>OX493398.1:7800862-13566842 GCA_950371165.1 Lacanobia oleracea
GGGGTTGTGATGGGGTAGGTCTATCCTTTTTCTTCTCCTCCGAAGTGAACTGTGACCGACCGACGACGTCCAGCCGCGCTGACGTCCTGTACCGAAAACTAAGGCTCTTCCGCACCTAACGTACAGCGTTCTTCTATCTTGCCAAGTACTTGCTGTCTTCGGGGTAGATTGGGGTGCAGGGTGAATGCTTACCAGGGTTAAATAATAGGCAGGAATATGACAACACTGCAGCTAATGGTTTTAAGGGTAAAGTCGCGAGTACTGTGATTCTATTTATAGATTCTAGGGTTTCTTCTGCCGGTGACTACGAATGGGCTATTTTTTACCATTTACTAAGGTACGAGGATACTTTACCGTAACGAGGCCCAAAAACCACTAACTGCTTCAGTTTATTTTAACTGCAAATTTTTACTATGGTTCTATGACATTTTCGGCTATATCTAGGTCTATTCTAGGTCTGGATGGGGGTTGACGCACCTCTATTCAAATCCCCCGAAATTCCCCGTCGAACGGGTTGGAAATCAACCCCTCAACCCTGCCCACTAGTGGGCTTGTTGCATTTAACTATCAAAAATATCACAAGTCTTGAGCTTGCTTACTATTTGGGGTTGATTCCCCGAAAAACTGTGCCCCATGGGCTATGAAACTATCTATATTCGGGTAGGTGCATCATCCCTCCATCCAGCTACACAACTTACCAAGCCACCCCTCCAAGGGTGGAGGTACTATAGGTCAGGAACCCGGGAGAGGATAAAAAACTATGTTTATCTTCTTATCTATTTTGTGGCTTTATGCCTTCCCTGACCATGAAGATGTGTACATATCTGGATAGGGCTGAGTGCCAGCTTTCCAGTGCCTATGGTTTAAGACCTAAATTCCTAGATGCCCTAAAAACTTAGCACTGAAGGTGCGTGTACATGGTGGTTTTCTTCAACCACCCTACTATGTTCGAATGTGAAATGACTATTTTGTGTATACCTTCGATTTGGCTGATTTCCATCAGCCAATCAGAACACGCCCTCAGGGTGCTATCGGGAATGTGTAAGGGAAATGTGTAGCCCTACCTATTGACTATAATTTTCTTTGAAAATATGTTTTCCCCAGAACATCTTTTACGTGTTTGGGGAAAACGACAAACATATGACTTTAAATTGATTACATAGCTTACAAACTATCACTATGCAAGTACATAAACTTCTAAATTCAGTACATAGGCCTACGACTATAGGTACATAGGTACTATCTATGCGAGTTACACAATGTTAAATGCGTCTCCGCGAACATTTCTATTGCTATTTAAGTATATAAGCTTCTAACTTAAAAAACATATAAGCTTACGAATATAAGTACATAAGGCTGTTTATGCGAGTTATATAAATCAAAATGCTCCGTCGCGAACATTTCTCCCGCCGTGCAGCGCAGTGACGACTCGTTGCGATGTCGGCGCGGCGCTGCATCTCGCCGGTGAGCGACGACTGTAGTTGCGTCGCCCGTTGCCACGGTGACCGTTGTCTCGACGCGACGCTCGCCGCCCCGGCGACCGTTGCCTCGATGCTCGCCGACGCGACGCCCGTCGCTCCGGCCCGTAGCTCCGACGCTCTGGACCATTTCGATGACGGGATCAGCCTCTTCGCCGGACGCTTTAGAGTGCCGCCAGATATGCGCACCTCAGCGATCCGGACCTGTGGTCCGCCCAAGGGAAGACTGCGGTGATGCGGCCTCGCGGCCACGTGTTGCGAGGCAGCTGGCGTCTGCGATGAGCACAGGGTTGCCCACCTGCAGACCACGGCCACGGTGGTGGCGCTCCCGCCGGTGTTGGAGCTCGGGTAAGTGCTCCCTCACCCAGCGGCGCCAGAACTGGTCGGCGAGCGCTTGTGAGCGCCGCCAGAGTTTCGTGGTGTCGACGTGTTGCTCGGTGAACACGCCGGGTGCGGTGCAGTCTGGCCGAACCACCGAGTAGGAAGTGGTTCGGCGTGATGGATTCATCGCCTTCGCTGGCGACTGATACCTATTTCAGCGGGCGGCTGTTTACCGTACTCTGCCTCACACAACAGTGTGGACAACACCTCTTCGTTGGTGTTTTTCTGTGAGTACGGTTTCTATGTCGAGTGACTGATAGCAGTCGACTCGTTTTCTCCATACTTTTTGGAGCATTTGCTTGGCGCGTACTGTACTATGGAGGCTACGCCAAGCACTATTTCGAATGCCTCTTCTTGGTGGGCACGTCTTTTTCTAAGACGCCCCTCGATGGACGCGCTAGGGTCAGGTTGAAACCTAGCGTGTCTGCACTTGGTCTCTATTCTAGACCAAGCACGTTTTCGATGGTGCATCCTTGCACTTACAGGTATGCACGTTGGGCTTACCGCGCCGAACATGATTGCGTCACTATATTCGGCGGGGCTCCCTTCATTCTATTGCCTCTCCACGAACATTGGAGGGCATTCATGTCCTCTTCTCGGACTTTGTTTGTGGTTGTGTCTTTTCTTAAGACGCCACTCGATGGACGCGCTAGAGTCAGGTTCAAACCTAGCGTGTCTGCACTTGGTCTTCATTCTATACCAAGCGCGTTTTCTATGTGCATCTTCGCTTTTATAGCTGTGCACGGTGAGCTGGCCGCGGCGAATATGATTGATATTCAATATTCGTCGGGGGCTCCCTCTGTATCTATTACCTCTCCACGGATATTGGAGGGTGTCTGTTGCCTCTCCACGGATATTGGAGGGCGTCTGTGTCCTCTTCTCGGACTTTCACCTGCATAAACATTTCGGCAATATCGCCCGAAATGGCTATGGGGTGTCTACGGAACCTCATCATGACGCCGGGCAGCGACTGTAACAGGTCTGGCCCTGTGAGTAGGAAGTCGTTCAAAGACATTCCATTCGATTTAGCTGCGGCGTCGTGTACTATACGGAACTTCTCTGGCTTCATTGGGTTGAAGACATCGAAATGAGGTAAGTACCAGGTTCTTCCTGGTGTACTATTTTTGGGCGCCTTCTCGGCGTACCCTTTCTGTAGGAGCGAGTCCATCTGTTCCGTATATCTATCTCGAAGAGTCGAATTTTTATCGAGTTTCTTCTCTATAGAGACAAGCCGCTTGTGGGCTGTCCCGTAACTATCGGGCATTTCAAATTTTTCTTGCTTCCATAGCATTGCGGTTTCTATGTGCCCATTTTCTATTTGTTTGGTGTGTCGTTTCAAGATGTCTTCTGCCTTCTTTTCGGGGTCAGAAGTTGGACGTTGCGGATTAACTATTAACGATTCCAATGCGAAATATTTACGGAGCTGTTCATCAAGGTTTTCGTCTCTTGATGCTGTGTTGTTCACATAGTGCACCTGTTGACCGAGTATTCTATTGTGCGCGCCATGTAAGGTCCATCCCAGAGTCGTGAGTGACGCTATGGGCTGGTGTTTCGGGCCTCTTCTTACTTCACTGGCTAACAATAAGTGCCAGTTGTCTTGGCCGATCAGAATCTTGGGCGCGCCGACTTCGTACACCAGCTGTTGTTTCAAGTCGCTGAGATGCTTGCAGTATGTGACGTCTTCCTCTTTAACTGTTTGCGGCGTGAGGTTGAGCTTCGGTATGGTGCGCGCTCTGAACGGCACCCTGTTCTTTAGCTGGCTCGCGAGCTTTACTGTCACTCTGCGTGAGCAAGGAGTGTCGATCATGGTGTCACCGATCGCTCCAATCTTGAGCGGGTCGATGCGTCCTTCGGCTCCGACTTGAGTAGCGAGGTCCTCGTCTATCAACGATACGGTTGATCCATCGTCGAGAAGGGCGAACGTAGACGCCTCTCCCGCCGGTCCAATCACCCGGACCGGTACTATCTTGAGGTAGGCGTGACTCGACGATGTTCGCGAACTGGCAACCACTTCTTTGGTATCTTGTGGTTCGAGGATCTTCGGCTTTTCGGCGGCCGCTGTAGCGAGCTTCTTCTCATAATGGAGTAAGCGATTGTGGCTGGCTTTACATCCCTTGATGCCACATCTGTTCGATTTGCACTGGTGTCGCTCGCGTCGAAACTTCATGCAGCGATAGCACAGATTGAGCTTCTTTGCTAGCTCCCATCTCTGGTAGCTGTTGCCCTCCTTGAACTTCCGACAATCGCGTTCTATGTGCCCATCTTTCCCACATACGCGGCATCTATCGGCCGGTTTTTCTGTTGTTGTGTGGGTTCTCTGTGCCGTTCGTCTGTTTGATGGGCCCTCTGTTGCGTTGATGTTCTCAGCGGGAGCAAATGCGCTGCAGAAGCGAGCTTGTTCAGTGATGAATTCGCTGAACAACGATAGATCAGGTAATGACTGATACTTCTCCGTGTATATTCGGTACCACTGAACTCGAATAGAGTTTGGTAGCTTCTCTGTCAATGTTCGCATTAGTTCAGCATTGATCAAGTAGTGATCCTTCTTCAGTGCTCGTAACGTGACGATAGCACATCTCACTCGACTTGCGAACGTGCAAATGTCTTTCGGATTCTCGCTGCACCGTGTCAGTCCGCGCAGTCTATCTGTTTCGGCTTGCGCTATCGAGTCCGGTCTTCCGAATTGCAGCTCCAGTTCCTTCATAATATCGTCTGGTCTTGCATGTCCGATGAGTTCTGAGCTCACTGTATCGAGTGCACGTCCGTGTAGGCTCCTTCTGAGCCTTGCTGTGTTCTCGACATCGTTGAAATATCTTCGAGTTGTCTCGTAAATGGCTCGAAACGACAACCATTCTGTGTGTGCACCACTGAAGTTCGGTAAAGTCATGATGACCTTTGACGGTGAGGACGAATTCTGTTCTGTTTTCCTGTCAGCTAGCGATGCTATAGCTGCTGTTAAGTCCGTTATGAACGGCTGTAATCTATTTTCCCCATTGTCTTCTATTTTCTTCGGTGGTGCTATCTGTTTAGTCACTTCATCGACTTTCGGCTCTTGCTCCGGTACTTGCGCTCGACGAGAGTCCACTATCGGTACGGAGTCCACGGGGGGAGGCAATTGCTGCTCGCAGCTTCTATCTATTCTATTCTGTATGTCTCCCTCGGCGGCGTTGGTCTCTCTCTGATCAGGAACAGGTTCCGGTGCCTCTTCCAGCCAGGAACGCACGTACTCGTCGTTCGAGTTTCTATCTTCTATGTAATCGTCGTCCGATTCTTGTTCGGCTCTCTGAAGTGCTAACTGTGCAAGCTCCAACTTAATCTTGAGTAAGTCTTCGCGTGCTTTCGCGACTTTTCTATAAGACCGCGTCGTCCTTCCCACGGTCGACGGCGGCTTGCTACGTTCGATACGTTCAATACGGGCGTCACCCCGGGTAGTCACCGGCAGGATTCGGCTGTATGTTCTATCTGTTGGCCTCAGTGTACTGTCTGAAGGCGCTTCAAATCTGGTTCCCTTCTTTGAGGTCGCTGGTGGTTCTGTTCGCTCCTCCTGTTCAACTGGAGCGGGGGATGAAGATAATTCTTCGCTGTGCGACTGCAACGGCTGTGTTCCTTCAGTCGTGGATGGTGAACGCGGCGGTAACTGGTGACGGGTGATGGGAGCCCTTTCGGTTGGTTCCCTGTTTAGGTCTACCACCCACGCCTCAGGTGTCTTCCCACGCGACCTCGTGATCGGCATGATTCAAACCTTCAAGTCGATTCTTCTTCAAAATTTTCAAAGTTCAAAATCTTCGAAAAATTTTCTATGTTCCGAGTCGGTCTATGTTTTCTATATGTAGAATCTTCTCAAAATTTTCAAAGTCCAAAATCTTCGAAAATTTTCTATGTCCCGAATCAATCTATGTTTTCTAAGTGTAGAATCCTCTTCAAAATTTTCAAAGTCCAAATTCTTCAAAAATTTTCTATGTCCCGAATCTGTCTATGTTTTCTATGTAGAATCCTCTTCAAAATTTTCAAAGTTCAAATTCTTCAAAATTTTCTATGTCCCGAATCCGTCTATATCTTCTAAGTGTAGAATCTTCTCAAAATTTTCAGTCCAAATTCTTCAAAAATTTTCTATGTCCCGAATCTGTCTATGTTTTCTATGTAGAATCCTCTTCAAAATTTTCAAAGTTCAAATTCTTCAAAATTTTCTATGTCCCGAATCCGTCTATATCTTCTAAGTGTAGAATCTTCTCAAAATTTTCAAAGTCCAAATTCTTCAAAAATTTTCTATGTCCCGAATCTGTCTATGTTTTCTATATAGAATCCTCTTCAAAATTTTCAAAGTTCAAATTCTTCAAAAATTTTTCTATGTCCCGAATCAGTCTATGTTTTCTATATAGAATCCTCTTCAAAATTTTCAAAGTTCAAATTCTTCAAAAATTTTTCTATGTCCCGAATCAGTCTATATTTTCTAAGTGTAGAATCTTCTCAAAATTTTCAAAGTCCAGTCTATGTTCAGATGATCAAAATTTTCTAAGTCCCAGTATGAATCTTCGAAATTTTTTCTAAGTGCCAGCTTCTATATTCGAAAATTTTCTAAGTGTTGGGTTCAATCCTCAAAAATTTTTTTTTTTTTCTAAGTCTCAGGTTCTGTCTTCAAAATTTTTCTAAGTCCCAGCTTCTATGTTTGAAAAATTTTCTAAGTGTCGGGTTCAATCCTCAAAAAATTTTTTCTAAGTCCCAGGTTTGGTCTTCAAAAACTTCCCAAGTCCAGGTTCAACTTTCAAATTTTCTCAAAGTCCAGGATTCCTTAGAAATCTTCTAAGTCCAGACGCAATCCTTCAGTGTTTCAGGAAAATTTTCAAAGTCCAAAGTTTCGGGGTGAGTCCCCAAGGGTGGCTCCCGAAGGGTAGTTTTCTCCAAGGGCAGTCCTCACGATGAACCACGATGCTGAGCTTGAGGCTTCTTAACTGGAACGTATGTTGACGGATAGCTTCGGATCCGCCTCAGGGTGAGTCCTTAAGGGTTGGTTCTTGAAGGGTAGTTTTCTTCAAGGGGTAGTCCTCACGATGAACCACGATACTGAGCTTGAGGCTTCTTAACTGGAACGTATGCTGACGGATAGCTTCGGATCCGCCTCAGGGTGAGTCCTTAAGGGTTGGTTCTTGAAGGGTAGTTTTCTCCAAGGGGTAGTCCTCACGATGAACCACGATACTGAGTTTGAGGCTTCTTCACAGGAACGTCATTCGACGATTAGCTTCGGATCTGTTTCGGATGAGTCTTCAAGGGATGATTCTTGAAGGGTTGATTCGGGAACGGATACCAATTGACATACTGTTAAGAAACAAGATAGGGGGTGCGTATATTTGGCTCTTGTGCCAAACTATATCGCAGGGCTTCGGCTTGAGTCTTCAAGGCTTGTTTCTTCAAGGGTTGATTCTTCAAGGGATGATTCGGGATCGGATACGTTTTGACATACTGTTTAAGAAACAAGATACGGGGTGCGTATATTTGGCTCTTGTGCCAAACTATATCGCAGGGCTTCGGCTTGAGTCTTCAAGGCTTGTTTCTTCAAGGGTTGATTCTTCAAGGGATGATTCGGGAACGGATACGTTTTGACATACTGTTAAGAAACAAGATGTACGGGTGCGGAGATCCGGCTCGAAGGACCAAAAAATGTACCGGACGGGCGTGATCGACTGGAACGGGGTTGTGATGGGGTAGGTCTATCCTTTTTCTTCTCCTCCGAAGTGAACTGTGACCGACCGACGACGTCCAGCCGCGCTGACGTCCTGTACCGAAAACTAAGGCTCTTCCGCACCTAACGTACAGCGTTCTTCTATCTTGCCAAGTACTTGCTGTCTTCGGGGTAGATTGGGGTGCAGGGTGAATGCTTACCAGGGTTAAATAATAGGCAGGAATATGACAACACTGCAGCTAATGGTTTTAAGGGCAAAGTCGCGAGTACTGTGATTCTATTTATAGATTCTAGGGTTTCTTCTGCCGGTGACTACGAATTGGCTATTTTTTACCATTTACTAAGGTACGAGGATACTTTACCGTAACGAGGCCCAAAAACCACTAACTGCTTCAGTTTATTTTAACTGCAAATTTTTACTATGGTTCTATGACATTTTCGGCTATATCTAGGTCTATTCTAGGTCTGGATGGGGGTTGACGCACCTCTATTCAAATCCCCCGAAATTCCCCGTCGAACGGGTTGGAAATCAACCCACTAGTGGGCTTGTTGCATTTAACTATCAAAAATATCACAAGTCTTGAGCTTGCTTACTATTTGGGGTTGATTCCCCGAAAAACTGTGCCCCATGGGCTATGAAACTATCTATATTCGGGTAGGTGCATCATCCCTCCATCCAGCTACACAACTTACCAAGCCACCCCTCCAAGGGTGGAGGTACTATAGGTCAGGAACCCGGGAGAGGATAAAAAACTATGTTTATCTTCTTATCTATTTTGTGGCTTTATGCCTTCCCTGACCATGAAGATGTGTACATATCTGGATAGGGCTGAGTGCCAGCTTTCCAGTGCCTATGGTTTAAGACCTAAATTCCTAGATGCCCTAAAAACTTAGCACTGAAGGTGCGTGTACATGGTGGTTTTCTTCAACCACCCTACTATGTTCGAATGTGAAATGACTATTTTGTGTATACCTTCGATTTGGCTGATTTCCATCAGCCAATCAGAACACGCCCTCAGGGTGCTATCGGGAATGTGTAAGGGAAATGTGTAGCCCTACCTATTGACTATAATTTTCTTTGAAAATATGTTTTCCCCAGAACATCTTTTACGTGTTTGGGGAAAACGACAAACATATGACTTTAAATTGATTACATAGCTTACAAACTATCACTATGCAAGTACATAAACTTCTAAATTCAGTACATAGGCCTACGACTATAGGTACATAGGTACTATCTATGCGAGTTACACAATGTTAAATGCGTCTCCGCGAACATTTCTATTGCTATTTAAGTATATAAGCTTCTAACTTAAAAAACATATAAGCTTACGAATATAAGTACATAAGGCTGTTTATGCGAGTTATATAAATCAAAATGCTCCGTCGCGAACACTAAGAAAGCTATTAATCAATCTTTAGTATTGCTTCATTTTTTTTTCTTTATTTCTTTGTAAGGGCTTCTACGCATAATAAGAAGCATTCATTTTTACTAGTTCTGAAACAAAAAACATAGTTTTTAGAAAACTACTGAATTATAATCACATGACGTAAGCAATCGACCGGTAGTTATCATCTGCCTAGCCTTTTCCCAACTATATTGGGGTCGGCTTCCAATCAAACCGGATTTAGCCGAATACCAGTATTTTACGCGGAGCGGCTGCCTATCAGACCTCCGCAACCCATTAACTGGGTAACACGGTACTTCATGGCGAGACTGGAGTCAGATAAACTGGCTTCTGACTATCCGTAACGACTGCCAAAGATCTACAAATGACAGCCGGGACCAACGGCTTAACGTGCTTTCCGAGGCGCGGAGAAAACTCGGTACGTTAAGATGGTCACCCATCCACAGACCAACCTTGGCAAGCGTTGCTTAACCTTGAAGATCGACCCGTGCGGCTGTTCTTATCTAGCCACGAGCTCCTAAGCAATCGACCGCTACTTTGAATGTCATTTCTAAATATTTTATGAATGGTTCGATTAAATGGTGACTACCATTTAGCTTTCACTGTCATCATTATTGAAACTATATTCATGACATTCTAAGAAGTCGGATTATACAGCAGGATACAACATTGCTTTACTAGTAAGTATGAAAGAGACATGAAATACATCTCTTTCGCACTTAGTGGTAAAGCAAGCTTCTATCCCTATCTACTCACTCAGCTGTCAAATCTGAATTCTTTGATTGTCACGAATATAAGACAGTATGTTGATGATAAAGGATATTGTTATTATTCAGTGTCATTCAACTTGAAACTATGTTGGTGCAACTAAGGATAATTATTCTATCTCTATTTAAGTCGTTTACACTTTCTAAGGGCGATGAATAATTCAATTTTATTTTTTTTTCTCAAATGTTTGCAATCCGTAATGTACACATACGGTGGTGTACCATTGATGGACCCTATCTGCAACCCCTATGTTCTACTACGGGACGAACCTCAGCTTTCTGCTTCAATATTTCTATTCGATTTATTTTAGTATTCAATAGATCTTACGAAATTCGTAAAAATCTAAGAAGTCGAATTTAACAGCAGGATACAATATTGTTTTACTAGTAAATATGAAAGCGACATGAAATAAATCGATTTCGCACTTAGTGGTCAAGCGATCTCCTATCCCTCTCTAGCTGTCAAATCCGACTACTTAAATTGACACAAATATAATATTTAGATACAATTACTCTCTATTTGGTATTTACCATACATAATTACAGACATAAGATAAAAGTATAAAAGTTGGAATTAACCAACGTACACGGTACAATAGACGGTCTTATCACTAGAATCTATCTTAACTTCACGTCACATTTACGTGGTTCGAAGGTCGAAAATTATGATCAAAGCAGGTGCTTTTAAAACTGTCACTAATATAAATATTTTCCTAATATTTCCAGGAGTTTGGAGACGTGCCTGAATCGGAGAAGGCGACGAGCGAGGAGTACTCGGTCGCCAAGTGGCTCAAGGCTAACGTGCCCACAAAGAAGACTAAGTTCTTGAACCATCACGTGGAATATTTCACTGGTAAGATCAAGATCCATTTCTTATTTATAAATGAAACTAGATAGCTCTAGCCTCATTGTTTTGACAGGCAAACGGGAGCGAATAAAACTGAGAGTTTTTTTTATCCGTTGTAACCGACGTATGACCTTCACTGTTTTGTTTATTTCACCATTTTTGGCAGCTTTTTTCCTTGTTGTTTCGGCTAGTCGGAGAATGGATGGCAATGTTTTTATTTTTTAGTTGTAAGCGCATGATTTTGAATCACAAATGTTATGGTATTTCCTGCACTATTATGCTGCCTTATACAACGCAGAAACATCCAAATTCTCGCACTGATTTGATGATGGTATAGAGACAGCTTTCATCCCAAACATGCCTACAAAAAATAAGACTATATTTAAATGGAAATATTTATAAAATTTCGAACATGTCTGTGGCGTATTGCCAAGCTGCGTAGCTGCATTTCCTTTATGTTTCACCGTGTGGCGTGTGCTCTCTCTCCGAACTTCCGCTGTAATAAAACAAACTTTTTAAATATTTAAAGAATTCCAATGGGCTTCTATTTTTAATGTTTACGAGTTTATTTTTGGCCAGTCTCAAAAGATTGTAAAGTCGAAAAAGGCGACTATAAGTTTTTTTGGCGCGTCGAGTGGTTGGGCAGTTTATAGCCAGGGTCCTCTTTTTGGCTCTTATATTGCCGATGACAATAACTTGGTCAATAGTTGTCCAATGACAAATAATGACAAAAATATGCTACACTCACACGATCATCGAATGTCTTTTAGCATTCGGTGGAGTCATATTCGTGGAATCGCGACAATTCGAAAAGGACGTTCATTTAAACGACAATTTGTTCGTGCATTCGACAAATGAATTTTTATGGAATAATTCGCGATCAATTGAACATTTAGACCTTTCCGTTTACGGTCATGGTCAGCCCACGAGTCGACCGTTGCTGCTCTGAAAGGCACGAGACATCGTTTTAAGGGACGGTCAACTTATTTTTAGTTGTTATTTTTATAGTAAACGACGCGACGCCCTGTAGGCTGAAACCACACGCTAGGCGTTAGGGGTTTACAGAGAGAGAGAGATGACATCACTTGCAATGCAAAACTTCTCCTTTTCGAGTCGATGGTTATCTTGGTTGGGTTGGGTTTAGGAGCTCGTGGCTAAAGAATAACAGCCGCACAGGACGATCTCCAAGGTTAAGCAACGCTTGCCAAGGTTGGTCTGTGGATGGGTGACCATCTTAACATACCGAGTTTCCTCCGTGCTTCGGAAAGCACGTTAAGCTGTTGGTCCCGGCTGTCATTTGTAGAACTTTGGCAGTCGTTACGGATTGTCAGAAGCCAGTAAATCTGACTCCAGTCTTGTCAAGAAATACCGTGTTGTTACCCATTTAATGGGTTGTGGAGGTCTGGTAGGCAGCCGCTTCACGTAAAATACTGGTATTCAGCTGAATCCGGTTTGACTGGAAGCCGACCCCAATATAGTGGGGAAAAGGCTAGGCAGATGATGGTTATCTTGGTTGGGCCCGGTAGTCTACTTTAATACGGTGCCCGAAAGTACAGGTTCATGGGCACTTGGGGTACTCCAAGAAAAAGGGATCTTTCCGTCCGACTGTCTGTTAGCGGACTGTTTCTCATGAACCGCAATAGGTATATGGAAATTTTCACAGTGAATATTTCTGTGACCGCTAGAACAACAATTAACAAAATAAAAATTAAAAGGGGCACTCTTGGTTGTTTGGACCCATTACGTTACTTAAATTCGGTTACCCAAAGTACAGTCCTTCGCTACGCATCCTCGCTCATCTCAGGTAAAAACGCAGCCAATAATCGTTTCATTCACTTAACTGACAAGTCATTTTTCCAAGAATGCTAGGAGAAAGACGCTCTTAAACTGTTCATTATTTATTTTATTAGTACCTAGGTACTGGAATCTAGGTCATTACGGTTGTCGTAGGCATTTTATTATAGCAACAGGTTAACTGGTCATTGAACCCAGCTGTCACAATATCTAACCTCGACAGATCGATTGAAGTCGATATATAGCTCTTGTAATTTTTATACATACAGCAGGGTAGCAAGAGCCATTCTTTTGACCCTCCTTCGTTCCACAATGTTGAAAAGAGTTATTAAATTTGGTTTTACAATAAAATATATTATTATATATAACATCATCACTACATTGTCAAAAACAAAGTCGCTTTCGGTGTCGTGTCTGTCCCTATGTATGCTTAAGGTTAATGCTCCAGGGTAGCCCGCGAAATTCAAATATTTTTATGTTTTTTGCAATTTGCCGGTCAGTATGAAGCTGTATGTTGACGATAGACGTATACGATTCGCGGCCGTAACGTGTATTTATCTAAAGAATTATAACCATTTTAATCAATATTTAGCCCTCTAAGTTCATGAAGCCCTAAAGAATGACATTTTCGTGAAATAACCATCTGTGCCTAAAATTTAACCCACTGGGTCACCTCTGCTCTCTCACAATAAAACCCCAACAAAGATTATTTCCTACGTATTATGACCTACTTAAAATAGGAGGGTATCGCTTGTTTAACAAAATGTTTATAAAATATGCAGTTTGTTTATAAATATGTCTCAGGCTATATTTAATATTATTAAAGTGATTTAAATGAGTCAGAGTTAGCGAGGAATTGTGTTTTCATCTCATAAAGTATTAATCATAAATAATGTATACAACCAGTCGATTTAGAAGGAACTTTTTTTTTTACGATGGGAAGTCATCAAATGACGCCTCCCGTTCCTGGCGGAGCTGAAGGGAGTCTCAGGCTCTATTCTGACTGAAACCCATCCCTGTTCCCCTAAGGCCCTTGTTCCAGGGTCGCGGTGACTCTTTCGAAAAAATTCCGCAACCGGTTTAGAAGGAACCGATGTTAGAATAATCAAACTCAACCCCTAGAGAGGCTATGAAATTATTTCATATAACGTAACAACATTGTTGCTATCTCGGGCAGAACTGGATGAGGCTGGCACAGGAGTGTGGGGATCAGCTCAGGAGAAGAAAGGCCTATGCCTAATATTGAGCAAAATCAGGTTGATGATGATATGCGACACGATATCTAACGAATGCTTGCACTGTCTGGGAAATCCACTGAAATCTGTGTGGTAATTTCTTCAAAAGACCATCTCGAACTTTAACCGACATGATTCTCGTATGATCTGACCAGTACATTAATTGTATGGTCTTTAAAAGAGACTTTGACATCTGTTTTTTCTCAGAGCAGTCAGCTACGTAACACCGGCCTCATCTGGTTTAAACTGAACAATAAGGATGCGACTGATTTTATAAATTAAATCAGACTCTGAGAAAGTGCTACGAACTTGTGTAAAAGTGCAAATGGACACTATTCTTAGTTTTAACATAATCTATCACGTAACATATAAAGTTAAGAGTTGAATTTCTTATTAGTCTTTTAGACTATATCGTAATTTATTATTTAGAATTTTGTTCTTACAAAGAAAGTATTAAAAAATATATATGTTTACATCCACGGTATACGAAAACCATCCTCCCGAAACATTTTATGAACCAAGAGTTTTCATATAAAGTTAAATTTTCTTTGTTTATTATTTGCAGGCACAAAAGCAGTAGACGCGCTGCTGACGTCAAAATGGGCGACCGGCAAGAACCCCGTGTTCACAACCCGGCACGAAGTTACAGACTACCTACACACGATGTTATTACACAAATTGTTCCATAGAGCTAAGAAGGTATGTGTGGCACTTCTTTATATCTGAAGGAAATTCTCGTTATTGAAAGCGTTCAAATTCAAAATGAAATGATAATCTTTACGTCAGTCAATCTACAAATATGTATTATCTCTGGAACCACCAGTTATACGAAGGTATTTGGAAAATTAATTTTGTATATGATAGCAACATTCGTGAGGAAGGCTATAGTAGGCAATACGGGATCGGGAAAAACGGGATATGCTCGCACGAAATCGCGAACAAAAGCTAGCTGAAGAGTGTGTTGGTAGAACGCGCTAATCCCATTAAGCCCATTTGTCGAAAAAGGCTATATAAAATTACGCTACGACCAATAGGAGCGGAGCATTAATGAAAAATGTGACGCAGACGAAGTTGCGCGGTTCAACTATTGTCAAAATATAGAGAAGTGGTGATTGACAGTTTGCGAATGCGAACGGTGTTTATAAACACGAGAATTGTCCCTAAGTTTTGAATTAACAACAATATGATAGAATTCATGACATTGTACAACCCTAATGTCTTCAAAGTTAGAGTGAACAGGCTCCGGTAAGCTCGCTCCATCGTAGACTTTGTCTCTTAGGCTAGAGTCAACTAATAAAAAAAAAATCCGATGTTCATTTCGTGGACATAAAACGGTATAAAAACGAAAATCACCCAAAAGAATACCAAGTAGCGTGCCCAATCATATAAACGAATGTTAAAATAAATATCACTAAGAAAATTGGGTACTTGAACCATGTACCTAATCAATAAAGTTTATTGTCTGGCCTTGTAAACGAGTTCCACTAAATTGCTGATAACACAGATAATGATGCAAAACATGTGTTTATGCGTTAATTTTGGAAGTACAACTGACAGATAATGTCCACGTGTTACGTTTTCTTATCAAGGGTTATGGCCATTTCAAATCGTTCATTAGTGAGTGAATGATAATGTAATTCTTAAAGGTAATGACTGAAAAGCCAGTTGGTTAAATAAATAAAAGTTGAGTAGGTGTATTTTTTTAAGTTGGTATTAGTTTTACAAAAACTTTTTTTTTGTAAGAGTTACTAAATCCTAACTTAATATGATAAATGCGAAGGTAACTCGTGTTTGTCTGTCTGTGGCGCTTTCACGCCAAAAGTACTGAACCGATTTAAACGAAATTTGGCACACAGATAGTTTAGAGCCTGGGATAGGACATAGGCTACTTTTTATCCCGGGAGTATGTTCCCTAGGAACAACACGGGCGCTGGCGAAGCCGCTGGCAAAAGCTAGTAAATCATATAATATGTCAATTTTAAGTAGCAATAATTATATCACCAATGCCGTGTTAGTCTTTCAAAATCGTCTATAATCACATTCATAATGATAAATAAAAAATGCAAGTAAATACTAATTATTAAAGATATTTTTGCTTATATTTCAGGTGCCAGTGACCGAACAAGAATTAAAAGGGAAATCTAAGAAGAAGGAAGTGGAGAAATCAAGTAAAAGCGGAGATGAGAAAGATGGGGAGAAGAGTCAGGCTAGTGCCTGCGAAGGAAAGGTAAAGGAAATCATAAAGCACAACTTTGTTAAGGCAATCAAAAAAACGTGTTCTACATCCCCTGTATGAGGCTGCGTTTCCACCAAAGATGTGCGAGAATGCGTAGCGAGAGATGTGTTTGTCAAGAACCAAAAAAATCGCTTGCGTTCAGCAAGGCTACATAAATGAAGCGATTCAACTGTCGAGAAAGAGGTGGCGAGACGACCCAAACGCTTACTACCAGGGTTGGTTCAAACTGGATCTGGACAAAAATATCTGGAAAGACTTGAAGGAGTCTTTGCCCAGCAGTGGAATAGTCTAGACACAGTAAAAAAACACGAGTTAAGGTTAAATAATAGCTCGTTGATAGCTCATAAAATTAAATATAAAAATATTTCTTTCTATTTCCAGGACACAAAAGACGTTAAAGAGAAAGAGAAGAAAAAACGCAAGATTCGCCTAGAGATGCACATGGACCAGGTTTTCCTAGACACACTGGACGCCTACGTGTGGATCTACGACCCGAAGCCGTGGTACTATTGGCTTTGCGGCATCCTGGTGGTTGTGGGCACTATCACCGTGTGTATGTTCCCGCTGTGGCCGGCTACTGTTAGGTAACTTGACAATTTATAGCTAACGTTACGTTATGATATACTATTCCAAGAGGATAGGCCTCCTTTTCTTGTGCCCATCCTCATATCTTTGCCAGCCTTATCCAGGTCCTAACCGCGATGGCAAGAATTTCGTCTGCCCATCTCGCCACTGGACGTATAGTCCAGTCAAATTAGCGTTTCACCTCGAAATGAGAGATAGGTAATAAGCTGGAAACTCGAATATAATTTTGGCTTTCTAAATGTTGTGTCAAAAGTCTCATAAAATCTCGTTACCTCTAAGTTAGTGTAGCTCGACAGAATGATTATTTCTGAAATATTCATTCTGTCGAGCTACATGAACTTAGAGGGCTATCTTGATGATTAAAATGGTTATAATTCTTTAGATAAATACGCGTTACGGTCGCGGATCGTATTTGGTCCACATACAGCTTCACACTGATCGGCAAATTGCAAAAAAACATAAAAATATTTCAATTTCGCGGGCTACCCTGGAGCATCCACCTTAACCTAAGGAATTATTTAAATCTTCTGCTCTTTTGATTTCATTGTTTTTAAATTCGTTTATTTGAATATTAAAGAAATGACTATATCATTTCTTTAATATCATCAAAAGATCAGGAGAATGAAAGGATCCCTTGGGAGAATTAGTCAAAGATCGTGTACTTAATGAGTATGAATTGATCATAGCTCTAGTCGTACCACGATCCGTACACGTACCGGGCACGGAAATTTCTGGTCACTTCAGGTCACGCGTGGATCAACCTTCTACCTGTTCATAATTAAATCAGGCCTAAATCTAATTATCTTGTCTTGTCATTCCAGAAAGGGCGTCTACTACCTAAGTATCGCCGCGGCCGCCTTCCTGGTGACCATCATAGGGCTGACGATCCTGCGCGTGGTGGTGTTCTGCCTCGTGTGGATGCTGACTCTGTCGCGCCACCACCTGTGGCTGCTGCCCAACCTCACCGAGGACGTCGGCTTCTTCGCATCCTTCTGGCCGCTCTATAAAGTGAGTATTATCATCTTCCTGGTGACCATCATAGGGCTGACGATCCTGCGCGTGGTGGTGTTCTGCCTCGTGTGGATGCTGACTCTGTCGCGCCACCACCTGTGGCTGCTGCCCAACCTCACCGAGGACGTCGGCTTCTTCGCATCCTTCTGGCCGCTCTATAAAGTGAGTATTATCATCTTCCTGGTGACCATCATAGGGCTGACGATCCTGCGCGTGGTGGTGTTCTGCCTCGTGTGGATGCTGACTCTGTCGCGCCACCACCTGTGGCTGCTGCCCAACCTCACCGAGGACGTCGGCTTCTTCGCATCCTTCTGGCCGCTCTATAAAGTGAGTATTATCATCTTCCTGGTGACCATCATAGGGCTGACGATCCTGCGCGTGGTGGTGTTCTGCCTCGTGTGGATGCTGACTCTGTCGCGCCACCACCTGTGGCTGCTGCCCAACCTCACCGAGGACGTCGGCTTCTTCGCATCCTTCTGGCCGCTCTATAAAGTGAGTTCCTATTAATAAACTCACTTACCAGCAGAGGAGATAAGTGTTCAAAAGCGAGCGTTTAAAAAAACCTGTGTCATCATTAGCCATCTCCCAAGTATAGGGTCCAGCTGGACGCAGTTTAATATGTGAAACAACTTAAACAAAAAGTAACTGGGTTGAAATATAATAACCCTTAACTCTTGGTAATATTGAATGTAACGTTTTTGGGTTTCTGACTACTCACTACTACAGACTGTCAAAGATTAACTAATGACAGTTAGCCACGATTGTCAGTGAAAAAATAAATATTTATAGGCACAAACATTCGACCTGATCATCATACCATAGACGTGCTTTGAGCTGATACCAAAATCTACAGTTTTTAATTAAATAATGTTTGGCATTTACAAATGTATCGTCTGTAAAATGTATACCTATGTAACTAGCTCTCGCCCGCGGCTCTGTCCGCGTAACGAAAAAAAAATATAATGGTGTTAATCCAGACTGTAATCTACCTCTATGCCAAATTTAATGAAGATCCTTTCAGGTATTCTGACGTGAAAGCGTAACAAACATCATTCATCTTCACAAACTTTCGAATTTATAATATTAAATAATAATTATATTTTTATTGTTTTATTGTATGTGACATCCAAATTCTAACTTCATGTTATTTCTATTCCAGTACGAATACCGCCCCGGTTCCGACGCCGACAAAGCGTCGAAGAATAAGAAGAAACGCAAGAAAGATAAGCTGTCTGATGATGAAGGGGAGAAGACTCCTCTGCTAGAGGAGAAGCAGGAGGCGGAGCCGCGCGTAGAGCCGGTGGAGTCCAGCGAGGATACTGTTGTGGAGACTAAGTGAGTAATAAGTTAATATAATAATTATAATCATCAGCATATCAGCCGAAAGACGTCCACTGCTAGACAAAGGCCTCCACCAATTGTCGCCACAACAACCGGACACGTTCGTCCATCAATGCCTCATTTACTGGCCGCTGCAGTTATTCAAAACTTCAGTAAGCCCGGTTATCACATTTTCGGGGTACTACTAAACCGTGATAACGGTCAAAGTAACCGAATTACAGTCAGGACAGACGGATTAAGGTCATATCAACCCACATATCAACTCGGAAAGGGATCGTCACCGTACCAAGTCAAGTAGTGCAGTATTCTTTGAATGCAACGCACACCAATCGGAATAGTAACGTAATCGCCTCGCCTCGGGGCAAACTCACAACCCGCGGTGCGCCGCTCGGGCTACTGGCAGGTCCCGCGCTAACGGCTCGGGCTTACGTTACGTTGACGCCTGTTGACGGTGAGGCGAAAGGCGATACGGTGACAATCCCTTTCCGAAAGGATATGCGTGCTATAATTACCTTTAACGTGTTTTCCGAGACACGGTCTTCTTCTTATCGTGTGGGCAGTAAGATCTAACGACCCTACATACCCTGTTGTCTGAGTTTCTAAAACGCCTCAGACACGGAGACACGGTAAAAAATTTATGTATGATCTATGCACGGAGTACCGATATAACAACATGCTGTGACGAATACTAATCCCAATCTAAATTTCGTATGAAACAACCCTTTCCTACACAATTTTCGATGCGGTAAACACCCACTTAACCCTATAATGCCCCTTTCCAGATCCGAACAAGATACATCAACATCACCAGCCGACAAACAATCGGAGTCGGAATCGGAGAACAGTCAGCGTTCGTCGACAGACCGGGATTTCGAAATCGTCGAACCAGCTGACGTAGAGCCAGACAAGGACGATAATGCGTAAGAGAGAGAGGGAGAGGGAATGTACAGAGCTGTAGTGTGGGTATGTTTGTATGGATGAAAATGGGGGGTAGTGAGAGAGAAACTACGTCCAAGTGGTTTAAAGTAAATAAATCTATAAAGAAAAATTAGGGAAGTAAAAATCGTCAGAAATCGTTATAAAAGTGTAATTAATGTCTAATTTTGAAAATATGGTCATTTTTATTTGGTATTCTTTTTGAGTACAAGGCTTGCGCAGGCGCAGGTTCCGAAGTCTGCACGGAATAGAAATACTTCATTGTATTTGTCATTTTAGTACTGCGCGTGTGTTCTTTGTGCGTACATAATATATTATATCTTATTGCAAATCTTGCAAGTACGTATGTGTACGTAATTTGAATATTTGTGTCTTCCATACTCGCATACAATAATTATTATAATATGACGTAGTAGACGTGTTTATGTAAAAAAATATGTTTAACTATCAACTTAGGACCTTCCGATATTATGTTTTTAAATTTTTAGGGATATAGAAGTCTCGAATCCTATTTTATTTTCTTGCCACAGTCTTAAAACTCTAATATACTCGATGTTGTATTTGCATTTATTAGTTAATTTTAACTTTTGGAAATACATTTTTGTTCTTATTATTTTAATATTATTATATATTTTTTAGTCTAACTAAACATATAATTAATTACTTACTCTCGAAATGCAAATTCCCAATATCGCGTTACTATTACTTGCCGATTGAAAATGATTTAAACTGCCAGCTATTTATTACTTTCACTAGACCACTAATATTCTGCAAATATGAACGATTTGATGTATTAGGTATGTATATATTACAACAGAAAGGACACATAAAAAAATACTCTTCCAAACTAAACAAGAATCATCCAAATCGGTTAACAATTGGCGAAAATATCGCTGAACAAACATTTTTCATGGGATCCCATCATCAGATTCTGACTTATATCTTCCATAATCAGCTCAGCAACATGAGATGATGATTACCAGGCACAAATATCTGAATTGCGATAGAAAGTTTATGAAAAACATTGTAAGTGCTTACAAAATTTGAGGGTTTCCCTCGATTTTCATGGGATCCCATCATCGGATTCTAACTTGGTGACAATGGGACCACCTCAGGAGTCCGAATAAGAAAGAGTTTTGAAAATCGATCCAGAATTGGCGGAGAAATCGGTGAACATACATAAAAAAAATACATACAGCCGAACATAGAACCTCCTCCTTTTTGAAGAAGTCGGTTTATGAGAATTTTATCTAAAAATAATAATATACTCTGCCACCTACATTATATTTATTTTGTATCATATCTGAAAAATTAATCTTACATTTATTTCTACTTGAAAAAGCCTTAAAATTATACGAAATCCATACAAAATCCATACAAAAATACTCACATGATGCTCTAAAAATCTGAGACTGTAGACAGTTAGGTTATGTTAGGTTAAATTCAGAGTATTTCTTTTTGGGTATTATCACTTATCCAACGTTATAATATTTGTGCTTTAACAAGCGGAATAACGCATTTGGTTAGTGATACTGATAAACAATACTAACTTATGTTACACTAAAATTTTGAACTGTAAAAATACCAAATATGTATGTTATTCAAAGATCTGAAATGACACAGCTAAAATGACTTTGATGTCAACTGATTTTGTTACCTACAAGATGGTTCGATTTAATAATAATATTTATTAATATTAAATTATCTGTAGTAGTTATAAAGCTTATATTATCAACGCAAGCTCAAAATTATATTTTTAGTTCATATTTCTGGTTAACAAAATCAGTGTGGCCATCAGATATATAATAAAAACTCGATTTACATAATAAATAATTCTTATTTCGCTCTCTCGATGTAAATGTTTTGAGAACGAATTACAAATGTGAATATAGGATTGACAAATCGAAGGGAAGTGTTTGACGTAATAATAAAAATTGATTTTCTAAACGAATTTTATGACCGTCCCGATTACGAGCCGAAGATTGCCGAAGAACTATTACTAGTGAAATTTCGCTAATCACGGGGACAAAGTCTACTAAATATTTGTCTCTAGTCACACATTTCCAACTCGGGCGCAGGAACGTCGAAGGAAGGAACGCCGGAAATGCCCGACGTATTCTTTCTTGTATTCGGCAAACCTCGGTGATCTTCGGCTCGTGTATGGAAGGAACTGCGCCATAATTTGTGCAGATATAAGTTTTACTTTTGCATACATTTTATTGATGTTTGTTATGTCCGTCGGGTTTTGCGATTCGGGCCAATATTGACGGATTGATATACGAAAATTATCTTTATTACTGAGAAGTTGAAATTCATTTTGATGAGACAGACCATTATCGCTCATGCAAATCTTTTTCCTCGATTCATAATTTCTTGGTGCATCATTATAATACATTCCGATTCTAATCAACATCTTTTAATCATCATATTTCTACTGTTTTCCGTGTCCATAGGTAGTTATTTTTCCATACACATCCACTAATATAAAGTTATGACATACTGGACTTAAAAAAAGGAGCATCAACCGGCCGTAAATATAACAATTCGGGCTTTAGAAGATGTTCAGCTTTCAAAACCATCGTCTCTCATACAGTCAGTCATCTTTTAACCTAACACAAAGGAGGGTAATGTTTTTGGTCGATCGTACCTGTGGTAGTTTCTAGGGTCTGCGCCAGAGCTGCGCGAGAATGCGTAGCGACGTATGTCTTAGCTTAGAACTAGAAACCCCTAAGTTCCATGATTTTTATTGTACGCTTAGGTACTGCGCAAACTATGAATGTTTTCATAAAATATTTATAGTTGCCACAAAACAGATTAACCTCAACTCAACATAAATTATTCTTTAACTAAACTTGATAAATTATTTTCGTATATCAAACCGGTCCATCCGGCTCTTTTATATTTTGGTGCTGTCTACAAACTGAATAATAATTAATTGATATTTATTTCGCGAAGCTAAACGCGACATTTTGAATTTTTTGTGCATTTGTTTTTTCACAAATAGTGTAATGTTTTTTGTAAATACGCTGGCACTCGTATGAAGATCTAATGATGTAAAGGTGTGTATCATGTTAATCAATGGTATTTCAATAAATGATACTCTTTTTATTTGGGTTTTATTTATTTATTTACATAAAACAGCTTACGTAATGTATTTGTACATTATTGTTCTTAAAGATAACACATAACAGGTAAAATCATCGATTCTTATATATTTTAAATGACCTAGAAGTACCTGATCAATGATTAAAAAAAAGGATTGACAAATCTGACTGTGGTTACGTTGTTTTTATTAAACATTTACAATTGACGATGTTAAAGACCCTGCTCAGATAGGACCGCATTTAAAATTAACCAACATAAAATTAATTTACAAATAAAAACTAAATTCAGTTACATAAAAATCAGTTTATAAGTTGCCACGTTTTTCTTGTTCCAGTTCTATAGATTCGAAGAGTGTCTTGAAGTTTCCGGCGCCAAAACCCTGGAAACAAATTATTATTTTAATGTAAAAGTACACTTGGCAATCAAGAATAGAACTTTCTTCTGCACCCGTCTACATAGAAGTAATAGTTTATTTATAACTTTAGATCCAACGGATCCATCTCTGCTCTATACGATTCCTGATTTCTGGTGCATGCTTCAGTTGCCTATCCCAACTTTTGTTTGGCCGTCTAGAAACCACTTACGTTATGATTCCTCCTCTGTATAACCTCCAAGAACAAGGTAGGTCTATCCTGAGTATTCTTGGTGAAGATCTGCAGCAGGTATCCGTCATCATCATAGTCTATGAGAATGTTGAGTCGCTCCAGCGTGTCTATGCTCTCCGCTACCTTCACCTTGCTTTGTTGGAGGCGCTCGCGGATCAGTTTGTAGTATTTTGAAGGTATGGAGAGGAATTCTACGCCGCGGGCTCGGAGTTTCTCGATCTGAAAAAGTTATTGCTTTAAAAATCAGCACAAAACCGCAGAAACTATACAGTCAAATAAGGAAAGAAAACTTGAGGTTTCCGGACTGCCAAATCTAGAACTTCAGTGAGCCTCTCCACGGCCTAAACTGCCGGAGCTACAAAAGTTAAGATTTTCCATTAAAAATAGTAAATCTTGGTCTTGGAAACGCTACTAAATCAACTCGAAGTTCAATTGTCCGTTTTATACCCACAGAAGAATTTTCGCCCGTCACAGAGTACATTTTAATATATAGTCGCCCGTTGAATCTACGCAACGATCGCCGGGGCGTGAGAGATAAATAAAAGCAGATTTAAATAGGAACTTTTTGATTGTATCTGCAGCCTCTTTTTTTCGCACTGCAGGGCAAAGGCATCCCTTTCTCCCCTCTATTTTGTGCTTGATTGGACTAATTCTCCCTGTAGGTAAGTGTCACGTTTGTCCATCGAGATCGTCGCATACTTTTTTTTCAAGGCCGGGACCCCATCACATGACTCCTCCTCCCGCTCTTGGCAGAGCAGACGGGAGTGTCAGACTCTTACTGACTTAAAACCCATCCGTGTTCCTCGTAATGCCCTTTGCGTTCCAGGGCTGCGGTGTCTCTTACGAACAAATTCCGCAACCCTGGCATCGTATACTTACAGCAGTAATAATATCCTCCGTGTTAATAGCGATGTGCTGCACCCCGGCGCCGCCGTGGTACTCCACATACTCCTGGATCTGGCTCTTCCTCTTGCCAGCAGCTGGCTCGTTGATGGGCATCTTGACCGTCTCCTCGTAGTTGGCCATCACGATGGAGCGCAGAGCTGAGTACTCCGTGCAGACTTGCTTGTCGTCTACTGACCAGAACCTAGGAAATTAAGATTTTGATTTGTAGCTAGGTGTATATCGGAGAAGATTGATACTACGTTATTGGGGCATCAATTCCGTACGACAATGCTAAAAAAGCTGGGGCCCTGTGATTCGACTTCGTTCGTCAGTCGGGTTGACAGTACAGGAATACTTATGATTTGAAACTTCTGCAGCCTCACCCAAACATTGCATTTCTTGGTCAATGCTAGTGCCAATCTCCAAGCTTTTGTGCCAACAACATCCAGATTCTGCATCTGGCGTGAGAACTGGCTGGGTTTTAATGGTTTCTTACCTGTGGAACTGCAGGCATCTTTCATACCACGAAGCAGCTTCCTCCATACCACCATCAGGCTGGTTTCCCACTACATGGTCAATGAAGTTGATCTCCACTTTCGGCCTGTTGCAAAGAAACAAGAAACAAATTTATTCTTCTTTTTGAGTTGATGGTTAACTCCTTAGATTTTATTGGCCTAGTAGCTGGCCACGTCAATTGCATCGTCAATACAGGTGCGTGAGCACTTGGGGCACGCCAAAGTGTAGCTCATGTTCTGAACAGGAGCACCGCACTCACATTGTGTATCCGACGGCTCTATGACACCCCATTTTGCCAGGTTGTGTCTGCAGCACCCTACTACCTGGGTGCGCAACAGATTCAGTGCTTGCCAAATAGGCCATACAGATCACATCCAGGTAGCAGATGTTCCTAGGGTTGCAAGTAGTAGTAGGTGGTGGATGATTTAATCGTAATTCGAAATTACTTTAAGAAGGTATTCGAAGGTTTGACTTTAAAAGTCAGGTGCACGTTTAGGTACTTACAGGAATTTGTTGATAGGATCGCTATCCAAGAGCTGATATCCTGGCAGGAACGGTCCCAGATATTTGGATCTGTCCACTAATGTGTGAGTGTTGTCTCCGTACTGACGACAAAAATAAAGTGGTTGGTTGAAAATACTGTTCAATTTAGGTGTTAAAAATTTTTACTCTACCGTTTCGTAGAGTTAGCTGGAAATACGAAAAGGCGAGATAAACTCCCGAATAACTCATCTGTATGATAAGTTCATCATCATAACAGCCAAAAGACATAGGCCTCCCCCAGAAGGGTGGGGGATGCTGCCATAATCGCCACGCTTGGCAGGCGGGTTGGAGATCGTAGTTAATGGTGTTGAGTTTTACAGAGAACGCTGCTGCCCATTCTCTGGTGAGCCCCTTAGTCGCCTCGTATGACATCCTCGGGAAGTGATGGGATGCTATTATTCTTTTACGGCACCATACTGCACCGGCCGATACCATAAATTAGAAGAACTAAATTATGGTAGGCGCCAAATAAATGTGCAATAACGGTCATTAACCCACATACCGCCATATCCGGGGGGGTTCGGGCGTCCCCGCAGTCTCCAAGTGAGTTCCCCATAGGTTAGTTTAGCTTTAGTGTTCCACTTGGTTCACTGGGCAGAGCCTCGACAATTCGACTTTTCTCCCCGACTACTCGAAAAAAAAAAAAAAAATACCAAAGCAAAAAGGAAAAAGGGTAAACAACGGCTGCACTTTCTCCCACTCAAAGTGCACCTCACCAACATCAGAGGGTTACACTCAAATCTCGATCCGGTCCATCACCACCTTGAGACCGAGAAGCCGCACCTGCTTTTCCTAACGGAGACGAAGATAACAACCCCGTCGGACGTGGCGTACCTCAACTACCCGGGCTACTCTCTGGAACATAAGTTCAAGAAGCAGGCTGGGGTCTGTGTGTACGTCCGCGATGACATTTGTTGTCGTCGTCTCCGTTGCTTTGAGAAATCGGGTTTTTCTGCTATTTGGCTACTTGTGGACACTGGCGTGGAAAAATTTATCTACATCGGCGTATACCGATCGCACAGCGGTGACCAGGAGACAACAGCGCTGTTTAATTTCCTCGTGGAGTCGACCGACGTAGCTCAGCAACGGTACCCAACAGCGAAGCTCAATTTTCTGGGGGACTTTAACGCCCACCATAAAGAGTGGTTGTTCCCGTACCAGCGAACTGACCATGCCGGGTTAGAGGCGCGCAAGTTTGCAGTGACGCTAGATCTAACCCAGCTGGTGAATGTGGCAACGCGGGTACCGGATGTTGACGCCCATACACCCAATTGCTTGGACCTTCTGCTGACAACTGATCCGGGCAGTCAATCAGTATCAGTCTCAGCCCCGCTGGGAACGTCTGACCACTGCCTGGTGAAATCCGTGTTGGCCTGCTCTCCTCCTGATAAGAGTCCTAGAGGCACGAGACGAGTATGGCGATACGAGTCAGCTGATTGGGATGAGATGCGACACTTTTTTGCGTCATATCCTTGGCGGCAAGTGTGCTTCTCCTCGGGTGACCCTTCGTGCTGCGCTGATGTGATTGCGGACGTGATTCGGCAGGGGATGGAGTATTTTATTCCATTCTCCGACATCCCGCTCGGTCACAAATCCCGGCCTTGGTATAATGCAGAATGCGCCCACGCTGAGGCACGTAAAGAATCTGCTTACCAAGCCTGGATCAAGGCCCGCGACCGAAAGGATAAAGCGCGTAGGGTTCGCGCGAGGAAAAATGCCTTTAATTCTGCCGCAAAGTTCTGCAAGCGGGTTTTTCGTAGGGCACGTTTTGACCATGTCGGACGTATCGGGGCCAAACTAGCATCGCACCCTCCGGGTAGTAAGCAGTTTTGGTCCCTGTCGAAAGCGGTCGAAACGAATTTCTGTCGACCCACTTTGCCTCCAATGCTGAAACCTGATGGTTCGCTTGCTCACTCTGCAAGAGAGAAAGCAAATTTATTTGCAACTCTCTTTGCAGGCAATTCGCGTCTGGACGCTGGCTCCAAACAACTACCAACTTTACCTCGTTGTGACTCTTCGATGCCGGAGATCAAAGTTCATAATAAAGAGGTCTGTAGAGTATTATGCAGTTTAGATGTGAATAAGGCCAGTGGACCTGACGGCATTCCAGCAAGAGTGTTGAGGCAATGTGCACCTGAATTGTCTCCTGTGTTGACACGCCTGTACCGCCTCTCTCTTGAAAAAAGAACGGTGCCGAGATCATGGAAGCTTGCGAATGTGCAACCGGTGCCCAAAAAGGGAGACCGTGCTGACCCTGCGCATTACCGTCCGATCGCCATTACCTCCATCCTATGCAAGGTTATGGAAAGGGTTCTGAACAGTAAGCTGCTGACCTACCTTGAAGACAACAATCTCCTCAGTGACCGTCAATATGGCTTTCGCCGGGGACGGTCAACTGGCGATCTTCTTGTGTATGTCACGCACTGCTGGGGCGAAGCCATTGAGAGACACGGCGAAGCACTTGCCGTGTCGCTTGATATCTCGAAGGCTTTTGACAGGGTCTGGCACGCAGGTCTACTCAGCAAGCTTCCTGCTTATGGTATCCCAGCTGGTTTTTGCAGCTGGATATCAGACTTCCTGAGTGAACGGTCGATCCGAGTGGTCGTTGACGGCTGCTCCTCTGACCTCATGGCTATTGATGCCGGAGTTCCTCAAGGGTCTGTTCTCTCTGCAACTCTTTTCCTGCTGCACATCAATGACCTACTTCAGCCTGGTCTTGTTGGGTACGCAGATGACAGTACGATTTCAGAGAAATACTTGTCCAACGCAACAACCAGTGGGGTTGAAGTTTGTTCCTTGAGAGAGGCCATGGTAGAGCGGACAAATTTGACCTTAAGCGTTGTCTCCCAGTGGGGTGATGACAATTTGGTCACTTTCAACGCCACCAAAACACAGGCGTGTCTTTTTACCGCAAAAAGGAGTCGTTTTGACCAAGCTCCTACTTTTCGGGGTTCATCTGTTCCTGTGACTGATCGGCTCGAGCTCCTAGGCATGGAGTTGACATCCAGTCTCAACTTCGGCGCCACCATCGAGTACAAAGCCCAAACTGCGGCCAAAAAGCTGGGCATCCTAAATAGGGTGAAGCGACTTTAGGCCTGGACAGCTTTTAACACTATACAAAGCGCAAGTCCGATCCTGCATGGAGTAGTAGCCACCTTTGGGATGGCTCAGCTAAGTATCAGCTTGCCGCGCTTGACTCGGTGGAACGCAGAGCTAAGAGGCTCATCGGCGACGTAAAAGTGGTGGATGCCAAGCTACATAGCTTGGCTCATCGCCGTAAGGTTGCCTGCTTGTCGGTCTTCTACAGATTGTACTTCGGTCAGTGTGCCCAAGAACTCCACGACCTCATCCCACCGGCCCCCTTCTACCATCGGACATCCAGACGCACTGCATCTTACCATCCCTACCTTGTGGCTATTCCACCAATTCGCACTAAGCGTTTTCAAACATCTTTTATAATGCGCACAGCAAAGGAGTGGAACTCTCTGCCAGCGTCTGTGTTTCCGAAAGCTTACAACCCTAATCTCTTCAAAGTTAGAGTGAACAGGCTCCTTCTGGGTAGGCTCGCTCCATCGTAGACTTTGTCTCTGTCATCTCTGACATAGACTAGAGTCAAGAGCAAACCCATTACAAATAAAAAAAAAAAAAAAAAAAAATACACTTATTGACTTTCTTAATATCAAAACAGGAATAAAGACATAAGCTGACCTGAGTCGACTTCGTTTACGTTCTCTAGTAATGAAAAAAATTATACAGGTTAAGGGTAGGTAGATATGATGAGGTTAGAAATCTTAATGATCAGAGGCAGATGGACTCATCAGGAAATATTTTAGGCGTGCTTTCACACTCAAGTGACACCAAATGCTTTTACCAGGTAGGTTTACTCTTGACTCTAGCCTAGGTCAGAGGTGACAAAGACGAAGTCGAAAATCTGTAAGTACCTACTTACAATATAACTTACGCTATTAGGAATTATGGAAATTGGTCGAGCCGTTTCGGAGGAGTTCGGTAACAAACTCCGTGACACGAGATTTTTAAAAAACATATGCTTACCGTTTTAATAGTAGCCATCCTGACGACTCCATGCTCGTCCTCCTCCTGCCACAAATCTTTGATGACCACAGCGCCTTGTTTACGGGCGTACTCCAGGATAAAGTCCAAGTTCTCCACTTGGAAAGCGACGTCCTTCACGAAGTCGCCGTGGTACGCGACTTCGTTTGCGAAGTCGGTTTCGTCGGGCTCGTACTGGGCTTGGAATACGAATATGATCTGTAGGAAAAAAGTACAATAAGTAAGGGAATGTTCAATTAGCAATTTTTGGAGATTTTTGACCCCCCCCCCCTCCCCCCATTTAACGCGCTGTAACGTTTTTCTGTACCTCTTACCAACACTGGAAACGACTGCTCCAACATGAATGTATGAAGCAGTCGATTTTTTGTGCGCATTACTCGACAAGATTTACTGAACAGCTGATTATTTTTTCGCAATTTCATTGGTCCCATGTAAAAGATGTTTTGCGTTTATTCGTTGTATAATTACAAATGCCAGTGATGACACAAATGCAGATCTCCAGCACCACTCGCGGACTAAGGGAATGTGCAGTTTAGTCCCAGGCCCGACCCAAATCTGCCCAGCACAGTCCTCAATACTTCGGTGAATACCTACTATGGGTACCATGTACCCATATGGCTTTCTATTAACGAGTACGTACGAACCTTATAACCTTAAAACAACGCAAAAAACACTATTAAATTAAGACCTTATCTATAAATACCTAACAACCAGTATTTCGCACTAATAAACCCAGGGGTTCGCCTAATCATAATACCTGTTTACCTTATTCATTCGGACGGCATAAGAAGCTGTTTTTCTCGAACCCGTCTCCAAGCCGCTATACGCCAGCGGCTCGAAGCCGAATCTTGTTACGTAGTAACTGGCAGCCTGCGATAACACGAAAAAAAAAGATAATACACAAAAAAGAAAGTAATAAAAGTGCATCGAACGATGGCACGCTCTCGATTGGAAGGAAAACGTTTTTAACGATATATAAATAATAAATATAAAAAAAACCACAATGTAGAAAATTAATTTTAAAAACAATTAGGTACATTTTCAAGAGATATTGAGCCAAGGAAACAATTTATTAAGTAAACCATTTTATACCTTACCTATGCATAATTAATTAGTCAAGTTAATTAATTAGTAGGTAGGAAATTCACCTGTTTAGCGTTAGACACCCAGAATGTAAGATGATCGAAAGCCAGGAATCGCCCAGCTTCAGGTTTTCTTCCCTTGTCTGTGTATGTCGTCTGAAAACAGAGAGATTTTTAGTCCTGGAGCCAAGTTTTAAATAGTTATCGACGACCACTATCAAAAAACAAATCCATAAAAAATGAAGGAGTCCACAAGTTTTTTTTTTATTATTTAGAAATGGACCCAAATTCAAATTAAGAATCATAGTTCTTTTTTAATAATAATGATAAGTGTTTGTTCATCGGATTCTAAAAAGATTACTACCATTTAATAGATCTTCAAGTGAAAATCAGTTGCGCCGAAAAGTAGGTAGGTACTCTAGCAGTACCTAAGTACATGCTTTTCTACCACTTGTGGAATGCCGCAGTAGACTGCAGTTAGACTTGATTGGCTTTGTAAGTCCTAGAAAAGCTAATAAGGTACGCAGTTAATTTTTTTAAATAAGGCAATGTGAACAAGACACAATTTTGTACATACCATTTTAACTCCTCAAAACAATATTACAACAAAGGAAAATTAATAATAAACACTAAAATGCGAGTGTAGTTGTATCAAGCACCGTATTTAGACTAAAACGCACGAGAACCAACCGGTGCTTTTATTGAAGCGAGAAAATATCGAACCCATAAATGTGGATTTACAAGAAAACAAGACAAAAGTAAGGCTGTAGTTACAAGGGGTCAAAGATTTTGTCTAACGTTTATGGAACCAAGACAACCATAGTGTAAAGTAGGAAATAAGCTTGCTTTCATAGCAAAGCAAACGCTAGGCTTGAAGTGATTTGATTAAAAAGAAAGTCACAGTATTGTCATTTCCCTTTTCGTTTTAAGTTGGCCAACAAAATAGTTGATAAAGTTGGTGTCGCGTCTCGCAACTTCCTATTTCCCATCTCGTTCCTGCACATTGCCTTTCGTCTTCGTGTGAGCAAGTCGGCCGTTCCACGCCACCACGTCGTAACATTTGAATTTCGAAGCAAAAAAAAAAACATGGCAGTGCGTTCGTGTTCAAAAATCGTAACAGGTTTTGCCGAACCCATCCTAGTACCTAGTAGTAGTAAACCCCAGAGTTTAGGTAGGTTGGACTGCCCCGTTGGTTTCGTTGTCGTAAGCGCGGCTACCTTACGTGGGTTCCTGTATTCAAATGTTTTTATATTTTTTGTAAGCATGAAGCCCTAAATGTAGAATGGTTATTTCATTAAAATTTAATTCTATAGGGTTTCATAAACTTTGAGGGCTATATTGATTATTAAAATGGTTATAATTCTTTAGATAAATACGCGTTACGGTCGCGAATCGTATTTTGTTCAACATACAGCTTCACACTGACCGGCAAATTGAAAAAAAACGAAAAAATATTAGAATTTCGCTTGCTATCCTGGCGCATCCACCTTTTAAAGGGATAGAGAGTGCACCTGTGTTTGTGCACACACCTGTAGATGTGAAGAAGATATGATTACCTAGGACCTACTGGTTGGTAGGACTTAGGAATCCTCCAATAGACGAAAAAAATGTTAGAATAATATCTCAGTGTGAACAAGAGCTTAGCTTACGTTTGAGACGTACGATGTCGCATGACGCTGGCGAGCCTCCTTCGCCGCGCCGCACAGTGTGCCCAAAATGTTATTGTCTTAGACATAATTCAATGATAAAATCGAAACCAAACGTAAGCGTTCTTTTGAAAGGACATACGTCATTTTCGATTCCTACATAATTTGATTTGTATTTTCCTTTCTTTACGTAAAATTTTACTACAACTAAAATGCTCGTTTCATGGATAATACTTAATGAATTGGAAATTGTTTAATACATATTTTTTAATGAAACTAGTGGTGTATGTCGCATAAAATTAAACCAAAATACTATGGGGTTGCAGTTTTTTCATACTCAAAATTCACTTACGTTAACGATACTACACGTCAAAATATTCGTGCTAGGCCCTCTGATTATGTGAAAATAAATTGTATTTTCACAACTAGGTAAGCAGTAAAAACTGAGATCAATGGCCGTTTTAAACGCGCGGGGTCGGAGGAGTTATAAATAGGCAACTTTACCCAACACTGATCAAAAGTGCAACCTATATACTCGTAAGTATAGGTTCATTGCAGGTTATTGAAAAAAAAAAACCTTTTTAAAACTCTGGTGTGAATGTTTAGGCTTAGGTGCGTTTACGACAGATTGTTCGGAGAAGGCAACACATTACACACCGAGAAGAATAGAAAGAAATGGGGGAGACCTTTTTCGAGCAGTGTGACAATACAGATTGATTAAATAAGAAGATGAAATAATAAGAATTTAAGTAAATGCTGAGCAGTTTTACGACACTCCCTCAAATCAGGTATCTACTCCTTTTTAATTGAAATCATCAAATGACTTCTCTCGCTCTGAGTGGTGCGGAAGGCGAGTGTCAGACTTACTGACTAAAACTCATCCATTTTTCTCCAAATGGCCTTTGCTTTCCAGGGCCGCGTTAACTTTTTCGAAAAATTCCGCAACCGTGCAGCTCTTCTAACTACTTTATGGAAATAAGAATGCATTACATACAAACACTGCGTAAACAAACAAAATATGACGTTATTTGTTTACAAAACAACACAGGGACCTTGTTTACCATTCCCTTACCGCATACCATAAAGAAACATATAGCTACCTAGCTTTATATCAACAATTTTGTCCACAACGTCGGCCCACTGCGCAGATCACGCGGTATAAACAAAATGTTAATGAGATTGGATATAGAAAACTGGATTTCGAAGCAAGTTCAGCACAGAGGCGGGGTGAAGCGTCATGAGCAGCCTGCTAACCTACTGAGACAGGGGGGCTTGCTTACCGTTTTCCTAAGTACTAAAAGAAGAAGACGGTTTTTTTTTTTTAAAAATCGTCACGTTGTCTTTGGAAAGGGGGTAATTAAGGGCTTGGCGGAAAAACTTTAAGTACCTAATTTTTGAAATCGTAAACAAAAAAAAAATAAAATAACAAGAGTTATTAAAATTTAAAAATAAATACTGAAGTTTTTATTTGGAAAATTTTAACTGGGGCCTTACAAATAAAATCCTAAACGAAAGCCTTACTTTCGTGGGTTAAGTTCAACCTTAAAAAGCCTACGTGTTATTTAATACGACGAAAGTAACAATTTCATTTTCTCGATAGGTCAGACTAGGTTCTTTCCAGGAATAATTTAATTACTTTTAATCGGTTAAAAAGGGGGACCAGATTGCGATTAAAATACATTACGTATTTTTTCTTAAACACATAAAAATATTTTTTACTGTAGGTAGCTGTTGGCCAGCATCCCCCTAACAGAAATACGTTTTCAATATTTCCTATCTACAGTTACTCAACAAAACATATAGCGCGAACAACGACTTGTATATCTCTCGAATATATTTTCCGAGGCAAGCAGTCTCTACCCCACGTTAGTAGCAGTCAGAGTCCGGTACGGGTCGGTCGGCTATTTTACATATCAGCCACTCATTCCATGTTACAAAATGTTGTGCAATCGGTTTTATTAACGATTCTAGAATATTCCATGACATTTTGAATGTGAAGAAAAATGTAAAAAAAAATGTGGCATATATTTGAAAGGGATTGTCGCTGGGTGCGTGTGCGCATGGGTGGTTCTGAAAATTGAGCATCTGTATGATGCCTAAAATGACTCAGAAAAAAGTATGAGACGATTTTTTGATTGATAAATCTCTGATATGTATTATTATTCATATTACATCTGCATATGATGGTTTTCTTCTGTCGGACCAAAGCAGAAGAGCCCATCGTTTTCATTGAGTAGAAAAACCAACTATGTAGATATGTTGATTTCGAGGGTTTTGCTTTGTTTAATCCAACTATTAAATAAAACGTATCTCTTCTCATCCAATTTCTTTATTATATAAATCTAAATTGATTGGAGTTTGCAAAGAATTGTATTAATTTTCAAAAAGGTTATGTTTTGTCTTGTCATCATTGCTAACCTTTTAGTTATATGTTTAAACCTACATTTATCTTGAAAAATAGTTCAAAAAATATCAAGCTGCATCATTCTTCGGTTCTTCAGTGTTTTCGCTCTTGGATTCCATCTTCTCCAACAGTTCAATCGCTTCGAACACCCATTTGTAGTTCATGGCACCGAACCCCTGGAAAGAAGAAAAAAAAATCAACAACGCTTGCTTGAAAGTCCAACAACTTTTAGTACAAAAGATATTCTTCATTTTAGGGTTAATAGAAACTATGTAATTGTTTTTGGTTTTAGCAGTTGTTGCTACCAACTAATATTATAAATGCGAAAGTAACTCTGTCTGTCTATTTGTCTGTCTGTCGTGCTTTTGCGCCAAAACTACTGAACCGATTTAAATAAAATATGGTACACAGATAGTCTAGAGCCTGAGAAAAGACATAGGCTTCTTTTTATCTCGAGAGTATGCTCCCTAGGGACCACGCGGGCGAAGCCGCTGGCTCAAACTAGAAGATTATATGTTCTTTTCCTCAATGTTTATCGCTTTGAACAGGTGAATCAATAAAAAAATAATTCAAGAATGGTAATAACACCAAATTAAACTATTCAATAAGATGAGGAAGCTCATTTGAAGCAGTTTTTCGATTTCATAGGTACTGTTGTGTGTGCTGTTATAAGTCGCGAATTGGTTAGTATCGATCGATGTTCTATCTTCTTCCACCTGGCGTTAATCCCGGCTATTGCCAGGGTCCGCCTTCCTACTTAGCTTCCTCCACTTTGCCCGATCTTCAACATCCTTCTCAGTCAGGCCATTGGCTCTCATGTCGGACTTGACGACGTCCAGCCAGCGCTTGCGAGGGCGACCACGGGGCCTAGCCCCAAGAACAGCCATATTCATGCATCTCCGACCAACGTACTCCATAGGGCGGCGCATGATGTGGCCATACCATCGCAGACGACACTCTTGCAGTTTTTCCCCCACGTCACGGACACCAAGACTACCTCGGATGTATGAGTTGCGCATGCGATCGGATCGCGTTACGCCACTCATCCACCTCAGCATCTTCATCTCCGTGACGCGAAGCTCCTGGGTGTGTCTGCTTAGTGCTGGCCAACACTCGCCCCCGTACAGTAGGACAGGCCGAATGATGCATTTATATATCTGCCCCTTGAGCTTCGGAGGCATTTTGCGGTCGCATACAACGCCCGTCACCTCGCGCCACTTCGCCCAAGCCGCGCCAATACGTGCTTGGACATCGTCGTCCACGATGCCAGACTCGTGCAGCACGGATCCAAGGTACCTGAACGTATCGGACTTTCTGATCAGGTCCGAACCTATTCGGATGGTGTTTGTATCCGTGCTGCCACAGGACATGTACTCAGTCTTCGCCACATTTAGTCTCAGACCACCGTTTTCAAGCGTGTCCTTCCAAATGTTGACTTTGCGCTCAAGATGGGCTTTGTTCTGATTAACGAGGGCGATGTCATCGGCATACATCATTAGCCATGGAGGCTGATCTTGGATGTTTGCCGTAACTACATCGAGCACTACGTTAAACAAGAACGGGCTAAGAGCCGAGCCTTGGTGAACGCCAACAGATATTGGGAAGCCATTCGATTCGCCAACAGCGGTCTGGACAGAGGACACGGAATCGCGGTACATGTCTCTGATAATGTCAATATAGGCCTCGGGAACGCCCTTGAAGCGCAGTGCCCACCAGATGGACTGCCGAGGTATACAGTCGAAGGCCTTCTGCAGGTCTAAAAAGGCCATATTATGCAAAGCTCTCCTTCTCTCTCTGTAAGCCTCAGCCAGATTCCGTAAGGCGAACACTGCGTCCATGGTGCTGTTACCCGCCCGGAAGCCATATTGACACTCAGAGACAGTACACTCGCTACGGAGCCGTGTGTCAATGATGCGCTCGAAGAGCTTCATGGTGTGGCACATGATCTTGATACCGCGGTAGCTACCACAATCCTGTACGCTACCTTTGCCTTTGTAAACAGGGATAATCAGGCTAAATCGCCACTGGTTCGGCATTTCCTTGGTAATCAGGATGCGGTTAAAAAGATCCGTCAGAAGGTCCACACCATGTGGGCCCATCGCCTTCCACACTTCAATTGGCACATTGTCAGGCCCGACCGCTTTCCGGTTCTTCATGTGGCGAAGAGCAATGCGGGTTTCGTCGGGGGAAATAGGGGAAATAAGCCCAAGGTTAGGAGGCGGTTCCGGAGGAAGGTTATGGGGATGCTGTTTGTTAGACAGCTCCGCGAAGTATGTACACCATCTCTCCTTAACAGAGGGGGCATCGTAGAGCAGCTTACCCTGGGCGTCCCTTACACAAAGACATTTGCTAATGTCCCGTGTAGCTTTCTCCCGGCCACGCGCCAGCTTAAAAATAAGCTTTTGCCCCTCCGCAGTTTCCAGCTTGTCGTATAAGGGCGCCAGACTTTTGCTGCGGGCTCTGGCTACAGCTTTTTTGCAAGCGCGCTTAGCCGCTCCATATGCCTCCCTGTCATCCGGAGAGTTGGACCCTTGCCACTGTTTAAATAAAACCTTCTTCTTCCGAGTCGCCTCCTGCACCCCGTCATCCCACCACCACGTCTCCTTTCCTATGGTGCGGCCACCACGAGAAGTGCCAAGGACGCGCTTACCCGCACCGGTGATTGCTGAATGGATCCTACTCCAGATCTCTTGAGCGGACTCATGCGGAGCACTGATCTTAAGATGCTCGACCTCCGCGATGAAGTCCGACTGCCTAGGACCATCAAGCAACCACCACTTAGTGCGTGGTTTGCGTTTCTCGTTCACTCTCTTCTTCGGTACAACCGCAAAGTCCAGGACAAGGAGGCGGTGTTGAGCTGTTAGGCTTTCGCCTGGGATGACTTTGCAGTTGGTAACCTTGCCAATGTGGCACCGTCGCACCAGCAGGTAATCTATTTGGGTTGAGTAGGCACCACTACGGTACGTAATAAGATGCTGGGGCTTCTTCTGAAAGAATGTGTTCGCGATGGCTAGGTCAGACACAGCGCAGGTGCTAAGTATATTGACTCCCTCTGCGTTTAGCTGGCCATAACCAAAACCACCGTGAACACGTCCATACTCTCCAGCAAACTGACCTACGTGACCGTTGAGATCCCCCCCAACCAAAACACCTTCGGAATTCGGGATAGCGCGTAATACCTCCTCGAACTCATCCCAGAAGGCCTCCTTTTCAGACTCACAGCAACCAGTCTGAGGAGCATAGGCGCTGATTAGGTTCGTTACCGACCCTTCGAACAGCACCCTAACTCGCATCAACCGGTCGCTGCATCGGTCTACTTCAAGGAGTCCATCCTGAAGGTCCTTAGACAGCACCACGGCCACTCCGCTCCTACCCGTTGGTGATCCGGTGTACACTAGCCGGTACCCCTGCCCGATGTCACGTGACTTATTTCCCTTCCAGCGCGTCTCCTGAAGGAAGGCGCACTGGACCCGACGCTTCGCAAGTACGTCTGCGAGTTCTTGGCAACGTCCGGTTAGGGAGCCAATGTTCCAGGTGGCAAAGCGGAACTTCTTCTTGGGTACTATCCTCTTTAGCCGTGCCCGTACTTGACACGGTAGCCCTAGCCCACTTATCGCAGGTTTAGGGCGATGTGCCTGCGCGTCGTTATGCGGCGACGCCCTAGACCGAGTACCCTTACCTAACTTGTTTCTCTCCATTCATATATGACTGAAGTTGGTTTTACGTGGGGCGACCAGCCGTCTGACCCCCACAACCCTACAAGAGGGAAACCAGGTTCGCCAGTGCCTCGTCCGTTGGACAGCAGGGTGCACCGCTAGCAGGTGAGGTTGGCTTGGGTCTTTAAGATGGCAACGGACCCCATACACCCCCTATTCTATTCTAGTTCTATCATAGGGACAAAATATATTTTCCAGCTATACACAGCGTCCCAAGACTGCCACATGGAGGGAAAGTAGGTACCTTAAACCTAAATAAGTATTATAGATACAAAACTTTACTGAATGAGAACTTAATTTTTATTAAAACAATACGAATTGCAATCAAAGATTTTTAAATAATCGACTGACTGAAACGGGAATCGACCCCGCTAAATGAGAAATAACCTGTAATTTTACTGTACTCGTCGAAAGGCTCAACCTTTCATTAAATGTATGATTGAGTCTTTCGACCGGTACAGTAAAATTACAAGTTATTTATATATATATACACATTTTTGTTTCTTTTAAATAACATAGCATCTGAAATAAAAGACATTTTTCTGTCTACAGTATTTAAGGTACCTAGGTGTTTTTCCTTGGTAAAGTCTTGGAACATCCTGTATGCTGTTAAGCCATTTCCGGTAAGCTCGCTGTGAGATCAGCTTAGTTGGTTCTACAAACTGTGACTAATGTTACAAACCCTATGATTCCTTCTTTGAATGATTTCAATGAACAACGTTGGTCTGGCCTGCAAGTGCTTAGTGAAACCTTGCAGCATGTAGCCTCGTTCATCGAAGTCGATCAGAATGGAGCCCTCCTGCAATGCTTCGATGCTCTCGGCGACTTTTAGGGAGCTGTGCTTCAGTTTCTCCCTGATCAAGTCGTAGTAAGTAGGTGGTACTCCCAGGATATCGGCGCCCCGTGCTTTTAGGTTTCGCATCTGTAGGGTAAAAACACATATTTTTAGGCCTGGTGTACACAGGAAATAGCGCAAATTAAATCATTTTCGGAGGGTAGTCCCGGCTTGATCTCCAGCCAGATAAGGTCAGATTAAAAGCTTTAAATTCCCATATCAAAAGTCGATTAGGATTTTCAGGTCCAAATAAGTATATGGTAATTGACTCGCGTCCCCTTACAGGCAAAGGGTATAAAAGTGAGCTGTGGGTATCTACAATTTGTCCCTACTTTTCTGGAATACATAGGTAGAAATGTACACTCACGGTTGTTACAATGTCATCGGTGTACAGAGCAATATGCTCAACTCCTGACGCTCCTAGTGCTTTTACAAACGCAGTGGTTTTGCTGGGCCTCAACCCTTTCGCTGCTTCATTCATGGACAACTGAAAAATACACACAGTTAGTCATCACAAAAATAATTCATAATTCTCTAATATAAAAAAGAACAAAAAATGTTTACCTATTTTTATCCAAAAGTTATTATATAATAAATATAAATAAAAAGGTGTTTACTAAATAAACATCAATAAATGGGAGATACACTGAAATTTCAACTGGCAAATAAAACATGACGAACGAACGAATATAAAAAAAATCTATGCTCTTGGTAATTGAGCTAGTAGCTGTAAGTCTGTGACGGTGCGGAAGTTTCCTCTATATACTTTCATACCATATTCTACTGTAGTAGATTCATCGTTCTATTGGAAGTTCATTATATTGAATTAAGTGGGCCGATCCCGGCGGCACTGCAATGCCGGGCCGACCCGCGACGGGAGTGGAGCGAGCCCCGAACATCCCGTCAGCTTACAAAAATCAGTTTAATATACTGGTCCCTCAGTGAGGGAACTTTCAGATATTAAGCTGAAAAGAACAGATACTACACTTTGATCTTAGCCAAAAGGCCGAGAAGCGATACCAAAAAATCGTAAACCGGGGAGGGTCATTCAATCGCGGAGAATCTTAACACCGCGATTCAGAAACGTGACGTCAGCGTACAGTGCCATCTATCGTTTACGTTCGATACTACTGAGGTAGGTATCCTCCTCTCGCTCAACAAAACAACAGAACACTCACGAGAACATTTTCGTCCCTGTTGATAACCGATGCGGACCTGATACCGGAGTACGCTTTTATATCATGTTTGTAGTCAACACACCAGAATCTGGCAACAGAAAAAAAACAATTTTCCAATTGAATGAATCGAGGCGCCGGTCTCATTTATGCAAGCTGTTAATCGTAGTTGGTGATTATTTATTTAAGTATCATGAAATATTTCGATTCTCACCTGTGCATATTGAGATTTTTTTCATACCAAGTCCACGACTCCTCAAGTGTTCCGTCAGCCATGTTGCCTTCTACGTGGTCTACATACATAAGATGAGTTGCGGGCCTGAAAGTAACAAAACATTTTACCTTTCCATAACCCACACTACTAAATAATTAACCATCAAACCAAACTTTTTTAGTTTGAAAAGCTTAGCAGTCCGTATGAGAAACCTTTTACGTTATTGAGAACAGCGCCACCTAGTTTTGACTTATGCAATCAGTGAATGAATGCACGTTCCCCTAATAATTTTACGAACTTATTTTAAGTTCGTCACCACTGTTCGTCACGTTAGAAAGTCAAGAAGTATTAACTAAATAAGAGGGTTAACTGACGATTGGGTTTAACGTTAAATTGTTGTTTCAGGACATGTTGCATACTAATATTTTAAACTGTGATTTACGAGTATTTATGTTTAAAATTTAAATATACTTATGTAAGTAACTAACGAAAAATAGATAACAGTTACGTATTGATCCTCGGATTGCATTTTTTTATTTAAAATAAAAAGACAGTACCTACCTACATAATTAAAATAGTAACCACATAGGTACACAGGTACCAAATTCAAAAGGGTACCAAGTAGGAATTTAATTTGATGAAAATAATATGTTTTTTTTTATATCAAACATAGGGAAATACTTAGGTAATTTTGAAGGCCTAGGTACTCACAAAGATTTATCTAAGACATCATCCTCAGAAGGTTCAAATCCGGGCAAAAATATTCCTTTATACTTGCTTCGGTCTATCAGAGTGTGCGTGTTGTCTCCATACTGAAAACAAATTAATTAATGTATAATATACAGAAAGTGGAACTGACTTGAATTATGAGAATAATGAAGAAATTAGCTGTAGGTAAGCATGGTGTAAGTATCTATATATCTTTTTGTGTAATTCCACATCATAACGGGGCCATAATAATTATTATTTGTATGGAAGATCGTCATTTTAGCCGATGAGATTCAGGACCACCTACCAAACCAACCTACTAAACCGTACCTAGTCAAAGGCAAAGGGAAGGAATTTAATAATGACCAGATCAGCAATTTCGACGTCAAAAGGTTACAAACATACAGGCACAGTTACTTTCGCAGAGTAAGATATACCTACCAAAGACAATCTCCCAATATCTATGGAAGTCAATCCAGACAATGCCAGGCATAACATAACGTCTGGTGATTGGCTTTCTATTTTATATTAAGTACTGTGTGAGAAGTTATGGCGTTATTTCAAGGGGGCTGACGAGAAAGAAACCAATTTTGGTCCTCCTTTAGCTCTCTTCCTGTGGTTTAACTGCTGCAGTAACAAGTACGTTAAGTTTTGAATACTCGTAGCTCTAGTTACATAAATCATTTTAGCCCTTACCGTCCTCAACACAGCGTATCTCACGACCCCAAGCTTGTCCTTCTCCTCAGTTACATCCTTGACAATCTCAGCCCCGCCTTCCTTAGCCCTTCGGACCAGCTCATCCAGGTCGTGGACTTCGAAAGCCACGTCCTTCACGAAGTCTCCGTGGGCTATAATGTCCTCGGATATCTCGCCTTCCGGAGTCGTGGGCGATTCGAAGATAATTTTGATCTGTTACAAAGTTAAGATAAATTACATTGAATAATGAGTAGGTTAGCAAGTCTTTCATCATGTAAATAGGTTTTCCATGTTGTAATATTGTAAAAGATTTATTTGAAAAGAGTAACTATGGAGTTTCTTGTCCATTCTTCTCCATAAGAATCTACCTTTCCGAATGGATAGTAGAGTCACTTCAGAATTTTTATATATTTGAAATGTGAATGACGTTCAAAAGTGCCGTTTAATAGCCTAATTGGAATAAACGTTTTGACTTTGATATTAAGTATATTAAAAGTTTTCGTTACTCTTTGAGTAAGTTTGGTAGATAACACTGTAATTTAGGTAAGTATATACTTTACCTACCAACTGTATATTTTTTTTTATGTATGATCACGCATAACTTTTTACAGAGTAGTCCGATTTTTGCAGTCGCATATTTAGAAATACAGAATCATCACTTGCCTATTCTTTTCCCAACTGTATTGGGGTCGGCTTCCTGTCAAGCCGGACCAGACCTCCACAACCCATTAACTGGGTAACACGGTACTTCATGGCATGTCAGATTTACTGGCGTCTGATTATAAGTAACGACTGCCAAAGATCTACAAGTGACAGCTGGGACCAACGGCTTAACATGCTTTGGCACGGAGGAAACTCGGTATGTTAAGATCCCATCCACAGACCAACCTTGGCAAGCGTAGCTTAACCTTGAAAATCGGCCCGTGCGGCTGTTATTATCGAGCTACTAGCTTCTCGCATATAGAAATACAGAATAATCTAGATAAAAGATATGGTACTTACCTATAATATTTAGGGATTGTGGAGGACGAATTGACGAAAGAGAGTCAGAGAAACACAGATCACAAAATCTTACCTGGTTTAATTTCACAGCAATGGACTGCACGGGCCTTGATTCCGAAGGTTCACGTACTGCCAAAGGTTTGAAGCCAAGTCGAGTTATGAAATAATTTGAAGCCTAGAAAGATAAAATATCGTATTAATTATTTGGTATTACATACCCCTCTTTTTCTCAGACATTAGGGTTTCCAATTCAGCAAAATAAACGAACAATGTACTACCTATATTACATATATTTTTTTAATGTAAAAAATTGTCTCTTAAAAATCATTGGCATCGTTTTGGCTAGGGATAAGGGTCTAACTCTAAAGGCCCAATGACAATCACGCTTCATAAAAAGGTACTTTTCTTTCAACCCCTAGAAGATAGAATGCAGAGATTACTGTGATTAGGAATTTCCTAATCACTTACAGAATTGTCACCCCCAAGAATGCCAACGAATGAAAACTTGATCATTATTTTTCCTGCCCTTATCCCTAATCTATCTAGTTATCTATCTTCTATACTAATATATAAAGCTGAAGAATTTGTTTGTTTGTTTGCTTGATCGCGCTAATCTCAGGAACTACTGGTCCGATTTGAAAAGTTATTTCAGTGTTAGATGTGTTGAATGCGCTTGTCCAATTTAGCCCATTTATCGAGGAAGGCTATAGGCTATAATTATATCAACACGCTAATACCAATAGGAGCGGAGCACTAATGAAAATTGTGACGCAGACGAAGTTGCGCGGGTCAACTAGTATTTTATAAAAATAATGTTTGTTTTTACTCACAGTTTTAGCATTCGCCACCCAAAAAACGAGATGATCGAAGTTAACGACATGACCTTCTGCCGGTTTATCGTTATTTTCCCCTTGCGTCATTTTGCTCTGAAACAAACGTAGGCGCCACTTTTTATTGAACTTTTTCGTCACACTTTTATTTGAACAAAGTGTTGTAGGAACACTTTTTGTTGAAGAATGAAATCAGTAATGGAGACAGATTTTGCTTTGAATTCATTTTATACGAGAATCGGTAGAAGTACTTAAATTAATTATAGAATACAATTCTAGTTTGAATTACCTTTGAGACCATTGATTATAAGTTTATTATTACATACGGCGAAAAAACGTTTCTGTTGGATTGTAAATATCATATCATTCATTTCCCAATTAGATAATAATCGCCTGAAGAAATTCATTAGTGTAGATGCGGTTACGATGATGAAATCTTGTTTTCTGAACTTTAATTGTTGGGTAGATTTTTAAATGATAAATGATATTTAGTTTGCAAATAGGTTGTATATTCAGAAGGTTATGAAGAGAGAAGTTTACTAAACTTTGTGCAATGGGTATCTACCAGATAAATCTATGTTTCTTCAGTTAACTTTAATTCCCATAATCATTATAAATATAATAGGTACCTAGTACTTAATAGTGGTGAACCTATTCCTAATCCCTTTTTTTGTGCCGTTTCCCATTATTTCCTTCCAGATCTATAAAACCAACCAAGTCAAGACCTAAAAAAGTCAGAACTAAAAATAAGTCAGACCTATAAAAATAAATATATAAGGTATAAACTATAAACGTTGAAGTACCGAAGTAGCTTATTGTTCGCAGAATTAATTCCAATAAGCCAAGTAACGCCTGTAGAAAAACTAGGTAGCTAAGCCAGACTTGACACGATACGTGAGAAGAATAAATAAATTGACCCAAGGGCAATTAGGAGTGATATTGCGCAGCGCAGCGTGTAATTAATGTTATTCAGTAGGCATACTTTATCTTTGGTACTGATAGACTCCAGTAGTACATACACCTTCATAATAATAGTATGCATGACGCCCGAGGGGATTATGTAGTGTCTTATGTCACGGGCGCCGTATTGAACCTTGAGCGTACTGAAGGATACCAAAGTAACTTTCTAGCGGGGTATGTAAGTGTTTCCTTAAATCCTGAATACAGCGAAGGACTCAATCTAGTCCTTGGGCTAGATAATCTTGGGCTTGCCGAGGATTATCTAGTTTTTACACCTACCTACTGCGAGATAATTGAAAGCAAGCCACGAAGAGTGGTCGCTGGACAACGTAAACAATGTTGGTCGATCTATCCTGCTAGATGCCGGTCGGGTCCAATTTCAAGTCACATTTTTGACTAGTTAGCGGATTATAATAAAATTTAGTGTCTAAACATATTATTGTTCTGCTGTACCCCAGCCCAGCGGCGGGCTAGCGTATAATAATGACACTCTGATTTATTTATCGTAGTTTACACATAATATGTACATTTAGTTCACATATAATCTGACGTTTGATAGCAAGTCTGAATAGCTGTCGTCTAATAAAGTCGATTAAATAAAAATAATAATAGATAATGCACTCAGGGAATAAAAGAGGGTCTTATGTCACAGGTGACGTTTAAATGAATTCCTGAGTTAACTATCTAGCGATGTGAAGTTTTTGAATCCTGAATGCGGCCAGCCACCACTCTTCGTGGCGTCTGGCCAACACGAGCAGTGGTGGTCGATCGCTGCTACTCTAGGGGCAGATATTTAAGTGGCGGTCCAAAATTAGCGGTTTATGATTAAGTTTAGTGTCTACGATATTCGCAAGACATTTAATTTAACGTTTGCAAGCACGGTGGTGTCACAAGAATTAAATAAATTCATTTATTTACAGTTTCTAGGACAACAAAACAAGAAACGAGGTAGAAAAAAGAAAAAATAGATAAATAAACTGTATGAAATAACATTAGAAAGGCTAGATAGCGGCAGATAGAAAATTACGAAAGAAATAAACGTACCTCAGGCGATAGAGGTTTGCAATCTTCACAATGAGCCCTTTCATACGAAAACCACATACCCATAATGTGAGGCCTAAAAATATTTTGACAAAAAATAAAAATCTTACGGCCGCCATAATAAACTATTAATTGATTCCACTTATTAGACAAGTTTCAGTGGCTGTCCATTCACTTGAAAATCAGTCAAAATCACAAACAAGAGCAATTAAATTTTTTTGGTGTCGGACAAAAATAATAGACGCGTTCGCCCAACAGTGGAACAATACACTATGGTACCTAATAAAATTAAAAAGCTAAAACTCACCTGTTCATGAATATCCACCTTCGCTAAAAACCAACACTCAAATGCATTTTTTAGAAAGAATCTGTCTATTTATAAGATATATCCCGTGCGCTAATTGCTTATAAATTTTATAAACAAATATGAATATTATTAATTATGACTTGTTTTCCATTTTAACATTTGTAAGCAAATTATTTTTAAAGCACTTATTGCGATGGCGATTAGGTCGAAAATACAATGATTAGTAGTTTCTTAGTTTAAGATGTTTCATAGATAAGATGCGATCTGCTTTTGGAAGTCGTAATAGTTCTAAATGTTGAAAGATTTCCGCTAAATAATTACTATATCGGAGGCAATAACAGTTCGGGTTTCAGTGACAATCATTCTAGAAACATGTTTATTATTTTAAAATATATTCAGTAGCTTTACCTACTACGTTTTTGAATTGAACAGGTCATTGGTCGGTTTTGAGGCTTCTGACCTGCTATAGACAACTGAAGTTAGTTTAGATCCGTATTAACAAACTAGCTGACCCGCGCCACTTCGTCTGCGTCACATTTTCCACTTTTTCTCCGCTTCTTTGGCCGTGCATGATGTTATTATAGCCTTCCTCGATAAATGTGCTATAAGAATGAATGTACTAGAAGAATTTTTCAACTCGAACCAGTAGTTCCTGAGATTAGTTGGTTGTAGTTGATTGAGTTGGTTGTACTTATTTTCTAAAGTTCCATACCCAAAGTGTACCCCACAGACGACACACGGACGACAAACGGACGGACGGACAACGGAGACTTAGTAATAACTAAGCGTCCGTCCGCCTCTCCTTCAGCGGCCTGTCTCAAGAACCGTAATAGGTAGACAGTTGAAATTTCACAGTGTGTATTTCTATTGTCACTATAACAACAAACAATAAAAACATGTTTTTTTTTTTGTTTGTAAGTAGGTAGATAGTACGGAACCCCTCGTGCTAGAGCCCGCCTCGCACTTGGCTGGTTATTTTTTGGGTCTAAATCTATCTATCTGATTTTTTCATTTATTTCGTTTTATTCTTGTTAAATCTATGATTATTTTAGTGTGATTTATTTTATTGCATTGTAATCAATGCATTTTATTTTATTATTTCTTTTTAGTATTCGTTAAACCACTTTGTTAGTAGGATCAAAAATAAAACCGACTTCCAAAAACAAAACACTACAAAGTAAAAAATAACTTTAATTTCGGAAGTCGGTGTTTAAAACCGAAAAAACCAAAAACACCGACTTTACTCGACACCGACGGTACTCTTTAGTGATACCTGCGTACCACTAAAAAGTACCACAAACACAGCGTGCCGACGTGATGTTATGTTATGAACTGGTGTAAACAATCAACAGACATGCGATTACAGAAATCACGATCCATTTGCTATCATTTATTGAAGAGTTCCGTTGCCTACCTCCAAAGTTCATCATCAGATCTTCACCAAATTTAAATGGGACCAGTCCGAGAAAATACTCTTCCAAACAAAAACAGAATCATCGAAATCGGTTAAAAATTGGCGAAAATATCGCTGAACAAACATTTTTCATGGGATCACATCATCAGATCCTGACTTATACCTTCCATCATCAGCTCAGCAACATGAGATGATGATTACCAGGCACAAATATCTGAATTGCGTTAGAAAGTTTATGAAAATCAGTGTATGTGCTTGTAAAATTTTAGGGTTTCCCTCGATTTATATGGGATCTCATAATCAGATTCTGACTTGTTGACAATGGGACCACCTCAGGAGTATAGGCTATCGAATAAAAAGAATTTTTAAAATCGGTCCAGAATTGGCGGAGGAATCGGTGAACATACATAAAAAAAATATACATACAGCCGAAAATAGAACCCCCTCCTATTTGAAGAAGTCGGTTAAAAATGGGAGCCAAGTCCAATGTTAATAATAGGTACCTATGCGACTCCAGCGACATATTAATTAATTCTAAATGGGTGCCAAGTTCTAGACATAATCCTGAAATAAAATCGATCAAGATTTTATTTGCAGTTTCACCCGCGTAGTTCCCGTTCCCGTAGGAGTACGGGGATAATATAATTATAGCCTATATTACTCTCTCTGATAATGTACTTAGCTATTCATTGCGAAATATTTTTTTAAATCGGTCCAGGAGTTTTTAAGCCAGGTTTTCTGCAGCAAACTTGTGACGTTTTTTTACTCTATAGGCTGAAAATGACCTTTCGATGTTAAGGTGGATGCTCCAGGGTAGCCCGCGAAATTCAAATATTTTTATGTTTTTTGCAATTTGCCGGTCTATGTGAAGCTGTATGTGGACCAAATGCGATCCGCGACCGTAGCCCTCTAAGTTCATGTAGTTCGAAAGAATGATTATTTCTGAAATATTCATTCTTTCAAACTACATGAACTTAGAGGGCTATATTGATGATTAAAATGGTTATAATTCTTTAGATAAATACGCGTTACGGTCGCGGATCGCATTTGGTCTACATACAGCTTCACACTGACCGGCAAATTGCAAAAAACATAAAAATATTTGAATTTCGCGGGCTACCCTGGAGCATCCACCTTAACTGACGGTACCGGACAAAACTTGAATTTTGGCGCCATTTCTGCAGAGACCTCTTCTCTTCACGCAGAGTTTGTCCGGTGACGTTGATAAATGCGTCAATTTTCTTTATTCCTCTTTATACAAAACTGTATTTAATTTGCCACGAACTTTTTGTTAAAGTGAACTCGGAAGAGCGTTATTTTGTTTAATATTTTTTTCTAATACTTCCAAAGACTAGCACACCACCTTAACTGACGGTACCGGACAAAACTTGAATTTTGGCGCCATTTCTGCAGAGACCTCTTCTCTTCACGCAGAGTTTGTCCGGTGACGTTGATAAATGCGTCAATTTTCTTTATTCCTCTTTATACAAAACTGTATTTAATTTGCCACGAACTTTTTGTTAAAGTGAACTCGGAAGAGCGTTATTTTGTTTAATATTTTTTTCTAATACTTCCAAAGACTAGCACAGGGGAAGGGTAGGTATATTGCTGAAATGTGTTGCAATAAGAGCAATTTTTTTTATTGAAGGATGTTCAAATACTGCCACTACTGAAATAAGCACTGTCGATGAAAAAATAGCAAAATATGAAATAACGCTATAAAAATAGAATTATATGCATTTGCATAATTATGCAAACATGCAAATGCATAATTATAATCCGATGTCCAACATCATAAATGGTTTTTTGGATTTTTTAAATTAGCTACCTAATTAATTATACGTCTTGACTGTGCGAAGAAAGGTTAATGTCCTTTGGGTCATTATGGGGAGGTAGCTACCTACCAACTTATAATTTATTTTTATCTTTATGTAATCTAAGATATAAAAATCTCGTGTCTCAGTGTTTGTTATCGAACTCCTCCGAAACGGTTTGACCGATTTTAATTAAATTTGTTGTGAATCTGTCTTTACTACCATGCAGGGGCGGATCTAGGATTGTCGTTTCGGGGGGCTTGAACCCGCTGGCTTGGCCCTATAATTTTTAAATTCATCAATGACTTCGATAGGTTTTAGACTACTAAAGAAATATGGATCTGTCCCTCCCTGCCTCCAAGCATAGGTAGTGTTTTGTTTCGACTCCTTAGCAGGGTTAGATTCCGGCGTCGGGTAGCTGTGATCATAACTCTAAAATTCTGTAGGGCCCAGGCTGAACCTACATAGGTACTCTAGTACTCTAGGACTGGTCGCAGTACCGGGAGGAAGCCCGATACGCGACGTCCGAGTTATTTATTACTTACCAGATAATAAATTAAAAAAAAAAAAAAAAAGATCATTTAAAAAAAAGCTTTTATTTAATTGCTCTAAAGAGAAGAAAATAAAGTTTATATGATCATAAAAGCTTGTCGCGAGGTTTGCGTAAGTTACTATAATGATGATTTTTGCTTTTAATTTATTTTTTACTTAGTTTTTTCGAGTTACTCTCAAAGTCTTAACAAGCCCTTTCATGTGTTGACACCCATATTGTAGATGTGCATAAAAAATAACTATTCTGCCATCTTGGATGTTCCGCCATATTGGATTTAGAATGATATCACATTATTTTGGAGTTACTCTCAACAAGCCCTTTCATTTGATACCCATATTGTAGAAATGCATTTAAAATAACTATTCCACCATCTTTGATGGTCCGCCATATTGGATTTAGAATGACGTCACACAACTTATCGTGTATTGTCATCCAAACTAAACGTGTATACAAAATTTCAGCTCAATCGGTTGAAGATATCTGCTTCAAAATTGTGTAGCAAGATTCCACCCGAACAAACATACAAACATACATACATTTTACACACAAGTTAAATAAAAGCTTAAAAAAAAAAACAGTTTTTTTCTGAAACTAAATATGGAGAAAAAAACGGTTGGGTTTTAGTCAGTATAAGAGTCTCTGCTTCCAACACTACTTTCCGCTCCGGAGTAATTTGATGATTTCCCATCCTATAAAACCGGTCAAGAGCGAGTCGGACTCGCGCATCGAGGGTTCCATAACATCATGTATTTTAACGTAAAATATTTTTAAATTTTCTTCGGCGAGGCCTGTGTTCATCAGAGAATTTTAACACTGCGCTGAATATTGCAGTTTTAGATCAGCGCAATCTCTTGACTGTTTGTGGAACTAATGTAATGTTTGTTGTTGTTTTTTAAAGAGTTGTTTTATTTTTCCTGTAATCTTTCCATAAACTTCAATAGTCCTTTTTCTTGCATTTCTCGTAAATATTTGAAAACCATGCGGCCTAAAGAAAAACGAAGAATAAATGTTTGAGAATGTCTAATAGCGCTCTCTCATATGATATCCCACATACCCTAGTAGCCCCATTTCGAATTTTAAGGAACCCCTTTCAGTAGCTGTAGCCTAGGTCATCGGCGAAATGTTGCGTGCCTGTCGGTCTTCTACAGACTGTTTTTTGGGGAGTGTGCGCAGGAACTCCGCGACCTGATCCCACCATCGCTCTTTTACCACCGGAATACCAGACGTACTGCAGGGTACCATCCGTACTTGGTCGATATCCCGACTAGTCGTACCCAGCGCTTCTCTTCCACATTTATTATACGCGCAGCTAAAGTGTAGAACTCTCTGCCAGCATCTGTGTTCCCGTCCACATATAACCCGTCTGCCTTCAAATCAAGAGTAAACAGGCATCTTCTGGGTACGCTCGCTCCATCATAGACCTAATCTATCGCTTTCCATGAGGCGTGATTGTGGTCAAAAGCAAGCCTATTCCTAAATAAATAAATAATAAATAGGTACATTTTTGCTTATTCCTTATTTCCCTAGAACTGTTCTTACGATACGGAACCCTAAAAATGGGTTTGATTAGCCTGCTCCTTATTATAGGGACATTGCATGAGGATCATCGGTGCGAGGGGCTCTGCCCCGCCGAGCTGCGGATCTTCACCGATGGATCAAAAACAGGTACAGGTACTGGTGCGGGAATCTTCTCAGAGGAGCTCAATATCCACATAGCCACACCATTGGGGGTCCACAACACAGTGTTCTAGGCTGAATGCATGGGCATTTCTCTGGCGGCATCAGCCATTCTAACCAGGGAAGTTAAGGACCACTCAATAAGCATACTCTCGGACAGCATGGCCGTCCTGCAAGCTCTGAACAGCCACACAGTGAACTCTGGGTTGATTCTCGAGTGTCACCAACGTCTCAACCAGGTTGGTAGACATAACAAAGTAACCATTCAATGGATCAAGGGACACAGTGAATCTCGAGGCAACGACGCTGCGGATGAACTCGCCCGAAGGGGGTCGAGTTTGTCAGCAATGGGACCTGAGCCCATCGTGCCGCTGCCTTTCGGGTACTTACGCAATCTGGTAAGGAAACGCACCGGAGATAAACATCACAAGCTATGGGTTGACCATAGTGAGTGTAGGCAGGCCAAAGAGGCACTTCCCTCTATAAATGGCCGTTTCACAAAACAAGCCCTAAGACTGACTAAACAACAGTTGCGTTCAGTCACAGCCGTAACAACTGGCCACGGGTCTTTTAATAAACACCTCTATGCTATAGGAGTCACTGACAGCCCGCTATGCAGAGCCTGCATGGAGGAGAATGAGACAGCAGCACACCTGCTTCTAAGCTGCCCGGTAGTTGCGGATTACAGGGCAAAGTACTTCGGAAACCCAGGTATCCTCTGCGAGATAGTTAGTAACACCGTTGCTGGCTTTCCTTGGGGAGCTGGGGTGGATCGAATGACGCATTTGTCCCACCTGCACGCAAAATACGCGCTTAGTCGTGGAGTTGCGGAAACCAGCCCGATTTACATACATACATACATATTATAGGGACGAAGTTGACATACGTAAATGACCATTTTTATAGACAGAAAAAAAAAGAAAAGAAAGATTTATCAATCCCTTGGAGCCCTTAGCAGCCTTAGCAAGACCTGCGACTGCAAACTGTTTTTAATCTACCTTGGCAACATTTTTTATTTCCAAAGAAGGTGCTTATAATCCATAGTAATTAGGTAAACTTAATTTTTGCCATACAACGTAAACCTCTGGGTTTATCTGTGTACGGGATAGCCGCCTTTTCTATTTGGTTAAAAATTAAAGTATTTCTTTCTATGGATCTCCAATCTTTCTCAGTCATTTGTATTGGCCTGGAACCGTATCTTCATTGCTTTTCTGTATGTTATTACACACTTGGATGAAGTGAACTCAAAGCCAGTTGATCTAGCATCGATTGGAATTACAGCTCACTTTACAAGTTACCACGGTGAGTTCATTTTTTAGGGTTCCGTACCCAACGGAACCCTATTACTTAGCCTCCGTTGTCCGTCCGTCCGTCTCTGCCAGAGGGCTGTATTTCAAGAACCGTAATAGGTAGACAGTTCCGTCCGAGGGCCTAGTGGGAGTTTTTTAACGTACTTCGCTTACGTCAAATTATTAAGAATAAAAAGGGTTTCCGTTATTGTCACCAGATGGCGCTTATATTTCAATACAAATTGACGTTTACGCTACCGCGATCGATAACGTTAGTAAAATGTTTGACACGGCCCCGACTAGCTACGCCACTGCCTTATCCCAAATTATTTGGAGTCCACGGCACTGTTAGTCTCACATCACACTAGTCACTCCTCCCTAGACAAACTTTCATATTGGGTGGTGAACAAAAACAACGTCATCCAGTAATAAAATAATTTCATTTTATTTCATTTATTTATACACATTCATTATATTTACATAGACTGCAGATATATTCATTACATTATGGAGTATTTTGTTTATTTGCACCTATGTATATTTAAGAGTAGGTAAGGCACCTTAGGGAAGCTTCTTTTATTTGACAATCTCTGGTGTATGGTCGAGAAAAAGATATTTGTAAAACTAATATGGGTATCTAACGCACGAGGGTTATAATGTGTTTATTATGGTTATTGCATTGATCTGGTTCAGTTTTTATGATAAAAATGATTCGTTATGTGCAGAAAATATTGAAGGGATTTATGCTAAGCTATAAAATGAAAACATTTGAAGATATTTAGGTACTAATTTGTTAGATATAAGAGATATTTTCCTGTAGGTACAGGAATTTAAAGAGAGCCATTAAAGAAGTACGTAAGCGGTAATTATTATGACTGTGCGTTAGATAAAACTTAAAATCAAATCCAAAATGTATATGCCCAAATCATAAGCTAAATATTTATTTACATTAAAAAAAACATAATTTTCCAAAATAACATTACCTTACAGCAATCGACCATAAGTGAAATCTATTTAGAGTTGACATAAAAAATGTACACAGTATAGTATATGCTAAAAATCAGATAAAAAAAGACTAGGAAATACTCCAAATGGATTTCACGTTCAGAAACTGTCCTTAACAACATTATAACAGGTAACAACTTAACATTATATTTACAAAAATACAAATCATTTACATTTTACATAAAAGGAAATGCATGCAGAAATTATGTGATAATTGATAATATAAATAACTAAACAAAATAATTGTCTACATTTCTTGTGAATAATATTGCGATTTAAACATTATTTTTATATTAAAATTGTTTTATGTTTAATGATTTTCATATACATCTTACCAAATATAATCGACATTACAAAAGTGCATGAAACACGAAAAATAGGCAGTTTATTACAATTTATCGAACACAGACTTAAAATGCCCAATAAATTCGATGTTCATAAAGTGCTTCTATGTTACAATAATTGACATACTTTTAAAGATGGTAATTCTTTCAAAACATGGCTTGAATGGTAATTTTGGTAATTCATTTCACTCTCGTGGTAACTCAATACCCTACAAAAGTTACCGGCTTAAAACTAAAAAGATACATTTACAAAGATATAGAGGAACACAAAGCTCTTAAAAGAAATATAATTATGATAAAATTAAATATACAATGTGGTAAATTTGGTATACCCGCGGGTCGTTCCGTGTCGTGGTGGATTTAATTGTATAAATCTGAGATCAATTTTACGAAAAAAGATTCATAAAAATTATGCCCGTTTTGCCACTTTTTTGTACGACGATTTTTACGTATACTGCGTTTGTTGAACCAATCAGGAAGCCTTAATGGAATTGACTTCGATCTAACCAGATTCATCTGCATAGAAATATGCATTTAATTATTGAACAAAACTTATTAAAGCATAGGAAAGCCTTAAACTACTAATCAACTATTGTCCCATCTATGGCAAACCTTGAAATCAGCGTCAATTGAATCCAACTACAACAAAATCGTCGCAATTAAATTTCAAATAACGCATTTAGCAGTAATAGAATGTAATGTTCAATGCTAATTCGAGCCTCTTACAATTATTGACTTTGGCAACAAAACGCAGCATTTTCGTACGAAAGCTTCTAATAATAGTGGCTTGAGGCGATCAGTCGTTTTTAAAACCTAAACATACATACAAACCAATTTTACACTCACTCAAATGTTACTTCAATCTATTTTGTAGTCAGGAATTATGCACAACCTTGTTAGTTATATATTTTTTTTCCGATAATTCTTACATGTATTTGGATGGTTTCATTAAGATTGACTTTTTGTGGCTAATTTCCAATCCCAAAGACCTTGAGAAAGGCAATGAAAATACGGTATAACATTAATTAGCCCTTAAAAATTTTAAAGACCAACGGTGATTATAAAAAAATAAACCGTATTTTTTCTACCAATAAAAGGTCATACATGTATATGCAAAAACCTTTGTGACCAGATAAAAAATCCAGTACAGTCCCGTTCCAAATTCGTTATTTAAATACAAACCCATTTTTAAAAACATTCAATGTTTGCTCAGTTAATAACAGCTTAAGAAAACAACTTTTTCCCAGCAATTATTTCTTGAACCACACAGACTTTTCAGCCTTTAAAAACGGATTTCGCACTTGATTTTTCCAGCTTAGTTTTTCGTTCACAACACTCAAAAGTCCTTCCATTTCACGGCACAACCCGCCTGAGAGATTCTTCCTCATTTCGTCTACCGTTGGATATCACAGAGTTGTTGGCTGTCGACGAGCTGGGCCCGCTCGACCGCCACCAGGCAGCCGCCCGGGGCCACCAGCAGGGGGGCCGACGGCGTCCCCACCCAGACCTTTTTGACGTCATCTGATGTGTTTTGAGCTAAAGGTGACATGTAGCCGCCTCTGAAAAATTGAGAAAAATCTAATTAATTTCATTGTTTCACTTTTGAAAATGGTAATAGTATACTTCTACTATATCTTCTATAACTGATTATTTAGGTTATTTCTAGGCAAGCGTGCTCCATCTTCGACCACATCGTCGCTTACCATCAGGTGAGATAGTGGTCAAACGCGTGCCTATCAATAGTAAAAAAAAAAACTGAACAGGAATCTCAAAACTAACTTTATTGTGTACTGTGCTAGTTCAATAAATAACATAGGCCGCAATCAGTTACGATCTGAATTACATTACCAACTCTGCTAAAACAGGTCGCGTACAATGATAGCCCTACGTGCTAGTGTGCCTCTTTTACCACCAATCAGGCTTGTATTCCCAAGAGGGATTGGCGGGTATTTACACCCCTCTTTGAAACACACCTTGCTGTTGTAATAGGGAATATGCATGCGATTTTTTTATTTGCAAAATGAAATAATTATTAGCTCTAGTAAACAATCATGAAATTATTTTTTAAATAGGTACCTTCAGCAGCGATGAAGTTATAAATCTTCAAAAATTACAATTAGAAAGAGAAGTCCGACGTAAACTTACAGCTACCATAGAAAACAGGGTTTTCGCGTGAGGGACAGATATATTTGTTTAAAATAATTATATCTCCTTCGTTTTTCGAGTAATTTTGATTCTATTTTCACTGTTAGTATTATATTATAGTTTTTGTATATTTTTAGATAAACTGTATAGATGATAATTATGTTTTTCCTGCATATTCCCTATTTGGCACCGTATTCGCTGGCTACTGTCTGCTCTTGCAAAGATACATACCTAAGTTTCCTATCAGCGTGTAAGAGCGCGTCTGCCTTCAGCAGCCGCACGGCCACAGCCACTAGGAGGAACAGGATCAGCGCGCCGCACACCGGCACTGCGATGGTGGCCGCTTTGAACCACACCTCGCCGTTGTAATTGGCACCGCGTTCGCTGGCCACTGTCTGGCCTTCTGGAATTAAGGAGAAATATTTGGTTAGAGAAAAATTTACAAAAATAGATAATGTGGATGATAGTTGAAATTATCGAACTTTTCAATGATGTATAGAATAGAATACTCTTTATTATGTACACCATATACGGTGTATGGTGTACTTCTTTCTTTATTAAACTCGTACCGAATTTCACCCTAGTACTCATTCAACTGCATCAGTCTTTACAGCTGGTATCAAACACCATTCATTATGAGGTTAGGATATCCTGAATCAATTCTAGTTGACGAAATCGAACGTAAGAAATGTTCAATGTTTGAGGGTGTAATAGAAAATGAATTTCAATATTATATTAAAGCCAAACAAGCTTGATACTCATTCAATATTCAATCCATCTATTGTGTGGTGTCAATGGCTAAACTTACACAACTTAACGCCATTAACAAACCAATTCGCTGCCCTTAATCTGTTCAACAAATCATTACAATCGCCTCAAACTACCGAACAGCGAGTAACGTATCTTGTAGCCAATGACAAACCGATGTCCACCGTCAGAGCACAAACTTAGCACATTTATCAACGCCCACCCTCCACTGATGTTATCTTCAGCAGCTATAACCAGAACTTTATCAGTAACATGTATTCTCGAACAAAGAGATTGGTGTACAGGCAACTACGTTTAAACGATGTGTGGCGACATCTATACCCAGCGGTATAGATGTCGCCACACATCGTTTACTATAGGAACTACGGATGACATCTGATGCCAGACTACTTCTACCCTACATCGCGCAAGCGAAGTTTTCCCAAATCAGCATTATTATGTTTATACATAAGCCGACTTTTACCAACGGGCAGTAGTCCATCAGATACAACATCAGTCTGGGTAGTAAGCTCCTCACTATTCAGTGGAGGAACGGAAACTTTTTATCCTTTTTAGGGTTCCGTACCCAAAGGGTAACCAACGGAACTCTATTACTAAGCCTCCGCTGTCCGTCCGTCCGTCTATCTGTCAGCGGGCTGAATTTCAAGAACCGTAATAGGTAGACAATTGGAATTATCTCAGATTATGTATTTCTATGGTACGGAACCCTTCGTGTACGAGTCTGACTCGCACTTGGCCCTTTTTTTACGTCTAGAAATGTTTGTATAGAGTACCTCTACAATATTCTTAAAAGAAAATCTCTTGCGTAAATTATGACAGTTCAATATTTTATTTGACAGTGTAGTAAAAATATATGTTTGCATATATAAACCGAACAGTTTCTTCGACTGTACAACAAAACTGCGAATAGTAACAATAATTATGTTGCAATCTGCTTCTGAGAAAATGCGTGGACTATGTTTAACTGACAGAAGTTTTATTTTGTACGATTTATTGCAGTTCAGATAACTTCATTGCGTTTGTATTGTTATTTTTGGATCGGTTCCGTAATCAATCAATCAAGTCTGCGTACCACGGCGCCTCTTGTTTCTATAATGAGTAAACTTAGAATATCTTAGCTGTTTATCAGTTTGTGTCAATTCTTATTGAAAGGGGTTGGTAACCTTGCAGTCCCCAATAGCAATTAGTATCCTTCTTTTTTTTATTATCAGCCTAACCTTTTCCCAACTATATTGGGGTCGGCTTCCAGCCATACCGGATTCAGCTGAATACCAGTTGTTTTACGTGGAGCGGCTGCCTACCAGACCTTAACAACCCATTAACTGGGTAACACGGTACTTCATGGCAAGACTAGAGTCAGATTTACTGGCTTCTGACAATCCGTAACGACTGCCAAAGATCTACAAATGACAGCCGGGACAAACGGCTTAACGTGCTTTCCGAGGCACGGAGGAAACTCGTTATATTAAGATGGTCACCCATCCACAGACCAACCTTGGCAAGCGTTGCTTAACATTCAAGATCGACCCGTGCGGCTGATCTATCAATTAGTCAATCAAGATCAAGTCAAGATCAATTAGTATCCTTCTTAATATATAAAATTAATCTGTTACCGAGTGACAGACAGACAACACACAGCCGAAACTACTGCTCGTAGAAAGCTGAAATTCGGCGTGTAGGTTCCTTGGGGAGTGTAGGGGAGCACTAAGAGAGGATTTCCCCAAATTCATACGGGAACGGGAAAAACGGTATATGCGCGTACCAAGTCGCGGGCAAAAGCAATATCACGCTCTTACACGCTGATAGGAAACGGTGTGTATCTTTGCAAGACCAGACAGTAGGCAGCGAATACGGTGCCAATTACAACGGCGAGGTGTGGTTCAATGAGGGGTATATCACATAGTAAGATATTGTACATTTACTATTTACGTTCGGTTTTCGGTAGGGCAAAGTTATCGCTTCTTCAATCTACAATAATTTTCTTTAAACTTTGTGTTTATGTGCGTCATTTCTGGCGAAATAAACATGTTTTCTTTCTTTCTTTCTTTGACTGTTTTGTCAACCGATCGATTTCTGGGAATTCTTTTTATTGATGCACGCGTTTGACCACAATCTAACCTGATGGAAAGCGATGACGTGGTCGACAATGGAGTCCGCTTGCCTAAAAGTAACCTGTTCGTCTTTTAATCACTTATAACTTGGATTAAATTGGTGTTGTTATGAACATTTCATTGACCATTATAAGATTTACAGTCAAAAATTGCGAAGATTGTGCGGCATCATTACATTCCGTTATTGCTTCAATTTTATTAGCCCACACACGAAAATATTTAACGTAAACAGTAGATACTAATTTGCGATATTATGCAGTGATAAAAAACTCAAGGAGCTTGCGGGCAAACTTGATGACAGTGAATCAGAATATTATTCTTTATTATAGACTAACTAAACCGTTAGATAATCATGATTGTCTCATTACGGAGGAAGGACTTACCGCAGATATAGGTAGGTATAGCTGAGCCCGAAAATAATGTACCTATTCCATACATAGGGAACTTAGATTAAATCCTAACGATTACAGATGGAATGAAGAAAAGGCAGCGAGAGATATGTATTTACGAAAACGTTAAAAACTATTTTAAAGATCTACTATTCAATCATAATCAAAAATAATTTGGAGAATCAGCATTTTTAGAACATCAAAACAACTCTAGTGTCTTAGCTGGGATTACAACAAACTCCCTAGCAACACATCTGCCTGTAAACATTGAAGAACTTATTGTCAGAATTCCGATTCGATCAAATCCCAGCACTATCTATCACATGCAGTTGACGCATTTCGAAAACGCAGCGCAAGCGCATCACTACCACTGAAGCTACTGTTATGTCTACCTCACACACAGGTTCATATGGTAGACTACCAGGAACCCAACACACTCACTTTATTAGATCCAATGGATAGAGTATCATAATGGCATTCTTTTCGATAATTGATATGGCTGCTATTGTTCTAAATGTATTTGTAGGCAGTTTTTATCTCGTGTGGCATATCCTTTAGAATTGGCATGTACTTTTATTACGAGGAAGGTGATAAGTGCGAATGTCAGGCGACTTCCTAGAATGGAGTAGGTGGATATGATACAATATTTTCTGTTCGAAACCTTATTTTTATAAATGCGAAATTAACTATGTAGTTCTGTTTGTTTATTACGAGTTACGAGAATTTTGGTATACAACTGCATTGTATCTCAGAGAAGTTGCTTTCATCCTGGGAGTACGTTACCACAAGATAGTTTCCGTTTAGATACGTTACCAGAAGCTAGTTTTGCATTTAAAATCAATACGAAAGAAACGGACGACTAACACAAATCTAGAGCGATCGAAATCGTGAGAATTGATACCTACTATCCGAAATACTAATAGACGCAAAAAAGAAACACCGTTATTTGAAGACAACATTCCTAAATTCCGAGACCATGGGAACGAAATTAAAACACAACAACCGCATTCTACTACATGAAGATTCACGAACTTTTGTTAAACTGATAATTTCATCGAAATTGATATTCGATTGCTTTCTGCCACAGACCAACGAAACGACTCGTCAGCCTATCAAACCGAGCGGGTCAATTTTTACTCATAGAAATTGACAGTATTTGACTACTATGAACAATCTACATGAATGAATACTTATTTGAAAGATGTTACTTCAATAATACAATTTATAAAAATAAATAAAACCGATGGAAAATCGGAGAAGTTACGGGATTTTGAAATTATGCTTCTGTCCTTGTCACGCAAAACTTCATCTGTACTGTGTCAATCTGCCTGTAAATTTCACTAGGGCGTGTCTTCTGTATGACATCACACGCCATAAGTCCTATACTGTTTTCGAGAAAATTTTAAACCTCTCAACAAAAGCAAGTCATTGTTTTTTAACTGCGTCCTGTCTTTTCTGAAAGATATTAAAAACGAGTTAAATATCCAACTATCCTCCTATTTGAATTTCCTCTTCTGACCATGCCCGCTATCTTATTCTGAATATACCAGCTAGTCTATTCTGTAAGTAACCATTTCGATATCAAGCTTCACCTGAGTGACAAATCTCACAAAGTGAGCTTTATTGCACACAACATAAAGGTCTTACGTCTGACGTAATTTGATACTCACCTCGGATTCTGCTGTCGAGACACGAAAATGTTGTTACAGAATAGGGGTACTGCACTCAACACAATTGCGCGGCCACGATATTGTGTATTAGAAAAAATGGCGTCTCTAGTAGATGAAGGCGCGACATTCTGTGCTCTATGGTTTATAGCAATCGATCGATAAACGCGACAATATTCACACTTTCGCTTGCATGACGATTTACGATTGGCGAACCATAAGTCCGTGACGAATCGCTAATAGGTAGACACTTATGAAAACTCTCGTAAATAAATAAACATGAGTGGATCTTGAGTTTTCACTCCAAAAGTTTGATGGCAATTGTTTATTAATTGCCAATATCTTGGAAGGTAGGCTTAGGACATGGCGAAATTAAAATGATAAATGCATCGATCGTCATCTAATGAATGAATCTCCATTCTTTAAAAAAATATTATTTAAGAATAGCAAATAATTCTACAAGAAACTATTTGCCAACTGACAAGCACAGGCTTTTGATCACCAAAAACATAACTACGATAAATCATAAAAAAAATAATACATTCCAGAAACATCTGCGTAAGACAAAGCCCTAAATATAATTCGTATCAATGAACACACTCCTGAATGTGATGACGATACGGGCTTGTAGATGACCTAGCACAATATTGAATTACACACCAGTGATCTCATTCAATTCGTTCATAATTCATAAACAGTTATTCATATCAGCCAGTTGATATCTACTGCAGAACAAGGAGCTCTTGCAAAAGAAAAAACATTGCATTCGGCGATATTAATCAACGGATTAATGTTTGTACAAAAAGATCATCTCAACTTCTTGACATAGCTACCAAAGTTCATTAGTCGAATACCAAAGAAAGCTATCCTCTGTATAGCAGCAAAAATCACTCCTTAGATGCGGTCACCGAAACAGGTCCCAGGTTATTTATAACAGGCGATTAACAGTTTATTACGGTACGAACCAATGCCAACTTTAACACACTAGATTTAAGATTTAGTTCAGCTTGACACAACAAAAGTTAATTCCAACAAAGGAACATAAGCTGAAACAATTGCGCATCGCAATCACGGCCGCGGGCGAAATCCATTATGGCAAGGAAACTAGCCCAGATCTGTAATGCTAATCTTCCATATATTATTATTAAACCATTCGCAAGATTCGTCTGCAGAATCAATTATTTTCACTTGTCGGAGTTTCAAATAGTTGAATGGTATAAATATCTACGTTAAAATGAAATACGTATGTAATGTTATAAACGATTTCGGTGAAGAAATCAGAAACAAATTCTTCAAACCTCAAATTCCTTACATAGAAGTGGCCAAAAATATGCGGTAACTAAAACCTGGTGTGGGCGAAATCGCGTGCATATCTTAGTATTCATTATAGTTATACTATTAATACGAACCCCCAGGCGTTAGGAGGGAAAATTTATACCGCATTACAATTTGTTGAATAATCAAACGATGTTGCGTGGATTGCACTTGATTAGGCCAACGCTGGAGGCGAGGATTTAAATCGTACCAATCCAAAATGTCGTAGAAACCGAGTTAATGAAGATTAAGAGGATCCTTTAGTTTCATATGATGTATAGGTTTAATCTAAAATTGCAATCGATGATACGGAATTTGTCCAATCAGTAGTGGAGTTCAAAAACATTCTTGGTGTAATTAATGCTGAGCGGAATAAAGATTGTAAAACAAAATAAGGTGAAGATTCTTCGTGCTCTGTAGAAGACCAGGATCTAAATAAGTTATTTGATTTCGAAATGGTTGATCTACTAAAGACGCGGCATTGTTTTACAAATGAAATAGAATTTGCGGCAAGTAAACCAAAAACAATAATTGATTTATATGTTTAGTTCGATAAAACGAGCAATCATCGCAAAAAAGGACCGCCAAAGAAATAAACAAGAGGCATTCAACTGCTTTAACTCAAAACAATTATAGCACTCATAAGATTGCAACAAACAACGATTAATTACTCAACATTCTGAAACAAGCAATATCTGCTACACTTGAAAATCAGTAAACTCCTGACGTAACGCTGCAAGTATAGTCCAAGAGCCAAGCTGACTCACGCGGGTGTTTACTTTAGATACGGACTACACTAGAATAATATCTTTGTTCGAGGAAACTGTGGCGGGATGAATTTTATTGAAATTACAACATGTTTGAGTAAACGCGGTGAGAACTGAGAATGTTTAGATTATAATATGCGAAGATGAGGTGAAAACGTCATGGAAAATTGTGATGGAAACGGAATGGAAGTAAAGAGAAACTTTACTGGATATTGACCAAGGTATGGTATGTTATCTTTTGAATGTAAGAGAATCTTACGATGTTTTGTTTATAACTTAAGAACACGACGATATCAACTAATTGAATGAGAGAGGTAGTGATTGATAGATAAATAGTTACGATTTCTTATTCCAAAATTGAACTTTTAACTATCTCATAAACACAACATAAGTATGTCGTAACCTTAAACAGAATTTAAATACGGCGCTATATACAATTTTATGATATCGTAAACAAGTCGTTTAATACATAATAAATAAGAATGAAAAACGGTAGGAGAAATCGTTGCTCAACCAACTACCTGTGATTTAATACCGGCTCAAATTGAAATATACATAGAACCAGCATTATCACTTTTAATAGCTTGTCAATTCAAAGAATTGAATTATTTATTACGTGCCTAAGGTATGCACACACTTAGCTATCACTGTAGTTCTCGTTCAACAGTAATCTTAAAATAATACATAATAATGTACAAGCAAACAGAAAAGGAGGAAAAAGCTTGAACAACAGAAACTTTGTCTACATCATAGAAATTTTTTGCAGTTTACTCTGCTGACTTCTTACAACTTTCGAAAGCAACAACTGTAGTTTAACTTCTTGTCTTTGGTAAGCAATATCTTTTCCTTTGGGTCTGTCATTTGTGCATAATTATTCATTTTTACTACTGCTTTGTCATATGCGATTTCTTCTACCGTGTTAGCATTCCCAACATCAAATAAAACTTCTACAATATTTTTCATCTAAATACTTTACCCGCTGCGTTTTTATGACCACAATAATTTGCATAGACGTGTAACAAAAGCACTACTGCAATGTTTCATACAAAGAATAATAACATTAAATCATATATACGCGATGAGTCCTGCGCACGCGACTCTAAATTGTCTGCGTTGAATCTGTGCTCACCTTTAGGTCTTGTTCGTTTCTGTTTGACACGGAATTAATGCTACTTGCTTAGATATAATCTGCTTTCGAAGTCGAGTCTTTCACTCTGTCAGTTTTATATGATAAGTGTTGGGACATGAAATATTCTTGAGAAAAGGATTATGAAAAGATGTCTCTTGTTTCTTAGCTAACTGAAAATGTTTATCATTAGATTGTATGTTAAGTTCAATTTTTGGTAGTGTATCTTCCATTGCATCTGAATTATCATTGTCATCCTGATTTTTGTGAATTTTCTATGGTTATATTGCAGTTATGTTATTTCCAAGTCAGATCAAAATATCAGTACGAGGACGTAAACAATGTTGCGAATTTCAACTTCTATTATTTTTGCTAACTTGTTCTATCCTACTCGTGGCCACGAGCTCCTCTTTTTTATTTTAAGATTTTACATTAAAATGAAATAGTTCAAACGTTTAAAGTTCTTCCCCTTTCCTAGAGCCTTTGGACAGTTTAATTCAAAGTCTTGTTATTCAGGCTGATTTATAGGTACATATTTATTTATTCATCATGTTTGAATACGTTATTCGACAGAATTTACGACTGTAATAGTATTGTATCAATATAATTGGATTGCAGGCAGTGTTTAGATGCTATTTATGTTTATTGTACTGATAGTTTTCGTATTAGTTTATTGTTTGACTGTTGTTGTATTGTTACCGTATATTGGCATCAGTTAAATGTGCAGTTATACTGTTGGTTATTTTAGGTTTGAGGCCTTCCTTATTGATAGTGTGGACTTTGGTTTGTTTTCGTAAGTTGCATATTGTGTTTAGTCTTTATATTATGGATTGTTCTTTATTAAACAAGTGTCTGCAATATATTAGTCGTGTGATTGAAACTTTCTTCAAAATATTTGGTTTAACATCTGTGTTTTCAAAGTATGCTATAAACGGCAAAGCCAATTCCCGACCGGTGGCCATTTCTCCAATTAAAAAGACAGACTTAAGTAACCAATTAACAAACCATTTAAAAGCTACTATCCCCTACAATTAAACTTCTGATTAATGTATTCCTAAAAAAGTGCACACACAGTTTACGATCCATTCACTTCAATTACATTACGGCAGGATACAAAAGCTGCTGTTTATATCTGCCAATTGTTCTTTATTATCCTCAACCTGTTTCGAATTCACCTGCCTTCAGAATTAAAAGCGACAGAGCCTACTCATTATCCTATTGGCTTCACTGCAATGTTTTGCAGTTGTGTAAGAGTCAACTATAATAATATGCTCTATTATAGACTGTGGTCTAGTTCGGTAGACTAGCTACTGGTAAACGTGTGTTTGGTTTCTATACCCTACAATCAATGGTAGCTATTGCAAAAGGATTTGGTTGCATTGGATCTTAATCGACTTCTATCTTGTTATTCCGTATGCAATCTTCTAAATGCAGGTTTGTTACAGTCTCGAATATCATTTAGATAAGCGTAATCGATTCTGCGGAGTTATGAATAGGGACATAGAGAAAACTGTGTCTATTCAGTGATAATGTTAGTTATCTATGAATTCTATCTTTGTAGACGTGTTATTGTGGATCATAATATTGCTGTGTAGCCTTAGGATTATAGACTGCCACCACTTTATCGCTTCGTTGGCGCCTAGTGGCTATAAGTGCATTACTGTTTTAAAGGTCTTGAGTTTAATCTTAAGAATCTTCGTTGATAACTTGAAGGAAAATATTTTGGTCACGTAACTGATTGCGATCGAATATTGCGGTCATAAAATCGTAGATATTACCCAGATCAGTAAATAAAGAAGTGCCTCTCCTGTTAATTACAGCTTCTGCAAGATTGATACCAGTGATTATACTGCGCTTTTTAAGGAACAAAGAATCGCATCACCAAGATAGTCCTGAAAATGTATGCAATGAAAATAATTATTATTAAAAAAATACTCGTAAGTAGGACTTACCAAATTCATTACTAGTAAGGTTGAGCCTCGCTCTAGCCAGAGGACTGTCTTCATGATTGCAGAGGTCCCTGAAGCAGCACAGCAGTAGAGAGTGCTCTGACGAAGGTGGAGGACCTCCAGACCCTGGCGAGTTCTGGCATCGGGATAAGGCTTCTTCTTCCCTGGAAATTTTAAAAGGAAAACATGAGATCTTTGATAAAATATTAGAGAGAATTGGGAAAATTTGAGAGTTTCGGGTAAGTGATGTGCTATCTGATTCTACTAATGTGGCATTTTAAACCCACAGATCCTTACCGCCTATGCCTGCCTCATTGTCTTATAACAGAATCTCAAAGCCAATCATCATGGATCTGCCAGATACCAGCTTGATGCCCTTGAGTCAATTGAGAAACGAGCCAAGAGGATCATCGGCAATGAGAGGCTCGTCGCAACGAAGTTCCAAAGTCTTGAACATCGACGACGAGTTGCTAGCCTGTCAGTTTTCTACCGGTTGCATTTTGGGGAATGTGCGACGGAATTGCATAATTTATTCCGCCAAGCCCGTTCCATCATCGGACCACAAGACGAACGGCGATGCGCCACCGGTACATGGTGGACATCCCATCCATACGCACAAAACGTTTTGGGAACACATTCATAATGCGTACAGCTAAGGAGTGGAATTCCCTGCCGGAGTCTGTTTCCTGATAGCTACAACCTGGGAGGCTATAAGTCAAGAGTGAATCTTCGACTACATCATCGCTTACCATCAGGTGAGATAGTGGTCAAACGCGTGCCTATGAATATTAAAAAAAAAACATTACTTATTCAAACAACAACAAATCTCGATGGTTTTCTGGAAAAACTAACAAATGTTCCAGTATGTTTTCAAACAGCAAATAAATCAGCTGATGAACATTGAACATCCTTCCATAGATCAAACAAGTTCCTCGCTCCCGTCTTTCACCGGTCCCTACAAAAAGAGGCTGTCTCAACAAACGAGTTATGAACAAAGAAAATAATAAAGCTTATCGTTATTGAATTCAGAACTTGAACATTAAATGGTGAATTTTTTGCTGAATACGAATTCATTTCGAGTTCACTTGATTCAATGGTATTGAGGCAACAAGTTCTGTGGGTAGCCTCGGCCTGTGCTCGCTAGTTTATTGCGTTGATAAGGAAAAAAACCTGCAATTTGTGTCCTTATGTCGGGCCGAGTAATTGATTGACATTCTAGATCTCAATGAATTAAGAAATTAATTGAATGAAGACCACATACCTAGACCGATAGGTGAGCTTAGGATTTTGGGATATGTAAAGAAACCATATAGGAGATAACTAACCTATGCTAAGGAGGAAGTACTTAATCACAAAAATAGAGTGAGGCTATTTGTATGGTCTGGAAGAGAGGTTATGATAGAAAGCGTAGAATTAAAAGAGATTGCAGCAAATCTATTCTTATTATCAAGAACAAGCTGACCCGTGCCCACTTCGTTGGGCGGTATTTTTTCGGTTTAATATATGTATATGACACTCACAAATAACGTAGCTTTCTATTGATAAAAGAATTTTCAAAATCGGTTCAGTAGATCCAGAGATTACCCCTACAACCTCACAAACTTTCCCTCTTAATAATATTATTATTGACGTACAGATAAAACTAAGTGATGATAAGAATGATGTTTGAAATTAAAAGTTCAAGAGACGAAGACGTTTTTTCGACGAATAAAAGCAGACAATTTTAAATTGCGTGGCAAAATGTCCTCGCATTCTCTCGCAGTGTGATCCACATCAAGTCATGACATTACGCACCTCCCAGATTGTTTGACTTGCGCAAGAGTTTAAAGTGCCAACTGGGTATGCCAACTGATCGATACGATCATTTTGTTTTGTTACACTTTGATTTAGGGCTTTGACAACTTCATGAAAGCAATTACTTGATTTTTGTTTTTCTGTCTCATATGTGGAAGAAACACACAAGGAAACGAGATAATAATAATGAGTTAACAACATGATGATATGAATAGACCAGATAACCTATGACAAATCACAAAAGAATTCCTTGTCAAAAATGCAAGAGAATAAATAAATAATAGATTTACATAAATTAATTTAGCTTTTGATTAAGAAAATACTAATATAATAAAAAAATGCATAACAATTAAGAGATATCATTCAGTATTATGATAAATAGTTTACGAATAGATTTATAGTTATTTTAATAAAGACTGCTAAAGATTCGAATGCTAATGACTAAAATTTAAACGGTGATTCTTTAATGATGTTAAAGCAACTTTATCAAAATAAATATAAACTGTTGTGAATACTTGTGAACAAGGAAGTTGAAAGTTCAGGGATGAGAATAGATAAAAGGATGTTTTTCAAGAATTTAAAAACAAATTAACAAGTTTATCAGTTTAGAGTCAAGTTAAGAATACGAAATGACGAAGGATCTCGAGTAGGAATGAAGGCCAAAGCAATGGTGCATGAACTGTGTGAAAGATACTAACATGACGACAAAGAAGATTGAAGAAGACAACATGTTGCATTGATTCCAAATAAATTGCCATTAGGACAATAGAGTGATGTTGATCCTTAACAAGACAAAAAGACACCGTAGAAATTTATTGATTGATTGATTGACCGTATCTCAGCAGCGACGAAAAACTATATTAATAAGTAAAACCACTTGGACGTTTGACCAGTGACTAAAGCACCTTATCATCATTTACCATCAAATTCTCACGTAATATGCAGAACGCAAACAAATTCCCATTTAAAGTCAACATTTTTCAAAAGTTTTTGTAATAAAGACTTGAAGATTTATGTATTTTAGCATCTTGGCGTGGACAGCGCGGCCAGATAATAACGCGCGTCGATGGAATACAAATCATTACTTAACTGGTGAAGCACACTTCACTTGGTTACTTTAGCTCGTGGATGCGCACACACACAGACAGGATACTTTATAAGAGGCTCAGAAGGAAGTACGGGGGACTTGGTCACAATGACCACTGGCTGTTTAGCGTGAATGAAGGTTGTGTATGTGTGGGTCCAGTAGCTGATGATAGAGCTAGTTAAACTTTATATGAACATTCAAACAGTGTCGCAACTCGCAAGCAAATCACGGTCGACGTTCTCACGAAGTCACCAAAAAATTTACATAAAATTAAAATTTACCACTACTTAAGTACATTTCTTTTGAATATTGAAGAGACATTTGATGTATTAGAGTGAGCATTTAACATACAAAACGGCTTCTTGTTTGAATAAATCTCGCGTGTTTGAACTCTGGCCTTTTTCAATTTACAAGCTCTTGGAATTTCTATGTTTGTATTATTTAGCTTCAAGTTTATCGTTTGAGAGTTTACAGTGCTCACTTTGAGTACTTTGATAAAGGTTGGTAAATCGGTGACAATTGACGTTTTTAGTGGTTTAGATTTGTGTTCTTGTAATAGTTGTGTTTACATAGAAACTTGACACGTAAAGTGTATTGAAATTATATGCAGTACAAATGTTGAAACGATTGTTACGTTAGTCAATTATGCAGAAACTGCTTCTTGCATTTCAATGAGACAAAATATCAGACATACTGGAGACCTTACTGGAACTAATATCTTAGATATCGAAACAGAGTTCAGGAAGCCAGTCATAAATATTCTCAATGTCGTATAGGCCCTTAAGAAAACAAGTTTCATAGTAACACGCAGTTGCTAACAGCCTTCAATAAAAATTAACATGAACAGCCTCATTAAAGAGCATCTTTACAGCGTAACATAACTGTCACTTCGTCACTATCAAATTTCGCTCAATTTACTGATGACCAAATGACCATAATCTTCGTCTATTTTAATTAAGAAGATGTTCCGTTTCTCACGGGAACGAAGACGGATTTTTAGATAAAGAATTTCATCGATTTGAATAATTTAAAAGATTGGCCCATAGACTTCTAGCTTTGTTTTACGATTTTGCCGATTAGAGAACTTGCAGAAACGATTAGTTAGGTCCAATTAAAGTTTTGTTTATAACTGGTGGAGTTATTAAAGTTTTTGTTGATTATACTGTGATGTAAGGATGCCAGGTGTATGCGCGATAGTTTTTTATCGAAGCTTCTTTAGGTAGTATTATCGATAGCATAACTTTGTGGCGTAACTATAGTTATGACACTGTTTGTGCTGTAATATTATATTGCTGCATCCATTATAATATAAACCACGGAAGCGTTGTAAAATGTTTATGTTTTACGAGGACTTGGAAATAGTTACTATTACAAACTGTTTTAGTTTAATTGTAGTGACTTGTATCGTAAGAATCAGGATAGTCCATCCATCCAATCCGAATTTACGACTGCAGACATTAGGTGCTGGGTTTGAGGTCTCTTAGTAATTTAATCTAGCGGTCTTCTTTTTATCATGTTATCAGCTCAGAATTCGGCTTCGAGTTTGGCGCCATTGGTGTGGTGTTTGATTAAGATCTTAACAAGATAAAATTAGTGTCCCTGTACTCGTAACTTATCTTACTTGTAAATAGCTGATAATCATCTCGAGCCATTCAGAGCTTGCAGGAAAAATAAATTAATGGCCAATGGCTATTAAAAAAACAAACTCCAAGCGACAATTAACACACGATTGAAAATTCAAAGCCACAACTTCTAGCACAACTATGCATATGTACCTATTCATACGGAAAACCCGTACATTGTTTCCCGTCAGACCATCACTAAGCATTGCTTACACGTTCGTTAGTAGTCAAATAAGGATTTAGGATGCCCGTTTGATTCCTAATCTTATGCAAATCAGCGTCTAGGTCATATAGACAATCGGACGTAACTGCATGTCACTTTTTGTCATGTGTTTTGGTCTGTCTGGCTTGATGAGCCGAAATAGAAATCGGGGACAGAACATGTTGCGAGGAAAGTTTTAAGCATGCATGAGGATGGCCATAAGAGGGAAGCTAAAAGAAATGACGGATAGATAAACAATAACAAGGCTAGAACAGGGAGGGGGGGGGGGTATCGGGATTAAAAGGAGAAGACAAATCAATTGGGAGAAAGACAGGAGGAAAATGTCCGGAACAGCCAAAAAGGTTACAAATAAACGTGTTAACAGAACGTCAGGCATTTCTTTAAATGTATCACCGTTCACTGCTAAGCGATTTAACTTCATTCGCTCAGCTGATTTTATTGTATGGTAATTTTAATGTAATCCCTCCTCAAAACACCATGTGATAGTCTCAACACGAGGTGGGTCTTAAAGGGATATTTGCAAAGAGACTCACAAACTGGCAAACAACAAATAAAGCATACGAAAAGCCTTATATTGCAAGTACAGACTGCTTGCGGTGGTTGATACTATAAAATATCAGTGTGGATAAAACTCTAAACAACCTAGGAGCTGTTTCTAGAAATTCTTGGTAGTAAAATTTACACGTCAATTTACCCAGACACTCAACATTATGTTGTCCTTAGCGCCGTCCAAGACACCTTCTATGTATCCTCTTATAAAATACTTCTACGCGATAAAAAACCGATAAACCAGCAGTACTAGTTTACGGCTACTCGTTTGCGGGATCATAAACTTACGTTTTAATTCAAAGAATAAATTAAACACTTTCTTCACAACGCGAATACCATCTACATACATTACACGCTCTTCTAGCGTTGCAGATAAAAAAACTAATATGAAGAAGTGTAAAATGTGTAAATGATTAACACAATTATTCATCTTGGCTAATAGATGATAGTAGTGATGTTAACTAATTAGCAGTCAGCAGAATTCAGATAGCAACTAAAACATAACATGGAGATAAGGGACCGGGCAAATATAATGAGTGAAACTATACATAAATACAATCAGTTGAAAGCCAATTAAGATTTAATCTTAGAGCGCATCGTGGACTTGTTTTTGGATCGGATTTTCTTTTTAATTAATGCAATATTAGTTGCACGGAGGAAGAAAGTTGTTGATGACTTTAGAGCTGATGGGGCTGCCTAATTAAGTTACGGTCAAGACGCCGCCAAAAGAAACTATGGTGAGAAAATATTAAAGAACTTGACTAGCTTTGTATAGCTACAACAGTTTTCTTATACTTAGGTATGTAGAACCAATGACAGCATTGTTATTAAAAAGGTCACTTTCATAAATAAAGGTAAAGGTTTGAATAAATACTTGTCTGAACCAACTTAAATCATCCACTTTTCTTTAAAACTTATCTATACCAGTAATTGTAATGTCACATTGACGTCCAAGTGTTTAATAATTAAGAGTTTAAACGATAAATAAATAAATAAACAAGCATAAATTACGTATTTAGAAGCAGATAACAATATAATCTGTTGTAATAACGCAAGTAGCTGAAACAAAGAACAAATTGAGATGATATACAAAGAACCTGGATTATTGACATGCAACTGACCTATCTAGATAATTCTATACCTACCGATATCAATGATTGCAGTTATTGACGATAAAAAAGATGATTCGAAGAACAAAGCCTAGAGGAGACATTCCATAGATTGGTCAATCTTTCCGATCTAATTTGAACTTTATTGGTTATTGATAGGGTGTGATTTTGTTAGGAACTGTACAGAATAGTCCGGGTCGGCGTCCGCGCACTATCTAGCCTGACCCGAGCCTCAACCCCAGCAGAGTCACCCTTATCTTAACAAACGAGGACATCAAACCGACATCACTCAACAGCACTTTATATACACAATAAACAAGTCAAACGAGAATTAATTACCGATAAAATAAGCGAATATCAATTTGAATTCTATGGAAATCTTAACGAAGCGGACACGGCGATCGTTAGCGGAGATAATGGCAGAGATTGCCAAAAAGGAGCAAAAATTATTTAAAGTAAATAAAAGTGGGCATGCGGCAGACAGAAACCGGTTCGGTGAACGCGGCCCGGGCCGATCCGAATAAGATAATCAACTGAGCGGGTAATTTCAGTGTATAAAAACATAGTGGAGTCCGGCATGCCTTCGCCGGTATAATTAATAAACCGAGGTGAACATACCGTGCGCCATATAAAAAAGATACGACGATTGCTTAATGTTCTACTGTTGTTAAATAAACAGACGTATTTATTGATGGAAATTAAGTTCACGATTTCCTTTTCTATGAAAGGATTGAAGAAACATAAGGAGATGCATTGATCTAAGTAGAAAGGGCTTACACAGCTTTCCAATTAATACTAACGGTACAATCATGACTATTCATACAGACACTGATTCCGCAAATACTCAAGCAGCAAGACATTCAATCAAATCTATAATTGTGTCGTTATGTTACATCTATGATCATGATGAAAGCGGCAGTCATTTCGAAACCATAGACAAATTGATTGAAGACACTCGTACGAAACGATAGAGCCCATACACTACCATGATAAGCAGTATTGATGGATGACAATGCACCTAGCATGATGACTAACAAAAGAATAATTAATTCCTCGATGAAATTTAAAAAGGGACTGCCGCCGTATCTTGAGAAATGTATCGTAATTACTTTCTAAATAGATGAGAAAATGTCAATAGATGGGATTAAGATTGTGATTAATATATTGCTTTATGACTGAGTAAGGTATTGTGGTTTTAGTAGTCCAAATAGGTGAAGAATAGAAAAAAGATAGTGAAGTTGTTTTGTTACAACTGAAAATATTTTTATACAAAATGACAAAAAAGAAAGAAAGGACTCAGGAGAAACTGATAGAAAATACCACACTCGAAGAGGACATCAGTTAGAAATACCAAACAATTTTCAAGTAGATACAAAAGATAAAAGGCTAAGTGACAATGATTTAAGTGAGACCTGTATGCAAATTGCAGTAGCAGGTAAATTAATACTACCTAGATCTTTGTCAACGACTTAATGTAATTTTACACCGGCTTTAGTTATCAAATAAATTTCAGTTAATGCATTGCGCGGGGCAAGCCAAACGACCAATTTGTTAAATCATGTACCTTTTTGTAAAGGGTTGACATTTAAGCGATGAGCAGCATACTAATTAGAATCGCAATTAGAAATGATAAAATCTCCTGACCCTCTTTAGGAATGTTGTTGGAACGTTCCTTTAGCTTTTTATCGACTACATCTTGTTAAATGTTGAAATCGACGGACGGATCTTGGTTTAAATTTACAACATTACTGAAAATTAATTTTATGTCAAGTGGAATATTTTTCAGATTGTTTCGTGGTGGTTAAATTACTGTGGAATTGAACATTTACTTCATGATTAGATCTTAAAAGTTATGACTAAATTTTTTGATAAACCTGACCGTAGATGACCCTAATTTTGTTCAAAAATATCTTTATCTTTAGTGACAAGGCTAGTGCGTACATAGATTGTACTTCAAAATCTAGAAATTTCCGTTGATCTCTCAAATAAAAAAAATAATATCATAATTTATGTTGTGACTTAGTATTGTAACGTAGATTTTGCAGTAGACGTCGGCATTGCAATAATAAGTAATGTAGATGATAAAAATAGAAGTTAGATAGATAACGGAATAGAAAGATATGCAAATGCGACACACAAATTGCTAAATATTGTGAAATGCAGAAAGAAAATACTGATAAACAAAGTATTATAACAGAAGACAAAACAAAAGTAAATGAATAAACAAAAGGAAACAGGTGTTTGCAGTGCAAAGAAAAAAATGGCAGTAAAGTTGAACTATAAAGCAGCGTCAATTTTGAGCGATTTCTTTTATTATGACTAGAACAGGAAACAGCAAGTCTACTAAGCGATCGTCTATTTATTATAGAATGGCTTTATGTATGCTTTATTTATAATGAGGATTCCAAACAGCTCATTTGCTAATACCTATCTAATTTGTGGCATGTTTTAGGATCATGATTAACTCGAGAAATTTTATCGTTAACCAGTTACGAATAGATTTCTACGTAAGCTGTTTGTTCTTCTAGTATATGTCGTTGTATCTGTTCTTTGTTCTAAATAACTCAACATAAAATACTTACGTATCAGCCAAATGATGCAGGCATCCGTGCCTGGCATGATGCGTGCGTCTTGGAGCAGGCAGTTCACTGTAGCATCCCCCGCTGCGAGCCGACCGGCACATATAGCCCGTACCCACGCATTGTGCCGTGTTGCAGTAACATCTCACTCCAGCGTCACCGTCGTTTGCATCTGGAACGAAGAAAAAAAAGTTAGCGAAACGTTGTCTATGAAACAAAAGAAAGCGGGCAGAGATGTCATGTAGAAAGAACTATAAAGGATTTACTGTCATAGAACTGACATGAATATAAAATTATAAACATAAACGAAAATTCCTTGACGATCCGTAATAATTCTTTATTCCAATAACTATGCAAAGTTGGAGTTGCAAAGTTGAAATATGATGCATAAGAAATTGCAGTCTTATTTCATATTCAGTAATATCAACAATAATTAAACCAAGGTAACACTATGTAAACAATGGAAAGTGAAAGAAAGTCACGGGTATTTCAATAACAGAATTCTATTAATAAAATTGGAAATTTATTAAGTGTAAACCGATAAATTGAAACAGGAAACAGTTATTGCGAATGCAAAAGGAAATGCATTATAGGCAGTGTATCCAATCACAAGTATCGACACCGTGGCGCCTTGTGGTGTCGTAAACTTTGATGGCGTTCGATTTGCCGAGCCTACGTCCTTACCTATAAATTCTACGATTTTACCGTCATGGACGCATTCATCCGTCATTTCATACTTTACAGGAACAATCACAAAGGAATTCTCAAACAACAATTTTGTATCAGACTACTGTAGTCCTGAAAGCAACGCGGTGAATCATACAAAAATGTTTTCGACTAGAAAAAAGTTCCCTTTCATCTCAAATGGTAACCCATCGACGACAAGCCGATGAACCGGTAAAAATAACATACAGCTGGTTCGTGGCGCGTATCGTGTATGAATAATGCGCATGTCATACTCTGCGGGCCCCTACATAAATATCCTCACAAACGGCCAGCCTCCGACCGCATTCAATGTAAATGCTTCGGCTCCAGACGATGAAACAAAACAAAATTAATTTCAGAGGGACGCCGCTTTATTTGCTCTCGACAACGGAGGAAAACTTAAGGAAGACCCCCCTTGATGTCCGGCATCTTTAGGATATCTTTTTCGTTCACAGAATCGTGTAGTTTTTAACCCTAATATTTGAATGATTAGTGAGTTGTCCGGTGCGCAGGCGCATCGGCGGGACATCGATTAAGAATCTCGATAAAAACGATACTAACAGACAACGTCCAGCTAATCATGTTTTAAAGGGGGTCATTAAAAATTTATTGAAATAAACGAACGGATTTATTATTCCCTAAACGTCGCCGTCCAATGATTCGAAAAAGTTCAGTATAAAGGTAATGAGCCGGTCGTCTCCGAATTCACAAAGAAATTGTAGAATTCCGAGCTCGAATCGGCAGATGAAGTCGCGAGCGAATGCGAATGTGAAACCGCAATAAATAAAACAATTAAAGAATAAAATACCCACGTTAAAAAAGCAAAAGGGTTGCGCGCCGTTAATAGCTAAACCTCTGGAGCAGGGGAAATTGGAAACTTTTAATAGCGAACTTTAATAGCTTTTGCACGCAGAATTGCTTCCATTAATTGCACTTTGCAGCGCGCAATGCACTTATTATGAAATCGAGATTCTATTACGGTCGTTAATTTAATGTTGTTTGTCTTATAGTTCCACGATAAAGGCTATTTTATAGTTCAATTGTGGGCCGGTATTTTATTCTTGATTAAACTTTATGCATTTGTATTTAAAACAACTCATCACCTCTCATTAGCAACCATCAATGCATCGAACATTATGTTAGACGGATGCCATTAGACCGGCTTTACAATCAATTTCGAGTCAAAAACGAAGGCACAAATAGAACACCGAAGGATAAGGTAAATAAAAAACAAATAAACAAAAGAGGAAAGGGTCCCGGCATGTTATTTGGTATTGATAAATGGCCCTCCGGAGATGTGGGAGAGAAGGATGGAGCGGGGCCAGAACGAGATAGCTTTACTAATGATCATGAAGGCAGGATGCATTGAAAGATAAAAGAAAGTGCTTCTTATCTTTTCCCAAGTTTGGTTTTCTTTAATGTATAAAAGCAGCTTTATAGGAATTGTTAAGTGCATAGGCGCCAATTGTTCACGGTGCATTGAGTCAGAAAGCGGTGCTTCACGGTTGCAAGGTTTTGTTTGGACATCGGAGCATTAACGGAGGGCCTGGCGCAATCGGTCACCCTCTGTCACGTGGCACGGTAAACGAGGTGTTAATTTCCTAGTTTCCTCTTTGTTTGCCGCACTAATTGAGAATCGTAAAAGGGATTTTTGGGATGCTCGAAATAAGTGGAATGCACTTAACGAAGAAGCTTTTTATGAAAGCCGATCTTACAAACCGGAAAAGCTTTTGGAATCGGTTCTTTTGAATCATAAATATTTCTTGCGATAAAGACTTATTTAAAAGAGCAAATATTTAACATTGCAGCGATCGCATCGCGACACGGGAGCCGGTTTGGGTAAATCGCGATTGAAATGTTCTCGTCGCGAGCCGCTGCGGTGGAACAGATCTCTATAATAAGATAACTTTAACGCCGCTTCGTTTGCTACGTACGTCCTTTCAATTCAATTACAGATGGTTGCAACGAGACGTCTATTCGGAGTATCAAGTTCCAAGCCCATTTCTTCAGTACATTTCGCTCATTTCAGATCAGAGATTCAATTTAGATCAACCGGTTAGATAGTGCAAAACTTAGCTCTCAACAGAAATAGGTTGCTATTTCAGTCAGTTTATCTGCAAAGGTCCGAAGGAAGTGCTTTGACAGTTTTATTGACATTTACAGCTGGAGTTAAATGATGCATACCGATAACTTTCACAGCAGCATCGGCATCGATGGGAATCAAAACTATTCAAGTTTTTATTAGCTCTTCGATGTTAGATGGTAATCATTAGTAAGCATTAGACGTTTATGACGGAGATGCTCTTGGGAGACGTAATTAAACATACAGTTTCTGTTAAAAACATCGGAATGGGCATCTGATGGTAATAGCGCCTAACTAATGTTGCGACAACGGCTTTCTCCTGGCGTTCACACGCTGTCCGACTCCGTTTTATCTAGTACTTTATTACGTTAATAATGATTGTGGCGCGAGCCGCAGCCGGTTTCTCTGCTATTCAGATTGGAGCTAACATAACAGGCTTTATGCTGATTGGATGACGCGGAAAAAGCAAGGCTGCTTAGCGGCCTTGTTGTCGCATTCCGATGTCCGCTATTTGAAACTATTTATTGGCTGTCAATTTGGACCGTTTGATTTGTTACTACTGACGTGACCGCACGGGCCGCGGCCATCGCAGTAACAACTATTCTCTATTCAACAACTATTAATATGGCGAGACGCCGTCAGCGTCGTAAGTATAGGTGCTGCAGTGGCTTGGAATGTTAAACAGGCGCTCGAGGCAAACTGTAATAGCTATGGACACAGAAAATTTATATTAGAAGAAGATTCCGGTTTATCATTTTGCATCAGCGGTCGCGATCGAATCACGACTCATCCTCTAATTGCACTCGCTGAATTATCTTCCGTAATGGATGTCCTCGTCGGTGCGTAATTATCCAATGCGGCGCCAGTAATCTGGCCGGGCCGCGGGCAATTTCCATCGGAATGCGAGTCGAGAGAGGCCTGTCTGTGGGTCGAGTAGCGTTTCTGCAGCTATCTCGTGCCGAGATCGAACCTCTAAAGCCGCTTAATGCTGCTGCACCTTGACAAATCGCACCGATAATCTCGCGTTCCAAATCGAGAGATTCACGAGCTTTCCGAAGAGCGCGCTCTTCTGAAGGCGGTTTAGAGAGCGTTTTATCAGAGATAGCGGTACTCTGATACACCACGTCGAATAGTGTCGACGAACTAGCGATAAATAAATGCAAACGTTATTATAGAGAGCGGTCCGCGGCGCCAAAGACCTATCTGTTGCAGCCCGAGCGAGATCACTTCCTCGGAAAATTGCTCATTGGCACGTTAGCCGACGCACTGGGTGAGCGGCTCGTTCTGTTTACTACTAAATACAATTCACTTGACAGCCATTTATTATAACGTTTGGTTCCTTGTTGAGTTTACAAGGTGATGTAATTCGATAGAGTCATTCGATTAACATTAGCTCAGAATAACTCTTGGGGTCCGCGTTGCTTTCGCATAGATATAATGTAAATGAGCCCGACGATCGGTCTCGGATTTCGGACGGTCGTGTTTCGTTTCTAATCTCTATTACAATGGTGTAGAGATGTCAATCGGTCGATAGTTGTGCTGGGTCTAAGTATAGGAACGTCGTTTATCAGTCATTCCGTCCACGTCCCGCCGCCGTCGAGGTTATCGAGGCGCTTTCACGCCACTCGAATAACATTTGAATAATGAAATGCGTTCGTCGAACTCCCTAAAAGTGCAAAACGAAGCTAGCGCCGACACGGGCGTAACGTGCCACCTGTTCGCGGATGAATCGGAGAGTATTCATCGCCTCGTTAAATTACAATGGGCCACAGAAGGCTGACTACCTGATCTTTTTTTTCTCTTTATCAAATCCTCACGAGCAAGACCTTTATCCGTTTCGAATGGGCTTCGATAGCCGCGCTGCCCCGGATCGATTGTGTAGGCGACGTAAATGTCACAACGACAATGCTCATCGTTTAGTGCCCTCGACTCGGGACGATTGTCGTCTTAAATCATAACAGCTCTCAATCATCTGGAACCCTATTAGTGGACGCGTGCCGACTCACCGTAAACATTTCAACTCTTTGTGTGCATTCCCATACGGTAGAGTAAAAGTTTTCATTAGAGATTTACCGTTTCAATTTATTGTGTAAACATCGGTGGACGTTTGTCGCAGTGTCAACAATTCGAGACAGGTGTTTAGCGACATAGGTGGTAAGGTGACAAGTGAAGTTTTTACATGTTGCAACAGCTCTGTTGTTTTAAAGCTGACGTGTGAAAATGTTAACACCTTTGCTGTAGGGCGCGATCGGTTCGTTGGCTTGCTACATATAATGCAAGACGAGATTGAAACGTAACACAAAAAGCTTAATCAATATTTCAACAGCGGCCGCATTCCGCACTTATCCGAGCAGCGCTTGCCTTTCGATTTAATTAGATCGTGAAAAAAGCTATATGAGATGTTATCTCGCGTTTTAACAAGACATTTCTTGTTTTGAGCTCGCGTGTATGAGAAATTATTGCAGCCACTAATGTTGTACACACGAAGGGATAAATTATGCATATTAGATATGTATTTATGCATATTGGCGGCTCTCTCAGTCACATTTCCTTAGTTCACGCCACTCCGTAAGCTGGTGTTACCTTAACATTTACAAACATCAAAGGGCTATTTGCGTTCGCAGAACTTATGAGGTAATCATAGACATTCGTAACTCAAGAGCCGAGAATTTCGCAAAATTACCACACACATCATAAAATCAAAGTTTCCAGCTGCGTGTATGTTTAGGCTAATCTCAGAAATTACTTGATGGATTTTAGTTTGGCTTTCAACAGTTTCAACCATAGAAATAATCTATGGTTTCAACACTACTAGGGCCGCTGACTAGAAGATTAAGTATTATTATGCATGGGTTGCAAGAAGGAGTTTGAAAAGGATGCTTTCAGGTGGCAGGTGCCATTTATAAGCTATTGGAAAACACAGAACCTATAAGAGAGAAAATCGAGAGAACCTTTCAAATAATTTATCGAAAACAAAAGCAGCTATACAGTCTTCCGAACTTGTGCAACAATTCCGGAGAAGTATCTATATTAATATACGCATTAAACATATAAACATTTCCAAAAGACATCTGAAGCTAATTTTAAAGATCATCAAATTAGCAGCAACACTGAAACCAAAACCATTTTTGGTCAAGCTTTCACATCAACACCATCCACAAGGTAGCTAGGATAAAACTTATCGGCTGCGATAAAACTTGATAGACGGCACATAGAGGAAGCACTAGGTCTAGCAAAACATGAGGACTATACCTAACGGGTTATTATATCATATCTGAAATGGAATGCGCTTGAATTTCTCCGGAGCGCCGGTGGCTCGGTGAAAGAAGTAGATGCCGGAATGCGGTCGTCAGTTCTGTGTTGGGACGCGGAATTCACACCGTTACCACTTGTACTCGTTAATCAGTCTTGCTTATTGCGAATGCGTTCGATTCGAGATTAGCATTTGGTCTTTAGAGAATTGAGTTGAATAGTTACGGAGTTTCTAGCCCGTGCTTAAGGCAGAGGAGCGTAGCAACGTGATTCTAATTGAGAGGTGGTTTGTGATGTCTTGAAATGTTACCATAGAAATAAAGAAAGTCAAACTCAAAATATGTCTTTGCTTGAGAGACGTGCAAATAAATGATACGGATCTGCGTGAACTGTCATAGACGGGATGTTCAAATTTCGAATCTTTTCGCAACTGGCATTATGTCTTAGTCTATCCAGCCAGTTCAGACAAAAGATTGGTGTTCTATTTTTAGTAATTCTTCAACGCATTTCCTCGTCACATGACAAACAAATGACGGTCTAATTTCATTTCCCACCAAAAACTCATCAACGTTATTCCGAACAATTTGAACGCCGCTCATATAAAATTCAGTACGTAACTATTAACTGATTTATTACCATATACGGGGGCATAGCAACTAGTTCATAGTGATTCATCGTCCTGCTTGTAATTCCACACATGTCTACTTCATGATTTGACGTGCTTTTTGCACCAGCCCGTATGTTGTATGCTTGACAGCGGCGGCATCTGAATATACAGTGGTATTTATACTGTCAAGGATTATACTCCTTGTATAGTGTATGCTAATTTGTTGGACAGTTGGTTTTGTCCAGGATATTCGTATTCTTGCATTAATCATGAAACAAAATGAGAGATGTCTTCGGAACTGCTTGAACTAGATAGCAACAGGTCTTCTATTAAATTACCTTCGTTCAGTGTGAAAATATAACATAATTATACTTTTGGTTAAAGGGGGTTTTGCGCCCGTCATCCCATTCGAACCTATCGCTATAGCTTATCCATGTCAGGATGCCTAAGTTCATACAAAACTAACCTAACCTAACCTCAGTCCCATCTTGGAGTGCTCAATTGCACGATAGGTATGGCTCCGACATATCAATCAAGTGAGTGACATATTTGCAATATCGCTAATTATCAAAATAAATAAACTAGATAATAAACCAGTAGTAGTAGTTGCGGTATTTCCATTTGTCTCAGCCGCCTATCCGCGCAAGAGTAACAACTAAACAGTTACACATGACTTACACGACGTATCGCGTTACATTCTATCTTTAAGGTGAATGCTCCAGGGTAGCCCGCGAAATTCAAATATTTTTATGTTTTTTGCAATTTGCCGGTCAGTGTGAAGCTGTATGTGGACCAAATGCGATCTGCGACCGTAACGCGTATTTATCTAAAGAATTATAACCATTTTAATCATCAATATAGCCCTCTAAGTTCATGTAGTTCGAAAGAATGATTATTTCTGAAATATTCATTCTTTCGAATTACATGAACTAAAAAATATTTGAATTTCGCGGGCTACCCTGGAGCATCCACCTTAAGGTAGATTTTCGTGAAAATTATACCTTCGGATAATAAATTGGTTATGATAGAGATCAGGGTGGACAGGGGACCACCGTGGATGAATGAAGACTGGATTTGGAAGAAGCAACCAGAGTTCTGCTGCATTATTTTGGAAATTACTTAGAAATCATAATGTTTATTTTTACACAGTATCTGGGTACATGACATGCTGATTATGATCAGCTATACCCGACCACCGTGCATACAATCTGGCACAATTTTTTGGAATGTGCCAACCACATCCGAAACTTTCTAATCCAATCTAATGGCGCACTCGCATTGCAAACGCTGCACTCCACTGAATTGAATACACCATTCTGCTACCAAATGAACATTTCTCTAAATACTAACAGACGGAACAATTCAATCGCCTTGGTCAATGACTGAAAGGGTTTATCGATAACATTTACAACATATTTACGTATAGGTACTAAACAGAACACTACATAAATTACTAGCGCTATTTATAAATGGTTTATAACCGCCTAGTGCGTTTAGTTAGCGGTGTTCTCAAAGGAATGCATGGAGAGCATTGAACATGCTCTTTATTATGTATGTAAATGTAAGGCCTCGGACAGGGTGAGGAGAGCTTGCGCGGGTGCTTAGGCGGGAGCGGACTGTCAAACATTTTGAATAATTATGGTATGAAACCGAAGCTGTTTGTCTACTGTTCTACCCTGTGGAAATACATCTATTGCCTGAACTGAGGCAACCTTAAGGTCTAGCCAACGAGACATTCTACTAGCGACCACTGAATCCACTGATGGTCACTGAATAATGTCTCGCAGTCTACCAGCGGTAGATTGTGGAAGATCCATAAAAGTATGTAATCAGCTTGCGCTACGGATATGTGACATGGTCAATTCTTTACATTTTTGGTAGAATGTCACTTCGTCCAGACCTATCTAATAAGTCCACACACGCTCTAGTCCCGCGCGTTTTCTCTGGATAAGGCCTTATGTATGCCAATGTAAGAGAACATTATTAAAGCGCTGATGAACTTTAATGCACGAATATGTAATATGAGAGACCTTATATCGTTGGATTGTACCGTGGTTAGATTGTGAATGGCTCAGTGGCATTTTGATATATTTTAAAGTATTTAATGGTATTGAACGTCGTCGAATTTAGCGATAAATTTGGGAATAGTGGGTCACACTTATAGAATACATAAGGTTCCAGGATCATCACAGTGGATGCCTAAGCAGAGCGAATACACCGTGGCAGGTTTTAAGAAACGCTGGCGTGACGATGTAGTACCTACTCGACTGAACGATTAGTCGGAGAAGGCATACAGAAAGTTATAGAACTATGGAGGAGCCATTTGACTAGCAAAAGAAGAAGAGAGACTAAATACTAAAATAATAAAAGTGCGTTCCATAGTTTCAACAATTTACCGCATAAGCTAAGCTGTGTAAATGATGCGCTTGTATTCTAAAGCCGGGCCGAGCCGAGCCGAGTTCGATTATTAAACGTAACCAAACCGTGCCATTCGGAATCGTAACTCGTGCGCCTGTGAAAATGCGAATTTTACGCGCACTGGTAGTTTTTTGAGACGTTCAAATTCAGTTCGCAATCAAATCTCTGTGACATTCAATGTCAAAATGTAGCGAAATAAGTGCTTTCTTTTTTTTTTTTTTCAAAACGTTACAAAATTTATAATTCGAAATTCGAATGTTCCGACGGAAAACAACGGGAAGTCCCTCTGATATCTGTGTGTAATTTCCGTCTGTTTTGACGCATACCAGTATTTTTCGCTAAACGTATTTTTTGCCAGCACCACATTTAAGTTGACTTAATTAATAACCTATGTAAATATGTAGGTATGTACTTGTATCAATTTGTAGCAAGAAAACGTGACCATACACCCAAGCAATCGATCATCGCAAAAATCGATATCATTAATCGTTCGAATTATAAATTCGATCACGCCATTTTGTTCGATCAACGGTACGTAGTTACGTACCTATTCACGATTAATTTATTAAGTCTTCGAAAACGATTATCTTAATACAATATTTTGTGGAATTGTGTTTTATTTATAGCGGTTTGTACAATTACAAAAATGTTTTACTGTTGATTGAGAGGAAATTGTTTGATTTTGAACTTTATTGCTCAGGTTATAAAGCTTTCTGATCAGCTTGGGATGTCATTATATTTTCCAGGTGAGAGGTCTTTGGCCACATGTTATGTTATGCAGTTATATTTTGAAACATGTTATTTATCTTTTAACTGTGTTTATTAGTTTTGTTAAGAACGTGACAATCGATAACTAATTTGATTATGATAATACAAGCCTAAGGCGTTAACCGTCATTTTAATTCTAAAGTTAATTAAACTTTGACAAATTAGTCAAAACTTTACGTAGGTTTTGAGTTATGAAAAGAAGACGAGTTAAGTAAATTGCTGTTTTTCATAATTAAATAGTCAGATCGTTAATTATCTTTTAGCTTAAGGCAAACTAGACACATGTTCTAAAAATAATAACGTCCATTCGTATTCAATATTTAAAATATGCTTCGCATTTTAAATTTCTATAAATTAAAAAGAAATGGTATTCCAAATTTAAATTCTAGACTTTCTATTGACGTCACAAGGTCGCTAGGCGTCCTCGGTCGAAGCAGGTCAAAAGCCTGCCAGCATTCTGGTACATGACAGCTAACGTCACACGTACCAGCATGGCAACAGATAGTTTGTGGCCATTTTTTTTTAGAAAAACATTTTTAGTAGCATGTTCTAATCGTAAACCAGTCGTTTTATTACTACTTTTCTCTAGAATGTTATCTCGATGTAATTACATTACCATACCAACTAATTAATTCGCTTAATTAGCAGTCAGACTGAGGTTTCTAAGAAAAATTCTGTATCTTTTGTTTGAGTTAATATTTTGAGTTTTGAAAAATACGGTGTGTAGTTATTTTTGGTAGTCACTATTTTAACTTATTTGTAACTTGCTGACCCGTGCCCACTTCGTTTGGCGGCTTTTTTCGGGTTAATATATAGGCCACACACTGTGTAGAAAGCCACGTTTTTTGTGGGTGTGTGTTATACACTCACAAAGGTTCAGTACTAGACCCAGAGATCCCCTACAACTTCAGAAACTTTACCTCTAAATAATAATAGTATAGACTAACTTAGTAGCCTATGACAAAAGTGGTACCTATTTCTATTACACATAAGTTACCTATCAGAGACGAAACAATATGTAAAGTGATATTTTGAGTTTTGAAAAATACGGTGTGTAGTTATTTTTGGTAGTCACTATTTTAACTTATTTGTAACTTGCTGACCCGTGCCCACTTCGTTTGGCGGCTTTTTTCGGGTTAATATATAGGCCACACACTGTGTAGAAAGCCACGTTTTTTGTGGGTGTGTGTTATACACTCACAAAGGTTCAGTACTAGACCCAGAGATCCCCTACAACTTCAGAAACTTTACCTCTAAATAATAATAGTATAGACTAACTTAGTAGCCTATGACAAAAGTGGTACCTATTTCTATTACACATAAGTTACCTATCAGAGACGAAACAATATGTAAAGTGATGTCGATCTACTTGAATAAAAAGAGAATGTGTCAAAGATGAACCTCTTCATTAAAACCGAGCACAATTGGTGTCCTATCTACCACCAACAGTTGACTTAGTCCTAACGACGGTACCTAAAAAATCCTACCAAACGTTACCACACGAGCAACTGTCCCACACAACGTCTGTCAACGACCTCCTCCACAAATCCACAGACAAACCCTAGCCTCTAGACACGACTACGTCATTCTCTAAACTTAGAAAACTACTCAAAAGTAGTTCTCAGCGACGGAGAATTAACACAATCAGCGGTAGCCATAAAAAGCGCGTCTGCGCCGCTAACTAGCTCAGACGTACATATGTAAGTATACAAACGAGACTTAACTACTGGCACTCGGCAGAAACAAACAACATCTTAGGATATAACTACTAATATTTAAACAGACGATAGCGCAGTGGTTGGTGCGAGGTGTAAGAGGTAGCGGGAGCGGGGAAAGGGCTTCTTAGGGATAGCATTTTTTTAATAAACTGAATCGGTAGGCTTACGCAATGATATAGGTTTAGAAACAGAATCTAAAACTTTACGTATCGCTGAAAAACTTGGGAGACTAGAATGGAATTAAAATGGACATAAATCATATTGATTTTAGCGAAGAAAATATAATTTACTCAGAAAATATATGAAATCTCAAAAAGCGAAAAGTTTCATTAGGAACGTAGTTCCACTTTCAAGAATATCATGGGTTACATGACTTCACTTCAATATTAAGGAGGTCATCTTTACGTAGGGCACTACTAAACTACAAAAGGCTTCCACTGTTTACTTCCTCTTCATTCTAAGAGAGGTCAGATAATGCAGGGTACTACAGAAAATTTTCTTGTATAATCGCTGCGTCCTATTACTTGTACTGGCATCTAAGTGAAACGTGCAGTGAACACGGTTGAAAGAGGCGCCGAAATGACAGCGATGTGTGGTCCCACTGGTCAGGACTGGTCCCAGAACGGAACCCGGCGGGGCACCAGTACAGAATATTGTTTTTATTAACTAATAACTTTTATTGCCCAACAGCGAGCCGCATTTCAAATTAAAAACCTTTGATTATAAAGTACTGACGCTCAAGACGTGTTTTTTGTGTTGAGATTTTATCGGAGCCTGTGATGATTAAAAACGCAAGTCCAAACGAAAATAATTTAAAACCCTATCACTGCCAATATTTATTCAAAAGCCGCATCATGCTTTTTTATCTGTATTTATTCTTTTCTCTTTTAAGTGTTTTGTGTGTACAGTGTACATAAATAAATAAATACATTATGCCCAAATACAGTTGTTCGAAAGAATTTAAGAGGAAAGCAAAGGGCATTTAAGAGGAACACGGGTGGGATGTTGTAGTTAGTAAATCTAACAGTCCCTTCCGCTTCGGCCTGAGCGGGAGGAGCCATTTGATGATTTCTCATCCAAAAAAAATGCCCAAACACGATTGAGTAAAAATAAAGTGCAGCTACCAAAATTATCCACTTATTGACGGAAAAAATCTCACAATAAGTTACACACCTTGCAATCCACCACAAATTGTTTGAACTAAAAAGAAATCGGTATCCAATTCTTCATACATAAGCATCTGTTTGCTCAGAGAAAATTGTAGTGCAATCTTGCGCAATCATTGGGGGAGCTTTGTGCTCCGACCGCGTTCGGGTGAAATCGGCAATTATCGGACGAAACGATTATTTGCCGAAGGGACGCCGAACACGACCGTTGTCGTGCCGACAGAACCGCCCCGGGCACAAGCTTTTGAAGACTTGTTTTATTTAACAAATGAATGATTACCTACTTTAATAACGTGTGGTCAGACTTTGAGTGAGGATGAAAGTAGACCGCAGAATAGATAGGCTAAGGATGCAAAGCAGACAGCAGCTTTTAATTCTAGCTAAGTGACTGAAGGATAAACTTTAAGACGTTGAATATACAAACACATGGCTACCTAAATACAAACTCAAAAGAAAGACAAAACACGCAATGTACCTAAATAGAATAACGTTTCTCATCTTCAATTTAATAAATAAACTTATGTAAAGTTAAGGCAATCGTAAAGACAAAGCGAAAAGACAGGTCAGAGAACATTTATTTATTAGCGCAATTACAAATTCAGTTAAGGCATGACCATAAAAACTGAATGTTGTTATGAGAAAACAAATGACACACGCAAGCGAGAAACTGTGCGGCGGTATGGCAGACGATTCGATTACCAATAACGTTAGTGAAATGTGTGATAATAACGAACTAAGTACAGGCATTAGTCCTCCTATAGGCGCCATGTAAGACGGAGAGCAATTTTTAGTCTATTTCCAACTGATTAGTCTCGTTGAACTTTGAGAAATCGACTAACTGCTAACGACTGAACTGGCTAGTTGGGTACCTACTCGAGTACAATTACCAGTTCTGTCGGCAGATCTCAAGTAATTTTACTGCAAAAGCTGAGCTCTAAACAATGACTATCGTGAGACTTGTTAGTCCATTTCTTGGAAATAGTTGAGTTCTCCCTGTGAGTTATAGTTTTCAATCATTCCTTACAATGTACGTGCAGTGAAGCCGTTTGAAGTAATGCACTTTTCTCGGAAAGGTGATTGATTTAATGATCTTCAACGTGTTTAAGAAATTGAATTGCTTAATTAGATAGTTTACGAAGACGGTAAAACATTGCAAGTACTTAAATTGAAATTCTGCACATCTAATAGGATATGATATTTCTTTAACCGGAGAGAAAGTATAACGAATAACAGTGCAAAAAGACACCACAAGTAACCACATAATTTAGGTTTCCCGATGCATATAACTACAGGTGCAAATTGCAAACTACATTTTCATAATAACCTAACATAATATTGTAAGGCAACTTACTGCTTTAAAGTATATTGTGCACAAAATAGCTTATTTTTATCCAGTGCCATTATAGAGCCATTTCAATACATTATGCGACTTTATCATCATTTGCGTCATTAAGTCATTATAGTACATACAGGACATTTTTAATAACAAAATGGATATTTTTTGCGGTTACACTATCAACTTTGTTCTGTTTTTATAGTAATGAATCATTTAATGCCCACAACTTCTAATAAGTTCCATAAGTCATTTGAGGGATAAATAAAGGATGTTGAATAAAGAAATATAATAGGTACAATTATTTCTTATACAATCAATAGTAAAATAATAGAGTACATTTGTTACAGTATAATCTAGAAGTAGATGAAGAATTATTCGGTCGAAACTGAATTGAAGGCTGAAATTCGGTTGCGGTTTCGGCTTTCGGCGAAAATGGAAAACTGCATTGTGTAGACATAAAATAAACAGCGCATATTGTAGAGTATGCAACTAGTCAATGTTGTTTTAAATACTGATATTCAGTAACGATATATAAAATCGGAATTTTCGCAGTCGAACGTACTGCAGTTTCACTCAACGACTGGCGTATTAGCTGGATTTCGTTTTAATTGCGTAATATTTTTCTTGAATACAGGATCAAATGTATGAATTTGATCGCAGAATTATATGAAAACTGTAGCATCTAAACGCTTTTAAAGGTGTCTACATTAAATTAATGATAGAAAATATAGCTTATTATATTAATAGACCGCATTAACGCAGCAGCTAAGAATTAAGTAGATATTACCCGATTACGTCGGCATTTTCTGAAGCAAGTGCTAGATAATCATGGATTTTTATTTATACCTACTAATTATATGCGAACGATGCAGCTGCAGCATCGAATCAATTACGCATCATTTGGCGATAAATTAACTTGGTACCGGTACAGGTGATATTTACCATCGAGACTGGCGCCAGGGAGACAGCTGAACGCGTATTACGCACCGGTCCGAGGCCCACATACGAGTACGAACAAGCTTGCGACTTGCGACAGCTCATTTCCATCGGATGCCAGTTCACAGACAATTACCTCAAAAAATGCAACCCTACTTATATTTTTAGGAAATGACATAAAATCGTTCACAGGCTCGTCTTCTAAACCATTAAGCAACAGACCTATGATTTGACGGACTAACGAAGGAGCCGTAAAATTCCTCCTATAATCACCGTGGACCGCTCCCAATGCGCGGGAGGGGGGTTGATTACAGGGTAACCGCCCACTGGCGGCCCCGGGAATCCGACCGCGACGAACAACGAAATGTCTTAAAACAATAATACACTGTCGGGACTTTATACCCTTTTGTAAATCGTCGAGGACCAGAATAAGGCTGTTAGCGCTCATTTGAACAGTGACGTGTAACTTTTGAATTATAGACGAACACGATTTCGCTTAGCTCTATAATTGTAAGGGCTTCTAATATTTGATGATTGCGTGCCGCATCGGTGCGTGTCCGTTTTATGTATTTCATTATTCTTTGTCTAGCTGTTCGTGGAACTGGACGCTAGGTAGCAATCAGAAATAAATTCGGTATTTTATTTGCCATTTACTTAATTAGCTACGGATAATCTTATTTTCCTGAATAAAAAAAAATGAGAAAATAAATGGAAAACGTTGTTACAGCACTTTCTATTATGCATAACCATCTTTGCTTCCTTTTAGAAATTACTGTTTGCGTAAAAATAACAGAGTTTATTGCTGTGAAGATAAGGTTGATATTACAGGGTGTGAAGGTAACTAGACATTATTTATAGGTAAACGGCCAATTCCCCCGGAACGCTTCGCTAATTGACATTAAATGCTAGTCGTTTATCATTCGTGTTCTTGAGTTGGTATCGTCACGTAACTGCGAATTAAACTTAACGCTGGTCTTTTTTTACACTATATTAAATCATTAGTAATGGCGTGGAGGGATTGCTTGGCTTCTATTATTTAACACATAGCTAAAGGAAAAATAACAACGAAATTCAACGAAAGTGTGCGACGGTTTAGGAGTATTACGCGCACACGGATACACATTGTTAAAGAAAAAATAACAAAGAACTCAAATGCATTCCATTCCAAATTTAAATTTTTGTAACTTCTCTAGTATCACAACAGACGTCCCTATAATTTTCGGCCAATTTGGCATCACCCAACCTTTAGAGAGAGCCGCGTGTTGGATACCAATTTTTGGTCTCAAATTGGGTTTTAATCGACGGATGTAGGTCGGTTATAATTTCTAGCCGAGAAATGATAATTCGAAGACATATGGCCGGTACGACGATTATTTTAATGTGAAGGCGGAAAATAGGGTCTCAGATATCTTTATGCGGTTCTATAATGACAGATGGAGACCTGTTTCTTTGCTTTTTATTACGCGTTAAGCATACAGTGCCTTAATTATACAGCATGGCCAATAACTGTGAGGTTGCATTAATGTATCGTACTCACAGTTCTAGTATAAAATGCCTATGGAGCCCTTTAACAATATTCCTCCTTTTTCTCGAGTTTATTCTTCATTACTACGACGAGATGGACAGCTTATTCTTTTGGTCCAATTCATACAAAATGGAAGCTGGGTAAGCTTATTTCATTGTCGTCTTTGTCTGCCATTATTGTCTGGATAAACCAGAGTCAAGAGCAAACCCATCTCAGGTAAAAAAATGAACGCATTGCTTGGTGCAGAATTTGCAGCAATCATTGTTGATAATATGTAAATTAGTTTTATTATAATTAACTTTCTAAGAATGAATATTTTCAAAATGTAAAACACATGTCGTGTATGCGAATACATGGACGTTAATTAAGTGGGCGTTTAAAGCTGTAAATATTAATTAACTAAGTGCAAACTACTTAACACTGATGTGAAAATTATTACCGAGAGAATTGGTATCTGAATGGGTATCACGTTTCATCTGCGACATGTTTTAGGGAAGTTTAAATGGTGGCAAGATATGTACTCGATCTGATAGTAGTTCTTGGAATATACCAAATATTAATTTCTATCATTCGTGTAGGTACTTGTTAGCTAGTTCCATGAAGGGAAGGGATCTTTCTGATCTAATTCGTTCAAGTAATTTGATCAAACAGTTTTATAATATCGACATGAGTGTCTGTAGGAAAAATTTTATCAAAAATGATTTGTAAAATAGCATGAAGAAATTTAAAACTTCGTAGTACTATTTGATCAAACAGTTTGATCGTACTGTTTGATCAACTTGCTTGAGCGTCTACGGCCTGCATATGATATTTTAAAAATTATTTAGACATTCAAGATATTTGTTTATTTCGTTTTGATATAGGTACTTTGTTATGTAGGTACACACAGTAATAGATACCAATAGAAATATGAGTACAAAGGAGCTACTTATTTCTAAAGAAAACCTGAAGCTTATTTTTATTAAAATCAATTGCTATATGTTGTGTGGTAACATCCAGATGAATATTGGTTCAGACAACATAAATAAATTGATTTCATCCCCGTTTATATCATGATTCATGATTAATGCATGTAATGGCACCACGACAAAGGGAATCCCAGTATATTTTGAAATATTTATTCATTATGCTTACAAGCAAGCAATAAGAATTAATTTGTAAGCGTGACTGCTTAAATAGCCAGACAAGTAATAAAGCACACGAACGTTTCTACATATAAAAATATATAAATTAAGTGTCTGTTTATAATATCTACATAACAGCTTTTTACTAAATGCATTAAGAACGTATATGATTATGTATTCTTCTATTATATACTTTTTTTATAAACTTTTTTTTTAAGTGAAAACACTTTTCACGAGGGAAAGGCTATGGGCAGAACATAGTTTCGAGTATAATTATAATATCTCCAACATAGCTTACAAGCTTACTATGATGGTATTAAAGCCCGCTGTTTGCGTGGGTGGCAAAAAATGGCCCGTCTTTGTTTTAATAGCCGCTAGCTACATATTATATGATGAGCCGATTAATTTTATATGAAAACTATTAGTATATATCTGTGTAATTGATGATCGTTGTAGATAGTTGTTAAGGTTCAGTGAGAAAGTGTAAATTTGTTGCCTTGAGCAAATTGACACCGTGTATATTTGGATGATGTTATCTATTATTATCTATTTAGGTTTTTTATTATATATTTTTTATGTAAGGTGTATCGGTAGGTATTATGATATGCATAGTATACTTAAGTATACTTACATGTATTTGAATAATACTGGCAAAGTGTTGACTGTTGATAAAGTCAAGGCCGAAATAAAATAGAATGCTCAGAAAAGTTGGCTGACAAGAGTTTCATGAAATAGATTTTCGATTCTTCCATCAAACCGGATTCAGCTGAATACCAATATTTAACATGGATGTACATATTTTCGACCACATGATTGCTTACCATCAGGTGAGATAGTGATTAAACGTGTGCCAAATAATTGTATCTAAAAAAAAATACGATCTTCCAATTGTTTAAAATAAATCAACTTATTTATATAGCAGTTCTGTACTAAAAAACCAAAAGATATCTTAATTTTTCTCACGAAACTTCTCCTTAAGCAAGACTAACAAACATAATCTCTGTTCATTAGCGTATTTATTTATACGAGACAGTTGGATTTATGGAACACATTATACACCATGAGAAAAAAAGAAAACTCATATTAATTAGAACTGTCTCCTCATGATATATTGTTATAGAACTTTGCATTTTATGAAGCAAGATTTGATAATAGCTATCAATTTGTTACTACACTTTAATCTGTTGAACATCTCTAGTGTTATATTTCATTGGTTAGTATACCGTTAAATATAATAATTAGCTGGGAAAAATTAATAGTAGTTTGGTTAATGATTTGGACGTGGATTTTAATTTAAGATTACAAATAACTTCCGAAAGATAGCTAATTAAGATGAGACTTTGAAGGACCAGAAACTCTAGTCTTTTTTTTATTTTTTACTGTTGGTAGGCACGCGTTTCACCACTATCTCACCTGTTGGTAAGCGATGATGTGGTCGAAGATGTAGCACGCCTGGCTAGAAGTAACCTATTCACTCTTGACTTAAAGACTCCCAGGTTGTAGCTATCAGGAAACACAGACTCCGGCAGGGAATTCCACTCCTTAGCTGTACGCATTATGAATGTGTTCCCAAAACGTTTTGTGCATGTAGGTGGGATGTCCACCATGTACCGGTGGCGCATCGCCGTTCGTCTTGTGGTCCGAGGACCAGGAATGTCACTTGACAATGGCAACAAACGCGATGTCACGTCAACGATCCCTTATATTTTTCACATTCGCTAATAGAATGGCACTTTGTATAGAATAGAACATGTGAAGTCAATATTACAAAACTCGAATCACTCGGATTCGAACTCAACAAAATATAAAACCGGACCGTCCTGTCCACTGAGCCGTCTCGTACAAATCAATTAAGGGCGAAGTCCATTCGTAAAGAAAGGATCGTAAAAACAATTCAGAGGCCTCTAATTGTCCCGTCTGACTGTCCGTACTAATGAACTCATGTTGATAGACCACTCACCCATAATAAAAGATAGAGTGAGCGTTTAAGTTTTAAAATCGACCACAATTTGGAGTTTAAACGAACTCTTTATGATTGGAAACGTTAAATGAACTTGATTTCCGTACAAGACTTGTTATAAAATAATAAATTTTGTAACATGTTCTTGACTGTATGTTTTAGTATCAACAACCGTCCATAAAGTTAATTGTGGAGACGTTTAATTAAAATAAAACCACTTTGAATCTTTTTTCACGAGGACCTACTCAAAACTTTCTAATACCTGCATGAATTACTAAAAGCAACTTCTAATGCCTATCCAAATTAATTCAACATCAACATAAAGCACAGCGAACTATTCCAAAAATCTTTTAAAAATGCATCTACGAGTAAAATCACTTTCCGTAAATATTTTTAATGGGACGAAACCGCTCGTCGTAATACCGAATACCGAAACCAAAACTTTTAACGACGGGATAATGTTCAACTAAATACTGTTACACTGTTACTATGATACGTCAAGTCATCGTAAAACGCAATTTTCACAAGCTTTTATGTTCAGTAAAGAGTAGCTACCAACTAAAGCGCTAAGTGTATGTTGCAAGCGCTACCGAACGCGTTAACCGCTGCGCTGTGACAGACAAACAGATGGATTTACGAGCGTCCTATTGACCTGAGATTAAAACTGTTCGGTTTTTGAGTCGCCTAGCCAAGATAACTGAACGAGGTAATAAATTATGTTTAGTACTTAGGCAAGCTAGCAACTTTAATAATCATATTTCAGACAGACCAGTTTTGACGGGCGTACCTTATAAGGTATTTTATCGACTGGAAAAGTGGATATAGTAAACATTATTTGAGAAATTACGGATAATTATTATTTATTTATTGCACAAGCATGTGGGGCGTACATAGTCGCATTTCAAATAACATTTATCTAATAGCCGAAACTGGGAATTGGTATCTAGTCTAGACTAATTGGTCACCTCTATTTTGAAATATTACGTACTACTAATACTAAGTTTTGGTCAAGCTGTTAAAAAAATGAACGAACATTATTTAATCAATTTAAAATACACGGTACATTTTAAAACCACCATAAAAACACTATTAACCACTAAAGCGAACGCGCATCGTTCGTGGAACGCGTCAATAAAATGCGTAAACAATGGGAATTAGAATCAATATGCGCATATTGCGAATACTCCGGAGCGAGTGAGTCATTTCAGTATCGCGCCGTGATTACAGCACTAAAACCGACCAAGTTCAAACAGCATTATTGAATATTAATATGCTATTTATTACTTGCGATTCTAAGTAGATTGGCTTCAAACGGATGCCGGTTTAGACAATTAGTAATGTTTCTGTCATGTAATTAATAAGATACTTAACATATTCACTGAACTTTGATCTAAGTTAAGGTGGAAGCGCCAGGGTAACCCGCGAAATTCAAATATTTTATGGTTATTCCATGGATATATTATGGAGTGGTTATTCCATGAAAAATTCATAAGGCTTCATGAACTTAGAGGGCTATATTGATGATTAAAATGCTTATAATTCTTTAGATAAATACGCGTTACGGCCGCGACTTCACACTGACCGGCAAATTGCAAAAAACATAAAAATATTTGAATTTCTCGGGCTACCCTGGCGCTTCCACCTTAAATACTGCTCTAAAATAAAAAGGAAATTTCGTGGTCATTACGAAGAGTCATACATACCTAGTCCATTATAAGAATTCTATTGTGAATCTTTAAAGACAAAGTAAATATTAAAACTACTTACTACCGATCATTAAAATTTTAATAATAAACTAGGTACTGAAATGTATATAATGAAGTTATTAATTGTCCAATAGGACAATAAGCGCAAGTAATAAATTTTATTTATTCAATACACCTCTCTCTCACTTGTCACGATGTGTTACTAAAACCTACGCACAACCATTTGTAAAGTACACAGCTTGCAATAATGGCCACTAAAATATAATATCACCGTTAAAACCAAACCATTAACAATATTTACACTTCGTACTAAATATTTGTCGCCCAAAACATTAATTGTAATCATTATTTCAAAACGCGGAGGCGCCAACGAATTTAGTACCAATCAAATACTATTTCCATTATCAATAAACAAAATTTATTTAAACCACGAACAGATTAAATAAATCATAAGCAAATATTAATTTACTGGACAAATAGAAATCACGTTTCTATCGCTAAGTTCGACACTAGTGCCGCGCATTCAATTTGCGAATAATCATCGATAGAGATCTTAAAGATCGCGTTTTGGCATGTCATCGATGCGATAGTGATCATTATAAGCGACAGTGGCGCCAAAAACGGTCGCGCAATGAGGTCACCGGTGGCGTCGAGCCAAGTGCATATAAAACGAGTCACGGCCCGCCGCTCCGACGCCAATGACTGAAGTTTTTATCGATACTTTGATAACTATACCTAATTATAAAGTGAACATAAATTAAAAGTCGAAGTCTAACGCGAACGTAAGCGCGCCAAACAAACCTTGAATTTTGTTTAATGAAATGTAATTGATTTAAGTGAAGTTATTGTAAACATCTCACGGATATTTCAATAGAACGTAACTCAAATGCTTGTGGGAATAATGGCTCGGTTCCAAAACAAATTTTGCCACAGTGTATTAGCGTACTAGCTAATAACTTTTCACGAACGTATTTTTGTGACAACGTTGATGCATTGTAAGATTATCAAGATAGCTTTATTGCATTAAAATTGACAATGTTTGGTTTTCAAAATTAATCACGTGAACTAAAACCTATTGCAGTGGCAGACAGCCAAAGAACAGTGGCGCCAACGTTGCGGACAATTTACAGATATAGGAGCTGCGTAATATGAGCTGCAAAATAAAACTGTGATGATTAATGCTACACCACTGTACTAATGACCGTCATAAAGTACGTGTGACGGAAAATAGTTTTTTTTTTACAATTTAAATTGCGAAATATTAAATGTTTCTGTTTATCATCATAACAAGTTGCTTGTAGATACACATTAACCGCGTAAGATTAAAAAATCTGCAGTTTTATATAAAATGTCTCGCCGGCTTGTGAAACAATTATCACGTCGGGTAGTGAAAAAGACAATAGTGATGGGCGTGCAGTGTTGCTAATCGTCGATCGAGACAGGCGCCGCGCCGCAGCCCTGGAATGAGGTCGGCAGGCGACAAGCCAAGCGCGACCAACCGACTGCATTATGTATCGATAAATGCACAATCCCTACAAACAACTATCAATATTTAAAGCCTGTATACCGCCAAATACGTGTCACATTTCTCTTTCTAGTTAATGTTTCTATTCAACTATGAATCTCATGATCTACCTGAGAAACAATGCTCCAGCTGCCGTTTAACTTCGAACGCATAATATAAACAATACACGCTATGCGATATGCCAATAATATTGTCACCGAAACTAGCAACAAGGTATTGTGTGCAGTCGAAATCGTTCGATTATTATGACTGGGGGGTTTATCGACACAACACGGAGCGTCACTAGCGGATGTGTGGCGCCCGTGCGCTGGCGCCGCCGATGCTTCGCAAACAATGCACTATGTCCTTTCCACTGTCGCTTTGGAAAAAAGCCGATTGTTAATTGTTATGCTAATAAATGATGGTAATCGTACATTTTTGCATTTGCACAAAAACTCATTGTGGGATGTGCAACAGAACGCGGTAAATAATAAGCTCTTTGTGATCTGTAAGCTTGTGCAAAACAACAATGGAAAATGACAAAGAGCCCATTGTTAGTTACGTTTGTGTAAATATAATTTGAAACGTGACTGTTTTTAGTCATTTATAAACCTACATAAGTATTAACTTTAGCACTAAATCAAGAAATATACGACCAAAAAGGATTAGGAAATCTGAAAGATAGCATCAAATAATCAGATGAGATAGGCATAAAAAATTGATTGCCAGGTTATTGTACTTTACCCAGCCAGACAGATATCCTTGCGATTTGCGATAAGGCGGCCATGACACTTACCTGAAAAAAGAAAGTATTTATTAGAAAAATTAAAACAAAAATATATTCATGACACTTGACATTATCCTACAATTCTACCATTACTGACTGTGTGCCTGACAGACATTGCACAGCCGAAACTACTGGTCGTAGGAAGCTCAAATTTGGCAAGCAGGTCGCTTAGGGGGAGTGTAAGGGAGCACTAGGAGAGGAATTCCCGAAATTCTTACGGGTACGGGGAAAACTGGATATGCGCGTACGAAGTCGCGGGCAAGAGCTAGTTTATCATATTCTGTCAACCAGCCTTACTGGGCATCGTGTTCTCCAGTATCTGGGTTGTGGAATTCAGACAAGCAGTCGCTCCATGTAAAATACTGGTATTCAGCTGTATGTGGTTTGACTGGAAGCTGACCCAAACGTGTTTTCGGAAAAGATTAGGCATATAATGATGATGAAGATTGGATACTATTTTGAGAATCGCTTGTTTCTTTTTTTTTCTTGAGTCTGAGATCTGGGTTTGCTCTTGATTCCAGTCTAGGTCACAGATAACAGAGACAAAGTCTACGATGGATTTAGCAACTAGTTACTACTCTATAGATATTATAGATTTCCAAGTAACACATCGAAATCTAGATCACTTCTTGAAACTAGGCCCAATAACATAACTCTAGCCCACAATGATACAATTAAAGTGATTTATTAACCCGCGCAGCGGAGCGTTAATGTGATAATTATGATGAGATTTACAGACATGCCAACATTACATTACCTTACCAACTATTGGTAATAAGTACTTGGTATTACACGATCCTTTAATGAAGCTAGACTTAATTCTAGATGTGATTTATTTTAGTTATCTTATCATCACACTCTGGTTTAATAGGGAAGATGCAAATACAGAATTTATGTATGTATTATATTTATTAATAAAAAAAAAAGTATAAAATAAGGCTATTGCAACGTTTTTATTTTAGTTTACTACTCTGTCAAGAAAGTACCGGGAAAAGATCACAAAATGTCTGTTATTCACCCAAATTTATTTTATCACCTTCAAAGTATGCTCCTTTAGAAACGATACACTTGCGCCAACGAATAATCCATTCATCAAAACATTTTTTAAACGCTGCTTCCGGAATTGAGTTCAGTTCTCGCCGCGAATTCTCCTTTATGTCTTCTATCGATTGAAAACGGGTGCCACGAAGTGGTAATTTGAGTTTAGGAAAAAGAAAAAAGTCAGCAGGAGCCATATCTGGTGAATATGGTGGTTGCTGGATGGTATTTGTTGAGTGTTTGGTTAAAAATTCGTTCACAATGATAGCCTTGTGCGAAGGCGCATTGTCGTGGTGCAAAATCCAAGAATTTTCTTTCCATAAATCTGGCCTTTTTCGTCGAATTTGCTCTCTTAAACGCCGCATAACGCTCAAATAATATTCTTTATTTACCGTTAGACCTTCCGGTAAGAATTCAGAGTGCACAACACCGCGATAGTCAAAGAAAACAGTCAACATGACTTTGACTTTTGATCGACTTTGGCGTGGTTTTTTCGGTTTCGGTTCAGTTGGAAGGCGCCACTCCGAAGCTTGTTGACTAGTTTGCATGTCAAACTCGTAAACCCACGTCTCGTCACCAGTAACAATGCGTTTCATGAATGTTGGGTCAGAACTGACTCGTTCTAGCATGTCCTCAGCGACTTTCATGCGATTGAGTTTTTGGAGAAAATTCAGATCATTTGGGACTAGCCGAGCAGCAACATGTTTCATACCCAAATGATTAGTTAAAATGGTACGGATCGACTCGTGAGATACAGAAAGTTCGGCGGCTATCTCTCTCAGAGTTGAATGGGGATTTTCAGTCACTATTTCCTTCACTTTTGCGATGTTAATTTCAGTTGCAGACGTTGACGGCCTACCAGAGCGAGGCAAATCTTCCATCACATCTCGCCCGTTTTTGAACGCTTTGTACCATTCATAAGTACGAGTTTTTGATAAAGTCGATTCACCGTAAGCCTTCTGTAACATTTTCAGTGACTCCGAACACGAAATTCCATTGGCGATGCAAAATTTAAGACAAACTCTTTGTTCGATATTTTTGTCCATTATGAAATTCGCAATACACACTATATATGATATTACTAAAACCAGCACTGTATTTAATATAAATAACAGATGCAACTCAAACTCCGCGCCAAAATGGAAAACAGTTGTGCCAATCTAACAACTACAAAAAAACAAAAATTTGAATTTGGAACCATAAACAAATCATCCATTCCCGATACTTTATTGACTAAATGTATATCGATTTTTAACAAAAATAATTAATTAAAGTAACGTGAAACGTAACGTTTTTAAAAACTATAATCAGCGTTTAGTGACGTCACTGCTGTTATGACAACGAAAAGCCAACCTTATGTATGAGTTAGGTCAGTTCTTGAGCATTGGCAGACATGAGTGCCGTCAACGTCTGTTTTCGCGCGAAATTTTACACAGTCTGTTTAAAAACGCAATTTTGACAATAATTAAAGCGTTTTCATTTCTTTTTTATGTGGTGGTCTATTCTAGATCTTTAAAATTAAAGCAAAAATGGAAATATTGCATACTTTCCCTATTAAAATAGGTGGTGAAAGAAACGTGAAAAAAGTTTAAATGTTAAGTTACAGATTTTACTTCAAAGGGATAATTTGACTATTTTTAAAGCATCTCAGTCGCAAATACGCAATTTGTCAAAAAAGCCTCAATTTCCATTAATTTTTGACAGATTGCGACTGACATGCGAATGCGAAAATTGCTTAACAATTAGCACTCAGATTTACTTCTACCCTCTTAAAAAATGTTGCTTACTTGTGTCCCGCGGTTTAACTAGTTACAATTCCAGCCCCGGATAGGTATACTTCTCAATGATTCTTTGTCTCCTGGTAATTAGTGAATGACTCGATTAGGGTGAGGCCAAACGAACGTAATTTTGTGAGTTTATCGCGGAATTCGGTTTCATACTAAACTCCAACTCATTTTGCGTCGCCGTGTGGCACAAACAGGGCTTTAGTATGAAACCAAATGCAGCGTAAATTCCGCCGACTCATTTTACGCGACTCACAACTCTCAAAATTACGTTCGTTTGGCCTCACTCTTAAAGCCCGCCACCATATCGAACACATATTATGACATCGGTAAAGTTCGCTTGCCGATTTAATTTGACATTGTATAAGTGAATTAATGCGTAATTTGTGATTAGACTCCGTTTAATAACAGAAGATCGTTTTCGGCATGGCAACTCCGGTTCAGCTATTAAAGGTAACGAGAGATGAAAGAATCCAGTAGGTAGTATAGGCACATAATACATAATCAGACAATGACACCATTGTTTACCTATTCTTTGTTAGCTGTCATCGATGAGGCACTGACCTGCCATAAACTGATATTTGAGAACCTATCACCTCGTAAGCTTTAGTCGATTGGTCGATTGCAGGCCAAGAACTTAAATATCGTCGGTGCGCTTGCCAAATCTGATATGTGCTATATTTTCTTGTTACTAAATTATTATTATTAATCTGACTCCAGTCTTGCCATGAAGTACCGTGTTACCCAGTTAATGGTTTATGGAGGTCTGGTAGGCAGCGGCTCCGAGTAAAATACTGGTATTCAGCTTAATCCGGTTTGACTGGAAGCCGACCCCAATATAGTTGGCAAAAGGCTAGGCAGATGTTGATTAAATTATAACTATTAGTTACCTACTTCTAGCCCGTACTATCCCACTGCTGGGCAAAGGCCTCCCTCCATTCCTTCCAATGCTCACGGTGTTGTGCCTCTTCCTTCCAGTTCCCTCCATCTTACTAAATATCCTTAAAATTACATAAAGAGATTTTATCATATTCACGTGTATCTCAGTTCATACGGCATTTTGAAATTATGAATTAGTCAATTAATAATTTAATAAAACAGATTATTGTCTCCCTTGTCAACTTGAAGAAAAAGACATAATTATCAGATTTGGCAAGCGCACCGACGTTGACGATATTATTAGTCTAGCTTAGCTTTGCAGATCGCAAACTGCTCGTATATGTATGCAAAATCGCCTTATCTATGTGATCTAAGCTAACCTGACTAAGCTTAGTTCTTGGATTGTAGCCGTCAAGTCAATATATTGAGCAGTCACTGTCATTCAATTGTTAGCGAAGATGACAAGGAGGAGTACGCACCGGATGTCCATTTTAAAAAGTCTATACATTATTTTTCAATGTACCAAACTGAAACTTCTATGTTTGCTAAAAAGCGCAGTACTGGTTTTTTTTTTCATATATGTATAAGTTTTATATGTATAATTATAATTAAGCCTTATATATATATTAGACACGATTCAATATCTCATAAATTATAGTAGGTAAGACGTCTGTATAATTATGCAAAAATTATAGTTATTATACGATGAGTAAGTTAACTTGTACCTCGTAAACATAGAGGTTATATTCTTGTAATAATTTCAAATGTCAACGGGATTATAAAGCATATTTATTTGCAGTTTTACGTGTAATGTTTTGGCTTGCATTATAGGTCATGATTAATTTAATATGATGATTACCTGTTCCCTTAATTAAGAGTGGCGACGAGACAATGTTTACCATGGAGCGAGCTTACCCATAAGGAGCCTGTTCACTCTCTGAAGGAGTATGTATGTAAGTCCAGTAGTGGACATCTTTCGGCTGAAATGCTGATGATGACTTTTAATCAAGCTTTAGCTTTTTTGCTTTTAGCTTTTGCCTGCGAGTTCGCGACCGTACGCCCGTTTTCTTCGTTCCCGTAGGAATTTTTAGACGAATTATACTACATGCGTGGCGATTATGGCAATCTCCCACTTTGGGGGAGGGCTATGTTTAGCAGTGGACGTCCTTCGGCTGATATGATAATGATGATACATATAAATCTTCCTCTTGGATCGCTTTGTCTATTGATGAACACAGCATTAAAATCCGTTGCATAGTTTAAAAGATATAAGCGTACATACGGAAAAAGCTACTTATGGTGAGATGATTTTTCGTACAAACCATTTTAGGCCTTAGGTAAATTAAAACATAACTCGTATCACGCATTGACATATTTTTTAAATAAATAATCCCCTAGTTCTGTATCAAACTGATTTTTATCTGATCCCCAGTCTATTAAGGATGTCTGTAATATTTTATATGGCGCCATACGTCTACTTGGGGTGCTCAATGAAGGGGCAAATAGAAATACGATCAGCACACCCATATAACGTTGAATCACTGAAAGGAAACGGACTTCGTAATAAAAGCTCTTTTTAATTCAGTTCCTTTAAACGGCGAGCTGATTTAAACGTTTATTTATTTAGAGGGATGTTTAAAAAACGGTTTTATTTAGTCGGTCAGATTACCTATACAGAAATATTGGAATTTTTGAAAAGAGATAAAACATATCCGTCCTTGTTACGTAGGACGTGACATAAGCTAAATTTAACCATAAACAAGACTATTGCCATGTTTATACCATAAAGGCTTTAACAGACAGGTGAAACGCGACAATGCGACGAAAAGAAATTCACAGAAATTGTTCAGATTTTTACATAAATCTGGAAATCTTGAAAAATCTATAACAGTCAGAGTGTAATAGATAAAACTAGCTACACCGACAACTAATCTCAAAGTAAAGACGAATGCGTGGCGTAGGAACGTACTGTATACAAAAGTGCTGCATACGCGCAAGTAGCAGTTATGTTTATTGTTGCAGCCGCCATAATATAAAACTTATAAACAACGATCCGATTTACAAGCCACTGTCCGTTATAAATAAACATTTGGCTGGTAGTGGCAGCAAAAAAAACGGCTTGAATTTTTTTTTATGAATATTATTTTTGTAATTAAAAATCTTTCATCTGCGTAACTTTGTTGTTTAAGACTCCATATATAATCATTTTTTTTTTTTTTGTTTATTTAAACCTAACTTAGAAACTAGAATTAGAAATACAAATTAGTTTTATTCAGATTCTTAACGATGCAGGTACGCATATCTACATTTTAAGTGACTAGTTTTGTTGGAATTTTATATCAAGGTTATTATTTAAAACAAACTTATTAATAAAACTAAAACTTGATTTTATCCTTATAAAATAAGGAAAACTATGAATGACATTTATTTTTAATCACCTACCTATTTATTTATTTATTTATTCATTATAACTTAGATCTATCATTACAGGATTTTTTTAACCTAGTGCCATTTTGTTTAGTATCAATGAAAAATACCAAATGAAAAAGTAAAAATAATGAAATACTACACTAATCTGCTAATGGTACAAAACTTTTTCAGTTTACATCCACATCTGTCGCCACGCGCCGCTTACGCATGCAACATCACCAATCACAGACGAACCTCCCCTCTCCTCTTAACCCACATAAACGAAGACAATTAAAGAGCAACGGCTCCAAACTTGAAAGGTCAAGTTAAACTGGCGATACAAGACCCCAGTTTTGGTGTAACGCCGCCTCCCGCGTCTAGAATGTTCTATTTGAGAAATCCCACTGAGGCTAAAAATATAGAGCTATTTATTCTTAAAAACGTATTTAGTATGATAGTTTTCGACTACCAAGCTTTGTCTTTCAGAAGCTGAAATAATCACTTTGTTGATTTATTGTTTCTTCCATTGTGTTTGCAACAGCATGAGTCACTTCACATTACACGCTTATCTAAGTTTAAATCACAAAATCAAAGGTTTAATTAATCTCTGATATCAGAAATTCAATTAATCAAAACAACGCGTTGAAATTAACGCAACAAACATAATGACAGGCAATAATTTCTAGCGCCCAAGGAAACCAGTTTACATAACACTGTCCGTTTTCCAAGCCATAGATCAAAACAAACAATGTTTGAAACTAAACAAGTACAAGTCTAGTAAACTAATTTAGGTCACAAGGTTGGCTTAGCAAAATATAGGCGCCTGCGCCGGGTCGAGGCCAACAGTTGCGACTGCCGAGCTGCGGACGCTGCGGTTAACTGTACACGCGTGTGAACGCATTTTATAACAATCTTCGCTATGGGGAATCATAATTTGATGAGATTATAATTGAGAGAATTTCACCCAAGTTTCCCACAGTAAAATATAGTCACGCGATATTTAATTTAAAGCGGCAACGCGAAGCCACGCGGCTGCGCCCACGCCGCCGCTAGCGTCAGCCAATCGCAAATAAGAAATATAAACGACAACAATAGTCGCAAACTAGAGAATTACGCGGGTCGTATTATAAAATACGAATAAATTACGGCTTTAATGAATAAATTATGAGTACAACGTGGTGCGCCGCCGCCGCCGCGGGAAAAAATAGCGCTGTAAGTGCGGCGCCGGCGCCAACGGCGGCGCAAGGATAAGCCTTGCACGCGCACACCTCATCCGCAAATAGCCTTAGTAAACAGACAATAATACGCCTTAATACACAAACATAAAGCTCTAATTAACACAACTAACCGTTGGAAATACGACATTGCAAGACAAACGACGGATTCTGAATGCGCTCATGCGACCGTAGCGAGTCATTACGATACTTTGAAAGTGTTACTCTATAACAACAAACCAAACTACACTCTAATCCTGTGATATAAAGTCTCTATCGCAATCGATTACGTACTCGGAAATGTGTTCTATCCTTGTCTTCGAGCATAGAAGGAAGAGAGATGGAAGGAGTAAAAAATATATCCGCGCGCGCAGCGTTCCCGTTCGTTTTGACACGTTACATGAAGCAAGCGAAGTGATAAATATCTTAGTTCGGACAGATGCCCTGGCTAGTACGTAAATTCAATTTAATGCAACTCCCAGCGACAACGCGGAAGCCGAGCCGGCTTTAGATACGAACATAAAGTAGGCGTGTGAGAACCGACAGTCGAGCACCCAAATCTTGTGGACAAACCACTTGAAAACTCCACTGCGGATGAACAAAAGACACTTAAAAGTACACTTACAGAAAACTAAACAAACACATTAGACCATGTCCTGGGAAAATGTTTAGTTCCAAGCCATCGCAATGTAACACTGTTTGAGTTTATATATTTGAATCAGCAGCAGGTGCGGTTGAAAGACGAAAAACATAAATTCCGATTCGATAACAGATGTTGGCCAGGCGTCGACCAAACTTGATGTAAACGTTAATTATTTGGAGCATAACGCTTTATGTAACCCCAAATAATCCGAGGAGTCAGCTAACAAAACAAATGATGTAACTTTTATCAGGCAGGAAAGAAATCTCCAACTCACAATCAAATCGTAAGACAAATAAGCGACCGTACCGGTGTTATCAAATAGAGCCCACGCTCATAATCTCGAAGGTGCCCAAACCTCTTAAGTGCCATCCTGCGGCCGAGTTTTATTATCTCGGGTCTTGAGGCACCGCTATCTTTGGATGTTGTCCTTATTCCACAAAAACTACAAAACCTTATCAATGTACACGAACCTCGACTTAAGGCGGTCCCTATTTTTACTCGTTCGACGAAGCTTTTAGCCGTATCGGAGCGGTCCCAACCCCGCTGAGATTTATAACCGTCTGGTTCGATTTACAGGTCGGCGGAAGTCTACATTAGGTAACGGAAACCTGTGAGTGCTCCCAATATGTAATTTTAGACGGTAAAAGCCGAACGACATTGCAATCGAGAGCCACTTCGAGATAATTGAAGTGGAGGGTGTATAGGATCCGAGTTCAAACGGATCCTTTAAATGCTCCCTTTTAGCCAGGATGAAAACCGAAACAATAATCATTGGATGATAAAAGCTATACCAGCTCTTAGTCATATCTTTGAATAAATAGTTCACGATGCAATTAAGGATCACAAAAGTAGGGAACACTAATTTAGAATTTTATGAGAACCGTTCCAATTGGTTGCTCTTAACTTGATTGAAGATAGCGTGGCCGAGCTCTTGAAGTTCCATTAGGGGTAATGAGTCTCCAAGGAATGTCAAGTGACACTGTATGATGGAGTGGCGTGAGGAGCGCCGCTGACAGGTACACGATGAGTCAGCGACAAACATAGCACAAAGACCCAACAAAGGAACGAAACAATGTGGACGAAATGCCGTAAGAAACTTTAAAACATTAACGTCGTGAAACACCAGTTATAAGTCTTATTATAGCGGGTCTAAAGATATACGCAATATTATTTTCAGCGACAACAGTGAGCCCGTGTAGGCAGGTAAGCAATTAACAAGTCGAGTAAAGCATAGAAATTGGCGGCAACAGTAAATGGAGATAATTTACTAGATCTAGTACTAAGCTTTCGAGACTCGGTGGGCTATTAATCACTTACACCGACACGCTAATGGCGAGTACACTGTAATTAACTTCCCGACCACACGAAGCAGATCCAGAAACAATATTTCAAATGGACGTAAGGCCACTTGAGAAAGGCAAAAAGCCCCAGGTAGATTTTATGTTTAGAAATTGCTTTGGAAAAAATCGCCACCCTTGTTTGGCAAATATGCGCAGGTAGAGTGTACCTGTTGGGACTGGTCGAGAACAAAAGGGGCTCCTAGAGGCGTCAGAGTTAATGGCAGTATGATACAGTGTGGGCGACTAAGTCAATTAGGCCATCCGTCGCCGCCATTCCCGGAATGTCGCCGACAAATGACTGAATACGATAAGACGCTAAGACAAGAGCGTCTGGGAGTCCTTTCTGTCCTTTTTGCTCGCGCCCACCTTTGCCGTTTCTGATAACAGCACCTTTTCTTAATTGAGTTTCTGTGTCCAGTGATTCTTTATCACCGAATCCCATTAGGGGTTTGACATGGGCCAGTAAGTTTATCGGTACAATTAAGTGCGCATAATCTCGCGTCTGGAAACAAGCGTTTTATTATTGCCGAATTATTCTTGAGTTGATAACATTATGAATTAAAGTAACATTTTTATTGCTGTTTATTGCTGTGTCGCGGCGAAGTCATGAGAGGTAATAAATCACGCCAAAACACATAATAAACATATTAACATATCGTGATTTGAGAGTTGAACATATTCTCTGAATAGTGTTGTTTCCTGAGAATATTCGTATTTGTGTCGTCAAAGCAGTAAGGTGTATCACGAACAGCATTCACATGCAATTGATATTTCTGTCGATTGCCGCGCATCCGCTGCGTAATTGATAAAACGAAACAACAAATTGTGTTTTAGCATTGACTTCTGAACAACAGCAGCGCATAGCAGCCGTAAAAGTGAGATAAGACTGTGAGTCACGAGTGCAAGTGCTTTCGGCTCGTGAATAACATCCTTTATGCTTAGTATGTCGTGGTCTTCCACCGTCCACGTTTCCGTTATTCTTTTTGATTCTGATTTTCCAGATGCCATCGCTCTGTAGTCACGGCTTGAATCTTGATCTCGTTTTGGAACTCAAATCATTTGATGTTTTTGGCTCACATTCAAGAGCATCAGTATTTTTAATTCGAATAGTGTACTTCGATTATACAATTGTTTAAATTTTAAACTAAACATCGAGGTTTTTGGTTTGTGGTTTTAATGAATGCGGTCGTAAAATGTACGCGTTGTGTTCGTGAGATTGGAGGGTTTATATTAGAGTTGTGGGGGAATGTAACCGGTAATACTTATAGTAATTATAGAAGGCAATAAACCTTCTAGCGGCTATATTGTTGTCGGGTATTGAAGATGCAATCTGCGTAGTCACTGGCATTTGACCCGAGACTATTGCGTTCATATAGATATTAATTTATTTTCTGTTGGATTTTGAAATGTGTTTTCTCGTAGGAAATGAGGTAAATTGTGCATGAATAAATTGCCAATTAATTTGCTGTTTGATTTGTGCTTAAAAGGATGATTGATTTGCGTTTTCTCGAGATTTGTGTACAGTTCCCATATACCTGCTTATATTTTATTTAATGTTTTTTTATATCAGCCTTGCTGCGCAAAGGGATCTCTCCACGTTTTCCAAATCTCATAGATAACTTGTTTTTTCTTTTTTGTAAGCTTCTGCGATATTGTGGATTTATCTCACTGTCTTTTTTGCTCAAGATTCGTCCCGATATGTTCATTGTCCAAGTTAATTATACATACATAATGGCGCCAAACACAGGAAATCCTAGTCAGGGCTATGGCGGCCCGTTCATTATTATTAGCTATTTATTAATAATAAGTTATGATACCTTCATAATGTAAGTATCAGAGTCACGCAATGGTTTTCAAGATTATAGGCAGCTGTTCTACTATTATAATAGGGCCGAGACAGCGATTATACAAATAATAGATAATGTACGGAATTATACGAATGCAGTGTTATTACTGGAGGTTATTGTGATTATTGCTCACAACTGTTTTTTTATTTTATTTTAAGGGAAGGGGTAGAATTGTTTACAAGGGGATCTTCAATCTAAGGGAACGACTCTTTATGCGAATATGATCCGACTTTGTTCTATTGTCGCTTTGTGTATGGCACCGATTATTGTAAACTAGTTGACGCGCGCAGCTTCGTTTGCGTCACAAATTTCAATAATGCTCCGCTCTTATTGGTCTTGGCGTGATGATATATAGCCTATAGCCTTCCTCGATAAATGGGCTATCTAACACTGAAAGAATTTTTCAAATCGGACCAGCAGTTCCTGAGATTAGCGCGTTCAAGTAAACAAACAAACAAACAAACTCTTCAGCTTTATATTAGTATAGATACCGTAACTTTATGATAAATCGCGTTATATTGTAAACTCTTTTTCTTATGTTTTAAACTATCGAATTTGTAGGATTTACTGTATTTGAAATTTGTACATAATAAGTACCTATTACAGAGAGTAAAAAAATAAAAACCGGCCAAGTGCGAGTCGGACTCGCACACGAAGGGTTCCGTACCATAAACCTTTTTATTATTTGTTGTTATAGCGTCAATAGATATACATAATCAGTGAAAATGACAACTGTCTACCTATTACGGTTCTTGAGATACAGCCCGCTGACAGACAGACGGACGGACGGAAGGACGGACGGACAGCGGAGGACGTGTTCCGTTGGATACCCTTTGGGTACAAAATTAGGAACAACCTTTTAAGCAAAAAAAAATGCTTGTAGTAGGTAGTTCCACTCCTCTAGTTTACAGTACAGAAGCAACTCAAGATAAATAAATAATGTTTCTTCTTAGATGGAAATTAATGTGCGAATTACATAACTTACATATGGAGGAAATTAAGACTACAGAGCTTTCTCTTCCACGAAAGTACCTACTATAATAAGGACTCAAATACACTGTCAAACAGGGCTTCATCACTAATCATCAACCAAAAGTGACTTTAAAAAAACTTCTTCAAGTGGACGCCACTAAAGTCTTTGAACACACAAAAACCAAAATTGGACACTCAAAAACTGGCCCTATATTTATTTGTACAACACGCTAAGAAACAATAGTCACTACTCACTGAGTTTCTGCTTCGTCAGCGCCAGAGCATTAAAATATTTATATGCGATGCGCCTGCGCAGCTCCCACTCGGGACTCGGCCCTTTTATTGTTTTTCTTTTGGATCAAATAAGGCTGTTGTTCTTATAATTGAAACAGCATCGCTTTCTATTTGAATAGATGAATTCTTTATTTTTTTGTTTCATCTTGAACATCTGTGGCCAGTCTTTATCGGTCACGATTATCTCATAGCAGTTAAGTATCAGAAATTCCTAAAATAATTACTAGATTTTAATAATGACTGTTTAATTACTATTCTTCTTAATTATAAAGCCGCACATTCTTAAATATCATTGATGTCTAAATATTTATTGGCAGTAATTTGCATAATACAAATTCCAAAAAAATACATGAATATTTTAACAATCTCATCATTGATATTTTCTCAGCATGATAATATGATGTTTTGCATCTATAATACCGCATTTAGGACTTATTATTTTTATTATGGCGCTTTTGGTCTGCCGTCAAAAAAAAACACAGCTATATTAGAATTCTGAAGTTGTTTACTTTATTCTTGCTTGAGAGAAAGTTCCGTTATGTGCATGAAATTGTACTAAATGCAATTTTGACATCAATAAACTGGTAATATTTGCATACCGGGCGTCATTGACGTGCGCCGGCGCCACAGATTACACCTATTCACACCTAAAAGGTAAGTTTTATACGTATGCCATAGTTGTACCGGTATATAAGGTGTCTCCCAGACGTATACGGAATGTTGTCTGTTTGCTCAAGTGGCATCTGCCGCATATATTTACATATGGACACAGCACATAACGTTTGCTTTAACTTACGTTTGCAAATACGCGACTTGTTTGATTTGAAATTAGGTAGCGCCATTGTTAATCTTATTTGGAATTAGTTTAATGTTTGAGCAAGTTTTATTAACGAGATATTTAAATTAACTACAGGATTATACTTAGCTCGTTATCATTTTATGTTCAGTTCAAAACCGCTATTAGAAATTTAATCGTTTTCAAACATCAACCATTCCGATTGGCGCAGTTAAAAATGCGCATTTCCTCTGACACAAATATTTTTAAGCTATTACGAAAATTGCATTGATTGTTGAGTTATTTCCTAATATGTACGACTGAACGATTAAGAGGTAAACACATGAACTATTATACAAATCGCGAAGTAATTAATGCAAATATCGTCCGGCGCCTCGCCCACATGCTCTTGGCTACTGCATTTACAGACAAACATACAGGCGTGGGCGTCTACGTAATTGTAAAAGGGAAAATCATCCGCACAATGAGTTCTTTCAACTAGCCTCATTGGACAAATAACATTAAAGGAAACTAGTTTTGGTAAATAGTGCCGCTTCTCAAAATAAAATATTATACAGGTTTGGACTTATAAGTCGAGTAATTACCACACACGGCGATGTAAATTGTAGGAATGCAATAAAATGTATTGTAAGTTATAATAAATTCGACATCAAAGTGTTACGTAAAATCGGCAAATCGTATATTTGTTATGACCAAAATAACAAAGAGTGGGAGTGGGTTCCTAAGTCTATGCAAAATAATAAGTAAGCAGTGCGATTCTGCAAACATGTCGAAGAGAAGGCTTGGGTGAGTTGATAACGAAGTAAGCTGTCAATCCATGTAATCAAGATGGAAGCCTCGACATGCTTATAGAATAGCTCTGCTTACCGTGAAAACACAGGTACGTGAAGTGAGTTGGAAGCTGCCATTCAGTTGTGACAATGCACGGATTGATAACTTACTTCACCCCAGTTATCACGTGGAGATATTTACATAGTATACCTAATAACAATGCTGTTATTACGGTATTTCAGCGGTCAGCATAACTAAGAACTTTCACAAAAACAGGAACCTAAAGCCAGTCAGACAGGAAAAGTTTTATCAAGCACTATGTGATCCAGACATACTGACAAATATTTGTTCAAAACGACTCGTCCAATTTGCAAGTTACCAAATAAGTCCGTCTGTCGACCACCGAACTTAACAACGAAGACCTCTGAAGTCCTGTTTCTATGTGTGCTAAAGGGGCCTTTTAAAACTGGGCACGCGTTCTACCAGTACTCTATAAGGCAAGACATCTGTGTAAATTGTCGGCGCAGACGCATGTTCGATAAATCGTATCATAATTTCAAAATCGTGTCAATCTAATTAATGCACCTTATTATCAATTAACGTTCAGTTCATTATATTTGACACACAAAGGATTACCAGTTTATTGGTATTTTTACACATAATTGGTGTAGGTGTGGATTTGACAGATCAGAAACGTGTTAATTCTACAACTAAAAACCAGAATTTGATTGGCTACCCACACATGTTGAAGGTTTTCAAGGTTTAATGAATAAAATATTTATGGAAACATCATCATAAATACGAGAATTTGGAAATTGAATGTTGTTTTGGTGTTAACATAGTCATTTGCTTATCTTCTCGTGTTAATTGAAGATTTGTGCGTTCGGGATGATCATCTGACACACACCACTACCTCTGTACCCACAGAAAGGTAACTACGTATTTGTGGTGTATCATAAAGTACGAGTATATTCCATCTTATTTATCTATTTATGTATGCTATTCGTCAGGTTGTTTTGGCAAGTTCTCAATTGACCTGTAGAATTTTCTTAATTCAGAAACCATTGTTAATAAAATGTCTTTAGCAGGCAAACTGTTACTGCATTTATGAGTGTGTTGAAGATGCTCACCGTTCGACAAGCTGAGATCAAATCTGAAAATATAATTCCACACACTGAATTTCCCGGAAAATCTTGGCAAAGTGGTGCAGATAAATTTTTTCGCAGAAAATCGTTTCCTTGTGCGCAAAGTATTACTAATTTTACTCAGAATCTGTCAACGATAAGACAACGCTTTGCACGTACGCTTTTGAGATAACAACGAAAGTAGTTTAAGAGTCTCAAAGATTTGACAGCATCCGTGTAGTCAGGGGTAGGAAAAGCAAACGGGCGGGCAATTTGGGGGACTGTCTTTTGTAAAACTTGACGTTCTAAAAGTGCTGGCTCTCAGCCTAATTTGAATAAACGACTTTTGATTTTAACTTGGAAATAATTAGATTGAGAGAGAGAATGCATGGAAACTCATTATAGCTGAACAAATACAATGCTTTTAATTTTTGATACGCGGTGTCATTTATTGTGTACTAAAGATATGTAGTTCGTAAAATATTATTCATGTGCGTTCTTTACGTCGATGAGTTTTAATTAAAAAAAATAATGGACAGGAATTTCCTTCTAATTTTGATTGAAGGAAATTTCTGTATTCGATTGTGGTAGGCAATGTGTCTTGCGTAAGTTTAGTTCGACTCTTCGTGGAGTAAGACCGAAAAACATTTCCAAAAACTGCCCAAACCCGAATCCTGGCAACCTAATACCCACGATAAACACCCATGAATCTTCCAAACAAACGATATGTAAACACGAAGTTTGCGGTATTTGCTCCAGTTCCCCCACCTATACACTTTCATTGAATAATGGCTGACCACCCACGGGAGCAATAAATATTTATAACGGAGTATTTCGAAGAATGTGATACTTCCGTGCGAACGAGCCAAGTGCAGCCGATGTAGTTGATGAAGAAAATATTCGCACATCAGTCGAAATCGCTACTGATGTTACATTGAGTAACTATGAGAATCCATTTGAAACGGTGCAAAACAGACTTTATGGAGTCGAGTTAAAGGACAAACTGTAGAAAATTACTAACAAAAGAAAGATGCCAAAAAGCACGTCCTTCTTGATAGAGTTTACAGTGTTACAATACTGGGAATAGGTACACGGTAATTTCCAGAGAACCCTTGAAAATTATGCCATTATCCCAAGATCATAACAGCTTTAACGTTTTCTCGCAAATGTTTTACTAACAAAAAATCATTCAACAAACGAATTCAAAACTCAACACGCAACACAACTCCTTGTACTTAGTACCGGTTTCTAATCATTCCTATCCGTTAGACAAGGTTTATTTTTAATACCTAATTGATATTCAATAATGAGGGACCACCAAGTTGCGCCGGCGCAATAAATCAGCCGTCAAGGAAGGCCGTGTTGCTCGCTGACTCGCTAACTACTTTGCATTGCTAGTTGACGGCGCATCGATCAAGCTTAGTTGAGTACTGAACAGACAACGGTATAAAATATTTGAGATGTCTGATAACAAACTACTTGATTTAGATTTAAATTAAAGTAGCTTTTGCCCGCGACTTCGTACGCGCTCCGTTGTTTCCCGTTTCAGTACTAATTACGGGATATCCTCTCTTAGTGCTCCCGAGGTGTAGAGAAGCAACATGCCAAATTTCAGTTTTCTACGATCAATGAATATGGATATAGTCGCGGGTAGCCGATGGATGCGAGACGCGCAGGACCGGTCGTTGTGGCGACGCTTGGGGGAGGCCTATGTCCAGCAGTGGACGTCTTTCGGCTGATATGATAAATGGATATTATAAGTAATATCATTGTCTACGACCAGTGGTTTCGACTTTGAGTTGTCTGTCAATCACTCAGTTACGGAAGAATTTTAAATATTTTTATGATATATTGGTGGTCATTTCGACTTCAGTAATTATAACAAACTTTACAAAATTTTTGACTAAAATATACTTATAATTTAAGTACGTCTGGAAGCCTTCGCTGTCTGAGCACTAAAACAGATTTTCGACTTTATTACCAAGCAATCCGCCAATTGAACCATCTCCAGAGAACGCTGAATCATAGTTCTTATACAAATATCACTTGATAGATAAAATCAGAACATACTAGAGCGTCTGTCAGTTATAAAACTAGCTACTCAAATGTCTAGACGGCAGTCAACGTCCAGACGCCCATATGTGGTAGACCTCTGATGGATAACGTATTTGTAATATATGTATTTACATAACCACACATTCAATCACACTTGCGATGCTCGACGGGTGCCTACAGCAGTTTGGATCCGTGTCGAAGCAATTCTCGAAACCGCGTACGGCATAATTATATGTATACGCAAAACGAAAATTCTAGAAGCGTTTCGAAAAGGTTGCTGCTGCATGGAGATTCGACACAGTAACTGCACATAACATTGTTTAATGTTAGTAAACAACAAAAGCAAATAACGCCAAAATGTTTGCTTATAAACTTGAATTGGGTATAACATAAAGTTGCAGCTGCGATGTGAAATTTGACGTCAGAGAAAGCGATATACTCTGCTGAACATCGAAACGAATGTCTGAAAGGTGCGTCATGCAATACTTCTTCTTTTAATAGACTTGTGTTTACGAGTAAATAGTTTTATAGTTAAGGCTTTGCGTCGAAGTGTGTTATACAGTCACCTTCGTCGGCGAGTGGCAAAGCTGCCACACGCATACATATGGCCTGCTTAACAAGTGCATTGCAACAACACCGTGACATGCTGGATTAATACTCTATTTGCACGGCCCTGACAGCCGCCGACTTAATATTTCCAATGCGCCTATTCTCGAATGTCAATTTGCTTTTCTGTAGATAGTTCAAAAAAAAATACAAAGCAAAAACGAAAGAACGAAAGCAGAGATCATAAAACAAACATTAATAAAGGTAATTTTAATTATGGAGTTAATTAATTGTGAGGGCAGCGACGCATGACGTCCGGGCCACGTCGCGGTTGAAGTGTGAATGGCTGAAAACCGCGGATTGTCGGCGCAGGCGCCGCTGGCGCCACGCTTCCGGCATGTAGCGGAAGTCAGCTGCAACTGTCGTTCGTTATGCACTACTAGCCCTGTTGTATTTCAACCCGTATCATTTTACCTGTTTAATTTGTCGGCTACTGGTCATAATATTGGCTTACAAAAGTTGCTTACACCTGTGTGACTGCTATTGTATTCAGTCATAAATACATTTACATCGCATTTTAAAACAAATTACAGTGGGCTGTCCATTTAGAAGGATAATGAACATAATGCACGATTTGTTCCGCCTCAAACAAAACTAAATATAGAGCAAAGATTCACTTGTCCAAGATGATTTCATGAGAAAAATCTTTAAGTATTCAGATGCAGTAATTCGCGGAAGACTCTTGGCCCCATTAAATTTCGAGTAACAATTCTTTGTTAGCTTGCCGTATGACGCATACAGTCAAACATACGCATCTAGCTCGTATGACCAACATAATACGCTAGCGCCATTGTTTGAACAAGAATTAAAAGACCTAATAAACAGAATTAGCTTTGGTGTGCTTAGTACATTTAACAGTAATAAATTAAGTACATATTTACTTGGCAAAGGCGAAACCAAAGGCCAAAAGGATTATTCTGTTGCCGGAGCAGAGATTAAGCGCCATACAGAATTAAATGCCTGACTGAGATTACGAGTACTACCGTGCGAAGGAACTGCTCATCGAAAATGTTTCTTTTGGGAAGTCTAGGAATGGACGAAAACGTGACATCTACTCCAATTCAACACGTTGAAGGAGAACCAACTAGGTACATCAGAAGTACAAATTTGAAAACAAAAGTTTTTTAGTCCGTAGTTCTGGGCGGCGAGACCTTGGTATGTAAAAAGTCATAATTCGAGGTTCGGCTCCCGAATGTTTTCTCCTTCAAAATCAGACCGATTTAAGAGATATTAGCCGTATAAGCACTAGAATCGTAGATATAATAATCAAGACTAGACCCTCAAAAAATGTTCAAAATTGTCCGATAAACCGCTGTCAATAGAGCCCTAGTGGCCGAATTTGGAAACTTAATAAAAAAAGAACAACACAGGGACACAGTAAACATCCTTCTTATTCAGTTTGTGAAATATCTTTTAAATCGGTCTAATATTGGAGGAGGAAACAGGCGAAAGCCAAACCTCGACTTTTTCCTTACGTCTATCCGCCCGCATTGGCTTCTAAAACGAAGCGACTGGTATATACCGCCTGGAGCTCTAAACAATATTTTTGTACTCATAAATCCATGGTTCGCAATTTGCAAAAGAAATCCAAATACAACAGCTTGATTACACAATTAACGAGCGTTGCAAATGTCTAGCGATTGGTTTTGGATTGTTTCATTTAGTTACGCTAACGTTTTTTGTCTATTCATAGGCTCAGAGCGGAGAGAACAAGCCATGACTGACTGAGGAATGTCTGATTTCTTTCGCCTTCATTTTGTATTGATTTTTGATTACGGTGTGAATGAGGTAAGTAATCTTCTGGCTTTGGAGGCTATGACTGGACAATGGCCTCTGTTAAGAGCTGTCAAGTTGTTTTAAAATCCGTTGTCTTGCACATGATGTCTTACAGTTTTTAAATCGTTAGAGACATCTTTGACTCTTCAAGGAATGTCTTCTTATTAACCAATGATGTATATGCTCTCCCTCTCTGCTCCCCTCATTTACATGCCTTGTTGCTTGCTTCATAGTTCTGGATCATCGTCAATGCCACGTAATCCTAGTACAAAACCATGAGTGAGTCATTCTTTGTCACTGAAAAGTGACTCATCTCTTTTATGCCCCTAGCAACACGTGTATCTTCATAAATTTTTACTCGCAACTTATCTCAACCAAATAAACATAAAAGTTGAAACCCCGCACAATTTAAATACGCAGGTGCATATACTCGTACTACCATCTGTCTTCGCTGACGAATGTTACATAAAGCCAGCAATAAAAAGCTTTGCTTATGACATCCCGAGGGCTCAATAGGCCCTGTGTCCCGTATAGAGGCAAAAGCAACTATAGCAGAACCATGGAAGGTTCAGAATCGGATGTGGCTCGTTTATCAAGTGATCACCGTGTCTACTATTTTGGCGCCAGACAACGGTTAAACGGTCTCAACTACCCTTCGTCTGGTATGAGCAATAGCTAGTTAATTGTATTCTGACATGCGACCGGATTTTCGGGGGTACGTGACGTCATCTCACCGAATGATGGGGTTTGGAAGGCGCTTACCTGAAACAAACAATTTTTATTTTTAATATTTAGCACAAGTCCCCTCACCAACACTCATCCTATTTAAAAGAAATGTCGGGCAACAGTAAAAGTGACTGTTGGGAACTTCGATCAATATTGTTGTTCGAAGGTAGGAAACCTTTTTTGTAACGGCAATCTTAAAAGGAAGAACCGCAATAGTGTTCCCTGTATGTACTTATTTTATATCGTCTACGTGCTTATAGACATGTAAGCACTATCAAGGACCTCTTTGTACTCGTAGACAAAGTGCCGTCCGCATAGTTTTATCATAGTCAAAGTTTGATTAATAATAATTGTAGATTGAACTGGTTTTTATAGACTTCCAAAAATTTTACCGAGTCAAAGACCATTGTCAGGTTCTTTCATAAGTCATACCAGTTACGTCGTTTCTAAATCGATGCTGGAAGATAGGAAAACAGCACTTTTATCTTGGAAACTTGGAAGCCATTTACTTCAATCCCAAATGCCCGACAAACCCGTCTAAACATCTCTACGAGGTCTTAAGAGCTACCACAAGCATAGTTTACCCGATGTAACCCACTTGAGTCCCGAATCCGTGCTTCACAAAAAGGCGAGCATGTGGCGGCGCGACGCGACGGGAGACGGGCGCCGGTGACGTCATGGGAATCCACCCGTGAATTACTAATGAGTCGCCCTGGGGGCCATTGGAAAGATAGGACCCAGAAGTTCCTTAAAAGGGTGGTGTGGTAGAATCCCATGAGCACATTCCTTTGTGCTTTGACAAATACTGACTGAGGGTCTAGACAAACTGCCTTCTATTACGGAATGAGATTGTAGAAATCAATGTCACGTGAAATTTAGGCAGTGTTTGGCAATCCCATACATTTGACGTTTTGACAATCGCCTTCCCCACCCTAGCGCCGACAGATTGTCAGTTGTCTAGAGTCTCAGGTCGGAGAGTCACAATTTAAGAAAAAAGTCCTCTTTCTGCTGGGTAAGCTCGCTCCATCGCAGATTTTGTCATCTTTGACCTAGACTGGAGTTAAGAGCACACCCATCTCAAAGATAATACATTTTAAGTATTCAGGATTTTCGAGCAGTTCAATGACCAAAACCAGACTAACTTCGAAAATTAGCTCTTTTATTATTCTTACATTTAGCATTTTATTATAGGCTGCTATCGAACACGAAGGCAGATTTTAGGCAAGTGACGATAATTCGGGAAGTTACGGTGCTGTCGTTAAATGAGTGAAGTCTCGGGGTGTCAGGGTTGCACTTCTGTATGTTTTACTTTGTGACAACCATGCGTTGTCGTGCGACATTTTGTTGTGTCTATTGCCCTTAATTACCAACGGGACATCGCCTTTCTAGCCGATAGCGACATTTTTTTAAATGCTGGAACGTGTCATACCTTTGTTAATTACGTAATTAACAAAGTCGTATTTTTGCGTTACGTTACGTTCAGGCTTGTAAAAATGTTGAACTTCTTTACTCTTTTACGAGAATTTGCCCAAAGAGTTATTTAATTGGAGTTTTAAAATGGCAACCCACTTGTTGCAGCTTTGGCTCTAGTCTAGGCCAGAGGTGACCTCTGCCACCTGTCACTTTGTACCTACAAAGTCGGCGATGGACTGAGCTTACCCAGAAGAAGCCTGTTCACTCTAACTTTGAAGAGATTAGGACGATTGACTTCATTTCAAACATATTGCGGAAGAATAAAACGTAAGCGAAGGAAGAAGGTTCAGTCTCAAAAAGCAGTGCGTCTGCGTAATTAGACTCTTTTCAAAATACTTTTCTTAATTTTTACAATTATGGTTGACGCTTAAAGCCATTTAAAAGAGCGTTAAAAGCTAAAGCTATTAACCTCACAAAGCTTATTGTTTGACCACAATGGAACGTAAAACGCTGAAACTTCCTTTCTACTTTCATTAAACGGTACACGCATACGTTTTTTTTTTCATCAGCCAATCGGTGTACTGGATTGCTTATTAATGATGCGAGGATTTTAGTACGAATAAAAACACTGCAAATTAAATCGGTGAATAATGCAGAATTTTAGCTACTAAGACACATCGGCATTTGGGAGGATTCAAACGTAAAACATTGATTTTCGATGTAGATTTTTCATGAAGATTATGGGATACTAAAAATTCAAAAACTATTTACTATTTTTTCGCGCTAACCTCTGGAACTTCCACTCGGATTTGGAAAATTATCTATACTAATATATAAAGCTGAACAGTTTGCTTGTTTACTTGATCTCAGGAACTACTGGTACGACGGGTCAACTAGTTTTTGTATAATGATAGTCACATTTATGAGGAAGGATATAGGCTATACGGAAACGGGAAAAACGGAATACGCGCGTACGATGTCGCGGGCAAAAGCTAGTTCGAAGACATGACTTCTGATTTAGAGGTTCTTCCAACCGTTACTTGCAACAGAAGCACACATACAAAACAATATTTCTTTGTATGGACAGGAATCATACAAGATTGATGTCAACGTCGGCAATCATCGTATTAAAACAGGCATAACTTGCAATTTTGTGACGTAAACGATAATTACGCGCGTCCATTGTTATAGAAGTCGTTCATTACAGTGAAAGCGATGCGGAGACCGTAAAATCGTCATGAAATAGTTCGTAATTGGGTTTTTATATGCAAAATAGCTTCTACCCGTGAGTTCTTCCGCGTCATACGAGTATGTTGTCGAATTTTCATCACCAGAGTGCTAATCTACTATTTCAGGCAACTTTTGTATTCGCATCTATTTTACAATCTGTCAAAATAGCCTCAATTTCGATACATTTTTGACAGATTCATTCGCGTCGTTTGAGAATTAGTACTCAGATATTCATCATCATCATATCAGCCGAAAGCCGCCCACAGCTGGACATAGGCCTTCCCCAAATTTTGGGGGGGATTTGCCATAATCGCTACGCTTGGCAGGCTGATAGGCGATCGCAGTGTATGGGGTTTCGTTTGCTGCCCATTCTCTAGCGAGTCGCTTAGACGCCTCTTACGACACCCACGGAAAGTGATGGGATGGTGTTGTTCTTTTACGGCACCGGCCGACACCATAGCACCATACGACACTCAGACATTGGTTTTTAATTTGTGATGGGGATGGTGTCCTGATTGCTGGGTATGTGTTATACTCAATGCTACTTAGATAGAATATAAAGTATACCTAGGTAGCGATACTTTAAAGTTTACGACCCATTTAATTTTAAGGAACATTTTTCTTACGTAACTATTTTACACCATTTTGCTAATCGTATAATACAGTAGCAGCTTTCTCTGTAAAACACAACACTATACACTGCGATCGCCAACCCGCCTGCCAAGCGTGACGATTATGGTAAACCCGGGGGGGTTTTCAGGCGGAGGCTTATGTCCAGCAGGGGAAGTCTTAAGGCTGTTATGATGATGATGATGATGATGATGACGGGTACAATAAGGCGGACTCATCGCTATTAGCGATGTCTATTACAGGTGGATGGACCAATATTATGTACACAGTTAGAGTAAGTGCATCAGAGATTACACCAGTGATACGATCTGTTCTCGATTGTAAGGTTAATTGATACAAGAAGATTAGTTTTTGTCTAGACAAAGTGCATTGCTAGAGCGTGTTTAACAGCAACAGCATTAATCCTTGATAAAATCGCAGAATACCTAATTATTACAGAATGTAGCGCATTCAGCCGATCCGATGGCGCCAAGTCTGCGTCTTATCAGATCCGTCGATAGCTTATCGGTTTAACGACGTCATCAAGTGTCAATCCCGAGCACATTGGTGATTCGTAATTGAAAGTATGACGGTGATATCGTGCAATATCGAAGTTGGAACTGATATCAGTCGCATCCGTTTTCACTGGAAGGCGGACCCCAACCTATTTTTTTTTTTCGTAATTCGTTTGGCAAGAAACGAAGAGCTCGTGTAAATATTAACAGCCAAATAGTTCGATCTTCGAGGTTAGGAAACTCTTGCCGATCTCGGTTCGAGGATGGGTGACCATTTAATGTTCGTTCGTGCTTCAGAAAGCACTATAAGCTGTTGGTGATAGAACACGTCCACGCTGCGCTGCTTAGTGGGATTGGTGATATGGTCGACGCTAGATAAATTCGCAATAACGGTCATCGACCTAAGAAATAAAGACAAAGCTGTCCCCAATCGACATCTATCGTCTTCCTCCGATCCTTTACATTTTCTAATAATAAAACACGATTCATAATTTATTGTCCAGGTAACTACAAAAGGCTAGGAAGAGATATTAAGGAAAGAACAATTATCGTCATTGCAATTTTAGTTGGTGTCGACTTTTGCAGGAATAGGTACCAAAACGTTTTTCGGCTCTCGAATTCTCCGGACTCGGTTAGCTCCCTAACAGAAGGCTCTTTAGGACCTTGGAAAAGTCAGGGATGGTGCAATAGAGCTCGATATGTTTTCAGGCTTTCAAAAAAATGAACAATCAGCCTTTATCAGCAATCTAGTGGTCTTTGCAAATAAAACAATAAAATGACACTGGCGTTTCGCTAATGAAGGATTTCAGATTAGATTAGCGCATACTTCTGTAATGAACGTAATCAATTTCTCTGCTGTAAATATTAGTCTTTATTGTGCAACGGGTGTTGGACACACCTATTTTATAACAACCGGCTATTGCAGTTACTGCACTTATTCTGGTTTTCTGCATCTTTGGTAAACGAGGATTGACAAGGCAACTAGCAATGTTCGAAACATTAACTGGCTTTAAGCCCGTCTTTAGACCATCTTGCCCATATTGCTAGGCAAATATGGGTCTAAAGAAGGGGAGACGGGACGGAAAGGCATAAGTATCAACCGTCCGTATCTATTCGCAACTCAATCGATCATGAGCACATCCAATCCATCGTAGTATAGAATCCTAGATCTGCCACAACGAAAGTGCCTTCTTTAGGCACCATTAGTACTTATTATTTTGTCATACCGAGACTCCTCCGTACCTCGGAAAGAAGCCATTAATCCCGACGGTCATTTGTCGATCTCTGACGGTGATTACAGCGGTCGACAACAGTCTTGGCAAGAAAACGTAGCATCCATCACCCAGTTACTCATTTGCGACTTGAAGAGGTGAGATGGGCAGTCGCTGCATTTCAAATACTGGTGGTACTCAGCTCCATCCCTTTAGACTGGACGCAGGGGGGCTGCGTGTTATCATTAATTCTTAGTGGTTAGGTGATTCGAAGTAGAATACGCCCGCAACTACAGACTTCGGGCTTAGAGAGTACCCCCCTCCCCCCCGACCCCAACACAGTTGGAAGAACTATGCAACTTGAGGTATTACAGGTAGTACTGAAACTAGGTCTAGACGGTTCCAAGCGACTAGGCGACTGCGGCGCCGGCGGCGTCGGGTCACGCACACATTATCGCCATAGCAACGCAACGATTATCGATACTGTAATCGAATACAATAAGATAGATATTTTGATAAAGAAACATGAGAATCGGTTAATCGGTGGTTAGATCTAGGGTATGCTTGATCTCCCAGGGTTGCCCGTGTTCGAATATATGTCCGTGGCGCTGGAACGCAAAAGGCATTTTGTAGGAACACTGGTGGATTTGCCTTCCGCTCCGCCCAGAGCGGGAGGAATCATTTGATCATAGAGAAAAAATTGGATGCACTATGCATGATCTGGTTGAAGACTCAACATGGTTTCAACTTTCTATCTTGCTGTCAGGTACCAGTACCACTATTAACTATCAGATTTTGGTCCATTTTCTTTTGGTGGATCCTCTAGTCAACTCGGAAGTGCCGGGTGTTCTCCGCCCTGAAGGTTGAGACTACAATTGCAACTGTTTGAAATCGGTGTCGGTGTTCATAAACTAGCTTTGGCCGGTGCCCTGGAAGACTTGCGCTGTCAACATCGCTCTACGGCGCTGGAAGTGAGATGTTATCGGCAGCGAGGTTGATTAAATCTCTAATCTTATGCTGTTAGGTAGGACTACTTACGGGTATAATGTATTTCAATTACGGATAAGTAGGTATTTTGTTTTTTTTTTCTGTATGAATTAATTAGTTATTTAGAAAAATACAGTAGCAGTACGTAGTAGACGACAATTAAATTTAAAACCGGTAGGCCTTTCGGTAGCAAGTCCGGCTCTCTTGCTATAACAAATAAACGACTACAATTTCATATCAAATTGACACTTGACAGCTGTGTGCATGAATGAACATGTTACAATGATATCTTAGCGTAGACGAAAAGCTATGATGACAGACGTCAGTTCATCGGCAAGACAAAAAAAAACAACAGGTTTATCCGTTGGATATCGGTTCCTCTACTGTTTCGGGGGTCAGCAGAAATCCGTTGCGTGATTTTGCTTAGTGAGGGTTGCCATATTACCCACTTGCATAGCTAATTTTAAGAGAGGTTGCGCACTGGACCTGAACTCCATCCGTCCATATTCAGGACATTTACAATTTGAATAAAACTCGGAATTCAAATTTGGATTTGATTCGGATGCAGGGTACAAATGCTCTGTCATAGGTATCCGTGAATAACTAAAGCACAAAACTGTCTTTCTTCTAACTAAAACGCTGCATTACCCACACTTACCCATTATCTAGAAAACAAAGATTCTAAATTACCTTCTCTTTTTAGCGTCAACTTCACCGGGACCAATGAACGAATACCAATGTGCATTGTTTAGCCATTGTTAGGAATTTAGAAGCCACTTCAAATGAATTTAGTGGCGCCGGGTCTTTTATGAAGTAAACGATCCTTTCTCAGGTAAGGCAGAGACAATTAAAAAGCTGTTGTGTACCTTCTTGTGTTCTGTGGGGACTACGGAATAAGGATGCTAGTGGAGAACGAATGAACGAACTAGAATGTATTTGGAACAGCGAGCTTACGAACATTTTAGATGATGCATTTCACGAGCCTAATTTAAGAAGATAGGTATTTATCCAATTAATTTTGGACTGTGTAGATATTTTTATAGGTTAGTGAATGTTAATAATGAATTAAAAGTAGATGGGTCTTTCTACTAAATATTGTACCGCCCGGTAAACAAAATTGAACATAGCTATAGGTAGGTATTTAGGTAATTACTTCACAAGTAAATCCGCTCATTAGTTAATTAGATACTTACAAATACATATGTATAATTATGTTAATCAAATTTATAATAAAAGCAATCGAACATAAAAACTGTTGTAGTAACACTTATTTGTGACCTCGCAAGATAACGCATGAACCGACAAGCGTGATTTTTATTCAGCTCACTATTTTATTCACGAAGCGTTTTTATGGGCTGAACCTATCAAATAAATATAGCTTTTTAAATGAGCTATTATATTTTAAGTAAGTATGTAACTTCTACCTAATAACGACGCCATTGACGCGTTTTTGGTAAACGCGGATTTTTCGAATATCGCATTATTTATACAAAACAAAAAAGGTTTCATAGCACGCAGGGTATGTAGGTATTTAGGTAGATCTAGTAATCTAGTTCCAAAGATAATTCCTTGGTTTTACCTGTCAATCCGAGGTCTGTAGATTCCGATGAGGTCTCACTGGATGCTCCTGACAACTGGTACATAACCAACAGAAAACACACGCAAACATTGACCACCGCCATTGCCGTCTCAATTACTTCTTATTGTTGCTAATAAACACTATACAGTCACCATAACGACAATATTAAACAGGCTAAACCATTCCTGAGACACTCCTAACAAGTCATCACCAAAATATCTGGACTACTACTAAAAATATCACTAAGATTACTATTATTACGATATATTTATCACAGTTACTGTTACTTTCACATGTATGTAACACTTGAACGTTTGTTTGTGGCACTATACTTTATTATTGTATAACGCACGTGAATTTTATGAAAATTATTGAACACGCGTTCACGAATTTCAATAACGCACAAGCACAGCCCGCTCACAATGGCGACCTAAGCTCGACTGAATGAATGAAAGGAACGACGCGATGAGCGAGCAAACGGATCGGATCGCTGGCGAGTAGGGATGTGAAATAAATTATCGATTCGACTTTTATGGCACAATATGTCAATTTAAAAAAATATTGTGGTTAGTTTAGTTTGACCAGCCAATGATTTTGTAGATTTATCTCTATTAAAATATTTAGGAATTGCAATGCGACAGCGTTTTTATTTTACTTCATATTAAAAAGTTTTCATATTTATCGCGGCGATACTTTTTTATCCATGAATATATTGTTAGACTTTGCTTTCCTAGAACAATGTTATGACTGCATTTATTTAAAACTTCTAGCAAATAGGTACAACGGCGGACTTAATGCCTAAGGCATTCATAACTTTCATGTGGACTTGTGGAGATCCACATCGATAGTCGATAAAGTAATATTCTACCAACACTTTTTAGTGTCTCATGCAGAAGAAAGCGTGCATTAGTACTGTCATTTGAATGCAAATCGTTTTGAACCATAACTGTTTCTGTTAAGATACATAATTGTATACAGAGAAATGTAAATAAAGCTGAAAATAATTGCACTTCAGTGGCAGGCGACTCTTTTTGCGGTCGGTCGGCGCTAGAGAAGCCGGCCGCATGGCGCGTATTCTTTGTATTTACTGAAGGAAAAAAATAAAGGACTGTAACTTTTTACGGCAATAAAATAATAGTTGCAAGTAAATCGTTAGTTTAATGTTATCTTGGTTTTGTTTTCTGAAAACATTGACTAGTCAAATGTTAATTAGCAAAAATTAATTACCTACCTTATAACTACCATTAGTTAGGTAGTTTTTAATCCTATTTGTCATAGGTTTTGGTAGGTACCTCACTGGGTAGTCAACCAAGTAGAGATGGGTACTTTATTAGGTAATCAGCCAGCTTATACTTACTTTATTAGGTAGGTAATTAAACATTCTAATTTTAATAAAAATAAGATTTTTATTACCCTTTCATCAGGGAAAGACCAAATAAAGGATTAAAACAAAAAAAGTGCACGCGTTTAAAAAAGGAACGCGATCTAAAGCCGCGCACACACAGGTTGGAAAAACAAGGAATCTCATGCAGCGATGCCTTTGTTTGAGGGCGGAATGTGCAGCAATGGGCTCCGTTGTAAGCCTTGCCTTAGGGCTGACAGTAGTCATTAAGATATTGAGGATAATGAACCTTATTTGCGGAAGCATAAATGCAACTTTTGAGTAAATCATTGAGTTAAATGTACGATAACTAGCTGTGTTCCGCGTGCGTTATTAAGAACTTCGTCTCCGTAGTCATCTATCTCTGTACCTAACAAAATTCTTAAAAATCGATCCGACGTGAAAGCGTACCAAACAAACAAACCCACTTTCGTTGGTATTTTATAATACCTATTACTATATACATATATTAGTATACATATAAAGAATTTAAGATTGGTAGGTTAAGAACGTGTCAAATCCTAGGTACCTGTCTAGAACTATTCTATTCTAATTTTTGTTTATGGCAAGCAAAGCCGGAGTCGACTATTCTGCCAATGTCCAAAGAAGATCGGAGAAGCAAGTGTGCAACATTTTACTGCTTGAGGAGAAAACTACGACTCCAGCAGAAACGCTATTATTCATCAATCGATACAGTTGATTACGTACTTGTTGTGTTAGTGCCCTACGAGACTGAAACAAACAAAGAAAAAAAAATAGGTAGGTAAACATAGGTATATTGCTACAGTATTGTTAAAATATTAAAATGTATGCTACCTTGATATTTGGACTTAGAATAATAACGATTTGGAGTTATGAACGGTTTAATTTCAAAATTTGTCAGTTTTCAGACTATACATACCATAGATACCGACCGAGTAGATATACTCAACTTCAAATTCTAAATTCAAAAACCTGAGGACAATTTTATTTCATTTGTGAACGTTTCTTACGCTCGACAACCCTATTTAAAGGCCCATGCATATTAATAAACTCCTAATGACTCTTTCTCCTGGTTGCTACTCACTACATGTTCGAAATACAAACGTTTTGAATTTACAACATACCTTCCGATTACCAATACACAGGCAAGAGTTACGTTTATCATAATTACTTCTTTTATTTTTTTCGTCGTTTCATTAAATTCATCATAATTACAGCTGCACGGGTACTTCTTCAAGGTTAAGCAACGCTAGCCGAGGTCGGACTGCAGATGGGCATCATCATGTATTTGTATAGCCTTTTCTTATAACTACATATAAGTAGATATATTGGAGTCGGCTTCCAGTCGTACCGGATTCACTTTAATACCAGTATTTTACGTGGAGTGACTTCCTATCTAACCTCCTCTAGTCCACAACCCAGTCACTTGTAACATGGTACTTCTTGGCAAGACCTTTTTAGGGATCCATACCAAAATGGTAAAAATGAACCCTTATGGTGTAACTAAGTCTGTCCGTTTGTCACAGATCAATAAAATCTAGAATCAAGAACTACTAGTGCTATCAACTAGAAATTTGGAATAGTTATAGGTACACGTACAACTATATTATTTTACCCAATTATTAAATAAGTACTTATTCCAATAGTTGGTCAACTATTTTGCAAATAATGAAGAATATTTTTTTTTTGTTTTTTCGACAGCAACTGAAAGGGATTTTTAAAAATTCGAATTATGGCTACTAAGGCATGCGAGGTATCATAGTTATGAAAAAGCGCTATTTACACATTCTCAAACCTTTTTTTTTCTTTTTATGCCACGTGGTTTTCTACTTTTAACGAAAAATTTAAAAAAATTGACTATTCTCCCCCTTATCTCCGAAGTTTGCATCGAAAAAAATCTGAAATAATTATATTTCATAGACGTTTATGTAAATTTTCTGACGAATACAGGCCTCGCCGATGAAAATTTAATGACATTTCACGTTTCATATGATGGTACCGAAACCTCGGTGCGCGAGTGCGACTCGCTCTTGACCGAACTTTTTTATCTGTGACGCCAACAATTAGGTAGGCAAGTAATTGTTCTTGTTATTCTCATGACGCGTGGAGCGCCAGCCGTGAAACTGACAAAAAATATCCATTAGTCAGTTACTAAACAAATCACTGACTCACCCCATTTGCCTTCACAACTACCAAAACAGTTACTTGAAGGAACTGTCATAAAAAGATGGCAGATTTGAACAGCCTCCCCAAAACTGAGTCATCAACTCCTGACGACAAAAATCTACACCTATCTTTTGTTAACGCCACTTAAACACAATATTTCAAAGACAAAAGCATTTTTCGAGCTTCTCATTGTAAATGTTAATTATCTACCTGATCGAAATTCTGAGAAGGCCACCATTTATAATGTGGGCCAGGGAATGAGCGATTTGGATAAACTGCTCACTCATTTACTTAGTGTTTGTATTCAAAGAAATTGAATAGTTTTAGGTACCCATTAGTTTTAGTGGTAAGATATAATCCGTGGTGCTTGGCAACTGGGCTTAACCCATTTGTATATTATGTCCCTTGATGCCTATTGGCCTAGTTCCATTCTGTCTCCTGCTTGATACGGAGGGAAGTGGAAATTATATATATATATTTTCCTGTTCCTCCGCTGTACTTTTCTGATTCATTTCGTTGCAGGATCCAAGACAGTTGAATCGTTTCTCCGGGACTCGTCGAGTTTCATTGGCTTGGCGTTTTTCTGGTGGTCACCACTGTTGATTCTGGCTTTCAGGAGTTGCAGTGATTGGGAATGTGTGGCGGGCTTGTCCCATTACCTAGTTATTAATAGTAAAGTAAGTAAGATATTTTTAGTTTGGCCATAGATATTTTTTTCTATGAGTTTGGCATACACAAAATCTGTAGTTACTAGGTACCTATTTAAACAAACTTAACTGAACATTAATGTTAATTTTCGTTTCTGTAGCCTGATTGCGTTAGCATTAAGAATATGTTATTTTCATTTCTATGGTAGTTGCAATAAGTGTTACTTTATTGCTTCTATTTATTAACTTCATAAAAAAACTGTCATGTAAATTATAAAAACTAAAAAGTTCAAAATAACTATAACTCCGGAAGTCGGTGTTTCCGGTTTTAGGTCTTCGTTAATTTACACCGGTTTTTGAAATTAAAATAGCTGTAAACGTACGCCTACAGTATTTGAAGAATTCCCTCCTCTACACACGGATTCCATCAGCAGAACCGTATTTTGCATAAAAATGTGACCAATTTGGAAGTACATCCTTTCAAACAAAACAAGAATAATATATTTTCAAGGTAACAAACATAAAAAAATACAATCAATTCGAGAGCTTCTTTTTAACCGACTTCTTCAAAAAATCGACTTCCAAAAACAAAACATTTTTTACTTTGTAGTGTTTTGTTTTTGGAAGTCGGTTTTATTTATTTATTTAAACTTCATGTACAATATAGTGGTACATAGGCGGACTTAATGCAACAAGGCATTCTCTACCAGTCAACCTTTGGGTTAAAACGAAACACACTGTGGTAGGTGTACAGCAAATATAAAATAGAATATTTTTCGGAAAAAAGAAATATACAAAGAAATAACATATATAATACAAGTAAATGAATAAACTAAATATATATTACCAATAAAATACACATATTGGTAAAATAATAAACTAATAAATATGATGATTTATAATTATCTTTCTGATTAAGAGAACTCATAATAATAATGACGAAGACCAAACTAAGAATCAGGCTTTCAAGTAGTGTTTTCGGATTTTATTAAGTTTTTTTTATTTTTTACTTTTTAGTGGTACGCAGGTACCACTAAAAACTGAAACCACAAACACAGCGTGCCGGCGTGATGTTATGTTATGAACTGGTGTAAACAATAAACAGACATGCGATTTCAGAAATCCCGATCCATTTGCTATCATTTATTGAAGAGTTTCATTGTCTACCACCGAAGTTCTTCATTAGATCTTCACCAAATTTAAATGGGACCAGTCCGAGAAAATACTCTTCCAAACAAAAAAAGAATCATCCAAATCGCTTAACAATTGGTGAAGTTATCGCTGAAAAAACATTTTTAATCAATTTGTAATCAGATCCTGACTAATACCTTCCATCATCAGTTCAGCAACATGAGATGATGATTACCAGGCACAACTATCTGAATGTTTTTTTTGAATCCTTGGTACAAAGTAGGTCAATATTTCTATATCCCACCTCTTTTCACTTTATTCCTCCTTTTGTTTAACCGCTTCGTTCGTGGCCCCAACAGATGGCGCCGAGCCCCATTCCTTATCGAATCAAGATAACATAAAAAAAGTTGCCGCCGAACAAACAATAGGCGGGTCCTTAAGCTTGGGAGGTGCACTTTCAGAGGAGAGCGATAACATTACATTACCGACTTATCTGCTATTTGTTTTAGTGCCGTAAATAGTGTTTTATCGCTGACTGGTGACAGAAGAGAGAAGTCGATTGCAGGTTTGTGTTTGGTCCCGGGTCGACGGCGCGCGTTGTTTCCACGCGCCTCAAAGAGCTGTCAGCATAGAAGACGGGGCCCGCTAGGGCCAGTGCCTGCTGGGGCTGCGGAATTTGTTCGAAAGAGTCACCGTGGCCCTGGAACGCAAAGGGCATTAGAAGTAACACGGATGGGTATTAGTCAGCAAGAGTCTGACACTCCCTTCTGCTTCACCCAGAGCAGGAGGAGTCATTATTTGATGATTGCCCATACATAAAAAAAAAAGGTTTGTGATTGGTGTTTGGTAAAAAAAAGTCAACTCTACCTTTATAATTTAATCTTTAACAGATTTTCATCTTTATCACTGCCTCCGTGGTCGAGTGGTTTAGGCGTTTGCCTTGTGACCCAGTGGTCGTGGGTTCGATTCCCACGGGAAGCATACTTTCTAAAGTTGTTTCTAGTTCGGCTAGGACATTGCAGGCTTGAATCACCTGATTGTCTGATAAAAAGATGATTCCGTGCTTCGGGGTACACTTTAGCGCTCATAATTCCAGCCTGGAAAAAGCTTCGACATGTTCCTGTTCTCCTAGTACTTTTGGATCTGAAGTACTAAGGCTGCAGCAGTTCTGGATTTCCACTTCCTCCTCTGTCTCCATAAGCCACATAAGTTACCGAGATAAAAAGTAACCTATGTGTTATTTCAGGATGTGAACTACGTGTGTGCCAAATTGCATCCAAATCCCTTCAGCCGCTTTTGCGTGAATGATGGATAAACATATAAACTATCACATTTATAATATCAGTAGGATCTATTACGTAATAGTTGAACGGCCTAAATCTGGAAAGCCGAACAGACCAGCTAATTTAGCCGAACTTTTAGCTAAAATTTATTGAATCCGGACAACTTATCCTAATCAGGATTGTGTGTCTTTAAAATAATGTGTAGTGCGTTATATTGTAAGTAAATCTAGGCTTTTTGACTCGTAAAATACATAAAACCGTTTAAAGTAACTTATAATGAAAAACAAAATTGAATGTACGAATTTTCATATGCAAGTTTCAGTGAAAATCTAGTAAAATGTAAAAAGACGGACAGGCCGGAGACGGTCTCATTTGGCCGAACACGCATCCTAAAAGCCTGAATATGTCCGGCTTAATCCGGGCGCCTGGCAACCCTAGTCCTACCTATATGTAGCTAGGACTAGGGTTGCCAAGCGCCTGGATTATTGTACCTATGTAGGTACCCTGAGTCTGAGTAGAAACATCGCAAACTATGAAAGCGTTCTTTGTTTCCAAAAATACTTATCAACTTCATCGGTAGTACTGGCGAAGTGCTTGGTCCGTGAGCAGAGCAAGTCAAGTTAGAACTTGTCACGACAAGTTCTTGCTGCGTCATCGTCACGTCGATAAGAGTTGAAACATTGCTTATCGGTGCATTGTTAATCTATGTAAACTTCAATATTAGACGTAAATGAAGGCTGAAACTAAGATAAAGCTAATTAAAAAAATCGGCTAAGTGCGTGTAGGACTCGCACAAGAAGGGTTCCGTACCTTAAACCTTAATTTTTATTATTTCATGTTATAAGTAGCGGCAATAGAAATAAGTACATACACAATTTGTGAAAACTTCAATTCTCTACCTATTACGGTTTCTGAGATATAGCCCGCTGACAGACAAACGGATGGAAGGACGGACAGCGGAGGCTTATAGGGTTCCGTTACTCATAAAATACATAAAACCGTTTAAAGTTACTTTTAATGAAAAAACAAAAATGGATGTATGAATTTTAATATGCAACTTTCAGTGAAAAAATGGTAAAATCGGCGCATTGTTGAATATTAGACGTAAATGAAGGCTGAAACTAAGATAAAGCTAAAAAAAACAGTCGGCCAAGTGCGAGTAGGACTCGCGTTCCGTACCTTAAGGTAAATGCTCCAGGGTAGCCCGCAAAATTCAAATATTTTTATGTTTTTTGCAATTTGCCGGTCAGTGTGAAGCTGTATGTGGACCAAATACGATCCGCGACCGTAACGCGTATTTATCTAAAGAATTATAACCATTTTAATCATCAGTATAGCCCTCTAAGTTCATGTAGCTCGACAGAATGATTATTTCTGAAATATTCATTCAGTAGGGCTTTATGAACTTAGAGGGTTATATTGATGACTAAAATGGTTATAATTCTTTAGATAAATACGCGTTACGGCCGCAAAACGTATTTGGTTCAGTGTGAAGCTATATGCTTCACACTGACCGGCAAATTGCCAAAAACATGAAAATATTTGAATTTCGCGGGCTAAAATAATAAAAAAGGTGGAAGCGCCAGAGTGGCCCGCGAAGTTCAAATATTTTTATGTTTTTTGCAATTTGCCGGTCAGTTCATAAAGCCCTACTGAATGGTTATTTCATGAAAAAGTCATTCAGTAGGGCTTTATGAACTTAGAGGGTTATATTGATGATTAAAATGGTTATAATTCTTTAGATAAATACGCGTTACGGCCGCGAATTGCAAAAAACATAAAAATATTTGAATTTCGCGGGCCACTCTGGCGCTTCCACCTTTTTTATTATTTCTTGTTATAGAGGCAATAGAAAAAAAAATAAAAAATAAAAAAAAGTATTGGGCAGTTCTCATAGACTTAACCTCCGAGCATCCAAAAATTTCATTCTACAATTCCTCCTCACCGCACCGGGTTTTTGTCTAATTCTTACGCCATTACTACCATTAAACTCTTGAATATGCTACCCCTTGACATCAAGAAGTCTGAATCTACATTTTCCTTTAAACTTAAAATCTAAAATTAAAAAATAAAAAACTTTTTAACAAAAAAATAAAACCGGCTTCCAAAAACAAAACACTACAAAGTAAAAAAATACTTTAATTTTGGAAGTCGGTGTTCAAAAACGAAAAAACCAAAAACACCCTAATGTTGTGTTATGAACTGGTGTAAACAGTCACTTCTTGAAAACTCGAACTCGAAAACACTACTTGAAAGCCTGATTATTAGTTTGGTCTTCGTCATTATTATTATGAGTTCTCTTAATCAGAAAGATTGAAATCATCATATTTATCATATTCATCATATAAATCATCATATTTATAGTTTATTATTTTAGCAATATATGTGTATTTTATTGATAATATATACATATATATATCGTTTATTCATTAACTTGTATTATATGTATAATTTCTTTGTATATTTCTTTTTTCCGAAAAATATTCTATTTTGAATTTTATTTATTTGCTGTACACCTACCACAGCGTGTTTCTTTTAACCCAAAGGTTGACTGGTAGAGAATGCCTTGTTGTACCACTATTGTACATGAAGTTTAAATAAATAAATACACAATTTGTGAAAATTTCAATTTTCTACCTATTACCGTTCTTGAGATACAGCTCGCTGACAGACAGACTTACGGAAGGACGGATGGACGGACGGACAGCGGAGGCTTAGTAATAGGGTTCCTTTTGGTTACCCGTTGGGTACGGAACCCTGAAAAACATATCCAAAATAAAGTAAACTCTTTCTACATGAACTTTAATACTACTGGACTAGCTTTTGCCCGAGGCTTGGCTTGCGTTAAAGTAGCCTTTAAACGTCTCCAGAGAACCCGTCTATCTCTGTATCAAAATTCCTCAATATCAGTTTAGGCGTGAAACCGTCACGACACAAACAAACACACTCGTTTTTGCTTTCATTGTATTAATTAATTAATTAGGATTATAAGCTGTTTTGATGTACTACTATCAAGAACTGAGATAAGGTATCGTACGAGTAGGAGAAGTTACCTAATACCTAAGAAGACTTGGAATTTAATTTTAATTTAATCCTTTATTTCAGGCATAGGCCCATAAATCTATACTAATATATAAAGCTGAAGAGTATTTTTTTTTTATTTCTACTATAAATTTAGGGGCTTTTGGTTACAATACGACCACGCCAGCCCCATCATAACCTAATACAAGATTTTTAACGCTATTCCGACTTAAAAACCTTATATACTATTTTATAAAGTAAAATAGCTGCATTCGAAACAGGCTCTGATAATATACTTTGAACACATCTATCAAATTAATTTTAAAGGTATTCATCAGCACCTCTCTAGCAGCTCGGGTCCTGACGCATTCCACCAACAAGTGATGGACATCCTCCATCACATCACATTGTACACAGTTGGGACTGTCACTTTTCCCCAAAGCTGAAGAGTTTGTTTGTTTACTTGAACGCGCTAATCTCAGGTCCGATTTGAAAAATTCTTTCAGTGTTAATGGGCTATAATGCCTATAGCCCATTTATCGAGGAAGGCCATAGGCAATACATCATCACGCTAAGACCAATAGGAGCGGAGCAATAATGAAAATTGTGACGCAAACGAAGTTGCGTGGATCAACTAGTAAAATATATAAAACAATAACGGCTATTGGGGCCGTGCACGGCGATGACTATGCCATCTACTTGACATACTTGACATTGATGCTTCTGTGCTGCCACCTGTGGTTCCTGTACGTCTACCATGAGTTTGATCAAACTATACTCGCTAGCGACTGTAGTTAAGAATGTGAATGAAAGCATTAAAAAACTAGTTTACAATTTATTTTTTAGTTGCTAACTAAAGTTTTACTTGCAACTTGCTTGCTTGTTAGTTAACAACTACTTAAGGTGAATGCTCCAGGGTAGCCCGCGAAATTTAAATATTTTTTATGTTTTTTGCAATTTGCCAATGATTATTTCTGAAATATTCATTCTTTCGAACTACATGAACTTAGAGGGCTATATTGATGATTAAAATGGTTATAATTCTTTAGATAAATACGCGTTACGGTCGCGGATCGCATTTGGTCCACATACAGCTTCACACTGACCGGCAAATTGCAAAAAACATAAAAATATTGGAATTTCGCGGGCTACCCTGGAGCATTCACCTTAAGCAGAATCAGAAAGCAAATCACTCTACCCGTCACTGTCAAATTTTCCCAATCAACCTTGAACCTAATGCGTTAGTGATAAAGATAAAAATTAAATAAGATAGATTGTTTTGTGATTAATATTATGATTCTCCTAAATAGGCCTTTTTAGGCCACGAGGACTGCGCAGGCAAGACGGAGCATGTAGCCGGGCCAGCCAGTCAGTAGGAAAGTAATTAGATAAATGCAACGGCGCTCGAGTCGCTATTTTTAATTTCAGTTTTTAGCCTAACCATTAATGTTGGGGTCGGCAACCAGTCTAGCCAAATCCAGCTGAATACCAGTATCATGGAGCGACTACTTATCTGATCTACAGACCCTAGTACCTACCTGTGTAACACGATACCTCTTGGCAAGACTAGTGTCAGAGTTTATGAGTTCTGATTACCCCTAACGGCTTTACGTGCTTTCCAAGCCTCGGATACCTACTCAGTACTTACTTATTTATTTATTAAAGCTTGGTGCACAAGTAAAACACTTAGTACAAAGGCGGACTTAATGCCGTAGGCATTTTCTACCAGTCGACCTTAGGGTGGTGCAGAGACAGCATGGTAGGTGCAACATAACGAAAAGACAAACAGAGAGGCGAAAAAAAAATACAATCTTTAATAAATACATAGATCCACATTATTAATAAACAAAATTAACAACGTTATTAAGAAAACACGAATCGAACGAATTAGCGCTGTAGTGATTCTTCCAACATCTTGTGCTCACGAGCCTTCACCTTAAACGACAACCGACTTTTTGCCGTCCCGATGTTCAGAGGGAGCGCATTCCAAAGGAAGATCGCCTGGACAAAGAAAGAGGAATGGATACACTCAGAGCGGTGTGTGGGACATCGTAGAAGGAGATTATTGGTAGAGCGAAGATTTTTACTATGGGCGGAGCAAAGGAATTGTATTTGTGAAGTTAGATAAGAGGGAGAAGAAGAATTATTAAGAAAAGAAAGCAGACTAGTCAAGGCCCTCAGCGCTCTGCGCTGGCGAATGGGTAACCATTTTAATAGTGATCGATGCGCGGATATGTGATCATACTTACGAAGGTTGAAGACGAATCGAATCGAGGAGATCTGCATTCAGGTCATAGTAGCACACATCACCATAATCAATTATGGGGAAAATGATGGGACTGTACAAGCATTGCCTTTATGTGAGCTGGGAGAAGATTTTTCAGTCGATACAGTGACCGCAACGTTCCGGTAACTTTTCGACTGACACTCGAGACCTGCTTACGCCAGTCAAGACCGGTGTCGACAAGCAAACCAAGATCCTTAACCTTGGAGCCAAACGGAATGACTGTATTGTCAACGATTACGGGTGCAACCTTTGACATGGTTTATTTGACAACCGCCATTTGGCGGCCGGGACCACCGGCTTATACGTGCCTTCCGATTACCAGGAGCGTATTTTGGGCCAGGAGATGAGAAACATGTCAAAGTATTTTTGAGAACGATTTTGTTTACCAGGAGAAGTGGAGAACATAAACATGTCGAAGTTTTTTCGCTAGTACCAGGAGACCAGATACAATACATGTCGAAGTATTTCCTGGGTTTTCATTGCAAGCGGTTAGGAAACAAAAGTACCGGGAGACCAGAAACCTAAAACCTATAATTAGTCTCTAGCTTGTGTTGAAAAAACATGTTAAGAAAATGAAATTGGTTCGGAACCCTTTGCACGCGAGTCCGACTCGCGGTCAGTGGGTCGCACTTGGCCAGTTTTTGTAAGTACACGTCTCTAAGAGTGACTTTTGGGTCTACGAGACCCAAAAGAAAGAGACGAGAGACAAAGAGATGTGACTAACACCTTGCTGAATTTTCGGAAGGTTTGCGAATTTTCGTCCCACCTGACCAGAATAAGTTGACCTGCGACTTCTAATTCCTGTAGTTTATCTCTTTATGGTGCCCCTAGACGTGATGCCTTAAGCAATTGCTTAATTTGCCTATGGGTTAATCTGGCGTACCTATTAATATTTTTTGCTTTGTCGCGATCGATTGGAGCATTTCTATGGATTGGACTAATAGCCGCGATCGACCGGTTGGCCATTCCTGATCTATAGGTATTAAGGTGGATGCTCCAGGGTAGCCCGCGAAATTCAAATATTTTTATGTTTTTTGCAATTTGCCGGTCAGTGTGAAGCTGTATGTGGACCAAATACGATTCGCGACCGTAACGCGTATTTATCTAAAGAATTATAACCATTTGAATCATCAATATAGCCCTCTAAGTTCATGTTTCTATCAAGAATGAATTTTCATGAAATAATCATTCTGTCGAGCTTCAAAGCTGCAAAGTTTGTTTGTTTGTTACAACGCGCTAATCTCTGGAACTACCAGTTGGATTTGGAATATTCTTTTATGTACATGATAACATCATTCATGACTAAGGCTAAATGTTATACGGGAACGACAAATAAACGGGAAATGCGGGTACGAAGTCGCGGGCGAAAGTATAAACAATATAAAATATATAATTGCAGATATTTGTATAATCACAATGTGAGCATTGACTATACAGATCTTTCAGACTTGTACGCAATAAAACCGCCGTGAGCATGAACGAATTGAATGTTTAAGTAGCTTGGTACATAACAAGCTACAACGCCTTTTTTAGGGTTCCGAAGGGAAACCAACGGAACCGTGTTATGCCTTCACTGTCTGTCGGCAGGCACTTGACAGGTACCTAGACAGTAGGACATGTAAAACCGCCAAAATATAAATCTGTTTCTTTTTCGGAAACCGGTTTGGAAATAAGTTTTTTAATTGTTTTTCTAAATGACATTTTTAAACGGATTGTGAGACCGCTTACATTTTGCATCTTTTCAATTATTCAATAGAAACATCTTCTAAAAGAAAGAAAGAAATAATTACATATTTTTTTTTTTATAAGATAATACTACCAACTTCCAAATAAAAAATACTACAAAGAATAAAATAACTTTAATTCGGAAGTTGTGTTTTTGTTGTTTTTTTTTTGTAAAAAAGTTTTTAATTTTTACTTTTAATTGGTACCTACTCCACAATAGAGGTGAGACATACTAGGTAAAATGCGTACTGAGTCTTAGAAGTACGCGTCCGCCCAAATACTTATTCCAAATAGATATGAGCGCCGTGAAACCAACTTCAGTAATATAATAATATGGACAGAGACAAGTCAGGTAAGGGTACTCGGTCTAGGGCGTCGTTGCACAACGACGCGCAGGCACATCGCCTTAAACCTGCGATAAGTGGGCTAGGGCTATCGTGTTAAGTACGGGCACGGCTAAAGAAGTTCCGAAGGATAGCTTTGCATATGGCCTTTTCAGACCTGCAGAAGGCCTTCGACTGTATACCTCGGCAGTCCATCTGGTGGGCACTTCGCTTCAGGGGCGTTCCCGAGGCCTATATTGACATTAGCAGAGACATGTACCCTGATTCCGTGTCCTCTGTCCAGACCACTATTGGCGAATTCAATGGTTTCCCAATATCTGTTGGCGTTCACCAAGGCTCGGCTCTTAGCCCGTTCTTGTTTAAAGTAGTGATCGATGTAGTTACGGCAAACATCCAAGATCAGCCTCCATGGCTAATGATGTATGCCGATGACATCGCCCTCGTTAATCAGAACAAAGCCCATCTTGAGCGCAAAGTCAACATTGGAAGGACACGCTTGAAAACGGTGGTCTGAGACTAAATGTGGCGAAGACTGAGTACGTGTCCTGTGGCGGCACGGATTCAAATAGGTTCATCCGAATAGGTTCGGACCTGATCAGAAAGTCCGATACGTTCAGGTACCTTGGATCCTTGCTGCACGAGTCTGGCAACGTGGACGACGATGTCCAAGCACGTATAAGCGCGGCTTGGGCGAAGTGGCGCGAGGTAACGCGAGGTTGTATGTGACCGTAAAATGCCTCCAAAGTCCAAGGGGATTTATTTCCAATTATACGGCCTGTCCTACTGTACGGCAGCGAGCGTTGGCCAGCACTAAGCAGACACACCCAGGAGCTTCGCGTTACGGAGATGAAGATGCTGAGGTGGATGAGCGGCGTAACGCAATCCGATCGCATACGTAACTCTTTCACCTGAGGTAGTCTTGATGTCCGTGACGTGGGGGAAAAACTGCAAGAGTGTCGTCTGCGATGGTATGGCCACATCATGCGCCGCCCTATGGAGTATGTTGGTCGGAGATGCATGAATATGGCTGTCCTTGGGGCTAGGTCCCGTGGTCGCCCTCGCAAGCGCTGGCTGGATGTCGTCAAATCCGACATGAGAGCCAATGGCCTGACTGAGAAGGATGTTCAAGATCGGGCAAAGTGGAAGAAGCTCAGCAGGAATGCGAGCCCTAGCAATGGCCGGGATTAACGCCAGGTGGAAGAAGAAGAACGAGTTAAGCAATTTACCGCGATCTAATATCTTGCTAAATAATGTTTGGCTAGTCAGAGTACGGATTCAGTCGCGCCATGTCCGTTCACGTATAATATCCCTAGTATGGTATAAGGGGTTAGGGTGTCATATTGAGTTTAATGCACCAGCACAAAAATGCTTGATAATATTTTCAAAGACGACTAAATGTAATTGTTAGTACAGTTAGGAGCACGTCAAGCTTGAATCTTTGGACTAGCCCTGTTATATATGGCACGCAGTATAAATCAGAGCGTAACTTAATCTAATAGTATTTCGTTTGACATGCTTCTGGCTGTACTAATGAGTTAATAGGCTTATTAAGTAACTTAAACACTGTTATTATTACTCAATAATGTTGTTTGAGAATCGAGTATTTTTAATATAGAATCGTCATTTGTTTATGTGGAATATGCTTTTTTGTTTGTGGATAAAATGATTTTTGTCCAAAACTAAACACATTTTTGGCGAAAAGTTTTTTTTATTATTTTAAATAAACCCAATAGTTTTTGCTACTAATACAGGTACCTACTTATGGCTTTTTTGGGCCCCAAAGAACACATTGACACGTATCCCATGACTGTTGTAGGGTGGTGACGGGGTTCATACAAAATCCCCCATGGTCCTTTTGGTATTTATAAGTTCTTGCAAAAATCTAAAATTACCCATCTTTTATCGTGTTGACTCAGGACCTTGATTTTTATACACCTAATAGGATTTATAGACTTCGGTATTTGGTATAAATTTCAACTTGCTAGGTCTGCCCGTTTCTGAGAAAATCGGTGGTGACACAGGGACAGACAGACGGACAAGAGAGTGATCTTATAAGGGTTCCTTTTTTACCTTTTGAGGTACGGAACTGTAATAATAAAGTGACTCTACTATCCATTCAGAAAGGTAGAATGCTAGTAGTAGAATCTCATGGAGAAGAACGGACAAGAAACTCCATAATAACACTTTTTAAATAAATGTTTTAGAAAATCTAGTATACGAAAATTTTGTTAATATATATGAGTATACCTAGAGTATTTTTTTTATTTTAAGTATGGGAAATCATCAAACGAATCCTCCCACTCTGGGTGAAGCAGGAGGAAGTTTCAGACTTTTACTGACTAAAACCCATCCGTGTTCCTCCTAGAGACCTTTGCGTTCCAGTAGGGCTACGGTACCTCTTTCGAACAAAGTCCGCAGCACTAGCAGGCATTGGTCCTAGCGGGCCCCGTCTTCTTTGCTGACAGCTCTTTGAGGCGCACGTGGAACACAGCGCGCCGTCGACCCGGGCCTGGTTCTGATCAGACGGCGAGCCACCCAATGCTCGCCCTCCGCAGGCCCGCGCCTACGGTGGCCGAGAATCGCCCTGCGACTCCCGACGCCCAGGGCGTCTTCTTCTGTTGCGGCGGCTGAGGCGTGAGGTTTGCCTCTCTCTCTCACGCGTTCGGGTTCCTCCTTTGCTTGCATTACTGCTTCGCAGAAGGAGGTGACAGCTTCCCATGTCTCCTCGCTCCGGACCATGGCTTCAACCAGGGCCAGACGCCATAGATCGCCGCCGCCGATCGCCTCGACGAGGACTGGGCGGAGCTCCGCCCAAGCAGGGCAGATCTCTACAGTATGCTCCACCGTGTCATACCTAGAGTATACGCTTGTTTACAAAGTGTGCTTTTAATATACGTTTTAAATTGTCTTTCTAACATAAAAAAAAACCTTAATTTGGCCAAAATACCCATACCTACATGTGTTTCTAAGCAACAATTACGTATCTAAGGCAATCAGCAAAAGTAAACACATTAGTTTCCTTGAAATAAGTTTAGTTTATTGTGAAGTTGTCTTTTAGAATGAGGTTTCAAGTTTTCTGTTGTTTTTTTGCGATATAGCATTCCGTTTATCTAAATTTTCCTTTAAACGTAAAATCCGAAAACACTACTTGAAAGCCTGATTCTTAGTTTGGTCTTCGTCATTATTATTATGAGTTCTCTTAATCAGAAAGATAATTATAAATCATCATATTTATTAGTTTAATCAGCTGAATCCGGTTTAACTGGAAGCCGACCCCAATATAGTTGGGAAAAGGCTAGGCAGATGATGATCATATTTATTAGTTTATTATTTTACCAATATATGTGTATTTTGTTGGTAATATACATTTAGTTTATTCATTTACTTGTATTATATATGTTATTTCTTTGTATATTTCTTTTTTTCCGAAAATATTCTATTTTATATTTTATTTATTTGCTGTACACCTACCACAGTGTGTTTCGTTTTAACCCAAAGGTTGACTGGTAGAGAATGCCTTGTTGCATTAAGTCCGCCTATGTAACACTATTGTACATGAAGTTTAAATAAATAAATAAATAAATAAATATAGTGTAAACGAAAGTCTATAAACTTTTCTTTAATAGCTTTTATAAGACTAACTCTGTAATTGAAGAGAGCAGATAGTTGAAAGGAATGTGTGTCAATACTAGAAAATATGTTTAAATGTAAGGTACATTTTAAAAGTAAGGAACACAAATAGGCCTTAGTTGTGTTTTTAAATCGATTAGTTTGTGAAACTATAATTTGTAAAGTGAAGAATTTTTAAGTTGGCTATGTGATGTGTTTTGCCAGAGCGACAATTCTGTCATTAGCATGCCACATGTCGCGAACCCATGAGTGGTCGCCTAATTAATCGAAATAATGTTTACGAACATAAAAAAAAATCGCTGCTACATCACTCCCCTCCGGAGACCGGAGGTGGATAGTGGATGAGTCGTCCGTGTATCTTGAGATGCTTGCCAGGCCAGTGGAAGGTTGGTTCCAGTGAGTCGGAACCGGAAGTCGCAGAGTTCGCGGCGAGTCGGAACTGTCTGCGGTGCCCCAGTGAGCCGGGGTGATGAGATCCCAGTGAGTCGGGATGATGCTGCAGGCTCCAGTGAGTTGGAGTGGTGCTGCTGCTGGCTCCAGTGAGTCGGAGCGGTGCGACGTAGTGACGTGACTGCTGGCGTCGACTAGGAGAGGTTCTTCATGGCTCTTCATGTGACTGGCCGAAGGTGCAGTGTGCTTTTGACAAGTTCTCCGATGAGGTTGAGGGTAGAGGCTGAGGATGCTGACCAGGAATGCGCGGTCGCTGCATGCTGATGGTCAGGATACCCGTAGAAGCCGTGAGTACTGGGTGGCTGTATGACTCGTTGCTCGAGAGCTTGAGGTCACGAAGAGGAGAAGTGATGATGACGTCACGCTGAAGTAGTTGCACGACGGCTGCGCTGACGTTCTTTGTCGACGGTTACCAGCTTGGAGGTAGCGGAACAGAGAGTAAAGTCCCGCACACCTCAATTGAAAAGGAGGATCCTCCAACCAGGCGGCTGTTATGCCTGGCGGGCTACTGCCCAATAGTTGATATTCGGGCTGATGTACCTATATGTTTAAATCGCACGGTAAACTCTGCTAGCGCGAAGCAGGATTTTAACGTTGTAATTCGCTGCTAGTTGGATAGATGGCGTCGCGGTTCTTTTTGTTGCGATGTAGATTTAGCTCCGTTGGTTTTTCTTGTGGCGGCATTGACATACGGCGGCGTTGGCATTTGTGATCTTTTTTTTACGATAAATTAGAAGTCTGAGCTTCAAGGGGCTGTAGATTTGAGTTTATGGTTTTATCAACTCGATACCTCGACGCGTTCCCGAGATAAAGGACAGACGGAGGGCAACAAAGTGATCCTATAAGTGTTCCGTTTTTACATTTTGAGGTACGGAACCCTAAAAATAAAACATATTTATAAAATTAACTTTATTTCTAATCCAAAGTTAAGATTAGACAACGAGCAAAATATCAAAATCTTGTAGTGTAGGTAAAATTTTAACGATGTAACGAGTAGCTCAGTCTTTCTAGATTTCACTTTCACAGATAGATCAATGATTTTAGTAAGTAACTTTATAAAATCTAATATAATTAACCTTAAGTAATTTACTAAGATGAGATCACAATAATTATTAAAGTATTTGAGAATGCTAACAAAAAAGTCATATTTATGACATACACCATCATGATTTGATGAATCTGTGTAATGAATTGCACAATTATCACAATAATGAGTTTGTATTATAATTACAACTCTGTAGTTTAATCAACTTACGATAAATAATTATTTTAAGCAGAATTTTAAGTAATTAATGTCTTAGTATTCATTATATATTATAAGAAAACCAATTTTAATTTTGAAGAAAGGATCGTAGAAAACAAATATTGTTAACTGTGTACGCGCAACGCATTTAAAGTTCCTACTTATGCAACAGCTCTATCATTTTGCCAAAAATTGCTAGCACCGGATCCGATCGCCAGATCCGGTATATTGGGACCGGATCCGGAAAACGTTTAATGGTGCTGAATGCCGCAGTCCCTATACTTCATCCATGTAAACGAATTTTAGTTATTTTGATTTAAAAGCAAAACTACTGAACCGATTTTGATAAAAAAATTATGGGACTACCTCTAAAGTATGATCTACCAAACAAAAACAGAATCACCAAAATCGATTACTAATTGGCGGAATAATCCAGTATTGTTACATACAAAATAAAAAACATACAGTAGAATTGAGAACTTCCTCCTTTTTTGAAGTCGGGAAAAATTGTAGAATCTTGTTAAACAAAAATATTTGTTAAAAGTTACCAAATTACCAATACTACGACCAGCAACGCGTCTTTTGTCTTTGAATCTTGGCAAAACAAAATGTCTGATATCAAATGCATCGTTTAACTGACACGTGCAGTGGTGTAGTAATGTTGTCATCAGGAAATAATGAAAAACTCGAAAAACCGTGGTTTTTTAGCCACTAAAAATATGCCGTAAAACCGGTTTTTCTGTTTTCGGTGAAACCGGTTTGCTTGCCTTACTATACTTATAGTTATTTTCTCAGATTGTGTCTCAGAAAGATAATTTGTTTCGCTCAATTTTCTTTCTGGCGCCATTATATTGTATTTTTTCACACGTTTTGAAAGAATTACCAAGGTGAGTTGTTTTGATGGTCTTTCTTTTTTGGTCTTTTTTTCGTTGTTTTTATATCCACCACCATATTTTCATTCTCAGATAGGTTTTGTTTGTCTTCTGCCTCAACCATTTTGCTTGTATCATCACTTTGAGGATTTTCATTTATGTCACTTTTTTCGCCAGAATTAGCACCTCCCTGATCATCCTGTTCATTTTCACTATCATGGATTTCAACATTAGTGTTTTCACTTATTTTGATAATATCAGCATAATTATGATCACTATCACTTTTATCACCATTATTTTGGTTATCATTAGTATCATCACTATTTGCATTCTTTAGGTTATTTGCACTAACATTATTTTCATTTATTCCATTAATTCTGTTATCACCATTATTTGTGTGATTAACGTTATTTGCATGATTTGGTTTCTTATGATTAACATTACTTTCTTTATTTCCTATCAACATATTGCCCTTATTTCCCTCATTCCCCTTATTTTCCATTTTTCCTTTATTTCCTTTTTTTGATTCATTTACTTCATTCGCCTTATTTGCATAGAACGCTGACAAAGTATTATTTTGATTGTCACCATTATCTACACTCTCATCCACATAACTTTTTTCATGAGACCTTGGCCATACACAATTGGGATTCTTCAATACACATTGTTTTCCTAGAATTACTTTGATAATATTGAGCGGGACCCAGTGGCCTGGCATCTCGGCTTCTATTGGGTTCTGTACGAACACCAATTGATCTTTATGAGGATCCTGCCAGCGGCCCGCTACGGTGTAGGCCATGGAACATAATGTTAATACTGTGGAGATCACTGGAATAAAATAAACACATTAGGTTATATTTAAGAGGCGGTCGGTACTCTCCAAACATGAATTTTGAAACCTATACATATGTTTAATACCTTAGCCATAAACATTTTGAGAGGCTATGGTTTCGACTGTTTCATCAAAATAATATAACGCTACTTTGTACATATATTTATCAAGACTTAATTATTATCTTCTAAGAATTTTCGTATATCAAAGGATAAGGTCATCTTACTGCGACTTTTGATAAATTTTAGGGTACACAAAAGCAAAACGAAATTTTTGTAAAAGCTTACGGCGGATATTATTCGAAAATTGGTTGTAGTCGAAAATGGAAAGTTACAATTATTGACCCAAGACCTGTTTAAAAGGGAGTAAATGACGAATTTTTTTTTAAAAAGCTGCAAGACAATCATCCGAGGGAAGCTAATGCCATTGATCTCAATTATGGTAGGCGCCGAAAAGTACTGGAGTGGCGACCGCGTACCGGAAGACGCAACTTGGAAGGTCTCCCACAAGGTGGACCGATGACCTGGTGAAGGTCGCGGGTAGTCGATGGATGCGAGACGCGCCAGACCGTTGTGGCGCCGTTGGGGGAAGGCCAATGTCCAGCAGTGCACGTCTTTCGGCTGATATGATGATGATGATGGTAGGCGCCAGATAAATGTGCAATGACGGTGTGATTTATTCACTATATTAATATCAAAAATAGATATAAAGACTATCGTAAAACGACAACTATCGTGAGCCTTTACGTTCTTTAGTAATGAAGTTCATAGGTATTTTGTTCGGGTATAGATCTATGAAGGGATAATAGGGAAAGGTCAATGAACTTTATTCCAAGTTTATCTGGCCTACCATAGTGTCGTAGTGTTATATAATAAGGTCAACCTTCTCCATAGCCACGAAAATAACACCCATGCCATATCTATCAAGAAATGTGCATTACAGGCGCCAATTTGGAATTTGATTTCGAGCCCATTTTCGTTATCCCCGAAAAGCATGAAAATGACAACCGTAGCGAAACCATCAAATCAATATTACGTATCAGTAAGAAAGTTGGCCGGATCATTTAGGAACTAATAAAATGTAAAAACCAAGAATAACTTACTTTGTTTTAAATGTTGATAATTTAAAAAATTAAAATATTAATATTTTAATTTTTCTTTTTTTTTTCATTTCATCAAGAAAACTTGAGTACACAGTACCTAGCTTGGTTATGAAAGGTATTGCGGTCAACCATGATTTATAGTTTTTCCTATTATAAGTTTTAAAATGGAAAGTTAATTGGCGGGACCGGACGTGGAGATTCCTCGATGTGAGTTTTTAGGCAGATTAAAAAAATTATACACTTAAAAAATCTGTAGCTTGTGTGGGTGACAGTGGCAAAAATCCAGTAAATTCGGCTGACAAATTCTACAGAACACGATCTCAAGAAATGCCTTAAAATAAAAGAAAATCCATAATTATTATACACGTTTACTGTGCTCACAGGGTGACAATAATAACAATAAAAATATTCAGTCTTTACAAGGGTCACCGGTCAAGCTGACCGTTGGCTTCCGTCATATTGAAGTCAAAGTCTCTTAAGCCTTGCAGCTCGTCTTCAGAAGGCGGGAAAACGCAATCTAAGTCGACATATAACTGCTTCTGGACTGTCAATTTGTCCACAATCTGGGAGAAAGTTGGCCTGTCTGTGGGGTTCTCGGACCAGCACTCCACCATGAGTTGGTAGAGGGTCGGCGAGGCTCGGGCTGGCTTTGGTAGACGTCCTCCACCGGCCAGGAATGAAGGTACGTGGTGGTTACTGAGCTCGGCGTATGGGAAGCCCCCTGAAACGCAAATTATGGTGGTATTAGATCATAGAAGGGGTCCGCTAGGGCCAGTGCCTGCCAAGGTTGTGGAATTTGTTCGAAAGAGTCACCGCGGCCCTGGAACGCAAAGGACACTAGGAGGAACACGGATGGGTTTTAGTCAGTAAGAGTCTGACACTTCCTTCTGCTTCACCCAGAGCGGGAGGAGTCATTTGATGATTTTCCATCCATTAAAAAAAGTGGTATTAGGTATTTATCAGATTATTAAACTTCGCCATTGACCGTCCGTCCGTCTACAGACATGGGCGACCCACTACCACTTCAGCATGCTGATTCTACGCGCAATGCCGGTTTAGTTCTCCAATGATGACTGTGGCTGCTGCTGGTGTGGGACGCCCTAGGCGGCACGGTTTTTCGATGATTTGAAAAGGTGGCAGCGGATGGATGCGCACTGCTCAAGACCGGGATGGTTGGTGCTCTTTGGGGGAGGTTAACGTTCAGCAGTGGACGGCAATTGGCTGATATGATGATGATGGTTAAAATTTGAATAGGGCTCGCTTCAGCAGACCAGAGTGGACTTTTAATTTAGAGTCAGTTGTTAACACAAGGTTAAGTAACATAATTATATTCGATACAATGGGCCCGGGTTCAAAGTAACTCGGAGTAAAAAAAGTCAAGTCTCTCTGGTTAGTGCAAGTGGGCCTATAACATTATTAGATTATAATAATAATAGTAATAATAATAAAGTTTATTATTCTTCTCTCACATGGAAATTTTACAAACAATATAAAAAGCAAACAAAACATTAGTGATAATTATTGTGAACTATTATTATTATTGTCGATTGGTAACTATTACCGTAAGCAGAGTAGGTACCTACATTTTTCCTTTTGCACATTACGATAATAATTATCTACTATTCAAAGCTTCAAGAAAATGCCAACAAGACAACGCGATGAGAAGTCGTCGTCACATAGGCCCGTCTGTAGTGCTATTCTTTAAGAACATTTTCGTTTCTCGACAACCCGAATCCGAGGTGAGTATCAAATTCGTATCAACATGAGGCCTTTATGTTGTTGAAGCTGGATATAGAAATGGTTACAGAATAGGCTAGCTGTACTGCTCATAGATATCTAATCGGTTTTAATGCAGAGTGGCAAAGAAAAGTCATTGTTAAGATAAACCTTAACCACTGGTCTCTTTTTCAATTGGCATTGAATTATCCATCTTTGCCAGCGCTTTGGTGCCGCATGCCGTTGCATACGATTATCAGTATTACCTTAAGTACATGCTTTATTTAGTTCTTACCTAAAGTAGCGATCTCCCACAGCAGCACAGCGAAAGCCCACACATCGCTGGCACTGCAGTACTGGGAATGTAGGATGGCTTCGGGAGCCAGCCACCGTAGTGGGACCGGCCTGGACCTCGTATGGACGTACACGCCGGACCGCGACAGACCGAAGTCGGCCACTTTCAGGAGACCTGCGCCGTCGACCAGGATGTTCCGGGCGGCTAGGTCTCTGGAAATTAGTGAAGGTTTGCTGTTAGATCTCGAGGTATGGCATAGGAAATAGCCGTGATTTGTGAAGAGACTTCCTGCCCAGCTCCTTTCTGTCCAGGTGAAGATATTTTTATCACCTGACAGATGTGTGTGTATCTATCTCATAGATATATGTTTTTTTTATATTTCTATGGTGTATCCTAAATCGTGCCAATTATGCAAAGACCTACCTATATGTATATTCTCTAAGCAAATATGAGACAAAATACCATATCGTAGTGAGAGAGAGAAAAACACGATTGCGAAAAGATACTCAGTGCCTGTTTCACCACCTACGATTAAGTTCCTGTTAATTTACTTGGCAGATAAATTCCATACAAATTATGTTCCATTTTCGAATTTATTCGGTGAGTAGTGATTACTCGGAGATCGTGAAACAGGCCCTTAGTCTATTTTCGTCTTGTGAAGAGATAAGTCATGCCGTGAGAGAAGTTCCGAACGAATCTTTTTTCAACTTAATCGGCCTAGTAGATTCGGAACAAGTTGTCTGTAACGGACGGACAGACAGATATAAGAGTGATCTTAGATAACGATTTCATTTTTCATGTGGACATTCGCAACCCTAAAATACGACATCACTTACCTAACGGCGGCGACCGCGACTTTTTTATTTTTTCAAAATTGAATACGCCTATGTCACTTCGGCACGTAAAACGAATCTAATGATTTAATAAAACCTCATCATAGCGCGTGAGTTAAAATATGGGCATGCAAAAAGAAAGAGACTAGAATCTTCCCTATAATACGAGTATTATAAAGAGGAAAGATTTGTTTGTTTGTATGTTTGTTTGAATTGAATAGGCTCTGAAACTACTGGACCGATTTGAAATTCTTTCACCACTAGAAACCTACATTATCCCTGATGAACATAGGCTATACAATGTTTTCAAAAAAGTTAGGGATCCAAGGAAGTCCAAGGAAGTTAGGGTATGAAAACTTCGATAATGTAACCAAAGGTGTGAAAAAATGCCAAAAAAGATCCTTATATCGCGTACGCTGCGGAAACTATTGACAATAGAGCAAAGTGATGCACTACAGTTTAATAGAAGACATCAATATCTACAAAAAAAATCCACAGGGGTATATATCTGACTATTATGGTTAAGTCACAATGACCTTTTTTTTTCAATTTATTGAATCAAAACCCGGGTGAAATGGAATAGTGGTGATTTTAGTATCATGACATTAATCCCTAAGTATTTAAATTGTTTAAAAATTAAGTTTAGTTATGAACAAGTAAATTACACTTTAAATTATTCAAATCGGAACTTTCGTTTAAAAGTTATGATGGGTATAAAAATTCTCTAACTAAGAAAAATGTTGTAGTTTGCGCGAACTGCCGTCGTCGAACGTTTGGTCTATTAATAAGTAATTTACACGGGGAGATGAAGTTCGTGGAGTACTAACTAAACCCGCGCGAACGAGTACTAGCACTTCGCCTTAGTATACCTAAACAAGTGCGAGTCGGACTCGCGTGCAATGGGTTCCGAACGAACTTCAGTTTTGTAACGTGTCATTTTAACACTATAGACTTATTTTAGGTTTTCCTGTAATCTATAGGTAACGATCTATTATCTACATTTAGAAAAAAATATGATTCAGTAGTGTTTCGGAGATAATTTAAGAGGGGAATGGTAACTTTTCGCCTATTTTCTTTGATAACTTAAAACTAATTCCATGAATTGTTACTTAGTCTTCGTCCTCTCTCCTAACTTTGCTGTGCCCGAGAGGGTCCATATTGATCTTAACAATATTTATACCACCTAGTACATAATATGGAATGCAATAAAATATTGAGTATTGAGTAATAAGCTTGTTCATTTGATATGCCACACGAAACAGTTTGAAAAACTTTTTTTTTTTAATTCTAGTTTGTCCCCCAAAAGTGCACCCCATGCTCAAAATTTATTAATTTACATAGCGCGTCCGTGTTTGGGTCACAGAAGGCCATATTATGGATACCATATATACCAAATTTCAACAGAATCGGTACCATAGATCCGGAGAAAATTGTCTGTGACAAACGTACAAACAGACAGAGAGTCTCGAGGTGATCCTATAGATATGGGTTCCGTTTCTAACGGATGTTCGGAAACCTAACAAATATATTAAGATCTCCAAAAACATTCCCCTCCTTCAGCGGCAATACGGTTCTAAAGTTCTTGTTATTGTTTATTATATTATCTGAATTAATTTAATTGTGTTCATAGAGTTTTGGGGCAAAATAAAACTTCAGCCCGCACATTATTTAATGTAAAATAAACTTTATATCCTTGAGATAGAATTGAGATTTAAGGTGTAATAAGTCGAATGATTCGCCAACCTTGAGGTTTGTCTGCTCCTAGCAACGGTTGCTAGGCAACATCGAAAACTGGATGTTCGGCTACAATCGAACGCCGCAAACATTTTCATACGTTCTTATGAATGAAAATGATGGCTGAGTAAAGGTTAAAAAAAGACAGAAAAAGAGTATATTACCTATACGATCTGTATTATTAAGATATAATTTGTTATAATGTAATAATTATAATATAGTTTACATTCTATACGAAATAACATAATTATGAGAATATGGCCACTGGTGAAAAGTAGGTCATCGATCGATAGTTTTATATATTTTTTGGATATGATTATAACAAGTTGGAAACACCTACATGAAAGACGTATCTACAAATCGAGCAGAAAGATATTGCTATAACATTATTGTCAGGCGAAGGCGGCCAATTTTCTCGACAATTTGGAATTATTTCACATTGCTATGATCGAAAATAAACATTAATAGAAAATATGAGGGTCTTCTTCATTCATGATTTCTACAATAGGTTCTCATAAATCCTATGATAATAGGGATCCAATTACTTAAATGGTTCAATAGAATTCATCGGCAGCTATCCAATTAAGTTGAATTAAATATTGTGTTTTATTTGATTTAACAATACAAATAAAGGCAATAATGTGAGAAGTAAAACATCAAACACGATTATTTGGTATGTAATCTGAGTGGCAAACTGTGAAGGTTTACGTTTTAAATTAAATATGGCGGGGGCTCGGGTGCCTGGGAAAATGGCTGTTGGCGGGCGGAGTTCGCGGAAAAGGTCGGAATTTTCCCCGTACCGTGAGCGACCTGCGCGTTGGAGGTTTTGTATTCCTACGTCATGCTGCATGGAATGGGGCCTTTCAATTATTTTATGGCAACAAGTGGCAGATTTTACCTTTTTTGCGCTGAGTTTAGATACATTTAAATAATTTAAAGCATAATAAAATTAATTTCGAGGAGCTAGTGGCCGAATTATAACAGCCGAGTCGAACTTTGATTTTAAACTAGCTTGCCAAGGTCAATCCTTGGATTGGTGACCTATAACATACCGAGTTTCCTCCGTGCCTCGGAAAGCACGTTAAGCCGTTTGTCCCGGATGTCATTAAAACATGTTTGACCGTTTTTAGTTCGTTACAGGTAGTAAGAAACCAGAGAATCTGACAACAGTCTTTTTTCCCGCCACACATTCCCAACCACTACAACTTCTGAAAGCCAGAATCAACAGTGGCGACCACCAGAAAAACGCCGAGCCAGTGAAGCCCGACGTGTCCCGGAGAAACGACTCAACTGTCTTGGATCCGGCAACGAAATTAATCAGAAAAGTACAGCGGAGGAGTATAAGTAGTGACACCAGTCTTGCCAAGGGGTATCGTATTACCCAGTAACTGACTTACATAACTGGGTTATGTAAGTCAGAAAGGCAGTTGTTCTATGTAAAATACTGGTATTCAGCTGCACTCCGATAGACTGTCGACCACAACATTGTTAGCAGAAGGTTTTACAGATTGATCGATTGATCCTATCTATTTCAGCCCAATACGATGATTTTTAGGGTAACCAAAGAAACCCTATTACTAAGCCTCCGCTGTCCGTCTGTCTGTCAGCGGGCTGTATCTCAAGGTCCATTATAGGTAGACAGTTGAAATTTTCACAGAATGTGTATTTCTATTGTTAAAATTAAGGTTTATGGTACGAAACCCTTCGTGTGCGAGTCCGACTCGCCCTTGGCTGGTTTTTTGATTTCACCAACACAAAATGAACGGAGTTCGAGTTAAAACGAGTAAATGGTATCTTGGGTTCTAAACAGACCCATGCAACTTCGTCTGCGTCATATTTATCATTAATGCTGCGCTCTTATTGGTCGTAGCGTGATGTTATAGTCTTTAACCTTCCTCGATGAATGGGCTATCCAACACTATTCTACTATTCAATTTGAACTCGTAGTTTCTGAGATTGGGCGTTCAACTAAACAAACACCCAAATTCTTCAGCTATACAGGGTATTTGTAAAACACCAACAACCTAAAAAAAATCTAAAAAAATATCAGCTGTTGTTTCACACAAAATGCGGGGTTTTCTCAAAGTATAGGTTGTATAGAATCGTGTGTACTTTCACTGCCTAAGAGGTTGTTGGTGTTTCACAAATAACCCTGTATAATATTGGTATAGATATCTATATTATGGAACACAATCCCTTAACTTTATCCCTAACCTTTCAGTGAAACTTTGCCGAAATATTATAAATTACTGTTATTACGAAGTTTCATTTGACTTAAGTTGGCACATTTTAATAATGTTAGGGCTGAATTATATTAACTTTATTATTTTATGTAAATCAGTTTTATATTTTTCTTTGCTTTCCTACTTATATTACACAATAGCTGCCGCCTACGGCTCCACCCATGTGTAATTCGAAAACTATCCCACGTGGACATCTTTTCAGGATAAACAGTACCCGTTTCTTTTTTATTTTAAGGATGGGAAATCATCAAATGACTCCTCTCGCTCTGGATGAAGCAGAAGGGAGTATCAGACTCTTACTGACTAAAACCCATCCGTGTTCCAGCAACCCCGGCAGGCACTGGCCCTAGCAGGGCCCGTCTTCTATGCTGGCAGCTCTTTGAGGCGCGCGTGGAACACAGCGCGCTGTCGACCCGGGCCTGGTTCTGATCGGACGGCGAGCCACCCATTGCTCGCCGTCCGCAAGGCTGCGCCTACGGTGGCCGGGAATCGCCCTGCGACTCCCGACGCCCGGGGCATTTTCTTCTTTTGCGGCGGCTGGGGCGTGGGGTTTCCCTCTCTCTCACCTTCGCTAGCATTACTGCTATTCCAGTACATGGTTTACCAGCGTGCCAAGTTTCATCCAAACCCGTGGAGTCGTTAACACGTGAAGAGGTAACCGACAGGCGCAATGGTTAACCGATTGGCTACTGCCCTTCGTGTCCCGGTTTCGATCCCGCACGTAAATATTTGTATGGCCTACAGATAGTTATTGCGGGTGTGGCTGTTTGTGTATGTAAGATTATATGTTTGTGTACGCACCCACGATAAAGGAGAATTTGTAGTGTGGGGCCTGTGGGGCTAAGTTAAAAAAAAAACTCACTTTGGAACACTTTTACTCCGAATTCGAAGTGTTAGGCAGAGAGAAACCTATTGAAAAAGTGAAATGAGAATGAGTTTCATAGGCGGCGGGCCTAATACGTGTCTGATTCTTGAAAGAAAACATTTCGAATTTATTTAAAATACGGTTTAGGTCTAAAATTATCCAATCATCAAACATTTTGAAAAGTGTTTCTATGCCCACTAAGTAAATAAAGAGATTAATTTAGTGTTTCACAAGGTGGCAAAACAAAGGAGCGGCAAAAGTCGTGAAAATTCAAGCTTACACACGCTCACTTCTTTTTCACTTACGTTTCAAGTCGTCTAAAAACGGATAAGGTCACCCGGGGCGAAAGCAACTATGAGGCTAAAGCAACTAATTTAATTTTCTCTCAATCTAATCATTTTTGTAGATAGCTCTATCTATTGGAGTAAAGAGGAATCATAGTTTTTTCAAATAAAGTACAGATGGCATCACTAGTTCACCTACTGCAGTACTGACAGATCATTTTCTGTCAGCTGCCATTTTAGAGTAACGTGTTGCTGCGTCCTGTGTTATGTTTTATGACATTAAAAATATTTCAAGTCGTTGCAAGGAAAAATAGAAGTGCATCCTAAAAACAAGATAAAACGTAAGTGTTTTCGGTATATTTGGTTAAACTCTAGGTGTTATAATTAACATTTTATTGATATAGTTACATTAACCTCAACTTTTCATGCACGTGGGTTATTGCAACTATTTTTGCAGTTACAATCGCCCCATGCTTTTTGTACGAAAACTGCAAATTACTAGTGACGTTCCGTGTCGATATTTCGATAAGTGAATTTCACGTATTTGCATAAATGTTTTAGCTGCAATTAGTATGAAGTGTTTTAGATTTTGCGTAGTTTTAACAAAATGAAATAGATAGCTTAAATAAAAAAATGTACCAAGTTAATACAAAATCCAAATTTTGTTATCAGATGGTCCGAAACTATAAAAGAAAAAAGCAGAAAACTTATTGCTGTGAAACACTTCTTGAAGCTGTACGACTAGTAAAGCAAAAACAGTTAACCAGTTATGCTGCTGTAGAACGCTTCAATATTCCTCGTTCAACAATAATATCACATGTATACGCTACGCGCGGGAGCAAATCCGAGAAAAAAAAAATTAATTACCGATTAATACGGAATAATTAGTTTATTTGATTTTGACTGAGAATTATCCTAAGTTTTTTTTTACTTTAATAAGTAAACATTTTTTAAATAAACTTTCAAAATACAGACAGAAATCGCTTTTTCTTGACCTTTATCCTAAATATTAGATTAGTCATCAATGCGTACTTATCGTATATTTGTCAAAGCATTTTACATGAGAAGAAATCTTTTCTTGCTTTTATTTTATGTCCTAAATTCCATTAATAAAATAGAATTACTCTAGCTGAGTATAATATACTTTATTCATCTTATTCCTAATGAACACTTAGATAAATTTTTTGTTTTTGCCTTAAGAAACCTATATTTAAACCTTTCATTATTGTTAATTATCGAATGTCTTCACAAATATTTATCGATAAGTAGTAGGTACTACATCTCAACACTAGTCAGTATGGAAGTCAGTCGCATTCACCCCATAAAAAAATAAAAGTAAATTTGCTTCAAACTGAACTCTATCTCAGCGACTATAGATAGCTTTTACAGATAATTCTGTGTGCATCTACATGTACTCTTGACCTCAACATTTAGAAACAGATTACAACAGGGTTATAACGAATAGTCACATTTACCCCAAAGTGGGGTGAATGTAACTTTTACTGGTCTTATTCAACAATAATGCAAATTAATGAAAAACCAATTCTATTTGTAACTTAATTTATGTCGAAACTGTTCATCGAAAGCTGTGCAATGAAGTACGTTTATTAGAATATCCCTATTATTTAAGTAGCTCATGGTGGAGGGAAGCAAAGTTTCAAAATATTTTTTTTTAGTTGCTTTCGCCCCGGGTGACCTTATGCAAAACCTTTCTTAGGGTTCCGCACCCGAAGGGTAACCAACGGAACCCTATTACCTACTAAGTCTCCGCTGTTCGTCCGTCCGTCCGTCTGTCTGTCAGCGGGCTGTATCTCAAGAACGTAATAGGTAGACAGTTGAAATTTTCAAAGATTGTGTATTTCTATTGGCGTTAAAACAACAAACAATAAACGTAGGGTTTATGGTACGCAGCCCTTCGTGTGCGAGTTCGACTCGCACCTGGATGGTTTTTGGTATTCAAGAATCATCCAGAAACATTCGCCTCATTATGAAAATTCACTGAATAGGGGCCAAGTATTGTGTCTGTCCAGAGCGGCTTAATAGCTAGATCTATGTCCTAGGAGTGTTTCCTATCCAAAAACAAACAAATACGAATAAATGAAACGCTCACCTGTGCGTTATCCCTCTGTCTTCTAAATGTCTCATTCCAAGCGCGACTTGCAGGGCGTATTCCCTCATAGTATTGCCGTCTAGATGCAACGCTGGTTCAGCTACATAATGGTCCTTTTTCTTATCACAATCTAGGTACAATTTGCAGTCACCATCCGAAAGAGCAGGGTCTGAGTCACTGAGGTTCGTGTACTCGGCTAGAAACGAAAACATATAGAAATTAGGCAGGTACATGGCGTAGCATCTTGCCTGTGATTACGACTTCTCGATACCCTCAATCTAAGCCTGTGGTGCCCCCTATCCACTAGGCAACTAGTACCTACCGATCTTCTTTAAAAAAAAAAAAAAAAAACAAACTATGAAACGAAACAAGTCGACTCGTAATTTTTGGCAGCAGCGCGTCTGCAGCGCTGCTGACGTGCGGCACAGTGGTACGACAAATTTGAAGAGTGAATTTGGGTCTTGTAACTTACACCTTGCTGATTTTTCGGAAGGTTCGCGAAATTTCGTCCCATTTCATCAAAATAAGTAGGTACTTATGACCTCTAATTCCTGTAGTTTATCCGTTTATGGTGCCCCCCAGACGGGATGCCCTAAGCAATTGCTCAATTTGCTTATGGGTTAATCCGGCACTGCCTGTGGAACGAAGAACAGGCAAGTGTGGGTCTAGTCTGTGTACAATACATCGTATCGTCTTCATTTGTACGGCAAAGAAAATCGCGTCGTCCGACAAAGGGCGCTATTCGCGACGATCGCGTACTTGCACGATGGTCACTTTGTATAGCCTACGCATACCGGAACGGAATGGCAAAGCATTTAAATTTTTACCAAAGGACATTCAAACTTATGTAGTAGGAATACGACATAAATGCCAATGTTATACATTGATTTCGTGGTTTCGAAAGGGTTTTCTGGACACGGCATTGGAGAGCACGATGAGGCATCCTGCGGCAAATCGGGGGATGCCTTGTAGGCCCCCGGGATACTACAGTGTGCAATTTTGCAGAAGACAGTAAATCTGACTCCAGTCTTGCCATGAAGTACCGTGTCACCCAGTTATTGGGTTGTGGAGGTCTGGTAGGCAGCATAATAGTTAGGAAAAGGCTAGGCAAATGATGATGACAAGCAAGCAAGTTCCATGGAGACGAGTCTATCACCACCAACAAGGCACAAATTCGAAGTTTGAGAAGAACAGATTGTCATTTAAAGACCAAACTCGTTAAATCAGCAGGGCAACGTTGAAATGAGAATTTTACAATGCGATATCTCAATAAATTTTAACCCAAAATGTAGGTATTATACGCTTTCCTTTTTCAGCTATTCCGTTTGAATAAAGCTCCTGGCAAAATATTTTGTTTGAAAGGCTTCAATAAATATTGCTCACAGAAATTAAACAGGCATTTGGAATTAAAGTTAAGCTTTTATTTTTTATTTGTAGTCTTGTATGAGTCTTATATATCTCTTTGATTTGCTCTTAAATTATTAGTTTCGATATAAGCTCCTGTTAGCAATTTTGTGTGTCTTGTGCTACTCTCAAATAAACATTTTTATTTCTTTTCTTTTCTGTTTTTGCAGTCAACTGGTTTGACTATAAATAAAAGAAACTAAACTACGTAGGTATGAATGAATAGATACTTTCAGAGATTAGGTGGGAATTTACGAACTAATATTACACCAAGTACCACTTTGCATGTTAGGAAGGTATATAATTTTTTATATTCTCACTATACAAAATTATTTTAAAATTCCATGATAAATGGCTAATTCAGCACACCGAAAAAACTAAGATGATGATGATGACCAAAAACTATGATATAAAAAACTTACAGTCTGCCTCAGACGGCCTTCCCTGGGAGCTGTCAACTCTCCTCGTAACACTGGAGGTCTGACTCTCCTTCCGTCTCCCCCTCGCCGTCCGCAGGAGTGACAGCAGGTCCCCTCGTGGGGCATGTTCCAACAGGGCGATGAGCGGCGCCCGTCTGGTACAACACGCTATTAAACGGATCACGTGCTTATGTGAGCCGACATGTTTGAGCATCACTATCTCGCGGAGGAAGTCTTGCACTTCTTCTTCTGTTACTTCTTCTGTGGAAGAGAAGATAAGGGTTTAAAATGGGACGATGGATTAAGGGTAAACTGTAAAAGATTTGTGCCGAAACTTTAACTAAGATCTAAATTCCGGTTCCGGTTTTTTTAAGGTTGCTGCTGGACTGTGTTGGATCTAGTATACTTGCATTCAGCAACACGCAGCAATTCAGATATTGCTCGTCCATGTCACTCGAATCGCCGCGTGCCAACCTGTTGTGAGCTACAACCTGGGAGTCTTAAAGTCAAGAGTGAATAGGTTGCTTCTAGGCAGGCGTGCTCCATCTTCGACCACATCATCGCTTACCATCAGGTGAGATGGTGGTAAAAAAAAAAGAAAAAAAAAATACGTTCATAGAGTTGCTGTAGATTGAAGTGGCAGGATCATGGATCATATTTTTATGGGCAGGACGATAATGTATTACCGCAAGGCACGTCGTTGGGGTGGCGCCTAGGTGTTAAAATTTTAGGCTATTATCTAAGAATTTTAGTTTTTATTTTTAGCATTCCGAACAAAAAACGGAACCTTTATAGGATCACTCAGGTGTCTGTCAGTATGTCTCACAGCCAGTTTTGTCCGGATCTACTAGACTGATTCTGTTGAAATTTGGTACACATATGGACTTCTGTGACTTAAAAACGGATGCGTTACGTAAATCATTAAATTATATATAGTATGGGGGTCAATTTTGGGGGTCAAAATAGAAAAAGAAAGTTTTTTGAACGAAATCGTGTGACATGTATACCAAATGAAAGGGCTGTGAAGGTTTTAATTATAATTTTAAAATAAATGATTTTTAAGACGAAAAATGACCATTTCCTCTTTATCTTCGAAACAACTGAGTCTAAAATTTTGAAAAAAAAAAAATATGGAGTCAATAGATCGTATAGATTAGGTACAGGAAAACCTATAAAAAGTCTATAGTATTAAAATAACACATTAAAAAAAATGATTTCGTTCGGAACCCTTTGCACGCGAGTCCGACTCGCACTTGGCCAGTTTTTTAATTCTGATGTAGATACCTGCAAGGCTGCAAGCGTGTAAACCGGTTCCAACAAATAGATGAACCACGACAATGCGACACCGAAGTGACAACGCGTTTTATAAAAAAATCCGACTGCCGTCGACAGATAGTACCATTTTGTATAAAAACGCGTTGTATACTTTTCACAATGGCTTGGCACCTGTCTGAGGTAGCCTTAATATGGATTAAAACTTCTCTCTTTACATACACTAATTAATTTTATCACAATTAAGACATCAGTGTGGTAAACGACGGAAAAACGAAGGAGCCCACATGTTTGTTACGAACTTAAGTGCGCGGAACTAAGTATGCGTGCGTAATGCATATTTACTGACAATTAAGAGGCCTTTAATTGCTTAGGCGTTTAAAAAACAGTAAACAGTAGGTCGGTATATTTTCTTGGGCAGTCTCGCGTGTGCCATTATTAGGGATGTATTGCTTGCCTAGAAGTTATGATAACCATATAAAAATTTCATTATAAGTTCCATCATCGGACCACAAGACGAACAGCGATGCGCCACCGACCGGTACATGGTGGACATTCCACCCACACGCACAAAACGTTTTGAGAACACATTCATAGTGCGTACAGCTAAGGAGTGGAATTCCCTGCCGGAGTCTGTGTTTCCTGATAGCTACAACCTGGGAGTCTTTCAAGTCAAGAATGAATAGGTTACTTCTAGGCAAGCTTGCTCCATCTTCGACCTATGGCTTACCATAAGGTGTGATAGTGGTCAAACGCGTGCCTATCAATAGTAAAAAGTTAGAACTTGTAAACTCTAAGTTATAGTAGTCGGAATGAAGACTGGTTAACGACAAGGAAATGCTTGTTAAAGTAACAGAGCGAGGGTTGAATCATGTCTATGCTTACACATTCTGGAGAGAAAATAAATGGACACTTCAATAACTGTTGATAATATTCTTTCAACTAATGACTAGAGAAAATGTGCCTTCGACATTTATCTCAATTTTCTGAAGTGAGAATTTGGAGCAGAGAAACTGTCAGTCTCTACTTTAAAATTAGAACCTGTCAGAATAGCATTGAACTTTAAAGAAGACTTTGAAAAGAGGGAAATTCTCGTGTTTTAATGAGCATTCGCATTCGCGAGTATTGTGGCGTTTTTAACTTTTTAAGTACAAGAATTGTTTTAAGTTCTCATTTTCAAATTCTAAAATAATCATTATTTTGCAAGTTGGTTATAAATTGCACTTTTAAACGTCAGATCTCAATTCAGAAACCATCGCGGTCAGTCTTTCCGTGATCTGTGACCTAAAATCAATCATAATTCAACAGTTTCCGCAAAAACAGGAACTTTTCAAGAACAGAAGACGACTCGAAAGCAATTTTAGTAAAATTACACGCTTCTACAATATTATCTAAGAAATAACTTGAAACAAGCAGTTCAAGAGTGCACCCATGAACATTATGGATACCGACTTTCATTTCCTAGACGCGTTTATGCAATCATAATTGCGCATGCTAAATTAACTAAACATTTTGCTTAAAAATAGTGATGTGACTGCGTTAATAACTCAAAATTTTGACAGTATGACCATTGTTCAGTGTTGTAATTATGTTATTAGAATGTAGTCATTGTTTATGCCGATGTTGTTTTTTTTGTTTATTTAGTTCATTTTGCGTTAAACAATGAAGACAGTCTAGAAGGCGAAAATTAATTATAGCGGCATAATCGCGGTTAACGGTTGCTTAGTGACCTGTTACCGAAATAAAAGAGGGTTTTCTTCATAATATTATTTTAGAGTTGGTACCTAGATAATAGTTAGGTGCTAATTTACTTTTTTTATGGTGGGAATTCATCAAATGACTCCTTCCGCTCTGAGTGGAGCGGAAGGGAATGTTAGACTCTTACTGACTAAAATAATTAATGAATAAAATATTTAATGCAAGTGGCATTTATGAGAAACACGGGTGGGCCGTGTTTCTCATAAATGCCCCTTGCATTAAAGGGCCGCGGTGACTCTTTGCACAGCAGTCTTGGCAGTTCGACGTTACCCTATACCTTTTTTTTTTAGGATGGGAAATCATCAAATGACTCTTCTCGCTCTGGGCAAAGCAGAAGGGAGTGTCAGACTTTTACTGACTAAAACCCATCCGTGTTTCTCCTAGTGCCCTTTGCGTTCAAGGGTACGGTGCCTCTTTCGAACGAAGTCCACAGCCCCAGCAGGCACTGGCCCTAGCGAGCCCCGTCTTTAATGCTGACAGCTCTTTGAGGCGCGCGTGGAACACAGCGCGCCGTCGACCCGGGCCTGGTTCTGATTAGACGGCGAGCCACCCAATGCTCGCCGTCCGCAGACCCGCGCCTACGGTGGCCGAGAATCGTCCTGCGACTCCCGACGCCCGGGGCGTCTTCTTCTGTTGCGGCGACTAGGGCGTGAGGTTTCCCTCTCCCTCACACGTTCGGCTTCCTCCTTTGCTAGCATTACTGCTTCGCAGAAGGAAGTGACCGCTTCCCATGTCTCCTCGCTCCGGACCATGGCTTGAACCAGGGCCGGACGCGAGAGATCACCGCCACCGATCGCCTCAACGAGGACACGGCGGTGCTCCGCCCGTTACCCTATACCTACATTCTCTATGTGGAAGTTAATGTTTCACAATTTCAATCAATACGAAACTACACGCTATTTACAAAGTAAACACACTGTAGTTTATAGAGAACACTTGACTCACCTCTCGCCGTGGTGTTTTCAAGTAGTGCCGGTAGTACACACTATAAATGACAGATGGCGCCACTTGTGTCTTCTTGTATTCCTTTTATATAATTATTTTTGTTGCCTAAGATTGTACTCATGTTATATAAATATAGAAGTTAGATGTTTTCATATTTATGATGTTACTACATTCTCAAAATAAGCTGAAACTCCGCTATGTCTTGGTTGATTGTAAGGAAGAATCGACATATTAACAGACGCTCATTGTAAGGAGTAGGTTTTTTTAACAATTGTCAATTTAACTACAGTACCTAAATTATCGACTATTTGAAAATTGACGACTGTTCCATGACCAGGGGGGCTGGGCTTTTCTTCGACCAAAGAATAAGCATTGCTATTCAGCGCCGCAATGCTGCCATTGTTCTGGGCACTTTTGCCATTGACAGCGAAGTGGTTTTTTTTATGCTCACAGATTTACTTTGTTTTTCTACGCGTTTGTAAATATTTCTTAAAATACCTATTAGGTTATATTTATGATTTAAATTTTGTAAATAAATGAGTACCTACCTACATTAAATGGTTATTTCATGACACTTAGGAAGAATGTCGCATCACTATCGTGCTCACGAATTAAAGCTGTACTCACACTTACCGGACTACACGCGTGTCGTTCATTAAAGATTTCTTAAGGCCCAGTCCCAGTCTCATACCTACTTTAAAAGAGATCGCAATATCAGGTCAGCAACAATTAATGTCATGATGAAAAGATGATTTAGAAACTCTAGGGTGTGTGGGGTTGTTAGACCGTTCTGCCCACACGATTAGAAGAAAAATTAAAAAAAAAAATTGAAAAATTAAACTGGCCAAGTGCGAGTCGGACTCGCGTGCAAACGGTTCCGAAAGAATTTCTTTTTTTTAACATGTTATTTTAACAATATATAATTCATATAGATTTTCCTGTAATCTATAGGTAAAGATCTTTTTAGCCCATGTTTTTCAAAATTTTAGGCTCAGTAGTTTCGGAGATAAGGGAGGATGGACATTTTTCGTCTAATTTCTTGAATATTTTTAAAATTATTTATTTTAAAATTATGAAAAAAATATAATTAAGTAATTGATATATCAGACGATATTATTCAAAAATATTTTTTTCTTGTTTTACCTCCAAAAGTGACCCCCATACTAAAAGTTTAATAATTTATGTAACATGTCCGTGTTTGGGTCATAAAAGTCCATATTTGCACCAAATTTCAACAGAATCGGTGAAGCAGATCCGGAGGAAACTGGCTGTGATAGACGGTCAGACAGACAGAAAGACGGACAGACAGACAGACGGACCGACAGACAGACGGACAGACAGACACCCGAGTGGTTTCCGTTTTTTGTTCGGAACCCATTACAAAATGTTGGGAAATTAGAGGCGTATTTGACAGTTTGAGACTGCAATGAGAATGCGAACGCTCCTTTCAAAACCATAACTCTTATTACCCTCATCCATTGCTTTTCTTCAGACGTGATCGAGATCCGGATTTTGCCCACGATTCAATAAAAAAAAAAATAGCGATATTGAAGATTTTCAGTTGTAAGAGGTGTCCGAATGAGTTTTTTTTTATTTCATAACGGTTCCTACACTTTTATTAAATGTATAGATTTACGCACACAAAAGTACAGAGGCGGATTTTTCACAGTTTCAAAAGGAAACTCCGTTACAAATATTATTTAAATGGCAGTATTTATATTTAACGCGCAAACAAGACGGGTGCTGGAAGTTTAAGTGTTTGTCCATTATTTCTCTTAAATATTTACGGTAAACAAATTAGCACAGAAAGCACGTATTCTTTCATGATTATTGTGAAAAAAAGAAGAAATTAACCAAAACAATCGGTTCTTTTGACTTGTCATGAGTTTTTTATACAAGGTGTGCGACTATTTGACTCTGGATCATCCAACGGTTGAGTGGAAGAAAATGCCTAGGGCATCACGTCTCTGTACCTACGTTTGTGTGCGTTATTAATTCAGAACCTGAAAACAGGTCAGTAAGTACATTCATCATCTGCCTAGCCTTTTCCCAACTATATTGGGGTCGGCTTCCAGTCAAACCGGATTCAGCTGAATACCACTATTTTACGTGAAGCGGGTGCCTACCAGACCTCCACAACCCATTAAACGGGTAACACGGTATTTCTTGGCAAGACTGGAGTCAGATTTACTGGCTTCTGACAATCCGTAACGACTGCCAAAGATCTACAAATGACAGCCGGGACCAACGGCTTAACGTGCTTTCCGAGGCACGGAGGAGACTCGGTATGTTAAGATGGTCACCCATCCACAGACCAACCTTGGCAAGCGTTGAGGTCAGTAAGTACATTATGTCGATGGAAACATATATTTATCTAGTTTTGCTTGTGGTTTTTTATTTCGCTGGGTATTTGATGTTAATTGCAAAGTAAAAGTGGTCTAAAAAAGTATAACCTGAAAACGGAACAGAGATCCGTATTTTTTTTAAGTTTTTTAACTTTTATTTTATTACGTTATCGCTGTTCTTGAAAAATTAAGTACGTTGTGGGATCCAAAACAGTTGAATAGTTTCTGCAGAACCCGTCGAGCTTCAAAGACGCGTTTGTCTGTTGTTCAATACGGTTGATTCTGGCTCTCAGAAGTTGCAGTGGTTTGGAATATTCCACCATGATTCCACCCTATTCACGCGGATCGTTGCAAAAAAGATGTAGTTTACCGGTTAGCATTTTAGCAGCTACTGTAATAGTCTCTCCCCCTGGCATGTCCAGTTGAGCTGCATGCACCCTGCCGAATGCTCCGCAGCCGATCAAGGATCCCAGGTGCACGCGAGTCCTGCTCACCTCCCATTCGTCACCGCCTTCTTCTTCTTCAATCTGTAACAACAAGTTATGTATACCGTGTATAGAGCCGTGAGTAAGTCGTATTTGACAGCAGGATATTTCTTCATTAATTGTTTCACTAGTAAGTATGAAAGAGACATTAAACTAAATTTCTTTCGCACTTAGTGGTAAAGCGATCTTCTATCCCTCTCTACTCAGCAGTCAAATCTGACTTATTAGATTGTCACGAATATAGTACATCAGTACCTAAGATATCAAATAAATTCTCGTAGAAGTGAGGTCACGCAAAATTTTAACGTACTGTATGGTCTTAATTTTTACAGTTCCGAATCCGAAGGGTAACCAACGGAACCCTATTACTAAGCATCCGCTGCCCGTCTGCCTGTCTGTCAGCGGGCTGTATCTCAAGAACCGCACCTAATAGGTGACATTTTGACAGAATGTGTATTTCTATTGTATACCACAGCTCAAACAATAAATAATAAAAAGCCAATTAAATTAAAAATTAAAGAGGGCTCCCATTCAAGGAATACCTCGTGTGAGAGTCCGAGTCGCACTTGGCCGGTTTTTTGTTTAGGTACATAATAGAGAGATTGGTTGAAAATTCAATCAGTGAAACAAAAGGAATAAATTAGGAAATCAGATCAAGAAATGAAGGTCATAAACAAGGAGAGTTTAATATTATTTGGCAGAAGTTGAGTTCATATAAATTGTCTATGAAGGTTTATGGCTGGAAGGTTCCATGAATTACGGAGAAATAATAAGAAATAATGTAGTAAGAATTGATATGGGCTTAGATTACCTATTTCAATTTTGAAAATTAGGGTTTAATCATTTAGTTATTCATAAAAATAAGATTTATGGATAAGTTTCTTAGGACTATTGAATTGTGATTACGGCATATGATATGATAGATGTACCTAAGTATGGAACAAGACCCTGTTTTGCCGAAGCCAAATAAATTGTTGTTCGTTTCTATCGACAAAGTGAAATAAACAGCTAATCTTAAAAACAATAATATTATAGAAAAAGAAAACCGACCAAGTGCGAGTCAGCCTCTCACACGAAGAGTTCCATACCATAAGCCGAAAAAAACGACGTTTTTATTATGGGAGCCTTTAAACTTTAAATTTAATTAAATTTTTCTTATTTTTTGTTACAGCGTGAATAAAAATACACGTGCTGTAAAATTTTCATAACCTGTTATGGTTTTTGTGATACAGCCCGCTTACAGATAAACGAATGGACGGACAGACAAACAGCGAAGTTACCCTTTGGGTACGCAACCTATAAAAAACTTTTTAGTCTGGCAGAAAAAATGCACACATTAACCAATAAATATAAAATAAAATTACGCTTCGTGCACTTTGATTTAATAATAATTATAGTGGCTATAGAAATTTTTATTTTGCTTAGTGTGTTAGTCTGACACTCTGGGCATGAGATGCCGTCCGCTGACAGACAGACAGACGGAGGGACAGAAACTCTTCGAATAAACTCTAAAAAGGCAGCAGTTAATATTTACAAGGGTAACATTCACGGCTCTTTAACAAATAGGGACACGCAGTTCACCTTTTTTTTGAAACCGTGTATCTCGGTTTCATGTATACTGTAATTATACCTGTATAACGTTATAAAATATACATATTTTACCTCAAATTCCTTTTGTGTGTACAACGGGCTCTCTTCCATCTGGCCCCGCACCGGAATTTCATTATTTCTGTAGACAAAAAGGGTTAATTTAATATTTCAGCGGTTTTCATCTTGTTTAAAAAATTAATATATTTTTTTTTTAATGTTGCCCGACCACGCGCCGCGTCCGATAATAACCGGCGACCGATTTTTTGTAGGTGAAAAATGGAACGTACTGGTTGCAATATTAGTGTAACGCACACGTCCTACAAAAAATCGGTAGCAATCTAGCAAGGAAATGTCGGCTCGATTATCGGTCCTACAAAAAGTCGGACGTGGGGTGGCAGCATGACAGTTATTAGAGCTGTTCTCAAGGTATTGAAGAATTTGTCATGTAGATTTATTTATTCATTTTTCGGAAGACAAATATCATTCTAATGACATTAATAATAACTAAATTGCATCCGCAAGGCAGTTTTGTGGCGAACTGTTGGGCACTAGCGACCCCACGGACCTGATCTCCTGGGAGAAGTCTTGTTCCTCATTTGCGGCTTGCCTTTATTGGCTGGCCGGAGTGAACACTGACGAGGAAAAGAGCTCCCACCTCTTTCTTGCCTTAACCGGCCGGTCTGAGTGGAGATTCGCAAGAACAAACGTGCTCGGGAGAAGGATGTAGTTATAATCCAGTAAGATGCTGGTAGGGATCTTGACCGTACTTCCGAGATTGTCCTGATAGCCGTGGTATACCTCTCCACTCCTTTAGCACCTCAGGATATGTTGCCCCCTTGGCGCTACGACATTTTGTGCAAGCGACCCTTTTCGGGGGGCCCATTTATTGAGTGTGCAAGTCACCCCCTGCCATTTTAAAGCCGTTTCTGTTCAATGGTCAGGCAGGGGCCAATAGTTCTTCCATAGTAAACGATTATCAGTCCACTAAACCAGCCAAATCAAGCCAATAGTCCTGCTCCAACCGGGGATTGTCCTTGGGTATACTTTCACAGTGCATACAGGGATAATCGTCGGTTGGTGTCCCATTCCATTTGAAATATCTAAAGAGGCCTCTGCGAGTTGGCTTCGGCCCCTCGTACGCCTACTAAAGGACCGGGTCTCTGGGACCCGAGAAATTGAAAAACATAAAAAAAACTAAATTGCTAATAACAATGTTGAAGCGTTAATTAATTTATTCATAAAAAGCCCTTTTTACGATAAAATAACCTACTTTCAAAGCTATTATTACAAATGAAATTAGTTTTGTTTGGTTGAACGCGCTAATCTTAGGATAACCTGGTTCGAATTGAAAATTTATTTTAGTGTTAGGTAGGGAAAAGCTTAATAATATCACGATATGGGCGGAGCATTAATGAAAAATTTGATGCAGACGTAAGGTGTAGGGAATATTTTTCCCACCATATTTTTCAGCTCATAAATTAAATAAAGAGTTCCATTTTTGTACAAAGGTTATTTAAAGACTTATCAATCACTCATTAAACATTCAAAGAACATAATTGTTTGTTTAAAAAGTGAGATTTATTTTCTATCAATAATACCCATACCTACCTATTTGGCATTATTTTCCGATTCCCAGATCGTTATGCCCGTTTAAGGGTTAGTATTAGTTATATTGTATTTTTACTAAGAACATGGACTATATAGTAGTCCGCAGATATTAAACAAAATAAATAATAAAATCCCCGAGCCAATCTTATTGAACTAAAAACAAAACTAACTGGAGCTATAATTATTCTTCATTGAAGAATGAGTAAAAAGGCACGTACTTACAAACATAATTAATTCTGTTTTCGTCTTCACTAATTTGAATACACTAAATCTTATTGTTTTCTATGGAGTAATTTGACTCTATTATCTATGTAAAACAGATTGGTATCTGTTTGTTTCGTTATAAAAATCCCATCGGACTATAAGTGTAGGTATTACAACACTATGGGGCAAGCGGTACCGAATCTATCTCTACACGCAATAATGCGTGGTAGTGTTGGGTGTTATGTTCATTTTATATTTGTCGATGTCTTCATAAGTATCGATAGTTTAGTGTCGGGTATTGGAATGTGTTTTGCATTTAGAGTAAACTATAACGACTGTGTAGGGAGTGCCGTACTGTTATTAAAGGTGCTGTAAATTAAGAGTTAATAGGTAATAGTGTCAGATCGTTGTACAAAGTGACTATTACGAAAAGTTTTTCAATTACAATACAATTTTCTCTCAAAATTGCTAAAAGATACCTAAGTAAAAGGTTTTGTAAGCTATAATCAATAAAAAGCTAATACAGCGTTAATCAATTAATGCCTAGTTTTAAAAATAAATATATTGGTTTAGTTTGGCATAATTTCGCGTTGTGTTTCCGTGCGCTCCTCTGTGACGTCGCAGGGGGAGTCAAACACCTCACTCCCCCCGCTGACCCAAGGTGGCCCGCAGAGTCGGGCCGGCACCAGTCGGGATCATGGAAAGCAAATAAGTTCTCGCGATCCCCGGAGTAGGTGAGAGATGGAACACCGGGGTGGTTTTAGGCAGTAAGAGCAGACCCCTGACCCCGCCCCAGGGCGGAGGACATTAAGTTAAAAAAAAAGAAAGTTTGGTATCATTTCTATACAAAAGCTTTTAAACCGCCAATTTAATACCTCAGGTAAAAGTTTAGTCTGAATATTGGTAGGTATAGTTTAGTTTGGACTGTAAATCATGACAAAACAACTATTTTCCCAACCTATATTGACTTCACATATCATAATTAATCAAGCTATAATTACATTCAATAATGACATCAATAACCCACAGTAAAAGTTGCGTAAATTGCGTGCCGTCAACCAGAAATATCGATAAAATAAAATTACCCTTACATCACTAGAGGGTCATGTGTCGTAGGTCGAATCTTGCGCATATATGGATACTCTATGACGCAATATTTACGTAAATGTACCTTTACTCTACGTCCGTATGCGTATTTTCTACAAACTTTCATAAGGAAATCGGGAAATGAAAATTTCGAAGAAAACGCTTCCGAAGAATCGACTTTGAGCAGCAAATTTAACTTTGTTGAGCTTCAAAGGGAACCTAGCAGTTGATTTTTAAGTGTTTATTGGAATTTAAATCTTACTTAATTTGAGTTAAGGTATAAAAAGTCCATAATCATTTTACACAGAGTTCTAGACGTATGCTTTTACAAGTCAAACAAAATTAATGTTTCTTGGGAAGTTCATCAATTTGTCAGTCTTATCGAGATATAATAAATTGCTAAACAAGAGCTTTATTAAAAACCCGATGGATTGTCACTTATAATACCACAAGAGCTTCAAAATTATCGAGTATTTTTCCCGATAGGTTCGTTGCAAACAAATGAAGGAGTCAAGTTTTTCAGGTTAAAAAATCACGAGCGCGAAGCGCGAGTGATTTTTCCTGAAAAACTTGACGACTTTATTTGTTTGCAGGGAACCTATCGGGAAATGCCAGATAATTTTGAAGCTCGTGTGGTATTCGGGGGATTATTTTTCCGTCCCAAATGTCGGCCAATAGAATTGCACCATGAGATGAAATGAACAGTCAACAAATAAGAATTTCATAATGAATAAAACTACCAGAGAAAATAATCAAAAAATTATCAGTATAATACCATGTAGGTTGTACCTCGTGACGTCGAATGGTGCAATTCTATTGGCCGATATTTGGGTCGGAAAAATAATCATCAATATTTTGTTGTCTACCGGTTTTTGTACGAAATATGATGTTCTTACGAAAGTGTTATGTAGCTGTCGACAAGACGTTGTCATTAGTTATTGAAGTCAATAGATTCCTCTGGAGTCCATCTGTTACTACACGTCTTCAGGTGGAGATACCTGAGAGTAGGTAGCTGATTTTAAAATGACGTCTAAACGGCTAGTCGTACTGTTTTGGAAAAAATATATGTTACATTAGACTATTTTCTTAATAATTTGATTTATGAACATTTTGAGTTTTATTCGTTTAACATAGTGTAATCTCTTCTTCTTCTTCCACCTGGCGTTAATCCCGGCCATTGCCAGGGTCCGCCTTCCTACTTAGCTTCCTCCACTTTGCCCGATATTGAACATCCTTCTCAGTCAGGCCATTGGCTCTCATGTCGGACTTGACGACGTCCAGCCAGCGCTTGCGGGGGCGACCACGGGGCCTAGCCCCAAGAACAGCCATATTCATGCATCTCCGACCAACGTACCTACTCCATAGGGCGGCGCATGATGTGGCCATACCTTCGGCAGACGACACTCTTGCAGTTTTTCCCCCACGTCACGGACACCAATACTACCTCGGATGTAAGAGTTGCGTATGCGATCGGATCGCGTTACGCCACTCATCCACCTCAGCATCTTTATCTCCGTGACGCGAAGCTCCTGGGTGTGTCTGCTTAGTGCTGGCCAACACTCGCCCCCGTACAGTAGGACAGGCCTAACATAGTGTAATCTATACTTTAATATATAAAGCTGAAGAGTTTGTTTTTTTGCTTGAACGCGCTAAGCTCTTTCCAATTAATCTCTTTTACGTTTATTCATTAAGCTTCTATACCAATATTACAAAGCTGAAGAGTTTGTTTGATTGAACGCACTAATCTCAGGAACTACTGGTTCGATTTGAAAAAATTCTTTCAGTATTAGATAGTTCATTTATTGAGGAAGGCTATAGGCTATATAGGTATTATCGCGCTAAGACCAATAGGAGCGGGGCAGTAATGAAAATTGTGACGCAGACGAAGTTGCGCGGGTCAACTAGTTAATTTATAAAGTTGACCATCATGGCATCTGACCGCATAATGACTATCAAAGAGCTACATGACAGCCGGGTGTAACAGCAGTCTGAGTACGTAATGAATACTTACCCACCCCATCCACGGAGTAAACTCAGCAAGCTTTGCTTAACCTCAAGGATCGAGCCGTGCGGCAGTTCCTATTTAGTTAGCTAATATGCTACTAACAAGAGTCGACCAATCTGCGTATCCTCTTCCGACTGTGTTGGGGTCGGGTTTCAGTTATATGTCTCTCAACCACAGACGGACCTCACAAGCGTTTGTTTAACTTCACTCGACAATCGACATCTGTACTAATACTAAATTTTACCTTAAGCGTTGTCTCCCAGTGGGGTGATGACAATCTGGTCACTTTTAACGCCACCACAACACAGGCGTGTCTTTTTACCGCAAAAAGGAGTCGTTTTGACCAAGCTCCTACTTTTCGGGGTGCATCTGTTCCTGTGACTGATCGGCTCGAGCTCCTAGGCATGGAATTGACATCCAGTCTCAACTTCGGCGCAACCATCGAGTACAAAGCCCAAACTGCGGCCAAAAAGCTGGGCATCCTAAATAGGGTGAAGCGATACTTTAGGCCTGGACAGCTTTTAACCCTTTACAAAGCACAAGTCCGATCCTGCATGGAGTATTGTAGCCACCTTTGGGATGGCTCAGCTAAGTATCAGATTGCCGTGCTTGACTCGGTGGAACGCAGAGCTAAGAGGCGACGTAAAACTGGTGGATGCCAAGCTACATAGCTTGGCTCATCGCTGTAAGGTTGCCTGCTTGTCGGTCTTCTACAGATTGTACTTCGGTGAGTGTGCCCAAGAACTCCACGACCTCATCCCGCCGGCCCCCTTCTACCATCGGACATCCAGACGCAATGCATCTTACCATCCCTACCTTGTAGCTATTCCACCAATTCGCACTAAGCGTTTTCAAACGTCTTTTATAATGCGCACAGCAAAGGAGTGGAACTCTCTGCCTGCGTCTGTGTTTCCAAAAGCTTACAACCCTAATCTCTTCAAAGTTAGCGTGAACAGGCTCCTTCTGGGTAGGCTCGCTCCATCGTAGACTTTGTCTCTGTCATCTCTGACATAGACTAGAGTCAAGAGCAAACCCATTGCAAATAAAAAAAAAATATACACATATAAAGCTGAAGAGTTAGTTTGTTTACTTGAACGCGCTAGAGGAACTACTGGTCCGATTTGAAAAATTCTTTCAGTGTTAGATAGCCCATTTATTTATCATCAAGCTAAGACGGAGCGGAGCAGTAATGAAAATTGTGACACAAACGAAGTTGGGCGGGTCAACTAGTAACAATATACAGGGCGTCCCACGGCTATGCTACATGGAGGGAAAGTGGAACATTTTACTGATTTTTTTTTACTTTTTATTTTAATTTAAAAAACAATTTGAATGGTTGAACCAGGAATCGAACCCGCTACACGAGAAAAAAATTACCCTGTAGCTTTATCATAGTGATCCAAAGGCTTCATCATAAGGATTATTTTTTGCTAGATAACATAGTGTAGTATAAAAGGAAGACCAAGTAGCGGGTTCGATTCCCGGCTCAGCCATGTAATTATTTAAAAATATTAATTTAAACTGCATTCATAGGAATGCAGTTTAAATTGCTTTTAGAATTAAAATGATATCTTCTTTCAGTAAAATGTTCCATCTACAATATTCAAGGTACTTTCCCTCCATGTGGCATACCCGTGGGACGTCCTGTAGGTATACCTCGAAACCGACCCGCGTCACCCATTACCCAGTTTATTTAAATAACCCACTCCCATCTACTTTACACGCATTATAATATGTTATAATTAAAGCAGATTCAGTCCTAATACCAAAAGGGGATAAGTAGATACCTGTTTAGAATATTAAACAGCGGGTACTAAGCAAGGTCTGTCAATTAATTAAAAATGAATGAGAATTTTAGGTCGCGGGCCGAGCGTTGGGCTTTTGGAGACTGATTGAAAAAATAACCGTCATACATGCACAAACGCGTATAAAAACAAACAATACGAGTCTTTCGGGATATCAGTAAACAACTTGTCGACTGTTCACGTGACCAGAGGGCTGGACTTTTCTTCGGCCAAAGAATCAGCATTGCCATTCAACGCGGCAATGCTGCCAGTGTTCTGGGCACTTTTGCCATTGACAGCGATGTGGATTATTTTTTTGATACCCAATGATTAATTTTGTTTTTATACGTGTTTGTACATAATTTCTTGTTAATTAGTGTAGTTTTTTAAGTCTGCATGTATATATTATTTAAAGTTTGCTAAATTTCCTAATAAACGTGTATGGAATAAAAAAAAAAGCATCATACAACGTGTTACACAATAAAGACAATGCCTCTAAGGGCGAGGCCACTACACTGCGTTGCGGCGTCGCATCGCAAAAACGACGTCGCACAGCAATACGATGCGATGGTAGATTTATGCGATACGACGCCGCAACGCAGTGTTGTGGCCTCGCCCTTAAGGTTCATTGTACTCATGATTATGAACAAATTTTACCATGGGACCAACATTGAAAAAGACGACTGTCCCATACACTTATGTGCACATAACTCCGCAAAATGTTCTGAACAGCTGATTTTTATGCTAAGCTTCATGAGATAGAACATGCAGTCTCTAGTTTTTTTCAAGTGATGTGTTGCTGCCTTGCTGAGAGTTGGTGGGGGCAGTCGCCATGGCAAACTTCCCACACTACTAACCACTCGATAAATGCTTGAGTGAAGAAACAAACTGAACCACCAACATATAAAGTAACAGGAAGTTCTTTAAAAAAATATCCTATTTATTCCGCCAAATAGATTATCGAAAAACATTTGGCACGAATTTCTTTTTTCATATCAATAAAAAATTACGAAGATAAAACGCATCAAAGATCAGGAGTCGGCTTGTGACGTCACTTTCTGATAAAAAGTGTATCGGAATGTGACGTCACACGAGTTTTATACGCACTGTATCGTCTTTATTTATTGTTTACGTGAAAAAAGAAAAAATACGTGTCAAACATTTTTTGGAAATCTATCAGACGGACTAATTCCATTTTTTAGTCAACACTGCCTTCAGCTAGCAAGAACCAACCTACGTAAGACTAACAAACAAGTTAAATAAAAGCCTGTTGAATTTGACGCTTATAATCATGTTAAAACTTTCAGACTTGAAACGAGGCCCTTGTATACATGTGCCTCGTGCCTCGTGCCTCGTGCCTCGTTGAAGGTTTAAGTAAACTTAAACTTACGATAAAATAAGTAGCTAAAGCCCTTATTAAAATATAAGAACAACTTCTATACACGTCCTGCCCAGAAAAATATTAAAATTGTAAAGGGATCCTACAAAGATATACTAGAACGGTTATTAATAAAACTCGTGTTCAAGTTCGAGTGTTCAATCAACAAAAAACTATTTGTACTCGATGCGACATTGATGCAACGTATCGACAATACGTTTTTATAGAACTCCTGTCGTATTTTCCTCTGTCAGCCATAGCCTTCTCGAATAGAAGACCGATTGCTGACCACCCTTTCATCATAATCATCATCATCATATCAGCTGAAAGACGTCCACTGCTGGACATAGGCCTCCCATAAAAGGACGTCCCCCACAACGACCGGTCTTGAGCGTCTCGCAATCATCGGCCGCGACCTTCACCAGGTTATCGGTCCACCTTGTGGGAGGCCTTCCAACGTTGCGTCTTCCGGTACGCGGTCGCCTCATCAGAACTTTTCAGCCCCATCGACCATCTGTTCTGCGAGCAATGAGCCCTGCCCACTGCCACTTTAGTTTGGCGATTCTTCGGGCTATGTCGGTAACCTTGGTTCTCTGGCGGATATCATCATTCCTGATTCGATCATGCAAGGAAACTCCAAGTATTGCCCTCTACATTGCCCTTTGAGTGACTTTAAACCTTCTGATGAGGCTCATTGTGAGCGACCACGTTTCAGTTCCATAAGTCATCACTGGCAACACGCACTGGTCATAGACTTTCGTCTTGAGACAATGTGGTATGTGGGACAAGAAGATACCACGGAACTTCCCGAACGCTGCCCAGCCGAGTCGGATTCAACGGTTGACCACCCTTTGCCAGTTTGTAATAAGAATAACTTATCTACAGAAAATACGAGTAATAGTACTAAAACCAGAAAAGGGGCGTTATACTCATCATTTATCATCATCAGGGTTGGTCCTATAGTGAAAGTTGTTCATCAACTATGAAACCAACCCTGAAATCCGGAAAACAACGAGAGTACAATGACCCTGTTTCAGCATTTGCGTTTACAACTTGTATAAAGTATACCTACTCTCAAGAAGACAACATAACGACAGTAGAGTACAAAAAAGGATTATAACCGATGCATCATGTTTTAAATATTCATCGTAGAGCTCACATCTGCCGTCATCCGTTGATTTGTATGCAGCTTCGATCGCAGTCTTTAGTTTCCGAAATGAAAAGAAAGCAGTAAAGAAATTCAGCGAAGTGTACTTCTAAAAGAGTCCATGCCTTCGTCTATTTATTTTAGTATTACTAGTACATACTTGTTGGATTTTTAATACTCTGTTACGTGCCAAAAATATTGCGGGTAAAACATTATGTTATATAGTGTTACGAAAACGGGAAAATCGAAAATTACTGTAATAAACTTGTCAAAATGTACGGATTTTTTTACTTTTCCCTTCACTAGGAATTTCTCCTCTATCGTGGGTGCGTTCACAAACATATAAACTCACAGACACGAATAGCCAGGCCCGGAACAACTATCTGTATGCCAAACAAGGATTTTTACCTGCAGGAATCGAACCAGCAACACCCAGCGCACAAGCTTATTGCTCAACTAGTGCTACAACTGTATCATCAAAAAATTGACGCTTATTTGACAATTTGCGAGCTGTAGCAATTGCTTCTTAAAAATACGAGAATTGCCCCTCTGATACCCATCAGTTCTCTTACCAAATTGCAAAATAACCAATAAACTGATAGTGTAACTCACTTTTATGAACCCACTACTCAGAATAACGGTACCATAATTTCCAATTTCCTGGTCAGATTTAGAGCCTATGAGTAAACAAATTGATCAACGATTGATTTGTATGCAAGAGCCATGCGGTATTACTAATCATTCGTCTGAACTGAGCATACATTACAGTTACATTGCACCATAGCTATGGTTGCCAGAGAGTTGAGACCCAGCAAATTTAGCCGGACTTTTGAGTAAGATGGCAGGATTTAAAAAAACCGGTCATGTGCGAGTCGGACTCGCACAGAAAGGGTTCCGTACCATAAACCTTATTTTTTATATTTGAGTTGATTGAATGAAAGGTAAATTGCAGTTTACGATTTATGACGTAATTAAAAAAAAACCACTTACTGGATCTCGTTCAAACCAATTTTATCATTCTCTTATTTTATAAGTGACAGGGGGGGGGGGGGACATTTTACCACTTTGGAAGTGTCTCTCGCGCAAACTATTCAATATAGAAAAAAATTATGTTTGAAACCTCAATATTATTTTTGAAGACCTATCCATAGATACCCCACACGTTGATGAAAAAAAAATTTGAGGTTCAGTTCTAAGTATGTACTTGGGGAACCCCCAAAATTTATTGTTTTTTTTTTCTATTTTTGTGTGAAAATCTTAATGCGGTTCACCAGAATACATCTACTTACCAAGTTTGAACAGTATGGTAAAAACTATACTGTTGAAAATAGTTTCGGAAAAAAGTGGCTGTGACATACGGACGGACAGATAGCCATGACGAATCCATAAGGGTTCCGTTTTTTGCTGATTGGCTACGGAACCCTAAAAAACTAAATCGAAATATTTTATTTTACATGCGCTCTTATAAAACTTCAGAAGCTAGTATCTAGAGGCACGGTTTGAATTGATTATTTCGAGAACATGCGGCTAGAAACTCTACCACTCTACTTTTATCGGCACGTTTGGCGCAGTGATTGAGCGATCGGCTGCTGTGCCGCATGTCGTGTGTTCGATTCCCGCACGGAACAAATATTTGTATGGCCTGGATGGTTGTTCCGGGTCTGGCTGTTTGACATATGACTTTGTATGTTTGTAAACACACCCACGATACAGGAGAAAATCCTAGTGTGAGGCAACGTTTTTTATTGAAAAGGAAAACAAAATACGAGTACAATAAAATTATATAATTAAAATACCAAATTTGATAAAATGATATAATTAAGACAGGGCCAAAGCCAAACACCATCAAATTAGGCCGGACACTCATCCAAAATGCCTAACTATCTTTGACTTTACCCGGACGCCTGGCAGCCCTACCCATAGCCAATTACCACTCGTCTACTAAGACTAACCATAGATTAAAAGAAGTAGGTACAAAGTAACTAAGTGATTGCATAATATCTCGTCTCCCAGACCAGTCTGTGAATCCTTGTAATCCATTACCATTTGCGAGCGGTCGAGTCGGTGGATCTATCTAGATCGGTATCGACGGCTCGTCGCCACTCACTTGCCCTCTGACTTTACGCATCGCGGTCTACATAGGACGTTTAAGGGATGAGGGGATAGCGATTGTGAGGAATAGTGTGCGAGCGGGAGTGGGCTATAATCCACCACGCGGGCCCAGTGCGGGTTGGTAGATGTCACATGTCGTAGAATTTTTGGTTCTAGGATATGCCGGTTTCCTCTCACGATATTTTCCTTCACCGCTTCGAGAGCAGTTGTGATGAAATAATTTACACAAAGTAAAGCACCTGTCTGGGTTCGAACCTGTGACCTATAATTCGTAAGTCGCAGCTATTACCACCGGGCCACTATTGTACTAATGACTTTATCTTATCTATTATAAAGCTGAAGAGTTTGTTTGTTTGCTTGAACGCGCTAATCTCAGGAACTACTGGTCCAATTTGAAACATTCTTTCAGTGTTAGATAGCCCATTTATCGAGAAAGGCTATATATCATCATGCTAAGACCAATAGGAGCGGAGCAGTAATGAAAATTGTGTCGCAGACGAAGTTGCGCGGAAAAACTAGTTTATCTATAAAATGACTCTATGATTTCTTACAATTAAACTCACAGAACTGATAAATGAATACTTGTGTTTTGATGAAAAGTGAGGCAAGCTATAAAAAGTTTCAAAAAAATCCTTTTCTCTTTCAGACAAATTCAAAACAATATTTGTATTGACCCTTTGAAAAAACCAACTAACTTTTCCCTGCACACACGAAGGTTGCAAGACAACACAGTAGATTAAATTTTGTACGGCAAAACTAAACTTTCAGTGGTTCATCGCCGCGTTGAGGTTTTTTGTCATTCTCAAACCTTTACCGTTTATACTGACCTACTTATTTGCTTGTGTTCCGAGCTGTCTTACTGCAGATTGGGACAGTAGCTCCTCCCACTACTCAAAGTAGCAAGGAATGTAAAGTCCGTTACTTACCGGGGTATCTCAAAGTGTCGTATAATTTGTGCTGTTACAGTAGACTATAAATTATTATTACCGATTTTCCTCCGTGCCTCGGAAAGCACGTTAAGCCGTTGGGCCCGGCTGTCATTTGCAGATCTTTGGCAGTCGTTACGGATAGTCAGAAGCCAGTAAATCTGACTCCAGTCTTGCCATGAAGTACCGTGTTACCCAGTTAATGGGTTGTGTAAAATACTGGTATTCAGCTAAATCCGGCTTGACTGGAAGCCGACCCCAATATAGTTGGGAAAAGGCCAGGCAGATGATGATCAATCTGTCATCAATATATTTTCCAATTTTTCATATCAAAGCGCGTGCGCAGTACAAAAGATTTCAACGAAGTGACGCATTTCCGTACAAAAGAAAAGCGAACAAGACATAGTGCAACTTCTTCCATCATCCTCTATCGACTGCCACTCTATCACTCACTCTCTTTTTTATTTCTTTCTGCACACTATTATAGCTTTTCTAATAAATGTCTAGAGTCTAGACACATGGCAGTGTGTCAGCCAAGTTTGGGAAACAAAAGGGCGATACCCAGCATGGGTTATATCCAAAGACTATTAAACCACGTTATATCACACCCCCATCACTTAAAATCTGTTTGGTATACATATTTGTATTCTTTTAAATTTTGCTCTAGCATTAAAATGAAATAAGTATGATTTATTAGAAGACTACAAAATTACTATTAAAGCTGCTGAAGAAAGTTGTGCATGACCAAGCATTTGTATACAGTAAGATCTCGCTTCTTTTATAATGCAAAGCAGTAATAGTGGCACTTGGAATTCTTTCACATTTATGTTTTTGGTGGGATCTGAGGTCCAAATGTACCTCATATGTAATGTTTAAGTAATATTCGATTTCGCATCTCTTAATAGTCTCAGACTGTCAAAAACACTGTTGATTTCTGTACATTTTTGACAGATTACGACTAACGTGTGAAAGTTTGAATGCGAACGTTACTTTAAAATAGTAGAATTGGACCTAAAACCCCTTCAAAAATATAATAATAATAAATAAACAAACGAACGAACGAAGCGATAAAAAAATTATGTATCTTTGTTTTAGACATATTAGCCCGTAAAATGTTAATAATAGTTAGCAATAGATTGTGCTTAATGCTAAAAAAATAGTTTATTTTCTATTGGTACAAAACATAAATTTAGACATTAAGCAGTTATACAACAACAGCAAAAGGTTTTTACGTTGACCTCCGGTACCCAGTGTAAGATTAAACTTGTGTTTAGGGTACCGGCATTCTCGGTTACAGTTTGAAAACATAACAGAAGTTGTAGGAATAAATATGCTACATTAGTGTTATATTATAAATAAAAATGTGAAAGAATGTCAAGTTTCTCGTGTGCTCTCGTTTTCTCATATAAAGTCGTGTCAGCTTACAAATTGACCACCCACGAACAAGTGACAGCGTTAAGATTACGCATGCGGAGTCGTGAACGCGAGAATCAGATGCTTCTGACCATTTTAGGTGAACGCTTACGTTAAGGGCACCGTGGCGTAATAGCTAGCTTTGTTTGTGAAAGGCTGATGATTTCTTCATTAAGAATAGATTTGTATTAGTTGTCAATAGTTAAAAGATTTAAGTAACTTATGTAGGTACATAAGGAGATTGGTCGTCGAGTTCGACCGCGGCGAAGGTGGTGTGACGATCTCATCGTGTTTACGGGACGAACTTGGCCAGAGATCACCCAAGACAGAGATATTTTTTTTAGAGATCGCTTTTAGCGATAAGGCCGCCCATTGTGTCACCCTATGTAATATTTCTCAACTATATTTTCTGTAACTTATATGATGTACATAATAAAATAACGTTGATCACCCATCCACAGACCGACCTTGTCTAAGCGTTGCTTAACGTAGAAGATAAACCCGTGCGACTGTTAGTATTTAACCTCGAGCTCTTCATAATTGAATTTTCAAATACAGTAGCGTTAAAACTCTACCATTAGAGATTACAATCACTAATGATTATGCCACACCAGCTGACCCGCGCCGGTTCGTCTTCGTCACATTTATCATTAATACTCCGCTCCTATTGGTCGTAGTGTGATGTTATATAGTCTATAGCCTTCCTCGATAAATGGGCTATCTAACACTGAAATATTTTTTTCTTCTTGAGATTAGTGCGACTAACAAACAAACAAACTCTGCAAATTTATAAGGTAAAGTATAGATTTCGAAAGTACTTATTAACACTTATAATGCATTCGGTTTTATGTCTGTAATAATGTTGTTTGTCAAACAAGTCGTTAATGCGGAGATCACGAATATTAGTCGTTTTCCTAAGATGCTGGGCACGATTCAACTCGGGTTAAAAGCGGGCACTCAGTTTTTATGAAGCCCTATGTCACGAAAATTTTGAAACGCAAGTGACATTAAATATAGTAGGAAAATGTATTTTTAACGACCATATAGTCTGCCAGCTGGTTCGTTCGCTGAAAGTCGCAAAATTATCCCAAAGAGAACATGCTCCCGAGGTCTTCTTCTTCTTTTCGATTCGATGGTTAACTTCTTTGATTTTTTGGGCCCAGTAGGTGGCTACGTTAATTTTATGGGCCATACACGTCATCTGCATCATCTGCCTAGCTGCATACCAGTATTTTACGAGGAGCGGCTACCTACCAGACCTCCACAATCCATAAACTGGATAACACGGTACTTCATGGCAAGACTGGAGTCAGATTAACTGGCTTCTGACTATCCGTAACGACTGCCAAAGATCTACAAATGACGTGCTTTCTGAGACACGGAGGAAACTCGCTATGTTAAGATGGTCACCCATCCACAGACCAACCTTGGCAAGCGTTGCTTAACCTTGAAGATCGATTCGTGCGGCTGTTATTATTTAGCCACGAGCACAATTTATAAATATGAATATAGCATCTTATTCAAATACATATTATGTGCGAAACGAGTATTGAGCTATGGTAAAATTTTACGTTACGTTACTACGTCAAAAATATTCGTGCTGGGTCCTCAGGCTGTGCCCGGGGCGTGCCGTATACTCGTACGTGGCCCGGACGGGACACGGATTTGAACCGTAACATACATTTTGTATGAAGCAGTTGCAACTGTAGTGTAGACGAGCGTCGTCCGGGCCCGGACGGGACACGATAATTAAACTGCTTCATACCAAAATGTACGGTCTAATATAAATCAGTGGTTCTATCAATGAAAGATTTATTACTACATTCGTTTACTAATCCTTACTTCCTTACTATATTATAAATGTCAAAGTAACTCTGTCTGTCTATCTGTCTGTGGCGCTTTCACGCCAAAACTACTGAACCGACTTATATTAAATTTTGTACACAGATAGTCTAGAGCCTGAGAAAGTACATAGGCTATTTGTCCCGGAAGTATGTTCCCTACGGATTATGCGGGCGAAGCTAGTTAATAAATATGTCTTTATTTGTTTATAACCTTTTATCAGAGAAGGTGATTTTTTATGCCTGTTATTTTATTACTAATGAAGTACAATTACTACAATTTAAGTTTATAACGTAACTCGTGTGATAGCAATCATTCGACCTGTTCCATCGTACACTCGTTCGTGATATGTCGTGTTTCAGGTTGTATTGAAAGCGGCTACCGTATCACCTTCGTGACCTATCGCGCTAGGAAACCTGTATTTTGCAACAGTTTGATATTATCACTGACACTGTAGGTACTTCTAAAGAGTGGATTTGGTGAGAACAATTTTGACTAGGTTTATCTACAATTCTATAAGTAGTAATATTATAAAGAGGTAAAGTTTGTGAGTTTGTAGGGGGTAATCTCTGGATCTACTGAACCGATTTAGAAAATACCAATAGAAAGCCTATGCCCATAATAACCAGTAAAACACGGGTCAGCTAGTTGAGAATAGCGGCCAAGTGCGAATCGGACTCTCACACGAAGGGTTTCTTAACATAAAAAGAAAAAAAAAACACGTTCCTTGTGTGGAAGCCCCCGTTAAATTTTTAATTTAATTAATTTATATATATACTAGCTGACCCGCGCGGCTTCGCTCCCGTCAACTGGCTACCCTACCTACCCTACCTACCCTACCTACCCTACCTACCCTACCTACCCTACCTACCCCACCTACCCCACCTACCCTACCTACCCTACCTACCCTACCTACCCTACCTACCCTACCTACCCTACCTACCCTACCTACCCTACCTACCCTACCTACCCTACCTACCCTACCTACCCTACCTACCCTACCTACCCTACCTACCCTACCTACCCTACCTACCCTACCTACCCTACCTACCCTACCTACCCTACCTACCCTACCTACCCTACCTACCCTACCTACCCTACCTACCCTACCTACCCTACCTACCCTACCTACCCTACCCGCTGTCAAATAATAACAGACAAATAATTAGCAATAAATTAAAATTGCGACTATAATTTGAGATTTAAACTATCCTATCTCTCAAGTTGGATCGAACTGCACATGGTGTGCGAATTTTATTATAATCGGTTAAGTGGTTTAGGAGTCCATTGAGGACAAACATTGTGACACGAGATTTATATATATTAAGATTTGTTGTTAAGGAGGAAACCAAAAAAATAATGGCTGGAAAAAATAATATTTTCACATTTTTTTTGTTTTTTTATTTTATAGTAGTAGTTTCTGTCAGCAATTTGGCTTGCGTAAAATCTATACTAATATTATAAAACTGAAGAGTTTTTTTGATTGACTGTTTGTTTGGTTGAACGGGATAATCTCAGGAACTACTGGTTCGAATTGAAAAATTATAGAATAGAATAGAATAGAATACTCTTTATTATGTACACCATATAAGTTAGTTAGTTAGTTTTAGTGTCGATAGCTTAATACGTTTTGAGAACACCTTCATTGTGCGTACAGCTAAGGAGTCAAATTCCCTGCCAGAGTCTGTGTTTCCTGATAGTTACAACCTGGGAGTATTTAAGCCAAGAGTGAATAGGTTACTTCTAGGCAAGCGTGCTCCATCTTCGACCACATCGCTTACCATCAGGTGAGATGGTGGTCAAACACGTGCCTATCAATCATCATCTGCCTAGCTTTTTATGCCAACTATATTGGAGTCGGCTTCCAGTCAAACCGGATTCACCTGAATACCAGTGTTTTACGTCGAGCGGCTGCCTACCAGACCTCCATAACCCATTAACTCGGTAACACGGTACTTCTTGGCAAGACTGGAGTCAGATTTACTGGCTTCTGACAATCCGTAACGACTGCCAAAGATCTACAAATGACAGCCGGGACCAACGGCTTAACGTGCTTTCCGAGGCACGGAGGAAACTCGGTATGTTAAGATGGTCACCCATCCATAGACCAACCTTGGCAAGCGTTGCTTAACCTTAAAGATCGACTCCCGCGGCTGTTTTTATTTAGCCACGAGCTCCTTAAACACGTGCCTATCAATAGTAGAAACAATATTTATATTAACTAATAGCAATAATTAAACTGCCTATAGAAATCAAATAACCACACAAATACAAAGATTATGTATAGCATAACACATTAAAAATGTGTGGACTTCTTGACTAATAAAGTGTGAATGGAATCGTCTTATTACGTGAAATATCGAACGTTACGTCAAAAGCTTTCTATAGGTAAAAAACATGTGTATATGGATGTTAATAAAAATGTGAAATTGTACGGTAATGTCGAATCGATCATATGAAAGCCTTTCGTGGAATGACGCAACGGTTGGTGGGTTTCCCTCGATTGTAGGGTGACCATGTAAATGGAAGGACAAACAGAGGACCTGGCAAGAATGTTTGAACGTATTTTGGTTGAATTTTATATGAAACTCTCAATTTGTATCTTAAAAAAAATATGTATTTACCATACAATTTAAATAAATATTATGTGCGACACGAGTATTTTAGTTATAATAAAGAAATACTTTACATTACCATAAGGAAAAACATTCAAAATTTACAACAGTTTGGATGGACGGAGAGATGGACGTATGGATGTTTGCTGAACGGATCTGGATGAAATTTGGCACAGAGATAGTCTGCTTGAATAGCACATAGGCTACTTTTATGCCGGGAGTATGTTCCCGATATTGAGGCGGGTGAAGCCACTGACAGAAGCTGGTATGCACGTGAACTCATTCGCAAGAAGTTGGTAGTATCTACACAGCGTTAATTCTAAACGTCGTTATTATTATTTTTTATATGTTACATACATATCTATCTATGTGTGTGTTTATGATTGTATTTCTTTTCCTCTCTGTTTGTATTTCCTGTTGCACTTGCCATGTTGTCTCTGCACCATCCTAAGGTCGACTGGTGGTACCGCCTTTGTACAGTATTTTTACTAGTGCATCAAGTTTTAATAAATAAATAAATAAAATTCGTACTACCCACAGAAACCAGCAAGACTTGGCCCCACAGAACCGCGATAACGCGCAATATGGCCGCCAACAGCTGAGTGGGTAAAGAGGCGAATAAAAAAAATGTTTATAAATATTTATTACCTCTTCTTGTCTTAACGGATAAAGAGATTCGAAAGAAACTTGGCACATGGATCCATTACCTGAATTAGGACATAGGGAACTACTATTTCCTTTCGAAAAAAGGATATTACCCGGGCGAGGAAAGAAGCGAGTTGTGTTTGATTTTTTTCGAAATTTTTGGTTCAGCAGTTTCGGAGATAAGGGGGCAATGGTCATTTTTGGTCTAATTTCTTGAATAACTTCAAAACCACTATTTATAAATATGAAAAAAAAAATTAATTTGATCAAATTTGATTTTTTTCTAGTTTGACCCCTACAGTGACCCCCATATTCAAAATATATTTTATTTACGCAACACATCCGTATTTGGGTAACAGAATTCCATATGTGTATCAAGTTTCAACAAAATCGGTCCAATCGGAGAAAACTGACTGTTACAGACGGACAGACAGACAGACACCCGAGTGATGCTATATGGGTTCCGATTCTTACGGATGCGTTCCTATTTGAGGATGAGTTTCTTTCACAAATCCTGATGGTTCAATAAAGTAGTACCTAAACCCTGTAAGAGGTAAACGCTTTTATTAAAGTTGACAAAACTGTAGTGAATATGGTACAATTTTTGTTTCCATTGATGACATAAAAGGGAAAAAATCTTTCCACGTGTATAACGAAAGACGCTCCTGATTTTTTACAGCTCGCTGATAGACAAACACACAGACGGACGGACGGTCAGCGGAGGCTAAGTAATAGGGTTCCGGTTACCCTTTGGGTACGGAACTCATTTATCCTGCGGTATAGGCCACAAAGCATACCCATGGACCAACGCTACTTCTATGTTAAGTAGACCACTAGAAATCTAAAATCATTTTTGGAACTCAAGTCAGAAACATATATGACCAATTTAAGATGTATGGTCACCCTACCCACAGCATTGATATTTACCGATCCTATTATTTGTCGCCATTACTTTCAATGTAAATGCTCGGCACCCTGTTGAACTTATCAACAGGTTTCTGTCAAATTGTATGGAATTCGATACTCGAAACGCTGCGTTCAACCGCTAATGTAGTCACACCCTTAATCTGGACTTTTATAGCTCTGTATTTACGATTGCGGTGACCTGCCTCGTAAACTTTGGAGAGTATTTAAGATTTCTACAAGTGTAAAGAGTTTTTGGGTTTCTTATTATCATTTGTGTCGATAAATGGAAATCGATAAAGGGTTTCCAGAGATTTTTTTGGAGTGTCTGAAATATGGTGAGTATTGTTTAATACAATGCGTTTGTAAGGAGTGAGGTTTGGGGCATGTATTAAGCAACCTTTGGTAGAACAGTAGCGCGTGGTAACTTTCAGGATTTATTTATTTTAACTTTACGTACAAGGTAGTTGAAGGTAGCGGACTTAATGCAAAGAAACATTCTCTTACAGTCAACTTTTGGGTTAAAAAGTCTACACTGCGTTATGTGTATAAAAATAAATTTGTAATATTTATAATAGATATTACTTAAGTCGTAGGCTACACTACACATCTGTTTCTTTTTGTAAAGTTACTCAGAAAGACTCGAATCATCCTTTATCAACTTGACCTAATATTTGGAAAAAGTTTTTTCCTCAATTAAGTAATTTATAGTTTATTACATTTGCAATTAACCAGGCACGTGTTACCGAGTTATTGGTTTGTGGAGGTCTGGTAGGCAGCCGTTCCGCGTAAAATACTGGTATTCAGCTAACTCCGGTTTGACTGGAAGCCGACCCTAATATAGTTGGGAAAAGGTTAGGCAGATAATGATACAATTAACCAGGCACATTTCTAGACTCCTATCTAACACTGGGATTCGCTATCGGAAAATCAAAAATTTAAGTGTCCGTGACGTTTCTTCCACTTTCTTCTCCGTATAGATCTATGCTTTGGAACGTGCAACCAGCTTTATCTCGTTGACCTTCCTACTTTAAAAAATCAGAAGTGCCTGATTCTGGCTTCTGTGCCCTAAAAAATGCCTCCAAAGTGACCTGTTCAACGGTGCCGTGGAAGCGGCAATGTTTTGGTTCAGTCAAATCTAATTTACTGTCGAGCCAGTGACACGGAGAAGAGAGAGAGATAAGAGATATAGAAAAGAGAGAGAGAAGAGAGAGGGAGAGACAGAGAAAAGAGAGAGAAAAGAGAGAGAGAGAGAGAAAAGAGATACAGAGAAGAGAGAGACAGAGAAGATACAGTGAGAGAGAAAAGAGAGAGAGAGAAAGAGAGCTTTGAATTGAGGTAATAGAACTAGTCTTTCACGCCTTGACGCCGGATCAAACCCAGGACCGTGCGCTCAGGTATCCAACATGCTTCTACTAAACCAACTATATTTCCAACGTTACTAAACACCATGCCATAGTGTCGCAACACTTTTTTATGGCCTTAATTTCTTTCAAGTCCTGTATTAGCCATGGCCCTTACATAAACCGTCAATTTAGTTGCGTGTCTGACGGTACGTGGTACTAGTCAGGCAGACACTGGACTTTCTTCGTGACTAAGCCTTTGTTACGTCATCCTGGGTTATTGAAACAACAATAAGGATGTGGACTGGTTACTGTTTGCTTGTTTTGAGAGAATATATGGGTCTTGAGGGGCCTGTGAATCTGTGTGTTGAATCATTTAGTGTTGTGACCCCTTTTGTAGTCTTCCCAGATGTTTAGGTTGATTTAGTGTATGTTGTCAACTTGTCATCTCATTTAATTGTAGTTTTCAACGTAACATATTTTTTTGTATGCCACTCTAAAATGTGTTTATTTATTGTTATCGATTTGTGTATTTGATTCATCATCATCATATCAGCCGAAAAACGTCCACTGCTGGTCTTAGGCCTCCTCCAAGCAGGGCGGGGGGGGGTTCCATAATCGCCATGCTTGGTAGGTGGGTTGGCGATCGCAGTGTATGGTGCTGAGTTTTACAGGGAACGCTGCTGCGCTTTCTCTGGCGAGTTCCTTAGTCGCCTCTTACGACTCTCACGGGAAATGATGGGATGGTATTATTCTTTTACGGCACCATACGGCACTGCCGACACCCTACGGCGATGTATGTGAGAGAATATATGGGGAAAAAAAAAATATATATTCTTAACGAACCTGTCGTTTGAAAAAGCGAGAGTAAACCAGCCTGGCTGGTAAAAAGTTTTGTCATCCACGGATGATTGCAGCCAAAACTGTTGTCTTAGTAAAACAATATATTAAAGAACCTCTTTTTAAGCCTCTTCTTTCGCAAAGAATGTCCTAGTATCCGATGAGAAAAAAACCAACACAGGTAACTGGAAAATAGGAGGAAGCACAATATCAATAAAAAAAAGTGTTTATTCATGAAAAATGCATTCTACAATTTATTATTACTTCTGCCAAACTGTTAAACAGTTTGTTGGCAGATGTAGCTCTTTTTATCTATCACATGCACAGTATGTAAGTACAAGTTTATATTTTCACCACAGTGAGGCTCTGATAATATATATTGAATAGGTACTTGTTTATTTTATTTTTATAATGCTTTTGTGAGACAACTATCTACATCGAACGGAAGGTTAAACAAATGGAAACACACTATTAAATAACATACACACAATAATGTCATAGCGTGCCATATCATAATGAAAGTCAACTTAATAATACACTTTAATACAAAGTTCCTTCAGTTAATAAAGTCAGCCAATCCGGAAGATATGCTTGTAAAGGTGGGTTTAGACTAAACGTACGAATATTCATTTTATCTCCGTTCTACTAACGACTTTGCAAGAAAGCATTTTGTTATTCTATCTAGTTTTATATATTACTACTTTTTGCCCGCGACTTCGTACGCGCATAGCCTTTTTTCCCGTTCCGTAGGAATTTCGGGAATATCGTTTTTTAGTGCTCCTCTACACTCGGCTGTTTTCGGCTGTACGTTGTCTGTCAGTCACTCAATCAGTCACTAACGGAAGAATTTTATATTATATGGACTTTATTATTTATGAAAACATTAAGAGAAACAGTAAGAAATACTCGTAAAATAAATGTAGTTAATTAAATTCCATTAATTTTTGTCAGACAAGTCTAGACAAGATTTAGTTACACATAACGTCACTGATAAAATGAAAGTGATAACACAGTGACAGTAATGATTTTTGAATATCCTTGCCTTTGAATCAGGGATAGAAGTTTACGGAATTTCATTATTTCCACTGATTTCTTATTGGACACTGCTTCTCCAAGTCCATAAAAAATGTATTGCTGATAAAAACAATGTTTTTGCTCTGTTTTTGTTTCCTATGCATATATCTTGGCATATCATTTCTCTCTTGGTTTTTATTTATTTTATTATTTACATAATAACGAAGAAAAATAATAATAGACAACATTTCAAAAATAAGTACAACTGCTTATTTCAAAAGAAATTTCTTCGCGTATGCTTTTTAGAAGTATTCTTTAAGTATGTGGAATACGTCACAATTTGCGCAAATAACTCTTTTTCTTTCTTTCCTTCCCATAGTCTGAACCCACCTCAAGCCCACCAATCCGGAAGGTTGCTTGTTACGTGGAAATCCGGTTCCATGCGCACGCGACTCATTGTTGATCTTGTCACATGAACTGGGAGACATTCATCTTGATAATACACGCACACAGAGAAGGCATGTGGCGTGGAGAGAGTATGTGATGGTGTGTGTTAGGCCTCGGACTGAGTGAGGAGTATAAGCGGGTGCTGAGGCGGGCACGCTAATTACAAACTCATGAAACTGCCGTGTCTGTCCGTGACTATGGGTGCTTTTCCACCAAAGAAATGCGCAGTGGTCAGGAAAAAAATACCAATGGGATCACTTCATTTTCCTAGCTGAACTAAGTCCTCAACGCATCCTCAAACAATTCAGCTACACACCGTTTCACAGCAGCGCTACGCATCCTTGCACCTAGCTATCTCGCACATCTCTGGTAGAAAAACATTCTACTGCGATATGACGGAGCAGCCTGCAATTGATTGTCCATTGTTTCGTTTCGTCGACTTGTGGAGTAAACGCGTCTAGGCCCTACTGCCCGCTACAACAACTCTCGATGCATTGAGGCCACCTAACCCCTTCTACGCTCTAACCTAGGCCGCGTTTCCAGTTTAAAATGCAACCGCTAGTGATTCTACAATTAACCACCACAATACTATTCCAATCGCTGACCGCACAAGCGAACCGCCTAAGCGGCTCAACCGCTAGTGCGTAGGAGCGCTTAGGCCCTGGACAAACGTGCCATTCTATGCATTGTCGAGATGCCAAAATATAATTTGCCACGTGACATTTCGACTGCAATTGTCAATTGAGATTGTCAAACGTCAAAAATGTATGAACATATTTGAAGTTTTGACAATTTCCTTCGCCACGCAAAGGCAATTGTCTCATTACCGGCGAGAAAGCGATTAGCTATCGTCTATTTGCTTGCTGAGAAAAGGGACAAAATATATAGATCTCGTGTGAGTAAAAGGGACACATACATTCATAGTCTATAGCTGGCTGTTCACATTGCCGGCGAGCATCTTACCACTATAGAGTATTGCGAGTAATCGCCCGATGCACAAAAGCACTCGCTGATCGCCGGCGGTGAGACAAGTGCCTAACGCTGACAGAATATCACTTCTTCTAGTAGGCTAAATTCTCTAAGTTGTCTAGAGATTCTTAACGCTTCCGTCTCTGCGCCTGCTCCCGCTCTAGTCACCGTGTATTCAGTCTGAACGAGGCCTAAGATGTATGGGTGAAAAGGGATAGTCGAATGTAGAACATGTTTTGGACGTGTTGGTATAGAATGGTGATCTGATAAGCCTTATTGATGGTGTGCGATTGGAGAGGCTTATGTTTAGCACTGGACTGTTATAGTTGGGCTGATAGGCATGAAGCTTTATTTGATAGACATGGTGTAAGTTTTATAGCTTTCATTTATTTTCTATATATACTTTGAGTACCAAAAAAGACGTTAATGATGATATTAATAACCAATTTCGTTGACAGCCTTCTACAGCATCCAGTAACATCAAGACAAGGGAAACACGGCGACTTTACCTTCAAATATTTCGGCATCGGGACACTTTAGGGCATCGTGTTGCTTACATTTTTTCTCGTTTAAGTGTACTCTACCCATTTATTCATGTTAAATCGTGCGCCGTAATTGAAAAAAGAAAACAAAATGACGGTGGTTGTGCCAGCTCCCATAGAAGAGGTTCGAACCACTTTATTACCCGAATCGAAACAGCAATGCTGTTACCCGCGTTCCACAAGATGGCCCGATAACCTCGTGAAGACCACGGGAATATGCTGTATGCGACACGCCCAGGACTGGTCGACGTGGTGATGGTGACACTTGAGGGAGGCCTATGTCCAGCGGTGGATGTCGTTCGACTGAAATGATGTTGACTTCTCCTAACGAGCTTTTTCAAATGAATCTCTTCTACATTTATTCGTTAAGCATCTATACCAATATTACCAAGCTGAAGAGTTTGTTTGGTTGAACGCACTAATCTCAGGATCTCTCTACCTGATTGACTTAAGTTGTTTTAGAGTTAAATAGCCCATTCATCGAGGAAGGCTATAGACTATATAACATCACGCTACGACCAATAGCAGCGGAGCAATAATGAAAAATGTAACGCAGACGAAGTTGCGCGGATCAGCTAGTTTCTTATAAAATTCGATGTTTCATAATTGAACGCAAATTCTTATATTAATTTGACCAAGAGGTCAGTGTTATCATTTTAACTCGTTTGTTTAGATTAAGAAATATTATTTAAATTAAATTCTCATTTAGAAACGATCCGAAATGGTGAAAGAAGCCGTTCGCTTCTTGGCTTGTTTAAAATTTTATTGAAATTAGTTTTTTACGAATGCAAATTTTTGTCTTCGAGTTGCTTATCTACAAATAATTTGCATAGGTTTTATTAACCCTCAGTTCTCACGTAGGTATAGTATTTTCTAGTACTTACTTACTTCTACCAAGTTTAAATCTGTACCTCCAACTAACTACTATTTTAAAAAAAGCCGTCAAAGAGCACTATTTCTCTTCTATACTGTAATATATATTATAGGTACCTATGTATTATTTTATTATAATTATGTATTTAGGTAAATTTATTTGTGTATATTAGTTAGTATGTTTATTGTATTTTGATTTATATTTATTAATAGTTGTATGTTTAAGTTAAGTTAGCTTAGTCAATTTTATGTTTCCTTCTTTATCTCTTTACACACTGTGTCTACGTATCTTATTATCCCACTCTCCTGTCGCAGGTCTGCTGGAAGAAATTTCTTATGAAATAAGCAGTACCTTTGTGCTGTTCTTACTGTATAAAATTTTCGTTTTTTTTTTAAGTATATTGTGTGTACATAAATAAACAATTTGTTGCATTGAAATGGGCGCAAATATCAGAAAATATATAAATAACTAGCGGACGTCACGCGGTTGCGGACGTCACGCGGTTTCACCCGCGTAGTTCCCGTTTCCGAAGGAGTACGGGGATAAAATATAAACTATATTACTCCCTGATAATGTAGCTATCTATTGTTGAAAGAATTTTTCAAATCGGTCCAGTAGTTTTTAAGTTTATTCTTTACATAAAAATACAAATCTTTCCTCTTAATATTATTATTAGTTGACCCGCGCAACTTCGTCTGCGTCACAATTTTCATTACTGCTCCGCTCCTATTGGTCTTAGCATGATGATATATAGCCTATAGCCTTCCTCGATAAATGGGCTATCTAACACTGAAATAATTTTTCAAATCGGACCAGTAGTTCCTGAGATTAGCGCGTTCAAGTAAACAAACTCTTCAGCTTTATATAATAGTATGGAAGTATGGATTACTATATTAGTATAGATATAGATATCCTGATGTAATGTTTGCGGGGTAGTTGGGCAAACTTGGTCCGAGACGCTCAAGACAGAGGGATTTGAAAGGAGAAAGGGGAGGTCTAGCCCAGCTGTGGGACAAAAGTGCAGGCTAACCAACATCAGTAACCCTTCCCTGTAGGTACTTGTTTACCTACTAAGTCTTGTCACTTACCCCGGTACAGAGGTTAATTCTGAACCTAGTGTTTTGGAACTATTGCCATTAACATTATGTTATTAATAGTTATCTTACGTAATAGAAATTGTAAGCTAGAAGGAAAATATCTAAGCATCAATGAGGAAAGAATTATAGGTACAATCAGGTTTTAATAGGCATTAGTCTATAAATTTAATTCTTTCGCCTATTTTACACCGGGTTGCATTAAATAACTTAAAAAAGATTTCTAAAACTTTATCATAACATTATGAAAATTCAACACAAACATTTAGACAATAGCACAATCAGAAAATCTCTAGAATAATTTGTTTAAAATATTACAACACAAAACGTGTAACAAAATGGAGCCAACCGCATCTGCTTAACACAAATTAATATAATTAATTGTGTTAGACAATAAACTCTTATCTCAGTGAGATTATGTTAATGATTTCTTATTCATTTACATGAAATTACCATTAATAAAAGCCATTAACAGCGTATTCAATACAAAAAAATCGCTTTTCTAAATCCTAAGTTAGACACTAATTTATTTAAATTGGCATTTACTAAAATGCAAAAAATATCAAGGAATCTCTAGTGCCGCGCTTTTTCATTCTTGTAAGTAGGCATACTATTGATAGGCACACGTTTGACCACTATCTCACCTGATGGTAAGCGATAATGTGGTCGAAGATGGAGCACGCTTGCCTAGAAGTAACCTATTCATTCATGACTTAAAGACTCCAAGGTTGTAGCTTTCAGGAAAGACAAACTCTGTCAGGGAATGGCTGGCTCTATATGTGTGCTAAAATGTTTTATGCGTGAAAGTATTTATTTATTTCGGGAAAACAAACAGTTACACAAAGATGATACAGTAAAAGTGTTAACAAAGAGAAAAAGTAACATATGTATAACCCACGACGTTGTCCACATTTTAAACGTAACAGAATATTTATGGGACTAATTGCACACAAGTAAAATTGGCAGGGATAAACTATTAAATTTGAATCAAAATGAGATTTATTTTTAAGTGACTAAATAAAGAAACAAACTTAAATGTAAATCGAAAACAAGAATTAAAATGTAAAGCCAGAAGTAAAATTTAAAAACAAAGTCAAATCAAAAATTTTAAAAAGTAAAATAAAACATAAATAAAATTATATTTGGGAAATTAAATAATAAAAGAATGAAACGTTCTTCGATAAAAACGCAGGCAAATGGTCAATTGAGGGAGTGCAATCTTTACTGTAGCTGCTACATTTGCGGGTGTGTCTATGACACATAGCCTAGACCATCAAAAGACACATATTATCTATATAAAAATGCGTCAGTAATGTCATTATGTCCAGTCTACAAGCTACCAGCAATGAAAGCATCTCATAATGACGGGTCAAAAGCAGGTCAGATGCAACTGCAGAGATCTGCGCTTACGCAACGACGAAACTAGACGCGAACTAAGAATTTCCTGCTTGCAAAATTTTAGATTTGTTAAGTGTGGTCTGTATGTAGTAACATATGTTGTTACGTATTTACATATCAAAGCAAAGCCGCATATAATTTAATCAATTATTGTTGATACTTACTTAACTTAGTTAAGACAAAAACGTAGAGTTACCGAAACAATTTTTTTTGAGATTTCTAGAGCTTAAAATATAATGCATTATAGTCCGGTGAATTTAGACAGGTTACATTAATTTGCAACAAGCTCAAAATTGGTAGGATTGTTCAAAACACTATCATAAATGTAATCTAAAAAGGTCTCCATCGATCCGATACGTGGAAAAAAAAACTTGGGATCAAAGGTAACAAACGTAGAGTTGTAATCGTCATAGTCTGCACACGTTTCCACGCTAACTTTTTGAATCGTTATGTCTCAGAAACGGTAGCTCTTAAGAGAAAAGTATCTAGATTTAAAAGTATGTACATTTATTAAAGATGAATAATCTGATCTACAATTTTGTCTGAACTATATTTTATGATAAAACTTACCGTTTTGCTGAAAATCGCTTTTTTTGCCTTTGAGCCTAGTGATTTTTTTTCACGTATCGGCTCGATGAGGACAATCCTACCAATTTTGAGCTAGTTGCGAATTAGTGTGATTTGACTGGACTAGCATTCAAAACGTCGTCTATTTCTCTGTTTTGTATATTTTCACGGTGAAACAACTGATAAGTTTGATTTCTATTCAATTCAGCATGCTTATATAGATTGGATTCTATATAAAACCAAACGTAGACAGGTGATTCTGTTGGAAAATCCGAAATGAACGCGGGGAGGCCGCAGGCGAAGCTATCAATATCACCAATTAATCCTAATATTTAAAATTCTTCCGTTACTGAGTAACGGAGTGACTGACAGACAAACGCACAGCCAAAACTACAAGTCATAAAAGCTGAAATTTGGCATGTTCTTTGGGGAATGTGAGAGAGGATTTCCCGAAATTTCAACGGAAACAAGAACAAACGGGATTTGTGCGTAAGAAGTCGCGGGAAAAAGGTAGTCTACACTATAGGCTAGCTTTTGCTCGCGATTTTTATATATATTTATGGACTCTATAGGTATGAGGAGCTCGTGGCTAAATAATAACAGCCGCACGGGTCGATCTTCAAGGTTAAGCAACGCTTGCCAAGGTTGGTCTGTGGATGGGTGACCATCTTAACATACCGAGTTTCCTCCGTGTCTCGGAAAGCACGTTAAGCCGTTGGTCCCGGCTGTCATTTGTAGATATTTGGCAGTCGTTACGGATAGTCAGAAGCCAGTAAATCTGACTCTAGTCTTGCCATGAAGTAACGTGTTACACAGTTACTGGGGTCTGGTAGGCAGCCGCTCCGCGTAAAATACTGGCTTAAAAGCTAGTATTTAAATAAATAAATAAAAAATAAAAATAAAAAAGCCTTTCATTTCTAGCCAATTACAGATATAAATTACATTACAAAGATTAAATTACATTATTATTCCGATAAAGCCTAATAAAATTTCGTTATTATTAATTAATTTTTTTTTCTTGTTAGTAGCTAATATTTAATAAAAGATAATTATGTCTTAAAATTACTTAACCACGTTTACGTGGTTACATCATGTTCTAAGGGAAAATTATCTTAAATGCCAGAAAAAAACTAAGTAAAAAGATGAGCACTTATCTTTTCCATTTTCCATGTAGTTCTTCGCTAATTAACGTAAGGAATGCTAAGTATGGGCTCTTACTAACTTGTCCACTTTCTACGAGCTTATCAATCTGCTGACGTAATAAAACATTTAATTATCAACTTTACACATCTCTTTTCTCTTTGGCCGTGCGATGGTAATTAAGTGCTTGTGTCAAACGATGGTATGCCATTCATCTATGTATTATGTACTATGACAGGTAAAATTGTCTGTTTGTTTGTTGGAGGTATATCTGGATGTTCTGAACCGAGTAGGTGCTAGATATTTGATTATAGATCGACAAAACTTTCATTGGTAAAATAGTCCAGTAACTTTATATATCAGAGTTTCAGTCATATCCGGTAGTTCTGATTTTTTTTTGAAGACTTGTATAAGATGTTGGCCCAAACAACCATCCAAGTTTGTGATCTCGCCGAACGCAACTATGTCAAAAATCGAAAAGTTCGGATTTTTTTTCAGATTTTGATGATTATAACCCTAAATGAATAGTTTTTGATAAGACGTTTACAGCCTTTTTTTAAGTAAACTAAATTTCCTACAGTTTGAGACTAAAATTGTCTCTGTAGACCCGATAGTTTCCGAGATAATGCTTTTCAAAATACATATTCATTGGGCCAACATCATAAACAAGTCTACCAAAAATCATTACTACTGGATTTGAGGCAAACTACCCCGTACTTTCAGGCGACAAGGTTACTGGACTAAAAAGGTACCTTTTTACTGTCTATAACTGTCATAGACTAATTTTTATCTCGGATAATTGATGCCAGGAAAACAGTAAAGTAACTCTGTCTGTGTGTTTATTACATTTACACGCCTAAGTCGCTTTGTCGAACTTAATGTTTGACATAATTATGTAGATATACATAATGTAGCCTAGGACCTGGGAAAGGACATAATGGAGCTCGTACTTATTAATATTAACGTGGGTCTGTGACCAACATTATCTAACCCACTTGACTATTAACGAATAATAGTCAAGTGGGTCAGATAATATTGGTCATGACTGTACCACGCGGCCGTTGCCAGCCGTAGCAAGCAAATGTATGTACAAGGCGATAAATAGATTCGAGTACTTGTAGTCATCATCTGCCTAGCCTTTTCCCAACTTTATTGGGGTTGGCTTCCAGTCAAGCCGGATTTAACTGAATACCAGTATTTTACGAGGAGCGGCTGCCTGCAAGATCTCCGCAACCCAATAAATGGGTAACACGGTATTTCATGGCAAGACTGGAGTCAAATTTACTGGCTTCTGACTATCCGTAACGACTGCCAAAGTTCTACAAATGATAGCCGGGAACAACGGCTTAACGTGCTTTCGAGACACGGAGGAAACTCGGTATGTCAAGATGGTCACCCATCCACAGACCAACCTTGGCAAGCGTTGCTTAACCTTGGAGATCGACCCGTGCGGCTGTTATTATCTAGCCACGAGCTCCTCAAGATTTGAGTACTTGTAGTATACTATTATATAACAGTCTTGTGGCGTCTTTATGTATGTAGTAAATTATATTACCATTCATAGCTGTATTGTTATGTTTACCACAACAAACAGGCGTTTAGTTGAAGATAAATGTGTAGTACCACCGCGAAATTATTGTATTTGATTTTATGAAGGATTTTATTGAAAAATACGAACTGAGGTATTTGTCGATATAAATCTAGACTTAACAACTTGACAGTTTATACATTTTTTCATAGTATTATCGCGTCCAGTACAATAACGCTTTCAGGATGCTTATGGGGTTGCCTGTGGTATCGGGGCAACCCCGCATCGGGGAAATTTGCTGAAACTCACGTTGACTGCTTTTACTGTGTGATGTGGAAGCGGTGCGCATCCCTGGAAAGTAGGAGGCGAGGCAGCACCAACAACATCCTGTCCATGATAGCAAGCAAGCTAGATAGTGAATTTGTGAACCACTGCTCCAGGGTATCAGCTGGGCCTGTCACCTAGCAGTAGTGATGTCGCAAACTGTAATGGTTTTTGTTTTGTTAATTTTGGTAATTGAAATAAATGTGTATTAATTAATTATTTTATGTAACACATAAAATAATTAATTAATATTTTATATTTTTTTCCGGGACAAAAGACATGACTTAGCGATAGACAGATTTCTATAAGTGACAACATTATTTTTATTCAGATCTTTACTTCCAGAGATTACCACACATCAATGAACCGTACCTCATTATATTATTTAATACTTCATGCACACAAATGTACAGAGGCGGACTTAATGCCCTGCCTTAGGTATTTGTTAGGGTTTATCACTTTTTTTTTATTAACTATGGGTTCGCTCTTAACTCTACTTGAGTCTACTTGACTTTGCCTCTGTCATCTCTCTCTGACAGAGGCAAAGACTACAATGGACCGAGCTTACCCAGAAGGAGCCTGTTCACTCTAACTTTGAAGATGTTAGGGTTGTGAGCTTTTGGAAACACTGACGCAGGCAGAGAGTCCTTCGCTGCGTGCATTATAAAAGACGTTTGGAAACGCTAAGTGCGAATTGGTGGAATTGTAAAGAAAAAAAAATGTAAAGAATATAGATACCAAACTATTGTTTCATTAAACCATCTGTGCTTACCCCTGTCACTAGTGAACGTCACACAAATGACTGTTGCATAGTCAAATCATCTTCATCATCAGCCACTGCTGGACATAGGCCTCTCCTAGTGCACGCCATTCAACACGATTTCCGGCAACTCTCATCCAGCTGCTACCAACCACCCTGCGAAGATCGTCACTCCACCTAGCCTGAGGACGTCCTACCTTAAGTTTGCCGATTCACGGTCTCCACTCAAGAACTCGTCTACCCCATCACTTATTTTTCTACATTTCCTATTTAAGTTCGCACCACTACAGATAAAGAATCGCGTTTGTGTGTGTTTATACCTGCACATAGTTATCCGGAACAACCTCGGGAACAAACTTAGTGCATTGTTGAAGTTTCACTTCGAAGAATGCCTAAAGTTAACGTACTGGAAGCTATTTCACTCTTGAACATTACTTTTAAACGATTTCCTACCACTCAGGAAAACCCTTAATAGAACTTCCAGTTTCCACAGTGTTAAATGGTTGTTTTCACCGAAATTGAATTTTGTTTAAGTAGAAATAATTCTTAGAAGTCTGGCTCAGATGTTTTTGAACCGAGTTAACCGCGGGATTGAAGGCAGATTTTGTTTTTAATTCTAATAGAAGTGTTTTCCTTTGGGAATTGAAGTTGATTAATGGGTTTGTGGTATTCAAATGCCACCGAGAAAGGAGAGCCTTCTTGGGGGTTAACTGTAATCAAAATGGCGTGTTATTAGTAAGGTCATGGTCTTTGAGAATGAACGAAACGATCCCAGGTTTTGTTTCATTTTACCGAGAGATAAGAAGGCTGATTTAAAATTAAATTTTAATACTGTGGTAGATACAATAAAATCATTTGCGGAATCATTCGCGGTCCTTGAAAGCAAAGGGCATTTTTATGAAAACAAGAGAGCGGAACGAGCCGTTTGATGATTTCACAGCCAAAAAAAAGTGGCAATGTTCATACAATTACATAATTATGTACTTCAAAACTGTATCTCGATGAAAATTCAAAAGTTGGTTTAATTGATATATAAGAGGTTTGATTATTCGAATTATTCTACAATGAAGATCCTCCTAGAAAAACTTTATCCATTTATTTCTATGTCAAAAAAAACGAGGCCCACTTTTGAATGAAGCGTCAAGGCACTCCAAACTACCTTTTCCTAATTCTCATCAAAGATTTGTTTCTGAGAAATCATCATCGATAATTCGCATCGTTAGTTAATGACTGGGTTCATATTCTATTAATTAAAATTCTAGTACAAATGCAGCTCTATAGTGTGGGTAGCTGATCGTTGACTCTTGCATACATTTCCTTTCTTACGGATTTTGAAAAAACTTTAGGTACAACCAGGTGGGTACCTACATTGAAAAGGGACCGACAGTTCGGAGGATCCTCCTCCGACCAGATGGTTGTTTTATCCAGTGTGGCTAACTGCCCGATAGTTGATATTTGGGCTGATGTATATGTTCAAATTGCACGGTAAACTCTGCTTGCGCGATGCAGGATTTCGACGAAGTAGTTCGCTGCTAAGATAGATGGCGTTGCGGTTCTTTTTGTTACGATGGAGATTTGGATTTCATGTGGTGGCATTGATGCCGCTACAGGCCTCACAATTAAGAATTCTAATGAAAGCCTACGCACACCGGGACGAAATTGTACAGGATGTAAATTCTTACCAAAGGACATTCAAACTTATCTTATAGGAATACGACATAAATGCCAATGTTGGCTTTGATTCCGTGGTATCGAAAGGGATTTGCAGACCCGCATTGGAGAGCGCGCTAAGGGATCCTGCGGCAGGGTCTAAGCGGCTAGTGTGCGCTGACCGAAGACCAAATCCTCTGCCATTTTGTCCTGGGGGGGCTACTCTATAAGCCCGAAGTCCGCATTTTCGGGCTTAGCAACTAAGCCTAAGGGTGTCATAAGTAATTTATTACTTAATAATATAAATTCTGCAGAAAAATAATAATTATAGTAGGTAGTGTAATAAAAAAGTGTCAAAAATAAATGTAAAATGATCAATGTCAAAAATAAATTTCAATAAAAATTTAAAAATCAATCATGTCACATGTGCACAAAGTCATTAAATAATTGTAGTAATTCAAATCATTCAAGTATAAGGAAAAAAAAAAACAAATAATATCAATGTAAAAAATTAAAATTTAAAGAAAAAAAATAGGAATTTGGAAACAAATCATAATGTGTGTATTCTACGGACTTACGATTAGTCCCGAACTAAGAATGAATGACAACACGATTTGACAGTAACTCACAAATCCGGTTGTCTTAAATTCTTAGTGGTTAGGTTGTGGTTCAAGAATGTGGTGTTTTTACGTCACTTCTGCAAAATGTCACGTGTAATTCAAATTTTAGGTCACGAAAGGAAAATATGTTCAATATTTTTTAGTAATCTGACGGACTAAATAGATATTTTCTACCCTATTGCCACTCCCAGTAGCGTAGCTATTGGGAGTGCCACAAACTACCTAGATGATTGGCAAACCCTTTTAATAAATACTCGTAGTTTATGAACTATTCTTAAAGCTCACGGCGGCGGCGATGAAGAGATAAGTGTAAATTGAATTAGAAAAGGTTATTTTCCTGGCATTTAGAACTAGTGTTGTTGTTTCTATAAGTAGTGAAATTATCGGATTTGAACGATAATTTATTAGGTGTTGAGAGCTTTGATTAAGATCTTTACTAAAGAGAAAATGTTAGTAATATAGGGAATATGCATGCGTTGTTTTTATTTGCAAAATAAAATACTTATAAGCTCTTGTAAACAATCATGAAATTATTTTTTAAATAACGTTATCAATGACAAAGTTATAAAGCTTAAAAGATTATACGAGTAATTAGAAAGAGAAATCCGATGTAAACTTTGACGTCATCGTCTATGACGCCTATATAGCTGCCATAGAAAACAGCGTTTTCGCGAGAGGGACAGATATATAATTCTACTCCGTATTACTTAACCACTAAGAATTAATGACCACTCGATTTGATAGTTTCTGTAGAATTGTGTTGTCTTTCATACTTAGTTCGGGTTCGGGACTAATCGTAAGTCCGTAGGTGATACGGAGTAGAATACGCCCGCAACTAAGCCCGAAACTACGGACTTAGAGAGTAGCCCCCCAGTTCTTAAGCCCACGACATGCGCCAGCGACCTTGAGGGAACAAGACGCGCACTCGTTTAAGGGCGCTATTACAAAATCGAGCGCTTGCCCCGGACTAAAGCGTTTCCCGAGATTTTTAGTGATTGTGGGGGCTGTATACAAAAATTGCTTAAAAATATGAGTTTACTTTTAAATACACCAATTTTTTTTTTCATGCATTATAACAATACCTCCTTAATTATTAAATAATTTTTATTTGAATTTGGATTAAACTTTCATAGATAAAAAATATAGTTTCGTACGGAAAATTGTCAATAATTCTCAGTTTTACAAAATTATTTTTGGTTTATTAGTGCATAAATCGTAACAAATTGATTTGATCATTCCAAAGTAGAAGGTACAGTTGTATCATGGACATTTTTAAATTTGATTAAATTATTATATCTTCGGTGTACCAAAGCATCAAAAGATTCCCAAAAGCGTAATTTTATGAAACACCCTTTGCGGAGACAAGAAATTTACTGATGTACGTGAACAAATTGATATATTTATTTAGAACACTCCCAAGATCAACTATCAAACTTTCTTAGGCGTATTTTTGTTTTTTTTTTTTGTGCTATATCTAAAGCATAATCAGACATCAAAACTCGAATGAAACGCTCAAATTCAAGAAAAATTGTGAAAGCGCTCTTAACACCCGCGCGACCCAAAATTCAGTAGTTTTTTTACCTTATTATTGTAAGACTTAAAATAAAATAGCCGTATATTAAAATAAAGATAATTAAAATTTTCTTTGAGGCACGAGACACATCATCTGCCTAGCCTTTTCCCAACTACATTGGGGTCGGCTTCCAGTCAAACCGGATTCAGCTGAATACCTACCAGTGTTTTACGTGGAGCGGCTGCCTACCAAACCTCCACAACCCATTAACTGGGTAACACGGTACATCTTGGCAAGACTGGAGTCAGATTTACTGGCTTCTGACAATCCGTAACGACTGCCAAAGATCTATGAATGACAGCAGGGACCAACGGCTTAACGTGCTTTCCGAGGCACGGAGGAAACTCGGATAGGTCACAAATCCACAGACAAACCTTGGCAAGCGTTGCTTAACCTTCACGATCGACTCGTGCGGCTGTTATTATTTAGCCACGAGCTCCTCGCACGAGACACAGCATCTGTGATTTTAGTTTTGGGGCGTAGTATTGTATTCCTTACTCGATTCGGAATTCGAACTGCCAGGTTCAGGTCAATTTTATGGTCTATATGGTTGATCTTACTAATTAGATAATTCAAGTTATACCGCTTCATTCAAAAAGTTTTTTTTTATTTGTGATGGGTTTGCTCTTGACTCTAGTCTAGGTCAGAGATGATAGAGACAAAGTCTACGATGGAGCGAGCTTGAGCCTATTCACTCTAACTTTATAAATGTTTAGTTATAGCTCGTTATTTACTAGCAATTCACATTAATCGTGTTTTTTTTTTCCATTGTCATGGTATCTCAGTCGATTGGTGTATATCCGCTCCTCTTCCTTTATAAGAACTTAGAATATGGGCTTTATTATCAAGCAAAGATAACAAACAAAGTATTCTGCCAACCGTATAAGCCACCTCCCCTTTTGCGTCTCTCGTCAGTTCCGGCTTTATCAGTGTTGTGTCTTCATTAATGAATCTGTCAAAAACATTTTCAATCCTTAATGATGCTTTCAGTTTTTGAAGCAATATTTACGCATGCTTATTTATTTATTTGGTACACCAACAGCAGTACATACAACTAGTTATATGTAACAAAAAATAAAATATTAGTTCTGGTTCGAATATATATGCTTACTATAGGATATACTTATAGCTTATGCCATAATTGCCAAAAAATTATTTGTGTCTAAAACTAAATAAAATAAGTATCTAAAGTGAAATATAAAAACATCACACACAAATCAGAACACAGAAAACAGAGAAAAAAAATTGATATAATTACTATAACTGTAACTTATTGATTTCATAATTGTTGATTTTGACAAGTTTGGTAATCTACTCATTTGCCTAGCCAGCAGTTTGCTTTCCGAGGCACGGAGGAAACTCGGTATATTAAGATGGTCACCCATCCACAGACCAACCTTGGCAAGCGTTGCTTAACCTTAAAGATCGACCCGTGCGGCTGTTATTATTTAGCCACGAGCTCCTCAAAGTTTGGTAATCTACTAATAATCTATAAAAGCGTCATTATGACTTTCCAATGGTTAACCACTGACTCTCCGATTAAAGAAATGGCATAGAATGGTAATCTCGTACATAATGACAAATTAACAAATAATATATAAAAATATATAATAATATGTAAAGAAATCGGACGTAACTTAATGTTCAAATTTAGTAGTAGTATTTCGAAAATCATTCCTAATAACGGGTTCTATAATAATGGCAATACGATAATGTCTTTCTACCACGATTTTATTACGAGACCATTGACCAACCAATGATCTACCATTATGAATTAGCAGATTACGGGCTTTTAGCAAAATGACAATGGGATCGTGTTGGAATGACGAATTTATTAAAAATAGCAGACTTGGGGCCCTGGTGTCTTGCATATAGCGTTGTGAGTTCAGAACATTTGGAGTAGAACATTGAGGTTAGAAACATTATATTTCGCGGGAATTTGTGAATATTATATGTATGCAGAAGATTGATATAATTACTATAACTGTAACTTTGTACACTCTCGTACTTCCAAGATAGCAAATCTAAATTTATGGAGTGAGACACCGTGTAAATCGGTGTCTGGTATCTTGCATATAGTGTTGTGAGTTCTGAACATTCGGAGTAGAATATTGAGGTTATAAACATTATAATTTCGCGGCATTTTGTGACATTTTGATGTGCAATTTCACAATTAATGTTGATCTTTTATTTTGAATGACCTACAAAAATCTTCAGTGTGTTGTCATTTAGCAAACGAAGCCAAACTTTCAGTGTGAATTTGTATCCTTGAATGGTGATAATTGAAATGGTGGTGAAATGTATCGATTTTGAATTCAAAACCAATATTTGTAAATTGAAGTCAAGTGAAGGTCATTCATAAAATAACGACAAGTTGGTATGACTATGATATTAACATAAATATACCCCAAAAAACCTTTTTAGAAACCTTAGCAAATTTGAGACGAGGTTATAAAATTTTCGAGTTCGCTTCGATCTTCCATTTTTTCGACAAAGTTAGTTGTATCTCAGTACGAATTGGAACGAGAAAACTACTTTCAAGCGGCTACCTCCTTGAAAATAACCTTTTTTTAGGATGGGAAATCATTAAATGACTCCCTCCTCCCGCTCTGGGCGGAGCAGTCAGATTCTTATTGACTAAAACCCTTCCGTTTTCCTAGTAATGCCTTTTGCGTTCCAGGGCCGCTGTGACTCTTTCGAACAAATCTGCGGGATTTGTTTAAAAGACCCTGTCATCTCCTGTGGATTTTAGGTAGGTGGATTGTTTTAATTAATTATGGTAACTTGCAATAGTTTTCAATGGCAGGACAAAAGCGGATAGGTCACTTTTACTAGAAGTCTTACGCGATCGTGTAGCGCCATTTTTCTTTGTATGCACACCATTTTTTGTTGTTATTTCTATGTATCGTGCGTCTTTATTGCTCCTTCCGTTAAAGACTCACACTTAATTGATTTTCAAAGTCATCATCATATTAACCGAAAGAGGTCCATTACTGGACATATAGGTTTCCCCCAAGTGTCGCCACAACCGGTCCTGTGCGTCTCGCATCCATCGGCTACCTGCGAACCTTACCAGGTTAACTAATAGAGGTATGCGGCACAGGGTGTAAAGTCCCGCAAACCTCCATTGAAAGGGAGGATCCTCCGACTAGACGGTTGTTGTGTCCGAAGGGAAACTGCCCGAAGGTTGAAATTCAAACTGTTGTGTATGTTAAAATCGCACGTTAAACTTCAGAGTTGCGATGCAGGACTTCGTTGCAGCAGTTCACAGCTTGTTGGATAGATGGCGCTGCGGTTTTTTTTTTTGTTGTGATGTTGATTTTTGCTACCATGGTTTTTCTTGTGGCGGCATTGATTCCGCTACAAGGTCATCAATCCACCTTGTTGGAGGCCTTCTAACGCTGCGCTGCAAGGTTCAAAGTGATAAACACAATTTGGTAATAGACCACCCACTTCACGTGTCTGAGAAAGCAGTCCATTAATATTCAGGTTATTACCAAGGCACGAACAACATATTTTTTATTTTATTTATACCCAATTATAGTAACCAAAAATAAAGCACAGAACTAAAAATATACAAAAAAGAAAACAACACTGATAAAGTTTATAAATTGAAACCAAAAAATAAAGGTCAACAACTCTTTCATGAATCTCTCTCACAGTACTTCTGACATACCATTATAATCGTCGTCCATTCATCCGCAAACAGATCGTTTGTGGTATTAGAATCCAAGAGAACATGGAAAAGGCTGAGGTATTCAAGTGGAAGTTTGTGTACAATCGAATGATCATTGATTGACTAACCGCGTCATCCATATAAAAGTTACGTAACTTCAGTCAGCGGGGTTCAATAGTAATAAATGTCTAGTACTTATATTTTATCTGTAACTATTAAGACTTTATCTGGCACTCAGGCTATTAATTACGCCGAGGCTAAAGGCGATTATGGCCGTATTGACAGGCTGTTAGTCTATGGCATAGAGCGGATATTAGATAGAGAGGTATTCCATTCCACGCTACGCATGACGTCACAAGGCATAATACATTTTTGCAGCCGCAGAGTCAGTGTGTTTGACGAGGATTTTTGCTAATACCGTGTAAAACTGTCCAGTTTTACACGGTATTAGCAAAAATCCCCGTTAAAAATGAATGAATTTAGACTTTTAAAAACCATGTAATCTGAGTAAGTAAATACTTAAAGACATAAATAACGGTATTCTCTAAGAGTCACTAATAGGTGATAACAGAAACAATATCCGTTCAGCAGTTTTGGAGACTCGCGCTTTCAAACACACTGACACTGCGGCTGCAAATGTATTATGAAATAAACCTAAACCTTTTGGTTTATTTAAGTACGTTACAGCATATTATATTTAAAAAAAATAGGTATTAAGTCTCTGTTATTGTATTTTTAGTGTATTCTATGTATGTATAGTATATTTAATTTTTCAAACTGAATAGGCAATCTAGGGGATCTCTATCCATTCTATGGACTCAATGGTTATAATTAACAAGGTACAAACTTCCAGCATCACCTGTGGCCTGCAATTGACTTTGTTCACGCAGTTTGAAAGCCGTTTAATAAATCTTCTACGAGTACTTAGAATCTATTTACTGAAACTGTGAGATTGTGAGCTATATTTTTGTGGGAAATTACACGTCATCAGGTTTGTGGACCGATGACCTGGTGACGGTCGCAGGTAGCCGTTGGATGCGAGACGCACAGGGTCGGTTAATGTGGCGACACTTGGGGGAGGCCGATGACCAGCACGGACGTCTTTCGGCTGATCTGATGATGATCAGGATTCTGGGTCAAACTTGGCCAGAAGTCACACAGGACACACTTGACAACAGGATAGAGAGGTATGGAAGGATAAAGGGAAGGCCTTTGCCCAGCAGTGGGACATAAATTGGATAGACCTTTTGTGGCATAGCCCTCTCGCTACCATGTTGTTTATTTTTTCCTAGTAGCAGCGCACTATCTAACGTTCATAATAATAATGTTTTTTTTTTATTGTTGAAGAGGACACTTCAACAAACATAAAATGTTAGGAACATGTAGCCCTAAAGTATCGTGTTGCCGAGATAAAGTTCGTGGTAAAGTCACCATGTGACAATCATGACTATCCTTAAGGTGAATGTTACGGGTTGCTCATTGCCATTTTCCCGCGAGATGGCGCTGAAGTCAACATTTTCAGTTTTATTTTGTTTCGAGTGTAATTGGAACAATATTAAGTCGCAGAAATAATGGTGCGACAATGTTATCTGACTCGTTTGAGAGTAACTTTCAAAGAAATAGCATATCATTACGTCATTCACCAAACCATCGGATCAAAGGGGTCATTTGAAATGATCGATTCAAAAGACGATTGTGCTTCTTGTAATTAGGTACAACAATCACAATGTCACAAACGAAGAATATTGAAGTTATGTTGTTTCTCTCATAAGTGAATATCGTTCTTTGAAAAAATATAATTCCTAAAACCAAAGGACTCATCACTTCTGTCTTCAGATTTCTCAAATCCCTTTCCGAAATAGCTGTTGACAGTTTTACGAACTCAGTAACTTGACAATTTTCACCCTTTGGCAATTGGAGATCGACATTTGTCTAATTGTACCAACAAAAAAAAGAAAAAAAAGTTTTTAAAAGAAGAATTTGCTAATGGCCATTAATTAAGTATAAAGTAACAGGAGGCTCAATCTACGTACCTATTTGAACCCTTTGAAATATAATAAGGTAGCTAAGCCGATGACTCTTCTTCAAAGCAAAGTTCTCCAAAATTAGGTAACATTGACCTTGGGTTGGTTGAAATAAGAAAATACTATGACCTTGACTTGTAGGTAACATAATTTACTAAGAGTTACCAAACATAACCTTGTAAGGGCGTTTATTCAAATCAGATTGTGATGTGTTTGATTTTAAATGGAAGCTGTTTCGAACATCATTTTGTTGTATTACGTAATATGAATTCTTTTGACTTGTAGAATCCCTGTGTTGATTTCGTTGGCACAAGCTTTATTAGAATCGTCTACAAAGTTTATTTGGGCCTGACTGCCAGAACAAACCTATTTACGAGTGGCCAGTGGTGGAGGCTCTTCATAATTCTCTTAACATTATTGTAGAAGGTAAACTCAAATGTTCTAGTCTATACTTCAATACTTAATATAACAAAGATGAAAGACTTTTTTGTTTGCTTGTACAGTAAAGGCTACGAAAAAAAAAGATCCTTAAGAAAAATTAAGCGCGGAAAAAGCCGCGGGCGACGTGCTAGTAATAAATAATTTTTTGGGCAACTCTTCTCCCATAGCAAAGGGCTTCTTCCAATCTTTCAACTTTCCCTGTTCCGAATTTCCTAAGACAGACGTTCAAGTCGTCCTCCCATCTCCTTCGTGAACTGTCGCGTACTCCTCTCGCGACTCTAGGGCACCTAATTGTGTAACAAGAAGACTCTCACAACTCCGTTTTCCGCACCGAGTCTTTCTCAAACTCAAAGAAGACGTAAGATTCTAAAGATTCCTGCTGACCACATCTTTGAAAATCCGCGTGAACATAATAATATGATCAAACCCGGCTACTTAGTATAATTAGCTCTTACTTCAAACCTCCAAGTTTTCGCGCTGGCCCCACACCCTCGAGGATGACATAATGTGAAAGGTTACAACTTTTCCCGGTACCTACCAATGGCTGCGCGATTAATGGTCGACGTAACGAAAGGTTCCGGGTTCATAGCCTGACTGTTGCTAATTTATGGGGAACGGGAGATTGTGGTTCGTGTGAAATGAATGTAATTATTTTTAAATGTTACTACTTTGTTGTTTGAGACAAATAGATTTGTTACGGTGATTATGTATGTAAGACTTATTCAACGTCGCGACTGGTATTGGCTAGACAAAGGTGTATACTAACATAATATTAGTATTATATTTAATATCTTGTTTTAAGACCATTGTAATTGCGATATTTTTTAGGTTTAAATTCATCAAAGACACAAATTCAAATCGCAAACTATAACACCATGTCTGTATTTTTCGAATATTTGGTTTGTTTTTCGCTAATATTTGGGCTGTTATGTGGATGTAAAGTCCACCGCATAAACGAACAATAAATATAAATTAATAGGCTAGGCTAGGCTAAATAATGCCCTAGGAACCCCCCTAGGGGTTAGGGTTTAGGGTAAGGGGGTTTATGTTCGGTTGACTATACTACTTAGAAGAAACCCCTAACTTTTCGTAAAAAACAGGTCAAGCTTAGATACAACCCTCTTTATTTTTCCTTTTTTTAGGATGGGAGGTCAACAAATGACTCCTTCCGCTGAGGGCGGAGCGGATGGAGTTACGAAGAGCACATTCTGCGTCACAAGTCAGTCAAGGGGGGTTCCTCTTTACGTTCCAGGGTCGCGGTGACTCTTTCGAACAAATTCTGCAACACAAAACCCAACTTTTGCTACTCATAAAATAAAAAGCTTCCCACTAACCCGAAAACGATGACACTCGAAATCACCTTTCACATTGATCATGAACTCCGCAGTTGCGCGCGCGCAACAGTGACATCGAAATTAGAAAATGACAAGCATTTTACTACTTACTTTCAAATAAATGCATAAGTTTGTGTTTGTATGAGTCTCTTAAAGTAAGTACTTGACTATTACTAAAATATCTACCGTTAAGTTTGACAAGAATTTTAATGAGTGTGTTTCTAGTTTTCAAATATATTCCTAAACAAATTATCGTAGATTAATTTAAATCAATTGGTGTGTAATTAATCTTTATTTAAGATATGTCACCGACCTCGATCGAGAACGGAATACCGAAACGATGTAATTACAAGAAATATTTTTCATATATTTCTTTGGCCGGAGGTCTATGTGCCTAGCAGCAGAACTAATAAACTATTTTGTCTTTCACTTCTAATTTATGTAAAAAAGTGTACCTAAACATTAATAATCCGGAGTCAGAAAATACAATATAATTATGTATAATATTTTGAATTTTAAAAATGATCTCCGTTTGACCCTAAATCTTTCCAACAGCGCCAATACAAACACATGTGTGAATAAAACACTAATTAATATGAATGTCACACGAAAGTAACATTTACCAAAAATAAAAAAGAAAACGAGGCATAATTAAAAAAACAACAAGATCACTAAAATAAAATAAAAAAGATGTCCGTGAGAATTCCCGAGATTCATTACCATATGTTACATAACATCGTCCATTAAAAGAATAAAATAAATGAAATGCGACTATTGTCCAGTGATTACCAAAAGCGGAACAAAGGGATGGCATTATGCAATAAGTATCAACGAAGACTGCCGAGGGCGGAGTCTATAAGCTCAATCATTATTTTGACATTTTTGACTGATCATTAATTTGCAAACAATACGGGAAAAAATGGGTAAGTTTAAGCTGTACTTGCGTAGTTAGTGTTCCGTACTACACCGACCTACGATATGGAACAAACGGAATAAACATTACCAGCTGACAGCGTTGAGAACGAATTTTTTGATGCTATATTTTAGTTTGTTGTTAGTTTAGTGTATTTGTTAATATTAGTTATTATTTTATTGTTAATTTATTAATTGACTATAGTTTAAATATAACAAAGCATGTTATTTAGTGACTCCTGATCGAGCCCGATTATAAGCCCACAGAGCACGAGCAGATGCACCTGACGGTGGTGGTGGTGTCTCCGGCCCGGATGCCGCTTCAGAACCATAGAGAAACAGTAAGAAATTTATAAAGATTCACGTATCACAAGTAAATGGAACACTAAAACAAAAGTTAACAATTCAATTAATCAATTACAGGATAGTTTAGAGGACAAAATCGAGTTGCGCCGACCCTATTAACATCGGCAGGAAGATGGTTGTTGATGATTATTTTTTAATTGTTTAGTTTGCAAAAAAGGAAAAAAAAATGTACATAAAAATCTTGGTTTTTTTTTCGGGTTTTTTTTTTTTACTATTGACAGGCACGCGTTTGACCACTATCTCACGTGAAAGTAAGATCAATCTATATTAATATATAAAGCTGAAGAGTTTTTTTGTTTATTTGAACGATCTCGATCTCAGGAACTGCTGGTCTGATTTGAAAAATTCTTTCAGTGTTAGATAGAAGGCTATAGGCTTTATATCATCACGCTAAGATCAATAGGAGCGGAGCAGTTATGAAAATTGTGACGCATACGAAGTTGCGTGGGTCAACTAGTTGAATTATAAAAGCATTTGATTGATTTGTAGGAGAAAAAAAATTGAAGAAATCGACACCGATGCGATTCCGTAAGATTTCCGTTTGGCAAGTTTTCTACGGGCCCCTAAAAATGAGTGAGTGAGTTATGTACCGCAGTCATTATCGAACAAAAGACGTTGTGTAGCTATTGTTTTGAATTACAACAGGTTATTGAGTTACTGAACATTTCACAGAGGCATTGGTCAGTCGCAATTGTGTAACTTTTCATTTGTAAGTTCTCTTGTAAAAACACTAGTATGTAAAACTGAGTGTTCCTAATTAGTTGAAAATGTCTAAATAGACGTTACAAACAAACGAAGAATTTGTTAGGCGTTTGATTTTTTTTTGGGAACTCTTTCTTTGGCTACTTTGTCGTGTCAAATAAAACAATGTTGGATATATAAGAACAGTTTAGTAGTCAAGTTTTAGATCTGATTTTATGTCAATTTATATAAATTAAAACGAAATTAAAGCCGTCGTGGTTTTGCATACTAATACAAGTATTTTATTGGTAAACTAGGCTAATTCTATCGGTAGGCTATAAATTGATAAATTTTTCTACTATCTAAAGTCTGCTCTGCAATAAACTACTAATAAATGGTCAGATCGGTCGTAAAACGTTTATTAACCACGTACACAAACATTAAACAGACGTATGACAACATACAACGCTTTTCCGCACATTAGATAGCATTGTCCCACAATTATGAACATAATTACTTAACACACACAATGCGTTTAATTCTAGCTCAGCAATTGTCCGTATGTGTAGAATCGCAACCTATTAATTCGATATTTTATGTTTTATTTAACGACTGAGCAAATTCAATTAATGCCAGTCGTTGAAAGCGAATAATGTATAGACACAGCCTATAAATTATGACAGAAGATAATAAAACAGCTTTATATTCGTGACAATCTAAGAAGTCGGATTTGCCAGCAGGCTAGTAAGCATGAAATAGACATGAAAATAAATCTCTTTCGCACTTAGTGATACAGCGATCTTCTATCCCTCTCTACTCTGCTATCAAATCTGACTTATTAGATTGTCACGAATATTGTTAGAAGCACATAATTATTGTACAGGTTCATCAAAGGAGTTGGAAATTTGCGAAAGGTACGAGTATATAAGACAAACTGGAATCAAATGATAACATGGTTTTGTTCGTTGCTATGGTTCATTCGTGATCTGCTGTTTTCCTTAAATCTTCACTTCTGCTTTGTCACATTAAATGAATGATAACGTGGAACTGAACCATGTCATATATTTCAACTAGAATGCAACCCCCACTAAAATGACTAACTTCAAGAAATTAAAAATAGAAACTGAAGTTCATTGACACATAAGTCAATTATAAATGAATTCCGCAAAGATGGAAACAAGATAAATGAAATGATTCTCAGCGATGACATAAGCCTGTAAGATTGCATTTAATTTTAACGATTTCTTTGTTTTAATGGAATTATGCTCAACAAACGGTTACGTATATATTTTGCATGAGTCAGTGCAAAAAATCAGGTAATTAGATGTCTGCAGCATGATAGCGTGCAAAAACTGTCTCTGTGAGATTGTTTGACGGAATTACGATACACTGTGGTTCATTTGATTTTTGTGAAGCTCTATAAAGTATTTAGGTTTTGTGTTTCAGGATCTAGTTTTCAGACTGTAGGTGTTCTGTGGAGCAGAATAGTCTCAATGGAAAAAAAGCCACTAAAATATCCTTGCAGATTTCCTTTTTTTTTGGATGCCGAAATGTTTGATATTGTTTGTCTTAAATAATCCACAAAATAAAAATCGGACACACGTACTGAAACACATAGCGGAAATCGAAAGTTGACTATGAACTCAATTTCACGTTTCTTCCGGTACCAAACAAAAGTCATCAGGATCAAAGCCGCAGCTACCGTTGACATGACATTTAATATTCTCAGAACCACAAACTCACACGCGCGACCACCACAAAGTTTTGATGCTCCGTTCAAACGCTAAACGCCAACGGCCTCATAAACCACAAATAAACATGTATGATGCAGTACTATGGGTATTGTACAGAACTAGCGAAAGTACTGGCGCGAGTTCACTTCACTCTCACTATCGAGACGGGCCGCAGACTTGTAAACACACATAATATTGAGATCCGCGTCGAATCCACGTCACATACAACTTTCATCCTTACATCAACTAGTTGAAAGTTTAAAATTGAGTGATGATTGTAAAAAAAATATAAAATTATCATAAATAGCTAATAATATTTAAATTCTTGGTGATCTCTCGCATAATTCAGTCCACGGTTTCATTCATTGAATGTTTTTGCCGAAATTGTACTTGAGTTGATTTTTTTTTAATAAAAAAGAAACAAGAGAAAGTAATAAAAAGAAATGGGGACCGCCCAAGTATCGATGGATAAATAAGCAGTTTAATGATCGTGATTCACTTTTTGTTTAAGTCTTAAAAAGGCAATTCGAGATACTTTGTGAGTATTATTTTTGTACTGGTTAATATTAAAAGTGCAAGTTTTAAGCGCGAGGCCGTAGACATCATAAGATGACTCATACAACTATAGTGTTTTTTTATTAAACTGGATTATGAATCTTGACCTATATAGTGATGTAATATGTTTGGATGTTTACTCGAATCTTTCTAGATTCATCATCATCATCATAACAGCCGGAAGACGTCCACTGCTGGACATAGGCCTCCCCCAAGATGGGGGGTTTGCCATAATCGCCACGCTTCACAGGCGGGTTGGCGATCGCAGTGCATGGTGTTTAGTTTTACAGAGAACGTTGCAACCCATTCCCTGGCGAGTCCCTTAGTCGCCTCTTACGACACCCACGGGAAGACCAAATCATTGAACCACCTTTCAAGATTAAATCATTGCATCACATTAAATTCCTCTAAAACCTTTAATATTTTAAGACAACATCATCTTAGTCGAATGCAATCCACTGCTGGACCGATCTGGTTACGCTTGTATCCTAAGCCACCATATCGAACGGTCCTGTGCTTCTCGCATTTAGTAGACTTCCATGACCCTTAGGTTACTAGTTCCAAAGGTTCTGGAGAAAGACTTCCACAAGGTGGAAATTCACTCCTTGTTTCAAAATGAAAGGGAAATTCTATAAGTCCATGATAAGACCTATCGCAATGTATGGATCAGAATGTTGGGAAAAAGTCGGATGAAAATAGATTGCATGTAGCGGAGATGAGAATGTTGAGATGGATGGATGGAGTAACGAAAATGGATAAAATGAGAAATTAGTACATTAGAGGTGGTTTAAAAGTGACGGAAAAGTTAAAATCGCTTGTCTTGGTATGGTCATGTGAATAGGAGGGATGAAACGCAAGTAACTAGAGAATATAAATGTGGATGGATAGAGAGGGAGAGGAAGGCTGAAAGTTGGATGAATTGTGTGAGGAGCGATATAAAAAAATGGGAGTTAGTGATAGCGTGACGGTTGATATGATAGAATGGAAGAAAAAAACATATTGCGCCGACCCCAAGTAACATGGAATAAGGGCAGGAAGACGATGATAATGTTTCAAAATGACCCCATTACACCATCTTCACACGAATTTGACAACACATTTCCTACAGTCCATTATGAAGTCATCTCAACTTTGTCCACTTTTCCGTCTAATTTCCAATATGTCACTGCAGTAAAGTAGAACAGTAAACTGTTACCTCAGTAAAGTGATTTATTACTGCCAGCTGACGACTGCAACCTACTGGTTGACAAACAGTAGGATCTATGCTAATGATGCAGTTTTATGAGTCAACCCTGGCTTGCACGTTTTGTTTCTTTCAGAGCTATTTTAATTTACAGGATGTTAACATTTTGAGCAGTAGTTTTAGCATTTTCAGAATTCGCTCCATTATAGACTTCATCCATCACTTTCCATCAGGCGTGATTGTGGTTAAGAGCAAGCACATTCCTCCATAAAAATAAAAAAAGCGCAGTAATAAGAAACACAACGTCATTATCATCAACACTATATTATAAATGCGAACGTATGTTTGTTTGTGTGTTTGTTACTTCTTCCCGTCTTGACTTAGATGACTTGGTTCACGGGTAGACAAATAGTGACCTAGGTTATATCATTTGTGAATACTGCACAGTAGTTGTTCGGTTCTGAATCGTTTAAAATTCTTTTTGTTTTGAAAAAATAGCTCCTAGCCTAACCAACTACCACCAAGAGATTCGGGAAAAAACTCAACTTTGAGTTAAGCTCGACTATGTTTATGGACTTTAATTACTATATCAACGTGCTTTACAATATTTAGGTGAAAGTAGAATTAAAAAATGTTGTCCTCGTAATGATAGAACCGAATTTGATTTGTAACACCTCCTTGAACCACGGAAGACGTTAATTAAGGACACAGTACATTCAAATAAAACAGCAACAAAAGAGAACCGATCATAATTCTGCAATTATTGCATAATTTACAACTTGCAATAACTATGCTACTGGTTGCCATAGGTATGTAATGCGAGCGGTCGCAGTCGCAACCGACGGATGCTGCCCATTAATCAGCATGACTGTTCCAATCGGCCACAGTATACTTAGATGCAGTGGGACAAGTTCATCTTGACTTTTTGAAAGGATGTAGTGAATGTCGGAAAGTTTTGTGAATAAAGTTCAGTCAAATAAGTTATAGTTATAACAAAGTAGTATTTTATGCGCTTTGGGGAATGACTTATTAAACTAGTATTTGTCTGCGTTATTGCTTGCGTTAAGATAGATTTTCGCAAAAACAGTAAAAAAGTAGCCTATAACCATTTCCAGGGTCCCCCGGCTATCTTGTGTCGAAATCCGTCTAAATCGGTTCAACAATGAAGGGATGAAAGCGTTCAAACAAGCTCACTTTTGCAGTTTGTATTAGCAAAATAAGTATAATTTACTTTGGTTCCAAGACTTTAAGATATCAAGTCGAGTCCTTTAGCCTGCGGGTTATTGTCTACTCGCTCTGAACTGTCCACACAATGCAAGCTACTTCTCTCTTAGCCCGAAGTGCGTAGTTTCGAGCTTAGTACCGGTCGTATTCTACTCCGTATCACCTACGGAGTTACGATTAGTCCCGAACCCGAGCTAAGAATGAAATACAACACGATTTGACAGTAACTGTCAAATCGTGTTGTCATTCATTCTTAGAGGTTAGGTGATACGGAGTAGACTACGCTCGCAACTAAGCCCGAACGGACTTCGGGCTTAGAGCATAGCCCCCAGTCCAACTGCATTGTCCTACTCTGTGGCCACCAGTCAAGACCACACCACACCAGTTCTACATTGAGCATTATATCACAGTCCTATTAGGCATAGCTCTCTTGTATACTTACTGCACTCAGTCACGCCCGCGTCGATCGATCCATCGATCATGAGGCAACTGACGATCGAAGATAAACGACTTGGACATTTCGTTTTTCATCGATCACGAAGTTGGAGATCGGGAAGCTTTGTGTTTTGATGTTCGGGTGAATTAACTGTTTTGACTGGTCTTATTTAGAAATGCATTTGCTATTTTAAATTACAAGATTTATTTTTTCGTAAATTTATAAAATTAATGTGGGGCGCTAGGTAACACGTAGACGATTACTCTCGAAGATCACATGGCTTATTTCACTAAACCCCAAAACAAATTCTCAAGACTCTACGGTTCATACATTCATTCCACCTTAAACCCCAAAATATGTCTTTACTTCAATTCCACTTAAAACCCAAAATAGTTTTAGTAGAGTCAACAGCAAAATTGCAGGAGGCATACATAATTACAATCTGGCATCTAGTGAACTTCGTTGAACCTCACCAGTACATTATTCCAGCTTGTGATAGTCCTTCGAACAATGCGTCTTCATTTTTAGGGTTACTCAAAGGGTAACCAACGTAACCCTATTAGTAAACCTCCGTCCGTCCGTCCTTCTGTTTGTTGCGGGTTGTGTATATAAGAACCGTATCTAGGTCGGATAGACAGTTGAAAGTTTCACAGAGGGTGTATTTTTTTGCCGCTATAATTATAAAAAATAAATTTTATTAAAAATTTAACGGAGCTCTCATACAAGAAACGTGATTTTTTCGGTTTATGGTACCCTTCGTGTGAGAGTCCAACTCGCCCTTGGCCGGTTTTTATTTGAAAAGTATCGAATGCCCTATTAATTGTTTCTGTTTCAAATTCCTGTGTTTCAACGGACCCTGCAACGCATCCTTATTGTATCTGCTAAAAAAATACAATAAAACATAAATATCTGCCTTTCACCTAGTTCGTTTTATTTACTTTCAACTAAAATATAATAATGTTCCCACTCCAGTCACAGGTCTCCTTCCCGTGTGACGGAGTAAGCCGTAATCCACTACGCCCACTGTGGATGTCACACGCGTCTAAGACTTTTTGGTCGAGTAAATCCTACTAAAAATAAAATTAAAACATTTTAAAGATCCGAGATGCCGAGGTCTGTCTGTGAATAGGTGACCATAATAACATATCGAGACTCCAGCGTGCCTCGGAAACCATGATAAACTGTTGTTTCCTACTGATAACTGCCTCCGTGGTCGAGTGGTTTAGACGTCTGAATTGTGACCCGGTGGTCGTGGGTTCGATTCCCACGGGAAAAAGCATACTTAGTAAAGTTGTTTTCCAGTTTAGCTAGGACATTGCAGGCTTGAATCACCTGATTGTCTGATAAAAAGATGATTCCGTGTTTCGGAAGGCACGTATGAGCCGGTGGTCCCGGCCGCCAAAAGCGGTCGTCAAACCATGTCAGAGGTCCTTGGGGCGGTTTAGAAACTCTGACACTAGGCGTGTGGGGTCGTTAGACCTTACTGCTCACACGGTAAGAAGAAGAATAAGACGACTGGCATTTGTACACTTCATGGAAATTGGTTACGGACAGTCAGAAGCCAGAAGATCTGACTCCAGTCTTGCCAAGTGGTTAGTTACTGGGTTCAGGTGTTCCATAAAAAATACTGGTATTCAACACTGTACCCATTTCGACAGAAAGATCCCGAGATAGTTGGGAAAAGGCTGGGCAGATTCACTGACATTTCCTACACGTTTTCCATCACCGTTTAAAGAGTAGTGGTGACGAAATAATTTCCACAGAGATTGAAAGGTTCGAGCCTAATCAATGAATGAACCCTCGCGCTATAATATAAATATTTATATCCAATAATGCTAGACCCACCCGCAAAATCATAGTCCATACTCGGTCTCACGACCTATTTCGCGATAGCATGCAACCTGAAGACCATTTCTCGTACTTAAAAAAGTGGACTACACTTATTTGAATTAAAAAATTATTTTAGTGTTGGATAGCCCATGTGTCCAGAAAGGCTATAGGCTATATCACGCTACGACCAATAGGAGCGTAGCTTTAATGAAAAACGTGACGCAGACGAACTTGCGCTGGTCAGTTTTTCTAGTTAATGAATAGAATTTTACCGATGAAATGGGCAGTAGGTTGAATGGACAAGACAAAGCAAATAGGTTTTATGCATGTTTAAAAAGGTACTAAGAAATAAAGATTTGGTAACTGTTGTTTTCCATACAAAATTGTGAAGCTTAAATAAAATATATATAGAAGCAAACACTGAAAAATGTCTCTTTCAAGGTTTAATTGTGCTTAAAAAAAACCCCATTGAACATCAATTCTCGAATATTCATTTGGACTATGTCATCGTTTAGATCTGCTATTTGTGACTCTAATTTGGTAGATTTTTATCTTTCTATAAGCTCAAGTGCATGCAAATAAATATCAATTAATATAATAAAAAATAATCACTTTACAAATTATTATGCATCTAGATTAATATGTCATCGCTTATCACTTTAAACATACTGCAAATAAACTGGTATAATAAACATAAAAATATGGATTGTAATATTCTTTTACTTAAAAACAAATTAATATGCATCTAGACGACACCTGCAAGGAATAACATCGTAACTCAACTTTAGGCAGTTCAAGTTACAATCATATTCGTGCTGTATAAAAAATTAAGATTTTTTTTGCACTCACCCCAGTGTCTAAATTCCTTTGCGTTAAGATTTTTACAGAGTAAAAACATTGTAAGTGAGAAACAACTGCAGTTAATAAAAGGGTATATTTAGTTACACGTCATCGTAATCATTCTTTAAGCTCGCCATTATTAGTATAACATTGTAATACAAGATACAATTTTGTTTTTGGTAAAGTTTATTCCTTATTAATTAAGCTGTAACTCACTTTATGCGATTGTATGTCTGAGTTACAATTTACAATGTAATTTTATACAGTATACCTTGTGAAATATCATTGTAACTCATAGAAAGAAATTAAATATACATAGACATAATAATATAATCTTATGAAAGTGAAGCTATTCCTTCGTTTATTCAAATTTTCAAAGTTGGCTGACATTTTGACTTAACCGGAATCTGAGAGAATTTTTTGAATCTTTGACGCGCTCTCTTCGAAAGTTGCAAAATATGAGTTACAATGTTATTCCTTGCAGGTGTCGTAGACTATGTCATAAGTTCCGACTTCATCTTCAAGAATCCAACAATTAAAGGAGCTGCAAATTGCAAGTCAATAAATCTCAACAAATGTAAGAGAACGTGACTTTGACATCAATTTAGAACATTGAGTATCTCATCTTGCGACCTTATTTTGATAAACCAGCTTACATTAGTGTCAGGTCTCGGTCAAGAAATACAACTCCCATAAAAGTGCATACAGTCCTAAATCAAGCAGTAAAAAACAAATGAGTATATAATTAAAATAATTGCTGAGTAAAAAACTAAAGTGTTTTATACTGTATCTCTGCATGAGAAGTAACAGATTGTCGATCTTATGGCATTTGGTAATATCATGGGAAGTAAGATACGGATTATGTCTTTCCGTGAGAAAATGCCGAAATAAATGCTTGGAAACATCTTGAAGAAAGAGGGGGAGAAGGTTCTATAGTGTATTGCACAGAGTTGAAAACGAATATGTTTGTTTAGAAAATGCTGAATATGATAATGTTAATCTAATTTAATTGAATAACACAAAAAGAATAAGAATTATTTAAAAATGCAAATGCAGAAGCTATTAATACAGAAAGACTTAAAAATGTAAATGATTTTTATGACGATAAATCAATCAGGCTTATTCAAGATATTTTCGAAATCGAACTTTCGAACGAAATTCTTGGTCTCGAAAAGAATCCTCATCATCAATTTCGTTCAAATATTTATGTATAAGTTGGACATCTGACCAGTCACCTCTTAATATTGGCACGTTCACTTTCCACACAATGTGATGCAGCCGCTATAATGACTTGCCCAAACACGGCGGCCACGCGGAACTTGCGAAAGTCGCCATAATATGTTATAAATATTCAGCTAAAACATGTTTTCGTTCCGTGTCATCATTCTTGTGTAATAGTCTTAGAATCCTCGCGTAAATCGCCTTTTTGCGTATGTAAGGCTCGTTATAGCCATCCCTAATATTGTGGCCATTATGTCAGACGATGCTACCATTAACTATGATGACGTCAGACGTGCTAGCTATACTTGAGGCTAAAAGGGAAAATTTGAGAATACACCCAAATGTCAAGGTTTACGCAACGGCATTGTGAAGAACTGCAATAGGTGTGTGTTACGCAATGAAATATTTAGCGAAACTCTCTTATTTTCTATATAGATGTTGCAAACAGCTTCTTTCTGAGTGCATGATGCAACTGAGGTCACGCTGTCCCGCTGTTGCGCAACTTCGCCCACTTCGGAGAAAACACCACTTTCTACCATACACCTGTTTATGTAGCGTGTTAATGATATTGACATGTTAAAATGTGTGCTCTGTGGGTGAATGGCATTTTGAAATTCAAATTTGAAGCTTGGATGGAGCTGTGTTTTTATTTGTATAACCTTGTCATGCGTCGTGAGTGTGGTGGTTTTGTAAAGGGATAGCTAATGAAAGTATTAAATTTTGTTTAAAACTTTTTATGCAAAAATAAGAATTTATAATACAACTAAAATTATAGTACATTAAAATTACTATTTACATAAATACATTTAGGCACCGTAATTTTTTCTCTACTTATAACTAGGTTTGTCGCCGGCAGAGCAGGTATCACAATTGCGCGCGCCCGTGCGCCGTCTAGTAAGGGCCGGACTGTCCGGGGGGCCCGTAGGACGAGCTGACGCCGCCGCTGGAGCCACCGTGGCCGCCGCCGATGGAGCCTCCGTGGCCACCACCGATGGAGCCACCGTGACCGCCGCCAAGACCAAGACCGCCGCCGATAGAGCCGCCGCCGATACCGCCGCCGATGCCGCCGCCAATGCCGCTACCAATGCCGCCGCCGATACCACCGCCGATGCCAGAGCCGCCTCCGATAGAGCCACCACCGTCCTTCTGGGTCTTGTACTTGATGAAGTAAACTTCGGGCTTTGAGGGCTGAGTGGGAGCCGCGGTGGGGATGGTGATGTCGGGCTGTTCGTCGGGTTTCTTGACCAACACGTAGACGAGGGTCTTCTCTTCGTTCTGAGCCTGAGCGGGGATGATGGGCGCGACAGGTGCGGGAGGAGCCGGGGCCTTGATGAAGATGATCTTGTAGTGCTTCTGGGGCACTCCACCGCCGCTTACAATCTGGGGACGCTGTTCTTCAGGTTCTGGGGGTGGGACATGGACGTAGATGTGCTTCTGCACAATAGCGCCACCGCCGAAGCCAGCGCCGCCGCCGAAGCCAGCGCCGCCGCCGAAACCGGAGCCTCCTCCGAAGCCAGAGCCTCCGCCGAAGCCAGAGCCTCCACCGGATGAGAAGCCACCAGATGAGAATCCTCCTGAGGAGAAGCCGCCACCACCGCCGCCGAGTCCTCCGAAGCTGCTGGAGCTCAGACCACCGGAGGAGAATCCTCCGTGGCCGCCACCAATGCCGCCTCCGAGGCCGCCGAGGCCGCCGCCGTGTCCACCGTGGCCGCCGCCGCCGCCTCCGGGCGCGCTGTAACTGTATCCCGCCTCGGGTCTAGCCGAGCCGAGTGCCGCAACGGCAGCTAATACCTGCGGCAGAAAATTCACTTTTAAACAACACTTTTACAAACATTTTGATCGATTGCTCGGCTATATTGATCGATGGGTATCTTCGAGAGATGCACTCGATGAATAGAGCCGAGCGATCAGCACTAAACAGTCCGAAGAGGAAGCACTGTGCGGTCACAGGAGGGGGTCACACAGGTCACAAGTCACTTTCACTGCACGAGTACCTACCAAGAACGCTTTCATGTTGACTCACGGAGCTGTCGAGGTTGTGTGATGCTCTGTACCAGCGACCAGCGGCTTATATACTGGTGGATCGGCGACGCCTCTCTCCCGGGCTCTTCCTAACATTCGGCCTTCGGGCCATACGAGAATTATGATTTTAATGACACCCGTCCAATTCTTCTTTGGTGAAAACAATGTGGATCTTGTATACGGTTATTGGACACTTTCACAGGCTGGCCTATGGTCATAATTGATATGTCAACAGAGAATTCGATGTGACATATTAATTTGCCATTGTTGTTGATGTCTCCTATTGTTCAGGCTTATCTGCGAGGTATTAAATGTTTCATAGTATACTTTATTTAGCAATTGTCTTATCTTAGAGGTTAATATTCATTTAACTTTTTCTTTAGGTAACAACTTTGGATTAGGTCTTTGATTACGGAACTAGATAGTTTCCTTGTTTTAGAAGTTTTTGTGTCGTGAGATTACTTCGGGTTTCTTGTGGCTCTGATCTGCATACATTATGGTCCATTACGTTCTTTACCAATAATTTATGGCGTCTCGGTAGCATTTCTGACGAATGTTTGGATTAACATTATTTTTATAAAAGCTTACGAAAACGGTATAGCAACTACGTAAATACTTGAAAAATATCAAGTACAAACGAGGTTAACGAAAACAGTTTGGTAATTTTAAAACCCGAAATAAATATTTTTATTCGCAAATCGATTTACGTATTATTGAGTCATATTAATTTTGAGAATATCGAAAACCACAATTTGTAATACTATCATGGTCCAGATATTATTGGTTTAATCAAGTAAGGATTCAGAGAAATCGATAGTGGGTTCTATTCTGAAGTTAGTAAACTTGTTAGAAAATAAATACGGGTTCGCGCATGCCCCTTTTTCAATGAGGTCAAACTATTTGTGATAACCTATTTAGTGGAAATTATATTTTTTTTCCTGTGCTGTACTTTTCTGATTTCTTTCATTGCGGGATCCAAGACAGTTGAATCGTTTCTCCGGGACTCGTCGGGCTTTATTGGCTCGGCGTTTTTCTGGTGGTCGCCTGTTGATTCTGGCTTTCAGGAGTTGCCGTAGTTGGGAATGTGTGGCGGGCTTGTAACCTATTTATTGAAAACTAGTTGATCCACTCAACTTCGTCTGCGTCACAATTTTCATTACTGCTCCGCTCCTATTGGTCTTAGCGTGATGATATATGTAGCCTTTCTCGACAAATGACTATCTGGCTAACTAACACTAAAAGAATTTTTCAAATCGGTCCAGTAGTTCCTGAGATTAGCGCGTTTAAGCAAACAAACTCTTCAGCTTTATATATTAGTATAAGATACAGGCCAAAAGTTTGATAAGAAAGAAGAAGAAGTTTGATTAAGTTTCTGCTCATTCCACCAGACAAAACATCCGCCAAACAATATTCATTACAAAATCCACTGGACGAATTCCAGTGAAACTTTTCCTAAACGATAGCATCAGTGAATGTCAGAGGTCAAGTTATTGCGATGTGACATAACGAAGACATCGCAATAACAATAAAAAAACAACTATCTCTACTCTATGGTACACTAACATAACTTGCTGTTACAAATATGTTTTAGCTTTATGACCACAGTTTATAATAGACTACACAATTTGACTACATCTTACTCGTCTATTTTAATATAATTTTTATTACAAAACTGGTACTCAATGAATTGAAAAAAAAAAAATGAATGAATATGACCGATATTCAAGACGACAAAAAATCTGCCACAGAATTATTTTCTGTATTGTAATAAGTGGTTTCAGAATTTAATATAAGCATCAAGATCTGAAACAATTATCTATTTAGGTCACAGGACAATTCCTGTGAACATCGATATCCTGCAAACTGCAGCTGCAGCTGTTGCTCTGGCAAACTGTAGGTTTCAGAGCTTCAGGTGTGTGGGGTCATTAGACTTTACTGCCCACACGAGAAGAAGAGCTTCAGCTCAAGAGTTTAAGCTCTGAAACCCACAGTTTAGTCACATCGCCATGTTGCTATCCAACTCGTTATTTCTATGACCTACAGAAATTCTTATTCGTTGTTCAGCCTTGTAATTTCAAATCGGTAGCCCAAGGGTATCCCAAATATAGAAGAAATTCTAGTGACGCAGTTTTTAACTGTATTGCACCATATAACCTCCGTAAGGACAGAGATTATAAATAAACGCGTAGGCTTTGCAACAACACAAGACTTGGTAAGCATTGCTTTCGAGAAAACTATTAATAAATTACTTACTCCTTGAGCACAGGGTCTTATGTCATTTGGAAAAATCGGGTCTTGAATATTTAATTTTTAATTAAATTTACTTTATAAAGATGGTAAAATCTTTTTGTTTTTGTAAAAGAAAATTTTTAAAGTATCTAATAATTTGGTGAAAATTCTCACTGATAGAAAGTTACTAAGTTAAGGTACTATCTGTGTATCCTAATTTACTTTTGTTATGAAAAAAAAAAATGCACGATTAGTGCAGAATAGACCACGTGAACATTCTAGTAAAGCCTAGAGAAAAAGCTAATCATTAAAGTTACTTTTATTGTATTTTTTTGTTGGCTGTGTTTTTTATTATTTTTTCCAACCCATATTCCGAATTTAAAAAATGTCATTTTTTTGATACGGGCCACTCGCAGTTCACCTCTACAAGGGTGGCTGCTGCTTAACCGGGCTAGCCTGTGGTGGCCTTAAATGACTCTAAGGCCCCCAGCCAGGGCAATCTAAAAAAAAAATGTCATGCAGAGAGAGACATTTCATTTTCTTTCAGTTTATATTTTGAAAATGCGACCCAATGCGAGTATTTTGACTATTTTCGGTATTTTTAGTACATTGCGTATAAGTTGACTTTTTTGCAATCGAGTTTTCTATTTTTTAAATTATTTATTATTTATTACTACTAAATCTACCCATCGCCTCTATGTACAGTCATGAAGATATAATGACATGACCTGCCTTTCCAAGTTATTGACTTTCTCATCTCTTATGTGTTCCGGTCATGTAACAGGTTGTACATAGGCGTACTTTATGTATAGCTTTGCATATGAGCGGCTACTGTTTTTTGTTCAACGACTGAGGTGGGTTATGGTTTTCTTGGAAGTCTGTGTATGGTGCGAATGTGGTGGAGAGTTGGCCACCCTGTTTTTTTAAGGAAAACCTCTGTCCTTCTTCTTTTCGAGTCGATGGTTAAATCTTTAGATTGTTTGGGCCCAACGGCTAAGTTATTATCGGTGGAATTGATCTAAATCTCTCTAAAGTTCAGCTGTATGGGCACTTGGCATTCTCTTAATATTTCAGAGATTACTCCTGTAAGGAAATAACTGCTACCAAACCAAATGATAGGATAAGTTTGATTTGCAGATTTTGGAAATTTAGGCTCAATTAACATCAAACGACTTTTGACCTCTCAACTTGTAACCACTATAAGATAGTTATAATATAGAAAACGAAAGATCATAGCCGTTGGAGTATTAATATCAAATCTATGTTCCCAAAGGGCTGTGCAGAGGTCAACCCTTAGTACCTACGCAAATATTTCACTATTTATAAGTCTCGTGATATGGGGGCAAGCTTATTACAATCCCGTACACAAATCCAGGCTTTGGACTACCACTTAAAACTCTAGATGAAAAAACCCAATCACACCTTGCTTACGACTCCTTCGGAAAATAAAGCCAAAGTTTGGATAGAGGTTTGTCACCCAATCACGCCGGACCGGCTGGTCGCATCTGGATTAAATTTGGATAAATTATTATAGTTATCATCATTATCGTCTGCCTAGCCTTTTCCCAACTATACTGGGGTCGGCTTCCAGTCAAACCGGATTTAGCTGAATACCAGTATTTTACGCGGAGCGGCTGCCTACCAGACCTCCATAACATTAACTGGGAAACACGGTACATCATGGCAAGACTGGAGTCAGATTTACAGGCTTCTGACTATCCGTAACGACTGCCAAAGATCTACAAATAACAGCCGGGACCAACGGCTTAACGTGCTTTCCGAGGCACGGAGGAAACTCGCTATGATAAAATGGTCACCCAACCACAGATCAACCTTGGCAAGCGTTGCTTAACCTTGAAGATCGACCCGTGCGGCTGTTATTATCTAGCCACGAGCTCCTCGGATAAATTATTATAGTCTGGAGTAGCATTGTAAACTTTTTTATCCCGAAAGTATGTTCCCTTGGTCTAATAATTCCGTGATGCGGGCGAAGCTAGTATTACTGTTTATAATTGCTCACAATAGTGATCTAAACTCCACAAGACAGTCTCATACCCATTCCATTGTCATAACAATACCATATTGCGTTAGTAACAGTCTATAATTAGCTCTGGTCATTGACTCATTGTCTGTGGCCACCATTAATAATCCCATTGTCAATCTGCATTGTTACCTATGTTGTTAGGCAATCATCTGATTACTTTCACTTGAATATCTTATCTTTTATCTGTGTTGGACGTGATAAGTATGGGTTGGTGATGTCGATGTATGTGATATGCCCTTAGGGCTTGGTGGAACACTGACCTTTTGTTGGGGTCAAATTGTGCGGATGAATAGAAAAGATCTGTGAAAAAAGTAATTGTAAGCAATGTTAACCTGTGGTTTGTCGTCGGCACACGTGTGTGCCATTGGGATTCAATTGAAATTGACGCTTAATGACATCCCACAATCACGCAGTTTGAACTTCTGTTTTAAAAAAAAACGCAGTGTTTAATATACCTACTATGGACCTAAAAAACATGGTGGCCGCCGATATTTTTACAATAAAACTATTCAATTGCTGTGGCGACGCAACGGCTATTGCGACCAGGTGATCACAGGTTAATGGTCACCCTTTTGAGAAAATTAAGGGCCCCTTTTCCCGAAAGCACCTTTTCCCTTTTCCCGGCAGGACACTAGCGCACACTATCGATCAAAATGTTAAATATCGTGTTTTTAACCAAAAAAGTCACTAGATCTCACATGTATCTATACTATATATTTTTTACGAATTTATATTATATGGTGATTTCTCTGAAAACAACTCGATCTAGAAACGTAAATTTCGAATAAGTGATTATTTATTTTATTGCAAAACCAATAATTTGTAACTATGAGCCTGTGTTGCCAGAGGACAAAGTTGCCACTGAAAGACGTGTTTAAAACTTAACTAGATTGTGTTCCATTTCCATCAATATTTAATTGAAAACAGCTTATATCCTAGCAACATTGTAATATTCGTCCCAGTAAGCAAGGTAAATAGAAAGACCAACTACTCAAGTATCGTGATAAAAGCTTTTTCAAGACCATTTATATTATCTTGTAACTGTTTGACGGAAAATAAGATACTAATAAATCTAGTCTTATAAAAAGTAAGATCAATATTATTCCTAAAACCAAATGCGGTCATTAAGTCTAAAAGTGAAATTATAAATTAACATAAATACCATATTGATATTAGTTTAAATCTAAAAGCCATAATCGTTTTAATTATTATTAATTTGAAACTTTTTTTTAAACAAGCAATTTGTTTTTCCTCTCACCTGGGACCCTTTCTTTGATACATCATGAGGATGCATAAAAATAAAATTGGTCCGCATCTTTGGGAGTCCACCATATTGCATTTAGAATGATGTCATTTACCTAACCGCGCATTGTCATCCATACTAAATGTGTTACAAAATTTCAACTCAATTGGTTCAGGATAACTGTTTTAAAATTCAACAAGGCAGATTAAATAAGAGCTTCTAAAACAGCTGAATGTCAGGAAAAAGGTTAGTATTCAATAATAATACGATTCCAAATAAAATTGTCATAAATCGTCCATGTGAGAAAGGATTTCACGGTGACGTAACGACGGTCGACCTCGCGATGTAAAATTAAAAGAGAATGCGATTATGATTTGATAAAACCGCAGAGATTTGCACTATAGCATTGCGAAACGGTACAATTTGAAGAATACTGTGTGAATAAAATAAAAAGAAACATATCGACGAAGCTCAGTCGGGTGTGGGCTGTGTTGGAGGTTGGTGCTCTGTTACACAAAAAAAATCACTTTCTAACCTAGTACTAATCTTATCAGAGTTAGAAAACACACCCATAATCTAAGTCCTCTTGAGGGAAACTTCCTTCACTTCACTCAGCTTTGTTACATTTATCATTCTGTAAAGAACTTCAGCAGTGCAATTTTGTAAACACGTCGGAGTGAATGCTTGGGTGACGTGATCACGAAGTGAGCTGTCAATCCAAGTAATCAAAATGGAATGACAGCTGACTCTGTGATCACTTCACCCAAGTCTTCACTTCGACATGTTTACAGAATCGACCGGCTGTTGATGTGGATTGACCGTGAAGGGAACCGTCATACCACCTAAAGCTAGGGGTTGACTGGTCGATCGGCGGCGGCGATCTCTCGCGTCTGGCCCTGGTTCAAGCCATGGTCCGGACCGAGGAGACATGGGATGCGGTCACCTCCTTCTGCGAAGCAGTAATGATAGCAAAGGTGGAAGCCATGCGTATGAGAGAGGGAAACCTCACGCACTAGCCGCCGCACCAGAAGAAGACTCCCCGGGCGTCGGGAGTCGCAGAGCGATTCTCGACCACCGTAGGCGCGGGCCTGCGGACGGCGAGCATTGGGTGGTTCGCCGTCTGATCAGAACCAGGCCCGGGTCGACGGCGCGCTGTGTTCCACGCGCGCCTCAAAGAGCTGTCAGCATAAAGGACGGGGCCCGCTAGGGCCAGTGCCTACTGGGGCTGCGGACTTTGTTCGAAAGAGGCACCGTGGCCCTGGAACGCAAAGGGCACACGGATGGGATTTAGTAATAGTCTGACACTCCCTTCTGCTTCACCCAAAGCCAGAGAGGAGTCATTTGATGATTTCACCTCAAGTTTACTCCACCTTGGTTCTCGATTATAGATATCAATAAATAACAAGCTAAACCTACTTATCAATTTGATTGAGGAAGGCTGAGTTGAGATTGACTGGAGTGGAGAGAATGGCCTAAAACATAGGTTTTATTCTTCTTATCATTTAGCTTTGGGTATCCATGGTAAGTGACGGAGCCATGGCAGGAATTTGGTTCATTCCACTAGTGTTTTTGGAATTGTACCAATGTGTTCATTGGTATGAATCCGAATCAACACATTGATTACTTAGTTAGCGTGAAGAGTGGATATAGAAAATGAAAGAAGATGTAGTACGCTACACCCTCTTCCTTTTTTGAAAACCGGGTGTATTTTATGGGAGAGAAAGGTCATGAACAGACTTTCTACTAGTTGTGTTAAATAGATCGGTAAAAGCTTAGGGTTACGCAGACTTTTTACTATTTGGATTGACAAAAGATTTTTGGATTTATGAATTTAAATTTCGGATACCCGAAAAGTGTTTTTATTCCTTTTGAGCTCGCTCTTGACCCCCTTATTGTGTGATGGTAAAAAATGGATGGAATCTACGACGGAGCCTAGAACTTTGCTGTTCACAGCTACTTTGAAAGCTGAACGGTCATAGGTGATAGGGAACATTTTTACTTTTATTTTCACAACAAAACTCGCAGTATTCAGGGCATGGCGTCATGTTATTAGTTAAGAGTACCTAGGCTTACAAATACCTAAGAATAGGTTTACAAGACAGCACTCTTGCACTTACAGTACTCAGCCTCTAGACCTGCTAAATACTTAGCAACGTAAACACTAGCGCGCAACTACTGAAAACAAACCATTGTAAGATATACTTCACGAGTTTCAAGACGTATTGGGTAGTAATGTTCCTTGTCTTGATAGGTATTGTTGAGTAATCAATCAATCGGTGTGAAAGCCTTGTTCTTTGGATGTGAGGCCAGGTAGGCCACACCGTTTCCTGAAACTGCCATCAGGGCAGTTGTTAATGAACTGACCAATAGACGCAGAAACATGCCAAAAAATAAAATATACACTGGATCTAATAAAAAGACATGTTCAAACGGCTCTTCTGATGACTTAATGTTCGGGCTGTTCATCTTTACCTTTGCCAATGAATTAAGTCTGTATATCGATTACTAGTTGATAAATGGACTATCTAAAACTGAAATATTTTTTCAAATTGGACCAGTAGTTCTTGAGATTAGCGCGTTCAAGCAAAAAAACTAACTTTTCAGCTTTATATATTAGTATAGAAAATGTTTTTTTTTATCTGCATGATAGAATGGTGCAAAACAAAATCTGTTGCATAAAATATCATTAAAATAATTAGTGATAATAAATTTCACATTCGTGTAATCATCGAATTAATAAATGTATGTCAATACCTACCTTATGGCTATTATAATAAGGAGACGGAAAAGATATCAATAATGCACGTAAATATACTCAAACCGCAAGATGTGAGTAAAATGATTGATGAATCTGTGAGTTAAAGAAGGAAAAAAACATGTTTTATTACGTTGTTAACATATTCAAATGTTAAACAAGAATGTTCTTGGTAAAAGTAAATGCTAAGGAGGTTCTTGTTCTCTCTCTGCCTAGCGTTATCTCATTACGTGGGATCGGTTCACCTCGTCATTCTTTGGCAGACTTGTCTGTGCGGGGTCGAGATATACACGTTTAGCATAGCTGGCTGGATTGCTAGCGTTCTTCTACTTTATTTTCGGACTGGATCTTAAAAAAAATATACTACATACTAGCAACTTTGTCTGCGTAATTTTTCATTAATGCTCCACTTCTATTGGTCGTAGCGTGGTGTTATATAGCCTAGCAAATAACATTCCTCGATAAATGGGCTATGCAACACAACACTAAAAGATTTTGTCAATTCGAACCGGTAGTTCCTGAGCGTCAAACCTAATAAACAAACAAACAAACTCTTCAGCTTTATAAAATTAGTTTAGATAACATATGGTTCATGTGGTCATTGAATTCCTGACAAGTGTAGTTTCCCACATCACATATTTTTGCTTCAACCTTTAGACTTTCTTGTCTGACTTGACTTTTTGCTTCAATTTTTAAAGGTTTCAATGCTGGTTCAAGATGCAAACCAAAGCCATTAAAATTGACTAAAGATTGTCACAATATTATTGTTTATTGATTTGAATCTCCCGACATCTTGGGGGAGGCCTATATCCAGTAGTGGAGGTCTTTCGAATGTTCTAGGTTAGGTTAGGTTAGAACAGTGTAAATTAACGCGCGAAGGCAAGCGAGCGAAGCAAGCGTGCCACGGTAGCGGCCGCCGAGCGTCTCATTCCCTCTATTGTTACAGTCATTATTGTTATAATAGGACTCGGGGCTCCTATTTCATGAGGTTAAAGGAACTTAACCAAACCGAACCTCGGGGTGCCCGGGGTTATCGGTATCAAACATACCTAATATGTTAAGCTCCTTTTTTGTAGAGATTATAGGCTTTAGGATGTAATTTCGGACTTCGGAATTTTGAACTTCGGGATATGGATTTTCTTTTTTATTGATCTTTTTTATGGATTTACTTTTAAGTGTTTTGAGGTTAGGTTTACAAAAAATTCGTTTTTCTCGGAAACGGTGGCAATTTCGGGCTTTTGTACTTCGGGATTTTAAACTTTCGGGCAAAAAACTTTCGGGATTTTAAACTTTCGACCAAACAACAATTCGGCGTTTCAATTATCGGGATTTCGTCCATCGGTATTTTAAAATTCGGGATTTTGATACGTACCCATGATGACAGGGGCTTCCAACAATTTGTTAGCCGATACATTGCCCCTTATTTACCGATCATATAACAGTTGGTCACACTGGTTCAAGTGACATGTCGAATGGTTTACTCGTGTTCAGTTCAAACAGCTTCCGTTCAAACTAACCTTTTAGTTAAACAAGTGCGTTACGTGTTACTGCTACCGGAGTTAACGTTGTTTTCTATTTTTACGTTTGCTTACTAAACGTTTCACAGTTGATTTGATTGTTGTAACTTATCTGTATGAGATTAGTTTTGAAGTTCATTGACCTAGGTTTCAACCCTCAAGAACTGGTTAGAGGTGGTTTAGAGAAGAATACCTGGAAGGGTATGGGGAGGAGTTTTCTCGGCGGTGGGACAGAATAAACATAATGTCCATAATAATAATTAACTAATAAATTAATACTACAAACTTACTTTATTACTAATTAATTGTTTAATTATATTTTTTTTTAATTTAGTTTTGATTTAATTGTGATTAAATTAAGGATAATATTAATTTAATTTTTTTTTTTATGATTGTTGTTTATTGAATGTTGATTTGGTGTGTTAGGGATTTTTACTGTCCCAATTAAATTATTTAAATTATTGTTTTGATTGGTTGATTGATACATACGAAGTTATACACCTTGTATTTATATAGGTTATTTTGTATATTCTACCGTATTTAAAGTTTGCCATGTTGTGTGTAGTTTGATCATTAGTGACACTTTCAGGTGGTGTAATAAATACTGGGTGTGTTTTTTTCCGATTCGCTTCCTGGTTAGTAAAACCTATTTTTCAAAAGTCCAATGATGGAATTTTCTTTTTCATTAAAATTAGACTTCGAGACTTCTTTCAAAGTGTTTCGATATTCCTCATAGTTTCCATTTAAAATTCACCCTCTGTAATTGAGGTAACGACAGGTTTTTGATCTTAGAAAAAAATCACGTAAATGTCAAACAATCATCAAATTGATTTCATCCAAAATCATGAGAAAGATATTAATAAAAAAATATAGCTTTTAGCGATAAGGCTGTCCGTTGGGTGGTTGGGCCTCACTTTTTTACAAGCATTTTCTTTATACGTGTATTTAAATGTAGGTACACAAAAAAGAGAAATACTTTTCCAAAGAAAGAAAGAAGGAAAAAGAGTTTATTTGTGCCAAGCATGACGCATGCCAAAAATAATAATGATAATATGCGTTACATTCGCGCAAAACGGCCATCGCTCTGCATAATGCTTGGACTCGTGTGCGAGACAGAGCCACAGCGCTGGTTTTCAGCGACAATTAACAAAGCCGAACAATTGGAAACATGGGCGGAATAATAATGAGCCTACGAATGTACGTTCATTCCTACTAGGTAGTAGTATGTAGTTTCCACAACCTGTTGCATACTGATTGTTATCATACCAACCTGTTGCAGTGTTTGTTTCATGCTCTTTCATTTCGCCCCAATGATATTGCTGAAGTGCTGACGCCCCCATTTGTTAAGCTCTGTAGCTAAACGATAATATAGGATGATAATAAGGCCCTGTCCGCACTGCGACATTTCACAAAAAAAAATGTGATTTGATGCAAATTGAACGTGATGCTTTGCGGATTATTTCCGCGAATGTTTTGTAAAGCATAAAGTAGTTATGGGTATGTCCGCAATTCAAAATAAAATCCGCGCTTTTCGCTCAGTCAGATGTCAAGTTTAGACGTTTGTCTCAGCCGGAAACTGCATTGAGTTGACGAAAACCGTGCGAAATTTTATTCGCAATGCGTACAGGGCCTAAGCGTGGTTGACTGAATTCCAGTTCGTGAGCTTCGTTATTAATGCTATCAGAACTTTAAGAATTAATTTAAGTATTTAATTCTGAATTCGAATCTTGGAATCTGGAGCTTGTGGCTAAATAATGGTAGCCGCACGTCCATCTTCTGCCAAGGATGCGGAATCTGTTCGAAAGAGTCAACGCGCTCTGGAACGCAAAGTGCATTAGGAGAAACACGGATGAGTTTTGGTCAGTAAGAGTCCGATAGTCCTTTCCGCTCCACCCAGAAGAGTCATTTAATGATTTCCCATCCTTGTGTGGACCCTTTTTAAGGATGGGTGATCATCCTTCAAGGTTACGAAACGGTTGCCAAGGTCGGGTCGTCGATAGGTGATCAGCTTGACATATCGAGGTTCCTTCCTGCTTCAAAAGCACGTTATGCCGTTGGTCCCGACTGTCATTTGAAGACCTTTCAGTCATTAAGGAAAGTCAGACAGAATGCCAAACAATTTAACAGCAGTCTTGCCAAGGGTTACTGTGTTACAACGATAGCGGTGTGTGGATGTCAGACAGGCAGGTAGCTTTATGTGAAATACTGGTACTCAGCTTTATTCCGTTAGACTAGCAGGCGATTCTAAAATAGTTGAAGAAATAGCCAGATTATTTGACATATAAATAACTAGGTTTTGCCTGCGACTTCGTACGCGCATAACCCGTTATTTTCCATTCCCGTAAGAATTTCGGGAAATCCTCTCTTAGTACTCCCCTACACTCTCCAAGGAACCTACATGCCGAATTTTAGCTTTCTAAGACCAGTAGTTTCGGTTGTGTGTTGTCTGTCTGTCACTTACTCAGTAACGGAATAATTTTATATATTAGGATTTTAAATAAGGTAAACATTCCCTTTGGAACATGACCTTTTAAAAATAACGTAGAAAGGTAAGTATAGACTTATTAAACAAGCAAAAATAAGCAAGCAGAAACGAAAATTAACGAATCCAATTAAAATAAAGCGGCACAAAACTTTTCATTAACACACAAACTTATAATTAACTATTGATTTTGTTTAAACTCAATTAACTTCGTGAAAGGTGAAACTCGAAGGATATGATTATTTAAATCACATGTATATAATACATAAATGTACATAGGAGGACTTTGCGGCTAAATGATGTCATCTATATACATGAATACATGTTCAAGGGCGCAACGCTTACCGAGGTCACGTTCGACCCGCCGAAGATGGGTGACAATCCACTACATATCGAAACTTCTCCGTGTCTGTTATTTTTACCTAACTCTTTGATTGTCATCATGGTTAAGTAGAGTAGAGTAGGGTCTCCATTTTCCGCACTTCGGTCCGTTGTGCGTGGTTACGTTAGCTAGCCTAGCTCCGCCCAGAAGCGCAGAAGTTTCGTGGGAGCTGCACAGGCTTCGCGGAGCGACCTCACCGTTTCGAGAAATTGTTGACGTTGGGTATCCACGGCCTTGCATTCCAGGATGACGTGGGCAGCTGATTCTTCGGCGTCAAAGCAGCCCCTCGTCGTTACGGGTATTCAGAAGTCAGAAAATCTGACACCAGTCTTGCCAAGGGTGATTGTGTGACGCATGTACTGGGATGTAGAGGCCAGAAAGGCAGTTTCTCCATGTAATTCTAGGCTTGCCAGGGTTGCAGAATTTGTTCGAAAGAGTCACCGAGGCGCTGGATCGCAAAGGGCATTAGGAAGAACACGGATGGGTTTTAGTCAGTAAGAGTCTGACACTCCCGCTCCACCCAGAGCAGAAGGAGTCATTTGATGATTTCTCATCCAAAAAATACAGATATATAGATTGAAGTAGGTATGTATGCATGTAATACTCATACATATGTATGTGAAGTCATTTTATTTAAAAAAATTGTAAAATTGTGTTGATCTTTGAACTCGGTCACTTGACCTTAATCATGGTGTTGCATCGAGTTCGAGATGTTATTTTGCTGTCATAATAGTCAAAACTTTGAGATGATGATTGGTCAAGAAGAGCTGAGTAGGCGTACCGTGATATCATGGATGAATTCCCTAATGGTATAATAATTTGTATTTTCTAACTATGTAACAATTTTAGATCTATTTACATTAATTTCAATCCGAGGTGCTTTCAGTAAATGGGTTCACAGATATATGCGGAACAGGGTGGAAAGTCCCGCAAAACTCCATTGAAAAGGGAGGATCCTCCGACCAGACTGTTGTTGTGTCTGGTGAGCAACTGCCCGATGGGATGGATGGGAATCGCCACAACGACAACACGTCGGGCGATTGGTAATCCGAAAAGATAAAGTCAATTAAATGTTATTATTGTTTTCACTGCAAAAATGTTTACTTCGATCTTTGTAGATACAGTTTTTTTTCCCTAGAAAAAAATAAGGGTTAGCAATTTGGTACTTCAGCTAAGTAAACATCCACATCAGGGTTTTCTTGATATTCCTTCTAACCATAATATCACTTAGAAAATAAATCAGTAATTAGTGGAGATGTAAACTGATAATTTAATTGCTGTAATCTTTGAACCCATAAATTTATCTCGAACGTTACTTACACTATTACTTTTAATTGGGCTCAAGTAAAGCTCTCACATCTATGCCGCTAGACGCCGGCGGCCTAGACTGTTCGCTTTTTGCTGTCATATACATCGGAGAGCGGACGGATAATCATAATTTATTACAACTGTCTACAAAGTACTACAAAGTTAACATTTAAGACAATGTGGCGATAGGTGGTCGATATGTAACAATTTTAGACCTATTTACATTAATTTAAATCCGAAGTGCTTTCAGTAAATGCGTTTACAGAGATATGCAGAACAGGGTAGAAAGTCCCGCAAAACTCCATTGAAAAGGGAGAATCCTCTAACCAGACAGTTGTTGTGTCTGGTGAGCAACTGCCCGATGGGATGGATGGGAATCACCACAACGACAACAAGTCGGGCGATTGGTAATGCGAAAAGATAAAGTCAATTAAATGTTATTAAGTATTGTTTTCACTGCAAAAATGTTTACTTCGATCTTTGTAGATACAGTTTTTTTTCCGTAGAAAAAAATAAGGGTTAGCAATTTGGTACTTCAGCTAAGTAAACATCCACATCAGGGTTTTCTCGATAATCCTTCTAATCATAATATCACTTAGAAAATATATCAGTAATTAGTGGAGATGTAAACTGATAATTTAATTGCTGTAATCTTTGAACCCATAAATTCATCTCGAACGTTACTTACACTATTTCTTTTAATTGGGCTCAAGTAAACCTCTCACATCTATGCCGCCAGCGGCCAAGACTGTTCGCTTTTTGCTGTCATATACATCGGAGAGCGGGCGGATAATCATAATTTATTACAACTGTCTACAAGGTACTACAAAGTTAACATTTAAGACAATGTGGCGATGTTAGTTTAAGAGGGAATGGGTAGAGGTGTATGTTTTCTCAGCTCCATCCCGTGCCTTAGCTAGCGTTAAAATTTTTTTATGGGGTTTATTTTTTCAAGATAAAAGTTACTCCATAATATAACATCAACTACACAGTGAAAGTCCGGTCAAAATCGGTATCGTCGTTTCAAAGATTAGCCAACCAACAGATAAGCAACTAAAAAAAAAAACTTATTTTTTGGAACTTAGGTTCTCAGCAGTCCCACTTGCAACCACTATACTACATAACAGGGCAACACAATATTAGATTAAACATTCAGAGTTGACACTGAAAATTTCTAAATTAAAGTCTTGATAGAACACAAAACTCCTGGCTCTACATTCGCGCTTGACAACCAACAGAAAGTCCATGAAACTTATCCAAACGCATTTATAGCGTATTTTACATGAGTAACACTCTATGAAAGACTCATCATCATCTGCCTAGCCTTTTCCCAAGCATATTGGGGTCGTCATCATAGGGTAACATGGTACTTCATGGTTAGACTGGAGTCAGATTTACTGGCTTCTGACTAACCGTAACGATTGCCAAAGATCTACAAATGACAGCCGGGACCAACGGCATAACGTGCTTTCCGAGAAACGGAGAAAACTGTTAAGATGGTCACCCATCCACAGATCAACCTTGGCAAGCGTTGCTTAACCTTGAAGATCGACCCGTGCGGCTGTTATTATCTAGCCACGAGCTCCTCATAGTAACACACTATGAAAGACTACATCCTATAAAGTCATCATTATAGCTACCTTATAAGGTTAAACCCCTTTCTCATTTCTATAAATATTTCCTAGACAGTCGTATACAATTACAGTCATCTAACATTTATTTCCTCCTTTTAAAGCTGTTTCCATTTCTATCGTATTGAGATGAACATAATCTGAACAATCAGAATGCTGGTCAGTTATTACGTATGTCTATGTATTACCTAATGTATGGATCATGTAAATAGTAGTTATGTGTGCTGAATGAGATTATGTGTCGTGGTGTTCTTTGATCTGTCTAGTCTTGTTGGCTAATTTAGCGTACAGCGTTGTTACATATTTTGCTGTGATTATATATTTCTAGCTTCTGTCACCGACTTTGCCCGCGTTATTATCGAAAATTATCTCAAGGGTATTCTCGGGATGAATAGTGTCGTATGTCATATGGATATGTCTACCGTTTTGCTAAGTTTCATGCAAATCCATAATAACAGCCACATGGGACGATCTTAAAGGTTAAGCAACGCTTGCCAAGGTTGGTCCGTGGATGGGTGACCATCTTAACATACCGAGTTTCCTCCGTGCCTAGGAAAGCACGTTAAGCCGTTGGTCCCGGCTGTCATTGCGTTCATTTGATCTTTGGCAGTCGTTACGGATTTTTAGAAGCCAGTAAATCTGACTCCAGTTTTGCCAAGAAATACCGTGTTACCCAATTAATTGGTTGTGGAGACCTGGTAGGCAGCCACTCCACGTAAAACACTGGTATTCAGCTGAATCCGGTTTGACTGGAAGCCGACCCCAATATAGTTGCGAAAAGGCTAGGCAGATGAAAAAGCTGAAGAGATTGTTTGCTGTGAGATAGCCCATTTATCGAGGAAGGCTTATAGGCCATATATCATCATGATAAGACCAATAAGAGCGGAGCAGACCAAGTTGTGCGGGGCAACTAGTGAGATGATATTCTCCTTATAAGTTTCTGAGAACGGATGAAATCTTACACTTTAATTTATTATAGCCAACCGATTGAGCTGAAATTTTGCGTAAACGAAATTAGGCACATTCGTGTACGCAAAATTATGAATTAAGAAAGTCACACCAATTTAAGCACAGGCTTGAAAACAGCTTGCTAGACCGTCGACACGTCAATGACCCCTCTCTTCTTTTGTTTAATTACTATCCTATCAATTACCCTAGGGACAAAAACAGGTGGAGAAACATCATACGTGTGAAAGTGAAACAGAAAGGAGGTCACTATACCCTCAGCACTGACAAATACGACGCAAGGAGGAGGATCAATTACCCTACCTTTTTTTTACGGGTGGAAGTCCTCATGGATGTCCTCTACCCTGGGGCAGACAGAGGGGTCTGTCAGACTCTTACTGAATAAAACCACCCCGGTGTTCCAACTCTCACCGACGCCTGGGATCGCGGGAACTAATGTGACTTCCGTGATCCCCGGCTAGATCAATTACCGTACCTAAGCTAGTCTTAGGTGGTCGATTTGTAACAGATTGGTGATGGGGCAAGAATGAATCATTAATTTATATAACAGAATCGGATGTCATCATGTAAGGTAAAGTGCGTGCAATAAAGAAGGCAGTACTGCCTTATAAGAACTAATTAGGTTTCCCAGCACTCGAATCATCCCACGAGCCATAGATAAAATGAATTAATTTATAACGCGATCAAATATTTATGAGTAATCCAAGATTCCAAGATGCTTTTCGGTATGATGAAAATGAGAAGTCATATGGTGTGGTTACAAATGTGTTTGTGAACTCGATGTGCCTATAAAGTGTAGGTATATTTGTGGTATTTGTATGTTATGTGAGAATTGTTTACTTCGGTAATTCAGTACTTTGTATTTCGTAAAATAATTATGCATATAAATTGGACTCGCTAAATAAGATATTTTATTTCGTTTTCTGTAGTGTTTACAACTGTTCAAATCTTAACCGAATTAAATCTTAACCGGATTAACAGCCTGATTCATTACTTCCAGATTTAACCTCGATTAACTTACCAGGCTTAATTGATAATTTATACAAGTTCTTTCCCAATTTTGTTTTTATTTGGTGGATTCTGTATAATGTTTATCGGGAAACTGTGAAACTGGTGTAAAAATAATGAAAAACGACGTAGACGGCAAACTTGGGAAAGATGTAAGTCCAGGCGAGGGCTGTAGAAGAACCTTGATAGAACTATGATCTAATAACGATTAATTCCTAGTAGAGCGAATACCTTTGCACACAAGATAAGCTACTGCGTAAAATAAACACAAATCTGTACCTCGTTAGACGAACCATTTACCATCCACCACCAGACCCAGACCAGATAGCGGCCTATTCCAAAACACATGTATTTACGTCCTGCCCGTATCTTTCACAGTTACGTAAAGTAGATCACATCCGCATATTATAGAGCCTGTAAGGTAAATCTTCACATTGTACAGTCTGTGAACAACATTATCTAACCCACTTGACTATTAGTCGTTAATAGTCAGGTGGGTTAGATAATGTAGGTCACAGACCCGACAATCACCAACATAAATGATATCATCTGCCTAGCCTTTTCCCAACTATATTGGGGTCGGCTTCCAGTCAAGCCGGATTTAGCTGAATACCAGTATTTTACAAGGAGCGGCTGCCTACCAGACCTCAACAACCAATTAACTGGGTAACACGGTACTTCATAGCAAGACTGGAGTCAGATTAACTGGCTTCTGACTATCCATAACAACTGCCAAAGATCTACAAATGACAGCCAGGACCAACGGCTTAACGTGCTTTCCGAGGCACGGAGGAAACACGGTATGTTAAGATGGTCACTCATCCACTGACCAACCCTGGCAAGCGTTGCTTAACCTTGAAGATTGACCCGTGCGGCTGTTATTATCTAGCCACGAGCTTCTCTCCAACATACATGATAATTAAATTATACTTTTGAGGAAAGAGTAAGTACAACAAAAGTAAGACAATATATAATACTGATAAAATGTGTATTTTATTAGTATTATATATTTCGTTTATTCATTAACTTGTATATTATATTTTTTTTTGTATATTCCTTTTTTCCGAAAAATATTCTATTTTAAATTTTATTAATTTGCTGTACTTACACCTACCATAGTGTGTTTCTTTTTAACCCAAAGTTGACTGGTAGAGAATGCCTCGTTGCATTAAGTCCGCCTATGTACCGCTATTGTACATGAAGTTTAAATAAATAACATTTTCTGGATTCAAAAAACACGCAAAAAGTCTACAAATAGTTAAAAGAATATTTTTGAATTTTATCCGATTGTCACATAGTTTTGCTCGTAAAGTACCTACTCGTATATTAATTAGACCTAATCGTTTTACTGAAAATCGTAAGCGAACTTTGAAGATGACTTAGCAGATAAGGCGGTTGTTGGGATGTCAATACCATGAAATTAATTAATTGGAAACAACTTATAAAAAGCTAAGATTGTTTGTTTTTTATAAAAATAAATATAACAAACAATATTGTAACTGAAGAAATAAGACTTATGAGTTCGTTAGTTACTTATATTGAAACGATGAAAATAAGATCCTTGAAACATATTTAATTAACGATGAAATTTCTATCGATATGAATGCCTTCTCACTGTGGTTTTTCGCGAAAATGATTGGAATTTCCGTGTGTTTTCATAAAAGTTCTACTCTCCAGTAGAATTATAACAAACAAAATAGGCAATTTACTAATAATCAAGTGTTAAATATATCATTCTTACATAAATGTCGTGGGTAAGTATGGTGTGAACCAATCTCTAGTCTAGAAACCCTAGCCATAGACATATCCTACCACATTAACAATAAAATTCATTGTACGCATTTGCATGTTCACAATCGTTCCCATCCGTGTTGCCAGCTCACAAAAAAAATTTATTACGTTACGCGATGCAATAGAGAAACTTCAAAAGTGAGTAATAGTACAAATAGGTACAAACTATGAGTTAATCTTCTATTTCTATCAGATTTCTATGCGCAAGCGCACCCTGTTAGACGTGATAGTTCATTCAAAGTGCGTACGATTCGCGGTAGGCCTACGGAGATCAAATTAGCGTTGGGTGTTGCCAGCATATAAATTTGACGTTACGTCATTTGTAATCGGAACTCAGTAAGGAGTTTATTGTTGTGAATTGGACCTCTTATGTGGGCTTGAATTGTTTTTTCAAGATAAACAAGGATGTTGAAATAAATTGGAGCAAGGTTGTACGAATACAGCTAAGTGACAATATTTTGCGAAAAATATTTTTTTTACAGCAATGGCGTAACCTTCTATTATATAACCAAAAACGTTTCGTGTTGTTGCCGAAAAAGTACGAAGGTAAAATATTTGACCTAAATATTAACGTTGTCAAAATCGGAAAAGACTGCTGTAAAGTATTCAGATGGTCCGAATTTGTATCTTACCAATCGATTAGTAGTTTATCTAACTATCTATTCTATTTCAATACTATTATTATAAAAAGGAAAGATTTGTATGCTTGTATGTAACGAATAAACTCAAAAACTTCTGGCCCGAATTGAAAAATTCTTTCAGCAATGGATAGCTACATTATCAGCGAGTTACATAGGCTATATTTTATCCCCGTATTCCTTCGGAAAACGGGTGAAACCGCGTCACGTCCGCTAGTCTTATATAAAAGCAGTGAATATTTAAATCACCTGAATCTATTGAGCGCCAACTCCAAGTAAGTTGGAACAAAAGCAAGAGAATATCGGAATCAACTTCTTTCTTTGTTTTCTTTACTCTCAAATCATCTAGTTTCCTTAAGGTTATAAACATAATTTTAACTCACGAAAAATTGGCCAAGTGCGAGTCGGACTCGCGTGCAAAGGGTTCCAAACAAATATCATTTTTGTATAAAGTGACTTTAACAATAGACGTTTATAGGTTTTCCTGTAGTCTTTCGGTAAAGAACAGTTATCTGATATTTTTTTCAAAATTTCCGGCTCAGCAGTTTTATAAATAAGGGGGAGGGGGTTCAAATACAAAAAAAAATATTTTAAAATTATGAAGGAACACAATACGGGTTCCGTTTTGTACGGATTTTCAGAACCCCAAAAACCTCTATTTCTGTGTACTTATCTACGCAAAATTGTTGGCAATGGGCTTGGAGCTAGTTGTTATATTACATTTTCATGTAATAACTTGAGCAAACTTCGAAATGACATCGGGTTCTGAAATCTCGAGAGAAATTTCTATCGGGCTACAACTAAACTAATAAAACTTTACAGAACATTAAAAGGTATTGAGTGCCTTTTGCGGTGTTTGCAGAGGAAATGTAGAACATTTTGTTAGATTCCATTTCTGTTGATATAATAATGGCTTTTATCAGTCCAAATAACCTCCACGAGTTACGATACCCAGGGCCTGTTTCACCACTTACGATAAAGTTCCCGTCAACTTATTTGGCTGATTATTTTTCATGCAAATTTGGTTTTATTCGGTTAGTAGTGGCCATTGGGACATTACAAACTAAAGTTACGTAGTCAAATTAGGCTGAAAAGCAGCACCTTTTGTACTTCAAACTTTAAATATAGAATGTCGCCCAAAACACCTCCCGTCACCACTTCCTAGTGCCAAAGCTGAAAAGAAGTGGCGCCACTAACTCCCCAGCAATCATCGTGAAACCGGCCCGTAGTATTATTGTCTGCCCCATTGGTCTATTATAGACGCAAGCAAAAATGTTAAGCGTGGGTTTCGGAATTCGGATCCCCAGGTCAGGAAGATGTTATCGGGTTTTTCCACTGTAAATGTATTCTTCTATTAGTAAAGAAGTATAGATTTATAGTGCAAAACTCACAAACTTTATCTCTTTATAATACTAATAGTATATAGAGATAAAGTTTCTGGATCTACTGAACCGATCTTGAAAATTATTTTATCTATAGAACGCCACGTTGTTTGTAAGTGTCATAGGCTATATACTCGTATTAACCGGAAAAATAACACCCACCGAAGTGAGCACGGGTCAGCTACTCGTACACGTATTTACTAAGGTCAAGGTATAGATTTCATAATTGTTAATTTTGTTTGAAAATGGGTAAAAACGTTGTAACGGCGACGCTTGGAGGAGGTCTGTCTCAAGCAGTGGACGTTTTTAGGCTGAAATGATGATAATAATGATGACCAGTATAATTTTTTATACTTTCATTAAAAAACTCATCAAACAGTGATGGTTTTTTTTGATAACACACGGTATAGCTAAATAATAACAGCTGCATGGGTCAATCTTTAAGGTTAAGCAACGCTTGCCGAGAATGATCTGTGGATGGGTGACCATCTTAAGTTTCGTCCGTGCCTCGGAAAGCATGTTCAACCGTTGGTCCTGGCTGTCATTTGTAGATCTTTGGCAGTCGTTACGGATTGTCAGAAGCCAGTAAATCTGACTCAAGTCTTGCTAAGAAGTTCCGTGTTACAGTTAATGGGTTGTGGAGGTCTGGTAGGCTCCACGTAAAACACTGATATTCAGTTGAATCCAATTTGACTGGAAGCCAACCCCAATATAATTGGGAAAAGGCTAGGCAGATGATGATGATACGGTATAGCTAAACGCTTAGTTGATTTATTACCTAAGAAGTATAAATTTCAAGGCGAAAGCAAAGCTCCTCATTTAAGGGCTGCCAACAACTGAAGTAGAACAAACTTGAGATTGAAGAGTGCTTGATAGAACCTCAACAAATTCCATCTTTGAGCTTTAAATTTAATTAAACATCTGATCAAGTTTTCGATAACTATTGAATCGAAGAGATTGTCAAGAGTCTTGATGACGTCTTTATTTGTTTTAAGTAATTATAGCGTAGTGGTATTTTATGAAGAGGATCTGTCTAAATAGCTAAAAAAATAACTTTGTTTATTCTTAGTTCGGGTTCGGGACTGATCGTAAGTCCGTAGGTGGTACGGAGTAGAAAATACCCGTTACCACGGACTTCGGGCTTAGAGAGTAGCCCTCCCAGCTTGACTGAAACCGCTCCTAAAACAGTTCGGAAAAGACAGGGAGGTAGCAATTAGCATACTGCCTGGGTCACCTGAAATACATGACCCAGGCATTATGCTATATTCCTTCAACTTTACCTACTGTCTGATCTACATACATCATACCTATTACGATCTTGCCTCGGAGAGATCTCCGAAAGTCTCCGTCATCGAAAGAGGCTAATATATAAAGATGGTCACCCATCAACCATTTGACCACAACAAGCGCAACTTAACCTTATCGATACAGCTGTGCGTGAGTTATTAAATACATTCAAGCTCAGATTTCAAGCTGACGGATGCTAAATCGTTTCTGCATAATATTTGCATGCCTGTCATCACACCGGAACATTTCACCGGAGAAAAACTGGTTCTGTCTAATCGTAGGAAATTGAACTCGCCCAAAAATGGGCAGTGACCGAACGTTGCGCAATTGTGGCGTTGCTAACTATTCGATTGCGAGTGTACAACGCAATGGTACCCATTATAATTGCCTTCTAATCCCGAGTTGCTTCATATTTGTATGTTTGTTTGACGTCTTATACGATGGATGATTTTGTACGGATTGTAGCATAGGCATAGAGAAATGGACTGAGCAATATCGTTACAAAATAAGGAATATGCATGACAAACTTATTTATCATCTATACAGTTTATCTAAAAATGTACAAAAATATAATACTAACAGTGAAAATAGAATCAAAATTACTCGAAAAACGAAGGAGATATAATTGTTTTAAACAAATATATCTGTCACTCTCGCGAAAACGCCGTTTTCTATGGCAGCTGTATAGGCGTCAAAGACAATGACGTCAAAGTTTTCATCAGAATTCTCTTTCTAATTGTGATCTTTGAAGCTTTATAACTTCATCGCTGATGAAGGTATTAAAAAAATAATTTCACGATTGTTTACTAGAGCTAATAAGTATTTAATTTTGCAAATAAAAACTGACTCTGTGACTTCTTGTTCTGCTTTTCGTGTCGATGGTTAACTCCTATTTGGGTATCCGGCTCAGTAGGTTCCTACGTTCTCTGCGGCCAATACCAGTCTCTTTTTTAAGATATTAGTATGAAAGTTGGCACTGTAAGTTTGTAATGTGACGTGGTCCAATCAGCATTTTAGAATTTGATGACACGGTTGGCGCATTGGTTGAGCGATTGACTGATGCACTGTGTGTCGCGGGTTCGATTCCCACACGGAACAAGATATAGTTGTCTCTGGTGGTGGTGGTCTTCTGTCTGGCTGTTTATGTATGTGAGATTATATATATGTATTGTTTACATACATGTATATAATACAGGAGAAATTCCTAGTGTGTGGCAAAGTTAAAAAAAACTAAAAGCAGCAAAGTTTTTCTCTCTCACACTTTTCTGACCGTGGTAATTTCGCTTGAGGAACACTCAGTTCATTTTGCGATGTCCACAGTTTGGAGTAAATTCGAAATAGCTTTGATGTTGTAGCAATTAAAATAAGACGATTGCTTTCATGTGTCAATATTAGCTTTACTAACATAAGGGTCGTTTTGATGAAATGAACGTGGGCAATTGGAATTGCCAGTTTCGTGAAGAATCATTATATTAGAGAGAAGTAACAAAGAATAAAGAAAAATAATTCCATTCAAGTGCTGCGAGGTTTGATATTTAAGTACATAAAAGAAGTAGATAAGTATTTTATGGGCCAAACGTTGATATCGGCAACTTTATTCAAAGAAAATTAATAGTGGGAGTAAAATAAAATTCTTAGAAAACGATAAAAAACTTTTTTCTTTCTTATTGTTGTCACGCTAGTAGGTAGCTCATTCATAAAATACATTATTGTTGTTTATTGTTGCCGTTGTTGTTGTTTGTTGTATAATAATAATGTATTTTACTGAAAATAAAAATTGTGTTAACTTAATAAACACGCAATCAACTACTAAAATCAAATCAAAAACAAAAGGTAGGTATTTATTCAAACTAGGCTGAAAATCAGCACTTTTTTAACGTCAAAATTTACATGAAGACAGTCCCCCAAATTGCCCGCCTTTCACCACTTCCTGGTGTTTAAGCTGCTGCATCAAGAAAGTCTTCCTAACGTAGATGACGGCGGCGCTCGAACGCAAAGTGAATTAGGAGAACATGAATGGGTTTTAGTCAGTAATAGTCTGAGCGGAGCAGAAGGAAGTGTCAGCACTCCATTCTGCTCCGCCCAGAGTGGAAGGAGTCATTTTAGTGAGGTTATTTTATATTTCCCAGATACCTACTTTTATACCGGTGGAAAAAAATCGAGTTCGAAAGAGACAAAAGTGTAGCTGAAAATTCTGAATAATTGAAACCCCAGTAATTCTATTTCATCAAACAGTTTGATTTTACTGTTTGATCAAATTACTTGAACGTCTCGCATAAGATGGTAAAACTGTTGTATAATTGTTACGGGGTTCAAAAAATAATGTTATACTCAATTTAACCTCTTTTAATAAATATCTTTCTACACATCTGGGCCACAATACGCTCAAATTAAAAACCTTAAACGCTTGACAACAGTCGCCTCACTGACCCGCCTGACTATCTGCGTGGGAATCAGTAACCTCACATCAAGAAGACAATGTTAACCCGTATATGTTAGACAAAACGTTGCGTGTGTTTTTAAAGTTATTACGCACTCGTGCTAAAATAAACGTTTAACGTGCTGAAGCTGTATTCTTGTGGTGTGTCTATTGCTTGAAATTAATCAAGTATAGGTACAATTAAAATTTTGAATTTTCATGGGCTCGTCAAGTTGTTCCATCCATGCATGTTCTTGGTGATCCATGTATACTCAATGACCATCGACGTAATTGTACTTTCGTTGTATAAATAAAGACCCTTAGCTTTGTTATTTCAGTTATTCCCCTGAGCAATATCAAATGTGTTTCTGAAAAACTAACAACTAAATAAACAAAGTTTATGTTATTTAATTTTGCTTCTGACCTTCGATCTACAAGAAGTGTCTGCTTTCAATTGACCCTATTAACTTTCCAGATTCCAATTTTGAATTCCGTAAAAAAAAACCGCGGCAAAAAATTTACCCAGTATTCCGTAGTCAGCATTTACGATAATGAATAAATAGAAAAAGTTTCGCATACAAATTGCAGTGTCATTATTTGCGAAAGGTCAAAAAGAAAGGTGTTCATTCATCGTTATGTTTATATCTGTGATTTACCGAGATGAACATGCGAATTTGAGACAGTGCGGTAATCATAGTTTTGGAAGGAACTAAATTGTGACAGACAGGCACAACATGACAATGCTATGGCAAATTTTGATTGAGGTTGGAAATACGACCACATCATCGCCTACCAACAAACTCTGGTTACATGAATGAAATAGTGGTCAAACGCAAACTTGGCATTTAATAAGGTGTCATCAGATCAGTGATTGAACTGCATCAGACTGCTTGAAAAGCGACTTGTTTCGAACTTTTTAGTCAGTTTTAGCGGTCGGGTTTTTTGACTAAATCATTTTTTTTATTTAATACATTTTAGTGAGTTAAATTTTTAGAATCGTCTCCTCGAGCCCTTTGTTTTGATAACTCCCACAAAATAGGTTTACAAAAAAAAAAACACAAAATGGCGTCCAGTAGTCGCCATATTGAATTTTCACTAACGTCATGTCTTTAGTGACACTCGCCGGACTAAGAGAAATCGATTGACGTGTGAATCATAAAAAATCGGCGCAGGCGTTTGGTCTGTATTGTGATTCAAAGGAACATACAAACATACATACATAGGCTGATAAACACATTACTCTCCACTCCTTTGCGTCGCGCAGTCGGGTAAACAACCCGCCCCGCTCTGTTGCCTTTGAATGATATCAGAAAAGCAAGTTGAACAGGATATTATTCTGGATCAACACAAAAGATCTTTTTATCCCAGTTACACTCTGAGAACCCTCAACCCTGTCTCAATTCCTCAAGATTCCTTTATAATATACTCTTAAGAACTTTCACGAAATTAATCAAGAGTGGTCTTAAGAGTTATTCGTGATTCCTCAAAGGTCCTCTAGTGTATCAAAGGTCATGCGGGTGGACAGCTAATCGGTAGCATACAAACATTGACCGGTTTGTTGCTCATAAGTAATAGTGAAGAAGAGATTGTGCGTGTTACTGCTTAATAACTGCATGCGTGGCTACCGTAGAGGATAATCACTGTAAATGGGTATTAATTTATTGGACGACTAGCTTCTGCCTTCTAGCTTCTTTCCTTTTATTTGTTACATTCTGTGTATCTGTGTGTGTGCCAAATAAACTACTTTTCTTTCCTTCTTTTTTTTCTCTTAGTGTGACGACACTCAGCGATAGCGTATCTTTCTATCAGTAAAGATTTTTCAAAATCCTTCCTTGCTAATATTATAAATGCGAAAGTAACTCAGTCTGTCTGTCGCACTTTCACGCCTAAACTACTGAACCGATTTAAATGAAATTTGGTACACAGGTGGTCTAGAGCCAGACAAAGGACATAGGCTACTTTTTACCCCGGGAGTATGTTCCCCAGGGGCCACGCGGGCGAAGCCGCTGGCTAAGGTGAGACGGTACTTCACGCCGGAACAGCTGCTCAAACTCTATCAAGCGCAAGTTCGATCGTGTATGGAATACTGCTCTCATCTTTGGGATGGATCTGCCAGATACCAGCTTGATGCCCTTGAGTCAATTGAGAGACGAGCCAAGAGGATCATCGGCAATGAGAGGCTCGTCGCGTCGAAGCTCCAAAGTCTTGAACATCGACGACGAGTTGCTAGCCTGTCGGTTTTTTACCGGTTGCATTTTGGGGAATGTTCGACGGAATTGCATAATTTAATTCCGCCAAGCCCGTTCCATCATCGGACCACAAGACGAACGGCGATGCGCCACCGGTACATGGTGGACATCCCACCCATACGCACAAAACGTTTTAGGAACACATTCATAGTGCGTACAGCTAAGGAGTGGAATTCCCTGCCGGAGTCTGTGTTTCCTGATAGCTACAACCTGGGAGTCTTTAAATCAAGAGTGAATAGGTTATTTCTAGGGAAGCGTGCTCCATTTTCGACCACATCCTCGCTTACCATCAGGTGAGATAGTGGTCAAACGCGTGCCCATCAATAGTAAAAAAAAAAAAAAAAGTATTGATAAATTCGGAATATTAAGAATATTAGTTTAGGATGAATCTGCCTCGGTGGAAAAGTAATCCTACTCATAAAGATTCGTTTACTGTAAAACAAAACTAAGATTCTAGCAGACATCTATACTTCTATACTATATATGTACCTATACTAATATAAAGAGGTAATATTTGTATTTTTGTATGTAAGACATAAACTTAAAAACTACTTCACCGATTTGAAAAATTCTTTCACAAACATTCATCATCTGCCTAGTCTTTTCCCAACTATATTGGGGTCGACTTCCAGTCAAGCCAGATTTAGATGAATACCAGTATTTTACGAGGAGCGGCTGCCTACCAGACCTCCACAACCCATTAACTGGGTAACACGGTACTTCATGGCAAGACTGGAATCAGATTTACTGGCTTCTGACTATCCGTAACGACTGCCAAAGATCTACAAATGACAGCCGGGACCAACGGCTTAACGTGCTTTCCGAGGCACGGAGGAAACTCGGTATGTTAAGATGGTCACCCATCCACAGACCAACCTTGGCAAACGTTGCTTAACCTTAAAGATCGACCCGTGCGGCTGTCATTATCTAGCCGCGAGCTCTTCGAGCTCCAATGGATAACTACATTATCAGGGAGTAACATAGGCTATATTTTATCCCTGTACTCTCACGGGAACGGTAACTACGCGGGTGAAACCGTGTGACGTCTGCTAGTACTTTATCAACCAACATGTCTATCAACTCTATTCTGTAACTAACTTCTCTAGAAACATCTCGAAACGAAAGGCCGATGTTTCGATTAATTAGCAACATCGCAGTATTGCGTGTTTATTCCTAAACATTCGATCATGCCCGCTTCGAAACCGAACATAATATTGCAAGCCGTGTCATAATAATTACACGCGCTTAATTTTCTTACGATACCTGTGGATTCTGTAACAACATTTTCGTGTCTCGACAGCGGAATCCTAGGTGAGTATCAAATTACGTCAAATGTAAGACCTTTATGTTGTGTGCAATAAAGCTCACTTTGTGAGGTTTGTCACTCAGGTGAAGCTCGATATCGAAATGGTTACTTACAGAATAGACTAGCTGCTCATCTTGTGAGGGGAGAGGCGTGAAATTATGTAATTGAAGCAAATATTTTGAGGATAGTTTTTATTTGCGGATTTCCTTTGAGATTTCTATGTTTAGTACTTTCAGAAGATTTCATACCGAATCCTCAGTAGGTATACATTTTATTTTGTCCTCAGTACTCATTTTATGTCATCATCTGCCTAGCCTTTTCCCAACTATATTGGGGTCGACTTCCAGTCAAACCGGATTTAGCTGAATACTAGTATTTTACGCGGAGCGGCTGCCTAACAGACCTCCACAACCCAGTAACTGGGTAACACGGTACTTCATGGCAAGACTAGAGTCAGATTTACTGGCTTCTGACTATCCGTAACGACTGCCAAAGATCTACAAATGACAGCTGGGACCAACGGCTTAACGTGCTTTCCGAGGCACGGAGGAAACTTGCTATGTTAAGATGGTCACCCATCCACAGACCAACCTCGGCAAGCGTTGCTTAACCTTGAAGATCGACCCGTGCGGCTGTTATTATTTAGCCACGAGCTCCTCGTACTCATTTTATGTAATGTATATAATAAAACTAGCTGTCCCGCGTAATTTCTGCTGCGTCCCATATTTCATTAACGCTCCGCTCCTATTGTAAATTAACAAAAAAACCCGACCGCTAAAAACAACTAAAAATTTCGAAACAAGTCGCTTTTCAAGCAGTCTGATGCAGTTGGTGGCATCAGATCGGTGATTGAACTTGAGAAAGTCAATTATTTTATTTCCTACTTTAAATTACTACTCTAAAAATGTAATTTACTATGTTACATTTTTAGAATCGTCTCCTCGAACCCTTTATCTTGATACCCCACTCGATAGGTTTTGAAAACTAAAATTTTGTTGAAGGCACAATATGGCGCCATAAATGGGCCATTTGTTTTTTTAATTTTGATATACCCAGTGTCACTCTCACAGTAAACACAAATCTACCGACACCTCTCAAGCTAAAATCCATCGAGCCGCTTAGGCTCTAGGGCGTGCCAAAGAAACATACATACATAAATGCATACATACTCGAAAAACATAACCCTCCTTCCTTCGCAGTCGGGTAATAAAACAATCTTTTCTCTTAATAATATTAGTTTAGACAAACGCTGAGGGTTCGAGCGTAAGTATATAAGAAGGGGACAGTAAAAGATGTTTTTGGATATAAAAAAATCTTCTACACACTCACTAGGGCAAAGTAGCCAGAACACATTGCCGCGATGAATGGCACTGCTGATTCTTTGACCGAAGAAAAGGCCTTGAAGTTTGAGTAGTTTAGATTTGTATCCAAAATAAATGATGGTGTAACAAGTCCTTGAATATTCTTTTAAAATATGATGTATTATTCGACAGCAGACTTATCATTTAATGTATTCGTATTCATTCATAAATATGGCTATGACATGTGACAAAGTAATGTGAGCTTTGGGTCAACTTTTGTTTTTTTATTAGGTTTCCGTACCCAAAGGGTAACCAATGGAACCCTATTACTAAGCCTCCGCTGTCCGTCCATCCGTCCATCCATCCATCCGTTCGTCCGTCCGTCCATCCATCCGTCCGTCCGTCTGTCAGCGGGCTATATCTCATGAACCATATTAGGTAGACAGCTTAAATTTTCACGGAATGTGTATTTCTGTTGCCGCTATAACAACAAATTATAAAAATACGATGGTGCGGAACTCTTTATGTGCGAGTCCGACTCGCACTTGGCCAGATTTTTGTCTATTTAATAACATGATAGGCTCGCTTTTGACCACTAACTATGCACGTGATGTAAAACGATGACAAATGAGCTCGTTGGTCTAGAAATAACCTATTCCCTCCCGACTTCAAGACCCTGGGGTCTTGAATCTACATTCCTGATACCGAGACCTCAGCAGCGAATTCTACTCCTTAGCTGTACGCAGAATAGAAGTATTCCCAAACCTTTTGAGACTATCATGTATCGGTTTTGCCTGTGACGTACCAAAGTCCCTTTACTCATAGAACTTCTTGGTTTTAGAATTAACACGACTACATACGCCAGCGACCTTGGGGGAGCAAAAACAAAAGGACCCAAAATTCTGTAGTTTTTTGTACTTTCTTTATTATTCTATGACCTTAAAAAATAGCCATATATCAAAATGAATTACGTCGTTTAGACGTGATGCTCATTTTAAAATCAGCTATTGAGCCGTATCTGAGGAGCTCGTGGCTAGATAATAACAGCCGCACGGGTCGATCTTCAAGGTTAAGCAACGCTTGCCAAGGTTGGTCTGTGGGTGGGTGACCATCTTAACATACCGAGTTTCCTCCATGCCTCGGAAAGCACGTTAAGCCGTTGGTCCAGGCTGTCATTTGTAGATCTTTGGCAGTCGTCACGGATAGTCAGTAAGTCTAACTCCAGTCTTGCCATGAAGTTATGTTTAATGTTAGTTACCCAGATAATGGGTTGTGGAGGTCTGGTAGGCAGCCGCTCCTCATAAAATACTGGTTTTCAGCTAAATCCGGCTTGACTGGAAGCCGACCCCAATATAGTTGGGAAAAGGCTAGGCAGATGAGATGATGATGAGCCGTTTCTGCGCCTTAATTCTGTTTGACTTCAACCTTTTAGTCCAGCCAGACTGCATAATTATGTGCATTTAATTATACAACTTATTGAGGAAACGGCAAAACCCTGTGGCCAGCATAATCGTGAAAAACGATCCCCAACATATCAAATCACGTTACAGCTTACGAAGATTGATGAGCACATATGCAAGCGACCTGCCCCGATGGGTGAGACTATATGCATCATTACTGTTTACAGTTTACAACACGTAATGTAATGCACATAATATATTATATACAGAGTGTATCAGAAGTGCGTGGCTTATTTAAGGGTGTATTTCTGATATAACCTGGGAGTCTTTAAGTCAAGAGTGAATAGGTTAGTTCTAGGCAAGCGTGCTCCATCTTCGACCACATCATCACTTGCCATCAGGTAAGATAGCGGTCAAACGCGTACCTATCAAAAGTAAAAAAAAAGCCACCAGCGTCTCCCGGTACGCGGTCGCCACTCCAGAACTTTTTGGCCCCATCGACCATCTGTTCTGTAAGCAATTTCGCAGCGTTGAAAGGCCTCCCACAAGGTGGACCGATGACCTGGTGAGGGTCGCGGGTAGCCGATGGATGCGAGATGCACAGGACTGGTTTTTGCTGGGGAGACCTATGTCCAGCATTGAACGACTTTCGGCTGAAATGCCACAAGTAAAAAAAAAATATTTTCTTACTTATAAGTCATTTTTGTTAGCCGGGGTTTAAATAAGTCTTTATTAATTTAACTGTTGTTTCTTTACTATATATCAGAAACAGATACATCAAACAACGTAGACGCCTCGTATATTAAATATGACTGCGCACTTTTGAAACATCCTGTATAGACGTCTATGTAATAAGATTATGACGCAATGTATTGAATTTCAAGCGAATGATATGTTACGAATATGGTTACCAGTCAGATGTGAACTTCGTGGACTAAGGGCTAGGAAAATGCGGGTTTCCATTGTTTGTTGGATCTTGGACAAAATATGTCAAGTCATATAAAAATAATGATACAATTTCTCTTAGTTTTATCCCGCAATGGTGATTGATAAAACTTGAAATCTTCATTATCTCGTACATTTTATCCCGTATTGGCCACAGGGCCAAAAAATATAGTGCACCAAGCAAAGAACTATGTAGGTACTTTTCTAACCAACAAAGTTTGCTTTTTGAGTTAGCTATTGATAGAATAATCCCTAACCCTGATAACTACAACTTGGGTTCTTTAAGTCAAGAGGGTAACTTCACGGGAAACGTGTTTCAAGGAAGACTATAATATGTAGATTAATGAAAAATGTGACGCAAACGAAGTTGCGCGGGTCAATCAATCAATATATATAAAATTCTTCCGTAACTGACTGATTGAGTGATTGGATAGACAACGCACAGCCGAAAGAACTGGTCGTAAAAAGCTGAAATTTGGCTTGTTGGATCCTTGGGGAGTGTAGGGACGCACTAAGAGAGGATTTCTCGAAATTCCTACGGAATAGGAAAAAACGGGATATGTGCGTACGAAGTCGCGGGAAAAAGCTAGTAATAAAATAAAATGCGTGATGCGCTTTTATTGCGCTTTTAATCAACCAAATGTCCAAGTTTTTACACAGGGTGTTCTACTCATTTAGTAAGGTTACTATCTGTATTACTAATATATAAAGCTGAAGAGTTTGTTTGTTTGTTTACTTGAACGCGCTAATCTCAGTAACTCCTGGTCCGATTTGAAAAATTCTTTCAGTATTAGATATCCATACCATCACGCTAAGACTAATAGGAGCGGAGTAGTAATGAAAATTGTGACACAAACGAAGTGGCGCGGGTCTACTAGTACTAATATATAAAGCTGAAGAGTTTGTTTGTTTGCTTGAACGCGTCAATCTCAGGAACTAATGGTTTGATTTGAAATTTTTTTTCAATCTTACATAGCCCATTTATCGAGGATGGCTATAGGCTATATATCATCACGCTAAGACCAATAGGAGCGGAGCAGTAATGTATATTATAACGCAGACGAAGTTGCGCGGGACAACTAGTTTATTCATAAAAATACATTCCATGATCGTACGTATCAAGGTAAACATGACAGAGTAAAAAAACATTACCAAGCCCCGCGGAAAATAAGGATTTTGACTGCCAATCACATGTCAAAAAGAAATACCGAACAAATTCTCAAAAAAAGTGTGTACATATACGTGCCTAAATAAATCGAATTTCATATGTATTGAAGAAAGTGCGTATAAAAATGTCAACTGTGTATGGTCAATGGAAAATAATTAAATAGCCAACTTTCTTCGGGACGTGAAATTTTTTATTTCAAGTGTTGTCGACATGACTGTGGTAGCCAATTAGCGTTGCCGACTCGAGTGTCTGAGCGACCTTTTAGGCCGGTTACAGATATGCCGATTGAAAGTCTGTGCTGCCCTTTTCTTTTACCTGTATTTCGTAAACGCTTGTGTTCATTACCTATCCAGTTTATGCTGAAATTTGAATCTAGGGCATTGTTATTCAATAGTTATTTGTGGATTTGTATTTGTTTCTTCTCTCGTACCAAAAGTACTCGTAACTATTGTGAGAATAAAACTTACATATCTGGTGAGTAAATTGTTTATTTATAGAGGAGTTTGTCATGGGAGATATTGATCAGATTATGAAAATTGTTAGCTGCATTTTATCCCGTTCCAGAAAAAGTAGGGACGGCTTCTGTGAGATACGATATTAGTAGTTCATTCAGTGGTCAAATGTATAGGCAGTCAGCGAGGTAGGGTCCAGTGGTGTGTTCTAAAAAGCGTTGCACAGAAGGAGTTCGGGGATGTTCTTTAGGAGGTACCGGGGCTCCTTTTACGTGATGTTGGTGGTTTTAGTGAGAAAAATTCTCACACTCCCTGGTCTTCCACATAAGACCTTTTCAAGATTTCCCCTAACTAAAGAAAAAGGGAATCTTTGGTCAGCCAAAATCAATGTTTGCAGCCAGCTTTATATGTATCAACCATTACGCTACGCACATACGACGCTGTGCGTAATATTTATAGCAGTAGGTATATGAAGAATTCTCAATAACAGCGTAAGCAAATACTATCAAATATTACCTAACGCTACTTTAAAACTGAATAGAAAGCAGATTGTTTTGCTCCTCCCAACATTTGTCACGCTTATCGAGATTTTTTATCGTATCTGTTATTCATTGTTCGCAGTTTCCTACACTATAAATTTTTTCAAGTTAAAATTGTAATTATAGAGCCATTAAGGTGGAAGCGCCAGGGTAGCCCGCGAAATTCAAATATTTTATGTTTTTAAGGTGGATGCTCCAGGGTGGCCCGCGAAATTCAAATATTTTTATGTTTTTTGCAATTTGCCGGTCAGTGTGAAGCTGTATGTGGACCAAATGCGATCTGCGACCGTAACGCGTATTTATCTAAAAAATTATAACCATTTTAATCATCAATATAGCCCTCTAAGTTCATGTAGTTCGAAAGAATGAATATTTCAAAATAATCATCCACCTTAAGCTATTGCATAGGTTCTATCGCGGGCCTTGAGCGTGGAGACCGAATCCAGAAATTCCGTAACGAAAAAAACCTAACACCCCCCACTCCGACCGGCACAGCGGTGATACTTTTTAGTTTTTTTATCGGTCACCACGCTCAAAGTGTAACTTGAATTAATATCAAAGAAAAAAAAAAACAAAGAAAAAAAAATACTGCATAAATAAAATAAATATATAATTATAATTGTATAAGTTGATAAAAAATGCTATGCAATAGCTTTACCGCGGCAGTCTCCGAGTGCCACACGTCTTTTTTTTTGCATTTTGCCGGTTAGTGTGAAGTGTTTGTTGAACAAAATACGATTCGCGACCGTAACGCGTATTTGTCTAAAGAATTATAACCATTTTAATCATCAATATAGCCCTCTAAGTTCATGAAGCCCTATTGAATGACTCTTTCATGAAATAACCATTCAATAGGGCTTCATGAACTTAGAGGGTATTTGAATTTCGCGGGCTACCCTGGCGCTTCCACCTTAATTTACTTTTGTAAAGTTTGTCGTGCATTTATATCGTTTAATTTTTACTTATGTATGAACTTTTATGTTTATTTTATTATGTTATTAAATACATGTCATCTGCCTAGCCTTTTCCCAACTATATTGGGGTCGGCTTCCAGTCAAACCAGATTTAGCTGAATACTAGTATTTTACGTAGAGCGGCTGCCTAACAGACCACCACAACCCATTAACTGGGTAACACGGCACTGCATGTCAAGACTGGAGTCAGATTTACTGACTTCTGACTATCCGTAATGACAACCAAAGATATACAGATGACAGCCGGGACCATCGGCTTAACGTGCTTTCCGAGGCACGGAGGAAACTCGGTATGTTAAGATGGTCACCCATCCACAGACCAACCCTCGCAAGCGTTGCTTAACCTTGAAAATCGACATTGTCGGCTGTTATTCCGCGAGCTCCTCTTGTTATTTAATACATGAAACAAAAAGGTAATTGTCAAATGTCACACTCCATAATGGTCGATCCACACATAACTATCAGGGCCATGACAGGGATGTACACGGGTCGAGGTCCGTCACACGTACTGTACCCAAACAAAACATAGATATTTGTTTGGGCTCCGGACGGACCATATGGCGCGGGTGAGTGCGCTAACCTTTAAGGGTCAGTTCACAATCTTTGGCTATAGGTACCTACTATACTGCGAAAAATCCCTTATCCTTGAGATAATTGGAACACAACTTTAAAACTCAAAGTCGCCTTTTGAAGCAGTATCAAAATTCCTTTTCACCGTAAACTTTAAATAAAATCGGTAACAAATGACGGTTACAGTGGAAACGCATAAAATCTTGCGTAAGTTCATGGTTGGTCCGTTCGTATGCGCGTGCGCAAGTCAGCGAGCGGTCCCACGCCTGGGAGCCGTAAATTAAATATTTTGTAACGAATCCACTACGATTCCGTGGGTAGGCGCCATCAAATGTGGTAAGTATCACTGTTTTGCAGTGTGAACAGTAGTTGAACAGTAGTAGTTGGTGTTATATTTGTGCAGGTAAATCGCTTTAACTTTATATAATTGGAGAAATTGAACAAATACGCTTAACATTTTAATGCTACATATACACGAATAATAATTTCGAAAAGAATTGTTCAATGAGACAGGATTAGTACTCATAACATTAGATCTTTAGAAAACTCTGCTTGCGCGATGCAGGATTTCAACGTTGTAGTTCGCTGCTAGTCGGATAGATGGCGTCGCGGTTCTTTTTGTTGCGATGTAGATTTGCTCCGTAGGTTTTTCTTGTGGCGGCCTTGATGCCGCTACATCACTCCCCTCCGGAGACCGGAGGTCGATAGTGGATGAGTCGTCCATGCATCTTGAGATGCTTGCCAAGCCAGTTGAAGGTTGATTCCAGTGAGTCGGAATCGGAAGTCGCAGAGTTCTCGGTGAGTCGGAACTATATGCGGTGCCCCAGTGAGTCGGGGTGATGAGATCCCAGTGAGTCGGGATGATGCTGCAGGCTCCAGTGAGTCGGAGTGGTGCTGCTGCTGGCTCCAGTGAGTCGGAACCGGTAGTCGCAGAGTTCACGGTGAGTCGGAACTATATGCGGTGCCCCAGTGAGTCGGGGTGATGAGACCCCAGTGAGTCGGGATGATGCTGCAGGCTCCAGTGAATCGGAGTGGTGCTGCTGCTGGCTCCAGTGAGTCGAAACCGGTAGTCGCAGAGTTCACGGTGAGTCGGAACTGTATGCGTTGCCCCAGTGAGTCGGGGTGATGATAGAGGCTGAGGATGCTGAACAGGAAAGCGCGGCTGCTGCATGCTGATGGTCAGGATACCCTTAGAAGCCGTAGGTACTCGCTGGCTGTATGACTCGCGGCTCGAGAGCTTGAGGTCACGATGAGTCGAAGTGATGATGACATCACGCTGAAGTAGTTGCACGAAGGCTGCGCTGACGTTCAATGTCGAGGGTCACCAGTTCAGAGGGAATGCGGAACAGAGAGTAAAGTCCCGCATACCCCCATTGAAAAGAAGGATCCTCCAACCAGGCGGCTGTTGTGCCTGGCGGGCTACTGCCCGATAGTTAATATTCGGGCTGATGTATATGTTCAAATCGCACGGTAAACTCTGCTTGCGCGATGCAGGATTTCAACGTTGTAGTTCGCTGCTAGTCGGATAGATGGCGTCGGGGTTCTTTTTGTTGCGATGTAGATTTGCTCCGTAGGATTTCTTGTGGCGGCCTTGATGCCGCTACACTACTCTGTCAAGAAAGTATCGGGAAAAGATCAATAATACACAAAATGTCTGTTATTCATCCAAATTTATTTTATCACCTTCAAAGTATGCTCCTTTAGAAACGATACACTTGCGCCAACGAATAATCCATTCATCAAAACATTTTTTAAACGCTGCTTCCGGAATTGAGTTCAGTTCTCGCCGCGAATTCTCCTTTATGTCTTCTATCGATTGATAACGGGTGCCACGAAGTGGTAATTTGAGTTTAGGAAAAAAAAAATTGGTTGCCTGTAAAGTCGGTATACGGGCGAAAGTTTTACGTGACAACGACTTTTTATGTCTGTCTCTCTCGCTTTTGACTTTTGATCGACTTTGGCGTGGTTTTTTCGGTTTCGGTTCAGTTGGAAGGCGCCACTCCGAAGCTTGTTGACTAGTTTGCATGTCAAACTCGTAAACCCACGTCTCGTCACCAGTAACAATGCGTTTCATGAATGTTGGGTCCGAACTGACTCGTTCTAGCATGTCCTCAGCGACTTTCATGCGATTGAGTTTTTGGAGAAAATTCAGATCTTTTGGGACTAGCCGAGCAGCAACATGTTTCATACCCAAATGATTAGTTAAAATGGTACGGATCGACTCGTGAGATACATAAAGTTCGGCGGCTATCTCTCTCAGAGTTGAATGGGGATTTTCAGTCACTATTTCCTTCACTTTTGCGATGTTAACTTCAGTTGCAGACGTTGACGGCCTACCAGAGCGAGGCAAATCTTCCATCACATCTCGACCGCTTTTGAACGCTTTGAACCACTCATAAGCACGAGTTTTTGATAAAATCGATTCACCGTAAGCCTTCTGTAACATTTTCAGTGACTCCGAACACGAAATTCCATTGGCGATGCAAAATTTAAGACAAACTCTTTGTTCGATATTTTTGTCCATTATGAAATTCGCAATACACACTATATATGATATTACTAAAACCAGCACTGTATATATAAATAACAGATGCAACTCAAACTCCGCGCCAAAATGGAAAACAGTTGTGCCAATCTAACAACTACAAAAAAACAAAAATTTGAATTTGGAACCATAAACAAATCATCCATTCCCGATACTTTTTTGACTGAAGGTATATCTAAAGATAGGAAATATCAAATGACTTCTCCCGCTCTGGGCAGAGCAGAAGCGTTCCTGTCAGACTCTTAACGACTAAAACCCATCCGTGCCCTTTGCGTTCCAGGGGGGCTACTCTCTAAGCCCGAAGTCCGTTGTTTCGACGAAGTAGAATACGCCCGCAACTAAGCTCGAAACTACGGACTTCGGGCTTAGAGAGTAGACCCACAGGGCCGCGGTGGCTCTTTCGAACAAATTCCGCGACCCTGGAGACCTGTGCCTCTGCAGTGGGAATATAGTAGGCTAGCTATTTGTGTGTTTTACAAGGTGTAACAGAATACACGCAAGATCTCTCAAGGGGTCGTTGTACTCAGCTTTATAAACCCTCACCTTTTAGTACGGCACCAACACTGAAATCGCGAAAAAGTCGTCTGCCCCATACATTTATGAGCGCTTACTCGTAACTCGACCGTGCCTCGGAAAGCACGTTAAGCCGTTGGTCCCGGTTGTCATTTGTAGATCTTTGGCAGTCGTTACGGATAGTCGTAGTAGAAGCCAGTAAATCTGACTCCAGTCTTGCCATGAAGTACCGTGTTACCCAGTTACTGGGTTGTGGAGGTCTGGTAGGCAGCCGCTCCGCGTAAAATACTGGTATTCAGCTGAATCCGGTTTGACTGGAAGCCGACCCCAATATAGTTGGGAAAAGGCTAGGGAGATGAGTACTCGTAACTCGACAAAATGTACTGAACAGCTGATTTTTTTTCGCAATTTCGGGATTGGTCCCGTTGTAAAAGTTGTTCATAATGATGAATACAATGACCCCTTAAGAGGTACTCCGTTTATTTTGTTACACGTTGTATAGACCTTCAAATGTTAGAGTCACTTCTCATCTCTCTCATCACACATTAGCAATCTCAGTGCCAAAGGCCCGGCTTATTTCAGGCTCCATTTTCATTCCCGTTCTAAATTAATATTCCGCAATAATATCGTCCCACACACGTCCTTGTAATAAAGTTAGTTAACATATTATATGCCCAATGTATTTATAGAACCTTCCAAATTGAATTAACTCCGTTATTTAATCGAATATGGTACCTACTGAACCGACGACCTGGTGAAGGTCGCGGGTTGGTCGCAGGACCGGTTGTTGTGGCGACGATTGGGGGAGGCCTTTGTCCAGCAGTGGACGTCTTTCGGCTGAAATGATGCTGATGATGATGATGGTACCTACTAGCGTTTATATAAGAGCAAGTTACATCTTCGCAGGGTAATATTTTCTATCACGGTGAGTTATACGGTTATTTTATTTATAGGGAGAAAGACACAAATATGATTAGCCTCTTAGGTTAATGGTTAATACATCTGTGTTGCTATATACATACATATATACGACTGTTTGACAACTATCTATTAAGTCTCTTGCAGACTGACAAGCTATAGAAAAACTTTTTTACAAAAAATATAACCGACTTCCAAAAACAAAACACTACAACGTACAAAATAACTTCGGAAGAAAGAAAGAACTTTAATTTCTGAAGTCGGTGTTTTTGTTTTTATTTTCGTTTTTTGACACCGACTTCCGGTGTCAAAAAACGAAAATGCTCAATTGGTCCCATTGTCACCATGTCAGAATTTGATGATGGGATCCCACGAAAATCGAGGGCAACCCTCAAATTTTATAGGCACATACAATGTGCCTATATCGGGCCTCTCCAAAATTTTAGAAAAAATCATAAACACTCGTTTAATAAAATATCTAGAAGACAACAAATTGCTTTCAGACAGTCAATTTGGTTTTAGGCCCAAAAGATCAACAAGCCAAGCAGTCCACCGATTGACAAATTATATAAGTACAAGTATGGACAATGGCATGCACACCATTGGTATCTTTTTGGACCTTGCCAAGGCGTTCGATACTATTTCTTGTTCTATATTATTACATAAGCTTGAAACGATTGGGATAAGAGGAACACAACTTCAACTTTTTTCTGATTATCTTAGTGATCGTTATCAATGTGTGAAAATTGGTCAATTTATAAGTTCTGAGCTTAAAAATAGCTGTTACGGATTTCCACAAGGTAGCATTTTGGGTCCTACGTTGTTTCTAATATATATAAATGATCTGTGCAGCTTGCCACTCAAAAATGGTATCATACTGTCATACGCTGATGACACGGCTCTAGTGTTCTCAGCTAAATCAAGAATCGAGGTTTATGAACACGCGCAGAATGGTTTCAATACTGTATCTAATTGGCTTCTTAACAGTCTCTTAACATTAAATTTAGATAAAACAAAATACATTTTATTTACGATTAGGAAAAATAACATTCCGCTTACTAACTTAAACATTTTTGCACATAATTGTAGAACTAACGCTGACAACGCATGCACTTGTTCCACCTTAGCTAAAGCTGACTATGTGAAATATCTAGGTGTAACGATTGACACAAATCTAAATTTTCGTAAACATATTGATGTACTATGCAGCAGAGTGCGGAAATTAATATACATTTTTAAATACTTACGTAACGTAGCCGACTATGATTTAATTAAACAAGTTTATTTGGCTTTGTGTCAGTCCATACTAACGTATTGCATAACTTCCTGGGGTGGTGTCGCAAAGTCCATTTTACTTCCTCTAGAACGTGCTCAAAGAGCAATTCTAAAGGTTGCAACCTTTCGCCCTTTTAAATTTCCCACGCACCAGCTTTTCATGGCATGTAAGGTACTAACAGTGCGTCAACTAGCTATTCTAAACATCGTACTGCATCAGCACACTGAACTTCCTTATGACCGAGTACCTTCAGGCAAGAGAAGGAAAGATTTGGTTTGTATTAAACCTCAAACCAAACATGCTTTCGCAAATAGATTTTTTGTGTTTTTGGGACCTTATCTATATAACAAGCTCAACAAGCCACTTGACATATATAGTTTAAATTATAAGAAATGCAGTACAACGCTTGCGGAATATTTAGCAAAACTCAATTACGTTGACACAGAAAAACTGCTAGAAATTTTAGTATGATGTTTATTGTTTCATATTTCTTTGTATTATTTATTTTTGTTCATTGTTTAGAATAGTATTTATTAATAATTGTAAAGTTTGCTTATTTTTAATAGTCGATTAAGATTTTTTTATTGTATTGATCTAGTTAACATATATAACTGACCAATTTAAATTGCGATGAAGTGAGGGCCTGAAACACAGGTTTAAATAAACCTAGATCGGGCAGGTCGCTATCTACATTATAAGTTCCAAGTTAAATATCTTATACGTCTAATTATTGTTAGCCATACACTAGTTTTAAGTTAGGCACTAATTTACCTTTATATAAGATTTTTACTTTATTATCTTTTTGTGGCTATTTATACACATTTTATTGTAAAAGTTTTTATGAATAAATTGAATTTGAATTTGAAATTTGAAATTGAATTTGAAAAATGTTTTTCATGAACTTTCTAACGCAATTCAGATATTTGTGCCTGGTAATCATCATCTCATATTGCTGAGCTGTTGATGAAAGGTATAAATTAGGATCTGATGATAATATCCCATGAAAAATGTTTGTTCAGCGATATTTTCGCTAATTGTCAGCCGATTTGAATGATTATTTTTTTGTTTGAAAGAGTATTTTCCTGGACTGGTCCCATTTCAATTTGGTGAAGATCTGACGAAGAACTTCGGAGGCAGGCAACGGAACTCTTCAATAAATGATAGCAAAGGGATCGGGATTGCTGAAATCGCATGTTTCTTTAGTGTTTACACCAGTTCTTAACATAACATTGCGCTGGTACGCTGTTAATGGGTACGCAGGTACCTAGGTACCACTAAAAAGTGAAAAAAAAAAAACTTTTTACAAAAATACAACCGACATCCAAAAACAAAACACTACAAGGTACAAAATAACTTCAGTAGAAAGAAAAGAACTTTAATTTCGGAAGTCGGTGTCAAAAAACGAAAAAAATTACCAAAAACACCGAGCTTATTAAAATAACACATAAGAAAATAATAAAAACTGATGATGTTGGTCTTGTTGTTGAGTCAAGTCTAGGCTAGTTTCCACCATCAAAAAATTGCAAATCTATTTGTTCCGTCAGTTAGAGTATTGAATAATAATGGACATGTATTTTTTATATGTGTTAGTCAATGAATATTGATTAAAGATATAAGGCATCAAAACTCGGGAGTGGGGGCTCGTGATGTCAGAACGCACAAAAAAATCGTCAATGTAACGTATTAAAGAAAAAAAAAACGAGTAAATATTTTTTGATAATTAGATTTTTTCAGTGGACAAGCCTATTCCCATTGCCCTAAGGCATTGCAATGCTGTAGTGAACTCTCATTTTTCAAATTAACAAATTTGAAGTTGAGTAGATATTTGTATGACTCTTCTTTGTGCTGAAATTCTGTTAAATTTTGACATTAATGTAGGGTTTCAAAAGTTCCCAACTCAATATATTTTATTCAGAAACTGGCCCTAAGGAGGCCTTTACGAAGTGACATTCAATCAGTAACAGTAACACAAATGAAGAAATAATAAACAATAAGAAATGAAGAAATTGGACAAGAAAATGTTTAACAGAATAACCATTCTATTCCCAAAAACCCTTTGCAAAAAGCGTACAGTAAGTAAGTAATATAGCAAGGAAAAACCTCGTTTTTAACATACCTTTACTTATGTAAATTATCGACTACGGAATTAGAATTATTACGACTACACACACCCGTACATATACGGGTATTACAGAAGTTATTGGCATTCGCGGATCGTGCGTGACTCCGGCGAAGATTATATAGTATCACTGTAGTGTTATAGTATACTCTACTTAAACATAACTATAGATGTATCGTTATAGTATGGTAATAGCGGTCAATGACCCTCAAACATTTTTTTTTGCCTTAATGTTTGATTGCGCTGGGCGAAGGCCTTCCCCATATCTTTCCAGACGCTTCTTATCTTGCGCCTCCTCAACTTTTATTAAACTTCAAAAACGGAAATAAATACTTGTAGTCATCCTGACGGTGTACTAAGAGATCACTGCCATCATGATTCAGTTGTGAGAGACAGACGGAGCTATTCAAGACAAATAGCAGTATCCCTTTTTCTCAACGGATTCACAATGGCAATGGCACGTCACAGTAGGTGGCAAAATAGTGACCCTCAAAAGTTTTTTTTACTAAGAAACGTAATTTTTCTACGAAGTAATACATTTCATCAATAGATTACCCTTTAGTAGAGATTATTCGAAAAGGATGTCTGAAAAGATATAGGAGAGGCCGTTGTCTAGTAATGGTCATTTAGGCCAATAAAAATATGTCTGGGATCATTAACCACCATAACCGTGCTATAACGAAACTATTATAGTGATAAGTTGATAACTGTAAGGAGAATACGTTTCAATCAATCAATCAATCATAACAGCCAAAAGACTTCCACTGCTGGACATAGGCCTCCTCCAGAACGGGGTTTGCCATGATCGCCACGCTTGGCAGGCGGGTTGGCGATCGCAGTGTATGGTGTTTTGTTTCACAGAGAACGCTGCTGCCCATTTTCTGGTGAGTTCCTTAGTCGCCTCTTACGACACCCTCGGGAAGTGATGGGATGGTGTTATTCTTTTACGGCACCATACGACACCGGCCGACACCATACGACAAACGGAATACGTTTACCTCAGATTTATTAAAACTATAGCCAAAACAAATTGTCTCTTGTCCCATTGTCATTTTGAAAGTAAATTATAAGGAAAATGTCAGAAAAAAATTAAAGAGGATGACCACGCCACGAGGCAGACTATAATAAAACGAGGAAAATGTTCAAAGAATGCGTGGAAATTAATCAAACTAAACTAAAGTAAATTGTGGGACCTAGAGATTGTCCACAAAAGCGATAATTATGAACTCTATGTTAAAAGACAAAAAAACATGCGGTTCAGTCTTTGGGGACTGCCGATAGAAGTGAATACTAAGTAACTTGTGAATTGCATCGAGCTCATGGAAAGCGTTCGGTGACAATGACGCAAGTTCCATGATTTTTATTCACCCGAAAAAATCACCAAGAGCTCAATATCAATTTATTCCTGTGAATAGCATATTCACTCGTCATTATTTCAGCCATTCTAGCCAAAAGATATGACTATGGCAGATGCCTTATGAAAGTATTTCTGGGAGTTATACAGTAAGGCCAGAAATAGGCCTGCCCAAGTGTCGTCACATCGACAGGTCCTGTGCTTCTCTTCATCCAGCGGATACTCTAGAGCTTCACAGTATAATTTTTTTTTTATTTATGAATCAACACTTCAGCCGAAAGCCGCTGCCGGACATAGGCCTCCCCCAAGTGTCGCCTCACGCGGACTCATGCGACCTGGTAGGTTCTAGGTCATCGGTCTACCTTTTAGGAGGCCTTCTAACGCTGCGTCTTCCGGTAGGCGGTCGCCACTCCAGAGACAAACTATTCTGCAAGCAATTTATGAATCAACTGATTAAGCAAAAACAACGAGCTTAACTTAATAAAATTCTACTTTATATTAAGTTCGGCACAGATAGAAATCTGCACTCTGCACATTGCTCCATATGTAAACCACAATTACATTTCCTTTCATCTGTGCATCTAAATTATAGATTACATACTCAGATTGTACAACAAATTAAGTCCATTAAGAAATATGGTTGCCTCGGACAATGCATTTGTTTCTAAATCCGTTCCGTCGCAAACGCGAATAGTTTCAGCGATTGCCCGTCGATCGAGTGACCATCAAGGAAGCGCCCGCGCCACTCACTGGCAGTACAAGTCAGATGCAGAAGGTGAGGTGTGACGTCATCGTCTACGTGTATTTCGGAATCAAAATGGAAGGATGCCTTTCCAACGGAGACGTGAGAGATGGCTCAACTGAGATATGAGACTATTTCCTTCAAAGCTAAGTGTAGCAGACCGTGTTTTGTGTAGCGTATTTCGGCAAAAGCACTGCGATTCCTTTGCTTACGATTCGCCTTTATAATATACCTTATGTACTAGCACTTTGCTCGCGATTTCGTCTGTGTTCTTCAACGGAATCCTATTACTATGTCTGTCAGCGGGCTGTATCTCAATAACCGTAATAGGTAGAGAGCTAAAATTTTCACAAATTGTGTATTTCTATTGCCGCTATAACAACAAATATAAATTAAGGTACGGAACCCTTCGTGTGCGAGTCCGACTTGCACTTGGACGGTTTTTACAGACTATGTTACTTCCCTGATAATTTAATAAAGTTTTCTATTGGTGAAAAAATGGTTAAAATCGGTCCAGTAGTTTCGGAGCCTATTCGATACAAACAAAATATTGTTTAAGTACTCTTTATAATATTAGTATTATTAGTATAGATAATGTACCGGACGGGCGTGATCGACTGGAACGGGGTTGTGATGGGGTAGGTCTATCCTTTTTCTTCTCCTCCGAAGTGAACTGTGACCGACCGACGACGTCCAGCCGCGCTGACGTCCTGTACCGAAAACTAGGGTTCTCCGCACCACACGTACAACGTTCTTCTATCTTGCCAAGTACTTGCTGTCTTCGGGGTAGATTGGGGTGCAGGGTGAATGCTTACCAGGGTTAAATAATAGGCAGGAATTTGAGGACACTGCAGCTAATGGTTTAAGGGCAAAGTCGCGAGTACTGTGATTCTATTTATAGATTCTAGGGTTTCTTCTGCCGGTGACTACGAATTGGCTATTTTTAACCATTTACTAAGGTACGAGGATACTTTACCGTAACGAGGCCCAAAAACCACTAACTGCTTCAGTTTATTTTAACTGCAAATTTTTACTATGGTTCTATGACATTTTCGGCTATATCTAGGTCTATTCTAGGTCTGGATGAGGGTTGACGCACCTCTATTCGAATCCCCCGAAATTCCCCGTCGAACGGGTTGGAAATCAACCCCTCAACCCTGCCCACTAGTGGGCTTGTTGCATTTAACTATCAAAAATATCACAAGTTTTGAGCTTGCTTACTATTTGGGGTTGATTCCCCGAAAAACTGTGCCCCATGGGCTATGAAACTATCTATATTCGGGTAGGTGCATCATCCCTCCATCCAGCTACACAACTTACCAAGCCACCCCTCCAAGGGTGGAGGTACTATAGGTCAGGAACCCGGGAGAGGATAAAAATCTGTGTTTATCTTCTTATCTATTTTGCGGCTTTATGCCTTGCCTGACCATGAAGATGTGTACATATCTGGATAGGGCTGAGTGCCAGCTTTCCAGTGCCTATGGTTTAAGACCTAAATTCCTAGATGCCCTAAAAACTTAGCACTGAAGGTGCGTGTACATGGTGGTTTTCTTCAACCACCCTACTATGTTCGAATGTGAAATGACTATTTTTCATGTACCTTCGATTTGGCTGATTTCCATCAGCCAATCAGAACACGCCCTCAGGGTGCTATCGGGAATGTGTAGGGGAAATGTGTAGCCCTACCTATTGACTATAATTTTCTATGAAAATATGTTTTCCCCAGAACATCTTTTACGTGTTTGGGGAAAACGACAAACATATGACTTTAAATTGATTACATAGCTTACAAACTATCACTATGCAAGTACATAAGCTTCTAAATTCAGTACATAGGCTACGACTATAGGTACATAGGTACCATCTATGCGAGTTACACAATGTTAAATGCGTCTCCGCGAACATTTCTATTACTATTTAAGTATATAAGCTCCTAACTTAAAAAACATATGAGCTTACGAATATAAGTACATAAGGCTGTTTATGCGAGTTATATAAATCAAATGCTCCGTCGCGAACATTTCTCCCGCCGTGCAGCGCAGTGACGACTCGTTGCGATGTCGGCGCGGCGCTGCATCTCGCCGGTGAGCGACGACCGTAGTTGCGTCGCCCGTTGCCACGGTGACTGTTGCCTCGAATCTCGCCGGCGCGACGCTCGTCGCTCCGGCCCGTAGCTCCGACGCTCTGGACCATTTCGATGACGGGATCAGCCTTTTCGCCGGACGCTTAAGAGTGCCGCCGGATATGCGCACCTCAGCGATCCGGACCTGTGGTCCGCCCAAGGGAAGACTGCGGTGATGCGGCCTCGCGGCCACGTGTTGCGAGGCAGCTGGCCGTCTGCGATGAGCACAGGGTTGCCCACCTGCAGACCAGGGCCACGGTGGCGGCGCTCCCGCCGGTGTTGGAGCTCGGGTAAGTGCTCCCTCACCCAGCGGCGCCAGAACTGGTCGGCGAGCGCTTGTGAGCGCCACCAGTGTTTCGTGGTGTCGACGTGTTGCTCGGTGAACATGCCGGGTGCGGTGCAGTCTGGCCGAACCACCGAGTAGGAAGTGGTTCGGCGTGATGGATTCATCGCCTTCGCTGGCGACTGATACCTATTTCAGCGGGCGGCTGTTATCCGTACTCTGCCTCACACAACAGTGTGGACAACACCTCTTCGTTGGTGTTTTTCTGTGAGTACGGTTTCTATGTCGAGTGACTGATAGCAGTCGACTCGTTTTCTCCATACTTTTTGGAGCTTTTGCTTGGCGCGTACTGTACTATTGAGGCTACGCCAAGCACTATTTCGAATGCCTCTTCTTGTGGTGGGCACGTCTTTTTCTAAGACGCCCCTCGATGGACGCGCTAGGGTCAGGTTGAAACCTAGCGTGTCTGCACTTGGTCTCTATTGAACCAAGTGCATTTTCTATGTGCATCTTCGCTTTTATAGCTGTGCACGGTGAGCTGGCCGCGCCGAATATGATTGATATTCGATATTCGTCGGGGGCTCCCTCTATTCTATTGCCTCTCCACGGACATTGGAGGGCATTCATGTCCTCTTCTCGGACTTTGTTTGTGGTTATGTCTTTTCTTAAGACGCCACTCGATGGACGCGCTAGGGTCAGGTTCAAACCTAGCGTGTCTGCACCTGGTCTTCATTCTATACCAAGTGCATTTTCTATGTGCATCTTCGCTTTTATAGCTGTGCACGGTGAGCTGGCCGCGCCGAATATGATTGATATTCGATATTCGTCGGGGGCTCCCTCTATTCTATTGCCTCTCCACGAACATTGGAGGGCATTCATGTCCTCTTCTCGGACTTTGTTTGTGGTTATGTCTTTTCTTAAGACTCCACTCGATGGACGCGCTAGGGTCAGGTTCAAACCTAGCGTGTCTGCACCTGGTCTTCATTCTATACCAAGTGCATTTTCTATGTGCATCTTCGCTTTTATAGCTGTGCACGGTGAGCTGGCCGCGCCGAATATGATTGATATTCGATATTCGTCGGGGGCTCCCTCTATTCTATTGCCTTTCCACGAACATTGGAGGGCATTCATTTCCTCTTCTCGGACTTTGTTTGTGGTTATGTCTTTTCTTAAGACGCCACTCGATGGACGCGCTAGGGTCAGGTTCAAACCTAGCGTGTCTGCACTTGGTCTTCATTCTATACCAAGCGCGTTTTCTATGTGCATCTTCGCTTTTATAGCTGTGCACGGTGAGCTGGCCGCGCCGAATATGATTGATATTCGATATTCGTCGGGGGCTCCCTCTGTACTATTACCTCTCCACGGATATTGGAGGGCGTCTGTTGCCTCTCCACGGATATTGGAGGGCGTCTGTGTCCTCTTGTCGGACTTTCACCTGCACAAACATTTCGGCAATATCGCCCGAAATGGCTATGGGGTGTCTACGGAACCTCATCATGACGCCAGGCAGCGACTGTAACAGGTCTGGTCCTGTGAGTAGGAAGTCGTTCAAAGACATTCCATTCGATTTAGCTGCGGCGTCGTGTACTATACGGAACTTCTCTGGCTTCATTGGCTTGAAGACATCGAAATGAGGTAGGTACCAGGTTCTTCCTGGTGTACTATTTTCGGGCGCTTTCTCGGCGCACCCTTTCTATAGGAACGAGTCCATCTGTTCCGTATATCTATCTCGAAGAGTCGGATTTCTATCGAGTTTCTATAGAGACAAGCCGCTTGTGGGCTGTCTCATAACTATCGGGCATTTCAATTGCGGTTTCTATATGCCCATTTTCTATTTTTTCGGTGTGTCGTTTCAAGATGTCTTCTGTGGGTCTATGCGGCCTTCGGCTCCAACTTGTCTGGCAAGGTCCTCGTTGATCAATGATACGGTTGATCCATCGTCGGGAAGGGCGAACGTAGATGCCTCTCCCGCCGGTCCAATCACCCGGACCGGTACCATCTTGAGGTCTGATAACTCGACTATGTTCGAGTTGTTACATAAATGGCTCGAAACGACAACCATTCTGTATATGCACCGTTGAAATTCGGTAAGGTCATGATGACCTTTGACGGCGAGGACGAATTCTGTTCTGTTTTTCTATCAGCTTGCGATACTATAGCTGTTGTAAGGTCCGTTATGAACGGCTGTAATCTGTTTTCCCCGTCGTCTTCTATTTTCTTCGGTGGTGCCATCTGTTTAGTCACTTCATCGACTTTCGGCTCTAGTTCCGGAATTTGCGTTCGACGAGAGTCCACTATCGATACGGAGTGCATAGAGGGAGACGGTTGCTGCTCGCAACTTCTATCTATTCTATTTTGCTCGCAGCTTCTATCTATTCTATTCTGCTCGCAGTTTCTATCTATTCTATTCTGCTCGCAGTTTCTATCTATTCTATTCTGCTCGCAGTTTCTATCTATTCTATTCTGCTCGCAGTTTCTATCTATTCTATTCTGCTCGCAGTTTCTATGTGTTCTATTACGGATGTCTCCCTCAGCGGTGTTGGTCTCTCTCTGATCAGGAACAGGTTCAGCTGCCTCTTCCAGCCAGGAACGCAGGTACTCGTCGTTCGAGTTACTATCTTCTATATATTCGCCGTCCGATTCTTGTTCGGCTCTCTGAAGTGCTAACTGTGCAAGCTCCAACTTAATCTTGAGTAAGTCTTCGCGTGCCTTTGTGACTCTTCCATAAGACCGCGTCGTCCTTCCCACGGTCGACGGCGGCTTGTCACATTCGATACGTTCGATACGGGCGTCACCCCGGGTAGTCACCGGCAGGTTTCGGCTGTATCTTCTATCTGTCGGCTTCAGTGTACTTTCTGAAGGCGTCTCAAATCTGGTTCCCTTTCTTGAGGCTGGCATGATTCAGATCCTCAAGTCGATTCTTCGAACTGTTCTATATCCCTGGATAAGGCTTCAGTAAAACTTGAACTAAAGTTTTTTCTTCAAACTATTTCTATATTCTCGGATAATTCTTCGAAGTCCCCAATCTTCAAAGTCCAGAGTTGCTCTGAATCTTCTAAGTGTAAAATTTTCAAAGTCCAAATTCTTCAAAAATTTTCTATGTCCCGAATCGATCTATATTTTCTAAGTGTAGAATCTTCTCAAAATTTTCAAAGTCCAAATTCTTCAAAAATTTTCTATGTCCCGAATCAATCTATATTTTCTATGTGTAGAATCTTCTCAAAATTTTCAAAGTCCAAAATCTTCAAAAATTTTCTATGTCCCGAATCAGTCTATGTTTTCTATATGTAGAATCTTCTCAAAATTTTCGAAGTCCAAATTCTTCAAAAATGTTCAATGTCCCGAATCGATCTATGTTTTCTATATGAAGAATCCTCTCAAAATTTTCAAAGTCCAAATTCTTCGAAAATTTTCTATGTCCCGAATCTGTCTATATCTTCTATGTGTAGAATCTTCTTAAAATTTTCAAAGTCCAAAATCTTCGAAAATTTTCTATGTCCCGAATCAATCTATGTTTTCTACGTAGAATCCTCTTCAAAATTTTCAAAGTCCAAAATCTTCGAAAATTTTCTATGTCCCGAATCTGTCTATATCTTCTATGTAGATGATCAAAATTTTCTAAGTCCCAGTATGAATCTTCGAAATTTTTCTAAGTGCCAGCTTCTATGTTCGAAAATTTTCTAAGTGTCGGGTTCAATCCTCAAAATTTTTTCTAAGTCTCAGGTTCTGTCTTCAAAAATTTTCTAAGTCCCAGCTTCTATGTTCGAAAAATTTTCTAAGTGTCGGGTTCAATCCTCAAATATTTTTTCTAAGTCCCAGGTTTGGTCTTCAAAATCTTCCCAAGTCCAGGTTCAACTTTCAAATTTTCTCAAAGTCCAGGATTCCTTAGAAATCTTCTAAGTCCAGACGCAATCCTTCAGTGTTTCAGGAAAATTTTCAAAGTCCAAAGTTTCGGGGTGAGTCCCCAAGGGTGGCTCCCGAAGGGTAGTTTTCTCCAAGGGCAGTCCTCACGATGAACCACGATGCTGAGCTTGAGGCTTCTTAACTGGAACGTATGTTGACGGATAACTTCGGATCCGCCTCAGGGTGAGTCCTTAAGGGTTGGTTCTTGAAGGGTAGTTTTCTCCAAGGGGTAGTCCTCACGATGAACCACGATACTGAGCTTGAGGCTTCTTAACTGGAACGTATGTTGACGGATAGCTTCGGATCCGCCTCAGGGTGAGTCCTCAAGGGTTGGTTCTTGAAGGGTAGTTTTCTTCAAGGGGTAGTCCTCACGATGAACCACGATGCTGAGTTTGAGGCTTCTTCACAGGAACGTCATTCGACGATTAGCTTCGGATCTGTTTCGGATGAGTCTTCAAGGGATGATTCTTGAAGGGTTGATTCGGGAACGGATACCAATTGACATACTGTTAAGAAACAAGATACGGGGTGCGTATGTTTGGCTCTTGTGCCAAACTATATCGCAGGGCTTCGGCTTGAGTCTTCAAGGCTTGTTTCTTCAAGGGTTGATTCTTCAAGGGATGATTCGGGAACGGATACGTTTTGACATACTGTTAAGAAACAAGATGTACGGGTGCGGAGATCCGGCTCTCGAAGGACCAATAAATTTGGTCCGAAATCCGGCTCGAATGGACCAAAAAATGTACCGGACGGGCGTGATCGACTGGAACGGGGTTGTGATGGGGTAGGTCTATCCTTTTTCTTCTCCTCCGAAGTGAACTGTGACCGACCGACGACGTCCAGCCGCGCTGACGTCCTGTACCGAAAACTAGGGTTCTCCGCACCACACGTACAACGTTCTTCTATCTTGCCAAGTACTTGCTGTCTTCGGGGTAGATTGGGGTGCAGGGTGAATGCTTACCAGGGTTAAATAATAGGCAGGAATTTGAGGACACTGCAGCTAATGGTTTAAGGGCAAAGTCGCGAGTACTGTGATTCTATTTATAGATTCTAGGGTTTCTTCTGCCGGTGACTACGAATTGGCTATTTTTAACCATTTACTAAGGTACGAGGATACTTTACCGTAACGAGGCCCAAAAACCACTAACTGCTTCAGTTTATTTTAACTGCAAATTTTTACTATGGTTCTATGACATTTTCGGCTATATCTAGGTCTATTCTAGGTCTGGATGAGGGTTGACGCACCTCTATTCGAATCCCCCGAAATTCCCCGTCGAACGGGTTGGAAATCAACCCCTCAACCCTGCCCACTAGTGGGCTTGTTGCATTTAACTATCAAAAATATCACAAGTTTTGAGCTTGCTTACTATTTGGGGTTGATTCCCCGAAAAACTGTGCCCCATGGGCTATGAAACTATCTATATTCGGGTAGGTGCATCATCCCTCCATCCAGCTACACAACTTACCAAGCCACCCCTCCAAGGGTGGAGGTACTATAGGTCAGGAACCCGGGAGAGGATAAAAATCTGTGTTTATCTTCTTATCTATTTTGCGGCTTTATGCCTTGCCTGACCATGAAGATGTGTACATATCTGGATAGGGCTGAGTGCCAGCTTTCCAGTGCCTATGGTTTAAGACCTAAATTCCTAGATGCCCTAAAAACTTAGCACTGAAGGTGCGTGTACATGGTGGTTTTCTTCAACCACCCTACTATGTTCGAATGTGAAATGACTATTTTTCATGTACCTTCGATTTGGCTGATTTCCATCAGCCAATCAGAACACGCCCTCAGGGTGCTATCGGGAATGTGTAGGGGAAATGTGTAGCCCTACCTATTGACTATAATTTTCTATGAAAATATGTTTTCCCCAGAACATCTTTTACGTGTTTGGGGAAAACGACAAACATATGACTTTAAATTGATTACATAGCTTACAAACTATCACTATGCAAGTACATAAGCTTCTAAATTCAGTACATAGGCTACGACTATAGGTACATAGGTACCATCTATGCGAGTTACACAATGTTAAATGCGTCTCCGCGAACATTTCTATTACTATTTAAGTATATAAGCTCCTAACTTAAAAAACATATGAGCTTACGAATATAAGTACATAAGGCTGTTTATGCGAGTTATATAAATCAAATGCTCCGTCGCGAACAGATAACGTGTCAGTTTCTTTGACCCGATGGATGTTTTCGTAGGCAAAAAAATGCAGTATCTTTGCCAGAACACACTACACAATTTGGCCGCTCTGGTATGATGTTTGCACGATGCAAAACTACGAAACACTCATCAGTATGTAAATGACTTTAGTAACACAGATGTGATGTCAGCGTTGTCTTAAAATATCGTCTCAAGTTGCTCTACTCTAGATTTTTAGCTGAAAAATAGTCTTAATTATCGTTTTTGTTTATGTTTTAATGGGGTCTGTGATCAACATTATCTTATCATCATTATCTATTATTCTCTAATAGTCAAGTGGGTCAGATAATGTTGGTCACAGACTGTACTAAGCCTTCTTTTGTTTTCTACCCTATGATACAAGCTGCCTCCTATTACGATGCATCGAGACACAACAGCTCAATCTACTTTCTAAAATCATAAAAACATTTGAAGCATTTCTAGTGCTTTTTAACCAGAGATGGCAAACATTTTGCTTGCTTTAGGTCAAATATTTTAGCCAATTTGCACGACGTGTACAAGAATAAAAGTTTTATCTGCGGAACATCGTTCTTTTGTGAGTCTTAGTTAGTATCGATCTTTTATAGAAATATAAATCGTTTATTTACGTAATTTATAGGCATAAAGCTAAGATAGATTTGTAGAGAATTTTTATGCATTTTATCTTAAGGTGGAAGCGCCAGGAAAATACGAATCGCGACCGTAACGCGTATTTGTCTAAAGAATTATAACCATTTTAATCATCAATATAGCCCTCTAAGTTCATGTAGTTCGAAAGAATGATTATTTTTGAAATATTCATTCTTTCGAATTCTTAATTCTTTAGATAAATACAAAAAAAAAAAATAATAAATAATAAATAGGTAGGGTAGGTAGGGTAGGTATGGTAGGTAGGGTAGGTAGGGTAGGTAGGGTAGGTAGGGTAGGTAGGGTAGGTAGGGTAGGTAGGGTAGGTAGGGTAGGTAGGGTAGGTAGGGTAGGTAGCCGAACTCCTCCGAAACGACCGATTTTCATGAAATTTTGTATGCATATTCGGTAGGTATGACAATAGATGGTAGGCTATTGCAAAACAACGTTTGCCGAGTCAGCTAGTTATTACAGATATTTCTAGTTAGAATTTACAAAGTAGTCTTATATAAACGTCAGAAAAGTGTAACACAAACAATATAGAATAATAATATAAAGTTAATAGCTAATAGTTATGTTAGCTTTGATTTATAGGATAACTTAATCAATATCTTGTCAACCTTATTCACCATCTTTTGATTCATTCATCCATGCATACTGATCACAGTCATTACTCTATCCATAGACGTAGGCACTACATCTTCAGTACACGTGCCGAACGTTCTACACCCCTGAAATACGGCTGTCACAAGTTGGTTTACATACTTAAGTCAATATAGATATCGATTCACAAATACATTAATTTCTAATAATAATGTCTAATAATTCGATTAGACGTGGGTAAGCACAAAAAATGTCTGGCTGTTTTGTTTTTTTTTATTGGTTTACATACTAAAGTCGATACAGATATCGAATCACGAATACATTCATTTCTAATCGATTCAAATAATTCTATTAAATATGTGTGCAAAAAATGTCTGGCTGGTTTTTAGTTTTTTTTTGCGTAACTTGTTCATCGTTTCTTAGTCATATAAGGCTGAATGATATTGCTTTGAGCGGATATGGTGATGGGCTATTAGACTATTACTATTAACCTACATGGTTGTGATTGTAGTCTTCTGTTTTATGTAAGTAGATGATAGAACATCGTTAGTTTTATTTTCAAGAATGTTGGGGGCGTTTTCCGTGACATTAGAGATTGTGTTTAACTTATAGCGCAGTCTTGAGACTGAAATATCTCTAAATTAAAATCTCTGACCAGTCTTCTTCTTATCGTGTGGGCAGTAAGGTAACGACCCTACATAACCTAGTGTCAGTATTTCTAAATAGCCTCAAGGGCCTTTGACATGGTTTATTTGACGGTCGCCATTTGGCGGCCGAAACCCGGTGGTTCCGCCGGAACCCGGTCGGATGGCGATGCTTATACGTGCCTTCCGAAGCACGGAATCATCTTTTTACCAGACAATCAGGTGATTCAAGCGTACAATGGCCTAGCCAAACTGGAAAATAACTTTACAAAGTATGCTTCCCGAGGGAATCGAACTATCGAGGTCACAAGGCCACCAAGTTTAAACCACTAGACCACGGAGGCAGTCTCTCGCTTAAATACTCCTACAAATTGTATCAGTTCAAAGTAAAAACCGAATTAATATTAGCATACAGATAATGCAGCCGATTGTGCTCCTTAATCAACTAATTTCCATACATAATGCAATCGCTTTCGAAATTCCGAAAATAAAGTATCATTTAATACAACTGCACAAAAAACTCGATGTAAATTAGGATTATTTAAATTAATTTATAATTATAATAAATCCTTTCACTTATTTATCGTAACATTCGATTCTTGTCATGAATACATATTTTAATTTGTTTTATAACGTGTACCGTCCCGATTTTTATTTTGTGTAACAGATGTTTTAGTATTTGTTTTGTTTGAGTGGTAGTCTGATTTGTTAACCAAGTTTTGCCCGCGACTTCGCACGCGTATTTTCTGTTTTGTACCCGTTTAACCTTCCTCATGAATGTGGCTATCAAATGCAAAAAGAATTTTCCAAATCAGACGGGTAGTTCCAGAAACAAATAAACGAACTCTTCAGCTTTATTATCTATTTCTATTCTAATATATAAAGCTGAAGAGTTTGTTTGTTTGTTTGCTTGAACACGCTAATCTCGGGAACTACTGTCCGAATTGAAAAATTCTTTCAGTGTTAGATAGCCCATTTATCGAGGAAGGCTATAGGCTATTCTTTCATCACGCTAAGACCAATAGGAGTGGAGCAGACGAAGTTGCGCGGATCAATTAGTTTTAGTATATAGTTATTCATTTACACAAATACTGATTGTGGATGAGCAAAAATTATCCCAGCTCAAAATTGGTAGGATTGTTCAAAGCTCTATCGCTAAATCACGCGCTATCTGTAAATAAAAATCTAAAAAGACCACTTTCGTCTAGCCTTTTCCCAATTATATTGGGGTCGGCTTCCAGTCAAGCCGTATTTAGCTGAATATCAGTATTTTACGTGGAGCGGCTGCCTACCAGACCTCCACAACCCATTAACTGGGTAACACGGTACTTCATGGCAAGACTGGAGTCAGATTTACTGGCTTCTGACTATCCGTAACGACTGCCAAAGATCTACAAATGACATCCGAGGCATGGAGGAAACTCGGTATGTTATGATGGTCACCCATCCACAGACCAACCTTGGCAAGCGTTGCTTAACCTTGAAGATCGACCCGTGCGGCTATTATTATCCAGCCACGATCTCCTCTCTAGCCACGAGCTCCTCCTTTCAATAAATTAATATACAAATTAAAATGACAGAATTTCTACTTCATTTTGATCATAATTTGGACAACAGACATTGCCAAACATCGGGCCTGTAATCGATTATCTTCTTTATGATAACCAATAAATTCAAAGTGCTCCTCAAAAGAAATAATATTTTAGTTGGTTTAGCAAAAGTATCTCTTTCATTTCTCCCTAGATCACGTCCGATTCAAACTTGATGAGAGAGGGCACGTTCCTTTCGGGTATTGGTATTATCTGAATTGGAGGTAAAAGACCTGCGCAAATATTGATGGAGCTTGGAGAAAAAGGAAGATTTAGGTGAGGAGCTCGTGGCTAGATAATTACAGCCGCACGGGTCAATCTTCAAGGTTAATCAACGCTTGCCAAGGTTGGTCTGTGGATGGGTGACCATCTTAACATACCGAGTTTCCTCCGTGCCTCGGAAAGCACGTTAAGCCGTTGGTCCCGGCTGAAATTTGTAGATCTTTGGCAGTCGTTACGGATAGTCAGAAGCCAGTTAAGTAATCTGACTCCAGTCTTGCCATGAAGTACCGTGCTACCCAGTTAATGGGTTGTGGAGGTCTGATAAGCAGCCGCTCTGCGTAAAATACTGGTATTCAGCTAAATCCGGTTTGACGAAAAGCCGACCCCAATACAGTTAGAAAAAGGCTAGGCAGATGCAGATGGAGAGAAAGGAAGAGAGGGCACTGGTGAAGTGTTAAGTATTTTGTGTACAGACTGCTGACATGCGTCATATAATTGAATGGTTAGAATTGCACTTGGTGAAGACACAGATAGTGAGTAAACTTATCCTAGTGGGTACTTTACTCAACAATTTAAGTCGGCGTAACATGTTTACGTCTTTCCTACTTCTTTTATAGTTTGTAGGGTTCCGAACATCCGTAAAAAACGGAACCCATATAGGATCACTTGGGTGTCTGTCTGTCCGTCTGTCACAGCCAGTTTTCTCCAGATCTTCCGGACTGATTCTGTTGAAATTTGGTATACATGTGGACTTTTGTGACCCAAACACGAACGCGTTACGTAAATTATTAAATTTTGTGTAAAATGGGCACTTTCGGGGGGTCATACTAGAAAATAAAAAAAAAAGTTTTTCATCGTGTGTCATCAAATGAAAGGGCTTACTGTGAGGGTTTTAATTATATATTTTTTATAATTTTAAAATAAATAGTTTTGAAGTTATTTAAGAAATTAGATAATTCCCCCTGTATCTTCAAAATAACTAAGACTAACATTTTTAAAAAACAATGCAGATAATAGTTCTGTACTATAAGAAATCTGTAGTTGTAAAATAACAAATTATTTAATTAAAAATTAAATTGGTTCGGAAACCGTTGCACGCGAGTCCAAATCGCACTTGGCCAGTTTTTTTTAAGGATAGGATCATCAAATGACTCCTTCCGCTCTGGGCGGAGTGTCTCTTACTGACTAAAACCCATCTTTGTTCCTGCTAGTGCCCTTTCTGTTCCAAGGTACGGTGCCTCTTTCAAACAAATTCCGCAATCCTATTCCTGACAGAAGAATTTTAACGCAGAACATAAAACCTCGTAAATATTTGAATAAATAATTAAAGAGTTGCACACGTTCTAATAGATCTAATCTATTATTTAAATAGAAGCTTCTGTAGTTGGATGTTTACCATTTATTTGTCTTTTGTTGCAACTTTTATTAGCATATTTTGAATATCTCACATCTCAAGGTGGCGTATAAAACATTGTCAAGCTATACATAGATATCTACAGGATGTTTTGTTATTTAAAATGATGACCACCATTATTTGGACAGATTAGAACGTTTTTTGCGTGTTTGTTGTTATCAAGATTGACTTTTAACAGCAACATAATGATATATGGAACATTTCTGGTGAAAAATACAGAAAATATACGTTTTTGCAAGTGGGGTCACTATCTGTGGTAGGTACTAACCGAATTGAAAGACGTATCACGATGAAAACCTCCGTTGATAAATTTTTAGAAGAGTTATCGTTCTGCTAATATCTTGTCATTGTTCTCCCTAGAATACAACTATTCAAACCACTCATGCACCTTCTGACGTTTCATAGCCACACCATGTAGGTTTAAAATAAAGCAGATATTTACTCGTATATTTGAGCCCCCTATCAATCTGTTCCTTTTTAAGAAGCCAGAAAATCTGACACCAGTTAGTGCTATTCTGTAACAAAATTTTCGTGACTCGACAGCGGAATCCGAGGTGGGTATTAAATTCGTATAAAAATAAGACCCTTACGTCGTATATAATAAAGCTTACTTTGTGGTTTTGTCACTCAGGTGAAGCTCGATATGGAAGAAGTTATTTACAGAACAGATTAGCGGTTTTGCAAAGGGTCGTATCGCCCCATTACTAACTAGATTGTGGATGTTACATAGGCAATTGCTTCTTGTAAAATACTGGTAGGCAGGTTAGACAGATTCTATATCATCATCATCATTATTAGGGCCAGTGCCTGCTGGGGCTGCGGACTTCGTTCGAAAGAGGCACCGTACCCTGGAACGCAAAGGGCACTAGGAGAAACACGGATGGGTTTTAGTCAGTAAGAGTCTGACACTCCCTCCTGCTGTACCCAGAGCGGGAGAAGTCATTTGATGATTTCCCATCCTAAAAAAAAAAAAGGCAGATTCAAAGACCTTTTTTTTAGTCTACCTTTAAGGATTTTCTGAAAATTATTCTCATCTTAAAGACCCAACCTGTATACGTAACTAAATATTGCTATAGTGAACATTAATGTATCTAGTATATATATTCGATAATCTATACATTAGAAAGTAATACGTGTAGCAAATATTATTTTAGAATGGCATTTGTGAAGGTTTCTCTATTTAGCATATTTTTATTGATTTTATAAATTACTAATTGGTTACTTACATTCATCATCATCATCTGCCTAGCCTTTTTCCCAACTATATTGGGGTCGGCTTCCAGTCAAACCAGATTTAGCTGAATACCAGTATTTTACGTGGAGCGGCTGCCTACCAGACCTCCACAACCTAGTAACTGGGTAACACGGTACTTCTTGGCAAGACTGGATTCAGATTTACTGGCTTCTGGCTATCCGTAACGACTGCCAAAGATCTACAAATGACAGCCGGGACCAACGGCTTAACGTGCTTTCCGAGGCACGGAGGAAACTCGCTATGTTAAGATGGTCACCCATCCACAGACCAACCTTGGCAAGCGTTGCTTATCCTTGAAGATCGACCCGTGCGACTGTTATTATCTAGCCACGAGCTCCTAATTGGTTACTTACATTATCTTTGATAATAATCTTTATACGAAACAGAATAAGTTAAAAATACAATTAATATTGCATTGTATTAATATTGTTTTTTTTTTTTTGAAAAATACAATTAATATTGTATTTTTTAATTATTATTTAAGGAAGTCTTTAACATTATGGTTTCGGGAACCTTAGAGAACGAACGAGAGGCCGAATCTATCTCGTAGAGTGCCATCTATACTTCTTATCTATATTATACTTTTTTATCTATACTAATATATAAAGCTGAAGAGTTTGTTTGTTTGCTTATACGCGCTAATCTCAGGAACTGCTGGTCTGATTTGAAAAATTCAGTGTTTAGATAGCCCATTTATCGAGGAAGGCTGTAGGCTATATAACATCACGCTACGAACAATGGGAGTGGAGCATTAATGAAAAGTGTGACGCAGGTGAAGTTGCGCGGGTCAGCTAGTATTGAATAAGCCATCAACCGACAATTTATTATACCTGTACGCAGCATGTGAATGCACTAGCACGGAGAACTAGTTATTGCAGAACAACAAACTGCATAATATGTAGAGATAAAAGATGTTGGGTTAACTAACATATTGACATAACTATAAAGTCTTTGTCGTTTTATTTCGTGTAGATGACAAATAATTAAACAATGAAACGTGATAAATCATTTATTTCCCAGACTATACAACCCGATGTAGTCATTCTGAACGCCAAACAGACGGCCTAGGACGAATGTTTTTGACCTAGGTATAGTACCATAACGTACAATTTTACTACCATTTTAATACGAGTACCTACTCATTTCGCACATTATGTTTATTTGATATTTTTATGATACATAAATTGCATAAAATTAAACGAACATACTAAGGGGTTTAGTATGTGGTGAAGTACCGTGTTTCCCAGTTAGTGAGTTGTGGAGGTCTGGTAGGCAGCCGCTCCTTGTAAAATACTGGTATTCAGCTAAATCCGGCTTGACTGAAAGCCGACCCGAATATACTTGGGAAAAGGCTAGGCAGATGATGAATATGAGGTTTAGTTATTTATATTTAAAATTTACTTACGTTAACGATACTTTAACATTACTATAAGTCAAAAAATCTTGCTAGACCCTCTGTTGAATAAAACCGGCAGGTTACACCATTGAACCAAGTGTGGTACTAAATGATTTTATCATCCGTAGGTTCAACCTACATGCGTGTTACTTAATATTGGTATATTTTCCCATAATCTTATGGTAATAAAAGGCTACTAAAGTTTCTTATTCTCCATGTTTGAAACTATAAAAAATATTATCTAAATATCTAGTCTTTGTAGACGCAATTTGTTTTATGTGAACTATTACGCGATGTAAAGATGAACGTTTCAGTTCCATTTTAGATAAATGGAATTGAAGATAGAATGGTACAACCTATTGTGACTGAATTTAATTAAATTCTGTAATCCATACAATTCTGTCTTTTACATGTAGGAACATTTTTTTAAGCTATTGCATAGCTTCTATCGCGGGCCTTGAGCGTGGAGACCGAATCCAGAAATTCCGTAACGAAAAAACCTAACACCCCCCACTCCGACCGGCACAGCGGTGATACTTTTTAGTTTTACTTTTTTTTAGCTCAAAGTGTAACTTGAATTAATATCAAAGAAAAAAAAAATACTGCATAAATAAAATAAATATATAATTATAATTGCATAAGTTGATAAAAAATGCTGTGCAATAGCTTTACCGCGGCAGTCTCCGAGTGCCACACGTCTTTTTTATTTTTACAGCTTGAGCATCCCGTGAAATAAAATATCAGGAATAAGTAAAGAAAGGAAAACTACTAAATAAGTTTGGAAAAATCACCTGCTTATCAGAAACATCGATAGTTCTTCCTTACTAAAATAACTTTTCTACCACAATAGGTAGCTATTACATTATTATACGAGATATCATAGGTATTATATCTTCTCCACTCAACTTCAATGAATAAGACACCAGACGGTGAAATATATCGGAATTAATTTCCAGCCAACAAACACAAAGGGAGATGTAATCCAAACTTAACAAGTTGTCAAAGTAAAGCGAAAGTTTAAGCCTACCTATCAATCATTCGATTGTCGGAGACAAACGATACATAATAAGCGGGGCTTGTGAACCGAGCGTTTCGATAGTATCGGTTAAACGCGGGTTAAGTTAAACGCCAATTAATCACGCGTGGTGGAGACGGCTGCGAAGCGCAATGTTACTTTTATATGAAATATTGTACTCTGTTTTACATAGGAGTACTTTATAATCTACAAAAAAAGTAATAGAGAATGCTAAAATACTCTACCTATTTATTTAGATTGTGTCTTGGAGTTAAATGCCATAAATTTGATGGTGGCAGGGAAGAGAAGAGTCATCATCATCATCATCAACAGCCTATAACAGTCCATTGCTGGACATAGGCCTCTCCAAGTGTACGCCATTTGGCTCGATCTTCGGCAATTCTCATCCAGCCACCCTGCGAAGATCGTCGCTCCACCTAGCCTGAGGACGTCCTACCTTACGTTTGCCGATTCGCGGTCTCCACTCAAGAACTCGTCTATACCCCAACGGTCATCGGTTCTATAGTTAATATGGCCGGCCCATTGCCACTTCAGCTTGCTTATTCTGTGAGCTATGTCCACAGCTTTGGTTATCTGTCGGATCACTTCGTTGCGGATTCGATCTCTCAAAGAGACCCCAAGCATAGCCCGTTCCATAGCTCGGTGAGCGACCTTGTATTTATGGACCAGCCGTACCGTGAGTGTCCACGTTTCGGCTCCGTAAGTCATAACAGGCAGGACGCACTGATTGAAGACCTTAGTCTTTAGGCTCTGTGGAATACGTGACGAGTAGACTCGGCGAAGTTTCCCAAAGAGAGAAGAGTAGCAAATTAAAAATAAGAATTGGAGCTGTTCATTTCCATCATTCATCTGAATCTATCACCATCTCGGATTTTAGATAACAAACCTACATAGTTCAATTTTGTTAAAAAAACTACGATGGCAACCCTAGCTGCACTACTAGCGAAGCCATACTGTGAAGTTAACAATAAAGGAATATTTATTATGTTTTATGTAACTGTAATTTGTTAATCGTTAGCGTTGATCAGAGTTTGAAACAATGTGAGATTAGAATTTGAAAGAATGATGTAACCAATTGTTTAACTTAATTGGTGGGTTCCACTGTTATGCCCATTTTTTGTGACTGGTCAAACAACATTAATAAGTTTTGCTTTTTATGTTTTAGTGTTACTCGTAGGCTTCTGTTCCGTTTAGCTACGTCCCTTTTTTGCTGTCATTTTTAGGATTCCGTACCTGAAGAGACGGAACTCTGTAACTAAGTCTCCGCTGTTGGTCCGTCTGTCTGTCTGTCACCGAGCTGGTGATGTTAAGAACCGTAATAGTTTGACAGTTGAAATTTTCACAGAGTGTGTATTTCTATTGCCGCCAAAACAAAAAATAGTAAAAATTAAAGGGTAGAAACGGGATATTTTCGGTTATTGGTATGGAAACTTTCGTGTGAGAGCTCGAGTCACACTTGGCCGGTTCTCACGATCGATAAGTTGATTGCTCTATTGTGCACGTGTATCCTCTTTTACCAAATATCCATATGTAAGTATATCCCAAACTCGGCGGGAAACTGAGCCCAGACGGCACGGAATTGAGGCCGGAAAGGCCTGACTCCGATTTGTGTGGATACGGCTAGTTTTCGAAGCCAATACTGACAATGTACCAAATATTTACCCTTCTATATAAATAGAGTCCTAAGTAAGCATTTCTAAATCTAACATGACAACATCATTTGGAATCAACGAGCTGAAAAATATGAAGCTCAATGTCTCACTCACCTCGTATACTATAAATACGCAAATAGAAAAGGAGGAAAGTCTGCTAAGTTCCAATCGGACGTAATCAGGATGAGTAGGTGTATTTAAGCGACTGCAAAAATAAAGAAGAACGTCCCACAAATAATGATATGACCCAGCCTGTCCCTTGCTGTCCTCCCGAAATGACGCCGCTAAGCCGAGGTCCGTACCTCACAAGGAAAGAAAAAGAAATAATAGTATTTATTTAGCACATACATGAAACACGCACGGTAAATAAAAATAAATAATGGTAGGTAAGTCAAAAACTAAGTGTGTGTCTCACGGCTGCACTAAAAAGGTTCATTTCAGCGATATGTCAGACAGCCTGAGACTGTCTGACGCTGGTTTTCATGTTCATTCATATCATATATATGAAAATATCATCAAAATAACGTACATAAAATAATAAACAGATAGCGGAGGAGGAGCTCGTGGCTAAATAATAACAGCCGCACGGGTCGATCTTGAAGGTTAAGTAACGCTTGCCAAGGTTGGTCTGTGGATGGGTGACCGTCTTAACATAACGAGTTTCCTGCGAGCCTCGGAAAGCACGTTAAGCTGTTGGTCCCGGCTGTCATTGTTAGATCTTTGGCAGTCGTTACGGATTGTCAGAAGCCAGTAAATCTGACTCCAGTATTGCCAAGATGTACCGTGTTACCCAGTTAATGGGTTGTGGAGGTCTGGTAGGCAGCCGCTCCACGTAAAACGCTGGTATTCAGCTGAATCCGGTTTGACTGGAAGCCGACCCCAATGTACTTGGGAAAAGGCTAGGCAGATGATGAAAAGAATAAATAGATATAATGAATATCGAGCAATCAAACTAGAAATGAAGACAAAGTTAGGAAGATATTACAAGAATGTGTGCTTGTGTGTGGCTCATTTAGTTTATAAGTTTTATTAGCCCTGGCTGGGGGCCATAAATTCGTTTGAAGTCCACATAGGCAAGTCCGAATGTTGTTACGCAACTTTAGCAGGTTGTACTGCAAGTGGTCTCTAAATAAAAAAGAAACACATTATTTTTGTCGTTCTATGAGAGCCAGCCGCATGTTTGAGGTGCCAGAAGATGCGTCTCGGCGCGAGGTTTACGTTTTCATAAGAAGGAACAAAATTTTGCGCAGTGGTCAAAAACACTTTTGTCATAATCTCAAAAATTTAAAAAAAGTCTCTCAAAAACGTCACAGAGATACCCTATACGATTTTATTACGAAAAAAGGGTTATTTTTCTCATTTGGGTTTTGATTGCGGAACCCTTAAAAATATAGGTACGTAGGTAGTACATCAACCGCTATCCGAAATGATGTGATTAGTTTTCCCGAGAAATAAATAAAAACTTGGTCTATTTTAAGGTATCTTTGAATTATTTTTTGTGGTTTGTAAATGTTTATTCTTGTGTTGTGTTTATTCTTGAGTCTGGCTCGATCCTTTGGTAGGAACATTTTCAGGGCTTGACTAGGTATCTATCAGCCTATTTTTTTTGTTGGAATTTGTTTTTCATAGACAGCAAGTTTTTGCTATTCGACATGAAGGGAGCCTTTTATTTCTTTAGAAAATTATTTGGGGGTGGAACTCATTAATAGAAGAAAGAATAACGCTACACATATTTGGCAATAGCTTAAATGAGATATAAACTTCTTTTACCATCATCTGCTTAGCTTTTCCCAACTATGTTGGGGTTCAGTCAAACCGAATTCAGCTGAATACCAGTATTTTACGAGGACCGGCTGTCTACCAGACCTCCACAACCCATTAACTGAGTAACACGGTAGTTCTTGGCAAGACTGGTGGCAGATTTACTGGCATCTGACTATCCGTAGTGACTGCCAAAGATCTACAAATGACAGCCGGGACCGACGGCTTAACGTGCTTTCCGAGGTTCGATTTGTTAAGATGGTCACCCAACCTCAGACCGACTTCCGCATGCATTGCTTAACCTTGAAGATCGACCCTATGAGATTATGCCACGAGCTCAAGAAAGAAAGAATAAACCTACTTTTGGTAATGGCAAAATCTTAAAATAATGAGAAAGAACTCCCTTTACCGTGGTATCAATTCTGAAATAAAATATAAAGTCGCGGCTTATTCAGTTACTCGACAAGATGTAGGGAACTGAATTGAAGGTCTCGGATTAAAAGCTCCAGAATTAGAATCAAAGCAGAATATTCATGAGCACTTTAACGTTTTTATTTGTGTGTGTGAAATACTTAGGCATACTCTCCATCTGGGGAAAACGAGTGTTATGTCGGACTTGTACCGAACAAATCCCTTTTTTTAAGGATGGGAAATTATCAAATGACTCCTTCCGCTCCGAGCGTAGCAGAAGGGAGAGTAGTCTCTTTCTGACTGAAACCTAGCCGTGTTTTTCCTAGTGACCTTTGCGTTCTAGGGCCGCGGAGACTCTTTCGAACAAATTTCGCAACACCGAACCCCCTACACCCTACAGTTCCAACCGCTACCATGAGTCGGGATTACCAGTTAATAAAAAATCACCTGTATAGAGAATTTTTCAGCACATTCAGTAGGGTGTCCTAAGCTAACCTACCTACCAGTCTATTTCGGTGCGTTAACCCACAAACTTACAAGTAGATTAGATATTGTCATCCAACACTAAGTTGCTTAGTAACAGAAGTGCGTAGTAGGTATCTGATAAAACTTGTCAAACATTCGCTAAACTTAATTTGCGAAAGTTTTGAACAAACATTGGCCCGGTCGTTGCCTAGCAACCGTTGATCTTCCGCGCCCAGTATATTGATTGGTTTCTTATTATTTTATTTTGGTTCTCTCTCATGCTTTTCTTTGCTAAGCTGTTGAATTATTCATTGAGGTGAAGATGTACGTTTTCAGTTCTTTGTGTGCTCGTGAACTCGATGCGTACTCCTCGCGATGTGCCTCCGCACAAGGATGTAGGTGAAGTAGTTCATAATATATAATGTACGCACCGATATGGTTTTGAGCTCCGGGCGGACCAAAGCCCATACACTTTCTGGGCACCTCAAACCTTAATTGTGTTAATATATTACTGGTGAAATACAAATCATTTTTCACAAGGAAATAAAATAATAAGAGATGGCCACGTGTCGCTCAGTTTTAACGTTAATAATAACTTATTTGTATTTAATCGCTGTGTTTACAAGTACTACTCATTTCCTTTTATTACTTGGTAGAAATGTCATGAAAGTAAGGTTTTAATAAAAATACAAACTGCCGACTCCATCATTAATGTAAATCCATCACAATCAAACGGTGATCAACGCACATTTATAAACACTTTTAAACTTAAACAAAAATTAAATTTGCAAAACGATTTTAAATGTTTAAATCCGTTTCCATTAGATTGCAACACAAAATGTCTTACGTTCACTATTGCAGACACATGGTAAAACCGTAGATTTTAATATAATTATGCGTGTCCATCTAATTCGATTTGATCTTTAGACAGAGATGGACATCTGAAGCATTTCGAAATTACAGTTTTGTTGCTATTTTTATTCTTCTTATCGTGTGGGGAGTAAGGTCTAACGACCCCACACACCCTAGTGTTAGAGTTTCTAAACCGCCTCAAGGGCCTCTGACATGGTTTATTTGAGGACCGCCATTTGGCGGCCGGGACCACCGGCTTATACGTGCCTTCCGAAGCACAGAATTATCTTTTTTTCATGTTTTTTGTTGCTTTAAATTTGAGAGATTACTTTCATTCTTATTATCTCACCGCGTAAACTTAGGTCAAGTGAGCTGTGAAATCACACAAACAAGATAGAATGACAGTTCAGTTCAAGCTCTCTTCACCTTGGTTTACAGCCGCTCTATTCCGTCAACATTTCACCGTGTAAACTTTGGTTGGTGAGCATGAAGTGAACGGTCATTCCATCTTGTTTGGGTCATTAATTGACGATCAGATTTTTACAGAATTTGACGATCAGATGTTTAGAGAATAGCATACTGATTTTTACAGAATAGTATACTGATTTTTACAAAATAGCATACTGATTTTTACAGAATAGTATACTGATTTTTACAGAATAGTATACTGATTTTTACAAAATAGCATACTGATTTTTACAGAATAGTATACTGATTTTTACAGAATAGTATACTGATTTTTACAAAATAGCATACTGATTTTTACAGAATAGTATACTGATTTTTACAGAATAGCATACTGATTTTTACAGAATAGCATAATAAATACATGATACGATTCTCTAAACCTCTCTCCGTGAAAGATTAGGTGAAGTGAGCTGTCAAAACACACAAACAAAATGGAATGACAGTTCACTTCAAAGTCACTACGTTTACAGGGTGGGATTAGACCTGAATAGGTCGAGTGAGCTTGAAGTGAACTGTCGTTCCACCTTGAGTGCACAGATTGACAGCAGACTTCACCTATGTTTCCACGATCAGATTTATAGCAAAAATGCTCATAACATAAGAACTGCTGAGCCAAACTGAATTAAATTTATACGGGGATTCATAATAGCAGTATACCGCATCTAACTAAAAAAATATCAAAGAAATCGGATCAGAAACCTCGGAGTAATCGGTTTACATACATAAAAATATACCCACCGAATTGAGACCCTCCTCCTTTTTGGAAGTCTGTTGAAAATAACCTCTAATTTTCTAAGTTGCGTATTTATTTATACTGGGTGCTAAATGCAAAAACAGTGGAATATATTTTCTATGTTGGAATTTCGCCATTGACTGCTCAAAATAACAGTAAAGTAGTATGTCTAAATGTCACTGGTTTTACAAGTCTGTTACTACTTTCGTTTTGGTACTGCACTTTCATTTTTATGTGAACGAATTTCTTTCTATTTGTTTTTCAATGGACTGCTAAATATTCATTGAATTATGATGGCAACCTAAACATTGAATGCAATTTAATAGCTAATTTTTACTAGCTTTCCTCCCCGTTTCACTCCTGTAGCCTATTTCTCAGGAAATCTGCGTTTTTCGGGGGAAATGTTGCCAGTGACAAGCAGAGATTTGGGAACTTTCTAACAGTCAAATCGTTTTAGTTATTTCAGAGATTATCGCCAGAAACAAACGAATATTAAAACCAATAGTTGCATCTCTCCACATTAAACAATAAAAATAAAATTAATTTGTACTTTATCATCACATTCATTCATCTCATAAATTAAAAGCCGAATAGTTGCCCGCTGCCTTTTACTCAATTTCCAAAATAAAACTTGCTAATTTCGGATACCTATATTCGTAGTGCTTGAATATCGCGAGCGCGCGCCAGTCATTGCAATTTAAACCTTCTACTGCTACTGAAATAAAGTCACCCATTCGTATTCAGCAACTGTCACTGTTACGTGACCTCGGTCAGGGCCAAGGTTTCAGCTTCCATCAACCTCGAGGGTTCAAAGCGAACAAGCACTCATGAACACAGCATTTCAAAAATTTGCGTGTGAGCAAGGTTTGTTTTTGTATTTTTAGATCAGGGTTGCCATTCGTGGCGGTCGTTAAGGTAGTAGAAAAATAGTTTCCTCTCAGGCACCGGGCGCATAAAACTGCATAGTACGAATTTGTACAGGCTGGGAATTGAGGCCTTAAAGTTATTTCCCAAAGGAAAAAGCCAGCCTTTCTTCCTGTTCCTAAACGGGCTTTAATGAAAATAATGCTGATGAATTTTCATGACATTAAACATTCTGAAGCATGATCATGACCTTTATCAAACTTGTATTGCAATTGGAAATTCTTCGAATTTGGCCACCAACCTAAAAAAAATTCTCAACATCCGTTACAACTTTTTACCCATTCGCAAAATCTCTTAAAGCGGATGCTATTACAACCGAAATTATTCACCGCACAGCTTCAAAGATAAGTTTTGAACCACAAACTGATTACCTATGCTACCTGTGCACTTGTGTGATCAATATCTGTCACTCAAGCGCTTGACGTTGACATTTAGTGAAACTTCTTTCGGTATTTGAAAAAAGAAAGGCTTGATTTTAAGAAAGCTGAAAAAATAAAGTCACAGTCAAAATAGTTTAAGGTTGAAATGGTTTCAAAGGGTGTCAAAAAATGAAAGAAAATCCAGATGACATTTATTTACAATCGATTTGATCAATCTGATAAAGGTGACATTATAGATTGCATGTATCGAATAACAAATGCGATGCGACAATCGATATAGGTGGTTTTTGAATTTTAACCTCCTGGATCGATTGTCGCATTATTCTTGCCGTCTTCTTTTTTAAAGTAGTATTACGATGAAAAAAAAAAAAATTGTTTTGTTGTTTCAAACTCAAATCTTTTGTGGTTATTTTAAACCAAATATGTTGTTTTTGTACACCATAAATGGCAAAGCATGCAGATCTAACCATTATTATAAGACCTTGCACATTATATGATGTATACTCATGTTTTACAATAAAAATATATTCTATTCTATTCTATTCACTTTACCTTATTTCATTACAATTTTCTAAAAATAATGTTATCACCACTGGTGACAAAACGGTAGATTGAAGTAGTGCATGGTGAGCAAATTGGATCAAATCTACGAAGACTTTTAGCTAAACCCCCCCCCCCCCCCCCGTGATTATGCTAAAAAGAAAAAGCGACGCAACTTTATGAACAACTCTAAACATCAAAAGCATTATCAATTAATATATTAATATAACACCTACTTCACATTGTAACATCGGTATAGAAAACTAAAGGCCACACAATAGGACAGCCATCGATCATTGCCGAATAGTGCCGAACCAAACCGAATGTTACGTCATCAAGTTATTTTTTTCTCACCGGCCAGTGTGCCAACTTGCGCGAGTAGATAATCGAGGGGCACTCTCCACTGCAATTGCAGGATTGCGTATTAAATGAGGCATGGGAGATAAGGTCAGAAGGCTTTCTGTGAACGGCATATCAAAAAATCTTGGACGAAACTTAAGCTTTATAGCATTAAGTAGATACGCATGGCATCGCTTGGATTTATCTGAAAAATGGTTTGCGAGTAAGCAAGACTGCAAGACAGTAAATTGATTTTGCAAACTTTCCATTGGCTGAAGCAAAATGCAAGAAGCGGTAAAGTTATAATTTTGTTATAACTGTAATGAGACATACACACATCGAGTTTTCACCTGTTCAAGATAAAGGATGACTTTGTTTTAAACTATGAAAATTTATTGGGAAGATAATAAAATTTTGCCTAACTCTTCTTTTTTCCTTGTACAGGTTAATTAAAATTAAATAGATTAAGTGTTGACCTTCTTTCTACTCTCTGTCTTGTGATTTAAACCAACTCAACAGAATGTGTGAAATATCTGACTCTCGTGTGAAGTCTTTTAAACGCATCTAAAATGCATCTATATTGACCAGTTAGCGGTATTTTTGGAAAGATGTGATTTATATTTTTATGTTCCTTTTAATTTAATTATTTACCGACCGACCGAAGATTCGGTTTCGGCCAGTTTTGGCCTAAAAATTAATTTGTTGTATTATATTCTAATCTTTCATTATCATATCAGCCGAAAGACGTCCACTGCTGGACATAGGCCTCCCCCAAAAGGGAGGAACCCCCTCCGGGTTTCCATAATCGCCACGCTTAGCAGGCGGGTTGGCGATCACAATGTATGGTTTTGCGTTTCACAGAACGCTGCTGCCCATTCTCTGATAAGTCCCTTAGTCACCTCTTACGACACCCACGAGAAGTGATGGGGTGGTATTATTATTTTACGGCACCATACGGCACCGGCCGACACCATACAACACAAACCATATTCTAATCTTTATGGAGACTCATTTACTTTGTTGTTTAGTATCTTTTTTGACTAGTTAAGATTCTTTTAACAACAGTTCAATAAATATAAAATAATATAAGAAAGGTTTCGGTTTTGGTATCGGTCGAAACTGAGATAAGAAACGAAGGTTCGACTTCGTTTTCGGTTTCGGCTGAAAATCTTGTTTCGGTCGGACACTATTAGTCTTTGGGTCATTCTCATTTTAGTAAGTGAAGGTGCAAACTTGAGACCTAGATATTTTGAAGATAGTATCGAACGGAATTGGTGATTGTAAGGTCAGCAGTTCGGGACTTTACGACACAGCGGGGGTTTGGCTCCGGTTTTGTGCAAGTTATAGCGATATTGGCTCGGAGTTTTGAGTTCTAAGAAGCTCTTGGACATCACTGACATCAACGAAGGAAAATATCTTGAGAAACACAGGAATTCTCGAGATATTTAACACAACTCTACTACACAGATATATACACAGACTAGTTGACTCGCGCAACTTTGTTTTCGTCACAATTTTCATTACTGCTCCGCTCCTATTGGTCCTAGCAAGATGGTATATAGCCTATAGCCTTCCTCGACAAATGGGCTATCTAACACTGAAAGAATTTTTCAAACCGGACCAATAGTTCCTGAGATTAGCGCGTTCAAGCAAACAAACAAACAAACTCTTCAGCTTTATATATTAAGTAGTATAGATAGATATCTTTTTTATACACATTTTACTTTTTTTCTCAAGATATTTTTTTTACTATGTACTTATTATAATAATTGAATTGGGGATCATTCAAATTTATGAGTATGGACTCTCTTGAATGTACTAAATAAATTCTTAACAGCAAAAATGCGAAACTAACTCTGTTTTACCTTTTCACATCTTTACAGCTAAATGGATTTGAATCGATCTTGTTATATTGGTAGACCATCATCATCATCTTCCTGCCCTTATCCCATGTTACTTGGGGTCGGCGCAACACGTTTTATTCTTCCATTCTGTTCTATCAGTCGTCACTCTATCACTAACTCCCTTTTCTTTCATATCGCTCCTCACACAATCCATCCATCTTTTCTTTGGCCTTCCTCTCCCTCTCCATCCATCCACATTTATGTTCATAACTCTTCTAGTTATATGCGTTTCATCCCTTCTCTTCACATGACCATACCAAGACAAGCGATTCCCTTTTAACTTTTCCGTTACTGGCGCCACGGTAGACCATGTCTTTGATTAAGACATAGTATGCATTTCCTCCCGGGAGTACGTCTCTTTCGGATCATTTCCCATATAGAAGCTTTTATTTAATACTCTTGCCCCCGACTTCGTACGCGCATATTAGTGCCCTAACAGGGTCTACAACGGTTCTTATCTATAAGCCTTTTTTGACATCTTTTGTAAATACCTTGTAGAATGCAAATAAATGTTCCCGTAAGAATTTAGGGAAATCCTCTCTTAGTGCTCCCCTACACTCACCAAGGAACCTACAATGCCAAATTTCAGCTGCCTAAGACCAGTAGTTTCGCTGTTCGTTATCTGTCAGTCACTCAATCGGTCAGTAACGGAAGAATTTTACATATTAGGATTAAAGTTTTCTAATATTGAACTCGTTTTTCCAACAATAATGGGTTAGGCTTCAAGTCAAACCGGATGTAGCTAAGAACTTGCATGTTACGTGGAGTGACAGCCTAGTGGACATCCACAACCCAGGAACTACGTAACACGGTACTTCTTGGCATGACTGGTGTCAGATTTATGGCGTCTGACTATCTGTACCGACTTTCAAAGATGACAGCCGTAACGTGCTTAAACGAGCGATACGACTGGTACAAATTTGTACCGGCTGGGAATATTTGTACCGGCTAGGAATTGAGGCCTTAAAAGGATGATCACTCATCCACGCACTGATCTCGGTAAGCGTCACTTAACCTACAACAAAATAACCAATTTCTTAAACAAACTTATAACGAATTACCCTTTCGATATTGATTCAATAAAATAACCTTAGCCTTAGGCCTTACTCTGAAGACATGACACTTGACATGACTTTGACACTTTGAAGTGTCAAACTGACACTATTGACACGTTGCTTCACACAACTCTTTAAAAGCGTATCGAATGTCTTTATAAGGCATAAGGCGTGTGTTAAGAGGTGGACCTACCGTCTCTTGCACATATGTATAACTAGCTGACCCGTGCAACTTTGCCTGCGTCACATTTGCTGTTAGTTGTAGCGTCATGTTAATAGACCTAGCCTTCTTCGATAAATGGGCTATCCAACACGAAAATAAATTTTAAATTCGAACCATATTCTTCCGAAGCACGGAATTATCTTTTTATCAGGCAATCAGGTGGTTGAAGCCTGCTATGTCCTAACAAAACTGGAAACAACTTTACAAAGTATGCTTCCCATAGGAACCCACGACCACCGGGTCACAAGGTAACCGCCTAAACCACTCGAACACGGAGGCAATTCGAACCAGAATTTCCTGAGATTAGAGCGTTCAACAAACCAAAGAAGCACACAAAGTCTTCAGCTTTATTTTTTAAGTATAGACAGTACATATTTGTTAAGAGGTGGACCTACCGTCTCTTGCGCATGTGTACTCAAATGATACTGGCCAATTGGTAACATTTTGATGGTTATTGCGTTAGTATGTTAAAGCTACTGTGCCCGTAGTTAATGTGATTGCGATGGTGCACTCATGGGAATTCAGAATGAACAATTTTCTTTATTTAAACGTCATGTTGTGATGGTTCATACATTTTTATTTATTTATTAGGTGGCTCGCGTAACTTCGTCTGCGTAATATTTATCATGAATGCCGGAGCATTACGAATAGGAGGGGAGACTCCTATTGGTTGTAGCGTGATGTTATATACCCTACAGCCTTCCTTACAAATGTGGCATTTACAAAAATATTTTTTCAAATCGACTGCTAGTTCCAGGGATTAGTGCGTACAAACAAATAAACTCTTCTGCTTTATTATTTTATAATTTATATAGATTTAAAAATGCACTAGAAGGAAATACGGTAAAAAGCGTAGGTACTTAATGTCTTAGTCGAAAACATCCCATAGGAAACCAACAAAATTATTTAACTTTATTGAAAAAGTCCTATAAATATCTTCCCGTTTCATCCTTGTCTTGGTAATCAATTAAATTTTCCAGCCTTCAGCCTCCCGAAACTGTCAATAGTCCCAATCAACCTTGAATCTAATGGTTTCAGGGATAAAGTTGAAAATCTGTTAAAGTTTGACAGATTGTTTTAGCTTGTTGTGCTGCTGTCTGAACCACAACAACTAATATTATTTAAATAATTTATTTAAATTTGTGAATTTCAGTAGTTTTGATTAACTAGATTGTTATTAGATAAATTGGAAGTTTTCAGTTTGGAACAACCCTTATCAAAAAACTTTTAGAAACTCTGATTTAGTTTAGAGTAATTTTATGAATCAAACCCTGCTGGCAGTTTGTATCATGGATGTTTTACAATATTAACTTAACCTTATTATACGTATGGAGGAGCTCGTGGCTAAATAATAACAGCCGCACGGGTCGATTTTTAAGGTTAAGCAACGTTTGCCAAGGTTGGTCTGTGAATGGCTGACCATCTTAATATACCGAGTTTCCTCCGTGCCTCGGAAAGCACGTTAAGCCGTTTTTCCCGGCTGTCATTTGTAAATCTTTGGCAGTCGTTACGGATTGTCAGAAGCCAGTAAATCTGACTCCAGTCTTGCTAAGAAGTACCGTGTTACCCAGTTAATGGGTTGTGGAGGTCTGGTAGGCAGCCGCTCCACGTAAAACCCTGGTATTCAGCTGAATCCGGTTTGACTGGAAGCCGACCCCAATATAGTTGGGAAAAGGCTAGGCAGATGATTATAGGTATGGAGACATAAAACGGTCATCCAGTTACAGTGGAGCGAAGAAGCGGAGAAATTTTAACCAATGGAATTGCATAAAATCTCCGCACCACGTGGGTCACTGACATTTTGATTGACATGTTCGGCTAATATATCTCCGTCTCTCCGCTCCGCTGTAATGGACAGGCACCCTTTGGCTGAATGACTGTCAGCCAAAGGGTGTCTAGACTGACTGTCAGAAATATTAGCCAAGTACTCGTCTCCTCTCCGCACCAGTGGACAGTCAGCCCTACGCAGAGCGAGGCAGCAGAGCGGATGGACGGAGTAATGCGGAGCGCTGTTGCAGACTCTGCGGAGATAGGTCGAGTTTACGCAACGAGTAATTTGCGCAGGCGGCCGGATTTTTCCGCTTCCCCGCTCCGCTTTCCGAATTTGTATGAATTTTTAAACTAATTCACAAATCCCAGTTTACTGAAGCGGAGCGGATATTTTATGCAATTCCATTGGTTTATATTGGCCCAGCTAGCTATTCTCCTCTCCTCTCCGCTTCAGTGGACAATCAGCCATTTGTACCAACCCCTGGTATATAAATATCTTCTGATAAATATGTCTATAGGAACTTCATATCGTACCTATCTTTACTTAATTTCCATCGTATTTCAAAGGAAAATCCCATTTACTTTGTCAGTCGCAAACACATTTATCATTTAACCACGACACGACCTTTGACGAATAGCCCTTTTAACTTTTCATACATTCAATATGTCTACGGTACAATGCACGAGGTTACAGCCCAAACCATTCATTATGATTACGAAATGTATTACTTCATCTTTTTGCCATAGTATAATCTAAATCATCCTATATCGTTCCCACTGTTGGAACACTGTCCATTTCTCTGTCAGAGGAAATGGGCCAAGAGCGGTGTATGTACTCGTGTAGTCCACGCGAAATCTGTCCGGAGATATACTATTTATTTATTTAAACTTCATGTACAATAGTGATACATAGGCGGACTTAATTGAACAAGGCATTCTCTACCAGTCAACCTTTGGGTTAAAAAGAAACACACTGTGGTAGGTGTACAGCAAATACATAAAATTTAGAATAGAAAAAAAAAACATCGGGAAAAGACATATACAAAGACATAATATTTAAAATACATGTTAATGAATAAACAAAATATAATAATACCAATAAAATACAAATTTAATGCTAAAATAATAAACTAATAAATATGATGATTTATAATTATCTTTCTGATTAAGAGAACTCATAATAATTATGACGAATACCAAACTAAGAATCAGGCTTTCAAGTAGTGTTTTCAGATTTTACGCTTAAGGGATTTATGGTAAGCATCAGATAAATTTGCAATATAGGTCATTGCCCTTTCCTTAAGAGGTAACTGTAGTCCCGAGGAATTTGAAACTATTGCCGATGCCGTCGCGCTGCGCTGCAGGCTGCAGCTCAGGTTGATTTTAGCTTTAATAACTTTGACCAAAACACGTTTTGTATTTCACTGTTTTCTTCTTCAAAACTGGACTGATTGAAAAAAAAAATATCGAAATTTAGAGAAAGATTATATCTATGCTTCTATTATTTTATATTTTGTTAAAAACTTGTCAAATTTGTCTGACAGGCGTCTGAACATGGCGGCAAACACGGGCTGTTTTTTCGGGTTATTGGATTTTCATAATTCTTTTAGTAATTATGTTTTGGAAAAAGAAAATGACAAGGGCACGTATTGATTAGACCTCGATTTTTTGGAAAAAAAAGAAGATTGCTCTAGAAGCATTATCTACGAAGAAAACAGCGGAATGCGTTTGTATGGAGAAAGTCCCAATAGAGTTTCCTCTTAATTTCTCGCGTAGGTACCTGGCCAATAAATATATACTCGTAAATTGTTTTTCATTACTAGAAAAAGTAGAAAATCACGATAGATGTCGATTCAGGGCAGCTTTATGTCATTATTTCTGTTGTCGGAATTAAGTATGTCAGTAAATATAGGTGAGTTAATGACCTTTATTGCGAATTTATCTAGTGTCGACCACAGAGACTTATTAAGGCCTAAACTCGTGACCTCAGACATCGGACAGCGAAGGATACGTGACTAACTACTTCAACCGAGCAAAAAAGTGTACGTTCGAACAGTGAAAGGTGCATACAAGATCTGATCTCAGACCGAATGGAGAATGAATACAAATCTTTTCCGGTAAAGAAAGCGAATTTAAGATAAGCACTGATGTAATTTGGATTCGCAATCGAAGTGAATTTCTACGGTTCACGAAGTATGGTAATAGAGAATAGTTTGTCTGTCTGTGCGCAAGATTAAGGCCTATTTCCACAAACCAGAGTTATATTTAGCTGAGAGTTATTTGCTAACTTGGATACAGGGTGTTACAGAAATGCGTGGTCGTATTTAAGAGTGCTGTTTTGTAGCTGCTATATAGTAAAGAACCATTTCAAAATAAAAAAATGTTGATTTCTTAAAAAAACCGACCACGGAAAACGGTAAGGCGTTTATTTTGGTTCATTCACAGGTTTGATTGCCAACTGCTTGAAAAGTGTTATTTTTAAAACTTTATAGTCGTTTTTCGAGGTAAGGCTTTTCGAAAATACTCAACATTTTTGTATTTGATATTGTGTCTTTACTGTGTGGCTGCTATAGAGCATCGCCCTTAAATATTATCTATTTTGTATTTAAAACATTTATTACTAGCGTCTGCCAGCGGCTTCGCCCGCGTGGTCCCTAGGGAACATACTTCCGGGATAAAAAGTAGCCTATGTCCTTTCTCAGGCTCTAGACTATCTCTGTAGTTTTGGCGTGAAAGTGCGACAGACGGACAGAGTTACTTTCGCATTTTTAATATTAGTAAGGATTTATTCCCGTGTTAGCAACTAACTGTGAGTTAAAGGATGGGGTTTTCTTGTGCAAGTGTGCCTTTTTTAAATGGTCATTTGAAGCTCTAAGATTCAAATAAAAAATAATGATAAGCCTCGATTAGAAGTATTGCATTAACTCGTTTAAAATAACAATAACTCTTAAATTCGCATTCATTTGGTTCTCATTGTGGTTTTAGCCAATTGAAAGATATTAATGTACACTGATTAAAAATATTGCATCAACTAGTAAATATTGATTGTCTTAGAACGCTCTTGAATTTATTTTATACCATTAGGTAATCAAACGCATTCATTTGTTTCTTAATTAAATTAAATATCATATTGTTTGTAGTGGTGCAATCGTTTTGAGAGCTATTGTCGAATATCGTGAGCAGGATTTAGAACCCCTGGTAGCAGGTACTAGAAGCATTTATGGTCATCACCAAGGTTGGCTGGACGAGGAGCTTGTGGCCAAATGAGGAGCTGGTGGCTAAACAGCCGCATGGGTCGATTTGCAAGGTTAAGCAACGTTTTTTGAGGTCGGTCTGTGGATGGGTGACCATCTTAATATACCAAGACTCCTCCGTGCCTCGGAAAGCACGTTAAGCCGTTGTTACCGGTCGTAATTTGCAGATCTATGGCAGTCGTTACCTACGGATCGTCAGAAGCCAGGAAACCCGACACCATACTTGCCAAGAAGTAGCGTGTAACCCAGTTAATGGGTTGTGGAGGTATGGTAGACAGCCACTCCACGTAAAATACTGGTATTCAGCTAAATCTGGTTTGACTGGCAGCCGGCCCCAATGTAGTTGGGAAAAGGCTAGGCAGTATTGACCAAGGTTGGCTGGACACCGTGGTACGTAGCAATTCCTTGGAAAGTTGGAAGCGTGACTACTTGGAAAATTGGTCCAAAACCTTCAACGCAATTTAAGGCATGTATGCTTTGCGGATTATGGCAACCCTCCCCCCGGTTGCCATAATCGCCACGCAACCCCCCCTTTGGGGGAGGTCTATATCCAGCAGTGGACATCTTTCAGCTGGTATGATGATGATGCTATGGGAGTAGATCACTTATTTTTTTTAATTTCTGATGGGTTTGCTCTTGACTCTAGTCTAGGTCAGAGTTGACAGAGACAAAGTCTACGATAGAGCGAGCCTACCCAGAAGGAGCTTGTTCACTCTAACTTTGAAGAGATTAGGGTTGCTTATGCCCAATATTGGAACATACGATACCTTAGGTCATGACTTCTACTGATTGAAATGTCACTATAATCTTACATCAGTTATTTAATTTGTGTAACTTCTAATTACTTATTGGTTATCGGGAAAGCATTTTATTGCTTTTGTAACAAATAAACTTTGAGCGTGAATTGGCGTCTTGATACAAGTTGTGTGTTTAAGTCAAGTGTTACTGGTAACAATATAGCTGTAATATTCAATATGTTTTATTGAAAGTGTTTGTGTTCCGAATAAAATTCAATTCGACATCAAACAATATTAAAACGACAAAATTATCTCATCATCTGCCTAGCCTTTTCCCAACTATATTGGGGTCGGCTTCCAGTCAAACCGGATTCAGGTGAATACCCATATTTTACGAGGAGCGGCTGCCTACCAGACCTCCACAGCCCATTAACTGGGTAACACAGTACTTCATGGCAAGACTGGAATCAGATTTACTGGCTTCTGACTATCCGTAACGACTGCCAAGATCTATAAATGACAGCCGGGACCAACGGCTTAACGTGCTTTCGGAGGCACAGAGGAAACTTGGTATGATAAGATGGTCACCCATCCACAGACCAACCTTGGCAAGCGTTGCTTAACCTTGAAGATCGACCCGTGCGGCTGTTATTATCTAGCCACGTGCGGCTGTTATTATCTAGCAACGACAAAATCCTTTATTACAAATTCATCTGAAGCCGCCCATACTTATATGATCAAGAGAGAATTATTGCAGTGAATTAATAAAAAGCGACGAGATCTGAGGAAAGGAGGTCCGAATCCTGTGTCAGATGATACAACTAAGTTTTAATATCCCAATACTAAACGACTATCACGGAGTCCCCAAAGGGAGAGTTTTTCTTGACTTCGGGCAGGTTTTCCGTTAAACTGAACAGGAAATGTGAAATTGTAACAGTAACATAAGTACGAGGAATGATAATCTTCGCAGATGATGGCCGGGTGAATGTGTTCGAGACTCGAGAAGAATATCGTGCAATAGGAAGGGCCTATGTCCAGCAGACTGCTGAAGGCTCATGATGAAGATGATAAGCACAGGTGTTCAGGTTTTTTAAGGCATTTTCGTGTCCTTTGCTTTAGTGGAATACTGCCGTAAATAATAGGTATTTTATTGATCGCATTGTCATGTAACATGATGTTATGGTAATTTCACGTGGAATACGAACATATTTATTTATGGAGTTACGCGTGAACCAATGCCAGCTTTTGATCCTGTTACCCTTGTCAAAACCAGTTGCCTCATTTTATTTTATTCACGGAGCAATTTCCTACTGAAATTGTTACCTAAATATTATAAAAGGCACAATATTTCTATCGGCGCGGGTGATATTATAGTTCAGAGAGCATAACACGAATATTTTGCCGTATAGTAACGTTAACGGAAATTAATTAATTTTCAATGTGAAAAACTACAACCCCATAGTATTTTGGCTTACATATTAATATAATTCAAAAATATAAATATAGTATCTTCATATAAATTTAAGGTAGTTAATAGTAAAGTAGGTATATTAGGTACGTTACTATACGTCAAGAATATTCGTGCTAGGCCCTGAGAAGTATTTATGCAAACATAGGAATACTCTCTCTTCCTTCTCCCTCATACTTTGATGGCACGATTTTCCACAGACCGGCTTTACTTTTGCGGCAAGGAGGTGACATACTGCCTGTGTTAGGCGACATATCATCATCATCTGCCTAGCCTTTTCCCAACTATATTGGGGTCGGCTTCCAGTAAAACCGGATTTAGCTGAATACCAATATTTTACGCGGAGCGGCTGCCTACCAGACCTCCACAACCCATTATCTGGGTAACACGGTACTTCATGGCAAGACTGGAGTCAGATTAACAGGCTTCTGACTATCCGTAACGACTACCAAAGATCTACAAATCACAGCCGGGACCAACGGCTTAACGTGCTCTCTAAGGAACGGAGGAAACTCGGTATGTTAAGATGGTCACCCATCCACAGACCAACCTTGGCTAGCGCTGCTTAACCTTGAATATTGACCCTTGCGGCCGTTATTATCTAGCCACGAGCTCCTACTCCTGTGTTAGGCGACATATAAATGTGCAATGAAGGTCATTGACCCACATACATTTATTGACATTCATTATTAAAAAAAAAAGAAAATTAAGACGGTCCTGAATCGAAATCTATCGTGTTCCTTTACATTTTCGAGTGGTGTAAAACGATTCCCATTTTATTTTTTAAGTACGAATGAAGAGATATTAGGAAACGGCCAATGTTTTTTTTTATTTGAATTTGCAAAATATTCTGGAGCCTTCAATATTTCCAAATTCGAAAATTTTCAAATGGGAAAACCCAATACCACTTGTCGAAATTTAATTTTATGCAAATTCAGTCGTTAACTTCATATTATTTACTAAAAGTTCAAGTGATACTCTCAAGTTATAATTAAAGCTTTTTAAAACCTTGAGAGTTAAATGTAGTCTTGAAAGAAGTTACTTAATTTAAAGGTGATTAAAATTAATTTCAGTGCTAATAAATCTCTTATCTATACTAATATATAAAGTAGAAGAGTTTGTTTGTTTGCTTAAACGCGCTAATCTCAGGAACTGGCACTGGTCCGATTTGAAAAATTCTTTCAGTGTTAGATAGTCCATTTATCGAGGAAGGCTATCCTTACTAATTCTTAATAATATTATAAATGCGAAAGCAACTCTGTTTGTCTGTCTGTCGTGCTGCACGCCAAAACTACTGAACCGCAGAAACGAGTAGGCTATCTTCACGCTAAGACCAATAGGAGCGGAGCAGACGAAGTTGCGCGGGTCGACTAGTTTTTTTATAATTACGATACTATAAAATTTATACGACGATTATTATGGACTCTACAATTATACACATACTAGTGATGTAGGTATAGCTCAAGTTGTAAACTCTTAAGTGAAAAAAGAGTACTATCAACTTTGAACTTAAGTAAGTTATACTTTGATAATTTGACAGTTTAGTCAGGTACTGACGCAAACAGCGCGGCAGCGCCTTGTTTAAGCGGTGAACGTTTAAAATCACTGTGAAAGTATGTTGAAACAAACAAACTTGTCAGCTTTATAATATTAGATGGATTCTCAATAATTCTTATTTTCTTCACCAAGAAATTTATTATTATTATTCTATTTATTATTCATAAATACATATAATTTACATTTTTAAATATTTCTATAAAAAAAAAAAATATTTAAAAATATTAAAAATAATAGCCCACCGGCATCGGGAATCAAGGTCCAAGCTACTACCGGTGGTCAGGGCATCCGAGAGAGGAACCTCCTCACTATACGCGCCGTGTCCAGGATAACTGCTTTCTGGATCAAGCTGCCCAACGAGAGCATTATTATTATTATTATAAAATTCATTCCGTTAGGTTATATAGCGCTTCAATTCATTGTACAGACCATCAAAAACCTCACTCACTACTCTTACTTTTGATTGGCATTCTTATCGATAAAGATCAAGACATAAGATCGACACCTGCCCATCACTCACGTTCGAATGTCAAACATTTCGCGCGCAATATGTCTTGATTTCATCAACGTTTCAAAATGGCGTCGCTATCGAGATAAGTAAGTAAAGCATGACTTAGGTAAACAATCACCTGTTTTGTGCTTAGTGGGACAGTTGCATCAAGCCTTTTACGGTTAATGACGTCATCGTCCGTTTATGGCGATTTGCGATTAGAATGTGAATAGATTCTATAATGTTTCTTATCTTTTCTAAACCTGGATTTATTGAGTTAGTTTTGAATGCATGCTTACTGCAGTCTTGGTTCTGCACAGTTGTTTTAAAAAGAATGAGATTTGGAATAAGCTTTCATTCATTTTTAGGGTTCTGTACCCAAGACTGTACGGAACCATTTCTATTGCCATTACAGCAACAAATAATAAAAATAAAATAAAATTATGGGAACCAAAAAAACACATTTCTTGTATGGAAGTCATACATGAAACAAGTTTTTTTTTCTGTTTGTGGTACGGAACTCTTCGTGTGCAAATTAAATTCCCCACAAAAGACAGTGAAAGCAGGTATTATACTTAGTGTACCTGTCAAAATCAAAACCTGCTTTGATCCTAAGCAGCTGTTTTGTGGTCATAGATAAATAATAACTTTCTTTTTCGGTTCGTTAGCTATAATCTAGCTTGGTATCTAGGCCAGACAGATGTGTTCAGGAAGCACTAATGCTTATTGACTTGGAGATATTTCCTGTGTGGTTTGGCGACAATTTGTTGACTTTTTGGAATGTATTGGGTTTGTGAGTTAATGATTAGACACGGGTGTTGAGATGACGTATGCTAGAGATATATTAAAGACGCCACAACTCATTTTTAGGGTTCCGTACCAAAAGAGTAACGAGTAACCAACGGAACCCTATTACTAAGCCTCCGCTGTCCGTCCGTAAGTCCGTCCATCCGTCTGTCTGTCAGCGGGCTGTATCTCAAGAAAAAAAAAAAAATCTTCAAATTTTCACAGAGTGTGTATTACGGTTTTTTGTTATACTAGCCTTTACTCGCGTCTTTGTACGCGCATATCCCGTTTTTCCCGTTCCCGTAGGAATTTTGGGAAATTCTCTATTCTGCTTTATTAGTGCTTCTTTACATTCCCCAAGGAACGCACATGCCAAATTTCAGCTTTCTGGGACCAGACCAGTGCGTTTTCTGTCAGTAACGGAAGAATTGTATATATTAGGATTTAGTTGTTTTGTTTCATACCTATTATTCTCACATATAAAAGCAAAAACAATAATGTACCTAATCAGAATTTTACAATATCTGGATTAAAACGAGTGTCCATTAGTTTCTTTCAAATTTTTACCGAAATAAATCTACGTTTTGGAACGAGTAAATAACTTCAACTTTCTAACTGACAGAATTTGTGTTATCAAAGTGACTCAAAGTAGGTAAGGTAACTGAATTTAAGATAGCAAATTGGCTAATTCAATTGTATTTTCTTCAGATAACTGCCAAGGGTTTATCTCGTTGACGAACTTACCCGAATGCTTGTTCATTTAGAATTTGGTATATTTATAGGCAAATAGAGAATAATATCAAGTTGTATCTTAGCTTTCATTCAATTCACGCCTGGTATTTTTAGGATTTAAAATTATCAATCAAACTAAACTACTAGTGATAAAAAGGTGAAGTGAAAGTGAAGGTCAGATAGGCAATCACTCAAGTAAAATACTTTGCTCAGCTAGGTACAGCTGTATTCAGCCGAGTCCGGTTTGACTGGAAGCTGACCCAACATAGCTTATGGCAGATGATGTTATACATAACTTCACAAATGAACTACAAAATGTTATATCAATATAATTTAAAATCTATACTATATATGTATGTGCTAAATAAATACTATTCTTTCTTTCTTTCTTTCTTTGTATAAAGCGAAAATACTGGTCCGATTTGAAAAATTATTTCAGTGTTAGATAACTCATTTATCGAGGAAGGCTATGTACAATTGTATCATCACGTTAAAACCAATAGGAGCGGAGCAGACGACGTTGCGCGGGATTTAGAAATAGCACGATTATAAAAAAAAAATCAATAGATTTTTGTTACACAATCACGCCAGAGCGGCTGAACGGATCTAGAAGGACGAAGATGGATTATAGACTGGTTACTTTATATTCCTGGGATAAAAAGGGAAATTAAAAAGGGAATAATCCCCTTGGGATAATTAACGACTTTCAGGCGGGCGAACCCGCGGTCAGAAACTAGTGTATTATTAATAAACTTTTCGGTCTCACATTAAGAACTTTTGAAAAAAGTTGTCTCCAAAGAAACGTAATTTATGCAAAAACAACAAAAGAAACCAGGTTTGTTGGACAGTTGTTTAGCAGAGTTTTCATTCTATAAGAAAAGTTTTATCAAATCAATATCGTGAGGAACCTCATCTGGGAAAAAAATAAACAGCACGAATATAAAATATGAGAAATAAAATATTCAATTGGATTGAATATCCTATGATATTCAATCCAATTGAATATTTTATTTCTCTTTACTAATAGAATAGAATATTATAATGGGGAAAGATTTGTATTCTTGTATGTAACGAATAAACTTAAAAACTACTGGACCGATTCGAAAAAATCTTTCAGCAATGGATAGCGACATTTCCAGCGAGTTACATAGGCTATATTTTATTCCCGTACTCCCACGGGAACGGCAACTACGCGGGTGAAACCGCGTGACGTCCGCTAGTTTATTAAATACTTTACGCCCACAGATGTAGAGAGGCAGACTTAAGGTCTTAGGTATTTTCTACCAGACAACCTTTGAGTTTTATTTTTTTAAGGATGGGAAATCATCGAATGACTCCTCCCGCTCTGGGTGAAGCAGGAGGGAGTGTTAGACTCTTACTGACTAAAACCCATCCGTGTTCCTCCTACAGCCCTTTGCGTTCCAGGACTACGGTGACTCTTTCGAACAATAGCCTTTTTGGTGATGGCTATAATAATAGCAGTATGAGTGATGTGGAATAAAACTAGATACGCAATTTATTTTCTGCTGCTGCTGCTACTGCTTTCATCTGGGTGAGCTCACTCCATCGTCAACTTTGTATCTGTCACCCCTGACCTAGACTAGAGTCAAGAGCAAACCCTTCTCAAATAAAAAGAAGGACTCCTCCATGCTTTTAAATCACGCTAAGCCTTTGATCAAGGTTGTCGTTGGAAGATCTATCACAGTTGTTACGGTTAGTAAAAGAACTTTTTTATAAAAAAAATACAACCGAGTTCCAAAAACAAAACACTACGGTCGGTGTCAAAAAACCAAAAACACCGACTTCCGAAATTAAAGTATTTTTTTTACTTTGAAAGAAAGAATGAACGAAGTTAATAATTTTTTGCTGATAATGTAGGTGGAAGTCGGTTGTATTAGTAGTATATAGCGGTACCTGCGTACCCATTCACAGCGTAGCGGCGTGATGTTATGTTATGAACTGGTATAAAACAATTAACAGACATGCGATTTCAGCAATCCCGTTCCACTTGCTATCATTTATTGAAGAGTTCCGTTGCCTACCTCCGAAGTTCTTCATCAGATTTTCACCAAATCAAAATGGGACCAATCCGGGAAAATACTTCTTCAAACAAAAAATAATCATTCAAATCGGTTGGTAATTGGCGAAAATATCGCTGAACAAACATTTTTCATGGGATCCCATCATCCAATCCTAACTTATACCTTCCATCATCAGCTCAGCAACATGAGATGATGATTAACAGACACAAATATCTGAATTGCGTTAGAAAGTTTATGAAAAACATTGTATGTACAATGTTTTTTCCCTCGATTTTCATGGGATCCCATCATCAGATTCTAACTTGGTGACAATGGGACCACCTCAGGAGTATAGGCTTACGAATAAAAAATAATTTATAAAATCGGTCCACAATTGGTGGAGAAATCGGTGAAAATACAAAAAAAAATACATACAGCCGAACATAGAGCCTCCTCCTATTTAAAGAAGTCGGTTAAAAAGCCAGGCATTCTTGTCAAGGGTGACGTGTTATAAAGTTGCTGGGTTGTGAAGGTCGGATACGCAGTGGCTCGATGTCAAATACTGGTACTCATTAAAACCGGTTAGACTGAAAGCCAAACCCATTTTAGTTGGGAAAAGGCTAGGCAGATTGGCATACTTTCAAGACCCATTTCAGATCTGTAAGCTATATAGAACTTATAAATGATATCTACGAGTCTACTTTGAGCGTCCTTAAACTGACAAGCGTGACGTCAATACAAAATTAAGTTCGATAACCTCATATAATCTGGTTCTCAAATGAAAATAATTTCGAATGTCATCTCGTTTCTCCAATATTCCATTACATTTGATCAAAATTTATCTGATCAGAGGTAGTTAGGTAAGCACGAATGATAAACTCATTTTGCTTCAGAATATGAAGATTTCTTTATGTTCCCTCTTCAAAGGGATCCCTCGGATCAGGGGGCTACAAGTTTCAGGCTTAGTTGCGGGCGTATTCTTCATTCTAGATGATACGGAATCATCTACGGACTTACGATTAGTCCCGAACCCGAACTAAGAATGAATGACAACACGATTTGACAGTAACTGCCCATTCGTGTTGTCATTAATTCTTAGTGGTAAGGTGATACGGAGTAGAATACGCCCGCAACTAAGCCCGAAACAACGGACTTCGGGCTTAGAGAGTAGCCCCCCTGGATCGCAAAGGGCATTTGTACACGGGTGGGTTTTAGTCAGTAAGAGTCTGTAGTTCCGCTCCGCCCAGAGCGTAAGGCGTCATTATGTAGAATTCCCATCCAAATAAAAAGAGAATTCTTGAAACATCCGATTACATAGGAGTAGGACATATACCAGATGCTTAATGGCGTAATACAAAAATGCATGAAGTCAGTCGTTTATCTGTCATTTTGACATAACATCCGTATTAATTGCGTGTTTTACTTTGTCAGGCGGCTTCTTAAAAATATAAAGCAATAGATTTGGAGTTCCGTTCGATTGTGAAAGAATACGCGATTTTATGATTAACGCAATTGGGGTGCCACTGTCTTTCCGGGAAGTATAGGGTGATGTAAGGATTGCCTTTAGTTGCTTGTTAAGTATTGAGAAGAAAAGCAGCCTAGTTAACGTATGAGGGCTCTGGGATCTTGGACTATTATAGTCTGGGGGCTACACTGTAAGCCCGAAGTCCGTAGTTTCGCCTAGCAAGGGGGGCTAGGCGCATTAATAAATTTGCTTCAGTCATCGGCTCTAATATGACACTTCCAGCATTAGAAAGAGATGATGCCATACAGGCAAGAGGGTCGTTTCCAGCAGAGATGTGCGAGATGCGTAGCGAAGGATGTGTTTGATAAGAACCAATATAATCGCTTGCGCTGAGCGAGACTAGGTAAATGAAGCGATTCAATTGGGTTTTAACCGACTTCAAAAAAGGAGTAGCTTTTCAATTTGGTTGTGTTTTTTTATGTCTTGCCTCTTATCTCCGTCATTTATAAACCAAATTGAAAAATTCTTGTAGTATGTGAAAGGATATATACTTTCCAATTGGTCCCATTTCAATTTCATTAAAATCGGTTAAATACTCGTAGTTTGGCTTTTAAATCAAAATAGATTGAATTCGTTTACTTGGATGACGTATTTTGTTTGTCATCCAAAGTAAACGAAGTTGTGTATTTTGCTTTCCTGTGACTTTCCAGTGGCGTAGTTAGTTGTGGGTTTTCCACTAAAAAGTGGAAAATAAAAAGACTTTTTCACAAAAAATACAACCGACTTCGAAAAAACACAACAAAGGGTAAAATAACTTTAATTTTTGAAGTTGGTGTTAAAATACGAAGAAACAACCAAAAACAACCAGTGTTTTTATTTGGAAGTCGGTTGTATTTTTCTGTGAAAAAAATTTGTATTAACAGACACGACATCCATCGCTACGCATAATCGCACATTCGTGGTAACGCACCTCATGCCTATTTTGCATCGTCTCTTTCTACGGTGGAAACGCAGCTTGAGAGAACGAGGCGATGCTCTTCAAAACCATTTTTTTCTAAAACACGTAGTTCCATGTTTATCTGGTACAATACGTAACACCCATTACAAAGTTTACATGATACCGTTACGGCACGGAGGGTGAGCAGTGACCTTGTAATTGCGTAATTATCTTTGAGTTTGTTCACTGGAACGAGTTCTGTCGGTCAAGACCAAGGTGTGACCGTGGAGCAGCATGGCGGCAAATAAGACATTAAACTTGGCTTTAGACGTAATGCGAGGGTTTTTGGAGTCTTGTGATGTAAAAACTGGTTTCTGGTTATTGTCAAGGTGCCTCTCAAGGTATCTCTCAATAATAAATCACCCTACTCCTCCACAGTAGGGTGGTTTTTGTAGGTATGCAAAATATGTATCGTCGTACCTTTTTTAAGCATGGGAAATTATCAAGTGTTCCTTCCACTCTGGACTAAAACTCATCCGTGTTACTTCAAATGCCTTTTGCGTTCCAGTTAGTCTATTCTGTAAGTAACCATTTCGATATCGAGCTTCACCTGAGTGAGATAGCACACAAAGTGAACTTTATTGCACACAACATAAAGGTGTTACGTTTATACTCACCTTGGATTTCGCTGTCGAGACACGAAAATGTTGTTACAGAATAGCACTACAGGACGCAGTGATTCTTTCGAACAATCATGGAGAGTGAGCAGTTACCTTTTAATTCTCTTCTTCTTTGAGTTTTTATATCACTGGAACGAGTTCCGACCGTGGAGCAGCATGGCGGCAAATAAGACATTAAACTTAATGCGAGGTTTATGGAGTCTTGTGATGTGAGTACTGGATTTTGGTTATTGTTAAGGTACCAATTGAGAGTAGGGTAGCTAGTTGACGTATACCAAGTTGGTAGGTACTGATTTTAATTAGAGAAGAATTAGAAATAAACAAAAAAAAATTAAAGCTGAAGCTGAGCTGAGCTTTGAGCTGATTATAAAGCTGAAGAGTTTGTTTGTTTGTTTGGTTGAACGCACAAATCTCAGGAACTAGTTGGAATTGAAAAAATCTTTTAGTGTTGGATAGCCCATTTATCGAGAAAGGCTATAGCTTTTTATGTAAATGTTACGTAGCCTATAGGCTACGTAACATCACGCTACGACCAATGACGGAGACGAAGTTACGCGGGTTAGCTCTAATATTAGATGAATAAACGGAAATTAAATGATATTTGACGGTATTAAGTTTGTTAGATTGCCAATACTGTTTATATAAACTATTTTCGTTTCTGTTGTTGTTGACATTTCCTTTCGAAGTGGAGCCTCATCAATGATTCAGAGCACTTAGGTATTTTAAAAGCTTATCACTCCACCAAACAAGAATACTTAATTGACCTTTTCCTTTCCTTGTCCTCAAACTAGAATAAACTAAACTATTACAAAATCATAGTGACATCTCACCCACACGCACATAATGTTTTGGGAATACATTTATTGTGCGTAAAGCCGCGTTTCCACCTGCAAGCAACTTGCATGCAAATTTAATTACACTGCGGAGCACGATGGAGCGCTTGGTCACATGATCCCTTGGTAGGCCGCAATCTAATTAAACTTGCATGCAAGTTGCTTGCAGGTGGAAACGCAGCCTAACAGCTAAAGAGTGGAATTCCCTGCCGGAGTCCGTGTTTCCTGATAGCTACAACCTGGGAATCTTTAAGCCAAGAGTGATAAGTTACTTCAAGATAAGCGTGCTCCATTTTCGACCACATCATCGCTTACTATTAGATGAGATAGTGGTCAAACGCGTGCCTATAACTAAAACATAAATAGACAAAAGCTGTAACATCTAGATTAAACGAGATGGTTCGTTCGTGAGATCTGAAAGATAATCAAGAATTTCTGAGTCATCGCCATTTTGATGGGCTATCTCAAGATTGCAATGAAAGATGAAACTTACTGTTGGCAAAAATGTTTCGAAAATCTGATAATAATCTGTAAATGGTACCCGCAAACCATTATGTTTACCTCTTTTTGTGCTGAAAGACTGTACAATGCTAGCTCAACTTATACTGGATATTATAGCTTAGTGAGACGTCGTTGTACCACGACATTTTCCTTTGTAGTTCTGTAAGTGGAGCAAATGAGATTACTATCTATTACAAGGATTAGGAGTGACTGAAATCTAAACTAATATTAAAAGCTGAAGAGTTTGTTTGTTTGTTTGGTTGAACGCGCTAATCTCAAGAACTACTGGTTCGAATTGATAAAAAAAAATATATCTCAGTGTTGTATAGACCATTTACTAAGGAAGACTACGACCAAAAGGAGCGGAGCATTCAAAAAAATTGTGACGCAGACGAAGCTGCGAGGGTCAGCTAGTGATTTCATAAAACGTTGTACGTATATGTCCCACCGACGACCATAACTAAACAGAAATTATTTCGCGAGCAAGATCAGTAAGTTCGACACGCTATTTCCAACCACTGCTACATCTGAGAGTCGAAATCAACAGTGGCATCATCATCATCTCCCAAGCCTTTTTCCAACTATATTGGGGTCGGCTTCCAGGACTCGGAGGAGCTCGTGGCTAAATAATAGCCGCACGGGTCGAACTTGAAGGTTAAGCAACGCTTGCCAAGGTTGGTCTGTGGATGGGTGACCATCTTAACGTACCGAGTTTCCTCCGTGCCTCGGAAAGCGCGTTAAGCCGTTGGTCCCGGCTGTCATTTGTAAATCCGACCCCAATATAGTTGGGAAAAAGGCTAGGCAGATGATGACGATTGGGGTCGGCTTCCAGTCAAACCGGATTCAGCTGATACCAGTATTTTACGTGGAGCGGCTGCCTACCAGACCTCCACGACCCATTAACTTGGTAACACGGTACTTCTTTGACAAAACTGAAGTCAGATTTTCTCGCTTCTGTCAATCCGTAACGACTGCTAAAGATTTACAAATAACGGCCGTTGTTTTCCAAGGCAAGGAGGAATCTCGGTATGTTAAGATGGTAATCCATCCACATGCCTTGAAGATCGACCCGTGAGGCTGTTATTCTTTAGCCTCGAGCTCTTCCCGAGCCAGAATCAACAGTGGCGTCCATCAGAAATACGCCGAGACAATGCAGCTCGAAGGTTCACCCGGAGATACAATTTAACAGTCTTGGATTCCGCAACATTTAATAGAAAATAAAAGCGCAAAAAACTATCTATTTAAATAAAAATGAATCACCGAAATGTTTGTACTAAAATGTTTGACTGCACCAAAATTGGATAAGTCTTTATTTTATGTGTTCGTTATTGTCAGGTCTGTATGACAAAAAAAAAACAAAACAAAGAAATATGGCGGTACGAAGTTCAGCTAGTTTCGAATAAATGAAAAACAGGCACAAAATAAAATTTCAATAAACTTGGATAAGAATTGTCTAGTTACCGTAAGAGCTTATGAAATTCAATAGGTTAACAAGTAGGTACCACAGAGGTCACATTAAATACTTATGTTATCGGGGGGCACGGTACTGCCCCCGCCAAGTCGAGCGCGAAGCAAACACTGCCGTACCATCCTTTACTGGAACCATTTCGCCGCATTTTCAGGCCCCTATTTGAAAACCTCTGGATAAGACCAGAACGCAGAAATTTTCGTCATCCAGTAAGCTATAATCACATACTTGAAAAACAAAATTTCAAGTCTGTAGGTCATTTAGTTCCGAAGTTAAGCAAAAGCAAAGTTTCGCATTTATGACACTCACGCACTCACTCACTCATGAATAGAACTAGTACTTCCCATAAACTCAGAGAGCTGAAACTTGGCACAGAGTTAGGGTTTAATGGCCACATAAAGGGAAACCTATAAAAACTAGGATAATCGAAGATCTGGAGTACCTGGTGACCCTGATTAGAAAACACAAGAGCCCAATCAAACTATTAGAGATCGACATACCGCCTTTACAAAAAATATTCAACTTGGTGGGCCGCTTCATTTCAAGTCAAAAGTCGATGATCTGAAGTATCTGATGAAGAACCCTCAGCTGGTCTCAGCTGTATTAGAGATATGGTGATGCCCCCTTCTACTATTGGTACATAAAAAAACGACTGTCATCGTTTGTACAAAAAGAAGTGAAATCCCACCAAAAACATTCTGTAAAAAACTAGCCAAGTCTCGATGGAGCTGCTTGTTTATCTCTAGTAATGAAATCTAGACAAAGTCGTGCCAAGTTCTATCAATGATTAGAAGTCCGTCTGTACTGAAAAAAAAAATTATACTGTTTGTTTCAGGCTCGCCTATACATAAGTATTATTGAAATATGCAGCTTTATCAAGCCATTGACTGGTTATTGAATCAACGTTTTCCAAGTGGCAATTTTCCGTCGCCAATGGGTAGCGGTTCTGGCGACAGATTGGTGCAATGGTGTCATGGAGCACCTGGTTTTGTACCCTTGTGTACCCTTCAACGGCCAAGTCACACAACATTAACTATAATAATAAAGAAATCGCAGTAAGGAACCTTAGACTTGGCACGACTTTGTCTAGATTTCATTACTTTTTAGAGATAAACAAGCAGCTCCATCGAGACTTGGCTAGCTTTTTTAAAAGTTTTTGGTGGGATTCAATTTAGGAGAGGTGTTGCTAAGTAACTCTGGGCTTGTCACTTAAATGGAACATAATTTATTCATTTTATTTGTATACAGTAAGAAGTTTTTATAAGCTTTTATTTTTTATTAGACAATAAACAAAATAACTGTGGCTTAAAGGCAGCCCAACTTAAATGGGGCCTATATAGGATTGGCGCTCTGAAAAAGCAACTTGGGGCCGCGTCAGATCGCGAAGAAGATGGCAGGATGACCACCTTGATCTCTTCCTTTAGAATTGGAAGGAAGAGGCGCAAAATTGTGACCGTTGAAAGGAATGAAGAGAACCTTTTGCCCAGCACTTAAGCAGTATGGGTTGGTAATAAAATTAAAACCAATCACATCTAAAATTCTTCCGACTGACTACTGATCGTAGAAAGCTGAAATTTGGTATGTAGGTTCCTTAGGGAGTGTAGGGCGGAAGATTAAGAAAGGAATTCTGAAATTCGTACGGAAACGGGAAAAAACGGGATATTTATTTATTTAAACTTCATGTACAATAGTGGTACACAGGCGGACTTAATGCAACGAGACATTATCTATTCTCTTCCATATGCGCGTACAAAGCCGCGGGCAAGAGCTAATAATATATTTTATAAAACTCTCCTGCTATTGAGTGACTGACAGACAACTACTACTACTGGTCGTAGATAGCTAATATTTGGCCTGTAGGTTCCTTGGGGACCCGCTAGGGCAAGTGCCTGCTGGGGCTGCGGAATCTGTTCGAAAGAGGTACCGTAGCCTTGAAACGCAAAGGGCACCAGGAGGAACACAGATGGGTTTTAGTCAGTAAGAGTCTGACACTCCCTCCTGCTTTACCCAGAGCGGGAGGAGTCATTTGATGATTTCCCATCCTTAAAAAAAATAACGCTTAAACGTAATATAATAATAATATTATAATTATGCAATATTGCTTTCTATGAGAGAGAGAGAGAGAGAGACAGAGAAACACGCGCACGCCGCACGGCTTACAACTATAGCAAAAAGTGTCGTTACAACTTTTGTTCTTACCGTCTAGCCCCCTTTCGCAACGCGCGACAAGAAACTTTGTTCCAAAAAAAATAAAGGTTCCTTGGGGAGTGTAGGGGAGCACTAATAGAGGATTACCCGAAATTCCTACGGGAACGGCAAAAACGGAATATGCGCATACGAAGTTGCGGGCAAAATGGCAAGTCTTTCTTCTAAAGACCATCTCTGACACTAATCTGTAGAGTTCTTAAATGACACATTTTGCATGAATCGCAATATGTCACGATTATTTTGTAAACATTTACTGATTTAAAAGAGCGTCCATTGAGTTTCTTGCACGTTCTTCTCCATAGAGATCTACGCTTTGGAACGTGCAAGTAGCTTCATGTCTTTGACTGACCGACCTGACAATTCAAAAGTGCCTTTAAATCATCATCATCATCATTTCAGCCGAAAGGCGTCCACTGCTGGACATAGGCCTCCCCCAAGATGGGCGAGTTTGCCATAATCGCCACGCTAGGCAGGCGTGTTGGCGATCGCAGTGTATGGTGTTGAGTTTCACAGAGAACACTGCTGCCCCTTCTCTGGCGAGTCCCTTAGTCGCCTCTTACGACACCCACGGGAAGTGATGAGATGGTATTATTCTTTTACGGCACCGGCCAACACCATACAGCAAAAAAATGGCTTATTCGAAATAAATGCATTGATTTGATTTGATTTGAAAAGGTAGTAAACTATTCTCTTCACAGTCCAAAAGCAGAAGACGGATTATCCATTTATTATACTTCTAAGAGATTACGAATTGGGCTCACGATTTCGACCTTAGATAAATTATTTTATCATTTTTATCTCCTCTGTCGAGCAACAAAAATAGCCTTAAGGAGCTCTCATCCTACCTTACTTTGAAAAGAAGTACTTATTGCCCGAGGGATTATATTATAGCCGGAGGACACTTGGTTTGATCATTGTCAATTGGCATTTGATCTGCAAACAGCCCTGGCCTTATTTCTTATGTAGATAAGCTGAAAATCAATAGAATAATTATTGGATAACTATGAAAGGCGGGATAATGTTAAATCCAAAGTGATTGGATATGAACTTAGAAAAATAAATTGGAAAGCTCAAGGCACTTGTCTCACCGCCGGCGAGGAAGCGATTAGCTATCGACTATTTGCTCGCTGAGAAAAGTGACAAAATATATAGATCTCGTGTGAGTAAAAGAGACACATACAATCATAGTCGATAGTTGACTGTTCACACTGCTGGCGAGCTGCTTTTACCTCAAGTTGATCGCAGCGACAAGAGCTTTCAAAGATTATACTCGCTCAGCGTCACTCACTCGGCGATACTCGCTTGGCGGTCAGAACTCACCAAATAGCAGTGACCGCCGTACAAAAGCACTCGCTTAAAGCCGAGCGCCAAAACTATCGTTTTCATTCGCTACTCGCAGCTCGCCAACTCGTTTAGAGTTTTAAGCTTACTCGCTACTCGCTGATCGTCGACGGTGAGACCAGTGCCTTAAGGTTAGCTCTTGTTTATGTAGGCCTGTTCTTTTCGTTCTTTGAAAAGCGAGATTCGAGGTTAAGCCATTGGTTCCAGCAATATTTTGTAGATCTTTGGCAGTCGTTACGGATTTTCAGAAGCCAAATAATCTGACACCAGTCTTGCCAAGAACCCCACCGTGTGTTCCCACGTTGCCGTCGTGGTGGGGCTTGTGTGTCTCAGTGATCTTGGATCTCTGTTGCTGTGAGTTGCTCATGCCGGAAAGGACCAAGTGAGAGACCAGACAAAGAGGGACACACACACACGCGAGAGGCACACCGTTCGGAGACTTGAACAGTTTTCGGGTTTTCGAACGGTGTGCGTTTCAAAGGACGGAATCTTGCTCACTGGTCTCTGGTACGCGTCTGCTCATCAGACGTGACTATGAGGCCAGTGAGCAAGCAAGAGAGGAGGAGGAGAAGGGAGGAGATAGGGACCGCACCCTGAAAAGGATAAAAAATCATGAACAAGACAAACGGTAAAAGACTACCCCAGGGCGGTACCACCTGCTCAGCAGTTGGAGAATCCGCCACGTCTCCTCTGGAGGCGTCATGCCCCTCGTATTCTGGAAGGGGCAACCTTTGTCATCCACTTGCCAATGGCAACAAGAGCCGAGGAGGCTCCCAATCTGAAGTGTCCCTTGAGGACTTAATAAATTTTAATTTGAATACGCCTAACAAGGTGTCGGGCGAACGCAGCACGGAGGCTCCCTCCAAATTGTGGAGAAGGGGCTTGCCTGAGCGTCAGAGAGATGCGGGGTCAAACTCCGACTCTGCGTCTGGTGACAGCTCGGAGAGCCCTGGACACGAGGGAAGAGGGGCTACTGCGGAGAACGCAAAGTTCTTTCGCAAGCGGCCCAGACCGGAGGACGACCGGGGGTCGACCTCCAACGGAGAGATGGCCCCGGCCCGGAAAATTTCCACCAGAAGGCGGGGTAATGGCCGAGAGGCAGGGGGAGGGGGAGGGGGCTCACCTCCCAGGAGGTTGCCCAGCGTGCTGTAAGCCTTGCTGAGGAGGGGGAGTGCCACCCTGGAGCGAGCGGTTGGAGGCGAGACCTCTCGGCATCTTCGGGCGGTGTACCGGACACCGGTGACGGCTCCAATGAAGGGCGTAAGGCCAGGTTTGTGCAGGTCGTGCAGGCTGCCGTCCGCGATGTGGCTTTGAAGAGGTCACAAGCCTCTAGAAACAAGGCCATGAGCGCGGCAGCGGCCTCCATTTTGGCGGCAGCGGAGGCCAACTTTCGTGAGGCCTCGTCGGACGAAATGTCCAAGTTGCGGGAGGAGGTCGCCCGCCTAGCGGCCGCCACGGAGCTTCTCCAAGAGGAGAATGAGAAGCTCCGAGCAGACCTGGCCGGGCTCCAAGGAGCTGGCTCAAAGGAGGTGCCACAAAGGGGGCGCAAGCACGGGCAAAGCCCGTCCGTACCTGGGGAGAACCAGGTTTTGAACCAGGTACTGAACCTGGTGCGGCAGGAGCTGGCTCCCATCCGGAAACGATTCTCCGTCCTGGAGGGTATCGTCCTGCGCCCCCCCCTAGCGGCAAGCCAGACGGTCTCAGACCCGAGAAAGTCGGCTTCGTACGCAGCCGCTGTAGCTGACAATTCGGGGCGGTCCAGCCAAGCCCACCGAGGGGCCGGACTAGCACCCGCGAAAGCAAAGAAAGGTGGGGCGGCTGCACAGGCGGCGAAGGCTCCAATGCTAGCGGTGCAACCGTTGCCCTCACCTCCAAACTCTCCTGCGGCCGAAGCCGGATGGCAAGTGGTCGGGGAGAAGAAGAAGGCAGGCAAGGCAGCCAGGGCAGCCAAGAAAAGGCAGAGGAGGCGGCAGCGCAAAGCGCGAAGCGTCGAGGCTAAGCTTCGCGCCCCAAAAACCGCAGCTGTAGTGATGAAGCTACAGCCAGACGCGGAGAAGAGGGGCGTGACGTATAGCCAAGTGATCTTAAAGGCAAAGGAAACGGTGAACCTTCAGGAGCTCGGCATTACTGGGGGCATCCGGCTCAGGGTGAATATGACTGGGGCCCGGATGCTGGAGATCCCCGGTGCTGCCAGTGGCCCGACCGCTGACGCTCTGGCCGAAAGGCTCAGAGCGTCCTTAAATGCGGACGAGGTCCGAGTGTCCAGGCCCACTAAGTGCGTTGACATACGCATTCTAGGCCTGGACGACTCCGCCACGGAGGAGGAGGTGGTTGCCGCCATCGTCAGGACTGGGGGGTGCTCTGCCGAGCAGGTGAAGGCAGGCACCATACGTCCTGACCACACGGGCATGCGAACCGTCGTGGTGAGCTGCCCCGTAACGGCGGCCAAGAAAATATCGGAGGGCCGAAGACTCCTGGTGGGCTGGGTATCTGCGCAGGTCAAACTGCTGGAACCCAGACCTCTGAGGTGCTTCCGCTGCCAAGTGGGCAACCACGTGGGAGTCCAGTGCACCTCGGAGGTGGACCGCAGCGATCTTTGTTTCCGCTGTGGTCAGCCCGGACACAAGGCCGGCTCGTGTAACGCCACGCCACACTGCGTTGTATGTGCGGCAGCTGGCAAGCCGGCCGATCACTGGGCTGGGGGCAAAGCCTGCGCTCCACCCGCCAAGCCCGAGGCCAGAAAGAAGCCCTCCACCACCGCCGTCCCTGCCGCTGCCGCCGCCACTGCTGTAGCCGCTGCCGCCACCAATACTGCCGTCACTGCCACCGCCGTCACTTCGGTTGCCGCGAGTGAGTCCCCACAAGGGACTCAGAAGGAGGCAGAAATGGAGTGTCAATAACGGCTTCATTACGCCTCCTTCAGGCGAACATCAACCACTGCGCCGCCGCTCAAGACCTGTTAGTCCAGAGCATGGCACAGTGGTTGATTAACATCGCCGTGGTTGCTTAGCCATACTTTGTCCCGCTCAGAGGTGACTGGGTGGAGGACCTAAACGGCTCAGTGGCCCTAATTTCGTCAGCCGCTACCGGTACCCCATCCCTCGAAAGCGTTAGGAGAGGACAAGGGTGCGTAGCAGCACGGTTCGGGGAGATTGTCGTGGTAGGAGTGTACTTCTCCCCGAATCGAACTCTCGCCGAGTTCCAAAACTCCCTTACGGAGTTGGGCGTCATCGTCACCGGGTGTCGTACCCTCCCCGTACTCGTTCTCGGGGACTTCAATGCTAAGCACTTGGCTTGGGGTTCCCGATATACGGATACGCGGGGCAGGATGGTGGAGGACTGGGCTCTGGAGACAGGCCTGGTCGTCCTAAACCGGGGTTCTGTCCCCACGTGTGTGCGGATGCAGGGGGAGTCCGTGGTGGACATTTCGTTCGCCAGCCCTGCTCTGTCACCGCGTGTCATTGACTGGCGCGTATTAGAGGAGGTGGAGACCTATTCCGATCACCGGTATATCCGGTTTGACGTCTCCTCCCAGACCTCAACCTCGCCAGTCCGGCAGACCCCAAGCGGTCCACGGTGGGCGCTGAAGCAGCTGGACCGGGAGCTCCTCTTGGAAGCTTCGATCGTGCAGGCCTGGGTGTCACATCCGGACAGGCCTGCTGAAATCAACGACGAAGCAGAGTGGTTCCGGGAGGCCATGTCCGATATCTGTGACCTGGCAATGCCCCGGGTTAAGCCAGGATGCGCCCGCCGCCAGGTGTACTGGTGGTCGCAAGAGCTGGCGACGCTGCGTCAGGCATGCGTTGTCGCACGGCGCCGGTACACTAGGCACCGCAGGCTCCGCATCCGCCCTCCGGATGCGCAAGTCAGAGAGGCGGAGCTGTACGAGGAGTACAAAGTGGCGAAGGCCGCCCTCCGAGCGAGAATCCTGCAGGCCAAAGATCTGGCTCGCAAGGAGATGCTGGAGTCTCTGAACGGGGACCCGTGGGGAAGACCCTACAAAATGGTGCGGAATAAGCTCCGCACCTGGGCCCCCCCGTTGACGCAGAGTCTCCGGCCCCAGCTGGTGGAGGACGTGGTGAGCGTTCTGTTCCCCTCGCGAGGGGAGCATACTCCCCCGCCTATGGCTCCGCCATCTGCGGTGCCCTATGCGGACTACACCGAATACGACGATGACGATGCTCCGGAGGTGACTGAGGTAGACCTGAGAGTGGCCGGGGCTGCCTTCAAGCGGCTTCTGCCCAATCTAGCAATCCAAATACCTCCTGCCGGAGGCTTTACGCGGGGGTTGTGCGGTCCATGGCCCTTTATGGGGCGCCAGTGTGGGCGCCTACTTTGAGGAAGCGACCTGCCCATTACCTTAACGCGTCTCAGAGGGTCATGGCTATCCGGTTGGCCCGGGGATACCGCACGGTCTCTGGCGAGGCGGCGAGTCTCCTTGCTGGACTTCCGCCATGGGATCTGGAGGCGAGAGCCCTCGCGCACATTTACGAGTGGCGCGTGGAGGCGCAACGCCGGGGCGAGACTCCTCTGCCGCGGCAAACCGCAGCAAGGCGGACGGAGCTCCGGCAGGATCTCATTGCGGTTTGGAGACAGCGACTGTCGCAACCCAGCGCTGGGCACGCCACAATCCAGGCGATAAGTCCCCTCTTTGAGGAGTGGCTGGAGCGGCGCCACGGCGTCCTCACCTTCCGCCTGACGCAGGTACTCACCGGACACGGTTATTTCGGGAGATACCTGTTTCGGATTCGGCGGGAGGACACGCCCGGGTGTCAACACTGTGAGGGTCACCCAGAGGACACGGTGGAGCATACGGTGGAGGTCTGTCCTGCTTGGGCGGAGCACCGCCGGGTCCTCGTCGAGCCGATCGGCGGCGGCGACCTCTCGCGACCGGCCTTGGTTCAATCTATGGTCCGGAGCGAGGAGGCATGGGAAGCGGTCACCTCCTTCTGCGAAGCAGTAATGCTAGCAAAAGAGGAGGCCGAACGTGTGAGAGAGAGGGAAACCTCACGTCCCAGTCGCCGCAACAGAAGGAGACGCCCCAGGCGTCGGAAGTCGCAAGGCGATTTCCGGCCGCCGTAGGCGCGGGCCTGCGGTCGGCGAGCAGTGGGTGGCTCGCCGTCTGATCGGAACTAGGCCCGGGTCGGCGGCGCGCTGCGATCCCAGCGCGCCTCATAGAGATGTCATCTGTTCGAAAGGGGTGCCGTAGCCTTGGAACACAAAGGGCACCGGGAGGAACACGGATGGGTTTTAGTCAGTAAGAGTCTGACACTCCCTCTTGCTTTACCCAGAGCGGGAGGAGTCATTTGATGATTTCCCATCCATAATAAAAAAAAAAAAAAAAAGTCTTGCCAAGAAGTACCGTGTTCCCCAGTTAGTGCTTTATCAGAATGAGGGAGAGGAGAATTAAAACTCCATCCGTCTGTTCATCGGCAGGCTATATCACAGGAACTGTAATAGCAGTTGAAATTTTCTCAAAATAAAATAAAATAAAAATTGAAGGAGCCCCCCTGAATTTTAATTTTATTTTATTTTATAATTAGCTTTATTTTATTATATTTATTTTATACAAGAAACATGTTCTTTTTCGGTTATGGGTACGGAACCCTTCGTGTGAGAGTCTGACTCGCACTTGGCCGGTTTTTTAACAAGTAAACTAACCTTACAATTTAGTGAAAGTGTGTTAAAAGTAAATCATACAATTAAATCATTTGAGCATGCACCATTAGCCCATGTATTGAAAATTATACACGGTACTATACAACAGCAGCCCATGTCATATATCCAATGATTACTACACATTCATTAAAAAAAAAAATATTTTACTAGTTGACTCGCGCAACTTCGTCTGCGTCACAATTTTCATTACTGCTCCGCTCCTATTGCTCTTAGCGTGATGATATATAGCCTATAGCCTTCCTCGATAGATGGGCTATCTAACACTGAAAGAATTTTTCAAATCTGACCATCAGTTCCTGAGATTAGCGCGATCAAGTAAACAAACAAACTCTTCAGCTTTATATATTAGTATAGATGAATATTTAAATTAATATTAAAATTAAAATTAAATTATTATTCAAATTAATATTATTATTACAATATTATTCATATTCATCACGCATGACGTAGTTTGAAACATTCAGGAGCAAGTGCAGTCCGAGCCTTGAGTTCCTAGGACGGTGCGGAATGGCACACTGACATTGTTTTGATACGTAAACGTTATAAACAGGGTGTTTCATAATAAAATTCTAACGCAGTGTTTAGTTTTATTATAGTATTATCTTGATGAATTAATTAAAAAAACTATCGCGCCTAAAGGTAGTTTATATCGCGTACATTGAGTGGGTTGCCTTTTTAGACGACTAAAATGGCATCGAATAAATATCGAACAATACTCTTGACTTTTTATTGAATCAAAGGTCAGTTTCTAACTCGAATATCAAACTAATTGACCCTTAGTTGAATAGTACTTGAAGGCACCAATTACCGATATTATATTTGGGTATTGTACCCATTGTACCTTTACCTACTTATATTAATTGCTTTGGGCGGTAGGAAATTATTGCTTATGTAATTTTATCATGGCATGGTCGTCTATGAACTTATGTTAGTAGTTTTTGATATTGTAGGTGAAAATTTGCTATTATAAAAGCCATCTCGAGATGGCTTTATAATACAGAGAGACGATTTTTTTCTTAAAGTAATGGAACACCTTTGAAAACCAACACGTTTAGTTAATACCTGTTCCGAATAGTTATGATCATTCTAGTTTATCAGAAAAAAAGTACATCAATACTTATCAGTAACTAGCGACCCGCCCCGGCTTCGCGCGGGTGCATATTATGTACTAAAACCTTCCTCGAGAACCACTCTATCTATTTAAAACAAGACAGACAGCAGAAGCGATTTTGTTTTATATTATTTATTGATTGACAACCTTTGGTCCACAGTGTTAAAGTGTAAAATTAAGTTTATTTATGAGCTAGACAGTAGACAGTTCAATAGCATAATTTACTGTGCATAGTTTGTGCTGTACCGGACACCTTTGAGCACAGGCTTAAATCATTCGACAACCTGGGTTTACCTAGTGTCTTAAGTTTACTTATTGTTGCAATATTTGCGACTAGTTTCTTATTATATTTTTACCCGACTGCGAAAGAAGGAGGGTTATGTTTTTCGAGTGTATATATGTATGTTTATTTCTTTGGCACGCCCTAGAGCCTAAACGGCTCGATGGATTTTAGCTTGAGAGGAGTCGTTAGATTTGTATTTACTGTGAAAGTGACACTGGGTATATCAAAATGAAAAAAAAAAAAACCAAAACGGCGGGTTTTTGGCGTCAAATGATGCCTTCAAAAATATTTTTTATATAGCTGTCGAGTGGGGTATCAGTATGAATGGCTCGAGGAGACGTTTCCAAAAAAGTAACTCACTAAAATGTAGGAAATAAAATCATTGACGCGTAAAATTTGCTGGATCTGCAATACTTTTTTCTCTCTCTCTCTCTCTCTCTCTAACGTCACAACGATCAAGTCAAGGTGACGCTTTTGTTTTTTTTTTCTCAAAATAAAGATAACCTTACGCTGACGTGGCTATATCTTAATTAGTTTAGGCCTCACACAAAAGGTTGAGCATCTCCGTTCGCTTAATAAATGTCAAGTGGGCGAATGTCTTCGACCAATTTTGGTCAGGGGTCACAAAGAAAAGTGATCGCAAAAAATTGGTACGAAATATTTATCTATAGGAGTTCCATTATTTATATTTTATTCTTTTGGGAATTGAAAAGGTCAGTTTAGTCTGGTTTTAGGCTATTTTTCTTTGTTTCGTTTGATGTTTGGAAAATGGAGTCTTACACTTGGGAATAACAGTTGTGTCTAAATAGAGTGATGGTGTATACAGAGAAAATGTATCGTTGTAAATAGTATTTAAATATTCATAATATTTAAGTAGGTAGGCCTTTTATCTATTGTAATAAGATAAATTCGAACAGTCTGTTTAGTTGTATCTTATCAAAATCTCAAATCTACGTTTTCTACCGTTCGATTCAACGACGCTTTAACGTATAAACTTGTTGGAGCGAGCGTGAAGTGAACTTTAATTCCTTCTTGTTTGAATGGACTGACAGCCCACTTCACGTTCATTTCTAAGCTCACACTTTGAGTTATTTATAGAATCGACTGGACCTGCGTATCTAAAAAGGCGACTACCTACCTATAGCAGAATCATATTAGATTCAGAATCACACAACTATCTGTCTTTTATTTTTATCTTTATCACAAACGCATTAGGTTCAAGGTTGATTGGGAAAATTTGACAGTGACGGGTAGCGTGTTGTGCTTTCTGATTCTGATAAAGTGGCCTTTTTAGACCACCAGAGGGCTCACAATTTGTCAAAAACTCCTCTAACTATACCTCTACAGTTTTTGACATTGATGGTGGCTCAAATGATATTGCTTCTTGCATTTTAACCATTTTAAGTACTTTCAAGAGTTGGCAACCTTGATATACTTCTGATTTTTTACTTCTTTTTTTATTTGTAATGGGTTTGCTCTTGACTCTAATCTATGTCAGTGATGACAGAGACAAAGTCTACGATGGAGCGAGTCTACCTAGAAGGAGCCTGTTCACTCTAACTTTGAAGAGATTAGGGTTGTAAGCTTGGGTTGTTGTAGGGTTTTTATTTAATATCCGAAAGGCATTATTATATATATGAGATGTCTTCTCAAATCAATCAATATATATATATAAAATTCTTCCGTTACTGAGTGACTGACAGACAACGCGCAGCTGAAACTACTGGTCAAAGACAGCTGAAATTTAGCATCCTTGGGGAGTGTAGAGGAGCACTAAGAGGATTTCCTACAATTTCTACGGGAACGAGAAAAACGGAATATATGCATACGAGTCGCTGGCACAAGCTAGTGGAATATATAAAAGAGCCATCACAATTTCAGCCGTAAATCACAATCGAACATCACAATGTCCACTGAACAACTGTACTCCTCGCGTCAAGTAAAGAAACAAATCAGCGCTATTGAATACATTTATACACCTGCAGCCACCTCATCATTACATAATATACAATTATACGATCTAAGTTCAAACAGAGCGACCTGTGCACGCCAAGAATTGTGAAAACCGTAATGTTTCCTTTCACTCTCGAGTACCATCATGTGAGGTAGACTTTACACCTATTTTGTTAAAGTCAAAGAGTGAATTATAATAACAGTATTTAAGGAAAGCGGATGCCCTATTAATTTGCGAGGTGTAAGAAATGTTTAACCAAGCTATTTCTCCCATAACATTTTTTGGTTAATTAAGCTGGTTAATTAGCCTCGCTACGCATCCTCGCACATCTCTTGTGGAAACGCAGCCTTACAGACAAGTCTAAAATCCGACGACATTTCGTCGAGACAAAAAAAAATAAGTCTTCTAAGATAAAAAAATATACTTCCTAGTTTCGCCAATTAGGGAACATAGGACCAATTAGGTCCTCCGTTTCCCCTTGATTATTGAAAACTGGACGTAACCATTGACTCTAACAGTCTATAAGAACCTCACTTCATGGCAAAACTTTTGGAAATATTTGGTACCTGCCCTTTTTTTAAGGATGGAAAATCGTCAAATGACTCCTACCGCTCTGGGTGAAATACTCTTACGTACTAAATCCCATCCGTGTTCCTCCTAGTGCATTTTACGTTCCAGGGTACGGTGCCTCTTTCGAACAAAGTCCGCAGCCCTAGCAGGCACTGGCCCTAGCGGGCCCCGTTTTCTATGCTGACAGCTTTTTGAGGCGCGCGTGATAAACTAGAAAACATAGGCGATATATTTTTTTCTCCAGGTGAATTTTGCTTCTTCTCATCCTGTGGGTGTGTAAGGTCTAACGACCCCGCACACCCTTAGTGTCAGAGTTTCTGAACCGCCACTAGGACCAAGCAGGTAATTTCTACATTTAATAATTTAAAATTTGTTCAAAGAAAGTACCTCTTTATGCCAACTAATCCAAGCTACGCGTACCTGACCTTTGCGGAGATCAAAAAAATATTCAATTACTGACATTACATTTTTACAATTTCCATCTAATTGACCACAAGGCGACCTCAATATTTCGTACGAGTATTCAATGGCACTGGAGGTTCGTTAGCGCTCAAGTATTGGTTAAGTTTTAAAGTATTAGACGCTAAAAGTATTTGCCGTCTAGTTAGCATCGGTTCGTCATTATCTCTAAAATTCAAAAATTTCGTGTCACGGTGTTTGTTATCGAACTCCTCCGAAATGGCTTGACCTATTTTCATGTAATTTTGTGTGTATATTCGGTATACTACTCTGTCAAGAAAGTACCGGGAAAAGATCAATAATACACAAAATGTCTGTTATTCATCCAAATTTATTTTATCACCTTCAAAGTATGCTCCTTTAGAAACGATACACTTGCGCCTACGAATAATCCATTCATCAAAACATTTTTTAAACGCTGCTTCCGGAATTGAGTTCAGTTCTCGCCGCGAATTCTCCTTTATGTCTTCTATCGATTGAAAACGGGTGCCACGAAGTGGTAATTTGAGTTTAGGAAAAAGAAAAAAGTCAGCAGGAGCCATATCTGGTGAATATGGTGGTTGCTGGATGGTATTTGTTGAGTGTTTGGTTAAAAATTCGTTCACAATGATAGCCTTGTGCGAAGGCGCATTGTCGTGGTGCAAAATCCAAGAATTTTCTTTCCACAAATCTGGCCTTTTTCGTCGAATTTGCTCTCTTAAACGCCGCATAACGCTCAAATAATATTCTTTATTTACCGTTAGACCTTCCGGTAAGAATTCAGAGTGCACAACACCGCGATAGTCAAAGAAAACAGTCAACATGACTTTGACTTTTGATCGACTTTGGCGTGGTTTTTTCGGTTTCGGTTCAGTTGGAAGGCGCCACTCCGAAGCTTGTTGACTAGTTTGCATGTCAAACTCGTAAACCCACGTCTCGTCACCAGTAACAATGCGTTTCATGAATGTTGGGTCCGAACTGACTCGTTCTAGCATGTCCTCAGTGACTTTCATGCGATTGAGTTTTTGGAGAAAATTCAGATCTTTTGGGACTAGCCGAGCAGCAACATGTTTCATACCGAAATGATTAGTTAAAATGGTACGGATCGACTCGTGAGATACAGAAAGTTCGGCGGCTATCTCTTTCAGAGTTGAATGGGGATTTTCAGTCACTATTTCCTTCACTTTTGCGATGTTAACTTCAGTTGCAGACGTTGACGGCCTACCAGAGCGAGGCAAATCTTCCATCACATCTCGACCGCTTTTGAACGCTTTGAACCACTCATAAGCACGAGTTTTTGATAAAGTCGATTCACCGTAAGCCTTCTGTAACATTTTCAGTGACTCCGAACACGAAATTCCATTGGCGATGCAAAATTTAAGACAAACTCTTAGTTCGATATTTTTGTCCATTATGAAATTCGCAATACACACTATATAATTATGATATTACTAAAACCAGCACTGTATTTAATATAAATAACAGATGCAACTCAAACTCCGCGCCAAAATGGAAAACAGTTGTGCCAATCTAACAACTACAAAAAAACAAAAATTTGAATTTGGAACCATAAACAAATCATCCATTCCCGATACTTTTAATAGGTGGTAGGCTATTTTTTTTTGCAAATCAACGTTTGCCCAGTCATCTAGTCTATCTTCTAATATATACATAAAAATCTCGTGTCACGGTGTTTATTACCGAACTCCTCCGAAACGGCTCGACCGATTTTCATGAAATTTCGTGTGTATATTCGGTAGGTATGAGAATACGTAGTAGGTTATTTTTTTAGTTTCTTATAGAGTTTGTGAAAGAAATGTTTCGTCTGAAGAAAGACGATGGAAAATACGATAGTCACCCAAACGGACAAAACGTTTTAGGAATACTTTTAGCTAAGGAGTGAAATTCTTTGCCGGTGTCTATGTTTCATTACAGCTATAATAAAGAGTACATAAGAAAAGAGTGAAACGGTTACTTCTAAATAAGCGTGTAGCATCGTAGATCGTTGAGATTATGGTTTAAAACCAGCTTATCAATAGAAGTAATCGTATTACGTGTATCAACCATGGCAACCATAAAGCTTATCTTTCCTAGGTGTTTATTATATACTAGTTGACGCGCGCAACTTCGTTTGCGTCACAATTTTCATGACTGCTCCGCTCCTATTGGTCTTAGCGTGATGATATATAGCCTATAGCCTTCCTCGATAAATGGGCTATCTAACACTGAAATAATTTTTCAAGTAATTCCTGAGATTAGCGCGTTCAAGTAAACAAACAAACAAACAAACAAACTCTTCAGCTTTATATATAAGAAGAAGTGTTTCTAGGAGTGTGTAAGGCTGCATTTCGAGGTTGCGTAGCGAGGGATGTGTTTGTTAAGAACCAATAGAATCGCTTCATTTACCTAGCCTCGCTCAGCACAAGCGCTCTATTGGTTAACAAACACATTCCTCACTATGCATTCTGGCACATCTGTGGTGGAAACCAGCCTAAGGATCGTTGCAGTAGGCGTTCTGTACTCCTCCTTACCCTCATGGGCGTGACCTATAGTATTTTTAATACCTTTTTTATTAACCATCTGATGGCTGTTGGCCGAGGCCATCTTCAGTATCTAAGGACTCCAGTGAAAGGTTTCTGAAATTGATAGATTCCAGGGTCGCAAATCAAAGATGTAGTTCAACTACAGATCTTAAAGTTCCTATCTATGAGCTGAAGACGGCGTTTGATATCGGTAAAACGGGGTGAATAGAAACACAGGGGGTGAAAAGAAAGAAAACTTTGAATGGTATTTTCACTTGAATGCCACATGATTGGTTTCTGAAAAATATCAATCTTTAAAAGATTTATATATTTTTTTTAATTAATATTGATTTAAAAGTCAGAAACTATTATTGTTTTGAGGAGCTCGTGGCTAAATAATAACAGCCCAAGGGTCAATCTTCAAGATTAAGCAACGCTTGCCAAGGTTGGTCTGTGGATGGGTGACCATCGGAAAGCACGTTAAGTCGTTGGACCCGGCTGTCATTTGTAGATCTTTGGCAGTCGTTACGGATAGTCAGAAGCCAGTTAATCTGACTCCAGTCTTGCCAAGAAGTACCGTGTTTCCCAGTTAGAGGGGTTGGGTTGTGGAGGTCTGGTAGGCAGCCGCTCCGCGTAAAATACTGTTATGCAGCTAAATCCGGTTTGACTGGAAGCCGATCCCAATATAGTTGGCAAAAGACTAGGCAGATGATTGATTTAAAAAATCGGCCAAGTGCGAGTCGGACTCGCACACGAAGTGTTCCGTATCATAAACCCTACTTTTTTTTTTTGTTTTAGCGGCTATAGAAATACATAATCTGTGTAAATTTCAACTGTCTACCTATTACGGCTCTTGAGATGTAACAGCCCGCTGATAGACAGACAGACGGACGAACGGACGGACAGTCGAGACTTAGTAATAGGGTTCCGTTGGTTACCCTTTGGGTATGGAACCCTAAAAATTGAGAATTTAAAATAAAGTGACAATCCCCTTCAAAATTTTGTTTCTATTCACCCCTGCGTTTTTATTCACCCCGTTTTACGGTACTACACCAATGGTTCCATAATTACGAGCCTTCCATAAGCTACATAGCAAAAGAAAGGTGCTCTAATCATCAAAACTTTTGCGGTCATTTCAAAAGCCCACATGGACTTAGACCTTGAAAGTCAAAAGCATAATAAATTGCAAAAAAGTATGTCACAAACTTAACTTAAGCCTTGTCTTCATCATAATGAAACTCATTGAAACTATTTCGACATCTTGTGAAATATCCGGCAATAACTTATTGGTTATTGCACACTCGTATATAAAATTGACAGCTCTAAGCTACTGTTTGTTTGTTTTGTGTGTTATTTATCATATAGTAATTCTAGGCTTAGGTATCATCAATCTAGCTTTTTTCGCAAAGAGGAATGTTAATAAAAACTTTTTACAAAAATATGCAACCGACTTCTAAATAAAAACCACTCATTGTAAAAAACAACTTTAATTTTGGAATTCGGTGTTTTTGGTGTGGTTTCTTTGTTTTATATGACACGGACTTAATTTTTTTTAATTCCAACCAGTCCTTATCAATTTAATTGTCTATCTCCGAAGTTTTTTTTATCTGATCTTCACGCAATTTTAATGGGACCACTTCAAAATATTTAAAAAAAAAATTACTTTGCAAATCCCTCCATATATAAAAGACTTGTGTCTGAACAAACATAAAAATGAACATTCGTTTTGATAATATCTTTTTTCTTAAGTCGGTTAAAATTAAGGTAGGTATTACTTTCCTAAACTAATATCAGATTTTTTTATATGTTTTTAAGGTCTCTGGAAATGCCAATCAGATTTTGAAACTTGAAGTAATTGAAATGTGTTGTCAAAGGCTTCTTTCTAATCCCAGAAAATTGTACGGTTAATTTGGCCACAGGAGTGAGCCCGGGGGAGAAAGAGAAAGATATATGGAGATCCTGTAACAAGCCTATAAAAAGAACCACTTTACAAGTCACAACAAAGGTATCTCCAGTGGCGGCTTTAGGGCCTGGAGATGCGGGCGGCCGCTCAGGGCGCCGGCCGGGACATAGGTACTGGACGTTGCGTGTGCTACCTTAACCTCTTTATATGAAAGCTGCTTTCGATATAAAAAAACTCGTCTTGTCTCGTTATGCACTTAAATTTTAAGTCTGCAACACTATCTCGAGGACATTCAGGCAACACCTATCGAAACCTTAAACTTTAGAAAAGCTCAATCTTCAAGAATTATATCTCAACACCTGAGTGTAAGGATGTAATTGGTATTGCCTGAATGTCTTCGAGATAGTGTTGCAGACCTAAATTTATAACTCAATAATAAATAATTATATCTCGCTATCGCGCTTAGATGGTTAAGCCCGGCCCTGGGTATCACACAATATTTATCAGTAGAAGATTTTCAGGTAAAAAGGTCGGCAAACAAGATCAAATCGATTGAATTTTCCACCTTTTGCTGACAGATTAAAACCACGGTGTCTTGTCAGCCTGAGAGACATAAATGTCCCAAAACCTACGGATTCAATTGAATCCATTACGCATTAACGGATTTTGATTTTATTGGAGGATTGCTATCCTTCCTTCCTTCCTAATATATAAAATTCTTCCGTTACTGACTGATGAGTACCGAAACTGCTGGTTGTAGAAAGCTGAAATTTGGCATGTAGGTTCCTTGGGGAGAGTAAGGGAGCCATAAGAAAGGATTTCCTGAGAGGAGCTCGTGGCTATATAATAACAGCCGCATGGGTCGATCTTCAAGGTTAAGCAACGCTTGCCAAGGTTGGTCTGTGGATGGGTGACCATCTTAACATACCGAGTTTCCTCCGTGCCTCGGAAAGCACGCTAAACCATTGGTCCCGGCTGTCATTTGTAGATCTTTGGCAGTCGTTACGGATAGTCAGAAGCCAGTAAATCTGACTCCAGTCTTGCCATGAAGTACTGTGTTACCCAATTATTGGGTTGTGGAGGTCTGGTAGGCAGCCGCTCCTCGTAAAATAATGGTATTCAGCTAAATCCGGCTTGACTGGATGCCGACCCCAATATAGTTGGGAAAAGGTTAGGCAGATGACGAAGAAAGGATTTCCTAAAATTTCCACGGGAACGGGATATGCGCGTACGAAGTCGCGGACAAGGGCTAGTCATCGTACTCTTACGTTACTGGTGACTGACAGACAACGCACAGCCGAAACTACTGGTCGTGTAGGTTCCTTGGGGAGTGAAGGGCAAAATTCCTAAGGGAACGGAAAAAACGGGATATGCGCGCTCGAAGTCATGGGGGAATCGAATATCCAAATTACGGGTCCCACAGATTGCCACGACGCGACACTTTGAAAATTATCCGACAACAGCTAACCATAAAAGATAGGTCACGTATTTTTTTGACATGTTAATAAATAATGAAGACGATAGGTACAGTGCGCTGAAATTTCACGTGACATCACGTCTACGTAAACAAGTAACAAGCTCCCACGCCTAAACTTTTACGCGTTTCATATTAACTGTAAATTTTTAGGGTTCCGAACCCTTATAGGATCACTCGGGTCTGTCCGTCTGTCACTTCTGAAAAATTGAATTCTGTTGAAATTTGATATTCATATGGACTTTTGTGACCCAGAGACGGACGTGTTACGTAAATTATTAAATTTATAGTAGGTATGGGGGTCACTTTTGGGGGTGTCAAACTAGAAAAGTAAAAAATAAGTTTTTTGAACAATATCGTGTGACATATCATAATGAAAGGGCTTACTGTGAGAGTTTTAATAATATTTTTTTATAATTTTGAAATAAATGGCTTTGAAGTTATTCAAGAAATTATGCCGAAAATTATCTTTCTAACATTAAAAAAAATGAAGATAATAGATCTTTACCTAAAGATTACAAGAAAATCTATAAGAAGTCTACCTATAGTGTAAAAATAACATGTTAAAAAAAATCGTTCGAAACCCTTTGCACGCGAGTTCGACTCGCACTTTGTGAAACCGACGGTTAATGTTTCGCCATTTGATAGCTGGTCATATGTCATGGTGTTTAGTAAGTCATGGTGGTGATCAGTATTCCTGATCCTTATCTTTGAGACAGACCGAAGTCGGCTTGATTTATAGGTTTTCTTAAGTATCTTATGTTGTCACCTTCATAATTTATGGTCTAATTAAAGGATTTAATTGTTTTTTTACTATGATGCCTATCAATAGTAAACCACTAACTCACCTGCTGGTAAGCGATGATGTGGTCGAAGATGGAGCACGCTTGCCTAGAAGTAACCTATTCACTCTTAACTTAAAGACTCCCAGGTTGTAGCTATCGGGAAACACAGACTGCGGCAGGAAATTCCACTCCTTAGCTGTAGGTATGCACTATGAATGTGTTCCCAAAAAGTTTTGTGCGTGTGGGTGGAATGTTCACCGTGTTAATTAGTTTCCTACGTTTATTTTTTTATTTATTTTAATTATTTTTAACTAGTTGACCCGCGCAACTTCGTCTGCGTCACAATTTATATTCATTACTGCTCCGCTCCTATTGGTCTTAGCGTGATGATATATATAGCCTACAGCCTTCCTCAATAAATGGGCTATCTAACACTGAAATAATTTTTCAAATCGGCCTAGGAGTTCCTGAGATTAGCGCGTTCAAGTAAACAAACAAACAAACAAACAAACTCTTCAGTTTTATATATTAGTATATAGAAATAGATACTAGTTTCACGCATTCAGCTGAATCCGGTTTGACTGGAAGCCGACCCCAATATACAAAGTTGAGTAAAGGGCAGGTGGATGATTAACATTTTCCTTAGTTCAAAATCATGCCATGGCAATGTCACCATATTAGATTAAGATCCACCAACTAAGTCTTGGCGAGCAAGTCTAACAGACGTAATAATCCTTACTAATATTATACATGCGAAAGTAACTGTCTGTTTGTCGCGTTTCCAAAACTTAAAGTGAACAGGCTCCTTCTGGGTAAGCTCGCTCCATCGTAGACTTTGTCCCTGTTGTCTCTGATATAGACTAGAGTCAAGAGCAAACCCATCATTAATAAAAAAACAAACTACTGAACCGATTTAAATTAAATTTGGTACAGTGATAGTCTACAACGTGAGAAAGGACAAATATTACTTTTTATCCCGGGAGCATGTTCCCTAGGTACCACACGGGCGAAGCCGCTGGTAGAAGCTAGTAGTCGTATATATTGTCAAAAGAGAAAACGACAATACGCTTGGAAGTGCGACACAACTGGGCTACCTAATGTTAAAATGTCTATACTCTCTGGATTTTAACTGGCAGTGTAGCATAGACCATACGCTAGCAAAATAATAGGTAAAAGGAGCTGCTTAAGTTGATGATCACCATAATTCTGTTGAGTAGAAAAAACTCAGTTTGTCAGGAAAATTCTACATCATTATGGAAAAAAGTAGTTCAATCAATTTATGACACCCGGTGACATTTTTCCACAAAAAAACTGGTTTTATTTCACTCTGATGGTATTAAGACGTCGATTACTGTTAATCGCGTTATGATAAAGGCAGCTATAAAGACTATTACAGACATTATAATCTGTCTGGCAGTTAGTTTAGCGAGAAAATTGCTCGCGTGATTGTGTGTGGCCGCGAAACTGGCGACAGCGGTTTGGGAATTTAATATTTTTCTTGTTATGTTTGATAAATAATTCAATTCTAAAAGACAAAACCGGCCAAGTGTGAGTCGGACTCGCACACGAAGGGTTCTGTACTATAAACCTTCATTTTTGTTATTTGTTGTTTTAGCATCAAAAGAAATACACAATCTGTGAAAATTTCAACTTTCTATTATGGTTACTATAATGGTGGTTGGTACCTATGGAAGGACGGACGAACGGACGGACGGATAGCGGAGGCTTAGTAATAGGGTTCCGTTGGTTACCCTTTAGGTACAGAACCCTAAAAATTGGTAGTTTGTCTTTCATTGTTTCGAGTGGCATGTTTGAACATAATGACATTTTATTTAATTATGAAGTCGGCACGAAATATAGGCTAAATAAATATAAAGCTTATTATAGCTTTCTACTCCTAGTGTCAGGTTTTAACTATAAATAACACTTAAGCAAAGCATATACTTTCACTGCCTAAGAGGTTGCTGGTGTTTTACAAATAACCCTGTATAAATAATAAATAAATAAGTATTTGAATAAAATACATAATATCACTTCTGAAAATTAATCCCTTCCTATTTAACACAACCATGATATAGGTACGCAAATGTAATGTGTCAGCGCAGGGTGCCAACTGAAAATCAGACACTCAAAATCTGACTAAGTGTTATTTGCTGTTATGTCGAATAAATGTTTTCTGTAACATTTAAATAACTTCTCTGCGGATAAAATAATGTTAGCAAATCACTCCGCTCACCGCCCCGCTTGCTCTAAAGCCCAAATTACCGGCGCTGGTGCATTACATCATATGATTGCGGGGCAGAGCTCTATGGACTCACGGGCCATTCTCATTTCTCACATAACAGTTTGACTAATAACTTTATAGAAGAAACTGAACTAAAATAGTAAGATACAGTTTGACTAATAACTTTATAGAAGAAACTGAACTAAAATAGTAAGCTTTTGTTTTGCGGAAGTCAGAAAACTTTTCTCTAAATCCAAATAACTTTAATTTTTGTTTTGTAAAAATATTTTTTTAGGGTTACGTACCAGAAGGGTAACCAATGAAACCCTATTACTAAGCCTCCGCTGTCCGTCCGTCCGTCGGTCTGTCAGCGGGCTGTATCTCAAGAACCGTAATAGGTAGACAGTTGAAATTTTCAGTGTGTATTGCTATTGCCGTTATAATAACAAACAATTAAAATTAAAGGGGGTTCCCGTACAAGAAACGTGTTTTTTTCAGTTATGGCACGAAACCCTCTGTGTGAGAGGTCTGTAGCTACTTGCACTTGGTCAATTTTTAATAAATAGATTAAAAAACCTGATTTTTTCATTCGAAAATTAAAGTTTTGTTATCGAATTGTCATTCATTGGCCTGTGTAATCTGTTTGCCGATTATGCTTGTTATAACAGACCATTACGACTATAATGCATCTAAGCTGGATGAGTTTCTCACGACCTCTAGGGCTACTGCTGGTTATTTACTGTAGGTCACATGTTTGTGAGTTCCGTGTTTAACGATAATACACCAGGAGAGAACTATTGACTGACTGGAGCGAAAGGTTCTGTAATGGCGACTGCGTACCGAAAGACACAGCGTGGGAAGGTGACCAATAACCTAGTGAATGCCTCGGAGGTTAATTTTGTGTTAATTCGACTTTATAGGTTTCTGTAATCACAGCGTAGCCAACAATTACTAAGCCTCCACTGTCCGTCCGTCCGTCCGTCCGTCCATCCGTCTGTCAGCGGGCTGTATCTCAAGAACCGTAATAGGTAGACGGTTGAAATTTTCACAGATTGTGTATTTCTATTGCTGCTATGAAATAAAAAATAAGGTTTATGGTAAGGAACCTTTTGTGCGAATCCGACTCGCACTTGACCGGTTTTTTTGTATGCGTCGTGCTTGGCGCGAATTAACTCTTATTGTTTATTTCAAATTATTTCTAAATGCAAGAAGTTCTGAATGATTTGGCGATGTTTCGGGGGAGCCTATGTCCACTGTCCAACAGTGAACGTGTTGTTGCTGCTTTGTCCAACAGTCAACGTCTTGTTGCTGCGTTGTCCAACAGTGAACGTCTTGTTGCTGCGTTGTCCAACAGTGAACGTCTTGTTGCTGTGTTGCCCAACAGTGAACGTATTGTTGCTGTGTTGTCCAACAGTGAACGTCTTGTTGCTGTGTTGTCCAACAGTGAACGTATTGTTGCTGTGTTGTCCAACAGTGAACGTTTTGTTGCTGTGTTGTCCAACAGTGAACGTATTGTTGCTGTGTTGTCCAACAGTGAACGTATTGTTGCTGTGTTGTCCAACAGTGAACGTCTTGGTGCTGTGTTGTCCAACAGTGAACGTATTGTTGCCGTGTTGTTCAACGGTGAACGTGTTATTGCTGCTATGTACAACAGTGAACTGCTATTAGTGCTATGTCCAACGGTGAACGTGTTGTTGATGCGTTGTCCAACAGTGAACGTGTTGTTACTGCTATGTTCAACAGTGAACGTGTTATTACTGATATGTCCAACAGTGAACGTGTTGTTGCTGTGTTGTCCAATAGTGAACGTGTTGTTGCTGCGTTGTCCAACAGCGAACGTGTTGTTGCTGCGTTGTCCATCAGTGAACGTCTCGTTGCTGAAATGATGATGATAACTTCTCTGATCTACCCTTCCAAGGATGCAAGCGTGAAATTTACAAGGTTATAATATAATACCAACCCAAGTCACGATTCAGTCTCGCTATAATTAGTAGCTCAAGTAATTATTATAATTGGTTAGAAAATTATGTAGATTGGCTTCCTTTAATTAATAAAATACATATAAGTTGCTCAGTTATTAATTAAATATTAATTTGGCATGTAATACGCCTTTCAGGGAATTGGCGAAATAAAAGTTTTTTTTTTATGAAGATAACTCGCTGAAGCAAATGATTAAATAAAGTAGATATAGATGACAAGAGAATTGTAACTAAGGCGATGGAATAGCATGACACAAGCTACAGAAAATTATCTATAATTATCTGGAGCTTGTGCCATGCCTACACAATTTCAGTGTATTCTATATCACTCATTTATTTATTAGTTGATCCCGCAATTGGAGAGTATGTGATTTTTGTAATATAAGACGAAGTGAACAATCAATATTTATTAAATTCTTCTGTTATCTACTGGTGAAAATAAAAGAAAAATCAACGACTAAAATCATCATCAATATGGTTTATTTAAACCAAAGCTGAAGAGATTGTTTGTTTTCTTGAACGCGCTAATCTCAGGAACTACTGGCTATATAACATCACGGAACGCAAACGTTGTGCCGCAAACGAAGTTGCGCGAGTCATCTAGTATAAAATAAATTCGGCACACCATAACTTTTTAACCGACTTCTTCAAAATCTTTTTGTATGTTCACTGATTTCTCCGCCAATTCTGGACCGATTTTAAAAATTCTTTTTTTATTCGAAAGCCTATACTCCCGGTGAGCTGAGGTGGTCCCATTGTCACCAAGTCAGAATCTGATGATAGGATCCCATGACAATCGAGGGAAACCCATAGAATATATTCACCATAGAAATATAAGATCTATGGAATTCACACACATCGTAACTTTTATCACTCACGCAGGCGAAAGGGAAGATGGAAGAAAGCTGTCTGTGCACAAATTCAAAAGCAGGCAGAATTAAAGCTCGTGCCGCGAATGTCACCAGAAAAAAACAGCTAAGTTCGAGAACGAACTCCCACATGAAGTGTTCCGTACCATAAACCGAAAAAAACACCTTTCTTGTATGAGAGGCCCCTTTAATTCTTAAATTAAATAATTTAATTTTTATTATCCAAATTATATAAAATTCTTCCGTTACTGACTGATTGAGTAACTGACAGACAACGCACAGCCGAAAATACCGATCGTAGAACGCTGAAATTTAGCATGTAGTTTCCTTGGAGAGTGTAGGGCAGCACTGAGAGAGGATTTCCCGAAATTCTTGTGGGAACGGGAAAAAACGGGATATTCGCGGGTGAAGCTAGTTTCTTGATAAAGCAGCAATAGACATACACACTCCGTGAAAATATCAACTTTCTACCTATGACTGTTCTTGAGTTACAGCCCGCTGACAGACAGACGGACAGACGGAGGAATAAACGGATAGCAGAGGCTTAGTAATAGGGTTTCGTTGGTTAACCTTTGGTACGGAACCCTAAAAATATGTCTATTTTAAACTTGCCACAATGTACAAAATCAGGCAATAAAAATATAATAATGTAATCATATGAGAGTATTTTAGTAGAAAGTGAATTTCAAATGAGCCTAACACAGAGCAGATGATAAAATCGACCGGGGAAGCGAACCTGTTACATCGAACAATGGCCCGATAGTTTCCGCTGAGCCAATGCGATCGTTATCTTTTATGTAAGGTGTTACAGTGAAATAACATGAGAGCAAACGTATAAGTAGTATTAATGTCATTGGGTGGCCTTTGTCTTGTGAGCTGTGCTAGATTTTTTTTAAACGGATGGAAAGGAGTGAAACTCTCTGCCTGCGTCTGTGTTTTCAAAAGCTTACAACCCTAATCTCTTCAAAGTTAGAGTGAACAGGCTCCTTTTGGGTAAGCTCGCTCCATCGTAGACTTCGTCTCTGTCATCTCTGACATAGACTAGAGTCAAGAGCTAACCCATTACAAATAAAATAAAAGAAAGTTGCTCCACAATAGGAATTTCTCCTGTATCGCCGGTGCGTTGCGTGCCAGACCCGGAACAACTATGTATAAGCTATAGATAGACCATACAAATATTTGTTCCGTGCGGGAATCGAACCCCCGACACGCAGCGCCGTCAAAATTTTTGGAGGACACACACACACACACACACACACACACACACACACACAAACACAGTGTGTTTATTAATCCCTGAGATCAAATTGACATGTGCAATCCCATTGGTTAATATTTTTCCGTTTCTCCGCTCCGCTGTCTTTGCCTGCTCCGCGTCTATGGACAGGCAGCCTTAGACGGGCCGTCATAAATTGTACAGCCACTGGCACATCCATTTCCTTAGACGGAGCGGGAAAACAGACCGTCTGTCATAGTGGGAACGGGCACTTACATTTAAATATAAGGTATCGTGGGCGAGTATAAATATTCCCAACAAGGTGATGCGACAAGTATAAATTTTTGATTTTAATTTAATTTAGCATTAATCTCATAATTCTAATTTTTTTTGTCCTATTAACTGTATTATATTTCAATTTTATAATTCAATTATTTAGAATTCAATTTATCTTTATATTTTACAATAGTTTCGTCTGTATTATCAATTTGTTAAAGTTATTTTTACTTTTATCGCTAAATTTTTAGTATTATTTTTATATGTCAACTAGTTTGTGAAAGTTCGATGTGACAATTTATATCATTAATTTTGTAAATAAATAAGTTGTTGATGAGCCTTATGTACCGTGTTACCCAGTTAATGGGTTGTGGAGGTCTGGTAGGCAGCCGCTCCATGTAAAACACTGGTATTCAGCTGAATCTGGTGTGATTGGAAGCCGACCCCAATGTAGTTGGGAAAAGGCTAGGCAGATGATGATGTGCCATATAAATAAATAAACAAGCAAACCCAAATCCAGAATCCGAGCAATATCTAATCTCCAAAAGAAAATATCGATAAGCAAACATCTTCTAAACAAGGTTGGATATTTACACAACGTATTGTGACACGATATTTGTTATACACATTCTGTTTTCCGAACTGTGTACCAAAATAATAATGTGTTTGATCAATATTTGTTTGTGTATGATGTGGAGGAAGGGAGAAAGAAGCTCCGGTTCTATAGGACGAACCAGAAGAGCGTGGTGGTATTTAATAAACAGGGTGAATTTTTGAAGTGCCTTCTTTGCCAGTACGAAACCATCAGGAATATCGAAAAACGCTGAACGAAATCTCGAGCACGACATTGATGAAAACTAAAACAGCAAACTTTTGTTTCTGAAAAATCGTTATTCCTACCCAGGAATCGAACCAAAAGTCCTCATTGTTTCGAATTTGACCATAAAGGTACACTTTAAAAATTCACCCTGTATAGCAGAAACAGAACACTACCCAGTGTTGTGTATCTGCTATAAAATTAGGAAAAAAAATACTTATTCAAATAACCCGACCATGAGTGGTGCAGTTAGGCGGCCTGCCATTGACGCAGAGCGAGGCTGCTGAGCGGAGAAATAGAGAAAGACTAACCAATGGAATTGCACAAAATGTCAGTGAATGTTAGTGTGAGTAATTCCATTGGTTAATAATTCTCCGTTTCTCCGCTCCGTTGCTTTGCTCCGCGTCAATGGACAGGCAGCCTTAGTGGTGTTTATTTTAGTTCAATCACAGAATCGACTCCAACGAGTGTATCAGGCTGCTTGAAAAGTAATTATGACTGGAACTTTATAATTGTCGAAGTCGGGTTTTTAGAACAATATTTTGAAAAAAAAAAACAATATTTTGATATTGGGTCTATACTCTATAGCAGCTACAGAACACCATCTCTTGGTCAGGGACCGAGCCTCAAACCCCGAACTTAGGACGCCTGTTTATTTGCGCGGAGCGAGACAGCGGAGCGGAGAAACGAAGAAATATTAACCAATCATATCTGTCGAAATGTCAGTGACTCACGTGATGCGCAGATTTTATGCAATTCCACAGGTTAAAATTTCTCAGTTTCTCCGCTCCGCTGCCTCGCTCCACTGTAATGGACAGGCACCCTTAAGAAAGACGAAAGGGTGATTTTGTCGTCGAAGAAGACCGAGATAACGCTGGTGTGACGACTTAGAAGCATTTACGATTGATTGATCGAAGAAGGCAACGCACGAGGATGTTTGAAAGGCTATGGTGGAGACCTTTGCCCAGTACTTTTACAATAAAGGTTGATTTTTAAAAAGACAAGAAAGAAAATTGTGTTTATTTATTGTCAACTTGTCACCGAAAAATAAATAATCAAAACTATGAACGCCAAAAGCCCTTTTGGCATTAATAGTTTTGATTATTTATCAGTTCAGCATACATAATGCCAGATAGATGGCAACACAATACCTTGTGCTGAAGATTCTCAGCTGTAGCCCACGAGAACCATACGACAAATGATTTTGTATAAGGATAGAAAGTTGGCATTACAAAGCTCAATCCTAAAAAAATCGTTAATCGAAAGTTAAAAAAAAAATTGCGAAAAAACTGCGTTTAGCTCCCGGATCTAGGCACATAATCAATGATAAACAAAAGACTGTGAAAGCGAGATAAAGAATAATTAATGTTATGCCTGTTGCAACAAAAACAAATAAAGCTGGCCCTTTCCCAGATCAAAACCCAGGCCCGCGCAACTTCGTCTGCGTCACAGTTTTCGTTAAAACTCCGGTCCTATTGGCCGTAGCGTGATGATATAGCCTTTCTCAATAAATAGGCTATCCAACACTAAAAGAATTTTTCCATTTTGCCTTTCAATTTCGCACCAGCAGTAGTTCTAGTGATTAGCGCGTTCAATCAAACAAACAAACTTGTCAGCATTATAATATTAGAATATTATAAATTAATGAACTTCAACTAAGAAGGTCAATTAAAAATCTGTCAAAAACATTCGTCTAGGCTTCGTTCTCCCAGTTCATCTGAGAACGGCTGAAAGTTGTGGTGTTCAACAAAGTGTTATTTCATATCGATAAGTTATGAAATACCGAGAATTATTGTGAGGGATATAATTATGTTTTTGGTAATAACAAAAACGAGTAACGAAAAAATGGATTTGGTAGAGAATTATGGACTATCTAAGTCTGTTTGGAGGCCAACAGTTAGTTGACCTTATAATAAGAAAATTACAAATGTAGGAGTCAGTATTATTATCGACAATCGAAGCCCTAGTCTAAGATGTGGCTGGCGAAAGCAGTGTTGCTTAGAGACGGAAATATGCTTATATGCATTCGTCCTCCCGAGGGGGCAAAATCGTTTTAAAGCGTTAGAATCCGTAAGTCCCTATTAGGTCAAGTGAAAATAAACGCAAGCCGCCTTCAAATAACGTTTAAATCGCGTGGGTATCGTTTGTTCGTGGTTTGTTCCTAAAGGGACTTGCGGATTCTGTCGGTTGGGGCGATTTTGTCCCGAAAGTGACATACGGATCCAGGGAGGTAAAACAAGAAATGGTAAAAGTTTTCACAAAACGGGGCGGTAGATTCTTGAAACAATCTATTGAGACCGTCATCAAATAGAATAATACCAACAAATTTTGAACACGATTTTTTTTTTACTCTTGTACAAAAAAAATCGAGAAAGTGCGTAGAAAATTTGCGTGACGTAACGCCTTGATTCACTTTTCACCTAGACGTGACGTCACAAGCAAAATCGACAAATATAAAACGCATCAAAGTTCGTGTGGGACTGAACTTTGATGTATTTTATCTTTATAATTTTTTGTTACTTTAAAAAGTAAAAAATAGGTAGACAATAGGTATAGGTGGGTAATAGGTAGACAGTTAAAAACACATAATAAAAATGTAATAAAATTTATTAAATTTTCAGAGGGGAAACAAGAGACATCTTATTTTCAGTTTATGGTACGGAACCCAACGTGTGCAAGTCCAACTTGCACTTGGCCGGTTTTCATAATCTGACTGACAAAGGTGAATGACCAAATTAGTATGGGCACTGGACCAAAAAAAAAATTGCTGCCCCCAGGGTTGACTCTTTGTTGGTGGGTTAATACTGTTGGACTAACTATGTGTGCAAATGCGAATCAAATTCAAACCCACAATTACAAAGTAATTCGACGTTATATAATACTGCAACAATACACTTTCGCTTGCACCAATTTTTTTTTTTGTATATTATTTCTGCTTTTTAAAATGTTGTTAGAAGGATTCACTAAATAAAAATAGATGAATAATGAATTAAAAAAACGACATACCTAGTTATTTAATAATTGTTTATTTTCGAACAATTTATTTTAAATGTTATTCATGACTCACTATTCTGCACAGATGGTAATATAGAATGCGTATTATAAATCATTTTCATCTATTACAATACTGTCTAAAAACTGTGCTGGATGGTCAATATTTTCGTACCGCGCATATGCCAAAAACCATACTATAGACATTACATGAGCACATGTGCCCAAAGTACGTCTGCCACTCTTACACGAACAATAATAATGATTTAAAGCCTCCAACCCAAGGTGGTCTGAGTTTACAAGTATATATGTATGATAAATTCGGCTTCGGGTATGCCTAGATTGGACTTTACCTCTTAATAGCCAGAAGTTATTACCAGTTATATTATAATTATTTAAAAGATTATTCAAATCATCATTTTCTCTGTACACTTCTATTGTATATACGCCATTACGAGCGTGTTCACTATAATAACTCCTGGCTAGTTTTATTTGGTACGTTCCTAACGCAAACATAACAAGTTCTTCCTCAGACAACCTTGGAAATCCTCTTACATCAGGTAACTCGGCAGACATACTTTGAAACGGAATTCGCCGGCTATTAAGATTATAGTCAATGACATACTGTGCGAGACAGTTTTCCATATTGACGCTATTATTAATTCTCTCCATAAAACCAGAAGCATTAACAATATCAGTGATTGGGTCGTGGAAAGCATTTGTGACGGCCGCGGCATTCCTAAAATCGTCCTGCATGTGAGGCAGAGCCCTGTTAAAATAATCTTGCCTGAAAATATTAAAATCTCTCTTGAAGCGGCCATTTACTACTTCCACGACCCATCGACAAATCGTCACTAATCGAGACTTATTGGCGTCAGCCGTTGTTAATTGAGTTTCGCCCCTCGCCCGCATCATAGCCACAAGACTCTACGTTTGGTACGGCATCTCGGAAACCTCTATCCAAAATGAGAACATCTCCTTCTTGGAAAAACCAATTAAAAACACTGTCCGCACCATCAATTAATTTATTTAAAATGGTTGCATCGGATGTAGTCGCTGAATAGGGACCTGCTACTTCAATTATATAGCCATCACAACAGACTATTAGGAATGGTTTTAGTAGATTTAAGAACTTGTGATGGCTATACGTCAATCTTTGGAAGAGGAAGTTGCTACTTTTTTGTATGTATACATAGGTACCATCAAGTATAATTATACACTTGTTTTGTTCTTGGTTTCCGAACAGAGTTTGAGGTATAAAAAGGTTTCGCCTAAGCACTTGCTCCCTTGTGATGTGATCCCAACCCAAATGTAGAGGTGTAAATTCTTCTTTTATACAGTCTCTTGCGGTTTTCATTTCTCTTTCTAAAGTTGTTCGGCTTATGTGAAACATATCTGCCAGTCTTGTATTGGGTTCACCAGTTCTTAACTTAATCAAATATGCTGCTAAAGCGGTTTTGGGTCTTTTGCTCCTTCTAGACAAAGATGGCGTTTCTACAAACATTCTGTTGAACTGTTCGAAACTTCGACCAGTCAGAAAGTAAACTTCATTTGGATCCATGGTTTCTATATTTTCAAAATCCACCCTTCCCTCTTGCGGCATAGTTTTCAAAATCTGCATCATGTCCATGATGTGAGCTTCGTTAAAGTCATGACTTACATTTCTGGCTGACAATAAAATCTCAAAATCATTTAAAAGCAAATGTTCTTCACAAACGCGTGCAAAAGGTGGGGCGTAGTAGTTAAAATCTTTCAACAAACGGATTTTCATGTGCTTTGGTATTCGATGCCTTGTCTCGCCTGTACATCCGAATATAATGCAAGAGTTTGAAGTGTTCGGTGCCCGACTAATATGTGGTAAATGTATAATAGAATGTTGAATGTCTTGTTCGTCAACTACTGCTCCACGTTGATCACCAGCATGCGGTACCACAGCTAGATCTGGTTGTACCTCGGCTTGATCTGGTTCTACCTCGGCTTGATCTGGTTCTATCACAGGTTGATCTGCTGGCTGCTCAGAAGCGCGTACTGGTGGTTCTTGTTCTCGTTCACTGGACGTACGACGTCTTGGTGGGTACGCCTCGCGTCGCCAGCAACGCTGACAGATAAACTCGGCGTTGTTAAATTGTATCTGAAAGAAATAGTTTCAGATACAATTACACATCACAAATACACATCTTTTTAACAAATGTTATTCAGTACATGAATATACCAATGAATGAATAGCGCCGCTACTGAAGTCCCTTTGACGCGGCGCTAGTGTCTATGTCATTACATTACATTGCATAAAAAAATGTAGTTCCATTTCCGCGGGCTTTCATTCGTGATATGCACTCTATGCATTGTTACATGGTTAAATAAGTCATTATTGCAATCATTTATGTAAGTACTCACATGATAAGGAAGAACTCGTTCAGTTATATTATTTGCAGCGATTGGATATTCTTCAAAAAGCTGCGTAGTTAGTGTTCTTCTTCTGATCGACCGCACTGATCTACCACACACTAGACACACTTGTCCAGCAGATGCACGAAACATCTTTAAAACTGTATCCAAATCACAGGGCTTAAAATCAGGTCCAGGTAACGTAATGCAAGGGTCAAACACGTAATCACAGGATATCCACAGAAAATATTCGCACAAATTCAAATTCAAATTCAAATTCAAATTCAAATTCAAAGCATTTTATTTCAAATAAACCATTCACAGGCACTTTTGAAACGTCAAGGTCGGTCAGTCAAAAACATGGAAGCTATTTGCACGTTCCAAAGCGTAGATCTCTATGGAGAAGAACGTGCAAGAAACTCCACGGACACTCTTTTAAATCATGTTCTGTTTTACAACATTCCAAGTTACATATACTTGTTGCTTCTGCATGTGAGGACAATGCAAAGGAAAAAAAAAAAAAAGGGCTTATTATAAGAATTTTAAATATAAAGATTAAAATAAGCCAATGGCAGTTAAGAGATGACCAGTCTCAACCGACGGCGCCTGTTCACGAACATGACGCGTGAATCGGCACCCTTCAGCTCAACCATTTCGAAGGGAACCGAATGATCAAACCCACGCGCCGCCATCAGCGAGACATTTGAGTGAGCATGACATGCTCTCAACCACCATGCTCGTTCATGTCCAACAAGTAAAACTATAACTACTCACATAAAATGTAAATGGTTTCATGGTACTCACATTTACAAAATTTGAAAAATATGCTTCTACTTTACACAAAACTATGGTTGTCAATGACCAAATAATGAAAAATAAATTAATAAAGAGAACGATTAAGTTCTTACATCAAAAATAATAAATAAGTAATTAATATAATTTGTATGTATATAAGAATAAATAAAAGAAATAATGTAAGAACCTCTAAAAGGAGCGAGCATCTCTTCCAAATATAAAAACATAAAAACCTAAAAAGTGGACCTAAGCAGCTGTGACTGTGGAGCAGGACCAGCATTTAGCCAAGCGTTTTTATCGAGGATATAATCTTCCAGTTTATAATACGCTTGTCTACATAGTGTGCGTTTTATGCATGCTTTAAATTTTCTCTCATTCAGTTCGAGAATATCAACTGGTATTTTATTATAAAATTTAATACAGTACCCCATAAAAGAAGTGTGTACTTTGGCCAATCTGAATCGGGGTTGATCTAATTTGTTCCTATTTCTAGTATTAAAATTATGCCTGTCACTAATCTTGCTAAAGAGATGAAGATTTTTCCGAACATACATAATATTTTCGTAAATGTATTGACAAGGTACCGTCATGATGTTGATATCCTTAAACAGTTCTCTTAGGGAATCACGCCGACGGAGATTGTAAATGGCTCTGATGGCTCTTTTCTGCAGAATAAATATAGACTCGATGTCTGCAGCACGTCCCCATAATAAGATACCGTAAGACATGATACTATGAAAGTAACTAAAATAGACCAGCCTCGCGGTATCTATATCGGTAAATTGACGGATTTTTCTGACAGCGTATGCTGCTGAACTTAGCCGTCCCGCAAGAGATGTTAAATGAGGACCCCATTGTAGCCTTGAGTCAAGCGTAATCCCCAGGAAAACCGTGTTTTCGACGAATTCAAGTTTCTCCTTGTTCAATACTATGTCGCAATCATTTCTTTTAACGTTCGGTAAGGCAAATCTGATGCATTTAGTTTTTTTCCCATTTAATACTAAATTATTAGCAGTAAACCAATTTTGGACCTGCTGTAGGGCGTTATTTACGTCGTCAAGATTTATGGAACGTCTATCTATCTTAAAAATTAAGGACGTATCGTCAGCAAATAATACCATATGAGGTTGATTTTTTAAAAGATGGGGTAGATCATTAATATATACTAGAAAGAGGAAAGGACCCAAAATAGAGCCTTGTGGTACCCCCATTTTGACTTTTAAACCCCGTGAATTGACACCATTTATTTGAACTTGCTGCTGTCTATCATTTAAGTAAGATTTTATTAGACTGAGTGCAAGTTTACCTAGTCCGTAATGTCCTAGCTTTAGGAGCAAGGTTTCGTGATTTACACAATCAAATGCCTTGGAGAGGTCACAAAAGATTCCTATGGCATCTTGTGCCTCTTCCCACGCTGAGTATATGTGTTTCAACAACGTGGCACCAGCGTCAGTCGTACAACGACCCCTGGTAAAACCATACTGTTGATCGTGTAAAATTTTATTGATGTTAAAATGATTGAGCATCTGATTGAGCATTACTTTTTCAAACACTTTGCTAAAAACCGGCAAAACAGATACAGGTCTATAATTATTGGTGTCTTTGCTGTCGCCCGACTTAAATAGTGGTATAACCTTACTATATTTCATTATATCCGGAAAGACTCCTTGGTCCACACATAAATTAAATATTAAAGCCAAGTATGGTGCTATAGTTTCAATTATGGACGTGCACACTTTAATAGACATTCCCCATATGTCTTCGGTCAATTTGATTTTGATTTGCCGGAAAGCTTTTATGACTGTCACAGGGTTGATATGTTTGAACTGGAATTCAACCGTACAACCTGGAACGTTAGCTTTTAATAAATTATATGAGACCTCAGGTGAAGAATTTAAATATTCCGTAGTTTTAGTTGGTATATTGGTGAAAAAATTTACAAATTCTTGAGCTACTTCTAAATTAGAGCTTTTGGCACCATGTGTAGTCTCCAGTAAATAATCAGTGTTTCGTTTTTTATTTCTATTAGTTTCATTATTAATAACTTTCCAAACTGTCTTTATTTTATTTTCTGACGATTTGATCTTCTTGCTAATATATAGGGCTTTAGCTATCTTGCAAGTATTTCTGAACACTTTAGAATATTTGTTTACAAACTTATTAAAAGAATCAGTTTTTATGACAGGCTTAAGGCCATATAGCTCATATAGTCTTTCCCTACTTATCCTAATGCCTTTAGTCGCCCAGTCACTAAATACATACTTAGGGAAAGTATCCTTAGACTTCTTTTCAAAAGTTGCATTGAATTCCTTAAGAACCACTGAAAAGAAATTATCATAAAATTTATTAGCATCTTCTATGTTATGGCCTAGAAAATTTAACTTATTTTGTAAGGTACTATTGAATTTAGCTAGTTTGCCAGTTGTAATTGGCCTATATTGTATATGAATTTTTTCCAAGGCTGCTTTAAAATGAAATGTAACCAATTGACCACTATGATCAGAGGGAAGGTAATTAACTATGGCTTTATCTAAATATTCACAATCGCAGAATACATTATCAATACAGGTTGAAGAAGTTGGTGTTACCCTAGTCGGTTCTGTAAACACATTAGACAAATTAAACGATTTAAAAAGGCTTATAAATCTGCTGCTATTTGAATTAATTTCTAAAATATTAATATTAAAATCCCCACAAATAATCGCGGGCTTGTTACCTGCTGCAAGTGTCGCAAGGATATCTTCCATTGTTGACTCAAATAAAGCAAAGTTTTGAGGGTTTGGGGGTCTGTACACGCACACTATGATATGCTTATCTAGCTCAACACAGGACAGTTCGATGCAATGTTCCACTGATAAGTTAACGATGTCATTACGTTGCTTAAATTTTAAGTTTTTTTTTAATAAGATGAGGGAACCACCACGTAACATAGATTTGCGGTTAAAACAACTGCCCACATTATAATTTTCATAACTAATTAGCATCTGGTAATCCTTCAACCAGTGCTCACTAAAACATACAATGTCTAACATTGTTTTTTCTAAAAACATTTCAATTTCTAATAATTTGGAAGAGACACCTTGAATATTTTGATGAAATAATTTCAAGGCATGCTGCTGACTCCCTTTTTGACAACTATTTACTAAAGAGCAAGAAGATACCTTGTTAATGGTAGGCATATCTATTCTGTCGCTGGTATCCTCTGTTGTCTTATGTACTAGTTTAAATGAGTATCCATAGAGATACATGGAAACTCCGTACAATTTTTATAAGTATTTGTAGCACTAGAGCTACCGTTACTAAGGCTCTCCACCTGATTCTTAGTAAAATTACTAAACATTGTGGATTTAATTATACAAGACTGCGACATACTACTTATGTCTGAGTTAATAAAATAAGCTAATAGCCTTGCTATTGTGTGTCTAAAACTAATTGGCAAATACACTGTATCCCTAGTCGATTTTAAATTTTCCACAAAAATGTTTGTGTCAAAAAACATAAACTTGTCACTATAGTGACTTACTAAAAAGTGCATGTGTTTATTTAAACTATGAATATAATTATTTTGTCTACTTGACAATTGTTCAAAATAAGGAAATGCACACAATATTATTTTATTACAATTTAACTTTAACATCTCAGTTAGATTGTCCGTGATATCTGCTTTTTTTACATTTAAACTATTCCCTATAAACACTGTAATATTGGTATTAGAACTAAAATTATTGTTTCTCAATGACGCCATAATATGCTTGTATGTTGAACTTGGCATACAGTAATTTTGTATAGGATAACTCAGGTTGTTACTTAATAATTTACCTAAACCTCTTCCTATGCTGTCTGAGAACATAACTGAATGATAACCACTTTTCACAGATAAGAAACTATTAATCTTGGGCTGTTCAATTTGAGATAAATCCTGTTCACAATCAATTACAACTTGGTTGATGACACAGCCTTGGGATAAATTCACCGCCTGGGACGGGACATCCGATACCTCAGGCTGGACAGCATCAAGATTTGATACTGTCTGGCAAGTACACTGACACATGACTAACTCATTCACAGTACACAACTATAAGCGAAGAGAGTTACAGAAGGACTGCACAGTTGCAATGCAAAGCGCATACATGTGTGAGCGAGAACGTAGCTCTATCGCCTTCTCGCTCACACTACTATTGAACAATGTTCAAAGAAAGCAAACTCGCGTGTAAGCTCATTATCTGCGATAAGAAAAGGTCACCTACCTGTGTAAAGAAGTAAAATATGCAACTTTTTCATAAAATCACATTTTAGGTTATATTTATGTTTCTGTGGGACAGATTTTTTCGGTTCCATAGAATAAAATGTTGCATTTGAACTCTTCTTTCAAATGAGCTATGTGGCAAATCTGGGGGCAGACTTTGACTTTTTTTACCAATTTTTGGTCCAATTTGGTCATTCTCCTTTAAATCATAATTTTTGTACACAAATTATTTCTGTGTACAAAAATTATGGTTCTATTTTCGTTTAAATTTTTATCCATCTACCCTCATAGACAGTAGCTCTGCCCACGTTCCTGTCAGTGACAGCCGACCTTTACCTCTTTCCATCAGATTTGACCACTATTCAAAGCAAAACGTACCCTTTTGATATGCGAGATTACACGCCCTTATACACCAAACTTCCGACGTACAAAAACCTTTCCGTATTTTGTTTTAGGAGTTATTTTCGCTTGGCAAGCTACATAGTGAGTGATGTGATCGTAATTCGACCTCGACTCCATATGGAGCGTAATCTAATCTATACTTTGTTTGCATTTCCTATGTGGGTAGTTTTATTTACTATTTTCTTTAGCTGGAGATTCGGGACCGGAACAAACCGTATTTGTGTGATCTTAAAAGCTCTTAGTCTGCTGTTGAATAATATGGGTCTCTGAATAGACTCTTCCGATGAATGAATGTGATTTTTGGATAAGTTTCTGAAGACCCAAATAAAATAAAAAATTTAACTCCTACCTTCTAGTACTAGACATAGCAATCCTTTCTTTTTGGCACAGTAAAATTTGTTAAAAAAGTAGACATATTTATTGATGTTTCTTTTGTATCTCCCCATTGACAGTGGAGTTCTCCAGGGCATTATCTTAGGCCCTACTTTATTGCGATACTGTGGATATTTTACTGAAGTTTAAAAAAAAATGAAACGAGATCTTCAGGAAAGAATCAGAGAGCACAGAAAACCAAATAGTTGAATACTATAAAATGTCAATTGACAAAAGGTTACGTACTCAAACAAAAAAACAGTACTAATCTCTCCACAGTAAACTAAGAATAACCTTTACATTAATTAATTTGTTTGTTGAAGCTCACGTTGACAGTTTTTATACTGTGATGCGGAAGCGGTGCGCATCCCTGGTCAGAAGGGTGCGGGGCAGCGCCAACAGCATCCTGTCCATGATAGCAAGTAGGCTAGATTGTGCGTTTGTGAACCACTGCTGCAGGGTATCAGCTGGGCCTGTGCCTTGCAGCAGTGATGTCCCAATTTGGTGTTGTTAATGTATTACTAACATAGTTTTTAAGTATTTTGTTACTAACACTATGAGTTTTGGTACTTGCAATAAATGTTTATTATTTATTATTATCTTCTTTATTCAGTTAACTATACATATATATTTTATTTTTAAATATTTGAATAAAATAAATAAAAAAAACATTTAAAAATATAAAAATAGTAGCCCACCGATATCGGGAACAGGGTCCAAGCTACCGGTGTTCAGGGCTCCAGAGAAAGGAACCTTCTGACAATGTGAGCCATGTCCAGAAGTACCGCTTTCTGAATCAAGCCCTTGATCCAGCTGCCCAACGAGAGCCTCCTAAGGTGTTGGTCGAGGCTCGTGGCTATTAAATCAAGAATCCCTTCACAAAGTTTGCCAATTTCCTTCCACAAACATTATTTGTGTAAGTGCCATAACAAGGCGAGCCATGTCACCGTATTGACAGATATTTTGAATAATACAAGTTTATATACACAAGGGAGCCGTATTTACGTTTGTACTCTGACTTCAATTGAATGTCAATCATTCTATGATTGCCTGATGTTTAATTTATCCGCGTCGTGTAACAATTATGGCAGTACTACAGATAAAGATCTTGTTAGGATAAGCGTTGGTATTAGAAAAGTGAAGAAGTCATTATTTTGCTTTAGAATTTGTGTTGGGTTCCGTACCCAAAGGGTAACCAATGGAACCCTATTACTAAGCTTGCGCTGTCCGTCCGTCCATCCGTCCATCCGTCTGTCTGTCAACGGGCTGTATCTCCAGAACCGTAATAGATAGACAGTCGAAATGTTCACAGATTGTGTACCTATTTCTATTGTCGCTATGACAAAAATAATAAAAATTAAGGTTTATTGTACGGAACCCTTCGTGTGAGAGTCCGACTCGCACTTGGCAGGTTTATTTTTCTATACGTCCGTCTGTCCGTCTGTCTGTCAACGGGCTGTTTCTCAATAACCAAAATAGGTAGACCTATCATTTTCAGAGTGTGTATTTCTATTGTCGCTTTAAGAAAAAACAATGAAAATTAAATTAAGATTATTAAAGGTTTTTATCGGTTTATGGTACGGAATCCTTCGTGTGGAATATCATGCAGATATATTTCAAGCCTCACCTTGAAAATCCTTTAGATAGCATTAAACCCACGCAACACGATTTAATTACGTGATAATGTAATATCAAACGGAGCCAAGAAACCTAATTTAGTAACAGACACTATCTCGACACGAAAGCCTATCAACACTTGCCTAAATAAACACGATCTAATTATGTTACTTCTAAAATAGGTACCTATACATCACTGTAATCAAGTTGTGGTAGGCACAATTTGATTATGTGTGGGGGGACGGAGCAAAAAGGGAAATAATATATTTCCCTCAAGTTTTGGTATTCTTTGCTTTTGAATAAACTAAAGGTGTTTTAAAGAACGCAACTATACATCTATATACTAATATACAAAGCTGAAGAGTTTGTTTGTTTGTTTACTTGAACTTGCTTATCCCAGGAACTACTGGTCCGATTTGAAAAAATCTTTCAGTTTTAGATAGCCCATTTATCGAGGAAGACTATAGGCTAATATCATCACGCTAAGACCAAAAGAAGCAGAGCAGTAATGAAAATTGTGACGCAAACGAAGTTGCGCGGGTCAATTAGTTGTAGATAAAATTTTAGAAACCATTACATAGGGTGACAAAAAGGCAGGCTTATCTAACAGCGATTTTTTAGTCTTTAGTCTTTAGGTAGGATTTAAAAGGGAAAAGTATAAACATACTGCACGTTTTTAAGGATGGAAAATTATCAAATGACTGTTTCGCTCTGGGCGGAGCGGATTGTCACTTTTACAGACTAAATCCACCCGTGTTCCTTCTGATGCCCTTTGCTTTCCAGAGACGCGGTGGCTCTCTCTCTCCTTTGGTGTATATTATTACACCCTTTTAACTACTAGATTCCTTTCTAGATTCGTGACCTTTGAACTTTATATTCCATTGTTGTCATGTTGAGAAGCATTTTTGTTCTTTCGGTGTCCGAGGGAGTGTCAGACTTTTAAAACCCATCCGTGTTCCTCCTAGTGCCCTTTGCGTTCCAGGGCACGGTCCCTCTTTCGAACGAAGTCCGCAGCCTCAGCAGGCACTGGCCCTAGCGAGCCCCGTCTGTTATGCTGACAGCTCTTTGAGGCGCGCGTGGAACAAAGCGCGCCGTCGACCCGGGCCTGGTTCTGATCAGACGGCGAGCCACCCAATGCTCGCCGTCCGCAGACCCGCGCCTACGGTGGCCGAGAATCGTCCGGTGACTCCCGACGCCCGGGGCGTCTTCTTCTGTTCGGCGGCTGGGGTGTGAGGTTTCCCTCTCCCTCACGCGTTCGGCTTCCTCCTTTGCTAGCATTACTGCTTCGCAGAAGGAAGTGACCGCTTCCCATGTCTCTTCGCTCCGGATCATGGCTTGAACCAGGGCCGGAAGCGAGAGATCGCCGCCGCCGATCGCCTTGAAGAACAGAGGGCATAGCAACAATATTTTGACGCCTAATAACGTTAACGTAAGTGAATTTTGAACGTGAAAAACTACAACCCCTTAGTATTTTGGTTTAATTTTAAGGGACATACACAATTTATACCATTCAAAAATATGTATATACGAGTAGTATCTAATTCATTAATCATATTATGTACGAAACGAGTATTGTCGCTATGGTAAAATTTTACGTTACGTTAATACGTCAAAAATATTTGTGCTAGGACCTAAGTTTAAAACATATCTAACCCTGAATTACCGTGAAAACGGTGGGGTACTTATACAACTAGGTCAAATAGTACCTTTTGATTCCGATTTTGTAAAGTTTAATAACAATCTATGCATATTGCAAACCTTTGGCTTAGGTTTTAGTTAGTATGCAGAACAAGTTAAAGGCGACAAAAACGCCGTACCTATTTCAATACTGCTATGCCATCAGCCTGGCCAGTAGCCGACAAATGCCATAGTTCGCAATTTGTATTCAAAAAGCATCAAATGGTTAAGATTTCTAGAAAACTCTTACACCGGTTTATGTAGGAATGACTCACCGTGCTTCGTTCAGAATGATAATGGCCAGAATAAGGAAGGAAAGTACTTGCGCCAGTAGCTAGGATGAAATAATAATGCATGCTGCGTTTGAGACAGTGTTGCAGATGAGTTCGGCTTTTTGTAAAGTGGCTATTGAATATGCATTTGACTAATAAGTGTTAGTAAAACTAGTAGCTTGCTGTTTTAACAACTAGTGCTGTGTATGAATACAAAGTAGTTAGATTTTCAGACTGCGAAAGTAGTTATGCCTTATGATGACGTCATCCACGACCATGACGAATTGTGCTGCACTATAAACGAATCTTTGAAATAGGTTGAAATTCATATTAACAGTCGAAGCCAGAAATCAGCTGTTAGGAAGATTGCTATGTTCCAGGGTTATGTCTTAACAGACGATGCACACAGGAGGGGTTCCTGAGTGGTATTTTAAGAAGTCACGGGGCTCCGTCTTTGTGCTGAATCTGATCACTGGGGTGGTTTTAGTGAGGTAAAAATTCCATACTCCCTGGCCGTTTCACCAAAAGTCAAGTATTCCCTTAATAACAAAAAAAAGTATGGAACCAATCTATTGATTGTCAAGTACGAAGTCAAGAAAGCATACGTAAATTCGTAATTATGTTAGATAACCTACAGTCCATCTGATGTGTAACTTTTACTGTGTGTAGGTACTTCATGTCTTTTAAATGTAAACGTCAGATCAAAATAAAGACCAAATGAAATATGGAAGGCTTGTGTGAGGCACGATTTAAAAGACAAGGGTGTGAATGATAGCGTCACGGTTTTTATGGGAGAAAGAAAGAAGAAAACATGTTGTACCGTCTCCAAGTAACGTGGCTCAAGGACAGGAAAATAATGATAAAAAAATGTTCATTGCGTATCAAATTATTACATTCGCTTACCAAATTGAAGCAGCCGCAGAAAGTAATACACGATAACTTTTTTTTAATTTTTGTACTAGTTGACCCGCGCAACTTCGTCTGCGTCACAATTTTCAATACCGCTCCGCTCCTATTAGTCATAGCTTAATGATAGCTTATAGTCTTCGTCGTTAAATGGGCTATCTAACACTGAACGAATTTTTCAAATCGGACCAGGAGTTCCTGAGATTAGCGCGTTCAAGCAAACAAACAAACTCTTCAGTTTTATGTATTGGTATGAATAGATATAGATTTGAGATGGGTTTTGCTCCTAACTCTAATCTAGGTCAAAGGTGACAAAGTCTACGATGGAGCGAGCTTACCCAGAAAAAGCCTGTTTACTTTAACTTTGAAGAGATTAGGGTTGTACCTACTTGATATTGACTCGCTCTTTCCCTCATTTTAACTCAGTAGGTAACTATATTGAGTTAACATGAGGAAATGCCTTAAAAAAGTGAAAGAAAAACAAAATAAAAAAGAAACAAACAGAGTTAACAAAACCTATGTATTTCGTTCCGACGTATATATTTTTACCCGACTGCGAAAGAAGGAGGGTTATGTTTTTTGAGTGTATGTATGTATATTTCTTTGGCACGCCCTAGAGCTTAAACGGATCAATGGAGTTTAGCTTGAGAGGTGTCGTTAGATTCGTATTTACTATGAGAGTAACACTCGGTGAAAACTGACACTGGAAAAACACAAAATGGCGGATTTTTGGCGCCAAATTATGCCTTCAAATAATTTAAAATTTTCAAAACCTATCGAGTAGGGTATTAAGATAAAGAGCTTCAGGAGACGATTCAAAAAATGTAACTCACTATAAAGTAGGAGTTCAATCACTGCTTGAAAAGCGACTTGTTTCGAACTTTTTAGTTGTTTTTAGCAGTCGGGTTTTTTTGACAAAGTCAATTTTATTATTTTTTCTTAAATTTATTGGAAGGGAGATGAGGAGGACGATGATGCTGATTATACCTCTACAAATTATTTGAATAATCACTAACGCGAAATCGATATCTAATCTTAAAATATCCTATTTGTCGGCACGGTTGGCGCAGTGGTTGAGCGATCGACTGCTGCGCCGCGAGTCGTGGGTTCGATTCCCGCACGGAACAAATAATTGTATGGCCTACAGGTAGTTGTTCCGGGTCTGGCTGTTTGTGTATGTGTCTTTGTATGTTTGTAAACGCACCCACGATACAGGAAAAATCCTAGTGTGGGGCAACGTTATTGAAGAAAAAAAAAAAATTTAACAACACACCTAACTATCTCTGCCAGTAAATAATTATGCAAATTAATACTAAAATATTCACTTGTAAATTTTGAGAATCATCAATTAATTATATTGAATAACAACGACACATTATTAGAGTGCAATATTCATTAAGTTTCGTTTTTTAACCGACTCTAAAGGAAGAAGGAGTTTAGGAGAATTTTCTCTCTACTGAATTTAAAGTATCTTGGGGCACTAGTGTCAACAAAGATACTCCATCAACTACCCAGCTTTTGTTCAACTCCAGCCAGATTGCTCGTCTTCCAGTCAGACTGAGCTCAGCTGAATACCAGTAATTTACGTGAAGCGACTGTCTATTGAGCTTCACAACCCGGTAACTGGGTAATGACTGCCAAAAAATCTACAAATGACAGCCAGGACCAACGGCTTAATGTGCTTTCCGAGCCTCGGAGGAATCTCAGTATGCTAAGATGGTCACCCATCCACAGACCGACATCGGCAAGCGTTGCTTATGCTTGAAGATCAACCCGTGCGGCTGTTATTATTTAGCAACGAACTCAAAAAAGATACATTCTATCGCAATATCATTATTTTCAGCGACAATGAGTCAAAATTTGTCCAAGTTTGCGGTCATATCCTACCCATGAAAAGCTTCGACCACAAATGACAATTTAATTGTAGGTACACTTACATGTTTTAATATTTGTTGAACAAACAATTATTGTTGTGGTTATAATGTACACTAACTTTATTAGTCGGTTGGTTTATTTTTTACTTGGTGAATAAAATAATAAGGTATTTTTCGAGCACGTTAGATTCATGAGTCGTCATGCGGTCGGATAAACCTTTAACCGTAAGTATCAAAGATTTATTATAATCCGACACGATATATGTAGCGTGGCACGGCATTTTTAAAACCTGTTTTAAAATTGATTATTAGGTATGGAATCCATAAATTAATTAAATGGTAGAGATGAGAGACCAATCTAGTTGATTTATAATACAGATGCGTAATACCACAGCGTAATACAGTGAATATCTTTTATGGCTGTTAAATATAAAGTTTATTGCCACGATAGAGTGATGTAAGTACTTAATTAATAATATGCAATTATAAGGTATCAACAGGTCGACAAACAACAACATGCATTTATTTTGTACTTAATGGTGTTAAAAAGGTCTCTTACTAATTTAAAAACTAAAGCTGACCCACGCTACTTCGTCTGCGTCACATTTCTCATAAATGCACCGCTCCTATTGGTTGTAGCGTGATAGTATATAAGCCTTCCTTGATGACTGGGCTAACCAACACTAAAATATTGTGACTATCAAATCATCAAATCAAATCATCAAATTATTTATTACGAGCAACAATGACACATAGTGTTAGTACAATAAATAAAAAACTTACAACTATGTTAGTGACACAATACAACAACAACTATACGAACACACACAACATAATTATCACAATAACATTATTATTATCATAATATGATAAATGTAACTCACTAAAATGTAGGAAATAAAAAAAATTTACTTTGTCAGTTCAATCACTGATCTGATGCCACCAACTGCATCAGACTGATTGAAAAACGCCTTGTTTCGAACTTTTTAGTCGGTTTCAGCGGTCGGGTTATTTGACAAAGTCAATTTTTTTATTGGACCTTTTTGTACTAGAGTAAACTCAGACTAAAAAAGAAAGAAAAATCGTTTATTCTGCACTCATAAAATGCAGATTATTTAAAATGGGAACAAAAATATTCGCGAGTGATCAGAGGGAACTCTGTTCACCCTCCAAATGTCCTGCGGGAAGATGGTGGCTCAGGGCAGTCTCCCAAAGGATATGCCGAAGGTAGAGTTCTGGGGTGTTACTTTAAAAGGACACGGTGCACCGTCCATTCGCTCTCAGGACTTGCAGTGGTTGGGAATATCGTGGTGGTAATCCCATATTCTAAATTTCCAGATTCCAAGACTTTAAATATAAACCTGCACTAAATTAATTAAAAATTGAGGAATGTGGCGGAAAGCCTAATGAAATTGGTTTGTCAACAATACCTAACACTGTTGGAGTCGCAAGCAAACATGATGCTTTCGTACGCGTATGTGTACTTTCCTGACGTTGTCGGGACAAGCCTACTTGCTTTGGATCAAGGACATGTGTAGGACGTCATTACAGGAACTAAGAAAATTCAACACTTACCTACTACAGCTACACCTACCACTAGATACCATCCCCATCTTTCCACGGTTTTAAATATTGTAAACACTGTTTATTTACTAACGAAATTGAAAGAGAAATTCCGGATTCGGCGCCCTAAACTTTGTGGAGAGCAGGAGAGCTCCTGAAAATCAATATTATAAAATGTATAGATGAAACATTACAGGTTATTAGATTGGATTAGATTTTTTTTTGTTATATTTTCTCAAAACTGGCCAAGTGCGAGTCGGACTCGCGTGCAAAGTGTTCCGAACCAATTTAATTTCATTTTTCCAATTTCATTTTTAAACATGTTATTTTAACCCAACAGACTTCTTGTAGGTTTTCTTGTAATCTATAGGTTAAGACCTATTATCTGTATATTGTTATGGTCTAATTTCTTGAATAATTTAAAAACTATTTGCTTTAAAATTATTAATAAATATAAATAACCCTCACAGTATAACCCTCACAAATATCACTAAATAAGTCACACGATACAGTTTGAAAAACTTTGTATTTTTTTTTTTCTTGTTTTACCCCAAAAGTGACTTTGGGTTCCGAACAAAAAACGGAACCCTTATGTATGTATGTATGTAAATCGGGCTGGTTTCCGCAACTCCACGACTAAGCGCGTATTTTGCGTGCAGGTGGGACAAATGCGTCATACGATCCACCCCAGCTCCCCAAGGAAGGTCAGCAACGCCTTAACGGAAACCGAACCCTTATAGGATCACTCGGGTGTCTGTCTGTCTGTCCGTCTGTCACAGCCACTTTTCTCCGGATTCACTGGACCGATACTGTTGATGACCCAAACCCGGACGTGTTACGTGAATTAATTAATTTTTATTATGGGGGTTAAACTAGAAAATAAAAAAAAAAGTTTTTTGAACAATACTGTGTGACATACCAAATGAAAGGGCTTGCTGTGAAGGATTTTATTTATATTTTTTTCATATTTTTAAAATAAATGTTTTTGAAGTTATTCAAGAAATAAGACGAAAAGGACTACCCTTATCTCCGAAACTATTGAGCCAAAATTTAAAAAAAAAATTAAGATTTACCTATAGATTACAGGAATACCTATAAGAAGTCTATAGTGTTAAAATCACGAGAAAAAAAAAATTGAATTCGTTCGGAACCCGCACTTGACCGGTTTTTGTTTGTTACCTAAGCTAGAAAACCGCAAAGTACCCACACCAGTAATACTATATACCGGTAAAATAGCGCAACTCTATCAGTCATCCATCATTCGTTCACGAATATTGTCTATGATTACGTTCGAAACTCATTAATCCGAAATGAGTAGGGAGTAGGGTTTACTCGTTATTTCGGACTACATTCGGAACACAGATGGGTGCTTATGTTTGGAACATGGAGTAAGAGTCTGACATTCCCTTCCACTCTGCCCAGAGTGGAAGTCATTTGATGATTTCCCATCCTTAAAAAAAGAAGAGTCCAACCGAAGTTAAAGTTTTCAAAATGACCTGAAAAAAAAGCCAATGAACTTGCTGTTATTATTAAGTATTTATCTTAATATTTACACCCAAAACATCCACATTAAAAAGTAACGTTCTCATCCTTATTTATGTATTACAAATTCACGTTAAACTTCGGAACTAAAAGGTATCGGTGTGGGCGGTGTACCGAACCCTATAGCCATCTATTATTTCGCACATTGAACCCCATTAAGTTGGTTTTACTGTTTTGACAGCTGCTTATTAGGGTTAACTTTACTTTTAAATTAGTTCTGTTTGTTCAAATAAGTTATTTGTAGGTGAATAAATATATAATTCAAAGTTGGCTACGTGGTAACAATGTTACAACAATGTACAATTATTTTATTCGAGATGGGTTTGTTCTTGACTCTAGTCTAGGTCAGAGATGACAGAGACAAAGACTACGATGGAGCGAGCTTACCCAGAAGTTGCCTGTCCACTCTAACTTTGAAAAGATTAGGGTTGTAAGCGTTCGGAAACACAGACGCTTGCAGATTTCCACTCCTTTGCTGTGCGCATTTTGAAAGACGCTTAGAAACGCTTAGTGAGAATTGGTGGAATAGCAACAAGGTAGGTATGGTAACTTGCAGTGCGTCTGGATGTCCGATGGTTGAAGGGCGAGAGGTGGGATGAGGTCTTGGATGAAGTACTTAGCCCTTTATCATATAGCGACACCTTTGCGCTGTAAGATAGAGGGTTAGGATAGGTTTCTACGTATGATTTCCTTTTAAGGATGGTAAATCAACAAATGACTCCTCCCGCTCTGAGCGGAGCAGAAGGGAGTGTCAGACTTTTACTGACTAAAACCAATCCGTGTTCCGCCTTTAAGTTCCAGGGCCGCGGAGACCCTTTCGAACAAATTCCGCAGACCTGGCAGGACGTATGATGTCACGGGACGGGACGGCACGGGACGGCACGGGATGTCGTGTAGATATTATATCTTTTGCGCAAGTGTGTGAGCAAACTTCTTAACTTGCAAAGAAACTATGTGCTCCCCTCACTCACTCACATAATCCAATAGTACGGCTATCTGACACGAACGGAGTAAGATCAGACCACGTACCGGGTCTAATGCATTTTCCGAGGCTGGTACACCGTCGACTTCCAAAATAATGATGTCGGAAAAAGGTTATATGACAAATCTTTCATAGGCGTAAAAGAATAATACCGTCCCATCACTTCCCGTGGGTGTCGTAAGAGGCGACTAAGGGACTCGCCAGAGAAAGGGCAGAATTGATCTCTGTAAAACTCAACACCATGCACTGCGATCGCCAAACCGCCTACCAAGCGCCAACCCGCCTGCCAAGCGTGGCGATTATGATCCCATCTTGTGGGAGGCCTATATTCAGCAGTGAACGGCTTTCGGCTGATATGATGATTCATCATCATCATATCAGCCGAAAGCCGTTCACTGCTCATCATCATCATTGATGATGACTCAACCATCTATGCTGCCGTAGTCATGTTAGCTATGTTAGGAAAATATTATTATGACCACAAAAGTAAGCCGGCTTATATAACTTCTTACTTGTCCCTAATCGTACGTGAAAGCTTTTAGAAAAAGCGAAAAATAAATAATAGTTCATCAAAATATTGGTCTTTCTTCTATTTATTTATCGTGACAATTTAAAAAAACATAATATATACTTATGTGTTTTGATAGTTACCCGGAAGGGATTCGCAAAATATTGCCATAGCTAAGAACATAAAACAGTTCATTACGAAATAATAAACCCTTAACATAACTTAAGCCATTATATTTGCGCTCCAAAATTGAGCCTTTGCGTTTTCAAATTAAGTTACCATTAACTTTGTTATAATAGAGAAGGCGTCCTCGAACGCCTGTAGGCTTTGTAGAAACATTCGCGTAACAATGCGAGTTGCTATTAATATTTTATCAGGCGCTTGTTACATAGTTGCTCTTAGTAATAAGGTTGTTAAATAGTTTATTAGTTTAGTGCCTCGGAGAGTAGATTAAGACGTCATTCAATTGTGCCAAAAGCGAAAGTTGTAAAGAGGCCATTTCTGCGAACTATTTGCTGTATATTTAAGCTCTATTTAATCCTCCATGTTGGCATGTTAAGTTTACCATGCTAACTAACTCTCTCTCTTCTGCTGTGCCTTTTCCCTTTTCATTTAGGGTCGTCCTCCTCGTTCTGAGGCGCCAAGACAGTCGGTCTCGGGTTTTCTGTACCTCCACTTGAGCTCGTTCCATATCCTTGGTAATATGCTAACTAACATGGAGTTATAATTATCTTTTATTTAGTTTTAAATAAATAAAACCACCACCACAACCACACCATCGCTTACCATCAGGTGAGATGGTGGTCAAGCGCGTGCCTATTAATAGTAAAAAAAAAAACTGTTTTTGCACATGAAATATTGTAAAAACTATTTACTAGAAGGGTAAGTAAAAATTATTATGTCTAACTTGTGACCATGTGGCTTTAAAATATTAGAATTTGCGTCGTAGGTACAATCCGAAACACTATAGACGCCTGAATCATGATATTATCCATTATATTTTACCTAAAAAAGTCTACCCAAGTTAGGTAGCAAGTATCAAATGGTAGGCTTTCAGTAAAAAAGGGTTTAAATCACAGTTTTCACACACACAATTTAATATGATCATTACTTCGAATTAGAATAAACAATGTATTTTTAATGGACAGAAGATAATAACAATTTACCCGCTTACCGAGCTTTTAATTGCCTTACAATATGATCATTACTTCGAATTTGAATGAACATTGTATTTTTAGTGGACGGAACATAATATCAATTCACCCTCTTACCGAGCTTTTAATTGCCTGCAATCATAGCATCGAAAAGAATCGCAGTAATAAGTTGCTCCAAAAAGCCCAATGTTTTAGCGAAATCGCTAAAATCAAGGCTATCCGTCGCTACAGAAGGCCCTTTTTACTACTGCAGCCACATTATATTATATCAACATTTTTTATAATTTTAAATAATAATAAATATTTTTTTAATAAAAAAAAATATATTAATTTCTCACCACAATATAAGGTACATTTAACATCGTATCAAGAACAATACATAACAGCTATACAGTTTAATAATTATATTGTGGGGGACTGGTGCCTAAACTAGACGTAAAGCCTGTGTGTCAGGACATCAGGACTCCCCCCCATTCGGATATAGTCACATTTTGTAGGTTATGTATTCACACAGTTATCAAATACGATAAGGTTTTATAACAAGTATTTTATACAATTATTCATTGCAGTGTTTCTAAGTATTTTAGTGAATAGTATTATGTCATGCTGTATCAGTGTGTGTGTATGTGTGTATGTTTGACAGAGATTAAGAAAGTTATGAGTGTGGGTTGAATGATCGTGAGGTATTAAAATTGATGTAAAACATATTTTAAAAATAATTTTAGTATTTAAATATTGGTACATTGCTTTGAAAACGTTAACAAGTTACACCCGGGCAGCAAGAAGTTTTTCCGTATCGTCATAGTCCTGGAGCCAATTCCTTACTTTGACTTTGCACTTTTTACTGGTAAGACTGTAAACAGAGAACGTCCTATTTATGTTATTGTATAGAAAGCTACCTAGGTAGCAAAATAATGGTTTAGAGAAAACAGTGGTGAGTCGATTTTGATTGGTCTATGGGATTAAATCGTCTTTTATCATGTGATAGTAGGGGTTTGAAAGTAACGAGTCCATACTGTTTTAGGATCTTTTTTTAATATAAACAGCTGACGAAATGGGTTGGTACTAAACGTAATTTACGTATAACGAAAGCCCTGTAAATATTAATAAAAAAACGCATACAAATATACCTGAAAAAAACATCACATAAAAACATAGATCTTATCATTTGATAGGGGTACCATAAACAAAAAGTCAAACCTTGAGAACAACCCTACACACCAATATCATAAACAACCCGCGAAGAAAAAAAATCAAATAAAAATCTATAATCCTATTACTCACGTACGCAGCTGCAGCGGGAACCAAGCAGGGCGACGACTTAGTGGCTCAAGCGGAGCGGAGACGGGCGCGGGGCGGAAAGACTTCAGCACCCGCTTGACGACGCGCGCGCTTAGCACGAAGACCGCACCCATTGCCCAGGCACCGATTAGAGCTCCTAGGATCGCCTGGTGGAGTAAAAAACTACTTTAAGTATGAATAGGAGTAATCAATGTTTATTTATTTATTTGTTTATTTATCTATTTATTTATTTATTTATTTGTTTATTTATTTATTTATTTATTTATTTATTTATTTATTTATTTATTTATTTATTTATTTATTTATTTATTTATTTATTTATTTATTTATTTATTTGTTTATTTATTTATTTATTCACAAAATCCACAGCTCTTTAACAACTTTACTTAAAATAAATAAACCGATCTTACAGCCAATTACGGATTTACAATTTATTCACTATTATATGCATCAGAAACAAACAGAATGGAACAGAACAGAATCAAACAGAATGACATGATAGCACCATTTAAGCATATGAGAGTGTGTGGTGTGGTGTGAGTGGGTGTGTTGTGTAGGAGTGTGTGTAAAGAGTTGAAGTGGTGTGTGGAATACCTTTAACCAACACTAGTTAGAATTATTAGTCCTTTTAAGGTTGCTTACATCAAAATTGTCTTAAGCTGGGTGAGGGTGGAGAACTTGATGTAGTTACTCAATTTAGGAGGGTAATTGTGTACTATATAGTTGTGTTGGGATCCAGTTAGGGTTGGACTGCTGCGTACCCTCATGGCAAAAAAAAAGCAAAAACAAGCGGTTGCCTCCTGTACTTGAAGAAGACACTATCTAAAACTTAATGTCTTGTAAAATTGCAATTACAAGTATCATCTTTTGTTGGAGCAACTTACTGACTAAAAAACAACTTGAAATATCTAGAAAGGTACACTAGAAGAACAAACAGCTTAAAGCAGGCCTATAGGGACTAAAGAATCAGACTGCTTGTGATTTCCGTCAGCAGTAAAATTTGCTGCCAGACTAAAGATATGAATAAGATTGGCATTCCAATTGTTCACAGTAGGTACTTAATTATGTTGTAATTAGACGATAACAAAAGGGCTCCAGACTATTTCCGACCTTCATCTTGACATTAACCCTTCAGGCGAAGAGTCACTAAGAACCCCACTCGTAATAAAAGATGAGTTCGCTCGCTTTTACCTAGTCTTTGTCGAACCACGCGGGTTTATATTAATACCTCTTGTACAGTCTGTGACCAACATTATCTGACCCACTTGACTATTATTCGCTAATAGACAAGTGGGTTAGATAATGTTGGTCACAGACCCTACATTCGTTCGTCAAGTATGCCTGTTCCTTTCATTTCTTTTTACCTATTTGATTGTATCTATGTGCGTGGGACGACAGCCATGAGCCATTAGGTACGCTCTGTTTTATTTTTGTCCCCGAATAGGATAGAACCACAGGATGAAACTATTAAAAAAATATTGTTTCTAATATAACAGAAATTAATCAGGTATCTGAACCTAAGTCTTACCTTCTTCTATAATTATAAGGTAACTAATCGACCCGGGCAACTTTGTCTTTGCACAATTTTCATTACTGCTCCGCTCGATATGCCTTCCTCGATAAATGGGCTATCTAAGACCGAAATAATGTTTCAAATCGGACCAGTAGTTCCTGAGATTAGCGCGTTCAAGCAAACAAACAAACAAACTCTTCAGCTTTATATATTAGTATACTAGTTGACCCGGTCACAATTTTCATTACTACTCCGCTCCTTTTAGTCTTAGCGTGATGATATATAACCAATAGCATTTCTCAATATATGGGCTATCTAACACTGAAATAATTTTTCAAATCGGACCAGTAGTTCGTGAGATTAGCGCGTTCAAGTAAACAAACATACAAACTCTTCAGCTTTATATATTAGTATAGACTAGTTGACACGCGCAACTTCGTCTGCGTCACAATTTTCATTACTGCTCCGCTCCTATTGGTCTTAGCGTGATGATATATAGCCTATAGCCTTCCTCGATAAATGGGCTATCTAACACTGAAAGAATTTTTCAAATCGGACCAGTAGTTCCTGAGATTAGCGCGTTCAAGTAAACAAACTGTTCAGCTTTATATATTGCCCGCGACATCGTACGCTCACATCCCGTTTTTTCCCGTACCCGTACGAATTTCGGAAAATCTGTCAGTCACTCAAACCCTCATCAGTCTGCCATTTTAGTTCGTCCCACAACTGCAGCCCACTTCATCTATCCAATGACTACTATACTTACATTAAAATAAAATTAATATTTATGAACATTTGAATGATTAAAATATTATTCACTAGTTGTCCCCCGCGACTTCGCTACCGACAACTTTCTTATTTTTTTCTTACATAAGAACCTTTTCCTAACAATAACAAACACAACAGTAAAAGAAGTAGAGGAACTGCAGCTAATTTGAGATACTGCAGGTAACTTAGAATACTTCGATATTGAAATAGTTATAAACGCCATCTATATTTTTATTACGTAAACATAAAGTCATACGACACACAAAGCCATACAGTATTAAAAACAGGTCGCCATCTTGACATTCCGGCTAACAGACACAAGGGAACGAGACGCTTGCTTGGAAAAAAAAATCGGTAAGAATGCAATCAGTGATAATCATTTATTGTAATACTTTAAATCTTCATCGTAATTATTTAAACGGTTAAGTGACCTTGTTAGTTTATGATGGTACTATGATTTTGTGAAAATATCTAGAAATAAAAATGTGTTATGGAATTTTAGGTTAGGATAGTATGTTGTTAATTTGGAATACCGAAAGAGAGCATAATTTGGAATATTCCAAATTACATGCACATTTTTAGGAGTAATATTAGTTATTCTTTTTTTTTAGAAATGGAAACATCTCACAAATATAATAAGAGAAAGAAGTGGGGAAAAGAGATAAGAGAATGGGATTACTGAAATAATCCCATTCTCTTATCTCTAACAGCGGCAATGGCAGCGGCCATTTCCTCCTTTCCCCACTTCTTTCTCTTATTATATTTGTGAGATGTTTCCATTTCTAAAAAAAAAGAATAACTAATATTACTCCTAAAAATGTATTGTGATTACTGCAAGAAATAGTAATTAAGAATAGTAAACTGTAAAATCAAACTAAAGACTGATCTGTGATTATTGTGACTGATTACTTAATCAGATGTTATTTTAGTTTATTTTGTTTAAAAAATACTGATTACCTAAAGATATATATATAGACTATAAAACTGTTACAAAGATAAGAAATCTATTAGTTTCTAAGGAAAAGTGTTAACAAATATAAAAAAAAAATATATAGTGAATATAATTTGGAATACTATATTCCAAATTACCTGCACCCTAAGTCAAATCTCTATTTTGGAGTTTTTTTAGTTTGATAGGCATTTTGATAAGATTTCTGGTGTTACATGTTTGATTGTTTTTATTATTAAAGTTTAATAATTTTTCAATATTTTATTGCCTATTTCATTGAGTCATCCCGTTTCTCTTTAAAAGTATCATTAAAAAACAAACTAGTATTCCAAATATGCTGCAGTTCCTCTATTGAATTCGGTCCAGCCGTTCACGCGTGATGCGATGACCAAGGGAAATAGGGATTGATTTTTAGGGTTCCGTACCCGAAGGGTAACCAACGGAACCCTTACTAAGCCTCCGCTGTCCGTCCGTCGGTCCGTCCGTCCGTACGTCCGTCTGTCTGTCAGCGGGCTGTATCTCAAGAACCGTAATAGGTAGAGAGCTGAAATTTTCACTGATTGTGTATTTCTATTGCCGCTATAACAACAAATAATAAAAAATAAGGTTTATGGTACGGAACTCTTCGTGTGCGAGTCCGACTCGCATTTGGCCGGTTTTTTTATATATAAAGATTATCATGACGCATGATGCAGTCTGAAACATCCAGGAGCGAGCGCAGTCCGAGCCTTGTGTTCCAAGGATGGCGCGAAACAGAACAGCGGCATTGTTTTGACGCGTTAACATTATTATCAGGGTGTTTCATAATCATTCTATAATGGTATATATATGTACCAACAATAAAAATAAATAATGCATTTTAAATAACCCATTTTGATTATAGAATCTTGACAGGTTATTTAAAAAAAAACTAACCGTGCCTAGAGGTAGTTTATGTCGGGTACATTTAGTGGCTCACATTTGTAAGGCGACTAAAATGGTAGCCATGTAAATTAGAATTTAACGTGCCTAAAACTTAATGAAAGTTTTACTTACATAAACTCCGAATGAGAATTTGCTCTTAACACGAGTGGCCTCTCGAAAAGTAGCAGGATCTGCAAGAAAGAAAAGCTATTTTAAAAACGAGGAGCTCGTGGCTAGATAATAACAGCCGCACGGGTCGATCTTCAAGGTTAAGCAACGCTTGCCAAGGTTGGTCTGTAGATGGGTGACCATCTTAACATAGCGAGTTTCCTCCGTGCCTCGGAAAGCACGTTAAGCCGTTGGTCCCGGCTGTCATTTGTAGATCTTTGGCAGTCGTTACGGATAGTCAGAAGCCAGTAAATCTGACTCCAGTCTTGCCATGGAGTACCGTGTTACCCAGTTACTGGGTTGTGGAGGTCTGATAGGCAGCCGCTCCACGTAAAATACCGGTATTCAGCTAAATCCGGCATGACTGGAAGCCGACCCCAATATAGTTGGGAAAAGGCTAGGCAGATGAATTCTGATAGACTCGCATTTGAGCACAATCTCACCTTATGAAAAGCGACACTGTTGTCGACATTGGAATACTGCTTGCCTAGAAGTTTTTATTTTAGAGAAAACTTTGCCCCACACTAGGAAACAGCCAGACCCGGAACAACTACCTGTAGGCCATACAAATATTTGTTCCGTGCGGGAATCGAAACCGCGACACGCAGCGCAGCAGTCAATCGCTCAACCGTGCCGTCTAGATTAGATAAGTGATTTGCATATAGTCCTGTACACTTATTTAAAAATTCTGAATACTCACCAAAAGCAGTAGCGTTCCCTGCCGGTCCAATACAGCCCCTTATATCTTCCAGACTGACTCTAGCCAACATCTTCACTGTACGAATGGGAGCACGGGTGGTGCTCCCATTCTTGCTCAGTGGCAGACATAACCACTTGGTAGTGTCTCCTTCCGACACCAGACCTTCGGTAGAAACTTCGCCGAATACGGTGAAAGCGAACCATGGGTTAGAAACTGCTACCTTTTGCTCGCTGAGACTGTGGAAAAAGATGACGGCAGTTTTTAATAAAAAAAACCGGCTAAGAGCGAATCGTGCACCGAGGGTTTCGTACCAACATATGAAACGTGGAATGTTCAGAGAATTTAAATAATGCGATGTATATTTCAGCTTTAGATCAGCACCATCTCTGGACTGATAATGGAACTAATGTAATTTTTGTTGATGATTTCTGAAAAAATGTGTTAATTTATTTTTTCTGTAATCTTTACATATATTTTTATCACATAGAATAATTTCAGATTATTTTTCTGTGCAAACTTCGGAGAAAAGCCAAAAGCCGAAAACCACCTAAAAAAATACCAGCCAAGTGCGAGTCGGACTCGCCCACCGAGGTTTCCGTGCTAATTTCTACAAATACTGAAATATAGACAATTTTTTTGTGATTTAATTACAAATGTATAGTTTTCAGAATTTCCCCATACTTATAGTATCAAACGGTATTACTTGCTATTGAGACTGTTGAAATATAAGTTTTTTGCAGCATAAACGGCCGTATATTTTTTTTACGTTAACATAGAACTTTGATTTTTTCACAGCTTCAAGGGACCGTAGACCTAAGTACATGTTTTAATTTCAACTCGATACCTCCACGCGTTTCCGAGATAAACGGCCTTGACAGATAGACGGACGGGCAACAAAGTGATCTTATAAGGGTTCCGTTTTTCCTTTTGAGATAAGGAACCCTAAAAATGACAGGAAGTGGTAATCCGGTCACCTTCAATCCCGAGAACTTTATCGAAGTCAAAACGACTTCGACTTTGTCGAGTTTTTAGAAACGTCTCAGTAAAACCAATCCATTTTCCTCGATGAGATGGATCGCAGGGTACGTGGGAAAACAAGCAGCTGTCACGTTGGTAACATCTTTGTACTATTTTTATAAGAAAATGTATTTAATAAAAACAAAAAGGTTTCCTTTTCAGGCAATGAAATGGAATGGAATGGATGAAAGGATAATATCCGCGTCTTATTGTTTGACGTTTATATGAATAATTCAGATGATTAATATTATTTCAAATGTGAGGGTTTCTTTACCCTCACATCTTACTTCCTACTATAATAATATTACTAGCTGAGTTGGCAAGTTGTTTTGCCATATATGAAAAATCGAACAACAGTGAGTCGGACTCGCGCACCGAGGGTTAGGTTAGGGTAGTTCAGGCATCAAGTCTCGCAGTTTTTTCCAAGCTTTTTCGAGCTAAGAATTTATCGCGGAGGCTTTATATAGTAGGGTACCGTCAGCTTTGGTACGGAACCCGACTATATATAGTAGATAGTTCCTGTGCGCATTATTAAAGACGTTTGGAATCGCTTAGAGCGAATTGGTGGAATACCAGCAAGGATTGGTGTAGCAATTGACGTTTCAACTTTGTACGTTTGTATAAAACCAAATTTATATATACAAATAAACCAAAAAAATATAAAATATAAAAATATAATATAAAATATAAAAATATAAACCAAATTTGTATAAAACCAAACTAATATGTAGTCGGAAATGTACTTTTGGTAAAGAAATCATATTTCAAGAGCGCGAACATAAATGTATGTGCTTAATGGTAGAATCACCACTAAAAAAAAAATTTTGCCACAGCCAAACAAACACCAAAGCCAAATTAACATTCACGTGTGCGTACCTCTTCACACCGTACCGGCGTGATGTTATTTTATGAGCTGGTGTAAACAATAGTTAGATACATGCGATTTCAGCAATTCCGGTCCATTTGCTATCATTTATTGAGGAGTACCGTTGCCTATCTCTAAAGTTCTTCATCAGATTTTCACCAAATTGAAATGGGACCACTCTGAGAAAATATTCTTCCAAAAATACCCAAATTGCTTCAAATGTGCCTATAAAAATTGAAGAGTTCCCTCTATTTCTTCCGGATCCCATCATCAGATCCTGACCTGATGACCATGGGACCACCTGGGAAGTCTATCCTATCAAACAAAAAAAAACAAATCCAAATCGGTCCAGGCGTCTTTGAGTAATCGGGGACAATACGTAAAAAAAAAAATCGACGAATTGAGAACGTCCTCCATTTTGTAGTCGATTAGAAAAACATAATTATTAATGAATACTAACCTAACTCTATATTTTAGCTTGGTCAGGTTAGCAGGGGGCATTCCGTTCGGGTTGCTTGGAGAGGGCAGGGTCCAAGAGATGTTGGAATACATCTTTCCTCCCATGATGACTATGTCGGTATTCACATTCGGTACGGGCAGAAGAGGGGAGTGTGTACAAGAGCATACTCCTGCCACACATTCTGAAAAAAAAGGTTTGTTCAGTACTAAAGCCGTGTTTCAAGCATATGTATTTGGAACATATGCTTTAAACTCGCATAAACTATAATATAAATATCTCGCATGCTATAGTGACATATTTATAACCAATGAGTACCGCGTTTGAATGTGCTGCTAGTGGCGCTAGAGTAGCGTGAGGTCTTCTAAATGTCTAATGTCAATTGGTTGGCTATTGAAAAAAGGTTATCTTCATTTATTGTGATACTTGCATATTTTTCTTAAACAGCCTAATTATACTCGTAGCTGATTTAAGTAACGGTTCTACCGACTACTGCAATGAACTTTTGTTTTCGGAAATATGTAAATATTTTTTCGATTATAATGAGGCCGCGTAACTCTGCGGCACGAACTATGTTGTATTTAATCGCACATTTACGGCATTATAAAATTATTTCTTCCTAAATTTGTTTACATGCGCGCAAAAACAAATTTAATGCTTTGCTTAAGGTGCTTACTCGGCAGTGGCGCCAACTGGTGAACTCGAAAACGGTAGCCCCAATTAGAATAGTGTTATGGTAATTGTATTACGGCCTTAATGGATAAAAAACATAATTTGGTAAGTATATTAAAGCAGACAGCAAATGAATAAAACCTAAACTCTTTACGATACTGATTAACTGAGTGACTGACAGACAGACAACGCATAACCGAAACTCATCATCATCTGCCTAGCCTTTTCCCAACTATATTGGGGTCGGCTTCCAGTCAAGCCAGATTTAGCTGAATACCGGTATTTTATGTGGAGCGGCTGCCTACCAGACCTCCACAACCTATTAACTGGGTAACACGGTACTTCATGGCAGGACTGGAGTCAGATTTACTGGGTTCTGACTATCCGTAACGACTGCCAAAGATCTACAAATGACAGCCGGGACCAACGGCTTAACGTGCTTTCCGAGGCACAATGCATAACCGAAACTACTGGACGTAAATGGCTGAAATTTGGCCTAAAATTTTCATAGGGGAGCACCAAGAGAGGATTTCCCGAAAAGCTAGTTAAACAAACTTTTAAAATTAGGCTATTTCTTTTTTTTTTATTTGTGATGGTTTGCTCTTAACTCTATTCTAGGTCAGAGATGACAGAGACAAAGTTTACGATGGAGCGAGCTTACCCAGAATGAGGTTTTAATTTAACCTTAAAAGTAATCTGTCTTCTGTATACCTGCTTTTCTGCTTTTGGAAACGTAGGTACTCAATAACAGAATATTCAAAGTAATTCAATAATATTTACACTTTTCCTGTTACGATGGGCCCGATTCTGTATCCTAAGTTAAATAAATATATATTTCCTTAATCTTTCTGTCAACCTTTTACCTATGTCATTAGTCGATTCTATCACATAGCTACTTGAGTAAAAAAATATAGTACATTGGCTCATTTCTTCGTTCAACCCATTATGCCACCGTTTGCACCGACTCACCTGTGAGATTTTTTAATAGTTTGGCGCTGGTGGATCCATCCCAGGGATGAGGAATCAGCCTCACTACGTAAGCGCAGCCGGGGCGCACAGCACATGTATCCGCTACGGTGCTCGCGTCCTTAGGGACCAACAATGACGTCACGTCCTGTGGATAATACAGACATGTTAATCGGATTTTTTTTTAAGGATAATCGTTGTCCCTCACTATTAATTTTTCCTGTATAGTTTGTTCACAAACACACAATGACATATACACAAACAGCCAGACCCGGAACAACTATGGAATTACGTGATACGGAGTAGAATACTAATGCAACTAAGCCCGAAACGACAGGCTTCGTTCTTAGAGAGTAGCCCCCCTGATGAATACTTCGAATTATTCATATAAATTAAGCTTTAGCAACTTAAAACTAAAGCTCTATTAGATTGAACCAAGTTATCTAAGGCCTAAGGTTACTTTTTCTTTGATAATAATATTTAAGGCGGTGCGAGTACTCATGTATACTCATAAGTACCTACTCTTAGTTAAATAGTTTTTAAAATGTGATTCATCATCTGCCTTTTCCCAATTATATTAGGGTCGGCTTCTAGTCAAACCAGATTTAGCTGAATACCGGTATTTTACGAGGAGCGGCGCCTATCAGACCTCCACAACCCATTAACTGGGTAACACGGTACTTCATGGCAAGACTGGAGTCAGATTTGCTGGCTTCTGTCTGCTATCCGTAACGATTGCCAAAGATCTACAAATGACAGCCGGGACCAACGGCTTAACGTGCTTTCCGAGGCACGGAGGAAACTCGATATGTTAAGATGGTTACCCATCCACAGACCAATCTTGGCAAGTGTTGCTTAATCTTGAAGATCGACCCGTGCGGCTATTATTATCTAGCCACGTTTTTAAAATGTGATTAACTCTGAAAAATGTAAATGAAATACATTTTTCAATTGATTCATGTTCGTTTAACTTTTTGAAATTGTAGGCATTAAACAGATTTATGTTCTAGTCAGAGTGAAAGTTTTTCATATAAGTAACTTCATCCCCAGAAATCACCCCCAACACACAGGGTCCTCAATCAACACTAACTTATGACGTAGCTGTTTCTAACAAAATAATATCTCACGGGTGAGATTGTGGTCAAGGGCAAGCCCATTCCTGATTAAAAAAAAATATATATATATAATTTGACTCACCCCAGGTATAGGGAATTCAAAGCAATGTGCCAAACAATAGATGTTGTTGGTGTCGTTCACACTCCGAATATGCAAGGAATACTCGCTCGCAGCGCCTTCTGTAGCAATAAAAAAATATTATTAGGCTAAATTAAAAAAAAAATGTTATGTGACAACCAATAAGCCTGTCAATTATATCATCATCATCATCATCATCTGCCTAGCCTTTTCCCATTTATATTGGAATCGGCTTCCAGTCAAGCCTGTCAATAGGGAAAATGCAAATACAGAATTTATGAGAATGTTGGCAGTAAAATGATAATAAGTATTTTTTTAAATTTTTATTTGTAATGGGTTTATCTGGACTCTAGTCTACGTCAGAGATGACAGAGACAAAGTCTACGATGGAGCGAGCCTACCCAGAAGGAGCCTAAAATAAAGTCAAAGTTTAGTTTAGTATAAAATAAAGGCAAAGTTTTTATTTTGGTTAATATACTCGTACATTTTTAACAAAATAATGAATTAAAGTAACGTGGAACGGTACGTATTTATAAACAACAATCAGCGTTTAGTGACGTATCTGCTGTTATGCCAACGAAAAGGCAACCTTATGTCTTTGAGTTGAGAGTTGAGACAGTTCTTGACCAGTGATAGACACGAGTGACGTCATCGTCCGTTTTCGCGCGAACCTTTAAACTGTCGGTTTAAAAACGCAATTTTGGCAATAAATTAGACCACCACATAAATAAAAAATCATTTCTTATTTATGTGGTGGTCTATTCTAGATGGAGTTCTTTAAAATTAAAACAAAAATGGAAATATTGCATGTTCCCTATTGTATACAAATGTAATATTCACATTTAGACAGCGGCAACGTCGCAAAGGCGATTCACAAAACGTCAAAAATATATCTATGGGATTGACAAACGCTGTCTAAATGTGATGTGATCAAGGCTTGTATTCATGCCAATGACTTTGTGCATACCAACGGAGCTAACTACGCCTCTACGCGCCATTCCGCTACCCGCATTTTTAATTGTTTATAATAAAAATAAAACATGTTTTTCGTTGTGATTGTTTGTGTTGTAAATAATTTTGTTTTGTTACTTTATACTTTTTTGGTTTGATGGTTACTTTATATTTTTATACGAAAAATGAAGGAGTAAAATTGTTTCATCTCAATGATTTGGAGGTGTGTGATACCTTTATACAAATTCTGGCTAAACCAAATTATGAATGTTATCATGTAGATTACGTTTTTTTTCAGATGTAATTTCTCTGTTAGTACCGACGAAAAGCTGCTTCATCTGCACGATATTTTAAGCATTTTTAGAGAGAGCAGTCTTAAATTTTGAATTTTGTCAACTTTGACTAGCGCCTCAGGTGATCATAATGGAATGACGAGTTCGGGACCACTCACACTTCAGCTCCATCCGCGTTTCGCTGAGCGATTTTGGTCACACTTATACAGTTCTGCTTTTATCAGCTGCGTACAGCGTCGTAAGAATGAGAAAAGCTGTCATAGCATTTTATCTCCGCTAAAATGCTTCTATCTACTCCGTACGGCGCTGAATATGCTGCGAAGACGGTAAGCGTAAGATGTCCGTGACTGCCGCAGGACCAGCGATGCCAATCGCTTCCATATTTGTTAAATAAATAAATAAATAAATAAATAAATAATTGAATAAAAAAATGGTACCTTTGTAGTTTCGAGAGAATCGACTTTAGACCCAGTACAGGTACAGTCTAAGAGCTAGATCGAAGAATTGAGAATTTATCTCTCTTTGACATTTCTAAGGACTGATAAAACTAGAAGTATAATTCACAAATTAATAGATATATTTTTTCTTGCCAATTTTTTGTAATCTCTTCGATCTAGCTTTTGGACTATACCTCAAAATTGAATTCATTATACCTATCTTCTAAACTAAGACCCGTCAAAATCTGTGACTTGGCGAAAAATTGCGACTAATTAGCGACTAAATTTGAGAGAAAACAGATCTTCGCAAGGTGTTCTAGCTTTGGAGAATCAGTAACCGACTAATTCTGATATTTGGGGACTAATTAGCCATATTTTTTTTTAATCAAATTAAACTCCCTGATGGTGGCGATGCCAGCGTCAGTCACACAAGGCATTGAGAACCATTCGTGTACAGCGCTGTTTCGCCGCGTTCGATGCTGAATGCGGTGGAACCGCGATTAACGCGGCAGAACCGCGCTGAACTCTATCTATAACACTCGCGTGATAATAACACATTTGTCCTCATTGTATACTTGTTTGCCACAAAAGTGGAACAGACGCGGAAAACTGAACAGATGCGTACACATCTCCCAACAAATCGTTGTTTCCTATTGGCATAAGCTGAATAGAGCTGAATAAGTGTGAGTAGAATAGTCTAAAACAGCCAGCTGATGTGTCGCAATCTATATACATATGTTTATTTGGTATCCAGGCAGAGGTTAAAATCAAACTTATAGCATTCCAAATAAACCATTTACAGGCACTTTTAAATTGTCAAGGTAGGTCAGTCAAAATCATGAAGCTATTAATTAGCATGTTCCAAAGCGTAAATCTCTATGGGAGAACTCCACGGATACTCTTTTAAATCATGTGACGTATTACAAAAATCTTGGTAAAATTATACTTGATTGCTTCTATATGTGACGAAAATTCAAAGAACAAGGAAGTATATAAAAAAACTTAAAATATAAAGATTCAAATAACCCAGTGGCAGGTAAGAGATGACCAGTCTCAACTGACGGCGACCGTTCACGAACATGACGCATGTATCAGCACCATTTATCTCAACCATTTTGAAGAGAACCATCAGCGAGAGATATCTGTGAGCTCGACAAGCTCTCAACTGCCACGCTCGTTCATGTCAATTAATCTATAATTAATTACTTAAGTAAATGGCTTCATAGTACTCACATTTAAAAAGATTGAAAACATGCTTCTACATTATACAAAACTATGGTATTCATTGACCAAGGACTAAGAATATTTTTTTTTCTAAATTCAGACGGATATCCAAACAAAACAACAATAAAGCACTTAGTTCTGAATTCAAATTAATCTATATCTATACTAATATATAAAGCTGAAGAATTTGTTTGTTTTTTTTTATTTGAATGCGCTAATCTCTGGAACTACTTGTCCGATTTGAATTTTTTTCACTGTAATAAATGGGCTATCAAAAGCCCATTTATTGAGGAAGATATAAAGACCAATAGGAGCAGAGCACACGAAGTGGCGCGGGTCAACTAGTACACGATAAATTTTATCATTAAGGTGGAAGCGCCAGGGTAGCCCGCGAAATTCAACTTTCAATCAATTCTGACTTTTTCATGAAATAATAATAATAATAATAATCTGTGGCTCGGCTGTCAAGCCAACTGACGTGAGAAATTTTTCATCCCGTATTTTTATTAATTTTAATAAAAAAAAACCATAGAAACAATGCATTTAATAACAAATACATCAAGAAAAAAAAATAGCACCACATGGAAATAAAAAAACACACTAAATGGAAAAACAAATTGCAAATAAGGAAATAAAATGTTGACACGTCACCGGGCACGACTACAAGCAGCACCAACACCATCTTCGGGTTCGTCGCTCAGTTCCGCCTCGCAGCCGCCGGGACCTGCGCCAGCCGCGAGTCCAGAGATTCCGGTAGCTGCAGTTGCGTCGAGCTCGAGCGACGAATACTTCTCGCCGCCGACGACACCACCACCTGCGCGTCGGCGCGGGCGAGGCCGACCACCGGCCAGCTTAGGACCTCGAGGCCCACCGGTCTCTGATAGGGTCCCCGCTATCGGTGGAAGTGTGCAGCGTATAAAATGGACTCAAGCCATACATGAGAATGTAATACGCTCATACTTTGGGGCTACAGAGGGGGGAACTAACCTGACTGCGTACCGTGGTCGGATGCTCTCTGTGTTTCAGGTACTTGAACCAGCTGTCAGCGTATCGGCCCAACGACTGTCGGATCAGGTGCGCGTCATCCAGCGTAACCGTATGTTGGATGATAGTGTGCTTGATCGCCTCCGCACTGAAATGTGTGGCCATGTCATTGCTCCTCCGTCGCAGACTGTGGCACCAGCACAGTCAACCCAATTGCCCAGCCTTGCTGACGAGGAGAGTAATGACAGGGTTACAAACGTAAGTACCCAGTGCAATGACGAATTGAGGAGTGCTTTGGAGTGTGCTATTCGGGAATACCGCTACATGGCCCCTGAACTTAGACCACGCTTACCTCGTTTGCCCATGCATAACAAGAACAGGGCGCTGGTGGCTGCTCTGGATTCGCAGTTGTCAAGCCATTTTGATAACTGTGATAACCTCACCGATGCACATTCGATCATGTACTGTGCGGCTGTAGCGGCATGTCGTGTAGCTCATGTCAAGATAAAAATAACCAATGACAGAGTTACACGACCAAAACCAGCCGTACCAGCTTGGCAGTGCAGGATCGAGCGTCGATTGGTGAGGCCAGAGCGCTAATCGGCAAACTGATCTGCTTCAGGGAAGGCAACACACGCCCTCGAGTGATGCGCTTTGTGAGACGGGCGTTTTCGGGGACTGATATCAATCCCCGAGATTATATATCTCGTGTCACAGAGCGCATCGACTTCCTGAAGCAGAAGGTGTATGCATGGGCAAGCCGTATTCGTAGGTACAGGCGGCGAGTGGAGCGATACACCCAGAATCGCACATTCCGAAGTAACGAAAGGTGGGTATATAGGGATTGGGAGCGACCGGACCAAGGTGTGACTGACACGCGCTTACCGGATGATGATGCTATGTGTTCATTCTGGCGCAGCATCTGGTCGGTTCCTGTCAGTCATACTGAGAGTGATTGGGCTCGGGAGGTCGAGTGTGTGTGCGATCCGTTACCAGAAATGGGGGCAATTTCCATCAGCCCCCAAGATGTAGCTTGTGCAGTCCGCCCGTTGCCTAACTGGAAATCTCCAGGGCCGGACGGGCTGCACAATTTCTGGATTAAATGGTTTACGAGATCGCACGCTTGCTTGGCGTCTCAATTCCAGTCTGCCTTAGAGTCTGGGTCGCTACCCCAGTTCTTAACTACAGGAATAACCCACCTGCTCCATAAATCAGGTAGTACTGCGGAACCTAAAAATTATAGACCGATCACGTGTTTACCGACGGTCTATAAAGTTCTTACATCCATTTTGAGGGCAAAGATTAATAATCATATTAACAACAACAACATCATGCCTGCCTCTCAAAATGGATGTAGGAATGGGTCCCGCGGTACTAAGGAGCTACTCCTTATTGATATGGCCATTAGCCAACAGGTTCGGCGTTCCCGAAAGGATCTGTCGACATGCTGGATAGACTATAAGAAGGCCTATGACTCGGTGCCTCATACATGGCTCATGAGGGTGCTAGAATTGTATAAAGTTGATGCAACGCTACGCACCTTCCTGATGTCGTGTAAGGGGCAATGGAGGACAGTCCTTCGCTATCCAGGATTTCGAAATATCCAGAGGAATAGCGAACCGGTAAGGATCGAGCGGGGTATATTTCAGGGCGATAGTTTGAGTCCACTTTGGTTTTGTCTAGCCTTGAATCCTCTTAGCACACTGCTGGAGAATTCAGGGCTAGGCTATCGGTTGAAGAGAGGTGGTCAGGTTATATCTCACCTCCTTTACATGGATGATCTGAAACTCTTTGCCCCCACTAATCTGCAACTGATGGAGCTACTGAAGGTAACTGAAACATTCAGTAACGCCATCAGGATGGAGTTTGGTGTGGACAAATGTGCGGTCATGCATGTAAAGCGTGGAGAGATTATGGAATCCGTGGGAACTCAACTCTCGGATTCCATAAACCTGAGATCCCTCTCTCCAACTGAAACTTACAAGTATTTGGGTATGTCGGAAGCGTTAGGTATCAATGTTACTGACATGAAGCAATCGTTGAAGGAGCGCTTCTTTGGCCGCCTGAAGAAGGTATTCAATAGCTTTCTATCGGGCGGAAACAGGGTGCGCGCCTTCAACGGTTGGGTCATGCCGGTATTGATGTACTCTTTCGGCGTACTCAAATGGACTCAAACGGAACTTGACGCCCTGGATAGGCGAGTCCGTACACTGCTCACTGCGTATCGAATGCATCACCCACGGTCGTCGGTAATGAGACTGTATATCCCGCGAAAGTGTGGAGGTCGAGGCTTTTTAAATGTTAAGACTCTCCACAATCGCGAGATATGCAGTCTTAGGGAATATTTCCTAGCTGTCGACGTGGGTATGCATCGAGATGTAGTGGCGGTGGACAAGGGACTCACCCCGCTCTCCTTGGCAAATGAGAACTGGCGCAAACCTGCGGTGCTTGACACTAACGATCGCAGGGCGGTATGGCAGAGTAAGGAGCTTCACGGACGCTTTTTCCGGGCCCTACATGGGCCCGACGTAGACCAACTAGCGTCCGTAGCCTGGCTGCGTTTCGGTGATCTTTTTGGAGAAACTGAAGGTTTTGTTTGTGCAATTATGGACGAAGTTATCATGACGAATAACTACCGGACATTTATTGTGAAAGACGGCACGGTCGACATATGTCGGGCATGTCACCGTCCGGGAGAATCAATTCGCCACATTGTCTCTGGTTGTTCTCGTCTAGCTAACGGAGAATACTTGCATAGGCACAACCTTGTAGCCAGGATTATCCATCAGCAACTTGCTCTGAAATACTCTCTTGTGGAGTCGGAGGTGCCATACTATAGGTATGCGCCCGACCCAGTTCTCGATAATGGCAGTATCACATTGTACTGGGATCGGTCCATCATCACTGACAGGACTATTGTTGCCAATAAGCCTGATATAGTGGTGGTGGACCGAATTGTGAGGCGTGCAATGATTGTAGACATAACCGTCCCGCATGACGAGAACCTCGTGAAAGCCGAGAAAGACAAACAAATCAAGTATATTGACTTGGCTCGCGAGGTTGTCGACATGTGGGAAGTGGACTCCGCAATCATTGTACCGATAGTCGTGTCGGCCAATGGCTTAATAGCCACGAGCCTCGACCAACACCTTAGGAGGCTCTCGTTGGGCAGCTGGATCAAGGGCTTGATTCAGAAAGCGGTACTTCTGGACACGGCTCGCATTGTCAGGAGGTTCCTTTCTCTGGAGCCCTGACCACCGGTAGCTTGGACCCTGTTCCCGATATCGGTGGGCAACTATTTTTATATTTTTAAATGTTTTTGTATTTATTTTATTCAAATATTTAAAAATATAATTTATATGTATGTAACTGAATAAAGGAGAATAATAATAACAACTCTCGGATTCCATAGACCTTAGGTCCCTCTCCTCAACCGAAACTTACAAGTATTTGGGTGTGTCGGAAGCGTTAGGCATCAGTGCTACTGACATGAAACAATCGTTGAAGGAGCGCTTCTTTGGCCGCTTGAACAAAGTACTTAACAGTCTTTTATCAGGCGGAAACAAGGTGCGCGCCTTCAACGGTTGGGTCATGCCGGTTTTGATGTATTCTTTCGGCATACTCAAATGGACTCAGACGGAACTTGACGCCCTGGATAGGAGGGTACGTTCACTGCTTACTGCAAATCGGATGCATCACCCACGGTCATCGGTGATGAGGCTGTATATCCCGCGGAAGTGCGGGGGTCGTGGCTCCTTAAATGCTAAGACCCTGCACAACCGCGAGGTATGCAGCCTTAGGGAATACTTCCTAGAGGCCGACGTGGGTATGCATCGAGATGTGGTAGCGGTGGACAAAGGCCTTACCGCGCTCTCCTTGGCTAACGAGAACTGGCGCAAACCTGTGGTATTAGATACTAACGACCGCAGGGAGGTATGGCAGAGCAAGGAGCTTCACGGACGCTTTTATCGGGTCCTACATGGGCCCGATGTAGACTTCTTAGCGTCCGTAGCCTGGCTTCGTTTCGGTGACCTCTTCGGGGAAACCGAAGGTTTTGTCTGTGCAATTATGGACGAAGTTATGATGACTAATAATTACCGGAAATACATTGTGAAGGACGGTACGGTTGACATATGTCGGGCATGTCACCGGCCCGGGGAATCTATCCGTCACATTATTTCCGGTTGTTCTAGTCTGGCTAACGGAGACTATTTACACAGGCACAACCTTGTAGCCAGGATTATCCACCAGCAACTTGCTCTTAAATACAATCTTGTGGAATCGGAAGTACCGTACTATAGGTATGTGCCCGACCCAGTTCTCGAAAGTGGTAGTTGCACATTGTATTGGGATCGGTCTATCATCACTGACAGGACTATTGTTGCCAATAAGCCTGATATAGTGGTGATAGACCGACTAGAGCGTCGCGCAATGATTGTTGATATAGCAGTCCCTCATGACGAGAACCTCGTGAAGTCAGAAAAAGATAAACAAACGAAGTATCTTGACTTGGCTCGCGAGGTTGTCGACATGTGGGATGTGAACACAGCAGTCATTGTGCCGATAGTCGTGACGGCCAATGGTATTATTGCCAAGAGCCTCGACCAACATCTCAAGAGGCTCTCGTTGGGCAGCTGGATCAAGGGCTTGATCCAGAAAGCAGTACTCCTGGACACGGCGCACATTGTTAGGAGGTTCCTCTCTCAGGAGCCCTGACCACCGGTAGCTTGGACCCTGTTCCCGAAACCGGTGGGCTACTATTTTTTATATTTTTAAATGTTTTTTTGTATTTTTATAGAAATATTTAAAAATGTATTGAATACTTATGTATATAAATGAATAAATGGAATAATAATAATATTCGAGGGCTATATTGATGATTAAAATGGTTATAATTCTTTAGACAAATACGCGTTACGGTCGCGAATCGTATTTTGTTCAACAAACACTTCACACTGACCGGCAAATTGCAAAAAAACATAATATATTTGAATTTCGCGGGCTACCCTGGCGCTTCCACCTTAATGGACATGGAAAGTAGCATTCATTTGTAATCGGAAATGCGATGATTGCCGAGGGTCATCAAGAAAAAAATTGTTGTACTGTATGTGATGCTATATTATGCAACAACGGGGTGGGACATTTTTTATTGTCTACAGTAATTTTAATTGGTGCTCTAAAAATAAATTCTACGCTAACCTCAATGTTAAATGTAAGAATGAGAATCAACTTTATTCGTTTCGTTCATAATAATTTTAGTAGCTGAACTTTTTCAGAACTTCTAAGCTGTTTTGTTTTAGCGGGAAAAAACCTATTGTTTGTAGAATGACATTGTAAAGGCTTAGCTATCGCTGGACGCTTATATTTAGATTAGAAACAGATACGCACAAGTACTCCACTATCTACCGAAATAATGACAAATTGAAAAAAGATAAACATTCTTCATACATATTGTAAATGTAATTACAATACAAAGATAGCTGATATTTCATTGATTAAACTGTAAACAGGCAGACAATAGATGTAGGTATCATGACCGATGATTCGTCGTGTGAATTAAAGAAAAGGAGTTTTGTGATAGTTTTGCCGTATGGTGTGAGCCGGTGCCGTCATTATCATCACCATTTCAAGGACTCACCAGAGACTGGGCCGCAGCGTTCTCTGTAAAACTCAACACCAGGCACTGCGATCAACCCTCCTGCCAAGCGTGGCGATTATGGCAAACCCCTCCATCTTAGGAGAGGCCTATGTCTAGCAGTGGACGTCTTTCGGCTGATATGATGATGATGATGATAGCATTGCAGCTGACAGGGCACAGAATATAATAGTATCGCACAGATACTGTTACAGAATTTGGTCGAAACTTCACCGCGGCATTGGAACACAAAGAGCCATAGGAAGAACACGGATGGGTTGTCAGTAAGAATCTGACACTCCCTTCTAGTCCGCCTAGACATTTGATGATTTCCAATCCTAAAAGAACCGTACAGATACTACTACGATCGATAACTCGTTGGATGGACTGGTCGATGTGCCAGTCCAGGTATTCGCATAAGCAGGGAAAAACTATATGAACTTTATGGCCAAAAGCAATATATGAATAATGCAAGCTTTCAGAAGTATGTTTCGAAGTATTCAAAAACATATAAAATTGTATGTAAAACAGCAAAAGCTTTGCACATTGGTAATAAAATAAAATCAGCTGACGACAAAATGAAAACAACCTGGAAAATAATAAATAATGAAACAGGTAGGAAGAAACAACGTGAAACTAAATTTAATCTAAATACTGTGCATGGCCCAATAAACTCAGATGCAGAGGTAGCTAAGGAATTAAAAATTTCTTTGCTAATATTCCTCTTAAAACTACAGAAACTCTCAATTCGTCACCCGCGCTCTCTTGCTGCTTACTTAGAAAGAATGTGAAGGTATGTCCATTCGAATTTAAGTTTCAACATATAAACCCCCAGGCCATTATAAAAGCTTTAAAAGATCTTAAAATTAAATCAACAGAAGATCTTTGGGGAACATCTGTCAAATTCTGTAGATCTGTTATTGAAACTATTGCCCCCTACTTAGCTGTCATATTTAACACTAGTGTAGACCGAGGAGTATTTCCGGATCTTATGAAACACAGTAAAGTAGTTCCGTTGTTCAAATCGGGTGATAGTCAAGAACCCAATAATTATAGGCCTGTGTTAATTCTGCCAGTCCTCAGTAAGGTGTTTGAAAAGTTAATGCTTAATCAGATGTTACTACACTTTAATAAAAACTCCATCTTTCATGAACAACAATACGGTTTCACCAAAGGGCGTTGTACAACTGACGCCGGTGTTACCCTCATAAAGAATATCTTTACCACCTAGGAAGAATCGCAAGACGCTATTGGAATATTCTGTGACCTTTCGAAGGCGTTCGATTGCGTTAACCATGAAACACTTTTGTTGAAACTTGAGCACTATGGGATTAGAAATACAGCCCTTGAGTTACTTAGGTCATACGTGACGGACAGACAGGTTAAAGTTCAGGTAAACGGTGTAAACTCACTAGGGTCTGAAATGACAATGGGCGTTCCGCAAGGCTCAATATTGGGTCCATTCCCTTTTCTAGTTTACATAAATGATTTGCCCCAACTATTTCAAAATCACCCAAAGATGGTGTTATTCGCGAATGACACATCATTGATATTTAAAATAGAGCGACGATCACAAAATCTTGACGTCGTCAATAACTCTATTCTTCAGGTCCAAAACTGGTTTACGGCAAACAACTTGGTATTAAATGAAAAAAAAAACCAAATGTATTAGATTTACTTTACCAAATGTTAGAAGTAGCCGATGTGATATCATATTGAATGAAGAAAAACTGGAGTTTATTAATCACACGGTTTTCCTGGGAATCACTTTAGACGAGAAATTACAATGGGGACCTCATATAACATCTCTAGCGGGGCGTTTAAGCTCAGCCGCTTATGCTGTTAGGAAGATAAGACAGCTAACAGACGTAGAAACCGCACGTTTGGTCTATTTTAGCTACTTCCACAGCATTATATCGTACGGTATTTTGCTGTGGGGTCGGGCTGCTGACATTGAATCCATATTTATTTTACAAAAGAGAGCTATCAGAGCCCTTTATAATCTGCGTCGTCGCGATTCTCTAAGGGAACTTTTAAAAAAGATTAATATTATGACAGTCCCTTGTCAATTTATATATGAAAATATTATGTATGTATGGAAAAATCGACATCTTTTTAGTAAAGTTAGTGATAGACATAATATTAATACTAGAAATAAAAATAAATTAGATCAACCATTTAATAGATTAGCTAAAGTACACACATCTTTCATGGGGTACTGTGTTAAATGTTACAATAAAATACCTTGTGACATATTAGAACTAAATGAAAGAAAATATAAAACCTACATTAAAAGCACACTTTGTAAACAAGCATGTTACAAATTAGAAGATTACATTCAGGATAAGAATGCTTGGAAACATGCTGGTCCTGCTCCATAGGACAATCAATGGTGGAGACAAGACCAAACTGGTTGGTTTATGTATTTTCTTTTGTACCTACTTTTTCATTTTTGGGTTTTTATTTTTCTGTTCACTCACTCTGCTAATTAATGGTTCCAATATTTGTAAATATGTGAGTACCATGTATTTATGTAGAAATGTGAGTACCATCATCTGCCTAGCCTTTTCCCAACTATATTAGGGTCGGCTTCCAGTCAAACCGGATTCAGCTGAATACCAGTGTTTTACGTGGAGCGGCTGCCTACCAGACCTCCACAACCCATTAACTGGGTAACACGGTACTTTTTGGCAAGATTGGAGTCAGATTTACTGGCTTCTGACTATCCGTAACGACTGCCAAAGATCTACAAATGACAGCCGGGACCAACAGCTTAACGTGCTTTCCGAGGCACGGAGGAAACTCGGTATGTTAAGATGGTCACCCATCCACAGACCAACCTTGGCAAGCGTTGCTTAACCTTAAAGATCGACCCGTGCGGCTGTTTTTATTTAGCCACGAGCTCCTCTACTCCTAATGTGAGTACCATGTACTTATTTAAAAATATAATAAGTCTACCTCTGCATACTCTGGGTTCATGGTCCTCACATAAATTAACAGAAGTTTTGTATACCACAGCACATGAAAAACATTGATTTGAAAAGAGTAACTATGGAGTTTCTTGTCCGTTCTTCTCCATAAGAATCTACCCTTCCGAATGGACAGTAGAGTCACTATGTTATTTTAAATGTAATGATGACGTTCAAAAGTGCCGTTTAATGGCCTAATTGAAATAAATGTTTTTGACTTTGACTTTGACTTTGCCGACTCTTGGGAGAGGCCTATGTCCAGCTGTGGACGTGGTTCGACTGGAATGATGATGATGTTATTCTGGGTAACACGGTACTTCATGGCAAGACTGAAGTCAGATTTACTGGCTTCTGACTATCCGTAACGACTGCCTAAAATCTACAAATGACAGCCGGGACCAACGGCTTAACGTGCTTTCCGAGGCACGGAGGAAACTCGTTATATTAAGAAAGTCACCCATCCACAGACCAACCTTAGCAAGCGTTGCTTAACCTTGAAGATCGACCCGTGCGGCTGTTATTATCCAGCCACGAGCTCCTCCCTCCAGCTATTTTTTTTACATATTCTGTCGTGTTGTATTTTAGGTTTAAAATACAGAAATATTCCAACACTTCATCAACAGTCTCTTTATTACTGCTAAATCTACATTATTGCAACTATTGCAAGCAAACGCGTCATTCCAATTCAAATCTCCATATTTTCTTCCACGTCAACACAGTGCATTAACGAGTCGTAATCAGTTAAATTCGCGAACGATCGGTATGTTCTTCTCTTTCAACATGTGTCAGTTATAGCCGGAGCTTCCGCTACGCAGCGCCTGTCTGTTTGTGTTACAAGGCGCTTCATTCACGTGCTCGGAACCGATTATTGGCTGATTGACGTAGTAATAAATAGTGGAATTAAATAGGTCGGTTTTCTTTCGTATAGGCACAGACAGTGGCCTTGAGCTGGCCTAGTGTAGTAAGTTTCGACAGAATAAGGCTGGGTTCACATGACCGCGTCGTAGGTACACCTCACAAACCGCGCGGATGAATTGGACGAGACGATATAGGTTTGAAGTAGAACTGGTACGAGAGGTTACTATTATTAGATTAATGGTATTTTCACACCACCTGCACCAAATATTATTTGACACGCAAACCTAAACTAAACTCCTAAAGTACGTCATTCTAACCCGCGAGCGGCTCCCTTCGCCTCCGCTGTTACGTGCAGCGTTAAAATGTGTTTTAAATTCAAATCACAATATTGCCTTCGGGTTATAATTAAAGTCAGTACAATATTATTGGGTGGGCTGTAGCCGCAGCTTCGGGCGCTCGACCTGCTCCTAGCAGTGGAGGCCAACGCGCGCCACCTTTTTTTATGGCATATTATTCTAAGGCTAGAACATAGATGTGAAAAGTAGAGTATGCTCCTCAGGGATAAAGGTGTCTTTGCCTTGGCCTAGCTTGAATTAGTTAATTCTAGATTCCTGAATCGCTGCATTCAGGATTCTTGAATTAACTCCCTTCTTCGATCGTGAGTTAAACACTAATATCCCTCGCAACGCTCGGGAGTTAACTCTCGAATACTTCATTGTGTTTGGGACATGACGCCCATTAAATAAGACACTGCTTTATCCCCTCGCTGCATAATCTACTATTAGATCTTGTACCGCAAAGTTAGTACATCCGCGCGTTTTCACGCGTTCATTTGAACCTAGCCTAAGAAGCCGGCTTAAACAGGGCTTACTACCACTTGAAACATGCGTATATTAAGTGCCTTTCGCAGTATTCCAGGAGGGTTAGATTGTATCATACACCAAAGCGTAGGAGGACCATAATATGTGGCTAACGACCGCGCGTAATCATTGATAAGCAACAAAAACGATCAAAGTACATCTCGATTACGTGCGCGAGCGTTTGTTTACAAAGCGTATTGCTTTTGTTTCGTAATAAAATAAAGTTCAATATATTTTAACACCATCTGGACAGCTTCTATGGCAGAACAACGAGTGATAAACACTGTCTGATGTTCGATTGGACAACAATATTATGATACAACTTTTTTTTTTTTTTACTATTCATAGGCACGCGTTTAACCACTATCTCACCTGATGGTAAGTAATGATGTGGTCGAAGATGGAGCCCGCTTGCCTAGAAATAACCTATTCACTCTTGACTTAAAGACTTCCAGGTTGTAGCTATCAGGAAACACAGACTCCGGCAGGGAATTCCACTTCCAATTCCAATTTAAATATTATTTTATTATTATTTTATTTTTATTATTTATATTTATTTCAATTTTCCTTTCCAATTTTTCCAGAGACTTTACGCTTTATTCGAAAATTATCCCATGGGAATGTACTACTGGATTATTCCTAATATATAAAGTTCTGCCTCCACTATTTGGGCTTACGTTAAAACTCGCGTTGGTGCTCGGAGTATTAGCGCTTGCCCTTATTCTTATCCTATCAAAAACAGATAATTATGTGAAAATTGGGAGCCAAGTTCAATACTAAAAATATCCATGATTGTCGACTTCAGCAAAAATGAATTGAGATCTATATGGGCGCTAAGTTCTGTAGATAATCTCGAAGTAAGCTAAATTGGCTCAAGATTTTACTTAGCTACTTTTCACATTTCTACATGTTATCTTATATTTGGCTTTACTTAACATCTTTATGTTACACTTACGCAAGTTACAGTTTTTATATAAAAAGGTCGACATATCTTTTATTTATTTAAGGAAAAACAAACAGTAGCACAATAAAAAACAGTCACTATCTCTTAAAAATTACAATTTAAACAATTATGCTACCCACTACGTTCTCCACAGATTACAATTTGAAACATTTAAAACTAGCCAAAGACACAGATACAATTAAATACTACAACGGTGATTGTCCCAGAACTCATATCTTGATTTTTATAAATATTTAAAAGAAAAAGTAAATATGTGTGCTTACATTATTAACAAATATTTATTTAACACATCTTGTTCCTAAACATTATTTTGCTGATCCTGTAGAGTTGCTTGGATTTGCTTCATTATAAATTAATACTTGGATTAAATGCATTTTTACTTAGAAAAAGAATGTCAATTGAATTAAACTCATTGTTATATGTCTCAACCAAACGATGAAGTGGTGAACGCGAGCCAGCGTTGGATTTACAAAGGCTAGTAGCAAATAGACGTCGAGTGCGTACCTCACGCACATGAACTGTTCGAGGAACCAGGTAACACAGACTCCTAACTAAGTCAGGACAGTCAAAATGATTGCGGCACACGTTGAACAGAGTCATAACTTCCAAAAGTTTCCGTCTTGATTTTAAAGTCAGAAGAGCATACTTTTTAAGAAGTAAGTGATATGACATTTTATTCCGATAACATCTAAAATTCATAGCACGAAGATATTTACGTTGTACCAATTCTAATGTCTCAATATATTTTGCGTAAAAAGGGTTCCAAATTGGTACTGCAAACTCCAACTGTGGCCTAATTATTGATTTATATAAGTGCAAAAAGGTGGAAGGTCGACGAAAATCCCTGGAAGATCTCATGACAAAACCAAACATTTGGTAGGCTTTGTTTACAATTTTTTCAATATGAGCATCCAGATGGAGCTTGGAATTTAGCTAAACACAAAGATCGCGGAGAGAACTTACTTTACTAATTGGCGTATTGGCAAGACGATAGTCGAACTCAGTAATATTTTTCTTTTTTGTAAATGTAATAACATGACTCTTCTAAAAAGATTTGCTGGTAAAAACTGGCCAGTTGCTTTTTCTTTGCAATTTGGCTGGACACGCTGCCGCATGTCTAGATTATATACCTAATAGCTGTAGTAGGATATCATTAGGTGGTTCAACGGATATTATATAACCTTTACCCTCTTCCAGTGGCACGGAGTGCATCTAGCTTAACAATTTGTAGTGAAAGGAATTGCCAAAGGATGAACGGTTTCAAAGGAAATTGGCGTCTGATTGCAAGCGAAATAATGTCGTCTGCGATTTAAACGAAGAATATATCAGGAGTTTCATCGTTAACTTCAAATGAGTCTAGAATAAAAAGAAACCTCTAAAAGGAAATTGCGATAGTCTGCAAAGAGAAAAAGCGACCAAGTGTGAGTTGAACTATTCCATCTTTTTATTTATTTGTTTAACAGAGGTCATTGTCCTATGATCTCGGTACCTTTTAAAGTAATAAACATACACTTCGGTTCTCTAAAGTATGTTCCACAAGGATGTAATCCAATGTCCAATCCAAGGTGACCTTGGTGGGAGCTTGGTTTCCACCCGCGAAATTTGTATTAATTTGGATTGGATCTACCGACTACTCGGATGCAATCCACCAAGGTCACCTTAGATTGGATTGGATTGTACGCTGGATTACATCCGTGTAGAAGGCCTTTAACATACAGCTGGTAGGCAGACATAAAGCATAGGTACGCTTAATGAGACGGTTCTACTTGCAACTTCCAAAAGTTGCATAATAATAAATAAGTTGCATATTAATATCTTCCTGATAAGGGTTCCGTGTCTAAGCATGGAGTCCTTGAACAGGAAGATATTTATCCAGTATGCAGGCAGTCATTTCCTCTCCGGCTTAGTCAGAAAGATACTAGACCAGTTTGCCAACGTGTCAATAGCTTTCACTTTTTACCTACTTAATATTCGTAATTAAATTACATTATTATGTACACGTACACTAAACTTACAACAATCTGAAATATAGCGTCAAAAAATTCGTTCTCAACGCTGTCAGCTGGTAATGTGTCCAAGAGACTGACGGCAATGCCACGTCGAATATCAATGCTTGGTCTCTGCCTGCCTAAGTTAAAGCCAGAATCTCCCTCATACTTAAAAAGATAAATACTTACTCAAAGCAGGCAACCATGACACGTTGAACTGGAGCTCATGGTCAGAGTTCTCCAATGGTAGAACGTCGACTGTCAAATTCCGCGGCTGACCTGCGTACTTCATTTTAGGGTGTGAATCCGAAGGTTTTAGGTCATCTGCCTGCAACAAAAGAGATACCTAGTGTTAGAAGAGGACAGTACACCAGTGGACGATGGTTAGGGTATAGAAAGAGACAGCAATATTAGGCAGAAAGTGAGTAAAATACGAACATCATCCAGTTTAAAGTGTAAGAGATGAACAAGTCAAAGATTCTCGGTTAAGCATTTGATTCCTTGAACATCAATACCCCTAAGGCCCAAAGTACGGCCTTAGCTGTTTCAGTGTAATTTACGTTGCGAAAAAGAGACAATGTTATTCGTCCTTTAGAGCTCCGTCACTCTTTCACACTACATAAACCATGATGGTTTTAACAGGTCACACCTGTACGCATAACATGATCATCGTTTGGTCTGTGGATCCCCGGTACCATCTTAACATATCGAGTTTCCCCCGTCCCTCGGAAAGCACATCATTGGCAGTCGATACGGATCGTCAGAAAACAGAAATCTCACACCAGTCTTGTCAAGAAGTACTTGGAAGGCAGCCGCTCCTTGTAAATACTGGTATTCAGCTGAAACAGGTTTGACTGGAAGCCGACCCCAATGTAGTTGGAAAAGGCTAGGCAGATGATGATTTTTGTTAGACTATCGTCTTCTTAGGGTGTCGATGGCAAAAAATGTAATTTAATGTTTGGCCTAGTATTCAGCAATGGTAACAGCATTCGATGACGCAGCAATAAGGTCCTCACATGTACAGGTGACAGGGCATGCGGCGCAAGACGAAAGACAGGTCATGGACTTCGGAGAGACGCCACACAAACACTGAAGATCGGAGCCATCCAAGATCTGAGGAGGTTTTCCTTACTGCGGCCGACCCGAGTACGGAGTCCACTAAGAGTTTTCCAGGTCGACCACGGCAAGGCGTGCCCAGGTGACAGGTTCTCCGAAAGCTCGACGAAATAAACTATGTTCATCTTAATAATGCACTTGTATTATAATTCTGCGTCTATTACTATCGGTATGCTTTTTTGTAGACCCAAAGATTTATTCACTGACGTTTGTATTTAGACTAAACAGAAACACAATATTTCTATCATTTGTCGGAATTTAGAATATATTCAGAAATACTTTATTTAACTGATGTTGAATCGAAACTAAGAAATCATGGTCACGGTCATAAAAAATAGGTTTTACGTAGATGAGATTATGGTAGGCGCTAAGTAAACTTGCATTCAAGTACAATGACCTTTTCCTAAAATCCCTTCGTAGACACCCGAACAATAAATTTTGTACCGTTTTCATTACTAGAAATCGTAATCACGATAGGATTCGATTCAGAACGGCTTTATGTCTTTAATTCCATTGCACATTTATCTGGCGTCTACCATAGTCTGTATTGTGGAGATTGCATGCTGAAAAAACCTAACAGCAAGCAAGCTGCCAGAAAAACAGTTCTAGTTGCTTTACAACCTGGGAGTCTTTAAGTCAGAAGTGAAGATTACTTCTAGGCAAGCGTGGACCATCTTCGACCGCATCATCGCTTACCATCAGGTGAGATAGTGGTCAAACGTAAGCTTACCACTAGTAAAAAAAAGGAACTGCCAATTTGTATTAGTAATTAAACATGACTGTCAAAGATCTTGGAACTTACTAAAAGTAATATCATTTGTTAAAGAATTGAATAAAAACTCCGCTAGTCCCTCAAATATAGGCGCGCCGCGCGTCGCTACAATAGGAAACCGACGAGACTACCTGACCTACCTTATTTCATAGAATTTTTCTATGGATATAAATAAGGTGGTAGGTATATTCCTCGTAGAACACGCAAGCCCTAAGGCTGTGGGCTAATATCAATAGACCTGTTCTACGAAAAACGTAAACCGTGTCCTACTGAGATAGGTTCAAGGCCATCTTAATTATTGTATTATTAAACACGTACCTATTTCCAGAAGAAAAACTGGGAAAGTCGGAAGTATAGAGCTTCTGAGAAACACAATTATTATTACCAAGAAAACTAAATGGAAAGAGCAATCCAGGTGCTTTTCATTTGCAAACTAGACAAAACATGTTACTCTTGACCTTCCTAGTAATTTATAGGAGAGTTGCACACGAGTCGGCGCCCGCGCACATTTAGATGCAAGAAAAATTGAGTTTTATTTGTTAGTGGTAAGCTAAAAGTGGTCCTATTATCCGCAGTATATCGCAAATTCAATGACTTCTTGGATGGCTTGCTAAAAGTGTTTCAACATTTTTATACATTCAGATGCTTTGTTTTTAAACTTTAGTGTGGGACGCTACTTGTCTCGAAACTCTTGCGCCAACCCATCTTCCTTTCTCGTCGTGCCATGCTCATCGCTGCGGCTGCTGAGAATCTCAAACGGCGGAAATATGAAAACTCTAGTTGGCAATAATATTTTAAAGCCGTTTTGGGTTAAAACTCTTGGAAAGTGGGGTTCCAGTGCTCATGCGTTATTTAAAGAAGTTAATAAACGCTTAGTGATCCAAGGGCTGGCTTTTACCTCGGACAGAGGATAAGCATTGCCATACAACGTGGCAATGCCGCCAGTCTTTTGGACTCAAGTCCAGTCGACAACTATTTGGACGAATTTTTGGACGCCATATTTTATTTTAATTTGAAGTACAGGATTATTATTTTTAAACTTAGACGTTTCTCATTTTTTTAAACCACTTTAGTCCGAAATATGTTAGCTTAGTTCACTTTAGATTGTTAGACCGAAATGAGTTACGAGTCAAGATTAATAACTAGCTTAGATTGTTGCAAATTCAGATGTCTTTATATGATTACTGAATCTTTTTGGTCGAAAATGCATAGTTTTTGACTTTTAGAGCAAAAAGTGTAAAACGTCCCAAAATTCCGCAGTTTATCACGTGGTGCGCAGCAGCGAGCACAAGTTTTTCGAAGTTGCTTGGATTCACACTATTCTCACTTTGCCATACAATATACTAACCAAAAATCAGAACTACATCCAGCTTTGCAAATTTAGTCTTTATACCCGACTGCGAAAGAAGGAGAGTTATGTTTTTCGAGTGTGTGTATTTTTCTTTGGCACGCTCTAGAGCCTAAACAGCTGGATGGATTTTAGTTTGAGAGTGTCGTTAGATTTGTATTTACTGTGAGAGTGACACTGGTTATATCAAATTAAAATAAAAAAGAACAAAATGGCGGATTTTTGGCGCCATGTTATGCCTTCAATATTTTTTTTATTTTCAAAACCAATCGAGTGGGGTATCTAGATAAAGGGCTCGAAGAGACGATTCCATAAAATTAACTCACTAAAAAGTAGGAAATAAAAAGTTCAATCACTGATCTGATCCCACCAACTGCATCAGACTGCTTGAAAAGCGACTTTTTTTCCAACTTTTTTTTAGCGTCGATTTCTACTGGGCTATTGAACGGTTTAAGTTACAAATATATTTCTTGTAATGTTCGTAATTTTCAGGGCGAGTTTTCTATGAAAGAGGTTTTTGAAAAAAAAATACATCCGGGCGAAGCCTGGACGGGCCACTAGTCATAAATAAATAATATTTATGTTAATGCTACTCAAAGGACTGACGGTACCATTAAAATTAAATAAGATACGAAGTGAATAAGTAATCATCCGTAGGATTAGGAAACGCCTAACTTCACGAGCTTTTCGATGCCTTTATATTTAGTTCAAACGGGCAAGTATTAGTGTTAAGAATACATTCTACATGAATTATAGTTTAGATTGACGGTAAACTGTTTTGAAACGTCAGGAGAGTGAGAAAAGCGTTGATTAATTAAACGTTTATTTGTACACGATGAGCTGAACTGTTCAATCTGGCGTGTGATGTGAGAATGTATTTTTTACCTATGTATCTGTAGTTTATGGTACACTTGCTAGGAGAAAAGATGAAATTTTTGGGCAAAACGGCGAATATGGGAATCTTTAGAGCTCCCGCGGAATCAGTTACACACATTACGATACAGCGATACTGCGTTGGCGGGCAGAGGGGCAACCCCACTGCAGGCGGTCTACCGGTCCGAGTTCCGAGTTCCGCGTACCGCGTTCACACTTGTGCACACTGCGAGCGATCTCAAAATCTAGAGTTCAGTAATCTTAAGCAGTGGTAACACGTCACACGCTCTTTTTACTGAAATCATAAAGAAAACGTTTTTTGGAGGAGCTCGTGGCTAGATAATAACAGCCGCACGGGTCGATTTTCAAGGTTAAGCAACGCTTGCCAAGGTTGGTCTGTGGATGGGTGACCATCTTAACATACCGAGTTTCCTCCGTGCCTCGGAAAGCACGTTAAGCCGTTGGTCCCGGCTGTCATTTGTAGATCTTTGGCAGTCGTTACGGATAGTCATAAGCTAGTTAATCTGACTCCAGTCTTGCCATGAAGTACCGTGTTACCCAGTTAATGGGTTGTGGAGGTCTAGTAGGCAGCCGCTCCGCGTAAAATACTGGTATTCAGCTAAATCCGGCTTGACTGGAAGCCGACCACAATATAGTTGGGAAAAGGCTAGGCAGATGATAAAGAAAACGTGTTTCTCTTACTAATACAATAAATTCGATTTTGTTCGATATCGTATACTTCCAGCTATTGCAAAAAATAGAACTCCGACGGAACTCGAGTTCGCTTTGACCGTCGCGATCTAACTGCGGTGTGTGTAGGATTCTAAGCCACCGCATAGATTACAGTGAACGCGGAACGCTGAACTTGGAACTCTGACCGTTAGACCGCGCGTGGGTCCGGCGCCTAAGGTACTTTTGCATTTGCATCGCAGTCGCAAACTGTCAAAACACTATAAGTGACATAGTGGTCAAACGCGTGCCCATCAATCGTAAAAAAAATATATATTAAAAGTTTTATCTTCGGCATTTCAATAGTCAGCCAATCAACTTCATGAATACAGAAGAAGAAAACGGTTTTAAAGATATAATGTAAAGAAGTCATACTGAAAAGGCGTCATTGGGAAATTGCGAAATATACACGTACTTATAGTGTGATTTTTTAAAGAGGGCGAAGATTGCCAAATCCGACCCCATGAGGACTAGCTAAATTGTATGTTTTTAGTTTAAGATTTTTTGTATGTACCTATTTGTAAATTTGGTACAATAAAGGATAAATAATAGCAAAAAGTTTCGATGAAAGACAAGGTCCATGGAAAACATGAATATATTTACCGATAACGTTGAGTGTGTCTACTAAACCTATATGTAACACCATATACTTACAGTTACAAATACGCAGAATTTTATTTATATTTTATACGCTACAAAATATAGTTTACAATCATGTCATGATTGATAGCCGAGTTGAAAATAACGCGCACGCGGGTTGGCGCCAAAATATTAAACGTATCTAAATATTGTACTGCATGCCTTACATTACATAATCGCTATGTACTGAATGATTGAGACGGATGGGCTAATGTATTTGATTTATTTTGAGCTGGGATTAACTCTACTGTTGAAATATCTGAGGTTTACGTTGGCATATCATCAACATCGACACATTGTTTAACTTTCATATTAGTTGTGTGAGTAAAAAGACTCGAGAGTAAAATTTTTTGCGGAACTTTTTCGACCGTTATAAAAATTACGAGGAACACGGATGGGTTTTAGTCAGTAAGGCTCAAGTCACACCGAGATGGCAGCGAAGCGGCGAGCAGGTTCAGTGTCATATAATTTTAAACTTAATCCTTATTACAGTAACACATAGTATCGCTTGATCGCTTGAGAAACTAGAAAAGATCGCGCGGCCGCCCGCGGCGCCGCGAGCATTCCGACGACTCCCGCGATAATATGTGTTATAGTAATGAAGATAAAGTTTAAAATTATACGACACTGAAACTGCTCGCCGCTTCGCTGCCATCTCGGTGTGACTTAACCCTAAGAGTCTGACACTCTCTTCGACTCTGTGCGGAGCAGAAGAAGTCGTTTGATGACTTCCCGTACTTAAAAGGTTAATCATTGGGTAAATTTTCAAGGTAAAACACTGCTTATTAACTCGGTTATTAACTCGGTCCTTGGATGGGTGAACATCTATTACATACCGGACTCCTCCGCGTCTTGGAAAGCACGTGAAGCTTTTGGTCCTGGCTGTCATTTGTCCTGATTGTAGACCTTTTAGGGTCTTTGCAAACGGCGTTTTTTACACAGCGACGACGCCGCGCAGAAAACGCACTCTGACGAACTTTCAGTGAAATTCAGCCGCAGACAGTACTGCTTTTTTGTCATCTACAGCCGTTCATAAAATGAGCGTCTTCGGCGCGTTTAAAATACGCCGTGTGCATAGGCTCTAACAGTCGTTATAGGGAAGGAGTCAGTAGCTCGAAAGTCTCAAGACTGGTGTCTTGCAAGTATTCAGCTCATCTATACTATATATCTATACTAATATATGTATAAAGCTGAAGAGTTAGTTTGCTTGAACGCGCTAATCTCAGGAACTACTGGTCCAAAATTCTTTCAGTGTTAGATAGCCCATTTATTGAGGAAGGCTATAGGCTATCATCACGCTAAGACTAAAAGGAGCGGAACAGTAATGAAAATTGTGACGCAAACGAAGTTGCGCGGGTCGACTAGTATCGTAGAAGATTAGGAAAGATGGTAAACAGTTTAACAAAAGAAGGATTTTTCTTACAACTCAAATCATATTTTTAGGAAGGTACTTACCCATAGCTGATTGGTACTTAGGTACTAACTTGGATGACCAGAAAGTTTAGTTAAATCTAATTAAGCGGTTCTCGGTTTTAGTCGTTTGTCTGTGTTGCCTGATAGCTACAGCCAGGCAAGCGTGCCTCATCGTCGAACAGATCATCGCTTTTCCTCAGGTGAGATAGTGGTCAAACGCGAGTCCATCAATGATAAAAGAAAAAAGAAAACAAAGAAAGAAAAATGTTTATTTGGGACTCGTACAAAACAGACAGATTCAAACAAAAGTATTGCTTTATCAGTCGCAGTGGGCAGGGCATGTTGCTCGCAGAACGGGTGGCCGATGGGGCCGAAAAGTTCTGGAGCGACCGCGTACCGGAAGGCGCAACGTTGGAAGGCCTCCCACAAGGTGAACCGATCACCTGGTAAGGGTCGCGGGTAGCCGATGGATGCGAGACGCACAGGATCGGTTGTTGTGGCGACACTTGCTTGCTTGTTGCGTCCAACGGTGGACGTCTTTCGGTTGATATAATGATGATTATGATTGCGTTATCTTAGGACCCGTCTTCAGCAGCCGAGGTATCGAATGACGTCAGCACACCCAGGTCCTCATATATCAAACTAATATTGCTGTCCTTATCAGTCACGGCTGCTCATCAACACACAAGTATCAGCTGGTAATTTAACGGTAATCCCTCATGTACCGGTTATTTCCACTTATCGGACTTTATGAGGGTTGGTTCTATAATTCCTTCTGATAACTAATTTAAAAACCGGCCAAGTGCGAGTCGGACACGCACACAAAGTTCGAACCACGTTTCTTGTATAGGAGCCCTCTTTAATTATTATTTTTTGATATAGCAGCTATAGAAATACACACTCTGAAAATTTCAACTATCTAACCTATTACGTTTCTTGAGATACAGCCCGACGAACGGATGAATGGACGGACAGCGTAAGCTTACAGTTACAGGGTTAGTCCGTTGATTACCTTTTGGGTACAGAACCCTAAAAAGCAAACGTCCTATTCAGTAAGTTATGTTCTCCTTAAGCAAATTGATTAATTCCTAGAAACTCTACTCAAATCCACCACTAACACTTTACCCAGAATCCTCCGCTCCCCAAACGTTTTTAGGGTTTCGTACCCGAAGAGTAACCTTACGGGACCCTATTACTATGACTCTGCTGTTCGTCTGTTCGTCTGTCTGTCAGCCGGCTCTACCTCAAGAACCATAATAGGTAGATAGCTGTTCCACGGATTGTGTATTTCTATTGGCGTTATAACAACAAATAATAAAAATGAGATAAAATTTTAGAGGGCTGCCATACTTAGAAGAAACGTCTTTTGCTTTCGGTTTATGGCACGGAACCCTCGGTGCACGAGTCAACTCGCTCTTGACTGGTTTTACTCAAAGTGTTGTCAACCAAACTGAATTACTTCGACCACAGCCTCTTTGACGAAAGTAATAAAGGCAATGAAATTATAAGGAAACTCGGCTTTTATCAACGGACAATTTAAAATAAAGTAATTGAGGGTAATTTTATCAAGGCTCTGTGGAAAATTTATGGAATAAGGTCGTAAGGGTTTAGGCTGATGGTTGGTGGAAAAATTTCAAATTCAAATCGGTATCCATCGAGATATTTCTCTACAGACTAACAAAATTACTGGTGTGTCTAAAATAACCGGCCAATTGCGAGTTATACTTCAACACGAAAGGTTTCGTACCATAACCTTTTATTTTTTATTTTTTATTGTGTTGTTAGAACGACACACTCCTAATTATATCGGTCAAGTGCGAATCGGTCTCGCGTTCAGAGGGTTACGAAAGATTCATAACTTTTTTCAACGTGTTAAAAAATTGAACAAAAGTTTGTCAAAATATTGGAGATTAAAGTTTCGTTTCATCGTTGCCAAATTTTTGCGTTGCACCTGTCTATGGGAGCCTTACGATCATAAGATTAATACAAAATTTTGTACTTTATTACACTACCTCAATATACAAAACAGACTACAAATAGTAATGCAAAACAATACAACATTATATTGGACACCAGAGGGGCTAAAAAGGCCAGTTCAGAAGATTCGTAATATTAAAATCACACAACAATCTTTCAATTTTAATTTCATCTTTATCGCTAACGAATTAGGTTCAAGGTTGATTGGGAAAATTTGACAGTGACGGGAAGCGTGATTTGCTTTCTGATTCTGCTACAGTGTCCTTTTTAGACCCGCAGAAGGGCAGAATAAATGAGCGCAACACGTTGCAGATACTGGCTAGGAGCTCGTGGCTAAATAATAACAGCCGCACGGGTCGATCTTTAAGGCAAAGCTACGCTTGCCAAGGTTGGTCTGTGGATGGGTGACCATCTTAATATACCGAGTTTCCTCCGTGCCTCGGAAAGCACGTTAAGCCGTTGGTCCCGACTGTCATTTGTAGATCTTTGGCAGTCGTCACGGATTGTCAGAAGCCAGTAAATCTGACTCCAGTCTTGCCAAGAAGTACCGTGTTACCCAGTTAATGGGTTGTGGAGGTCTGGTGGGCAGCTGCTCCACGTAAAACACTGGTATTCAGCTGAATTCGGTTTGAATGGAAGCCGACGCCAATATAGTTGGAAAAAGGCTTGGCAGAACCCGTTGCAGATACTCGTACCTACTCGTTTATCAACGAAACGCCACTTGTTGCTCCGTGTATTGTTTCCATTGCTCACGATGAAAATTCCCGGACAGTTCAAAGTGGTAATAAGCACTAAGGATACCTACAGACTGACTGGTTTAAGTTAACATATTCTTGCTTGCGTGCTTTTCTTTTTTGGATTTTTTTGGTGCTAGCTACAATCTTATAGGGACCTCATCTCTGGCAGGGTTGCGGAATTTGTTCGAAACAGTCACCGCGGTCCTGGAACGGAAAAGGCATTAGGAGGAACACGGAAGAGTTTTTATTTTTTTTTACCGATTTCTCCGCCAATTCTAGACCGATTTAATTTATTTTTTTGTTCAAAAGCCTATACTCCTGTGGTGGTCCTATTGTCACCAAGTCAGAATCTGATGATAGAATCCCATGAAAATCGAGGGAAACCCTCAAATTTTATAGGCACATACAATGTTTTTCATGAAATATCTAACGCAATTCAGATATTTGTGCCTGATAATAATTATCTCATGTTTGCTGTGCTGATGATGGAAGGTATAAGTCAGGATCTGATGATGGTATCCCATGAAAAATGTTTGTTCAGCGATATTAACGCCAATTTTTAACCGATTTGGATGATTCTTTTTTGTTTGGAAGATTTTTTTCCCGGACTGGTCTCATTTTAATTTGGTGAAGATCTGATGAAGAACTTCGGAGGTAGGCAACGGAACTCTTCAGTAAATGATAGCAAAAAAATAAGCGAAGGGATCGGGATTTCTGGAATCGCATGTCTGTTGATTGTTTACACCAGTTCATAACATAACATCACGCCGGCACGCTGTGTTTGTGTTTTCACTTTTTAGTGGCACCCGCGTACCACTAAAAAGTGAAAAATAAAAAAACTTTTAACAAAAAAATAAAACCGACTTCCAAAAACAAAACAATTTAAAAAATAACTTTAATTTCGGAAGTCGGTGTTCAAAAACGAAATAACCAAAAACACCGACTTCCGAAATTAAAGTTATTTTTTTCTTTGTATTGTTTTTAGTCAGTAAGAGTCTGACACTCCCTCTTGCTTCACCCACAGCGGGAGGAGTCATTTGATGATTTCCCAACCTTAAAAAAAAAAGGATTCTCAGGCACCGCATAGATTACAGTGAACAAGGAATGATGAACTCGGAACTCTGACCGCTAGACCGCGCTTAGTGGGGCAGGCGCATTAATGTATAAAGTAAATAAAAGTAGTACCTAGTCTTGTGCCTGAAACTTTCACTATTAAGAATCCACACACATATTAGTTACAGCAAGTTAACCAACCTCATATAAAGCTAAATCTCGAATTCCACTACAAACAATATCTCTAAATTATTCACATTTCTTAATCATAACACAAAGTTAAGTCCCCAGCTGAAACCACTCGTGCGCACTTAATAGAGCTCAACAGTTCTTTGTTTCTTCAGGCCTGTTTGTCTTTCAAACGATTTCATCAAGAGGGTTAAGTAAATAATTTATCAATTGAACATTATTCGTACATAAATGGTAAGCTTTCTGTGGTTCTGAGTGTGTATGTTTATACTGGTTTATACAGTAGGAACAAAAGAAAAACAAACCGGCGGGACTATGCTTAATACGCTTGTGTAAATACTGCTTATAAAAATAATGGACGACCTCGTTCAATTTGAATTTTGGAGTTTGAAGTTATAAATAAAATGCTACATAAAATTTTGAACCTATGCTTGGATATCAATTGATTAAGTTTCCTATCAGAGTAAATCTGAGTTTGGTTAGTGGATAGTGGATGGATTCAAGAACAATAGGAGCCTTAAAGGGTTTTAATGCTTCCTGATAGAGGCAGCCTCCCACAAGGTGGACCTAGAGTGGCCAGGTCTTCAAACCGAAAAGTCGGACAGACCAGCCAGTTTAACCGCACATTTGGGGAAAAAGCACAGGCATAGGAGACAGTTTAAATTTGTGTGGGAAGTGGTCTACGAACCAATAGCGATATTTCTGTAGGGATGCCTTAATTTTATCCTTGTGCAAAGGGGCATCAAAATCTAACTCAGCAGTTTTGAGAAACATAATATTTTAAAATTCATTTCACACGATATGAGGATCTTGGGCAGCCGACGAATGGGAGACGCACAGGACCGGTTGTTGTGGTGGGTGACACTTGAGGGAGGCCTATGTCCAGCAGTGGAATCTTTCGGTTGATATGATGATGCTGATGATACAGAAAGTTGTTATGCGACACATTACAACAGCACATTTACATAGAAATAGCTCGTCAGATAATTTTTATGAAAACTTGTAGGTGCATTGTTGACTCCAGTGGCGAACCGTAGGTGCAAGCCAGCGTAGGTAATAACTGGTTAAAAAGAAAACACCATAATATAACTCATCGCTATCACGACGACCCTCTGCACCGCGCTTCAGTACAGAAATGCACTGAATTCTGTGCTAAAGTAATATTAAATACCTAAGTGTTTATTTCTTATATCATTATAACATCGAAATATAACATAATAAAAATAACTAAAACAGCTGAGTTAGTATTTTATAACGTACATGATGTAAGAGCCTAGAGAGACTAAAATGGCACTGTGTACTAGGGAGTCTCGCTGGCTTGCACCTACGGCACTCGCTTCCTGAGTTTGATTGAAATCGTTTTGTAGAAAAACAATTAAGCCCACATTATTCCTGACCCTGGTTTCTAAAAACGCACTAAGCAACTCGGTCTTCGAATGTTACAAGATTGTTTGCTAAACAGATCAAAAATATCTTCGACGTTCGGTCGGAACAGAACTAAAAACTCTAGCTCAAAATAATCTTATCAGCCGAATAGACAGTATTAAATACCTAGCTGTATCGCATTATTAGGGGATTCACCTTTTTTTTTAGCTATATCTTGAACCCAATATACATATTTTATGTTTTCACAAATGTCTGTTTTGTAGCCAAAATACTAAAGTACTACGTTCCCTGTTATAAGAAAAAGTCATTCGGATATTTTCACAATAAAAACTAGCAAAGTGTGAGTCTGACTCGAGTGCGAAGGGTTCCGAACGAATTTAATTTTTGTTAATTTCCGTAACGCGTCCGTGTTTGGGTCACGAAGTCCATGTCTACCAAATTTCAACAGAATCAGTCCAGTAAATACGGAGAAAACTGGCTGTGACAGACGGACAGACAGACAGACCCCCGAGTGATCCTATAATGGTTCCGTTTTTTACGGATGTTCGGAACCCTAAAAACTATAATGCAGCACTTCGGGGATGTTTGCTGAAGCTCACGTTGACGGTTTGTACACAGTGGTGCGGAAGCGGTGCGCATCCTTGGTCAGAAAGGGGTGAGGCAGCACCAACACCATCCTATCCATGATAGCAAGCAGACTAGATTGTGCGTTTGTGAACCAGTGCTCCAGGGTATCAGCTGGGCCTGTCACCTTGCAGAAGTGATGTCGCAAACTGTTTTCGTTTTTGTGTTGTTCATGTTTTACTAACATAGTTTGTGAGTACTTAAATAAATGTTTATTATTCAAAAGCAAGTTTTAGGCAATTTTAATAAAAATTCCAAAAAGTATGTGCTTCGGGAATCATCGTCTTTATTCGGATATGAACGAGATATAGTATCGAGTATCTATTGTAACTACGAAAGTAATTACATGCTTATTTTATGGAAACTTGGTACCTTAATAACGTCTGGCACCAGGTTTGCAAAGGAGCATCATATTACACAGATACTGGGTTGTGTGGGGCTCGTGGCTAAAGAATAACAGCCGCACAGATCGATCTTCAAGGTTAAGCAACGCGTGCCAAGGTTGGTCTGTGGATGGTGACCATCTTAATATACCGAGTTTCCTCCGTGCCTCGGAAAGTACGTTAAGCTGTTGGTCTCGGCAGTCACTTGTAGAACTTTTGCAGTCGTTATGGATTGTCAGAAGCCAGTAAATCTGACTCCAGTCTTGCCAAGAAATACCGTGTTATCAATTTAATGGGTTGTGGAGGTCTGATAGGCAGCCGCTTCACGAAAAAGTATTCAGTATTCAGCTAAATCCGAGTTGATAGAAAGCCGACCCCAATATAGTTGGGAAAAGGCAGATGAATGGGTTGTGAGGGTCAGATAGGCAGTCATTCCTACTACAAAACTGGTAGTCAGCTGCATCAGGTTATACTGGAAGCTTATAGACTAAAACATGGGAGGGAAAATTTAAAAACTTTGACTTCTGTTTACTTTGATTTGGTAAATAAATTTACTTTGACTTTAAACTTTGACTTTTCTTTTTTAAATAATTAAGAGTGAAAAAGGTTTTATAAAAAAAAAACTGAACAAAATACAAATTTAATAAATATTTAAAAAATAATAATGATAAAAAATTCAAAATTCAATTCAATTATTAAAAAGGTAAATTCATTAAAATGTAAAATTAAAAAACAATAATAATAAATTAGAATAATTAAATTTAGATGGAAATCTATACCTATCTATAAAGATGAAGAGTTTGTTTGTTTTCTTGAACGCGCTAATCTTAGGAACTTCTGGTCCGATTTGAAAAGTTAGATAGCCTATTTATCGAGGATGGCTATAGGCTATATATCATCACACTAAGGCCAATAGGAGCGGAGCAGTAACGAAAATTGTGACGCAGACGAAGTTGCGCGGGTCAACTAGTAATTAATAAATTCATTCAAAATAAAAATACTAATTAAAAAAAATGACAATTATATCAATAAATTAGAATTTAAAATATATCTGTACCGCGTTCATTATGTAGGCATATAAGAAAATTGTGCTTCTAGATAGAACAGTGCATACAGTATGTTTATGCCTGTAGGTAGTTCGGTACAAATTCACTATATCGAAGGTCATAAAGTAATTAGTTATATCATCAAATGACTCTTCCTGCTCTAGGTAGAGCAGAAGGGAGTGTCAGACTCTTACTGACTGAAACCTATCCGTGTTCTTCCTAATACCCTTTGCGTTCCAGGGTCGTGGTGACTGTTTCAAACAAATTTCACAACCCTGGCAGTGTAGATAAATGGCCTACTCAACACAAAAAAAAGCAATTCAAACCAGTAGTTCCTGAGATTATCATGTTAGACAAACAAACCTACACATCAGCTTTATAATATTAGTAAAGACATGCTCAATTTCTGTGGAATAGAATAGACTACGTGATAGAAGCAGTTTGAGAAGAAAGTAAGTTGTTATTATAATGTTATGAAAAGCTTTCCCAATACATGAAGATAATCATCTAAACTTAGTTTGGATCTATTAAACTTACATCAAGATAATGATGAACAAACAAAATGAGAGTGGGCGGCATTCAATCAGTATAAAACAGTGCGTAATAAAAATCACATTATATTTTGAACATCTACTAATTCTTTTAAAAGAATAGAGTACTTTGTCTCTGTCATTTCTGACCTAGACTAGAGTGAAGAGCAAACCCATAACGAGTATAAATATTCTTCGCTTACAGGAAATTCTTTAACCAATGCCATTCATAACTTTTGAGATTGCGCAGTTCTTAATTGCAAAAGTTATGATCGGCGAGCTAAACACAAAAAACTAACGATTTCTTCCTGGCACGAGCTATCGTTTGAGACATAATTATAGATAGATATTTACCAATTGATCCATCATGTTTGGAACGGGGGTTAGATCCCAGTCCTGATCATATGGGAATTCCAGAATCACAGGGGGTGGCCTATGCGGTTGCATTTCGTGATGATTAGAATTGTCCATAAATCCAGGGGGTGGAACATTTTGGGGATGCCCATACGAATCTTCCAGGATGGGCCCGGATTCTGCGGGAGGAGGAGGTCTTATTGGACCCAAATCCTGATATCCAGGGTTTTCTGATAATTTGGGAGGAAGAAACGGAGGAGAAAATCGTTCCGGAGGCATACCCGGATGCTCATGTAAATTCTGAAATCCGACTGTCGGATTCGTGCCCCATTGAGCACGAGAGTTAACACAACACAATAACACTAACACAAACACATTTCGCGCACACATTTTCTCACTAAAACACACACTCACTGCACATATTGAGTTTACATACAAAAAGTCAACACACAAGATTTATTTTTTTAAATAAACAAGTTCGGAACTTGTCTTCAAAAAAATGTCCGTACGCATGTTACACAAATAGGCGAATTGTTTCGTGATTAAGATACCAAGTTGTTGATATCAATTTCGGTCCAATCTATAGATAATGCCAAAATTCGAGTATGGCTGACGTGCACACTGATAATGATAAAAAAGGATAAGATATAAAGTGGTGTATTTGTGTGCGGACGTATGAGCGTGGAATAGGCTGTTGTTTTGTCATTTTGGGATATGAATCATGTTTTAAGTGGATGGTCAACGATATCCTGTTTGAGTGACGTATTGGAGAATGTTTCAGGTAAAAAAAACCGGCCAAGTGCGAGTCGGACTCTCACACGAAGGGTACGGAACCCTTCGTGTGAGAGTCCGAGTCGCACTTGACCTTAGTTTATAAACCTTAGTTTTTATTAAATAGTATTTTATTTGTTGTTAAGCGGCAATAGAAATTCACAATCTGTGAAAATTTCAACTGTCTACCTATTACGGTTCTTGAGATACAGCCCGCTGACAGACAGACGGACGGACGGATGGACGGACGGATGGACGGACGGACGGACAGCGGGACTTAGTAATAGGTTTCCGTTGATTACCTTTTGGGTACGGAACCCTAAAAAAGGACTAAAAAAAAGACGATAACTGTGTTATGACGTGTCGATAACATCATAATTTTGTTGTGAAAAATATAACGCTATATCCGTTGTGTATAGCTCCGTCTCTTTCGCACTGCAGAAACTTAAAACATTATTACGTCATAATATAGCCCCTGACATTTGATTTGATTTTAGAAATGGGTAACGACAAGAAGAGGGTCAATTCTAATATTTTAAGGAACGTTTGTATCTCATCGAAACCGCCAACTGTCAAAAATATCTTTAATTTCCTCACGTTATAACGAGCTTTTGACATTGAGTGTCCCTGAGATGATATTGCGTCTTGAATTTGAACGCTTTATAGTTCAAGATGGGCCTTGATGTTAAAATTAACCCGTGTCAAAAATTTCAATTACAAGCTGCAGCCTGCGGCTCCACCTGGCTGAATGTCGAAAATTATCCCAAAGGAACATAATCCCGATAAAATTCTATGTATTGATCCACCTCTGTGTCAAATTTCATCAAGCGGATCTTGCACGGATACAGCCGTTCTGACGTGATTGATTAATAAATACCAAAGTACTAAATAAATGGTTTATCTAAACGAAAACAAAAAGCAAAGGACCGAATTGGTCTATTAAACAGATCATAATACTATCATAGATACGATAGTTATAGCAAATACATCCGTTCGGGCCATAGATAGTGACGTTCAAAGGTCACATCGATAGACTATTATCGATAAACTAGTTGACGCATAAATTGTTCCACAAATTAACCCTACTAAGATAAATCAAATACAGTGTAAACATATTAATGTTGGAATAACACCATGAAAACTGAAGGGTCGGAACAAAACAAACATTAACAAAATGGCGGCCTAATGTAAACACATACAAAGCATTTCATTGGAAAATCAACTTCATAACTGATTTATTTATAAATAGAATACACTACAGGTACAGGGTGCTCGAAGAGTGCGTGGGTATATTTAGTGTTGTTGGGTAGCTGAAATACATTAAAAAAATAGAAAAACACAAAAAAAAAACCGGCCAAGTGCGAGTTCGACTCTCACACGAAGGGTTCCGTACCATAAACTTAAATTTTTACATCTGTCTACCTATTACGGTTCTTGAGATACAGCCCACTGACAGACAGACGGAGGGACGGACAGACGGACGGGCGGACGGACGGCGGAGGCTTAGTAATAGGGTTCCGTTGGTTACTCTTCAGGTACGGAACACTAAAAAAACTTTACCAGAAATAACGAGTAAATCGTTCCGAAGAAATGACTCTTCGAGCAGTTTGTTTCATTTGGTAACGTTTACTTTAGTTTCCTTGATTAACTGATTGGTTAAAACTTTTTAGTCGTTTGTAAAAATTAGGATCTGATGATGAGACGAGAGACGGTACGCTGTTAATGGGTACGCATACCTGCGTACCATTAAAATTTAAAAAACGAAATAATTACCAAAAACACTGACTTCCAAAGTACGGTTATTTTATACTGTGTATTGTTTTGTTTTTGGAAGTCGGTTGTATTTTTTACTGTAGAGGAAAACATTTTTACAACTACCCAACATCCCCCTTTAAAATGACCAAGCACTTCTGGAACAGCCTGTATAATTTGTATCTTTTCCAGACAGTCCCTAAGCGATGTATTTTTTTTAAATTGCCGTAAGATTTAAAGCATACATTGAAAACAGCTTTGTAAAGCCGCTCAGGCACTTTCCTTCAAAGGTGTAACAGCCGATCAATGCCGCCGCAAGAAAAACTAATAAAGCGAAATTGTGCGGCAACAAAAAGTACCGCAGTGCCATCTATCCCGCCAGCAGCGAACTGCTGAACAAAATTCTGCAACGCTGTATGTTTTTTGTGCAATTTGAACGTACAATAACCCGAATATCAACTTCGGGCAGTTGCCCAACGGACAAAACAACCGTCTAGTCAGAGGAACCCCCTTTCCAAAGGAGGTTTGCGGGACTTTATATTCTGCATACTCTAAGTATTCCCTGACCGCTACCATCATTTTCAAAAACAGATTTTAACTAAGTATTTCCAAACGATACCGTCTAAAAATAACGTACAAAGAACAATATGCGTTGCGTTTAGTCTAAATATAAATCCGAATTTAGAAAATCCGTATGCTAAATGTAACGGATCTTTTGCTGCATCAGTAATTCACTTGGATCGTTGCAATCGATGCCAACCCAAAGAAACAAAGCGTTAATCTAAACCACGCTGATCGACCAGATGATTCTGAAGTTAAACCAATAAATACATATTGCAAACTATTTTGGTTACGGAAGCAAAGCCTGACCTTGACTTTATCTAAAATTCTGCAAACGAAAAGCGACTGCACCTCATATCCTCACTATATCTATAATACTATATAATATTATAAAGCTGGAGAGTGTGTCTCAGGAACTGCTGGTTCGAATTGAAAAATTATTTTGGTGTTGAATAGCCCATTTATTGAGGAAAGCCAAAGGCTACTTGTTTGTATAACATCACGCTACGACCCACAGAAGCGGAGTATTCATGAAAATTGAGACGCAGACGAAGTTGCGCGGGTCAACTTGTGTGTCATATATGCTCCAAATTTTAGGAGTTCAATATCATTCAGCAAAAAAAAAACAAAACAATAAAAATGAGCAACTGCGCCTGAGCTAGACCGAGCCTGTATTTCAGGACGCATTTCAGTTTCCAGAAATAATTTCCAATAGTAACAGTAGATAGTTTTTACGTTTACATGTCTAAAAAAGAAATATATATATATTTACAACAGATAACATATAATAGCATATAGCGTAAGTATTGTGTGAGTGTTGTGACGTGAGGGAGTTGTGTGCGTGTTGTGTGGGAGTTGTGTGAGTGTTGTGTGGGAGTTGTGTGAGTGTTTTGAGGGAGTTGTGTGAGTGTTGTGTGGGAGTTATATTTGTGTAAGTGTTGTGTGCTTGCGTTTAATGTGTCTGCATGTGTAGTGTGCAGTAACAGAATGAACGCAAAATCTGAAAAGGGATCATTGTACTCAACATTATGACGCGAAAAAAGGCGAATTGTGCTCACAGAAATGTATATATAGCCAATTGATTTTTTTCCGTTTGGTCCTACAATAAAAGTTGTTAATGATTATTACAATAACACATGAATGATTTACTTTTTATAAACGATGTATACTAATATACGAGTACTTTCAAATTAAACATATATAAGGCTAGAATAATTAGAACCTGCGTAAGCATTGTCGGTGTTCTATGTCTTTTCAAACTTATACAAATATCAAGGGGCCACTTAAACGAAGTAAGTTTAGCAGTACCTGATAATTTCTTCTTACAATCGTTTAAACTTGTTAAAAAAATTATGTACAAAAAAAAAACTCTGCAACGGCTTAGACTAGGTACTTACTTTGGGCCTGCTGAGCTTCCTCACACTTTTCCGGTCCTTCAGAAACTGGGCATCATCTACAGTCTTGACAGAAACTGTAGTAGTCCCGGGACTTGCCTTCGTCTGTCCAAAGAACTCTGAGATCGAATTCGGAAACACTTTTGTTGCACTCAATTTCGCAGCATCCACTTTTGCAGCATCCACTTTCACAACACCTGCTTTTGTAACACTGTCTTTTGGGGTCACTGTTTTTGGGGTCGGAAACTTTGAGGGCATCAACCACATCTCTTGGGTTCGGAAGTTCACTGTTGGGGTCGGCATCATCCATGTGAGGATGCAGCAGACCGCCGCATGCCATTTCCTCATCGTGCCCACATTCTTTAGTCCACATCGAGTTTTAACACACACTAATCAACACTGATAGAGCTAATATACGTAACACGGTAACACTTGATGCGAGGAACATTTTAAAATTGGTACTTTTGACGAGGGAGGCACGAATGTGGCTGGTTTGGGTGATGAAGGCTGTTTGGATAAAAGAAATCAAGAATTTCATTTATTTATTTGGTACTCAGAATTTCATTCAAGTTGGAGTCCTGATTCGTCTAAATTTCGATTACCTATATTATATACTACGTCCTATTTACGATCATAAAGATGAAGTCTTCAAAAATTGTAATAACGTTTGTTGTGGGATATCTCATATCAGTAAACATTACCATGTAATGATCCACGGTTGCTGAAAATCTGGCTATGTGCCATGTAGGTGGACCATAGGGAGAAGTAAATAGAAATAGTCTCATTATATCAACATCTGATTTGCCTCTTTCCTCCAACATAAATTCAACAGTCGAAGAGATTTAAAAAATGCTAATAAATCCACTAACTACAAATTATTGCTTAATCAGGCACATTGGAGGTATCTATTACTTGCACAGATATTTACCATGTGTAACCAAAAGCTAAACTTAGCTTACGTACGTCAAAAACTACGAAACATTTTGGAATTTATACAATTTATAGTATTAGATGCCTCGGATGTTTGGGTTTGCTTTTAAACAGGTGTTTCCTTCTCTAACAGATTTCGAGGTACGTGGGAGCAACAAAAGCGTGGGAAAGGAGGATTCAAAGATTCAAGATTCAAAGTATTTATTTATTTAAAATTAACCATTTACAGGCACTTTTGAATTGTCAAGGTCGGTCGGTCAAAAACATGAAGTTATTAGCACGTTCGAAAGCGTAGATCTATGGAGAAGATCTGGTGTGGTCGGAGGATTCTCCCTTTTCAACGGAGGTTTTCGGGACTTTTGAAAACCTATTTAACAACCCACTCTCTAAAACCTTGAGAGCCCTAATAAAAAATATTCACAGCGAAAATACCTAAGCCCTTTACAAAACCGACCTGAATTTTTCAGTATCTAATTTGTCATCGGTGACCTACCGAGATTATTCTCTTTGAAAGGACCTCCTAAAGCGACATCTAAAAATATTCTCAGCCTAAAAGTAAAAGAGTGGGCACGTGTGACCTTTCACCTTCTGTCTCTTTCGCACATTAGGTATCTTATCATGAGTGAAAAATAATTTTAACTTAATTTGACCTCGGTCTGGCATTAGCTGGCAAAAATACTACATTCTCCGGAAAATGGGACGTGTTTCGAGGAAATTCGGAAAATGATCGAAGAGAATTTGTGATGACTTAATTGTCATAATTTTATTATGTTTTCCATTTATTTTTATGCGAGCTTTTTGTAAGATTCCATTTGTTGTTTAAAATTTGCGGTGAACCTTTCTTATTTTGTGCCAGATTCATTTTTATGTCTATTTTATTAAATATTTCTAGCTCTGTTGCTCCTTAATTAAGACACAAAGCCGACAAAAACATGTGTCTTGTTTTTTTGTGAATTAATGTGTTTCCAAACGCTTACAAACCCTAATCTCTTCAAAGTTAGAGTGAACAGGCTTCTGGTTAAGCTCGCTCCATCGTAGACTTTGTCTCTGTCACCTCTGATATAGACTAGAGTCAAGAGCAAACCCGTCATTAATAAAAAAAAATAAAGCCTCATCATGTTTTCTATTCACCAAAAAACAATGTTACATAATTTTATATCGGTACTTTATTGTTCGGAATTCTACAAAGAGATATTACTAAAACATAAAACTAAACTTAAATCGTCGAATTTGTCCCTGCAGCTACCTGTGACCTGCTAGACTTGAGTCACGAACAAACCCATCTCAAATAAAAAAAAAACACCAAAGGAATATCATATTCTGTGTGCAGACTGTTTTTTCTTGTTGTAATTTTACATGTGATACTCGTAATTTATGCCAATAAATTTATATTTAACCTATAATAATTATAGGATAAATATAAATTTATTAGCAAAATTATCATGTTAACTAGCTTTTGCCCGCGACTTCGTACGCGCATATCCCGTTTTTCCTCGTTCCTGTAGAATTTTCTGGAAATTCTCTCCTAGTGCTTCCCTACAAAAGGTTCCCAAAGAAACCTACATGCCAAATTTCAGCATTCTACGACCCGTAGTTTCCGCTGTGTTGTCTGTCAGTCACTCAGTAACGGAAGAATTTCATATATTAAAGGATTATTTTGAATGAGGAGCTCGTGGCTAGCTAGTAACAGCCGCACGAGACGATCTTCAAGCTTAAGCAACGCTTGCCAAGGTTGGTCTGTGGATGGGTGACCGTCTTAACATAACGAGTTTCCTCCGTGTCTCGGAAAGCACTTTAAACGGTTGGTCCCGGTTGTCATTTATAGATCTTTGGCAGTCGTTACAGATACTACCACTTCCCTTCCCACTTGTGCGCTGTGAGGTGTTTATTATATCGCTCCGTTCTGTAAATTCGGAATTTGCATTGTGTTTTATTCTAAGGCTTATGAACTGTTCCTAGCTGTGCCATAGTATATTAAGTGCGTGTTTTGTTTTTAAAGCTGTCTGTCTATTCATTTATTGCTAATTAGTCAATTTCTCCAGCCTTCGGTAAGTGCATTTATTTTTTCTGTTTCTGGGTACCGCGAAATAACTTAATCGGTATTTATTTGTTTACTTCTTTAATTTCATTCATTCGCGTTCTAATACGTTTATTTATCGTATTCTCCGTCAATGATGATGTCAACAAATGATGACCCACCAGATCGCGGCGGAGAAATATTTCGTAGAAATACTAAAACCCAAAGGTCGCCCGTGGCGACCTCCGCTAATTCGAAACGTTTATTCAGCGAAATGTCTCCATCATACATTTCGCCCGATGATAGGTCCAAACGGCTTCATCAAACATTCGAAACCGTGGAAAAATCCTCGCCGATTTTAAATATCAGTGATGTGAGCAATACCGACTATTGTGACTTAGTTTCCGAGGCGTCGTCATACCTGTCTAAAATTAACGACCTAGTGAATGATCAGGGCTCTCGAATTAATGTTGCAAATCAATCAGCTATCATGGATATATCACAGCGTGTCACGGCCATTGTTTCTATGCTGGCCATAAAATCATCATGCAACGAGACGAAGTTAGCCAATACGGAACGCGAATTAGATAAAATCAAGTCGAATAACGCTATCAATCCCGATCCTGTCAATAACAACAACTGTAAAATTTCATATGCGGACTCATTGAAACTACGTTTGCCAAAAGTACGAGTAGCTCCAGCAATTATGCAGTCCCGACCACCGTTACCTTGTGTGGTCGCATACCCTACCGCGGACCGGTCAGCTGACTATAACACTTCGTCTGCGACAAAACAAGCGCTCATGAAGGCAATTAAGCCCAGTGACGACGGTTTTCCAATTGTAGGCGTGAAAAAAACCGCGAAATCGGGTGTCGTACTACGCGTTGCTAATGAAATTCAACTTAGAAAGTTAGAATCTGTAGATGCTATCAAGGCCGCTGGTTTACGACTAGAAAAGCCAAAGGGTAGACGCCCTAGAGTGTTAGTAAAGGATGTTCCATCATCAATGGATGATGGCGCTTTTCTGAACGCGCTTTACCGCCAAAATATTAAGGATGAGCTGCAAATTAAAGAGGATGACTTTATAAAGTCTACCAAAATTATCCGTAGGCGCTCCTTAGATAACGGTCGAAAATGGATTGGCATTGAAATAGAACCCGCGGTACGTAAACACTTAGTAACTACCAAGGATAAGTTATTTATTGATTGGGCTACCTGCCGTTTTATTGATGATGTACAAGTAGTTCGGTGCTTGCATTGCCAACAGTTCGGTCACGTTAAGAAACACTGCGCTAGTAAGGAACCGACCTATGCCAATTGTTCGGAGGCACACGAAACAAATGATTGCCCGCATAAGGACGACTTAAATTATAAACCGACTTGTGTGGCGTGCAAACGCTTTAAAAAACCGTGTGGTCATCGCTGCGGATCTCAAGAGTGTACCTACTACCTACAAACTGAAACTCGAACAGTTAATCATAAACACTAACTACTAATAATGGATATTTTAACCATAGGACAATTAAATCTCCATAACGATAGGGTGGCGACATCTGAGCTGGATAAAGTGATTGTGGATTATTATCTTGACATAGTACTTATTCAGGAACAATACCAAAACGCGCGCTTACGTCACAGGGTGGTTCAGCTGGACTGCAGGGCGCGGGCCGGAATTTATGTAGCGCGTTCTTCGGGCTTTACTGTAACATCTATAAATAATCTCATGACGCCTCATTGCGCCGTGGCGGAAGTATCATCGCCTACCTTTAAGGTTTACGTTGTGAGCTGCTGCAAAGTTATAGTAGGTGCTGATGTAAATGCATCTTCTTCTCTGTGGTATGGCAAAGTTCGATCCACTGATTCCGAACGACGTTGTGCTGTTGAAGATTTTATTGCTGAGATGAATTTATCAATTCATAACACCCCAGACGCACCACCTACTTTTTGTAGCCAAATGGGCGAATCTTGTATTGACGTCACACTTTCTAGTACAGACGTACGCTTGGATAGGTGGCGTGTCCTTCCTGACGTGTCTTGTAGTGATCATCGCCTGATCGTGTACGAATTTGTTCCTATGTTTACTCAAGGTTCGTCACACTTAATTGGAAATTTTAGATATGAAAGTAAGGGCGCGAATTGGGAATTCCTCGGCTCACTTTTTTCTGGTCATGTCAAAGACTTCACTCGCGACGGACTGTCAGCTGAGGAAAGTGCTGAGATAATGTCGGACGCCTTCACTTACTGTGCTGACATTGCTATTGGTCGCGCATCCATGGCCAATATTCGTAGATGTGATTGGTGGAGTGACTACCTTGTTGAACAACTTAAAAGCTTTCGTAGAGCTCGTAGACAGCTTAACAAGCTAAAAAAACGTACGGTTACCGGGGACCTCCTTAATCTTGCTTTCAGTACTTTTAGAGTTGCCAAGTCACGCTACAGAGCTTCTGTTGAAAAATCTAAGGGTAATTTATTGCGGAAAATTGTTGATAAACATGATAGGGAGGGTCCGTGGTCGACAGATCTATTAGCTTTGAACTCGTGGTACAAATACCACGAGTTCAAAGCTAATAGATCTGTCGACCTTGCGTACGTTCAAAACATTAAAGTAAACAATAAACTTACAACCGGCATAGAAGAAACAACTGATGCTCTGCTTGATACCCTTATACCAGACGATTCATCAGTAAATGATAATGAATACCACCATCAGGTCAGAGCATGGGCCACGGTGCCACCTGAATCACCGGAGTCAGATCTTCCATCCACTGACGAATTCAGAAACGTTGTCAAGAGACTACCTCTCAACAAATCATCCGGTGAAGATAAAATATGTAATAGAATGATTATAGAAGCGTGTAAGACAGCGGGAGACGCGATCTTATCAGTATATAACCGATGCATTGCGTAAGGTATTTTTCCTCGAATATGGCGACAGGGCTTTATACGCATTATTCCGAAGAGTGGCGATAAGCCCCCGGATGACCCTAAGTCCTACCGGCCCATAACCCTACTTCCATCTTTGGGAAAACTCTTAGAGCGACTAATCGTTCCGCGCTTACTACTGAATGGACCTAAATTTCATAATAATCAATTTGGTTTCACTATTGGTAAATCCACCGTCGACGCGGTGCTCTCTGTTCGTAAAATTATTAACTTATCGGAACATAAATATGTGGTTGGAATCTTTCTCGACATTTCTGGCGCTTTTGATAACGCATGTTGACCGATGCTACTACTTAAAATGAAAAACCGTGGTTGTTACAAACACATCTATAATCCGGCTCCGTGAAACTCAAACTTGGACATCATTCCATTACTAAGTCTCTAACCATGGGATGTCCTCAGGGCTCAGTTATTGGTCCATATGTTTGGAATATTGGCTACGATGACTTCCTCGCGCTTCCGCTCCCATGCGGCTGCTCATTAACCGGTTACGAGGACGATGGCTTGCTTCTCATTCAGGCAAGTACTCGGGCTGGCCTCGAGAATTTGGCTGACACATGCCTACGATTAATATCTCAGTGGGGCGATCGAAACCGTCTGCCTTTGCACCGCATAAAACCTATCAACTTATTTTAAAAGGAAACCTTAAATCCTGGCCTAGTTTTAAATTTAATAACGTACCCGTTAAAAGAAAAGAATCCGTGTGCTATCTCGGTATGCTATTAGAAAATAACTTTTCATTTATTGATCATATAAAAACAGTAGGTGACAAAGCAAAAAAGAACTTCTACGCCTTGACGAGAATATCCAAAGCTACTTGGGGTCTATCTTTTCAAACCTTAAAAACTATTTATGGGGCTACTTGGGTTGTATGTGCTACGGGGCACCTGTCTGGGCCGATAGGGCCACCATAGGTGCGGAACGACGTAAATTGCTTCAAAGCCAGCGTTTGGCTTTGATATTCTTATGCAAGGCGTATACGACGGTTAGTACTGAAGCCTTACCAGTGCTGGCGGGTGTTCTCCCAGTCGATCTAGAAGTGCAGCGGCGTGCTGCAATGTACTACTATGCTAGAAAGATTACGGACCCAGAGTTCTTACCGCAACGCGGCCGTGCTAAGATCTCTAGATTACTAAAACCCCAGACTGATGTCTGGGAGGAACTTTATCCGAGTGGCAATGTAGGTGGGAAAATTCCATCAAAGGCCGTCACCTCCACCAGTTTTTTCCATCTGTTCGTAAGCGGCTGGACAGGACATGGCTGGAGGTGGATCACTGTGTTGCCTAATTTCTCACAGGTCATGGCAATTTTAAGAGTAAATTATTTTCCTTTAAGCTTGTGGCCTCGCCTTTATGTCAATGTTCTACAGCTGACCATGAATACGAACAATCCGCACATCACATCTTATGGGAGTGTAGTCTTTGGCAATCTGAACGCAATATTATGTAAGATAGTATTAAGGTTACATCTGGGGTAGTTTTTTTTTTTTTTTTTTTTTTTATTTGTAATGGGTTTGCTCTTGACTCTAGTCTATGTCAGAAATGACAGAGACAAAGTCTACGATGGAGCGAGCCTACCCAGAAGGAGCCTGTTCACTCTAACTTTGAAGAGATTAGGGTTGTAAGCTTTCGGAAACACAGACGCTGGCAGAGAGTTCCACTCCTTTGCTGTGCGCATTATAAAAGACGTTTGAAAACGCTTAGTGCGAATTGGTGGAATAGCCACAAGGTAGGGATGGTAAGATGCAGTGCGTCTGGATGTCCGATGGTAGAAGGGGGCCGGTGGGATGAGGTCGTGGAGTTCTTGGGCACACTCACCGAAGTACAATCTGTAGAAGACCGACAAGCAGGCAACCTTACGGCGATGAGCCAAGCTATGTAGCTTGGCATCCACCAGTTTTACGTCGCCGATGAGCCTCTTAGCTCTGCGTTCCACCGAGTCAAGCGCGGCAAGCTGATACTTAGCTGAGCCATCCCAAAGGTGGCTACAATACTCCAAGCAGGATCGGACTTGCGCTTTGTATAGTGTTAAAAGCTGTCCAGGCCTAAAGTATCGCTTCACCCTATTTAGGATGCCCAGCTTTTTGGCCGCAGTTTGGGCTTTATACTCGATGGTGGCGCCGAAGTTGAGACTGGATGTCAACTCCATGCCTAGGAGCTCGAGCCGATCAGTCACAGGAACAGATGCACCCCGAAAAGTAGGAGCTTGGTCAAAACGACTCCTTTTTGCGGTAAAAAGACACGCCTGTGTTTTGGTGGCGTTAAAAGTGACCAAATTGTCATCACCCCATTGGGAGACAACGCTTAAGGTCAAATTTGTCCGCTCTACCATGGCCTCTCTCAAGGAACAAACTTCAGCCCCACTGGTTGTTGCGTTGGACAAGTATCTCTCTGAAACCGTACTGTCATCTGCGTACCCAACAAGACCAGGCTGAAGTAGGTCATTGATGTGCAGCAGGAAAAGAGTTGCAGAGAGAACAGACCCTTGAGGAACTCCGGCATCAATAGCCATGAGGTCAGAGGAGCAGCCGTCAATGACCACTCGGATCGACCGTTCACTCAGGAAGTCTGATATCCAGCTGCAAAAACCAGCTGGGATGCCATAAGCAGGAAGCTTGCTGAGTAGACCTGCGTGCCAGACCCTGTCAAAAGCCTTCGAGATATCAAGCGACACGGCAAGTGCTTCGCCGTGTCTCTCAATGGCTTCGCCCCAGCAGTGCGTGACATACACAAGAAGATCGCCAGTTGACCGTCCCCGGCGAAAGCCATATTGACGGTCACTGAGGAGATTGTAGTCTTCAAGGTAGGTCAGCAGCTTACTGTTCAGAACCCTTTCCATAACCTTGCATAGGATGGAGGTAATGGCGATCGGACGGTAATGCGCAGGGTCAGCACGGTCTCCCTTTTTGGGCACCGGTTGCACATTCGCAAGCTTCCATGATCTTGGCACCGTTCTTTTTTCAAGAGAGAGGCGGTACAGGCGTGTCAACACAGGAGACAACTCAGGTGCACATTGCCTCAACACTCTTGCTGGAATGCCGTCAGGTCCACTGGCCTTATTCACATCTAAACTGCATAATACTCTACAGACCTCTTTATTATGAACTTTGATCTCCGGCATCGAAGAGTCACAACGAGGTAAAGTTGGTGGTTGCTTGGAGCCAGCGTCCAGACGCGAATTGCCCGCAAAGAGAGTTGCAAATAAATTTGCTTTCTCTCTTGCAGAGTGAGCCAGCGAACCATCAGGTTTCAGCATTGGAGGCAAAGTGGGTCGACAGAAATTCGTTTCGACCGCTTTCGACAGGGACCAAAACTGCTTACTACCCGGAGGGTGCGATGCTAGTTTGGCCCCAATACGTCCGACATGGTCAAAACGTGCCCTACGTAGTTTACTATATGGACCTTGTTGAAACAATTTAGGACCCATTAGTAAGTGGTAAGATATAATCCGTGGTGCTAGGCAACTGGGCTTAACCCAGTTGTATTTGTATTTTTAGATGGCGTTGTGTGATAGTTGTGTGGAATATTATTATTATTATTATTATTTGCCCCTTGGTGCCTATTGGCCTAGTTCTATTCTGTCTCCTGCTTGATACGGAGGGAAGTGGAAATTATATTTATTTTTTTTCCTACTCCTCCGCTGTACTTTTCTGATTAATTTCGTTGCAGGATCCAAGACAGTTGAATCGTTTCTCCGGGACTCGTCGGGTTTCATTGGCTCAGCGTTTTTCTGGTGGTCGCCACTGCTGATTCTGGCTTTCAGGAGTTGCAGTGGTTGGGAATGTGTGGCGGGCTTGTCCCATTAAAAAAAAAAAAAAAAAGTCGTTACAGATAGTCAGAAGCCACTTAATGTGACTCCAGTCTTGCCATGGAGTACCGTGTTATGTGGAGGTGTGGTAGGCAGCCGCTCCGCGTAAAATACTGGTATTCACTAAATCCGGTTTGACTGGAAGCCGACCCCAAAATAGTTGGGAAAAGGCTAGGCAGATGATGAAAGGATTATTTTGATTGTTCATTGGTTGATTCTATCTGCAGTCTTAGTTAAAGTTCTGCGTTGTCTGTCAGTCGTCAGTCAGTCATTTCCTTGGGTTTTGACGTGACTTACTCGTGGTCGTTACGCATCATATCTACTGGCAAAAGTTCAATTACTTACATCCATGTTTAACAATAACAAATATCCAAAAATAATACGGATCTCTAATTATAAATATGTGGAGTTTCTTCTTCAGTACTCGAGTTTTAAAAATAACGGAACGCATGAAAGAAGACGTCATCGTAAACATTGACCAATAAGTATTGTGTGACGTAACGTGTCTGATACTGTTTCGTAACGAATTAATCGAGTGATTGACTATCTATATGTTTTGCAACGAATAACTCGCCAGAAAAACAAATGTAGGCACATACTACTTATTTGTTACCATATTATTGTTATACAATTTTCTATTCCACCTACTGTGACACAACTTAAGCGCCCCTTAAATGTCACACATTTCCAAAAGTCATGATTGAGTGAATGATGGAATTCAATCTACATTTGGCGCGCTTTCTCAAGTAAGCGACGATATATTATTGACTGTTAAGACGGGATGAGGAGCTCGTGGCTTAATAATAACAGCCGCACGGGTCGATCTTCAAGGTTAAGCAACGCTAACTAAGGTTGGTCTGTGGATGGGTGACCATCTTTACACAGCGAGTTTCCTCCGACCCTCGGAAAGCACGTTAAGCCGTTGGTCCCGGCTGTCATTTGTAGATCTTTGGCAGTCGTTTTGGATTGTCAGAAGCCAGTAAATCTGACTCCAGTCTTGCCAAGAAATACCGTGTTACCCAGTTAATGGGTTGCGGAGGTCTGATAGGCAGCCGCTCCACGTAAAACACTGGTATTCAGCTGAATCCGGTTTGACTGGAAGCCGACCCCAATATAGTTGGGCTAGGCAGATGATGTTAAGACGGGATTCAAAAGAGCACAGACTGAACCATTTATTACCCATTCTATACACATAAAAACAGACCCATGAACTTAACAATCGTGACCAATTATATATTCAGATTCTCGTCAATCACCATCAGTCACTGCATTACACGATAGGTCATCCGTCAGTCACAGTACTGTCTGTGTTTAAATTGACAGCAAAACTTACCGTGTAATGGGCGCATTTTTTTGTACTATTGGTTGGCACGCGTTTGACCACTATCTCACCTGATGATAAGCGATGATGTGGTATGTGTGGCGCATACATAACATAACCTTGTAAAAGTTTGTACCTGTGTGCACAAATAAAAAAAGCTTGAGAGGTGTCAAGGGACACCCGGATGGAACGAAGTTCCTACGCCGCATGGCTTACAACTATAGCAAAAAGTGTCGTTACAACTTTTGGTCTTATTTTTTTCCGTCTAGCCCCCTTTCTCAACGCGCGAATTGTAATAAAACTAGAAACATAATTGTGTTTTACGACTTTATCCTTTTCCCTAAGATGGTATCGTATCGTTGGCTACTAATGACCAGTTTCTCATCTCAATCAGTCCCTATTGAGATGAGAAATTCCATTCCATTCCATTCCATTCCATTCCATTCCATTCCATTCCATTCCATTCCATTCCATTCCATTCCATTCCATTCCATTCCATTCCATTCCATTCCATTCCATTCCATTCCATTCCATTCCATTCCATTCCATTCCATTCCATTCCATTCCATTCCATTCCATTCCATTCCATTCCATTCCATTCCATTCCATTCCATTCCATTCCATTCCATTCCATTCCATTCCATTCCATTCCATTCCATTCCATTCCATTCCATTCCATTCCATTCCATTCCATTCCATTCCATTCCATTCCATTCCATTCCATTCCATTCCATTCCATTCCATTCCATTCCATTCCATTCCATTCCATTCCATTCCATTCCATTCCATTCCATTCCATTCCATTCCATTCCATTCCATTCCATTCCATTCCATTCCATTCCATTCCATTCCATTCCATTCCATTCCATTCCATTCCATTCCATTCCATTCCATTCCATTCCATTCCATTCCATTCCATTCCATTCCATTCCAACTTGAGAGGTGTCAAGGGACACCTGCGAAATAGAAATGAAAATATCTGGCTTGCTTTCTATAAGAGAGAGAGAGACAGACAGAGAAACATGCGACGCCGCACGGCTTACAATAGCTTACTATAGCAAAAAGTGTCGTGACAACTTTTCGTAAGAATTTTTTCCGTCTAGCCCCCTTTCACAACGCGCGATAAGGAACTTCGTTCCAAAAATAAATTATTTGATTTGATTACATGAGCATCCCACGGCTGTTGATTTCACACTGATTTTTGTCATGTAGGTTCCCGTAGTTTGGTTGGTACGTAAAAAAATAATTAAAAATATTAGGTACCTACACTCGGCAATGTATCAATAGGGAATATGCATGCGATTTTTTTATTTGCAAAATAAAATACTTATCAGCTCTAGTAAAACATCATGAAATAATTTTTCAAATACCTTCATCAGCGGTGAAGTTATAAAGCTTCAAAGATTACAATTAGAAAGAGAAGTCCGATGTAAACTTTGACGTCATCGTCCATGACGCCTATACAGTCGCCATAGAAAACAGCGTTTTCGCGAGAGGGACAGACAAATTTGTTTTAAATAATTATATCTCCTTCGTTTTTCGAGTAATTTTGATTCTATTTTCACTGTTAGTATTACATTTTTGTATATTTTTAGATAAATTGTATAGATGATAAATATGTTTTTCATGCATATTCCCTATTAGTAATATGAGGGAATATGCATGCGATTTTTTTATTTGCAAAATGAAATACTTATTTGCTCTAGTAAACGATCATGAAAATATTTTTTAAATACCTTCACCAGCGATGAAGTTATAAAGCTTCAAAGATTATAATTAGAAAGAGTAGTCCGATGTAAACTTTGACGTCATCGTCCATGACACCTATACAACTGCCATAGAAAACAGCGTTTTCGCGAGAGGGACAGATATATTAATTTAAAATGATTATATTTCCTTCGTTTTTCGAGTAATTTTGATTCTATTTTCACTGTTAGAATTACACATTTGTATATTTTTAGATAAACTGTTTAGATGATAAATATGTTTTTCATGCATATTCCCTATTCATCTGAAGTTAGACTCAAACTCAAGACCATTTAAAGGCACTTTTGTATAGCCAGGGTCCGGTTAGTCAAAACCATTACGCTAGTTTTACGTTCCAAAGCATTATTATAGAGGGTATGCGAAACAAAGAGAAAAGTCCCGCAAACTTCCATTAAATAGGGAAGATCTTCCGACCGGACGGTTGTTGGGTCCGGTGGGCAACTGCCCGATAGTTGATATTCGGACTGTTATATATGTTAAAACTGCACGGAAAACTCTGATAACGCGATGCAAGATTTCGTTATTATTTCGCTGCTGGTGGGATAGATGACGTTGCGGTTTTTTTTTAATATCGGTAATATCGCTTCGGTAATTCCTGTTGCAGCATTGATGCCGCTAAAGCATGGAGAGGAACATGCAACAAACTCCAGAATCTCTTTCATTTTTATTTGTAATGGGTTTGCTCTTGACTCTAGTCTATGTCAGAGATGACAGAGACAAAGTCTACGATGGAGCGAGCCTACCCAGAAGAAGCCTGTTCACTCTAACTTTGAAGAGATTAGGGATTTTGATTTGATTTGGATCTAAAATCCCTAGTACTCTCGTACTAGAAGACCCACAATTTGGAAAAAATGTTATTAAACACGTTTTGCTGTGATCTATCGGCAATTTTTAACGATTGCTACAATTGACAAAGTATCGAGAATTTCTCAGTAAAATCCTTTCTCTCGTTTCAGAATATTTATAGAGCATTGTGTTTTATTGTTATAGACAAAACTTAAACTTGAAATCCCCTTTCTCACTCACGTTTTAAAACATGAAGTTTTCGTATAAAATTCTCTTTTCACCACATTCGATTTCGTGGATCTGAATTTATTACAAATATAAAACCAACTTTGTACTCAGCTAAATAATATTGGCAGAGGAATAAATACAATGTTCTTACACCCATGTTTACTTGCCTCCTTCGTGTAGACAACATAAAACATGTTTTTTACGAGTTTGCGCGTTCTGTAAACTTTGTTTGAAACTGAAACTGGTATCATGTGAGCCTGAAATTATATTTTCTTAGGTATGTGCTCGCATAAAAATTATAGCAAAATATGATTGTATTTGTGTTCTAGGTATACCACGTGTAGGTAACAGAATAAACCCAATACCTCTTAAGGGGTCATTGTACTATAGGGGTAGTTTTAGTAAAACTATTGTATGGTAGTAGTGTATTGTATGGAACTAGTGGTGGTATTGGGTTTATTCTGTTACCTACACGTGGTATACCTAGAACACAAATACAATCATATATTGCTATGTTCGTCAGTTGGGACACTAGTAGGTACCAACTGTCGAACTCTGCAAAAATTCAAAGAAATAATTAAAAAACCGGTCAATTGCGAGTTGTACTCGCACACGAAGGGATCCGTACCATAAACCTTAATTTTTATTATTTGTTATTATAGCGGCAATAGAAATACATAATCTATAAAAATTTCAGCTCTCTACCTAATACGGTTCTTGAGATACAGCCCGCTGACAGACAGACGGACGGACGGACGGACGAACAGCGGAGGCTTAGTAATAGGGTTCGTTCCATTGGTTACCCTTGAGGTACGGAACCCTAATAAACAATGGCGTTTATTTCAATTATTTCTTTGAATTCTTCCTTTTTTTTCTGACGTTTTTATCCTGTTCGTCTTTAACATCTTTCTCACGTATACCTATGTATAATTTGAACATGATGTAAACAAAACTTTGTAACAATTTATTAGTTTTAAAAGAGTGTCCGTGGAGTTCCTTGCACGTTCTTCTCCATAGAGGTCTACGCTTTGGAACGTGCAAATAGCTTCACATTTTTTGACTGACCGACCTTGAAAATTCAAAAGTGCCTGTAAATGGTTTAATTGAATTAAATAATTTGAATTGCGTTAAAACCCCAAACAGCTGTTTCTTTTCTCGTTTATTTTCTTGGTTCCTTGGTTAAAGTTGTCCATAATGATGAGTCCACAGTACTTTTAGGTATTTCCTCTTTATATTTAAACTAACGAGATATCTAAGCGTAAACTGGAACTTGTGCAGTATGCAAGGTATTTCGGAAGTGCATGATCATATTTCAGGGTCACGTTCTGTATCTAACATACTATAAGGAACAATAGCTCACCACACATACCACACATACCACGTTGAATCATCATCATCTGCTTAGCCTTTTCCCACTATATTGGGGTCGGCTTCCAGTCAATCCGGAATTACCTGAATACCAATATTTTACGAGGAGCGGCTGCCTACCAGACGTCCACAACCCATTAACTGGGTAACACGGTACTTCATGGCAAGACTGGAGTCAGATTTACTGGCGTCTGACTATCCGTAACAACTGCCAAAGATCTACAAATAACAGCCGGGACCAACGGCTTAACGTGCTTTCCGAGGCACGGAGGAAACTCGGTATGTTAAGATGGTCACCCATACACAGACCAACCTTGGCAAGCGTTGCTTAACCTTGAAGATCGACCCGTGCGGCTGTTATTACGAGTATCTAGCCACGAGCTCCTCAGGGAACAATAGTAGAAATAAAAAATATCAACGATTGCCACGTTGAATGGCAATGCTTAATCTCTGCCCAAAGTAAAAGCCAGGCTCTTGGTCACGGGAAGTACAAACCAGCCGTTTCGAAATTTACCTATCAAGTAGATTATTTCTATGTGAAAATTAACTTTTACTGTTGTTAGTTAACGGTCTGACTTCAGTTCTCAAAACCGGTATTAGCCCATTTTCCAGGATTTCACGCTTCCACGTGTTAATTTTTACCGAGAATTATAATTATCTATTAAGTACCTACCAAGATTTCATAAACTGTCAAGAAATTTCAAGGAAAACGATTGCTTTTCAATTTATTTGATCCGCTAACAAGCTTCCAAAGAATTTTATAATTTTAGTTGATGATGTTGGAATTTTAGTCTATTTCAAGAAGATTCTGACGGGTTATATGAAGAATTGATTTTATAAAATAAAAATTAAACACCAAGTTGGCACCATCATTTTAACTAATTTTACTTAAAATATCCGATTATTGAAAATTTGATCTTAAGTGTAGACAGCTCTTGGGTTGGAGGGCTCTGGATTCAGGAAATCAAACAAACCACGTAGACACTAGCGTAAAATGACTGGCAATCTTACAATACGCAACTACCTACAACACTTATTGATAATAAATATAAATGTACCCACAGTAACTACTTATAACATACATTACACCTCCGCTCTTAATTACTAATATATATTTATTAAGTTACTGTACAATATCGGTACAAGATCCCTTGGAGCCAGTGATACTCGAATAAAACGCAGTACCTCAGAGCAAGACAGTTTTAATCTATTTAACCTGAGCCTTATATATCCTGCCGGGTAACGAAACCCTACCGCGATCTAATTCGATCTCAACGCCATCTATAGCTCGATAGATGGCGTTAGTAGTAGTTTTTTAACAAAATATTGGTTACGTTTGTAGGATTGCGTTGGGGTCGATCACACATATTTTGACATTGAACAGTTACATTTTTGACACTTACAAATGCTAAGTATACGCACTACCTACATCTTCCTGTATACATGCTTGATTAACTAGTTATACAAATTAATCAATTTCAAATCGGACGTCAAGTTTGCGTATTCGCTGGGAGCGTATCACTGGTGGTGTTGACGTAGCATTACCACTAGGTGGGTCAGTGGCGGGAGGTTCCGGAGGTAGGACATTTACTCGGGAATCACTACTTTCATCTACCATGCCTTCCTCCTGTGTGATACCTAACTGATCTTTACTCAGATGTCTGGAGTCGGAAACCTCCGCCAAGGTCAGCTCAGCTAGTGATGCCTCAACATTATCACTTCCGTCGCCTAGTTCTTTGTTATTCTCCTTCATTTGGCAAGGCAAATCTGACAACCGAGACCGGCGCCTAATTTGGTCAATGTGTCTTTTGAAGAGTTGACCGTCACCGCTATCCACTACATACCTACGAGTACCTTCCACTTTACTATCGCTATACGCCTTTTTAATGCGTATAGGGACAGGGATAGATGCTGGGTGGTAGGCTGGTGAAAATCTTTGTCGGATGCCATTTTTTTTAAGAATGTCTTCTCTTGTGAACAAAGGCTCTTGATCTGAAACTAACTCTTCGGGCAGACCAAACCAAGCAAAGGTAGCTCTTAAAACCTTAATGACGCTTAATACGTTGGTCTGTTTCAATTCAATAATTTCTATCCACTTTGAACTAGAATCGACCACCACAAAAAATTTGATACCTTGATATGGACCCAGAAAATCTACATGCAACCTGGCCCACGGCTGCGTGGTAAAAGGCCACGGCTGCGGCGGCGCCCGCGCCGGTGCGTCGGCCTCCGCGGCGCACGTCTCACACTTCTTACACATCGCTTCTACGTCCGCGTCTATGCTAGGCCACCAGACATAACTTCGGACATGCCCTTCATCTTCACGATACCCATATGATTGTTATAAATTTGTCTTAAAATCAGGTTTCTTAATTTCAAGGGTATAATGATTCTATACCCCTACATAAAACACCCAAACTCCAAATATATTTCGTGACTCCTATAGAAATATGTCCGTATTTCTGTAACCGGACATTAATTTGGCCAGCCTGACTGTTCATATATGTCATTATTTTTCCTAGCTCAATATCTTTTTTTGTAGCGTTCTTTACATCTTCATGCGTGACAGGAAAAAATTCTTCTACAAAATGTACATAGGTACTTTCGTTACTATCTGAGCATAAGTTTGTCTTATCAGGCAGACGTGACAATGCGTCCGCACAATTATTTCTTTTTGATCCAACGTACTCTATCGTATAATTGTAAGCAGACATGAGTACCGCCCATCTCTGTAACCTAGATGCTGCCATATAATTGGTATTCCTACTTTGTTCCCGATTATATACGTTAGTGGTTTATGGTCGGTCTTCAGCACAAATTTCCGACCGTACAAATACTGATGATATTTTCTCACCCCAAAGACTGCGACTGGCGTTCAAGTCTGATAACCATCGCCAGTCGATATCTGACAAAAATATATGGAAATTAAGGTCTACCGTTTTTGTTGGCGCCGCTGCCGAGTACCTAAGGTTCTCAATCATGGACTTAAAGTTGTTTTCACGCGGTTGTGAACAAAGGTCGAAGGAAAATATAAAAATAAAAATAAAACAAATAAGCAAATAAACTCGCGTCAATAGCCAACCAACAGTGATAATTGACATTTAAAACTTCAAGCGTTCACTAGCGCTTCTAGCGGCGAATTCAAGTGCGATAGCCCTCATTTGACTAGTGACTGAATGCGAAAGTTTCCTAAAAACACATTTTTAGAATTGGCACTCACTACTTTCGGGATGAAAAGTAGTGTACCTTGTGAGCAAAGCATCATGCAAAACCAGCTGGTAAGACGTGAAGAAAAGAGTTGAAAGTGAAGTGAAGAGTTGACAGACAGAACTTTACTTTCACATTAAAATATTAGTATAGATATTAAGGGTAAAGTTCGTACCGTCCACTTCAATACCCAATTACAGTTTTGTATGCCTTACCCGTTGTGTAGAAATATCTCGAACTTGGTTTTGTTGTAATATCACGTATCTCATAAGAACCTGAATATAATATTAATATCCAGCTTCTTGAGACATTGCGTGCTTTCTCGTTTGACTGACCTTATTGTCTTAGTAATCGCATTATTGAGACTAGACTACATCCTTAGGTAGGTTATGTACTTAATAATTTTACGGGTGATTCATCATCTGCCTAGCCTTTTCCCAACTATATTGTGGTCGGCCTCCAGCCAAACCGGATTCAACTGAATAACAGTATTTTACATGAAGCGGCTGCCTACCAGACCTCCACAACCCATTAACTGGGTAACATGGTACATCTTGGCAAGACTGGAGTCAGATTTACTGGCTTCTGACAATCCGTAACGACTGCCAAAGATCTACAAATGACAGCTGGGACCAACGGCTTAACGTGCTTTCCGAAGCACGGAAGAAACTCGTTATGTTAAGATGGTCACCCATCCACAGACCAACCTTGGCAAGCGTTGCTTAACTTTGAAGATCGACATGTGCGGCTGTTATTCTTTAGCCACGAACTTCTCTAAACTTTACAGGTAATTGTGCTCATTATAACCTTATATGATTACGTAATATCATGGTAACGTGTGGAACAGCGATGATATACGGAGGAACTGAAATCTAGACGCCCTCTATGGGCCTCATCAGAAATTTAAAAGTCACCCAAAGGGCAATGGAAAGGTCTTTGCTCGAAGTTTTCTTTCATGAACGAATCAGAATAGACGAGATCTTCAGGAGAACGGAGTTTACCGACATAGCCCGAAAAATCGCCAAACTGGCAAACATTATTTTTTAAATAAAGTTCTGGATTTATTTTACGTAGAATAATCAAATTATTGTGCTGTGGTTGTCACACCTTTTATGGGACCTTTTTATCATGCCCAATCAAAGCCTCGCCATATTACACGAGCTACAAGCCACAGGGCGGATGAATCATGAAAATAATATCCGAACTCGGGAACCCAAACATTATGTGTTTACGAACGCTTAACAACATTTTTTTTTCTCTTTTTTTGGGGCTTTTGTCTAAACAGATATGCCAGCCCCGTCGTACCCTTTACCTCTTATCAAAACAATATTTTAGACAACACTGAACTATATTTCAATTCATTTGTTTTTACTTCTTTTGAAATTGTATTTCTTGCATGCATGCTTGTCTATTTCTGTGTTGACATTAGTATCTAAGCCAAATAAAACGGGAGAGGGCGCTGACTCCTGACATACAGGTACACCTAGTTTAGGAGTTATTGTAACCGTAATAGGTTACAATAACTAGTTTGAAGCCTGTCAATAAAGAAATATGATTATTATTATAACTGCGGCTTATCAGAAAATCAAAATTAAGTATAACATTACATTTTCCTTATTTGAAGCAGGCCCACGTTTTGTTTATGCAAAACAGAGAAATAGCTTTGACAAACACTTAAGTGCACGGCCTCAGTGAGTATGCGTTCGGCGAGGCGATCAGCGGGGCGGGGAATGGTCGAGAGTGCGTTCACACTGACGTTCACTGAGAGGCATTAGTTGCACGCCGCGCTCAGCGTGCACCTTCAATTCCCAGTTTTATTGATAGTTCTCTCTACACGCTTACCTTTACTATTCTTTTTTATATAAATAATGATAACCATATTTCTGACGTAATAAATTCTTCAAACACACACAAGGTAAGACTACTTTTCATCCCAAAAGTAGGTAGGTGCCTATCAGAGTGCCAATTCTACAAATTTTTCAACAATTTTCGCATTCGCATGTCAGCCGCAATCAGCGGCTTTTTCGACATATTACGACAGAGGTTCGAAAGCTAACGTTGCTTAGAAATTAAAAAAATTGGCCCTCAGATTACCAAAAAATACTTGATTACCCAAATGTCAGAAATACTTTCAGGTCAATATTTTAAAACAATAATTAGTATTAGATTACCAAAATTTATATCAGACACTTAATAATAAACCGGATAATAATGACAGTCGCTTACCAAGGTTGGTCTGTGGATGGGTGACCATCTTAATATACCGAGTTTCCTCCGTGACTCGGAAAGCACGTTAAGCCGTTGGTCCCGGCTGTCATTTGTAGATCTTTGGCGGTCGTTACGGATTGTCAGAAGCCTGTAAATCTGACTTCAGTCTTGCCAAGAAGTACCGTGTTACCCAGTTAATGGGTTGTGGAGGTCTGGTAGGCAGCCGCTCCACGTAAAACACTGGTATTCAGCTGAATCCGGTTTGACTGGAAGCCGACCCCAATATAGTTGGGAAAAGGCTAGGCAGATGAATGACAGTCGTTACTAGCGATTTCCAGAGGTATGAAATAGCTAAAAATAAACCTTTAAGGAATAAAACATAGCGGGCAAAGATTGGTCACGAGACAGTAAGAACATTTCTAAAAGCTTCTTAGCTTAAGACCTGCGCAAACTAGGGACAATCTCCGACGTACTTTTACGTCCTTCTAAATATTTTCGTCCTACTTTTTCGTAACTAAGTACAGCAGGCAGCAACGCATACAGCGAACTTCAGTCCGCGCTGAGCGCTCGAGAGTGACGCAACAAACGATCGCACACCGTGTGCGTTGAGTCAGTGGCAAGTTCACGATTCAGGGATTTTGGTTCTCTGCGGACCAAAGTCCCTCGTCTGCGCAGGCCTTTATAGGTAATTTATATTTAAGTCGACAAGAAAAATGATCCAGAAACATCTCCTCATAATAGACCTTCACTTATTTGGCTTTAAAAGAAGTACAAACTATATACTTTCTATTTGGGATAGAACTCGTACCTAGGCGTAAACTCTGACAACTTATCTGGATAAGAGGTACCTATTATGCTGCCTATAGATATTCTAGACCTGTTTCTGTGTTGCAAACCAGTAACTGGGTCAGGGTTGCAGTGTTGTTGGAAAGAGTTACCGTGGCCCTGCAATGGGCATTGACACTCCCTTCCGCTCCTACCCGAGTGGAAGAAGTCATCTGATGATTTCCCATCATAGAAAAATAAAGGGGTTTATTAAAACGCAACTGCTTTCTATAATTTAGCTGCACCCGGTTAGATTGGAAGGGCCAAAATTATTAGGAAAAGGTAGGCAAAATTTTATACGTAGGGTCACCTGTCCAGGAAACCCCACGCCTCAGTTGCCGCAACAGAAGAAGACGCCCCAGGCGTCGGGAGTCGCAGGACGATTCCCGGCCGCCGTAGGCGTAGGCCGGCGAGCAGTGGGTGGCTCGCCGTCTGATCAGAACTAGGCCCGGGTCGGCGGCGCACTGCGATCCCAGCGCGCCTCAGAGAGATGTCAGCATGGAAGACGGGGCCCGCTAGGGCAAGTGCCTGCTGGGGCTGCGGAATCTGTTCGAAAGAGGTACCGTAGCCTTGGAACGCAAAGGGCACAAGGAGGAACACGGATGGGTTCCGAAGACATATGGAGAATGTCTATTAAAGTGTGCACGTCCATAATTGAAACTATAGCACCATACTTGGCTTTAATATTTAATTTATGTGTGGACCAAGGAGTCTTTCCGGAAATAATGAAATATAGTAAGGTTATACCACTATTTAAATCGGGCGACAACAAAGACACCAATAATTATAGACCTGTATCTGTATTGCCGGTTTTTAGCAAAGTGTTTGAAAAAGTAATGCTCAATCAGATGCTCAATCATTTTAACATCAATAAAATCTTACACGATCAACAGTATGGTTTTACCAGGGGTCGTTGTACGACTGACGCTGGTGCCACGTTGTTAAAACACATATATTCAGTATGGGAAGAGGAGCAAGATGCCATAAGAATTTTTTGTGACCTCTCCAAGGCATTTGATTGCGTAAATCGCGAAACCTTGCTCCTAATGCGAGGGCATTACGGACTAGATAAACTTGCACTCAGTCTAGTAAAATCTTACTTAAATGATAGACAACAGCAAGTTCAAGTAAATGGTGTCAATTCACGGGGTTTAAAAGTCAAAATGGGGGTACCACAAGGCTCTATTTTGGGTCTTTTCCTCTTTCTAGTATATATTAATGATCTACCCTATCTTTTAAAAAATCAACCTCATAAAGTATTATTTGCTGACGATACGTCCTTAATTTTTAAGATAGATAGACGTTTCATAAATCTTGACGACGTAAATAACGCCCTACAGCAGGTCCAAAATTGGTTTACTGCTAAAAATTTAGTATTAAATGGGAAAACAACTAAATGCATCAGATTTGCCTTACCAAACATTAAAAGAAATGATTGGGACATAGTATTGAACAAGGAGAAACTTGAATTCGTCGAAAACACGGTTTTCCTGGGGATTACGCTTGACTAAGCAGTAAGCAGCGCTAAGTTCAGCAGCATACGCTGTCAGAAAAATTCGTCAATTTACTGATATAGATACCGCGAGACTGGTCTATTTTAGTTACTTTCATAGTATCATGTTTTACGGTATCTTATTATGGGGACGTGCTGCAGACATCGAGTCTATATTTATCCTGCAGAAAAGAGCCATCAGAGTCATTTACAATCTCCGTCGGCGTGATTCCCTAAGATAACTGTTTAAGGATATCATCATCATGACGGTACCTTGTCAATACATTTACGTAAATATTAAGTATGTTCGGAAAAATCTTCATCTTTATAGCAAGATTAGTGACAGGCATAATTTTAATACTAGAAATAGGAACAAATTAGATCAACCCCGATTCAGATTGGCCAAAGTACACACTTCTTTTATGGGGTACTGTGTTAAATTTTATAATAAAATACCAGTTGATATTCTCGAACTGAATGAGAGAAAATTTAAAGCATGCATAAAACGCACAATATGTAGACAAGCGTATTATAAACTGGAAGATTATATCCTCGATAAAAACGCTTGGCTAAATGCTGGTCCTGCTCCACAGTCAAAGCTGCTTGGGTCCACTTGTTAGGTTTTTATATTTGGAGGAGATGCTCACTCTCTTTTTTTTATATAGGTACTTACATAATTATTATAGATACTTATTTATTATTTTTGATGTAAGAACTTAATCGTTGTTTTATTAATTTATTTTTCATTTATTGGTCAATGACAACCATAGTTTTGTGTAAAGTAGAAGCATATTTTTCAAATTTTGTAAATGTGAGTACCATGAAGCCATTTATATTTTATGTGATTAGTTATAGTTTTACTTGTTGGACATGAACGAGCATGGTGGTTGAGAGCATGTTATGCTCACTCAATATCTCGCTGATGGCGGAGCGTGGGTTGGATCATTCGGTTCCCTTCGAAATAGTTGAGCTGAAAGGTGCCGATTCACGCGTCATGTTCGTGAACGGGCGCCATCGGTTGAGACTGGTCATCTCTTAACTGCCATTGGCTCATTTTAATCTTTATATTTTAAATTCTTATAATAAGCTTTTTTTTTATTTTTCCTTTGCATTGTCCTCACATGCAGAAGCAACAAGTAGAATTTTGTAAAACAGAACATGATTTAAAAGAGTGTCCGTGGAGTTTCTTGCACGTTCTTCTCCATAGAGATCTACGCTTTGGAACGTGCAAATAGCTTCCATGTTTTTGACTTACCGACCTTGACGTTTCAAAAGTGCCTGTGAAAGGTTTATTTGAAATGAAATGCTTTGAATTTGACAATGAAACGAAAGCATGTTGTATACAATGGAACAGTGCATACAGTACCCACACTTACCACATTATTCCGTTTCATAAGCTAAAAGGAATGAGAATTATACGGATTTGAAGAATTAAACGTTTATATTTTTCTGTACAGACCTGTAACACAGGGACAGGGTGATTGATTTCTTGTTAGTCCGTAAACAGTAGGTTTCTGTGATTTTTAATGTTCAAGTCTGATTAATAACTTTGAAAGTTTATGAAAAAATATAATTATCCCAAGGGAACATAATCTAAATAAATTAACAAATACTTAATTAACATACACTAATTAACACGAAATTATGTACAAACGCGTATAAAAACAAAATTAATCATTGGGCATCAAAAAAATAATCCACATCGCTGTCAATGGCAAAAGTTCCCAGAACACTGGCAGCATTGCCGCGTTGAATCGCAATGCTGATTCTTTGGCCGAAAAAAAGCCCAGCCCTCTGGTCACGTGAACAGTCGACAAGTTGTTTGCTAATGTCCCGAAAGACTCGATGCGCACTCGGAACCCATGGGCCTAGTGTTTCAACGCCAAACGGCTCAAATATGTAACTTCAAATTAAGTTGTTATATTTGCGCCGTTTGAGGTTTTCTGCACCTGCAGCAGCCGCCCCAGCACAGCCCGCCGTGCTAAGAAGATGGGATGGCGCAAGGGTGTCGACACATGTTGCATCCCACACCAAAGGCCTACCACCTTCCAAGGCATTATGGTCATCCCATCTGGCCTTTTCCCATCGTCGCGTATGCCAAGCCGTTGGGTTCTAAAACAGCTGGCACCCGGTGGTGACAAGAGCCCGACGGATAATGTCATTAATGCTGGCGTGCCGTGCTAACCGACCAGCGCTCCTACTGCAGGACAGGCCATGGTGTCCGAGGCGGTCGACTGCTTCACCGCATTGACACCGATGTGGAGCTCCGCTAGGAGCACCCAAACGCAGACACGTAGCGATCCGGAAAGTACTGTCACTCAGCAAAGTACCTATGTTGGGTGACGGTAGTGCATTCACCCACAGCCAGCAAGCGGGCACGCTCCGCAGTATTGGTGGTCGTATTTATGAGGTTATTCCGTACCAATCTGCAGAGCGGCTCGTCCCATTGTCTTTGGGAGAACGGGTTATCGGGCAACGCCGTATTCGGGCAAGCCACTTTCCAGGCGTTCACTGCATCGGTCAAACAAGGCACTTCACAGTTAACCAATGATGGAGTTAATATCCTTTTGGTTAACTTTTCAGTGCTGTTGACCGATGAAAGGAACGCTGGTAGGCTTACACTAGAAATTTTGCGGATTCCGAGCCCACCAAAGCGAATGGGTAGTGTGGCTTGCAGCCACGCTCGGTCATCTAGAGCCACATTTAAGATAGATGTCAGTGTGTCTTGAATGATTTGATCGATTTTGTCCAAAAGATGTGAAAGCCGAATGTAAATTAATTTTGCTAAGTCTTTCCGAAATATCGTTAAAAAGATTAATTTTGTCGTCAATGAATGAAGAAAAACTGTCTTCCAATTTAGGTGATTCTAGGAGGTGAAGTGAACTCTTGTCTAAAATTTTGATATCTGGGGCTATTGAGTTGAATTTCTGTAGAGTCATTTGTCTGCCGGTATTGTCATTAAGGAAAATTTCACATTTGGAGTGGTTGAGGTCAAGGCCGATGGATTGGAACTGTTTCTTCAGGAGTTGGAAATCTTTCAAAACTGTGTCCACGTCACCCCTTACAGTTCCATCATCTAAATACCAGACGTTAAATTTTGAATTTAGTATTAATTTATTTATTAATAACTTAGGTAATAATTACTAAGAATAAGGATATTTTTTCATATAAATCTTTAATTTATTGATTACTTACCTAGTTGATTAAAAGCAAACAAAATATCTACATACCAACAAACATACTACCTACTAATTCATTGTACCTAATTAACTGTTTCACTGTAAAAATTTACTAGTTAGATTGTCTATCTTGGTACAAAAAATTAGACTCATAACTTGAGAAACGACAGACAGGATGGTTTGAAATTTGGGTGTTTCATTTGTGAACAGGTTACCCTAGTTGTCTTGTGTGACGGAAAGCAACTTAGCTGTGGCTCCACGAGAAAAGCAAGAAATACCAACAAATTACAAATACATCAAAAATTATTCTTAAAAAATAATTTGAATCTCAATAATCTCGGAATGTGTTACCGAAATATTTGATATTAACATCGAATGGCTGTCTCACGCATTTCTAACGATAAGCCTCGGCTTACGAATATTCCCGTGTGGCATACGAAATTAAAGTACCTGATCTTTATGTAAGAACGTTATGTAACATGGTTATATATTATGTAATCATGTAGACGTTTTTCTGAACTCTAACCACACCCAAAATATTCAAAAAGTAATATACATATAAATGTTAGTCCTTTTTTTTGGATGGGAAATCATCAAATTACTCCTTCCGCTCTGGGTACAGCAGGAGGGAGTGTCAGACTCTTACTGACTAAAACCCATCCGTGTTCCTCCTAGTGCCCTTTGTGTTCCAGAGTACGGTGCCTCTTTCGAACGAATTCCGCAGCCCCAGCAGGGGATATGTTTGTCCTTCGGGTCTTAAAAGGTACCAGCCAGCACATCGAACTAAACGAAAGCCGAAACTGTCAAGTTTGCTCAATCAACCTTGAAACTAATGTTTAAGCGATAAAGATGAAAATGGGATTTGAAAGATTCTTGTATGATAATTCTAATCAAAAGTGCCCATACACTTGTACTTTGGTAGATTTAATGAATGCCACCGACGCTGCAATTAACTTAGTCACTGCTGGGCCCAAAAAATCTAAGCAGTTAACCATCTACTTGAAATCAATGAATGAAGAGGAATCAATAGTGGCCTTTTTAGACCCGTTGCCGCGTTGTACTGTATTATGAGATGTATCAGCAATGGCTCCCGCCATCGTCAAGTTTGTCTGTTTGTCTAAACGCGGTATTCTCAGAAAATTCCTCTAGGGAGGATGATGTGGGTTTTTCATTAAAATGTTGAGTAAATTGATTGAAGAAGATGACTGAAAAAATAATCATGCCGACTGAGAGCTTAAATATGTTCAGCTAGCTACCCATGCGAAGATAGCGCGGATAGCCAGTTATAAAATAAATATGAAAATGTATGTGTTGATAACTAGCCAGTTTATTTTCTGATCGAGACCTTCCCGTATTGCAGCTATGTATGAATTCATTAGCCAGTTATATTCCACTGCTAGGCATAGGCCTCCCTCTCCCTTTCAGGTAACGCCTAGTTTACATTACGCGTAACGCACTAAGCGTTTTTAAACGTCTTTTAAAATGCGCTCAGCAAAGGAGTCTCTCTACCTGCGTCTGTGTTTCCAAACGCTTGCAACCCTAATTTCTTCAAAGTTAAAGTGAAGAGGCTCCTTCTGGGTAAGCTCGCTCCATCGTAGACTTTGTCTCTGTCATCTCTGACTTAGACTAGAGTCAAGAGAACACAAATAAAAAAAAGCCAAGAAATTTCATCCTCATCATATTAGCCGAAAGACGTTCACTGTTGGATATAGGTCTCCCCCGAGTGTCGCCATAACAACCGGTCCTGTGCGTCCCGCATCCATTGGCTACCCGCGACCAGTACCAGGTCATCGGTCCAACTAGAAATTAAACTGAAGATTTTAAAAGGCCAACAACGCATGACTACAACGTGCTATAACTCGGGGATGGCCCACCGGTCGATCGCGATCGACTCGATCGCGGCTATTACTCAAGTCGATCGCGGCAAGGCAAAAATACAAATAGATACGATTAACAGGCTGCTCAACTATGTAAATACTAAATAGGTTATGTTAATAAAAATGAAAAATACAACATAATTGTATACTGAATACGTAGGTATTCAGTAGTGTTTGTAATATTAAGAAGTAGGTACCTATGAAATTAGTAGATCGGAAAGGGTTTCGTCAGTAAAATGTCGATCTTGGGACTTAGTCTCTGTCATCTCTGACCTAGACTAGAGTCAAGAGCAAGCCCAAAATAGAAAAAAAAACAAGTTGGCCACCCCTGCTAAAACTTATCTTTCTATAAACCAACCAAGACTCCTGCCTCTCAAGGAGAACAAACATACAAATCGATTCGTTACGAAAACAAACAGACGAAATTGCGCACAAGTAGGTTCATTAAAAATTAATTACATTACACGAGCCTTACTCGACTAATTTGTGAGAGCGCCTCAATTTCCGAGTGTTTCAACTTGGCTCACTGTCTATCTTGGAGCTACTTATCTCACTCTTAATTAAGTAGGCACATATATTTTCTAGGATGTTATTAAGACCTTTTTATTGGTACATACTGCTACATACAGCTTTTGCTTGCCACTTCGTACATGCCTATCCTGTTTTTTCCCGTTTCCGTTAGAACTTTGGGAAATCCTCTCTTAGTGCTCCCCTACGAGTCTGTCGGGGAGTCCCAAGGAACTTACATACCAAATTTCAGCTTCCTACGACCAGCAGTTTCGGCTGTGCGTTGTTTGTCAGTCACTCACTCAGTCAGTCACTCAGTCAGTCACTCAGTCAGACACTCAGTCAGTCACTCAGTCAGTCACTCAGTCAGTCACTCACTCAGTCGGTCACTCAGTCAGTCACTCAGTCAGTCACTCAGTCAGTCAGTCACTCAGTCAGTCACTCAGTCAGTCACTCAGTCAGTCACTCAGTCAGTCAGTCACTCAGTCAGTCACTCGGTTAAGGAAGAATTTCATGTATTAAGACTAGCTTTTGCCCGCGACTTCGTATGCGCAAATCCCGTTTGTTCCCGTTCCCGTTAGAATTTCGGGAAATCCTCTCTAACAGTACTCCCCTACATTTCCCAAGGAAACTACATGCCATATTTCAGGTTATTAAAACCCAGCAGTTTCGGCTGTGCGTTGTCTGTCAGTCACTCAGTGACCACAGTACCGGAAAAATGAATAAGGAATTTATATACATTCAGTCAAAAAAGTATCGGGAATGGATGATTTGTTTATGGTTCCAAATTCAAATTTTTGTTTTTTTTGTAGTTGTTAGATTGGCCCAACCGTTTTCCATTTTGGCGCGGAGTTTGAGTTGCATCTGTTATTTATATTAAATACAGTGCTGGTTTCAGTAATATCATATATAGTGTGTATTGCGAATTTCATAATGGACAAAAATATCGAACAAAGAGTTTGTCTTAAATTTTGCATCGCCAATGGAATTTCGTGTTCGGAGTCACTGAAAATCTTACAGAAGGCTTACGGTGAATCGACTTTATCAAAAACTCGTGCTTATGAGTGGTTCAAAGCGTTCAAAAGCGGTCGAGATGTGATGGAAGATTTGCCTCGCTCTGGTAGGCCGTCAACGTCTGCAACTGAAGTTAACATCGCAAAAGTGAAGGAAATAGTGACTGAAAATCCCCATTCAACTCTGAGAGAGATAGCCGCCGAACTTTCTGTATCTCACGAGTCGATCCGTACCATTTTAACTAATCATTTGGGTATGAAACATGTTGCTGCTCGGCTAGTCCCAAAAGATCTGAATTTTCTCCAAAAACTCAATCGCATGAAAGTCGCTGAGGACATGCTAGAACGAGTCAGTTCGGACCCAACATTCATGAAACGCATTGTTACTGGTGACGAGACGTGGGTTTACGAGTTTGACATGCAAACTAGTCAACAAGCTTCGGAGTGGCGCCTTCCAACTGAACCGAAACCGAAAAAACCACGCCAAAGTCGATCAAAAGTCAAAGTCATGTTGACTGTTTTCTTTGACTATCGCGGTGTTGTGCACTCTGAATTCTTACCGGAAGGTCTAACGGTAAATAAAGAATATTATTTGAGCGTTATGCGGCGTTTAAAAGAGCAAATTCGACGAAAAAGGCCAGATTTGTGGAAAGAAAATTCTTGGATTTTGCACCACGACAATGCGCCTTCGCACAAGGCTATCATTGTGAACGAATTTTTAACCAAACACTCAACAAATACCATCCAGCAACCACCATATTCACCAGATATGGCTCCTGCTGACTTTTTTCTTTTTCCTAAACTCAAATTACCACTTCGTGGCACCCGTTTCCAATCGATAGAAGACATAAAGGAGAATTCGCGGCGAGAACTGAACTCAATTCCGGAAGCAGCGTTTAAAAAATGTTTTGATGAATGGATTATTCGTTGGCGCAAGTGTATCGTTTCTAAAGGAGCATACTTTGAAGTTGATAAAATAAATTTGGATGAATAACAGACATGTTGTGTATTATTGATCTTTTCCCGGTACTTTCTTGACAGAGTAGTACATAGCTTGATAGGTACTCGTAAGATGTTGCTAAATTAAGTAGGGTTTGACACCTCAATGGGTCTCAAGGTCGAAACCTACTTTAATGTAAAAGTTGACCGATTTTAAGGTAGATTATTGACCCTAATCTCTTCAAAGTTAGAGTGAACGGGCTCCTTCTGGGTAGGCTCGCTCCATCGTAGACTTTGTCTCTGTCATCTCTGACATAGACTAGAGTCAAGAGCAAACCCATTACAAATAAAAAAAGATTCTGAAATCGGGTGTTAGTGATAGAGGGACTAGGTAATGGCCATTTTTTTTTATTTCTTGCGTCGTTTTATGTTCGGTCCAGAATTAGTAAGTACTATTTTCCTTGCTATAGACAATCAATTGATGGATAAAAAGCACATCCGCGAAAGCACGTTAAACTGTTGGTCCCGGCTGCCATTTGTAGATCTTTGGCAGTCGTTAGGTACGGATTGTCAGAAGACAGAAAATCTGACACCAATCTTGCCAATAAGTCCTGTGTTACCCAGAATGGGTTGTGGAGGTCTAGTAGGCAGCCGTTCCACGTAAAATACTGGTTACAGCTGAATCCGGCTTGACTGGAAGCCGACCCCAATATAGTTGGGAAAAGGCTAGGTAAATAATGAACACAGTTAGTTGTCTTGGTAATAGCACTGTAAGTTCCTACTATAGTCATACTTATCACACAACCAAAATTCGACCCTAACACGATTGTAGAAACAGGCAAGGCGGATGGTTTGGAGCTAGGTATATAAACTATAGGACTTATATCATGGTCAGGTTTTGAAATCTTTAAGTCGGTATTAGACATTCATTGTGTGCACAGCTAAGGAGTGGAATTCCTTGCCAGAGTCTGTGTTTCCTGATAGCTACAACTTACTACTATTACTAGGTAACTTCTTGATAATTCTAGGCACGCGGGCTCCATGTTCGACCATGTTCAAACGTTTGCTCTATCAATAGTAAAAACCGCCCTGCATATTACCATCCCTACCTTGTAGCTATTCCACCAATTCGCACTAAGCGTTTTCAAACGTCTTTTATAATGCGCACAGCAAAGGAATGGAACTCTCTGCCTGCGTCTGTGTTTCCAAAAGCTCACAACCCTAACCTCTTCAAAGTTAGAGTGAACAGGCTCCTTCTGGGTAAGCCCGCTCCATCGTAGACTTTGTCTCTGTCATCTCTGACATAGACTAGAGCCAAAACCATTACTAATAAAAAAAATTTAAAAAAACGACCTAACCTTATCAGAAACTTCGAAACCTACGACATAAAACTCTGCTTATCCTTTCACAAACAATTTATTACTTTAATATTATTTATTATGTAAAAAATACAACACCACAATAAAATTCCAAGAAATGTTTCAGAATATTATCACAAACTCTTTTCATTGAATATTAAATATCTTTCAGCGCTTCAAAGGCTAAATATTTTAGACGAAAAAACCTTTTCAATAACTAAGCGTGTTATAAGTAGAGATTAAGATTCCGAACACGGAAAATAACGATAAAAAACCCAGCTTTAATATTTGCGAAATAAATAACGAAACACATTAATTACACTTTAACGATTACAAATTTTCACAAAACACTTTTTCTTTCAATTTTTGTTCTTTAGTTAGTTATTTACACTTTAGACGACTTGTGGCGGCCTTAACTAGTCGTTGGTTGGTAACACGTTTGGGCGGATACGTTTGGGCGGGCCGCCCTACCGGTGGTCGCGGCTAAACTGACGGAGCGTTGTTCCCGCGACCTTGATTTGCTATACTATTGGAACGAAAGTCGGTTTTTTATCGCTTGCGAACTCGATTCGAGTTTCAGCTTAGCTTTCGAACAGCTATTTTCTTCTTTGTATTATTAACCGACTTCCAAAAGGAGGAGGTTTTCAATTCGTTGGAACCTTAATTTTGTTTTATGTATATTCCCCGATCACTCGAAGACGCCTGGACCAATATGGAAAATTCTTTTTTTGTTTGAAATGATAGACATCCCAAGGGTTCCCATGATCACCAGGTCAGCATCTGATTTTGGGATCCTGGAGAAATAGAGGGAACTCTTTAAATATTATAGGCACACTTGAAGCAATTTGGGAGAGAGAGAAAATTGTGGTTGAATTGACAAGTCAAGTTTGTGTGTCTTGACTTTATTTTAAGTTAATGGGCCTCCATGGAGGCTTTGATGCCAACACAAGAAAATACGAAATAACTAACAAACTTTTTGTGTTTTATTACAGAATCAACACCATACACTGCGATCGCCAACCCGCCTGTCACGCGTGGCGATTATAGCAAACCCCCCCCACTTTGGGGGAGGCCTACGTCCAGCAGTGGACATCTTTCGGCTGCTATGATGATGATGGTATGACGAGCTCTTGACCTTAATCTTGTCTGACGGAAAGCAATGGATAGATCTACGATTGCACGAACCAGTGCGTACATTATATGCCTTTAATTCACTCTTTCTGAATGCGTTGCGTTGTCCTAGTAGCAAAAGGAGACCAAAAATTTCCTTTAATTATTCGTAACAAAATTTTAACTACTTTACTAGTTTTTGTATGGTAAATGGCACTGAGCTCGCACCCTATAACGTTATGAGTTACACAACTTATGTAAATGTCGTGGACAAATTGTAAAATTGGCCATTTCATGGTTACCGTACGTACCAGGAAATGGCCAATTTTGTGTTTTTGCGGAATACGACCGCATTCAGTGGAATTGGCAACTAGAAGTGTCAAAGTTTGGTTGTATCAGCCGGTAATCGCATTATCTGCCGCGCGGCTGAGCGGCTGAACGGGCCTAAGCGGTCCAGACCCGTTTTTAACCAAGGTTTTGTCTGTAAACGAACAGTTATTCATAATGTTCTATGACTATGCAAATCGTATAAAATGTATTTAACCTAGCAGGTGCTTCCATGAAACAGAGGTGGACAATAAGGTACCTAGCCAGAAGTGGTTTTTTTATCTAAAGTGCCTTTTATATGACAACAATTTGTATGCGATAGGTAGTTATCCGTATTTCATCGTAATAGCACAGTTGTTGTATCAAGTTTTCCTCAATTTAAATGCAATGACCAGGATGTATTTGCTACCTATGAATCATAGAAATATGCACTACGAACGTAGGATAATGTACCTATAGGATAATGTAACATATGTATGTATTTAACGGTGTCGAGATGAGCCTTTGCCTTGAGCATGAAGCCATGTAAACAGTTTCTTAATGACAGAAGGATAGTCTTACTCTCATAGGAGCCAAGATAATCAGTAAATAGTATATCAAGGGGTATTAATAATAATAATAATAATGCCACCTGCTCCATAAATCAGGTAGTACCGCGGAGCCTAAAAATTATAGACCGATCACGTGTTTACCGACGGTCTATAAAGTTCTTACATCCATTTTGAGAGGAAAGGTTAACCATCATATTGATAGTAATTCAATAATGTCTTCTTCTCAGAATGGATGTAGGAACGGGTCCCGCGGTACCTACTAAGGAGCTGCTCCTCATCGACATAGCCATTAGCCAACAGGTTCGACGTTCCCGAAGAGATCTGTCGACATGCTGGATAGATTATAAGAAGGCCTATGACTCGGTGCCACATACATGGCTCATGAGGGTGCTGGAGCTGTACAAAGTTGATGCAGTTTTACGCACCTTCCTGATGTCGTGAATGGGGCAGTGGAGGACGGTTCTTCACTATCCAGGGTGTCGACAGACCCAGGCGAACAGCGAACCGATAAGGATCGAGTGTGGCATATTTCAGGGTGACAGTCTGAGTCCACTGTGGTTTTGTCTGGCCCTCAACCCTCTCAGTACATTGTTGGAGGGTTCGGGCCAAGGCTACCGGTTGAGAAGAGGTGGTCAGGTCATATCGCACCTCCTTTACATGGATGACTTGAAACTCTTTGCTCCTAACAACTTGCAACTGATGAAGCTACTGAAGGTGACAGAAACCTTCAGTGGCGCCATCAGGATGGAATTTGGTTTGGACAAATGTGCGGTCATGCATGTAAAGCGTGGAATTTTGTAATTATGGAATCCGTGGGAACACAACTCTCGGATTCCATACACCTTAGGTCCCTCTCCTCAACCGAAACTTACAAGTATTTGGCTATGTCGGAAGCGTTAGGCATCAGTGCTACGGACATGAAACAATCGTTGAAGGAGCGCTTCTTTGGCCGCCTGAACAAAGTACTTAACAGTCTTTTATCAGGCGGAAACAAGGTGCGCGCCTTCAACGGTTGGGTCATGCCGGTTTTGATGTATTCTTTCGGCATACTCAAATGGACTCAGACGGAACTTGACGCCCTGGATAGGAGGGTACGTTCACTGCTTACCGCAAATCGGATGCATCACCCACGGTCATCGGTGATGAGGCTGTATATCCCGTGGAAGTGCGGGGGTCGTGGCTTATGAAATGCTAAGACCCTGCACATCCGCGAGGTATGCAGCCTTAGGGAGTACTTCCTAGAGGCCGACGTGGGTATGCATCGAGATGTGGTAGCGGTGGACAAAGGCCTCACCGCGCTCTCCTTGGCTAACGAGAACTGGCGCAAACCTGTGGTATTAGATACTGTTACGCGCCAGAATTAAAGCTAGGTACATAACGACATTTACGTACATGTACCGCCATCTAGTATCGAATAGCGGAGTTACTGAGGTCAAGATGTTTCTAGAATTTTCTATGCTAGAACATTCTCGATGTTTCGACACCAAGTCAATCGGGACCGGTATGTACCCGAACTTTCCAGAAGTTTCTATACTAGAAGGTTCTAGAAATAACTGTCGCCGATATATAAAGGGCGGACATCCGGCGACAGGAGTCAGTATTGAATTGGCGATACAAGCGATAACTTCGGAAGCGATCTTCAACTGCGAATTAAGTGAAGTGAAGTATTCAGTAGTGCGATTGTGTGTTTTAATTAGTGTGTTTAAAGTGTTAATTACTATTGTAAATTAAAGTGTTATTTTTGGTGGTTTAATCGGCTGTTTTTATTGTAACGAACCCCAAGCTCGTAACAATACTAACGACCGCAGGGAGGTATGGCAGAGCAAGGAGCTTCACGGACGCTTTTATCGGGTCCTACATGGGCCCCATGTAGACTTCTTAGCGTCCGTAGCCTGGCTTCGTTTTGGTGACCTCTTCGGGGAAACCGAAGGTTTTGTCTGTGCAATTATGGACGAAGTTATGATGACTAATAAGTACCGGAAATACATTGTGAAGGACGGTACGGTTGACATATGTCGGGCATGTCACCGGCCCGGGGAATCTATCCGCCACATTATTTCCGGTTGTTCTAGTCTGGCTAACGGAGACTATTTGCACAGGCACAACCTTGTAGCCAGAATTATCCACCAGCAACTTGCTCTTAAATACAATCTTGTGGAATCGGAAGTACCGTACTATAGGTATGTGCCCGATCCAGTTCTCGAAAGTGGTAGTTTCACATTGTATTGGGATCGGTCTATCATCACTGACAGGACTATTGTTGCCAATAAGCCTAATATAGTGGTGATAGACCGACTAGAGCGTCGCGCAATGATTGTTGATATAGCAGTCCCTCATGACGAGAACCTCGTGAAGTCAGAGAAAGATAAACAAACGAAGTATCTTGACTTGGCTCGCGAGGTTGTCGACATGTGGAATGTGAACACAGCAGTTATTGTACCGATAATCGTGACGGCCAATGGCATTATTGCCAAGAGCCTCGATCAACATCTCAAGAGGCTCTCGTTGGGCAGCTGGATCAAGGGCTTGATCCAGAAAGCAGTACTCCTGGACACGGCGCGCATCGTTAGGAGGTTCCTCTCTCAGAAGCACCACCGGTAGCTTGGACCCTGTTCCCGATACCGGTGGGTTACCATTTTTTATATTTTTAAATGTTTTTTGTATTTTTATAGAAATATTTAAAAATGTAATTTGTATGTATATATAAATGAATAAATGGAATAATAATAATTCCTTTATTTGTCAGATCAGTACAATCCAATATTGTTAATAAGAACATACACAACTTACAAACTAGTGTTAGTACATTTTATTTTGTCAGACAATAAATAAATTCAAAAACATGTCACAAACAATAATATGTAATAATTATTTCTATATTCTATTATTTATTAATTATCATATCAGCCGAAAGACGTCCATAGCTGGACATAGACCAAATTGAAAAAAAAAACTTATTATTATTATAGGCCGCCCCCAAGTGTCGCCACAACAACCAGTCCTGTGCGTCTTGCATCCATCGGCTACCCGCGACCCTCATCAGGTCATCGGTCTACCTTGTGGGAGCCGCTTCAACGCTTTTTTTAGAATGGTAAATTATCAAATTACACCTTGGGCGGAGCAGAAGAACTAAAACCCTTCCTTATGCCCTTTGTGTACCAGGACCACGGTGACTCTTTCTAGCAAATTCCACAACAGGCCTTCCAACGCTGCGACTTCCGGTACACGTTCGCCACTCCAGAACTTTTCAGCCTCATAGACCATCTGTTCTGCGAGCAACGTGCACTGCCCACTGCCACTTCAGTTTGGCGACCTTTCGGACTATGACTTTGGTTCTCTCGCGGATATCATCATTCCTGATTCGATCACTCATGAAAACTCCAAGCATTGCCCTTTGAGTGAATTTAAGCCCTCTGATGAGGCCTAATGTCTCTCGTAAAATTGTCGATTTTGCTAAGGTCCATTCTTCTACGAGTATGTCCAAGACTACTACCGTATAAGTAACATGCTGATACTGATACCCACATGGCTATTATAAATTAAGCTAGCACTTCGCCCGCGACTTTGTCCGCGCTGCAATTTTCTTAAGAATCCCTTATTTTTTGTAGACGAATTATATACTAAAACCTTCCTCAAGAATTACTCTATCTATTGGAGAAAACAGCATGAAAATCGGTTTTTGAGTTTGTCGCGAACATACATACAGACGCGGCGGAGTACTTTCTTTTATAATATGTAGTGAAGTCGGTTTCCAAGAAACGCCAATAATACAGTCAGAGGTTCAAAGTACCTTAGCAATAATGTTGTTGCAAAATTCTCAAGACGAGAATATTTAATAATAAATTCATATTCCAATGAATAAATGATAATAATTATGCACTTTCGGATCGGTTAGTGAATGTAGCAGATACAATTTATGCACGGTGTTTCAGAAATGTCTGGTCATATTTAAGGGCGTTTTTTTACATCTCTGTAACTTAAGTTTCAAAAACTTATTTGCAAAAAAATAAAACCGACTTCCAAAAACAAAACACTACAAAGTAAAAAATAAATTTCGGAAGTCGGTGTTTTTGGTTATTTCGTTTTTGAACACCGACTTCCGAAATTAAAGTCTTGTTTTTGTAAATTTTTTTTCACTTTTTAGTGGTACGCAGGTACATGTACCACTAAAAAGTAAAACCACAAATACAGCGTGCCGGCGTGATGTTATGTTATGAACTGGTGTAAAAAATCACAGACATGCGATTTCAGAAATCCCGATCCATTTGCTATCATTTATTCAAGAGTTGCGTTGCCTACCTCCGAAGTTCTTCATCTGATCTTCACCAAATTTAAATGGGACCAGTCCGAGAAAATACTCTTTCAAACTAAAAAAGAATCATCGAAATCGGCGAAAATATAACAATTGGCGAAAATATCGCTGAACAAACATTTTTCATGGGATCCCATCATCAGATCCTGACTTGGTGACAATGGGACCACCTCAGGAGTGTAGGCTTACGAATAAAAAAAGATTTTTTTAAATCGGTTTTGAATTGGCGGAGAAATCGTTGAATACATAAAAAAAATACATACAGCCGAACATAGAACCTCCTCCTTTTTGAAGAAGTCGGTTTAAAATATGTTTCCTTTATAGTCCGACTCGCACTTGACCGATTTTCAGGTTAGCGTGGTTGTCCGCTGGGTCCTGGGAGTCTTTAAGTCAAGAGTGAATAGGTTACTTCTAGGCAAGCGTGCTCCATCTTCGACCACATCATCGCTTACCATCAGGTGAGATGGTGGTCAAGCGCGTGCCTATCAATAGTAAAAAAAAAAAAAAAAAATATTGAGAAAGTTTAATTTTGTCCTTCAATATTACTTGCTATATTTTTGTTTTGAGTGCTTTCATTGTTAATAAACTTCTGTAGGTAATGCATACTTGGAAAAGATCATGACAGACTAAGGAAAGAAAGGAAAGAAAATTGTGTTTATTGGCATTATACAAATAAAAACACCATAAAATTGAACAAAATAAATAATTAAAACTATTAATGGCAAAATGGCCTTAGCTTAGCATAATGCTAGCTGGCAGCACAAGGTATATGTACCACCTGACGCTGATTTGCAGCTGCAGCCCAGGAGTCCGACTCGCACTTGTCCGGTTTATTATCAGTATGTTGCACGTCAGCCATACTCAAATTTTGGCATCATTAACATATTGGACCGAAATTAATAACTACTAGGCACTATGTAATAAGTCAAAAAGTGACAAAATTATTTAAAAAATATATGTGGAGTTGCAGCATGTTCCAAACTCCGGAATTCTGAGCATCATGGACCATCTAGACTTCTTGGATCACCCGGCTATGCATCTACGCAAAATGCAGCCTCCTTTAAGCCAATACCGAACAATGTGAGTTTGTTTAAAATGTAAATATTTGTCTATGGTTATGAAACAAGAAATAGCTCGCTCGTAAACAAAACATTTGTTATTTTGGAGAAGAGCATAGGTCGCGGAAATATCGATTTGTTAGCCAACTAAAACTTTCGGAACAACTAGATACGCATTACAAATGTTCGGATTGGGCTATTATACAGGGTTATTTGTAAGAAACCAGCAACCTCTTAGGCAGTGAAAGTACACATTATTATAAGCAACTTTTACTTTGGGAAAACCCCGAAAGCTAGAGAAAAATATCAGCTGTTTCATACAAAATGCAATATTTAGCCAATGAAAATGTATATTTAAAATCTCTCTTTCTGGATCAAAACAGGCATAACCTGCGTAGTTAGGCTTCTTTTCATACGAAAACTATATGCTAGATCCTTCGAAAGTGACAGTAATTTTAAATTTCGGTTTAAATTCATAAAGTTTGATAAAGTTTCAATAACAGAGGTTTAAACAATTAGCTGACCTGCGCTACTTCGTCTGTGTCACATTTTTCATTAATGCTTCGCTCCTATTGGATGTAGACTCGTAGCGTGATATTATATAGCCGTCCTCGATAAATGGGTTATCCAACACTTCAGCTTATAAAATTAGTATTGATTTAATAAGTAATTTCTCTGAATACAATGTAGCAGAATAGGGGAGTGGACTAAAAAAAATGTATTAGTCGATCAGATAGATTTCTAAAAAAAAATACCTATTCATCAACCTTGTAATCATTTACCTTGTTAGATACTCTTCTAAAAACAGTGAACATTTCACGCTGAATTTTTATTTAAACTAATGGAATTCCGCCCACACTCAGTTTCCTTTGTTCATCAAGATGTTGATGTAACTAAAATAGAACTGAACCTGAATTAAGTTAAGATCGATTTTACTCGGTGTAGTGGGAAAACAAACGTGGCAATGCCGCCAGTCTCTTGGGCACATTACCAGCTGACAGCGTTGAAGATGAATTTTTTGATGCTATATTTTAGTTTGTTTTCAGTTTAGTGTATTTGTTAATTTTAGTTATTTTATTTAGTGATGAAATTGAACATGTCAATAATATTTCCGAAATCTTTAGTATAACCACAATGCATCTGTGATAAACTGTTTAAATAGTAAAAAAAAATAGTAATAAATAACTTTCGTCTAAAGCGGTGACACTCTCGAGGCCAAACCCACAGGAATCGCGCCTATGTGTGACTAACTTCGATGTTACTACTTTTCGTTCTTTACACACGAACGCACAGCTTGCTTTTGAAAGGATCGTCATTTTTTATTCCCATTCGAAAAATATACAAACGTGGGCGCCTAGTTGAACATTTTGTATGTAAGGCAAGCATTTAGGTCTCCGGATCTGAATTATTTTTCAGGAAACTTAATCAGGAATCGTATGCGGCCAGCCTTCACATGCCGCATTCGTAGACCTGTATATGGGTAGGGAGTCCAAACGCCTCCTGTCGGGGGCTTTACACGGGGATCGTGCGGTCCATGGCCCTTTATGGGGCGCCGGTGTGGGTGCCTACTTTGAGGAAGCGACCTGCCCGTTACCTCAACGCGTCCCAGAGGGTCATGACCATCCGGCTGGCCCGGGGATATCGCACGGTCTCTGGCAAGGCGGCGTGCTCCTTGCCGGACTGCCGCCATGAGATCTGGAGGCGAAAGCCCTCGCGCTCATTTACGAATGTCGCGTGGAGGCGCAACGCCGGGACGAGACTCCTCTGCCGCGGCAAATCGCAGGAAGGTGGACGGAGCTCCAGCAGGATCTCATAGCGGGATGGAGAAAGCGACTGTCGCAACCCAGCTCTGGACACGCCACAACTCAGGCGATGGTTCCCCTCTTTGAGGACTGGATGGAGCGGCGCTACGGCGTCCTCACCTTCCCTGCTTGGGCGGAGCACCGCCGGGTCCTCGTCGAGGCGAACGACGGCGGCGACCTCTCGCGACCGGCACTGGTTCAATCTATTGTCTGGAGCGAGGAGGCATGGGAAACGGTTACCTCCTTCTGCGAAGCAATAATGCTAGCGAAGGAGGAGGCCAAACGTGTGAGAGAGAGGGAAACCTCACGTCCCAGCCGCCGCAACAGAAGAAAATGCCCCGGCCATCGGGAGTCGCAGGGCGATTTCCGGCCACCGTAGGCGCGGGCTTGCGGACGGCGAGCATTGGGTGGCTGTTCCACTTGCGCCTCAAAGAGCTGTCAGCATAGAAGACGGGGCCCGCTAGGGCCAATGCCCGCCGGGGTTGTGGAATCCGTTCGAAAGAGTCACCGCGGCCCTGAAACGCAAAGGGCATTAGGAGTAACACGAATGGGTTTTAGTCAGTAAGAGTCTGACACTCCCTTCCGCTTCACCCAGAGCGGGAGGAGTCATTTGATGATTTCCCATCTTTAAAAAAAAGACCTGAAGTGGGAGCATTAAAGCCTTTTAAGGCTCCTCGTTCTTAAATTTTTCCACTAACCACACTCAGATTTCGTCACTTAGGGAACTCTATGAACTCTATCAATAGAATAGGTAATCTACAAGCTTAGATTCGAATACTGTTAAAAGAATAATATTCAACCTCAGACTACAAAATTAAAATTGGAGTTTTCAAGGCCGTCCATTGTTTTAATAAGCCGTATTCGCACAAGCTTATTAGACACAGTCTAGCCAGTTTGTTTTTCTTTTATTCCTACTGTGTAACAGCCTCGGAGCTTACCATTTATGTACGAGCAATGTTCAATTTATACATTATTTACTTTACCCTCTTGATGAAATCGTTTGAAAAACATACAGGCCTGAAGAAATAAAACTGAACTGAGCTCTATTAAGTGCGCACGAGTGGTTTCAGCTTGCGAGTTAACGTTGTGTTATGATTAAGAAATGTGAATAATTTAGAGCTATTGTTTGTAGTGGGATCCGGGATTTAGGTTGGTAGACTTATTGTAAGTAAAATGTGTTTGGATTTGGTTATTAGGTCTCTCGAGAGCGAATGCTATTATATAATAGCATTTAAAAGCTGAAGAGTTTGTTTGTTTGTTTACTTGAACGCGCTAATCTCAGGAACTCTTGGTCCGATTTTAAAAATTCTTTCAGTGTTAGATAGCCCATTTATCGAGGAAGGCTATAGGCTATATATCATCACGCTAAGACCTATAGGAGTGGAACAGTAATGAAAATTGTGACGCAGTAGAAGTTGTGCGGGTCAACTAGTCAGGTATATACAACGTTGATACGACAGAGGGGCTTTCCTTTAAACTGCCTATACTAGGTACCATTTTCAAGCTCTGTACCAAAAATAAATTAATTAGGAGCAGTAGTTTAGTCGCAAATGATTTTTAAAGTTTTTGCACGGTTTGAACACGATGTGTCTTTTCTAACAGCTGATTATCGTCTAAGCATAGGTCATGCACCTTACAACGACAAATCTACGATGCGTTGTTGCCGCTCTGACGCATGTCGAAGGACATTCACTAAAAATTGGCAATGCAAACAAGGAAGCAATCAATACACACACACTTGCACTTTCACTACGAAAGCGACTAACATAAAGCGAGCGAAAGAAATAGAGGTAGGTCAGCTTGTTGCATCCTTGTTTTTTGCGATCGGTAAGTCCCTCAGTGCGCCGACGCTTGTTTTTCGGAACGTACGGTTTGTGAAATTCGCGCGCAAACAATTGTAATTTTATTTTGTTATTGTGAGAGGACACGTAACTTGGGATTATTATTATTTAGTATTAGGGTTTTTTTTTGTGATTGACTGTTTTTTATGGTGATAGGACACGTAACTTGGGATTATTATTATTTAGTATTAGTATCTCCGGACCTCACTCCCATGGATTTCTTTTTGTGGGGTTACATTAAGGGTGAAGTGTATGCCTCAGAGGTAAATACAATTGATGAGTTAAAAAATAGGATTATTTTAGCATTTCACAAATTAAAGTGCTTAGCGACGGACAGTGATCTAATTAGAAAAATAAATAACAATATTCTCCGTCGGTATAATTTGTGCATCAATGTGAATGGAGGACACATCAAAAATTTAAAAATTTAGTGTGTTTGTTTTTGTGCGCGTACTTCGAAACGTTACCTAACATAAAAGCCAGTGCGAGCGGAGGCCTAAGTCGCCGGCCGCCACCCCGGCCCGGCCCCCGCCGAGCACACGAGATACCGCACACCGGCACACCGCGCTCCAAGGCGCGCGCGACGTTGCCGCTTTGTTACCTAGCGGTATCTAAGGTCAGTGTCATTTTTTTACAAAGGGTGGTTGCGATTTATTCGGATTTGCAAGCTATTTAGTTTGTTTGAAAAAAATATTTTCTCATTTATGGCGCTTTTTGTTTTTGTACCGTATCGAATTAATACTGAACACGTATAGTATACGTAGTTTAATTTAATGCCCCTCTGTCGTATCAACTCTGTATATAGACAGAAGACTCACTGGCTAGGTAGGTACCTATGTACTACAAATTTTATTATTATTTATTATCCTAATAATAATGCTCGACTGACGTAAAGGCTACGCTGTTTAGAGCGTATTGTCAGTCGTTTTATACATGCAGTCTGTGGGTCAACTATAGATACGCAGAGGGCATACCTACAGTGCTCTGCAAGTCCAATATAATAATGCGTTCAGGGTGTTGATAGGGTTGCCGCGCTACTGTAGTGCATCTGGCATTTCGCGGAGGCGGAGATTGATGGTTTTCACGCAATCATGCGCAAGCGATGCGCTGCCACCATGCGCCGGGTACGCGCATCCTAAGAGCAGGTGGGACAGCCCCATACTGGAGAATTGGATATATAGCCTTCTAAATAAATGGGCTATCTAACACTGAAAGAATTTTTCAAATCAGATCTACCAGTAGTTCCTGAGATTCAATCAAACAAACTCTTCAGCTTTATATATTAACATAGAGTATAGATCATAACGCATGACGTAGTTTGAAACATAAAGGAGCGAGTGCAGTCCGACCCATTATTCCAAGGACGGCGTGGAATGGAACTGTGGCATTATTTTGATACGTTAACATTATTAACAGGGTTTTTTATGAAACTAACTCATCACTTATTTTTATTGTACCTACCTATTTTTTTTAAATCACGCCTAGAGGTAGTTTATGTCGGATACGTTAAAAGGGCCTCTGTAAGACGATCGTGTGTATAAACAGACTGTTTATTAGGAATTATAGCAAACTTTAGATAATATATACATGCAGACTAATTAACAGGAAATTATGTACAAACGCGTATAAAAAAATAAACAGACCCACCTACTTATTTCACTTGGAAAATTGTTTTAAAAATCAATATAGTGGCATTCTTTTTGTTTTAAAATTAAATTAAATTGAATTTATTTATTTCGAGTAACGAGAGTCATTCACAAAAACAAAAAAAAAACATAAAATACAACACAGAAAACATAAAACAGATATACATAAAAGACAGTTACAGACAGGATTAAACAAAAACGAACACGAACATTCACACCGTAACAATATGCCTGCTACAGCATTGCCGGATGTAGACAGAACAGACTAGATTGCCCAATCCAGTCTGTTAGCGATCATTGCCAGGACGGTGTTGGCGCTGCTCTGCACTCTGCGCAACAAAGACGCGCACCGTGTGGCATGAAAGCAGTCGGTGCTCGTGTAGATGTAAAGAGCGTTATTTTTCCTCCCTCGAACAACGCACAAACCTACGCGTAATCATGTTACCTCTGACTGACAACGCCCTCTGCTCCCGCTCAATGTCTGCATCGTCTTTTAGGTCAGCTGTATCAAAGTGCCCTAAGTATTTAAACAGGTGTACTCTCTTAAGCGTTGCATTATTTATACACACACAGGGTACACTATTCACGCTTTTGAAGCGTGAATAGTGTACCCGACTAGCCCCAAACACCATGAATTTACTCTTCTCTGCATTATATTTCAACCTATGTATCGAGGCGTCTATTCACAGGTATCATCAAATTCTAAGACCACAAATCGACCGATTTAAGAAAATATTTTGACTACTGGTACGATTTAAAAAAATATTTCAGTGTTAGATAGCCCATTTATCCAGGAAGGTTTTAGGCTATATTGTATAATTACGCTAAGACCAATAGAAGCGGAGCAGATGAAGTTGCGCGGGTCAACTAGTTTATTTATAAAACGCGTAGCAACAGAGAGGAAAGAGTGAAAAATAATAAGTACATACCTACCTACGCACAATTACCATCAATTTTCTAAGACCACAGACCGATGCGCTCAGCAGCACCATGTCGTCAGCGTAGCTCAAATTACTGACGCATACTCCATCCACATGGCAACCAACATGATGGCTGCTGAGCCCAACTATCAGGGCGTTCACATAGAGGTTGAAGTGTGCAGGAGAGGTCAACTCCCCCTGTCTCACCCCGCACTCCAACCTGTAAGGTTCTGACATTACACCCACCCATCTGACGCTATTGATCTGATGTCTGCACCAATATTTGAATATGTTCGAGAGTTCTGCGGGTAACCCGATACTCTCCAGTGTTTCCCACAGGATGTTATATGACACCAGATCAAAAGCCCTGGAAAAGTCCAGGAAACACGCGTACACAGGAGTTTTGCGATCCGTATAGTATCTGACAACATGCTTAAGACTCAGAATCGCAGCTTCTGTAGACAGTTTGATTTGTTTTGTTTTTTTGTTTGTGTGATTTGGCCGCGCCTGAAATATTCAAGTTAAGGTGAATGCTCCAGGGTAGCCCGCGAAATTCAAATATTTTTATGTTTTTTGCAATTCGCCGGTCAGTGCGAAGCTGTATGTGGACCAAATACGATCCGCGACCGTAACGCGTATTTATCTAAAGAATTATAACCATTTTAATCATCAATATAGCCCTCTAAGTTCATGTAGCTCGACAGAATGATTATTTCTGAAATATTCATGTGTCAAATTCAAATGGATATCATTCTTTAGATAAATACGCGTTACGGTCGCGGATCGTATTTGGTCCACATACAGCTTCACACTGACCGGCAAATTGCAAAAAACATAAAAATATTTGAATTTCGCGGGCTACCCTGGAGCATCCACCTTAAGCAAAGCACGGTACTGAACGCAAGCAAGCATATGTGGTTGGTGGTTTTTTTAACCACGACCCTGGAACGCAAAGAGCATTAGGAGGAATACGGTTGGATTTTAGTCAGTAAGAGTCTGGCACTCCCTTCCACCCCGCCCAGAGCGGAAGGAGTCATTTGATGATTTCCCATTCTTAAAAAAATTACCAAGAATATGTAGGTAAAGTTAAACAAGACGAAAGTCAGAGGGCCGATCCTATTGATTGTAAGCCGCTGATAGACTTGAGCTTTCACTCGTAATGAGTATTCTAACGAATGTTCTCTTGCTTAAAATAAACAGGAGCATTTTAACGAGTGATCTAACTAACGAGCGTCCCAGCGAGCATTCCAGCGAACGACAGTAAAATGGCTTTGAGTTTTTTGCCGAGCCGGGCAATTTTGTTTTTGTCATTGCTGTTTCACATCTTCGTGAACCAACACTTAGGTAATAGAGCGTTCGCTAGAATGATCGTCTAATTGAAAAACGGGGAATGCTCGATGTTCTGATACAAATGAATGCTCATGTCTATCAGCCCCTATTAAGCAACGTTCGTATCCGAGTCTCAGTCGCAATCTGACAAAAAGCCTCAACCACACATTTTTGTCAGATTCCAACTGACATGTGAATCCTTCATAAATATTAAAATTGGCACTCTGGTTCAACTTTACATTTTCTTGCTTGCTTCTATGCTATTTTAAATTTTTAACCGACTTTTTCAAAAATCGGCCAAGTGCAAGTCGGACGCCCACACGATGGATTCCGTACCATTAACCTTATTTTTTTTTATTTGTTGCTATAGCGGCAAAAGAAATACCTACACCATTTGTGAAAATTTCAACTGTCTATCTACTACGGTTCTTGAGATACAGCTCGCTGACAGACAGACGCTCGGACGGACGGACGGACGGACGGATAGACGGACGGACGGACAGCGGAGGCTTAGTATTAGGGTAGGTACCGTTAGTCCCCCATCGGGTACGAAACCCTAAAAAGGAGGAGGTTCTATGTTCGGCTGTATGTATTTTTTTTATGTATGTTCACCGATTTCTCCGTCAATTGTAGACAGATTAAAAAAAAATCTTATTTTAGTCAAAAGCCTACATATAGGTAGGCCTGAGGTGCTCCCATTGTCACCAAGTCGAAATCTGATGATGGGATCCCATGAATATCGAGGGGAACCCTTAAATTTTATAGGCACATTCAATGTTGTTCATGAACTTTCTAACGCAATTCAGATATTTGTGCCTGGTAATCATCATCTCATGTTGCTGAGCTGATGATGGAAGGTATAAGTCAGGATCTGATGATAGTATCCCATGAAACATGTTTGTTCAGCGATCATAAATCAGAAATCATTTATTTTGCGATGAATGTGGGTACAAAATGAGATATCAATATTATAATAAATAACGGTTCCAGCACACTCTACCTTACGGCATGCAAAAGTAAAAAAAAAACTTACAGCAATTCAAACATAATAAAAAAAAATAACAAACACATTAATTATTAACACAAAACGAAAAATTTCTTCTATTTGCTTCCATTACAAATACAAAAACGAAAATACATTAAATTACATTATTAAACAACATTACATTAAATTTGAAATAAAATATAATTAAATAATATAACATTATAATCTTTTATCATTCAAAAAGTCTTGTATAGAATAATAACATTTATCCTAAAGTAAGGATGTTAGCCTCTTTTTAAATATACCTAATAGTTCTTCTTTATACGCATGAGGTATTTTATTATAAACGACTGGCCCCATTGATAAAAAGCTTTTTCCTGTTTTGTACCTACCTGTGAACGTGATTTTTATATTGCGATCTAACAGATCCCGGACGCCGGACATGTTCTTATATCGTACATTAGGGTAAAAAGGTGTGAATTTGTTCTAACAAACAATGCAACTTCTAATATATATAAAGACGGAAAGGTGAGTAGTTTTAGAGACTTGAACTCAGGTGCACAACTGTCGGTATTTTTAAGACTAGTCATTGATCTTATACAACGTTTCTGGGCCGTGAATATCCTTTCCCTCTCAGTACAGTTACCCCAGAATATAACCCCGAATCTCAAAACTGATTGATGCAACCCGACCATGATAAGCTTACGGTGCGAGTGTTTACTTTTTTTGCTAGGTTATAAAGTACGTGCGCTGACTTGCTTAGCTTCTTACAAACTTCCTCTGAATGAGGTTTCTAGGTCAGTTTGTTATCAATTAGAATGCCAAGGAATTTTGTAACATTTGTCGAGCCTACTATTTGTCCATTAAATTCAGCATCATTATTTACAGTCCCTAGGCGCTGATGAAAATGCATGACTTTTGTTTTTTGAATATTTATAATAAAATTATTTTTATTAAGCCCATTTATTATATTTTTCAATGTAATATTAATGTCAGTGGCGTAATTTTTTATATTGCCGCATTTTACTATTGCATTTGCATTTTATTTGCATTTTATTATCTGCAAACAAAACCATAGGTTGTTGGATATGGCGTGGTAAGTCATTAATATAACAGAAACAATAAAGGCCCAAGTACGCTGCCTTGGGGAACGCCATATTTTCGCCAATTGTCAACCGATTTGGATGTTTTTTTTTTCTTTTTGGATGAGTGTTTTCCCGGACTGGTCCCATTTGTCCCATTTCATTATGGTGAAGATCTGATGAAGAACTTCGGAGGTAGGCAATGGAACTTTTCAATAAATGATAGCATATGGATCGGGATTGCTGAAATTGAATGTCTGTTTATTGTTTAGACCAGTTCATAATATAATATCACGCAGGTAAGCTGTGAATGCCCACGCAGGTACCACTAAAAAGTGAAAACAAAAAAAAAACAACCGACTTCCAAAAACAAAACACCACAAAATACATATAAATTTAATTTAGGTGTCAAAAAAATGAAAAAATTACCAAAAACACCAACTTCCGAAATTAAAGTTACCTATTTTACACTATTTAGATACCTAATGTTTTGTTAGGGTTCCGAACATTCGTTAAAAAAGAACCCTTATAGGGAGTTTTAAAGTTTTTCAAGAAATTAGACCAAAAATGACAATTCACCCCCTTATCTCTGAAACTACTGAGACCAAAATTAAAAAAAAAAATGCAGATAATTGTTCTATACCTAAATATTACAGGAAAGCTTATAAGAAATATGTAGGTACTGTTAAAAAAATAAATTGGTTCGGAACCCTTTGCACGCGAGTCCGACTCGCTCTTGACCAATTTTTTAGGAAGTCGGCTGTATTTTTTCGTAAAAAACATTTTTTGTATTTTTTCGTAAAAAACATTTTTTGTAAGTGTATGCGTCCAGACTCGTAGGTCTAATTATTTAGTGCCCATTACCACTTTTAATTCCACGGGAAATTACACCATTCGTGAGCAATAATTATTAGTACCTAACACAGCGTGACGCAAGACAGCAACAAGTGGCGTTTCGTTGGTAAGCGACAGGTTGCATTCATTAATTCTCCCTTTCTGGCATCCAATTAGGGTTGCCAACCGTATTCTTATAATTTAAAAAAAAACAAAGCAATGTTTGGTTTGCAAAAAGTAAAACTGGATACTTCTTTTTCTAGGCTATAGGTACTCTGCGTTTACCCTTCCTAAAGACATAATCTATTTGTTCTAAACGACATTGGCAACCCTACTTCCAATGCTCTATTCCTTGAAAATCCTTAGTGACATTAAAAAAATCTCTGTCAAGAACATATTTAAGGTCTTCGCCGATAAGCGCAATGCGACAATGCGACGACCATTTTTCATAGAAATTCTTTTTCGCGTCTCTCCAGGTAAGTTAGGAAACAGGACGCCGGAAAAAAACAAGGTTTAAAAATAGAAGTATTGTTTCTAAGATGGTTCCTCATCTTTTCAATTTCCTATTTTTGTGAAACAACTATTCAGTAAACAAAAAAGTTAAAAGATCGGGTCGAAAAAAATAAATACGCCCGTAATTTTTGCCTCCTTCCTGATCGAGTTTCCTTCTTATTATGTATTTCTACTATATGAAAAATAAGGAAAAAAGTAATCGAATTATTACATTTTTTCTTATTTTTTACCCGACTTCAAAAAGCTCCTGTTCTTTATTTGCCCCGCATATATGTAACTATGTAGGTACCTATGTCTGCAATTTTGATTAAACTACTGATCCGAATTGGGTGGGACTTTTCTTAGACCACATTTGTGAAAAAAATATCTCTGTGTAGGTAGCATTTTCGGTGCGATTTTCCCTCTAAAAATCTACCTTGACCTCATTCCACAACACATGTTTTCCAGTGCTTTGATACAATGACCCTCACTTTTTAGGGTTCCGTACTCAAAGGGTAACCAACGGAATCCTATTACTAAACCTCCGCTGTCCGTCCGTCCATCCGTCTGTCTGTCAACGGGCTGTATCTCAAGAACCGTAATAAAGAGACAGGTGAAATTTTCACAGATTGTGTATTTCTATTGCCGCTATAACAACAAATATTAAAAATTAAGGTTCAGATACGGAACCCTGCGTGTGCGAGCCCGACTCGCACTTGGCCGATTTTTTCCCACAGCGATTCGAGACATCGTAAAAACCTAGAAAATGGAATGACCTTGCCAACGTTAAATCGCTTAATATTAGAGTTGGAAAACACGGCCGATTTGTTGTGAAGTGATGTATTAAACAAGAAAACCGGCCAAGTGCGAGTCCGTCTCACACACGAAGGGTTCCGTACCATGAACCTTAACTTTTATTATTTGTTGTTATAGCGGCAATAGAAATACACAATCTGTGAAAATTTCAACTGCCTGGCTATTACGGTTCTTGAGATACAGCCCGCAGACAGACAGACGGACGGAAGGACGGAAAGACAGCGGAGGCTTAGTAATAGGGTTCCGTTGTTTACCCTTTGGGTACCGTACCCTAAAAAATGAGAATGTTAGGACCGTAACAGGAAGCGTTGTGTAGTGTCTGTCTGTGTACAGTCGACAAAAGCTGTTTGGTATAGGTACTGGCGAAAAATATGTTTTCACTAGACTGCCAATTTTTTTTTTAACGTTTTAAACTTATGATATACTTACTTGCGGGTGTTGTGTACCTACGATAATTCTCTACTCAGCACATTCACAACATTGTTTAAAGTAGGTGCTAGCAATTTAGCTGCCTGCATACCAAATACCTTTGTTGACTGTACCTACCGACATGGGAAAAAGTCGTGAATTTATATATGAATTCTATGCAAATTCATTTAAATATAGGGGCAAGACTTGTTTATTATAGGTATCTATGGGGCAAGACAATACTTTTCTCGGGTGTCAATCATCAGTTAAGTAATCTTTTTTACTTAATCGATTATATATCAGTATTATAAAACCGACACCTTCATATAGTCCGATAAGTGGAAATAACCGGAACATGAGGGATTACCGTCAAATTAACAGCTGGTACTTGTATACTGATTAGCAGCCGTGACTGATAAGGACAGCAATATTAGTTTGATATACGAGGACCTGAGTGTGCTGACGTCATTCGGAACCTCAACTGATGGAGACGGATCCCAGGACAGTAGACGTTCCAGGATAAGCAGTAGTTTTAAAGGGAAACACCGTTATTCCCAACCATAATGGCTCATTTCGTCAAATTAATCTTAGCTGGTCTTCTAAGTACGAGCTAAAAAATAAATCACCTGTAGGTAAGTATCTAAATACAATTTCACATGAAAGAAAAATCCTCACTTAATAAACTAACGACCCCACACACCCTGGTGTCAGAGTTTTAAACCGCCTCAAGGGCCTCTGACATGGTTTATTTGACGACCGCCATTTAGCGGCCAGGACCACCGGCCTATACGTGCTTCCCAAGCACGGAACAGAAGGTACTCAATTTCATTTTTGTGGATATTCGCCCATCAATGGACCCACCGAGGCAAGCATTGCTTAACCTTGAATAAATATAACCGTGTGGCTGTTACTGTTTAGCCATGTACTTTTCTAGGTGCAAACCTAGTACAAAACCCGGCGATAAATATTGCACATCGACCTTTGGAAAGAGACAATCGGCTAATTTCGGCTTCGTAGAGCGTTATCTCTGTAGCACGAAACACAAACAGTCCGGTATCTATTAGGAGCTGTTAAAACAATTACGATTTACCTACTTCTTTTGATAATTATTTTTATTCTTTGTATAAAATACACCAATTTTTCTGTAAGTTATGGCTTTAGGTTGGGGTAAAATAAAATAATAAAAAAACATGTTCACATTATGTTTACGTATTTAATTATTTTGGAAAATTACAGCTGTAGCGTAGGTGCATAATAAACACCTTTATACCTATTGTTAGAATGAGACATTGTAATAAAAATAATAATAATTATAATACTCAATACTTCGATTTCACTAACTGTGCTCTCAAAGAGGTCAATATCACTGTCACTGTCAGCCGTATTTATCACTAGTCTATCAGTGTAATTGTATTAACCGTGTTGAATGCTTCTATATTCATTCTCACATCTAACTGCATGATCGCAAACCTTTTTCCTCTCTTCAGCCCGATCATGTTTACTTTTTCAGTCAATAATGTTTTTACTGTAGTTAAATTCATACCCACATTTCTAGAGGCCACATAGCCTTTCAGTTGAGACCATATATTTTCTGTATTAGTACTGACTTCGTTTAATATTAGGTCTTTACTTATGAAATTGCCGTTCTGCAGTACTGGCCATTTCAAATCAAAATAATTTTTGTTTGGCTAAGAATTCTAATTTCAAATTAATTTTATTTTAAAAACATGTTTTTTTTTCCAAAAGTAGTAATTTGTTTATTGATTTGTGTTACATTTTCATCGCATTTCAATCTTTTTCGTCATCATGGATACGTTAAAAATTCGAGTAATTGTGGAATATGAATACCGTCGTGGCAGCAACGCGGCACAAGCGGCACACAACATCAACGACGTTTACGGAGCTAACACTACAAACCAACGCACCACCTGTTATTGGTTTGCTCGCTTCCGTTCTGGAAATTTCGACCTGAAAAATGAACCTCGCGGTCGTCCGAAGACTTTGGTCGACAATGACGAATTAAAGGCGATTGTGGAAGCTGAATTAGCAGCAGCTATCGACGTTAGCGTCAAAACAATATTGGTCCATTTGCGTCAAATTGGCAAGGTAAAAAAGCTTGACAAATGGGTGCCCCACGAACTCAATGATCGCCAGCGCGAAGTACGCGTCGAGACGTGCCTTGCACTGCTCAACAGACACACAAATGAAGGAATTCTGAACCGCATTGTTACCTGCGATGAAAAATGGATTCTGTTTGATAACCGCAAGCGCTCAGCAAGTTGGTTGGATCCTGGTTCAGCACCTAAACAATGCCCTAAACGAAAACTGGCTGCACAGGAGACGGTCTCCAAGTTGCAAGAACTGGGGTTGGAAGCTCTCCGTCATCCGCCCTACTCACCAGACCTTGCGCCTACAGACTACTACTTTTTCCAGAATTTGGATAACTTCTAGGCGGGAAAAAAATTCAATACCCGAGATGCAGTACAAAATGCCTTTGAAGAATTTGTTGCCTCCCGTCCAGCTGATTTCTTTAAGAAGGGCATCAATAAACTGCCACTGCGTTGGCAAAGATGCATTGATTGCATGGGTGATTACATCGATTAATACAAATAAAAAATACATGAAAAAAAATCGTTTAAATTTTTTCATACACAACGGCAATTTCATAGGTAAAGACCTATTATATTGTTCAAAGTTCTTCTTGAAATTCCAGTGGCATTTGCCACTCGCTCTTGAACCTTCTTAAAATAACAACTTACATTTTCATTATCATTTTTTTAAATCTGTCAGCTTCGGTTACAAAATATTTATAAACATTGTAGATAATTTCGCGTGACTGACCTCGTAAAGGTTTCCCTCTTTTTCCTAAAGATGCCATAGTACAACTTTAAATTATTTAAATTTGTGGGTGTTAACAACTCTAAATATATATTTTGAACTGGACGCGACCGCACTCTATCGCACTTGAACAACGACTGACAAACAAAACGTCACATAGGTAGTGTGCGACAGAGATAACGCTCTACGAAGCCGAAATTAGCCGATTGTCTCTTTCCAAAGGTCCGATGTGCAATATTTATCGCCGGGTACTGTATGAAAGTTGAAAAATGTTTATTACTAGTTGAATTATATACCTACCTCAGATATTTCAACTGTAGAGTTATTACCAGCTCAATAAATCAAATATATATATTATCCATCCGGCCATCCATCTCAATCATTCAGTACATGGCTAGTATGTAGGTAAAGCGTGTAGGTACTAACAATATTTAGATACGTCTAGTATTTTGGCGCCAACCAGCGTGCGCGTTATATTCAACTCGGCTATCAATCATGACATGATTGTAAACTGTATTATATTTATCAACCAATCCTAATAGGTACCTAGGTACTTATATAAAATTCTTCCGTTAGTGACTGAGTGACTGACAGACAGACAACGCACAGCCGAAACTCGTGGTTGTAGAGAGCTGAAATTTGGCGTGTAAGTTCCTTGGGACTCCCCAACAGACTCGTAGGGGAGCACTAAGGGAGGATTTCCTGAAAGTCCTACGGGGATGAGAAAATACTTAAGTTACTTACTTATTGTTTTTTTAAACAAAATAGACCCTACTAGCTCAGAAGTGTCTAGGCAGGCCACGAAGGTGACGGCGGGACTAAATGTGGGAGCTTTCCGTCCACACGTCGGGGCCCTTGTAGTCCGGGGGCCCCGTATCTTTGATACGGATAGCTACGCCCCTGCTCAGAATACACGCACACTCGCGAATTTTTTCACTTTAGGTAACTACCTCTTGAGTGAACTATAAATCATACCTAGCTTTTACATAGACACCAAATAAATTGACACATCGCACGCCAGATTGAACAGTTCAGCTCATCGTGTACAAATAAACGTTTCATTAATCAATGTTTTTCTCATTCTCCTGACGTTTCAAAACACTTCAACGTCAGTTTCAAATATAAACTTTGTAGAATAGCTACCTACATTTTGATTACTAATACCTATTCTTTTGAAATAAATATGGGCATCGGCTTCTCTAACAATTAAAAACCAGTAAAGTTAGGGTACCTATTTCTAAACCTACAGATGAATCATCATCTGCCTAGCCTTTTCCCAACTATACATATTGGGGTCGGCTTCCAGTCAAACCGGATTCAGCTGAATACCAGTGTTTTACGTGGAGCGGCTGCCTACCAGACCTCCACAAGCCATTAACTGGGTAACACGGTACCTAATCTTGGTAAGACTGGAGTCAGATTTACTGGCTTCTGAAAATCCGTAGATCTACAAATGACAGCCGGAACCAACGGCTTAACGTGCTTTCCGAGGCACGGAGAAAACTCGGTATGTTAAGATGGTCACCCATCCACAGCCCAACCTTGGCAAGCGTTGCTCAACCTTGAAGATCGACCAGTGCGGCTGTTATTATCTAGCCACGAGCTCCTCAACCTTAACCTACAGATGAATACCTAAAGCATTTTGTTTCAAATGAAGAGCACATGGACAGCTCTTTTCAATATCTAATACCTACTTAAGTCTGATAGATATCCAAAAAATATTGGACAAGTATTGTTTCTTTTTCCATGGAAACAAAAAATGAAAACGATACAGTGCGTTGAAAACACGCGTGACGTCATTACGGTGATGGTACAATTGTTACCAGTGGCTTGAATTGTTTTTTTTTTTTTATTTAGGAATGGGCTAGCTCTTGACCACAATCACGCCTGATGGAAAGCGATAGATGAGGTCTATGATGGAGCGAGCGTGCCCAGAAGATGCCTGTTCACTCTTGATTTGAAGGCAGACGGGTTATATGTGGACGGGAACACAGATGCTGGCAGAGAGTTCCACACTTTAGCTGTGCGTAGGTATAATAAATGTGGAAGAGAAGCGCTGGGTACGACTAGTCGGGATATCGACCAAGTACGGATGGTACCCTGCAGTACGTCTGGTATTCCGGTGGTAAAAGGGCGATGGTGGGATCAGGTCGTGGAGTTCCTGCGCACACTCCCCAAAAAACAGTCTGTATGTGTATTGTGTTTCCCAGAAGCTATATTCTTCCGACTTTCCCTTTTTTCTTCTGCGAATTTCGTAGGTTAGGTATAGACGCTTAACAATGAGACAATACAATAATAAAAATGGCCTTGAACCTATCTGAGTACATTGATTTTCGTAGAACTCAAGCCTAATGATATCCCAAAGCCTTAGGGCTCGTTTATTCTACAAAGTAATAGGTACATAATGTTGGTGAACAATTTCTATGAAGTCTTAGCAACGGTGCCGGTGTGACATGTCGCGTTGTCGCCTTGCGCTTTTCTGTGGGAGCTTTACATTATGATATAAGTGCGAAAAGTTGAAAATTACAGCCGAGGCGATATTGCTACAAGAAAGCAGACGCTGTACCTAATTATCAAAGCGCACGTATGTCATACGACGTGTTATAACATATTTGCAAGGAAATAAATAAAACTCGGACTTTCTTAAACGAAAAATAATCTTTAATCACTTGTTAAAGCAGTTAGAAAAATTTGAACAATTTGTAAAATTGATTATTACGTTGGCATTTTTAATGTTGTCAAGTTATTATTATTAGTTACAATTTCACCAGTCTCTCTCTCACTCTCTTGAGTGAAAGTAGGAGAAACGAGACCACAGAGATCTGCAGTCGTTGGCGGCGAAGGAGGCGGCTGCGGCGGCGGCGACGATGGTTGAATGTACGCGTGTGTGCTCGTAGATGGTCGAGAGTCAACAGTTGGCTCCAAATTTATATTCCTTTTAATGATCCAGCTAATTCATTCTTTATTTCTCATCGAGTCATCTATGTAGCCCTCGGCTACATTGTTCGACCGCCACCCTCCGTGGCGTTTTAGTGTCAATAACTTTGCACCTGAATCGGCGAGCAATGAAGCCAAGGACCTTCTGAAACGGTGCCCTGTGTATTCATGTGGATCATCCAAATTTAAGAAAGTGGCAAATTGTTTCGGCATTGCTCCAAATTTATTTATGCCAATGGGTTGGCTAGTGCATTTTCCATTTTGGTAATAGGGAACATGCAATATTTCCATTACTGCTTTAATTTTAAAGAACTCCATCAAGAATATACCACCACATAAATAAGAAATGAAAACGCTTTAATTTATTGCCAAAATTACGTTTTTAAACCAACAGTTTAAAGGTTCGCGCGAAAACGGACGATGGCGTCAATCACTGGTCAAGAACTGTCCTAAGTCAAAGACATAAGGTTGCCTTTTCGTTGGCATGACAGCAGATACGTCACAAAACGCTGATTGTTGTTTTTAAATACGTTACGTTTCACGTTACTTTAATTCATTATTTTTGCTAAAAATCGATATTAACCAAAATAAAAACGTTGCAATGGCCTGTATTTTATACTTACTTTTTTATCATTTTACTGACAACATTTTCATAAATTCTGTATTTACAACTTCCCTATTGGAACGAAGCGCTTCTTTATGTCGTGAAGAGGCCCCTGTATTGTGAACGATCTTGGAATTTTATTTTTTGTGTTTTTGACCTGAACAAGAAGAACCCGCCCATGGAGAACCATGGACGACATCATTAGTTGTGATGTTTGCCAAGTCTTGACGTCTACATGCACCATTTATGCTGATTATTAATACAACTTGAAAAGAGATAAAAACAGCTTACAAAACACCTATATTGTAAGAAATACGAAAGTGAAAGAAGCTAATAACAATAATTTTGTTTCAACTGACCTTTGATGCCAAATATCGGCAATCCGGAGCTTCTTTTAGGAACTTCTTGATATTGTCAGCCGAAAATACTTTCGACTTTTTACTCATATGATTTGATATCAATAGCATGTTTTGTTTTCACAGTGCTTTTTAGCATTGAATACTAGCTCCACAACTTATTGTGGTTTCTTAAAAATATAAGTCAGACTTATCTGACTTATATTTTTAAGAAACTTCCATGTAATAGGCTAAAAACACACTTTCTAAAAATGAATTTAAATCTTTACTTGTTTTTCATAAGATGTAATTTTAATACGCTTGTATCTATCGGTCGATTTTTCGGGCAAGAGGCTTAGAGTAGCCTTTTTCGCTGCCTCTGAGACTTCTGGCAGTGTCGAATTAATAAATTCATCATTACTTGACGACATCTATATATATAAAAGAAAGTCGGGTTTGTTCGAACACTTATAACTCAAGAACGGCTGGACCGATTTTCATGATTTTAGTGTTTTTGGATTAGTCTTTATCCGGAATAGCATAAGTATTGAAATATTTAAAAAAATAGTGGTAGGTAGGGTAGGTAGGGTAGGTTAGGTAGGGTAGGTAGGGTAGGTAGGGTAAGTAGGGTAGGTAGGGTAGGTAGGGTAGGTAGGGTAGGTAGGGTAGGTAGTAGGGTAGGTAGGGTAGGTAGGGTAGGGTATAATTTTTACTTGTCCACAAATTAGTGATGCGCGCGAATCAGCGCTTTTTTTAAGGTAAAGGCACAAAAACAGCCAGTATTACTAATAAAGTAAATTAATATGTTTGTGTTTTGTTACACGATAAATGGTTGTAATTTATGGTCAAAATTAATTAAACTAAAGAATTAAATGTTTATTTATTATCTACTTATACTTACCTATTTTATCTCCCAAAGTTATTTTTTTTGCGTGAAATGATGACCACTTTTCTGACATAAAAACTCTTGCTAAGATTTAAAAAAGTACTGTTCGTTTTAGACGGAGCATCTTGATAAACCGTGCGTTTTACCTTATTAAAAAGAAAGTCGTGCGTTTTACATTTCAATAACGCAAAATTACGTAATGAGATACAAAAAAAAAATCGTGTAATAAGAGACCCTTTACGAGCAAATGTGTTCTAAAAACTTTTACAACATCGCAATGCTCTTTACACCGCAGTGCTCTTTGCAGAACACCGCAATTTCCTCTAGTGGTTCCTTTTTCTTCTAGTTTCATTTGAAGTTAACATTAAATTTCCTGAAATCCTTGTTTAAATCGTAGACGACATTGTTTCGCTTGTAATTAGACACCAATTTCCTTTTGAAACCGTTCATTTATTTTGACATTTCATTTCAGCGTTGCGCAATTTATTCGAAAGTCATCGCGGCCCTGGAACGCAAAGGGCATTAGAAGGAACACGGATGGGTTTTAGTCAGTAAGAGTAAGTAGGTAGGTAGGTATAGTATCCTTTAAATCACGTAAAGCTTAATCTACTTACCACTAGCTTGATCTACTTAACTGTTAAAAAGGTTACCTACTACTGGAACCAACAATGCATAGGTACACATGGACGAAGCAAAAGGGCTATGTAGCTAACAATCGTGGCAGGAGGTTTTGTAGGTTCTGCCAACCTTTGGGAACATGGGACGGGGTTGCAAGGGGGTACACTTGCCCCTCCCTGGCTTTCATAACAACATACGAAAACGAAGAAAATAAATTAGACAAGCTGAATGAAATAAGAGGACATCAATATTTTCTCGGCGAGGCGAAACGTTCAACGCGTTTTCTTTAGTTCTCAAGCTTTCTTTGAGTAAGTTGAAAAAGTTAGATCTGTGTGTACTTTAAAGGGGCAAAAGAAAACCTATCACATGCGAGACGGAGTTTTGAGGATGCAACCCTGAAAATAGTCCTGCAAAATAGTCATAGCATATTATCGCCAGTTCATAATAATGGATTGTTTTGCTTTCAATTGCCAATTTTATCACACAATTTGCTACTTCACTTCAGTGGCAGGTAATTAAAAAAAAACAAGTTCCTATTTGGCGGCCCCTTCATCATCATATCAGCTGAAAGACGTCTGCCGCTGGACATAGGCCTCCCTTAAACGACGCCACAAGTCGCAACGACCGGTCCTGCGCGTCTCGCATCCATCGGCTACCCTTGCTCTATCAAAACTCTTTACCATATACGCTAGCCCCGCTCAAGGCCGCCGGCTCTACCAATAAGAAATAAAACCGACCTAATTAATTCCCCTATTTATTACGTCAATCAGCCAGCAATCGGTTCCGAGTACGTGAATGAAGCGCCTCGTAACACAAACAGACAGCGCTCCGTAGCGGAAGCTCCGGCCATTACTGACTCATCTTGAAAGAAAGAACATACCGATCGTTCGCGAATTTAACTGATTACGACTCGTTAATGCACTGTGTTGACGTGGGAGAAAATATGTAGATTTGAATTGGAATGACGCGGTTGCTTGCAATAGTGGTGATTTAGCAGCAATAAAGAGACTCCGTTGATGTGAAATCTTACAATTCTATAGGTTGTCTACACAGATCAATAAAACAGGTTGCATATGTAAAACGCATTAATAATTACCTACTAGGTAAGTACCTAAGGCTAAAATTATAGTACTCCTGACTGATTTTGGCCATAGCGGCCAATCTCAACAGAGGCTAGCCATCGGGCTGTACATTATTATATCTCACTCTAGTGCACATGCACAAGTTTGTACGCTAACACAGAAGCATCGCTCCCATAGTTAGATGGCACGCATCATCGTGATAATGTATGGTGTAGGTACTCGTTGATAATCCTAAATAAATAAATAAACAACTACGGGCTGATAACGACGCCTATAAATAAAACCCAACATAAATCAATAAACTTTTATTTGACATAAATAAAACGCACAGCACTTATAAAGGTAGGTACATCACAAGATAGAAAACATTACAATGGGGTATATAAGATCCGCACTCTCCTACAAAATAATTGAACATTAAAACACTTACATCTACATCAGTCATTCACACAAAACTACATTTAATTTAATAAACACCTATTTTATTGCAACTTTTATGCATAATTCATATTATTTCGTAATATCATAGCCATATTGAACAGTTGGTTCAGAATTCAAAATAGGAAGGATGAGAAGGCGTGGACAGACATTATGCAGGGGTTCACATTGTTGATGGATGAAAACGTTATCTGGACCCGGCTTTAGCCGGCCTATTTTTTTAAAATACAGTTTCAATTTTTTTTTTATTCAAATTCAGTCAAGCACACAGGATAGGACGAAGATGAGATAGGCTAAAAATATTGAATAATTACAAAACATTTTAACGAAATATACTTCTTTTAACTTAAACTATCTGTTTAATCTATTTTTTAATAAGTAAAGCCTATAGACAATGCAATAAGTTAAATACAGAAAATAAAAATCCGTAAATTAAATATTAAACTTAATCAATAAATTAAAGAAAAAATATATTGTTGCAGAAAAATAGAATGCGATTCAATACATTAATATAAGAAAACAGTGCGTGTACCAAATGCGTATGTGTGTACCTAATATTGTGTCAAACGATTGAATAAAAATGCAAAATTGTGTTAGCTATTCTAGTCGAAAAAATACTGTTATCCTTCAGTTTTATTTACAGAAAAATAATAAAGTATTATTGCTCCGTAAATAGTGTTAATAAAAACATATTTTTATATCTGTTATTGCATCAAAGTATGGTATGGGGTTTCATGCATTAGGAATAGTAAAATACCATGATAGAATCCTTAATACTATACAATCTACCATTAGACATCTTACCTCGTACTAAAATTATGTATATATTATGGCAACCATCACTTAATGTTATAGGCACAGTATAGAGTAGGTCACACATTTAGAAAGATTTATTTCACAGAGGAATTAAGTGGTGAAGTTTCAAGACAAAGGGTCATAATTTATAATTGGAGTACGACGATGCGCCACCGGTACATGGTGGACACCCCACCCATACGCATAAAACGTTATGGGAATACTTTACTGGGAGTAGAATTCTCTGCCGGAGTCTACGTTTCTTGACAGCAAACAACAACCTGGGATCTTTAAGTTAAGGTGGATGCTCCAGGGTAGCCCGCGAAATTCAAATATTTTTATGTTTTTTGCAATTTGCCGGTCAGTGTGAAGCTGTATGTGGACCAAATGCGATCTGCGACCGTAACGCGTATTTATCTAAAGAATTATAACCATTTTAATCATCAATATAGCTTTCTAAGTTCATGTAGTTCGAAAGAATGAATATTTCAGAAATAATCATTCTTTCGGACTACATGAACTTAGAGGGCAAAATTGATGATAAAAATGGTTAAAATTCATTAGATAAATACGCGTTACGGTCGCAGATCGCATTTGGTCCACATACAGCTTCACACTGACCGGCAAATTGCAAAAAACATAAAAATATTTGAATTTCGCGGGCTACCCTGGAGCATCCCCCTTAAGAGAGAATAAGTACCTCTAGGGAAGCATGTTGCATCGTCGACCACGTTATCGCTTTTCATCGGGTGAGATTATGGTTAAACGCGAGCCTAACAAAAGAAAAATCCTGTCAAGAGCGAGTCGGACTCGCGGACCGAGGGTTCCGTACCATCATATAAAACGTCAATAGTTTTTAATTTTCAACGGCTATATTCGTCAGGAAATTTTAATCATCTCCCTAGCCTATTCTCAACTACGTTGGGGTCGGCCTCCAGTTATACCGGATTCAGCTGAATACCAGTGTTTTACATGGAGCGGCTGCCTACCAGACCTCCACAACCCATTAACTGGGTAACATGGTACATCTTGGCAAGACTGGAGTCAGATTTACTGGCTTCTGACAATCCGTAACGACTGCCAAAGATCTACAAATGACAGCTGGGACCAACGGCTTAACGTGCTTTCCGAGGCACGGAAGAAACTCGGTATGTTAAGATGGTCACCCATCCACAGACCAACCTTGGCAAGCGTTGCTTAACCTTCAAGATTGACCCGTGCGGCTGTTATTGTTTAGCCACGAGCTCCACAATCGTCAGGGAATTTTAATACTGCGGTGTATATTGCAGTTTTAGATCAGCGCCATCTCTTGACCGCTAGTGGAACCAATGAAATTTTTGTTGATTTCTGAAAAAGTGTGGTATTTAGAGACATCGTATTATTTTTCCGCTAATCTTTACATAAACTTCTATCACACAGAATAATTTCAGATTTTTGTTTGAATGGACAATTTTTTACATTTTCGTCAATAGTCGATAACTATGCGGCCTAAAAAAAGGAGTAGTCAAGTACCTATTTGTTATCTGCGGAATAATAATGGTTTGATAACTTTTGTATAGAAATTATTTCAGACAATCGTATTTCTTTCTTTACCACAGCTAACAATGTGTTGAAAAATCTCACCTTTTTTAATTATTGATAGGCACACGTTTGACAACTATCTCACCTGATGGGAAGCGATTATGTGGTCAATGATGGAGCACGCTTGTCTAGAATCTCGGGTCTTTCATATAACTCACCATGCAAAATATTCTTAATTTTCATTCAAGATGTTTTGATCAACAATAGATATTTATTACCAATAAACTAGTCATGTCTAACCTAGATTTACCTATAAAATAGTTATGTCTAAACCGATTTCCGTCTGAATGTGTGACCTGGAAGTTATATATAAACGATTTATTTACAAATCGTTCGTAAACTGTAATCTACTGAATAATATCTATAGGTACATGATATGTTTGGGTAAATCGATTAATATGGTGTTATTGCTTATTTTTTGGTTAATTTTAAAGGTGTCTATAGAATAATTATTATGAGTTTATTAAAAACGGAAGAACAGTAGATCGATTCTAATGCCTTATACTGGCTGTAATGGAAAAGACCTCATCTCTAGTCTTTCTAAAGGCTTGTTGTCGATTAATGAATTTCAAGTCTAGAAGGTGACAACGTCAAGGTTATGAAATTTGTTCGAAAGAGTCACCGTGGCCCTGGAACGCAAAGGGCATTAGGAGCAACACGGTAGGGTTTTAGTCAGCAAAAGTCTGACACTACCTTCTGCTCCGCCCAGAGCGGAAGGAGTCATTTGAAAGGCAACGTAAGTCAGTAATGAAACCAATGAGGGTTAGCGGAAGTTACGTAAACGAGTAGTACTATTCTGTAAAAATCTCACCGCGGAAATTTAGGTGCAGAGAATATGAAGTGAGTTGTCAATCCATTTTATCAAATTCGAATAACAGTTCACTTCAAGCTTGCTCCAGAACAGAACAGACCGTATCGAGGCGTCAAGTGCAGCCACATGTCAAAACGCTTATGATTTCCGTAATGACATCAAAGTATAGGACCATTCGCTTAAGCGGTCCGTTCTGTAAACCCTCATTCTCTCAAAAGGATAAGCTGCAATAACGGCATTACTTATGCGCTCATTGAAAAACTCTACTGGACGAAGAATGTTAAATAAATTGTTAATGAGAGCATGAATTCTCAAAATGTCAAATTATTTTTGATCTCAATTTCGGGTTTCGATTTACCTGTTAATAATAATTATATCATTCAAATAGGATTCTACGAACATTCAAACACGATGCTATATCTTAAAGGTGCAAAAATACCATATATTTCCAATAAAATTACGTATTATTGACTTCGTTATACTTAGATATTACTTACAATAATAATCATCATACATATTACAATATTATCGTAATTTTGGGTCCCTATAACTTACATCAATCGAACAATAAGACTGTTTCTAAGTGACTGTATTCTGCGATTTAAGTTAAATACAAAATAACGTAAAATACAAATGTTTCTGAGAAATATATTATTAAAGTAATAATGTACAAATTTTCTTATGAATATTATTACAAATGGCACAGAAAAAGAAGCGATAAAATATTTGTTTTTTTTTTTTGGTGGCAGGTGACATCTTTTGGATGCGGAAAATTCAAGCCATTCGACGAACCTATTATTTTGGGCCCAAAAGTTCCCGAAATTGGTCTGGCAGAAGTGTAAGAGTAGACAGAGCACCCACACTAAGGCTGCATTACCACTTGCGCTGAGCGAGGCTAGGTAAATGAAGCGATTCTATTGGTTCATAACAAACACATCCCTCGCTACGCATCTTCGTACAGCTCTGGTTGAAATGCAACCTAAAGGCTGCAAAAATGTGTACCTCAGGATCATCTTTCGTATTATATGCAGCAAAAACATGGTACATTTAATATTTATGCCGTATACAGAAAGAAAGCTGGCAGCCTTTCTTTCTGTATACGGCCTTACAGTCACATCGACTGATGCGTTCAACCTGTCACCAAAACTAATATTAACACGTTTAAAAATTATACAACTTGTATCAAATAAATTACTAAATTCGTTGGAAAGGCAAGACTATAGATTACTTAGATTCATATAATTATTAATGTGTAGTGAAAATCACAGCAAGCGTTAGAAAAACTAAACCTAAAAATAAATAAGAAACAGTAAAATAAAGTTATTTATGTTAAAACAGTGATATGTGGTATCGATTATTTTATTATTCGAGTTGTTTATCGATAATCGAATAACTTAGTGAATGAAACGTTTTATAAAACTTTATAAATTATTAATAATATACAAACCACTGGTAGAGTTACACTAGAAATAAATACAAATGAATAAAGTTCATAGAAAATTATTTCATCACTGAGTTGTTAAAAGATACAAGAAAAACATGCAATTTTTCAACTTATATCTCATAACTGGTTAAAACTTAATATTATTCTGACTATACAGCATGCTGTACCATGTAAATACTTGTTCAGCTATTTGAAACTATGAACACACTTTTATTTCGTTACAATGTTCGTCGTGTACACCGAATCGGTACGTTTAGGGCTATTATGACGTGTCAATACGATGGTGATATCGTTGTGAAAAAGGGATAGTGATATTCGTCCTGTATAGCTCCGTCTCCCTCTCACAACGGAATCATGATGGCATTGGCACGTCAGTGACAGTTTACCAGAATCTTGTGCATATTTTGTGAAGACACAAAATGATGGTACGGCCTTATTCAAGTGGTAATCCAATAAGTTTATTCTAATTTCAGCTGTTTGGAAAAGAAACTAAAGTCAAGTTTGCACTAAACCATTGCATATTTTCCTACAAAACCTGAACAAGCCAATAATACTTAAACCTCAGTTCCCGTCTTCGGCGTATACAACAAACAAACATTCCTAATACGATCAGTCAGGTCTTACATCGACTGTACACTATATAATTGGCAAGGGAGTGCTCACTATCAGTTGGAGCCGCTTTCCGAACAGGACTGCGTCAGTCCCTGAGTGTAGGCCGTCTGTATGCTTTCACATACGAACTTGTACTGGCTCTGTGGAAGAAATAAATATTTTTTTAGGATGGCGGATTAGTACTCGTACCTTGTACATATGAGAAGAGACTTTTGCACTGTCTTAGGGGGGCTGTCCCAGTAGTTACAGTCGGGTATTATTATTACCTCTTTATTCATTTTAATATACGTACAAATTTATATTTACAAAATATTTCTTAAAAAAAAAAAACAAAAAAAAACAATAATATAAAAAAGCAGTACTCCAGTGGTTAGGACTCCAGAGAAAGAAACCTCCACACTATTGTATTGCGTATTCGAGCCGTATCGAGGAGTATTGCCTTCCGTTTCATGCCATTTACTCAACGCGTAACGCCAGCTGTTGTGAATGCTTATTATTACTATTATTAAGGAGACGATATTGGGAATTTCGGGTTCAAAATAATGTTGTGTTTACACCTTACAAGTTGTTTACGTAAACATGGCAGATCATTTTCTAGCGGAGCATTACCAAATGTGAGTTCTATTCGCATGCCGCATAGTTTTATAGCTCAAAAATATTTTAGGAAATGAGGCTAGAGTTAGGATCTGCCAGGGTTGCAGAATTGATGTAAAGAGTTACCGCGGCCCTGGAACGCAAAGGACATTTGGGAACAAGGGTGGGTGTTTAGTCACTAAGACTGACACTCTTTCGCTCCGATCAGGGCGGGAGGAGTCGTTTAATGATTTCCTATACAAAAAAGGGGTAGATAATGATAATCGCCGGCGGTGACCCTCGGCTCTGGTATTGGTCCATCCGGAGCGAGGAGGCAACTCCTTTTTGCGACGCAGTAATGCTAGCGGACGGAGGCGAGACCTCACGCCCCGGACGACTGGACACGCCCCGGGCGCCGGGACGAGCAGGCCGGCTCCCGTCCACTAAAAACACGGCTAGAGAATGATGGTTCATGATGACACTAGTAAGGTATACTCACAGCGTTTTGTATGCACATGGGCCGCTGCGCGCGCATGGCCCGCACCAGGTCCAGCGGGTACAGCGGCTGGCGGCGCGCAGCTAGCGCGAGCGCCACCTCGCACAGCACGAGCGCGCCCGTGCAGTGCACGATCATGTTAGTTACAGGTATACTCACAGCGTTCTGTATGCACATGGGCCGCTGCGCGCGCATGGCCCGCACCAGGTCCAGCGGGTACAGCGGCTGGCGGCGCGCAGCTAGCGCGAGCGCCACCTCGCACAGCACGAGCGCGCCCGTGCAGTGCACGATCATGTTAGTTACAGGTATACTCACAGCGTTCTGTATGCACATGGGCCGCTGCGCGCGCATGGCCCGCACCAGGTCCAGCGGGTACAGCGGCTGGCGGCGCGCAGCTAGCGCGAGCGCCACCTCGCACAGCACGAGCGCGCCCGTGCAGTGCACGATCATGTTAGTTACAGGTATACTCACAGCGTTCTGTATGCACATGGGCCGCTGCGCGCGCATGGCCCGCACCAGGTCCAGCGGGTACAGCGGCTGGCGGCGCGCAGCTAGCGCGAGCGCCACCTCGCACAGCACGAGCGCGCCCGTGCAGTGCACGATCATGTTAGTTACAGGTATACTCACAGCGTTCTGTATGCACATGGGCCGCTGCGCGCGCATGGCCCGCACCAGGTCCAGCGGGTACAGCGGCTGGCGGCGCGCAGCTAGCGCGAGCGCCACCTCGCACAGCACGAGCGCGCCCGTGCGCCCCACGCCGGCCGAGCAGTGCACGATCATAGGCGGGTCCAACTCGCGCTCTTCTTCGATCTCGTCGGGGTCCACGACTGTTGGTATTACTGTGGTGGTGGGTGACAAAATTTTTCATTATAATAAGCTATCATTGATAGTAATGCAAGAAGCTGAAAGATTGAAGTGGAAAAGGGTAAATTACGTCTACCGCACGCCACCTAAGAGGGTTACCAAACGACGCTTTACGTCGCTCGGCACCACGACAACGCGGCGATGACATGCCAGACGGTGCGTTAAAGGCGTGTATCGACAGAACGCGCTCGCATCAGACAAAGGGTCAGAGAAACGAAGCAGGATAGAGGGAGGTGCGCCCCGACGTCGGAGCAGCTTTTTTTTGGTACGCATCCATTTGCAGTTCGACCCGCTAAGGTTGGATACTGCTCAACCAGACTTGACCTCTAACGAATTTAAGGCCCCCAGCCAGGGCTAATCTAATATTATGAAGAGGAAGGATTTGTTTGTTTGAAATGAACAGGCACCGAAACTACTGGACCGATTTGAAAAATTCTTTCACCATTATAATCCTACATTATCCCTGATGAACATAGGCTATAGAATATTTTCAAAAAAAAGATATAGATCCGTATGAAAACTTCGATACTGTCAAAGTGTGAAAAAATACCAAAAAAAATCCTTATATTATCTATCGCGTATGCTGCGAAAACTATTGACAATAGAGCAAAGTGATGTATTACAGTTTTACAGAAGACATTAATATCTACAAAAAATGTCTGCAATGGTATATCTAACTATCATGGTTAAGTCACAATGACCGCTTTTTGTTCAAATTATTCAACAAAACCCGGGTAGAATTGAATAGTGGTGATTTTGGTATCATGATATTAATCCTTATCCATTTAAACTATTTGATAATTAAGGTTGGTTATGTACGTGTAAATTACACTTTAAATTATTTCAATTATAAAAATACTCTAAGTGAGAAAAATATGGCAGTTTGAGCGAACTGCCTTTCATTTAGTCTATTAATAGGTAATTTACACATTACGGGGGAGAGGGGAGATGAAGTTCGTGGAGTACCAACTAAATGCGCGCGAACGAAGCGCGGGCGAAGTGCTAGTACAACTTATAAACTAAATGACCGCTCGCTAAGGCCACCCCAGTGGGTTACGGACCTCGGCATAGCGGCGTCATTCGGGAGGACTGCAAGGCACAGGCTGGGTCCATCATTATTTTGGTGATTTAAAGCTAATGGCTCAGCGGCGCGGGGCGGCTAGTTAGGCAAAAGTCGGGTAGACGTCGGAGCGGCAACGCGACGCAGCATTTATTCTTCAAGACACACACATGGATAAGCTAAGGTACACACACATGGTTAAGCTTAAGCTATTTTGGAGTTCAACCTGTCGTAAAGTTGTTCACAATGATGAGTACCTTCCCTCCTCCCCCTATTAAGGTTTTGCATTTATAGGGAATTCCTATTCTGTTAAACCAGGTATTCCTATTTTTAACCGACTACGCCAGAAGGAGAGTTATGTTTTTGAGAGTATGTATGTATTATTGTTTGGCACGCTCTGCGGCCTAAACGGCTCGGCTCCTTGGATTTTAGCTTGAGAATTGCCGTTAGATTTGTCATGATTGTGAGAGTGACACTGGGTACATAAAAATTAAAATGGCAGATTTTTGGCGCCATCGAAAAAAAATTAATTTCCAAATCTTATCGAGTAGGGTATCAAGATAAAGGGCTTCAGGAGACGATTCCTAAAATGTAACTCACTCAAAAGTAAGAAATATAAAAATACTTGAATACGTGCTTCTCTCCCTCCGTCTTACGAATTTTCGATCAGCTAGTCTATTCTGTAAGTAACCATTTCGATATCAAGCTTCACCTGAGTGAGATAGCTCACAAAGTGAACTTTATTACACACAACATAAAGGTGTTACGTTTATACTCACCTCGGATTCCGCTGTCGATACACGAAAATGTTGTTACAGAATAGCACTACAGGTCACGTGTCCTGACGCGATTTCAACATTTTTACCCATCACAAAAAAGTGCACAACGCCGCTAAGAAGTTTTCACTTCGAAAATTACTTTGTCAAAAACCCGACCGCTAAAAACGACTTAAAAGTTCGAAACAAGTCGCTTGTCAAGCAGTCTTTTTAATTTTTTGACAAAGTCAATTTATTTTGACACTTCGCGTGACTCAAGGGCTGGCTTTTACCTCGGACAGAGGATAAGCATTGCCATACAACGTGGCAATGCCGCCAGTCTTTTGGGCTCTCTTCCAGTGGACAATGAGGGACTACTCACATTTATTCAGCTCTATTCGCGTTTCGCTGAATGATTCTGGTCACACTTATACAGCTTTGCTTCTATCAGCCGCGTACAGCGTCGTAAGAATGAGAAAGGCGCTGAATACGCGGAGAAGACGGTAAGATGTCCGTGGTAGGGCTTTCATCCCGGGAGTCTCGGTCTCGAAAATTCCGAGAGTCTCGACGATTTTGTCGTATTTTTGAGACTCGAGACCTCAACTCCAGTTTTCGAGACTTAGTTGAATAATCTACTAAAAAAATCTACTAAACTACCATTCTTTTTTTAATTCGGTAAAAGGCATCCGGTGTTAAATTTAGCTGTACCTTAGACGAGTGGACGTCCACACAAAATAAAAGGTACATGAATGTAAATATCCATTCAACATATTTTGATGGGGCTAAATACAAGAACTTAGGACTTTAAGATATATGGTAGTATGCCTGCTGCTATTTGTGTAGATTTATTAAAAAAACGTTTGTCGGAATTTGATGTTCATTTAGACACTGACGTTATTAATCTAACTAGTGTAATGAAAAAAATGGGAAAGTCAGTTAATGCTTATCACCAAAAATGTCTAGCCCATGGTATCCAATTAACGATACTAGATGTATTATACAAAAAAACAAAAACTGTCACAGTACAAAATGACGTATCGCAAAATATTGACGATGTTAGCGATGACGTTGAAAATGAAGACGAAAAGGACGAAAATGGAAGTTTTGAAATAATTGAGAGCAGCAAGCCCCGAAAACACGAAGAAGTAGTTTATGAACATGTGATCAATAAAGTACGAAAAGTAGCAAATTTATTCAGGAAATCGCCAACAAAACAAACTGTCTTCCTTGGAAGAGAAGAGATCGAGACTGAAAGCCTTAGTCCGTGACTACCGCAGGACCACCGACGCCAATCGCTTCCATATTTGGTAAATAATTAGTACTGAATTGGTACCAATTACTACTCGAACAAAAAAAATGGTAGTTTTCGAGAAAATCGACTTTGAAGGTAGTCTGGTGGTAGTCATGCTCTTTACTCATTTAGAATGGTGCTGTTAAAATGGACATTTCTATGGACGATATTTTTATCGTTTGGCTTCTTGTAGAAGAAATAGATAACGACAGTGGGTCGACCCAGTACAGGTACAGTCCAAGAGGTGGATCGAAGGATTGAGAATTTATCTCTCTCTGACAATGCTACGGACTTTAGACCGATAAAACTAGAAGTATAATTCACATATCAATAGAAATATCTTTTCTTGACAATTTGTTCGAAGAATTACTGACGAAAACTTGCGACTAATTAGCAGTGATGGGCAAAAAGTATTTAGATTAATAATTACAAATTACAGTTACATTGTAATTGGTAATTGAAATACTTTGTAACAGATTACTTAAGTAACTAATTGCAATGAGTACATACTGTAATTAAATACAAAGTAATTGAATTGCAAGTTAATCTAATTACATTATAATAGATTACATAAGTAATCTGATAAAATGTAATTACACATGTATACAACGTTGATACGACAGAGGGGCTTTCCTTTAAACTGCCTATACTAGGTACCATTTTCAAGCTCTGAACCAAAAATAAATTAATTAGGAGCAGTAGTTTAGTCGCAAATGATTTTTAAAGTTTTTGCACGGTTTGAACACTATGTATCTTTTCTAACGGCTGATTATCGTCTAAGCATAGGTCATGCACCTTACAACGATAAATCTACGATGCGTTGTTGCCGCTCTGACGCATGTCGAAGGACATTCACTAAAAATTGGCAATGCAAACAAGGAAGCAATCAATACACACACACTTGCACTTTCACTACGAAAGCGACTAACATAAAGCGAGCGAAAAAAATAGAGATAGGTCAGTTTGTTGCATCCTTGTTTTTTGCGATCGGTAAGTCCCTCAGTGCGCCGACGCTTGTTTTTCGGAACGTACGGTTTGTGGAATTCGCGCGCAAACAATTGTAATTTTATTTTGTTATTGTGAGAGGACACGTAACTTGGGATTATTATTATTTAGTATTAGTGTTTTTTTTTGTGATTGACTGTTTTTTATGGTGATAGGACACGTAACTTGGGATTATTATTATTTAATATTAGTATCTCCGGACCTCACTCCCATGGATTTCTTTTTGTGGGGTTACATTAAGGGTGAAGTGTATGCCTCAGAGGTAAATACAATTGATGAGTTAAAAAATAGGATTATTTTAGCATTTCTCAAATTAAAGTGCTTAGCGACGGACAGTGATCTAATTAGAAAAATAAATAACAATATTCTCCGTCGGTATAATTTGTGCATCAATGTGAATGGAGGACACATCGAAAATTTAAAAATTTAGTGTGTTTGTTTTTGTGCGCGTACTTCGAAACGTTACCTAACATAAAAGCCAGTGCGAGCGGAGGCCTAAGTCGCCGGCCGCCACCCCGGCCCGGCCCCCGCCGAGCACACGAGATACCGCACACCGCGCTCCGGCGCGCGCGCGACGTTGCCGCTTTGTTACCTAGCGGTATCTAAGGTCAGTGTCATTTTTTTACAAAGGGTGGTTGCGTTTTATTCGGATTTGCAAGCTATTTAGTTTGTTTGAAAAAAATATTTTCTCATTTATGGCGCTTTTTGTTTTTGTACCGTATCGAATTAATACTGAACACGTATAGTATACGTAGTTTAATTTAATGCCCCTCTGTCGTATCAACTCTGTATAAGTATTGGGACACCCCTTACAGAAATGCCCTATTTAATACAGTTTTGACAAATACGAAAATAAAACCACATAATTATACAAAAAGATAAATGTAATCATCTGTCAATCATTGTTTAGTTTTAAATCTTTTATTAGTTATAATTTTCACCATTGGCTGATTAAAAATATACGTTTTCTGATTTATACTTTAAATAAACCTTTAATATGAGCACAATGCATAGAACCCCCCTGCTCCCCCGCACGTTATACTTACTACTTCCCGATGAGGTCGTACGGGCTGCACTTGCAGTATACCTATATCGCAACTGTGCGATGCAAGCATGCGACATTTTCATATTCAAAGTAATTATTTTATTATAATATAATTAATAATTATAATATAATTAATACTATGTAATTAGGTTACATTGTAATCAAATTATTTCGTAATTAAAAACATTGTAATTAATTTCATAGCACATCCAAAGTAACCTAATTACAATGTAATTGAATAATATGTAATTAAATTACATTTTAATCAATTTATTATGTAATTCAATTATTAATTAGATTACATAAATAACTAGTTACGCCCATCACTGCTAATTAGCGACTAAATTTGAGAAATAAAACTGGTTTTCGCTAGGTGCCCTAGCTTTTGAGATTCAAATGGACCAAGCTGGGGTAGGCGCACCCCAGATCGGCCACCTATAAACCCTTATAACTTGAACAAGTGACCGATTAATTCTGATATTTACGATTAATAAGCGACATTTTTTTTATATTGTCAAAATTAAAATCCCTGATGGTAGCCATACCAGTGTCAGTCACACAAGGAGTCGAGAACCATCCGTTTACCGCGCTGTTCCGCCACGTACGACGCTGAATGCGGCGGAACAGCGCTGAACTCCAATATAAACATAGCACTTGCATGATAGAAAACACATTTTTCCTCATTTTTTACTTGTTTGCCGAGAAAGCTGAAAGGACGCCGAAAGCTGAATGGATGCGGACGCATATCCAATCCAAAATTTTTGTTTTCTGTAGGCATAAGCTTAATAGAGCTGAAAAAGTGTGAGTACTCTCTGATGCGAACGAATTTTTTGACGCCTTACTTTAGTTAGGATTTCTTATTTTAAGTGTATTTATGTACTTTGTTTTAATTACTGTTGCATAACTTATTGAAAAATAGTAATATAAAACACATTTATTTTAGTAATGATCAGTAGCACATGTTCTGGACTCACAGGCGGCATGTTTCCGGAGCTGGCTGCAGAGCTGCGTGAAGCTGATGAAGGCGGCCTGGTCGTCGGGCACGCCGTGGTCGGGCCACGCCGTGTACTGCAGCTGCGTCACGTTGCGGCACGCTCCCGTGCTCTCCTGGACGACGAGCTCAACATTATTCATTTATGTTTATTTTTTCTTTCAAATGATAATTCATTCCGGCTCTGAGCGAAGCGGAAGGGAGTATCAGACTCTTACTGACTAAAACCTATCCGTGTTCCTCCTAACGCTCTTTGCGTTTTAAGGCCGCGGTGACTCGCCAACCCGCTTGCCATGCAAACTTTAAATTTACGCAAACCCCCTCCCCCATCTTGGGGGAGGCCTATGTCCAGCCCAGCAGTGGATGTCTTTCGGCTGATATGATGATGAATGTTAATATCTGCCTTATTCGGTACAGTTATGAACAAACCACCACTATCAAAATTTATAATAATATTAAAAAGCTGAAGAGTGTGTTTGTTTGGTTGAAAGTGCTTATCTCAGGAACTTCAGATTCGAATAGAAAAAATATTTTAGTGTTGGATAGCCCATTTATCGAGGACGGCTATAAGCTAAATAACATCTCGCGACGACCAATAAACAGGAGCGGAGCATATTTTCGCCGATTCACAAATTAAACCAAAGTTAAATTCAAGCACAGCATTCACAGCAGCTATTGCGAGTTAGAAAATTTGTCACATAAATTTATCGTTCCAGAAACGGAGCCTAAGGGGCCGTTCGGTATTACGTAAGCAACAATGGGGTGGAGGTCTTTACTATGCTTATTTTTATGACATGGGGGACGAGAGGGTTTAAATGGTGGTAGGCTTCGGCCGATGGCTTGTGACCACCCACTGCGCAAGGACGTACCGCCAAGCGGCTTAGCTGTGTTCCGGTACGATGCTCAGTGTAGCCAATTCAGAGGAGTTGGGTCGAAATAGTTGTTCCAATGCAGGCAGACCAGCCAGGCTAGCCCTGGCATGGGCGTATCGGGAGACTAGTCTTGGAGGGTAGCGGGATCCGAGGCACGGTGCGCCGCTGGCCGACCGCAGATAGTTGGGGGCCCAAGTAGTGTGCTAGCCACACATGAAAGGCTGCCCCGCCATCTGACGAAAAATCCCGGAATGCACCATCGTGCTGGTTGGCGACCAGATGAAAGGGCCCGATGGACATTCCCGGGGGGGCTCGGGCGTCCCCGCAGTCTCCAGACTAGTCCCCCAAAGATGTCGTCCTGTCAGGGCGTGCCTGAAGGTTAGCAGCTTGGAACCTCATTTCACTTCCTTCTCCTCAACCTCCATCACTCAAGTTTATAAATGAACAGGAATAAAAAGAGAAAAGCTGTACAGCGGCAGCACGTCCTTTCACATAAAGTGCACCTCTCTAATATACGAGGTCTGCACTCAAATCTCGCCGCAGTCCATCACCATCTTGAGACCGAGAAACCAGCGCTCTTGTTCCTGTCGGAGACGCAGATCGGATGTCCGTCGGACGTGTCATACCTGTCTTACCCTGGGTTTACCCTGGAGCACCACTTTAGACCCCGCGCGGGCGTATGCATGTACGCCCGGGACGACATCTGCTATCGGCGTCTCCGCTACCTTGAAGACTCCAGGTTCTCAACGCTGTGGGCTATGGTGGACACAGGTCTAGACAAAATTGTCTACGCATGCGTCTACCGTTCGCACAGCGGTGATTTGGAGACAACTGGGCTTACACAGCACCTGAGTGAGGCGGCGGATGCGGCTCAGCAGCGGTACCCTTCTGCCCAATTGGTGTTACTGGGGGACTTCAATGCCCACCATCAGGAGTGGCTCTTCCCATACCAGTGCACAGACCATGCTGGACGAGAGACGCGAAAGCTAGCGCTTGCGTTAAATCTTACCCAGCTGGTCCAGGGGGCAACGAGGGTGCCGGATGTTGATTCGCACACTGCCAATTGCTTGGACCTTCTGCTGACAACAGATACAGACCGCTATTCGGTGTCGATTTCATCACCACTGGGTAGTTCCGACCACTGTTTGGTGAAGTCTGTGTCTGTCTACTCTCCGCCCGATCCTAGCACAAGAGGCACCCGGCGGGTATGGCGATACAAGTCAGCAGATTGGGATGGCATGCGATCTTTCTTCGCATGTTACCCTTGGCAGCCTACTTGCTTTTCTTCCACTGATGCTACGTCGTGCGCGGACGCCGTGACGGATGTGTTGCGGAGGGGAATGGAGTACTACATTCCGTTCTCTAACATAGCAATATCTGGCGAAGCTCGTCCTTGGTTTGGTGCCGAGTGCAATCGCGCCGATGCGCTTAAGCACGCGGCGTACCTAGCATGGGTCGACGCTCGTACGCGCAAAGCAAATGACGTGAGTCAGAAGAAGAGAGCCTTCAACAGGGCTGCTAAGTCCTGCAAGAAGGTGTTGCGGAGGGCTCGGTTTGACCACATTAGCCGAATAGGGAACAAACTTGCTTCATACCCAGCAGGTAGTAAGGCTTTTTGGTCCCTGGCTAAGTCGGTCGAATCGAACTTCTGCCGCCCCTCACTACCACCACTGCTGAGACCCGACAGGACGCTGGCCCACTCCGCTGAGGAGAAAGCGAACTTGTTTGCTTCTTTGTTTGCGGAATCTTCACGTCTGGATCCTGGTGGCGCGACGCCCTCCGCCTCTCCTGGTGAATGCGAGTCGAGTATGTCGAACATTCGCATTCATCAGAAGGACGTCCGCAGGGTACTGCGTAACCTAGACGTGAACAAGGCTAGTGGTCCCGACGGGATACTGGCAATTGTTCTGAAGACTTGTGCGCCTGAGTTGTCTCCGATCTTGACACGCCTATTTCGCCTTTCGTTTGAGACTGGAAAAGTGCCGAAGGCTTGGAAGCAAGCTAACGTGCAGCCCGTGCCCAAGAAGGGTAGTCGAGCTGACCCGTCGAATTATAGACCCATCTCGGTAACGTCCATACTCTGTAAGACTATGGAACGCGTGCTGAATCATAAGCTCCTGGCGTACCTAGAAGCGAATGATATCCTTAGTGACCGGCAATACGGGTTTCGCCGAAATCGGTCAACTGGGGATCTTCTAGCGTATGCCATTCACATCTGGAGTGAGGCCATAGAGAAGCACGGGGAGGCACTGGCGGTCTCCCTTGACATCTCGAAGGCCTTCGACAGGGTCTGGCACGATGGCCTTATTAGTAAGCTTCCTTCCTTCGGTCTGCCCGCCGGTTTGTGTGATTGGATCGCAGATTTCCTGAGGGATCGGTCTATCCGAGTGGTCATAGATGGCTGCTCGTCTGGACTGCTGGATATTAATGCCGGGGTTCCTCAGGGGTCGGTGCTTTCGGCAACACTGTTCTTGCTGCATATTAATGATCTGCTTAAACCCGGTACCTTTGGGTATGCAGACGACAGCACTGTTGCTGAAAGATACGTGTCCGACGCACGAGCTGGTGGGTCACAGATCCGGTCTCTCCGGGAGGCAATGGTTGAGCGCTTGAACGTGTCCCTACAGGCGGTCTCTGATTGGGGCGATGCCAATCTGGTCAAGTTCAATGCTGCTAAGACCCAAGCGTGTCTTTTTTCCGCCAAAAGGAGCCAATTCCGCCCAGCTCCATCTTTCCGCGGTGAAACCGTGCCGATAACCGACCATCTTGAGCTTCTTGGGGTTACATTAACATCCACTCTCAATTTTGGCCCTTACATAGAGGCAAAAGCTCAAGTGGCTGCAAAGAAGTTGGGGATTCTGGCTAAGGTGAGACGGTACTTCGCGCCGGAACAGCTGCTCAAACTCTATCAAGCGCAAGTTCGATCGGGTATGGAATACTGCTCTCATCTTTGGGATGGATCTGCCAGATAGCAGCTTGATGCCCTTGAGTCAATTGAGAAACGAGCCAAGAGGATCATCGGCAATGAGAGGCTCGTCGCGTCGAAGCTCCAAAGTCTTGAACATCGACGACGAGTTGCTAGCCTGTCGGTTTTTTACCGGTTGCATTTTGGGGAATGTGCGACGGAATTGCATAATTTAATTCCGCCAAGCCCGTTCCATCATCGGACCACAAGACGAACGGCGATGCGCCACCGGTACATGGTGGACATCCCACCCATACGCACAAAACGTTTTGGGAACACATTCATAGTGCGTACAGCTAAGGAGTGGAATTCCCTGCCGGAGTCTGTGTTTCCTGATAGGTAGCTATCAGGAAACACAGACTGAGAGAACCTGGGAGTCTTTAAATCAAGAGTGAATAGGTTATTTCTAGGCAAGCGTGCTCCATCTTCGACCACATCCTCGCTTAGCATCAGGTGAGATAGTGGTCAAACGCGTGCCTATCAATAGTAAAAAAAAAAAAAAAAAAAAAATGGTGATTACTTCAGCAATATGAAACTAATAAGTTTGGCGAGTAAAATTGTAAAAAAAGAAATTGTGTACCTACCTGTTTGACAGAAAAAAAAATTAATCGCGCGAGACCTATTTCCCCCACTTCTGTTATGTCTTACTAAATCTACTGAGATTTGCAAACAAAAAAGTCAACCAACCTTCATAGTCATCTCTCTCCTAACATAATGTCCATGGTTCTGTTCACTGGTCGTCAGTATCGTCAGGCTGTTGGTAGCCTTCAGCGGCGTGTTGCCAACCTTGGGCCAATATTGGTGGCACTTGGCCCTGCCCCGCTCTGTCAGCACAGTTAGCATCACTATGAGGCTGCTTTCGGATTCCCACACCATTTGCCAGAAGTCGCCCACTGTTGTAGACAGAGGTCCTGGAACGAATAAGATGTATTTAGCTATATAATAAAGTAAACCTTGTTCAATAGGGTAGATGACTTTGCCTGTCATTTGTCGTTGGCACACGTGTGTGCCATTGGGCGTCAACGGCAATGGACGCTTAATGGCATCCCACATGCCATACAAAATCACGCAATTAAAACTTCTTTTTTTTTTTTAAACGCAGTGTTTACTGTCCTATGCCCCCCCCCCCCCCATCGATCAAAAACATGGCGGCCGCCAATTTTTTTACAATAAAACTATTCAATTGTTGTTGCGTCGCGACGGCTATTGCGACCGGGTAACCACAGGTTAAAAAATCTAATTAGCCCGTCAGATAGATTTCCAATAAATATCCGACACGTATTTTTCAAAAAAAAATTCTAACGCGTCAAAAACTCGAGTGACGTCACATTTCGGTACACTTTTTATCAAAGAGTGACGTCACAAGCCCCCACTCATGTTCCTTGATGCGTTTTATCTTCGTCAATTCTTATTGATTTGAAGCAAAAAATACGTGTCCAATCTTTTTTAGATATCTATCTGACGGACTAATTCCGAATTAGTCCGTTACCCTATTCAACAAGGTTCGCTTTTCTATTTGAGTCTCTAGATAATCACAACACTGTAACTGTAATGATGATAACAAATACATTTTATTACTTTAGTGGTCTAATTGATTTCGATTATGAAAGAAAACGCGATTTTATGAGCAATTTGGGTACATGTTTCCGTTAGTAAGACAGTAAATAATAAAAATAACATTGCGGCTGAAGGATTGCGGCAGTGTAGCCCTACTCTAAGTCTACGTTTACGAGTTTTGCATTCAGTTTAGCAGGTTAGCCTTTATAAAACACAACACCACATCTCTATTGAAAACTGCCGTTGGACTCGCTATCCCAAGCATGATTGCCCAGGTTTAGCAAAGACTAATTGAGTTATTCCTATAAGGAATTTGTTGGTAGCAGGCCAGAGTGCAGAGGTCGGTGGTGCGGCGGCCCCGCTCACAGCTCGGCAACAGTTGATCCCGCGCCTGATCTCTCCCCATCTATTTCGAATTGATGTCTTGCGGATTACGAGAGTAATTGCACAGAGATTGCTGCTGTGTATGCGCACATGGCGCTATATCTCCTGCGTACTTGAATCTTTTCTTCGCGACCGTGATCGAAATTCGGGAGGATTTTTAAGTTTATTTAAATTAACCTCTACTATTTCTTTATTGCTAGTTTGTGTTTAAAATATTGATAATACGAACCTTGTGTTGCAATGTAAGTAAGCACTAAGTCAGAGTTTGGTATCTCCATATTGATGTATGATGCGTTGATGTAGTCACCCGTTGGTCCATTCTTCAATATCACTCGCGTTGAGTCGTCTGTAAAAAGATAAATATTTTTATTGTTTTACTTTTTCAGTGTACCTCAAAAAATACAAACAGATCTACATCAAAGGCTTTGGAAACAATAACGTAACGGTTTGACGACGACAGTTCTGACGCTAAACGTTATTGGTTCGTCAGTCAATGCTCATCGACTATTGGGCTTGCAAGGTTCATTCGCCCACCGTACATTGGCGAGATCACCCTTTTTAATCGATGGGAAATCATCAAATGACTCCTTCCGCTCCGGGCGAAGCAGAAGGGAGTGTCAGACTCTTACTGGCTAAAACCCATCCGTGTTCCTCCTAATGCCCTTTGCGTTCCAGGGCTACGGTGCCTCTTTCGAACAAAGTCCGCAACCCTGGCAGGCGCTGGCCGTAGCGGGTCCCTTCTATGCTCTATGAGGCGCGCGTGGAACACAACGCGCCGTCGAGCCGGGCCTGTTTCTGATTGGACAGCGAGCCACCCAATGCTTGGCGAGATCATCCTGCTGTATTGATCTGTGCTCACAACTCGACAGCAGCAGGATGGACTGCTGCAGCGCGTCGTCCGCGTGACCTGACTGTACTATTAGATACTCACACGGCGCAATGTCCCTATAGCGGTTCTTGTTCAAGTTACAAGGCAGCTTGGAGACATTGCTGGGCTCGTCGGGCAGGCGGCGCAGCAGCGTGTCGTACTGCTTGAGCGCGTTGCCGCTGGCCAGCCCGTCGCCCAGCAGCAGGATGGACTGCTGCAGCGCGTCGTCCGCGTGACCTGACTACTATTAGATACTCACACGGCGCAATGTCCCTATAGCGGTTCTTGTTCAAGTTACAAGGCAGCTTGGAGACATTGCTGGGCTCGTCGGGCAGGCGGCGCAGCAGCGTGTCGTACTGCTTGAGCGCGTTGCCGCTGGCCAGCCCGTCGCCCAGCAGCAGGATGGACTGCTGCAGCGCGTCGTCCGCGTGACCTGACTACTATTAGATACTCACACGGCGCAATGTCCCTATAGCGGTTCTTGTTCAAGTTACAAGGCAGCTTGGAGACATTGCTGGGCTCGTCGGGCAGGCGGCGCAGCAGCGTGTCGTACTGCTTGAGCGCGTTGCCGCTGGCCAGCCCGTCGCCCAGCAGCAGGATGGACTGCTGCAGCGCGTCGTCCGCGTGACCTGACTACTATTAGATACTCACACGGCGCAATGTCCCTATAGCGGTTCTTGTTCAAGTTACAAGGCAGCTTGGAGACATTGCTGGGCTCGTCGGGCAGGCGGCGCAGCAGCGTGTCGTACTGCTTGAGCGCGTTGCCGCTGGCCAGCCCGTCGCCCAGCAGCAGGATGGACTGCTGCAGCGCGTCGTCCGCGTGACCTGACTACTATTAGATACTCACACGGCGCAATGTCCCTATAGCGGTTCTTGTTCAAGTTACAAGGCAGCTTGGAGACATTGCTGGGCTCGTCGGGCAGGCGGCGCAGCAGCGTGTCGTACTGCTTGAGCGCGTTGCCGCTGGCCAGCCCGTCGCCCAGCAGCAGGATGGACTGCTGCAGCGCGTCGTCCGCGTGACCTGACTGTACTATTAGATACTCACACGGCGCAATGTCCCTATAGCGGTTCTTGTTCAAGTTACAAGGCAGCTTGGAGACATTGCTGGGCTCGTCGGGCAGGCGGCGCAGCAGCGTGTCGTACTGCTTGAGCGCGTTGCCGCTGGCCAGCCCGTCGCCCAGCAGCAGGATGGACTGCTGCAGCGCGTCGTCCGCGTGACCTGACTACTATTAGATACTCACACGGCGCAATGTCCCTATAGCGGTTCTTGTTCAAGTTACAAGGCAGCTTGGAGACATTGCTGGGCTCGTCGGGCAGGCGGCGCAGCAGCGTGTCGTACTGCTTGAGCGCGTTGCCGCTGGCCAGCCCGTCGCCCAGCAGCAGGATGGACTGCTGCAGCGCGTCGCCCGCGTGACCTGACTCCTCGGAACAGAGGGGCACGAAGCAGGCTTCGGGTTCCTCCGGACCTGGGTCTTCGGGGGCGTACACGGCTGGAAAGAGGTTTTGTTACGTTAATTTTGATGGGTCTAACTATAACCTGAGCATTTATTTTTAGTTAGTGTATGTTTTTAATTTTGCCATGAACATATCATGATCTCTCATCAAGATATCGCGAAGTCGCTCACCAAAAAAATAAACCTTTCAAGAGAAAGACTTGTCGTCCATCGAATTCTACACGATTTTCGAAGGAAAAATTAAAATCATACTACTCACCGTTAGGCTTGACGACCAACGTCAGGACTCCTCTCGTGTTTCTGATCAGCTGTACTACTTGCTCATGCGTCATTTCCTCCACGTCTTGCCCGTTTATTGATATTACCTGAAATTAAACATTCATCCTTATGTTAGACGATTGCTGTGGTTACTCATCTAACTTATATTGTTTAATTAAACTCAGAAGCTTGAATATTCGTCAAAACTCAGATGCAAGGCAGTGTAGTTTGAGAAGCAAAAGGGCTACAGCGCGGCTGTGCGTTACTCGAACCTTATTTTTTAGCGTAACAAGATCTCGACCAAGCGACGGAGGTAGGTCGGCATTCGGTGATACCGGAGTGCGTCCCTGATGCAACTCCAGGGTAGCGGATCAAAGGCATTGGCAATGTCAACAGTTACCGCCAACACGACCAGCCCGGGACACCGCAACCCTCAGCGAAAGGCTCGCACGCGCATTATGGCGTCCTCTATCAAGCGAACTGAGCTGGTTCTCCGCCAGATGCGGCCCCACCCCCAAGCGGGGGCCCGACAAGGCGGGTAGAATGACCCTTACATGTGAAGTTTTAGAAAGTATGATTCTAAATTCATTTCGAGTAACTTGGTATATAATAAAAAAAAAAATATCTTTTCTCAAACATGCTTAGAAATTTGTCAATTAAATAACATAGTAAACTCATATTTGTCGTGTAATTTAAAAATGGAACGATGTTTTCGAAAAATGACTCTTTTTTTTAAATTAGTGATGGGTTTGCTCTTGACTCTAGTCTATTTCAGAGATGACAGAGAAAAAGTCTACGATGGAGCGAGCTTACCCAGAAGGAGCCTGTTCACTCTAACTTTTAAGAGGTTAGGGTTGTAAGCTTTTGGAAACACAGATGCAGGCAGAGTCGAAATTAGAAAGCTGTTTAGGGGTCGTCCATTAATTACGTGAGGCTCAAAAGGGGTTTGGAAAAAAAATCACGAAAAATCACAAGGGAGAAGGGGGGTTTTAGTGAGATATCACGTGTATTTGTTTTTTCATTGAATGCAAAGTCGCCAGAATTAAATTTTGTATATGATACCTGTATTTAAAGATAATATTCGGAGTTTTTTTAAGATACTTTCTACGAAAAAAATGAATGTTATTAAAGATAATATTCGGAGTTTTTTTAAGATACTTTCTACGAAAAAAATACACGTGATACTGGATTAAAAAATTTGCTAAAAATACATCATGTGAGTAATGGACGACCCCTTATTGAAAAAAAAAAACAAAAAAGGAGAGTTTCTTTGTTTTTTTTAACGCGGAAAAAAATATTGTTGTGATTTTGAAAACCAATTGTATTTTAATTTCCACGCATTATTTGAGAAAAGTACTATAATAGTTAAAAAGTACTATGGTACCATATTACTTGTATTTTTAACTAAAGTTTACTCAAATATAATAAGGTCGTGTTCACCTGGTCGCCCTCCTGCAGCTGCAGGCGCGTGCGGCTGGCCACGCGCGACACCAGCACGGGCGCGCCGCCGCCGCCGCGCACGTTGAACCCGAACAGCCCGTCGGCGCCGGGCTCCAGGCGCACGCGCACGCCGCCGCACTCCTGGCTCTCGTTGCCGTCGGAGCCCGACTCCGACTCGTCCACGTACGACAGAGGGATGCGGAGGACGCGTTCTAGGAAGTCGCCTTCGCTGTAATATGAACAGAACAGTGAGGCACGTTATTCAGCTTTATCACGACTTTTGCAGAGTCAGCCTAAGCCACCACAAAATAAAGTTGTTTCCTTTTACCACAGGAACCCCCATGCTTACAAGTTACAACTATAGTTTGGCACCCTCTTTAACCGGGTGGACCCATTGTGGGACCATTAGTCCCACAAGAGAAACTGATTGGAAACTGATTAAAAGTTTATTTGTATGAGTCTTGCGGTTTTTTTTTTTTTTCATTTCTGAACGATCGACTTCCATGGTAGATAATATTTTTTAACTGTGGACACTGACAGAAAAAAAACAAACTCTACATTACGACGCGAGCGAAACTCAAAGGTCACGGTCCAAGAGAAATCTAGGGCTGGTCTGACCAGTTAATTTGACGTTAGGAGCGGTTCTTCCATCCCTATGGACCGGATATTTTGCAATCAACTTCCACCCACAGTTAAGATAGCACTGACTGGGTAACTTCACTAAATAGTTTTGTTGGTCTATACTCACTGTATCTCAGACACAGGTCTGCTAACATCTGTCCATGCTGGCCGGGGCGCTGGTTCAGTATTAGCGGTGACTCGCGAGCCGCGCATGCCAGCGGGAGATGCACAGCCCACTGAACGCTCACGGGTACGCGAGCTACTCCGTCTGTGGATGAAACGAGTTTAAATATTAGTACTACTGGTTAAAAGGGAGAAAACAGACACATCAACAGCATTCGCAATGCTGTCGCAAAAAGGAGGTCACAAAATTGTAAATCTTTAATGAATAATGATGATTTAAGAAGTACGTAAAAATGTCTTTAATGTAATTTTGATGAATATCGTCATGGTTTATGCACCATCTCTTCCTACCGATTTGTATGCCACGATATGCGGCTGAACATGTTAGGACTTTTTCTGTATGTCTTGTTATCTTGCATATATTATGTACACCATGTTCAACCAAATAAAATTTTACTTACTATGAACAGTCCTGTCTGTTAGCAAGTAATGTTCCACACTTTCTGAGAATTGGAAAATACTGATCCTAATAGTAGCATGTGGATTGGTTACGAAATCAGTTCTTCTTCCGGACAATAGACTTGCGACTAATACACTAACCGAAACAGCAATGCTGCACAGAACGCATGTGTCAAGCAACTCTTCAAGAAAAGTTATCTCCTCCTCTCTTCTGGTATTCATCTGCACCTGTTTAGACTGGAAGCTGACCACGATGTAGCTGGCAGGTGACTCTTACCTAACGAAACTCCTATTCCCATTGGTCAACCTAGATCTCCTAGCGTCTTCCAGCGCCATGGTCTCAGTCCGGGGTACAGTGGAGGCCGCTAACCCGGCCAGGGCCCCCGTGCGGCTAATAAGTACCTTCCTTCAGGGGCCCACAGCCAGTAGAAGCTGTGCCATTTTACACTACAGCGCTATTATGGTCATTCTGCATAGTCTGCTAGCATTACCATACAGGTTACCGTGTTTTGGATAGCCAGGTGAAGGCAAGATAGGCACACCACGTAAAATACTGGTATTCATTGTTGCATTTCATTAATTTAAAAGCCAACCCCAACAAAGTTAATACTAGGTAGATAATGACACCATCTTACCTAACATAATTCAGCAGCATCTAGTTCTACTGGAAGTCGGCTCCAACATGGTCTGTCAACGGTTATTTCATCAAATTCTTACCTAACAAAACTCCTATTGGTCGATCTAGATCTCCTGGCGTCTTCCAGCGCCATGGTCTCGGTCCGGGGCACAGTGGGGGCCGCTAGCCCGGCCAGGGCTCCCAGCGCGGCTAGCAGGGCCCGTCTCCGCGGGGCCCGCAGGCGGAAGAAGCCGTGCCGTTCTACACTGCAGCGCCATAACGCCTTCGCTGCTCGGCTGGAGCGCATGTTAAAGCCGAGGACCGTGTCGTAGGATTCTGACTGAGGAGATAAGGAGATAAGAGTACTTTGGTTACAAATAATAACATGATTATACTCTTGAAATTGTAATCATCGTAATTTATACAGTTCTTTCGTTACTGATGAGTGATAAGACAGACGACGCACAGCCGAAACTACAGTTCGTAAGAAGCTGAAATTTGGCATTTAGATTCCTTGTGGAGGATTTCCCAAATTCCTACGGAAACGGGAAACAACGGAATATGCGTCTACGAAGTTGCGGACAAAAGCTAGTCTAACTAATATAATAAATGCGAACGGGTCTTTGTTTCATTGTTTGTTATGCTTTCACACCTAAATCACGCCCCTATATACAATAACTACATTGACTAATTTTAATTTTTTTATACATTTATTTATTGACTTAATAGCGATCTTCTCCTTTTGCTTGGTTTGGGTACTCATTCGAGCGTGTTTTTCATCTATAACATAATTATTTACGCCACTCACATAATACACACCAAAATGAATCACAAATAATGAAATAACACTATCCAACACAATCTAACAACACAGCAAATCTCACTTTTACTAAATGATAACAGAAACTAACGAATATCACGTGTATTGCGCAGGTCAAGAACTTCAATGCATTAATTATTGTAATGTCAATACGCATTCCTTCAAGTCAGCCATATTGTGGGCCTGCGCATTGCATGGATTCGTAGACAGAGAATAGATGGATTTTAGTTTTTGTTGTCTTTGGTGCGCACAGATAACATCATAGATATAGAATCCCTAGTAGACTGTATGAATTAAATCGAAACTTGCGAGCACGTTGCGTCTTCTTTTCTCAAAAGCAAAGTGTCATGTGCCTGAAAGAGAAAATTATAGTGACCATAGTGCGTCGAAAACTATAGAATGTCGCCAGTTTGACTACATATACAATTCTACTTATTGATATATCAATGCAGTGATGTGTATTTTCTGTCGACTATCGAAAATATGCCAGTCGCCACATTAAACACCAAAAAATGGTATTTCATTTTGAAATAATATTGTAATTCCATTATAATAAAGATTGGTAATATCAAAATGTTTTTGAAAGCTATTTTTTGACTTCATTTGTTTTTACCGTCTTTGTATCTTTGTTTGTTTGTAAAATCTCTTGTATTAGTGTTTGTGTTATAAACGAAAAATATTAGATTGTAGGCAGATGGTTATTTATTTCTTTATAAAGGCGTTCTTCTCTCTGGAGCCCTGACAGCCTAGCGTAACTTGGACCCTGTTCCCGATACCGGTGGGCTACTATTTTTTTATTTTTAAATGTTTTTATTTTATTTTTTTTGGAAATACTTAAAAATGTACTATTAAGTAAAAAAAATGAATAAACGAAACAATATCTATACCAATATTATAAAGAGGTAATGTTTGTGAGGTTGTAGGGTATAATCTCTGGATTTACTGAACCGATTTTGAAAATTCTTTTACCAATAGAAAGCCACGATATTTGTGAGTCATTCTAATATATAAAATGAATCCGTTACTGAGTGACTGACAGACAACGCACGCCCCAAAACCACTGGTCGTAGAAAGCTAAAATTTGGCATATAGGTTCCTTGGGGAATGCAGAGGAGGACTAAGGCAGGATTTCCTAAAATTCCTACGGTAATAGTAAACAACGGGATACGCGCGTACGAAGTCACGGGTAAAAGCTAGTCCTTATCCTTTCTTTCTTACTAATATTATAAATGCGAAAGTATCTGTCTGTCTGTCACTCTGTCATCTGTCTCTTTCACGCCGAAGCTACTGAACCGATTTAAATGAAATTTGGTACACAGGTAGTCTGACAGGTAGCATGAAAAAGGAAATAGGCTCCTTTTTATCCCAGGAGTATGCTCTCTAGGGACCACGCGGTAGGGACTACCGGGGCAGCTAATTTCTAATAATCAGTAGGCAACTCGTAAGTTTTACAGAATCTGTCATGGTTTAGTGTTTAATATTCTTTTTTTTTTAAGATACCTTGCTGCGTAAGTAAATTCAGCAAGGCAGAATATGAACAATCGACCGATCTCATGCGAGATAAAAGACGCGATTTGTATTTCCGAATATGTGATTGTTCGATTGTTCATACTCTTTGCATTTTACCTTGCCGAATTCACCTGTGGTCCTTCAAAAGGCCGGTCGTAATGTTGGGGTCGTATACATGTATGGCGGACTTAGTCGTAGTAAAGACACAAAGTACTGTAAAATTTGTATTTAATCAGACTAGTTAGTATAAAACACAAAATTACAGTTATATTAAACAATACAAACACATACAAATACGCTCGTTATTGAGTTTGACTATGATTTGCCATAAAACAGTTCTTAGGTTGTAAATGAATTTTACTTTTGACAAATAAAAAAAGTTTTTCACTTTGCAAACAGAGCACTATATTGAAACAAGAGGTCAACCTCATCATATCGAGATGATTCTCGATGAGACCTAGGTGTGGGACAGGGTCCTCTCTTATCGCTCTTTTTGTAGGTTTCGAGCAAAATCTTCGCCAATGATCTGCAAAGCTGCTTTTCTCCATTTATAAGCTTCCTCTTTAACGGTAATTTCTGAAATAAAATAAAATGGATGTCAGGTTGGTTTATGAAGATCTTATACAATTTTAGCATTTTCTTAAACATAAAAAGTATCCTTTACCACTACTTATACAACATCTTAATCGAAAAATTTAAAAAATTTTGAAAAGTTTGATTGATTGATGATTTTGGGCTAATATACTTACTGGTTGGCAAGATGCTGGCTGTTTTGGAAATATTATTGGCACTGCGTGCAAATGGTATACTCTACGATCATATTCTTCCCGAAAGCCAGATTCTTCAAAGTGTTCAGAACATATCCTTGTTTACTGTGTAGGCCTCCAATTATCATCTTTTCTCAAATTTTTATCCATTTACTTTTATCTACAGGAAACCTGTAAAAATAACAAAGAATACATCATTATAATAATTTAGTAGTAATAATTAATAATAATAGTACTTAAGTAAAAGGTTATGGACAAATATAATGCAATATTGATTTGGGAAAAGTAGGATTTTTCGTTAATTCCTTCTTTTGGCATGCTATAATATTCTGTAATCTTTTAACACTGAGACCAAAGCTGAGTTCAATTACTAGGTTCAGCATGGCGCAATCAGAACGAAAAATTCACTTACATTGTTTTTATTTCATTGTACGTATTATAAATGAACTAGAATATGTATGTGATTATACTTTTACTCTATCGATAAAACATGATAAACATCTTTATGAAGTACATGATTTATGTCAAAACGGTTCAATATTTTTTTTGTTTTTATTTTTATTTCTAAATTGGAAACTGATAATAATGTAGAAGCAGTTGTGTCTTTATGTTCATGTAATGGAGATCTGATTTTATAGACTTTTCTGCTCAAAATGTGTTTTAACAATAAGTTATGATTAGATTTACTTACCGGTGTAAACATACTTTTGCAATATTTTCTTTCAAAACACCATTTCTGTTCGAACAACCAGGCACAGTACATGCCATTGTTCATGGCAAAACGAAAACCGCACTCAAACCACAATATTTTTCACAATTTGACAATATTTTTGATAAAATTGGTAGACTAATGTGTTAACCAGCTGGTTAACAAACAAAATGGCGATTCTCGGCCGGTGGCGCGCGGCATTTCAAGACGGTCGAGAATTACCGAAAAATGTTGAGTACAAGATAGGTTACTACGTATATACAATTTAATAGAAGCTATCTAGGTATTCTATATCTATGGATAACATAGCTATTCTTTTACTTTTTTTTTATTCCTCTTTAAAGTTGTGCGCACCTTTACTAATCAGCCACATTCCACCGTCTGCACAACAGTGTGTTGCCATCTCCTCACCGTCTTATTTATTATGTTTTACCCTTATGTATTTATTTATTGTTTACTTATCACGTTTTAATTACTTTTATGCCGCTCCGATCGACGTCATACTTAACGCCGGCTGTCGCTGAAAACCAGCGCTGTGGCTCTGTCTCGCACATGAGTCCCAGCATTATGCTGAGCGATGGCCGTTTTGCGCGAATATGACGCATATCATCTCAATTTTTCCAATTTAGTTTTATTTAATTTCTATTAAATTTTTTTGGTATGCGTCATGCTTGGCGCAAATAAACGCTTTTTCTTTCTTTCTTTTCTTTCTTTCTAAATCGCTGGATCGATTTTGATGAATTTTGGTACAGAAATAGATGGTACCAAGCAGGTACCAAGCGTGCTCCATCTTCGACCACATCATCGCTTACCATCAGGTGAGATAGTGGTCAAACGCGTGCCTATCTATAGTAAAATAAAAAAAAACTGTTACAAGATTTTTTCAAAAATTTAAAATTAAAAAAACGGACAAAAGCTAATTAGAAATAAATCAAATCCATCACTACCAACTCGAGTATCGACTTTATCGTTGTGTATTTTAAGTTACGATTTGCATTAAAATGGGTCTAAAACATGTATTGCAATGAAATTTAAAGAATATTGTTCGACATAGTTTGTTCTTTCAAAATTCCGAATAAAAAATATACAAAGTTATGATAATACAGTATAAATATTTGTAAACTCCCTTAGTACCTACTTCCAAACAACGTTGCTTCATTATGCTTTTAGAGTAACAAACAAGACTACTAGAATGTTTGAAATGCAACATGAATAAATAAACCAAACGTAAAAACAAAGAAAATATGCCTTCGCTTGAACCGTTATACATCGCAAGTACAGCAGGACAATAATATAGTTTTATTTAAGGAGTTAGAAATAGGGTTTTATTACGACGATTATTTACCTGGTTTCCTTATGAGGTTTTCCTTAACCTTAAATTACCCAGAGAAACTTGTTAGCTTTGCTTGAAATTAATAAATAATGGTAGTGAAGTCTGGATTTTTTATTTCTAACAAAGTTGTTGCTACCAGCGCTCGGTCCACATGGAAACTATTTTTTATTGCGTCATATATAATTTATTTATTTATTTTAAACTTTATGTAGGTACAATAGTGGTTCATGGACGGTTCATGGTTGGTCTGTGGATAGGTGACCATCTTAACATAACGAGTTTCCTCCGTGCCTCGGAAAGCACGTTAAGCCGTTGGTCCCGGCTGTCATTTCTAGATCTTTGGCAGTCGTTACGAATTGTCAGAAGTCAGTAAATCTGACTCCAGTCTTGCCAAGAAGTACCGTGTCACCCAGTAAATGGGTTATGGAGGTCTGGTAGGCAGCTCCACGTAAAACACTGGTATTCAGCTAAATCCGGTTTGACTGGAAGCCGACCCCAATGTAGTTGGGAAAAGGCTAGGCAGATGATGAATAGTGGTTCATGGGCGGATTTAATACAACCAGATATTCTTTACCAGTCAACCTTTGCGATACAAAAACAACACAATGATTCTAATATATAAAAATCTTCCGTTCCCGACTGAGTGACTGACAGACAACGCACAGCCGAAACTACTGGTCTTAGAAAGCTGAAATTTGGCGTGTAGATTCCTTGGGGAGTGTAGGGGAGCACTTAGCGAGGATTTCCCAAAATTCCTACGGGAACGGCAAAATACTAGTAACAAAATAAAATACTTACAGGTTCCCTCTTCAACTGTATAAAGAACTGTTTCTTCTTGAAGGAAATCTTGACGATCTTACTCCAAGAGAAGGTGTTCACTCTGATATTGTTCTGAAACACGACGATACCTATTGACGTCACGCCAATAAATATGTCTTTGCCGTTGTAATCCTGGAATTGAAAGAATTTTTATTTAATTCAGTTTTTAGTGTTAGGAAAATAAAGTTCGAATTCGCATAAAACACAAGGGTCATCAAAGCGATAGCGTGAATCAGATAGGAGAACAGACTAGGTACTTAATAAATAATTCAGTCTAGTTAGCGGTATTCGACTCTATTAACATAGCATAACTTGCACATGTCCGGGCTCCGTTATGGATTTATTATGAAAAATTTAATGATCGGAACTAATAATATTACAAATTATTTAGTAAGCGAAGGTATGCCACAGAGTTATTTGATAGGCACTTTCATAAGTGAAAATTAATATTTTTTAGGAAGCGGTAATATTTATTATGTAGTCTGCATTTCTGATTACTATAGCCTAGTAATAATAAAGTCAAGAGGGAATAGGTTACTTCTAGGCAAGCGTGCCTCATCGTCGACCACATTATTGCTGACCATGTGATGATACAGAAGTCAAACACAAGAATTTTTCAAGAATTTGTCTTTTCGAAGATATGGACAAACGATCAATCTCTGTTTAACCGACAAGAAAAAAATAAGAAGAGTATAATTCGAACATTCCAGTAATATTTGATTTTGAAAGTCAGAAAAATTGGCTCATCTGTTAAACAAATTAAAAATTCAATTTATTTATTTGCAAAACAGGTATGTAGTTCAATAATAGATCTAATTCTTATGTTAGGATCACTATGTTTAACCTAATAGGCGTACAAGAAGATATTCAATTTTCTAATAGCAAGTCTCAAAATAGTAGAAGGAAAACGCAAGCTCTATAATAACTTTTACATACAATAAACTAATCTGCATGTTCAATTCTAATCTGAATAATGATGATGGTGATGTCATTATCACCATCATCATTATTCAGCCAATATCCATCCACTGCTGAACGTAAGCCTCCCCCAAAGAGCGCCAACCATCCGGTCCTGCGCAGTCCGCGTCCGTCCGCTGCCAGCCACCATCTTTAAATCATCGATCTATCGTGCCGCAGGGCGTCCCACACTACGTTTGCCCATACGCGGTCTCCACTCTAACACATGTCTGCTCCATCGACCGTCTGTCTGTCTGCAGACATGGCCGACCCACTTCCACATCAGCTTGCTGATTCTATGCGCAATGACGGTGACTTTGGTTCTCTGGCGAATGATTTCGCGATGTACTACATTGTAATAAATAATATCTCTTGCAGTTGCAGTATATTTGGGTCGTAGGATAATTTGTTGCGTTATCACGATGTTAGGTAGGTACCGTAGTTATGTGATACATGCAATACTTACTTATCAACAAAATAGGTTAATTTGACTTAGTGATTCATAAGCAAAATTGCAGAATAAATGTCTTATTCATGCAACGATTGTCACTCAAATGTTGATAGGGAACGATTCGTTATTTTATAAAAATACTAGCACTACACCCGCGACTTCGTCCGCTCTGTAATTTTCTTAAGGATCCTTATTTTTGTCTAGTTATAGATATAGCCTATTATTACTCAGGGATAATGCAACATTTTAATGGTGAAAGAATTTTTGAAATCGGAACGCAAAGGGCACTAGCAGGAACACGGATGGGTTTTAGTCAGTTAGTCCAGGCTGATACTCCCGCTACGCCCAGGGCGAAAGGAGACATTTGTTGATTTTCCATCTTTGCCCCTTAAAAGATAGGACAGGGAGATGGTGAAAGACTTAAATGTTAATATTGACTCATGAAAAGTAAACAGTAACAAGAAGGAAAAAGAGATTTTTTTTTCAAAAGAAAAAAGAGCCGCCTTCAAAAATGACGACCAGAAGAGTGAAAAATAATAATAATCAGCCTAAGTATAATGTTCCCACTGCTGGGACACAGGCCTCCTCTCGGTGAGAGGGAGTGGGCCGTATATGCCGTAATCCAGCACGCGGGCCCAGTGCGGGCTGGTAGATGTCACATGTCTTCGATTTTTTGGTTCTAGGACATGGCGGTTTACTCACGATGTTTTCCTTCACCGTTTTGAGAGCAGTGGTGATAAAATAATTTACACAAAGTAAAGCACCTGCTTGAGTTCGAACCTACGACCTACAACTCGTAAGTCGCAGCCATTACCACCGGGCCACCACTGCTCTTAAAAAATAATATAACCCTTTTTTCGAAGTCAGTTAAAAATTATTCAAAATAGTGAACAGTCGCAAAAGCATTAGGTAACTACACAATTCGCTGCTTACGTCGCATTGTCAGTAAAATAAAACGTTAGAAACATTATAGGGTACAATAATTATCATCTTTGTATGGAAAACCACAATTCTGCTGTATTATACTTAAATGGGTTTATTTAATTACGAATAGAATTACCTGTTACCTTGAAAACCCACACGCATCTTAGGGATATTCTTATACATTTTAACATTCATGAAAATCCAGATCAGAACAAATTCCTAGTCTTTATTTTAAGGATGGGAAATCATCAAATGACTCCTCCCGCTCCGGGTGGACCGAAGGGGAATCGTTCTGCGACTCCCGACGACGCCCGGGTCGTCTTCTTCTGTTGTGGCGGCTGGGGCGTTACATTTGCAAGGAGTTTCTGTTATGCTTACGTTCATACACGCCAGTTACCCGGTTGAAAACCTGACTTAACAAATCCTAATTGCAAGCTTAGAAATTTCATGAAACCCAAAGAGCAGTTGCCTCCAGGTAGTGAATTGCGGTGGGCTGTTTGGAAAGCTGTGTACCGTTTGCACACCCAGGTAGGCCCCTGCAAACACAACTTGGCCAAATGGGGTTTAATACTCAATGTGAATGCAGTCCCCTGTTCAGAGTATGAGCCACATATTGAAGTGCCCGAAGTGCCCACACACCTGTACTATGGGGGATTTGATGAATGCCACCGATGCTGCAAGTAACGTAGCCACCTGGGCCCAAACGATCTAGGGAGTTGTCCATCGCTTCGAAAAGGAGAAACTTAGTAAAACCTAATGAATATCTTACCTTAGCCGGATGCGACTCAACACCATAGCAGTCTAATCGTTTCGCATGCTCTAAGAAGTTCGCCTCAGCGTCCGCGGGTAGCTGTCCTTTGTGCAGTTTGTGGAGCTCTCTGATCCGACGCTCGTCTTCCGCGTTCTGTTTGGGCAGCAGACACAGGTCTGAGAGATAGTTCGGGGGATGCTCGGATACGTTGTAGTCGCCTAGTTCCGCTGGAAAATGAGAAGTTCTGATTTAGTTGCAAGTATTTATTTGATCTGGTAATTTGGAACTGTCGGGGAGTCGATCACTGTTAAGAATCATTTTCGATAAATAAAATAGGTTACTGTATGATAGTAATGCAAGTAAAATAAGGTTGTGTACGCTAAAACTAGCTAAAATTTAACAGAAGATAAGACAGAAAAGCTGGCTGTAAGAGCGCAAAGAATAATCGTAATTTAAGATTTTTTTAAAAGACGGCAAACGGATTTTTTCCTAATCATTTTCATGTACAACATATTTTTTATATAAAGGAACTATTTAATGTATATATTTAGACTAATTACAGTCCGATAGGATTATACAAAAACCGATGCATAGCCATATAAGTAGGTAAACCTACATGACGAAACAGTATGGAAAAATCGAATGATACCAACAAAATTGGTTTGATGTTAGACAGGAAAATGTCTTTAAATAAACTCTAAAGCAATGCATTTAATTGACTGCGGATTAATATCCAAACAGACGTCGAACTCACGGCCAGATGGCACGTATTTTATTACAATATTACGACGTAATCATTTCAAAGTAGCCAGTATGCATTGATCACGTTTCAACCAATGCCAGGGACATTAGAGTTCTATCGGTGTTGCAGAATTTGTTCGAAAGAGTCACCGCAGTCCTGGAACGCAAAGTGCATTAGGAGGAACACGGATGGGTTTTAATCAGTAAGAATCTGGCACTCCCTTCTGCTCGGCCCAGAAAGGAAGGAGTCATTTGATGATTTTCTTTCAACCTTTAAAAAAAGGGGATTTGGTATTTGGGATAGATTGAGCTCATTTTGGATTCATATACAGCGTGTTTTGTGTAGCATAATGATGTATTACAACCATTACCAAAAGATAAGGTTGGATCTATTAAAACAACAGTAAAATTATGTTAAAATCATCCAGTCATACATGATATGCAGGGACTATTTGAAACCATAAATTCGTTTTGAATTAATTTGATTGAAAGACATTTTCCTTATAGGAAAATTTTGAGGATAATATTTTAAATATCCTTTTCCTTATGCATTGGTTCATCCTCACACAATATGTCATAATGAAATTAAGAAGTATGCATACAGCTAATATAACAACCATATAGTGTATTTTTATGTCTGTGAACTCCGTAATTAGGCTGCTTTTCCACCATAAATGTGCTATGCAACATTGCTAGGGATGCGTTTGATATTCTATGTTTTACAAATAAACATTCTGATTCTGATTCATGAATCATACTCATCAGGCCACATAGCGTAGCTCTGGTGGAAACTGATTCAACTAAGCTACGTTTTTTATATGGTAGGATGCGTGCTGTGGATGCATGCTATGGATGCGTGCTATAGATGGTCGCGACTTCGCGAGGTGTGCAGAGCAGTGCGTGACTTCCCTATTGTCGATACATCGCATACCTCGAGCTGCGCATCTTCCTCGCACAACTACATAGCTTAGTATCAGTGGAAACGGTTACATAGTTTCGTAGTTTACTTTTTACATTTTCGCAGCATAACTGTATAGCACATCTCTGGTGGAAAAGTATCCCTAAGCGATGGTCAGGGCGTTAGAATAAGGTGAGCAAAAACGGTTTGAAATATTAAAAAAATATTGTTGAAAGAAAACCAAGGCGTATCGTTTTTACAAGAAAAAATGGTGGCTTCGTTCCCGCCCTGCTTACGTCAAAAACGCAGACGAATTCCATGATGTAGGTAATCAGAAACTAACAGAACATACTTAGTAATAAATTATTAAAATGACATTATGTGTTATGGGAAAGAGCCGTTGTTTTTGGGTATAATTTAGACGGTCACCAAAAATAATATTTTAAGACTCTAAGCCTAGGCACCAAAATGGATCAACGGTCACCAAATTCTATCCAACTCAACTGTGATTGCCATAAAATGTAGGCTTGGGGTTACAAACTGGATAAAATAGGTTAGGTTAGGTTAGAATTGTGACCAACCGCGCGCGAGCCGAGCGAGCGAAGCGAGCGGTGCCGTGGCAGCGGCCGGCGAGCGCTACTTCTCGAATATTATTTGGTGACCATTTATCTGTTTTGGTAACCGTTTAGAACTTTTTTGGTAGTAAAATAGGTACTTTTTTAGGCGGTGTTTAAACACAAGCCGTTGTTTTTAACTTCCATCATGTGGTTGTCAGACGTCATAGCCGTCTTGTCAAATATAAACATACCTACCAATACATATTTCAAACTCCTACAATGAGTAGAAAAATGATTGATAGCGAAACTAAGCTCGCTGCTCTTTGGTTAAGTGCGAGCCGGACTTCCATATGAAATGTTCCGAGAATTGAGACTGGTTTTTCTAAGTCAAAGACCGATAATCTGGGAGGGTCGCGGGTAGCCGATGGATGCGAGACGCACAGGACCGGTAGCTGTGGCGACACGCGCGGGGAGGCCTAAGTCCAGCATTGGATGTCTTTCGGCTGGTATGATGATGAAGTCAAATACAGTCCTACAGGTTTTCCAACTGCCGAGAGATCTTGAGTTATGAAATCGGACGGACAGCGCAAGCCTTAGTCAAAAGAATGATAATTTATGAGTTATAAGCTTCTGCCATTGGTTTCGGCGATATGGTTTACTCTTGTGCCTAGTTTCAGCAAAATACGTTCAGCCGGTTTAACGGCTTATTAATCGGTAACAAACAGACAGCATCATATTACTATGGATCATCATCAACCCACCTTGCACGGTAAACGAAGCCAGCAACAACGCGGTATTCTTCGGCGCGTTCATCCTCCCATCAAGCAGCAACTTCCTGAGTTGAAGGCACAGCAGGTATCTCGTATACTCTTCAGCCAATCGCGACGGTTCCGGCGGGTAGAACCTTACAGCCAGCCAGAACTGTGCGTTGGCGCCGACTTGCTTCTTCACTGATTTTGTACTATCTAGCCAGCGCTGTGGAAGAACAGAAAATATAATTTAGGATATTGAACTTAACGTTGTAAAGCTTAAGGTTTAAAATCGTTTAAGCTTGTGCTCCATCGTCTACCACATTGTCGCTATCAGGTAAGATTGTGATCAAACGTGAACCTAGCAATCATAAAAACTGCGGAGTGTTTTGTCAAGCTTAGATTCTGATTCCTTTAGGGTGGTTCTTAACCAGTTCTTAAGCACTTAACTCGGTTTGATATCAGCACCGACACAGATTTCACTTTGAGCAGCGCTGAACCGGGTTCAGAAGTTAGTGATCAATATTGCATCTGTACTTTTTACATTGCCTTCAAAACGTAGGTGGTCCATGCTAAGACAGAAATTTTGGAAATTAAGTATTATGTAGTTGTGCTATGGTTTAACATGGTTTGAATGTTACGGAGCTACTTCTGTCAGGTTTAAGTTTAATTTCTTTGGAGCAGGTAAATCGGCTTCTTAAGTGTCGGTAAACGAAACTGGATAATTGCCGAAAAAATGGCAGTATTCGTGTTTTGTTAATAGGGAATGTGCAAGGCGTAGCCATCACCATCTAGTGTCGCAAATATAAAACTATTACGTAAAGAATACTTGACATTGACACTTCTGTGCAGTCAAAAAAAAAAAAAAACCTAAAGTTCCTGCCCCTTCCAGTCAAGCAAGCTTAATTTAATTCGGGAAAGAAAATAATAATACTGATTATGTGGCATATTTCCTCTTGGTAACTCAATTTCCCTAGAAGAGAAACATTTTTGTTGGCTTTTTTTTTTTTTTTTTGCTATTGATAGGCACGCGTTTGACCACTATCTCACCTGATGGTAAGCGAGGATGTGGTCGAAGATGGAGCACGCTTGCCTAGAAATAACCTATTCACTCTTGATTTAAAGACTCCCAGGTTGTAGCTATGAGGAAACACAGACTCCGACAGGGAATTCCACTCCTTAGCTGTACGCACTATGAATGTGTTCCCAAAACGTTATGTGCGTATGGGTGGGATGTCCACCATGTACCGGTGGCGCATCGCCGTTCCTCTTGTGGTCCGATGATGGAACGGGCTTGGTGGAATTAAATTATGCAATTCCGTCGCACATTTCCCAAAATGCAACCGGTAAAAAACCGACAGGCTAGCAACTCGTCGTCGATGTTCAAGACTTTGGAGCTTCGACGCGACGAGCCTCTCATTGCCGATGATCCTCTTGGCTCGTTTCTCAATTGACTCAAGGGCATCAAGCTGGTATCTGGCAGATCCGTCCCAAAGATGAGAGCAGTATTCCATACACGATCGAACTTGCGCTTGATAGAGTTTGAGCAGCTGTTCCGGCGAGAAGTACCGTCTCACCTTAGCCAGAATCCCCAACTTCTTTGCAGCCACTTGAGCTTTTGCCTCTAAATAAGGGCCAAAATTGAGAGTAGATGTTAATGTAACCCCAAGAAGCTCAAGATGGTCGGTTATCGGCACGGTTTCACCGCGGAAAGATGGAGCTGAGCGGAATTGGCTCCTTTTGGCGGAAAAAAGACACGCTTGGGTCTTAGCAGCATTGAACTTGACCAGATTGGCATCGCCCCATTCAGAGACAGCCTGTAAGGACACGTTCAAGCGCTCAACCATTGCCTCCCGGAGAGAGCGGATCTGCGACCCACCAGCTCGTGCGTCGGAAACGTATCTCTCAGCAACAGAGCTGTCGTCTGCATACCCAAAGGTACCGGGTTTAAGCAGATCATTAATATGCAGCAAGAATAGTGTTGCCGAAAGCACCGACCCCTGAGGAACCCCGGCAATAATATCCAGCAGTCCAGACGAGCAGCCATCTATGACCACTCGGATAGACCGATCCCTCAGGAAATCTGCGATCCAATCACACAAACCGACGGGCAGACCGAAGGAAGGAAGCTAACTAATAAGGCTATCGTGCCAGACCCTGTCGAAGGCCTTCGAGATGTCAAGGGAGACCGCCAGTGCCTCCCCGTACTTCTCTATGGCCTCACTCCAGATGTGAATGGCATACGCTAGAAGATCACCAGTTGACCGATTTCGGCGAAACCCGTATTGCCGGTCACTAAGGATATCATTCGCTTCTAGGTACGCCAGAAGCTTATGATTCAGTACGCGTTCCATAGTCTTACAGAGTATGGACGTTACCGAGATGGGTCTATAATTCGACGGGTCAGCTCGACTACCCTTCTTGGGCACGGGCTGCACGTTAGCTTGCTTCCAAGCCTTCGGCACTTTTCCAGTCTCGAACGAAAGGCGAAATAGGCGTGTCAAGATCGGAGACAGCTCAGGCGCACACGTCTTCAGAACAATTGCCGGTATCCCGTCGGGACCACTAGCCTTGTTCACGTCTAGGTTACGCAGTACCCTACGGACGTCCTTCTGGTGAATGCGAATGTTCGACATACTCTACTCGCATTCACCAGGAGAGGCGGAGGGCGTCGCGCCACCAGGATCCAGACGTGAAGATTCCGCAAACAAAGAAGCAAACAAGTTCGCTTTCTCCTCAGCGGAGTGGGCCAGCGTCACGTCGGGTCTCAGCAGTGGTGGTAGTGAGGGGCGGCAGAAGTTCGATTTGACCGACTTAGCCAGGGACCAAAAAGCAGTCTGCCTGCATTGGAACAACTATTTCGACCCAACTCCTCTGAATTGGCTACACTGAGCATCGTACCGGAACACAGCTAAGCCGCTTGGCGGTACGTCTTTGCCCAGTGGGTGGTCACAAGCCATCGGCCGAAGCCTACCACCAGTTAGTGTCACCTGATTAGCACCACCCGGGGACCACGCGTAGGGTCTAACATTGGGTATTCTCCTACGGACGCGGGTGCCTCGGCCCCCAAAAGCGGCGGCTTCTGGAATATACAACATGCGTGGAGGCCGCGTGGAAATTCCTTCACGCCCATTTTCCTTTTTGTGTTGTACCTAATTGAATTAGTATTTTTGTCAAATGCGTCACGCAGATTATGATACTGACGTCCATTGTCAATAACAATAAGCGACACCTAAATGAAAGTCACATTTTCAACTCTCAGTGCTTAGCTTTACGTTGAAAATTCAACAGCGCGTTATCATTTAGGCATTCTTAAGCTGTCACGCAGTCAAGACGGTCGTAAGTGACATTGATGGTCATAACATTGAGTGCCAAGATTCAAGATCATTCAGAGAGCAGGAAAAATGAGAATAAAATGTGATATGACAGATTTTTTCTTAAGACACATTTTTGGCTGATAGATGACGACTAAGTATCTAGCATAGCAACAGTTTTAAGAATGAGTTTGCATATAAAATTGGATTTTAAAAGCGACAAATATTTGTGAGAGAAAAAACATAATGTTGGTGAAAGTAAAGCATGAATAATAAAAACTTTTAGTCATCATCATCATCATATGCCTAGCCTTTTCTCAACTATATTGGGGTCGGCTTCCAGACAAACCGGATTCAGCTGAATACCAGTTGTTTTACGTGGAGCGGCTGCCTACCAGACCTCCACAACCCATTTACTGGGTGACACGGTACTTCATGGCAAGACTGGAGTCAGATTTACTGGCTTCTGACAATCCGTAACGACTGCCAAAGATCTACAAATGACAGCCGGGACTAACGGTTTAACGAGCTTTCCGAGGCACGGAGGAAACTCGTTATATTAAGTTGGTCACCCATCCACAGATCAACCTTGGCAAGCGTTGCTTAACCTTAAAGATCGACCCGTGGCCGTGCGGCAAAATGGCGGCGGAATATTAAAAACTTTTAGTAAGGAATGAATTTGGGATTCCGTATTGTAAGCGCCTCATTAGGAAGAATATTTTTTATTTCTCGTCGATCCTGTGTTTTAAAGATTGGAAATCATCATGTCAATTTGTACTAAAAACAGAGTAAGCGCCGTCTGGTGACAATACCGGAATACCTCTTTTTCCATACTATTTGACATAAGCGAACGTTTACGTTAACGCGATCGAGTAGGTGAGTCAAACATAGACTTGGCCCTCACTTACATGACAATCTACTTGTAGTCCAACCGAAGCGAAACCGTAGTTCCGATAGGAATCAACTCTTTTCTACTTTCGAACAATAATAATTATCGTACTATTTCTCATACAACGTAAATATAGTCAACGAAGCTATTTGGTATATATTTTTACACTGCACTGCCAATATTTATTTATCATGTGTGCATTATAAATTTTTAAGCTTATGACAAACTTACGACTGTGGTGTACAATAATGGGGTATTTTACTAAAAAAAATGTAATTAGTCCGTCTGACTGATTTTCAAAACGTCATCTGGCTTGGTAAAAATGTACCAAATTTACCAAGCCAGATGACGTCACGCGTGTCTTCAACTCACTGATTCTTTATTTTTTGTTTACGTGAAAAAATAAAAATTACGTGTTCAATATTTATTTAAAAATCTATCAGACTGACTAATTAGATTTTTTTAGTAAAATACCCTATTGTCTACTCAACACACTCACAACATTTTTTAAAAGTCGTTGCAAGTTAGCTGCCAGCATACCAAGTAGTTTTGCTGGCTGTACATAATAAAATACGAGTAGCTTTATAACCCGGACCTGTGCACTAAATCAGAACAAAAAGGAGGTACTCGAATTTCTATGAATGAAAGACTTTTGTAATCGAATAAGTAGGTAATTACATCCAGAGATTACCTTTACAAACATGTAGGTAAACAAACAATTCTATTCCCTAATTATAGGTACATTATTAGATAATAATACAAGAAACCTGACAACATCAAACAGGATTCCGGTCCATATTAACCTACGCTACGAGTACAACAAATCCATTAAGTATCGATTAGAATCAGAGATCACATTATAAGGCGTGTCTTATCAAATAAATCTATCGATTTATTAGCTTTCAGTAGTTCAAATATAAGACCACTAGCTGACCCGTGCCCACTTCGTTGGGCGTTTTTTTTCGGCTTAATATTTAGCCTACAAGCTTCTGCTAGCGGCTTCGCCCGCGTGGTCCCTAGGGAGCATACTCCCCCGGGATTAAAAGTATGCAGATGTCCTTTCTCAGGCGCTAGACTATCTGTGTACCAAATTTCATTTAAATCGATTCAGCAGTTTAAGCGTGAAAGCGACAGGCAGACAAGAGTTACTTTCGTATTTATAAAATTCTGTGGAGTCTGTGTTTCCCGATAGCTACAACCTGGGAGTCTTAAGTCAAGAGTGAATAGGTTACTTCTAGGCAAGCGTGCTCCATCTTCGACCACATCATCGCTTACCATCAGGTGAGATGGTGGTCCAGCGCGTGCCTTTTAATAGTAAAAAAATAAATAAAAAAAAAATAGTAAGGAAGTAAGGATGACACTCACAACTAACGTGGCAACTAATTGGTAAAAAAATTTTCAAAATCGGTTCAGTAGATCCTGAGATTACCTCACAAACTTTACCTCTTTATAATATTAGTATAGATTTAAATAATCAGAACGCCAAATATCAGAGATCTAATCGGGTGGATCTCTAATTGACTCTATAAATAAATATTGTGAACAAGTGAATATAGAAATATCAATTGGCTCAGCTTAGCTATCGAAAAATGATAATTAAGTTATATTTATTCATTTTATTAAGTGTTTTATTTTTATAATATGCATTGAAGGACGAATAATGTTTACATTAATGCATCATGTCTGTATGTTTGGACCATTTTCACTAGTAAATTATTAAACCATCTTTATAATAATAAATATTTATTTTCTCACCACAATATTACATATTACAGGGTATCAGAGTCAGACAACTTAAATATCGTGGGAGACTGGTACCTTAACTAAGCTCTAGGCCTGTATTTCAGGACATCAGTAATATACTTTGATATAGTTTGGTTGAGAACTCGTTTTTACATAAACACTTTTCCATGTGCTTTAATCTATCTATATTTCTTACATTTAAAAATTGCTAAATAACTTCTGATTTCGATGTTATTTGTCTAAAAGTTCGCCATGTACTTTAAGAAGGATATAAGAGCGACATTCTTTCATAGGTACTAGAAAATTAAAATAATCACGCGAATGGAGCATACCTACGTAATATTAGGTAGTGCATGAAACAAATTACCGACTATGCTTGCGAATGAAGTGTTAAACTATGGCCGACACGCAATCGCTAATCAACAATACTTTTAATATTTTTTTTAAGGTGTTACTAGACAATCGCGAGTACAACTAATTTGAACATAGCACACATCCGTTTTGCGAACCTTGAACCAATGCAAATAAAAACGGCCAACGGGAAAAGAAGACAGCTTAAAATTATTGGCACTTTCCATTTTGTGTTACTTCACACAGTCATTCAAGTTGATGGCGCTTTCCGATAAGTCTTGCATAACATTTTTATTTTTACCCGACTGCCCCAGGTAGAAGGTAATATTTTTAGATAGTATGTATTGTTAACTAAACTACCACTACTAAACCACGGGAGTGAAGTCGCGGGAAACGCGAATCCATACTAAATAACTGATTTATAAACGGTGCACTTTAGACGTCTTACAAAGGCAGCCTTCTTAATGTACCCAACATAAACTACCTCTAGCCGCCAATTTTTTTAAATAATTCATTAGGATTTAGATACAACAAAAATAAATAAAGTATTAAAATTATGAATCACTCTGTTAATAATGTTTACGTATCAAAACAATGTCACCGCTCCATTCCGCGCCGTCCTTGGAACACAAGGCTATGACTGCGTTCGTTCCTTGATGTTTTGAACTACGTCATGCATCATGATAGTTTATAAAAATATTCTATTTTTGAATAATTCAAACGTTTAAAAATATATATTTTTTATTTAATGAATGTATAGTGGTCATTGGATAGATGAAGTGGGCTGCAGTTGTAAGACGACTAAAATGGCATCGTGTATAGCACATAAACATATTATTATTCTGCCTGACACAGACGTAAAAAAAACAATGAATAGAACTATAATTGTATTAATTGAGTATTAGATGCGTACATAATTCGATAATAGTTTAAAGTTATGAAATCCTCAATGTTAGAACTGATTGATTAAAATTTGCGAAAGCAAGGTGTACCAACACTACATTTAAAGTTACAAGGCCATGCATGCATGAAAAAAAATATTTGCAATTAATTCGATTAATCAACCTCCCTATTCTTTTCCCAAATATCTTGCTGTCGGATTCCAGTCTAATCAAACGCAGCTGAAGTACTAGTATTTAACGTGGAGCGACTGCCTATCTGACCTCTCATCATCAGTCCACTGTTGGACATAGACCTCTCCAATCTCCAAGTGCACGCCATTTGGCTCAATCTCCGGCAACTCCCAGCTGCTACCAGCCGCGTCCTACCGTACGTTTGCCGATTCGCGGTCTCCACTCAAAAACTCGTCTACCCCAACGGTCATCGGTTCTACGAATATTATCTGACCTCAACAACCCAGTAACTGGTAACAAGATACTCCTTGTGGTGGTTATTTTCTAGCCGAGACAGCTGTTAAAGAAGTTCAAACCGAGGCAAGCAGGAGTCTCAGGATGGTCACCCATCCACGGACTATTATCGTGAAGCGTAGATTAAGTTACGGCTCAGTAGCTGATTTTAAAATGAGCATCATTATTGAAATCTATACCTATACTAATCTTATACTAATATATTAAGCTGAAGAGTTTGTTTGAATGTTTGTTTACTTAAACGCGCTAATCTCAGGAACTACTGGTTCGATTTGAAATATTATTTCAGCGTTAGATAGCCCATTTATCGAGGAAGGCTATAGGCTATATTTATCAGCTAAGACTAATAGGAAAGGAGCAGTAATGAAAATTGTGACGCAGAAAAAGTTGCGTCAACTAGTACCTATATAAATTATGTTACATTAGACTATTTTCCTAACAATTTGATATTTGAATTTGATGGTCGAACGAGGATAAACTGCTTAAGCTCTTTCGACGCGTGCAGCTGTTATCATTTAGCAACGATCGCCTTTAATTTTCAACCAATAAAATCCATGGATGACGATTCACGCACACTGTGTGTATGTAAATAAGGACATCCTTTGACCCAGAGTAGAGTGCAATACCATAAATGGTAATTCAACGAAAGGACAGTAAAAGACAGCTGTTCAAGACATCACAAAAATACTTGGAACACACACACCAGACAGATGAGTCAGAGCATGACACCATACATTTAAAAAATCCATAATCTTTGAGTCGAAACTTCCAAGGATTAAGTGTGAATTGCACTGATATTATTATGACTCATTCTTTCCAACAGACTTGCACGTTACTTAGTATTATTCTTTTAGATCTAATTGGATAAAGCAGTCATAATTAGTGCTAATTTTTATTGGGACAATTAATTTTAACGACTCTGTAATCACAATCTGTCACACCTTTTTAGGGGCTCCGTACCCAAAATGTAACCAACGGAACTCTATTACTAAACCTCCGCTATCCTTTCGTCCGTCCGTCTTTGTGTGTCAGCGGGCTGCATCTCAAGAACCGTAACATGTTTGTAGACTGACAGACTGTCGATGAAACAGACATAATGTTAGTGGAGACCGCGTATGGTGGGCCGTATTGTAAGTATGCGCTCTGCGGCACGATGGATCGGTGATTTGAAGAAGGTGGCTGGTAGCGGATGGATGCGGACTGCTCAAGACCGGGATGGTTCGTGCTCTTTGGGGGAGGCTAACGTTCAGCAGTGGACGGCAATTGGCTGATATGATGAACACTTCTCGATCGTTATTCGTCCAGGTTTCAGGTTCATCCGGAAATGGTGTTGGGATAAGCGCAATATCTTATGGAATGCTTATCACCACCAGTTTTGAAGTCGTCTAACTCGCCTCTACGCATCATCTGCCTAGCCTTTTCCCAACTATAATATTGGGGTCGGCTTCCAGTTAAACCCCGTATTTTAACCAGTATTTTATGTGGGGCGGCTGCCCACCAGACCTCCACCACCCATTAACTGAGTAAAAAGGTAATTCTTGGGAAGACTGGAGTCAGAACTACTGGTTTCTGACAATCCGTAACGACTGACAAAGATATACAAATGACATACGGGAGCCGGGAGCGGGGAGGCACGGAGGAAACTCGGTATGTCAGGATGGTCACCCATCCACAGACCAACCTTGGCAAGCGTTGCTTAACCTTGAAGATCAAACCGTGCGGCTATTGTTTCATAACCAAGAGCTCCTCGCCTCTACAAAATTTGCATTATCTACCTCAGTAGAACAACATCTCTATGTAGTCACCCAGATATCAGTCTATTTTAGTGCTATTTAGTCCATCCATTATCTGTAATTTAGTCTCAACGTTTATTTAGTAGGCACGATTTCCACGATCACATGATTGTCTCGTCTAGTTTGATAGGAACAATGCATGCTCATTTAAGCCCAAGAACTACATAATATGTCGCAAGTTATCAAGAACAATGGTTTTATTTATCAAATCTTGAGTGTAGCTATGAATAATCGTTATTGTTAATTGATGTAACAATCATTTATTGCAGTTCTTTACACAATGGTTATAGTAGCTATTATATTGGAAAACATTTATGGAGCAATATCATAAAAAACTACTGTTTTAATTAAGCTAGGTACCTATTTTATGGTCAAACTTTAAGAACAAGGAAAAATGTTCTTTAAATTTAATTGTTACAATTTTTAGTAGGTATGCTACATGAACAACTTTATTTAATTTAAAGTATATAATTGGCAATCCTTAATAATACCCTTATCTTATGCGAAAGTAGCTCTGTCTATTTGTCTGTCTATCTGACACGCTTTCACGCCAAAACTATTGAACCGATTTAAATTAAATTTGGTACACAGTAGCATAAGTCTAGAGCCTACTGTGTACCAAATTTAGGACATAGGCTACTTTTTAACTACCTACTTTTTGTAGGAAGAAAACTCAAGGTAACCTCAGAATTAAATAATGGGGACACAAAGTATATTATGCAGTCACAAAATAACAAAAAATAATTTAATTCTCTGAATACCAGTCGGCGCCACAAACGCGAGAGATCTTCATTGACTGACGTAAATATGACGTTGATGTGAATTTAACAATTAATGTCAGATAAAATTAGCGTTTTGACAGGTGCCTGGACCTGACGCCTCAGTGCTGCCATCTCTGCAAACCCTCATTGCTTAAAACTTACCTAACTAAAAAAACGTTCCTAGTAACAAGTTTACAACAAAATTGAATTTTATGGTTACAAAGTTTTAACTACCCCAACAGTGTTGCGTCATTCTTACTCCAAATAGTAGGTATCTACTACAAATAGTTGTACTCAAAAAACAACGTACATAATAGTCATAATACATTGTTGAAATAAGGGGCACGCTCGAAAGTAAACTATTTATGTCATTCATTCATCCTACAAATAGTAAACAAAAAGAGGGATTGATTGTGTCATCAATTAACCTACTTTCTTATTGGATTTATAAATCTTGAGCTATTATGCAATCATGTTCTATTAGACACGCTTATTAGAGCACTCTTCTTCTCTCTACTTATTTAAAAACTAGCTGACCCGCGCAACTAAGTCAGCGTAACATTTTTCATAAAGGTGCCGCTCTTATTGGTTGTAGCGTGATGTTAGCCTTCCTCGATAAATGGGATATCCAAAAGAATTTAACAATTCAAACCAGAAGTTCCTGAGATTAGAGCGTTCAACCTAACCAACAAACTGTTCAGCTTTATTCTATTCGTATAGAAACACTTATAGATTTGCTGTGCCCCTGTCGGGCATAATTATATGTTCATAATTATTTATACAATTTTTTATTTACCACCAGCATGTACATTATGGATTCCAATAAACAATTTGAAACAACAGACTGTTCTAAGTTTTTGGAACATTTAAAATTATTTTTTCAGTAGTAAGGTATTCTTTTAAATTTTTTACTAAGTATTTTTTTTAATTTTTTATTTGTAATGGGTTTGCTCTTGACTCTATTCAAAGTCAGAGATGACAGAGACAAAGTCTACGATGGAGCGAGCTTACCCAGAAGGAGCCTGTTCACTCTAACTTTTAAGAGATTAGGGTTGTAAGCGTTTGGAAACACAGATGCTGGCAGCGTTTAAAATGTCTGTTTGTTGTACATTTGGCTTAAACATTTGAAGCATTTATTTTTTGCCTGCGACTTCGTACATGCTTATCCCATTTTTTCCCCTACCCGTGTACCAACACCAACTTAGTACTATAATATATCACATCAAGTAAACTTACAGTTATTTCTGTATTTGTTGCGCTTGGAGGTGCTCCATTCTCCGTAAACTGCAGCCCGAAATAATCCTTCTCAACCAATTCCAAATGTTGATACACTTGTTCTAAAAGTACATTTCCTTTAGCTTTTTTCTGAAATAAAAAAGAAGAACGCACTGTTAAAGGGTGTCATTTATTTATTTATTGCCTTTGATGTAATCTCATAAGTCATAACCCTGGAACATTGGAGGCATGGAAGGCATGGCATGGTAGCGTTGGAAGGTTGAAGCAACATCACAGAAGCCTTGTTTGACCCTTTGAATCTTATTTGATTATTGTTTTCCTATTTGGGGGTGTGTGGCATTTGTAGATTATGCAACAATATAATATAGAATATCTCGCCAACACGCACAGTTCCAATGTTAAACGAATTATTTAAAGAATAATGCATTATTTATATTGAAAGGAACATTATTTTCAAGGCAAATTGGAAAAAATATGAACTTTGTCAAAAACCCGACCGCTAAAAACGACTAAAAAGTTCGAAACAAGTCACTTTTCAAGCAGTCTGATGCAGTTGGTGGCATCAGATTAGTGATTGTACTGCACTGTAACTTTTTAGTTGTTTTTAGAGGTTGGGTTTTTTGACAAAGTAATTTTTTTTATTTCCTAAATATTAGTTAGTTTTGGAATCGTCTCCTCGAGCCCTTTAACTTGAAACCCCACTTGATAACTTTAGAAAAAAAAATTTTTTTTCGAGGCAAAATTAGGCGCAAAAAATCCGCCATTCTGTTTTTATTTTATTTTGATATACCCAGTGTCACTCTCACAGTAAATACAAATCTAACAACACGTCTCAAGCTAAAATCCATCAAGCCGTTTAGGCTCTAGAGCATGCCAAAGAAATATAATATATACACATAAATACATACATACACTTGAAAAACATAACCCTCCTTCTTTTGCAGTCAGGTAAATATCAGTATCTAATATTATCACAATTTACAAAGTAAAATGGTTTAAGGAATTAACTGATACAAATAAATCCTTGGAAAGCTAAAAATGGATTAACTACATTCTAAGCTAGAAAATAATATGTGTATGGAATTATTTGATTTTCATTCACCAATTTGTTGAATAGCAGTAAAATAATTTCTAAGTTTATCAATAAACATTTGTAGTACTATCACTTTCTTAACTAACTGATAGACATTTCTGGTGATAAAACATATAAAAACAATTTTCAAGTAAAATTATTCATCTGAATGATTAGTTGAATTGAAATTGAGAACTTTTGGTTGTGTTTATTGGTCTAAAATCTAATTTTCAGATAGTGTAAGCTTAACTTGTGTTGATTATTATTATCACAGAAGTATTGGGACCCACAGGATATCAGATGCAAAGCAACCTATATACAAGGGAATGGGCTCAGGGACTTTGCCTCTACTTTTAGGACACCACACATTAAATTAAAATAATTAAAAAAATAAACCAGTACCTCGATTTGAAAGGAGTGCTGTGTATCATCCAGGAACTGCACAGTGACATTGAAGATGTTGAGCTTACGTTCGCGCGCCAGCTCCGAAGCACGCACGTTGTACGTCCCACTAGAACTGCTGAACGCTCGTCTTGATACACTCTCGATCATCTCATCGATTAGTCACCCGCAGGCCGCGTTTCTACCGGATTCCAACAAGACGAGTCAACGCCCGACGAAGGCGAAACTACACTTATCGCGTAACAACACTCACAACGAGCCAATTACGTATTATCGAAGCAAAACTTCAATTAACCTCATGAATCATTTTAGTGGACCTTCGCGGCGACATGTATCTTTACAATGCACAAACGGTAATCCCAACACATGAGGTCGCCGTGACGTAATATTCTACGCAATTTTTCGTCCCGAAAGCTTTGCAAACATTATAAACTCATGTTTATTATTATTGTCAGATGTTCGATCATGTATCGGTGCGGTGCGCGGTTATTTTTATAACCAATGTATTTAGTTTAAGACAGAACTTTGTGCTAAATAGGTCCTTTCTTCTTAATATAGTTTGTCCTTGTTTTAATTTCTATTTATAAATCTACTATTTTCGTCAAATATTATACAAATTCACTGTCGCTCTGTCGCTGATAAGAAATTCCGCCATATTGGTATCACAAATAATAGGGATGTACAAGACTTAAGCATTATTGAGTGTCATTTGGTATAAATGTGTTTTATTTATAAAAATATAAAACTTACTCGAAATAATTTTTAAATTTATCTAGCAATAACAAAGGCCTTGAAGTATCCTCGAAATCAAAAGTTAATCATTTAATCAATCATTTAATTCGAGTATCGATACCCGTGTTAGTAACAACATAATTGCAAACTATGTTAGTAAAACATACAAAAAGTAAAATAAAAGTCTTATTAGTTTTATAGTAATTAACTTTTTTTTAGTAGTTAAGTAAAATGGTTACTAAACCTATATATACATAGCGATAGATGAGGTCTATGATGGAGCGAGCGTGCCAAGAAGATGCCTATTCACTCTTGATTTAAAGGCAGACGGGTTATATGTGGACGGGTACACAGATGCTGGCAGAGAGTTCCACACTTTAGCTGTGCGTATAATAAATGTGGAAGAGAAGCGCTGGGTACGACTAATCGGGATATCGACCAAGTACGGATGGTAACAGTAAAAAACAGTCTGTAGAAGACCGACAGGCAGGCAACATTTCGCCGATGGCCTAGGATGTGAAGCTGAGCCGCCAACGTCTCGTCACCTACAAGCCTTTTTGCTCTGCGTTCAACCGAGTCCAATGCAGCAAGCTGGTATTTTGCTGAGCCATCCCATAATTACAGACTCAGAAGCTGTCCTGATGTGAAGTATCGTGTTACCCTATTTAGGATGCTCAGCTTTTTGACTGCAGTCTGTGCTTTTGACTCGATTGTTGAGCCGAAGTTGAGATTGGACGACAACTCCATGCCCAAAAGCTCCAGGCGGTCGGTAACAGGTACCGGCGTACCTCGGAATGTAGGAAATAGCTGATGCTGATTTTAGCAGTTAAGAGACACGCCTGTGTTTTCATTTGCATTGAATTTGACCAGATTGTCGTCGCCCCACTGGGAAACGAGATTTATGGTAGAATTCATTCGCTCTACCATGGCCTCTCTAAGAGTAGCTGTTTCCTCCCTGGCGGCTCTTGCACTGGAAAAGTATCTTTCTGAGACTGTGCTGTCATCTGCGTATCCGATTGCACCAAGTTGCTGCAGGTCGTTGATATGCAGCAGAAATAGAGTCGCAGAAAGAACAGACCCCTGAGGAACACCGGCATCAATAGCCATATGATCCGATGAGTAGCCGTCTATGACCACTTTGATCGAACGCTCGCTCAGGAAGTCGGAAATCCATGTGCAAAAGTTAGCAGGAATGCCGAACGCGGGGAGCTTACCCAACAGACTAGCATGCCAGACTCTATCAAAGGCCTTTGAAATATCGAGTGACACAGCAAGAGCTTCGCCGTGGTTTTCAATGGCTTCACCCCAACAATGCGTTACATATACAAGAAGATCCCCAGTTGACCGACCACGACGGAAGCCGTACTGGTGATCACTGAGGAGCTCACTGTCTTCCAGGTATGATAGCAGCTTATTTTTAAGTACCCTTTCCATCACTTTACACAGTGTGGAGGTTATGGCGATTGGTCTGTAATTGACAGGGTCGGCAGGGTTACCCTTTTTGGGCTGCACATTAGCAAGCTTCCAGGACTGTGGCACCACTCCGATTTTTAGGGAGAGACGATACAGGCGCGTCAGGATAGGAGACAACTATGCAGCACAGCTTTTGAGGACTCTCGCGGGTATTCCGTCAGGACCGCTGGCCTTATTCACGTCCAGACTACAAAGGACCCTACGACTCTCTTTCAGGTGAATTGTGATCTTGGGCATTGTGGAGCCACAATAAGGTATGTGAGATGGTGTATTAGAGGCCGTATCAAGGCGAGAATTTTCGGCAAAGATCGAGGCAAATAGGTTTGCCTTTTCCTGCGCGGAATGAGCCAGCGTTCCATCAGACTTCTGCATAGGAGGCAGCGAAGGACGGCAGAAATTCATCTCGACCGATTTTGACAGGGACCAGAACTTCGACGCCAATTACGAACGCCAATTTAGCCCCAATCCGACCAACATGGTGAAAATACGCCTTCCGTAACACCCGTTTGCAATCCTTAGCAGCAGCATTGTACGTTCTTTTTGTCGCGCGAACACTTTGCCCGTCGCTCCCGTCACTGCCGGCCAAAGCCCAAGCCCGGTATGCCTGCTCTTTACGCAGGTTAGCTTGCGCACAAGACGCGTTATACCAGGGCTTAGCCTCGCAGCCAAGTGGGACGTCAGAGAATGGTATAAAATATTCCATTCCCTGACGTATCACGTCAACAATTGCGACGGCGCAGTCGGATGGGCTGCGCGACGAGAAGCAAGTTTGCCGCCATGGGTAAGATGCAAAGAAATGTCGCATCTCATCCCAGTTTGCTGACCCGTACCTCCATTCCTGCCTCGTGCCTCTAGGGCTTAAATCTGGAGGAGAGCAGGAAGATACGGACTTCACCAGACAGTGGTCGGACGAACCGAGCGGAGCCCAGACCGAAACAGAGTGCCTGTCCGGATCTGTTGTCAGCAGAAGGTCCAAACAGTTGGGTGTGCGGCCCTCAATATCCGGAACGCGGGTAGCTTGGTTAACCAGTTGCTGGGGATCTAAAGATATCGCAAACTTGCGCGCCTCTCTTCCAGTATGGTCAGTTTTCTGAAATGGGAAAAGCCATTTCTGATGATGGGCATTAAAATCCCCCAGAAAAACAATCTCCGCTGTCGGATATTTGCGTTGGGCCAATTCGGCTGCCCCTATAAGATGACTGGCCTGAGGTCTCATAAGATGATGAGGATATTGACAGGGAGCGGAGAGTACTTTGTGTGAGAGCTTATATGATTGGGCCCAGGGTCCGAGGGGATCCAACTGCCAGCGGACAGGTTAACATCCCGAAAGCGTTATTGTATTGAACGCGAAGGGCGCTGTACGATTTCTGTGTAATTTTGACAAAAGTAAAAAGGCGTGGAGTAAGCACTATAATTATGGTGCGCTTAACTTCTTTAGAGGCACGCCAAAATCTGTGGGCAATCATGTAAGCTCTCACACACAGTACTCTCCGCTCCCTGTCAATATCCTCATCATCTTATGAGACCTCAGGCCAGTAGTCAATAAGTGACCCAGAAATTTATATAAATCCACCCTTACAAGGGGTATCAAGGAGTGACAACCTCACTAATGTCCATTATTGGTGTATTTCAAAAGAAAAGGGAAAAGGAAATTTCTTTCAACAGACCTGCGACAAAAAAAGATTATACCGTGATTTCCAACTTCAAATTGGTATAACTATTACGTCACATCACTAGTAATCAATGTACGTTTAATTATTTCGCTTGAGCTTCCGTTTGTCATTTACATTTTTTGTGAATTTATTTAGTTAAAATAATTATAATGTAGATAAATAAAACAAAATGTTGAATCAGTGTAATACTTTTTTTTCAATGGTATTTCGAAAAGTACTTGTGGCATTCGCAGTAACGAAACGCAAAAGTTAGCGCCATTGTGATGGCGGCAACGAATGGCGGGGTTTTTGAATTGTGGGACACTGACAAATTAATATAATTATATGTTTTTTTTTTCATTTCGCTGTTCATCGAATGGAATAAGGTAAGTAAATGTTACAAAATGGAGATAAAATAAAATGTATTTCAGTTGAGCTGAGAACCTTATTCTTATTTAAACCTATGCGGAGATAATATCTCCGCATAGATTCACCGCTCATATTATGAGCGGTGAATCTTGGGGGTTGAGTAAGACAAACTCAGGCACGGCACGGTGTGGCATTTTTGATATTTCGCGATTACTTATAAAGATCATAAATAAATAGTAGACGATTAGGTATTTAATAAACAATTAATATCGATATATCTAGGTAGGTAGGTATCAGATTATTCCTGCCAAGCCTCCTTTCTTAGTTTCTGGCAAGCTAGCCGCATCACACCGTCACACTCGGCTCACATTTTCTCTTGAAACGAGATACATTTATACTGAGTGATTCTATTAATTGCTTGGTAGGTATATTCTTAGGTATATTTCAATAGGTATATTCTAAACAAGCAATAATTAGATTCATTCTTTATATACCTATGTAACTGGATTCGAAAAGTTCGATTAAGTGGATTTTGGGTCTTTAGCAACGGATGGGGTGCATTCGCTGTATCTGTAGAAAGCTGCACCAGCTTCATACACCAATATTTCTGCAAACCTTATCAGGGTCATGTGCATACAACGCCTCTGCAGTACCTAGCTCCTAAATACTTTTCATACAAATCAAGTGTGGCAGAGTCGGTAATTTTTCGTAGAAACTGACGGTCCATGTTAGTATAGAAATTGTTACAGTTGAAATTTGTGCTCAGCGTAATTTGCTTAGATGCTTAATATTACACTTTGGTATAGTAAAAGCGTGTCTACCGCGCTGTGAAACTGCTGCTAAGGTAGGTATCACTAAATATCATAATTACAGTAGATAAATCAAACAACGATTGGGTTCATGAATTAATTATTGGAGCACTTGCTCGGATCAAACCTAATAAATAGGTACTGTACTGTTCTTTAAAAACTAATCTATTTTTTCATTGTTCTAATTTATTTGAATCTTTTTACCTTACAAAGTTTTATCGACTGGCCAATTCAACCAAGAAGGTGAGTACAAAGCCATAGTTAGTACCTACTCATTCACCACTCCTAGTGGTAGTCAGTTACTGAATGGTTACTTTCGTATAGGTAGGTAGGTAATCCAGATCAGTCGTCAGTCAAAAACATTATTACCATAGGTAGATAGAGTACCTTCTAACTGTTTAAAACTTTCAAACAGTCAGATATTTATAACGTTGTTTTATCGATGTCTACCTTAAGTTCTGAAAAAATTTCACTAAGCGTACAAGTTCGTAGCCGACTGTAGGTAGGCGCTGCAGGCAACGTGTCGCCGCGTCTTGTTTATAATTTCTATGAAAATACCTTTCGTAGTTAGCGACACGTTGCCTGAAGCTGCATGGCGGCAAAAAGATTGCCGCGGGGTACCTACTTTAATATTGGAATCGAATAGATTTTTTAAAAAACCATCATGATAATCATATCAGCCGAAAGACGTCCACTGCTGGACATAGGTCTACCCCAAGCGTCGCCACAACGACCGGTACTGCGCGTCTCGCATCCATCGGCTACCCGCGACCTTCACCAGTCACCGGTCCACCTGTGGGAGGCCGCGCCAACGTTGCGTCTTCCGGTACGCGGTCGCCACTCCAGAACGTTTCGGCCTCATCGACCATCTGCGAGCAATGTGCCCTGCCCACTGCCACTTTAGTTTGGCGATCCTTCGGGCTATATCGGTAACCTTGGTTCTCATCATTCTTGATTCGATAACGCAAGAAAACTCCAAGCATTGCCCTCTCCATTGCCCTTTGAGTATCGAAATGCAAGCACCAAGGATTGAAGAGTAGGTCCTAAGGGTAGATACACTAAAATGAATAAAACCAGCAATCAAACAGTTATCTGCCTTTATTCTGCTTCTCTTCATAAACCAGCAGCCATAATCATTCGTTCGGTACCATTATAGGAAGAAAAAATTAATACGCTATTACATACTGTTACAGTTTGGTTTGAATATGTGTTACAGCTGAAGTTATGTGTAGATTTTATAATTGTATTACTATTATTATTATAGATACATGTGGATCATGAAAACCAGGGTGCAACGCGATTTTGCAAGGTAATGTTATTTTTTATTTTAATTATACCTTTAACGGGACTAGCAGTTTTATCGTTAAATTATATCATTTGTACTTAGCATTCTATGCTCTTTCTATTACGCTAATGTTTGATGGGAGTCAGATTTTTCATACGCTATAAATTGTACGGAGATTTATTACTATACATTTAAAAACGTGAAAGGACAATATTGCTGGCGTTTGTCTCCTAGAAAAGTGTAAAGAAGGTTTATTTAAAGAAATTACTTGCAATAACAAGGGTATTAATCTATTTGATTTATAAATGAGAAATCTGACTCCTTTTATTATAAGTACCTACAGATTACGCACAACATCGCGTCGCACAATTTTTAAGTCACTGTTTACCTTACTGCTCGTGGCTTGTGTAGTGTTGTGGTGTGTTTAAGTCGATAAAAAACCCTTTCCGTGAATATGATTTTTTAGTTTATGGCCAAACATCCCTTTTTTAAATACGCTTTTTTGCATTTGTAATATTTTTGAAAATATAAATTTTGATAATATTTTTTTCCCTTTGTTCCTAAATATTAATCCAAATAGTTTTATTATCCTTAATATTGTATTTACAATTTTTCAACAGCCGAAAAATATGTTCAATTTTTATAATATTATTTTTTTAACGACTCTTGTTAAGTAGTAGGTAACAGTACAAATATTAATGATCACAAGTTGGTTTTCATTGGTCATTAACATACAATATTACAATTACAGCCTTATTACTATTGGTAATACAGTTAACAGCAGGTCTTTAATTGAAAACTATCTAACTAAATTATTTACATAGGCATGTGATATTTTGCGAGAGGTATGATTTTGGAAGTATAATAATGTTATACAAAGTATACCTTTCAAAAGGATTTAAATATATATACCTAGTCAACCATCAAAATTTAAAAGAAATCAGCAAATATCACGGTTTTTAATTTTGTATTCCGAAATATCGATAAGGCACCTGTCTCCATAGACGTGGTGATTTAATGCAATGATAAAATTGCAAATAAAAGAATTTTGTTTGTCGATGATCTCAAATATTTTTTAATATCACTGTGCGTGCACCGAATAGTTACATTGAGTATTCTAAAGTGTGAGTTTCATCGAGATTATCATATAAATTTTATTTAGGCATATTTCTCGCACAAGTTTATTTCTTAAAACATAATTATATATAACGTCAAATTTTAGTATTTTTGGAAAATCTACATATCATAAGTATACTCTTCAAAATCTACATTTCCAAATGCGAGGCAATTTTATTAGTTTAACAGTCACCGTGCGAGAAATATGCGCATTAAAATCATCTAACTTTAATTTCAAGACCCCCTGTTACATGTATTTATGTCTATGAAAATGTGAATATTAATTATCCCAATTATAAACAAACTGCTGGATGAAAATTGAAATCATATGGTTAATATCGCCACAAAATCCAACTTGAATACTGCCTAATTACAATAAAACTTTTTTAAAAAGCTATGAAATTATACTTAATACATAAAACTAATAATACATTTCATTAAAATCAAATTACGAAAACAATATTTACAATTTACGGCAATATTAGATAATAATTATATTTAATTAATCTATACATATCGTTTTATACCTATCTATCAACAAAAACCTACTATAGATTAATAAAAAAATCTTAGTAGGTTATACTAAGATTGACGACACATTTTAACTACTATCATAATATCGATATTAATCTTAAGTCTAAAAAGTGCAACATTCGCTAAAGAGAACGAAACAACTCAGAGTATTTTTAATAAATTAATGTATCAGCTACATTACATTGTTATTGACGAAAATTAAACATATTGTACTTATTTACAAAATGCAATCTTTTTACAAAAGAAAACCTGGAAGCTACACTATTTTTGCATGTATGAAACATAAGTTGCCATCTTTGTGAGTTCCGCTAGACCGATGCTTTTAAGAAAAGAGTAAAAGTTCCTATTTCATTAACATTGTTTGTTATTTTTGTTTTATAATCAATTTATTTTAAAATACAAATAATGGGAATGGAAACATTGAAATGGTAAAGTGATTTTGACAATTCAATTTTATTACTTTGTACTAGTAAACACCTACATTAATCGCTACGACATTCCATTCATATCATTGTAAACTACATCGAGACGAATATTTCAGTCGAAATTTGTTTTATAATACATTTACGTTACACTTAATACTATTTATCTACTTTCCATGTTTCATATTGGCTGGAATCGCATAAAGATTTGCGGTTAAGGCCAGACCTTTCATCAATAAAAAACAAAAGGAAACATTCGCCTTCATAAATAAGACACTATCGATGCAAATTATAATTAATTTGAATATCGAGACGAGATCACGAATCTACGTGCAGATCTTAAAGCGAAACCATCGATATCGATAACATTGTCTCACGGACGCACCTCATCACTAAACTCTAACAATTTGTCGTCTTTTTTCGCGTGAGTTCCTGTACACAAATGGAAAAGATTAGATAAAGTTCAGGGTCCATTGATGGATTACAAACTAATAATATGATGGACCTTTTTAATGGACTTAGGACTCTGGAATGTGTCCAATCCAATGTTCGCAATTGTGTACGGGATTATACAGATGAAAAGGTCTTATTACTGTTGTGTTAGGGTGCCTGTTCATTTGCGCGGACCGAGGCAGCAGAGCGGAGAAACGGAGAAATGTCAGTCAAAATATCAGTGACTAACGTGGTGCGGAGATTTTATGCAATTCCATTGGTTAAAATTACTCCGTTTCTCCGCTCCGCTGTAATGGACAGGTACCAATATTGTTGTATTTAGACCATGCCTTTGGACATCATTCTGACAGTGTTCTTAAGTGCCTGCCGTTTGTTGCAGAACCATATTCTGATAACCTCGCGTTCGTAGCCAAGCTGATGTGCCAGTCCAGTGATTTCGGTGCCTGAAAAAAATAGAACAATAGCATTAGGTTTTTGTGGTTCATTGTACCTAGTGCAGAGTGTCAAATTGTACGAGTATAGGTACCTAGGTATGGTTTTTCCTTTGTTACAAGTTGAAATGTCGCAATTGGGAATCTTAATCATCTTAAGTTTGCGGAAAACGTGAGTGGTTTTTAACATAATTATGTGTTGGTTTCGTGGATTACCCCATGACTAATAAATAGGCATCCACTCTTAAGGCCAATTATCGTAGGTGTTTAAAAAACTTTCTAATCAAAGTCGCAATATCATTATTATCACCATTATAGGTAACCATAGAAATAAGTTTCTGTAAAGGAATATTGTGTTACTATTTTTGGTTACATGAAAGTATATTCTATCTACCTATCTATCTACGAGTATCAATGTCAAAGATTTATAGAGGTGTTTTAGAAAGTTTAAGACTGAAATGCGAATCGATCATCATCATCATATCAGCCGAAAGACGTCCACTGCTGGACATAGGCCTCCCCCAAGCGTCGCCACAACGACCGGTCCTGCGCGTCTCGCATCCATCGGCTACCCGCGACCTTCACCAGTCACCGGTCCACCTGTGGGAGGCCTTTCAACGTTGCGTCTTCTGGTACGCGGTCGCCACTTCAGAACTTTTCGGCCCCATCGACCATCTGTTCTGCGATCGCTCGCTACGATCGAATCGAGCGCTTCTTAAAAATACTAGATTTGTTATTCTGCTATATGGCAAATGAAAACGAACTGCGAGAAGGTAGATACTACGACCATCAAAACTCCTTGGAGGTAATTTCTCATCTAACTATACCTACAGTTTATCGGTAGGTAACACATAACTATGTTTTGCCGCATGTCGTAAAATTGGAACTCCAGAAGAATTTTCCCTTTTTTATTTATAAAGCTGGGAATTCTTGTTATATCGAGGATGCGTTTATTCACGCAGATCTCACTCATATGCACACACACTCCGGCCCAGAACAACTAGGTAGGTAGGTATACCTAATACCTATATGCTGTACAAAACAAACATTTAATCAATGTGGATTCGAACTCGCGACCCCAATCACTTCTGCCGCTGCGTAGACTATTTTTTACCTTCTATACAGTTACTAGGTATACCTACCAAATATCTATACTTCCGCAGGTGTATGGTCATACTCTATATTCCGGTACAAAATTCTGAGTGCACTTTTCTTCTTGAGAATATCTAACAGAAAATCTGTCTTTTTTACTAAAATGTTTGCCATCATCTCAATAATCCACCTCCTTACTAGGCACATCATCATTAACATCTTTAGACTAGCTTTTGCCCGCGACTTCGTACGCGCATATCCCGTTCCCGTAGGAATTTCGGGAAATCCTCTCTAAGTGCTCCTCTACACTCCCCAAGGAACCAACTTGCCAAATTTCAGCTTACTACGACCAGTACTTTCAGCTGTGCTTGACAGTTAGTCATTCAGTCAGCCAACAGTAATAGAATAATTTCATATAATTAGGATTTTCCTACCCTTTTAACAGTCCACATTCAAAACTGACCTTACGGTGACCTACTTGCTAATATATCATGACAACCGGATTATTTATTACCTACACAATTTTTTGGTCACCGGTAAGTAGACAGGGACCATTTTGAAACTTCTTTTTTCTATGTGACACATAGACATCTTTCATTCCTCACTGACATTGGAATCCCTCTTAGCATTCGTATCTCTGCATCAAGCAATATTTCATAATCATCTGCCTAGCCTTTTCCCAACTATGTTGGGGTAGGCTTCTGGTCAAACTGGATTTAGCTGAATACCAGTTTACTAATTAACTGAATACTAATTTTACGTGGCTGCCAACCAAACCTCCATAACCCTTAACACGGATAGCACGGTACTTCATGGCAAGACTGGAGTCAGATTTACTGGCTTCTGACTGTTCGTAACGGCTACCAAAGATCTACTAACAATTGCCGGGAACAACGGCTTAACGTGCTTTCCGAGACACGAAGGAACTGTATGTCAAGATGGTCACCCGATCCATAGACCATTCTTGACAAGCGTTGCTTAACCTTGAAGATCGACCCGTGCTTCTGTTATTATCTAGCCACGAGCTCCTCTAGCAATACCTATTTAATTCATTTTAACTACCCCTTTCCATACAACACGGTGTCATTTTAGTTGTCTTACAACAGCAGCCCAATTCATCTATCCAATGACTACTACACATTCATGAAAAAAAAAATTGATTTTATAAACTAAATTATTAAAAAAATGAAAATATTATTCCTTATCATGACGCATGACGTAGTTTGGGACGGCGCTGTATGGAATGGCGACATTGTTTTTTACGTAAACATTATTAACAAGGTGTTTTATAATTCGAATGCATTATTTATTTGTATTGAACCTTTCATCTTGATGAATTATTAAAAAAAAATTGGTTGTCTGTAAAGTCAGTTTACCGACGATAATTTTACGTGATAATGTCATAAGAAAACAATGATCGAATTCTTAACAAACAAGCCGAACGCTTAGGTCGATCGTGCCTCTCTATCGTTTGTTCCGCGCTCTCGCTTGCACGCTGGAGAACTGGGTAACACAATGCAACTTGTCAAGACTGGTATCAGATTTTCTGGTTTCTGACTATCCGCAACGACTAATAATTAGTCGTTGCGGATAGTAAATTATTTACCTTTTGCAGAACATAGTTCTCAGGTGCTACCAATAACAAAACTTAAACGTTTTCAGAAGATAACGAATTTTTCCCCAAATAATATCCAATTAACCTGCACTAACGTAGGGCTTAAGTTATTACTAAAATATCGCCACACTCACCAGAAGGATGGGTGTTCCTTTCAAAATGCGCGTTGAGTAGTTCTAGAGCTTGCGGTGTGAATGAAGTTCGCCGTTTTCGCTTCTTGCTTGGCTCCATGCCTATAAAATCTGTCAGATGGTTTTGGCCCGAAGCGTACCTGTAATGACCACAATTTTAAACATTAATAACATTGAATTAAGACTGGATTTTGAGAGAACTGCTGTAAGAACTTATAATTTGACCGGTCCTATGTGTAGTGTCCCTGTTTGTACTGTAAGTGCTATGAAAGGTGATAAAGCGTTAGTATTGTTTTTTTTGTGATTCACATTTATTTCCTAAGATTGTGGTGCTAAAACGAAAAATATGTCTAAATGAATAAGAAAACTATAGTTCGTTTTAGCAACACGACTCTAAGAAAGCCCATAAGCTCGTGGTTGATCGCATTTGTTCGGAAAATACGCTAATCGAATTTTTAGTGCGATAAATTCGATGAACGTATTTTTCGTAGTATAAGCAGCCCTGAAAATGCAAAGTGCGAATAAAGGGTCAAACAGACTGAGGGGAATCTCGCGCGGAATTCACGTCAGTTTGTTAGAACCTCGGTTATATGGAGAACTGCGTTTTGAAAGTGCAAATAGCTTCAACTTTAGGACTAACTGACCGACTCCTTAATAACGTATAAGTGCCTATCAATGTTTTAGTTGAAATTAATACTGTGAGTTTGAGATTTGCTGAGTTGAATCTATCGTTTTGAGGTCTACAAACATAAAAACCGTTGCAGAGAAACATTTAGTCAGGGTCACGGATTTTTATAATATGAAAAATTTTCAACAAAATAATCTTTCGTATGAAGCTTCTCTATGCATCGACAACTGAATCTCGATCACATATAGATAGAAACAATACTGATTAACTGGACTTATTCATGTTCACATTACCTTTAATATTAAACATAAGCCTTGCTCTGGTTTCATAATGCTAACGACATTTGAATTATCTTACATAAATGAATTTTCTTCATTTTATCTCTTATTTCCCATAATCTAGATAGTGTAATAGAAGCGGCCTATGTTGGGTCTATGTTGACTGTTAGCTCTTTTGTCATCATTAGGTTAATCTTTACCCAAGTTATTATTATTATTCTAGTCTCTAAGGTTTATCTTCCAGTCTAATCAGCTTCTAAATTATTACGTGCTTCTTCTTATACCTCGGAAAGTTACATTAAATATCCATAGGGCTTTCTTTAACTATTCCATTCGCTAATAGTTTCAGTTCCTTTTAAACTTCTGCCCTCCTTACAAAAATAGACGAAGGCTGTCCGTCTAGTTCATTCGACAGCTCAGTAGACTTCCGACTTTAATTTGTAGCAACTCCATTTATAACAACACTGACTGAGAATATAAACACTATAATAGACGTACCTAGTTCTTAATAATAAATTAACGACATCGCCGAAGTAACACAGGAATTAATTCAAGTACTATAGCCAACAGAGGCGGTCGTTAAAAATTACCACCAAGAGGGACCGATTGCAAATTCAATGCACCTATTTGCAATGTTAAACCGCAGCGTTTCATTCAGATAATGCATTTTAATGATGCAAAATGTCGATCGATGGATCCTGTTGGGGCATCTTACGGCGTCATTACATCTTTGTTGAAGATTTAAGTGACATCTGGTTTAGTTTTAAATTTTATGGAAAGTAGGGGTTCGTTGGTTGGTTAAGTGTTGTCTTCATTTTGATTATCATGTTTGTTTAGAGATTTCGTTTATGTGAACAATTTTTACAGTTTTCACCACCTTTAGAGATCTTATAACTTTGATCCCCTGTAATTATAAGTTTGTAGAGCCTATAAGTTAATCTAAAGTGTTTGTTAGTAAATTGGTTTTTGAACTCACTATATTTTTAGAACTTCTTCAATAGTTCGGTGCTTAGGAACTGTGAGATTAGTTTAATAATTCAGGTGTTTCAAACGCTGTAGGTCGGTCTAGTTTAAGTTTGAAGTTTTCCTTCAATTCTAAGTTTAGATAACTGAAATATAGAGACGAGCTAAGTTCTTTTGAATATATAAAATTTGATAGAGTTCATTTTTTATGCGCTTTAAAAGACTATTGCATCGGTCTAACTTTACCCAAATATTTTAAAGATGAAATTTTCAGAGAACATCAAGTGTTCATTTTAAGAATTCATATTTTTCCATAACAATTAACATAAACAACAATACCTACCGATTTGTTGAACATCTAGGTGAGTTACACTAATGTTGATGATTTAGAAGAGTGCTTTAGAAAGTCGGTTCGAAATTAAGAACTATGTGTTAGGAGCTGTGATCACACGTGAGATACGCCTAAGATGAGAACAATAATAACGATGATGATTCCTAATGACAACCAAACATAAAGAAACGTCTAAAAAGAAAAAGGACATTCAGAGAATAACAAAACACGCTCAAACCAAACAACCGCACCGTAAAAACTAAAACATGCATGATATAGCCAGTTTGTGTTAAACCCGTCTTGGATGAGCACCTAAATTAGGAACAACTGATTTCAAGAATAGACGAGAAGAAATTAGTTATTCCTAACTTTGGGTAACGGTGAGTGTTGGATGTTAGTCGTACAGCAGATCCAAATAAACATAAAGCCTAGCCCGAAGCATTAGTTAGTCCAGATTTGAGAAATGTCTTTCACAACGTTGCTAAGCATTATAGGCCAAATGTTTCACGAACACGGTGTAGCACATAACCACGAACATAACTCACTCAAACAAATATTTACCTCTCTTCAGCTTCCTTCATCCAACGTTCGAGCACCGGTTTGATTTTCTGCGCACTTTTTGGTGTTATATCCAATTTCTCAAATCTGTATCGAACATAAATGTAATGTTAGACTCTGCTATGCGAGCACCGGTCAAATGAAAATCTAACGCGAAGCACCTTTAGAACGCGATGTAACTCTTTACCCGATCCAAATTAACAGAGGCATAAACACAGGACATTGACATTGCGTTAACGATTTTAGACAGAGAAAAAAAACAATAGGCAATTTAGTCTGCCGAGGTAATCAGTTTGATTAATACCGAACAAGGTAACAATAAAACAACGAATTCAGAAACGAAAGGTAACGTATGCCAATGCCCTGGCTTTGAATTGCGCAAAATGAATATTAATAAAATAAGAGTAATGAAAATAATACATCATGCTATATTAGATGGAAAGTTAGATATTACTCATCGAGATGTTACAAATAATAAAAGTGATAAAGTTCTCACAGCGATTACTCATAGTGTCGAATCGACATGGTTTGGTAGCCGGCACATTAGTGTAGCGCGTTTGTCTTAACATCAAAATGTAAGTCGGCCGTATGATGTATGGCGCCTTCGCTGTAATTACCCGAATGCAAATACCGTACACGTGTGAAAAGGAAAAGAAAGAACGTCAAAACCGGTAATTACAAATAATTATATACGGCATACATTCAGAAGGTATGCACGGATCGCCGATCAAGATAAGATTACATTAAACAGCGTTGAAACATTTTGATTTAAAGACATTCTGCGTGTGGACTCGGCCGATAAAAGTGAGCCAAAGCGTGTACTTAATGTATGTTAAGTATCTACGAATTTATCTCCATTATCTTAGCTCCATTTTGAAATGTTTCTACAAAGTAAATGCAAGCTGCATGCAGATGGATGCAGGATTGATGAAGATAAATTTGGAGATATTGTGTGTAGGGATAAAAAACAAAACACATACATGTTTTGTTGTTGTGAAGACAGCTGAGCTGCTAGCATCTGCGAAGCCAGGGCACTGGGGACGGTAACAAATATTATGTTAGATTATGTCGTAGCCAGTGACGGTGAGGTACTCCGGCGGAGTAAGCGGGAGCAACATCACCACATCTCAAAAAATCTAGAAAGATTAGGAACAAAGTCGCACGCTATGATGTCACTAAACAAACGTTACATGATCTTACGCTACACAATGATTACACCACGCTTGGTTGATCAATATCAGTCGGAAAGGAAATTCAATTTTCATAACGAAATTATTCGAGTTTTGGACGTAGCCGTTCTATGTATTGGTTATTTAACATTAATGTTATGCTGGTCGAGATGCCCTGACGCATTGTGCTTCATATGAAATTGTAATGCACTCGGACCGGGGTTAATGGTTAATTCAATATTTTGTTATTGACATCGTTCCAAGTGGCAATGACCATGCGCCTGATTGTTTTCAAAACAGATGAATAAGGTAGACACCAGGTTTGAACCATTTTAAAATTTTGTCGCTTCAAAAATCTCATTTACGTAAATAAAAAAGTATTGCTCTTACAATTCTGAAATGTTTTCATAGGATTCTTTGGTTAAATTAGATTTCGGTAGCTAAACGTCTTGAGTTTGTAAAAATGATTGAAAAGAATTTTGTTGACTTTTGTTCATTGTGAACTCTAACAAAAAGCTTCAGTGAGATGGAACGAGGAACAACTAAATGGAATTCTTTTCTCAAAAACAATAATATGTTTTAATTAAAATGCAAATTAATTAAGTCCAGTATAATGAAAGGGGTAACTACCATGTAGCGACGTCACGACACCAAATTGGAGGGAGACGAAAGAAAAATTAATGGGAAATGAAATCACGACAGAACAAAGACAGGGGAATTCTACTCTTTTTAATTACACGAAAAAAGTAATTACGGCAAGATAATTAATTAACTGGAACAGAAGTAACGATTAATGATTTTATTATACGAAGGAGGTCGTCGGGGGGTGGCTTGGAATTGAAATTTCCTTCGGCTTGTGCCGGTCGCATTCCGTTTTGCATCGAAATTCGATTTGTTCACGGGCAACGTTGTTTCGAGTGATTTGATTCAATTAAACATTATGAGCGTAAAGCTGTGCTGAAGCGTGATTAATTTGTCGATTTACGTAGAATAAGGTAACGTCAGAAGAAAAAATATGATTTCCAACTTCGATCGGCCGTCAAACCTGTATAATTGAACATAGTTGTGGCAATTTTTAAAATAAAAATCTTACAATTTGTGATATGATGTAATTGCAAGACGTAGGAAGAACAATTAAGAAAGTCTGAAATCCTACATTTCGAGTTTAGTTTGACGTGTGAATGGGTTCACTTCAGCGATTAATTGTTAAAAACACATTGATGGGTAAAAAAAAATAATGGAGTGTGAAAATCGGTGTGGTGCTTCGTGTACTTTTTGTAAAAAGCTTGTGAGTCGCATATAAGATTTTGCATGAATGAGTTATGTTGTTAACAGCAAACAGTTTTGCAAGTTCCAATATATAGAGAAAATCTAAAAGAGTCGAACGTTACTGTTAAGACATGGTAGGTTGGACACGAATCAATTCGTAATAATAGAAGAAAAAAAAAATTAGGAAACACGCGCCCGCGCCTAGCTGAATAAAAAATGGTGTAAGCCACGACACAGTGAGCGGAACGGAAGCCACCCGAATGGTAATTAATTAAACGAATTGTAAGCAATGAAAGGAGTCATGCTGTTTTACAAATCACTTCAATTAACGATATTAAAAAGTTGGAATGATAACCGAGCGCCGGTCTGCGTGACGACATTTATAAAAACGATTCTTGAACCTTTTTTTGTCAGCCCCACGATGTTGCCAGCAAACGGTCACATTATTTTGACAAGCGTGCGACTTTATCTCCTTCGGTTACAAGACTTACAAGTGAGATATCATCAGATCGTTTTTTTATATATATTTTTTCTATTTTGACAAATTAGATACTGTATTAACAACAACAATTAAGTGGCAACATTAATTTTTAAGCTGTGGTCGTGTATCCTATATAATTTTTTATGCCATAACGGTTATATTTGAATTTTAATGGTCTTCAATGGAAATAAATATGGATTTATGAACGAGGACGACGTCTTTTTCTTTAAGTACGTTGCTGGACCTTACACACAGAGATTTCAGTTCTGTGTTCGAACTCAAGGAAGACTGCGAAATGGAACACTAATACATTTTGCAAGATACCGTTACCTACTGGCATTTTATTAATTACACGTTGGAAATGTTACGGGACTTTAAATGCTGCTTGTAGCGACAGTCTATTTACGGTCCCTTGGGTGCACCACGTTGTGTCCAGCAAAAAATATGTATAGTAAAGGCAGAACCCATGGATTCTAACATACAGGGAACAACAAATATGAAAATTATGCTAGACCTTACCTGCAAATCGCGCTTTGACTGTAAGCGGGGCCTTCCGTGACGGACAAGGCCTGGCCGACCTGGGTCTGAGTAAGGCCTAGGCCAAGCCGTCGAAGTTTGAAAGCCTTGGCAAACTCCTTGATGTCTTCCAAGTTGATACCGTCCACCACGTTGCTAGATGACTGGCTGATTGTTGGTTGATCTGTTGTGGAAAAAGATTTTGTAATGATTGGGGTAAGGTGATTTGTGATAGGCTTCCCATATCGCATGGCTTCTACTTCATGGAAGGAATATAAAGTTCTATCAGAAATAGTTTAGTTGTACAGTTTATTAAGTGTCTGGATCAAAGGAGTTGAGCAGAACTTTTCGCTCGTTGATTATTATTGTCAAATATTATGCAAATATTATGAAATGTTAAGCTGTGTGCTGAAAACTCTGAAAAGTATATCGTACTGTTAGGGTTACTCTGTCGAAAAGCACTATCTGCTTAATAAGTGTCTACCCCACAGCCGCACAAGGGAATCAGAGTCAATCGAGTGTAATCATTGCGGCGAATTCTCGCAAGTCGGAATCGGGTATCTAAGTTGCGCCCGTAGTGTAGGTACTTCCAATGATAGAGGTAGCGTTATTCATAGTCGCTACCACATAATACACTTTAGAATTTACTATACTCAGAGAATTACTTGTGTGCAAGCAACCAGTTCGATAACGAACAAAACAGGATTGCACATACATATTATTACAAATCTGTGTATCACATTGTAATAATTTAAACCAGTCCGTACCAACTCTCAAGCAGTTACCCCGTTTAAACGCGAAGCAAAATTATAGCCAAGTTTAGTGGGCAATTTATGTAATTAGTAGATGGTGGCGGTTCCTAATTATGCGGGATGTCATTAGTGTGGAGACGTGCTACCTCCGCGGAGGTTGGCCCGCGAGTGCGCCCCCCCCCCCCACCATGCTTAGCTAACCGATGACAAATTACTTTCGCTATCTACCCCCGTTAGTTTAAGGAGTAGTCTGCGTCAATTAAGACAGGGTAGGGTTGGTAAATTGGCAATCGTTTCACCATTTACCGGTGTTCGTAACTCAGACGATTTCTAATTTCGTTTTGTTATGTACGTGAACATAGTGTTGTTCCGCCAATCTTATTACCGCACGTAATAAGTTTATGGGGTGATTTTTAGGGGAGCTAGTTAATGTAATATAATTCATATCCGATGTTATGATTGTTTTCCTTTGTGTCGGTACTCTCTGTGCCAAAGAAAGCTGATTTATCGAGGAAATAAATAATAGTCGACATTATTTTTGTTATTGGTAAATTTTGTAAGTACCTATCTACTTCTAAAAAGCTTCGAATCAGACAAATAATTGCTTTTTTATGGATGAGAAATCATCAAATTACTCCTCCCGTTCTGGGCGAAGCAGAAGGGAGTGCCAGACTCTTACTGACTTAAACCCATCCGTGTTTCTCCTAGTGTCCTGTGCGTTCCAGGGCCGCGGTGAGCTTTCGAACAAATTTCGCAACCCTGGCAGAAATGATTGCTACTATTCCATTAAAGATGTGGCTGTAGCTTTGGTAAAACTGTGATCGAGTCTTCAGCAACCAGTTTCAGGAAACAGATCTTTGATTCTCACGTCATGACGCAGTGTTGTGTTTCGAAAAGTGGATAAGGAAATTGGGCCTTACCGACATTTTAGATTAAATGTTTCTCTTCATTTCAGAGGAGGTCGTGGTGAAGTAGAGCTTGCTGAGGATGACCCGTGGATGGGTGACCATGAACGAATGTGGAGCCTCTGTATGTAATGACAAACTGAAACTCCTCCGTGTCTCGGTAAGCATGTTTAGGCATTGGTCCCGGCTGTAATTTGTAGGGAGATCTTTGAGGTCAGATAATCCGACACCAGTCTTACCAAGGGCTATCGTGTTAAACTAGTTACAGGGTTGTGGAGGTCAAGTAGGCAGTCGCTTCATGTAAAATACGGGTACTCAGTTGCACCGGTTTTACTGGAAACCAACCCCAACATATTTGGTAAATGGCTAGGCAGAATTATTGCTTTTATTACGGTTCCGTACTCAAAGGGTAACCAACGGAACCCTTTTACTAAGCCTCCGCTGTCCGTCTGTCAGTGGGCTGTATCTCAAGAACCGCAACTGGTAGAAGGTTGAAACTTTCACAGATTGTGCATATCTATTGCCGCTATAACAAAAAATTAAGGTGTGGCACGAAACCCGTCGTGTGAGAGTCCGACTCGCACTTGGCCGGTTTTTTTCAGTTACTCACCCAATCGTTGATCACATTATCCTATTGATCTCGCCAATCGAAATGCCCTATCAGCCATTACACATATCCTTTTCATAAAATGGAAAAGTAATAACGAAATGACGTCTGTTTTCGACGTCCAATTAGAGCACATCGCGTGATGAGTAAACCCATTAATTAGCTTACAAAGATAAGTCAATTGGGCAAAGAGTCATTCGTAACTATGGCGTCCTGAATTCGATAACAATACATCAAGATACCGCACGCTTAATTGTTTAATACATGTAATAAATTAATTAGAAGCAATTAAAGTTTGCGTGTCTCTGCGTCTGTATGACCTGAGTTACGTGTATATGTTTCTGCTTTTTCTTTTAACAAAATTTGTTATAGCGATTAATTGTTTTACTTTGTACTTTCTACAAAGTAATAGGCTGGCTTTCATGTAGGGTCGTTATCACTGTTGGTTTTATGGCCGACAGTGGCCTTTGCCTAAATGTAATATGCTTTATTCTTCGTCACACGACACGGTAATTTGCCGTCATTATCTGGCAGTAGTTACTTACGTATTACACGGCCCTTCACAGTCAACGGAACTTTTATCAACAACAAGCTTCTGTTAGCGGCTTTACTCGTGAAAAAAAAACAAATGTAAACAAGGGAAAATACTTCCAATATTAAAAGTATTCTATGCCCTCTTCCAGAATATGGACACCATCAGCGTGCCAAGTTTTCATCCAGTTCAGCTGTTAAGTCGTGAACTCGTGAAGAGATTCTTCTTCCTATCGTGTGGACAGTAAGGTCTAAACACACACCCTAGTGTCAGACTTTCTAAACCGCCTCAAAGGCCTCTGACAAGGTTTATTTGATGACCACCATTTGGCGGCCGGGACCACCGGGTCATACGTGCCTTCCGAAGCACGGAATCATCTTTTTATCAGATCATCAGGTGATAAAAGCCTGCAAAGTCCTTGCCAAACTGGAAACAACTTTACGACCACCGGGTCACAGGGCAAACGCCTAAACCATTCGACCATGGCGGCAGTTGGTGAAGTGGTAAAATAATATTAGTACCTATAGTGCAGATCAGATAACACCCATTTGCTCATCTATACTAATATATAAAGCTGAAGAGTTTGTTTGTTTGTTTGCTTGAACACGCTAATCTCAGCAACTACTGGTCCGATATGAAAAATTTCAGTGTTAGATAGCCCATTTATCGAAGAAGGCTATAAGCTATATATCCGCTTAGACCAATAGGAGCGGAGCAAACGATTTTGCGCGGGTCAAATAGTTTAGATAAAATGAATCACTGTTTCGTAAGAAACAATGAGAGAATTTTCAGATGATGATTTCAGATGATGAATGAGAGATCTCTCATATCGATGCAATTAATTTAAATTGAAAAGTTCTTTAGCAAAATATTGACGTGGAAACGCATCGGGACGGTTGGGTGGTGTTCAAAAATTGTAATTATTTCCAGTTGACCATACTTCAGCTCAGTGACAAAAAATGGATGTTAGAATGATCTATGGAATTTCGGTCAAGCCTTTTTGTAAAGCGGCAAATTTTAAAAGGTAGACAAGGTTTTTTTTTGTTGAAATATTCGTAACAATACGATAGATTGAAATCGTCGCATTAGTGTAAAAAAATCCCCTTAATAAATATCCAAAGATTGTAACAAAGTTACAAAGAAAAATATTTAGCAAAATTGCTACCTTAATTAAATATCATACGTTTCTGCATTGCATAGTTAGTTTTTAATAAACGAGTTCGTATTTGTAATACCAAAAACAAAACGATATCAAAAGTATTTTGACGAAACGACTGCCTACCTAGAGGTTTTCAATCTATCTAAACTGAACTACTTGACCTATTCGCATTGCTTTATACCCAAACATAAAACTACCCTCAGTAACTAGGAGTATCCTAATGAATTGGTGTTGTATTTGTCGGAAGTCTTCGATTGACATCCCTGACATGCTGTATTTAGTTAGAGAACCGTAAGCGAGAGACAGCTAACTAGGATTGACACCTACAGAAAGCGAGTCGAGTTAGGGCTGTAAGAGAGTGGATTTTCTTAAAGCTACTGAATTTGTTATTTGTGAATAGGTTCTGACAGGGCCTTAGTCCGCGTGGATGTCGGAAATTCCATTGGAACATACTCTCCCAGGACACAAAAAATAGAGAGGTCTTACGGATACCCAGTTGAAACGAAGTTCCTTTTTTGTTTTTGTATTAAGTATCTTATGTGACGATGATAGCAAACCCCCCTCCATTTGGGGGAGACCTATGTCCAACAGTGGACGTTTTTCGGCTGTTATCAAAATAAAATGCGGCTGTTTAATAATAAAAAAAAAATTAAAGTTGTACAATATTTTTGCATAATATTCTCAAAATTGACGCCAAGCTAAATTGATTGAAAGAAGTTTTAGTTTCCCAGGTGATCGGGAAGTTATTAAAAAATAACTGCAAAAAGATGTAGGTTTTTGGTGTCGTGTTTCATTGAACATGTTTTGGTTTAGCCCGCAAACAAATGAGAACAATAATATACGATAAGGAACTCCGATCCAATACCTTATGTCCTGTATCAGGGCATGGTCTACCCATGTGCCAAGTTTCATCCAAACCCGTTCAGCTGTTAAGACGTGAAAATAAAACAGATAGAGAAAATACTGACTAATATTATAAATGCGAATGTAATTCTCTGTCTGTAACGAAGGGATATTGAAATAATAATAGTAACACCCTGATGTTATTATTATTATTTCAATATCCCTTCGTTAATTTGAATTACAGACAGCTCTCGTTTGTGCTAATTGCATAGAACAAAAAATAATCAATTATGCATGAAAAAGTAATATTTCTCTCATTCAGATTTATATCATGCGCCATTAAAATTAATTCTGTCTCAATTTTAAGCCAGATTCGATAAAGATTAAGACCGAAATACAAGCTAATTTTGTTCAAACTTATTCACGTCTTGATTTATTCAACAGCTATTTATTTCATTGGTAACCAAATTTCGCTTATCAAGTACCTTGGGGTAATCGTTTCCTACTGAAAATGATCCCTTAATATCAGATTTGCGTTTACTAGACTGTTAATGTGGAGCTCTCATGCCAACTATATGTAAATTGAAAAGAACACTAAACCTTTGGGCTGTTATTTGGCTACAGATTTCTCACATAATTTCATCTATTTTGGCCATTGGTCTAGCGTTATTACATATTTTAGTTTTAAGAATCAGATAGTACAAAAGGGGTGCAAAAACGAAGTTGAAATTTAATTGAAGAAGTACTAAACTTTTTCAAATGTAATAAAGGTGGAACATGTCATCAATTGAATCATTTTACGAATGCGTATCTTACTCATGGTTGAAGAAGTGAGGTAGGCTGTCGATTTTAGAAGACGGGGCGCTAGGGCCAGTGCCTGCTGGGGCTGCGGAATCTGTTCGAAAGAGGCACCGTAGCCCTGGAACGCAAAGGGCACTAGGGTTTTAGTCGGTAAGAGTCTGACACTCCCTCCTGCTTCACCCAGAGGAGGAGTCATTTGATGATTTCCCATTTTAAAAAAAGGCTGTCGATTTGTCAAAACGGTGATGTAGTATTACAGTCCACTTTTAATTTAAAAACATTAGTTGAACTACAGATGCTAAACTTCAGTGATTACAAATCCCAATATGGCACCACAATGAAAAATTCGTCATAGCTATAACAATCAAATCGGGCCTCGATTCTAAACATTTCACATTCAACGCTACATTATTCTAAATTAAAGATTTCGAGTGATTAGGTGTTTCATGAACAGTCATTATAATCATAAAATATCCAATAACCACTCTTTGTGTCAATGACATAAGAAATAGAATCGTATAAATACCATATCGAGACACGCAAATTATAAATTTGTGAGCTCATGTAATGGGTGAAATTACGGGCGCCGAATCGTCTCGATTCATGTTACGATTACGATGTAGAATCGAATACGTTATCTATCAATTACAATTAACTCGTATTATTAAAGTAACGGTTGTAAGCACTTTTGAACAAGTTTCTTGAAGAATTTAAGCGTTGTTCGGTAAAAGTTTAAGCTTTTCTTCAATATTATCGAGGGCTTTTCATTTGCTTGTCCTATTATTAAAACCCCATTTAGTGAATGATCCGATATTAAGTGTAGACTGATAATTAAGTAAATAGATATTGAGGAATCGAAGAGTACCATTTTTAAGTTTTAACTGTAATCGGAAGTTATTACTTTCCACTCGGGTTTACAAAGACGTTCTTTTATAACTTCAATAAGTACTTAGTATGAAAAATAAAAGGCCTAATTAAATTTAATGAGTTTGTCATTTTTAAGGTTTCCTTATTAATAACTGGTTTATTTATTACTTACATATTTTTATTGTAATTCGATTGACACGAACAAGGCCTGGGCGTTACCTTTTATAAGTTAATGTACAAAACAATTATAAATAATAAATATGTGAATGTCGAGCGCTTTAGCATTGATCGCTAATGAGTAACGAGTGGTCTTAAAAATAGCACCCGATGTGTTACGTATCGTTGGATAGTTAAATAAAAAAGAGGATTATTATTGGAAGAAGTAATGAAATAAAATGTAAGCTTGTCTTTAAAAAAACAAACATTGGTTTATTTAACATTCGCTTCGAAATGTCCATCATTCAAAAGCTCTACATCACGATAGAAAATTAATATCGAATTAAAATGAAGGCTATTAAAACACGATTATTAATGTTAGTTTCAACATATTCGGTCCCCAGTGTCCTATCATGCAGATCACGTAATGACGCCACGTTTCTAGCTGAATCAACAGGTAAAGCACCCGACTGGCGGGAATGTAGAAAAATAAAATCTGATGCGATCATTTTATTTTTTTATTTCTAGCCAGCATCGAACTAATGTCAGCATATGAGTTCGATGGCGGTGACATTAGTTATAGGAAAAATAGAGAAATCAGGGTGCCAATTCTATAAACTTTCAAACATCCTTCGCTTCTGCATCTCAGTCGCAATTTGTCAAAAATGTATGAAAAATTATTATTTTTTGACAGTTTGCCATTGACATGCGAATGCGACAGTTGTTTAAAAAATAGTAGAATTGGTCCGCAGAAGTTCACTATGTAATGAATATGGAAGAGTTTTAGCTGGAACGATACTGTTGGGTTTTAAAAGGCTGGCTTATAAAGTGAGAAATGTGTAAGTACACTTCAGCGATTAAAGAAAAGTTAATAGGGAATCGCTTGTCTTGGTATGGTCATGTGAAGAGGAGGGATGAAACGCATGTAACTAGAAGAGTTATCAATATAAATGTGGATGGATGGAGAGGGAGAGGACGGTGTAAGAAAAGAAGGATGGATTGTGTGAGGAGCGATATGAAAGAAAAGGGAGTTAGTGACAACGTGACGGCTGAAAGACAGAATGGAAGAAAAACTTGTTCCGCCAACCCTAAGTAACATGGGACAAGGGTAGGAAGATGATGATTAAAGGCTGGCTGACTGAGGTGAATTTGTTTAGGAAAGTTTTTGTCCATCATTCACCAGAATCCCAAGACTCTTGGCAAAAAAATGGGTATTACCCTTGGCAAAAATATGGCATAAGACTCTTGTAAGAACATAACAACACCAAGATGGCGTTTACAAAGACCGCTGATCAGAAGTCGATCCGATAAAAATAGCTGTAAGATACAATCAAGAACTTAATGGAAATCCGCCAGCATCAAACATCATTGTTCAAACAAAATAAAATTTCGAATTGGCAGTAATAAAGCGTCCTTTTCTCACATTTTCCACTAATGCCAATTAATTTAAAGTTCACTTATTTATCGGGTCTATCCGACTCGGTCCAACTCTTTGTTTTCGCTTACGTTATCGATTGCGTTCAATTTTATCGACGACGTTAATTATTTGTAATGGATTTTAATTAGTTAATTAATTAATTTAGTTCGGTACGCCGGCTGGTACGGTCGTTAGTCGGTTTCTTTGAAGCCGACATGAACTTCCTTTATTTTGGTTGAGTCTCTTTGTACTGTACATTTTAGTGTCATTAGTCCTACGTAGTGTATTTACAGGGAATTATGTTTAATTATGAATTAATAACCCGTTGTACTTTTAGGAATGGTTCCTTTATTATTTTAAGTGCGGCTTGCCTTTCGGGACCTGATTTACTGGTAAGCTTGAGGCAGGAAGTGTGGCTCTGTTTTTTTTTGGTAAATAGGTTATCAGGTTTCCTTTTCTACGTAGGCTATTTATAATCGTTTTCCAGAAAATGGTCGCGTCATTCTTTCTGCTGACTACTTAATCTAATCTTGCAAGCAGCATATTTAAACGTCATCATCAAATTAGCCTAGCCGAAAGACATCCGCTTCAGTCACCCCCCAAGTGTCGCCACAACAACCGGCAAGCAGCATATCTTCTTCTTCTTCGTCATTTCACTCTTGACAGAGTGGTCGTGGTCGTCTTTAAGATTGTGTAGCATGCTTGACAATCCGCCGCCACTCTTCACGCTCAGTCCAATGCTACGAGTACCTTAATTTGATCGGTCCAGCGCATAGAGATGTCTCCATAGATTGCCTTGTACCACAAGGCGCTCTATGGAGACATCTCCACGCTTTGATATGTGCCCGAAGAGAGTGAGAATTCGAGCTTGTACGATAGAAGATCAGAAGCAGCATCTACTTAGCCTTAATACTTTTAAATATTTATACCGGATATTTTAATATTCACTTATTTATGAATATACAAAACACTTACCCGAAACCACATATACAGTGAGAAGAGCGCAAAGGTACTGCTTATTTTTTAATAAATTTCTTCCAGCAGGGTTTCAGTTACGACAGAAAAGTAGGACCTTAAAACATTGTTAGATTGCCCCAGGAGGTCTATCCTGGCTTTTCCTTTCCTAGGTTTCTAAAATCCGCTAACCTTGTAGACTTATTAAAAAGGCTACAGTTGCATTTATGTTCCCTGTAACTACCTTCTTTCATAAGAGAGAATCAACTAACATAAACTGCTCCTATATATTATTACTTAAAAGATTAATAGTCTACTGCTATTAGTGTATAAATTACGGCATAATTGAAAGTAGGGGAGTCGATGACGTCATGCCCTCCCCGCGGTCATCACATTCAGTCGATGCATCCCCGATCGGAAGCTAACGATGTTCAATGGATTATGGGAAAGTTTTCATGTCAGATTGTGTGCTATCATGTGCAAAAATTGTCATAGGGTTTGTTTATTGAATTAGTTTTATGCGGATAGAGCTTTAAGAAATTTGACATCAAAAGTACGTTTTCTGAAGTCTATTACTGCCATTGGAATTTTAGTTCGGTAAGCGACATCAAAGAAATATCAAGCCAAACATTCTCAGCTTTCACGAGGTTCTCGTCATGAGGGACCGCTGTATCAACAATCATTGCACGATGCTGTAGTCATGTCAAAGTGACGTCTGTCATATATTTTAATGATGAAGATGTCATTCGACTATGGAAAAGCAGGGTATATTTTACGCAGCCAAAACATACGATTTCTTTTGAAAACCTTTTGAATTTGCTGACTGAATATTTTGTACTTGTATTGGTTCATGGTCGTGCCACATCAGCACAACTCTGCGTATTTTTTTTTGTGTCCCCGAAATTCCTATAGCAGACATAGGATACGGAAAACGTACTTTTGATGTCAAAGGTAGGCTTAATGCTACATCCTAACTTTTTAGGTTATTTACATAGATATTTAGGTATTCTCTTTGTATCTTGTTTTCACTTTTATTTGCAAATGGATTCGACGAATCCTTCTGTTTTAATAGGAACGGAATGACGTGACACGAGATTTTATATCCAGCAAAATATTCCAGAAAAACTGGAATGTAATTTATAGCCTTAGTGTTTGTTGTTGGTACACAGTTGATTTAAGTTTTATTTTTTGTTTGAGTCAAAATAAAATAGGGACGGCTTCCCATAAGATGGACCGTCGATCTGATGAAGGACTTCGCTAAATGTGAGAACCATAGGACCGTTCGGTGAGGCGACAGTTGGCAGAGGCCTATGTTCACAGCAGCGCATGGCATTCGGTGGGAATGATGAGTCAAAACTATAGTATTTCCATTGACCGATATTAACCTTTACCAAAATCTATATATAGCCGATTATAGAACGCGCGTTTTAACCTCACCAACAAATAAATTTATATAGACTGTTTGGCGTAGAACACAGTAGAGAGGAACTGAGTAATTTAGTAATTGTATCCACTAACAACGAATTAAATAGTAATCAATAGAACTGGGGCCCGGGCACGAACCTCCACGTGCTTTTACAGCGAGCGGGACGGGGACGATACGATTTCGAATCGGGATTAGGTAGTTATTGACCTTTTTCTAGGGGAGAGATGTGAATGAAGTGTTGAAAGAATGTATAACAATGGAGAATGAGATGGGTTTGTAAAAAATAGCTAACAATAACGGGGTAGGTATAGTTAGTAGTAGGTTTTGTAGATGACGTATCTTTTCTATAAAGCATGAGCTATCTTAAACGAGCGCCGATACGAGAATAAATACTGTACCAAAAAAGTATGTTAGAGAAGTAAATATATTCAACGTGTAACAGAATAAACGAAAAGGGATCATTGTACTCGTTATTATGAATATTTTTTTACTGTGGAATCGACCTACTGTGACCCCTGTTCAGCTTATGCGTTCTTACTTCTACACGACTTGATGTCCTGAAACTGAATCGATGAGTGACAAGATTATCTATATTAATATTAAAAAGCTGAAGAGTTCGTTTGAACCGGCTAATCTCTGGAAGTACCAGTCGGATTTAGAAAATTCTTTGTATATGATAGCCACATTCATGAGGATGGTTTAGTCTATTCGGGAACGGGAATTCAAGGGCAAAAGCTAATTTAAAATAAAAATATTTTCGCTGTAAGATAGTTGTGTCAGTTTCAATCAAAATTACCACTGAACAAATAATAATTATATTCTTTTAAAATCTGGCAAACTAAAAGCGATAGATGGATTTGCGAGGCTATTGTTTTAAATGGGTACTTACGCTTAAAGTTTGGGGCCTAATTTCGCGTGTTTAGGTTTATGTTGGCCTCTGTAAATGTATTGTCATACCTTGAGACTTACGCAATAATGCGGTAACATTGACTTTGGAACGCTTTACTACCTTTTCTAACATTTAAGAGTAACTAAGACTCTTAAGATACAGAGTAGACTTCTTTGTCAGTAGATTCTTGATCATTTTGATAAGTAATCAGTCTTTTAAAGTTTTTTTTTTTTTAATTTCACCAATGTTGTACGAGAAATACTAACTACATCGTGCTGGGATTCGGAGATTTGATAACGTCCATACATCCATCATAATTATGTTTACATTTAAAAGATTTTTTATCCTATCTAAGAACACGCACATAACACGTGTCCGACCAAAAGCGAATCCCCAAAGAGACGGACGTAAGCATTCTGTCGAACGCTCACAATACGACGATGACATTGATTCCACCGACACAGGTCTACAACAGTTACTTACCAGCCAGTCACAAACCAAGCCTACAAAACTGGCAGTTTTTCTCACAAAAAAGTCTTAATTACACCTATTTGCTCGACACGGTATCAATATCAACAATTTAAAAATCGAAAAAAAAACTGCGATATCAAGTTTGTTTGCTTTCAACGAAGGTAATATGCAATTACATAAAAAAAAATATTCTTACTGGCCAGGAGTTTTATTTTACCTCGGACTTATCGTTTTTGCGGATATCTCTTTCAGTTATCAAGTGAAGTACCAACAAACAATTAGTAGTTAGCGATGGATCGTTCCGTTCAGAAATAGCGAGGAATCGATGGACTCATTACGAAACAATTAACTGAGTAGGTCGCGGATGTTTGATGTAGTTGTTTTTTTATTATTAGAAGGTAATTTGCTATAATATTGTGTGACGTCATAAAGTGTTAAATAACTGCATAAGTATGTGGTATCTATTGAAATGGAGAAACAAATAATTTACAGGTAGAATCAATCCTAATAGCGGCTCGGAACACTCTGCTAGTGTTTGCACAGTAGCAAATTCGTATAACAGGGCGTCAGAGATGGACGAGTGAAAAATGATCTTAAATGACTTTATTACGTTTGAATCGATCTATACGTTTCCATTTTTTTTTCATTCAGCAAAAAGGATCATGCTTGTTGCATTATAAAGAAGTTCCTTGTTGTACCTATACTTCGAAAGAAAAAAAACAATAGGTATTTTCGATATTGAAAAATTGGATATTGCAAGAGACAAGTGACAATTTTGTAATCTATTGCTATCTGTTTAGCATTAACTTGCTAAAATCCCTAATCATTAAACAAGATTGGAATTGAAAAAGCTTAGTTTAAGCCGCCGATAACAAAGTTTAAACATTTTAGTTAACCGTTAAAGTTCCCTACGGACGGGACAGTGACGGCCTAAAACGAATGTCCGTTGTAGAATTAGCTTTATTCTACCGAGTAAAACACTGGCCATCTGTTGCATTGATATCTAAACAGAGAGTTTTATTTATTGAAAAAAAAAATTGCTCCGTTGATTTTGGATTTTGAAATTGGAATTATGTAAAGTTATGGGAAATTTACGGACTGGATTGGATGAATTGTGTGGAAGATGATTTTGGTATCATGGAAGTGACTATTGTGTTTGCGATGATGTCAAATAGAAATGTGTCAAAGAACAATGACCCCAATAAATACAATGGGATTAGGGCAGCAGAAGATCGTATCTACCAAGAAAGACAAACTAGGTAAGTGATTTTTCGCTCTTAAATAATGCACTCCAATCCCTTCAAATGTAACCTAGTCTACCTATTACTATTTAGTCATATATTACTCATTAAAAATATTGCTTGTTTTCGCACTATTTTAACACAAAGTGTATCATAATACCTCTTTAGTCTTTCAGTCTTTGACCGTGGTTTTATTAAAAACTACAGTGCATTGACAACGATTACGCAAACCACGCGATTACCATAATAGAAATGCCATAGCTCCTTAATGATGTCCAAGTCCAAATCATCTCCTCAACTAACAGACAAACTTCACAAGTCAAAACATTAGTCAAAATGAGGTCACGGATTTAGCTAATTACCAAGGTAGCTCCACTCGAATTAGGACTTTCTTAGAATAGGTCAAAAAAAGACAGCCTATTCTCCAGACTTTAAAAAAAATTGTATCCATAAGATCCCATCAAAATCCCGTAAGTACCAAAAATTTACCTAACTAATGAGTTAGGTAAATTTTAGTGTGCGGAAACAACTAGGATATGTAATGACATATCCTTGTTGTTTCCGCACACTAAAATTTTTCTTATTACCACTTTATTGTCTTCCTTGACCGTTGTTTTTCTTTACAATAAAAAGGTATTACAACATTGACACAAACGATAACCATAATAGAAATGCCATAGCTCCTTAATGATGTCCAAAACATCTCCTCAACTAACAGACTAACTTCACAAGTCACAACATTACTCCAAAAGAGGTCACGGATTTAACTAATTACCAAAATAACTCTAGTCTAGCTTACATCTATCTTAGAATAGGTCAAACATATAGCCTATAATAGTCTGCAGACTTGTAAAAATCGCGCAGTATCGTTCTAAAAGTGAATGAAATGGGCCAATAAAAATAACTTCGTCTTAAATAAATTGGTTTCGTCTGCTTGGGCGGATAGCGGAATTAGTCTCAATTAGGTTGTGTGTATACTGTAAGTTAGTAAGGAATGCTATTGGATTAAAATTTCTATTGTTTTAGACGAGTTTTTGTGTGATTTAGTTACAGAATAATGTGCTGTAATATTACTGAAAGAGTTGAGGAAACCCGAATTAGCGACGAAAGGACTGTGTGGAAGATGGTAAAATGAGTTAAAATGTGGTGAATTTTTAAAGCGTGACTTCATGGCCAAATCCGAAACTAGGAGGAATTTCAAAGAAGACTGAAAGGAGTTTCGAGACCAGTTTTGATTAAAACTAAAACTGCATCATTGGATTTTTGAAAAAAACGTTATTTATTCCTACAATGTAATCGAACTGGTTGAGTTTAAAAAAACAAACAACCTGTATTATTACACCATCCGAAAGTGGGAAGTAATAACACATCCAGGCCAACTACAGGAAAGATGGCACTCTTCGGTTACAGACCCCTAAAAAGCTACGTAAGAGTGATGTTTTACGTTGCCCGAGCAGTTTTGGGTTAAATTAAGAATGTTTAAAAGTGAATTGATTTTTATCGGCAATCAGCATGTAATTGCTATCGGTACCAATTAATAAATTAACCATCTGGTACTCAAATAGCCCACCCAGTCTCTCCGTATCGGTAGGTTTTAAAATTAATTCAATACAAAAGTTCCAAAGTCCTTTTGGACTAAGTAAGCACTAAGCAGGGCCGACACACTGACACTTGTAATGCACTTAATTCCAATACATTATTACTTAACATATCTTTAAAAGATACCACGCTGTACGAATAAAATATGTAAGCGATATTATCTGGTACAACTAAAAGGCTTTAAGTTGAGATACTAATAGTTTTGATTGCACAGAAACTCGATACTTTTACTTAAAAAACTTTACATCAAAACCTTCATTATTGAGAACATGTTTAAGCGCTCCCTTGAACATATAATAAGATTTGTCGGAGTTAAAAATCAAATTAAACAAACCTTTTTTTGAAACGCAACCAAATTAACTTTACAATGTCGTGATAAGATCGCGGAGTGCCGCCTCGCTACGTCGAATGGACGCTGGCTACTTTGAGCTAATCAACTTAACTCGACTGTCACCGAACGCACTCCGGAACTCGGAACTTCTAAACAGAGCACGGACAGTCTACAACAACTCTTTATATTATTAGGTAAAATAACTCCTAGGACACTGTTAGACTTCGCCTAGCTAATGGATCGCTCCTCTCTATGCTTAGAACGTACAACTTTTATGGATAAGTAGAATTGAGTTAGTAGTTGTGTCGAAAATAGCGTTTAAGTTGCTCTTGGTTCTGCTTTTGTTGTGTTGAACTGGCGAATGAGAGTTTGTCAAAATGTTTTAGGGAAGTTACAATGGTAAGTTGGTTTTATAATGGATCGGGTGTTGTGTAATTAGTTGCCGTTTATTCTACACTTGGCTCGTCGTGGAGTAAAACTCAGTACCTATGGTTTTCTATATTCTTTGTAATTTTAACGCGTTAGTAATCAACTGGTAGGTACTGGACGCTATATGCCTTATTCATTATCCAGAAATAGAAATATCTTCTTTTTACAGTTCCTTACGTCCGAAAGTAAAATGTACATAACCCTTACAATCTTTTGCATGTCTTTTCTCGTGTCGATTGACACTGACTCTTTGATCTGAGCAGTTTTTAGCTACCTTATGCTCCAGAACTGCTCTATAGCTGGATTAATCAAGTTCTGGATGAAGCAGGTGATGTTACCAGACCTTAATAAAACGCTCATCATAAATGAACAAATACTTACTTGGCGAATCAGCAAGCAGATCGCTGTCGTCTTGCGATGGTGACTTCACAGATCCGGGCGACATCTTCACGGGCGCATGCGGCGATGGAATCGGCCCGGATCCGGCGCTCCCGGCGCTGCTGGCTGGTCCGGCATTCGCGTTGTGTGACGTAGTGATCGTTATCTCGCCGTTCGACGCCGCCAGCCTGGGTAACATTAGTATTATCATTATTATCAACATCATCGTCTCACTAATATCGTCATTATTCCGTGAATGCAATGTTAATGGGGTGATTGAAGTATTTGGTGCTTGAAATTATCGTTTGACATGTGGATTGTGTAGTCAAGTATGTTTAAATAGTTATGGTTATAAGTTTGATGGATCGAATCCTACATTTAAATTGTGTAACCTTGAGGAGATAGAAACTCTAGCTTCCAGAATAGATCATCTTGTCTATTACAAAGACCACATAACGTACCTACAAACACACATTTATCATTACATTTTCTTAAGCTATTAAACTTCATTTGGACGAAACCATCGTAACTTGATGGAAACTAGGATCGGTTTGTTTACTACAAAACTGAAAAAAGAAAGTTCAACTCATTGTCAAAATAACCACGCTATCCATTGAATATTTCATCATGTAACCGTATAAAATCACATCGAACCAGCCGCATGGTGCACTCTGATACGATCATCGTGATTTTAACTTTCAACACAGCAAGACCGTACCTTACCGTAAGTTATAAGGTAATCTTAGACAAATGTCGGATAAAGTCAATTAGATGTTGGTATTTTTATCTCAGGTACATTTAAATGTAAAAGAAATCTTGTCGTGTTCAAACTGTGAAGAGATATCTTTGTTGTAGTTTTTGTTTTTTGATTGCACATCGACAGAAATGCATAGTTAATAAAATTAAATTAAGGTTTAGCTTTGTATTATTGCGGTCGTGTAAAACTTGTTCTATCATCATAATTATCTTGCTATTATTTATTTGATCTCGATTTATATGATTTCGATTTTAACACATTCATTGTGCGTACAGCCAAGGTCTGCAATTATCTTTGCTTCTTGACAGCTGCAACCTGAGAGTATTTAACTCAAAAGTGAATAGGTTACTTCTAGGCAAGTGTACTCCATCTTCGACTACATCATCGCTTACCATCAGGTGAAATAGGGTCAAACTCGTGCCTATCAATAGTAAAAATGGAGTGAGCGCAGTCTTTTTCTTTCACACTTTTACCTCCCCATTTCTTCGACATCTCAGTAGTGACTGATCATGCCTTCACAGTCATACATATCGTCTTCCACACAGTCCACTCCCTTACTTTTAGGAACATAACGATTTATGATGAAAACTCTCCTCACGACATTTTCTCATTCTTTCGCTTCACGTGCGTATTGTACAAGCTGCAGTCCAATGAGGGTTGTCCTGTTTGAATTCGCCGCTAGAGGCGCTAGTGTAGCGTGAGGTTTTAAATGTCAAATTTCACTGTTGGTTGGCTTTTGACGTGAATTTATTTACTTATTTGTTTTGATTTTGATTTTTACTTTTTTTATTTTCCTTCAAACTTTGTTCACTTTCGCGTAATCACAACTTAAAGGAAAGGTTCTAAATCATAGCATTAACTATGATTTAGAACCTTTACTCGACAGTGGCGCCAACTGGTGAGTACAAAAACGGTAGCCCTCATTCTGTAAACATGTCGAAGTGAAAACTTAGGCGAAGTGAACGAAAAGTAAGCTGTCAAACCAAACAAACAAGATATATTGCTTACTTGTCGTTCACTCAACCTCAGTGTACACTGAGATGTCGACAGAATAGACCGGCTGTTCTCACAACAGCAAATAAATGGTAAATTGCAAAATAAAAATAATAAGTAATTTTATTATTTGTAGACGACTTTCTGTGGACATCATGATTCCCCATTTTTTTTTTCATGGGTTTGCTCTTGACTCTGGTCTATGTCAGAGATGACAGAGACAAAGTCTACGATCTTCATCCTTCATCTTTTTCTTAACGTATCCGAGTTTCTAAACCACCTCAAGGGCCTCTGGCTCTGATATGGCTTATTTGACGATCGCCATTGATTATTATTTTATATGATTCCCCAGTAAGAGAGACGGAGCTATACCGGACGAATAGCACTATCCCTTTTTCGTGAAGGACTCGTGGCGACATTGGAGCGTCATAGTGGCAGACCTATTTATTACAATCGTATTTGTGAATGTACAAACTCTTAGGAAACCGTACCTGTATGTATTAGTCATCTGCCTAGCCTTTTCCTAACTATATATTGGTGTTGGCTTCCAGTCAAGCCGGATTTAGCTGAATACCAGCATTTTACGAGGAGCGGCTGCCTACCAGACCTCCACAACCCATTAATTGGGTAACACGGTACTTCATGGCAAGACTGGAGTCAGATTTACTGGCTTCTGACTATCCGTAACAACTGGCAAAGATCTACAAAATGACAGCCGGGATCAACGGCTTAACGTGCTTTCCGAGGCACGGAGGAAACTCGGTATATTAAGATGTTCACCCATCCACAGACCAACCTTGGCAAGCGTTGCTTAACCTTGGAGATCGACCCGTGCGGCTGTTACGAGCTCCTCCCTGTAGGTATGAGTACGGAATAATTTATCCGTTAGTTTCGCCGCGCTTATTTGTGGATATGTTGCTTAGTGGGGAATAAAATAATTATGGACCTCCATTATTTGTATTTGTATATTAAATAACCAATCACTGAATAGTCTTTCTTTTTTTTCAATTAAAAATATGATACTATAAAAGCTATAATTTAAATTTAGTGACAGTCCACAGGAGATGAGAGGAGATGAGCGGAGAAATATAACCAATGGAATTGCATAAAATCTCTGCTCCGTGTCAGTCACTGATGTTTTATGCGTTTCCATTAGTTAATATTCATGTCATTAGCCTATTAATAGTAAAAAAAATATATATATTTCTCCGCTGCTCTCCCCCGCTTCAGTGGACAGTTCGCCTTACGTCAGAATTGTAGGACAAATGACAAGCGCTAGCGTAATTTTTTTACAACCCCATTCAATCATTATCGCCTATATAATGTTACTGTAAAGCTTCAAAAACTCAGGGTTCGTGACCCTTTCGGGACAAACTAGCCCAAACCGTCAGAATCAGTAAGTCCCATTCGGGAAAAGCCGACGCTCGCGCGATTGCGCACGCGATTTTGTCCCGAAAGGGACTCACAGATCTTGAGTGGTAGGACAACATCACTAAATACAACAATCACTTTGAAAGTACCGTATACCACGCGTAACTTAAAGGGGCAGATAGGGACTATCACTAAATAGTGACAAGGCACTTATTCACTGTGTCACTAAACAATGGCGGTAATTTTTCTCAATTACCGTTGAGATAAAACATCTAGTAACGCTTTGCGTTTGTCGTTTTTACTTTCATGAGTCATATTTTAAGAGGTGGACCGGTGGTTGCGAGTTACACAGGGCCGGTTTTTATGGCGACTCTTGGGGGAGGTCTATTTCCAGCAGTGGACGTCTTTCGGCTTATATGATGATGATGATAATATCAGGTATGTTATATACCTAATTGAGTTTGTATAAAGGAGAATACCTATAATTTGGCTCATAGTAATGTTTGATTGTCACATGAGATGTGATTCAGAAATGACACTCGGAGGATGGGTGATCTAAGGGGCAATTCTCGTATATTAAGGATCGTTTTCATCCCCGTCATAGTCGCCTGTTAAAATAAAGAGTCGATGTAATATGTTTAACCCAAAAGTTGACTGGTAGATAGATAGTAAGTACCTTGTTGTACGCTCATGTACCACTACTTAACATAGTATATCATTACTAATGTTTTAAAGCTGAAGAGTTTGTTTGTTGGGTTGAACGTGCTTATCTCGGGATTAAAATTATTTTAATGACTACTGGTTCGAATTAAAAAAATATATATTTTAGTATTAGATATGACTCTAACACCATTTTAACACGATACGCAGTGGTTTTACAGAAAAAAACTGACCAGATGTTTGATCAACTGTAAAGATCTATTATCTCTATTTTTTTTTCAAAATTTTAGGCTCAGTAGTTTCGGAGATAAGTGGGGGTGGGGTGGGGTTAATCTGTACTCAGTAACATCGTGTGACAAGTCAAATGACTTGTCACACGATATTGTGCCAAAAACTGTTTTTTTTTATTTTCTAGTTTGACCCCCAAAAGCGACCCCCATACAAAAAAAATAATAATTTACGTAACACGTCCATGTTTGGGTCACAAAAATCCACATGTGTACCAAATTTCAACAGAATCGGTCCTGTGGATCTGGAGAAAACTGGCTGTGACAGACGGACAGACAGATAGACACCTGAGTGAAAATTTTTACATATTATTGACATAGGTCGCTGAGATGACATTTTAACTTAAATTTGAACGCGTTTTGAGTACGAAAATTGGCCTTGCGAACTCAAACTAAGAAGTTATGTGTTAGTGTTGTTTTTTTTTACCCTGAATAAGCCATTTATTCGACCGTGTTTGTTAAAAAACAAACAAAAAAGGAGGAAATTTTAACAACCAATTCTTATTTACTTTGCCTTGGGAAAGTTTTAAAACTGTATTGTAAAGGGTAAAACTTTGAATAAGGGAAGCCGGTTTACAATATGTGCAAAAATCCTTTATATTTGTTTTAATTGCCTTTTACATAAGGAAGCCCGAAAGGAAACGTTTTGAAATGTCGTCGTAATTTTTGTACACGAGTAACATGTCTATAGGTATGGTAAGTAGGTATGGCTTACCTATTTCTTACAAAATGGCGAAGACCATGATTTTTTAGGATGTGAATTCATCAAGTGACTCCTCCCGCTCTGGGGGGAGCAGAAAGGAGTGTCAGACTTTTACTGACAAACCCATCCGTGTTCCTCCTAATGTCCATTGCGTTCCAGGACCGCGGTGATTCTTTCGAACAAATTCCTCCGCCCTGGCAGAAAGACCAAGGTAACTTTGTAAAGTTTTGTCATTTGATTCCAAAAACATGATAGGTACCGACATGTATTTTCCAAAATATTTTATCTGGCATTCAAAAACCAACGTATCGTAGATTTAGCCTACATTTTTCCATAACTTATTTGTCCCAAACTTATTGGAATCAATTGTAGTATCTCTAATGAGAATACTTGCCCTTCATACGTCCTCAAAACCTCGTCAAAACAGCGCACCACCAACAAATCTAGCATAGAAATTAACCCCAGGTTTTCCTCCTATTTTTTTTCTGTAAAACCGCTGTGTATTGTGTAACAATGGTGTTTGAGTGTCTCACCCGAGTGCGGCGGCTACAGATGAGGTGCGCGCTTCATTAACTGCGCCTGCATTAGCGGTAATTGCTGGCTAATTAGGGCCTCATCCGTTGCAACGAACACACACACATGCACTTTTATTATTGTGAACGTGCAGCCAACGCGATGCTACGTTCACTCGCTTTTATTTATCAGTCGTCAACTCATTGAGCTTAGCACTAAATGGCATCAACTTATTAGCTGCAGAATATTTTTATGTGTCTCAATCCAATTTGTATTTACGGTCATAAAAGTTTACAAAGTTATGATGGAGAACCAATTATAAAACAAGACCTTGTGATAATGACATTCATGATCATGATATTCTTGTTTAAAAGTCCCGTAAAGTTGTAGGTACCATTCTATTTTGGCGACGTTTAATCATAGGTTGTGTTAATTTATTTGTCTTTTCTTAGTAATCAATTAATATGTAAATTTAACTAGAACCCTTCATGTTGCGGTAAATAAATACTGCACGTATATGTCGTGGAGCGATAATAACGCACACATAGTTTCGAACGTGAGCTCATTCGCACACACGGTGTGTGTGTGAAACTGTGAATGAGTATGGCCCACGCACACAAGTCCATAAGTCATTAATTGTTCCTTCAAATTTATCAGAGGTACCCGACAGCAAAACTACGCCTTTGAGAGATAATTATTTAAAAAATAATAATCGTACGGTTGCAAATTTAATTACAAACTTATTTTCTTGTCATTGGCATGTGACCTTTATCGTGCGTGTTAAGGGTCGGTCTTAATAAATGGTGCAAATGATTCTGTTATAATAGGTTATTATTGGTAGCATTATTATACTGCCATTGTACTGAAGTATTCTTTTACTTTGGTATGTTAACGAGATACAGTCAATGCAGGGCGACTAATAGTCCAGCAATATAAGTCTATGAGTAGGTAGTAAAAACGCTTGAAGACATAAAACATATTTTTAGTTTTTCTTTTATTATAGAAAATAATTATGTGCCTACTTTTAAAACTGTGGGTAAAGCCATCAAATCAAATAGCTTCTCGCAGTAAATTCTTCTTACTGTCTTATAACTTTACTTTTTACACGACTGTTATAAATATTTTGTTTCAATTTACAATAATCGCCAAGGTATCGTAACCACTATCCTTTGCTTGTGTAACCACTTACATTAATCAAAATTAAAAAAAGCACTTTCAGTGTCTTCTTCCTACTTACCAATGAAACCCACCCGTTAATTATTTAAAAATGGAATTGTCTTAAAATGAACATGGCCAGTAATATAACGGCCGCCTTAAGGTACGATTATAAAAATGCGAAATGTTTTATTAAGGTCAATAATTGCTTTTTAATAAACTTAAATCGTCTTTAAAGAAAAAATGGAACACTCTTGTCAGTCTGTATTGTCAGGCATAATTATATTGCGTAGTTGGTGAGATTCAATCATGTTTATGGCGATAATTATTGTTTAAATATATGCGGTTACAAGGAATTATGAGGGTGACGTCATCTTATGTGTTTTAACTCATTTGCGTTGGAGTTGCGACCTTTTTCGATCTTGTAATAAATAATACTTTGGCTTAAATGTTGTAATGATGCTACTTTTTAATGATGTTTTTTTGTGATTAAGCTCTTAATATTTCCTTTACGGAAAAACCATCGTCTACCATACTTTTTTCGCAAGACTAACAGTTTTAAAGCTAGTTGATCAAGTATCGACAATCATCGCTGGAACTGACGAGTGCGTTCTAAACTGACAGTCTTTCCTGACGTCAATGACATTTCGTTAGTGGACGTCAAAGATTAAGGGGCGAAAACGACATTGCAAGAATTGCAAGAGCGCTGAACCCGAAATAATGGAAAATGTAACAACCGGTTTATTTTTCGACCTAACGGCGAGAATTTTCAAATAAACTACCTTGTGATTTTTTCTTTAGGCTGTTGTCTACATACGTGTAGGTACTTTTGAGTCATTGTTTTGTCCTCTATAACTATAGGTCCCTACTATATGTATAATGTAGTCCATTAAATGAATTAACACTAAAATACTTAAATCGGTAGAAAAGTCAATTCCATAAATGTTTAATGCTGTGAATCGGTAGTGTTAACTTAAAGAGAAAAACGCGGATAAAAAGTTTACTCTCAAGCACAAGAATTAGTGGAGTCGAAGATGACATATTTTTTTCTAATGTGACGTAAAGAATGATAAATTAATTGCAGTACAAAACTGACCTTTCTCAATAGTAGGTACACAAAATACGTAATAACTCAATTATTATTTAGCAAGAACTTTCACTTTTACTTAACATTTAAGGTGACATTTTCACATTTAACTGTCACAAATAAATGTAAAAAAACTACTACTTATTAAAACCAGAAGTAAGTTCTATGTATACAAATAATAAACGACAAAGCTTTTTATGTAATATGTAAGTAAACGTGTGTGAGGAACCAATTGGTAACCAATTTCACAATTTATGTTATGTTCGTCATTCATAACGGCTCCTATATAATGTAATGACGCGTAGCTCGATTACATAAGAGTTTATCAATGAGTGGAGTGATAGACGTATTTTTTGCTTCGATTAGCAATTTTAATGGTTGACTTTTCTTGCGGACAAAATAAAAAAGTAACTTGTTTAGCTCATACAATTAGTTCTTGGAAAAAAGTGTAAGTAGATGCCTATACAATTATTTTAAGAATGATTAAATCCATTCATGTTTTTTTTTAGTACCAATATAGACTTTAAAAAAGAAAATCTACATTACAGAAAAAATGTTTTAAAATTATAGCGACTCGACATCTTCCTCTGTCTTCAACGGCGCGTACTATATCACGTTAAGACGGGTAACCACTTTGCTTAGTCGACTTGAGAATACTTTAGGTACTTTATTTACGTAGCAAATATTATTAATTAAACAACAATCTTATTCTCAACTGATAACAATCATTATTTATGGTCTCATTTCATCAACGACATGAACTTTTCTTAACAATAACATTAACCCTTCAAAGTACGACACTATTGCGTTAGTAATTATTATTTATTAAAACGCAAATAAAGATGAATAAATTATTACTTAACATTTGGAGCCACTGGAATTAAAAGATAAATAATCGTTATTATCAAGTACTTAAGTATTTTTTAATGTGAACAGAAATTGAATTGGCTTGAATTATTGCTTTGAAAAAAGGTTTTCATTCTAAATTATATAACCTAAAAAAAACCCCAATAAACTCTTCATAGTATGCTTTTGTTGCTACTATTTCTTTAATGCATTCCATTCCATTCCTAGAACGGTAAAAGAGGTTTATTTAAAAAAAGACTTCTTTTGTTTGAGTCCTACAACATATAAAACAATGTAGGTACCCGAGCACTTCCGTCCTTATATTCGAGTTTATCATCACTGCCGTGCGGATTTTCATCCAGTTTTCACGCCCACTTAAACAGTTTTCGCGGAACGTTTTGGCATATTCATTACACGCGCTCAAAGTTACTGACGGCCATTTAGCGTTCACGTATAACTTGAAATCCTACCTTTAAGTCGTAAACCATTTATTTATAAGGATAAATACGCTAATAATCTAAGTACCTACTTAATATAAATGTAAAATGGTACAGCCTTGAAAACTAGATACATTATAAAACTCCATATACAATCCACTATCTATAGATACTTACAATGATTTACAATTTTAATGTAACTTTAATAGACGTCAAACTACTGACAATATTTATCTAGATTGTAGGCCAACAGAAATGAGGTATTAAACTTAATTATGGATGCGAGAATTAATGCTTCCAACCAGTAATTATGAGGTGGCATTAAGTTAATGTCTTTGACTACACACACAGACCCACAAAACCTACTCACTACATACAAACGAATAATAGACGTGATACGACAATAATAATTTAATAATTATTGTAGTGATGTCGAATCGCAGCGTTTTACGGGTTAACATAATGCGACATACTAAAATAGTACTTTTATGAACGTACATTGTAATAATAGAATGCATTAATAGTAAGCAGTTGTGGTGAACTGGGTTTAAATTAACATACTGTTGCGTAGAACGGGTTAACTGATATTATTTGGCAAAATTACTCTGAGTATGAAGGTACTTAATTGTGTGTTCCTAAATGTTCCTAAACCAGAAGTGCCCAAACTTTTTAGTGTCACTGACTCCGGCACAGACTCGATTGCACATCGGCACTCACTGAAATGTTAGTGATGATGTCCAGTGCAGCTAGTCTATTCTGTAAGTAACCATTTCGATATCGAGCTACACCGGAGTGACAAAGCTCACAAAGTGAAGTTTATTGCACACAACATAAAGATCTTATGTTTATACTCACCTCGGATTCGGGTGCCGAGATACGAAATGTTGTTACAGAATAGCACTACAGGTTTGGGTCTGTTGCTTCAAAAGTACACTAAAAATCAATACTTTCAAAAAGGATCATTACACGGGACTAAAAAGTTTTGTGATCTCTTGTGTTACGTAACCCTGAGGTTCTTCTGAACTTCTGAGGTCCAGAAAAACCATTTTGGGTGAGACAGCACTAAAATATTGGTTATGCTTGTAATCCTATTACTTGGTCAATTAAGAATAGGTACATTACTTCTGGCATTTTAATAACACAAACGTTTACAAATGCCATTTAAGTTTAAATGCTAATCGAAGTTAGTATCGTAGTTAGGTACTTAAGCTAGAAATCTGTTTAATACCTAACCATTCAGTAGATAATTCAGTGGTATTTGCAGAAAATGTAACGCCTTGAGAACAAAAAAAGAACTATTCCTATGTTATCGTCTGCTTCTTAAATATTGTCAGAATAAGGTTGCCTGTCTATTTGCGTGGAGCGAGGCAGCGGAGTGGAGAAACGGAGAAACGGAGAAATATTAACCAATCGTGTCAGTTTTCTTGCAGGCAACTAAGGCCCATAGAAAAACAAATACACAATATAATTAAAAAAAATAAAATAAAACTAATACATCTAAAAAAACATAAAAACTAAGTAATCTAAATTCGTTGAGTCGGCGACGTATTGCGCTGAGTCGTGGTGTCATGTAGCCGGCCGCGAAAACGCCGATACACGACACCCGTCGGCCAAAATTCCTCCTTCATGAAAGTCGCTAGATAGACCCGCACCACAAAAGATTTGAAGTTAATCTTGTGGCGTGATTCCAACTCTCATGGTGAATTTGGTCTTCATCCGTATGTATTCCACGACCTCCTCTACCTTCGTGGTGTGATAAAGCCGCGACACGTACAGCTGCGTCGACGGAATAGCAGGACGCAGCCATTGGTTAAAGTTTTTCATTTTCTCCGCACCGCTGTAATGGATAGGCACCCTTATGGGTTCAAACCAGGCAGCCATTAAAAATAACAACAAAAACCGATCTACAATAAAATATCACTTTATATGTAACTAACATCATAATACTCCCAATGTGAGATACTTTATTTACATTGTCACAGGTCACAGATTAATGAACTACAGTCAGTTACAATTCTAATCTCTTCAAAGTCAGAGTGAACAAGCTCCTTCTGGGTAAGCTCACTCCATCATATATTTTACCTCTGTCACCACTGACCTAGACTAGAGTCAAGAGCAAACCCATCAAAAAATAAAAAAAGTAATAGGTAATAATCTGCTTAGACTTTCCCCATCTACGTCGGGGTCAGCTTCCTGTCTACGCTGCTGAATACCAGTATCTTACACAGAGCGCCTGCCTTTGTAAAAGACTTGCTTCAGATTTTCTGGCTTTTGGCTACCCGCAAAACTTTTAAAGATCTATAAGTGGCACGGTATGTAATGGATGGTCATCTATCCCCGGACAGTCTTACCTCGACCGTGCGCTAATGCCACAATTTCTGGATTCTAGCAACCCGAAACAATTGTTAAATATCTACAATAACCGGGACCAACCGTTTACGAGCTTTCCAAGGCACGGAGGAGTTTCGTTACGTTATGGACGGTCACCCATCCACAGACCGACCTCAGCAAGCGCTGCTTAACCTTGAAGCTCGAACCACGACTGTTATTATTTCTCCACGCCTCTGTTCAGTTCTCAACACCACAGCGTAGTGAACTGTAGTACGCTAGTATATTCAGCGCGATATCCCCGTTATACATCTATTTATCTTATTACTTTCCGGATTAGTAAACTTTCTAAGGCATGGTATGTAATAGACGGTCACCCATCCAAAGACCGACCTCAGCAAGCGTTGCTTAATCTTGAAGATCGAACCACGACTATTATTATTTCTCCATTCCTCTGTGAACTGTAGTACCTACGCTAATATATTCAGCGCGATATCCTCGTATAGATCTATTTATCACCATTACTTGCCGGATTAGACGCGTCACAGGCGCTACGGTAATTATAGGCGGAATACTTAATGTGCACCTAATTATATATCGTATTAGCTCGATGTCTCCGCTTGCCGAGGGCTGACTTTCGAAATGTCTGCTGTAAAACGTTGTGTCTAAGTTGGCATACTGTGTTGAGAGGGAACTTACTCGTAAGTATTTTTAGTGTGGATTAATATAAAGCGATTCCAGTGAGTTTTGTTGTTTTTTTGAAATTTCACACCAGAAAATAAATACAGGACAAATATTTTTACAATAAGTGTTTTTTTGTCTTTTCGCACAGGATGCAAATTTATTTTATGTATTTTAAGTTTTTATTTTATTTTAAACTAGTTGACCCGCGCAACTTCGTCTGCTCCACTCCTATTGGTCTTAGCGTGATGATATATAGCCTATAGCCTTCCTCGATAAATGGGCTATCTAACACTGAACAAAATTTTCAAATCGGACCAGTAGTTCCTCTAGACATTAGCGCGTTCAAGTAAACAAACAAACTCTACAGCTTTATATTATAAGTATAGATTTAAAGATTGAACACGAATTTAGCTCGTAAAAAAATAAAAAGTCATTAGTAATCATTACATAGTCAGACATACACAAATCTTGACTCATCCACATTATACCACTTGGGTGTCATGGATACAATGCAAGAACCGCGAGAAAATCTAACATTAACCGACAAATACCCAAAGCGGTTGTTCCGTCGCGCGGCAATGCAAAAGCAATTATATATTAACTACTGTAGGTTCATTATCCGTGTGTGTGTGTCTGTACGCTTGTGTGCGACCAGGCCAGACCAGGCTGCTCTACTTGTTTTTAATCAAGACATTTATTAACTGTTGATTTTCCCGTTTCTTTTGTAATAAATCTTATCGAATTATGCGACACTGGCCGCTGTGAGGTTTTATGTATTGTTTTTGGGTTACTTTTAGTTCTATATCCTTTAGATTTTTTGTAATTAAAACTACACGACGCGAAACTTTTCTCTATTACTTTTTTCTACAAAACTTTATTTTTAATTGAACCACGTTCGTAATTTTTATCACAGCTGAAACTATTCACTTCCGATCCACAGTTCCAACTGTTTTACACGACCAATTTACCTTTCACACTGACACGTAACTTCATCTACAATCGCAGCCGTAAGTACAGTCCCAGCCACAAGTACTAATTCACAATTAAATCTAAGGAGGGCAATGTCGCGCTTGCGCATGCACCAACATTTTTTTATTATTTTTCCGCACTACCAACACCAGAAAATTGTTTATAAAGTGCGTGAACATGGCATTATTTATGTAATTATATCAGTAACAACGAGTTACATTACATCCTGTATATAATTAACATTAAATACCTACCTCATTAAAGTAGATAATAGGTCTGATGTTCCTACGTTTTCCTTATTACGCCTCTGTGGGTACTTAACTAGCTAATAACAGAAACAGAGGGACCTAATGCTCTGAAATTATATATTCAAATTATGTATTAAAATTGGACTAATTCCTACGGTCGAGCTGTTTTCTTCATTTTCATTACAATTTTAATGTTACAAATAAAGAACAGACGAAGTCACTTGATTTTTTTCATTCAAAAATATAATTTTTAAATATTTGAATAAAACATTTAAAATTATGTTAGCACACCTGTAGGTATCGAGACCGGGGTCTCAACTACAGGCGGTCTGTAGTTGTTCCTCTAGGTAGGAGGTTCCTCCATGCAACAATGCGAGCCAGGTCCAGAAGTATGATATTCTGAATCAAGCCCTTGATCCTGCTGCCTAACGAGAGCCTCCTAAGGTTTTGGTCTAGGCTCTTGGCTATTATTACTTGATTTTGTCACTATGGGATTTAATGCAAGGAAAATGACAAGTTTAATTACGGAAGTTTCCTTTACAATGATTTTTGTTTAATTAATTTTGTATCTATCAACTAAAAGCCAGGAATGTTAGCTTATTTATTAGTATCCAGTAACGAATACGCAATTCAGTTCTTAGAATCAAATGCATAATTATAATATTAATTATATACTAAAGTAACCCATATTTACCAGCTCTAGAATGTATCGTAGTATTTGATAGCAGTTTGTATTTATTTAGTGTTTAGTTAATTAAATTGTAGCAGGATATCGGACAGTTACCGCTACTTCAGTTATTGTATGAAGTGTCTCCTGATCCTTTCTCTTAATGATATTTTGATTGTAGACGCATCGGTGATATTATGCTTTAGGGCGCTCTAGTTTATATTTTAGGGGTGGTATGTGAAATGTTCTTTAAAGATAAAGAAATTTAGAGAAGAGAGTGATGAGAGAGTAAAAAAAAGTGATGATTAAAAATAATATTGTTATTCAAATATACAAAATTCTTCTGTTCCTGGTCACTGACTGACAGACAACGCACAGCCGAAACTACTGGTCGTAGAGCGCTGAAATTCAGCATGTAGGTTTTTATAAGAGTGTAATTGAGCACGAAGAGAGAATTTCCCGAAATTTCTACGGTAACGGGAAAAAACGGGATATGTGCATACGTCGTGGGCAAAAACTTGTTTACTTATTACGAAACTGTTATTCAACTGCATCGTTATGAAATCTGGAACGTACCGATTGATTGACTAAAGTTTACAGAAATAATCGAAAAACTCATCTCCAAAGAAAGGTCTCTGTATGCATTTTGATATGATTTTCTTTAATAGGAAAAACGATAAACGAGGAAGGTTTGTGTATATAATTTGTAAATATTTCGTACAAAATGGTTGAACTATGGCAAGAGTGAAATTACACTTTATCGAAGCCGGGCGGTTCGTTAGTTGACTTTTAAACATTGTTTCTTGTCTGTCGCCGTCTGTAGGAACATATTTAAACTGTCTGCGGTAAAATAGATGTTTACAACTGACAGTTATGACATGCGTTCGGAAACGTCACCACAATCGGCACACAGCCTACAATTTATCCATCAACGCCTCGACAGTTGGACAATTGCTTCCGATTATTAACTACGTCTGTTATAAAATTATTTCTTGGATTCATTCAATAAAACTTTTAATACACTATTGTCTGTTATCAAATGTATTTCCCCAAGCATATCATCAATTGTGCACTTGGTGCATAATTACGTGTAATAAAGGACATTACCCCTGGTTGATAGCATCTGTTTTTACAGCTTTTTGTGTTAAAAACGATAATATTCGCGTGATGGGTTCACGTTGGGCATTAGTCATCAAATTAATTAATACACACTAATTAAATGTGAATCGAGTTTAAATGACGGCGGAATTAAAATAATAATGTTCCAAGAAAAGCGTTTGTTTTAGTGTTTTGAAATAGGTAGTTGCGATACTATTCGTCGAATTTATATGAATCGAATAGTGTGTAAATGCATATTGTACTTTTTTATGCGACATTATGCATGAGTAACCTTAAATACAGTAGTTACAGACAAATAATAAATTCTTCTTGGTATCGTATATTTAATTGTAATCTAAGACAAGTTAAAATACCTATCACTGAGTTCAAATAGATAATCGACTACGAATAAATCCCACGATCGTGAATTTAGATTTTTCTCTCAAAAATTCTTTAAACCGTCAAAAGATAGCGCTCTAGTAGAAATCATAAACGCGAAATATTATACAATTGACTCCGTACTTTGGACTCTACACAAGGGGTTGCAGCCGTACTCTAATTTAAAGTACTTATTAGTACTTTAAATTAGAGTACGGTTGCAACCGAATAGATATATTTATCTATTAAAGCAATAGAGTAAGCTATAATACACTATTTGTGATTCTGAATTAATTCTTTTTGATTGCTAAAATCAAAGCTCTTCTTTGTGACCGTTATAAAAAAAATGCGTTAGCAAAGTATGCTGTACAACCGATAAAATTTACTGTACTTCAAACTCGATAATACTGCATATTATACAGTTCTATTCTACCTTATTATCCAAGTTAGAGCTACAGATTGCAATAAGTATGCGACCTTAATAAGGCGAGCAATCTAGATTCATATCTACCTCTAGTTGATCAGCTACCGAGATTATTAGCTGCTAATGTATGTCATTTGTTAGTAAATGTTTCTTTAAGGATATCCTCGTGATTGAGAGATTGGGTTTTTAAGTGTCATAATTATTTTTATTACGATTTTTTGGCAGTTTCAAGTGATGTCATGATATTTTAGAACTTTTAGGCTATACAAATAAAAACCGGCCAAGTGCGATTCGGACTCGCACACGAAGGGTTCCGTACCATAAACCTAAATTTTTATTATTTGTTGTTATAGCGGCAATAGAAATACGCACTCTGTGAAAATTTCAACTGTCTACCTAATACGGTTCTTGAGATACAGCCCGCTGACAGACAGACGGACGGACGGACGGACGGACAGCGGAGGCTTAGTAATAGGGTTCCGTTGGTTACCCTTTGGGTACGGAACCCTAAAATTCCAGTGGAATTTTTAATTTTATTTAATAATATTTTATTATGCCTAGGGGAGGCCTATGTCCAGCATATTTCGGCTGATATTTTTTTTTTTTTTTTTTACTATTGATAGGCACTCGTTTGACCACTATCTCACCTGATGGTAAGCGAGGATGTGGTCGAAGATGGAGCACGATTGCCTAGAAATAACCTATTCACTCTTGATTTAAGGACTTCCAGGTTGTAGCTATCAGGAAACACAGACTCCGGCAGGGAATTCCACTCCTTAGCTGTACGCACTATGAATGTGTTCCCAAAACGTTTTGTGTGGCCCCATATGATGATGATGATAATATTTTACTTTAAAATTAGGGTGTTTGTTTGGTTTGTGCTCGAAATTTACTAGTAGATAAGTAGTAGATAAATATAAAAAGCTTAAATTAAAAAAAGAACTAAAATAGTTCAACGCCTTATATAGTATTTTAGTGTATGTTCTTAGACTGATTAATTGAGAAAAATGACGCAAGTTAATGTCAAGTTAATGTAGGTATGTTTGCACATATACATATGTATGATTAATTTTAATTCCTTTAATTTCTGCCCTATTTCCTTTATTCCTGTTTACTTGAATACTCAGTAAATTGCTTTAATTAGTGCTGGTATATTAATTATAAGTAATTAATTGGATTTATTTTAATGACGATTCGTCACCCTTAAGCAAACAGTTGAGGAAAGTTCGTGTGTTGACACGGGGAATACCTTATGTAAGGAAAAACTTTAAATAGGTATTGCATTATGGAGGATTTTATGAGATTACTTTATTGATACGGAAACCGCACTCACGAAGATTTCTGTACCTTAAACCTTAATTTTTATTATTTGTTGTTATAGCGGAAATAGAATACATAATCTATGAAAATTTAAACTTTATACTTATTGTGGTTCTTGACATACAGTCCGCTGACAGACAAACGGACGGACGGACGTACGGACAGCGGAGGCTTAGTAATAGGGTGACGTTGATTACCCTTTGGGTACGGAGCCCTATAAAACGGAATATAGAGCTATTGCTATTTCCTAAGTACGGTTCACAGAATAAAGAATACTCATTTAGTTCGTTCGTAATAATTTAAAATTTTGGAAAGCAACCCCTAATGCATTCAGACATACCCAACCTTACAACCAATTATGTCGGCAAATCCATCAAAATAATGAAAACTCATCACTAATTAGGGACGAAAAAAACTCCCCTCACCAACACAACAAAACGTTGATTAGTAACTCACTCACACGCACAAGATCCACGAGCGTCACACGTAATTACATTCATTGTCACATAATTACTACAACACTTGTCCATGCACCCACGCTAAAACACTACATCTGCAATCCACAACAACTTTACCGCCCACTACATAGGGGTGGCTATCCAACAACCCAACTCTCGACCTAACTTGGTGATCCACATCAAACAACGTTAGACTTGGACAATTATGACGTAATTGATTTTAAAAATCAATTATTGTTATAATTGTCGATAATTCGTTCGAATTGCTCGGCAAATCGATCGACATGAGCTTGGTCCAATTTTCAGTAATTTACGCTATGATAATCGACAAATATGGAATCTAGATCTAGAAACTTTTAATCAGAAATGAGGACTAGTTATTACACTGCTGGTATTTAAACTAGTCAAGCATCATTGAAATATACACGTGTTCGCGTCCTAATTACACACTCGTAAACGAACGCATTTCGCGTCGCATACAACTAAAAACTAAATACCTAGGTAACTAGAACAAAACTTACCTGTTGATGCTATTCATGGCTGAAGCCCCGGAATTTTCCCTTTCATTCCTTTCTCTAGATCCACCCCCGAATCTCTCAGCGAAGTTTTCTCTCTCCTTATAATGCCTATCAGGGCGAGGAGATGAGGACCGCCTGCCTGGCATCTGCTGAGGCATATTGTTCTGTTGCACTGTCTGCAGAAGGTTGTGATTCCCTTGAGGTTGCTGCTGCAACGCTTGAAGCAGCTCCTGCGCATTGGCCGCGCCGTTCGACAAAAAGTTTGGCAGCCCTGGGTTTAGTAGTGCGTTCGATAATGTTGGGTTCAGCATGTTTGGCCGAATGTTGGCCGCCTGCTGTTGGTTGGAGTTTAGCAGCTGGTGCGGTTGGGCCATGGCTTGGAGGTTCGCGAGCGAGGTGGACACGACTTGGCCGTTGTTTAGGGCTAGGTTCACCATCTGGTCATTGGAGTTCACGTGGTTGACTGGTATTGTGAGGATCGTCTGCGTTGCTATACCTGTGTAGAAAAAAAAACATTGTTGCAATAGGTAGTCATTAAAAAATTATTACATGTACAAACAATACCTAAATGAAGTCATTGACTGTCTTTACTCATCCTAGAAAATAAATTTGACTTTACTTAACAAAACTCCTACGAAGTGAACCTATTCATATTTAAATATATTATATCATTAGACATGGTTTAAATTAAGTGTATGACAAATGCGATTAGACTCGGTTTCAACTGGTTTGCAAACCTTTATACAATGTTCAGCTAAACAAGCGTTCAAACTGCGTTTATTTTATCACTTTCGTCGTTTACTAAGTATTACAATGTTTTATGTTGCAACTAGACTGCGCTCGATTGACGTCAACCAGTCGATAGCATTTTATTTTATTTCTTTCAAAATATTATGTCATTTGTTTCCAAATATGTAACATTTTATGTAATTTGACTTAAAATATGTAAGATTTTATGTCATTTGTCTTAAAATATGTCACATTTTATGTCAGTCGTCTCAAAATATGTCACATTTTATGTCAATGTCTCAAAATATGTCACCATACATAACATTTTCGTCTTAAAATATGTCACAGTGTCATCGATCTACCTCTTTCTTGTTGAGTATGTCATATTTCTTTCTTTTACATTTTTATTTATCATGTTTCTTACCTTGAGAAGTCGGTATGAGCAGCTGGGCTCCCTGAATGCCCTGCACCAGCTGACCAGAGGCGAGGATGAGCTGTGGCATGGGGGACGGCATCGCGGGTGGTAGCATATTGTTGTTGGCCACCGGGTTCGGTGATCCCATACCTTTGGGGGGGAAAAAAATTAGATTATGAGGTGTTTTTTTTTTATTTTTTTATTTGCATTGGGTTTGCTCTTGACTCTAGTCTATGTCAGAGATGACAGAGACAAAGTCTACGATGCTTTGGTGTTAAAGTTGGAGATTTTTTGGAAAGAAATGGGACATTGAAATAAAAAGGCACACGTATAATCTTGAGTCAAACATATGTTCATATCCCGTGTTTGTCTTAGTGTGTCTATAGAAATGATTATTACGGATATAGGTTAATTTTAGTATGTTTTTGTACTGGTCCTTGGCTGTCTAAGTAATGTGAGTTTTCTTTTTAGTAGCATTATAATGTCGACTGGCACATTTTATTTGTCTGATTTTGATAAAAAAAAAAACTAGACAAAGCCGTTTCTTTGGCACTTTGCTGCGAGTTTTTTTCTTTTTGAATGTGGTTACTTACACGTATTTAACAATATTATGTCCGTATCATTTTGCAAGCTTTAGTCACGTACCATGATCGTGGAATATTAATATTAATGCATATTTTTACTACATAATCCTAGAAAAAAGACCAAGTTAATGCGCGATGATAATTTGACACGTTGTTTTTATAAGCACTTTAAATATGTACGCCAATTCATACTAAATCGATAAACATGTAAAACTCGTAAAACTATGTTTTTATCAGATTTTAATAAAAATTGGATTTGGTAAATGAAATATGTGATTATCGATGACTAAACCTTAGTTTACTCATCGGTCATGGTACCGCCTGCCGTAGTGACGAAGCGAACGTGCAACTCGTGGATCGTCGATCGGCGACTTTCTACCTAAGTCATTAAATTAAACAATAAACTTATATTGTAAGTATAACTAGCCACGCCGCCCCGCACTGCACCTTACCGAACCTAAAATAACGATAGAAAATTACTCAAAAGCCATACGCAACCGACCAAAACTAATTCACTTCGAACAAAACGGCTACAAAGAAAATCTAAAATATTATCTGCATGCCTTACAAGCCCGTTAAACTCAACATTAACATAACGTATTCATTTAAACCATGACATTTCACATTTTGTAATAAATGTTCTTTCCTACGGCGCATCAATTAAGAACCGAAAAAAATGTATAATTAGCTCTATTAAGACAATAAAACTCTTAATGATACCGCAACAGTCGTAATATCCGTGCGTTCGTGAAAAAAATATGTAATTATACTCATTATTTAAATAGGTTTTTTTGTCCATTACGGCATAGCTTTAATGGGCGGGCGAGTGAAGCCGCTATCTTGAATTCATTAAATCGATTGGATTCGGTAATCACCTAATTACGGCTCACGTGATTTCGAAGTTAAGAGTTTTAATGCGCGAACCGTGTATTTCTGATTATCCCAATCTGTCTAATTCAGTCTAATTAGTGGCATACCCTCCATTGAAGAATAACAGACGTTTTGAAATGCTAATGCTCTGAAAAATGTTAATCGAGTTGCGGAGGTGACGCTTTCAATTGTATAATATTAGCTTAAATAGAAAAATATTTTCTGTATTTCTGTCTACATTATCGCAGCCATAGTGCTGTCAACGGAGTTTAGTCGCGTTTTGAATATTTGTTTTATCTTGATGTGATGATGATGCGAAAATAAAATCTACTTTGCATAAAGTGGCAAAAACTGACCAACTAAAGCACTTTAATGGGAAATCACGTACTCGTAGGTTTGATTTTTTTTGCTGGTTGGAGTAGATAAATTATGGAACGGAAATATGCGTAACCTGATGATGGTGGTGACCTATGCGTATCAAGTGCAATACATTTAGATTGTAATCATAAGGTCATTACTGAAATCAAATGCTAATAAATATTGTACAATCAGTGCTCAAAGTGACAAGCTAAAGAACTGTATTTGTAAGTGTAGGTATGTGACAAAAAAAAAAAAAAAAGGTATGTGACAAGACGGGGAGATATACTAAAATGCATTAATTTTAAAAGTGTAAACGGACAATAACTGAACAAATGGGGCTTAATATAAACTACTTAGAACTTATAATGGCATTCGATTACTTCTTAGTTTAATAATGATTTAGGTTGGAAAGGTAGCTGTTATTACGATGCCCCGCAGGCAATAAACTACTGCTTCAAGTCACCTATCACCTAAGGGCATTTTGTTGAAACTGTTTGTATAAACATGTTATTTAGATAACATTTTTGTTTGAGCAACAACTGGCGGTGTTCCTCAAGGAAATGTTATGGTGCCTTAACTGATTCTATTCAGGAAAGTTGACCGTCTCTATTTTTATGTATGTAGGAATCATTCAATCTCGAACGAAACTGGGTCCAAATTGACTATGTTGGTCCATTGCCTACATTCTATCTTTTGCTTTTTAACTTTGATGATATTTAAAAAAGATCGATTTTTTGTTGCCCTCCGCAAACTTTCTGATACGAAGTTGAATATCCTATCCTTCTTGACAAATATAGAGTCTTAGTAATCAAATATTTACTGACATAACATCCTAGAAAATAGAAAAGAAAAACTTTCTTACCAGGTGCACTAACGCTCAAATTCAAAGGCGAATTGATGACAGGGTTGGAGGGCATAGAAGACAAGCCTTGAAGATTGGCGGCAAGTTGCGACATTTGTTGCGACATCTGTTGCTGCAGCTGTTGCGACATTGGCGGCATGTTTTGTTGCATGTTCGCCAGGTTCTGCAGGTTTTGGAACATTGACGCCACTGTGGACAAGGAAAGTTCAATGATTATTCGTAGATGAGGCATTTGGGGTGGTCTACAGGGGCCGTATAATTCCAGTTCGAAAAAGTTGGTTATGATTAGCTACATCTCTCTCTCGGATTGGAGTCATGATGATATTAAAACGTCATAGTAGGGCAGCTGATTTGACAAAGTCAACCTTTATTCGATAGTGTTAGATATTCTTTATCACTGGCCACTTCATTAAAAAAGAAAACGCTTTTGGTTATTTCATCACTTACAGCCAACTAAAGACATAAAGAGAATCCGCGATACATGGTTTTGGTCCACTGTTCCAAATTCCAATATAATATGAATTTGTTAAATAAGTATGACTGTATAAAAGAGTCTCCGTTTTTCAGGATTGCGTAATTATTTTTGAAAAATATGACGGAATACCCATTATATTATTATTTTTTTTTGTCACCTTAAATAACATATGGCAAAAAAAAAATGTTTTAGTAGATAATCTCTCTGGAAGAACAAATCGAATTACGAATATGCTTTACCTAACTTTTACAAAACTACAATATCGCTTACTTCCATAAGCTACTATTTGTCCCTGAAAAAAATATAGTTCCTGTGGGATAGGTTTCAGTAGAGATGCCACTAACATAAACTAGACAATAATATAATAGTTTCAATCGCTTCTTTCCAATTGAAACAAAATCTTATATCACAGAACAAATACATCGTATACATAACAATAAAGCAAGCTTTTCCATAAAATATTATGACATCATTACTTTGTATTGCTTGATGTTATCTCAATGAATTTCGTAAAGATGCTATATGTAGCTGTTTAAAATTTAATTGAGTTTAGTCTCTTTCACTTTGATATCCATTGAACAATGTGTGGTCAGAATTATGGATGATGTTGTAAACGTTGTCATTATAGACTGGAAAATAAAAAATAATGGCGATGATATTGGAATCAACGATTTAGATAAGGTTTAAATAAACAAAATCTTTCACCCTACATGTGGTTACCAATGCAGTTTTAAGAGTGTTAGTTAGCATTTGACCCGCCATTAGATATTTTAAATGGTTTATAATCTTTTTAAACTTGTCTTGCCTAACGTTTTTTGATCTAGTCATTTCCCTTTGGAATTTTTATAAACCTTTGTTTTTTGTGGAAATATTCAATATTTAATAAATCGTTGTTCTTCAAACCTTGGAAGAGGAGGGAAATGTTTATCAATCTGGAAAGTATGATTAAGCTTAATAGCTCATGTTGGCGCATCTTCAGTTTGATGGGGTATAGGCCGAAGTCTTTCAATCAATATTTATAAAAGGTTACTTCTAGAAAGGCGTGCTCTATTTTCGACCACTTCATCGCTTGACTTTGATTGAATGCGAACCTTTAAACTCAGCCGGTTGATTCTATAAACATGTCGAAGCTGTCATTCCATCTTGATTACTTGGATTGACTGCTCACTTCGTGACCTCACCTTTGACCTTCGACATGTTTACAGAATCGCACTGCAGTTGGAGCTTGCTAATCACAACTGCTGAAATCTTCAATGTCCTTCAAACATGCGCCAACAAGAAACAACTAAAACTAAATGTCAATAGGAAGGTAGAAAATGAATGTAGTACGAACTCACTGGAGCCATTCAGATGTGGCTGCTGATGCGGGGTGCGGGCGCGCGGTGAGGGGGTGCGTGGTTCGGCGAGCTGCGCGCGCGTCGCCCCCCCCTCCGGCGAGCTCGCGCCGCTCTCCCGGTCTGACTCCGCCTGGGGAAGAGGTGGAACGTTAGATGATGAAGGTCTTCAAGAATACACAAATATTATAGTTTAGGGTCGAGATTAATAAACGTTAATTAGTCGCGTACAAGTCGTTGTGGCGACGCTTGGGGGAGGCTTATGTCCAGCAGTGGACGTCTTTTGGCTGATATGATGATGATTATGAGTCGCGCACTTTGGCTAAGAAAGGTTCTCATGTCTTTCCATCATAGAGAAAGAAGGTGTGCTTTTGCCAAACACTTTTTCTAAAGTTTAAATTACTTATTTTATTTACACATAGGTACTCATTGTACCTACTAAATGTTCATATTATTATGATGTTTAGAAATTAATATTTTTCGCTAAACTACCTCTAAACCACCGAAGTAACTTCGCGTAAATCATGAAATGACTCCTTTCGCTCTAGGAGGAGCAGAAGGGCGGAGCAGACTCTTACTGACTAAAACCCATACTTGTTCTTCATAATGCCCATTGCGTTCTTTTGCTGCGGTGACTCTTTTGAACAAATTCCGCAACGCGACCTTATCCTGCGTTTTGGTTAAGTGCAACCCGCCACATCACACGGCAATCAGAGCCCTACCTAGAACACAGTTTAGAGGGTTATTATTCTTCTTCCGATTGTCTATGGCCGGTGTTAGGTTAAAAGAAGGTGTGCTTTTGCCAAAATACGTTTTCAAAAGTTTAAACTTTTTATTCCTTGTTTGATATGAAAAGTGTGTTCCGCTATTCATATTTTCCGCTATACTAAACCGAAGTGTATACGCGACTTCATCCTGCGTTTAGTGCGACCCGCCACATCGCAGCAGGACCCTACCTATAGGACGCAGTACGGAGGGTTATTATTCTTGTTCGATTGTCTATGGCCGGTGTTAGGTTAAAAGAAAGTGTGCAATTATTTCAAAGTTAATTTTAATTTTATTTGTTTCTAAATTCTCTTATTGAATGTTCAAATGGTGTTCCGCTGTTCAAATTTTTCGCTAGACTAAACCGCCGCCGAAGTGTATACGCGGCCTCACTCTGCGTTTTTGTTTAGTGCAACCCGCCACATCGCACGGCAGTCAGGACCCTACCTAGGACGTACCACGGAGGGTTATTATTCTCCCTCGAATTGTCTATGGCCGATGTTAGCTTTGAACGTAATTAAGGGTGAGCGTATCGCCATTTATGGTTCATCCAGCCTATTTCCAATCATCGGTGACTTACGTAAGACATAGTTGGTACTTTTGTGGAGGAATGAAGTATTTTTTGTAACACAATGTAATATTAAACTATTTTTTGCCAAAGGCTGTTAAAACAAAGTTCCAAAGAAAGACTTTTGAAATAAACATTGATCACCACCGTTTCTTACTTTCTAACTAAAAGCGGTGAAGGAATAGTTAAATCGTTTCCTTCAATGAAGAAGGAAGCTTTGGATATTTTGCTGGATTTCTCAGGAATTTCTTTTTTTTCCTTCCATTAAGGTTATAAAATAAGTAGTATTAGTTATTAGCTAAGATTTTCTAGTATTATTATTTTGGCATTTCATAAGAAAGATTCGTAGGTACTTTACTATGTACTCAAAACTAGAAAAATCTCGTCTCTTGAACGACAGTTTTCATCACTGATATTGACACATTTAACAAAAGATTTGTTTACTCATAGTAGGTATATTCTGCAGGTATTATTTTACATTAACCAGTCAAGGACCGTAAGGACCGATTGGGGTCAAATGGCTATATCTTTCGATTGACTTGCGAGCGCTGTGCCTGACGGGAAGAACGTCAGAGTACAGCTTATTATTTTAGATATCTAATAATTAAAAATTACCTAGGTTTTTTTTCAACGAACGTCGCGCGTCGTATCGAAGTACAGCGGAGAGTTTAGATAGCAAAGTGTATTAAGGGTGTTCTCTCGAAAAGGCTTAAAAATAGCGTGCAGATGAAGCAGTTTTTCTTCGGCATTTACTGAGAAATTACATCTAAAAAAATAGGTAGTAATCTACATGCTATTGCACGTAACTTGGTTGAGCCAGAATTTTTGTATTGGTATCACAAATAGGAAAAAAAATCACCAAATCAACTCGTTGAGATGAAACCATTTTACTCCTTCATTTTTTAACAAAAGTCTATAAAAATAATATCTACTGCTGTGCAATACAAACGAAAATAACTTGGTTTTGTTACTTTTTTTAAATATGTATTTGTTTTATTATACAAAATTAAAAACACGGGTAGCGGAGTGGCGCGCCGAGGTGTAGTTAGGTCCGTTTGTATGCACAAGGTCATTGGCAAATATACAAGCCTTAAGCCTGAGAAAAGATGGAGTTGAAAGGTGCATTTTCTATAATAATGTTTCTTTCGCATTGGACCTACCTGATTGAATATTTTGAATAACGTTATAAAAAAATGTTCATCATTATTTTACGTAACTTATGTGGTAAGATAATTATAGTAAGTTAATTTTAATAAAATGTTAACTAGTGAACTCTTTCTGCGGTGTTAACTTGACTCACGGTTATTTTTGTACAAATCAGGGTTTCAATTTAATTTAAGTTCTTTAAATATAACATATAACTGAATAAACAGAACAAGTAACTTAAGAACAAGACTTAAAAAGGACAACAAAATAAGTGAAAAAAACCAGAACATTAATAAAGTTTTATTACCTCAAAATAAATACGTTCATATCATACACAGACTGCTATTAATATTTTAATTAAGGAAACCATCTTTTATTCGATTCTCATATAAACCATTGTGCAGCTTGTAAAGTCATAAACTATTTATATTGCAATTATTATAAGTACAGAATAAGGTCAGCCTACTTGACTTTTAATTATTAAACCACTATTAAAATATAACTGTGAGGAAACGCCTTGAATAATAATTAATAATAATTCTTTAATTTGTAATAATTATAGGAGGCCGGTACTGTTACAGTTGCCTATAAATATTCACACGTTTTGAGCTAAAAAATAATATGTTAGAAAAGTAATTATGGGGTCCTTCGACCGCTTCAAAGTTTACTAAGTGAAATGTTTTAAAAATTGCAACATGCTTTTATTAAAAAGCTGTTGTAAAAACAGGTAAAGGCAATTAAATCATAGTTTTTAATTTTAGATTATACTTCTACATCGTTCATAATTTTAAGCGATGTTTTATTAATGCATTGATTAATTTATCTGAAATAAAAATATATTGCACTTGTTTACTAGGTTATAAATTCAATATTTTCTATAAGATTAAATAAATATTACTATTTTCTATTACTCACGAAGGACAATGTCATTCTCTCCAGGCCTGATAATTTCACAATCACTGGCTCTACAAAACTAACATTCCTCGATCAAAAACTTCGAAAAATCACGAAAATATTCTAAACGCGAACTTTTGCGAAACTTTAAAAAAACTTTGGTAAACTTCAAATGCCCGATCAAAATATGTGACGATGGTTCTATTTAGAAAATGTTCCGTCCACATACGGTTATCCGAACGCGCGAAAAACTTTTTCTTTACTATATAAAAGTTGTATTTAGAACGGAAAAATAGAGCATAGATAACGCCCGCGAAAAAGAAACGCCGCACACTATCGACAAAGCGTTCACGTTTTTCTTTTTTTTTAATTTATTTATCAACGGCCGGTAACACATACAGCCGCGCGGCAAGTTGCACAGCGCGGAATGAAAGCGCGTCATCAGTTTAAAAAATCAACCCCTTCGGTGGTGGGTGGAAAAAATGCGGCCCCGCGGGGCGTTGGGTGGTCCCACCGAAATCCTTGCCAAAGCGATCGGCATCGGTCCGACTTGTCACTTGTCGAATAAGCATGATAATTAAAGTTTTCGATTAGTTTTTTTATTCGTATTTCTTTGAAGCTTTCAGCACGTGTCTCGTGCAAATTCGCTTTCAGTTAACTCGGTCCGAATTTTATTCGTTAGCGTTTGATTTGTGATCTAACTTTTCATCTCGAGACATTTTGATTTGATTAGTGGACTTATTGATTTTTAAATAGATAGTTAGGCACTTGCCTAGTTAATTAGCCTTTTATAATTTCTTAAGATAAGTTAAAGGAATTTCGTAGAAGTCTTCTGTTAGTTTTTTAATTACCAGTTCTACCATTTAAGAATTTCAGCTTTAAAGGTACCTAAACGTACCAGGACGCGTACGTCGTAGGTGGATAACCTTTTTGATTCGGTTACTGCGAGTGCAGTCGCGTATGCCATACGGGCTTTGTTGAGAGTAGTAGGCACGGGTAGTTTGATACAGTTTTTGTTTATTTTGAATCGAAATTTTGTAGGGAGGCTAGCTTTTGGGATAGTTCCTATTCCGTGAATAGTTACTGTCAAGTAAATGGTTAAGGAACTCAAATGTAATTTTGGACTGTTCAGGTGAAAGCTCTAAACACACCGCAGTTATTTTAAATTGAAACAGAATAAACAAATACAATTTATTTCATACATTCTATATTGAAATACATAAACATTGGCTACAAATTGAATACAAAAAGCTTAAAAGCACAATCAAAACTCCACCGGGCGCTGACTAATGAAAAAAGTTGAAAAAAAAAATTATCATCAACAAGTAACATTCGGAATAATCAGCGGTACACGGAAAAAATCAGTAATTATTCAGATGAAGTTGGACGAACGAAGGGGGTAAGGGGGCAAGGGCCGGCCAAAATAAAAACGGCGTTGCGTAGGGGTGACACCCGTCCCCCCTCGCCTCTACAAATGTTATCTAACTGCGTTCGTTTCGCGTCGCGGCGCCGTTTCGCTCTGAATTAGCGCCCGAACCGGCGAAATTTCAATTTGTACTCCATTTTTTTCTCGGATAGTTGGTCCTAATGGAAAAGGCTAGGCGATCACGGATTCCGTCTGAAATGGGTACCGGCGCGCTAACGGTTTTCTAGTCGCCTCTAGGGTAGTGGATGTGCGCAAACGTGGAAACGTGATCCGCGGCCTGTGATCGACGGAAGAAACATATGATCGTATGGCGTCCTCATTTGGGCGCAAAGCGCGGGTCATTATCGGGCGTCCGCGCACACACGCGTCGCATTGTCCGCTCGGGTGTGTGTGTAGATTTTTACTCATTAATTTTAAAACGCTCCGGATTTTTTTCAGGGCGGGTGCTAGGGGGCCTGAGGGGGCCGAGGGGGGCGAAAATTGGCGATGGCCGCCGGGTGGGGTGTCACCGACGGGGGTTATTAAATAGATTGGTCCGCGGCCGAACGGAGCCGCCGATCTGCACTTGTACCTCGCGTCATTAACGGGTTGAGAACCGATTTTAAATCGTGAAATAACAGCCTGTTACAGGAAAAGTTGAGCGCGGCTTATCGGCCTCTCCTGCCCGTGTTCTACAAGCTTAATTGCATTAAAAGTGTATTTTTATTACGACAATTTTTCTATTCATTACTTGGGAGATGTTAATTGTCTTGTTTATCTGTCGGGTCTGTATCTTCTTGTGTCGTGCGGCGCGGGGCGTCGTTTGTAGTGCAACAATACACTGTCACGTTACACACACATGCGCGGGGCGTTTTTTCCGCGGCCGTTCGGCAGTGGGTGAAGAGGGGTGTATAGGGGGGCGAAATGTGAAAAATACTCGAAAAAAGGCGAAATTGTAGCAGATATATAATTAAAGTCCAACGTACAGCAACAGCGTACAGCGATGTATTATGCAGACACGTTCTCGGGTGTCGCGCGCTGCCCAATACACGGCGGCCGCTGTCGAACACGGCGCGCGACTCTGCGACATTGTTTCTGTGATTGTTCCGTCAAATGCTGCCCGACCTCTGTTGCTTTTTAGACGTTTATTTAAATTAGGTTTTTTTTTAACTTTGTAAAGGCGATTAGGGGTTACCTTAAATTATACTATTGCACGTTTTACTTGCATTATTTTTGTACTTTCTGCTCTGAAGTCGTTTATTTTTTAATTGGTTAGGCATGCTAACCTAAAAATCTAAACCTGGTTTCTTATTTCTACAAAGTGTACCTAATATGAGAGAAAGACTTTTCTTACTTAACCATGGCCTGCTTTACCCACATCTACAACAAATCTCACAACAATACGGGCCAATCCCGATCCAGGGAAGCTAAACCTTTAAAATCTTGCGGACCACTTGAAACAGTTCAATTAATACTTAAAAGCACTCAATAACAAAATAATCAAATTCATTGTAACATCGAGAGTAGATCTCGAAAATATAAAACGGTTGTTCGGTGGGGGGTACACACGACAGATGGTTAGAAGGGGGGTTCACGATTAATTTAACATTAAATTCAATAATAACCTCCCATTTATTGCGTAATTTCCTTTCAATTACCTTTCATTTATCGCTCTGTAACTGGATTACAGATGTGATCAACGTTCGAAATGTTTATGCCTAGCACATAGATACTTTTTGAATATTCGATTGTAGTTAGGTGCATTTTAAATGTTCGATACGACTTAGCTGCTATTGAACTTAGACGGTTTAATTTTTTTTTTACAGTAGAAACCGACTTACCTATGTCCTTTTTGTTATTTTTTATAGTTTGTATTTAGGGTTATTTTACATTAGACTTAGGGTTTTTATGGAGTTAACCGCTTTTAATAACATAGTCGATTAGTTTCGTCGATGTTATCTAGATTGATAAATTCGTGGCTATCAGCGTATCCGGTATAATTGTGTGTGTAATGAAGTTTATTTGATGGTTTCAATTATTATTTTTTATTATTTGGGCGGGGTTTGTACGCTGGAATTTACATTTTTGTTAAATGGCTGCCTATTTAAATGAGGGCAATATTAGATACTCGTACCTACATACAGGCACAGACTGAGATTTTTATATTTTTATTGCTTTGTGTCTTTTTAAATTTTAGGTGAGTGTTGCTTAGTTGATTTACCCTCGAAGATTTAGAACAATTTAAAAAAAATACAGAAATTTTATTAGATCGTTAGGAAAAATACTAAGCATTGATATTCCTTTCTATGCTTATGTAATACCCATTTATTATTAAACGACTATATCCACTGTTTATTTTTGCACAATACTCGGTAACCCTCAGGTTCCGATACTTAGCCGACGTCACAGGGACACTGATATTGAATCAACGCAGCCCCCACAGCGCGGCGCGTGCGCACTCGACTCAACACACTCGATTGTTCAGACATAATCGTCGAAATTTAAATTTTTCAATCTACCATTGTTATGTTCTATTTAAAATTTTGATCGACGACGCAATTACTGCGTACGTAATTATAAAGCTTTTGTAATGTTAAGACAAAAGAAATTATAGTGCGTTATAGAAATAAATGAATGCTTTCAATAATGACTTCCTTAAACTACATACAAATTTTAAGTTATTTAGGTACGACTTCTTGTTTTGTTTTAATAACTTTTTTTTCCCGATACCAGACATATTAATTTTTAACTTAAAAATTTTAATCAGATTTTTTAATTCGGGGAAAGCTTTTAAAGTCGGATTATAAAGTTTTTCCGATTTTCTTCTTTATTGAAAAGCCAAGTAAAAACGATTCGATTACCGGTATACGCGTACCGCTTAAACTGAATCGCCATTCGTATTCGTAAAGAGTCAACAGCCGAAACTCACTAAGTACACCTGTTCAATCGACATCGCGTCCACTGTGCAGTAGTTTTTCAAATATGCAATTTACTGATTTAAAAAAAGAAGGCTTCGCCTGTGGGCCGCTCGCCCGGTGGGGCCACGGAAAATGGCGAAAAAACTCGACAAAAAAAACCATGAAAATAGTAGGCCCACGTATGGTAAATAGCGTCGAATGTGAACCCCCTTTACCACCCGTGCTAATTTGTTACTTTGGGTATGTCCGCGTATTTTGACTTTGTCTCATACTGCGAGCGAGGCGACAATTTCATAAGGACGTAAGTGCATCTGCCTTAATGATCTATTACGCTTTTATTCGGTTGGTGCCTGGTACACATACTTTTTTTTTTTTTTTTTTTTTTTTTTAAGGATGGGAAATCATCAAATGACTCCTCCCGCTCTGGGTAAAGCAAGAGGGAGTGTCAGACTCTTACTGACTAAAACCCATCCGTGTTCCTCCTGGTGCCCTTTGTGTTCCAAGGCTACGGCACCTCTTTCGAACAGATTCCGCACATACTAGGTACTACTTTAAGTTTTCAAGTTGTTGCATAACTATTCAGTTAAAATATTTATTTAGTACAGTGACATGTTAAAGTTAACCTGCGGTATCAAAACGAGTTTGTTGTACTGCATTATTGTTTGAGTAATTTGTATAAAATAATAATCCAAAAAACGTAATTAGACAACGTTCGACATGACTTATGACTGGTTTCTGAATTCAAAATTTGAAGTTAAGTAGGTATTATTAAAAAGCTACTGTAACATACACTCCTACTAATCTCTGGTGTTAAAGTGAGATTTGTTTGACATCCGAAAGCAGCTAATGTAACACGTACCTCTACAAGTTATTTGCAAACAGAGACGAAAACAAAAGAACAACGGCCACACTTACCAACACACGTCTATATTCGCAAGTAGTCGGTAATGTTCACAATACTACCGACCTATAATGGACATAAGTAATAAAGGCTATTATCATTAGCAGTAATTGCCAGTCTAGTTATACGATATAGCAAGTCGTTGGTAAGCAAATTAAACTCTTTTTTTAAGTTCAGAGGGTGTGCAATGAACTTTGATGTTGACTGGGAGAGAGGGATAGGGATATAATTAAGTGCATCTCTGTCTTTAGTCGAGTTGAATCGATTGTTCTTTGCATCTTTGCCGATCGCGTCAATTGCTGTGTAAACTAATTGGGGTTAGTGTTTTTGTTAATTATATTTACTTTGTGTTCATATAAAATACATCTTCTGAAATAACAGTCTATATTATCTATCTCCATATTTAATATACTTCTATATACTAATATATAAAGCTAAGGAGTTTGTTTGTTTGCTTGAACACGCTAATCTCAGGAACTAATGGTCCGATTTGAAAAATTCTTATATGTATATCATCACGCTAAGACTAATAGGAGCGGAGCAGTAATTAAAATTGTGACGCAGACGAAGTTGCGCAGGTCAACTAGTAGGTAGGTAAATATTATAAATGTGAAAGTAAATATGTCCATGAGTTTGTTTGTTACTTTTTCACGTATTTTGATTCAACGACCGGATTTGGATGAAAATGGACTGACGGGCCGTATCTGCCGTATGGTTTCGGCCGGTGCTGTATGGTGCCAAAAAAATAATAATACCATCCCATAACTTCCCGTGGCGTTCTCTGTAAAACGCATCACCATATACTGCGATCACCAACCCGCCTGCCAAGCGTGGCGATTATGGCAACCCCCCCCCTCCCTTTGGGGGAGGCCTATGTCCAGCAGCGGACGTCATTCGGCTGTTATTATGATGATGATGGACTGACGGGTAGACCATGTCCCGTCCAATATGACATGAATAGGTACAATACATCCCGGGAGTATGTTCTCCTGAGACACTTTTCGACTTCCACGTGGGCGAAACCGCTTTTAATTAAACCTTAAGTAAGTAACTATATTGAAATAACTGCCAACTTTCCCATAAAAACTACGAAGTCAATGAATCCTAAGAAAAAAAAAAGTGTAAGCCTTCAAAATTGGAACAGGGAAAATAAAGTTCCAAAGCAAAGGTGTCGAGAATAGAATCCGTACTTAAACACGAGGAAACTTGGCAACAACAACAATTCTTTTGCTTCACTCCACGTCGTCGTTCGGAACAAAACGTCGTAACAACCACCGCTGTTTACACGAACTACGTCACGGCGGCATTATCGCGTAGTTATTTAAGATTTTTAACAATGTGCGGTAAATTATACACTGTTTTACTTATTTGTTTTATTTTTTATCGAGAACGTTAACATGGTCTGAAAATTAGTGGGTACTTTACTGTTATTTCTTGCTTAGAAATGCGTGATTTAAGACTTTAACGGTGATAAAAATGACGAAAGGGTTATTATCTTGTAAGTTAGAAGTCTGGTCAGCCTCTAGTTGAAATAATTATGTTTAGAGTAATATTTTCCTACCTAAGAGAAAGACGTTGAGTTACCGTTGAGATACCGGAAAGAGTGGAAGACTGTGGGGTAGACCTCTGCCCAGCAGAGGGACAGAACGAATTGAATTTAAAAAAATATGTGCATAGAGGTGGGTTGTCTCTGTTAGCAATAAACGACACGCAAAGTTTTAAACTACTATCGTATGAAATGACATCTGTCAAAATGACATTGACAGTAAACGTCACATTACCAACATTTTTCCCGGAATTTACCAACAAAATTAGTTACCGTGAGTGTCATAAGTAAACGAAAAATATAAACGTTTCTAATTACTTAAATTTTTCGTCAAAACGTTCTGCAAAGAAACTAGCATGACACAACAAACCTCGTATAATTAGTATTAGCATACATTATAATTATCAACGTATCAGGAGACCGCGTTAAAACTGCTATTACGTACCATTATGGTATATTAAGTTTTTTTGATTAGCCCTTATTAAGTATGGCGAGTCCGCGACCAAAACATAGAATTTTATTTCCTACGAACTAATTGTCTTATAGGTGTGACAGCCATTATTTTAATTGTGAACTGTGGCTTTAATTGATGCTTATTTTTTCTTTCTCTATGTGTTTTGTTTGTACGATGTTGGGAATCAAACTGGGAACGACTGGGTTTCGTTACTTTGTATTAGGAAGGTCGTTATAAAAAGAACTAAGTAATGTTATGTGTTCTTCATCTATCTTTTCTGTAACTTATATGGTGTACATAATAAAGAGTATTCTATTCTATTCTATTCTATTCTTAGTATCTAAATTGACGGTAAAAATATATAATTTTACAGAAATACACTTTATTATGTAAGTTTTACCATTTAGAGGAGCTCGTGGCTAGATAATAACGGCCGCACGGGTCGATCTTCAAGGTTAAACAACGCTTGCCAAGGTTGGTCTGTGGATGGGTGACCATCTTAACTTACCGAGTTTCCTCCGTGCCTCGGAAAGCACGTTAAGCCGTTGGTCCCGGCTGTCATTTGTAGATCTTTGGCAGTTGTTAACTCGTTACGGATATTCAGAAGCCAGTAAATCTGACTCTAGTCTTGCCATGAAGTACTGTGTTACCCAGTTAATGGGTTGTGGAGGTCTGGCAGGCAGCCGCTCCTCGTAAAATACTGGTATTCAGCTAAATCCGGCTTGACTGGAAGCCGACCCTAATATAGTTGGGAAAAGGCTAGGCAGATGATGATGTAAGTTTAGCCATCGCTAACAACAATCTTTACCTGAATAGAGATGACAACGTAAATAAATACATAATTATTTAATTGATTTCTGCAAATCATATTAATAGTCGTCAGAATACGTAAGACATAATTACTTTGTTGTTTTCAGTTAATGCAAACAAAATGAGATTGGGTACCCAAATTCTGTGGTATTTAAATAATATTTTGTTATTTAAATTTACGTATGAAAAACAAATGAGACACTAAAATATTGGAAAGATGAGTCAGATATTCGAAAAAAACTCAAATACGGTTTTCAAACCCTACTTTTTAATAATCCAAATAGGCAATTTCTTTCCAGTTAAAGTTCTAATGGGGAAATAATTGGGCCTTCCACTTACGTTGGTATTAGTCGACAGTGTGTAAGGCGCCTAATACCTCTGCGATTACAATGTGATAAGTCAAATTTAAAAGTAAGGCGTAATTACAACGGCTGAATTATCAGAAAAGAATATTTTAATGTTATTTTCTAAAGATAACGTACTAAGTGTATTTTTTGTTGCTAATTAAACAACAATTTCCCTACAGAAATCTGAAAGCAAACAGCTAAAACAGCTAACTTAGTAAAGTCTCTCATAAATATAATTTAAATTATAATTCTATCGCATAAAACCTCAATTAATACAAATTACTTATGCTAAAGACAAGCACGGCTCTCGATTCAAAACAGCAGTACCATTTAGCAATTTTCCTACTCAACTTTCTACCCTATTCCTGCTATTAACTACCAAGTATCGTAAAGCAGTAATTATAGGCTATCGTATAACGTAAGACGTTTTGACAGCTCGTTCAATAATGCGGTATTTGTACAGACATGTCAAATGGAAAATGGCATGTGTGTTTGACTTGTCCGAGTAACTATTGCACATAACTACTTGAAGTCTGCTAACAATCGTTGGTCATTTAATTGTCTTTTGCTATGACTTAATTGTTAGGCTTGACTTTGAAGACCTGTAATGTTTTTCGTCCAATTAGTGATGTACTATCCACTTAAAAGTACAACACTACGGCGTTACACAGAGGAAGCCAATGCTTTGTTTTTTTTTGTGATAATTTTACGTTTTTTTTTTTAATGCAGCACTAAAATTGGTCACAAATAAAAATAATGATACTCTTGAGAAAAACATTAAGGAATCTCATTAGTTTCTCTTGCTTGTTGAAGATCATTTAACGACATACATAGGAAACAATTTTACTATGGTAATTATGGTTAAGTCTTCTAATAAAAGGTAAGCCTATCAGTGTTAAGGTGTTATTTATTTATAGTTATTCATTATTATTTAACATAATTGCGCCAACAAATTATAAGTTGCAACGAAACCCGCTTCCATTTTTTCATGAAAAAACTAAAACTAAGTGCCAATTTTACAGCAATTATCACTTAAAATAATTACAAAAGTACCATCAAATAAGGTTCCGTAACGAGCCTTGAAACTCGTAAAAGTTTAAAGTCTTTACATCATGAAAATGTTCCTAGTGTGTACCGAGTTATTACATTAAACACTAACTTGCTGTGTCGTAATAGTGTCTGAGTAAGGGGCCGGACTGCGCCATTAAGGAGGGGAAATTAGTGCATTATTGACTGATTTCCCTTTTCAACTAGCTGATAGACGGCAGTTCGCGTCAGCTTTTCGATTTAAAATACTCGCTGGCTGAATGTTTACTGCATTAGCTAGCTTTGATCGATTACATTTTGATGTTTAGTTTTTTTTTTTCGAACGTGACTAAGCTAATGTAATGTTTTTGAATACAGCGCGCTTTTTAAAATGGAATTGTTATTGCCGGTAATTATTGTGCTTCCATCATTCTTTGTTGACATCTACACTTTTATTACTTACTGCATTTTTGAATAATTGAGCGCATGTAACCATTAGCGGAGAATAATTTATGCATAATAAATAGGTACATTAAGAAGATTCTAATTAAAATTTCTGCGTCACAAACCACGTTGATTAATTGATTTGATTTAACTTGATTAAAAGAACTCTATAGGTATGAAGATAATAAAGTATCGCTGGATTTGATTATGATTTAATTTTCGTGGCACGAATGAATAGAGCGGAACCAACAAAAGTCGAAGTTATCGAAATCGTAGAGAATTTCTCTCACCCTCGCGACACAACGATCGTAGGGTCTCCAATTAGTTTTTATGGTACGCTTCATTACAGCCAGTGTTAATTATTATTGTGCTGACGAACGCCCTGTTCTCACTCGACGACCTAATTAGAACGGGTGCCGAGTTTTTTTTCCTTTTTTGTTTTCTTGTCAGCAAATTATGAGCATTGGGGTGTGTGCGGTGCTTTGTGTGGGTACGTGTGTAGGGGCACTTATGTGCGCGCCGTCGCGTCGCGCGCGCTTAATTCTAAATTCGAATCGCATAGAATTACCAGTTCCAATTGGAATTTATTTTGCCTAAACGCCATCTTGGATGGCGTTTATAATCCTTACCTACTTATTGAGAGAAAATAATCCGCTCTAATTAGGGCCCTGTTTTTTAGAATCGCACTTTTCTTTTGATCTTAAAATAATTCAGAATATATAATCAAGGCGTAGCGACTAAATCCTTCTAAAAAACTAGAAAAAATCGACCACTTTTTAATCTTGTTTATGTTTTTCTACTAATAATAGTACAAACCGCAGCAAAACTCATGAGAAAACAACAGAAATAGAATCTCTCACGTGGAAATTAACGCGCTATTAGATTCAATCGTTATTGTTTTAAACGTTCATTGAGCACTTATCGAGCGTCTTGTCAGAGACGCAGCTTCCACGTTTATCGAGAGAATAATAGCTCAATGCGTTACATTGTTAAAATAAGTATAAAAAGAGTATTTCCTCACGCACCCAGAGACTGCTTCTATAAACTTGTAACCCGTAAAACGCGCCTGTTATAAGTGAAACCATAAATTCACCTAATTGGCACGATTAGAAATTTTAATCATTTTATAGATTTCTTTTGTAATTTTATCGAGTTCTTTATAGCCGTCCGATTAGTTTTCAACATAATAGTTAGTTAAAATTGATTGTTAACATGGTATTTTAGTCGATTTCACCAATTAAAGATTTTTTTTTTTCAAAACGTTTATTAAAAACTTATCGTGTGCTTTATAATTACGAATTGTTATGAAAAGTAGGTTAGTTAGGTAGTAGTTTGGTACTTATTTTGTAGTTTTTCTATTGAAACGATAATTGTAGTTTAGCGCCATATAATCACCGCATTATATTTCGTGTGGGTGTCATATTATTTTGTTTGTTTACATTTTTTTTGTCACAAAATTTCTACACTGCTATAATTACAGAACAGTTTCTATTTTAATTGAGTATCACTTTAATTAACGTCGATGTATTTGTTTAGAAAATATTCAAAATACAAACTTAAGTGCCATTAAATTAACAACTTAAGAAATTAAGTGCGATTTGCATATTTTGACCTTTAGCAAAGTGATTGTGATTAAACATAACTGGAGTACAAAACTGGCTAATTACTTGTTTCTCCATTTTTGTAATCATGTTTTGGCCAAAAGCTATACTTAGCACAGATAATCCAGTTAATATAATTATTTTTGACAGAGTTACATTAATCAATTCGGATTAAACAATAAAACATGTCGCTGTACCTATTATTTCCTAATACATAATACCTGTTTTAAAGTTCTACACAGTATTGATGTTTTCTAAAAGTAGCCGGTTAGTTTAATGCGATGTGACACATACCTGTTATGTTGGACTTTATTCTGCTTGGGATTAACCCTTCTAGTGCATTGTTTTGTATTCTCCTGTGTGACAGGGCCTTAACTTTTTTCAAAAATGTTGGTTCCTGTATGTTTCTTCCTGCCTAATGGAGCACTATGACATATTGTTTTAAATGTTGGCAAATTGAAGCGTTTAAATAAGTGACAATTTTAAAATCAGTGGGTCTAAAAAGGCCACTTTCAGCAGAATCAAAAAGCACATCACGCTACCCGTCACTGTCAAATTTTCCCAATCAACCTTGAACCTAATGCGTTAGCGATAAAGATGAAAATGCAATTTGACAGATTGATGTGTGATTAATATTATGATTCTGCTATTAGTGGGCTTTTTAGAGCCGCTGAAAACTTTATAATCTTAGAGGCGTTTATGACGACTGTTTGGAAAGGAGAACACGCCGGGAAGAGAAGAAGGCTATGGGGGAGAATTTGCTCAGCAGCGCAACTATATAAAAAAGGTTGAATAAAAAAAAACTTTAAATTAAATCAGAATAAAAACCGTACTTTTTTATTTTTTTTTTTATTAATGATGGGTTTGTTCTTGACTCTAGTCTATGTCAGAGATGACAGAGACAAAGTCTACGATGGAGCGAGCTTACCTAGAAGGAGCCTGTTCACTCTAACTTTGAAGAGTACTTCCATTCCCTGTCCATATTATAAATGCTAAACCAACTCTTACCATCCCTACCTTGTGGCTATTACACCAATTCGCACTAAGCGTTTTCAAACGTCTTTTATAATGTGCACAGCAAAGAAGTGGAACCCTCTGCCTGCGTCTGTGTTTCCAAAACTTACAACCCTAATCTTTTTAAAGTTAGAGTGAACAGGCTCCTTCTGGGTAAGCTCGCTCCATCGTAGACTTTGTCTCTGTCATCTCTGACATAGACTAGAGTCAAGAGCAAACCCATTACAAATAAAAAAAAAACTCTGTCTATCTCTTTGTTACCCCTTCACGTATAAACGTCTGTACGGTTTTGGTTGAAACTTGGAGCACCAGGGCATGATTGTGGAGTATGTTCCAAAAAAAAAAAAAATGGGAGTATGTTCCATTGGTATTCGACTATCACGACTATAGTTTTTGACTTGCACGTAGGCAAAGTCGCTGAGTCCACTATGAACAAATTTTACTATGGGGTCAACCTTAAAATCGCGAAAAAAGCTGTTCTGTACATTTTGTCTAGTTATGCGCACATAAATGTATGGGTCTGTAATTTTTTTTTAGCGTTTTCAGTGTCCCATAGTGAAGTTAGTCATAATTATGAGTACAAGTTTAAAGATATAAATACAGAATTACCACCTGCCTTATTTGAAGACTTCTTCTTATCTTTTGGGCAGTAAGGCTTAACGATCCCACACACCCTAGTGTCAGAGTTTCTAAACCGCCTCAAGGGCCTCTGACATGGTTTTTTGACGACCGCCATTTAGCGGCCGGGATCACCGGCTTACACGTGCCTTCCGAAGCACGGAATCATCTTTTTAATTGACAATCAGGTGATTCAAGCCAAACCCAAACCAAACCAAATGTCCTAACCAAACTGGAAAACCACTTTACAAAATATACTTTCCCGTAGGAATCGAACCCACGACCACCGGGTCACAAGTCAAACGCCTAAACCGCGGACCACGTATTTGAAGGTTGTAGAGAATAGACTAGGCTATCAATAATTTCGTGTCGAAAACCGTCAGTACAGATGGCTGGTTGTAGGTACTTAATAAATAATTCAGCCTAGTTAGCGGTATTCGACTCTATTAACATGGCATAAATTGCACATGTCCGGGCTCTGTTATGGATTTATTATGGAAAAATTGATCGGAACTAATAATATAAGGTATTAGATGACCCACGCAACTTCGTTTGCGTCACAATTTTCGTTACTGCTCCGCTGCCATTGGTCTTAGCGTGATATATATATATATAGCCTTCCTCGATAAATAAGCTGTCTAACACTGAAAGAATTTTTCAAATCGGACTAGTAGTTCCTGAGATTAGTGCGTTCAAGCAAACAAACTCTTCAGCTTTATATATTAGTATAGATTACATTATTTAGTAAGCGAAGGTATGCCACAGAGTCATTTGTTTGGAACTTTCTTATGTAATATTTAGGAAAGCTTATGATCTATTAAAAGATGCTGGTTTGTCAAAGACTTGATAAATATCTTAGTTATTATTTGCTAATATAAACAGCATAGCTAAATAATGCCATAGAAATGTCAGTGGTTAAAAATATTACAAATTAATATTTTCACATGCTTTTCACTTTCTCGGGTCCCTAGAGACCGGGTCCTTTGGTAAGCGTACGAGGGGCCGAAACCAACTCGCAGAGGTCCCTTTAGACATTTCAAATGGGATGGGACACCAACCGACGATCATCCCTGTATGCACTGTGAAAGTATACCCAAGGACAATCCCCGGTTGGAGCAGGACTATTGCAGAATATGGAATAATAATATTATTATTAATAATATCATTCTCTGTCATCTCTGACATAGACTAGAGTCAAGAGCAAACCCATTACAAATAAAATAAAATAAATTAATTACCAAATGTGCTAGAAAGTGTTCAGTCATCTTCGTTGGTTTTATTAAATGCTTTTTTTTTATAAATAGACGCCATATTGTCAAGCACGTTTTACCTCATTATATTTAAGTAGGTGTACAATTTAAGGGGGCATAACCGCATTTTATTAAATTTTACTGGTTCAAACTTCTCTGTTATTCATCATCTCAGTTCACCGAAAGGATGTAAGTGTTTTCCTATACTAAACCCACTTAAATCAAAAAGGACATAAGTCAGTACCCACATTATACTCATTTACGCCTTTTTGTTCCGTGTAAGAACATTACATTTTTATAATTAGTCACGTTTCCATTCAATTTAATTGTTAACGCGTCAAGGGTTTTTACCAGGTGTAAAATATTTCCATAAATTATAATAAGCTGAACACTTATTAAATTGAAACCCACTATAAATCATTTTCTTGCATTAAGTGTTGCAATAAGTTTATTTTAAGTACATTACTAAGTATTTATTTTTAATTGAACATTCTCATTTAAAAAAAAAAAGATTTTCTATAAATATTTTAGTTAGGCACTCTTTTTTTTATTCAGTCTCTGCTGTTCGCTGGGCGAAGGCCTCGCTCCCTAAAATCCTTTCAAGAATTCTTCTCCTGAGCGACCACAGATAAATAGAGTATGAGAAAAAAAATATACATAGTCATGGAGGCAAACCACGCAAACGCGTGGTTTCAAAAAACACCACCACTGGCAAGACGACTTACAACAGAAGCAAATTTTCACGCCCGAAAAGCTTTTTTCGCGTCTGAGGTTAAATTAGTTAGTCATCATCTGCTTAGCCTTTTCCCAACTACATTGGGGTCGGCTTCCAGTCAAACCGGATTCAGCTGAATACCAGTGTTTTACGTGGAGCGGCTGCCTACCAGACCTCCACAACCCATTGACTGGGTAACACGGTACATCTTTGCAAGACTGGAGTCAGATTTACTAGCTTCTGACACGATTCCGTAACGACTGCCAAAGATCTACAAATGACAGCTGGGACCAACGGCTTAACGTGCTTTCCGAGACACGGAGGAAACTCGTTATGTTAAGACGGTCACCACAGACCAACCTTGGCAAGCGATGCTTAACTTTCAAGATCGACCCGTGCGGCTGTTATTATTTAGCCACGACCTCCTCTACAATAAAGTACATAATAAATAAACGCCATTTTCATGTCAAATTCGCGGAACCGACGAGGACTCCAATTTACTTACAATAATACTGTCTCTGCATAATCTCGACGTTCCATTCTGATCCGTTTCTCAGTAAAGCTCACAAACGGACAAACAGACAGCTCTCATTAAAACCTAGCTCGCATCTCCACTTACAACCGTCCATAGTTTGTTAACTAGGCAAATCCCCATAAGGATATCAATAACACCTACTTATATCAATCACGTATTCTCACAATGTACCGATTTAATGATCTCAAATATAAAACGTAATGATACTACTGGCCTTAACTCGTTTTCTAACCTAAGTTGACCCGTAGCTACACAAAAACCAATCTTATCTTCAAGATTATAAGACTCACATGAAATCTCCATGGTGATTCATGAGATCATACCGGGTGCTTGATTTATTCCTTTTAACCAACTTGACCTACATTCGTGTATTGCCTTTAATTGTTAATAAGCATAATTAAAATGCGTGTTAACATTATACGCACAAACACGACGGCGTTACAGAATGTGATCGCGGAGTATTTAATGCTTGCTGGATATGGTATAATTGTGGGTAAGTAGGTTTGAGATATTGGTAGGATTATGTCACGTGATTTGTGAGATGTGACGTCGCACCTTGAAAACAAAAGTGGCACTATACCGAAAACCAATGTTTTCTAAATAACTACATAATTTACTGGCTTGTTTTCAGTACATAACTTAAATAAGATAGTCAAACTGATAAATGAAATTAATTGCATTCGTTAATTCCAGTTATTTGCTAAGATATTGAAATAAAATGCTTTAAATGGTCATACTGAAAAATGAAATTTTTTATATAACGCTACTTTTTTTTTCAAGGTGCGACGTGTCTTCTTACGAAGGTGGTAATATACAGCCTGTAACAAAATAAACTTAATACCTATTAAGAGATCATTGAAGTCATCATTATGAACAACTTTCACTATGGGACCAACACTGAAATCGCGAAAAAAAATCGACTTCCCCATACATTTCTGTGCGCATAACTCGACAAAATGTATTGAACAGCTGATTTTTTTGTCGCGATTTCGCTGTTTTTCCATAGAAAAAGTTTTTCATAATGATGAGTACAATGACCCCTTATAATACCCCCCCTTTTATTCTGTTACACGTTGTAGATATGAACTATTCACTTCGAGCAAAATTTTGAATTACTTACGGAGCAAGATCCTACCGTAGCTCTTTACCGTAAATTTTTAAGACTCCAAAATCTTTAAAACTCCCATAGACGGATGTGACGCAACAAAGCGACGCGCGACGGTAAATTTTCGAAGAAATTATTTTACACATTTTATACCGGTTGAAAAAAAATCCAAGGCTGTCTGCGGGAGCATTGTAAAGTTTGCTGCTTTCATTATTTCGCTTTTTAAATGTTTATTTCTAAATCAAATTAAAAATATTTAAGTCTTTTATAAATCATCAGTATTATGTTCGATTAATCAAGTCATTGATGCTTATTAAATTAAGTTAAAGTTGAAATATTCGATAACTTAATCCATTTGAAATGTCACAATAAAAGACGAGTGATGGATAACGTGGATAACTTGTTATGTGCACGGAATTAAGTCAAGAATTCTAAATAGATGTAATAAATAAGTTATGGAATTTTAAGATACATGGATCGATTTATTAATTCACTACGAGCATTTAAATAACAGACTAAATGAATGGCCAGTGGCACCAAATCAAACACCGTTTAGAAATGTAACGATTACACGGACCTAACGAAAGTTTAACTTGTAAATACTCTTCTCAGTTCCGCGACGTCACAATTTTATGGGCCATTCCTCCCAAATCTCCTCAAAGGATTCCAAGCGCGAATAATTTCATTACCAATTAACAAATGAAGACAGAAATTATTTTTACCAATCATTTACGATAATTGCATCACATAAACATCTACGTGTCGAGATTTAAAACGTTTAATTACAAACAACTTCCCACATACTAATTATATATCTAATTAGCACACTTCCATAATTAGACATATAATTGCAGAACGATTAAAAAAAAAACACATAATTTGCAATTTGAATGCCATAATCGTGAATTGTTAAATATAATTAATAGTCGCTCCAAGGTCGGGTATTAAATAAATTACATATTGATTTTGAATATCAGAATGCTGATTATAATTTATTATACATTACAATATTGTTTAATTTCAATAATTATTGATTACTTGTTATAGCTAACGACTTTGTTTTCGAATTTACTTCAATGTCTTCAACCCTGTTTGACCCGATCAGGGGTCTTAAGTATCAAAAATGCTTTTCATTAATGCATTTAGATATTTCCAATAAACAATGTAACTAGCTGATCCGCGCTACTTCGTCTGCGTCACATTTTTAATAAAAACTCAGATTCTATTGGTCGTAGCGTGATGTTATATAACCTAGAGATATAAGCCTTCTTCGATAAATTGAGTACCCATCACTAAAATAATTTTCCAATTCAAACCAGTAGATCCTGAGATAACCGAACTAACAAACTCTTCAGTTTTATAATATTGGTAAAGATTTTCATGAAAACCATGTATTTTTGTCACTAAAATGGCACCTGCTAATGATTTACTAAAACTTTATTGGTCAGCATTTCTTTTGGCTATTATCTAACCTAAGTTTAAACGATGATGCTACGATGGTGCAACCGTGCTGACGATGGTGTAATCGAGCCTAAAAGTGTCCTACTCATTCAATCATGAAAGTCATGACTTTTAAAATAAAATAAGTCTTTATTACTGTTAACTTTTACAATCTTATTCTTACATGCTATACTAATCACTATTTACATTACTACCTACTTATTACACTTAATTGTGCTCTTTATAAAACATCGGTAATCGGTTTATTTGTAGCAGCTTGTCTATCGACAAAGGACTCCTCCAAGGACTTGACAACTGGCTCCAAGGAAGGAAAAAAAAGACAAGACTTAAAGACTCCCAATTTACAGCCACCGGGAAACATACCGGTCAGCAAGGACTTCCACTCTATATACAGACGGAACTATTTTATATAATTAAATATAGATTACAACGTGTATAATTTCAATAATGATCGATAATTATATTTTCCCTGCGAACGTGCGGTAGGTGTTTGAATACTAATCTGGATTAAGTTATGATAATCGCTTGAATGTGTACCTGATTGTATAATGCGTTTATACACGGTAACTTATACTTGTTACCTGTATAATTTGTTTAAAGGTTTCAATTACTGGGTTACTGTCGACGTCTGATGTCTGGTGTCTGGTCGGGTTGGCTTTGGGGAAGCGTACTTTATAAAAGAAGTGTTTATGTTATTGCAATTGTTTTCTAAATTACATTTTTTGGATATGTCATGCTTGTAAAAGGTAATCTCTAGAAGCAGGTTCTGGAGCCGTACTACGAAGTGCCAATATCGTGATGCCATTATAATTCTGTTGTGAGAAAAGGATAGTGCTATTCGAACTGTATAATTACGTCTTACTCTCGCACCTGACTCATGATGGTTAAGACGCCATAGTAGTGATTCGATTGTAAAAAATATTTTATGCTATCCGGAATAAGCAACCCTGCTTTTTCCGGATAGCCAATGCTGTGATAATGGACATAAAAAAAAATTGTTAAGATGAAACCATATTGCAATATTTCGTAGTTTTTTTTTCGCTATAGTCGGCACATCACTATACAACAACGGTTTGGGCAGTTCTGCATTGCACTTACATTTTTACACTTAAAGGCTTTCAAATGATGACGGGAAATCATCAAATGACTCCTCCCACTACGGGCCGAGCAGAAGAGAATGTCAGACTCTTACTGACTAAAATCCATCCGTGTTCCTTCTAATGGCCCTTTACGTTCCAGGGCCGCGGTGACTCTATCGTTCAAATTCCGCAACAAATAATACTCCTAAGGCGATATTAAATGCGTAGTAACATCGACACTGAATAGAGCCTTTAACCCTTTTCAACTGTTGACATTTATGACTGGCGATAAGTAGGTAGGGTACTTAACGTTATTTGCCTCTCCACCTAGAAGCACTTAATCTGTAGTTTTATACCGCGAGTCTTTAACTGAATCTTTTGTACTTGGTATATCCTATCATTCGTATAATGTCCTACTATTCTTACTATTTAATCCTACTATTATCATCAACTCAAACTTTTCCCTTACTGATGAAAGATTGAGTGACTGACAAAACGCACAGCGCAAACTACTGGTCGTAGAAAACTCAAATATGCAATGTAGGTTCCTTGAGCCCGCCTAGAACGGGAGGAGTGATTTGATGATTTCCGATCCTTAAAAAAAAGGTTCCTTGAAGAGTGTACGTGAGCACTAAGGGAGGGTATCCCAAAAATCCTTCGGGAACCGGAAAAAACGGTAGATGCGCGTACAAAGTCGTGGGCAAAAACTAATATTAAACTGAAAGTTTTTGAGGATGAGACTTTTCAGTAATATACATCATATATATAAGGTATAATAATTAATAAAAAAACGCGAGCAGAACCGTGAACAAAAACTAGTTAAAAGTAATGAAATGCAGTTTAATACTGCGATAATAACTATCGAGGATTTACTTTCTGTTTTTAAAAAGAGACTACAATGCATAATCATATGCGCAGGAGTCGGAACAAGACACGTTTCCTGAACAATGTGTTGGCATCCTTAAATTATGTTTGACACATTCTGTCATGTTGATGAGTAGCTGTAATTTATTTCTCTTTCATCCAATCGTTTAAGAATAATTGGGAGTTGAATGAAAGTGGAACCGGTTATCGACATACAGAATGATATTTAAAATTTAATATTTTATGCCTGCGACTTCGTACGCACATTTCTAGTTTTTTTTCCGTTCCCAAAAGGAATTTCGGGAAATCCTCTCTTAGCTCTCCCTTACGGAGTGTAGGTAAGCTATATGCCAAAATTTAGCTTTCTACGACCAGTTGTTTCGGTTGTGCGTAGTCTGTCAGTCGCTCAGTTAGTCACACACACAATTTTATAGATTAGGATTTTATTTAGCTTATGCCGGAAAATAGACCAAGGGAATATACTCCCGGGATTAAAATATAAAAAGCATTTTCCTTCTTCATTTGCTTTCTCTTTTTTGGTCTTTATTATCCACCCTGTATAATCTACCTTTTTTAAGGATGGGAAATCATCAAATGACTTCTTCCGCACTAGGCGGAGCAGAAGGGAGTGTCAGACTCCTACTGACTAAAACCAACCCGTGTTCCTCGTAAGGCCCTTTGCGTTTCAGAGCAGTGGTGGCTCTTTAGAACCAATTCTGCAACCCTGGCAGGCACTGGACTTAGCGGGCCCCGTCTATATATCATCTACATACAGGTAATTTTTTGTTGGATTTTTTTTTTAGATAAAAGTCACAATCCTAAAATACCTAATACATTGACTATCACAATAATCGCTACAAATTAAACTTGTCCCAACATTTATGCGGTAAGATATGATTAAAGTGTCGAGGTTATTTCCAGTAAATATGAACGTGTATTATAATGATTTACTCAGAAATCCATCAATAAATACATGTAATGAGATGCGTGTCTCAAGAGAGTAACTTATAGCGAACTTATGCTAATGTTTTATGGTGATTAACGAGGTGACGATTACGTACATCCGTTTTGAAGTACGAGAAATTACAATGGTGACATTATACAGGGTGATTTATACAATGATTAAGTTTAATTTTTATAGAAAGAAAATTAGGAATAGAAGTTGGTTGTAACAGATTGTATACCAGAAATATAGCGAGAGACAGACAGAGGTAAAAAACAAATCAAATAATTTGAAAAAAGGTTCGAGAAGAAGAATCACACAAAAAACACAAAAAAAACATAAAACACAAAAAAAACAGCAAAAAAACACACACACAAAAAACACACAAAAAACACAGCTTAGGTTTATGGCTTTCTAAAGAATAAGCGAGATGAATGACAACATCAAGAGGAATTGAAGTAAAGGGGAAGATTTTGCCCGGGAGTGGGACAGTTTAGGTGAAAAAACCGGCCAAGTGCGGGTTCCGTTCCGTAGAATTTTTATTATTTGTTGATATAGCGGCAGCAGAAATACACACTGAAAATTTTAACCTATTACGGTTCATGAGATACAACCCACTGACAGACAGTCAGTCGGACTGTGAAGACATAGTAATAGAGTCCCGTTGGCCTTTGGGTACGGAACCATAAAAAAGAATTTTGCAAATATGACGATGGGTAAAGTGGTAGTCAATGCGAAACCCTACGTTAACGGATAATTTAGAGCAGAAGAAATATAAGTTACTGAGTAAGTATACTAAGAAAGTATTTAATCTTAATTAACTCATAATTACCCACCCACACTAAGTCCGAGACACACTGAGGTATTTGAAACTAATAATATTGGCTACAAACCAGGTAATTAGCTGTTAGGAAATATCGTGGGGAAAGTAATGCATTGGGAAAGCTGAATTTGTACCTATTGGGAAAACAGAGATAGCGTCAAGATTTATTAGTACTAGACTTAATTATTGTAGTATTAATGCAAATGTGTGGGTGGGTATTTTCTTAAAAGGCTTGGTATTTTATGAGCCTCGTACTGCCGTTCTGGAGTATAAACTGGAGCGTCTGAAAGATTTTTTAGAACATTAAGTAGTGGCATTTTCTAAAATCGGCTGTGAAAAACTTAAGGCCAGGTATTCCCAATTTTCCCAATATTCCATCACTTTGAAACAATAATAAACAAACCCATAGTGATTATTTAAAGCAAAAAAAAATACACATTGAAGTTTACTTTATGTACTTTGACAATTTCTGGTTCAAAACATAATGTCGAAAACTTCACTGGATCAAAAAAAAATCGGAAAAGGAGTCTAAATTCAACTATTTTTTAAGTTTTTCTTATTTTTATTGAAGTTTATGAAAGTTATACTTCCAAAAACCATATCTAAGAAAGGTTAATAACATATAGAAGAATAATTTGTGGTTTAATTTTGCATAATAGTTTTATTTTTTTAATAATAAATTATTATGGCTTCACGCCGTCGACGTGAGCGCACGGCTCGCTTCGCGTAAAGTATGGAAATGTTAGACACCTACTTCGCTCGGTCTACCTGCCCTTAAGCCGAAATGAATTATGGAAAAAAAAACAATCATCCGTTTAAAATTTTTAATAGTAGGTGATACAATTGATTTTGTTTTCCAAAACGCTCGTCCGTCACCACTGTTCGCTTTTTAGCCCGGCGAGCATATAAGAAGATCTTTCATTCATTCAATGTGACTTTTGCAAATTTTGTACTGCAGCGAAGAACAATGCCGTACACAAAAATTTTCAAATAGCCAGTAATAATAATATACACGCTGTTATGATGCGCATACCCTTGCAGTAGTCTCCAATAAATATTAACCCACCACTCCAATGCAAGCTATAGGACACTATAGGTATCTAAGTTCCGAGTTTCCGAGTTCGATCGCGTCGCATGCATTATCAGCTAATTACGTTTCGATTATGATCGCGCCGAGGCGTTGCATATTTTATAGCGTCATTGTTCGCGACGCGTTCAGTGTGCACTGGCCTTTGCGCCTTTAAGCATTAATGGTGTGTACTGTGGATGTTTTGTTACCAATACTTGTGTTTCGTGTATGTGAAGTGATAGTTTTTGGGATGTTAGTAATAATATACTGGTTATTCAGTGTAGGTAAAACTTGTTAGTCCTATGATATGTTTTTGCGAAATTGTTCTTATTATTCACATAACTTATAAGTGAAGTCTTGTAAATGGCCGTTTTTTTTTATATTGAATTGTAATGTATTAGCTGTAAATTTTCCTAAAATCAAATAATAAATAAAATATTGGTAAGGGATTCTTACAAGTCTATTATTCTTATCATTTTGCGTGACAGTGAACGAAGCCGTGAAGTAGACGTTAACATTTAGGTACGTCAACGCAATCGAATATATTTAGAAACTAATACGAAACGCAATGGGGGAACGCGAAAGGCCATGCGTGCGTTCTTCTTTCTCAGAGAAAATTCGGGAAAAGTGAGTGGCGCTATTCACCAGTAATTGGCAATTATGCGTCTTTCCTAGATATCGGTATGGCCCCACAAAACTGTGTGGATTCAGATACAAATATCATGCCTTAATTTTCTCAAAATCACAAGTCCATAACCACAAAAACTAATCACCAACACTTCAACAAATAGATACAAACAAAATACCTTAATTCCGCATATTTCACAACATTACCTAACTATATTAAAGCTTACAGACAAACCCGCAAACGTAAGTAGGCAACATTCCCGGGCGAACATTCATACACGGTGTATATGTTTGAATGCCTACATCCTTATACACCCACACACACACACACAGACCGACACAACCAGCTAATTATACATCATTATAACTAATTGTACGATACACAAGTAAGAAGTATTCGCGACTATTAATGACAAAAGCAATTAGGGTACCACACTAACGTAGTGTTTCAAGGAGACCGTTTCTGTGGGTGTACTTATGTGTGTGTAAAAATGCAGTGTATTATTTTTGTGATATTTTTTCGTCTGTACGTTTTGTGCGCGATTGTGATTGGTAATTGTGTTTTAATAGGCTTTATTTGTTAGGTTTTAAAAATGGTGTTTGATCATCTAAGTAGATTGAACAAGTAATTGATACTCAGAGATTAAGAATAGGGAAAACTAATTGTAATAGTGATGAAAAGATTATGGATAAAACCGATCACAGATCATTTCGGACTATCTTTAGCCCGCGGCTTAGGCTGGCAAAAGCATTTCATAAGAAACTAACAACCGGGATAAAAAATCGATCCTACCTCCCAATCCAGGTCTTGTCGTCTTGCTCCATCCCTATGTATGCTAAGTTTTATGAGATTCTGATAAGGCGTGAAAAGGTTACAATCAGAACGCCATACAAAATAACTTCTGCGTTGATGATAATAGGGAATATACATGAAAAACATATTTATCATCTATTCAGTTTATCTAAAAAATATACAAAAATATAATACTAGCAGAGAAAATAGAATCGAAATTACTCGAAAAACGAAGGAGATATAACTATTTTAAATAAATATATCTGTCCCTCTCTCGAAAACGCTGTTTTCTATGGCAGCTGTATCGGCGTCATAGATGATGACGTCAAAGTTTTCATCCGACTTCTCTTTCTAATAGTAATCTTTGAAGCTTTATAACTTCATCGCTGGTGAAGGTACTTATTTAAAAGTAATTTCACGATTATTTACTAGACCTAAAAAGTATTTCATTTTGCAAATAAAAAAATCGCATGCATGTTCCCTATTAGTACGGATATGAGTGACCAAGCATGTGTTTCAACTCTATAGAATAGGCCTCTATGGTCTAATTAGTAGAACAGTTACCTACAGTCTGCTACTTTTATTATGAGGTAATTGCGACAGTACTCGTGCTAGATAGGTGACATCATTTACATTATCCTTACGTTCTTTTCAAACAAAACACACACGCGAACTCGACAAAACTGAATTGTTTCATTACCATTGCTGCAATTGTATTAAAGAGGACTGTCAAAGCAAAAGTGATAGCGCAATGGATATGAGTAATTGGTTTCAGTCGACCGACGTGTGACGGTGTGAAGGGTCACGCGAACTTTTGAATGGCAATCGCTAAAGATTACACCTTTATTGTCATTTAGTGCGTCTTTTGTAATCCATACTAATTTACGAATACGAATGTGCTGTCTGTCTGTTTATTTGTTTCGTTTTCACGCGTATACTGCTGAGTCAACTTTGATTAGCTTTTGGTAAAGAGATAGATTAGACATTGGATAGTGACAAAGGATATTTATTTAACTCGGGAGTATGTTTCCCTGGGATATATTTCAGACTTTCACGATAGCAGAAGCTAGTTATAACTTATAATTGGCTACTTATTCATCTTTAAAATATTAAAGGTCAATTCTTTGTCTACGAAAGCGATATCGATGTTTTTGCCGAGATTTTAAACTGAAGATTCTACTCTGGGTTCTAAGTCAGGGTTAAGAGGGGATTAAGTAAGATTGAAACTTGACTTATTATTAGGGATGATAACGACTGTTTGAGTCTAATTTCGTGCAACATTCGACTGTTTACAGTATCGATAAACTTGATTTTGAAGTCTCCTCACTTTTTAGGGTTCCGTACCAAAATGGCAAGAAAGGTAGATGTGGTGGTGGAGGTGGATATCTCAAGAACTATTAATGCAACTTGAAATTTAGAGTAGTTTTAGAAATAAAATGTATTTTTTGCGCAACAGCGACTGAAAGGGATTCTTTAAAATTCGAATTGGGGCTACTAGGGTATATGGGGAAAGAACGCTACTTGCACGCCGTGTTCGACTTTCCACGAAAAATCTGAAATAAATCTATGTCATACAAGTATAAACTATCTTTTTATTTTTCCTGTAATAAAACTAGTCTCTAAATAGTACACTTTTTCAGTAATAATTAAAAAAAATTACATTAGCTCTACTATCGGTCAAGAGATGGCGGTGGATGGTAACTGCAATATACACGGCAGTGTTAAAATTCTCTGACAAACGTTGGGCTCGCCGTTGAAAATTTAAAAACATTTCACGTTTTATATGATGGTTGGGAACCCTCGGTGTGTGAGTACGACTCGCTCTTGTTTTATAATTAAAAGTTTCGCGTTAGACCACAATCTCACCAGAGTGCCAATTCTACTAATTTTTAAGCGACTACTTAAATAAAATTAAATATACAAGCAAAATATAATATACAAAAGGAGGGGGGGGGGGGCAAAGGTCAGGGGTTCTTGGAGCAACATGGAAAGCGATGATGTGGTCGACAATGCAGCACATTTGTCTAGAAGTAACCTATTCACCCCAAAGACCTGCATGTTGTAGCTATCAAAAAACACAGACTGGCAGAGACTTCGACTCCTTAGTGCAAAATTTCACACTTTCACGCACCTATTTAGTTTACATGACGAAACATCGAACAATACAGACACACCTTATTAAGTGTGAGTGTAGACGACCAGTGGCTCTCATTAGTCGGATGCTTAATGGTCCTAAGTATGCGGCCGAGATCGCTACGTCAGAGCGGGTCCTACAATAGTGCGGGTCCAATGTCGCACGGGAATGACGTGACGGAAAGGGTGGCATAAGGGGCGACAAAGTTTAACAAAGAAGATCTCTGTGATTTTTGACGTCTTCGACATTAACTTCTTAGTCTTTTTTATCAAATGGTGTAGTAAAATAGGAGATCAATATTAAAATCGCACGCAAGAATACGTTCTCGACTTCAGTTTACCAGCATTCGAAACCATTGTTTCAAGCAAATCAGGCAGAAAAAGAAAATAGTTGAAATCTGCAGTTACATTTTCCCTAACATTAATCAACTCAAGAGGGTGAACTAACTCATTAAACAGTATCTCTACTATCAGAAACTAGCTAACTAAATTATTTATCCTGTGCCCCGGACAGTGGAAACTACCATTAATTCGGAGGTGCCAGCCATTGCTCCTTACCGGGGCGTTAATGACAATAACTTGCTATTAACTGGCCAACGCGACCCGTTTAAGATGCCCCCTGCCACCGAACGACTACTGGACTAATCAATACGGCTTAATTCAGCCAGGTTATACCTAAGAATGTTCGCTTATTAAGAATTTGTATCGGCAAGCTACTAAGTTGCAGATAAATATGTAGATACTTATAATAAGAAGCGATTAAACTAGTGCATAAATGTTTGCCCTAAGGGTAAATCGATTAAGTTCTTTGAAACAACTGTTTTCTGTTTATATTGGTGTGAAGAAAATAGTGCGGTTTGTTACTGTGCAAATAAAGTTGCCGCAAATTGGCGTCTATGGGGTAAAGCTTAGGCTAGACCGAGCTGCGGTGAGGGTGGGTGTTAGCTCGTGGAAAACAGTCTTTATTTTTTGCTGTGCTTAGGTTAAATGTTTAGAAGGGGACCTGTGAGGGTTTGCATACTTTATTATGTTGCTTTACAACGTAACTTGTACAGTAGGTCCTTAAACATTTTGACGCAATTGGTTATAAGTAACATTATTCTGGCAGATACCCAGTTCAATTTAAATCTGCTGTTTTCCGCACACTTACAAAACATGTGGTTCTAAATAATAAGAGATAAAAACTTTCAGACTGGCAGAGATCAGGTCGAGGAGTTTTTTATAAGTAGCCAATTAATTAGTTATTAAATTTTTTAAGTACTAATTATAACCATGCAGTCTTACATTGTACCAAATTATACATAAACGGTTAATATTCTGCTTCAATACGTACAATTAATAAGGTATAAAAATAAAATGTTGCGGTTATGACGACTCAGCCAAGTGTCGCCTAGATGACGGCGTTACTCACAATATAATTTCTTAGAACTGTTGGACAATTACCTACTTTTATCCCACGTGAGGAGGATTGGTTAGGTCATAATATATGTAAGTTTTGTATGCATTTTTCCTCCAAGATGCAAATTGCAAACAAAAGGAGGTCAAATAAGGAGTCATTCTTTAATGACATTCATTATAGATGTTTCTACTCTAGAAGTGTCTCAGAAGTGGTCACGCTACAATAATTATCAGCTCGACCTAAAGGAGAAGACGTACTGATGTAATCAGCAGATAAAGAAGACTGAGTGGTGTCTAAGGACTGGTAGAAGGAATATTGGCCTACCAACAGCAAGACGTGCAGAAGACATTGATGCTATAGCGCAGGTAGAACCTGGATGAGGGTAGCACAGGGGCGTGGGAATTGACACTGGATTAGAGAGGCTTATGGGGCGAAGTCGAACTGTGGATGATAATTATGATGACCTCAGATCTTTGTTATTGCCATAGGTCAATAATAATTACTAAACTGTCTACATTGAAATGACAATATGCAAATGAATTACGGGCTATTTCCTTAAACTCACCTACTTCTTATGAATTCGGGAAGTACCGAACCCCAAAGGATTTACCTCAAGCTTACGAATAAAATAGTGACGTAACACGTCCTCGTACGACTCTTACACACAAACACACCCACATTAACACCCACACAATCACAGCTTAAAAAGCCTAATCAACATCGGATTTTTCGTTTCGCAATCAAGCGAGCGAATTTCCACCAGCGAACGGGGCAATTGGAAAAATATAATTACGTACATAATCCTCGGCAAATTGGATTAAAAAATGATGAAAAAAAAGAAAGTGTTTTAGGGGTGCGTCATTATTTTTGCGCTGGGAAAGGGATCGGCTAATTACGACAGATGGATGGTTGTACATGTAATCACGCTAATTAATCGATCGCTGGGTAAGAGGACTTTTTTCTGAATTTCGAGTGGGCTCGGCGGTACGAATTATCGATGTTGATTATGTTGAACACATACGAGTTTGTTACGGATGGTTTTTTGAGTGTTGCTTGCGCAATGTTGGTTAAACTTTTAGGAAAAATAATTTTATATTTATGTCGGGCTTACAAATTCTGTGGCCGATGATTGTAGCACAGTCCACCGTTAGACAAAATAAAGTTTCAGTACCCCCAAATTTACTTAGAGGAATAGAGTTATTTTTCATACATGACTCTAGTTATAACGATTGAAGAAGAGACTGATGGATGAGATGAAAACGAGATTCGCAATTACTTTCGAAAATCTAAGGCCATGGTTACAACCTCTTTTATTGTTCAACGCCAACACAAAATGTTTCGATGACCGACAGACGAGCTAGAAATAGCATTAAAAATTCAAAATTATCACAACCAAAGTATGAAGTGGCGAAAGCATGACTACACAGCAAGTAGCGGCGAGGGGTACACGAATAGAGCCACTTAATATCACCCTTCTACCCTTCATTATAATCACTAACTCACACACACATAGTATCGATCCTTCCAGCCTATCCGTACACACTGCGTTTATACAAGTGATTAGTGTATTTAATTTGAAAATGCTAAGTAGTTGCGTTGTTTTATCGTAGTGTTGTGACACACACACCGTCTGTGTATGTATGTGTGTGTGTGTGTGTGTGTGTGTAATTATGTGCCTTAGGGGTAGGCTAACCCTTTCATATCGCGCCGAGAACTGATCGCGATCGTAATATCACGATTAATGTGTTAGTTTGTGTTTTGTTTTATTTTACCTACTAATGTTGGTTTGTAATTGTAGATTGTCTACTGTTTTCTTTGGTGTTTCTTTGTATGTAGTAGTGTGTTTCCTGATAGCTACAATTTGGGAGTCTTTAAGTCAAGAGTGAATAGGTTACTTCTAAGCAAGCGTGCTCCATCTTCGACAGCATTATCGCTTACCATCAGGTGAGATAGTGGTCAAACGCGTGCCTATCCACGGTTAAAAAAAAAGTTGTTTGTGGATTTTTTGTTAGAGTGACGTAAACACACGTTACGCCTGCGGCCTAAAAAGAAGAAACGGAGATGTTCAAGTGTATTTCACGCAAGAATCAAGGTCGCAGTTACATAGTTAGATGGTAACATTATAAAATATCCCAAGATCCTTGAATTTAGAATCTGACGTTGAGAATTTGTTAAACTTTACTTAGTTTGAAAATATGATAAACGTCCGTCAGCAGTACAGTAGAGTTTTACACTTTCTATATTAAATAGGGATTTTGAAACTAATATTGGGATGCAAATACATTGAATTATTGAAACACCTCATTTACCCATATTTTCTTATACAAAGAGCACAGCAAGTACTAGGAGATAATAATTTCTAGGAAATGCAGGTGTTTTAATAAATTCTCCGTAGTGATTGTTAGTAAGCTCGATGAGGGCTCATCCGCGCTTTATTGGATATTACGACTTCATTGAAGCGATTTATATATTATCCGGTTAAAACAATTAGTGCAGTTTAATTTTAAAATTAACAGTTAATTTATCAAACTTTTAGAACTGCCTTATATTCCGATCAACTATATGTATACTAGTATTTAGTGAGAAAGAACTATTTGTTAATCTTATATTACGCGATACATCAACATTTGACCCCTGCTCTACCTCTCAAATCATCTGCCATTGGCCATTTTCCCCAAAAACATCCAATACTCCAAATTCTTTCAGCAAAACTGCCAAGGAAAACTCAATAAAACGAAATCAATTCACTTCTAAACCTACTTACCTACTCCTCAATAATGAAAATGAGCGTTCAAATGTGACAGTCAACTCGACTCTCCATCCCCTTGTGACTACGGAGTACGGGCACAGTGCAGTGAGTGCGAAAGTGCTCAATATACCGACACGGAATAAGTAGGTGGTACAGAAGGCCAGCTGCATTCTACGAGCTAAACATTAACAACGCAGCCTTCTGACTCCGAGTAGGGGTGCTTATTTACTAAAAATGTGCGAGTTAATAGCGATAAGTGACCGAAAAGGCATTTTTGCATCACTGCGGTAACAAACCGTTTTACAGCTTTGTAAGACATCCGTGCGCCGTCATGTTGCCTCGCACAACTTTGGTGGAAAATTGTTAACAGGCAGAGCTTATTTATCAACACTAGTTTCTTCAAAATCTAAAGTAAAGTGTTGAGGCAATTAATTGCAGTTAAGTATGTATCCGATCGGTCTCTAATCCTATCAATCAATAACTATGGCCAATCAAAATGCACATGCATAATAGGGTATTTTACTAAAAAAATCTAATTAGTCGGTCCGATAGATTTTTTACAAAAAATAAAGAAGATACAGCGAGTTGACTACACGTGTGTCTTCAACTCGCTGTATCTTCTTTATTTTTTGTTTACGTCACAAAAGAAAAAATACGTGTCGAATATTTTTTATAAATCTATCAGACGGACTAATTTGATTTTTTTAGTAAAATACCCTATTGCATACAGATTATTTTTAAGACTAGATGCTTCATTTGCGTATTGAGAGTGTGCTTGCACTCGCTGTACGTCTATGTGTGCGTACGGTTTCCCTCGTGGCTTAAAGCTGATCTTCTGTACCCATTTATTCTGTGTCACCGACTTCGTACGGAATGCCGGCAATGCAAAAAGTTGGACCTCTTCTATTTGCGTCGGCTTCCACTGAGGGTCGCGGCTTCTCAACGTAAACACCTCTGTTTTGTACGCAAAAACGTTAAATGAGACGCTAAATAAATCTGCTACAGCTTTGCTTTAGAGGATTCAGAATTACGTTTCAGTCTGTTACGGCTTAAGCAGTTGGGGAAAGGGAGGGAATCATAGCGGTTGACATAAAAAATGGAAGCAGAAAACGTCTAGTGGCGCCGTCACCATGGGATAAAGGCAGTAAAAATATGATTTCGGGTTAAGAAGCAGATAACAATATTGTGAAACATCTAAGCAGATATCTTACAGCCCTGATATTTTTTTTACTGGAAATTGGCTACAGATAAACCTATATCTAACACTTTCTTAGTCGCCTTTTCTGAACTCAGTCATCGACACAGTGATCAGTTAGATCTTGAGGACAATTTTTTTACAGCTAACAAGAAAGATATTAATCCAGGCAACAGTGCCGAACATAACGTCTAACATCCTTTGAAAGAGCATGAAATCTTCATTCTATTTTAATAGAGTCAAAGCAGCGTGTTCTTCTTTCAGACATCATCTTAATTCAAGAAATAAAAATTAACCAATAACGTATCTCAATTTCTTCTCAATAAACCCCATAACAGATTTCCACAAAAACATTTAATATAACTACGTAAACTCCACAACACATACGTACATAATGTAGCCATTAGGTGAGCGCCCCAAAACAGTAATTGAAGTTAAAGTAACGATTAATTTGTGTGTGTAAAACTGTGAAGGCACAACATTAGCAATTCGCAACAACACTTACACAGGAGTAATGACTCGTCTGTCCATATAATCATAGAGCAGCCATTACTCCCTCGGAGTAGAGTGACTATGAACGCAGTTTTTGAACGGATCAGAATTAGAATACGCGTATACGAGTAAAGATTTGACGTGTGTTTGAGTGAGTGAGTGAACGTGGAACGACACTTAATGAATGAGTCGACGGTTAAGAAGATTTTTTTCCGTGTCTATAGGAGTTTAGGAACGAGAATAGCGCGTGTCTTAGTGGAAAGCTATGTATGGACCCAGCTGCGCTACAGAACAGCTACTAGAGCTAGCTATTTACGCGGCCCATCTACATTTTATATTTGTCAATGTTCTTACTAGTATTTTTTGAGATCTCGGTGGAAGGTGGCTTTCAGAATCAATAGAGCGGTAGTCGAAGGATATACTCGATGTAAAAACTATCAAAACAAGTAGTTATGTGTGTGTTTGTGTGTCAGTAAAATCACTAGCGAATGTTCACTATCGCTTCGCTTTCTTGTGCAAATAACAAATTTTCAGTCACTGCTACACACGAATATTAATCGATCCAATTCACTCCACGAGACACATTAAAATAAATTAAAAACCCTTTCGAGAGCACCTTAATCATACTTCGACATACAAATCACCATGAAAAATATTAAATACAAAGTATCACGAACAGAAACACGAAGAAATTAAAACGGCGATCATAAACAGTCATTAAACATGACACAATGATAAAACTTAATAAGTTTAACAGGACTTGTACCGAGAAGTGTGCGAAGGATGGTCACTGCTCGCCGGGGGTGGGGTGTTCACGACATTAATTTCGTGAAATGAACCTAATTTACATTTAAATAAGGACTCGCCTTAGCCGGGATAAGTTGTGAAACTACCGGCCAGAGGCGCCCGCTAGCCCAAAGCAACGGACTATTTCATTACTATAATTCAATTCGTAAGTTGCACATACTCGCGTGTTTGATGCGCGAACGGTACATATTGATGAAAAGTGGATTATAAAACTGTTTATATTTTGTTATCTTGTATTTTGGTTTTCTTAGATTTATTTAGATGCTGAGGGTAATAAAGGTTGCATAATAAGTGGCAAAAGGTCCTTCTCATAGATATCTCACCGATGTGATTAAAAGCATGATCAAAAATCCAACTTTTAATGTAATAACAATTTCAGCAAGAACTAATTCATCCTGCATGTATTAAATTCGAAAATAAAATAAACAAGCAATTTTCTCCCGATAAGCATAGCTTTCGACTTCGCTCAAAAAAGTTTTCAACAACGCACAATTCAATCCATCCGCGAAAGAGGGTCATCAATAACAAAATTAAAAATTCTCCAATTTGAATTTTAATTGCGTACGATTATAATCAAGCGAACGCGAATTCGGGAGCCCTTCGGACCGCCCGATTTTTTAATTCGAAGAATCATCTTCTAAATAATTCATCCGCCGAACTCGCCCAAACTAGTTATGTCTGGATCCAACCGGTTCGAGGCGGAGGGGGTGTAAGTTTAATCCTTATAAATTTCCTTTTTACACAAAGCAATATAAGTAATTAGCATAATTTCGTTGAGTAAATGAAATATGGTAATGAGGGGGGTGTTAAACCCCTTCTTGGGGGGGTTGAAGTCGTCGTGAAGGGGTTGAGGGTGGTCCCTTCTAGTCGCATCTCGTTGATACTCGTCACAGGCCGATGTAGTGATGATTACAATTAAATTATACGCCATTCAGGGCGCTACGGCCATTTTGTTCTGATTTAATGCTTTTATACCCCCTTTTGTGCGATCTATGTTGTTGTTTTGTTTCGTTCCAAGTAGTTTTTTGACCTACATTTTAATGTTAAGGAAAAGTGTTTGAATTACAGCTTTATAATTGCTTCTTGAAACTGATATTTTATGAAAGTATACATTAGTTGTTTATTTTTGACGTGGAAATCCTACGCAATGGCCAATACGTAAAAATTCGTCCTTAACTTTTTAGAAGAATATGAAAAATAAAATGAATCCTAAAGAAAATTGAAAGTATCTCATTAGTAAGCAGTAAGAAACTACATTATGCAACTTTGTTGTTTTAAAGTAACATAAACCTGTTAACAACTTTAACCGCTAAAGAACAACCCCACCTTTTGTAAAAACTTTTCATAAACACTTCTTTCATACGCGAGTCGCGTCTGCAATTATATCACTTCATAATTTTAATGAGAACTTCTCCACTAACTCATTCACTCTTTTATTAAGTGGTGGCTCTCAATCATCCCATCGAAATATTAATGAAAATCAACCGCCAATAAGTAGCAGACTTAAAAAATAAAATTAAAATAGGATGCCAATTAAAATCTGAGGACTAATAAAATCGTATTGGAATCGAACTAACGACTACTCTACTTCGTGAAATGCCTCGTGATAAAAGGTCTTCGAAAACACAATACCGCGTCTACCCTCGCCTTTGCGACAGACTGAGATGGATGTATCCAAGATATAGTGTGTTAGAAAGAGATACCGTCCAATTGGAATTAATTAATTATAATTAAGTTTTAAGTTGACGCGCCGGTTACGGGTACGCGTAGACTTTCATTTACTTTGTGTTTGTGTGTGTTAATAGTTTGTATGTGTTCGTAGTTAGGTAGTATCGATTGAGACTATGGGCCAGAGATAATGAGCTGGGTAGGGCGGATTGTAATAAGTTTTTGAGGTCGATGTAGTTCAGAATGCTACCCGGCTAGATAATGACGGTGGCCGTTCGCCAAACCGTTGCTACGGAACAAGAGATTTTAAATTTCATCGGATTATCGATTTTTTAGACACACTTGGGTTTTATATCATTATAGGCAGTTTGTTACGACAGTATAATTAATTTTGATTGATTAATAATCGTTAATTATAAAGCTTATAATAATCGGCTTAGTAATAAAGCTGTGGAGAACATGCCTTTGTAATAATTACGATGATACATTGACGCAATAAAAAATGTTTAACCCAAAATTTATGATGGTAGGGTTGAATTTAGATAATGACGTATACCTATAGGTATATTATTATGTATATCAATAAACTATAAGTATCAATCGCGTAATTAAACAATAGCTAAGTAGTTTTAACAGTAGGTAGGTTACTAAACTGATTCCTTGTTCAATCTCATCACAAAAAAATTTTCAAAATTATTAATATTCCACCTTTCCTGTTTTTCTAGTTTTTCCTTGAAACCATGTCCGATGGATACTCGGTAAAAAGTTGATCATACTACACGATTTCAAAAGATTTAACCCTCCGATGCTCACCCTTGAAACGCAGCCAGATCCTTTTAAACAGCTGATCCTGACATTGGTATTTCTCCCCTATGCAGTAACAGCTATGGGTATCCATACGTGTAAGTTGATGTGCAAGAGATTTCGAAATGCCGAAAAGGAACTTCATTTAAAAAGAGGTAATTTTCTGTGTTATATCCGCCATTCGTAGTGACATTGGTTAATGAAGTAGGTACCTGCTTGATTAAACATAATTACGTCAAAATAACTGGTATATACGTAAGATAAACGTCAAAATACACGTTTTTCTGTCTAGTCTAGACGACTAATTTGTTATGTATATGAGCAAAAAAGTACACAGTTAAAATTAACTAAGTATTTAAACTGCTTATCTAAAAACCGGTGGTTTCCAAGCAGACGATAAACGTACAAAACTACAAAAGCGAGTACACAATTATGTGAAAACAGTTATTTTTGTAAAAATATGTATGAAATAACTACTTATAGCTTGTAGTAGGAGAACATGATGTTCAGAGTAATGAAATAAACAGAGATACAGACACTGCGATGTACCGTGTAGTAGTAACAAAGAAAAACATCACTTCAATGCCAAAAATCCTGTAACACAGAAAATTACTTATTTACACGAACAATTTTTGACCCAAACCTGCAAATGAAACTCCTCATAAAACCGCAAGGTACCAGGCAAGCATGGCACGTAGGAACAAAACTCCACCTGCCACAGTACACACGAGAAAGATCGACGTACGTACGGAGTACGAATTAGGAGTGGCCGTCTCTAGATATAACAACCGGGGGTGCACCCCTGGGGGGTAGCTATCGATTTTGGATGAGAAACTGGACTAGAGACATGCAAGGCTTAATAACAATGCCCGATAACCTACGTTGCAGCCTCTTGTGATTGAACTATTGTTTTATTTGTGATTTCTCTTGTGTTTTGTTGTTTATTTTGAGTTTTTTTTTGGTTTTCGTTGTAAGATTGAAATTGTAATTAGTTGCGTCTTTAGGAGTTTGTTATAAAATCTAGTTAAAAATCTTACTCAATATGATATTGTTTAAATAATCTGAGAGCTTACTGCAGTATGTGGGATTTATTTAAAAAATAATCTAGCTATACGAGTTATTTATGTTTACATTTTACAAGTAGTATTATAGGTATTATAAATTTTGACGAAAATGTCCCTTATTTACATATTTTTTTTTTCTAAAATAACGGTTCAGTTATTTAAATTATTCTGTATCAGTGTCCATTAAAAATTTTCTAAGATATTATCATTATTTGTCATACTACCTACCTACCTTCTTGGAGATAGTCTATTTTCAACTGTTTATGTATAAAAACGGATTAAATTCTAATACATCATTATCACGCTCAGAGATGCGTAACTGCAGACTCTGAACGATTGTAGAAGCAATCATATTATGATCTGCATTGCCTTATAGGCCTTTTTATAGCTAATAACAATCATAGTTATTCACTGTGGATTTTATAGTGCAATATATTACGACACTGTATTACAATTGCATTAATTGTAAATTCACTGTTTGATTACTTTATTAGATAAGACAATTTAAACAAACGAAAATTAGTTCGGTTTTTCTTTAAGAAATAAATTACATTAACGTAACAAATGAACATTCGTAAAGTTTAAAAATTAGCTTGCAAAGGTAATCATTTAAGTAAAGAAAAAATATTGAACCAAATTATAAGGAAAATGCAACAATGTAATGATAAGGTAGTGTCTGAAGTGTTAAAGAAGCCAAAAAACGAATTAATTTTAAATAGATATAACTTTTTTAAACAAACCACTACATTAAAAGAGGCATAAAATGAGAAACATAGGCTTGAATATATGATAATATTGAGAAAATACATTTCATTCGTTCATAGATTAAAAAAAAAATGATTGACGATTGCAGTAACGATTCATAATCCAAGAATTCATTCAAAGAATGCTCAATATCAGTAACATCAATTCAATTGTTATTGCGATTGCAAATATTTGCAAATAAAGACTTCGGATCATTTCATTCGCATAATCTGTTCAAATCTCATCGGTATTTGGGACACTGCTCAACAATCGGGTAGAGAAAAAAACAAAGAATGCATCACAACAGATAATAATGTGATGAGACATAGATAAAAAGTCAGTTAGTACTTAATACAATGTCATCAAAGTAACTCCATATATTTTGAAACAACAGAGGATAATAATGTATCATCTAGATATACAAAAACTATCAGAAGAAGAAAATCATGGAAACAATGTTGTGTTTGCAATAAAATTATAAACCTATCAGTCCTGTATATTACATACCTTGACCGTTGCCGTATAGCAATTTTAAAATTGCTTTATAATAAAAAGTTCTCTTTATTTGTCAATAATAGTAATCTGACAAAACCCGCGCACTAGATCAACATCACACCAAAAACTTTCAGTGCATAGAAGTTGTCAGCTTCTATTCTAAACGGTTTAAATTCGAAGTCATTCTTCCAGATGCGAAAGAAGAACCCAAGAAGATTTCAATGTATCCTTTCTCACGCAAATTACCTAACACAACACGGAACCACGAATTAATGAAACAAAAACCTCACATACATGAGCAAAGAATCTACTACAAAGTTTCAGTCCCACAGTCCTGCTACAAATCACATAATTTGTCCAAAACTTCGTAGCATCCGAAACATCGGGCCACAACCGACGCCGGCGTCCGGATAAAGGCAAGTGTAGTAAGTGGTGCCCGAGGCGTCTAACGTTCGCGCCCAAGTAAATAAAACGGAAAAAAATCCGGTAAAGTGCGGAGGGAAATGCAAAGGATGCCGTTGAGGGGTCTCGCCGAGCGGCCCGGTGCCATGATCCGTTAACTGTGGTTAGCCGAGTATTCTTGTGATATGGGGATTTTAATAAGATCAGCGATATTTGAAAAAATGTTGAGAGAGGTATGTAGTTGTGAGATCTGTACATTTCACGTTTTCCTTCTTCTTCTCAGACTGAGCAACATAAGATAAGGGTAGCTGTAGTTTGAATTGCCCCAAACTTGTATTTGAGTGACTGTGGACAGTTTATAAGTAGTTGAAATTAATTATAACTGTCAAAATAACTTTCTAAAAATACTACTCAAAATCTTAGCCCATAACTGTCAGAAACAAGACCAAAAACGACGACATACTCCAACTATCCATCTAAAACACTCTTAAAACGCATATAAAATGTTATACAAAAAGTAAAACTAACACAAAATCTGCGAAGCTTTGTAAACGTCGGTTAAGCTCCGTTTAAGCCGCGGTGCAGGCAGGCGGCCCGTCGGCAAAGCACATATTTGTTCGCGCCCCGACGTTTTTGACATTCCTACCTCGCCTCAACTTTTCTTAGGGCTGTTACGCGCTCTTTGCACTTGATTATGATCCGTGAAAAGGATTTGCTGGTACCCTGAGTACTTGTCAATTTACTTTGGTTGAGCACTGTTTATCAATTCGCAGAGCTTTTCTCTCACGATTTCATTAAATATGCCTCAAATTTACATTAAAACTGATGGCTTACACAAACTTGTTAGTTGTTTTCTACGCCGTCACTCATATTAATTGCAATACCAAGTTGCAATATGAACTTATTACATATTGCAACTTATATAATAAATGTATTAAATACATGTATTACTTTTGTATCAATGAACAGGATTGTATTTGTAAGTTATACTAGCAATTAAGGCCCTCATTGCCTTAAAACATACAATTCAATGTACAAAAAACTCAAGAAACACCCGAAGCAATATAACAGGAATTTATTAGTAAATATTACAAAAAAGAAAACATTATCAAGCAATATCATGTTCCAAGCCACTTTAATTTACTTACAACAGCTCATTTAAAATGTAAGCTGTAAGCCAAACACGCAACAAGAAAAAGTTCAGTTGAAACATTCAGTGGCAACCATAAAAAGACATCAACACGACGCGCGCGGCAGCCCTAGGCGAGGCAATGAAAAGTCGGTTAAGCTAATGTTATCGAGAAATAAAAATGTATAATAAAATACAAACACGCGGAGCGAGGAAACAATTTGCCGCGGGAGACGCAAGATTTCATGCCTTCGACGCCAACCACACCATTGAAAAACCAGCCTTGTTCAACTCGAACACGTCTCAAAATCCAACGACTCTGTTAAGTAGAAAATTCCTTAAATTTTCCCGAGAGTTGTTAGAGGATTTGTGTTCTATTCTTGGGGTTGTAAGGTGTGTTTTGGCGTGTATCGTTTGCACAGTAATTCAGGAAGAAAAGAGAGTTTTCCGGCTCGTCGGGGCGCCGTGACATTTGTGTTAAGCGGGGCCGAGGGAGCCCGCCATTCATAAAGGAGCCACCTACTACTTGTTTCGAAGTAAACTTTTTGGATATACGCTTTTTGGCTGCACAGAACTTTGCTTTGTTACTGGCCTGTTTTGAGAGTGTTCACTATAGTCTATACTTATTGTTCAGTTATTTTGTGTTTTTGGAGGTAGCTCAGTGGATGGGAATTTTGTTTGATCAGGCACTTTGCATTGGCTTTGATGATATTTTACAAGTATTTTTTTTGCGTAAGCTTTGTAATAGCTTTATTAGCTTGTGAAAAATTTGGAGGATCTTTGGCCTTTTCTTTTTTGACTATCCTATACAGCTCAACATCCTATACAGTCATTTATCCAATTGGTTTTTGGAAATTCATAGCATTCTGTTATGGACTTGTTTATTATGAAGCTAACCTTTTTTATACTTTTTGTCTTCTGTACGTTAATTGTAGATTTCATTTACAAATCACAGTCGGACAGACTCCGAACAGATATCTGCAGGGCAAACAAATAATATTCTTGATGAGGCAATATTTATGACCATTTCTTAACTTCTATTCGGCTTACATTTAGAATCTTAACCGCCATGTGACCGTCATTCGACCACGTGCGTATATTTAGCAATGTAAGCAGAAAGGTCTTAAAACCATGCAGCCTCATTCACAATTGCGACTGACACAGCTAAACCAATGTCCATAAACCCGACTCCTTAAAAAAAAGAAACGTCAAAGAATTCGAACTTCGAACGCAACTTTTTTTTCTAATCCGCGCGCAAGGACACACTCACGGCGCCACCTGTTGAACGGGGTCACGTGACTTTTTTGCTCCAAGGACGCAATCCTCCTTCGTTCATTCACGGGCGGCTCGCCCCCTCGCTCCTTACGCGGGGGTTAGGGGTTTTTTTGTTCCCCTACGTGAAACTCCCGAGGGCTTTCACCTACGTGCATTTTCGAGGTCACGGCGGGAATGTTTTGAGGTTATGTTTTCGAGTGTTCGCGGGTTAGGAATTGGGTGAACCCGTCTTCAGATGTTTGGGTTTTTGGTGTTTTGTGTGAAAAATGAGGAGATTTTTTTAGAGTGACGGAAGAAAGCTGCTTTAGAAACCTAACTACGGATATCAACTAGATGAAGGTTAAAAGTTGGAATTTGTAATGGTCGCAGTTGTTGTAGGTTCTTAGACTTCGTTTTTTGTGATTGTCATTAACCATTTTTCGTGCGTGAGTCAGTAAAATTAATGTCACCAATACCTTACTGAAATACCTACGGTATGACATTAGTTCAGAAATACTGAATAACCATAAGCCCCACTGACGTAAAGTTTCCCGTATTTCAAATCCTTCTTTCCATAACAAGTAAACAGAAATAAATTAACATTATTTCTACATTGAAATTGACTAGTTTCCCTGTAATGTAGGGTGACAGACCCAAATGTCGTCTACTTGCGAAAATAATTATTCTAATTGCCGTCGTGGCCGAACTTTTCTAAATTCGACCATTCTTTAGTGAACATAAGAGCGAGTTTGCGAAACACTATAGAATTATTAGACTTAACCGGATTCTAATTAAACCCTGTCCCTGATAGTGCACCGTAGCTGTAGACTGCGTAATTTACATTAATCCAATAATTGCATGGAGGTTTCCTAGTTAGAAATTCAAATGAGATGATGTACAGCCAGGGTGGGGGTGGGCCGGTCTTCGGGGAGCCGTGCGAGACGCGAGGAAACGCGCGGCGGCGCCGGGCGGGACGCGCGTTTATTGGCCGTCCGTGCTTTGTACCGAATGTATGCGAAGCGACCGAATTAATTTTGAGAACTAGAATATTGATGGCAACGATTTAAGAAGTATGTGGTATCCATTTTTGTTTAGCGTGGCACACTTTTTTCCCGATTGCGATTACAGTTTAAATGAAGGATTATGTTTTTGACTGGTATATCTTTTAAGAATGGAAGAAAAGATGATAAAATACCTAAACAGTACCTAAAGTTGCGCCATTGAATAAAGAGTTATGCTAACCAATCTGATATTTGGGAGAAACAATTAACGCAGAACCTCCGCAATTAAAACCAAACACAAAATTGATTTAACCTAGAAACCTGAATTTTAGAGTTAACTAAATCAATTGAGCCAGACTATGGCAGTGTTTAGTGTTTATCATACAATATCATTCGCCCATGAAGTAAATCTAGCACACATAAGCATACATCCTTGGTCTGCAAACATTAATGTAATCTATTCATGCATAATCTTAGATTACAAACGTGTTTTATTCAATTTACTATAAGATTCATACTATACTAACAAAATAAAAAGACATATCTGTGCATCTTGGTTTAAGATAAAAAAATATTTTTCAAAGTTTAGCAATCTTTACTTAATTTTAGATTAAAACCTTAAAAAAAAACGATTTTCAGTAGAAAAAGAAACAAAACATTTCGTTATTTGTATGTTTGTCGCTCAATAACACAATAACAGGCAAGCAGAATGAGATACAATTTAATCCAAACTTAACAAGTGTCTAGACAAAATTTACTAATAAGCTACATTTTACAAAAACAAATCTAAAAACTTTTCGAGAAGTCAGGACCATAAGTTTTTATTTTATTAATGTTGATAAGCTTTTGTAATACAATAATAAATAAAATTGTATTAAAATAAATGAATAGTTATACCGATTTTACTCATATGATAGTAGAGTAGGTACGAGTACAAGAATACTCCTAGTCAAGTACAATGCTAGCGCCGTATCTTAATGTGGAGTGGGTTGATTAATTTAATTGTTATGCTAATGCCAGCCGGGGATTTTTGGTCGATATGACTATGTTCTAGAAACGTCAGCGTCCTTGCCGACTATTCGGCTTGTTACCCTGTTTGGTGAGATAGTGACGTCTGTTTTGCGGGTGATGTATTTATTGTAGTATGCTTTAATTTTTCTGTATTAAAGTAGCAATAGAAATGAAGATTTTTTTTTATTCGAAAAGCAATTTCGAAAATCACTTTAAAATTAAAAACTATAAACTGAGTCTGTAGTCGTTCTAAATCTATTATTTTATAATGAAATAACGAAGATCTGATAGAAAAATTTAAAAGCATTTTCTAATCTTTCAGTACACTACAATACAAATCTACATAACCAATACGTCAAACCTTATCACAAGTAACAATGATACATACACCATAAAACATTATTGTAACGAACTCCATGAAAATTTATAGGGTGACTGTACCAGTGACTGACCGTCTAACCGAAACGCAAGGAACAGGGTGGTCGGAATGAGCGGGGCGGCGTCGACGCCTTAGTAATTTCCGAAATCGCTTGTCGACAATCAGAATAGTGCTGTGCCAGCTCAAGCCGAATCCGAATAATTAGATCCCGATCTGCATCTAATTGGTATGACTGTAAGTCCTTATATCATATAGTTTGATTGATTATTTTGGCATGTTGGTATTGATTTGAAAAATGGGGAAGAATGAGATGGGTATGCTGATTTTTGGGATGAAATAAAAGTGCAAAATGAAACTTGTGTGACCAATTTCAAAAGTTGAAGCGTTTTTTCTATTGAATGTCTGGATACGAAAAATTAGAGCACAATTTCGTCAAAATAAATCTTGTAATACAATTCAATTTTTTCTGCCATTACTAAATCATCCAATTAGAGTCACGACAAATACTAATTCGGACAGCAGAAATCAAAATCACTAATTACGGCAATAATCTCCAAGGCAACGGTGTCCCGTTACGTCTGTTACAGAGGCGCATGGTGTAAATCAGTACATGAAGCAATGCGTCGCCACCAGCCCAATCAGAAATATAATTAGATTGAGACCGGGGACTAATTGTGATGGTCTCAAGTTGCGAACCCGTGCGGGGTGTGCCAAAATCAATAGTTGACCTAACGTGCGCCCCTTAAGGATGAACAACACAAATATGATTCATAATTAATTTTGTTTGGGAGATTTCGAGAAAATTTTCAAGTTGCTTGTTAAGTTAGCTTGTGGTATTCAAAAGATTTTGTAATTCATTAAAAAACTAGTTTAATAACCAACGATAATTGCAATTCATTAATTATAATTGATTGCACCAAAATCTATTGTATTGATTCAGCAGTGAGTACACACGACTCGGTATTTCTCCGCTCTACTTAACGTAGTTAGAAGTTAATAATACATAAACGTCGGGCCGTTAAATAAAATACGCGGGTCGAGGAACCGATAACTGTTCTTTCAACCGCTAATCACCCCATGAATTCCGCAGAAACCTACGGACAGTCCGTCATAATTTCCAACTTCAAAAGTAATACCATCAACTCGGTGTTAACTTAATTTGACTCACTTTAACAAGTCCAATTAAAGGAATTTGTGTTTCTCTTATCTTCAATATAACATTGAGCATAATTTCAAATTATATTTCAAACTTTCCGATAATGAAGGGTGGATGGAGCGGGTTGGGCGGGTCGCGGGGCGCGGGGCGCGCCACTTCGCTTATTTCATTAGTTACATAAATTCTCCTATTGAGGATGGCTGGCAGAAAGGGGACGGTTTACCCTTATTACGAGAGTCTCCTTATCAATACAATTATTAATATAATAATATTATTATTGTAATAATTTCGGAGCGGAGTGGAGAGAGGAGTCGTAGCTTAACTTTGCCAGCAATAAAGGGTGGTGAGAGATAATGGAATGGAAAACAGTTTGAAGTTTTATTGGAAAATTGGTACCGGCTAATTGGCAGCATTATCGATCTGTTGGCGACTCAAGGAGCTCCAGTAAATAACATTTTTAACGAAACCGTTTCGGTTATTGGCGAATGATTAAAGCACAATTTTGAACTCTAACTCCTTTAATGGACTCTAATCAAAGAAGTTTTTAATAGAGAGCACTCTTTAAAGTGCTTCAAGATTTGTTTCTTAATATAATTTGAACTGATAGAGAAGTAATCTTAGTACTTTTAGTGCCCATGGTAACGAGGCATAAAAAAGGACTTGCAATTTTCTTAGTGTCACGACCTAAAACTGTTCAGTAAACAAGAAAAGCTACTAAGCCATAAACGTCTTGTACTAAAATCAAAACAATAGCGGCTATCAGATTTAAAACATTGAGATATGATATTATCGACCCCTTCCCACGAAACCTCTCATATATAGAAATTGAAACTAGGTTGGGGTTAATCCCGACCCCAGAGATCCACAAGTATAGCCATAATTCCTTAGGGCCACGTCTCATTATAACACTAATACAAGACTCATCCCGAAGTTACGGTGAATACATTAAAGGGTTCAATCCTTACTGATGAGACATCGGTCGGGGTGGGGGCGTCCCCCCAGGGGGTCGCTGCGGGCACTGGCCTGGCTGAGGGGGAAATAAGGCAGGCATTATAGGAGATAGCGTTCATTTACATTGTCCAATAACTCCAAGTAGTGTCCGAGCGAATATTAGTTTATGGCATGCGGTGTTTCCAACAATATGTATGTACCGATTTTGTGTACATTCACCCTGCTAGACGGTGTCTTACGTTTTTAAGGTCGCTGGAAAGGGGTGGAATAATTTCCACTCTATAATTAATTCGATTTGGTTTTAATTAACGAGACGCCAATTTCAATAAAAAATTGAAGTCTCTAAAGGATTTTTGATTACAAAACGTTCGACCGGCAAAAATTAAAACGAATTTAGAATTCGGTTTTTAATATTGGCATTTGGTGGTAGTGTTTTGATTGGCTGACGAGCGTCGCTCAAAACTTTTGCCGTACAACGAAAGAACTTAAACTATCGTCTGAAATTGCAGTAACTAAACAGTGCACATTAGTTCGCAACTGGCACGTTAATGTCTGTTTAAGTCAGCCGTCCAGCTAAAACATAATAAGACGGCTAGTGTACGCACGACCGAAACATACGACATTACTATCGCAGAGTGGCATGCGGAGGACGACGCCGTGCCCCCACAAGCACACATAAATACGGAGAATCAAGATGCATGCACACACACAGGCAGCCAGGGGGTCTCCTCACACAGGCACAAAGGGTAGGCTTTATTCTCATTCGGTAAACGGAGATGCACTATCCTAATTATTGAGAGGCCGGCAAGGCTCGGTTGAACACTATTGTTGACGTACGTCGCTACCAATAATAATTGTTTTGTGTTTTACTGGTGCGATGTATCTTGGAAGATTGTCAGGTTTTTGTTTTGGGATTCGGCCAAAGAGATGTTGTAATTGATTTTGTTGGAATTAGAGTAGTTTTACATGTGTTTGGGTTATAAAGACTACAAAAAATGACATTTAATTATACTTACTAGTTGACCCACGCAACTTCGTTTTCGTCACAATGTTCATTACTGCTCCGCTCCTATTGGTCTTAGCGTGATGATATATAGCCTATAGCCTATAGCCTATAGCCTTCCTTATATAAATAGGCTATCTAACACTGAAAGAGTTTTTCAAATCGGACCAGTAGTTCCTGAGATTAGCGCGTTCAAGTAAACAAACAAACAAACTCTTCAGCTTTATATATTAAGTATACGAGTAGATTACTTCAGAAATGTTGATACAGAGGTGGCTCTGTATCTAAATTTCTGAGCATAAATTCCAGAAAAACACATTGAAAATACACACCTAGGTACTTAGCGAAAGTCGTTGAAATCGAAGAAAATGTGTCTAAAGCCTAATTTCCCCAAACTTTTCACTATCTGCAATCAATAGCATGCAGACCTTCGACCTTAGTTCCCAGGTTTGCAACCTAAATGCCTAAGCCACCACGTTTAGGCGGCCATAGACAAGATTATTGATATAATTTGTTGTTTGAAGGTCTATGAACCTGGCTGAATTGGCTACAATTATAGCATTAGTAGTTCTAGAACTTAGTGTAGATAAGGTTTCAGACTAGAATAGCGATTCTAATAATATGAAACAGGATTTATAGATTTCTGAGAGAAAATGCTGGCCAATAAATTCATGCAACACGACATGAATTTTGTAAGGATACTATGATGTGTTAGACGTTTGACCAACTGTGACGCTCTATTAATTTGAAAAGTATATTAAAATTTAATTTGAGTTGTAATGGCTAATTTGACAATAGAATACAATTTTAGTCTGCCTGTCCATTTGCGCGGAGCGAGGTAGCGGAGCGAAGAAACGGGGAAATATTAACCAATCAAGTTAGTCAAAATGTCAGTGACTCACGTGGTGCGGAGATTTTATGTAATTCCATTGGTTAAAACTCTGTTTCTCCGCTCCGCTGCGTCGCTCCACTGTAATGGACAAGTTACTCTCTTTCTGAGGTAGTCTGGCAAAAAGCAAGATTTTATTTCTTCAAAGAACTAAGTCTATTAGTTCAATTGTTTTGTGAAATCAATCTGGATGTTACAGAATAGACCGAATTTCAGGTATAAGAGTGCGTTTTTTGTTATAAATCGCGCCGTGATCATAGAAATGATGAACATAATTTGAAAAGCATCGATAAATAAGTGATTGATACAAAGCATAAACACATTTACCTACTACGAAAAAAATTAAAGGCTCATTACAGTATTTAATAAGTAGTGCAAGAAAATGCAAAAGGGTAACAATTTACAAAGTTACTAAGATGTCCTTTGAGGTTTCTATTCGCTTTTAACTTCGTGCTACCAATACCGAGAAAAACACTGAAGGATATAATTTCTTCAAGAGATCTTTGATTAATTTACTTTTAGTTTAGTTCTATGTTTAGAAAGGCTATTTTATCCAGATGTCAAACCAAGATATTATTAACCAAAAGGTTGACTGGTCGAAAATGCCTCTTTGTCCGCTCATGTGACATAACTATACATACAGTTTAAATAAATAAATACCGTTTTCAAAGTCCCAAGTCAGAGAAATCTTCACAAAACTCGGTCCATCGCCCACGAACGGGCACGATACTCCTTCGAATCTAAATCTTCGATCATAATTCCATATTCGGTCGTCTTCTAAACATAAATTCATACGTGGTCGCACGCACGCAACGTACCGTCAAATAAACTGGCAGTTTAATCAAAGCCATTAGACAAGTGAGCCAAGCACCTAGCTCCAGCGTAACTTGACCGGTCTACGCCGTCTCACCGCCCCGCGGAGTGTAGGCCCAGTTGGGTTTCAGAGAGGGTGGGTAGGCCTATCGCTAGTGGTGGGTGGTGTAGCTGATGCCTTTAACGCCTTGCTGGCTGTTGACCAACGCCAGGAGGCGGGAGGCCATGCGTTCTTAATAAAGATGGCGGAAACATGGCCGTTTTGGCGGTGCTAGGTCGGTGGTAAACTGATTATGTACTGCAGGTTGTATTAGATTATTGGTATTGGAGTATGTATTGGTTTGGTGTACCTACATACCAAGATATATGTATAAGACAAGTAACTTACACCTAACTAAGAACTCACCATCAATATGTTTGGCTTTGTTGACAACGAACATGTGAATTTGTTGGTTTTAAAAATTTTCTCTGCCTACCTTTGTCTCATATTCTATTTAAAATATTTGGTGGATAGTACACGAGTACTATAGTACTTGAAGATATTACGTTAGAATGGTATAATTTCAAACAACGTTTCCAGACACCATAGTTCTACCAAAACCAAAGCTTCAACTTTTCTTCATTTACCATCCGAGTGGACCTCAAAACAATGCACTCAGAAGCAAAAGCTAAGCTGCGGACACACGAGCGAAACCTGCACCACGCATCTAGACAGCATTTATCAAACGGGACGCAACATACATTATAGTGGCCGATACAACTACTGTATAATGAGAGTCCGCCGTATATAACTCATCTCCCGGGCTTCCATTTAAATTATTCAGGGGAGGGTAATCTTATTACATTTACATATTAATCAACGGATTTTAATTATACCTCCCCCCTTACCCCCCTTCTAGGTTGATAATTTGCTTTCGAAATGCGACTTGCCTTGATTGAAGACGCGCCTGTGTGCGTGCTAACGTTCATTAAATAGTTTGTTTGTGTTATCATAATGTGCGAAAATGTTTCATGTGTTTTAACTTACTGGTGATGTGAAATGCGACTTTACCTGAAACAAAAGAGGTATACATTAGTTTGTTAGTTTAATTCAGCTCAGAATATTTGGATTGTAAATGGAAGACTTTGTAATACTAAACAAAGCTTTCAGCTTGTTATTCTTGCGCATCTGCAAGACAAACATCTATTTTAATAATCTGATCCATATCTTTGCAAAAAGACATATAATTCCACATCAAAGATAACTCGAAATTCAACTGTCACTGTAAAATTAATCAAATCGAATAAAAAAACAATCGAAGCCGATTTATCAGCACAACCCATAAACATTACATCAACCATCTTGAAACTAAAATAAGTAGCCGATACGAGCAAAGAAAAACGAGAAATAAAGAATAGTGCACACGAGTTTAATCAGCATACTCATTTGTCTGACGACGATGGCAACGCATTAATGTCTGCAAGTCCAACGCATAGGGCGGAGCCGTGGACTCGTAAAGCATTGGAGAAATATTATAAAGCTACCAGTGTACCCCGGAGGCAGCAATTAATAAGTATGTTAATACCGACGGGAATGAAGAAAGCAGTATTTATATACTCGATATTATACTCGAACGGTGTACGGTTCGCAAGTGTGAACTTGGGTTAATCGAGGATAAGAGTTGAGATAATGTTTGCAGCTTGTGGTAGATTTAGATAAGTTGGTGAGATTATTTAAAATTATGTGTTTCTGCATTTTATTTAGCCTATATATCAATTACAGACAGACTTTTAATACGAGTTTTTTTGCATACAAGACAGGTAAAACGACTTTGTCACTTGCAGCATTCTACATTTGACTCAAAATAATGCAAAAACTGTTTTTGAAACGAGTGTTTCAGCGGTATTTGTGAAGGCAATTTCAAAAGACAGTGCGTCTTTATTTATGCTATTTTGTTCATTGAACAGTCTTTTAACTTCCTTAACATTGCTAGAAACAATTGAAAAACCGCAGCATCAAACCGCAAATACGAGTAGTTACGGGGGCAAACCAAAATTAAACGTCCTTGTCTTTTTAATAAAATATTGCAGCTACAATTAATGTTTTCCTGTTTTTAGTAAGTTTAAAGCAGGAATTTGCGAAGACATGACCAAAATTAAAAAGGAAACTTGGAGGATGTTTATTTTGAACAAGTAATTACGAGTATTCAAGAACAACAATTCTACAACGCGTAATAGAATAAACGCTAAACCTCTCAAGGGGTCATTGAAAAAAAATCCACTTCCCCATTCATTTATACGCGCATAACTCCACAAAATGCCCAAATTGCTGTCCAAATGAGCAATTTTTTTTTTGGTCATAATGATGAGTACAATGACCTCTTAAGAAATATTGCGTTTATTCGGTTATATGTTGATAAACCATCACATGCATAAACTGAATTTTTGATTGTCATCTAGTGTAGGTATGTAACACAAAAAACTCGAGTCCTAGTAGTAGAAACATCGAAAGAAAAAGATAAAAGAGCTTTCTTTGAAAATTACAGATTTTCCAGGAATGAACTGTCATTACTTACCCTTATTTAGATTTATTTGGGGGTCGGCGCAACATGTACTCTTTCTTCAAAACTTCACTACAAAACCGGATATCTGATTACCTATCTAGTCATATCATCTTTCACAGTTCATCCATCGTTTTAGGATTCCCAACCCGAAGAGTAACCAACGGAACCTTATTACTAAAACTCCGCTGACAGACCGACAGACGAAATAAAAATTAAAGGGGCTCCCATACAAGAAACGTGTTCTTTTCGGTTTATGGAACGGAATCCTCCGTGTGAGACTCCGACTCGCACTTGTTTTGGTCTTTCCCTATAATATTCACTAGGTTTACATTTTACTAGTTGACCCGCGCAACTTCGTTTGCGTAACAATTTTCATTACTGCTCCGCTCCTATTGGTCTTAGCGTGATTTTATAGAGCCTATAGCCTTCCTCGATAAATGGGCTATCGAACACTGAAAGAATTTTTCAAATCGGACTTGTAGTTCCTATGATTAGCGCGTACAAGTAAACAAACAAACTCTTCAGCTTTATATGTATATTAGTATAGATTTCGATTTGTTAGACGTGCTTGTAAAACATATAACGATTGCTATATTTCTTAGATGGTGAAGATATTCAGTACATTATGTATCCTCAAGAATCGATAGTGACAGCAGATTCAATTAGAACCGGCTGTAACTTCTGTTTCTGCAACTGACGACGTAGTAGATGATTAAAAGTAGTGATAGCAAAAATGTCATCTAGATCCAATATATTTGTCTCACCTTACATACGGAAAATTTTAATATCTGCCGTAACATTAAAGACTAACTATATCCCGCGGCTTTGCTCGGGTAGCCTACCCACAGATACTATTGTGAAAATCAACGATAGTGTAGCTTTGTACCGATCACAGAATTTTACCTCTTTATTAAATTAGTATGAAAAAAGTGTATGTGAAGGAATAATATATAATTAGAAGCGGACATATCGATAGTTGTGTAAAATAATTGAAAATTATGAAAAATGACAGGCTGACGTTTTTTCTTATTTGTGATGAGCTCTTGACTCTAGTCTAGGTCAGAGTTGACAGAGACAAAGTCTACGGTGGATCGAGCTTACCCAGAAGGAGCCTGTTCACTCTAACTTTTAAGAGATTAGGGTTGTAAGCGTTTGGAAAAACAGACGCAGGCAGAGAATTCGACTCCTTTGCTGTGCGCATTATAAAAGACGTTCGGAAACGCTTAGTGCGTTTATTTTATTACGTTTTTATAATTAACTTAATTTTGTTAATTCATTTATTATTTCCAAAGAATGCACCTTAAAAGATCCTTCGCGAAATTAAAAGTAGTTAAAAATTATTAAAATAATTACACAGTGCTCAAAAATTCTAATCTGCAATACAAAATTACAAAGTTTTCTTCTACGAAATGTTTTTAATTTTTTTGTGATTGCGTCTATTGTTCGAGTCGTGGACTGACTTTATCTTTCAACCCTTTTGAACGTTTTTATATACTTTGTACAACTTTCGGGTTAGTTAGTACCTAGGCGTTTATTTTAACAAATTGAGTTTATAATAAAAATGGAAAATTACTTTGTGTTTAAATGGAATTGGCTTTTTCCTCTGTTTTAAAAAAAAAAAAAATCAGTAGATATTACGAATGAAGTATATCGAGTGGAAGTTATATCAACTATGTTATTTTAAGCTATTTCTTGTTATTCCAGACTTATTGTAAGATGCAAAATACGATTTATCAGTTTTTTCTTTTTAATAAATAATTTAGTACTACCAACACAAAAAAATTAAGCTGAAAAACGTCATGTATGTAATAAAACTAAATACCTTAGGGCCAGAGACACTACAAATTATCTAGTTTCCATAAAAGTTAGTCAAACGATAACCTACAAAGAAAAACAGCAATAAGCCAATAGGTTAGGTTTTAAAACATCTATAGTAGGTACAACATTCCCTTAACTATAAAAAGGAACCTTTAATACAAGAGCCATAAGATCCACATCAAAACATTCGGACGTGTGAACATAAGAGTAACATCCTTTATCGACGGTTTATCTCTGATCCACTCGTAAACCGCCACCGTGGCTACCTGGGGTTACTTACTGTTATGTGAGGCGACAGACTGCATAATTAGAAGATTTTTACAAGCCTTTTTTGCCGTGTTAAATCTGATTTGATATATCTTTTGGAATCTTAATGAGTGTAAAAGGGCGCTACTGTGTGGAAGTTCCAACACTGGTGTAAACGTGGCATGTTGTTTTTAATACAGAAAGAAATAGCCCCCCTTCTACCATCGGACATCCAGACGCACTGTCTTACCATCCCTACTCGTACCTTGTAGCTATTCCACCAATTCGCACTAAGCGTTTTAAACGTCTTTTATAATGCGCACAGCAAAGGAGTGGAACTCTCTACCTGCGTCTGTGTTTCCAAAAGCTTACAACCCTACTCTCTTCAAAGTTAGAGTGAACAGGCTTCTTCTGGGTAGGCTCGCTCCATCGTAGACTTTGTCTCTGTCATCTCTGACATAGACTAGAGTCAAGAGCAAACCCATTACAAATAAAAAATAAAGTAAGAAAGAGTTCATCATCATCGTCTTCTTGCCCTTATCCCATGTTACTTAGGATCAGCGCAATACGTTTTTTTCTTCCATTCTGTCCTACCAACTGTTACGCCATCACTAACTACCTTTTCTTTCATATCGCTTCTCACACAATCCACTCATCTTTTCTTTGGCCTTCCTCTCCCTCTCCATCCATCCACATTTATATTCATAACTCTTTTAGTTACATGCGTCTCATTCCTCCTCTTTACATGACCATACCAAGAGAAGACTTCTAAACGTATATTTCTGAGATTCATATTATCTGAGCTCTATATTTCTTTTGTTTTGAGCTACATGGGATTACTTCCTGCATAATTAGAACACTTTTAAGACTTGGTTGCAATGTAAGAATGTAGACAATAATCTTTTTTTTTCTTTTTTGTTACTATTGATAGGCACGCGTTTGACCACTATCTCACCTGATGGTAAGCGATGATGAGGTCGAAGATGGAGCACACTTGCCTAGAAGTAACCTATTCACTCTTGACTTAAAGACTCCCAGGTTGTAGCTATCAGGAAACACAGACTCCGGTAGGGAATTCCACTCCTTAGCTGTACGCATTATGAATGTGTTCCCAAAACGTTTTGTGCGTATGGGTGGGATGTCCACCATGTACCGGTGGCGTTTCGCCGTTCGTCTTGTGGTCCGATTCTTTTGGAATCTTTATGAGCGTGTTAAAAAGGAGGTACTGGGTGGAGACTTTAGAATAAGAGGTATAATGGTTTATTTAACTAAAAGCCTAACACAATGGTGGTACTTTTGGAGAATTAAGGATAGTCAGATGTATCAGATTTGAGTAACTGTTTACTAGTTGAAATATGTTTCAGTTAATTTGACTGCTATATTTTGCTTCTGCTTTTATGTGCAAGTAGGTAAATGCAATATCCATTTGTAAATTATTTTTGTGTTTTATTTAGTACCCAATTAAATCGATACAACTGTGTCAGTTTAAGGTTGCAACCAGCATTCCCAAACACTGTGTGCACCTGGTAGCAATAAAATATGCACGCAAAATTGTAAATATTTCGTTCTTTAATTAGTTATAATTACAGCAGCATGGTTGGTCGATAGCTTGTTGCATATCTTATGTATTATAATCTAAACAAGAAATCTATACAACTGTCAGTTTTGAAAGAATTTTTAATTGTTTGAAGAACTATGGGCATTGATATTTTTAAGTAGAAGGAAATGATTGAAAATACTTTTTTCTCAATAAAATTATTATAAAACTAGTGATTCTCCCCAGCACGGTTGCAATTTATATACCTACTAACCTCCCCTTGTTTATATGTATATAATTAATTTATTGATAACAGTATCTATCAATAAATAATTATTATCAATTGCTTTTAATTCTCCATATTGCACCTACCACTATTCTCTGCATGACCCAAAAGTTGACTGGTAGAAAATGTCAATGCCCTCAATGGCACTAAGTCCACCTCTGTACATTTGTGTGCTTAAAGTGAATGCTCCAGGGTAGCCCGCGAAATTCAAATATTTTTATGTTTTTTGCAATTTGCCGGTCAGTGTGAAGCTGTATGTGGACCAAATGCGATCTGCGACCGTAACGCGTATTTATCTAAAGAATTAAGAATTCGAAAGAATGAATATTTCAAAAATAATCATTCTTTCGAACTACATGAACTTAGAGGGCTATATTGATGATTAAAATGGTTATAATTCTTTAGATAAATACGCGTTACGGTCGCGGATCGCATTTGGTCCACATACAGCTTCACACTGACCGGCAAATTGCAAAAAACATAAAAATATTTGAATTTCGCGGGCTACCCTGGAGCATTCACCTTAAAGTGTTACATAAATAAATGAGTATCAAAATCTGTTGCGTAAGAAGTAAATGGAAAAACAGACAGAGACAAACCGGCTTTGTTTCATATTATTTAGATATTTAAATACATATTTTGTCAACAACGAAGATCATTGTATGTACGCCAATGATCATATGCATAGTGGTTAATAAAAAGGGAAACTTTGTGCATTTTAATCATTTATGTAATGACGTAGAAAAAAGAATGCCCATTGTCTTTTTTCGTGGAAACTAGTACCTAATAGATACTAGACAGTAGCACAGATCTTTTAGTGTTTTGTTTATCTATGGTCAATAGGTACCAGAAATAAACAAGACACAAAATTAACTTAATGTTGAACGCATAATCTAAATGAGGACTTGTTTTAATAATCAAGGAGCAAGGCAGACCAAACAGATTGATGGCGAGATTATTATTCAAATTAGGGGAGGCTCGGGCCGCGTGGACCGGCTTTAAAATACTAATATTGTGTAAATCGATGAGCCTGTTTATTGTTATGCCAATATCATATTTAGAACTCAATCTGTTTGTGTTAATTAGTTTCTTCAGGGATGTTTGCGTGTTTTAATAATTTTCCGATATTATTACGTCAGCTGGTTCTTTTGCTTGTTTAGATACCTAAAATTATCTGTAATGAAATAATAAGTCCTAAATTAAGCATTTTAAATAGATAATTTCATCCAAGTACATAAGTTTTCGCTTCGTAAAATACTTTTTGAATGTATAGATCCGCCTAAATCGTAAAAAAATAAATAATCATAAATGTAGTACGCAAACAAAGCACAATTTTAACAAACCAATAAATCTAACACCACTAACACAAACACAATCTAATTCACATAAAATCCCAAAATTAAAACCTCACGCGGACAAACACAGCGCCGAACGAAAAGGTGTTGCAAAAAACAGAACGCTCCTAATTTCCCGCGCCATGAATTATCGCCCACTCAGCCCGTTGTCCGAATTACCCCGACTTCCCTCAAACGCAATCCCCATAATGGTGGCTCAGCCTTATTAAACGCTTGCATCATGCGAGGAAGATAAATGCATCTCGAAATTAATTAATAAAATTGCATCCATAAGTGTTCTTCTCTGATATGGGCCAGTCAAAAAGAATAAACTGAAATTTTGGATCCTTGATTGGAGCGCTGTCTTGTTTTCTTTAAGCATTAATCTTGAGTGGCTAATGAAGTAAAATATTCATCTGTTTTTACTTTTAATTGTGATTTATATTTGTTGTTTGTGTTTAAGAATGGTTTTTGCGCCTTCTGTGTGATTGTACACATTTATGCGAGCATAATATAATTAAAGTAGCCGCGATTCTTGAGAATAAACTTATTTACCTCGTTCCTGAACTTGTTCGAAATTGATTAAATGTTGCTGTGACATCTAAAAATATAGTACTGCGTATATATTTATTTGCATGTGCAGTCACGGATCCGACACTATCTTAACTCATCACAACAAAATCGACATCCATATCAAGTAAATCAATTTAAGAAGTCAACAAACAAGTTCACACTGCTCGAGAGATCTTATAAATAATCTCGATCTACATTTTTACGATATCCTTATAGAAAAAGGGACTAGTTTATAACTGTGGCAATGAGATATCCGCGTAATGTAACATTAATCGAATGGTTAATTAAACAAAGAGCTAGTATTTCGCGGTCGCACGCGATCTCGTATCGCCACTTAGCATATTGATTAGAATCGGCGATCGACGCGAGCGCTCCGCGGCGCGGGCGCAGTCGCGCGGCTGCGTAGGCGCAGCGCAGGCTACCGGTTGTCGCACAGACCGAGGAAACCACCGCGACGGGCGGGCCAAAAGAGACGCCCTTTAAGGCTTGTATAGGTACTACATGCCACACCTTGTGCATAGAAACGGAGCTAACTACACCTCTACGCGCCACTCGTGTTTTTATTTTTTTATAATAAAATAGTACCTACATTTTTTTTAAAGTAAACATTATTTTCGATTGTATGCCAAAGCAGTAAATTTATTTTTCATACTCATTTGATGAAAAATTAAAGAGTAAAATGGTTACATATCAACGATTTGGAGGTTATTTGGCGTTTTTTTTTGCTTATTATGTGATACAGATACACACATTCAGTTACGTACCATATCATGTAAATTACTACCTATTTTTTCAGATGTAATTTGTCAGTAAATGCCGACGAAAAACTGCTTCATCTGCACGCTATTTTTAAGTTTTTTCGAGAGAGCAGCCTCAACTTCTTGTAGTGTCGCGTCGACGCCGCGACGGTGTAAGTTTAAATAAGGTATAAATATTGAGGTATAGGCTACTAATATTATTATACTGACCGTGTAAACGAACTGTCACAGGTTGTCAATTTCTCAGAGTGGCAATTATGACATGCTTGCTTGCTTTCCTACTTAATTGGATACCGCAGCGAGTGGGACCCGAGACGGTAAGAACAATCGTTTCCCCGGGACTTTTTCCACGGTGCTTTTCCAGCTGTCGCAACTCTTGATTCTGGCTTTCAGGAGTTATAGAGGTTGAGAATAGTATGTAGGGCCCGACAAGGTTTGTTTAGAATGTTTTGACACTGCCAATCCTGGCAGTGGCCACAAAGACGTGTCTTTACTCTGTGGGTTGTTGATAAACGCGCGACAAGACGCTAATCTTGTACCGATTACTTATTACTATGAAAGTGTGGAGGATCCCTGTTGAAAGTTGTATCGGATGTCTTTCGTGAGGCATTTGACATTGGGATGTGCGTGACGATCGTAAGTGGTGTGGCACCTAGCCTTTTCATCAGGAACACTGATTTTAATATAAGCTACTAGCTGGCCCGTCCCCATTTTGTTGGGTGAAATTTTTCGGGTTAATATTAGCCTATGACACTCAAAAATAACGTGGCTTTCTATTGGTAAAATAATTTTCATAATCGGTTCAGTAAGTCCAGAAATTACCCCCTACAACCTCCCAAACTCACAAACTTTACCTCTTTAAAATATTAATATAGATAATATAGATTGTAGAATCCGACCTCAGTTGATTTATATAAAGGTTTTTCTTTCGATTTTCTTGTTTTGGTATGTTATTCTGAATGTAACACAAGTTCTAGAAATCCTAAAATAGTATAAACTTAACCTTGTTTTTATTAGATTTCTCGTACTGGAAACGACAAGGCCGGCTGTTAAACCATTTTAAAGCTTATTGTAAAATAACTAGGTTATTATTAATTTATCAATAATAATAACTGTTATAGAGAAGCAGTTATGTCTACACCAAAAAATACATTTATACAAACAAGAAAAATCATATGTGTAAATAATAACGCGTGAAAATCGCGCGTCATATTGCATGTCGCGCGATACAGTAGCTGTGTTTTACGCCTCAAACAATTTATGTAAGCGACGCAGTTTTCTGCGCAAGCACACATCCAACAACGACTCTTCTTTCTCTTTCGCACTCATTACTGTTGTGTTTGAGTGAAAGAGAAATAATAAAACCTGATTGTGGTTTCATGCGATTACATTCTAGGTTTGGCATAATTAGATTAAATTGCTAATATCTTGCAATAGTGTTGTGATAATTTTATTTGGTTATATCTGCATTTCTTTTGGATACAGAATTGGAGCTGTTTTTCTTATTTAGCTTATTTATTTGTTTCCTTACTGAGTTGCTTTGTTAAATATTGAATTATTTGTTTAGATTACTTTTATTTTAGGACCATATTTTATTCCAAAGCGCATGAAGTGGCACAGAACTGGGAACGTATAGTTATCTTAGTAGATTTTTAGCCACTTACTTTGTCGTATCATTGCCATTACGAATCTGTTGTGAAAAAGGGACAGCACCAATATGTCTTGTGTAGCTCCGTCACTCTCTCGCAACGGGGCTTGGCTAAAATTCTAATGCCTTTCACAAATTATGCTCATAAAATTTTTGCACAACTAATTTATTCATTAACATACTTAACAATCCTGTATCGCTTACCTAACACGAGCCGATGAAGACAAATTCACATAGCGTACAATTCATCAAACCATATTTGTAGTACCTTTATTATTTTATGTAACTACCCGACATTTATGTACATTTGCATAACAAGGAAGTAATTGCTACGATAAATAGAATCATTACATATAATAATCATATTGATGTTGATTAAGGAGTGCATACACTTGTATGAATGGTCGCTTGACTTATGAAATTCCGACTTAGGAACTATCAGAGACCAATGATAATATACATACGATACCTGCGCTCTGCAAACCTATAATCGGTGCGCGAATGATTAGCCCTTTCTCCACCGTTTAGTATCGATAGTACTTGCGTTGTTTTCTACAGCATTGATTTTGGAACATGACGCGTCTATACGTAATACCCTTTTTATGCATGGGAAATCAGCAAATGACTCCTCCCGCTCTGGGCGGAGCAGAAGGGAAGCATCAGACTCTTACTCTTACGCGTATTTATGAGTAGCTCGTGGCTAAATAATAACAGCCGCACGGGTCGATCTTTAAGGTTAAGCAACGCTTGCCAAGGTTGGTCTGTAGATGGGTGACCATCTTAACATAACGAGTTTCCTCCGTGCCTTGGAAATCACGTTAAGCCGTTGGTCTCGGCTGTCATTTGTAGATCTTTGGCAGTCGTTACGGATTGTCAGAAGCCAGTAAATCTGACTCCAGTCTTGCCAAGAAGTACCGTGTTTGCCAGTTAATGGGTTGTGGAGGTCTGGTAGGCAGCCGCTCCCCGTAAAACACTGGTATTCAGCTGAATCCGGTTTGACTGGAAGCCGACTCCAATGTAGTTGGGAAAAGGCTAGGCAGATGATGATTCTTACGCGTATTTATATTTCATTTTTCCCGTTCTCGTAGGGATTTCGTGTATGTAATGTAAAGATTAACAAATAGAATACTTTTTATCCCAATACGAGTCTAGTTCATGCATACGAAGTCGTGGGCAGGCACCAGTCTATTTTGATGTAGGGCAAAATCTCAAAAGCATTAATCGAGCTGTGGTCTACGACAAACTTGGTAGTGCTTCCGACTGCATTTGCTGTAGGTTTCCGTTGCCTTGCAGTCCATTATTGAGCCGATAAGTATGTTAGGTCAGGGCAGTTCTCAGCTAAACACAGCTCTATTTTTTGGAACAACATATTATACCTATGTTTTACGCCACAAAGTTCAAATTAAATCGCAAGGCATACTTTTTTAGGGCTTTTTAATTCAAATGATAACTTAAAACCAACTTAATATCCATAACGCTTAAGTCGGCACTGGAGTTGGTGGGGATGGATTGAAATTATCTTAAATTTAATCTACAAAATGTTGAGTTCATAGGCTAGACCCTTCAGCACAGTTTCTTTTTGCTTTATTGTTTGACAGTAAGTTGATTTTTTTTCTTTCTCTCTCTTTCTCGACACTAACAGGTGCGAGCAAATGAGTCTAGCATAAACCTTCAAGGCATCAATTCCGGTGCATTGCGATCTATTCAGTACAGTATGACTTCTACCGCTCCGGGCGGATCGCGACGGAGTGTCAGACTCTTACTGACTTAAACCCATATAAGTTCACATGCCCTTTTCTGAGTAAAAAAAATTTCGTCGGTTAAATTATAAAAAAATATTGAACATTTATTCGTTTTTTTTATCAAATCAATAAAAATTGACGAAGATAAAACGCATCAAAGATTACAAGTGGGGTCTTTTGACATCCCTGTTCTATAAAAAGTGTACCTACTTACATGTGACGTCACACGAGATTTCAACGCACTGTATCGTCTTAATTTTTTGGTGACGTGAGAAATCAGAATCAGAATCAGAATGTTTATTTGTAAAACATAGGTATTTAAGAAAACATACGTGTCCAACATTTTTTACTAATTAGATTTTATTAGATATCTATTATTTTTCTCTTTTCTATCTCTTTCTTAGCAGGTGCTTACTAATAAGTCCAGCAAAAACCATGTACGGATTAGTCCAAGTCATCAATTCCGGTGCATTGCGGTGTCCAGCGCAAATGTATTTAGTCCTTAATGCGGTCGTAAAACGAGCTGGCTTCATTTAAATGTTCTTATGCTATTGAGAAACATTCTGTGGTGCATTTAATCTCATTTAGTGACAGGAAACCTAGTAACAGAACCGCAATCATAGGCCGGGAGCGTGGACTGTGGATTAATTACTGGTTTCGAAGACAGAATTAATGTTGACCATGTATTCTTTAAGCGAGAAGTTAAATATAAAGCAGTTTTCTTCTCGCTCTTGTTAGAGTCTTCTTGTTCTAGGTTTTTTAGAAGATTTTGATTGAACGGTAATATCTTTCTTAAACGCACTATAAAAGTGTGACAGATTTCACTTAGGATTAAATCAAATTTCTTAGTTTGTTAAAAAAAGGTACGATTGTTTATGCCGCAAATAACGTATATTTCGACTCTCTCAAGGAAATCAAAAAGTGTATATGGTACTTCCCGTTGACATAGTACTTTGAAATAATACTGTCTTAAACTGTAAGTATAAGGCAGTTCTGAATAGTATACATTTGTAATTGAGTCATAAAAATATACTCTTTATTTAAAGTAATTTGTGGCTACATATTTGTATGGAACCCTCGGTGGGCGAGTCCGACTCGCACTTGGCCGGTTTTTTTGTCTCTCTTTCTAAGCAAGTGCGTACCTACTAATAAGTCCTGCGTAAACCAAGTACAAATTAGTCCAAGACATCAATTCCGGTGCATTGCGGTGTCCAGTACAAATGTATTTAGTCCTTAATGCGGTCGTAAAACGAGCTGGCTTCATTAAATGTTCTTATGCTATTGAGAAACATTCTGTGGTGCATTTAATCTCATTTAGTGACAGGAAGCCTAGTAACAGAACCGCAATCATAGGCCGGGAGCGTGGACTGTGGATTTATAAGTGGTTTTGAGGACAATTAATGTTGGCGTTGTATTCTTTATGCAAGAAGTTCATTATAAAGCAGTTTTCTTCTTGCTATTGCTTAGAGTCTTCTTGTTCTAGCTGTTCTATAGCTGTTTTAGAAGATTTGTATTGCGCGGGTTTAGCGTAACTAATCGTAAAATAAAAATTATGACATTTAACTAAAAATAAATGGGCCTGCTAAAGCTGTTACAATTAATTACCGCGTTCATTTTACTAACAGAACGTAGCTTAGATATAGGAATGGCATTTTTTTTGGTATCACAATTGGTTTTGATTAAGCATTTGCCTTATATTATAAAAACCGGTCAAGTACGAGTCGGAATCGCACACGAAGGGTTCCGTACCATAAACCTTATTTTTTATAATTTTTTGTTATAGCGGCGATAATAATACACAATCTGTGAAAATTTCAACTGTCTACCTATTACGGTTCTTGAGATACAGCCCGCTAACAGACAGACAACCGGACGGACGGACGGACGGACAGCGGAGGCTTAGTAATAGGGTTCCGTTGGATACCCTTTGGGTACGGAACCCTAAAAATCAAAGCTTTATAGACATAACTTATTTACTTAACCTTTCACAACCATACTTAATTCCTGAATGTACAGGCGTGTTCAGTTTAAACATCAATACTATATTAAATAAAATAATAGCAATCAAAAACAAAAGCCCGACTCCCGCGCTACCGCCGCCGGACCGAGCAACAATCTTACTTTAATTGCTTGTAACATAAATTATGGCGACTTATTACAATCCGCTCCTGATACACGCTGGCCCGAGGTAGTATTATGTACTGACGTGTTGCCAGCTGATATTTTAGTATTCAACGTGGATTAGCGATTAAAAACCTGCTTTTGAACGCAGAAAACGTCAATGTTCTTTCTATCGTCATTTTTTTTTTCAAATTGACCCAGTAATGCTCATTTCTACCGGTGTAAAAGCTATAGCAGTGCAAAAAAGAACAAAACAGCAGTTCTTTTATCAAAGAAAAACAATTTAGTTTAAAAATCACGGATGTTTATTTATTTATCAACTATGGATGACTTACAGCTAATGCAAACAGAATAAAAGACTAGCATGAGACTGACAGCCAATTAAAAGTCATCACTTTTAAAAAACCAGAAATATTGCCAATAAAGCCGTTGATGTGACAAATAAATCTTCAATAGTTAATGATTTTCAGGAGGAACAACTTAGAAAATCTAGCTATTTTAAGCGCATCTCACACTAGCCTTTGTTTTAGCGAAGAAAAGATCTTTAAGAACCTTAAAAACATAAATAATTGTCAACTGAAAACGTTGTTTTGCCATGCTGTGTCTTACTAAACCTCAAATTGTAGCAAAATAAAAGATAGGTACGTGTTTTTTTTGCTGCTAAAGTACCAAGGCACGGACACCGGCCTTTTAAGTCCAGCCTAAACCTAGCAACAAAATAAATAATAACTACAATATCTGTGCTCTCTAATTACGATGTCACTTCAAGCAATATATTAAAGTATGATCAGTATATAATTAACACAAACACATACCGTGTGAGTTGTTTTGTGATCTCAATAAGTTATAGCTTCCGTTAAACCGCTCTCAGATCGTATCCTAAACAATATTCAGAAGATAGTATTTTGATAACAATTATGTTTTATAGCTTGAATTAATTTATTTGGTCTTGTAATTATGTGGTATGAAATATTAGTTGAGTATAAAGAAGCTGAGAAAGTTGCATCATCGTCATATTGGGAGTCTACCCCGTGATTGGTCACAGACTAAAAGAGCTTTTATTTTACAAGACACGGAAGGGACAATTCTACTAATTATTAAGCAACTTTCTCATTCGCATATTTGTTGTAATCTGTCAAAAATCTTCAATTTCCATTCATTTTTGACAGATGAATTCATGAAGACATTCGAATTTCGAATGCGGCAGTTGCTTGAATTAGTAAAAGTAGCACTCTAGTTCATGTAGAGGTAATAGACAAGTGACATTCTGTCAGCGGTGGCGTGGCGAAGGCGATTGTCAAAACGTCATAATGTATCGAATTATTAACGCTTTTCCTTTATTATTTTTTCCTATTATTTTGGCATTTCAACAGTTGTACACAGTTCGTATTCAATAATAGAACTGGCACTTGGTCTAGCACAGCGTTAGGTCATTTTTTTAGGATGGGAAATCATTAAAAGACTCCTCCCGCTCTGGGTGTAGCGAAAAGGATTGTCAGACTCTTACTGACTAAAACCGTTTCGTGCGTTCCAGGGCCGCGGTGACCCTTTCGAATAAATTCTGCAACCCTGAAGCTTTTCAAGATCTTACGGTAGTTCTTCTGATTCGTATTGACAACGAATAAAAGTGACAACTAGCGCGCCCGACCGGCATCTCACAATGAATGGTTGGGTACTGCTTAAAATACTCAGTCAATGGTGATAAAATGTAGTTCAATTTGGATCTGATAGTGATGAAATTACATGAATATAAATAGGAGAAATAGATCAGGTTCGACGGATAACAATCAGGTAAAGACATTTTAAATCCGGTTTACATTACGATTACCGGATGTAGTCGGATTTTTTTCCGATTTTTTCTTAAACCACTTAGGTATGATTTTCCTGTAAAACGGTCTGGATTTTCCAATCTGTAACGTTCTAGATGTATTGACATGTTCTCATTAATATTTCTTATGTGCAGATTGACAGCTAGAATATAACTGCATTATTGTACACCAAAAATAGTTAAAATAAGCAAACATAATTCTAACAATCTCTGGATGGAATGAAAGTGTCATATATTTTACTTCTATTCAAAGACAAAAAGAGATGGGTCAGTTGAATATCGACCTTTTCATAATGTACCAGTAATAAATAAAATATTAATGCAGTCTTTTGTGATCTTCTTATTATCTGCTTTTGTGCATGGCTGTACATAATGATAGTTCCGATTTTACACGGCCGTGACACTTTCTCTTCTACGGTTCAAAGATAAAGATGAGTTATTATTATTAAGCTTGAATTTCTCTTGGAACTAAGCTTGTTTTATACGTCGTTAATTATGGAAAACAATGCATACCAATATAATGAGTGCGAAAGTAAGTCTGCCAGTCTGTTTGTTACCTCTTCGAGTCCTTTTCTAGGGTTCCTTACCCAAAGGGTAATCAACGGAACCCTATTACTAAGTTTCCGCTGTCCGTCCGTCCGTTAGTCTGTATGTCAGCGGGTTATATCTTAAGAACCGTAATAGGTAGACAGTTGAAATTTTCACAGATTGTGTATTTCTATTGCCGCTATAAAAATAAAAATTAAGGTTTATTGTACGGAACCTTTCGTGTGAGAGTCCGACTCGCACTTGGCCGGTTTGTTTTAAGATGGGATATCATCAAATGACTCCTTCCACTCTGAGCGGAGCGGTAGGGAGTAGCAGACCGCAACACCTTTCACACCTTAAAAGCTGATTGGATTAGGATAAAACTTGGCACTCGGGTAGACCAGGATAAAGGGTAGTTTTTATCCCAAGACTTAGGTTTCTTGCGATAATATTCTATTTTTACGCAAGCTGAAGCGCGGGCAGAAGCTAGAGCTTAAATAATGCTTGTCAGCGGCCTGTAAGGAATGATAGTAAGGAGCGGAATTCCCTGCGTCTGGGTCTCCTGAATCCTGATAGCTACAACCTGGAAGTCTTTAAGTCAAGAGTGAATAGTTTACTTCAACCATGCTTCATCTTCGACCACATCATCGCTTACAACCAGGTGAGATAGTGGTCAAACGTGTGCTATCAATAGTAAAAACATGTTTTTGTTAGCTTTTGCGTGCTGACAAGAAAAACTAATAGGTACAAAATAATCGATATTTCTTGTACATTGTAGTTTAAAACACTATCTTTAAATAATATCAAAAATGTTAATACTGTCATCACAAGAAAAATAGTGAGGCATGACATTTACAAATTGGTTCTTATCGACAAACAATTGAGTGATTTTTATTAAAAAACGTGATTGACAGGCAACATTATAATCATCGATAAACGTAACTCGATTAACGACCGACTAAATCGGTAACAGAATACGGCTCCCGCGCAGATTATTCATAGTCTGATTATCATAAAATTAACTGATAATAAATCATAGGTGTTCCAATTATGTGGTGGTTTTAGATCGGATGAAATTACTAAGGAACGCGGAAAAAGCATTTTGAGTTAATTATTTCATTGAACATACTTGGATATATATATTCGTTAAGACTTAGTGATGTGATTTTGTCGATTAATTCTTCCGGATATGTCCATGATGAATATATCCCTATTTTAGTCTCAGGTTTTTTTTTCTTGTTGTTCCGAATATTTCGATGATAAAAAAATGCTTTACAGTCGCAGTTTTTTTCTTGTTAGAAAATTAAACTCATCATCTGCTTAGCCTTTTCCCAACTATATTGGGGTCGGCTTCCAGTCAAGTCGGATTCAGCTGAATACCAGTGTTATACGGGGAGCGGCTGCCTACCAGACCTCCACAACCCATTAACTGGCAAACACGGTACTTCTTGGCAAGACTGGAGTCAGATTTACTGGCTTCTGACAATCCGTAACGACTGCCAAAGATCTACAAATGACAGCCGGGACCAACGGCTTAACGTGCTTTCCGAGGCACGGAGGAAACTCGATATGTTAAGATGGTCACCCATCTACAGACCAACCTTGGCAAGCGTTGCTTAACCTTGAAGATCATTATAATTGTAGTGTGAAATAGTTGAATTAGAAACAGACAAAATTACGTAAGATGCGGAAAGTAAAGCAGTTCTAATGCTGTTCTGAATGTAATTTATATGTATCTATCTAACTTTTGCTTGCATTCACTCGAGGAGAACAATAATTCATTCATTGATATTATTGTTGGGAAAGCTTGGACAGATATGCTAGGATATGAACGGATATATTGATCTCAGTGACAGTGGAAATATGTCTTTGACCACCACTAGAAGAGTCTTTATAACGCTACGGCCACACTACCGTCATATGGCAATAATTATAGTGATTATTTTTCCGACCCAAATATCGACCAATAGAATTGCACCATTCGACGTCACGTGGTACAACCTACATGGTATTATACTGATAATTTTTTGAAAATTTTCTGTTGTACCACGTGACGTCGAATGATGCAATTCTATTGGCCGACATTTGGGACGGAAAAATAATCCCCCGAATACCACACGAGCTTCAAAATTATCTGGCATTTCCCGATAGGTTCCCTGCAAACAAATAAAGTCGTCAAGTTTTTCAGGAAAAATCACTCGCGCTTCGCGCTCGTGATTTTTTAACCTGACAAACTTGACTCCTTCATTTGTTTGCAACGAACCTATCGGGAAAAATACCCGATAATTTTGAAGCTCTTGTGGTATTATAAGTGATAATAATTGGTGTTTTTTTCAGTTGGTTTTGTTTCAACTACGGCCATAATTATTGCCATATTATGGTAGTGTGGCCGTAGCATAAGTGACTAGAATCTTGTACTATTACTCCCACTTCCCGGTATATAATTCTACTAACTGTATGACTAACATCCAGTGTCTCAAAAGAAAATATGCCAGTGTCTCGAAAAAAATAAAAAAATTGGAGTCTCAGTCTCACTACGTTCTTACAATCATTTACGTTCCAGAAACTGTGCCTAAATTTTAAACCTGCAAAATGAACTCGCGTAACTTAGAATACATTTTAAAATAAATAAATAAATACTATTTTATCACTATTCCTATGAAAATGCCGTTTTTGCGCACATTTCGAACAACAAAAACTTCGCTTTTACACTAAATTATGTTCCTTAGTTTTCTATCGGAACAGCTCAAACTGATTGAATAAACAATACAGTATCATTTTCACACAGAACGCCTTGTTCTTTGTCGTAAAAACTTGTACAAGGTTTTTCTTTAGCTTCTGTAATTGCTTCATTAAACACTGGCGAGAAAATTATTAAGTGATTTGAGAATGTAGATAGTAGTTTTTTTATGTGTTCGGGTTAAAGTAGATAGGCTAAAAGCTTAATGAGGTATGCAGCCTATGTAGTGGGATTTCTACTAAATAAAAGACATAACGGATATAGAAGATGAACCAATAAAAACAGATCGTATCAAATGATTCGGTATTTATGTTTCAATTTTTTCTTTCGATACATTTTGTGGTTTTCACTTCAACTAGCAACTTATTGCGTTTAACACTAAATTACAATTTCAAGCACCACCGAATGAAATTCTTGATCCATTACTTTCTAGGTTCAAAAAATGGTGTGTTCGACAACGCAAAATTCGCAATGAATAACGTAGAACTGTCAAAATGAATAATACGCTAACATCTCATTCGCCATTCAAATTTCAACTTCATTATCCTTATAATCAAAAGATAAGCACCCGAACTCGATTTATTTAAAAAAAGAACTCTTGATAGTTTCTCGGGCGGCTTCGGGGCTGGTCGGGGACGGTCGGGAGGCAACACGATCCCGGCAATGATCTAATTACGTTGATTAATGATACACATTTATATCCCTCGTAAACGTACACTTACCCATCCGGCCCTTTAAGAATGTTTCATACAAGCCGATGGGGAATTCACGCGCAGATTTTTTAGATCGTTGCATCTGTGACCGAATTTGAGTAGCTCCCTTTAGAATCTCTAAAATGTATCCCAATGAAAAATATAAATAGCTGCTTACAGATTTTACTGAACTCCAACTTGTTAGGTTATGTTTTAAGAAAGATGTCTATGCGACATCCTAATAGTCCACCACTGCAACCTATGGAGGTTTAACTAAGATGCCAAATATGCAACGAGTAGCGAGTAAAGCTTCAAACTCGAAACAGTTGGCAATCAGCGAGGAACGAGTGTAAAGTTTCGATAGTTTTGACGCTCGGCTTTCAGCGAGTGCTTTTGTGCGACAGGCTTTTACTCGCAATACTCGCTCCGGTCCGCACTATAGGTAGAAATCTGTGAGTTCTGACCGCCAAGCGAGCATCGCCGAGCGAGTGTCGCTGAGCGAGTACAATCTTTGATAGCTCTTCTCTTCTTCGTCGCTGCGATCAACTAGAGGTAGGAACAGCCACCTATCGACTATGAATTTATGTCTCTTTTACTCACACGTGATCTATATCTTTTGTCCCTTTCCTTAGCGAGCAAATGGTCGAAAGCTACTCGCTTCCTCGTCGGCGGTGAGACAAGTGCCTAAAAGTCACTTTTGACTATTTTAGCTCACTATCTGTCTATGCTAAGCAGTAGAAATTTACAGGCTGTTTCGGCATTCTCCCAGCTTCGTCACCTAAGCAGGCCTAGGTGGCATGGCTGTGACGATTTAGAGCTTTCCAAAAGGATTGCCCGTAGTTAGCCGTACAAAGAGGAGTGTGGAACGCTTTAGAGTTACGAGTACCAGTAGGAATTAGGCCATAAGAGTGCGTTATTTATCTGGCTTGCTGTTTAGAACATTGTGGTGCAAAGGGAAGTAGTTGTTTATAATTATTTGTATTTTTTAGGGTTCCTTATAGAAAGGGGATTACCCTCTCACGGAACGGAACCCTATTACTAATCCTCCGTTGTCCGTCCGTCTATCTGTCAGCGGGCTATATCTTAAGAACCGTAATAGATAGACAGTTGAAACTTTTACAGATTGTGTATTTCAATTTTGCCACTATAATATAATCATCATCATCTGCCTAGCCTTTTCCCAACTACATTGGGGTCGGCTTCCAGTCAAACCGGATTCAGCTGAATACCAGTGTTTTACATAAAGCGGCTGCCTACCAGACCTCCACAACCCATTAACTGGGTAACACATGGCAAGACTGGAGTCAGATTTACTGGCTTCTGACTATCCGTAACGACTGCCAAAGGTCTACAAATGACAGCCGGGACCAACGGCTTAACGTGCTTTCCGAGGCATGGAGGAAACTCGTTATGTTAAGACGGTCACCCATCCACAGACCAACCTTGGCAAGCGTTGTTTAACATTCAAGATCGACCCGTGCGGCTGTTATTATTTAGCCACGAGCTCCTCCACTATAATATAATAACAATAAAAAAAATAAGGTTTATGATACGGAACCCTTCGTGTGTTAGTCCGACTCGCACTTGGCGGGTTTAAAAAATAAATAATATTAATCTCAATAACAGTACATAACATTTGAAAAATAGGCGGACTTAATGTCATTGTCAATTGTCATCGACAAGGCATTATCCACCAGTGAACCTTTCGGTTAAATATTGTAAACCGGAGAAACAAGAATACGAAAAAGATCACAAGTTATTGCCACTTTCGTTTGCCTTATGGTCGTGGGTCGGATTCCCACGGGAAGCATACTTTGTGTAGTTGTTTCCAGTTTGGCTAGAACATTGCAGGTTTGATTCACCTGATTGTCTGATAAAAAGATGATTCCGTGCTTCGGAAGGTACATATAAGCCGGTGGTCCCGGCCGCCAAATGGCGGTCGTCAAATTAACCATGTCAAAGGCCCTTGAGGCGGTTTAGAAACTCTGACACTAGGGTGTGTGGGATCGTTAGACCTTACTGCCCACACGATAAGAAGCCACTAGTATTGAAACCTGAATTATCATTGTAATCATTATTTTAACTAAAAAAGGATAACTACCTACTACATATTCAACGATCCAAACTTGAAATATGATGGGTGGTTTGAGCGAAAGACAGTATGACATTAAAGGAGTTTCAATTGAAATAGCAAAATTAGATGTATGGAAGAAGAAAACCTGCTGTACCGACATCAAATCGTCATCATCATATCAGCCAAAAGACGTCTACTGCTGGACATAGGCCTCCCCCAAGCGTCGCCACAACGACCGGTCCTGCGCGTCTCGCATCCATCGACATTAAATTAATTGGTATAAACAAGGAAAATTATGACAGCTTCATCAATAGTTTAAAATCATCTTTTTACTGCGTATCATGTTCCCTTTTTACCTTCACAGTTTTAACATAATCAAGTCCAAATATCTTACTTCCAAACTGTCGTATCTCCAATCTGCCACGTCCTAATAATTTCAATGGCCCACACTTATAGGGCACTTTCGTATAACTAATGACTTCATGCTACTTTGTTCTTGTGATATTATCTATACGGATTTCTTTGTGCTCTCTAATTACATAAAGTAGTGTATTTTAATTATATGGAAGGGTGCAGAAAACTGGCGTTGCTTAAGGCGTGGATAGTGCTACCGGGATAGCTTGGGACTTAAGACGTTTAATGGAATGCGTTAGTTAGGTCTTGGGACTGCTAGGGTATGCTTTGGCCGGTTTTTAGTCGTAAGTTCTTTCTATTTCTTGGAGAAACGGTATCTGTTTATAAGACAGTTTTTATTAACGGTTTTTGATTATTTTATGTTGATTTCATCTGGGTTTTGCGGAAACAGCTAGGCCAATATTATCTCCAATTTCTTCAGTTTGTAAAAAATCAAAACAAATGCTTGTATGAGGTTCTATTCAAAAACCTTTATCAATAAATATTTGATTTCTAGTAGTCGGTTGTTGAATTATTAAGGTTTGGTAAAGCCCATGCTTGCGCTGTTTCTTTTAAATGCTACCTTTAGCTTGAATTAATCTGTCTAACCTTTTCCAACTGTATCGGGGTCATCTTCTGGACTAACATGATGCAGCTGAAGCCAGCACATAATATGAATCGACTGACTGTCTGACCACAATCTAGAAGTGGGTAATCCATCCCTTAGCTATCCTTAACTTCGTTTATTTTAATATGTTGTTTGTCTTGTGTTAGTCCCAAATATACACTTTTTTCTTTCTTCCTAACTTTACCTTCATGTTCTTTCAAACCAAATAAAAACAGTATTTGCATCTAATCGTCATCGCCATCTTCTCCTCATAACGCATTTTCCTCCACAATTAAGACCCCCGTCTATAATTTCACAACGTCTCTGTCTACAGGGTATATCCTTGTGATTAGTACCCGCCATTTAATAATTTTATTTAGCTTTTTTTCAACTATATTAGGATCACTTTCAGTCTAACCGCTACGCTTAAACTTCCTAACTTTACCTTCATCTTCTTTCAAACCAAAAAAAAAACAATGTTTGCATCTAATCGTCACCGCGTCGCCATCTTCTCTTCATAACGCATTTTTCCTCCACAATTAAGACCCCCGTCTATAATTTCGCAACGTCTCTAGTCTACAGGGTGTCACTATAACCTCCTTGTGATTAGTACCGCCGCTTAATAATCGTCTTGGCAATATTTATTGCTTCAGCTCGCTAATTATCAAGGAATTTTGATACTGACTTATTGGTCTGCAGCCTGGTAAGTCGTTAATTATATTTAATTTTAATACTGTTATAATTGATCCGTGAATGATAGTTTTGAAATCATATCGCGAACATTTAACTGGAACTTGGTCAATTAAAGCTTTTTGCAATTATGTGGCGTGTGTTGGTCTTTGTTTAAATTAATGAGTAAAATGTTATTTTTGAAGTTATATGTTACAGTTATATTTTTACTAGATTTGTGTTAAGGCTATCAATATCGGTGGATATTAGGGTCGAAGCGAAGTTCTAAGGGAGACTGCACAAAAAAAAACATCAAAGTTTCTGGTCTATGTCTAAGAGAAAATAATGAAATAATACTTTTAGTGCCGACTGATTTACCGATTGATAGACAGAGACTTCTCAAAAGAAATGTGACATCCATATTTTATACTGGACGCTAAAATGCACAAGTAACAAGCGCAGGAAGTAAGATTCATTCAATACTTGGTATTCTTATAGACATTAGGACAGCGTCGTGCTTAGAGATTCCTTACACATAACATTTATTGTGGAAGTAAGTCAAATAAAAATATGAGATGAAAACAGTTGAAGACCGGTGACAAAATCACGTGAGAAAACATTGAAATACGGAGTAGTGGGCGAAAATAGGTCGACGAAGGAAAACTAAAAGGGCGAATACGGATTGAAGAAAAGGCAAAAGTTTTTCTTACCATCCGTCGCTAGCGAGTTAAAGCTCACGTACCCTCAAACCCCGGCTTTCCCTTTGTTTTTATTTTACACAGAAATTTAATTTCCTGCACTCACGTGTCACGAGCCTCAAAAACTATTGCGCATCGCTCAACCGGTAATACAAAGCAATCTAAATTGGAAAATAGGCAATGCGCAGTGTGTGCTTACCAAAAACGACCATGCTGAATGCGACGCGATTAAAAAAAGAAGTCTGATGCCGATCGCGCCGCGGGAGGGGTGTGGGAACCCCGTTTTCCCCCCTTTTTTCCTATTTTTTCCTTTTTTTTCGGGGAGTGGGTGACGCGGGTGCATGCGCCCGGCACCCACCTTTGTTTCGCATAAACAAATTAATTTCGGACGCTGTTTTTGATGGTTAATATGTTCGAAAATTGGGATTTTTTTCGTGTGAGACCAATTGGGTGAAAAGAAAACTTTGGGTGGGGCATTATTAAGTTACAGGCGATCGGATGTGATTATACATTGCTTGTTCTTTGTTTTATGGGCGTAATACCTAAGTCTTTTACGGAACCAGGAGTAAACTATTTTTTTTTTTTTACTATTGATAGGCACGCGTTTGACCACTATCTCACCTGATGGTAAGCGAGGATGTGGTCGAAAATGGAGCAGGCTTGCCTAGAAATAACCTATTCACTCTTGATTTAAAGACTCCCAGGTTGTTTCTTCTTTATTTCATGTAATAAAGAAGAAACTCTCAAAGTTAGAGTGAACAGGCTCCTTCTGGGTAGGCTCGCTCCATCGTAGACTTTGTCTCTGTCATTTCTGACATAGACTAGAGTCAAGAGCAAACCCATTACAAATAAAAAAAAAAAAAACTAGTGTTCACGTCAATTTTGCGAACTTTAAAAGTTTAGAATGACAATACGCATATCTCATACGCATATCTCAAGTGGAAAGAAGAAGTATAGGCATTCTACTGAAAACCGAATCACGAAAGAATCTGTTTCCAACTAGCTTCAAAAGTAAGACAGTGAGTTGAAAAGTTGAGGAAAAGTTGCGATCAAGCCAGGAACTTCACAACAACTTCATTGGCTAAACAAACCCGTCCCGTACGCTCGAGATGTACGTACACAAGGCATTGTCTGTAATCTGTACCACAAAAGCCGCGACCTATTTAGCGGCCCAACAATTGACGCAGATGGAATCAGGTGATAATCAGCCACTTCAGACACACGTTGCGCGTGCGGGGAGGCCGCTCCCCGCACCCACTCATTAAGGGGGGGGTGGTGGCGAGGACAATGCATGTTTGTACTGCTTTTTGCCCATTTTTTTCATTATTTCATTTCATTTCGCCCACCGCCCACACGTCCGCGCTCGCGATTGTGCGCCTCCGCTTTTTTATAATTCGTTACCTTTTTTATCGGTCGCTCCATTTTCAGAGGATGGGTGGAGAGCGTAGTAACAGACGAGCGAGCAAACGCTGCGTTTAAAACGCTGACATATAAAAATATTAAAATCAATCAAGAGACTCAAGAAATCATAATCAAACCTGGTACTATATCCGAATTCTTAATTGAGCGAGGAAGTGATTAAGTTTTATGTTTTTTTTTAACGATCTTATTACACATATTTAAAAATTTTCACCATAACGTGGAATTCGAGGTTAACTTTTTATTAGTCGAAAAAAGATATAAAATTAAAATATTTCACACAATTTCTGGTTCTAAAACAATTTCACAGTCGGTTTATTGAAATAATAATCGAATTAAATACTCAAACACAATTATTAATTAGTAATCGGCTGTCAAAGATTTTTGTTAACGAACGTTTATGATTCACGGTTTCAATTAAGTAAATCGGAGATTAGTTTTATTTTGATTTAATTTTTTTTTATGAGTGTGAATCCTACTTTCTGTACCCATCTGAATTTTAACCCTATTTATCTCAGCTAAAGTCTACTTTCCAGAGGCAAAAAAAATGTAAGGATTTATTTGCAGCGGTTGTGTCGTTGTTGCCAACCGCCCGTCTGTTCCCTCGGTTTCATATATCAGATAGCCACTCGATCTAAGTTGTGCATTACTCATATTGTTAATAGGTTCTTTGTTGGGTGCGATAGGTGAAGTGTATTGTTTCTGGCCAGTCTCCCAGTTGCGATGGGAGATGTCCTATAGCTGAATCAATTGATGATTGCAACACTTTTATTTTTGTTTAATAGACTTTGTAATTTATCTCTTTTGTGTATGTAATAGAATGGCTGTGGTGTTCAGAGTTGTTTTGACAGATATCATTTGTTTTTAACGAGATAGATATTTTTGTAGCGGTTGTTGACTTCGGATTTTAGCAATGTGAGTTTTTGAGACTTAGTTGTTGACAGTTTAGTATCAGGGTAAACCTAAAAAAATCGTTCGGTTTTTAAAACAATTTAGAACGAATCAAAAGCAACGATATCTCTTTTATCAGTGACATTAAATAAAAATGAAAATTGTTAATAAATAAAGGATTAGAACCGACCATTAAGCAGTGTTTCCATTAATTTTAATGCGGACCGCCGACATTACAGGACAAAAGGCAATAGAGACTCCTAAACATTACACGATTTCAATAAAAAAAAATCATCGCCGCGATTTCAAATAAACGATTCCCAAATGATACTTCATAATTTTATTAAACTTACCAACACACCGTTATAGCAAATTTAATTAAAAACCTGATGATACAAAACGCGATATCCCGAACAGTTACTCCGGCAAACATGATCAAAAAACAATTACAAATAAAAATAAAAAAAATAATACAATCGAGACACTCCACTCGTTCCGCTGTTCGAATTTATAAGTGTATTGAAAAAAAAAGTATCGAAACTGGTTGTAATGTACGTGATTTCGCATTTTAATTCGTCTGTAATGTTGGGACATCTCCCTTTTTAAATGTTTATTGCGTATTTTTTTTCTTCGCGCATTATTAAGCTGGAGGGCGCACGTACGCTTGCATATCTACGCGCACTTTGCATCGGATCTCATAGGCGTAAGATATAACATAAACATTATACTATTGTGTTATTATTTGATCGATGCGTGGCTGTCGTAAACTGTTTTGAATATTCATACTTAGTTAATTGGATTTCTGTTATTAAGATCGTAAAAGTTGTGTGAATTATCTTCTGGAATTTTTGTAATGTTTATATAATGTGTTGATCGTGTTTTAGCACCCGAGTGCGGAGTGGTACGCGTTCTCTTGGCAAACTCTGAATGAAGTTTCTATATGGCCGAGTCAAGCTTTGCTTTTCACAGACAGCTTCTTGGGGAGTCCGCGATTCGTCACATATCTATCCGTATGAGAGCATAGACAATATACCAATGTTTTTGGTGAGAGGACTAAAAATCGACGGTCTAACTTGCCTTCCTTATTATTGGTTACTTTTCGTAATACATTGGAAAAGAGATCCAAACTTTACATGCAAGGAATATCTATTGAAACTAATAAGCAACTTACGGTGCGAAAAGAAGAATGCTTTTGCTTAATTTTGATTATTCTGTTTATGAAAGCTCAATTCATGTAATAAATGTTTAGATTTATGTATCTCCACACATAAATTTATTTCATTGAATGTCACCCATATCCATGCCATGCATGTTGCACTTCCCTTTTTGAACTTAGTAGAATTTCTAAACTTTTGCGGACAAGGTGACCTGTTATCAGGACCCATCCAAGATTATCCAGAACTACCAATAGAACGTATCTATTATTTAAAGGAAATGCTTTGTTGAAGGTGAAATAATAAATATGGTATTATTTAGTGTCATCAGTAGTAAACTTTAGAATTGTTCGATAAAGGAAACAGTTTAAATGAATACATTGTTTGTGTGAATAAATAAATAACACTTATCAATATGTGTAAGCACAAAGTAAATTGTCATAAAAAATATATCGATTGCATTATAAAAGACGCCATTTTAATTTAATAGATCTACGTAATACCTTGTTTACTTATAAACTTTGTTAAAGATTTTATTGTTAGGGTATGCTCGCTTTAACACCAATAGGTGTTTAAATCAATAATAAATTTCCTAATGGCCAACAAATTTAAGCAAAACCAATTTTTTGTCCTTTTTATAAAAAATCAGAATAGAACATTTATTTCACTTTATGTTGTACCTAATGAATAGAGTCAAATATAAGGATCAAATCTTTCTAATAACATCTTTAAACAAAACAATAACATAAATTCAAAATCTTAAACCAATCTGCCTAACACTGGCATCTCACAGAAACCATTTAAAGTTCGAATAACAGAACGCACAAATTCCATGGCAACAGCATTCCATAATTAAAACCAAATTCGTGCATTAGACGCCCAGAATCATGTGCTAATTGCGCAGGGCTACCAACAGTCGCGACGCGAGCCTGACAAACGACTTTGATCAATCACGTCCGTCCTCCGTGGTAGCCCTGGCCACGGCTGCGACGCGCACGCCGAGATTTATATTTGTAGCAACCCTAGCTTCCGAGGCGCTACACCGTATTTACCGCTGTCAATATTAATTTTGATGCAATTTTGAACTTTATACCTTTTGTTTTAACGTTTTGTTTTGTGGTGGGATCTTTTGCAAAGTTTCTGGATAACCATTTGGTGAGAATCCGATGGGTTTATGCGTAGGATATTGTTTTATGACGTGAGAAGTGCTGTGTAATCTAATGTTGTTTGTTGAGCTTATGGTACGAAGAAGAAATATCTTACTTGCGTACTTAGGTATGTGTTCAACAGTAAGTAGGAGTTTGTACACTAATCATTTTAAAGATTCAAGTACCCATTTTTTTTTTAAATTATAATTGATAGGCTCCCGTTTGATCACAATCTCAGCTGATGAAAAGCAATGATGTGGTCGACGATGGATACGATTGCCTAGAAGTATCCTCTCACTAACCATTCACTCTTGACTTAAAGACCCGCAGGTTTTTGCAATCAGGAAACACAGACTCCGGCAGGGAATTCCATTCCTTAGGAGTACGCACAATGTTAGTGGTCCCCAAACGTTACTTAAGATTTCAATTAAAATTTCTAAACCGTAAACAAACGTAAAAATTGCGAAGACATAGCTTTGAATTTTTCATTCATCATTATGATCGCCTCATGTTCGATTTGATTTTCAAAGCAATTCTTCTTTTTCTTCGATTCAGATCGATTTCAATGTTAATGAAATGAGTCCATTTTTTACTTTATTTGCACCAATCATGAGCGCATTTTCTCTGCATCAAGGCAGTCCTGGCTAGCACCTAATGTTAATTCTTCTCGTATGATCAGATTGCATTATTTGATAGCGTTTTGAATTTGTGTTCTGTTCTTTTTTCAAATTTTTGCTTTTGTTTAACATCCCATTATCGACTTTGGAAAGTGAATCACAGATGCAAAATAAAGATAGATGATACAGACGCATAAAAAAGCAGGGGAGAATAAAACCTGAAAAAGATTTTAGGCAAAACCATTACCATTCTTTCTGGGGCAATCGAGTAAAAACTTGCAGTTTTTGGAGACATATTTAATAGCCACTTTGATACGCCGATTATATTGCTATTTTTATGAGGAATCACATTTTCTATTCAGTATTTGATAATTTTCCTTTTTAAAATGTGAAAGTTGTTTTTTATATTCTGGTAACCCTACATTGTTTTCGTACGATGGATTTCAAATTTATTCACGTAATGCAACACCGTTTTAGCAAACACAACAGCATCATACATTGTTTTATTAGACTTGGTTAAATGTGGATCTACCATAGCTACAGCTCTGCCCAACCCTTCAGGGTATGGGAGGGGGGGTGAGGATATGTTTACAAGATACAAGATCAAATAAAAGTGACAAATTTGCCCCAAAAAATAAGGAAGCACACAAACGACCGCGACGTCCCGAACTCAGAACACCCTCATAACTTATTTAATCAGGCGCAACTTATTTCCATAGTAATACATTTTACCTTGGGTAAGCGACAAAATTTAAAACCGCATAATGATACCGAAAAAACGGTCTCAACGTTTTCACTATAACTTTTGTAATTTACAAGCCAATTAAAATAAAAAATGGGATGCACCCCACCGCCACCCCTTTAATTATGATTTTTTGCATTTTTTAATGATAATAAATTCGCTTGACTGCAGTGCCGTCCGTTGTTCTACGGCGGACATGCATTATTTTGTGTCTTATTACAATTTTATTAAGTATTGAAAAGTTTGCTTAAGGTTTCTAAGTAAGATATCGACTGAAAATGTCTAAGAATTAATTTAGAATTAGTTCTTCATACTAAGACTTACTTCATCACAAAACCAACCCCTAAATATATGACATCTCAATAAAGACAAAACATACTACAGTCTATACGTAGTTAAAGAACAAATATCCATGTTTATCATCAATGGCATAGACAAGTTCCCGACTCAAAGTGAGGTCAGACGCCGGCGGCGAGGGATCAGCGTAAAATGGTTTGTAAAAGAAAGACCAAACGTCCTAGAGAACGGGGGAGCTTTTTTGTAGCAACCTTGGCAATGGGCCGAGAAAACTAAAGGGAGATAGATTTATAGAAGTTGATGTAGAGGTTGGTTGGTTTTAAGATTTAGTTGAGACAGTTGATAAAGAAGCTACAAAGATTCATGATAATGTCTTGACTTCTAAGCTAAACCAGGTCAGTGTGTGATAAAAGTAAGAGATTCTTTAACTTGAAGAGGTCTTAGTCAAAGTGAGGTCACCAAATCAAGTTAAGAGAGTAAATATCTAAACTGGTCAAATTAGAAGGACCTAACGACCATTTATGCAAACACTTGATGTTTTCTTAACAAGCAACCCCAACCTGTTGCGATTTTATTAAAACAATTTTGATGAAAGCGACATGGAAACATGGAATATTCGTGTGTGCCATCAAATCATACGAATGATTAATTACGGCGACCCGGTGTTAGTAGTGTTAAATATGCAGTTCTTTTTTTCAGATCTATCAGAAGTGGGATATTTATTACATTTTTGTTAACTCTCGTTTAAAAAGGTTTGTGAAGATAGTTATGTTGATTCATCAAAGTACCTAACATAAACACACAATAAATATGAGTTTTTATTCACAGAAATGATGGCTTATGAGTGTAATATCATGCGTCAGGAAATGATACAAGCTTTATTTCAAAAACTGATTTTGGCGAATTGATGCACTAGAAAAATATTAATTGAAGCTAAAAAACAACTTATGGTGCACTCTCGTACCTGCTCAAAAGAAGTAGATACAAATTGATCGGCAGCCGACGTGGCCGCGAGCGTACCTCACAAAAAGCCCAATGGTTAATGAAAAAACTACACGCAGTCAATATTTGATGAGAGCCAATTTAAATGTTCGTCCACTTGTAGACATCGCATAGTTCGATTCTGGTGAGCACCGCTCCGCGCGCCCATGTGTGGGGGCGCCGCGCCCCCGTCGATTTCCCGAAAAAAAGAAAAAAGGAAGAAAAAAATAAAAATGGCGTGCGCGCTCGCGTCTGTGTGCGTGAAAAAAATGCAGATATAATGCAAGTAATAATAATAATAATAGGCGATCGGCGGCCGCGCGCGCCACCCCTTCACCACCCAATTTTCATTCAAATGTGCTCGACGATTTTTTTAAACTATTTTTTTCACCGCCAATATTTTTTCGGGATTTTCCATTAGCAATGCGACTGTCCGAATAGTTCGTGTTGTCCGGTGAATAAGTGCTTTGTCCGGTCTTTTTGTGCAATGCTCGCTTAGATAGTAGATTTCATTAAAAGTTAAACAGAGCAAGCGGTCTCAGTATTATTGTTTCATAACACACATTAGTTTTAATGCAATTCTCGGTCATTGTGACGAGACTAGGACAGTAATTAAACTGAAACTCACAATATTGTACTAAGTAACGTCGTGGTCTGACGTCATTCGACTATGTTTAGCCAGTCAATAACAATTCTGTGGATATTAAGAGGCAAGAAAACGAGTAAAACTCTAAAGACGTAGTACTACTATGTACATTCATCTTTCCAAAGTTCGGAGAAGTCGTGCGAAGAAAACGAGAACCAAAGGTTCCGACAAAGTTAGTAGAAAAGATTACTTGCGTACACACTGTCTTCCCGTAGTTTAGTGAATGAAAATAAAAGTCATTCTAGCTACCGGCGTTTAGCTCGACCACCTAACTAGCATTAACAGCTTTACCATCACGCTAATAGAGCTCAATTTTGATCAAAAGCCAATAATGTGGTTCCGCTAAGTCCACGTGTACGGGCCCAAAAGTTGCCAATCGAGTTTTGTTGAAAATTCGCTACGTACAAAATATACGGCTTGTCCGAATTTCGAAATGTGCGATTATTAATTTAGCACGAACAAAGAGTAAAAATTAAAAATTATACCGTACACACGAAACGGAGTAGAAGAGAAAAAGCGTGCGTTTCCACGACACACGACACGACGACGCGGCGACGCGACGGACGCGTACGACATGACATTCAATTTAAACTCGGACGGAGCACGCGTTCAATAATTAACATAATGTACTTTTTCTCCGTTTTTTCACTTCCCGTTTGACACTCCATCACTCATGGAAATTCCATTTTCAATGCTGCTATATGAGGGGTGGGGCGAGAGGGGTGGTCTTTGCATCCGCGCAATGGACATGGCGGTTTTGGGGGAGAGAGGGGTGGACGAAAAAAAGATTGTTAAAAAGGCTGGCCCCGCCGCGGCGGTGTGTGAGTGCGTGTGGGTAAAAAACCGCTCACTAATCGATACTATAGATTCTGAGGCAAGTAGGTTGCGGCAGTGCAGAGCAGATTGCTCGGCGTCGGATCGTACGGCGATTTTTTCGCGGGGGCACTAACGAAGCGATGAATGTTTAGTCTTTGCGAGGACCATTCGAGCCTGGGGATGTCGTCGTCTTTTTGGTGAACCGAGCGGCCACTTGAGGACCGAGCGCGTTTATTCGCACTCAACTTTGTCCGCGTTTTCAATTTAAAGGCCACGTGTTAGTTAAGTAGCAGTGGTAAGCTTGACAGCCTTGTTTTTTGGAGTCCAGAGTGGGACTAGGAGCTGTCGGAATGAAAATAAATGAGCGGAACATTTCGTATTTGAATACGGATTTTCTGTTAATAGAGGCTAAAGCAACAGTTGCTTCAACAGATTGGATTGTTAGAAAAAAATACGACACATTTTCTCATACAAAACTCTATTACATCACACCGCTTGAAAACAGCCATAATATTTGTATTGTGTTGCCAATGCGCCCCACAGACTAGCCACTACTAACCTCGCCATAGGGCTGCTACTAAATGCATTAACTTTATTTTTTATCAATGAACTTTTTACAATTTCTTTTTTTTGCGAAATTGCACTTTACTTTTTACAACAAATCTTTTTTATTTCATTTCAAAATGTACTTGCATCGGTTCTAAAATTATGTACGTAATTTTAGAAGTGATGCAAGTCTACATAATTCTTCTGTAATATGACGCACCTATTAAATGAACTAATGGAATTTATGTCCTCAATAAAACACATGCCATGCGAGAAAAGTCCGAGAACTCACCCCATTCTTAATATTGACGGGTTATAAGAGTATCAATTAATGTCACTTCAGTAAGTACCCAATATCGTCCTACACAAAGTGGCTAAGTTTAATTCTTGTCCTAAATTAAGTACTCCACTCCACTTAAGCTTATGTTTTACACGTGATGCAAAGAGGACTTACCTCACATGTTGATGGACTCATTTTGGTTAAAATCACTTCGGTAAACTATAATATCGTTTTTAGGGTTCCGTACCCAAAGGGTAACCAACGGAACCGAATTGCTAAGCTTCCGCTGTCCGTCCGTCCGTCTGTCAGCGGGCTGTAGCTCAAGAACCGTAATAGGTAGACAGTTGAAATTTTCACAGATTGTGTATTTCTGTTGCCACTATAACAACAAACGATAAAAATTAAGGTTTATGGTACGGACTCTTCGTGTGCGAGTCCAACTTGCACTTGTCCGGTTTTTTAAACAGTTTTAAAGAACGATATTACAGTAATGGCATGTAACTCACTCTGTTTTACTAATATTTTTTTTTTTCTAAATATTCTTCTCAAATAGGAATAAAAACCTGCCTCCACTCGGACATAAGGTCATAATCTTATGTCTCACATAAAGCACGTCTCTTACTAAGAGGACTCACCTTTTTTTGGTGGTGACCAGATTTATAGATATTTTAGCAGGTAGTCGTTCAAAAAACACTTTCTAAAAAAAACTAGATGTCCAGTCTATTGAGCTTACTTCGTTCAAACAAAATACGTCACAAATGGTTGACTTAAATAAAATACTAACTTCGACCTTATGTCCTACATGAATCTATACTTAATATATAAAGCTGAAGAGTTTGTTTGTTTGTATGTTTGTTTGTTTGTTTACTTGAACGCGCTAATCTCAGGAACTACTGGTCCGATTTGAAAAAATATTTCAGTGTTAGATAGATCATTTATAGAGGAAGGCTATATATTATCACGCTAAGATCAATAGGAGCGAAGCACTAATGAAAATTGTGACGCAAACGAAGTTGCGCGAGTCTTCTAGTGTGTTATAAAGAGGACTCGCGTCATTCTTCAGGTTGATGTGCTCCTAATCCTAAATACCTACCGTCGTACATAAACGTTTACATAATTCTACTACTATACTTCTGAAGTCCTAAATTAAGAAGAAAGTTAAAAAAGCTATTCGACCAATTGTAGCTATTCCACCAAATCGCACTAAGCGTTTTCAAACGTCTTTTATAATGCGCACAGCAAAGGAGTGGAACTCTCTGCCTGCGTCTGTGTTTCCAAAAGCTTACAGCCCTAATCTCTTCAAAGTTAAAGTGAACTAGTTTCTTCTGGGTAGGCTCGCTCCCATCGTAGACTTTGTCTCTGTCATCTCTGACTCTCTAGTCTACGTCAGAACATAGACTAAAGTCAAAAGCAAACCCATTACAAATAAAAAATAAAAAAGGTGGTCCACTGGTCTTAATCTCATGTCCTACATAAAGCACGCGTTACAAAGAGGTCTCACCTCATTGTTGAGGTTGATAGGGTCACTATCTAACATACATACAACGTTATAAATCTAGAGATCATCATCTGCCTAGCCTTTTCTCAACTACATTGAGATCGGCAGTAGAACCGGATTCAGCTGAATACCAGTATTTTACGTGAAGCGGCTGCCTACCAGACCTCCACAACCCATTAACTGACTAATACGGCAGTTCTTGGCAAGACTGGTGTCAGATTTTACTGGCTTCTGACAGTCCGTAACGACTGCCAAAGATCTACAAATGACAACCGGGACCAACGACTTAACGTGCTTTCCTAGGCACGGAGGAAACTTGGTATGTTAAGATGGTCACCCATCCACAGACCAACCTTGGCAAGCGTCGTTTAACCTTAAAGATCGATCCGTGCAGCTAGTATTCTTTAGCCACAAGCTCCTCATAAAATTTAGAGGTATAATTACGTTTAAACCTAGAGGTATAAACGTAATTTTAATACTAACTCGATCCGAAACTGAGTACAAAGTAAAACAAAGTCCTCCACTCGTCTTAATCTCGCGTCCTACATAAAGCTCATGTTATAAAGAGGACTCACCTCATTCTTGAGGTTGATGGGCTCTTGCTGCGGCCGGGGCGGCGAGTGCCGTCCCACCTCCGCGCCCTCCAGCATATCAGCCTCGCATCCCGACTCGTCTGTGGGCAAAATAAATACAAGTAAATTAATTAATACTGAAGAAAAAAACATGCCTATAAAGTTACAGTTAACAGAAAATGGTATACATACATTAATTTTGCCAATGATGAGATACCCCCGATTTTTGAATTAGGAATTTAAAGTTGTGTAACTGTCAAAATTTACTTTTTTTTTTTGTTTAAGTTTGACCAAAGGGCCAATTCCACTAATTAAGCAACGGTAACATTCGCATCTCAGTCGCAATCTGTCTAAAAAACCTAATGTCTGTTTTTTTAATTTCGGAGACTAAATTGACAAGTACAAATGGCAAACTGACAAAGATTTCAATAGAATTCAAGTCAGTTTTGACATTTTCAGTTGTCATTTAGTCTCCGAGATTAAAAACAGGCTATAAATTTCCATACATTTTTTCAGATTGCGACTGACATGTCAATGCGAATAATGCGAATGTTCTTTCAAATATTATAGTAGAACTAGTTGACCCGCGCAACTTCGTCTGCGTCACACATTTTCATTACTGCTCCGCTTCTATGGTTCTTAGCGTGATAATATCTGATCTTAGCCTATAGCCTTCCTCGATAAATGGGCTATCTAACACTGAAAGATTTTTTCAAATCGGATCAGGAGTTCCTGAGATTAGCGCGTCCAAGTAAACAAACAAACAAACAAACTCTTCAGCTTTATATATTAGTATAGAAGTATAGATATAGATTATTGGCACTAAGTACCTACAAGTACATACGAGTATGTTATAAAATTAACGTTGACAAATTAATTACTTTGAATTCACATTTCAAAAACCGGGTCTTAGCACCAAAGATTGAATAATTTATTTAAGTTTCATTTTCGCGTTTCAGTTTTTTTTTAGTTGTATTGTTTTATTTTAGTTTAACTATAGATTTAAAATCTACATAGAAATTTGAGACATATAACACTTGGGCTAGTGGTCAAATAGCCACTGGTCAGCGTATACCCGTCCGAGGAGAGAGAGATGGAGTTGAAGCTAGGCAGCAAAATCTATCTGCATAATGTTGTCTTGGCCGATATAATGGACGATTGCATCCTGGGCTTAGACTTTATGAGGAAGAATCGTTGTGAGATTACGTTAATCAAGGAGTTAGTTCAAAGTTTTTACCGAAAATCTTCTCCAACTAATACTCTAACTAATATCAACTGCAAAAGACTGTATCATTCTACAAAACCACATCACTACTCACAGATCCCTAAAAAAAAACAAAAGAACTACCTAAGTACTTTCCTAACCCTAAAAAGCTCCTAACCTTCTAAAAACTCTCTCCAGACATAGTAAACACGACCTACACCAATCGGACGACACAAATAGGTCAAGACACGTTCTCCCGACTCCTTTGTTCCCTCTTTCGCTCGTATTCCATGTTCCACGCGATTATCAACCGTAGAATGTGTCCAACAAGGTGGTGTTTGGCGTGTGTTGGATGTAGGAAGAAGAAAAAGTGTATCAGCTGTTTGGTATCGCGAGTCAATTGAAGGACGGATTATTATGGCGTTGGGAAGAATGGTTTGTTTGTTGCTTTAGGGTTAGCGCGTTCTTTTTTTTTATTTTATTGCTTCTAGAAGGTAGACTGTGATTTTTTAGACGTTTTCTAGATTTATAGATCCCTAGCAATATCGGATTGGAATAAATTTTATCGGACGCATAATGTTAATATTTCGTGCCAGGTTTAAAAAGCTTGATCTTGTTCTAATTTTGAATAAGTGACGTTTTGAACTGTCAGTTTTGACAGCTCAGAGCGGGACTCTTAATGGATGTATAGTTTAAGTTCATAATTTGTAAGCATTTCAGTTCTGTGCGGTAAATCCTTTTTATTATTTCTTATTGCTCAACCAGGCTTGTTTTAAACGTGTTATATTACTAAACAAACTTCAATTATTCTGAACTATATATTTCCTACGGATTTTTCACTTATTTACTACAAGTAGACCTAAACAGGAGTAAACTCCGTTCACAAGATATGTTGATCCGGTATCTTATGGGTATAATACCGTGTGCTGAGGTAACATAGTACCGATTATGTACAAGCGGCTTTAGAGTTACGTGGGTAACTAATAATGTACCTATACCGGTTTAGAAATCCCTTTTATTAGGTCTGTTAAGTAAATCAGTATTGCCATTATTTCAGTTATTCCGGATATGAATGCTAAGAGGCATTCTAGAGTCCGAAATCTTTAGATGCTTACACATTTTATTATATTGCATGGATAAAATATTGAATGAAGTCAATTAAATTAGCAGGTTTTAAAACAAAACCACAAATAAAATTAAGATAAACAATTAAAAACAAAATATGGAATAAAATAATTGAAACAGCAGATGCAAGTCGTGCCTGTGACAGGAAGGCTCTCACTTAGCAAGATCAGATGTTGTGGGTAATGTTGCTTCGAAACCAAGTTACCAGGGAACAGGGCAGGTAGATGAAGATATTGGACCCAAAGAAAAATAACTGAACAATATGGAATGCTGGACCTATGTGAACCAAGAGTAAAACATTGCCGTTAGGATGACTTAAAAACTTTAATCATTTTATTTCGAAGAAACTCAGCGAATTGTGATATTTTTTTCCTGGTGAACCGGTGGTCGGATGCTGCGTAGGTAAACGAGCGTGAGTGAACCACCGCTGTCCATTCGATGTCCACTATTCCACTGTTGGAAAGCAGCAACTTCTCCAGTAATTTGTGCTGCATGTAATTGCTACAAGGCGATCCAATGCAAAGATAACCAAATCAACAAAAAGCTATTCTCTCATAAGTTCAGAAAATTTCGTACAAATCAGAATCAAGAAAAGTGCTAAAACTACCAGAAGCGTCCATAATACCTGGAATGATCTAAGTAAATGTTTATGAAAACACACACCGTATTAGACCGCAGAAGCTTCAATACTTGGAAATGCATTAGAGAACGATGAACAAATATCATTGCGGCAGTAAACTACAGATTCTGAGTAACGAATAATAGGATTTGAATGTGTTATACTGATTCAGCTGGGATTTGGTTACGGTTATTCCTAATTTATCAACGATTTTTGTTAAGGCCGAGATAAAGCTGGTATGAGCTAAGTTTAAATCAAATTGAAGCAAAAGTACATCTTTAAAAATTAGGTTTGGTGACAACAATTTTGAAAATAGTTTTGCCAACAATAACATGAACATTATTTTCACTAAGACAGTTAATAACAAAAAGACCGAACCATCGCATTGGGTGTTAACTTGTAAAGATGACAATGTTCTAAAAAGACGTAAAGAAATAAATAATCATAATTGAAAGCGCCTTCAAATTGACAGAATATATAAACATTTCCCTGACACACACATCAATCCAGAATCCCTTCATCCGTTCACCAGGAATAGATACAATAGAAAAATGTTCACAGCCACCCCTGTCGAACGCACGGCTAGTATTTAGTTAGCTTGTCGGTCACTAGTGCAGGTGTGGTTGTATCCAAACTTATACGTACTTACGTATATGTTGCGTAGGCTGTGAGGGTCGCTGTGGCAGGAGGGTTCAGTCTGGGATTTATTTTGACCGAGAAAGTTGATGGACATGAGGCGATTTTGGGCACTTGTGTTTTGGTATCTTTAGGTCTATGATTGCGACCGTGAAGGTTGAGTAGCTCGACCAATGTAAAGAAGCCAACTACGCATCCATCAAAACTGTCGAAGACAGTTGAATCATTGGTGTTACGCATTTCCTAAATTCTACCTGTTCAAAATGCGTATCTTGGTGTAAATATAATTTAAAGTTGTTTTTTATCTCACACACAAGCATAAAAATTAAGTCATGTTTGTCGAAGACCTTGTTCTGAGGCATTTTCTCTACTCAAATTAATCAAATTGGTAGCTTATTTACTGTTAGTAAGACTTTTTCTATTTTGAAACTACAGTAGATATTTGGACAAGAGAATATAACTGTCACCGGAAAATTGAAATCGCCCGTAAGATTGTAAAATATCGCGGGAAATTGAAAACTATTTTTCTTAATACGACACGGACATATTGGAAACTATCTAATTTGGATGTGAATGATTGAATACAAAAGGATTTTTTCATAACATATCGAGAAATTATAACCTTATAAAGATTTATAACAATCTTACAGAGGCTGCAATTTTCTGGTGACATATCCATGCCTTAGAGGCTGTATACCGAGAGACGTCTAGGCGACGACGTCCACATAATCACGATGCGGCGGCCCATCCTTTTGCAGTAACAATTCCCTTAGCCGCCTCTTACGCGGCAAGTGAAAGGGTGGTCTTTACGTACGGCCACACGGCACACAAGAAACCTTTGAACGTAAGTAATAAACTTACGCACAAAGCTAGGCTTTTGGCACTAGTCTAAGGCTGACACGTCTCACCTAGGCTTACAAACAGAGTCCAGTTCTTGATTAAGAAGTGATATAAACGGTACCTAAGGGTTCTTGTGTAATTTTTGCATGGGTGACCAATTCACTGAATTTTGAACAAGATTCTAATATTCGTCATCAATAGTTAGTTATTATGCGAAATAACTTTTATAACCAAATTAAAAATTGCAACAATTTTTCTCAATACAAACGAAAATGGCCCTAAACGACGTTACAAACTAAGACAAGACCAATCATTGTTCCACAAATAGCTGGCCGAGGCTAAGCAACACAGACCGATGCCAAAACCTAGCAGCCGTCGAATATGATTGCTCCTAATGCGGCGGACGAGGGAGGGGGTGAGGTTAGGCCGTAGGGTGTGTGGCGCGGGTGTGCGGGGGGTGGGTTACTGCGTCGCGCCGTGTTCCTGACCGAGCAGTAAGTCTGGCTTAATCCTATCGGAAACGCGGGCCCCCATTGAAGATCGGCAAAGGCTCAGCACGAGGTACTAAAACGACGACATGTCTGAAGATTTCGAATATGTTGCGTGTCATCGGCAGGCCTTTGGGGAACGATGTGTCGATCTTTGATGTGAGTGTGTTGTATCTGTATATGGTGTGGTATGGAAATTATGAAGTTGGGTTTTGAAAATACATATTAAAATTTAGGCATCGCTATCTTCGTCTTTATAATAAACTAGAATGAGCGAGAACGAGAATATAAAACGAATAAACATCTGATTTCAAGAATACACTTTAATTTTGTTTTACTCACTTCAGCCCTACAAACAACCTCCTACAAATTTTAATAACCCAACCTCACATACATTTTAAAACAACACACATACCGTTCCAATTCCAAACAATTCATCTAACCAAAAAAGAAACAGATATCTTCTCATAATCCTACCATTAACACCGAAACTTAACTTCGCAACAAGCAAGAGCGTACGCACTCAAAACCTTAGCCCAAAGCTGTCGACTTATCCCCCCATACGCTCTCTCGTATACCCGAGCTATGCATCTAGCAGGCAGAGGGGGACATTACAAATTAATAGCACAAAGACCGGCCACAGATCGCCGCTGCGAAAATTTACAGGCAGCAGACACTTATAGCAGTACACTATAAAGGCTAGCTTTACTAACTGTGCTGATATTAAGGCGATTTGCGATCTTCGTGTTTGTTCTTCATTTATTTAAGCTGAACAAGCATGCTTTTGTTGAAGAGGCGAGAGTGGTAGATCAATTTCTCTGGTTCAAAAGCATGCTTGCGAAGCCTGTTTGGAAAGCATGCTTTTGTTTAAGATGCAAGAGTGTTAGATTTGTTCTAATTATTTAGATGTTGCTCGTTTTTGGTCATCATTCATTGACTTTGACCTTTACTTAGCTTCGAAAGGGTGAAATCTACTTGTCCATTTACTAGATTTGTCAAACATGTGTAGATGTTTCTATGTTATTTTTAAAATGCTTGTGAAACCATATCAAAATTCATTGTGTAGTGTCGAAGATTTTGACGATTACATATACTCGCCCTTGCTTTGCATGGGTCACAAGAGTGCAATAAACGTTTTTGAATCAATATCTCTTAGCTCTTCATACCGGTCACAGATAGACATTGCGATAATTTTGAGTTGTTCATGTTTGTTCTTCATTTATTTAAGATATTGTTCGTGAGGCAAGAGTGACGCGACAACTGATCTTTTTCATGACGACGGAAAACGAAGTTGCCTGCATGATTTGCTACAATCTCACTTTGAGAAGAGCCACCCTAATGAATGCAACTCCTTAAGTATAACAGTTAAATCATACACCAATCATCATCTGCCTAGCCTTTTCCAAACTATATTGGGGTCGGTTTCTAGTTAAACCGGATTCAGCTGAATACCAGTGTTTTACGTGGAGCGGCTGCCTACCAGACCTCCACGACCCATTAACTGGGTAACACGGTACTTCTTGGCAAGACTGGAGTCGAGATTTACTGGCTTCTGACAATCCGTAACGACTGCCAAAGATCTACAAATGAGAGCCGGGACCAACGGCTTAACGTGCTTTCCGAGGCACGGAGGTAGATATGATACTAAAATAGACACCTCATGCTAAAATGGTAGGTATGTTAAGATGGTCAGCCATCCACAGACCACCCTTGGCAAGCGTTGCTTAACCTTGAAGATCGACCCGTGCGGCTGTTCTTATCTAGCCACGAGCTTCTCAAAGAGCAGAATCTCGGACTATGTATGATAAAACTAAGCGATTGAGAAATCAAACCACAGAAGTCAAAACTGCAAGAAAACACGGAAGACAATCAAACACAAAAATATAGATAGAATTGGTATAACCATGAATATAGTAGATGGAGTAGCTATAAAGCCCAAGTCCGACAGCTTAGTAAGTCAGCAACACACTTTAGTGGACATGACTTCACACAACCTACCACTAGTGGCGGTCCGTTACGGATGGTAGATTTTAAAATCGAGGTGTCATTTATACGTGTTATAAGCCGGGTGTGAGTTCTTGCATTATTGAGTATGGCTTGTTCCGTAGGGGACAAAGTTACTCGTCGAAATGAAACTATTTTTGCGATATGTGAAGGATTTTGTTCAATACTGTTACGATTTATTTTGATGACTGGCTGTCGTTTGTGGTTAGGGGTGGAAGTCAAATCGAATATTTAACATGGAGGTAAAACAAAAATATTTCGAAGGCTTCGAAAATTAAGTTTTTGGGGTTATATTTAGCTGGGAGCCAATTCAAAACTTTGTTATCATTACGGTCTGTATCAGTGATTTTGTTACCTTTATCGTTCTGCTATTGGTGTTATTGCCTGTGTGAATGTATGAGTGGATCTCAGTCCCCAGATGACGTAAATTTACAACTTGACCCGATAGGTGGGGCCATGAATATTTCTAGGAATTTTTTACATGACCGCCACTTCACCAAGACGAAAACCCAACATTCGGGAAGGACAAATCCTGTCAGGTCTGATAGTTGAATAATAGATGGATGATAGGTACTGATTGGATCTTCATCTACAGCTACTAGTCTAATCTTTGCTTGTATTGGTGCATTTTGTACCAAAGCAGTTCTCCATTTCGAAAGTAGTAACTACAGCGAAAAAAGTATACGCTTTGGAACCCTTCAGGTAAAATATTTTCCAATGAAACAGGATTTGATTTGTTTTAGTACGCTGGTTATAATAATTCGTTATACAGAACCAGTATTCCACTGAAATGCAACTGAAATCGAATACATTTAACCCTTTCGCGACTTTTTTTTATACCGATCCAATATCATTTGTGGAGGCTTTAACGACTGCCTCTCTACAAAAGTAAGCGGACAAATTGCTTCTAAAACAACAAAAGCCGACCGGAAAAATTCACAATCGTACCGAATCATTAATCTCAGAAACAAATGGAAATCGGCCGACATCTGCTATACTGGGCTCGAAAAAATGGCGGCCATAGTCGACAGTTGTCACGTTATTCTCGACGGGATTAATTAGAAATGCGATTAAAAGCAAACAAAACAGGGAATGGTGAACTTAAATTAATGAAAAATTACCACCCTCCGAGCACTCGTCAACTCTTTTTTTTTTAACGGGGTCGCTCCCGCGCATTAAGCGGCTTTAATTTGAATTCGGAATTAGAATTACGCGCGCTTTATAATTATTGTTTTTTTTTTTTCGGGCAGTGACGGTTGATTTCTAATTCTAACGAGGGTTTATTCGGAAAGTCACTTATGATTTTTTTGTTTCGGTATGAATATGCGAAATTGGATTTTGTTTTACCCACTCTGAAATATTCAAACATAGGAACAGGTAACTTGTTATACCTGTACTTAGGTGTGGTGGAAATTATGAATTCTATTTTTGCTGACGTATTTCATTGTATATTTGGATGGAACGGCCCTCGACGCCACTTCTCAATCCAACTAAGTGCCCAGACAAGTAGATAAACCATTCTATACCAAAGTGACTTAAATAGTAAGTTCATATATGGATGTAATATTAAACTTCTGTTCAATAAATAACTCTAGAGCCTCTTCGAAAATGGACTAACACAAGGCAATCAGAATAACATAGTAGGATTTGCTAGTAGTGATTGTCGAATTGGTTGTAATATATTCAACTTTCTCTATTTCCAAATTGGAGATTTTATATATTTAGATAGTTCTGGATATCTATAGTGTTTATCTTCATTGGACCCAAATCGAGAGAAACTCTCCAAAAACATTATTATACAACAAGTTCATAGAACTAAAATTTTCTATAATTTTCCGATCCAGACCGAGTAATATGCTTGTACTTCTAGCAATCATTCGTCAATAAATAAAACGTTTCTGATAAATAATACGACAGACAAAATTGAAAAATTCCACCCCTTTGTTCTGCTTCCGAACAATCGAACCTAGAATCGTGTGTGATGACAAGTTACCGAGAAACAGGCCAAGAGAATGACAAACGAAACACATGATAAAGAAAAGCTAATACCACTGCACTTCTCTAAACTAAACTTAAACTACATTTTTGAGGATATGTAATATGAAGCATCAAATGATGGAAGTTTTTGCTTTGGAATTTTCAAATAAAGTTCCAAAGCAAAAAGTTCCATGATTTGAATATCACAGTATAAAAAGAAATTGCATATTCATTAAACATCCCTATTTGGCCTAACTTTGAATCACAGACTAGAACAATTGAAATACTCTTTATTATGTACACCATATAAGTTACCGAAAATAAACATGAAGATAATCATAGTGACACAATGAACGACTTCATCGCTAAATGCGATCTTAAAACATCCCAAAATATATATGAAAAAAAAAATGAAAGTCAAATGTATCGTATAGAAGCTGTTAAGTTTTGTCAAGAGCTAAAGGAACTTTACAACGTTCAGGGCAGATATATCGAGACAACGATATCCATAGGTACGCCATATTCACTGCTTCCTATAGTGAAATCTAAGCCCAAACCTGTTAACAGAATCCTATCACTGGTTTAAAATCATTACGTTTAGATCTGCTAGGAGACCAATCACACCTGCCAGCTTCAATGCACGAAATACTAATTCAAAATGTCAATTATTCTGTTTCTGTTGTAAGTTGTCAATTGATACTGACATCATGATTAGTATCTAATAGTGTTAGTTTATTTGTTACTAACATTTTCGCATTTTCATTGACTGATGCATCATTGTGGATCATTACATTGTTGGATTAGTTAGTAATATGTACTAAAAGATAAGGGCTTCGACTAGAAATATATTAAGTCAGTTTTGTAACATATTCTACGACGTCTCCTGGTCAACGAAAGCGAAGAGCTACAAGAACAGCACTCTTTGTATCATCTTTTTTAGGGTTCCGTACCTCAAACGAAAAAAAACGGATCCTTTGTAGGATCACTTTGCTGTCTGTCCGTCTGTCTGTCAAGACCCTTTATCTCGAGAACGCGTGGAGGTATCGAGTTGAAATCAAAACCATATACTCATCCTTCTCGGTCCTTTGAAGCTGTGAAAAAATCAAACTTCTAAGTTAACCGCACAAAACGTATATTTCGATACTCTCAAGGAAATCAAAATGTATAGGACACTACTATACATTTGGAGAACTATGAAATTTGGCAAGTGTTATCGTCATAGACTACAAGTATAGGGAAAAGTCTGAAAACTTTACATTTATAAGTAATAAAAAAAATATTATTTATTTAGAGTACCTTCAAGTACGGAACCCTCGGTGGGCGAGTCCGACTCGGATTTGGCCAAATTTTTATATTTTTATGCTCACATTTGCAGATGATAATAACAAAAGCGGAATTTCCCAAATTTAGCGAGAAAACATACCAAAATTAACCACAACCCCAAACAATTCTAACAAGACAAAATGGAAAATGTCAAACAATGGCGTGAACCGTGAAGTCAACAATAATAATAAGGAAATAATAAGTGATCGGTGCTCACGCGGGAGGAATGATGCTGGAGTGCCATTGTCACGGTGAGAGGGACGAGGGCCCTCCGTGAGTACACACCTCCGGGTACGCGAGGGTCTGTGTAATTTTGTATTGCATCTTATTATACGTGAGTGGAGATTTTTGAAGTAAGGAATTGACGGCAAAATTGGGGGTTGATTTAAAATTGACAAGGTGCAAAAATCTTATAGTTTAAACTAGCTTTTGCCAGCGAATTACGCGCATATCCTGTTTTTCCCGTTCCCATGGGAATTTCGGGAAATCCTGTCTTAGTGCTCCCCTACAGTCCCGAAGGAACCTACATGCCAAATTTCAGCTCCCTACGATCACAAGTTTCGGCTGTGCGTTGTCTGTCAGTCAGTCACTCAGAACGGAAAGATTTTATCAGCTGTTTTTAGGTAAATTGCTCTGGTTTTGGAATGAATTTGATTGGTATACCTTATTAAAACCTTATTAAAAAAAAATATTTTGGGATTGAAAATGTGCTCTACCGAAATATCAAGTGATCAAACCCGAATATTTTAACATTCATGATATGTACTTTGTTTAAGGCAACTGCTTGGTAACAATTAATGGGAACAGGAACTTGGTGGTTCGAAACTCAGTCATTTATTCTTAGAGTATAATGCAGCAATCGAAGTTTTAATGTTTGTGCAATGGATATTTTTGTTGTAGATTTTTTTTAAACTTGGGATAAAGTCGACGAAAACTTCCAACGGCCGAAGTGAACAGAATCACAATAATATGAATCTATGTTTCCCATGTGCCTTAAACCCTGTATCTATACTAATTTATAAATCTTGTCTATCTATACTAATATATAAAGCTCAAGAGTTTACGTTTGTTTACTTGAACGCACTAATCTCAGGAACTACTGGTCCGATTTGAAAAATTCTTAGTGTTAGATAGCCCATTTATCGAGGATGGCTATAGGCTATATATCATCACGCTAAGACCAATAGGAGCAGTAATAAAAATTGTGACGCAGACGAAGTTGCGCAGGTCAACTAGTATATTATAAAACTGAAGAATTTGTTTGTTTGTTTGATCACGTTAATCTCAGGAACTAATAGTTCGACTTGAAAAGTTCTTTTAGTGTTGTATAACCCATTTATCTATTAAGGCTATATAAGATCACGCAACGACCAATAGGAGCGGAGCATTAAAGTAGATATGTATGTAATAATAAGTGTTAACAATTATTAACCAACGATACAACACCAAGCGACCAAATCCATGAAAAGTCACCACGTTTCTCTTGATGATGAACCTCTTTCATTGAAATGAAATCAGTGTAATCGTTTATTTGTCGGTTTATTTAACTTTCACGCCGACATCGACATACCGATCATTTCGACGTTCATCGCTCGTAGGGGAGAGACTCCCACAGTTGCATTTTACATTTTGCGCGGATATTTATGGGTTAACTTGGGTTCAATAGAGATAAAAAACAACTAGTTATCAATGTACTAACTAAATTTACCGAAGGATCGGACTGAATTATTTTCTAAAAAAAATCTTTAAGTAAAGGTTTCACGATATTCATAATGGGTTATCTCGCATACAAAACCTTTCATAATCGAAAAAGTGCACCTACCTAATTCTGTCTCTGCTTTCAGATCAACATGGACATATGCATGGAACTAAGAAATATACTCACGGTTTTGATTGAAGTGGGTAAACAGTGCAGTAAGCATCCAGGTATCTTTTGAAGGATATGCACAATTGTACATGTTATATTTCGACTCTAAGACCCCGTTATATCCATGTCGATCTGGGAATGAAACAAAAACATCGAATGTAGCAGCTTCTTTTAGCCCAGTTTAGTAAAAAATAAAAGTACTAAATACAGAAAAACACATTTCATTTTCCCAGGGAATGGGAAGAAAGTACAAATCTAGAATCCTCATGCTATTCTTCTTTTGCTTCGTACACATTCACACTTTTTTTTTCTTTTATGCCAGTTGCGATTTATTTCGCACCAAATACCTATTTTTGGTGAAAAGACCAATAAGTTCATAGGAAATTTATTCGATATTGTTAAAATAGCTAAAAGTGTTCCTCGCGGTTATGAGAAATAATAGAACGGATTTTTAGCCGGAGGCCAAAATCAAAACCACAATTTGCGTTATACAATCCAAAATGCCACAACATTGTTTTTATAAGGTCGTGACTAGTGTCGATGATAATTAAAACTAACTTAAAATTTAAGAAAAAAAGAAAGAATCCTTCGTTCTAGACACAGAAAACCCCAAACATAAGACAAACAGCACAACGACCTAAAGGAAAACAGACAGAAAAATCATAACTTAATCGTCTACGAGTAACAAATAATAGTACAAGATGAAGCGACGACAAGTCCTTTGAACTAAATATTAATGGCAGCATAGAAACCGAGGTTTTATTACAAACACATCACAAGAACAATCGTAATGGTCAAGGAAATGCAGCAAACGCGTAAAATTCTCTCTAATGTGTTATTTAGAGACGGCTAAGCGCGTAAATTCATGATGGTATTGTTATTAAGCACGGTGGCAGCTAAAGAGAGTTGAAGTTTAACTTTGACTGGTCTGTTTGTTTGAAGTTTGTTGGGGGTATTTGGAAATTTTGCTGCGTGATTTTCTAGCAGATTACCGACCTTCTTTTTATCGTGTGGGCAGTAAGGTCTAAGGACCAACACACCCTATTTTCAGAGTTTCTAAACCGCCTCAAGGGCCTTTGAAATGGTTTATTTGACGACCGCCATTTGGCGGCCAGGACCGCCGACTCATACGTGCCTTCCGAAGCACGGAATCATCTTTTTATCAGACAATCAGGTGATACAAGCCTGCAATGTCCTAGCCAAATTGGAAACTTTACAAAGTATGCTTCCCGTGGGCATCGAACCCACGACCACCGGGCCACAAGGCAAACGCCTAAACCACTCGACCACGGAGGTAGTTACCAACCAGAAACCCAACAGTGTAAATCGAAGATTTCTTGATAAATTATATTTATTTTGCAAATAGGCTACAAGTAACTCTTTTACACGTCTTTTACACGTATTAACCACAGTTGCAATTTTATTAGTAACTAGATGACCCGCGCAACTTCATCTGCTCCGCTCCTATTGGTCTTAGCGTGATGATATATGGCATAATGCCTTTCTCGATAAATGGGCTATCTAACACTAAAATATTTTTCAAATCGGACCAATAGTTCCTCAGATTAGCGCGTTCAAGCAAAAAAACAAACTCTTAAGCTTTATCACCATCATCTCCCTAGCCTTTTCCCAACTATATTGGGATCAGGTTCCAGTTAAACCGGATTTAGCTGAATACCAGTATTTTACGCGGAGCGGCTGCCTACCAGACCTCTACAACCCATTAACTGGGTAGCACGGTACTTCATGGCAAGACTGGAGTCAGATTAACTGGCTTTTGACTATCCGTAACGACTGCCAAAGATCTACAAATGACAGCCGGGATCAACGGCTTAACGTGATTTTCGAGGCACGGAGGAAACTCGGCATGTTAAGATGGTCACTTATCCACAGACCAACCTTGGCAAGCGTTGCTTAACCTTGAATTCGACCCGTGCGGCTGTTATTATATAGCCACTAGCTCCTCAAACTCTTAAGCTTTATACATTAGCAAGTTCTTTCTAATCTAGGCTATAGCCGTACCAATCGCCTCAGGAAAGTGCTGAATCCGACTTCCTAGTTTTTAAAGTCATTACAAATCAAATGAAAGTGATTGCACTTTCATTTGATTTGTAATGACTTTAAAAACTACCCACGACTTCTATTGAGAAGTCGCGTTCAGGCTTTCAGGAGGAATCCCTCATTTTCTCACACTTCGTTCAGTTTCCAACCTGGGGTGGTCTCGCCTTGAACCACACTACAATATAACCAACCGCTTGATAGACGAAACTTCTAAGAAAAATAGGTGTTTATGCACTCCCGTCATGGACAATCAAAGTATTTGAGCACAAAGCACAATGGAATAATCTTCTATACTCCGTCGAAATGGTCTGTTTATTACACTTCGTGAGATTATGTGTTTTGCTATAATAAAAGCGTCCTGTTTAGAATGCAAACGAGATTAGGGATGAGCTGTAAAAAGTTTGAGTTGCGGTGACAATGATGTCCGCTGTTACGGAGACGGGTGGAGATGTTTCATGGTTTGAATGTGGGTTGGTTTTAATTGATTAGTTTATTTTGTACGTAGTATGTGCAAGATGAATTAAGTACTAGTCGTTATAACTAACAAGTTTTTATTTTCTTTGATAAATTTCACGAATTGCGTAGTACATTTTCATTTTAGTATTAGGTAGTTGTATTAGAAAAGAGAGGCCTACGCTCACCAGACGAAGTCGGGCTGTGGATGATGAATTATTTATTGTCTAATAATAATTTATAATATGGGGAGGCCTTTGCCCAGCAGTGGGACACCGTAGAATATTAAAACAAATATATTTATTGAAAAAGTAGTTTGAACATGGCATAAAGAGTTGTCTTACATATTTAAATTTTCTAAAGAAAAACCAGTACAACAAATATAAAATAAGTCATAGGACTCCCTTTCCTAAACTAGGCAGAAAACCAGTCTGTATCTAAGGAAAAGTAATTAACCATGAGTCTTATTGCGGTTACAAAATATATTGGTACGTGCAGTGGGCGAACAAAATACTTAAATTATTTTATACTAAAGGATAAGATTTTGATACCCATTTTTAAAAAATAATGTTTGTTTTGAGTGTCGTGCAGAATTAACAGTACCTACTTCTTTTTTAGAGGAGGCTACCTATAATGTGAAACGAGAAAATATGAAAAGCATTGTAAATTGTGTATGAAAAACTTGATTTTTAGTTAACAAGTTTTTTCAAAGACCGATTACAAGGTACTTTGTCGTCCCTTTTTACTCAAATAGAGGCAAGATCAAACGGATGCTGTGTACGGAAATTGAGTTAACGTTGTACTGAGGGTGACGTGATTATTAGTTAGGTGGCCTATTTTGTGTCCACCGCAGTTTTTTTTATGATATATTAGCTTCTGACAGCGGCTTCGCCCGCCTGATCTCCAGGGAACTTACTCACTTCCGGGATATAATATAGCCTAAGTGTTATTCCAGACTATAATCTACATCCGTGCCAAATTTAATGAAGATCCTTTCAGGAAGAGTAACAAAGTTACAATAATCCTCACAAACTTTCGCATTTATAATATTAACTAGTCGACCCGCGCAACTTCGTTTGCGTCACAATTTTTCTTACTGCTCCGCTCCTATTGGTCTTAGCGTGATGATATATGGCATAATGCCTTCCTCGATAAATTGGCTATCTAACACTGAAATAATTTTTCAAATCGGACCAGAACTTCCTGAGATTAGCGCGTTCAAGTAAACAAACAAACATACAAACAAACAAACAAACTCTTCAGCTTTATATATTAGTATAGATATATAATATATAGTAGGATTATGTCATGGCGGCACTGAACTAGGCAGGCTACGTCGTTGAAACTGAAAGGAGGATGAAAGGGCTTGCGAAAGACGGAAGTAATGAAGGGGAAGGCTTTGCCCAGGAGTCAGATAGAGAAAACTAACATATTTAAAGAAATACATTCGCTTCTATCAATAACCATAAATCTGGATCTTCCCAAAATCAACTACAAAGCAAACCCATAAAAGAATCAATTATTATAAGCTCTAGATTCAACAACTAACAATAATACGACTTGGATCATAATTTATCTATATCGGCTCCATCAGTGGCAATATTACGACCGTATGTATAAAAGCAGTTCATCTAGCCCACAACTTTTTCTTTTTCGTCGTTCCCTCAATGCTGAGGATTGCGACCATATACGATGAGTCTCCATAGCATGCGGTTTTCTGCAATGTAGACCACTGCCTCCAACAGTCTCCTTTATTGGCGTCCATCTTGCCGGTGTTCTACCTTGTTTTGTTTCAACCCAGCCCAGTATCATGACCCTTTCCTGTCTATGCTCAGATGCGTTCATATAATAAGTCCGAAAGGGCTGAGGGCTAGACCATGACACATTCCCAAAACTATCCCACAACGCAAAAAGATTCCAGCGCGCAAGCCCATCGCGTATCGCTGAAAACGCAAATTAACCACTGGCTTTTACAAATATCGGTCAATTAAGCGGTGAGAGGGATAACAATTGAAAACGGTTTTACTTTCACTGAGGCCAGGCATAAACGCATTCGTAAATATAATAATAGATGAAGAGATACATCAATGAATGTCCACTGCGTTTTCGGGCGGGCACTTTCAATTTCGATGCGCGCGGCAGCCATGATTTTGACTTACTGGAAAATGCAATCTGGTTTATTTTACAGACTGGTTTATTTGTTTAATTTTTTTTTGCGTTTTTTTGGTTGCAGCTGGGTTATAGTAGGAGGTAGCCATTATAGATGCGTTTGATTTATCGGGTTTGTTAAAGAAAGCAAGTTTATTTTTCTGTATTAATTTTAGTCGTTTGATTGTTAAAATAATGTAGGTATATTTTTTTAACCTACTACTAACAACAAGTCTTCCTTAAATAAAACACTCAACCCTATTCATTTTGTTTCATTTTATACTCCATACGCAAAAAATTCGATCGCTCAAATCCGAAAGCCATCTCCTCCCGATATTCAATTGTACTCACAAAATAAATCAACAGCCATGTCCCGATTATATCGACCGCGAGGCATGGTCACCCTATCGTCGGCGTTCCCTGCCAATCCCGCGTGATCGCCGCTGACCACACGTTCGTAAAATGTGGATAATTATTTCAGTTTTATATTAAATGTCAATTTTAAATTGTTTGTTTTTGGCTTGCTGTTGCATTGACGGATAATGGGGAGGAATGCAATTAATTAAAGATCAAGTGGAGAAAAGGTTTTAGGCACTTGTCTTACCGCCGCGCGAGGAAGCGATTAGCCATCGACTATTTGCTCGCTGAGGAAAGGCACAAAAGATATAGGTCTGGTGTGAGTAAAAGAGCTCACAACAGACCTATATCTTTTGTGCTTTTCCTTTTTTTTTCCTCAGCGAGCAAATAGTCGATAGCTGGTTATTCACACGGCGAGCCGGCTCTTTTCAATAGTTTATCTAGCTATAAAAGATTGTACTCGCTCAGTGACACTCGCTTGGTGATGCTCGCTTAGCGGTCAGAACTCACCAACCAGCAGCGGTAATTTCTACCTATAGTGCGGGCCGGAGCGAGTATTGTGAGTAATCGCCCGTCGTCGCACAAAAGCACTCGCTTTAAGCCGAGCGACAAAACTATCGAATTTTCTCACTCGCTGCTCGCCAACTCGTTACGAGTTTGAAGCTTCACTTGCTACTCGCTGATCGCCGGCGGTGAGACAAGTGCCTTACGGACTTATAAGTCGGTCAGATAATATTACGTTGCTACTAAAATAATGTCATTCTGAGCTTAATGTAGACGACTGGACCATGATTCTAGATGATAGGCTTCTTCCGGGTAAGCTCGCTCTATCGGCGACTTTGTCTCTGTCATCTCTGATCTAGATTATAGTCAAGAGCGAACCAATCCCAAAAAAATAAAATATTTTAGACAGCTAGGATTTCTTGAAAATACCAATAACAGCCTATATTGTTCCTACTGCTAGGATACAGGTCATCCACAGGACTGATTGAGTGAGTGACAGACAACGTACAGCTGAAACCACTGGTTGTAGAAAGGTGAAATTTGGCACAGTTTCCTTGGGGAGTGTAGGGGAGCACTAAGAGAGGATTTTCCAAAATTCCTGCGGGAACGGGAAAAAACGTGACATTCGCGTACGTAGTTGCGAGCAAAAGCTAGTTCTTTATAAAAAGGAGTGGGATTTATGGTCCACCACGCGGGTACAATTCGGGTTGGACTTGGCTGTCACATATCTTAAATTTTTTTGTTTCTGGAACAGGCCAGTTTATTTATTTATTTAAACTTCATGTACAATAGTGGTACATGGGCGGACTTAATGCAACAAGGCATTCTCTACCAGTCAACCTTTGGGTTAAAAACCGTCCGTCACAATTCCATGGTTTCCTTTACCGTTTTTGAGAACTGTTTTTGGAAAAAAATACTTTTTTATTTTATTTGAGATGGGTTTGCTTTTCACTCAAGTCTAGGTCAGAGAAGACAGAGACAAATTCGACGATAAAGCGAATTTACCCAGAAGAAGTCTGTATTCGAATACCTGGCTGGTAACACACGTAAGTCGCAAGCACCATTGCTCAAAATTCTAAGGTAATTTCAGTCTAGGCAGGTCTTTAGCTATTGAAAATTGGGATCTTTCGTCAACCTATATCTCTGGTATGGTCATGCATAATCATCACCTCGTACAAGGCAAATCTGTTGGTGGTCGAAGTGTGTAATAGAAATACACATAATGATGCTACTGCCTATTTGAATTTGTATTCAAAAGCCGCCACTAAAAAGGGGAAGCTGGGGATAAACGAGCCGGTCAGACAGACCGATAATTTCTGAATAAAAAAGTTGAATTTGAGTATTTTTTAAACTCCATCTGTGGCATTAAAATAAAAACAGGGTTTGACAGTTTCTTAACTTCAAATTTTCTATACGGAAACCGGCTCATATTGCGTGTCAGAAATCTTCCTATTTTATACTTACCGTGGCATCTGCGCATAAAGTTTTCAGTGCCACCGTTTTGTCATTCAAATAAAATAACGACATAACTAAGAGTCGTGCTTTTAGTAGCGGCCAAAGATTTTAACGATTAACTAAACAATAACTTGACATCTGTGCAATACGCACCTACCGCACAATAGAAGCACAATCATAAAAATTGCTCATCCATAAAATGTTCTTTAATAATATGCATTAACGACTACGCACAATTTATTCTAAACTCTATGATTCATGAATTAAAGTTCTTAATTCCTTGTTGGAGTCCTCTATTCATTAGTGACTCGAATCAAAGGGTTGGCAAATCCAAGTTCTATTGTTAATAGTCACGCGTCCAACTTGGTATTAAGTATAGGTGTTTTTATATTTCCGTTACCATAGAAATTAATGCTTTACATTTGTATAGATGTTCATAATAAGGTTTTCTATGCTTATAAAAAAAAAAGTTTAAAGATGTGCTTATGATACGGTTTTTTACTGTTTTGTCACAGCTAAACATTGAAAACGTTATAATTATAAATTATATATTTTTGATTATTTGTTTTTTTTTTCTTTATTTTTTTTCCATTGTTTCTATTAAACGATCAAGGACTTACAATCAACCATATGTCGTGGTATTTATCTTATACTAATATATAAAGCTGAAGAGTTTGTTTGTTTGTTTGCTTGAACGCGCTAATCTCAGGAACTACTGGTCCGATTTGAAAAATTATTTCAGTGTTAGATAGCCTATATATCGAGGAAGGCTATAGGCTTTATATCATCACGCTAAGACCAATATGAGCGGAGCAGTAATGAAAATTGTGACGCAGATGTAGTAGTTTCTTTATATATCTCTTACTAGTTGACCCGCGCAACTTATTATAGTATTGAGGACTGGTGTAGACCAGTCCTCAATACTATAATGAATTAGAAATAATGTCAGTTTAAAAGCACATACGCCACTGCACCGTTTATGGGTTAATAAAATCGCTCTCATCTCCGAAAAAGAAACAACCAAGGTGTAAAATAAAATCAGTAAATGCTCACTACTGGAAGCGACACAAAAGTAAAATTCGCACGATCTCACTCTCGACAAATAACAAAACATAAGACGACAGCTAAAACACGCCGTAAAACGACAAACGCAGCTTAAAACGCACAGAACCCTAATAATATTAAAAACACAAACACCACTGGGTGACATCTCGTAATTTCGATTCTAATTACATTTAATGTCCACTGTTATTTTTTCGAGTTTTAATGCGCGCCCGCCATAAAAAGATAATCACAAAAATAATTGAAACGAAATAATAAAGGCTGTAAGGAAAGGGGGGAGGGGGGCGATTAATGACGGCTCGGGGAGGTGCGGGATAGTCGGCGCATTAAGGCCTAAATAATCAACATAATTACACTTTTTACCTTGGCATCCCCTTTTCACCCTCTAATAAGTGCCGTTGAAAAGATTCTCTATTTATATCGAGGCTTTTTTAATGAAAATGATAGTTGATGCGCAGTTTCGTGTTTTTGATGACAGTTTGAAATGTTTCGTGTGTTAAGGGTGGAACTTGGTAAAATTCTCCGAAAAAATATGTCTGCAAATTAAGAATTAACTTTCGTACTTTGACTCGTAAGACAATAATCCTTTAAAGCAGACAGTTAAAAAGGGTTGAAAAAAGTGCTTTGTCATAAAGCTAATGTTTGCTGATGACAGGTCGAGCAATAAGGGTGAGTTTCAATGTGATAGCATGTTAAAGTTTGATCAAAGGACCTAGCACGAATATTTTGATTATAGTAACGTTAACGTGAATTTTGAATGTGACCAACTACAACCCCATAGTATTTTGGTTTCATTTTATGGGACCCTAGTTGTCCCGCGCTACTTCGTATGCGTCACAATTTTCTTTACTGCTCCGCTCCTATTGGACATAGCGTAATGATATAACCTATAGCCTTCCTCGATAAATGGGCTATCTAACACTGAAAGAATTTTTCAAATCGGACCAGTAGTTCCTGAGATTAGCGTGTTCAAGTAAACAAACAAACAAACTCTTCAGCTCTATATATTAGTATAGATAGATACACAATTTATATATCATTCAAAAATATGAATAGAGTATATAATTCAAATAAATATTATGTGAAAAACGAGTAATATAGCTACGGTAAAATTTACGATACGATAGTTTACTATACGTCAAAAATATTCGTGCTATTCCCTCTGAATGACACTGTCACTTCGGAAATACATATTGTAAAACTGTAACATACTAAGTTTGTAGCTTCAAAAAATGATTCCACGCACCTTAAATAAATTTATTGTTATGTTCCTTTCGCACATACATCCGACACTAATGAAAATACTACGAATCTCTTTTAATTGTCAAAAGATCACAGACTATAAAGTCAGGTGCAGTCAGAAACAGAAATTAAAGGTCTTGATTACGAATGCTTAATACATTTAAGTATAAAACTAAATATATAGCAGTTTATAATTGGGAACGGAGCAATAAGTAAAGCGGGCACCCTTCTGCCGAAGAATCAGTATATAATTAAAGATAATGAGACGCTATTCAGATGTCCGTCTGGATCTTTTCGACGTGTTCAGCTGTGAAGCGATGGATGTGGCATATTTCGCCGTGCATTTTTTGCTTTAGCAGAAAATATGTTTGACGTTACATTCATGCTTTTTTCTTTATCTGCTTGTACATGATGAAATTGACATAAAATAAATCAGCACCAAACAAAAAAATTGAAGCATAGTTTTAATGACTAACCCATAGTGGGCAAAAAAATTGTCTATAATAATATGGCGTCAATCTGTCAAACTAGCATTTGGCTTTAAAATATGATATTTTCATCGAATACTTACTTGTGCGTTTAAGTAACAAAAAACGTCAAATTTAAAAACACAGAATTGGCAGATCTAGCAGCGGAATATCCGTTCGTAGCTCCTGAACACATCCTTCACGAAATCACGACTGACGAAGACAGGGACAAAATGAAGGGGTTTTTAATTCAGTGAAATGGTAATACTTACGAATCTAGAAGCCTTTCGTTAATCAGTGTATTGAGTTGCGAATTTATTATTTATTTTAAAGTAAGCAGAGTTTTATCCTATTTTACATCTACCTATTTTTTTTCACTCAAATGGTTTTTGTTAATGAACTTCGCTCTCTTTACAAGGTATAATAAAGTTAATAAATTCAATTAAGTAGCCCGTTCAATTGGTTTAAAAAAAAAAACATCTAATTTTATCACCCCAATAAATGACAAACCCGCTTCAGACTCGTTTGTGTCTTTATTTATGACATTTGATAGATTTTAGTGCGGCTACCGTACACTACTTAATTAAATTAATCTCTAGTTAATTTGTATTACATTGCCGGTTTAAACAGGAGCCTAACTAGGGAATAATGAAGTGAAGTGGTATTATATAAGCGTCGAGCGAAACAGTCGCAGTAGCCAACGCTACAATATCACCCCGCTCTCCCCTTTACACGAAAAAATATAGAAACGCAAGCGTACACCAACGTCTAATTAAAATGATTAACTTAATGGTCTTAGTCATTAGCGATTTTAATTCTGAATCGTCTATTTTTTTTTCTTTCCGTTGAAATTATAAGTTGGACTACCATTTTACGATTGGCATCGCGATTTTCAACATTTACGAGCAATCATAACATCGCTATTGTAGTTTGTATTTGTTTGTTATGCCGAAGAACTTTGGTTGTTTATTAGTTTTAAAAATCTATATAAAAGGTACAGCGTGGAAAAATATTTTCTTTTAGTTTCTGTAAATATTGAAGATTTTAATTTAGTACTTAATAATATTTGAGCTTATAATGTAAAAATTTTCTGTTTAGTTTTCATATTAGACAGTTCATTCTTTTTATTTACGTAAAAAAGAACAGCTCATTTAACTTAAGGCAAACCAATAAACCATTTTCTTCATTCAGATAAAACAAACGTTTCCATTTTCAAATTGACCACCTTTTCTATCAGCATAGACAAGTGATTCGAAACACCTTCATCCGACATCTATTCTCTATGGCAATCGGTATTGGTTTTATCAGTCTCATTTGAGTCATGAGGCGACCTATTCGCGCCACCCTTGTTCGCTCCCCCACGGAAGCTTGTCGATTTTACCCGACAGGAGTAACAAAGCATAACTTTCGGTCAAGGGTACGCCGAGATGAACCCTTTTTTTATTTGGGAATGATACAGATTTTGTTTACGATGTTTTGCAGTGGGTTTCTAGAACTTTGCCATTTTGATATGTACCGTGGTTTTTGAGAAGTTGGCCAGTTTGCAAGCTAAGCTTTTGTTAGTAAAGTTTAATTTCTTGTGAACGGTTGCACGGAACCTACACCTTTTTTGTTTTTATTTTATTTTTAAAAGATTCATATTTCATTTAATGCATTGTGTGTACCTAAAAGCAAATTGATTTTCCACGCAATTTAATTAATTATCCGCACCAATCCGTCTCGTTGCAAATGTTAAAACGACGCAAGACATTCCAATTAGTTCTTACAAGCAATTTCTTTTCCCGTAATCATAATCGTAATTTATAATTATGATCATAATCTACGTACAATAAAATTACCAGATACAGATCTAGACTGAATTGAGACGTAACTCTTATAAATATTAATTCTAAAATGAGCGCGGAATAAGCTCTAATTATATTATTTTAATGCGCAAACGCCTCCGCATATCCCTGCTTTATCTAATCATAGATTAATTCATAAAGGCAGACGGGACACGCCCATAAATTAAAGCAGATTTTAGCGCTACCATTGAACCCATTAAAACATTCTTTCTTATTTCGGCAAAGACATAAAACTTATATTGTAACAAAAAGCAAAATGAACGTTAGTAATTATGTTAATGATTTCAAAATTATCACTTCAAACAAACCGCACAAGATGGCCGACTATCATTATTTTATAATGTGCTGTGACGTCACTAAATGAGGTATTAATTATTTTATTCGGACAGTGTTACTAGCCCTGTGTTATCGTGGTGTAAACAACTGCTAATTAAAAGGTACATCAAAGATCGACAAGTAATTACAACGCGCCGTACTAATTAGTTTGTTTGTTGAAGATTTTTTTACACTGTGACCTTTTCAATGTCGGAATTAATAACGGAGCTGTCGATTGTCAGCGCTGCATTATCGCCTATTTGTCAAATATTTCTGAGAACTTTATTCTTATGTATGAGTTGTGAGTACCTGGAGCCTTTTCTGCGTAGGAGTCTGTGGAATTGGATGTTTTTGTTTTCGCTACGAAGGGACAGGGTTCCATAGAGTCGGCTTCGAAAATATAGGTTAAATATTTATTTAATTATTCATTACATAGAAAAGTGGATCATCTTTAAATTCATAAAAATTAAATATAATGAACAGGTAGATACAACATACTTTTTAACGGTAACGACGTTTTTAGATGCAAAGAAAAATATAAGATGCTTATCAAACGACTTAAAAATGCTAAACAAAATTCTTTATGAGGTGTTGAGAACAATGTAAAGATTGCATTTTAACAGCTGAATAATAGCTTCATAAACAACACTACACAACATCACAACAATAGTAACATTCGAATACGTATCTCAGTCGCAATCTGTCATTTTTTTTTGAAAAAGAGGTTTTTTCAAGAGATTGCGAACGTCCTGATAATGAATAGAAGTGGCCTTCAGATTCCAGTGGGTAATACAAGAGCAACATGAACTTTGAAGGATTTTTATTTACTTCTACAGCCGCGTCGACTCCATTGCTACCTCTGTTCTCAAAAGGCACCGTTCATTAATGAGGCGTAATATTTTCGTAATTAAGTTACGCACTGGGAAAACAGCGTTATAAAACATTGTGTAACTCTGCGGTCTTACATTAGGATAGATAAGCGATTGATTAGCTGTTTCCTTGTACCGCTAATGAGTCCTCATTAATACTTAATTAGACTTAAACAATATTATTGTTCTTGTAACACAAATGGATATACTGAAAAACTGGTTCTGCGAATTTGTGTTCGAAGTTTTTTAATGTTTCGCCTGCATTTGGTGTGTGTAAAATGTCTGTTTACTTTAGCAGGTTATCATAAATGTGAGATACGGTATGTCTTAGTAGAATGCTCAGTTTTTATAGAGCACCATAATATCTTACAAGGTAAAGTACTGGAAATATAGTTTGCATAAATACGATGAAATATTTTTTATCGAAAACACTACATAATGTTAAATTAATTAACTGAATACCATTCGACATCCATAGGTAAGTAGAACTCTTATCTGGCATTTTACGACAGAACCGGAAAACCACGCGTGATGTGGTATTACCAAACGACTAGGACAGACTACGATATTCAGATTATTTTTTTGTATGTTAGCAACTCTCAACCGGGTGATTTCAAAAGAGGTGTTCTTCAATTCAATTCATTTGTTAATAAAAAAAATGTTAGTAATTGAATAAAATGTTTGTACATCGTACAAATTCCTGTATAGAGGTACTGTCAGAGGCAGTACTGTCCGATACTTCACCGCGGCTGCACCATTGCATGGGAAATGGCGCAGCAGCGATTCACGTACAGATAGTCAAGGTTACTCAAATCAGAGACCAGGATACTGTGGTTGCCGCCCCACACCACATGCACCAAGGACGCAGCGCAGCATTGTAGCAAAGAAACTATTGAAGACCCTCGGTAGAAGACCATCGACAGCGTCAGATGGAGTTTAGAGGAGGAAATTAAGATGATCATTGACCATGATGATGACGACGAAGTGACTGGTTTCTGAGATAGACAATAATTCTGAAAGTTTCTGAGTAGATAAAGATTCAACGAGAGAAGAAAATGTCAAGCTTCTAAGGCTCTGGACAAAGTAACATTGAATCACCGAAAATGACTTTCGAAAATTCAAAATGTAAGGGAATGACCACGTGACATTTCAGTAGTACTTGTTAGCTTTAGATGGGAGGATCCAGTTACCTTTTAAGAAAAATGTATGACGTTGAATATTAAGGCCGTAAGGTGTCGGCCGGTGCCGTATGATGCCGTAAAAGAATAATACCATCCCATCATTTCCCGTGGTTGTCGTAAGAGGCGACTAAGGGACTCACCAGAGAATGGGCAGCAGCGTTCTCTGTAAAACGCAACACCATACACTGCAATCGCCAACCCGCCTGCCAAGCGTGGCGATTATGGCCAACCCCCCCTCTGGAGGAGGCCTATGTCCTGCAGTGGACGTCTTTCGGCTGATATGATGATGATGAATACTTAGGACATCGTTTTTAAAACTCTGTGCATCCTCATAGCAAAGAGTTCTAAATAGGTCACAAAACAATTGTAAAGCAAATATCCCTCTTAGTTTCCATGCAAAATATTTCCGCTTCTATTCCCCTCCTCGGAAGAAGACACTTGATTTAAACAAGGTTATTATACTAACGATTCGACGGGAGACGGTTTAAACAATCATTATAAGTAGCCACATCCCTCAGTGCTTGCCGCGAATCTAACATACACTCGAAAATGTTTCAATTGGCTGTATGGGCTTATCAAGGACGTTGCGGTTAGGAAGTAACGAACTAATTTAATTACCGATTTAGGTTTGTTCATTTATTTTTTTAATTAAAAGGCAGCTTGAGGTTATAAGTAAGAGTTTTTTTTTAATATCTTCCTGTCAAATATTTGGATGTATTTCATGGTCATTTATGAATATTTTACTTAAAAAAAAAATTTTACTCGGGATTTCACTAAGTCGTACAATAATTTGAATTAGATAGAACTACCGCAATCGATGTCACCAAAGCCACTATTGGCTAATACAGGAAACATTTTAAATAATCAATTGCAGTTACCAAAGGAAATAAAATCCTCGGTGTTCAAGAAGCAGAGAGACACTACCAAAACAAAGTTCCATCGAGAACCGACGAAAATTTAAAAGCCATGAAAATATTTGTGAAAATAAGAAAGAGCAAATCTCAATGGCTGGGACGTGTTGAAAGAATACCGGAGGGAAGAGTGAATGAGGACAAAGCGAAAAAGGATAGAGGAGGAACGGTCTCGGAGGTTCGAAGTAAACAAATGATGCGTTTATTCGTGGAAATGGAGCCAATCTTTGGATGTGGTGCTGACTAGTTGAAACGGGAAGCTTCTTTGTTGAGTATTTCGAAGGGAGGAGTGATAAATAATGTGGTGGTAAAGGAAAATGTTGTGTTGAGCATGCATGGCAAAGTCTCGGATATAAAGGAATAGAAATCATTGTCAATAACTGCTTAGCTTTTGAAACCGCCGCTGATAGACCAGGTTATTTTTAAAAAACATTTGAAGGGCGATTCTCTTTTTTTTTAACTAACCGCCATCATTTAAAAAAGACTTCTCATTTGCTACATTTTGACAAGTTTTGACAATGATTGTCGTCGACATGATGTTGCGACTTGAATTTAAATGCTTTTCAAGAGAAAACATGGGCGGCGAGACTTTGTATGTAAAAAGTCATAATTCGAGGTTTGGTTCACAAACTGAATAAGAAGGATGTATACTGTTTGTACGTACTGCCCCACGGAGTAAGAATCTGTCGTTTCCAGAATTCTACATCCTTTTTAAAAGATGGCGACTTATACGGTCAGCTATGACCTCATATATTCGTATGTTCGATCTTTCTACAGCAATCCACACACACGGGTAAAATTAAGCTCATGAACAACCAATCAAAAAGTCTTATGCTAAAGAAAATCAAGCTATTGGTAATCCAAACGATTTGTTTTTATTTAGGAACTGGTTAAAATCATCTGAAAATTTTGATGACGTCGAATGTAACACAAAACTGATTCTATTTCTGGCTTGTCTTCTAAAGACAGTTGTGTCAAGTACAGTGCAAACTGCTTCGTGTCGGTTCACTGCAGAGCCAGCATTTAGAACATAATGTACCTACCTACTGTAACTAGTAGATTTGTCTTACTTTGATTTGTCTTTGTTTAGTCTTGGTGGTTTTGAAAATGCAATGGTTAGTGGCGTAGAAAAAAAAATTCTTTGGGGGTAGCGACTTGATTACGCTAATGAAATATGACAGAATCAACAAAAAAAAATATCGAAATTACTTATTCTTTATTTTTAAAGTTTTATCATTTAAGAGTTTATTGAAAACGATAATAAGTTTATTTAACAATTATCTGTATTTAAACAGTTCGTTCAGAAGACCTTACGATACTATAAATACCAGTCTTGCTTGCTTAGTAGTTGCGTTTTGGCTACCGCTTGATTAGAACACATTGATAATTGACTTGATTTGAACCATAAGTAGCCAGAAAAAAAGCTGAGTAACGATAAAAAACAAAAATACGAAATAATAAAAAGGCAGATAAGAATTTGGGTCACCGCTAGTTATTCAACCCTTTGGTTCTACGCTTATTATTAATAATAATACACAGGCATTTATTACAATTATTATTTGTCCAGATGAGTTGCAGGTGATAAATGCCGTGTTTTAATTCTCACTTGCCATTATTTATTGCTTAAGTTTTAATAACTGATGATAATACAGTAGTCGCATGCTTGAGGGTTAACACCTTGACTGGGAATATTTAGAGCATTTTTTGTTGAATAGTTTTTTGAATATATTTAAATTCTCGAGTCGAATGGATAATATTAATACCTTTTTAGATAGTTATAATTATAGTGAACATCTCGAAAACTTTGGGATTTACAGACTGTATTTGTTTTCGAAGATTGACATCGATACTTCAGAATGTAGATACATTATATAATAAAGAAAAGATTTTCTTTATTATGTTATTTTATTACAGAATTTTGTGCTTTTCCTAGCAGTGGTTTTTGACTGTCATTATATTCAGTCGACATCTATAGAATGATGGTATTGAATTGTCAAATACAAAACCAGTCGACGATCTGAATTTTTGGGTGCTTCGAATCGAAACTAAAACTATAGCAGGCCACAAATCAATGTGCAATAACGGTCATTGCCACACGTACATTAATTGACTTATTATACCAAAAACAGAAATAAGCTATCCTGAATCGACTTTTATCGTAATTCTTAACGTTTTCTAGTAATGAAAAACGTTTCATTATGATTTATTTTTCGAGTATCTACGAATGGATATTAGGGAAAGGTTAATATATTTTATTGAAAGTTTATCTGGCGCCTACTCCTGGATACTATTCAAGCATATTCAAACGTTGTAAAGTATGAAAAAATTGCTATGAATATCAAATGTTGTTGAATGGAGAAGAATGACCTTCTTCTTATCGTGTGGGCAGTAAGGTCTAACGACCCAACACACCCTAGTGTCAGAGTTTTTAAACCGCCGCAAGGGCCTCTGAGATAGTTTATTTGACGACCGCTATTTGACGGCACGGACTCATCTTTTTATCAAACAACACCTGATTCAAGCCTGCAATGTCCTAGCCAAATTGAAAACCACTTTACAAAGTATACTGCCCGTAGGAATCGAACCCACGACCACCGGGTCACAAGGCAAACGCCTACACCACTCGACCACGGAGGCAGTAGAAGAAGGACCAAAAAACATAGATGAGTTATGTTAGAAGTGATATGAAGTAAGGGAGTAAATGAAAACGTAATAGTTAACAGGGAAACAATATGTATTAGCTAACGTTGCGCCGGCGCCGATCACAAGTCTCGGTGGGCCAGTACTGGAAGACGACGATGATGGTGAAGCAGAGCAGTGTGATCAGCGGATATTCTCTTCCTTAACGAGTCGTAAGAAAGGTGACTCAGTAATAATCTATACTAAAATTGAAAAGCTGAAGAGATTTTTTTTATTTGGTTGAACGCGCTTATCTCAGGAACTACTGGTTCGAATTGAAAAAATATTTTAGTGTTGTATTGCTCATTAAGGAGGAAGGCTTATAAACCTATAAGCCGTAGCGTGATGTTATATAACCATATAACATCACGCTACGGCTAATAGGAGCTGAGCATTTAGGAAAAATGTGACGCAAACGAAGTTACACGGGTCAGCTAGTGACTAATACATAGGCAGGAACTTCCTCAATTGATCTGACGCTATAAAAAACTGCGAACACCAATCCGTTGGCCAAGCATGGCATACCCACGCACCCATAGAGTACCCTTATTACCTATTTCACATGATTTACCTTATGACCATTCAATCTATTGCTTTTTAAAGCACGTTTAAATGTGGCCTGTACGTTAGTATTATGAGTAGTATAAGTATAATCAGTCTTTAGTGTTCCACCAGCTTCCTCTCTATGGGCCATGTGCTCTGCGCGGATTGGTTCAAGTCAAATGTCTTCGAATTTTTGTTTCTTAGACATGCCCGTCTCTTAAGATAAGATAATATTTAAAGAAAGAAAAGAAAAAGAAAGAAAAAACATGAAACATTCTTTCCTTTGTCGTTTCATGAGTCATGGTGATGAAATAAATTTGGATTACTAATAAATCTGCCGTAACAAATGGTCGATAGGGCCGAAAAGTTTAGAGTGGCGACCGCGTACCGGAAGATGCAGCGTTGGAAGGCCTTCCACAAGGTGTGCCGATGACCTGGTGAGGGTCTCGGGTAGCCGATGGATGCGAGAAGCACATGACCGATCGTTGTGGCAACACGTCTTTCAGCTGATATGATCATCATCATATTGATGATGATGATCAATCTGTCTAGCTCTTTCACCATTAAGTTGGGGTCGGTTTCCAGCCTAACCAAATGCAGCTGAATACCAGTAATTAACATGCGAGAAGCGTATTTTATTACTTCCGTTACTAATATTATTATTATAGCAGAACTAGCTTTTCCCCATGACTTCGTACACGCATATCCCATATTTTCCCGTTCCCGTAGGAATTTCGGAAAATCCTCACTTAGTTCCCCCATACACTCCCCAAGGAACTTATATGTAAAATTTCAGCTCTGTACTTTCTTTCCACGACCAGTAGTTTCGGCTGCGCGTTGACTGTCAGGCACTCAGTTACCAGTAACGGAAGAACTTAGGATTGTATCCTACACAGCTCACTCATAAATCTACAATAGGTCCACTTCACCCAGCCATATGGCTACATTCAACTAATCAACGGATTTTGGAACTCTAAAACAAGAGACAATTAGTTTTGTCCTAATTTTAGAACAATGAAATGAATCAGCCAGTATTGTACCTACATCCAATAGTGTTTAGTTGTTGTTAAGTGGTATAAATTTCTATAAATAGAACTAATTAGTCCAGTTTAGTTTTAGCACGAAAGACTTGTGTCAATGTGTGTAAAGATTATGGGTGGAGTGTTGTTTATCTTGATGTGAGGATTCATTTTGAGTCTCCTTTCATCATCATCATCTGCCTAGCCTTTTCCCAACTATATTGGGGTCGGCTTCCAGTCAAGCCAGACTTAGCTCAATACCAGTATTTTACGAGGGTCGGCTGCCTACCAGACCTCCACAACCCATTAACTGGGTAACACGGTACTTCATGGCAAGACTGGAATCAGATTTACTAGCTTCTGACAATCCGTAACGACTGCCAAAGATCTACAAATGACAGCCGGGACCAACGGCTTTGAGTCTCCTTTATTAAGTAGAGACCGCTTTGATACTGCCTTGTCATCTCACGGGTGTTTCAAGGCGTTGTGAAATAGATTTCAATGTAAATAAGATGATATGTCATACCCTTGTTTTCATAGCCTTGATAAACTGACTTTTTTTGCTCTTGATAGACACACGTTTGACCACTATCTCACCTGGTAAGCGATGATGCGGTAGAAGATGGAGCACGCTTGCCTAGAGGTAACCTATTCATTCTTGATTAAAAGACGCCCAGGTTGTAGGTATCAGGAAACACAGACTATGGCAGGGAATTCTACTTCTTGAGAGGAAATGCGCCCGCATTTCCTCCGGATAGACTTTGTATGGAAAAAGTAATAATTCGAGGTTTGGCTTAAGCCTATTTCCTCCTCCAATATTAGACCGATTTAAAAGATATTTCAAAAACTGAATAAGTTTTTTTTTCATGAGTAGTTGCCAAATTTGTACACTAGGGCTCTGTTGACAGCGATTTATCGGACAATTTTGAGCATTTTTTGACGGTTCTAGTACTTTTACGGTTAATATATCATCAAAACAGAAAACATAGCGACAAACTCAAAATCCTTCTTATTCGGTTTTTGAATTTTTGAAATATCTCTTAATTGGACCGATTAAAGAGATATTTCATAAACTGAGGAGAAAACAGGAGAGAGCCAAATCTCGAATTATGACTTTTTACATACGTATAAAATCTCGCCGCCCATGTTTCCTCTTAAATATACGCACAATTAATGTGTGACTTAAATTCAGCCTTCCTCTGACAAGATGTCTTAATGTGTTTCCAAAATTAATCTTTTGAACTAATTTTGTCGATAACTCATATTTTGAACCACGCTCTACTACTAAAATATATATTTGTAATTATCCAAATGATTTCATGTTCATTTACATCTAAAGATTATTTTTTTAACTAAAAATAACTGTTTCACCACGTGTCTTCCATATTAAATTTAACTATACAGTAGGTACACAGTTATGGTTCCCGCCAATCCTGTCGGAATCCCTGTATCGCCCCTATACGTATATTTTCCTGTAGGTATAAAACGTATTGGATTTTTGTCGTACAAGGTAAACAATTATTATAATAATTATTACTCATTTTCCTGTTAATTTACACGATCATAAGCAGCTGATACAATTTTTTTTTTTTTTTACAGGAACTCGTCAATTTATAAGGAAATATATAGCTTTAAAATATGTTTATAGGGAACCATACGCGTCGTCTATACTACTAACGTTATTTTTATAAAAAATATATTTTATAGTTCAAGCAAATTATGTATTTCTAAAAAAAGATGCCGTAATTTTTGCGTATACATTACGACTTCTAGTCCAAAAATATTCTACATGTCTAATCTTACTAAGTATCGAAGTCTAAACGAAGCCAAAAGTACTAAAAATAAAAGCCACTCGTAAGTCGATACAGACGACTTCTAACATTAGCTCGATACTCCAACTTAATACACATTAACGGACGGATTAAATGGATCCCATTCATCAACGTCACTACAAAAATGCTATTTCCACACAAAATTAGGCACTCACCTACACTTAGAGGATTTCGCGAACAATCGTATCCCAGACTAATAACTACCAAATGAAGGGTTGTAAGCTCTCTGAATTTTAATGAAATATTTGATTTATGCCCACCAAGCTTCAGGTAGCTTATTATAAGAATATATCATTAACCATTACATATATAATTAAACCGAATCTTAGCCTCCAGCTACCCCAATTTGGAGTCGGGCGCTGCATTATAATTTTAATAAAATTGCCTGTTGTCCAATAAAAAAGTTTAAAAAATAAAGTAATAATAAGAAAATTATAACACATCTGATTGATGTATTATTTGGTAATTTATTGGTTGTAATTACATCGTGTAATAATGGTCGATAATGCTGCGAGCCGGCGGAGTGAGGGCACGATTTATTAGTATTTATTAAAGTATGAATTATTGTATAATTACTGGGATGGGTGCTTCCAAACTAAACAGAGCGGTTGTTTTAGGGTTGAATTTATGGGCAGTTCTCGGAGTCGATCTAATCGGGCTTGTTTGCGATGTAATTCGGGCGCCTCGGCCGCTATAAAACTATGCCGATGAGTGTGTTGGCCTGCTGTGAGCTCAGCCGGAGCAAAACCGGCGCAAAACCGGAGTAATGATAACTCAATTCTGATGTGAATGTGTTATTGTATTGCTCTAGTTTCGGTTAAGAATATTTATGGCGGTTTTTGAGTAACTTACGACGTAGTTCGGAGTAAAGCTTGGATTATCAATGGAGACTTGTGTTGTGGAAATAATATTGTGTTTTGAGTACTTAAATGTTATGGATTTTCTATTCAGAGTGATATGCTCTTTGAAAATATTTATTTACAGCAATTGTTGTTGCACAGGCTTTTGCCTTTTTATTAGGCTTTTTGTCTCAATTACATTTTGGAAGCAAGTGATTGTTTTATATGAGTTTTAATAGCTCAAAAAACACATTTTCCTTTTTTAAGCACACATTAAAATGCTGTGTGGTCTCCACTAATCCCATGATTGATTTTGACAAACAGCTCGCATCGTAAAATCGATAAAATTTAATCGATACCATATGTCAAATGGGGCCATCACTCTCGATACAAACTAATTCAGTTGATCCCCGCAATCGACTTATGTATCGATAAATAAGATGGATATTACTTCAAAAGAATTAACTTTACATAAACAAACATTTGTAGTGAATTGTTAATAGTTTTTACTGGCCCTTAATGCAGCACACGTCGTTTCGTTGATCGTACTTAAGATAAAATAGTTTACAGATGCGTACAAAAGCTGTTATTACGCGCTTCACATAATTTATGCATTGACAATTTTAATTACCTCAACCGTATGCAAGTTGGTTTTTATAATGAAGCCGAATGAATTTAACTTTCACCTTAATTATTATGTTTAAAATAAGTTTTCGTTTTGTTCGGAGGCTGTGAAATGTTGCTTTGGTGGCCAGTGCTTGAGTTCTTTATTTTTTTGGTCACGGTCGAATTTTCGAAATTTGAATTAAGAAAATGAGTTGCTATAATTGTCTGACCGAATTTTTGAGTAAAACTAACATTGTCGAATTGCTTGAGATTCTTTTTGTTAAGGGTAAAATTTTCGAAATTAGAATTAAGAAAATTAAACATTTGGAAGGTGCTTTTGAATATACTCGACGTCGTCTGGATATTCATTTTTCTTTATTTAGTTTAGTTAATCAATTGACCACTATATAAAGTTGAAAAAAATCCTTCTTATAGGCACTGACTACTAAATGTAACTTCAAAGAGTAGTTCAATCTTAATGGCTTCGACAAAGTCCACTTAGTGTTCATCAAGTCTATCGTGATCTACAAATAAACTGTGCCTAACTACGAGCTACGTACCGGAGCCACTGGCAAATAGGAAGTCCCTTTGTAGGGAAGACGTCTTCAAGTAGGGGTAAAACAGCTTGCCGCCGTCCTGGGGACTGCCGCCGCAACTGTACAATAAGAAACTCTATAGAAATACCATGCTAGACAAAGTAAAGAAAAGAACGGAAAAAGTCAAGTTGTGTTAAACTTCGCTGCTTTGGTATATCGCGTATCTTCCCGCCTAGATCGCTTAAAAGGACTCCTCAGGCGTTCTCCCGTGCCGCCGAGGGGGTGGGGGGGTGTGCAAGGAACGCGCGGCGCTGCGCGATTTTTACCCAAGACCACGTGTTAGCCACGTGCATGGAAACTTTTGGCGAAGTTTTTCCTCGCGTGCATGCGTGACGCGGTCCTTTTTTATTAGAAGGTTAACTTCCTCCCACTTCGCAGTTTTATTTCTTGGCGCGTTCTCTTTATCTACGTACGGTCTATCACATCGACTGTTTCATTTTATCGACTCATTTTATATAGTTACGATATCTTTTATAGACGGATAATTCGAAAATTAAACGCGCGTAATTTTTGAATTTGTTCGAAACCGTTTTGTCGGTTTAAACAAAACCGTTTTCGAATTCGAATTGTAGCCGTTAAAGTACGTATTCGGAAAGATTAGAACTTATGGATATTAAAAATTAAAATACGTCGATTAGTTCCAAATTTCGGAATGATCATTAATATTGATTGATACGAGCCGTGTCTAACACTCATAAAATTTATTGATTATCGACGTCAGATTTCACCCACAGACAAGGGAATTTATAATAACGTAATAGTAATAAAAGAGCCGCTTTCTCAACACAATGCATCACTAGACTAAACCATTTTGCAATCAACATATCAACTAAACCGTGTCTAGAAAATTCTTAATTGAACTAATGAGAAGTAATTACAATTTTTATTGCGGCCATAATGATTACGATGCCTTAAAATAATAAAAGCAATTAGACATTGATGGGCGTAGCTGAGTAGTTTATGGTTGTCTCTGTCGCTCTCAGGCAGCAGTGGGCTCGCGGGGGACACCGCGATCAGATGTAATTGTTTGAACGGTTATAAAAGTTGATGTCAGAGACGGTGTTCTGTTTGTCGTAAAATGGCGAGATGTTTCCATTTCCAACGTTTTAATGTTAAAAAATACATTTACGGAGCTCTAGATATTCTACATACAAATCGTTGTGGCTGACACAATTGAACAATCTAAATATTAATCAAAGCCACACAATTTTAATGACCGCGTGTACAATTAAAATGACTGATTCATAGCAACGAAGTTGGGATACAAATGAGTCACGTGATATACTCTAATTAGGTACAATGGACTAAGAATTCAAAGGAATAAAATGATGCGATCACGTCTAAATACAACTAACGAATAGATTAGGCTGTCACATCGCGAGGGGCTTATGATTGACTTTTGCGCGAGTTGACACCGAATTGTCAATAGTTCTTGGCAGAGAACGAATTTCTGACTTTGACTGTGACGGTAGTTGGTATTTTTTAATTTGCTTTTATGCTTCCTTTATCGTTTTATTTAAAATATACCTACCTACATGGTTTTAAGCAGATCATTTTTTATTTTGTGTTCTGTTTTTTTTATTTTTCTTTTTTTTTAAAGAAAACGAAAATAAAGTTTTCTTTTTGGGTTAGTTTTTTCCTGATAGATTGTCAGGTCTATACATTAGATAAACTTTAAATTCTAAATTTAAATTCTGGAAGGAATATTTTTCCTTTGAAGATCTGTATTTCTGGTTTTATTTATTATTTTTCCAAGAAAAATAATGTCAGATTTGCTTACAAATGACTTTGTTTTATTATTTCAGAACGGAGCTTTTAACCTTAAATGTCTTATTATTTTGACTTAGATGGTCTAAAGAAAATTGAAACAAACAGGGAGAACAAAAAACGACAGGGGTTAGGAAAAATAAATAAAAATTAAAATAAAACAGAGCGTGTAAGAAAACTGAAATAAAAGGTACTTCAATTTAAACTTTTTATTCAGAATACATATTATTGATACTTATCATTTAATAGTACATACATAGATATTAAAAGATAATTTCAAATAGTTAACATACACGTCATTTTTACGGAAAAAGAGGTGGAAAAAATTGGGAACAAAAAAAACTAACTTTGTATGCGCAGGAGCATGTTTGAAGTTGTCTAAAAAATGTTATCGTGCAATCAATCTTTATAATCATATTTTTATGGTATCATGTATTGCGTTAGTCTATTATTTGTGTATTTTCTCTCGTTTTTTATTATCATTATACACGGCGGACGTAATACGATGGTTGGTAATGATCAGTCTGATTGATTTTAATCATTTTAATAAAAATAAAAAATTAGTAGGAATGTTAGTGTGAGATTTTTTTTGGAGTTTATGTAGCCCTATCTTTTATCGAACATGGCTCGAGCTCGTATTGTTTATTGACAGAGGTAATAATATACATGTAGTTAGGTATAATTATTTCAATTGTATTTGAATCATTATATTATTTTGTACCTATTTAAGAATTAAAATTTCAGATGAAATTTTTAAAGAGTTTTTGACGTTTTAAGAAAAAAATGTATAATTGGTTCAACAACTTACAAAAGATATTGAATGTGTGTTTTATTCATGAGGGAAAATTATGTTTCATTTGTATTCAATTTACAGTTTCCATAAATAATATTCTTTTTGTAATTAGAAAATTTTATGGTTGTAAAATTAATTAATTTAAAATATTCTAAAACACAAATTAGGTGTTACATTTTGAATATAATAGTGATTTTATCAAAAAAATAAGTGGGTGATAACAAAATGATGTAAAATGAATAACGTTCCACTTAATATCATAATAATGAGAAAATTAATGATGTAGTAATAAATTCATGCTCTAATGATAATGCACGTGTTTTTTATCGTTACAATCAAATTACCTTTCAAATTAGGTGTTGAGCTGTCGAAATGAATATTGAAAATAATTTCATGTTCAAAATAATTTTTCGAACGAACTTTTACTTGGACTACAAAAAGATATTCAGTACTCGTCCAGATATACGCATGATGATGCACTTTAAACGGAAAATCAATACAGCCTACAAAAAAAGTTGGCCAAAGAAAAGAAAAAAAGTAAAAAAAATACCTACAGAAAAACGCGACACATGTATTCGAACCAATCAGCTGTTTGTTGGCTTCGTTCGCCCCGCCCCGCGTAACTTTTCCTCTTTGGCACGTCAAAAATATAACCATTCCGTCATTTTCCCGATACGTGTGATAAACTTTTTTTTAAGGTATTCAATTTCTTTTTTTATCTCGCTCTCTGTCCCACATTCATACTATTTCTTTCTTAAACTTCATGATGGGCATGAAAACTACTAGACGCGGTCTCGCCGCCATCAAAATATTTTTTTATTTCGAGTTCAATTATTAAAATTAAAAAATTTGCGTCATTTAGAAATGGTTTCACTAATTAGAATTTAAATACTAAACTTAGAAATTCTGTAAAGTGTTTAGTCTGAAGACAAAAAATAAATAAAAGTAAAACTATCAAAACAAAACTTATTTCTACAAGAAAACACAAAAGCAAGAAAATACATTGTTATAACAATACAAAACTCAACACTTACAATATCCCAAAAGCTTAATTATAGTAGTTAGAGCTTTAGATTTGTTTTCGTAGCAGTGACGTTGTTAATTAGCCGGCGCTCGCTGATTCATCACTTTATAGCGTCTCAGCGGCTAGTTCAAGCCGATACTTAATTATTACACTCCCAACACGGTACCAGTTTCCTTCAAATAAAATCCTTGTAAGCCTACAACAACACTCAGTCCAATATCCGAACGCACTCGAAAGTTTCAAATTAAAATGACAGAAGACGCGCGAAACGTTTTTTTTTTCAACTGTCAAACGTGACACGAACAAACGTAGATACGGCCGGCCACGTCAGTGCGCTGACGTTCACTAGTCGCGACTCGGCGTAAGTCGAGGAGAAGAAGGCAGCGGTCTCGGCCAACACGCCTTTCGTTCGTCTCTCTCTCGCACGGCTATACCCGCCCGACCATTTTTACGGTTTAACCGACTCAATTCAATTCAACTCAACTCAATTGTCGTGGCGCGAATGCCTTCGCACTGGACGCTAGAGTGAGACGTATAGCTTTCGCCTTATTTCAGTGGCTGCGTTTCATTAAATACAATTTAATTGTTTGGGTTAACGCAGTGTGGAGTAGTGCACCGAGGATCAGGTCTTGGTGTTGAAATGTTGACGTAACATGCGTTTGAAGTAAGAATCTGCGTTCGGAAAAGCGGAATAGAGCCTTAATCTTAGTTTAAGACGCAGCTGTGGGCACGGATCGTTCGTTTCGCTCGCGCCACTATCGTCCGGCGGGCCGGCGGCGTGCGCGCGAGCGAGACGTCCGAGCGCCGAGAGGCGTTACCGTTTCCATCGGCTCTCACTTCTGGGTGTGTAAAGTTTTAGGCCGAAACATGTAAAAATGCATCTTGAAAAAAAGTTATGTATTAAAAAAAGAAGCTTAGTGCGAGGTGGGGGGGACATTAATGCTGGCGGGAGGTGGCGAGGATGGCTTTTTTCGCATGCTGTATTTTCGGGGGTGTTCGCGTAACTGGACAATGCATTATCGAGCAGTGCCGGCAAATCGGACGCATCACCTTAGTGGCCCATTTGAACTCGAAAACAACTGGATTTGAATGGGATATAGCCAGCCGGGTGATATAATGGCTTTACCGCATTTCGAATAGATTCCTAAAATGAATCTGGATAAACATTACGTACAATGTAGTAAAAAAGTAACAAAAAGTATTAAACGCAATTAAAAATTTCACGGATTTCAATTTTAAGTACCCTAAATGAGTTACAATCAATAAATACGCTATAAAATGATTTGGGTGTATCATTGAATTGATTTCTTGATCTTTAAAAAAAGGATGATTAATTGGATTGGAATAATCACAGGTGCAACGCACTTATAAAGATGAATTTCACGTATTTTGTTAAGTTTCTGTATGGTCTGATATCTATTATCCAAACTTTTTCTAACTTATTGTGTCCATTATTTAGTCGTACAATTAATATTTCCATCAAATTGTTTCATCTGTGAGTCATCTAGTTTGCGTGATCATACTTTATCATTGGAAAATATCAGATTTTTGCGATCTTAAACTTCGATAGACTGATCGTCTGTCTGTAAATGGAAGATATTTTTTTTTCGTAAATACTCCTACTATCTTAACATCAATGACTAACGATTTCCTCTTTATTCAGTTCTTATTTAAAATTGGAACACCACTAGCTTTCCCCGACCTTAAACCATAGTATAAAGAAACTTAGATTCCGGGTAGCTGTTCAATTGAACGCATCCACAACTTCTTACATTAACTTTCGATCACTTAACGAGTACTATCCTAACATTTTCCTTAACATAATATGAAGTCGAACTAAAACTAAATTTTCAAAATATTTTTTTATAAGTTACCTCAAATATTTGTGTAATCTTTTCAATATGAGCTGTAAAAGGACTTTAAAGGATAGACGATTGACAAAATAAGCCATTAACAAGAAAAAAAAAACCGGCCAAGTGCGAGTCGGACTCGCACACGAAGAGTTCCGTACCATAAACCTTAATTTTATTTGTTGTTATAGCGGCAATAGAAATACACAATCTGTGAAAATTTCAGCTCTCTACCTGTTACGGTTCTAGAGATATAGCCCACTGACATACAGACGGACGGACAGATGGACGGACGGACGGACGGACAGCGGAGGCTTAGAAATAGGGTTCCGTTGGTTACCCTTCGGGTACGGAACCCTAAAAAGTAAAGACCTATCTCACATAGACAAAAACTCAGATTTAAAGAGACGAAACTCGATGTCTTTCTTTGTCTCGATCTCTCCTCCCTATCCTCTCCGACATGTTGTGTACCTATAAGTTTATAAGTACAAACGAGAATTACTTTATTCTCTTTCTCAACAGATGAAGATGTAAGTACTTAATGATTTTACAATTCTCAAATACTCTCTCTCCTTCTCCTTATCGTGTGGGCAGTAAGGTCTAACAACACCCCACACACGCTAAGTGTCAGAGTTTCTAAACCGCCTCGAGTGCCAAACAAGCGGCTTTTTGGCTTTCTCAAATATTAAAACTCTTTAAAATAATATATTCTTTTGAATATAAAGAATTTGAAAATAAAATCTGTAAACACGCACACACATGCATCACACGACACTTGGGGAGGCCTATGTCCAGCAGTGGACATCTTTGTGCTGTTATGATGATGATGAAATGCAGTAAAACGGCTTTAGGTAGACCCTTTCTCCAAATGAGTAATTAACAACAATGTAAATTAAGATTGGCTGCTTTTTTAATCAATTTAGTCGCTTTCAAAGTCTTATAGTTCGAGGGCCTGTTTCTAGATAGTTGTATTTCTCCCGCCTGCCCTATTCGACACACGCCTGGACATAGGCCTTCTCTTGATTACGGCACGTGTGTTGATTCTGAGTTAGACTCATCCACCTTCGCCCTGTGATTTTTAAATACATTAGACTTGTGAAGTGAAATAACAGCTGCACGGGTCGATCTTAAAGGTTAAGCAACGCTTGCCAAGGTTGGTCTGTGGATGGGTGACCATCTTAACTTACCGAGTTTCCTCCGTGCCTCGGAAAACACGTTAATCCGTTGTTCCCGACCGTCATTTGTAGATCTTTGGCAGTGTTTATGGATAGTCAGAAGCCAGTTAATTAGGTATCTTATTATGGGGACGTGCTGCAGACATCGAGTCTATATTTGTCCTGCAGAAAAGAGCCATCAGAGCCATTTACAATCTACGTCGGCGTGATTCCCTAAGAGAACTGTTTAAGGATATCAACATCATGACGGTACCTTGTCAATACATTTACGAAAATATTATGTATGTTCGGAAAAATCTTCATCTCTTTAGCAAGATTAGTGACAGGCATAATTTTAATACTAGAAATAGGAACAAATTAGATCAACCCCGATTCAGATTGGCCAAAGTACACACTTCTTTTATGGGGTACTGTATTAAATTTTATAATAAAATACCAGTTGATATTCTCGAACTGAATGAGAGAAAATTTAAAGCATGCATAAAACGCACACTATGTAGACAAGCGTATTATAAACTGGAAGATTATATCCTCGATAAAAACGCTTGGCTAAATGCTGGTCCTGCTCCACAGTCACAGCTGCTTAGGTCCACTTTTTAGGTTTCTATGTTTTTATATTTGGAAGAGATGCTTGCTCCTTTTAGAGGTTCTTACATTATTTCGTTTATTTATTCTTATAAACATACAAATTATATTATTATATTAATTACTTATTTATTCTTTTTGATGTAAGATCTTAATCGTTCTCTTTATTAATTTATTTTTCATTATTTGGTCATTGACAACCATAGTTTTGTGTAAAGTAGAAGCATATTTTTCAAATTTTGTAAATGTGAGTACCATGAAACCATTTACATTTTATGTGAGTAGTTATAGTTTTACTTGTTGGACATGAACGAGCATGGTGGTTGAGAGCATGTCATGCTCACTCAAATGTCTCGCTGATGGCGGCGCGTGGGTTTGATCATTCGGTTCCCTTCGAAATGGTTGAGCTGAAGGGTGCCGATACACGCGTCATGTTCGTGAACAGGCGCCGTCGGTTGAGACTGGTCATCTCTTAACTGCCATTGGCTTATTTTAATCTTTATATTTAAAATTCTTATAATAAGCCTTTTTTTTTTCCTTTGCATTGTCCTCACATGCAGAAGCAACAAGTATATGTAACTTGAAATTTTGTAAAACCAGAACATGATTTAAAAGAGTGTCCGTGGAGTTTCTTGCACGTTCTTCTCCATAGAGATCTACGCTTTGGAACGTGCAAATAGCTTCCATGTTTTTGACTGACCGACCTTGACGTTTCAAAAGTGCCTGTGAATGGTTTATTTGAAATAAAAATGCTTTGAATTTGAATCTGACTTCAGTCTTGCCATGAAGTACCGTGTTACCCAGTTAATGGGTTGTGGAGGTCTGGTAGGCAGCCGCTCCTCGTAAAATACTGGTATTCAGCTAAATCCGGTTTGGCTGGAAGCCGACCCCAATAAAGTTAGGAAAAGGCTAGGCAGATGATGATTAGACGTGTGAAGTGAGAAATTAGTTGACACTTGATTGATGCGTATCATATTGATGATAGATATATATTTGATGAAATAGTTGAATTATTTATATATTTTTTTACTAAGGAATAGTACCTAGTTCAAGTGCACGTTAAAAATTTGCTTCAATAAAACAAATAAGCTTGCATTGTGAAGTTAAAGAGTTGAAACTTATAGTTTCAAACAGCAAAATGCCAGATAAACTTTGATTACGATCAAAAAGATGTCCATTGAAAAATAAAGAAAAATATTTTTTTCAAGATTTAGGTAAAAAACTGATCAAACAGAATTTAAATTTAGGAACCAAATCGAACTATGATTGAGAAGAAATACCTGATCATTGCGGGAAGCCGATGGATGCGAGACGCACAGAATCGGTTGTTGTTTTTTTTTTGGTTGCTTATAATGGTTATTGCTCAATGGGACTTGAGAATCGGTTGTTGTGCCGACACTGGAGGAAACCCTATGTCCAGCAGTGGACGTTTTCGGCTGATATGATGATGATGAAGTGATATATAATAATAAAGAACCACAAGACGAACGGCGATGCGACACCGGTACATGGCGGACATCCCACCCGCACGCACAAAACGTTTTGGGAACACATTCATAGTGCGTACAGCTAAGGAGTGGAATTCCCTGCCGGAGTCTGTGTTTCCTGATAGCTACAACCTGGGAGTCTTTAAGTCTAAAGTGATAGGTTACTTCAAGGCAGGCGTGCTTATCAATAGTAAAAAAAAAGGAGCTAACTGACTCGAACTGAATTTATTAAAGGATGGTGAAAGAAGATATGCTTTGCTATGGTTGGCATATATACCAAAACATGAAACTATTTTTTTTTTCATGAATCACAATTACTTGGAAAACATACTTTCAAACCGCTAAAAATTAAATTAACTTTGTCTGCTCCATTATTAACCCTAAAAATCATTCTCAATAAATTCAAATTTAAAGCTAAGACATTATATTACAGTTGGTACGTTAGTTTAAACGGGCCGGGCCGCAGGCGATCGGTTGTTAATCAATAATCTGCTTGACCTCTCATATCAAAGAGGTACCAACTGTAAAAGCTCTAAGTAATTGTATTAGGCGATGTTTGCCGATATATCAACTAGTTGCTTAGGTTGCGTTTAGATAGGACACCTTTAGACGTTGGCCTTTTGATTTTAAAAGCTGATTTGAGATGGTTTATGCAAGACTAGTGATCCGCCCCGTCTTTGGATGGATACAAGTTAATAATATACCTACATAAACTATCCTCGTTTACCGAAAGAAATAAAGTTAAAACATTGATTTAACAACAGACGGATTGTTGTCTAATAAAAAAAAATTATCAAAACCTAAGCCAACTCGCAGAGACCCCGTTAGACATGTCGAATGGAATAGAACAGCATGCGACGATTATCCCTGTACGCACTATCAAAGGTATTACTTAGTACTAATTCCCGCTAATCTATACTAATCATCATCTGCCTAGCCTTTTCCCAACTACATTGGGGTCGGCTTCCAGTCAAACCGGATTCAGCTGAATACCAAAGTCTTACGTGGAGCGGCTGCCTTCCAGACCTCCACAACCCATTAACTGGGTAACACGGTACATCTTGGCAAGACTGGAGTCAGATTTACTGCCTTCTGACAATCCGTAACGACTGCTAAAGATCTACAAATGACAGCCGGGACCAACGGCTTAACGTGCTTTCCGAGGCATGGAGGAAACTCGTTATGTTAAGACGGTCACCACAGACCAACCTTGGCAAGCGTTGCTTAACCTTGAAGATCGATCTGTGCGGCTGTTATTCTTTAGCCACGAGCTCTTCAAATCCGCTAATCTATACTAATAATACTTCATAATATTACAATCTTCAATCAATCAATCCACCAATCTATGCTAGGTAATCTATACTCTATACTAATATATAAAGCTGAAGAATTTGTTTATTTGTCTGTTTGTTTGTTTGTTTGTTTGCTTGAACGCGCTAATCTCAGAAACTAATGGTCCGATTTGAAAAATTCTTTCGGTGTTAGATAGCCCATTTATCGAGGAAGACTATAGGCTATATATCCTCATGCTAAGACCAATAGGAAAGGAGCAGTAATGAAAATTGTGACGCAGACGAAGTTGCGCGGGTCAACTAGTATTACTATATAATATTAGTATGAAGAGTTTGTTTGTTTGGTTGAAGGCGCTAATCTCAGGGACTACTGGTTTTCATTATTTTAGCGTTGGATAGCCCTTCTCCGAGGAAGGCTATGAGCTTGTACAGTATCACGCTACGAAAAATAAGAGCGGAGCATTAATGTATAAAATGTGACGCAGACGGAGTTGGGCGAAGCATAGTTCATAAATACGAGTATAAGTGCTTAAAAGAGTTCATAAATGGAAATGTTTAAAATAATTCAACCAGTAGAATTGAAACTTTGAAATGAATGAAGAAGATCAACGTCCTGTTCGTTTCATTCATGTTCACAGTTTGGACACAGCTACGCTTTAACGTAGGTAGAGAAAAAAACAAGGTTGCCTGGGAAAATCTTCGCGGTATCACGATATTTCTTCAATGGTTTATTTTAACGAATCTCCAATGCCTCATTATATCGTTTTTAACACTCACACTTTTAAAGAAGTGTGATTTTATCTGCAACTAGTTGACCCGCGCAATCGTTTGCGTCACAATTTTCATTACTGCTCCACTCCTATTGATCTTAGCGTGATGATATATAGCCTATAGCCTTCCTCAATAAATGGGCTATCTAACACTGAAATAATTTTTCTTATCGGACCAGTAGTTCCTGAGATTAGCGCGTTCAAGTAAACAAACAAACTCTTCAGCTTTATCTATATATTAGTATAGAAATCTTACCACCGCTACAAGGTGCCAATTCCAATGATTTTAAAATAACTATTGCAATCGCATGTCAGTTGCAATCTGTTAAACATGTTAAATGGAAATTGAGGCTTTTTGACAGCTTTCGACAGATACGAATGCAACGATCACGGATTAATAAAATAGTATAATTTTATTGGCCCAAAGATTTAAAGTTTTTTTTTTTATAAGAAGGTCAAAGTATGGCCTCAAAACTTGTCATCTAAAATGTCATTGTATTCAGGAACTGGACCCTAAGAAATACTATCGTCACTGAGATTTATCTTAGCACCGGTGATATTTTGTAGCCATGCCCATGTATCTTCAGTCCGCGTGGATAATTTAGTTACGAGTTTGTGGACAGTTTAATGGGTTCCCAAGGACTTACTGAGCTCCATTGCTTAGTTTTTTGATGTTCACATTTGGCGATTTATCTAGTGCATTGGTAGTCCTATGAAGTATGCTTTTCTAATAAGTCTTCTTACGTATTAACACTACAGTAAAAAATATTTACAACCTTTTTTACGAAAACGCGTAAATTGCCGGAGGCTGTAGACAAGTGATATTTTGTCACAGGTAGATAACAATCGCCTTCGCCGCGGCGATTGTTAAAACGTCAAAAATTGTGTGATTGACAAATGCTGCCAAAAAGTCACGTGACACCTAAACCTTAATATTTAGGCATTTTAAATACTTGCATTCGCTAATAGAATGACACTTTGTATAGAACCTGAAAACTTTTACATCCGTCACTTCAACAGCAACATCGGGGACACAATCAGTGGGTCACTCAACCGGCAACTGTCAGCGCTCAAGCACAATTATTATTGTGATGGCAACACCTAACGCGTCGCCGAGCTGTAGCTATGGACATATCATGCAATGCTAGTATTGATGCTGTGTAATATTGACGTAGCTGGTGCTGGCGTTGGAATACACATGATCAAGTATTGTGTTAAATGTTTACATTGATTATACCTGTGTGTGCCAAATAAGCATTTTTTCTTTGGTTGGCTATGTTATTTTTTTGAGTGCGATGGGATTGTGTAGGTAGTTTATTAGCATTGTCCACAAACCCAAAAACGAACACAACTTTTCTACCCATCACCGTCACTCACATGAGCACACCAGTAGGTACCATCAGGGACACAATCTGTGGGTCACTCAATCGGCAACTGTCAGCGCTCAAGCACAATTATTGTTGTGATGGCAACACCTATCGTGTCACCGAGCTGATACTGTAGCTGTGGACATTGCTAGTATTGATGCTGTGTGTAACTTTGACATACTCCTAGTTTTTGTTCTATGTTATTAGATTCTGATCATGTATGGCGGTCAATTCCTTCATAGTGTATAGAATCTTCCTTTTCTTTACTTTCTTTGATTGGCTTATATCAGTAGAAACTAAGTTGAGGCACTCGTGGCTAAAGAATAACAGCCGCACAGATCGATCTACAAGGTTAAGCAACGCTTGCCAAGGTTGGTCTGTGGATGAGTGACCATCTTAACATACCGAGTTTCCTCCGTGCCTCGGAAAGCACGTTAAGCTGTTGGTCCTGGCTGTCATTTGTAGATCTTTGGCAGTCGTTACCGATTGTCAGAAGCCAGTAAATCTGACTCCAGCCTTGCCAAGAAATACCGTGTTATCCATTTAACGGGTTGTGGAGGTCTGGTAGGCAGCCGCTTCACGTAAAACACTGGTATTCTGCTGAATCCGGTTTGACTGGAAGCCGACCCCAATGTAGTTGGGAAACGGCTAGGCAGATGATGAGTAGAAACTAAGTTATTTATCTTTTGAGTGCGATGGGTATGTAGTGCATTTGCCTTCTAACGTTCTTATTTTTTTCAAGTTTAATCGTTTTTATCCATCTCCATCTCTTACACCACACGCAATAAGGGACACAATCAGTGGGTCACTCAACCGGCAACTGTCAGCGTTCAAGCACAATTATTGTTGTGATGGCAACACCTAACGCGTCACCCATTGTTGGCGGTATTCGTGCTATAGTATTATGTGTCACATTGACGCAGCTTTTTATGGCGTTTGGATTCGCTTGCAAGGGTTCACTTGCGCTTAGCCATTTAATACGAGATTTGTTGATGATTTGCTTATGGTTGATTTGCTAATTGTCGTAAAACGAAAGTCTGCACTCTGTAGAAACGCCTCCTTTCTAATATTGACATAGAATTTAGAGAGTTTGCTTCAATCAATCAGTTCATGAATGAGTTAAATCAGAATAATTCTACCAATCAAGCAGCTAAACGTTTCACATTCAACATCAGGGCTTATATTCTCTCAAATTGCTCTAAAACATAATATTCTCCTCATTGTATATAGAATATCTTCTGCAAACCATTTCAAGACACTATATTTTATTATGAAAACACAGCAATTTTTTTTTTACTATTAATAGGCACGCGCTTGACCACCATCTCACCTGATGGTAAGCGATGATGTGGTCGAAGATGGAGCACGCTTGCCTAGAAGTAACTCTTGACTTAATTCCTTTGTAATCTTGGTTAACTGTCCAAAAACGAGCAATCTGTTGTCCCTCATACTCATGTTAGTATATTATGAATACTAGTGATACTAAAAAAATCTAATTAATCCATCCAAAAAATATTGAACTCGTATTTTTTTTCTTTATCAAATGAATAACAAATGATGAAGATAAAACGCATCAAAGATCAGTAGTGCGGGGTTGTGACGTCACTTTCCGATAAAAATTGTATCGGAGTGTGACGTCACATGAGTTTTAAATCCACTATATCGTCTTAATTTTTTGTTTACTTGAAAAAAGGGAAAGTACGTGCCGGATATTTTTTGAAAATCTATCTGACTTACTATTTAGATTTTTTGATATAATAAATACCCTATTGATTGAAACTCATACTGTCGACAAATATACTCTTTTATTATGACACTAGTCGACCCGCGCAACTTCGTCTGCTCCGCTCCTTTTGATCTTAGCGTGATGATATATAGCCTATAGCCTTCCTCGATTAATGGGCTATCTAACACTGAAATAATTTTTCAAATCGGACCAGAAGTTCCTGAGATTAGCGCGTTCAAGCAAACAAACAAAAAAACTCTTCAGCTTTATATATTAGTACTAGCTGACCCACGCGGCTTCGCTCCCGTCAACTGGCTACTACCCTACCTACCCTACCTACCCTACCTACCCTACCTACCCTACCTACCCTACCTACCCTACCTACCCTACCTACCCTACCTACCCTACCTACCCTACCTACCCTACCTACCCTACCTACCCTACCTACCCTACCTACCCTACCTACCCTACCTACCCTACCTACCCTACCTACCCTACCTACCCTACCTACCCTACCTACCCTACCTACCCTACCTACCCTACCTACCCTACCTACCCTACCTACCCTACCTACCCTACCTACCCTACCTACCCTACCTACCCTACCTACCCTACCTACCCTACCTACCCTACCTACCCTACCTACCCTACCTACCCTACCTACCCTACCTACCCTACCTACCCTACCTACCCTACCTACCCTACCTACCCTACCTACCCTACCTACCCTACCTACCCTACCTACCCTACCTACCCTACCTACCCTACCTACCCTACCTACCCTACCTACCCTACCTACCCTACCTACTATAATTTGAGATTTAAACTATCCTATCTCTCAAGTTGGATCGAACTGCACATGGTGTGCGAATTTTATTATAATCGGTTAAGTGGTTTAGGAGTCCATTGAGGACAAACATTGTGACACGAGATTTATATATATTATTATAAGAAGATAGAGTTCGAAACGGTCCCACTACTAGACTAAATTAACTAGCTTATACAATATAACCTTGCTCACCTGTTCTGTCCTTGTACCGTTCCATCTGTCCATCCCCCAACCCTAGTTAGAACCTACATTCTACACACATTATCGCGGTAACAGAATCACTATCGAGCAGCGAACAAAGTCAATTAACTTGTTTTTTTATAGTTTTCATACACTTTTTTTAACTACCATCGCTAGCGAGTATAGATTGTTAAAATTCATGATAGACGTACTGGAAAGTCCAAGTGGTTGGGCAGTAAACTGAACTGGTTGACTGTTGTAACTGTTGTAAGGAAATGCTTTCACAAATACTATCCTTATTAAAAAATCAACCAACCTACCAACTATACCCTTATTAAGTTTTTACGAAGGAGCTCTGTCATTGTACCTGACAAGATCAGCATTGACTACGCCGTCGAATTGTTTTTAAATTGCTGTAAGACCTGACCTTTCGTGAAAGCCTCTCTTCGTTTAATGACTTTTTTTAGGACAAGTCCGCTAAACATTCCCAACCACTGCAACTCCTGAAAGCCAGAATCAAATGACTAAAAAGAGACTGAATAAAGATTTTGTCTTCATAGATAAGTTTCCTCTAAACTTCCTGAAAACATAGTTGTTATCCACTTTATTTAATTTTTTTTTAATTTGTAATGGATTTGCTCTTGACTCTAGTCTATGTCAGAGATGACAGAGACAAAGTCTACGATGGAGCGAGCCCTTACTTACAACAAAAACAAACCAAAACAGAACAACCCCAATCGAATCAAAACTAAATCGGTAACAAATCGTCTAAAGAATCGAGACATCGTCTGTCTCAGGTAACACGAGACTTAACGTATAAATAGCGCATGACGTCACGCCTTCAAATACGACCAGCTTGCAGCGGACGAAAGTTGCTGGTTCAATTAATTATTGATAACGACTGAATGTTACGTGTACTGTTTGGTTGGTGAAGGAATTGCTATCAGACGTAAGTTTAGTTTGCTTTGCTAAGTTCCATCCGGAACCATGATGATGAGGATCCATGTCAGAGGCCTTTGAGGTGGTTTAGAAACTCTGACACTAGGGTGTATGGGGTCGTTAGACCTTACTGCCCACATGATAAGGAGAGAAGTGTTTGCTAAGTTGTGTACAATTTGGTACAGGTACAGTTATGAACTTCTGTGACCCAAACACGAACGCGTAACGAACTTAAAAAAAATGAGTATGTACGAGTAGGTCACGTTTGGGGGACCAACTATTTTAAAAATCAGATTGAATATAAACAAGAAGTCTATAATGTTTAAATAACATGCACCTAACAAAAACGAAAATCGTTCGGAAACTTTTGCAGTCCAACTCGCACTTGGCCAGTTTTTTAGGGTTCCGTACCCGAAGGGTAACCAACGGAACCCTATTACTAAACCTCCACTGTCCGTCCGTCTGTCTGTCAACGGGCTGTATCTTAAAAACCGTAATAGATAGAGAGTTGAAATTATTAAAAATTTACAGATTGTGTATTTCTGTTGCCGCTATAACAAAAAATAATAAAAATTAAGGTTTATGGTACGAAACTCTTGGTGTGCGAGTTCGACTCGCACTGGGCCGGTTTTTTTTTTTTCAGATAATTGTGTAAGTGATTAAAAGACATCGTCAGAGTATGCATCTGACGATATCTTTCAATAACTTACATAATTATGGAGTCATATAACTCGAGTATTCTATTCGAAATGGTTCCATCCCTTTAATTTTATATGGAATCAGATAGAATGAAGATTTTCAATAACAATAATTTTACGCAACGAGTACCTATGTAATGTTCAAGTTCCTGCCTACCTCCATAGGTAAAAGGCGTAAGTTTATGTAGAAGGGTAAAGGCGAATGTCAAGGAATGTCACAAAAACCAGTTTTGGTGTAATTTACATTTTAATTTTTAAAGTGTTTTGACTTCATTTTACGTCTCTGATCTTAAATATTAATAATAGGAGCTCAAATTTACCCCACTGAGATTATCTTTAGGTACACAGAAGCCTTAGTAATTGTTTAAGCCAAAAAAATAAATAAAAGTCAAATGAATCTTATGTGACATTCCTTCTTTTTCGCCCGTACCCTTCGTATGTAGTTATAGTTTCCATTTTCTTCTGAATATTCTCGTTCTTTGTCATTCATTCACTGTTCACTGTTTCCAAGCTAAGCAGTCTGCCAGCTATGAAGCTGTCTCCGACAACTTCTTCGTTCTAAAAGGAAGGAGTATATTATCCACTCCCCCGACCAAAGCCATACACAAAATAACAATCACGCTAATTTAAGGATACAACCAGGATCTGTCTTTATACAGCGAATTTTATTCCAACACAATAATAACTCACAAACTACAAACTCTGCCATACACAATGACGGTCATCACCGTCACTGCGCGCGTGATCTTTAATTCAACAGGTTATACACACGTGGAGTTTAAAATCAACCCTTTCGCTGCAAGCTTTGTGTACTGGACCTGTGTGCTTGGTAGTATGTGTACCGTGGATCGTGATGAAAAAGGGTTTGGCCGGTGACATATATGAATTTTGGTACCGAAATTGATTCTTTTTCGGCTGTAGTTGTAGGTCGAAGGATGCCCCATAGTTCAAGGGTTAATATACTCGTACAACAAATGTACATAACTATACTCCTCGGATACTTGAATTAAAATACCTGATCTTTTGTGACGTTTAAACGTCAAACATCATTGCCGTATGGTGTCGACCGGTGCCTTTGTGTGCCGTAAAAAAATAATACAATCCCATCACTTCCCGTGGGTGTCGTAAGAGGCGACTAAGGGACTTGCCAGAGAATGGACAGCAGCGTTCTCTGCAAAACTCAACACTACACTACTGCGACGGCCTGCCCGCTTGCCAAGCGTGGCGATTACAGCAACCCGGGCCCCCATCTTGGGGGAGGCCAATGTCCAGTAGTGGACATCTTTCGGCTGAAATGATGATGATAAAACATCAACCGAATAATATAATGTTAAAGCAATTTAGCAACTTACGAAGTAAAAAATCCATCTCAACTTAATTATCACCTCTTTAGGCTAACTGTCTACTGGAGAAGAGAGAACAAGAGCAGAGATGTTAATTAACCAATGGAAATGCATAAAATCTCAGTGACTGACGCAGAGCGGAGATTTTATGCAATACTCTTGGTCAATATTTTCAAAAGCTGATATTTTCAAAAACATATTTTTTTCAACTTAATTGAAGGTCTTCTTATTAAAATGATTGAACATATTGAGCGAATTTAAAAAGAGAGTTTCTAATAAGCGAGTAGTACCTACTTGGAAAAAGTGTGTTCCAAACAAAACAGAATATCTTAACTCTATACTTCCAAGTCACTACTATTTACTGAAATAGAAAGCAGTTATCCCTTTTTGAGAAGACTTTTAAATTAAAAAAAAATTGAGACCCTGACAATGACTCCTTTGATTTGATATGTCAGACGGTAAAGTTTGAAGAAAGTTTCTATTTTAATTTTCTCCCCAAAAAGTGACCCGGTTTTCAAAATGTATTTATGTTCGTTACGCATCTGTGTTGGGTTACAGAAGATTATACTCGTATGTGTACCACATTTCAACTGAATTGGTCAAGTAGATTCGGGGAAAATCGGCTGTAACAGACGGACAGACAGACCGAAACCGAGTGATCTTATAAGGGTTTCGTTTTTCCATACAGGTTCGGAGACAGAGCAGAGCTAGGCCAACATACATTTTTAATAGCAATAGCCTCTACCAGTACCAACACGTAGCAGGTCCAAGTGTTAGATCTCCCAGCATTGTATTCTGACGCCGAGGTCGAGCTAAAAATTGACCAATCTGTAACCAATGTAATTGTGACGTCAACTCTTGTTTGTGGCACTTCAAGACAGTTTCAATAATGGTTTGAAATAGTTTTTGATTTGATAGTTAAGTTTTTATTAAGGACTGTTCGATCAGAAGGACACTCCCCGTTTTTTGGTGATATGGATCAAGCAGGAGACAGAACAGAGCTAGGCTAAAGGCACAAAAAGTATCAGTAGGATCCAATTGAATAGGCATTTCAATAGCAATAGCCTCTACCAGTACCAACACGTAGCAGGTCCAAGTGTTAAATCTCCCAGTATTGTATTCTGACGCCGAGGTCGAGCTAAAAATTCACCAATCTGGAACCAATGTAATTGTGACGTCCATCCTAGTTTGTAGCACTAAAAGATAGTTTCAAATTGATTGAATTAGTTTTTGATAAGACATTTAAGCTATTATCAGGGACTTGTTGATCATAGGGGTGATTCTCGCATTTCTAAGGAGCATTCGCATTACAGTGGCCAATTTGATCAAAAATACTTCTTATTTCGCTACATTTTGACATTGATATCTGTGATGGTATTAGGACTTCAACTTGAACGCTTATTAAAAGCTTTTATTTAACTTGCAATGTATGTATGTATGTATGTTTGTTCGGGTGTAATCTTGCTACTCAATTTTGAAGCAGCCTAAACTCAACCGATTGAGCTGAAATTTTGTATACCTACACGTTTTTAGTCATTAAAGTCTGTTTCTCTCGAGTAATGGAGTGAAGCATAGTTTTCGGTTCTCAGGGTGGAATGAAAAAAAAAAGAAATTGTGTTACGTTGATACCAAATAACACGGGACGATTTGCTTGTTTAATTATGTTCTTTATTTTTCTTGTGGATAGAATGTTGCGATAAACAAAATAGCAAAGGGCTCGGTAGTGCTTGAAATTGTCTAAACATTATTGACGAAACCCAAAAAAGAGCCTTGCTAGAATTTCTAGGTTGATTTGTTATTGTTGGTAAGTTTAATAACAATAACAAATACCTACAGTTGGGATTTGCCACTACAGCCCAGGGCTGCGGTGGCACGCAAGGGCGGTTCCTCGTAATACAAAGGGCATTAGGAGGAACACTGATGGGTTTTAGTCAATAAGAGTCTGACACTCCCTTCTGCTTCACCCAGAGCTGGAGGAGTCATTTGATGATTACCTACCCCTCCGTAAAAAAAAGTCTTCTAAATTTTTATCGAAAAACGCAAATTAACGAATTTTAGGTATCTACCCTTAATTTTTAAGTAACCAATGCTGCGGGTCAAAAACTCGGCCTTAGAAGTACTTAAGAAGTAACAGTACGGCTTTATACAAATACCATTGACTGGTAACTACACCAGACAACACACTGTGACTCATACGCCTTCGACGCACAATATAAAGTATCCACCACGCCAATGACTGCGATTGAGATTGTGCATACTAAAGTGTTGGTAGTCAGTCAATTGTCAGTAGTACCACAATGACCTATTTTCTGAGCTGACCTCTACGATTTGCAGACAATGGCAATCAGCTGTGTGACCCTCTAAGTACATTTACTATAGATGCTACATCTGAGTCTATACGGCGAGGTTTTGTACGTACTCGATCACGTCACACATTATATCAATTTGTTTGGAAGTAAAAAGGTTTCGGTACAATCACCAGACGGCGCCTATACAGCGTACAGTCACATAGTTAAATTGACGTTTATGTTAATACGATCTTGTAAGTATAAAACAAAATGCCTAAGACCGCTTCAATACGTCAACATATTTCTTAAGACGTTGACTTGACAAGTAAGTTTTTGTGAAAATTAGATCTGAAATCATTTTAAAATCAGGAAACAAAAAGGAAGTTGGCCTTCTGATAGCTTTCTTTGCAATATAATCTACGGAGTTATTTGTAAAACACCAATCTTATCTATCTTATACTAATATATAAAGCTGAAGAGTTTGTTTGTTTGTTTACTTGAACGCGCTAATCTCAGGAACTAATGGTCCGATTTGAAAATTCTTTCAGTGTTTGATAGCCCATTTTGTCGAGGAAGGCTATAGGCTATATATCATCACGCTAAGACCAATAGGAGCGGAGCTGTAGTGAAAACTGAGACGGAAGTTGCGCGGGTCAACTAGTAGGAGCTAGAAATACTCATAAATACAAACAACTTCTTTTTTTTTTAGTTGTGAGGGTGCTTTTGACTCTAACCTAGGTCAGAGATAACAGAGACAAAGTGTACGATGGAGCGAGCTTACCCAAAAGGAGCCTGTTCACTCTAATTTTGAAGAGATTAGGGTAGTAAGTTTGCGTTCTGGATCAAATCCTAAAATGTCAAAGAAGCTTGTTAATGCTCTAGTTCTAATGCTTATAGAAAACTTGCATGGTGGTCCATGGCTAAACGTGATCATGTTTACCACTACTTTTGGCGATCTATTTTTTTTAAGGATGGAGACTCATCAAAAGACTTGTCCCGCTCTGGGTGAAGCAGGAGGGAATGTCAGACTTTTACTGACTAAAACCCATCCGTGTTCCTCTTAGTGCCCTTTGCGTTCCAGGGCTACGGTACCTCTTTCGAACAGATTCCGCAGCCCCAGCAGGCACTTGCCCTAGCGGGCCCCGTTACTTTTGGAGAGCTAAGGTGCAGTTTAGTGCGGGGCGGTTTAAGAGAAGATTTAATTTAAATTTTTAATAAATTAAGTCAATGTTGAGTACTCGTATAACCATAAAGAAAAAGGCGGGAACACGAAAAAGAAATGGCAACCGCGAACCCAAAAACTTGTAGAATGGGGTAACGAGACATGAATAAATTATAAGAGACGGTCCAAAGAGAAAAATCTTTTAAACAACTTGAGAACAAAAACTTTTTATTCGATCCTAGTGTTTACAATGCGTAATTATTATTTTAAAATTTGTAACTTAATAAAAATCGTCCATGGATTTGCATAAATGGAGAGAGGAGGTTTTTTGTCTAATAAAAAAGTTGAGTTGCTTTTCAGAACTTGCGGTTTTCTATTAAAATAATTTAAATTGTATTTTATGACAAAAACTGGGATCTTGAAAAAGAACATGCAGAAGTGAAACTGATTTGGACTCAATGAATAGCTTAGTGGTATATGTTATTTCTAAAGGATCTATGAATAGCTTAGTGGTATTTGTTATTTCTAAAGGATCTATGAATAGCTTAGTGATATTAATTTGTTATTTCTAAAGGATCTATGAATAGTTTAGTGGTATTTGTTATTTCTAAAGGATCTATGAATAGTTTAGTGGTATTTGTTATTTCTAAAGGATCTTTGAATAGCTTAGTGGTATTTGTTATTTCTAAAGGATCTATGAATAGTTTAGTGGCATTTGTTATTTCTAAAGGATCGATGAATAGTTTAGTGGCATTTGTTATTTCTAAAGGATCCATGAATAGTTTAGTGGTATTATTATTTGTAAAGGATCTATGAATAGTTTAGTGGTATTTGTTATTTCTAAAGGATCTATGAATAGTTTAGTGGTACTTGTTATTTCTAAAGGGTCTATGAATAGCTTAGTGGTATTTGTTATTTCTAAAGGATTTATTAGGAATAAATCACCAAAAATAATTACCAAAACGTTTATATCCCAAAAGCCTTCATATTTCTATGTCTAACTTATAGAATTCGACAATGTGTCTCTAATACATTTATTTTAATAATCAATCTTATATTTCAGACAGAGTCCTTTAATAGTTCTTAATGAAAAAGGATCTTCTTTTTTTACTATATATAGACACGCGTTTGACCACTATCTCACCTGATGGTAAGCGATGATGTGGTCGAAGATGGAGGACGCTTGCCTAGAAATAACCTATTCACTCTTGACTTAAAGACTCCCAGGTTGTAGCTATCAGAAAACACAGACTCCGGCAGGGAATTCCACTCCTTAGCTGTACGCATTATGAATGTGTGTGAGTTGTGTTGTAATCTCAATGGTAGATCAATAAAATTCCACAATGATACTAGCATCATCCAAGTTTTGAGATGATATAGTATACTAGTTGACCCGCGAAACTTCGTCTGCGTCACATTTTTCATTTTTTCATTACTGCTCCGCTCCTATTGGTCTAAGCGTGAGAATATATAGCCTATAGCCTTCCTCGATAAATGGGCTAACACTGAAAGAATTTTTCAAATCGGACCAGCAGTTCCTGAGATTAGCGCGTTCAAGCAAACAAACAAAGAAACTCTGCAGCTTTACACATCTAGTAACTTAACTAAGAAATTACCAAGGTTATCGCTAGATTAATTTTGAGGAGCTCGTGGCTAGATAATAACAGCCGCACGGGTCGATCTTCAAGGTTAAGCAACGCTTGCCAAGGTTGGTCTGTGGATGGGTGACCATCTTAACATACCGAGTTTCCTCCGTGCCTCGGAAAGCACGTTAAGCCGTTGGTCCCGGCTGTCATTTGTAGATCTTTGGCAGTCGTTACGGATAGTCAGAAGCCAGTAAATCTGACTCCAGTCTTGCCATGAAGTACCGTGTTACCCAGTTAATGGGTTGTGGAGGTCTGGTAGGCAGCCGCTCCTCGTAAAATACTGGTATTCAGCTGATTCCGGTTTGACTGGAAGCCGACCCCAATATAGTTGGGAAAAGGCTAGGCAGATGATGATGGATCGCTAGATTAATTTTAGCTCCGTTCAAAACTTGCACTAACCAAACAACTAATTCCAAACCAAACTCCAACTAAAAAATCCAAATAAAAACGAAATTAATCATTTATATACATACAGTGAAAGCTAATCAAAAAGGCAATGTTTCGTTCTATACACATGCACGTATAGGCTAAGCAGTTAAACGGATTTGAACAAATCGGGAAAGACAAATCGAACTAGGCTTTTCTATTGCAAACTCGCTGGCCAGTTAAAAGTTTTGAAATACGAGCGCAGATAGCTAAATGAAGTTTTATGAAATGAAAAAGTTTTATTAAACATTTTAGTCTCTAACTCTAGTAAATAGTAACGCTATTTGTGGGTGAAAGTATGTTAAGGTGATATAAGTTATTAGACTTAGGCAATCATCATCATCACCATCTGCATTTCAGCTGGAAAAACGTTTTGGAAACACATTCATTGTGCGTACAGCTAAGTGTGGAATTCCTAGCCAGAGTCTACGTTTACTGATAGCTACAACCTGTCTTTAAGTCAAGAATGAATAGGTTACTTCTAAACAAGAGTGCTCCATCTTCGACCGCGGTCGGGTTTTTTGACCAAGTAAATTTTATTATTTCCTACTTTTTAGTGAGTTAAATTTTTAGAATCGTCTCCTCGAGCCCATTATTTTGATACCCCACGCGATAGGTTTTAAAAAAAAAAACATTCTCACAATATGGCGTCCAGTAGTCGCCATATTGAATTTTCACTAACGTCATGTATTTAGTGTTACTCGCCGGACTAAGAGAAATCGATTGACGTGTGAATCATAAAAATCGGCCCAGGCGTTTGGTCTGTATTGTGCTTCAAAAGATACACATACTACACACATACATAGGCTGATAAACATATTACCACACATTTGCGTCGCGCAGTCGGGTAAAAACAAAAAAATCAGCTGGAAGATATCTGCTGCTAGACTTAGGCCTCCCCCAATGGTCGCTACATCGACTGGTCTCAATCCAGCGGACTATCACCAGCTCACCGGTCCACCTAAGCGCTAATTTAAATTTACTAGAAGTCATCAAAATCATCATATTTGCCTAACCCTTACTCAACTACACAACTATGTTGGTGTTGCTTCCAATTTCGAGGAGACGTGTTAAATAATCGTATTGAATTTTAATTCTCTCCAACTAGATACAATACAATTATTTTACATGGTGCGACTGCCTGATCTACCCTCCATAGCCCAGTTACTGGCCTTTTTACTTGGTCCGACCGCTCAAGGTCATATAGCCCATTAAAAAGACAACATACATAACTAACGTCTTGCAATAAACGGGAACATTGGCATCACGATTCTTTTCGGATGAATTGGTATCCCTTGCAGGTACTAAAACGTGGTAGCAGATAGGACGCTATTGCCGATCCCCTTAAATTCGAAGTCATGTTGATGTGTAAACAGGCAAGCGATCACGGACAGACATTCGGTTAAACATCTCCGGTTAACTCCCAAAGGGTTATCGTAGTCACTGTATTTCATACATAGCTACATGCAACACAAACTTACGTACTAGAAGTGTCTTCTAACTAGATCTACTATCTCCAGTGTAAACGCTGTTCGACTCTCTTTTACGCATTAGACAAGTCCTAGATGTGGCGTAGCAGATCTGTCATAGAACTCATAGAAATTGCATAGCAGTGTGCAGTAGAGTCGTGGACGTGACTTAGTAGATCTTTTTGACTTGATGTGCGATAGCCGTTGCGTAGCCGATGCATCGTAGACGCCGCGTAGCAGATGTGCCGTAGACGCGTAGCAGTAACGACGTAGGCGAAGCGTAGCAGACACGTTGTAGGCGAAGCGAGAATGCATCGTAGCAACGCGTAGCAGTCGCATCATAGATGTTGTATTATAGCAGAAACGCTGTAGACCTACAATGAAGGTCCGCCCGATGCAAAAAAAATCCAATATTTTTTTCATGTACCTATTGAACAAAACAAGAGTCGTACAACGATACCCTAAACAAAAAACATCGAACAATCACCAAAAACTTGAACCATCCATCAAAATAAATAAATTGGCGAATCTTCAGTTAAGCAAAATAATACCTACTTTTAAACGCAGCGGGCAACAGATAAACTTGATTAATCTACCAAGAAAGTTTACGTTCTTATTATAATAAACTAATTAATGATGGAGGCGAACAATTCATTATCGAAGCAAAACTGCCTTCCAAACAATAATGATAATGAGTATAATTAATTATGGAAAGTTGGTTCAAGACGTACGTACCTACTGAGGGGTTGGTGGGTGGCAGAGGAAGAACTACGAGAGATAGGGTTGGAGAAGGTATTTAATTCAAAGTTTGTTTTGAGCACAGTTTTGTCAAAAGACAGTGCTTCAAAACCTCGAGGGACTGGCGATAGTCCCGTTAGCCATGTCCCAGTCTCTTTTTCTTTCTTTTTTTTTTCAAACTTCTCACGTCTCATATTCTGAAATTTAATCACCTGGTTTTGATAGATTAAAGTTTGTACTTCGACAGAACACAGCTTACTTTTTAGTGAGACATACACTCCGTGATAAATATTTTATTTATCTGTTAATTGGACAAGGTAAGCTTTAATTATGTACCTATAAAGCAATTTAGAATAGCATGTAATCAAAGTTGGTAGCAGTAATCCTTTCTAACCAATCTCAAAACAAAACAGAAGTTATTGGCAAAACCGTTCTAACAACTTCACTCAAATAATTGAATCATCACCTACTCATTTGATACAAATCTTAATAAGTAGGTCCTAATCCTTTGATAGACAAGACAATGCCAATAAATTAAACAATCGACTTGATATTTATCCACAGCCAATGTAAATTTAACATCTACATCTTACATTCACAAGCTCAAAATGCCGCATCAACCTTGAATGTGTCCCTCCATGTGACGAGGGCGCGAGACGGTAGGTCAACCCGTTGTCGCGCTGATGGCTCTAATCATTATTGCTTATAATTAAAATTCAGATGGAAGTATCTATTGTTCTTCATAGACGCTTTTTGTTTTAGTTCGAGTGTGCTTCGACGATGTTCAATTGTTTTTGTTTGCGGTTGTTTTTGGGGTTATAGAAGGTGTATTGGTTGAGTCCGTTGAGTCGATTGGTCGGGTTCCGGATAAATATAGGATTGCAGACTAGGATTGTAAAATATCGTATGAAACTGTAAATTTTTTTTTTCTTAATTAGACTGAGATATTATTTTTGGCAGGAATGGAGTCGGTTTACTGGCATCTGATATGATGAACACTGATAAATAACAAAAACAACTGTTGAGTACGGTATATTTATTAATTATTAGTTGCTAGATAATAACAGCTGCACGGGTCGATCTTCAAGGTTAAGCAACGCTTGCCAAGGTTGGTCTGTGGATGGGTGACCATCTTAACTTACCGAGTTTCCTCCGTGCCTCGGAAAGCACGTTAAGCCGTTGGTACCGGCTGTCATTTGTAGATCTTTGGCAGTCGTTACGGATTGTCAGAAGCCAGTAAATCTGACTCCAGTCTTGCTAAGAAGTACCGTGTTACCCAGTTAATGGGTTGTGGAGGTCTGGTAGGCAGCCGCTCCTCGTAAAATACTGGTATTCAGCTAATTCCGGCTTGACTATATAGTTGGGAAAAGGCTAGGCAGATGATGATTAGTTGCCAACGAATATAAACGGTACCGACCATTGTGCAAATCCGAAATCCCATTTATCACCCAAATCATCATTTTCTCAAATAAATCTTACTCAATCTTATTTATATCCAAGCCCAGTACTAAGAACTCCTAACTATACTAATACTCGTTTTAGTACAAATCAGAGAAATTACATTATTCCATATTGCGATAACCCTAGAATTTCGATTAAAAATCGTAATAACCTGAACCACATCAAAATTCGCAAATTTCATCACTAAATATCATTTTCTCAAATAAATTTTACTAGACTCTCTAATAATTATACCGAAGGCCAGTAGCCACCATACTCGTACTGGTACAAATCAGAGAAATCTCGTAACTCCACAGTGCTATAGCCCTATCAAGGGTAACGCATTGCAATTAAAAATAGTAGTAACTGCAAAACCAGATACAATTCGCGGAATTCATCACTCAAAATCAACATGAAACAACAAATCAATCACTAATATCCAAGAACTTCTGAATCATACTAATACTCGTACTCGTACAAATTAGAGAAATCTCGATTTCAATTAGAAATCGCACTCGTACTAACTGCGAAACCAGATACAGTTCGCAGTTAGATTACAATTCACTACGTTGTGCGTGCGATAGCTACTCATTATTAAGCACCTTCAGTGATATTTTCTTTTTGAGCTCAACAATGTACGATTATTACAGTATATCTTCGATTCTGCTGTGTGGGATTTGCGTGCAGCTTTTTTTTTGTTTTTTTTTTTGTTCTGGGTTTGCTCTTGACTCTAGTCTATGTCAGAGATGACAGAGACAAAGTCTACGATGGAGCGGGACTACCCAGAAGGAGCCTGTTCCCTCTAACTTTGAAGAGATTAGGGTTGTAAGCTTTTGGAAACAGACGCAGGCAGAGAATTCTACTCCTTTGCTGTGCGCATTATGAAAGACGTTTGAAAACGCTTAGTGCGAATTGGTGGAATAGCCACAAGGTAGAGATGGTAAGATGCAGTGCGTCTGGATGTCCGATGGTAGAAAGGGGCCGGTGGGATGAGGTCGTGGAGTTCTTGGGGACACTCACCGAAGTACAATCTGTAGAAGACCGACAAGCAGGCAACCTTACGGCGATGAGCCGAGCTATGTAGCTTGGCATCCACTAGTTTTACGTCGCCGATGAGCCTCTTAGCTCTGCGTTCTACCGATTCAAGCGCGGCAAGCTGATACTTAGCTGAGCCACTCCAAAGGTGGCTACAATACTCCATGCAGGATCGGATTTGTGCTTTGCAAAGGGTTAAAAGCTGTTCAGGCCTAAAGTATCGCTTCACCCTATTTAGGATACCCAGCTTTTTAGCTGCAGTTTGGGCTTTGTAATCGATGGTGGCGCCGAAGTTCTGTGTAACTGGTCTTTTAGAACCAAAAGCCCAAACAATACTTATTCGAAAGGCTTTATGGAACTTAGTTACTTAGTCAAAGGTTTTTTCTGAGAAAATACGTTGACTATCTTGTGTAACTTTGGAGTATGCTTAGCCTACAAGTTAGAAAGGTTCATAAGCCTAAGAAGAGTTCTGTACCGTAAACCGAAGAATTTACGGTTATTGTAAGAGTTATTTAATTATTATTTTTTTTGCTTTTGGTATGCACGCGTTTCATCGCTATGTCACCTGATAGTAAGCGATGGTGTGGTCGAAGATAGAGCATGCTTGCCTAGAAGTAACCTATTCACTCTAGAATTAAAGACTCCCAGGTTGTAGCTATCAGAAAACACAGACTCTGGCAAGGAATTCCACTCCACTTATTCGAAAGCCTTTTTAGAAATTAGTTAGTCAAGTTTTTTTTTTGAGAAATTATGACTATATTTAGAAAGTTTGGTGTCTGCTTATCCTATAAATTTAGAAAGGTTCATGAGTCAAGCCAATCTGTCTGTTGAAGTCACTGGTAAAATCGACATTAAACTGACAAAAGACTTTAACAGTGGATTTCGCCAATGAAACTGAACGCGACCAGTACATCTGTACTGCGTTCTAGAGCTGTCAGTATCAAGATTCCACAGAAAATAATGACACTGAGAGCTCGTGAACGTGATTTGTCTGCTGATTCCGTTCGGTTTCATTGGTAAAATTCGCCCTATGTATGCATCCTAAACACGTCTATTCACACACTGGCCCAAGCCCCCCGAGTATCATCACATCGACCGGTCTTGTGCGTCTCGCATCCTTTTCCCTCCAACATGTCTTCCCCAGTGGCCTTCACCGGGTCATCTGTTTACCTTGTATATAAAACAGGATATCGATATAAAGAAAACTCAGTTTTACTCTTACACCCCAAAACTATGAACCAACACAACAGAATCACCCCTGTAACCCTAAAACGCAAACGGTACATTATCTATCGTATCCTAACCGTATCTAAGTACAGGGGTCGCGTAAAGAGGCATAGGTTCGCTCATTAGGCCCGTGGTATCGTCCATAAATACATTATCGCGGGCAGACGAAGCCGGGGCAAAGGGGGTAAGGCCGCGGCCAGCCGGTGGGTTATCGAATTAAAACTTCACTAGCAATAGTTGAGTTGAACAGCGTATTAATACACCATGTATAATTCGTGCGCCCTGGACAAACTTAAGAGTTTTCCATTTGGGTCGACACGGGTTTTTGAATCTTTTTATTTTATATTTTTATTGAAAGCAGCTGACGTTATGCTGTAGTTTTGAGATTTATTTAATAAAAACTTGCCAAGTGCGAGATAGATTTTCACACGAAGGGTTCCGTACTATAAACCGAAAAAAAAACACGTTTCTTGCATGGCAGCCATTTAAATTTTATTATTTGTTTAGGGGCAATAGAAATACTCTGTGAAAACAGGCGGACGGACGGACGGACGGATGAACAGCGGAGGCTTAGTAATAGAGTTCCGTGTGTTACCCTTTGGGTACGGAACCCTAAAAACAATGCTTTATGAGTGGATAGTGGTTTCATCACGTACTTTTATATGGTTGGAATATCAGAAATTGTGTCTGAGCAAGTTGTACTTATATTTTCAACATCATGTGTTAAATAAAACAACATCAATCAATGAACTAAGCTTAATCCAAGTATTACCGGGTTTTCAAAGGCTTTACTTACAGCAATGGGATAAGCTTTTCCTTCATTAATACCTGTCGTTATCCAGGTGTCGATGTCGATCACATTATAACTTTTTTTCCGTAATCATTCTAATTTTTAACATCATGGTCTGCAACATTATTCCCTAACATAGTCGACGTGTCGATCACAACACCCCATCGTCGTGTCGTGTCGAGACCAGTGGAGAACGCGCCGTGGGCGGCGGCTGGGCGGCGCGAAGGAACGATCGAGGTAAGGGTACCGGCTACGTAATTAGATTTTCAAAGTCCGAATACACTGCTCGTACTTGTCTTCATAATAATGTGAGCGGATTTAGTAGGGTTGATACTTTCATATTATTATTTTTTTATTAAATGATTTCGACTCGCATCCTGCAAGTTCCTTCAGCTTTCAGCTGAAATGGTGTTGATGATTAAATTGATGAATTGAAAGTGGAGTTGTAATGAAAGTACCCCACTTTCTGCCACCGATGACGACAAGGGAGTGGTGATGTTTGGAACCAACAAAATTTGATGTACCGTCGTGCCTGTAACACAAAGACAAGTAATAATTGATAATGCCAACTTAACAAAAGCTTCCTCTCCAATATAATGTTTATTAAAAGTCTCTGTTAATTGACGAGTGTGCCTTCACTATCATTCAACGATTTATTCTAGCTTGGTGCCTAAGCTTTGATCAACATCAACAGTTATACGTGAAGCTATCAGCTTTTAAATTTTGATTGGCTCGCAGTTATTTCGATTAGAAATGTATAAAATATTTTATTTCTAATAAAATGTTGCAAGATACCCGTACTACATGAAGGCTTTTAGTGTGTTCTATTATCATCTTTTTGCCTGTACGCATGAACTTGCTTAACATTATCCTTTCAACTGTCTAAAGCTCATATTCCAAGATTTCCAAGTCAGTTTAAAATCCTCCACTTGCTTCAGACGCCATGACAGCTGAAAAATCTTGATTAGAATCAATAAATAACCTGTTATTGTTGACAATTTGGTGACTCGAGGAATATATCTATGGGTAAATTTAATCAGGACAAACGAAAAACTTGGAGCACATTTTCTATCAAAATGACTTTCTGACGAAACAAAATGCTATTGCTTCATCATCATCATCGTCATCATAATAACAGCCGAAAGACGTCCACTGCTGGACATAGGCTTCCCCCAAAAAGGGGGATTTGCCATAATCGCCACACTTGGCAGGCGGGTTGGCAATCACAGTGTATGGTGTTGCGTTTTACAGAGAACGCCGCTGCCCATTCTCTGGTAAGCCCCTTAGTCGCCTCTTACGACACCCACGGGAAGTGATGGGATAGTATTATTCTTTTACGGCACCAAACGGCACCGGCCGACACCATACGCCATAATACTTGCTTTTCAAACATGTAAATTAACTAAAAATAATTCAAGTATCAAAACCTTTAACTCAGCAGTCAACATCGAGGTATTGGATATTTAGTTTGCTTTGGGCCGGCGGGGCGCGCGGGACGGGGTGCTTAAGTCCAACTATAAATTAGGTAGGGTACAGTTTCATTAATCACCCATACGCCGTTATTATTAATTAACCCCCTTTCGAAGTACCGACAGAATTAACTATCGACCCTACCCCCTACCCCTTGTGTCAACTTTTAAGTTTGAGCTTGTAAAAATATTTAGTTCGCAGGTTAGTTGTAGTTCCTTGGCTTGGGAAAGTAAGTAAGACTGCTTTCTTTTTGGTAGCTTTCTGAAAGTATAGTTTAGAAGCAATACTGCAATATACTTCTTGGTAACTTACCCAGCTAGAACTACAAATTGTTACAGAATAAACAAATAAGTACCTGAAGAGGGGTGGGGATGGGGGGTTGATCATTATGAACAATTTTTACTATGGGACCAACCTCAAAATCGTTCCGTACCACAAACCGCAAATAATTATGCTTCTTGTATAATGTTCAGTACATTTTGTCGAGTTATACGCACATAAATGTACTTATGGCGAAGTCGATACTTTTTCGCGATTTCAATGTTGGTCCCATAGAAAAATTTGTTCAAAATGATGAGTACAATAACTTTTCAGGTATTTCGCTTATTCTGTTACACTTTATATACGAAAATTTCATTAAAATTCGCCACACTTTAAGAGGCTTATTACAATATGACTATGTTTTTTGCGTAAAATGGCCAACTTTGGCTATGTTACTCTCAGAAACTGAAATATTTATACAACTAGGCTTTGGCTTATTGGTTGAGAATAGTGATGAGTATTAGCGGCCTCAGAAATTTGAAATAAGAATGGAATATCCGTAGAAAAATCCCATTCAAATCCATAAAAACTAGTAAAAACGCTGAAAATGAACTGTAAATTTCTGCTTAATACATTCATATTATTACGTAAAATTTGTACCAAAATAAACCATAGTTCATAAGAAATTAAAATTAAATAAATTAATAAAAAATCCTAAAATAAACGGAATGCAACTGCCTAATTTCTACATGTCAGCAGTTTTGTTAGCGAAAACGCAATTCTGTGATAGAGCTCTTAAATGCATCGACTTTAAATTCATTACATTCAAAATTAACCTTGAAAAACCGAATAGAAACCAACGATTCTTAGTTCATCAACACTTTTTAATCGTTACGGTATATCTACGTGTACGTCACGTTATACCCAATTATCTCATAAACATAACACCGTGTTAATTCGTCATAATTTCATAATGTGGGCCATAAAAATTCTATTAACAATATCCATATAATGTTTCTTTGAGTTTTCTTTGAGGATGCCGACTAAGACTCAATACATGAACGATAAATGTTGCCAGAAAAATAATTACGAAGCAGGTTTACGAGTTCACGTGTTGTAGAATAATAATTTCACGGCTATCTTATTACGGAAGTTAATGTCTCATTATTATTGTTTCCATTGTGTGACGTCTTCATATTTTTGCTGGTGAAAGGAACTGGGGGCTAAAAAGGTCACTTTAGGAGATTCATATTAGAATCATAATTATTTATTAATCACACAACAATCTGTCAAATTTCATTTTCATCTTTATCACTAACGCTTTAGGTTCAAGGTTGATTGGAAAAATTTGACAGTGACGGGTAGCGTAATGTGCTATCTGATTCTGCTAAAGTAGCCTTTTTAGACCCCCTGTTTTCGTTTATTATGGCTTAGTAAAGAGGTAGTGAGCTTATATGAGCTCTTGTGTCAATTGTGTGCAACTATTCATACTATTTTTCTTTAGGCAGGTGTCAATCATAGACTCGGTTTATGCAAAAGTCAACCTTATAATAATAACAAAAATCTGCTGTCACTTAAATTTTGTTGTTGAGATTGAGAACAGAAATGAGCTGATCAGGTGTTTCTTTTTCTCAGTTAGGAATTGATTTTGGCATAAATCGTGTCTATGATTGATACCTGCCTTTTTTTAAGGATGGTAAATCATAAAATGACTCCTCCCGCTCTGGGTGAAGCAGAATGGAGTGTCAGACTCTTACTGACTAAAACCTATCCGTGTTCCTCCTAGTGCCTTTTGCGTTCCAGGGCTACGGTACCCCTTTCGAACAGATTCCGTAGCCCCGGATTGATACCTGCCTCGAGAAAAGTTGTATGATGATAAAAAATTGCTTTATACAACCGTGTATTATTTTTTAATTGCTAGCTTTCTAAAATCTAGCTTCGAATGAAGCTAAATTATTTGTTTTGGTAAATCTGTTCAATATTTAGTTTTAGAAGATGTTCGAAGTATTTTTCCGCGACGCCACTATTGTATTCTGTTCAGCTAAAATCCTGGCCAATCATCATGAAAACTTCTAAACCTCAGCGCACTGACACAAAGTTGGAGCAACGTCATCGCACCACCCGTTTCAGCTAGCGATTTGTCCCCAGCTCGGCAGTGTAAATCATTTGGAGCACCAATCAATCAGCGAGCAAGGCGCTATCCTGTTGACGCCGATTTATCCGACACATTCGATATTATTTTTGCAAAGCCATTCCCGTGTAAAAATGGAGAACATCTTTGGAAGTGATTGGAATGTTTGAACTTTGTAGTTTTTTTTTGTTGCGTCATATAGATCTCACTTCTTTGACAGATAGAGTAGGCATAACCCTCTGCTGGATTATTTCGTGGAAGACATGAAATTGTCTTCGTATACACCCTTTCTTGACTCTTTTTCTCTCTAACAATCTGTTTTTTTTGGACTTGGTACAAAGCATATCCCATTTACGTACCTTCTTATTCCAAAGAATCTTTCTGAAGGATCTAAAAGATCTTTTGCAGGGTTAGAAAGTTGTATGGTTTCTCTAATCTTAATTTGTCTTTTTATTAACTTAAGAGTTTTTTTGTCAGCTTTCCTTATTTTTAAAACAGTGAATGAATATGAAAGTTGACTATATGCAGAACTATATGCAGGTTGTAAGTTATATTTAAAATATAATCATTAATCAATAAACAGGACAAGTTCAGAACGCATAGTCTGTCCCATCTCCGTTCTCATTAGACCACCAGGAGTATCCATTTAAGATGTCGTATGTCAGTGGAAACGATCCCAAAAAAACTCGACGTTCACAGTAAATCTACTTAACTGGCAATGTTAGAATAATTATCATAAATTAAGAATAATCGTGTGCTTGTTTTAATGTGATGGCTGCTAATATGCTTGTCTGAACAAAAAATTCTGATAATATTCATGAAATGACTCGAACACAGACATACGTTGTTTGATATGTAGACGATGGTAAATTAACTGCTGTTTGTTGTACTAGTTAATTAATTAGTTGCTGTTTAAATGCTAATTATGAGGTATTTAGTAGGACTTCCGTTGGAATGGAACACAATTTTGGTCCATTGCTGGCATTACTATGTAATACGAGGGTAGGTAAGTAACTGAACTTTTTTTTTTATAGTAGTTAGCAGTCTCCTAAAAAACCGGCCAAGTGCGAGTCGGACTCGCACACAAAGGGTTCCGTACCATAAACCTTAATTTTTATTATTTTTTGTTATAGCCGCAATAGAAATACACAATCTGTGAAAATTTCAAGTATCTACCTATTACGGTTCTGGAGATACAGCCCGCTGACAGACAGAAGGACGGACGGACGAGGCTTAGTAATAGGGTTCCGTTGGTTACCCTTTGGGTACGGAACCCTAAAAATCACGACTTCAGGAGTTTTACAAGATTTAAGTAACAAAAGTCTTGGGTTATCTTTAACTAAAAAACTAAATATCAGACTGAAGTTGATTAATTTTACTATCTGTAAACAACGAGCCACCAAAACATTTCATAAATCAAAGCATTTCAAATTCTAGTTCTCCTATAGACTAGCTTAAGCTAATAACAAAAAAAAAACAGTAGAGACATATACTTTAGGAATATGCATGTACTAATAGTAGGCATTAGGCATTTATCGGACAGCAAAGAATTTAAACACTCAAAACATAGCGCCAAGTGACACATGGTACGAATAAACATTTCCAAATAAATCCTCGATTTCCCAGTCTACTCTCAGAGCGCGAGGAGAATGACTAAAAGATTCACGATTCCCGGTCAGTTTCGTTCATTCATTATTGAGCAGATTGAGTGAACGAAACTCAAAATATTGCGAAATGTCACGTAGTGTGAATAGACTCTTCTAAATCAATCCTAGATCTCCTAGACCAGAGGAGAATGACCTAAAGATCACGCTAACAAAACAGACTTACAGATCCGCATCACAATAAGACACTTCCCTCTATTACCTCACAATTTAGAGGGTGACAAACGGACCGCGGCTGACATACTTATCGGTCAGTTTCGTTCATTCATTCTTTAGCAGCTGAGTGATTGACTCTCAAAATATTTCGCGATGTCACATAGAGTGAAGAAACAGTTTTAAAGATTCAAAGCATTTATTTAAAATAAACCTTTTACTGGCACTTTTGAATTGTCTAGGTCGGTCAGTCAAAAACAGGAAGCTATTTGCACTTTCGAAAGCGTAGATCTTTATGGAGGGCCTGCGGACGGCGAGCAGTGGGTGGCTCGCCGTCTGATCAGAACTAGGCACGGGTCGGCGGCGCGCTGCGATCCCAGCGCGCCTCAAAGAGATGTCAGCGTGGAAGACGGGGCTCGCTAGGGCAGGTGCCTGCTGGGGCTGCGAAATCTGTTCGAAAGGGGTACCGTAGCCTTGGAACACAAAGGGCACCAGGAGGAACACGGATGGATTTATTTTAGTCAGTAAGAGTCTGACACTCCCTCTTGCTTTACCCAGAGCGGGAGGAGTCATTTGATGACTTCCCATCCTTAAAAAAAAAGAGATCTCTATGGAGAAGAACGGGCAAGAAATTCCACGGGCACTCTTTTAAATCATGTTATGTATTTATTACAAAAATCAGATTTACTTACTGGTTTCTACAATCTACAAATGCTGTTACCAACGGCTTAGTGTGCTTTCCGAGGCACGGAGGAAACTCGGTATGTTAAGATGGTCAATCCACAGACCAACCTTGGAATGCGTTGCTTAACCTTGAAGATCGATCCGTGCGGCTAGGGTTACCAGATAAAAAAAATCAAAAGTCCGGAGAAAAAGCCTGATTTCCATTGAAAAATCCTGAGATTTTTTACAGTTTGAGAATTTTTCATAAATCCATAATTAAGGAAAAAACCTTACTTAAAAATGTATCATATAAAACTGATAAAACTGAAACTGACGGTACCTAAGTACTTGGATAAATAAGTACTGATTTGAATTGTGCAATTATTACCAAAGGAAGATTATTTTTATTTTGTTTAACTTTTTATTAAAGAGATCTTTAAAATGTAAGCTGTATTTTATGGAAAAATAAAAAAATCCTGAGATTTCATGAGATTTGCAAAATCCAGCCGCAATCCTGAGAAGAGTCCAAAAATCCTGAAATCTCAGGACAAATCCTGAGATATGGTAACCCTACGTGCGGCTGTTATTCTTTATACACCAGCTCTTCTCTGTCTGATGTTTAAAACTAAACTTAACTTTTTGTTGCTTATTCTTATCACAATGTGTTATCTATAGGAAAACTGTAGCAAACTCCGTCTCAAGTTAAACATATTACCATACAATATAACGTAATACCTATACAATAATATCTCTAAAACCGGATCGTCTAACAACAACCATAATACTAATTATCCATTACGTTTCCCAGAATTCGCTATCCTCAATGCCTCATGAAACGTTGGACGGTCATAGATATTACACGGCTCCCTTATCAAATTACACATGCATTCACATACTTATGTATGTCTAATTTTTACTATCAATTACTTATATAGAGTGTAACAGATTAAACGCAGAAACTGAAAAAAAAAACTCATTTTTATAGACAACCTTTAATATACGATATACTGAATTACCTACACCTGTAGATGTATAGGTCATACCGTGATAATATTTGTTCAGAAGGGAAATTAATCAGCTACCCTATGCATAACTGCTATGGAACAGCTAAGTCACTCACCCAATAGTCCGAGAAAATTAGATCTGAGAACTGTGAAAAAAAAAGATTAATTTAAAATATCGGAAAAACAACAAAGTTGGGCAATTTCGATACTGCGGTCAATTTAGTTAAAACTATGGCTTTAGGCAGTCGATTCATTCAAAACATTAGCACGTAATATTTGAACCAGGTTAAAAACGCCATCTTCAATATTTCATCCAGAATTCAGCAGTTGAGAACCCATCTAATTAGTTAGTTAGGCCAAGCCTTTCCATCACAAAACTTCGCAGATAGGAAGGTACGTCAGCTCAAAACAATCCACTAAAATTATTTATAATTAATTAGAAGTCTGGAGCAGCCGTAAACATGGCGAGTGCATTCCTAACTCGTCGACATCAATATTCAACTGAAGCGTTTATCATATCTCATTATACAAGTTAGTGCTCGTGCACGGAGATGTTGCCTCCTTGGGCTATGACCTGACGACTAAACACTCAATTCTATCCCCAACCCCATCCGGAAAAAGACCCTGAAGATATCAGGATAGGGTGGGTTTTGCATCGGTCGTGTCCAGTTGTAAGGTCGAGATTCGGTTTCGAAATGCAATTTGGAAATGAGATCCGGAGTGTACCCTTTAAGGGGGTAGGGGGCACGGATGGGCGCCTTGCCACTATTATTTATAAGGGTGGGTCAGTCTACGATAGTCGGCTATGTACGTTTCGCTTAACTGCAACCGCTTACGCTTTAAGCTTATTCGCAGATTGTTTTGTTATATTATTAATTAGCATATCCTGAAGTACGGGCTAGTTTGTTTTTGATGTAACAACTGTTGGAATAATTATTGAGTTGGAGGTTTTGTAACAGCGACTCATTTGGTATAATGTCTACTTGGGTTTGTCTGACGTAATACTTTAGTGACCTTTTTATAAAATTTTCTACATCAGTTACGTCTTAAACATTGACTGTAAAGAAGAAGTGAACTCTGTAATATTTCCACTGCTGAGACACAGACCTGTCTGTATCAGGGACTGGGCTAATATCCACCACGCTTATCCGGTTTAAGTTCGTACATATAACGTAGGTATATTAAATTCTTTGGTTCTTGGACATGCGGACGGTTTTTCACGAGTTTTCTTCTATTGCTTTCAGAGAAGTGGTGTTGGGTGATATTATCAAAATCTATGCGGGCGAAAACACACTCAATTGTTTTCAAAGAATAGAAGGCAAATTATTTTTAAGCACCGTTCGCATTCGTATTTCATTGCAATCTGTCAAAAAAAAACCTTATTTCCAAGCAGTCTGATGCAATTGGTGGCATCAGATCAGTGATTGAACTGCATCAGACTGCTTGAAAAGCAACTTGTTTCGGTCGACGAACTTACGGTCTTGTGATAATTGCACAGCAGCTACAATAGGTTGTACCTACCAACCACGCACCTAATTGTATTGACGCTGCCGTTTGTATATCAGTTACACCCTGTTTCTAAATGGAGCAAATTGCGGAACAAGTGATTTGCTTGACCGCATGCTTGGGGTAACTTAAAACGTCATGAATTCTACTATCTTGGTATAATTAATGACGTTTAAAGATATTGTTGGTTGTTAAGGTACAGTGGCGGGGCAAGACTAAAATTTGATGTGGGCAAGATTGCACTTTGCGAGGCCTTTTAGGTCCTACCTAAAAAATATAGAGTATTTCTTTTTTAGGTTTTCAGAGGTTGCATCCTACGATTAAGGTTAAGATGCGGTGCAACGAGTAGTATTGATTTTCTTTTGACTTTTTGTGCAAAAATAGTAAAAATTGGGCGAATGTGAGAAAATTCAAGAGAGAAGTAAACTAAAAAAAGCTATGATGTAAGAGCGAACGTAGTGAGCTTGTACGAGTAGTTGTACTAAATCATTGTTCCTATCCTGCCGCGGCTAATATGTTGACAAAACTTACTGAAGTACCTTAACAATAAAAACAATTCAAATAGCAAGGACAAGCACGGCAAGCTCAAAAAATTTGATTTGATAAGTTGAAATAACTACGATTTTCCTGAGTTGTAAAAAACCAAAGCTGCGAGGACCATCAGACCGCGAGACCGCAGGCGGTGGCCCACGTCGCCCACGCCTTGCGCCGCCTCTGTAAGGTAGGGTTTTTGTTGAAAGTACACACTTGTAAGTAGTTGTTGTGTTTTTACAAGAAAAGTAGAAATGAAAAAAGGTATATTAAGGTATAAGGTAATTTAAGTGAATCTATGCAACATACTCAGCTATCATCAGGGCTCATAAAATAATTGCTAATCGATCAACTTAGCTTACGAGTATTAAGGTCCATTACAGCGGAGCGAGGCAGCGGAGCGGAGAAACGGAGAAATTTTAACCAATAGAATTGCATAAAATCTCCGCACCACGTGAGTCACTGAAATTTTTAATGAAATGATTGGTTAATATTTCTCAGTTTCTTCACTCCGCTGAAATGGACAAGTAGCCTTAGGATGCCTGTCCATTTCAGCGAAGCGAGTATATAGAAATATTAACCAATGGAATTGCACAAAATATCAGTGACTCACGTTGTGCGGAAATTTTGTGCAATTTGCTTGCTCCGCGAAAATGGACAGGCACCGTAACGGTCCACTAATGAAAAAGGCCTCTCCCAAGCAACCTTTGCAGGGTCATCCGTCGGTCCATCTAGCTGGGACCTCCCCACGATACGCTTAGCATTTCGTGGTCTCTAGGATTCACCTGTTTTTATGATTCACAAATTATTCCAAGAAGCTTAGTCTGCAATACTACAACTGACTGTCTTGATTAAACATTAATTTTCAGACTATTGCACCATCACCAGCACCTCAATTCCAAACTTATCTATCTACTCGAACGCTTAGTCGAAATCCATCAATCGTTTGCCTAATCGATTTGTTGGTACATAAAAAGAAATGGCTGCGTGTAAAAGGTCGATGTCATAGTGGCATCGTGGCGAATCGTCTAATACCTCAATCCGTCCAGATCCGTGGGAAACGAGGAAACTTTGAACAATGAACACACGTGTATAAGTGGTATGTACAGGTGTTTACGAATATTTAAGTGGTATCTATCATTAGTATCTTGGAATTGTAAAAAGCGTGTAGTAGTTAATTTATGCAAGCAATCATTGATCATGTAACTATCGATATGAGAACCGAATTTTGTAGACCCATCTGTTAACAGTGAGAAAGTTATATCAACTTTAACTAAGTTGGAACATAACAATGCGGCCCTCTTCTACTATAGGACATCCAACCGCACGGCATCTTACCATCCCTACCTTGTTGCTATTCCACCAATTCGCACTAAGCGTTTCCAAACGTCTTTTATAATGCGCATGCAAAGGAGTGGAATTCGCTGCCTGCGTCTGTGTTTCCAAACGCTTACAACCCTAATCTCTTCAATGTTAGAGTGAACAGGCTTGGAATAAAATCTACATAAAACTTTTCTGTATGAAGAATGATGTACTGAAGCCTGATCAATTCTGCTTCAGATTTTTTTTTGTATATCTGTGGATCCAACGATTGTATTTAAGGACACTATACAAAATTATAGGCTCCATGATTCAAGAACTTGAATCTGAACTTCATCACTCTTTATATTATCTTTTTTTTGTTCTGAATATGCCAACTATTCTCCTTTTTAGTTTCAAGTTTCTTTAGAAAATCTTAAACAAGATTATGTGTCAGTACAGGGAAATAGTTCATGAAAACGAAATTTACAGACAGACTATCTTCATAAATTTTATTTCACTGTAACCTGAAACGAATTCAACAAAACATAATCTAGTAGAATCTGACTAAATATAATCTCACTTATAATAATTGCTATGACATCATTAATTAATATGATAGTGTTATACGTATGAATGACTCACCCACTCCTTCACAGCACAATTATCGGGCCAAGCCTGGTACTTATGCCAATTAATTGTTACGACTTATTTGTGAACCGGCTAAGACAATAGATAGACGTAGAATATGGAAACGGATATAGGTTTATTCTTGAGATTTTTTTGTTCATTTTAGATTAATGATTTAATTTAGATCTGATTTTATCGAATGTACACCAAGGAAGCTACTTTTGTATACTTTTGTTAAATGAATGAGATGTGTAAATCTGAAAAAAAAAACGCGAATGTTTTAAAATATTTGCGTTTGTTTATCGGATTTTCACACACAAAGAGTAGGAGTCTGTGTTTCCTGTTAAATTACGTCTAGAAAGAGTTTTCTATCGTCGACCACGTCATAGCTTACTATTATTACTTATTATTTAGTGAGAGGCTCGCGTTTGATCACTATGCCTACTGTAAATAAAAAAGCTATACGAATATAACTACAAGCCCGTACTGTCCCCATTGCTGAGCAAAGGCCTCCAAAAAATAAAATCAGTTTTACGAGATTTTTTACACTTGTGCGATACATACCCTTGAACTTCCAAAATAAGTAAAACGTAGTTCATACCCAAACGAACAGATGGCACTATACCAAATTTGCTCGCAGCTAATTAATTTAAAAATGTATTTTATTTTATTCATTCCTAAAAGTCTTTGTCACTTCTAGACCCATCAATACACTATATTAGCACAACAATGGAGCGAGCAATTAATACTTTTATGGTGGCGCCTAAATGCGGTTGTGACTGTGGCGTAGAGGCTGTGTTGTAGCTATTTAAGGCCTGATGATAGGAGTAAGTGGTCTGATTCAGAGGTGTTGGGTGACTCATGAGTATCTTTGTTTCAGTACCTTTTTTTATATGTGATGGGTTTGCTCTTGATCAGAGATGACAGAGACAAAGTCTACGATGGATCGAGCTTACCCAGAAGGAGCCTGTTCACTCTAACTTTGAAGAGATTAGGATTGTAAGCATTTGGAAACACAGACGCAGATGCAGACCTAATATTAGATGTGGTTATAGGTACACATATATGGAAAATTAAGTGGTGGGAGATGAAAGATCACCTGCACTATATAAATTGGGCTTACCCCAGTTGTAAACGTTCTTCCTTGGCCTCTATTCACCCCTGTCCTGTCTTCTACTTGATAAGAAGGGATGACGAAATGATTTTTTTCGAAATCATCTGCTTTTCTTTTCGGATTAATTACGTTGCGGGATTAAAGACAGTTCGAGCCGTTTCTAGGGGTCCCGTCTAGCTTCATCGACAAGGCGTTTTTCGGATGGTCGTCACTGTTGGTTTTGGCACTTAGGAGATGTAGTGGTTGGCATTTTATTTAACCAATCTCTCCAAGTAAACTGAAAGGGTAATTTTGCTTATCTGCTAGTCTATTCTGTAAGTAACCATTTCGATATCGAGCTTCACCTGAGTGACAAAGCTCACAAAGTGAACTTTATTACGCACCACATAAAGGTCTTACGTTTATACTCACCGCGGATTCTGCTGTCGAGACTCGAAAATGTTGTTACAGAATAGCACTACTGATGTCAGGAATTGGTAGAAAAACGGATTACCTACATATTTCCAACAAGACACATTATACGGACGAAACAATATTTTTTTACTTTTAACATTTAATTCAACAAGTTGCAACAAGAAGAATAAAATAAAAATTAGAAGAATAAGCCTCTAGGATACTGACTAAAAGGATAACCGTTGCCGAGCTCCGTAAGAAATATAGATAGGTACCTAACTATGTAAACTGGAGCACGTTGCGATTCCTGAAATAGAAACTTAACCTTGATCGACTTAAACAAGAAGGATGGCTAAAGTGCCCGATTCCTAAGTTACGGACGTATGTTCGTATAAAAAACTTAAAGAATCACTGTATTCCATTGTTGTGAATTGCAGTTTGATGCTTATCGTAACTTTATTTTTCGAGGTTTTTATAAAAAGAAGGCTTATTGGGGGTTTTTAATAGCAATAAAATTTCGAATCTATAAAAACTAAAATTGTGAATTTAGGATTCATATCCAAACATACGATTTAGAAGCATTGTAATGTGATCTGGCCATCGGAATTGTGTTTAGGAGCAAACTAATCATCCGCCTAGCCTTTTCCCAACTATATTGGGGTCGGCTTCCAGTCAAACCGGATTTAGCTGAATACCAGTATTTTACGCGGAGCGGCTGCCTACCAGACGTCCACAACCCATTAACTAGGTAACACTGTACTTCATGGTAAGACTGGAGTCAGATTAACTGGCTTCTGACTATCCGTAACGACTGCCAAAGATCTACAAATGACAGCCGGGACCAACGGCTTAACGTGCTATCCGAGGCACGGAGGAAACTCGGTATGTTAAAATGGTCACCCATCCACAGACCAACCTTGGCAAGCGTTGCTTAACCTTGAAGATCGACCCGTGCGGCTGTTATTATCTAGCTCCACTACCAATTTTATTACTCAGGTAAAAGTTATCGGAATATTGAAATTACGATCCTTAAATACATTATCACTACTAAATCTCAAACAGTTTGAAGCGGCAAAATAAGCAGGAGTAAAGCAACAAGGGGTATGACTACTATGATTAAGAGCAAACTAATACTTGTACTTTTTGCTTTGCTTTCGACTAAGTTCACTAGCTTAACCTGAAGCAATCATAGTGTTATTCTTTAATAATCTGCCAGACATCAATTATTTCTTAAATAGTAAATTCCCCACGTTACAGCCATAGCTTCCATTCATTCAAACATACCAGACAAACCACAAGGGTCCTTAAAGCGGCTAGACAAATAACTAACAAATGAAGCGAGTCAGCGTGTCATATCGCTTTGTTGCCAAAAACATCGAATGTTGTTAAGTTTTTGTTCACAGGACGTCTGATTCGAACAATTAAGCGATTCGAGCGCTGCTTAAAGCTATAACCTCTCGTAAAATCTGCATAAGAAGCCAGCCTTAAGGCGGACGGCTTGTGGTTTGTTCTCTACAGTGGCCGCAGATTTGTTAGGACGAAGAAAATTAGTTTTAGTTTGTTTCCTTCCTGAAAATATGATTTTTTTTTAATGAAATGCCAAGTCGGTGTCGCGACGGTTCTTGGGGAGGCCTACGTTACCTATTAGCTTTGACGTGTTCCGATAGGTTGTGATACTGTTGAGTAGACGAAAGAGTAAACAACATACATGTAACAGATCATACTTCCACTACTCTATGCCACACGTTATATTATTGAGAAAATGGTTTAAGTACATACATGTACCAGGTCTTATTTATTTTGGAAACTTTTCTGATCCTAATAATCTTTGAAAAATACCTAGGATGGTTAATAGCTTCTTATCTATTCGATCATAATCTATTTGCGACTATTGATTAATGGAGCAATAGGTATCACATAATTTTGGTCCCGCTTAGTAAAAGCTGACTACCCATGTCCAACTACAATGAAAGCCTGCGCCCATTATAACACAACCCCTGGCTCGTCGACTCATTACTACGGTTCCAGATTATTGTTTCAAGTCCACACAATAGGATGGGACACAAGTTCGCGCCCTGTCTACGCCGTTTCCACTAGTGTCGACACAGCCCGCTGTACGAGCATTGAGCGCTATTGAATTCGTCTCGCTAAGTCGACGTTGTCGAAATATATCAGTGGCTAGATTAGTGAATTCTGGGGAACAGGAGTTCCCCAACGAATGGGTTGTGATTTGTGATAGATTCATTGGTCGACAAAATTGAGGTGGGGTCTTTGGAAAACTGAATGTGTGGTAGGGGATTTCGTAGAAAGCTATTATCCCATGCAAAATTCAGTTTCAACACATTGTGAATGAAATGTTCAGGTAATCTTACTGGTTTATTTATTTCCCTGGCCTTAAGTAAGTATATCATGGGATAAATCAGTAGGTTCATTCGTGTGTGACTGGAACGCCAGTAGAGATGTATTTATCTACATAGTCCCCTTTTTCTAACTTGAACATGTATCACATAATCCACCATCGTTTCTTTCGAAGTTCAAAGACAACTCTTTTAATTTTTCACCGTCTTCAAATTAAATGTACTTATTTGCATAGCAAGCAACACGGTTTATAAGTATTGTCTTAAAAGTTCTGAGGGCCTAGCACGAATATTTTTGACGTATAGTAAATACGTAACGCAAATTTTAAGTATAGGGTTGTAGTTTTTTTCATTCAAAATTCACTTACGTTAACGTTACTATACGTCAAAATATTCGTGATAGGCCCTCTGATTAGTTCTAAACTAACGTAAAAAAAGTTTGAGCATGGTGACAGATTATTTAATAAACTATTTATAGCAAAACATAGGTACTTGAATTCCAAATAAAAGCGTGTCCCATTGCAGTCACGAGCATTTATCACTACTTGCTCAAGGCGGGTTGGCAATTACATACTGATTTTAACCTTAAGAGGAAACACGGGCGGAGAGACTTTGTATGTAAAAAGTTAAAATTGGAGGCTTGGATTAGAGAGTTTGGCTCTCGCCTGTTTCTTCCTCCTATATTTGGACCGATTTAAAAGACATTTCATAAACTGAATTTTATGGATATTTACTGTGTTCCTAAATTTTCCTTTTATCATTAATAGTTGCGAAACTTGCCCAGATTTCCTCACGACATTGACCTCCGTTTTCACCAACGCAAACGTAAAATACACATTTAGCTCCAAACTTAGAGCCTCCGTCGTACCCAATGGAAAAGCACGAACTATTCAGCGATGCGCTATTTGGCGACAGTAAGTAATTTACAGCTGGAGCTACATTGTGTCTGAGCGAGTAATGTACGCTTTATTACGTACGCATTTAATGAGCCCCTTGTTTTATTGTAATAACTTCTACTGACACGTGACTATGTATAAATAGCACTTGTTTTTGTTTGTAAAAGTATCCAATTGCGAAGAAGAAGAGGGGTGACGCTTGACGAAATAATCAAGAAATTACGTAGCGATTCCAGTTATCTTTGAGTGTCTGTTTCAAAAACATCATGGATCTTCTTGTAGTTTGGATAAGATTCATTTTAATCAATAGTAGTAAGCTTTTTGCAAAGCATTTGTGACATGTGTGGTATTCGTGTGTGCCAAGTTAACGTCTTTTATTTAATTTGTTTCTTTTCCTTCTGATAGTTTTATAGCGTGCTAATTTTATGACACAGAGAGACTATTAATTTGACAGTTTATTGTAGAAAAGGCTTCATTTGTTTTGTTCCACGACATACTGATAGAATTACTTATCATAAACAGCGTTACAACAGGAACAAAGCGGCAAGAAGACTTCAGCCGTTATTATCGATTTTTCTTGAAAAATCCTACAAAGTTTTATTATGCAAATCAAATAAAGCTAATAAAAGCTACAAGCGACAACACAACCAGGAGTTAAGCAAATAAGCAATATGGCTACAGACTACTTAGACATCAACCTCTTAATCTCAAACAATTTGAAGCGTCAAAATAATTAGAGGTAAAGCAACGAGGAGTATGACTACTAAGCTATCATATGGCCGTGTTAACTATAAAAACTTTAACAAAAATTAATATTAAAATACATAATCGACCTACTTAATCTCAACCAGTTTCAAGCGGCCAAATCACCAGGAGTAGAGAAACAAGGAGTGTGACTTCTAAGTACTAAGTCATCACCATTGTGTTTACTCTAAAAATCTCTAACAACCAACCAACCAACCAACCTACTCAATCTCAAACAGTTTGAAGCGGCAACATAAGTAAAGAGCCAAGCAACAAGAAGCATAACTATACTTACTACTGTACCATCACCGTCAAGTAAATTCGAAAAAACTTTATATGATTATTAATATTAAAATACATTATCCCTCTTCTAAATCTCAAACAGTTTGAAGCAGCAAAATAAACGAAGTAAAGCATAGGTGAATGTCTACTAAGCCATCATTATCATCGTGTTTACTAATATAATTAAAGGCTGATTTTTCCAAAGTCAGTATTTTTTTGCTGAAGAATAAATATGGCTGTTTGACATATGCAAAAACTATCAAAACACCAATTTTATTACCCATCATCATCTGCCTAGCCTTTTCCCAACTATATTGGGGTCGGCTTCCAGTCAAGCCGGATTTAGCTGAATAGCCTACCAGACCTCCACAACCCATTAACTGGGTAACACGGTACTTTATGGCAAGACTGGAGTCAGAATTACTGGCTTCTGACTATCCGTAACGACTGCCAAAGATCTACAAATGACAGCCAGGACCAACGGCTTAACGTGCTTTCCGAGGCGCGGAGGAAACTCGGTATGTTAAGATGGTCACCCATCCACAGGCCAACCTTGGCAAGCGTTGCTTAACCTTGAATATCGACCCGTGCGACTGTTATTATTTAGCCACGAGCTCCTCTACCAATTTTATTACTCAGGTAAAAGTTATCGGAATATTGAAATTACGGTCCTTAAATACATTATCACTATTAAATCTCAAACAGTTTGAAGCGGCAAAATAAGCAGGAGTAAAGCAACAAGGGGTATGACTACTAAGCCATCATATCGTCGTGTTAACTATAAAAGACTGGAGGTGGCGCCTGATATGTGGGACCACCGGACTTACGCCGCCCGCCCTTGTGGGAGGATCTATATAGAGTTGTTGAACTGTGTTTTTGGTTAGCTTTGTGTTACAGTCAGTATATTTTTTTATATAGTTTGATAACATAGTTACATAGGAGTTACAGCTTAAAAATAAAGATGCTTGTGAAAGGGCTTTTCCGAAGAAGATAAATCACAATATTATTTTTCTTATTCTACGGCTGCACGCTAAGCAGGGTTTCGATTTAAAATGTAAAGTAACGCATTTAAAGGTAAAAATATTAATCGACATGATGGCTCTCCAATTCTGTTCTGGATTTTTCATACACGGCAGCCCATAGTATTATCACTACACCTCCTTATAGGTTATTGACGGTTGTACCTGGCATAATCATCCTGTCACATTCCCACTTGTTACTATTAGGTATTCTTTTACTATTATTTATATTTCTATTCCGAATACGAGTACTATTAAGTATTTATTTGTAAAAGTTCCTCAGGATAACCTCTCTAGACAAAATTCAGCGTGAGTTTACAACTAATTAAAATGTAGGTTATATGCAAAAGTGAGTTTCTTCGTTTATTTTTTTATGTGTTTGTAGCGCTTGCATGCCTAAATGGCTTAACAGATTTTTATGAATTTTAGTACAGAGATCGATGTTACTTTTTTTGCCGAAAATCTATATAAACGCGAGGTAAGGCGCGTGCAAAAGCTAGTAATTTATAACGAGAGAGTGTGCCTAATATATGCTTTGAGTATCCTTTTAGAAAAAATATTTCAAGATAAAAAAAAAAAAAAACACGTTCCCAGTAATAATGGCTTCTAAGGTTCAAATACGAAACTCACAGTACAAAAAAATAGCACTAAATCAACAGCTCTATACAGTTCCAAATTTCTCCCAAACACGTTTTTATTTGGTCCGAGTAAGTGAGTAGCGTTGTACTGTCCATAATCTGAGCATGTACGAGTATGTTCGTGTATGGATGTTCGGATGTTCGTGTATGTTGCATACACGCTCCGTCTTTGTGGTGCGACCTTCACCTCGCGACGTTTTGTTTTGTTCGTTCTTATGTCGTTCTCCTTGTTTTATGAACGATTTGTTGACCTTTGCGACTGTGAATGGGATTTTTGTTACTTGTATAGTGAATGAGTGAGTAGGAGCTTGTGTTGGGTTTATGTGTTTGTTTGTTTACTTAAAGGTTTTGTGCTATTCTTTCTTAGAGGATGATTAGATGAAGGGAATGTTTTAGATACTCTTCTTTTAACAGCTCGTTTTTTAACACCTCATAAACTCACATATAAACATAGCGTTTATATGTGATTTTGTGAGGTGTCAAGATGTATGGTAACTTCTTTACAAGGGTGATAACCTAACTTTAGGGTAAGCGATGACGTGGTCAATAATGGAGCCGGCTTCCATCGAAGTAACCTTTTTTTAAGAAGCATTTTTTTCATAAGCGCGTAAAAGTACGCGAGAAGTTTATTTCAAGTTCTGTCATCACCTGCATAGCCTATGCCCAACTATATTGGGGTCGGCTTCCAGTCAAACCGGATCTAGCAGAACACCGGTATTTTAGGTAGAGCGGCTGCCTACCAGACCTCCATAACCCATTAACTGGGTAACACTGTACTTCTCGACAAGACTTTTATTTCAAACAAGCGTTTGCCCGCGACTTCGTTCGCACAAATCCCGTTTTTTTCCCGTTCCCGTGTGAATTTCGGAAAATCCTTAGTAAGGGAAATCTCTAAGTGCTCTTTTACACTCCCCAACGCAATTACATGCCGAATTTCAGCTTCCTACAACCAGCAGTTTCGGTTGTCAGTCACTCAGTCAGTTAGTAACGGAAGAATTTTATATATATTGATTCTATAACTTCTAAAACATCTTCCAAGCCCATTCATCCAATCCCTACAAAACAATAATCCAACTCAAAGCAAATTACGTCTGTGTACAACAATAAAATAATAAAAGCTTACTTCCTGGCCGAGCCATTAAATCAAGGAGTACAGATAGCAGCATCTAGCCATTACTCAGCTTCGGTCTCACATTACAATTTGCACTAAATTTATCATACAATAACGTTTGTATCAGAAAATTATTATTCAAATCAACCAGCATTAATCAACGCGTTGATAAAAGAAAATGCGAGCGGCGATGCTCCTGCGCAAAGTAGGTTTGTGGTGCTGTCGATATTTTTCTTGTCGATGGATTTCGTGTTTTGTTTTGTCAGTTTGATATTGTTTTATAACCTACTCGCACTTTTAATATTTTTTTATTGTTTTACGATGTAAAACATCTGTAAAACATCTTTGATTTTGTTATTATCTGAGCTTTCTTGCACGATAAATGTCAGATTTGTGACACCTTTGGATATTTTAAGGCACACAGGTGTTTAGAACTTGCATGTACCTAACATGCAAATTCCAAACACCTGTATAAAGGCGAGCATAACCAAGAATTGGGTTCTCTTATAAAAAAACCTTTGTATAATCGCAATATTTGCAAATGAGGATAATAGAATAATAATTTGTTAATAGATAGTTTATAAATTTGGATACATGCCAGTTATGTGACATTAAATACTTATTCTTTATTTCAATAAGTACAGTCGAATAATTCATAGGTACAGCTAGGTTAAATCAATTACCACATCCTTTCTTCCCAGATCGACTACACCTATCAAAATAATAACCAAAACACATTGCGCAACACCGATACAAATTCCAAACACCAAATGATTCAAAACCACGCAACCGCCCAGTGACTCACACTCATAAATCGATTCAAAATCATCGATATCGATTGTGCCCAACACTACGTTAACCCGATGCGTCTTGCGTGGATTCCTGTCGCTGTGTGCGTGCAAAAGATAATGAACTATCTGCACTAATATATTATAAAGTTCATTATAAACAATTATTTATTGTTAGCGTATGTTTATTAATAAGGCGGTCGGTACGACTACTGTGCATGTGTAGGTAGCCTTAGGGTTGCGAAGTTTGATTGAGATTGTGATAAATTTCTTCCTTAAGCACTGTACGGGATGGTTGTTTTATCTTGTGATTACCTATCTCAAGCGTGTTCTTCTAAATGCACTATAATGATTTGTAATAAATGGAGGAAATAATTTAGGTCTTTTATTTGAGAAGAGTATTTTTGTAGCAGTTGTATTTTTTAGTGAGCATGAATTTACATCACGCAATATTTCTTAAATAAAACGAAGTTTTTAACCGACTTCTTCAAAAAGGAGGAGGTTCTATGTTCGACTGTATGTATTTTTTTTATGTATTTTCACTGATTTCTCCTGAGGTGGTCCCATTGTCAAGTTAGAATCTGATGATGGGATCCCATGAAAATCGAGGGAAACCCTCAAATTTTATAAGCACATAGAATGTTTTTCATTAACTTTCTAACGCAATTCAGATATTTGTGCCTGGTAATCATCATCTTATGTTGCTGAGCTGATGATGAAAGGTATAAATTAGGATCTGATGATGAGATCCCATTAAAAATGTTTGTTCTGCGATACTTTAGCCAATTGTCAGCCGATTTGAATGATTCTTTTTTTGTTTGAAAGAGTGTTTTCTTGGACTGATCCCGTTTCAATTTGGTGAAGATCTGACGAAGAACTTCGGAGGTAGGCAACGGAACTCTTCAATAAATGATAGCAAAGGGATCGGGATTACTGAAAACGCATGTTTTTTTAGTGATTACACTAGTTCATAACATAACATTGCGCCGGTACGCTGTTAATGGGTACGCAGGTACCTAGGTACCACTAAAAATACAAAACTTTTTTACAAAAAATACAACCGACTTACAAAAACAAAACTCTACAAGGTACAAAATAACTTCGGAAGAAAGAAAAAACTTTAATTTCGGAAGTCGGTGTCAAAAAACGAAAAAATAACAATAAACTTTTTGTTTGGAAGAGTTTTTTCGGACTGGTCCCATTTAAATTTGGTAAAGATCTGATCTCTTCAATAAATGATAGCATATGGATCGGGAATTCTGAAATCGCATGTCTGTTGATTGTTTACACTAGTTAATAACATAACATCACGCCGGCACACTGTGTTTGTGGTTTCACTTTTTAGTGGAACCTGCGTACCACCAAAAAGTGAAAAACAAAAAAACTTTTTACAAAAATGTTACCGACTTCCAAAAACAAAACACTATAAAGTAAAAAATAACTTTAATTTCGGAAGTCGGTGTTCAAAAACGAAACAACCAAAAGCGCCGACTTCCGAAATTAAAGTATTTTTTGTAAATAAAGTTTTTAATCCAAGTATCACTATTTGAAGGTATTATTTGGTTCCACCTTGTATATATCTTTTCAGCAATCGATGCAGGTAGAGAAAAACCTACAAATACAATATTGTTACAATAGGTACCTCTCAGCTTTTGAACAAAGAACCTACGAGCGTAACCCAAAATTCTCCAAAAGCAAACCTCAAAAATCAGCCTAACAGCTGATATACAGTTTAGAGATTTTAATGACTGCTAGTAGTGAGAGTAGTCACAGGAAGAACTCAGACATAATATTATACGAAAATAGATTTTCAGCCTTCATAATTAAAATCGAAAATGCCAAAAAGCTCTCGCCAGCCCTAGCCCGTCCTTTAGCTGTCAATGCAGCGAATATGAAAGTAAGCACAAAGCCGTTGGGTTAGATTGTGCTACTCAGATTGCACGCTGTTCTGAACCGCCGAAGGAACGTCGTACAATGCGTGCTGTGTCTGCCGCCTAACGTGATACTGCCGGGTTGTAGCAGCGATGAATAAGCTAGAAAAGTCTGGTAGAAATGAACCAACTGATTGTTGTAGATAGCGCGTTGTGACTGCTACTCGACGTCATACTGCCCGGCTGTAGCAGCGATGGATAGGTTACAGAAAAGTGCTAGAAGTAAGCCCACTGAATGTCGTACAAAGCGTGCTGTGACTGCCGCCCAACGTGATGCTGCTGGGCTGATGTAGCGATGGATAGGTTAGAGAAGGGTGCTAGGAGTGAAACAAATGAATATCATACAATGTGTGCTGTGACTGCAGCCCGACGTGATACGTCCCGGTTGTAGCAGCGATGGATAGGTTAGAGAAGGGTGCTAGAAGTGAACCAACTGAATGTCGTACAGTGAATGCTGTGACTGCCGCTTGCTGTTGCAGCAATAGATAGGATGAGCATAGAGAAGGGTGCGAGAAAAGCTAGCGTTTTTCAGATATTTAAGATTTTTTTTAACAGATTCTATCTCAGTTTTCTTAAACAATCACTTATCCGCCGAAGATCGAAGGTAATCTACGAAATCCAAAAAATACCAAACATCAGCGACATTGGGCTAGTCACATTGCTCGTAGACGCACGGTCTAAAAACGCAGCAGTCCGGCCTAACACAAGGTGGACTAATGACCTGGTGAATCTTGAGCTCGCGGGAGACGTTGTGAGATACCCAGGGTCAGTCGATTTAGCGACACTTGAGGCAATGCCTGGGTTCGACTGTATACGTCTTTCAGCTGAAATGATCATCATCTGCCTAGCCTTTTTCCAACTATTTTGGGGTCGGCTTCCAGTCAAACCGGATTCAGCTGAATACCAGTGTTTTACGTGAAGCGGCTGCCTACCAGACCTCCACAACCCATTAACTGGGTAACACGGTACTTCTTGGCAAGACTGGAGTCAGATTTACTGGCTTCTGACAATCCGTAACGACTGCCAAAGATCTACAAATGACAGCCGGGACCAACGGCTTAACGTGCTTTCCGAGGCACGGAGGAAACTCGGTATGTTAAGATGGTCACCCATCCACAGACCAACCTTGACAAGCGTTGCTTAACCTTAAAGATCGACCCGTGCGGCTGTTATTTCAGCTGAAATGATGCCTAGCCTTTTCCCAACTATATTGGGGTCGGCATCCAGTCTAACCGGATTCAGCTGAATTACAGTATTTTACGCGGAGCGGCTGCCTACCAGACCTCCACAACGCACTGGGTAACACGGCGTATTCCTTGGCAAGACTGGTGTCAGATTTACTGGCTTCTGACAAACCGTGACGGCTTACCATGCTTTCCGAAGCATGGAGGAGTCTCGGTATGTTAAGATGGTCTCCCATCCACAGACCAACCTTCCACCCATGCGACAGTTATTACGAAGCCACAACGAGTGAAATGATGATGGTTTATAAGTATGGTAAGGGAAGAAACTATTAATAAAAGTAAGAAAATATGTCTCTTAAGGTGATACTTACTTAAGGTGTCTACTTCTAACAAAACAGTGTATTCGGTAGCTAATATTTTTTACGTTGATTATGGCAAAAAATATCATAAAGTGACTATGAAATGAAATAAAAAATATTTTTATTTATTTCAATATCTGTATGTACTAGCAGTTAGTACCAACACGTTCAAAAGTCAACATTTGAATCTCTTGTAGGCAAAATACGTTACAAGCACAATGGTTATAATCCACAGACAGTGGGGTACCTTGCAAAACGAGTAACTAAATATCAAAGATAATAAAACCTTAAACTATCAATATTTCTATAAGATGACTTAATTATTATGTTCAGGTGTTATTAAATAAACAATTTCGATTAGCAATCTACTCAAAACTATTGCTCATCAAAAACGAAATTTTCACCAAACGACATCATCCAAAATTCATTCAGCCAATCACACATTCAGATTAGCAATTAACCGTTTTAATAACAAAATAACATCATGAAACATACAACTACGTACCCGTACGTAACAAAGCGTAGTTTTCGTTGCACAGACAGTTTAACCCTACATTCAAGTGGTCCATTCCAACCGTTCGATAAAAAATAAGATCAAAAAACTCGCACCACCCCTAGGCTCGGGCAAAAAAACCAGATAAAAATGTGCCGGCCCCGTAATTTAAGCGTCCTACCAGTTGTCGATAACCCCGGGTAGGAAATTTTGAAAAAATATTTCGACGTTCTCATAATCATTGCACTTTTATAAGCAGTTTTTTTTTTTATTGGCTCGTGATGTTCATGGGTTTTGTGTGTTTGAAATTGAGTGTGATTTATTTTATGTCTTTTCATACAAATCTGTCAAAAGGACGCATGTTTCGTCGGTGTACGGAAACTTAATAATTTGTTTAAACTAGTTTCACTGTTTCTTTCTTTATTAGACCAAAACATTCTTAAGCGGGACAAAGATGTTCAAATAATTTGATGAAACAAGCTGGTTTAAATAATTTATAAAATTGGCATGGATTTCTGTACGAAAATTTGATCTAAAATAAGGTTTCAAATGGCATGGAGAAATTATGAAATTTCGTATTTCTATTTGGTCAAAAAGTTTGATCCAACTGTTTGATCAAAAAGTTTGATCGGACTGTTTGATCAAATTATTTGAACGTCTATGGCCCGCATTAGGTTCGCTCCTACTTCATCATCGATTCCATCATTAGCCTTCGTTTTCCAATTTTTGCCAAAAATTGTAACTGCAAGCATAAGTACCGTTCACTCCCCTTTGTCTCACTTTATTCACAATTGGTAGAGTACCTAAATACGTGTGGAACACTGTAGCCAGTTTCACTGAGTTCTTTTCACAGAAAAGGTTTAAATTTTTACCTGAAAATGCACGGTAACCATAGTAGTAGTAGAGCCTGTATTTTTCTAAAAATCCATTCCAATTTCTACTTTCAGGTATCGTGTTATTACTATGCCTTTGTTTGTCTATAATATCACGATTGAACCTTCGGGTAAATAGCAGAACAAAGGTTTTCCTAAAACTTCTTTTTCTGAGTGACGTGCCAGTAGTTTTTGTCTTTGTTTATATTAGTGTTTGTTTGATTTCATCAAGAAAATTCAAAGCTTATTTTTCGCAACAAAATCTTATGGCAGTTCTACGTACGTCGTGTTGATGTTCGATGAGCAAGTATCATCACAAAGCCACCAAATCTTGCTCTTGAAAAATACTGATTCGAATTTCGAGCAATAGGTACTGTCGTACTGTCTATTTGTTTGATCTCGCTTGTATGAACGAATCGTCAAGCATGTACGCAAGTGTGGACTTAGCATTAGACTTTCACATCGACTGACCCAAACAAAAGAAACAAGAAACAAGTATTCCATTTTCAAACGAAAACCCAAAAAAAAAACTGGCCAAGTGCGAGTCGGACTCGCAATCGGGTTCCGTACCATAAACCTTATTTTTTATTATTGTTGTAGCAGCAATAGATATACACAATCTGTAAAAATTTCAATAGCCTGCTGACAGACGGACGGACGGGGTTCCGTTGATATTACCCTTTGGGTACGGAGCCCTAAAAAAGCAACGGGTTGCACTCCGGGAGTGCCGGCAGAAGTGAAAACTTGAATACGTGCTTCTCTCCCTCCGCCTTACGAATTGACGTCTTACGGTCACGTGTCCTGACGCGAGTTTAACATTTTTTACCCATCACAAAAAAGTGCACAACGCCGATAAAAAAGTTTTTCACTTCAAAAAAACCGCATCTATTTATATTAACGTAAAAAGGTTGGCAACAATGCAGACAGTAGCTGCATATAATTTATAGTACATCAGTGACTTTGTACCGCTAGACGCACTTGATGTTTGGTCAGTTGATATTGATATTATGCGTCTGCATGCCCCTGAGGATACGTGAAGGGGGAGTGATATGGTGGTATTTTTGTAAGTAGACTATTATAACAGCTGTGTTCTCAAACAAACTTAATCATAGATTAAATAGTTATTGGCAGATTCTTTATTCGATATTGATATACACAATTCGAATTTAGTCAGTACTGAAACGTATCATATAGTTTGATTTTTTTATGAATATGCGTATGCAATGGTGGATAAGAGTTAAGAGTATGATATACTGGTATGTCTGATCGTTACGCACCCTAAACAATCTTTCCTGTTGCCAAACAGCAGACTGATTTTCAATGGTTCTTATCTGAAAATTAGGTCCTTATCATTTGCGAACCTATATTCACGTGAAAGGGTGTACCATAGGTACTCCTACCTTTCTTTTTGGGGCGTGATTTTATTTTAATATCCTTTATCGAAGATTATATGAGCTAGACCTTTTTTTAGGATGGTTAATCATCAAATGACTCGAGCGGAAGGGAGTTTCAGACTCTTACTGACTAAAACCCATCTATATTCCTCCAAATTTCCTTTGTTTCAGGGCCGCGGTGACTCTTTCAAACAAACTCCGCAAAATGAGCTAGAACTTAAAGCATTTTGAATGGACGCCAAGTCTTCAACGGATACCCTCTATTCTTAGAAAACTGAACGCGATAACAATGTAATTTTCACGCACCGAAATTTTGAACGCACGCAGATTTTGCTGTGTCGCTGATGGAGGTTACCTTTAGCCACTTTCCTCGACCTTGGAACTTGGTACAGTAGTAATCACACCGACATCTAGTTACTCCTTGTTTTTTCCTCAACAAACGACTAATTTCCGCTCCTCAGCGCTTCCAATGAGCACACAAAAGGGATACTTATCTAATATACTCCCAAGAAAAACATCCTAGACGAAGCAGCATGCAAAAATCTTCCACGCCAAATCTCAGTCACCAATTACCAGCTGAACATCTGAACATGCTCATACTGACCCAATAAGCGGAGTATTACGACGCGATAAGTGGATGAAATAGACTCTGGAGCACCTATCCAGGCATTATATGCAGGATCTCTAAACATAGTCACAATGGCTGGTCATCATTCAATTGTGCCAGTGGAAATGGCCCGTTTAGCTACAATAGAGCGATCATTTTATCATTTCATTGCATTTCTTTAAGTTTCATACATTATGCATGGGGAACGGGCGGTGTTGTTCTGTTTGGGTGTTTAGTCTAGTTTTAATAGTGGCATGCTTCAGAGTGTGTAATGGAAAGGAGAGTGTGGAAAATATGTGTGTGCATGAGGGAAATGTAAGGTCATCATCTGCCTAGCCTTTTCCCAACTATATTGGGGTCGTCTTCCAGTCAAACCGGATTCAGCTGAATACCTGTATTTTACGTGGAGCGGCTGCCTACAAGAACTCCACAATCCATTAACTGGGTAAAACTACCGTTTGAAGTACCTTTCGTGGCAAGACTAGAGTCAGATTGACTGGTTTCTAACAATCCGTAATGACTGCCAAAGAAATGTAAGGTGAATGTTACAGAAAATTAAATGCTTGGCTAACACTGCGGTATATTGACAGATATGAAAGCGTTTTAAGGATTGCACATTCTCAATTTTATACTGTTACGCTATTTCGGGATTTAAACTACCTGGAAGAACTTGTTTGAATACATTTTTCGGTACTTGTTTAGACAAAAATTTCAATCTAGCACCATATACAAGTGACATTGTGTTAGCGAAAATAACGGCCAACAAATGTTAAATTTACTTGACTAGAATGTCAATTTATCTGGTGTCTCTTTGTAAAAAAATCTAACTTACTTCACAAACCAGGAACACACCAAGACCTAGCTGGTAGTCCTGGGCTAGAAAGAGACAGAGCATCCCACTTAGCTGCACCAGTTGGCAACGCCTGAAGGTCAGCAGGAAAATCGCCGCGACCTTACCCATCCGTCGTGATTGAGGAGCGTCGAGGGTCCGTAGGATAGTTGCATATTAATGGAGTGCATGTATTTGGTACTTTAGGTAGGTAGATTATAACTTTCTTCAGAATTCAAAGTATTTTATTTCACTGTAGTACTTCGCCCACAACTTCGTTTGCGTATTTCCCGCTATGTCCCGTTTCCGTAGGAATTTTGGAAAATCCTCTCTTGGTGAACTCCTACACTCCCTAAGAAGCCTACTAAGAAATTACAACGTTCTACGACGAGTAGGTAGTTTCGGGTGTGCGTGTCAGTCCCTCAATCAGTCAGTCACCAGTCAATCAGTCAGTATAAGAGGATAGGATACAGTAGAGGTTTTTTTTGTACAGGGTTATTTGTAAAACACCAACAACCTCTTAGGCAGTAAAGGAACACATAATTATAAATAACTTTTACTTTGAGACCAACCCTGAAAACTCGAAAAAAATATCAACTGTTTTTTTTTTTATTTGTAATGGGTTTGCTCTTGACTCTAGTCTATGTCAGAGATGACAGAGACAAAGTCTACGATTTCATTGGCCATATATTGCATTTTATATGAAACAGCTTTATTTTTTTTAGTTTTTTGTGGTTGTTGGTGTTTTCCAAATAACCCTAATATATTATTGATAGCACTTATAAAACGACGGAAACTAGTGCATGGTTCAAATTGATCGTTTCCAATGGAAAAGAACCGAGTAGAAATTCCACGGTTGCTTTTTTAAAAGATTAGTTTTTTATTGGACAATGTTTGCGTGTTACAGTATTAATAAGTATAGGAGAGGATCGAGAGGACAGTGCTAACCAATCAACACACACAGTACCTATACTAATTAAGTATACAGTCAACAAAGCTATTTGTTTTGCAGGCAGCTTACTTGCAACTACTTTTAAACAATGTTGTGGGTGTGCTGATTAGAGAATTTTAGTACACACTCGTAAATATGTCATAAGCTTAAAAAGTTACAAAGCACACAATACAAATAAATATTGGCAGTTCGATGGAAAAATTATATTTTTACCTGTATTTCAAATAGGTTGACTGTACTTAACAGAAACGATCGAAATAGAAAATAATTTCTCGAGTCTAAGAAGTCTATTACTTACACCAAAATTCTTACTCTACTCATAGCTTTGTGGAACTCTTCGGGAGTATTAAAGTCTTCAATCAGCACCATACACTGCGATCGCCAATTTTTCCCGCCTGCTAAGCGTGGTGATTATCGCAAAAACAGTAGTGGACGTCTTTCGGCTAAAATGATGATGATGATAAGTCTTGGAGAAACCTGGAAGTGAGTGCAGGACGAGGTTATATCCTTACTAATATTATAAATGCGAAAGTAACTCTGTCTGTCTGTCTGTCTGTCGCGCTTTCTCGCCAAAACTACTAAACCGATTTAAATGAAATGTGATGAACTACAGAGATAGTCTAGAGCCTGAGAAAGAACATAGGTTACTTTTTATCCCGGGAGTATGTTCCCTTGGTGTTCGCAGGCGAAGCCGCTGGCAGAAGCTAGTTGGGAATATTTTGGATTGTGTAGTAGGTCAGATGGGCAGTTGTTCGATGTAAATACTGGTATTTAGCTGCATCTGGTTTAACTGGAAGCCGATATAGATATGAAAAGTTAGGGAAACAAGTTCGGACATTTTATCAAAGAAAACTGTAGGTCTCGAGAGGCAGGTACGTAATTACGTATCTGTTACATTGTTGATACATACACCACGAAAAAAACAACAACAGCAATAAACCGTTTGCTACCTTGATTAATTAAAAAAAAACAGTTTAAATACGAAACCAAATACAGGCACAGGTAATGCGCGAGAAAATAAAATTTAAATTTATAATAAATGGCCCGATTACCAACTCGTTCTGCACTCACACATTCTAACATAATCGAGAATTTTATCGCGCCCTATCATTCGTTCCCAAATAAGTCTCATTTATAACGCGTGGGGGTTGAACAAAACAAAAATTTGAATAAGGAGGGCATTATTTATCGCCGCCCCAATGAAGGCCGTTAATGTGATTTTTTTTTAATAAAAAAAAATGTACGCCAGCCAGCCAAACGAGGATCATGTATCATCCATTTTTTCGGACAGTCATTGTCCTCAAAAAAATTATATTTATTTTTTATTTATTTACAATCCACAGACACGGGAAATGGCGAAAGTATACATCAAATTAATTACTCTGTAAATTATGTTTATGGAATTGTTTTAGGTTAATGATGAGCTGTTTGCGGTTCTTTTGCAAACAATGTTCACAGTTATTTGTAGTTCCTAGTTTTAGAAATGTAGATTGACTTTTCTCTTTTAAGATATTATTTGAAATGAATAGCCTGAAGCTATAATAAGACCGAACGCAAGGTGTCAAATACAGCAAGTTATAATAATTATAATCAATACGAATGATTTACTAAAAGCATTTTAATTTATTCATTATAATTTAAATTCGCTCGCTATAACTGGACTCATAACAACAAAATAATAAAAAAACGTACAAAAACAAAACACCGAACTCAACCCTTCGTGTGCCTAATTAAAAAAATTAAAAAAAAATCGCTCCCTCAGAACACGCGTTGTCACGTTCCATATTCGCGCGTTAATTACACGTCATTCTTTTTTCAAAAAGCGCGCCAATGACGCGCGCAATTAAAGCCGTGTACAGACAACGGGAAGACGCGACATAAAGCCGGCACACACAATGCGTCCTCGGCGAAATTCGCCGCAGGGCTAGTGAAATTAACAAGGCGATTTACACTTGACACTAGGCGCCTGTTTTTCATTACTTTTCACGGCGCTGCAGTCGCTGAGCGTCTACACTTAAACAACCTATTTTTGAAATCTGTACAGGATAACAAAATGTATTGTTAACTTGTTGACTTACTGGTAGAGCAAACTTTATCGCTCTTGATGTATGCTATGCTGTGGCTTGTTGTGTGAAAAAGCGACTAATTGTGTATGTTCAACGGCTCGTCTCCTCCACATATCGCTGTAATTGTGTGAAATAAAGAGCTTTGTATCATTATATTTTCCTGCTTTTTCTTTTTGCGCTAAGAGTTGTTGAACGTATTGTTGGTGGAGTTATTATTTTTTTCACTTCAACGACGCGGTATTTGTTTTATATTTTTTTGCTATAGTTGGTGCGGTTATCTTGATGGTTTCAATTCAAAAGGTTTTTTTTAAAGATATGAAATCATCAAATAACTCCTTCCGCTCTGGGCGGAGCAGAAGGGTGTCAGACTCTTACTGACTAAAACCCATCAGTGTTCCTCCAGAGGCCATTTGCGTTCCAGAGCCGCGGAGACTCTTTCGCGAACAAATTGCGCAACACGGGCAGACACAGAATTTAAGTTCTGTGTCTCTGTGCGTGTACAAAATTTAATCAATTTGAAGCAACTATGTACAAACTTACTATACGATCAATTTATTATTAATGATATTTTTCTCCACCGTGTATCTACGCCCCTTTTCGATTGATATAATTAGGTGATCGGTATCCAACACTTATCTTTCATGAAGATACTAAGTACACACATTGAATATTGAACATGAAACTTGACTCATAAAAATAATTTATAAATTCTACCTGTCATTTGAATGTAAATTAAATAAGAACGAGCTCACTATAATACCTTTTTAGGGTTCCGTACCCGAAGGGTAATCAACGGAACCCTATTACTAAGCCTCCGCTGTCCGTCCATCCGTCCGTCTGTCTGTAAGAGGGCTGTATCTTAAGACAGTTAAAATTTTCACAGATTGTGTATTTTTATTGCCGCTTAGCAACAAATAAATTCAAATTAAGGTTTATGGTACGGAACCCTTCGTGAGCGAGTCCGACTCGCACTTGGCCGGTTTTTATAATTACACGACGAAAGGGACATAAGTTTAATACAATCGAGTCAAAGCCTAACATAATCGCAAATGAGATGGATTCACACTTCCAACGAGTCCACAGATAATAATTGATCACGTCAACACGCAATGCTTGGACATAGACGTGGAGAATGGACCGAGAATTCCCTATCCAGGTAAAAAGTGATGTGTGAGAGAGATAACGCGATTAAAATTAAGCGCGATTAAGTGGTCTAAAGCTTTCGTTTTCTTGTATCCTGACCTGGAGACTGAGTCTTGTAGCTTATTCGACCCGTTTGCTTTACTATAACTTACAGAAAAGATATTGTTATTGCCTGTACATTCGTAGTTTCTGAGTGATGTTAAGATATTGCTCAAACTATCTAGACAATAGATATAAAGTGGATTCGGACTCAAAAATTTGTGAAATATAAAAAAAAAAAAACTTAAAACACGAACAAGCAACATACGTTTTGGTCAGTAAACAAGCGGTCGTGAATTCTTGACACATTCAGTCTTACAGTCTCACATTTTCCCTTAGCGACCTACAGAAAAGAGACCGCACAATCGCTTTGTCCCTTTCTACAGAGTGCTCAATTTCGTGAAGGTATTGCGCAGACCATTCTCTATGTCTACTTAAAGTTCAAAGTAAACCAACTGCAACATCAAGATACTCTCACTTGATATGTTTATGGTCTGCTAAATAGTTTTGTTGTAATTGAAATTAATAGAGGCAGGTGTATGCCATCCTTTCTTATTGGGGGCGAAAAAGTGGTTCAAAATTGGCTTGGTACCTACCTACTTTATTAATCAAAAGTCAAAGTCAAAAACGTTTATTTCAATTAGGCCATTAAACGGCACTTTTGAACGTCATCATTACATTTAAAATAACATAGTGACTCTACTGTCCATTTGGAAGGGTAGATTCTTATGGAGAAGAACGGACAAGAAACTCCATAGTTATCTACTCTTTTCAAATCAATGTTTTACATGTGCTGTGGTATACAAAACTTTTGTTAATATATGTGAGGACCATGAACCTAGAGTATGCAGATGTAGACTTATTAATTTTCTAAATATGTATGTACATGGTACTCACATATTTACAAATATTGGAACCATTAATTAGCAGTGTGAGTGAACAGAAAAATAAAAACCCAAAAATGAAACAGTAGGTACAAAAGTAAATACATAAACCAACCAGTTTGGTCTTGTCTCCACCATTGATTGTCCTATGGAGCAGGACCAGCATGTTTCCAAGCATTCTTATCCTGAATGTAATCATCTAATTTGTAATATATTATTAGGAGTATTCGCATTATAGGTATTAATGCTTACGAACTATTTGAAAAAAAAAACGGATGAATTAGATTTCGATCAGTTTACCAAAAGCTTTAGTAAGCTCTATCTTTAATGTCATCATTTGATGATTTCCCATCCATAAAAAGGGCTGTCGTCGACCCATCTATGAGAATAACTAAGTAACATAGTTTACTATAAAATTTCATGCCTTAAAGGGCTGCACAAATGTGGAGACTTTTTGTTGCCGACACGGCACATCACAGGAAACCGTAGCTGCTGTGTCGTGTAACGTCTGCGCAGGGAGTGGCTGATTTCATAATGGTTATACTTATAGAAAACAAATATTCATTGGTAGCTTGAATCCGACACAAGACACAAAAGTGTCTACATTTGCGTTACCCCTAACGAATCATCTTCGAGATTGGCCTTCGTAACCGAAACTTCGGCCGGGAGAATAATTAAATTTCTGTTAAGTTATGTATATACAACGTATAGGTAACACATTCCTTATTTTAATTAAATCCAAATTAAAATAAAATTAAGACCGGACATTCTTCTAAAAATATTAATCCATAGTTCCCTGCGGATTGAATAATCCACATAGATACCTCAATTCAACCACGAACCATTAACGATTACACGAATAAAGAAAAAAAAAACAAACCAAATTCAAAAAAAGAACGTTCTTTGAAGGACTCCCATCAGCCCACGTAAATATCACATTCGCATCTCTATTCAGCTAAAATTAGTGTTGCGCAACAAAGCTCACTGAGGGATCGCCAGAGGGTATACCCGTTACTTTTTAGTTCCTTTAGCAACAGAAGTAGCTCTCGTACTCGTCACTGTTCATTATTTATTCCTGTTCCGGGACAATGGTCCGTCACTAGTGCGACAAAACATTTGTGTCAAGTCTTTTAGCTTTTAAGATGTTATGATTATGATTAGAGTCTTGTTTTCTTTTTTAATTATTGGGTTTTAATTTATGTTTGAAACGATTATTGCATCTTCTCATATAAATCAGGTACGTAACTTATGTGGTTACCATAAAAAGTTATGTTCATAAACCAATGTCAATTTTTTTTAAACCTTTGACAATCTTAAGAGGTTTAGGTAGGCGAGTCATTGAAGACACAGTAAATTGCATTTTTTTGGGATGTTATTAGGGTAGATGCCAGTAGTGTACACCCAATTTTTCAACCTCGAAAGACCTGTGCTTGCGCGGTGCTCGGAAAACTTCAAAATTTTCGGCAATTTTTCAGACCTTGGCTTATGTCTTCTAAACGGTGAATGTATAAAAATCAATCTGTACACTTTTAAGACTAAATTTTATTACAATTGCAGCTTAAGTGGTTTAATAAATATTGAGATATAGTAATGGATATATCACGTCAAACACGAACAATTTTTTCACAAAAATCGAAATTGTAGTTTAAAAAATAGAGCCCTGAAAATTTGAGTTTTTTGAAAAGGATTTAAATGAAAGATAGCTCAGTGGAAATTGTTTCTTATCATATAAAATGAAATTAAGTACAATAAAAAAATAACGTATTAGATGATCCAAAATATTACACATAAGTATTTTGGTAGTACACAAATATGGAAGAACGTTAAGGGAAATGGTTTACGTTACGTGATAAATGGTTTACGTTAAGTGATAAATTGCCCAAGCTGAAAATCACGCCTTAACACACGTTTTTGTTAGAACCATATCCTCCTTCTTTGTCTATTTTATCGATTTGATAAAGCAAAAAATACATGTCCAATATTTTTTTATCAAACTGACATCCAAAATAAAATAATCAAATATTTTATTCAGGAAAGTTTCTTATTCTATACTTACACTAGTTGACCCGCGCAACTTCGTGTGCGTCACAGTTTTCATTACTGCTCCGCTCCTTTTCGTCTTAGCGTGATGATATATAGCCTATAGCCTTCCTCGATTAATGGGCTATCTAACACTGAAAGAGTTTTTTTAAAATCGGACCAGTAGTTCCTGAGATTAGCGCGTTCAAGCAAACAAACAAACTCTTCAGCTTTATATATTAGTATAGATATATTTACTCGTACCCACCCACTATCTACTTCCAAGCAGTTTAATTCCATCTATCCTCATTATACATACCCACGGAGACTGCAACAGACAAAATCGTTATTGTTGAAATATAAACAGCACGAACTTATACAATTATGTTAATTTTATGTTACCCCTAATTGCAAACTTATTTAAAGAACTTTCATTTAATATTCTCAAAGGAGGGTTGCTCTAAAAAAATACTTTTCCTTTAATCTCATGTAAATGTTGTTAAGAAATCCGAGGGGGTTGGTCAAGCAATAAAATTTTTAAGCAACTTAGATTTATATGCATATTTTCGAATACTCTTAATTTTTTGCGCGTTAAAAAATTCTGCTCAACAGAGATTTTTCAGATACATTTAGAACTTTAGTACGGATCCTCATATGCACCATCAGGGGCCCTATAAATAAGAAGAAATGCCAATGTTATGTCATCATGATACCGTTATGAGAAAGTGATAGTTCTATTCGTTCTGTAAGTACAGCTTCGTCGGTGTCTCACACCGGACTAGAGTATGTTACTGAAAAAAACTAATTACTCGTCAAGTAGATTTCCAATAAATAATGGACTCGTCCTTTTTCTTTTTCACGTAAAAAACACGTAAAAATGAAGACGATACAATGCGTTGAAAACACGCGTGACGTCACTACCATAGTACAATTTTTACTATCAAACCAAAAAAAAAATTCGGAGAGTAAGAGCGAGTAGTTTCTCAATACTTATCAAAAGAAAATATAAAATTGCTCTTTCTTTCCTATTGTTATACTATTTTTTCGTTAAAATACTCACATATCTTTTTAGACCTAGCTAGGTAGGATCTAGGTACGCGTAGGTACCTTCTAAATGAAATTCAAAACAGTTCATTCGTATCCATGAAACACTGTATGGAATAAACCGTCTAAGCTTACAAAACATCTTCTCCCATAAAAGATGTTGTAAAAAGCCTCATTTCGTAATTCGTTCTAAACATGTAAGTGCTTCCAACCCTTGCATCGCAACTTAGATACATCAAGAGTCAACCATACGTCATGGCGATGCATCGCGGAAACTGCAGCTAGAGGGTTGAAAGTAGGGCTTATTTAACATGTACACTGTTGTGTACATGTTAAATAAGCGTGCAGTGTTGTTACACTACACGTAGGTGGAAAATATTTTTTTATGAAAATTAATAGTTCATTTCTCACAGACAACTTTTTGCCGCGAAGTTCAACCGTGTGGGCGATACTGATCACATCGGAATCACATCGCAACGGCCAGTGATACACTACTCACAAGTGGCCAGCCAGGTCGCAAACACGACGGACGATACAATGGCACCATTCGCCTTAGTCGATCTGTCTGCCAGCAAACTCTAGCCAAATCTCAACCACTAGCGACATAGCATCCACTTCGAAATTTTGTAGCTACCACAATGCAACTGCAAGCTGCAGCGAGACTATTCACAAGTAACTACAGCTTGACCATTTTTAAATACATCTGTGATGAGGTGTGGTTGTAGTACTATTATGTGAATACTCCCTTATACAAGGTGAATGTTGCTGAACAAAAATGCTGTAAATTAATGTGTACGGCTATTTGCTAAGTTCTGTTAAACAGAGAAAAGTAAATCTGTAGTGATGTTTGGACAAACACCACTATAGACTTGCTTTCTCTCACTAAGTCTAAGGCATAATGCATGGACCTACGCCCAGTTCCTCAAACGAAAAAAAAAATCTAAATGAATGTCACCAATTTATTGAATGCCATCATCATCAAGTTATTATGGTGAATTTTCAGCATCTAATCGCGTCATTTGACTTAAGTTCTGACGTCGTGTTTATCTATTTCCAGTAACTGAGTGTTAAACTTATGAATGCTGGATAATTCTAAGAAATTAGTTGGTAAGTACAAATAATTATGAAGAGAAGACCAGGCAGAAGTTTACAAAAAAAAAGAATTGAATGAAAATATTGACTATATTTTTTTGAAACAATTACAGTTTTAACTACATCCAACGATTTTTCCTAGAAGTGCAACTAACCTACTTATATTTTTCGAAGCAGCCAAACATAACGAACACTTTTGTTTATAAAGCCTCCATAGTTTTCCCGATAAACACAACGAAAAAAACCGAAATAAATAGAATCATTTATTCAACAAATAAAAAAAATTGAACTTCAAAATCAAACATTTCATCAGACTATCGAAGTAACTAAAGGAAACGTTTTATGTTTGGAAGTACCTAGATAAGTCTGTTCTGATTTTAAACTTTTTTAACCTTAATTACTAATACTTTTGGAAGTAAACTTAGGCAGGCTAAAACCTAACAAACATGGATAAATTGTTGTAGAGATAGAGCCGGACAGTTCTTTCAATGTAAAATGTTAGATATGACAGACCTATTATGTAAAACATTTTTAGGTACCTACCTCATTAATGGCTCCTGTAATACAGTTCAAAACTAGCTCAGGAGCCAGGGAATTTCATGTAAATTGTGTATGTATTGATACAATAAAGAATTTATTAATATAGTTTTTTTTTATATTTTTATCAATGACCTACCTTTATAGTTTTAACTCTATCAAATAAACTTTCCTAAAAATATAACAATTAAACTCTTTTTAAATGTCAAACGCACTGTACATTTCTATTTTAAACTTAATTTTCCCGCTAAAAACAAAAAAAAAATCGAACGTCAAATTCAAGCGTTCCAAATTTCAAACTATCGAATTAACCGTTGGGAGGGGGCGCTAAGGTCAGGGGTACACCAGCCTCCCCCGGTTGATCATTTATAATGCCAAAATGTTTTAATTAAGATGCTGTAAAATGTAATTTACATGCAAATTCGGTTTATGTTAATGTGGCGCGTATATCTGTTTGGGTGCGTGCTTGCTATCTAATTTTGCGACAGTGTGTACCGTCATTATCTTGGCTCTAATGAGAAATCTGGCGACGGCTTGATGTTTGCATAATTAAACTTGCGGTCGGGAACGTACGTTTTGATTGTCGCAGTGATAAAACACACGCTTCTAATACTTATAATGCGCGCAATAGGTGCGTTATATTGGTGTTTGACATATTTTTTTTGTTAGCACGATTTTAATGTGTCTGAAGTTTTACTGAACTAGATTGTACTATGAAGTTTCTTTTTCTAAAAGTATTTACTACATTGATTTTGTAGTAAATGATCACGTGGATCTTCATTTTGGTACTTTTCGTAGTTTTTGTCAGTTTCTTATTTTTATAACACGATTATAATTTAATTTGAGCTCCTTTTAAACTAGTTTTTTTTTTTCTGTGGAACTGATCTTGTAAAATTATCCTCGTTGTTATACTTATAACGTAGAACTGTACATTGAGTATGTTTAATGTATATTCGATTACGCAATAACTTTGAGATTAAAAAACGTATACATTAATAGAGTTGTAGTAATTTTGTAATATTATTCTTGTAATTAGTAGTTACGTGGAACCTTTCGTACTTATTGTTTTTTAATTGTTTTGATTAGGTTTTTCTATTCTGAACAACCAGAGTTATTTTCGTACAAATGTACTAAAGCAACAATGTTCTGTCTGTTTGTTTAACTTTGTAGTGCCTATAAACTTACATCGATCTGAATATTTTGTTAATGTCATTGAAAAATGCATTTTTACTCCAGTTAAATTAACTGATACAGTTAATTTATTTTCAATTACGAATTTTAGTAATCTACTCATTTGAATTTTAAGTGCCTAATTATACCAAAACAAACCAGACTGAATATAATTAACTTCTAAATTATTCTAGGTATATAGTGATAAATTCGTCGAATTTTCATTAAAATCAATTAATTAAAGACAGAATTAATTCAGGACTGACGTCGAGTCCACAAGACATTCATTAGCACGAGAAAGAACACAATTCCGCTAATTTATTTAAAGACAAAGGTTTGACAACCCTTCCAAATCACCCCTTTTGTTTTAAGGCTGGAGCGATGACAGAACTACATTCTTATAAAAAGTTTGTGACGACTTGGCTTCATATTAAAACTTCTTTGCATACTTTGTAGCTATCTACTGCGGGTTTAAGGCTGTTCTTTCGAAAAAAGCAGCGCAAATGAAGCAGCTTTCGTCGCGTGTTTGTGTCGCGTTTCGTGCGTCGGCACTAGGAGAAAAATACATCTGAAAAAAATTGTTAGTGGTAATTTGATTTAGCCAGAATTGGTCTATCAGTATCACATAATCAGAAAAATTAAACAACAAATCACCTGCTAATCATTGAGATTAAACTATTTTACTCCCTAATTTTTTATCAAAAGAGTATAAAACAAATATTTACTGCTTTGCAATACAAATGAAAATGATTTGGTTTTGTTACTTTTTAAAAACATGTATTATTTTTATTGTCAATAATTAAAAATGCGGGTAGCGGAGTGGCGCGTAGAGGGGTAGTTAGGTCCGTTTATATGCACTAGGTCATTGGCATGAATACAAGCCTTAAGGCCTCTGCCTCGAATTTAGCGGGCAGCGGGGTGGCGGCGGCGGCGGCGCGGGGGTGGCAAGATCTAATGTGTAAAATCAAATGGACCTCGAAAAGAGCGGCGCAGCAGCGGTGCGAGGGTGGGCAGCGAGCGGTGACCGCCCGCGCGTGTGCATTTCAGTGTTGTGCAATTTATTTTCTTCTTTTGCCCACAGTAAATCGAGCGCAAAGAATAAATTTGAATCAAAAAAATGTTGTCGACGTTGTTCAGACATTTTGTTCGCGAATAAAAACAAATATCTCGACGACTCAACCACGGACACAACACTACGCTGCTATAGTGCCGCGCGATCTGCCCGCTAGTTTCGAAAACGGGTCTACGTTGCCCGCCCAGCTACCGCGCCGTCGCCCCCGCCGCCCCGCTGCCCGCAAAACTTGAGGCACAGGCCTAAAAAGGGCCTCTTTAGTTGTATCAGCCAGCACATCAAGCTACCCAAAACAGTCAAATTTTCCCAATCAATCTTGAACCTAACGCTTTAACGATAAAAATAAAAATAAAATTTGACAGATTGTTGTATGATTAATATTATGATACTAATGTGATTCTATTAAAGTGGACCTTTTTAGACCCCTGGTCATGTTAAACTGTTTTATTTCGGAACTATGAAGTTGTATTACAATGGTGACAAAACTTATCTTAATTAATATAGGTAATAGTGAGGCGTTTTGTTTGTTTAGGTAGATAGGTATTCTAAATAGGTATATTAAGAAACACAATATCAGATTTTTTTAGCTGTTTCAGGAATGAAAAGTTATTAATTAATTTTCATTATATGCAATGAGTACAATGGTATGCTTTATATTTGTTATTAAGTATGTTTGTAGAGATGAAATTTTGTAATTACGACAAACCAATCACTGACAAAATACTTTTTATCAAAAAAATACCAAGTTATTGCAGGAAAATCAATTAAAGCGAAGCTACGAAAAAAACTAGTTTCGAATTTTCAAAATGATTAAAAACGTCATCATTAGACACATACTTTTAAACGCTCTTACTGAGCGAATAATCCAGCTTTTTCTACGCGGATCAAATCGATTTGATCGTTAGTGCAAATAAAGAATATTGATCCACTTAACGTCGCGACGAGTCGATCCGATCGTCCTTTTGCTAGTCGTTTAGTATCTAGCACCTACTTGAGTTTATTATTCACTCTATTTAACTATTTGCTTTTGGTGTGAAGGTGGTTGCGGGGTCTACCTTTCAATTGGAATGATAGGGGTGATCAACTATGTACCAGATCCAATCAGATTGTATCGGACTAATTTTTCTGCTCATAAATCATTATGCCTAATGTTTTGTAATACCTTTTTAGTATGGGAAATCATCAAATGACTTCTCCTGCTCTGGGTACAGCAGGAGGGAGTGTCAGACTCTTACTGACTAAAACCCATCCGTATTCCTCCTAGTGCCTTTTGCGTTCCAGTACGGTACCTCTTTCGCACGAAGTCCGCAGCCCCAGCAGGCACTGGCCCTAGCGAGCCCCAACTTTTATGCTGACAGCTCTTTGAGGCGCGCATAGAACACAGCACGCCGTTGACCCAATTGTGATTAGTAATACTTACAGGCATTTTTATGCCTAATTTAGATACCAGCTACTCACATACCTACTTATTTTTGATTGTGAACACATACACCTGTTTTAATTTCTTTATCAGAACCTAGTCTGTTTTTGTAAGGAGAAAACAATAGTGTGAGAGAATGTTCAAAAATGGAATCATTGCCTATTTCTATAACCGAAAGTCAAAAAGTAATTTTCAAGTATTGACATTATCATCCTCTGCCTAGCCTTTTCCCAACTATATTGGGGTCGGCTCAAGTACAGGCAAATTATTGTTAAAATGATTTATTAAATTACCAAGTGAATAGAGCTGTAAGTATGCTGCCTAAAACTGTGGCACATCCAAGTAAGTAAACGACGATTCATCTTACACAAGACTTAAATAAAAGAGCTCAATGTCATTAAATTCAATCTGCGTATTCTTTCCTCATTTATGTTGCGGTCAAATTCCAGTTTAACCGGGATCAACAATTGAGTACCAGTATTTTCCTCCTCAACCCAGTAACTGGGTTACACCGCTTGGCAAGACTGGTGTCAGATTTTCTGGCTTCTAACTATCGTAAAAACTCAATTCTATTAGAGCGTTAAGTATTAAAAAAAGTTCCCGATGTTGAACTTAGATTTAAGATATGTTTTTGTTGCTGCAGTCTTAAGGGAAATTGTAAGTAATGTTTTATAGAGAAATATAAATTCTTAAAACCAAATTAATCCACAAAATCAACAGTTTCTCTTAGCCAACCCTTTTCCACTTCTTGAAGATTGAATTCGTCTAAATAAACTGAATTATATGCTACTTAAATGAGTGTCAAGTCCGGTGGGGTGCTGGCGACCCCAGCCAGTGAGTCACTTCAGCCGCGCCCGAGATTCTTCTCAGATTGGCGACGAAAAGCAGAAATGGGGTATGTCAGGATGTTCAGTTTCATCTTTTTCTATTTTAGTTTTTAATTCTCTATTTGACACGATAGGTTGAATAAACTACAATTTTCATACACAATCAATGAAGACAAGGTTTATCAAGCGTTAATGGAGAGAAAAAAAAATACAGTTTTACTTTTCTCTAGGATAATTTAATCTACTTAGCCACCTCCGTTAAACATACCCTAAAGGTAATTATAGACTACTATTTTTTTAACTTAACATTTTACGAAAATTCATATGAATACGAGCGAAGTCGCGGAAAAAAGATAGTCTATAACAAAGATAAATCATAAGATCGGCCAATTTGGCAACGCTTGAGGCAGCTAAAGCAATGATAATGAGAAACAACCACAAATCATAACAAAGTACCTATTTTCCCATTATGTAATAGGCTATTTAGGGCACCAAACCATAAAAACATTTAGAAAAACGTTTACCAAACTCCAACCCTTCTTACATCACCACGCTCAAACAAAACAAAAACCCGTAAAAGTCAGTGGGAATGTTGTAAAATCCCGACTTACCCGGGTTGGGTCGCTGCCGACAGCCAAGACAAAAGTAGGGCCGCCCGCCCTCGTGAAACGAATAGGCCGGGGCGGCGAGCTTTTCTCACTCTCTTAAACGCTCTCAGTGATTGTAGGGGGCGGTATTATAGTTGATACTTTGGGTAAAAATAAGGAAAATAATGTACCTAGGTATTCATTTATATTTTACAAACTTATATTTATAGTTTACACACATACAAATATTAAATTAGGATACATTTATATGTAAGAGAAGTGGAAATTATTACTTTTTTTCCTACTCTTCCGCTGTATTTTTCTGATTAATTTCGTTGCAGGATCCAAGACAGTTGAATCGTTTCTCCGAGACTCGTCGTTCATTGGCTCGGCGTTATTCTGGTGGTCGCCACTGTTATTTCTGGCTTTCAGGAGTTGCAGTGGTTGGGAATGTGTGGCAGGCTTATAAGTAAGATAAAATAAAAAATAGATTGACATAAAATAACAGTCTCGTACTCGACGACGGCGACGTTGAGATAAGTTTTGTACCTACAATACTTTTTGGCAAGTTCTGAAGTAGTTTGTCAGAGGATTAACAGTTGAGCGAATTCGATAGTGAATGATCAATTACAGTTTTTATAGGAGGCGTTTTGGAAGATGAATAGAGCACGAGCACCCACTTAGTGCAATAAAATAACGTTTTAAGAGTCTTACGCCACTGATAATAAATTAATGGAACTTATTTGTAAACATTTATACAAAAGTACACTTATTAATATAAAAAAAAAACAGAAACCGTACCTTTTATCTCTGCTTTGATTGCACTGAAAAAAAGGATGCATTTAACAAAACAAAACTGAAATATATTACCAATATATTTATCAGTTCTGTTTAACGTTTTACTTATGATAAAGAAACCTCGCAACACACCATTTGTATACGAGCGAGTAAAAAAAACCGATACAAATAAAACAAAACATAAAAAAGTATCAACCGCTCTCCGTCAGCGTAGAAGCGACAAGTGTCTTTGAGTAGACGCCGTCCGTGCGACATTGTTGCAGCGTGTATACACCTAATATAAAATGCTCATACGTGTATAATCTTCATTATGTTCTCTATGTGGTAAAGGTAGGAATTTGACCTTGTTTTTATAGTTACTTTGTGTTTTATGTTGAGAGATTTTTGTTTTAGTGTACCGCTTTTTAATTCAACGTTCTTTCTCTATGGTTACAGCTTTGTTGGACCTGCAGTGGGATATTAAAAGCCCTATAAAGGTGTAGTAAAAGGCAACTTAAGATGAAATAACCAATCAACTCAGCCCATAGGAGTTCTCGTCTGGACATGGGCCTCTTTCTAACTGTGCCACATACCTGATCTTCCACTTTCCACGTCTAGCCAGCCTCCGACGCTTTATTTTTATGTAAAGAATAATCCCATCAATGTTTTTCCAACGAATTTGCAGTCGGCTGCTCAGACTGGAAGCAGCTGAGTGTCATTTGTACCTTCGTGCCTAAATGTACGCTAATATTATAAATTTACCTACTTAATTATTAATGTTACTTTGTAACGCATAATCTCACAAGCTCCTGGACTGATTTTAACCATTTTTTTACCGATAGAAAGCTAAATTATCTGGAAGCAACATAGGCTATAATTTATTTTCGAAAAAAATAGAGATCCCGACGAAAATTGCAATACTGAACCGAGGCCGAAGTGCTAGTATTTACTAAAATAAGTATATCAATCATTAATTTACATAAAACTAGTTGACCCGCGCAACTTCGTCTGCGTCACAATTTTCATTACTGCTTCGCTCCTATTTAATAATAATAATAATAATAATAATAATATTCCACACAACTATCACACAACGCCATCTAGTCCCAAGCTAAGCAGAGCTTGTGTTATGGGTACTAGACAACTGATAAACATACTTATATATTTCTAAATACATACATATTATAGATAAACTACACCCAGACACAGAACAAATGATCATGCTCATCACACAAACATTTGTCCTGGGTGGGAATCGAACCCACAACCTCTGGCATAGCGATAGTGATATATAGCGTATAGCCTTCCTCGATAAATGGGCTATCTAACACTGAAAGGATTTTTCAAATCGCACGTTCAAGTAAACAAACAAACTCTTTAGCTTTATATATTAGTAAAGATTATTCTGTTACTGAGTGAAAGCTGAAATGTGGTATGTATGTTCCTTGAGGAGTGGAAGGGACCACTATGAGAGGATATCCCGAAATTCCTTCGGGAACGGGATATGCGCGTACGACGCGGGCAAAAAGTAGTCTACTATAATTGTTCTAATCAACTTTAATCCCGTCGAGGTCAATCCTAATGTGTGAAATAAAACAGATGTTATGAAGCATCATAAACTGCAAAACATTTGAGTTATTTGAGATCCTCAAACTTTCATACAGACACCAACCGAACCACAGCTAACCAAAGTTAAAATAAGTAAGCTTCCGGAAAAAAGAAAAACTTAACCAAGAAAAAGGCACACAAATCAGGGTAGTGTTGCTAAACCGCCTCTTATCCATTTACCTTTTACTCGCAGTTGATACAATCTAGCGGCTGCGGGATAAAATAAGAAGTCGAGGTTTCCGAGTCTGATAGCTGAGAAGAAAATTGTTGGTTTCAGTAGTTTGTTTCATGATAACTCTATAGTATCCTTGAGGATTTTAACCGCTTTCACTTACTCCTCAAGGTGTTTAATGAAATATATCTTTCAAGGCCTTATTTTTGGTAATCATCATCATCATCATATCGATCTTGAAGGTTAAGCAACGCTTGCCAAAGTTGATCTGTGGATGGGTGACCATCTTAACATACCGAGTTTCCTCCATGCCTCGGAAAGTACGTTAAGCCGTTGGTCCCGGCTGTCATTTGTAGATCTTTGGCAGTCGTTACGGATTGCCAGAAGCCAGTAAATCTGACTTCAGTCTTGCCAAGATGTACAGTGTTACCCTGTTCATGGGTTGTGGAGGTCTATTAGGCAGCCGCTCCACGTAAAACACTGGTATTTAGCTGAATCCGGTTTGACTGGTAGCCGACCACAATGTACTTGGGAATAGGCTAGGCAGATGATCATATCAGCCGAAAGACGTCCGCAGCTGGACATAGGCATTAGGCCTCCCCCAAAGCCATAATCGCCACGCTTAGCTGGCGGGTTGGCGATCGCAGTGTATTGTGTTGCGTTTTACAGAAGACACTGCTGCCCATTCTCTGGTGAGTCCCTTAGTCGCCTCTTACGACACCCACAGGAAGTAATGGGATGGTATTATTTTTTTGGTAATGAATGAACCAATTTTAGTGAAACTTGGTACGCATACACATGATATCTATTCAAAGAACTTTTTCTAAAGAGTTTAGAGGGAGAAAGATTAATTTCAGGTTTTCTCTAGGAAATGAAAAGTCCTCACACTTTCTCTATGAACTCTGGTTCTAAAACTGTCTTTAAAAACTTTAGACAAAATAGAATCCTAGAATAAAGTTTTTTGTATAAAACACCTTGAGAGCTTAGCTACTCCCTAAGCTCTTCAGGCAGGTTTTGTTAAACTTTACTACTGGCACATATTCAATTGATAATCGTAAGTCCTATAAAAAATACGGCTTAGGTACTCTTGTCATCATCATCATCATCATCATCTGCCTAGCCTTTTCCCAACTATATTGAGGTCGGCTTCCAGTCAAACCGGATTAAGCTGAATACCAGTATTTTACGCGGAGCGGCTTCCTACCAGACCTCCACAACCCAGTAACTGGGTAACACGGTACTTCATGGCAAGACTGGAGTCAGATTAACTGAGTTCTGACTATCCGTAACGACTGCCAAAGATCTACAAATGACAGCCGGGACCAACGGCTTAACGTGCTTTCCGAGGCACGGAGGAAACTCGCTATGTTAAGATGGTCACCCATCCACAGACCAACCTTGGCAAGCGTTGCTTATCCTTGAAGATCGACTCGTGCGGCTGTTATTATCTAGCCACGAGCTCATCTTGTTACTCCTTAGGTACTCTTGTAATACGCATATAGGTATATAAGTAAACACAGATATTAAAATCAAAGCACGAAGAAAAAAAACATTTCATGGAAAAGTCCTCGCATCAGTAAACAGAACCAACCCTTCAATAGGCAAATGATTCAAAATTACAGTTAAAAAAAGAGAATAAAAAGCTCCGAACTCCATTAGAAACAAAAATAAATTGAATTACAACTCGATCGACATTTTCGATTTGAAGGCCTAACTCAATTAGACGCGAGCGGTGATGGAAAAATAAAATAAATACGAGGAACAAAAAAAAAATTAAAACAAAAAAGAGTCCAGATATAATTTGAAATATCTCCGTAAATGCAAAGTGTGAGTGCTGTTATTTTATTCAAATGAGGGCGAACTTTTTTTTCAACCCTTTCTCGTCGCGCCATCAAAGTGGCCTGATATTCAATTAAAAAAAGAAGAGCGGGCCCCGCGACTGAAAATTAATCAGAAAAAATGCTTTTAACTAGATCTACATTTTAATGAAATTATTATTGACGAGTATTATATAAATGGAGTGCTCGGTGCCCTTTGTCGAGATTGTGTTAGTAACGTACCTACTTGTAGGTAGATACGGCTATGCTTTTGAATTAATGTTTGAATTCATTACGGTGATTTCCTTTTATATGGTTTCTTGTTATACCGCGGTAGTGTGACAGCCCCTTGAGACTTCTTCCGCGTAGATTATGACGAGTTTGTGCTTCCTATGGCAATTAAAGATATTATGGTGCGATGTTCCATTGTTGACTCAATTGGTTTTAGTTTGATTTCTTTCGAACATTATAGCAGCACTAGCTTTTGCCCCAGCTTCACTCGCGTTCTAGTTTTAGTATTGCAAAAAAGCAGCTTATAATAACTGTCTCCCGGATCATCAAAATCAGTTGCAGCTGCTATACAGCTGCAACTGATTTTACGTGAACGCTTAACGAACAAGCAAGCATAATTCACTTTCGTAGTTTATAATAATAGTTAAGATTAAAATTAAAGTAGTAATAAGTCATGTATTCACAATTTTACCAAACCTTAACTTTCTATCGCTTTAAATGCGAACACATCATCGCTTACCATCAGGTGAGTTGGTGGTCAAGCGCGTGCCTATTAATAGTAAAAAAAAAAAACAATAGATCTCCATCTTCGACCAAACTGTCGCTTACCTACCATCAGGTGAGATAGTGGTATAACGCGTGACTATCAAAAGTAAAAAAAGATAAGTGCTTTCTTTTTTCTGGCTTTGGAAGTATTTACCACACATTATGAAAATAATCCTACTAAAACTAGCAACATCTTCTGCTTAGCCTTTTCCCAACTATATTGGGGTCGGCTTCCAGTCAAGCCGGATTTAGCTAAATACCAGTATTTTACAAGGAGCGGCTGCCTACCAGACCTCCGCAACCCATTAACTGGGTAACACGGTATTTCTTGGCAAGACTGAAGTCAGATTTACCTACTGGCTTCTGACAATCCGTAACGACTGCCAAAAATCTACAAATGACAGCTGGGACCAACAGCTTATTGTGCTTTCCGAGGCACGGAGGAAACTCGGTATGTTAAGATGGTCACCCATCCACAGACCAACCTTGGCAAGCGTTGCTTAACCTTTAAGATCGACCCGTGCGGCTGTTATTATTTAGCCACGAGCTCCTCGAATCCTACTAAAACTAGCAACCATCCAAAAATTAACCAACTAAAATAGCTTAATGCAGGCCCTCCATATACTGCCCGTATTCATTTACTAAACCTAAACCCGAAATGAAATGAAAATAGACCTAATTAGTAGCCTGACAGGTATGGTCTGGACTAAGCTGTCAGACCAGACCTGATCGCATGTCCTCACTAAACAATATTCTAAACGTAATCATACGCCATCATTCCAATATGCATATGAGGTCATGAAAAGTGCTTTTCCGGATACAGACATAGGAATTAATTGTTGATCTCCATAACTTTAGGGATGTTACACCGTGGTGTAACATTGAGTCGTATGGAGTTATTTTGTTTCGCTAAGTACGAATATACAATCAGGCGTCGTCGAATCCGATCATTTCTTCGGAAAAATCAGAAGGCGCACTGGTGTCGGTGCGACGTCATGTTTGGGTTATCCGAACAAACGATCGCGTCGCTTGTTTATTCCCGCGATTATCGCTTTTGATTACGACGACTCCTTAGTTCTTATCTACTGTTAAACCATATTGAGAGCTTTAGACAATGTGACATTTAATCAGCTGTAACGAATGTCGAAACTTCATAACATATTATAGATTTTTCCAAGTGACATGTTAGTTAGTATGTCGAATTGTTATCGGTGTTCGTGCAGAAAAAAATATAATTGATCATCATAATGTCCTTTCAGTGCGTGTTAGCGATAACTTATAAGCGACACCCTTTAGAAAACTCTCAAATCGACATTATGATTTGACCTTTGTATTTGGGATGGCATTACTGTCGCAAACGTCTACTTTTCACAAACATAGATGCTGAGCAGTCTGCTTTCGCCCAACTGTGGACTTGCAAAAGATGAAGGGTTTTGCGTTCGGTTTCCAAGTCAGCCAGACTCCTCCTCCTCCTAATAAATCACTGTTTGAGTAGCTTTTTAAAGGGATCGAAACGCCCTAGACGGAGAAATCACCTGCCATAAGTATTCACACAAGCAAAGCCATTATCATTACCTTCCAGTAACGTAAAAAGACCTACAATTTTTTCAAAACGCGCGCTAATCATTACACTCCGGTGTGACACGCGGCCCCTGTAATTCAAGCGTCGACTCGCCGTACCTACATTATTATTCACCGACGAAACGAAATGAATTCGTTTTTATTCAAACGCCAGAATGATATAATTAAAATTTGAATACAAGATTAACTCTAAAAATTCAATATCGAATTTACGGGTTTGGGATTATTCGGCAAAAAGATTGGGTTTTGACTGTGGTATTCTATGTAACCAATGTATTGTTTTACATGGGCAAATGTTATGTTGTGTATAAGTAAGCTAGTTTTTATATCAAGTAATGCGTAAACTTTTAGTACGAATAGCGAGAACTTTAAGAACGAATAGTAAGGGAAGAAGGAAGACCATATGATGGGTTGGTGATATGGTATATATGGTATATATGGTGAATGATGATATGGCTAAAGCAAGGGTGGTAAATTGAGATTAATGGAAGAAGATATGCAGCGGGGGCCGTCTCCACAAGCGAGAGAATCGCGGCAATATTATCGTCGAGCCACGTACATTCTATAACAACTCTATGAACGTGTCTCCATTCGGCGATATTATCACGGCGATTTGACGAGTGAAAAAACGCCAACTCGCGGCGATGACTTACTGGTGGAGATGGTGCTTAAATAAATAGAAGGTGGACTGTGGTTTTGAGTATTAATATTTTACAACTTATTGAACAATGGCGTTGTGAGAGTAGACATAATAAATGTTGATTAAATACTGTATCTGTCCGTAAATACCACAAACAAAACCAATTCCCAGATCCGATGAATCATCGTATTAACTAAAACGGACCATGATAGATAGAAGGTTCTCGAAATACGTACGTACCTATCTAAAGCCCAATTTTCCTTCCCAGGAAAGCAGATGACCTCCCAGTTTCCCCGCAAACACATTAACTGCGATCAGTGCTATAGGCGCAAGTAGTGATGTATGTAACCTACGCAGAGGGCGCGGGAGGGGGTAAAAGATCATCTTGATGCATGATTTAATTTTGTTCTATTGATATTTTGTTTATTTTTTATTTTATTAAGATGGTTAGTGATAAGATTGTAAAAAGAGTTTTTAATGTTTTGTTTTTGTTGCCAGTTTCAATGTTATTTATGTTTTATTTTTTTTTTCAGCAGTCGTTAGTTTAAATTTAAAGCAGTGTGTTTTAAACCCATTAATGAGTGTAATTAGCCATTTGAATGCAATGAAAACGTATTAACCTTTTAATGCAGTTGTGGTTCATTGAGTTATTTAAAGAATTTTAATTAAGTTTCTGTATCACAGAACAGTAATAAGAAACGTGTTAATTTAACGTTCATAATGTTCATATAATGTTGTGAAGTTATTGTTTTAAACATCGAAACTAATTATCTTATTCGATGACTTTGTATTGTGGTTCGTTTTATTTTTTGTATTGGGAGCCCCTCCTTATCTTATTTATTTTATTATAATTTAGAAATAAAGGGTGTTTTTACAAAAGAAAAGACAGGCTCGTCCAAAATAAAATCTTTATCGTAGACGCAGCCACTAACAAAATGACGTCGCAACTCCCGACTCCAGCGGCCCCGCCGTCAAATGGACAGGCACACATAAATCGAGAAGCCTCCCCCCATAATAGCAGGCTCACTCAAATCTAAGCCTAAGCCCAAAAGCCGGATTTCTCCCAGTAATACACTTAAAACGCCTGAGCTTAAATCATCGTCATCGTTTGTTGAACAAGACTCTCCGGTCACATATCAGCCCGGCGACGGCTGGCCCCAACCCTCTCCCCCCGTACCACCCACCCCCAATAATTTTCGGCCTAGCCCCTCTGTAGGCATAGATTTCTAGTCTCAACGTACAAGGTGGGTGTTTTGTGTAGGCTATGTACTACGTAAATACAGAGGAAGGATATTCAGTGTATATTTGATCATTTATAGCATGTAGCCAGAGTAGATCGATAAACTATGTAAGGCGCTGGAAGGCTGTGAGATGAACATTGGTTTCTGAAGCAAATTCGATATTTAATAACTTCGCTGAAGTCTACTAGGATCTACATCCTTATACTGACAGATTTTTGAAAAAGTGTATGAGGTCGAAAGGTCTTCGGAAATCACGTAAAGCCGTTAGTCCTGGCTGTCATTTGTAGATCTTTGACAATCGTTATGGATAGTCAGAAGCCAGGTAACCTTCTAGTCTTGTCAAAGGGTACCGAGTAACCTAGTTACCGGTGTTGTGGTGCCAGACATCTTTTAGACTCGAAACCTACCTCAATATACTTCGTAGGGAAAAGGCTAGGGAGATTGAAGAAGAGTATGAAGTATACGCTAACGTTTATTTCCATACACTACCTACCTACACTTTTGTCCGACGAATGCATCCGGGATAATATCAACTAACCTTCTAACTAAACGAATAACAGCTTTAAAAGCTGTTTTAATTAAATTCGCTTGCATAACCCACGCTTATTAAGAATCCAAGCTTAATTATACGAAAAAACCTCAATATTTTTAATAAAAATTAATAAAGATTAGTTTTAAGATGAGATGCAAATTGAATGTTATCGCTAATAGCGTTGATTGTATAATAATTTCGTGTTGATACATAATAAAGTAGTGCGGTGGCCGCTGTGGCTGCGTGCGCGCCGATGGGGAGTCGTTTGCGATTTATGTTAGAAATTCGCGTGCGCCCAGCTCCATTTTTGTGCGTAACTGGATTCTGTAGGGCTAGCAGAAGATTGGGTGAGAAATTCGAAATAGATTAATTTAATTAGCGGACTATTTAGATGCGCAGTTTTAGACTTAACATAATCGATTACATTATGATATTTTTCACGAGTGTGCAAAAAGCATGGCTTGTTTTGAGCATTGTTTTCCTGGGTCAAAATAAGTCATTATAATATCTTTATTTGGAAAATGGCTAGCCAGATAATGACAGCAAAATTAAAAAGCAATTTAAGTTCCTCCTATTTTTAACTCACAACTATTTCGAGTAAGGTAGAGTATTTTAGATGCAACATCGTCTCTGCATAAACACCAGAACCAGATTAACCATTAGATTATATATATTCTTGCCTACAATCAATTTCGTGAAATCATTAATTAAAAATTAATTTACACCATCCAAACTATTCACAGTTCAGCCCTAGCAGACCAGTGGCCAAGTCCTATCGACGCTAGATTTATTCCCGCAGCGTCGTGATTTGCGAGACATTATGATAAGTGGGCGAACGGCACCCGAGCAATTAGAACACCGCATATACAGAGCTGCAAATTAAATAAATTAACGAATAGACGACGAGACAAAGTTACTGCGTTCGGCCTTGTGGCATGCAGCGACGCGCGGTTTGACCAAAATAGAGTTATGATTGCGTAATTAAATAAGATGGTATTTAAGTTATTGACTTTATTGTCATTTCGGTTGGTCAATGTTTTCAAAACAATTTGACTCGCAGGTGAGGCTTCAAAATTTAGCAACGCAATTCAAAATAGAAACAAACATAAACTTGTAGTATGAACTTTCATGTTAAAAAAAAACAACGGGTTGCACTCCAGGGGTGACGGCAGAAGTGAAAACTTGAACTTCTCTCCCTCCGTCTTACGAATTTTCGATCAGGTCACGTGTCCTGACGCGAGTTTAATATTTTTAACCCATCACAAAAAAGTGCACAACGCCGCTTAAGAAGTTTTCACTTCAAAAAAACAAATTGTAACAAGTTAAGTAGGTACTCTTTTCTTCTTAAAACATGCAAATAAATACATCGAGTCATCTCTATGAATGAACAAGCGACTGAATGAACGACAATGAAAAAAAAACATTAAATAAATGCACCACGCAACAAAGTCACTGCGCTCGGTTTCGCGTAAGGCGTGTTCTATTGCGACAACAAACGCGATTTCGTAATTAAACGCGATATTTTGTTAAATTACTATTAGGTACGTAATTTGAGCGGGAAATATCTCAATAAGTCGCAATATTATTATGATTGGACTGGTTTGAAAGTCAGACCATTTATTATAATTATTATTGGATCAGTCATCAGTTGATCGAATAAGTATCTAGTATTTCTACTAGTTTGTATTTTGAAACCTTGGATAGGTACCTAGATGTTGCTGTACTAAAAGGCATCTATGGTTTCATACACAGTTGAGGCGCTAATTCCTTCAGTAAAAATGGAGGAGGCTTCTTCAAGTGTTATAGAGTTTGTCTCTGTCATCTATGACATAGACTAGAGTCAAGAGCAAACCCATTACAAATAAAAAAAGAGTAGAAAACGAAGAATCTCTGTGAGTTCACATTTACTCACCATCACAACCTTAGCATAAAACACAATAGTAAGTACCCTTCTCCATAAAGAAACATTACTACCAATAGAATACTGTCTTATAACGTGTAACGGAATAAAGGCAACATCTCACGAAAAAAAAAGTCGACTGCCCAATTCATTTACCAATAGTCTGTTGTTTTAATCTCGGAGACTAAATAGACAACTGCAAATGTCAAAACTGACTCAGTTTGCCATTGTCACTTGTCATTTTAGTCTCCGAGATAAAAAAAAGACAGACTTTATGGACGCTTTACTCGAAATGTATTGAATAGCTGATTTTATGAAAAAAATTACTATAGGAATAATCCAATAGTATATTTTTTCATAATGATGAGTAGAATGACCCTTTTTCAAGTACTTATTGCTTTTATTCTGTTACACCTTGTATAAGTTTTTTTTTCCTCTTAATTTTTTTTTGGGAGCTTTTGTCTATACACGTATGCCAGCCCCATCACCTTGTATAAGTTACAGCAAAGAAAGATGATGAAAACATGATCGCTAAAACGTGACATTTTAAAGGCAACAATTGATTGGATTTAAAAGAGAGAAAGCATTACTGTAGGTAGTATAAGGTACTGTAGGTAAGACTTCCTACAGTATATTACCGTACATTCGTATCAACACTGCGTCATTTATAAGTTAGCCTGGCCTGGAGTACCCCCACACACACCCAACTCCTCAAAACTGTAGACCTTGCCAAAACGCATCCACTAGCTTACGACCGAGTTACGCAAACTGCCGACAAACATTAACCTCAAAGAATCTTACCCTTCCGCAGTCGGTAAGGAAAATAGTATAACAAAATCGGCTGCCCCATACAATCATGTGCATCATAAAAACACACACACACACACGCACACACACACACACACGCACACACACACACACACACACACACACAAATGTATGGAGCAGTCGTTTATCCTATAATAAAAGTTGGTCATAATGATAAGAACAATGACCCGAGAGGTATTGAGTTAATTCTTTAACACGTTGTTTAATAAAAAAAATATAATTTTCCACCTTACTAGTATACCATAATGTATTTCTAAAAGTAAGCGAATACGTAGGTATAGTAAAAGAACCGTCAGTTGATTCATTACAGCGCAATTAAGCCGCCGATAAGCTTAGTAATTACGTATGCTAATCGCGAATTTAATTCGATGCACTTGTACTAAGATACTGCGGGACGCGGTTGGAGGTGGCTATGGGTTTGAGACGTTTGGGGATAAGTCCTGGAGTGATTTTTTTTTATGAGGACACAGGCAGCTGAATGGAAAATTAAATCGTTTGCGCTGACCCCCAAGGGTATGGGACAAGAGCAGGAATTTAATGATGAGAACAGTGGTGCGTTGTTCTTCTTATAAAAAACTAGCACTTCGCCCGCAACTCATTTGCGCGGGTTTATTATATATTGCAATGTTCGTAGTGATCTCTGTTTTGTCGAAAATAAATTATAATCTATGTTACTTCCTGATAATTTAGCTTTCTAATGGTAGAAAAGGATAAAAACAGTCCAGTAGTTTCGAGGCTACTCGGCACAAACGAACAAAAAAATATTTCCTGTTTATAAAGCTTAATGAAGTTCTGTAGAATATAAAAACAAACTATTCCAAAAACACAAAGCATATCACAATTAATTTTTACACGTACACTCATTTCAAGTATCAAGAAAGACTACACCGTTTTTGACCCAAGTGTGGCGGGGCCAAAAAAAAAGGTAGGCAACGTTATAATGTGTTATTTAGACTGGCCGTAATTTATACGACTATATTAATCTGTCTGTAGAGAAATAGTAAAGTTTATTGTTTTTTCGGCATTATCTACTTACCTTAAATCTTTTTCATACCGACTCAAAACTTCTGTCTCAAAAACATGGTGGTCCTCCGTTACTCTCAACAAATGGCCACTCTAATCTGGTAGCTCGCCGAGCAAGTCCTTGTTTGCATTACTGGATATTACCAATATATTATAATTAAATTAAAAGTTTATGTAGTTCGTATGTGAAACCGTGTAGGACGCATTTGCAAGCAACTTTATCTGCGCTGATTTCTAAAATACTGCGATATTATTTGCTGCTTTTACCAGAAAGTTTGTATTTATTGAGTAAAACTACTCACCTATGAATCAACTTATTAATATTACCTGCTATCACATGTTTTTCTTTAAAAACTGACAAGAGAAATATTGGAAAACTAGTTGACCGGCGCAACTTCGTTTGCGTCCCAATTTTCATTACTGCTCCGCTTCTATTGGTCTTTGCGTGATGATATAAAGCCTTCCTCGATAAATGGGCTATCTAACACTGAAATAATTTTTCAAATCGGACCAGTAGTTCCTGAGATTAGCGCGTTCAAGTAAACAAACAAACAAACTCTTCAGATTTATATATTAGTATATAAGATAGGCTCTTGCGCGCGATTTCGTACGCGCATTTCGTTTCCGTAGGAATTTCGGGCAATCTTAGTGCTCCCCTACTCTCCCCAAGGAACCTACATGCCCAATTTCAGCTTTCTGCGACCAGTAGTTTCGCCTGTGTGTTGTCTGTCAGTCACTCAATTAGTCAGTAACGGAAGAATTTTATATATATTGATTTCCGTAAGGACACAAACGCGGCTTTAAATAAATGGAAGTGGACAAGATCCACTTCCATTTATTTAAAGCCACGTTTGTTTGTTTCTATAGATTCAGAAAATTCATCCAAATCAGGGAGCAACTTTTCACTATCTGAATTTTTGTTAAATATTTTTTAATTTAGTATCTCTCTTCCAAAAGTACCTACAGCAGGTATGAGGTCTATTCTAGTGACATGACAAAAAAGTATTCTCACAGTGTAACATCTCTTGCTATCCTTAGTCAAGCTGATACCTTAGTAAGGCATGTAAACATTGTTGCTTATCAGAATGTACTACATTTTCACATATAAACCTACATTCATTATGCTAATCATAATTTTGCATCCATGGCAAATCGTTCCATGACAAATTAAAATATTATTATAATTAAATAGACCAGATTACAGGTCTCTAAGAACAAAATATGGAATTCCAAAACGAAATGCGCAGTAAGAAAAGATGATCGTACAAAGATTTTAAGGAAATCGCCAAAAGAAAATTCGCTTTGATTTGATAGTTTCTTGTATTTACTATGAAAATATATGTCTGTCTTCTGTCTATTTTGTTGTTGTTGTTTTTTTTTGTGTATTTGTTATTCTTCTGTATTTCTTTTCGCAATTTATGCATGAACAGCTATGTATGCTTTTCTAACCGACTTCTTCAAAAAGGAGGAGGTTCTATGTTCGGTTGTATGTATCTTTTTTTTTATGTATGTTCACCGATTTCTCCGCCAATTCTGGACTGAGTTTAAAAATAATTTTTCCATTCGAAAGCCTATACTCCTGAGGTGGTTCCATAGTCACCAAGTTAGAATCTGATGATGGGATCCCATGAAAATCGAGGGAAACCCTCAAATTTTATATACACTGTTTTTCATAAACTTTCTAACGCAATTCAGATATTTGTGCCTGGTAATCATCATCTCATGTTGCTGAGCTGATGATGGCAGGTGTAAGTCAGGATCTGATGATGGGATCTCATGAAAAACGTTTGTTCAGCGATATTTTCGCCAATTGTTAACCGATTTGGATGATTCTTTTTTTGTTTGGAAGAATATTTTCTCGGACTGATCCCATTTAAATTTGGTGAAGATCTGATGAAGAACTTTGGAGGTAGGCAGCGGAACTCTTCAATAAATGATAGCAAATGGATCGGGATTTCTGAAATCGCATGTCTGTTGATTGTTTACACCAGTTCATAATATAACATCACGCCGGCACGCTGTGTTTGTATTTGCACTAAAAAGTGAAAAATAAAAAATAAACTTTTAAACTAAAAAATTTCGAGTCGGTGTTTTTGGTTTTTTCGTTTTTGAACACCGACTTCCGAAATTAAAGTTATTTTTTACTTTGTAGTGTTTTGTTTTTGGAAGTCGGTTTTATTTTTTGTTCAAAAGTTTTTTTTTCAAATGCGGCCTGCATTTATACGCCGGTGCCACCCCTCCAATGCGTCATTTGTACGATGACGCTGCCGCTGGTTAGCGCAACTAAGCAAAGATGGTGCCAATTTCAGGTTTCCATCGATTTTATTGTACGTAAAAAGTACTTTCTAAATATTTTCGTTTCTTGAATTTCCGGAGCCACACGCACACCCCTACATACAACATATCCTCACGCAGCAGGAATTTGGGGGCACGGACGCACGGTAGAGCCCTTGCCAAGACGAGGCATGCGAAAGCGAAGCGCAAGGGCACTACCTATCTTTTCTCGAAGAGTTTCATTTCATTGACCAGCGCAGCAATTAAAAAAGTACCTCTTTTTAACCTAGTAAATTTTTATTCTAAGTTATACAAACACGACATTAAAGAATCATTCTGCGAAAGAGACATTTGACGACCAGTAGTGTCAGTCAGTAACAACGTTTTCGTGTCTCGAGTCTCGACAGCGGAATCCAAGGTGAGTATCAAATTACGTCAAACGTAGACCTTTATGTTGTGTGCAATAAAGCTCACTTTGTAAGATTTGTCACTCAGGTGAACCTCGATATCGAAATGGTTATTTACAGAATAGACTAGCTGTGACTTTTGCGAGAGGAGCAGCGATGTTTGAAGAGTATACTCTCATTTGAGGCGTCACTGAAATGTGCAGTTTGATAGCAATTATTAAACAAGAAGACATGATAGTAATAGTTCATGGTATCGTTTTCAATAAGAAATACACTTAAAAATTAAATTAGAAGTCAACCTTTTACTCAAAACCAAACCATCTGCGGGTCTAAAAAGGCCACTTTAGCAGAATCAGAAAGCAAATCACGCTGAGGAGCTCGTGGCTAGATAACAGCCGCACGAGTCGATCTTCAAGGTTAAGCAACGCTTGCCAAGGTTGGTCTGTGGATGGGGTGACCATCTTAACATACCGAGTTTCCTCAGTGCCTCGGAAAGCAGGTTAAGCCGTTGGTCCCGGTTGTCATTTGTAGATCTTTGGCTGTCGTTAAATAAATTATTCACCTGAGGAGCTCGTGGCTAGATAACAGCCGCACGAGTCGATCTTCAAGGTTAAGCAACGCTTGCCAAGGTTGGTCTGTGGATGGGGTGACCATCTTAACATACCGAGTTTCCTCAGTGCCTCGGAAAGCAGGTTAAGCCGTTGGTCCCGGTTGTCATTTGTAGATCTTTGGCTGTCGTTAAATAAATTATTCACCTGAGGAGCTCGTGGCTAGATAACAGCCACACGGGTCGATCTTCAAGGTTAAGCAACGCTTGCCAAGGTTGGTCTGTGGATGGGGTGACCATCTTAACATACTGAGTTTCCTCAGTGCCTCGGAAAGCACGTTAAGCCGTTGGTCCCGGTTGTCATTTGTAGATCTTTGGCTGTCGTTAAATAAATTATTCACCTGAGGAGCTCGTGGCTAGATAACAGCCGCACGGGTCGATCTTCAAGGTTAAGCAACGCTTGCCAAGGTTGGTCTGTGGATGGGGTGACCATCTTAACATACCGAGTTTCCTCAGTGCCTCGGAAAGCAGGTTAAGCCGTTGGTCCCGGTTGTCATTTGTAGATCTTTGGCTGTCGTTAAATAAATTATTCACCTGAGGAGCTCGTGGCTAGATAACAGCCGCACGGGTCGATCTTCAAGGTTAAGCAACGCTTGCCAAGGTTGGTCTGTGGATGGGGTGACCATCTTAACATACTGAGTTTCCTCAGTGCCTCGGAAAGCACGTTAAGCCGTTGGTCCCGGTTGTCATTTGTAGATCTTTGGCTGTCGTTAAATAAATTATTCACCTGAGGAGCTCGTGGCTAGATAACAGCCGCACGGGTCGATCTTCAAGGTTAAGCAACGCTTGCCAAGGTTGGTCTGTGGATGGGGTGACCATCTTAACATACTGAGTTTCCTCAGTGCCTCGGAAAGCAGGTTAAGCCGTTGGCCCCGGTTGTCATTTGTAGATCTTTGGCTGTCGTTATGGAGAGTTAGAAGCCAGTTAATCTGACTCCAGTCTTGCCACGAAGTACCGTGTTACCCAGTTACTGGGTTGCAGAGGTCTGGTAGGCAGCCGCTCCACGTAAAATACTGGTAATCAGCTAAATCCGGTTTGACTGGAAGCCGACCCCAATATAATTGGGAAAAGGCTAGGCAGGTGATGAGAAAGCAAATCACGCTATCCATCACTGTCAAATTTTCCCAATCAATCTTGAAACTAATGCGTTAGTGATAAAGATGAAAATTAAAATTGACAGATTGTTGTATGATTGATATTATGATTCTCCTAAAATGGCCTTTTTAGCTCCCCTTTAATCTGTCACTTTTTCAGGTTGTTTTTTTTTGACATTTTTAAAACCAGACATTTAGAATTTATTTGATACAGCTCGGAAAACGTTGTTTAGCCATAAAAAGAAACTAGTTGACTCGCCCAACTTCGTCTGCGTCACAAATTTCATTATTGCTCCGCTTCTATTGGTCTTAGCGTGATTATATTAGGTCTTTACCTATAAAATTGCCGTTCTGCAGTACTGGCTATTTCAAATCAAAATAATTTTTGTTTGGCTAAGAATTCTAATTTCAAATTAATTTTATTTTAAAAACATGGTTTTTTTTTTCCAAAAGTAGTCATTTGTTTATTGATTAGTGTTACATTTTCATCGCATTTAAATTTTTTTCATCATCATGGATACGTTAAAAATTCGAAAAAAAATCTTTTTAAAAACTCGGGAAAAAAATTCGTTTAAATTTTTTCATACAAAACGGCAATTTCATAGGTAAAGACTTATTATATATCCTTTAGCCTTCCTCAATAAATGGTCTATCTAACACTGAAATAATTTTTCAAATAAGACCAGTAGTTCCTGAGATTAGCGCTTTCAAGTAAGATTAGCGCTTTCAAGTAAACAAACAAACAAACTCTTTAGCTTTATATATTAGTAGATATAGATAGCCTACGACGTATTCTCAGACCTACCAAAATGTATATTTGGTAGGTCTGAGAATTTACCGATTCACCTATTTTTATGAAATATGTGTATAAATATTTCATAAAAATCAGTCAAGCCGTTTTGGAGGAGTACGATAACAAACACTGTGACACTAGATTTTTATATATTAAAAGATAATCAAATAAAAATAACTTAAAAAAAACTATTACAGGAAGAATTCAAATAGGTACTTACTACAATATATACAATGTTATCTAATGCTAGGTATATAGGCGAAGACTTTAGTCGTTGATCAAAAGTTTCTTAACACACGGACTAAGTCCGGATCGTGTGCGGCGGGCTATTTTGTGATACCTGGGACAAATCGTACCACTCTAAACTCGTTATCACCACTGGTTTCTTTTGATATAAACGTTTCTTCTATGCGTGTTTTTTATTTTCTTGGGTTTTTCTTTGCACATGCACTTCATACCTCTAAGTCGTAGTGGTTGACTGTTAAAATTTTTAATCTTATTTAAAAAAAAAACATATAAAACTATGGATTAATTATGATTGGAACTGCGGGTCTAAAAAAGCCACTTTAGCAGAATCATAATATTATTAACCACACAATAGTCTGTCAAATTTCATTTTCATCTTTATCGCTAACGCATTAGGTTCAAGGTTGATTGGGGAAATTTGAGTGACGGGTAACGCGATGTGCTTTTTGATTCTGCTAAAGTGACTTTTTAGACCCCCTGATGTTTATTATACTTACTTAAACTGTATTTCAAACATGCATCGCACAGTGATTGTGGAACTCGTCATCATAAGATGAATCGAAAAATCCACCTTGATCGACTTTTCGGTTGATCAGTTCCATGTTCTCTTCCTTGGAGGAAGAAAAGAAAGCATTGATGCCACTGCAAAGGATAAATAGCTAGCAGAGTAAGCAACAGCAGACCAACTGATGTTCAATTTCCAATAATTTCCAGTATTAAGTTTGAAAATACTCAGAATTCTTATCTTTGAATCTTCGTAACCTGAAAAGAAACGGTTTATTATTTTTAATTTAATTTTTATTATTTTTTGTTACAGCGGCAATAGAAATACACACTCTGTGAAAATTTCATGTGTCTACCTATTAAGGTTCCTGAGATACAGCCCGCAGACAGACAGACGGACGGACGGATGCCAAGTGGACGCTTAGTATTAGCGTTCCGTTTGTTGCCTACTTGTACGGAACTCTAAAACCAATATAAAACAATGCATAAATTATGACCAGAACTTATATTTATTATACTTACTTAAGCTGTGTTTCAACCATGCATCGCACAGTGATGGTACAACTCCTTATCATACGATGAATCAAACAATTCATCTTTCTCCACTTCATCAGGTACCTACTTTAGATAGTTCTTGATCGACTTTTCTGTTGATTGGTTCCATGTACTCTTCCCTCGGGGAGGAATGAAAACACTGATGCAACTGCAAAGAAGAAATAGCTTACAGAGTAAGCAACAGCAGACCAACTCATGTTCAATTTCAAATAATTTCCAGTATTTGCAGTCTAGCACTTCAGGCAGAATCTTCATCTTTGAGTCTATGGTAATCTAATTTTTATTATTTGTTGTTACAGCGGCAATAGAAATACACATTCTGTGAAAACTTCATGTGTCTACCTATTACGGTTCCTGAGATACAGCCCGCTGACAGACAGACAGACGGGCGGACAGACAGTGTAATAGGGTTCCGTTAGTTACTCTTCAAGTACGGAACCCTAAAAACGACATAAAACAATGCATACATCATGATCAGAAGGTAGTCTAGGCAACGGATGCTTTTTTGGTCAACTTTTTTCAGCAGTCTCGGAAACATATGAATAAGGTGTCATGATTGTAGATGATATTTGAAAAATAAGGTACCGCTTGAAAAAATTGTAAAAGTTATAAACAATTTACTGAAAGAAAGAAAAACGGGTTTGGTCTTTTGCAAATGTCTCAAAATCTGATCAATATTTTTAAATGATAAATTGTAATAAGTAATTAAATTGCCTCATATTGTTCTTCTTATTCTACCTAAGGAAACAAAACCAACCATTACTTGTTTTTTTACGATTTTTAATTTTAGTAACGAAATGTAGTTATTTTCCTAAAACGCAACCCATGGTTGTTTATTTTTCATTACGTAGAGTAAGAAAAACAATATGAGGTAAATAATTAATTGCTTATTACATTTTTTATAGTAAATAAACAATTAAAAATTAAATATATCCCATCTTTTTTCTTTTTGTTTTCAAGAACAACATAAGTAATGATTTAAAAAAATATAACGGTGTCTTAATACTAATTAAGTGGACCAAAAAAAAATTTAATGTACAAACACCTTTTTGAGCTCAATTTTTTTAAGGATCTTTTTCTTTTTAAGCTATCATCATTTGCATCAAAGATTAGGATCCCAAAAAATATTCAATTACCTTATAAATAATCTAATCTAATAATAGTCTAATAATCTAATCTGGTGAAGTTCAATACTGCTAAGACCCAAGCGTGTTTATTTTCCGCCAAAAGGAGCCAATTCCATCCAGCTCCAACTGAGATGGAGAGATGACCGCCCAACTTGAGCTTCTTGGGGTTACATTAACATCTACCCTCAATTTTGGCCCTTTCATAGAGGCAAAAGCTCAAGTGGCAGCTAAGAAGTTGGGGATCCTGGCAAAGGAGAGACGGTACTTCAAGCCAGAATAGCTGCTCAAACTGTATCAAGCTCAAGTTCAATCGTGTGTGGAATACTGCTCTCATCTTTGGGACGGATCTGCCAGATACCAGCTTGATGCCCTTGAGTCAATTGAGAAGCAATGAGTGACTCGTCGCGACACAGCTCCAAAATCTTGAGCATCGGGGAAAGTGCGACGGTATTGCATAATTTAATTCCGTCAAGCCCGTTCCCTCTTCGGACCACAAGATGAACGGCGATGCGCCACTAGGTCATGGTGGACATACCACCCACATGCACAGAACATTTTGGGAACACATTCATAGTGCGTACAGCTAAGGAGTGGAATTCCCTGCCGGAGTCTGTTTCCTGATAGCTACAACCTGGGAGTCTTTAAGTCAAGAGTGAATAGGTAACTTCTAGGTAAGCGTGCTCCATCTTCGATCACATCATCACTTACCATCAGGTGAGATCGTGGTCAAACGCGTGCTATCAATAGTAAAAAAACACCGCATTTGTTTATAACAATTTCTTAAGCAATAAGAAATAAAAAATAAAGTTTTAATGCAGCTTTGGATAGTAGGTACAAAAACGAATCAATAAAAAATTGTAAAAAGAAAGAATTTTTCAATGATTAATTAAAGTTTTCATTTTTAAACTGCGTAAATTGTTAATAAAAAAATGAAAAACGTATTTTTTTATTTGTTTTTGCAACATGGCAACAGGGATATTTTGAAACATTTTAAGCATAGCTCCATTAAAGGAAAAAAGTCTCAGGTTTATACAAGTAGTTTAACAATTCTCAAATTTCGGTAGTTTTTTCACCCCTCTGGGAAAGTTATAAATATTGTTCCTACAGTTCTGAGAATCAGTACTTTTTCTTAGGAAATTTCCTCCTCTTTTCGAATCTTTTTTTAGATTTCAAAAATATTGATCAGATTTTGAGATATTTGCAAAAGACCAAACCCTTCTTTCTTCTTTTCAGTAAATTGTTTATAACTTTTGCAATGTTTTCGAGTTCTTTTTTTTTTTAATCCTTTTCATGCTTTTCCGAATTGAATGACACCTCATTTATATTTTTCCAAGACTTTAGGTAGAACAAGAAAAACAATATGAGGCTATTTAATTGCTTATTACAATATTTTTATTTAAAAAATATTGATCAGATTTTGAGATATTTGCAAAACACCAAAACCTTCTTTCTTTTTTCAGTAAATTGTTTGTAACTTATGCATTTTTTTCGAGCGGTACTTTATTGTTTTTTAAAAATCATTTACATGCTCTACCAAATTGAATGAAAACCACATTCTAATTTTTCCAAGACTGCTGAAAAAAGTTGCCCAAAAAGCACTTGTTGACTCGGCTATTATGTTTATTATACTTAATTAAGCTGTATTTCCATCATGCATCACACAGTGATTGTACAACTCGTCATCATATGATGAATTGAACAATTAACCTTTCTCCACATCATCACATCAAAATCCAAAATTCAAAGCATTTTATTTCAAATAAACCATTCACAGGCACTTTTGAAACGTCAAGGTCGGTCAGTCAAAAACATGGAAGCTATTTGCACGTTCCAAAGCGTAGATCTCTATGGAGAAGAACGCGCAAGAAACTCCACGGACACTCTTTTAAATCATGTTCTGTTTTACAAAATTCCAAGTTACATATACTTGTTGCTTCTGCATGTGAGGACAATGCAAAGGAAAAAAAGGGCGTATTATAAGAATTTAAAATATAAAGATTAAATTGAGCCTATGGCAGTTAAGACATGACCAGTCTCAACCGTTCATGAACATGACGCGTGTATCGGCACCTTTCAGCTTAACCATTTCGAAGGGAACCGAATGATCCAACCCACGCGCCGCCATCAGCGAGATAGACAGACAGATAGACATGCTCTCAACCACCATGCTCGTTCATGACCAACAAGTAAAACTATAACTAATCACATAAAATGTAAATAGCTTCATGGTACTTACATTTACAAAATTTGAAAAATATGCTTCTACTTTACACAAAACTATGGTTGTCAATGACCAAATAATGAAAAATTAATTAATAAAGACAACGATTAAGTTCTTACATCAAAAAGAATAAATAAGTAATTATAATAATAATATAATTTGTATGTAAATAAGAATAAATAAACGAAATGATGTAAGTACCTCTAAAAAGAAAAAAAAAGGGAGCGAGCATCTCTTTCAAATATAAAAACCTAACAAGTGGACCTCAGCAACTGTGACTGTGGAGCAGGACCAGTATTTAGCCAAGCGTTTTTATCGAGGATATAATCTTCCAGTTTATAATACGCTTGTCTACATAGTGTGCGTTTTATGCATGCTTAAACATACATAATATTTTAACATACATAATATTTTCGTAAATGTATTGACAAGGTACCGTCATGATGTTGATATTTTTAAACAATTCTCTTAGGGAATCACGCCGACGGAGATTGTAAATAGCTCTGATGGCTCTTTTCTGCAGGATAAATATAGACTCGATGTCTGCAGCACGCCCCCTTTATAAGATACCGCAAGACATGATACTATGAAAGTAACTAAAATAGACCAGCTTCGCGGTATCTATATCAGTAAATTGACAGATTTTTCTGACAGCGTATGCTGCTGAACTTAGCCGTCCCGCAAGAGATGTTAAATGAGGATCCTTGAGTCAAGCGTAATCCCCAGGAAAACCGTGTTTTCGACGAATTCAAGTTTCTCCGTGTTCAATACTATGTCGCAATCATTTCTTTTAACGTTCGGTAAGGCAAATCTGATGCATTTAGTTTTTTTCCCATTTAATACTAAATTATTAGCAGTAAACCAATTTTGGACCTGCTGTAGGGCGTTATTTACGTCATCAAGATTTATGGAAGGTCTATCTATCTTAAAAATTAAGGACGTATCGTCAGCAAATAATACCATATGAGGCTGATTTTTTAAAAGATGGGGTAGATCATTAACATATACTACAAAGAGGAAAGGGCCTAAAATAGAGCCTAGTGGTACCCCCACTTTGACTTTTAAACCCCGTGAATTGACACCATTTACTTGAACTTGCTGCTGTATATCATTTAAGTAAGATTTTATTAGACTGAGTGCAAGTTTACCTAGTCCGTAATGTCCTAGCTTTAGGAGCAAGGTTTCGTGATTTACACAATCAAATGCCTTGGAGAGGTCACAAAAGATTCCTATGGCATCTTGTGCCTCTTCTCACGCTGAGTATATGTGTTTTAACAACGTGGCACCAGCGTCAGTCGTACAACGACCCCTGGTAAAACCATACTGTTGATCGTGTAAGATTTTATTGATGTTAAAATGATTGAGCATCTGATTGAGCATTACTTTTTCAAACACTTTGCTAAAAACCGGCAAAACAGATACAGGTCTATAATTATTGGTGTCTTCGCTGTCGCCCGATTTTAATAGTGGTATAACCTTACTATATTTCATTATATCCGAAAAGACTCCTTGGTCCACACATACATTAAATATGAAAGCCAAGTATGGTGCTATAGTTTCAATTATGGACGTGCACACTTTAATAGACATTCCCCATATGTCTTCGGTCAATTTGATTTTGATTTGCCGGAAAGCTTTTATGACTGTCACAGGGCTGATATGTTTGAACTGGAATTCAACCGTACAACCTGGAACGTTAGCTTTTAATAAATTATATGAGACCTCAGGTGAAGAATTTAAATATTCCGTAGTTTTAGTTGGTATATTGGTGAAAAAATTTACAAATTCTTGAGCTACTTCTAAATTAGAGCTTTTGGCACCATGTGTAGTCTCCAGTAAATAATCAGTGTTCCGTTCTTTATTTCTATTAGTTTCATTATTAATAACTTTCCAAACTGTCTTTATTTTATTTTCTGACGATTTGATCTTGTTGCTAATATATGGGGCTTTAGCTACCTTTCAAGTATTTCTGAACACTTTAGAATATTTGTTTACAAACTTAAAAAGAATCAGTGTTTATGACAGGCTTAAGGCCATATAGCTCATATAGTCTTTCTCTACTTATCCTAATGCCTTTAGTCGCCCAGTCACTAAATACATACTTGGGGAAAGTATCCTTAGACTTCTTTTCAAAAGTTGCATTGAACTCCTTTAGAACCACTGAAAAGAAATTATCATAAAATTTATTAGCATCTTCAATGTTATGGCCTAGAAAATTTAACTTATTTTGTAAGGTACCATTGAATTTAGCTAGTTTGCCAGTTGTAATTGGCCTATATTGTATATGAATTTTTTCCAAGGCTACTTTAAACTGAAATGTTACCAATTGACCACTATGATCAGAGGGAAGGTAATTAACTATGGCTTTATCTAAATATTCACAATCGCAGAATACATTATCGATACAGGTTGAAGAAGTTGGTGTTACCCTAGTCGGTTCTGTAAACACATTAGACAAATTAAACGATTTAAAAAGGCTTATAAATCTGCTGCTATTTGAATTAATTTCTAAAATATTAATATTAAAATCCCCAGAAATAATCGCGGGCTTGTTACCTGCTGCAAGTTTCGCAAGGATATCTTCCATTGTTGACTCAAATAAAGTAAAGTTTTGAGGGTTTGGGGGTCTGTACACGCACACTATGATATGCTTATCTAGCTCAACACAGGACAGTTCGATGCAGTGTTCCACTGATAAATTAACAATGTCATTACGTTGCTTAAATTTTAAGTTTTTTTTTAATAAGATGAGGGAACCACCACGTAACATAGATTTGCGGTTACAACAACTGCTCACATTATAATTTTTATAACTAATTAGCATCTGGTAATCCTTCAACCAGTGCTCACTAAAACATACAATATCAAACATTGTTTTTTTCTAAAAACATTTCAATTTCTAATAATTTGGAAGAGATACCTTGAATATTTTGATGAAATAATTTCAAGGCATGCTGCTGACTCCCTTTTTGACAACTATTTACTAAAGAGCAAGAAGATACCTTGTTGATGGTAGGCATAACTATTCTGTCGCTGATACTCTCTGTTGTCTTATGAACTAGTTTAAATGATTATCCATGGAGATGCATGGAAACTCCGATAATCCTTCATCGACTTTGCTGTTGAATAGTTCCATGCTCTCTTACCTGGGAAAAGAAAACAAAGCACAGATGCAACTATAAAGAAGAAATAGGTAGCAGAGTAAGCAACAGCTAAGTATTGGCAGATGACCAATTTCAAATGATTTGCAGTATTTATAGTCTAGCAAATCAGGCAGAATCATCAATCTAATGAGTAAACCGAAATCATTTAAGTTGGTACTTAAACAGAATCACATTAGTGAATGAAAAATATCAGTTGTTCCATACATTTTCATTGGCTAAATATTGTATTTTGTATGAAACAGCTGACATTTTTCTCGAGATGTCGGAATTTTCCCAAAAAGTTGCTTTCACTGCCTAAGAGGTTGCTGATGTTTTACAAATAACCCAGTATATTATAATGTGAATATAAGTCAATGCATTCACTAATGATCAGGTAATGACTGTCATTGTTAAAAAAAAAACCCAAGTGCGAATCGGACTCTCACACGAAAGGTTCTGTACCATAAACAAAAAAAAACCGGCCAAGTGCGAGTCGGACAAGCACACGAAGAGTTCCGTACCGTAAACCTTAATTTTCATTACCTACATGTTGTTAAAGCGCCTATAGAAATACACAATCTGTGAAAATTTCAACTGTCCGTACAGTTAATTTCGAACACGAACTCGTACTATCAAAATCAAAGATTGATCCGTGGATCGCGTTCGAAATTGTCAGCTTATCCCGTTCATCAGATTTTAGGTCCTATCGAACGTTTTAGTTCTAATTAATTTATAAATATAGATTTAAATTTATTGATTTTATCCTTGTAATTTAATTAATTTTAATTTTATTACTGTAATTTTTTATCAATTGTTAATTGTGATTAATTTGAATTTATTTGATTGTTTTATTGTCATGATTTTTTTTTTATAACAGAGATTAATTTAATTTTTTTAATTAATTGTCATTAGTTTATTTTACTGTTGTCATTGATTTGCATTTATTATTGAATTTTATATTTTTTATTGTGTTTCCTTGTTGTATTATTTTATCATGTTTTTAATTCTGTGATTGTAGTCTTAACAATTGTACTAACAATTAAATAATATGCAATACAGAAATAATTGTACTAACAATTAAGTAATATGCAATACAGAAAATTAAATATAAAATTAATAATTATAAAATCAACAGATAATAAAAAAAAAAAAAATGCAGTGTACGGGTGACCTTAACAAATTTCGGTCGCTTGGCGATCGATTACTATGTACAGACTTCCCGCCCAGGTAAGTTAGAAGTCAAGCGGGAGCCCTGTCAATAATAACAAAAAAAAAATTACTGCGGCGACCCCAAATCCCATATTCTAATAAGGGCAAGAGAAAGAAGATGTGCCTATGAAAACCTCATTCTATAAAACAGCTAGCTGAATTTAAATATAGAAACGACATCATAATTAAAGTTTTGAAAACTTATACCCACCTGGTTAGAGACCACACACCAAGGTTAAGCATGAACACGCATTTAAATAATAAAATTTAATATTTTTTAATTACACATAAACAAAAGGCAAAGTAAGTATGTAGGTACTGCGAATTATATATAATGGCTGGAATAATAAATTAATGTTGTAATTAACGAGTGTACGGCAGATAATAAAACTCCGGTTAAGCACTAGACTAATAATAGTATATTATTGTGGTATTACGCCATAACGAGTTGTAATAGATTTAATTATTTTGTACTGTGGGTTGAGGTGTGAGTTTGTTATAAACTAAATAAATAACTTAAATACATTTAATGTTCCGCCATTTCTCATTAGTTAGGTTTGGAATAATACATATTTTTACTTTTTTTATTAGTTATATAGGCACGCTTGCCTAGAAGTAATCTATACACTCTTAAGACTCCCAGGTTGTACTAGTAGTTGTCAGGAAACACAGACTCCGGCTACAGGGTACAGCTAAGGAGTGGTATGAATGTTCCCTGAACGTTTTGTGCGTGTGGGTGGAATGTCCACCATGTACCGGCGACGCATCGCCGTTCGTCTTGTGGTCCGATGATGGTACGGGCTAGGCGGAATTAAATTATGCGATTCCGTCGCACAATCCCCAAAATGCAACCGGTAGAAAACCGACAGGCTAACAACTTGGCGTCGATACTCAAGACTTTGGAGCTTCGACTCGACGAACCTATCATTGCCGATGATAATCTTGGCTCGTTCCTCAATGGACTCAAGGGCATTAAGCTGGTATCAGGCAGATCCGTCCCAAAGATGAGAGCAGTGCTCCATACACGATCGATCTTGCGCTTCATAGTTTGAGCAGCTGATCCGGCGTGAAGAACCGTCTCACCTTTGCTAGGATCCTCAACTTTTTTGCAGCCACTTGAGCTTTTGCCTCTATAAAACTAAAACTTTACTGTATTGACACTTTATTTGTAAAAAAGTTAATTTGGAGGAACGCGGCCCAAAGGACAAAAACGATGTTTTACTTGGCAAATGACATTAAATAACCATAAAGAAAATTATTGGAAAACGCGGTTGTCCTTATAAAAACGCCACTGCAAGGAACATTTTTATCCGAATGTCACCTAAACCTGTATCACACTCACACAAAAAAAAATTGGCCAAGTACGAGTCGGGTTCGCACGCCATGAGTTCCTTACTACAAATCAAATTTTTTATCATGTTGCTTTGAAACCATAGAAATATAAAAACAGTTTGAAACCATCGGCTTCTTACAGGTACGGCTTCTTATAGGTAGGTTTAATAATACACATTTATTTATAGATGTAAATCTATACTAATATATAAAGCTGAAGAGTTTGTTTGTTAGTTTACTAATCTCAGGAACTGCTGGTCTGATTTGAAAAATTCTTTCAGTGTTAGACAGCCCATTTATCGAGGAAGGCTATAAGCTATATATCATCACGCTAAGACTAAAAGGAGCGGAGCAATAATGAAATTTGTGACGCAGACGAAGTTGCGTGAGTCAACTAGTCTATAAATAAATGTGTAATATTAAATACCAACCCGTCCTGGCTTCGCGCAGTTAGCTGATCATAGATAATATTATATGTATAACCAATCATATTTTTCCGACATCTTCAGCAATAATTGACAAAATTAAGCAAATTTTACCAATTATTATTATTAATATGTGGAGGCTTGTTATTAGCAATTTTTTTAAATATTACTTTCATTATGTCATTGGTTTGTTGGTCTGTAAGCCTTCTTTAAAACAAAATAAATAAATAGTAAATTAATTAACTTTAAAATTATTTAAAATTATGCATTTGAACCTTTCTTAAGAATCACTTCGACCATTTGTGAAAACCGTATGAAAAAAAATCCGTTCAGTTGTTTTTGAGTTTATCGTGCACAGACAAACATACGCGGCGGGAACTTTGTTTTATACTATGTAATTTTAACTGAATTGACATTGAGGGGGGCTAAAAAGGCCACTTTAGGAGAATCATAATATTAATTTCACAACAATCTGTTAAATTTAATTGTCATCTTTATCGCTAACGCATTAGGTTCAAGGTTGATTGGGAAAATTTCACAGTGACGTGTAGCGTGATTTGCTTTCTGATTCTTCTTAAGTGGCCCTCTGAAGAAAATAGCGCTCGATAGCTTTCGTAAGCAAAATGGCAACCGATAAATATGTCAATCTTTAGAGTTGGCAATACTGAGGTGGAGACAAGATCAAAGTGGTTGGTTTATGAGTTTATTTTAAAGTACTACTGTTTCATTTTTGGGTTTTTATTTTTCTGTTCACTCATACTCTGCTAATTAATGGTTCCAATATTTGTAAATATGTGAGTACCATGTGCTTATGTAGAAATGTGAGTACCATGTACTTATTTAGAAAATTAACAAGTCTACCTCTGCATACTCTAGGTTCATGGTCCTCACATATAATAATAAAAGTTTTGTATACCACAGAACATGTAAAACATTGATTAATTTGAAAAGAGTAACTATGGAGTTTCTTGTCCGTTCTTCTCCATAAGAATCTACCCTTCCGAATGGACAGTAGAGTCACTATGTTATTTTAAATGTAATGATGACGTTCAAAAGTGCCGTTTAATGGCCTAATTGAAATAAAAGTTTTTTACTTTGACTTTGACTTTGCACCTGTTACCTACGTCAAATTGCCAATGTCAAGTATCAGGTAAAAATCTAGTGTTCATGAAAAAAAACTCTGGTTTTACTGATCAATCTTATTTACTCTGTTTTTTAGCCCATGCTGGGCTGAATAACTTTATATTCTTAAGAGTGCTTTAATTTATTTTGTATTTCAAATAAAAATAGCTAAAATACTGTATTTTGTATTTTATATTTCAAATACATTACTTAAAGATTTTTGTTTAGTAAAGCAAAGCATGTATTTTGCTCAGCCCTGACGTACGGAACGGAACCCTAAAAACAAAAACAAAGAACAATGAACGCACACTCGTCCTCACATTTTTACTCCATTTCATAATTCAATATTGACACTGAAGTCTGACTAATTGACATTGGAAAGTGTAAACTCAGTTATTTCCCTTCGATACTGTCACCGCAAATTGTCCGTAGGAAAAGCTGTTATGAAACTATTCGGTATCCATTAAAAATTAGCTCGGAACGTATTAATGCACCTCAAAGCAGCGATTGTGAGGGCCAAAAATAAATTGAACATCGGAAAGGGCTGTTGTGAGATGGAATGCGGTATACGGCTATTGCATTTTGTAAGGTATTTTTGTGTTGTTTTTTTTTTGGTATGTTTAAAATACATTAAAGTTTCCCCTTAGATTAAGTCTTATCCAAAACAGTTGATACTGTAAAGGTTAAACAAATTACGATCCTTACCGCAGATCAAAATTTCAGTTCGATACACTAAAATCCCTCAACCTGATTTTTTTTTATCACCACCACTTTTTTCCAGGCTTTCAAACCAAAATTAACTTTGAATTTTTCACACAACTGGACAAGATATAGACAACTGGTTTTAGGCTCCGTACCCGAAGGAAAACACTAGAACCCAGTTACAAAAGCCTACACTGTCCGTAGACTTGTCTGTCAGCGGGTCGAATCTCATGAACCGTATTAGGTAGACAGTTAAAAACACAGAATGTGTTCTGTTGCCACTATACTAATAAGTTATATAATTAGAGAGGGCCATGCAAGAATTTTTTTATGTTCCGATTTCGGTCTTAATCTAAATTATTTCAAGAATTATTTTTTGCTAAACACGATTTATTGCTTGACATAACATGTTTTTTTTTTAATGAAAAATAAACACGCAATACAAAAGTTACAAGTACAATGTACTTAAGGATGGGAAATCATCAAATGACTGCTCCCGCTCCGGTTGAAGCAGAAGAGAGTGTCAGACTCTTACTGACTAAAACCCATGCGTGTTCCCGTTAATGTCCTTTGCGTTTCAGGGTCACGGTGACTCTTTCGAATAAATTCCGCAACAAGTACAATGCACTTACCACGTCCTCTTTGTCAGCAGCGTCACGTTAGCAGCGCGAGCTTGTAAACGCGTCGCGGTATCGTATAAATTCATTATCACTGGCTGCCGCGATATCACAAACATTGTTCAGAGACTGGTCAACCTGAAAAGAAATATTCATAATTAATAGCTCACCTGCTGGCTAAGTTGCCGATCATTTTAGGGCTATAAAATATTTATAAAAGCGAGCAAAGCCGCGCTCAAAAGCTAGTCTTTTGAGCGCGGCTTTGCTCGCGTTAATGTAGGTATACAACCGTCCCATCTATCTCTGTACTTGTAAATTTCATCAAAATTTGTTCAGCATTTCAGACGTGTAGGCTTAAAAACATACTCAATTTGGCATTAATAATATTTTTAGGATTAAAAGCAAACTTTTTGGGAGTTCGTGGTTAAATAGAATAGAATACTCTTTGTTATGTACACCATATAAGTTACAGAAAAGACATACATTACATAGGGTGAAATCATAAAAACTGTATGGGTCAGGAGAAGCGCATTTTTCAAGGTCATTCCGTGGATGTGGGACAATCTTAACATACCGAGATCCCTCCGAATTTAAGGTATCCCTTTCCCTTATCTAAGCACGTGTGTCATCTGCCATTGCAGGCCAGAATTGAATTATTGTAGCTATCACAATTACATAATTCACAAAAAACATTTCACTTAATCAAGTCACATAACCTCAAATCCCGTATCACATTGAAAAAACAAACAAAAACACACATCCAATTTAAACTACATAATTATCACTAACCAAAAACTCATAGGCGTCCATTAAAAAAAGTCCATTGCATTCATAAAAGCGGGGACGGTCATCGACCGCAAAAAACTATCGTGCACTGAATAGAAAAAAAAAAAAAAACGAAAAAAAAAACGACAAAAAAATATGACAAAATTGGCGCACTCAAAAAGAGCAGCAGATTGTCGTGGTTTCGAACCAGTAGCGTCCGTTATTAATTCTTGGACAGTCAGCTTCGACGAACCGCAGTGGACAATCGAAAAATAAAATAACTATTATTCATTTGTGCACAGATCATGTTTACAGAGGTAGCTTCACTTGGATTGTTTAAATGGTGAGGGTAGTTGTGTGTGATTGAGTGAGGGTAGGCGCGTTTTGTTGCGTTTGTGGAGTAAGTTTTCGTTTGTGGTTTATGAAGTGGGTTTTCGTTTGGTGTTCTTGCAGATTGTGTAAGATGTAGATAAGTTGCATATTTTTTATTTCTATTAATTTTTTGTAGCTGTCGACATGAAATATCATGTTTGTTTTGTAAAAGGCAATCATGAAAAATAATGTTGTTTTTAATTGCTGTTACTTAAAATTTGTATTTCGGAAGGTGCTTCCTTTAATAGTAATTTTGCAATTTCTTCGATAAAATTATCTTCTGCTTGCTTGACTGAAAATTATACTCCATACCTAGTATTTTACAGCCAGTTGATATATATGATATCTAACTACCTCTAAGCCACCATTTAATACCCACAGTAAATATTTACATCGACATAAGTACTTTCATTCATAATGTTTTCACCCAGAAATCAAACCCACACTATCTACCACCGTCATCCACTCCACGATCATCCCCTCGTACTTTTTCACTATTTTGTAAATAATTAAGCTTAAACCAAAAAATGTCAATGCCAGTTGGCGAGCAGCGCTGACTGGGACCAGATTGATTACACCTACGTATTGATATTATCGTTCGAAGTCTGCTCCGTGATTACAGCTGTTTTGAGGGGAATTATCAGGGGTGGCTCGCTTTTTGTTTGCTTGTTAAACAATGGGTATTCTATTCTATTCTAGGAGGTATGGGTTACTTGGCCCTTGGTTTCTGAATTACGGTACTCATATACTCTAATTGAAAACAAAAATAAGAAAAAAAAAGTTAGACCAGCGGGTCTAAAAAGTCCACTTTAGCAGAATCATAATATAAATCACACACCAATTTGTCACATTTCATTTTCATCTTTATCGCTAAAGCATTAGATTCAAGGTTGATTGGAAAAATTTGACAGTGACGGGTAGCGTGATGTGCTTTCTGATTCTGCTAAAGTGGCCGGTTTTAGTTAGCGGTTTTAGACCCGCTGGTCTCAACTTCGAATGCCCAATTCAGAAACCAGGGATAAATCTCACTATGGTCTGTCACCTAGTTAATAACACACTCCTGGCTGTTGTTATCTTCAAGCCTTGTTATTGACTTAATATATATGTATAAAATTCTTCCGTTACCGACTGATAGTGTGACTGAGTGACGAACTGACAGACAACGCACAGCCGAAACTCTTGGTCGTAAAAAGCTGAAATTTAGCGTGTAAGTTCCTTAGGGAGTGCAGGGAAGCACTAAGGAAGGACTTCCCGAGATTCGAAAATTCCACTGCATTTGTACGCACAATATACCCAATCCCATACCGTTTTGTGGTTAAGGTTGGGATGTTCACTACGTACAGGTGGCGCATCGCCAATTCGCCATATTATATTTTCATCGACGTCATTTGATTAACTAAGGAAAGTCTTTTTCTTCTCATCGCTCCATCTTATTTTATTTTAAGATTTCTACCGCGTTGAGAAGAAAGGACTCTTACCATATTTAAATCATCTCGATTCACCAGAACTAACCTCCCTCTATAAATACATACGCACCGAGACTCATCGTCATCTTCCTGCCCTTATCCCATGTCACTTGGGGTCGGCGCAACACGTTCCTTTCTTCTATTCTGTCCTATCAGCCGTCACGCTATCACTAACATACGCACCGAGACTGCAGCTCAAAAATATCCCCTTGCATAATAATTTACCTACCTACGTTTCTACAGGTTCCCAAAAACTGCTCATCCACGCAAAATAATTTCATCCGGACATGAACGAAAAGCAATATGGCGGTTAGCCGTTGAACATTTGTAAAAAGAAACAGTTGAAACAAAATCCTTTGACTTCCGCGGAGTTTGATTGGCCTGGGAGTGGGACTGTCCCCGATAAAGGACGATAGGCTTGTTTTCTGTGATGTGGTATTGGATTATAGGTAGGTATTGGTGTACAGATAGTTTGGGAGATCTGATGACAATCTGTACTTCTATACTAATTTTATAATGCTGAAGAGTTTGTCTGGTTGAGAGCGTTAATGTCAGGAACTACTAATTCGCATTGAAAAAGTATTTGTGTTGGATAACCCATTTATTGAGCGAGGCTATAGGCTATATGACATCACGCTACGACCAATAGGACGTGACAGAAAAATGTGTTTAATTTGGAGTTCAGGCTGACTAGATGTAACGAAGATAAACCCATAATCGCCCATACCGAAAACGCATAACATATTCCGCAGCCACGCGTATGAATTCGTACACGAAACAAAAGGCGTAAGGATAGGTACCAATCGTAGCCGGATGCGTTACGCACGCCGCGTCGGTTATTAGTTCTAGGTACGCACCAAATTTTTTCACGAACACCACCAATACGGTCCGTGTATGCCATTACTATCGAACAAAAAAATCTTCACAAAATATTTAAACTCTTACAGATAAAAGCACGATTTCTAAAGCTTTCCCCACACTACACAGTACACAAACCGACACAATTACAAGTAATTCAGTATAAAACGGGACTTGTATAAGTGCACTGATTATAATGAATAATTCAAACGGCGAATATCTGGACTGTTAGCAGCCGGGCAGTATTACTTGCGCGTGGGACGCCTTATTCAAATCCAGGCTTATTAAAGTTATCTTTACTTTTGAATCCATTAAGCTAACTATCAGCTAATTAATTCGTAACAGAAATAAATAGGAATTTCGTTGGTTTTTGGTTGTTTTGCGATTGTGGAATCTTGTTGCTATTTTAGTTGAATTCTGGTATTGTGAAAGACTTGTATTTAACAATTGGCACTTATTCTTGTGCAGCCATGTAGATGATTTCCTGTTTGAAGGGTAAAAAAAAAATACAACCGACTTCCAAAGACAAAACACTAATTTCGGAATTCGGTGTTTTTGGTTATTTCGTTGTTTGACATCGACTTCCGAAATTAAAGTTATTTTATACTTTGTACTGTTTCGTTTTTGGAAGTCGGTTGTACTTTTTTGTAAAAATATTTTTTATTTTTCACGTTTTAGTGGTACCTGTTTCCACTAAAAAGTGAACCACAAACACACCGTGTGTGATGTTATGATATGAACTGGTGTAAACAATCAACAGACATGCGATTTTAGAAATCCCGGTCCATTTGCTATCATTTATTGAAGTGTTGCCTACCACCGAAGTTCTTCATCAGATCTTCACCAAATTTAAATGGGACTAGTCCGAGAAAATACTCTTCCAAACAAAAAAAGAATCATCCAAATCGGTTAACAATTGGCGAAAATATCGCTGAACAAACATTTTTCATGAGATCCCATCATCTGATCCTGACTTACACCTTCCATTATCAGCTCAGCAACATGAGATGATGATTGGAGAGGCACAAATATCTGAATCGCGTTAGAAAGTTTATGAAAAACATTGTATCTGCTTATAAAATTTGAGGGTTTTCCTCGATTTTCATGGGATCCCGTCATCAGATTCTGACTTGGTGACAATGGGACCACCATAGGAGTATAAGCTTTCGAATAAAAAAAAATCATTTTTAAAATCGGTCCTGAATTGGCGGAAAAATCGGTGAACATAAATAAAAAAAAATTAAAAAAAGAAATACATACAGCCGAACATAGAACCTCCTTCTTTTTGAAGAAGTCGGTTAAAAATACTCACAGCCAAACATAGAACCTCCTTCTTTTTGAAGAAGTCGGTTAAAAATACTCACAGCCAAACATAGAACCTCCTCTTTTTGAAGAAGTCGGTTAAAAATACTCACAGCCAAACATAGAACCTCCTTCTTTTTGAAGAAGTCGGTTAAAAATACTCACAGCCAAACATAGAACCTCCTTCTTTTTGAAGAAGTCGGTTAAAAATACTCACAGCCAAACATAGAACCTCCTTCTTTTTGAAGAAGTCGGTTAAAAATACTCACAGCCAAACATAGAACCTCCTTCTTTTTGAAGAAGTCGGTTAAAAATACTCACAGCCAAACATAGAACCTCCTTCTTTTTGAAGAAGTCGGTTAAAAATACTCACAGCCAAACATAGAACCTCCTCTTTTTGAAGAAGTCGGTTAAAAATACTCACAGCCAAACATAGAACCTCCTTCTTTTTGAAGAAGTCGGTTAAAAATACTCACAGCCAAACATAGAACCTCCTTCTTTTTGAAGAAGTCGGTTAAAAATACTCACAGCCAAACATAGAACCTCCTTCTTTTTGAAGAAGTCGGTTAAAAATACTCACAGCCAAACATAGAACCTCCTTCTTTTTGAAGAAGTCGGTTAAAAATACTCACAGCCAAACATAGAACCTCCTTCTTTTTGAAGAAGTCGGTTAAAAATACTCACAGCCAAACATAGAACCTCCTTCTTTTCGAAGAAGTCGGTTAAAAATACTCACAGCCAAACATAGAACCTCCTCTTTTTGAAGAAGTCGGTTAAAAATACTCACAGCCAAACATAGAACCTCCTCTTTTTGAAGAAGTCGGTTAAAAATACTCACAGCCAAACATAGAACCTCTTTCTTTTTGAAGAAGTCGGTTAAAAATACTCACAGCCAAACATAGAACCTCCTTCTTTTTGAAGAAGTCGGTTAAAAATACTCATAGCCAAACATAGAACCTCCTTTTTTTTGAAGAAGTCGGTTAAAAATACTCACAGCCAAACATAGAACCTCCTTCTTTTTGAAGAAGTCGGTTAAAAATACTCACAGCCAAACATAGAACCTCCTTCTTTTTGAAGAAGTCGGTTAAAAATACTCACAGCCAAACATAGAACCTCCTTCTTTTTGAAGAAGTCGGTTAAAAATACTCATAGCCAAACATAGAACCTCCTTTTTTTTGAAGAAGTCGGTTAAAAATACTCACAGCCAAACATAGAACCTCCTTCTTTTTGAAGAAGTCGGTTAAAAATACTCACAGCCAAACATAGAACCTCCTTCTTTTTGAAGAAGTCGGTTAAAAATACTCACAGCCAAACATAGAACCTCCTTCTTTTTGAAGAAGTCGGTTAAAAATACTCACAGCCAAACATAGAACCTCCTTCTTTTTGAAGAAGTCGGTTAAAAATACTCACAGCCAAACATAGAACCTCCTTCTTTTTGAAGAAGTCGGTTAAAAATACTCACAGCCAAACATAGAACCTCCTCCTTTTTGAAGAAGTCGGTTAAAAATACTCACAGCCAAACATAGAACCTCCTTCTTTTTGAAGAAGTCGGTTAAAAATACTCACAGCCAAACATAGAACCTCCTTCTTTTTGAAGAAGTCGGTTAAAAATACTCACAGCCAAACATAGAACCTCCTTCTTTTTGAAGAAGTCGGTTAAAAATACTCACAGCCAAACATAGAACCTCCTTCTTTTTGAAGAAGTCGTTAAAAATACGCTGAACTGATTTGACGTAGGAATACTTTGATCACGCGTAGGTACAGGTACGGAGTGGAATTCCCTGAATCGATGTTTCCTAATACCTACAAACTGAAGAGTGAATAAATTTTCCGTCGGCGCCACATCCTGGCTTTGGAAGATGGTGGTCACACGCGAGCCACCAATAATGATAAAAAAACTTTTTTACAAAATATACAACCGACTTCAAAAAACAAAACACTACAAGGTACAAAATAACTTGGGAAGAAAGAAAAAAACTTTAATTTCTGAAGTCGTTGTTTTGGTTATTTTTTCGTTTTTAGACAACGAAATTAAAGTTTTTAATGTCCTTTCTCAGGCTCTAGACTATCTCTATACCAAATTTCATTTAAATCGGTTCAGTAGCTTTGACGTGAAAGCGCGACAGACAGACAGACAAGATTACTTTCGCATTTATAATATTAGTAAGGATGAGACCCAGGTCGTCCGTATTGATTCTTCCATGGGAACCCCTATTTTATTTCCATCATCATCATCAGCTGAAAGACGTCCACTACTGGACATAGGCGCTTGGCAGACGGGTTGGCGATCGCAGTATATGGTGTTGAGTTTTGCAGATAACGCTGATACCCATTCTCTGGCGAGTTCCTTAGTCGCTTCTTACAACACCCACGGGAAGTAAATTGCAAAACTAACCAGCTTTCTTTAATTCGACCTTCGATCGTGATAGGTTCCCCTCGCTCCAATAAATAGTTAATAATAATAAATTACAATACAGAAGCGTGTCTTAATATTTTATAATACAATTATTATGTCTCATTCGCCATTTGTCCCGAGGCAAAGCACGCGAAGATATATAATACTGTTATTATGTACGAAGGACATGGGAAAGATTCCATTCTTGTTTTGTTCTAAGTAGTATAGAAGCGGTCTATGAACAGTGCGTGTTGCCAGTGATGACCTATGGAACTGAAATGTGGTCGCTCACAATAGGCTTCAACAGAAGGCTTAAAGTCACTCAAAGGTCAATAGAGAGGGCAATGCCACAGGGCAATGCTTAAGTTTCGCAAGAGAACCAAGGTTAGGTTAGTAGCCCGAAAGATCGCCAAACGAAAGTGGCAGTGGGCAGGGCACATTGCTCGCAGAACATATGGTTGATGGGGCCGAAAAGTTTTGGAGTGGCGACCGCGTACCGAAAGATGCAACTTTGGAAGGCCTCCCACAAGGTGGACCTATGACCTACTGAAGGTCGCTGGTACCCGATGGATGCGAGACGCGCAGGACTAGTCGTTTTGCCGGTGCTAGGGGGAGGCCTATGTCCAGCTGTGGACGTCTTTCGGCTGATATGATGATAGTGAGTATAAGAGCGAGATCGTCTTTTTCCCCAACTTGTCGCCAACTTGGTAGGTACTATGAACATTTACCTATTGACTGATCTCCACTGTCCTCGCATAGCTATTAATATCTACGGTCATATTAAAAAAAAAAAACAATATTTTTTTACACAAGATCCGTGGACTTTCTTCCGGGTTTTACTCCAAAGGAAATGAAGCATTGGAAGCTTACACTAGCTTATGATGTTTAATACTTATGTGAATTGAATTGAATTTGAGAGACTAAGAAATCTATGAACTACTTAGACTTTAAGCACATTTTGGCTCTGGAATGTCCTGAATTTGACCTGTCTACAACTCATAGTGGTTCCGGTGAGGTCCTCCCTCCCATTGAAGCATATTTAAGTTCTTGTACAATCCTGTCATAGGCAAAGCAATAAAAGATCAAAGACAACCCAATATGTCATAGGCTTTATATATTGCATTGGCGCAGTGGTGGCAGGTAGTTAGACAATCACCTTCTGGGTCCATTTCTCCAAGCCACCTTATACTTTATACTTTCGCAAGGCTCCCTGGTATATCTATAGTAAGCATTGAGTAGATAATGCAACAGAGGCCAAGCTTCATACAAATAGTGCGATACACAGCGTGGCTGTGTGTAATTCACGTTCGAATCGTGATCGCACAAACTTGTCATCGCTAGGCACAGCCAATTTTTTCTTATTTGACTTGCAGAAGACCCAACACTTCACTGACTGAGGTTAAAACTACGTTATCCCGGTTTTATATATCATCCCGGTGTTCGGTAAATCATATAATTAAAACAAATGTCTGAGGTGCCAGTATTGAAATCAGCACCCATCAAACTAAAACACAGCCACGCCACTCATTTTTTTTTTAAGGATGGGAAATCATCAAATGCTTCCTCCCGCTCTGGGCGAAGAAGGGGAGTCAGAGTGTACTAACTAAAACCCATCCGTGTTCCTTCTAGTGCCCTTTGGGTTCCAGGGCATCGGTGACTCTTTCGAACAAATTCCGTAACCCTGGCAGACGCCACTCATGCTTTAACCATGGTGGCAGACCACACTAAGCATAGATAATATGAAATGTTGTGCTGACCTCAAACTATTAACAAGTTGGTAGGAAAACTTACTTCAAGAAACAGCGTTTGTCGGCATTACTACAGTCTCCAATACAGAAAATTTTTGGTTGTGTCTCGCCGCAGAATAAAGACTCCAGAGAGCGCCTGATGAAAGGGGAAGAAGAAGAACCTAATAGGCCGCGAGGGAGATCTTCAATAAGGTAGAGTGATCAGATTAAAGCAGCGGTAGGAGGCCCTGTTAATGAATGCACCAGGCTATAGTCTAAGAGCCCTAGATGGGAACTCCGGCAGGGAAGTCTACTCCTTAGCTGTATGTCCTATGAAAGTATTAGCTATAAAGTTTCGTGCGTATGGGTGGGGTGTCCACCATATATCGGTGGCGCATCGTCGTACTCCAATAATTACAAATTACTAGGGACCCGCCCCGGCTTTGCACGGGTGCAAATTATATACTAAAACCTTCCTCGAGAACCACTTTATCTATTTAAAAAACCCGCATCAAAATCCGTTGCGTAGTTTTATAGATCTAAGCATATATAGAGATAGACAGACAGCGGAAGCGACTTTGTTTTATACTATGTAGTGATGACCCTTTGTATTGAAACTTCACCGCTTAATTTCTGTGAGAGAATTAAGCGCTGAGAGATCGCGATGCGAGATATAATAACATCAGCGATTGGACAGAATTCAAAGTGATAATGACCGCTCTGTCAAAAGCGAAGCGAAAAGGAAGATGCGAGTTAAGCAAGAATGAGTTAGCTTAGCTTTTAGTTTGTCACTGGCTTTTCAATCGTATCCTAGGTAGTGTTTCTATTGGAGCACGATTGTATGAATTCTATGAAGTTCGGTCTCTGTGAGCTATCTATTCCTATATTATAGGTATAGTCAATTCCAGGAATTTCTGGGCGTTATCATAATAAAGTTGTTAGGCTGTAACCACAGTATAGATAATAGCTGTACCTGGCATAGTCTTGTCTGTCTATAGTAGAAGGATATCAATGTTGCGCATTGACTAGAATAATTCGGGATGTTCCATTGAGTGATGGTACAGGCTCATCAGAGATATATTGGAGATAACACGACTTGCAATTATATTCAAGTCGGAGAAAACAGTATTAACTGAAAAAGAGTCTGAAATCATATAGGCAAACAGCAGGAAACTGCGATAACAATGATCTAGGTAATTTTGATTAACGGAAGCTATTTAGCGGAGGCGAAGATGCCGAACATGACATTTTGAATAGGAGCTAACTTTTTATCCTGTGTCACATTATCTGCTTTTTTTTTTATTGATCTGTTTGCTCTTGACTCTAGTCTATGTCAGAGATGACAGAGACAAAGTCTACGATGGAGCGAGCTTGCCCAGAAGGAGCCTGTTTACTCTGACTTTGAAGAGATTAGGGTTTTACGGTTCCTACTGGCTCCACTGTAGTTGCTCACTTTGTACTGGACCTGGCGGCGACAAAAACGATTGCTGTACTTGCAAAATTTTATTTCATCTGTAATTTCCGATTTGGTACTCGAAAAATCCAGATGAAATAAATTATTTGCTCGGAGTCTATATTTGCGCCTAGTTCATGGCAATTGGCTCGCTCCTATTGCATATTGCATGGGACATAAAAATTGCTGGCGAAATGTGGATGTACTACAAGTAACCCTTACAGGCGCGATGTTAATTCATAATTAGGAAATTCGAATATCAAAAACAAAAGCACAACGTAGAAAACAAAATCAACAATAACTGCTAAAATATTCATAAAACATAATCAAATATCAGCTCCCGATATAATAACTCATTAAAATACTCCAAATGCCACAACTCTGGTTCTAAAAGCAATCATTTAAAATATACCTATCTAGTTCCAACAAAAAAGCAAAATCGTGACTTATTCATACATAGCAACAAACGAGCCAGGGGCTGTCAAGCAAATCTGTCACTTATTGCGAGAGAGACAACCGCTTTCGTGGCATTAACATTTTATTAACATTTCCCGTGCGTCATTAGGGTTGAAATTTGAATATCTGTAGATCGGAAATGCACAAATTAAGCGAGTGATCTGTTCTCGTAATGAGCTGAAAGGTACGTAATGACGGGGACGAAGGACGGAACAAAACAACACTCTTGCTTACCTCAGCGACTCGGTAACGAACGGATAACCCGTTGTACGGAGAGCGCTTTCACCTTTTGTACAACTGTTACGGATAAACGGATGAAATAAATAATTTGTTCTAAAATCTATGCCAACCAGAGATTATACGGAAACATCAGAAGGAAGTTGTCTTAAAACCGTTAAAGATTTTGCAGTTATTTTGACCTCCTGTTCTATAAAGAACTATGTTTTACAGGTGAGGAAATCACTAATAGTGCTCAGAACATAGATCTTGGTTTAAATCTCTCTCTGTATCTCTATTTTCTTCTAACTTCTTCCTACCGTTTAACTTCAACTTTTCTTGGAATCCCTTTAAAATTTGGCTAGTGTAGCCAGTTTTTGATCTGCTTATCTTGATAGCATCGAAATAGTTTGGGCAGACTACTTTTTACGTTACAAGATCATTTTGAGCAATTGCCCTTTATACAGACTGCTGCTATCTCAATTTCAACACAGCAATTGAAAACAAAACAGGCCCAATTCCAAAAATCACCATTACCTTACTCATCTCCAAATTAAGTCCCATAAAAAAGCCTCCTCCATACCTCCGAACCATCCAATACTCCTTATTAATAAGGAACGGTAGCTCTCAAGCGCACACAGACAGACAGACGGACACACGGACGCGGCGAGCGACATTTGTAATGATACTAAATAGTTGCGCGCGGTAGGTGCCCTGCAAGCGAGTAATGCGTTCTCTACTCGAAGAGGATGGGTATATGCGAGAGGGGACGACGCTGATTATATTTGGGAGGATTTGGAGATGTGGAGACTGATGAAAGAGTGGGTGGAATGTGTAAAAGAAGAATAAAGAAGAAAGGGGACGGAGCGGCCACTGAGATGACGCCTTATAGAGAAGTATGAAAGAAGACGTTGCGAGGAGCGTCGGGAGGAGCTCGTGGCTAAATAATAACAGCCGCACGGGTCGATCTTGAAGGTCAAGTAACGCTTGCTAAGGTTGGCAGTCGTTACGGATTGTCAGAAGCCAGTAAATCTGACTCCAGTCTTGCCAAGATGTACCGTGTTACCCAGTTAATGGGTTGTGGAGGTCTGGTAGGCAGCCGCTCCAAGTAAAACACTGGTATTCAGCTGAATCTGGTTTGACTGGAAGCCGACCCCAATGTAGTTGGGAAAAGTCTAGGCAGATTATGATGAAAAAAGACGTTGCGCCGACCGAGGGTGATGCAGATTTGGAAACTGACTTATTTCTGGTGTTTCGAACGAATCGTTTTGAGGTTTCGACTGCGACATTCTCGACGGTGTTACGATATTCTTTTGTATTTTTTTATAATCTGTAGACTCGAGTTTAACCACACATCAAAGCAATCATTTGGTCGACAATGAGGCAAACTTGCCTAGAAATAAACTATTCAGTCCTGATCAAGAGACTACCGAGGTTCTAGTTATTAGGACAGACAAATAAAATAATGAAGATCTGGCAGTTTTGACTGCATAGAGAGCCAAAATAACAGGATGTCCATTTGATGGTGGGCACGCACATGGGAAGTGGTTACAGCCGCTTCCCGGTACCATAGGTGGGTCAGCTATCACAATCCTAAGTCATACAGGCGTCTTCTAGTTTCGTCATAGAACTCATCCATCGCTTACCATCAAGCGAGAGAGATCGAGGTCAAGAGTCGGCTTATCAGGAATAAAAGTCACAATGACACATACTTTAGCTAATCAGATTGGCCCAAAGATAGATGAGCACGCGTTAGCTGATGATGGATAGCCTGACCAATTTTAAAAACAATTGGAGGTTCCGGTCTTGTCTGGCGTGATAAACCCAATAGTAATGTATTATAGGCTTTTTAACTATTGATAGGCATACGTTTGACCACTATCTCACCTGATGGTAAGCGATGATGCGGTCGAAGATGGAGCACGCTTGCCTAGAAGTTCTAGAGAAAAACACTCCCAGGTTGTAGATATCAGTAAACTCAGACTCTGGCAGTGAATTCCACTCCTTAGCTGTACGCACAATGATCAATGTGTTCCCAAAACGTTTTGTGCGTGTGAGTGGGATGTCCACCATGTACCGGTGGCGCATCGCAGTACGTCTTGTGGTCCGATGATGGAACGGGCTAAGCGGAATTAAATTGTGCTATTCTGTCGCACACTCCCCAAAATGCAACCGATAGAAACCCGACAGGTTAGCAACTCTGTATCGAAGCTCAAGACTTGGGAGCTTCGACTTGACGAGCCTATCATTGCCGATGATCCTCTTGGCTCGTTTCTCAATTGACTCAAGGGCATCAAGCTGTTATCTGGAAAATTCGTCTCAAAGATGACAGAAAAGTCTTTAACTGTTGGTAATTCAGCTTCCAGTTAAACTATAATTTGATTTAGCTTTAGATTTAACAAAATATTTAATGAGAATAAACTTTATGCACTGGTAAAAACACTGTACAAAGGTATTTTCTACGAGTCGACCTACGAGGGCTTAAAGGGGTTTTAAAGCTTGATAAAATTTATTTATTTATTTAAACTTCATGTACAATAGCGGTACATATGCGGACTTAATGCAACAAGGCATTCTCTACCAGTCAACCTTTGGGTTAAAAAGAAACACATACACCAAATAAATAAAATATAAAATAGAATATTTCGCCCTTAAGTCAAGCTCAATCCCTCCAGTGTCAAAAAAAGTCCCAAATCACAATCAAACTACTTTTTCGTCATCCTAAAGCTCACATAACGCGGTCCAGTCAATAAGTCAGAAGCACCTATCTGCGTAATGTCTCGGCAGGCATTTACATATTTTAATGAGCACCGGAGGCCTATCTCCTAGCTAGGTACTAGGTAGGCGGCCACAGGTAGCTCGGTAGCGTGGTAGCCTGCTCAGTAGTACTCTCTCCGGCTTTGTGTGATGGATGTGGCCGATTCGCTTTTTGCTTGTTCAGGCGAGCGTTTGAGATTATTGGCATTAAATTAGACTTGGTTTTTGTGATTGATGACTGTTTAGTAATGGTGTTATGATAGATATAGGAACAGGTTAGATGAGAAACTTTTTGGGTAAAAGAAAAACCTTACTCGAAGAGGAAGACTGGCAGAAACATTGAAAGATCCTGTTAGCATAAGCACCCTTACAGGATCATTCATATAATTGCATAATTATTTGTTGACACAGGCAGAAATCGTTTTCGTTAGATCAATGATGAGGAATATTTGCGCATGTGCTTCATGAATTCCTTATTTATACTTAGGTACTTAATTGAAGTAAAATTGGAAGAATGGCCAAGATGATGCCATCTCGGCGGGGTTACTAGTAGGTCTCTATTGTAAAATAATTTGGATCTACTACATTGTGCAAATAGGTAAAAACCGGTCAAGTGCAAGTCGGACTCTCATACGACGGGTTCCATACCAAAAACCGATAAAAACCTTTCTTGTATGGGAGCCCCCCTTAATTTTTAATTTATCTTTTAGAATTTGTTGTCAAAGCGGCAATTGAAATACACAATCTGTGAAAATTTCAAGAGTCTACCTACCTATTACGGCTCTTGAGATACAGTCCGCTGACAAATAGACGGATGGACCGCTGCCGAACGAATGGACGGACAGTGGAGGCTTAGGAATAGGGTTCCGTTGGTTACCATTCGGGTACGGAACCCTAAAAAAGCAAGACACCTCATTTGAAAAAGGAACTATTTAAGCACGCCTGAGAAAATTTTACAACACCATTAAACCACTGACTCCAAAGAGAACCAAAGCAACATTTGGACCGATATCAAATATATTCAGAAAGTAGCTGTTAACATTAGCCTAAGTGTGCTTTGGGGAGACTGTCTGGTGTCTCCTGCATATTCATCGGCCGTCTGGGGGACACGCCGATAATTAGAGGAGCCTAATTGATGATAAAATCTATGGACGCTCCGTTTTTTTTTTTCTGGTAGTTGCGTCAGGTGGTGTTAGCGGGATCAGTTGCGTAGTTTCTGTGGTAAAGAAAGGATTAATTGACTATCAAAGACTACCTATCAAAAACGTCGTCTGGATTCCTCGAAAGGCTAATGAAGTTATGGTAGAAACACTCAACAAAACTATTTGGTATATAATACTAATAAAGTTTGTTTATTTCTCTCAAAAAGGTAAAAATTTTGGTACACAGTATCTAGGTTACTAGCAGATTCAAACCTTTGTAAGAGCTGGAGTCTATACTGGGTTCGAAACCTGTATGACAGATCTCCAGGCTCACACCCTTATAATTACAGTATTAAGATGCACTTACGTACTACAACATTTTATGAAAGCTCCAAGTATTGAGAAGAAGAGAATAAACAGATACAAAAAAAGGAGATGTGAAATGTGTCCGCGAGTGCAAAGTAAGTCCCCACCCCAAAGCCCATGCAGGACACTGAGCGTGTGCACTCACTTGCCCTAACTTGTAATTAATTTTAAAAAATGTTGTGAGTGATGCTTAGTAGACAATTATTGTATGCCACACTCGATAAGTATGTCATAAGCTTAAAATCCTGAAACGATTATATACACTTTCATTCTTCATTCACGTATGTACATGCGTTGATCCCGATTCACAGCTACAATATGTAGATATGTAGGTACAGACACACACAGCATTTTAGAAAAAATAAAAGCCCTCGCTTGCCAACAATCAGACATGTGACCTCAGCAACATAACTCATTTATACCTGTAGGTACATACCTGATATATGTGTTTACCCTACATGAAATTCATTAACAAAGCCACCTAATAACTTCCCCCTACAGCTACAGGGTGGTCAGTGGTGGGAGGGGGGAGGGGGAGTTGACAAACAGCACCCTGTAATGTGCTACTGTTGAATTGCAAAAATCTCATTATGCTCTAACTGTCGTTATAGGAGTAATTAACTACCGTGGACAGGAGGTGCGGTGCAGTCGTGTTGGTTGTATTTTTTTTTAGGTTGTGTGTTGCCTAATTAATGAATGGATAGGAATCTGGTAGATGTTTTAATATTAATGTGGGGGGTGATCAAAGGAACTATAGATAGATTTCTGGCTAGAAAAGGGGTGACTATCGAGAAGAAGGCTAATAGTATGAAAAACGCTACGCTTATCGCAAATAAAATAGGGAAAGGGCATGAGAATGATGAAGCTGATAATACAGCGAACCAATACCTAATTTTTATATCACTGAGAGATTTCCAAAAAACCTCTCAAATGTAAATGTAGGTAGTCGACTAAAAACTTTTAGATTTTTAACTCGACTCGGACCCAAAAAAAGGAAGGACCAACTGACATGATTTCCAGGTATCTTTGAAATTAAACTTTAGGTATTTTGTGGGCCGAAAGATATTACCAAAGAAGGTATTTCTTTGGCTATATCTTTCGGCTCATCGTTTGACTAATCCGTTAATTACAGTTAATTATACGCATTCGACGAACAAACCAAAAGCCAAGCCTTTGAAAGATTTTCCTTCGAAAATCCATCAACTAACCAAAAACACAAGCAACTTGAATAAGTAAATATGAACACAATCAAACTAATAACCACCATTAATTATAACCGTTTAACTACCTACTCCACACGTTTCCCTGTGCCATCGTAATTGTGTTTCGTTATAACGAGTTTTTTGGCGAGCGCGGTGACTCGACCCGCGGCCAACCTGTGTTTTGCTTTGCTCATTTCACTCCCCATAAGATCGCAGTACGTACGGATATGACTGTGAACGTTCCTGATATGGCACAGTTTGGTGCAGGGAACGGGGATGAACGGCCTGAGAACCTTGGAGAGACTGAGGAATATCCAGAAGTGACATCTTTCGACTGAAACGATGACAAGATGGACTGATGTCCTTGTGCCGCGGGAATCCGCTGAATACGAAACGCACGGGATCGGTCGATGTGGCGACGCTTAGTGAAGGAAAATGTCTAGCTAGAGTGACGTCTTTCGGCTGAAATGATGATGAAAAGGTGGACTGAAGACTTGGTGAAGGCCGCAAGAACGCTAGAACGCAAGAACGCCGACTCAGAATCGGTCGATGTGGTGACACGAGGGGGAGGCTTATGTCCAGCAGTGGAAGTCTGTAAGCTGAGATTATATGGTGATGATGATAATCGTGGTAGAAATTGTGCAATATAAGGCGAGTAGGAATATAAGGTCTTATCTACAATTTTGTGAGAACAAGAACATTACGCCTTTACCTTGCATTTATCTGTATCGTGATATCTTCATCTATGTTTTTACCGTCTTTCCAGCCATTATCATCTTCTTTCACACCATCCATTTATATACTCTGGTCTCTATGGTTTGTCTTTCTTCTTATTGCCATCATTAAAAGATGTTCAACAACATTTTATTCGTTCTCCAAATATTTAGGCTTATGTTTTTGTTTCTACCCGCGACTTTAGTTATCTAATCGTTAGCGCAGTCATGTAGTTTTATCTTTCCGCGTACCTACTTAAGTAGAATGAAACATCGAACTGGTAAAAAACGAGTTTAATCAAATGTTAAATCAATCATATCATCGACATCCATAATACTATCTATATCTGCTATCCCATCATGTTTATCTTTATCTTTTTGATTCGCATCTTCCGCCTCCTTCTGGTTTGAAATTGCTACTTCTGGTTCCTTTTCTTTCGAAGTCGATGCCTCTGGGTCTTTCTGCTTTGAAGTTGAAGGCTCTGGTTCTTTAGACTTTGAAGCTGGTGTTTCTGACAGTTTGCTTGCAGTCTTCCTACGTTTTTCTTTAGGACTTGGCGCAACTATGTTTAGGTGAGTTTTCTGAAAATTTAACAGGATTTAATACTATTTGGAACGGTAGCTTTAAAGCTATACTTAGATTTAGCTATTTGTAAGCAGAATGCAATGACTTCAGATGTGATAGATGAAAAAGCACTTAAAACTTCATCTACAAACTAAATGATTAACCAGTATGTTACATAAGATGCTCGCTCCATCATAGACCTCATCTATCGCTTTTCATCAGGCGTGATTACGGTCAAGGGGAAGCCCATTACTAAACAAAAAAACGTATGGCAGGTACCAATTTACTGAGTGTTTTAATTTATAAAACGAAACGGTTTTGAGATGGCGCGGCCGAGGTGGGCCTAGAAAGAAGTGGCGAAATGACGCCTACCGCAAGAGCTGGTTCGAAGAGTCTCGGGAAAAAAATAGCTGGAAGAATTTGGAGGAGGTCTTTGCCTAGTAGTGGGACAGTGTAGGCTGAATAAAAGAAAACCGGATTGAGCATGAGATTAACTAAAAATTATTGCACTAGATAATTAACTTCTAAGACTTCTGGGTGTATCAGAGAAAAACAATCAACGGAACTACAAGACGTGCTAAGTTAAGGATATTATTATGCTGAACAAACCTGCGTGCAAGTCAACAAATCGTGACGCTGCACCGATTAGTTCATCAAACATGTTGTAATAAGTCAATTAGGCATATCATTTCAACACGAAAACAGCAATTGCATAAATAAACAGCTCCATCACAAAACTGTTTAAAGATTCAGCATCGGATTTAAATTTAAAATCGTTGTTAATATAACTGGGATCCGATTCGTGGGTTTTGAGTTCGAACCGACGATTGGTGACTTTTTTAAAGTGATTTACATGGTGGGAATTTTAAATAATGAGGTGACGGTTTTCGATTATATATATCTTAAGTATGCAGGCTTGGTTTGGTTTTGGCTTCATTCGTATGCATGCAATAATTTTGTGTTTTACATACGTAAGTAGTTTGAATGGCCAAATTTTTTGGAGTCAACGGCCCGAATGTCGATGTCGTAGCCAATTTAGAAGTAAATGCCGGATGACATTACGGTTAGTCTGTTTATAAAACGGCCCTGTTTTTATAATATGACTATTTCGTGTTGATGATATACGAAGCGGTAACCAACGTCCAACTCAGAGTTGCATACTGCTGCAGGCATAATGTAGGTAGACGTTTTAAGTGGCTACTTAAAAACAAAATCTACCTATCTATTTAAGGATTTTGATGATACTTTATAGTTTCATCAAAATCCTTTCAGTGTTTTAGACTTGAATTCTCTTCTGCCTAGCCTTTTCCCAACTATATTGGGGTTGGCATCCATTCAAACCGAATTTAGCTGAATACCAGTATTTTACATAGACGGTTTAGACGAGAATACCCAACAAAAAACAACGATACAGACACACTTTCCTACTTGTAATATATCCGTTTGATCAGGATTACCTGCTTTAAACTCTACATTTTGGCTTCAACAACGTGATTTGAAACTAAGAATCTTGAAACGGCGTAAGTATAACGCGCCTAATTGTATTCCGGCGGCACGGTGCTCAGCCACCTTGTGAAACACGACGTGCTATGGGCAATCCCTCTGAACACAAGATAGCTGCATTAGAATATAGAAGGTGTAGCGGACTCAATAAAAAAAAAGCAACGAAACAAATCTACATCGCAATAAAAAGAACAGCTACGCCATCTATCCAACTAGCAGCGAACTACTACGTCAGAATCCTGCATCGCGCAAGCAGAGTTTACCGTGCGATTTGAACATATACATCAGCCCGAATATCAACTATCAGCAGCCCGCTAGACACAACGACCGTCTGGTCGGAGGATCCTCTCTTTTCAATAGAGGTTTCCGGGACTTTACCCTCTGTACGGGCATACTCTCTAAAAAGGCAAACACGTGTTTAAAACTATGTATTTCACAAATTGGCTGCTACAATCATTTCAATGTATTATTGCAAACTCCGTAAGATTGTTATAAATCTGTATTAGATTACAAACTTTCAATAAATACAATAAATATCATCCAAATTCAACGTTTTCTAATTTGTCCGTGTCTTTTTGAGAAAAATGAGTTTACAAGTTCACGCGATTTAGGTATTATAAACTAGTTGACCCGCGCAACTTCGTCTGCTCCGCTCCTATTGGTCTTAGCTTGATGATATATAGCCTATAGCCTTCCTCGATAAATGGGCTATCTAACACTGAAAGAATTTTTCAAATCGGACCAGAAGTTCTTGAGATTAGCGCGTTCAAGTAAACAAACAAACAAACTCTTCAGCTTTATATATTAGTATAAAGTATAAATTACATACATTCCAAATGCCTTGGCTAGGAATTCATATTTAGTTACGAATCTACCTACCCACACTTTTATAGATACACACACTACCGATATAAACATGGCTCGAGGAGCTCGTGGCTAAATAATAACAGCCGCACGGGTCGGTCTTTAAGGTTAAGCAACGCTTGCCTAGGTTGGTCTGTGGATGAGTGACCATCTTAACATATCGAGTTTCCTCTGTACCTCGGAAAGCACGTTAAGCCGTTGGTCCCGGCTGTCATTTGTAGATCTTTGGCAATGGTTACGGATAGTCCGAAGCCAGTAAATATGACTCCAGTCTTGCCATGAAGTACCGTGTTACCCAGTTATGGGTTGTGGAGGTCTGGTAGGCAGCCGCTCCACGTAAAACACTGGTATTCAGTTGAATCCGGTTTGACTGGAAGCCGACCCCAATATAGTTGGGAAAAGGCTAGGCAGATGAGTCTTGCCAAGGCAAATCGTGATACTGTCACTGGGCTGTGGAGATCAGATGGTACTCAGTTGTCTGGTTAGGCTGGAGGCAGATCCTAACAAAACTATTTCCTTTTTTTTTAACAACGCCCTATCCCAGCAAACCCATCACAAATTAAAAAAAAACCTGGAATTTCTTCTGTATGAGTTGTGCGTTTACAAACATAATTCTCATGCACAAACAGCCAGACCCGGAATAACTATCTGTAGGCCATACAATATTTGTTCAGTGCGGGAATCGAACCCGCGACACGCGAACGTGAGTCACTGTCATTTTTACTGACATGATTGGTTAACATTTCTCAGTTTCTCCACTCCGCTGGGTAGGCAGATAGATTGAACAGAAGAATAGGCATCAGGCGGAATAACTCTAAAGCCACTAACCAACCAGACACGACATTGACAGCGGGTTTGGCTTTCCATTTGAAGTATAGTTGTGTTGACTTACCAGTGAAGGACACCGTCTTACGAGGAGTTTAACATCGTCTGCATTGATTGTCGATCGTTTCGCATGTCTGAAATCAAAATATGCATAATATTAGATACTAGCTGTGCCCGCAGCGTCGTTCGCGAGCGCTTAGATCGATGCCAACCTATTATCTTACTTCTAATTTTTGTTTACTAATAAATGCGAGTTTGGATGACTGGATGTTTGTTACTCAAATACGGCTGAACGGATCTGGATGAAATTACGCACAGAGGTAGATTATAGTCTGGAATACCACATAGGCATTCTTATCTCGGGAGTACCTACTTTGGCAGATTTTCAAGATTCAAGCCATTTATTTACAGGATACTTTTGAATTGTTAAGATCAGTCTGTCAAAAACAGGAAGCTATTTGCAAGTTTTAAAGCATAAGTAGATCACTATGAAAAAGAACGTGCAGGAAACTCACGGCCACTCATTTTAAACCCTGACGAACCCGACTGTGTTTGAAAATCGTGTTAGGGTCGTTTTCCAACATTGCAATTCAGAAAAACGCATCAACAGTGTAACGTCATCTATCGACAAAGTCGTAAACTGACAAAATATTCAGCAGCGGAAGACGTTAAATAAGACAACAACGATAAGGTATTAAAATGTTCACTTTTATTTTGCTACGTTTAAAAGTTTCACATATTACTCAACAATGTGTTTCGATGTAATATTCATGCTTTCGTTCATTTTATTTTTCTCTATAGATAGCGCTTTGCCTAACCACTAACTAAATGTATTCTACATTAGGAAGTTTCTTACTAAACTTAAAAATTCAATATATTTTGATTTTGTGGATCGGTTGTTACAATAAATTCTGATAGGTTACCTATCATAAATTCGAAAAACATTTGACCGAATTTTATTTCACCTAAAACTTTTCAACTATTATCGTTTCGTTTTTTTTACTTCATCGAAGTCACGTCTGCCACTATATCAATTGACCTATTATCAATTCGATTTCTTTCGTCACTCCGCCGTTTCATTTGGTCGAAAAACTTTTCACTGAAATTACACTTAGCCGAAATAACATTTCTTCGAAGTTAATTTAAGTGGTGTAGTGGTGATGTGGTAGTGGTAGTAGTGGTGGTGATGGTTAACAAAAGTGGTTTTAAATGGGCCCAGTTTCTAACTGGGACCACTTAAAACCACTGCAAGCAGGCATGCAGCATGCGAGCAGGCATGCAGCATGCGACCAGGCATGCAGCATGCGAGCAGGCATGCAGCGTGCAGCAAGCATTGTATCTGACACGGCTCCGCGCCTGCGCGGGCTTAAATTACACTCTAGGGGTAGGGCAGATAGGACTGCGTGAAATCGGTTTTACAGCGATTCGTTTCCATCACTAAATTTTGTAGCACAAATTGACTATAATGACACTATTTTAATTTAAAATTGAAAATGCTACCAAGTAACTGGCTATATATTTGTGATCAATATTTCGTAAAATGTTGTTTCGGTGTGGTGAAAATATGACAAATAAATCATTTGGCAAATGAAAAAAGTTCAAAAGAGGCTTCGGCCGATAGCATAAAGTTATAATGTCAATCGGTAAAACATAGTTCGGTTCGGGTCGATCTTGATGAAATAAACGCAAAATGTTACTCGGGTTATAACTATTTGGAACCCAATCTGTGGTTTATGCGTGATGCTCCCTCAAACGCACAGATAAACAGACAAAAATTCAAAAATAGTATATTTGTGTTTTATAAGTACCTTTTTCCTACCTTTTCTATGTAATTTTTTACGCAAAAATGATGATGATGTACAGACACGATTAGTCTACGATTTGATTATTTATGTTACATAGAATAGATCATATAGATTAATTTAGTATTTAAGTACTTATCCCAAGTAGTAATCTACCTAGCTTGGTATATATACCCGATAAATACGGAAGATGCAAATACGGAATTTATGAGAATTTTGTCAGTAAAATGATAAAAAAGTATAAAATAAAGGCATTGCAACGTTTTTATTTTGGTTAATTTAATATCGATTTTTAACAAAAATAATGAATTAAAGTAACGTGAAACGGAACGTATTTAAAAAAACAATCAGCGTTTAGTGACGTATCTGCCAACGAAAAGGCACCCTTATGTCTTTGAGTTAGGACAGTTCTTGACCAGTGATAGACACGAGTGACGTCATCGTCCGTTTTCGCGCGAACCTTTAAACTGTCGGTTTCAAAACGCAATTTTGGCAATAAATTAAAGCGTTTTCATTTCTTATTTATGTGGTGGTCTATTCTAGATGGAGTTCTGTAAAATTAAAGCAAAAATGGAAATATTGCATGTTCCCTATTGTCTTATTTGATAGATAACTGCTTCTGAATGTGTGGGTAGGGAACTTAACTACCTATCACTCCAAGTATCTTCGTAAGTACCTACGTTCAAACTCAATGATGGCTCTGAAGTACACCAATCCCCTCAGCCCCTGCTGACACTTGAATTTGCACGCAGTGATCCAAGCCGCCATTAAGGTTCGTAGGAGTACCTTTTTGTTTTTCTAGTTTGCATCGTAGGAGTACCTACGATTCAAACTAACCCTTACAGTAGTAAGTACGAAGAAAGTGAAAAGTTAAACAACTTACAACCCTAATCTGTGTGAAAGGGAACTACGAGATGGCTTTTTAAAAACATTACCACTGCATGGTAACCAACACGCATACAGCTCGGGTAAGTCGACAGAGTCCGCTCTTCATCTGGTGGTGAACCAGATTGAGGAAGCGATTCAACAGAAAGGGTCCTGCCTGGGCACATTCATAGACATCGAAGGAGCCTTCGACAAGACAAACTTTTCCAGCATTAGTGCCGCTCTCTCCAAACACGGTGTGGAACAGGTACTAACTGACTGGATAACTAATATGTTAAGCAAACGAGTGGTTCGCCTTGAGGAAGAGCAGCAATTGGCTCTGATAGCCAGAGGCTCCCACAGGGGGGGGTGCTCTCCCCTCTTCTGTGGAATCTGGTAATTAATGACCTGATCACCAAACTCAACGCACATCGTTACTACACAATAGGTTATGCTGACGACCTCGCAATCCTAGTGTCAGGGAAAGTGACTGGAACGATCTGCAACCTCACTCAACAAGCACTACGCATCGTGGAAAGATGGTGCGACGAATATGATCTGTCGGTAAACCCCACGAAAACTGAATTAGTCATGTTCACTCAAAAGCGAGCACTAGGCCACTACCGGCTACCTATGCTCTTCAACACAGAGCTGTCTAACGAGGTAAAGTATCTAGGCGTCATCCTAGACAGTAAGTTAAGCTGGAGTAATCACCTAGACTACAAACTAAACAGGGCCTGCATTACCTTCTGGCAATGCAGGAAAATGATAGGGAAGAAGTGGGGCCTATCTCCCAAAATAATACTATGGCTGTACAGCGCAGTAATTCGGCCCATGCTAACCTACGGGGCCGTGGTGTGGTGGCCACGCTCAAAGCTAGCTACAGCCGTAAACAAGTTACAACATATGCAAAGGCTGGCCTGCATGACAACGACGGGCTGCATGAGGACTACTCCAACTGCGGCGCTGGAAGCCATGCTGGGGCTCCCTCCGCTACACTTGTTTATACAACAGGAAGCGACGACATAGGTCGGACGATTAGGTCTCTGGAGTAAGAGAGACACAATGAACTCCCCATAACAAAAGCAATCAATGACCGGGTACCCAAGCAATTTATCTTCGATAAAAAATACAAAATCCAATTGCATGAGGATCATCGGTGCGAGGGGCTCTGCCCCGCCGAGCTGCGGATCTTCACCGATGGATCAAAAACAGGTACAGGTACTGGTGCGGGAATCTTCTCAGAGGATCTCAATATCCACATAGCCACACCATTGGGGGTCCACTACACAGTGTTCCAGGCTGAATGCATGGGCATTTCTCTGGCGGCATCAGCCATCCTAACCAGGGAAGTTAAGGACCACTCAATACGCATACTCTCGGACAGCATGGCCGTCCTGCAAGCTCTGAACAGCCACACAGTGAACTCTGGGTTGATTCTCGAGTGTCACCAACGTCTCAACCAGGTTGGTAGACACAACAAAGTAACTATTCAATGGATCAAGGGACACAGTGAATCTCGAGGCAACGACGCTGCGGATGAACTCGCCCGAAGGGGGTCGAGTTTGTCAGCGATGGGACCTGAGCCCATCGTGCCGCTGCCTTTCGGGTACTTACGCAATCTGGTAAGGAAACGCACCGGAGATAAACATCACAAGCTATGGGTTGACCATAGTGAGTGTAGGCAGGCCAAAGAGGCACTTCCCTCTATAAATGGCCGTTTCACAAAACAAGCCCTAAGACTGACTAAACAACAGTTGCGTTCAGTCACAGCCATAAAAACTGGCCACGGGTCTTTTAATAAACACCTCTATGCTATAGGAGTCACTGACAGCCCGCTATGCAGAGCCTGCATGGAGGAGAATGAGACAGCAGCACAACTGCTTCTAAGCTGCCCGGTAGTTGCGGATTACAGGGCAAAGTACTTCGGAAACCCAGGTACCCTCTGCGAGATAGTAACACCAAGGCGTTGCTGGCCTTCCTTGGGGAGCTGGGGTGGATCGAATGACGCATTTGTCCCACCTGCACGCAAAATACGCGCTTAGTCGTGGAGTTGCAGAAACCAGCCCGATATACATACATACATACAACCCTAATCTCTTCAAAGTTAGAATGGACAGGCTCCTTCTGGGTAGGCTCGCTCCATCGTAGACTTTGTCTCTGTCATCTCTGACATAGACTTGAGTCAAGAGCAAACCCATTGCAAATAAAAAAAAAAAATAACTATACAAACTTTGCAAAAGCTTCCAAATCGGTTCCGTAGACTGCCAGTTTCTTATAAACAAGCTCTGCTACAATTTCCACCGCTGACTTTGTTATCTCCAGGCCAAGGAAATGGCAAGTTTCCGTGCCAATAGTTCGAACATCCCGGTGCAAAGTCGCTCGTGTTTTCTAAAAAAATAAACAAACCGGTATAGCGCCATCTATGACATTTCTTTGAAACTATGAACAAAATCAGTGAGCTGTTGCGTGTCGCAAGACGGTTTAACATTTCATGCATAGATGGCGTTAATAGGAATGAGATTTTCAATTGTTTTTATTTGTTACTTAGGAATTAATCAGAATAATTAACGGTAACAATCACAATCATTTTAATATGCATTTTAATTAAATAAAACTTACTTGAGCTGACGATAAATTTTCAAAAGATGTCATTCTCATTCCACTCACAATCAAAACAAACTGTATTCCGTTTCGGATTTATATAATATTATAAAGTTAGTAGTTATGGTATTTAGTATTTTTAACACATGCTATAAATTTTGGTTCAAAGTTTTCGAAATTAATATTGCTAAAGTTAAATGCGCTCTAAACCGGTATTAATTTCAGTACAACTTACTTCAATAGGACAATGTTTATTACAAAAACATAACCTCTGTAGTAAAGAGATAAACTTTCATTCTGTCAATGTCAAATGTCTATGAAATGTCAAATTGACAACGTTTTATGTAGGCAAAAGTGTGATGCACCATTCAGCCAAAGTAATCTTGGCATAAAAAAATGTCAAACAGTTTGACCCAAAAACGCATTTTTTAACGCCCACGAAATGCTTTTAGACAAAATGCAACTACCAATATCAATGCCAAAGTTATTTTTCGTTTAGAGCATGTTTGAGCAACGAGATCACTTTGCTATAACCAGGGACCGAAAACCTTTATGAATTACGGTACAGGTATCGAAGAATTTTGGTTACCTCTACGGTTAGGGTAACCGCTATCTGGGAAGAAACATGTTACCTTTATTTAAGTTACCGTTTTAATACCGGTTACCTAAAAATGACCTTGATTACGAGAAAGAAACAGAATATCGCAATGCCGGCAATTTGTTGGCATTAGAAAATACATTAGCAGGGAGACCGTCATGCGTGCTGTACCTACCAGTACTGTTTACGTGTTTTTAGTGCGCCTTTTTGCGGAGTAGGTATTTGAGTTGAAGTAAAAAAAAGGAAATGAACAAAGGTAAGTAAGATAATATTAAGTACCTACCTACATTGTAAATTGGTAAAATACCATTTGTTTATCTTTTTCCCTCATCATAGAAATTAACTCGGTAGTTTGTTTATTTAACTTGCGGACAAACTTACACGCCCTTTTTTGTATTAGAGGGCACTACTCGTAAACAAAGCCCATAACATTTTTGCTTGCAATTTTTTCGAGCGCGTTACCCACCTACACTTTTTTAAGTACCTATATTAAAACACTGTCATGAAGTGTTCGACCATTTCATGAAATGGTTGTATCATGCTGTGGTCAGCAGTCAGCACAGGCACCCTAATTGTTTTGTTGTGCATCATAGCGGCGGTATAAAACGTAAATCAAACAAAGTAGGGTGACCACGCAAAAATGTCGATGGACTTTTATTAGATTTCGACCAACTTGGAAGTAGCATACGCTCCTCTCGCCCGCGGGTGGTCACACCTCTAACGTAACCCATTTGGTCGGGGTGCCACAAGGGGCGTGATTTTTTTTTTTAAACTTATTTTAGTAAGTGTTATGTTGCATAATTGCATTTCACGGCGCCACCATGCTGACAGCATTGTTTTTACTGTCGACAGAGCCAACTTCAGCTGTCGACAGAGGCGCGCTCATTCTGTAGCTGTCGCCATTGGTCGGCGTTTGCTGTCGACGTGTCATCGCCAAACGCCGACCAATGGCGGCAGCTGCAGTTGCCTCTGTCGACAGCAGAAGTTCGCTCTGTCAACAGCAAAGTGCTGCTCGTCTGTACTCTGCCTAAGCTTGGCAAGCTATGGTGCCAACATGACGGCAAGGGACAAGTTATAGTGAATGGTCTGAACTACGAGGACGGTTGTCAAAAAACGCCAACTAAAAAGGCATGAATATTATTTATTATTAAATTACGTGTGACAGCGGTTATACGAAAACTGATGTTATTTTGTTACGATGTCTTGTTTATACCTTTTTAGTTGGCGTTTTGCCGTAATTGGGTTTTAGTTTTTAACTTTTATTTCCGCCGTTATCTTAAAATTAATGTTTGCTGAGTAGTTTGTTAGCACTACTTAAAAAATAGAAATATTACGGCACTTTTTCTTTTCTATATTTTTTCAGGACATTGTTTTATCATACCGGAGAGTGACGGAAGCAGTGAGGAAAATGAATCAATCCATTCTGCTGATGAAGTAAAGAGTATGGAAACTTCAAATAAACCACTGATACAGGTATCTACTACTTTGGATCCAGATGCATCTACTCCAGAATTAGATTCAAATTGCTCTGCCCCAGATTTATCTTTTGATAATTCATCAAAAGTAATGAATGAAAACGGAAACCTGCCAAACTCAGTACAAAGTATGGAAGATGACAAGATTCATGAATGTTATTCTTTTTTAATGTCAATGGCGAAACCTTTGTGCAAATTAGACAACAAAAGACGCTATGAATGTATGCATAAAATAGTTCACATTATCATGGATAGCGCTCAGGAACAACAAGCTCAAGCTCAATACCAACACCCGTAATGTACACATATTAAAATATATATGTAAGTAGTACTTATTTATACAGGGTTATTTTGCAACCACCATCCAAATTTTTACAGGGTGTTCTACCCATGAATATAAACAACTTTCACTACGGGACCAACTCTGATATCACAAAAAAAAATCAGCTGTTTCATAAATTTTGGTCAAGTAGGTATTGAACTTTAGTATTAAACAGCTGATTTTTTTTCGTGATTTCAGAGTTGGTCCCATAGTGAAAGTTGTTCATATTCATGGGTAGAACACCCTGTAAAAATTTGGATGATGGTTGCAAAATAACCCTGTATACAGGGTGAAATTGGATTCATGGGCATCCTTTTAAGGGGTCATTGTACTCAGATGTTCTCTACAATACGTGAACATATCACTCGTCAAAATGTAAGGAGCAGCTGATTTTGTTTTCGCGATATCGGGGTTGCTCCCATAGTGAAAGTTTTTCATAATGATGAGTACAATTACCCCATAAGAGGATGCCCATGAATTCAATTTTTCATCCTGTATATTTTAAGATTTTGGATTTTAAGATGCCGTTGAAGCCCTATGTACACGATATTTATTGCTACAGGCAATAAACTTGCAACGTGTAAATAGGGCTTAAGTCTCGTGGTGTAACAGTCACTTTGATATAAAGTGATAGAGACAACACGAGACTTAACTTATAATTGAGTAGCGTTTTAATATTTAGACATTAGGTGCCAAAGCTTGACAAAACTAAATAAAAAGTACTATATAATTTCTGTAATAGGTTTAATTTTTCTTTCGTTTGACAAAATTTAAATAATGAACGCATAAATATTGCAGTAACATTCTAATTTACTTATTAATTATTATCTAGTGAGATCAACAACATAATCATTATACAATTATAATTATTGTAAGTATCACATTAATTGAAGAACCATTGTATACACTCTACCTTCCACGCCTCTAGCAGTAACACTTTAAGAAAGTTGTATTATAAATAGAAATATAATAGAAACAATGTTTTATTAATCATCGTCTTTTCTTTAATTTAGATTAATCACAAATCAGGAGTCACCAGTCATAAATTTATTTAAGACAAAGCGAAACTTACTGAATAACTGCTGATTTATTCTGTAAAAATCTCACAGTGAAAACTTAGGTGAAGTGAGCTGTCAATAGACTCTATCCCTAGCATCAAGTGGAATGACAGCTCACTTGAAACTCACATCTCCTATGTTTTCGCGGTTCGATATTTTTACAGAATAGACCGGCTGTTTAGTTATTTAGTAAGTCTCGCTGTAAAATGTATTTTAAAATTTGTTGAGCGATAGTTTTGTTTCAAATTTAAGAGCCTTTACCCAATAAACCCATAAGAATGTAGAGTGGAGTGGCTATTATTTCTTATTATTATTTCGTATAACTAAAATATTTTCGACAGTGGTATCATTTAGATTATATCGAAGTCTTTCCAGGACAAATCTTAGTGAGGAAAATAATCTTTCCACACTTACTTGTGTAGCAGGAACTGCTAGAGCTACTTTAGCTAAAGCATATAATTTAGGACGATTTATTTTTTGGCTCTCCCAATATTCCAAAATATTATGTGAAGATGGAATACGAGGTTCCGTAATAAATGCTCTTAAAAGACTTTCAATATCTCCATTTTCGTTCTGTTGAATCAATCTTTGTTTAACAATACTAGTGTTTATCAACATAGCTTCAAATTCATCACATCCTCTCTCCACCTCCTCCTCCTCCTCTTGAATTTGACTTACAGATGCATTACTATCGGTCTCATCAATTTCACTTACACATACGCTTTGTATGTGTGTCCACAAATCCTTTAGGTGCTGTATAGCTGCTTCAATTTCGGCCGAAGAAAGCACTACATTTACACGTCCATCCAAATACATAGCCATAAGAAATGATTTTTCATTTAATAAACTTTGTTGCCTTGTCTTCATGGTAATTGTTAAATGGGCAGCCAAAGGTGTTGAAATTTTTTCGATCTCTATAGTACATTTCATCCATACACATTAAAAATCTGTGAATGTAAGTTGTTCTTGCTGTAAGCGCTTGGCGAGTATTCGAGCCGGAAACAAAGACTTTACAATATCTTGGATTGATGACCAAGTTGCTTCACTTAAGTATAGAATGTCGTTAGGATCAGTAGAGCAACACTCTTTTAAATTAAGAAGGCTTTCCAGCATGTCAACGGTTGAGTGCCAGCGGGTGTTGCAGTCTAAAACAGGTTTTCTTTTTTGTGTCGTACGAAGAATATTAAGGAATGTTGGAGTTCTCAGAGTTCGAACAACTGCACGTGCATCTCTGATGATACCTAAAGAGGCACTTTCGTTATTTAAAGCATCATTTATCGCTAATTGTAAAGTGTGAGCGGCACATCTAACTGGTAGTACTGAGTATGGTAGACCCTCTTCGGTAGATAAAGATGAAATTGTTGGACTCAAATCTGTCCAATCGACTTCATCACCACTGTCAGTTTCATCTTGTACTGACAAATTTGCATTTGGTTGTAATAAATGATCGTTGATAAGTCTTATTAACTTCATCATGTTTGATCCATTGTCAGTTGTGATACTATACAATTGTTTTGTTTCGATATGGTATTTGCGAAGCACCCATAAGAGTTTTTCTTCCAAAAATTCAGCGGTGCTGCGAGTGTGCATTTCTACAACTCCTAGGTTCCTAATAATAATTCTGGCATGTCTAACAAATTGTATGTTGATTCCAAAAAATGATCTGTCAAGACGTGTCGCACAATCTACTTTCAAAGAAATCAGTTGGTTTTTTAGCTCTTGACGTATAGAGGAACGAACAGCATCGGCTTTTTCTTCCACCATTGATTTTATCTTATGTGAATTAAAAGATTGATGCTCCCTTCCAGTCATAGGGATTAGTTTTATTATATTTCGAAAGGCGGTGTCGTCTAGTAGTTCGAATGGACGACCATGCACTGTTACGAGGTCAACGCACTCTTGTAGTGCGCACGATTTTGTAGACTTCATACCTGATGTTCCTTCACCACAGTTTTCTTTGTTTTCATCGTCGTTGGCTAGCTTATTGTATTTCATGACCATATTATATTCTGTAACGTGTTTCGAAGAAAGATGATGGAGCAAATTAGTTCCATGGTTACCCTGTAAAAAAATTGTGAAATTATTTTTCACTCATGACTGTTTTCAATAACACTAAATATCCTTCTAAGATGTAACGTAGGCTGCTTGACAAATCATATCAAATCTCAATGATCCTTTACCCTGAAATAATTGAATTAAAAAAGAAAGTTGAAAACTAAAACTCAACTACGTACAACACAAACGCCAACTGAATAGTATAAACAAGACATCTTAACAAAATAACATCGGTTTTGTATAACCGGAGTCACCCATCACTAAGGCATACATCGTACAGATTACGTGTGACCAGTTATACGAAAACCGACGTTATTTTGTTACGATGTCTTGTTTAAACCTTTTTAGTTGTCGTTTTTGTCGTAGTATGGGTTTTTGGTTTCAATAATTTTTTTATGGCTATAAGAAAAGTTTATTATAACCATAAAATTTCTATGTTTATTTCCATTACCAATCAAGTAGGTATTATTTTTTCCAACCGCTAACTCGCGCACGGGAACTTTTAATCCCAAAAAAAAAAAGTAGTACCGTGCGCAGGGTTACCTGAGTCCCAAGCTAGCTTTTCTAAGTGACGCGCGAGTTTTCAATTGAATAAAATATTCGTTCGCCCGTTTGCGTGGTCACCCTACTTTGTTCGATTTGTTGTATGCCGCCGCCATGATGCACAACAAAAGCAAAGCGACATCAACGCCTCTACCGGCGAATAATCTAACTATTTTACGATAATTATGATCACGAATGCTTATCACATCATGAAGTATCGTGCGTCTAAAACCACATCACGAGCGTTCGATGTTCTATTTCATGAAATGGTCGAACACCTATAAAATGATCAATTCTAAGATCTGGCCACGACAGATGCACAATTAGGTACCTATTGTTAGCCACGCTCTATGTCCTGTTTGACTACCTTCACTTGCCCGAAAGCATAAATTGCAACAAAAAAAACCTGTTAGCCACAGTAATGACGACATATTGTAGTGATAAACAGATTTAGACGTAGGTTTCACATTATCGCACATTATTTGATAAGTAAAATCTTCGCCCAGATATTTTATTTCACCTAAATACTAAAGAAAAAATATACATTTAAGTACTTACCTTTATAACTTTATTGCAATTTTCTATATCACATCTTGAGGTATTTGTTTCCCTTTGGTAGGTAAAATATGCATAAACATGATTTTTTCGCTTTCGTCCCATTTCTAAGTATAATAATAATGTTATTTATATCTATAATTTACCAAGCCAACAAAATAATCCAACACGAGACACGACCAACACTCGCTAGCAAGCAAACTGAGAGACACGTCGCGGTCGCCGCGCCCTGCCACGTGCCAGCCAGGGCTGTCATTGGTCGTCGTTAGCCGACGCGCGTGCGGGTAGACTCGACTCTTTGACACACACAGGCGATGCGCGCCCTTTGACTAATGCCGACGACGGCACGTGTACATAAGATAGAGGTAATTTTTATTTCGGTAACCGGTATTAATACAGGTTGTATTCAGTATTTAAGAATTAAGGTAACCTTTGAAAATACCTGTAAAAAAAATAAAGGTTGTAACCGAAAAATACCGGTATTGATCGTACCGGTTTCGGTCCCTGGCTATAACATTGAATTTACGAAGATAGCTTCTAAAAAAACCTTGTTACCTACCTATTACCTATTTTTCGTGATTTAATTAAAAATGTTCAGTTTTCTGATTTTCCCTTATCTTACTTTTAGTATAAGACGGTATTACTTGGCATATTTGATAGTTCTAGTCTAGGTCTACGGAAAATCCTAATAAGTACCTACTTTTATAAAATTCTTCCTTTACTGACTGATTCATTAGTAACTAACATACAACGCACAGCAGACTCCTTGGGGAGTTTAAGGGAGCACTAAGAGAGGATTTCCCAAAATTCCTACAGGAACAGGAAAAAACGGGATATTCGTGAAGGTAGATACGAAATTGTGAGCAAAAGCTTATACGTTTTGATTCCCTTGAGAGTGTCGAAATACACGTTTTTTTGCAGCATAAGTAAACGACTGCATCTTTTTTAAGTTAGGTATTACATTGCAACAAAAACGGAAGAATTTTTCGTACCTAATATTTGGTGGTTTTTTTTTTTAATTATAGAAAATAATTTCGTATTGTTTAATATGACGTTGCATTCTGTACATTTCAAAGTGTCTTTTGACCTGAATCCGTATGAAAATAGTCCACTTTTTATTTTTTTCTATAGATTATAAAAAATGACGTGGTTGGTTTACAATGAAACGAAAGTATGTTGTATACAATGAAACAGTGCGTACAGTACCCTACTACCCACATTATTATGTATATCAGAACGTTCGGCCAGTCGAGATGGGGAGCTGGCTGCTACTCCAGTTTTATAAATACTTACTTGTTTCGTTGGAATCTTCTCTAAGGTCCTCAGTTATGGAGATTCAGGTTGGCCGAACGTTCTGATATCAGGTCGTTCGGCCATAAATAAATGCTTCTAACTTTCGAAATGTTCTGTCACAAATTCTTTGGCTGGCATCTTTATGCGTCACATAATCGTCAAGCACTAAAAACTGGAGTAGCAGCCAGCTCGCCATCTCGACTGGCCGAACGTTCTGATATACATACATTATTCCGTTACATTTGCTAAAAAGAATTAGAATGATACGGATTTGAAGAATCAAACGTTTATTTTTATTTTTTTCTGTACAGACCTGTAACACAGGGACAGGGTGATTGATTTCTTGTTAGTCCAGAACTAGTAGGTCAGGTCTCTGTGATTTTTAATGTTCAAGTCTGATTTATAATTTGGGTAATAATTACTAAGAATAAGGATATATTTTTCATCTAAATCTTTAATTTATTACTTACTTACATAGTTGATTTAAAACCAACAAAATACCTACATACCAACAAACATACAACCTACTAATTCATTGTACCTAATTAACTGTTTCACTGTAACAAATTAAAGTCTTTCATTGAATACACGTACAGACACAATGAAACAGAGTTAAATTTAAAAAAAACCTTGATTATACATAAACTATAAAAGTAAAGTAAACATTTTAAATACGATGCGATTACTAGTTAAATTGTCTATGTTGGTACAAAAAATTAGAAACGAGAAACATAACTTGAGAAACGACATAGACAGGATGGTTTGAAATTTGGGCGTTTCATTTGTGAACAGGTTACCCTACCTAATTCATGAATAACTTCAAAGTTAAGTATTTCAAAGTTAAGAAAAAAATTAAAGTAATATTATTACAACTCTCCATAACCCTGACAATAAGCCCTTTTATTATATGATACTCCAGTCTTGCCATGAAGTACCGTGTTACCCAGTTAATGGGTTGTGGTGTGGTAGGCAGCCGCTCCGCGTAAAATACTCGTATTCAGCTGAATCCGGTTAGACTGGAAGCCGACCCCAATATAGTTGGGAAAAGGCTAGGCAGATGATTATATGATACTTATGAATTGCTCGCCGCGCCGCTGCTTTCCCGGTGTGGTTTGAGCCAAAAATGGTGCGATACAAGTGTTTACTATTTATTTTCCCGAAGTAAATAAATAAATAACATGGGCATTGGGCATACCACACCACAATTACTTAGGTAGGTAGATAAGCGTGTAATAAAACAACAATCAGATTTTTATATTTATAATGAGCATTCTGTACAACACAAGTATAACATCCCAGGTAATTAAAAAAATAAGTACCATAAATCTAGAGTGCTCGGATTTGCCATGTTCTTAATTAGAAACAACTGTAAGATATTTTATTTTTCTTTTTAATTTATTACTTGTGTAATGCCTTATTTATGATAATGTCATTGTTTATTTTTATATGAAAAATGTAAACAATTGATTTTCTTTTTACTTATTTTAGTCTCATCTTACGGACAAAGTACTTTTTTCCATAGACACACTATTTTGCTGACGCCTGTACTGTAAAAGGTATCTTAGTAGATACATTTTACAGTACACGCGTCAGCAAATCAAGCTAAAAAATCTGTCAAAAATCTTTAATATCTATTAATTAAATTTCAACTTTATCACTGAAGTATTAGGTTAAAGGTTGATTGAGACAGTTTTGGGTACCTTGACGTGCTGGCGTCTGTACATTTTGTTCAGCTTGCCAATGCTTTCGGCTCCTACATAATTAATAATTGTTGTTATCTTGTTCCAATACTTAACAATTATAATGGGCAGTTTACACATGGTCAAGTGACTTTAACTTCTCTGTCTTCATGTAAGCAATCCGATTGGCCCGATCTTCGACTCAGGTAACATGGGATGCCTTTACCTTCAAATTACAGTCATATAAAAGAAAAAATACATTTGGTTATAAATTATTCTGATTTATTATGATTGTTACATAAAGTTCAGACATGCGTATCTCTTGGCTTATGATACGTAAATGCGTGTTAAAATTGAGAAAAAGTAGTAGAACTCAATACAAACGTATTCCTTACATAGAATTTTCTTTTCCAACAATAACAATTATTTCGAGTATCTGAGGAATAGATCAGTGGGTATGACGAGTAATAAACCGGCCAAGTGCGAGTCGGATCCGCGCATGGGTTCCGTACCAAAATAGTTTTTATACAACCTCTGTATATATCTGTATATAAATAGTTTTTATTACACACTCTGTGAAAATTTCAACTGTCTACCTATTTCGGTTCTTGAGATATAGCCCACTGACAGACAGACAGACGGGCGGACAGCAGAGGCTTACTAATAGGGTGCCGTTGGTTACCCTTTGGGTACGGAACCCTAAGAATACTTCATGAAGTCATTTTGTTACCATTGTGCTTGTAAAGGATCCCCCTAAAAACTAGTAGCTATTTATTACTATTGATTTTAAAACTAAGTCCTTGCCATTAACTGCGGAATTTAGAAAATCACCATTCGTGTTACCGCTCAGCCAAAAAAAAACTTTATGTCATACAGGTATGCTATGTGGTATGCAGAACAGAGGCTATGCATGTCCGATGCGAAAAAGGGATGGAGCTAGTTATATAGCTCCAGCTGTTTTTCCCACTGGAAAAAATATTATTATCGGTCTAAATTTTTTTATTACAGCCCTGGCGGCACTCTGGAGCAATGCCCAGCTTGAAAATACAACTTACATAATATCCTCATTTATAAAAATTATGATGCCAACTTCCGAGTTATGAAACAAGTGTTTTTACACTCATCTAAAGTGCGAATATAGAGCATTGAATATTCATAAGTTGAAAGAAAACAATACAGAGATATTTAAATTTCAACGCCAAAATAAATCCCAAGGTTATAATGATTTACAAGCTGAATAAATAGTACTATTAAAAAACCTCAGATACTCGAAATACTAACACCCGGTTTTTGGAAAGAAATTATCGTCGCGTCGCAAATAAAGATCTTAGCACACATTTTTTAGATAATTATCGTTACAACAACCGGGTGTTAACATTTATTTTCACTCTAGTTTCGCAAAAATATATAATATATTTTGTGTTTTCTTCAGTATACATTGGTTACACTTTCTTTACGATTTGGACTACGTCTTCGTCGCATAATACGTGGTCTATGCCCACTTTTTGCGGCTGATGTTTCACGGATGATCCCCACACTAGAGCACTGAAACAGAAAGAGGGAAAAACGTTAATATCACCTCCTTTTTCCCCGAAGCGGAGGGATCGAGAAATAGAATCCAGCTAGAGATTCCAAGTGATATGTCATCCACCAACCCACAGTCGGTCAGTGTGTTGGTACACTCCACACACCCACCGTCGGTCTGTGTGTAGGTCCACTCCACACACCCACAGTCGGCTAGTGTGTTGGTCCACTCTACACACCCACAGTCGGCCAGTGTGTGTGAGTAGGTCCACTCCACACACCTACAGCCGGCCAGTGTGATGGTACAGTCCACACTCCAATAGTTTTTCAGTGTGTTGGTACTCTCCACACCTCTCACAGAGAGGAGACCTGAGTCCTAACAGGGTAACAACAAGGGGAATTTTCTGTACACTGCCGACTGTGAAGCATGACAAGATAAGTCAATGAAAAATACCATCTCTATTCTCTACATTTTCACAGTGTATTTCTATTGCCGCTATAACATCAAATAATAAAAATTAAATATTAGGGGCTACCATACAAAAACGTGTTTTTTTTTTGTTTATGGTACGGAAACCTTCGTGTGAGAGTCCGACTTGCACTTGGCCGGTTTTTCTTTATTGAGATTATTGGCAATGCCATAAGTTTCAGTGAAAAAATATATCTGTTTTTTTTTTATTCAACCTATCTTGTCCCACAGCTGGGCAAACGCCTCTAAGTCCTCACGCCAGCATTTTGCTAGGCTTTAATCGGGGACGACGCGACGCCCGTTGTCTGCCTCCCACTCCTACTGCGTATAAAGTCTCTGACCCACCTGTTCTGCATCCTACATAATTATGCAGACCCGCCCAATCTCACTTCAGCCTGACAGTTTTGGTCTCACATCCGCGATCCCTGTTTTGGATCGAATCGTGGTATTACGTATTCGAACGCTGAGCCTAATGCTAATTTGGATGTTTATGGCTTGGTCCAAGTTTGCGCACCGTAGCTTAGGATGGGCAGAATGCAAGTAAAATAAATAAATATTGGTCTGACTAAAGAACATCATGTGAAGAATAACGTGACTACGTCTGCCCACGTGCAAATTGCAAACAGAACGGCCAATTGCCCAAATATCAGCTAAAATTATATTTAAATGTGGGTATGACTAATGAACATCATGTGAAGAATAACGTGACTACGTCTGCCATCGTGCAAATTGCAAACACAAGGGCCACCTAAAACACAAATATCAGCTTAACCTTCGGTTTGCCTGTAGGCAAAATGTTACACGGTTTGCCTGGTGGGTCTGTCATTTAAGGTTAAAGTGACTACTTTTTGTACTAGATGTGGTAACTGGTGTATCTAAACATACACATATCTCTACTAGGTGTATATAGTAGGGATAAAAAAAAAACTCAATAAATTAAAAAAAATAACAAATCCGGCCTTTTTACCAATAAAACAAACGAAATCATAATTAAACTTCAGAAAATAGAAGGCACTTGGACAAAAACTATAGACAATACTATATCAATTAATCCTAGTCACTTCCATCAACTGGTGTAGGCAGAGGTATAAGGTATTCTGAATTTGACACCGGCGCTCGGGGTTTTTGTGTTCACCATCCCAGCTGACTCCGGACTAAAGTAGTGGCCATAAGGCTTCGATTGGTTTGATAATGTTCAGAAACATCATACTTTATTGAAATACAACGGTGTAAGTGGCAGGTGACTGCCGCCGTGGTCGAGTGGTTTACGCGTTTGCCCTGTGACCTGGTGTTCGTAGGTTCGATTCCCTACGGAAAGCATAATTTCTAAAGTTGTTTCCTGTTTGGGTAGTTGCATTCTTGAATCACCTGATTGTTTGATAAAAAGATGTTTCCGTGCTTGGGAAGGTACTTATAAGCCGGTGGTCCCGGCCGCCAAATGGCGGTCGTCAAATAAACCATGTCAGAGGCCTGTGAGGCGGTTTAGAAACTCTGTCTGACACGTCTGTGGGGCGTTAGACCTTTCTGCCCACACGATAAGAAGAAGTAGCAGGGTGGGTCTACCAGGGATACCAAATGTTAAATGAATAATCATCTGCCTCATTCTTATTCCTACTAAATATTGAAGATACAATTTATTAATTTCTAAAGTTTAAGAATGTATAGAGTGACAATATTGATAGAAAATAAGAATAAAAATTATTATCAACTGTTCAAACACTGTCTGGATATGGGTGAATGGCAGTGTTGTGCCAAGTTTTAATTTTATAAGCACTCAGTTCTTATCTATTTTCTTGAAGTTTAATCAAGTAAACGTAAAATCTGGCGAATATTCTTGGAGTTTTTACGGGAATAACAAAATTAGCCAAGTGCGAGTCGGACACGCCCATCGAGGGTTTTGTACAAAATAGATAGGTATATTTTTTATGGTTTAATTACAAATGTTTACTTTTCAGATTTTTTCCTGTACTTAGTAACTTTAGTATAAGACGGTATTACGAGTACTTGCCAAATTTCAAAGTTCTATGTCAACGAGAAATACCCTATACATTTTGATTTCTCTGAGAGTGTCAAAATATGCGTTTTTTGCGTAGAAGTTTTTTTTTCACAGTTTCAAGGGACTGTAGACTGAGTATGGTTTTAATTTCAACTCGACACCTCCACGCATCCCCGAGATAAAGGGTCTTGACAGACAGACAGACGGACGGACGGACGGACAACAATGTGATCCCATTAGGGCTCCGTTTTTTTCCTCTTGAGGTACGGAACCCTAAAAAAAGCAGTTAATAATATTACTAGGCACATCTTTTGTTATGTAAGACAGACATTAAGAGCTCAACACTTTAATTTTACTAGAATTTGTCCCTTAACTCAATCCAATGTATTAAAAATGTAAACATTCAAAGGAACCAATTTCCGAATCGTCCGAACGAACAGGCATTTAATTAAAAGTAAAGAACTTGGCGAAACTTTTCAAGCCACGATCTTGAAATAGTATAAAGGCTCGCAAATTATTCGATGGTAGCGAAGATTCGACATTAACTCAGATCATAATTCGGAACCATGAATTTGCTTGTAAGAGGACTACTTATTGTCTTAATACTTCATGGCAGTTCTGCGAATATACTGCTGAACGCTGTTAATTTAGTTTCAACAAGTATTTCATCTATTTTAAAAGCAACATCTGAAGAAGTTTCAACAAGTATTTCAAGTATTTCAACAATTGTTAACGCAACAACTAATCTTAAAGCAAGTGATCATTTAAAATCGCTAAAAATTACTGCAGATGGAGTTTTAAACGTAACTGGTCTAGTTGAAGAATTAAACTTGGCGGATAAAGTGAACATTACAAAAATTCTGAGTTCGATAAATATGACTGTTGTAGATGGACAACTGGATTTGAAAAGTCTCTTCCAGAACTTTAATCTCACAAACGTGAATTTCTCCGACGTTCTGAGTTTGGCTAATATCACGATATCAAACGGAGTACTAGATTTTACAAGTTTAACTGAGAGGATAGAGAATTACGCTAACCTCACCGAATTTTTAAGTACAATCAGTGTGCAGAACTCAGTAGATGGACTCCTGGACTTCACTGGACTTGCACAGAAGTACATAGGAACTGTAGAAGAATATTATGTGACCACAGAAGATGGATATATTCTGACGCTGTTCCATATAAGCAAAAATAATTCAGGTGAGGTGGTTCTGTTATCCCACGGAGTATTAAGTTCTGCAGATGATTTTATATTACGGGGTAACACTTCTTTGGTGTACCTGCTTGTAGAAAAAGGCTATGATGTATGGGTGATGAATTACAGAGGCAATCGATATTCAAGAAACCACATTAGTCTAAATCCTGATACCGACGCTAGTTTTTGGTATTTCAGTATGCATGAGTTGGGATACTACGATTTAGCGGCTGTAATCGATTTTGTATTGAAGAAAACGCAACGGGAACAACTAAGCGTTATTGGACACTCAGAAGGAACGTCAGTCGTTTTTGTCTTAACTTCAACAAAGCCAGAATATAATGCAAAAATCAAGATATTTGTAGCTTTATCACCGGTTGTTTATTTATCAGACAGTGGATTAGTTGTCACCACAGCAATCCGACTGGGACCAGTTATAAATGAAATATTCCTGGCTTTCGGAGTTCAGGAATTGTTGGGGTATAATTCGCTCGAAAGAAAGCTCTTACAACTTTTATGTTCTCAAGGCACAGTCGGCTAGGACTTGTGTGTTAAGGTTGGTTTAGCAGCCATTGTAGGCTACGATCCTGATAACTTAGAGCCGACTTTTTTCACTACACTTCTGGGCCATTTCCCGAGTGGAACATGTAGACAGAATTTGGTACATTATATTCAAGTGGGAAACAATGACAGATTTGCCCACTATGACTATGGATCTCGCAACGAAGACTTGTATGGTACAGAAATCGCCCCAATTTACGATTTATCGAAAGTGACGTGTAATGTGTCTCTAATTGCGGCCGAAAATGATTTAATTTTGGGAGTAAAGGCTGCTGAAAGATTGAAAGAACAGCTTTCGAATGTTGATTATTTTGTAGTGGATTACGACCTTTTTAATCACCTGGACTTCTTGTTAGGACAGAACGCGTATACAGTTTTGTATCCACTAGTTATTGATCAGTTGAATTAGTGTAATTTTAATGTTAGTAAGTATTTTCTTAATTGTTCGTATTCTTATCTAATTTTCGTTTACATCTTACTAAACTTAAACAGCTTTCAAAATTTGTAATTTCATTTATATTAATTAAAAAACTCAATAAGTGTCAAAATGAATAAAAACCGTTTTTTTTTTTGTTTTACCCGTTACCTATACTTCTATTGTAATATTAAAAAGCTGAAGAGTTTGTTTGAACGCGCTAATCTCAGAAACTACTGGTTCGAATCGAAAAAAATATTTTAGTGTCATTACTGCGGGTCTAAAAAGGCCACTTTAGTAGAATCGGGTTCCTTCTATTTGGCAGAATCTTGATACTCCGATTTTTATTTGGCATAACTCACATGGCATAATCTTATTTAATCGAATATTTTTAAGGCATAAAAATTATTTAGCATAACTTTTGTTTGGCAGAATATTTACGTGTCCGAATTTACAATGGCATACTTTTATCTTGGCAGAATTTTGTTTCGCATAATTACCTTTGCCATAATTAATATTATGCATAATTTTGTTTAGCATAACATTTATTTAGAGATACGATTATTTGGTATGGGTGCATATTTGAACATCAAAAATTAAAATAGATGAATCTTCTTGTAAAAATTAGTGTTCAAAACATCAAAAACTTATAATATATGGAATAAAACTGATAATTTAAATAAAGTAAATTTATGCTGTCGAATGGTTAGATAACCTACGTGCAATGTATTTGAAATCGAATGGTCTGCAAAAGTGACATAGAATGTTCTAAATATGTATTGGTAGCATTTTCAATATTAAATTAAATTTGTGTCATAAAAAGTCAATACGTTGTGCTGCAAAATTTTGTGACAGAAACGAATCGCTGCGAAACCGACTTTACGCAGTCTTGTCTGCCCTACCCCTAGAGTGTAATTTAAACCCGCGTAGGCGCGGAGGGGTAGGGCGGCCCGCGGTGGTGAGCGTTAAAACCATCTGTGACGATAAGCTCGCGTGGCGCCGCCCAAACCCCGCAGCGCCGGAGCCGAGACAGAAACAATGCTTGCTGCATGTTGCATGCCTGCTTGCATGCTGCATGCCTGCTGCATGTTGCATGCCTGCTGCATGTTGCATGCCTGCTTGCATGCTGCATGCATGCTACATGTTGCATGCCTGCTTGCATGCTACATGCATGCAGCATGCATGTAGAATGCAAGCAGGCATGCATGCTGCATGTTGCATGCCTGCTTGCATGTTGTATGCCTGTTTGCATGCTACATGCATCCAAGCCGACAATATTTTTGTAATTAGCATTTAGGTTAGGTGGTGGTTATGTGTGTGGCGAAAAAAAACAGTTCTGCCTTTTAATGACTATCGATATAAAATGTATGCCAAAAGACGATTCTGACTGTGAATTTTCTGCGATATGATGGTTCTGCTTTTTAATTATTATGGATATAAACATTATGCCTAAAGATGATTCTGACTAACAAAATTATGAGTTTTGAATGTATGACAACTGAGTGTATGCGAAATGATTTTCTGCGAAATGAAGTTTATGCTATCCGTTGTTATGCAAAACAATATTATGACGTAAAAAGTTCTGCTATAAAAGGTAGACCCATGCAAAACAATATTATGACGTAAAAAGTTCTGCTATAAAAGGTAGACCCCACAAATTATATTGCCAAGACATGCCTGCTATAACAGTGCCCAATGTAGGGACAATCAAAGCGCTTGACAATCATAGCCAGGACAGTGTTGGAGCTAGCCCGCACCCTGCGCACCAAGGACGCGCACCGCTTGCGCATGGTGGCGTGGAAACAGTCGGTGCGCGCATCCATGCCATGATTCTACTGGGAATATTGTTTTGCATAACAACGGATAGCATAAACTTCATTTCGCAGAAAATCATTTCGCATACACTCAGTTGTCATACATTCAAAACTCATAATTTTGTTAGTCAGAATCATCTTTAGGCATAATGTTTATATCCATAATAATTAAAAAGCAGAACCATCATATCGCAGAAAATTCACAGTCAGAATCGTCTTTTGGCATACATTTTATATCGATAGTCATTAAAAGGCAGAAATGTTTTTTTTCGCCACACACATAACCACCACCTAACCTAAATGCTAATTACAAAAATATTGTCGGCTTGGATGCATGTAGCATGCAAACAGGCATACAACATGCAAGCAGGCATGCAACATGCAGCATGCATGTAGCATGCAAGCAGGCATGCAACATGCAGCATGCATGCAACATGCAGCATGCATGCAGCATGCAAGCAGGCATGCAACATGCAGCAGGCATGCAGCATGCAAGCAGGCATGCAACATGCAGCAAGCATTGTTTCTGTCACGGCTCCGGCGCTGCGGGGTTTGGGCGGCGCCACGCGAGCTTATCGTCACAGATGGTTTTAACGCTCACCACCGCGGGCCGCCCTACCCCTCCGCGCCTACACGGGTTTAAATTACACTCTAGGGGTAGGGCAGACAAGACTGCGTAAAGTCGGTTTCGCAGCGATTCGTTTCTGTCACAAAATTTTGCAGCACAACGTATTGACTTTTTAAGACACAAATTTAATTTAATATTGAAAATGCTACCAATACATGCTATATTTAGAACATTCTATGTCACTTTTGCAGACCATTCGATTTTAAATACATTGCACGTAGGTTATCTAACCATTCGACAGCATAAATTTACTTTATTTAAATTATCAGTTTTATTCCATATATTATAAGTTTTTGATGTTTTGAACACTAATTTTTACAAGAAGATACATCTATTTTAATTTTTGATGTTCAAATATGCACCCATACCAAATAATCGTATCTCTAAATAAATGTTATGCTAAACAAAATTATGCATAATATTAATATTATGGCAAAGGTAATTATGCGAAACAAAATTCTGCCAAGATAAAAGTATGCCATTGTAAATTCGGACACGTAAATATTCTGCCAAACAAAAGTTATGCTAAATAATTTTTATGCCTTAGAAATATTCGATTAAATAAGATTATGCCATGTGAGTTATGCCAAATAAAAATCGGAGTATCAAGATTCTGCCAAATAGAAGGAACCCATAATATTAATTATGGCAAAGGTAATTATGCGAAACAAAATTCTGCCAAGATAAAAGTATGCCATTGTAAATTCGGACACGTAAATATTCTGCCAAACAAAAGTTATGCTAAATAATTTTTATGCCTTAAAAATATTCGATTAAATAAGATTATGCCATGTGAGTTATGCCAAATAAAAATCGGAGTATCAAGATTCTGCCAAATAGAAGGAACCCTAATTTGTGATGTTGAATTTCTGTTTCATATAATGTATTTATTCAATTCTGTGTTTTGGTGTTATTGTTATTTATTTTATTTTTTAATCTATTGTAGTTGATATTTTAAATTTCTTTCTGACATTCACTTTCGACTTTTTAAATTGACGTGAATATGATTAATAACAAATTGATAATTTTATTTTATGTTCCTGTATTAATTGAACACCTACGGGTCTTTACCTGAAATAAATGAGTTTTCATTTTTAATATTATTAACCACACAACAATATGTCAAATTTAATTTACATCTTATTTCTAACGCATTAGGTTCAAGGTTGATTGGGAAAATTTTACAGTGACGGGTAGCGTGATGTGCTTTGTGATTCTGCTAAAGTGGACTTTAAGACCTGCAGGTAAAATGTTAAAATTGAATTCATTAAATATATATATAAGATCGTCAGGATCGTCGTCGAGGAGCTTGTGGCTAGATAATAACAGCCGCACGGGTCGATCTTCAAGGTTAAGCAACGTTTGCCAAGGTTGGTCTGTGGATGGGTGACCAGCACGTTAAGCTGTTGGTCCCGGCTGTCAATTGTAGATCTTTGGCAGTCGTTACGGATAGTCAGAAGCCAGTTAATCTGACTCCAGTCTTGCCATGAAGTACCGGTGTTACCCAGTTAATGGGTTGTGGAGGTCTGGTAGGCAGCCGCTCCGCGTAAAATACTGGTATTCAGCTAAATCCGGATTGACTGGAAGCCGATCCCAATATAGATGAGAAAAGGCTAGGCAGCTGATAAGATCGTCAGAAAACATATTTATTTATTCTTTATTAAGGTAACCAACGGCGATACTTAAAATATATTACAGATTATTCGTATAACAGTATTGTATGGCTAATAATAGGTTTCCCTCTGTAACTGGGATTCTTTATGTATACGAACGGACTAACAAGATACAATAAATATAATAATAACAAAATTACTTACGATAAGTTTAAAATTTTGAGAAAATTATACTTAAACAAAAGAGACTGGTGGTGAGATTGGTTGTCATTTGCCTTCGCTTATACTTCTTATTATTTGTTTCCTGAATAATGTTTTATTAGAGTGAAATATATCAACTTGAGAGAAGTTTGTGTTATAAATTCGAGCGATGCGTGTCATTACACAATTTTTGCCATAATTAGTGGAGTGAGTAATTATTTAATTAAATTAGTTTCATTGAAAAATAAGCTGTTCAAACTGTTGAATGTTAGGTGCACGGCAGTGCCTAGCCATGTTCGAGGTACAGAATCAACATAATTTTTCCAGATGGCCTACCGGATTGAAAGGTTTTGTCATTAGGTATTGTCATTAGCTTGTTTGTATTTCCATTGCAGGGAAACAGGCCTACGGGACCCACTAGTGCCAGTACCTGCCAGGGTTGCAGAATTCGTTAGAAAGAGTCACCGCGGCGACTCTGGAACGGAACGGGCATTAATCGGATGGGTTTTAGTGAGTAAGAGTCTGACACTCCCTTTTACTCCGCCCAGAGCGGGAGAAGTCATTTGATGTTTCCCATCCTTAAGAAAAGGGAATCAGGCCTCTTCAATGTGTGAGTGAATGGAAAATAGACCAATAAACCAGCCCAGGCTCACAAACTGAATATTTTTTAAGTTTCCAAAGAACTTGGCTAATTTTTACAACAATAATAGCGCTTGTTTAAAACCCCGAATACCAATGTGTTATATCAACTGTGTGGTTGGAAATCAACATGAAATCTCTTATAACCGGACTCGTTACAATTTTAATATTTCGAGGCAGTTCCGCCGGAATTTTTTCTTCGATATCCTCTAATGTAGTCAATTTTGCAATTGAAAAGTTTTCAAGCATTTCGTCTTTATTTAGTGGAGAAAATAAATATGATGTAAGTGATTTTATTGACTCGCTTAACTTTGAAAATGGAGGCCTCGATTTAAGTGGAACAATCAAGCGATTACCAAAAAATGTGGATTTAGTAAGCATTTTGAGTTCGGTAAACGTGACTCTTCCCCAAGATGGGCGTCTAGATTTGAAAAGTGCACTACAAGATTTAAGTTTGGAAAAATTTGACTTCTCAAGTGTCTTGAGTTCACTGAATATAAACATATCTGATGCTGTACAAGATTTCTTCATTTTAATCAAGAAAATTATAGGCAGTCTAAGCTTCACAGAGTATTTAAATTCGTTGACTGTGAATACCACAGAAGATGGAGAGCTGAACTTTAAAGGACTTGCGGAAAAGCACACTCGGACTCCAGAAGAATATAATGTGACTACAGAAGATGGATTCATTCTGAAATTATTTCGTATACCAGGCGATGGTGACGTGGTACTACTATCGCACGCCTTCTTCAGTTCATCAGACGATTTTATCATACGAGGAAACACCTCCTTGATTTACATGCTGTTTGAAAAAGGCTATGATGTATGGGTTATGAATTATAGAGGCAACCGATATTCACGAAGACATACAAAATTAAATCCAGATACGGATGCCAAATTCTGGGATTACAGTATGCACGAATTTGGACTTTATGATTTATCAGCGGTTATCGATTTCGTATTAGAAAAAACTGGTGAAGAAAAATTAAGTGTGATTGGTCATTCAGAAGGGAACGCCGCCGTTTTCGTGTTGACATCAACAAGGCCTGAATACAACGACAAAATCAAGGTATTTGTAGCTTTATCACCAGTTTGTTATCTATCAAACAGTGGTTTGGCTCTTAAAGCACTAGTAACTGCGGGACCGGTATTAAACGAAGTACTTCTGGCTGCTGGTGTTGATGAAACCTTTGGGTTTGAGTCATATACTAGAGACTTAATCCAACTATTCTGTTCGCAAGGTGCATTGGGATACAGTCTCTGCGTTAAGGTAGGTTTAGGGGCCATAGCTGGGTACCACCCTGAAAACTTAGAGCAACCTTTCTTCCAGACAGTCTTGGGGCATTTCCCTGCCGGGTCAAGCAGAAAGAACTTTATACACTACACACAAATCGGAAACTCTGGTATTTTTCGTCAATATGATTATGGTACATCTGGTAATACTGAGAAATATGGTTCAGAAACTCCACCAGAATACGATTTTAACAAGGTGACTTGTAAAGTGGCACTGTTTGCAGGAGAAAATGATCAAACTTTGGGTATTAAGGATGCGGAAAGAGTAAGAGATCAACTTCCGAATTTAGGAGGGTACTCTGTGGTGGAAGACAAGCTATTTAATCATGCTGACTTTATATGGGGTAAAAATGCTTACAAAGTTTTGTATCCTAAAGTTATTGCTCAGTTAGAGTAGGTTTATTTTTGGGCAGCAATTATTTGTGTTACTTTTTAACTTATCAAATTACAACATCTAATCAGTTAAAAATTAACACAAATAATTGTCAGATAAATAATGTATTTTCATAATAAATGTTTTTAAGAATTTTTTCGGATTTTTTTTACACTTGATGAAAATGTTGTCATAACCACCTATTTAACAGCATGTTCCCACTTGTCGGCTGTCGAGCCCGGATTTTTTGGATGTGCAGTAGCAGAGCATATTATGTGAAACTATTCACACTTGTCTGACACCAATTTGATTGAGGCGCCGACACCCGATCCGAAATCCGGGCCCGACAGCCGACAATTGGGAGCGGGCTGTTACGCCAAAGGTATTGCTAATATAGACCATTTAAGCCTGTTTAGCGATACAAAGAGAGATTTTAAATTTAAAAAAGTAGTAAACTGTATACTAATCCTTACTTGCTTACTAATATTATAAATGCGAAATTTTAACTCTTGTCTGTCTGTTTGTCTCGCTTTCACGCCAAAACTACGGAACCGATTTAAATGAAATTTGGTATAGACATAGTCTAGAGCCTGAGAAAGGACATAGGCTACTTTTTATCTCGGGAGTATGTTCCCTAGGGACCACGCGGGCGAAGCCGCTGGCAGAAGCAAGTTACAGATAAAAGTAAATAAAATGACTAGCAATAAAACACTTACATTTTAAATTCCTTGATAATAGACCGATGCAGCTTATTACAAAAGTCTTCAACACTCGTCCGGTCGGCATGCAGAACGACGGGCGCGTTATAGTCGGGCAGCTGTCCTTTCGGCTTCGTGTATATCCTGATGAGCTTCAAGTACTCCCACATCTTCTCCAGTAGGTCGTCGAAGTTCCATTTGTGATGGGCCGAGATCGGCACACAGTGGGGAATCTTGTAAATTACGTCCAATTCTTCTATGCTGATTTGATCTGCGGAATTATATATAATAGGGAAGATGCAATATTTCCATTTTTACTTTAATCTAGAATATCTATATATATATCGTTTTAATGAAAACGCTTTAATTTATTGTCAAAATTGCGTTTTTAAACCGACAGTTTAAATTTTCGCGCGAAAACGGACGATGACGTCACTCCTGTCTGCCACTGGTCAAGAACTGTTCTAACTCGAAGACATAAGGTTGCCTTTTCGTTGTCATAACAGCAGTGAAGTAATGAAGTCACTACACGCTGACAATGGCCTTTATTTTATACTTTTTTATTATTTTATTAACAACATTCTCATAAAATCTGTATTCGCATTTTCCCTACTCGTATTATATATTTAGTGTTTTTTTTTTAATTATTATCTTATTTGGGGCGAGCCCACCACACTATTCCCTACCACTGCATCTCCTAAAAGTCAGAATCGACAATGGCGACCACCAGAAAGGTGCTGGAGTCAAATGTCTTGAATCCCACAGCCAAATAAATCAGTAATTACAGTAGAGGAGTAAGTAAAACATAATTTATACTTCGTATTACATCATCATATCGACTAATGCCCCAAGTGCCCATGAACCTGTACTTTGGGGGATTTAATGAATGCTACCAACAGCGCTGCAATGTAGCCACCTACTGGGCCCAAAAAATTAAGGAGTTAACCATAGACTCGAAGAGAAGAACAACTAATGAATGTAGTGAAATATGGCAGAATTTTCTACACCACGCATACAAAAAGTGAATTACTAATGAGGAAGGCCTACATTCTGTAGAGAGTGACTGAGACTTTTAGATACCGCTTTACGCATGTTGACAGCGAGAGAAGCCGCAGATTGAGAAAAATAATAATTTATGTAGTTATTTTAATCTTAGGTTGAATTATTTATCTATTGGACCCAGAGCCAAACTCAGCAATACCAACCTTCTAATTAGTTATTTTTTCATACAGCACAAAATTACTTTTCTGCGTATGTTATGGTAACCAACACAAAGGAAGAATAACAATGCAGTGATGTTTTTACCAATTACTTACCGATTTTATTAAGCAAATAAATACAAGGCATGTACACCCGGTTTCCTTCAATGACATCGATCAGATCGTCACTGTTAGCATCGTAACGCAAAGTAATGTCTGCATTGTGTATTTTGTACTCCGATAGAATTGTCTTCACCGTTTCTATATCCAACTCTGTTTGTGGGCACTGGAATTACAATATATGGTTTAAGTTAGAAATAAACATTCATGACATATGTAAAGATAGTAGAAACACGATTATACTGTCATAAAAACTTGAAACAGGTTTAGGTGTGTCTTAAGTGAGTTATTGTTATTAGTCATGAGTTATCACTGTTAATAGCAAAATTATTAATTCTTTATTTCAGTAGAGTAAATCCAATTTAATAAAAGTCTGGCGGAACTAGTATTAATTTCAATTGAATCATTTACACACACTTTTGAATCGCCAGAAAGATGAAGTTAATTGCGGCTGGTCAGTCAGGTCAAACATGAACAGCAATCAATGATTTTAACTTAACATGAGAAATATCTTAGTATAGGTTGATTTCAAATCAATGATGTCAGTGAAGTTCATTGCTACTAAGCAACAACTTGCGGTGTGTTCTACGTCACCATTTCATTTGATTCTACTGTATCTTAGCACATCAATTCCCATTGGGCTACATAATCAATAACTTAATAATAACTCACAGTAGTATTCAAATTGATTCCACCCTTATCTTTTTTCCTAAAGTGTATGTTAGGTGGTTGCTTGTTTAACCGCAGCCCGAAGCCCTCCAACTCATGCTCAATCAGTTTCTTATGCTGCAACGGTTTCAGCACGTCCAGGACTATGAATATAAGACTGCATGTTCTGGCGACGGCGATGACCTGACGACCTCTACCCTTGCCATCTTTCGCTCCTTCAATGATACCAGGTAAATCAAGAAGCTGAAATGAGAAATTTGAAGTCATAAAAAACTGGGTGCTTACTTTCGAATATAATTCCAATAGATCGACATTGGAATTGTCAGTCAAACGTCAGGGATTGGCTAGACTCAGTGAGTCCAGCCAATCCCTGACCATTAAATCAACCAACTGACGTTTGACCAATGTCGATCTATCGGAATTATATTCCAGAGTAAGCACCCTGAACATGGCCATGCATCAAGGAATCAAGAAAATATTGTGAAATCAGTCAATAGTTCCATGTGCAGTAATGTAGCAAAATCAACTCCCAACTAATAGTTTACATGCACAAATTGTCTTTATCGCATGAAGCACTGAGCACGCAAGACAATAGAATGACAATACCATTTAGCCACAATTGGGGCTTACAGGCATTTAGAGGTTAAACAAAATAAAGTGCATTAGAAAAAACATGTCAGTAATAAGAATAAACAGCTCAGTTGCAAATAAACCTTTGTTGATTTGATTGACCACGAGGCCATTCAAACAAATAGATAAAATTAATTATGATAAGAATGCTTGATGTAGATTAACCACTCCATTTTTGTACTTTCAAGACTTGGTTCAGGCCTAGCTTTAGCTGGCATTGTGCATGGGTATGCACAGACGCCCGCTATAGATACGCTCTTTACTTAGCACTGCTACCCATCTTAACGTGTATAGCTCTGCCCAGAAGGACAGAGGCTTTAAGTGGCTTCCAAGTTTTGCTGAGCGACCTCACCAAACTGAGGATTTGTGCATGTGATAAGAATACTTTATTTAATTACCTGAATCTTAGCACCCTTATATTTGATACATCCCGGCACTGTTGTCAGCGTTGTGAACTCGTACGCTGCAACTTCAGAGTACACTCCAGCCAAATTAGACAATAATGTGGATTTCCCCACAGATGGAAACCCTACAAAACCGATACGGGCATCACCAGTCTTGGCAACATCGAAACCTGTAATTAGTGAAGTGAATGTATTAGTTCAGCCTGAAAGAAAATTGTAACTGGCAGTTGGCTACAGTTTATAGCACATGATCAAATTCATATCTGATATTTTAAGTAGGTATTAAATTCTTATGATGCAGATTAATATTTTTCTAAATAATAATCTTGAATAGACAAGGGATATCATTTTGGTAAATGGACTTTTTGAATGAATAGTGTCAATATTTTATTTTAAATGACATTGGTTGTTGGTGTCTAGGGTACCTCATGGATTATTCCTTTAAAAAACAATATGAAGAGTAGGTTATGAAAAATATTCTTTATTTACCTTCGCCGGTTGCACCGCCACCACCTTTAGGAGTGATCAGTTCACGTCTCAATTTAGCTAACCGGGCTTTCAGTATACCTAAATGGAGTGCAGTGGCCTTATTTTTTTGCGTTCGAGCCATCTGTAACATATCGAATACATAGTTAAAGTATGACAACAAAGATGGAAAATACTATACAAAATTGATATTTTTGTGCGAATTAATATTTTAACAAAAGATTTTGTCACTATTATTTTAAAAAATCATTAAGTTTATAATATAACCTCTTCTACAAACCTCGGACTCTATAGCCGCAATTTTCTCCAGTATTGTACTCATTTTCGCGGTTTTCCTTTTACCAGCTTACTAATAACACCGGGAACAACAAATAAGTTATGAAATAAATTAATTGTTTCTACAGATATTATAAAAATAGAAGAAAGCGTGTCAATCTCTATTCGTGTACAATTTTCCAGAACACGAAATTAACAGTTCGAGACCAACTTTGCCGTGACATTTGAGCGCGATAAAAAATATTGCCAGACGGCGACATTTTTTAACCAACGACCAAAACAGAAAATGATATAATTATCATAAAAAACAAAAACCAATGCAAAAGTTCTAAGAGATATTTGAAAATTATGAAATAATTTTATTATTTCGGAGTAAATAAATTTACTACTTGCGCCATCTATTGGTAGTGTAACAGTTATCACCACATCTCAAATTTCCTTTAAATGTTACTTCTTATACATACCGTTAGATGTCACTAAATGAAGTTTAAATTAACAAACCTTAAATCACGTGGAAAAGCTTTCCCCGCAGGTTTGCGCATCGTAACTACGAAGGAAAGGAACAGTGGAAAACTGTTTGCTGGGTATGTTGGAAACAGGCATGGCTCAGTACCACCTTAGGCGCCGGGAGACGGAGTCGGCTCTTTGTTTCCTTGGCTAACTAACAGAAGTTACGAACGTAATCTAGTTGGAAAAATGTTTTTTCGTAGAATTTGTGACGATTAAAATTTTCTATGTGGTGTTTAGGCATTCTTGATTAGTTAGTAAAAGTTTTGTGTAAATAGTAGCATGTAAATAAATAACTGTTAGATTTTTCCGGATTTTCGTGTGATTTAAAAGTAAAAGACAATTGTTAAAATAATTTCAAGGATTCATTCATTAGTGTAATAATGTGTAATTAACTTTTTGGTAAGTTTCCAATTTTTCAAAAGTTTTCCCATTTTTATTGGGAGGGATAAGGAACTAATTTATAATTATTAAAATACTTAACAATATCTATAAGAGGTAAAAAAAATCTGCTGATTTATAGGGTTCCATAGGTTACGGAACCCTATTACTATACCTCCACTGTCCGTCCATCTATCCGTCTGTCTGTTAGGGGGGCTCTATCTAAAGAACCGTAATAGGTAGACAGTTGAAATTATCACAGACGTGTACCATTTTCTTTTGTCGCTATAACAAGAAATAATACAAACTGTAAGGCAAGAAATTCCATACACGAAACGTATTTTTTTTTTCAGATTTATTTTGTCTTCAAGTTTTGGTTGTCGTTTGCATGACGGGGCTGTCTAGGTATAGTGGGGGCTCTATCTGTCTTATGACGTAGACAAATTTGATGATTTATCGTAGCATGTTCCAAGTTCAGTGAAGGAGGTCGCAAGCCTTGTTAGGTCGGATATAGAGTGGGTAACTTGGTGGACTAATTAGGTTTTAAAACAAAAGTCTGTTGTTCAGAAATAGCTGTGAGCGAATGTTAGTGTAAAAAAAAATAGGACGAAATCCAAGAGTTTATTCGATACCAGAAATAGGAGCTCACATGAATCATGTGCTGGGTTATCCTAACCAATGCAGCTTGCATTGGTTAGGATAACCCAGCCTACGTTTTCAGGCTTATTTTTTTAACTATCGTTAATATTTCTACCGTCCCTACACCACAATTTAAAAATACTCTTCCAAACAAATAAATAATCACCTAAATCGGTTAACAATTTACGAAAATATCGCTGAACAAACATTTTTCATGGGATCCCATTATCAGATCCTGACTTATACCTTCCATCATCTGTTTAGCAACATGAGATGATGATTACCAGGCACGAATATCTAGATTGCGTTAGAAATATCAAGAAAAAAGAAACATTGTGCGTGCCTATAAAATTTGTGGGTTTCCCTCGATTTTTATGGGATCCCATCATCAGATTCTGACTTGGTGACAATGGGACCACCTCAGGAGTACCTATAGGCTTTCGAATAAAGAAAGAATTTTTAAAATCGGTCCACAATTGGCGGAGAAATCGGTGAACATACATAAAAAAAAATAGATACAGCCGAACATAGAATCTCATCCTTTTTGAAGAAGTCAGTTAAAAGAGCAAAGTTATGCGAAAACGTTATGCCAAACAATATTATGCCTTAAAATTGTATGCCAAGATGAGGATTCCCTTACTTTTTGCTAGGCAGTCACAATCACGACTTCGCAGCGATATGGAAATGTTAAATTAAAATACCTATAACAATCAATCATCAACTAATTTATATGTCACCGGAAAATTGCAAATATCTTCTTATCGTGTGGACAGTACCTAAGGTCTAACCACTCCACACGCCTCAAGGCCATTGCTAACGTCGTAGAGTTGTAAAATATCGCGTGAAATTGTAAAATGTTTTTACTTAATAAGCCACGGTCATATTGGAATGTAAAATGTGTTTGCTTAATAAGCCACGGTCATATTGGAAACTATTGAATTTGAGTGGGATTTATTGTAGGAAGGAAATTTTTTCATAATATTATCGAAAAATCATAATCTAATAAATATTTATTGCATTCTTACGGAATTTTCCAATAAGTAGGTACATATATTGGTTGTTATATGATTGGTTATCGGCGATTGATTGGCAAACCACAGCAGCATCTTCAGTAGTTTAAAAATCATGACCCATTTTAGCTTCGCAGTAGTCGGATAAAAATTATAATCAACCCTATAGACGGAAATATCTCGGCCTTGACCGTAAGATTCCTTAGGTTGGTATTACTGGCAACTTATAAGCCAGTAAGATCTTCTAAGCTTCCCACTCCTTGGCAAGTTGATATCGAACTTGCTAGACTGGTAATTATACTTTTAGTCCTCGTACTTGTACGGGAACAACATCGAAATTTAGTAGTTTTTTTTACTAAAGAAAGGCACGCGTTTGACCACTATCTCACCTGATGGTAAGCGATGATGACCAATAAGATTATGCCGAATCTAGAAAAAAAAACCATCCAAGTGCGAGCCCGACTCTTACACGTAGGGTTCCGTACCTAACACTGACAAAAAAGAAACATTTCTTGTAGGTAATCGATTTTAATTTTTAATTTTGGTAGCTACTTCCTTAAATTATTATTAATTTAAATTATACGGAAAATTAAGTCATTTTTATTATTTGTCGTACCTAATAGCGGCAAGAAATATACTGGTATTCAGCTGAATCCGGTTTGACCGAAAGCCAACCCCAATATAGTTGGAAAAAGGCTAGGCAGATGATGATAGCGGCCAGAAAAACAAATACTTTGTAGAAATTTCAACTGTCTACATATTACGGTTCTTAAGATACAGCCCGCTGACAGACAAACAGATGGACAGCGCAGGCTTATAGTAACAGGTTTCCATTGGTTACCCTAAAAAAAAATTAATTGCTTGAATAAACGTGCTAAATGAACTATCCGAAACTAACGGATAATTCGACATAATGCTTTATCCGAACCGTGTCCAGATCCGAAATTTCATATCCGTAACATCCCTGCTCCAGAGGTCTATCTGTACGGCTGACGTTATCTTGACACGAATTCTGAACTAATTTTAGGTAGCGTTCGTATTTGTACCTCAGTCGCAATCTGTCAAAAATGTATGGAAATTGAGGCTTTTTGACAAATTGAGGCTTTTTGACAGATTGAGGCTTTTTGACAGATTGAGGCTTTTTGACGGATTGAGGCTTTTCGACAGATTGAGGCTTTTCGACAGATTGAGGCTTTTCGACAGATTGCGACTGAGAGATCGGGTGTCAGGCTGTAAGTATTTTCTCTACAACCCATTAACTGGGTAACACGGTACTTCATGGCAAGACTGGAGTCAGATTAACTGGCTTCTGACTGTCCGTAACGACTGCCAAAGATATACAAATGATAGCCGGGACCAACGGCTTAACGTGCTTTCCGAGGCACGGAGGAAACTCGGTATGTTAAGATGGTCACCCATCAACAGACCAACCTTGGCAAGCGTTGCTTAACCTTCAAGATCGACCCGTGCGGGTGTTATTATCTAGCCACGAGCTCCTCGACCTTCGAGCCTTCAGCTTTATATATTAGTATAGATATAGATTCGCCCGTTACTGACTGCTTGAGTGACTGAGTGATTGACAGACAACGCGCAGCCTAAACTACTGGTCGTAGGATGCTGAAATCTGGCATGTAGGTTCTTTGGGGAGTATCTTGCTCCACGCATTAAGATAGAATTTCCCGAAATTCCTACGGGAACGGGATATGCGCGTACGAAGTCGCGGGCTTGTGCCGCCGTAATTAGGAACTAGCTTGTGCTAGTTCCTACCTAATTAGTTAACCTCGTTATCTGGGTAGTTGCGTAGCTGTTAACCCGCTTTGAACAACCCCTCTACATCATTCAGGCTAACCCGTTTGATTTGTCACTACGCAAACCAACTGTACCTCCAATGTATCTAAACTTTGTGATTGATTAAACGTAAAATTGGATATCGAACAGCGATGACGTATTACCAAATAATTTCTGTATTATACCTACCATCACGCTTGTATTCCCGATAGGCATAAGGGTACCTACAACGTATAGGTATAACGCAATAACTGAATGGGAAAGGGGCCATTACGTTCATAATTTTTATGTTAATAAAACATTATTATTATTAATTGTGAGCAAATTTTATTGAGAGACCAACCCCGAAATTGGTAAAAAGAATCGACCGCCCATAGTGTCTACCATGAAAAAAAACCACTCAAGTGCAAGTCGCATTCGCGTGCAAAGGCTTCCGAATCATTTTAGTTTTTTTGAACGAAAAAGATTTTAACACTACAGACTTGTTATAGTTTTTCCTGTAATCTTTAGGTATAGAACTATAATCTGGACGTTTTTCAAAATTTTAGGCTCATTAATTTCGGACATAAGAGGGGGAATAGTCATTTTTGGTGTAATTTTTTGAATAATTTCAAAATTATTTTTAAAATTATGAAAAATATAATTAAAGGCCTCATAGTTTCATTTGTTTTTCTTTTTGTTGTATGTGTTTGAATTTTTTTTTTGTCATTTTCTATATTGAGCCCCAATAATGACGCCCATACTCAAAATTTAATAATTTACGTAACACGTCCATGTGGGTCACATAAATCCATATGTATACCAAATTTCAACAGAATCGGTCCTGCAGATCCAGAGGACCTGGCTGTGACAGGCGGACAGACAGACACCCGAGTGATCCTAAAAGGGTTCCGTTTTATACGTATATTCGGAACCCTAACAACTACTATGATAGGGCGGTCTAATTTTGGGTGCTTCCCTCAACAAAATGTATTGAACAGATGTTTTAGGGTTCCGAAACTCTGGTCAACAGTCAACAGCCAATTTTATTCGAATTTACTGGATCGATTCAGTTAAAAAAAAATTCAATGGGGTCTCTTTGGGGAAAACCTTATCAGAATTCTGTCCTTCTCCAAGGTTCAATCTATCTAAATGAGTTCAGCATTAAGGGCGTTAAAGCGTAACAAACAGAAAGACGTACAGAGTTACTTCCGCATTTATAATATTTGTGTACATGGATTCCTATGACGTCTACTTTTACTAGGTACCTCTATACCTAAGCTAATACTAGCTGACCCGTGCCCACTTCGTTGGGCGGTATTTTTCGGGTTAATAATAATTATAGCCTATGACACTCACAAATGGCTTTCTATTGGTAAAAGAATTTACAAAATCGGTTCAGTAGGTCCAGAGATTAACCCCTACAACCTCACAAACTCACGACAACAAAAAATCACAAACATTAAATCTTTATAATATTAAGTATAGAAGTATAGATTATAAAGCTGAAGAATTAGTTAGGTATTTTGTTTGTTTGAACGCGCTAATCTAGTAGGAAGTACTGGTCCGAATTGAAACATTATTTTAGTTTTAGATAGTCCGTTTAACGAGGAAGGTGGGGAGCTCGTGACTAGATAATAACAGCCGAAGGGTCGATCTTCACGGTTAAGCAATGCTTGCCAAGGTTGGTCTGTGGATGGGTGACCATCTTAACATACCGAGTTTCCTCCGTGCCTCGGAAAGTCGTTAAGCCGTTGGTCCCAGCCGTCTTTTGTAGATCTTTGGCTTTTTTTGTAGTTTTGTAGTTGGTTGTGTGGCCTACATGCCACTGTGGCGTAAAATAAGAAATATATTTTAAAATAAGATTTTTCTGGTAGTTCTAAGTACTAACACTAGTTTTTAAGTTGCGTGTAATGTGTGTACTAACAAATTATGGACTTTGTCTGAAATATAAGATTTTTATTTTTTTTTTATTTTTTTTATAACGGATAGTCAGAAGCCAGTTAATATGACTCCCGTCTTGCCATGAATTACAGTGTTACCCAGTTAATGGGCTGTGGAGGTCTGGTAGGCAGCCGCTCCGCGTAAAATACTGGTATTCAGCTAAACCCGGTTTGACTGGAAGCCGACCCCGATATAGTTGGGAAAAGGCTAGGCAGATGATGATTTAACGAGGAAGGCTATACGCTAATAAAGCATCACGCTACGACCAACAGAAGCGGAGCATTAACGATAAATTTTACGCGAAGTTGCGCAAGGCAGCTAGTTTATAATATTAGTAGGGGAAGGAAATCCCTAATCATAGGATCTCCAAACATAAACAGGATCATAATCTCAAGCAAATTCCAAACCGATTCCCTAAGGTGACATCATTCAATTAGAAACCAACCTATTCAAAACAAGTGAGGGAGGAATCATTAAATTTGATACTCGAACGTGACTCGCATGTCACAAATAGTTTTGGTACTTTTGGTCCGACTGCCTCTTTGATATATGGGCTTAGTACCGGGAGCTAAGGGTTTTCCCTTCGGGCTACAGGTATTTTTGTTTCGACATTATATTGGACCGTGAAAAGGATTAGAGTTTTTCGGTAGATGCCTACTGTTTCTGTATTCCTGGTTTTTTGAGATTGATGTGCGTGATGTTAGAAGATAGGTAAAGAAAATTAAATTGAAAATACTAAGAATCTATATTTACTAATATCATAATGTTAATGTAATATATGTTAATGTTAATAATAATTATTATTATATGGCAAATAATGTTTGCCGGATTAGCTACTAAAGCTACATAATTTGAATCCTTCGCCACCAATTCAAGATAGACTTGCTGTTTTTCAGTGTTTCTTTTTAGAAAATATATGGGTTGCGACCATGTTGCGACGGAATAAGAACTTTGTCAAGTACCTTTGACATAAAGCTTTTTGTTCCATTGTTTTCTCGAATTCAAAATTCAAAATATAGGTCTACTACACTAAAAGCGGCCGTTGACCGTTGTTATTTTATGTAGCTGTCGTTATGTACTTCAATTAAAAATGTAACCCATTCGTTTTTTTTAGTTTGTCGTCATTATGTTAATAATTTATACCCATCACCTCTGCTGTGTGAGTTTCTCTAACTAATATTTGTCTCAGTAGTTTGCTTCGTATAAAATACTTATTTTAAATACGCTTCATGTTGGTATCCACTTTAGAATTCAGAATAGCATTTTTGATGATCGCCTCCCTTTGAATCTTTCCCCACACTACCTACTCAAATTGTTTCTAATTTAGGTTTCCAAAAAAAAAACCACCGAAAAAGCCTAAATTGTGACTTAGGAAAACCCTGGGCCAAGAAACTGTCTGAGTATTTTCCCAACAATATTTTCAGAGTATACGATAATAAAGGTATCTACCACCTACCTATTTGCCGAAGTTAAATTCTCATCTTATTAAAAGTTGAACGATTTTATCCATACTTAAATAACTGAAGGGATCAAATGCCATAAATAGCAAAGTTTTATTAAGTAGGGGGGAAACTTTATACGCTTCTATTATACTTTCACATGAAATTCATGGTACTCGTTATTTAATAAGGAAATTATTATGGTTTTGGAAAGTAAATACTTATTTAATTTTTATGAGCTTTTAACTTTTAGGAATGACGGAAATATTATTAAAGTTACTTTTTTTTTGTTGCAGATTATAATGGATGTTCATAGCACGTAGGTTTGTATATACCAAGATAAAAATTAAATAAAAAGATTCGCGGTATATTATCAACTAAGGCATAAAAAGCAATGACAGTAACAAAAGCAGTGAAAATAAAAAACAAAAGTGAAATGTCAAATTCTTGAGTTTGAATTTTGGAAATCGAATTATAATGTCGTCTGAAGTGTCATTGGAGGGTCGCGAGCGGCCAGGATTGGTGCGTCGTGCGGCCGCGGGCTGCGCAAGAGCAGCCTTCTCGCAAGTGGGCCTGGTGATCTTAGTGGTGATATACGTACTACTTGGTGCAGTGCTGTTCGAGTATTTGGAGTCGGGGCCGGAAGTGCAGAAACGGTCGGCCATTCAGAGATCGAGGGAGGAGTGCTTGAAAGAACTTTGGGCTATAACAGGTACGATAATCTATCTTGTTAGTCGTGCACACTTGACAGATTGGTCGTGGGCATGTTTTGGTCGAGTCTTGGGCCACCGCTATTCTCATGATGCGATACCATATAGCTTTTCGTTCGTAGGTTAGAAAATAATTGAATTGAAACTAATAAGTTCTATGCACTATGAATAGGTGCTTCATAAGAACTTATTAATACTATACTTATTAATAAATTGTTACTCGGTCATAATTATTCCTAGAGTCAAAATATTTAATTTGTTCATCCATCATACTAATTAATTTTGTCTTCCTTTGGGAGCAGTAAAAATTTTATGAGAAACTACCAGTACCACTACTCTTATTTTTTTTTATAAATTATTTGTTTTGAATCGAGCATTAGGTGTTAAGAACGTGTGCAATCATACTTAACTACAAAATTATGACAAGTTTTACAGGGTAAAGTAAAGTTTGATAAATCTCAAATCAATCTTGACTCAATAATCACTTCAAAAAACAAACTAACCTTTTATTTTGATCTCATCAAACAACACGAATAATTTTAGGTTTAGGTTTAAGAATGGAGGAGGTCCGTCTATCAGCGGGCTGTTTCTCAAGAACTGTATTAGGTAGATAGTTGAAATTTTCACAGTGTGTAGATATTTATATTGCCGCTATAACAAACAACAAATAATAAAAATAAAAAATTGACGAGGTCTCCTATACAAAAAAACGTGTTTTTTTCGGTTGATGGCACGGAACCTTTCGTGTGAGACTCCGACTCGCACTTGGCCGGTTTTTTTTAATCGAAAACTAACAAGGAACGACTGATTGGTACAGTCAAGTCAAAACCTACCGAATAAAATAAAACCTTTCTTTGAAAACTTGACTACTAAGCCCTACACATGTGATTTCCAACTGGGTACCTCTGATACGACAAAGAAATACGTCATTCGATGGATGGAATGAAAATCGTATTATTGGATATTAGTAACTCGGCTTTAAACGGTTACAATTTATATACAAAACTAGTTGACCCGCGCAATTTTGTTTGCGTCACAATTTTCATTACTGCTCCGCTCCTATTGGTCTTAGCGTGATGAAGTATAGCCTATAGCCTCCCTCGATAAATGGGATATCTAACACTGCAAGCATTTTTCAAATCGGACCAGTAGTTCCTGAGATTAGCGCGTTCAAGTAAACAAACAAACAAACTCTTCAGCTTTATAATATATTAGTGTAAGAGTATAAGATTCTTCCGCTTTTATTGCTTTTTCTATTAATAAAAACCATATTATTATTAAAATCTGTTACGTGGTTTAGTATATATCGTCGTTGTTTAGTATAGACAACCGAAGAAACAGACTGCGGTAGACAGCGACTTTGTTTTCTAAAATTTGGCAATAATAACAGCCGCACGGGTCGACCTTCAAAGTTAAGCAAAGCCAGCCAAGGTTGGTCGGTGGATGGGTGACCATCTTATATAAGAATTGGACAAGTTTAGTTTTTCTGCACCAAGTTGAAAGTGAACCAATAAGCCTATAAATAATCAATTCAGGAAAATATATATCTTTTTATTTTTTTACACCTGTGTGCAAAGTCTTTTTTTTTTACTATAGATAGGCACGCGTTTGACCACTATCTCACCTGATGGTAAGCGATGATGTGGTCGAAGATGGAGTACGCTTGCCTAGAAATTAAGTGTATTAACTATAAAACCCAAAGGTTGATTGGCACTGCCCCGCCTGTGCAGTACTACTGCACCTGATTTCCTGATTAATTTGTACTTCTTCTTTTTCTCGTGTGGCCAGTAAGGTCTAACGACCCCAAACACCCTGGTGTCAGAGTTTTTATTCCGCCTCAAGGGCTTTTATAATAATAATAATAAATCCGCAAGGCAGTTTTGTGGCGATCTGTTGGGCACTGGCGACCCCACGGACCTGATCTCCAGGGAGAATTCTTGTTCCTCATTTCCGGCTTGCCTTTATTGGCTGGCCGGGGTGAAAACTGACGAGGAACAGAGCTTCCACCTCTTTCTTGCCTTAATCGGCCGGTCTGAGTGGAGATTCGCAAGAGCAAACGTGCTCGGGAGAAGGATGTATAATCCAGTAAGGTGCTGGTAGGGATCTTGACCGTTCTTCCGGGATTGTCCTGATAGCCGTGGTATACCTCTCCAATCCTCTAGCACCTCAGGATATGTTGCCCCCTTGGCGCTACGTTACTTTGTGCTAGCGACCCTTTTCGGGGGGCCCATTTATTGAGTGTGCAAGTCACCCCCTGCTATTTTAAATCCGTTTTAATTGTCAATGGTCAGGCAGGGGCCAATAGTTATTCCATAGTAAACGATTATTAGTCCACTAAACCAGTCAAACCCATAGCTTTCATCTTTTGTTTCCATATTCTGCAATAGTCCTGCTCCAACCGGGGATTGTCCTTGGGTAAACTTCCACAGTGCATACAGGGATAATCGTCGGTTGGTGTCCCATTCCATTTGAAATGCCTAAAGAGGCCTCTGCGAGTTGGCTTCGGCCCCTCGTACGCCTACCAAAGGACCGAGTCTCTAGGGACCCGAGAAAGTCAAAAACATGAAAAAAATAATAATAAAACTTTATTTCAGACCATCTCAGATCCATATTCACATAAAAAAAAAAAATTAGATAGTTATTATAATAAAAAAAAACAAAACCAGAAATACACATAATGCGCACGGATTAAAAAATAAAAATCCAATCCTTAATATTTAAAACTCTTTTTTACTGAGTGAATGAGAGATAGAAACCCATGGTCTTAGAAAGTTGAATATTTGTCATGTAGGTTCCTTGGACATGCTCCCTTACACTCCGTAAGGGAGCACGCGCGTACGAAGTCGCGGACTACAGCTAGTTTTGACTATAAAGTTCAAATTAATCAGAATATCAATCGATTTCTCAATTTTTTGTCTTAATGGCAACGTCTCTCCTTTCATTAAAAAAAATCGCCTATTAGAATATAATACCTCGACGTACAAACCTCTCACCTTCATTATCGGCTCGCTTCCTACATTCGAGACATTATAAGCGATCTTCGCTTATAAGTGCCTATTATTGCTTAACGCCTTTGATGAATGCCGGCGGATGGCGAAAGCTTCCAGGATATTCTAAAGATGTTAAGGGGTTCTCACTTAACGTGTCCCTTTCAATTGCGAAGGTGCTTTTGAAATTGAACTTTATGGAGAATTTAAAAAGCGTTTGGCGTACTCAAAAGTGGACGTGGAGTTGCGGATGTCACCCAAATTTAACTACATTGCATGTTCCTTGTCTTCTCCAATAAGGTTTATTTTGTAAATAGTTTTGAAATAGCATTTTAACACGTCAATCACTTTTGTAAAGTGAAGTCATAGGTAAAGATATAAAAACTGAAAGTGATTGTTTTTGTGGAATTTAAGTATGAATTCAGAAATTAGTACGGTACAACTTCGGTACAATACAACAACGGTCACATGCGATAGAATTCAAATGTGTATAACTAAAATTTAGTCTGTCATTTCTACAAATCCATCGCCATGATATTATCTTCTACTTTTAAGGATTTTAATATATAGTATAGTTAATTATAGTCCAGTGACCTTGTCGTCTGAAAATACCTACTTTGCGTCAAATCCGGTAGTTCTAATTTTTTGCAGTTGTTTATGATGTTGGCCCAATGAATAATCCAAGTTTGTGACTTCGAGCGCCAAATGCAACTTTGTCGAAAAAAGATTTTGGCGATTATTACCCTAAAGAACTAGATTTTGATAGTACCTTCTTAGAAGGTTTTTAAATTTACTAAATTTGCTACGATATGAAACTAGAATTGTCTCTGTAGACCCAAAATTTTTCGAGTTAAAGTTTTAAAAATTCATAATCTTTTTTCGGACTTCGATCGCAACTTTTCGCAATATTTTAAACGTCACTCGAACAAGTCTAGAGGGTTGTAGTTCCAAAAATGTGGAAGAGGCCAAGCATCAAATGTCACTTATTTTAGCGTCACCTCTTCAAAATCTTTCTTGAAATCAGAGCTTTCCCCTTGCATGCCTTTGGTGGTTGTGGCTCGACATCCTACTTCTTTGGTTTAGGAAAGAAGCAAATGATGTCTTTGGTCGAAAAAAATCCGGTCGTTGAAAAGGATATTTTTTTCGACCATGAATATCATTTGCTTTTTCTTGCCTTTTCCACATTTTTGGAACGACATCCGCTAGAGTTGTTCGAGTGATATCTAAAATATTGCGAAGTTTGAAAAAATTATAAACTTTCAAAGGCTCGGAAACAGAGACAATTCTAGTCTCAAATTGTATCAAATTTAGTTTACTTTAAAGAAGGCTTGATAAGGTACTATCAAAAACTAGTCTTTTAGGGTTATAATCGCCAAAATCTGAAAAAATTGTCGGATTTTTCGATTTTTGACAAAGTTGCGTTCAGCGCTTGAGGTCACAAACTTGGATTATTCATAGGGACAACATCATAAACAAGTCTGCAAAAAATCAGACCTACCGGATTTGACGCAAGCTCTGATGTATAAAGTTATTAGAGCCGTATCATTCGACAATCGCCATGACAGGTCAGCCGTTCGAAATTCAAATTAATTTATGTTCCATATTTGAACAGGAATAATTGGCATCAACAAGTTTTTAATTAATGATCAGCAGATGTCGCTTCTCACGGTTTTAGTATATTTTATTGATTGGGTTTTATTATTTTGTTAATAATTATGATATTTAATTTACTTCATTTGTATTTGTCTACTTGCCGTCTAGTTGATCTATTGCTTGCAAGTGAGATTGCAGACCTTATGCCAGTTACAGGTATGGTTTCATTCCTACATTGGATAACAAAGTTTGAATTGTCTTTCTGGCTTCCTACCTCCTGAACGGATGAGTCAATTGATTTAGTTTTTTTAGGTTGAAAAGTGATTGATTTGGTGTGTGACTTGTTCTGTCAAGATTTTCTTAGTTATGGCCTTAAAACTGCATTAGTGTCTTTATTTAAATAGGTCCTTTTCCATTGTGACGTAAATATTATTAGCCATATGTGGGATTATTACCTACACCTCTGCCACACCATTCGGACAATACATCAGAGCCGATAAACTCCAATGTTTATTATTTTCAGTAGTATCGGTATTCGCAGATAATCCCAGCCGGGGATAAATGGAAGTAGAAACATTAATTATTTATTCGCAACTGGACGTCAGTACTACCCATCTAACCCATCCCACCGACTAATCCATTACTCATCGTTCAAAGCACTCAAATACTGCTAAAAACCTTGTCTAAGTGGCACTCAAAACTAAATCTCTAATATATAAAAATCTCGTGTCACAGTGTTCGCTATTCAACCCTGTTAACACGACAAAACAAAACATAATGATTTAAAAATACCAAAATAAAAACAACAAAATTAAAGCCTAGTCGCCAGTCCGTCGGTTACACTTCGGAGAGCGTGGTTGGTGTTCCGCCTAGCCCGTTCCATCATTGGACTATAAGACGATTGGCGATATGCCACCGGTACTTACTGGTCATCCGGCACGCATAAAAAATGTTGGCAATACTTTTATTGGGCATACGGCTAAGAAATAGAATAGGCTAGTTTCCACCATCAGGAGCTCGTGGCTAAATAATAACAGCCGCACGGGTCGATCTTGAAGGTTAAGCAACGCTTGCCAAGGTTGTTCTGTGGATGGGTGACCATCTGTTAAGATGCTTTCCTCTCGGAGGAAACTCGGTATAACATACCGAGTTTCCTCCGTGCCTCGGAAAGCACGTTAAGCCGTTGGTCCCGGCTGTCATTTGCTAGATCTTTGGCAGTCGTTACGGATTGTCAGAAGCCAGTAAATCTGACTCCAGTCTTGCCAAGATGTACCGTGTTACCCAGTTGATGGGTTGTTGAGGTATGGTAGGCAACCGCTCCACGTAAAACACTGATATTCAGCTGAATCCGGTTCGACTGGAAGCCTACCCCAATGTAGTTGAGAAAAGGCTAGGCAGATGATGAGTTTCCACCGTCAATAAATTGCAAATATGTTTAGTCTGTTAGTTAGAGTATTGAAAAATAATGGACACGTACTTTTTGTTTTTGTAAATCAATGAATATTGACAAAGATAAAACGCATAAAAACTCGGGAGTGGGGGGGGGGGGCTCGTGACGTCAGAATGCACTAAAAATTATACCACAGTGTGACGTATTGAGAATATTAAAAGCGTCGTATCTTCGTCAGTTTTAGTTTATGTAACAAAAGAAAAAATACTGGTCAAATATTTTTTGATAATCTAACTGACGGACAAATTAGATTTTTTCAGTGGGCAAGCCTATTCCCTATCGGAGCTGGCGTGTCCTGATTGCTACAACCTGGGATCTTTTAGTACAGGGTGAATAGGTTACTTCTAGGCAAGGGGGCTCCAGTGTCGACCATATCATCGCATTACATTAGGTGAGGTTGTGGCCGATTGTGATAATAACATCTCATCACTTCCCGTGGGTGTCGTAAGAGGAGACTAAGGGACTCACCAGAGAATGGGCAGCAGCGTTCTCTGTAAAACTAAACACCATACACTGCAATCGCCAACCCACCTGCCAAACTTGGCAATTATGGCAAACCCCCTCTTTGGGAGGCCTATGTCCAGCAGTGGACGTTTTTCGGCTGTCATGATGATGATAAGTGTGCTCAAGCTGGCCCCCTTCTACCACCGGACATCTAGACATACTGCACGTAAGCAAGCTTCGCCATAACGACCGGTCATGCGCGTCCCGCATCCATCGGCTATCCGCGACCTGTACCAGGTCATCGGTCCACCTTGTGGGAGGCCTTCCAACGTTGCGTCTTAAGGTACACTCACCGAAGTATAATCTGTAGAAGACCGACAAGCACGTTTTTCGGCTGATATGATGATGATTAAAGCAAATATGCCAGACAACTGATTCTTGAATAACTGATTCACATAGTCATATTCATGTGCGTCCAATTAGATGGAAAAACGACGACAACATTAAGAAAAGGCTACGCAAACCAATGGTAATGAAGTCCCAAGAAATGGCCAACATAGCGGTGAAAGAATCCTACCTTTCTAAAAATCTCCGACTTTATCTTCAAAAGCAAAAATTTTAAACCAAATACGCAATTCCATTCTCAAGTAAAATATGTTTAACATACTTCAATAGGTTCTGCGCTCAAATTCCGTCATATTATAAGCACGGGAAGCAAAGAGAAAAATGTTCACTGTAAAGCGAAGTATGGCTCCCAAGCTTCTTTGTGATACGCTCTTAGAAGACAAAGGGACAGTTTTGTACGCCGTCCTATTGTGCGCTGCTGTAAATTATGCAGTTCATAAGTTAGCATGGATCTATTGGGAGGCTGTGTGTTGTGTTGTCTGTGAGCAAAAGATGTTATATGGTAGAATATCGAGGTTTTCATTGGGTTTATTTACTGACTACAGAACCAAACAATTAAAACGGGTATTTTTTATTCGTATTCCTACTTATCCGAACTTACAAAATTCATCTAAAAAAAACCGGTCAAGAGCGAGTCGGACTCACGCACCGAGGGTTCGTTACCACCATATAAGTCCCAATTAGGCGTATAAAAATCAAGGCAAAAATAAAGGTCCTTACAGCACAAATAAAGGAAAAATAAAAAAAATAAATGTTGAAAATTAAAGGATGTCCCTATACATACGAGTACATAGTTGACGCCAAGTACTCGTACCTAATATAGCCCTCTAAGTTGTATGGGCGCTTATGCAATTTAGAGAACTAGCTTAATTGGCACCAACTTACTCGTAAAATAAGGTAATTAATAAAATTTTGCTATTGTGTTACAGAAAATATAAAGTTTGTTTGTTTGTTTGCTTGAACGCGCTAATCTCAGGAACTACTGGTCCGATTTGAAAAAATCTTTCAGTGTTAGATAGCCCATTTATCATCACGCTAAAACCAAAAAGAGCGGAGCAGTAATGAAAATTGTGGCGCAAACGAAGTTGCGTGGGTGAACTAGCTCAGAGATATTTTCACACTAAGTTTGATGATCAATCCAACTACCAATATATGAACTATTCCATACTATTATCGTTTAACCTCATACGAGCGACATGAATATTAAAAATCCCTATTATAGCTTGGAAAATTGCTTTCAAGCTCCACGAGCTACCTCTGACGTCACGTTATTTTAATAAAAAATACTCCATTGCAGGTGTACGGAATTTTTCAGTTTTAAGTTTTTCGATTTTATTGGTTAGATCTTTTTTACTTTTGACATATTATGTTGTTGATACATTTATTACAGTGACAGATGTTGGAGTTCTCACGGTTGAGACGATGTTATTTAGATTTCTATTTTATTTTGAGAGGTCAAGCCAAGGTCAGATATTACAGAAATTAATTTAACAATTTTGGTGAGGAGCTCGTGGCTAAATAATAACTGCCGCACGGGTCGATCTTTAAGGTTAAGCAACGTTTGCCAAGGTTGGTCTGTGGATGGGTGACCATCTTAACATAACGAGTTTCCTCCGTACCTCGGAAAGCACGTTAAGCCGTTGGTCCCGGCTGTCATTTGCAGATCTTAGGCAGTCGTTACGGGTTGTCAGAAGCCAGTAAACCTGACTCCAGTCTTGCCAAGATGTACCGTGTTACCCAGTTGATGGGTTGTGGAGGTCTGGTGGGCAGCCGCTCCACGTAAAACACTGGTATTCAGCTGAATCCGGTTTGACTTGAAGCCGACACCAATATAAAGTTGGGAAAAGTCTAGGCAGATGATGAATGTAACAATTTTGGTACAGATAATTTTAAAAATAAATTAAATATAAAAGCATAAGCGTATGGAAAGGAAAAAGCTAATTAGAAAATCTTCTAATGTATAGGTATACATAAAAATCCATTGTCATTTAATAGTTTCGCTAAATGTCGAAAATGGCTCATCCGATTTGAATAGTGGTTAGGAAAAACAAATACTAATAATATAATAGAGAAGTAAAGTGAGTTTGAGATGTTGTAGGGGTTCTACTGGATCTACAGAACCGACTTTGATTTTTTTTTGTGTACTTTCACTGCGTAAGAGGTTGCTGGTGTTTTACAAATAACCCTGTATATTAACCTGAAAAATACCGCCCAACGAAGTGGGCACGGGTCAGGAAGTTTACTATAAAATAAATAAAATAAGAAAATAATATTCGTTTTCCTCCTTCACTATACTCTCGCTTTTAAGGGACGTGACACATCTTCTTTTCCACACATCTCTAGTTTTCGCTGTCTCAAGATTTATGTCTTTAGTCCTCTGTAACCATATTGTCATCTTTGACACAATCCGTCCATTTAGTCCAGACACATGGCCATTCCATAAAAACCGGTATAAACACAAGTTCGAAAAGAAAAAACTAAATCAAAATCGGTTCATCCGTCTAGGAGTCACGATGCCACATAGAAACACACGTAAAACTAAATAACACCCCTATTTTGTCCGAGGGTGAGAAATACGAAAATATCGAACCCCAACCCCACCATGAAAACATCACCCCTAAAATCGACATGTTCAAATGACGTCATCCATCTAACCATGTAACTGTTGACTGAAACGATAAAATGTAACGCACAGATTAAATTATTATCCGTCCGCCCTCCGAGGATTCCCGGATCTTATTAAAGCATACCTTGAAATATCGACGGAGGACAAACGATATTTTGTTCGACCCTAAAGCTACGATCACACGAGCTAAAATTGTTGAAGATAGTCGAAAACTAAGGGCAGAAATTGTTAAAAAAAAATATTTAATAACAATTAGGGTGCGTAGTTAATTAAGTAACTCCAGGTTGGTCCGTATCGCCAACATAGCTCAATGACAGTGATCCGACAGCTGGCTTCTAGCAACAGTATATCTCTGCCAAGAGTCGATCTCCAGCAACAGCTTGCCTTTAGAAACAGCTATCCTCTAGAAACACCTAAGAGCCGATTCTACTATTTTTTAAGCAACTTTCGCATTCGCGTCTCAGTAGCAATCTGTCGAAAAGCCATGAGAATGGGGTATTTTAATAAAAAAATCTAATTAGTCCGTCTGATAGATTTTCAAAAAATATTGGACACGTATTTTTTCTTTTTTACATAAACAAATAATTAAGAGGATATAGTGAGTTGAAGACACGCGTGACGTCATTTGGCTTGGTAAAAATGTACCAAATTTACCAAGCCAGATGACGTCACGCGTGTCTTCAACTCGCTGTATCTCCTTTACGTGACGAATATTTTTTGAATATCTATCAGACGGACTAATTAGATTTTTTTAGTAAAATACCCTATTGGTATTCTGGTCTCTAGCTACAGCTGATCTTAAGTAGAAGCTGGTATCTAGCAACAGCTGCTCCAACCTCTGGAAATAATTGCTAAAAAAGTTTCCCATGTAAGCCGGCTTATACAACAAAAGCCTCTTTTATCCATGATTTAGCGGCCGTATACGAAGCTATGAGTTTCGATTTTTGTTAATTGCCCCATTTAGATATTACGGTAATTCAATAAAATTGCTTCGGGAACTTTTAATTAGAGACCCGATTTTGGGTCCGAGTTTTAATGATCGGGTAACGTTCCTAATGTTTCAATGATTAATTCACATTTAAGTATTTTTTTCGGATGTTTCATTTCTGAAACCAATTATATTGGAGAATTAGAAGAGAATAGAATACTTCTCTACTACTTTGAAAGCTGCTATTTGGCATGTAGGTTCCTAGAGGAGTATAGGGAAGCATTAAGAGAGGATTTCCCGAAATTTCTTTGGGAACGGAAGAAAACGGCTAATGCTAGTACCCTTATTACATCTCACAGTGTATGATAAATACTTTCTAATCATATTTGAACCATTTTCTTCATGCCCTCAATATTTTTAGGCAGATATCAGTCTACAAAATATAGGACGAAAGTTACAAGTGTTTTTGAGACGAAAAAATAATACTCTCTTGCCCCTACATCATTTTATTTTGGATCGGCATAACATGCAGCCAGTACCAGCCCAAACCACAGTCGTACTTACATACACCATACATATTTCAGCTCTAAAATGTATGAAAAAAAAAAACAATTTTCTTTGCTTCCATGTTCAACTAAACATTGAAATTATAAAACGTTCGAGAAAATGATTTTCCTAACCAAGCAACCAAATATAATTTACCTAAACACGTCCCTAGTGATTTTACTAGACCCAACCCGACCTCCAGCAACCGTTGTACGAAATTATTATCATTTTAGATAATATTTTCTACCTTTTTCTGACATGTGGGTAAAGTTTATATAATAGTAGCGTCCCGCCCTTGCTTCTCACGCTTTTTATGACTTGACAAAACATTTAGTTTACTTTATATGTAAGTTAAATACTAAACTTTATTACATGTACGTAATAACAGGCACCGCAATGTTTGCAATGGATGACTTTTTATGGGAGAAGCTCGCCACACATTCCCAACCACTGCAACTCCTGAAAGCCAGAATCAACAGTGGCGACCACCAGAGTGCGAGTCGGACTCGCACACGAAGGGATCCGTGCCGTAAACCTTAATTTTTATTATTTGTTGTAATAGCGGCAATAGAAATACACAATCTGTGAAAATTTCAACTGTCTTCCTAAGCTATTACGGTTCTTGAGATACAGACTGATAGACGGACAGACGGACGGACGGACAGCGGAGGCTTAGTAATAGGGTTCTGTTGGTTACCCTTTGGATACGGAACCCTAAAACCTGTGGATGGCTGTCCAATATCAATCCATTACCTTCTCGTAAGGTACATACCGAGACTTCTCCACTCCTGGGAAAGTATGCTAAGTCATTGGCGCCGCCCGGTTGTTAATTGTAGATCTTTGGTAGTCAGAAACCAGAAAAATCTGATAAATAGCAGTTGCTCAATGTAAAATACTGGTACAAAGCTGCATCCAATCAGACTGAAAGTCAACCCAATATACTAAAGTAATATACGTATAAACTATTTCGATTCATCTGCCTAGCCTTTTCCCAACTATATATTGGGGTCGGCTTCCAGTCAAACCGGATTCAGATGAATACCAGTGTTTTACGTGGAGCGGCTGCCTACCAGACCTCCGCAACCCATTAACTGGGTAACACGGTACTTCTTGGCAAGACTGGAGTCAGATTTACTGGCTTCTGACAATCCGTAACGAATGCCAAAGATCTACAAATGACAGCCGAGACCAACGGCTTAACATGCTTTCCGTGGCATGGAGGAAATTCGTTATGTTAAGATGGTCACCCATCCACAGACCAACCTTGGCAAGCGTTGCTTAACCTTAAAGATCGACCCGTGCGGCTGTTATTATTTAGCCACGAGCTCCTCGTATAAACTATTTCGATAAAGTTCTCTAAAAACGAGTAAAAATAAATAGTTTGATTTAGACGTCCTGGATTAGTATCAATTTAACCCCTAAAGAAGGGACAGTTCGATAGTGAATAACATCTGTAGCTGTAATCGAATTTGATTTTTTATTGGTACATACGCCACAAAACGTTTTGGGAACACATTCATAATGCGTACAGCTAAGGAGTGGAATTCCCGGCCTGAGTCTGTGTTTCCTGATAGCTGCAACCTGGGAGTCTTTAAGTTAAGAGTGAATAGGTTAATTCTAGGCAAGCGTGCTCCATCTTCGACCACATCATCTCTTACCATCAGGTGAGATAGTGGTCAAACGTGTGCCTGTCTATAGGAAAAAAAAAAACATAATTCGGTTATCTACATCTAATAAACGAAAACTTCTAGGGTTTAATTCATCAGATGGAGTTATAATTATAATAGAGTCAAATTAAATTTTGTGAAAATCAGCATTTCAAAGTTCGTTGCGCAGTTTAGGAGTACAAGACGGTCATACAGACAGACACTTTATTTTACAACAAGTTTTTATAGAAATATGTACAAGTTAATATACTTAGCCAATTTGTGCCAGGTCATGTAGGTTTTTGCCAACCATTCAGAATATAATGTATGCAGCAATAATGTGAGCCTAGGTAATAAATTACAAGGCTTGACGTGCAATTTTTCATATCCATTGTAGTGCCGAGTACGTTAGACTAAATATTTTGTTAAAAGGAATAACAATAATTATGTGACATAGGCGTCTTTTTCTACAATGGTAACAAAACTAACTTTAAAATTGATTTCGATAGGCACGATAGTCTGATCCCTGAGACTAAATTGACACGTGCAAATGTCAAAGCTGACTTATATTCTATTGTAATCTATATGTCAGTTTGCCATCTGCACTTGTCAATTTAGTCTCAGGGATTAAAAAACACACTTTAGTCACTGAAATTGATTAGATTTTTATGATCAGCTGAATTGATAGGCGTTGTTCATGAACTAACCCTATAGAAAAAAAACCGGCCAAGTGCGAGTCAGACTCGCCCACCGAGGGTTCCGAACAAAGTAGCTACAAATTACTTTAATTAAAGACTCACATTTCACAGCTTTAGAAGACTGTAGATTTTAGTACATGGATTAAATTTCAACTCGATACCTCCACGCGTCCCCGAGATAAACGGTTTTGATAGACAGACGAACGGACAACAAAGTGATCCTATAAGAGTTCCTTTTTTTCTTTTTGAGGTACGGAACCCTAAAACACATTTTTCCGTTTTCTTAGTTTACAGTATGTATGCTTATGTCCATTAGTGCATAGCTAAAGCCATTGCTTTACGTCATTACCATTGGTAATGACATAATAATAACTTTAAAAAATAAAGTTACGAGCTAAAAATATACCTGAAAAAAAAAAACAACAATACGAGAGCATTATGAGAATACTAGGTATTTAATATAAACTACTCGTATAACAGCAAAAGTATTTCGTAACTTCCCACTTTTCTTCACGCCCACTCTCGGGATCTTTTCCTGGAATAAAATTCTCGAATGATTCATATTGATTCCCGGAGACCGTAGCCAGTTCAAGTAGGTACGGCTTACTCTGGGGACAAGAGAAAACTTATATGAGAGGAAACGTGCACAAAAGTTAGCGTAGAATACATAGTTTTGTCAAATATTCATGGGAAAACGGACGCCAAACATGTCACTTGAAAACTCCTGTGAGTATATTAGTTTCCACTTTATGATGTGGAAAGGGAGTTTTGTTTAGTTTAATATTACATCGGATAGGTCGAGTGATTGACGGGCTCTCGCACTAAGTTGTTAAGGGACCAATAGAAGGAATCAAGGAAAATGGTTGAACTTCACTTTCGGTGGACTTGAGTGACAAATACGTCAATAGAAGCCCCACTGGTTTTGACCACAAATATTCTGTTAATGCATTTGTTTATTAGCAACATAAATATACAAGTTATAAGCGTACATTATTTAAAAAAAAATGGCCAAAAATAATACAAAATCAAAACCAAAAAAAATATTATTCATGTCAAGAAATCGTACTAGATTCTGGATGTGGCAATGGACTTTCATTGAGTTGCAGTGTTTTTCTCAGTTCGCTACGCACAAAGGTATCTAGGGGGTCGCCAAACTGTATAATGTAAATGTTGTATTTTATAAATTTGTTGTACACCTACCATCCAAAGTGTAGTCCATCCAGTCAAAAGTTGACTGGTAGAAAATGCCTTGTTGCATTAAGTCCATGCTTAAAGTTTAAATAAATAAATAAATGTTATAATACCAGCTCGAATAAAATTTTGATTTACAAGGCGAAAATAAGACATATTTCTTAGAACACATTTGCAAAACGAAATTATTTTTCTCTCAGCTACCTCTGGCAGTTAGAATAACTATACTCTGAACTACGAAAACTGTTATGATCTTGCCCTGAAAATTGGCAAAGTTTGTGACATCCATAACTAACATTTTACCTAAACCATTTCACTAGCATCGGATTGAACGCCGCGCAACTCAATTCCATCAGCGATAATCCACTATATTAACTATTCATACTGAATTTAATGCAATTTAAATACTGCACGGTTTGACAGATTAACGCTCACCACACTATCAGGATAAATTATTCAATTGCAATTATTTTTTTTTTAATTGACTTCAGAAATTAAAGTTTTTTCTTTCTTCCGATGTTATTTTGTACCTTGTAGTGTTTTGTTTTTGGAAGTCGGTTGTATTTTTTGTAAAAAAAAAAAATATTTTTCTCTTTTTGGTGGTACCTAGGTACCTACGTACCCATTAGCAGCGTACTGGCGCAATGTTATGTTAAGAACTGGTGTAAACACTAAAAAAACATGCGATTTCAGCAATCCCGATCCCTTTGCTATCATTTATTGAAGAGTTCCGTTGCCTACCTCCAAAGTTTTTTTGTCAGATCATCACCAAATTGAAACGGGACCAGTCCAGGAAAATACTCTTTCAAACAAAAAAAGAATCATCCAAATCGCCTGACAATTGGCTAAAGTATCGCTGAACAAACATTTTTCATGGGATCTCATCATCAGATCCTAATTTATACCTTTTATCATCAGGTCAGCAACATGAGATGATGATTACCAGGCACAAATATCTGAATTGCGTTAGAAAGTTCATGGAAAACATTGTATGTGGCTATAAAATTTGAGGGTTGCCTTCGATTTTCGTGGGATCCCATTATCAGATTCTGACATGGTGACCATGGGACCAATCGAGAAGTTATACCCTTTCAGATGAAACAATTTTTTTTCAAATCGGTTCATAAATGACGGAGTTATGAGGCAACAAACATAAAAAAAACAACCGAATTGAGAACCTCCTCCTTTTTTTGAAGTCGGTTAAAAAGCATGCGTAGCGTAGTATGTGCTACGACGTAGCACAGCGCGTAGCCTGGTGAGAGCTACGCCGTAGCACAGAGCGTAGCGCGTAGTTTAGTGTGGGCTACGCCTTAACAGAGCGTGTAGCGTTACGAGATTTTAACTTTATTACTTTATACGAAATACATAGCCATATCTTTAGAGTGTTGTAGAGTAATTTAGTACAATAATAGAAGCATAATATGGTCATGGCCTTATCATTTTGTTTTAGCCAAGCTTTCCATCAAACTGCGATATCAAAAAAAGCACTATAAAATTAAACTCAAACGAGTTCATCAATACATCCATTCAAAAACACAATACAACAAAAAGCACATAAAACATCGAATGAATGACGGTGTGTATTTAGCCCATGACGCTAACATATTCCAGTTTTTTCGCCATTTCTCTTTCATTGTTATCAACGTGAAGACTATTATCATGCTTCATTTAAAGTGCAATTTATCATTTTGATCGTCGGATAACGGTAAGGTACAAAGAGAGTTAATAATTGAAAATATGTCCATTTTACTGTCATTTGCATGAATTATTGCTGGTTGAATATGCGGTTAGTCGAAGTGTTCATTAATTATTGGGTTAGTATTTTGAAGAGAAGTTTAACGCTATTTTAAAGTCGGGATCTAAACTGAATTTGCTGTTTCTCACTTATCCCATTCCCACGTGTGAATTTCGGAAATATTCCCAAGGGAACATATTCCCGGGATAAAACGGATTAGACTTTAATTTACAACTGTACTAAATTCATCCAGATCCATTCAGCCGTTCTGGCGTGATTGAGTTAAGTTCAAACGTCCATTCACCCTGCCAGCTAAGCTTGGCAATTATGGCAAACTCCCTTGGGGGCTTATTTCCAGTAGTGGACGTGTCTTTCGGCTGAAATATTGATGGTCCATCCTAACTTTCGCATTTCTAATAGTAGCAAGTTTCATGCAGGCCTAGTACTTGGCCGGATTTACACTAGGCTGACAAATATGTCTTCAGCATCCTCAGCCCGAACTCGTGAGCCTTGTGTAAATACGGCTTAAGAGTTTGTTTGGCTAATCCTGCATTAAAACACTTACAGTGTCGTTATGCAATTTGCTCTGGAGATCAACGTTTGCAAAGAGTTTTGATTGAACATCAATAAGTCCTTCCATTGGATATGTTACACAACACAGATTTTTCTAATTTATCCCCAAAAGTGGCCATACTAAAAAGTTATTAACTTTCGTTACGCGACTGTATTTGGGTCACAGAGGTTGTGACAGACAAACACACGTGTGACAAACTCCAATAAGGGCTTCGTCTTGCATTCGGACGTACGGAACTTTAAAAACCGGCCAAGTGCGTATCAGAGTCGAACAAGAAGAGTTCCGTACCATAAACCTTAACTTTTATTATTTGTTGTTATAGCGACAACAGAAATGTCTACCTATTACGATTCTTGAGAAACAGCTGCTGACAGACGGACAGACAGCGGATACTTATTAATAGGGTTCCGGTTACCCTAAAATGGTAATTCTAGCGTTTCCCGTAGCTTTGCTCCCTTGGTCTCCACAAGTTTAGAAATCTCATCATTCCTTTCCTACTTTTGCCTTTAGTGTCACAACTAAAACCCAAATTTCCCGAATTGCCCGTCTATAAATAAGCAGATTTGAGGTCAGAACCGAAGTAGATTATCATTAACTCGGCGTCAGAGTCTGTTTGATTGGCTGGTCACACAACTACCGGGGGACTAGTTACTCGTCTGTGGTCGAACGCGTAACTAGTGCTGTCGTTGTGAGTCTGTCATAAGCTTTAACTGATTGCATTTATTAGCTTTACTTTGCTTTGAAAGCTGCTGTTGATTTATTCGGTGTGATTAGGGAAAAACATGTCTAAACTAATATGTTTTAGAAATAGGCTCAATTTTTCGATTTGATATCACCTACTTAAATAGGCTAGTTTTCACCATCAATGAATTGCAAATCTATTGTGTTTAGTTGGAGTATTGAAGAATGATGAACACGTATTTTTTTTTTGTAAATCAATGAATATTAACAACGCTTGCCAAGGTTAGTCTGTGGATGGGTGACCATCTTAATATACCGAGTTTCCTCCGTGCCTCGGGAAACACGTTAAGCCGTTGGTCTCGGCTGTCATTTGTAGGTCTTTGGGGCAGTCGTTACGGATTGCCAGAAGCCAGTAAATCTGACTCCAGTCTTGCCAAAAAGTACCGTGTTATCCAGTTAATGGGTTGTGGAGGTCTGATAGGCAGCCGCTCCACGTAAAACACTGGTATTCAGCTGAATCCGGTTTGACTGGAAGGCGACCCCAATATAGTTGGGAAAAGGCTAGGCAGATGATTTTTCTTTGAAAGCTGCTGTTGATTTATTTGGTGTGATTGATAACATTTTAAAACTAATATGTTTTAGAAATAGGCTGAATTTTTCGATTTGAAATCACCTACTTAAATAGACTAGTTTCCACCATCAATAAATTGCAAATCGATTGTATTAAATTCGGAAGTGAGTGCTTGTGACGTCAGAACGCATTATAAATTATACCACAGCGTGACGTATTGAGAATTTTAAAAGCGTCATATCTTCGTCAATTTCGGATTATGTAACAAAGGAAAAAAAACGGGTCAAATATTTTTTATATAATCTAACTGACGAACAAATTAGATTTTTTAAGTGGACAAGCCTATTGTTTGTTAAGCTAAGGAATGTTTCCGGATGATCTTTAAGTCAAGAGTGAATAGGTTACTTCCAGGCAATCATGCTACATCGCTTGTCATCAGGCCAGATAATGGTCAAACGCAAAATTATCAATGTCAAATAACCAAAATAAATTTCTGATCAGGATTTCTAGTGATAAATGTATTTATTATATTACAATATTATATTATATATATATAATATTGTAATATAATTAAAATATAAAACGGTATTTCCAAAAAAACCAAACACTGCCATTAAAAATGTGAAAGTAACTATCTGCCTGTTTATAACCTGTTTTAGTCGTAACGGCTGAACAGCTGTAGATAAAATTTGGCATATGGGTAGACCATATCTCGGATAGTGAAATAGAATAATGTTTTTATCCCGGGAGGATGTTTCTTTGGGATGATTCTCTATTTTCACTCGAGAGAAACCGCTCGCCGCGCGCGTAGAAACTTGTTAAATATTTCATTACTAACTTTTGCCTCCGACTAGTCCGTGCTAGCTTGTTCCCGTAAGAATTTCGGGAAATTCTCTCTTGGTGCTTTCTACGACTCTCTCATAAGTAATGGAAGAATTTTATATAGATATATGATAGCAGTTAGCGATAGTGCAGTTTTTCGTAAATGGATCAGTATTTCCAGACATAACTTCTTAATACAGGCAAACAAACATAAAAACAATTTTCACTCTTCATGATATTGGTTTAGTAGTACAGAATTTAATCTCAAAACATTTTAAACAGTAGATAAAGATGAAGGCTTTTTCTTTAAAATTTTGAAGACGGTACGTTTTTCACAAAGCGAGCAGTTTTTTAAAGTAATTCCAGACGGTAGCGTAAAATGACAGCACTTCTAGAGGGTCTTTTTATTTAAAGTTACTGAAGAAATCTACACAAGTTGAGCGAAGTTGTTTGTTCCGATTGAAGTTCTTACTGAGATCTTTAGATCTAATAGAACTTCGAACTTTGAACAGTTGAAGACAAGGAACATGTAGCACTAATTGGTGTTGAAGGTAAATCTGAGAAACTCAGGTACCTAAATAAGTCTAACTTTGTGATAGTAGTTCCGCCCCAGATAAACTTGCAATAAGGTACATTGACCTGCTAGTCTATTCTATAAGTAACCATTTCGACATCGAGTTTCACCTGAGTGACAAACCTCACGAAGTGAGCTTTATTGCACACAACATAAAGGTCTTACGTTTGACGTAATTTGATACTCACCTCGGATTCCACTACCGAGACACGAAATGTTGTTACAGAATAGTACTGTAACTAAAATCCCTTCGCAATGAATATTTCAAACCGTTTTTCAATTCTAGAGAACGTAAAGGAAACGTTACTCGATTCGTATGATCTTCACGAAAGCTTTATGTCATTTTTTCTGTGTTTGATATTAAGAAAGTCAATTCTATGTGGGTCATTGACCGTTATTGAACATTTGTATGGCGCCTACCATAGCTACTGTTTCGACCAGTATCTAATTTTTATCCAGGTGATTTGATTTTTTTGTGGAAAGGCGATAAGGGCACCCATTGTATGTGTTTTAGTTTTAAGTTTCCTTTTGTATTTAATTTTTGGTGTACAGTAAAGTATAAATAATGTTAATAAACGTGATTTTGGCTTTATTACTACACTTAACTATAGAAACTTATTTAAACATGCCGAATTTTTCATAGTGCCAATTAACAGACGTGATGTGGTGATGATTGCGTCTTATATTCATTCATCGCTATAATTTTACGACAATGCTTATTACCATGATTCGAAAAAAATACTTGCTTATATGGAACAAAGTCCAAAAACTAGTATTCTTAAAGAATTTGGTGCATGCAATTTGAAACAACCGTGTCCTTGGGTATGAAAAAAAAAATACCTAGATATCTTATACAAGCTCAAATAAAAAGGCAACTAACATTGCTGCATCAATCTCAGTATATCACAAAAGCTTACAAATATAAGCAGCAATGTCTAACTTACATTAGTTAAGTTAACATAATATTTTAATGTAATTACTAAGGCCGTGTTCAGAGTGATTGTGCGGTGACTGGGGCGGGTGCGGGCGCGATAAGAGGCTCTAGCTAGACAATTGACAGCAGCAGTAGCGTGGTGAAGGAAATTGTGAAAACGTCAATAATGTATGGAATTGACAAACTCTGTCAAAATACCACGTCACCAATCTGTCGTATTTTGACATTTGGACAGTCACATTCACTCAGAGCGTCGCGAGTTGTTGTCAGATGTCTTTCCTCAGGGTAAAACAATAGACGATCGCTTGCCCGTCACGTCGCGCTTGACGCTCACTGAAGTCACTTCTGTACAGACGCAAACAACGGTTTCAAATGTTTTGAAAAGCGACCGACTGTAGGCGCCTATTTCGGTTTTTCAAAACAAATTAGCGCGACGATCGCGTATTTGCGCAATGATAGCTCTGTACTATACAACGCTTCATATTTTTCTCTCGGGAGCCTTAGAGCCCGCGCAAGCTCGTCACCCTGTCCGAGGCCTTATCACAACCGTATCGTGCAACTCGACATGTACACATATGAAAAATAACTATATTAACAACTTCATTAAATTATAAAGAATTTTAAGTACAATATTCGCGATGTCGTGCCATTTTATTTTTTTTGTTAATAAACTGTGAATTTTTCGCCTGGCTATGTTAGTTGGGTACTTGTAATAAATTATGGTATGCAAATTATATGGCAAATCGTAAAAGTAGGGTAGTTACAAAGGAATGAACTAACACGATAACTGGCGTGATAATTTTTTGACTGCTAAATTAGAGACACATTATTAACACACATAACACTCATATTGTAAGCTCTATTGAAAGAATCTTCGTCCTCTCCAGTAGACTCAGCTGCCATGGTCGGCAAAAAAAACTTTCTAGTCGAGGACGTTAATTCCAAATCAAATCTATAGTAATACTATAAAGCTGTAAAGTTTGAACTACTGGTTCGAATTGATAAAAATATATAAGTGTTGGATAACCCATTTATCGAGGAAGGCTATAGGCTATATAACATCACTCTACGACCAATAGGAGCAGAGCATTCATTAAAAATGTGACGAAGACGTAGTTGCGCGGATCAGCTATCAGGAAGATATAACTGACTGATAATATGACTCAGGAGGCTGAATCGAGTGGAGGATATTAAATAAGAAATGGTAATGTAATAATAAAAGTTGATGATGATACGCGAAACTATTGCTATCTAAAAGTGAGGTAGCTTTTCCAGATTAGAAAATTAATTTAATCACTTTCATATTTACTTAAATATAATTATTTTCATGGCGATTGCCTCTATATCAATTAATTCGGGACTAAAAATAATCTTTTTATTTTAAACTTTATTCGTTTGCTGTACACCTGCCACAGTGTATTCTTTTTAACCCAAAGGTTGACTGGTAGAGAATGCCTTGTTGCATTAAGTCCGCCTATGTATCACTATTGGACATAAAGTTTAAATGAATAAATAATCGTCGTAATAATCGTCTGTTTCAGCATCTGCTAGATGAAGAGAGATGATTAAGAGATGGATGTTATATGAAATACGCGAGTTTATGTATAAAATGACGATGTATTTCTAATGGAATACTTCAGTAAGAGTTCCCATTAACTGAGTTTTTCCTATTAAACCCTGCTCCGCTTGTAACACGAGGGGTCCACGTCAATAGTGGATCGGGTGAAGTTTGAACTTACGACCTCTGAGACGTTCCAATTCCTTTCCAAGCCTTTCTTGCAGTTGAGGCAGAGATAAGTGATAAAGAATCAAAGTAGGCTTGCTTAAAAAAAATTTAAGCAATATCATTTTAGTTATAGGCTGCGGAAATAAATGAATTATGGAAAAAGACTGAATTGCATGTTTGGTAAAAATTATACAAAAAATAAGTTTGCATTAATTGTTTTATATCCGACTAGCTGCCCGTGCCCACTTCGCTGGGAGGTGTTTTTCGGGTTAATAGATACCTAGTCTATGTCACTCACAAATAACGTGGCTTACTATTGGTAAAATAATTTTCAAAATCGGTTCAGTAGATCATGATATTACCCCCTACAACCTTACAAATTCACAAACTTTATTTCTTTATAATATTAGTATAGAAAGTATACGAGTAGATTACTCAAATATATTTTTAATTTTGAAGTACGGTAAATCTTCCATTGCGGTTAGCCAGTGACTGCACTTAAAGTCCTGTCAGCGTCATCATCTGCCTACCCTTTTCCCAACTAAATTGGGGCTACATCTAAAAACTAAATCGGCTTGCAGCTAAATCATATTTTACGTGAAGCAGCTACCTACCTGATCTCTACAACCCAATAACTGGCTAAAGTTAAGATACGGTTAGATTTTTGGGCTTCAGAAATTCCGATCGAAAGCCAGGACCAACTGCCTAACGTGCTTTTCAGGAAACAGGGGATCCTCGGTATGTTAGGATGGTCATCCATCCACAGATCGTCCTCGAAGATAGACCAGAGAGACTGTTATTATTTAATTTGGCTTTAAGTATTGACAGTATCGTAAGTAAACTAATTCCAATACAATTCTAAGTACCGTATTCAAAGCAACTGTCGTATTTGAAATGTTCTCATCAATCAAGTATTAAACCACAATTATTTATTAGTTATCGATCCTAAACGGTACTTCAAAATTCAACGACCTTCATCGTTAGTAGTCATGGTTTCCGTGTAGTGATAACTATTATTATGTCGTAAAGTTGGCAAGGTCTTTTGGTGTCCTATTGTAAGGTATTTTGATAATTTTATCACACTTTGACATTCAGTGTACTAGTCAAGACGTTTTTTTTTACAGAAAAACCTCTTATTAAACAACTACAAAATGCGTTTAAATAGTGGTTCACCGACTTTTGGATAGGCTCAAACTAACTGATACAGATAGATACAGCTGGTGAATGTGACGATTCGTATCAGGCTTTTAAATAACAGGAATGGAGTATAATCTCAAATCCAAGCATGGCACCAGGTTTCATAGTAGATTCCCGTTAAATTAACAATGGCCTTCTTCCACCTTAGACGGAGATATCCATTAGAATTTTCCCTAGAATAATCAAAATACTGTTGCTGTGTTAGCTCAATTGATTAGTTCCTCTCGACAAACTGAAATAATTGAAGAGAGCAGAGAGTACCATACTATTAGCGAATGCGTTTTTTGAGATGCTAAAACACAAGGAGCATTTCAACCACGTGACATTTCGACAGCGTTTGTCAATCCCATACATTTTCGACGTTTTAACAATCTCTTTCGCAACGCTACCGCTGACAGAATGTCATTTGTCTAGAGCCTCTGGATAAGGGTGCCTGACCATTTCGAGCGAGCAAGGCAGCGGAGCGGAGAAGTGGAGAAATTTTAACCAATGGAATTGATTAAAATCTTCGTGCCATGTTAGTCCAGGGCCCGCTAGGGCTAGTGCCTGCCGGGGTGCGGAATCCGTTCGAAAGAGACGCCGCAGCCCTGGAACGCTAAAGGCATTGGGAGGAGCACGGATGGGTTTTAGTCAGTAAGAGTCTTCCGCCTCGCCCAGAGCGGAAGGAGTCATTTGATGATTTCCCAACCTTAAAAAATAAAATAATAATAAAATAATAATTGGTTAATATTTCTCCGTTTCTCTGCTCCACTCGCAATGTACAGGAACCCTTTGAATTGGAGAGAGTAAAAAATTTACCTTTCGTTGAATTCCAAATATTTTGTCATTTTGACAGCTGTCATTAAGCCAAAGCCCGAGGCCACAACAATACTTTGTGAAGGCCTGTAGTATCAGTAATTTTAAAGCTGCATCCAACTTACGTAATAATTATTTAACAAAATAATTACCTCGAAGGCTGAAAGTACGCTTATATCAGTATTTAACACCCATATTAAACTCGCGTGACAAAAAGCCGGGCTATTTATAATTCCATACGCAGCCCGAAAGACAAATGGCGCCGGGAGGTGCAAAAAAGTTTTTATTCGCAATACACAATGGGAAAATGGCGTTGAGCTTATACATTTATCAATTTGAAGTAGAGTTATTTACGTGGGTGAACTTTTTGTTTGTTTAATTTTGTATTTTTTGGTGACATCACTGTTAAAATTAACTTTGTTTACAGCTTGATCAGAATACCTAAACAATTGTCCACCACCTTCCTCCCTTCCCCCTTGCCTATCTCCCGTCTTCCTTGGAAACTTACCTTGTATTACTCTAACCCCATACCGATTTTATCTCAGACAAAAACTATGTTAGGTATATCAAGATCGCTTGTCATTTTGAAGTATAGCACTCACCGACTTTGTTTTTTACCTTCATCAGAGGACAGAACTCGTTAGTAGGTGCCTAAAGTCACTCAAATCTAAGATGTATGAAAGAGACATAAAATAAATCTCTTTCGCACTTAGTGATAAAATCATCTTCTATCCCTCTCTACTCAGCTGTCAAATCGGACTTTTTAGGTTTTGGTGACTTTAGTTCATTTGTCGCTGGTATAAATGGCGAGGAGACCTTTGGCGCGGGCCACATAGAAAAGACGTAAGACGAGGACGCGTCGCGGACGGGCGAAAATGTATGAAAGTCGCGCCCGCGACGCGTCTCTTCTGTATGTCCTACGTCGCGACGCTTCTATACATTTTGTATGAAAGAGACGCCGAAGAGACATATGTCTCCGCCCCGTCTGCGTCTTACGTCTTTTCTATGTGGCCCGCGCCTTTGAAACTTATTAATTTTACATATTACTTAAATAATTTATCTTCGTGCGCTGTGTTTATTTATTTATTGGTTACTCATCTGTAGGTTATGTATGGTCACAAGATGTTTCACGTGATTTACCACGACAGCATCCCTGATGCAACTAAATCGATTTTTAGGGTTCCGACCAAAAAACTAAACCCTTATAAGATCACTCGGGTGTCTGTATGTCTGTCCGTCTGTATGTCTGTCTGTCTGTCTGCCTATCTGTCGGTCCGTCCGCCACAGCCAGTTTTCTCCGGATCCACTGGACCGATTCTGTTGAAATTTGGTACGCATATGGACTTCTGTGACCCAAACACGGAAGAGTTACGTTATTATTATTTTTTTTGTATGGGGGCACTGTTGGGGGGCACAAGATCGTGGGACATCAAATGAAAGGGTTTACTGTGAGTTTTTTTTTAACATTTTTAAAATAAATGGTTTTAAAATTATTCAAGAAATTAGACGAGAAATTACCATTCTCGTATTTGGCCAGTTTTTCTTCCAGAAACGTCTTGGAGCCGTCATCAATTTTTTTAACCCATTTCCTATTCTTCTATATCACTTTTAATACAATCCCTTCCATACATAATACAATACGTCCAATCCAACAGAAACTTTTATTCAGCACATGACCATCCCAAATTCTGTAATATACTTAATTTTTCTTTTATTAATTGACTTGAAAAAAAGGAAGAGGTTCTCAGTTCAATTATATTGTTTTTGGTTGTGTTTTCTTAAAAAATCTTCTTTTAAAATTATGAAAGAAAGAAAATACGTTTATTCTGCTAGAAATGACGCACAAAAACACAAAATTAAAATAAACTAATTACTAATTTAAATCTACTATACTATAAATCTGCAACTATGTCAGGACCGGACAAACGAACGAACGATATGCTTTCCGATTGGTTCCACAGAAATGCCATCAAAATCGGTTCAGTCGGTAAAATAGCTAACAAAAATATGCTATCTAATTAAACGAAATTTCGGATTTTGTTGCTTTCCTGTGACTTTTCAAAAAGCATAAAATAAAACTGGCCAAATGCGAGTCGGACTCTCACACGAAGGGTTCCGTAACATAAACCGAAAAAAAACACACCTTTTTATGGGAGCCCCCTTTATTTTTTAATTCAATCTATTTTTAACTATTTGTTATTATAGCGGTAATGGAAATATACACTGTGAAAATTTCAACTACCTACCTATTACGGTTCTTGCGATACAGCCCGCTGACAGACAGATGGATGGACGGACGGATATCGGAGTCTTGGTAATAGGGTTACGTTGGTTTTCCTTCGGTACGGAAACCTACAAAAAAAAAAACTTTTTACAAAAATACAACCAACTTCCAAATAAAAAAGACATTTATAAGATAACCTTAGTTTCACCAGTCAGTGTCAAAAAACGATGAAACATTTTAGAAGTCAGTTGTATTTTTTAAAATGTGTTTGTTGCTATTGTGCCGTGTCTGTTTCGAATAAATGTTGTCTTTTTTAAATCCTATTCGCGCGCAGCATTTTTCCGCAAACAACAGAAAGTCAAAGATGCCTTTAACGCCATCGTTCCCTTGTGCCAATCAATAGCATAAATTGTAAAACAACAAAGGTCCCGCAGAATAAATACGACCTTGTTATAATGTAAGCCGATACTACTCTTATTTTAAACGAGACGTTTGCGTCGTCCGCGGATATTGTTTTATTCCGGGTATACTTTCATAAGTATCCCCGGAATAAGGCACTTGTCTCACCGCCGGCGATCAGCGAGTAGCGATTAAAGCTTCAAACTCGAAACGAGTTGGCGAGCAGCGAGTAGCGAGTGATAAGTTTCGATAGTTTTGACGCTCGGCTTTCAGCGAATGCTTTTGTGCTTTTACTCGCAATTCTCGCTCCTGCCCGCAAATTACCGCTGTTTGGTGAGTTCTCATCGCCAGTTGAGCATCGCCGAGCGAGTGTCGCTAAGCGAGTACTGTCTTTGATAGCTCTTGTCGCTGCGATCAATTAGAGGTAAGAGCCGCTCGTCGGCAGTGTGAACATCCAGCCTATGAATATATATGTATAGACTATGAATGTATGTGTCTCTTCTACTCACACGAGATCCATATCTTTTGTTCCTTTCTTCAGCGGGCATTTAGTCGATAGCTACTCGCTTCCTCGCCGGCGGTGAGACAAGTGCTTAAAAAGGAGTTGGTATATATTATTTTAGATCTATATTATTGAAGCGTAGATTTAAGAGCGTTTAAAGCGTCCTTACGGTATTTCATACAAACTTGCCAGTTTTTATTCTATGGGAAATGAATGAGCCGCTTCCAATGAAACTTGGGAGTTAGTATATACTCGTAGTCCTGACCGATTTTGGCCATGGCGGCCAATCCCAACGTAGACTTGCCACTGGCGCGGGACATATAATAGTGCTAAGTAATTCCATCACTCTCCCTTTGCCTGAGTCTGTGTTTCCGAACGCTGTAAACCCTAATCTCTTCATAGTTAGAGTCAACAGGCTCCTTCTGGGTAGGCTCGCTCCATCGTAGATTTTGTCTCTGTCACCTCTGACCTAGATTAGAGAGCAAGACCATCACAAATATAAAAAAAAAACTCTCATATTCTCATGGGACCTCAACCCAACACGACCGGAGAAAGATCTCAGGACCGAAGGCTTTACGAGCTTCTCGAGGCACGGGGGCATCAGTCACAGAAATTACACTTTTTACCCGACCTGGGAATCGAAGCCAGGACTCCACGCTCGGCATTCGCACTTGCAACTGCGAGAATTACGGAGTAGTTAAATAGTAAGTTGGGAGTAAATAAATACAAGAGTTAATAGAATTATTGAGGGCAATTTTAAGTTTTATTTTTTAGAAAATAAAAAATCAGTTTGCCTTTCTCTCTCAACTTTTTTCCGAAAATGTTTTGGAAGATATGCCATAAGGTAGACTAATAATCTGGTGGTCGCAAGACTCCGCGGGATGTGAAAATCACAGAACAGGTCGAAGTGGCGACGATTGAGGTATAGGAATATCCCCAACATGGGACGCCTTTGGCCGGAATAATGACGTTTTGCGGCAAGCTTGCTTGTAATGGGGTATTTTATTAAAAAAATCTAATTAGTCCGTCTGAAAAATATTGGACACGTATTTTTCCTTTTTTCACGTAAACACAAAATAAAGAGGATACAGCGAGTTGCAGACACGCGTGACGACATCTGGTTTAGTAAATTTGGAACATTTTTACCCAGCCAATCCAATATTTTTTGAAAATCTATAAAACGGACTCATTAGATTTTTTTTTAGTAAAATACCCTATTGTAACTGGCTATATTAATCTTCGCTTGAAGACTTTCATACAGTGTATTTAAAGTACAGCTTGATTCATTGGATTATTATAGGTATATAAATCGTAAGTACCTATAAGATATTACGTAGAAGGAACAAAGCTTACGCTTGTGTGATGACTTTTTCTGTATCGACTAGCTGCAATTTTAGAAATCAATTTTATAGAGCAAAAAATTAACCACACACATTTATGTAAATAAAACCATAAAGATTCTACCAGCCAGTGACATAGCCGATCCAACAATACCACAGCTATGGTTTCTGCTAACCGAGCAAAAAAGCAAAAAAAGGGTAACACCCGTTTAAAAAATGTAAATAACACAAATACAACATGCGTAGTAAAAATGTAAATGGGTAAGACCTTTCGTTTACACACGCATCGTCGCCTGTTCGTGTATTAAAAACCTTTGAAATTTTAAAACGCGGTTCTACGGAATTCCGTGCATTTTCATTGTGATGTTTACCGGTTAACTTACTCGTGCGTGTTTATTTGAATGTATTAAGGAATTGGGTTATTTTGTTAGAAGAAGCATTCTTGGTTTTTTGATCAATAAAAAGGTCAGTGTTTGAGCGCTCGCTGAATGCATGGCTCATTATGATGAAAATTCACTTCTGCAATTGGAAAAAAATCGGATGCACGTGTTACCAAATCTTTGAATTGTTCGAAAACGACCTTTCTCCATTTGTAAAAAAGAGATATATCTAAGTATAAAGAAAACGTTTATTCGACGACAGTCTTTCAAGATACAAAATAAATGTACTGAAATAGATGTAAAAAAAACTAATACCCAAAAGCGCAATGAGGTAAATACTATGCATTTACGAAAAAAAAAGAAATGGGTAGGTATTCATTTGATTTTCGTGGTCGTATCAGAAATATCAAAATAATTACAATATTTTTTTTTACGTCTGTGGTGCCATAATTGGTCTACCATTCTTTACACAAAACACTACAAGGTACAAAATAACTCCGGAAGAAAGAAAAGAACTTTAATTTCGGAAGTCGGTGTCAAAAAATGAAAAACTAACCAAAAACATTCAGTCGATTATTGTATTTTTTGTAGAAAGTTTTTATTTTTCACTTTTTAGTGGTACCTACCTGCGTACCTATTAACAGCGTACCGGCGCGCGGCCCAATGTTATGCTAAGAACTGGTGTAAACACAAAAAAAAACATGCGATTTCAGCAATTCCGAAAGCGATTGAAGAGTTCCGTTGCTTATCTCCGAAGTTCTCGTCAGATCTTCACCAAATAGAATCTGGACCAGTCCAGGAAAATACTCTTCCAAACAAAAAAGAATCATCCAAATCGACTGACAATTGGCGAAAATATCGCTAAACAAACATTTTCTATAGGATCTCATCATCAGCTCCTAATTAATACCTTCCATCATCAGCTCTCAACATAAGATGATGATTACCGAGCACAAATATCTGAATTGCGTTAGAAAGTTAATGAAAAACATAAACATATGTGCCTATAAAATTTGAGGGTTGCCCTCGATTTTCATGGGATCCCATCATCAGATTCTGACTTGGTGACAATTGGACCAATCGAGAAGTATACCATTTCAGATAAAACAAGAATTTTTCAAATCGGTTCATAAATGACGGAGTTAGGAGGTAACAAACATAAAAAAATACAACCGAATTGAGAACCTCCTCCTTTTTTTGAAGTCGGTTATAAACGGACTTCAATGAACAAAACCATTTCAGGACCTTTCAATTGTTTCGTTTGTCCAATTGACAATTTTAATTGATGAATACCTTAAAATTAAAATCATCAAGAAGACGGACACAGACAAAGTAATTAATAAAAACTAATGAAATTAAATGCCCTTTCTAACACAGTAGGTGTAAACTCAATAAACACCGTTCAGTAACATAGTTTCCATTTAATTTATTCGGCGAAAATGATCAAAGTTGAATAAATTGAAATATAGTACGGTATTCTCAGAATCTGCCTTTTAGCGATTTCTGAGTCGTTGGAATAGGTACCCTTGTTAATTTTAGTTAACGAAGTGTGTGGCCGCACTTGCAATTTTGAAGTAGATTTCATGATTGTACTCGTACCTAGCTGTTGTTCGTGATTTGGTTCGCCTATAAATTTTGTTTGGGTAAATAACCTGTATCATCATCATCATCTGCCAGCCTTTTCCCAACTAATTGGGGTCGGCTTCCAGTCAAACCGGATTCAGCTGAATACCAGTGTTTTACGTGGAGCGGCTGCCTACCAGACCTCCAGAACCCATTAACTCGGTAACACGGTAATTCTTGGCAAGACTAGAGTCAGATTTACTGGCTTCTGACTATCCGTAACGACTGCCAAAGATCTACAAATTACCGCCGGGACCAACAGCTTAACATGCTTTCCGAGGCACGGAGGAAACTCGGTATGTTAAGATGGTCACCCATCCACAGACCAACCTTGGCAAGCGTTACTTAACCTTAAGATCGACCCGTGCGGCTGTTTTTATTTAGCCACGAGCTCCTCAAAAGTATATAACCTGTATGGTTTTCGAAAATAAAAGCATTTTTCAGGACTATATACATTCAGTCAAAAAAGTAATGGAATGGATGATTTGTGTATGGTTCCAAATTCAAATCTTTGTTTTTTTGTAGTTGTTAGATTGGCACAACTGTTTTCCATTTTGGCGCGGAGTTTGAGTTGCATCTGTTATTTATATTAAATACAGTGCTGGTTTTAGTAATATCATATATAGTGTGTCTTGCGAATTTGATAATGGACAAAAATATCGAACAAAGAGTTTGTCTTAAATTTTGCATCGCCAATGGAATTTCGTGTTCGGAGTCACTGAAAATGTTACAGAAGGCTTACGGTGAATCGACTTTATCAAAAACTCGTGCTTATGAGTGGTTCAAACCGTTCAAAAGCGGTCGAGATGTGATGGAAGATTTGCCTCGCTCTGGTAGGCCGTCAACGTCTGCAACTGAAGTTAACATCGCAAAAGTGAAGGAAATAGTGACTGAAAATCCCCATTCAACTCTGAGAGAGATAGCCGCCGAACTTACTGTATCCCACGAGTCGATCCGTACCATTTTAACTAATCATTTGGGTATGAAACATGTTGCTGCTCGGCTAGTCCCAAAAGATCTGAATTTTCTCCAAAAACTCAATCGCATGAAAGTCGCTGAGGACATGCTAGAACGAGTCAGTTCGGACCCAACATTCATGAAACGCATTGTTACTGGTGACGAGACGTGGGTTTACGAGTTTGACATGCAAACTAGTCAACAAGCTGTGTGTGTGGCACCCGTTTTCAATCGATAGAAGACATAAACGAGAATTCGCGGCGAGAACTGAACTCAATTCCGGAAGCAGCGTTTAAAAAATGTTTTGATGAATGGATTATTTGTTGGCGCAAGTGTATCGTTTCTAAAGGAGCATACTTTGAAGGTGATAAAATAAATTTGGATGAATAACAGACATTTTGTGTATTATTGATCTTTTCCCGGTACTTTCTTGACAGAGTAGTATATACTAATATATAAAGCTGAAGAAATTGTTTGTTTGTTTACTTGAACGCGCTAATCTCAGAAACTACTGGTCCGATTTGAAAAATTATTTCAGTGTTCGATAGCCCATTTATCGAGGAAGATCGCTAAGACTAATAGGAGCGGAGCAGTAATGAAAATTGAGACGCAGACGAAGTTGCGCGGGACAACTAGTTGTTGATATAATTTAAGTAGAATTCAATGTTGTTTTTACTTTTCCTTATCTATTCTGTTCCTGTTCACATCAGCTGGCCTTCTTTCACTCTTTCCACCTTTGTATCTTAATAAGTCAAGAACATTACCCATATTTAAAGACAGTCGGGTGAAAATTACTTTTTTTTGGAACTCCTCCAAAATTAGTTGACCAGGTACATTGATTGAATTAAGTTTCTCAGAATTAATTTATTGTAATACTAGCAGTTGGCCCACGACTTTGTTCGCGCTGTAATTTCGTTAAGGATCCCTAATTGTTTTCTAGACAAATTTACTAAAAATACTCGACAACCACTATATCCATTGGTGAATACAGCATGAAAATCGGTGCAGTAGTTTTTGAGTTTATCGCGATCAGATAGACATACAGAAGCGGTGGAGGACTTTGTTTTATAATATGTAGTGATAGTGATGATTTTATTCATGTTAGATTTGGAAACGACAAAGGAAGAGAGTAGAGGCTCTAGACAAGTTTAGTAACATTCTGTCAGCGGTAGCGTGACGAAGACAACTCAAACTCGGCGGTCAAAACTAAAAATAATATGTACCTATCACGTGATCAATCCTTTATATTTATGCATGTCCACGATCGCATTTTAATAGCATGACAATTTGTATAGAGCCTCAGCCCTTCAAGAACGCCATTGATGGCCAGTGTTAAAATTTTATGAACGTACAATTTTCATCTTCACCAATACATATCATCATCATCTTTCTGCCCTTATCCCATGTTACTCGGTATTGGCGCAACACATTTTTTTTTCTTCCATTCTGTCCTATCTGCCGTTAAACTATCAATAAGACCATTTTTTTTCATATTGCTCCTTATACAATCCATATATCTTTTATTTGGCCTTCCTATCCTTCTCCATCCATCCACATTTATATTTATTACTATTTTAAGTTACATGTGTTTCATCCCTCCTCTAGACATGACCATACCAAGACAAGCGATTCCCTTTTAACTTTTTCGTCACTGGCGCCACTTTGAATCTACCTCTAATGTAATCATTTATCACTGTATCTATTCTTGGTACTCCATCAACTCAACATTCTCATCTCTGCTTTATGCAATCTATTTTCATCTGTCTTTACCACAGCCCAACATTCTGATCCAAACATAACGATAGGTCTTATCACGGACTTGTAGATTTTCTTCACCAATAGATATCATTTATCTATTCCCTAAAATTGTAGTCACCTTTTTTTTAAGGATGGGAAATCATCAAATGACTCCTCTTGCTCTGGGTGAAGCGGGAGGGAGTGTCAAACTCTTACTGACTAAAACCCATCCGTGTTCCTCCTAGTGACCTTTGCGTTCCAGGTCTACGGTGCCTCTTTCGAACTGATTCCGCAGCCCCAGCAGAAATTGTAGTCACCTACGAGCAAAGCTTTTCAACCGTTGTGCCACTCTCAGTTTCTCTCAAAATGCAGCCAAAACTCCCGGCACAATATCCTACGTCTAGTACACAGCCCACAAGCACTCAGTGTTCTACGTGGAGGACATTCAAAGTTGCTCGACTTTGTAGTACATTGCGGCTTGTCTCCGATATTCAAGTGCTTCAATGTGTAAGCGAGTTTGAACAATGTATTTTGTCAATTTTGGCTATTGTAGGGTAGTTTGATCTGATGTTGATGGAACTTTGTTAGAATTTGCGAAGAATGAAACTGACTGAGTGACTGACAGACAACGGACAGTCGAAACTGCTGGTCGTAAAAAGCTGTTATTTGTACAAGTGTAGAGTAACACTTAGAGGAGATTTCCCGAAATTCCAACGTCGCGGGCAAAAGCAAACAACAAACATGGTTAAGCAATTGGTATAATAATTACTTGAAGGACACTTGCAACCTAAAGTCGAAAGAGGCCGACAAGACAATGTAATTTGTAATGATTTGAATAGAACTTTGAGAACTTTTCAGTTTGAAATCTTACGGTTTTGAATGGAAATTTACGTTTTATAAACGTTCTAGAACGCAAGAAATCATCTACCAAGTCCTTGGTGCCGGAGGTTATACCTAAATATGTTTAACTAGTTGACCCGCGCAATTTCGTCTGCCCCGCTCCTATTGGTCTTAGAGTAATGATATATAGCCTTTCTCGATAAATGGGCTATCTAACACTGAAATAATTTTTCAAATCAGACCAGTAGTTCCTGAGATTAACGCGTTCAAGCAAACAAACAAACTCTTCAGCTTTATATATTCATAGAGATATAAAGTATAGATATAGAAGTATCTCAAATCTCAGCCACCTTTTCCCAACTAATTGGGGTCGGCTTCCAGTCAAGCTGGATTTAGCTGAATACCAGTATTTCACGAGGAGCGGCTGCCTACCAGACCTCCACAACCCATTGTTTTAGAGGAGGAGTTAGATTTACTGGCTTCTGACTATCCGTAACGACTGCCAAAGATCTACAAATGTTAGCCGTGACCAACGGCTTAACGTGCTTACCGTGGCGCGGAGTAAACTCGGTATGTTAAGATGCGTAGCGAGGCAGCGGAGCTGGAAAGCAGACTGGGGAAGCGGAATGGGGAAGCGGAGTGGGGAAGCGGAGTGGGGAAACGGAGTAGGGAAGCGGAGTGGGGAAGAGGAGTGGGGAAGGGGAGTGGGGAAGCGGAGTGGGAAAGCAAGAAAAACCAGTTCGCCGAACCTCAACCTCGCTTCGCATCAATGGATAAACGCTCCGCATTAGGATGCCTGTTCATTGCGAGCGGAGCAGAGACACAGAGAAGTTTTAACCAATGGAATTGCATAAAATCTCCTCACCGAGTCAATCATGTCAGTGACCCACGTGGTACGGAGATTTCATTGATTAAAAATTCTCCATTTCTTCTTCTTTCTTTCTTTCTTTCCATTTTTTCGCTTCGCTGCCTCGCTCTGCGTCAATGCCCAGGCACCCTAAAAGTTAGCGGAATTGGCCCTCAGGTGGATAATCGGCTTGCTTATAAATAAACCTATTAACTATTTGATATTTTAGTTATTTCTAGAACTTCAGCTTTGATGCTATATTCCGGTTGAACGAATCCTTGTAATAACATTGTTCTTTCTGTACGAGAAAGAAAAAATATTCTGAATATTAAAAACGGTGGCTTCGCTTTTGTGCCAAAGCAAATTTGACAGAAACATGTTATTTGATGTCTCGGAGACACAACGCGATTACACACATCGTATAGGTTATTTTCGTAATGTTTGATAAAGTATTATGTGGAGGTAGAACATATTTAGGTAGATAATGAGGTATTCGCTCGGTGCAAGAATAAAAGGTATTCTGTTGAATTTCTTTCCTTTTGTTAGTAAACTCGTAATATCTACCTTTAACTTATTTTTAATTCAGCTTTTATGAATCTGTTTTTCACATTGCCACAAGAAAAGTGAGGCCTGATGGGAGCGAATTCATCTGACTTCGGTCACGTCTGGGCTCAGCTTCATTACCCACAACTGTGGATGATGACGCTAAGGTATGGTAGGCGCCAGATGAATGAGCAAAAACGGTCATTGACCCGCATACATTTACTAATATCAAAAACAAAGTTATCTCTTCAAAGTTAGAGTGAACAGGCTCCTTCTGGGTAGGCTCGCTCCATCGTAGACTTTGTCTCTGTCATCTCTGACATAGACTAGAGTCAAGAGCAAACCCATTACAAATAATAAAAAAAAAACAGAAATTAAGACATAAAGCTGTCCTGAATCTACTTCTATCATGATCCTTTAAGTTCTCTAGTGATGAATAACCGTTCATAATAAAATGTATTGTTCGGGTATCTACGTGGGGATATTAGGGAAAGGTCTGTGTTATGTCTTTAGATCAATCATCATCATCATCTGCCTAGCCTTTTACCAAGTATATTGGGGTCGACTTCCAGTCAAACCGAATTTAGCTGAATACCAGTATTTTACGCGGAGCGGCTGCCTACCAGACCTCCACAACCCAGTAACTGGGGTAACACGGTACTTCATGGCAAGACTGGATTCAGATTAACTGGCTTCTGACAATCCGTAACGACTGCCAAAGATCTACAAATGACAGCCGAGACCAACGGCTTAACGTGCTTTTCGAGGCACGGAGGAAACTCGGTATGTTAAGATGGTCACCCATCCACAGACCAACCTTGGCAAGCGTTGATTAACCTTGATGATCGACCCGTGCGGCTGTTATAATCTAGCCACGAGCTTCTCCAATGTGGTTTGAAAAGTTTGTTGAATTCCTCGTAGTATTTACCTGTATTAATATTGTGTGATTATTTCACATGATTCAAAAAGGCTAATTCCTTAGGCTATATTTTTTTTTTTTTTTTTTACCTAATAATAGGCACGCGCTTGACCACCATCTCACCTGATGGTAAGCGATGATGTGGTCGAAGATGGAGCACGCCTGCCTAGAAGCAACCTATTCACTCTTGACTTAAAGACTCCCAGGTTGTAGCTATCGGGAAACACAGACTCCGGCAGGGAATTCCACTCCTTAGCTGTACGCATTATGAATGTGTTCCCAAAACGTTTTGTGCGTGTGGGTGGGATGTCCACCATGTACCGGTGGCGCATCGCCGTTCGTCTTGTGGTCCGATGATGGAACGGGCTTGGCGGAATTAAATTATGCAATTCCGTCGCACATTCCCCAAAATGCAACCGGTAGAAAACCGACAGGCTAGCAACTCGTCGTCGATGCTCAAGACTTTGGAGCTTCGTCGCGACGAGCCTCTCATTGCCAATTATCCTCTTGGCTCGTTTCTCAATTGACTCAAGGGCATCAAGCTGGTATCTCGCAGATCCGTCCCAAAGATGAGAGCAGTATTCCATACACGATCGAACTTGCGCTTGATATCATTCCAATCAGTTTACTTACATCCTAACATTATGACGTCACACATTTTATACCAGTGCCAAAAACCCCTACCGCGTAAAACACGTAACAGTTGTTCAAAACTTCTAAACGTGATTTTGCAAATGAATTCACAATCAAACAAAACTCTAACTTAAACCTATGTTATAGAGCCTATTATCCTTTGGATAGTTAGCAGGATAATTCTTTTGCGATTTACAAAGGGCCGATTGTAAGACTTTCCTGTAATGCGACTTGTTTCAAGAGATTTTTTTCAAGGAAAGTGCTCTCTTTTCTTACTTACAAAAGGAGTGGATAATACTGAAATATGGCACTACAGGTTTCTTTGTCACGAGTTGCAAAAAACTTACTTTGTTATCAAGCTTTGCTTCAGTTTTGTGAAAAAAAAACCTTACTTTTGGAAATGGCAGCTATAGTGTGGTATTCTCTGCTGCATCTGTGTTCTCTTATAATTTGTAGCCACCAGTCTCCAAAATAAGAGTGAACTTGCGTCTTCTGGGCTCACTCGTTTAATCTTAACCCTCAAACATCGCTTACCATCAGCGGGATGAAAGTCAAGAGACAGAAAGAAAAACAAAGAAAATTTAGTTGATTGCGTCGGCATAAATTATATGAACTAGTTTCTTCCAGTGGCTTCCTACGTGCTAAGTGTTATCACAGTTTTTTTAGGAACCATTCCATATACATGAGGTGAACAACGTAACCCTATTACTAAGCCTCAACTGTTCGTCCGTCCGTCCATCTGTTTGTCAGCGGGCTGTATCTGAAGAACTGTAAAGGTAGATCCTATTTTTATAAAATATAAAATTAAATATCTTAATACTCATTCATAATTTTATTTTAGATTTTTTTTTTCTAAAGTAAAAGCGTTACTAAAATTAATAGGGTGCGTATATTGCATATAATACTTTCAATGCCTTAGTAAAAGGCTGTTATTTTTGTATTAAAACCAGAAACATCAATATTTGTTTTTTTTTTTTTTTTTTTGTCGATGGCCACTCGCAGTTATCAACCCTAGAGGGTTGTCAACTACTGAACCGGATCAATATTTGTATTAATAATTCTTAATTTATAGTATTAGTAGATACCGACTTTAAAATATGTTAGTAAAGAAAAGAATAATACAATTTAGTAAGATAGAAAGATAAAGGCGTAACAAAAATTCGTCAAAAAATGCACGTCGTGACTTTGAAAGGGGCGATACAAGTACCATAAAATAATTTAAAAGATAAACCAAACTTCCCCAACTTGATGGACTCCTGAAATGAATCTGAAAAAAAAAACGAGATAGAATTAATAACAGTAAGTAAGCGGCCGGAAATACGTCTTCGCTTAATTTCCTGGAACAGGATATTGTTATATTATTTCAAAACGAAACGAGCTAGACATCCTTTCAGTGTAAAAAGGTACAATTCAGAAATACAATTTTAAAAAGACGACATTTTAAATCGAATTCAATTGAGAAAATTCTCCGGAGATCGGGCCAAGAAATACGTGTAAAGGACACGGTCGGTGCAATTTCTGGCCGATCTCTTAGAAAACGAGTTATCCCCGACTTCATTGATTGTCCCATGGAAAGTCAAGACTTTGGATTCCGCAACAATTTTAATCAGGAAGAAAAATTGGAGTCGTGGGAAATACTCTTTCCTATTTTGAGAATTGGGGAGGCAAGAAATTTACATGTGGATGAAAGCACGTAGACCGGTATTAACCATTCGAAGTCCGACTTTATTTCAGTTACCTTTTTGGTACATTACAGTTAAAAGTTATTAGGGTTTTCTCGTTCAGTAGTACTTGAGAGATCGTCTTTTGTTTGCGATAGGGTGACAATGGAATGAGTTTGTGAAGTAAGACTATTCTAGAACGATTTAATTTCTTTCGAAGGGAACAGTCGTTGTAGCATCGGATCATTTGATTAAAAACTATTTTTATAGGAACATTAAAGCTCTGAAAGTAATTAAGTTTTATGAGCGAACTAGATTCTTTTTAAACAAATGTTAAAACTTTACAGAGTTTCACAGAATGTTTGTTAAAACTAGGAATCGAGATTTTTATTTACTGAGTATTTGATAACGTGAGATTAAAAATAGCTTTGTTCTATATCTATGCAATATTTGATTTATCGAGTATTTTGCAACTAGATATTAAAAGTAACTGAAACAAAGGACAATTACAACTATGGGAAATTCACAGAAATAAATGTTTGTCCCGAGCCCGATTTTGATGAAAACTTAAAACTACATCATTGGATTTTTGTATAATCCATACTTTTGAGCAGTGGGTGTCTTACGGCAGGCCGCGGGAGGGACGTGTTTGGACTGATATGCAAACAAGTCGAAAAAAATTTAAGTCGCGCTTACGATGGTGTCAAGACAATAGGGACCAAATTAAAATGGACATCTTGGCGTCGCGTCATTCTAAGAGTGACTTCCGTGGTTTTTGGAAGTCCACCGATAAACTCAATGGTAGGCCAGGCCTGCCCGTGAGCGTCAGTGGCGCTGCTGATGTCACAGGGATTGCCGAGCTATTTAGGCAGCATTTAGCTGTTTCGTCGCCGTTGGGACCGTCACAGTTTACAGGCAGTGCTGGTTGTAGTGGTAAGGAGTTCAGTGTCCGGTTTACGGCAAAGGAGGTAAGACATGTCATTATGTCTATGTCGAGGGGCAAGTCTCCAGGCCACGATGATTTAAGTATTTAACACCTTAAGCATGCTGGTCATCATCTGCCCAGAGTCTTAGCGATGTTTTATTCCTTGTGTATAGGACATTCGTATCTGCCTGAGCGGATGATGAAAACTGTGGTGATCCCAATTATTAAGAATAAAACCGGCGATGTTAGTGATAAGAATAATTATAGGCCCATTTCTTTGGCCACTGTTATTTCGAAAGTGCTTGACAGTTTGCTTAACACTAGGCTGAATAAATATTTAAATTTACATGATAACCAGTTTGGTTTCAAAGCCGGTCTCTCTACAGAAGCAGCTATATTGTGTTTAAAGCATACTGTCAAGTACTACACTGATTGAAATACACCTGTCTTTGCTTGCTTCCTCGACTTATCGAGGGCATTTGACTTGGTTTGCTATGATCTGCTGTGGCAAAAATTGCAGCAAGCGTCAGTGCCAGATGAACTGATCCGGATCTTTCAATACTGGTACAACAATCAGGTCAATGTTGTTCGATGGTCGGGGGCTTATTCGACCCCATATAGGTTAGAGTGTGGCGTGAGGCAAGGAGGGCTAACCTCACCGAAGCTCTTCAACCTGTATGTTAATGCGCTGATAGAGAGGCTCAGCAACACGCATGTCGGTTGCCATATTGGAGGTGTGTGCCTAAACAATATCAGTTACGCTGACGACATGGTGCTGCTGAGCGCCTCTGTCTGTGGTGTGTCAAGGCTGATTGGCATTTGTGAGAAGTATACTGAAGAACATGGTTTGTTGTATAACACGAATAAGAGCGAGTGCATGGTCTTTCGGGCCAGAGGGGGGTGTCCAGATTACTTACCAGCAATTAAGCTCAACGGATGCCCACTCAATACAGTTGACACGTTTAAGTATCTTGGGCATTTATTAACCGCTGACCTGAAAGACGATGCAGACATTGAAAGGGAACGTAGGGCGCTGTCTGTTCGTGCGAATATGATAGCTCGCAGATTTGCTCGGTGTTCGAGGGCCGTCAAAATAACCCTATTTAGGGCATTTTGTACGTCCTTTTATACTGGCAGTCTGTGGGTGGATTACACGCAGAAACAGTACAGCGCTCTACGTGTCCAATACAACAACGCGTTCAGGATGCTCATGGGGCTGCCTCGCTTCTGTAGCGCGTCGGGGATGTTTGCCGAGGCGCGTGTGGATTGTTTCCACGCAATCATGCGCAAGCGGTGCACATCCCTATTGCATAGGGTGCGGGGCAGCCGCAACAGTATCCTGAGCGCTTTAGCTGATCGCTTTGACTGTCAGTACGTGAACCACTGTTGCATGGTTCATGTACGGACTGATATTGCCATATTATTTTAATCTCACTTTTTTAATTTTAGTCTATTATAATCTATATCTATTGACATTAATCAATTGAATAATATGGGTATAATGTTTCTGAAATTTAAATGTAAATTCATAATAATTAATGTGAGCTATTGTTATTTATCAAAATTATTGTATTAATTGTCTATGGGTTTCATGGCCTGAAAGAAATGAATTTTATTTTTTTTTAAATTATTCATGGACAAGTAAGTATCATTGTGTTTCTGTCAGTTTTGTTTGCCATTTTACATAGGCAAAGCCACGGGCAGAAGCTGGTTTAACATAAATTGAATACTTCCCAACACAATGATTACGGGACGTAACACACTGAGAAAATTATACAGCTCACCCAATAATCGAGTTACAAAACACAAATAAAACGCTGTAAACGCACCATTAATACGTTCTGATTATTATTTCGGAGTCGATTTGCATGAAAACAAAAGGAAACTGACTAAGGGCAGACCGCGAAAATTATTTCCGCTCCTAAAAAATAAGCGGGGATTTTACATAATTCACGGAGTCGAAAAGTCCGTCGCGGCATTATTTTTTTAGACTGGGAACGGTATTATCCGGATTTGAAGCTCTATTGTGGGGTGAACCTACGTTTTTGCATTGGTGGTAGTTTTTTTAAGACGCAAGGTGCCGAGGATGTTTTATTTGCAATGCTAAGTTGGTAATTATATTTTTGGTGCTTATACATCATAGATATGTAATCCATTTGTTTCCAGCCATCGATCAGTAAGAAAACAAAACTGACAGGTAATTACTTAATCGTTTCTATATCTAATCACATTCACGCATAAAAAAACACACACACCTACAGAAAGGAACTAGTAATTAATTTCTATAATCCATTTTAGTAAGGTCCAAGAAAGACGGAAATTCGTGCAACATTATTGTATATATATCTCTATAGAGATATGCTTGAAAGTAAATAAATAAATATTTCGTCAGTTTAGTCAACGAACTTGAAAAATAACAAATAAACTTTTGTTTCCAGAGGTTCTGTCAGAATAGCGATGTTTCAATTATCTACATCAACGTAAATAAATGGTACGATTAATGTTGTCGGAAATTCTTCAACTTTAGAACTACGAACGTCAACTTTAATCCCTATTTGAGTGGAATAAATTAAAACTGACAAAGTAGGTAAGGAAGGTAACGGAAGTTCAAAAAACCTTTTATATTTATTGCAAAAGTTCGGATGTGATTTGAATAATTATTTTAAATTTAAAACCGTCTGCCAACTGATATTATGCATTGAGTTTAATGTTTAAAATTAATGAAATACACGAACGTGAGATTTACGACTAAAGTTTTAAATGGGATTCTGTTTTGGTTGCTTAGTTGCGTCGTAATTTATTTAAACTAAACATGTGTAGGTACATAAAGGCGCAAACCCAACGCGGTGCACGCTGTGTACGGGCGGGCACACGGCGTATTTTGGCTGTGTGGGTTCACTTGTTATACAACGTGGGCCTACGTTTCCCTCTTTTTTTGTTTTTTTTTGTTAAGGATGGGAACATCAAATGTTTCCTCCCGGTCTGGGTGAAGCAGGAGGGAGTGTCAGACTCTTACTGACTCCGTGTTCTTCCTAGTGCCCTTTGTGTTCCAGGGCTACGGTACCTCTTTCGAACAGATTCCGCAGCCCCAGCACGCACTACCCTTAGCGGGCCCCGTCTTTTGTGCTGACAGCTCTTTGAGGCGCGCGGGGATCACAGCGCGCCGTCGTCCCGGGCCTGGTTGAGATCAGACGGCGAGCCACCTAATGCTCGCCGTCCGCAGGACCGCGCCTACGGTGGCCGGGAATCGTCCTGCGACTACGTCTACGTTTACCCTGCTGAACACACTACACACTCACGACGATGTACAAATGTAGCATGGCCCTCCGCGGCACACGGAGAGGTACGCACGGTTTTATTCGTGTATAGCGTGTACCGCGTGCACAGCGTGCATGGCGTTGACAGTATTGAGCTGTGTGAGTTCCATATCCGAGCAAGCCACGCGTGTACTAATGACGTCAATTGATGCGTAGCATGTCTGTGGATTGCAGTGGAGACAATCTAACACGTTTTCATCCAAGACGAAGCCTCACACACTTGCGTAGCCTCTCCCCTGCGCCGCGGTGGGTTGCCATCTTAAAGCTTATAAAGAAAGTATATTTCGAGAATATTTAAATAGGTACCGTCTAGTTACTTAACCGAAACTATGTATACTCTCTGCCTGCGTCTGTGTTTCCAAAAGCTTACAACCCTAATAATCTCTTCAAAGTTAGAGAGAACAGGCTCCTTCTGGGTAGACTCGCTCCATGGTAGACTTTGTCTCTGTCATCTCTGACATAGACTAGAGTCAAGAGCAAACCCATTATAAATAAATAAATAAAATTCTATTGACCTGTTTTTAATTTCAGCAACGGTACGTAGAAAGCCAAATACAAAAGCGAGATAATCCATGATCCTTAAAAACTATTAATTCAAATCCCTCTCCATTTAAATTAATATGGATTTTTCGTACCATCCATGAATATTTAACATTTTTATTGCCGAAATAATAATGTAAGTAAATAAAGAGGTACCAGGGTGTCATAAACGAAAGCAGGATAAAAAAGTGAACAGCACTCATCCCTGATTGCGACACGTAATCTGACAACCAATCCAATCTTCTACAGACAGATAAGGCGTTACATTTCCATCATGCATTAGTGAAAATAGAAGAAAATACAATGAAAGTACGTCAGCCACACTTCCGAGGTACCAGGAGACAAGGAAGAGTAAGAAGTACAACGCATAGCTCTCAAACCAGACAGTAATGAGAACGCGTGAAGTCACTACGTAACGACCTGTTTCAAACAAAAGACAAACTCACATACGAAATTAAACCCTAAACTTTGCGTTTGAAAGTTAAAATTGCTTTGTAGGTTTTGAAACTCAGACGCGTCTTTCAACGCTAATATGCGCCTTGGTTTGGTTTTTATTGTCGTGTGAATGTTATTTTTCGTCTTGCAATATTGCCGTTTTTTAGAAAATAGATTAAAATTACACTTGCAAGAGTAGCGGTGATTTAAAATTTATAATTCATATTTTCATAGTTCCGGAAAAATATGTGAATATTCATTAATGCTGACTTGTTGATATATGAATGAATGGTTTTTATATTTTTCAAAGAAATAAATCAGACCCAATATCAAATCGTGCAATATTATTATACTAGTTTTCCAATACCAAAATTTGTTTCAACATTATCCTTTAGTAATCAACAACACACCTTATAGCAGCAAACAGAAAGTCGAAAATCCGGCAACAATTTTCCTCGTTCACGAGATGTTGAAATCAAAGACGCTCCGGGACCTTATTTGAACTAATTTACACTCTGATTTTGCTTTGATATTTATGTCAATTTCATATATTGTAATTTTCTATACGAATGTTAAACTGATATAAATGCCTCTGTATTAACCTTGAATATTTTATTTGGCCAAAGTGTTTTTTTTTTTAAGGATGGGAAATCATCAAATGACTCCTTCCGCTCTGGGCGGAGCGGAAGGGAGTGTCGGACTCTTACTGACTAAAACCCATCTGTGTTCCTCCTAGTGCCCTTTGCGTTCCAGGGTATGGTGCCTCTTTCGAACGGATTCCGCACCCCGGCAGGCACTGGCCCTGTCGGGCCCCATCTCCCATGCTGACAGCTTTTTGAGGCGCGCGTGCAACACAGCGCGCCGCCGACACGGGCCATGGTGCTTACTCTCGAATATAATTCCGATAGATCGACATTGGAATTGTCACGATTGATGACGATATATCTCTCACACTCAGAAAATTACTTAAAAAAAATATATTTAAGTCAGGTGTGTTTGTAGACCAAAAGATGTAACTACGTAATCTAAATTTCAGTTACCTATGACCAGCAGTTTCAGTCACTTAATCAGTCACTAACGGAAGAATTTTATATATTAGGATGGTTAGGAGGAGCTCGTGGCTAAAGAATAACAGCCGCACAGGTCGATCTTCAAGGTTAAGCAACGCTTGCCAAGGTTGGTCTGTGGATGGGTGACCATCTTAACACACCGAGTTTCCTTCGTGCCTTGAAAAGCACGTTAAGCTGTTGGTCCCGGCTGTCATTTGTAGAACTTTGGCAGTCGTTACGGATTGTCAGAAGTCAGTAAATCTGACTCCAGTCTTGCCAAGAAATACCGTGTTGTTACCCATTTAATGGAATGTGAAGGTCTGGTAGGCGGCCGCTTCACGTAAAATACTGGTATTCAGCTGAATCCGGTTTGACTGGAAGCTGACCATAATATAGTTGGGAAAAGGCTAGGCAGATGATGATGGTATGGTTCGGATCTCAACATCGATTTTCAACTAGAAAATATACTGCTTCAAAAATAAAGTTTTAAAATATGATTTCAGAAACTTCTGTTCCAGCAAAAGTTGCAGGTTTCAAGTGAGGATAACTTGGTCTGTTGCGCTTAGAGAATAACTTAGCTTCTACTTGTTTAACCAGGCGTTACTCGTATGATGTCACTAGCTATTTTAGGAAATATTTAAAGTAAATGTGCCGGTAACTACTTACTCGTCGATGGATCTTTTGTATGTGTGTATGCCTATAAGCCATATGGGCCTATAATTATAGGCCCATATAGCATATTACAGGCCCGTATGTAAGTAGGATATTAAATAATTGCATATACTCATCAGCTGCCTAGCCTTTTCCCAACTATTTTAGGGTCGGCTTCCAGTCAAACCAGATTCAGCTGAATACCAGTGTTTTACGTGGAGCAGCTGCCTACCAGACCTCCACAACCCATTAACTGGGTAAGACGGTACTTCTTGGCAAAACTGGAGTCAGATTTACTGGCTTGTGACAATCTGTAACGACTGCCAAAGATCTACAAATGACAGTTGGGACCTACGGCTTAACGTGCTTTCCTAGGCACGGAGGAAACTCGGTATGTTAAGATGGTCACCCATCCACAGACCAACCATGGCAAGCGTTGCTTAACCTTAAAGATCGACCCGTGCATAAATGCATATACTAGTTTCTACTAATATTAAAAATGTGATACTTTGTTAGATTGCCATTCAATCAATTCAAACCAACGTGCTCCATCTTCCACCGCATCATTGCTTACCATTAGGTGAGATCGTGGTAAAACGTATGCCTATAAATAGTTAAAAAAAAATACGCCTCAACGGCTGAACGGATTGTAACTCATAGTCTACATCAACACATAAGATAATGTTGATGAATAAAAGATGTTGCCAGCAAAAGTACCTACTAATGTTCCTTTTTAGGGTTCTGTACCAAAATGGTAAAAAAGAACTAACTACTTTGCTATAAACTTGAAATTTGGAATAGTTTTAGATGATGTTTGTTCAACTATTTTGCAAATAGAAAAGTTCAAAATACAAAATTAATAACTTTTTTTTTGCCACAGCTACTGAAATCCTTAAAAATTCGAAATGGGGATAATAGGGCCATGTGGGATATCATATGAAAGAAAGCTATTTGAACATAAACGTAGAGTCTTATAACTCTGACAAAATTCACATGACACAGACCTTGAATCCATTCCAAAATCGATACGTAGCCTTCAATAAACGATAATAAGAATCTAAAGCATTTTAGTTGGAACATACACTACCACCGATTTGTCTCTAAAAATATGTATCAACTCGCTTCTGCCAGCGACGTCACCCCCAAGAATATCGGAAAATATCCTAAGGACAAACTCCCAGACTCGTCGTCTGATCAGAACCAGGCCCGGGGCCCGGGTCGGTGGCAAGCTGTGTTCCCAACGCGCTTGAAGGAGATCTCAACATGACAGACGGGCCCGCCAGGGCCAGAGCCTGCTGGGGCTGCGGACTTCGTTCGAAAGAGGCACCGTACCCTGGAACGCAAAGGGAACACGGATGGGTTTTAGTCAGTAAGAGTCTGACACTCCCTCCTGCTGTACCCAGAGCGGAAGGAGTCATTTGGTGATTTCCCACCCTAAAAAAAAAACATTGTGTTTTATTTCAGACTATAAATCTATGACATTTTTCCGAATTTTGTCCGTAACCAATCCATCCATCATGATCCATCCCAACGTTTACATTTATAATTAAGATACTAGTTTTTGCCCGCGACTTCGTACGCGCATATCCCGTTTTTTCCCGTTCCCGTAAAGTCTATAGCGTTCCTCATGAATGTTGCTATCTAATCCTTTCCGTTTCCTAATCCGACTGGTACTTTTTTTTTAAAACGACCTTAAAACTACCCACTATGCATTATTTTGCTCAAAGATTAGTACTCACAGAGATTAGCGCGTTCAAACGAACAAAATCTGCAACTTTATTATATTACTAGCTTTTCCCCGCGACTTTGCACGCGCATATCGCGTTTTTTTCCGTCCCCGTAGGAATTTAGGGAAATCCTCTCTTAGTGCTCCCCTACACTCACCATACCTACATGCCAAATTTCAGCTTTCTACGACCAGAAGTTCCAGCTGTGCTTTATTGTCTGTCAGTCACTCAATGAGTCAGTAACGGAAGAATTATATATATATATTGATTAGTATAGATATAGTAGTAATATTAACTGTATTAATTTGATCATTCCTTTTTTTTCCAGGTAAAACCAACATATATTAAACACAATTCAAGGTAAAATGGTCATAACATTATTATTATTAATCCGTCACCCTATATTAACCCTAATGGTATTCGGTATATTTCACAACTGCATTATGAGTATCGTTCGGTAAACAAACAATAAATCTGCTTGTGGTTACCGTTTGGGTTAGGGAAGGGATTATATTATATTATTGAGGTTTTTCCTCATTTTTCGATATTCGATTTATTTTTATAAAAGGAGGAAGTTCTGTATTCGTCGGTAAGTACTTTTAAAACAAAATAGATCAAGTGTTTTATGAAAAGATGTAGTATTGATGAATTTGAGACTTAAGTACTAAATGTTTTGCTTGAGACAAGCCAACAAAATAAAACCTTAAAAGAGGTTATTTTATTCATCACTATTTGTCCCGCGCAACTTCGTCTGCGTCAGAGTTTTCATTACTGCTCCCCTCCTATTGGTCTTAGCCTTTCGCGTTCCTCGATAAATGGCCTATCAAACACTGAAATAATTTTTCAAATCGGACTAGTAGTTCCTGAGATTAGCGCGTTCAAGTAAACAAACAAACACGAATTATTACCTCTTAAATGTATTGGGCTGTTACACGCTGTATAAGTGACTTATAATAATTTACTAAAAATACAAATTCTATTTTTAAAATTACGCCTTGAACACTCGGTCTCAACTTGGATTTCAAAGGAACGTCCAAAATTGGCTCTCGCTAAACTTAAAAGCTTCCGTTTTAAAAGATTCCAGAACTGTCTCGGACTTTATATTGAGACGCTGTTGAGCTGAGTCCGTTCGAATTTTATTCGAATGATCGAAAATCCGATTCGAACACAATCGAAGACAACCAGAAAAGCGTGGTGTGTTCGCATCACTAAGTCGACGTTTTTGAACAATATTAGTGTTGGTAAATCACGAATAGGGTCCATTTATTTCGTGTGAAATTATGATAATAAAGCCATTATATGCAACCTCATTGCATGACTGGGGCGAATTTACAAGTTCATAAAACGCTAAGTAATAAAATTAAATATGACTAGCCATCGGTTTTATGGGTGAAAGCAAAAATAAAAATTGATGAAGTGACAGTTTACAACAGGTTTTAATTTATTTACCTACTGATGGTGGTCACAAAATTTGGCAAGTTTGAACTCATCGACCTCAACAATCGCTTACCGTTATAATAATAATAATAAATAATAAACATTTTATTTCGGAAAATCCATAATTTGTTAGTACATAAACCTTAATAACTATGTTAGTAAACATGCATATAGAATGTACCAGCGGATAATCAAATTTCCCTGCAATGACATTCAGGAGACTGTACGAGCTGCACCGGACCCTCTGCAGCAGCGACGCAGCACGCTTACGTCTCCTCCATTTCACTCCACTTTGTCCTGTTTTGAGCTGTTCTCATCCAGTCGTTGTTTGCGAATTTTATAAATTCGTCGTCACGACAAATGTTCCATATTTCCTCACATATTATCAACAGCCTATACATCGTAACTCGTTATCATACCAGAACAGAGTGAAATATCTGTGTAATCATAGATCCGACTTAGTAGAACTAACTCGATCATACGATGCAAGCATTAACCAAAGGGCTTTAGTGAGGGGACGTAAAGTTTAAGGAAGTGCGCACACTTGACGTATGCTTCTCAACTTTCCTATTTCTGCAACTGGTTGGCATTTGTTTTTTTTTTGTAATATCATCTCATCAGGCCTGCAGAGTTTTATGTCAACCCTGATGATTGAAAAATACCTAAAACAACAAAACTTTCGTAGTTTTAAAACTACTCCGTGTATTTTCAGTAACCCTATTTCCTCTTATGATTCCGTTCCCTATTTACCAAGAAAAGGCGGAATATGAAAAAATCACACATACTTAACCCGCATCACTTCAATCTCTGCCGATCCCCGCTGCGTGAAGGATGATTGATACATAAATATTGACCTAGTACCGACTCGTGTAAGCCAAGCCTCTGTTAATGGATCACTATCAGTCTAACTGATACGGTTGATGTTCTAGTAGTCTTAGGACTAACGTGTATGGGAGATGCGGGAAGACGCGGTTTTGCGCTGTGATTGATTGATTTATTTATTTATGCAGAAAAATCAAAGCTCGGTGGATGCTCCAGGGTGGCCCACGAAATTCGAAATTCGCACAGTTCGAAAGAATGATAATTTCTGAAATATTCATTCTTTCGAACTACATGAACTTAGAGGGCTATATTGATGATTAAAATGGTTATAATTCTTTAGATAAATACGCGTTACGGTCGCAGATCGCATTTGGTCCACATACAGCTTCACACTGACCGGCAAATTGCAAAAAACATAAAAATATTTGAATTTCGCGGGCCACCCTGGAGCATCCACCTTAAACAATTTTACTTGAAATAAATAAACCGATCTTACAGCCAATTACGGATTTACAATTTATTAACTATTATATGCATCAGAAACAAACAGAATGATATGCTAGCACCATTTAAGCATACGATGTTTGGATAGTCACAAGAATCGCTAGTAAATAATGAATTCGTTTTAGGAAGCTGTGTGGATGATTTTGGGGATAGGAGACACAGTTTTTCTTACATTTCTTTTTAATTTGATTTTGATTTGTTTTAATTTCATAATTGAATGAAAATAATACGTTAGAGAACCTTACATATCAAGTGAAAGGGCTTATCTTTTCACTTGATATGTCTAACGGTACCTACAGTTATAAAAAACTTTTCATTTAATTTTCTTATTTACCCCTTAAAAGTTACCCCATGGTCAATATTTATTTACGTTATGCAGCCTACCGAATTTCAGCTGAATCCGATAAGTAGATTTGGCAAAAAATGGCTATGACAGATCGACAGACAGATATATGAGTGATCCTATAAGGTTTCCATACGAAGCTACGGAACCCTAAAAATATATTTGATAATACTTCTTATGACCCAGTACAATAAAAGTCCCCGGAACAACCCGCATAACGTCAAGTGTGCGCACTTCCTTAAACTTTACTTCCCCTCACTAAAGCCCTTTGGTTAATGCCTGCATCGCACATGATCGAGTTAGTTCCGCTAAGTTCCGCCATATCTATAAGTAAACAAATGTTTGGCCTGACTATTGAAAAATCTGCCCTATAAAATATAAAAAAATCTCCGATAAACTACATCAAACAAATAATTTTATTCTTGTGACCCAGTTCAATAAAAGTCCCCTAACAACCCGCATACGTCAAGTGTGCGTACTTCCTTAAACTTTACGTCCCCTCACTAAAGCCCTTTGGTTAATGCCTGCATTGCACATGATCGAGTTAGTTCTGCTAAGCTCCGTCATATCTATAAGTACACAGATATTTGCCTGACTATTGAAAAATCTGCCCTATAAAATATAAAAGAAAAACTCCGATTAACTACATCAAAACAAATAATTTTATTCTTGTGACCCAGTTCAATAAAAGTCCCCAACAACCCGCATACGTCAAGTGTGCGCACTTCCTTAAACTTTACGTCCCCTCACTAAAGCCCTTTGGTTAATGCTTGCATCGTAGGATCGAGTTAGTTCTACTAAGTCGGATCTATGATTACACAGATATTTCACTCTGTTCTGGTATGATAACGAGTTACGATGTATATATAGGCTGTTGATAAAATGTGAGGAAATATGGAACATTTGTCGTGACGTAATAAAAGTTTCGAATGGGTAGGGGCATATCAAAGGAACAGTGGATGTGTGTAAATTGATATTTCAAGGAAGAGGGCAAGTACTGATATGGCGGCTGATAAGGATGGATGAAGAAGCCATGCCGTGCCAACCCGATTTTTTGTCATTCACGATCCAGCTGGTCTTCAGCTTCTCAGCTCAGCTGCTAAGGGTAGGAGGTTTTTACTAGAATGGTCAAAATAAAAGTCTGTTGTTGCGTGGAATATTTCATACTTACTCCCATAGTGTAGTTGGTACGGCCCAGGAAGCTCGACAATGGGAAAAAGTACATATTTGGGCCGATACGGAAATGGATTTCGTGACCCTGTATTTCAAATGATGGGCCGCCGTTCAGCACATATATGTATAGACAATTTGGGTCCCTTGTTTACCAAACCAAACCCAGTTTTCTACCATAATCTTTCAACATGAGCTTTCTACAAAACCATGGTTATCTTAAAAAAAAAATGCGCGCAATACATTTATGATCTCATTAAGAGTAAAACTGAAATTAAAAAAAATCTTTTGCGAACAAACAAAGATTTTATGAACATTTTATTTTCAACACAATGGTAACTTGGCACAATGGCTGAATTCCCTTGCCTGGAACAGTCATTTTAAAACTAAATCCTGTTGAAAATTGGGGGGAAGTCATTAAGGTGCGCTCAGAGGGTGCAATTAAGAATCTAGGACAAAATAGGAGGGGAAATAATTTGCTATATTGTGCTGCAACGGCGATGTGTAGCATTATTTCTGTAACTGTATTCAGAAGGTGAATAGGTTGGAAGCTTTTTCCTCTTTTTACTGTGGTTGCGCGATTTTGAAGGTATATTTTAATTTTGATGTGTGTGTTCACTGATCACGAGGAGCTCGTGGCTAAACAATATCAGCCGCACGGGTCAATCTTTAGGGTTAACCTTAAAGATTGACCCGTGCCGTCTTTGGCAAGCGCGTTTCTCCGGTCTGCTGCCTTGCTCCACGTCAATGGACAGGCAGCCTTTAACAGTTATCAAAAAATGATTGAGACAACACTTATCACTAACACAAAAAACACTTGAATTAATTCTTACGCATTGTCTTGCACAAGACATCTGCTTAAAAAAAACTACTAAATATATTGGTATCTGAGCATACAAATACGTAGCCCATTACATGTGTATAAATAACATAGGATTACCAAGTTAAGGGTGAACTACCATAAGATCAATCTGATAAATTATCGTGTCAGACTAGATGTTTCCTCATCCGAACTTCGCTATCTCGTTGGCTCAGATAAGCCTAAAGTTAAATTTATTAGGCCAGCAATATTAGTACCTAGTATTATTAGTTGTATCTGTTGGATTAAGAGCTAAATATATATTTGCTTATCTAATCATTTGACTAAAATAGTTTACGTTGGGCTGGGGTGTGTGATTTTCTATGAAGTTGGGAGGAAATTAAACAATTTTTAGGGTTCCGTACCCAAAATGTCACCAACGGAACTCTATTTCTAAGACTTCGCTGTCCGTGAGTCCATCCGCGGTCCGTCCGTCTGCTTGCAAGCGGGCTGTTTCTATAACCGTAATAGGTAGACAATTGAAATTTTCACAGTGTGTATTTCTATCGGTGCCATTATACAAACATTAAAAATTAATCCGTGCCTCGGAAATCACGTTAAGTCGTTGGTTCCGGCTGTATTTGTAGATCTTTGGCAGTCGTTACGGAAAGTCAGAAGCCAGTAAATCTGACTCCAGTCTTGCCATGAAGTACCGTGTTACCCAGTTAATGGGATATGGAGGTCTGGTAGGCAGCCGGTTCTCGAAAATACTGTTATTCAGCTAAATCCGGCTTGACTGGAAGCCGACTCCAATATAGTTGGCTGAAAAGGCTAGGCTAGATAGAGATGAATGATGAATTAAATAAAAATTAAAGTGGGCTCCCATACAAGAAACGTGTTTTTTTTTTTCGGTTTGTGATACGGAACCCTTCACGTGTCAGAGTCCGGGTCGCATTTGGCCGCTTTTTTTTTAATTTCTAATTCATGGTCTCCCAAAAGCGGTGGCGAGATGATCTGGCCACACACAGTGGCGCACGAAAATAATGTCTGGAAAGATATGGAGATGCCTAAGCCCAACCTTGTGATATAATAGACTAATAAGAAAAGGTCTCCTTACAGTTTATGGATAGTCAGAAGCCAAGAAATCTCATTTGAAATTTTGCTACAAATTAACACGTCTTTGTTTACTACAACGTATTTTCAAGCTAAATGTGACCCTACCTTTCATTATGATATTACCGTACTAGCAGTTCTTTATCGCCTTATTAAAATCTCTAAAAGATCCGATTACGCGGCTAATAGTGCCGCTATAATTTTATGTAATAACAAGAGGTACATAATCACGGCGTCAACCCGACTCACGTGACAAACAGGTATGTTCCAACAAACTCACTACGAGTGGTCACGCTATAGATTTATAGAGTACTGCGAATGTATGTATTTGTTCAGATTTGGGCTATAATAGTGAAGCGGCATAGCGTTGTAAACCTTTTTCCTAAAGTTTCTCAGTAATTTTAATGCTACATATTTATGATATTATTATATGTATGGACTAGAACGCCTTTTTGAAACCTTATTGTCACTTTCAATAGAACAGCTAAAAATTCTCAGCTTCAGCTCTCATAATCTAATTAACGTGAAAAACAAGCATTTTTGAAAATGCTTAAACAGCCACCCTTAGAACGAATGGTCACGCTATCTTCGCCAAAGAGGCTCGTGGTTAAATTAGGTTAAGCCAGCGCACCGAGGTTGATCGGTATATGGTGGATCATTGATTACGTCGTTATAATTTTGACCCTCGTACAAAGTTCGGGAGGAGTTCGTGGCTAAATAATAACAGCCGCATCTTCAAGGTTAAGCAACGCGTGCCGAGGTTAGTCTGTAGATGGGTGACCATCTTAACGTACCGAGTTTCCCCCGTGCCTCGAAAGCATGTTAAGCTGTTGATCCCGGCTGTCATATGGAGATTTTTGGCAGTCGTTATGGATAGTCAGAAGCCAGAAAATCTGACACCAGTCTTTCCAAGGAGTACCGTGTTACCCAGTTAATGGGTTGTGGAGGTGGTAGGCAGCCGCTCTACGTAAAATACTGGTATTCAGCTGAACTCGGTTTGACTACAAGCCAACCCCAATATAACTGGGAAAAGGCTAGGCAGAGAAAAAGTACCATTCTAGTAGCGAATGCGGCTGTCAAAATTCAAAATATTATTAATCACGTGACATTTGGATAGTGTTTGACAATCCCATACATTTTTGTAGTTCCAATAATCGCCTTTGCCATGCTACCGCTGACAGAATGCCACTAGTCTAGAGCCTCTAGCCTCTCCTTGTAGAACTGACAGTGACAATTTCCAAAGACAACCTCAAAGTCTAGCTACCGTTCGTTTTTAAATCTCAGAAACTAATTTGACAGGAGCTAATGTCAAATTCAAAATTGAATTAAGAGAAAACAATCACTTGAAATGTCTAATTAGTTTCTGGGATTAAAAAAAGAACTATAGTGTTGTCATTAGTTTCTGGGATTAAATACCGACCTATGGTGTTACCCCAGTAAGATAGTGGGTTTTTATGGTCAGAATAAAAGTTGCTACATTTAAAGTACTGGTATTCAGCTTTATTCGATAAAACTGAATGCTGACCCCAACATAGTTGGAAACAGGCTGGGTAGATTGACGTCTTATTATTTTTTTGTGTAACTTGTAGCGTTTTTCTTGAATGTGGCTATCATATATTATATCTACGAAAAAAAGATCTAAGTCCGACTGTTAGTTCCAGAGATAAAAAAAAATATAAAAATAAATGAACTCTTTAGCTTTGTTATATTAAGTATAGATTATCTCAACACTGTTATGCATGGTAACACGATACTTCTTGGCAAGACTAGAGTCAGATTTACTGGCTTCTGACAACTGCCAAAGATCTAAAAATGACAGCCGGGACCAACGGCTTAACGTGCTTTCCGAGGCACGGAGGAAACTCGTTATGTTGAGATGGTCACCCATCCACATGCCAACCTTGGCAAGCGTTGCTTGACCTTAAAGATCGACCCGTGTGGCTGTTATTATTTAGCCAAAAGCTCCTCAAGCTATAATTACATATTCATTTCTCATAATTATCAAAATTTGGGTTTCAATTATTTATAAATTCCCTTTGCAAAAACTTATTCATGATGATGTCCGTTATACAGTTTATACTAGCACGAACATCATCGTTTACTCTATCTTTTAAAAGTCGAAAATGTTTAGACTGTTTTTGAACTGGATTGATGAATTTGTACCCACCTTTCTGATAATAAACTATTATTACTATTACTATTGATCATCTGAATAGCCTTTTCCCAACTATATCGGAGTCGGCTTCCAGTTGTAGTTCCAGTTTACGAAAAGTTATTCGAGTAAGTAAAATTGTGAAAAGTGTTTTCAATAAATGATAACACTGTTGATTGAGTTTCTTGCTCGTTCTTTTCCGTAGAGATAGATCCATGTTTTGGAACGTGCAAATAGTTACAACTTTCTGACCAGATGCTTAGAAAGAGTGTAACAGACAAGGAGATCCTCGTCTGTTAAAAAATGTAAATAACTGGATTTGTTTAAGATGTTTTATTATCTGTGTAGCCTTTTCCCAACTATATTGAGGTCGGCTTCCAGTCAAGCTGGATTTAGCTGAATACCAGTACTTTACGAGGAGCGTCTGCCTACCAGACCTCCACAAACCATTAACTGGGTAACACGGTTTAAAATAAGAGATTTAATTTTGACTTTGGTAAAGACCGCTGATTGACTATGGCCACGGACAGCATTAGTCAATGAAAATATGGAGGTATTATCTACTGTTAAAATCATAACATTAAAAAGTTTGTTCAACGCAAAAGCTGTTTTAGTGAAATCTGATAAATATTTTAGTTTTTTTTTCAACTTAACGACTTAATTTTAACAGTTTATTACCATGTTACTTTTTATTATAGGCAGACGCCTGGCTTTAATAAGTTTGTAGGAAATTACTCTACTTTTATGGCTCATAATTATTTTTTATACAGCAAGTTCTAACTTGCTGTATAAAAAATAATTTGTAATATAGCGACATCATAATTATTGGAAACACGGGCTTATTTTATAAGCTAAGTATTTAGTTACTCTCCGCAGAAAGAACAACGGCTACTCGGCTAACATGCTTGGACTAGTAAAATCTAACAAAAAATAACTTGATGAAACATATTATGTCGTTTCATTCGCCTGTATAAACATAACTAAGAACGATCTTCAATATATTTTTAAAAGGACCGGAGAATCTTGAAAGTCTATGAAATATGTTTTTGAGGTTATGTTTATTTAATTTATCTGCAGCATTTATGTTTTCTACTCTATGGTCGACGGAGAAAGCAAAGAAAGTAACAGAAAATCGTACAGAACACAGTCTTCGCAGAAACGACAATACGGTGGTCGGTCAGTGCAGACACCGTCATATGTTGTTTGTTTAATTCATAGATTAGTTACTTGTCAAAAATAGGGAGGGACGAACGATAATCGTAATCGATCGATTTATGACAGAATCGATATTTAATGTAAATCGTTCGTATTTTATTTTATTCATAGCTTTATTAAAAGTATTTACCACGAACTATCATCAAATTATATTATTGGTTAAGCTTAGTTTAATATTTAACGTGAGTTTATACGGTTGATATTACCTGGGATTTAATTTCGTTTAAAAAACAGAATCATCTTAGATTTAAAAAAAAGTATGGTCATTTCTAGTGACGTAAGTCGTTACGGATGCGTTCGAATATGGATATTTTATACTGCGTTCTGATAAATAAAATGGTATTTTAAAAAAAAGATTATCTCAATTTCCTCAGCTTTTTAAAATAAACGAAGATATCCAATAATAACATTAACAATGCACTACATATTGGTGATAGTTTCATCTCGTTACCAATTTCTGTTTTTTCCTAGTCCAATGTGGCCATTGTTCTTTGTGATGCATAAACAACTGTTCGGAGTGTGGATGTTAGCAGGAAAAAAACGTTTATTATTTATCTAACTAGTGGAAAACACAATCAAAATATATTGAAAAACTAACGAGATATAACAATTTTAAACGAATATACATAATTGTCCCTTTCGTGAAAACGCCATTTTCCATAGTAGCTGTATCAGCATCACGGTTTTTGCCGTCAGAGCCCAGGGGTCACATCGTTTTTATTTTTTCCTAATTACCAAATTTTAAGCCTTATATCTTCATTGCTGATCATCATATCAGACGAAAGGCGTCCATTGATCCTCGAGACAGGCCTCCCCCAAATGTCGCCACAGCAACCGGTCCTGTGCGTCTCATTGGCTACCCGCGACTCTCACCAGGTCATCGGTCCACCTTGTTGGAGGCCTTCCAACGCTGCGTCTACCGGTACGCGGTTAGCCCCATCGACCATCTGTTCTGCGAGCAATATGCTCACTGCCACTTCAGTTTGGCGAACCTCCGGGCTATATCGTCGCTGATGAAGATGTTTTAAACATGAAAGCTAATGTTTATTTTAGATATTAAAAAGTATAAGCATGTTCCGACTTTCGTTACCACGCCTCAGGTCGCTTGTCCAGCAACAGAAGAAGACGCACCGGGCGTTAGGAGTCTTAGGGCGATTTCCGGCCACCGTAAGCGCGGGCCTGCGGACGGCGAGCTTTGGGTGGATCGCCGTCCGATCAGAACCAGGCTATTTTCGACGGCGCGCTGTGTTCCACGCGTGCCTCAAAAAGCTGTCAGCATGGGAGATGGGGCCCGCTAGGGCCAGTGCCTGCCGGGGTATGGAATCCGTTCGAAAGAGGCACCAAACCCTGGAACGCAAAGGGCAGTAGGAGGAACACGGATGGGTTTTAGTCAGTAAGAGTCTGACACTCCACAGAGCGGAAAGAGTCATTTGATGATTTCCTATCCTTAAAAAAAAAAGTTCGCTTGTCAGCAGGATGATGGCTATATAAACCGAGACATAATGCACCAGATTAACAAAGGATGGATGTTATAGCGACAGGTCACTGAAACAGCTTGCGACCCACGGATAAAGGGAAACATCTAAAAGTCTGTAATAAGACCTGTCGTCCTGTATGGATCAGAGTGTTGGGCTGTGAAACAGTCGGATGAAAAAAGATTGTATGGAGCGGAGATGAGAAATGCAAATGTAGCAGTATTTTATGTCAAAATGGAATATCCTAAAAATGGTTATTGTGAGTCAACCATAAAAGGTAGATATATGCTACTGCGGACTTTTTCGTAGGAAGTGATGTGTTATCTAAAACTGTAGTACATTGTTTTGTTCTATCATCAATCGTTTTCGCAGCGCACGCGAGGCAAAGAATTTTTCAGATAATTTTTTTCCGACCTCTTCAGTAGTAATCTTCATATATCAGCCAATTTACACAAAACCTTGACAAATTATATACTTAAACCTTCCTCGAGAACCACTCTATGTTTATAAGACCGGAATAAAAATCCGTTGCGTAGTTTTAAAGATCTAAGCATACATAGGGACAGACAGACGCGGGAAGAGACTTTGTTTTATACTATGTAGTGATTGAAGACAGTATTCTATAGGCTACTACTTGGGATGTAAGTAATTAATATTCCCTTACAATAAATAATTTAGCTTTCATAATAACTCAGAAGTCTAATTTGAATTTTACTAATTAGGTTTCAACAAAATCACTTTTATTCGTAATCCGTTCGAGTTTGCAGATGTTTCAAAAAGTTTTGACTCGTTCCAGTTTACTAATTAAAATTGCCTATTTCTGTCTTTCATGGTTATAAAACTTATAATTTAATATGCTTAATTCGTTTCTAGCATTTAATTCTCCTTCTTTGAAAATCTGCTACTTGAAAATACACATGAGTTTATCAGATGATAAACTACTCAGGATCCGTAAGTCCCTTTCGGGACAAAATTGCACCAACCGCCAGAATCGATTTAAACGTTATTTGTAGGCGTCTTGCGTTTATTTTCACTTGGCCCTGTCGGGACTTACGGATTCTTACGGTTGAAAACGATTTTGCCCCTTGAGGGCTGACGAGTGCTGAGTGGTTAAAGAAATACATTTCTGGGTCACGCCACAAAATTGGGTCAATTGGAACGTAATGTCGTCAAAAAAGTAAAAATAAAATTTCAAACGTTTTGTATTTTCATGTTTAGATTCCTTATCATTACAGTTAAAAAGTCGTTAAGCGATATTTGAATAGCCGCTTATGTACTTTTAGACATAGGTAAGACGAAATATATAACAAAAAACATTTATAGGATCATCAACCTTTGTGAGCGTCAATTTTATTTGCCGCTATTTTTTAAAATATTAATTCGATGTTAATGTTTAAGGGGAAAGCGTCAGGATAGCCCATGATGAAGAAGATTTTTTACGTTTCCTGCAGTTTACAGCTGAGTAAATGGTTGGATAGTAATAAGAAAATTATTAACGACCGTAGACATTTACTAAAGAGAAATCATTTAAATTGTCAATCAAAAACCTTTTTATTCCGCTTGTATATTTTTACAATAAAGCTCTCGCTCTTTATCGACTGATTATCAGAAGACCCATTTTCGTATAGTTTCCAAATTCAAGGCTGACTTTCCACTGAAGCGGAGAGGAGAAGAGCGCCAATATTAACCAAAGGAATTACATAAAATATCTGCTTTCCTTTAGTGAAAACAATCATGTATAACCGGGAAGCGGAACGAAGTAGCGGAGTGGATAAGTTTAGGGGGGAAGTGAAGTGGAGATGCGGAAAATAAACTGCTAGCTACCCACTCAAATTACTCGTCGCATAAACGCGGACTAGCTTCGCACAGTCCACAACTCCACTCCGCACTGCCTTGCTTCGCATTAATTGACAGACGCAGTCTAAATCTCCACTCCGCATTACTCCGCCGCTCTGCTCCGCTGCCTCGCTCCGCTGGATGGGCAGCTAACTGTCAAATACTTATCAAATGTAAATAAGAGGAGTTTACGATAGTTTTCAACTAAGATGTGAATTCGAACGCTCCTTAAAAATAGGCCAATTGTAATTGTCCCTCTCTTGTTTGATTCGAATTAAGAATCTGATAAAACCAGTTACTAAACCGCTCAGATTTTAAAAATAGAGCCAGACTTGTTAAATCGCTAATTACCTTTTAAATAACAAAATATAAATTTTGACACAACATGCAAAAACGTACGAAAATTAGAATTTCGTGGGCTACCCTTGCCCATTCCCCTTAAATAAAAAGAGGCAGCTATGTAAGGTAGGGGTGTCACGTACAGTGAAGGATAAAAGTTTTATGTTCAACGGAGATGGGACGTGGCGAAGCGAAAAGTTGTATTTAGGTTCGTATGTGCAGTTTTGATCTAAGTTTACGAGTTTTTTAGTAGCTTTAAACCTCTTAAAGGTGAACGAGGTCGTCTTGGATTCAGAAATGGACTTTTAACTTGTAGCATTCTGTAAAATTCGCGTATAGTACGCGCGCGTGCAACCAGTCTCGCGCCGGCCGCCGCGCTGGCCGGGCGGCTCGGGCGGTCTTTCGTTGGCCGCCTCAAATGTTTTTCAGGGTAATGATACAAAGTCAGGATTAAGAGGTATCGGGTATTTTTTCAATTTTCCTGTATAACCTATCACTTCTAATAAATAAAATAGGTATTATTTATCTAATTACCCATAGAAAATGAATAAATAGTATATTTGGTGCGCTTTAAATAAAATCTTGTAGGTATAAAAATATTTATATTAAGTAAAAAAAAAGTCGGTTAGTTGGTTCGTTACACCATTTATAACTAAATAACTATTCAAGCATTGGAAAAATGAATGCAAAAAAACCGGCCCAGTGCGAGTCGGACTCGCACACGTAGGGTTCCGTACCATAAGCCTTAACTTTTATTATTTTTTGTCATAGCGGCAATAGAAATACACATCATCTGCCTAGCCTTTTCCCAACTATTTTGGGGTCGGCTTCCAGTCAAGTTGGATTTAGCTGAATACCAGTATTTTACGAAAAGCTACTGCCTACCAGACCTCCACCTCCCATTAACTGGGTAACACGGTACCTACTTCATGGTAAGACTGGAGTCAGATTTACTGGCTTCTGACGATCCGTAACGACTGCCAAAGATCTACAAATGGTAGCCAGGATCAACGGCTTAACGTGCTATCCGAAGCACGAAGGAAACTCGGTATGTTAAGATGGTCACCCATCCACAGACCAACCTCGGCAAGCGTTGCTTATCTTGAAGATCGACCCGTGCGGCTGTTATTATCTAGCCACGAACTCCTCTATATAGTCTATTTATATAGAGGAGCTCGTACAATACACAAACTGTGAAAATATCAACTATCTACCTATATCGGTTCTTGAGATACAGCCAGCTGACAGATAGACGGACCTATCTGTCAGCGGGCTGTATCTGGATGGACTTTGGGTACAGAACCCTAAAAATATGTGTATAAAACATTTTCTCATACATGAATTTCAATACAACATCATTTCTGATACATAACAAAAACAAAACACGCAAAAAATTATTACTTTAAAATCTTAGCAACCCCAATTACTTGTATACGAATAAAATATAGGCACCTACCGTCACTGTATGCTTTGAACTTCGAAACGGAATGCATTTGGAGAAACCAATGTGAATTTTGCTCTCCAAAGAATTTCGGGCACTTCAACAAATTAATCGCAGGAAAACAGAATCTAGTTCATGGAACCTTGTACATTTTCAGCTAAGTACTCGTAAAATGCTTACCGCAATCAATTCTCACAAAAGTTGGAAAGGTAATAACTTGATTATTGGAAAGGAAAGAATAAAGATGGTTTCAATATTTAAGGACGTGACATTTCCTGAATCATTTAATTAATTGACTAGCACTTCGCCCCGACTTCGTCCGCGCTGCAATTTTCTTAAGTATCCCTAATTTTTTTCTAAACAAATCATAAACTTAAAACTTCCTCGAGAACCACCCTATCCATTGGTAAAAACAGAATGAAAATTGGTGCTGAAGTTTTTGAGTTTATCGCGAATAGACAGACAGACAGATGCGGCAGAGGTCTTCGTTTTTAACCGACTTCTTCAAAAAGGAGGAGGTTCTATGTTCGGGTGTATGTATATTTTTTTTTATGTATGTTCACCGATTTCTCCGCCAATTCTGGACCGATTTTAATTTTTTTTTATTCGAAAGCCTTGCCAGCCAGCTCTTGAGGTGGTCCCATTGTCACCAAGTTAGAATCTGATGATGGGATCCCATGAAAATCGAGGGAAACCCTCAAATTTTGTAAGCACATTCAATGTTTTTCATAAAATTTCTATCGCAATTCAGATATTTGTGCCTGGTAATGATCATCTCATGTTGCTGAGCTGATGATGGAAGGTATAAGTCAGGATCTGATGATGGTATCCCATGAAAAATGTTTGTTCAGCGATATTTTCGCCAATTGTTAACCGATTTGGATGATTTTTTTTTGTTTGGGAGAGTATTTTTTCGGACTGGTCCCATTCAAATTTGGTAAAGATCTAATGAAGAACTTCGGTGGTAGGCGGAACTCTTCAATAAATGATAGCAAATGAATCGGGATTTCTGAAATCGCATGTCTGTTGATTGTTTACACCAGTTCATAACATAAAATCACGCTGGCACGCTGTGTTTGTGGTTTCTAAAAAGTGAAAAATAAAAAATTAATTTTTACAAAAATATAATACATTTCAGAATTCGGTGTTTTTGGTTGTTTCGTTTTTGAACACCGACTTCCGAATTAAAAGTTATTTTTTACTTTGTAGTGTTTTGTTTTTGGAAGTCGGTTTTTATAATATGTAGTGATACTGATGATGGAATATAAGTTCCCTTTAAAATAGAAGGAAGAAAATTATAAGAGCATTGGGCACATCCAAGCAAAAATAAAACACTGATAAAAGTGATTTTATTTTGTCCTAAAATAATAAATTGCCAACATTTTTTTGGTGTCTTTTCGTTAGCTGTTTTTTTACCATTGTCCTTATTTTAATAGTCTGAATGATTTCTGAGAGTTTGTCCATCTATATTAATGGGATCTTATATATATAGAAGGGACTTTCAAATTTATACATAAAAGTTATGGGAGTCTTTAAGTCAAGAGTAAATAGGTTGCTTTTAGGCAAGTGTGATACATCTTCGACCACATCATCGCTTACCATCAGGTGAGATAGTGGTCAATCGCGGCCCGACAATCATCATCTGCCTAGCCTTTTCCCAACTATATTGGGGTCGGCTTCCAGTCAAGCCGGATTTAGCTGAATACGAGTATTTTACGAAGAGCGGCTGCTAACCAGAACTCCACAACCCATTAACTGGGTAACACGGTACTTCATGGCAAGACTGGAGTCAGATTTACTGGCTTCTGACTATCCGTAACGACTGCCAAAGATCTACAGATGACAGCCGGGACCAACGGCTTAACGTGCTTTCCGAGGATCGGAGGAAACTCGGTATGTTAAGATGGTCACCCATCCACAGACCAACCTTGGCAAGCGTTGCTTAACCTTGAAGATCGACCCGTGTGTGTGGCTGTTATTATCTAGCCATGAGCTCCTCATCGCGTGCCCGACAACAGTTAAAAAAAAAAAATAGACAAAATAATACAAAGCTTTCCGAGGATTTTCCTTTTGTCCATACGTGTCGTTACGTTCAAAGTAAAAAAGCATTATCTAGTCAGCTGAATTTGTAGTAGGCCTGATTGAATCGGGTACTTGAGTCCCTCTCGCCATTCGAGCGGGTTCATTTGATGCACTCACCCCCTGTTCAAAAGAGCCAAAACGTTTAAGTGCCGTCCGGTGACGTGCGGTTTAAATCAAATACTTTTATTGAATTACCTTCAAATAAACACAATAAAGCACCGGTTTTTACTCCTACTTCTTTATTGCATAAGCAGTACGGTTGTGGAATTCACTACCGCCTGACATTAGGGATTGCTAAACTCTTGCAGTTTAAAAGAAGAGTGAAAGAACACTATCTTTCCTTCTCGTCATAGTTGCAAATAGGTATGTATTATTATTTATCTTTTCTATCATATAGTATGTATTAGTATGTTATTTATGTATTGTGTATTATATTTAATATGTATAGTTTTCATTTTAGCTTCTTACTGTTACACACTATGTCTACATCTCTTTTTACTCTACTCTCCTTTCGCAGGTATGCTGGAAGAGATTTCTATAGAAATAAGCATCACCTTTGTACCTATTTTTCTGTTTATTTCTTCTTATCTTCTTATTGAATGTGTGTACATATATTGTTAAATAAATAAATAAAGCAGCTATTTAAAAACATTAAATAACACTTACTACCTTCTGCAAGCGGCTTCACCGGCGTGACATCGAAAGTTATCCCAAGGGAACGTACTCCCGGTATAAAAAATATCCTATGTCCTATTTCAAAGAACATGATCTAAGAGCTAAGTTACATCCAAATCCGTTCAGCCGTTAAGATTTCAACTGGTAACAAACAGACAGACAGACAGTTACTTTCGCATTATTTATATCACTACTAGCGGTCAACATATTTCTGGAATAAAAAGTATCATATGTGTTTTTCCAGACTATAATCTAACTCTGTGCCAATTTTCATTAAGATCCGTTCAGCCGTTCTTACGTAATTAAATAACAAAAATCCAAACTTAATTAGAATAGAAGTATGTATATAGCACAGATTATAATATTGGTATAGCTATTTGTGTGTTAATTGATATTGCTTCATTAGCCAAAATAGCCATTTCCACCGTTCATGTACTTGTTAAAAGCAAAGGTTACTGGCTCACATTTAAAATAAAAAGAAACGTCAAATTCAAAAGCTCTCGTCATATTTCCAACATAATTGTGGATGTGGTGATGCTGGTAACGCGACCACATTAATTTCATTGTACTCCGGTCCTTTAGATTCGTTCCAGGAAAATTATTCGTGAAATTGTAAAGTCATTTCATTTGAATTTTCAACATAAGATATTAAGCTTACGTTAATATTGAAACGTACATTAAAATATTTATTACAACGATAACAATTCGTAATTGAATTTCGATTAAACTTTCAAGGATGCTTCAGAAAAAACTTTTTCCTAATTGGCTAGATATTGCTTTCATAACAAAAGACGCAAAAAAGTAGGTTTTGGCAATAAAAGAAATAACAAGCATCAAACCTAAACGCCAACAAAAATCTGCTTTGAAATTTAAATCTTTCGACATTAAGCTGAAGACGTTAACACCCCAATAACTTCACAAACATAATAATCTTTCGTCGTTTAAGGCCTAAATCTGCCCGTAGACGACTGCGTACTTGACGGAAGAAGCGGTAAAAACACTTGGGTCCAACATGATACCGTTGTCAAGAGATTTTTGTTTCCGCAGCCTCGCCTGCTCTTGACATCAATTCTGGAGGGGAATAAAGGAGGTTCATTTAAGGTTCTCCTATTAAACGACCTCGGGGTTTTTCAGTATTTGATTAGCTTTATTTTAAGGAGGGTATTCGTTAAGGAGGCTGGAACAATGGGACCGATTTGGAGGCAGATGTGTTTCAATTCGAGGTCGTTAGTCACCCTTGGATGGAAGTGGGGAGTTCATTAGGGGTTTAGTCGACTTATTGGTAGTGAAAGTGAAAGATTGGTAATATTGAGTTATATTTCAAGTTTTGTTTGATAATAGTGTCGTCGTAGGATTTTTTTTTTTACTATTGTCGGGCACGCGTTTGACCACTATCTCGCCTGTTGGTAAGCGATGATGTGGTCGAAGATGTAGCACGCCGCTGTTACAAAAAAAAACGCAATTAATTAATTAATTTATACGTTTATATTGTGACTTATTTTTGAGTACATTTAGGCCTTAATTATCTGTTAAAACTGTAAAATCTAATATAATGCGTAACCTAAAGCATTCCCTAGAGGTTATTTTTGGGCAAGGAAAAATCTTTCATCTCTGACATAGACTGAAGTCAGGAGCAAACCCATTACAAATAAAAAAAAATCTAGTCAGGAACAACATTTCTCATGCTAACCAATTATACCTCATCAAAGGTCAAGCACTTGTATCTGTTTAGAGCTAGATCATAACTTCATAAGTGTTATAAGTATATCAGCCTTCAGCCGGCGGATGGGCGGCCAGCGCAAGAGTGGTACTTGCCGCTATTTCCGACGGCCGGCCAAGGCCCTTCTATTCCATATCACTGAGGGGAGAATTGTTTCTAGTTTTTTGCTTTGTTTTTTTATTTCAAGCGTGTTTGTTTCGCTTCTTTTTTCATATGTCGTTATTCTAAAAATGTTGGTAATGGGATTCTGATTCAGAGAACCAATGCGGTTCTTGTTATAGACTAATTTTGTTTACTTTAATGCACACTGTACTGGACTTCAAATATATGAAGAACAAACTTCGCACAGTAGATAGCCACAACCTGGGAGTCTTTAAGTCAAGAGTGAATAGGTTACTTCTAGGCAAGCGTGCTCCATCTTCGACCACATCATCGCTTACCATCAGCTGAGATAGTGGTCTAACGCGTGCCTATCAATCGTTAAAATAAAAGTGAATACAAATACAATCTTTTATTTTAAATAAACCAGTTACAGGCACGATGATGAAGCTAATTCTGCCGCGACCAGATCAGCAAGTTGTTCTGCAGCAAAATACACTCACCGACCCTTTCTCCAGCGCGGCAGTTGCACGTTCCAAAGAGTAGATCCTATGGAAAAGAACGCACAAGAAACTCCATGGTGAATAATTTATAATAAAGGCGAATTATTATTGACTAAACAAAAACAATTAAATTATAATATAAGCCATTGGGGAATATACCTTGTTATGATGATATTTTAGGAGTAAGGTAAGATATTTGGTAATATACTACGGTGACTATGATACGATGTTTAACCAAGTATCTGAATTTTAAGTTGTATTGGATACAGCAGCTGAAATAACAGTAGGCTTTACTTTTTATGTTCAAAAAGTACAGATTTTCACTGGCCGGCAAGAAAAACCGATCGCCAGGTTTCACAAGGACTTAGTCACTCTCGTCTCGTTAAGTATTGCCGATGCTAAGTATGGTTTTTGGCCCTTACATAGAGGCAAAAACTCAAGTGGCTGCAAAGAAATTAGGGATTCTAGCAAAGGTGAGACGATACTTCACGCCGGAACAGCTGCTTAAACTCTATCAAGCGCAAGTTCGATCGTGTATGGAATACTGCTCTCATCTTTGGGATGGATCTGCCAGATACCAACTTGATGCCCTTGAGTCAATTGAGAAACGAGCCAAGAGGATCATTGGCAATAAGAGGCTCGTCGCGACGAAGCTCCAAAGTCTTGGACATCGACGACGAGTTGCTAGCCTAGTTTTTTACCGGTTGCATTTTGGAGAATGTGCGACGGAATTGCATAATTTAATTCCGCCAAGCCCGTTCCATCATTGGACCACAAGACGAACGGCGATGCGCCACCGGTACATGGTGGTCATCCCACCCACACGCACAAAACGTTTTGGGAACACATTCATAATGCGTACAGCTAAGGAGTGGAATTCCCTGCCAGAGTCTGTGTTTCCTGATAGCTAGAACCTGGGGGTCTTTAAGTTAAGAGTGAATAGGTTATTTCTAGGCAAGCAAAAAAAAAATAAAAAATGTTTGGACCCCGTTTTCCTGAGCGCATATCTCTTTTTCATCTTGCTGTAATTTAGCACTGGTACGTTATTTTTTGAGCTTACCCAGAGTCGCCATTACCATAATTACTTGTATTTTTACGGACTCAGCGACTGTTTTGTGAAATGTCAGACACAAATCATGGTACAGGGATCTGGCTTTATTTTTGATTATGTTATTACTACTTAAACAGTGTCGTTTCTGTACTAATAGTTTTTGGTTTGCTGCCTAGTAATATGCTTGTTGATATAACTACGTAGGAACATTCAATTTGAGTTTTTGTGGTGATATAATTTTATTTCATACTACTTGACCCGCGCAACTTCGTCTGCGTCACAATTTTCATTACTCCTCCGCTCCTATTGGTCTTAGCGTGATGATATATAGCCTATAGCCTTCCTCAATAAATGGGCTATCTAACACTGAAATAATTTTTAGAATCGGACCAGCAGTTCCTGAGATTAGCGAGTTTAAGCAAACAAACAAACAAACTCTACAGCTATATACATATATTAGTATAGATTATTTCCTGAAAAAGAAAATCAAAGCATCGAATCTTTAAAATAACTTGATTATTTGGGAACATTGTAAAATTCCTACTAACATACTTCTGCCGAATCGTTCTCGATGTTTCCAGTCACCATTTACTCTGCATCTACTTACCAGCCCCATCTACATCACCCCCAACTCGTAAGTTAGTAAACTATCGAGTTTAATATTTCACAACTACCCGCGTCTACCGTCGTCACGTCGCTAATTGCCGTGAACCAGCAACAGATCAGGGACATCAATCTAAAGATGGACGATAAAAAAGGTATCGTACTGATTTCCGTAGGTTTTCGTGTCGAGGGGTTGGTGTTTTGAATATTGGGGATACAAGAGAGATAGATTTTGTTTGCATTGTTTTGAGAAGTGAAGTTATTAATTTTCGTCATAATAACAGCCGCACTCGTCAATCTTCTAGGTAAAACAAAGCTTGCCAAGGTTGTTTTGTGGATGGATGACCATCCACAAAACAACACGTTTCCTCCATGCCTCGGAAAGCACGTTAAACCGTAGGTCCCGGCTATCATTTTTAAATCTTTGGCTGTCGTTACGGATAGTCAGAAGCGAGTAAATCTGATTCCAGTCTTGCCATGAAATAGCGTAATGGAGGTCTGATAGGCAGCCGCTCCATGTAAAATGCTGGTATTCAGCTAAACCCAGTTTGACTGGAAGCTGACCCCAATATGGTTAGGTTAAGGCTAGGCAGATCATGAGTTATGAGGATTTTCAAAATAAAGAGTTCGAGGAGACGATTTCAAAGTGCGCTAGTTTTATTCACTAAATCATAAGTAGAAAATAATAAAAAATACATGTATTACAATACGAAAACATGGATGTTTTTGTATTGAAATACATGTATTTTTTATTATTTTATGAGATTGCTTAAAAATGTGACTTGAATGGACAGATCACCGATAGACTATGTTGGGAAGGCATAAGTCGTTTTACGCGGGCAGGTTTTTAGGGCTGTATCCAAAGGGTAACCAATGGAACCCTATTACTGAGCCCCCGCTGTCCATCCGTCTGTCTGTCAGCGGGCTGTATCTCAAGAAGCGTAATAGGTAGGCAGTTGAAACTTTCAGATTGTGTATTACTATTGCCGCTAAGACAACAAATAATAAAAATGTATGGTAAGGAACGGTTCGTGTGCGAGACCGAATCGCACTTGGCCGTTTTTTTTTATATTCCGAGTCAAAACCAAGTTAGCACTTAATTCTATTGAACACCTCCATCCTATTCGCTAACATAATCTATTCAAGCTCATAAACCACTGACTTCAAGTCAACACTTGAGTGAAGCAAACACGAACATCTCAAAGTCTTATATCATTCAAATCAAATGTAATCTCGCGCTCAAGATGACAACTTCGTAACCAGCGCTCTTCAACGTAAATTATTAGGGAGATAGAAGTTCTTCCCTGTGTGCAAGAATTTAGAAGTTATGGATTTATTATGGCGTTTCGATTAAACGTCATATCGCCGTCCCGGTGGGAGCAGCAAGCCGCTCAAAGACTTGAGTGGAAGACTTTGGTTTAAACCAAAGTTCATAATAATGAATTACGGCAGCGTCTTGAGCTTGATGCCAGGCGTGACCAGTTGAAAGCCCGACAGTTAACTATAATTTCATAGATAGTGTGTTCACGTGCCCGCAATGTGCGCGGATCTTGACAAAGAAAGTTGGTTACATAAGCCACATGCGAGCTCACGACCGACAACTACAGCGAAGTTGAAACAATCGCTTTGGGCACAAATATACTTAGAATATTAAATACAATGCTCAAGGTATAAGGGCAACCATAAACAGGTTCATATTTCCTTGGAAAGAAAGTACTTTTTACATAGGGTATTTTACTAAAAAAATCTAATTAGTCCGTCTGATAGAATTTAAAAAAATATTCGACACGTATTTTTTCCTTTTTTCACGTAAACAAATAATAAAGTGGATACTGCGAGTTGAAGACACGCATGACGTCATTTCGCTTGGTGAATTTGGTACATTTTTACTACTTTTTATTTTTTTTTATTTTGGGGGGCTACTCTCTAAGCCCGAAGTCCGTTGTTTCGGGTTTAGTTGCGGGCGTATTCAACTCCGTATCACCTAACCACTAAGAATTAATGACAACACGATTTGACAGTAACTTTCAAATCATTCATCATTCATTCTTAGGGGGCGCCTTCAAATTAGTCTCTAAGTGCCGCGCGGCAGCAGCGCGACTTTCGCGATGCTTTGTTAATCCATACAAACAAAAAATGCACGGTAGCCGCTCTGCTGTCGCGCTGCGACCGCGAGGCAATTTGCGTTTATTGATTGTATGGATTAACAAAACAGCGCGACAGTTGCGCTGCTATCGCGCTGCTGCCGCGTGGCAATTAGCGACTAATTTGAAGGCGCCCTTAATTCGGGTTCGAGACTAATCGTAAATCCTTAGGTGGTTGGGTGTATTCTACAATACACCCGAAATTACGGACTTTGGGCTTAGATAGTAGCCCCCAGCAGTAGACCACATTCTCCTACTTTGGCGCCCACAAGAACAACGAGGTAACAAAAGCACCGAGAAAAGTATATTGTAAACACAAACTTTTACATGAAAACACCCCATAGGGTGCATAACTGCATAGGTAATGTTATTGTAAAACTTTGTATTTACAATAAACTTTCTCCCTCTACCGTTATTTACATGAACTAGTTAAACTAGATTGTAAAACGCAAAGCAGAAACTAGTCACACTATTCACGTATATCAAAAGTGCAACCAAGTATGCTGTTTACGTCAACTGACAGTGTACTTGCGTGTGATAAGTAACTCCATAGAGTACGGAAAGCCACTTCAGTAGGGTCAAAAGACGCCATTGCCAAAGATATTTGTGAAAGTATCGGCCCATAATTTCCTTGAGTTACGCAACGTTGGAAGGCCTCCCACGAGGTGAACCGATGACCTGGTGAAGGTCGCGGGTAGCCTATAGGTAGGATGAATGCGAGACGCGCAGGACCGATCGTTGTGGCGACGCTTGGGGGAGGCCTATGTCCAGCAGTGGACGTCTTTCGGCTGATATGATGATGATGCGTTGTCCAAATATAAAGCGACAATCGCGCGACTTTTTCCGGTAAAAAACGGGAGGCGCCCTTTGTCGGCTCTACTATGCGATCGGGTTGGCAGTTAAGAAGAACGCGACGATCGCGTATTCGCGAGATGATCACTATATATTAAGACGACGTGTTACACTCGCTGACACGCTTGGATTGCATGAAAGCTAGGCCATTTGACTGCTGTTACAATGTTTAAAATCGTTATAATATGATTGAAGTATTTGAAGTTATTCTTCTATCCATATCACATAAGACGTGATGTCACTATGGTGTTAATTGTGTGTGATGTTAGATGCACGTACTGCTGTTTCTATTTATCATTCTTTCTACTTTGCCATTAAGTTTAGTGTGGGTTTATCTTTTGTTTTGGTTTTATCTGCCAAAAAATTTGTGGCGCTGAACACAAGTTTTAGCTGTCACAGCCGTAATCAGTATGAGGGTTTCCTGAAATAACAAGCACTAGGTGGCAGCGCTGAGGCGTCAGGTTGAACCAGTCAAACCGTAATGTTTTCTGACATTTATTAAATTGACATCTACGTCATGTTTACGTCAAAGCCCAAATTAGGACAAATCCGGGGCAGCCCGAAGAGATGGCAGCTCTAGTCCCCAGCAGCAGCCGCCGATGCGACTCCGAGCTCTGTATGTAGGTAATTCACATTCATGTTGCTTGCTACGTATTTGCGTACTAAGTTGGATTATAGCAAGATTTATTTCACCATCACTTACGTTATTAGAAGTGTGTGGAAAGTATAAATATGTTAATTAGTACCTACCCACAGTAGTAGTAACCCTGGGGCTGTGGGGTCCTTGTACTCACAGCCTTTTCAAAGAAATTTTGAAACGCCTGGTTGACAATTCCCGTGACCCAAAGGCTGGCTTTTACTTTGGGCAGAGATTAAGCATTGCCATTCAACGTGGCAATGCCGCCAGTCTCTTGGGCATATTACCAGCTGACAGCTTTGAGGATGAATTTTTTGATGATATATTTTAGTTTGTTGTTAGTTTAGTGTATTTGTTAATATTAGTTATTATGTCGTTTATTCACGTGAAAACACTGGTATTCAGTTGAATCCGGTTTGATTGGAAGCCGACCCCAATATAGTTGGGAAAAGGCTAGGCAGATGATGATGTCGTTTATTCATTTTTCGGTGCATACCCACATCAGCTTTGAGAAAATATTTTTTGAGATTGCACATCTCGCGGTTGTGGAGAGTCTTGGCGTTATAAAACGACCTTCACACTTCCGGGGGATGTACAATCTCATCACCGACGATCGTGGGTGATGCATCCGGTTTGCGGTCAGCAGTGTACGGACCCTCCTATCCAGGGCGTCAAGCTCAGTTTGAGTTCATTTGAGTATGCCGAAAGAGTACATTAATACATGACCCAAACGTTGAAGGCGCGCACCTTATTTCCGCCGGCCAAAAGGCTATTCAAAACCTTTTTCAGGCGGCCAAAGAAGCGCTCCTTCAACGATTGCTTCATGTCAATAACATTAATACCCAACGCTTCCGATATACCCAAATACTTGTAGGTTTCGGTTGAGCTGAGGGATCTAACCTGTATGGAATCCGAGAGTTGAATTCCCTCAGATTCCATAATCTCCCCTTTCTTTACATGCACGACTGCACATTTGTCCACACCAAATTCCATCCTGATGGCACTACTGAAGGTTTCAATTACCTTCAGTAGTTCCATCAGTCGCGAATTATTGGGGGCAATTAATTTTATTAGTTATTATTATTGTTAATTTGTGCTTTTATGAATGCAAAACACCTGAAGTTCTGAAGGCTGGTTTTATAGCTACGCTTGGAGGCGTGTCTGGGATCAGTGGCGATGACGCAAATGCTATTAAAGACCTCTCCCTAATAACGTTTGTGTTGCATTCAAAGGTGATTTTAAATCTAAAGTATGGGTTGAAATCCGGCTGTTCATCTCGGTCAATTTATCAATATGTACTTAAATAATCTTAAATACCCACTTTTTCTGAGTGTTGTGGTCATGCGTAGATAGTTTAATAAATATTGTTGAGTTTCACGAAAAAAGACCCATTGATTGTAGGGCAAGCTTTTACCACGTATTTGCTGCCTGGCTTATTTTGAAGAACCTGTGGGTTATTACGAGTTAAATAAAAGCTTAAGAAACTACGTGATAGTGTTTCTAACAGTAGAAAAAAACAGAATCGGATCTGTACTTTCATCCAAATATACTATTTCAGATGAAGTAATTAATTACTGTGTATTGCCATACATTACTCGTTACTAATCGCTTATTATATACCTATTTTGTTGACGACACCATAATTCCTAATCACAAGCCTCACATACATTGTCCAAGATCAGCTAACTAAGCTATACGATGACGTCAGAGTCGGCCATTACGATTCAAGCCATTCACATGAGCTGCATCAGCTAAACGTCACGTTGTAGCACTAAATTATTGATATTTCGACTTGAATGTCCTGGAGCAAGATTTGTATTGAATGGCTGTATTAATATTCGAATTTGGCAGCTGTGTCTGGGTATAATGTGTGGTTGTTATTGTAATTTATTGGCATTACGGTTGTTATTAAATTTAGCACGTGATTTAGTTTTAAATTCAGAGTGAACAGGCTCCTTCTGGGTAAGCTAGACTAATAGTAGACTTTGTCTCTGTCATATCTGAAAAAAAAAGGTAAATGTGGAGGACAAGGGGCCTTTCTCATTTGAACTATAACGCGAAACATTGAAAACTGAACTGAAGCTTGAGGAGTGTGAGAGAGCACTAAAAGTTATGATTATTGAAGAAGATATCTATATGATACAAGATTTCCCAAAAAATACTACGGTAAGGGAAAAAACGGGATATGCATGTACGAAATCGCAGGCCGAAGCTAAAATTATGAATCGAATTTAAATGTAATTGTAGATGTATACATACGGAACAGGGTGAAAAATGCCGTAAACCTGTATAGAAAGATAAAAGGAAATCCTCCGATCACAAAAGTGTTATGTTCGGTGGGCAACTGCCCGATGGGCATTGTCAGGATGTTGTAACAGTTAATAGCGTGAGGAGAACTTTTTTAGCGCAATTTATTATTTGTATGTAGTTTTTTTGGTTGTATGTAGTGGTATAGATGCCGCTAACGTTGCTATAATATGATGATGGTATAATAATCATAAGGTATGCTCGAATTAGATTAAAATAATAAATTTTCTGCTAAATTCATAATAATTAAGTATATGAACAGTACTAGCATTAGTTTCCCATTTCAGCATAAATATCTATTCATCAAAAGTTATTTAAAACTTCATTAAAAAAACAACACGCGTGACCTTTCATTTTTAGAAAATTTTAGGCTCAACTGACAGGTATTATTTTAAACACCAGCTACTTTCGTTGTGTGATTATCCTAATTTCTCTTCGAAATTATTCCTTGTCTACCTAGGTATTAAGTCTAAAATTAGTCATCAATCAATAAAGCTGTGTACTATAATTCGGATATAATTACGTCGCCTAATATCGAGAGGGTACATACAAAACTGTGGGAGCAGACAGTTGTTTACCCAACCTAACCAGACAATTTCCGTCATGTCGTTTGGTGGCAAAGTGTAGGCCTTAGCGGGTTTCAAGATTTATTTGCTTTTTTAATCTAAAACTTTTTAACTTATCGTATCTCAAAATTTGTTTAATCGTGCAATGAGATCATCATCTCAAAAATTAATTCTAGAAAGGAAATGTTTAAAAAATATAGTGTGATTTATCTTGTCAGGAATTGCAGGCATCCGACTCGAAGGACCAATTTTCAACTTGCTCGTTGGGGATAAATAAAAGCGGGCTGTTTAATGAAATAGACATGGTGTATTGCAATTTGAATCTTTAACATTTATAACATTGCAACTGTCCTGGACAAACATAAATTAAATTAATGTTTTGAGAGTGTCATCCGTCGCGGAGGTTTCCGAGAATCGCCGAGGTCTCCGGCCGGTAGCCCGCGTCGCGCCTCCGCTCGTTCGCCGATGACGATGACGGTCACGTCACCTGCGCGTTCCGCCTTTTTTTTTTTTTTTTTTTTGTCGATGGCCACTCGCAGTTTCAACCCTAGAGGGTTGTCAACTACTGAACCGGACTTGCCTGTGTGGGCCTCAGAAATTTAAGGCCCCCAGCCGAGGCTACAAAATTTATATATACTAAAACTCCGCTCGCTGAGGGCACCCCCTGTGGGGTACGGACCTCGGCTCAACGGCGTCGTTTAGGGGGGGGGGCAGCAAGAGACTGGCTGGGTCATGTCATTATTTAGGGAGATATTTGTCACTACTGGCTCAGCTTCGCGGGCTGGCTCGTTTGGCAAAAGACGGGGGGAGCGTTACTGGGACGTCGCGACGGACCTCGGCGGCGAGGTCGGAATACGGAACGCGGTAATCGCGTTCCGCGTGTTTGGTTATTCCTGATATTGGCCTATGATATGAAAGATCCTGTAATTGGCTTGTGGACGTCGCAGGCAGTCGCTAATGCATTTAGCGACTATTTTGATATTTTAGCGACTGATAAATGCTGGTATTTACCGCTTTAGATGAACCTGGGCAAAGGCTAGGTAGATTAATTAAAGTACCTATCTATCTAGCTTATTGTGTCCCACTGCTGGGCAACGGTCTCCTTGTCCCTTTTCCACACAACTCCGTCCTTGATTGCATTATGTATTCTTCTACAATAAGTCAATTTTGCATCAAGACTCCATTTGAAATTTGTTCCACAACTTACACCATTCCAAGCGACTATGACTTGGTGGATTTGAGGCCGCAATTGACTAATCCTTGGCGGGTTTAGTCGGCATCCACCATTCATCACGGATGACGATGGATTACGTACACCACACCACTTAAGTTTTCACGTTAATGTGTGGGCGCAACGACTGTTTCTGTGCTCAACATGAGGGGCTTGTGTACACATGTTTGATATGTACGACACGTAAGCCTTAGGCGTAACTGGAAGTGACTGTATGTGGTATGTAGCTGCTCTAGAATTGATAGAATCGAAGATTAATGGCGGAGACGTGTTGGCATTTTAGTTGTTTTGGTTTGTTGGTTGGGAAGTGTTGGATTTTGGTGTTGGTGAGGTGAATATTGATTTTGTAAATAATTTGTACTAGAAAGAAATTTTAATTAAATCTTAGTCAGGGGGATAATAACTTAGTCGAAATGAAAATTATTTCCAAGGCAGTGTTCACAAATGTGATTGTTTGAATAAATAATCAACAGTCAACACCGGGTGTAAGTGTAGTTTTTCTAGCTTTCGATATGATCAAACTCTTTATTACAATCCGATACACGACTTCATCCTACGGGCCCCCTTCTACTATTTAACATCCAGGCGCACTGCAAGTTACCATCTCTATCTTGTTGCTACTCCACCAATTCGCACTAAGCGTTTCCAAACGTCTTTATAACGCGCACAGCAAAGGAGTGGAACTCTGCCTGCGTCTGGGTTTCCGAACGCTTACAACCCTAATTTCTTCAAAGTCAGAGTAAACAGGCTCCTACTGGGTAAGCTCGCTCCATCGTAGATCTTGTCTCTGTCATCTCTGACCTAGACTAGAGTCAAGAGCAAAAAAAAGATACCCAAAATTCGACTATCACCAATGTAATTAATATAAATTTACAAACGTGCATTAGAATTTTTGCCAACACAATACTTAAATGAAAGCGATACTCACCAAAACATCAAACAAAGATAAAAGTTGGCACCTTCAAGGCAAAGAAAAAACAGTCTTATACAAGTGACAGTACCATTATTAGAAGTAAAGGAATTGTTGTCTAAGCAGTAGTAATGAGTCTGACTAATGACTGTGTCAGTCATGCAGAAATCACGCCTCATCGGTCACGCCTCGAGAATCTATCGGTCGAGTGAGGAATAAATCGAGTAATTGTTTGTTAGAACTTCTTGGTACTATTGAGGCGGTTTTTGAGGTTGGAATATAAAGAAAGAAAGAAAGAAAGAAAAGAAAGAAAAAATGTTTATTTGGGACTCGCACATAACAGACAGATGTAAATTTAATTAAATTAACAGAATAATCGTTCAGGCGTTTTATTGGATGGTTGTACTGGCGATTTTTCGTATTTAATCTGAAAAAATACAAAAAATAATTATCTCGGATAGATATTTAGTCTAGGTGGACTGGTACACACACAATACAGGTTATAAACTGTATTTGTGCTGAATTTATTCTAAATATGTTAAGCAGTTTGTGCATGGAAAGAGTTAAAAACTTTCGTCAATCCATCTACATCAATAATATTACTAGGAAGTAACATAGAATATAGTTGAGTATTGTTTCAATACTATTGTGTTCTTATACAATACATACATACTACAATATTGTAACTTAAACGCATCAATAATTTTAACTTAAATTTTCTTAAACTTACAACTTGTAACAAATGCAACTAACGATATCAAACATGTCCATTGATCATTAAGTTATCTGTTAGTGCTGTGCACTTCTGTAAGTGACGAATTCACTTTAACTAATACTGTATGTGATTTATGTTTGTGTATGTTTTAGTGAGTGAGTCGTTGAAGTGCCTTATCAATAAATAAATAAATAAATATAGCGTTTGATTTTTCCTTACTCTATTTTTATTATCTAATAAAAAAAATACAGCTAAGTTTTATCACAGAGGGCTGCATAAGAGCGACCATTTCAAGGCCATTCAAGAGTATTTCTTTAAGTTTGTTTCCAAATTATTCATGCCTCAAGCTATACGAAAAGACCTTTTAAATTTGGAATAGAAAACAGAACTGTTGAGAGTGCTAACAAATCACTACTGGATAGAACATGGCCCAAAGCAATAGAGCAGCCCGTTTTGCTGACTCAAATTCCACTATTTGTATGGGCAGACATGTTGCCGATTCGCTTCAGCGTTCCTCTTTCATTCGCAGATCAACATTCAATGAAACAAACCTCGTGAATGCAGAGCGTCGTATTCATATTGCCATGCATTTTTGTTTTATTGGGATTGCAGAATCTGGGTGAAACGAAGCTTGGTTTTGTATCAAAATAAGCCAGAAGAATCCTTGAAGATATCATGAGTTTATTTGCAAGCTATTTGATACTAGATATTCACAAAATTAAACTTTATGGGTACTGAAAGAATAGAGAAAACAAATTACTTTTTATTTGTTACTAAAACTTTAGACTGACAGAGATAGACTTACCAATCATATCGCAATACGCTAGACTCGGGAACGCAGTCAGTCTGTGAGTTTTTAATTATTTCTTTTGTTCAAAATCTATACAAAAACATTTTCAAGATAACACTAATTGAATTGCTTTGTATAATATCACCTTCATTAGCAGCTCATACAATTTGCACCTTTCTCTAACAAAGATTATTTTCAAACCTGTCTCTTTATACGTTTTCGTTGTTCAAAAACTTTAACGCCACAGCGTTGTGAAACTAAGTGTAATTGAAAACAAACATTAGAATTTCTCCCGGGACCTACACGGGAGTGTAGGTCCCGCATCTATGGGGCTGTAATACCGGATAATGAGTAAGGGAAACCTGGGTATTTGAGTTAAACCCCGAATGTATCCTTGGCATTGTTTACGTTGAATTTATTACAATGCTTGCGACCTTATGGTTTGAAGTAATCCAATTGAATTGATAATACTAAGGATAGAGTACCCAAAATGAAATTTGAATTATAAACCTAAACGCGATTTAGGCACTTCGATGACGTAGCCTAGTCAAAGAATAAATTTATTTAATTGAAAGATATCCAAACACTGTAAAGAACAGCCAAGTGCATAATTTAAAAATGGAAGCCTACCGTATCAAACGCTTTACTCAGATCGCCCATCGACAATCCGTCCCAAAATCTGTGAACTCCAAAAAAAAGATGGCCTATCTTTGTCCATTGTATTCAAAAGTAGGACAAGCCCGGGATCCCCGGTCGGATGCAGACCCTACGCTGATGCTACCTGTCTACATCATAACAATTACCGTAATGCTCGGGTTGCTTTTCCTCCTACATTAACGCCTAGTAATTAGTTTACCTGATCATTAGAAGGATTATGAGTTGCGACGGGATTAAAGGGGTCTTAATAGCGTTCTATGATCTTTTGTGAGGGTATCAGGTGTTAAATGTTAGCTATTGAATAGGTTTGTATGTAATAGGAGGAGAATGTTTAATGGATGGTGTTGCTTGCAATAATATCGCTGCGCTGTTCCAAGGCAAATTTGACTCGAATTCCATTTCAGCAATAGCCGGTATGGTGTCGGTCCGCCGTATGGTTTTGGCCGGTGCCGTAAAAGAATAATACCATCCCATCACATCCCGTGGGTGTCGTGAGAGGCGTCTAAGGGACTCGCCAGAGAATGGGCAGCAGCGTTCTCTGTAAAACTCAACACCATACACTGCGATCGCCAAACCGCCTGCCAAGCGTGGCGACCATAGCAAACCCCCTATTATGCGAGAGGCCTATGCCCAATAGTGGACGTCTTTCGGCTGATATGATGATGATGAATAGTCGGTAAATACCACTAAGCCCAATCAGAAACTGTTAAGGTGTCAGTTCTGCGACATTAAATACGTATTCTTTCTTGTTTAATTTTTAGGTATCGAAAATAGTCTAAAGAATCAAACATAATCAGCCTTAATTTCTAGTAATTTCGTAGTAATTACAACAAATTGCATGGCTGACTATTTAGGCAAGGAAGGCTCGAGCTAATTAATGTCTTCTGTCGGGAAGTTAGGAAAACTTGTCTTTATCAATCTTTAGGGTTAGCGCATAATATCTACATCTTTAATCATCAATTCGTCTCTATGTTGATTAACATCAAAATACAGTTTACAATATTATTTAGTGTGGATGGACTTTTCGTGTTGTTTTTTTTTTACTTTCTCATGCTCTTTGGGAAGCGTAAAACGAAAAGTTTGTAAACCAAATCCAAATCTAGATATTTAACGATTGTGTTAAAAGAAGTTGGATTTCTGTTCGATATTAATAGCTCAAAGGTGCCAGTAACTGAGCTCCAGCTCACGGAAGCTTTAAACTTTTTGTGGTCTCATGAGCTTTTAAGTGAGTACTCGTGTGAAATTTTTGTTTGGTTTATTTTGGTGAAATTTCCGAAAAAGCCTCCCACAAGGTGGACCGATGTAGCCGGACGGTCACGGTTAGCCGCGGGTGCGAGACGCACTGGACCGATTGTTGTAACGATACTTAGGGTAGGTCTATAGCAGCACCCGTGTCGGCGGCGCGCTGTATTCCACGCGCGTATCAAAGAGCTGTCAGCAAGGGAGACGGGGCCCGCCAGGGCCAGTGCCTGCCGGGGTGCGGAATCCGTTCGAAAGAGGCACCATACCCTGGAACGCAAAGGGCAGTAGGAGGAACACGGATGGGTTTTAGTCAGTAAGAGTCTGACACTCCCTTCCGCTCCGCCCAGAGAGGAAGGAGTCATTTGATGATATCCCATCCTTAAAAAAAAAAAGGGTCTATGGCAGCAATGGACGTCTGTTGATGATGATGATTTTCCAAATCTCTTTAAAAAAAAAAACAGCCGCAAGGGCCAATTTTCTAATCGAGGCTTGCTGAGGTCTGTCCGTAGATGGGGGACCATCTTAACATAACGAGATTCTTCCTTGCTTCGGGACGCACGTTAAGCTGTTGGTCCCGGAGTTCTAGATGGTTAACAGCCTAGAAATCTGACACCAGTCTTGCCAACCATCACAAATCTTGACGTGTTACCCAGTTACTGGGTTGTGGAACTCATATACGCTTATAATACTGGTACTCAGCTGCAGCGGGTGAGGCTGGAAGCCAACCCTAATATATTGGAAGGCTAAGCTCGATTGATTTACCAGGGTTGCGGAATTATTACGCCTCAAAGAGCTATCAGCAAAAGACGGGGCCCTCTAGGGCAAGTGCCTGCTGGGGCTGCGGAATCTGTTCGAAAGAGGTACCGTAGCCCTGGAACATAAAAGGCACTAGGAGAAACACGGATGGCTTTTAGTCAGTAAGAGTCTGACACTCCCTCCTGCTTCACCCAGAGCGGGAGAGGTCATTTGATGATATATTTTCTGAATCTCTTTATGACCTATACAAAACTATGTATATTATGGATTCATAATAGGGAATATGCATGAAAAACATATTTATAATCTTTACAGTTTATCTAAAAATATACGAAAATATAATACTAAAAGTGAAAATAGAATCAAATTACTCGAAAACGAAGGAGATATAATTATTTTAAACAAATATATCTGTCTCTCTCGCAGAAACGCTCTTTTCTATGGCAGCTGTATAGGCGTCATAGACGATGACGTCAAAGTTTACATCGGAAAGTTTTGTAACTTCGTCGCTGATGAAGTTATTTAAAAAATAATTTCATGATTCATCAAATAATTTCATGATCATACTAGAGCTTATAAGTATTTCCTTGATTTATTTATCTATTGAATTTAGCCACATTTAGCGATATTTTGAATGTAGGTAGGTAGGTATTTGATTAACAACCTATTAATGCCTGAGCACTAAAGGCTCTCTAATGATGTTAGCATCGCTATTAATGGCTTAGCGTCCTAATTATACCGAGGGTCCTAATTTCTCAAACTCCGTAGTTGTTAGCATAGCTCATTTGATCAAAATGATAAAGCAAATGATTTAGTAGCAGGTCAAAAGTTCATTAAGCTTTTGGGTTTCAGCCCCTCATTTCTAGTTGATAGAGTGCTTGCCAAAATCAAAAGGGATTTTTTTCGGAAAGTAAAAAATCTGATTTGGTCCCACCGTCTCGTCTTTTACCGTTAATTATGTTATGCGTTCTTGAATTTTACCTCCCGAAATTGACCCCAATTTTTGTGCAGACCCACTCTTTCCAAGAAGCGAAATCTATCTCGCCAGAATCAAATGTTTTTTTTTTTAATGTGTCTTCGGTAAAATGGTTCTGCTTGGATCCGAATTAGCTGTTAAAAAATTGTTTCTGAAGATTCCCGATCTTATTTGCCATCGTTCATAATTCTTTAACAAACGCTGGCGAAAAATTGCCGACATTCAATTATGCAGGCACTGACATTGTGATTGATGGAGCTGTCAACATGTCCGCAAACGCGAACTGAACTTTGTACATCGATCATGGCTTGTTCTATCACAAACAGGTTTTATTATGCTCCTGTTTTTGAACATAATGAACTTGAAACGTGGTTTGGAGTAAAGGTTGAAACGCTTAATTTTTTTAAGCTTTCTTGTGGATATAATGACAGTTTAGGTATCAAAAGAACGATCTACAGTTATTTCATTATCTGAAACCATCCACTGTTTCGACAACGTTTATTTATATTTAATAATCCTAGATCTATAAATAAAAAACCCGCTAAGTGCGAGTCGGACTCTCACACAAGAAGGGTTCCGGACCATAAACAAAAAAAAAAAAACACATTTTTTGTATGGTAATCTTTGTTTATTTTTTATTACACACTCTGTGAAAATTTCAACTCTCTAACTATAATGGTTCTTGAGATACAGCCCTCTCATAGACAGACAGATGGATGGACAGACGAATGGACAGCGGAGGCTTAGTAATAGGGTTCCGTTGGTTACCCATTGGGTACGGAACTCAAAAAATTATATGTTCAATTACAGTTTTAAAATAGGTCTTTTAACTCCCTTAAAATAATCAACTTAATAGATTGAATTTAACTGTGATTGCGTTCGTCGTCCGTAGCTTACAATATTCATAACGTCGTAGCGTCGTAGTTCAGTTCAGTTATTGATCTGATTGTACTGATAAATATTCATGTAGCAATGGATATGTCTTTTGGTCAATCAAAGTTGCGTTCAAACGATTATATTGCTGGTTCAATTATGTACGACGAAGTTTATGGTCGGCTTAGTGGAGTAAGTTCCTGTTTATGGGCTGTAAAATTGTTAGTGCTTGTAATATGTAGTTACGTTTTATATTGCTGTATTGAAATTTGTAGGTGGGAATAGTAGGGTTAAGAAAAGATTATTTTTAAAACAGATGATCATCAGCGGGTTTTATTGGAACTTCATTGTTGTTGTAGTTGTTGTTGGTTCTTCATTTTATGTTGTTGGCTTACTATACGCTTTGGTGAAGACTGTAAGTATAGTAAGCAATTGTTACAAAATAAATAAATAAACGGGTATCATCCCAAATCATCATCATCTTAACAGCCGAAAGACCTCTACTGCTGGACATAGGCCTCCCCAAAAGGGGGGATTTGCCATAATCGCCGCGCTTGGCAGGCGGGTTGGCGATCGCAGTGAATGGTATCGAGTTTTATAGAGAACGCTGCTGCCCATTCTCTGGTGAGTCCCTTTGTCGCCTGTTACGACACACACGGGAAGTGATGGGATGGTATTATTCTTTTACGGTACCGGCCGACACCATACGGCATGCGACCCCAAGTAACATGGGATATGGGCAGGAAGATGATGACGATGATTTTTAAAGAAAAGCTTGTGGACATTGTTAGTAAATAAAAAGGATTTCATCTCCAACGGAGTAGTGACTATAGCTTTCAAGGTTAAAAATTCACTGTCGTATTCCCAAACAATAAACTTCGCAAAACAAAACAAAATTCATTAAACAAAACAAAACACCCAGTTTCTATTTATTCAAATACAACAAAGGCAAGGTCATGTCAAGGTTCCATTGTCATTGTGCTATATGCATCGTGCCAAGGCCAAGTCAGGCTAAGCTAGGCCAAGTTGGGCCTAGCCAGGCCGCTTGGAGAGCCCTTGGCGAGACCGGGACATGTCGCGAATTAGCGTGTGTAACACTTGGACTAATTTAGAAGAAGAGTCACTATTGTAATGGTGGGTGAGGACGGTTTTATAAAGGCTTTTTAATTTGCCATGCTAGTGAGAAAGGACCGGTAGTTTTGGCGACGCTTGGGGGAGGTCTATTTCCAGCAGTGGACGGCTTTCGAATTGCCGAAATATGATTTTGATTTTTTGAATGAACTAATTTATTTTTGTTGCACCCCCATGGCATAGATTAAAATAAAATAATGATAGTGTTGCTGAGAGGAAACCGATAAAATAAACAAACAAAAGACGGTTTTATGAAAGTTTTTTTTTTAATAAGTAAATAATTTGAATATTTGTGTCAAACTCTACTGCCAAAGTTTGACCACTTTTCAGGATCAAGTGGAGTTTGACTATTCTCAAATTCAAATTCTTAATTAAGAACTAAGTACATATCGATATCGTAGCTGAAATAGATAAAGTTGAATACAAGAATGGTAAAATAATGCTATTATGAATACCCCTAAACCATCAAGCCCACCTTCATTTACTATCAAACCTAAAACAAAACATCAAATAACATCGAAATAGTTGCCCTATTGAACAAAATTACCTTTGATTAGCGTTCATTTTAATAACTGCCACATTATGCCGTTCCTAACCTACTTCTTTTTCTACTGCCATTACCTGATTGAAATGTAAAAAGCTATTGACATAACTCACTAGCTTTTTCACTGGCCTCACTCACGTGAATTTCGAAAATTATCCTACGAGGTACAACCGGGTTAAAAGTATCCTAAATGCGTTTAAACGAGAAATTTTTGTATGTACCTATATAATTTGTGGATAACGTCGTTAGCAGTGTATATGCTACTTCTGTTGACTAATTGTTGTGATTATCGTATTATTATATACTGCTGTTTGTTGTCCCTATTAAAAATAAAATATATAAATAATCTGTATCTCGGAAACGGCTCCAAAGATTTTCTTGAAACTTAGTATACAGGAGATTTCGGGTGCGATAAATCGATCTAAATATTTTTCATTTTTTTTAAATGTCGTAACAAAACAACTGAACAGGTACTACTCTTAATCTAGGGATCTATCTGTTTAAAATAAGTACACAAAAACAATGCGACATAATTATGTAAATTAATATTTGTGAAAAGTTGAAATAACTGTCTATTCCGCTTTGGCCTAGCGCATTTTTTAAATTGTTTATTTTTTATCACTTTTATATTTCTGTTTATCTTATGCGAGTTTTAAATAAAAATTTATCTATCTTCCTTTTTTTAACAGAAACTTACTAAGTGGACGAATAGCCATCTGTCACCTGCCGATTATCATTTTAATAAAAGCTTGCCCTAGTGACACATAAATACATAATCAAAATCCATTCGTCGTGATGAATAAACATTCAAACATACATACTCTTCCATTTATATTATTAGTAGAATTATTATTCCAACTTAAGGCTCCGTGACTTCAAAGCCATTAACTTTAATTTTAAATTAGAATTATTTTATTTGAAACACAAATTAGTTTTGATTGAAGACTCAGTGAGTGCAAAATTGAAAAGGTTTAATTAATTTGATTGAGTCGGTTCTGTTGATATTTAGTTAATGGTTGTATCTTTTACATTATTCGTTTAGTGAATAAAGAGTGATTTGTTTGTAAATCATTAGTTAAATATTGCTTTCAAAATTACAGGTAAAATCGGGCAACAGTTTTTAATGCGGTTTTACGAATAAGCGATAGATTAGGAAGGTTTATGTATAATAAAATTACACCCGCACAAATTTGAGCGGATTGTTAGTGCTTATCAACCATCAATCATCATCAATATACTTACATAAAATTCTTTCGTTACTAACTGACAGACAACCGACCGAAACTACTGGTCGTAGAAAGTTTAGGTCGTAGGGCAGCATTAAGAGAGGATTTTCTGAAATTCTTACAAGAAGGGGAAAAAACGGGATCAGCGCGTCCCTAGTCGCGGGCAAAATCTTGTCAATGAATAAATTTTGATAAGGACACAGAACTCCTTTTTCTTCTTCTACATTTTTTTTATATGTTATGGGTTTTCTCTTGACTCTAGTCTAGGTCAGAGATGGCAGAGACAAAGTCTACGATGGAGCGAGCTTACCCAGAAGGAGCCTGTTCACTCTAACTTTGAAGAGATTAGGGTGTACATCTCTGTTCGCTGCCATGTCAACCTTCTTTCTAGCTCTATCATTTTTCACACAAACCATGCATAGTTTCTCTTGTCTTCTTCTACCCCAATAACCACTTACAACTTTTCACCGGTGCCACTATTAGACTTTCTGATAGTCACGTCACAATAAAAACCCAACTCCATCATAAAAACCCGTATCAGCGTACCTGTCCCAGACACGGCGCTGTACAAAAAATACCGATATAATTGTTGACCGCATTCCCAAAATATTTATCTAGCAATTAAAAATTTATTTTTAGAAATATAATTATTATTAAAAACATCCTCCTTTGGTTAGTCACTTATATTGTGTTACCCATACACAAAACTTCTAAAAGAGAATCCTTATTTAATTATACCAAGAACTCTGGTTTTGTAAAATTAATAGTGACTTTAGAAATGAGAATAATTTTTCGTATTTCCGACGAACTTTCATAAACATAATTAAAAAAGCATTCCAAAGGCTTCTCAGGCGTCCGCAAGACAATGAGAACTAGATAAAGTTATGGTAAACTTCGAGGAGTAATATAAAGTTGATCTCGCTCAGTATACGGAATCCAGGAAAAAGGGCGAAAAAGAAAAAAATATTCCCCTATATTAAGTGTCTTGATGTTTTTCCTTTGAACACTTTAAAGCAATTTAGAAGAACGGTGAAGCCAATAATGTTATGAAATAACGCTTTAGGCTTGTTTGTTAAATTAAGCTGTTTATTGAATCGTTTCAAAATACTGAGAACAGTAAAGAAAATACAGCTATTTTATTAGTGAAGGTTTTCTGAGAATAAAGTGAAGCGCATATACCTAATAAGAGAATACCTCGAAGAAAACTCTTCATTAACGATTGATCCAAACATCATTGAATCCCCATGTACCGATAACATACGAACTAAGTAAGTATCCAGCAATAATACGCAAAATAAAAAACTCATTTTATGGCTTATTACACTTACTTCCAGTTTAACGAGAACCCGCAGTAATCCAAAATAACTTTTATTGCGTAGGTAAGCCAATTTTTCCAATATGGCGGCCGAAACTAAACGGTTTACATTTTTTTTTTCTTTTTTACGAGTTCAGATATCGAACTTCGTTGCTACGATAGTCAATTTCGAATTTAGAACACATTCGATGTTTGAAAAAGCCTACGAGCTTTCGTTCGTTGGCGTTCGGCCAAGATCGGCTAGAGCATAACGTTAGGTGGTTAGTAGTGTTTCCAGTTACAATATCGCTAATTTTAGAGGGAAAGAGAGGCTTGGTAGTTTTAAGCCGGAGATTATGACCTTGTTAGTGATGAAAAACGGGATTAAAAATTACACCTTCAGCCTACCACCACGTCACCTACGTCAGTTTTAGAAATTAAGTACCTTTTTTTTAAGGATGTGAAATCATCAAATTTCTCTTCCCGCTCTGGGTGAAGCAAGAAGGAGTGTCAGACTCTTACTGACTAAAACCCATCCGTGTTCCTCCTGGTGCCCGTTGCGTTCCAAGGCTACGGTACCTCTAGAAATTAACTACATACACTTGAGTTTAAGTTTTTCAATTCTTCACATTTGTATTATACTAATGTATAGTTTTAATCCATTGCTGATGAACTAACATAAAAAAACCTGTAAAACCGTGAAAAAGGAAAACATTGTTCCCTTTAAAATTGATCACGAAATAAAACATCTATCCGAGTCATGACATTTCTCTGCATCAGAAAATCTGATTAACATTTCATAAAAGTGCTTCCAACATACGGGAACTCCGAAATCGATGACAAATTCCGCGATATCGCGGCATTTGTCATCACCAGCTTTCTTATCTAACAGCTAGATTTGGGTCACGAAATAGTATTTTACTTGTGTGTAGAATTGCTTTAAAGCTAGTCTAGATATGTTCTAAGTAGCTTCTAAATAGAGTACCTCATCCCACCAGACCACTTCTACCATCGGACATCTATACGCACTACAAGTTACCATACCTACCTTGTTGCTATTCCACCAATTTTCCAAACGTCTCAATACTCACATTAAAAGTGTAGAACTTCCTACCTGCGTCTGTGTTTCCGAACACATTCAACCCTAATCTCTTCAAAGTTAGAGTGAGCAAGCTCTTTCTGGGTAAGCTCACTTCATAATCGACTTTGTCTGTGTCACCTCTGACTTAGACTAGAGTCGGGAGCAAACCCATCTCAAATAAAAAAACCGCCCAGTGTTATAGCGGTAATGCAAAATACACAATATGTGAAAATTTCAACTGTCTACTTATTACAGTTCTTAAGTTACAGCCCGCTGACAGACAGGCGGTCGGACAGCAGAGGCTTAGTATCTAATAGGGTTCCGTCGATTACCCTTCGGGTACGGAACCCTAAGAAATGCTTTATTATATTCAGATTTGTTAAGTTACATTTAGATACCGCCTATCTGGTTATTCCTGGAAAAATATGAATATAAAAAGGTTTATGTGATGGATTGAATAATTATCCCTTAATTACCCCTTCTTAGTTAACATATCCACCTCATAATTTGATAGGCCAGCCGTCCCACAGGACAGAGTCCTCCACTTCCACCCAATTTTGCAAGCCCACGCATCCTCTTAGTTTTTGGGTATCCATCTAGTTGGTCCTGCCATTGCCATCTCCTTTGTGGTCTTAAGCAAATTGTATCAAGCATTACCTGTACAAATATAGATCCCGAAAATAGAAAGACATTACGATACACACAAACGTTTATTTTGGGTAACATTACTTCATCAAACAAGCCAGTCACAGGGTAGTAACAGTTATTGTATCTGTTTCAATAATGTTACTATTAATAGAAATATCTACTCCACAAAATTTATCGCCATACAGTCTAAGTGTTTCTGTATACCTGGTACCCAAAACTAGAAGCTAACAAACATAAATTAATGACTTCATGGCTACTACTAGTACTCCACCATACACGTCAGTAACAGTAATTGTGGTGTCTATGAGGAACATGCTGTCTAGTATTTCTGTATTCCTGGTACCCAGAACGTACGAGTTAATGAAAAAGTTAGTTTCTGGCTAGTACTATTACTTCATCAAACACGTCAATAACAATTAATGAATTAATGTTAATTAATTAACAATTAACAATTAATTAACACTAATCATACTATTTAGTGTTTCTGTATTCCTGGTACCCGACACTGGAAGCAAAGGGCATAAATTGAACGGTTTCATTATACTATTCTGAATATCTCTGGCATTAGTAAGTAACATTTCAGTATAATGCTTCTGTTTGTGTGTGGGTTTTCGGTAAAATGGCGGTTATACCGTGATTGTTCGGAAGCCTTATGAGTGACAACCTTGGATGACGAAATAGAGAACTGATTTTGGTTATAAAGAAATTGGGGCAGTGAAAATGTTTTCTGACCCAGTTGCTGTGATTTTTTTATTGAAAATGGCTCTAGCCACTACTGCTACCTTCATTATCGTCTGCATACCCTTTTTCGAACTATATTGAGGTCGGCTTCCAGCCAAACTGGATTCAGCTGAATACCAGGATTTTACGTGGAGCGGCTGCCTACCAGACCTCCACAACTCATTAACTGGGTAACACGTTACGGTATTTGGCAAGACTAGAGTCAGATTTACTTGCTTCTAGCAATCCGTAACGACTGCCAAAGATCTATAAATGACATCCGGGACCAACGGCTTAGCATGCTTTCTGAGGTACGGAGGTAACTTGGTATGTTAAGAAAGTCACCCCATCCACAGACCAAACTGGGCAACTCTAGGTGCTAGCTTAAAAAAAGATAATTTTTGAATATGATTGTGCATAGACAATATAATATGAACAGAAGAAACAGGCGTAAGTTTCCAAAAAAAAAAAACAACAATATGATTATTTTGTTAAAGGTGATTATGGCTTAAATGGGGCTAAGACGGTCATGACGAAGAAGCCAATGACGTGACGACGAGGTCCAGAGAATATAGTAGAACACTTACACATACACTTTATGCATAGGAGGATGATGAAATACGAAATATTTTGACGAAATAGATTAATACCAATGCCATTGCTTCTCATTACAAGCTCTACTTTGATTATACTTATACAAATTTTCAATAATTTGATATTCGTCGTAAACCATTCATCTTCTTCGCTTAATATCACTAGTTAGATTAATCCCACATTGATATTAATATTTGTACAGCCAACAGACATTCACTTTGTGTCGAGATGGAATATTGCATAATTATGTGATTTGTTTGTGTAATGGCAGCCGCGTCACAGGATGCGAGCCTAGGGCTATGAGGGTGAATAACTTTATCACTGAATACTATTTATTAATTTACTATATCTATCATTAACATACCGGAAGACGCAGCGTTAAAAGGCCTTCCACAAGGTGGACCAATGACCTGAGGGTCACGGGTAGCCGATGGATGCGAGACGTACAGGACCGGTTATTGTGGCGATACTGGGGGCAGACCTATGACCAGCAGTGGACGTCTTTCGGCTGATATGATGATGATGATCTAATAAGCCTTGAAGACATAGTAAGTATAGCAGGCTGGGTAAAGACCACCATTCCTCTATTCCACACAAGTCTGTTCTCTGCTATTTGTGCAGTAGTCTTTTTGTTTCGAGTCAAGTTCGACCACTTCATTTCCGTCTTTGTCTGCCACAATATCGCCAGTAGTTGAACACGATTAGTGAATGACGTAAAGTAAAACCAGAACATAATGTATTTAGCACACTTGATACACAGAAATAAAACTAAAATAATGAAATGCTAACACAGTTTGTGCTACCAAAAGATTAACAGCCTTTTGTTTTCAACTTTCTTTTTCAGTTATTTTATTTCTAGTTTTTGTAGAAATAAAATTCATTATCTTTTTACTAGTCTCGGTTGCCTTGTAAAGAAAGCCTAGGGCATTAAGTCCGTCTTAGTATTTATATAGATGAAGCCTTTACATAATTAAAAACGTGAGTTCGACAAGCCTCTGCTTGCTATCGCCTTTATTTGTACATAAAGAATTTTTTCATGAGACAATTTTATTTTCATGCTTCATTTTTTTCGCATGAATGTTCAGCAATGCAGAACAATTTGCCCAATTATGCTACAATGCGTTTGATTAAAATATTTTCACACATTTTCATTTCGGGGCCTTTCCGAAGGCTTCGTAACGTTTAATCTCAGATAATTGGCGTCTGGGTACTCCCTAAGGCACAATTTATTCGACAATCACTGTGTTACTGAAGCTCGCTGCTCATTCTCATTTTCTTAGGAACAAATGGTTGGAGCTTCTAAAAAGGCAATCTAACCTAACCTTGTATTAAGTGGGCTTTATCTTTTTATTGATTTGTTAAGATGTTGTAATTTATTTAAACTAGATACAGTTGGTTTTATGTTGTTAATTAAGATTAATTGGGTAATTTATTTTGTTATTCATGTTCATCGGTGATAACTCGTAATTTAAACAATTCATGGAACTGTAAGAAAAATGGAAGTAAGTAATCTTATGAACCTGTGATTCACAATAAAAATGATATGATTATGATTGTGTAATATGAAAATTTGTGAGTTTTGTTTGACTTGGAAACACTAACCTCACTTTCGTACAGTTCGCCATATTGTTTTGGTAACCTAACAAATAATATTATTTCGAGTTATTCAACATTTGACTACAATATAGTAAATTTCTTACATTATTTGAAACGTTCTATGAATACCACTTCATTTTACAAGCCACTGCTCAGGAATTAGGAATGAATAATATGTTTAGCTTGAGGTGTCTATTTTAAAATCATAAATTTTCTTTTAAATCTTTAATAAATCCTAGGCGCGTTAAAATTGAGAAGAGAAACATGGTATACATTTACCGTGAAATCATAAGGAAAGTCATTTTTCACTTCACATACTTAAATAACTTGTTGCTGTGTTGAATAATGGATGACATAACACTTCCACTACGAACAGATTTAATTTTAGTAAGGTTACAGGCTTTTTCAATTTTGACGTACGCTAAAAGTTATACAGTAGATATAAAATTTATTAAAAAAGTTTTTAGCGGCAAAGCATTCTTATCCGATGCTTTCCTACCACCTGTAGTTTTTACCAAACCGGTGTTACAACGGTAATACCGGTTAAAGTAGAAGCTGACGATGAATAAACGCTCTTGTGCAGATTTAATATCTTTTTAACACCGTACTTAGGCTATCTATAACTTATACCAGCACAACTGTGGGCCTCTTTCGTGGTTATTAGTGAGTTAGAACATGCTCTAGCTCAGTTGCACAGGTATGCGTTAACACTTTTATACTCAAATGGAACTGATATACGAGTCTTATATAGATATTTTTAAAGCTTTATTGTTAGTTGGGCTATAGTTACTTCCACCCAGTGTCTTTGGATGGGGCAGTCGGGTCTGTCTACAATCATTTTCAGGATGCTGTTCCGAGTATTACGCAAACGCTGGAGTAAGAATGCCGCTTTCTTACGCATGATGACGTGGAAACCATTAGCTGCCTGACGCACGACAGCGCCACGGATTCGTAGTCTTAACAAGCATATCGAAATTTGGTTCACAACTATTAGGAATTAGAGTCGGGACAATACAACTGTTGCTTTGTTTATAAAATAAATAGATATTATGAGTCCCGAATTGTATTAGGGAACTAAATGTTTTTAGATCTTGATTATCTCAAAATATAAAATGTGCCTTATCGTAATACATTTTGTGGCTTTTATTGCAATTAATAATTTTATTATAATCTATCTTCTTCCAAGTTTCCCTATCATTCCAATTTCAAACGGCTTACCCCTTCGAACTATCCCATCGTAATACGCAGACCTTACCTAATCCTTCCCTTAATTTTGCCTGCCAAGCAAAACGTGTTTTAATCATTTTAGAATTCAAACATTCATGCAGTACTCCTTAATCTTTTCATTTAGGGCCCATATGGTCCGAACCGATGTGGGGGATAACATTTCTACTTCTGCTCGAATAAGGTTCCGTGTCTATAGAAGCGGAGCGAGTAAGCGGAAAATATAAAGGAAAACTTTTTTATGTTACTTTTTTGTGGAGTCTTTAAGTCAAGAGTGAATAGGTTATTTCTAGGCAAGCGAGCTCCGTCTTCGACCATATCATCACTTACCATCAGGTGAGATAGTGGTCAAACGCGTGCCTATCTATACAAAATAAAAAAAATGTTTTTATTTTGTAACCTTTGAAAGCTGTAATACTACAGCTGTCAAAGATAAATAAAAAAAACACACACTAAATGTCATACTTTTGTAATCAAAGAAGTTCAAACATGTACCAAATCTGAAGTTAAACGGTCCGGTAGATTCAGAGTATAAAAAACTGTACGCTTGTAAATTGGCTGTGACAGACGAACAGACAGTCACAGCCAATTTACAAGCGTACAGTTTTTTCTATATAATTAATTACTACAAATAGTATAAGTATCGGAGTTTTCTTTTCCTCTTAAATATAACGAACGATACGAAAGTGCTTCGGAAATTAGCTTTGCAAAAATTCGAGGGTTGAAGTGTATGAAACGAATCTCTGTTGTACTGTAGCCTAGCTGATTACAATGTCTACTAATGCCATGCCAACCAAAGACGTGAATTTTATCCGTGCCTCGGAATGCATGTAAAGCTACTGGTCCCGGCTGTCATTTAACAACCTTTACGGGAAGTCACAAGCCAGAAAACCTGACAAGAGTCTTGCCAAGGTGTTGGTCCATACTAGCCTCACGGAATAAAAGTAAGAGGCTTTACAGTGTCACAAAACAGGTTGATAATTTAATTCTTAATATATAAAATTCTTCCGTTACTGAGTGAGTGAGTGACTGACAGACAACGCACAGCCAAAAGTATCGGTCGTAGAAAGCAGACATTTGACATGTAGGTTGGGGAGTGTAGGGGAGCACTAAGAGAGGATTTCCCAAAATTTCTACGAGATCTAGTAAATTTTAATACTCATTTCCGACTGACTGACAGACAACGCACAGCCGAAATTACTCCGCAGAAGAGCACAAAGAGAGAATTTTCCGAAATTCCTACGGGAACGGGAAATACAGGATATACGCGTACGAAGTCGCGAGCAAAAGCTAGTAAATCATAATACTCATTTCCGCTCCAATGTACTCGCAGCCTTACCCGAAGGATTAGTTTGGACAAGAGATTAGCGTCATATGAATGTTCGGACGGCGTTCAGTTTGAAGATATCATGTTCTACTTAATTGAGTTTGCATTTCAATAGCAGGTCCTCCGGTATGGTTTTGAGGTATTATTGGTGTGGTCAGACCTTTGGTTTTTGGAAACTACTGGTGGGTAAAATGGATAGCTGTTATTTCATGAATTTGGGGCGTTGTTATAAAATGTTGTTTAATGTAGTAGGTTTAATATTGAGTGATGTTTGTGAAAAATCTATTAACCTATTACCTACTAATATAACAAATTAAAGTATGGATGAGGGTGAAAGATTCACGAATAGACTATCTCAGAATTATTATTGTAGGTATTCGTAAAATATAAATATAGTATATAATTATTGTGACATTTTTATGTCACAATAATTTAATTTTTTTCTGCTGGCAGAGAAGCTAGTAATAAAATTAATTAGCGTCAAAGTATTTTATTTGTAGAATTATTTCCATTTGTAAGTATTTTCGTAACATCATCGAAATTACCGATTATTTTGGAATTATTCATAAAATATATTAATGTATATTAGTATTTCTTCTATTAATCTATTTCAGTCCCTATTTTATATCTAACGAAGCCAAATCCAGAATTAGTCTCAGTCCGTACAGAATATTATAATTCTGGTATTATTGTACAGAACTTTGATTAAGTTTATTCACGTTTTAACGAAAATACTTTGCGGACGTTAAAAATTAATTGTAAGATGTATTTATTTACCTTTAATTAAAATTATGATGTTATTCATGGCGGAATAAAAAATACCAATAGGTACGTAATTTTGCACGTGCATGATCTCTAAAATTGTAAACTTTTACAATTCTTACACATGATACTGTAAACATCAGTTTTGTAGTTAACTAAATACCTGAATTGTGTAAGTATGTAGATATTAGGTAGGTTGCCGAGAGAGAGGCTCATACCATACACGAATGCACAATAATTCAGTATACTTACTTATTATATGGAACGAAGCAAATGCAAAACAATATGGAATAAAAAAATTGGTTGTCTGTAAAGTCGGTTTACGGATAATAATTTTACGTGATAACGTCATAAGAAAACAATTGAATTCTTAACAAACAAGCTTAACGCTTAGGCCGATCGTCTGTTCCGTGCTCATTCGTTTGCGGAACGTGACCGTGACACTTTTTCGTGCGTGCAGACGGTGTTCATAAAAAAAAAAACTATTACTATCCTACTTCTTAATTACATACCTGAATACTTTACTAAAAACAGATCATATTCTCGTTGTACATTCCAGTTCAAACAATTTTCCTCAATTTTCATCGTTACGTGCATGACCCAAAACTTGGCAGGGATTACGATTTGACACCATTCGCTTCGGTACACTCCCGTTACAAATGTGATTTCGACGAATGTGGCCGAGGGTGATGTCGCCTTGACCGCTACCTTTCTATATTGGATTACCTTCGGAATGCTGCGTAAATAAATATCACGGGGTTTCATGTGTGATTCGTTTTTGGAATTTTCCTTATTTGAGATTAAGGGTGGTTTATTTAAGGGGCATAGGGTCAGCACCCTTAAAAAACATGGGCCCACGTAACCTTGGAGGAGTGTGGTTCGGTTTGCTTTTTGTTGGTTTTTAGTAACTTGACAGTTGGAAGCAACATAACGTTAGTAGAGACGGCTTTTTTTAAGGAAGAGAAATCATCAAATGAATGGCTCCTTCCGCTTTGAGTGGAGCAGAAGGAAGTGTCAGGCTCTTACTGTCTAAAACACATCAGAGTTCCTCCATGTTCTTTGCGTTTCAGGGCCGCGATAACTCTTGTGGAAAAGTTTCGGGGGATATTATCGTGTTTTTAAGAAGCGATTGTATTCGTATCGCAGTCGCAAACTATCAAAATCAAAATCTGATTTCTTTAAGTTTTGTACATTTTTTATAAATCTAATATGACATTAATATTTTCGTTGAGATGTTATACTGCGACTTTTTAATCCCTATTATGTAAAGGAATTGGACCCCAGTTAGAACGAGATACGGCTTAAGAAATAAACATCAACTGGTTGTTTGACGATGACAAAGATTATGTGTTAGATAATAAATTATGTAGATTGATAAATTGCAAATAGGTTGTCTAGACAAATTATACTAAAATAATAAATGTTAATAAAAACAGTTGGATACTTTGAATACTTTTGGACCCTTTTTAAAGCTTTAACCTTGTTCAAATTTAGCTTTACAACTATTAACTATTTCCACTTGAGACTGTTATCCCCCCAACAGTCCAATTACTGCACAGGATTTTAAGTTGGACCTCAGCCAGCCGTAACTATAAATTAGTCAAGGTACTTGATTAGTTCCAAATAGGCTTAACTACATCGCAGCGTTAATGAGGGGAGACGGCTTGTCCCTTAGGAGAACCCAAAAGCATGGCGTAAAAGCGGAGATCCCTCCCATGCTCTCCATAGAGAATCCCGGACGCCTGCTAAGCTAAAGATGTATAATACATTACCCGTTTTTTCCGTTCCCGTAGGAATTTTGGAAAATCCTCTCTTAGTGACCCCTTCGCTCCCCATGGAACCTACATGCCATGCCATATCAGCTTTCTAAGACCAGTAAGTTTGGCTGTGCGTTGTCTATTAGTCAGTAACACAAGAATTTTAAATATTAGGATGCAATATGTCTATACTGGACGCGCAGGATCGGTTGTAAGGCAAAAGGTCATTGAAGGGACACCGGTTCTTTAAAAACTATTTCTGCAATAATTAGCATATCTGTACTCAATGTTTGGAAATTACACGAAAGAACAATGTGATGTAAACCTATAGTATTTGAGTTAACTATTGGTCACTGATGAATGTATTGAAGTGGCGACTACGTAAATCGAGATGCAGCGTTGAAAAGCCTCCAACAAAGTGGACCGATGATCTAGTGAGGGCCAGAAGAGGTCGCTGGATCGACGAGAAGGACTTTTCTGAAAAGACTACGTCCAGCAGTAGTCGTGATTTGACTGAAATGACGATGACGGTAGTTCAAAAGTATAACTTTCGGCAGAAATTTTGCAGTATACCATATACAGGGTTATTTGTAAAATACCACCAACCTCTTTAACAGTGAAAATACAAATTATTATAAACAACTTCTATTTTGTTTCATACCTACATTTTCATTTGCTAAAAACTGCTTTTTGTATGAATCAGCAGTTTTTTTTTTTCGATTTTTCAGGATTTTTCTCAAAGTAAAAGTTGTTTATAATCATGTGTAGTGTTGTTTGTGTTTTACAAATAGCCCTGTATATTTAGATTGTAATAACAATTGTAACAATTCAAATAACATTACAAGTTGCCAGTAACCATAACTGCAGCTATTCTATTACTTATTTCAAATTAAACTCGCTGGTCGCGGCCATAACTCACAAGCCCCGACGTAAGGCCGTTGTCGCGAATGCTATATGTGAAGTGAAGACGAAGTTTTATCGCGAGTTCTGCGAAGACAGTTGGAGTTACAGGAGTTAGAATTCTTTATCTTTGGTAAGTTTTCATTAACATTAGATCGCGTCTTTCTCATAAGATTATCATTGCAAAAACCGTAAGATTATTCATCTGCCATCTCATTGGGGTCGGCTTCCAGTCAAGCCAGATTTAGCTAAATACCAGAATTTTACGAGGAACAGCTGCCTACCAGACGTCCACAACCCATTTACTGGGTAACACGGTACTTCATGGCAAGACTGGTGTTAGATTTACTGGCTTCTGACTATCCGTAATGACTGCCAAAGATCTACAAATGACAGCCGGGACTAACGGCTTAACGTGCTTTCCGAGGCACGGAGGAAACTCGGTATGTTAAGATGGTCACCCATCCAAAGATCAACCTTTGCAAGCGTTGCTTTACCTTGAAGATCGACCCGTGCGGCTGTTACTATCTAGCCACGAGCTTCTCGTAAAGACCATAAGATTATAATAAATCTTATTTGTATTGGGTATGAACTTTCGTTAAATTGTAAACATATCATTTTGAGTACAAAAAATATATACTATCAAAATTCTAATAGCTGACAGAGAAACAGTTTATAATCTTACGCGAAACACAACTCTATCTTACGCTGCTTGTATATGTCAGCGTAACATGTCTTCTACTTCCTTACTTCTCTATTAGTCGTCATTACAAGTTGTCAATCCATTCTTGGCCATCTTTCTATTAAAGGAATCTCAACGTTTCTTATGTCTTCCCCTTATCTTATTGTTAATTAATATCAAAGATAAATATTTTTTCTAATTGCGCTTCCAAATAATTGCTTTCTGCTAGAATACGTAGATTGTCACAGGCCGTTGTCGACGATCACACGATGTGAAGTAGAAACAAAGTTCCAACGAAAGTTCTACTAAGACGTTTACTCGCTGAGCTCGTTTTTGGAAAGTTGAAAAGAACGAAGAACACTTGGGTTAAGGAGAGTTAGATTTCTTTATCTTGGTTAATGGATTAATTCGTTGTTCATTCATTAGCGATCACTTTTGCAAGTTAATTTCGATCAGGTTTCGATTCTGAAGGCGGATGATGTTCATGAGTTTTATTCGATAGGTAAGTTGGCCGTGGCTTTAGAAAGAAGGCAGGCAGCTTATTAATCTACTTATTTTTTACCTCCGTACCCAAAGGGTATCCAACGGATCCCTATTACTAAGCCTCCGCTGTCCGTCTGTCAGCGGGCTGTATCTCAAGAAACGTAATAGGTAGACAGTTAAAATTTTCACAGATTGTGTATACGAGTATCTATTGCCGCTATAACAACAAATAATAATAACTAAGGTTTTTGGTACGGAACTCTTCGGGTACGAATCCGACACGCACTTGGCCGGTTTTATTAAACCTCGGCTGTTCGTCCGTCCGTCCGTCTGTCTGTCAGCGGGCTGTATCTCAAGAATCGTATTAGGTAGAAAGTTTTAGAGATTTGTTTAGAGATTGTGTATATCTAACGAAACGTAACCACTAAGACAGGATTGTCTTAGTGGTTACGCAATGTCACGTTTTGGTATTTTTATAGAACGCAGAACTCAATTGCAAAGTGGGTTTTTTGTTTTTGGAGCTGGTATGTAACGAAAAAAGAATCGAATTATTTTTAGCATCGGATGTCAAATAAATCCACGGTGTATCAGATTCCATTCATTTTACTCGACGCAGAGAATTTGATCGATCAATACGAGTTTATTTGTTAATTCAGTTACTAGATATTTAAAACTACTGAAATGCCAGTGTTCATAAAAGTCAATTTATGACGTCTTTTATAATGCGCACAGCAAAGGAGTGGAACTCTCTGCCTACGTCTGTGTTTCCAAAAGCTTACAACCCTAACCTCTTCAAAGTTAGAGTGAACAGGCTCCTTCTGGGTAAGCTCGCTCCATCGTAGACTTTGTCTCTGTCATCTCTGACATAGACTAGAGTCAAGAGCAAACCCATTACAAATAAAAAAAAGGTTCTTGAGTATAAACTAAGTCAAGAAACAAGGTGATTTCTAGGCAAGCGTAATCCATCGTCAACCACATCATCGTTTAGCATCGGGAGAGATAGTACCAGGGTTGAAGAATTTGTTCAAAAGAGTGACCGCAGCCCTAAAACGCAAAGGGCTATGGTAGGAACACAGATGGTTTCACTCCCGCTACGCACAGAGTCATCATCAGCATCATCACATCAGCCAAAAGACGTCATTGCTGGACATAGGTCTCCCCTAAGCGTTCCGCATCCATCGGTGACCCGCGACCTTCACCAGGACATCGGCCCACCTTGTGGGAGGGAGGCCTTCCCACGTTGCGTCTTACGGTACGAGGTCGCCACTCCAGAACTTTTCGGCCCTATCGACCATCTGTTCTGCGAGCAATATGCCCTGCCCACTGCCACTTTAGTTTGGCTATCCTTCGGGCTATGTCGGTAACCTTGGTTCACTTGCGGATATAATCATTCCTGCTTCGATCACGCAAGGAAACTCCAAGCATTGCCCTTTGAGTGACTTTGAGTCTTCTGATGAGGCCTATTGTGAGCGACCACGTTTCAGTTCCATATGTCATCACTGGCAACACGCACTGGTCATTGATTGTTTGGCTTGAGACACTGTGGTATGTGGGATGAGAAGATACCTCGCAACTTCTCGAAGGCTGCCCAGCCGAGTCGGATTCGACGGTTAACGCCACGTAAGGAAGAAGTTATTTAATGATTACCCATCCTTGCTCAATCCTATCAATAATATAAAAACATCGTTTAAACTGGTGAAATATAGGTATACAGGTTAAGTACATATAATCAAACATCTATAAATACGGAATTGAGAAACGCGTTAATTAATCGAAAATGGATCCTCTCCCAACATAGATTTACTGATTTACTTCAAATTGTTTGTATGGCCTCTCGGCTCTATTCATTTCTTGCTCATCTTTCCAACGTTCAACATACCTAGCTTCTTAAGATTGGCAATTTTGTGAATACTAGCTTTTACAGGCGGGTTTTTAGAAGTTTTGATTTACTGGTGAGGCCGCTTAGCACCGCTCATTCCTCGCTCATGTCTCACTCACGCGGCACACTCCACGTCGCCGTGTCGACAGCCTACCTTCTATAAATTTTGCGAAGGCTACAGATATGGAAATTCATGTAATTATTCAAATTGTTTCGATTATAAACGCGGCTGTTATCTCCTGTGATGGAATTTGTTTTGCTTCAAGTGGTAGACCGGATTTAGATGTTTTGATTTTGAGAGTTTGCTTTCTCTTAATTTAAGGCACTCAGGGCAAGATTCAGCAATCGAACCTAGATTTATTTTAAGAAAATAAAATAAAATAAATACTACGTACATTCAATTTAGAGAAAAACGCGTGGCAATATATATATATATATATATACAAATAATATAATTTAATGAAAATAAAAGTTTGATGTACTTAAATCAAAGTTTTATAAGTCTTATGACAAAAAGTCTTATGAGTTTTTTAATCTTAAGTCTAACTTAAGTCAATACCCTTGAATTGTTAATAACTATATTGTTAATCGTTTATGGTATACCATAAACTGTATTTCTATGCTATCCTATCTTTTTACTCTTAATTCGTAATACCTAACAAAATCTGGTAACTTCCCAGCCATATTACTTTAAAATATCAACAGTATAATCGACTAGTGACTTCCCGCGGCTTAGCTGTATTGGCCTATTATTACAAGTAACCGTAAATATTTTCAGGATAGAAAGCTTTCAATCAGTACATAATTTTCGTAATCGGATAAGTCATTTCAGCTAGAAATCTTTACACGTGTAATCTTTACACGTGGTTAATAAAACAACATAAAATTATTTTTCCAAATACACCCATCAAGATCTGTTCCAATAACAATATTATTATCGTATTACGCTTTATTGAGAAGTTAGTGCTCGAAGTATTCAATTAGATCTCAATCAAATAGACATTAGCAGTAATCGTGCGTGGGAAGATCGTGGCAGGGTAATATTAGGTAATATCATTTCTGAGTAGAAATTCAGATGAACGATAAGCCTTTAATATAGACAAGTGAAATCGATTAGCTTAATGTGTTTTACTAAACGAACGGAATAATATTTAAAATATATTGTATTACCTAATCTGTATAATTTAATAATATAATAAAATTCTTATAAATTTTTGTAAAAGGTATCGTCCTGTTTACGAAAATTCTTTGTCTGATAAAAGGCTTATCTATCGTAGAATATCAGATAAGAGATTACTTTTATCTCGAAAAAATAAACTGTTTTTCTGGGATAGCTAGCTAGCGACTAGCTCCCTAAATAGTTGCTATGAATTAAGCGTAGCGTTTCTTGCTACGGCGCGTATCTGAATGCCATGAGCGCGTAGCGAAATGCTACGAGCACGTAGCTGACGTAGCGTGTCGTAGGCCGTAGTTACAGATATGTCCAAACTAATTTAAAAGTGATTGTTTGTCTATTCTTATTTTTGTTAAAAATGCTTATGGAAGTATTGTTCCGACTACATTAATTACTAAGATAGAAGGTTATACTGTCTTTAATTTTATTCTAAAATTGTACGGCTCATGAACCTACCGAAAATCTGAAAATTTGACTTTATAATCAATGTGCAAAAATCAACGTTAACCTCTCGGGTATCAAAGGGACTCACGGACCCACTAGCGTCTAATTCCGTCAACACCCAGGTGGGTCCCTGTGGATCCACCCGACCCTACGGATTTAAAACTAAATTTTAGTAATTTTTACGGTTAATTTTCTTTTCTCAATGATTGAACTCTATGGTATATAATATTTTTCATATGGGAACACTGTCGGAAAAAAAAAATACGCTTGACAAGAAGCGAAATGTCACAAAATACGTTTGTCAAATCAAACAAACATTCGTTCAACTTGTGCGCGAGAATTTTCGATTTTTACGTGTTTTTCTGTGGAAAGTAAGCCAAGTATTGATAGAAATTCATAATTTACTTTATTTTCGTTAAATTTCAACTAATATTCAAAGTCAAAAGTGTAAATTATCTGGTGAAAATTACGAAACAAAACTAGTTACCGGATTTCTTCCCGTACGTAAGTAATTTGATATTTCAGAATTATAGTGGCATATTGTAACGATATACAATTAAAAATGAGTTCGTGAATACATGGCTAGTAATCTAGAAACATTTCTTATTGGAATCTTATTGGAATATTCTTGACGTTTGTTTACAAAAATACAAATTACGTAAATCAAAATGTCTGCTCCGCGTACTATGAAGTTTGAGCTTAAATATTGCGGCAGTCGATTTTTGTTCTCGTAAAATAACATCATCACTAGATTACTTGTCTTTTTATGACCTTAATTCCAAAATTTTGTGTAAATTGATCCAATATTTGTGTCAGAAATCAACATAATAATACAACAAAATAGCTTTCAGCAAGTACTCTCGTATCTATCCAAAATGTTTATATTTCGGTTTGTTATAAGAATATTGTTTACATTCTAATACATAGTGACATAATTAAAGAACCCATAACAGTTTCAAGTGTGTGAATAGCTGCTTTGTGAGCAGAGAGATTAGGTTTTTTGTGCTGCGGGTCATATTACGCTTGCGATAAGCGCGCGCCCGCGATACGCGACGGAGTATGACGTAAACATGACATTGTGCAAATTCGAGTAGCGAGAGGTTAAATATGTAACCTGATTGTTAAATGACTGCTTGCCTGTAAAACAAGCTTAAATATACAAACTAAACCATAACCAAAGAAAACTTCAAAACCCTCTACAGCAATATTTACCGTACTGTTTCCTCAAATGCAAAAATAAACAGAACTTAAAGACTCGCTTCCTCATTCATTAAAATATTCCAGGAACAATACTAAGGTTTATCCTGTATTCTGTGGTTGCATAATAGTGTTGCATTTAGTCTGTTAGTTATGACCCAGTACAGGATTTGGCTGGTTTAAAAATACATGCCTTGTTTTTCCTTGCGTTAAATCCGACGCTACTGTTTAAATATAAACAAAGATGTGGTTAATGTTGCTGGTTACTGGGGAAAGAATATATTGCTATTATTTTTACTGAAATAATCGTAAAAGATATCAAGCTTCTCAGATTTGTCAACGTATCTGCTTGTTCACTTACACCAATTTAATTGTTGAAAATTATATTCATCCCAGGACAAATATTTATGTTTTTCTCAGTATTTTGGGATATTACAGAATAAATAAGGAAAGGTAAAACTTGTACATTAATCTATATCTGGACCTATCCCATCACGACAATTTTTTCACACTTCACTTTGAAGAAATCATATTTTTGACAGAGTAAAGTAATGGAAGCACACCCATTATAAAAGTGTACAAATTTGGTAAGTTTTAGAATAAAAATATTTTCATAGCTAAATAAACAGAGTTTAAAAAAATAATAATCTGTCTAAAAACTGTAGTTTTCAAAAAATCATGGCCACATTCTCTGACGGATAACATTTAAGCTTCTTGATTTCGTTAAGTTTAGTTTAGTACTCATTATAAAATGATGCCTAAGGCATTTAGTCCGCCTCTGCACAATGCTTTAAATAGTGCATAGAACTGAAACAAATTAACAGAGTTATGCTAAACAATAGATAAACAAGCACCAGCGTCAGTCCCAAAAAATCATGGCGACATTCTGTGACAGACATCATTTAAGCTTAACGATTTCATAAAGCTTAAATGACTAAATTATGCTCAAAGCATTAAGTCCGCCTTTGTACAATACTTTTTACAAGTGCATAAAGTTTAAAAAAATAAACGCAGTTAACTAAAATTAAACCTATCTAAAAACTTCAGTCCCAAAAAATCATGGCTACTTTCTGTGACAGACATCATTTAAGCTTAACGATTTCATAAAGCTTAAATGACTAAATTATGCCCAAAGCATTAAGTCCGCCTTTGTACAATACTTTTTACAAGTGCATAAAGTTTAAAAAAATAAACGCAGTTAACTAAAATTAAATCCATCTAAAACCGTCAGTACCAAAAATCATGGCCACATTCTGTGACAGACATCATTTCAGCTTATCGATTTCATAAAGCTTGGACTTAATGATTAGAATTTGCTCAAATCATTAAGTCCGCCTTTGTACAATACTTTTTACAAGTGCATAAAGTTTAAAAAAATAAACGCAGTTAACTAAAATTAAATCCATCTAAAACCGTCAGTACCAAAAGTCATGGCCACATTCCGAGAGACATCATCATCCCAGTAGCAAGTTGTCATCGCCACGAGTGCTCTATTTCCGAGGCCGCTGCTGACCCCGTTTCTACCACTTTGACGATTGACTTTGTGGAGAAGGGGGAGCCACTGTCGCGCTATTAAAAAAATATTCGAGCTCTTTGTTAAGATGTGATAATGTTTCGGATTATGAAGAAAAATAGGCGTGGTGTTTTTTTTAATAATATTGAGTGTTTGTTCAAAGTGAGTTAAACAAAAGAAAAATATACAAAAAGGAAAACAAAACATGAGGTGTGTCGTCTACGTTTGTTGATCATAAAATATTTGAATAAAATTTCATACCATTTATTTCATCGTTAATGGCGAATTTAATTAGTCAACATCATTATTAATTCCAATACAATTATGAACACTTCCACATCATCTGTATAGCTTTTTCCCAATTATATTGGGATCGGCTTCCAGTCAAATCGGATTCAGCTGAATACCAGTATTTTACGTGGAGCGGCTGCCTACCAGACCTCCACAACCCATTAACTGGGTAACACGGTACTTCTTTTGGCAAGACTGGAGTCAGATTTACTGGCTTCTGACAATCCATAACGGCTGCCAAAAATCTACAAATGACAGCCGGGACCATCGGCTTAACGTGCTTTCCGAGGCACGGAGGATCCCAGCCACAGACCAACCTTGGCAAGCGTTGCTTAACCTTAAAGATCAACCTGTGTGGCTGTTATTATATAGCCACGAGCTCCTCGCAAATATGAACACTTCAACAAATATCCAAATTTAGGCCCTAATTATTATCGCCTAATTACCACTTCGTGTTTCAGTACCCATTAACAGCTAACTAGGCCAAAATTAATGTTCTAAAAACCCAAACACAACGAAAACAAACCAACCAATTTGTTTATTTCAGTAACAATTTACGAAAATACAAACATTCTTTGTAACTTATCAAAGAAATTAATTGAAACTTCAAATGAAATGAAAGTTCGTTGAAATGTAAATGAATTCTAACGTTTTGATTTTAATAGAATAATCAAATCAAATAAATCAATCATAAACTTTAACATTTCATTTGGCTGTCGCGAGTTTCTGGTTATTTTAGGAGTCAATAAAATTATTTCACCTCGCTTCATTTAATATTAAGTAAGTTAATTTCGAGGGTGATTTGAAAAAGCCGGCCAAGTGCGAGTCGGACTCGCACACGAAGGGTTCCGTTCCATAAACCTTAAATTTTATTATTTGTTGTGTGCGGCATTAGAAATACACAATCTGTGAAAATTTCAGCTGTCTACCTATGACAGTTCTTGAGATACAGCCCGCTGACAGATCGACAGCGGAGGCTTAGTACTAATAGGGTTCCGTTGGTTAACCTTTGGGTAAAAAAAGTAAATTGCTGATTTGTTGGTAGTCTACTTCTGCTAACTATGATTGACTGAAGTATCGAACAAGGTTTTTTAGATTGGATAACAACTGTTACCAGTAAAGGACTTTCTTAATGACATTATTTTCAGAAACTAGATACTTAAATAAGATAGGAACACCAGAACTTCTAGACAAGTGACATTCTGTCAGCCGTAGCGTGGCGAAGGCGATGTTCAAACGTCAAAAATGTATGGGATTGACAAACTCTGTCAAAAATGTCACGTGATCAATCCCTTATAATTTTAATCCTGGTTTAATTTTATGCGACATACACAACTAGTATCATACAAAATGAGAACAGGTATAGTTCCGATTCAAATAAATATTATGTATAAAACGAGTGTTATAGTAAAATTTAACGTTACTTTACAAGTAACGATTGTCAATCTGACCTGAGGCTTTAGACAAAGTGCAATTTTATCAGCGAACGCGATTGTCGGCCAGATTGACAATCGTTACTTGTAAAGTAACGTAAAATTCTACTATAACGCTGATTTTATACATTATATTCATTTGAATCGGAACTATACCTGTTCTGGTTTTGTATGATACTAGTTGTTTTTGTCGCATAAAATTAAACCATATTCTGGTTTTATTCTGGCTATGGGGTTGTAGTTTTTTATATTCAAAATACAGTTGTTAACAATACTGTAAGATTACTATACGTCAAATTATTCGTGCTAGATTCTCTGGTATCTGTATAGAATAGAATACTTACTCCTTAAGATGTACGCAATATAAGTTACAGAAAAGGTATAAAAAATAATCATTATCTAGTATGGAGGGTGATTCCCTCCTGCCACTCTGGGCGGAGCGGAAGGGAGTGTCAGACTGACTAAAAAAACCTATTCGTGTTCCTCCAAATGACCTCTGCGTTCCAGGGCCGCGGTGACGAACAAATTCCGCATCACCTTTATGCATGAAGTCTAAGTAAATAAATGAAACACACACAATATTGCACTACGAAAAATATCATACCCACTAAACACATTATTCCCGAATATTTACCCACGATTTTCCTCCCCACGGCTTCGCTATAACCAAATAAAGTGAAAAGAAAGCCAGAAATCGTTCGTGAACTACGTCCTAATATTATTTCGGTATATTTTCAGGCCGCCCGTTTATTACAAACATGGCGTGGGACGTTCACTGACACATAAATGTCACTTTTGCGTGTTCCAATGGCCGGGTAAGCCGACTTACCGACTGCAGATTATCTCTGTATCAGGCTGGTTTTTTTCAGCCATATTGACTTTTTGTTATTGTGGTTGTGTACATCACTGAGCTTTGGTTTCTGGAAAGAAATTATCGACGTGCCGTAAAGAAACGATCGAATTATTTTTGATATTACGATATTGGTTAAAAAATCTGGGCTAATGTTTAAGTACCTGTCGTTATGTATTTTATCAGACAACTCTATCAACATCGATGTAAAGCCATTAGGAAAACACAAACAAATATGCAGCAGTTGTTTTGTTACAATATTTTTATTTGGCTTATCATTGAAAGAAGCCAGCCCAATTACGTAGGGAAATTGCAGCCTTTTCCTAGATCAATTCACTGTTATTTTGTCAAAAATGAAATATTACGTTTGAAGGTAACATAAATGACTAAATGCTTATTACATCATTCTGTTAACTGACTAGGTAAAGCCAACCTAAATTTAGTAACAAATATTAAAATAGAATAATTTTAAACAATGAACAGTTTTCGCCTTCGTCTCAAAATCGACGATAACCCCAACCGCGCCGCGCCAACTCGAATTTCCAAAAATCTCAGTCCAACCGGGCAACCCTAAAATATCGAGTGAGAAATCTTACGACAACATCCACACGTCAACCCGTCAGAACTTTCGCCGAACATTGGTAAACAAGCTCGGCCTAAGTGAGTCCAATTAATTTGAAAAATGTTTCTCGTGCAACTTGATCGAAACCAGAACCCTTACATACATACAGTACCATACATATAGTAGATACGTACGGGTATCTATAGGATATTCGACACATGGGGCCTTTCCCAAAGACTGTTATAAAAAATATATTCTCACAGGATAATTATCAATTGAAGACGCGTGATCAGAATCACTTGGCAAGAATAGTGAACTTAGATCTAAAAAATAGTGAACTTATTTCGAAAGCCACGTTAGGGTGGAATACTTTCAGTTAAGATATTTAGTTAATAATAAATATTATTTTTTACTATTGATAGGCACGCGTTTGACCACTATCTCACCTGATGTTAAGCGATGATGTGGTCGAAGAAGGAGCACGCTTGCTTAAAAGCTAACCTATTCACTCTTGACTTAAAGACTCCCAGGTTGTAGCTATCAGAAAACACAGACTCCGGCAGTCCACTCCTTAGCTGTACGCATAATGAATGTGTTCCCAAAACGTTAAATAAATAAAAATAGCCTGTATTACTGATAATATAAATACATTATGTACATTTCATAGTTTCATAATTTATTTGCATGCTATAATATCACTTATCTATACTATCATGCTACTAATTTAATATTATTTATTACTATTTAAAGATGGTTTGCAGGTATGCTTGCAAATATCTCACAAGGCATCGTAGTAACTCAACTCACAAGAGCCATTCCCCTCCAAGTCCCTTTTGTTAAAAAATGGGCATTTTTAACCTCGTCCAATGCCGACGGCAAGGATTTTTAAGTGACGAAACTCCTGATTATATTTCAAAAAATGTATTAAGAATCCTTTAAACCTTGTTGACCTTTTGGTGAGTTTTGGCGAAATCACCTTGAGAAATACCTCTGGCTTGACCCAGTTTTAAATGTCAGTTATTCTTAGGGGTTCCAAGATCACCCTTAACTAAAAAGTATCACGTTTAATAATCTGTTTATAACGCAGAAATTGGCTTTTGAAACTGATTGTTGGATAAAGCCACTTAAGTCGAATTAAAGTAGAGGTGCTTGTCGAAGAAAACTGGAGATTTAGCGTGTTTTAAGATTTGAAAGAAAATGTGGCGACAGCTGTTTATTATCTGAGTTGAGCTGTGAGTCAACATGTTTCAATTGGGGAGGTATTATAGAGAGATCAGGCGAAATTTAGCCTAGAAAATTGAAATACTGCTGTTCAATATTTTGGACTTTATACGTGACTCAGGTAAACTACTTAGGTACAGGTATTTTTTTAATTCTTGGGTTCTAAGTAAAACAAGGAAAATTACGATTTACCTGCTTATTTCAAAAAGATTTTTCATTAAGTTAAAAATTTCCAATAAGGAATGATGACTCATCAGACTTTAAATAATTTTTATTTAAAGTCTGATGAGTCCTCGTTAGTATAAATTTTGTGGCATAATTGAATACAGCTAGGATTATAATAACAAACTACCAGCAAATTTGTTCTTGTGAAAGTCTAAAAACACGGTATTATACTACCTGATTTTAAAGCATCCTTTGCTAGTAAATCAAACAAGTTTATAATAAAACTAGCTTTTGCGCGCGACTTCGTACGCGCATATCCCGTTTTTTGTCGTCCCCTAGGGATTTCGAGAAATCTTCTGTTAGTGCTCCCCTACACTCCCCAAGGGAGCTACATGCCAAATTTCAGCTATCTACGACCAGTAGTTTTGTCTGTGCGTTGGCTGTCAGTCACTCAATCAATCAATAATGGAAGAATTTTATATATATTGGTGATGATGGTGATGATATATTCAGTCGTTAAAGCATAAATAACTCAAAAAAACCTGGCATAACATACAAAAAGTCTAATTAGTAAAATACTTGACTATAAAACCACAATACCATTTAACACCCACAAAATCCCATATATACCACTCAGAACCCACTCCCAACTAGCCTTCATAATAAATGGCGCGGTTTACCCAACAAATAGGCGACCACGCCCCCTATCGACAATACTATTGTAACAGGGATAGCCCGAACATGATTAATGTGGGGTCGCGGTGGTTCGAATCAATCAGTGACGTCACTACCCATCTGCGTCTCTACTTAAACTTGAAGCAATCATTAATTAAGTCGTAAAGTTACATGACATACAAATATACGTCTTGATTTAGGGGTAAACGAGGTGTACTTATAGTTACTTTCGTTTTGACGTGATAACGTTTGATAAATCGATGAACAACGGCTGCACGAAAAAGTCTCACGTTCCGCCTAAGCCAAGCGTGCAAGCGAGAGCGCGGCCTAAGCGATCTGCTTGTTTGTTAAGTATTCAATTGTTTTCGGGAAAAGGCTAGGCAGATGATGAAGGTCATACCTTCATCATCTGCCTAGCCTTTTCCCAACTAATTTGGGGTCGGCTTCCAGTCAAACCGGATTAAGCTGAATACCAGTATTTTACGCGGAGCGGCTGCCTACCCGACCTCCACAACCCATTAACTGGGTAACATGGTACACAGATTAACTGGCTTCTGGCTATCCGTAACGACTACCAAAGATCTACAAATGACAGCCGGGACCAACGGCTTAACGTGCTTTCTGAGGCACGGAGGAAACTCGGTACGTTAAGATGGTCACCCATCCACAGACCAACCTTGGCAACCTTGAAAATCAACCCGTGCGGCTGTTATTATCTAGCCACGAGCTCCTCGTATGAACTTTTCACGTACAATTATCGTCCATATACCGACTTTACAGACAACCAATTTTATAATGTAGGAAAGTCAAGAATAATGATTTTAAATAAAATAAAATGGCTATTTCCTTTCATTCGTATAACCGCTGTCATTTATAGATAGTCTGCTTAGTAAATACTGTGTTGATAAACCTTTAGGCAGATGGATACGAGAGGCACAAGAGCGGTTGTTGTGGCGACCCTTGGGGGAGGCCTATGTCTAGCAGTGGACGTCTTTCGGATTATATTATATAATGAATGATTATTAAACCTTTTGACATGGGCAAGCGATTTGTAATCTTAATTTGAATTCTATCTTTTTCTGTACCTAACTTAGTGGTTTTTGCTGTGGCGTTATGTCTGTATTGAATAAATGTTTTCTATTCGATTATGTTCAAACTATTTCTATAACTTTACATTACACCAGCCAAGGCATAAAAATGGAGGGAAAGCACATTGCCTCCGACCGTGGACTATGCCGAAGCCTGTGCTGTAAGTGACAAATTCAGTAATTCTGTTTGACCTGCAAATGCGATCCCTTACTCAACATTTATTTATACAAGTTACGTGTCCGCGTTAGGGTCACCATACTTCATGTGTTCCAAACAATTGAATTGGTCCAGTATATTTCGAGCAAATTGTCTATGACAGAGGAACAGACTAGTGGGTCTAAAAAGGCCACTTTGGCAGAATCAGCCAGCACATCAAGATACCCGTCACTGTCAAATTTTCCCAATCAACCTTCAACCTAATGCTGTAGCGATAAAGATGAAAATGCAACTGGAGAGATTTTTGTATGATTAATATTATAATCCCTATATAATTCCACTAAACTGGCCTTTTTAGACCCGCGGATCACTTGCGTGTCTACACAAGTTTCGTTTGGTTTCGTTTCTTCATACAGTTGTTAGGACCCAAAAAATGCTTTACCTATCCTGGGGGTCAAACCCTAGAACCCTTGCTCACAACTACTAGAACTTTATGACCTAACTAGTTGACCCGCGCAACTTTGTCTGTTCTGCTCCTATTATTCTTAGCGTGATGATATATAATCCTTTAGCCTTCCTCGATAAGTGGTAACATTTTGGTGTCAGTTACAGGCTTTTTTATGACTTTAAGTAATATAACAGGGTTATAATTATCTCAGTTATTACTAAAGACGATATAGAGGAGTTAACAAACAAGTTTTAGCCCCAATCGCAGCACTATAGCGTTAATGGATGATGTAATACACCTTTGAGAGTTATAATGGCGCTAGTAGCAGCAAGTATACTTAATACGTTATAGCTTTAACCTTTTTGTGACACCCAAGTCTTTATAAAAGTGTTCGCCGACACCTCTTAACACTTATTATTGTATAGTTATTGCAATGAACTCTTTTATACCACTTAAGGTGCTATATTGACTATTATTGCAGTTAAGCTATAAAATAGAGTTTATCGTGAGTTTAGTAACACGAGAAACTAAAGGTGTCAAACAACTCCTCTATCTAGGTTTAACCTGTAATAAAGGGTTTAACTAAAGCTTATTGTGTTAGGCAGTCCTCTTTTACAGACGTTCTAAAGGTATTGGTGTCAAATAACGCAAGAATGGGTCGTTATTAACACTAACCTCACTTTTGTAAAGTTCGCCATTGTTTTGGTAACCTAACAATTAATATTATTTCGAGTTATTCAACATTTGACTACAATAAACAAAATTTCTTACATTATTTGAAGCATTCCATGAATGCCGCTTAATTTTACATACCACTGCTCAAGAAACAGGAATGAATAGTAATGTTTAGCTTGAGGTACCAATTTTGTTATCATAATTTTTCTTTTAAATCTTTAATAAATCCTAGGCGCGTTAAAATTGAGATGAGAAACATGGTATACATTTACTGTGAAATCATAAGGGCAGTCATTTTTCACTTCACATACTTAAATAACATAATATTCCATAATATTATTCTGCTGTGTTGAATAATGGATGACATAACACTTCCATTACGAACAGATTTAATTTTAGTAAGGTTACAGGCTTTTTTATCTTGACGTGCGCTTTTTACCACCTGTAGTGCTCACTATCGCGGTAATACCGGTTAAAGTAGTAGCTGACGATGAATAAGCGCTCTTGTGGAGCTTTAAGATCTTTTTGACACCTTACTATAGGATTTATAGCACCTGTAGCGTTTACCAACTCTATTTTACAACGGTAATACAGATTAAAGTTGTAGCTGACGATGAATAAGCGCTCTTGTGCAGCTTTAATATCTTTGTGACACCGTATTATAGGCTTTCTATAACTTTTACCTGTAAAACTGTGGGCCTCTTTCGTAGTTATAAGTGAGTTAGAGCATGCTCTAACTCAGTTGCACAGGTATGCGTTAACACTTTTATACTCAAATGGAACTGATATACAAGTCTTATATAGGTTTTTTTAACGCTTTGGTGCTAGTTGGGGGGCTATTTAACACTAAAAGATTTTTTCAAATCGGACCAGGAGTTTCTGAGATTAGCGCGTTCAAGCAAATAAACAAACTCTTCGGCTTTATATATTAATTAAGATAGAATTAGGTTATAAAGTTATGAACTAAATTGTTGACATTTCGTGGTTGAAGTTAGCACTTTTAAAGTCTCATTGAGCTGTGAGATAAAGTAGGTTTCGCAAAGTTGTTCAGGGCAACTTATTTTGCGTTGCGCTCTGGTTTTAATTTGCATCTTGTTGATGTTAATTAGATTGGCCTTTTTTTTGAGTTTTTGGGTAATTAGGGCAATTATTATAATAAGGCACATGCTGCGATACTAAAAGTGACACTGCACAGGCCAGAAACCGAGGGAGGGAGTAATTATAATGAGGTATGTAATGGCATTTTGAAGCTGACAAGTCCAGAGGTTTTTAATTCAAGAGTGAATACGTTACTTCTAGGCAAGAGTACTCCATCGGCAACCGCATTATTTTTTACCATCAGATGACATTGTGTTCAATTGTGAGCCCATTAATAAATATAAAAATCGAACTGCAAGACAAAATACTATGGTTCATTTGATACGATTTTCGCAAAATTAAGTAGCCTATATCTAACCGAATTTGTCTCCTATCTATCGGCATCCCATATGTTGCAACTGGAGCCGACATGTCGTCCCGGTGGGAGCAGCAAGCCGCTCAAAGACTTTAGTGGAAGACTTTGGTTAAAACCAAAGTTCATAATTATGGATTACGGTGGCGTCTTGAGCTTGATGCCAGGCGTGACCAGTTGAAAGCACGACCACTTGCGGCAATTAACTACCCACAATGTGCGCGGATCTTTACATAGAAATTTGGTTACATACGCCACATGCGAGCTCACGAGCGACAACTGCAGCGGAGTTGAAATAATCACCTTGGCTGAAATCGTTCGGATCATCATCTCTGTTCCGATATTCATCAAAGTTGGCTGGTCGCCGGCGACCAAGTTCGTAAACACCTATTTAATTTAAACTAAAGTAAGTCACATTTTCCGCTGACCGAGTCGCCGACGACCAGTCGACAATGCGTCATAGCTCGAAAGCGTAACAAACTCACTTTCAACATTTATAATATTAGAAAGCATTCTATAATGAACTTTTTTCAGAACATTGCCTAACAAAAGTTTATGAAGGTCAAACGGAGGCTCAACCCTTCCTTGTCCCTGAACCACTTAAAATTCAGTTCAGAAACCAAACAGGAAAAAAGGTCTCATTTGAGTGACCCTTTTTAACCTCATTTTTGCACTGATCTTCGTAATATAAATACAATATTATTCTGTGTTTCAAAACCACCTGCTTGTTCATCAAAAACCATTTAGGAAGGAACGCAGGATTCTCATTACACCCAATATTGGGCTTCCCATTGATTTTAGCTACCCGGATGACTTCGAAATTGATTTCATTAGCGAAGGGCGCTTGCTTACCGTTTTCCCCTGATCGCGATACAGGGCGTTTCGAATTTCAATATTGGAACTAATCAATCAAGACTAGCGTGAAAATGAGCAGCCTGTGGCTCATTTATCAAACATGCTGTAGATCAGGGCTGTCCAATTCAGATACAGCTCCATTTGGGCCTACACTAATAGCTTAATAGAATTCAGACACTATAAGAAACTCAGAGCTATGTCAAAAAAATATATACGTAGTAAGATTCCGTCCACGACCGACTCTTGATTTAAAATTTATTAGTTCCACCATCAATAAATTGCAAATCTATTTAGTCCGTCAGTAAGAGTATTGAAAAATAATGTACACTTAGTATTTGTTTTTAACCGACTTCCCAAAAAGGAGGAGGTTCTCAATTCGGTTGTAGTTTTCTTTTTTTTATGTTTGTTACCTCATGACTCCGTCATTTATGAACCGATTTGAAAAATTCTTGTTTCATCTGAAAAAGTATACTTCTCGATTGGTCCCTTTGTCACCAAGTCAGAATCTGATGATGGGATCCCATGAAAATCGAGGGCAACCCTCAAATTTTATAGGCACATACAATATTTTTCATTAACTTTCTAACGCAATTCAGATATTTGTGCCTGGTAATCATCATCTCATGTTGCTGAGCTGATGATGGAAGGTATAGATTATCCCATGAAATATGTTTGTTCAGCGATATTTTCGCCAATTGTCAGCCGATTTGGATGATTATTTTTTGTTTAGAAGAGTATTTTCAATTTGGTGAAAATCTGACGAAGAACGAGGTAGGCAACGGACGGAACTCTTAAATAAACGATAGCAAATGGATCGGGATTGCTGAAATTGCATGTTTTTTTAGTGTTTACACCAGTTCTTAACATAACATTGCGCTGGTACGCTGTTAATGGGTACGCAGGTAATATACAACCGACTTCCAAAAACAAAACACTACAAGGTACCTACAAAATAACTTCGTCTGTCAAAAAATGAAAAAGTAACCAAAAACACCGACTTCCGAAATTAAAGTTCTTATCTTTCTTCCGAAGTTATTTTGTACCTTGTAGTGTTTTGTTTTTGGAAGTCGGTTGTATTTTTTGTAAAAAGTTTTTTATGTTTTGTTTTCAAAAACAAGAACTACGTGTCAATGAATATTGAAAAAGATAATACGCATCAAAACTCGAGAATGGGGGCTGGTGACGTCAGAACGCACTAAAAATTGTACCACGGCGTGACGTATTGAGAATTTAAAAGCTTATCTTCGACCATTTTGGTTTACGTAACAAAAGAAAAAAAGCAGGTCAGATATTTTTTGATAATGTAACTGACAGACTAATTCAATTTTTCAGTGGACAAACCTACTTATTAGGTATACTATATTTCAAGTCGTTGCAGGCCGCACAAATAAAATCCGCGGGCTGTGCTTTGAACAGCCCTGCCGTAGAGGAAATTTGAGCCTTGAGGGGTAGGTGTAAGTAATGAGCTTATTGTTAAGTGTTTCATTAAAAGCGGGTGTGTTTTGGAGTGTAAAGATATTAATTGGTGTAATGAATATTGTGGAGGTGTTTGAGTTTGCTGAAAATGAAGAAAAGTTTTAAATAGCAAGGGTGTGAGTTACGTACATATTAAAATTATTTGAATTCCTGTATGTGAGTGTGTACAACCTTTTTTTAAATATGCACTATTTATAACTTAAATTCGTACCAGAGCAAAGCAGCAGCGGCTTTTTGCAGCAGCTGTGAGGCAAAGATGTAATTTTTTTTTAATTATCTTTTCTTATTTTGGTTCCTTCATTGTGTGTGATTGCCAAATTAATAAACATGTTGTTTTTATTTGTAAGTACGTAAGTGTGTAAGTACGAGTATCTGTCAAAACATAAAAAGAGACTAATTTAGGTACCGGAATAAAAAGCTCATGTTTTTACTGTGGGTTTTGCTAGTCACAAATCTGAAACAAATATCTATAGAATAGAATACTCTTTATTATGTACACTAAGCGACCCAAATATAATTGGGAAAAGGCTAGGCAGATGATGATTATGATATACACTACACTGTAGAATACTCTTTGTTATGTATGTGTTTATTTTTTTTTCTTTTAAAATTTATCGGAGTTCGTTTCAACAGCTAAAAGTTTATCACTTGTACCCCAATAAACATGAAGTACAATCATATTTCTCAAATATTACAACGAAACGTTACAATACATTTTTCAAGCCGTTTCCCACAAATGGATACCTACTGGATTTTGGTTAGGTCTTAGACTTATTTTTTTATTATTCGCATCATTTATTTTAAAGCTGTTTCTCGCTAATAATTCTATGGAAAAAATATATAATACTAGCTGACATAGCAAAAGTTAAACAAACAAACAAACTCTTCAGCTTTACATCTATACTAATATATAAAGCTGAAGAGTAAGAGTAGAATGCGCTGATCCGATTTGAAAAATTACTTCAGTGTTAGATAGCCCATTTATCGAGGAAGGCTATAGGCTATATATTATCATCACGCTAAGACCAATAAGAGCGGAGCAGACGAAGTTGCTCGGGTCAACTAATATAAAACCCGAACTAAGAAAGACAATACGACTTTGCAGTAACTGTCAAACCATGTCATTAATTCCTAGTGATTGGTTCCTAGTGATTCCTATTTTTTTTTATATCGCAGCAGATGCTGAGACAGGGGCTTTTTTGGCCTCACACAGATTAATCTCATGTTAGCTTCTATGTTTACAATTTTTAATACTGTTTATAGTAGGAGTTTCTTGCACGTTCTTCTCCATAGAGATCTACGCTTTGGAACGTGCAAATAGCTTCCATGTTTTTGACTGACCGACCTTGACGTTTCAAAAGTGCCTGTGAATGGTTTATTTGAAATAAAATGCTTTGAATTTGAATTTGAATTTGAATTTGAGTGTTTTTTAATTTATTTTATTAATTTGTGTGTATTTATGCGAGTTCCAAAAAAATATATTTTCTTTCTCTTTCTTTCTTTTTCTTTACATCGAGTAAAATACGCCCGCAACTAAGCCCAAAACTACGGCTTATGGAATTGACCAATTTCGAATTCGATTAGATATCGAACTTGCGTAGGTAGCTGTAATTTTTTTTCCTATTTTTTTCTAAGCCTTACTTACTTACTTACTGATCATCGATGCTAACCTTACTTCGCTTTAATGTAGTTGAATTATAGAGGTCAGACTAATGTCTACGGATAACTTTCTGATTTAACGAGAAGCTCAGACTGAAAGCGACATTACAGGGCTGAATTTATGAGCTAGACAATTATCTCATATCAAAATATATTGAGGAATGGGCTTGCTCTTGGCCTCGATCACGCCTGATGGAAAGCTATGGATGAGGTACATAAATGATAGAGCAAGCGTACCCAGAAGTTGCGTTTTCACTGTTGCTTTGAAGGCAGATGGGATATACGTGGAAGGGAACACAGACGCTGGCAGAGAGTTCCGTTCTGCCATGCTCTCTCTTCAATCAAATCCAAATAAATAAGGTCGAAACTAACAAGATATCAAAGAACCGTTGTCAAATACGTCCAAATACCAGCACCCTGGGGACCGACACAAATCTATTCAGTAAATGTTTTTTCTTCAATTTAAATGTTGACTTTCTCGAACTCAATCCCCGTTCCTTAGTAACTGCCTCGCAGGACCAATATTCGGACCTTTCCTCAAATGAAAAGATCTTATCTCACTTTTTTATCCAATTCTTTACGACCTGCCCGAATTCACGTTGCTTAAAACGGCAATCGCTCGACAGTTCTTTGAGAAAATAAATACTCGTTTACTTGAACTTGGAGTTGATGGAAATCTAGTTAACAATGTATGGAGTTTAAGTGGTTCTATAAATTATTGGGCGGTACTGGATAAACTGTTAGTTTAGTCGTAGGCTTTATTTACGTGTATTTTTAGTCGACATTAAAAGCTTTGGTGTCAGACGGTTTCAATGTTCCCATTAAACATTTCGTAACTGTAGCAGGTTTAAATTCTAAGTAAATTAAATGAACATAGCCTTTAGTACTTTCAGGGCAAAGTAAACTATCAGCCACCTGTGATCTGCTGTCTTGCAAAGTTGCTACATTGGTCTCCTAAATTTTATTTCTTGAGAAAAGTGCAACATCGTTAATTCAGTTACTTAATGCGTAGAGATTTTTTTTTTACTATTGATAGGCAGGCACGCGCTTGACTACCATCATCGCGCTTGATTGGTAAGATGATGTGGTCGAAGATGGAGCACGCTTGCCTAGAAGTACTACTCTTGACTTAAAGACTTCCAGGTTGTAGCTATCAGGAAACACAGACTCCGGCAGGGAATTCCACTCCTTATCTGTACGCATTATGAATGTGTTCCCAAAACGTTTTGTGCGTGTGGGTGCGATGTCCACCATGTACCGGTGGCGCATCGCCGTTCGTCTTGTGGTTGTAGTCGTCTTTATTTTGAATTTGATTTACCTAAACAACAAAGACCAACGATGCGCACGCATAATGAGTTTCAAAGAAGACATCGCAAACCAACATTTACATCATTATCATCATATTAACCGAAAGGCGTTCACTGCTGGACATAGGCCTCCTCCAAGTGTCGCCACAACAATTGATCCTGTGCGTCTCGCATCCATCGGCTACCCGTGACCCTCAACAGGTCATCAGCCCATCTTGTGGACTTTCGGTGCGCAGTCGCCACTCCAGAGCTTTTCTGTCTCTGCGAGCAATGTGCCCTACCTACTGCCATTTCAGTTTGGTGATCATTTGGACTACGTTGGCAACCTACCAAGATTACCGGGAGGTAAGATAATCAGCCGATCGATTCTGTAAATATGACAAAGTGAAGGCTTGGGTGAAGGGATTACGAAGTGAGCTGTCATTTCATCTTGATTACATGGATTGATAGGCACGTCACTTCACCTAGGTCTTTACTTCGACATGTATACAGAATCACACTGCAGGAATGATGGGAACACGCAAGGAAACTCCGACCTTTCTGAATAAGGCCCATTGTGAGCGAAGATTACATAAAATCTTAGAAATAAGCAAAGCCCAATTAAATTCACAAACAAAGGCAGTCATAAATTTTAATGGCTGCCTACAGCTATCGAAAAAACATCATATTTGGCTCATTGCACAAAACTATCAGTGCTCGCTCGATTGGATAAACTTTTATTTTTCAATAGTTTTCATAACTGAGGTATTGCATCGGTGGAATGAGAGCTTTATTTTCGAAGCAATAATACTTAGAGAATGGAGAAAAAATGTCTAGGAAAATTGAGGGACTACTTTTTCTTGATCGGCCATTTTGCGTATTTCTTAGCCCAGACAACAGGCCTTTTATTTATTTTAACTTCATGCACATAGGTACAAAGGCGGAATTACTACCATAGGGCCCTAGGCGTTCTCTACCAGTCAGCCAAATTAATTTATAATGCGATAAAAATACTTGTTGTATCTTTCTTATTATTTAAATTATTAATTAATATATAATAATATTCAGACCATTAGTTCTAGGTACTCTTTTCAGGCTTTTTTATAATGGTTACTAATCTGTTAACTCTAAAAAACCCAACTTTAATTATATTTGAAAACCTGTTTCAAAATTGATACTAAAAACTTTTTAACAAAAAAATAAAACCAACTTCCAAAAACAAAACACTACAAAGAAAAAAATTACTTTAATTTCGGAAGTCGGTGTTTTTGGTTTTTTCTTTTTTGAACACCGACTAATTTTTTACTTTTTTTGTTAAAAAGTTTTTTTATTGAAACCACAAACACAGCGTGCCGGCGTGATGTTATGTTATGAACTGGTGTAAACAATCAACAAACATAAATATGCGATTTCAGAAATCCCGATCCATCTGCTATCATTTGTTGAAGAGTTTCGTTGCCTACCTCCGAAGTTCTTCATCAGATCTTCACCAAATTTAAATGTACTAGTCCGATAAAATACTCTTCCAAACAAAAAAGAATCATCCAAATCGGTTTACGATTGGCGAAAATATAGCTGAACAAACATTTTTCATGGGATCCCATCATCAGATCCTGACTTATACCTTCCATCATCAGCTCAGCAACATGAGATGATGATTACCAGGCACAAATATCTGAATTGCGTTAGAAAGTTTATGAAAAACAGTGTAAGTGCTTATAAAATTTGAGGGTTTCCCTCGATTTTCATGGGATCCCAACATCAGATTCTAATTTGGTGACAATGGACCACCTCAGGAGTATAGGCTTTCGAGGAAAAAAAATATTTTAATCCAGAATTGGCGGAGAAATCGGTGAAATACATACAAAAAAAAGATACATACAACCGAACATAGAACCTCCTCCTTCTTGAAGAAGTCGGTTAAAAAACGAAATTCCAAAGCCAATAATCAAAAGAAAGTACATTTTTAAAGGCCAAAACACATGCGTCACTCTCAGGTAGTTAATGGACCTCCATGGTTCATTGGATCAAACAGCCCGGATGTGATCGGGAGGCGCATTAAGGCGTATTTCTTTTCGCCCCCTACTTGGTGGGGTGAATCTGTGAAGCGGTTCTAATGATGTTGAACTAAGAGGTTGTCAAAACGCCATGGGTATCCTTAAGATCCTTTTTGTTGGCAGGAATCGGTATTGATACCTGAATAATTTAATTGTTTTAGCTTTACTCTACCGAGATAACTAGGCGGATTTAGGCGGTCGGCAATCTTCGGGCGAGGTCGTGTCTGCGAAACCTTGTTTCTTGAAAACCGTGTTTCTTATATGTTGATATAATGCTTCAAGGCAATGATCTCATTGTTCAACTTTCAGTCTAAATAAAAGATCAAACAAGAGCAGCAGTAGGATTAGAATAATAGGTACTAGATTTAAGGGGGTAAATACAAAATTTTCTCTGCAAAATTGTCTCGTTTTTTATTACATAATCTAAAAAGCACCACTGGCTGGCTGAACTGTTTCGTGGAAAGCTCTCAGCAAAATATGAGTGTACAAATCTGAGTAAATCTCCGGTCCAGTCTCTACCCAATTTCATCCAAAATCTCACAAAAGTAATGACATAGACATAGTAGGTACGCTTCATTAAACAGTCTTAAAAAGATTGAAAGTTTAAATCCATTAACCTGGCTGACGCGGCTGACTCCATTTACGAAAAATTTCGTCCAACAAACTACGGATAAAGAGATTTTTAATGGAAAAAGATACGACGTTTTATCACGTAGAAGATAATGGGGCTCGTACACCGGAGATGTGCGAGGTAGCTGGGTGGTGCGAAGATTTAGCTTTGAAAACTATGTAATATAGTTTTATCTAAGCAATGACAGCAAGCTCTTTGCTTGGGTGGTGCGAGGATGCGTAGTAAAGCTGTAAGGCGGTGTGATGACAAGATTATGGTGCTCGTACACCGGAGATGTGCGAGGAGCTGGGTGGCGCGAAGATTTAGCTTTGAAAACAATGTAATATTATATATAGTTACTATCTAAACTATGACAGCAAGCTCTTTGCTTGGGCGGTGCGAGGATGCGTAGTAAAGCTGTAAGACGGTGTGATGACAGGTGATGCGAGGATGCGTAATGCAGTCTCTTCAGATGTATTTGGGGCACATCTCTCGCTTTTTTGCCCGACTGGCCCAGAAGGAGGAGGCGAGAGAGATCTTTTAAGTAGTTTTTGGTAGTCGAGCTTTTTGATACAATTCAATTTTCTTTTAATTATATTATGTAAAAATACCTAGTTATGCCTGTTTTCTGCAACAGCCGAGCTGAGCAAAACTGGTAAAATGATGATCGCATTGGTGGATTGTGTCCTCGCGCACCGCTTAGCTACTTCGTACATCTTTGATGTAAAAGCACCCTTAAATTGCTTATCCGTGGAGGTTTGATGTACTTAGTGTAGTTAGTGACGCAATTAATTGTAACAACTTGTCAAGATGTCTTTAGTTTGAAAACCGTAACTTAAGTTACAAAAGATAAAAGGTCTCTTTTAGTGATGCTTGTACACGATCCTTTCTTTTGTCTGTTTAAGGAATAAAAGATGACATTATTCTTGTCTGTAAGTATCAGTTTCTATTTGGACATTTTAAGAACCTTTTTTAGATATAACATATGGTGTTACTTGAATATTTTATTGGTACATTTTTATGCGTCTACTGTATAAGCTAATCTTTGTGTTTTTATATGGTGTACATAACAATACACACAGTAAGTATTACATAAATAAGTAAAAGTACAAAACTGAATTTAAAAAAAAGTTTTAGTTTTTTTTTAATTCTGTTTTCTACTTTCCAGCCAAAAGAAACCACTTTGTTACAGAATTTATGTCAAAAAGTAATTTTTCTGGCTTCTTAACCGACTTCAAAAAAGAAGGAGGTTCACAATTCGATTGTACATTTTTTTTAGTTTTCTTTTTACAAATAAATATCTAATTCATCACGGCTTAACCTGTCTCATTCTTATTAACGAGGATATATCAGGCCCATAAATCCGGCCTTCTCTGACGTCACAGTGAATCATATCACTGGATCGTGACGTCATTAATTTAGACACACGTCTTCGCCCATAAACGACTGAACTTTGACAGATTTCGGAACGCCCTTTGAAACGCCAAATGAAAAATGGCCGACGAAAAAAAGAAATATAAATAATTTCTTACAAGATAAAATTTTCATCATTTACTATACGAGGTTCACGTCAACGAAATTAGGGTCTCCGAAGTTTGTGAACTTCTGAAGGAAAAACTATTTTGTTGTGCTAGTATGTTTAGTGAGAAAAGTTTTTATTTAGTAGAAAGATGGTTGGTTACCCGCTTTATTGAATCGGTTATAACAAGAATTTATGGATATTTACGGTTTTTTTGATTTTTGGGAATTTATGGGTTTTTAGGGTTCCAAACAAAAAACGAAACCCTTATAGGATCACTCGGGTGTCTATCTGTCCGTCTGTCACAGCCATTTTTCTCTGGATTCACTGAACCGATTCTGTTGAAATTTGGTTCACATAATATATAAACTTCTGTGACCCAAACACAGATGTGTTACGTAAATGATTAAATTTTTGGTATGCGGGTAAATTTTGTGGGAACCAGAAAATTCAAAAAAAAAGTTTTTCAACTATATCGAGTGACATATCAGATGAAAGGGATTACTGTAAGGGTATTATTTATATTTTTATCATAATTTTCAAATTAATGTTTTTGAAATTATTCAAGAAATTAGACGAAAAATTACCATTCCCCCAACTTATCTGCGAAACTACTGAGCCTACAATTTTGAAGAAAAAAAAATGGGGACAATAGATCTTTACATATAGATTACGGGAAAACCTATAAAAAGTCTATAGTATTAAAGTAACGTGAAAAAAAAGTCATTCGGAACATGGTGTTTTTGGTTGTTTCGTTTTTGAACACCGACTTCCGAAATTAAAGTTATTTTTTACTTTGTAGTGTTTTGTTTTTGGAAGTCGGTTTTATTTTTTTTTATTTTTCGCTTTTTAGTGGTACGCAGGTACAACTAAAAAGTGAAACCACAAACACAGCGTGCCAGCGTGATGTCATGTTATAAACTGGTGTTAACAATCAACAGACTTGCGATTTCAGAAATCCCGATCCATTTGCTATTATTTATTGAAGAGTTCCGTTGTCTACCACCGAAGTTCTTCATCAGATCTTCACCAAATTTAAATAGGACCAGTTCGAGAATATACTCTTCCAAACAAAAAAGAATCATCCAAATCAATTAACAATTGACGAAAATATAGCTGAACAAACATTTTTCATGGGATCCCATCATCAGATCCTGACTTATACCTTCCATCATCAGCTCAGCAACATGAGATGATGATTACCAGGCACAAATATCTGAATTGCGTTAGAAAGTTTATGAAAAACATTGTATGTGCTTATAAAATTTGAGGGTTTTTCCTCGATTTTGATGGGATCCCATCATCAGATACTAACTTGGCGACAATGGGACCACCTCATAAGTATAGGCTTACGAATAAAAAAATATTTTTCAAAATGGGTCCAGAATTGGCGGAGAAATTGTTGAACACACATAAAAAATAAAAATACATAAGGCAGAACATAGAACCTCCTCCTTTTTAAAGAATTCGGTTAAAAAATAAAGCAGACATGAAAAAAAAAGAAAGAAATATAAACACAAAAAGCCAAGAAGATTTGATTAGTTGTGCTCATTATTAAACACTTAACTAACTATAAACAGAGAATTTGATATTTTTTTGAATTTAATTAAATATTTCATATATTTTATGATGACTTGAAAAAGAAACATTAATAAAAAAAATATAATACATTCACTCAGCTGAATAAAAACCGAAAAGAAAACACTCAAAATGTCCGTTACAATTTTCCGGAAGCAATTTCAAAATAAATAAAACCAACATAGCTTGTTTGTCACATTTATAGAACATTTCAATTGATTTGGCCGACAGAAATAATGACCCTTTTGATATAGGGAACCAATAATAAGAATCTCGACTCTGAAAGCTTTGACAAATCCACTCAGCTTTTGCAAGGACCGCTCGCTGTACATGGTTGATAGATACAGCATTATGGCTAGTTCACACAGTGCGAGTTGCTGCCTAGCCAGTAGACAGTTACTCGGATTGTCTAATCGTATACCAGAAGCTCGGGTTGCCTTAGCTGTCTTCACAATGATAGTAGCTGCTCAGTCTCTTGCGAGTCGCAGCACACATAAAATACAAATACCACTCGCAACTGCCTGGCTGACACTGGCGAGCTACTGCAGAATGTGTCCTAACGATGCGAGTGATATATCGGAGCTGCTACCACATAGGGTCAGTAGGTACAGTTAGGGTCTTCCAGTCTAACGTGATGCAGCTGAGTATCACTATTTTCCATGGAGCAACCGTCTATTTGACCTCCTCAGGCCAGTATCAGTAAGACGGTACAACTTGTTTCCAGTTTGGTTAGGACATTTCAGATTTCGGCGGAGCGGGTCAGGGAGGAAGAATCTCTTGCTGACCCGATTCGCCGCAGAAGGACGGGACGGCGCAGGCGGCGAAATGCCGACTTGATGCCGCCATAGGAGGGGCCAGCGGACGATAGATCGGGGACTCTATTGTCCACGCTGTAAGGTCCCTGGAGTCGTGGTGATGTCCCAGTGCACCCGGACATCGCTGAAAGAAGAGGGAGCCCGAACGGGCATAGAAAAGGGAGCCCAGAAGTAGGCCACGCTGGATGGGTCGCGAATGTCATGTGTAGCAGTCCTCGCGACCCATCCATCAAGGCGAAAGTAGGTGCACAGGCGAAGTTTTTAGTGGGTGCAAGTCCCACATAACCACGTCGTCTCCCCGGATGATGTGGTATGCGTTAGGCATTTTCTTCGCAAGGAAAAAAAAAAAAAAAAAAAACGACATTTCAGATTTGAATCACCTGATTGATTTTTTTATAGGCACGCGTTTACCACTTTCTCACCGATGGTAAGCGATGATGTGGTCGAAGATGGAGCACGCTTGCCTAGAAGTAACCAGTTCACTCTTCACTTAAAGATTCCCAGATTGTAGCTATCAGGAAACGCAGACTTCGGCTGGGAATTCCACTGCCTAGCTGTACGCACTATGAATGTATTCTCAAAACGTTTTGTGCGTGTGGGTGGGATGTCCACCATGTACCGGTGGCGTATCATGTCTTGTGGTCCGATGATGGAACGGGCTTGGCGGAACTAAATTATGCAATTCCGTCACACATTCCCCAAAATGCAACCGGTAGAAAACCAACAGGCTAGCAACACGGTGTCGAGGCTCAAGACTTTGAAGCTTCGTCGCGACAAGGCTATCACTGCCGACAAAAAAGATGATTCCGTGCTATTGTCTGATAACAAAGAAGATTCCGTGCTTCGGAAGGCACTTATAAGCCGGTGGTCCCGGCCGCCACATGGCGGTCGTCAATAGAGTATGATGATAAATAAACCATATCAGAGGCCCTTGCGGCGGTTTAAAAATTCTGACACTCTGTGGGGTCATTAGATCTTTCTGCCTACACGAGAAGAAGAAGAAGACGTTACAAGTTGGCAAGACAGGTGTCAGATTAAATAGTTTTTGACTAGGTACACATAACGAATGTCAAAGATCTACAAATGACAGCCACGACCAACGGGTTTACGTACTTTCCGAGGCACTGAGGAGTCTCAGTGTGAAATAAATGGTCACCCATCCATGGACCAACCTCGGCAAGCGCTGTGTAACCTCGAAAGTTGAACCATGGGGCTGTTATTATTGAAGTCACATTCTGATTTGAATAAATAAGTATCATCATCATATCAGCCGAAAGACGTCTACTGCTGGACATAGGCCTCCTCCAAAGGGAGGGTTTGCCATTATTGCCACGCTTGGCAGACGAGTTGGCGACCGCAGTGTATGGTTGTGCGTTTTACCGAGAACACTGCTGCCCATTCTCTGGCGAGTCCCTTAGACGCCTCTTACGACACCCACGGGAAGTGATGGCATGGTATTATTCTTTTACGGCACCATACGGCACCGACCGACACCATCTGGCTATCTAGGGTCAGGCAAGTAATTGTATTTAGAAGCTGTCGTGCAAATGACCCTAACTAATTTGACTTTTAGATTGCAGTTTTAGCATTTCGATCCCGTTAATCACGCGGGACATGTTTCAAACATGTGGTAGTTTTAAGATAGGGGAAAATAAAATTGCTCTGTGTAGTGGCGAAACTATCTTCTAACAAAATATAAAAGTTACCACACGTAGAAATATTTTATGAGTTTCTAGGAACATAATGCAGCTGACGCTATGTTTTTGATCGACACTTCCAATACTTGAACACTAAAAATATTGCACTCAAAAATCGTTAATACGTTTTGGAGATATTTTAGCTTTGTTTACAAAAGAAATTCAAAGTTAGAGTGAACAGGCCCCTTCTGGGTAGGCTCGCTCCATCGTAGACTTTGTCTCTGTCATCTCTGACTAGAGTCAAGCGCAAACCCGTAACTAATAAAAAAAAAAGAAATGTTGCCGGGATCGGTCGAAGTGGTTTGAGAATTTTTAGGAAACAAGCAAATTTCAAACTTAAAACTATGATTACTCGTACTTATTTATTCTGTATCCGTTCTGGCAAAATAAACACTTTCAGTCCGTATGTCTGGTGGTGACAATAATGCAAAACTTTTTATCCGACTGCGCCAGGAGGAGGGTTATGTTTTTTTTTTCGAGTGTTTGTATATATGTTTGTTAATATGTATATTTCTCAGGCATGCTCTTTAACCTAAACGTCTTGATGGACTTTATCTTGAGAGATTCGTCTTGAGAGTGACAGTGACACTGGGTATATAAAAATTAAAATTTCCGATTTTTGGCACCATATTATTTCTTCAATTTTTTTTTTCTTTAAAACCTATTGAGTGGAGTATAAAGATAAAAGCATCGAAAAGGCGATTTGAAAAATGTAACTCACTAAAATGTGGGAAATAAAAAATAATAATAAATAAGTAAGCGACTTGTTTGGAACTTTTTAGTCCGCTTTAACGGTCGAGTTTTTTGAAAAGTATTTTTTTTTCTATTCAATTTGACATCAGTTTACGCAAACGCGATCGAGTACGTTAAAAACTCGCAATAGGCCGTTACATAGACTAAAAAATGAAAGGACCAAAATTGTATTCACAAAATTGCCCATCTCACAGACAACCCCCTGAAAAATCGGTCCCAGTATTTATTAAAACCTTTCACACTGACAATGGACGATCTGCGAAAGGTCTTTTTATTGATCACACCATTTCACTGTTTACTCCGTATTCGCAAGATAAATGAGTGTACTAAATTAATGATTCTGTCTGCCCACAGCAGTTGCTGACAAATGTTTAGAATTTGTTGCGTCTAGTAAGCTCTTTAATAAAAGTAGGTACGTCCTAAAATGCGTCGCGGAATGATTGTAAGCAATAAACTTTCGTGGTTCGGGTCCTGCGTCTTGTTTATTTTTTTGGAAGTGAGCATCTTATTTCATATTTATTTGTGATGGGAAAATGTTGTTGAATGTTCTAAAATTATTTATCGCTGTTTGGTTGAATTTACCGTCAATTATTTGATTATTTGTGACTCGTATTTGCCAGTGGCTTTACCCGCACGTGTAAATGGGAAATCAGGGCAGCATAATCCAGGACCAGAATATATCTTATCACATCTACATTTAGTCGTGAAGACGTGAAAAGCTCGCTTAGGTATAGATATACAGATTTACTAACGCACTTAAAAGGGGATTCTCGTCGGTAAGAGTCAACTCTTTTCTCCATACAAATGCATTCCGATGTTTTCTTCGTGGATAATGCTGCTAGAGCATTCTTTTTTTTTTTGCCAACATTTCTAAATTAATTATGTGCCTTTATCGTTTTCTTTTTTTCAAAACATAAATTATTACTTATAGAATTATGACAATCCAAAAAATTTTAACAGAATAGAAAAAAATAGAAGCATAGATATACTCGTACCTAGTTTTCCTGTAAATTTTGATGTATTATTTTTTACATCAGTCCAGTTTTGGTCAAGGTTTTTTATGCCTGAGCTGCAGTTGTCGCTTTCGAACTTTACTTGGTATAGCGCAGCGCGACGGCATCGGCAAAAGTTCCTTCATATACCTGTTTTACCGACTAGAGTCCCCTCTTAACATATAAGTGTGGAAGCTTTTTGGCTTGGATTTTTTTATCAACACACCTTATACTACATAGCAAAACTCACACATAGCCTCACCTTTCAAACTCCTGCTTACTACAATACAATTCCTAAGTCTCGTATCAGATTTCCCGCAACATTTTACATTTGCAATGGTTTGGTAGCAATCACAACTTGAATAATAAGCCGACGGACTGCAAAACGAAATTGCTTCCCAGTGTTAGGCAGCATTCGCTTCAAAGGAATATATTGTTGCTTTCATCTAACCTTCGGGGCTTCGGAACTAGTAGGTCTTTTTTAAATTGAAAGATGTAATCTGTGCCTTTTGCTGAGATGTTTCTTTGTGATTGAATCACTGGTGTTTTCAGGTCTTTACTCAAACTAAGTGTGACGTCACAAAGGAAACATTTGGGGATTTATTTGTGTTCTTTCTTGTTTCAGGTAATGAAGTTAGATGCTGTCAAGGAAGCGTTAAGGTAGGACGGTAAACGACTGGTTTTACTTTGCTTTGCATAAAATTTATATTTAATATTCATATTTTTGAATGATACTGATTGCGTGTCGCATAAAATTAAACCAAGATACTATGGGGTTGCAGCTTTTTCATACTCAAAATTAATTTACGTTAACGATACTATACGTGCTAGGCCCTACGCTCAAACTTACGTTAGGTACTTCCCTGTTAGGTACTTAAGCCCAAATTCACGTAAAACTTGAGCACTCATTGTAAAATAAGATTAGAATTTTAAACACTACCAATAGCGTCGGTATTAATGGCCCGTGAGAGGTATTTTATAGTTTCGACGAAGATTTAACTAAGTTAAAGCACGTTTCTTACCAAACTTTTTTAGGGCGAAGTAAAAGTTGTCCAACGACTTTTTAATTCATTTTTATTTCTTTTGAAACCCGTTTAAAGTTCAATAAAGAGGCTTGAAGTTTAGGGTTTTTGTTTAATTAGGAGCGTTTATGTGAAGTTGGTAGTCTGTCAGTTACTTTGACAAAGGATGTCAACATAATATGTCTACATACATTTGCGCCGACCCAGGATGTTGGTCGGAAATGAGGCCTAAATTAGACCCAGACGGACACATCAGTGAGAACCCAAGACGTATTAGGCGGACACAAGGAACAAGAACTTCACTACAGTTACAAAAGACCAAATTTATAGTGAAATGTCCATGCGGAAATTTGATGAGCGATCCAAACTAATGTTATAAATGTCAAATATATCTCTGTTATGTTTTAATATCTAAATCGCTGAATTAATGTATTTTCAAATGAATAGACTATAACTATGAACCTGACCAAGACCTGTTATTTAGGACATACGATACTTTCCGACTCGTTAGTAATTTTACTAAGGATTATAAAACACTTTCCTAGAGAATAAAGCTGTAGATAGAAACTATTAATTAAACAATTACAATTTATATTCACTAGACGTCTTCAACACGTGAAAATTATAATTTCATTCATATTTAAATACATCTTCAATTTTATTTAGCGCGGTAATCAAATTTATTCAGCTGTATTTAATGTAGCCTTAACGAAGTAACGTCTATACGATATTTAAAAAGCAATTTGCTTCTATACTAACGTCAGATCAGACGCAGAAGCCGGAAAGCAACGTATTTTTTTTTTAATTTAAGGCTCCGTAAATAACTTGACGTGTTTTTAAATTTGGGTCTTTTGATACAGAGCAAAATTTCTTGGCGTATTTTTAGTTGTTTACGTCGAGTAATTGTGCGGCGTCATCGTTGTTACAATGTTTATTTTTAGTCCTTCGTATTACAGACAAGGGCGGTTATAAGAAATTTTTCTTGGATTTGAATATATAGTTTTTAATCGCGATTTCGTACGCGCATATCCCGTTTTTCACCGTTTACATAGGAATTTTGGAAAAAACTGTCTTGGTTCTCCCCTACACTCCTCAAGAACATAATATACCTAATTTCAGGTTTTTACGACCGTAGTTTCAGCTGTGCGTTGTCTGACAGTGACTCAGTAACTGAAGAATTATAAATTTAGGATGATTTGTAACTAATGAATAATTAAATTATGATAAGCATCAAAATTTAAGAACCAGCTTGATGGTATTTTTATGAATTTACTAATATTTTAGAAAACAAGAGCACCTGACTATAAAAGCATTGCTGATAAGTCCGTTTAATATTGACATGATAATAACTTATTTCAAGAAAGGGCCTATAAAGTTATATTGTCTGGTACGTTTATACCAGACCAGCTATAGACGTGAACACCTGTAACTGGCTGTCTTACTGTCATTGTGTTATTTATCACCATTTTATTTAGCTGTAAGTCTTCCAAAGTCATTAAATAAATAAATATTGTAGTACAGTATAAAATTAGAGAGGGCTTAAATTATGAAAATTCTTCCAAAACATTAAAAAGCACGTATTTTTTTGACGTATAGTATAGAACGTAAATTTTACTATAACTGCTCGTTTTGAACATAATATTTATTTATATTGGATTACCATACGTCAAAACATTCATGCTAGACCCTCAAAACCTACATAAATAAATTCATGATACCAAAACCGCAGTTTAATTCCAACAATGGAGTTTTAACAAACAAAAGAAGTCACTGGAAGATAGTTGTGGTTTTTGTCGCAAGCAAGCCTTTTTTGTTTAACCCTCCAGCGGCCGGGCGCGGAGTGCTTACAAAAAACCCAACCATTGTTGATAGCCGCCCGCATGGTTCAATTTTGTATATTAAAAGTCGTAATGTAATGTGACTGTTATCGCACTGCGGGGTGAATTGATTGCTTGAGTGCGAACGGAAGCAATATTTGGATTAATGAAAGTTTGTTGCCTTGTCTGCTTCTCTGGTCTAGTAGTTGCAAGCGGGACTGCTGAGCTGGAGTTCCTCTTGTTGGAGATAGGGTTTGCTCTTGATTCTAGTCTAGGTAAGAGACAGAGACAAAGTCGATGATAAATTGAGCCCACCTTGAAGAAGCCAGTTCACTTTGAACCAGGGATGAATGCGTTCCGAAACACAGACGCAGGTAGAGAGTTCCACTCCTTTGCTGTGCGCATTATAAAAGACATTTGGAAACGTGCGAGTTGGTGGAATAGCAAAAAGGTAGGGATAGTAACTTTCAGTGCATATAGATTTCCGATGGTAGAAAGGGGCCGGTGAAATGAGGTCGTGGAGTTCTTGGGCACACTCACTGAAGTACAATCTGTAGAAGACCGACTCGGTCCCAAAGTTGGGTAAAATATTTTTCGGGTTTTCCATCTGGAAGTTTTTAGTAGCAGTTTGGAGTAACCTTTAATGGTAATATTCTCGTTTCCTGGTACATTGGACTTATACATAACTGGAATATGGGTGATACGTACACCTCACACCTAACCCATAATAATATTGGCGGGATGGTATGTAGGTATGTTTATGTATGGAAAAGTTCGATGTTAACGTGACTTCTGTAATTATTATTTTGTTTGGAATGTTTCCATTTAAATCACGGGTATTAAATGCGATTGCATAAATAACAGCGTTAAATAGTAATGAATCATAAAACAGTGGTTTAATATTTTATTCATGATTGTATAATTCCGTGAACTAGTTTCAGTTTGAAATTTTAAGTAAGCAATGATGCCAATAAATATTCAGCGCCAATATTTGTTGTTTAACTGAAAAAGCTATTAACAATTAAATTTTATCGGCTTTTTAAGCATGGCCATCACACCTTTTTGCCCTAAAGACAGGCAGAGTTTTAGGTAACAATGTGCCCTCCCATTTTAGCGGTTATGTTTAAGTCACATGATCCCATGTCCCCATAGGTGCTCGACTATAGGGGGATAGCCATCGAACGGGCACAAATGCTGTCTCCGGATTTCCTGAAAAGTCCTAGATGGGAAACCCGTCAGCGCTTTGTTCAACCCAGATCTAAAATAGAACTGGTGACCACTTAGACCAAGGAAGCAGTGTAATTGTTTAAACGCCTGTTCAGATCTACACAGTATACACTTTGAGCGATAGCAAAATCCGAGTGGGAATGTGGTGGCCTAAACTGTTCAACCTCTCCTTTGAAACCTTTGCGGATAAACCTGGGTCATACGGTGATACCGATTGCGCCCGTTTTGCTCTAACCATGGAACTTCATATTAAATAGTAACTTTGCGAGCAGTGTAACCAGTTTACTTTCTCTGAATGTTCAATGGTCAGGTAAAATCAAAACAATAACTTCGTGTATAGTGAAACCAGTATATTTTCCCTGAATGTTCAATGGTCAGGTAAAATCTTACAATAACTTCGTGTACAGTGTGACCAATATACTTTGTCTTTGAATGTTCAGTGGTCCGGTAACACCAAAACAATAATTTTGTGTTGGTATGGTGTGACCAGTATACTTCCTCTGTATGTACAGTGGTCGGGCCAGGCAACATTAGAACAACAGTTTCGTGTGCGGTGTGCTCAGTATACTTTCACTGTATCACTGTAACGGCACCTCTGTGTTTGACCGGTTAAAAAATATAATTACCCTGCAGGATGGAATGCTGTAATGATGCATCGGTGAGGACAGGTGATAACATCCTCAAATGCTGCGTTTGTCGGGGTAAGCACCACACTGAGTGCCTGAATCTAACCCCGAACCAGGTTGTTGCCCTGAGCAATGAGTATAGGGCTTCCTGGAAATGCCCATCTTGCTGTAATGTGACTAGGCGTGGCAGGTCCAATTTAAACACACCCGTGCGCAGTTACACCGAGCTCCCTGTCTGTGATCACTCTATGGATATGTCATGTGATAATCTGGACCATGTTTCACTCAGTTTATCGGCCAGCGTAGATAATGAAACTCGAGCCGCAGAGAAACAATTGACATCAATTTCCAGTAATGACTTTGCATCTTTCACTTAGGGTCTCCAAGTAACACTAAGTCAGTGGCGAAATGACATGAATAAAGATATGCTTCAATTGCGCGATGATATTAAATCCACATTGACCGATATTCGGAACGAGATGCAAACATTACGCTCTGAGCAGATCCTTATAAAGCAACGAGTATCTGATCTCCGTAGTGACGTCATAATGCTGCAAAATTCATCGCATAGTCAATCAACGGAACACGATGTCTTGAAGAAGCGTGTTGATGAGCTAAATTGTCAACCAGCGCAGGTTATATCTGAGTCAATAATTAGCAACCTGGAAACTAAAATAGACACACTAGAGCAACAGGCTAGACAATGCAATGTAGAAATATGCAACCTGCCTGAAAAGCGTAATGAAAACTTGCCTGCAATTATTGAAGCTATAGGAACCGCCCTAAAGTCGCCGATATCATTGAATAAAATTATTTCGGTGAACAGAGTGCCCCATGCACATCAGCAAAATACAAGACCTAAAAATGTAATTCTTAAGTTTACTTCCCACCTACAAAGGAATAACTTGCTTAGCGCCTTTCGTAAGGCTGGCTCACTGAAGACCAACCAAATCGGTATTACTGGCACCCCCAATAATATATATTTTAATGAGCACTTGACTTTGAGAAGGAAGCAATTATTTCGCAAAGTTCGTGATATCGCAAAAAAACATAATCATAGATATGTGTGGATCAATAATGGTACCATATTGGTGCGTGAGCGCGAGAGTGCCAGTGCATTTGCAATACGAGGTGAAAACGATATTGATAAAATTAAAATAAAATCAGCACAATAATTGCTTTGTTCTTTTGGGTTGGCTCTGCCATATATTTGATTATGTTCTTATTCATCTGAAATGTATGTTGTCTATGGAAATACATTACACAATTTTTCTCTTGCATGCTGAATGAATAAATTTTAAATATATTCATGATTTAATTTTAATACTATACAATTTGATTATAATTATTTTAATATATAATTTGATTTAAAATTGTTAAATAGGACTCAATTTTAGCATTTATTTTACAACTTAATCCATCGTATCTGTGCAAAATTATTGTTATTATATTTTGTGAGTGGGACCAAAGACAGGCGGATTTCCTCTATGAAATTGTAAAGATTTTGAGCTTCCGCTATTTAATTATACATGAACCTACTCAGTTAGCAATTTGACAGTATTTGAAGTTATACCTTCGTACATACTTATTGTTATACACGAACTTATTGTAAAGAGCTGCAGTAATGGATAGTAGTGATGATAACATATCTGTTTACTACCAGAACTGCCGAGGCATAAGAACTAAACTTCAATCCCTGTCTGTTAATATCTTATCGTCCTCTTATGATGTGATAGTCTTAACTGAAACCTGGCTTGTACCTGATATAGCTAGCGCTGAGTTTGTGGATCCTCGATATGATGTTTATCGTTGCGACCGCGATCGCAGTGCTACAGGAAGGTGAGATGGTGGCGGGGTATTAATTGCAGTTTTGCGGGAACTAAGGTCTTGTCTATTTGATAATAATTGTCGCAACAACCTTGCCTGCATTGAGCATCTCATGGTTGGGTTACCGAGCAAAAATAATTGCTCAAAAATACACGTTATTAATGCAGCATATATCCCACCGTGGGCTGCGTCTGATCTCTACAGCTTATATTTTGACGTTTGACGTACTCCTGGCCTCCCTGAATGAGCCTAATATCTTATCAATTATTATAGTTGGAGACTACAATCTTCCAGATATTTTATGGAAGGAGGCCCATGCTGGTGACACGCTACAGTGTTCTGGTATGATTTTCATAGGATCGTCCCCAATATGCTCGCAGTTGCAACACCTTATGTCAGCAATGGATGCCTACCAATACAACAGCATATCAAATAATAATGGGAAAATCTTGGATCTGTTCATATGTAATACCTTCAGCTCTATAAGTTCTCCGCCAGACCTTACTGCCCATAAATCCTTATCATCCTCCGTTTGTTGCAATATCCCCTATAAGTGTTTATACGCAAACCTTAAAACGAAAGCCCATGCGGAAATATGACTTCCGTAAAGCCAAGTATGATGTTATTAACAGACGGATTGATGGAGTCGATTGGTCAACTCTGCTGGGTCATCTTCCATCGGAGGAAGCTGTAGAGACTTTTTATAAGAAATTACACGATATAGTTAAACCAAACATCCCCCAGGTCAAGTCTTAGGCACTTGACTTACCTGTTTGGTTTTCCCCCCAACTTATTAAGACCTACAAAAAGAAGCAACGACTTTGGATCAAGTGGAAGAAGTTTGGGAACATTAGGGATTACAATGTGTATTCGGAATATCGAACGTTGTTTAAGGAGACATGTAAGAACTGTTACTCCACTTACATAAAATCTGTTGAGGACAATATTACGACTAATATAAAATATTTCTGGACATACATCGCTAATCGTAAAAATAAATCAGGCGTGCCTTCTACGATGCAATACCAAAGCCTAAAGTCAAGTGCTCCTGATGAGATTTGCAATATGTTCTCGGATTTCTTCTTGTCAGTTTTCGAACCCGCATCTCCCTCACTATCGACATGGACCCCGCCAGCTCACTGTGACAACAAAGCTAGTTTAGTTGACAGCTTGCATATCGAGGAATCTAAAATACTCTCAGAGTTGAAACAACTTGATCCCTCTAAAGGAGCTGGCCCCGATGGGTATCCAGCTGTATTTTTCAAGGCAACTGCTGGTAGTATCTATAAACCACTTTTTGTAATTTATAATAAGTGATTAAGCGAGGGTGTATTTCCTGAAGTTTGGAAAAAAGCTAACATCACGCCCGGGCATTAGAGTGGCTCTAGACATAATATTGAACAATATCGCCCCATCTCGATTCTGTCGACCTTGTCAAAGCTTTTTGAAAGACTAGTACATAATGAGATCTACCCTATTTTACATAATATTCTCATCCCTGAACAACATGGTTTCGTCAAACAACGGTCTACTCTATCCAATTTAATGATCTTCAGTAATTTCCTTTTCTAAAATATTGATAAACGTCTGCAAATTGATGCAATTTACACAGATTTCAAGAAAGCCTTTGACAAGGTCGATCACAAAATCTTACTTAGTAAAATCGCATTTAATGGCATACGGGGAAATTTACTTCGCTGGTTCTCTTCTTATGTTAAAAATAGGACTCAAAGGGTGGTAGTGAATGGATATCAGAGTGATTATGTGCCGATAACATCTGGAGTTCCACAAGGCTCAATCTTGGGTCCACTCTTATTCATTATTTATATAAATGACATTGGGAAATGCTTTAAAAGTACAAAATTTCTCATGTCTACTGACGATCTGAAAGCCTTTAGGGTTATTAACACCAAGGAGGATTGTTTGTTGTTTCAGGAGGACTTCAATAGACTCACAGAATACTGTCGTGACAACAAATTACAACTCAGCATTTCTAAGTGTCATTGTATAAATTTTACAAAAAACAAATCTGTCATCGGTTTTGGGTATAAGTTGTATGAAACTGCATTGAGTAACACATCCATTGTGAGGGATCTTGGTGTGCTGTTCGATAATAAAATCTCCCTTAATCAACACCTTGAAAAAATAGTGAATAACTCTTTCAAGATGTATGGTTTCGTTATGAGAGCATCCGCCGAGTTCAGACGTCCCTCCACCTATCTTTATTTATATAAAACGTTAATACGCTCACAGCTTGAATATGCGGTTCCGGTCTGGAATCCGTTCTATCAAAAATACGTGGATGAGATAGAGAAGGTCCAGCATAAATTTCTTCGTGCCATGTACTATAGATACCACAAGACATATCTATCATACCAAAAATTGCTAAAGAGGTATAACTTATTAACTTTAGAATCTAGACGAAAACTACTTGAAGCCAATATTCTGTATAATATCGTCCACAATAACTTTGACTCCATTGATCTTACAAGTAAGCTATGCTACACGGTGCCCCGTACTGTCAACATACGTAGTGTTCGAGCCGGAACACTGTTTGCTGTAAACAGTTGTCGCACTAACTCGGGATTACGGTGCCCTACTCGTCGAATGGTTGACACTTACATTTTGATTTCATAGACATTATATGATATTTTTATGTGTTCTAAATCTAAATTTAAATGTCATGTACTCAAAATTTTATCTGCTCAGTCAAACTGTTAATACCTAAATAAATTATAATAAATAAATTTCTCCTTTTGGAATTCATTAATGAATAAATTTGATTTAAATGTTTTAGTAATAATTTGTGAGTCCCTCTATATTTTATATTTAATGGTTTAATTTAGTGTACAATTCAATTTATTTTAATGTATAATTTAATTTAATTAATAATTTAACTTAATTTAATGCATACTTTTAGCTTCTTCTTTATTATTTTAATGATTTTATTTGATGTATTTGAATGTTTTAACAAACGTTGTAATTAAATTAATATTTTATATTTGTTTCTCCAGCGGCATTTTCTGCCGATATTATTGTATGTGAATATGTGGATAATGCAGTGGGCTGCAATGTTGTAAACGTTGACTTAACGTAATTTTGTGTAAATATGTATATTGTAGCTGTTTATTGTCCCAATAAATAAAATAAAATAAAATAAATATTCGGCGAAATACCGGGCGAAACTGAGTGAAAATCGCTACCGATCGCTAGCGAACTCCGCGTACGTTTGATCACGCCTTAATTATTCCGAACTCAAATTCAAACGACAGCATCAAAGCGATTCAACAGATACTAATCCCCGATTTAAAACACTAAACATAGACTTTTCAAAAGAAACGAGAAGACGGATAAAAACTCAAAGAAAATTAGGACAAGCCATGAAGAGATCTGTAAATTGCTGGCCGTTACGTCTAAACGAGCGATTTAACCGGTGGAGTGGGCAATAAAATCACAAGAAATCTCGTCAGTCTTATTAAAGAGACCCCTCTTGGTCATTACTCTGTTTTGGCGGAAAATTAAACGAGTTTGATATCTTTTTGTACAGGAAGTTTGGACTGGTTTTATGACAACAGCTCTGTATGAGATGATGAAACTCACGTTGTTTGGGTGCTCTCAACGTTTGATTAAATCGGGCGTCTATTCCATGGATTGCGTAAAAATACTTTTTTTTAAATCAGTTTTAGAAAAAAAACACAAATACAAAATAGTAATTTGTGTTTTGATGTGATTCCTGTTACCCTTATGAGTGATAATGTTTGTTATTTTTTTTAAGAGGCAATCACAGGAAGTTTATCGACAGTTTTTTTGATGGTGGAAAGGATGAGAGGAAATATAATCACAAAAAAACCGGCCTGTATCTTATAAAATATGTTGGTCCGGTAATTAATGAACGTGAGAGACAACCATTTGATTCTTGGCTAAATGGAGATTTCCTGTTACGATATCAATGCACCACTAATTCGTGTCATTCGCCATTTTGATGCGATGAGCTGACAACCGTGAAAAAATAATCACTTTGTGAGAAGCACAAGCCTGTTCGAAGAACGTCTTTTGCCTGTAATCATGATGATGAACAATGTAGATTTTTTTTTACTATTGACAGGCACGCGTTTGACCAGCATCTCACCTGATGGCAATATCATCAATGTAGATAAAACTTCTTCAAATCATCGATTCGTTGTGCCGCAGGGCGTCCCACACTGCGTTTGCACATACGCGGTCTCCACTCTAACACAATATGTCTGCTCCATCGACCGTCTGTCCGTCTAGAGACATGGCCGGCCAACTTCCACTTCAGCGTGCTGATTCTACGTGCAATGTCGGTACCTAAACTTTATTTCTCTGGCGAATGACTTTGCTGCGAATTCCCCGAGCATTTTTCTCTGCATTGCACGCTGAGCAACCTTGGATTTGTGGACCAGGAATACAGTGAGTGTCCACATTTCAGTTCCGTAAGTCATTACGGGTAAGACGAACTGGAATTAGTTTTCGCAATAAACAAAAAGCCCAATCACCAATATTTGGATGTCGGATCATTTTAGTAGCAGCACAGGGTTAGAAAATAAATAGTGCCTCATAGAATTTAACTCTGGCACGGAACACAAACTACAGCTGCACTTGACCACAAAATCCTTGTAGACACTCTCATAAAATATATTCGCAGACCGCGATGCGTTTCTCCACATTTTACGCCATAACATTTCTATAAATGGCTTTGTAAGCAATACTTAAACCACAAACACAACTGCTTACAAACGATGAAATAAATCACAAAGATATTATTAAGGGTAGACTTTCTTTCTTGGTAAAGGAAAAACTTCGAATGCGAATCACCCAGGATTCTCCGAGCCATTTGACACGCAATTTTACGAGCCTGTATCAATAAAACGAATTCATAAACGTTTGTATTGTTGAATATTGTTACAAGAACGATTCTTTTAGATGGTATAAAAAGAAGTATAGATACTCCGAGGTTTATTGTTCGTATTTGAAGTGATTGATCGATAAAAAATGGATTTAAGTTTTCATTTTTTTTGTCATTGTAAAGATTAGCTCATATTTTTCTGTTGAACGGCTTGCAACTTTGGATTAGTAGGGCTATTCGCATATTTTGACGAACGTTTTTCAAGATTCTCATTGGCCTTGGTGATTTTTTTGTTGAATTTGAACTAAATGGCTTTCGGGCTGGGAATCTTTACCCCAACCCAAATATAAACTTGTAGACGAGTATCAAAATGTACGACTTTGACTGTAACTTTATTTCCGCATAAAATTACATTTTATACATACTTCAACTTGGTACCTCGGTTTGATTTTCAATATTCAGATAGCTTTTATTTGAGGAATTAAAATGGCTGTTTTATACATACTTCAACTTGGTACCTCGGTTTCGAGTAAAAGGTAGAAAATCACGGAAAACGAAAATAACCGAAATGGCGGTCTCATCTTCAGCCATTTCCGAGTATTTTAGCGGATCTCTTTGACGACATTCAATCTCAATGATGACTTGCAGTCGCTCAGCTTCCTCACACGGTTGCGTCTAACAAAATGGAGGTAAATTCCGTTTGACTTTGTACCGTATTGAGAAGATTTAAATGGATTTAAAATATAAAAGCTTTTGGTGGTTTCGATATAGGTTTTTCGTGAGTTGTATTGCTGTCGACCAAAGAATGGGAGGTGCATCTGCTCTCCTTTTTTAAAATTGAGTTATTTACATAATTATTTTGGAGAGAAAGTGCATTTAGTTTCTTCCTATTTTAAAAAGCTTCACTGCATGTAGGTACCTACAGTATTAAATAGTCTATCTCGATTGAAATATTTTTCGTCGTTTTAAGTTTTCATAAGACGCTGATGGCGCCCCTTTTGCTAATAACGGCAGATTTTTTCATGAACTTTAGATTGCAGTCCAAACAATAACATAACAAATCGTCACCAGTTTCCATATCTTACCAAGCTGTAATAATAACCTTTTCCAAAAATAAGCTACTCAAAAAATAACTTCTGACTCAAACCAATTCACAATCATAACGGAATTCCGTTCCCAGCGTCCGTATAAATTGGTTTGCGTATTTTCCGGGCCGTTTTCATTAATCACGTATTTTGGTACTCTTCCGTTCTTAATTGGCTACGTTTTATCATTGAAACAACACCTGTTACTGTGAATGCAGATGTAATTATTTTTCGAATATTTCTCGATATGCCCTCGGTAAATAATAACGTTATTAATTTTTCTGAGGCACGATGGTTATTTTTTTTGTTTGGCAGTTTTAAACAATGAATTAACTGAAATTGAGTCTTATCCGACCTTTGCAGGGATAGTATCATGGTGCTGTGCATGTGTAAAGTGTTTGCTTATTGCATCATCATCATCTGCCTAGCCTTTTCCCAACTATATTGGGGTCGGCTTCCAGTCAAACCGGATTTAGCTGAATACCAGTATTTTACGAGGAGCGGCTGCCTACCAGACCTCCACAACCCAGAAACTGGGTAACACGGTACTTCATGGCAAGACTGGAGTCAGATTTACTGGCTTCTGACTATCCGTAACGACTGCCAAAGATCTACAAATGACAGCCGGGACCAACGGCTTAACGTGCTTTCCGCGGCACGGAGGAAACTCGCTATGTTAAGATGGTCACCCATCCACAGACCAACCTTGGCAAGCGTTGCTTAACCTTGAAGATCGACCCGTGCGGCTGTTATTATTTAGCCACGAGCTCGTCCAGTTTGCTTATTGCATATGGAATAAATATTGTTGTCATATTTACACAAATTGATTACCTCATCATCATCATTTCAGCCGAAAGTACCGCATCGAAAGGTCCTGTGCGTCTTTCTTCTAGCAGTTTCCCGCGTCATCTCAAGTCATCGGTCTACCTTGTGGAAAGCCTTCCAACGCTGCCGCGTTTCCAACTACAGACCTTCGGCTGGCAAACCGTTGAATATAGTATTGCACTATAGCTATCAACATAGTGTGATGCATGTGTTAAATTTTGAATCTGCCATTTGGCTCCGAAACCTTAAAAAAAACCACTATTGGTAAATTAATTTCTTTCGAATATACTATAGTGTCACATTTCCGTTACCATCATTTGCCTAGCCTTTTTTCCAACAAGATTGGTGTCGGCTTCCAGTCAAACCAAATTCAGCTGAATACCAGTATTTGACGTGAAGTGACTGCCTACCAGACCTCCACAACTCATTAACTGGGTAACACGATACTCCTTAGCAAGACTGGTATCAGATTTACTGGTTTCTGACTTTGCGTAACGACTGCGAAAGATCTATAAATGACGGCCGGGACCCACGGCTTAACGTGCTTTCCGAGGCACAGAGGAGTCTCGGTATGTTACAATGGTCACTCATCCACAGACCGATCCCGGCAACCGTTGCCTAACCTTGGAGATTGGCCCGAGCGGCTGTTATTATTTAGCCACCAGCTTCTCCCTTACCATTAAGATACAGCTAAGTAAATATAGTAGCGTAAGCGAGAAGACGGGCACAGCCAGTGTGACATAAACACAAAAAACAATTACAGCAGAGCAGCCATGGAAACCGTTGTTCAGCATAGCTTTAATGGCTGCAAAACAACAGCTTCCATTACTGTTCTGTTGCATATTGCAAAGTCCAGAGTCTAAAGTCAGAGCCCGCTAGTCATAAAGGGCGTTGTCACGAAATTCCCAAAGATAAAGCATTGCGGAACTAGGTAGTTCGTATAAATCCTGGACAATGCTCGCTATTACCAGTCCGGACAATCATGCAAGATTAATCGTGTAAAACGCTGCGCGTCCTAAATCACAGCGTGTGGCTTGTGTCTGCGTGGGGTGTGTTTGTGGGTGTACAGTCTAGTCGGTAAGACCTTCGTCGGTTTTCAAATTCTTCTCTGAATCATATCAGGACACATAATACTTTTTGAAGTTACATCAATTAAAAATAAAGATAATTACATAAACATTACAACAATGTTTAGTAGGAATAAAAGTAAAACGTTTTAGGGTTGCTTTTTCAATAGTGAAATAAAATTTACCTGTCAAACATAAATTACGAACTCTCAGCTGTTCAGTTATAACATTTCAGACGATAGAAAATGCAGGCCCTAATTTGGAATTTGGTTTAGTCACTTTTAGGAGATAAGAAACATGTCAAAATAAAAAGAGTAAGTAAGTAAGTAAGTAAATCATTTATTTGCGTAAAACAAATAAATGATTTACTTCTTTTTTTTTCTTGTAAGAAATTAATTGGCGACATACTACATTAATAAAGCAGTAAGGTTAGCAGAATCTATCATGCATACGAGTAGATCGAGACATTAATTCAGTGACGAATCAATTTTTATCATGACTGTACATGGAGATGTGCCTATGTGTGTGTGTTTTCTGGCCGCCGACTGCGGTTCGACATGTTAACTTATTGGGTTAGCCTGTTGGAAGCTGTCAAATCATTTATCGTATGCAAACCGGGAGTTGACTGTTGTGTATCGTGACGTCGATGAGTGGACCGCGTGAACACGTTATTAGCTATGGTCTAATTAACTTGGTTTTCAGTGGCTGAAGTGTTGTTGTTGGGAGTGATGTCTTTTTTAGTTATGTACGTACACATCGGATACTTTATTTAGAAATATTGTCTGCTGATTTAGGACTGATTTTCAATATTCAGATAGCTTTTATTTGAGGAATAAAAATGGCTGTTTTGAAGATTTTGTATAGAAAATATGTCAAACGTCCATATATACTCGTTTATAAATTATATACTTTGTTATCAAACGATTTATAAGTAATATAAAAAAAATAGAGGTAATTAATTTCATTGATGCTTAAAATAATGTTATTAAATCCACGTATCAGGCATGAAAAAAAATAAAAAGACTTTTATTTCTAGTTCCCTTCAGGTACCTCAAAATTAAAAGATAAAGATGCGTCCTACATGTAGGACAAAAATTAAAAAAAAAAATTGAGAGGTGTCAAGGGACACCCGGATGGAATGAAGTTCCTACGCCGCATGGCTTACAACTATAGCAAAAAGTGTCGTTACAACTTTTGGTCTTAATTCCATTCCATTCCATTCCATTCCATTCCATTCCATTCCATTCCATTCCATTCCATTCCATTCCATTCCATTCCATTCCATTCCATTCCATTCCATTCCATTCCATTCCATTCCATTCCATTCCATTCGCACAGCTTACAATAGCTTACTATAGCAAAAAGTGTCGTGACAACTTTTCGTAAGAATTTTTTCCGTCTAGCCCCCTTTCACAGCGCGCGATAAGGAACTTCGTTCCAAATAATCATATTACACATACATTTAATTCAAGTCATCACATCAATTTTATTGAAGTTCTAAATGACAGTTTTATTTCAAAAAGTAATAAATGTTAAAAGAAAAATATTCGTAGGCATAAATATAATAATTATTAGTTATATCAAAGGATTAAGAAAAAAAACAATTATGTAGCTTCTCTAATGAGTTCTCGCAAAATAATAATTCAAATACGGTAAACAAGACAAAAACAAAGAAAAAACCACTACATAAATCCCTTCCATTTAGCTTTCGAAACTGCCACAAAATAACTGAGATAGTACATAAGCCAGCTGCTTATCTGCCAACGCCGAGTGTATTAAACGAAGTGAATGGCTGGCTCGTATCGTATCGCTCAGCTCACGCTGCGATAGTGGCTTAAAGAGTGCTATCGACTGGTTTGAACCAGTTTGTATTATACGATTTAATTAGTGTTTAAGGCCCTGCTTATACTTTGAATTTACATCACATCATAGATTTTTTTCCGCCAGTGCGGATACTCCCATAGGATTTAATGTGTTACAGAATCGCGGATAAAAGTCCGCGTGATTAAAAATCGTAGTGCAGAGGAGCTTGTGGCTAAATAATAACAGCCGCACGGATCGATCTTGAAGGTTAAGCAATGCTTGCCAAGGTTGGTCTGTGGATGGGTGACCATCTTGGCATAACGAGTTTCCTCCGTGCCTCGGAAAGCACTTTAAGCCGTTGGTCCCGGCTGTCATTTGTAGATCTTTGGCAGTCGTTACGGATTGTCAGAAGCCAGTAAATCTGACTCCAGTCTTGCCAAAATGTACCGTGTTACCCAGTTAATGGGTTGTGGAGGTCTGGTAGGCAGCCGCTCCACGTAAAATACTGGTATTCAGCTGAATCTGGTTTGACTGGAAGCCGACCCCAATATAGTTGAGAAAAGGCTAGGCAGATGATTAAAAATCGTAGTGCGCACAGGGCCTAAGATCAGCTGCACGGGACAGTTAAGCAATGCTTGCCGAGGTTAGTATGTGTACGGGTGATCAAAATACATACCGAGTGCATTAAGCCGTTGGTCACGGTCGACATTTTTATATCTTTGGTAGTCGTTACCAAGAGTGCCTTTGTCTGGATGGTAAATCATCATATGACTCCTTCCGTTCTGGGTGGAGCGGAATGGAGAGTCAAACTGTTACTGACAAAAACCCACCCGTGATCCTCCAAATACCCTTTGCGTTTCAGGGCCGCGGTAACTCTCGAACAATTCCATAACCCGGGCTAAGAATCTGCCACAATATAACTCTAAGATAGTACCTATGTACAATTGTACATAAGCCAGCTGCTTATCAGCCAAAGTCGAGTATATTAAACGGTAGTGAATGGCTGGCTCGTATCAAATCGTACAGCTCACACTGGGATAGTGGCTTTATAGAGTGCTATCGACTGGTTTGAACCAGTTTGTTTTTTATAATTTAATTAGTAAATGTCGTGCCTAAGTATCTATAGCTGCACAGGTCTATGTTCGAGGTTAAGCAATGCTTGCCGAGGTTGGTCTGTAGATAGGTGACCTACTATTACATACATACCGAGACTCTTTCGCATCTTGAAGAGCACGTTATTTTTTTGGCACTGGCTGTCATTTTTAGATCTCTGATTATCATTCCAGTAGTTAGATGCCAGGAAGCCTTAGACCATTCTTGCAGGCTTTATCGTGTAATCTAGTTACTGGGTTGTGGAGGAGATAGAGAGAGGTTAAACAGGCTGCAACTTTCAGTATAAAACTGGTCTTCTTCTTCTTCATATCGTGTAGGCTAACGTCTAACGTCTGTCAAAGTAAAAGTCAAAACGTTTATTCCAATTAGGCCATTAACGGCACTTTTGAACGTCACTCATATTTCAGAAAATATAAAAATACTAAAGCGCCTGATGGTCCTCTGACATGGTTTATTTGACGACCGCCATTTGGCAGCCGGGACCACCGGCTTATACGTGCCTTCCGAAGCACGGAATCATCTTTTTTATCAGACAATCAGGTGATGTCCTTGCGAAACTGGAAAATAACTTTACAATGCATGCTTTCCCGTGGGAATCGGCCCGGTGCACAAGGGAAACGCCTAAACCAGCCAACCGAAGGCAACTGATAATCAACAAGAAAACTGGTAATCAGCTAAACCCGGTTGCCTATAGGTGCGAAGTTGATTATAAAATTGAACCCAACTTCAATAATATTATGAAGGAAACTACACCACCTGAAGTCATCTCAAACGTTTAAATTATCTTATTACTTCGACCAACAAAGGTCCCCCTCACTTTTCCCTTACCTTACCCTTCACCTGCCTTCCGCATTCAATAATTCTCAAATTTCCCAAGACGACCGCTTAACAAGAGTCAACGACATCGAAGTATCCATGGATAGTTCAATTAGTATCATGTAACTACCCTCAGGTACGATAAACTATTTCAATAAACTACGGATCGCAGCTGGACAGGCAAATTCTTCACTGTCCTGTCCGTATCTTATTTATGACACCCGTAACTATCATATAACTCACTAGCTTTCGTCAGCGGTTTTGTTCCTTTTAAGGGCGCTCTCTCAAAAAAGTTTAAAATAGCGTGCTGATGAAGCAGTTTTTCGTCAGCATTTTCTGAGAAATTACATCTGAAAAAAAAAGGACATATCATGTAGATTATACGAAATTTGGTTTAGTCAGAATTTGTCTATCGGTATCACATAATAAGAAAAATGTCACCAAATCACCTCAAAATCGTTGAGATAATTTTAATCCTTCATTTTTTAACAAAAGGCTTAAAAAATATCTACTGCTGTTCAATACAAGCAAAAATAACTTGGTTTTGTTACTTTTAAAAAATATGTATTTGTTTTATTATAAGAAATTAAAAACACGGGTAGCGGAGTGGCGCAAAGAGGTGTAATTAGCTCCGTTAGTATGCACAAGGTCATTGGCAAATATACAAGCCTTAAAGTTAGGTTATGTTAGGGGGAAAGAAAGCGGCTCTAGCTAGGATGGCCGAAATGCGCGCTAATTTAGGTATTTCGTTCGTATTATTAAAACAAATACACATTATGAAAATGTGATATGTATACGTTAGAGAAAACATGTAGTTTTGTTACTATACAAAAACTGATTTCCTTCCGTGAAGTATTTACGCCGTACTTTTAGGAGATTACTTTGTTTTTTTTTTTCTATCAAAGAAAATACAAGTAATAGTTTTCCTTAAGTCTACGATTTATAGATTGAATCCTTAAATATCTAATATAATAATTAAATACTAAAGGATATCGGACGGGATCAAACGAACGCCAATTACGTATCGTTTCTTTGGTGCGCCCTTAAATTGGTTGAATTGTGTAGGCATTAAAACGTAATAGACAGATGGACAGAGTTACTTTCGCATTTATAATATAACTAGCTTTTGCGCGCGACTTCGTTCGCGCATATCACGTGCATTTAAGATCCCGTAGGAATTTCTTAGTGCTCCCCTACACTCTCCTAGGAACCTACATGCATTTTTCAAATTTCCGCTTTCTACGATCAGTAGTTTCGGCTGTACGTTGTCTGTCAGTCACTAACTTAGTCAGTCAGTAACGGGTGAATTTTATATAATCTATACTCCTTCCATCTGCCTAGCCTTTTCCCAACTATATTGGGGTCGGCTTCCAGTCAAACCGGATTCTGCTGAATATCAGTGTTTTACGTGGAGCGGCTGCCTACCGGACCTCCACAACTCATTAACTGGGTAACACGGTACTTCATGGCAAGACTGGAGTCAGATTTACTGGCTTCTGACTATCCGTAACGACTGCCAAAGATCTACAAATGACAGCCGGGACCAACGGCTTAACGTGCTTTCTGAGGCACGGAGGAAAGTCGCTATGTTAGTAAGATGGTCACCCATCCACAGACCAACCTTGGCAAACGTTGCTTAACCTTGAAGATCGACCCGTGCGGCTGTTATTATTTAGCCACGAGCTCCTCTAAGAAATTTTATACAATCTATACTAATATATAAAGCTGAAGAGTTTGTTTGTTTGCTTGAACGCGCAAATCTCAGGACTAACTAGAACTAAGCGTTTTCAAACGTCTTTTATAATGCGCACAGCAAACGAGTAGAACTTTCTGCCTGCGTCTGTGTTTCCGAAAGCTTACAACCCTGATCTCTTCAAAGTTAGAGTGAACAGGCTCCTTCTGGGTAAGCTCGCTCCATCGTAGACTTTATCTATGTCATCTCTGACATAGACTAGAGTTAAGAGCAAACCCATTACATATAAAAAAAATAAAAAATAAAACTTCTGTTGCGATTTGAAAAGTTCTTTCACTTTTAGATAGCCCATTTATCGAGGAAGGCTATATGCTATATACCATCACGCTAAGATCAATAGCAGCGGAGCAGACGAAGTTGCGCGGGTCAACTAGTTATTATATAATTTAGAAGATTATGGATGGTATAACACCCGTGGGATCAATAATAACGACTTGGCATAATTAGTACCCACACCGTGGAACAATATTTCATAGCAGCGTATCCTAATTAATATATCGAGAATTAATTAATTTGTAAGAGGAGTACGGCAATTTGGATAATAGAAATAGATTTGGGTAACTATTAAATAGGAGTTTGGTGATGATATTTGAGTTAGCTGTATCGAGTTTGAATATTAAGCCGAAATTGGTTGGAAGATCAAAGGGTACTTGCGATGGTAGGTGAATACAAGAAGTCGAGTATACCTGTTAATAGGAAACATTTAATGTGTTCATTGTTTACCGTTGTTTATTGTTTACGTCGAGCTCGTTGCTAAATAATAACAACCGCGCGGCTCGATCTATAAGGTTAAGCAACGCTTGCCAAGGTTGGTCTGTGGATAGGTGACCATCTTAACATACCAAGTTTCCTCCGTGCCGAAGCACGGCTTAAGCCGTTGGTCCCGGCTGTCAATAGTAGATATAATATTTGGCAGTCGTACCGGATTGTCGGAAGCCAGTAAATCTGACTCCAGTCTTGCCAAGAAGTATCGTGTTACCCAGTTAATGGGTTGTGGAGGTCTGGTAGGCAGCCGCTCCTCATTCTCCTGAATCCTATTCAGCTGAATCCGGTTTGATTGGAAGTCGACGGCAATATAGTTGGGAAAAGGCTAGGCAGATGATTGTTTACCGTTGCTGTTACAACTGAATGGTTTCTCACCCATATATTCCACGGGCTGGTTTTCGAATTGAGCATTTCGGGTTCAGAACCTATGAAAGCCTATTTAAATGCCAAATTTTGACAGGTTTTCAGGCTAAAGTCGATTTTTATAGATCCAAAATTCAAGATCCAGAAATTAGGGGTCAGTCATTTTCTCGAACTCGACTTGATCAAGTTGACTGTAATAACTTATTATATACTGTTTTTCCGTTCTCATGGTAGCTGGAATAAATAATTGTGTGGGATTCCTCTTAACCTCTCTTGCCAGATAAAAACCTACATGAAAATATAATTTAGCAGCGTAAAGGTCCAATATTATGTGGATGGTCATTGGCCCCGGAAATTGTTGTTTATTTTTTAACATCCCCATAAAAAGTTAATTACGAATCTTCGGAAGTAATAATCCAAAAATATACCAGCAATTGGCTCACACAAATTGAGTTTGCCAATTTGTAAATTACATGTTTTTGAGCTTTCCGTTTCACTCAGTGAACCACACAAAGGGACAACATCAAACAATTAATTTTTGCTCAGTACCGGCAATATTGAATTTAATTGAAGACCCAATTATTAAAGGTATCGATGTGAAGGTTCGTCATTGAACATTTTATTTGGTTAATTTAAAATCGTTCCGATTTTGCCAATTGTAGCGTGTGGAATTGAAAATTATTTTATAATAAGATTTCTTTTCAATTACATTTTCTGCCATTTGCGTTCTAACCATTTTCATGTTTTTCTGCATTATATTAGGTTTCATCCTCGCTTTAACCTTATTTATCTACTTATGTCTTATCACAATGAAATAAATATGTTAAGAGAATAGGCAGCCACATTCTTTGAGGGTTTAGTGAGAAAAACGTGAAACTTACGAGTGGCTATCTGGAAGATCACTAGAACTACCAAACAACGTGATGCCGATGATGATGGTCCCACTGCTGGGTAATGGCCTCCCCCTATTTCTCCCCCTAGTTTTAAATGCTGCCTTCTCCAGTGAATCCCTCAGGAATGAGTCCAAATCGTCACGCTAGCGTTTTTTGTGCCTTCCTCGGTGACGTTAGTCTGCAGGCACCCAGCGCTAAGTATAATACATAGGTACAATGTAACGCTGCTTGTCCATAGACGTGGAGCAAGGCAGCAGAGTGAGCCAGCGGAGCGGAAAAATGGATAAATATTAACCAATGGAATTGCCAGAAATGAATTGAAATTTCAGTCACTGACATTTTATGTAATTCCTTTCGTAAATATTTCTCCGTTTCTGCGCTCCGCTGCCTCGCTCCGCGGCAATGGACAGGCAGCATAACACATAACACACAAATAAGATTAAGTATCAAACATTTAAGTTTCACTGTTGTGTATTGACTGTCTTACTGCACTTCCATAACGTTTTTACTTGTCTTTGCACATAAAGTTAATGGAGCATGATGATAAATATTATGTACGGTTTATGAGTTTTCCTTTTACAGAGTAATATCAACATGGAGATAAAAGCTCGTAAAGGCGGTTACTTAGAATAAAGAACTGTGGAGAATTGATAAGTAAAGCTACCTGTTACTTCTATTTATTTCTAAGTATACTTACATACTTTGTTGCAACGCAAGACTTTACTTTTATAAAGGAACCCTCAAGCTATCTAGAAAACGAGATGGTGGGCACTTGGTGTAAATATGAAGTAAACAATTCAAAAGTAAATTTGTACAGTCAGCGACAGAAGTCGATGAGCATCACAAAGTTCCAAAATTCGTCAATACCTTAAAATAACAAAAGTCACTGAATAGAGTAGTCACAAAATGCGGTAAATTAATGTTACAAAATTCGGTCCAGACACGACTACACAACACAGACGGTCGACACGATTTTCTGTTACAGTTTAATTTTAAATCAGTCCTGACGATAGGTACGCCATTCCATTCATGCTTTTTTCATTCCATTCATGTTTTCATTTTAATATCCCTTAAAAATGTGGCCCATATTTTCACGAAGTCTATCATTAACATGTAAAAGCTAGCCACATTAATGTGGCTATAGAATTACATTCCCTTCATTCTCTTACTTAAATAACCAGCCTCATTCCATATCACATTGTACCGACCCATACGAGCAACAAAGACATGTCAACAATGAACTGAAAAGTGCTCCACTATAAAAGCTCGACTTTATAAATGATAGCTCAACAATGGTCTGAAACGGTCACTTGTCAGATAAACTGGTGGCAGCACTTCCTGAAGATATGGGTTTAAAGTATTAACGTCTAGATGTCTCCGAGGCCAAGATCAGAGTGAACGCGGGGTGACTAGGGCGGGAGCGGGAGCGGGTGCGATTACGTGGCCACAACGCATCGCACCCACTGCCACTTAACAGGAAATGCGGGCGGATAGACTTTGTATGGAAAAAGTCATAATTCGAAGTTTGGCTCTCGCCTGTTTCCTTTTCCAATATTGATACGATTTAAAAGATATTTCAAAAACTGAATAAAAAGGACGTAAACTGTGTCCCTATGTTTTTCTTTTTCATTAATAGTTGTCAAATTTGTACACCATGGCCAAATTTGTACTCTATTGTTGTTAACCTCAGACACACACATACATGCAATTCTACAATAACGTCACTTAACATTACAAATATAACCACACTTTTATTATATAGACTTAGCTCTCTATCAAAATTGTTTGCTAGTAGTGTTATGTATAATCTGATTGGTGCCGTAAGATATGAAAATTTTTAAAGGGGTGTGAGCCTGTAGATCCGTAATACAGGTCCCGAACCTAGTTCAGACTGCAGCTCTTACAAAGGTTCTAACGTTAGGCAAAAATGCATGTAAACGTTGTTGTTGTTGACAGCAGTTTATCGTACAATTTTGAATATTTTTTGAGGGTTCTAGTGCTTATACCGTTAATTTTTGATCGAAAAAGAAAACATAGGGACACAGTATATATCCTTATCAAGCAGTAGTGCTTCAAAAATAGACGTTTAAACCAATAGATGATCGCTAGATAGCGAGTTCGCTTCATCACGTCGTCTTCCGTCGTCACTAACAGCGTTTTTATTCTATTGTTCTCTTCAGCCTCAGCACCCGCGTAAGCTTCTCACCATGTCTAGGACCTTAGACTATCCGCTCTTGAAGTTCGATATATTGTTATGGGTATGGTGTCTAAATTGTGTGGTGTTACTAGATTTGATAGTGACAGTGTTTACGGTCTGTTTTATGTGCTAAGAAACTGCTTAGAGACACGCCTTCTTAAAATCCGATTTTACATGTCTTTTTTCTATAAGAGTGCAATAAGATTAATTTAAAATGATTAAGACTACTGACTGCAAGCAGAGAACAGACATAATATCTTCTTTGTTTTGTTTGTTCTCTGCTTTCTGTCAGTCGGCTCTAGACACAATAACATTTTGCTTTGCAATATCGACCCTCAACCTATAGTTTTTCCAAGAAGCCATGACACATTGTCATTTCGGTAATGCGTGTCAGCCCCAAAAGTACAATGGTCCATTTTAGACTTTACATTTTAAATGCAATATTTATATTCTACCAACATTATTGTTGGTAGAATATAAATATTCTACCAACTTTTAGACTAACGTTATCGTTAGTCTAAAAAGTTAGTCTAGGCTCGAAGGTATATGCCCTGGAACACAAAGGGAACACGGATGAGTTATTAGTCAGTAAGAGTCTTCTTCTTATCGTTGTGGGCAGTAAGGTCTAACGACCCACACACCCTAGTGTCAGAATTTCTAAACAGGCGGTTTAGAAATTCTGACACTAGGGTGTGTGCAAGGGCCTAAGAGTGACATTCAATGATATTCCATCCTTAAAATGAACCTTAAGATATCCAGCGCGATGAACGAACGACATCTCCAGAACTAAAGAGTACGCATGAATGAGAACAATAAAAGATCCTAACCTTACAAAAAAACGAAGTTTCGTACTACGATCGTCCTAAAATGAATGAGACAATTTAAAACTAGGGAGATAATTTTATAACACAGAACAGCAACAGAGGCACAAAAAAAACAAGGTTCCTACTTTCAAAATTGAATTAACACTTGCATTTCTACATAAGTTCCCACTCATAACCGCTAACATTATTAACACGTGGTACCAGGATCTCAGAACATTGAACTACCCTTTTATCTTGTCTCAAAAGAAACGTATATCCACTTAGCATAAAGCGTGGATCGCGTGTGGACGTATTATTACGTAAATTGTTTGTTCCAAGCACTTTGAATTGTTCCTCACATTCAGAAGGGAACATTTTGAGTTTTATTTCCGTAAATGTCATAGTAGAATATGATAGGTAAGGTATTGTAGAGAAAAAGGGTGGTTTATTTCCTTATGGGATCTCTTATATTAATAAATTACCCTTTTTCTGTAAAAATATGATTGAAGATTGTTGAACGGGATTGGATTACGAACGAGAGAGCAGAAAAAAAACATAGCTACGGTTGCCCTCAAATTATGTTTACTTTAAAAGTGTAGATACTGATTAGCTTTCCCCGTGAAACGCATCGTTTAGAAGAATTAAGTGTTAATCTTAAAAATTTGCGGAACTTAAGAAAATTTCCGTATTGCGTTTATTCTGTTGACACGACATCCTTAATATTAATAATATTAACATAGTAATTATTTTTGACTTTCTCGGGTCCCTAGAGATCCGGTACTTTGGTAAGCGTACGACGGGTCGAAGCCAACTCGCAGAGGCCTCTTTAGACATTTCAAATGGAATGGGACACCAACCGACGATTATCCCTGTATGCACTGTGAAAGTATACCCAAGGACAATCCCCGGTAGGAGCAGGACTATTACAGAATATGGAAACAAAAGATGATACGCTATGGGTTTGGCTGGTTTAATGGACTAATAATCGTTTACTATGGAAGAACTATTGGCCCCTGCCTGACCATTGACAGTTAAAACGGCTTTAAAATAGCAGGGGGTGACTTGCACACTCAATAAATGGGCCCCCCGAAAAGGGTCGCTAGCACAAAGTAACGTAGCGCCAAGGGAGCAACATATCCTGAAATGCTAGAGGAGTGGAAAGGTATACCACGGCTATCAGGACAATCCCGGAAGTACGGTCAAGATCCCTACCAGCACCTTACTGGATTATACATCCTTCTCCCGAGCACGTTTGCTCTTGCGAATCTCCACTCAGACCGGCCGATTAAGACAAGAAAGAGGTGGCTCTGTTCCTCGTCAGTGTTCAATCCGGCCAGCCAATAAAGGCAAGCCGGAAATGAGGAACAAGAATTCTCGCTGGAGATCAGGTCCGTGGGGTCGCTAGTGCCCAACAGTTCGCCACAAAACTGCCTTGCGGATTATTATTAATAATAATTATTATTATGTAATCCTTGCTAATATTATAAATGCGAAAGTAACTCTGTATGTCTGTCCGTCTATCGCGCTTTCACGCCAAAACTACTGAACCGATTTAAATCAAATTTCGTACACAGATAGTCTAGAGCCTGAGAAAGGATAAAAACTACTTTTTATCCCGAGAGTATGTTCCTTAGGGACCACGCGGGCGAAGCCGCTGACAGAAGCTAGTGTTGTATAAATCTATAAGTGATCACCTTCCTCTGTCCTGAATTTGGTGAAAAGCTCCAATGTCATGTTTCGTACCAAAGCGTTGCCAGACACACAAAGCTAAAAGGCGGGTTATTTCGGAAGCTCCCAGGACTCGTACAAGCGAAAGCTTTTGCTCTATACATAGAAACCTTTCGTCACATTTGGCACGTGTAGAGTAATGTATTCACTTAGTGTTATACGAAAATGGATTTCTCCTCCAGTAATTGATTAAGATTATAAGATTGGGCACATTATTGAATAGGCTCGTGTAAATCTGAAAAAAATTGAGAGAATAACTTTGGCTGTTTTTTTCTTAGCTTGTTTGTATGAGATATCCCTGGATGTACGTACCATACCTTTCTTTCGGTTAAGAGCTATACTATTGCTGATTGTCACATAGTATTCCTTTTATTTCGGTAAAACACGCTTCCTGTTGGATACGCCTAAGGAGAAAATTCGCGGTTAGAAATAAGTTGCATTAAAATTCAGCATTTTACATATTTTTGTATAATAAAATTTTTCCACGCTAAGAGACAAAGCAGCCCAAAGCTTAGTTGCACACGTGTGCTTACCTTCGATTAACCCATAGGATGTTCACTTATGATGTTGTAAGTGAAATCGTCCTACGGGTTACGGAAGAATGGGTAGCTTTTTTTTTAAGTATCATCAAATGACTCCTCCCGCTCTCGGTGAAGCAGGCAGGAAGTCTGACACTCCCCGTGTCAGACTTTTACTGACTAAAACTCATCCGTGTTTCTCCTAGTGCCCTTTGTGTTCCAGGGCTACGGTACCTCTTTCGAACAGATTCCGCAGCCCCAGCAGGCACTTGCCCTAGCGGGTCCCGTCTTTTGCTGACAGCTCTTTGAGGCGCGCGGAGACCGCAGCGCGCCATCGACTCGGGCCTTAAGGCTTAGTGTAAGTTTTTTAACGCACTCGATCGCGTTAACGTAAACGTTCGCTTATGTCAAGTTGCATAGAGAAAAAAAACGGTTTTCCGTTATTGTCACCACACGGCGCTTATCCAGTTTCAATACAAATTGACGTTTACGCTAACGTGATCGAGAACGTTAAAAAACTCGCACTAAGGCCACTGGTTCTGATCAGACGGCGAGCCACCCAATGCTCGCCGTCCGCAGGCCCGCGCCTACGGTGGCCGGGAATCGTCCTGCGACTTCCGACGCCTGGGGCGTCTTCTTCTATTGCGGCGGCTTGGGCGTGAGATTTCCCTCTCCCTCACATGTTCGGCCTCCTCCTTTGAAGAATGGGTACCTGGCAAACCAGTATCTATAAATCTTACATAGCAGTGCACCCCAACTCTGTCGTCATCATTTCAGTCAAATAACATCTGCTGTTGTACACAGGCCTCCCTCAAGTCTCATCATATCGAACGGTCCTATGCTTCTCGCATCCAGAGTATTCTCACGGCTTCACCATGTAATCGATCCACCTTGTGGGAGGCCTCCTTAAACTGCGTATTTTGTTACGCAGTCACCACTCTAGAACCTTCCAACAGATGGCCATTTACATTGAGAGTCACCGAATACGGCGACAGTGTTCGTTTTAACCGAATTGATTAATCAAATTGGGCTGTTTACATCGAGTTGGTCACCAAATACGGCGGCCATATTCGGCTTATCCATTGATTAATAAAATTGGGCTGTTTAAATTGAGTCGGTCACCGAATACAGCGACCGTATTCGTTTAAGTTGTTGGTATACCGGATTTGGCAACTGCATTCAGCCGAACCTGTTTAGGTACACTAGTCGGTGACCGAATACTGGTTACAACCGAATCGGTCAAAACGACTTAATGTAAATGAGCACAACTCTAACTTCGTTTAAGTGCCTTAAGCTTTTAATATCATGTTTAAGTGTCTCAGCCTTGAAAAGGCTTGCTAAATTGATAAAATCGATCAAGGTCAAAGAGCATCGGGAAGTTATTTATGTAGATTAGAATACCGGTGTCGACTGCCAAGCATCGAATCGTTGCATGCTAAAAATATGGCCATTTCTGCTTAGCAATTTTTGTAATGGAAATTCTTTTCTAAGTATGGTTATCACCTAAATATTATTAACAACATTTAGGGTGCCTGTCCATTACAGCGGAGCGGAGAAACGGAGAAATATTAACCAATCATGTAAGTCAAAACATCAGTGACTCACGTGGTGCGGAGATTTTATGCAATTCCATTGGTTAAAATTTCTCTGTTTCTTCGCTTCACTGCCCGGCTCCGCTGAAATTGACAGATACCCTTAGTCCTGTCATTATTAGTTCAGCTGCGTACTTTTGGTCAAATAATTTTACTCATACATTATATTTTATTTTATACCATTATACATATTTTTCTATAGAAAGTTTTAACTGAATTGCATTTTAATTGTTCACAGCTTGCCGAAAATGTTATTTTTTTTTTAATAAATTAAAGGAAACATCTCACTCTTTTCAGGTAATAACAGAAGACACAGTCTACAGGTCGGTAAGTCCAGCAATTTACAAGGAGCACAGTAATATCATTAATTTCAACAAAACGCCGCGACATCTCACCGCCTCTATTTATCTTTAACAAAGGAACCAACAAAAGAAACATTGTCTGGGAGTTCATCTAAAAAAAGGTGAAAAATTCTTCGTACTAAAGCCCCCTTGTGTAGAACGAATAAACACTTGAAGAGTACTCTGAATAAATTGAATTGGAATCGGAAATACTTTGTCAAGCTACAGCCTCTCGGACTATTTCTGTACAAAGCTAGAGTTTGCTCTTTGTAATCTCGAAAAAAGGTTGTGTGCCCCGCGATCGACGTCGGAGTCGCAAAGGGGTTTGTTTGGTCAGGATTTATATCGTTTATTTTAAATATGGCAGGGGGTGAGCCGGGTTAAGGTTGTAGACACGAAAGATTATTTTTAAAACAAAAAGAAACGTATGCAAAACAAAAACGTCTTGACTATCGTCTCGTCTAATCCAGTCTTGTTTTTCATCATCTTATCAGCCGAAAGACGTCCACTGCTGGACATAAGCCTTCTCTAAGCGTCACCATAACAATCGGTCCTGCGCGTCTCACATTCATCGGCTACCTAGCTTTACCAGTTCATCGGTCCACCTTGTGGGCGGCCTTCCAACGTTGCGTCTTCCGGTACGCGGTCGCCACTCCAGAACAATTCGTCAACATCGAACACCTGTTCTGCGAGCAATGTGCCCTGCTCACTGCTACTTTAGTTTGGCGATTCTTCGGGCTATGTCGGTAACCTTGGTTCTCTTGCAATATTATCAATCCTGATTTGATCACGCTAGGAAACTCCAAGCATTGTCCTCTTCATTGCCCTTTGAGTGACCTCAAGCCTTCTGATATGGCCCAATGTGAGCGACCATGTTTCACTTTTCCGTTGTCTTTTGTCTGTTTTTACTTTTAGTTTACCTATAGTTTAAAAAAATATAGGTATAGGTTCTAGTTCAACAAATTCTAAAACTTTAACATTATTTAGTTAGTAGGGCAAGCAAAAATTTAATTGAAATACAAATAAAACTCGCCGTACAGCTTAACAACGTCGTAAACTTAACGTCTCCCTGTCAGCGGCATGAGAATTTATTTATCTTTTGATAAACGGGCAGTAATAGGCCTGTTGGCTAAACGTGCAAGTTAATAATCTAGTCTAAAGAAAACTAGTGCCTTTTAATTTTCCGAGCCTTTGTCAACGTTTGTTTTCTAAATCTTTTATATCTTGGGACGCTTTTTCTTCGTCTTACATTTTATTAAGTTGTTAAAAATGTCGTGCTCTTTTTAGACTTAACTGAATGATAAAATGCCTGTGTTGCTTTAATTTCTCAATTTAACTTTTAATCTTTGTGTCATGGATCACTTTGATGCTTTCGAACTGAGCTAGAAGATAAAAAACTTATTCAACTATTAAATAATATACTCGTACAAGTTAATCTTGAATACAACTAGCGAATAACTCTGCAGATACGATGTCGAATGGGTAGGTAATCGTATAAGTTAAGTAATGAATAAGGTAATTAGTATGAAAATGGTTCAAATTGTACACATATATATCGTGTTACAAAATAAACGCAATTCCTCTTAAGGGGTCATTGTAATCATAATTATGAACAACTTTTACTGTGGGACTAAATCGGAAATCGCTAAAAGAAATCAGATCATCATCATCATCTGCCTAGCCTTATCCCAATTTTATTGGGGTCAGCTTCCAGCTAAACCGGATTCAGCTGAATACCAGTATTTTACGTGGAACGGCTGCCTACCAGACCTCTACAAACCATTAAATGGGTAACACGGTATTTCTTGGCAAGACTGGAGTCAGATTTAATGGTTTCTGACAATCCGTAACGACTGCCAAAGTTCTACTAATGACAGCCAGGATCAACAGCTTCACGTGCTTTCCGAGGCACGGAGGAAACTTGGTATGTGAAGATGGTCACCCATCCACAGATCAACCTTGGCAAGCGTTGCTTAACCTTGAAGATTGACATGGGCGGCTGTTATTCTTTAGCCACGAGCTCCTCGCCAAAAGAAAATCAGATGTTCAGTAGATTTTGTCGAGTTTTGAGCACATAAATGTATGGGTGAGTCGATTTTTTTTCGCGATATCGATGTTGGTCTCATTGTGAAAGTTGTTCATAATGATATATTATAATGAGCGCTTTCCTGCTGCTAATCTGCAAAGCAGCCTATGTCCTTTCTCAGGCTCTAGACTACCTGTGTACCAAATTTCATTTAAATCGGTTCAGGAGTTTAACCGTGAAAGCGCGACAGACAGACTGAGTTACTTTCGCATTTATAAAATTAGGTAAGGATTAATAAAATATAGTAAGGATTGTACGATGGTTAGGAACCATGGAACGGAACGCACTTGGCTGGGTTTTTATAGTTTTTTATGATAAAACCTTTTTTATTTGGAAATAAACTTCTGCCTCGAATGGGGAAATACCAACCACTGGTCGGTCATCATCATCTGCCTAGCCTTTTCCCAACTGTATTGGGGTCGGCTTCCAGTCAAACCGGATTTAGCTGAATACCAGTATTTTACGAGGAGTGGCTGCCTACCTCCACAACCCATTAACTAGGTAACACGGTACTTCATGGCAAGACTGGAATCAGATTTACTGCTTCTGACTATCCGTAACAACTGCCAAAGATCTACAAATGACAGCCGGGACCAACGGCTTAACGTGCTTTCCGAGGCACGGAGGAAACTCGGTATGTTAAGATGGTCACAGACCAACCTTGGCAAGTGTTGCTTATCCTTGAAGATCGACCCGTGCGGCTGTTATTATCTAGCCACGAGCCGGTGTTTTATAGTTTTTTATGGTAAATGCTTAAACCTTATTTATTTGATAATAAACTTCTGCCCCGAATGGGGAAATACTAACCACAGTTCGGAAACATTTTTAAATTAATTTATTTTTTCATTTTTATTTTTCATCCGCATGTAAAGGCCAGTATTGTTTGTATGCAATCAGCGTCATGAGATTTTTACTCCGATCCTTGTACTGATATCGCTACCCATTGATTGGATGGCACGATCGTTCGTACCTTTCCAATAAGCAATTAGCAAAGTGTGTGGTATTATCATGTTAACACTTAGTGCTTTTAGTTATTACTAAAAGCTAAAGTGCGGCTTTATGGTGCCTGTCCATTTACGCGGAGCGAGGCAGCGGAGTGGAAAAGCGGAAAAATATTAACCAATCGTGTCAGTCAAAGTAGAGCAGTGGTGGCCCGGTGGTAATGGCTGCGACTTACGAGTTGTAGGTCGTAGGTTCGAAACCAGCAGGTGCTTTACTTTGTGTAAATTATTTCATCACCACTGCTCTCAAAACGGTGAAGGAAAACATCGTGAGCAAACCGGCATGTCCTAAAACACAAAATTCGAAGACATGTGACATCTATTAACCCGCACTGGACCCACGTGGTGGATTACGGCCCACTCCCTCTCACCGAGAGGAGGCCTGTGTCCCAGCAGTGGGAACATTATAGGCTGATTATGTGTCATTCAAAACGTCGGTGACTCACGTGGTGCAGAGATTTTATACCATTCCGCAGGGTAAAAATTCTCCGTTTCTCCGCTCCGCTGTAATGGAAAGGCACTCTTAATCTGGTTTTGGTTGGGTAGATTTAATTTGTTTCTACTGTATGCAGCTAAATTTACATTATGACGCAGCTTAACTATGACAGACTCTTCGTGTGATGTAATATATATTTTTTTTTAAGTTAAGATAAGATTTCTATCATGAAAGGTTTAGTTAGCTCTTGATGTAGCCTGTCTCTAGCTCTAAACATCGCCATTTATTTTTTGTACTGTATAATAATTATGTAATTGGTTTTTCTGTAGTACCACACCAGGGCTTTCCCATATTTGTCATTTTCACCTCCCAGTCCTTGTTTTATGGTGCAGTGGCAGTCGCCGCAATCCGTAGAGTCGGGCAGACAATGTTGGATAAAAAAATCCGCAGTAGCACCAGTCCTATTTTTTAAGGTTCCGTACCCTAAGTGTAACCAACGGAACCCTATTACTAAGCCTCTGCTGTCCGTTCGTCTGTCTGTCTGTCAGTGGGCTGTATCTCAAGAACTGTAATAGGTAGACAGCTGGAATTTTCACAGTGTGTATTTCTGTCGCTGCTGTAACAATACATAATAAAAATTAAAGGAGCGTGTCCCATACAAGACGCGTGTTTTTTTCTGTTTACGGTACGGAACCCTTCGTATGAGAGTCCGACTCGCACTTGGCGTGTTTTCTTTTCTCTCCTCTCTACTGTCTCCCGTTCGTCCCATTTAGTCTATTTTATTTTATGTATATCTTGAGAAAAAATATTCAGTATCTTGTAGTTGTCTTACAGTACCAATCTAAAATGATAAGTCCAACATTATAGGTTTTACTAAAACCCACACCGAAAGTTTAACACTGGATTTAAAGAGCTTTATTAGCATTACGGTTATTTTATAGCTGTTAACTATCCAACAAAAGGGATTCGGTTTAACGACATGTAAACCACTGAAAACGTCATTACAACAAGTTTATAATTGCACGTTACTTAAGAAACTTACATTTTACCGTCGTCTACGATTGATATTTAAGTGGCTGTAACTTAATTATTGTAATTATTTGCTTAATTCATCCTTAAAAGTATGGTATTTTACGGTCGTTCACAGTAAAGTATCTTAGCCAAACGTGAGACCTATTAATTTAAATGATTAAAATAAAACCTGAAACAGTTTTTTTTTATTAACCTTTCAAGGGCGTTACTGCTGTAACCACCACTGATTAATCACTAAGCAATGTAATAAAACTATTTACACCAGTAGCAAGTTGGTCGACTCATCAAATCAGGCTGCTGTAAGCCTCCCAAACATGGTCTTGAGCAGTCCACATCCAACCGCTGCCAGCCACCTTCTTCAAATCATCGATCCATCGTGCTGCTGGGCGTCCCACACTACGTTTGCCCATACGCGGTCTCGACTCGCGGGTTGACTAACTGCTGGGCAAAGATCAGCCTCATTCCCACCCCCACAACCTTCCATTCTTCCCGGTGATTACGTTCTTCGGTTCAGACCAAAATAATACAGCCATGTACGATTGTTGTGTCGGGAGTCGCAGGACGATTTCTGGCCACCGTAGGCGCGGGCCTGCGGATGGCGAGCATTGGGTGGCTCGCCGTCCGATCAGAACCAGGCCTGGGTCGATGGCACATTTTGATCCACACGCGCCTCAAAGAGATGTCAGCATAGTTGACGGGGCCCGCTAGTGTCAGTTCCTTCCAGGGTTGCGGACTTTGTTCGAAAGAGTCCCCGTGGCCCTAGAACGCAAAGAGCACTAGGAGGAACACGGATGGGTTTATGTCAGTAAGAGCACTCCCTTCTGCTCCGGACAGAGCGGGACCTTAAAAATCCTTAAAAAAAAAGCTGTAAGTATGATTGTTGCCTCAAACTGAACGGGTTTGGATGAAAATTGGCCACAGAGCTGGAATAAGACAGGATAGTTATCATCCGGATTTCACGCAGGCGAAGTGGCGAAGTCGCTCGCAGAAGGTAGTCTCTCATATATGAACCTGGGAGTCTTTAAGTCAACAGTAAATAGGTTACTTCTACGCAAGCGGTCTCCATCTTCGACCACATCATCGCTTACCATCAGGTCAAGCGCGTGCCTATCAATAGTAAAAAAAAAAAATGAAATGAATTTAAATTTATTATCTTTAAAAATTTATTCCACATATTCCATCCACGAGACACATATTTTAATGAAAAACAAAATGATCGCTCATTCTCAGAAGACATGAAATTATACAAAATTTAAACAAGCTCCTAAATAAGTTGAAAACCCTTATAATTACACCGCTTACTTGACACACCCGTTGATGCATGAAATATACAAAGTAAGCAGTTTCCTATCAATTACTGTCGGAGATATTTAATTAAATGTCAACTGTACTGGAACATCTTCTAAGTCTCTTTACAAATATAAACACACTGAGTTAATTGGTTTGTATTTTTATATTTTATTTATATACCTAGAGGAAACAACTGGCAATTAAACTATGAAGAAGGTAAATAATACCAGTTGTGGAAAACTCGGTTTTTTTTGTCGTCGTCATAATAAAAATAAATAAGGCAAAAAAATAGTTTTTTCCGATGAATGTTTCGGAACCCTTCGTGTGCAATTCCCATTGATGGCTTTTTCAAATTAAAAATAGAAATTATATACTTTCAACTAATTATTTGATGATTTAAAAAAAAACAAACACGCAGTAAGTTTTATGATAGAAATGAGTCATAGATAATATTTTAAATAATAGTGAACAAAAAAATGTTCCAAAACTGTAAGACTTAGATTGGTCTTTAGGTTTATATTTTTAAATTCAAAATGCCCTTTTACTACTCTGTCAAGAAAGTACCGGGAAAAGATCAATAATACACAAAATGTCTGTTATTCATCCAAATTTATTTTATCACCTTCAAAGTATGCTCCTTTAGAAACGATACACTTGCGCCAACAAATAATCCATTCATCAAAACATTTTTAAAACGCTGCTTCCGGAATTGAGTTCAGTTCTCGCCGCGAATTCTCCTTTATGTCTTCTATCGATTGAAAACGGGTGCTACGAAGTGGTAATTTGAGTATAGGAAAAAGAAAAAAGTCAGCAGGAGCCATATCTGGTGAATATGGTGGTTGCTGGATGGTATTTGTTGAGTGTTTGGTTAAAAATTCGTTGACAATAATAGCCTTGTGCGAAGGCGCATTGTCGTGGTGCTAAATCCAAGAATTTTCTTTCCACAAATCTGGCCTTTTTCGTCGAATTTGCTCTCTTAAACGCCGCATAACGCTCAAATAATATTCTTTATTTACCGTTAGACCTTCCGGTAAGAATTCAGAGTGCACAACACCGCGATAGTCAAAGAAAACAGTCAACATGACTTTGACTTTTGATCGACTTTGGCGTGGTTTTTTCTGTTTCGGTTCAGTTGGAAGGCGCCACTCCGAAGCTTGTTGACTAGTTTGCATGTCAAACTCGTAAACCCACGTCTCGTCACCAGTAACAATGCGTTTCATGAATGTTGGGTCCGAACTGACTCGTTCTAGCATGTCCTCAGCGACTTTCATGCGATTGAGTTTTTGGAGAAAATTCAGATCTTTTGGGACTAGCCGAGCAACAACATGTTTCATACCCAAATGATTAGTTAAAATGGTACGGATCGACTCGTGAGATACAGAAAGTTCGGCGGCTATCTCTTTCAGAGTTGAATGGGAATTTTCAGTCACTATTTCCTTCACTTTTGCGATGTTAACTTCAGTTGCAGACGTTGACGGCCTACCAGAGCGAGGCAAATCTTCCATCACATCTCGACCGCTTTTGAACGCTTTGAACCACTCATAAGCACGAGTTTTTGATAAAGTCGATTCACCGTAAGCCTTCTGTAACATTTTCAGTGACTCCGAACACGAAATTCCATTGGCGATGCAAAATTTAAGACAAACTCTTTGTTCGATATTTTTGTCCATTATGAAATTCGCAATACACACTATATATGATATTACTAAAACCAGCACTGTATTTAATATAAATAACGAATGCAACTCAAACTGCTGCAAAACAAAATGGAAAACAGTTGTGCCAATCTAACAACTACAAAAAAACAAAAATTTGAATTTGGAACCATAAACAAATCATCCATTCCCGATACTTTTTTGACTGAATGTATTATTTCACTAGTTGACCCGCGCAACTTCGTTTGCGTCACAATTTTCATTACTGCTCCGCTCCTATTGGTCTTAGCTTGATGAGATATAGCCTATAGCCTTCCTCGATAAATGGACTATCTAACACCGAAATAAGTTTTCAAATCGGACCAGTAGTTCCTGAGATTAGCGCGTTCAAGCAAACAAACAAACATACAAACAAACAAACTCTTCAGCTTTATATATTAGTAATAGATTTACCTTATATTTTTTGTTGTAACAGCGGCAATAATAATAATAATAATAATATTCCACACAACTATCACACAACGCCATCTAGTCCCAAGCTAAGCAGAGCTAACAGCTAAGCTAACAGCGGCAATAGAAATACAGACTCGAGAAAGTTTTACAGAGTATGTTTTTTTTTTTTATTACAGCTTGCTGACCGATAGACAGACGAACGGACAAATAGCGGAGGATTAGTAATAGGGTTCCGTTGACTTAAAAAATACCCTGGTACAGAAACTAACCGATTCGAAGATACGTGTTTTTTTTGCAGCCGAAAAGGGGAGCATTTTCGGTTCGATACTTCGGGCTAAGAAAACGAACAAGTGCGAATCGCTGATAACCCATGATTTATTTTGAGGACACTGCGCTGGCTGGTGATAAGTGGCTCCGAGTATTTTAATATCCTTTTCTAGTTGACTGGACAGGAGTAATTGAGTATCTAGGTACGAGTAGGATCTTAGGTCATTTCTCTATAGTGATTAAAATGTTTAAAAAAATATAGGTACTAAGAAATTCAGCCTTACTTGAAAAAAAATTCAGCCAAGTGGGAGTCGGACTCGCACACGAAGGGTTCCGTACCATAAACCTTATTTTTTATTATTTGTTGTTATAGCGCCAATAGAAATACACAATCTGTGACAATTTCAACTCTACCTATTACGGTTCTTAGATACAGCCCGCTGACAGATAGACAGATGGACGGACGCACGGACGGACGTACAGCGGAGGCTTTGTAATAGGGTTCCGTTGGTTACCCTTTGGGTACGGAACCCTAAAAAAAAGAGAGACTATATTTTCAAACTGTCTTAAACCCTTACTATTTGCTTTAATATTATATACTTAAACTTAAAAAAAAAACCCTTAAAAATACTATTGGTAGCTTCATCACATTCCTTCATCTCTTCTAGGCAACCCGTTATAGAAAGATATAGCCTGGACACGAAATGAGAAATGAGGCTGCACTTGGTGCTAACTAATATAAAGTTTGACAATTTTAGCAGAGAAATATAGGTAGCAAGTTTTAGTTAGTATTACAATGAAAACTTCTCCAGACAATTTTCTAAGAACTTTCGGTTTCTACTTTCTAAATGAAACAGCTACTAAACTGCTAGCTACTAATTTTCCAGACGAAACTAAAATAAAACTACACTTAAAATAAATACTAACTAATTGTGTAAGGTAATTTAGTGCACATTACTTTAATGAAAAAAAAGAACTGTCATTATCTCGTAGCGTCGCCATTTTTATATTTTAGCAAGATGGCCGACCAATAGTGGTCGTTTTGGAATAAAAGCTTTGTGAATAGCATTTTGTTATTTTCTGTTGTAATTATGTAATGGCACGTGTCGCAAGTTTTTTGTCACCCGTTGGCAGAAGCTATTGATACAGAAATTACATTTTGATATTAGCTGCCAAAAATTATCCCAAGGGAACAGATTTCAGTGTAGGAGTAGTAGAAGGAACAGTTTCAGGATGAAACTTAGCACACGGGAAGGCCATGTTCTTCCGTGCTACGTTTCATCCACATCTGTTCAGCCCTTAAGATTACCGTATAAGCCCTATCACGGATTTATTCCCGCGAGTGGTTAATTGCAATACCGCGAAACCGCCCGAGAAGCACGGGAATCAGTTGCGGGAAAAATCCGCAAGTGAGGTCTCACGCGGATTTAAACAAATACTAGCGGCCGCTAGTTTCCTTGACTCACAAAATCACACGATTCAAACCCGCGGTAGTTTAGCCGTAGTGCGGCCTAGCCCTCAATCAGGTTTGCCTTAGCCCGATCACAGCGTGTCCAAAAGATTTACCAAACTGGATATTCAGTTTAAGAAATGCTTGAAAGTTAACAATTACGACCATCTAGTACAACGAACCTTTCTTTATTCATTTCCTCCTTGAACAATTCCCATCGGATCTCCTATTATTCACGATTAACTAAAAAGATCCCTAACCATTCTTCAAACTCAGAGTACGGGGCTATCTCAATAATTAAATCAACAATTCATACGATCGGTTCTGTAGGACTCATGAAAAAGGCAACACGGCAATTTGTGGGATGCCCCGATAGGCGATAATTTTCGACTTTTTACAGCGTACTCGTAACGTGACAGTGTTATAATTCTTTCGAAATATTTGGTCGAGATAATGGAGTTTATTTAATAAGAACGCTCTGAGAGGAATATTTTTAGTGAAGTGCTTAGGTAATTTAGTAAATACGATACTTTTGGAATTCTTCTAGGCTTAAGTTCTATTACATCTACATATTTATCTTTATTTTTACCATCGAATATAAATTATTTTTCACCAAAATATTGAAAACTTCAACAGTTGAAAAGCCGACTCCAAGTCCAAGCATAACCCCGGCTTTATTTAAAAACTATTTCAATGTTCAAAGCAGAGTTGCGATCACTGCATGTGAAGAAGAGATGTAAAAGTGAAATATAGTGGTACGTCATGAATGTTTCATGCAGAAAGGAGCCACGGCCCGCGATGCGCCGCTATTTATGCAATAACCGATACCGAGCTACACTAGGGATGGGCTAGTGAAAATCGGTAAATATCGATTCGATATTTCCGATTTTAATTTTGCATAGCATACATATTTCTTTGGGATTACTCCCAAGAACATAATGTACCCACTTGCTAGAAAGTATTCCCAAAATATACTAAGATAAAATATACGTTTTAAAAATACACTTTTACCTTTTTTTAAACGTGTAAACAAACTTAGGTCTGCACCTTATATATCGGTAGACAACGCTTGTTTGACACTAGGCTAAGTTTAAAAATAAAAACGAATTTAGTGCTTAAATACATACTTTAACTTTGCAAGGTTTTGGGCAAACAAATCTGAATTGATGTCTTATCAACGACACAAAGTTTCAAAGAAAATCATGAAACTCGAAAAACATATAGATTTTTGTACCTATCCCCATCAAGATTAAAACTATACTAATATTTAAAGCTGAAGAGTTGATTTGCTTGTACGCGCTAATCTCAGGAACTACTGGTCTGATTTGTAAAATTATTTCAGTGTTAGATAGCCTTTTTATTGAGGAAGGCAATACTTCACCTTCCTCGATAAATGGTGGTCTTAGCGTGATAATATGTCATAAAAAGGAGCGGAGCAGACGAAGTTGCACGGGTCAACTAGTCTACGATAAATGTCAAATATTTTATGAAAAATATCGATATTTTACCCAAAATATCGACATTTTACCCAAGCCCAAACTGTACTTAACTTTCTGCCCCGGCCATCGCAGTTCAGAGGTCCGCGTTATGCAAATTCTGAATCGTTGTTGACTATGCTCAGTATTTTAACTGCAGTTTTTGTGCGGTATCTACTGCCTCATAAGTATTTATGATATTTATTATGATAAGTAATGTGTATTATGTGAGTTTAATTTATTAGAAGTACTTATGGTACACAGTAGGTACAAGAGGCTCTAAATAAGTGATTTTTGTCAGCGGTGGCAAAAACCATAATATTATAAACCACAAATGTAAGAAAACAGTTTTTTTTTCGGATTACAATGGTATAAAATCTGAATATTTGTTTGCCTTTATTGGTGAAACTTCGAATAAGGCATTATTTCAAACCTCTTTTTAGTTAGGGTTGCGTACCCAAAAGGTAACCAACGGAAACCTATTACTAAGCCTCCGCTGTCCACTCGTCCGTCCGTCTGTTTGTCTGTCTGTCAGCTAGCTGTATCTGTAGAAAAATAATAGGTAGACAGTTAATTTTTTTACAGTGTTTTTATTGCCACTTTTATTGCCACTATAAAAATAAAAAAAAATAAAGTGGAGTCCTAACGTGATTTTTCGGTTTATGGTACAGAAGGAACCCTTCGTGTGAAAGTCCGACTCGCACTTGGCCGGTTTTTAGTAAGCTCTGTAACATTTTCAAAGTTAATTTGTTTTGTATATTGGAAAATTTACCTGCATAAAAATGTCCAGATTGGCCGCTTCTAAAAGTGCCCCTTAATTGCCTTTTAAAAATAAATCAATTAATTTTCTGTCAAGTTTTTTTATAACTTTGTTAATTTTTTTTACTTCCTACCTTGTTTATGTCATAGGCCAGCTTGTTTGATCGATAACAGATATAAAATATAAATAAGCAGCTATATTAAACCTACCTTTTAAGATTAAATAAAACATGCTTGGCATTGAATACAGTGATAGTCTTCCAAAATTAAACATTTACTTTTGTTTAAGCATATTTCGCTGAAATTATACGCATATTTAGGGTTCCGTACCTCAAAATTTTGCTGTCCGTCCGTCTGTCTGTCAAGACCCTTTATCTCGGAAACGCAAGGAGGTATCGAGTTGGAATATAAGTCTACGGTCCCTTGAAGCTATGGAAAAAACATAGTTATAAGTTAACATAAAAAAAGATACAGCCATTTATGCCGCAAAATAATAAAATATTTCGGCACTCTCAAGGAAATCAAAATTCATAGGGTATTTCCCGTTGAACTAGAACTATGAAATTTAGCAAGTAATACCGTCTTATACTACAGTTATAGGGAAAGCCTGAAAAGTATACATTTGTAATTAAATCATGAAAAATATAGTCATTATTTAAAGTACGTAATCAATCACCGAGCATAATAAACCAATTATTGGATTCAAAATTGAAGTATTTAAAAAAATAAGGGTTATCCCGAGTAACATTTAACGTTTATTTCATCAAAATCGACCCACAAAATCAAAAGATATTGAATTTTTAAATTAAGGAAGAAACTTCATCAAGTGCTAAAATAGGTAGTTTTCATTGAGACTCCAGATAATTGCAATGCCATCTATTGAGACAAATAGTAGTAACAAATGTGTGAAAAGAATACAAAAACATATTGTTAAGTTATTTGTTATAATTTTAATGTGAAGTAGAAGAACAGTGAACATTTTAGTATCTAATCATTATTTATCGTAACAATTGTGAGTTTCTAAGTTCGATCTTAAATGTATTTGACAGTTGAACTACATTGTCGATAGATGGCGTTATACTGACGACGCGTTTTTCTGAATGGCTTAAAAAAGACACGTTTTATAACAATTATTTTTGGACAGATGCTTGTTGCTGTTGAGTTGGTTGTGCCATTTATTTTTCTCAGCCAAAACACTACACGTGGTGACGGGCGGGCGTTTTGGGGGACTATCTTTATGTAAAAACCATAGAGAATATAATAGTCTTTGGTAAAAACTGACGTTCAAAAAGTGCTGGTTTCAGCCAAAATTTTATGATTATATTTTAGATAGGCTTGTGTTTAAACACCGCCCAAAAAAGTACCTATTTTACTACCAAAAAAGTTCTAAACGGTTACCAAAACAGATAAATGGTCACCAAATAATATTCGAGAAGTAGCGCTCGCCGGCCGCTACCGCGGCACCGCTCGCTTCGCTCGCTCGGCTCGCGCGCGGTTGGTCACAATTCTAACCTAACCTAACCTATTTTATCCAGTTTGTAACCCCAAGCCTACATTTTATGGCAATCACAGTTGAGTTGGATAGAATTTGGTGACCATTGATCCATTTTGGTGCCTAGGTTTAGAGTCTTAAAAATATTATTTTTGGTGACCGTCTTAATTATACCCTTTTAGATATTTGGATGGGAAATCATTAAATAACTCCTCCCGCGGGCGGACTCCTACTACTCGAACTGTTCCTACTAATGCCATTTGCGTTCCAGAGCCGCGGTGACTATTTCGAACAAATAAAATTTCGCAAACCTGGCAGATATTTACAACCCTGCAATCATACAATTTTAACACGCAGACACTGACATAATTATCAAATCTGAACTGTTACATTACACTCGAATGCTTTTGGTGAGTGCCCACCTTTAACCTCATCACCTATAGAAAAACCCTAAAACACCATTAATTAAGTAAAAAGGCAGCGAAGGGTCTGCACCCAACTGGCTTTAATTAACGTAAAGCAGGCTTTATTTTGTTAAGGCACAAACCAATTAATTATATTTGGTCTCAAGGAACTTCCTGGGGAATTTATTGTCCTCATTTTATTTTATGACTGTTCGAAAATGAGTTTGTCGTCTTAATAGCCGATTTTGTTCAGGGATTTCAGTAAATTAGTCGTACCTAAGGTATTTTTATCTGCTGTCCAATGATTGATTTCGTCATCATCATCATTTCAGCCGAAAGACGTCCACTGCTGGACATAGGCCTCCCACAAGATAGGGGTTTGCCATAATCGCCACGCTTGGCAGGCGGGTTGGCGATCGCAGTATATGGTGTTGAGTTTTACAGAGAACGCTGCTGCCCATTCTTTGGCAAGTCCCTTAGTCGCCTCTTACGACACCCACGGAAAGTGATGGGTTGGTATTATTCTTTTACGGCACCATACGGCACTGGCCGACACCACATGGGACATTGATTCCGTAGTTGTAAAAAACTTATTACTCAAGAGTCCTAATTTTGATTGAACTGAACTCTATTAGGTAGGGATCATAGAAATGCAAAAAAGAGATCCATCTGGTAGAAAAAATATCATCATCTGCTTGCACTTATCTGTCTCATGTTACATGGGACCATCGCGACAAGTTTTCATCTTCCGTTCAATCCAGTAAGGGAAATTATTATTTTTTGATATAGCTTTCGTCCGCGACTTCGTATCTGCATATCCCGTTTTTAACCCGTTCCCGTGGGAATTTTAAGCAAGCAGCCCTTGCGGTAAACGTCGCCGTACGTCACGTAGCCTGGCTTTGGCGGAGATAAAATTAGCTTATCTAGTAAATAAAAAACTAATCTATACTAATATATAAAGCTGAAGAGTTTGTTTGTTTGTTTGCTTGAACGCGCTAATCTCAGGAACTACTGGTCCGATTTGAAAAATTCTTTCAGTGTTAGGTAGCCCATTTACCGAGGAAGGCTATAGGCTATATATCATCACGCTAAGAACAATAGGAGCGGAGCAGTAATGAACATTGTGACGCAGACGAAGTTATGCGGGTCAACTAGTTATTTTAATAATTCAGTAGTTTCTGTTAGTAGAATGAAAAATATGTTTATTTATAATTTCATCTACTTTCACAACTAGTCGTAAATTATAAAACGTTTTTCTTGATGAGACATTTCGCTTTTTATTCTTCATTTTGAAAAGATTACTTCCAGGAATGTAATGGAAAGAGAAAACTTCTTATGTAAACCATTACTTTGGAATTCATTATTTCATAGAAATATTAAGTAAACTTGAAATGTATTTAGTCAGTAGTATATTATATTCATGAAACTTATTCTTTCAGTAGCCGGAGAAAATGATTATCTTGCATTAATTTCGGACGGTTTTCTAATAGAATTTATTTGAAAATATTCTTCAAACTTCTCGTTTGCTATATGAAAATAATGTGTTTGAGTTTTATATGAAAATAAACGAGTCTGAAAAGTTCGGATGACATAGTTGCTATCATATCTTTATTGAATCTTGCAGATAATTGAAAGTTGTTTTTTTACGGTCATTTCGATAACTTCTACCGAATAATACCGTTGTCATATCTACCGCTGCTAAAGTTGCTTGGCTGTCAAAGTTCAGCGCTACATTCGCAAAAGTTTAAAGTTCAGTAATTTGATATTTGCTAGCGATGACATTCGCTGGCTTTGAATGTTGAGACTAACAATTTTCGGTGTTTTCAAATCGTTAGGAATTATTGAGCGAATTCGGTCAAGACTTCAGGCCCTGTAATGTCATGAAAATTTGACGTAACGTGTTTCTTTTCAAGACACGGTGGGAATATGAAATCGGAGATATCTCCGGTTTCTCAATTAGTTTTTAATAGTTGAATATTGTTGACTGTAGTTTACCTAAAATCCTGGAAAATTTTGGTATTAAAGTAGATTTTGTGACGATTTTACTCCAAATACTAGTGAGTATTTGATGTAAATACGTCTCAAAATCTACTACTAAAAATCTGCTGTTAGACATTTCATGTAAAACAATATAGGCCTCATTCAAATCAGTTATTTTCTGTTTCAAAACGCATGTTATATAAAGAAGTGTTCGGTAATTTTTGCTTGCAAAGGAACGTAGCAATAGTAATAAATAAATAAAACACGCTTAAGTTTATTTAAAACTATTTATCCTCAGAGTCTTTGGGTGATACACTTGAATGCGTCCAATGCTCTTTGCGTTCCCATTTACAAAATTGGTTATTCGGTATACCGCAATTTACTGAACGTTTTCATCGAGGTTTCTATTTATCTATGTGCTTGGATTTGGTGGATGTACTTAAATACACGACCTTAGTGAGGTTTGTTAATTTTTATTTTTTACTATAGGCATACGTTTGACCACTATCTCACCTGATGGTAAGCGATGATGCGGAGCATGCTTGACTAGTAACCTATTCACTCTTAACTTAAAGGCCTCTGCCTCGAGTTTTGCGGGCAATCATGTTTATCGATTAGAGTATTTATCTGATAACAATTGGATTGGATGTTGATGAATGTGTTAATAACTGAGATTGGTTCGAACTTAAACTATTCACCGATCAGTTTTGATACCGATCAAAATACTGTTGGTGATTGATCGATAAATAAAAATAAATAAATAAAAGTTTACCGTAGTTAAATAAATATCACTATTTCTACAGTTAATTTGGATAGTTTTAACATAATTATCCCATATCACAACCTGTGTTGTTATTAACATGTGATGCTGATGATGTGATCCGACCGATTTCGGCCAAGTCGATTGTTTCAACTCGCTGTAGTTGTCGTTCGTGAGCTCGCATGTGGCTTATGTAACCAACTTTTTTTGTGAAGATCCTCGCACATTGCGGGCACGTGAGACACCATCTATGAAATTATCGTTAATTGCCGCAAGTGGTCGGACTTTCAACTGGCATCAAGCTCAAGACGCCGCCGTAATTCACAATTACAAAAACAATAAAAAAACAGACAGACGTTTTTGTTGTCATTTCTTGATACATTATCAAGAAATGACAACAAAAACGTCTGTCATGATGACGAGGCAAAAATGTAATTATAGCTATATTCAAGGCCTAGCACAGCCTGATTAGATGTAACAAATGGTTTCGTAATAAACATTACGAAACCTGCATTACTTACATTCAAGCACAATCAAACAAGAAGATTACTCTTTTGAAAATATCAAGTCTAAAGTACAATGAAAAACAACAACATCGATCCGTTGATTTTTGTGACTATTTATTTAATATTTTTTAATTTCTCGGCCTTTCTAGAATCTTCAACAACATTCCATTATCGCTCACAAACGATGAACCAGTGATAGCTTTAGCTTTGTCACTAGCTAGAAACAGAACAAGGTCAGCGATTTCTTCAGGAGCAGAAATTCTATCCAACGCTGTCATTTCCTGCAGGTTCTTGTATATAGCTTCTTGTATGTCTCCGGTGTTTCCCATGTTTTCAATGATATCTGTTCTAACTGGTCCTGGATTGACAACATTCACTCGAACTCCACTTTCAGCAAGCTCCTGTGCAACAGCTCTGGTGAAATGATCAAGACCCGCCTTCGAAGTGCTGTATGAAAAGGTGTCCTTTCCTATTGTTCGAAGTGCAGCAACGCTTGATATATTGACGATGTTACCTTTGGTCTTCACAAGGTGTGGAGCAGCAAGATGGGTCAAGTAAACTACTGAGCGCAGGTTAGTCGACATTACTTGATCAAACACTGCCATAGCATGTTCGGCTTGAATACTCGCTGACTGGCCTATACCAGCATTATTTATCAGAATATCTAATTTACCAAAATGCTTCAAAGTGTCACTGACAATTCTTTTGACATCTGCATCCTTAGAAACGTCAGCCACGAGGACTAGAGGGTTGCCACATTTCTTCGCAACGTTGTCGAGTTTCTGCTTGTTCCTTCCTACTATAGCAACTTTAGCGCCTTCTTCAGCAAACTTGATGGCGGTGGCTGCTCCGATGCCAGAGCTGCCACCAGTCACGATCACTACTTTATCTTGGAAACTCATGTTTATGAACAAATGGCAAAATCAGTACTGATTTATTTGTTCCACCGACAGTTATTTATGTAGGTAATTCTCAATCTAATCAAAAATTTGTCTGTGATAAGCAAACGCACGTTTGTAATTTGAGATAAGAGTAATCCACAACACGACAGTCCAACAATCACAACAGAACTAGCAGATATTTTCGACTGACGTCGATTATACATAAATCTCCTTGTGTACGGTTACTGTTAATATATATATATAATAGACCACATCCAAAAAACGTATGAAAAACTATGCAGCAGAAACACACTTATCGTATGTTGCGTTGCATACGATCATATAAAATCAAGAGTCCAGATATCATAGTGCGTTGCATACGTTGCGTACGTGGGACCAGTTTTTCTCTGGCTTAAGTTTTCTCATATTGTTATAAACTTAAAAAAAATCACGTTGTGATTTGTCTTTTTTACCGCTCTAAAAGAAAACACAGAACTAAACATAATGAAAAAGAAAATAAATAATTTTACATCCACATTGAAGGTCGCTCATTTGTCAAAGTCAAAGTCAAAGTTAAAGTCAAAACGTTTATTGCGAACTAAGTGTACAATGATGTCATAGTTCGTTAGTAGGTATTTATGACTTAGCAGCCTTTTACAAGCATTGCAATATTATTCCTTATTTATTTTATATCAATAGAATCAAATTCAGAAATTACAGCCATATCATAATTAAAACGTCCACAATAATTAACAATTTCCAGCAATATTAAATGTCATAATAATAAAAGAATAAAAATGAAAATATCTATAAATTAAGTCAATAAAAACAGCAATATTCTCGTTTATCATCAGGTGAGATAGTGGTCAAACGCGTGCCTATCAATAGTAAAAAAAAAAAGAAAAAAGCAATATTCAATGTCAAAAGTAAAATTTAAGTGAAAAAAATAAAATAAAATAAATGTCAACAATAATTCATTCAATACAATTTCTAACTAAATTAAATGTCATATGTAATTATAATTTAAGGATAGACTTGGTCGTATTTGTGTCATCACTATCATTTTTGTTGTCAACTTCACCGTTCTAAGGGTGCCTGCCCATTTAGTAGCGGAGCGGAGAAACGGAGCAATTTTAACCAATGGACCTGTCACGGACATTTTGTGCAATTTCATTGGTTAAAATTTCTGTCTCCAATAATAAGTCGATGAATCGGGTATATTCTAATATATTAATTCGACTTTGCTTATTGCACTCCAAGTTAGGAGTTGTGTTTTAGTTACCTCATCATCATCATATCAGCCAATTGCCGCCCACTGCTGAACGTAAGCCTCAAGAGCGCCAACCATCCGGTGCCAGCCACCTTTTTTAAATCATCGATTCATCGTGCCGCAAGATATAACACTACGTTTCCCCATACGCGGTCTCCACTCTAACACATGTCTGCGCCATATGTGAGCGTCCACGTTTCAGTTCAGTAAGTCATAACGGGTAGGACGCGCTGGTTATAGACCCTTGTCTTAAGGGCTTGTGGGATCGGTGATTCAAAGATATCCTGCAGCTTCCCGAATGCCGCCCAGCCCAAGCGTAATTTTCCGGTTCTTATTATTTATTTATTATAATTATACTTTATTGTACACCGATAATAATATAAAAAGAAAACTACAAACTAAAACACATAAGTACAATGGGCGGCCTTATCGCATTCCGCGATCTCTTCCAGGCAACCCGGAATCCTTTTCCTTTCTGGAATTATTTTTGTTACCGAAGTATTTTAATTCAATCGCTCAATTATCTCTCAAGGGAACACACTGGCTTAATTTTATTGTCCAGTCATTAATCTAAAGCATTTATAACCATGAGCTCCGTACACAAATATTCCAAACAACTATTAATTAGCCAAGCATTAACAGTATTTAGTTGCCCTGGCTACAACTTGGTTGGTCTGTAGTATAGTACAATTATTAGTTGAGAACCGAGATCCCGGGACTACGCCACTTGTGGGGGAGCAACACTAACTTCCGAAACTTAATGCAACTTGGCAGTTTGCTTGCATAAACATCTGAAATACCGATGTTCATGCTGGTTATGATTTTCTTGGAAGTGAAATTGTATTACCCTGTGTACTGGAAGTCAATTCTTGACGTTAAGAACCGGCCATGAGCGAGTCGCACTCACAGTCGAAAAGTTTCTTCCAAGAAATCGAGTAAATCACGTTTCCAGGAGACTTTTAAAACGACCGGTCAAGAGCGAGTCGGACTCGCGCACCGAGGATACTGTACTATCTATCGGTGTATCTCTTGACCGATAGTGAAACTAATGTAATTTTTGTTGGTGATGAAATATGCGCAAATAGCGTTATTTTATATGGTACCCCACATGTACCTAGTAGTACCCACTTCAGTTTTTAAGAACCCGTTTCAGTTCTTGTTGCAAAAAAAAAATCTTATTTGCAAAATAATTGGACAAACGTCATTTAAATCTATTCCAAATTTCAAGTTGATAGCATTAGTAATTCTTGAAATAACCAGCTGTGACAGATGGATAGAGAGATTGAGTCACATTATAAGGGTTATTTTTTACCATTTTGGTACGGATCCCTAAAAATCAGCAAAATGCATATAGCTGCAACTCCAATGCCAAAGTTGCTCCGATACGGACCTCCTAAAAATACAGAAATCTCCATTCAGAATAATACTTAAAAACAATTGACGATTTGGAATGATTTTTTTTCTAACTCTTCCTAATTCGAATAGAGTTAAAGGTGTGAATTAAAAAAAAAACAAATGAATTCGTTTTCGGATTGTGACGTCGCGATTTGGCAACAATAGGGACGATGCAAATACAGAATTTATGAGAATGTTGTCAGTACAATGATAAAACAGTATAAAATAAAGGCCATTGCAACGTTTTATTTTGGTTAATATCGATTTAAAAAAAAATAATGAATTAAAATAACGTGAAACGGAACGTATTTAAAAACAACAATCAGCGTTTAGTGACGTCTCTGCTGTTATGCCAACGAAAAGGTAACCTTATGTCTTTGAGTTAGGACAGTTCTTGACCAGTGATAGACACGAGTGACGTCATCGTCCGTTTTCGCGCGAACCTTTCAACTGTCAGTTTAAAAACGAAATTTTGGTAATAAATTAAAGCGTTTTCATTTCTTATTTATGTGGTGGTCTATTCTGGATGGAGTTCGTTAAAATGGAAATATTGCATGTTCCCTATTGACGACTAGTTTTCAAACAATAGAAGTAGTAAATAATATCGTGAAACTTACTATTAAATGAAATAATCCATTAGAATCAACAATATTATTGCTGGGTCGCAAAAATGTCTCGGACATAATATTTAATGAACATAAAAAAGTTGTTTTACTTTCATAAAGAAACCAAGTCCTCAAGAAATAAGAAGTTATTCCACTACAGACTGCGCCGGAAGATAAATCAGTTGATGAAGTTTTTCTTTTCTTGAATCATAAAGCATGAAATAAGTCTTCTTTTTTATTTCTTTTGTAACCGAGAAGGCTTTGGAATTCCTTTTTTAAGTTTTTAGTGTTCCGTACCCAAAGGATAACCAACGGAACCCTGTTACTAAGCCTCCGCTGTCCGTCCGTCAGTCTGTCTGTCTGTCAGCGGGCTGTACCTCAAGTACCGATTACTGTTCTTGAGGTACCTATTAAGGTAGAGAGTTGAAATTTTAGGTTTTTGGTACAAAACCCTTCGTGTGCGAGTCCAACTCGCACTTGGCCGGTTTTTATCATTACTTTATGAATGGCCCTGTAACACGTTAGGATTATTTAGTTTTTAAAGTTAAGTCGCGCAAGGAACTGCAATTTATCTTTTTAATTTGACGCGACCAGCGCTGCAGCGACGCGTTCAAATGCATAGATGTATAATGTAACTGCCCGCGCCGCTACCGCACCGGTCCTTGCCCGCCGAGTTCGTGTCCGCGGCCTAAAGCATAGTACCATCTTTTTTATTGTCATTCTAGCTGACCCCGCAAAACTTAATCTTTGTCACATTTTTTATTAATGCTCCGCTCCTATTCGTCGTAGCGTGATTTTATATGGCCTTCCTTCCTTCTTAAATCTTTAATCGATAAATAGTCTATCTAACACTAAAATATTTTTTTCTATTTGAACCAGTAGTTTATGAAATTAGCGCGTTCCACCAAACAAACTCCTCTTCAGCTTTATTTTATTAAAATTTAATATTATAGTACTTAAAGATTTTTGGCCCTTTGATCTCGAGACCATCAAGTTCAGAAAAAGTGTTACTGGGTTTTCCATTAGGGATTTCTCAGTAGCAGCCCAAAATTTGGAAATAAGTAAAACCAACCTTAGTTTGTCATACCCCTAAGTCTCGGAATTAACGTACCTATGGCCGTTAGCCTGCGTTGAACTTGACCATATTCACCGAAATTCGGTCGAGAGGATTATTATAAAAAAATAATCAACATTAACTGCTTGACTTATAGATTCTAAATAAAATCTTCAAGTCTGTTTTCAGTCACATTAATGATCTTTAAATAAATGCAGGGGTTTTGATGTCAAACATAAGCTTAAAAAATTACGTTCGACTCACAGGAGACCTAACCTAAGGTAGAATTAACATCAAATTCAGTGAAAAATAACTTACAAAACGTTGAAAAGGCGGTTATTATGTAAATTTCTAAGTTGGCTTCTATTAAGTTATTTGCGTGAATTATACACTTTATAACGGCGGTAATACCCTCTTTTATTAATGAGGTTTTACCGTGATATAGGTGTTTAAACTGGTATAAATGATTGCTGAGATTATTTTGTTATACTTGTACTCTGTTCTGGAAGTAAGGCGGTCTTACTATTAGAGAACATTTATTGATTGAAAGGTTCGTTCGTTTTCACATTTGTTTTGGTATGAGGTTGTTCACTTTTATCTAAAAAAACGAGGCAAGTGCGAGTCGGGCTCGCACACGAAGGGTTCCGTACCATAAACCACATCATTGCTTACCATTAGGTGAGATAGAAATGAAATTTTCACAATCTGTGAAAATTTCAACTGTCTGCCTACTTGTTCTTGAGATACAGCCCGCTGACAGACAGACGGACGGACGGACGGACAGCGGAGGCTTAGTAATAGGGTTCCGTTGGTTACCCTTCGGGTACAAAATATATGAATTTTGGTGGAAAGTTAATAATTCCTAACAGAAGCCAGAAACCAGAAGTTTACGTTATTTATTGAAAGAGTGAGAAAATTGGCAATAGTTTTCAACCTGTGGTCCATAGACTTTGATGGTCCGCGAAAGTTCAATAGTTTCAATCTTTTCACCTTAAAAATGTCATCGATGCAAACAGATTTTAAGTTTCTATAAGAAATGTTGAGTTTTCATAATGCTTTTAACATTTAATTACAAAAAACAGTTATGCTACAAGTTTATTTTTAGATTAACACACTTTAATTTAAAAGCTTTTATTTAACTTGCATTGTACGTATGTATATTTTTTCTTCTCGATTTCAAGCCTCTGCTAGCAACGAAGAAATCAAAGTGGTCCCGTGTCAAATAAAATTTGGGAACCACTCGCTTATAGAAACAAAATGTCGAAAATGACAAGCGCTGCCGTTATTTCACGTGCCATTCCCAAACATTTTTGACGTTTGACTGTTGGTATCTCTGATAGAATGTCACTACAGCCCACGGTAGTAACCTCATGTCCCATCCGCCGCAACAGAAGAAGACGCCCTGGACGTCGGGAGTCGCGGGGCGATTCTCGGCCACCGTAGGCACGGGTCTGCGGACGGCGGGCTTTGGTTGGCTCGCCGTCTGATCAGAACCAGGTCCGGGTCGACGGCGCGCTGTGTTCCACGCGAGCCTCAAAGAGCTGTCAGCAAAGAAGACGGGCCCCGCTAGGGCCAGTGCCTGCTGGGGCTGCGGACTTTGTTCGAAAGAGGCACCGTAGCCCTGGAACGCAAAGGGCTCTAGGAGGTAAACGAATGAGTTTTAGTCAGTAAGAGTCTGACACTCCCTCCTGCTTCACCCAGAGCGGGAGGAGTCATTTGATGATTTCCCATACTTAAAAAAAGCCCTCGGTAGTGAATGTGTTAAGTCACTCAACCGAAACCAAACCCGAGTTTGTACTTTGAAGCCATAGATATTATCTCCTATCTATTACCGCAGGCAACTTTTGCACTGACGATAGCGCACTGCGCTCCTTACAATAATTTGTTTGATAACGTTAACCACATAAAATACGTTTAGGTTTTAACGATTTCTAGTTAACAATCAAGTTACATTTTTATTGCATTAGTACTTAACACATTAGATTAATATCTGACCTAGGTTTACGATTATAGCAATTTGTAGTAATACAAAACCTGATAACATTAACTACGACCTATATACTTTTGCTTATTAATCACTTTATTAAAGGTCAATTTTCTAGTTTTTTCAGGTCGCGAAACTTAAAAACCGTCAAGTGCTAGTCGGACTCTCACTCGAAGCGTTCCGTACTATATTAAAAAAAAAAACTTATTTCATACGTTTTACGTTTGTATGGGAGACCCCTTAATTTTTAAATTTAATTTATATTTTTTTATAGCGGTAATTCAAATACATACTCTGTGAAAATTTCAACTGTCTACATATTACGGTTCTTGAGATACAGCCCGCTGGCAGACAGACAGACGGACGGAACAAAGGCTTACTCGGGTTGGTTACCCTTTGGGTACTGAACCCTAACAAAACTACTACAAACTAACTAAACTTTTTGAAACTGTAACACAATACCAAAGTTAGCAAAATGACTGTTCTAAAAACTTATAGACCAGCATTGACAAATGGACGATATTCAGCTGATTAAGGTTGATTATTGAGAATTTTAGGCCTCATGATTCACAACAACAATAATTCTCTAGAGTTAATTACGGCGCCATAGAGGGCCGGCCTAGGAAGAGACGGCGATACGACCTGAACACTTACTGTAAGGGCTAGTTTGCGGTGGCACGGGATAAGAAAACCTATACAGATTAAGGGGAGGCCTCTGCCCAGCAGTTGTACAGTATAGCTGGTTAAAGAAAACTAATTCCAAAGGTTGTTTGTAAAATTTTGGTGTTCTTAGGGTCTAGGAAGACCAAATATTGCTATCCACTATTCTACATCTGACTAGTGTTTCCCAATTATACTGAAGTCGGCTTCCAATCAAACCGAATCCAGCTGAATATTTGACGTTAAGTGGCCTACCGGACCTCCGCTCCGCAACCCATTAACTGGGTACCACGGTACTTCTTGGCCAGACTGGAGTCAGTTTTTTTTTATTTGTGATAGGTTTGCTCTTGACTCTAGTCTAGCTCAGAGATGACAAAAACACAGTCTACGATGGAGCGAGCTTACCCAGATGGAGCCTGTTCACTAAAACTTTGAAGAGATTAGGGTTGTAAACTTTTGGCTACGTCTGTGTTTACAGACGCAGGCAGAGAGTTCCACTCCTTTGCTCTGCGCATCATAAAAGACGTTTGGAAACGCTTAGTGCGAATTGGTGGAATAGCAACAAGGAAGGGATGGTAAGATGCAGTGCGTCTGGATGTCCGACGGTAGAAGTGTGGGCCGGTGAGATGAGGTCGTGGAGTTCTTGGGCACACTCACCGAAGTACAATCTGTAGAAGACCAATAAGCAGGCATCCTTACGGCTATGAGCCAAGCTATGTAGCTTGGCATCCACCAGTTTTACGCCACCGATGAGCCTCTTAGCTCTGCGTTCCACTGAGTCAAGCGCGGCAAGCTGACACTTAGCTGAGCCATCCCAAAGGTGGCTACAATACTCCATGCAGGTGCAGGATCGGACTTGTGCTTTGTATAGGGTTAAAAGCGTCGTTCACCCTAATCGTTTCACCCTATTTAGGATGCCTAGCTTTTTGGCCGCCGTTTGGGATTTGTGCTCGATTCACAGATTCACCATTTTACATACAAACATAGGTAATTAACGTGTCGCCGTACTAATATAGACCAAGATTTGAAATTCCTAATCCAACCTACAACTTCAGTGTATATCAATAATATTGAACGTATCTCTATCGCCGAGTGATACCCTCCGATTCACAGACGCTAACATAATTCCCTAACTTAATCTATTTCGTATCGAACCCGATCTAATATCCGATTTAAGTTAGACCTAACTTAAGTTGATCCAACAATTATAGGTACTAGAGAGACCACTCCACTACTTCTGGTGGTTCATATTGGTCCTTTTTATCGGAAAAGTTTCAAAACGTATAGATATCTACGGTTTAGTATAATTAATTTGGTGAAGAGCTCGTGGCTAAATAATAACAGCCGCACGGGTCAATCTTTAAGGTTAAGCAACGCTTGCCAAGGTTGGTCTGTGGATGGGTGACCATTTTAATGTACCAAGTTTCCTCTGTGCCTCGGAAAGCACGTTAAGCCGTTGGTCCCGGCTGTCAGTTGTAGATCTTTGGCAGTCGTTACGGTTTGTCAGAAGCCAGTAAATCTGACTCCAGTCTTGCCAAGAAGTACCGTGCTACCCAGTTAATGGGTTGTGGAGGTCTGGTAGGCAGCCGCTACACGTAGAACACTGGTATTCAGCTGAATCCGGTTTGACTGGAAGTCGACCCCAAAATAGTTGGGAAAAGGCTAGGCAGAAAATGATGATGACTGGAGTCGGCTTCCAATCAAACTGAATCCAGCTGAATATTTTACGTTGAGTGGCTTACCAGACCTCCGCTTGGCAACCCATTAACACGGTACTTCTTGGCCAGACTGGAGTCAGTGTTTTTAATTTTTATTTGTGATAGTTTGTTCTTGACTCTAGTGTAGGTCAATGAATCTGGTAACAGCACATTCAAGGGTCAACGTGCATTCTCACTCTTAGTCGCACTTCGAAAGCTAAAATGTATGTGGAAGAAGTTGGTCTGCAACTGGATCCTTGCCTTTCTCCAGAAAAAAAAAAACATGCGGGGTAGTCTTTGGGGACTGCCAATAGAAGTGAAAACTAAGTAACTTGTGAAATGTACCGAGCTCATGGATAGCGTTCGGTGACGATGACGCAAGTTCCATAATTTTTCTTCGCCCAAAAAGTGCCTAACGCGCCTAAAGAAGTTTCACTTCAAAAATCAGGTACCACTGTAAATTTGACCCAGGACTATACAAGCAAACAAATCCGAGAACACAAAACAGAGAACTCATGTATGATAATATTTTTCTACAAATATGAACAACTGGCGGTGATCGCTCCAGGCGTTGTACCTACCAACGCGCGGAAGGAACATAATATTTTTATAAGTTCCTATTTATCTAAGTTAAATAAGACGTTTATGATACCCAAAGGACAGTCAAACTCTATAGGCATGTGACATGAGAATGAGTATTAAGGTTTATACAAACAATAGCTTTTGCCCACGACTTCGTACGCGCATATCCCGTGTTTTCCGGTCCCTGTAATTCCGGAAAATCCTCTCTTCGTACTTTCCTATACTCTCGAAGGAACCGACATGCCAAATTTCAGCTTTCTACGAACAGGAGTCACGGCTGTGCTTCGTCTGTCAGTCACTGACACAGTCATTCGGTTACGAAATAATTTTATATATTAGGATGTCAATTTTAAGTTGCCTTCTTCAGGTCAATTGATGCTATTTAAGTTTACTCTCCATTTTCAGAAAAAATAAAATTATTACACTACTAGCTGACCCGCGCGGCTTCGCTCCCGTCCATCAACCTACCCTACCTACCCTACCTACCCTACCTACCCTACCTACCCTACCTACCCTACCTACCCTACCTACCCTACCTACCCTACCTACCCTACCTACCCTACCTACCCTACCTACCCTACCTACCCTACCTACCCTACCTACCCTACCTACCCTACCTACCCTACCTACCCTACCTACCCTACCTACCCTACCTACCCTACCTACCCTACCTACCCTACCTACCCTACCTACCCTACCTACCCTACCTACCCTACCTACCCTACCTACCCTACCTACCCTACCTACCCTACCTACCCTACCTACCCTACCTACCCTACCTACCCTACCTACCCTACCTACCCTACCTACCCTACCTACCCTACCTACCCTACCTACCCTACCTACCCTACCTACCCTACGGGATAAAAAGTATCCTATGTCCTTCTCCTGGCTCTAAACTACCTCCCTGCCAATTTTCAGCTAAATCGGTTCAGCCGTTCTTGAGTTATAAGTGAAGTAACTAACACGACTTTCTTTTATATATATAGATTAATGAGACAAATTGTTGATGGTAGGTACCTCTTGTGCTGTAATTGGTTGAATTACTTCCAATGGCATAAATTCACTTGCTTTTAATCTGTGATACGAATTACAACTATTAAGGGTCAATTTGCAAGTAAAAATGCTGTGTGTTACAGCTATATATACCCTTAAAAGCAAACAAACTTTCCGCAAACAAGATCAAAATCCTAGTACACCTCCCAACATTCAGTCGACTCTCAAACGTCCCGGCATGAATCGGTTCCGACGGACAGAGATACTATTACCATTCTCAATTCGATAAATTATGCACTCACTGCTAAGCATGAAAGATTTATACTACTCGACACAAAATTTGGCAAGTAATACCGCCTTATAATACAAGTATAGGGAAAAATCTGAAAAGCTTGGAAATAAACTATGTGATTGGGACCTTTTTAATAAAAAAAATAATATTTTCTTATATGCTGATTTCCTTTACCTTCGTTTAAACTCCGCATAATCAGATGCGGAGGTATTTCATGCGGAAATTCCGCACTTGCGGTTACGCGTTTTCGAAGGCCAAGTCCAACCCAATACTGTATATAACTCCAACTGTTGCTTAGCCACGTCCGCGTCTATGTACATAAAAGTGAATTTGTACTGGCCATCTGTAAATATTTTATTTGGGGAAACGAGGAGCGGGTTTTAGGAAGCTTTTGGGTTTAGATGTGTTTAAAGCTAGCAAATGTTTTTAAAAAGCTACCGTCTCTAAATAGAAAAGAATGCACATACTTGCTTACCTTTTATTTTTGAACGGGGAAATGTAAAAATAAATTATTATAAGCTACGAGACTGTTCGGTTGTTGTATTGATGCAGTTTATTTTAATTTTAAGCTTGCCACTGATTTGGTTTTCAATTCAAACGAACCTTTCGTTTTTACAAAATTCATTTTCCGTCACTTATTGTCCATACAAATAACCGCTTAAAAGACAATTAGGTAGCAAATTAATCTTTCAATATTAATCAGGTACTCACAAAAATACCAATTAAATTACGTCTAATTGAAATGAGATCACATCAATTAAATGAATAATTAATTACAGCTTACGATCCAACAATTTTCATAACAAGGACTTAATACATCGTCACAACAAGAACAAGGATGTTAAAGATAACTTTACGCACTGCTACATCCTATTAATGAGTTTGTGATACATTGTTCAAGATTGCTATCTTTGATCGTCTTTTTGCCGAACTTTCCCGAGCATTGCCGAGTTTTTCCGACCAAGCTAGGAACACGAAAAATCATGTTGTCACTTGTGAGTACAAGTACGATTATCAGGATCAACCAGCACTTGACCTGATTGGTGGATTAGGTGGAGTGATGTCCCACCAGTAGGTTATAAAGATGATAATAAATATAATAAATTCACATAATACTAACACGTATACAAGAAATATATATAAATGGAGAGAAGAGCAGAAACATACCGCACACACACACACTAAATGTGTTTATTGCTGATGTGTAGTGTCTGTGGCGAATAAATGTTTTCTATTCTATTCTGTACTGCTTATTTTTTTTAAAGTTATTGCTGCTGACCTGAAACGTATACAGTCTGTAAAAAGACAGATATTAAGTTAACTTAAACTAGACTATAAAAAATTAACTTAAATATCATCATCATCATTTGTCTCTGTCATCTCTGACATAGACTAGAGTCAAGAGCAAACCCATTACAAATAAAAAAAAAAAAAACATCATATCAGCCGACAGACGTAGACTGCTGGACATAGACCCCAAGCGTCAGCTTAAATTTATTTAGATTAAATTATACATAAATCAAACTACAATAAACAAACAAACAAATGAACACATTTTCAAATAAAAAAAAAAATATGTTTAAAATATAATTTACATAACTGAAATAAATTGACATATTTATGTAAAACGAAACCAGAAAATCATTTATCGCTCAAACAAAGACAAAAGCAAAAATAAAACACATCTTAAATTCTATCAAAGGATAAAGAATCAGTTTCGCGATCTCCGTTTACTATTCGCTCTATGTTCGATATCTGAAATTGTTATACCCAAGATGGAATCGCAAAATGTTTGCTATCGCCGCTGGTGAATGCTAACGTAACTGAACATCGTAAATCTGTGATAGGGATTTTGTAGACACAGCTGAACTGTATTTTCTGTACACGCTTTCTCGTGGACGAAAAGGCCAGAGAGAATCGGATATTATTTATTTATTGTACATGTATAGAGGATTTTTAATATAGTGTATTAATATTCGTCGAAAATGTTAATTTTTTCATACATGGTTTGAGTAATGCTAAACGATTGTAATGTAATACGTACGTAAAGTAATTTTAAATATTATCCAAAAGTAGCTTCTGCCTGCGGCTACGTCCGCGTGAGAGTAAGCAATTAACTCAAGGAAACATACTTCCAGAGTAAAACATTTGTTCTAATCCAGATTATGGTCTACCCGTATGACAAGTTTTATCCAAATCCGTTCAGTGGTTAAGAAGTGAAAAGATAACAAACAAACAGACAGACATAGTAACATTCACAGATTGTAAATAGTATGGATAAGTAGTACGTAAAGCATTATTATGCACTCAATGTTGATGATGCTTTAGCATTTCCAACAGCACAACTAAGTATTACGCTCCTCGTACAATTGAAATAAACTTCCATTAAAATATTGCACTAGCAAACTACACAGTTTACCTTTGACACAAAATTCCTCGAATATCAACTCAAAATAACTTACTCAACCCGTAATATTTTGGTATACGACTGCTGCACAATGCACAACTTTACATTTTCCGAGAACACTGTACAACAAAATTGTTTGCTACAACTACAAATTGCTGCTGTTTTTCATAAACCACTCATATTTGCTTAAAGTCCGCATTAACCTAAAGAGTAAAGTCTCACATATAAACCGGTTATGCTCCAGCATTTTTTTGTAACATTTGCATTTCAGTGAGAACCGTCGACAATCTAAACGACAATAAAACGTCCCAGTTCTGCATTCATTTACAGCGGGAAGTGTTGACGTTGGCGAAACAATGGCAGGACTCCGCGCGTTCCCATCTCTGACTACACAATACATCGCTGGGTATTCACCGCGACAGAAAGCTGGAGTCTATCTGTGCGACAATGGACATTGTGGTGTTCGATTCGTTCGCTTTACAATCGTCGAGTGCCGCCAATCGCCTCGCTGCGTTCTAATTCAATAGCATCCGCTGTGAAATAATAAAATGCAGTTGCGTGCTTGTGAAAATGGACCGATGGGACTTGTGATTGTATCAGCTTTGCTTGGATGATTTAACAGTGTTGATGGTGAAATTTTGATTTCTTTTCAACCGACTTCTGCATAAACGATTTCTATGTTCGACTTTATATTTTTTTATGTATGTTCACCAATTTCTCCGCCAATTATAAACCGATTTTAAACATTATTTTTTTATTCAAATATATGAGGTAGGGGAAAGGGGGGCATAATGGGGACGCGAGGCACGACGGGGCCACCCACACGTACAAGTAACTACGCACACTAGCCGTGTTTTGTTTTCGCCAATAAGAGGGCATTTTGCATCGGCCTTCAACGCGGTAGTGACCGGCGATCCGAATGCACGCGTTTATTTTTGACAACCAATTCTTTTTTCCGGCGACATTTCATCTAATTTTGAATGTGTACCAAAATACGTCTAATAGATTATTACTATAGTTTTTTTAATGTGTATTACTACTAACATCAACTATTGATATGTTTTGAGCAAAAGCACTCTGACCTTGAATTCATTTTTTTGTTCGTTATTTAAAATTCTGTTAGACATGGGGACATAACGGGGACATGGCTATGGGGCACAATGGGGTACCCTTGAATGGTCTGGTTACTTCATGATATTACAATGATATTATTTATTTAGTTTTAGGTATATAAAAATGGTACGACCTTAGAAAAAAGAAAGTTCCAAAGGCATTTGGTCTGTAGAAAGCATGAATCACGCAATTGATGCAGTTTTAAGCAAATCAGCAAATCAGGTCTCTGGTATCAACCGGGTCCCCTCGGACCCACTTGTTGTTAAACCGTCGAAACTCAGGTGGGTCCCTGTGGATCCACCCGACCCTATGGATTTAAAACTATTTTATTTTACAATTTTACGGTTTTTATTCGTTTCTCAACGATTGAACTCTGTGGTATATAATATTTTTCATCTGTGGACACTGTCAGAAAAAAAATATACTTGACAACATTACACAATACGAATGTCAATTCGACCAAAACATTTGTTCCACTTGTGCACTTGAATTTTCGAGTTTTACGTGTTTACCTGCAGAAAGTAAGCCAAATATTGAAAGAAATTCATAATTTACTTTATTCTTGTTCATTTTCAACTAATATTCAACCTCAAATGTCTAAATTACCTAGTGAAAATTACGTAACAAAACTAGTTACCGGATTTCTTCCCGTACGTAAGTAATTTGATATTTCAGAATTATAGTGGCATATTGTAACGATATACAGTTAAAAATGAGTTAGTGAATACATGGCTAGTAATCTAGAAACATTTCTCATTGGAATTTTATTGGGATATTCTTGGTGATTGTTTACAAAAATATGCATTACGTAAATCAAAATGTCGGCACCGCGTACTATGAAGTTTGAGCTTGAATATTGGGGAAATCGATTTTTGGTCTCGTAAAATAACATCATCATTAGATTACTTGTCTTTTTATGACCTTAATTCCAAAATTTTGTGTAAATTGATCCAACAATTGTGTCAGAAATCAACATAATAAAATAACAAAACTGCTAACAGCAAGTTCTCTCGTATCTATCCAAAATGTTTATATTTCGATTTGTTATAAGAATATTGTTTACATTCTATTACATAGTGAAATCATCAAAGAAACCATAACAGTTTCAAGTGTTTGAATAGCTGCTTTGTGAGCGCAGAGATAAGGTTTTTTGTGCTGCGGGTCATATTACGCTTGCGATAACCGGGCGCCCGCGATACGCGACGGAGTTTGACGTAAACATGACATTTGAAATTTGAGTATAGAGAGGAATTAAAAATATTATTTGATTTATTACTTCACCAAATTCGGTGCCAAATGATAAATTAATGAATAACCAAAGAGCTGTCATTAGTTTTCAATAAAAAATATTTTATGTTTATTTTTTATTGTTTATTTCCCTTAACGTCCCCGTTATGCCCCCCCTTCCCCTATAGCCTATAATCTGATGATGGGATCCCATGAAAATCGATGAAAACTGTCAAATTTTATAGGCACATATAATGTTTTTCAATATTTTCTAACGCAATTCAGATACTTGAGCCTGGTAATCATCATCTCATGTTGCTGAGAAGAAAGAAAGAAAGAAAAGTGTGTTTATTGGCATTATACAAATAAAAACACCTTAAAAATAAACAAAATAAATTATTAAAACAATTAATGCCAAACGGGCCTCAGCTCAGCATAATGCCAGCTGGCAACACAAGGTATACCACCTGACGCTGATTTTCAGCTGCAGCCCACGAGTGCCATACGCTCGAAAACATAAACACACATATTATAAAAGTAAGAATATTTTGAACCAACTGAAATAAAATATTGTGACTCCTGATTTAAAACAACTAAAACAAATGATTTATTAAAAGGAACATAACTATGAAATAAATTAAAATACAATAATAAAAAGCAAAAATGAAAAGATCGAACAATGTATAAAATTGATTAGAACCAATATTTTAATTAAAAATATAAAAAACAATAATTTAAGGTAAAATTAATAAAATTGGTAAAAAAAAAGAACTAAAATGAACAGGACAAAAATAAATTAAAAAACAATAATAAAAGGCGAAAACGATAAAAACGAAAAATGTATAAAATTGATGATTAAATAGAAAGAACAATCGTAAAAGGTAACAATGATAAAATGTACATAATTAACATTGGTAAATAAAAAACGTGTAAAATTAATAACATTGGTAAAATTGAAAACATATAACATTTAAAAAATTGATGAAACACTGCCAAAATGTAAGAGTGCATGAGGTTGTAACTAAGCTGTAATTGATAAAATGTTGCGTTTTAAATGGCTGACACGTCAGCACGAATATCTTGAAATTGATTTTGATGATTTAATAAAAACAACTTTAATTTTAATTTGAAAGTCGAGCAACTTTTACTATACTTTATAGGTGGTGGGATGTTGTTCCAGCATTTAGAAGCTGCGTAACGAAAACTGCCTCTAAAAACTGCTGACTTATGCTGGGGAATAGAAAGCTGTTGGGAACATTTTCTTCCCTCACCGATTTTGTGTCTACTGGTCCATGACAGCCTATCGTATAAGTAAGAAGGGGAGTGGGACTTGATAATTCCAAAAAGAAGGGTCGCCAAGTGCAGTTTACGTCTAGCTTTCATTTTTAGCTGAGCTGATGATGGAAGGTATAAGTCAGGATCTGATGATGGGATTCCATGAAAGATGTTTCTTCAGCGATTTTTTCGCCAATTTTAAACCGATTTGGATGATTCTTGTTATTTTTCTTTTTTGTTTGGAAAAATATTTTCCCGGACTGGTCCCATTTCAATTTAGTGAAGATCTGATGAAGAACAACTCTTCATTAAATTATAGCAAATGGATCGGGATTTCTGAAATCGCATGTCTGTTGATTGTTTACACCAGTTCGTAACATAACATCACGCCGATACGCTGTTTGTGGTGTCATTTTTTAGTGGTACGCAGGTACCACTACAATTGTTCATGAAAAATAAAAATTTACATAAAAATACCTCTTCCACAAACAATAACCGACTTCCAGGTTTTTGGGTCTGGACCCTCAATTGAAATCAAAATCATTTCACTGTCTAGACATTGCGCCTTTGTATCAGCGAATGCTATTGTCGATTTGCCAAAATGTAAACAGCACTTCGCCGTGACTTCATCGGCGCTGCAATTTTATTAAGAAACCTTTTTTTTTTCTACTTATAAATATAGCATACGTTACCTACTCAGGGATAAGGTAGCCTCAACACTGCGAGGATCAACCGGAGGACACGGTGAAGCATACGGTGGAGGTCTGCCCTGCTTGGGTGGAGCACCGCCGTGTCCTCGTCGAGGCGATCGGCGGCGGGTATCTCTAGCGTCTGGCCCTGGTACAAGCCATGGTTCGGAGCGACGAGACATGGGAAGCGGTCACCTCCTTCTGCGAAGCAGTAATGCTAACAAAGGAGGAAGCCGAACGCGTGAGAGAGAGGGAAACCTCACGCCCCAGCCGCCGAAACAGAAGAAGACGCCCCGGGCGTCGGGAATCGCAGGACGATTCTCGGCCACCGTAGGCGCGGGACTGCGGACGGCGAGTATTGGATGGCTCACCGTCTGATCAGAACCAGACCTGGGTCGGCGGCGCGCTGCGATCCCAACGCGCCTCAAGGACATGTCAGCACGGAAGACGGGGCCCACTAGGGCCAGTGCCTGCGAAAGAAAAAGAGGCAGCGTACCCTGGAACACAAAGGGCACTAGGAGGAACACGGATTGGTTTTAGTCAGTAAGAGTCTGACACTCCCTCCTGCTGTACCCAGGGCGGGAGGAGTCATTTGATGATTTCCGATCCTAAAAAAAAAGATATAACGTAGCTATCTAAGGGTAAAAGAATTTTTGTAATCGGTCCAGTACTTTTAGAGTTTTTTTGTTACAAACAAATAAAACTAAAAATCTACTGTAGATTCATCACGTGATATTTTGACAGTGTGTCAATCCTATATAAATTTGACAATTCCTCTTTAGTCACTTGTCTCACCGCCGCCCGGCGATCAGCGAGTAGCAAGTAAAGCTTCAAACTCTAAACGAGTTGGCGAGCAGCGAGAAGCGAGTGAAAAGTTTCGATAGTTTTGACGCTCGGCTATCAGCGAGTGCTTTTGTGCTACGGGTAGAAATTACCGCTCTTTGGTGAGCTCTAACCGCCAAGCGAGCACCGCCGAGCGAGTGTCGCTGAGCGAGTACAATCTTTTATAGCTCTTGTCGCTGCGATCAACTAGAGGAAAGAGCCACTCGCCGGCAGTGTGAACAGTCTGCCATCGACTTTAAATGTAGGTATATTTTATCTATATCTTTTGTCCCTTTTCTTAGCGAGCAAATAGTCGATAGCTACTCGCTTCCTCGCCGGCTGCCATGCTACCGCTCACTGAATGCTACTTGTCTAGAGCTGGATAGATTTTCAAAAATCCTCGTTTCTATACCGTGTCAAAAATTTTGTTACAGAAAGTAGAAAAGGCATTTTCTTTCAGTATAACGAACCTTGGCGTTACAACACACAACGCAGGAGCACTAGAATCAGATTTATTATAACAAAGTAAATAAGAATGGAGCTGGCATTTACTGAGTAATATTATTTAGTTAATGTTAAAAGCGTAGATTTTATTTTATGTTACTGAATCTCGGCTTCCATTTTCATATCAAGAGTAATCTGGATTAATGGAGCTGTTTGATACTCTTTTGTGAAACCTGTTTTTCGCGACTTTGTTTTAGTCACTTCTATAAATTTATCTTAGATCTAGATTCAGAGTTTTTTTTTTAATAAAAACAAACTTAATGAAAAACAAGTTTGTTTGTTATAATATTCCTCTAAGCAAACCCTTTATTAACATGTTTATGGGATTTAGAATCACGTCTCTTCACAAATCGTGCATTGTCATCCAAACCAAACTTTTAGTAAATTTTGTTGGGGATAACTGTTTAAAAATTTTGTTACAAGATTTAACCCATACGTACTAAATAATTAGGTAAAAAGTCAAGTTAAATACAAGCTTGTAATTGGTTTACTATACTCGAAAAATTGAATTAATCCGACACATAGATTTCCAATAAATACTGGACACGTCTTTTTTCACGTTAACAAAAAATTAAGACGATACAGTGCGATGAAAACTCGTGTGAGATCAGATTCCAGTACTGTTTTTACTAAAAAATGTGTCGTCACCAGCTCCACTCTTGACTTTTAATCCGCTTTGTTCTTATCAATTTTATCATTTTGAAATGACAAAAAATACTTGTCCCATATTTTTTCAATATCTTACGGACGAACTAAATACATATTTTTCTATCTACGAAAGTACCCAATTATAGCAAAATTTATGAAGCAAATAGTCAAGCGCGCTTAAACTATTGTGTTTAACCAATCGCATTGATTGACTTGAGTGTTACTTTGACAAGGTGATAGATTAGTTCCAGAAAATGTTGCCTATTGGTGTTCTCATGTAAAAGTTATACGAAAATCAATTAAATTCTGTACCTATTGGACTTTGGAATCTGTGTCACTGCTGAACACGAATGTACTCTCATATCTAGCTCCTTCATAAAAAACCAATTTTATATTCCCAATCACAATCGCACAAAAAATGTTAAAAAAAACCGTTTTCCATGTAATATTTGTTCCGCAAATCCTGTAATGCAGATGTCAGGTGCATTCGTAGCGGCAACCAACCGAGAGATTGCCTTCCCAGTGGGTTCATATCGATGATAATGCCGGTATGCGAATATCTGGGCAATGGAACGATTTTGGATATTTTTAAAATAGTTATTGGGATCTTGGGTTTAATATTCCGACTAGAAATTTTGGTTCGTAAAATTATTGGGGTGGGTTATTGGGTGTTGTAATTTTGGATTATCCACCGTTATTGTTCCTTCTGCTGTGATAGTGCAATGACAGCCATGTCAAACGATTGTTAAAGTAGAATTGCTTAACACTGCGCAACGGCTTTGTTGCTGACCGTCGTAATATTACCGTTACTGATAGTTGTTTTTACAATTGATTAGCGGACATCACGCGGTTTCACCCGCGTAGTTCTCGTTTCTGTGGGATTACGGGGATAAAATGTAGTTTTTGTTTACTCGCTGATTATGTAGCTATCCATTGCCGAAATATTTTTTCAAATCGATTCAGTAGTTTTTAAGTTTATTCGTGACATACAAAAATACAAATCTTTCCTCTTTTTAATATTACTATATATATAGTCACGCGTTTGACCTCTATCTCACCTGATGGTAAGTGATGATGTGGTCGAATAGGAGTATGACGGTTGAAAGAACAATAAGAAGGCAGAACTCGACAGTACTCGGGGTCGGCGCAACACGTTTCACGGGCAAAGGGCAGGAAAATGTGAAAGTACAGTAACTTCGAATGAAGATGAAAATTATTCATTCAGCGCAATCTAAAATATTTACCAAACAGAATCTAAAACATTCATTATTTTTACCAACCCTACAAAATCTTTATTCACCAACCCTATCCCATCAACAGTAATGATGATGAAAATCTGTGTGTTCACATTGAGAGAATAATTCCGACGAGTACAAATTGTGTTGATGTTAATTGCGGTTCTGTAGGTAGTAAGTAAGAGCAGCATTATCTGTGGCGTACGGTTCAACGCTTCGAGAGTAAATTGGCACGAAGTTGTTGCAACAAAGACAACTTTGATACAGAACTGTGTGATAATGTTCTGGTAATTAGTAGGAGCGGTGTTGGGTGAGAATTTGAGTTATTTTAGGTAAGGAATTAGTTGAATTATATAGAGGTTCGAGGTGCTTTTTAAATTAATGAGCACTTTACAATATTTACATACTGCTACAGCGTGATCAAATAAAATATAAAAAATAGCTTTTCTGTTTTATTTGCTATTTTTTGTTTGCAGTGGCACACCGAAACACGTAATGTGTAAAAACAAATATACGGAAACTTATATTTACACAAAAACTTTGTGTGCCTCATGGTTGCGCCAAATTGGTCCAGTTCATCAGAAACAGCCGATTATTTTTTCGGCCCATTACAAAGCGTTTTTAGGGTTCCGTACCCAAAGGGTAACCAGCGGGACCTTATCACTTCTTCCGCTGCACGCCTATCCCGCCATCTGTCTATCAGCGGACTGCACCTCGAGAAACGTAATAGGTAGTTGAAATTTCCACAAAGTGTGTGTTTCTATTGCCGCTAAAACAACAAATAAAAAAAATAAAGCGAAAAAACACCTTTTAACACTTTCCTTTGCACTTCCCATACAAGAGACATATTTTTTTCGGTTTATGGTACGGAAACCTTCGTGTAAGAGTCCGACTCACACTTGGCCGGTTTTTTAAGTCTACTTTCTCTCCTCCTTCCGAATAACAAATATAATTATTAAAAATCAACCTGCATTCAATTAGCTTTCGCGATAAAGGGGTATTTCCATGATAAAACGTAGCTCATGTCACTAACCTGCAAGAGAGAAGGATAAGCAATGAACACAGATTATGCATTTAAAGTACATATTTATGAAGCCTTAGTAGTAACTTAGTATCTAGATTTGTAAGAATAAGATTCTATAATATCTCGAAGCCTTAGATAACCGTAAATAACTCTAAAAATGGGCTTTATACGTGTTATAGTGCCCAAAACAGTACATTTGTGGACAAGCCATAATAATTCCTATAGACGTTTTCTTTCTTTAATTGATATAATTTAGTTTTCTTTGTTGTTTGGTTTATATTTATTAAGAATCAAGATATACGTCAGCGTTGACCAATGGTATGGCTAAGATTGTATTCAATGTCGGCAACATCTTTTTCTTTCTACTTTTAAAAAAACTTCCGTTCACCATTTACCTGCAAACGGGGTTTATTCATAGAAGTTGTTTTTTTTTTTTTAAATCGATTATAACTCACATCGATGTTTCAAAAATTAGTAAGTACAAAATGTTGGTTTGAAAAGTTTGTGAAAATACCTATGGCAGTAAAGTAGCAAGATGGCACCAGAGCTAATTTAACAGACTTCGAGCCGGAGAATCAATTGTAAAAGACTGGAGCCATATTAACTGGCTTCTGAATATCCGTAACGACTGCCAAAGATCTACAAATGACAGCCGGGACCAACGGCTTAACGTGCTTTCCGAGGCACGGAGGAAACTCAGTATGTTAAGATGGTTACCCATCTACAGACCAACCTTGAAGATCGACCCGGGCGACTGTTATTATAAAGATTTAAATCTCACCACAATAAAAGGTACATTTAACATCGTATCAAGAACAATACATAACAGCTCCAACTTAATAATTATATTGTGGGAGACTGATGCCTAAACTAGACGTAATGCCTAATTCATGTCCTAAATTATGTCGATTTCAGTTGGACCGCTTCCATATTTTATTACTTGTTCCAGTAATTCCTGAACCTAATTCAGGAACGCAATAGCAAGACAATGTCTGCCAATTACATGTCAAATTAATTTGCTCTTTGATTAACCGCCTCTGATGATCGGAATGTGTATCAATTGACACCTGAGACGAAAACAGCTTTCAATTATAAGATAACGCTATTGGGTTATAATGTAGGTATGTGATTTCAATATAATTGTGTCTTCCACAGATGGATGCATTTCAACGTGTCTGTCTCGTTAACAAACTTTCTGTCAGTCCATTTGATTGCAACGAATTTTGGTATATTTTTTTTTTCCACTAGCTTTTGCACGTAATTTCGGGAAATCTTCATTATGCACCTCTTACACTCCTCAAGGAACCTACATGCCAAATTTCAGCTCTCTACGGTCAGTAATTTCAGCTGTGTTTGTCTGTCAGTCAACATCATCTGCCTAGCCTTTTCCCAACTATATTGGGGTCGGTTTCCAGTCAAACCGGATTCAGCTGAATACCAGTGTTTTACGTGGAGCGGCTGCCTACCAGACCTCTACAACCCATTAACTGGGTAACACGGTACTTCTTGGCATGACTGGAGTCAGATTTACTGGCTTCTGACAATCCGTAACAACTGCCAAATTTCTACAAATGACACCCGGGACCAACAGCTTAACGTGCTTTCCGAGGCACGGAGGAAACTCGGTATGTTAAGACGATCACCCATCCACAGACCAACCTTAGCAAGCGTTACTTAACCATGATGATCGACCTGTGCGGCTGTTATTCTTTAGCTATGAGCTCTTCAGTCTGTCAGTCAGTCACTCATCGTAACGAAAGAATTTTACATATATTGTAATTGATTGAACTTATTTCTACTATATTTATGTAAGTTAGTATATGTTTAGACATATACTAACTTAGGCTATTCCCATCCATGTTCAGTTCGCATCCAGTCTTGCCGAATGATCAGATTACCTATTTTTTTTTCTATTGATAACGCTGCTCTAATCACCGCACAATAATTAGTAAACTAAAGTTTTTTTAATATGAAGGGACGTAAGACTAGTAGTTATAAGACCTAAAATCTGAAAAACCAAGTAACCAGATCTGGATTCTGGGATATTGTCACCTCTTTCTCTATGTGGCTATCATAGAAAGTATTAAAGTGCATGTTTGTACTTGCCCTTTAATATAATAACAGATGTTTAAGCCTCGAACCATTGTCAATTGACACCTCTCTATCTAGAATAGGTTAATTGATCAGTTAAACAATAGGGTGCTATTCAATAATATTGACATTGTTTTCTAAGGGATGACGGTGCCTCGGAAATCAATTAGCCTATAACGTTGTTAGTATGTTATCTGAGAAATTAATCAGAGACATATGATATGACTAGTTAACCCGCGCAACTTCGTCTGCGTCACAATTTTCATTACTGCTCCGCTCCTATTGGTCTTAACGTGATTATATATATTCTATAGCCTTCCTCGATAAATGGGCTATCTAACACTGAAATATTTTTTCAAATCGGACCAGTAGTTCCTGAGATTAGCGCGTTCAAGCAAACAAACAAACAAACTCTTCAGCTTTTTACGAGTATATTAGTACAGGATTCGATCTGAATATAATACTGAGCAAGGTTCCACATACGAGCACAATTCTCGATGGAACTAAAATACGTACATTGTCATGATCATATCAGCCGAAAGACATCCACTGCAGGACATAGGCCTCCCTCAAGTGTCGCCACGACAACCGGCCCTGTGCGTCTCGCATCTCTCTCACCAGATCATCGGTTTATCTTGTGGGAGGACTTCCAACGCTGCGTCTTCCGATATGCCACTCCAAAATTTTATATTTTAAATAACAAGGGCAAATTAAAGCCCGTGGTCATATTTAAGGCCGATGTTTTGTATCTGAGCAAAGCAAAGAGTGAAAAATAAGATTTTTTTTTAAAAGCCCGACCGCATAAGTTCTGTCATATAGAGCAACTTCGGGAGAACTCGGCATTGGCAAAACTTTAAGCAAACAGAAACAATATACCTGTGTATATTGTTTCTGTTTGTCTGTGCGATGTGGACGAATTTTTTAATTCCATTGAGGAGTTTGATTTTCTATTTCAAGTGTTTATAAATTGTTATTTAAATAAATATTATTTAATTTTAAATTGTACTATATTGAATTTCACACCTAGAAATAAAACCAACCCGCCATTGTGATTTCACTGTTTTCATGTACATTTGCTCATTCTTCCAGTTTATTTCAGATTCCTGGAGGAAAATTATTAAAATTTCATATAGTGTGGGGTACATTTGAGTCAAGTGCTGTGGAGGAGCGCTACTTTTGCGGTTTCCAGCGCTTTGAAAGTTTCAAGCGACGAAAATGGGTCACACAACAGTAGTTTATCCTCTGCAGTTTAAAAAAAATTGCAACTGTAAAGTGTTACAAACTCTGGTTTACATGTATACTCTTACTCAAAGCGTTAGTTATAACGAAATTTCACACCTATATTCCCCGAAGAATTTAACCCATAGTTATATTGGTACATATCGCCAGTAACCTATTTTATTTTTATTAGTAAACTAGCTGACCCGTGCAACTTTGTCTGCGTCACAATTTTCATTAGTGTTCCGCTCCTATTGGTTTTAGCGTGATGATATAATTATAGCCTATAGCCTTCCTCGATGAATGGGCTATTTAACATTGAAATATTTTTTTTAATCAAATCAGTAGTTCCTGAGATTAGCGCGTTCAAGCAAACAAACTCTTCAGCTTTATATATTAAGTATATATATATATAATTGAGTATGCATCACGTGATTATCTTGTATGGGCTTCCAAAATTGTGTTTTGTTGAAGATTTTGTGTTGTATTACTCGTTGGTAATTCAGAAATTAAATAAACAAATACGAGAGGAGGCGAGCCCATGTAGGTAGGATTATAAAAAATATTACATTAGTCATTACTCATAACATTAGGTATTAATCGACAAGACGCAAATCCGAACTTTAGACTGCTGCAGTACTGAGAAACTCTTAATGAATAAATATATGGCTACATTGGAGTGACCAGGGTTTATGGTGCTTTTAAAAATAAATCATAAGTAATACAAAAACCATTTTCAAATACATACATGAGCGAGTGGGGAGGGGTTTGATAGCATGCATAACATGATTCTAACAGTTGTTTTAGGTAAAAAGTTTGGCCGCGGGCTGGGTCAGTTTACCCAGAATTTAGATGATTGTGAAATGGAGTTGTTTTATACGCAAACTTTTACGAGGCATGCCTTTAAGGTTTTTTCGTTTGAAAAAAAAAACAACAAGAACCTTATTTTTAAGAACCTTTTTATTGTTTTTCAAAGTATTTACTACGTAGCTTAATACCCTTTTCCATTAGCTCAAACTTACTCAAAATATTATAACTGTTCAAAATGGCTGACTTGAAAGCGTCGACTGCTTCTTCACCGGACTAGAACCTTTGACCACGAAGACTTTTCTTAATTTTAGAAAATGTAAAGAAATCATTAGGGCTTAGGTCAGGACTGTATGAAGGATGGTCAAGAATTTCTTCTTTTTCCTGCTTCAAATACTCATTCGTATGACGAGCGCTGTGTGAGCTTGCGTTGTCGTGGTACAGGATGATGCGTCGCCTTGAGTTAGATTTTCGACGTTCGGCGATGACTTGTAGTAAACAAACTGTGGTATACCACTCTGCGTTAATCGTTCTACGATCTTCAAGTGTAATAGTTGCAACATGGCCGGTTTTTCCAACGATCGTGACCACCATCTTCTTTGAAGTGCTTCGAGAACGAACAACTTTAGTCGGCTTTGGCTCGTCTTGAAAGACCGAGAGAAGAAGATTGTAGATTGTTGTTTGGAATCAAGATCATAGGCACAGATCCAAGATTTGTCACTACTGATGATGTCGTAGACGAGATTTAACTCTCCTCGGTTGAACCTTTGTAGAGTTTTCTTACACCATCTGACGCGGGCCGCCTTGTGATCGTCGGAAAGCAGATGCGGTATTCAACGGCAAACTAGCTTTCTCACACCAAGCGCTTCATGCAAGATCTTCTGAATGGTTGTCCTTGAGATACCTAAAAGAGCCTCTATCTCTCGATACGTCACATGACGATCTTCGAGAATTAGTGGTCTCACAGCAATGATGTTATCTTCAGTGAAGGCGGATTTATTTTCGTAAGTAACCTGACAGATTCCAATCGACGCTGTGACTAAACAATAGCATTAATCCTAATAATTTCAACTGTTTTGAGGTTCAAAATTTAAACACATTCGAATATAGAACAGTTCCAAATTCAAAATTGCCGGGAAATATGGAACGACAGAACTTAAAAGGCATGCCTAGTATTTGCCTGTGTAGGTCTAATATTACTGGCAGTTTGGTTGGTGGTTTCGAAGTTATTCAAGAAATTAGACAAAAAATGGCCCCTATCTCCGAAACTACTTATCCTAAAATTAAAAAAAAAAAAAATGGAGACAATAGATCTTCACCTATAAATTTCAGGAAAACCTATAAGAAGTCTATAGCGTTAAAATATCATGAAAAAAAAATAAGTTCGTTCGGATCTCTTTGCGCGCGAGTCTGACTCGCACTTAGCCAGTTTTTGATAGGCTGTCACCTGTAGATCTTTGGCAGTTGTTACCGATTGTCAGAAGTCAGTAAATCTGAGTCTAGTCTTGCCAAGAACTACCTTGTTACCCAGTTAATGGTAGGCAGCCACTTTACGTAAAATACTGGTATTCAGCTGAATCCGGTTTGACTGGAAGCCGACCCCAATGACGTTGGGAAAAAGGCTAGGCAGATGATGATGAGGCATTTTTGATAGGCTCGCGATCAAACCCTTTCCAACAGGTGAGATTATGGTCAACCGCAATGTCACCCGTTGGAAAGCGACGATGACGCATAAAAGACACCCCCTTCTTATTAATGATTAACAATTATAATAGGACTTGTTAGTACTTAGGTTTAGACTGATTCATTTTAGTAGGTATTCAAAACACTAGCAAGGATTTGAAAACCTGCTGATAGGTTCACCGTTGTTCGCCAAAAAATCTACCGGTTACAGATTGTTTCATATCGCGAATGATAGCAAAAAGTAGCACTCTATCGGAACTAGAGCTAACGTAGATTTTTAGGATTGCAGTATTCGAGAGTATTTTTTCTTTATTTAGGTTTTGAGGCCTTTCGGGTAGTACGATTGGAAGTGCTTTTATTCTATCCAACCTTTTTGCGGTTCTGCGTAAAAATAAAGCGCTGTACAATAGGAACGAATTTTTCCATAAGTCTGTGTGAATGCTTTTTTGGGAATGTTTCAGGCGAATTCTGTGGCTCTACTTTTCTATTCCGTAGAGCCTTTTGTTTTGACTGATTCTGTTCGGAGAGTCGAGCTTTTCTAGTGGTGTAGTTTGAAGAATTACGTCGAAATAACAAAGAGTAATTTTTCAGTCTGCAGAAACCAACTTAAACCCAATTTGTTCCCCAAACACGATGACAATTTGAAAATGCACAATGTTCTTTTAATAAAAAGTAACTTCTATTGAGAATGAACATTGAACACGATGTAGATAATTATCATTGTCTTGCAGAAAAGAGAAATGTGTCTGCAGGTAGACTGGTAATTACATAAGTTCTTTTAAGTGGGATATTCTAGAGCTTATTTGATAAAAAAATTGGCTCCGACAACTTGGGGAACAAATTGTGTTGCTATCGAGTAATCGAACTTTTTAAGTTTATTTTGGAATTAAGGTGGATATTTACTGTATACTCACTATTTAATCCTACTATCTTACTTCCCACTAATATTATAAATGCGAGAATTTGTGAGGATGGATGGATGAATTTATGGATGGATGTTTGTTACTCTTTCACGTCAGAACGCCTAAAAGGATCTTCATGAAAGTTGAAACAGAGGTAGCTTATAGTCTGGAATGGCTACTTTTATCCCGAAAGTATGTTCTCTAGGGATCACGCGGGCAAAGCCGCTGGCAGAAGCTAGTTGTCTCCAAAATCTGAACTTACACCCCCAAACCCTACCGAAATCACTCCCCAGATAATAGTTTCTCACTTACTTTCGTCTCCTAACTACAAAACATTGTATTTCCGAACAACTGTCCGCCGCAGCCCATCCCAATTACAAACAGTTGGCCCAACAATAGTTTTCATCATTATAATCTAGACATTTCGATTGCCGCTGACACATTTCCCAGGGTATAACTTTGGAGATTTGCCTCTGAAAGGGTTAGGTCCGAACCTCAATTACATCGGGTCCATTTTGTGTGAAGTTCCGTGTTACGCAGACATGTTAGTAATGAGAATTTGTGGTGACGACGCGCAACGTTCAGTCGCAAAATAGATAGGGGCAGAAGGTCGTCATCACACGGGAACGGACCAATCATCAAGGTTAAAAACGTTTCCCGATGTTGGTCCGTGAATGTAGGTGTATAACATGATTTCTTCGTGTCTCAGAAAGCACTGGCTGTCATTTGTATGTCTTTGACAGTCTTTAAGAGTCAGAAGCCAGAATATTTGACGACATACTTGCCGGAAGGTCAGTTACTGGGTTATAGAGTTTAGTTAAAATATTAGTTTCAGCTCCAACTAGCCAACAACATCGAGAAAATATGAAAAAGACCGTTCAGGACAACAAGCCATAACGCACGCACACATAAACACGCTTTGCATATAGCAAAAACTAAGTGCACTCTTGATAGGTATTTTATTCAGACCGCGATTCGTATTTGTCTATGTGTGCGTGCGCAAGTTTTAGCAAACAGCGTCAATTGGAATTAGTATAGTCGTGAATGAAAACTCTATGGTCATATTTGAGGCGAATTAACGACTTCATAGGGCGTCTAGTGAAACAAGGAAGACCGGAAAGTAGTACCGAAGAGTAGATAGGCTACCCCGTGAGGTGGAACAAACAGATTCATCATCATCATCATCATCATATCAGCCGAAAGACGTCCACTGCTGGACATAGGCCTCCCCCAAGCGTCACCGCAATGACCGGTCCTGCGCGTCTCGCATCCATCGGCTATCCGCGACTTTTACCAGGTCATCGGTCCACCTTGTGCCCCCCTCCAACGTTGCGTCTTCCGGTACGCGGTCGCCACTCCAGAACTTTTCGACCCCATCGACCTTCTGTTCTGCAAGCAATGTGCCCTGCTCACTGCCACTTTGCCACACACACACTGTCGGTAATCTTGGTACTCTTGTGGATATCATCATTCCTGATTCGATCACGCAAGGAAACTCCAAGCAATGCCCTCTCCATTGCCCTTTGAGTGACTTTGAGCCTTCTGATGAGGCCCACTGTGAGCGACAATCAGATTAAATGTACGATTTATAGGACTGTCATCTAACAGAGCCATATATAAAAAATCATGAGGCCATAACAACACCAGTGATTCGACAGAATTCATCAGTGACCACGCCAAGAGCGAAGCGAACAAGTAGAAGACGGAGCACGCCTTCCCTACTGATTTTCCTATACAGTGGTTCAGTTATGTCTTCATGTTATTCGCTCAGAGGGTAGACAAAGTTTGTAGCGACAATGGGTACAGACATTGTTAATGCAAAGCGAAGCATGACGCGCGGGCTACACAATAGGTCGTGGCAGAAGTTTTTAAATAGTGTTTGATTTTCTATGAAGAATGGCGGACAGGTTATGTTTGCAGGGGTAGGTAGTTGCAGCAACGTAAAACGTCTTAATAGGACTGCTGAATACCAACAGACAATGGCTTTTAGCAATAACGCACGGGTTTACCTAAATCATCGATTTTTGGTTAGGCCAAATTTCTAACTTATCATATCTACCAAGCAATTCGCATGCAATTTGCATTACATTGCGGACTTCTGAGGTATAATGTGATCAAAGCCCCGCAATGTAATTGCACTTTCATGCGAGTTACTCGCCGGTGGAAATGCAGCCTTGCAATGATTGCTATGCGTCATTATCTGCCTAGCCTTTTCTTAACTATCTCTATATTGGGGATTCAGCTAAATGTATTTTACGTGGAGCGGCTGCCTACCAGACCTCCAAAACCCAGAAACTGAGTAACACAGTACTTTTCGGCAAGATTGGAGTCAGATTTTCTGGCTTCTGGCAATCCGTAACGACTGCCAAAGATCTACAAATCTCAGCTGGGATCAACAACTCAACGTGCTTTATGAGGTACGGAGGAGTCTCGGTGCGAGTATGTTAAGATACGAGTATGTATACACAGACGGACTTCGGCACCTAGAAGATCAACCCTTGTGGCAGTTATTCTTTAGCCGCAAGCTTCTAAATAATTCTAATGCATTGATACAGAAATTAGGAAAAAAAACGGTCATAAGTGAGCTGGACTTGCGCGCCGAGGGTTCCTTACCATCATATAAAACATGAAATGTTTTTAAATTTTCATTGACGAGGCCCATAATCGTCAGAAATTCGTCACTGCGTTGTATATTTCAGTTTTAGATCAGCGCCATCTCTTGACCGTTGGTGGAACTAATGTTATTTTAGTTGATGATTTCAGAAAAAGTGTACTATTGAGACATCATTTTATTTTTACTGTAATCTTTATATAAACTTCCACCACATGGAATAATTTAAAATTTTTCTCTATGTTTACTTCGGAGAAAAGGGGGAGGTAGGAATTTGGCAATTTTTCAATAATTTTCGTCATAAGTCGAAAATAATGCAGCCTGCGTTCTTTCATATGATACCCCACATTGTAGCCCCAATTTGCATTTTTAATAATCCCTTTCAGTCGCTGTTACAAGAAGAATCTATATATTTTTGTGTCTTTCGTAGGTACAAAAAGTTGAACAAACGTCATCTAAAACTATTGCAAATTTCAAGTTCATAGCATTAGTAGTTCTTTAGATAACCAGCTGTGACAGACAGACAAACTTAGTCACACCATAAGGGTTCCTTTTTTATCATTTTGGTATGAAACCCTAAAAATCGTTGTAGTTTGAGCCAAAACTCTACAGAATTGCAACCCTGATTGCCAAACAACTAGTAGATGTGTGTTTGTGTACCATACATCCAAATTCTTTTCTAGGTCTGACCTTCTTTTAGATTTATAGCCTAAACCAACTTTTAAATTGCATTAAACCTCGTTTGTCACGCGACTATTTCACTGGCTTCTTTTTTCAAACATTCCTCATTCGGAACTATTCGGGGTTGATCGTGTCGTGTTGGCAATACGTTCTCTTCTGTCGAGTCGTATTGTAAAAGTTTACATTGAAGGGCGTACCGGCGTACTGACGTATAGCGTACTGTTGTATGGCGTATTGTTATTCAACGTAAAGCGGCCGAGTTCGTTGTCACGCTATTGTTTGAGGTACGGTGCTGTAAGCTGGTGCAAGGGATAAGAGTTCACAATATAGGTGACCCATGTGCGTATTGTTTTTTTTTCAGTATCCTCTTAAAAACTGAAAAAATGTCTAGGAGAGTTGACTTAGATAACTACAGCTCGTCTGGCGTATGTCAGACAAGCTGTGTCCTAAAACACGGAACCCTGAAAAAGCAACACGGGGCCACGGTTGACCGCGAAGGAGATGGCAGGACAACCTTTATGTTTTCTATCAGTCATTGGTAGGGAGAGGCCTAAATCGTGACCGTTGGAAGGAATGGAGGCCTTTGTCCAGTAGTGGGACCGTTACGTACGACCTAGTAATAATAAAGAAATTGTTAAAAATAAGTAGGTAATTTATTCTGCAAACACGCACCCATATTTGTTAGAAAATCATGTTGAAGGTACAGGCAGAATTTACCTCTACTGAAAAGCACTTCTAGGTACACCTGTTTACATTAGCAAATCACTTCACGCTACAGAAACTCAGCAAAGTGCATAATTTAAAAATACGGAGTTCTCCATATTTCCCTGAAATTCATTCCACTGCAAATGGTCCTGAAACTCTTGTGAACAAACTTTGAAACTCCAAAATTGTTTGTTGATTTTAGGAAAAAATCCACACGGTTGAAATTGCACTAAGTGACTTTCACTTTTTGACGTTGGTCGATTTACAATTTGCATTTCTATAATAATGAGCGGGTTTATTTAATGATTTATTTCTACTACATACGCTAACCAGATAAATCATGTCAATCATTTTTGTATTGCTCGCTTAGTTATTTTAATACTGAAGCAGTTTTACATTTCTGGGGATTTCGTTTCCAGCTTAAGCAGACGCTTAAGCTGGAAACGAAATCCCGAGTTATTTTAATACTGAAGCAGCAACTGCTTGTTTGACCTCCACAAAGCCTAGTTACCGTAAAACATGATGCCTCTTGATAGCTGTCAGGCCTACAAATTTTTGACTATTCGCATACACACATGGTAAGCGCTGTCAAACATTTTTTTTTTATGTAGACATTACGTGCATTATTCGTTTATGTTGTGGTTTCTTGGTCAAAACGCACAACGCTGTAGTATGCGATACTGGACACATAATCCTCTTTACCACTGCAGCTTACCATGACAAAACAAAATAAAACTGTGTTCGCATTGTTTACGGCGGACATCTTGGTTAGGTTTCATACGCTTTTTTGGATCAGTCTCGATGCTCAGGACTTATTGAAGCTCTAGAAAAATACTCGTAAAATACTTAAAGCACTTTTTTTAAAGATGTGAAATCATCAAATACTCCTCCCACTCTGGGTGGTGGAGAAAGGAGTGTCATAATGACTAAAAGCCATCCCAAAGGAGCCAAATTACGATTAAACAGCTTTTTACGACCGGCTGTATGTTGTCTGTCAGTCACTCGCTCGGTCACTCAGTATAGTAGTAATATTAGGAATGCTATCATTACGTGAATGGGAAATCATCAAATGACTCCTTCCGCTCTGTGTGGAGCAGAAGGGAGAATCAGACTCTTACTGACTAAAACCCATCCGTGTTCCTCCTAAAGCTCTTTAAGTTCTAGGGCCCCGGAGACTCTTTCGAACAAATTCAACAATTTAAACCACCTGCACATTTCTTCACTCGCCGTAACTTTCAGTTTGGGCCACACTCTAAGTCATGTTATGCAAGGAACTTAAGGAAACGAAAACTATTTGTACACGTAGTTATCTATTACTTAGAACACTTTTCTTTAAATTCTGGCCATTTTAAAACGGAAATAATGTAAACAATCTTTTAAAGAACCTATTCTGGTACTAAATAGTTTAATTATCTTTTAAAATGACTTTTAATTCACTGTTACTTTTTTTAGATTTTCACTGGAGAAATACGTTACCAACATAACCCGATGAATCGCCTAACTTTATGAATGAATTGATTTTTTTCAAGAGGTTAATACAACTTTAAGAAAAAATCAAATCCTGCTTTTTATCGAATATATTGCCAATATTTTTTTTTCGTGACTTCAGTAGTGTTAGCCGTATCCAATAGCCAATTATTCAAATTCTTTTTAACACATTTAGCTCACAAATTATTGTCAAAGATTGAGGGTATCTGTCCATAGCGAGCGAGCAAGGCAGCGGAGCGGAGAAACGGAGAAATTTTAACCAATGGAATCGCATAAAATCTCCGTACCACGTGTGAGTCAGTTACATTTTGACTGACATTATTGGTTAATATTTCTCCGTTTCTCCACTCCACTCGCAATGGACAAGTACCCTTAAAGTTTATCCTTTATATAACGCAGTAGAAATAAACAGACGGCGACTTAGACAGACTTTGAAAACACTTTACTGGTTTTTAAACTGACTTATCTGAATTTCAAGAAACTGCTCAAGAACAATAAATGAATGTTGGAAACACTTTTATTCAAAGTGATAAGAACAATAGTGAGTGATGTGATAACTGACATAATTTCATGAAATTATTCATCATTCTTTAAAACTTTTTTTATTTAGCCATCGCCGAACTGGCAGTAGGCAAAGCACATTGCTGGCAAAATACATGCTTTGTCAAACAATTGTAGAGAAATTCTAGATTGAAAAATCCAATAACATTTCACCTGACACGGAAATCGAAACTAAGACCTCACGCTTAGCCGCAGTGCTCGCAAGCACTACACTAAAGAGACAGTTTCAGTCTAAAATATAATAAAACAATAAAAATATCAAGTTTTAAATATAGCCGCATAACATTTTCATAGTGAATACGGTTTTAGAAATAGCAATATGATTTTTAATATAGTTTACGTTATTTCGCCTGACAGGTCGACGGGAATGCAGACATGGTACAATATCTAAGACTAGCTGAGGTAAATAAATTGCCTTCAACGTAGCTATACCTAGTAAATTAAGTTTTGACATACAATTTTGAGTCTTGTCTACAAGTTGTCAGTTTGTGTTGTAACAAATAAGAATTGTATTTTGTTATAGGATTAATCTTTGAAAGATATCAAAGAATACATATAAATCTACTGGTTTCTAGATCGTATATCCTGTGCAGACAACTTTGCCGAGGTCGAATCGTGGACGGGTGAGGAGATCGTAGCTAAATAATGAAAGCCGCAAGGGTCGATCTTCAAAGTTAAGCAAACGCTTGCTGAGGTTGGTCTGTGGATGGGTGACCATTTTAACATAGCGAGTTTCCTCCGTGCCTCGGAAAGCACGTTAAACCGTTGGTCCCGCCTGTCATTTGTAGATTTTTGGCAGTCGTTACGGATAGTCAGAAGCCAGTTAATCTGACTCCAGTCTGGCCATGAAGTACCGTGTTACCCAGTTAATGGGTTGTGGAGGTCTGGTAGGCAGCCGCTCCGCGTAAAATACTGGTATTCAGCTAAATCCAGTTTGACTGGAAGCCGACCCCAATATAGTTGGGAAAAGGCTAGGCAGATGATGACTTCATTTGAACATTTTTGAGAGTCGTCACGCTGGGATCGCAGCGTGCCGCCGACCCGGTCCTAGTTCTGATCAGACGGCGAGCTACTCAATGCTCGCCGTCCGCAGGCCCGCGCCTACGGCGGCCGGGAATCGTCCTGTGACTTCCGACTCCTGGGGCGACTTCTTCTGTTGCGGCGGCTTGGGCGTGAGGTTTCCCTCTCTCTCACACGTTCGGCCTCCTCCTTTGCTAGCATTACTGCTTCACAGAAGGAGGTGACCGCTTCCCATGCCTCTTCGCTCCGGACCATAGATTGAACCAGGGCCGGCCGCGAGAGGTCGCTGCCGCCGATCGCCTCGACGAGGACCCAGCGGTGCTCCGCCCTAGCAAGGCGGACCTCCACCGAAGCCTCTTAAGCCTAGTTAGGATAAGGTTGGGAAGAGCAGGTTAAGGTCATGCGGAATATATCATAAAAAGTAGTCGTAAGTTTGTATTTTTATTTTTTTGACCTATCTCACCTGATAGTAAGCGATGACGTGATCAAAGATGGAGCACGCTTGCCTAAAAGTAAACTTTTCACTCTTGACGTAAATACTCCCAGGTTGTAGCTACCAGGAAACACAGACTCTGGCAGGGAATTCCAGTCCTTAGCTGTATGCACTATGAATGTGTTCCCAAAACGTTTTAGAAAAACAGCAGCAAAGATTTTACTCCAACACTTAATATATCTATAGTTTTACTGTAATTAAACATCTTAGCACAGGACCATCACTATCATCACTTGGCGTTAATTCCGTCCCAAGGGAAACCGCTTTTCCTATTTTCTTTTACGTCACTGTCCATCACATCGCGTCCCTAAGGAAAATCTCACACTAAATGTTGTTCCTCTACAAAATCTTCTTTAACTGTATTATCAGCCCATAACGTGCCCACTGCTGGGAATAGGCTGTGTCTCTTTTTGGGAGAGGGAGTCGCGGTCGAAATTTTCTTTAGTAGATGCGTTTGTCATGTCTTCAAATAGTGATTCTAAGAAGTTTCAGTATCATGACTTACCGCGATGATGTCAACATGTTGGATTTGAAATCTTACTAATATACATAGCTGAAGAGTTTGTTTGCTTGTTTACTTGAACGCGCAAATCTCAGGAACTACTGGTCCGATTTGAAACATTCTTTCAGTGTTAGATAGCCCATTTATCGAGGAAGGCTATATATCATCACGCTAAGACCAATAGAAGCGGAGCAGTAACGAAAATTGTGACGCAAACGAAGTTGCGCGGGTCAACTAGTTAGTAATAATATCGAGACTCGTCCAACACCTTACGAGGCTCTCGTTAGGCAGTTGGATCAAGGGCTTGATTCAGAAAGCGGTACTTCTGAACGCGATTTGCAGTATTAGAAAGTTTTTCTTCTCTGGAGCCCTTAGATAGCTTGGGGTTTCTTTACGATATTTTCCATCACCGATTTGGAAAAATAAAATGCTTTTCCTGATTTTGTCTTCTATGTCAAATTCTAAAATTTTCCGTCCTGTGATATCACTGGCAAAATTTGCCACGTAAACATGATTTTCACAGTGTTGTTGCGCTCAAACTCAGGACAATGCCCTCCCTTGGGCTTCCAATGACGATTTTCATCTTATTCCCCAATTTAAATCACAAAATTATCCGCCATTCAATAGGCTATAACTGCAAAATTTCGAGTTATCTCATCGAGCCGCGAATATTCTTCTTTAAACATAAATGTAAGCGACGTGACGGTGCATAGCAATTAGGTAAGCATTTGAATGTTTAATATAAACGAATTTATTTAATGGGGTGTGATTTCTGCGTGAGTTGCAGTTTTGTGCTTGTAATATTATGGTCTTAATTTTTTTTGGATCGATGATTTTGTTCAAGTTATACAATTCGTATTTAAGATCATTTTTAATATCGCGTAACACGTAGAGCTAGTTTAATTTACGAATACTTGACTTGTAAATCATAATGTTTAAAAGTGAAAATGTTTATTTTTAAATGGTAACTTCTCACCTTGATGTAAACCCATATTGTTTGCTATGGGCCGCGGGAAACTGGTACTATATACCTACATCATAACTATGAAAATAGAAAAGTAGGTTATTTGACTGGATTTTTATTACATTTCTCAAAACCTTGAAAACAGACAAGACGCAGTTTAAAAATCTTCCTTGAAAACCTAAAATAATGGCAGTGTTATCAGCGTTTTAAAATCAGTGATGAACAGACCAGCACTAACTGCGTGTGACGACACTCACAAATCCCGTCTTATCGAATTGGAGCCAGTACAAACAACATTTTGTGTGACAAAGATAGAAGAATAAGTTCAAAAGTATAACTTCTCTGTTTTTTCCATTAATTTTATTTATTGTTTCACATTTCGTACTGTTTTAATAACATCTATCAAATAAGTACTTATGTGAATTTTTTTATGGTATTCAAATACCCTATCCTATATAGAACTGAAATGTGGTCGCTCACAATGGGTCCTCATCAGAAGGCTCTAAGTCACTCAAAGGGCAATGGAGAGGGCAATGCTTGGAGTTTCTTTGCGTGATTGAATCACGAATGATGATATCCGTAAGAGAACCGAAGTTACCGACTTAGCCCGAAGGATCGCCAAACTAAAATAGCAGTGGACAGGGCACATTGCTCGCAGAACAGATGGCCGATGGGGCCGAAAAGTTCTGGAGTGGCGACCGCGTACCGGAAGACGCAACGTTAGAAGGCTTCCCATAATTAAGATGAATCGATGACCTGGTGAAGGTCGCGGGTAGCCGATGGATGCGTGACGCGCAGGACCGGTCGTTGTGGCGACGCTTGAGGGAGGCCTATGTCCAGCAGTGGACGTCTTTTGGCTGATATAATGATGATGATGATGATGATGAAAAATACCCTATTATCAAGAAAATATTTCAAACTTGCCTCGTGTAACGATTAATTCCAATGACCTTTTTCTTTCAGGTAACCAATAGGTAAGTAATCATAAACCAAAAACTGAAACCTCACAAAAAGACGGACAACTTATTTCCTTTACGGTTCAGTCTCACAAAGTCCCTGATCTATAATAATGAACCCCCAAACATGATCGAGCATGACAGTACACATTCTCCGACTTTTTGTCAAAGCCACTCTTTTACAAAGTTAATTTCCTGCGCAATAAATCTCTGCCTGAAAGATTTTTTCGGATAATTATTCGAAATCCAAAGGATTCAAAGTCTTGTTTCTACGAATATTATTCCATTGGAATATTCATAATAAAGGCTTTGATACGATGTTGATAGGAAATGGGTTTGAAATTGTGTTATTTGTTGTATGCCTGTGTCAACTGCATACCTATATCACAAAGTAAATGGCAATTCTAGAAATGAGATGTTCTATTATTTTTCTGACATGTCCTCATTTCCAGAACAATAATGTAACACTGTTATCCCTATCTAATATAGATTTTCCGGGAATTACTACTGTACTGATAAAATCTATTAACTGTAAAACCACCATGATTGTTGATGGGAAAATCTTTTATTTATGAATGTACGGAAAAAAGTGAGTGTTTTTTTTTAATTTATTTAATAGTAGATACCAGTTTGATGCCCTTGAGTCAATTGATAAACGAGCCAAGAGGATCATCGGCAATGAGAAGCTCGTCGCAACGAAGCTCCAAAGTCTTGAGCATCGACGACGAGTTGCTAGCTTGTCGGTTTTCTACCGGTTGCATTTTGGGGAATGTGCGACGGAATTGCATAATTAAATTCCACCAAGCCCGTTCCATCATCGGACCACAAGACGAACGGCGATGCGCCACCGGTGCATGGTAGACATCCCACCCACGCGCACAAAACGTTTTGGGAACACATTCATAATGCGTACAGCTAAGGAGTGGAATTCCCTGCCGGAGTCTGTGTTTCCCGATAGCTACAACCTGGGAGTCTTTAAGTCAAGAGTGAATAGGTTACTTTTGGGCAAGCGTGCTCCATCTTCGACCACATCATCGCTTACCATCAGGTGAGATGGTGGTCAAGCGCGTGCCTATTATTAGTAAAAAAAAAAATAGTTACAGCTTCATGCATTACTAAAAGTTACTTGATTATAGAGAAAACGTGGAAACAGCTAAAATAAGCGGTAATTAACACGAGATTACCTGCATCTAATCACGCTTAACGAATCAATCATTTCATCAAGAACGCACGCTGCCAATGAGCCCCTCTTCCCCACACAAGGGTTCAATACAACATTATCTTACGTAAACGCGACGTAAATGGAACGTAAACGGGACGTAATCGGGACGTATCCCGCTCAGGGGTGTATTATAGTCTGCAAATTGAAATCTCTAAGCGACTCAGTCCCATAGGCCGCTCTAATCTTCTAAATAATAGCGTTTGAAACAATAAACCGAGATTTGGGTTGTCATTTTGCTAAAATTACGCGCGCCGTTCATGGCGCTAAAGGATATAGACATTTATTTTTGTTGTAGCATAGTTTTGTGGGTACGTTAGTAATTTGTACGCATTTGTGTCAATGGTTACTATCAGAAGGTATCTACATACTTGTATTATGTTCGTGGTTCGAGGCTAATGTTACTAAATCAAATTTTATGAACAAAATTTGTTGTTATAATACAGGGTTAAAGAGATTCAAAGTAAAGGGGTCGGTGTACTCATTATTATGAACAACTTATATCCACAAAAAAAAAGAAAGAAAGAAAAAGCGTTTAATTGCGCCAAGCATGACGTATACCAAAAAAAAATATTAAATAAAACTAAATTATAAAAATTGGGAAGATATGCGTCACATTCGCGCAAATCGGCCATCGCTCAGCATAATACTGGGACTCATGTGCGAGACAGAGCCACAGCGCTGGTTTTCAGCGACAGCCGGCGTTGAGTATGACGTCGATCGGAGCGGCATAAAAGTAATTAAAACGTGATAAGTAAATAGGATGAATAAATACATAAGGGTAAAATATAATAAATAAGACGGTGAGGAGATGGCAACAGACTGTTGTGCAGACGGTGGAATGTGGCTGATTAGTAATGGTGCGCACAACTCTAAAAAATAGCTGTTATCTGTGCGCACCAAATACAACAAAAACTAAAATCCATGCAATGCGCACGCCCACAATATGGCTGACAAACGAAGGAATGCGTCTTGATATTACAATTATTATGCAATGAAGTTCCTGACCTGCGCAATACACGTAATATTCGGTAATATGTTTCTGTTATCAGTTGTCACTTAGTAAAATGTGTTTAAAGTGAGATTTGTTGTGTTGTTAGATTGTGTGTTGGATAGTGTTATTTTTGAGTCATTTTGATGTATATAATATGAGTGTGGCATATATAACTATGTTCCTAGACGCCAAACACGCTCAGATGAGTACCCAAACCAAGCAAATGGGGAAGACGCTTAAGTATACTTGTACTAATGAGTTTAAGCTGTCATGGATTAGTAGTTTGTAATTGTTTTTATCACTCATATTGGATAATCATAGGTCAATAAACAATTGAAATTAAAAATCAATAAATAAATATATAAAAATTTAAATTAGTCAATGTATATTTATGTTTGTATATTTATGTCAGATCAATTAAAATAATTACTATGAGACCATCTCTGAAATAGTGAAAATAACCGCCCGTATACATTTATGTTCGTAATCCAACAAAATATATATCTGATTTTTTTTTGGCGATTTGAGTCTCATCTTAAAACTCATTTATAATAGATAATGAGTACAATGAGCTCAAGTTTTCGTATCATCAGTTACACCTTGTAATAGACAGGACTCATGATAACAAAGTTGATTTGACCACACAATTTAAATTTCTGTTAATCTTGGCCTGGCACCAAATTCAGTGCAAGACAGTACCAATAGAAATCACAAAACCAGATCTAGTATGGCTATATTGGATAAGGTTAGCACACACTAAGGAAATGCATGACTTGATGAAAAGATCCCCAGAGGAATTTCGGATATAGAAATTGGAAATGCACCGGGAAATTCTAACGAACGGGACGTGTGAACGTAGTCTCTCTAGATTTTCGGATATATCCGAAATATCCGGCTCCTCCCGTGGGTATTATCCGGAACAACGAAGTCATGTAGGTATGTGAAATCTTCTGGTGGTACTGAATTTAATATAATTAGTTTTATTTCTGGGTAATTTAATACCATTACAGAAAAGTTTGCTATTGAAGGTATAACTACTTGTTTTAGATGTGTATTTTTTTATTCTCAGTTTATATACATCAGGTGAATGTTTTCGGACTAAATACGATTTGTCAGTTGACCATGCAGTGATGTGATGAGCATGGATGTGACTAGATGTCAATACTGACTGTTGGTAGGTGCGCGTTTGACAACAATCTCACCGAATGGATTCGACGATGTGGTCTACGATGGCACACGCTTGCCTAGAAATAGTCTATTCATTCTTGACTTAAAGACCCGCAGGATCTGTCAGGAAACACAAACTGGGACAGAAAATTCCATTTCTTAGCTGTTTTCTTACCTGCAATTAAATTATTCCCAAAACATTTTGTGCGCTTAACTATTTTAAAATATTAAACGTATTTTTCTAAGAAACACATACCTCATTGTTGTTGTTGTCGGATTACTGAGTACACAGAACTCGTTTCTAATTCCTAGCATAACTTACATCATAATTTATAACCAGTAGGTACCGTAGCGAACACGATTCTAAACAACCCGTCTTTGCACTGACGTAAATATTTACCCAACTGTCAACACACCTGTCATGGCACCAACTAGAAATGTCAAAATGGCGGTTATTACACTCCTGCCGTCCACTTCATTATTATTATGTTTACGTTGGTTAAAGTTTACGCCGGCCCCAATATGGCGAACTTAAATATTAATGCTGGTCAAAGTCATTAACGGGAATCGATTAATTTTGCGATGAGTTATGATAGTGTGGTTAATTGGATTGGGTCGTGTTGACGGGTGGCCGCCATCTTTCTTTTGTGTAGTTTGACGTTTAATTTTTAATAATAGACACACTTAGGTGGTTTACGTTTCGTTATTGCTCGTTACATCAAGGGTCAGAAAGATAGGTGCGCCGTGACAATGTGACAACGAGGCAAGGATTATAAATAAAATACTAGCTTTTGCCCGTGACTTAGTACGCGCATATCCCGTTTTTTCACGTTCCTGTGGGAATTTCGGGAATTCTTATCTTAGTGTTACTCTACACTCTCCAAGGAACCTACATGCCAAATTTCGGCTTTCTACGACAAGTAGTTTCGGCTGTGCGTGGTCTGTCAGACACTCAGTCACTCAATCAGTCAGTAACGGAAGAATTTTATATAGGAGTAGGATTGATTTATGAAAATGCATCTTTACTTGTTGTTGCATTATCAAGTCACATTAAGGTGGAAGCGCCAGGGTAGCCCGCGAAATTCAAATATTTTATGTTTTTTTGCAATTACACCAGAGGTTTTATCAGAGCATTCCGTCTAGCAGAGGATGTGTTTGTGTGTCGCATTGGACCCCAGAAACCTCCGAGTGGCACCTGCGGTTGTTGCAGTGGCTAGCAAAATACTGAGGAGGGAGAGCCACCTGAGCTAGGAAGCTACTAGGAAGTTCAGTCGCGTACCTGTAATACTTACCATATTATGATGAAATCTTAGTAGCTTGGAGTCCAATAGACCCCACGCGACTAATTAAGGGTTAAACACCAATAAAATCGTAGTAATTTACCTAGTCTCGCTTAGCGCAAGCGGTTCTATTGTTTCTTAACAAACACATCGCGGTACATCCTCGCTGATCTCTGGTAGAAATGCAGCCTAAGTATCTTAAAATAAACTATCACTTTGTGATCTTATTCTTATCGTATGAGTAGTAAGGTCTAACGATCCCCACACACCCTAGTGTCGGAGTTTCTAAACCGCCTCAAGGGCCTCTGACATGGTTTATTTGACGACAGCCATTTGGCAACCGGGACCACCGGCTTATACGTGCCTTCCAAAACACAAAATCATCTTTTTTATCAGACTACCAGGTGAATCAAGCCTGCAATGTCCAAACTGGAAACAACTTTACAAATTATGCTTCCCGTGGGAATCGAACCCACGACCACCGGGTCACAAGGCTTACGCCTAAACCATTCGACCATGGAGGCACTTTATGATACTGAATACTAAATAAGTAGCTAACTATATCTACTAATAGATATATTACATTATTGTTTTCTAGGGCGGAGCTTGATCTAAAGCGGAAAACCGGCGCTCTATTCAACTTTTAATGGAACTTGGTAATAAGTTTAAAACTTGGGAACAAAAGCAAACATGACGGTTTGATAAATGTGTCTTAGATTTTCAAACACTGAGCATCGCAGTCGCAGGAGTCTGTAAGGTCTACAGTAGTGGAACTAGAACTATCGAGTTTAAGTACTTTGACGAGTTTAAGTACTTTTTTCAGTTACTTTTAACGAGTTAAGAAGAGAGAGAGAGACAGAGACTAAACATTGCCATTCAACGTGGCAATGCCGCCAGTCTCTTGGGCACATAACCTGCTGACAGCGTTGAAGATGAATTTTTTGATGCTATATTTTAGTTTTGTTTTTAGTTTAGTTTATTTTTAGAAAATTGTTTTTTTTATTCAATATCAGAAATTTGGTAACAATTTGCTATAATGATCAAACATCATGCAATATCAATGACGTATCTGGACTTGTCACTGCTATCGCTAAAATTGGGCGTTTTTGGTTACAAATTGGAACTCATGCTCAATCAAAAACAACACTTTCAGAAAAAAGAATGCCCAAAGAAACAAAAATTATAAAATCAAAAACCTAATAAATTATTAAGTTTTATTTTATTTAGCACACAATCTTCGGTAAAGAAGAATATTGAATGAAGCATATTAGACATTAAACGCTGTGTACAGTAATAATTGGACTTCAGATATATAATTATATTGCATATTGTCATAGTTGTGTTGAATTGGCTTAGTCTGTAGTCTGTCACTGTACTTTTTAAAATGAAATATTGATTTTTTAGCAGAATCATATTATAACCATAATATTAACAACACAACAACAGACAAATTTCATTTTCATCTGTATCGCTAACGCATTTGGTTCATGGTTGATTGCAAAAATTTGAAAGTGACAGATAGCGTGATGTGCTTTCTGGTTTTGCTAAAGTGGCCTTTATAAACCCGCAGATAATATAAACACAGGAGTGATATTCGTATAATAAGAGTAAAAGAAAAAAAAACAGCAATCGTACGTTTGAAAGAAGAACAATAAAATATAGCCGATCCTTATTCCCTTTATTAGCATCAAATGACCACTTATGTAGGAACGTTTTTTTCTCTTGACCAGTGAACTAGAAACTTAGGGTCCGGTATTTGTACAGGCTCTGACATTGAAGTGGGTTAGGCACAATAAGGACCATCTATTTGGAATTATCCACAAAACCCTATTTTGTGTCAGACTTCTGAGTGAATGGAATTAGCTACTTTTTTAATTATTAGAATTTTCGGTTGGGTACTTAACTTAATAATTAAACCTAACTATCCTAATATACTGAGCCAAAAGTTGACTGGTAGAGAATACCTTGTTGCATTTTGTACAGCCAATAAAGCTATTGGGTATGCAGGCAGCTAACTTACAAGTACTTTTAAACAATGTTGTGACTGTGCTAAGTAGACAATTATTGTACAACACACTCGTAAGTATGCAAAAGCTTAAAAAAATGTAATACAGACATTCAAAATAAATATTGGCAGTGCTGTGGAAAAAATAATATTTTTTCCTGTATACCGAAAAGCTTTGTTGACTGTACATAAAGTTTAAACAATATCATGTTTTCCCCCTAGAGTTAAAACGAGTTACTGTTAAAACAAAGCCTCAAGTCTTGCTTCACTTCAAAGATCGAATCAGTTAAATAAATGATGAACACTCCGCGAGTTAAGGCAAAAGGTAACCGCTACAAAGCAAAGAATTGTTTTCATAAAATATCATGACTTCAATAAAATCGAGATGTCGCATTGTCATGAAACGCCTATCTATATGAACCTTTACACAAATTGAGCAACAGCAAATAACCAAAACTTCCTTAATACAACATTGATGTCGACGTGACAACAACGCAACGTTTGCTCAACAAATATTACACTTCCATGAATTCCCGAACACGGTGTTCCGGTGAAAATGCAAATATTGAAGAGCAAGTATCGGGGTTCGATGCAAACTAGATTTTGTTATATTTGCCATACCGCCCGAATGTTTGAACGGGCAAATTCGTATGGCATATACGCATTAAAATTATAAGAACAGAAGGCGAAATTGCACTTCTCCATTTATTAGCGAAAATAAATGAACGTGCGCTTCAGCCAGTTGGAGCGAGGTAAGTTCAGCTAGCTTAGCTCAAGTTGCTTAGTTAGGGTTTGTCTTTGTTTTTTTGTTATTTGAAACGTGTTTGCTCTTGACTTTAGTAAGTCTTTATATATACTAGTTTGCAAGTATTAAAATTACCTCAGCTGTGCGATCCAAGTTACGCGTAAGTTAACTTCGCTCTCAACAATCAGGAGCTGGGATATCGGTATATTATAGTGTTTCACACGCAACTGTCAAAGACGAAAGGTATACAGGTGGTCATCCAAGCGTAGAGAAGAAATAAAATGGCAGGTGCATAAATCTAGATCTATGTATTGTACTAGATACACTTAATAACTTGAGTCAAAGTCCAGTGGTTGCCGATATCGTTGGAAACCTGTTGCTGGGCAGCCAGTAAGAGAAATCTATGCTTGTTTTCACCAATTGCCGCATTCGTAAGCACAATATAAAACGGGTAATATATACGAAGGTATGATGATCTCAAAGTAGCAAACTGTCTCAAATAAATGCCCGTCGCGAAGGTGCCAGCACTGCTGAAAATGTGTCTATGTGTGCATGATTTTCAGTCACTGTACGGACTAGACCTTTTGTATCTATCTTCTTTGTGACACATGTCAATTGATGAAATTTATTGATAATCCGATAAATATGTGTGTTTAAGGGGTTGAATTCTAAAATTAACGTGTTAGGTTGATAAACTTAATTGGGGGAGTTAATAACTGGCTGTGCCAGCGCGGGTTTTAATTACAGTGAGAGTTTACTGAAAAATTGGCATTTGTCGTTTTGATCTTTGAATTCCAAACCATTTGGAATTTAGTTCAAAAGTGATTTTGATTTAATGAGATCTGTTGGTGTAATAGAAGGGGTTCTAATTGCTTGCATTGTAAATAAATTCTTAATTAAAAAATCTGTTAATGTTAGACAAAGAAATGTGTAAAGGAATTTTTTTTTTCCTTTTTTTTTTGTGTCGATAGCCACTCGCAGTTTCAACCCTAGAGGGTTGTCAACTACTGAACCGGACTTGCCTGTGTGGGCCTCAAGAATTTAAGGCCCCCAGCCGAGGCTACAAAATTTATATATACTAAAACTCCGCTCGCTGAGGGCACCCCCTGTGTGGTACGGACCTCGGCTCAACGGCGTCGTTTAGGGGGGGGGGGGGGGGGCAGCAAGAGACTGGCTGGGTCATGTCATTATTTAGGGAGATATTTGTCACTACTGGCTCAGCTTCGCGGGCTGGCTCGTTTGGCAAAAGACGGGGGGGAGCGTTACTGGGACGTCGCGACGGACCTCGGCGGCGAGGTCGGAATACGGAACGCGGTCTGTATTTGTGTTTCTTGAGAGTGCTGGTTTCCCTACAGCTTTCTTGAAGGACGGTGATTGGGTCGTCAGGGTCGACGAGGGTATGCCGAGGTGCAAAGGAAATAAATAATCAAACTATAATATAGTTCCAATTCACAGTGGGCTACTAAACCATAAAACAAATGATTATTATAATTTAGTTATATTTAATTTCTATTTTATTTGGTATGCGTCATGCTTGCCGCAAATAATCGCTTTTTCTTTTGTTTCTCTTCTTTTATTATTTTTCCTTTTCAAAGGAGTGTAGGTGGGGAGCTAGGTACCTAATAGCCGCTGGCGATATGTTATCTGTGGCCACACAAAGACTTGAGGTGTTTCAAATGTGTAAACAATTTCCTTAGGGCTTGTTTGTTTTGGATTTTACTTTGCCATGTTTTACCTTGCGGCTTGAGATTTTTTCTAATACGCTCTAGGATATTTATTTTATCTAACGGAGAAAAGTTGGCTTTACAATAACAAATGAACAATTCGAAGCCAACCATTGGATTTCTATTAAAAAGAAGGCACATGAACACATCTGCCAGTAGTTGGTGGAATTCATTACAGCGTAGATTTGATATATACGTTTTTCTAAATAACATTGTTTACAAGTATGTTCTTAAGTATGTATATAATTTTGTCTAAATCAAGCATGATTTTTAGGGTTCCGTACCCAAAGAGTATCCAACGCAACCCTATTACTAAGTGTATGATCTCTTGCTGGACCCTACATTACCTTTAGATGGGAGATGAATGGAATAAAAGAAGGTAAGTACTAGAACACTACTGTATTGTCCCAAAAGTACTTATAGGTAAAATTAGCTTAATGGACTGATGGTGTGGCAAATGAAGTGAGTGACGCGGCCCTTGTTGGCTGTAACGAGAACGCCTGGCTGACTTGATAGCCTAACGCGAACTGAACTGCATTATGAGTTGAATCGAAATGTATGTGCGGCGTAAACTGCTGAAGTACATAATGTGCGGTTGCACCATACACTAAGCTTCCGCTGTCCGTCCATCCCTCCGTCCGTCCGTCTCTCTGTCAGCGGGCTATATCTCAAGAACCGTAATAGAAGACAGTTGAAATTTTCACAGATTGTGTATATCTATTGCCGCTACAACAACAAATAATAAAAACTAACGTTTATACGGAACTCTTCGTGTGTGAGTCCAACTCGCACTTGGACGGTTTTTTGTCGGTTTATGGAACAAAACCCTTCGTATGCGAGATTGACTGTCGCGTTTCGCATTGATTAGAGGTCCACTGGTATCTGCTAAAAGGTCTGTATTTTACAAGCTAGAATAGCTTTTATTCTAGCTTGTAAAAAACACCGAATCTGATGGAACATATTTCTCAATCTTGGATATGATTGTCACTATAGCACAATTATTTCACAATATTTGTTTTGTTTTCATCAATATCAAATCATCATGACTAGCCAATTCTATTTTATTTGCCGCCGTTTTTATGACTAGCTTCATTGATATCCTGTCAGACAGATTGTCGGATTAGTCAACGAAGATTTGATTTAAATCTTTCAAAAATCATCGTTACTTGCAGAATCTTATTACGCAATAATATGATGAATTTTCACCAAATGTTGAACATCTGTGCAAAAGACATCGAAATATGCAAAATGTTTGGAAAAATAAAAGATATCGAAAGTGGGAATCGCGTACATGTTACAAGAGCCAAATTGGATAAAAAGTACGCATTTGGGTTGAAAATAAAACGCAGGTACAAATAATCTCGTAAAATCGTATCCACGCTACTTGCAGTGGTCGCAAATAAAAATAATTTCACCTTCCCTCATATTTAGTCTTATTTGGGGGTCCAACCTCACTCTTATTTCACCACAGGGTCGGCATTGCCACGTTTTCTAATTGGGTATCTTATGTAGGTCTTCAACCCTCCACAGAACTTTATTTCGCAAACATTTTTGGACATTTCTTTCGTACTGGTTTTGAGGCCGAATTTTCTTAGAGGCTACGTGCGTAGTCTTACACTTAAAATTTAACACAATCATCATTACATTGATTATAATCAATTAAGTAGCATTATCATTTGTTAATCTACTGGTTTAATTACTTGCCATTCATAATATTTATCTAATTATGTCTGTTATCAAGCTACCTTAATCTTAAGTGTTTGTCTATTAGAAATGTTTTCCGAAATTTCATCATCTTCCGAGCAAATACATTATCAAGGTGAATTGGCAAAATTCGAGACTGTGAGGAATATCGAAAAACACTGAAAAGCGTCTCGAGCATATTTTGATGAAAAGTAAAACTGCATCGTTGGATTTTTGAAAAACCGTTTTTCCTATCAGGGACAACCGGTTCGATTCCCGGATAGTAGAAACGGTTTTATTATTACAGGGCATATATTTTTGAAAAAAAAAAAACATCCTGTATTAATACAACATCCGAAGGTGTTGCTAATAAGGATCAAATTCTGGGAAGTAATAACACAAGGCGAACTAAAAGAAAACTCTCATTTTTAACAACTATTTTGTTAAAAATATTGTTTTTTAACTTTCAAAAACAAAATATCAGGTGAGTCTTTTTCCAGATGGTGTGTGTGTGTTTTTTTTTAATTAACTGGTTTGAGTAGGAACAACGATATTTAAAAAAATGCAATAATGCAGTTTTAATTTTAATCAAAATAGAGCTCGAGACTCCTTTCAGTGTTTTACGATATTCCTCATAGTTTCGGATTTGGCCATGATAGAAGGCACACTTTAAGAATGTATCCTGTAAACAGCATATTCCTTCTCTTATCTCAATTTACTTGGGCAAGGCGTATCATAACCTATTCACCCATATAACTATCTCTCTTTGCCGCTATCTCCATCTCCATCTTTTCAGCCACATAGTTTTACATAATATACCCATTGTTTCTTTGATTTTCCTACTACTAAACTCGAAAGATTCCTCACGACGTAATGTTTAATCATACTCTGCCTAGCCTTTTCCCAACCATATTGGGGTTGGCTTCCAGTCAAACCGGATTCAGCTAAATACCAGTATTTTACGTGGAGCGGCTGCAGACTTCCATGACCCATTGAATCGTAATAATAATAACACAGTGCTTCTTGGCAAGACTGGAGTCAGATTTACTGGCTTCTGACAATCTGTAACTACTGAAAAAGATCTACAAATGACGCCAGAACCAACGGCTTACGTGATCTCCGAGATATAGAGGAAACCCGCTATGTTAAGATGGTCACCCATCTAAAAAACAACCTTTGCCAAATGTTGCTTAACTTTGAAGATCGAGCCGTGCGGCTGTTTCTTTAGCCACGAGCTCGTTTCACGACATGTTCCACATTCCACTATATAATATCATATCCGTGCAATCTAACTGCCACCGTGATCGAGTGGTTGAGTCGTTTGCCTTATAACCTGGTGGTCGTGGGTTCGATTCCCACGGGAAGCATACTTTGTAAAGTTGTTTTTAGATTGGCTAGGACATTGCAGGCTTGAATCACCTGATTGTCTGATAAAAAGATGGTTCCGTGCTACGGCAGACACCGTACTTATAAGCCGGTGGTCACAGCCGTTAAATGGCGGTCGTCATATAAATCATGTTAGAAGCCTTTGAGGCGGTTTAGAAATTCTGACACTAGTTATTAATTATGCACATCATGTCTTCTTCATCTTTACATCTCTGTTTGCTATCATCTCGATATCCGCTTTCTTTCCACACAATCCATACATCATTCATACTCAAAACTCTTCATTCATTTTGTTCCTCATTCCTCCGTAAATTCAAACGTGCGGAAATTGTTCACACATTTGAAACACCTCTGGGTCTTCGTGTGGCCACAGATAACAAATCGCCAGCGGCTATGACCTCACTCCACACCTTTCCTTTCATTTCCTTTGCTTGGTTCGTACACGCACGCTAGTATTTATGTGTGTGCTGTAAATTATTTTAGCACTTCAGGTTTGGTGTTTGTTTTGAGTGTCTTTGTTTTTGGATTTTAAGTTTTTTTGATGTGAAACTTTTATTGGTGCGCCTTGACAGTAAAACCAAGTCGTATGCCGTGACGTGGCATCATGTCGTGATGCCCCTAAAACGTCGCTTGTTACTTACGGCGAAGTTTGCAACATAAATGTGCGAAAAGTGTTCTATTATTAAATTTATTAAGATAGATGTTTCACATCTGCCGGGTGTCCCGCGACGGCTAATTTTTTTTCTGATGTTATTTATCATTTACTACAGAATGAAAAAGACTTTATTAGAGCCAAGCATAACGTATTGCATAAAAAGAGAAGTTAAACAAAAACACAATAAGTTATAAAAGTTGGAAAGATTATCGTCATATATCCACGCAAAAAGATCACCGCTTCACATAATGTTTGGTCTAGTGTATGAGACAGAACAGCGCTAGTTTCTGAAGAATTCTTAGGTTGGAGGGCTCTGGATCCAGGTAGTCAAATAAAACACGTAGCACGATAGACACTGGCGTACTATATAATGACTGGCAAATCTACAAACCAGAACTACCTGCAATCCTTATTACTAATAAATATAAAATTACCTACATTTACTAATTATTACATACATAACACCTCCGATCTTATTTCTTAAAAATAATTTTAAGCTACATTTTGAAAACACACAAATGCTAGGAATATGCACTACTTATATCTCCCTTTATACAAGCTATACAAATTAATCAATTTCAAATCGGACGACAGGTTTGCGTATTCGCTGGGAGCGTACCACTGGTGGTGTCGACGTAGCATTACCACTAGGTGGGTCGGTGGCCGGAGGTTCCGGAGGTAGGACATTAAGTCTGGAATCGCTACTTTTATCTATCATGCCTTCCTCCTGTGTAATACTTAACTGATCTTTACTCAGATGTCCGGCGTTGGGAATCTCCGCCAAGGTCAGCTCAGCTTGTGATGGCTCAACATTCTCACTTCGGTCTCCTAGTTCTTTGTTATTCTCATTTATTTGGCAAGGCACATCTGACAACCGAGACCGGCGCCTAATTTGATCAATGTGTCTTTTGAAGAGTCGACCGTCACCGCTATTCACTACATACCTACGAGTACCTTCCACTTCCTCTTACAGTTCCTTTCACCCATTTATCTGAAGCACCGTACTGTCTCGCCCAAACCAAATCCCCCTCGCCCAGAGAGCGTGGCTGGCGTTCCCGGCACCCTGCCTGGCGACCCTGTATCTCGCGGACCCTGTTTTCTACTGATCTGTGTCCCCGTAACAAGTCGAGCCGAGATTGAAGTGAGCGTCTTTGTAGCATCGACGCAGATCACTGCGTCGATGCTACAAAGACGCTCACTTCAATCCATCAGGCCGGCGTTGACTGGTTTATCTATTTATTTAGCCTAATTTGTCCCATGGCTGGGCAAAGGCCTCCCTTTTCCGCACAACTCTGCCCTATGCTGGTATAGGCAAATATTTTCAGTAGGAGTCGAGCTCATTCCGCCTCTTCACTTTGGTCTATTTCGTGATGTGGTCGGGAATAATTTTAGTAGGTACGGAATTTTTTCGAAAGAATCATTGCGGCACTGGAACACCTTTGTGTGAGGCGTGCGTAAGAAGAACACGGATCCAGGGTTGTGAAATTTGTTAAAAACGCAAAAGGCACTAGAAGGAACACGGATTTAGTCAGGTTTTAGTTAGTAAAAGTCTGACACTCCTTTCTGCTTGCCCAGAGCGGAAGGAGTCATTTGATGATTCTTATAAAAAGAGGTGTTTTTATTTCCACCTTTAAGAGTCCCAAAGATTGGAAGACAGCGTTATGGATTCCTTTTTTGTGTATTCTGAACACAGTTATGTATATATCATGGCATCTTATTTAAATTCAAGCTTATTTTCCCTTGAATTTTGACGTTACAACTCAATTATTAACTTCTTCCCTTTCTTAAGCCTTTCTTTCGTCGTGCCTAGAGTGCTGTTTTATCTTTTTTGTCGAGTTTTATTAGACTTTCGCTGTAAAAACCATTAACAACCCGCGTGGGGAACAAGCTGTTCGTTTCTGGAGGAAACTACGAGATTACTCGCCGGGACGTACTTGGGAATCAAAAGCTTTTTAGTTTAATTTTAAACTTGCTAGCGGGTGGTACTTTAATTCAAATTAATAATCATCATTTATTTATTTATTTATTTATTTACATATGCTTTATTGTACACCAAAGAAGAAAAAAAACAAAGAATACCTTAAACTAAAACAAAATACAATTGGCGGCCTTATCGCGTTCCGCGATCTCTTCCAGGCAACCTGGCATCATTATCATTATATTAACCGAAAGACGTCCACTGCTGGTCTGGTCCTGTGCGTCTCGCATTCATTGGATACCCACGACCCTCACGGGTCAGTTTTTATTTTATTGAAATGATAAAATTACTGATATGTAAAATTACGTAATCATAGTCTAAATGATTTCTTTCTTTAATTTATTTTCGAAAAAAATATTCACCTATCATTTTGTATTTTCGCCAACTTTGGTTTGCCTATTTACTTTTGAGGAACGTAAATCAAAATAAAATTTTGAAAAATCAGCTTTAAATAAAACTAAAATATTCTATTTCTATTTACTGGGATTTGGCTGATTCATTTTATTAATTAGATACTTTATTGTACACCTCATAACAAGAACAGTAAAAACGCTTATAAACACTAGTGTACATGCTGATTTTCTAAACGCTTAAACTAAACTTTGTTTGCTGGGTAAGTACATCAACAACAATGGTATCTGCTGATAAGTGGAATTTCTAGAATTGTTTTATTTTTCTAATTCTCTATTTGGTAAAATCTTGCACTCTATAAAATGGAAACTGGTATCTTTGCTACCATTCATCATCATCATCTGCCTAGCCTTTTCCCAACTATATTGGAGTCGGCTTCCGGTCAAACCGGATTCAGCTGAATACCAGTATTTTACGTGAAGCGGCCGCCTACCAGACCTCCACAACCTATTAAATGGGTAACAACACGGTATTTCTTGTCAAGACTGGAGTCAGATTTACTGGCTTCTGACAATCCGTAACGACTGCCAAAGTTCTACAAATGACAGCCGGGACCAACATCTTAACGTGCTTTCCGAGGCACGGAGGAAACTCGATATGTTAAGATGGTCACCTATCCACAGACCAACCTTGGCAAGCGTTGCTTAACCTTGAAGATCGACCTGTGTGGCTGTTATTCTTTAGCTACGAGCTCCTCATCGGTATCGGTATCTTTGCTACCATTGATACATTAAAATTCAGGTGATTTTTGCCATATTTCCATTTTTATTATGTATTTTGTATACAGAGTAGTGGTACAATAATTTTGTTGCCACCATAAATCGTTAAAACAGGTACGCCATAAAATGTCCACGAAGAAACGGAAAAATAAACCTCGCTGTTACGGAAGTAATAAATATTTTCACGTAAACAGATAAACTTAGAGCAGGCTTATATTTTTATATTATTTTGACACGTTTTATGTTTGAAAACGTTGACCTTTCCGAAGTATGTGAATATAAACTACCTAACTGAAAACCTAAAGGTATCATTAGGGCTGATTTTTTTACTGAGAAAATAAAAATTGAGATTTTACAGTAAGTTTAAAAAGATAATTACGTCAAATGGAAAAAAATACCATCCGCTAAAATATTGTAAAAGTATATTTATAAAAGGTGCCTTGCCTGCTGCCTTTTGTTTTCTGAGAATGTTGTTCCCGTTGAGAGGTTTTCAACCAAAATGGATTATTTGAAAAGAGAGAGAATGAACAGAATATTTTACAGGGCCCCTAGTCTGCTAATTTTTATAAATTCGTCATTCCAACACGATGCCATTGTCATTTTGCTAAAAGTTCGTAATCTGCTAAATTCATAATGGTCCTTCACTGATCGTTCAGTAGCATGCCAGTGGTCTCGTAATGAAATTGTAGTGGAATGACAGTGTCGTATTGCCATTATTATAAAACCCGTTTGGAGAAATAATTTTCGAAAAACTGCTATTAAATTTGAACATTAATTTATGCCAGATTGCTATTGTATATAATTTTACATATTATTTATTAGTGTTCTATGAAATCTGAAGTAGTAACAAAGTCGTAAATAGCAAATACGTAATGAAACTCATTTATATTTTATCCGTTTTGCTGTCAAAGTCAAATGTGACATTAGTGACATTAGGTACTGTTTACTATATTGACGTCGACGACTGTTTTTATTTGTTTTGAAGCGACCGGTGTTTTGCAAAGAGCTAATTGAATTTTAACGTGAGCGTCATTAAAAAATCAAATAATTAATAGATTTGTTTATTGTTCTTTTTTACTTCTCAATAACGACATCATGAGACTGCATCAATTGCGGAATAGCAACGGAACGCTGCAATACAATAGGAAGGTGAATATTGGAAATGAATCATTCTTCCTATTGTACAGGAATGGGTGGGTTAGTATCTGATATTTCTATATCGTAAACATTTAACATTTTTGTACGTAATATTTAATGTAAACAAACTAAATGGTGTAATAGGTTCTGTTAAGTTTTCTTTTAATGGTTTTATTTTTAAAAATAATACCAGAATGTGTAACAAATTCAAATTCAAAACATCACCAGTCCAGACTAAATCTGTATGGTCAATTACAACCTATTCTCTCTCTCAGAGGGGAGGCCAGCGTCCCTTCAATGGAAATGTAATATGGCCACTTATGTTTACCAAAAATAGCCACTCAGATGTTTATTTATTTCTAAATGCTAGTGCTAGACCTAATAGTCGAATGAAAATTGTTTGTTTCAGATAAATGAAAATGAACTTGAACGAGCTAATCTCAGGAACTACTGGTCCGATTTTAAAAATTCTATCAGTGTTAGATAGCCCATTTATCGAGGAAGGCTATTGGCTATATTATCACGCTAAGACCAACAGGAGCGGAGCAGTAACGAAAGTTGTGAGGCAAACGAAGTTGCGCAGGTCAATTAGTATTTAATATTAGTCAAGCTCTTAACATCAACATTTCTCATTTGCAGGATTTCATTAATTCAGTCATTTTCAAAATGGGCACACACATACACAATGTCTCTGTGTAATGGCTTCCTGTAATGTGGATAAATTATTTTCAGGTGGGTGCTTCAAGTGTGCTTCTTTTGATGGGTGCGAGCAAATAGAGCATCCCGGTATTTCCATTCAGGCCCCTCACCATCTGGGGCATCTTCATCAGCTGTCAATGAGCGGAACAGTCAAGACATTCCTCATTTAGAAGAACCTACCTACACACATATTATGATAATCCTAATGAAGAAGATGATTAAAACGATTTACTTACTGCTATGTTTTATTTTTATTTTAATATAATACTATTTCTGATTACTGTACCTGATATAAGTTAGCACCCTATTAAATACAATATAAGCAAAAGCAAGCCAGAAGTGATGCACATGGCCCTTGTCTAAAAAATATAGTTTTCTGAAAACTTCAGCTTAAAGGTACTGAAAGCCTGAGCACTTTTATAAAAAATCATCATTATAGGATGCAAGCACTGCAGCATAGCTGCAAGTGCATTCTAGAGTATATAGTCTTAGATCTCTATAACGACGAATGTTTGATAATATTTAGTGTAGGAAACATAGCCACAAATATGCATTTTTCGTTTGAACGAATCTCTGGAATCAGTCAGATTTGAAAAAATATTTTTATATTGTTAGGCTATACGGGAACGGAAAAAATCGAGATATGCGCGTACAAAGTCGCGAGCTAAAGCTAGTATTTTATTTAAAAATAATAACCTAAAATATGGGCAAATATTATCTGATTTGGTCAGTGGGTCAAAATTGGGCTCGTGAAACCTTCCTAAATGCTCTAATTTATGGCGAAATCCAGCTCTGTAACGCCAGGCCCAAGTTTTTATGGAGTTACGGTTTCTCCTTTCGGCTCTCATTGAGTTTCTCGAAAACCACTGACACCTGGCGCTTGGCTACAGCAGCCGCACCAATGAAGGGCGAAGTTTGTCCAAAAAATATTGGATATAAAACGCCGGTAGAATGGCGCAGTGACTGGAAAAGCAATGACTACACAATTACGTTCTAATGGTAGGTCACTGATCGATGGAACTGTCAAAATTTTAGCAGATTACCGCATACGACTGTCATTATGTACGAGATTACCATTTTATGCCATTTCGTTCAGTGGAGTGTCAGTGATTGTTCATTGGAAAGTCATAATGACACTATTATGTTAGTAGATTACCAAACTTGTCAAAATCAACAATTATGAGATCAGTGATCGACCATTCTGACACTATTGTAATAGCAGACTTGGGGCCCAGGTCCAGTGAGAAAATCATTCTTCGAGATTTTAATCCATTTGGCAAGCACGGTGGATAAAGTTTTCTTACCTTGCAAATTATAGTAATGTTTATAAATACCTTCTAACATTGAGCATTATCGTTAGGGGTTGCATTATTATTCATATAAAACTTGTCAAAAATACCGTGAAAAATGCTCCATAGGACAATTAATGGTGTAGACAAAATGAAACTGGTTGGTTTATGTACTAAATTTATAAATTTACCTACTATTTCATTTTTAGGGTTCCGTACCAAAATGGTAGCCAACGGAACCCTATTATTAAGCGTCTGCTGTCCGTCCGTCCGTCCGTGTCAGAGGGCTGTATCTCAAGAACCGTAATAGGTAGTCAGTTGAAATTTTCACGGTTTTGTATTTCTATTGCCGCTATAACAACAAATAACAAAAAATAAGGTTTATGGTACGAAACCCTTCATATACGAGTCCGACTCGCAATTGGCCGGTTTTGTGTTTTTATTTTTCTGTTCACTCACACACTGCAAATTAACGGTTCCAATATTTGTAAATATGTGAGTACCATGTACATATTTAGAACATTAATAAGTCTACCTCTCATACTCTAGGTTCATGGTCCTCACAGATATTAACAAAACATTTGTATACCACAGCATATTGTAAAACATTTATATGAAAAGAGTAACTATGGAGTTTCTTGTCCGTTCTTCTCCATAAGAATCTACCATTCCTAACGGACAGTAGAGTCACTATATTACTTTATATTTAAATGATCACGTTAATTGAAATAAACCTTTTGACTTTGACTTACTGACTTATTCACTTTGATATCCGAATAACCCTAAACAAATTCATGGAAATCCATTCCTGAAACATTTGAATCCGTCCCTGGCTAACAAATTGTTGTAGGCGTAAACGTCACGCGCCAGACCCAATTTATCCATCGCTAAATAATTGATACTGCTCTGCTAACGGTATCGCCTTGTTTTTCTCAAAATACACTGTTTTTCTTTCAGGGCCAGTGGTAGGATATTGTTTTCTACATTGGTAAACAGGCTTGATTAGCATTCCGTGTAATTTTGTTCATGATTAATGTGTTTTTCTGGAAATTCCGGCTTTTATATACTGTGTTCGATAACAGTGAACCACGTCTAGCTTAGACGTGGTTCACTGTTATCGAACTCTTACTGGGTAAGCAATAACTATATTAGCGCTCTTAGAAAGATTAACTGTTGATTAGATTAATTTTTATTATTTTTTGTTATAGCAGTAATAGAAATACACAATCTGTGAAAATTTTAACTGTCTTCCTATTACGGTTCTTGAGATACGGCCCGCTGACAGACAGACAGACAGATGGACAGCGGAGGCTTAGTAATAGGATTCCGTTCGTTACTCTTTGGGTACGAAACCCTAAAAAAAACGAAGATAAAACGATCAGGCGTAAAAACTTGTGACATCAATTTCCTGTAAAAATTGTTGCAAACAGAACAGTGACGTCACACGAGTTTTCAACGCATTGTATTTTGGAGGTAGTGGAACAGAGAGTAAAGTCCCACACACCTCAATTGAAAAGGAGGATCCTCCGACCAGGCGGCTGTTGTGCCTGGCGGGCTACTGCCCGGTAGTTGATATTCGGGCTGATGTACCTATATGTTCAAATCGCACGGTAAACTCTGCTTGCGCGATGCAGGATTTCAACGTTGTAGTTCGCTGCTAGTCGGATAGATGGCGTCGCGGTTCTTTTTGTTGCGATGTAGATTCGCTCCGTAGGTCTTTCTTGTGGCGGCCTTGATGCCGCTACAGTATCGTATTCATTTTTTGTTTACGTGAAAAAAGAAAAAATACATGTCCAATATTTTTTGGAAATCTATCTTATGATAATTATCTAATTAGACTTTTTCAGTCATCTACCCTATTGATTGGTGTATCTTACGCCACGACACACCCCGGCACAGAAATGCCAACCTAGCTTTCCTTCTCATAACATCTATTAAAAGAATCATCTTCATCGCTTCGCTAAACCTTTTCCTAGATTTATATTAAATACTAGTAGACCCGCGCAACTTCGTCTGCTTCACAATTTTCATAACTGCTACGCTCCTATAGCCCATAGCCTTCCTCGATAAATGGACTATCTAACACTGAAAGAAATTTTCAAATCGGACCAGTAGTTGCCGAGATTAGCGCGTTCAAGTAAACAAACAAACTCTTCAGCTTTATAAATTAGTATAGATAATTCGCTGACAGTCTTATTTACTGAACTTGACCTGTTTGTTTTAGCTGTAAGTCTTCCATGATGCTTAAATAAATAAATAAATAAAGGAGTTGAAAATATATTATTGAATCCAATATCGTCTCAAAGAAACGGGGTACTAAGAAAGGTCGAGAATGGTATTTGATGGCGTTGAAATCTGTCGTTTTCACAAAAAAATATGGTGATATGAAGGCAGCCTCAAATCTATGGAGGACGGAATATTATGAAAATTGTGGGGTATGGAGGTAATCGATGTTCATAAGGTGAATGCTCCAGGGTAGCCCGCGAAATTCAAATATTTTTATGTTCGTTCATGTAGTTCCAAAGAATGAATATTTCAGAAATAATCATTCTTTCGAACTACATGAACATATAGGGCTATATTGATGATTAAAATGGTTATAATTCTTTAGATAAATACGCGTTACGGTCGCAGATCGCATTTGGTCCACATACAGCTTCACACTGACCGGCAAATTGCAAAAAACATAAAAATATTTGAATTTCGCGGGCTACCCTGGAGCATCCACCTTAAATGAAAGTGATTTTGTCAGACATATATCTATAAATATTTGTTTTTGTGTCTCTAAGATAAACAGGAAAACTATTTACGATATTTAGGTATTTTTGGCAGCTCTCATTCAAGAAATTTTTAGGATGATGATAAGAACATATTTGTATACTGGACATCTATGTCACCACTGTACATACTTAGCCGAGTAGCCTGATAGGATGGCAATGCGATAAGAACTCATCATCAGGAGAGCAGGAGGGTGTCAAACCACCAACTTCAAAACTACTAAGAAATTCCTAGTTGAAAAACAGGAAATTGATTGGATTGGAGGATGAGTCTACAACAAGAGACTAACGAGGCATTTAAAGTGTGGTCAAATATTGATCTATTTGACATGATCATACACTATATTTTAAATCCAGCAAAAATACGTGGCAATACCCGTGCAAACTTATATTAAAGTCGTAAGTTAACATTATTTTCCAAGATGGCGACAGGGTAACACAAAACCAAGCACATAATAATTACTTGCGCCACAATTGCGATGCAGTCCCCGCTATAAATTGGGACTTCTTGCCATAACATTGTTCTCACTTTACAAGTTCTACAACTAAAAGTGAAATACTAGAACTACACAGTTGTTTTGTTGAAACGTCGTGCTAAGGGGCTTTTTAATGGTACAGAAAGCTGTTACGATGATGTGTATTCTTGAAAAGTAAATATTCTTAAAAGTGGCTATTAATGTACCTACTGTCAGATGACAAATACCTCATTTGAGTGGAGTGGAGTTGGAAAAAGAAACTATTTCCAGCAGTGGGACAATTCAGAATGGATAGAGCGCTCATAAAATATGAATAAACTGAAAATTCCTTTTAAAAACAATAAATCTTGTCTTATTTCCTAAAAAAATAGAGCACTTTGCTGCTAAAAATAACAGATAAAATATTGGGTATGATTACAATACTTGTGTTATTTCAGGAGTTTCTCCTGTGGGTACGTAAGCATAAAAGTAAAATAAAAGGTAAAGTATCCACCGACTTACATGGAGCACCTCTGAATAGTCAATGAAATTTAGATACGTGAGTACAGACCTACATTCAAAAATAGAACAGTAAAAATTTCACGACATTTCCATGTGAAGATACGTAAAAACCTGGCGCTCAAAGCTCCACTTCACCGTCTATACGGCCAGCAACAAAAAAATAAAATCTTATTGTAGTCATGTCCGTCCTTCCTATTAAATATTACTATGGCAGCGTGGCCTGGCGTCTCCAACCTGTCACTGGCATGCTGACGTTACATGCCTTGAATAAAACATTACAGGGTTAACGAGTGCAGAATAGTTGGCGTTTTATAAACTGGAAAGTTTACCCTTGTGATTTTCTTTTGATTTGTCTTTGAAAGCTTTTTTCTCTTGAAAGATAATATTGTCAAAGTATAACTCTTTTAGGTCGGTCAGTAGACATTATTTCGAGTATGTTACAATCATATTTTATATTATGGGACCGCGTTCTATAAAAAGGTAGTGACTTTGTGTAGGTAAATATGCTAATCTGAATACTTGATTATTTAAAAGCAGTGGATTGGCGCCAAAGTTTTAGGAAACAGCTTCCTGACAGCAGCTGTCAGGAACAATTAAACATTTTTGGAATCCTTAAATAAAGATAAATAAAGCTGGTAATTGAAAAGTACCGTTCCTATTTATTTATGCAAAAACGATTCTCAAAACATTGGCCAAGTGCGAGTCTGACTCACGTGCAAAGGGTTCCGAACCCATTTCATTTTAACACTATAGATTACTTATCGGTTTTCCCTGTAATCTGTAGGTAAAGAATATTATCTGTATTTCGAAGATAAGGGGGTGAGGGAATGGCCATTTTTGGTCTAATTTCTTGAATAGCTTCAAAACTACTTTATTTTTAATGAAAACCCTTACTGTAAGCCCTTTCATTTGATATGTCACGCGGTAATTACCCAACTGCGAAAGAAGGAGGGTTGTGTTTTTTGAGTGTATGCATGTATATTTCTTTGGCACGCCCTAGAGCCTAAACGGCTTGTCGTATTTTTATATGTGTGGTGTCAATAGATTCGTCTTAGTCTTGAGAGTGACACTGGGTACCTCAAAATTAAATAAAAAACAAAATGGCCGATTTTTGGCGCCATTCAATTGTTTTTTATTTGTATAACCTATCGAGTGGGGTATCAATTGTGGAGACGATTCCAAAAATGTTACTCACTAAAATGTAGAAAATAAAAAAAAAATACTTTGTCAAAAAAACCCGACCGCTAAAAACGACTAAAAAGTTCGAAACAAGTCGCTTTTCAAGCAGTCTGATGCAGTTCAATCAATGATCTGATGCCACCAACTTTTTAGTCGATTTTAGCGGTCGGGTTTTTTTGACGAAGTCAATTTTTGGACACGGTACAGTTTGAAAAACAAACTTTTTTATTTATTTTTGACTGACAGACAGACACCCAAGTGATCCTATAAGGGTTTCGTTTCTAACGGATGTTCGGAGCCCTAAAAATGTACTCAAATTCAAATTCAATTCAAAGCATTTTATTTCAAATAAACCATTCACAGGCACTTTTGAAACGTCAAGGTCGGTCAGTCAAAAACATGGAAGCTATTTGCACGTTCCAAAGCGTAGATCTCTATGGAGAAGAACGTGCAAGAAACTCCACGGACACTCTTTTAAATCATGTTCTGGTTTTACAAAATTTCAAGTTACATATACTTGTTGCTTCTGCATGTGAGGACAATGCGAAGGAAAAAAAAAGGGCTTATTATAAGAATTTTAAATATAAAGATTAAAATAAGCCAATGGCAGTTAAGAGATGACCAGTCTCAACCGACGGCGCCTGTTCACGAACATGACGCGTGTATCAGCACCCTTCAGCTCAACCATTTCGAAGGGAACCGAATGATCAAACCCACGCGCCGCCATCAACGAGACATTTGAGTGAGCATGACATGCTCTCAACCACCATGCTCGTTCATGTCCAACAAGTAAAACTATAACTACTCACATAAAATTTAAATGGTTTCATGGTACTCACATTTACAAAATTTGAAAAATATGCTTCTACTTTACACAAAACTATGGTTGTCAATGACCAAATAATGAAAAATAAATTAATAAAGTGAACGATTAAGTTCTTACATCAAAAATAATAAATAAGTATTTAATATAATAATATAATTTGTATGTATATAAGAATAAATAAACGAAATAATGTAAGAACCTCTAAAAGGAGCGAGCATCTCTTCCAAATATAAAAACATAGAAACCTAAAAAGTGGACCTAAGCAGCTGTGACTGTGGAGCAGGACCAGCATTTAGCCAAGCGTTTTTATCGAGGATATAATCTTCCAGTTTATAATACGTACTCAAATCATAACAGACAGAGTTCATAACTATTCAGCATAAATCACACAGTTTAGAGAATACTTGTACACCAGTCAATTGATTCTTTCCATTTAAACTACAGAGATCGTTTAAAGCTAACCAGTAAATACGACCTCAAAGACGAAGAGTTGTATTTACAAACTTGTACAAATACTCAAGCGCTTTTTCTCGAACAAAGTTTATTGTTGGTCGACATGTCTTCAAACAGTAGTTACTGTTATTCTTTAAAATGGTCCAACGACAATGGACAATGGTTGGCAAAGACCAAAATTTTTGTAGTAGGAAATGCAGTTGTTGGAAACATCATTAAGCGCTGTGGCGCGACCGGCCGGTACACACGCCACTGCGTCATCGTCCGCTTTACTAAGCGCGCACTCCTTTCTCTCATACTTAAGACTTGTATTCATGCCAATAATCTTGTGTATATGAACGGAGCTAACTACACCTCTACGCGCTACTCCGCTGCCCGCAGGAAGTCTCAGTTATTTTTTAGTATTTTGACACCGACTTCTGAAATTAAAATTCTTTTCTTTCTTCGGAAGTTATTTTATACCTTGTAGTGTTTTGATTTTAGAAGTCAGTTGTATTTTTTGTAAAAAAGATTTTTATTTTTTTACTTTTTATTGGTACCCTGGGTACCCATTAATAGCGTACCGGCACAACGTTTTGTTAAGAACTGGTGTAAACACTAAAAAAACATGCGATTTCAGCAATCCCGATCCATTTGCTATCATTTATAGAAGAGTTCCGTTGCCTACCTCCGAAGTTCTTCGTCAGATCTTCACCAAATTAAAAACGAGACCAGTCTAAGAAAATACTCTTCCAAACAAAAAAGAATTATCCAAATCGGCTGAAAATTGGCAAAAATATCGCTGAACAAACATTTTTCATGGAATCTCATAATCAGATCCTAATTTATACCTTCCATCATCAGCTCAGCAACATGAGTTGATGATTACCAGGCACAAATATCTAAATTGCGTTATAAAATTTATGAAAAACATTGTATGTGCCTATAAAGTTTGAGGGTTTCCCTCGATTTTCATGAGATCCCATCATCAGATTCTGACTTGGTGACAATGGAACCAATCGGAAAGTATAAACTTTCAGACGAAATAAGAATTTTTCAAATCGGTTCATAAAGTATGAGGTAACAAACAAAAAAAATATAACTGAATTGAAAACCTCCTCCTTTTTTGAAGTCGGTTAAAAAACATTCATGTTTTTAAAAATAAAAAAAAACAAATAATTTTCGTTTGTATTGCAAAACAGTAAATTATACTCTTTTTTAATAAATCAGTATTATCTTACCTAATCTTATCTTAAAAAAATTAAGGATTAAAATGGTTTCATCTCAACGATTTAGAGGTGATTATATAGATCAGATAGATAGATAGATAAAACATTTATTAGGAACAAGAAAAGAAACACTACACACAAAAGCACATAACTCTTAGATTAGGTGGTTTTTTTCTTATTATATGATACCGATGGATAAATTCTGGCTAAATCAAATTTCGTATCATGTCATGTAGATTACTAACTATTTTTTCTGATGTAATTTCTCTGTAAGTTTCAACGAAAAGCTGCTTCATCTGCATGCTGTTTTTAAGCTTTTTCGAGAAGCCTTAAGAGGAAATGCGGGCGGAGAGACCTGGTATGTTAAAAGTCATGATTCAAGGTTTGGCTCTCGCCTGTTTTCTGTGATGATATATTATTTGTTTAAGCACCAGGACCCTCAAAATTGTGTATGTAGACCGTTATCGTGTACTAAATTTTAGAACTATTAATAAATAATAAAAACATAGGGGCATTGTACATTTATATCCTTCTTATTCAGTTCATGGAAATATCTTTTAAATCGGTCCAATACTGGAGGAGGAAACAGGCCAGAGCCAAACCTCGAATTATGATTTTTAACATACACAGTCTCTCCATCCGCGTTTCCTCTTAAAGTTCGATATTGTTTTGACCATTTGTTCACTTATCCTATATTTTAATAATCCACAGTTTATTGTTACCGGAGTTCACTGCTATCTGTCCTAGCACCACTTGTTGTATATAATCCATTCTTTTTTCTTCAGTTATGTCTGGAAAAGTCGAATATGCTGTATTTTCATGATAAACTGCGTGTATCTAAATAAGCGTGATGTCTAGACCAGATTGTAGTGCATTCAGAGTTTCAGATACACTAGAAATATCTTTGAATGCGAGTTTAGTAGAGCCAAGATAAACCTTATTCTCACGTTGCTTTATCTATAAAATTATGAAAGTTTTAGTTCAAAGGGATTATTTTCTCATATCGGAATGAAATAGTCAAGTAGAGTCAAAAACATAATGAAGAAGAGTAATTTTGAAAAGTCGTTTTTCAAGTATTTAACAAGTTTAACATAGCTTTTGTCTGTTAACTAATTTAAAATACAGATTTTAACCTTCAAATATCGGCGTGTCTCTTTACACAAGTACCAATGTGAGGTCTGCCAGACCATACCTTCAAAATTACTGTACTTCTTTGTACTTTAAAAAAATAACTGCTTGTAACTATTATATTTATACATATACGTTTGGTTTAATGTAAACATAAACTAACATTAGTATGGACTGGACTATTCAAGGGCGGTCTGTCAGATCACACGTCGGTACTTGAAGGTGAATATTAAGTATCGGCCAAGATAAAAAAACAAAGCAAAAAAACCCAAACACATTTCAAAGATCTCATTTGACATTTTAATCTTAACCCACAAACAAACAGCTGATTCCACTCCCAAATACTCGTATCTCAAAAAAAACCCACATCAACCAACTTACTCAATTGAAGTCAAAGAAATCCGTTGAAAACCCAGTCTATTACACCATATTTCAACCCTTAACCGATAATCTCTATATAACATTATTCACAATTCTCCATTTATAAGCGTTCATACTAAAATATATTCCGGTCTGAAAACGGTAGTCCGCGAAAGGGGACCGTCATTATTTTGCGGTGTAATAAAAATGCCATCGGGGGATGCTCGATATTTTTTATAATGCCGTATAGCGGTGGCCTTGTTCTACCTGAGACAGGAGTGGATATGTTACAGAGACCAAGCTCCAGAAAATCGCCCTGAAAGGTATACGAGAATAATGATGCCTATGTATTGCAACCCTAAAACTAAATTTAAGAAACTTTACAAAATGAATCAAGATGGTAGCATCTGCCTAGAATTCAACACTTCTTGCAAAAGAACATCGTTTATGTTATGAAATTGAGTATTCAGGTAACGTTAAATAGGTAAAAACATAGCCACGCAATATAAATGGTATGTAGCAACCTATCAAAACGCGACAGACAGTCATCATGTGAGTTCGATAAGTCCGTGGCTGAGACTTCATTATGCCTTGGGTACGTCAGTGTGACTTACGACTATCATGCACTTGATTAACGGAATTGAACTCCTGTAGTGCCACCTTGGTAACATTCTACTACAACTATTTTTAAAATGTTCAAAATGTATGGGATTGACAAGCGGTACCGAATCGTCACGTGGTCAAACCCTTGCATCCACTTTTCGACATTCATTATTGCTAACAGAATATTACTTTAGCCTTTCTAGCTGCTCGGTATCTACAAGTAACGCAAGATAATTAAATAAAGTTTAGACTCTGTTGAATATTTATTCTTGCAATTGCGGTTCGTGACTTTGTACTGAACGGAAAACTGGAGGATGGAATAATATAAATTGTGGGAGGTTGGTTGTATACTGTTTATTTGTTACCAGACTAGGTAATACAGCTTTGAACTATCTTTAGGTCGTCGTGGCGTACCGTTATTGGTACGTAAATGACTAAATGTGTTTTTTAGGACTTATTTGCGTTGAGTTTTGCAGAAGAACAACGCTTTTGTGTTACTAGTTTTATTTCGATACTAATGATTTTAAAAGCTAAATATGGTGCTGTAGAACGAGAAATAACTTCACAAATTGATTTTAATGATATTTCGTGTAAATGGGGAAGCCTATGATGAACGACTTATAGTGGTGCTGGGTAAAAAAACATTATTTACTAACACATCGTTTTTGTTGTTTCAGGTAAATCGTGATGAAGATACTGAAAACGTAAGCCAGCAATGATACGTTTTGCACGAATACATTTGCTTGGTTGATTTTCAGACAAAGATGATTCATCGTCTGCCCTTTGAAACGACTATATGACACCAATGTGACCTCATTTTACTCGAATAACTTAGTATATACTCAATACACAGAGTATAGGTACATTTTCGATGTTGTTTGTGAACTTAATGGGTGTTTGTATTCAAATATATTTTCTAAATAAAAAACAGTTTCACACTGTAATAAGGGATTGAATTCTAGGCACCATCTTAAAATGATATACAGCGTTCAAGCGTGAATTTTTTTTTTTTATTTGTGTTTTGCTCTTGAATCTAGTCTATGTCAGAGATGACAGAGACAAAGTCTACGATGGAGCGAGCTTACCCAGAAGGAGCTTGTTCACAGAATTTTGAAGAAATTAGGCTTGTAAGCGTTTGGAAACACAGACGCACGCAGCGAGTTCCACTCCTTTGCTGTGCGCATTATAAAAGACGTTTGGAAACGCTTAGTGAAAATTGTTGGAATAGCAACAATTTTATAGGTATTTAAAAATGTATTTGGAATGGTTGACGAATTCTAAATTTATGTCAGACTAAAGTCTCGTATGCAAGCCTATGCCAGTATTAGGACAAGTTAAAATCAGTACCTACCTATAAGTATGACTAACTAGTTTTCCCAGCGCTCCGCCCGCGTAACATTCTGCAAGTATCCCAAGGAAACGTACCTATGGAGATAAAATGGCCTTGACCTAATCTAGATCATAGTATAATCGTCACTGTAATATCGTTGAAGTCATGTGACAAATTTTACCGTAGAGAAAAATACTGGATAATTAATTGTAACCGATCTACAAGAGCGCTGTAAAAAACTGTTCGAATAATGATTTTTATTTTATTTTTATTTTTTCTTTTTTTTTATTACCTACCTATGAAGGAATGCTCTAAATTCTGTAAGTAAAACCAAACTGTCTGCAGATGGTGTTTAGACTGTAAAAAACAGTATTCCTTGAACGTACATCAACAAAAATGGTTGCTCTCTGCACAGAAAACGCCAATCTGTTTGTCTCAATTTAACTCCACAAGGAAAGTGAACTAAACGTTTACTTTTACAACATCTAAAACTTCTCTCATAAACTTATAAGCAAGAACAATAAATGCTAATTTTGGAACATAAAACAACTTTGTACATCGCTCGTCAAACAATATCCTGGATATGAGATGTTTGGAAGTTCTCCCACATATTACTCAATGAATAAGTTTTCAACGTTTTGATCAGACTTGAGAATTTTAAGGCTGAAGTTTATCTTAGAAGTTTTCCAGTTGCTGCTGAAGCTAATTTGCTAGAATGAGTACAAAGACTAGGTAAAATTATTAAAGAATTTAATAACTTGAGAACAGGAACTGTGTTTTCTTACGGGAAAATACAGAAAGAAAAAGCGTTTATTTGCGCCAAGCATGACGCATACCAAAAAAAAAATAGAAATTAAATTATAAAATTTGAGAAGATATGCGTCATATTCGCGCAAAACGGCCATCGCTCAGCATAATACTGGGACTCGTGTGCGAGACAGAGCCACAGCGCTGGTTTTCAGCGACAGCCGGCGTTGAGTATGACGTCGATCGGAGCGGCATAAAAGTAATTCAAACGTGATAAGTAAACAGAAAAAATAAATACATAAGGGTAAAATATAATTAATAAGACGGTGAGGAGATGGCAACACACTGTTGTGCAGACGGTGGAATGTGGCTGATTAGTAAAGGTGCGCACAACTCTAAAAATAATAATAAAAAACTAAAAATCCATGCAATGCGCACGCCGACAATGTGGCTGATAAACGAAGGAATGCGTCTTGACATTACAATTATTATGCAATGAAGTTATTGACCTGCGCAATACACGTAATATTCGGTGTTTCTGTTATCACTTAGTAAAATGCGATCTATACATAGGCTTTCCATCAGTGAATTAATTTGACAATATGTAACTGTAAAATATAAACAGAGTTTACATTTTACAAACATATAAACAAACAAGGGGTAGGTAGCCGATGGATGCGAGACGCACAGGACCGGTTGTTGTGGCGACACTTGGGGGGTGGCCTATGTCCAGCAGTGGACGTCTTCCGGCTGATATGATGATGATGATGATGAAACAGACAATCCCTTAACCCCCTTGTACTTTGTATCGATCTATACTATGTAATGTTATAGAGCTGAAGAGTTTGTTTGGTTGAACGCGCTAATCTCGAGAATTACTAGTTCGAATTGCAATAAATATTGTAGTGTCGGCTATTACGAATATAACATTACACTGTGACTAAAAAAAAAATGACGCAGACGAAGTTGCGTACCCGAAGGGTAACCAACGGAACCCTATTACTAAGCCTCCGCTGTCCGTCCGTCCGTCAGTCTGTCAGCGGGCTGTATCTCAAAAACCGTAATAGGTAGAGAGCTGAAATTTTCACAGATTGTGTATTTCTATTGCCGCTATTACAATAAATAAAATTAAGGTTTATGGTACGGAACCCTTCGTGTGCGAGTCCGACTCGCACTTGGCCGGTTTTTTGTTTGTTGAAGTGTCCTCTACCTACATATATAATATGCATGTTAGAACAGGCACCTTTAAAAAAAAAGATGGCTGCAGGGGGTCTGTGCCACAATGGTTCATCGAAACGTGTGCGTGCAATGTCTGTATCCACCTCAAACTTGGCTGCTTACGTATACGTGTATTTAATAATTACCAATATTTATATCGGCACTAAACATATTTTACATTCCATAATCGTGAATAGTAACAACGGGACAAAGATACGAGTCTCAGGTCACACGGCACTTACTTTTTAAAACGTTTTATTCATTGCTCCATTGAGGGCTGTAACAAAGACTTTTTACGGGACAAATAGGCTTCTTTATTGTGCATGTTTCCATCTACTTAAGTATTGTATATATATATATATTTTTAAGGTTACAGAGGTTTTCTAACGTATTATCTTTAGGGTTCCGGACATCCGAATAAAAAACAGAACCGGTCGGTAACATCATCAGTCCACCCTGTTGGCTTGGAAGGCCAATCCAATCCCGTTAGAGGCTAAATTATTTAGTTCTGTCACAACACTTTGTTGGTCTATCATAATCAGCATCATCATTTAGGCAAGCGTGCTCCATTTTCGACCACATCATCGCTTACCATCAGGTGAGATGGTGGTCAAGTGCGTGCCTATCAATAGTAAAAAAAAAAGAAATCATCATCAGCCAAAAGACCTCCACTGCTGGACAAAGGCTACCTCCAACTGTCACCACAACAACCAGTCCTGTGCGTTTCTTATCCATCGGCTACCCGCGACCCTCACCAGGTCATCGGTCCACCTTGTGGGAAGCCTTCCAACGCTGTGTCTTCTGGTACACGGTCACCACTCCAGAACTATTCGACCCATCGACTATCCATTCGGCGAGCAGTGTACCCTGCCCACAGACACTTAGTTTGGACTTTTTATGCAAATAGAATTTTCAGTGACAAGAAAAAAACACCGCAATACAAAGAAACGGACATATGACCTTTTCACAACCAACAAAACTTCAAAATAAACTGCATGTCAGAATGCGAAAAAGTCGCAATGGTTAAATAAAACGTAAGGCCATGGCTGTCATCAAGAAAATGGCGAATATAAGCTGGCACCAGTAAATCTTTGTATAAAAGTAGGTGTTAAGCTGGGAACTGGACGAAAAATATTATGGGGTTTTGGGCAAAATGGGAATTACTGCCCATACTGGGTAAGAGGATTTTTTTGCTCGCATTTTTATGTTTTGGTGGTTCGATTTTTGAGGTGAGGTAAGCGGATTAATATTGAGAGCGTGCGAATTCTTGTACAGGAGGGATGGTTAGCAGTTTTTAGTGAATAAAAATATTTGTTGCATTTTTTAGGAGACGGTCTGTTAGTTTTTAGTATCGGATTTTTGCGGGATTTATCGATGCGTTTTTCTTATGTCGTAATGTCAAAAATACAGGGCGACTTTTAAACCAACTAGTATCATTAAAAGCCATTCCAATCACAAAAAAAAATAGCTTTTCAGAACGATTTTACTCTCATAACTCAGCGAAATGGGGAACAACTGTTTTTTTTTTAAATTTCTTTACACCTAACCTTTAAATTTATGAATTTCGAAAGTCCTTATCGGTGACAGAATTCCACTTTGTTTACAAGTACGAATCGCATAGTATAATTTGGTCATCATCAATGTAATGCATCTTCTCTTAATATTAATTATAACACAACAAAGTCATCATCTGCCTAGCCTTTTCCCAACTATATTGGGGTCGGCTTCCAGTCAAGCCGCATTTAGTATATTTATAATACCAGTATTTTACGAGAAGCGGCTGCCTACCAGACCTCCACAAACCATTAACTGGGTAACACGGTACTTCATGGCAAGACTGGAGTCAGATTTACTGACTTCTGACTATCCGTAACGACTGCCAAATATCTACAAATGACAGCCGGGACCAACGGCTTAACGTGCTTTCCGAGGCACGGAGGAAACTCGGTATGTTAAGATGGTCACACATCCACAGACCAACCTTGGCAAGTGTTGTTTAACCTTGAATATCGACCCGTGCGGCTGTTATTATCTAGCCACGAGCTCCGCTTATAACACAACAAAGTGATAGGAAAAAAATATGTTGTAAAAATGTCAACGTTCTACTAAACTGTATAAAGGATGTGGGTTCGTCGTTGTGCGTAAATAGAGTGCGAAGAATAATACTTGTTCATGAACATCAACCGGGCGGGTTACCCTAATGATGGCCGATGTAAGAGACAACCCGTTCCTGCCGTATTAAGATGTTTACACGGTTTCGGGTTACGGCGTCTTCTGGGATGGTATTGTTAGAGAAAACTAACATGAATAAAAAGCTTAGTTTGCCTGTCTTTTCATATCTAACCTAGAATAAAATGCTGGAATCTATTGCGACGGTAATGCTTTACTATCGTACCTGATTACAGCGCACAAATTCTAACAAGTAATATTATTTAGATAAAATTACACTCGCAAGCAACTGGAATAACTTCATCGCGTTTTTTTTTTTACAATTTCTGTGCAATGAACTATGGATTTTGTTAAGTGATTTGTAAGTTTTCAAAAACTTATTAAATTTTAAACTAATTTAAATTTCTACGTAAATTTAGGTAATTATTACAATAGGTCGAAGTTGAGGACGTCTAAATGAATAGCAAGTAATATAAAAATATAAAAATAAAAAATAAAATTGTGTTATTAACCCCTCAACATTATTTGTTACGTTCCCTGGCACTAATGACTGCCTATAAATGGTTTTTCATCGGTCAAATGAGTCTCCTCATGGAATCCTATGGAATTTCGTGCCACTTTTCGACTAAAGCAGTTTTCAGCAATAAAGCAGCTTATTTCATTTTCATTTTCAAAAAATCACAAAAACCCGTTAAATATTTATTTTGCCATAATTTTCATTCCAGATCCTGTGCTTACATGTCTCCACACTATGGGCAATTTAGGAAGTTCAATACAGTTTTTAAACATTTTAATAACTTGCGTTCAGTTTGCTAAGAAATGAAATACTTGCAGTTTCTATCATGTTACCTCCATATTAGTTTTATAATTGCGGCTGCACGCCTGCTAGATATAAATCTTCTAATTTCTAAGAGGCGATATCCGCACAAGGGTGGAAAATTAATAGAGTTTGCTCCTTTTAAAAAGTTTAAGTAATCACTAACTTATTGCGTTTTATAACTTATTACACAGTGGTTATTTATTTTACTAACCAACGAAAACTAGAAGGCGTGTTCCAAAAAAATGGAGGGCACTCTCTTGCACTACCTTTAGCCCTTGTTTTCGTCGCACAGTATTCAGAAAACATAACAAAAATAACATGTATTGCTATAGTTACACATACAAAAAGATCACGAACATAATCTTTCATGCAAACTTGTCATGACCATTAAACAAACAACAAAAAAAAAAAATCAGCTAATTCGGTCGAACTGTTTCGAAGTGATGGTCCCTCACACAAATGTTGCAAATGATTTTTACCTATTTAAAAATAAAAGATAGTTCCATTTCCTTTTTTAAAAATTAAAAACAATTCTCTGTTTCGTTCACAATACATAACAGTTTCACAATTATTCCATTTCAAAATGTCACTACATTTGAGCAACAAGCGTGAAGTGACGGTAAATTGGACGCGAAATATCCGTTATTCGCAATCCAATTAATGTATCCAGGTTCGATGCCTAACGCGGTTATATCCAAACCTTCGAATTTATTGATGTATCGTGTAGCGATCTTAATTAAGGTGTAGTCGGAATTCAGAAAAATTACTTTGAGATGGCCCCAGAACAGATGGTCGATGGGGCCATCTCAAAGTAACTTTTGGTCACTGCTTTGGAAGGCCTCCCAAAATTTGTATTGATGACCTTGAGTCATCGATTCACCTTGATGTCAACGGGTGACCTTGAGTGAGGGTCACGGGTAGTCGATGGACGTAAGTCGTATAGGACTGGTTGTTGTAATGACACTTGGAGAAGGCCTATATGCTGCAGTGGACGTTTTTCGGCTGATATGATGACGATGGTGATGACGACTTAAAATGGACAGTATTCAAGACACATTAATGTGATATTCCATCCATCGTCATGCAGAATGGATTGGATGGATTGATTGAATTGGAGGAGACAGTGGTTGTCTTTTATTGGAATTCTGATTTGGCTATGTCACATACTTGCAGTGTCACCTTCACTGCTATATCCTACAGAAAAAAGTGATTGTCTGCACAGTTTTCATGGTCCCGTACCCAGAGGGTAGGTACCCAGCGATACCCTATTACTAAACCTCCGCTGTCCGTCCGTCGATCTGTCCGTTCATCAGTCTGTCAGCGGGCTGTATCTCAGGAACCGTAATAGTTACCGTAATTTCTGAAACAACCGTTCACGTTACAACCGTTTAGAATTTGATTATAGATAAGGGTTTGTTCTATTGACTATACTAAAATATCTTGCATCAATTACCAACAGACACCTCAACTCAAAATATGTATAAATATCAATTTATTTAAAAATAATAATTATGCCGTTTGCCACTCGAATACCAGATGACATTAATAAGAATATACCATTCGCATTTAAAGGGTTAATTGATTACGCTTTGTGACCAGCAAATATATCACACACCAATAACTACGCGGTTGATCAATAACATTTATTGTGAAACAAGCTTGTAATTTTGGATCACAAGCTATTACAAACAGCCAAAAATCAGCTTTTCCTTGAGAAAAGTCAAGGAAGCTTTATCCCAGTCTAATCAGATAAAGCATAATACTAATACTACATGAGGCAAAGGCGATCTGACCTTCACAATCCAAGAACTGCGTAACAGAATAAACCCTACAAAACATTGCTGACAGATTGACCATCTCGAAGGCCTTCGACAGGGTTTGTCACGATAGCCTTATTAGTAAGCTTCCTTCCTTCGGTCTGCCCGCCGGATTGTGTGATTGGATCGCGGATTTTCTGAGGGATCGGTCTATCTGAGTAGTCATAGATGGCTGTTCGTCTGGACTGCTTGATATTAATGCCGGAGTTCCTCAGGGGTCGGCTTTTGGCAACACTGTTCTTGCTGCATATTAATGATTTGCTTAAAACCGATACTTTGGGTATGCAGATAATAGCACTGTTGCTGAGAGATACGTGTCCAACGCACGAGCTGGTGGGTCGTAGATCCGGTCTCTCCGGGACGCTATGGTTGAGCGCATGAACGTGTCTTACAGGCTGTCTCTGAATGGGGCGATGCCAATTTGGTCAAGTTCAAGCTGCTAAGACCCAAGCGTGTCTATTTTCCGCCAAAAGGAGCCAATTTTACTCAACTCCATCTTTCCGAAATGCAAGCGTGCCGATAACCGACCAACTTGAGCTTCTTGGGGCTACATTAACATCTACTCTCAGTTTTGGCTTATTAGCTTGTCGCGACGAGGCTCCAAAGCAGCCTTGAGCATTGACGACGAGTTGCTAGACTGTCGGTTTTTTAAAACCGGTAAAAAACCGACATTTTGGACAATGTTGGGTGGAATTGCATAATTTAATTCCGCCAAGCCTGTTCCATCATCGGACCATAAGACGAACGGCGATGCGCCACCGGTTTATGGTAGACATCCATCCACACGCACAAAACATTTTGGGAACACATTCATAGTGCGTACAGCTATGGAGTGGAATTCCCTGCCGGAGTCTGTTTTTCCTTATAGCTACAACTTGGGAGTCTTTAAGTCCAAAGTAAATAGGTTACTTCTAGGCAGGCGTGCTACATGTTCGACCACATCATCGCTTACCAACAGGTGAGATAGTGGTCAAACGTGTGGCTATCAACAGTAAAAAAAAAAAGATTTTCCGGTTTCTGACAATCCGTATTGATTGTCAATATCATCATAATCATATTAGCCAAAAAACGTCCACTGCTGGACATTTATACCTCTTCCAAGTGTCGGCACAGGGACCGATTCTATGCGTCATGCATCTAGTGGATTCCTACGGTATTCACTAGGTCATTGGTCCACTTGATGGGAGGCCTGTAGAACAACTACCAAAGATCTATAAAGGACTGTTGGTACCAACAGCTTAACGTACTTTCCAAGAAACGGAAGAGACTCAGCTTCTATTAAATATTCACCCATCTACGGGCCTACCTTGGCAACCGTTACTTGAGCTTTTGTAGTCCACCATTGCGGCTGTAATCACTTAACAAAGTGCTTCTCAATTTATAAGCACAATAAGTACGGATTTTAAGTTTATTGAGTACGCAATCCTGCGAGAATGTGATCCTTTGAACTTTGAAACTGTTCTTGTATAAAGAAATGTTAAGGTATTTCTTTTCATTTTACTTTTAGCAATGTCTTTGATCCGGGACCATACGATTTTAGGATATAAATAGCCAGTCTCTGACTCGTGGTTGTTGAGTCTTCAAAAGGGTAAAGTAGCAGCGTTTAAATAGCTAAATTCTCCTTGTTGGATTCTACTTATGTATCCACGAAAGAACTGTGAAATAAATAAATGCAAACGCGCTTGTTATTTATATCTTGAAAACTTATCTTTATGTCGTACTTATCAGTTACAATACTGTCTTAAATAAATCACCTGCCTAGCCTTTTCCCGACTATATTGGGGTCGGCTTCCAGTCAAACCGGATTCAGCTGAATACCAGTGTTTTACGTGGAGCGGCTGCCTACCAGACCTCCACAACCCATTAACTGGGTAACACGGTACTTCTTGGCAAGACTGGAGTCAGATTAACTGGCTTCTGACAACCTGTAACGACTGCCAAAGATCTGCAAATGACAGCCGGGACCAACGGCTTAACGTGCTTTCCGAGGCACGGAGGAAACCTGTCTCCTTATGTTAAGATGGTCACCCATCCACAGACCAACCTTGGCAAGCGTTGCTTAACCTTAAATATCGACCCGTGCGGCTGTTATTATTTAGCCACGAGCTCATCGACTGTCTTAAATAAATGTAGCAGCATAAATGTATAGAGATATAGTAATCTAAAAAATAATAAATTAAGTTTCAATTAAATATCTTAAAATGGCATCCCACATGCTAAACCATTTCACGCAGTTTAAACTTCTTTTTTCATAAAAAACCGCAGTTTTTAATATCCTATGGCCCTCGATCGACCAAAAAACATGGTGGCCGCCGACTTTTTTATAATAAACTATTCAATTGTGTTTGCGTCGTGACGGCTATTGCGCTCGGTCGACCACAGGTTGTTTTACGTTTTATTTGACATTGAAAACTATTATTTTAATTACATAAAAACTGATATATAATTATTTGTCAACTCACCATGACTCTTTATCACAATTCGTCGTGTGTTTAATCGTGAATGAGTACATTAAGGAAATTTATGAAACATGTCTTGTGATTTTAAATACTTTAGAAGCAGTAAAGAAATTACTTAATCTAACATGTATGTAATATTCAACTAATTTTATAACTCTGAAATCGTGAAAAATAACTTTTCTTTTCTTTTAAAAGGAACAGTTGTCTCATAGTTAAAATTGTTGAGAAACGTCAGCCACTATCACTAAAGGATTGCCAGATTTCTTTGTGACGTTATCGAGTTCTTTTTTATTCCTTCCAACTATTACAACTTTACTAAAGTTACTTCTTCAGCAAAATTGATGGCGGTTGCTGCTCCAACGCCAGAGTTGCTACCAGTCACGACCACGCCTTTTTTTGCCAAACATATGATTTTGTTGTACTAAGAACAGTAACCATGCTGTGTTTTATTAAACTTAACTTAACTTTTTACTACAATGTTACTCAAATCTAAGTAAGTTCAGTAAACGATGCACATATTATTCTTATTTAAAAGAAGGTGGTAGAACAAATCAAGAGTATGGACTTGAAACTGAAAAAATAAAATCTACTTAAGGATTGATTTTTCAATCGCAATATATCTTTTAAGGAATAAGAACCTTCTTCAAATAAAAGTTATCCGGTCATTGAAAAATGAGAACTTTTTTTTACTATTGATAGGCACGCGTTTGACCACTATCTCACCTGACCTGACCTGACCTAAGATCATAAATTTATGTTTCCTTAATGTCACTTTTGTCAGTTCAAATTCAAATTCAAAGAATTTTATTTCAAATAAACCATTCACAGGCACTTTTGAAACGTAAAGGTCGGTCAGTCAAAAACATGGAAGCTATTTGCACGTTCCAAAGCGTAGATCTCTATGGAGAAGAACGTGCAAGAAACTCCACGGACACTCTTTTATATCATGTTCTGTTTTACAAAATTCCAAGTTACATATACTTGTTGCTTCCGCATGTGAGGACAATGCAAAGGAAAAAAAAAAGGGCTTATTATAAGAATTTTAAATATAAAGATTAAAATGAGCTAATGGCAGTTAAGGGATGACCAGCCTCAACCGACGGCGCCTGTTCACGAACATGACATGACGCGTGTATCGGCCCCTTTCAGCTCAACCATTTCGAAGGGAACCGAATGATACCCACCACGCGCCGCCATCAGCGAGACATTTGAGTGAGCATGACATGCTCTCAACCACCATGCTCGTTCATGTTAAACAAGTAAAACTATAACTACTCACATAAAATGTAAATGGTTTCATGGTACTCACATTTACAAAATTATAAAAATATGCTTCTACTTTACACAAAACTATGGTTGTCAATGACCAAATAATGAAAAATAAATTAATAAAGACAACGATTAAGTTCTTACATCAAAAAGAATAAATAATTAATTATAATAATAATATAAATTTGTATGTATATAAGAATAAACAAACGAAATAATGTAAGAACCTCTAAAAAAAAAAACAAAAAGGAGCGAGCATCTCTTCCAAATATAAAAACATAAAAACCTAAAAAGTGGACCTAAGCAGCTGTGACTGTGGAGCAGGACCAGCATTTAGCCAAGCATTTTTATCGAGGATATAATCTTCCAGTTTATAATACGCTTGTCTACATAGTGTGCGTTTTATGCATGCTTTAAATTTTCTCTCATTCAGTTCGAGAATATCAACTGGTATTTTATTATAAAATTTAATACAGTACCCCATAAAAGAAGTGTGTACTTTGGCCAATCTGAATCGGGGTTGATCTAATTTGTTCCTATTTCCAGTATTAAAATTATGCCTGTCACTAATCTTGCTAAAGAGATGAAGATTTTTCCGAACATACATAATATTTTCGTAAATGTATTGACAAGGTACCGTCATGATGTTGATATCCTTAAACAGCTCTCTTAGGGAATCACGCCGACGGAGATTGTAAGTGGCTCTGATGGCTCTTTTCTGCAGGATAAATATAGACTCGATATCTGCAGCACGTCCCCATAATAAGATACCGTAAGACATGATACTATGAAAGTAACTAAAATAGACCAGCCTAGCGGTATCTATATCGGTAAATTGACGGATTTTTCTGACAGCGTATGCTGCTGAACTTAACCGTCCCGCAAGAAATGTTAAATGAGGACCCCATTGTAGCCTTGAGTCAAGCGTAATCCCCAGGAAAACCGTGTTTTCGACGAATTCAAGTTTCTCCTTGTTCAATACTATGTCGCAATCATTTCTTTTAACGTTCGGTAAGGCAAATCTGATGCATTTAGTTTTTTTCCCATTGAATACTAAATTATTAGCAGTAAACCAATTTTGGACCTGCTGTAGGGCGTTATTTACGTCGTCAAGATTTATGGAACGTCTATCTATCTTAAAAATTAAGGACGTATCGTCAGCAAATAATAACATATGAGGTTGATTTTTTAAAAGATGGGGTAGATAATTAATATATACTAGATAGAGGAAAGGACCCAAAATAGAGCCTTGTGGTACCCCCATTTTGACTTTTGAACCCCGTGAATTGACACCATTTATTTGAACTTGCTGCTGTCTATCATTTAAGTAAGATTTTATTAGACTGAGTGCAAGTTTTCCTAGTCCGTAATGTCCTAGCTTTAGGAGCAAGGTTTCGTGATTTACACAATCAAATGCCTTGGAGAGGTCACAAAAAAATCCTATGGAATCTTGTGCCTCTTCCCACGCTGAGTATACGTGTTTTAACAACTTGGCACCAGCGTCAGTCGTACAACGACCCCTGGTAAAACCATACTGTTGATCGTGTAAAATTTTATTGATGTTAAAATGATTGAGCATTACTTTTTCAAACACTTTGCTAAAAACCGGCAAAACAGATACAGGTCTATAATTATTGGTGTATATGCTGTCGCCCGATTTAAATAGTGGTATAACCTTACTATATTTCATTATATCCGGAAAGACTCCTTGGTCCACACATAAATTAAATATTAAAGCCATTCATTCATTATGAACTAAGCCATTTTTGGTTGTTTCGTCCTGAATTTATTAAAAATGACACATGAAAGAAACACGTTGTTAGAAGCAATGATGAATTTCATTGAATGTAGCATTAGTCAATCAACTGATAGAATATTTTTTTTTGTTATCGTGAAAGTGTTGCTTAGACGAAAGCGATTTCATTTGTCTCAAATTAAAAAGAAAATTACGGTCACGAGTTTTTTTTGGTATTTTGGGTGTAGAAAACCAATAAACAATTAAGAAACCCATATGTGGTCTACATACTCGAGATGACGATCGGAGATCGTAGATCGCAGATTGTAGGTCAATAGATAGGCTCGTTTTGCTTATCCCGCTCTAATATTATGTAACTCAAACATGAGTGTCTGTTTATCCTTAAATTTTTATTCAAGATAAGATTGTCGCGTACAACAAATAGCTGAATTCATAGTAAAATGTACTGAACTTGAATTCATGAAATACAAACATGAGTTTCTTAAACAAAGTAGCCCTGACGAAGAGTAAGACGGGCGCTAGCTCTGGTATCGGAGCTGCCATCGCTATCAAGTTTGCTGAAAAAGGTGCTAAAGTAGCCATAGTCTGAAGAAACCAGCTGAAATTCGACAATGTCGCGTAGAAATGCGCAAACCCTTTAGTGGTAGCGGCTGACGTTTCTGAAGATGAAGACGTCAAATAAATTGTCAATGACACTGTGAAATATTTTGGCAAACTGGATATTCTGATTAACAACGCTGGTATAGGTGGAAATGCAAATATTCTAGAAGAGAACGCTACGGCAACATTTGATAAAGTAATATCGACAAACCTGCGCTCTGTAGTTTACTTAACTAATCTTGCTGCTTCTCATCTTCTGAAAACCAAAGGTAACATCATCAATATTATTGCTGCTCTCCGAAACTATTCCAATGTGTTCTCATACTGCACATCAAAGGCTGATCTTGATTATTTCTCCAGATTTGCAGCACAGGAACTAGCTGACCATGGTATTCGTGTAAACATTGTGAATCCAAGACCCGTGCAGACTGATATCATTGAAAATATGGGTGCTAATGCTGAAGCACAAGAAGATATTTGGAAACAAATATAGAAATTGACAGCAACAGGATTTCTGTGCCTGAGAAAATAGCTGAAACTGTTTTTTTCCTTGCTAGTGACAAAACCAGAGCCATCACTGGTTCGTCTTTTGTAAGTGATAACGGTACAATGTTAAAAAAGCGGGCGTTTTAGTGATATGTCATAATAAAATATTTATTTCGTTTTTATCATATATCGTTGTTTTATATTGAAAAAGCCTTTTTTAATTGCCGAATCATCATAGGCATACGTTACTTTAACTGTTTCCTTAAAATAAAAGTGGTCAGTAAAATCATTGACAACAGTAATGACCAAAATCCTTTAAAGCTTTTTATGAACATTTATTACCATAATTAAAAACAAATTGATAATGTAAATAGAATTTATGATACAAAGGGCTACATTGGCATGATCTAATTTTCCTTTGGAAGTCGTGATAGTAGCTGTATCTACAAAACACACAAGTAAATGATTCACCTGATTAGTTTTTAAAACAACTTATTCTTTCACTGTTAAAAATTTATGAGATCCCGAGTCCAGTCAAGCCTTATAACTCCAGAAACCAGACTCTCGGTAAACGTATGGATACTTGATATTTAATGGTTGTGAAAGCAACAATAGGCTAGTTTTTTGACGTTCGTTTGATTTTCATGTTGTAGATTAATGTCTTAAATTATAAACGTACATCTGTTTGTTACAGAGTATTATTTCATAAGTTTATTTGAGTAGATTTAAATTGGAACATAATAAAGCAAAATGTAATTAGTTTTATTATGTTTTAATTACAATTATCAAAATAACTAAAATATACCATACAATAATCATCATCAACGCTGTCAACTGGTAATGCGCCCTCTTAGACTAGCCGCATTGCCGCGTTGAATGCAATTGGATTTCTGCAACTACAGCGGCAGCGCCAGCGCAACACGAGGAACTGAGAAGACGGAATGACGCAAATTTTAGGTTAATTTGGAATTGGTTGAGTTTCCAAGGCAATGCTGATCGTGACTGGTGAAAGCTCTTGTATTGGAGCAGCCAATGCTCTCAAATTTGCTGAAGGTTTCAAAGTTCAAGGAAAACTCGACAACGTCGCAAAGAAATGCGGAAACCCTTGAGTTCTGGTTGCTGATGTGTATTAAGATGAAGAAGTCACAAGAATTTTCAATGAAACTGTAAAATATATTGGAAAATTTAAAGTCCTAATTAACAACGTTGGCATAAATCATCCAGCTGGTATTCGTGTAGGAAACGCGTTGCTGTACTTCGAACACTAGCAAAAAATATATAAAAGAGAAGGTCTAGATCATTTCACCAAAAGAGAAGATCTAGATCATTTCACAAGAGCTGTTGTATAAGATATGCGTGAGTGGATTGACAATGTTGAGAGTATGGGTACGACACCGAAAACCAAAGACGCTATTAGGAAACCAGCGCAAAATTTTACAGCACTGAAAAGAGTTTCTGCTCCTGAAGAATTAACTAACTCTGTTTCTGGTGCCAAGCTGTAGTATATAGCTTCTTTTGTAAATGATAACTATATTCTCGTAATTTCTCGGCCTTTCGCAATACCATTAGTGCGAAAGGCCGAGAAATCAGAACGTCTTACGAAACGACAACAAGAAATTGTTGTCATTTCGTAATATTTTGTGTTTTTTTTGTTAGGAAAAGCAGCTTTATCCAGCTTTATCATGGATTCACGGATCGAATATCAGATGTTGACACAACTACAGCCAATCAAATTTTACTATAGATACAATCAGATAAATATTTTTATCGATAAGCCTGAGACATGGAATTTGTTTGCAAGAGTTAACATTTGGGCAATTGGACATTTGGGGGTACATGGGAAGGTTTGATCTTCTGACACTTCCTCCAGCTCCGCCCAGAGCATAAGAGAGGATTCATATGATGATTTCCCATCCCATAAAAATAAAAAAGTAGTCTGTGCTGTGTGCGCGACGTAAAAAGGTGTCATCCATACAATACCTAACTTTTTTTAGTTATTTCCATTCAAATATTGACCGAGAATAAACACACAGCCAAGGTTACGAGTATTTTAATTAGAATAATGTGCCAAAGTGTATAAGCATGACATTAAAAATAGAAAAAACTAATCAGAAGTTCAATTTCATACAATAAAACTAGCTTTTGCCCACGACTTCAGAAGAGCATAATTCCGTTTTTTCCCGTCCCCGTGAGAATTTTGGTAAATCTTCTTAGTACTCCCCAAGGAACCTACATGCCAAATTTCAGCTTTCTACGACCAAAAGGATCGGCTGTGAGTTGTCAGTCAGCCACTTAATCACTAAGTTACTTCACAATTTTCATATCTGCTCCGCTCCTATTGATCTTAGCGTAATGATATATAGCCAATATATAGCCTTCCTTGATAAATGGGCTAACTAACACTGAAATATTTTTTAAATCGGACCAGGAGTTCCTGAGATTAGCGCGTTCAAGTAAACAAACAAATTTGGCTTGCGGAGCTAAGTAAATCAATTTTTACTAAATAGAAATGTGTTAAACTAGATACTGAGTCACGCTGATGTAGTTTTAAACAATAAATTTTGACCGCGGCTATGCCATAGTTAAAAGTCTACAAGTATACCTCTTAAATGTTTTACCACGATTGTGATAATTTATGTCCTAATCGGAGTTATATTGTACCCATTAGCCAAACGCCTAAATCCGTTTAACCTTTGCAGTACAACTGAGTTGGACATAATATAATCTGATTTATAAGCAGGATGCACAACGTAACTCAAATTTTCTACAGGTTGACTGAAAAATAAACCACTAAAAATATCTGTGAGCTATATATTCATGTAAACATTTCAAATCTTCCAGGATTTCAATAACATTCCATTATCACTCACAAAAGTAGAACCAGTGATAGCTTTTGCTTTGTCACTACATAAAAACAGAATAACATCAGCTATTTCTTCAGGAGCAGAAACTCTTCCAAGGGCTGTAAGAGTCTGCGCTTGTTTCCATGCAGCATCTTCAATTTCCGCTGTAGCTCCCATGTTTTGTACGATATCAGTCCGCACAGGTCCTGGATTGACAACGTTTACTCGAACTCCACTATCAGCTAGTTCTTGTGCAACAGCTCTGGTGAAATGATCTAGACCTGCCTTCGATGTACAGTACGCAAAAGTTGTGTTCCCGAGCGGTTTAAGTGCAGCGACGCTTGATATATTGATGATATTTCCTTTTGTCTTCACCAGATGAGGAGCAGCAAGATTTGTCAAGTACACAACTGATCGCAGGTTTGTTGACATAACTGTATCAAATGTTGCCATAGCGTTCTCGTCTAGAATGCTTACATTTACACTTATGCCAGCATTGTTTATCAGAATATCTAACTTCCCAAACTGTTTCACAGTTTCATTGACAATTCTTTTGACATCTACGTCTTTAGAAACGTCAGCCACTAGCACTAAAGCATTGCTACACTTATTTGCGACGTTGTCGAGTTTCACCTTGTTCCTGCCAACTATAGCAACTTTAGCTCCCTCCTCAGCAAACTTGATGGCGGTGGCTGCTCCAATGCCAGAGCTGCCACCAGTCACGATCACCACTTTGTCTTGAAAACTCATGTTTATGTCGTACTTATCACAGTTACAGTAATGTGTCTTTGATAAGTACAGCAACTTATATAGGGATAATCTTATCTTAAAATAATCGAGTTATTGAAATACATGAATTGGGCATTTGTCTCACTACTGGCGATCAGCGAGAAGCGAATAAATCTTGAAACTCGAAACAGGTTGGCGAGCAGCGAGGAGCGAGTTAGTTGTTTCGATGGTTTTGTCGCTCGGTTTTAAGCGAGTGCTTTTGCCCGCATTATATGGGTAGAAATTAACGCTGGTTGGTGAGTTCTGACCACCAAGCGAGTAGGTATCGCCGAGCGAGTATCGCTGAACGAGTATTATCTTTGATAGACCAATTAGTGCTAAGAGCCGGCTTGCCAGCGGTGTGAACGGCCAGCTATCGAATTTAAAATAATGTATGTGTCTCTTTTACTCACACGAGTTATGTCCCTTTCCTCAACCAGAGAATAGTCGATAGCTAATAGCTTAATAGCTCGTCGGCGGTGAGACAAATGCCTATTGCGTAATTTATAACTTTGTTTTAAACGGATGCTCGATGGTTAACTTGATGTTGAAAATAAAAATAAATCAGCTTAAGATATTAAAATTTTACTTAGATATCACTTTTTGTCAACGATTCATGAACTATGGATTTTATGTAACTTTAAACTAATCTTAAAGCCCCGATCGTAAAAAATAACTTTTTGAAATTAAGAGTTCAACCCTTTTAATTTGTCTCATTCTTAAAATTATTAATATTGATGAGAAAAATAATAAACTTTTGTATTCAACAAAAAAGTGCTGGTGGTATGACGCATGCGTCTATCATGCTTATCTGTGTATCCTTGATTAATGTTTCATGATTAGATTACAGCATATAATAAATAACCGCAGCAATAATAATCATTCGCTAGTACTGTACTTGCAAGTCGTGCAATATAAACATGAATTTCCAAGATAAAGTAGTCATCGTGACTGGTGGCAGCTCTGGCATCGGAGCAGCCACCGCCATTAAGTTTGCTGAAGAAGGTGCTAAAGTTGTTATAGTTGGAAGAAATAAGCAGAAACTCGACAAAGTCGCAAAGCTAATCAAAAACCCTTTAGTGGTAGTGGCTGACGTTTCTAAAGATGAAGACGTCAAAAGAATTGTCAATGAAACTGTGAAACATTTTGGGAAACTGGACATTCTGATCAACAACGCTGGCATAGGCGGAAATGCAAGTATTCTGGGAGAAAACGCTATGGAAACATTCGATAAAGTAATGTCGACAAACCTGCGCTCAGTAGTGTACTTGACCAATCTTGCTGCTCCTCATATTGTGAAAACAAAAGGTAACATCATTAATATATCAAGTGTTGCGGCTCTTCGAGCCGCTGGGAAGGAAAGTTTTTCATACTGCACATCGAAAGCTGGTTTAGACCATTTCTCCAGATCTGCAGCACAAGAGCTGGCTGAACACGGTGTTCGTGTAAATATTGTGAATCCAGGACCGGTGCGGACTGATATAATTGAAAATATGGGCGCAAATGCTGAAGCGCAAGAAGTTATGTGGAAAGGAATGCAGCAAATGACAGCACTGAACAGGATTTCTGTGCCTGAAGAGATAGCTGATCTTGTTTTGTTTCTAGCTAGTGACAAAGCTAGAGCTATCACCGGTTCGTCTTTTGTAAGTGATAATGGTGTCATGATGAACATATAGAATATGAACATAATTATATTTCATGTCTTAAAAATATTGAAAAAAGTAAGTCTATGGCAATCCCAAATACATTTTGATTTTTGATACATGTATTTGTTTTAATATGCTTCATCGAATCAATATATTAGAATATACCCGATTCATCGACTTATTATTAGAGCTGTCTAACAAGTAATTGGCAACAATTATGTTAAAAATTACCAATAAAAAAAATACCCTGTTCTTTTATGGAGAAATAATAATGTTGTAGATACAAAATAAAGAAATCATAGGTTTTATAACCAACACAGGACGAAGGCAATACAAAGCGTCAAAAAGGTATGGGGTTTACAAAAGCTGTCGAATATGTCATGAGATCAATCTCTTTGACATTTATTTATATTAAGGCCCTGTTTCACAATCTCCGAGTAACCACTACTCATAGAATAATTTCGAAAATGAAACATAATTTGTATGGAATTATCTGCCAAGTAAATTAACGGGAATTTAACCGTAGGTGGTAAAACAGGCACTTAGACAATCGCATTTGCTGATAGAATTGCACTTTCTCTAGAGCCTTTAGATAATGCAATGCAATTAATGAGGTTATGAAGCGCTTCAAGTGTGGTAACTTAAAGTACATGTCATTACCTATTTATGTTCGGCTGTATGTATTTTTTTTACCGTTCACCGACTTCTTCGCCAATTGTGGACCGATTTCAAAAATTCTTTTTTTATTCGAATGCTCCTGAGGTAGACCCATTGTCACAAGTCAAGTTCTAATCCTGGGATCCCATGAATATCAAGAGAAACTCACAAATTTTATATGCACAGACAGTGATTTTCATAAAATTTCTAACGCAATTCAGATATTTGTGCCAATTTATCATCATCTCATGTTGCTGAGCTGATGATGGGAGATAGAAGATTTGTATGATTATTTTTTTGTTTGGAAGAATATTTTTTACCCATTTCAATTTTATGAAGATCTGACAAAGAACTTCGGAAGTAGGCAACGGAATTCTTCAATAAATGATAGCAAATGGATCGGGATTGCTGAAATCGCATGTTTGTCTATGGATTATTCAAGTACATAACATAACATCATGCCGGTATGCTGAGAATAGGTACGCAGGTACCACTAAAAAGTGAAAATTAAAAACTTTTGTACAAAAAATAAAACCGACTTCCAAAAACAAAACAAAATTCCAAAAAACAAAATTAAATTTGTCTGTTGTCATCATGTGACGGAAAACAACGAGAAATTGTTGTTATTTTGTAATATTTTGTTCTTTTTTTTACGAAACAGCTTTATCATGGATTCATGGATCGAATGTCAGATGTTGACACAACTACAGCCAAACAAATTTTACAAAATTTTGTTACTATCAGATAAATATTTTTATCGATAAACCTTCATGAGTATTGTAAGTGTTTAAGATTGTGGAATTTGTTCGCAAGAGTTAACGCAGCCCTGGAAAGCAAAGGACATTTGGGGATACACGGGAAGATTTGGTCTTCTGACAACCCCCTTCAGCTCTGCCGAGAGCATAGGAGAGGAGTCATATGATTGTTTCCCATCCCTTAAAAAGAAAAAAAGGAGTCTGTGCGGTGTGTGCGATGTAAAAAGGTGTCATACTAACAATACCATTTTTTATTTGTTTTCATTCAAATATTGACATCTAACTTTAACGATGTAATACATAAGAGGTAAAAACCAGAGATTAAGCTTTGGTACCCAAAAGCCATCGTGTCAATTGTCTAAGTATTTTCAGATCAAGATAGCCTACCTACTTAATTATGGTAAGATAGATCATAAAAAAGGGAATGTAACTTACTTTTAGTGTTTTTCTACAATCAGGAAATATAAACAATTAGATGTTTTATTTTCGTTCAGTTCAAAATATCTATAGACATTATTTTATTTTTTTACGTCCCATCTTGTAAACATTTCGCACAAATCGACTCACTGTAGGTATTACACACGACTGAGGCGCGGCGGCGCGGCGTCGCTGGCGGCGGCGGAGCGGCAAAGTAAAAGTAACGTTAGTTGTGTATTTTACGTTAATATTAATTAACGTTAAATAACTGGTGTTCCCAAGTAACGTTTTTTTTGTAACGTTAGTAAGTTATCACATTGGAATTAACGTTACTTAACGGTTATTATTTTGTTATTTGGTAACGTTAACAAGCCCTGATTATGCAGCCCTGGAACGCAAAAGATATTTGGGGATACACGGGAAGATTTGGTTTTCTGACACTCCCTTCAGCTCTGCCGAGAGCATAGGAGAGGAGTCATATGATGGTTTCCCATCCCTTAAAAAGAAAAAAAGGAGTCTGTGCGGTGTGTGCGATGTAAAAAGGTGTCATACTAACAATACCATTTTTTATTCGTTTTCATTCAAATATTGACATCTAACTTTAACGATGTAATACATAAGAGGTAAAAACCAGAGATTAAGCTTTGGTACCCAAAAGCCATCGTGTCAATTGTCTAAGTATTTTCAGATCAAGATAGCCTACCTACTTAATTATGGTAAGATAGATCATAAAAAAGGGAATGTAACTTACTTTTAGTGTTTTTCTACAATCAGGAAATATAAACAATTAGATGTTTTATTTTCGTTCAGTTCAAAATATCTATAGACATTATTTTATTTTTTTACGTCCCATCTTGTAAACGTTTCGCACAAATCGACTCACTGTAGGTATTACACACGACTGAGGCGCGGCTGCGCGGCGTCGCTGGCGGCGGCGGAGCGGCAAAGTAAAAGTAACGTTAGTTGTGTATTTTACGTTAATATTAATTAACGTTAAATAACTGGTGCTCCCAAGTAACGTTATTTTTTTGTAACTTTAGTAAGGTATCACATTGGAATTAACGTTACTTAACGGTTATTATTTTGTTATTTGGTAACGTTAACAAGCCCTGATTATGCAGCCCTGGAACGCAAAAGATATTTGGATACACGGGAAGATTTGGTCTTCTGACACTCCCTTCAGCTCTGCCGAGAGCATAGGAGAGGAGTCATATGATGGTTTCCCATCCCTTAAAAAAAGATGTCATACTAACAATACCTTTTTTTAGTTGTTTTCATTCAAATATTGACATCTAACTTTAACGATGTAATACATAAGAGGTAAAAGCACGCAGCCAAGATCACGAGTGTTTAATTAGTATAATGTGCTAAAGTCTACAGGCATATTATAAATAGAAAAGACTAAACAGAAGTTCCATTTCAAATAATAAAACTAGTTTTTGCCCACGACTTCGTAAGAGTATCATTCCGTTTTTTCCCGTCCCCTTGAAATTTCGGAAAATCTTCTTAGTGCTACCCCTACACTCCCCAAGGAACCTACATGCCGAATTTCAGCTTTTTACGACCAAAAGTTTCGGCTGTGCGTTGTCAGTCACTCACTTAATCACTAAGTCACTCAGTCAGTCACCAATAACTGAAGAGTTTTATATTTATTGATGACTAATTGTCCCGCGCAACTTCAATTCAATTCAATTCAATTTATTTCAGATAGATTACAATCATAATAATTACAATTATAAACATCCATAGCAATTTAAATAAAATATCACTAGACACAAACACAACAAGGGAAACAAACAAAACAAACAAACAAACACACAACATTGGAAACATTGGATCAGGTCCGCACTACCCGTACATGTAACTTTGTCCAATGCTCCATGAAGTGGCAATCCACATCCATTCTCCCTACAATGAGCTTCAGTAAGCTGTTGGGGCTGCCCCGTACGCAGCGCATCAAGGAGGCTATTCTTTTGCGATGTATCGCCTGAAAGCCACCTGATGCGCTACAAAAGCGTGGCAACCCCATCAACATCCTGAATACATTATTGTATTGGACCCGCAGGGCACTGTAAGTCCTCTGCGTATGCCTCACCCATAGGCTGCATGTATAAAATGACTGACAGTACGCCTTGAATAAAGTCATTTTTACCTGTGTAGTACAGCGTGCAAACCTACGGGCCAGCATATTAGCTCTGACTCACAATGCCCTGCGTTCCCTTTCAATATCCACGTTATCTGTGAGGGCCTCGGTGACCCAGTGGCCCAGGTACTTAAATTGCGCCACTCTTTTGAGAGCACTGCCATTCAATGTGACCTGAGGCTGAGGTACGGTGTCATAGCTCTTCGTACCGGACTTGAACACCATCATCTCACTCTTGGACGTGTTATACCTGAGCCCATGGGCCTCCGCAAAGCACTCACATAACTTAATTAAGCGCCTGAGGGCACTGATCGATGGGCTCAGCAACACCATATCGTCAGCGTAACTTATATTGTTAACGAAAACTCCATCAATCGAACAACCTACCTGGGTACCGCTGAGCTCACGGACCAGCCGATCTACGTACAAGTTAAAGAGCTTGGGCGACGTCAGACCACCCTGTCTTACGCCACACTCCAACCTATACGCATCCGAAACTCCGCAACTTCGCATCCGCTTTGCATCCGGAACTTCGTCTGCGTCACAATTTTCATAACTGCTCCGCTCCTATTGGTCTTAGCGTAATGATATATAGCCTATAGCCTTCCTCAATAAATGGGCTATCTAACACTGAAATAATTGATCAAATCGGACTAGCAGTTCCTGAGATTAGCGCGTTCAAGTAAACAAACAAACTCTTCGGCTTTATATATTAGTAAATAGTGATAGATTAGTATAGATTTGGCTTGCGGAGTTAAGTGAATACATTTTGACTAAATAGAAATGTGTTAAACTAGATACTGAGTCACGCTGATGATGTCGTAGTTATAAACAATAAATTTTGACCGCGGCTATGCCATAGTTAAAAGTCTAAAATTATACCTCTTAAATGTTTTACCACTATTGTGATAATATGTCCTAATCGGAGTTACATTCTACCCATTAGCCAAACGTCTAAATCCGTTTAACCTTTGCAGTACGACTGAGTTGGACATAATATAATATGATTATAAAAGCAGGGTGCACCACGTAACTCAAATTTTCTACAGGTTGACTGAAAAATAAACCACAAAAAATATCCGTGAGCCATTTATGTAAACATTTCAAATCTTCCAGGATTTCAACAACATTTCATTATCACTCACAAAAGTAGAACCAGTGATAGCTTTTGCTTTGTCACTACATAAAAACAGAATAACATCAGCTATTTCTTCAGGAGCAGAAACTCTTCCAAGGGCTGTAAGAGTCTGCGCTTGTTTCCATGCAGCATCTTCAATTTCCGCTGTAGCTCCCATGTTTTTTTACGATATCAGTTCACACGGGTCCTGGATTGACAACGTTTACTCGAACCCCACCTTCAGCTAGTTCCTGTGCATCAGCTCTGGTAAAATGATCTAGACCTGCCTTCGATGTACAGTACGCAAAAGTAGCGTTCCCGAGCGGTTTAAGTGCAGCGACGCTTGATATATTGATGATGTTTCCTTTTGTCTTCACCAGATGAGGAGCAGCAAGATTTGTCAAGTACACAACTGATCGCAGGTTTGTTGACATAACTGTATCAAATGTTGCCATAGCGTTTTCTCCCAGAATACTTGCATTTCCCTCTATGCCAGCATTGTTTATCAGAATATCTAACTTCCCAAATTGTTTCACAGTTTCATTGACAATTCTTTTGACATCTACGTCTTTAGAAACGTCAGCCACTAGCACTAAAGGATTGCCACACTTCTTTGCGACGCTGTCGAGTTTCACCTTGTTCCTGCCAACTAGGTATAGCAACTTTAGCTCCTTCCTCAGCAAACTTGATGGCAGTGGCTGCTCCAATGACAGAGCTGCCACCAGTCACGATCACCACTTTGTCTTGAAAACTCATGTTTATGTCGTACTAGTCACAGTTACAATAATGTGTTTTTAATTATAACAGCTGCTTACATAGCAATTATCTTATCAAAATAGCTATCAAATTTGCTATCGATGAAATACCTGAACAATGCACAATTTATTATTATGTTTAAAACGGATGTTTAAAGTTTTGTAATGACTTTGAAAATGAAAATAAATCTGTATTAGTCAATACTATATATATATATATATATATATATATATATATATATATATATATATATATATATATATATATTATAAAATATTATATATGTATATTAATAATAATAATTATTTATAATAATTTGTCGTCGGTTAGTATCCTATTCCATTCGAAATGTCTAACGGGGCCTCTGCGAGTTGGCTTCGGCCCCTCGTATGCCTATCAAAGGACCGGGTCTCCAGGGATCCGAGAAAGTGAAAAACATTAAAAAAATAATAATATTATAAAGAAGAAAGATTTGTTTGTTTGTATGTTTGAAATGAATAGGCTCTGAAACTCCTAGACCGATTTGAAAAATTATTTCACCATAAGAATCCTAAATTATTCCTGATGAATATAGGCTATATAATATATCCAAAAATTACAGAACATTAAGATAATTGCAATAACCCAAAGCAGCAAAACTATGCCTATTTGGCGTGCACTAAGAAAACTATTGATGATATCATGTAGTTCGAAATAATGATTATTTCTGAAATATTCATTCTTTCGAACTACATGAACTTAGAGGGCTATATTGATGATTAAAATGGTTATAATTCTTTAGATAAATACGCGTTACGGTCGCAGATCGCATTTGGTCCACATACAGCTTCACCCTGACCGGCAAATTGCAAAAAACATAAAAATATTTGAATTTCGCGGGCTACCCTGGAGCATCCACCTTAAGTCACAATGACCGCTTTTTATTCAAATAATAGAATCAAAAACCGGGTGGAATGGAATAGTGGTGATCTTGGCATATAGTAATTTTAATGGTTTGATAATTAAGACTGACCTACATGTAACTTCCACATTAAATTGTTCAAATCTGACGTTTCGTTTAAAAGTTACGACGAGTATAAAATGCTCCAAGTAAGAAAAATATTGCGGTTAGGTTGTTAAACTGCCCTACGTTGAGTACATTAATAAGTAATTCACACATTACCCTATAAAGAGGGAGGTATGGGAGATGAAGTTCGTGGAGTACCTACTAAACCCGCGCGAACGAAGTCGCAGGCGAAGCGCTAATTACTAATATTTTGAAAGTTATCATTAATTTTGTCAACTCACCATGGCGTCTTTTTTGACAAACCGTCATGAGTTTCATCATGAATGAGTACGTTATGGACACAAGTTAAAGAAAACATGTTTGAAATAAATCTGTGAATTTAAGTAGCAGTGATGAAAAATTTCACTTAATTTAACATTTATAACTTTGAATTTAACATTTTATAACTTTAAACTTATTTTAAAACTTTGAAATCGTGAAAAGACATTTTTCCTTTAAAAACCTTTTAATTAGTTTCAAAGTGAAATTGTTCGATGTTGATGAGAAAAGTATAACATTTTTGTGTTTAGCGTAATTAACTGGACAAGTGCGAGTCGGACTCGCGTGCAAAGGGTTCCGAACGATTTTTTTTAATGTTATTTAACACAACAGACTTCATATGGGTTTTTCTGTAATTTTTAGGTATACTTGTATAACATTATCTGCATTTTTTTTTCAAAACTTTAGCCTCTTCTGTTTCGGCAATAAGGGGGAATAGTCATTTATGGTCGAATTTCTTGAATAACTTCAAAACAATTTATTTTAAAATTATGAATAAAGTATAATTATCTAAAATCCACATCACACGAAACCGTTTGAAAAGCTTTTTTTTCTAGTTTGACCCCCAAAAGTGACCCCCATACTAAAAACTTACTAATTACGTGAAAAGTCTGTGTTTGGGTCACAGAATTCTTTACATATACTAAATTTCAATAGAATCGGTCCAGTATATCCGGAAAAAACTGGCTGTGACAGACGGACAGACAGACAGGCAGACAGACACCCGGGTGATCATAGAAGGGTTCCGTTATTTACGGATGTTCGGAACCTAATAAATAAGAAATAATTGCGAATATTCTCGAATGTGTGTCAGTGCTGGTGGTCGAGGTACACCGCAAGCGTCTGCTAGTCCTGTTCGTTCCGTTTCGTTTTGCGGTTGACACTTTTCTAAAATAACATTTATCAGTCATGCTTTTCTAGATTTATGTTTAAAGATAAGATTACAATAACTAACTGCAGCAATAATTAAAATTTCATTACTACTCGACTTGCAATCCGTGCTGTACTAACATGACTTTCCAAGGTAAAGAAGTAATCGTGACTGGTGGCAGCTCTGACCTCGGAGCAGCCACCGTCATGAAGTTTGCTAATAAAGATGCTTAAGTCGTTATAGTCTGAATAAACAAAGAGAAACTCGACAACATCGCAAAGAAGTGTGGCAATCCTTTAGTGCTAGTGGCTGACGTTTCTAAAGACGAAGATGTCAAAAAAAATATCAATGAAACTGTGAGACACTTTGGGAAGTTGGATATTTTGATAAACAACGCTGGCATGGTAGAAAATGCAAGCATTTTAAATGAGAATGCTATGAAAACATTTGATATAGTTATGTCGACAAATCTACGCCCAGCTGTCTACCTGACTAATCTTGCTGCTCCTCATCTTGTGAAGATAAAAGGTAATGTAGAACAAAATTATGAAGAGGGCTTTACTTTTCAGTACCGTGCGGTTCAATTTCCTACAGAAAGAAATCTTGGTTACACACAATTTTTTGTCGTTGTATCTAGAAAAACAAACACACAATTGACTTGTAAATGTTTTTTTTTTCAAAAAACGAGGTATGATTGGACTTTATCATCTGCCTGTGGATATTGCCTCCAATCGCTCAGAAATAGAAAGCCTAATCTTTTTCCGAAAGACTGGCGGCAATGCATTGTATAGCAATGCTTAGACTCTGGTTAAAGTAAAAGCCACCCCTTGGGAAGTATCTACGAGCCCTTTCGTTCCAAGGGTTTCACTCCCAAACGACTCGAAAATAAAGTTACCAATAAGGTAACTATATTTATGCCACTTTAAGTTTTCTACAGCCGCAGCGTCAGCACCAGCATAACACGATGAACTAGGAAGATGGAATTGCGTAAAAGTATCATCAATTTCGGAATTGGTTCATAAACATGAGTTTTCAGGACCAAGTAGTGTTCGTGACTGGTGGCAGCTCTAGCATCGAAGCAGCCACCGTCTTCAAGTTTGCTGTAGAAGGTGCTGGAGTTGCAATAGTTGCAGGGACCAAGAGAAAACCTCGACAGCGTGGTAAAGAAATGCGGAAAGTCGCTGATGTTTCTAAAAATTAGGACGTCAAAAGAATTGTCAATGAAGCTGTGAAACATGTTGAGATTTTTTTTTTCTTACAAAATTAAACGGTAGTATATCTTCAATAAATCAAGCGTTACTGGCCTTCGAGCATTCAGTACGTCGAAGGCGGGTCTAGATCATTTCGCCAGAACTATTGCACAGGATCTAGCTGAAACTGTAGTTCAGGTGAAAGTTGTCAATTCAGGACCCGTGCAGACTGATACAATAGAGATTATGGGTACAACAACAGAAATCCAAGATGCTATTTGGAAACAAACGCAGAATGTGACATCACTGGAACGAATTTTTACTCCTTAATAAATAGCTGCCCTTGTTCATTTCCTTTCTAGTGACAAAGCTATCACTGGTTCATCTTTTGTGAGTGATAACGAAATGGTGTCAAATTTCTCGAAGAGCCAAAAAATTTGAATGTCTTATTGTTTAAATGAAAAAAATTAGTATTCAAATTATCGATGACTTAATAGACGAAAATGGTTGCATCAACTTATCAGGCCTTGATTATAGCTATCATAAAGCCTCGTCATTATGATGCGGTAGTTCGTTATCAGTCCGAGACATTTTTGATTTTATTATCGTTGGAAATCCAGCTTTAATTTTATTACTAGTTGACCCGCGCAACTTCGTTTTTGTCACCATTTTCATTACTGCTGCGCTACTATTAGTTTTAGTGTGATGATATATATCCATTTATCGTGATGATATGTATTTATAGTCCAACACACAAAGAAACACAAAAAGAATTTTTCAAATCGGACCTTTAGTTCCTGAGATTACCGCGTTCAAGTAAACAAACTCTTCAACTTTATATATAGTATAGATTAAAGAAACATTCAACATTTTATATGTTTTTCTAACAGTTTATCATGGATCAAATCTCAGTTGTTGATACAACTATAGCCAATTAAATCTTACTTAATGTTGGTACTGTCATAATGAATACTTTAATTGATAAACCTACGCAGGTATCGCAAATATGCAATAGTTGTGTTCAGAAGGCCTATGAAAGCCTAGGATGGAAATAGTTCACCCATGTTAATGATGTAAAACTGATGAAGTAAAAAAGACACAAGGCCAAGATCACGAGTGGATAACTAGTTTAATATGCCAAAGTCTGAAGGCACATTAGATTAAAAATAGAAAAGACTTAAACAGAAGGTCCATGTTTTGTATAATAGGATTTGGGTTGTATAAATAAATGGATTATTCTTTGTATATTAGAAACATGCTAAATTATGTTGCTAACGCCGGAAAAAGTAACGAAGCTACTAATACATAGTTGTTAAGTAATATTTACCATGAAAGAAAAATACGTTATGTGAACGGCGTTTATTCAAATGGTAATGTCAAAATACAATAAAAAACATTATCTAATGTTTTTACAATACATGGCATTAAATATCTAGGAGTAACACTTAGGAACGCGACTTTAATAATAATAATAATATATTTCCATGATCTTATAAAAAAAGAAACTCATAATTCAGTGAAATAGTTGCTATTGTTATTTGATTTAAATTTTTGTATTGGCTGTCTATGAGTTTGATAGCCTGATTTTTTATATATTGTTCCGGGGGTCACACCATTGGGGGTCCACAACACAGTGCTCCAAGCTGAATGGATGGGCATTTCTCTGGCGGCATCAGCCATCCTAACCAGGGAAGTTAAGGACCACTTAATACGCATACTCTCGGACAGCATGGCCGTCCTGCAAGATCTGAACAGCTACACAGTGAACTCTGGGTTGATTCTCGAGTGTCACCAACGTCTCAACCAGGTTGGTAGACACAACAAAGTAACCATTCAATGGATCAAGGGACACAGTGAATCTCGAGGCAACGACGCTGCGGATGAACTAGCCCGAAGGGGTTCGAGTATGTCAGCGATGGGACCTGAACCCATCGTGCCGCTGCCTTTCAGTTACTTACGCAATCTGGTAAGGAAACGTACAGGAGATAAACATCGCAAGCTATGGGTTGACCATAGTGAGTGTAGGCAGGCCAAAGAGACACTTCCCTCTATAGATGGCCGATTCACAAAACAAGCAACAACAACAGTTAAACTAAACAACAGTTGCGTACATTCACAGCCGTAACAACTGACCACGGGTCTTTTAATAACCACCTCTATGCTATAGGAGTCACTGACAGCCCGCTATGCAGAGCCTGCATGGAAGAGAATGAGACAGCAGCACACCTGCTTCTAAGCTGCCCGGTAGTCGCGGATTACAGGGCAAAGTACTTCGGAAACCCAGGTACCCTCTGTGATATAGTTGGTAACACCAAGGCGTTGCTGGCCTTCCTTGGGGAGCTGGGGTGGATCGAATGACGCATTTGTCCCACCTGCACGCAAAATACGCGCTTAGTCGTGGAGTTGCAGAAACCAGCCCAATTTACATACATACACAAATATATCGTTCCGGGATCAAAATATACCAAATACTGGTCATCTTAATCCGGTTGCACTGCAAAATTCCCATATAGTTGAAAAAAGCTAGGCAGATGATGATTTCTAGCCAGAAATAAAAACATTTTTCCTCGTGTTCCGAAGATATAAACCTAAAATAAACGTTACATTTCAAGACTTGTGTCAACAAATTAAACATGAACTCGGTGTCGAGGAATCGATGTTTATTAGCATTCCCTACCAAAATGGTAAAATGGAACCCTTATGATGTGACCAAGTCTGTCTATCTGTCACAGCTAGATAATTATCTCAAGAACTATTAAAGTTTTGAAATTTAAATTTGGAATATTATTAGATCAATAGTCATGCTCTAACTCGTGGGTCCCAAGCCGACAAATGAAAGTGGCATCTGAATAACCACATCGTGCCTATCAATAGTAAAAAAAGCGAAACTCTCTTGGTTTGATTCTACTTAATTTTTATCGAAAAGAGAGTAAAATATGCAAACCTATGTGTGCGCTTGTCAGTGATCTAATCTATAATGACGAACCTCACTGAGACCTAATATGACCTCGTAATTTTTACTTTTGTACAAAAACTATCTTTTGCCCTCGGCTATTATCTCAGTAAAAGTCAGAAAAATATTCCACGGAATCGTTTTTCAGAATAATGAATTACATGTCAACCTCTTTTGCTAAATTTCGTCAAACTCCGTCAAGCCCTTGCAGTGTGAATGAATAGGACATATAATCTGGTTTTAAAAGTGGGATGCAAAATGAAACTCACTTTTTTACTCAAGTAAAGGCAAAATAACAAATAAACTACAGTCATAAGTTAAATCCTTATGCTAGGCCTTAAACCTTAAAGAATTTCATCAACATTCCATTATCACTCACAAAAGATGAACCAGTGATAGCTTTAGCTTTGTCACTAGCTAAAAACAGAACAACATCAGCTATTTCTTCAGGAGCAGAAATTCTTTCCAGGGCTGTGATATTCTTCACATGGTTCAACATAGCTTCTTGAGCTTCTGCTGTTGCACCCACGTTACCCATGATATCAGTCTTCACAGGTCCTGGATTGACAACGTTCACTCGAACTCCACCTTCAGCTAGTTCCTGAGCAACAGCTCTGGTAAAATGATCTAGACTGGCCTTCGATGTGCAGTATGAAAAAGTTTCGTTCCCAAGTGGTTTAAGTGCGGCGACGCTTGATATATTGATGATGTTTCCTTTTGTCTTCACCAGATGAGGAGCAGCAAGATTTGTCAAGTACACAGCTGAGCGCAGGTTTGTCGACATTACTTTATCAAATGTTGTCATAGCGTTCTCGTCAAGAATGCTCACGTTTTGAACCATGCCAGCATTGTTTATCAGAATATCCAACTTTCCAAAATTTCTAATAGTTTCACTGATTATTCTTTTTACATCTACGTCTTTAGAAACGTCAGCCACTATCACTAAAGGATTGCCACATTTATTTGAGACGCTATCGAGTTTCTCCTTGTTCCTTCCAACTATAATAACTTTGGCACCTTCTTCAGCAAATTTTATGGCGGTGGCTGCTCCAATGCCAGAGCTGCCACCAGTCACGATCACCACTTTGTCTTGAAAACTCATGTTTATGTCGTACTTATCACAGTTACAATAATGTGTCTTTGATAATTATAGCAACTTATATAGGGATAATCTTATCATAAAATAATCAAGTTATTGAAATACATGAAATGGGCATTTGTCTCACTGCTGGCGATCAGCGAGAAGCGAGTAATAGTTTTGGCGCTCGGTTTCAACCTAGTGCTTTTGTGCGACGGGCGATTATTCGCACCACTCGCTACAGCCCGCACTAAAAGTAGAAAGTACCGGTGGTTCTCACCGCTGAGCGAGCATTACCGAGAGAGTATCGATACTCGTCGCTTGCTCTCGTTGCTTGCTCTTGTTACTGCGACTAACTAGTGGTTAGAGTCGGCTCGCCGGCAGTGTTAACTGCCAGCATCGACTATAAATGTATGTGTCTCTGATACTCACACGAGATTATAAATCTCATGTGTGAGTAATAGAGACACACTCTTTTGTCCCTTTCCTCAGTCAGAAAATAGTCGATAGCTAATCGCTTGCTCGACGGTGAGACAAGTGCCTAATGCTAAATTAATTACGCAATTGTTGAAAATAAGATAAACCCGCTTAAGATAAAATATTTTACTTAGATATCACTTTTTGTCAACTCATCTCAAATGTGTCAGTGCTGGTATCTGGCTGGTAATTGAGGTATACTGAAAGGCTAGTATGCTTATTTAATTTACATTTATCAATCATGCTTCTCTGTGTATCCTTGATTAATATTTCAAGATTGGATTGCTGTATATAATAAATATCCGCAGCAATAATAAACATTTACTAGTACTGTACTTGCAATTCGTGAAATATAAACATGAGTTTCCAAGATAAAGTAGTGATCCTGACTGGTGGCAGCTCTGGCATCGGAGCAGCAGCCGCCATCAAGTTTGCTGAAGAAGGTGCTAAAGTTGTTATAGTTGGAAGAAATAAGCAGAAACTCGACAACGTCGCAAAGTTAATCAAAAACCCGTTAGTGGTAGTGGCTGACGTTTCTAAAGATGAAGACGTCAAAAGAATTGTCAACGAAACTGTGAAACATTTTGGGAAACTGGACATTCTGATCAACAACGCTGGCATAGCCGGGAATGCAAGTATTTTGGGAGAAAACGCTATGGCAACATTTGATAAAGTAATGTCGACAAACCTGCGCTCAGTAGTGTACTTGACCAATCTTGCTGCTCCACATCTTCTCTTCGAGCCGCTGGGGAAGGAAAGTTTTTCATACTGCTCATCGAAAGCTGGTTTAGACCATTTCTCCAGATCTGCAGCACAAGAGCTGGCTGAACACGGTGTTCGTGTAAATATTGTGAATCCAGGACCGGTGCGGACTGATATAATTAAAAATATGGGCGCAAATGCTGAAGCACAAGAAGTTATATGGAAACGAATGCAGCAAATGACAGCCCTGAACAGGATATCTGTGCCTGAAGAAATAGCTGATCTTATTTTGTTTCTAGCTAGTGACAAAGCTAGAGCTATCACTGGTTCGTCTTTTGTAAGTGATAATGGTGTCATGGTGAACATATAGAACATAAACGTACATTTCATGTCTTAAAAATACAGAAAAACAGTAAGTCTGTGGCAAACCGAAATATATTTTGATGTTTGATACATGTATTTGTTTTAATATGCTTCATCGAATCAATATAGTAGAATATACCCGATTCATCGACTTATTATTAAAGCTGTCCAACAAGTAATTGGCAACAGTTATGTTAAACATTACCAAAAAATAACCGACTTCCACCCACTTCCACTTTTTGGAGGTCGGTTTTATTTTTTAAAATCGGTCCAGAATTGGCGGAGAAATCGGTGAACATACACGAAAAAAAAAACATACAACCGAAAATAGAACCTCCTCCTTTTTGAAGAAGTCAGTTAATAAATTATCTTTTTCTTTCATGGAGAAAATAAGAATGTTGCAGATACGAGATAAAGATATTATAGGTTTTAAAACAATTCAAGGCGTCAAAAATGTATGAGATTTACAAATGCTGTCGAATAGTCACGTTATCAATCTCTTTGACATTTATTTATATTTAGACAATCGCATTAGCTGATAGAATTGCACTTTCTCTAGAGCTTTTGGTCAGATAATGCAATGCAATTAATGAGGTTATGAAGCGCTTCAATTGTCATACTTGAAAGTACATGTATACCTGTTTTATTTACATTTCGAGTATAAGGGAGCCTGTTCATTTCAGCAGAGCGAAGAACGAAGAATTATTAACCAATAGAATTGCACAAAATGTCCGTGACTTACGTGGTGCGGAGATTTTCTGCAATTCCATTGATTAAAATTTCACCGTTTCTCCGCTCCGCTGCCTCGCACAGCTAATTTTATTTATATTTATTTAATGCAAAATAATACTGAGGCGACAAGCGCTCTGGACATCACCCTTACAATGCTAAAGTTGACCACGAAAATTATAGTGGTGACACGAAATTAAATGAGCGTGAATGACCTTCTATGTGGATTTACAATTATTTATTTTCTATTTCATTCTGCTTAGTTCTGTGTTTTCTTTGATAACGGTACAATAGACAAATCACAACGTGATTTTTTTTATGTTTGTAATACTATGAGAAGACTTAACCTTCTGCGTACACACTTTGGATGTGGTCTTTTATGTATATATTAACAGTAAGCGTACACAAGGAGATATATATATAATCGACGACAGTCGTAAATATCTGCTAGTTCTGTTGTGATCGTTAGACTGTCGTGTTGTGGATTACTCTTATCTCAAATTAAATACGTGCGTTTTTTTATCTCAGCACAAAATTGTGATTAGATTGAGAATTACTTACATAAATAACTGTTGGTGTAACAAATCAATCAGTACTGCTTCTGTTATTTGTTCATAAACATGAATTTCCAAGATAAAGTAGTGATCGTGACTGGTGGCAGCTCTGGCATCGGAGCAGCCACCGCCATCAAGTTTGCTGAAGAAGGCGCTAAAGTTGCTATAGTAGGAAGGAACAAGCACAAACTCGACAACGTCGCGAAGAAATGTGGCAATCCTCTAGTCCTCGTCGCTGACGTTTCTAAAGATGCAGATGTCAAAAGAATTGTCAGTGACACTTTGAAGCACTTTGGTAAATTAGATATTCTAATAAATAATGCTGGTATAGGCCAGTCAGCCAGTATTCAAGCCGAACATGCTATGGCAGTGTTTGATCAAGTAATGTCGACTAACCTGCGCTCAGTAGTTTACTTGACTCATCTTGCTGCTCCACATCTTGTAAAGACCAAAGGTAACATCGTCAATATATCAAGCGTTGCTGCACTTCGGGCACTAGCAAAGGAGACCTTTTCATACAGCACTTCCAAGGCGGGTCTTGATCATTTCACCAGAGCTGTTGCACAAGAACTTGCTGAAAGTGGTGTCCGAGTGAATGTTGTCAATCCAGGACCTGTTAGAACAGATATAATTGAAAACATGGGTGCTACCGGAGACATGCAAGAAGCTATATACAAGCATATGCAGGAAATGACAGCGTTGGATAGAATTTCTGCTCCTGAAGAAATCGCTGATCTTGTTCTGTTTCTAGCTAGTGACAAAGCTAAAGCCATAACTGGTTCATCGTTTGTGAGTGATAATGGAATGTTGTTGAAGGTTCTAGAAAGGCCGAGAAATTAAAAAATATATAGTAACAGAAATCGTTGTTTTTATTTTTTATTGTACTTTAGACTCCATATTTTCAAAAGTGAAATCGTCTGGTTTGATTCTGCTTGTAAGTAAATAAATTAAGAAACCTGTTATTTCAATAAATCAGGCTGTGCTAGGCCTTGAATATAGCTATCATTACATTTTTGCCTCGTCATCATGACAGAGATTTTTGTTGTCATCTACACTAATATTGTAAAAAATTGTATTTTTGTGTGTGTGTTTGTAATTAATAAACTCAAAAACTACTGGATCGATATGAAAAATTCTTTAAGCAATGGATAGTTACATTATCAGGGAGTAACATAGACTATACTTTATTCCCGAACTCCCACGGGAACGGGAACTACGTGGGTGAAACCACGTGACATCCGCTAGTTTCTTGATATATTGATTTTTGTCCGTTAATAACAACACAGGTTGTGCTATGAGATATTTTTGTAATAACTATCCAAATTAACGGTAGAAACAGTGATATTTATTTAATTACGGTACACTCTTTATATTTTTTATTTCATTTATCGATGAATCACCAACAGCATTTTGATACCGAACAGTTGATCGTGGAAGCAATCTCAGTTATTAACACATTTATCAACATCCAATCCAATTGTTATCAGATAAATACTCTAATCGATAATCATATTTACTGTAACTAAGTAATTTGTAGAGCCGGCCTGTAAAAACTGTAATCTTATCTAATACGATTCAAATAGCGATGCCAAACATGTTTATGATGTAATATTCTATATTATGTTGAAAACCAAGGCCAAATATCAATATCAATTGTCAAGTGGATAACAATTTTGCTGGGCCAAAGTACAAAAGACACAAAAGATTAAGCAGAAGTTCCATTTATAGCGGACTTCGAAGTGTTTGCTGTGAATTCACTGGACCAAATTCAGAAACAAAAATAAGAAGAAAAAAATCGTTTCTCATATTGTAACATGTATTTGTGTGTCACACTGATTTTATTGGATGTAATTTGATGTGGCACTATAAAGTGAGGGACATAAATAAAACATAATTTTAAATAGACTTTAAAGCTTTTTACGAGAGTAAAAGAAATATTATGATTGTCGAGACTAAAATTTGAAAAAACATGCTGAAAATAGTTGTTAACTTACAGATTACTAAGTTTATTTTTTATTTACAAAGATGTCAAAATCATTCTTTTAAATCTGAAAAATATATTGATACTACAAAAATCACAGTTTCAACAAAGAGAAAAACGAGCCCACAGCACACATTCAATGAGTAAAATTAAAATGCAATCATAGCAAATATTTTCAAAAATAAATTCACAACAAATGGCTTTAAAAATATAAAAGTCACGCGAAAAACTTATATAACATAAAAATCATTTTTAAAAGTCGAACTCGCGTTTATAATGTTCCTTCCGCAACCTGTAATGTTGAAAAAAAAAGAGGTATAATTCACAACAAAACGTTCATGATAATCCGATTTGAGCACGCTTCTCTCGTTTTGTACTCGCCTGTACCTAAGCACTGTGACCTGAATCTACGTAGATTTTAAATCGACTGGAAATGATAACTTTGCAGCTTGTTTTAGTTCTATTTTGAGAGTGTAAACAGAATTTATATTTTGGAACCATTTTAAGGCTTTTAGGACTATTATTTCTGTTTAGCTAGAGATTATAAAAATTGCTTTTCTATACTTTGTTTGAACGAACACTTTACACTATTATTTTTATGTGTTTCAACGAATTCGAAAAAAGAAATCGTATTTCTCTCATATTTCAGATGATAAAAAATCTGGGATACGTGTGATTTCTGTCGATGGTGGGTTAATTTTGTATGGACCGTAACCATTCTTCTTTGTATCTATAACCAGGTTTTAGTTAGATGATACTTTATTAATCTAGTTTTAGTGAAATCTATATTATTATATATTGGGTTCGATTCCCACCCAGGACAAATGTTTGTGTGATGAGCATGATCATTTGTTCTGTGTCTGGGTGTAGTTTATCTATAATATGTATGTATTTAGAAATATATAAGTATGTTTATCAGTTGTCTAGTACCCATAACACAAGCTCTGCTTAGCTTGGGACTAGATGGCGTTGTGTGTTAGTTGTGTGGAATATTATTATATTATTATTATTATATAAATAAAAGTCGGACTAGCACACGAAGGATTTCGTACCATTAACCTAAAAAAAACCGGACTAGTGTGAATTGGACTCGCCCACCAAGGAAGGTTCCGTACAAAGTAGGTACATCTTATTTCTTTAAATAAAGACTATATTTTGTATTATAACAAATGTATAGTTTTCAGATTTTTCCCTATACTTGTAGTATATAAGATGGTATTACTTGCCAAATTGTATAGTTCTAGGTCGACGAAAAATACCCTATTAACTTTGATTACCTTGAGAGTGTCGAAATGTACGTTTTTTGCGACACAAACAACTGTATCTTTTATTTACGTTAAATTGGAAAGGACTGTAGATTTGAGTAAATGGTTTTAATTTCAACTCGATACCTCCACGCGTTCCCGAGATAAACGTTCTTGACGGACTGACGGACGGACGTTAAGACGGACAACAAAATAATCCTATAAGGGTTCCGTTTTTTTCTTTTGAAGTACAGAACCCTTAAAAAACATGTATTTCGAATGCGAGTCCCCTTTTTTAATTTAATTTAATCTTTATCATCTAGTGTTACAGTGGCAATAAAACTACACACTCTGAAAATTTAAACTGTCTACCTATTACAGCTTTTCAGATACAGCCTGCTGACAGACATCCGGATGGATAGACAGACGGACAGCGGAGGCTTAGTAAAGGGTCCGTTGGTTATCCCCTGGTACGGAACCCTAAAAACGAAACGCCGAAATCTATACAACGTGTAACAAAATAAAGCATGTATTGTTCTGTAGAGTTAAGCGCACATAAATGTATGGGGCAGCCAATTTTAAAACTGAATATCTATAAGCTCTATTCTAGTTCAAAACAAGCGTATTAACTCCGAAATAAGTCAAAAGACAAGTTATTGGCATCCCATTTATCTACACTAATATATAAAGCTGAAGAGTTTGTTTGTTTGCTTGAACGCGCTAATCTCAGGAACTTCTGATCCGATTTGTAAAATTCTTTCAGTGTTAGATAGCCCATTTATTGAGGAAGGCCATAGGCTATGTCATTACGTTAAAACCAATAGGAGCGGAGCAGACGAAGTGGCGCGGGTCAACTAGTTTATTATAAGTATTTATCATGTACCTACTTTACTGTACACCTATAATAAGAACAGGACAAATATTTATAAAAACGTGTGTACAATGGGCGGTCTCATCGGTCATGGCAATATCTTAGAGACCGTTTTTGGATAGACTGAACCAAAGGAAATAGATATAGAGCTATGAGTGTACGAACGTTCTAAATAATACTAAATGATATAATGATAGAATATTATATAAATATTGTACCAATTAATAAACTAATAAATATCAAATATTAATTGAGATAGAGCGGGAAAAATATTGTGAAAAGTAATACACCTTGACCATTTTCTTTTAAAGATCGCGGTTACTATAAATGACACCTTTTAATTCTAGTTTTTTAACCTTTGATAGTTGGAAAACGCTGAGCCACCCAACAACAATTGGAAACATACCATTTTCTGAAACCGACTAACGAACAAACAATGGTACTCGCCTCTCAATAACTATTTGAGCACGTCCTAGTTTTGTGCTCGACTGTACCTGAGCGCTCTGACCTGGATATACACAGATTTGAAATCGACTGGAAGTGATGGCTTTAGGGTTTGTTCCAGTGTACCTTTTGTAGGTATAAAGAATACTATTTAGATAAAATTTGTAGCGTTGAAATAAATGAAGCTGTTGTCTTGGGCCGGTAAGAGCTATGAAACATATTATCAATTCAATTTATTTTATATAAGTTCATTTGGTTGTAAAGCCAACATGTACGAGTGAACAAAACATGATGAACACGAACGTTCGTCCACACAGGATCGCCAAGAAGATTTTTGACGAAAAGTGTTTGATGTTCGTTAGTGGCACGCATGTGCGAACAAAGTGTTCTATGTTCGTGTTCACCATGTTTTTGTTCGTTCGTGCGCACAGGGCTTAACGCTTTCAGACGGTCATGGCTATCCGGCTGGCCCGGGGATACCGTACGGTCTCTGGCGAGGCGGCGAGCCTCCTTGCCGGACTGCCGCCATGGGATCTGGAGGCGAGAGCCCTCGCGCTCATTTACGAGTGGCGCGTGGAGGCGCAACACCGGGACGAGACTCCTCTGCCGCGGCAAATTGCAGCAAGGCGGACGGAGCTCCGCCAGGATCTCATTGCGGTATGGAGACAGCGACTGTCGCAACCCAGCGCTGGGCACGCCACAATCCAGGCGATAAGTCCCCTCTTTGAGAAGTGGCTGGTGCGGCGCCACGGCGTCCTCACCTTCCGCCTGACGCAGGTACTCACCGGACACGGTTGTTTCGGGAGATACCTGTTTTGGATTCGGCGGGAGGACACGCCCGGGTGTCAACACTGTGAGAGTCACCCGTAGGATACGGTGGAGCATACGGTGGAGGTCTGTCCTGCTTGGGCGGGGCACCACCGAGTCCTCGTCGAGGCGATCGGCGGCGGCGACCACTCGCGACCGGCCTTGGTTCAATCTATGGTCTGGAGCGAGGAGGCATGGGAAGCGGTCACCTCCTTCTGCGAAGCAGTAATGCTAGCAAAGGAGGAGGCCGAACGTGTGAGAGAGGGAAACCTCACGTCCCAGTCGCCGCAACAGAAGGAGACGCCCCAGGCGTCGGGAGTCGCAGGACGATTCCCGGCCGCCGTAGGCGCGGGCCTGCAGACGGCGAGCAGTGGGTGGCTCGCCGTCTGATCAGAACTAGGCCCGGGTCGGCGGCGCGCTGCATTTTCAGCGCGCCTCAAAGATATGTCAGCGTGGAAGACGGGGCCCGCTAGGGCAGGTGCCTGCTGGGGCTGCGGAATCTGTTCGAAAGGGGTACCGTAGCCTTGGAACACAAAGGGCACCAGGAGGAACACGGATGGGACTTAGTCAGTAAGAGTCTGACACTCCGTCTTGCTTTACCCAGAGCGGGAGGAGTCATTTGATGATTTCCCATCCTTAAAAAAAAGGGCTTAACGCTTACACGCCTAAATCGATGAAACTTTTTTGATGAATTTTGGTACACGGATAGTAAGGATCCTGTAGACGGTTACTGTTATGCGAAAATCTATACGCTAGCAAAGCTGCAAGTTATTTTTTTTTACCAATATACTACATATTGGGGCTAGAATGGTTTGTGATTCTGCAAGTTGGATTGTCCATAGTGCACTGAATAATGGTACATCACTGCAGCGGCCAGCAAAAAAGCCATTGACGGACGTACGTGTAAATATGGGCCGAGACGAAGCCGAGGCACACATACGTAAGTCCATCAATGTCTAGTTGTGGCCAAGGCTTAATGTATAGTACTTTTCTCAAATAATGCGTGGAATTTAAAATACATTATTAAATTTACATCACTTTTCAAAATCAATGACGAACAACAAACGACAATTATTTTTTGAACAACAAACGACAATTATTTTTTCCGCGTTAGTATTCATTTGATTTGTTTTTCAAAAAACATGTTTGAGAAAAAGCTTTTTAGGAGAAGCCCGTTACACTATACTTAACTACTGCAACTCCAAAACATAACCAATAGTGACGACCGGAAGAAAAGCGTCGAGGTAGTGAATCTTGGCGGCTCCCAGAAAAACGAATAAACCCACATATTTCAGACTATTGAGCATATCGATATTTATCACACGCGTTTCATTAAAATCTTTTCTTTATTTTTTGAAGAATATGGTTATGCGGCGCAGTACGAGTATGAAGTAACGTGAAAAGTAAACGACACTATACAGATTAAACGTTTATCCGCACATATCTAGGCCGTAACCGGGACGACACATCGTGGTCCGACGCGTCCTGGGCAGAGCTTCAAACGTACTTGTGTGAACAAGTTCATATAAAATAATTGTGCACCTATTTTTTAGGGTGGAAATTATATATTTTTATCCTACTCCACCGCTGTACTTTTCTGATTAATTTCGTTGCGCGATCCAAGACAGTTATATCATTTCTCCGGGACTGGTTGGGCTTCATTCGCTCAGCGTTTTACTGGTGGTCGACACTGTTGATTCTGGCTTTCAGAAGTTGCAGTGGTTGGGAATGTGTGGTGGGCTTGTCCTAAAAAAATATTTTTAGGGTACCGTACCTACAGGGTAACCAATGGAACCCTAATACTAAACCTCTGTTGTCCGTCTGTCCATCCGGCCGTTGGTCTGTCATACGGCTGTATCCCAAGAACCGTAATACTTACACAGTTGAAATAATCACAAAGTTTGTATTTCTGCTGCCACCATAATAACAAATAGTAAAAATTAAATAAAATAAAAAATCACATCGAATAAACTTCTTTCGGTTTATGCTACGGAACCCTTCGTATAAGAGTTCAACTCATACTTGGCCGGATTTTATAAAACCTAACGGAAAACAGTCCGTCCATGGTCCGGGGACGGCTCTAATATATCACTACATATAAAACAAAATCCTCCGCCGCGTCTGTCTGTCTGTTCGCGACAAACTCAAAAACTACTGCACCGATTTTCATGCTGTTTTCACCAATGGATAGAGTGGTTCTTGAGGAAGGTTTTGAGTATATAAAAATTAGGGATCCTAAAGAAAGTGCAGTGCGGACGAAGTCGCGGGCGAAGTGCTAGTGTTGAATAAACTTAAAGCTACTAAAGCCTTTCAGGCTGTTCAAAGAAGCCTTAGTTTCTACGTTTCATAAAGAACGACTTCTCAACAGACCAAATTACTGGGTGGCGGTTTAACTGACTGTCAGATTTGATATGTCAAAAATAACCAAACGTACTATTGAGCCACAATGATTAAAATAAAAGCAAATCATCCAATGTTGACAGACATAAAAAAAATACGCAAAATCTACAAGATAAATATTTATCTCTTTAAATATGTTGACCCAGTCTGGGTACATAACTTTATTTGATTTTATCGAAATCAATTAATATTGAGGTTAAAATCTGTCTGCCCTCTACTTTGTATGCTGTAATTAACCAAGTACTTGACATTAATGCGACTACATAATTATGTACTTAGAAACCCTCAAAGGTCTGACGACGCTCAGTTTTACGTTCACTTTACTGGTACTAAATTCATTTTTAATTTTGCAAAAGAGACATGGAACTTAGGCACCTTGAATACTGGGCAATTTTTCCCAAAGAGTATTTTTGGCCCCCTTTATGTTCAAAGGCTAAGTTTGACCAAGCAGTAATTTTCAGGTCGTGGTAACTTTGGACACGGAGACATTTTGAACTACAAGGTTAAGTGATAAGGCTGTATGTATTCCGTTAACAAAACTAACTGACTGACGAAATAGCTTTTTCAGTAGACAAGCCTCCACTGGAAAAATCTATTTCCTCCAACAGTTAGATTATCAAAAAATATTTGAACCGTTTTTCTTTTGTTACGTAAACCAAAAATGACGAAGATACGACGCTTTTAAAATTCTCAATACGTCACGCCGTGATATAATTTTTTAACCAAATTGTTTTTTCGTGAAGAACGCCTAACAAATTTCTAGAGGCGTAGAAAGTATGTTAGCCAGCCGATATAGAGGTAGTGGCAGTTAATTCTACAACTGATCACTAAGGAAGCTTAGTTAACCACCGGAGCTGGGTTAATTTTGTATCATATCTTTTGTAATAAATTATCAAACGTTCGTTATCTAGCAGTGATGGTTGATACAGTTTTCAACAGCTTATTGCATCGTATAATTTGTAACAGGTCGATAATTTTTTGCCAAAAGCCGGGGTTAAGCCACTTGCAGAAGTCATTGGCATTTAAAAATCATCATCTACCTAACCTTTTTTCAACTATATTGGGGTCAGCTTCCAGTCAAACCGAATTCAGCTGAATACCAGTATTTTACGTGGAGCGGCTGCCTACCAAATCTCCACAACCCGTTAACACGAAAACGCGGTACTTCTTGGTAAGACTGGAGTCAGATTGACTAGCTTCTGACAATCCGTAATGGCTGCCAAAGGTCTACAAATGACAACCAGGACCAACGGCTTAACGTGTTTTTCGTTGCCATTTATAAAATAAATTATAAAAATAAAGAGTTATTTTTTACATCCAGCAACTCAACATCATTACACAAAACACAGTCGCGCACACAAGTGCTCGCAACCTGCCAACGCTATTGCGTAACTTTTATGCGTGCTAATAAAAGTCGTCACAACCTTGAGCGTTTGTTTGTGGCTGCAGTGGCAATTGCTGTTCACGACTGTACCTATTATTTTGATGGTAGTTTGATTGTTATTGTTGTATGCGTTTAACTTGTACGTGTTATTGGTTTTTAACTGTTTCAAAATTGACGGATGCAACCAAGGTCCATTTTTAAGTTAATATCTACTAATCAACAACAACTGTTGTATGCTCCTATCCGTTTAAACTGTACGTAATACTACTATTGCAAAATTGATGGAAGGTTCTAACCAAGTATATTTTTATAGAAAGTAACAAAAATTTGCGTTCTTTAGCCATTTTTTAGTTTAATTTTAACTCGATACCTTCACGCGTGCCCGAGATAAAAGGTCTTGACAGACAGACGGATCGACAAAAAAGTGATCCTATAAGAGTTCCGTTTTTCCTCTGAGGTACGGAACCCTAAAAATAAGTTCGTCAATAAATTCGTTCGTAGGTACATAAAATCATGTTGCGGAATTCGTTCGAAAGAGTTATCGCAGCTCTGGAACGTTAATGACATTTGAAGGAACAAAGGTGGGTTTTTATCAGTAAGAGTCTGACACTCCCTCCACTCTGCCCACCGCGGAAGGAATCATTTGATGATTTATTTACCAACCAAAAAAACAAACGTTCGTAAAATCATATCTCCAGTCGTCAGATCTCCATTTAAAAACATTGTTCAAATAAATACACAAAATTGTTAATTTATTAAGAAAACTTTTCGGTAGAGCTGATAAATATTTGCGGCTTTGAGGTTTTCGGTAATAAATGGATAGCACTGTAAATGTATACTTCAGTTAAAAACAGCATCAATTACAATGGTTCGATAATTTTATCCGTTTAAATTAAATGATATTGAAAATTTTTCATTCATCTTTGAGGGCAAAGTATGATGATGAAGTACATTGTCAAAAGAATAACTTAAACATATGAAAATTAAATATTCAACCAACTAAGGGTAGACCAAAATAAACCATAAAATGCTTAATTAATTTACGTATAACAATTCTAATTTTAACCCAGACCTTTTGTGGGTAATTCAATGGATTGACCTTCAGTAGGCTTTGGGGACCCCTTGGCAACAAAAGTGGGGTCCCCAAGGGCCGAAAAAGGGATTTTTAGTCAGCCAATTTTAAGGCAAGGGAAACGGGATCATTTAGGAATAATTAATTTAGAACCCATGTGTATAAAGGAATGAATAAGAAAGTTCATTTACTTTGTTTTAGGTCACTAAGGCTGCATTTCCACCATAGATGAACGAGGTTGCGTAGCGAGGAATGTGTTTGTTAAGAACTAATAAAATCACTTCATTTACCTAGCCTCGCTCAGCGCAAGGGATTCTATTGGTTATTAACCAAGACATCCCTCACTACGCATCCTCGCACATATTTGATGGAAACGCAGTCTTATTCACGTGTTCTAGTGTATTTTTGTTTGAATGTAACTTTATTTTCCTTGAATGAAGGTTACTTTTAACCGACTTCCAAAAAACGAGGAGGGTATGTTTTTTTTTTTGTTTTATGTATGTACTCCGATGACTCCGAGGTTAATGTCCGATTTGTGTGATTTTTTTAGTTCGATGCCTACCATTTGGTCCGGTTAAAATTTGATTCAGTTTGGTTTAGTAGTTTTTATTTTATGAGCTTTTTTGCTTGTTTCAATATCTGCGTAGATAATAATAATAATTTAATAATAATTTATTTATTGGTACATACACAAGTTATTACACATAAAAAATGAGGAATAGAACTAATTTAGATAGCGAATACATCAGAAGTGGCCATGGGCCCCAAATTAGGCACAGCCTGTATCTTGGTGGCCCAGGATCATTGAATTAGTATCTATGGATCATTGAAGCTTATATGTTAAATATTGAGAGTCAAAAAGCAAAACCTTAAACTTGAACTAAGTTTTAAATCAAAGAAGAATAGCATTACAATTTAAATTAAGTAATAAAACAAAATAAATAAAATAAAAAGATTGGAAACACAATGAGGTCACAGTTAAAATCAAAGTTAAATTTCAAAATCAAAATATTAAAACTATATTACTTAATTACATTTAGAATTTAAAATTTAGAATTCAATCAAAAAAGTCAAATTACAATTCAGATCAATAATAACAAAATGTCCAAAGGAATTGAGAAAATACAGTAATAATTGAAATATGTCATATTGAAATTGCAGTATAAAACAAAAAAAAAAAACAAAAACTCGATAATACTGAACATATAAAGAAGTGGAGGGGTGTGAGAGTGAGTAGTGTTATGGTGTGTGTGTGTGTGTGTGTGGCTGTAGACCAAGGAAGGTTGTGTCTAGAAGTGTGTTGTGTTAGGGTGTTTTCATCCCAAAGGGCATAAAATGTTTTTGGTTTCGTTGTATGTCAACTCTAGCAACCATCTCTTCAATATTTTCTTGGCTTCGTCCAAGATGAAGACGTCGTCCAAGTATCACCACTTAAAAGTGAAAAATAAAATCTTTTCCAAAAAAATATAACCGACTTATTGTTGTTAAAAAACGAAGGTACAAAACCAAAAACACCGACTTCCGAAATTAAGGTTATCTTATACTTTGTAGTGTTTCTTGGAAGTCAGTTATATTTTTGTTTTTATGTTTTTAAAAGTTTTAATGTTTTTATTTAAAAATAGCTTCTGCAATTGGCTTCGTCTGAGTGAGTCAAAAAATATCCCAAGGGATCATTTTCCAGGGATAAAAAAAAAATTGCTATTCCACGCAATACAGAGTAACTTATTTTTGCGTTTAAAATTATAGTTTGGTACGGTGGTAAGGACTTACTGAAGTTAACGCATCATTGATATCTAGGCGCTTTATTGTAGATCGCCCGGAGAACACCGTGGAGTATACGGTGGAAGCCTGATCTGCTTGTGTGAAGTACTAACGTAACGTCGTCGAGCCGATCGGGTCTGCCAGAGTTGTGGAATTTCTTCAAAAGGGTCACCGCGGCCCTTGAACGCAAAGGGTATTAGGAGGAACACGGATGGGTTTTTAGTCAGTAAGAGATCTGTAACGCAGAGCTGTTGGAGAACTGCCACGAGAGCCCGAGCGAGGTGGATTGATCACACGCTCCAGAGGTATCCCGATCACATTCCCAAACTGACCTTGAACTGGAATCCTCAAGGGAAAAGGAAGCGTGGCCGTCCTTATCAAACCTGACTACGCACCGTGTTGGCAGAACCGATGAACATCGGAATGACGTGGAGTGAAGCGTTTTGCTCATGACCGCGATGGAGGACTACTGTGGATGCCCTCTGCCCTAGCTAGAGGTTATAGGACCTTAAGACAAAAGTAAGTTAAGTCTGCTACTCCCTTCCACTCCACCCAGAGTGGAAGGACTCATTCGGTACTGAGAAACAAAAACACAAAAATGTGTGTGAAAAGTCGGTTTTATTTTTTTGACTTTGTTAAAAAGTTTTTTATTTTTCACTTTTTAGTCGTACGCAGGTACCACTAAAAAGTGAAACCACAAACACAACGTGCCGGCGTGATGTTATTTTATGAACTGGTGTAAACAATCAACAGACATGCGATTTCAGAAATCACGATCCATTTGCTATCATTTATTGAAGAGTTCCGTTGCCTACCTCCAAAGTTCTTCATCAAATCTTCACAAAATTTAAATGGGACCAGTCTGAGAAAATATTCTTCCAAACAAAAAAGAACCATGCAAATCGGTTAACAATTGGCGAAAATATCGCTGAACAAACATTTTTCATGGGATCCCATCATCAGATCCTGACTTATACCTTCCATCATCAGCTCAGCAAAATGATATGATGATTACCAGGCACAAATATCTGAATTGCGTTAGATAGTTTATGAAAAACAGTTTAAGTGCTTATAAAATTTGATGGTTTTCCTGGATTTTCATAGGATCCCATTATTAGATTCTAACTTGGTGACAATGGGACCATCTCAGGAGTATAGGCTATCGAATAAAAAAATATTTTTTTAAATCGATCCAGAATTGGCGGAGAAAATACAAAAAAAAATACATACAGCCGAACATAGAAACTCCTCCTATTTGAAGAAATCGGTAAAAAAAGATAAAAGGCCTTCAAAATTGAAGGGTAGCAAATGATCCGTCCAAGGAGAAGGGTGTAATGATTGATTGAGAGGAATCTTGGAGGGTTTCGTAATACCTACTTGTAAATGATGAGCCACCTGTTACGCGATTGTTCTACGGCTTACTTCAATGTGTAGATACTGCTTGGATTTTGTGTAAAGTGAATTTTCGTACGTTGATAACCCGTTTTCACGTTCCCGTGAGAATTTTGGGAAATCCTCCCGTACACTCCCCAAGAGACCTACATGCCAAATTTCAGCTTTCTACTTTCGAAAGTGCTTTGTCTGTCAGTCATTTAGTCAGTCACCAGTAACGGAAGAGTTTTATGTACATAATCATCATCATCATCTGCCTAGCCCATCCCCAACTATATTGGGGTCGGCTTTCAGTCAAGCTGGATTTAGCTGAATACCAGTATTTTACCAGGAGCGGCTGCCTACCAGACCTCCACAACCCATTAACTGGGTAACACAGTACTGGCAAGACTGGAGTCAGATTTACTGGCTTCTAACTATCCGTAACGACTGTCAAAAATCTACAAATGACAGCCGGGACCAACGGCTTAACGTGCTTTTCGAGGCACGGAGGAAAATCGGTATGTTAAAATGGTCACGCATCCACAGACCAACCTTGGCAAGCGCTGCTTATCCTTGAAGATCGACCCGTGCGGCTGTTATTATCTAGCCACTAGCTCCTCAGTTTTGTGTACATAATATGTGTATAAAACTCCTGTCGTACAAAAACTATAAACGATTTTGTCACGGTACTGCAGAGATCCTCTTTGGGAGGTGCAACCTCAATGACGTAAGCCTTGAAAGAGTTAAGAAAAATAAAGTTAGAATTCGAATGTGATGTCATAAAGAAGTGTGAGTTTTTTTATAAAGAATTCGATTGTTTGCCCTGACGTTGAAAACACGCAAAATATATAATTATTCTCTAAAATACTCTGCTTTTAAATTATTGAGGAACCCCTCTCGTATTAGCTACAAGCGAGTCCCCTACAAGTGGCGGAGGTGCCCGGTGAAGAACGCGTGTGCACTGCGTAAAGTATAAAAGTGCATGAAGAAACTCCCAATTTTATAGATTCATCTCGAAAAGGACGAGATGCTAACGATTTTCAGGCGCTAGATGTGTAGACGCCTGGAAAGCAAAGCTAAGTGGTTTTTATATTTACAAGAAAGATTGTATGTGTAAAAGATGTCTATGTCATATACCGGTATAGACCGAGTATGCTTTGAAGAGTTTGTAGCCGAATTCAGGCGAGTCGCTATCGAAAGCGAGTGGCGAGAAGCCGATTATTCGTTAATTTTGGGCGCATTTCTGCAGAGCGCTGCGAGATATTTTTATAATACGGTATACCATGACGGTATAGATTTTTCGCTGCTGTGCGACAAGATAAGGAAGGAATTTCCGTGTAAATGCATTTCGTGTAAACGACGACGGCCATTGGAATGCTCTATTTATGTCGAAAAGACAATTAGTGACCATTAGACTGAAGTGTCCGATGGATGCGGACAGCAGGAATATGTAAATGTCGATAACAATACACCATTATATTCTAGTTTGAAAATTTACGACCCACAAATCGAAAACAATGATGACCATGATGACCATGATGACCATGATGACAATGATGACGAAATAAAGCAGAGCTGTGGAGAGAGCAGCCTATTCGAGGACGAGATGGAAGTGGACATGACGGATGAAGAGAAAGAGCCCGGTGTGTCCATTCCATTATTTATTCCAGATTCTATTCCGGAATGTCAAGCGACTTTGTCTGAACCTGTATGTGATCTCCATGACGAATCAGTCATCGGTAGTAGCATATTGGATCACATGTTGGATGATGCCCAAGTTGAGGAGGCCACCACTCAGGAAGACGAACCGAAGGAGATGTTCCCTGAGGAGGCGCAACTTCCTTTGTCCTCTAATGATCTTTCTAATAATAATATATCTGTTTCATTTGGTAGGAATTTGTGGCGTTTTACTGCAGCAGGGTTTCAGCATAACTGCTTTAAGATATTGCGCAAATGGCGCATAATAATATAAAGAATATTGCCCAGCGCAGGGTATGACTGAAACTGCTTCTATAGAAGTATATGTCCAAGTGTCTACGAAGAGTCGCCACTTAGGCAGGGACTTCGGGTTAGGAGTAGGTAGGTGCTTGACTCTTCCAAGGCTGGGAATGTATGATTGCAAGAAAATCATTCTTACTATCCTCCATTCTTCGGGGGGTAGCTCATGCAGAGATCCTCTTTGGGAGGTGCAACCTCAATGATGTAAGCCTTGAAAGAGTTAAGAAAAATAAAGTTAGAATTCGAATGTGATGTCATAAACAAGTGTGAGTTTTTTTATAAAGAATTCGATGTTTGCCCTGACGTTGAAAACACGCAATATATATAATTATTCTCTAAAATACTCTGCTTTTAAATTATTGAGGAACCCCTCTCGTATTAGCTACAAGCGAGTCCCCTACAGTACGCACAAATTACTCATCAGGGCAATTTTCCCAACCCCACCAATTTGCCACATTAATACACCATAAAACCATGTAAGCAAATCCCTTCCTGTATCGAACATTAGGCCAAAGGCCAGAACGAAATCCATACTAACGATAATGTTGCCATAAACCAATATATGGCTCCTACCCTCATAAAGGGGTAAAATGGCACATTAATTTGGGACAAATGTCCCATTATCAGAGAGTGTAGATCTTGTATCTTAGTTAGTGTTATGGTATCTTAGTTTTAGTTGAGACATAGATTTTGAACTGTTATAATTATTGATTAGCCTCGTTTTCGCTTTCTAGGTTTATTCTCATCTAAAAAGCTTATGTCCACCCAAGCTAAGACAGCCTCTCTCTGTCAATGATAGAATTTCCACGACCAGATCAGTACTTCCAGAGTATTGTTTTATATATCCATCATCATCATCATCATCTGTCTAGCCTTTTCCCAACTACATTGGGGTCGGCTTCCAGTCAAACCGGATTCAGCTGAATACCAGTGTTTAACGAGGAGTGGCTGCCTACCAGACCTCCTAAACCCATTAACTGGGTAACACGGTACTTCTTGGTAAGACTGGAGTCAGATTTATTGGCTTCTGACAATCCGTAACGACTGCCAAAGATCTACAAATGACAGCCGGGACCAACGGCTTAATGTGCTTTCTGAGGCACGGAGGAAACTCGGTATATTAAGATGGTCACCCATCCACAGACCAACCTTGGCAAGCGTTGCTTAACCTTAAAGATCGACCCGTGCGGCTGTTATTATTTAGCCACGAGCTCCTCCATTGTTTTATATATCCATAACACCAAATAAAAACAGCAATAAAAACTGACATACACTATATCACGCTATCAAAGTTCTGAGTGATTTGATCAGGGGGGCTACTCTCTGTCCGTAGTTTTTGGGCTCAGTTGCAGGCGTGTTCTCCTTTATTACAAATCATGGATTAGTTTATGATGTCCCCTCTATGCTTAAGTATGAAAATATTTAATATCTATCTATTTAATAATATCCAGACAAAACCTTTAACCACGTTTTGTAAGAAAAGAATCGAAAGATGAATTTGTTTTTGTAATTGTTAATTTATACGAAGCTGCCGGTCGATTCTGAAATCATATCGAAGTGAAAACTTAGACGAAGTGAACGACAAATTGAGCTGTCAAACCATACACACAAGGTGGAATGACAGCTCACTTGTCGTTCACTCCACCTAAGTGTACAATGGAATAAAACTAACTTGCTATCTGCCTAGTCTGTCTGTTTAACCACTTACTTCTTCTACACGCAACGGACTTTGATCCGGTTTTTAATAATAGAAAGTTATATAACGAAGAATGGTCCAGTAGGTCCATTTCGAGTGATAACATCAAGGACCCTGTTAACATCATTGGTATCTGATATTAGTTATCACGATCACTATATATAATTTACGGTAAAAACCAAACATATTACATAGAAAGCTCTAAAAAGGCACCATTTATTAAACAAAATAAACGTTACTCATGTATCATCCTACACCTATATAATAAAGTTAGTTTTAAGTTCAAACTTCTAGCGAAACGCGCAAGAAACAGCTGTCGTCAAGTTTCTGTTTTAAGAGTTCTAGACCCTGAAACCTTGAAAGTAAAGCTGAGTATAGACTAGATCAGCTATTCTCAACCTGCGGCCCGCCTAGCTTTTCTATGTGGCTTTATAACCTAGAACATAATTGGTGCTTTATTATTAATTACTCAGTGTCTTAGTAGCAGTTTTACTGAGTACTGGCTGACCCAAGCAACTTCCTCTGCGTCACATTTTTCGTAATTGCTCCGCTCCTATTAGTACCCACGCTTCTATTAAAACCTTTCTCGATAAATGGGCTGCCCAATACTATATGATTTTTTCAATTCGAACCAGTAGCTCCTGGGCATTAGAGCGTTCAACAAAACAAACTTTTCAGCTTTATAATATTAAGTTTATAGATTTTTCGATTTTGGACAGATGTGTCTCTAATTCACCTCTTGACGATGTTCTGAGACTGTTAAACCATGAAAATGAAAAAGTTGACCTATGCCATAAAAAAAAAACGACCAAGTTCGACACGAAGGGTTCCGTACGGTAAACGTTAATTTTTATTATTTGTTATTATATCGGCAATAGAAATACACAATCTGTCTACCTATTACGGTTTTTGAGATACAGCCCGCTGATAGCCAGATGGATGGACAGCTGAGGCTTAGTAATAGGGATCCATTGGTTTCCCTTAGGGTACAAAACCCTAAAAATATTCGTTGTGCGCTTTACTTAGAACACCGTGTCAAGCGTTCAAAGCAGCGTTACATTACATGAAAATCTTCGAGAAAACTCTCTAGTAGTGTATTCTCACCTGTAAATCCACACCTTAGTAAAACAGACAAAGTTTTCAGATTACACATGTCTGAAAAACATTTATAATTTATTTTCATAAACCATGTTTGTTTTTGACTTCAAAGTTTTAAACTTGATGTTAAAAGTTCCTGCCACTTATTAAAAGTTGAGAACTTGGTTCAGGGTATGAAACCTTATTGTAACCATGGTAATAATATACTTATTTACTTTGTTTTTACTCCGTATTTTTGATGTCGGCGGTGAATATCAATACAAAAGTAAATCTCTCTTCCTGTTTTAAAAGTTTTTACAGTCAGATAACCAAATTGAGTTTAATGGAATCTGACGTAGATCTGCTTGGTTTTCTCAACAAATAAGCCAGTGCTTAAAATGAAAAGCATTTTTCTTACTCTTTCTCTGTCCATGCAGTTAGGTTGTGGAACTCACTTCCGCCTAGCATTAGAGATTTAAAATCTATTTCTCTTTTTAAGAATCGTCTTAAAGAGCACTATCTTTCCTCTCAACTATGATAGTTATATATGTATATATATATATATGTATATATTTATTTTATAATATTGTGTTCGGTATAGATATATATTTTATGTATATTTTATTTTTATCTGTTAATTTAATTTTAAGGCTTTACACACTCTTCTTGTCTTGTTCTAACACACTTTTGTCTACATTTCTTTTTCATTTCTCCTGTCGCAGGTAGGCTGGAGGAAATTTCATTAGAAATAAGCAGTACCTTTGTACTTATATTTATAATGTTAAATTTCACTATTTTTCTGTGTGTACATAAATAAATAAATAAATAAAATAAGAGTTAATTTGGTTCGGTATTACTCCTTTAAATGCACGGCACCGTATTTAAACCAACTTTTAAATCCCATAATCTTGAAAATTAATAAACCCATTAATGACGCATAGTCCAAGGATCACCAAACTGAAGTGCAGTGAGAACAAATGGTCGGTCAAAAGGAAAGCCTCCCACAGGGTGGACCGATGACCTGCTGAGGTTTGTGGGTAGCCGATGGATGCAAGACGCACAGGACCGGTTGTTTTGGCGACAAGACGTCCACTGCGGGACGTAAGCCTCCCCGGCTTACGTCCCGCAGTGGACGTCTTGCGGCTGAAATGATGATGATGATGCATACCCAATATACTCAGTTCTAAAAAAATCGATTGATTTAAGAACTTGAGTTTAGAGAAACATTATTTTTTTACCTTCTAAATAAAATTAAAATCGCTTTCAAATTCTCACAAAACGTTATTTTAACTAATTTATCTATTCGCATTTAACTTACTTACATATACTAGTATCGATTTGAGTGAATAACTCCATTACGATAATGGGTTTAGCCACCCAATGATTCGGAAACGTAATTTATTAGGTAAATCTAATTTCCTTTAAATCTGAATTAGTATGAATTGTAAAAGACTCAATCTACCTTCAACAGTTCAAACGCTTTTGTAATTCAAATAATTGTAGTATTTTACAATAGTTCGTTCAACGACCTCCACTGTATTGAAGTAGATTGAAATTGTCTCGGTTTTGTTAAATTTATGTTATGATCAAATATTATGTTTTGCTTTTAACCTCTAATGAAAATGGTTTTATTGTATTGAAGCATGTTTTTGTGTGTTTGTGACATTAGAACTGCATAGTCGATTTTTGGTGCCAAGAAAAACCTATACCAACAAACATAATATAACTATATTATGTTTGTTAGTATAGATTTTTCTCGCATGTTTGCTGCCTTAGTTTAGACTATAAGAACCATATTTTATGGGTAAATAGCCTCAGCTGTTGAAAATAGTGTGCGGTATCCCAAAAAATGGGCCGAAAATGAACAAATAGTATAATATGCTTCGTCTATGTTCAGAAAACAATTTGTGTGGTTGACAGGAGGGTACAATGTATAAGAAATTTTATTTTTAAAAACAATCTTGTTCAAAAAGCGAACAGCTAGTATTTAACACCGCACAGCCAATCACGTTGGTAAATGGACAAAACAAAATCTGACCTACAATTTCACAGAAAAAACTGAACTAATAGCTTTGTTTTAAGTACCGGCACAGAACCAAACGTTTGGCCACTATCGACCAAACCGTGTGATTTGATGTCCCTGTGTGCCAAACGGTGTTTCAGAGGTAATCCCGATCAAAAAGCATACAAACCGCAACGGCATAGTTCAGGTGAACAAATATGTGGGTCGCGAGTGATCACACAATGCACGTGTTTCTACGAAGTTTGTGAATTACAATACAGAATAGTACTTAGATAGAAATTTAGAGAGTTATGCCGTATGGTGTCGGCCGATGCTGTATGGTGCCGTAAAATGCCGTAAGAATAATACCATCCCATCATTTCCCGTGGGTGTCGTAAGAGGTGACTAATTGACTCACCAGAGAATGGGCAGCAGCGTTCTCTGTAAAACGCAACACCATACACTGCGATCGCCAGAGTTCATCAAATTCATATATGGATTTTTTCTTTAGCTGATTCGTGTTTTTTATTTTTCTTTCCTTGTATTCGTAATAAAAAGCACTGTGTGTACCTCTGGTGAAAGACTTATTTACAGCAACTTTCACCCCTAGAATAACAATGTACTATTAATGTACCTACACCGAAAATAGTTGACAACAGGTTGTAACAGTGATAAGGTAAAACTGAACTATGTGAAGCAAATAAGGCGTTAGATATCTAACTTATTTCGATAGACGTTAGATATTAGACCTATTGGAAAAAAAAATATCTACTATAGCTAAATTCAAAAAATGTCAAACATTTTTTTTGTACTTATATACTATTTAGTGTTTCACATAAAATCATTCCCAATATAAGACGCAACCCGAAATCGCGACAAAAACAGCTGTTTATTACATTTTCTCAAGTTCTGTTATGCGCACATAAATGTATGTAGCGGTGGATTTTTGTTCGCAATTTCAATGGGTTGGTCACATGGTTAAAGTTTTTAATAATGATGAGTACAATGACCCCTTAAAACATTGTCTGCCAGACAAATAGACACAATAGAAAATGTATTGTTTGTCGGTCACCGGTGACCGACGCGGCAGTGAATGTGTTAAGAGATATACGCGTTTATTCTGTTTCACGTTGTAGTTAGAATAATGCTAAATTAATTTACAGAAATCTCGATGCATCATTCACTGGTGTAAAAATGCTGCCAAAAACACATAACCAGACAAATTATTTCAGGAAATAACATTTTAACAAACTAGAATCTGTCTAACTACATTGCCAAACTCGCTAACATTTCGTAACAGTTCTGCAAAATGTTTGCTGTCAAAGGCAAAAATTGGGTTTTCTATTCAGAACTATTCAACCACCACACAGCATACAAACTTTTTGTAATGAAAAAAACATGACGTTGTTTTGAAAAAATATGAATGTTTTTGTTTTGTAAACTAGGTAGATTTTCACCATGTATAAATTATATTCAGTTATCAATCTTAATCAGTATTTTTTGTAAAATTCTTCTGTTACTGACTGGTTTACTGGAGGAGCTCGTGGCAAAATAATAACAGCCGCACGGGTCGATCTTGAAGGTTAAGAAATGCTTGCCAAGGTTGGTCTGTGGATGGGTGACCATCTTAACATACCGAGCTTCCTCCGTGCCTCGGAAAGCACGTTAAGCCGTTAGTCCCGGCTGTCATTTGTAGATCTTTGGCAGTCGTTACGGATTGTCAGAAGCCAGTAAGTAAATCTGACTCCAGTCTTGCTAAGATGTACCGTGTTACCCAGTTAATGGGTTGTGGAGGTCTGGTAGGCAGCCGCTCCGCGTAAAATACTGGTATTCAGCTAAATCCGGTTTGACTGGAAGCCGACCCCAATGTAATTGGGAAAAGGCTAGGCAGATGATGAGTGACTGCTTTACTGACGGACAAAGCACAGCTGAAAGTACTGGTTGCACTGGGAGCACTGAGAGAGGATTTCCCGAAATTCCTAAGGGAACGAAAAAAGACGGAATTGGCAAATCCTTAGAGTATCTACATATTTGTAAGAGAAGAAATAGATGAGAGTCTATGAGGACCACCTACCAGTTGATGAGACGCTTGCTGCAGCAAGCCCTATGAGTTGTTTTGACGCATTTCATTCAGTTTTGTATGTAGAACAGTTGACGCAACGCAACGCAGCGTGTTTCAACCCTCTTAGGCTGGCTCTTCAGCAATCTTTCAGCTGTAATTATTAATTTGTGTTTTTGATTTTACCTAACCAAAGCAAACTTTAAAACTAGGCATATTACCTTATCATTAAAAATATTAATAATAAAAACGAAATAGAATTCACCAAAAAAACTTATCGAGCAAGTTTTAACAACACTGTTGATATAATAAGAAAAACTGGGCATGCGAGTCGGACTCGCGTGCAAAGGGTTCCGAACGAATTTATTTTTGTCTGTCATATCCAGGGTTCCGAACGAATTTCTTTTTGTCTGTCGACACTTTGACATTTGTGACATTTGTGTGCACTTGGGAGTAGCACATATAGGTATCAAGAGAACAAATAGTACAAAGAAATCTATTGACACCCCGAGGATTGTTTGGAGTTCAAAGTGATGGTCAGGAAAACCCTATAGTCATATTAGTACATACAAAAAAGTTCTAATTATCTATATCAAAAAAATACTTACAGCTTACATAAATATCGAAAAGTTAAGGTGGATGCTCCAGGGTAGCCCGCGAAATTCAAATATTTTTATGTTTTTTGCAATTTGCCGGTCAGTGTGAAGCTGTATGTGGACCAAATGCGATCCGCGACCGTAACGCGTATTTATCTAAAGAATTATAACCATTTTAGTTCATGTAGTTCGAAAGAATGAATATTTCAGAAATAATCATTCTTTCGAACTACATGAACTTAGAGGGCTATATTGATGATTAAAATGGTTATAATTCTTTAGATAAATACGCGTTACGGTTGCGGATCGCATTTGGTCCACATACAGCTTCACACTGACCGGCAAATTGCAAAAAACATAAAAATATTTGAATTTCGCGGGCTACCCTGGAGCATTCACCTTAAACTATTTATGTTAGTATTATCTGATGGTTATATTATAGATGTTCTGGCCCTTATCCAGCTACAACATCAGATGCAGCTATAATGCTAAGGGAATTTGAAAATAAAAACAGTTATTTATGCAGACATTTTCAAGAAGGTGATGCTTTTGTACTGGATAGGGGTTTCAGAGATGCTTTGCCCTTGCTGAATGCTTGTGGTTATAAAACCCATGTTCCAGCTTCATTACAGAGGGGAGAAACGCAACTATCGACAATAGCAGCAAACAAATAAAGGTAGGTTACTATTTCGAGATAGGTTGTAGAAGCAGTCAATGGTAGGTTTAAGAGAGATTTTAAATTGTTTAGGCAGGAATATTTTAACTTAGCCTCAAAACATGTTATGATTGATTTTAAAATAGCTGTTGTATTAATTAATCGCTTTCACCCTCCAATAACTAATAGAAGTGATGCCGGGGAAATCCTAAATATTATAAATGCGAACATGTTTGAAAACCATTATTTGTCTGATTTTGTCAATGTTAATCAACTAAACAGAAGACGAGTTGATTTTTTAAGTGCTACTGTTGAAAATGATATTATATTCATTCGTAAGAGGTTGGTAGTTGTATCATCACAGCGCTAATGTTTCCCATTAACCTATTCGCCTTAATTGTTTTAGTATTTCGTTTGTATGTTTATCTTGTTGATTTGTATATTTATTATATATTTATATTGTACGTATAGTTTATTTTTGTATATTGTTCATTATTGTATTTGGATAATTATCAATCGCTTTAAATATTCTTTATTGCACCTACGACTATTCACTGCATTACCCAAAGGTTGACTGGTAGAGAATGCCTATGGCATTAAGTCCGCCTCTGTACATTTTTGTGCTGAAAGTGTTTTAAATAAATAATTTCTCTTGGAACATATCAAATAAAGCAATCTCACTCCTATTATGGAGAGCACGTAAGGGCAAATATCACCTATAAAATAGAAGTATGCAGGGAGATTGACAGGGGTCTACTGGAACAGCTGTCAACATCAAACACATCATGGATTTTACGGGATAGAATTAGGTCTAGACATGTAGGAAGCAAAATATTATACTTTGTTAATTATTTGATAGACAGCTCTCTAAGTGGCCGGGAAGCTAGCAATACTGTTGCAATTGCATTATTGGACGAAGAACAGTGGGATGCTGTACTCATATCATGTCAATCATCTGGTATTTGGCATGGGCACGGCATCAAGAAAGCCTGTCTCTCCCTGCACCATTCTTAGATAATATATTGCTGATATCAAAACTCATAAGTATTTTATATTGTAGGTATAATATTTTATTTATGGTCATGATGACCATGAATAAAATGTTTACAACAATACAAGATAAAATACTTGTGAGATTTTCTCTTTTTTTCTAGAAAATCCTGTTATTCTTCATATTATTTTGTGAGGTTCTTATTAGTGAGTCTCTTAAACTCTCCTGAGTTTTCTGTGACTACCAAATATTAAAGCTGACGGAGTAGGTAGGTACCAACACTTAAACAGTCATTAGGTAAATGATAATTGAACTAAACAAACTTCAACAAGTAGTTTTCAAGTCATTAGAAAGCGTAATTAGCAATAAATGTTATGCACACAATAATCATTTATCCGTTAAAATAGTAATACAGTTAAAAAAACCTATTAATGTACAAACTTTAACGCACTTAACCTCATGTTTACAAAAAATACGATTTCTCTTTAACCCCATTGTTATTATTTTTTATTAATTAGAGCTCATACCATGCCACTTTGATTTCTATAGAAACTTTAAAAGTTTAATGCCAGCATTCTATAAACTTCTGCCATTCTCCTTTCAACAGTATTAGTTCTGTGGATGCGGAAAAAACTGGCTGTGACAGATGGACATACAGACAGACAGACACCCGAGTGATCCTATAAGAGTTCCGAAACCCTAAAAACAGACCCATTGACTTAAAAATCGTGACTAATTAAATATTCAGATTTTGGTCAATCACCATCAGTCACTGCATTACACGACAGGTCATCCGCTAGTCACAGTACTGACTAAATTGACAGCAAAACTTACCGTGTAATGGGCGCAACTTTTTTTTACTTTTTTACTGTTGATCGACACGCGTTTGGCCACTATCTCACCTGATGGTAAGCGATGATGTGGTATGTGTGGCGCATACATAATATGAACTTGTAAAAGTTAGTACCTGTGTGCTCAAATAAACATTTATTATTTAAATTTGATTACATGCGCATCCCACCGATCCCACGGCTGCGGATTTCACACAGATCTGTAGTCTTGTAGGTTCCCGTAGGATGGTTTTGGTTTAGAATGGTTTTCCTACCAACCAATCCCATTTTTTTTGCTTTTTTGTTGTTAATTAATGTACTCATTATAGTTAGTGAAATTAATTTACCCATAAAATTACTGTTAATTATTGTACCCATTATAATTACTGTTAATTAATGTACACATTTTTATTTTTTTGTAATGGGTTTGCTTTTGACTCTAGCATAATATAATTATTGTTAAATAGTGTACCCATTCAAACAGATTTGAAAAAACAAATTACACTCGGCAATGTATCAAGTTATGCATAATAAATTATTTGTTTTATGACAATCGATCTAAAACAAAACTGGCAAAGTGCGAGTCGAACTCGCGTGCAAAGGATTCCGGACGAATTTCTTTTTTTTAACATGTTACTTTAACACTTTAAAATTATTATAAATTTTCCTGTAATCTATAGGTAAAGATCTATTATCTTCATTTTTTTTTTTAAATGTTAGGCTTAGTAGTTTCGGAGATAAGGGGGGGAATGGCCATTTTGCGTCTTATTTCTTGAATAACTTCAAAACCATTTATTTTAAAATTATGAAAAAAATATAATTATTACCCTCCTATTAAGCCCTTTCATTTGATATGTCAAACGATATAGTTAAAAAAACGTTTTTTTTTAATTTTCTAGTTTGACCCCAAAAGCGACACCATTCTAAAAAAAATATAATTTACGTAACGTTTTTGTGTTTGGGTTACAGAAGTCCATATGTGTACCAAATTTCAACTTTAAACAGATTCAGCCCAGTGAATACGGAGAAAACTGATGTGACAGACGGACAGACAGACAGACAGATAGAAAGACAGACAGATACCCGAGTGATCTTATAATGGTTCCGTTTTTTGTTCGGAACCCTAAAAATTAAACAACACTACATAGGTATTTAAAAAAAACTTACAAAATAATCTTCCTACAGACAAGTCATTTTCTAGTCCGTCACTAAACACATAAAGTTACTTTCTCGATAAAAGTTCACTTTTCTGAAAATATAAAAAACTTTATTCTTACAACTAGGTAGAAATTGCCAGTATAAAAGTGTATAAAGTTGTCTCCGGTATCCAGGATACAGTACATCAGAAGTGGGATCAGCTTAGTCGGAAACTGAATCCGGACACCTACCTGGGATTACACAGGACAAATCGGACTTAGACTTTTAAAAACCGGCCAAGTGTGTGTCGAAGAAATTACAGTGAAAGATTATTTCAGTAACATCTCTATTAATATTGGAACGAAGTTTTGGAACGAAGTTCCTTATCGCGCGTTGCGAAAGGGGGCTAGACGGAAAAAATGAAGACCAAAAGTTGTAACGACACTTTTTGCTATAGTTGTAGGCTTACACAACCTCCCGGATGGAACGAAGTTCCTACGCCGCATGGCTATGCGGCGTAGGAACTTCGTTCCATCCGGGTGTCCCTTGAGACTTCTCAAGTTGAAATGGAATGGATTGGAATACACAAATCCGATCCTGCATAGAGTATTTAATCCCGATATGGTAGGGACTGACCATTGAGATGCCAAACAGTGGGTCATCAGTTGCCAACGACTTCTTTTCCTACTTAATATTATAAATGCGAAAGTTTGTGAGAATGTTTAGATGGATGTTTGTTACTCTTCATATTAGACAGCCTGAAAGGATCTTCATGAAAATTGGCACAAATGTAGATTATAGTCTGTACACATAGGCTATCCCGGGGGTATGTTCCCTAGGGACCACGCGGGCGAAGCCGCTGGCAGAAGCTAATTGTATATAATTGCCTCCAAACATAAATGGCTATTTTAAATACCGGCCAACGGTGAGTTGGACTCTGTCACGGGTTCTGAACCATAAACCAAAAAAAAACACGTTTCTTGTATGGGAGCCCTCCTTATTTTTTATCGGGTGTTGTAATAGCTGTAATAGAAATACACAATCTGTGAATATTTCAACTGTCTATCTATTACGGTTCTTGAGATACAGCCCGTTGACAGACATATGGACGGACGGACAGTGGAGGCTTAGTAATAGAGTTCCGTTGGTAACGCTTCGAGTACGGAACCCTAAGAAGCTTCCGTTTTTACCTGTTGACTACGGAACTCTAAAAAATCTCACCTTTATTAACGAAACTGTACAAAGTTTAAATCAAAGGCGAAGTTTTTAATATTATAACACGGTGTTAGAAAAAGTCGTGAGTTTAAAGTAAGCTGAAGATCTTCGCTAATAAAACTCGAAGTCGGGTGGCAGAGTTTTGATTAGGAGCGACGCAATAAAAACTTCCTCGAAGTCTTATACAGCCCAATTAAAGTGTCCGTTGGGCTTCCAAATGACAAATTCATTATCCGTTTGATTCGTTAAAAATGTATTTTTATTTTTTCTCAAACAAAAGTTTGCGAAGAAATAATTTAATCAGTTTGAGAGAAGTAGATTCCCTCGGTGAGTTGAGGTGAATTATTAAAATGTTTTGTGCTTACTTGTTAAAATTATTTATTGCTATCCTTGAGTTGGTTGTCATTATTGAAGAACAGTCATTGAACTGTATGAAGTTAATACTTTATTATCCTACTATTTATAATCATAAAATAAAATAAACTACTCGAAAATACTTTAAGACTTAACAACTACCGATAGACATTTATACAGTAATTAGTAAACGGTCCTACTTTCAAAGATACCTTTCCTAATGTGTATTCTACCCTAGAAACCGAGAAACCACAACCGAACTTTTACCCAACCACACAGTAATTTGCTTACAAAATCCGCATTCAAAATCCCATTCAAGAATTTCCTGGAATTCACAATGAAGGTTTCCTTGAGGCGAAGTTTGGGAAACTAATACAACTAAGTTAATATGTGTGCACTTAGTCAAGCAGAAGTATCTGGTGCACGGAGCTGGGATCAATCAGTGATTGCAATGCGCCGCGTGAGATATAGAACAACGTGAAATTAAAGTTTACGGAAGTGGCACGGATGCTCTTTTATGATAGGAATCATCATCATCATCCGCCTAGCCTTTTCCCAACTATATTGGGGTCGGCTTCCAGTCAAACCGGATTTAGCTTAATACCAGTATTTTACGCGGAGCGGCTGCCTACTAGACCTCCACAACCCAGTAACCGGGTAACACAGTAGTACTTCGTGGCAAAAATGGAGTCAGATTTACTGGCTTCTGACTATCCGTAACGACTGCCAAATATCTACAAATGACAGCCGGGACCAAAGGCTTAACGTAGAAGAAGAAGAAGTAGAAGTATCTGGTGCACGGAGCTGGGATCAATCGGGGATTGCAATCCACCGCGTGTGATATGGAACAACGTGAAATTAAAGTTTAAGGAAGTGGCAGGGATGCTCTTTTATGATAGGAATCATCATCATCATCATCATAACAGCCGAAAGACTTCCACTGCTGGACATAGGCCTCCCCCAAAGGAGGGGGGGGGTGGGCTTTGCCATAATCGCCACGCTTGGTAGGCGGGTTGGCGATCACAGTGTTGCGTTTTACAGAGAACGCTGCTGCCCATTCTCTGGTGAGTTCCTTAGTCGGCTCTTACGACACCCACGGGAAGTGATGGGATGGTATTATTATTTTACGGCACTATTTAGCATTGGGCGACACCATACGGCGTCGTATATCCCATCTTATCATAGGAATACTTGACATAAAATAATTAAAATATAACTTTATTTACAACTGTTTTCTATGATATGTATTGTACCTATGTACTTTTTATTGAATATAATAACTAATAATAAACTACTAATAATATTATAGCTAATTTAATTATGATTACATTAGCTTTTGCTCGTATTAGGCCCGCTTGCGCCAACCAGTCATATTTTAACTCTGAGTTAGCACTCGAGGGACTATAAGAAATAGGCGAAAACGAAACTCACTTTCACAATACTTATAACGTGATATTAGTCACGATGACGTCTGCGCAAACCTCGGTAGGTATTCTGTAAAAACTTCACCATTAAAACTTAGAAGCTGAGTTGTCAATCCATAGGGACTCATAGCACGTTTCAATTTCTTAACACTAAGTACATATACAGGAGAACTTCACATATTAATTTGAAGAATCGTCTTCGCTGCTATTTTTAAGCGCACTCCAAACTTACCAAGCATTTTCTTTTTTCTTTTTTTTATTTGTAATGGGTTTGCTCTTCACTCTAGTCTATGTCAGAGATGACAGAGACAAAGTCTACGATGGAGCGAGCCTACCCAGAAGGAGCCTGTTCACTCTAACTTTGAAGAGATTAGGGTTGTAAGCGTTTGGAAACACAGACGCAGGCAGAGTGTTCCACTCCTTTGCTGCGCGCATTTTAAAAGACGTTTGGAAACGCTCCATACGAACCATACCTCTATCTTCCCCCACAAATTTCGAATCCCAAATCACAACCCGCACGTTCAATATTTGTATACCTCTCAGAGTCCTGCACCTTCCGGCTGCCTAGATCCATGTGCCCCTGTGTCGCCAAACAGCAGGCTGCGTAGTTCCCATTTACATGACTAATTAGTTGGCAAGGCGCCAAGAACTGCCTGCCTGTGTGCCAAGGTGCTACCAGTTTACATGTATGTTGCCATTGATTGGCTTTACTGATTCATACGATTGGTATAATACGTTTTCTTGTTTCTTCAGCTGGGAGGTGGTGTTTTGTCTACACTATAACATTATGCCCAACAGGAAATGCCCATTAGAATGCTACATTACCATTGATTAACATTAGCTATATTTATTACTAAAATAAATTAGACGTCCCAAAAAAAATGCAATATTAAACCCGTGAGAATGAAATCGCGGGCCAAGTACTAATCTTCACTTCTATAATCTATACTAATATATAAAGCTGAAGAGTTTGTTTTTGTTTATTTTTTGCTTGAACGCGCTTATCTCAGGAACTACTGGTCCGATTTGAAAAATTATTTCAGTAATAGATAGCCCATTTATCGAGGAAGGCTATAGCTTATATATCATCACGCTAAGACAGTTAGGAGCGGAGCAGTAATGAAAATTGTGACGCAGACGAAGTTGCGTGGGTCAACTAGTACGTTATAAAGACATTCAATCAGTTGTGCGCAAGGGCTTTCTGATATGATGGTCAGGGCATATAATTTTGCTGTTGTATTTGTATCCATCGATATACTCGTATAACATGTATATATATTTTATATTTCTATATCAGAGCATCTTCATAAAATATACACGGGGGCTTTTAGTTCACGGATTTTTTTTTCAAGGGACGAACTCTAATGAATATCTATAATTATCATACACAATAAAGATATAACATAAGAATCACATACTGAAAAGATTTCCAAACTTCAATTAAGACTTCTAAAACTAATAGTAGAAAAATAAAAGATCAAAACAAAGAAAACGTCATAGGTCTATTTAAATATTATAATATTTTGCCAGTATAATCTAGACTTAAAATGACCCTGCTAACTGAACAATATAACAATAAAATCAAAAACCCATTTATCACAAAATAATCACTCGAAGTATTGCCTTAAACAAATTAATTGTACCTCGGGCTAAAAACTATTACGGTAGACGAAGTCTAAAATTCCCACATTTATAAATGAAATCCCTCTAAATATAAGAAGCGAAATAAATACCAAAAAAATATAAACAAATACAAAAAATACTATTAACGACTGGTAGAAAATGCCTCAGGCATTAAGTCCGCCTCTGTACATCTGTGTGCGTAAAGTGTTAAATAAATAAATAAATAACGACAACATAAATATTTTAAATTAAGATTTATTTTACATTTTGTGAGCACGTATCAATAAAAGTGGAGCAACCTGTATGCGTTGATTAAAACCAGTTTTCTAGTAACTGGCCCAGTAGCGCGCAGTTGAGTCAAATGCAAATATTTCATCTCGTACCTACAGTTCGACGTTCTTACTAATAAATGTTTTTTTTTTTTTTTTTGTCGATGGCCACTCGCAGTTTCAACCCTAGAGGGTTGTCAACTACTGAACCGGACTTGCCTGTGTGGGCCTCAAGAATTTAAGGCCTCCAGCCGAGGCTACAAAATTTATATATACTAAAACTCCGCTCGCTGAGGGCACCCCCTGTGGGGTACGGACCTCGGCTCAACGGCGTCGTTTAGGGGAGGGCAGCAAGAGACTGGCTGGGTCATGTCATTATTTAAATGGATGTTTACCTCATAAACAACTTTAATAGAAATGTTACCAATTAAGATACCGACATTATTATTAGTTTTAGTGATTAAGGTGTTAACCAAATAAATTTATCTTTATCTTTTAAACCACGCTATGCATCCTAGTCTCAAGTCTCAAAGGTTTTTGTTCCTATAAAGATTTTTTTTATTTAGTGAATACTATCATCATCTGCCTAGCCTTTTCCCAACTATATTGGGGTCGGCTTCCAATTAAACCGGATTCAGCTGAATACCAGTGTTCCGCCTCTGTACATTTTTGTGCTGAAAGTGTTTAAATAAATAATAAATAACTGGGTAACACAGTACTTCTTAGCAAGACTGGAGTCAGATTTACTGGCTTCTGACAATCCGTAACGACTGCCAAAGATCTACAAATGACAGCCGGGACCAACGGCTTAACGTGCTTTCAGAAGCACGGCGGAAACTCGGTATGTTAAGATGGTCACCCATCCACAGACCAACATAATAATTGTAATGTCAAGACGAATTCCTTCGTCTTTCAACCATATTGTGGGCGTGCGCATTGCAGGGATTTTAGTTTTTGTTGTCTTTGGTGCGCACAGATAACATAGCTATTCTTTTATTTTTTATTACTTTTTAGAGTTGTGCGCACCTTTACTAATCAGCCACAGTCACATTCACATTGTTGCCATCTCCTCATTTCTTATTTATTATATTTTACCCTTATGTATTTATTTTTTCTGTTTACTTATCACGTTTCAATTATTTTTATGCCGCTCCGATCGACGTTATGCTTAACGCCGGCTGTCGCTGAAAACCAGCGCTGTGGCTCTGTCTCGCACATGAGTCCCAGCGTTATGCTGAGCGATGGCCGTTTTGCGCGAATATGACGCATATTATCTTCCCAGTTTTTTACAATTAAGTGTTATTTAATTTCTATTTAATTTTTTGGTATGCGTCATGCTTGTCGCAAATAAACGATTTTTCTTTCTTTCTTTCAACATTGGCAAGCGTTGCTTTACCTTAAAGATCGACCCGTGCGACTGTTATTATTTAGCCACGAGCTCCTCTTAGTTTTTATTTAGTGAATACCATCCTAAGTTACTGAGTGTTTATTATTTTATCAAACTTATACTATCTTCACAGGAGATACATCCCAATGCGACAGTACAGCCTATAAGAAGAATATTGTATACATTATTTTTTAAGGTTTCTGTACCCAAAGGGTAATCAACGGAACCCTATCACTAAGCCTCCGCTGTCGTCCGTCCGTCCGTCTGTCTGTCAGCGGGCCATATGTCAAGAACTGTAATAGATAGAAAGTTGAAATTTTCACAGAACGTGTATTTCTATTGCCGCTATACCAAAAAATAATAAAAATAAAGGTTTATGGTACGGAATCTTTCATGTGCGAGTCCGACTCGCACTTGGCCGGTTTTATTTTCAAAATAAGTACCTACCGGCGCAAAACGTATCGGTTAGGGACACATAGCCACAACTCCAACAAAGCTGCATTATAAAGCTTCCCTCGCAGTATTTTAAAATATAAAGCACAAGAGCAAGTTCTCTTCTAACCCTAAGTTCATTATAACCCACCATGCCTAAAATAAACAAGTAATGCTCCCTGAATAAAAAGAATATATTTATTTATTTAATACCATCCTCCAATTTAATCATATTCCCGAGAGATGCCCCCTGAAACAGAAAATCAATTGAAAGTCAACTAGCACAGACTTTAAGAAAGTAAATAACTGTTGATCTTCCATAGTTAACATAACTTTGACAACTGACCTTTGTCGAAGCTTCTAGTTGAAACTGGGTTAAACAATTTTCAAATGGCGTCATTGTTTTTGTTTAATAGGTACCAATGAAAAGGTCACGCACGTGTTTGCGAGTAAACAAAACTTAAAATAAAACAATAGAGAACATTATTTGGAATGCGTAAATAAATTAAAGGCCATAATCAGTAACTACTTCATGATTGTAGATTGTCATGAAATACAGTCGCTACAAAATAAATGACAGAAACTTGAATCGGGTAAGTGCGAGTCGGATTCTTACACGAAGAGTACCATAACCCGAAATTAACATTTTTTTCGGAAGGGAACTAGTGCCTTTTAATTTTTAATTGAATTTAATTTTTATTATTTTTTTTGATATGAAATACAAACTGAAAATTTAAATTGTGTACCTATGTTCTTGAGACACAGCGCGCTGACAGACAGATGGACGGACGGATGGATGGACTAACGGACGGACGGACAGCGGTGGTTTAGTGATAGGGTCCCGTTGGTTACCCTTCGAGTACGGAACCCTAAAAATAAAAGTGAAAAAATAAACTAAAACTATTTCACACGTTACGTCACGGCAGCTAAATTTCAAATTTTATTGTAGATATTTTTTATTTGTTTACTAGTAGAGACTTCGTAAAATCAAAGGTCTCTCGTTTTACCCTGTTAAAATATTATGATGAACGTTAATTTTTTGTGGGTTGTGTTTTTAATATCAACACGGCCATATCTCTACAAGGGGAGGTTAATCTGATAAATACTCGAGGTCGTCAACATAGAATAATTTGAATAAAATATTACAATATCGTGAGGTATTCCTATTGTTTAGGGGACTTTCGAATGGGTTTTGAGATTGTGGTCAGTTGTTGTTATAACAAACGACATGATTTGTTTGTTTTTCTGAATCAGATACGAAAAGAGTCATTCAGGGTGGCTGTCGATTTGCGCGGAAGGAGGCAGTAGAGCGGCGAAGCGAAGAAATATTAATCAAACATGTCATACAAAATGTCAGTCACTCACTTGGTGCGGAGATTTTAAGCAATACTAATGGTTAAAATTTATCCGTTTCTTCGCTAAACTGCCTCGCACCGCGAAAATGGATAGGCACCCTTATTCCTTGTTCAAAATATTGAAAACGCTGACGACTTTCCTAACTTTATTTATTATATAATTCAACTTTCTTTATTTTTCCCAAAAAGCATAAAAATAATTGATAATAAAACTGCTTTTTCTATGCAAGTATTCTATTTCAATTTAAAAATAAAAGAACAAAAATAAAACCTTTCCAATTTCGTTACTAAATTGACTGTTTAAATCATTTTAAAATTATATAACCTGAATAGCTTCTGAATATTTGAGAGCATCAATAAAAACCATCCTAGCTGACATCAATTTCAAGCCTCTATTTAAGGACTAAAAGGTTGTGCATATTTTAAATAAGAGCATTTAGACTGACCCCAAATCTCGCTTTTGTTTAGGCTCGGTTCTAAAACGCGACTAACAGTCACGTTAAAAATTAACCCGGCGTCTATTTTAACGCTCTATTTGATCATCTCATCTGCCTAGCCTTTTCCCAACTATATTGGGGTCGGCTTCCAGTCAAACCGGATTTAGGTAAATCCTAGTATTTTACGTGGAGCGGCTGCCTACCAGACCTCCACAACTCATTATCTGGGTAACACTGGGTCAGATGTACTGGCTTTTGACTATCCGTAACGACTACTTAAGATCTTCAAATAATAGCCGAGACCAACGGCTTAACGTGCTTTCCGAGGCACGGAGGAAACTCGGTATGTAAAGATGCTTAACCTTGTAGATCCGTCAGGCTATTATTATCTAGACACGGAAAGTCTGAAGCCAGTCTGAGTCCAGTCTTGCCATGAAGTACCGTGTTACCCAGTTAATGGGTTGTGCAGATCCGGTAGGCAGCCGCTCCGCGTAAAATAATGGTATTCAGCTAAATCCGGTTTGACTGGAAGCCGACCCCAATATAGTTGGGAAAAGGCTAGGCAGATGATGATGACTTAATAAAATACAGAACAAAATTAAATTGTGTGGGGCGTTCACACCAAGCTACTGAATAACTAGTAAACTAGATACATCTTAAGTGTAATGTTCCTCAAAAAATACAGACTAAATTTTATTACTCTTTTTGATAAAAAAATTAGGGAGTAAAATGGTTTCATCTCAATGGTTTGGAGGTGATTTGGTGGTTTTTTTCTTATTGTGCGATACCGATACATAAATAATCAGGCTAAACGAAATTACGTATCATCTATCTATTTCTATACTCATATTATATAAAGCTGAAGAGTTTGTTTGTTTACTTGAACGCGCCAATCTCAAGAACTACTGGTCCGATTTGAAAAAATCTTTCAGTGTTAGATAGCCAATTTATCGAGAAAGGCTATATACATATATCATCACGGTAAGACCAATAGCAGCGGAGCAGTTATGAAAATTGTGACGCAGACGAAGTTGCGCGGGTCAACTAGTATCATATAGATAACTAACTATTTTTTTAGGTGTAATTTTTCTCTTAGTGCTGACGAAAATCTGCTTCATCTGCACGCTGTTTTTAAGGTATTTTAGAGAGCAGCATCAAGTTTTTACGGCGAGGGGTTACAGCCGGTCTATTCTGTAGACATCTCACAGTGTACGACAAGTGAGCTGTAATTCCACCTTGTTAATAAGGTTTGACAGCTCACTTCAACATGTTTACAAAATCGCACTGCTGCAAATGTGATTCACAACACTTTGATACAGTTTTATAAGTTGTTGAACGCCGGCTGCACGCACGTAAAAGTGTCACGTTCAGCCTGAGCCGAGCGTGCATCGAGAGCGCGGAACAAGCGATAGGGAGGCACGATCGACCTAAACGTTTGGCTTGTTTGGCATGACAAAGTGTCACGTTCCGCCTGAGCCGAGCTTGCAAGCGAGAGCGCGGAACAAGCGATAGGGAAGCACGATCAACCTAAAAGTTCGGCCAGTTTGTTAAAAATTCAATTTGTGAAGTTTTTGTGAAATTTTGTTAAGAATTCAAATCATTTCAAAAAAGTATGCAATTTTCATCAATTTATATTTTATAAAGTTATCACGTAAAATTATCGTCTATAAACCGACTTAACAAACAGACAGCCATTTTTTTTTCAAAAATATCAAATCGTATTGGTGGAACGGAAGGGACTATTTCTAGTTAGTGATGGGTCGTTGAAGGTTTTTCCGTCAACGAAACGTTAACGTTGAATTGCGTTTGTCAACTAGTTGATCAACTAGTTAATTTCGTCAACGAGTTAACGTGTTACGAACGTCAACTTGCATGAACAATAAACGGCTTTAACGCTTTTAGTAACGTATGCTGTTGTAATGTTAATTTACGAACAATTTGATGCAGTTTACCTAATGAAAGATTTATAAGAAATCATTTCTTTACATATATTACGAGTACAACTAGCTTTCCCTCTATCATCTTTCTCAAAGTGAAAGATGATAGATACAATTTACGTACGTTGAAAATAACAAAACGTTGGGTTCATTTTCTCGTTTCGTCAAACGAGTTGAATTCATAAACGTCGTTGTCTCGTAACTCGTTGACGAATTCAACGAGTTGATTTGTACACGGTCAACGTTAATCCCGTTGAAGAGACATCAACGTTGATTCAACTAGTTCGTTGATTCAACGCCCATCACTATTTCTAGTACACAATTGTGAGCAATGATTGATCATTTTACCAACATTTATTTAATTGAAATAAATAAAAATATAAATCTACTAAATGCTCAAGTGATGGCAGCAAATGTGTGGTCAACCTTAATGTCCAACCTTCTTCTGTGTCGTGACATTTTAGGGACCAATTGCGGTTTCTCTTTGACATATTTAAGTAGGTAAATCAGTAACCCGCAGTTGGTATTATTCTTGTATCAGTTCAAATTCAAATTCAAAGCATTTTATTTCAAATAAACCATTCACAAAAACATGGAAGCTATTTGCACGTTCCAAAGCGTAGATCTCTATGGAGAAGAACGTGCAAGAAACTCCACGGACACTCTTTTAAATAAATGGGTTAATAGTTAATGGGTTAATTCTGTTCATTCACTTCATAATTATGTTTTTTGTTCTTCCTTATCATTTCGGATGCATAAAGGATGGGATTAGTAAGACTCCATTCTTACCTTTTAATCCATACTTAATATTTAAAGCTGAAGAGTTTTTTTGCTTGAACGCGCTAAGCTCAAAAACTACTGGTCCGAACACTCAAAGAATTTTTCAAATCTGACCAGTAGTTCTTGAGATTAGCGCGTTCATGCAAACAAACAAACATACAAACAAACAAACTCTTTAGCTTTATATATTAGTATAGATGCATTGATTTCGTTTGTGTGTGAGAGCTCTTCATTTCGTAATTATCTAGAACTGTTGCGTGTTAGTGTGGTAAGTGCGGTCATTAACTTAGCAATGTATCACGATCTCTTTAATAAAAAAAAACCGGCCAACTTAAACTTTATTATTTTTACACCAAAAGTGATCCTTTTTTAAAAATGTACGAGTATATAAATCCGTGTCCGTCTTTCGGACAAAAACGTTGATGTGTACCTCAACTGAATTGATTCAGTATATTCGAAGCAAATGGGCTGGCAGACGGACAGACAGAAGCACGAGAGATCCCATTAGGGTTCCCTATTTTAATTCCGTAGGGAACTATACAATCGGAAATAAAATATATAGCTGTTTTGAATCGACATCTACCGTGACTCTCAAAATTTGGCTGATCAAAGCATACTCGTACATAATTTATTGTTTGCGATCCTACCAAGAGATATTATGCAAAAGGCAATGACCGCTCGCTATTTCTACGCTAAAACGAAATTACTAAATAAAATAATTATTGCATCATATTTATTATTTTTCTTTTGTTTTCAATTCGACTCTTTTTAAAACCTGCCAGCTATTTCTGTTGCAGGAATTTGAGTTAAAACTATAATTTCAGTACTAGAGTGGACTGGAGTTAGAGAGTTAATTATTATTCTATTCATATCATGAACAGCGGTTTGCATCTGTTAATTCTCTAATTAAATTCTGTGCAATCAAAATATTGCGCTTAATTTCGAAGTACATTTGTACTTCTCTGGCTTGTTGTTAAATGAAATATTAATCTCAATAGTGTGTGAAATATCACGTATTTTTTTTACTGGCTGCAATTTCATGGAGCTACAGGATTTTCATTATTATTGTGTTACTGGTCGAATGCACGTACTTACTTATTTCGAAGCTGCAAAATTGAACTGCAGAACAGAATTTAAAACCCATTTTCAGCGAGTAATAGTAATCAGTATTAAAATACCACTAACCACAACTCTCATTTATCTACGCTATCAGCTTTTTTTATTATTTTAATGGGTTTGCTCTTGACTATAGTCTATGTCAGAAATGACAGAGACAAAGTCTACGATGAAGCGAGCCTACCCAGAAGGAGCCTGTTCACTCTAACTTTGAAGAGATTAGGGTTGTATGCTTTTGGAAAAACAGACATTCGGTAGCTGTAATTATAATTATTTATTATAAAATACCGTTATTTTTGTAAACTTACTAAAAATTATCTAACAAAACTTTTCCAAAAAAAGAACTTCCCATATTTAACAAAAATCTCGTCTTCCAAAAAATGTGTGTCAGACATCAAAGTGTTTTGTCCTTTTTTCATCCCATCACGGACCCTAATAAAGGTTTTATAACCGGGGCAACAGGCGTCGCCCGAACCGCGCCCGATCCGGACATTTAGCGATTACCGCATGTCGAAACCACCCTGTATACGTGTTTACACGAAACACGCTAGTTCTGACACGTCCGTTACAGAAAATCCGACTTAAGCTATTTTAGTTTAGGGTTCAATTCAAAATGGTGACGACCAGAATGGGTACCTATTAAACGCGATCGGTAAATTAATGTTACATGTCTTTAGTAAATATGAGATTTTTAAGAATTGTTTGTTTGAAATGGTTTGGTTATAATGGCTGGGAATTTTCAAAACCGAGATAAGTCATTTGAAAATAAAATAAAATCCTTAATAAATTTAAAAGACTCATGAAAATTGGACTACTTTGTAAAAAGTTATGCAAAGTTATTTATAAAAATTATAAGGGTTCGTACCTTTATAATTTTTATAAATAACTTTTCATAACTTTAAAAATAGTTCGTAGAGACCAAAAATAGTCAAGTCAAACCGTTTTGACTTGACTATTTTTGGTCTGTTTAAAATAGAGAACTAATCATTTTTTTTACTTGAAATGTGTTTGCTCTTGACTGTAATTTAGGTCAGAGGTGACAGAGACAATAAATGGGTCAGCCGCACGGGTCGATCTTCAAGGTTAAGCAACGCTTGCCAAGGTTGGTCTGTGGATGGGTGACCATCTTAACATACCGAGTTTCCTCCGTGCCTCGGAAAGCACGTTAAGCCGTTGGTCCCGGCTGTCATTTGTAGATCTTTGGCAGTCGTTACGGATAGTCAGAAGCCAGTAAAATCTGACTCCAGTCTTGCCATGCAGTACCGTGTTACCCAGTTAATGGGTTGTGGAGGTCTGGTAGGCAGCCGCTCCTCGTAAAATACTGGTATTCAGCTAAATCCGGCTTGACTGGAAGCCGACCCCAATATAGTTGGGAAAAGGCTAGGCAGATGAGGTGACAGAGACAATAAATTTAAAGAACAAGTTCAATTCAACAGCAAAGAGGGATGAATGATTTTTTTTTACTATTGATAGGCACGCGCTTGACTACCATCTCACCTGATGGTAAGCGATGATGTGGTCGAAGATGAAGCACGCCTAGAAGTAACTTATTCACTCTTGACTTAAAGACTCCCTGGTTATAGCTATCAGGAAACACAGACTTCGGCAGGGAATTCCACTCCTTAGCTGTACGCATTATGAATGTGTTCAAAAAACGTTTTGTGCCTGTGGGTGGGATGTCCACCATGTACCGGTGGCGCATCGCCGTTCGTCTTGTGGTCCGATGATGGAAGGGGCTTGGCGGAATTAAATTATGCAATTCCGTCGTACATTCCCCAAAATGTAACCGGTAGAAAACCGACAAGCAACAACAACCTCTTTTTAATATGTAGTTATTTATTTATTTCAGACATTTATACAGCCGATGGATGCGAGACGCACATGACCGGTTGTTGTGGCGACACTTGGGGGAGGCCTATGTCCAGCAGCGGAAGTGTTTCGGCTGATATGATGCTGATGATTTATACAGCTGCCATACAGTTACGCATTACGTTGTAATTTTCGCTAGGGATTGTAATTCTATTTATCTAATAATTTTCTATGACGTGTAAACCCCTCATTTCTAAAAGCCACGCATACCATTGATGGTGGTCATTCGCTTTATGTCAAACTTTTAATTGGTAGCAGGAAGCAGGCTGTGCGTTTGATGTGTTTTTGAAAATTTAATCACACGTGTTCGCTTTCCAGCTTTTGTGTGGCGTGCCTCGCTGAATGGAATAAAAATCTTTTTTTTTCTTTTCAAGTCACGTGCATGAAAATGTGCGTTTGGTTTTTAGTTGGCTGTTTTTTTTCTAGCGATTCTGCTCCTTCTTTGAACGGTTATTACAACTCGATATAGATTCATCGAGATTACTTTTTGATATGTTTTTTTTACCAATACTGTCCCACTGCTGGGGAAAGGTCTATCTGGATAAGTTGATTTCTGGGCTATTTTGCGCAAGAGAACCGCGTCTATAATGTGTAGATTGTGGGGGAGTACCAACATTTTCCTGAGAACATTACGGGACAAGCTGGACAATCCGATCGCTGGACACTGGATGCCCACGCACCTGTGTACTCGAGGTCGGGCGGTTAGTAGGGTCCGGTGTTAGTGTTAATTGTTTTTTCTTTTGTATGTTTGTTTGGTATTTTTTATTTAATATGTATTCCAATGTAATCTTTAAATTTTTTAAATATTATTTTAATTTAATTGTGGTTTGTTTTAATTTTTGTCATTTTTTTAAGTATGGTTTTAATTTAATTTTGTTTATTTTGATTATAATTTATTTGATTTGATGACTGTTGTGGATTGTTACAGTCCGAAATAAACGATTGTGATTGATTGGTAGCCTTCCACTCTTCCCGACCAGTCCGTCATGAACGCCTCCAATCCTTCAGAAAGATACTACACATAAGAAGATACCACACATAAGTTTGATAAAAATAATTTAAAATATTAAAATTTTAGAATTTGTGGAATACAAGATGCAGAATTACAGAAATAAACCAACCAAAGAACGATCACTAATTTTGGGGTGAAGAAACGCGAATCAAAAATCCATTCGATCGATATACAATAGTTAAAAAAACGGCTAAATATGTGTCGGGCCCCGCATCCCCATCATCATCTGCCTAGCCTTTTCCCAACTATATTGGGGTCGGCTTCCAGTCAAACCGGATTCAGCTTAATACCAATGTTTTACGTGAAGCGACTGTCTACCAGACCTCTACAACCTATTAACTGTGTAATACGGTACTCTTGGCAAGACTGGAGTCAGATTTACTGGCTTCTGACTAACCGTAACGACTGCCAAAGATCTACAAATGACAGCCGGGACCAACGGCTTAACGTCCTTTCCGAGTCACGGAGGAAACTCGGTATGTTAAGATGGTCACCCATCCACAGACCAACCTTGGCAAGCGTTACTTAACTTTGAAGATCGACCCGTGCGGCTGTTATTATCTAGCCACGAGTTCCTCATTTTGCAGACGGATCCTTTGACGGAAAAATGGTTTTCGCGCACATTTTTTTTTTTAAGATACCAAGTTCCAACTTTATATTGCTAGGCGTCTGTGAACTAAACCGTGGACTGACAGACGGACATGGCGAAATTATAATGGTTCCTTTATGACTACGGAGCCCTTAAATATAAAGTTTGAAATACCTTTTAATCTTCATTTGCAGCTCGTGAAACTATGTGGCACTAGCGCCATATTGAACACTTGTTTAAATTATAATTTTTAGTAAGAATTAGGTGGGTTATTTCTCTAATTATTATTTCATCTTTAACTTTGTCCAAAAGTTTACTAATATAAAATCTAAGGTCAGAATTTACGACTTCCTTGCGTTGTTGATCGTCCATCTTGAGTGAAGTAAAGAGCTTATATTGACCAACTAATTTTAAGTCACTTAAAATTTAGTTATCTACGTAACAACTTAATACGTGTAAACCAGACATAACGCATTGTGAGTTCTCTATCCAAATTCGTTGTATAGTTGCGTGGTCAGACAGATGTCGCTTCATTTAAAATATTGGCCTTCAGTTGAATTCGGTTTGACTAGACCCCAATATATATTTTGGAGAGGGTTAAGCAGATGATATTATGTTAAGAAGAACAGTGCGGTCATATAAACAACCGAACAGGCACGAAAAGCGATTTGTTCTATGTTTGAATGTCTATTTATTATAATGAAATAGCTTTTTTTCATTATTTTTATTTGTGATGGGTGTTGCTCATGAGTCTAGTCTATGTCAGAGATGACAGAGACAAAGCCTACGATGGAGCGAGCCTACCCAGAAGGAGCCTGTTCACTCTAACTTTGAAGAGATTGTTTATTTTAAAGTTCCGAGTTCGATTTTAATATCTTTTGTTATGTTAGTCTTTAAATCTATTGTCTTATATTTTACTAGCTGAACTGTGCCCACTTCGTTAGGTGGTATTTTTCGTGTTAATACCTATATAGCCTATGAAACTGACAAACTGTACCTTTTTATAACATTAGTATAGATTTCATAAAAATAATCTGTTTTGTCACAGATATTTGTCTTGGTTTATATTCTAGCATTTTTTCAGTCTGTTACCGATTCCACATTTCCGTGTTGGTCAAAGTGATTGGTTTATGGTGAGCTCGTTAGTTAGTGCCCGGTCAGTTCCATGAAATGCCCGGTGAGTTATTAGCTCTACGGGGAACGACTGCCATAAAATAAAGTGAATGTTTTTACAGTTATCTTTATTGCAGTTAGTTCTGGTGGTTCAAAAATATAGTTTTTTTTTTTTGAGTTTGCCCCACTCTAAGAATTTCTCCTGTATCGTGGGTGTGTGCACAAACAGCCAAAAGATTTTTATATCTTTTTATTACCGTCGTCTAAAAAATGTATTGGATCCAGGTGTGTTTTTGTAGCGAACTAGGTGTTCCTCTGCGGTACCTACATGAATAACAAGTTTTTCTTGTAGTTTTGCATCCTCAGTCTCACAGAAACTGCGTTTTTTTGGTGTTATAAGTAACTACGAGGAGAAAATCACTAAACATTATCGATGGTCTAGATGACAGGCGTGCTAATTATTCAGGAGGACAGTTTTAATTAATTTATGTTTGAAAAGCTAAAACTCAAACCTTTATATAGGTAGAGTATATTTTATAGTAGATATATTTAGTTAAGTATTATCTGTGTAATCATTGATTATAGGTAGAAACGTCCGTTTTCCGAATGTAGTGTAAAAAATAAGTTTTATAAAATATACGTCACTTAGTACAATGGGGTTATGAATGTGAGTACCATGTACTTATTTAAAAATATAATAAGTCTACCTCTGCATACTCTAGGTTCATGGTCCTCACATATATTAACAGAGGTTTTGTATACCACAGCACATGTAAAACATTGATTTGAAAAGAGTAACGATGGAGTTTCTTGTCCGTTCTTCTCCATAAGAATCTACCCTTCCGAATGGACAGTAGAGTCACTATGTTATTTTAAATGTAATGATGACGTACAAAAGTGCCGTTTAATGGCCTAATTGAAATAAACGTTTTTGACTTCGACTTTGTTACTAAAAAAATCTAATTAGTCCGTCTGATAGATTTTCAAAAAAATATTGGATATGTATTTTTTCTTTTTTCACGTAAACAAAAAATAAAGAGGATGCAGCGAGTTGAAGACACACGTCACGTCATCTGGCTTGGTAAAAAATTACCAAGCCAGATGACGTCACGCGTGTCTATACTTAGATTTTTCGTGTATCGCGATAAACACAAGTAAAATACATGAGAATAATATAACGTGTTTTGTTATTTTTAAGATGATTAGTAACTGTCATTAACTTTAATGAGTTCTACTTGATGTCACTTAATTGAAATGTACACTCACATTTTAGGCTGAAAGAGATGGAATAATGTTATTTTAAAAAGAGCAAACGGTAGAGCATGCTCATTTAGTACATTTGGCATTTAAAAGTCAAAAAATCAAAATTTTGCACTTAGCACGTTTGTCTTTTAGACCATCGTTATGTAGTCTAGATTTCCATCACTGGAAGATTTTTAACCGACTTTAAAAAAGGAAGAGGTTCTCAATACGGATGTATTTTTGCAAAGTCAAAATGAAAGTCAAAACGTTTATTCCAATAATTAGGCCATTAGACGGCACTTTTGAACGTCATTCACATTTCAAATATATAAAAATTCTGAAGTGACTCTATTGTTCATTTTTTACCCCATAACTCCGTCATTTATGAACCGATTTTAAAAAATCTTGTTTTTTCTGAAAGGATATTCTTCCCGATTGGTCCTATTGTCACCAAGTCTGATGATGGGATCCCATGAAAATCGAGAGAAACCCTCAAATTTTATAGGCACATACCATGTTTTTCATAAACTTTCTAACGCAATTCAGACATTTGTGCCTGGTAATCATCATCTCATGTTGCTGTTGTTGGTCATGTTGACCCATGAAAAATGTTTGTTCAGCGATATTTTTGCCAATTTCCAACCGATTTGGATGATTATTTTGTTGTTTCGAAGAGTATTTTCCTGGACTGGTCTCATTTCAATTTGGTAAAGATCTGATTAAGATCGTAGAAGGTAGTCTATAGATTAGAAAATGAAAATAGTTGGTTGTTTAACACACCTAACAACACGGTGATTTCAACTATTTTTCAACTATTAACAAGGTGATTTCAACTATTTCTTGTAAAAATGTAGAACCTTATGACTCAGAATTAAAATAGACAGGTATTTTCGACCGACAGACAGAGTTACTTTCGCATTTATAATATTTGTAAGGATTAGTAAGGATAAATTGTTGTAATAAATTAAAAAAATAATACTGTAGAAAGTAAGTTAGATTTTATTCATTTCAATTAGTTTATTATGAATTTCAATGACTTGAATATAGCGAGTCACAAAATAACTAGATGAAATGGATAATATATAATGAATGGATATTTCATAGAGTTAACAAAAATGCGTACTTATTTTGTATTAAAATTTTTATATATAGTTAAGTTTATAGTATTTTATATACTGTAGAGAATAGGAAAACACTTGTTAAAAAGAAAGACAAACCAAACTTCTATAACTTTTAGTTTAAATAGAAATACTAACAATAGTTATAATGACTTTGAGATGGAAGTAATTCAAGAACGATCTTAAGAGCCATCGCAAATATTTAGGGTACTCTTTTGAGACGCTCATCAAGAATTGCTCAAATAAATACTAAACAATAAATTCATTATTAATGATTATATATTTTTTTTGTAAATATTTTTTCATATGAATCCCATTTTAATGGGGAAGGTGTAATGGACTCATATAGTTTACCTTTCTCAAGGACATCTAGTCTCACTAGGTATAGGTATTCATAATGGTTTTTCTCATTAGTTAACATTTCGTTAAAATATCATTAGGTAGCATTTACCAATAATAAGAAGCATTTAAGGATGTCTTTAGTACTAATGTGACATTTATAAATTAGCTAATGAATGTACAAGGACCGTGGTACTTATCAATCCTATAAAAAGCCACTACCACTCTTCAGTTAGTCAGTACAGTACAGTTCCTTCTGCTACTCAGTTACTACAGTACAGCAAGTCAGTAGTGAAGCTCTGTATATAGACAATATTACTTGTAACAACTCTCGTGTGACAATACTAAAGGTCAGACGTTATTATAAATTTGTGTCGCAATCAGTGTCTCAAATTCACCTACTAACGCTGTGATATAAATTTAATTTCTTAAAACAAAATGTCGAACCCGTGGAAGAAAATTGCTGCTCCTGCAGTGGCACAAGATTTATCGGACATCATGTCTGAAGAAAAAGCACGTGCACGAAGCCTTCAAGCTAAGGAGGAAATCAAGTTCACTGAGCAGCTCTTCGACCAGCACGCAAGCACATCAAAAGCCAAACCACCATACCACCAATATGAAATCAAAGCATCCAACATCAAGGAGTATTACGACTCAGATGCAATCATTGCCCAGGAGTTGCAAAACCAATTCGACAGAGCATATGAAGATGAACTCAAGGTGGTGGAGAAGAAACGCAACAGAAACGCCAAAGTTACGGTTTCATACGGTAACTACTTCAATGTGCCCAAGCATTTGATTTACGATTTAAATTCTGATGAAGAAGATTTTGACATGGAAGAGAAAGAGTGGGATAAGCATGACATTGTGATCAATGGCAGGAAGAATGCTGGTCGCGTGACGGCATTCCGGCCAAAGGTGTAAAGAGGAATGTGAAAATTTAAAATTTCAGTGTAAGGACTCCTAGTGGTCGCCTGGTGTATCAGTATGTCAAGAAGCCCAAGAAGATCACGAGGTGTAGACAATGCAAGAGCAAACTGCGTGGTATCCAGCCTGCCAGGTCCGCGTCTGCGTGAACTTAGCAGATCATATCACGGCAGAGCATAAAAAAATGTGAGTTCTATTCGCATGCAGCATAGTTCTAGAGTTCCTGATACTTTTTGGAAATAGTTCTGGCGTTTTCCCCCGAAAAAATTCAAATGAAAATATGATCTGCCAACTTCCGGTAGCAGATCATTTATTCCAAAACAAAAATTTTCAAAGTGTTTTCGGTTCATTAAGGTGAGTTCCATAGTTCCTGATACATTTTAGAAAGAGTTCTGTAAATATAAGCCCTCAAAAAAATTACAAACGTATTAAATCAATACCAGAAATAAAGCGATATTTTTTGTTCAACTGGTGGTAATTCCAAACTACGGCAAAATATAATCATTATTGTCACCAATATCAGTAAAAGGGTATTGAAATAATCAGAAAAGAATATAATAAAACAACTAATTTCTCTAAAGAACCAGCGGATCACAGTTAAACACTTAGTTTAGTAAAATAATGACAGTATTCAATAACCAAGTAAAAAATTCGAAGAAAAAAAGATAAGTAATACTTAGGAAAATGAACTCTTCGTTTTAAGGTGAAAAAAAAACAAGACTATAAGCAGGCATGAAAATAAATCCTGAGCTTAGACTTCAGTATCAGTAGAGCATAGTTGAAGACCCAGATTAAACTAAATCATGAAAACTTTTGGTGTCTTAGTAAAAATTCCAAAAAAATATCTAGAAAACATCCAGCACTTGGAACTCTTCATCTTACAATATGCCTATAGAAGCACTATACGTTGCAATACACAGTTTTCTCAGAACTTAGACTCAGATATCAGCAGAGCATAGTTGAACACCCAGATTATACTAAATCATGAAAACTTTGGGAGTCTTAATAAAAATTCCAAAAAAATATCTGGAAAAGATTCAGCACTTGGAACTCTTCATCTTACAATAGGCCTATAGAAGCACTATACGTTGCAATACATAAATTTCTCAGAACTCAGACTCAGATATCAGCAGAGCATAGTTGAACACCTAGATTAGACTAAATTATGAAAACTTTGCGTGTCTTAGTGAAAAATTCCAAAAAAATATCTAGAATCAATCCAGCACTAAGAACTCTTCGATTTATCGTAGATCTATAATATCACTATACCAACCAATACAAAAGTCGTTCAGAACTCAGACACAGATATCAGCAGAGCATAGTTGAAGATCTAAATTAGACTAAATCATGAAAACTTTGGGTGTCTTAGTTAAACACTCTAAAAAAATAATTGGAATATATCCAGCACTGAGAACTCTTCGTTTTACAATAGGTATATAAAATCACTAAACAAAGCAATACAAAATTTTCTCAAAACTTAGACACAGATACCAGCAGAGCATAGTTGAAGATCAAGATTAGACTTAATCATGAAATCTTTTGGTGTCTTAGCGAAAAATTTCAAAAAATATCTGAAAAATACCCAGCTCTGAGAAATCTTCGCTTTGCGATAGGGCTATAAAATCACTATGCGCTACAGCACAAAGTTTCCTCACAACTCAGATCCAGATATCAGCAGTGCATAGTTTAACACGTAGATTAGACTAAATCCTGAAAACTTTGGGTGTTTAGTAAAAAATTCTAAAAAAATAACTAGATTCTATCAAGCAATGGGAACTCTTCGTTTTATGATGGGTCTATATTAGCACTATATGATGCAATTAAAAATTTGCTGAGAACTCAGACACAGATATCAGCAGAGCATAGTTGAACACCTAGATTTGACTAAATCATGAAAAGTTTGGGTGTCCCAGTAAAAAATTACAAAATAAGAACTAGAGTATATCCAGCACTGAGAACTCTTCGTTTTGTGATAGGTCTATAATAACACTAAACCAAACACTAAAAATTTTTCTCAGAACTCAGATCCAGATATCAGCGGAGCATAGTTGAATACCCAGATTAGACTAAATTATGAAAACTTTGCGTGTCTTAGTGAAAAATTCCAAAAAAATATCTACAATCAATCCAGCACTAAGAACTCTTCGTTTTATGCTAGGTCTATAACATCACTATACTAATCAAAACAACTTTTGTTCAGAGCTCAGACACAGATATCAGCAGAGCATAGTTGACCATCTAGATTAGACTGAATCATGAAAACTTTGCGTGTCTTAGTGAAAAATTCCAAAAAAATATCTAGAATCAATCCAGCACTAAGAACTCTTCGTTTTATGCCTTTTCTATAATATGACTATACTAAACAAAACAATTTTTGTTCAGAACTCAGACACAGATATCACCAGAGCATAGTTGAACATCTAGATTAGACTAAATCATAAAATTTTTTGGTGTCTAAGTAAAAAAATCCAAAAAAATAACTAGCGTCTATCCAGCACTGAGAACTCTTCGTTTTGCAATAGGTATATAAAATCACTAAACAAAGCCATACAAAATTTTCACAAAACTCAGACAAGCAATGGGAACTTTTCGTTTTATGATGGGTCTATATTAGCACTATATGATGCAATTAAAAATTTGCTGAGAACTCAGACACAGATATCAGCAGAGCATAGTTGAACACCGAGATTTGACTAAATCATGAAAAGTTTGGGTATCTTAGTAAAAAAAATCCGCAAAAATAACTAGAATCAATCCAGCACTTGGAACTCTTCATCTTACAATATGCCTATAGAAGCACTATACGTTGCAATACACAGTTTTCTCAGAACTTAGACTCAGATATCAGCAGAGCATAGTTGACCATCTAGATTAGACTGAATCATGAAAACTTTGCGTGTATTAGTGAAAAATTCCAAAAAAATATCTAGAATCAATCCAGCACTAAGAACTCTTCGTTTTGTGCTAGGTCTATAATACGACTATACTAAACAAAACAATTTTTGTTCAGAACTCAGACACAGATATCAGCAGAGCATAGTTGAACATCTAGATTAGACTAAATCATGAAAACTTTGAGGGTATTAGTATCAAATTCAAATAAAATATCTAGAAAATACCCAGCTCTGAGAACTCTTTGTTTCACGATAGGTTTGTAACATCCTTATACGCTGCAATACAAAGTTTGCTCAGAACTCAGACTTAGATATCAGCAGAGCACGGTTGAAAATTAAGATTACAGATTACAGAAAATCATGTAAGATTTTAAGTCTCTGATTTGAAAATTCCAATAAAATTTCAAAAAAACATTTAGCACTAAGAACTTTTTGCTTTTAATTAAATCCATTACTAATTTTAATTAATTGGACCATAGGATGCAATGGATTGTTTGCCCAGAACTTAGACTTGGGTTTCAACAGAGCATAGTTGAAAACTTAGATAAGACTAAATCATGAAAACATTAAGAGTCGTAGTAAAAAAATCTTGAAAATACCTAGCACCAAAGTTAAAAGTCTGGTCTGGTCTAGTCTAAGCTAGACCAAATACCTAGCTTACAGATGAATGCATAAGAGGACCATACGATGCAATGGATAGTACTAGGCATGCCTTTTAAGTTCTGTCGTTTCCATATTTCCCGGCAATTTTGAATTTGGTACTGTTCTATATTCGAATGTGTTTAAATTTTGAATCTAATAACAGTTGAAAGTATTAGGATTAATGCTATTGTTTAGTCACAGCGTCGATTGGAATCTGTCAGGTTACGTACGAAAATGAATCTTTCTGAGGAAAATGTTCATGCAATAATTTTCTACAACTTTAGAAGAGGCCTGACACGGCTTCAGTGTTTTGAAGAGCTATCATGTTTTCATTCATTCAACTCATTTATTTATTGCAATAATTATGGTAGGTATAAGTTCTTATCAATATTAAGTAACACACATTTGGCCAATATATAGCATGCAATATTACAAGTTTTTACTTAACATATTAATTACTAGGTTAGTTAACATTTCGTCAATTTATGTAAATATATCTACTAAACAATTAAATATGTCTATGCTTTATTGTATAGAATCTGTGTTTAGTGATGAAGCCCCATGTCTGCGGACTGTCGAACGCTGGTATTTAGAATTCCAGCGTGGACATACTAGTGTTAGTGACAAATCTTGCGAAGGACGCCCAAAATCCGCCTTCACTGAGGATAATCAATAAATCATTGCTGTGAGACAACTAATTCTCGAAGATCGTCATGTGACGTATCGAGAGATAGAGGCTCTATTAGGCATCTCAGGGACAACCATTTAGAAGATCTTGCATGAAGCGCTTGGTGTGAGAAAGCTAGTTTGCCGTTGGATACCGCATCCTGATTTCCGACGATCACAAGGCGGCCCGCGTCAGATGGTGTAAGAAAACTCTGCAAAGGTTCAACCGAGGAGAGTCAAATCACGTCTACGACATCATCAGTGGTGACGAATCTTGGATCTATGCCTACGATCCTGATTCCAAACAACAATCTACAATCTGGGTCTTTCAAGACGAGCCAAAGCCGACTAAAGTTGTTCGTTCTCGTAGCACTTCAGAGAAGATGGTGGCCACGTTCATTGGAAAAACCGGCCATGTTGCGACTGTTGCACTTGAAGATCGTAGAACGGTTAACGCAGAGTGGTATACCACAGTTTGTTTACCACAAGTCATCGCCGAACTTCAAAAATCTAACTCAAAGCGACGCATCATCCTGTACCATGACAACGCAAGCTCACACAGCGCTCGTAAAACGATTGAGTATTTGAAGCAGGAAAAAGTAGAAATTCTTGACCATCCTCCATACAGTCCTGACCTAAGCCCTAACGATTTCTTCAAATTTCCTAAAATTAAGAAAAGTCTTCGTGGTCAAAGGTTCCAGTCCGGCGACGAAGCTAGCGACGCTTTCACGTCAACCATTTTGAACACCCCCACTTTAGAGTGGAATAAATGTTATAATAACTGGTTTGAGCGAATGGAAAAGTGCATTAAGCTACGTGGTGAATACTTTGAAAAACAATAAAAAGTACTATATGGTTCTAGTTGTGTTTTTTTCTTCAAACTACAAAACTTAAAAGGCATGCCCAGAACTCAGACTTAGGTATCAACTTTGAGTGTGTTAACTAAATAATCCATAAAAAATGTGTTGACCAGTGTTAGTTTTTTTGTTTTAATGTATTTTATTTTTTTTAAACTTAAAAGAATGTTAACGATATTTACACTATTGTATATATAATTAAATGGGGAGTTATTGAAGTTTTGGAATTAATTGCAGTACGTTTTTTATAAAGGCTGTCGTACTTATGCCAGAACTCGCCCGTTAGACCGTAGGTTACATAGTGCTTGAAATTAATACTATAGTCAACGACAGCAGTAATTGTGTATGATTTTCCATCAACTTTTATGGTTTTAGGTAGTGAATTTAATCTATGTGTCGTAATTTGCGTCCTGTTCGGATATCCGGGATCGCTTATTACAGATGTATCAATTATTAGGTGCGGTCCAAAACTATTTGTGCATACTAATTCGTTTCCACAATCGAAGCAAGACCTTTCAATCGCCATAGCATCATCAATGGCTTGCTGCATCAAATGGAAGCCATTGTATAGAATCGTGTCAATATTGACACTTATGAATGTATACTTTCTTTGATTAGAGTATCCGCAGAAACAATCAACGCGGCAGGAATAGCTGGGTTCATTTTCAAAAAGATACTGCGCTAAATGAGAAGCGTTAGACTCTACATCTAAACGCTTTAAGCTTCGTGTGTATGTAATCACAGAATTTTGAAAAATTGAAATGCCTGTTAATATTTTGGCCCGTTGTAAGTAATGTTGCTTTGCGATTTTTTTTCCGCGATTACACTTTGAGCCAATCTCACTATTGGACAGTCAGATGCAATTAGTTCTTCGAAATAAGTTTTATTGACCAATAGCCCACAGAGGATACATTGGAAAATGGAGTCGAATGCACAAGTTGACGTCACATTTAAATCATGACCTACAAATCGCACAGACCCCGAGATGTTACCATTTAACAGAATTGGTGTGTGGGCGGTTTTAAAATCTTTGATTGTTTCCCACTGACTGGGACAAGCATCAAGACACGTCGGATTATTTTTGCGCTTCTTTTTTGGTGGTTCTTGATCTTCTCGACCCGCGTTTTTGTTGAAGCCTCCCCATTCTTCTTTGACATTCCAGTCATTAGCTTCTGGAACATTTTCACCAAACGAGAGTTCTTTGTGCTCAATTTCAATTGAGTGTTGAACCTGTTCTGTGCCGACATGCATATTATTTCTCAGATCTTCAATAGAAGCTTTCGGCGAATCTATAAATTTATAGTGCTCTGCGATTGTTGCTCCTTCTTTTTTGGCTTGTGGTAGACCGTCAGACTCGTTGCTACGCTCTTTTATTTTTTCATCGATTCGTTGTAGATGTTGCATTACCAAACGATCGATGCGCATCGGAATTTCACCCCTGAAGTCACGATGCTTTAAATCGGAAAATTCAGCTTCAACTGCCGCGGAGGTGGCAGACACTGAACCTCGACCAAAAACTGGCACCATAACTGCGGTCCACAAAGGTATGTAAGGAAGAAGATACCTTTTCAATCTCTTTGCGAAATCGTTACACCGTCGATTTCGCAAAGAGATTGAACCTCGACCAAAAACTGGCACCATAACTGCGGTCCACAAAGGTATGTAAGGAAGAAGATACCTTTTCAATCTCTTTGCGAAATCGACGGTGTAACACGCGTTGATTGTATCGCCATTTGATGACTGGTCAGCTATTTCAACCGCTGCGTCATATAAGGTGTCACGCCATGATTTCCAGCCGACTTTATCCGCGTCACATTCCATCGCGTCAACGTCAGATTCGTTGTCAAACTTTTGACTGTCTTTTTCATCAATGTATGCAGCTTCATCATCGTCATTCCCATCATCGTTATTAAGATTAGGGGTTCCTTTTATTCTATTATTTAAAAAAATTAAACGCTCCTCCGACGGTAATATATTGCCATTAGCTCCAAACCCAATAAATTTACTCAGAGCAACTACGAGAACTGACTCTAGGAAGTAAGCCAGTTCGGTCAAATTTGTAATTTGGTGTGCTTTTCCTATGCACCGCTTATAAAATCTCCTAACTAAATATTTTTCTTTGCCTTTCAAACTTGGCCATCGTGAAATCATTGCAATTAAATGACACACGTCCAATCGCATGAAGGTGGAAGGCAACGACGTTGGTTTATTTACAACTGCGTCGTAACACCTTTGCAAATAATCATTTAAACTTGCACACTGGTAAAATATTTGCGCTACCGCTATTAACAAAGACCACCCAAAATCAGTAACCACGATCGGTGGAATCGGAGCATTTGCTGCTAAAATATGGCTTAAAAAACTAGTGACCATAATGGCTCGCTGATCTGCTGATACCATTTGAAATGTTGGTACGCTACCTTCTCGGGTCACGAGCACGCACTGGTATAAAAAAATGTGCGGATGTTGCGATTTGTCTCGCTTTACGATACGACCAGTAGCATCGATTGCAAGCGTTGCGTTGGGATCCTTTCGGCAACGGGAAATATAAATTTGTAGTTGTTCGGGCAGCCAGTACATGCAGTTAAATTTATACAACCCTATGGATTGTATACATCCAACTAACTTGCCATGTTCAGCACTATTAAGCAAATTGAGTGCTGGGTTTCCAAACTGTAACCCATATTTACTTAATAGTCGCTGCTCTTTGGCTTTCCGAACAACTTCGTTGGTTGGTAAAATTGGGGGATTTTTACCGCCGAATTTTTCGGCTTCCTTTCTTCGCCATGTAACCGCATCTTTACATCCGTCAATAAGGTAATCCGCAACTTCCAGGCGACGAACTCCTCTCAACTGCCTTCGTTTATTTCCTGAATGTAACGTAGCATTTATGCCATCTAAACTACACTGAATAACGACGTCTACACCTTTTGAAGGCTTCTTAATAAGGGTACAAAAAATCTTCGCCTGACATTCACGGCAGTATCCTTCCACTGATAAAAAGAACTTTGCTGTTGCACTCATGTACACATTATGATTTTTAAATACAATCACACAATCCAGACTGTGTTGTACCCACAAAGCTTCAGCTATTACATCTGCCCATCCTTGACGCAACTTCCAATATATACGCTTACCGTAAACTTTTTCTTGTGGCTTAATATTTTGCCATTTTTCTTTAGAAATAACGAAGTTTATCTTGATAATATAAGCTGGTTAATTCAACGTCTGTAGTCTGGTCTGCACATCCTTCAAAACTATAATTACCGTCGCTAACTGAGATACTAAATTCCTGCTCTGGAATTTCAAAAACTTCCAAGATGAAATCTCTTAGCCCACCACGATTATTGTTAATAATAGTATGTACATGCTTGAATAACAAAACCAACTAGCAAGTAAGTAACAATAACAATTATTGATAACAAACAACAATTTTGACAAAACAACAATTATCAACAAAATGACAATCAAATACAACAAAAGTACTTGAAAATTGCTATTTTCAAATATTATGAGCACAAATTTGAACAAACGATGATTTTACGGATCGCCAAAAATTATTAAATACCTACTCGAGTTATTTAACAATAGAACACTTGATTTACCTCCGAAAGATATATAATTTTCCGTGTAACGAAACCATAGCGACTTCTAATTCGACGCCAAAGCCATCTAGGGAGCCATGGTTAAACTTGTTCGCGCGTGTTTGAGACTAATCTATTTGTCAACTCAGAGTTTTTGAACTATACAAAGGATTTGAATGCGGTTTTCACTATTATTTAAAACTTTAATTCTAAAAACTTAATATGTGGATAAAATTCTTATTAACTTTAGCTATAGTGGTGAAAAACTAATATTTTTGAAACAAGTTGCGAAAACTACCATATTTGTGCTCTCACACGGTCGAAACTGGCTTAACCTCATGAAATACGTCACTATAATGTACTAAAGAATTTTAGGTGTTTCAAATAATGTCTGGAATAGCATGGGTTCCAAAGTTAAATTCGCTGGCACATTTTGACCATCATCACCTACCTTACCTTTTCCCAACTATATTGGAGTCAGCTTCCAGTCAAGCCGGATTTAGCTGAATATCAGAATTTTACGAAGAGCGGCTACCTACCAGACCTCCACAACCCATTAAACTGGGTAAAACCGTAGGTACTTGATGACAAGACTGAAATCAGATTTACTGGCTTCATACTACCCGTAACTGCCAAAGATCTACAAATGACAGCCGGGACCAACAGCTTAACGTAGTTTCTGAGGCATATATGAGGATAGTAGGATAGTCACCCATCCACAGACCAACCTTGGCAAGAGTTGCTTAACCTTGAAGATCGACCCGTGCGGCTATTATTATATTTTGACCACTTACGTAAAAGTAATCAATGGTTTATTATTGCGACTATTTTGATCAACGCTTTTCTGATCCTCAATGAAATATGCTAACAGCACTAGATATTCAATGAACCTTTTCGACGCACACAGGTGAAATTTACATAAAAGTTGGTCAGTAATAAGGTTAGTAACGGTTACATCTGTATATTGCTTTCAATGGTCTAAAATGATATAGCTCCCAAACGAAAACCAAAAACTTATTAAGGTTTTCAACCATGCTTTGTTTATACCTAGGTATATGTTCAAAAGTCATTTTGCATTAAGACGTATCAGTTTTTTTAGGATCTATCTTACAACGTAGAGTTCGACATCTTGGGTATCATCAATTGCGTCGTATCATATGGTCCTGTTACGCATTCATCTTAGAACGAAATTTTTTCAGTGCTGGGTATTTTAAGATATTTTTTTGGCTGATATCTGAGTCTGAGTTTTGAGTTGATTTTGTATTGCAGCGTATAGTGCTACTATAGACCTATCATAAGACTTTTTTTTACTATTAATAGGCAAGCGCTTGACCACCATCTCACCTGATGGTAAGCGATGATGTGGTCGAAGATGGAGCACGCTTGCCTAGAAGTAACCTATTCACTCTTGACTTAAAGACTCCCAGGTTGTAGCTATCGGGAAACACAGACTCCGGCAGGAAATTCCACTCCTTAGCTGTACGCATTATGAATGTGTTCCCAAAACGTTTGGTATAGTGTTATTATAGACCTATCACAAAACGAAGAGTTCTCAGTGCTGGATATATCCTAGTTATTATTTTGTAATTTTTTACTAAGACACCCAAAGTTTTCGTAATTTAGTCTAATCTAGGTATTCAACTATGCTCTGCTGATACCTGTGTCTGAGTTCTCAGCAAATTTTTTATTGCATCATATAGTGCTATTATAGACCCATCATAAAACGAAGAGTTCCCATTGCTTGATAGAATCTAGTTATTTTTTTAGAATTTTTTACTTAGGCACCCAAAGTTTTCATGATTTAGTCTAATCTAGGTGTTCAACTATGCTCTGATGATATCTAGGTCTGAATTCTGAGATTTTTTTTTTAGTGTTTGGTATAGTGTTATTATAGACCTATCACAAATTGAAGAGTTCTCAGTGCTGGATAGACGCTAGTTATATTTTTGGTTTTTTTTTACATAGACACCAAAAGTTTTTCTAAATCAAAAGTTTTTTTAAGTTTAATCTAGATGTTCAACTATGCTCTGCTGATATCTGTGTCTAAGTTCTGAACAAATTTTGTATTGCTTGGTTTAGTGCTTTTATATACCTATCACAAAACGAAGAGTTCTCAGTGCTGGATAGACGATAGTTATTTTTTTGGATTTTTTTACTAAGACACCCAAAGTTTTCGTAATTTAGTCTAATCTAGGTGTTCGACTATGATCTGCTGATATCTGTGTCTGAGTTCTGAACAAATTTTGTAGTGTTTGGTATAATGTTATTATAGACCTATTACAAAACGAAGAGTTGTTCGTGCTGGATAGACGCTTGTTATTTTTTTGGATTTTTTTACATAGACACCAAAAGTTTTTATGATTTATTCTAATCTAGATGTTCAACTATGCTCTGCTGATATCTGTGTCTGAGTTCTGAACAAATTTTGTATTGTTTGGTATAGTGATATTATAGATCTACCATAAAACGAAGAGATCTTAGTGCTGGATTGATTCTAGATATTTTTTTGGAAATTTTTACTAAGACACCCAAAGGTTTCGTAATTTAGTCTAATCTAAGTATTCAACTATGCTCTGCTGATATCTGGGTCTAAGTTCTGAGAAAATTTTGTAGTAGTAGGTGTAGAGTTATTATAGACCTATCACAAAACGAAGAGTTCTCAGTGCTGAATTGATTCTAGATATTTTTTTTGATTTTTTGCTAAGACACCCAAAGTTTTCGTAATTTAGTCTAATCTAGCTATTCAACTATGCTCTGCTGATATCTAGGTCTGAGTTCTGAGAAAATTTTGTAGTGTTTGGTATACTGATGTTATAGTTCTACAAAAAAACGAAGAGTTCTTAGTGCTAGATTGATTCTAGATATTTTTTTTAATATTTTACTAAGACACCCAAAGTTTTCGTAATTTAGTCTAATCTAGGTATTCAACTATGCTCTGCTGATATCTGGGTCTGAGTTCTGAGAAAATTTTGTAGTGTTTGGCATAGCAATATTATAGGTCTACTAAAAAACGAAGAGTACTTAGTGCTGGATTGATTCTAGATATTTTTTTTGAATTTTTTACTAAGACACCCAAAGTTTTCGTAATTTAGTCTAATCTAGGTATTCTACTATGCGCTGCTGATATCTGGGTCTGAGTTCTGAAAAAAATTTGTAGTGTTTGGTATAGTGTTTTTATAGACTTATCACAAAACGAAGAGTTCTCAGTGCTGGATATATTCTAGTTATTATTTTGAAATTTTTTACTGAGACACCGAAACTTTTCATGATTTAGTCAAATCTAGGTGTTCAACTTTGCTCTGCTGATATCTGTATCTAATTTCTTAGCAAATTTTTTATTGCATCATATAGTGTTAATATAGCCCCATCATAAAACGAAGAGTTCCCATTGCTTGATAGAATCTAGTTATTTTTTTAGAATTTTTTACTAAGACACCCATAGTTTTCATGATTTAGTCTAATCTAGGTGTTCGACTATGATCTGCTGATATCTGTGTCTGAGTTCTGAACAAATTTTGTATTGTTTGGTATAGTGATGTTATAGATCTACCATAAAACGAAGAGTTCTTAGTGCTGGATTGAATCTAGATATTTTTTTAAAATTTTTTACTAAGACACCCAAAGGTTTCGTAATTTAGTCTAACTATGCTCTGCTGATATCTGGGTCTGAGTTCTGAGAAAATTTTGTAGTGGTAGGTGTAGAACTATTATAGACCTATCGCAAAACGAAGAGTTCTTAGTGCTGAATTGATTCTAGATATTTTTTGGAATTTTTCACTAAGACACGCAAAGTTTTCATAATTTAGTCTAATCTAGGTATTCAACTATGCTCTGCTGATATCTGGGTCTCAGTTCTGAAAAAAAATTGTAGTGTTTAATATAGTGTTATTATAGACCTATCACAAAACGAAGAGTTCTCAGTGCTGAATTTATTCTAATTATTTTTTTAGAATGTCTAACTAAGACACCCAAAGTTTTCATGATTTAGTCTAATTTAGATCTTCAACATTGCTCTGCTGATATCTGTGTCTGAGTTCTGAACAAATTTTGTATGGTTTGGTATAGTGATGTTACAGATCTACTATAAAACGAACAGTTCTTGGTGCTGGATTGACTCTAGATATTTTTTTGGAATTTTTACTAAGACACGCAAAGTTTTCATAATTTAGTCTAATCTAGGTGTTCAACTATGCTCTGCTGATATCTGAGTCTGAGTTTTAAGAAATTTACGTATTGCAACGTATAGTGCTTCTATTGGCCTATTATAAAAGGAAGAGTTTTAAGTGCTGGATCTTTTTCAGATATTTTTTTGGATTTTTTTACTAAGACACCAAAAGTTTTCATAATTTAGTCTAATCTAGGTGTTCAACTATGCTCTGCTGATATCTGAGTCTGAGTTTTGAGAAATTTATGTATTGCAACGTATAGTGCTTCTATTGGCCTATTTTAAAAGGAAGAGTTCCAAGTGCTGGATCTTTTCCAGATATTTTTTTGGACTTTTTTACTAAGACACCAAAAGTTTTCGTAATTCAGTCTAATCTAGGTGTACAACTATGCTCTGCTGATATCTGAGTCTGAGTTTTGAGAAATTTTTGTATTGCAACGTATAGTGCTTCTATTGGCCTATTATGAAATGTAGAGTTCCAATTGCTGAATCTTTTCCAGATATTTTTTTAGAATTTTTATTAAGACTCCCAAAGTTTTCATGATTTAGTATAATCTGGGTGTTCAACTATGCTCTGCTGATATCTGAGTCTGAGTTCACAGCAAATTTTTTATTGCATCATATAGTGCTAATATAGATCCATCATAAAACGAAGAGTTCCTATTGCTCGATAGAATCCAGTTATTTTTTTAGAATTTTTTACTAAGACACCCAAAGATTTCATGATTTAGTCTAATCTTGATTTTCAACTATGCTCTGCTGATATCTGGGTCTGAGTTCTGAGCAAATTTTTTAGTGTTTGGTATAGTGTTTTTATAGACCTATCATAAAATGAAGAGTTCTCAGTGCTCGATAGAAGCTAGTTATTTTTTTGGATTTTTTTATTTAGACACCAAAAGTTTTTATGATTTAGTCTAATCTAGATGTTCAACTATGCTCTGCTGATATCGGTGTCTGAGTTCTGAACAAATTTTGTATTTTTTAGAATAGTGATGTTATAGATCTACCATAAAACGAAGAGTTCTTAGTGCTTGATTGATTCTAGATATTTTTTTGGATTTTTTTACTAGGACACCCAAAGGTTTTGTAATTTAGTCTAATCTAGGTAATCTACTATGCTCTGCTGATATCTGGGTCAGAGTTCTGAGAAAATTTTGTAGTGTTTGGTATAGTGTTATTATAGAACTATCACAAAACGAAGAGTTCTCAGTGCTGGATAGATGCTAGTTATTTTTTTGGATTTTTTTACATAGACACCAAAAGTTTTCATGATTTAGTCTAATCTAGATGTTCAACTATGCTCTGCTGATATCTGTGTCTGAGTTCTGAGAAATTTATGTATTGCAACGTATAGTGCTTCTATTGGTCTATTATAAAATGAAGAGTTCTAAGTGCTGGATCTTTTCCAGATATTTTTTTGGAATTTTTATCAAGACTCCCAAAGTTTTCATGATTTAGTATAATCTGGGTGTTCAACTATGCTCTGCTGATATCTGAGTCTGATATCTGAGAAAATTTTGTAGTGTTTGGCATAGTGTTATATTAGACCTATCACAAAACGAAGAGTTCTTAGTGCTGGATTGATACTAGATATTTTTTTAGAATGTCTAACTAAGACACCCAAAGTTTTCATGAATTAGTCTAATTTAGATCTTCAACTATGCTCTGCTGATATCTGTGTCTGAGTTCTGAACAAATTTTGTATAGTTTGGTATAGTGATGTTACAGATCTACTATAAAACGAAGAGTTCTTGGTGCTGGATTGATTCTAGATATTTTTTTGGAATTTTTCACTAAGACACGCAAAGTTTTAATAATTTAGTCTAATCTGGGTATTCAACTATGCTCTGCTGATATCTGGGTCTGAGTTCTGAGAAAATTTTGTAGTGTTTGGTCTAGTGTTATTATCGACCTATCACAAAACGAAGAGTTCTCAGTGCTGGATAGACGCTAGTTATTTTTTTGGTTTTTTTTTACTTAGACCTTAAAAATGTTTCATGATTTAGTCCAATTTAGATCTTCGACTATGCTCTGCTGATATCTGTGTCTGAGATTTGAACAAATTTTGTATTGTTTGGTATAGTGATGTTATAGTTCTACTATAAAACGAAGAGTTCTTAGTGCTGGATTGATTCTAGATATTTTTTTTGAATTTTTCACTAAGACACGCAAAATTTTCATAATTTAGTCTAATCTAGGTGTTCAACTATGCTCTGCTGATATCTGTGTCTGAGTTCTCAGCAATTTTTTTATTGCATCATATAGTGCTTATATAGACCCATCATGAAACGAAGAGTTCCTATTGCTTGATAGAATCTAGTTATTTTTTTAGAATATTTTACTAAGACACCCATAGTTTTCATGGTTGTTTCATGGTTGTTTTCTGGGTGTTCAACTATGCTCTGCTGATATCTGAGTCTAAGTTCTGAGAAAACATTGTATTGTTACGTATAGTTCTTCTACAAACCTATTGTAAGATGAAGAGTTCTAAGTGCTGGATGTTTTCTAGATATTTTTTTGGAATTTTTACTAAGACACCAAAATTTTTCATGATTTAGTATAATCTGGGTCTTCAACTATGCTCTGCTGATACTGAAGTCTAAGCTCAGGATTTATTTTCATGCTTGCTTATAGTCTTGTTATTTTTTCACCTTAAAACGAAGAGTTCATTTTCCTAAGTATTACTTATCTTTTTTTCTTCGAATTTTTAACTTGGTTATTGAATACTTTCATTATTTTACTAAACTAAGTTTTCAACTGTGATCCGCTGGTGCTTTAGAGAAATGAGTTGTTTTATTATATTCTTTTTTGATTACTTCAATACCTTGTTACTGATATTGGTGAAAATAATTATTTTATTTTGCCGTAATTTGGAATTACCACCAGTTGAACAAAAAATATCGCTTTATTTCTGGTATCGGTTTAATACGTTTGTAATTTTTTTGAGGGCTTATATTTACAGAACTCTTTCTAAAATGTATCAGGAACTATAGAACTCACCTTAATGGACCGAAAACACTTTGATAATTTTTGTTTTGGAATAAATGATCTGCTACCGGAAGTTGGCAGATCATATTTTCATTTGACTTTTTTCGGGGGAAAACGCCTGAACTATTTCCAAAAAGTATCAGGAACTCTAGAACTATGCTGCATGCGAATAGAACTCACATTTTTTTTATGCTCTGCTGTGATATGATCTGCTAAGTTCACACAGACCAGGTCCGCGCGGTATCCAGCAGCAAGAAAGTGGCAAATTAATTGTTGAGCTTAAAAATATAAAGGAAAAAATGTAGTGTGTCGTTTCATTTCTACCAATTAGTCGATTACTATCCAAGAAACCTTTCAAATATGCACCAGATTCTTGATTGATTGAAAGCCAATGTACCTAGGCAAATCATTACCATTTCATCAAAAGTATCAATCTATGCTCGCACTATAACTTGAGCTTCTTAAAAACTAGACCTACTAAGCCAGTCATACAAGACATTTTAGGTCGAAGTATTTTGCAACATCCTGATTTTTTGGGATGTTATTAGGTTAGAAGTCAGTAGTGTACACCCAAGTTTTCAATCTCGAAAAACCTGGGTCATCTGCGTGGTGCTCAGAAAACTTCAAAATTTTCAGTAATTTTTCAGACTTTGGCCTATATTTACTTAACGGTGAATTCTACACAAAAAGTCCAATCAGTGGACTATTAAAGAAGATAAATTTGCTACAATTAGAGTGCAAAATAATGTAGTTGAATTGGTTTTATAGGTATTGAGATAATAGCACATCAAACAACCCTTTTTCACGAAAAACTGAAATTGTAGTTTAAAAAAATATAACCAACTTCAAAAAAAAAAACACTCAAAGTATAAAATAACCTTAATTTTGGAAGCAGGTGTTTTTGGTTTTGTATCTTCGTTTTTAACCCCGACTTCCGAAGTTAAGGTTATTTTATACTATGTAATGTTTTTTTTGGAAGTCAGTTATATTTTTTTTTGTAAAAAGTTTTTATCCTAAACTAATTTAAATCTCCTTTTTTTTCTTCAAGGAGATACTTTCGCTACACAACAAAGTTAACTCGAACACAATGTATGATATGTACGTTACTACTATTGTTAGTCCGAATATCTAAAAACAATGACAGGTTTATATTAGTAGGTAAATATTCCTGTCATTTAAGTGAAAAGTTAATTTAATGAGTATTCAATATTTTTCCACTTCAAGTGCTATTTAGGAGTTTAAGTTTATAATTTGTAAGGATACCAGTTCTGAGAAAGTAAATAAATACATTTTCTTTTCATTTATTTTTTACTTAAGATGATTTTGCTCTGAACTCTTGTCAAGGTCAGAGGGGACACAAACAAATTCAACGATGGAGTGAACTTATCCAAAAGAAGCCGGTTCACTGTTACTTTAAACAGATTAGGGTTAAATGCGTTCGGATACACAGACGCAGGTAGAGTTCCACTTTTTAGCTGTGCGCATTGTTAAATATGTTCGGAAACGCTTAGTGCGAATTGGTGGAATTTCAACAAGGTAGGGGTGGGTTACCAGCCCAATTAGACATTATTTCTACCATAAGACTGTAATAAATTAGTCTAGATGTCCTGAGGGACCAGTGGGATGAGGTCGTGAATTTCTTGGGCTCACTCACCGAAGTCTATTTTTAACCAGAAATTGAATCTATACTTCCAGAAATTACTCCTATAAAGAAACAAAATTGTTTACTTCATTATAACAATAGTTAACCTTTAGATTTTGCAATATTACATAACTAACAGTAATCACAATTTGAAAAAATATCTTTGCATAAAAGAAAAAGAATCCTTAGTACGAAAAACAGTAAAATTGGACGGATTCAGTATCAAAAGGCTTTCATGTCGTGGCATATTCAAGGATAATTGACAACCCTCATCGTTGTTTTAATGGCCGAAAGCCTCCAAAAATTCCTAAATACTATTTGTTTGAAAAACAAAAAAAGTACATAACTTTCAAAGTAAATACACAATTTTGAGGCAAGTCCATTGTTTTAATGTTTCTTAAAACTTTTGAATAATGAGAATTTCATATTTAGGATAGAAAATAAAGAGATTTAGATAAAGAGTTTATTTTATAAAAAACATGTATTTATAGGAACTTAAATTATTCATTAGAGCACAGTATTACTAGACTTGAAACAAAACTTTAGCTACATATGGACTAAGATGATGAAATGGTAAAAATAGTCCGTAAGTATTGGAAGGTAAGTGATCGTTTGACGAAAAGCTTTGTGGTTTTATGTTGTGATTGCAACAAAATGTAGCAACGTGATATAAAATATTTCTACGACTATTATACTTGTTTCGCACATAATATTTAATTGCATTGGATACTATATTCATATTTTTGGATGATAAAAATTGTGTTTGTTGCATAAAATTAAACCAAAATATCGGGGTTGTAGTTTTTTATTCAAAATTCTCTAGTGGGTGATAGACGTACGAACTTAAAGTACACAGTCTTAAGTTCGTGAATGTTCTCGGCTCGACATCGGTGAAACACGTGAAAACTTGCTCATTACTCTGGTATCAGGGGGACCGCGATGTCGTCAATGGAATAAAACATTTTGATACTCAGGAGTAATATCATATTACAGTCAGAGAGGATATGTGTGTGAGACAGAATAATTGAAATTAAGTAGTGCCATAATTCCAGCACATAATATTTGGTCGACTCCTGAACGTGTTACAATCGTGTTCCTGAAACAATCAAGAATTCTGTTAATAATTAGTGTGAATAGCTTCGAAATCACTTATATTTGCAACACAATATCATTCGACGTGTCACAAAACAAAAAGATGGCTAGCGGCTTGCGGCTCGCGGCGTTGACAGACGTGCGAGCCGAGGCGAGCTACGGGCAAAATTCAAACCTGTTGGATTGCCAACGAACTTACTCGGTGATTTTAAAGTACGCGTACTTAGGGTGACACACGAGCGGAAACGATCGTCGAGCCATAAAACAAAATATATTTTGGACCAAGCATTAAACATATAATGTACACCCACCACCTGCGTGACAGTTTGTCGGAAGGATTAGCGGCCGTCTTAATAATACATCTGGCTCAAATACATCATTACGCGTACTTGCTCGTACGTCTATCACCCACTTAGCGAGACTCAAACTAGTTGCCATTCATTAAATTAACGTGGAAAGGAATCAGAACATAGACCAAACAATAAATTATATTTGTTGATAATTTAGTAAAGTGCCTATAACAGCTCTAAAGTTTAGAGAATACGTGTAAGATTTCATTGGCGCGTGTAAGACCCAGGTCAAAGATTAAGAAATGTTTTAAGGAAAGTTCCGTTCAGACTGCGAACAGAACAAGGTATTTTTTTTTTGTCATTTTATAAAGAAGTGAGACAACTAGCAAATAGTAGACACAACTGAATAAAAACTTGATTCTATTATTATACCTAAACAGTAGGCAATTATTCCCCCACTTCAGCATGGTAGACTTGTTGCCCACATCAGCAATCCTTGTTTTATAATACTATGCAAGTTTAATAATTATTGAGGCATGATGTTTTGAGTGAATATATTTTGTAACGCATAATCTTCATTAAAATTCGTTGTATAGTTGCGTGGCCAGATAGACGTCGCTCTTTGTAAAATATTGGCATTCAGTTGCGTTCGGTTTGACTGGACTCCAACAATATGTATTTGGAGAAGGCTAAGCAGATGATAAGTTAAGAACAGAGCGGTCATATATACAGGCATGAAAAGCGATTGTATTCTATATTTTTAGGTAAGAAGGTACCTATAGAATGAAGAATGAAATAGTGTACTTTAACTTTATTAATTTTAAAGTTCCAAGTTCGGTATACTTATAGCATCCAAACTCATGTTAAAATATATTTTGTTATGTGCAGTCTAAAAAATTAATGTATATATATTTTATTTATATTCTAGCATTTTTTTCAGTCTGTTACCGATTCTACATTTCCGTGTTGGTCAAAGTGATTGGTTTATGGTGAGCTCGTTAGTTAGTGCCCGGTCAGTTCCATGAAATGCCCGGTGAGTTGTTAGCTCTACGGGGAACGACTGCCATAAAATAAAGTGAATGTTTTTACAGTTTTTTTTTTTTTTAATTTGCCTCGTTATGAATTTCTCCTGTATCGTGGGTGTGTGCACAAACAGCCAGAAGTTTTTTTTATATATTTTTATTACTTTCATCTAAAAAATGTATTGGATCCAGATTTGTTTTTGTAGCAAACTAGGTGTTTCTCTGCGGTACCTACATGGATAACAAGTTTTTATTGTAGTTTTGCATCCTCAGTCTCACAGAAACTGCATTTTTTTGTATTATAGTATGTGTATCTGAAATACACATGGTAGATTCAATTTCATGTCGTTGTTGGAGAAGTGAATCAAATAATACTTGATATATGTTTGCGTATTTGTTATATTTTGATTAGGTGCTATGCTCCTTCGTTGGTCGAAAAAAACGTCATTATTATTATGATTATTATACGTAACCATGAGCAGAAAAAGCACTCAACATTATGTAGCCTAGATTTCCATCACTGGAAGATTTTTAACCGACTTCAAAAAAGGAGGAGGTTCTGAATTCGGTTGTATTTTTTTACGTTTGTTACCTCATAACTCCGTCATTTATGAACCGATTTTAAAAATTCTTGTTTTATCTGAAAGGATATTCTTCCCGATTATCCCATTGTCACCAAGTCAAAATCTGATGATGGGATCTCATGGAAATCGAGGGAAACCCTTAAATTTCATGGGAACATACCATGTCTTTCAGAAATTTTATAATGCAATTCAAATATTTGTGCCTGGTAATCATCATCTCATGTTGCTGAGCTGATGATGGAAGGTATAAGTTAGAATCTGACGATGGAATCCCATGAAAAATGTTTGTTCAGCGATATTTTCGCCAATTGACATCCGATTTAGATGATTATTTTTTTTGTTTGGAAGAGTATTTTCCTGGACTAGTCCCATTTCTATTTGGTGAAGATCTTATGAAGAACATAGAAGGTAGTCTACAGATTAGAAAATGAAAATAGTTGGTTGTTTGTAACACACAAAAAATTATACTGTAGCTGATAAGTTAGATTTTATTCCGTTCAATAAGTTTATTACGAATTTCAATGACATAAATATAGCGAGTAACAAAATTTATAATACTAATGAATTACTAGATGGAATGGATAAAATATTTCAAAGAGTTAAGAATAATACTTACTTATTTTGTATTCATATTTTTATCTACAGTTACGCTTATAGCATTTTATATACTGTATGGAATAGGAAAATATTTGTTAAAAAGAAAGTTTATTTGTATACCACAAAACAGATTTCTATTACTTTTAGTTTAAATAAAAATACTAACAATAGTTATAATGACTTTGAGATGGAAGTAATTCAAGAACGATCATCTCAAATATATAGGTACTCCTTTGAGACGCTCATCAAGAATTGCTCAAATAAAAACAAAATAATCAATTCATTATAAATTTTTATATATTTTTTGTAAATGATTTTTAAATGATTCCCGTTTTAATGAGGGAGGTGTAATGGATTCATATAATTTACCTTTCTCAAGGACATCTAGTCTCATTATAGGTATTCATAATGGTTTTTATCAATATTTACATTTCATTAAAATATCATTATGTAGCATTTACCAATAATAAGTAGCATTTAAGGATGTCTTTAGTACTAATGTGACATTAATAAATTAGCTAATGAATGTACAAGGACCGTGGTACTTATCAATCCTATAAAAAGCCACTACCACTCTTCAGTTAGTCAGTACAGTACAGTTCCTTCTGCTACTCAGTTACTACAGTATAGCAAGTCAGTAGTGAAGCTCTGTATATAGACAATATTACTTGAAATAACTCTCGTGTGACAATACTAAAGGTCAGACGTTATTATAAATTTGTGTCGCAATCAGTGTCTCAAATTCACCTACTAACGCTGTGATATAAATTTAATTTCTTAAAACAAAATGTCGAACCCGTGGAAGAAAATTGCTGCTCCTGCAGTGGCACAAGATCTATCGGACATCATGTCTGAAGAAAGAGCACGTGCACGAGGCCTTCAAGCTAAGGAGGAAATCAAGTTCACTGAGCAGCTCTTCGACCAGCACGCAAGCACATCAAAAGCCAAATCACCATACCACCAATATGAAATCAAAGCATCCAACATCAAGGAGTATTACGACTCAGATGCAATCATTGCCCAGGAGTTGCAAAACCAATTTGACAAAGCATATGAAGATGAACTCAAGGTGGTGGAGAAGAAACGCAACAGAAACGCCAAAGTTACGGTTTCATACGGTAACTACTTCAATGTGCCCAAGCATTTGATTTACGATTTGGATTCTGATCAAGAAGATTTTGATATGGAAGAGAAAGATTGGGATAAGCATGACATTGTGATCAATGGCAGGAAGAATACTGGTCGCGTGACGGCATTCCTGCCAAAGGTGTAAAGAGGAATGTGAAAATTTAAAATTTCAGAGTAAGGACTCCTAGTGGTCGCCTGGTGTATCAGTATGTCAAGAAGCCCAAGAAGATCACGAGGTGTAGACAATGCAAGAGCAAACTGCGTGGTATCCAGCCTGCCAGGTCCGCGCGGTATCCAGCAGCAAGAAAGTGGCAAATTAATTGTTGAGCTTAAAAATATTAAGGAAAAAATGTAGTGTGTCGTTTCATTTCTACCAATTAGTCGATTACTATCCAAGAAACCTTTCAAATATGCACTAGACTCTTGATTAACAATAAAGCCAATGTACTTAGTCAGATCATTACCATTTCATCACAAGTATCAATCTATGCTCGCACTACAACTTGAGCTTCTTAAAAACTAGACCTACTAGGCCAGTCATACATGACATTTTAGGTCGAAGTATTTTGTAACATCCTGATTTTTTGGGATGTTATTAGGTTAGAAGTCAGTAGTGTACACCTAAGTTTTCAATCTCGAAAAACCTGGGTCATCTGCGTGGTGCTCAGAAACCTTCAAAATTTTCAGTAATTTTTCAGACTTTGGCCTATATTTTCTTAACGGTGAATTCTACACAAAAAGTCCAATCAGTGGACTATTAAAGTAGATAAATTTGCTAAAATTAGAGTGCAAAATAATGTAGTTGAATTGGTTTTATAGGTATTGAGATAATAGCTCATCAAACACGAACCCTTTTACACGAAAAACTGAAATTGTAGTTTAAAAAAATATAACCGACTTCCAAAAAAATACACTACACAGTATAAAATAACCTTAATTTTGGAAGCAGGTGTTTTCGGTTTTGTATCTTCGTTTTTAACCCCGACTTCCGAAGATAAGGTTATTTTATACTATGTAGTGTTTTTTTTGGAAGTCGGTTATATTTTTTTTGTAAAAAGTTTTTATCCTAAGCTAATTTAAATCTCCTTTTTTTTCTTTAAGGAAATACTTTCGCTACACAACAAAGTTTACATTCGAACACAATTTATGATATTTACATTACTACTATTGTTAGTCCGAATGTCTAAAAATAATGACAGGTTTACATTAGTAGTTAAATATTCCTGTCATTTAAGTGAAAAGTTAATTTAATGAGTATTAAATTTTTTTTCCACTTCAAGTGCTATTTAGGAGTTTAAGTTTATAATTTGTAAGGATATCAGTTCTGTGAAAGTAAATAAATAAATTTTGTATTTTCTTTTTATTTATTTTTTTACTTAAGATGGTTTTGCTCTAAACTCTTGTCAAGGTCAGAGGGGTCACAGACAAATTCGACGACGGAGTGAACTCAGCCAAATGAAGCCTGTTCACTCTTACTTTAAACAGATTGAGAAACGAGCCAAGAGAATCATCGGCAATGAGAGGCTCGTCGCGACGAAGCTCCAAACTCTTGAACATCGACGACGAGTTGCTAGCCTGTCGGTTTTCTACCGGTTGCATTTTGGGGAATGTGCGACGGAATTGCATAATTTAATTCCGCCAAGCCCGTTCCATCATCGAACCACAAGACGAACGGCGATGCGCCACCATGGTGGACATCCCACCCATACGCTCAAAACGTTTTGGGAACGCATTCGCAGGAATTCCCTGCCGGAGTCTGTGTTTCCTGATAGCTACAACCTGGCAGTCTTTAAGTCAAGAGTGAATAGGTTACTTTTAGGCAAGCGTGCTTCATCTTCGACTACATCATCGCTTACCATCAGGTGAGATAGTGGTCAAACGCGTACCTATAAATAGTAAAAAAAAAAAAAGATTGGGGTTGAATGCGTTCGGATACACAGACGCAGGTAGAGAGTTCCACTCTTTTGCTGTGCGCATTGTTAAATACGTTTGGAAATGCTTAGTGTAAATTGGTGGAATTTCAACAAGGTAGGGGTGGGTTACCAGCCCAATATTGGACATTATTTCTACCATAAGACTATAATAAATTCGTCTTGATGTCCTGAAGACCAGTGGGATGAGGTCGTGAAGGTCTTGGGCTCACTCACCGATGTCAATTTTCAACCCGAAAGTGAATCAATACTTTCAGAAATTACCCCTACAAAGAAACAAAATTATTTACTCCTTTATTACAATAGTTCAGCTTTAGATTTTCCAATATTAAATAACTAACAAAAATCACAATTTGAAAAAAAAAACATCTTTGCATACCTAGAAAAACAAATTTATCATTATGAAAGGGAAAAAATTCCTAAGTATGAAAAAACAGAAAAATTGGACGGATACAGTATCAAAAGCTTTTATGGCTTTCATGTCGTGGCATATTCAAAGATAATTGGTGAGCCCCATGGTTGGTATAATGGCCGAAAACCGCCAAACATTCTGAAATATTTGTTTGAAAAACAAAGACTTAATGATCTGTAAGAAGTACATAAATTTCGAAGTAAATACAGAATTTTGAGGCAGGTCCATTGTTTTAATGTTTCTTAAAACTTTTGATTAATGGAAATTTGATATTTAGGATAGAAAATACTTTGGACATAGAGGTGTTTAATAAAAAAATATTTTTAGGATCTTAAATAATTTTTTATATTAGTTATAGTTCGTAGGTATTGTAAAAGTTTTGGAAGGTAAGTGATCGTCTGACAAAAAGTTTTGTGGTTTTATGTTGTAATTGCAAAAAAAAATATATAAGAAGGGGGGGGACTAAAAAGGCCACTTTAGGAGAATCATATTAGAATCACAATATTAATCACACAACCATCTGTCAAATTTAATTTTTATCTTCATTGGTAACGCATAAGTTCAAGTTTGATGGGAAAAATTTGACAGTGACGCGTAACATGATTTACTTACTGATTCTGCTGAAGTGGCCTTTTTAGACCGGCAAAGGGTCTAGCACGTGTATTTGACGTATAGTAATGTACTACGTATATAACTATAATACACGTATCGCTAATATTTAATTGGATTGGATACTATATTCATTTTTTGTTATGATAAAAATTGTGTTTGTTGCATTAAATTAAAACAAAATATGTGGTTGTAGTTTTTTATATTCAAAATTCACTTACGGTAAACTGGGTGATAGACGTACGAACTTAAAGTACGCAGTCTTAAGTTCTTGATTGTTCTCGACTCGACATCGGTGAAACACGTGAAAACTTGCTCATTACTCTGGTATCAGGGGGACCGCGATGTCGTCAATGGAATAAAACATTTTGATATTCAGGAGTAATATTTTATTACAGTCAGACAGGATATTTGTGTGAGACAGAATAATTGAAGTTAAGTAGTGCCATAATTTCAGCACATAATATTTGGTCGACTCCTGAACGTGTTACAATCGTGTTCCTGAAACAATCAAGAACTATGTTAATAATTAGTGTGTATAGTTTCGAAATCAGTTATAATTGCAACACAATAGCACTCGACGTGTCACAAAACAAGAAGATGGCTCGCGGCTTGCGGCTCGCGGTGTTGACAGACGTGCGAGCCGAGGCGAGCTACGAGCAAAATTTAAACCAGTTTGATCGCAAACGAACTTACTTGGTGATTTTAAAGTACACGTACAAAAGGTGACACACGAGCTAAACAAATCATCGAGCCATAAAACAAAATATATTTTGGACCAAGCATTAAACATATAATGTACACCCACCACCTGCGTGGCAGTTTGTCGGAAGGATTAGCGGTCGTCTTAATACATCTGGCTCAAATACATAATTACGCGTACTTGCTCGTACGCCTATCACCCACTTAGCGAGACTCAAACTAGTTGCCATTCATTAAAGTAACGTGGAAGGGAATCAGGACATAGACCAAACAATAAATTATATTTGTTGATAATTTAGTAAAGTGCCTATAACAGCTCTAAAGTTTAGAGAATACGTGTAAGATTTCATTGGCGCGTGTTAGACCCAGGTCAAAGATTAAGAAATGTTTTAAAGAAAGTTCCGTTCAGACTGCGAACAGGATTAGGTATTTTTTGTCATTTTATAAAGTAGTGAAACAACTAGCATATAAACTGTAAGCAATTATTCCCCCACTTCAGCCTGGTAGACTTGTTGCCCACATCAGCAATGCTTGTTTTATAATACTATGCAAGTTTAATAATTATTGAGGCATAATGTTTTGAGTGGAGTGAATATATTTTGTAACGCATAATCTTCATTAAAATTCGTTGTAAAATATTGGCATTCAGTTGCGTTCGGTTTGACTGGACTCCAACAATATGTATTTGGAGAAGGCTAAGCAGATGATAAGTTAAGAACAGTGCGTTCATATATACAGGCATGAAAAGCGATTGTATTCTATAATTTTAGGTAAGAAGGTACCTATAGAATGAAGAATGAAATAGTGTACTTTAACTTTATTCATTTTTAAGTTCCAAGTTCGGTATACTTATAGCATCAAAACTCATGTTAAAATATATTTTGTTATGTGCAGTCTTAAAAATTAATATATATATATTTTATTAATATTCTAGATTTTTTTTTAGTCTGTTACCGATTCTACATTTCCGTGTTGGTCAAAGTGATTGGTTTATGGTGAGCTCGTTAGTTAGTGCCCGGTCAGTTCCATGAAATGCCCGGTGAGTTATTAGCTCTACGGGGAACGACTGCCATAAAATAAAGTGAATGTTTTTACAGTTATAACAAATTTTTTTTTAAATTTGCCTCGTTATGAATTTCTCCTGTATCGTGGGTGTGTGCACAAAGAGCCAGAAGTTTTTTTTATATATTTTTATTACTTTCATCTAAAAAATGTATTGGATCCAGATTTGTTTTTGTAGCAAACTAGGTGTTTCTCTGCGGTACCTACGAGTACATGAATAACAAGTTTTTATTGTAGTTTTGCATCCTCAGTCTCACAGAAACTGCATTTTTTTGTATTATAGTATGTGTATCTGAAATACACATGGTAGATTCAATTTCATATCGTTGTTGGAGAAGTGAATCAAATAATACTTGTTATATGTTTGCGTATTTGTTATATTTTGATTAGGTGCTCCTTCGTTGGTCGAAAAAAACGTCATTATTATTATTATTATTAGTATACGTAACCATGAGCAGAAAAAGCACTCAACATTATGTAGTCTAGATTTCCATCACTGGAAGATTTTTAACCGACTTCAAAAAAGGAGGAGATTCTGAATTCGGTTGTATTTTTTTACGTTTGTTACCTCATAACTCCGTCATTTATGAAATGATTTTAAAAATTCTTGTTTATCTGAAAGGATATTCTTCCCGATTATCCCACTGTCACCAAGTCAAAATCTGATGATGGGATCTCATGGAAATCGAGGGAAACCCTTAAATTTTATGGGAACATACCATGTCTTTCAGAAACTTTATAACGCAATTCAGATATTTGTGCCTGGTAATCATCATCTCATGTTGCTGAGCTGATGATGGAAGGTATAAGTTAGAATCTGACGATGGAATCCCATGAAAAATGTTTGTTCAGCGATATTTTCGCCAGTTGACAACCGATTTAGATGATTTTTTTTTTTTTTTTGGAAGAGTATTTTCCTGGACTAGTCCCATTTCTATTTGGTGAAGATCTTATGAAAAACATAGAAGGTAGTCTACAGATTAGAAAATGAAAATAGTTGGTTGTTTTAACACACAAAAAATAATAAGGTAGCTGGTAAGTTAGATTTTATTCCGTTCAATAAGTTTATTATGAATTTCAATGACATAAATATAGCGAGTCACAAAATTTATAATACTAATGAATTATTAGATGGAATGGATAAAATATTTCAAAGAGTTAAGAATAATACTTGCTTATTTTGTATTCATATTTTTATCTACAGTTACGCTTATAGCATTTTATATACTGTATGGAATAGGAAAATATTTGTTAAAAAGAAAGTTTATTTGTATACCACAAAACAGATTTCTATAACTTTTAGTTTAAATAAAAATACTAACAATAGTTATAATGACTTTGAGATAGAAGTAATTCAAGAACGATCATCTCAAATATATAGGTACTCCTTTGAGACGCTCATCAAGAATTGCTCAAATAAAAACAAAAAAATCAATTCATTATAATTTTTTATATATTTTTTGTAAATGATTTTTAAATGATTCCCGTTTTAATGAGGGAGGGGTAATGGACTCATATAATTTACCTTTCTCAAGGACATCTAGTCTCATTATAGGTATTCATAATGGTTTTTATCAATATTTACATTTCATTAAAATATCATTAGGTAGCATTTACCAATAATAAAAAGCATTTAAAGATGTCTTTAGTTCTAATGTGACATTTATAAATTAGCTAATGAATGTACAAGGACCGTGGTACTTATCAATCCTATAAAAAGCCACTACCACTCTTCAGTTAGTCAGTACAGTACAGTTCCTTCTGCTACTCAGTTACTACAGTACAGCAAGTCAGTAGTGAAGCTCTGTAAATAGACAATATTTCTTGAAATAACTCTCGTGTGACAATACTGAAGGTCAGACGTTATTATAAATTTGTGTCGCAATCAGTGTCTCAAACTCACCTACTAACGCTGTGATATAAATTTAATTTCTTAAAACAAAATGTCGAACCCGTGGAAGAAAATTGCTGCTCCTGCAGTGGCACAAGATAAATCTTGTGCCACTGCAGGAGCAGCAATTGCAGGAACACCAGATTCTTGATTAACAATAAAGCCAATGTACCTAGGCAGATCATTACCATTTCATCAAAAGTATCAATCTATGCTCGCACTATAACTTGAGCTTCTTAAAAACTAGACCTACTAGGCCAGTCATACAAGACATTTTAGGTCGAAGTATTTTGCAACATCCTGATTTTTTGGGATGTTATTAGGTTAGAAGTCAGTAGTGTACACCCAAGTTTTCAATCTCGAAAAACCTGGATCATTAGCGTGGTGCTCAGAAAATTTCAAAATTTTCAGTAATTTTTCAGACTTTTGCCTATATTTTCTTAACGGTGAATTCTACACAAAAAGTCCAATCAGTGGACTATTAAAAAAGATAAAATTTGCTACAATTAGAGTGCAAAATAATGTAGTTGAATTGGTTTTATAGGTATTGAGATAATAGCTCATCAAACACGAACCATTTTTCACGAAAAACTGAAATTGTAGTTTAAAAAAATATAACCGACTTCCAAAAAAAAACACTACAAAGTATAAAATAACCTTAATTTTGGAAGCAGGTGTTTTTGGTTTTGCATCTTCGTTTTGAACCCCGACTTCCCAAGTTAAGGTTATTTTATACTATGTTGTGCTTTTTTTGGAAGTCGGTTAATTTTTTTTTTTTGTAAAAAGTTTTTATTCTAAGCTAATTTAAATCTCTTTTTTTTTCGTCAAGGAGATACTTTCGCTACACAACAAAGTTAACTCGAACACAATGTATGATATGTACGTTACTACTATTGTTAGTCCGAATGTCTAAAAACAATGACAGGTTTACATTAGTAGTTAAATATTCCTGTCATTTAAGTGAAAAGTTAATTTAATGAGTATTCAATATTTTTCCACTCCAAGTGCTATTTAGGAGTTTAAGTTTATAATTTGCAAGGATACCAGTTCTGTGAATGTAAATAAATACATTTTGTGTATTCTTTTCATTTATTTTTTACTTAAGACGGTTTTGCTCTAAACTCTTGTCAGGGTCAGAGGGGACACAGACAAATTCGACGATAGAGTGAACTTACCCAAAAGAAGCCTGTTCACTGTTACTTTGAACAGATTAGGGTTAAATGCGTTCGGATACACAGACGCAGGTAGAGTTCCACTTTTTAGCTATGCGCATTATTAAATACGTTTGGTGGAATTTCAACAAGGTAGGGGTGGGTTACCAGCCCAATTGGACATTATTTCTACCATAAGACTGTAATAAATTCGTCTTGATGTCCTGAGGCACCATTGGGATGAGGTCGTGAAGTACTAGGGCTCACTCAACGAAGCCTATTTTTAACCTACAAATAAAAAAAAATACTCCTTTACAATAGTTCAGCTTTAGATTATACAATATTACGTAACTAACAGAAATCACAATTTGATAAAATATCTTTGTATAAAAGAAAAAGAATCCTTAGTACGAAAAACAATAAAATTGGACGGATACAGTATCAAAAGGCTTTCTAAGGCTTTCATGTCGTGGCATATTCAAGGATATTTGACAAACCCCATCGTTGTTTTAATGGCCGAAAGCCTCCAAAAATTCCTAAATAATATTTGTTTGAAAAATAAAAGAAGTACACATAACTTTCAAAGTAAATACAGAATTTTGAGGCAGGTCCATTGTTTTAATGTTTCTTAAAACTTTTGAATAATGAGAATTTGAGATTTAGAATAGAAAATAAAGAGATTTAGATAAAGAGTTTATTTTATAAAAAACATGTATTTATAGGAACTTAAATTATTTATTAGAGCACAGTATTACTAGACTTGAAACAAAACTTTAGCTACATATGGACTAAGATGATAAAATGGTAAAAATAGTCCGTAAGTATTGGAAGGTAAGTGATCGTTTGACGAAAAGCTTTGTGGTTTTATGTTGTGATTGCAACAAAATGTAGCAACGTGATATAAAATATTTCTACGACTATTATACTTGTTTCGCACATAATATTTAATTGCATTGGATACTATATTCATATTTTTGGATGATAAAAATTGTGTTTGTTGCATAAAATTAAACCAAAATATCGGGGTTGTAGTTTTTTATTCAAAATTCTCTTACGTTAAAGTGGGTGATAGACGTACGAACTTAAAGTACACAGTCTTAAGTTCGTGAATGTTCTCGGCTTGACATCGGTGAAACACGTGAAAACTTGCTCATTACTCTGGTATCAGGGGGACCGCGATGTCGTCAATGGAATAAAACATTTTGATACTCAGGAGTAATATCATATTACAGTCAGAGAGGATATGTGTGTGAGACAGAATAATTGAAATTAAGTAGTGCCATAATTCCAGCACATAATATTTGGTCGACTCCTGAACGTGTTACAATCGTGTTCCTGAAACAATCAAGAATTCTGTTAATAATTAGTGTGAATAGCTTCGAAATCACTTATATTTGCAACACAATATCATTCGACGTGTCACAAAACAAAAAGATGGCTAGCGGCTTGCGGCTCGCGGCGTTGACAGACGTGCGAGCCGAGGCGAGCTACGGGCAAAATTCAAACCTGTTGGATTGCCAACGAACTTACTCGGTGATTTTAAAGTACGCGTACTTAGGGTGACACACGAGCGGAAACGATCGTCGAGCCATAAAACAAAATATATTTTGGACCAAGCATTAAACATATAATGTACACCCACCACCTGCGTGGCAGTTTGTCGGAAGGATTAGCGGCCGTCTTAATAATACATCTGGCTCAAATACATCATTACGCGTACTTGCTCGTACGTCTATCACCCACTTAGCGAGACTCAAACTAGTTGCCATTCATTAAATTAACGTGGAAAGGAATCAGAACATAGACCAAACAATAAATTATATTTGTTGATAATTTAGTAAAGTGCCTATAACAGCTCTAAAGTTTAGAGAATACGTGTAAGATTTCATTGGCGCGTGTTACACCCAGGTCAAAGATTAAGAAATGTTTTAAAGAAAGTTCCGTTCAGACTGCGAACAGGATTAGGTATTTTTTTGTCATTTTATAAAGTAGTGAGACAACTAGCAAATAGTAGACACAACTGAATGAAAACTTATTTCTATTATTATAAACAGTAGGCAATTATTCCCCCACTTCAGCCTGGTAGACTTGTTGCCAACATCAACGATCCTTGTTTTATAATATTATGCAAGTTTAATAATTATTGAAGCGTGATGTTTTGAGTGAATATATTTTGTAGCGCATAATCTTCATTAAAATTCGTTGTAAAATATTGGCATTCAGTTGCGTTCGGTTTGACTGGACTCCAACAATATGTATTTGGAGAAGGCTAAGCAGATGATAAGTTAAGAACAGTGCGGTCATATATGCAGGCATGAAAAGTGATTGTATTCTATATTTTTAGGTAAGAAGGTACCTATAGAATGAAGAATGAAATAGTGTACTTTAACTTTATTAATTTTAAAGTTCCAAGTTCGGTATACTTATAGCATCCAAACTCATATATTTTGTTATGTGCAGTCTAAAAAATTAATGTATATATATTTTATTTATATTCTAGCATTTTTTTCAGTCTGTTACCGATTCTACATTTCCGTGTTGGTCAAAGTGATTGGTTTATGATGAGCTCGTTAGTTAGTGCCCGGTCAGTTCCATGAAATGCCCGGTGAGTTATTAGCTCTACGGGGAACGACTGCCATAAAATAAATTGAATGTTTTTACAGTTATAACATTTTTTTTTTTTAAATTTGCCCCACTTTATGAATTTTTCCTGTATTGTGGGTGTGTGCACAAACAGCCAGAAGTTTTTTTTATATATTTTTATTACCTACACCTAAAAAATTTATTGGATCCAGATTTGTTTTTGTAGCGAACTAGGTGTTTCTCTGCGGTACCTACATGAATAACAAGTTTTTCTTGTAGTTTTGCATCCTCAGTCTCACAGAAACTGTGCATTTTTTTGGTATTATAGTATGTGTATCTGAAATACACATGGTAGATTCAATTTCATGTCGTTGAAGTGAATCAAATAATACTTGATATACTCGTATGTTTGCGTATTTGTTATTTTTTGATTAGGTGCTATGATCCTTTGTTGGTCGAAATAAACGTCATTATTATTATTATCAAATGTAACCATGAGGAGAAAAGCACTCAACATTATGTAGTCTAGAATTCCATCACTGGAAGATTTTAAACCGACTTCAAAAAAGGAGGTGGTTCTCAATTCGGTTGAATTTTTTTTACGTTTGTTACTTCGTAACTCCGTCATTTATGAACCGATTTTAAAATTCTTGTTTTATCTGAAAGGATATTCTTCCCGAATATCCCATTGTTACCAAGTCAAAATCTAATGATGGGATCTCACGAAAATCGAGGGAAACCCTCAAATTTTATGGGAACATACCATGTCTTTCAAAAACTTTATAACGCAATTCAGATATTTGTGCCTAGTAATCATCATCTCATGTTGCTGAGCTGATGATGGAAGGTATAAGTCTGACGATGGAATCCCATGAAAAATGTTTGTTCAGCGATATTTTCGCCAATTGACAACCGATTTGGATGTTTTTTTTTTTGTATGGAAAAGTATTTTTTTGAACTGGTCACATGTCAATTTGGTGAAGATCTGATGAACATAGAAGGTAGTCTATAGATTAGAAAATGAAAATAGTTGGTTGTTTATAACACATAATAAGTTGATTTCAACTATTACTTGTAAAAATTAAAAAATAGTACTATAGATGGTGAGTTAGATTTTATTCCTTTCAATAAGTTAATTATGAATTTCCATGACTTAAATATAGCGAGTCACAAAATTTGTAATACTACTAATGAATTACTAGATGAAATGGATAATGTTAATATATTTCATAGTAGTTAAGAATAATACTTACATATTTTGTGTTCATATTTTTATCTACAGTTACGCTTATAGCATTTTATATACTGTATGGAATAGGAAAATATTTGTTAAAAAGAAAGTTCATTTGTATACCACAAAACAGATTTCTATAACTTTTAGTTTAAATAGAAATACTAACAATAGTTATAATGACATTGAGATGGAAGTAATTCAAGAACGATCATCTCAAATATTTAGGTACTCCTTTAAGACGCTCATCAAGAATTGCTCAATAAAAACTAAATAATCAATTCATTATAAATTATTATATTTTTTTTGTGAATGATTTTATGTGATGATGTTTATGAATTAAATGAGTCCATTACAATGGACTCATATAATTTACCTAACTCAAGGACATCTAGTCTCGTTATAGGTATTCATAATGGTTTTTCTCTTTATTTACATTTCATTAAAATATCATTAGGTAGCATTTACCAATAATAAGAAGCATTTAAGTATGTCTTTAGTACTAATGGGACATTTATAAATTAGCTAATGAATGTACAAGGACCGTGGTACTTATCAATCCTATAAAACGCCACTACCACTCTTCAGTTAGTCAGTACAATACAGTCCCTTCTGCTACTCAGTTACTACAGTACAGCAAGTCAGTAGTGAAGCTCTGTATATAGACAATATTACTTGTAACAACTCTCGTGTGACTATACTAAAGTTCAGAAGTTATTATAAATTTGTGTCGCAATCAGTGTCTCAAACTCACCTACTAACGCTGTGATATAAATTTAATTTCTTAAAACCAAATGTCGAACCCGTGGAAGAAAATTGCTGCTCCTGCAGTGGCACAAGATCTATCGGACATCATGTCTGAAGAAAGAGCACGTGCACGAGGCCTTCAAGCTAAGGAGGAAATCAAGTTCACTGAGCAGCTCTTCGACCAGCACGCAAGCACATCAAAAGCCAAACCACCATACCACCAATATGAAATCGAAGCATCCAACATCAAGGAGTATTACGACTCAGATGCAATCATTGCCCAGGAGTTGCAAAACCAATTCGACAGAGCATATGAAGATGAACTCAAGGTGGTGGAGAAGAAACGCAACAGAAACGCCAAAGTTACGGTATCATACGGTAACTACTTCAATGTGCCCAAGCATTTGATTTACGATTTAAATTCTGATGAAGAAGATTTTGACATGGAAGAGAAAGATTGGGATAAGCATGACATTGTGATCAATGGCAGGAAGAATGCTGGTCGCGTGACGGCATTCCTGCCAAAGGTGTAAAGAGGAATGTGAAAATTTAAAATTTTCGAGTAAGGACTCCTAGTGGTCGCCTGGTGTATCAGTATGTCAAGAAGCCCAAGAAGATCACGAGGTGTAGACAATGCAAGAGCAAACTGCGTGGTATCCAGCCTGCCAGGTCTGCGCGGTATCCAGCAGCAAGAAAGCGGCAAATTAATTGTTGAGCATAAAAATATAAAGGAAAAAATCTAGTCTGTCTTTTCATTTCTACCAATTAGTCGATTACTATCCAAGAAACCTTTCAAGTAGGCACCAGATTCTTGATTAACAATAAAGCCAATGTACCAAGGCAGATCATTACCATTTCATCAAAAGTATCAATATATGCTCGCACTATAACTTGAGCTTCTTAAAAACTAGACCTACTAGGCCAGTCATACAAGACAATTTAGGTCGTAGTATTTTGCAACATCCTGATTTTTTGGGATGTTATTAGGTTAGAAGTCAGTAGTGTACACCCAAGTTTTCAATCTCGAAAAACCTAAGTCATCTGCGTGGTGCTCAGAAAACTTCAAAATTTTCAGTAATTTTTCAGACTTTGGCCTATATTTTCTTAACGGTGAATTCTACACAAAAAGTCCAATCAGTGGACTATTAAAGTAGATAAATTTGCTAAAATTAAAGTGCAAAATAATGTAGTTGAATTGGTTTTATAGGTATTGAGATAATAGCTCATCAAACACGAACCCTTTTACACGAAAAACTGAAATTGTAGTTTAAAAAAATATAACCGACTTCCAAAAAAAAACACTACACAGTATAAAATAACCTTAATTTTGGAAGCAGGTGTTTTCGGTTTTGTATCTTCGTTTTTAACCCCGACTTCCGAAGTTAAGGTTATTTTATACTATGTAGTGTTTTTTTTGGAAGTCGGTTATATTTTTTTTGTAAAAAGTTTTTATCCTAAGCTAATTTAAATCTCCTTTTTTTTCTTTAAGGAGATACTTTCGCTACACAACAAAGTTAACTCGAACACAATTTATGATATTTACGTTACTACTATTGTTAGTCCGAATGTCTAAAAATAATGACAGGTTTACATTAGTAGTTAAATATTCCTGTCATTTAAGTGAAAAGTTAATTTAATGAGTATTAATTTTTTTTCCACTTCAAGTGCTATTTAGGAGTTTAAGTTTATAATTTGTAAGGATATCAGTTCTGTGAAAGTAAATAAATACATTTTGTATTTTCTTTTTATTTATTTTTTTACTTAAGATGGTTTTGCTCTAAACTCTTGTCAAGGTCTCTTGTCAAGGACACAGACAAATTCGACGACGGAGTGAACTCAGCCAAATGAAGCCTGTTCACTCTTACTTTAAACAGATTGAGAAACGAGCCAAGAGAATCATCGGCAATGAGAGGCTCGTCGCGACGAAGCTCCAAACTCTTGAACATCGACGACGAGTTGCTAGCCTGTCGGTTTTCTACCTGTTGCATTTTGGGGAATGTGCGACGGAATTGCAATTGAATTCCGCTAAGCCCGTTCCATCATCGAACCACAAGACGAACGGCTATGCGCCACCATGGTGGACATCCCACCCATACGCTCAAAACGTTTTGGGAACGCATTCGCAGGAATTCCCTGCCGGAGTCTGTGTTTCCTGATAGCTACAACCTGGCAGTCTTAAAGTCAAGAGTGAATAGGTTACTTCTAGGCAAGCGTGCTCCATCTTCGACTACATCATCGCTTACCATCAGGTGAGATAGTGGTCAAACGCGTGCCTATAAATAGTAAAAAAAAAAGATTGTTGTTGAATGCGTTTGAATACACAAACGCAGGTAGAGAGTTCCACTCTTTTGCTGTGCGCATTGTTAAATACGTTTGGAAATGCTTAGTGTAAATTGGTGGAATTTCAACAAGGTAGAGGTGGGTTACCAGCCCAATATTAGACATTATTTCTACCATAAGACTATAATAAATTCGTCTTGATGTCCTGAGGACCAGTAGGATGAGGTCGTGAAGTTCTTGGGCTCACTCACCGATGTCGATTTTTAACCCGAAAGTGAATCAATACTTTCAGAAATTACCCCTACAAAGAAACAAAATTATTTACTCCTTTATTACAATAGTTCAGCTTTAGATTTTCCTATATTACATAACTAACAAAAATCACAATTTGAAAAAAACATCTTTGCATAGAAAAACAAATTTATCATTATGAAAGGGAATAAATTCCTAAGTATGAAAAAACAGAAAAATTGGACGGAAACAGTATCAAAAGCTTTTATGGCTTTCATGTCGTGGCATATTCAAAGATAATTGGTGAGCCCCATCGTTGGTATAATGGCCGAAAAGCGCCAAACATTCTGAAATATTTGTTTGAAAAACAAAGACTTAATGATCTGTAAGAAGTACATAAATTTCGAAGTAAATACAGAATTTTGAGGCAGGTCCATTGTTTTAATGTTTCTTAAAACTTTTGATTAATGGAAATTTGATATTTAGGATAGAAAATACTTTGGACATTGAGGTGTTTAAAAAAAATATATTTTTAGGAACTTAAATAATTTTTTATATTAGTTATAGTCCGTAGGTATTGTAAAAGTTTTGGAAGGTAAGTGATCGTTTCACAAAAAGTTTTGTGGTTTTATGTTGTAATTGCAAAAAAAATATATAAGGGGGGGAGGGACTAAAAAGGCCACTTTAGGAGAATCATATTAGAATCACAATATTAATCACACAACCATCTGTCAAATTTAATTTTTATCTTCATTGGTAACGCATTAAGTTCAAGTTTGATGGGAAAAATTTGACAGTGACGCGTAACATGATTTACTTACTGATTCTGCTATAGTGGCCTTTTTAGACCGGCAAAGGGTCTAGCACGTGTATTTGACGTATAGTAATCATCCGCCTAGCCTTTTCCCAACTATATTGGGGTCGGCTTCCAGTCAAACCGGATTTAGCTGAATACCAGTATTTTACGCGGAGCGGCTGCCTACCAGACCTCCACAACCCATTAACTAGGTAACACTGTACTTCATGGTAAGACTGGAGTCAGATTAACTGGCTTCTGACTATCCGTAACGACTGCCAAAGATCTACAAATGACAGCCGGGACCAACGGTTTAACGTGCTATCCGAGGCACGGAGGAAACTCGGTATGTTAAGATGGTCACCCATCCACAGACCAACCTTGGCAAGCGTTGCTTAACCTTGAAGATCGACCCGTGCGGCTGTTATTATCTAGCCACGAGCTCCTCGTTTTGACGTATTTGACGTATAGTAATATACTACGTATATAACTATAATACACGTATCGCTAATATTTAATTGGATTGGATACTATATTCATTTTTTGTTATGATAAAAATTGTGTTTGTTGCATTAAATTAAAACAAAATATGTGGTTGTAGTTTTTTATATTCAAAATTCACTTACGGTAAACTGGGTGATAGACGTACGAACTTAAAGTACGTGGTTTTAAGTTCGTGAATGTACTCGGCTCGACGTCGGTGACAAACGTGAAAGCTTGCTTATGACTCTGGTACCAGGGGGACCGCGATGGCGTCGATGGAGAAAACATTTTGTTATTCAGAATTAATATTTTATAATACGAGTAGTCAGACAGGATATTTGTATGAGAGGAGCTATTTCACATTTAATTGAAGTTAACTGGAGTACCATAATTTCGGCACATAATATTTGGTTGACATGACATGACATGTTACAATCGTGTTCCTGAAACAATGAAGAATTTTGTTAACTTCAAAAATCAGCCATATTTCCAACACAATAACACTCGACGTTTCACAAAACAAAAAGATGGCTCCCGACAGACGTGCGAGCGCGAGCTACTAATTTCAAACCATTTGGATCGCAAACGAACTTACTCGGCGGTTTTAAAGTACGCGTATTTAGGGTGACACACGCGCGAAAAAGGATCTTCGGGCTGCGAGTATAAGTACTCGTACTTGCTCGTACATCTATCACCCACTTCACGATACTGTAATGTAAAAAAATTAGTACCTTCAGTTGCCTCTAGTTGCCAAACTTGAAACTAACTTGAAATATTAAAAGGAAGGAAGGGATTTTGGACAAAATCTGCTTTTCTATTCTTTTGTTCACATACTAAGGTATGTGAACATAAACGTTCTTAATAGGAGGTTTTTTTACATATTTCAGAGTTGGTCCGTTATTGAAAGTTGGTCATATTCATAATGTTCACTATTCTTAGTTTTAAGATAAACTATCACGTAACATATTAAGTTAGAATTAAACTGCTTATTAGTCTTTTAGGCTAGATCGTAATTAATTATTAAGAATTTTGTTCTCACTACTAAAGTATTAAAGAAAAATATTGATAATGTATTAGCATCTGCTAGCGGGTTCAGCCCCGTGATCCCTGGGAACACACTCCCGGGATATATACAACCTATGTGTTATTCCACACTATAATCTATCTCTGTGCTAAATTTCATGAAGATCCTTTTAGGCATTCTGACGTGAAAGAGTAACAAAAATCCATCCACCCATGCATCCATTCATCATCACAAACTTTCGCATATATAATATTAAGTAGAAAAGTAGGATTATAGTCAGATATCACTCACTAAAAGATTTTCAATTAATTAAGACTCACTATATAGTCAATTATTATTCTATGCCCTATTCGAACTTATTTCTACATAACGTTTTCGTATTTACTCAGCGTAAACGCTGAAGTTTGTTATTTAATCAAATTGCCGCCTCTTACTCGCTTCTTAGCAAAATAATGTAATTACTCAAATTAGATTTCTATTTAATTTATTCTGTAAGAAACTATGTTAAGTCTGTACCTACTTCACTCGATTATATATATTAGAATATATATTTTCGGAAAATAGTGGATATTTTACACGGAAAATTTAAATCTGCTTATTATCCTAAACGTAGCCATGTGCTGTTAAATAAGTATGCGAAAAAGTTAAACAAGTACTTGTGTGAAAAAAATCTTTCATTACAAAGTTTCTCGTAAAATCTCTACTAGCTTTTGCCCGCGACTTCGTTCGCGCATATCCCGTTTTCTCCCGTTCCCGTAGGAATTTCAGGAAATCCTCTCTTAGCAAATCCAAATTTCAGCTTTCTACGACCAGTAGTTTCAGTTGTGCGTTGTCAGTTAGTCAATCACTCAGTAACTAAAGAGTTTTATGTATATTGTTTTAAAAGAAATACAAAAAAAAATCCTACAGCAAGTGTAGAAAAATACATAGTTTCAAAGGTAATTTAATACTAACTACGCTTTCTTTTTGTGTATCTAAGTTTCATTGAAAGTACGAGTAAATCATTTTCACACAAATCAATCATTCATATTTAAGCTAAGAAAATGCGACGTTGTCATAATCACGTACGGGTGTTTAACATAATCGTGAAACAAATAATCGTGACTTTGTCGAATTATTTAATAAGAAAAATGAAAAGCAAAAAAAAAAAAGAAAATATGCCAAGTGATTCTTTGACATGGTCTTATTGATACCCTAGAGTTATGAGATATCTAAAGGAACACGCTGTATTACGCTACATAGACTTCTGCCGACCCCTTCTCGGCAAACAACTGTGACGTACCCACATATTAATAAAAACAAGAAAACTTCACCACAACACAGACAAAGACGGAGCGATGTATCGCGTGACCGTGAAACAACACTATTGTTGGAAAATGGTAGACCAAGTTTCAGTTTTCAGCTAAAAATGTCGTTATAGATTTTAAACGAGAAATAAGTTGAAAATTATTTCTGAAGGAGGAGGAGGAAGGAGTTTATAATCTTTAAACGGAATATTGATTTTGTAATGTTTAGTTACTAGTTTTTTTCGCATGTACTCGTAGGTATGGCTTTGCTGAAATAATGGTAATGATTAAGGGCCGGCAAGGACTTGGACGGCAGCATTTAGAAGATATACAAGGTCTATGCCATCTGCTGTGTTCCATGGCTGTAGACTAATAAAAAAAAAACAAAAAAAAAATTGTTTCTATTGATCCTTTTAGTTTAATGTAGGTACGATTCTTTGGGCGAAGCGTTTCGCCTTGAATGACCGGAAATCTTTTGTACTTACTAAGTATATAGTTTTCTACTAGTCAAGCTATATATTAGGTCTTTACCTATGAAGTTGCCGTTCTGCAGTAGTGGCCATTCCAAATCAAAATAATTTTTGTTTGGCTAAGAATTCTAATTTCAAATTAATTTTATTTTAAAAACATGTTTTTTTTTCCAAAAGTAGTCATTTGTTTATTGATTAGTGTTACATTTTCATCGCATTTCAAACTTTTTCGTCATCATGGATACGTTAAAAATTCGAGTAATTATGGAATATGAATACCGTCGTAGCAGCAACGCGGCACAAGCGGCACGCAACATCAACGACGTTTACGGAGCTATCACTACAAACCAACGCACCACCTGTTATTGGTTTGCTCGCTTCCGTTCTGGAAATTTCGACCTGAAAAATGAACCTCGCGGTCGTCCGAAGACTTTGCTCGACAATGACGAATTAAAGGCGATTGTGAAAGCTGATGATACACAATCTACGGTTGAATTAGCAGGAGCTTTCGACGTTAGTGTCAAAACAATATTGGTCCATTTGCTTCAAATTGGCAACGTCAACGCGTCGAGACGTGCCTTGCACTGCTCAACAGACACACAAATGAAGTAATTTTGAACCGCATTGTTACCTGCGATGAAAAATGGATTCTGTTTGATAACCGCAAGCGCTCAGCAAGTTGGTTGGATCCTGGTTCAGCACCTAAACAATGCCCTAAACGAAAACATACCCCTAGAAAAGTGATGGTCACTGTTTGGTGGTCTAGCGCCGGTGTGATTCATCACAGCTTCTTACCAAACGGGATGAGCATTACTGCAGATGTGTACTGTGAAGAACTGAACACAATGGTGGAGAAGCTGGCACATCTCCAACCAGCATTGGTCAATCGCTCGTCTCCGCTGCTCCTGCACGACAACGCGCGACCTCATACTGCACAGCAGACGATCTCCAAGTTGCAAGAACTGGGGTTGGAAGCTCTCCGTCATCCGCCCTACTCACCAGACCTTGCGCCTACAGACTACTACTTTTTCCAGAATTTGGATAACTTCTTGGCGGGAAAAAAAATCAATACCCGAGAGGCAGTACAAAATGCCTTTGAAGAATTTGTTGCCTCCCGTCCAGCTGATTTCTTTAAGAAGAGCATCAATAAACTGCCACCGCGTTGGCAAAGATGCATTGATTGCATGGGTGATTACTTCGATTAATACAAATAAAAAATACATGAAAAAAATTCGTTTAAATTTTTTCATACAAAACGGCAATTTCATAGGTAAAGACAAGTCAAGGGAATTATGAAAAAATATGTAATCCGCCATTTTGTGGCGGCGGCCATCTTGGACAAATTTTCATCAAACGGCTCCTCCGTTTGATGATTGACTTGTAGGAGGGTGTCCTTAGCTATCTAAGAATACTCCCGACTAATTCACCTTTCAAACAAAAATCTAAATCATAATTGGCTCATCCGTTCGGGACCTACGATGCCGATATACACACACAACACACACAGACACGTCAAACTTATAACACCCCGTCGTTTTTCCGTCGGGGTTGAAAACGAATCATTTCAGTACCTAACTCCTTATTCCAGTTGTTTAGGAAGTCCATTAAATAAAGGTCCTTTTATAAACATGGACGGGTTCCACGAAGGCTAATAAGTTGTTCGCTCTGGACCTAATAAATAAGGTTCCGGTGAAATGTGTTTGTTGATGAAGTGGCGTAAATTAAAGCAACAAAATTAGCTCCAGCCTTGAGGGCTTATCCTATCCCGTTAGAGGCTAAAATACCAATCAAGCTAAATTATTAGTCCTATCACAACACTTTGCTGGTTTATAGCTCCATTTTAAGACCATTTTTATAGTTACTAAATTGTATCCACGTTGCACAACGATTGGTGGCATTTCGCAAAATGCCCGGACTCGTATCTGCCGCAACACGCTCGAATGGATAGGAAATAAAAATCGTACGGGAATAAATCTCGAACGAGGGCTGTATAAGTTGCAACGATGTATATCGGAATATCCATCCGCTGGCAACACCGTATCGGAATTCGAAATATCCGAATTGATAAAACTTTTTTCGTGGGGCCTTTTTTTAGGTCGCACGAAATTTTTGAATTGAGAATTTTCATAATTTTGTTAAGGATGGCCGTAAATGAATTTGTACTGACTGGGGAGTAATACAATGAAATGTAATCTGATTGGGGAGATATTACGGTGGCTCGGAGTAGACTTTTGAAATATTTTCCGGGAAGACAAATTCTGAAAACGTTAAAAACGTTGCCCAACGTAATCACAGCTGCTGTCATTTGTTTTACAGCTACCATAGGCAGCTTTGCACGTGTTTTGATCCGGAATCCAGATGTTCTAAATGTTTATTTCTACGTCTTCTATGACGAAAGTTTCAAATATCGCCGCAAGGTATAAAGTTTATACACGATCCTACGTTTGAATTCACGACCCAAATGATACCCGTCTCCATTTTATGTTCGGATATCGTAAAATAACAAAATATAGGTTACCTCTGCGTACTTTGTGTTTCAAATAATTTTATATTATACTTTTTAGATGGAGAAATATCAAGTTTAAGTTTATCGTTAATAAATTTTAACAGGAGAAGTTATGTTTCTAGAAATTAATTTTATAGGCTTTTAACTTTTTATAGCTAAATGATAGACAGATGAAATAATAATTCAGATAGCTTTCATACTTTAAGAATCCAAAATAATATTGAAAACTCGATTATTACTGATTCATGACGAAAACCGTACTTATCGACTCCAAAAAATTATCAACTAAAAAATAAGCAGATACCAAAAATTTTTTACCTATCGCAAACCTCGATACCAATTACGCAGGTTAACGTGACACCCCTACGATGCGGGATCACGAACCCAATTCTGAAAGAAACCGTAAACAGATCGAGATAGGGCTGTCACCGCACACTTATCCACGTCGCTGCCAGGATTTTCCCACACAAATCGACGAGCAAAGTCAACAGTTGTGCTTGATTGAATTTTTCGATGACCCGATTGCGTTCAAAAGGTTTTTGTGATAAGAAAAGTAATTATTATAAACACTGTTTTAGGAAAACTACTAAAAGGAACACTAAAAACCGTTTTCATTTAGATAGCTATCAGGTTATTATTAAGTGAACAAAACAATTTGTAAAAATCTATTTAATATTCATGAGCCTGTTACTAGCTCAAAAACTTATTTGATAGGCAGACATCTTAGTGTATTGTTACCGGAAATGATTTTGACAGAAATAAATGGTCGTCTCTCGTCTTGTCATTAATCTAAAATTGTCCTATCAAGGCGTTATCAAAACACTCTTGAGTGGAAACACTCAACGTTCTATAGTACTAACAAGGAATAAATGCTATAGAATGATCAAGTAATCTTCCAACAAATTGTGACCCAGTCACATCAATTGGGGAGAAAGGGGAAAGTCTGCGCTTGTTTGATATTCAAATAGACACTTCAACTCAATACATACGATTTTCTATGACACGTAGTTCACAAGCTACGATGTCGATTCCACCTCGTATTGATCATATTGTCATTATGTTTGGATTTGCGACCTATCATCCATCACAGTTGACATTTGCGACTTCTAAATCAAATTGTATTGGTATAGGAAATGTCAAAGTACCTCGTATTGATGTGTTTATTTTTTATTACGACAAATATACGTTTTTTATATCAAGGTAACTAGATTCGATTCTGACATAGGTCCTTGTTGCTAGTGGGGTCTGTGACCAACATTATCTAACCCACTTGATTATTAGCGGATGAGAGTCAGGTGAGTCAGATAATGTTGGTCACAGACTTTACCTACATGATCTTTTTAACTATACTAATATGTTAAAGCTGTAAAGCTGAAGAGTTTGTTTGAACGCGCTAATCGCTGGAACTACAAGTCGGATTTGGAAAATTATTTTTTTATATGATAGCCACACTCTTTAGGAATACTACAGGGGAACGGGGAAAAACGGGATATGCGCGCACGAAGTCGCGTGCATATGCTAGTCCCAGCTGAGCAAATTGCTGTCCATTTCTTCCATTGTTTCCAGTTCTGCACTTTTTCCTTTTTTCGTTTTCTTCCTTCCACCTTTTTAAAATACTCATCATCTGCCTAGCCTTTTCCCAACTACATTCGGGTCGGCTTCCAATCAAACCGGATTCAGCTGAATACCAGTGTTTTACGTGGAGCGGCTGCCTACCAGACCTCCGCAACCCATTAATTGGGTAACATGGTACTTCATCGCAAGACTGGAGTCACATTTACTGGCTTCTGACAATCCATAACGACTGCCAAAAATCTACAAATGACGGTCGGGACCAACGGCTTAGCGTGCTTTCCGAGCCACAGAGGAATCTCGTTATGTTAAGATGGTCACCCATCCACAGACCAACCTTGGCAAGCGTTGCTTAACCTTCAAGATCGATCCGTGCGGCTGTTATTATTTAGCCACAAGCTCCTCACCTTTTTAAAATACTGATGTAGCAATATTGTGCTCCACAGATAGGGCGTTTTCAATGAGCAACACCTCCTTTCAACAGTTAATTAATAGCCTCATTGACTTGTAATTAGATTTCGGATGATAAAATAATTGTAGATTATACACCGAGAAGACAAAGCAGTGACTTATGTCACGGACGTCATATTGAACCCCAAACGCAATGATGGATTCGAGAATCCTGAGTGCAGTGAGGGATTCAAGCCAGTCCAAGGCATAGACACCTTTAACCTCCAACCATCACCGCCACTACCATGTTATTGACGGCGGGTTATAATAAAATCCAGTACATTATTACCCGGCTATGCCCCCAGTCAATAATGACTCACTTTTGGTTAGGTTTGTAGACATTATAATTCCCGATGCGGACTGCATTGATGACGACGATGACGATGCCCCTGAGGTGACTGAGGTAGACCTGAGAGTGGCGGTTAATAGGCTGAAGGCCAAAAATACCGCCCCAGGACCCGACGGCTTACCTGGAAAAGCTTGAATCCTGGCCTTGGAGGCTCTTGGGTCTCGACTAAGAGGGTTCCTAAGCGCATGCTTGGAGAGGGGCCAGTTCCCACTTCGTTGGAAGACGGGGAAACTGGTCCACATTAAGAAGCCGGGGCGCCCCGCGGACTCTCCGTCCGCATACCGGCCCATCGTGCTGCTCGATGAGGTGGGCAAGCTCTTTGAAAGAGTAATTGCAAACCGTCTCGTCGAGCACCTAGTGAGGGTGGGGCCGGATCTGGCGGAAAACCAGTTCGGTTTCCGCACGGGACGCTCGACGGTGGACGCCATCATGCGCGTGAGAGCCCTCTCGACGGGGGACGCGGTTTCCCGGGGCGGGGTCGTCTTGGCTGTGTCTCTAGACATCGCCAATGCCTTTAACACCCTGCCTTGGAGTTGCATCCTGGAGGCACTTCGGTATCACCGGGTGCCGAACTACCTCCGTCGCGTAGTTGAGGCTTACTTGACGGACAGAGCCGTCATCTACCCCGGTCACCTGGGAGAGTGGAACCGGCGAGAGATGTCGTGCGGTGTTCCACAGGGTTTCGTTCTGGGGCCGCTTCTGTGGGACATCGGCTACGATTGGGTGCTGCGCGCCGTACACTTCCGACGTTTGGCTCCCAGACTGAGACGAGCCGGGGCTGCCTTCAAGCGGCTTTTGCCCAATCTAGGGGGTCCAAATGCCTCCTGCCGGAAGCTTTACGCGGGGGTCGTGCGGTCCATGACCCTTTATGGGGCGCCGGTATGGGCGCCTACTTTGAGGAAGCGACTTGCCCGTTACCTCAACGCATCTCAGAGGGTCATGGCCATCCGGCTGGCCCGGGGATACCGCACGGTCTCTGGCGAGGCGGCGAGCCTCCTTGCCGGACTGCCGCCATGAGATCTGGAGGCGAGAGCCCTCGCGCATATTTACGAGTGGCGCGTGGAGGCGCAACGCCGGGGCGAGACACCTCTGCCGCAGCAAATCGCAGCAAGGCGGACGGAGCTCCGGCACGATCTCATGGCGGTATGGAGACAGCGACTGTCGCAACCCAGCGCTGGGCACGCAACAATCCAGGCGATAAGTCCCCTCTTTGAGGAGTGGCTGGAGCGGCGCCACGGCGTCCTCACCTTCCGCCTGACACAGGTACTCACCGGACACGGTTGTTTCGGGAGATACCTGTTTCGGATTCGGCGGGAGGACGCGCCCGGGTGTCATCACTGCGAGGATCGCGCGGAGGACACGGTGGAGCATACGTTGGAGGTCTGCCCTGCTTGGGCGGAGCACCGCCGAGTCGTCGGCGAGGCGATCGGCGGCGGCGACCTCTCGCGACCGGCCTTGGTTCAATCTTTGGTCCGGAGCGAGGAGGCATGGGAAGCGAACACCTCCTTCTGCGAAGCAGTAATGCTAGCAAAGGAGGAGGCCGAACGTGTGAGAGAGAGGGAAACCTCACGTCCCAGTCGCCGCAACAGGAGAAGACGCCCCAGGCGTCGGGAGTCGCAGGACGATTCCCGGCCGCCGTAGGCGCGGGCCTGCGGACGGCGAGCAGTGGGTGGCTTGCCGTCTGATCAGAACTAGGCCCGGGTCGGAGGCGCGCTGCGATCCCAGCGCGCCTCAAAGAGATATTAGCGTGGAAGACGGGGCCCGCTAGGGCAGGTGCCTGCTGGGGCTGCGGAATCTGTTCGAAAGAGGTGCCGTAGCCTTGGAACGCAAAGGGCACCAGGAGGAACACGGATGGGTTTTAGTCAGTAAGAGTCTGACACTCCCTCTTGCTTCACCCAGAGCGGGAGGAGTCATTTGATGATTTCCCATCCTTAAAAAAAAAAAAGGACATTTTAATTTCATGTTTTCGATCAGGTCGTGTGAAAACATTCCAAAGATTGCTTGCTACTCGGTTTCAATCCTGCTTACGCATTAAAAGTCAATGTTTGAAGACGACGTCAAACAATTACCTACTTAAAAGAAAATGGATAGTCTTTATTGGTTGGAGTTTCACTGGCAAAAGTTGGGAACTAGATGGGTACCTGCATCTAAAGCTACGCTGCGCTTTGAGATATTTTATCTGTTGAATAAGTAGCTTCGATCATTCGATTACAGAGTCTGAAGCATTTATCAACACACGCAAAACGAGCTCCTACCCCTCCAGTCTTCTCTTTTAGGCTTTTTATGGATCATCAAATTACTCCTCCTGCTCTGGACGGAGCAGAAGGTAGTGTCAGACTCTTACTGACTAAAACCCATCCGTGTTCCTCATAAGGGCCTTTGCGCTCCAGGGCCGCCCACTATTAGGCTCTGACATTTTGAGTTAGTTTGTTGAATGTGGTTTGATACATGTGGCCGTTTGCTATTACAATCTTTTTAATTACAAACGAGCATTTATAAACTACTTTCAACACACATCACTAAAGTTCTTCGAGTACGATACGAATTATCTCAAACTAAAATTCAAGAATAGACAAAAACAACATTTTTAAGGCGTATTTGAATCATCATCATTATCTTCCTGCCCTTGTCCCATATCACTCGAGGTTGGCAAAAATGATTTCTTCTTTCATTGTCTTCTGTCACGCTATAATAGGATAGATGACTTCAAAAATGTAATAATTTCGTCAGATAGATTTCCAAATAATATTGGACACGTAATTTTTAATTTTTCACATAAACAAAAAGTTAGGACGATAGAGTGCGTTGAAAACTCACGTGACGTCACATGTACGTACACTTTTTACAGAATAAGGGCGTCAAATGTACTCCTGATCTTTGATGCGTTTTATTTTCATAATTTTTTTTAATTTTTGTAAAGCAAAAAATATATGTCCAATATTTTTCAATAATCTCACTGATAGAATGATAAGAATCATATTTTTTTTCTCAGGAATCATCCCTATTCAAGCTCTTTTCTTCCACAAATTCGATCGATCGATTGTAAATACCGTTTATTTCTTTACCAGACTGATTAATTAATATTTGACTGAACTGAAGCCCCAATTAAACACCCAATTAACCCTCCAATGTTTGACGTTTGAATATTTCAAACAGATAAAAACCAAGAATTCAATTAAACGAAGTAAAATCGAGCTAACTTTATTTGCAGACTAATCAGTAGGAATTTAAATTAGCCGTTCAGAAGATTGATCACGTAGAAAAGATTTTAGTTATTTAATGAAAATAACTTTTGTAACTGGACACGAGTGTAAAAGTATACTGAGAAATATTTGAACAATGATTTGTTTTGTTTCGTTAATTAAGAGTTTGATAGGGATTTTCTTGATGAAGTTTTATGGAACAAGAGATTATGTTATCAAGTTAATTGGACGGATTACTGGCTTAAAGGATAGAAGAAAATGTATACATCTCTCTCTTAATATAAATAAATAGACCTTGTGATGTGCAAACTACAGGACCGTTTGAAGAGGCGACGTTTTGGGCGTCTCTGAGTCACCTATGTACGTTCTTTAGGTGTGAAAGGATAATAATCACGCTTGTATATACAGTTTCCCTCATTTTCATATGAGCACATTATAAAAACTCACACTATTTATGTACACAACATGTGGGAAACTGTACCATATTCTACCGACGGAAAACGTATTAAAAAATCTACTTATTTATGGATTTTTTTAAAAGTTTTTACACAACCTTGACCCAGTGTAAACAAAACTGTGTAACTTTTAAACTAAATGATCTATCGCAGTAACACAAACTCCATAATGATCGGAAGTAATTAGCCATCCTCACAAAGTGAAAAAAAAACTCTCAATTGAACATAAACATGTTCTCCGTCGATAAAATACGAGTAGATATAGTTTCCATCATTTTCGTAAGTGCACATTATATAGACTCACTCTGTATAATATTGGCAGTAATGATTAAAAAAATATACCGGCCGGCCGGCCAAATGCGAGTCGGACTCGCACATGAAGGGTTCCGTAGCATAAACCTTAATTATTTGTTTAAAAATTATTATTTGTTTTTATAGCAGTAGAAATACACAATCTATGAAAATTTGAACTGGCTACCTTCTTGAGATATAGAAGTCTGACAGACAGACGGACGGAAGGACAGCGGAGGCTTAGTAATAGGGTTCCGTTGATAACCCTTTGTAATTTGGAAGCCTAAAAATTATATTAAAAATCCCGACCGCAAAAAGAAAAACACGTAAAAGTTCTAAACAAATCACTTTTCATGCAGTCCTATGATCCCTACTACGCACGTTATCATCTCGTATAATACCTACATCAGAATCCAATTCTTAATTAAAAGTAAAGCAAGGGTGTTCCAGCAGGCGTACAACATCTTTACAGTGTCAAATAAATTATCCGACGAGGTTAAATATTGTAGATTGTATTACTAAGGTAGATAAATCAGATTTACCTATATTAATTGAAACAACTCGAGACAGTCCGGCTAATTGGAACTTCTCAGATAAATCGTTTGATATTCTTCTTGTTGACTTAACTCGTCCAATTTATTGTTAACCAAGGATTTTTAGTTAAATCTATGCTTCGTAAATAAAGCTGAAGAATTTGATTGTTTCTGTTGTAAATCTCTGAAACTTCAAGTCGAATTTCTAATAAAAGAATACGCTATAATAATATTTTCTACTAGCACTTCGCCCGCGACCTCGTTCGCGCGGATTTAGTAGGTGCTCCACGAACTTTCATCCCCATAAGTCTTCCATAAAGGGTAACGTGTAAAATACTTATTAATAGACACCCCCTTCTTCTTATCGTGTGAGCAGTAAGGTCTAACGACCACACACCCTAGTGTCAGAGATTCTATACCGCCTCAATCGAGTAGTTTTATACCCGTCGTAACTTTTAAACAAAAGGTCCGATTTCAATAATTTAAATTGTAATTTACGTAACCAAACTAAATTACCAAACAATTTAAATGGTTAAGGATTAATATCATGATACCAAAATCACCACTATTCCATTCCACCCGGGTTTTGATCGAATAATTTGAACAAAAAGCGGTTATTGTGACTTAACCATAATAGTTAGATATATACCGTCGCGGATTTTTTTGTGGATATTGATGTCTTCTATAAAACTGTAGTACATCACTTTGCTCTATTGTCAATAGTTCACGAAGCGTTCGCCATATAAGGATTTTTTTGGTATTTTTTTCATACCTTGGGTTACATTATCGAAGTTTTCATACGTATGAACGTGAACTATACGAAACGGGAACGCGGCATGTTCATCAGGAATAATGACGAATTCAAATGGTGAAAGAATTTTTCAAATCGGTCCAGTAGTTTCGGAGCCAATTCAATTCAAACAAACAAACAAACAAATCTTTCCTCTATATAATATTAGTGTAGATGTAGATGACACCACGACTCACGACTCACTCAACTCACGACAGCAAAAGTCAGAAAGAACGGCAAGCTATTGGAGATAACAGTGTGGGCGGGTGAAGCCGCGGGGCATAACTAGTTAAACAGTTAACTGCCACAGACTACTCATCATTTGACAGCATGAAAAATCATAACGTTTGGAACTTATACTTGTCTTTTCAGTTTCACATTTTTATGTTTTATTTTTATTTCATTTGGGTTGATACATTTTTAAGTGTAGGTAATCAAGGAGTATATCAGAGATAGGAAAAGGTAGGCAGAGGCCACCTGCATTTGTCCTGGTGGTACAAAATCGTGAGTAATCTCAAGCAAGCGCAATTGTCAGAGTCGAAAACCCAGAATAGATGCTGGCGTGGAATAGTGAGAAGACTCGAGCCTAAATAATGGGAACAGGAGAGAACAAAGAAGGAAAAAAAAAAATCGAGAGAGATCTCAAATAACTCCTATTACCAAAGCCGACAACATAGAAGAGAAGATCTTGGCGCAAAAAGTGAGAAGACTCGAGCCTAAATAATGGGAACAGGAGAGAACAAAGAAGAAAAAAAATAATCGAAAGAGATCTCAAATAACTCTTATTACCAAAGCCGACAACATAGAAGAGAAGATCTTGGCGCAAATAGTGAGAAGACTCGAGCCTAAATAATGGGAACAGGAGAGAACAAAGAGAAAAAAATAATCGAGAGAGATCTCAAATAACTATTATTACCAAAGCCGACAACATAGAAGAGAAGATCTTGGCGCAAATAGTGAGAAGACTCGAGCCTAAATAATGGGAACAGGAGAGAACAAAGAAGAAAAAAAATTATCGAGAGAGATCTCAAATAACTCCTATTACCAAAGCCGACAACATAGAAGAGAAGATCTTGGCGCAAATAGTGAGGAGACTTGAGCCTAAATAATGGGAGAAACATGAAAGGATACAGAAGAAGAAAAATCGAGAAGTAGGTTTAGACTTTTTGTAACGATGGTAATAGTTCCAAATCTAGCTTTATTATTGACTGAAATCTAACTTCATTTTATCTACAAGAAAAAAAAAATTGTATAATTTGCCCTCTAGTTATAAATAATCATCATCAGCCTAGCCTTTTCCCAACTATATTGGGGTCGGCTTTCAGTCAAACCGGATTCAGCTGAATACCAGTGTTTTACGTGGAGCGGCTGCTTACCAGACCTCCACAACCCATTAACTGGGTAACACAGTACTTCTTGGCAGGACTGGAGTCAGATTAACTGGCTTCTAACAATCAGTAACGACTGCCAAAGATCTACAAATGACAGCCGGGACCAACGGCTTAACGTGCTTTCCAAAGCACGGAGGAAACTCGGTATATTAAGATGGTTACCCATCCACAGACCAACTTTGGCAAGTGTTGCTTAACATTAAAGATCGACCCGTGCGGCTGTTATTATTTAGCCACAAGCTCCTCTCTAGTTGTAAATAATATCGTACAAAATTACATCTCTTCTCACAAACTTCACACAATAGAACAAAATCGAAAATCAAAATCCGATAGTCAACTCCCAAAAAGTACGAGTCGATCTATACAAAATCTGACAACGTTACCAACAAAGTATACCCCTTAAAAGTTAAATGGTACTTTTCTCTTTTGATTAAACTAAACAAAGCTTGATTGCGGCCCTCGTTAATTTGAGTTCTCGCCCATCGAAATTATAATAGTCTATTCAGTGAAGATCTTATCGGCAACACTCGGTGCTTGATGGCCAATCCCAGCGACGGGTTAACAGTTAATCTTAGTAATAATTGTAAATGCTTGAGATGGGTTTCTTCTGAGAAGGATTGAATGTTTGATGGTTGCAATTCTTTGCTAAGCAGGGACCAGGAACTGATTCTGCTTAAGCCCGTGGGGTAAAGCATAATTGCCAAAACACTACGGGATTACTGAGTCACAGGATTTTTTATTGGCTATGTACCTCACAGGGCAATTCTCAGAGACTAATGATTTGCAGGACGTTTTTCAGAAAGCAGCAATAAACGAAAAGTTTCTACTGTGTTATTTATAAAATACGAGAAAACCAACAAATCTAAAGGTCCATTTACCCTAGGCCAATCGCGAACGGTACTGCGATTCTGTAAAATTTTAGAGTTCTCGCCCATCGGAAATATATTAGTCTATTTAGTAGAGATGTTATCGGCAACACTCAGTGCTTGATGGCCAATCCCAGCGACGGGCTAACAGTTAATCTGAGATGGATTTAATGTTAGATGATTGCAATTATTTGGTAAACAGGGATCAGGGTGGAAATGATCTTGTTTAGGTCCGTGATAGAATTTGGCCTGGCATGTGGTTAATATAATATAAAATTCGTTTCTGGCTACTTTTTGAAACCGACTTCCAAAAACAAAACACTACAAAGTATAATCATCATCAAAGTATAATTATATTGGGGTCGGCTTCCAGTCAAACCGGATTTAGCTGAATACCAGTATTTTACGCGGAGCGGCTGTCTACCGCCTCCAAAAGCCATTAACTGGGTAACACGGTAAATCATGGCAAGACTGGAGTTAGATTTACTGGCTTCTGACTATCCGTAACGACTGCCAAAGATTTACAAATGACGGCCTGGACCAACGACCTAACGTGCAACCACAAACACAGCGTACCGTGTACAGTTGAAACTGTTACATTTTTTCAGAGTATTTTAGCTGATTGACAAATTGTGGAAACAATAATGTGATTTTATTATTACCCAGGATACAGGCTTGCCTAGTTTGAGGCCAATGTAAAAACAATGTAATATGTTTTTGGTAAAAAACGTTGCTATTCCTTTTTATTTTTGGTGCTAGTAAATATATTTATTATTAAATTCACTTTGCATATTAACAAAAAAATCTCAAACCTGAATCTAAAACCTAAGATTATAATTAACCTCACCTTATCACTTGTTACAGAACGTCTGAACGTGCTCTACGAACGCAACTGGACGCGTCTCGTTCACGAACAGCTGCGCAAGTTCGAGTCGTCCATAGTGGCGGCCGCCCGACAGTCTCCTGAAGCACAGCCTCCAGAACTGGCCATGGACTCAAAGTGGACCTTCTCCGGAGCCTTGATTTATTGTATCACGCTTATAACTACGATAGGTGAGTTTATAGTAAAATTGCTTATTTCTCCTCACAAAAACAGACCTTTAAAACTACATACATAGGTATCAATTTACAGGCACCAATCCATCCTAATCTATACTTTAATATATAAAGCTGAAGAGTTTGTTTGCTTGAACGCGCTAATATCAGGAACTACTGGTCCGATTTGAAAAATTCTTTCAGTGTTAGATAGCCCATTTATTGAGAAAGGCTAGGTATTATCACGCTGAGACTAAAAGAAGCTGAGCAGTAATGAAAATTGTGACGCAAACGAAGTTGCGCGGGTCGACTAGTACGAGTATATTTATAAAATTCTACCGTAACTTACTGATTGAGTAACTAACAGACAATGCACCGCCGACTACTGGTCGTTAAATGCTATTGAAGCAAACGAGCTATCAATGTAGGTAAGAGCCCTGGGAAGTTGTTGAATGAGAGCAGCTGCACAGAAATGGTCCTTGTCGCTCTCTTTTGAGGTGGCTTAAGTCCAAAATTAGTCGTTTTAACTCTAAAACGATGGTTATGATGAATTCAATTTAAATAGCCATTACCCGTAAACCTGTTCGAATACGAGTACTTTCATCATTATAGTAGCAGATCTTTCACCACAGAACCCAGTTGGGGTTCTTATAAAAATGTTGATCACAACTGTTTACTTGCTAAAAGATTTGCTAGTCCGCTAAGTACTAGATAATTGCATGAATTGAATTCAAGCATTGTAGCCTTGAATTCAAAGTCGCCTACATACAAGATGGGACATTTCAGTTTTTTCTAAGAATTATTTAGTATACTAGTTACATTCAACGTTAAAAATATCACCTGCAGGTTATGGTAACGTGTCACCAAGAACAGCGGCTGGGCGAGCAGCCACAGTAGCCTACGCTGCAGCAGGGGTGCCACTGACCCTGGCATGTCTAGCAGGACTGGGGGCGTCCCTAGCGAGGCTGGCGCGGTTGGCTTGGCTCAGGGCCACCAAGAGGAAAGTGCCTAATACTTGGAGGAAGGATGGAGAGGTAAGTGTCAAAAAAAGAGAACCGAAACAAAAAAAGAGAACGAATAATCACGTTGAGCTATTTATAGGTTTAGATATTCTTGCCACCCTTTGATATCAAGTAATTTTTATGTTTACTTGTGGCCGCCTTTGCCCGTGCCCGACCGGCTTTGCCCGAGTGTGTTTTGTTTTCCCGAATTTTCTTTCATATAAACCTCGCCCTGGCAAAAGTCGTTCTCAAGCTATGTGCGTACATACATTTCGGCGATTCATTTATATTTTTTTTAATTTGTTATGGGTTTGCTCTTGACTCTAGTCTATGTCAGAGATGACAGAGACAAAATCTACGATGGAGCGAGCCTACCCAGAAGGAGCCTAAAATACATAAATAGATAGATTACTGATGATTTATGAAAACGATCCGACAAAGTAATACCACAATTTCAAATAAAAAAATTGAAACCACTTTTTTCCGTTGAAAACTGGACAAAAATAGCTTAAAATGAGCTACCGGAATATGAAAACGAATTTAAAATTAAACTATATTCCGAGAAGGAACTTGACATTGTTATACCCAAAAATATCCTCATACACGTTATAATAAATAGCCTGACAATGAATTACGTAACGAAAAATTGTATTTTCCTGACAGCAAACTTTATTACTCCGAAAAATGTGCTGTAATTTAAACTACACAGTATTCTCACACAGAATTTTAAAACAAAAGAGAAACGTTACTGAAACGAGACACCTCTTTAAAACTAGGTAGCAGGTTATTAAAGGTGGACGCACATTTGTTTGCGCCAAACAAGCTCTCATGGTGCGAATATTCAGAAATTACGTGCCGAATAAATCAATCACGCTAAAAGAATCATTACGGTGTTAGTACATCAATTTACTGATCACGATTCATGCCATCAATCGAAGGTCGCTTGAAGGAAATTAGATCGTCGACGATATAGATCAATCGATAGTTTTGATACAACAAAAGCTACCAAACCGGTACCCAATATCATCGATCTGCTACTGAACAATTGGTATGGTTGGAAATGTCTGTCCATGTGAATTTGCTAAGGTCATCCAAATTCGCAAAACACTTGGGTATATTTCATTAAAACTATTCTAAAATCCAGCTCATTCGGCGAAGACAAAGTGCGTCCACCTCTATACTAGGCAGCAGCCTATTAATGTCCCTGGCAGACCCTCCATGATGAACAATGTGTCGTACTTGGTTTAATCACAACGGCAACGGTCCCCAGTAATTACACGGCAGAGACTGGATTACAAACACACCAGTGTATGCGAGCCACGGACTTAAAACAGGTAATTAAGATACTAGACAATGAAAGAGTATATAAAGTTGAAGTGACAATAGAAAAGTGGCTAGCGGAGTAATTTAGATACGACTTGCAAATACGTCGCGGGTTTTTTTATGTTGAGGGAATAAATGGAAAGAGCTGCAGCTGAAATAGTAAGTTTCTTTCTAAGAAAGCATCTTGAAGAAAGTCAGCTTAAAAACTTTTATTTCGTCGTATTTTAAAACCCAAGACTTCCCGACTAAGCGGTGCCTTTTCCTCGCTCATGAAGAATGACTTGTCTTTTTGGTGTCTTAAAACGTTTCTATGGATTAAAAGTCAAGAAAATTAATAGTAATAAATTCTTCACGTATTTACGCCGTGTTATAATCAAATTTCCGCAAAGCCTCCAAGAATGATCGTTCTGATTTTGAATTTAACTCTTTCAGTCTTGGTGGTTAGAACACTAACCACCTATTTAGATATATTTATATGTGATTTAGTGGAAATATGAAAATCGATGTAATAGGCATCTTGTTTGAATGCATTTTAGTTCTTTATAAGTCCAAGTATGTGGTTGTAGTAACAACCACGGTGGTCATCGCTATTGATCACCATTTTCTTGGAAAGCTTTAGGTACACAAAAAAAAAAACAAAATGTATTTTAATACAATCTGCTAACCATAACTATTGCCACTATGAACAAACTTTGATGATGTTCTTATCTATGTAAAAGTGTGACTGAAAGAGTTAACAATACATGCCCAGAGAAACCACAAAAATAATACCTTCTTACTTTCTTTCCTACAGCCGGAGAACTACCTCCAACTCCACGAACAGCAGCGCCTGCTTCCGCAGCCAGCTGAACATAACCAGTACACGTCCTTCCCGCCACGAAGTCACAGGTCACCTGGTACTGTGAAGGCCCGAGCTGGTGACAGGGGACAGTACTCCCAGGTCTTCGAGAGAGCGCCGGCCAGCCCTGCTAGGGCAGCCACGCTCGGTCGGGTGAAGCGCAGTGCCTTGGTTGATGGTGAGTGTATGCTGATTTTATAGTAACACTCGCAACGTAACACGACGCCGTCACTTCGCGTGCAGTAATTTTGATGTTTTGCAGTAATTTTTATGTTTTTGTATAAAGTAGATATGTATTAGTCTCGTGGCTAGATAATAACAGCCGCACGGTTCGATCTTTAAGGTTAAGCAACGCTTGCCAAGGTTCCGAGTTTCCTCCGTGCCTCGGAAAGCACGTTAAGCCGTTGGTCCCAACTGTCATTAGTAGATCTTTGGCAGTCGTTACGGATAGTCAGAAGCCAGGAAATTTGAATCCAGTCTTGCCATGAAGTATCGTGTTACCCAGTTGTGAAGATCTGGTAGGTAGCCGCTCCACGTAAAATTCTGGTAGCACACTAAATACGTTTAGCTGAATCTGGTTTGACTGGAAGCCGACCCCAATATAGTTTGGAAAAGGCTAGGCAGATGATGAGTTCAGCTGAAAGACTGCCATTTTTGGTTATATAGGCCTCATCTAAGAGTAGCTACGTCGACTGATTCTGTTGTTCTCATATCTAGCGGGTTGAATATATTTTTATGGTAAATAGCACAGTTAAATATAATTATATTTGTCTTTGCCCGTGACAAGTTCACATTATTAGTGTTTTCCTCAGGTTGGCAATTTAAATTCGTAGTGCACGTTTAGTCTACCGGAAGAATTACAAAAAAAGAAACTTGTGTATAATATTCCATTATAATTTTGTCTCCAGAACCCCACACATCATCATCACTCCAAACCCAGACGCTGGACCGCAAAAAGTCCATGGGCAGCACCAAATGCCTGGCCACAGTCCACGGCCCTGGGCGGGGCAGGGGCCGATCCACTTTGCAGAGGCCCAGGGGGGCAGTCATCGAGCAGCTCATCGCTGAGGAGTGTGGGGAACTGCAGATGAACAGGAGCCAGGATGACCTGGATGATTCTGAGGACCCTGATGAGTCGTGAGTGATTTTGTTCTCTTGTTTAGTATACATATATCGTCAGAATTTTATTTTAAAAAGAGCGAAGACACTGCTAATGTTTCAGAGGTACCTGAGTTAGAGGTTTATTTTATAATTAATTGTTCCTTTATTTTTCTTTTTTCATTCATTATTTTTGGTATTTTTGTCTCTTAGAGAGTTTATTACGAGTATTTTTTGACATAGTGTGACCGCTTTTGGGATTTCAAGGCTATTTAGAGCATCTGAGGTTACGACTTTAAAGGACTTTAATGACTTTGACATGGAATGCGGAATCAAAAAAAGTATTTTTTTGTAAAAGTGCATTATTTAAAAATAAAAGAAATTAATCTGGTGTTGGACTTACAGAGCAACCAGCTAAAACTACAAACTCAATATCTAAAATAATAACGCTGAAATGGTTGTTTTTTATTGCAAAGTTATTTTAGTTTAGAATAATCCAGTGAATGTTTTCAGCGTTCGCAAATATAACGTTGATCAAATGTTTTCATTAAAAACATTTGTAACTAGTTTCGCAACGAGTTCTGCAGTTTGTTTTAAGAGTGAATTTAATTTTGAAATTTGTTTACAGAATATGTCCACATGACACCCCGTCACGAGTGCCTTTGATATGGAACGAGGAGAGCCATAAGATGAAGAGTTGTACTGTGCCTAGCAGTAGCGCATCTACCAGCGTGCAGCATCATATCCACCACGGGATAGAACACTGCCACATCCCCGTTGGCATAGTGCTGTTCCTGCTCCTCACCTACATTTGTGTCGGCGCCGCCATCTTCTCTGCCTGGGAGAACTGGAGCTTCCTGGATGCAGCGTACTTCTGCTTCATAGCATTAGCCACCATCGGCTTCGGAGACTTCGTCCCCACCAGCTTTCTCACAACAAAACAAAGTACGGAACACACGAAAAGCGAGTACGTTCAAATGATCGCGTGTTGTGCCTATCTCGTTTTTGGACTCATATTAATAGCCATGTCGTTTAGCCTGCTACAAGATGAAGTAGTCGCTCGGTGTTCGCAATTAGCTAATAGTTTGGGTCTCTCTCGACAATGACAGTACGAGAAGAGTGATTGTAGCTCGACAGACAATCACTTAAGAATGTTATGATCGTTATTGTAAGCAATTGATTAAGGGTCCACGTCATTTAATTTCCTCATTGGATCCACATCTGTATTTACTCTAACCCATTTTATCATTATTATCATAAATAAAATTATTTTCTCATATCTACACAAAATTGTATTGATAATTTTAAATAATGATCAAAATTTGAAAAAAACTTTTTACGGAATTTGTACTCGAAAAGAAAGAGGTTTGTGATGTAAATAATGTATAAAACTATTTATAAAAGCAAGGCTGAAATTGTAATGAAACAATAAAATTGTGTTGAACTAAATTTTGTGTCGCTTCATTTTAATAACTCCACTGGAATTCCCCAGCGCGTCGACATTCATTTTGGCACTCTAAACTTTCGACACAGAATTCTCCACCATTTAGGTACTTTCCAAAATCACATTACAAACCCAATTACGCTAATTGAAACACACAAACATAGAGTAGGAACCGTGGTACTCCCACCACAGGGGATCAAAACAATTCTGAACACATTACATCAGTTAACTGGACGGCTAAACTCCCCAATTCTGGACCGCGTAAAAACCTCTCTAGTGGGATTACGTGAGGTCCGATACGGGACAAGTGTCCTTGAATTACGGCGGTATCGTCCTTATATGGGCTATAAAGTTGGACGAAATTTAAATAAAAAATGTCCTGCTGGCACAAGCATTCCTTTGTTGTTGGATATGCATTTTATTGCGGAGATAAATTAGGATTTTTCATAATCTCTGTTTCATTTCAAGATAATCTCAAATAAAATAAAATGGCGCTGCCTTTATTATTGGTCTCAATTCTGAAGATTAAAATTCTTATAAAAATCCGATCTGGTTTTGGATACAAACACGTAAAACCGAGAATTCTAATATGGCGGTTGCCACCTAAAAGGATAAACGCCATTAAATAAGATGGCGTAATAAAAGAGTAGACTACACGTGGATACTAACTACCTACTAAAGATACACAGGATGCTGATAGAACGAAATATGAAATAGAAAATTCTAACGGCAAAACGTACTTGCTGGAGCGGCGCTGTCGACGGCAGGTCACCAGTCTTGTCAAAGGGTATATTGTTACCTATTTATAGGTTGTGAAGGTCGGAAGGTCAGCATTCAGCTGTATCCGGTGAAATGGGAAGGCGACCCCGACATACGTAGCTTAACACAATAGGACAATGCTGAACTAAATCGTAAGTATTTCACTAGACTCAAAAGCTGTACAATATTATTATGATATAATACGAACATGGTTGTTTGTAGGAAGTTATTTCGAAAAGTACCAATCCGATAACGAAAATTTCATTTTCAGTGATAGGAAGCTACTCGATCGCTTTATACTATTACTTACTATCGTCAAGGAATTTTAAATTAGGTTGATTCTTTTGTGTATGTTTAGTTCTGTGAATGTAAATTTTAACCTACCATCCAAGTTTTTTTTTGTTTTCTTTTAAATTTACACAATAATAAAATACCTATTTAAATAACTAACTATTTATGAAATTGTGGATTAAAAAAGGATTACAAATGTGAAAAAAAATCTTTTATGGATATCGCACCATATTATTTGTAAACATTTTAATCATTTTATATTGTTGAATACAAAAAAAAAAAAACGACTTTTTAGTAAAAATATTTATCCAGCAAGAAGGTCCGACGCCATGAAGAAGACTTACACGCAGCAAGTACAGAGCGGTCCACATTGCAAAGGGAGGGAACGACGAAAAAGAAGAAGTTTTGTGACAATATTTTCTTTTTCTTGAATTTCTAAAGGCTATTAGTTACTTTTTATACCTAAAAAAATCACGATGATTGTGTGATAATAAGAACGAAGACATAAAACCAAATAATTCCCATAGGTATAAACAATCATGCACAGTACCTGTAAAACCTAGCAAAATTCGCAATCAAAGCTTATAATACAAAGCCACATTAGCTATCAAAACAATAGCCAATTAGCCTTTGGTCATACAGCCATTTAGCCATTATGCCATTCGCCATGTTGGCGTTTTTGCTTCACGTTACAACTACGTGACATTGTGTGGAACATAGCCGTGGCACACGTGTTTCGAATGTCCTACTGATTAGTAATGTGCAAATTAGTGCAAGAGATATATTATGTATCTCTTTGTACGGTGTACGTTCAACCCTCGGTATGTCTGTTGGTAAAATGTTACGCGGTATGCCTGTTGGGTCTGTCAGTCCCGACTTTAAAGTGACTATTTTTCTTACTAGTTGTGGTAACAGTTGTATCTAAACATACTTTCATGTGATAAAACGAATCCACCATTTCAACGAAATAAATTAAAAAATCACAATAAAAGATGCTTTTACCAAAAAATAGGCCTTTTTACACTTATGTGAAAACAAAAGAAATCTCAACTAAACTTTAGAAAATAAGAGGAACAAGACAAAGACTATAGATAATGCTATAATAATCAGTCCTTGTCACTACCATCAACGGGTGTAGGCAGAGGTGTAAGGTATAACCTCAGAATTTGACACCGGCACCCGGGGTTTTTAGGTGTCTGAGAAACATCTATTTTCATGAAATACAACGGTTTAAGTTAAAGTGTGGGTCTGACAGACCCTACCAGGCATGCCCAGGGTTAAATTGTATAATTAGTTTGGATACAGTTATTAGAATATAGAGTAAGTACCTACAAAGGCTTCCAAATACTCGGGACGCGACAATGCAAATAGTATGTGACAACGACCATTTTTCACATTTTTTGTGGATATTTCATTTATAGAGCAACATAAATTAATTAAAAAAAAATTAAGCCAGCTGCAATTTTATTACTGCTATATACTACTGGGTTAAAGGGATATTAAATCCTAAATAAAAATTATCATGATGTTTAACGTTTTCAGAGGAGTTTTAATCAGTTTTCTTTACGTGATGATGATAAAACCATTTTATTTTATTTTAAAAAATACAGTGACAAACTACAGACTAAGACAATTCAGCACAGCTATGACAATATATTATACATAAATCTGAAGTTAAATTATTACTGTACACAGCGCTCAATATCTAATATGCTTCATTAGTGACAACAGTGAAAGTAGTTATTCTACACTAAATCTCCTGGCTGGCCCAGTATTTGGCCGATACGATAACGCCGACCGTAATCTAAGGGATTGGCTATCCTCGTGATTATATTTAACGTAACTTAATGTAGGTAAATATTTTACAGTTTAAAAACAAAGAGAAGTAGAGAGAACAGAGAGACAACAACAGAACAGAACAGAGAGAGTGAACAGGCTCCTTCTGGGTAGGCTCGCTCTATCGTAGACTTTGTCTCTGTCATCTCTGACATAGACTAGAGTCAAGAGCAAACCCATTATAACTAAAAAAATAATAATTCATAGCTATGAGTACCTATTTTAAGTAACACAAGTAAGTAGGTATTTACATTCGCCTCAAAACCCTCCAGCACTCTTATAGACCAGAACTCTCAATCGAAGACAATACAACAACAATAGCTACTACCAATGAAAGGAATTTCAAATGCAGACGAATGAATAAAACAGCATTCACCCGGGGCGTCACGCCAATCGACGCGAACTTCACACAAACTCGTTCGAAATTCTTAAATATTACGTCCATCGTCCCACCTGTTTCCTTTGCCTGTAAAGAAGAGTACTCACTAGGTGCATTATGCTACATTAAGTTCTCTTATGCTACGGCTATACTACCGTATATGGGAATAATTAACAAATAATAAACAAAACCAACCGAAACCACACCAATAGGATATGTGCACGCGATTTTTTTTATTTGCAAAATTAAATACTTATTATCTTTAGTAAACAATCATGAAATTATTTTTTTAAATACCTTCATCAGCGATGATGTTATAAAGCTTCAAAGATTACAATTAGAAAGAGAAGTCCGATGTGAACTTTGAAGTCATCGTCTATGACGCGTATACTGCTGCCATAGAAAACAGCGTTTTCGCGAGAGGGACAGATATATTTGTTTAAAATAATTATATCACCTTCGTTTTCCGAGAAATTTTGATTCTATTTTAGATTCTGTTAGTATTATATTTTTGTATATTTTTATATAAATTGTATAGATGATAAATATGTTTTTCATGCGTATTTCCTATTATGGCCACAGAAAACTTTAGTACAATGGATAGATTTGCAAGTGACCATAGTATGTACGTTAATAAAGTGCACAAAAAAAAAGTTTAAACTTAAGTAATTTTTAAATAAATTCATACATACCTAAATAGATGAAACAAATATGTTGGTGTGCAATACATTTAAATAATTGATAAATATTCAATTTATGAATAAACTAGCTTTTGCACTAGAATTCATACGCGCCTTTTTTCCCGTTCCCGTAAGAATTTCAGGAAATCCTCTCTTAATGCTTCCCATCACTCCTCAATAATGTTTAAATTTATTTTCCAACACAAATGAGTTTTCCATGCGATTTGAACAAATACTACAGGCCAAATATCAACGATCCGGCAGTTGCCCACCAGACACAACCACCGGCGGAAGATCCTCCCTTTTCTATGGAGACTTACAAGACTTTATAGCCTGTTCCAGATACCTCTATAAATTATTTCGATAGAAAGTGCTTCCCCTGAAAACCTCCAACAAAAAGCTAGCCGTTAATGTGTTTTGAACAGAATTTCAAAACGCTACCAAAATGTCACATTATCACTTCCAAAAAGGTTGGATTATTAGTAACCGTTATTGCAGAAAGAACACCACTTTGTCTTAGCTGACGTTTGTTTTAAAGCCTGACATTGCAATAATAAGGCAGCTGAACGTACCAGCAGAGTACAGCGTTCGCTTTTGTAATCACGCGACGTTGAACATTGCTTGTTACAAACTGCGAACATTTTTATATGTAGCATTGATTTATTTGTTGCTGCAATCTCGTAGTTAATTAATATTGCATCTTCTTACAAGTAGTGAGTGCATAAGCACTACAACTGGCACTCATTACTTCTATGCTAGGAGTTGAAACATTTCATGTCTATGCTCATATTATGAATGGCCTATCTAACTATAGGTGTAAGTACAGTCAAAATCTATATCCAGCCAGCACTTTTTGAATGTCAAAGTTTTACAAAAGACTCCCCCAAAACGCCCACCCTTCACCACTATATAAAATTTTATCTGGTAAGAAGAAGTGCGCACCAAACTCCCCGACAATGCAATAAACTACATTCCATCTATTTCTGTAACGCTGGCTTCGACATACTGGCTGATGTAATGCTCAAACTCAAGCTGTGAATTCTCCCAGTGAGATCTCCCCTTTAGGCAACTTAATAAAACTTTTCACTGCAACCTTCGGTGGCGAAAACTTCACAAGAGAAAAGATTGCAAAGATTTATGAACCAACAATGTGATAGTTAGTTTAAATTGAATTGGGATTTACGTAAGGAGCTGGGTAGACTGGACTTATGTGTGACTTTGTCGCAGTCGGACTGCCGCGGAACTTTACCTTTGCTGCATTCAAATCTCAAATCGTAAACTTGAGCTTTACTAGCTGGTTAACCTCTCCTGCGCTTACGCCTTGTGGCGCCACTGAGGACAAGTGTTAGGTGCGCCCGGCCGAAATTGCGCGATTTTGCCGCGTTCACTAAAACTACGATATCTCAGAAATTAAGCATTGTAGCTCCACAAACCCTATGTTATTGAAATTGGTATGAAAAAAACTAACTGATTATATCAAGTTTAGTACAGTTTTACCTCGTAATATATTGCTAATTCGAAGTTGAAGTCGGGTAAGCGACTTTTTCCCAGTGTTTTTTTTACAATAGTCGTCATATTTATCAAATAAAAGCGTTTTTTTTGGACAGTTATTGTTTTAGTTTACAAAAAACACATTATTTTACATATATCAATAAAAATAACAGCCATTGCAATACATTTTTTTTACTTTTCGTGAACTTATGGACTGTTACGAACCTATGTATACTTGCTTCACAAGAAGAAATTATTTCAGGTCAATGGCTTTATTTTATATCGCCGTCAACAAATGTTGAGAAAATACCTTTGATCTGAATTTGTGTCTGACACTGAAAATATTATCTCGAATAGTGCGTATGTTTTGAAAAACCAATTTAGACGGATAATATTGATATTGAAGTTTATAACTATGTTAGTACCTAATAAGAATAATAAAATATTCAAATTATCCATTTACTTTACAATAAAAACAATATCAAAATCGGTTCACCCGTTCGGGAGCTAGGATGCCCCAAACAGACACGTCAAACTTTTAAAATCCCATCGTTTTTGCGTCGGGATTTAAAAAGAACTCCACCAGAACTGTGTACCTTATTCCAGTGCTACGCAATAAGACACTAAACCCTTTCCGTTACGGTGTTTAGAAGGTCGTTGGTGTTGCTCCGCACACGACGCATTATGGAGACACATTGTGAATCTAGCCGAATACGCAGGTTTATAGGTGGACAAGAGTGTGCACAAACACAGATGCACTCTTTGTTCCTTTGTGAAGCCCATATTCGTCTTCTTAAGCTTGATTAATGTGAATAAATTATAAGCTACCGTTTTGATGACTTGGGATAGAGTCGAGTTGGAGGACTGACATGATTTGGAATGAAGAATGGCGTAAAAGATCAGTCGCAGATCAATGGCTCGAACCTAGGTTATAACGTTCAGCAGTTATTTGCAAATTTTTGAAAAAAAATGAGGAGTGGCTAGATAAAACAAGCCGTACAGGCCGATCTTCAAGGTTAAGCAACGCTTGCCAAGATTGGTCTGTAGATGGGTGACCATCTTAACATATCGAGTTTCCTCCATGCCTCGGAAAGCACGCTAAGCCGTTGGTCCTGGATGTCATTTGTAGATCTTTGGCAGTCGTAACGGATTGTCAGAAGCCAGTAAATCTGACTCCAGTCTTGCCATGAAGTATCGTGTTACCCAATTAATGGGTTGTGGAGGTCTGGTAGGCAGCCGCTCCTCGTAAAATACTGGTATTCAGCTGAATCCGGTTTGACTGGGCGCCAACCCCAATATAGTTGGGAAAAGGCTAGGCAGATGATGATGATGATGATGAGTTATTTGCAAATTTTTAGGCACGCACAAAACACTAACAAACATCATAGAAGATTGCTAAAACCCGTTCCGAAATCACCAATTACCAGTCTATTGATCGCGCAGACTCAGTACGTCTAAAGTCTTAGAACATAAATTCTCGGTTCAGTAAAATAAAGGTAGTTCCATGAAGAAGATTAATTAACGGTTTTGCTAATCAATTCGTGGGTGACACCGGTTATACAAAAGATCTGCCGGCTTAAGTCTGGCCTGAATAAGCTTTCCAGCCTAATTATTTTTCCTTTACACCTGAGGCTTCTTTATTCAGAATTTATAAAGACATTTTTGCTTATAATTAATTTGTTTTGTAGGCTTGTTTTATGAGATCAGTTTAGAGTACAAGACAATTTTAATCAAGTTTCGGTCAAAACATGATTGATATATTAATTAATTCCGGTGTATGGTTTTGTATTGCTTTTGAGGACCTCGTGAATAAAATAATAATCGAAAAGTCCTGTTTGTGCCACACGACGACGCAAAATGAGTTGTCCTCTGACTCACGCGTATTATATTGCGTTCGGGGTGAGTCGTTCATATAAGTTATAGAAATATCCACACATCAGCCTTTCTCTATTTGGTGGATTTCATACTAAAGTCCAACTCATTTTGCGTCGTGTGCCACACGGGCACAAACAGCAACATAAATACAAGCAGCGTAAATTCCGCTGACTCATTTTACGCGACTCAAACTCACAAAATTACGTTAACTTTTTCGCCGTAGAGCTGATGGCCAACTGCCTTCGTAATACATGCTATTTCTCCTAAATTTCCTCATGCTAAATGGTCTGGAGGTCTTTACCCAGCGATGGGTAAACAGACTAGTTTTTATTAAATCATCATAATCTCAGCCAAAAGACGTCTAGGTATTGCTAGACATAGGCCTAACCCAAGTGTCGCCACAACAGCCGGTCCTGTGTGTCTCGCATTCACCGGCTACCCGCGATAGGGTTACTGACATAGCCCGAAAGATGGCCAAACTGAAGTGGCAGTGGGCAGGGCATATTGCTCGCAGAACAGATGGTCGATGGGGCCGTAAAGTTCTGGAGTGGCGATCGTGTACCGGAAGATGCAGCGTTGGAAGGCAGATTACACAGCGGACCGATGACCTGGTGATATATTTTTCTATTGGAATCTAATTGAAAAATTGTTTCGCCCCTCTCCTATTTAAACACAAAACCATCATCAATATCGATACAAAACACAAATACCCAGTTGCCATGTATTAAACATATGAACAATAATCATAAGTATACATAAATTCATTCATATACATTCCAATGTCTAAAACCATCCTGAAATTCAAATGAAATCCCTTGACAATCCTTGAATAGAAACAAATTTTATGCGAGTTGAATTTAAATACACGGACCAACTGATAACGACATCGTTCCCGAGAGTCGAAACACAACATTATCACAATAAATTATTTAGGTAGCCTAAACTGGTACTTTCATGACGTGACCAGAATAGAAAATAAACGTTATCAAGGAAATTCGCCAAAATATCGCGATGTTTAGAACTTGGGGTCGGATAAGGACTATCGATATAAATAAGAACTATTTTATTCGTATTACTAGCTTTTCTGTCTTTAATTTTTTGGAGAAAAAGATGCTGTAATACAGGAAGGATTTGTTTCCACCAGAGATGAACGAGGATGTGTAGCAACGTATGTGTTTGTCTTAATTCAATAGAACCACTTCATTTACCTAGCCTCGCTCAGCGCAAGCGATTCTATTGGTTCTTAACACATCCCTCGCTACGCATCCGTCCGCTCTGGTGAAAACGCACCCTTATACTCAGTGTCATTGCAGCTTTTTAAGTGTTTTTTTTTTATGAATCAGGGACAACCACCATGTTTTCGCTCTACCACACTTAACTGACTGGTAGAAAATGCTTTAACCATAAGTCTGCATTTGTACCTTTATGCGAAAAATTTAAATACTCGTACCTAAGTCAAACAAATTACTCAGTAATAGTACATTGTTCACCGAGAGGAGAAAGTGACCGATTACCGTCGAGGGTGTCGTTTGAAGCCCGAGCCGTAGGCGAGGGCTTTAAAACACCCGATTATACTACACCTACGAGGAAAATAAAAAACTAAATCTTTACTAATTGAAATTTATATAAAACTGAATCCTCAAACAACACACAAATTGAAAATGGCGCCAATGGCGTCTGCAATTTTCACATGTTCTTTTTTCAAATTGTTTGACACCATCCAACACACAGCTAGTGGCCAGTGTCATTTTGCGAACTTGGAGATAAAAACTCACTGTAAAAACTTTTTGGCTTTTGATATTTAGGTTACCAGCGCATAGTCTTACCCAAAATTAAAAAAGAAAAACCACGTAAGAAATGGATTTTCATACACTTTTCTCTCCCGCTCAGATGCGTTTTCTCGCCGCATATTTGTTCGATATGCAATGACGTACTTTCTACCGTAAATTTGATAAAGTATCAAGGTACTTTCCGAGCAGGTGTAGTATAAAAACTATTTCACTAGTAGGTTTTCATATATCAGATTTCAGTTTCCCACCCAATCAGAGCCATGAAGAATTATAACGATACGAGGATTGGAAAATCGTATGAATAAAAAAAACAGGCAAAGCGCCGAACCATAAACCGATAAAAATCATGAGAGGCTTTTTAATTTACTTTAATAATTATTAATGTTTGTTTTTATAGCAGCAATAGAAATAGACATTCTATGAAAAGGACATTGTAAAAAATGGCCTTTGAACCAACACGCATGAAATATTTACCATTATTACTAGTTCTTTTAATAATATACATTACTAATATTTTATAAGAACGGACACTTTTTAGTTTCGAAAATATTTTAAAAAGTATTCACTTTCGTCCTTAGCTTCCGTCATAATCCTCGGTGATATTTCTATTATTTTTTGGTTCAATTTGACGTTTTTAATAGGCAAAGGTATTATAGCTCATACAGCCAAGTCTTTGTAACAGCACTCTTAATAGGAGTTTGACACAGACAAGCGTCAGTATTCTCAACACTTGATATACGATAATGATTTTTAGTTACAAACAGTCCGCTATGATGTCGCGGAAACATAATAAGCCTTATCAAAAAACTCGATTGAAAGCGCTGTTTGAAACGAGCAATAATATCGACACTGACAGATGACAACATTTGACTTTTGGCAGTAATATCACTTGGCGCGTATGTACTACATATTATTATGCTATATCTACTTTATAATCACACGAAAATGAAAAAGTAAATCCTTAATAAAACCCTTGCATGTCCATAAGACTCCCGACTAACTCTAGGAGTTCAATGTCAAGAAACGCGCATCTGTCTTACTTACATTCAGTAATAAATGCTAAGTTATTGCTACATACCGAATGTTTTTACTGACGTAATTATAACCTCAAAATCCGAAAATGATTTGATTTTTTCAGAATTCTCAAAAGTGTCCGTTGTTTAATTTAGGTTTAATCGAATATATACATTATCTAAAACCCAAAGAGTAAATACACCTCTCTGTTGGATCTTAGGCGAGCTATGTATGTACGACGAGCAATGTCCTTTCAACTGTTTACCTATTATGGTTCTGAGATACAGCTCGCTGACAGACAGACAAACGAACGGACGGATGGACACACAGCGGAGGCTTTGTATAGAGTTCAGTTGGTTACCTTTTGGGTACGAAACTCTAAAAAAACAAATATACAGAGGTGAAACTATGGTGTGGTATGGTAAACTATGGTGTTGTTTGGTAAAACTATCGAGAACAAGTAAGTATCGATACTTCTACTGCGATTTTACCGTTATCCCTATTACTAATACTTTTTCCGATCCCTATAATAACTGTGAACTAATAAATTGTTAGTATCGCGATCGAATGATTCTGAAATAGATATTATTTGAATTCGTAATGGTTTGGTGGACTTACTGGGATTAGGGGATATTCATAACAAGGCGTAATTGATTTTGCGTAATATATAAACAGCAGAGATGGGTGTATTTTGAGTTATGTACGTAATTTTTGAAATAACACATCATCTGCCTAGCCTTTTCCCAACTTGGGGGACATTGGGGTCAACTTCCAGTCAAACCGGATTCAGCTGAATACCAGTATTTTACGTAGAACGGCTGCCTACCAGACCTTCACATCCCATTAACAGGGTAACACGGTACTTCTTGGCAAGATTGGAGTCAGATTTACTGGCTTTTGACAATTCGTAACGACTGCCAAAGATCACTAACGTACGGCGTTCGTAACGGCTCAACGTGCTTTCTAAAGCACAGAGGAATATTGGTAAAATGGTCACCTATCTATAGATCGATATCGGCAAGCATTGCTTGACCTTGGAGATCGACACGTCTGGCTGTTATAGTTTAGCCACAATAACACTTTAAAAGTAAATAAATGTATTTATGTACCTCCACAGTACATAAAATTGACCAATTTTTTATTAATTGAGTGTTTGGCCACTATAAATATTTATCTTAATAGTGATTATAACATAGCATCGCGCACGTATTTCCCCAATTATTAGGCAGTGGTACACATTTCGTCAGTTGACTCACAGTTACAGTTGACGATGAGTATTTACTCATGTCTTTTTTTTTAATAAATAAATTTACTCACGTCATCCAAAAATTTTACTCCAACTACCTACCTTGGGTTTGGCTTCCACTTTGAACAAATAACTTACTGTGCATATGTAGGTACTTAAAACAAAAATCTAGTCCTTTATACTGCTTAAGCATCTAAGCTATGATAACTTTTTGATATTTATGCACAAATACGAGAATTTATTATAACAAAAACTGACCAAGTGCGAGTAAGACTCTCAAGACTCGAAGGGTTCCGTACCATAAACCGAAGAAAAATACATTTCTTGTATGGGAGCCCCTTTATTATTACTAAATTAATTTAATTTTTATTATTTGCTGTTATAACGACAGTAGAAATACACACTCTGTGAAAATTTCAACTGCCTACCTATTACGGTTCTTGAATACAGCCTGCTGACAGACAGGCAGACGGACGGATGGACGGACGAACAGACGGATGAACGGACGGACAGCGGAGGCTTAGTAATAAGGTACGGAACCCAAAAAACGCGTCTTTGAAATACCTTAGCAACTTCTGAAGAATGTCACAAGAAATGTTTCCCTTTTAACAGTCAGATCAAATAACCGGATCATTGGCCCAAGGGAAAGCTTTTAGAAGCAAGTACTATGGAAATTACCTCTCGAACTCAACGATATAAACACAAGTCTAATTGCCAATACAATGGCTTAGCGACCGTTTAATTTTCAACTGGAAATTGTACTGTAAAGCAACTGTTACGTTCAATTTATAATATTGTTGTCTTTTACTTACAAGTTAAATTAATTGATAGAATATACTTTATTGTAAGTATCTACAACTGAATTGTACCACAATTCTTTAACAATGCCAGTAATGTTTGGTGTTATCGCTTAGATACATGGAGAAGAATACAAAATTATACAGAAACAAAAAAAGTTTCATTTTAAAAGTTCCGTACCTCAAAAGGGCAAAACGGATCACTTTGTTGTCCGTCCGCGTCCCTTTATCTCGGGAACGCGTGAAGGTGTTGAGTTGAAATTAAAACCATTTACTCAAGTCCACGGTCCTTTGAAACTGTGAAAAAACTTCTTAGTTCTTCTTCCACCTGGCGTTACTCCAGGCCATTGCCAGGGTCCGCCTTCCTATTGAGCTTCTTCCGCTTTGCCCGATCTTGAACGTCTACTTAAAAAACGCCTTAGTTATCGTACAAAAAAGATGCGGCCGTTAATGCCGCGAAAAACGCATAGGTATTTCGACACTCTCAAATTAAAAAGTTATATCGTCATAGATTACAAGTATAGGGAAAAGTCTGAAATTTATACATTTTAAAATAAATCTTTAAAAAAATGTAGTCTTTATTTATAGTAAAATATACCTACTAACTTGTTCGGGACCCTGAGTGGTCGTGTCCGACTCGCAGTTGTCCGATTTTTTTTCTTCATTATTCTTTAACGATAACGAAAAATTTATGTAAACCAGCCCTGAAACCAGAAATCGAAGACATGGGATGTCAATCAATCCGAACTGGGCTTCGGCTCACGCAAAAAATAAAGGACCAAATCTAAGCACTGAGATTATTACGGGCTGATTATCATCATCTGCCTAGCCTTTTCCCAACTATATTGGGGTCGACTTCCAGTCAAACCGGATTTAGCTGAATACTAGTATTTTATGCGGAGCGGCTGCCTACCAGACCTCCACAACCCAGTAACTGGGTAACACGGTACTTCATGGCAAGACTGGAGTCAGATTTACTGGTTTCTGACTATCCGTAACGACTGCCAAAGGTCTACAAATGACAGCCGGGACCAACGGCTTAACGTGCTTTCCGAGGCACGGAGGAAACTCGCTATGTTAAGATGGTCACCCATCCACAGACCAACCTTGGCAAACGTTGGCAATAATCAATAAAAAATATGATTTGGTTTTATTAGCGTTGTACTAAATTAAAACTCAACAAAAACTTAACTTAGATTTAGTTGCTAACATGGGGGTACGCTCTCGATCTATATGTAAGTGTATGTGTGTGTGTCTTCTTTGAGGTCTCCGGTTTGAAAGTGTCCCAGGTATTTTAATTTGTCAACTCTTTTGAGTGGCAGCCCGTTCAGCATCACAACTGGTTCGTTATAAGGCCTCAAAACCATGTTTACTCTTTTATTTACAGACAAGCCCATGGGCCTGTCTGTAAGTCATGACTCGTGACATATCGCTCACACACTCATAACAGCACCCTGATCGAACCAGCCGTAATTACCGATTCACAAGATATTAAGACACTTATTTCTTCAAGTGTTAACCAATAAAAAGCACCTACGTTTAAGGTACCTGTAGCCCGAGAGTTTCATTTGTCTTAGTCCAGGAGACGCGCCGTTACAAAAACTTGATCGATGTGCTCCCGTTTTTATAAACACCTGTTTTGGCCTGTTTACTGTTTGTTGTTTTCCACATGTTTTTCGATCATCAATCTTGGGTTGAGATCGGACGTCAAATTAGAGAGAGGTTCGAGTATGGATGGAATTGTAAAGTTTATTTGGGGTTTTTGCTGGCTGGAATTCAAAATGGGAAACTAGGAATGAAAAAGATCATTGATTTAGTTTTAGGTAGAAATTTAATGTTTAAATGAATTAATTATTACTAGCCTTAAAAAATACATACTTTTTCTAATGTTAATTTTTAAAAATTAACACTTATTTTCTTTTAATGTGTATATTTAATATGTATGTATATGTGTATCTATTTTAGTATTTTGTATTGCTTTTATAACAATTTTTACTTAACTTTATATTTGCACCAAGTGCAACCCCATTTCTTGTCCAGGCTATCCCCATCCATTCCAGGTTGCCTGGAAGACATCGCGAATGCGATAAGGCCGCCAATTGTATTTGTTTTAGTCTAAAGTTTCCTCCATGTGTTTTAATTTGGTGTACAATAAAATATATATAAATAAAAAAAAAATACAAAAGAAAGAAAATTGTGTTTATTGGCTCAATAAAAACATCTTACAATTTTATTTTCGGTTAGTGTAGTAGCAAAAGTGACACTGAGTGTAAAAAAGCTGCAACTGCGCACTGTAGACTTAAAATAACAACGTTACAGCCCAGAAGTCGTAATTAATACATTATTCAAGAACTATAAATAAATCCCGAATCATATATTAATAAGACATCCAAAAACGGTTACATCGGACTCATCGGTGACATAATAATTCTCTACTACGTTACAAAAGTACCCAGAGGAGCAGAATTCCAATTGTATGAGAAAAGGTCTACAATGGTCCCCAATATCGTCACTAATCGGATCCCCCGGATTGATTCAAATATGTCAGACATAATCCTTTGGGGACCACCCCTAATACGTTTGAGTATATTACTTACGTTTACTGGTAGTGGCTTCGGAGTGGAAAATAAAATACAACAACTTGGTGACCGTATATAAGTCTTCGATTTATCTTCTGGATCCGTGCCTTGAAATCCAATTTAAGCCGTTGGTTGGTTTCAGCTGCCATTCAGTTTCGCAGCTCTTTGACAGTCTTTAAGAAAAAAAAACCGGCCAAGTGCGAGTCGAACTCGCACACGAAGGTTTCTGTACCATAAACCTTAATTTTTATTATTTGTTGTTATAGCAGCATTAGAAATACACACACTGTAAAAAATCCAACTGTCTACCCATTACGGTTCTGAGATACAGCCCGCTGACAGACAGACGGACGGACGGATAGTGGAGGTTTAGTAATAGGGTTCCGTTGGTTACCTTTTGGGTACAGAACCCAAAAACGCGACTTTGAAATACCGTAGTTAAGTACTTCTGAAGAATGTCAAAAGAAATGTTTCCCTTTTAACAGTCAGATCAAAAAACCGGCCAAGTGCGAGTCGAACTCGCACACGAAGGTTTCCGTACCATAAACATTATTTTTTATTATTTGTTGTTATAGCGGCATTAGAAATACACAATCTGTGAAAATTTTAGCTGTCTAGCTGCAACGGTTCTTGAGATACAGCCCGCTGACAGACAGACGGATGAACGGACGGACGGACGGACAGCGGAGGCTTCGAAATAGGGTTCCATTGGTTACCCTTTGGTTACGAAACCCTAAAAAGACAGACTGAAATCCGAAGATTTACCAGAAAGTATCCAAACCAAGGAACAGTAGAAACCAAAATTGTGGTTGCGACTAAAAACCAATACTTGGGCGGAAATATTAAATTGTTGCAAATTTTCTTGACGCAGGGTTTTGGTTACAAGTATAATAAACTGTATAGGGATGCAGGTTTTGAAAAAGTATGTAGGTATGAACTGCTTGACCTTGCAAAAGTGCTGCGAATTAGAACTACGAAAGTATGGATACTATGTATTAGGAAACTGGTAGGAAACGTGCTGCACAAACCGTTCAGTACACCGTTGTCTTCCATTTTAGCACAAGATTCGAGTCCTTGCTGGCTACTTTTTTTTCTACCAAGGTATGATGAGTTAACTGGTAAACTGGGCTCTTGAGACAAAATGAGCAGTTATTCCATGTTTCTACGTCTATTTTTCAGCTGCTTTAATGAAAAGCGAGTAAAGCTGCCTGACCATTGCCACGGAGCGAGGAAGCGGAGTGAAGAGCGGGAGTAATACGGAGCGGAGTTGTGGACTGTGTCCGTCAATTGATGCAGAGCGAGGTATTGCGGAGTGAGATTGCAGACTGAAGAACTAGTTAGTGAGTTAACGCCATGAGTAATTTGAGCGGGTGGCCGGGTTTTTTCTGCTTCCTCGCTTCGCTTCTCCACTCCGCTTCTCCGCCCCGCAACCTCGCTCCGCTACCCGGTTGTGTATGAATTTTTAAACTCGTTCGCAAATACTTGTCCACTGAAGCGAAGCGAAATTTTTATGCAATTTCATTGGTTAACACTGGCATGACTCCGCTCCGCTCCTGCCCTAATCTACTACAGTGGACAGTCAGTCTTAACTTGGACGCTCACGCAGAAGGCTGTCTACAAGCTGAAAGTTGCACAGAGCACCATGGAGCGTTCTGTGCTTTTCATTGGGATACTAAACCGAATTCCGAACGTCGAAGTGAGCGAAGTTGGTGAGTTCTCGACCAACTTGGAAAATCTAGATGGATTTGTAAGACATGTCATTACATCACATCATTCATACGAATATAGGTCAAAGTCGAGTAAATTAAAAGTTAAATGTAATAGACCTTTAATTTTTAGGGATTGACAATTAACATTATTTATTTAACTAGTGACTGATTAGCTTCGCACACAATTAGTAATAATGAACAATTAATTGCCGACAATAGGTCACTGCTTATGCAATTTGTCACTAATTACTGTCGAACATTCCGAGTATGGTTATGTTAGAACATAATTAATATTAATACCAACTGATTACAGTGTTAGCATGTGTACTGGTAAACACTTGTTTATTTAGTTACTATTATCCTGATTATTTCGTACTTTAAAAAAAAAAACAGGTATGGTATGGATGGAGGATATTTACTAAAATAGCTGGAGAGTTTCAAGCGCTAATCTCAAGAACTACTGATCTGATTTGAAAAAATATTTCAGTGTTAGATAGCCCTTTTATCGAGGAAGGCTATAGGCTATATATCATCACGCTAAGACCAATAGAAGCAGAGCAGTAATGAAAATTGTGACGCAAAAGAAGTTGCTTAGTTGAATAGTTGCTTCTATAAAAAACATAAAATATTGTTCAATTATTGAAAAATTGGTCATTATTTTGTCCGGCTAATTCTGCTCGGCAAAAAGTTTTGTTCTTCCAAATCTTAGAAATCTTTGTACTTTTTATTCCATTCGATATACAGTCATTACTATTTTTAACCGACTTCTTCAAAAAGGAGGAGGTTCTATGTTCGGTTGTATGTATATATTTTTATGTATGTTCACCGATTTCTTCGCCAATTCTGAACCGATTTTAAAAATTATTTTTCCATTCGAAAGCCTATACTCCAGAGGTGGTTCCACTGTCACAAAGTTAGAATCTGATGATGGAATCCCATGAAAATCGAGGGAAACCCTCAAATTTTATAAGCACATACACTGTTTTTCATAAACTTTGTAACGCAATTCAGATATTTGTGCCTGGTAATCATCATCTCATGTTGCTGAGCTGATGATGGAAGGTATAAGTCAGGATCTGATGATGGGAGCCCATGAAAAATGTTTGTTCAGCGATATTTTCGCCAATTGTTAACTGATTTGGATGATTCTTTTTTTGTTTGGAAGCATATTTTCTCGGACTGGTCCCATTTAAATTTGGTAAAGATCTGATGAAGAACTTTGGAGGTAGGCAACGGAACTCTTCAATAAATGATAGCAAATGGATCGGGATTTCTGTAATCGCATGTCTGTTGATTGTTTGTAACATAACACCACGCCGGCATCCTGTGTTTGTGGTTTCACTTTTTAGTAGTACCTGCGTTCCACTAAAAAGTGAAAAATAAAAAACTTTTTAACAAAAAAATAAAACCGACTTCCAAAAACAAAACACTACAAAGTAAAAAATTATTTTAATTTCGGAAGTCGGTGTTCAAAAACGAAAAAACCAAAAACACCGACTTCCGAAATTAAAGTTATTTTTTACTTTGTAGTGTTTTGTTTTTGTTAAGTAAATTAAACTAGTGTAGTACTAACTAGTATTCATTCTGATGCACAACAAAATTTTAGGAAACAATAATAAATTATACTCGAAACGTTAGCAGATCGGTCCATGCTACAAAGTTGCGTAGCTGACGTAGCTCGTAGCAATACTTTTGTAGCATCAGCTACGCCGTAGCAAATCAAATTACAATATGCGTATTGTATATATTATAATACGAAGTACTACTCTGTCAAGAAAGTACCGGGAAAAGATCAATAATACACAAAATGTCTGTTATTCATCCAAATTTATTTTATCACCTTCAAAGTATGCTCCTTTAGAAACGATACACTTGCGCCAACGAATAATCCATTCATCAAAACATTTTTTAAACGCTGCTTCCGGAATTGAGTTGAGTTCTCGCCGCGAATTCTCCTTTATGTCTTCTATCGATTGAAAACGGTTCAGTTGGAAGGCGCCACTCCGAAGCTTGTTGACTAGTTTGCATGTCAAACTCGTAAACCCACGTCTCGTCACCAGTAACAATGCGTTTCATGAATGTTGCGTCCGTACTGACTCGTTCTAGCATGTCCTCAGCGACTTTCATGCGATTGAGTTTTTGGAGAAAATTCAGATCTTTTGGGACTAGCCGAGCAGCAACATGTTTCATACCCAAATGATTAGTTAAAATGGTACGGATCGACTCTTGAGATACAGAAAGTTCGGCGGCTATCTCTCTCAGAGTTGAATGGGGATTTTCAGTCACTATTTTCTTCACTTTTGCGAAATTAACTTCAGTTGCAGACGTTGACGGCCTACCAGAGCGAGGCAAATCTTCCATCACATCTCGACCGCTTTTGAACGCTTTGAACCACTCATAAGCACGAGTTTTTGATAAAGTCGATTCACCGTAAGCCTTCTGTAACATTTTCAGTGACTCCGAACACGAAATTCCATGGGCGATGCAAAATTTAAGACAAACTCTTTTTCGATATTTTTGTCCATTATGAAATTCGCAATACACACTATATATGATATTACTAAAACCAGCACTGTATTTAATATAAATAACACATGCAACTCAAACTCCGCGCCAAAATGGAAAACAGTTGTGCCAATCTAACAACTACAAAAAAACAAAAATTTGAATTTGGAACCATAAACAAATCATCCATTCCCGATACTTTTTTGACTGAAAGTATAAGACATTCCTTAATGTCTCACTAGAAACTATGACTAATTTTGGCGTAACCTATCCAAGGAGCATACAACCGGGATAAAAAGTATCCTAGATGAACGCCCCCCAAATCCCCAGCTACCAAATTACATCCTATTTCGTTGAAACGGTGAAGAGCGATTCAATAACAGACGTCCAAACAGACAAACACACTTTGACATTCTTTCACATTAATTATATTAGTAGGATGGTAGTAAAATTACGAAATTGATACGGGTTTTATACTACTGGCCTGTTGGTCTATTGGTTAGTGACCCTGACTGCTATGCCAGAGGTTGTGGGTTCGATTCCCACCCAGGACAAATGATTGTGTGATGAGCATGATCATTTGTTCTGTGTCTGGGTGTAGTTTATCTATAATATGTATGTATTTAGAAATATATAAGTATGTTTATCAGTTGTCTAGTACCCATAACACAAGCTCTGCTTAGCTTGGGACTAGATGGCGTTGTGTGATAGTTGTGTGGAATATTATTATTATTATTATATTATTATTATTTTTCAGGAAGACAGGTATTTTAGTATTACAAAAATAAATAAACCAAAACCATCACGGTACTGGTAACAAAACACTGCGCCACAAAACCAATAGTCCCATCTAGTGTCTCTTTTTTAAATAAAGCTTCATTCGGTCATTAATGACCGAACGAAGCTTTAAATGTGACTGCAATTTTGATGTCAGCGTCGTGTCAACCATGTTTCCATTAGTAAGTACCAGGCTACCAGGTCCCCGCAGAGATGTGGTGGCAACGGCTTGTACTTGTTTGCCGAGTGCATTTTAGTGTTGAGGAAAAGTTTTAAGAGGGAAAATACTTAGCTAAATAAAAGTCCTTTTTTTGTTGGTATTAATTATGTAGATGATAATAATGATCAAGTTGGTATTAGTTGAAACAAAAATAATATTTAAGAGTATAATTATGAAACCCTTAGGAAAAAGTCTTCGGTAGTCTGACATCGAAATCGTTATGATAATGATGATGGTGATGTGTGGATGATATGTGGATGATGATTGTCAAATAATAATTAATCGATAATCATCACAGAAAAGATAAAGGAGGTTAGAAAGGAAATAGTTCCCGATTTGTATTAGAACGCGTGTCGCCGCTTGTCTTCCACTCTCCATCTCCACTACAAGCAAGAGTCCCATACGTACGCGCATTATGCACACAAATAAACTACACTTACTTTAATCACGTGTTTGCTATTGGTTGTCACACTAGAGCAAACACTGTGCTTGACGTACACTCACACACGCGCAAAAGCAATTTATAAATCTCATACATGTTACGGCGACCAAAAGGTCGATAATTATATCGATAAAATTACTTTTAATGTGTTAGTTTTAGTTTTGCAATTTTTCGCTTTAATTTCGGGATAGAGTACGAATAGTGTGGTCTTCCAAAATACATATAAATAATAATATCAAATTAAAGGGGAAGATACAATATAACCTCGACATTATCACACGATATCCGAATACGAACTTAGGCTGTCTGTGACCACGATAACAGTTATTTTTAATACTAGTGCGGGAAGTTGATATTTAGAAATGAGTAGACGAATGTTGCCCTGAGACGAAGTCGAGGGCTTACCACTGTCACGAGTTTGTAAATACCAATATCCGCACGTGTACCATACGACGTTTTACAACACATTTGCGAGATAACAGCACAATAAGACAAACTTTTTGTTCTTAGATATCAGTCGGAAAATTGCAACAATCTTTACAATATAAAAATGGCTCGAATTTTAGGTTGGATCAGTCAGCTTATTAACTGTTATCTTTATTATTTTTCTGATATTGAATGAACTTCAAAATACTTAAAATGAATAAGGATTGGTAATTGCGTATGTTTCCTTTTTAATACTTAGACTTAGCCCATTGATTAATACTCTCCAGGTCATGATTCATGGCATTAATCGCTGAATCTGCATCAGCCAGCAAGAAGTGTCGATACAGCTGCAAATCGTCTGCGTAAAGGTGGAAGTTGGAGGCGATAACCTTAGTAACGGTATTTATGAAGATAGTGAAAAGAAGAGGAGAGAGAACGCCACCCTGAGGAACACCGGCAGTGAGGTCACACCAATCAGAGAAAATCTCTTCAAGGCGGACACACTGAGAGCGACCCCGAAGATAAGAGTCAAACCAGGAGAGTGCAGAAGGAGAAAAGTTAATAGAACGAAGGACTCCAAGAAGTATGTCGAAATCCACTGAGTTGAACGCACAGCTGAAGTCGAGTAGGACTAACACAGTCAGAGATTTATTGTCCATAGCCCAGCGGATATCGTCAGTGACTTTCAGAAGCGCAGTAACAGTGCTATGACCAGTACGGAAGCCAGATTGGAAAGGGGAGATAAGAGAGTTAGTTGATAGATATCTGGAAATTTGGCCATGGACAATGTGCTCAAGAACTTTAGAAAGGAAAGGCAGAATCGAGATGGGTCTGAAGTGAGATAAAGACGATGGATTGCTTGATTTGGGAATTGGTATTATGTGTGCTTGTTTCCAGGATGTAGGAAATGTACCAGAGAATAAGGAATAATTAGCAATGTGAGTGAGAATGGGAAGCAGTTGTGGGAGAATAGGGATTATCATTCTTGAACACAGATTGTCATGGCCTACAGCAGAAGACGAGATAGCGAGAAGAGATTTTTTAACATCGTCTTCAGAGACCGAACCAAGATTAAAAGATGGACAGTTCGGTAATGGCAAATTGGAGAAATCAAGCAAAGTAGAAGCTTTTACGTTAGGTTCCAGAGAGACAGGAGGAAGAGAAAAGTGCCTGTTGAGAGCAGACAAGTCGATATCTGTACAAGTGGAACTAGGAGATTTGCCGATACCAACTGACTTCAGAAATTTCCAGATATCAGAGGACTTGCGATCAACAAGAGATTCATGGAAATAGCGTCTCTTAGCACCTCGACACAGACGACTGCAGCTGTTACGCAGAGCTTTGAAACGAGCAAGATTCTGCTCCGTAGGTCTACGCCTATACCTGCTCTTCGCCTTGTCCTTACGCACAATAGCAATTTTGATTTCAGAAGTCATCCACGGGGCAGGATTATGCTTAATTTTTATTCTTCGCCGCGGAGAATGCTTGTCATATAGACTCAACAGCTGGGAGGTAAAGCAGTTCACTTTTTCGTCGATACAGGAGCTTTCGGTAACCGAGGTCCAGTCGATAGCACCTGCATCATGCATCAACGCAACCAGATTTAATCCATTATAATTACGAAGAAAACAGTAGCGAGGTTTTCTTTTAGGAGAGCGTATACGGTAAGATAAATATATGAGGTCATGGTAAGAAAAGGTTGCAGTGAGCTGGCCAAACTCAGCAACTTTGTCCGGCGAAGAAACAATCATTAGGTCCAAAAGAGAAGGCGTGCAGTTAGGAAAGTTATGGGTCGCAGAGAGAGGAAGAATTTCAAGATTAAAAGAAGATAAGAGAGAGCGGAGTTTCAGAGAACGATTATCATCTTTAAGTAAACAAGTGTTAAAATCACCCATTAAAATAACATGCTCGTACAACGGGCAAAGATTATTAAGAGATGTCTCTAAGGAGTCAAAATAGTTAATATGAAGATTGGGGGAGTAGAATACTGAGAGTAATACTTTGGTATGATTTAATATAATCTCCAGGAACAAGAATTCAGCCGACCCAGAGTACTGAGATGGAGATGCACTGACTATTTTATGAGGTATATCAGCACGAATATACATGGCAACGCCACCACCACCCTTGCCAGTCCTGTCATTCCTAACCAGAACATAGCCAGGAAGTGCATAATGCGTAGAAAGGAGAGAAGGCTTTAGGATAATTTCTGAAATGAGAAGTGCGTCAAGATTAGTACTGCTGAAGGATGCCAGAAGATCAGAGTAGTGACCAGGAACACTCTGAGCATTAATATGGGCTATATGAAAATTTTTGGGATAGTTAGAAAAAAGAGTGGAGATATTGTCATGTAAAGTATGAAGTGGAGTTTCACTTTCCGCACTAACAAAACTGCTAATCGAAGAAGAGCAAGACAAAAAACTGTCGTTTAAGATGACTGGTTCATCCATAGATAAAATTGTAATTAATATATATATATATACTTAAATAATTTAAAATTTACAAACAAAAAAAAAAAAAACAAAAAATATGAATACAAACGGCTGATTGCTATGTAACAACCACCCCAACTCACACTGGAATATAGGAAGAAATCATTTACCAAATAAACACTAAACTGTCTCAATAATGCAAACAGAAAAATCCTATGCAAAACTAATTTATATAATACAAACAGAAGAAAAAGAAAGCTAAACGAAAAACATAAGTATACTCAAAAAGTGACATATTTCCACTGACACTGGAACGCGGAATTTTATTTGCCGTCACGCAAGTGTAATGTCAAGTTGACAATGACAGTAAATGTTCAGGTCGGTTGGCTTGACGTAACAAAAAGTAAATAGTAACATAATATTGTACCGGCATCATTTTCATTATTAACTAACACAGAATTACAAAGTGGGTGATACAGTAAGTGCAAAATATTTAAAAGTACCGACACAGCAACTCGTAAAGAAATCACAGTCCCGCAAAATTAAGACGCGACTTGCCCATGAGACAGAACAATAACAAAATTAATAACGCCGGCGGGCTTTTCTCTGACCTCTTGAGGGTGTCGCAGTGACCTCAGGTGGACTCAAGTTTCCCGGAGAAGTATTTTGTTCAACCTGTGCAGCATTAGTCGAGTCGCAAGAAGGTTTAGGGAACCGCAAAACCAGTGCTCGAAGTTCACCCGGAGTTTCGATCTTGTGACGCTTGGAATCAGGTGTGACGATAACTATTCTGCCCTCCACCGACCAGCAACTCTGCATACCAAAATGCTTGCGCGCGTCCATGAATGTTTGGTGTCTTATGTGCGTTAAGAATTCAGAAATTGTTATACCCGTCCCTTTCAGGGATTTTTTGCTCTCCCAGATTAAGTGTCGGTGCTCAGTGGTGTACAGTCTGACCAAGATAGGTCGAGCTTTGTTTTGTGTATTGCCTAATCTGTGGCATACATGAATGCCATCCTTCTTAACCTCAGGCAATCCCATTTGGTTGGTTAATACCTTATGGACCACGTCATGCAGCTTTTCCCCTGGACATTCAGCGATCCCATGAAACAAAAGCACCTTTCTTCGCATCATTGTTTCGTGCCTATCAAACCCAAGAGAGAGCATCTCTATTTGGCTCTTAAATTTGGAGAGCGCCTGCCAAACAAAAGTTTTAAAATCTGCAAACTCACTTGACAGTGCTGTGATATCCAGAGCTGGCCGAGATTCAGAGGATGCATTTTTGAGTTTCTTCTCATATTCTGCCATACGAGAATTGAATAGGCGTTCCAGATCTTCCAAACCTGAAGTCAGCTTTGTGTCCATAGTGCAGTTGAAAAGTAGGAGTAGTTGTTTATAGAAGCAGCAAAGAGACTTGCAAACGATATACAGTGAGTATAGGGTGGTGAGTTACGATAATATGTAATTATAACATTAAAAATTATATTAAAATTAATTTAAATTAAATAAAACTCGGAGCTTTCAAAATAGGCGTATTTACCCTGTGTCTACCCACAAAGGAAAAAAAGTTAACAAAGTTAAAAAATTATTTACTTACTAGCTTTAGCTTATGCAAAAATATTTTAATATTGAACAATAATTTTATTAAAGATGAAAAATGCACTCATAAACTAATTCAATAACCCACAATAAACAATAATTGGTAGTAATAAACATAAAATGATTTCATCATAATACAATTTCAGAAACCCCCTGGTTTCTCCCATCATGACTTGGTTTTCCTTTCCTATATCCTGAAACTTCCAAAACCTAAACCCAGGGTTCTGTACAGGCGTTGTTTTGCCAGGATGGACGTTGAAAAACTTAGAAAGGATGCCTCTGTGATTGATTGGGATAGTATGACAGAGGCCACGTCGGTTGACGCTAAGGTTGTGATTTTCAACAGTGTTGTTGTTAATCTTTACAATATCCACGCTCCAGTCAGGAAAGTGAAATTGAAACGTCCTCCTGCACCTTGGATGTCGAGAGGTATACGGATGGCCATGCGACGCAGGGACCGTGCATTCCGTAAATATAGAAGGGACCGTACTAACGAGAACTGGACGCTTTTTAAAGCAACGACGAATAGATGTAACCAGATGATACGCAATGCTAAACGCCGCCATATTCTAGAAAATATTTCTTCATCCTCTTCTGCCGATATTTGGGAATTCCTTGGAACACTAGGTGTCGGCAAGCCGCGACATTTCGACCTTCCCAATTCTATCGACCTGGACGATCTTAACCGTCATTTCTCCACTGTGCCTACCATGGATCATCTCACCAAGCAACAAACTCTTTCGCTGATCTCTGGTCTAACGCGTCCTCAAATTGACCCTTTTTGTTTCGTCCCAGTCGAACCGGGGGAGATCAGAGAGATCTTACTCTCCATCAAATCCAATGCAGTAGGATGTGATAACATCACTCGTGGTATGATCATAACTATTCTGGATCACCTCCTACCTGCCATCACCCATATTGTCAATTTTTCCTTGTACTCCGGAGAATTCCCATCCTTGTGGCGTAAAGCCTATGTTCGTCCTTTACCTAAAGTCTCCAATCCCACTCTTCTAACCCACTATCGCCCAATTTCTATTCTTCCTTTCCTTTCCAAAGTGCTTGAGGCCTGTGTCCACAAACAATTGTCTAATTTTGTGCATCGCAATTCACTGATAAGCTCCTTACAATCTGGGTTCAGGCCCAGGCACAGCACTGTATCCGCCCTCCTTAAAGTGACTGGCGATATAAGGGCAGGACTGGAAGACACCAAAGTCACTATTCTAGTGTTGGTAGATTTCTCGAATGCCTTCAATACCGTCAGTCACGACATCCTATTAGCCATTCTGTCCTATGTGATGGTCTCTCCCGCTGCACTGGAATGGTTCGCTTCCTACCTTCAGGAGCGTCAGCAGTCGGTGTATGTTGGGGATTCATCCTCTAACTGGTGTGATTTGGAAACTGGCGTTCCTCAAGGCGGCATTCTTTCTCCTCTTTTGTTTTCTATTTTCATTAATCTCATTACTTCGGAACTTCAGTGTGCGTATCATCTGTATGCAGATGACCTGCAGTTATACTGTCATGGGAAAATGGATGAAATACCTGATATTGTCGAAAAATTAAATAAGGACTTGATAGCCATTAAAGCCTGGGCCGCTAAATTTGGTGTTGCAGTTAACCCCGACAAGTGTCAGGCGATCATCATTGGTAGTCCTCGAAACATCGCTAAACTGTATGGTGCAACTTTGCCACCTATTCTGTTCGACAGTACAGTCGTTCCATTTAGCACTGACGTCAAGGAACTAGGCTTGCGTATTGACAGCACCCTAAACTGGCGTGCTCAAGTCGCTAGCGTCAGTCAGAAGGTCACGGGAACGCTGCGGGCTCTGTATCGCTTGAAAAACTTTTTGCCATCGAACACGAAGACAATGCTTGTGCAGACCCTAATTTTTCCCATCATCGATTATGGTGACGTGTGCTACTATGACCTGAATGCAGATCTCCTCAACAAACTTGACCGTCTTCTAAATTACTGCATTCGATTTGTTTTCAATCTACGCAAATATGACCATATCTCTGCGCACCGTTCATTTCTAAAGTGGTTGCCCATACGCCAGCGCAGAGATCAAAGGGCGCTAACTATCTTGTTCTCATTTCTTGACTCTCCCAATTCTCCTAGTTATCTAGCCCCTTATTTCCAATACATTTGCGCCAACCGCAATAAAAATCTACGCTCATCCCATAATCGTCTTCTTCACTGTCCATCTCACCGTACTGACTTCATTCACAATTCCTTTTTCATACAATCCATTTCTCTGTGGAATGCCCTTCCCCAGGAAATCAGGATGGCAACCAGCCGATTAACCTTCAAAGTCAAGGTTCGAGAGCACATCCGTAAGAAGTTGGCAGTAGTATCGTTACAGCGCTAGTTATAATTCATTGTTTGCTTGCATCACTTGTTCAAGTATAGTTGTGTATTAGTTTATTAATTTGAGTAATATTATATTATTTTATTGTATTTATAGTTTATATATATATATATGTTTATATATATATCTTTGTATTAATTTAAATATTAATCGCGTTTCTGTTTTTTTTTTTCACAATCTGCACCTACTAGTATTTTCTCTGCATCACCCAAAGGTTGACTGGTAGAAAATGCCTCAGGCATTAAGTCCGCCTCTGTACATCTGTGTGCGTAAAGTGTTAAATAAATAAATAAATAAAAATATTTTTTATACATTCAAGGGATATTTAATATCGACATTGTTTACGACTTGGAACAACACTATTGATACGCATAGATATCGCTGAGTTCAAGCTTTGGCTCGTCGCACGCGACGATCGCAGTGAACGAAATACATTACGCCATCGCCCGCGTTGTACAATATGGTACCCACGTATTGCAAGCAATGTATAATTTTGTATCTGCTTGCGATATTATATTTTTTGTCTACAAACTACAAAATACTATTGTAATAATTACAGATATCTCTGGTATTTTAAGGTTTTTAAAATTATCGGTGAAAAGAAAACCTTTCTCAAGCTACACACCTGGCTTCTTTTCCGACACGTTATGATAGCGCAAGAATTCAATAATAATAAAATTCAATTTTTTTTCGGAGCTTCGTACGCTGTTACAATATGAGCGCGATTGTTGGCCGGTGAATCAAAATTTGTCGAAATATGAACGTCTGTTCATATGTGCGGCACGCCTGCCACACCCACAAGGCGCTTTTAACCTCCTTTATGTGTTCTGTGATCATCATCATTATTTCCGCCAATTTCCGTCCACTGCTGAACGTAAGCCTCCCCCAAAGAGCGCCAACCATCCCGGTCTTGAGCAGTCCGCATCCATCCGCTGCCAGCCACCTTCCTAAAATCACCGATCCATCGTGCCGCAGGGCGTCCCACATTACGTTTGCCCATACGTGGTCTATACTTTGTCTGCTCCATCGACCGCCCGCTGAAATTAATCGATACAAAATAATACCTTTAGATGAAGTATTGAGTGTCAGGGTATTAACCATTTCGATGTCAGTGTCGAGTCGGCCATGTTCCCATTAGTAGGTTGCAGTTACCTGCAGGCTACCAGATCCCCGCAGAGATGTGGCGGCAACGGCTTTTACTGACTAACTCGGTGCTGTTGAGGAAATTTTTGTGTTGAGAATTGTTTTAGGAAATACTTGGATAAATTAAAGTGCTTGACTTTTGATGTTGGTATTAACGAGGTTGGTGATGGTCAAATTAAAGATCTCTTTCACACGGCTTCGCTCAAGTAAAAGTAGCTTATAACCGTCTCCAGGGTCTCATATATCTCTGTAGGTACCAAAATTTAAATTTAATTATTTATTTATTTATTCATTCAAGCATTATGGAAGACTTACAGCTAAAATAAACAGGTCAAGGGAATATGCATGCAATTTTTTTTATTTGCAAAATAAAGTACTTATTAGCTCTAGTAAACAATCATGAAATATTTTTTAAATACCTTCATCAGCGATGAAGTTATAAAGCTTCAAAGATTACAATTAGAAAGAGAAGTCCTATGTAAACTTTGACGTCATCGTCCATGACGCCTATACAGCTGACATAGAAAACAGCGTTTTCGCGAGAGGGACAGATATATTTGTTTATAATAATTATATCTCCTTCGTTTTTCGAGTAATTTTGGTTCTATTTTCACTGTTAGTATTATATTTTTGATTATTTTTAGATAAACTGTATAGATGATAAATATCTTTTTCATGCATATTCCCTATTACAAGTCTCCGCTTATAAAAAACAGAAATAAGGGGTAAGTTCTATGGACATTCACACCAAGTTACTGAGTAACTAATACTTATACCACAATGTTGCACGCACTGCACAACAATCACTATATAATCAAAGTTAACAACTTATATAAAAAGTCTCGGCTCAAACACTTCCTGACTGAGGCATACTAGTTGTGAATGGATCTAAATCGTGCTGTTTACAAAGCTTGTTTCAAATTTCTGCTTGCACGCACAAGGTATGAGTTCTGCCTATAATTTGTTGAGGTAAGTGGCACACTTAAATGTGGATTAAATCGTTTAGACTTCTTGCGGGTGTTAAAATAAAATTTTGATAAAAAATCAGAGCAGTTTATGCGATTATTAAAAATTTTCAATGGCTAGAGGAAGAATATGATATTTTTTGCAGAGGTTAAGGTAATTTTCTGGTTGATATGGTATTTTCTGGTGGTAATATAAATATCTTATAAACTGTTTTTCGATGCTCTCAATTCAGTTTATATATTTGTGTAAACAACATCAACCTGCTTACGATTGTCCATAGCATCAGTAATAAAGTCATTTAGAAGAATCAAGTTCGTGACAGTAGACCTACCTTTCAGAAAATCGTGTTGGACCGAGCTGAATGAAGTTTTGAGAGCAGAATAAATCTGGTCACATATTATTCTTTCAAAAACCTTAGCTATGATACACAGTAATGAAAATCCTAAGGCAAAAACCAACAAACTACGAGTAACTTTCGTATTTATGATGTTTGGATAGGAGAAAGTTAAAACAAAAGTAATATGCATATGTACATAAACCACTGAGTAAAACGTTACGAGTATATTCACTTTAACAATAGTGTGAAGATCCCATTATAATTTACTTTTCATATTTCAGAGCTTACTTTTGAAAGCACATCATTTTATTTAAATTTAAATTATACTCGCTAGTTTGCAATGGCAGTATTAACACCCCTCTTTTAAATTGTACCTATGAAATTTTAATTAAACAAAAAATAATTAAATTCATAAAGTGCACACAAAAGGACCCTTTGTCAATAACGCCGAGCAAAATCCACAAAATTAAAAATTAATTTGCGTATCATCATTTTGGACCACATAAGCTGAACACAATTAACTGGAAGGCTACTTATAAAAACGGAGTAAATGAAAGTACCAAAGTCAGAGTCACCCTCCACTCTAGGGCACACTAATGAATACCATTGTCAAAGTACAAACGCCGCCTCATTTTCTATTCCCATTTTGACAACCCTAACCCACCGCGCCACAGAAAAAACACAGCCGACCATTTTTATTGACGCACTGCGACCGGACTTCATTTTCCGCGCAATATATTTTAATCTGTGTTATTTCGTAGGGACCAAAGTTTTACAAGACCTTGTTAAAAGCGTGTCTTTAGTAATTTCGCTAAAAGGGGCCAGCTGGGGTCGAGTGTCACATCTATATGTTAATTGTGATTTCGTACACCTTCGCTCATGGTAATAGAAGCGCACATGTATGGAATTAACCATGAAGGGACAAAGTAAATAGACGTTCGTGTTTTCACGAATGAAGTGTTTTTTTTCGTGCTCTTTCGGATTCAATTGGCGTACTTGTGATGAAAGTGGCTTGACTTACCAAAGAGTTGTTACATGTTTTGTCTGTGAAAAAAGGTGTATAAAATACCTATTGTATTTATTTTCTCGTTTTCTATTTTCTTTGGAAGGTTGTGTCCTTTTTACGTACAATTTATAAGGTTACTTACTTGAATAGGTTAGATTGTACCTTTAGGCTTACCTTACTTTTTAGCAGACTACTTTATTTAATTCTTAAACGAAAGAAACCAGAAAGAGAAAATTCAATTTTCTCCCTTTAAAAGACCAAAGTATTTTCCCACCTCTCCTGTCAAAGTCGTAACGGCTCAAAGTGTCTATAAAAAGCGATATCAATAACTGTACTTAAAGCCGGTACTGAATAGACCGCAGCGGCGGTGAGAGGGTTAGCGCACACTTTAATGAGAGCGAACTCGCGTTATTAATACTAATGGCGAGCCTTGTGCAGTCAAGATACGAGACTACGGTACTTTGAGACTACGGTACTACGGAACTACAGAACTACGGAACTAGTAAATACCGCACAACATTAAATCTTTTATGAACTCCCGTTTTAATAAATGAAATAGTTACCGGTACCGATTACCGATTTCATTTGTTTTAAGTTCGGATTGAGATTCTAAAGTTGGAAATTAATGGTTTGCAGTTCTTATGATTTTGGTTTTGTAAGTGTTCTGTTTTTTATTAAGTTTAACTAAGTAGGTTAGTCTGTAGAACATAGAAAGGTAGGGATGTAGATAAATACTGCCTGTTATTCTGAATTACAGAATTAAAGAAAAGAGCATCTATCACTAAGCTTGCATACGCAGATAACAGTAATCAGTATTTAATTAAAATTAATATACAGTAATATCGAGTTGGAATATAGAGTTTAGGTATGTTATACTATTGTAGCGGTAACAATAATGCCGCCACAAAAAAAACAACGGAGCAAATCTACATCGCAATAAAAAGAACCGCGACGCCATCTATCCATCTAGTAGCGAACTAAAATCCTGCACCGCGCAATCAGAGTTTACCATGCGATTTGAGTAAGCCCTTATATGAACTATCGGGCAGTGGCCCACACCGGACACAACAACCGTCCGGTCGGAGGATCCTCCCATTTCAATGGAGGTTTGCGGGACTATACCCTTTGCTCTGCATACCTCCATACTATACTCTTATACAATCGTTTGTCCTCACTGACATAAACGCACAGCCAAAACAACTGAAAGTTGAAATTAAAATCTTAGGTAGGTTTATTTTATAACGTAAACATCCGCTTAGAACTTTGTATGCAAGTCTTAGTTTTAGATTTTAGGCACCAGCTAATTTGCGGGATTTGTTTTGAAATGTCACAGCGGCCCAGGAACGCAAAGGGCATTAGGAGGAACACGGATGAGTTTTTAACCGACTTCTTCAAAAAGGAGGAGGTTCTATGTTCGGCTGTATGTTTCTTTTTTTTTTGTATGTTCACCGATTTCTCCGCCAATTCTGGACCGATTTAAAAAATTATTTTTTTAGTCGAAAGCCTATACTCTTAAGGTGGTCCCATTGTCACCAAGTCAGAATTTGATGATGGAATCCCATGAAAATCGAGGGAAACCCTCAAATTTTATGAGCACTTACACTATTTTTTTCATAAACTTTCTAACGCAATTCAGATATTTGTGCCTGGTAATCATTATCTTATGTTGCTGAGCTGATGATGGAAGATATAAGTCAGGATCTGATGATGGGATCCCAGGAAAAATGTTTGTTCAGCGATATTTTCGCCAATTGTTAACCGATTTGGATGATTTTTTTTGTTTGGAAGAGTATTTTCTCGGACTGGTCCCATTTAAATTTGGTGAAGATCTGATGAAGAATTTCGGAGGTAGGCAACGGAACTCTTCAATAAATGATAGCAAATGGATCGGGATTTCTGCAATCGCATGTCTGTTGATTGTTTACACCAGTTCATAACATAATATCACACTGGCACGCTGTGCTTGTGGTTTCACTTTTAAGTGGTAACTGCGCACCACTAAAAAATTAAAAATAAAAACTTTTTAAAGTCGATGTTTTTGGTTATTTCGTTTTTGAACACCAACTTCCGAAAATAAAGTTATTTTTTACTTTGTAGTGTTTGTTTTTTGGAACACGATTTTATTTTTTTGTTAAAAAGTATTTTTAGTCTGTAAGTTTGAAACTACCTTCCGCTTCGCACAGAGTGGAAGGAGTCATTTTTTTTTTACTTTTGATAGGCACGCGTTTGACCAGTATCTCACCTGGCGGTATTTTATTTTTACCCATCCTTAAAAAGAGGCATCAGTTAGGAAAGTAATGGTTTGTCATTTCTAAAATATTTTATTACCATGACCCTACATCTAAGACCTACGCAAAAATCCTCCTGATTGGTAGCGCCGTGTCGGGTCGTTGAGCTGCCTAAATAGGGTTGAGCTAAGCGATATCTGATTTATGAGTTTACCGTCTGTTGGGATAGATCATCTCAGAGCTGTGACGGCCCTTTCCTTGAAAGGGTTCTGCAGCTGTGGGTCTATATTGTGGAACTTTCATAATAGTTTTAACATTGTGTATTTGGAAAGAGTGAGTGACCTTTGAGTTTTTTTGGTATTTATTTGGAGGTTGCTGTAACTCTTAGGAGGTCGAAAATCTTGGCACAACTGTATTGTTTTACTAAATTTATCAATCATTAACTCATGATAAATTAAGAAATTAAGTTTTAAACACAAACATTGGGCCTGGTGTTTCCGAAAGGCAGAGAAGTAAACTATGAAACTATTTTTTTTCTACTATTTTTCTTGGTAGTCAATACTTCTGAATTTTGTAAAAATTCATCAAGCTTTACGTTAACTACCTCACTAAATCAAATGTTTATATTTTGTATTTAATTTTTTTACAATAACCATAATTTTGAAAATGTGAAGACCAACCATCAACCAAACCAACCATCTCTCTCAAAGAGGAGGCCTGTGTCCCAGAAGTGGGAACTGAGACCAACCAGAGGCTGACTATGCCAACCGTACCATACAATACCTAGAAGAAAAAGTCCTATACGCTGTTTTGATCAAATTCGAACCTCGTTGAACATAAAAAAAACTGGCCAAGTGCGAGTCGGACTCGCGTGCAAAGGGTTCTGAACGAATTTCTTTTTTTTAACATGTTATGTTAAAACTAGAAATCTTACAGATTTTCCTGTAATCTATCGCTTAGTAGTTTCGGAGATAAGGGGGGGTGGTCATTTTTAAGAAACCCTTATAGGATCACTCGGTTTTCTGCCTATCTGTCAGTCTGTCTGTCCGTCACAGCCAGTTTTCTACGGATCTACTAGAGCGATTCTGTTAAAATTTGGTATACATATGGACTTCTATGACCCAAAAATGGACGCGTTACTTAAATAAATATTTATTATAATTTTTTAGCATGGGGGTCTTTTTTGGGGCCTAAACTAGAAAATAAAATATTAAGTTTTTCAAACTGTATTGTGTGACATATCAAATTAAAGGGCTTACTGTGAGGGTTTTAAATTGTATTTTTTTCATAATTTTAAAATAAATGGTTTTGAAGTTATTCACAAAATTAGACCGAAAATTACCATTATCTTCGAAACTACTGAGCCTAAAATTCTGAAAAAAAAAAATAAAGATTACAGTAAAACTTTAAAAAGTCTGTAGTGTTAAAAAAACATGTTAAAAAATAATAAAGATTACAGTAAAACTTTAAAAAGTCTGTAGTGTTAAAAAAACATGTTAAAAAATAATAAAGATTACAGTAAAACTTTAAAAAGTCTGTAGTGTTAAAAAAACATGTTAAAAAATAATAAAGATTACAGTAAAACTTTAAAAAGTCTGTAGTGTTAAAAAAACATGTTAAAAAATAATAAAGATTACTGTAAAACTTTAAAAAGTCTGTAGTGTTAAAAAAACATGTTAAAAAATAATAAAGATTACAGTAAAACTTTAAAAAGTCTATAGTGTTAAAAAAACATGTTAAAAAATAATAAAGATTACAGTAAAACTTTAAAAAGTCTGTAGTGTTAAAAAAACATGTTAAAAAATAATAAAGATTACAGTAAAACTTTAAAAGTCTGTAGTGTTAAAAAAACATGTTAAAAAATAATAAAGATTACAGTAAAACTTTAAAAAGTCTGTAGTGTTAAAAAAACATGTTAAAAAAAAAATGGTTCGGTACTTGGCCAGTTATTAGTTTATAAGATGAATTTTATGTTGTTAGCTTGTTATACGCTTTGGTACAAATTGTAAATATAATAAGCAATTGCTATTAAATAAATAAATTTCGCTGACAGTAGGAGCAAGAGTAGAAACCAACTCAAGGAGAATATTTTAAACCATACTGATATGGCGTCACGACACCCATCATTGGAGAAGCGACGCAAGGAGAGGAGGTTGCTAACCATAATTCGGTAGTCTTCTTGGTCTGCGTGCAACATTCTATTGAGCTTTGACTAAAACCTTTCAGGGAAGGATTAGAAGCCCGGTTCCTATCGCGAGAGGAGCGGTCCCAATAAGGACTTACCTCGCCAGAGAAAACTGCTTACATGTGTTTCCACCAAAAAAGAGTCTAGCAGAAATGACTCAGCAGGCAAAAAGAGAAAAATATAGCTCACTCATTTCTAGAGAGCAAAACAGTCATTAATGACTCTTTTTCGTCGCAATGAAAGGACATAGTGCTCTGCTCATTATTTTGTTTCATTGCTCTTGTAGCGGCATCAATACCGCGACAAGAAAAACCTACGGAGCAAATCTACATCGCAACAAAAAGAACCGCGACGCCATCTATACCTACAACTAGCAGTGAACTACAACGTTGAAATCCTGCATCGCGCAAGCAGAGTTTACCGTGCGATTCGAACATATACATCAGCCCGAATATCAACTATCGGGCAGTAGCCCGCCAGGCACAACAGCCGCCTGGTTGGAGGATCCTCCTTTTCAATGGGGGTATGCGGGACTTTACTCTCTGTTCCGCATAACCCCAAACTGGTGAAGGCAACCCTGACGCTAATTACTAGTTTGGAGGTAGCGGAACAGAGAGTAAAGTCCCACACACCTCAATTGAAAAGGAGGATCCTCCGACCAGGCGGCTGTTGTGCCTGGCGGGCTACTGCCCGATAGTTGATATTCGGGCTGATGTATATGTTCGAATCGCACGGTAAACTCTGCTTGCGCGATGCAGGATTTCAACGTTGTAGTTCACTGCTAGTTGTAGGTATAGATGGCGTCGCGGTTCTTTTTGTTGCGATGTAGATTTGCTCCGTAGGTTTTTCTTGTCGCGGTATTGATGCCGCTACACTCTTATGCGGTGGGAATCAGACGACTTAACTCTTTCTTGGTGGAAACGCAAACCCATTTCTTGTAAACGAAGTCGGTTTCACTTAGCCATTTCCGGCTCTTCACACTTTCGCAGTGGAAACCAAGCTTTATATTATTTAGCACTGTACCGTAAACAGTGATAAGCTCTCACCTCGTGATATCTATAAACACACTCATAAATAATAATTAATCAGTCGTTCGTCCTGTGACGAGGGTTATGACGTATGGATTAAATTGGTGATCCCAAACTGGCTGCTTATCGTCTTTATTTATAGAAATTTGTTTTGAAATAGGTATATAAAAATGAGAGGGTCAATAATAAAAAAAAAAAAAAAAACTACTAAATTTTTAGAAACGAACTCATTTTTCATATAATTGTTTTTGACAGATTGCGAGAGGAGCTCGTGGCTAAATAATAACAGCCGCACGGGTCGATCTTGAAGGTTAAGCAACGCTTACCAAGGTTGGTCTCTGGATGGGTGACCATCTTAACATACTGAGTTTCCTACGTGACTCGGAAAGCACGTTAAGCCGTTGGTCCCGGCTGTCATTTGTAGATCTTTGGCAGTCATTACGGTTTGTCAGAAGCCAGTAAATCTGACTCCAGTCTTGCCAAGATGTAGGTACCGTGTTACCCAGTTAATGGGTTGTGGAGGTCTGGTAGGCAGCCGCTCCATGTAAAACACTGGTATTCGGCTGAATCCGGTTTGACTGGAAGCCGACCCCAATGTAGTTGGGAAAAGGCTGGGCAGATGATGATATTTTTGACAGATTGCGACGGGGATGCACATGCGAACGTTGCATAGTACGTTCAGACGCTGAATGTACCTTTTGCAAAATGTACCCCATCACATACGCAAAACGTACCATTTTCAATAACTGGAATTTGCACTCAGAAAGTACATTGAGCGGAAATTATAGGTAGGTGTAAAACTCAGCGGGCTTTGAAATTATGTCAGTATAAATAAAATATTGGGGCCGCAAATATTTTTGTTCAAAATGTATAATTATGTATTTTCGATTGTTCTTTATTGCTTCTGCCGGGAAATGGTCCACCCCATGATACCAATGTGCACTAAAACTGAGCAGTTACAATCAAAATTATGAATAGGGTATTTTTGTAAAAAAAATTATAGTTTATCCGTCAGAATAGAATAGAATACTCTTTATTATGTACACCATATAAGTTACAGAAAAGATAGACAGGTTTTCAAAAAATACTGGATACGTATTTTTTCTTTTACACGTAAACATAAAATGAAGTCGCGTAACTACGTAACTGGTAAATACGTAACTGGTAAATACGTAACTGGTAAATACGTAACTGGTTAAAAATCTAAAATAATCGTGACGTCACGCGTGTTTTCAACGCACTGTATTCGTCATAATTTTAAATGTTTGTTAAAAATATGTTTTGTTATATTTTGATTGCTTAGGTAATTTCATTCGTTAAAAACAGAATTTCAAAAATATTTCCAGACATTCTATGACATTGCTAACACAAATTTCTAGTAAAATTAGCCTCATAATTCAAAATTCTTTCTCTGTAAGCGTTAAAATTTTACCATTTCAAGATATTTCTCGAGTACCGGAATATTGTTGTCTTTAGCAAAATTTTATAATTTCCTCCGACGACGCGTGGGTGGAAGGTCAACGACCCTAACACTCAAAGTTCCCTGCGACTTACAAACATTTATGCCAAATACTTCGTAAGTACATTCAGTATAATTGGAATGATTACCGTTACCATTTTTTATAAAATTCTTGTTCTTTCGCTTTGTTCTTTTTCTTAGAATTTTGCCCTTTTGACACAGTCTAGTTTACCTTCTACTGGAAGAAGTGTTAACTTTAAGTCAGAAAACTTACGGGAAATATTAAAAACAGTGAGTAGATGTGATAAGGTTTATACGCCTTATTTCAGAAACGAAAATTTCAGACACGCATATTGTCAGAAATTGTAGAATGCCAGATACGCAAAGAGTCAGGAATTCATTTACACTTGGTCGTTTGCCTATAGCCCAATTCGATAGAATAACCAAGCGGAATTGCGGCTATATTAAACCAAGAAAAACGTTTGAGCCATCAATCTGTCACCGCTGTCAGGTGTGAAAACAAGCTTGTGCCGGTAACGATGACAGTTCCAAAACATCGTTAACAACCTACAATGTTTGTTTGTACTCGCCAGTTTTGTACCAATTTCGACTTGGTATCGGTATCGGTGTGATTGAATGTGGACAGTGATGGAGACGTGGTTTTCATGATACTGAGTCACTAGTTATCTTTTCTTTTCATCATTTCAGCCGAAATACGTCCACTACTGGACATAGGCCTTCCGCAAGATGGGGGAGGGTTGCAATAATCGCCACGCTTGGCAGGCGGGTTGGCGATCGCAGTGTATGGTGTTGAGTTTTACAGAGAACGCTGCTGCCCATTATCTGGCGAGTCCCTTAGTCGCTTCTTACGACACCCATAGGAAGTGATGTGATGGTATTATTCTTTCACGGCACCCTACGGCACCGGCCGGACACCATACGCCAAAAAAAACATATTTATTAGCGAGTATGATTTTTTTTTGAGTCATCATCATCATTTGCATAGCCTTTTTTAGGGTTCCATACCCAAAGGGTAACCTACGGAACCCTATTACTAAACCTCCGCTGTCCGACTGTCCGTCCGTCTGTGTGTTTGTCACCGGGCTATATCCACAATAGGTGGACAGTGTAAATTTCACAGAGTGTGTATTTCTACTGCCGCTATAGCAGCAAATAATAAAAATTAAAGAGAGCTGCTAAATAAGAAACGTGTTTTTTCGGTTTATGGTACAGAACCATTCGTGAGAGGGTCTGACTCATACTTGGCCGGTTTTTTCCAACTATGTTAGGATTAGCTTCCATTTCAACAGATGCAGCTAATCGCCATTTTTTGACGTGATCATCATCTGCCTAGCCTTTTCCCAACTACATTGGGGTCGGCTTTCAGTCAAACCGGATTAAGCTGAATACCAGTGTTTTACGTGGAGCGGCTGCCTATCAGACCTCCAAAACCCATTAACTGGGTAACACGGTACATCTTGGCAAGACTGGAGTCAGATTTACTGGCTTCTGACTATCCGTAACGACTGCCAAAGATCTACAAATGGCAGCCGAGACCAACGGTTTAACGTGACGTGATAACCATAACACACAAAAAAGTGTCACGTTCCGCCTAAGCCTAGCATGAAATCAAGCAATAAAAGAGAACCCGGAACAAGCAATAGAGGTACGATCGGCCTAGGCGTACGGCTTGATTGTTAAGAATTAAATTGTTTTCTTATGACGTTATCACGTAAAATTATCGTCCGTTAACTGAATTTACAAACAACCAATTTTTATTACTTAACCATGGATTTAAATTGGCTCTTGTCTTTGGCTTATGTTTTTTTTAACATTTTATTTAATGAAAAATAATACAGAGGTGTCACTTAATTCTAAACTCGCCAAACTTTTACGTTTGATGGCGAGAAGCGCTCTTTTACGTATGTAAAAGAGCGCTTCTCGCCATCAAACGTATGTACATAAGGTGGTTTACTGTTATCAGTAAACCACCTTATGTACATACTTACTTACTACTTAAATATTATATTGTTCTAATTTCAACTTATTTTTTTTTTAGTTCTGGTTGCAATCCTGTATAATGTGTTTTTTAATTTTAACTTTGGTGATCCTTTACTAATTTTTACGTTTTCTCTTAATAAATATATTTTATCAAAGGTACTTTAGGTACCAGATACTTAGATGTTCTCTTACCATAATAATTTGTTATCTGTGGTTGAACCAGTTTGTTCTCTCTGACCCTAAGTGTGTCCCCTTTAATAAATCTAAGTTACAAATTAGCACCACCAGTATCTTTCACCCAAAAGGGACTTGACTCAGAAACCCAGTAAGTACTGTGACTTTACTTATGTCAGGCCTTAACATTATAATGCTTTCGAAAAATCTACGAAAACGATTTTCCCTGTCGCGTTGATCCGATCAAAATTTTGTGTTTATTCATCGGATATAGCGAGACTTTGTACTTTCTTATGAAGATTATTTTTAATCAGTCACGTACTTCTTTCTATAAGGTAAATTTATGATATAGTTGCCCTACATAAGACGTCTTTTGATCGTAATGAAATATTAAATCAAGATTTATGCCTGAATAATTTTTTTTAAATAAAAATTGCAGAAAAGTAGTAATTTTCATGTTTTCAAAAGTAGATTTCAGTAAACGTTTTTTTTTTTTCACAAAAAAATGAAATAATAAGTTATAATCTTCTTCAGTCCAATAAATCGATGGCTTTGATCATTCATAGATACCAGTGATCTGCATGAATTACCCAGATAAGCCTAACAACAGCTCAAAAATATTTAACCTAAAATACCCAGATCGCAGATATATAGACCGCAAAGCATTTTACCGCCAAAATTCCAGTCCCGTTGGGATTGATCATTAACCTTTTTATGTATTCACCAATAAATAAGGCTCCAGTAAGTACCTAGTTAGGGACCCCGAGGGGTTCCGAATACCAGGAACGATTTACAGATATAAGCGGATCGAAATAATTGGCTTTTTGGGCTTTTCTAAAAGTGCTACTGTTTAATTTTTCTTAGAGTTCCGTACCCAAAGGGTAACCAACAGAACCCTATTACTTAACAACCGCTGTTCGTCCGTCTATCTGTCCGTCTGTCTGCATCTCAATAAATTACTGTACCTAATAGGTAGATAGTTGAAATTTTCACAGAGTGTCATCATCTGCCTAGCCTCTTCCCAACTATATTAGGGTCGGCTTCCAGCCAAACCGGATTCAGCTGAATACCGGTATTTTACGTGAAGCGGCTGCCTACCAGACCTCCACACCCCTTTAAATGGATAACACGGTATTTCTTGCCAAGACTGGAGTCAAATTTACTGGCTTCTGACAATCCGTAACGACTGTCAAAGTTTTACAAACGACAGCCGGGACCAACAGCTTAACATGCTTTCCGAGGCACGGAGGAAACTCGTTATGTTAAAATGGTCACCCATCCACATACCAGCCTTGGCAAGCGTTGCTTAACCTTAAAGATCGACCTGTGCGGCTGTTATTCTTTAGCCACGAGCTCCTCATGAAATTTTCAGAGTGTGTATTTCTATAATTGTCGCTATAACAACAAATAATCCTAATATACAAAGTTGATACGACAGAGGGGCTTTCCATTAAACTGCCTATACTAGGTACCATTTTCAAGCTCTGTACCAAAAATCAATTAAATAAGAGCAGTAGTTTAGTCGCAAATTATTTTTAAAGTTTTTGCACCGTTTGATGTATCTTTTCTAACAGCTGATTATGTCTAAGCAGGTCATGCACCTTACAACGATATTTCTACGATGCGTTGTTGCCGCTCTGCCGCATGTCGAAGGACATTCACTAAAAATTGGCAATGCAAACAAGCAAGCAATAAATACACACACACTTGCACTTTCACTACGAGAGCGACATATGTTTGTTACATAGCGCGACTGAGAGAAACAAAAATAGGTGAGTTTGTTGCATCCTAGTTTTTTGCGATCGGTAAGTGGGGCCTCTAAAAAACTTGTTTTTTCAGTGCGCCGATGCTGCCCTTTCGGGACGTACAATTTGTCAAATTCGCGCGCTAACAATAATTGTGATTTTGTTTTGTTATTGTGATAGGACACTAAATAAGTTTAAGACAGTATTTCTTATTTTAATTGTGACAGGGCACGTAACTTGGGACTATTATTATTTAGTGTTAGTGATTTTCTTTTTGTGATTGACTGTATTTATGGTGGTAGGACACGTAATTAAACTTTGGCTGTGTGTGTGTGTAATTAAAGTGTTAAACAATGCCTCGTGTAACTTACACGGCGTCAGAATGCCGTGGAAACGCAGCTTTACCTCTGCAAACGTGCAGAGAAAGGTATGGTAACAGCCGCAATTGCCCAGTGCTTGGCGACGGACAGTGATTTAATTAGAAAAATAAATAACAATGTTCTCCGTCAGTATAATTTGTGGTGAATTAATGTGAATGGAGGATACATCGAGAATTTAATAATTTTGTGTTTGTTTTTGTGCGCGTACTTCAAAACCTTACCAAACATAAAAGCCAGCGCGAGCGGAGGCCTAAGTCGCGGGCCGCCCCCCCGCCCCGGCCCCCGCCGAGCACACGTGATACCGCATACCGCGCTCCGGCGCGCACGCGACGTTGCCACTGTGTTACGGTCAGTCTAATTTATTTACAAAGGGTGGTTGCGTTTTATTCGGATTTGTAAGCTATTTAGTTTGTTTGAAAAAAATATTTTCTCATTTTTGGCGCTTTTTATTTTTGTACCATATCGAATTAATACTAAACACGAATAGTATACGTAGTGTAATTTAATGCCCCTCTGTCGTATCAACTCTGTATAAAACTCTTCTGTTACTGACAGACAACGCACAGCCGAAACGACTGGTCGTAGAAAACTGACATTTTGGCACGTAGGTTCCTTGGGGAGTGTAAGAAAGCACTATGAGAGATATTCCCGAAAATCCGCAAAATCTAGTATAAATTAAATTAAAGATGGCTCCCATACAAGAAACGTGTTGTTTACCGGTTAATGATATGAAACCCTTCGTGTGAGACTCCAACTCGCACTTGACCGGTTTTTTTAATCTCATCCGGTGCGTTTGGGAAAAAATATTTCAAATTTCTGTAATCTTAATCGTTGAGATTTTGCAGTCAGCGGATTTGCGAGGAAAATAATGAGTGTGTTTATTATTCAATTGAGTTTTCCGCCTTTCGTGCTTCGCGAGATTTCATTTTATCGAATATTTTAAAGTAAACTGAACATAGGAAAAATATAAAATAAATATTATTTATTATACTAATATTTTTATTTTTAAATACTTCGAACGCCTCGTCAGTCAAAATATTAGAATATTACTTCTTACTCACCATAGAGCAACACAGGCCACCGGCGAACTCGCCGGTGGCCTGTGTTGCTCTATGTTACTCACACATAAATACAATATTATAAATGCAAGTTTGGTTGGGTAGATGGATGGATCATCATCTGCCTAGCCTTTCCCTTTTATATTAATATAAAATAATAAAATTAATTCATTAAAAAGGTGCTTGGATGGAAGTTTGTTACTAAATCACGTTAAAACGGCTGAACAGATCCTAATGAAAATTGGCATGGAGATAGATTATAGTTTAGAATAGCACATAGACTCTCTTATGTATCAGGAGTGTGATCACTTGAGATAATATCTAACAAAAACCGCGGGCGACCCACTAGCTGAAACTAGTAGAAAGACACTTAGCACACTATAAAAACAGAAAACACACACCCTTATGACTAGTTTACACAGTGCAAGCTGCTGGCTAGACACTAGCCAGATACTTGTATGCTAGTAGCTCAGCTCGCCCTAGCACAGCAACAAAAAAGTGTTGAATTAACTCGGATGTGAGCTACTATCCAACTCTATCATCATCACCATCATAACAGCCATAAGACGTCCACTGCTGGACATAGGCCTCCCCCAGAAGGGCGGGTTTGCCATAATCGCCACGTTTGGCAGGCGAGTTGGTGATCACAGTTAATGGTGTTGAGTTTTACAGAGAACGCTGCTGCCCATTTTCTGGTGAGTCCCTTAGTCGCCTCTTACGACAGCCACGGGCAGTGATGGGATGGTATTATTATTTTACGGCACCATACGGCACCGGCAGACACCATAAGGCTTGGCGCTCTAACGTGGCAGTAACTCGTAAGCGACGTCCATACGATGCGAGTTACAGTACTGCAGCTACTCGGCAAACTGACTCTCACGCTAGCCTGCACTGTGTTTACTAGCCATTATACACAGCAGTTATTTAAAAAACTTGCTTTAATTTATTATAACTTAAAATAACAGCAACAACATACGTATTTTTAAGCAAATAATTTTCCTCAACATCAAACAGTTCATAAAGAAAAGCTAAAAGACATAAAAACATTTAAAAAAAACATAACCTATTCAGTGGTTCCCCCGGCATTCTTCAGCTTTCATGTAAAACTGCAATTAAATATAATAATCGAACACGTAAGAGTCAGAACTACTCGAAATAATAGAAATCTGAACAACAAGGGGCACTCCAATAAGACATCACTTTAGTTCAAGCCTCCCCACAATTTATAAGATAATTTATTTTCTCCTATTTTTGAGAAGAACTACACAATTTATGATAAATTTTATTACAGAGTAGTTTAAAAAGGTTCCTAAGGCTGCTCTTCCACCAGAGTTGTGCTATGTAGGCATGTTGCGAGGATCTAATAGCTAAGCTGTGTAATTATGCGACCGTTTCCAGTTTTCCACTGATACTAAGCTATGCAGCAGTGCCAGTAAGATGTGCTATGAAGATGCGTAACCGCAAAGTAGCTGCGCGAGGGAGATGCGCAGCTCGAGCTATGTCCTATAAGAGCTCTGCACATAGCTCGTTACCATCCATACCACGCATCCATAGCAAGCATCCATAGTACGCATCCATAGTACGCATCCATAGCACACATCTATAGCACGCATCCACAGCACGCATCCATAGCACGCATACTTCCATAAAAAAAAAACATATCTCAGTGGAATCAGTTTCCACCAGTGCTGAGCTATGTGCACCAATGAATATGATTGGTGGATATCAAACGCACCCATAGCAACGTTGCATAGCACATCTCTGGACGAAAAGCACCCATAATTGAGAATAATTTGCCATGATCAATGGTAAGTAACGTCAATAACGCCTCATGTGTGCCAAAACTTTGAAAACCTTTAAAAAAGAAATTTATCGAAAACTCCACAACAATAGTAATAACCTTCGGGCTTGGCACTGCTTCGCCTCGCAGTCATGAGGCTTGCTCCAGCCGTGAGTCTAGTTATACAGTTGCATCGTACTTGAGCGAAAAAATCTGACCAGTCTGACCGCTACCGATGGAAGAGTGCAATAGACGCAATCCATCGATGAGAACGTCATGCGCTCATACTGTGGCTCTACAAAGGGAAGGAACAATATTACCGCGTACCGTGTTTGGATACTCCCTTTGTTTTAGGTGCTGGAACTTATCGTCAACGTTTCAGCCCAACGACTTTCAGAAAGTTGACCCCCGAATCAAAAGTACCTAAAAACCTCAAAAAGAACCGCAGGCACGTGCAAAACCTCTTTGTACATCCTTTCAAACTAGCAATAGATAATTATATGGACAAAATACCGACGCGTCGACAGGTAACATCTTAAGACATCAATCACCCATTCATACAGCGAACTAAATAGACACGGCAGTGCCTTTAGCAAAACTGAACCTAAAACCACCCCTGAAACTCCACTTTGCCTAACCGAAATCTTATTGCCAAGTTTTAAGGTTTAAGTTAGAAAGACAGTTGTGTTTCAACGGAAAATAGAAGTTTGCAAAACTGTTTAGAAAGTTTTTCGGGTGTAGAAAGGGACTTTGAAAAATATTTCCTTAGTATATAAATGGGAAAATGGATTGTATAAAGATTATGTATATTTCTTAAAGATAACTTAATGGACGATCTAGAGATAGGACGAAGCTTGGATATTGATTTTTATCGTTTTCATGTGACCTTCTAGAAGTTTTGGAGTTGGAGGAATAATATTTCTGAAAAAATATTATCATCGTTATCACACACAGCAACAAAATAAATTCAGCGAAATAATTGATCTCCGAAACTTCTCCCAAATGTGTTGGAATCGGCTTCCAGTGTTTGGATTGATTGAAATCTTTGTATTTTATATGAAGCGACTAGTTGACATGCTGTCCTCGGAGAAGTCATCATCTGCCTAGCCTTTTCCCAACTATATTGGGGTCGGCTTCCAGTCAAACCGGTTTCAGCTGAATACCAGTGTTTTACGTGGAGCGGCTGCCTACCAGACCTCCACAACCCATTAACTGGGTAACATGGTACTTCTTGGCAAGACTGGAGTCAGATTTACTGGCTTCTGACAATCCGTAACGACTGCCAAAGATTTACAAATGCCAGCCGTGACCAACGGCTTAACGTGCTTTCCGAGGCATGGAGGAAACTTGGTATATTAAGATGGTCACCCATCCACAGACCAACCTTGGTAAGCGTTGCTTAACCTTAAAGATCGACCCGTGCGGCTGTTATTGTTTAGCCACGAGCTCCTCAAAGCCACGAGCTCCTCAGTCCTCGGAGAAGTGAAGCTCGATTTATAGAGGCAGATACCTCTCGACTTCGGGACGCTTTACTTAACCATAAAAATCTACCCCAAATAGTTAGGTTCGTTACCACCTCCTGGTACAAACACCATTGAAATAGGGATGATTCCTGATTTAAAAAAAATAATGTTTTAATTAGTTTGTACGTTAGAGGATCTTAAAATATTTGACACGTGTTTTTTGTTTTGTCAAATCAATAAAAAATGACGAATATAATATGCATCAGTGATCAGGAATGGGGTTTGTGACGTGACGTTTGAGTAAAAAGTGTAGGTACGCAAATGTGACGTCACATGAATTTTCAATGCACTGTTTTGTCTTAATTTTTAGGATTCCGTACCCAAAGGGTAACCAACGGAACCCTATTCTAAGCCTCCGCTGTCCATCAGTCCGTCCGTCCGTCCGTCCGTCAGTCTGTCACCGGGCTGTATCTCAAAAACCGTAAGAGATAGACAAATGAAATTTTCACAGATTGTGTATTTGTATAGCCGCTATAACAAAAACTAATAAAAATTATGGTTAATGGTACGCAACCCTTCGTGTACGACTCCGACTCGCACTTGGCCGGTTTTTTAATTACGTGAAAATTTAAAAAATACGTGTCCAATATTTTTTTGGAAATCCATCTATCGGACAGATTCGATTTTTTCAGGTTTTTTTTTGCCAAATTTATAAAAAGCCCTGCGATATTTTATGTTAGGTAGGAAATAAACACATAACATCATACACAAAAATACAAGAGCTCGTGGCTAAATAATAACAGCCGCACGGGTCGATCTTTAAGGTTAAGCAACGCTTGCCAAGGTTGGTCTGTGGATGGGTGACCATCTTAACATACCGAGTTTCCTCCGTGCCTCGGAAAGCACGTTAAGCCGTTGGTCCCGGCTGTAATTTGTAGATCTTTGGCAGTCGTTACGGATTGTCGAAGAAGTACCGTGTTACCCAGTTAATGGGTTGTGGAGATCTGGTAGGCAGCCGCTTCACGTAAAACACTGGTATTCAGCTGAATCCGGTTTGACTGGAAGCCGACCCCAATATAGTTGGGAAAAGGCTAGGCAGACGATCATACACAAAAATACAACAAAACACACAATAACATCGACACAGGATATCATTAGTAAAGAACAGTTGTTCCTAATAACCCACTTCCACTTAATTTTCATTCAGCATGCATTCGGAGCCTATTACATCCATTATTTATTTACCATCATTAGTTGTTCTGTTTGCTTATTAGGGACTGCTACGTTTTGGTACTGATTACGAGGAAAATGTTGATATAGGTATTTAATATTAAACGCTGTTCTTTTGTATTTTAGACCATCGTGTTGAATCTAGTCAATGTGTCTGTTTAGTGATGCCTATTTCTTATTTATGTCATTTACCAGCATAACAGTTATTTTAAAAACCTCAGTTTACAAATAAAATGCAACTATAAACCAATGTAGATACAACAAAACCGGCCAAGTGCGAGTCGGACTCGCACACGAAGGGTTCCGTAACATAAACCTTAATTTTTATTATTTGTTGTTATAGTGGCAATAGAAACACACAATGTGTGTGTATTTCAACTGTCTACCTATTACGGTTCCTGAGATACAGCCCACTGACAGACAGATGGACGGACGGACGGACAGCGGAGGCTTAGTAATATTGTTCCATTGGGTACCCTTTGGGTACGGAACCCTAAAAACGATGACTACATCGAACCATTAGTTTAAGCAGTAGTTTATTTGTTTAATATGAGTTTATTTAACAAGTCACATCAAAATCGTTAACCTTTATCTAACTATCTAATCCTTTCTAGTATAGCAGCTATCTATTGTTACTTACTACAATACACAACAAGTCTACACACATAGAAACAGACTATCATCCAATATCACACACATACCTGGAACAAGCACATTGGTACTTAATTATATTAAGCACATTCCATGCAGCGTTACAAGGAATGCACAATACATGCTATTTGCGAACGATCACACATCTCAGAGACAGATACTGTGAAGCAAAATATAGCAAGTCTACAATGATAATAGACATCGTTTTGCACTCGATGTGGGAAAGGGGGTTATATTCAAAGCCCCCTTAAGCGCAGCAGTACAGTTCTGTTCTATTCAGAACAGAACTGTACTGCTGTGCTTAGAAATTCAACTAGATTTTGTACTGCAATAACTGGTGTGGGACGCTTGTGTACCAAAGCTCGTTGAAGAAGTACGAGCGGAAGCTCGTATTTCTTCAACGATCTTTGGTACACAATAATGGAGAACCATTATTGTGTTCAGTTCTTTACAGTAAATATCTGCAGTAATACTCATCCCGTTTAGTAAGAAGCTGTGATGAATCACACTGGCATTGGTAGACCACCAAATGACAATCACTTTTTAGGGGTAAGTTTTCGTTTAGGACATTGTTTAGGCGCTGAATCAACTAGCGACTATCAAACAGAATCCATTTTTCGTTGGAGGTAAAAATGCAATAAATTTCTTCGTTTGTGTTTTTGTTGAGAAGTACTAGGCACATTTCGACGCATACTTCACGCTGGCAAATCTGTTCTTAATTTAGTCATAGATTGAGTATCAGCAGCTTCTACAATTGCCTTTAATTCGTCATTGTTGACCAAAGTTTTCAAACGACCAGCATAAAGACAAAAGTACCTTATTTCTGAACAAAATCCAGCGAAAGAATTTCATCGAAATTCATATTGCCCAAGTTGCAATTTTTCAATTCAATTAATCCTATTGTTCTGAGTCAGTCTACGAAATTCCTTGGGAGCCACTGTTTCGTTCTCAATAGTCCATTCGAAGGGATTCTCTAGTAAATGAGTTTCTTATAAAAGTGCCCATAAAGTCTTTCGCACACAGAAAATAAGGTAGTTACTTCACACCGTAGATTGCTTTCAAACTGTGATGGCCTAATAACACTGTATTGGGTCTACGAACTTGAAGAGGTTTTGTTTTTAAGTGGGGACTGCTTTTCGCATATTCCGTTTGAACGACATCATTTAACTTAAGAACCCACATTTTTTTTTTAGTCATAATCAGACTTAAATGTTTAATGTCCCTTTGCACATAGGCTTAGCTCGGTTCTATCTACTGCTTGGTTTAAAGCAAAATGAAAATACAGAATTTATAACACAGCTGCTGTTCAATCTTGATTAATTTCGCTTATAAAGAGCGTTTTTTTGCTGGGACTCGTCAAGCTTCTTTGCCTGGGTGCTTTTCTGGTGGTCGCTACTAAAGATTTTGGCTTTAAGGATTACAGTGATTGAGAATAGTGTTACGCGATTGACTCGAGCCATTACCATAAGTACTGACTGCTTGATACTCATTTCGTATAGCTAATTGCCATGTTTGGCTTATCTGACACCTAAAATAGGCTATATAATATTTCTAGTTAACGTTAAACTTAGAAAACCTTCTAATAGCTATGAATAAGAAAAAAACTGAATTTTTAAAGAGCTTTCAAGCTCTCCAAGCTGAGCCTATCCACAAAAATACAACACTACAGCGCAAGAATCACAGTACAAACATATCGTGCAAAAATCCGCACTATCATCTTCCACGCTCCATTTCATCGAGCCCGTTTACATGCCACGATATCTTACCATACACGTACGGATCGGACGCGGAACGGATACGGAACGATTACGTGACGGATACGCGAAGCGGTGGCCGATTTTCGATGAGACATTGTCGAACGCGTGACAATTTTTCGATCGAGCATTTCAGAATAGTCAATGGAGTGAATTGGTGGCGGATACATTCAATTTTCTAGTACAGGGATTTTTTGTCAGGGAATTGAATTCTAATGCATAAATAGACGAGTATTTTTCTATTTTAAGGAAATCATCAAATGACTCCTTCCGCTTGGACGGAGCGAAAGGTAGTGTTAGAGTCTTACTGACATCCGTGTTCCTTCTAACACCCTATGCGTTCCAGGGCCGCGATGACTCTTTCGAACAAATTCCGCTTTCCTGGCGGGCCCCGTCTACTTGCTGAAATCTTTTTGAGGAAAATAGATAAGTATGAATGTGATACACGATCTCACGTTTGTATATTGGTACCAAAGACTATGCACGTATTTTAAACACTAAGCTGGGCAACTCTTATAATAACTAAAGTGATAAATAACGTGACAGTGAGTTTGTCTGTTACGCTTTCATGCCTTATTTTCCCAAAAAAATGGAAGATGGCCCAAGTGGTACCGATTCATAAATCGGACGCTGACGAATTAGTAGGAAACTATCGTCCTATTCCTATTCTTCCGATATTTGCCAAGGTTTTTGAAGCAATAGTTTGCCCTGACATACAAAACTATTTTAGGAAATATCTGTCTGAACACCAGCATGGCTTTACTGCTGCAAGATCCACCTGCAGTAATTTAGAAGCTTTCGTAGAGGATATTACAGTTTCATTTGACTCAAACTAGCAGGTCACCGACGTATATACGGATTTCAGCAAGGCTTTTGACAAAGTTTCTCATGAAGTGCTTATTCAAAAACTTGCTGCGTACGGCTTTGCTGGTCCTCTTCTCAAGTGGCTGCACTCTTACCTAACGGATAGATCCTTCTATGTCGTGGCCAATGACTATAAATCTGAAACCATGATCATGATCTCCGGTGTTCCGCAGGGTTCCCACCTGGGCCCCGTAATATTTATTATCTTTGTAAAGAACCTTCTTTATTGCTTCATTAACTCCACGCCATTCCTATTCGCCGATGATTTGAAAATAGGTCCGCGTTATAGATTCTCTAGCCGATTCAACATTACTTCAGGATGACTTGAACAGACTTTTGAATTGGTGTAAGGATAACGTAGAAAAATGTTCCTAAATTACGTTTACGCGCAAGGTTCACTTCATTGATTTTAATTACAGTATCGACGGTACGTACCTCAGCAAAGTTGATATAATCAGAGATTTGGGAGTCCTTCTTGATCGTAAATTAACATTCAGTCCCCAAATGGACAACATAATAAAAAGAGCTTCCAAGACACTCGGTTTTGTGATACGTAATGCTAAATGTTTTCGCAAGCCTAAAACTAAGATTTATCTTTTTAACTGTCTCGTTTGTACTGTATTGGAATACTGCGCGGTCGTGTGGCGTCCCCACTATGCAACACATAGTTTTAGGTTAAAGAGGATCCAGAAAAGATTTTTATGTCATCTTGCTTATTCTGCGAGACTAGACAAAAAAGATCCGAGCTACGCAAAACGTCTTGAGAAATTTAGCATGACTTCACTTGAAAAACTTAGAGATATCATAGACTTAATTTACCTTTTTAAAATACTTCAGAGTAAAATAGACTGCCCCAAGTTGTTAAGTAAGTTTAATTTAAACGTACCCCCATTCCACAAAACTATATCCGGATCCAACTCCCCATCCCCAGAATGTGCAGGCTTTTTAATAATTGCCATGAATCAATAGACATTTATTCTACATCACTTCAAAAATTCAAGCGCCAAGTCCATCAAAACTAACCACCATATTGACTACCTTTTTTCTTTGTCATTTTTGTATCTGCTGTGTTAGTTATTTCAGCATTCTTATTGTAATTTTATTTGAGTTATATTTTTTTTTGCATGATGTGTCTATCGCATCATACTGTGCACTGTGCTTGTACTGTATTGCTTGTGTAATTAGTATGAGAAGTGTAACAATTGTGGATAGGCTAATAAATAAATAAATAAACGCCTAAATCTCTGAGCCGATTTTGATACCAAGATAGATGGGATTCGTGGAGATGGATAAAATAAGATTTTTTTTTTGCAAAAATCTACCTGTTTATTACACCGCGGGCAAAAGCAAGACGATGATAAAGAACAGCGTGATACCATATCGCAACGCATGTGAATATACTTGTCTGCACTGACTGGCAGACAAGATCTGTAAAGCTTTATAAGCGTCGATGAAAAAGATAAAATAGGCTTTAAACAAATAAGAACGTTTAAAGTAGATTTATATGTCATTCTGATATTAGCTTTCAATCGGGCGAAGTGCCTAAATAATTATCTCTTGAGCCCAAACAGTGTTTCATTTATAGTAATTAAAGGTAGTATCGCAGCCCAAAAACTTGAGGTACTACAATATCATGTACTTACAAGAAACTTTGTTATATTTACTTAGGCCCATTTAGTAGAAAAATCGAAGCGTACACTATGAATAAATTACTCCATGAGTCATACGTCTTCTACTCTTATAGACATTTTGTAAAGAAACAAGGGCTGAAACTCACAGAAAAGCCAAAGGTATTTGTATTGCCACAACAAAACTTCTAAAGCAAACTTGTATATCCACACACGTGTTTACATGTTTGATTCAGAAAGTATTTATTCCAGTAACTACTAGAATGTTCCATTCATAGCCCTACTTCCTTGATGGATTGCAAAGGGGTACAATTTACCCCAAAATACATCAGAATAAAAATTCACTTACGCGAGTAGTGATGCTCATGTATTCCTCCCTCGTTTGCTGTTTCCCTTACTGACATACATCGTACATCAATTATGATATTACACAAAACAGTATAAGCTTCTCGTTTGTTCACGTTTCGAGGAAAATCCTCGACTTTTTCTTGTACCGTAAATTCTGTAAGCATTAAAAGTTTATCTTCATAATTTTATCAGGTATTCTTTGTCAAAGTTCTGTGAAGTTTTACCGAATAAAGTTATTTATTAATAATTTATGAGATCCCATCTCTCTCAGGTTTACGTTCGACTGAGTTAATGGTGGGATCAGACCGCTGTAGTTCATAGGTCTAGGATTTTTACCACTTTAGTCTTGGAAAAATGATCGTATCGCTTTTCTTTCACTTGAGCATAACTTTTGAACGAGATATTGTCGATAGATTCAAACTTTGCCTGTTGAACAGTTGTAGTGAATATAGCGCTGCGCTGGTAAAGTTTTAAAAGTGAAGGAGGAAGTGGTTTCATTGTTTTCAAAATTTCTTTGAGTTTTTTTCTCTACGAAATTTTTATTCCTTTTTTTGCAGGAGCTAAAACAGAATTGAAATAGAAGGAGATGTACGATGTGTTTTTCGCTTACAAATATATTTTCAAAATGGTATCTAACGCTGATTTAGTTTAAATAACTTAACGTTACATTTAAACACGAAGAGTTAAGTAGAGATGTACTAGCTACTAATGAGAAAATAGATGGAAAAAATAATGACACTTTAACCGATTCGGGAATCGAACCTAGGATCTCAAACGGCCCTGGAACGCAATGAACTTTTGGGGGAGCTCGGGTGGGTTTTATTCAGTAACAGTCTGACACTCTTTTCCGCTCCAGGATACCTATTTGTCTGCGAAAGTTGGTAATTCGATTTTTATTATATCGAACACAGTGTGTGGATAATTCAGTTGTACGGTGTTTTATTCCATCGATGGTTTATTGGTGCGACGTAACGCTAGTGCGAAAAATCTTGTAGCTGTACTCTTGTAGCTGTACTGTGTTCGATATAATAAAATCGAGTTACCAACTTTCTCATACAAATAGGTATCACTCCGCTCCACCCAGAGTATAAGGAGTCATTTCATGATTTCCAAACCAAATAAAAGTAATATGCGGACTCAAGACTCAAGCCATTTGCCATGACCAAAATTATTCCTCCAAAAATACTACCCCCGTGTGGACCCTACGTTAACACTGTAAATAGTGTAAATATTATAAGTTTCGTCCAAAACTTTGATAGTTCGGGGACAACAGCCGGTGCCATAAAATGATAGATTATGAACTAGCGAAGTTAAACCGTTTCGTTTTTATTTCATACCTTTATTGGGAGGTTTATGTTTCTTTCAACCTTTTGACCGCCTACACGATAGAAAGAAAAATATTGTTTTCTATGAATTCTATTCTTAGTAACTTATTGGAGACACGAAAGTATTTGAACATACCTTGGCGTAGGAGTTGTCCTTTAGAACACCCACGGTGTTATGACAAAGTGGTAGTCGGCAGCATGGAACTATTTTCTGGTAAAAACAAAATGTATTCGATAATCATACTTGATCTCTTAGTCTATACAGATTGTCAGAAGCCATTAAATCTGACTTCTGACTCCAGTCTTGCTAAGAACTACCATGTTACCAAGTTAACGGGTTGTAGAGGTCTGTTAGGCAGCCGCTCCACGTAAGATACTGTTATTCAGCTGAATACGGATTGACTGGAAGCCGTCCCCAATATAGTTGGGAAAAGAGGCTATGCTACGTCATAATAGGGCTATTATGACGTGCTAATGCCGTCACGATTAAGCTGTGAAAAAGTGATAGTGTTAGCGCCGTATGGTGTCGGCCGGTGCCGTAAAAGAATAATACCATCCCATCACTTCCCATGGGTGTCGTAAGAGGCGACTAAGGGACTCACCAGTCCCCTTCTTCAGTGGACGTCTTTCGGCCGATTTGATGATGATATGCGTTTTGTATAATTCCATTTCCCTTCCACAATAGGTTCCTTACTTCTATTATTACTCGAGAACAACACTTGCCATATTAAAAATAACCAGCCAGTAAGAATGCAAATACTTTTTTTATTTTATTTTGGAAGAGACTGATCATTGTTACTGATTTGAAGGAGAAATTTAATTCATAGAAGTCTGATATTGCCGACCGGCCTTGAGTATGTTTGGTGTTTTTTGCTCGCTTTTTCTCTGTAACGCGCTACGGATCGTAGTCAGCCGCTTTGACTTTATTTTTATAGTTTACCTGAGTGCCAATTCTACTAATGTTTAAGCAACGCTTGCATTCGCATGTCAGTTGCTAAATGTCAAAAATTTACAGAAATTGAGGCTTTTTCGACCGAATTGCGACCGAGAACCGAACGCAAACGTTGCTTAAAAATGAGTAAAACTGGCCCTCAGTTCACTGGTCGAAGCCGTTTAGTGCGAGAAATCCTAGGAATATTACGGTCTGCGGGTCTGAAAAGGACAATTACCAGAATCAGCCAGCAAGAATATCTAACTACCAGAAACTGTCAAATTTTTCCAATGATCCTTGAGCTTTAAGCTTTAGCGATAATGATGAAATGAAAATGAAATTGAAATTTAATTTCCTATTTGTGACTAAGGCGGGACATAGCTGATTGCAATTAAACTGTCTAAGACCTGTATGATGTACCTACCTATGATCCACAATAAAGATATTGATTGATTGATGAAAATTTGGCAGGTTTTTTTATGATTCTACTAAAGTGGCCTTTTTAGACACGATGCACTTTGACGGTTACAGGCTTGGATTATTTGTAGCTGGCCTTTTTAGACCCGATGCTCTTTGACGGTTACAGGCTTGGATTATTTGTAGCTGGCCTTTTTAGACACGATGCTCTTTGACGGTTACAGGCTTGGATTATTTTTAGCTGGCCTTTTTAGACACGATGCTCTTTGACGGTTACAGGCTTGGATTATTTATAGCTGGCCTTTTTACACACGATGCTCTTTGACGGTTACAGGCTTGGATTATTTGTAGCTGGCCTTTTTAGACACGATGCTCTTTGACGGTTACAGGCTTGGATTATTTTTAGCTGGCCTTTTTAGACACGATGCTCTTTGACGGTTACAGGCTTGGATTATTTGTAGCTGGCCTTTTTGGACACGATGCTCTTTGACGGTTACAGGCTTGGATTATTTGTAGCTGGCCTTTTTAGACTCGATGCTCTTTGACGGTTACAGGCTTGGATTATTTGTAGCTGGCCTTTTTAGACACGATGCTCTTTGACGGTTACAGGCTTGGATTACTTGTAGCTGGCCTTTTTAGACCCGATGCTCTTTGACGATTACAGGCTTGGATTATTTGTAGCTGGCCTTTGTAGATACGATGCTCTTTGACGGTTACAGGCTTGGATTATTTGTAGCTGGCCTTTTTAGATACGATGCTCTTTGACGGTTACAGGCTTGGATTATTTGTAGCTGGCCTTTTTAGACACGATGCTCTTTGACGGTTACAGGCTTGGATTATTTTTAGCTGGCCTTTTTAGACACGATGCTCTTTGACGGTTACAGGCTTGGATTATTTATAGCTGGCCTTTTTACACACGATGCTCTTTGACGGTTACAGGCTTGGATTATTTGTAGCTGGCCTTTTTAGACACGATGTTCTTTGACGGTTACAGGCTTGGATTATTTTTAGCTGGCCTTTTTAGACACGATGCTCTTTGACGGTTACAGGCTTGGATTATTTGTAGCTGGCCTTTTTGGACACGATGCTCTTTGACGGTTACAGGCTTGGATTATTTGTAGCTGGCCTTTTTAGACTCGATGCTCTTTGACGGTTACAGGCTTGGATTATTTGTAGCTGGCCTTTTTAGACACGATGCTCTTTGACGGTTACAGGCTTGGATTACTTGTAGCTGGCCTTTTTAGACCCGATGCTCTTTGACGATTACAGGCTTGGATTATTTGTAGCTGGCCTTTGTAGATACGATGCTCTTTGACGGTTACAGGCTTGGATTATTTGTAGCTGGCCTTTTTAGATACGATGCTCTTTGACGGTTACAGGCTTGGATTATTTGTAGCTGGCCTTTTTAGACCCGATGCTCTTTGACGGTTACAGGCTTGGATTATTTGTAGCTGGCCTTTTTAGACCCGATGCTCTTTTACGGTTACAGGCTTGGATTATTTGCAGCTGGCCCTTTTAGACACGATGCTCTTTGACGGTTACAGGCTTGGATTATTTGTAGCTGGCCTTTTTAGACCCGATGCTCTTTGACGGTTACAGGATTGGATTATACGTTTGTAGCAGAGCTTGCTTCTTAGACTGAAATAGTTTAACAGTGCGACGTATATTGTGACAATGTAAGCCAACACCTTTTTAGGGTTCCGTACCTTAAAATGAAAAAACGGAACCCTTATAGGATCACTTTGTTGTCCGTCTATCTGTCTTTCAAGACCCTTTATCACGGGAACGCGTGGAGGTATCGAGTTGGAATTTAAAAATATACTCAGGACTACGGTCCCTTGAAGCTGTGGAAAAATAATTAATTAATAAAAAAATAAACAAATATTATTTATAATTATTTAATTTTAAATAAACAAAAGATACGGCGTTTATGCCGTAAAAAAAAACGAACAATTCGACACTCTCAAGGGAAACAAAATTTATAGGGTATTTCCCGTTGACCTTGAACTATGAAATTTGGCAAGTGTGGCCTAAAAACTATTGTAATTAAATCATGAAAAATATAGTCTTTATTTAAAGTATAGTAATCAATAATCAAGCGTAAGAAACCACTGATTGGATACAAAATCTAAGTACTTAAAAAAACTTAATGTTATCCTGAGTAACATTTAGCGTTTATTTCATCAAAATCGACCCACAAAATCAAACGATATTGAAAAAGATTAGGAAGAAACTTCCTAATATATTCTGATCAGTCAGGGCGTTATTTATTGAGAAAAAATAAAATGCACGAAAGCGTGAAATAACACCATAAAAAATTGTTGAATTGTTTGCTAAACTTTTAATACGGACCAAAATAATGGTAAGAATTATAGTTTTTTTAACGTCTTCCGATTTCAAATACTTTGTCAATTTACGAAATGGTCGATAGATGGCGTTGCACTGATGACTCGTTTTTCTGAATCGCGGAGTTAACATTTTCAATTGGAGAACGACCCTCACACGATGTTAAACATCGCAGCGTTGTAGTTCGTTAGGGGTATAGGTTCGGTTTTTAAAAGGTCTTGAAAAGTATCTGCTATGTTCCAAATTCGTTAAATCTCTGATTGGTTCTGGTTCGTAAATCGTGCATTAAGTATTTATCGGACCAAATTATCAAGCAACACTCTCTTCTATTTTAAATGTGGCCATGGACGACCGCGTTTGGGCTCAAGCTACTCTTCCCATCCGTATGGGAGGCCTCCGCGTCTGCAAAATTACTAGTATTAGTTTACTGGCTTTTATATCCTCAGTTCACAGCACTGAAAAATTAGTCAGGAATATCCTAGCTTTCACACGGATTCATTTTGATGTGCCGTGCTTAACCGAGGCTGTAAATGCCTGGAGACTCGCTTGCCCGAATGAAAATTTACCCAATAACCCACCATATCAGAGGCGGTGGGATGAGCCGCTCTGCAGAGAAATTCAGATGAATCTAATTGCCTCTGCTGCTACTTCTGCGGAGTGTGCGCGCCTGCTGGCTGTGGATGAGTGGGAGTAGGGCCTCTGGCTTTACGCACTACCGTCGTCGAACATAGGCAACTTGTTCGACGACACTACTTTCCGCCTCGTTGCTTCCCTTTGCTTAGGCGCATCCTGTTGCTCTCCACATCGCTGTCACTGTAGCAAAGCTGTCAACAGCTTTGGGCACCACGGCCTGTCGTGCAGTCGAAGTGTGGGTCGCATAGCACGGTACGCAAACATCAACGACATTATCCGACGTGCTTTTGTCGCCGTCGGCGTCGGCGTTCCAGCCGTACTAAAACCGTCTGGCCTGGCACGCGACGATGGCAAGCGACCGGACGGTATGTCTTTATTTCCATGGAAGATGGGTAGGCCTTTAGTGTGGGACGCTACTTGTGTCGATACTTTTGCACCATCTTATCTTCCTAGCTCGTCGTGCTGTGCTGGTTCTGCCGCTGCGACTGCTGAGAACCTCAAATGGCGGAAATATAATAGCCTTGTTGACAATTATATTTTTGCGCCGTTTGGAGTTTAAAATCTTGGACCGTGGGATCCGAGTGATCACATTTTATTTAAAGAGCTAGCTAAACGTTTAGTTGACAGTTCGCGAGACCCAAGGGCTGGCTTTTACCTCGGACAGAGGATAAGCATTGCCATACAACGTGGCAATGCCGTCAGTCTTTTGTGCTCACTTCCAGTCGACAGCGATGCGGACGAATTTTTTGACGCCATGTTACAGTTAGAAGTTTTATTGTCTATTGTAAGTGTATATAATTTGTAACTTAAATAAAGAATTACTTCTTGATATTGCCATTCTATTTTGAATTGTATTGTTTGCTACATTTTCCATATAAAGTGACATAGAAGCTGCTTAATGTAGTCGTTGAGATTTGTATATTAACGATTACATTAAACAGCTTGCTGCTATTTTAAACTAAACTACTTAATAACTTAAATGAGTACCATACTTCCACATTATTTCAATGCGAGGCACTAGCAAAGCTTGCTAAGTTCTAAACTAGCTTAGGTACATAATCTTGATAACATGTTCGTGTGCATCTTAGTTCGTCTCAGTTTAATGTTGTTTCGTACTAGAAAACTTACTTATCTTAAGGATTTTGGGCTAGGTAGTTGGTGATAGCAAAAAGTGGGCTGTTAGTATAATACATTTTCTCATCGATGTGGATCCTGGCTGTCATTTGTAGATCTTTGGCAGTCGTTACGGATAGTCAGAAGCCAGAAGTTAATCTGACTACAGTCTTGCCATGAAGTACCATGTTACCCAGTTAATGGGTTGTGGAGGTCTGGTAGGCAGCCGCTCCGCGTAAAATACTGGTATTGTGCTAAATCCGGTTTGACTGGAAGCCGACCCCAATATAGTTGGGAAAAGGCTAGGCAGATGATGACCTTATATTACTTTAGTACAGCAAGCGGTTGGTAAATTCAGTCTGTGCAGGATGAGGAAAGTGAGCGTCCGTTGCCGAAGCCTGCCACCCAACCCAACCACAAGACTCCTGAAAACTAGAATTAAAAGCATGGTCTGGGGTCGCCACTAGAAAAGATCCGAGTCAATGAAACTCGACGAGTCCTGAATAAACGCTTCAACTGTCTAGGATTCCCAAAGAACAGTGGAGGAGCTGCAAAATATAATTATCAGCCAATGGGTGGCGCTGGCGCAATTCTTAGAAAACACCAATGGACAGTGCCTTTCTTTTGTGGTAGGAAAATCATCAAATGACTCTTATCTGAACATCATTTTGATGATTCTCCATCGCTCTAGGTAGAACGGGAAGAAGTGTCATACTGATTAAAACCCACCCGTATTCCAGCAAATTCCCTTTGCGTTCCAGGGCTGCGGTAGCTCTTTAACTAGACTGGCAGCACGTTCAACAGCACTTTTAAAACACGAGTGCTAATATTCTCACAGCTTGTTTCGTGGCTCCATCGTGTGACGCGCACGTTGCAGTTAGTGTTTTGAGAGATCACGGCAGTGTTTACACCGGTAACTGTGCTCCAGTTGCACCAGTATGTGAGACGAATATTATTATCTTATACACTTCGTTTAACAAGGAAACTAGGGAACGGCGTGCGATGAATGGAACTTGTTATAACAGTGCACAAAATCTACACTTCTACACTGTTTGGTGGATTTTACTACAATTTTATAACTGGCTTGTAACTTGGGGATATGTATTCATCATCTGCCTAGCCTTTTCCCAACTATATTGGGGTCGGCTTCCAGTCAAACCAGATTCAGCTGAATACCAGTGTTTTACGTGGAGCGGCTGCCTACCAGACCTCCACAACCCATTAACTGGGTAACACGGTACTTCTTGGCAAGACTGGAGTCAGATTTACTGGCTTCTGACAACCCGTAACGACTGCCAAAGATCTACAAAGGACAGCCGGGACCAACGGCTTAACGTGCTTTCCGAGGCACGGAGGAAACGGAGGAAACGTTATGCTAAGATGGTCACCCATCCACAGACCAACCTTGGTAAGCGTTGCTTAACCTTAAAGATCGATCCGTGCGGCTGTCATTATTTAGCCACGAGCTCCTCAACTTGGGGATATGTATTACAGCATCATAATAGATCACAGTCTCAGGGCTTCTAAGTTACTATGACAATTTTGCCATCAGCATCTACTCAGACTTTTTAGGGTTCCGTAACTAAAAGGTAACCAACGGAATCCTATTACTAAGCCCCTGCTGCCTGTTTGTCCGTCCGTCCGCCCGTTCGTTTATCTGTCAGCGGACTGTATCTCAAGAACCATAATAGGTAGACAGTTGAAATTTTCACAGATTGTGTAAATATATTGCCGTTGTTACAACAAATAATAAAAATTAAGGTTTTTGATACGGAACTCTCCGTATGCGAGTCCGACTCGCACTTGGCCGGTTTTTCTATATTGGGATCTTAAGCTTTCAATTTAACAATGCAGCTTCATTCGGGAATTTGACATAAAGCTGTCACTTGTCTTATCTATACAAACCAGTTAATAGGTATCAGAATATATCTTGGTAATGATGGTTGTCATACTAAACCAACAATAGGGTAGAAGACTAGATTTCCAAAAACAATTGGACACATATTTTTTTCTTTACCAAATCAATAAAAATTGACGAAGACAAAATGCATCAAAGATCAGGAGTGGGGGCTTGTGACGTCACGATTTGGTAAAAAGTGTACCAAAACGTGACGTCACACGAGTTTTCAGCGCACTGTATCGTCTCTATTTTAATCATTCTTGCAAAAGGATATACCTATCAACTCTGTCACCTTAATGGAATTAAAATTACATATAAAATAGCTAGGCGCCTATACCTACCTTGAGAAATAAAGGCTCGCATAATAACGAAAATAATGTGAAACATTTATACAAAAAGTTAACAAATAAATTACTCTGATAGTGCTATCTGAGGTCCACTTGTTGAGACCTTTATTAAATTTTATTGTGAGTACTGAATTTATTAACATAAAATGCCAAACTTTAGATACTAAATTAAACCTTATAGTATCGAGTTTTTGCTAAAGTTTATTAAAGTTTTGAAATATAACAATAATGTTTTGTATTCAATCTAAGGTAAATAGTCAACGTTAATATATGATACCTCGTTCTTTTTTAGGGTGCCGTACCTCAAAAGGAAAAAGTTACCCTTATAGGATCACTTTGTTGACCGTCCGTCGGCCCGTCTATCCGTCAAGACCCTTTATCTCGGGAACGCAAGCAGGTATCGAGTTGAAATTAAAACCAAATACACAGGCCTTAGTCCCTAGAAGTTGTGAAAAATCAAACTTCTTCGTAAAAATAGATACGGCCGTTTATGCCGCAAAAAAACGTATATTTCGTCACACTCAAGGGAACCAAAATGTATACGGGTATTTTCCGTTGACCTAGGACCAAGGCAAGTAATCTGTCTTATACGTCAAGTAAAGATAAAAAATCTGAAAACTATACATTTGTAATTAAATCATAAAAAATGTAAGTAGTCTTTATTTAAAGTAATATGTAGGTACTTACTTTGTACGGAAACGTCAGTGGGCGAGTCCGGTCCGCACTTGGCCGTTTATTTTAAATCTGAGTAGTCTTGAATCTTTTGCACTATGATGATAAAAACCTACCTAGCTAGGCTCATGTGAAGCACGATTTAATCTTTATTAAACTAAACGGGTTAAATAAATGTTTTACTAAATTTGCACTTATTTCAAATATAATTCCAACAAAAAAAACTATTCAACAAAAAAAATTCAAATCAGTAGATCTTATTCCGAGTTTTTCGCAAGACTATAAACGAACGGCCATTGATGTTTATCATTAATTTTTGTTTACGTGCTCTCACTAAAACGTACTTCTTCAAAAACAGCATCAGAAAAACATCAAAATCTTCGACAGCATTAAAATCAATGACACCCGCGCACTTTGTTAAACTTAATCACCCCCAAATTAATCAGGCGTACCAACGTAACGACTGGAATTTCAAAACAAAGATGGCTGCCGAACTTAAACGTTGAACAATAGCCCGTGGCTTTGTTTAAATCCTTTCGTTTATGGCCAGTAAGATAATACGGGCAGGTGGGATCTTATTCCCGTTTCTGAACGATTAATTATTTATTGACGGAAGAAACTGGGTGAAATAAATTTTGTAATGTTATAGGGGTAAATTGCTTAGTGTTGTGTTTTATTTCTGGACGAGGTTACCTACTCTTGTTTCTGGACCTATGCTAGTGTGTAGTTAAGATTGTCTAAAAAGTCCAAATTATCAAATACAAACACAAGTACTGAACGAATGTTCAATCAGTCATCATCATCATCGCCATAACAGCCGAAAAACGTCCACTGCTGGACATAAGCCTCCCCCAAAAGGGGGGGTTTGCCATATTTGCCACGCTTGGCAGGCGGGTTGGAGATCGCAGTGTATGGTGTTACGTTTTACAGATACCGCTGCTGCCCATTCTCTGGTGAGTCCCTTAGGGCCTGGCCACAGCTTCTAGCGGTGCGGCGCGCGGTGCGACGGGAGGCGCAGCGGGCGACGCGATTTGCGTTGGTATGCCACAGCTCGACTAGTTGCGACCGCGGCGGCGTCAGCGGTGGACGTACTCAGTATTATTTATAATGGCCCTATCAAAAGTGGCACGATATTGTCTTGAGACTAATGCGTTTTTAGCTCAAGATATCATTAACTCTAAAATTGGAACGCACCCAGTTAATGAAAAAAGGAAAAACCTTGGCGAATTTCACACGCTTTATCACGAATATAGGAACTATCCAGAAAAATTTTTTGAATATACGAGGACAAGCATACTCGGCTACATAAAAGAAGATTTGACAGCTACAGTTAATTTTAAGAAAATTGTTTCACCTCCAGAACAACTGTTTCTTACTTTAAGGTTAGTACATCGTTTATATAATGAAAGAGTCAACTTATTTATAAAAAAGTATATTTATTCATATTTAACATTGATACATTTAGGAAAATATAATCAGCCTATTCCGATCAGTGATCGCAGATTTGTTTTCAATTATACCTTCTTAATTATAATTTTGGCATTTGACAACAATCAAGTTCTTAACTATTTATTTTAACTAAGTATTTATTTATTTATATTTAACATGGACACGTTTGTGAATCACAGAATTTGTTTTAATTGAACTTACTTCATAACATACGTCACAAGCACTTACCTACACCTACCTACACTACACACTACAGTACAGTAGGTAGGTAAAAAAATAAATACATACCAGTACTTCCTGGGAACTGTCCTTTTATTTCATCCCACAACTTTTTGATTATATTTCTGAATTTATGTTGAGGATGTTTCGACATCCACAATGCCGGCCTATTCAATATCTCACTAATAAGTTTTTCGGTATCCAAATGGATACCGAAAAAGCGGAGCGAAATTTTCAAAACGATTTATTCAGTTCGCGCGAACACAAATACGTCCCCTCGCTGCCGCTGCATACGCCGCTCTGGCTGTGGCCACCTCGATACTCCCGAGTGCATTTGTTTCACTCGCACACCGCGCCGCCCGTCGCCGCCGCATGCCGCGCGACGCTCTCCGCGCCGCAGGTCGCTCCGCAATTCGCGTCGCCGTTAGCTGTGGCATACTTCTTAGTCGACACTCACGGGAAGTGATGGGATGGTATTATTATTTTAGGGCACCATACAGCACCGGCCGACACCATACGGCAAAGACTTAAGGCGGTGATAACTGAGAGAAGCTGAATTTAAAATGAGAATCACGTCTAAATGGCTAGCCATAATTGTTTTGGAAAAAATATATGTTTCATTAGACTAATAATGTTAATAATTGAATATATCAAAATGTTGAGTTTTATTCGTTCAACATAGTGTTGTTCAACATAATGTAGTGTTCGTTCAACAATTTGTAAAGTTATGTCTGACACGAAGATAAAAACGAAAATTGGACCAAAACCGCCGGGCGTATTTCAATGGAATTTACACTATTTCAAAGACAATTTAATGATCTAAATTTTGATTTACGGCAAAAATAAATTAAGTCTTAGATTATTAAGGTACAAAAAAACTACTGAATATTTGGTCGCGCGAATGTTAAACAAGTGCGCGTTTTGATCTCAAGGTCGCTGGCGTACGTCGTCGCATTATACGCTTAGCATCAGGTGACACAGAGGTCAATCGCGAGTCTGTAAATAAAAATAAAAACCGGCCAACGAAGGGTTCCGCACCATAAACCAAAAAAGCTGCCCTTAGTTTTTGTTTAATTTAATTTTTATTATTTGTTGTTATAGCAGCAATAGAAATACACACTCTGTGGAAATTTCAACTGTCGACGGACGGATAATGGAGGCTTAGTACTATACGTTACTATACGTGTACGGAACTCTAAAACAGAAATACAAAAGATTCATCTATACGTACAGTTACACATCTGGATCCTAATTGAAATAATAATTAGGGAGCCAATTGTTCTTTTACGTTTTAATCTTGAACGGCTCAATTAAAACTGAAATAAAACAGTTTTAGTAGGTCAAGGAATAGCTAATAACATTTATTTTTTTTCTTATAATTTGCTGCTGGTCTACAGCAATGAATTAATTATCAATAGGATTGTTTGAACTGTAATTTTGTATTTAGCGCCTTCTTTTTGTGATTTTAATCAGAAGAATTTCCTGTACCTACTACGTTTCTTTGAATATTATATTTTTTATATGTAACAAGTAGGTTTTTCATTCAAGAATTCGTTTAGCGATTTGTTGTTATTGTTATGAATTGTTGTACTTATGGCTATTTTTGGTTACCTCTTACCATCATCATCATCATCATCTGCCTAGCCTTTTCCCAACTATATTGGGGTCGGCTTCCAGTCAAACCGGATTTAGCTGAATACCAGTATTTTACGCGGAGCGGCTGCCTACCAGACCTCCACAACCCAGTAACTGGGTAACACGGTACTTCATGGCAAGACTGGAGTCAGATTTACTGGCTTCTGACTATCCGTAACGACTGCCAAAGATCTACAAATGACAGCCGGGACCAACGGCTTAACGTGCTTTCCGAGGCACGGAGGAAACTCGGTATGTTAAGATGGTCACCCATCCACAGACCAACCTTGGCAAGCGTTGCTTAACTTTGAAGATTGACCCGTGCGGCTGTTATTATTTAGCCACGAGCTCCTCTTGGTTACCCCTTACCAGTTATCGAAAATTACTTTCTCTATAGTATAAATAACAAAAATATAAAAACTTAATATCAAACCATCCACAATAAAACTGCTAGAACTACATCTGGATATGGAACTTGGTAAGTTTTCGAAAGTTTTTGCCAAACAATGACGGGGCTTGTTGTCACCGAATTTTGTTATGAATTCACTTCGCCGACTCACTTGCGAAGTTTTCTCATATTGCGGGGAGTCTGTAGACGGAGGGAATTGCTATAGTACCTAAGGTAATGAACTGGCGTGATATTGTATTGTTTGGGTAGACACTGGGGCTAATTAAATATTTCACGTTGTATTTTTTCTTATTTTTGAGTTGACCAAAATATTTAAGGGTCACCTTAAATATTCTGTGCACCGTAGGTGGCCACGTAGATGGTATGTTTTGAGCTACGCACAAAATTTAAAATGGAAGTGGGCCGATCACATAACAAGGCTAGAGAGGCGAGACAAGAGATTGACCTACATTACCACCATATAGAAAGGACCTCAAGGAAAAATAAGGAGAGGAAGACCCTTCCCGATGAGACGATGACATTTAAAAAGTTGCTGGCTCAAACTGGTGGCAAATAGCAGGATAGAGAGAAGCGGGCATATTTGAAGGAGGCTATTACCCAACCTAGGGACCTTGCTTAGTGCATATTCATAAGATAACTAGAAATAAGTAATTTAGTATAAAGCTGAAGAGTTTGTTTGTTTGCTTGAACGCGCTAATCTCGGGAAATCGCTTTTGTCTGTCCGTCTTCCACCAATTGATAGAGACACACATGTAAATGTAAAAGTATAATTTATTAAGGTTTTAAGTCGTAAATGAGTTTTATATATGCTCAGTTACCAGTGCGAAACTGGTGGGTTGCTAATAGTGTATCAAGAAGAACATGTTCTGATGACTGGCTGATGACTAAAAGCATCAAAAAAATTGGATAAATTGTTAAACTTTTCAAAAGTTAACATGCTTGTTTACTTACCAAAAAACGGCAAATTTGAAAATCACTTATAGACGTTAAATACCTGACAGAAAATTCAAAAACCAACTATTAACCAACATATTAAGATATCAAACAAAGTTCCGCTCTAATAACCCTACGCTTCCACATGAAAACACAACAAATAATCTTTACACATACCGAAAGAAATACTCCACGCATCCGATAGCCATTAGTCTGCGAAAACAATGAACGAAACAAAAGACGTTCGCTAAGAAGACAGGGGGCAATCAAAGGGCAATCGAGCGTACCTCGCGGAGTGCCGACAAATGGAGCAATATGTGGCGGTCGGAACTAGGGTTGTAACGGAGCTCCGCCTCCGCAATTCCGCCATTTGTGGAATTTCCGAAAGAAATTTTACCTCTGTTTACGGGGCTTAGTCGCAAAACGTCTCTTTCGCAAAATGTCAACCTACTGGTCGAAAAAGTCTCTTTTGCATAATGTCGCTTTCGCAAAATGGCTCTTTCGCAAAACGTCACGTTAGTAACATAGAATAAAAATTTGTTAGAATAAAAAAAACAGTTCTGACCAACGTTGTACGTGTAATTAAAAACAAAGTTGTATTAAAAAACTACCTTTTCTAACCTGGCTATTTTTAAGTTACTATTGCGACATTTTGAGAAAGAGGCATTGTGAGAAAGCGACCTTTTTAGAATGAGTCATTCTGCGAATGCGACATTTTGCGAAAAAGACGTTTTGCGACTAAGCCGTTTACACCTCCACAATCTATAAGAGGAGCCAGGAATAACCATTGTTAGACCGCGTCAGTAGTCTACAATGATGGCTGCGATTAACGAAATGACAACCTGTCAGACCATGGGGTGCCGTGTTGTGCCGTAACTGGGCTGTGAAGTCTGCTTGCAGTTGCTTCATATCAAATACTCTTTTCAGCTGCATCTGGCAAAGCTGGCTAGACACAATGATTTTTGTAATGACAGTCTAATAAACCTTCAAAATTTCAAATTTTTGCTTTTATTGCCGCTGCCACGTTTAATACCATGTTATGAACTACTTTCAACAGACCCGATGTATTTATAAGCCACTATCAATTTTTTGGAAGGGGTCAAAGCCATATTTTTTTTTACAAATCGCAGGAAACCCACCGTTCTTCAGTGCTTTACTAGTACTTAAAGCTTTCATAAATATTTTAGACTTAAATATCGTTTTATTAAGAATTGAAAACCATAAACTAGCTGGAATTTCAGTTGAGTTAGCTTGTTTTTTTTTGTATTTTTTTTTCTTTAATCGACGATTAAGCGACTGATTCCTTTGGAGTAGATGGAGTTTCCCGCAATAGAATCGCTTCATTTATTTAGCCTCGCTTAGTGCAAGCGATACCGCGAGCGAGCTCGAGCGACAAACAAATCTAAGTGATGCGCCTAAGGCCCTCCTAACATCCCTAGTCGGAACTCGGCGATACCTCAATTGTCTTATCAACTGGACGTTGATATTGCTAGTATTGTTTGCGCGGCAAAACTAACATGTAATTCGCTGGCAGTGACACGTGAACCGTACCTTACCGTGGTTGTTGGGGGGAAATTAGGTAGATGATAAGTTTTGTTATTAGAGGAGCTCGTGGCTAGATAATAACAGCCGCGCGGGTCGATCTTAAGGTTGAGAAACGCTTGCCAAGTTTGGTCTGTGGATGGGTGACCATCGTAACATACCGAGTTTCCTCCGTGCCTCGGAAAGCACGTTAAGCCGTTGGTCCCGGCTGTCATTTGTAGATCTTTGGCAGTCGTTACGGATAGTCAGAAGCCAGTAAATCTGACTCCAGTCTTGCCATGAAGTACCGTGTTACCCAATGGGTTGTGGAGGTCTGGTAGGCAGCCGCTTCTTGTAAAATACTAGTATTCAGCTGAATCCGGTTTGACTGGAAGCCGACCCCAATGTAGTTAGGAAAAGCCGTTGCTTGGTCCCGGCTGTCATTTGTAGATCTTTGGCAGTCGTTATAGATCGTCAGAAGCCAGTAAATCTGAACCGTTATGCCAACAAAATAATGATTTTATTTTTGTGTGTTCCTTTTTTTTGCTCGAAGACGCCTAGGCCAAAATGGAAAATTATTTTTTTGCTTAAAAGAGTAGACATTTCAGGTGGTCCCATAGTCATCAGGTCAGGATTTGATCATGAGATCCTAGAGAAATAGAGGGAACTCTTCAAATTTTATAGGCACACTGCACTGAAGCAATTTGGGTATTGTTAAAAGTATTTTTTCGGGGGCTTGTTTCAATTTGGTGAAGAGCTGAAAACTTCGGAGATAGGCAACGGAACTCTTCAGTAAATGATAGCAAATGGACCGGGATTGCTGAAATCGCAAGTCTGTTTATGGTTTACACCAGTTCATAACATGACATCACGCCAGTGCGCTGTGAAGGGGTACGCAAATGTGAATTTCAATTTAGCTATCCTTGGCTAAATTGAATCACCACTAAAAAGTGAAAAAAACCAAAAAAATACAACCGACTTCCAAATAAATACACTACATATAAAATAACTTTAATTTAGGAAGTCTTAAAAACGAAGAAAAAAGAGATTCCAACGAATTAAGAACTTCCTCCTTTTTTGAAGTTGGTTAAAATGGTTTTACATTGACCGAAAAATTAAAATAAAATGTGCGAAATTCTAAAATTCTAGAAAGTAATTTTTCAAATGCCCAACAACTGTTCAAATGTCCAATATTTATCAAAACCTTTGGACAATCGTGACGGGATTTCGTACAAATCCGGTGCAATTATAGCCAAAATTATTTTGTAACGTATTTCCTAAAAACGGAAAGGAAGAAGTAGATAATGGAGTATTACTCAAAGTCGTATTTCTCATCCTCTGACGATTAAAGGATAGAAAGGAATTATTGTATCATTCGCGCTAAGCCGCCCGGAATACGGATACTGCCGAACAAAATTAATGTTTTGTTTTGAAGAGGAGTAAGAACGACGTTTTTGTTGTTGTTCCAATTTTATTTTGACGTAAGATAAAACCATTTTGCTGTGGATAATTTATTTAGGCAATTTAAAGTGCAAATAATTATATTGCTCAAATCGTAAATTGGCGGTTTTTATGTCATTGTATAGAACTCTGTTTCGCGGAATGAACAGACAGTATTGCAGTTTAGGCGATCATCCAGACCTAGGCCAATATCCAAATATTCAATATTTAGGTTACCTATGCTCTTCCGTTTCAAGTTAGTTGAAATGACTAGAGTTCTGTTGTACGCTGACCGACGATTTTTTTTGTGTAAATAAGTGGAAGTAAATTTATTCTTTTTTTATTTGTTTCATATGAAAATTCTTTCATTGATATAAAGCTACGCTGGGTGTAGATAACTACGCTATATGTCTACTTTTGAAATCAAACGAAGTACCTATGCACACGCGTGTATGGAAAAAACATAATATATTTGAACACGCCTTAATTAGAGAATTGCATTTGTTAATATTTGGGGAAGAAAAGAACGCGCCCTTGTTAAGTGGCTGCAATTGGAGACAGCAGGCCTTTTGAAGCTCTCCTCGACCCGTGTCCCCTCATATTCAGTATGTCGACGGATATATGGCCAAATCCTAAACTATGAGGAATTACGTACGACGAATAAAGAGAACAGACCGAATACCTTCCATCTGCGTCTCCAAAACAATATTAAAATATGCATACTAAATCTGCTACGTGTACCAACCCATCCCGACCACCTGCTATTGAATATACAAATGGTCCTACAATAGCTCCGTTATCTGGAGTAGTGCGATCATTAGCATGACATCGAGGCTGAAGCGAGTGCTGCAATTGTTCGACTACTGTTGCAATCGGTATCAATCAGTGAGGTACTAGACGTAGTGTTGACCATTCTAGGTCAAACAATGCCGGGACATGACTATAGACCACTATTCTATCTGTTTAGCTCAAACACCGATCAATAATAAACATGTCAGCGTAATTGTGACACCGCGCTCTATGTCTAAGTCTTGAATATTTTATGTATTATCTAAATAAAACAGTCAGTACGCTTTCGGACAGTATAATGGGCGCGACTCAATCGCATCAAATTCACCTCATTAGTTTTAATCGTTATCCCATTGGTATTTCTTGTATTACTGAAATATAGCTTACTTTAGAGAGGTTCCGAGATAGTAGTGCTCGGCCCGTACCCACTCCTTCCCCTTACCTTTCTCGCAGTTTCGTACATGGATTTGCCAAAGATTAACTGAACTTCACAACAACAATTGGTCAACAACAGGCTGCCGACTGCAGGCAGTCAAAAATGGCAATGCCAAATCTAAAACCACGACTAACAAAAAGACTACTCTGCCTTTGTAGAAATAACCTCAGAACAATAATAGGGTTGTCCCTATTTTTGTTCTGAGGTTTTTTCTAATTGTTCACGGGCCATTGCCTCCTAAACAAGCATCTCTTTAACATCGGCGCCACGCCAAAGCAACCACTGCAAAGTGGGCACTTTGCAGTGGTTGCTTTAACGCTGAAGAATCAGCCGCCCACGTCATCTTGGAACGGGCTACGCAACGTTAACAAATGTTAGGAATGGTGAGGTCGCCTCCGCAAAACCGCGAAGCGAAGCTGCCAGGAAACTTCTGTGCTTCTGGGCGGAGTTAGACTGGCTAACTTAGCCAGAACACCCACGCACAACAGACCGATTGAGAGTCTAAGTGCGTAAAATGGAGTCCTTAATCTAGCTTTCGTTTTAATCTTTTTTTTTCAGTTTTTCCCAGTTACTCTAAATCTCACCCCAACCCTGATCACTAAAATACTAATATAATAAATGTGGCGCTTTGTGAGGATGGACAGATAGACTGATCACGGATTTTTATTACTATTTTACGCAAAAACTATTGAGCGGACTTTAATGAAAATAAGTTGGGTGAAAATAATACTCACGATATAAAAAGGTGCCAAGGCCTGAAATAACCTGGGATATCCTAACGTAAATGTTATTCACCTCATTTCAACAAAACGCGTTGAAACCAATTTATATTCCCACTTCAAAACCCTTTTAGTATCTATTCGCACACCTATTACCAAATTCTGCGAACCACAAAAATTTAAGCCCAATTTATACTCTCCGAATTGAGAATACAACATTTCTTACTAAAAACATTAAAAGACCTTTATCAAACGCTGACAAATATAAAGGAACAAATGATGAAATACAAGCATTAAGTATTTTTCTTGCAAAACGTTGAAGACCTAAAACAACTTTGTTACGGCTGTACAAAATTAAAATGGCCGCCATGTCACAAAATTGTGCTATAAACTTACTCTGTTCAAGCGGCTGCCCGGAAAACCTGCAACCACTCGAGATTATAAGGAATATACCTAGTGGTTTTGTGAAACATGCAAGTCATGCAAGTTTACGATATATTTTACAAAGGGGATTTGTGTATTCCATTTCATTCCCCCTTGGAATGAAATGGAATACACAAATCCGATCCTGCATGGAGTATTTAATCCCGATATGGTAGGGACTGACCATTGAGATGCCAAACAGTGGGTCATTAGTTGCCAACGATACGATACCACCTTAGGGAAAAGGATAAAGTCGTAAAACACAGTCATGTTTCTAGTTTTATTACAATTCCTTCACTAACTAATCCAAAGGAACTTCGATCCATCCGGGTGTCCCTTCACCTTTCAAGTTTTTTTATGAAATAAGTTTCTACTGAAAGAATATAAACAAACTTGAAAACGCAAGGAAGAATTGAAGACTGTACAAAAAAACGAAGAAAAGTATACAATTAATTAAAATTATGACAACAATATTACACACACATAGACACATTAATGCATACCTACTTATATTATAAATGAGAAAGAAACTCTGTCTGTCTGTTTGTCACGTCTTCTCACCAAAGTTGGGTGCTTTTGAGATAGATTGGACATTTGGAGAAAGGGCAAAGAACAAGAGGTAGAGATAATTATAATTAAACACCTCCAGCTATTAAATATGGTTTTTAAAAGCTACTTCAAACTTCCGCAAACTGAAAACATTCAAATCACACAAAATCAACTCCAAACCCCGAAAATCGATGACCAGAAATCATCAAATCTCGGTACCTTCGAGAATTGACCGAAACGTGCTAAAATTCGTGACCAGTTAATGAAATTCCGATCGCTACTGGCTGGCTGGGATTCTCGTCACCAACACTGTAATCGGGTCATTCCGAGTTGCCAATTACAGAGGTAACCAGAGTGATGGTATGGATACTAGAGACGTGTTTCCAAGAGGGTTCTTGTCAGGACAATTTTGTTCTGATATTTGGTTAGTGAGAGGATTTCTGTTGAATTTTTGGTTGGATTGTTTTGCGTGTCACCTCAAATGCGGGTAAAAATGTTAAACGATTTTGACACATTCCAATGAATGTGTGAAAATCGAACTAGGTGGAAAGTTCCTTTGGATATTTATTCGCGAGGCTTCCTATGTATAACAGTGGGCACGTCTTCCGGCTGATGACGATAATATTTTGTTATTTACAATAGAATAATGACAAGAAGTATGTAAGGATGTTGTGATTTCTGCCTGTCCTCATAAGATAATGGCGTGATTATATCATCATAATTGCGATCAATGTATACCTAACTAGAAATTGCAAAAATGCAGCTGAAAATAGCCCTAACAACTCGTGAGAACTCGCGGCGAAAAAATTCAATTAAGCCTTAAAACCAGGGATGTGTAACATTTGTTCGAAAGCACTTCCACAATGTATAGCGTATGAAATTACTCTATTGTGACAACAAAATTGTATATTGTATTCCCTAATTGGGTAACAAAACCATACTGTAACATTTCCCCAGTTATTTCGCGAACTGTTAGTTACAGGTAAATAATTTTAACGCTACATTATTCTGACTGCTTTCTAGTCTATGACCTGGCAACGGTTATAGAGTAAAGGTAACAGTCCACTGCAATGTAGGAAGTGCTTCCACTGATCAAGAAATCGCCACACTGACCCATCGGTCAACCACTGCCAGCGTGGCTTGGCTCAAGAGTGTACTGGTATCTTCTGGACTCGCTCACTTCATCGCCTACATTGCTTCTCATCAGTTGAGACAGAGGTCAAGAGCGAGCTCAACTGGTAAAAAATATACTAGAGACGCCATTTTTAATCATTTTTGTATCAACGCAATTTGCGCTGAAAGCTAACACAGGCTATCGTCACGGCTCGGTCATTTCTAAGGGCAATTTGTGACGCTCACTGGCACCCTTGATTTGTATGGTAATTTTAGACGCATCCATGTGGATCGTGTAACCTTAGATTTCATACAAACGGCCTGTTTCACTGCCCATAACTAAGTTTCTGTAAACTAATTACTTGGCAAACAATCTATACTATATCTATGCTATATCTATACTTAATATATAAAGCTGAAGAGTTTGTTTGTTTGTTTACTTGAACGCGCTAATCTCACGAACTCCTGGTCCGATTGGAAAAATTATTTCAGTGTTAGATAGCCTATTTATCGAGAAAAGCTATAGGCTATATATAATCACGCTAAGATCAATAGGAGCGGAGCAGTAATGAAAATTGTGACGTAGACGAAGTTGCGCGGGTCGACTAGTATATATATATTTTAATAATATACAAATTCCTTTTAATTAAGTCTTTTTTATAATTTGCACTGTGCAACGCTTTGGATTTAACCATCTGTCATGTTGTTCATGTACTCATAAATAAATAAAAAAAATTAAAAGATACACTATATAATATTTTAAAGCGGATGAGTTTGTTTGTTTGGATAAACGCGCTAATCTCAGGAGCTACTGGTTTGAATTGAAAAATTATTTTAGTATTGGATAGCCCTTTTATCGAGGAAGGCTATAGGTAACATCACGCTACGACCAACAGGAGCAGAATTGTGACGCAGAGGAAGCTGCGCGGATCAGATAGTTAAAAAAAAATGTCGTTTGAATTTATTCAGCAAGTAGTCGTTATCCAGACATTACGAAACAGGCTCTAAGCTAAGCTGGACATATGCGTAGCTTAGCCGTCGGCTGCAGTACAGCAGCACCTTTATTTAAAATCTAACCGCAACAGAAATCTGTTGTGTTATCCAACTTGGAATAGGAAACGAGAGACAACTTGTTGTATAGATAACGAACTGGACTCCTCGTTTGTTACTGCGTTTGTGGTCAGGGTTTTCAGATCACGCAGTAAAATGAGAACATCATCATGGAGTCGGAATTAGACTGCAGTGTTTACCTACTAGCTTTTTATTAACTTGCTTCGTTTGTATGCGTGGTCTGTTAAAAATATCCATGTTTTACTTAATTTCTCCAGAAAAAGGATAATGTTTATGTGTAGGCATTGAAAGGAAGAGGTTTTTGTTTATTTTAGTTTTGGCAACGAATCTTTTTCATTTAGGCATAGCTATCTCAGCTTTAGATGAAAAACAACTTTTCTCAGTAAAATAAATTTCATAATCAACTTATGGAAGAGATTTCTTCAAACGTGTACCTATACGGTTCATAATTAAATACAAGTTTTAAAACTCAAAAAAAATGAAAAAGGCTTTTGAAAAAACAGTAAAAATACAGGTTACAAAAAGAAAAACAAATTAAAAAACAAAATAGAAAATAAAATTTTAATGTTCTTCAAACCGTACTTTCATCATAAGAAGAGAATATAAATCAGTTTTGATGGGTTTCATAACTATCATGTTAGCGAGTTTACATTTCAGTAAGAACCATTTCAGTCCCGAATATTTGAACAAACTGCTGCTCGTGGCTGTCCTTTTCCGAGAAATGGTATTTTTTTGGGGATGGGAAATCATTAAAAGACTCCTCCCTCTCTGGGCGTAACTGTAGGGAGTGTCAGACTCTTACTGACTAAAACCCATCCGTGATCCTCCTAATGCCCTCTGCGTTCCAGGGCTGCGGTGACTCTTTCGAACGATTCCACAACCCTGGACCAGAACATGGTATACCCCAGTGCCGATTCCGTTTCATCCAAATCCGGTGAGCCTGAAGAAGTGAAGACTAGTGAAGCAGTAACAAACAAACTCACTGTGGCATTTATAATTTTACATAGGACTAACTTTTGCCCGCAACTTCGTACGCACATATCCCGTTTGTTTCCGTTCAACGCACAACCGAAACTACTGGTCGTAGGAACCTGAAATCTGGCATGTGGGTTCTTTGGGGAGTGTAGGGAGCACTAAGAGAGGATTTCCTGGAATTCCCACGGGAACGGGAAAAAACGGCATAAGCGCGTACGAAGTCGCGGGCAATAGCTAGTTTTATACATAAGGACTGATATTCTAAAAAAAAAACACTTCACTGAAACTTTTAGCGTTGCAGGTAAAGTTGGCAACCCTGTGTTCACTGCAACAGTTGCCCGACTTTGTTTATTAACATAGCGACGAGTTAGATAAAGTTTGAATTAGATACCGGGCAGCGACGCGTGGCTTTATGAGTACGTAACTTAAGTTGTAAAGGTGAGTTATGCGATATTTGTAGTAGTTATTGTTGTGTTTAATATCGTAATACCTCATTTTCTTGCTGATATCCCAAGTAGCACAAATGACTTTACAGATTGGGGTTTTGTATACCCATGGATGCGTCCACCCACTGTATTGCAATAGAAAACTATATGCTCGGAGTTCCCTTGCATCAAATCAGAAATAAAGATCCCAGGAGAACCGAGGTCTTCAGTACTTATCGAGTAGGGTATACTTAGAACTATCAACCATATTCAAACTTACAACACACATTAATGGATTATCTTATCGTGTGGTCTAACAACTCTGATATGGGTTTTTTTGACCACCCACCGGCTTATACGTGCCTTCCGAAGCGGGATCATCTTTTTATCAAACAATCAGGTGATTCAAGCCTGCAATGTTCTAAGCCAAACTGGAGACAACTTTACAAAGTACTCTTCCCGTGGGAATCGAACGCATGACCACCGGGTGACAAGGCAAACGCCTAAACCACTCGACCACGGAGACAGTTTAACAACCCCTTATTACAGTCTAGTTTTGAAACTGTAATAGATTCTCCTCCAATCTCTATACACCTATACATAAACTAACAAATAAGTTTAAAAATTATTTTCCGTGCACAAAGTTCGTCGAGCACGCTAAACTTAAATTATACTTAGTTTTCTGTAAACTTCCGTGTTTTCTCATATCGATATTATTTATAATGCTATTACTAACTAAACTATTAATATAATAAAAAAAAAAAAAAAATTGTTTGTTTATTTACTCGCCTCAAGGGTAACGGACAAATTTTAATCAATGGACTTGCATAAAATCTCCGTACCACGTGAGTCACCGACATTATGACTGACATGATTGGTTAAAATTTCTCCGTTTCTCCGCTCCACTGGTTTATCAGGGCTCAAAATCATTTTACCAAATATTTTTATAAGCCCCATGTGACAGGAGGCAAGCAAATTCCTTAATCCAGTCCACGTACTGCTGGTGAGAAATTCTAGATGGAAAAATCCAATAACACTTTGGCCAACAACGAACCGCTATAAAATCTTAAGCACAGCAATACTTATGTACAACGGTACTGATGAGTGATTTCTTTTCAGTAAGGGCCGATTTTTCTATCGCCACCTACCCTTTACCTGATAAATAAAAATGGCAGTTTGACAGCTTTTGTATAGAAACTATGTCAAACAGCCATATTGTTTATTAATTACTTAAAATTAGTTACTTGACTATCGGAAAATCAGCCCTAATAGACAACTCTAATACCGCCGATTGGCGTGGGCTACTGTAAATCCCTGAAAACGCAAGGTTCCTTGAAGCGAAGCCACGGCACACAGCAAGTATAATGCATGTTTGCCACTACGTATTAAGTTCGGTTAGTTGGTCAAGTGGAAAGATGGTAATCATGGAAATTGTTTCCGCCGCCGTATTAATGTTAGCAAGCATTATAATTGTAAGCTTATTAATGGTGTTTTGGGTATGTTAATGGCATAATTTTCGTGTATTCTAGCTGTTTTCATTGTTTAATTTAGCAGAAATACTGTAGTAGACAAATCCAAGAGGAATCGGGATCTTTAAAGCGTTTCGATAGGTCTATGTAATGTGCTTTATTTCGGCTTGCGTTCTCAGTGTGCTTATTGCGTGCAATGTATCGGATGTAATCAAGGCAAAATTATTTAAATATTAGGTTTTCTTTGACGCTTGTTCAAGCAGAACGGATTATAATTTTTGATGATATAAATTCATGGTGGACATCCCACTCACGCGCACAAAACGTTTTGGGAACACATTCATAATGCGTACAGCTAAGGAGTGGAATTCCCTGCCGGAGTCTGTGTTTCCCGATAGCTACAACCTGGGAGTCTTTAAGTCAAGAGTGAATAGGTTACTTCTAGGCAAGCGTGCTCCATCTTCGCTCACATCATCGCTTACCATCAGGTGAGATGGTGGTCAAGCGCGTGCCTATCATTTGTAAAAAAAAAAACTCGTATAAAAGAACTGAAAAACACGTTTCGTATATCTCGATTAAATTTATTTTTTGTTGTTATAGCGGTAATAGAAATATACACTGTGAAAATTTGAACTGTCCACGACGGAAGGACAGCGAAGGCATAGTAATAGGGTTCCGTTGGCTACCCTTTGGGTATGGAACCCTAAAAAACTGCGATCGATATTAATACAGCCATAATTATTGACTGTTTGGTAAAAACATTTGAAGGACCAAAAACTAAATCACCTCCCGTCAGACATAAAGAAAAATGTACAATGTTTTTTTCATTCGCGATAAATACATGCAAATCAGTCGTGTTATCACTATAAATGTTTAGGTGAACATGTGCTTAAAATTATACAGGGTACCTATTATTTATGAGCGATAAATCCCAGTTCAACGAAGAACTTTAGATTCACATAACCAACTGGGTATAAAGAACAGGAAAAAACTCCCTCAAAAAGTTTCCGAAACGAGGAAATCATTACAGAGATGAACAAAATCATAAGTCGTATCTATCGGGCCCTCCTCACCAATTTCACACACACTTTATCACTTCAAAGAGGTCTGAACTCACGAATTACCCAAACTTGACTTTACGGCGACGTAATCTTTGCTACTACTTAAACTGGTAACTTAATTAAAAGTTTAAAAGAACGTCAACTTTGGTGGAAGATATTATGAGGGGCTAGACTGAGAATTCCTAAACGTTTCGTGACAAGAAGGTATTTAACTGATTTAGGTACAGCGGGTCTAAAAGGGCCACTTTAACAGAATCAGAAGGCAAATCACACACACGTCACTGTCAAATTTTCCCAATCAACCTTGAACCTAATGCGATAGCGATAAAGATGAAAATGAAACTTGACAGATTTTTGTGTGATTAATTAATATTATGATTCTTCTAAAGTACCTTTTTAGCCTCCCAGGTCTTGTTTGGACAGTTTGATGGCGATAGAAGTTAAGTATTTCGATATGAAACATTGAAACACTGTTCACAATATCTTTACCAATATTACAAAGCTGGAGAATTTGTTTGTTTGCTTGAATGCACTAATCTCAGGAACTACTGGTCCGGTATGAAAAATTATTTTAGTGATGGATAGCCCATTTATTGAGGAAGGCTCTTGGCTGCTCCACGGTGCCATTTTAGTCGTCTTACAAAGCCGACTCCAATATAGGTAGTTGGGAAAAGGCTAGGCAAATGATGGCACACGATGTTATTGTTTTTATAATCAATTTGCATTTCCTTTTGTTGTTACAAACATTGTGTGATTCCGTGTGTGCCAAATAAATTAGTTTTCTTTCTTTCTTTCTTAACAGACATGCGATTTCAGAAATCCTGATCTATTTGCTATCATTGATTGAAGAGTTTTGTTGCCTACCTCCGAAGTTTTTCATCAGATCTTCACCAAATTGAAATGGAACCAGTCCGGAAAAATAATCATCCAACCAAAAAAAAAATACATCCGGTTAACAATTGACGAAAATATTGCTGAACAAATGGGATCCCATTATCAGATCCTGACTTGTACCTTCCATCATCAGCTCAGCAACATGAGATGATGATTACCAGGCACAAATATCTGAAGTGCGTTAGAAATGGCACGAAAAACATTACCTATAAAATTTGAGGGTTTCCCTCGATTTTCATGGGATCGCATCATCAGATTCTGATTTGGTGACAATGGGACCACCGCAGAAGTATAAGCTTTCGAAAACAGATATAATTTTTAAAATAGGTCCACAATTGGGGGAGAAATCGGTGAAAATACATAAAAAAAAGAAAAGATACATTTAGCCGAACATAAAACCTTTTCGAAGAAGTCGATTAAAAATATCAAATATTATTCATTATCATGACGCATGACGTAGTTTGAAAGATCCAGGATCGAGCGCAGTCTGAGCGTTCTTTCAAGGAGGGCCCGCTTGTTTTGATAGGTAAACATTATTAACAGAGTGTTTCATAATTCGTGGACTAGGAAGACAAATTAAAAGATTATTTTACTTATATACACTTCCACTTTCTAATTTGAAGCCATTAGGTTTTTTAAGAAATTTATCTTGTTATTTAACTTGTAAATTAACCGAATATGGCGCCGTGTAAGGAAGGAGAGAGCTGTGTAAAGAGTATTAGTCTTTCAGAACCCCACAGAAGTTGCTGTACAAAGGTAACTAGGATATTTCTTAAGCCACCGAAGAAGCTACTTCGCTTTCGCAAAACAACTCGCTATCTTTGAAAACAACATTGTTCTATCAACAAAAATATTTCCCTAATTCCAAAGTTTTCGCATAACTTTCAACCCGTCATAACAGAGCGCCAGAGTCGTCCCGATTCCTCCCGACCCGATGCGTCCCGCAGTCGAACCGTTTACGGATCATTAAGCTCTTTCGGACCGCCTCTAGGACCAATAGGCCACTTTGTACATAAGGACCGACCTATATAATGTATATCTTTTTACCTTAGATGTGTAGTGACCTGAGACGAGGCCCTTCCTGAAGCTAATTTATGAGGAACGGAAAGTGTAACGCGGATGTTGGAGTCCTCTGTTATCTTATTGGTACAGGATGTATGAAGAAATGTGGCAAAATTGGATTCAGTATTTTGAGATACATACTTGGAGTTTTTTGAATTGCTTCAAGGTGGAGGAAATAAAGTGAAACGCGTTTTTTTAAGGCAAAAGTTCCGAAGTTACAACAATAGGTGTACAGTTTACGTCGTTTATCCCTATCGATATAGAAAAAGGTCGTAAGTGCTGGCTGGCTATGCTATAGCTTCGTGAAACTGTGACTTGCACTTCTGACTGAAACTGTACAAACCAAATAGACCATCTGATGTTTGTTACAAGATTGTTTTCTTTACCTAAACGAACACATTCTTGTACTACTCAAATGTCTGTTACTTTTAAGCCTGAAGACCAGTTTTGCCAAGGGGTAAGGTTTTATAAAGGGGTAAAGTTAGTAAGGGGTTAGTTAAATTTCGCTGGTTGGTTGGTTGGGTTGATTGTTGGTTGGTTGGTTGGTTGGTTGGCAGGCTCAGATATCCAGTCGCTTCATGTGTAGTACAGGTATTCAGCTACATCTGGTTGGACTGGAAGCCGGCCTTTACAGAGTTAGAAAAAGGCTTTGCAGATGTAATGGATTTTTAAATAGAATATACTTGGTTTCTTTACTTTTTATTGCAGTCGTATTCTCCGAAAAATCAGTTTTAACAAGGCAGCTAAAAACTCGCAAACCTTACATTCTCATTTTTCTTAACCAAATTATCCGAAGCCCTTTCAAGCAAGATAAACCTAACGATTTACATTTAATACTGTAATTTTCGCATAAAAATATTCGGCGATAATTTATGTAGCTACAAGTTACGATGTTTGAACAAGTCAAAGATTGCAACGTTTGCTTGTTAGCAAAAACGCTTGCCGGCGAAGTTACACGGTTGATTAAATTTTAATCAGAGTTTATTGGAGTTACGTCAAGCGACCGAGGTTAGGGCTCATGCATTAAGCATATTGGTGCAACCGGGCTTTAGTTTTTGAAGAGGATAGTAGAGTTATTTATGATGTACATGTGGGTATTGACTTATTTGTTTTGGCGAAAAATGGTTGTAGTTATCCCTACATGATAAGGGATCTTACTATGAGATCAAACCTTAAATCTTGAGAAAGAAATCAGCTTATTCTATCTATTTAAATTGTTTGCAAGACACGACTTACGCATGACTTACTAGTGATGTGAAATAGTATTTTTTTTACCCGACTGCGAAAGAAGGAGGGTTATGTTTTTCGAGTATGTATGTATATTTCTTTGGCACGCCCTAGAGCCTAAACGGCTCGATGGATTTTAGCTTGAGAGGTGTCGTTAGATTCGTATTTACTTTGAGAGTGACACTGGGTATATCAAAATGAAAAAAAAAAAAAAAAATGGCGGATTTTTGGCGACAAATAATGCCTTCAAAAAGATTTTTTTTTTTCAAACCTATCGAGTGTATCAAGATAAAGCAGCAGTCTGATGCAGTTCAATCACTGATCCAATGCCACCAACTGCATCAGGCTGCTTCAAAAGCAACTTGTTTCGAACTTTTTAGTCGTATTTAGCGGTCGGGTTTTTTGACAAAGTCACTTTTTTTTTTTTCTATTTTATCATAGTTCACGCAGCTGGACATGATTGCATCTAAGCACACGACTACTATTACGTTTTAGTCGCCTAGGACCCAAAAACACTTTGGAAACGGCTAAGCAGATTGATTGTAAGTGACATAATTTGGACGTGTAGTTCGCGCTGTCCTTTGTGGTATAGAGTCATAAGTGCTTGTTTACCGTTTGTTACATTTTGTCAAATTATACCAACACTAGCTGATCCGCACAAATTCGTTTGCATCATATTTTTTTATGAATGCTCCGCTCCTATTGATTGCAGCGTGATGTTATAATAGTCTATCCTTCCTCGATAAACGGGCTATTCAACACTAAAGAATTTTTCAATTCTGGGACAAACAGAAAATCAAACTCTTCAGCTTTTAATAGTACTTAGTATAGATAAAGAGTATCTAATTTTTTAATCTGATAGAAACTTAATTAATTAAAAATTGGTTGGTTTGGTTCTGCCGGAATATCCCGTTCGCAGATACTAAGACCAATTCCTTCAAATTTAAGACCAATTTTGAGTTCAAGATCAAGTAATTTCGTAGAAATTAACTCCAAAATTAAATAGATATCCAGCTAATTATGTACCTAATTCTACACGCTTTAATTTCGTAACTAACGTCCAAACTCCTCGGCGGCCATCAAAAGACATCAAATGTTGCCTTTTACGCGGCGTAAGTTCATTAATTAATTTTTAATCAGAATCTATAGCCTTCGTGAACGATAGAGTGGGGGTGGAGAAGTACTGGGGATGTATGGGTGGGGGTGGAGAAGTCCTGGGGATGAATGGGTGGGGGTGGTAGATTGAGTTTTGTTCCACGGAATTTTATGAAAGTTCATCCCGTCGGTAATGCCTTTATGCTGAGCATGGGCACCCTTGATCAAGCTCTTTATTGCTGCTAAATATATTTTAGCTTGGCGTGATGGGATAGAATATTCATGCTTGCGCTGCAGTGATTGCAAGGGAACGTGAGATGGGTATGTTTCAAGACTTAACGAAGTGTTGGGTTTTAGGTAGGGATATTTTCCAAGATTGTATAGTGAAATTGTGGATGCATCTTTCGTAACACGATAGAAAATAAATGTAAAAAAAATATGTTTTTTCTGATTAATTTCGTTGCGGGATTCAAGACAGTTGAATTGTTTCTCCGGGACTCGTTGGGCTTCATTGGCTTGGGGTTTTTTTGGTGGCCACCACTGTTGATTCTGGCTTTCAGGAGTTGCAGAGGTTGGGAATATGTGGCTTGTTGAAAAACAAAAGCTTGCTACTTTCAGCTCTAGCGAGAAAGTTAAATCTTTCAGCGCTAACGATTGTCAAAGCGTCCGAAATGTACCCTACTTTGTGGCTATTCCACCAATTCGCACTAAGCGTTTTCAAACGTCTTTTATAATGCGCACAGCAAAGGAGTGGAACTCTCTGCCTGCGTCTGTGTTTCCAAAAGCTTACAATCCTAATCTCTTCAAAGTAAGAGTGAACAGGCTCCTTCTGGGTAAGCTCGCTGCATCGTAGACTTTGTCTCTGTCATCTCTGACATAGACTAGAGTCAAGAGCAAACCCATTACAAACAAATAAAGAAAACGAACAGGATTTAATAGCAAAAAATGTCTGGTGGTAAATAAAACATTTTGCGCTCTTAGACTGTGTCTTTGTCTACGAAGTCTTAAATTCTAAAGCCGTTCATTTCTTATGAAAGATTTCTGAAGCACTTTATCTGTCTATTTACCACTAACCAACTAATGGCGTTATGACCAAAATACACTCAGAAACCGGGCAATAGAAAACGAATAGTTACTAGCTTTTGCTCGCGACTTCGTACGCGCATGTCCCGTAGTTTACTATTCTCGTGGGAATTTCAGGAAATCCTCACTTATTGCTCACCCATACTCCCCAAGGAACCTTTATTTTTTTTTTTAAGGATGGGAAATCAACAAATGACTCCTCCCGCTCTGGGTAAAGCAAGAAGGAGTGTCAGACTCTTACTGACTAAAACCCATCCGTGTTCCACCTGATGCCCTTTGTGTTCCAAGGCTACGGCACCCCTTTCGAACAGATTCCGCAGCCCCAGCAGGCACCTGCCCTAGCGGGCCCCGTCTTTCACGCTGACATCTCTTTGAGGCGCGCTGGGATCGCAGCGCGCCGCCGACCCGGGCCTAGTTCTGATCAGACGGCGAGCCACCCACTGCTCGCCGACCGCAGGCCCGCGCCTACGGCGGCCGGGAATCGTCCTGCGACTCCCGACGCCTGGGGCGTCTACTTCTGTTACGGCGACTGGGACGTGAGGATTCCCTCTCTCTCACACGTTCGGCTCCTCCTTTGCTAGCATTACTTCTTCGCAGACGGAGGTGACCGCTTCCCATGCCTCCTCGCTCCGGACCATAGATTGAACCAAGGCCGGTCGCGAGAGGTCGCCACCGCTCCCCAAGGAACCTACATGCAAAATATCAGCTTTCTACGACGAGCAGTTTCGGCTGTGCGTTGTCTGTCAGTCACTCAGTCTGCCAGTTTTTCTTTTTCACTTATCCTCGCGTTCATCAAAAGGATGAACCCTATTTATTACAATCTAGCCTCGTACAAAAACTAATAAGTATTTTAATTAAAACCCATACTGTTAAATTGCCTTTACTAAGAATGTGAATATATCAGTATGTCAAAGAAAGAAAGAAAGAAAGAAAGAAAAAATGTTTATTTGGGACTCGCACACAACAGACAGATGTAAAAATTAAATTAACAGAATTAGTAGTCTAAAAATATTTTAGTCTGTGCGAGGCCAAAAAGGTCCCTATCTCAGCATAGGCTGCGAAATTTAAAAATAAATAACACAGCGCTGGTTTTATGTCAGTGACTTATTCACGTTACCTTCAAAAGCCTTTAATTATAAAACTGCTGTTTCATCTATCTTCGTTTAATAGTGTTCTGGCTTCTGTGGTACAATTTCAAACTAGCCCAGGAGCCAGGGAATTTCATATGAATTATGCCTTGAACTTACAATAAAAATACAATAAAGATTTTATTTATTTAGTTTTACTTACTCATTCAATAAAGGAAGTCCTAAAACCATTTTCTCTCTAAATAGGAAGGTAATGTTTTGGTCACTGAGACTGAAAGCATTTAAGAAAGGGAATTAAAGATACAATGATCGGAGCTTTAAAAACTGGGACGAAAGAACTGAAGGTCCTTCCTCGTTGCTACATACAAAGGTCAAAAAATAAAGTAGAAAAGTTTCCTTGAATTAAGTAAATGAACTGATTAAAAGATATTTTAGGAAGATAGGTAGGAAGGAAGACTGCAGGAAAAGTTTCTTCGTCGCCACAACGATTGGTCCTACGCGTTACTTACATAGTATAGTAATAATTTTATTTATTATTTTTTTTTTATGTGTTTATACTACTCTGTCAAGAAAGTACCGGGAAAAGATCAATAATACACAAAATGTCTGTTATTCATCCAAACTTATTTTATCACCTTCAAAGTATGCTCCTTTAGAAACGATACACTTGCGCCAACGAATAATCCATTCATCAAAACATTTTTTAAACGCTGCTTCCGGAATTGAGTTCAGTTCTCGCCGCGAATTCTCCTTTATGTCTTCTATCGATTGAAAACGGGTGCCACGAAGTGGTAATTTGAGTTTAGGAAAAAGAAAAAGTCAGCAGGAGGCATATCTGGTGAATATGGTGGTTGCTGGATGGTATTTGTTGAGTGTTTGGTTAAAAATTCGTTCACAATGATAGCCTTGTGCGAAGGCGCATTGTCGTGGTGCAAAATCCAAGAATTTTCTTTCCACAAATCTGGCTTTTTTGTCGAATTTGCTCTCTTAAACGCCGCATAACGCTCAAATAATATTCTTTATTTACCGTTAGACCTTCCGGTAAGAATTCAGAGTGCACAACACCGCGATAGTCAAAGAAAACAGTCAACATGACTTTGACTTTTGATCGACTTTGGCGTGGTTTTTTCGGTTTCGGTTCAGTTGGAAGGCGCCACTCCGAAGCTTGTTGACTAGTTTGCATGTCAAACTCGTAAACCCACGTCTCGTCACCAGTAACAATGCGTTTCATGAATGTTGGGTCCGAACTGACTCGTTCTAGCATGTCCTCAGCAACTTTCATGCGATTGAGTTTTTGGAGAAAATTCAGATCTTTTGGGACTAGCCGAGCAGCAACATGTTTCATACCCAAATGATTAGTTAAAATGGTACGGATCGACTCGTGAGATACAGAAAGTTCGGCGGCTATCTCTCTCAGAGTTGAATGGGGATTTTCAGTCACTATTTCCTTCACTTTTGCGATGTAACATCGCAAAAGTGAAGGAAATAGTGACTTCAGTTGCAGATGTTGACGGCCTACCAGAGCGAGGCAAATCTTCCATCACATCTCGACCGCTTTTGAACGCTTTGAACCACTCATAAGCACGAGTTTTTGATAAAATCGATTCACCGTAAGCCTTCTGTAACATTTTCAGTGACTCCGAACACGAAATTCCATTGGCGATGCAAAATTTAAGACAAACTCTTTGTTCGATAGTTTTGTCCATTATGAAATTCGCAATACACACTATATATGATATTACTAAAACCAGCACTGTATTTAATATAAATAACAGATGCAACTCAAACTCCGCGCCAAAATGGAAAACAGTTGTGCCAATCTAACAACTACAAAAAAAACAAAAATTTGAATTTGGAACCATAAACAAATCATCCATTCCCGATACTTTTTTGACTGAATGTATACTCATGAATAACTAATTTATGTCACCATCATCATCATCTGCCTAGCCTTTTCCCAACTACATTGGGGTCGGCTTCAGTCAAACCGGATTCAGTTGAATATCAGTGTTTTACGTGGAGCGGCTGCCTACCAGACCTCCACAACCCATTAACTGGGTAACACGGTACTTCTTGGCAAGACTGGAATCAGATTGACGGGCTTCTGACAATCCATAACGACTGCCAAAGATCTACAAATGTCAGCCGGGACCAACGGCTAACGTGCTTTCCGAGGCACGGAGGAAACTCGGTATATTAAGATGGTCACCCATCCACAGACCAACCTTGGCAATCATTGCTTAACCTTAAAGATCGACCCGTGCGGCTGTTATTCTTTAGCCACGAGCTCCTCAAGCCCCACGAATTCCACAAAATAAATGAAGGTGAATTATTCGTTTCAATAGGGTATTTTATTAAAAAATCTGATAGATTTTCAAAAAATATCTCCTTTATTATTTGTTTAAGTGAAAAAAGAAAAAAATACGTGTCCATTTTTTTTTTATCTGTCAGACGGACTTATTAGAGTTTTTTAGTTTTTTAGTAAGTTGGTTAGGCTTATTATCTAGCCACGAGCTCCTCAATAAAAGAGAAACCATTATACCCAGTTAAAGGGCTGGTAGGCAGCCGCTCCACGTAAATTACTGGTATTTAGCTGAAACCAGTTTAACTGCGAGCCGACCCTAATATAGTTAGGAAAAGACTAAGCAGATGAGATGAATGTTTCCAGGGTTGCGTAATTTGTTCCAACGAGTCACCGCGGCCCTGGAACACAAAAGGCTTTAGGAGGAACACGAATTACGCTTCACCTCACTCCACGTCATTCCGATGCTCGTCGCTTCTGCCAACAGGGTGCTTCGCCAGGTTTGACAGGACGGCCACGTTTCCTACTTTTGCTGCGCCGACCACAATATAAATCATTATCTGCTTAGCCTTTTCCCAACTATTTTGAGGTCGGCTTCCAGTCAAACCGGATTCAGCTGAATACCAGTATTTTACGTGAAGCGGCTGCCTACCAGACCTCCACAACCCATTAAATGGGTAAAACGGTATTTCTAGAGTCAAATTTACTGGCTTTTGACAACCAACAGCAAGCACGGAGGAAACTCGTTATGTTAAGATGGTCACCCATCCACAGACCAACCTTGGCAAGCGTTGCTTAACCTTGAAGATTGACCTGTGCGGCTGTTATTCTTTAGCCACGAGCTCCTCAAGCCCCACGAGCCACAAAATAAATGAAGGTGAATTATTTGTTTCAATAGGGTATTTTACTAAAAAATCTGATAGATTTTCAAAAAATATCTCCTTTATTATTTTTTTACGTAAAAAAAGAAAAATTACGTGTCCAATATTTTTTTTTTAATCTATCAGACGGACTAATTAGATTTTTTTTGTGAAATACCCCATTCTCGTACTTAAGAACCACTCCAATTCAAGTCCTAGTACCATTACAGCAAACAATATAAAAATAAATCAAAATATAAAGAAATTAGAGGTGTTTTTATCGGAATGCGACTGCGATGCAAATACGTAAATTCTTTAAAAATACGGAACTGGCCCTTTGATCTCTTAATGTAAAAGGACTCCTGTTCAACATCTCATCCTGTTCAAAAGGGATATCGCTTAATTTTATTACGCAAATACTTTGATAAAAGTTTCGTTTCGAGGGCTTTCAACTATTTTATTAAACTGAGAATTCAGTATTCAATTATCTAGGTTTATTTACTAAAGGATCCTAAGAAGCTTTGATATGAAACTTTTCTCTTTCATAGCTGTTATAGTTTACGTTTTAGTTAAATAACAAAACATAAAAATGAACGAAGCCTTCTAATTTGTTTTAGGTATTGAAGCACGAATTTCAAAGTTAAGATAACATGGAAACATATTATGAACGAGTTCTTGGCAAAAATCCCAATCAGCCCTGGTTCAATCCATCATCCGGAGCGAGAAGGCATGGGAAGCAGTCACTTTCTTCCCTCACGCTCCAGCCGCCGCAGCAAAAGTACACACCTAGACACAGTATAAATATATATTATTACCGTGCCCTAGGTGTCGAGAGCCACAGGTCGATTCTCGGCCACCGTAGGCACAGACCTGTGGACGGCGAATGATATGTAACTTACCGTCCGATATGGATTTGAAGTTTGAATTTCAAAACTTAGACCTTTGTAAGTTTTCAGAAGCCAGGAAATCTGACTCCAGTCTTGCCAAGAAGTCACCTTGTTATTGAGATGTGGAGGTCTGGTTGGCAGCCACTCTACGAATGCGGTTTGACTGGAAGCCAATCCCAACAAAGTTGGGAAAAAGCTAGACATATGATGATGGTGAAAACAATAATGAACGAGCTTTTGGCTAAATAATAACAGCCGCACTGGTCGATGTCCGATGTTAAGCGACGCTTGTTTGGTGTGTCCGTTGATGGGTGACTATCTGTAACATTTCGAGTCTTCGCCGTGCCTGGGAAAGCAAGAAGCCAGAAAATCACCAGTCTTGCCAAAGGGCATCGTAAAACCCAGTTACTGGGTTGTTTAGGTCAAACGGGTAGTCGCTTCATGTAAAATACTAGCATTTCGCCCGCGACTTCGTGTAGCATTCTAATGGTAAAAAAAAATAACATCGCACCTATAGTTTTTCAGTTTATTCGTCTCAAGCATACAAATACACAAATCTGTCTTCTTAATAATATTTTAGACTGGTATTATAGACTAGTACTCAGCTGCATTCTAGACAGATTAATCCATACGTAATAATTATAACGCCTGCATAAAGGGATAGGCAGAGATATAGTATATAGGTGCTATATCACTACTATTGGACGTAGGTCATAACACGCCACATCGTCTGATCATATGCTTCCCGCATCCAGCTGAACTTCATGGCTTTGACCAAGTCATCGGTTCACCCTGTGGGTGCCTTTCTAACGCCGCGTCTTCCGGTAAACGGTCTCCATTCCAGAAGTTTCAACCACATCCGCCATCCTCGGTGCATCTTACACGCATCTTTTTTTTAAGGATGGGAAATCAACAGGATCCTTCCACTCTAGGCGGAGCGGAGTGTTCCAGGCGATCCAGGGTCGCCGTGAATCTTTCTAACAAATTCCGCTATATGCATCTGCATATGAATTTATGATACACCTATGTATAAACAGCCATGTTCATCATCATCTGCCTAGCCTTTTCCCAACTATATTGGGGTAGGCTTCCAGTCAAGCCGGCCATGTTAAAAAATAAAAAAATATTTTCTATACAATACGTACCTATCTTTCAAAATTACTTTTAAAAACATGCCCATATATACAACACCATACTCGAATCCCAAGAAAATACTCTCCCGATCATAACTCAAAAATTAATTAACCCAACCTCTAATTACGTCCCATAAAATTAAAAACATAATTTATAAACCCCTTAAAGAGCATGAGTGCAATCTCATAAGACCCCATAAAGTCCCCTAAGCACATATAAAATACAAGTAACCCCGGGTAATGCAATTTAGCTAAATTAACTCATTAGGCCAAAAATTCCTGCCCTTAAGGAAGGTAAAGTCAGAATCCTTTGTTAGTGAAGGTAATTGTCTAATTTAATGAAATATTAATCTTATGTCTGTACACTTAGATGGGTTTTAGTGTGTACGTTAAGGCATCGTTAGACAGGGGTTAAATTGTATAAGTGGTGGGGAATGGTCGCTTTTGTAAGTGGAATGGAATTGCAGGCTATTTTGTTAGGGGCTGAATCTGCGGTTAGTGTGTTACTCTGCGTTTGTAACGTACTAAGATACAGTTAACTCTAGGCTCTTAGGGCAGGTTGTTCCAACAACACTTGACACACACGTAGGTAATATACACTTTATAATTGTAATATTATAAAACTGAAGATTTTGTTTGTTTGGTGGAACGCGTTAATCTCAGGAGATGCTGCTTCAAATTAAATAATTATTTTAATATTATATAAATTCAGGTAATTATAAACCATTGCACAAAAATAATAAAACCAATCAATGAAATAAGAAACTAATAACAAAAAAAATACATTCCACAAACTTAAAACCAATAAATTAAACTGATTGAATGAATAAAACATGAAAATGCTAATAAATAAAATTTGTAAATGTCTATAAATTAAATTGAAAATCCGCTGACTCCGATCCGCTGGTTTGAAATCCGTTGGCCCGGCCGGTGGTCCCGGCTGCCAAATGGTGGTCGTCAAATAAACCATGTTAAAGGCCCTTGAGGCGCTTTAGAAACTCTGACACTAGGGTATGTGGAATCGTCAGACTTTAATGCCCACACAATATGAGGAAGAAGACTTGAAAATGTCAATAAATTAAATTTAAAATGTCAATAAGTTAAATAAAATGTCAAAAAATTACTACATTTAAATGCTGCATAGCACATTTATCGAGGAAGACTACAGCTATATACCGATTAAATTATCATATTGTAACTATTAATTAAACAAACGCGCTGATAACCGGTTTTTCACGTTAGAACAACATATTGCCTTAAAAAAGTTAAATATACCTATTCGATCATCATCATCCACCATCAATCATTGTTTTTTAATCATTTATCAACCAGAAATTAATCGTACATAATTAATTTCAACTTTCAACGCACATCTTTAAGAACCAATCACATTTTTTGTGAGAACCGTTTCTAAAACAAACTGTATTCACGTACGGTACGACATTTTGTCGTCGCCAGGCTGATTACGCCTTAATCAACGTCTTAAGAGCTGCCACATTCAGGCGAGAGATTGAGAGCGGGGGTACACGATTAGATGGAGAATTCTTTATAAAGGTTTATAGAATAATCAACTTAGCTATGGGTACAAAGAGATAGTGTGTTTTTACATATTTTATAGGACAGCTAGTTTTGTGATATAAACTTCGCAAAATTCACCAGATAGCCCATATTTAAATTCCAATTAAAATAAATTTCCTCCATTCTAATTAAAATCGTCTTCACGGAAAAAATCTCGATACATGTATATGTATCGAGATTTTTTGATTAACGATTAATTGACATATGAACATACGTTTATATGTCAATTAACCTTCAAGCGGGCGCGTGGGTATTTGTAGCGACAGCGGTCGCGCGTAACCTAAAAGACCTATGTGAGATTTCAGGAATTTAGAATACTAGTAAAATAATAATTATTTATGTTCTATATTCAGACATTATCAATTTTTACCTAGGCAACAATTTTTTGGAATTAAAATTAACCACAACCCACTATGGTTCGATTACAAACCAGCTATGCACGCCAGACCCGCCAAACCAAAGTTTTGTTCTCTTGGGAGAATGATTTGTGTTCTCATTTTTATTTAGATGTTTTTATTTTTTATTAGTTCCATGCAATCGAGTAATTACTATCAAAGTGTTTATTTTATCAACTCAGGTATTTTACTTCGAAATAAGTCATCTCGTCAAGGTAAAAGAAAGAGCCAGGCGCGTGTAGTCGTTTCGACGCCTGCGCCGCGACCTAAACAAATGCATTTTATTCAACTACAAAGGCTCGGAGAAGAGTGGTATGCATTAAATTTCATGCACAGTGAATTAATGAAAAGCTACTGGTAAAGAGAAATACTTGTGGCGAGAAATCTCGATGTAATCAGCGAAAACTTATCGAGCGCGGTCGATTCGACGCCGCGCGACCGCTTGAAGGTTAATAACAGCTATATACATAAGTAGCTATATCAGTTATTGCAGTTATTTAGTTAATGTCAATTTGATATTTTAAGTCAATTAAAAGAAACTTCGTCCACTCTAACTGAATTCGTTACAACGAAAAAAAAACCTCAATATATCCAATCCATGTAGGTATGTTAATAACTAGTTGACCCGCGCAACTTCGTCTGCGTCACAATTTTCATTACTGCTCCGCTCCTATTGGTCCTAGCTTGATGATATATAGCCTATAGCCTTCCTCGATAAATGGAATATCTAACACTGAAATAATTTTTCAAATCGGACCAGTAGTTCCTGAGATTAGCGCGTTCAAGTAAACAGACAAACTCTTCAGCTTTAAATATTAGTATAGATTATGTCAATATGTTACAGCTATAACAGTTATATCTGTTATTTATTTAGATACTGTCAATATAATTGGTTGGAGTCCACTAAAATATTACACAGACGAAACATACGATTTTCCTGCCGGTCTTTGGAACCTGCCCCAGGTTGTAGTTATCAGAAGCTACAGACTCTCTAAATCAAAAGCGAATAGGTTACTTTTAGCCAAGCGTAACCCATCCTTGTTCACATTGCTTATCAACGGGTGAGATAATAATAATAATATCTTTATTTCGGACCAAAATCCATATTGTGTAAGTAAAACATACAAAAATAAGTTATTGGCTAGTGTTAGTAAAAATTAACCTCCGCACTAACTGATGTACAATTGAAGAGCCGAAGCTCTCGGCTACAGTTATCAGGATGCTGTTTTGACTATCTCTCATTCTCCTCAGTAGCAACGCAGATTTTTTGTGTATGATTGCAAAGAAGCCGTCGGTACGGGCTTGCGCAAACATTTCCGACGCGCTACAGTAACGAAATGGTCTCAACAACATCCTGAAAGCATTGTTATATTGGACACGGAGGACATCCAGCAATGATCAATCATTTGTTTTACTCAGCAGCAACAGCTATGTATATCTTGTTATTAGATAAAGAAATTGTTGTACCTGCCTTGAAGGAAATAAATATTTACATAAATTATTTATTGGGTCAATGATGATGAAAAGCTCATACAATATATCTATCAATACGGAAAAACAAAACCAATTAAACTACTAAATCGCAACAATGAACCAAAGTAAATAGAAAAACCAATAATTACCGCGTTCTAACGCATTCAGACGCATAAAGCTCCCCTATACACATCCACAACTACGTCTGCCCAAGAACAATGCATTTTAAAACATAATTAAAGTTGACGACTCCAGCTCCAGGCCTCCATTGTGCCTCTGTATTGTTGATTTATAATTGTTACCGTGCTATTTTTACTCATTGTTAAAAGAAATTGCTCTCACCTAGTTTGGATTTTAATGACTTTTCTTATGGTTAATGAGGGGGACGTATAGAACGTAAGGAAATTATATCTCCTCTATATTGTTTTGGTGTCGAGACAGTGCTGTCATTAAACGTGTATGCCTATTATTAACTTACCGACTACAAATGTGTGTCTTTAACATAATACCAGGGACAAAAAATGTCGCAAAATTAATAGACAAGTGCGCATAACGTACTGTAACTCGTTGAAGGAATTCTCAACAGCTATCACTTGACAAGCGCATTTTTATATGAAGCTTCAAAAATTACTCTACCAAAAACCAAAAGCTAATCTGATTTTGGCACGTGCGGCACCGAGCACGTAAGACAGTTGAAAGACCACTATTTGGCCCCAATCAGGCCTTAACGTCCTTGAGAGATATTGGCACACACTACAATATCTTTCAACGACTTTACCGCGTTTACCACACAGTTTTTACCTTGACTTAAAGTCCAAATACTTACAAAATCAATTTTGGTCACAGCATTGTCAATGACGGTGTCAAAACTTTGTTTTCACACCGGAAACAGACCTACAATGGACGTTTATCAAAAGAAAATCAATGCTGGAAATACACCAACTCTTCATACAGTTTTCTAGGTCGACAAAAACTAATTTTCCAGTACGGATGCCACTGACAGATAAATAATGCCAATAGATAACCATTGTACCAACCAAAATGAATATTTGAATCTGGTAAGCAACAATAAAATAACATTAATACCAATTCGGAATGAAACATTTCCAATTTGAAATGAAATCTAGTTCAAGCCTTTGAACTTTATTTCAAGGAAATAGGCTCAATGACCTGAACGGTTTGATAAATGATCCCGCATACTTTGGTACATTTATTTGACCTGCCCTTCGATTCAGAACCTCACGATAACTCATTAATTTAAATTCAAATCGCTTAGAAAACGTTGAAGTTAAAATGATTAAATTTAATCTAACTAATATTAATTGTAACGAGTTATAATAAACGTTTGTTTATAAAAGGCATTCTCTAGACTGGAATTATTGAACAGATTACAAAAAAAAAACCGGAAAAACTCACGTTAATGTGCATGTAAGGAAACAGCTTTTTATAATACAATACATAGATTAGTTTTTCGTGAGGAGCTCGTGGCTAAATAATAACAGTCGCACGCGTCGATCTTGATGGTTAAGCCACGCTTGCCACGGTTGGTCTATGGATGGGTGACCATCTTAACATACCGAGTTTCCTCCGTGCTTCGGAAAGCACGTTAAGCCGTTGATCCCGGCTGTCATTTGTAGATCTTTGGCAGTCGTTATGGATTGTCAGAAGCCAGTAAATCTGACTCCAGTCTTGCCAAGATGTACCGTGTTACCCAGTTAATGGGTTGTGGAGGTCTGGTAGGCAGCCGCTCCACGTAAAACACTGGTATTCAGAAGAATCCAGTTTGACTGGAAGCCGACCCCAATGTAGTAGGGAAAAGGCTAGGCAGATGATGATGATGATGACATAGATTAGTTATTCATGAGTATATATAAACACATTTCCTTTTTTTTTTTTTTGTATCCTGCAACTTAGCAATCTGTTTTTCTAAACAATAATCTAATACTTTGTCAGGTTTCCCTTGTCAAATTGTCTTTAGCTAAGTTATACATCGAGTGATGCTAATCTCATCATTTGTCTGCGAATCTTAACTCAAGATCCGGTATACTATTTCTCTTAAGGCGAGTGTATTTTAAACTGCCCTCCCTCCGTAAGTCAGCAGCCAATGTGTTTATATGTTGGTCCAATTTTGCTTGATTTTCCTACTGTATGATTCAATTTCTTGTTTAACTGTTGGTAGGTTGAAGTCTCGATTCACATATTTATTGCATATGTTTTCCAGTATTTCAATGTTGCTATTGCTGGCTGAGCCCCAGAGTTGAATGCCGTACGTCCATACAGGCTTCAGTATGGCTTTATAGATGGTCATTTTACTGACGTCTGTCAACTGAGATTTACGTCCGATGAGCCAGTACATGCTGCGAAGTTTGCAGTCTAGTTGTTTCCTTTTAGTCCAGATGTGTTTGCGCCAGGTAAGACGGCGATCTAGATGCATACCTAGGTATTTGGCATCTTCTTGCTGAGGGACGTCTTTATTGTAAAGTTTCACAGGTGGGCAGGTTTTCCTTCTGAGTGCGAACGTAACCTGGACAGACTTATTTGTGTTGGCTTTAATGCGCCACTGATTGAACCATGTTTCGATAAGGGTCAGGTGTGATTGAAGCTTTTCAGATGCAGTATCATGATTTTCATGAACCGAAAGAACTGCGGTATCATCTGCGTAGGTCGCTGTGCTGGTGAAGCTGACAGTGGGTAGATCTGCTGTGAAAATAAGATATAGGACTGGTCCCAATATACTACCCTGTGGCACACCGGATTTGATCTCGTACATTTGTGACGTGTCGGAATTTTGTCTCACTTCGTAGCATCTGTTCTCTAGGTAAGATTTTAGAATTGGAAAGAAGGAGTGTGGTAGCATGGTTTTGATTTTGTAGAGCAGCCCTCTATGCCATACTTTGTCGAATGCCTGGCTAATGTCTAGGAAAATTGCACAGCAGTATTGTTTGTTTTCCAGTGCTCTGCCAATGACGTCTACAAGCCGGTGCACTTGCTCAATGGTCCCGTGTCCTCCTCTAAATCCGAACTGGTGACTTGGTATTATTTCGCTTAGGTGTTCTTGCATTCTATTCAGTATGATTTTTTCCATTAACTTTCCAATAACCGGTAGGAGACTTATCGGTCTGTATGATGATGCTTCTTGGGCTGGTTTACCTGGTTTCAAGATCATCACTACCTGTGCGATTTTCCACTGGCCGGGATAATAGGACAGTCTTAGACATGCGTTAAAGATAGCAAGTATAAGCAGTACTCCTTTCTTTGGAAGATGTTTTAATAAGGTAGCGTCAATTTGGTCGTAGCCCGGGCACTTTCCTTCTTGGAGTTTTAGGATTTCCTGTTTCAGTTCGTTCGGCGTGATATGTTTTAGTGGTAAACACATTTGTGTAGGTGAACTCAGGTATTTCTCTATTTCATTGTCATGATGTTGATTGTTACTGGGTAGTGGTTCGAAAACTTTTTGAAGGTGATGTGCATAGGTATCCGCTTTCTCACGGTCGGACCGAGCCCAGTTGCCCATCTGTGTTTTTAGTGGTGTTGCTTGCTGCTTCGGGCGCTTTAGATTTTTGGTACCCTTCCACAAGGAGTAGTTTGTGTCACTAGTTGGAGAGAGTTTTGCGAGGTAAGATTGTAGGTTCTCGTTTTTCATTTCCTTGATTAGTAGTTTTAGTTGTTGGGAAGCTTTATTAAATGCTGTCTTATCTTTAGGGTAGTGCGTCTCGTGCCAAATCCTTCGGAGTTCACGTCTTTCACTTATCTTGTCCTTGATGATTGCAGGATAGCATACTTTTGCAATTTTCGTTTTGCGAAGGGGTGTGGATCTGATCGCTGCGTCATATATCAAAAGATTTAATCCTTCTATAGCCTGCTCTACATCATCGACTGATTTCAGAGATATTTTGAGCTGCGTCTCCGTGGAGATGATATCTTGATATTTTCCCCAGTTTGTGTGTTTATTATAAATTTTGGATGGTACTTCTGTTAGAATTATCTTACTGTGTACGTTAAGAAGAGCCGCAGAGTGGTCTGAGATCAGATCAAAATTGGATTCCACACTGGTATTACTGAGTGCGATATTTTTGGAGACAAAGAAGTCCAGCAGGTCAGGGATTTTTTGAGGATCAGCCGGCTAGTAGGTGGGTTCGCCGGTGGATATACAATCGAGGTTAAGGTCTTTCACAGCTTGGTAGAGTTGTCTACCTCTGGTTGTGATTAGCCTCGAGCCCCAGAATATGTGTTTGGCGTTCCAGTCTCCTCCACTTATAAAGCGATGTCCGAGTGTGGAGAAGAAGTGTTTGAAGTCTTCGGTTGATGTTTGGTGTTTAGGGGGACAATAGACTGCGGCGAGACTAATATCCGAGTTTTCATCCTTAATTTTAATTGCTGTGGCTTGTATCTTATCTGTTACGAAGGGTTCAAGTGGATGGTGTTTCATGTGTGCTCTTATGTATACACATTTCCTACCACTAAAATTATTACTGTTCTATGTAAGTAACGCGCAGGACCGATCGTTGTGGCGACGCTTGGGGGAGGCCTCTGTCCAGCAGTGGACGTCTTTCGGCTAATATGATGGTGATGATGATTGAAGAAACATTTTTACTTTCTATTTAAGTCTTTAGTACGAGCCAATTTTATTTGTCTGAGTAGTTTATCAGTTCAAATTATAAAAACAACAAAAATAAAATAGTAATTGAAACGTTTTTACCAAAAATATTGCAGTTTCTTTACATTGGCCTCAAACTAGGCAAGCCTTTATCTTGGGTACCAATTTTGAAGGTTTACCATCGAAGTTATACTAAAGTAAACATGTTCGATAACTAAAAATTATGATTTAAAATAATTTTAAAAGCAAACTAAAAACAAAATAAAATAAGTAGGTAAGCAAAATAGAACATTAAAAAAACTTGAATAAAACGCTATTTGTGAATGTAGTGAGACGAGTGTGTAGGAGTGTGAATAAAACGTCAAATTCATTGTACTAATTAAAAGTTCCAATAAAATTTTGGCGTTCACGTGTGTTTCAATACAAATTGAACCGTAGACCTTAAACATAAGGTTGGTTTTTGAAATCATTGGTAAGCATAGGTTCATTAGACAGGGTGCCCAATTAGCGAGGATCACGAGGTGTTGCCTAATTTGTAGTTTTTCAGTTATCTAGGTATCTATTTGTGTGTTTTTGACTATGAAATTACGCAGGATGAAATATTTCGAATATTTTTATCGCTTAGGTACCTACTTAAAAGTTGTTATAAGTACTTACTGTGTAAATATATAGTTCGTTAAAGATATCAAGTTAGATACTTATGAGAGTTTATCAGCAGAGGCTGCTTTGACGCGGAGGAATCAGCCACCCACGTCATCCTGGAATGGGATACCATGAATTCCCAACCAGAACAAATCCTCGGAGTGGAGCTAGGCTTGCTAACTTAGCCAGGATACCCACGCACAACGAACCGAATGGGAGTTAAGGATGCCTGTCCATTTGCGCCGAGCGATGCAGCGGAGCGGAGAAATATTAACCAATCATGTCAGTCAAAATGTCAGTGACTCACGTGGTACGGAGATTTTATGCATTCCATTGGTTAACATTTCTCCGTTTCTCCACTCCGCTGCCTCGCTCCGCTGTAATGGCCAGGCACCCGAAATCATCAAATGACTCCTCCCGCTCTGGGCAGAGCAGAAGGGAGTGTCAGACTCCTACGGACTAAAACCCATCCGTGTTCTTCCTAGTGCCTAGTGACTCTTTTGAACAAATTCGGGAACCCTAGCAGGCACTAGCCCTGGCGGACCTCGTCTACTATGCTGCCATCTCTTTGAGATGCGTGTGGAACACAACGCCCTGTCGACTCGAGCCTGGTGCTGATCGGACAGCCAGCTACCCAACGTTCGCAGTCCGTTGGCCCATGGACAGGCACCCTAAGGCTGCGGTGCCACCTGAGTAGTACGGGGATGCGTTGCCGTGCGTTAAGCTTCAATAGAATCACTTCATTTTCTTAGCCTCGCTTAGCGCAAGCGATCCCTTGCCACCTATCCTCGCACATCTGGTGGGAATGCAGCTTAAGTGCGCATAACGGAGTTCCTACTCTACTCTGCGACGTGACTTTACTTAAACTTATTTTTTGTATAAATTAAGTTTGACGGAAAACAGGCAAACATAATATTAACCTCATATCGTATTAATTGTTTTGAACCACTGAAGCTGAAAAATAATTGTTTTTAAGTAGTTAATTAAACCTTTTTTTCGAATTAAATTTAATTCGTGTTGGAGGTTACTAATGGGTGGATAATATTTCTTTATTGAAAGATTGTATAAACCAGATATGGTTATTTTTTTTTCGTAATTCCATGTACACAAGTTTATTTCTTAGCTGAAATAGTTACCGCGCGGCTTCACCCCGTGGTTTTATAGAGGCACGGGGTGGTAGGTAAGTTGCGCAACCTCCATTGAAAGTAAATAATCCTCCGACTAATCGTATTTTATGTCTGGTCTACACGATGGCTGTGTCGGACACTTTATCTATATTCAAATCGCACGCAGAATTTTCATTGCGCGATGTAACATTTGTGTGACGTCAGGTCTTCCTGTAGTTTACACACAATATAGGGTATTTTACTAAAAAAATATAATAAATCCGTCTCATATGTTTTCAAAAAATATTGGACTCGTATTTTTTCTTTTTTCACGTAAACAAAAAATAAAGAGGAGACAGCGGGTTGAAGACACGCGTGACATCATCTGGCTAGGTAAATTTGGTACATTTTTACCAAGCTAGATGACGGCACGCGATATTTTTGGAAAATCTATCAGACGGTCTAATTAGATTTTTTAGTAAAATACCCCATTGTGGTGGCATACATAGATGCTGTGACACTCTATCCAATTATTAATTAATAAAAATTAAACTAAATTAAAAATGAAAGGGGCCTTCCATACAAGAAACGTGTAATTTCGGTTTATGGTACGCAATACTTCGTGTGAGAGCTCGCGCTTGGCAGTTTTTTTTGAGGTTTGTACAAATATCAAACAAAATTAACAAACATCAAAAGACCATCCACCGTGCCAATAAAGACCATCTAATAATATCCACCGTGCCCATTAAGTTACCATACTAACAGATAAAACAATAACAAAATCAAGAGGAAACGTCCCGTAAATTACTCAACGATTTTATCTAATTACTAGATGAGTGAACAATGGCGAGGAATAGGGAATTAATCTTAATTAGGGAACGTCTTAGTCAAAGCCGATTAATTTCTTTCTTTTATGGTAAGTGGACGGTGGTAGTGAAAGTTAGTGTTTTTTTTTGTGTGTGAAAGATACTTTTTCTTTCTACATTGTAGTTTGAAGGAAAGTAACCAAGTTATATAGAGTGGTGTTCAGAACAGCAGTAAGTATAGATGAAAATAAAAGTTTTGACATTGCAGATAAATTACTCTTTATTGCATACCAAAAACCGGCCAAGTGCTATCGGGACGAAAGGTTCCGTATCATATTAATATAATGAAAATTTTCTTGTATTCCTTTTATTTTTTATTTTGTTTCGATTTTATATAGAAATAAACACTCTGTGAAAATTTCAACTGTCTACCTATTACGGTTTATGAGATACAGCCCGCTGACAGACGGACGGACGGACAGCGGAAGCTTAATTCCGTTTGTGTTTGGGTCATCATGATCATCATCATATCAGCCAAAAGACGTCGACTGCTGGACATAGGACTCCCCCAAGCGTCGCCACAACGACCGGTCCTGCGGGTCTCGCATCCATCGGCTACCCGCGACCTTCACCAGGTCATCGGTCCACCTTGTGGGAGACCTTCCAACGTTGCGTCTTCTGGTACGTGGTCGCCACTCCAGAACTTTTCGGCCCCATCGACCATCTGTTTTGCGAGCAGTGTGCTGTCCACTGCCACTTTAGTTTGGCGATCCTTCGGGCTATGTCGGTAACCTTAGTTCTCTTGCTGATATCATCATTCCTGATTCGATCACGCAAGGAAACTCCAAGCATTGCCCTCTCCATTGCCCTTTGGGTACGGAACCCTAATAAGAAACAATAAGTAGTTGGGATAAACCTGTAGGGTCAGTAGGGTACCTATCTGAAACGATTCTTGAATATACTCATGACTTATAATTTAGTAGGTACCAATTGCACAAAAAATAAAACTTACTAAATATATAAATAAATCTTTATAACTCTCAAGTAAAACAATTGAATCCATAAACAAAGCGCTGTACAGTAAAATGTCTGTAATAAACAAGACCAAATAAAACAAGCAAAGTAAATAAAAATGAGCAATTTTGATAGACTAAATAAAAACACTTATTTACGCCACAAATAAGTCAAAAACAAAATGAAATACTACAAGCTTCAAAGAAATTGAATCAATAATATTCACTGCTTAACTAGAATTTATTCCTTACTCAAATATCTATCACAAAAACTGGTAGATATTAAAATGTTGAGAAACTTTTCTCTCTTACTTCATGCCAATTAGTAAGAGTTTCGAAGTATTTAATGGGCTTATTTATTTACTGTCGATAACTCTTAACAACATCAGCCAACCTGGAAAAAGGCTTTTTTAATAGGCATACGTTTGGCCACTATCTCACCTGTTGGTAAGCGATGATGTGGTCGAAGATGGAGCACGCTTTCCTAGAACGCTAACCTTTTCACTCTTGACTTAAAGACTCCCAGGTTGTAGCTATCAGGAAACACAGACAACAGCAGGGAATTCCATTGCTTAGCTGTACGCCAAAGACTACTACTCTGTCAAGAAAGTACCGGGAAAAGATCAATAATACACAAAATGTCTGTTATTCATCCAAATTTATTTTATCACCTTCAAAGTATGCTCCTTTAGAAACGATACACTTGCGCCAACGAATAATCCATTCATCAAAACATTTTTTAAACGCTGCTTCCGGAATTGAGTTCAGTTCTCGCCGCGAATTCTCCTTTATGTCTTCTATCGATTGAAAACGGGTGCCACGAAGTGGTAATTTGAGTTTAGGAAAAAGAAAAAAGTCAGCAGGAGCCATATCTGGTGAATATGGTGGTTGCTGGATGGTATTTGTTGAGTGTTTGGTTAAAAATTCGTTCACAATGATAGCCTTGTGCGAAGGCGCATTGTCGTGGTGCAAAATCCAAGAATTTTCTTTCCACAAATCTGGCCTTTTTCGTCGAATTTGCTCTCTTGAACGCCGCATAACGCTCAAATAATATTCTTTATTTACCGTTAGACCTTCCGGTAAGAATTCAGATCATGCACAACACCGCGATAGTCAAAGAAAACAGTCAACTTGACTTTGACTTTTGATCGACCTTGGCGTGGTTTTTTCGGTTTCGGTTCAGTTGGAAGGCGCCACTCCGAAGCTTGTTGACTAGTTTGCATGTCAAACTCGTAAACCCACGTCTCGTCACCAGTAACAATGCGTTTCATGAATGTTGGGTCCGAACTGACTCGTTCTAGCATGTCCTCAGCGACTTTCATGCGATTGAGTTTTTGGAGAAAATTCAGATCTTTTGGGACTAGCCGAGCAGCAACATGTTTCATACCCAAATGATTAGTTAAAATGGTACGGATCGACTCGTGAGATACAGAAAGTTTGGCGGCTATCTCTCTCAGAGTTGAATGGGGATTTTCAGTCACTATTTCCTTCACTTTTGCGATGTTAACTTCAGTTGCAGACGTTGACGGCCTACCAGAGCGAGGCAAATCTTCCATCACATCTCGACCGCTTTTGAACGCTTTGAACCACTCATAAGCACGAGTTTTTGATAAAGTCGATTCACCGTAAGCCTTCTGTAACATTTTCAGTGACTCCGAACACGAAATTCCATTGGCGATGCAAAATTTAAGACAAACTCTTTGTTCGATATTTTTGTCCATTATGAAATTCGCAATACACACTATATATGATATTACTAAAACCAGCACTGTATTTAATATAAATAACAGATGCAACTCAAACTCCGCGCCAAAATGGAAAACAGTTGTGCCAATCTAACAACTACAAAAAAAAAACAAAAATTTTAATTTGGAACCATAAACAAATCATCCATTCCCGATACTTTTTTGACTGAATGTATAAAGTGTTTGGGCGCCTTCAAATTTGTCAGCAGCAGCAGCGCCACTTTGCGTTCATTATTTGTATGGATTAACAAAGCAGCACGGCAGCAGCGCGGTGGCAGCGCGCAGTGCTGCGGCCGCCTGTTTATTATTTCTATGTATTAACAAAGCAGAGCCGCAGCTGCGCTACTGCTGCGCGGCACTTAGCGACATATTTGAAGGCGCCCTTTGTCAAATTCTACTATAGGCTGAAAATCAAATTCCAAAATCGGCACTAACATCTGGATTCCGAATTGAGAATACGTCTAACTCTACATAAACATGAGAACTTGATTAAACATTACAATAAAGTTTCTAATTTTGGAAACTGGTGAAAATGCCGCATCGTGTTGTGGTGCGGTACTGTGCGGTCGTTCACAATAGCCTAATCGTGTGTTACAGCGTTTACTTCAGCACTGCTTCGTGTTTTGCGACTCGCTTCGTTTGAGCGCTGTTTCATTTGAGTTTTTATCGATGCTGCATTTTGATTTGCTACACAGAGCTTCCGAAACGAGATTACATCGGTGATAACGAATGCTAGTGTATGTAAGTTCAGCTGCTGTATCAAGCTTCTGAAGCGCTAAACTGCTGATCAGTAATGCTAGAATTAGCATATCTGCAAACGCTCTTCATTTTACGGAAGAATCCGGTTTTGTCATCAAAATTATATCTCACAAAGAAAGCTAAATTACGTTCGACCTGTGCCGCTTTATGTGCCTTTTAATTGGACTTAAATTGCTTTGGCATGTGTACCAAATAGGGGAATCGCGTGTTAATTTTGATTTCATACACTTTGTCAACGGCGTTGTTAATTTGACTCTCATTGTGTTCGAATTCCGAATCTTCATGCATGTAATGAATTCATTATAGCATCCAACAAATTCATATCATTATTTTTAACCGGTTCGCAGTCTTTTGAACCGCATTTGTGGCTAAGTATTGTCTGCCAGAGTGAACGGTTAAATTTATAAGACACCAATAATATTGTTCTATTATGCAACATTACAGTTCTTATTAACTTTGTTAACCCGAACGTTCTATATGGGGTAACTCAGTGATAGTAATTGCTAAAAATGTCAAGATTGTTTGATGGTTTAGCAATCACTTAAAAAATCCAAACAAAAATAGATTTTGCAATTCTATTTTCTATCTTACGGACCCCTAATGATAGATCCGGGCCCTTTTACTAAATATCAAAGAACTAACACTTTGTCGAAAACGCTATTTTAATCCACATTTCACAAAGTATTCAAATACACATCACGAGCAGCCAGTACACGTCAATATGAATTACACAAGAAAATAGTAGAAATAAAAAGTGTACTGAAAATGCGAATCAAAGTTGCCGCGTATGCAGGCTTTGTGGTGGACGTATTTTGTAACACTGAAGATGAAAACGACAGCGTATTTCGGAAAAGCGTTCGATATTTTTCTCTACGTGGTATACTTGGAATCTGGTTTACAGTGGTTACTGTAAAACTTGAGGCTTCTGAATAATTCGTGTGAAAGGCTTGTGTATAATAATGTGTATACCAATCAAAGAAAATGTAAAATCTAATCGATTTCAATATTGTCTTCTTATGAAACTTCTTATGTATGGTAACTAAAAAATTGTGTATAAACTAGTATTTATACACGATTTTTTATACAGAATGATACTGAATTCTTGAAAAAATAGCCAGAGCCAGTACTGGTTAGTGTCACAAAGCCCCCGAAAACAAGTTTTTTTTGGATGTATAAGTATGCATACATATTTTAAGAAAATGACAGAGGCATAAGAAGCTGACTTTTTCTTATAGCATTTGATCATGATATTTAATGATAACGATTGTCATAGGGTCAAAAATTCAAAATATGTACCGATATTTCTGCATTTATATAAACGTTATCGCCGACAAAACGTCGCTTTGTACTGAGCCCCAGATTGTGGAGTTTGTCCTCTTGGCCAGTATAAGTTATGTCAACCACTCCTCCTAAAAATGTTATCGCATACGAAAACCCGTTAATATCGAATGCTACCAGAATATTTCTTTTCATGTTTAACTTTTTTGCTCAAACTTGTGCCGAAGTGCTCACAAAGAGGGAGTATTTTAGGAATGATGAATGCCTGTTGCGAGATTAGCACCAGTGTTAAAAATGTCTCAGTCTTTTGCATTTTCCCTACATTTTCTGTACTGGGAATCTATGGGAGTTTTTTGTATTCCATTGTATTGGGATTTATTGCTTGCTGCTTTACCTTTGAGTAGTCGGGGTTTTGGGGAAAGGGGCAGAAAGGTGAGGTAAAAAGTAGTGAATATGTTAGGTACGCTCGTTTCGTCTGTTACTCGGGTTGAAATGTTGAAAGAGATTTGAAGAACTTTTATTTGGGCGTTTTATCCAAGATGTTTGGTTGCGATGTGAAGTAGGGTTTCAGGTAGTGTACTTTTTATTCTTTATTTCATCATCTGCCTAGCCTTTTCCCAACTCTATTGGGGTCGGCTTCCAGTCAAACCGGATTTAGCTAAATACCAGTTGTTTTACGTGGACCGGCTGCCTACCAGACCTCCACAACCCATTAATTGGGTAACACGGTACTTCTTGGCAGGACTGGAGTCAGATTTACTGGCTTCTGACAATCCGTAACGACTGCCAAAGATCTACAAATGACAGCCGGGACCAACGGCTTAACGTGATTTCCGAGGCACGGAGGAAACTCGTTATATTAAGATGGTCACCCGTCCACAGACCAACCTTGGCAAGCGTTGCTTAACCTTAAAGATCGACCCGTGTGGCGGTTATTATTTAGCCACGAGCTCCTCACTTTTTATTCTTTAGTTAATGATTCCCAAATCTGGTACCTAGAATTGATTTTATAAGGTTCTGGTTAAATGTCATATGTAGATAATGTGATTGAAGCGCCTAAAAAAAGTGACAAGAACGGCTTTGTAATAAATATTTCCACAATTACCAATAATGTTTTTTATTTTCCTGTAGGAACTAAATAAAGAGAATAGTTTAGTTGATAGTGAATGGGCACAAATGACCATTTATTTTTAATATTTATTTTTATATACTTTATTGTACACCTCATAATTTGAAGTACAGTATTTTTTTTATAAAAACAAGTGTACAATGGGCGGCCTTATCGCACAAGGCAATCTCTTCTGAGAGATTGACATGGTCATGGAAGGTTGTCTGCTACCTTCCATGACCATGTAAATTCTTAATGATTCGTTTCGGTCAGTATTATTTCTGAAACTTGAATGTCTAGTAAATGCTCTGACCAGCGATTATTATTCAAAACTTAACAGGACCGCCACAAGGATACAAAGTGCTACTAGATATACCTACTTGATAACAGCTATTGACTTTATCGATCACAGTACATTTTTTAGGGTTCCGTACCCAAAGGGTAACCAACGGAAAGTTGCCTACTATTACTAAGCCTCTGCTATTCGTCCGTCTAATTGTCTTTTAGCGGGCTGTGTCTCAAAAACCGTAATAAGTAGACAGAATTTTCACAGAGTGTGTATTTCTATTGACACTACAACAAAAAATTATTAAATTAAATTAATAATTAAAGGGGGCTCCCATACAAGAAACGTGTTCATTTCGGTTTATGGTACAAAACCCTTCGTGTGAGAGTCTGACTCGCTGGCCGGTTAAATACTCTACTTATGTAAGCAAAAAACTGGCGCTGCATTTCTCCCGAGTCGAATATTTAGATCGATGACCATTTATGATTTTTGAAGCGACTTGAAATTAATAAAAAAACACTACGTTACCAGAGAAATATAACGTTGTCACTATAAAAATCTACTTTTAAAATTAATAGAATTAGAATACCACAATGGGTTAAAAAAAATAAACCTAAGTACTATAAATAAATAAAATGATATAAATTAACAGTCTACAAAATTATTAAGTCCCTAATTGTTATTTTTTAATAAATAGGTACGTTAAGTTTTAAAAGAAAAAAAATTAAAAGCAAAATTAACTTTTATTGATCGTCAGTTTTAACTTTACAATAATTTATTAATCAATCAATCACCCATTTCAATAATTAAGTTTTTGCCCGTTAAAAAGTAGAATTGAGCCACTCTTATTTAAGATCTCGCATGCACGTATAATTTTAACTAAAATTTGTATGTTTGCATATGTTTGAGCAAATAAAATGTCTTACTCTTATTCTTACGGTTTTAAGACGGCTCAAGTCAAGGTTTTAGTACCTACCAAGGTGAACATAAGTTACCCGCCTATACTATAATAAATATGGCGATGTTCAGAGGTCTTATTCTTTTAGTCTAAAATACGACGCATCCAGTGATTTCCTCATTTCCACATCTTCGTACCCAAGACTGGGAACTTGGCAGTATTTCGTGCTGGTCAGTAGCAAACTGCTGACGAACACTGCGCGCAGCAATTAACATCGGTCTCATCCGACACCAGCACTACTATCTAGGGATGGGCATGTGATAAAAGTATCGATATTTCATTGAATCGATAATTTTTGTAGGTTAAAATATCGATAGGTATTTTTATTTTAAGTCCTTTAAAAAATCAATTTAATTATTTCCCTTTATAAACGGATTCAAAGCAACGAATATTATTATGTACTCGTCGAATATTATTATGAACGCATATTTATGTATCGCTTGAAATTATACCATGAACTTTATTCAAACAGAAAATAAACGAATTGGGTGCTTAAAATAACACTAGAAAAAAGACATCGAGATTAACAGTCACGATTTTTATGATTTAATATCGATATTTTGAGATTTCTATCAATATAAGTTGAACTAGCCTACAGCTATCAATGCCGTTTTTAATTAACTAACTTTTGTAAAGGAAATCTATATCTTCACCACTTTGGAAGTTCAGAAGTATTGGATTTATTTCTTGGTGAATAGTTGAAAATTGAAGTTACTGTTAAAACGAGTCATTAATGTTTCTGGTTCTGAATCTTCGTTGTTCAGTTTAGTTATAGATAGAAATCCAGAGATGAAATACCTGACCTAAATAAGAATAGTCTCTAGAAGTTAATGTAAGGTCGTATTAAAATAGATGGACAAACATTTAGAAATCGTTCAGACCAACCTGAAGATACTAATAAAAAAATAAGGAAAACGCGAGTTCAAGTACCTACACAAAATGTATGTGTTTATTCCCTAGTGTGCCGGCAAATTTTATTATTTTAAGACAAAATAAATTCACTTTTAATTACAGTTTTGTTTTTGCTTGGTTATATTTGGTTAGTATAGATAGATTAACGTACTCAACATTGTGTTAAAATTTGTGTATCTATTAATGGGAGCTTGTTATTTTTTGCGTCTGATAAGTAAAAAAAGAATAGCCACTGGAGCCAATGATTGAGACCCAAAGAAGAAATTGTAGATTATTAGATCTAATAGACTTGTCAACTGAAAAAATCTAATAGTTCGTCAATTAGATTATCAAAAAATATTTGATACGTCTTCATCACGTCTTTTTTCTTTTGTTACGTAAACCAAAATTGACGAAGATACGACGCTTTTAAAATTCTCAATACGTCACACCGTGGTATAGTTTTTAGTGCGTTCTGACGTCACGAGCCCCCACTTCTGAGTTTGATGCGTTTTATCTTTGTCAATATTCAACGACTTACAAAAACAAAAAATACATGTCCATTATTTTTCAATACTCTAACTGACAGACTAAATAGATTTTCAATATATTGATGATGCTTATTAGAATAGAATAGAATACTCTTTATTAAAAACCGAAAGAAAAAAGAAACGACTACTTATCGACAAATTGACAATATGTTGAATGTAACAGCAATATATCTCAATACATTCTTTGAGACAAACTCCTTACTATAATTAATCAATCTGTACAAAAATCAGCACCACGAAAAACATTTAGATCTGAAACTGTCGCACAAAAAGTGAATGTTTTAATTCCAAATGAAAACACAAAATCAACAGAGGTACGCAGGATTTTAATTATGCTTCCTCTTTTGACAAGTAAGTAAGTAAACTCGGAAAAACCCTAAATAAAGAATTAAGACCTTCCTTAAAGATTTAAGCTAGGACGAAGGAAAATGTCCTTTGACATTGAAACACGAACATTATGAATAATTATTGTGTGAATACATAAACTTAAAAGATATTTTGAAATGGTTGTAAATATGATGTATTTTGATAATTTTCGAGGGCATGTCATTAAATCGATATCTGTATATTCCCGGGGTTCCCGGTAGGGTTCCGTACCGAAGGGTAACCAACGAAACCCTAAGAAACAGAAATACGAGTTTTTTTATCATAATCATTACAACAGAAAGACCTCCACGACTTAGATCTAGGACCTGTGCTTTTCGCATTCAGCGCTCTTTATTCAACAAGTCATCGTTTCACCTTGTAGGAGGCCCTCGAACAAGGTTGCAGAATTTGTTTGAAAGAGTCACCACAGCCCTGGAACGCATAGGACATTAGGAGGAACTAGGATGGATTTTATTCAGTAAAAGTCTGACACTCCTTTCTGCCCCGCCCTGATCTTGAAGTATGCGGTCGCTAGTCTAATTTTTATTCCTGCTTTGAAATGAATCACGTCGAATCTGGGGGGCTACTCTCTAAGCCCGAAGTCCGTAGTTTCGGGCTTAGTTGCGGGCGTATTCTACTCCGCGTCACCTAACCACTAAGAATTAATGATAATACGATTTGACAGTAACTGTTAAATCTTGTTGTCATTCGTTCTCAGTTCAGGTTCGGGACTAATCGTAAGTCTGTAGGTGATACGGAGTAGAATACGCCCAAAACTACGGACTTCGAGCTTAGAGAATAGCCCCCCTGATTTGAACATAGGTGAGGTCCCCGAAGTTCAAATAGTCGAAATTACTACAAAATAGATACAAAGTAATAACTTTTTAATTATTTATTTGTTTACAAATTCTTGTTGTGTTGTTGTGGTATAAATAACTTATTACATAAGCCCCAAAAACCGGTAGCAATGGTTTAGATCTAAATATGTATGTACGTTTTTAATAGGAAGGGGGAAATCATCAAATGACTCCTCCTGCTCTAGGCAGACCAAAAGGGAGAGACAGACTCTTGCTGACTAAAAACCTATTCGTGTTCCTTTGCGTTTCATGACAGTGGTGACTCTTTCGAATAAATTACGCACCCCTGGATATAGGTTCCAAACATCTCAAAGAGAACACTCTAACTAAAACTTGACTAGACAGTTACAAATTCCATTAGGACTGCAATGTGTTCAAGTATTTGGTTTACAACACAAAGATGGTGGCCGAGATAATGCAGCTAGGCAGCTCCCTGAACGAACCAATACGCAGTCCAATATGTTGGAGCAAATTATCACTGAATAAGTGACTAGTTCTGTTATGAACGATGGCCTTCCCTGAAGTATTGGTCGGATCGAATTTTATTGGTATCTGTCTACTTTGAAATGAACTTTGAATTTATTAATAGATAATAATGTTTTAGTCAAGTTAGTATAGTTTATTTAAGGTTTCCTTCTATGTAAAAATAAATAAATGTAAAATGTATAGGGTATTTCCCGTTGACCTAGAACTATGTAATTTGACAATTAATACCGTCTTATACTACAAGTTTAGTATAGGAAAAAGTCTGAAATCTATACATTTGTAATTAAATAAAAAAAAATAAAGTCTTTATCTAAAGTAATAATATGTATCTTCAAATTTGTACGGACCCCTCAGTGGGTAACTCACAATTGGCCGATTTTGTTTTGGAAAACAATACTTAAGCTTGTTTATTTATTGCGACCTGAGTGTCAATTCTACTATTTTTATGCAACGTTCTAATTCGTATCTCACATATAATATTATTCTGCTGTGTTGAATAATGGATGACATAACACTTCCATTACGAACAGATTTAATTTTAGCAAGGTAACAGGCTTTTTTATCTTGACGTGCGCTTTTTACTACCTGTAGTGCTCACTAACGCGGTATTACAGCGGTAATACCGGTTAAAGTAGTAGCTGACGATGAATAAACGCTCTTGTGGAGCTTTAAGATCTTTTTGACACCTTACTATAGGATTAATAGCACTTTTAGCGTTTACCAACTCTATTTACGCTTTGGTGCTAGTTGGGAAATAACGTGGCTTTCTACCGGTACAAGAATTTTCAAAATTGGTTCAGTATATCAGATTACCCCCTACAACCTCAAAAACTCACAAACTATACCTCTTTTTTTAAACGACTTCATAAAAAGGAGGAGGTTCTCAATTCAGTTCTATTTTTTTTTTGTTTTTTTTTTATGTTTGTTACCTCATAATTCCGTCATTTATGGACCGATTTGAAAAATTGTTTTATCTGAAAGGGTGTACTTTCCGATTGGTCCCATTGTCACCAAGTCAGAATTTGATGATGGGATCCCATTAAAATCGAGGGCAAGCCTCAAATTTTATAGGCACATACAATTTTTTTTATAAATTTTCTAACGCAACTCAGATATTTGTCCCTGGTAATCATCAACTCATGTTGCTGAGCTGATGATGGAAGGTATAAATTAGGATCTGATGATGAGATCCCATGAAAAATTTTGGTCAGCGATATTTTCGCCAATTGTCAGCCGATTTGGATGATTCTTTTTTTGTTTGGAAGAGTATTTTCCTGGACTGGTCCCATTTCAATTTGGTGAAGATCTGACAAACAACTTCGGAGGTAAGCAACGGAACTTTTCAATACATGATAGCAAATGGATCGGGATTGCTGAAATCGCAGGTTTTTTTAGTGTTAACGCCAGTTCTTAACATAACATCGCGCCGGTAGGCTGTTAATGGGTACGGTTATTTTATACCTTGTTTTTGGAAGTCGGTTGTATTTTTTACTATTTATAGGCATACGTTTGACCACTGATGGTAAGCGATGATGTGGTCGAAGATGGAGCACGTTTGCCTAGAAGTAACCTATTCACTCTTGTATTCTCTTTATAATATTAGTACGAGTATAGACTGGTTGGGAATAAACCTTATTCAACCCAATTTTCAGCATGTCCTAAATGTTGTCACAAAACCCTGTTAGCCTAACAGCCATTTTTAGCTCATACAAGATGCGTTAGTCGCGGTTAGGAATATGAGATAGCGGCTCATTTGTCACGATTGGGCAGGCGCGCACTAATTTGCGGTTGCTCTGTGATGTGTATTGAGTAGGAACCTTGTTGACGATATTATGGCGAATTTCGAATGTGTTTTCCGAAATTGATAAGTAAACGGATAGCTGTTATCAGTTTTATGACAGTAAATACTTTTTGATCTTTAATTATTTTTTGGAATGGCGGCCGTTTTACGCAAAACGCCTCTCATTAGGTGTACCGATCAGGATTTCAGGAGCCTGTTCGATGTGGACAACAGAGGATTGGTCGATGCGAGTCAACGTCTTTTGGCTAAAAAGGTGGAAGATGACCCAGCTACCATAATATTGCAAGATAATGCACACTTGAACCAAGATTTACTGCTGATCACTTATAACCGTTTCGTAGTTTCTGCGAAACGTGAAACTAGATACATGGTAAAAAAAACATGTAAACTGTTCAATTTGAAACATTATTATTTGTCAGACGAGCCACAAGTTTCTTTAGAAAATTCGAAAATTTGTTTCTTTAGATTATTTTTCTTCATGAGTAGGACTTTACGCATCTAATTAATTTGATTTCATAAACTTTATTTATTCTTAAATAATATAAAATAAATATGAAGTAAATAAATTCAAAAAACCTGCCCTAATTGGTTACCTTTGTATTTGTGGTGTTTATACAACGTTGATACGACAGAGGGGCTTTCCTTTAAACTGCCTATACTAGGTACCATTTTCAAGCTCTGTACCAAAAATAAATTAAATACGAGCAGTAGTTTAGTCGCAAATGATTTTTAAAGTTTTTGCACCGTTTGAACACGATGTATCTTTTCTAACAGCTGATTATCGTCTAAGCATAGGTCATGCACCTTACAACGATAAATTTACGATGCGTTGTTGCCGCTCTGACGCATGTCGAAGGACATTCACTAAAAATTGGCAATGCAAACAAGGAAGCAATCAATACACACACACTTGCACTTTCACTACGAAAGCGACACACGTAGCGCGTTTGAAAGAAACAGAAATAGGTCAGTTTGTTGCATCCTTGTTTTTTGCGATCGGTAAGTGGGGCCTCTATTCAGTGCGCCGACGCTGTCTTTTCGGAACGTACGGTTTGTGGAATTCGCGAGCAAACAATTGTGATTTTATTTTGTTATTGTGATAGGACACTTTGGAGGTATGCGGAACAGAGAGTAAAGTCCCGCATACCTCATTTGAAAAGGAGGATCCTCCGACCAGGCGGCTGTTGTGCCTGGCGGGCTACTGCCCATTAGTTGATATTCGGGCTGATGTATATGTTCAAATCGCACGGTAAACTCTGCTTGCGCGATGCAGGATTTCAACGTTGTAGTTCGCTGTTGCGATGTAGATTTGCTCCGTAGGTTTTTCTTGTGGCGGCCTTGATGCCGCTACATCACTCCCCTCCGGAGACCGGAGGTCGATAGTGGATGAGTCGTCCATGCATCTTGAGATGCTTGCCAGGCCAGTGGAAGGTTGGTTCCAGTGAGTCGGAACCGGAAGTCGCAGAGTTCTCGGTGAGTCGGAACTATATGCGATGCCCCAGTGAGTCGGGGTGATGAGATATCCCAGTGAGTCGGGATGATGCTGCAGGCTCCAGTGAGTCGGAACCGGATGTCGCAGAGTTCACGGTGAGTCGGAACTATATGCGATGCCCCAGTGAGTCGGGGTGATGGGGTCCCAGTGAGTCGGGATGATGCTGCAGGCTCCAGTGAGTCGGAACCGGTAGTCGCAGAGTTCACAGTGAGTCGGAACTGTATGCGATGCCCCAGTGAGTCGGGGTGAAGATAGAGGCTGAGGATGCTGAACAGGAATGCGCGGCTGCTGCATGCTGGTGGTCAGGATATCCGTAGAAGCCGTGGGTACTGGCTGGCTGTATGACTCGCTGCTCGAGAGCTTGAGGTCACGATGAGGAGAAGTGATGATGACGTCACGCTGAAGTAGTTGCACGAAGGCTGCGCTGACGTTCAATGTCGAGGGTCACCAGTTTGGAGGTAGCGGTACAGAGAGTAAAGTCCCGCATACCTCATTTGAAAAGGAGGATCCTCCAACCAGGCGGCTGTTGTGCCTGGCGGGCTACTGCCCGATAGTTGATATTCGGGCTGATGTATATGTTCAAATCGCACGGTAAACTCTGCTTGCGCGATTCAGGATTTCAACGTTGTAGTTCGCTGCTAATCGGATAGATGGCGTCGCGGTGCTTTTTTGTTGCGATGTAGATTTGCTTCGTAGGTTTTTCTTGTGGCGGCCTTGATGCCGCTACAACACTAAATAAGTATAAGACAGTATTTCTTTCTTTTATTGTGAGAGGACACGTAACTTGGGATTATTATTATTTAATATTAGTGTTTTTTTTTTGTGATTGACTGTTTTTTTATGGTGATAGGACACGTAACTAGGGATTATTATTATTTAGTATTAGTATCTCCGGACCTCACTCCCATGGATTTCTTTTTGTGGGGGTACATTAAGGGTGAAGTGTATGCCTCAGAGGTAAATACAATTGATGAGTTAAAAAATAGGATTATTTTAGCATTTCACAAATTAAAGTGCTTAGCGACGGACAGTGTTCTAATTAGAAAAATAAATAACAATACTCTCCGTAGGTATAATTTGTGCATCAATGTGAATGGAAACACATCGAAAATTTAAAAATTTTGTGTGTTTGTTTTTGCGCGCGTACTTCGAAACGTTACCTAACATAAAAGTCAGTGCGAGCGGAGGCCTAAGTCGCCGGCCGCCACCCCGCCCCGGCCCCCGCCGAGCACACGAGATACCGCACACCGCGCTCCGGCGCGCGCGCGACGTTGCCGCTTTGTTACCTAGCGGTATCTAAGGTCAGTGTCATTTTTTTACAAAGGGTGGTTGCGTTTTATTCGGATTTGCAAGCTATTTAGTTTGTTTGAAAAAAATATTTTCTCATTTATGGCGCTTTTTGTTTTTGTACCATATCGAATTAATACTGAACACGTATAGTATACGTAGTTTAATTTAATGCCCCTCTGTCGTATCAACTCTGATATAATGCACTAAACAACAACGACGATATATCAATATTGGTGATTAGGCTTTCCCATTTTGGTACCCTATCTTGACCTGTAAATGCTATCATGATTCCGTTATGAAAACGGCATACCTAGAGATTTTCGTACGCGGAACAGAGAGTAAATTCCCGCCAACTTTCATTGTAAAGGTAGGATCCTCCGAACGGACGGTTTTATGTCCGGTGTGGGCAACTGTCCGTTAGTTGATATTTGGGCTAATGTATATGTTCAAATCGCACGGTAAACTCTGCTTGCGCGATGCAGGATTTCACCGTAGTAGTTCGCTGTTAGTTGGATAAAAGGCGTTGCGGTTCTTTTTGCTGCGATGTTGATCTGCTCCGTTAATTTTTCTTGTGATACATTGGCACGTCATAGTAGGAGGTCTTTGTCATTTGCACATGCTTTAACACCGTCTAACCTTATATGGAAAGTAGGCTTTCAAAGTTTAAATTCACTTTACGTTGCACTGAGTATCCCCAAATAAATCCCAGCACACTCAGCGAATATCAAAAATATGAACCTAATTTCTCGCTTTGTTCTGGAAATATATAAATGTATAATATAGAGTTCATCTCGCCTTTACCCCCGAGACGGCGCGGTAAGTAATTCTTTGTGTTACGAGTCTAATGTTCCGCTACTTGGATGCCTCGATGATTTATTAATGTTAAAGTGAAATGTGAATTGTATTTGTAGATCTTTTTTTAAATTCGTCTTGAGGAAAATGCTCTGAAATTTTCCACCAATCCGGTGTTCTCTTTTCTGAAGAGTGTTGCCATTTTCGTCACTTAATTTGGAAATGAGTTTCATGTGTTCTAAATATTAAATGTATCATTTTTTTTCTTCAAATTGACGCACTATTTTTTCTGGTTGTTACTTCAACTTGGTTTTAATTGTATCACCGGGGAAACGCAACAATGCAAGGAAAAAAGCAAAACGTTTAATTTTAGAAAATAACATCATATCTACAGAAAAGGGAACTAGTAGTAGCTGAAAAGAGTACTCTTTAACATTCAATATGTACAATTCTCCTTAACTTCTTGCCAACTAGACAACTATAAAAAAGTGCTTACTGAACGGCCAAATAATTATAATCACAATTATCCATTCTAGATCTTCAGTTCGTGCTCATCAGAGTTCAGCAGAGATTACAGGTCACCGTCGGAACGTAGTAGGTAAGCCTTGGACATTCAGTGGGAGCAATGCCCCCCAAATCCATAATTACACGGAACGTTGGGGCACCAGCGAGATATTTACTAGGTGGGTATTCTTGTAATTGACTTTAACATTACCTTAGCCAAGTACCTGGTCTCAAGATTCCTCAGAGAAGCGCCAGCCGACGATGCGAACCATTAGGGTTCCGTACCCCGAAAGAACCAACGGAACCCTATTACTAAGCCTCCGCTCCGTCCGTCCGTCCGTCCGTCCGTCTGTCTGTCAGCAGACTGTATCTCAAAAACCGTTACAGGTAGAGAGCTGAAATTTTCACAGATTTTGTATATCTATTACCAAAATAACAACAAATTATAAAAATTAAGGTTCATGGTACGGAACCCTACATGTGCGATTCCGACTTGCACTTGGCCGGTTTTAGGTATTGTTCTACCTGTATCAAAGTTGTAGAGTAATTTTAACCTTAAAACACGTTTTGCATACTTTCGCATTGTCGCACTGTAAATCTGTAGGAGCTTTCAATCCTTATCTTTAGGTACTAATATTATAAATGCGAAAGTAACTCTGGCTGTCTGTTTGCCGTGCTTTCACACCAAAACTAATGAACCCATTTAAATTTAAATTGGTACACAGATAGTCTAAAGCCTAAGAAAGGACATAGGCTACTTTTCATCCCGGGAATATGTTCCCTGGGGATCACGCGGGCGAAGCCGCTGGCAGAAGCTTGTTTATTGTAATTATACATATCATTGCGGGCTATTTTGTCTTACTGGTGGGCAAAACCCTCCCCCAATCATTCCAGTAACGTTTTATTCCACGCTACCTCGAACCAACTTTGTATAAAACTTAACTTAGAGTTTCATATCTTTTTTTTTTGTTGTTGCCGAGTTGGAAAATCCCCATGGATGTCCCTCGCCTGGGGCGGGCGTAGGGGTCTGTCAGACTCTTACTGACTAAAAACCACCCCGGTGTTCCTTCTCACACTATACCGAGGATTGTGAGAGCTATTACGCCTCCCATAATCCCCGGCTAGTGCCCACGTATGCGGTCCAAATCAGGCCCGCGGGAGGAGCAAGGTGTCCCCCGCAACGTTCAGTAGGGGCGCGTCTGGAGCAATACTCGCCATCGTCTCATATCTGCTCCAACACCAATTTACCGAAACAAAAATAGCAGGCGGCATTCAATTAGCTAACGTAACATTTCGTTTAACCATATAGACTGGTTCTTTCACGAATATTCGGCAAACTTCGGGCCTGGATCAATTGGGATCGGCTATATATCGCTCCTAACAAGTTCTTCGGTTCAATTTAAACTTGCCGGCGCGGAGTTTGCACTGAATACTAGGTTACCTACGAAATGGTATTGTTATGTGAACTGTTAATTCCGAGTGTTGCAAATAACAGTTTGTGTTTAAGCTGAAAAGGGTTGGAATTAAGTTTGGTAAATTTTACAGGATTGTTTTATTTGTTTGCTGTTTAAATTCCCCAATAGCGGAGCCCTTGATTTAATAATAACCGCCACATGGTTCGATCTTCTAAGATAAGCAGCGCTTGCCGAGATCGGACCTTAGGTGATCATCCATTACATACCTACCGAGACTCTTCCGTGCCTTGGAAGGCCCATTAAGCCGCTGGTCCCGGATATCATTCGTGGAGGCCAGGTCGGCAATCATCTGCCTAGCCTTTTCCCAACTATATTGGGGTCGGCTTCCAGTCAAACCGGATTTAGCTGAATACGGTCGGCAATTGCTGTATGTAAAATACTGGAACCCGCTCCCAACATAGTTGGGAAAAGGCTAAGCAGATTGCATGTTTAGATTCCACTTAATTCAGACTGGTTTTTGTCATCTTTTGCAGAGTTTTGTCGACTATCGTAAATTATAGTTTTGTCTAATTTAAAAACGAAAAAATAGTAGGTAAACTGGTGCTTTGAAACAAGCAGACCGATGCCGATGTTGAAATAATCGGGGATACCTAGTTGTAAGTTATTTTCGTCGTGCAAACCAACAACCAAAAGCTTGTTTTTATTACCTCACTGGCTTTTGGTCGCGCATATTTATTTTTTTAAACATAAATATGTACCTTTCTCTTGAATCAGTCTGTCTATTGATTGAAACCGCATTAAAATCCATTGTGTAGTTTATAAAATATTCGCTTAGAAACGGAAAAAGCGAATTTGTTTTACTCAACGTAAAAATGATTTTAGGTATCCATACGCAAAATTTATTATACACATATTTTATTCAAAGTATGACAACTGACTCTAGTTGCATTTTATTACACACAAACAATATAATTTACATTAATACAAAACAACACAGAACAACAAAAAACTACAACAACAACAAACAACAACAGATAAATTTTACAAAATTAGTCTATCCCTAACGAAACCAACTTAAATCTAGTCAAGACTCACAGCGCGACATTTCATTTCAGTTAAAATACTTCAGAATTTTATAACTCGACCAACACTTGCAGTATTTTTCTTGAAAGGGAAGTATTAAATTTAGTTTCCCGCCTGCTTCGCTTCACCGTGATACCGGGGCAGTAAATTGTATGAAAGAAACTAAAATGTTAGTGAATGGAGACATTACGGTACTCCTCTGAAAATGTTGGAATTATTTTAAATATTTTTTCGTTTATTTCGTAATCTGGAGTTGTGGAATTGCGATTCTTTTTCCAGTGTTATTTCCATTACAGTGGTTAAAAACAAGACGCGATAGGTGGGTATCATAGAATTGGGTATCTCTATTTTGCTTTTAGATTGAGGTAAGGCGCTTGCCGTCTTTTTCTTTTTTTTTAGATCTTAGCTGTGTTCGGACTTTTGTCTGAACTACCTACATCCTACAGGCTTTTGGTTGTAGGATGTAGCTAAAGACTGTTTTCTAATCTCGGAGACTAAATTGACAATTAAAAATGACATAGATTTCAATAGTATTTAAGTCATTGTTGACATTTGTTTCTTGTATTATTTTATTCTTTTGTATAGTTTTAAATACAAACCAGGGGTGATTTATGGCCAGTGCCATTTGTAAGAACATTTTTCAAATCCTACTGCCAAAGTTCCACAATGACTATTTTTTGTTGTTACGCTAAAGGTGGCACTTTATTTAGCGTATTTATAAAATATTCGCATTACATGTAAAACAAATCTCTTCAAATTTAGAGTGAACAGGCTTTTTCTGGGTAAGCTCGCTCCATCGTAAACTTTGTCTCTGTCATCTCTGACCTAGTAGAGTCAAGAGCAAACCCATTACAAATAAAAAATCTACCCAAAAAGAAAGAAAATACATCTACCCTTAAATCATCTGAAAATATGTAAGATATCTATGGCGAATATTTACAAAAATACAAGTGAAGTGCCAGCATAAACTCTTAATCCCGATAAAAGTTCAGTAATAAAGATTTATATACTTGAGATATTCGCTAAATATTTTGTTACTTAAATTGCTCACCCAATAAAGGCAACATCTTACACGTGCCTGTAAAGTGTAAAGATACATACCTATTACAGCGCTTTGCTGGAAGACAAATCGTCCCGACTCCCTTTGCGAGCAAGCGCCAACTTGATAGAGTTTAATGGACGCTCGCTCCGACGCCGTTCCTTAAACTCAGTTTATAGTAGTCCTGATTTTGTTGCAAATCTAGCAGCTAAACTAAAAAAAACCCACACTATTCTTTCGTTTTACTTAAAAGAAATTGATAAAGAGCTGGGATTCAAAGTTAATCGAGCATTCGTCTTTTTTAGCATTAAATAGTAATGCTAAATGATTTTCAGTTTACACAAAACATATGTAGCCACCCCTACTAAAAATAATTATTCTTTATAACCACTTAGTCACCTTCATAATTCATTAAAAAAATACAAACACGAAAATATCCAAATATAGTAACGATGTAATCAGCCAAAATATTTCAAAAAAATTACCCTTCACTTTTAACGCACAACATTATCAATATCAATCCAAAATTGACCTGAAAACCCCTTTTTAGCACTCGCGCAAATAACCCCAATTCGTGTGATATACACTGGGGAGAGTATCGTGTTGTTCATAAACCATTGCTGGGTAATAAAGGGAAAGAATGATGACGAACATTAACACTCCGCAAATGAAGAGTTACACTGCGGTCGAGTCGTGTCGGAAGAGCTTCGGGAAATGGATGAAGTTATGATGTGAAAATTAATTGAGATTTTTTAATTGCGCTTTTTATTTAGCTATAGCTTTATATGAAGATTTTCGTCTTAGTAAAAATAAATAATGGTGGGAGGCATGAACAACTTTCCTTGCAAATTACATTAAGTATTCATAAAGTAACTTGCGTGACACACTGATTTTATATGAAAATACGAAATAACCTTTTTTTTCATCTCGCATAAATATATTCTAGTATGGAAAGCAACCTAGCACCTTTTTGGCATAAATTGTTACAACCCAGGGCCGATAACGTTCCCATACTTAAAAAAAAATAAAAAATAATAATAAAAGGGCCGGTAACGTAAAAGTCGGTCGTTTAAATCTTAGAAAACTATGATTGCAAGTAGTGATTTCACATACATATTTCTTGCTCTGGAAATCTAAATACGACTGGAAAAGGCACAGGCTTATTGCCTAGTATTGCTTCTAATAATTTTATCAGAGCGGCAATAGGGAAGATGCAAATACAGAATTTACGAGAATTTTGTCAGTAAAATGATAAAAATGTATAAAATAAAGACCATTGCAACGTTTTTATTTTGGTTAGTATCGATTTTTAACAAAAATAATGAATTAAAGTAACGTGAAACGGAACGTATTTAAAAACAACAATCATCAGCGTTTGGTGACGTATCTGCTGTCATGCCAACGAAAAGGCACCCTTATGTCTTTGAGTTAGGACAGTTCTTGACCAGTGATAGACACGAGTGACGTCATCGTCCGTTTTCGAGCGAACCTTTAAACTGTCGGTTTCAAAACGCAATTTCGACAATAAATTAAAGCGTTTTCATTTTTTATTTATGTGGTGGTCTATTATAGATGGAGTTCTTTAAAATTAAAGCAAAAATGGAAATATTGCATGTTCCCTATTGTCGTAATTTAAGAAGCATTTGCGTTCGTGTCGATACCTCAAACTCAAAAAGCCTCTATTACAGTAATTTCGTTGATCTCAAAGTTTAGACATTGATTGTCGCTGTGGTGAATTTGAAAACTTTTAGGATTCTGCACACGAAGGGTAACAAACGGAACCCTATTACTAAGCCTCCGCTGCCCGTCCGTCCGCCTGTCTGTCAGCGGGCTGTATCTCAAGAACCGTAATAGACAGACAGTTGAAAATTTTCATACTGTATTTTTATTACTGCTATAAAAAAAATTATTTGTCCACATCTCACTTTCCCCAAAACAGCGCTCTCTGCACCTACAGCACTCACGTATGTGGTTATTTGTCATTGTTATCGTCGGGGTGACGAATTTATGCAGGGGTAGCAAACGTGACACAGGGACTGCAAACACCGTGGTAAGGTGTGCCATGTTTTCGTTGGTGGGGATGTTAGTATGAATAATTTTCTTAGTACGTATATTCCTAATGGTCGATGCCGGGTCGGGCTTCATACTGCAGAAGCGCTAGAAGAAGCTGGTAGAGGCGTTTGACTAGAAAACCATAGACAGAAACCATAAACACGGTGGTGTAGCTGAGAGGCGTTAGGATCCAAGGTCTAGGCTAAGTATAATCTTAACCATAAATACGAAAGCTAGTTTCTTTGTTTATAACACGAATTAGATGAATTATGGTACAAAAATAGATGGGATCCTGGAGAGTTGTGGCCTACTTTTTGGTGAAAAAATAAATCTTGAATGCGAGCGAAGCCGTGCGCAAAAGCTAATACTGTAATAATGACTGTCTTGCTTTGAGAACAATATCAACAAGAATTTATCATTTTAGTTTTATTACAAACATGTCCAAATAGATTACTCTACCTAATTTTGGTAGTAAACCAAAACATTTCTATTTAAAAAAATGTATTATGATAATATATAAAATACACATCACATTCAGATTACATTCTAGTTAATAAAAAAATATGATCATAATCACAATAAATGAGCGTGCAATTTACATTCAACGCTGAAAACATAAAATATATTCACGAATCTTTGCATTCACTCAAAAGCCTATAGCAATATACAGGGTGGGACTAAAAAGATGATCAGTGGGGAAAGTGATTTATTTTGGAAATACATAATATTCATCATCTGCCTACCCTTTTCCCAACTATATGTTGGAAATATATAATATTAAGTAAACAAAAATCTTGCGTGTTTATCATTATTAAAAATTAATAATAGTAGCCTCTATCATTCATTCATTAATATTTTATTCACCTTCGCTTGTGACCATAACATTCTTGTCGGTTCGATTCGATCAGGCAAGCAGGATTTCCAAAACTAATTTACAGGTTCAAAAATGTATCCTATAAGCTAGTATTTAGTTACTTTCTCCTACTGACCACCTTTACCTACCCTCAATCTGCCTAGCCATTTCCCACAAAGTTAGGGTCGACTTCCAGTCTAACCCGTTGCAACTGAGTTCAAGTAGGTATTTAACATAAAGCGACGTATCTGACCACCACAATCCAGTAATGGGGTAAGGCTGGCGTCAGGTTTTCTGGCTTCTGGCTACCCGTAACGACTGTCAAAAATTATGCAATTGACAGCCGCGACCAACGGCGCCCTTTATACACCCTGTATAAAATATACATTGGAACATTTAATATCGAAAAGACTGAATTACGACTCCATCTCTTCAGTGAAAATTATTCAACTCGCCTTTTGAAACGTTTAAAAAACTGCTCGGCTGCAATCAGACGGGATTGAGATCCGATATTAAGAGAAAATAAACCGAGTCGGCCAAATTACGGCCTTTCGAATGCTGGAGCGATCAAAAAGTGTGCTGCGCCGACTTTATCAATGGTATCGACGAGTATCTGCGTTTTATTAACTCTTGCATCGAGCTGTGAGTGGTTATTAGATTTTGTACGTGTGAATGAGAATCATAATTTGTGTATAGGTTCTGCAATGGCCTACATGTATATTTTAGAAATTAATGACAAATTATGGATTTCAAAGCTTATTAATATTTACTTGTATAACTTTAATTTAATTTTAAAACTTTTATGTGCTATTGACCAGTAGATAGAAGTAAGGATAATACAGTCGAATCCTATGTATCTATCCACGTAGAAATTTAAAACATACTTGATTGGTACCTAAGTTATTAACTAAGTTCACAAATATGGTTTATATACTCATCGGTAGGTATATTTTAATGTAAAACGAGATGTTCCAAAATGTATGGACCCCGGGCCAGGTCCTTGTACACTATACTTATAAATAGAGAAATATATTTAAAACAGTTCTCAACTGTCCAATTTCTTTAAAATGGCTTTGTTTGCTGGTAAAACAAAAGAAATTACACTTGAAATAGCAACACGCAACAAAATCCCGTCATGGCGGTAAGCTGTCATTTTGATTGATTTATGACGTTTGACATTTATTTCTGACATATTTATTTACCGGCAACGAAACAAAAGTGACTGAAGTGACATTTGTTATGACAGCTGACAGTTATTTTTCTATGATCTGTAACTAAATCGGTGCGACGCCATGTTGAAAATCGATAAAAGTAATTTATAAACATCAATTAACTACCACAACAGTAAACATTTAAATGAATGAAATGTATTTTACCCGAATTCTACGTATTTTTCTCTTTTTAATGAGGTTGTACATAGACCTGGCCCATTTTGAAACATCTCCTTTTCCAATAAAACATTGTTAGTAAGATGTAGCTATGCAGCTGACGTCCGCGTCGCTGCTACGAGCTACGCCTGCGTAGGCGAGCTACGCTCACGTAGCGGGGCTACGCGCTGACGTAAGCGATACTTTTGCTGAAACACTCTGTTAGCATTTTAACGTTTCTCATGAACTTGTGATGTTATTCCAATAAAAACACTCCTTAGAGAACGTTAACCTATAATTTAACTAGAAGTAAGACAAGTTATTTTTGATGACATATTCACACACACTGGAGACACTCTGAAATGCAAATTAAATACCACAACAGAAAGGTTCAGAACAAGGGCTGATTAGACATCATTCTAGACTAGTAACCTACATACACAAGACAAACCGTAAATCAACAAAAAATAACCATAAAAAAATCACATCTCATACAAAAATTGATTTACACCTGGCATATCCCGAAGGCGACACAAAATAAAATATATCTGCAAACACATGTAATTTGTGTTTCTAGACACGTGCCGTCTTGTTCCGTATTAAATTCAACGAAACAAGTTGGCACATGTACGTGTTGCTATGTTAAGCGCATTTGTATAGGATTAGAACAAGATTGCTCTGCTACTGTTTTTTGTACTGGATGTTGAAATAAAAATGTCTAAATTAACCAGAAGTTGGTAAAGTTGCGTCTTTCTGAATGCAGAAAGTTTTAAAAGTATTTCCTTGACTTGGGTCACACTGTTAGCGGGTAGCTAAGGACTACTCTATACCTACATAGGGACGCAAATAACCAATTACCTACTTTTTGACCGCCTTTAGCAGAAAAAACGCGTTTTAAATTTTTCGACTCTTAGGATAATAGAGACGCGGGACGACGCGCGTCGCGTTCGGGACGCGTCTCGCACTATTTAAAACATATAGCGTTGTATGACAGCGTTTCCGGAGAAACAATTTTACACGCGTTTGCTTGAAATGCAGGCGGAGCCCGAGGACGGCATAGCCGCGTCGCGCGTGACTTTTATCGTGGCTGCGCACGCAGCATTGCGACTAGCTATTCCTGCACTTCTCCGTTTACGGTAAAACGTAGATCGTGTCAAACCCCCCCCCCGCGCATATTCATAAACAACATCGTACATTGACATATGTTTGCATTTGCACGTCTGATGACACTGTTTGCTATATTTTACAAAAACCGCTTCTGCCCATGAAGATGAACATATTCCTTGAAGGGAGTCATCAATAATATCATAAAAAACTGGCCCAGTGCGAGTCGCAGTTGCGTGCAAAGGATTCCAGCATGATTTCATTTTGTAACATATTATTTTCATCTTATAAATGGACGGAATATGTTAGGAGCGATTTGAAAGAAAACGGAATTAGTGATACCGTGACGGCTGATAGGACCGAATGGAAGAAAAAAACGTGTTGCGCCGACCCCAAGTAACATGGGTATGGGCAGAAAGATTTTCTGTCATCTGAAGGTACATAACTTCATTTTTGGTCTAATTTCTTGAATGACTTCAAAACAATTAATTTTAAAATTACGAAAAAGAAATCACATGATACCCAGTTTGAATAAACTTTTTTTTTTTCTAGTCTTACCCTCAGAAGTGACCCGCATACTCAAAATTTATTTATTTACGTAACGCGTCCGTGTTTGGGTTACAGAAGCTCTTATGTACTTCAAAGGGCATAGAACCATGGTGGCATAGGCCCCGCAGTCATTTTTTTTTCAATTGCCGCGCGCAATCTAACATGCATATTATATGGATAGAGGACACTTCAACAAACCAAAAATATTAGAAACATGGTAGCCTAAAGTGTCACGTTGCCGACATATTTCGAGGTAAAGTCACCCCGTGACATCATGACTATTATTAAAAATTACTTAATTATGTGCATGCATTAGATTAAATTAAAATAATAGTTCCCAACTTGAAGTAATCATTTTTTGGATGAAAATAAAAACACGTGAAAACCACTCACAAAATCCAAAATAGCAGTGTTTAATTTATATAAATGGTTAAATCACGCGCTTATATGCAATACAATGTACTGCATATAAGCGCGTGATAAGTTGATTTTTATTGTTCTCATAATATGGTGACTACCTTCAAATATCTCGGTAACTTGACACTTTAAGGCACCATGTCGCTTACATTTTTTGTTGGTTTTAAATGTGCTCTACCCGTACATGCATGTTACATTGTGCGCCGCGATTTTTAAAACAATATCAAAAGGGCGACGGGGGGCTACGCCAGCTCCCATAAAAAGAAGTCTAAACCCTTTTGAACAGAATTGATCTTGTAGATGCAGAGAAAACTGGCTGTGCCTGACGGTCAGATAGACACCCGACTGATCCTATAAGGGATCCGCTTTTACGGACGTTCAGAACCGTAGAAATGGAGTTTCCATACACCATTCAAACATTCTTAATTTATTTTTGTTTTATCTACAATGAATCACTCGCTGTAACTAAAACCATACCCAAACCATAATGATAGTAGCAAACTGAAACATTTCCGTTTCCATACATTATCGCTCATTACGTTTTAACTCGAAAGCTTCCCAAACCACGTGAAATGCTCATTAAGGACACGGCTATAATTTTTGTGGTTCCGCACACAATTAGTTTAGGAGCCCGTCTAAAAACTTTACCATTAGAAAATTTCCTGCGAACTAATAATGCTGAGAAAAGGCGGTAGTGTGGTGTTTTTGTAATGATTCCAATTTCCTTTCCTGTTGCATTACATTTAGGGAAAATTTTAACTTGAGACTTAACACATCAAGTTTAATAAGTTTGCGATCACTAAGCATAAGCTGAAATATTTTTTTTTATTTAACTTTATCAAGAAAAATTCATTATTGTGTTTTTTCTTTAAATATAACCTGTTTGAAATTAAAAAAAAAACTATTTTAAAAGCTTTAATATAAAGTCAGACTGGCCGGGTCACCTGACTTAAACCCAACAGAGCACGCGTGGGTAGCTCTTAAGCAAGATATTTATAACCGTTAGCCGCTATTCAAGAACGGGACAGGTTTCCCCAAGAAATGCTGGATAACTTGATCCTCAGCATGCCCAGGATGATCTCCGCATGTGTTCGAGCCAGGGGAGGAGTCATTCATTTACGAATGGCACGTGGAGGCGCTACGCTGGGGCGAGACTCCTCTGCCGCGGCAAATCGCAGCGCGGTGGAAGGAGCTCCAGCAGGATCTCATGGCAGTATGGAGACAACGACTATCGCAACCCAGCGCTGGGCACGCCACAATCCAGACGATAAGTCTCCTCTTTGAGGAGTGGCTAGAGCGGCGCCACGGCGACCTCACCTTCCGCTTGACGCAGGTACTCACCGGACACGGTTTTTTCGGGAGGTACCCGTTTCAAATTCGGCGGAAGGATACGCCCAAATGTCAACACTGCGAAAATCGCCCGGAGGACACGGTGGAGCATACGGTGGAGGACTGACCTGTTTGGGCGGAGCACCGCCGTGTCCTCGTCGAAGCGATCGGCGGCGGCGACCTCTCACGTCCGGCTCCGATTCAAGCCATGGTCCGGAGTGAGGAGACATGGAAAGCGGTCACCTTCTCCTGCGAAGCAGTAATGCAAAGGAAGAAGCCGAACGCGTGAGAGAGAGAGAAACGTCACGCCCCAGCCGCCACAACAGAAGAAGACGCCCCGGACGTCGGGAGTCGCAGGGCGATTCTTGGCCACCGTAGGCGCGTGCCTGCGGACGAGCATTTGGTGGCTCACCGTCTGATCAGAACCAGGCCCGGATCCACGCGCGCGCTGTATTCCACGTGCGCCTCAAAGAGCTGTCAGCATAGAAGACGGGGCCCCCTAGGGCCTAAACCTTTTATTAATAAATTGCTGTTTAAGTTTGGTTAAACAGCCTTTTTCTTTCCATCAAATTCCTGTTAGAATTACATTCTGATTAATTACTCAATTTTTGTTAGTAATAAATATTTTTAATTTGAAACAGGGTTTTTCTGTTTAAAGTAAACAAGCAAAAACTATTTTTTTTTTTGATAAAGTTAAATTTTAAAAAATATAACAGCTCTCTCTCTTTATTTTGCTTTTTTCATAGGGACAAGCCCGCCACCCATTCCCAAACACCGCAACTACTGAAAATATAATTTCCACTTCCCTCATTATCAAGCAGGAGATAGAACAGAGCTAGGCCAGAGGCAGGGGTAGGTACGCTTTCATATTCGAATTCATTGGCATCATAAAAATTGATTGTTAATTTTTAACTAATAACTTATTAACATAGCTGTCTACTGGGCCTAAACAACCTATAGAGTCGAACCAGTCGAACACAACGAAAATAAGAAGAGTGACGTTTTTGTGGAACAATTCAGGAGAAACCGGTTATAAAATTCATACTAAACAAAACATGTAACAAGAAGAATAATTACCGATTCCTCAGAAACATTTCAAACAACTTGCTGAAAACATCATAGAACAACATTAATAAAAGGTTAATTACACGCGTAAGTATCTTCTTCTTCAAATAAACTTTGAAGACTACTGAATAATTAAAATAACAAAAACCAAACTTTTTCATTTAAAACTCAACGCGGTAAACTTTCGTTCTGGAATATTCTAAGTCAACATCTATTTTATAAGTAACTTTTCATGATACTTAACGCTAACTTAAAGTTTATTCACCGTGTGGTGTGGGTACCTACCAAATAAAATAGGTAGATACCAAGGTAACCAAGATTTCTTCGTGCTATTAAGAACTTAATATACCTAACCTTGTTACGAGATTAGAATCTACAAGTCTAACGCAAAAATTAAGCTAGGAGCTCACTGTAAATTGCTTTGCTCTTTTTTTACTTTTTTTGATTGGGCCTCATGAATAATGCTAATGTAGAAATGATCTAAGGGTGTAGGTTGTGAATCAACGGTAAAGTTTTCAATTGCACGCAATTTTCTCTTTGCCATTGCGTTGTTCAATATTCCTTACAATATGATTACGCTAGTTTGAAATCATACCTAGGTTGTTTAATCTTTAAGGGAAAATAAACACACTTAACGTTTTATCTCTATAAAGAACGTAAACCTCAGGTAGGACCTATTACATGACTTTATGTGAACACGGTAACCCAAGGTGGTTTTCTCGTTTATTAATGTGTTCAACCTCATTATTATTCTGACCTACTCATTCAAACCTGCCCGATCTCTCGTTTCTTCATTCTTTATGCGGCCGGTGCATGACATAACACATTTTTGGGACCCCTCATAAGCGCTCCCATTGCCCGTGTTCATTTATTTTCATGACATTTTATTTGATTAAACTCTACTAGCAAGTCAATTAACGTCGTTTTTCTTCATAATATTTAAGTAATTGCTATATTGAATAAAATTGGACGGTAAATAAAACTTGTTTATGGAAAATAATAATATATGATTTGTAGAAACTGATCCAGAAAGAAGGAAATTGCGAAACAGTCAGTATTTATAAAAATCTCATGCTTTTGTTATTTAAAATACTTGATTTTTGTAGCATTTTTTAAAATCAGAATTAATCAAAATTGCAGTTGCGCAGAGTGAGCATAGTTGTACCATAAGCTTAACTATACTTCACGTAGTTATAACTTCAGTCCCTGACACACATGCTTTGGTGGCAGATTGCACTCATTCTCGGTGCAAGGACTTACTCTGATACCCTCCCCTGCTCTTGTTTAATTTTGCAAGGAGCACTCGAGTTACGTAAAAGGTACTAATCAAGTACCTAACACTTACCTACCTTCATACTACATTTATGTGATGCTTTAGTGGTAAGATAAATCCATTTTTGAGTATTTTTCTAATGCTTTTTATGGGACATCATCAAATGATTTCTACCGCTCTGCCGCCAAAAACGAGTATCAGACTCTTACTGACTAAAACTCCAAAGGCCCTTCGCGTTCCAGAGCCGCGGTAACTTTTTCGAACAAAACCTTCCGCAACCATAGCAGGCACTGGCCCTGACGGGCTCCGTCAATTATGCTGACATCTCTTTGAGAGGCACTTGGAACCCACCCGACAGAATATCAGCATCTGGGCTCCACCCGACAAAATATTAGCATGTGGGCAAAAAGACAGTTTCCAATGAAGAGTCGTTACCAGCATCCCAGGGTACACCGTTCCGCAAACTTGCCTTCTCCCCGGACGTATCCATAAAATAACTCCAGTTCACGCGCACACGGGGAGGTGTTTTGTCCAAGCACACAGTATTTTTCTACGGCTACTTTTGCCCAACAGCGAGAAGATACATGTTTATTAAAAAAAATAACCACGTTTGGCCTTTTTACTTCGATCCTTCACAAAAATTATGCATGGAACAAATTCGAAAACTATTCCTAAAGTCTAGAATTTTATATACGGAAAGAAGTCTTATTAAAAATATTTAATATTTTGCTCCGAATCGTCCAATAACCCACAAACTTTACTAAAATACTGATGTAATGAGCTATGATTAAAAAAACTTCGTACAAAGTTGTTTCGGAATGTAAGCCGAAAGGGTTATTAAATTCTTTAGATGTTTTATCGGATAGATTCGTAAACTCGTTGAGGCTTCATATTGCAATACAATATGGCCGATTAGAATTAATATAAGATGGTGTCAATAATCGTTATTCAATTAAAATAAGACTCACTTCAGGCCAGATGGGGCGCGACCCAAGCCCTAGTGCTGGGCCTTTGGTAGTGAGATTCAAAATCCTAATTTAAATTCGAATCTTTGAAAATCATCCGTACAACTAAAACAATACAGAAGGAGAGAGAACGTGAAGCGAGTAGAACAACACCAGCAAATGGACAGAACTTAGTGACTACGACCGCTCCGTCTAGAGCGAGGGGAAGAAGATAACAAAAACAATACCTATCTACAAACATAAGCTTAAGCTATAAGCCACTGTTTAACTTACCTTCTATCAAACCCATCCTTACCTAACCACGAGTAGAGGTCATTTCGTAATAGTCACAAGCACAAGCTAACCGGTTGTTACCAAGAAAATAACCGTAAAACCTTAAACGATTAAGCAAAAGAAGAATCTCAGTACCACTAAAACTAGTGTTAAACACATCAGTCTGTAATGAATGACTAACGGCAAAGTTTGAGCACTCAAAGTTTAGCGCTTCAGCAAAATCTTTAACTACTTACAGGAACTTACACGTGATTCTGAGATAGTTATTTCACGATTTAGTGCTCTAGTTCAAATGGTTTTAAACTTGTGTAGTAAACGTAAAGAAACAGTGCCCGTCCACAAAGGAAAAATGGATAAAGGTTTGTTCGAGCTATCTACCTAAAAAGTGTACCTTGGCTTGTAATTCACAATGCAAAGCATATGTATATCTGGCATAGCAGCCGTAAAAAGATCCAGCAAAATAACAAAATTAAAATAAAACGCAAAAATAAAAATAGCGAATTCAAAAGTCGGAAAAATAACCCCGCCACATAAAAATAAACGTATGACTCCCACAAGACCCGCACGAATTAAATTCAAAGAAAAAATGAAGTTGTAATTGAAATAATTCCTTTTATTAACCTTACCGCCATAAAGCGGTGATAATAAAATATCCACGACTTTTATAGCTACCCTATTGCGATGAAAAATTCACAAAGTGGAATTGCTTTTAAGGAGATCTTCACCCCTCCCTGTTTCAGACACTGAGATATTGTTACCACCAGATCCTTGAGATATAATGAAACGTGAAACACTTCAAGATTCTGGAGATATTAATTGAATCTGTGAATCAAGAAAGTGCTGCACATTTAGCGTTTCTGTTAATTTTTGTAGCAGGTTTAAGCTTTTAATCTATCTGTCACTTTAAAGGGCGTTAGTATAGGAAGTGTTGTAGTACCTAGGTCATGTTGTGTTACTATGGATTAAATTCCTGTAAGTATTATCTGTATGTGATTAATAGAGAGAGACGTCGCTACTGAGTCAAGTCTATATAATTTCAAATTCCGAAGATTAACCAAAGGAGGCAGCATATAAAGCTAGCTGGAAAAAAATAGGGGGAGACTTTGTCCAGCAGTTGAACAATATAGGCTAATAAAGACAACTAAACTTTTTTAATTCCGCACAGCTAAGATGCAGCGAAGACGACAAACTATCCGTGACGCACATTTTAGTCTGTCAAAATAGAACCTATATAATTATATGCAGTAACGCATACGACGCGCAAAAAATTCGCGGCACAAAAAATCATGTCAAAAAGTGCGCGAAAAAAATCGAACGTTTGCTTCAACGCGCGCTAACGCAGACGGCGTTTAGTATGCAATCTACACTCGTTAGTGGGGTACGGACCCGCCGACAGAGTAATCGAAGATGTGCGTTGAGTCTGCGTAAAATCCGCGACGGACTTTTTGCATGCCATGCAGACATTTTATGCACCACAGGCTAGATCGCACAAAAAATATATCGTCTGCGCTGCACCTAATCGTTATGTAATTAGCAAACCGAGCTACAAATGTGGCTGCATGTTTTACAGTAGATAGGTAGATATGTTTTGTTTTAAGCTAAAATCTGCGCAAATACAGAGATGGTGTGAGAACATTACCGTGGGAACGTAAAATAAATGCGAACAAACACACAATTTGTTCAGTGGAGTGTGTGTATGTTACGACAGACCTGAGTATGATAAAACACTGAGTTTCTGTCACACCGAAGCATATGTATAGCGGCAACATTAACACATTTATTAGTTACAGCAGATATTGTCGCCATCGGGACGTAACTAATAAAAAAACCCAATGGAATTTGTACCTCTTTACAATAATATCAATGTATATTTTTAAAGAATTATTTAAAAATGTATTTTATATATGTAAAATATGAACAAAATATTAATTCAAAAATCTAGTCAACCACCGACTTCTAATTCGATAATTTTAATTGTTCGAAGTCTTCAAATGATAACATGCTGTTCAACAAGGCAATGCCGCCAGTCTCTTCAGCACATTACCAGCTGACAGCGTTGAGGACAATTTTTTTATGCCACATTTTAGTTTGTTGTATTTTATTTTATTTGTTAAAATGATTTATTACTAGTCGACCCACGCAACTTCGTCTGCTCCGCCCCTATTGGTCTTAGCGTGGTGATATAAATGGGCTATCTAATACTGAAAGAATTTTTCTAATCAGACCAGTAATTAGCGCGTTCAAGCAAACAAACAAACAAACTCTTCAGCTTCATAAATTATTATAGATTGTTAATTTGATTATAAGTCTTCAATGAATCTATATTCCCCTAATCCTTCCACTAGAACTAAAAATAATACAGAATATTAAGTACTAGTTGACCCGCGCAACTTCGTCTGCTCCACTCCTATTGGTCTTAGCTTGATGATATATCCTTTAGCCTTCCTCGATTAATGGGCTATCTCACAAATCGGGCCAGTAGTTCCTGAGATTAGCGCGTTCAAGCAAACTAACAAACTCTTCAGCTTTATATAAGGTATAGATAATTAAAAAAAAATCAATAGGTTCATATTTACGTTAATCCTGTACAGAAAAGAACAGTTTATTTTCTTCTGGTAAACAACGGTGTGATCAGCAGCCTGTAACATAGGGAATGTTACAAAATGTTCGTTGTATTTGTGCAAAATGATACATATTCTGTTTATTTGTGTAACGACATGCTTTCGCTATGAGTGCGGATTTCTGGAACAGTTAAGTAATTCAGCTGATTGAACCTTATCTTTAATAGTATGACTGGCTGTTTCTATCTTTTTCAAACCAAATTGTGAGTAGATCTCCTCCAAGGTATGGCTCTTTCATAAAATATCTGTTTACTACTTTGACCAAAGCGAGAAGTCTCGATATGTGACCGATCGCCTATCGTGGATCGCGTTCGAGATTAACTGTGTACGTGTGGTCTTAGCGTATTCGGTCGGTAGAGGATCGGTAACTATTTCGAAACTTCCCGCCCAGGTCGTCGTTCAACCTGTGCTTACAACCCGTAAACCTGGGACAAGGTAGAAAATAAAAGAAATGTAATGAGAAAGAATGAAATTGTTTCTTTGATAATGCCTTCATATTTCTTCGCAAGTAGTTAGCACAAACGTACAATAATAGCAAATAATCCTTCTTCAAGCAATTTGGTTCTAGATTAAAACCATTTCACGAATTGCCGAGAAATGACTTTAGCAGGATTAAACATTCAAGTCTCTTACAACGAAAAATATAATTTGTACCCAAACGGTGGTATAAATGGCACCATAAAGAAGCGTGCTTTCCTCCCTAAAGTTAATAAAAAGGTGATAATAAGACAATGCTATTTGGATAAGATATTCAAAGCAAATTATTGCAAATTGTTTAGCTCTCTCGGAACGTTATTCAGAATTGGGTACCCAGAACACTGAAAATATTCAAATGCGTTAGTACCTAAGTGGCTATATTATTTCTCGCAAAAAGGCATTACTTATGGATTCTCTACGGTGTCTGTCTTCCCGTCACAATCAAACTATGAGATTATAAGTCGTGCACGTTTCAGTCTTTTTGAAGTTACTTTAATTTAGATGTTTCAAAACTTTAATACAAGTCGATAACATCGTTGGTGTTATGTCCCCCTATCACTTGTATCATGTCCCATGATAAAAGCAATAGGATACGTTATTTTAATCATTTTTAGGGTTCCGTATCCAAAGGGTATCCAACGGAACCCTATTACTAAGCCTCCACTCTTCGTCCATCCGTCTGTCTGTCAGCGGGCTGTATCTCAAGAACTGTAATAGGTAGACAGTTGAAATTTTCACAGATTGTTTATGTCTATTGCCGCTATAACAACAAATAATAAAAACTAAGGTTTTTGGTACGGAACACTTGGTGTGCGAGTCCGACTCGCACTTGGCCGGTATGAACTAAATATAAATAAATTGAAATACAAGTTTTCTATCCATAAAAATTTAATTAAGTTTATAATTATACCTCTAACATAGTCTCAAAATCTTACAAATAGGTCACCTTACACGCTGGATTCATTTCGCAACACCTGACGAATACACGACGTTTATCATGCAGCATCGGTAAGGGAGAATAAGACCAGCTCTATGCACCAAGAGTCGGATCTAACTGTCGTGTGTTGTCGATCATAGTGCGAGGATCCCTCGCAAGACCTCTACAGCAAAAGCAAAAATATTAGCTTCTTGCAACTTGCAATGATGTTTTGGTAAAGCCTGTTTAACAACAAATATTTTTCAACACACTCTAACACATGGATATGGAAAGATTTTCTGAAATAAATAGATTATGATATGATAATACATGGATATTAAATGTTTTTTCTGAAATAAATATATTATGATATGATAATACTGTATCTTACACCACCGCTTTTTGGGACGCAATAAAGTGTATTTCGCACTTGTGCGGAAAAGTGCGATAGCTAGCCCCCACCTTTTAATTTTGTTTTCAATTACATCACGTTGGCCGCCGGGGCAGCTACCAGAAAACGATTAAAATACGCCACCCATTTTTAAAACTAAATATTGTGTGCACGTTTTTGGAGAAAGTGTGTTGATAAACATCTTTTGATACTCGTGGCTATTTTTCATTGCAGTTTCTAGGCTATGTAAAGGCCAAATTTGCCCGCTTTCATCTAAATGTACTATAATTTAATTCTGCCTTTTGTAATCTACTGCTGAATACAGATAATCTTCTGCCTTTCCTGAGCTGCGCCATAACACCCAGTATTCTACTTTCTGCATCTTCTTGTTTGTCTTACTACTTTTTTAAGGCCCTCTCGGGAGTGTTCCACGCTATGCCTGCCGATACGTGGCCTCCACTCTACGACTCGTTTCGTCAACCAGCTGACGGTTTTCCGATAGTCATGTGTTACCACTTCTATGGTCGACGTCGAAGTAAATTTGAAATAACGGTCAATGACACACCTACATTTATCGATATAATTATATTATTTACTAGTTGACACGCGCAACTTCGTTTGCGTCACAATTTTCATTACTGCTCCGCTCCATTTGGTCTCCTCTATAAATGGGCTATCTAACACTGAAATAATTTTTCAAATCGGTCCAGTAGTTCCTGAGATTAGCGCGTTCAAGTAAACAAACAAACTCTTCAGCTTTATATATTATTAGTTGACCCACGCAACTTCGTTTGCGTCTCAGTTTTCATTACTGCACCGCTCCTATTAATCTTAGCGTGATGAAATATAGCCTATAGTCTTCCTCGATAAATGGGCTATCTAACATTGAAAGAATTTTTCAAATCGGACCAGTAGTTCCTGAGATTAGCGCGTTCAAGTAAACAAACAAACAAACTCTTCAGCTTTATATATTAGTTAGATTATTTATTTTTTTGAAAGAGTTTTCTACTCGTGCTTAATATATTAATTAACTATATTAATTATATTCTTTTTTTATCGATATAATTTATTTATAAAGACATAAAGCTGTCTTGAATCGACATATATAGTATCCTTTACTTTTTCTAGTAATGAATAACGATGGAGACATAATTTATTGTCCTGGTACTAGGAAATATTAAGAACTGATCGTTATTGCAAATTTATCTGGCGTCGACCTTAGCTAAATCGGTCAATTCTACTGTTCATTAACGCCTAATCTTAATCCTTAGACCTAATTGATTTGGACAAGAAATTAAGACGTTTTTTCGTAATTCCTCACGGATATGGAATAAAGGCCAAGTGAAGTTGCTGGTAAAGTGATAGTAGCTTTACAAGAATAAACATACAAGTACTGGGCATCTTTAACCATTTGGGCGGTGACTTCGTATAGCTTTGTCTTTATGTCCGGATAACTCTCCAACAAGTCTTCCCATGCAGGCAGACTCAGGTACATTAGATCCACGACCTACGTATAACAATATAGGATTTAACATTTTGCTTATAATATATTTCCACAAAAGCTACAGATGTTTGGAAGGCATTTCAAATCCTATGAAATATAGCTCGTCACTAAACGCGTTTTCAGACTGCTATGGCAGCTGTGAAAGAAAAACCACAGAATTTCTCCAAACTGACAACTGGGTAACGAGCCCAGTGAACTAGGGTCGATACCTAGTTTGAGGCGAGCGATCCATAAAAAATAGGGCTGTAGAAAATTGAAATCGTGTGTAATACACAGACTGTTTTCAACCGATGCCTTTCTGAATTCCAACATCATCTACATGTATGCTACACAAAATAAACATCTATTCGGCTTCAAAGAAAGTTATCGACATGTCTCCTACTCGATTATGTATTTATCTGAGGTTTATTAACCTGTTAAATAAAAATATATTAAATTGTGTCAGGAAACTAACCGTCCGTGTGTAGTAAGAATATCGAAAACTAGTGTTGGGAAACAGTCCAGAAACACATCCAAAATAGCCATTAGTATATAAAATTGACACTAATCGGCCTTCACCACTGAAAAGAAAAGAGCATTCAATGAAATGAAACAGCACTAACGGAAACATATTATGCAATGAACTAATTTTATGACGTTTCGTATCGTTAAGGGAGTTTTACAAAATTATGTACTCGTATGAACTAGTTGACCCGCGCCACTTTGTCTGCGTCACAATTTTCATTACTGCTCCGCTCCTATTAGTCTTAGCTTGATGATATATAGCCTATAGCCTTCCTCGATAATTGGGCTATCTAACACTGAAATAATTTTTCAAATTGGACCAGTAGTTCCTGAGTTTAGCGCGTTCAAGTAAAAAAACAAACAAACTCTTCAGCTTTATATATTAGTATAGATTTACATGGAATTATGAGTAGAAGAATGGATTGAATGAAAATCAAAATCGCTAGAAAAGGGTTGCCAAAGACGGCTAATTTAGAGACGTATGGAAAGAATTTGTGCTACTCCTTCTTTGTCCTAGCCATTTCCCATTATTTGGGGTTTGCTCTCCTCGACAGTCTATCCTGGGTTGCCGAAACATTTTTTTGGGCAAGCTCTAAGTCCTTGGATACCGTGGACCACCAGGTGGCTTGTGGGCGTCCTCTGCTTTTCTTATTGATTGGCAGTGCTAAAGAAGTTGTGCTACGCTGACCACAAATAAGGGCCGGCGCACATATGGTGGAGTGCAGCGCAGAGCATGCCAGTGAAGGTTTCTAAAAGCGTGACACATTAGGCGAATTTCTACCCGAGAAAGCGCGCGGATACGCGAGTATGCGCTAGACTGTACATACTCGACAAACCATCGCGCCGTCATTCGTTTTGCAATTTTAACCGAGTCCAAACGTGTACGACCGGAATCGGATGAGCACATGGTCGCGCAGCTGTGCAGTAGCGTTCCTACGCGCTACATTTCACATGAAGTCGCTTCGCTGCTCTTCAGGAATTAATTGTTGTGTTAATTGATTTCAGATATTATTTCAATAAAAGTTTGACTGTGAAAAATGCTCATCGCTGCGCTCCGAGATCGCCGGCCCTAAAGTGGCATCGGAGCAGGATTAATACGAACCAATGAATACTTACGATGCATCAGTACACCACTTCTCGACTTCACCTTCATGAATGAAGTAAGTGGTGGTGAAGATGTCTCCCTCTCGCACTATGCACTTGCCTAGAAATTATAACGAGAAATGTTAGTGATTCGAACAAAACTGATATCTTCAGAATCTTATCTCAAGGACCGGGCTTAGTACGCGTTTCGGCCGATGAGTTTCGTCCGATCTGGTCGAAACAGGAATTTCATTTATTACTTTTACAAACATATGTTTTACACTGTTTAATGAAATATTTAAACAGTGTTATTTATTTTTGTTTTATATTTTTGTTTTTTTTTTATAAAAAGAAACATTTTAAAATATAAAAAATAGTAGCCCACTGGTATCGGGAACAGGGTCCAAGCTACCGGTGGTCAGTGCTCTCACTACACGCGCCGTGTCCAGGTGAACTGCTTTCTGGATCAAGCCATTGAGCCATTTATTTTTATTCTACCTATAGTAGGTAGAATAAAAATAAGTTTCAATAAGTTTCTTAGACTCGCCATAACAAGACAATTTGTACCAATTACTTAATTTATCTTTAAAATTGTGCTTATTCAGTTTCTACAGTGAGAACCTTTTATTAATTTAATTTTAAAGGCTGGAACTTTATTTTGGTAACCTGTAATTCTTGGAAAGGTTGTTTCTTTGGTACCAATTTTTAAAACTCTCTAAGAAGATACTGAAGCTTACAAATTGTATTCTAAATGTATTAACAAAAATTTAAAATGAAAAACCAACCTGGGAATATGACCAGTCTGTAAAATCTTGCACACAGTTGCCTTTTGAAATAATCTGGCAGTTGTCGGAACGTTGGCGCAGCTTCCAAATGATGAATGTATAACGCAGTAAATAGGTCCTGACGTAAGCAAAGTGGACCTTGGTACGCTAATTCTGGTAGCCAATCCCCTGAAAAGCAAATTATTAATATTTTCTTTGACGCAGCCCTACGATGTATTACTACACATTTAGGCACTTGTCTCACCGCCGGCGAGGAATCTAGTAGCTATCGACTATTTGTTCGCTGAGAAAAGGGACAAAGATATAGATGTCGTGAGAGTTAAAGAGACACATACATTCATAGTCGATAGCTAGCTGTTCACACTGCCGGTGGGCGGCTCTTACCTCTAGTTAGTCGCAGCGACAAGAACTATCAAAGATCGTACTCGGTCAGCGACACTCGCTCGGCGATGCTCGCTTGGCGGTCAGAACTCACCAAACAGCGGTAATTTCTACCTAAGTGCGGGCCGGAGCGAGTATTGGGAGTAAAAGCCCGTCGCACAAAAGCACGGGCTGAAAGACGAGCGTCAAAACTATCCAATCTTTTCACTCGCTGCTCGCCAACTAGTTTCGAGTTTGAAGCTTTACTTGCTACTCGCTGGTTGCCGGCGGTGGGACAAGTGCCTTAAGTAAGGTTTTTCAGTAATAATAACACCTAGCTTCCCAAATATGTTGAAATTGGATTCAGCTGAATAGTTAACATAACGTCTTAAGAGTACTGCCTCTTTGACATCTACGACCCAAGTTACTGGTACCTCTGTAAGATTATTCGTTTGACTATCGGGACCTTCACAAATCGACTTTTATACCCGACTACAGCAAAGCCAAAAGGAAGGGTATGTATGTGATGTTCCACTTTAGCGCCTCAACCACTGAACTGTTTTTTGATGAATGAGGTATCAACAGATTCGTAAAAAAGTTGCGGCTGACATAGGTTTTTAATAACACTTTATTTTTCAATGTTGTTAAAGTCAGCTTAGTCCAGTCTAACCGGGTGCAGTGGACTGCCTATAATTATAATCTCTATAGCCGAAATCCCAGACAATTCGATAGGTACCCTTGGTAAGATGTATCGGCTGACTTTCGGGACATTAGTGACACAAAACTTTGTGAAAAAACATTATTTACCTTAATTAAATAGTGTTGTTCGACAACATCATCGGTTACCATCAGTGGTCAAACGCGTGCTTATCAATAGTTAAAAAAAAAAAGACGTGTGGCACTCGGAGACTGCCGCGGTAAAGCTATTGCATAGCATTTTTTATCAACTTATGCAATTATAATTATATATTTATTTTATTTAAGTATGCAGTAATTTTTTTTCTTTGATATTAATTCAAGTTACACTTTAAGCTAAAAAAAGTAAAAAGTAAAACTGAAAACTATCACCGCTGTGCCGTTCGGAGTGGGGGGTGTTAGGTTTTTTTCGTTACGGAATTTCTGGATTCGGTCTCCACGCTCAAGGCCCGCGATAGAAGCTATGCAATAGCTTAAAAAATTACCTATAGTTAATTAGTATTTACAGATGCTTACCTACCGAAAATAATAACATTTACCTTTCTGCCTCTTCCACACATGATCAGTATAACTTTTAACCATCTCGATGAGAGATTTATAAATACCGTTGTCTGTCCAATAATTCAGCATAGATTGAACGTTATACTCGTATTGATAGAAGACGCGGTACGTATTCATCGCGAGGTTGATCGCCACAGCCATTATCCACAAGTCCAAAAGATACATAAAGTACGTGATAACCACTTGGTAATAACTCTGCTTGAGGGACATAGCAATTACCTAAAAATATATTTATTAGTAGACGGTTTATGTACAATAATACGGTAATACTACGATAATCACTACATAGTATAATACAAAGTCACTTCCGCTGTCTGTCTGTCCCTATGTATGCTTGATCTTTAAAACTACGCAACGAATTTTGATGCGGGTTTTTTTAATAGATAGTGGTTCTCGAGGAAGGTTTTAGTATATAATTTGCGAAACCGCACCCGTGCAAAGCCGGGAAGGGTCGCTAGTAAGATATAATGTTAAAATATACATAAGTGTTGTTTTTGAGTAACATGCTAATTTTCTACTACAAATCGGTAAGGTACTTGTCTCACCGCCGACGATCAGCGAGAAACGAGTAAATTTAGAAACTAGATATGAATTGGCGAGCAGCGAGAATTGATTGAGTAGTTCCGATAGATAAGTCGCAATCGTACAGCCCGCTCCAGATTCACGCGAGATTCTCGCGAGAGAGTAGAGCGGGCTTACCACTCGCTTCGGCCTGCATTATAGGTGGAAATGACCGCTGGTTGCTTTTTCGGCGTGAGTTCTAACTTCTGACTGCCACGTAAGCATCGCCGAGCGAGTATCGCTGAGCGAGTATTATCTTTGATAGCTCTTGTCGCTGAGTCAAACTAGTAGTAAGAGAGTTCTCGCTGGCAATGTTAACAGACAGCTATCGACTATTAATGCATGTCTCTTTTACGCTTCGTCAGCGGTCAGACAAGTGCTTATGGCACTTACGGCCGGAACTCAGTATATGGTCTACATCCTGAATCCAAATTTCTCTGTTCAGCTGTTGAAGCGTAATTGTTTAACAAACCTTCATAATGAGCTATCTATATAAATATATAAAAACTAGGCAAGTGCGAGTTGGACTCTCATACGAAGGGTTCCGTACCATGGGAAAAAAGAACAAGTTTCTTTTTTATTATTTGTTGTTACTATGCGGCAATCGAAATACATATTCTGTGAAAATATCAACTGTCTTCCTATTACGGTTCCTGAGATACAACCCGCTGACAGACAGACGGACGGACGGACAGATTGACTGATGGACGGATGAATGGACGAACCCACGTACAGCGGAGGCTTAGTGATAGGGTTCCGCTGGTTACCATTAGGGTACAGAACCCTACGCGCATCACTTCGTAACGACTGACCCAAATTGGATAATTCTTTTTTGTTGGGGTAGTTAATTAATTTAATTTATGAATTTTAATTTAATTATTCTTTTTTTTTGTGTGTGTGATTTTAATTGTATTGAAATGGGTGTAAATGACCTGAATAAACGAATTTCATATTGTCAGGGCGTTAGTATGAAAGAAATAAAAAAAATACATCCGTGTGAAGACGGGGCGGGCCACTAGTTTATAATATTAGTTAGTAGGAGGAGGAGTAAACTAAGCTGTACTTACAGTGTCGAGGCTGGTATGGGTTTGTATAAGTAGTATAAAAGTAAGTGCTACGATGTAATCATGCCCCCAAAACCTGGGAACTACGAAAGTGTTCATAACCCTGCTTTCATTGAAGACCGCAATCGTGCGCGCACAACCTGATGACAAGACATTCTGAGGTTAAGTTACCAACAAAAGCATTAGGATCATCATAATTTCAGCCAATATTCGTTATGCCCATATTCTTTCCCTCTTGTACAATGTGCTTTTTTCCCCAACCACCCCTCTATACCTAAAGAAACGTTTCCAGTTTCTTTGTAACTCCCACACAAGATTTCTTAGGTCATCAGATAACTTAAAACTTAAAATGCCAATGCATTCCACAATTTTCTTAGATAAATCTTTTACAGTTCAGGCCGCTCGTTTATGGAATGCTCTGCCTTTGTCAATTAAGCGCGCGCTATCACTGCCTGTTTTTAAAAGACTAGTTAAGGAACACTACTTGTCACTATGATATTTGAATTATTAGTATATCTTCTTCCTATATATTAAATATGTATGTATTTGTGTATATATTTTTGTGTATTGTATGATTTTTATAATGTTTCAGTTCATATTTATTACCTACGTATATTTCTCTGTTAAAATTGTTTATTATGTTTACACCAATTGTAGCCCTATGTCATGTCCAGGCTGTCTCTTTCCATTCCAGGTTGCCTGGAAGAGATCGCGGAACGCGATAAGGCCGCCGATTGTATATTGTTTTAGTTTAAGATATTCTTTGTTTTTTTTTTTTGGTGTCCAATAAAGCATAAATAAATAAATAAATAAATAAATAGATAAATAAATAAATAAATAAATAAATAAATAAATAAATAAATAAATAAATAAATAAATAAATAAATAAATAAATAAATAAATATATAAATAGATAAATAAATAAATAAATTCGTCCACTACTGAACGTATACTTCCCCCAGCACCAACCAGGGGGGTCCTGAGCAGTCCGAATCTATTCGCTGCCAGCCACCTTTTTTAAATCATCATCAAATTATTAGGATCCCAGCCGGTACCATCAGTAAAAATTTCAGCGTGAAAGCTGAAGTGAGGACTGACGAATTGCAGCATTACGCTGAACGATGGCTGAGTACGGTTTTCGCAGATGTTACACATATTATCCAAACCTCTATGATGTTTTGGGCTTAGCTTCCTGTGTGACTGGATGCAGCCGAGTACCAGTATTTTATATGACTCTCTTAACCCAGTAACCGGGAAACATAGTACCCCTTAGTAAGATTCTGTCAGATTTTCTTGCTCCTGAACATCCGTAACGACTGTCGCTTCTCAAATGACAGTCGGGACCAACGACTTAACGTGCTTTCCGAGGTACGGAGAAGACTCTGTATGCAATCGATAGTAACCCATTCACGGACTGACCGCGGCAAGTATTACGTAACCTAGAACTTCAAAAACTCTTTAAGGCTAAGGCCATACTATGGTTTTTCCCCGACGCGATTAATCGCAAAACCGCAAAACCGCTAAACCGCTCAAGAAGCACGGGAGCTGCGAAAAAAACCGCAAGTATTGCCGCTTATATTAGTTTCCTTGATTCACAAAATAACACGATCAAAGACTATGGCGGTTTAGCCGTAGTGCGGCCTAGCCCTAACTAAACAGTGTTTTAAGATGATATTTTACCTCCCTTCCTATGTTTAGGCTGCACCCATTGACTGAAGTCGATAGACGTATTCAAATGACTCGTATCTGCGATATTAACCGGGAATTGCTCGTCTGAAACGTAAAAGTATAAATAACAAATATAAAAAGGACAGATAAGTACCCACCTAAGATAAAGGTGAAGTACGATATAGGCGTCTTATAGAGATTAGTAACTTTATAGTTACTTATGAATTATGATCTTCATATCAAGGAATAAGGGAGTATTCACACTTTCAGCTCTATTCAGCGTATGCTTATAAAAAACAACGATTTTGTATGGAGATGCGTCCGCATCCATTCAGCTTTTCGCGTCTTTTCAGCTTTCGCGGCAAACAAGAACAAAATGAGGACAAATTATTTTCTCTGTTCTGCCGCATTCAGCGTCGTACGCGGCCTTACGCGGCGGAACAACACGGTACATGAGTGGTTCTCAACTCCTTATGTGACTGACACGGGCATTGCCACATCAGGGATTTTAATTTGGACAATATAAAAAAAATTCGCTAATTAATCGTCGTATATCAGAATTAATCGGTCACTGGTTCAAAATTTTTAAAGGTTTATAGGTGGCCGATCTGGGGTACGCCTACCCCAGCTTGGTCCGCGGATGAATGGAACGAATGGAGCTGAATAAATGTGAGTAGCCGAGAGAAATATAACTTGCTGCAGAAGTAAAATCTAACCGTATTAGGAAGAAATCTTATGGATGATGATGTTTAAATAAAGTATGTGGTTGAAGCTACTAGCAAACATGTAAGGATTTTTAAAGTCTAGTAAAACTGACCTTGACATGCAAACAAGATCCATCCACATGTGAACAGATGCACCAGCAGCAGAATAATCGCAATTTTCAAAATGTGAGGAGCTTTTTGACTCTGAAATTGTACTGATGAGAGCCTATGCACACGGCGTATTTTTAACGCGCTTATGACGCACGGATAAGGCGCTGTAGATGACCAAAAAGCAGTGTCTACATCTGAATTTCGTTTAACACGCGTTAGCGACCATCATCTGCGCGTCGTCGGCGCGTTAAAAAAAACCGTGTGTGAAGGCCCTAAGGCCTCATTTACGGAGACGAGTGGCGTCGCGTGTCGCGTTGTGCGGTTCGACCCGCTCTGAATTCAAACATATGGCGTTGTATGAGTGCGTTAACGGAGAAGCGATTTTATACGCATTTGCTTGAAACGGAGCGTTTTTTGCGGCCGAGCCCGCGGCTCGCACCGCCGCGTCTCACGCGCACGCAGCAGCAATTCTCGATGAAGCGATGCCCGTGGCGGAATCTTCTGTCAGTCATATTTGGAAATTGCAGAACGCAGACGTAGTCACCGTCACAATGGAGGACGATATAATCGATATCAATATGAGTACGTGCGCTCCCATCTTCCGCTAACCTAAAACTGGTCGGTTTAATTGAGTAACCCACATGCGCCGCAGCGTTGCTCACCGCGTTCTATGCTACACGCTTGGGGATACGACGCGGGTGCAGTGGCGGGAATCGCCATGCTACCCGCCCTGCATCTCTATGAACAACGTCTTATATTGCCATACGTTGGTTTTTACGCGTGCGATGATAAGTGCCACTTGATGCGCCGCCGCTCCGTAAACAGAAAAATCGTACGACGCGTCGCGAGACGCCACGCAGCACGCGACGCACGAAGCTTCGCTTCTCCGATGAGCTCTTAGGCCTCGTTTCTGGAGACGCGTGGCTTCGAGCGTCGCGTGCGGAGGCGCGACCCGCACTAAATTCAAACTTACGGCGTTGTATGAGAGCGTTTACGGAGAGGCGTTTTTACACGCGTTTGTTTGAAATGTAGCATTATTTGCGGATGACGACGCCGCGTCGCACGGGGCGTCGGACGCAGCGCCGCACGGGGCGTCGGACGCAGCGCCGCACGCGGCGTTGGTCGCAGCGACGTACGCGGCGTCGGTCGCAGCGTCGTGCGCAGCGCCAGTTTTCTTGAGTCCTGGGCAGTCTTGTTCGAATAGTAACAACGAACAAACGTGTAAATACGTGTAAACGTGTAAATGTGTGTGTAAATGCCGCGTCCACCGCCGCGTCCACCGCCGCGTCCGCAGCTACACTTCACGCGACGCGCCATGACCCTCGGCTCCATGAACGAATTCGTACTTAATCATATGTTTGTTTTTGTGCGTGTGAAGACGCGGACCGCTGCACGCGCCGTCTCTTTGTGAACGCAAAAAACGTCCAACGCAACGCTAGACGCCACACTGCACGCGACGCGCGAAGCCACGCGTCTCCGTAAACGAGGCCTTAGTTTTAGTTCTAACAAAGGTGTTAATTTTAATCTGTATTTAGGAAATCAAAAAATAAAATTTGATTTACATAAAGAACTAAATATAATGCGATTAAAGACCTACCCTAAAGTCTCTGCAGAAATGGTATTCAAAATCAGTAAAGAATTTTAATCTCATCAATCTTGCAGTTTGAAATCTCCAATCGTCAGTAAGTAACGTAAACAGTGGAACTATTATAGAAAAAGCATCTAGATATAGATCCCAGTTTTTAAATTTCTTCATTCCAAGTCGGCGCCGGATGCACTTATTGTTGATCACAACGAGTTCAACCTATAAGACAAATTGTATATAAAAATTTTATGTAAGTATGTAGTATGTCATTTTTAAATTAAATTAAGTTATTGTTTATTTCGACCAACAAAGGATCATATTAGCACACACTTTACATACATAGAATAAAATAACGACTAAAATACATATGATATACTTATAACATTAAATTGAAATTCATGATAAAAGCAAATTTTGAAATAAAATTATAAGTCAGCTTTAAATATGAGGCGTACAATAAAGTTATATAGTTATATTAAATAATTAAATATGAAGTCAAATAGACGTCTCATTAAAGTCTTAGCTACACGCGACTCTACATTCTACATATTGTATAATTTTATTTATTTACAGAATGTACTTAAAAAAAAATGGATAAGAATATTAATAAAATTAAAAATTAACATATATTTATTTGTATTAAAAAAAAAATCATCATTTTAGCCAAGAGACGTCCACGGCAGAAAAAGCCAGCTGACTCACGCGTACCTCACCCAGGCCTAACAAAACTGTGTTTTTTATACTTTCTGATACACGGTCGCAACTCCAGAACCATTCGGCTCTATTGGCGGGCAATTTGCCCGTTGCCGCTTCAGCTTGGCAATTTTTAGTACATGATAGATCTGTCTGATCTATACTCCATCCGAGTAGGTAGTTAACTAATTTACATGCGTACAGTTAATGCGTGTCGCTCAAATGTAGATGAAATCTGTTTAGAATTTAATAGCGTCAAACCGTACACAATGGGCCTCATCAAAAGGCTCAAAGTCTCTCAAAGGGCAATGGAGATGGCATTGCTTGGAGTTTCCTAGCGTGATCGAATCAGGAATGACGATATCCGTAAGAGAACCAAGGTTACCGACATAGCCCGAAGGATCGTTAAACTAAAATGGCATAGGGCAGGGCCGAAAAGTTCTGGAGTGGCGATCGCGTACCGGAAGACGCAACGTTGGAAGGCCTCCCACAAGGTGGACCGATGTCCTGGTGAAGGTCGCGGGTAGCCGATGGATGCGAGTTGCGCAAGACCGGTCGTTGTGGCGACGCTTGAGGGAGGCCTTTGTCCAGCTGTGGGCATCTTTCGGCTGATATGATGATGATGATAAAACCGTATACGACTGAAACGCGTTATCAACTCGTAATTATGCAGAGAGTCCGAACTATTTTACGTTCGGATTATTTAGGAAAGGATAAGAAGTAAATATAAAATTACTTACAGTATACAATTCCGCTACAAAGTTCGCTATATCAATAGCATCCGTGACAAAGATGGCGCAGTAGAATCTGAACCATAAGCTGGAGTCAGCAGGCAGGAATATGAATATGAGTACCAAACAGGACGAAGCGAATGGTCCTATCAACCACGCCAAGTACAGCCAGCGGGTGTACCACACGTTGTTACGAGCCTCCACAGGAGCTTGACTCCACTAGGTGGAACAAGAAGTATAATTATAATAAAAAAGTACTATTGATGTTAATGAGAATATTGAGATGGAAGTGAGGAAAAACTAGTATAGTAGAGGAAGTTTAGAGCAATTCCCTATTAAATTCCTGTTATGTTTGTCTTGATTTGGGGTAATATCTGGCCACTTCATGAAATGCACGGTTCGGTCAGATCAAACCTATCCGAGTCGGAGTGCCCTAATTTCCCTCAAACCTTTCTTTAACTAACATCGGCCAAATCATGAAATGGCCAATCCCACGATACGCCATGACATATCAATATCCTAATATGTAAAATTTGTAATTTCTTCCGTTACTGAATGGTTGAGTGAGTAACGTGACTGACAGACAACGTACAGCCGAAACTACAGGTTGTAGAAACCTGAAATTTAGTGTGTAGGTTTCTTGGTGAGTGTAAGGGGAGCACTTAGAGAGGATTTTGGGGAATGTGCGACGGAATTGCATAATTTAATTTCGACAAGCCCGTTCCATCATCGGACCACAAGACGAACGGCGATGCGCCACCGGTACATGGTGGACATCCCACCCACGCGCACAAAACGTTTTGGGAAACATTCATAATGCGTACAGCTAAGGAGTGGAATTCCCTGCCGGAGTCTGTGTTTCCCAATAGCTACAACCTTGGAGTCCCCCCTACGTCACGGACACTAAGACTACCTCCTCGGACGAAAGAGTTGCGTATGCGATAGGATCGCGTTACGCCGCTCATCCACCTCAGCATCTTAATCTTCGTGACGCAAAGCTCCTGGGTGTGTCTGCTTAGTACTGGCCAACACTCGCCGCCGTACAGTAGGACAGGCCGTATGATGCATTTTCATATCTGCCCCTTGAGCTTCGGAGGCATTTTGCGGTCGCATACAACGCCGGTTACTTCGCGCCACTTCGCCCAAGCCGTGCCTATACGTACTTGGACATCGTCGTCCACGTTGCCAGACTCGTGCAGCACGGATCCAAGGTACTTGAATGTATCGGACTTTCTGATCAGGTCCGAACCTATTCGGATGGTGTTTGAATCCGTGCTGCCACAGGACATGTACTCAGTCTTTGCCACATTTAGTCTCAGACCACCGTTTTCAAGCGTGTCCTTCCAAATGTTGACTTTACGCTCAAGATGGGCTTTGTTCTGATTAACGAGGGCGATGCCATCGGCATACATCATTAGCCATGGAGGCTGATCTTGGATGTTTGCCGTAACTACATCGAGCACTACGTTAAACCAGAACGGGCTAAGAGCCGAGCCTTGGTGAACGCCAACAGATATTGAGAAGCCATTCGATTCGCCAACATTGGTCTGGACAGAGGACGCGGAATCGCGGTACATGTCTCTGAAAATGTCAACATAGGCCTCTGGAATGCCCCTGAAGCGCAGTGCCCTCCAGATGCCTGCCGAGGTATAAAGTCGAAGGCCTTCTGCAGGTCTAAAAAAGCCCTATGCAAAGCCCTCCTTCTCTCTCTGTAAGCCTCAGCCAGAGTCCGTAAGGCGAACACTGGGTCCATGGTGCTGTTACCCGCCCGGAAGCCATATTGACACTCAGAGACAGTGCACTCGCTACGGAGCCGTGTGTCAATGATGCGCTCGAAGAGCTTCATGGTGTGGCACATGATCTTGATACCGCGGTAGCTACTACAATCCTGTACGCTACCTTTGCCTTTGTATACAGGGATAATCAGGCTAAATCACCACTGGTTCGGCATTTCCTTGGTGATCAGGATGCGGTTAAAAAGATCCGTCAGAAGGTCCACGCCATGTGGGCCCATCGCCTTCCACACCTCAATTAGCACATTGTCAGGCCCGACCGCTTTCCGGTTCTTCATGTGGCGAAGAGCAATGCGGGTTTCGTCGGGGGAAATAGGGGAAATAAGTCCAAGGTTAGGAGGCGGTTCGGGAGGAAGGTTATGGGGATGCTGTTTGTTAGACAGCTCCGCGAAGTATGTACACCATCTCTCTTTAACAGAGGGAGCATCGTAGAGCAGCTTACCCTGGGCGTCCCTTACACAGAGATATTCGCTAATGTCCCGTGTAGTTTTCTACCGGGCACGCGCCAGCTTAAATATAAGCTTTTGCCCCTCCGCAGTTTCCAGCTTGTCGTATAAGGGCGCCAGACTTTTGCTGCGGGCTCTGGCTACAGCTTTTTTGCATGCGCGCTTAGCCGCTCCATATGCCTCCTTGTCATCTGGAGAGTTGGACCCTTGCCACTGTTTAAATAAAACCTTCTTCTTCCGAGTCGCCTCCTGCAACCCGTTATCCGTCCACCACGTCTCCTTGCCTATGGTGCGGCCACCACGAGAAGTGCCAAGGACGCCTTACCCGCATCGGTGATTGCTGAATGGATCCTACTCCAGATCTCTTGAGCGGACTCATGCGGAGAACTGATCTCGAGATGGTCAACCTCCGCGATGAAGCCCAACTGCCTAGGACCATCAAGCAACTACCACTTAGTGCGGGGTTTGCGTTTCTCGATCACTTTCTTCTTTGGTACAACCGCAAAATCCAGGACAAGGAGGCGGTGTTGAGCCGTTAGGCTTTCGCCTGGGATGACTTTGCAGTTGGTAACCTTGCCAATGTGGCACCGTCGCACCAGCAGGTAATCTATTTGGGTTGAGTAGGCACCACTACGGTACGTAATGAGATGCTGGGGCTTCTTTTGAAAGATGTGTTCGCGATGCCTAAGTCAGACAAAGCGCAGGTGCTGAGTATACTGACTCCCTCTGCATTTAGTTGGCCATAACCAAAACCACCGTAAACACGTCCGTACTCTCCAAGTCTCCAGCAGACTGACCTACGTGACCGTTGAGATCCCCCCCAATCAAAACACGTTTCTGGTTTTTTTTTTATACCGATTTAGTGAGTGGTACCTGCGTACCTACCACTAAAAGTGAAAACACAAACATAGCGTGAGGCGTGATATTATGTTATGAACTGGTGTAAACAATCAACAGACATTTTCGGAAATCCCGATTCATGTGCTATCATTTATTGAAGAGTTCCATTTCCGACCCCCGAAGTTCTTCATCAGATCTTCACCAAATTGAAATAGGATCAGCCCGGAAATACTCTTCCAAACAAAAAAATAATCGGCCAAATTGGTTAACAATTAGCGAAATATCGCTGAACAAACATTATTCAAGGGATCCCATGATCAAATCCTGACCTACCTGATACCTTCAATCATCAGCTCAGCACCATGAGATAATGATTATCAGGCACACCAGGCACTGAATTGCCTTAGAAAGTTTATGAATTTAATGTGCCTTCAAAATTTCCCTCGATTTTCATGGGATCCCATCATTAGATTCTAATTTGGTGACAATGGGACCACCTCAAGAGTATAGGCTTTCGAATAAAAAAATACTTTTTAAAATCGGTCCACAATTGGCGGAGAAATCGGTGAACAAACATAAAAATATATATATATATAAACCGAACATAGAACCTCCTTATTAAATATGGGTATTTTTATTATATATAGGTATTTTTTTTAACCGACTTCTTCAAGAAGTCGGTTCAATAAAATACCGGCCAAGTGCATGTCGGGTATGCGCAGTGTAAGGTTCCGTAGCTGCACATCACAATTGCCGATTAAGAATGAAGCTTTTTGTTTGATTCTTTGAATTTACATTTTCAGCCTTTTTAGGTAACTAACAACTTTATTTAAGTAAACAGTTTTCCATGGAACTTATACGAAATTTTCCATCTCCAAATTTTATATGTTGGTCGACTATTCCTCGTTAATTATAAACCTCATCCCGCCGGCCATCCAGACGCACTGCATCTTACCATCCCTTCCTTGTTGCTATTCCACCAATTCGCACTAAGCATTTCCAAACGTTAACGTTTTTTTAAACGTTCTTTATAATGCGCATAGCAAAGGAGTGGAACACTCTGCCTGCGTCTGTGTTTCCAAACGCTTACAACCCTAAACTTTTCAAAGTTAGAGTGAACAGGCTCCTTCTGGGTAAGCTCGCTCCATTGTAGACTTTGTCTTTGTCTTCTCTGAACTAGACTAGAGTCAAGAGCAAACCCATAACAATACTATGAAGAAGGAAGTGCCAGAGTGAAGGCTGGCAGAACGGAATGGGGAAAAATAAAATTTGTATTTTATTTTTCAATGTTTTTTTTTTTTAACTCGGTTTATAAAGGACAAGGTCAGGAACACGATGACAAAGTAAAATTATATCAATAAAACTACTTGAAACCGTTCAAAATGTTGACTTGGGGGTCAAATAAATATGTTTGTATTTTGCTTGAGTAGCGTTAATTTACGGGCATAATATGATTCGAGGAAATTAATAGTTATATTTCCGTGAAAACTCACCGGTAAACGTATGGTTTTACTTCCACGCAAGAGATATTGGACAGTATCGTATGGATTCTCGTTGAAAATATTCCTGGTAGCCATAAAGTCGTTTTTTGCTTGCCTACTTTTTCCAATTGCTACCTTCATCTGAAAAGTGTGCTATTTTAAACAATAATCATAATTATGTCCCAATTTGTATTTCAATTTGTTATTCGTAAATGTTTGTGTGACGACATCTTTTGACGCCGGCGTTAATTTAGCAAATTCAAAGAATGTAAGATTACCTCATCAGTAATGGTATTCTGGAACTCTGTTACTTTAATAAGCAGCAAGTCTACATGACCATCGGCTCTTGCCGTCACACGAATGGGACGCAACTTTACTCCCTCTAGCTGACCAAATATGTCGCCCTGCAAAATAATATATTGTTAAGAGCTAACTTTTCCCGAGGGTTTTGAAACTGACTCACAGAGACCTGAAAAGTATCTTAATCCTGATAAGGACCAACCCGACACCCGTTAACCAAATTTCACCCAAATCTGTTCAGCTGTTGAAGCGTGATTGATTAACAAACATAAATGAACTTTTACTCTTAAAACATCTATACTAATATATAAAGCTGAAGAGTTTGTTTGTTTGTTTGTTTACTTGAACGCGCTAATCTCTGGAACTACTGGTACGATTTGAAAAAATCTTTCGGTGTTAGACAGCCTATTTATCGAGGATGGCTATAGGCTATATATCATCACGCTAAGACCAATAGGAGCGGAGCAGTAACGAAAATTGTGACGGAGACGAAGTTGCGCGGGTCGACTAGTACAAAATAATCTGTTGATAAAATATATTTCTGTCTGTAATATTCTACTTCTGTGTATAAATATCATTAAGGGCGAATTTCACCAACGAAACTGATCGCGATGAGCATGCAAACTACGTCTACAAGCTGTCGCCGTTATTTTCAGTAGAATATTGACACTGACAGCTCTTGAACCGCTTGAAAGCACTTCAGTTATACTGATCGCAATAATTTTTTCCACGGGCCTATTAAAAACAACTTCACTATAAGAAACTGAAAAGCTTACAAAGCTTTTGGAAAATTCTCTATAACCATAATTATCAACTTAAAACACTTCTCACCTTTGTCAGTATTATGGTCTGCTTTCCGCCTTTAAAAATATTGACTCTTCCACGGTGCACTATAAATACATCAGGAACGATATCCATTTCCCTAAATATATCGTAACCTGGTAGAAAATAGGCCACATGGCAGACACCAGCCAGGTGTCTTTGCATTATCTCGCCACCACCGATTATTGAGTCCAAAATAGATAACGTTCTGTTCAATAAAACATAACATAACATTTAGTATTATGTGGATAATGTTGTTAGTAGTACCTATAATAAGGATTTTTTTAAGAAAATCAATATATTTGCATTGTACTACTGTTTTTTATCCCAAAACGAAATAACACACTTTAAAAAAAAATCGAAACACCTCTGAAGTTTTGTTTTGTATGAGTTTTATGTATTAACACGATCAGTGCATATAAACTGCGTTCAAGAGCTGTCAGTTTCGATATTCCACAGAAAATAATGAAACTGACAGCTCGTAAACGTGGTTAATATGCTGAACGCGTTCAGTTTCATTGATGAAATCCGCCCTTAGTAGTGTATATTATGACAACAAGTACTGTTTCAATTTTTTTGATGAAAGGAGTAATAATAGGTCTTTACCTATGAAATTGCCGTTTTGTATGAAAAAATTTAAACGAATTGTTTTCGTGTATTTTTTATTTGTATTAATCGAAGTAATCACCCATGTTATCAATGCATCTTTGCCAACGCAGTGGCAGTTTATTGATGCCCTTCTTAAAGAAATCAGCTGGACGGGAGGCAACAAATTCTACAAAGGCATTTTGTAGGTACTGCCTCTCGGATATTGATTGTTTTTCCCGCCAAGAAGTTATCCAAATTCTGGAAAAAGTAGTAGTCTGTAGGCGCAAGGTCTGGTGAGTAGGGCGGATGACAGAAAGCTTCCAACCCCAGTTCTTGCAACTTGGAGACCGTCTGCTGTGCAGTATGAGGTCGCGCGTTGTCGTGCAGGAGCAGCGGAGACGAGCGATTGACCAATGCTGGTTGGAGATGTGCCAGCTTCTCCATCATTGTGTTCAGTTCTTCACAGTACACATCTGCAGTAATGCTCACCCCGTTTGGTAAGAAGCTGTGATAAATCACACCGGCGCTAGAACTCCAAAAAGTGACCATCACTTTTCTAGGGGTAAGTTTTCGTTTAGGGCATTGTTTAGGTGCTGAACCAGGATCCAACCAACTTGCTGAGTGCTTGCGGTTATCAAACAGAATCCATTTTTCATCGCAGGTAACAATGCGGTTCAAAATTCCTTCATTTGTGTGTCTGTTGAGCAGTGCAAGGCACGTCTCGACGCGTACTTCGCGCTGGCGATCATTGAGTTCGTGGGGCACCCATTTGTTAAGCTTTTTTACCTTGCCAATTTGACGCAAATGGACCAATATTGTTTTGACGCTAACTTCGAAAGCTGCTGCTAATTCAGCCGTAGATTGTGTATCATCAGCTTCCACAATCGCCTTTAATTCGTCATTGTCGACCAAAGTCTTCGGACGACCGCGAGGTTCATTTTTCAGGTCGAAATTTCCAGAACGGAAGCGAGCAAACCAATAACAGGTGGTGCGTTGGTTTGTAGTGTTAGCTCCGTAAACGTCGTTGATGTTGCGTGCCGCTTGTGCCGCGTTGCTGCCACGACGGTATTCATATTCCATAATTACTCGAATTTTTAACGTATCCATGATGACGAAAAAGATTAAAATGCGATGAAAATGTAACACTAATCAATAAACAAATGACTACTTTTGACAAAAAAAACCATGTTTTTAAAATAAAGTTAATTTGAAATTAGAATTCTTAGCCAAACAAAAATTATTTTGATTTGAAATGGTCAGTACCTACTGCAGAACGGCAATTTCATAGGTAAAGACCTAATATCATGTTAAGTTTAAAAGAAAATAATGAAACGTCGAATAAATCTTGCATAAAAACGAACTTTTTATAGAAATAGTAACTCAAATCCTGTCGAAACATCACACCAATGCGAGCATTAGTTAGTTGTTCAATGTTTACACCTCTTGTCCTGTAAAAGAAAAATACCTTGTAAAACTAATGTTTTTTATCTTTATCTTTATCTTTATCTTTATTATTATCTATACTAATATATAAAGCTGAAGCGTTTGTTTGTTTGAACGCGCTAATCTCAGGAACTACTGGTCCGATTTGCAAAATTATTTCAGTGTTAGATATTTATTGAGGAAGGCTATATAATAGGTAATACACGCTCAAGCCAATAGCATGCGGAGCAGACGAAGTTGCGCGGGGCGACTAATATCTTTATATATAATTCCACTGGACGTGTGTACTACTCTGTCAAGAAAGTACCGGGAAAAGATCAATAATACACAAAATGTCTGTTATTCATCCAAATTTATTTTATCACCTTCAAAGTATGCTCCTTTAGAAACGATACACTTGCGCCAACGAATAATCCATTCATCAAAACATTTTTTAAACGCTGCTTCCGGAATTGAGTTCAGTTCTCGCCGCGAATTCTCCTTTATGTCTTCTATCGATTGAAAACGGGTGCCACGAAGTGGTAATTTGAGTTTAGGAAAAAGAAAAAAGTCAGCAGGAGCCATATCTGGTGAATATAGTGGTTGCTGGATGGTATTTGTTGAGTGTTTGGTTAAAAATTCGTTCACAATTATAGCCTTGTGCGAAGGCGCATTGTCGTGGTGCAAAATCCAAGAATTTTCTTTCCACAAATCTGGCCTTTTTCGTCGAATTTGCTCTCTTAAACGCCGCATAACGCTCAAATAATATTCTTTATTTACCGTTAGACCTTCCGGTAAGAATTCAGAGTGCACAACACCGCGATAGTCAAAGAAAACAGTCAACATGACTTTGACTTTTGATCGACTTTGGCGTGGTTTTTTCGGTTTCGGTTCAGTTGGAAGGCGCCACTCCGAAGCTTGTTGAATAGTTTGCATGTCAAACTCATAAACCCACGTCTCGTCACCAGTAACAATGCGTTTCATGAATGTTGGGTCCGAACTGACTCGTTCTAGCATGTCCTTAGCGACTTTCATGCGATTGAGTTTTTGGAGAAAATTCAGATCTTTTGGGACTAGCCGAGCAGCAACATGTTTCATACCCAAATGATTAGTTAAAATGGTACGGATCGACTCGTGAGATACAGAAAGTTCGGCGGCTATCTCTCTCAGAGTCGAATGGGGATTTTCAGTCACTATTTCCTTCATTTTGCGATGTTAACTTCAGTTGCAGACGTTGACGGCCTACCAGAGCGAGGCAAATCTTCCATCACATCTCGACCGCTTTTGAACGCTTTGAACCACTCATAAGCACGAGTTTTTGATAAAATCGATTCACCGTAAGCCTTCTGTAACATTTTCAGTGACTCCGAACACGAAATTCCAATGGCGATGCAAAATTTAAGACAAACTCTTTGTTCGCTATTTTTGTCCATTATAAAATTCGTAATACACACTATATATCATATTACTAAAACCAGCACTGTATTTAATATAAATAACAGATGCAACTCAAACTCCGCGCCAAAATGGAAAACAGTTGTGCCAATCTAACAACTACAAAAAAACAAAAATTTGAATTTGGAACCATAAACAAATCATCCATTCCCGATACTTTTTTGACTGAATGGATGTCACTGAACTCCTCCTAAACGGCTGGACCGATTTGAATGATTTTTTTTGTATGCGTTTGGGTGGCGCCCTGGATGGTTTAAATTCACAAATCAGCCTTGCAGATGGCGCTGCAGTCGGGCAGGACAACGTCTCTCGGCTCCGTAGGTATGTAAAAATTTTCCGTTACTGAGTGAGTGAGTGACCGACAGAACTTACAGCCGAATCTACTGGTCGAAGAAAGCTGAAATTTGGCATGTAGGTTCCTTGGAGAGTGTAGGGGAGTACTAAGAGAGGCATTCCCGAATGTCTTACGGGAACGAGAAAAAACGGGATATGCGCGTACGAAGTCGCGGGCAAAAACTGTTATTTGTTATACAATCTTTTATTATTTTTTCTTTGACGATATAATTAATGTACTTGGCATAACATAAAATGTAATATTATATACATTTTCTTGCTGACGACCTTAAGGACAATGTTGATATTGACAGGGAGCGTAGGGCATTGGTGGCCCGAGGTAACATGTTGGCCTGAAGATTCGCTCGGTGTAGCAACCAAGTGAAAGTCACACTTTTTAAGGCATATGGCCAGTGCTTCTACACGGGTAATCTTTGGGTCAATTATAAAAAAAGATCGCTGGATGACCTACGCGTGCAAAATAATAACATTTTTAGGATGCTGTTGGGACTGCCACGATGGTGCAGCGCTTCTGATATGTTTGCGCAAAACCGAACCGACGGCTTCCACGCTGGCATTCGCAAAAAAACCGCGTCGCTATTGTCAAGGTTGCGGGCGAGTGACAACAACATAGGTACTTACTAAAAACTGGCGGAGAGTATCGACTCTCCGATTATTAAAAGTTTTGTGAGGACAATCACTCAACATTAGTTTAGGGATATCCTTTTCTCATTACTATTTATTCTATTCTGTCTTCTTGTCTGTTTTATTTTGGCTACTAACACTAGTAATAGGTTATAATATTGTTAACTAACACGCTGGATCATTGTTGTCCGAAAATAAAGAATTATTATTATTATAACTAACATTCCTCGATGTGTGCTGTTGGAAACGATTGATTTGCACATTTGTATCATGAATATTTTTAATAAGTTAGTATATAGGATTTATTTTGTAACTGTTTGTCCTAAGTCAATAAAAAAACGCACTTTATTTAACAGTAATATTGACTACCCTACTCACCTCATCCAACAATACCTAAAGTGTTCCATTACTTTTACAATGACTTCTTCCTCTACTCTCTCGGATTTCAGAAATCTCTCTAGTTGGTATATCGAATGTTGAAAAAATGTGTTACTACGACCTTTTAGCACCAACAGCGTTAACGTGTAACATGTTATGAACCTAAACATAAAAATGATATGAGTATACTCAGACAATGATGATTTGCAATCAGCAATTGTCAGCAGAAGGAAAAGGAAATAAAAAAAGATTGTGCGATCGTCATTCTGCGCGATGGTTAACAGAGGAGAATGAGAAAAGTGTTGCAATGACTCCAAGTAACATGAGGTAACAGAAGATTTAAAACATCGGTAATCAGTAAAGAGTTCCGAGATCGTCACATATAAGTAAAATAAATGTCTTACAAAGCTGAACTTTTTGAGGACACACTTCACTTCTAAAGCATTCCACACTTTCCTCAAAACGGTACTAAAGACATGGATAGTAAAAAGCATGTTTCAGCACTATATATGGATATGACGAAGGCCTTCGACTGCGTCAATCATGAGATATTCCCCAAATCAATCAAATCCTCCATGGTTCTGTATGCTGACGATAGCACTACAATAGTGGTATCTGAATTCCCCTCGACTCATGAACATAAGATAAACCGTACGCTATCATAATAATAATGGTTAAAATTAAATGAACTTAAAATAAAATTAACCTAGCTAAAACATTTATAATGACTTTTAAACTAAAAATCTAAATCAAATGCAATCAATGTACATAATAATGAACAAATAAAGATAGAAAACATAAACTCGACAAAACTACACATAGACTAGGACATGAAATGGAAGACACATATTGAACAAATATGCACTAAAATTGAGTCGATATTCATATGAAACTACACCATGCGCACTATGCGCTTTAAAATCAACAGACAAATGTAAATCACATTTTATAAGTTTAAAAATATTGACATTCCTATCACTGTATATTTATGAACTAGCATTAGACATTAGAAATAATATTGTTAAATATGAAACGTTACAAAGTAGCAGGCTGAGAAAAATGTTACACAGATGTATTCATTATTGATATTAAAAAATTTAATCGATTACTAACTGTATGAATATTTGAAATTTGCATGTATTAGATATTTTCACACCTGTTGAGGATAGAATATGGCATGAAGAACTTTTTTATTTGTAAACACCTCATTTATGTACCCATATTCCAGCAAATAAATTATTTTTATTGTATTACTGCTTACCAAAATAAGATACCGACTGTGATTAGAGAAATACCAAGTCCCAAGTTTGAACGATCAATGGAAAATTTGCCAACAGTCATTCTCATCATACCGTATTGGACCAGGCTTAAACTTTGAGAGAAAATCTGAAAACAATAATGTAGGCAATTAGAAAACACTTAATTCTGCAATAATTTCAACAGGAATGAATTTACATGACTAATAGTCTTCCTGACCAATTATTTCGGATCAACGAAAACTAGCCATTGGTAGCGTGGGAGTATAGTCTTCTTTTCTTAAGGCCTTCTTGGTCTGGTGTGTATGAGAGGTTTCTCATGCAGATCTTTCCCAAGTACTCTTCTAGGTATTTCACGCATCGGGCTGTTCTGCTGCCAATACTCCTCCTTCATCTCAATACTTTAATTAAGTAGCCAATTATAATCACGTACCAAATGTAGTTGGTGCTCATTTAATGTTTTGGGCAACTCAAAAATCTTCGGCATCCAACAATTGTTTCTAAGGCTTATGTTAGTTAAATCATTCATTTCATTAAATTTAAAATGCACGCAGTTTGTCATAAGGTAGTGGCTCATTCCCAAAGCCATTAAAATAATGACAATTTGCCACTTAACTATCTGCAAAAAATAATAAAAATAGACATCTTGTACAAATTACACAGTTCGAAAAAATAATAACATTGAAAAAACAACATCATTATAGCTGCTTACTTAATGAATATGATTTTTGTACGGTAGATAGGTATTTATACAAATTTTGTCTGTCTATTGTTCCGGCTAATCTCCACAAACGCCTAGACCGATTTTAACGGAACAATTCACAGCAAGGTAATTTGTTTTTTTTTTCATCATCACTTAATGTTTCCAGATATATTTCAAGTCTATGATAACAGTTTATAAATAGATTAAGCTTTTACAAACCATTACATAACACAAGTTCACCGTTGGGGTATCCGTAATATAACCAAAATATGCAAACACAATGTACAAATGCGCGAACTTGCATATTGTATTTGTAAGTAAACCAGTATCATCGCTAATTTCTCGGTACAGAAGAGCTTTTAATATAGAGAACCAAGGAGCGGCGCCGATTAAGTCTAAGGCAAATCCTTTGGTTAGATAGTTCTTCAAGCATTTCCTTTTATCGGTAATATAAACTCCGCGGTAGTCGTAATAGGGTAGCTAAAATGATAAAAGACTAATCAGAATATTGTTTACATTTTCTGTGAAGCATTTTCGTGTAACATATATTTCTATTTAGAACTCCAGAGCCCTTATTATCAAATTTAGAAAAACAAACCCTATGGCACAAAACATTTAAATTCTATTGCAATTCATACCTACTGTTTAGGGCTTTGTAAAAACAAATGGTCACTTGAAATTTAACATAAAATATAGAGCACTAAAATCAATATTCGAGTTGGTGTCGATTGATTCAAATTATCTCGAAATTAATTAAAAAGTAATATGTATTATTTTCAGGCTTACAAAACACTTGATGATGATGTCTACACAAGCAACTAAGTTACAGAATGCACTGATCTTCGTGAGTATCCAACGTGATGATGCTCCAACACCCCCTTAAACAATATTAAACTTTTAGCCCTACTCCTCGCGGTAGGTACCTATTTCAAAATTGCACCTTCCACTATTAATAGGGAATATGCATGAAAAACTTATTTATCAACTATACAGTTTATCTAAAAATATACAAAAACATAATACTAACACTGAAAATAGAACCAAAATTACTCGAAAAACGAAGGAGATATAATTATTTTAATCAAATATATCTGTCCCTCTCGCGAAAACGCTGTTTACTATGGCAGTTGTTTAAGCGTCATAGACGATGACGTCAAAGTTTACATCGGACTTCACTTTCTAATTGTAATCTTCATTCCCGCGCGCGCTATTGTTGTGAGCGGTCGTTTACTAATTTTTGTCACAGTTTATTGAGCGCGTACTTGTTATCTTGATCGCGCGCTGGACAACCGGTTTTGCCGGTCGGTCCCGGTGCACCTATTGCTTTGTTGACATGTGTGAATCAAATACAAGTAATGTAAATATAAATTCACTTTCGAGCGCTGACGAGTTAGAGGATAATTCAAATATGGAAGTTGAGGACAATACACAACAGAATCGCACTGAGACGGCACGCATGAAAAGGCTAAGAGATGAAAACTCTTCTGAAGAAGGATGGATTGAAGTGAACAGTAGACGAAACAAATTAGTGTGTAATAGAGGAGACCTAGGTGAGAGAGAGAAAGAAGATAAGATACAAATATGTGTGACTTGTAAAACACCTTTGCCTAAACAGTTTGCGTTGGCGCGATTACTAAAAACGCACAACATTACCAGCAGCAATATTCACAGAATTAAATACGTACATCAAAATAAAATGCTTATTACATTTGATAATGATACCGGCGCAGAGGAATTTTTGCGTTGTTCAGTGTTTACGGACTTGGGTTGGTCTTGTCAGAAAACATCCGAAGTAGGTGTATCGTACGGTCTTATTAAAGCTATGGAATTGGATTTATCTGATGAGGATCTTAAAGCTAATCTAACAAGCAGTGCTGAAATAGAATCAATTAAGCGGTTAAATAAACGCTGCTCGGATAACCCTGATGGTAACGGCTGGACTCCAAGTGAAACGATACGACTAGGATTTAAAGGATCTTCACTTCCGCCGTACGTTTATATCTACAGTTTGAGGATCCCTGTGGAGCGGTTTATATTCCCAGTTACTCAATGTGCGAACTGCTGGAAATTTGGCCATTTGAAGATAAGATGTCCATCAAAGAAACCTGTTTGCCCCAAATGCTCTCAAAAACATGAAAATTGTACAACTACGTTATACACTTGTGTTAATTGTTCAGGTCGACATTTGGCATTTGATAAAATATGTCCATATTTTAAGAAAGAAAAGAAGCTCAGGAATTTGATGTCGGAATTTAATTGCACGTACAGGAAAGCGCTTACTATATACGTTCCTCCCTCCCCTGATAACGTTCCACATGTGAATTTATCTGAATTAATTCCTGAAGTCGACCAAACACCTACTGTGACTGTCGCAAATACATATAGTTCGACACTGAAGCAGCCTCCGATTGATGTGAACGACGATACGGCCTCCCAAGTCCGCAGTCCACACGCGGTAAATAAAAAAACCCAACCTTTGCCCAAACGTAATTTGAAAAAGCAAAACCATCGACCAGCAACCCCAGTACTTGTAAAGGACATAGCATGTGATCAAGTTTCTGATTCTTCCGATTCTGCAGAGCATATTTTTCGTACACCCAACTTTGTCAAAAACAGCAATAATCCTAATAAGTCTTCCAATAATTTAAATTTTTGGTATATTGTAAGAAAAATTAAAGATATTATAAGAAGTAAAGTATCCTTTCAGGTTAAAATCCAGCAATCAGTTACTATATTCTTCGAATGGCTGACACATTTAATTGTAAGTAGTTTATCTTTTGACTCGTTATTCGATTTATTTACTGGAAATGGCTAATAACAATAATTATATGGACTTTAATATTATACAATGGAATTGCCAAAGTATTAGACCCAAATCTCGTTCACTTGAGTTATACTTAAACCAGGAAAAAATCCACATTGCTGTTTTGAGTGAAACTTGGTTAGAACCCGATAGTTTTTTTAAAATCAGTGAATATAATACCCATCGATTAGACCGAGCAGATGGTTACGGTGGGGTCGCAATTATGACTCACCGCTCTGTAAAGTCTGTTATTTGTGCAACGAGAAGTCGCAATCCTGGCATTGAATTATTACATATTAAAATTTGGAATTGTCAGCATATTGAGAATATTATTTCCATATATTGCCCTTCGACGGTACATACACACGGTATAGTGATTGGGACGAGATTTTTTCTATAGGAAACAGTAAAACTCTTATCTTGGGAGATTTTAATGCCCATCACTCTAATTGGTCTTTGAGAACTGATCGACGTGGCTCTGAATTGTTTGATTCCATGCTAGATTACAATTTTATACATTTGAACGATGGCAGCTTTACTAGAATCAGATTGGTTGATGGAGTTCTCCAGCAATCTAGTCCTGATATCTCATTCGTATCTTCTGATTTGTCTTTGCTAATTACTTGGAAACCATGCAACGAAACACTCGGTAGTGATCATTTAATTATTAAATTAAACTTAATACTAGCTGTTAACCGTGAATATGAAAAGAAAAGAAATTTTAAAAAATCGGACTGGACTTCATATGCTGCATACATAGATGAGTGTTTACAAATTTCATTACTCCCGAGGATCCTCAGGTTCTGTATGATCATTTATATAGTATTATGCAAAAATCTGCGGATAAATATATTCCCTATATTAAAATCCCCCAAGGTATCAGCAATGCGTTTAAGCCAAAACCATACTGGTCTCCAGAGTTGTCCAAAGCTGTTGCAGAGCGGCGTTTGGCCCTTGCACATTTGAGGTCTTGCCCCTCTCCTAGAAACTTAGACATTCTTAAAGAAAAAATTAGCACCGCACAAAGGCTTATTCGTCGCGCTAGATGTAAATCTTTTCAGGAGTTTTGTTCCTCTGTAGATGAAACCTCTTCAGCGTCCGAAATGTGGCGTAAGATGAGATGGTTGAAGGGTCGGCAAATCCCTAATGCCTGTGTGGATAAAGTAAAAGCTGAGCGCCTGCTTGTTGATCTTACTCCAGACTTTGCTTGTCCTGCGAAGCCTACTTTCAATTCAAATAACGCACCATTGGAGTCGCCAATATCAATGCCAGAATTAGTTAACTGTATTAAAAATACCGACACAGCTCCTGGGTCAGATCAAATATCCTTCTCCATGATTAAGCACCTTCCAGCTTCCGGTAAACTTATATTGCTTTTAATATATAACCAATGTTTTTCTTTCGGCTTTGTTCCCTCACAATGGCGCCAAATCAAAATAGTTCCAATCCCCAAGCATAGTAGTAATTCATCTTCATCTTTACGTCCAATTTCCCTAATATCTTGTGTTTGTAAGATTTTTCATTCCATTTTGGCCAAACGTATTGAATGGTTTTTTTGAAAAAAATTGTCTTTTTCCTGAGAATATGGTGGGTTTCCGTAAAGCACGATCTTGTCTGGATAACCTTACGCGGTTGGTTTCTGAAATTCAACTTGGATTCTCGAAAAACTTGGTTACAGCGGCGTGTTTTATTGACATCGAAAATGCATATAACAATGTTGATATTCCTTGCCTGTTACATATATTAGATCAGTTTGGGGTTGGATCAAAAATCTGTGCTTATATGTGGTCTTTTCTATCAGACAGACATCTACAAGTGGCTACTTATGATAGTGAGATGGTTAGATGTACTGGCCGTGGACTAGCTCAAGGAGATCCACTAGCTCCACTGTTATTTAATATTTTAACATTACATATATATAAGAAAGTTGGCCAGATTAATATATCTCAATATGCTGATGATTTTGTTTTGTATTCTTCAAAAAGTAATTTAGATTTAGCGTTTACAGAACTTCGGTCTGCATTACGATATACCAACGTGTTAATTGATAAGCTAGGTTTAACTATGTCTCCAAATAAAACTAAGATTTGTGTTTTTAAAAAGGGTTGCTTTAGGAGTTCTATTCACTTTAATTTTGATGATACCTCAATTGAAGTCGTTAAGTGTGTTAAATATCTGGGTCTATGGCTGGATAGTTCATTAAGATGGAGTAAACAAATCAATGAAATTTCTCAGAAAGTAATGAAGTTCATTAATCTACTTAAAGTCTTATCTGGTCCGGGATGGGGCCTCCATCAAAAACACCTAAGACGTTTGTATATTTCTATTATTCGTAGTAGAATTGATTATGCCAGTTTTTTGTTTGACAATAGTTCTAACTCTAAACTAATTAAACTTGATAGGGTTCAAAACCAGGCTCTACGTGTTATTGGCGGATTTATAAGGAGCACCCCGATACATGTCATGGAAAGCGAGCTATGCCTCCCTCCACTTCATATTCGTAGAAGATATCTAGCTATTAAATTTATGCTTAAATCAAAGTCCTTATATAATAGTAAAACAACAAAGTCAATAGAAAATCTCTCACTCGTTACCGGTTCCAACTATTGGCAAAACAAGAAACTGCCATTACTCATTGACATCCTCGCACAATATAATTCAGTTCCAATACACTCAAGCGTTCAACTTGAAATGTTTTCTCTTGACAAATGGGTTAGTAGTATTAACATATTGAATATAGTATTTGATAACATTCCTAGCATTTCTCAAGCTAAACGACGCTACAGTACTGTACAGTTAAAACATCTATGTACTACATTCATTCGAGAACGATATGCAGGTTACCATACAATTTTTACTGATGGCTCAAAAGATAAACAACTCGGAGGCGCTGCCTTTTTTGATCCCATTCTTTTGAACCAGATGAAGATTAAGATTGATTCAAATATTTCTATCATGCACATTGAATTGATCGCAATATTGGAAGCTTTGTCCTATATTGAATCAATTAATGGCGATAGATTTGTGATCCTGACGGATTCCAAAAGTTCGCTGCAACATTTGGCTCGGCACACTTCTCATATGCGAGGTACTCCGATAGCCTACGTTATATATAAATTAATTTTAAAACTTCAATCTGATTCAAAAACAGTTTGTCTTCAATGGGTTCCGTCGCATGTTGAGCTAGAAGAAAATGATGTGGCCGATTTACTCGCCAAACAAGCGTGTGCTGATGGAGTACCCATGAATATTACCCCACTGTATTCGGATTACATTGGAAAGGCTAAAAAACAATGCTTAGAACTTTGGCAGGAATATTTTAACGAAAGGTCAAAAGAAAAGGGGATATGGTACCGAACTATCCAGCCAGAGATCTCTCGGGTTCCATGGATTGACTGTAGTCTAAATAGAAATTTAATCACTATAGCTTTAAGACTTCGTTCCGGACATACTCCATCAAATAAATTCTACTACTTAATGAAGAAAGTTTTGTCTCCAAATTGTGATGACTGTGGAGTGGTTGATGATGTTTTTCATATCCTGATGGAATGTGTCCGGAATGAAAATACGAGAGTCAATGTTTTTGGACACTGTAAATCTTTTGATATTGGTTTTTGTAACACAATACTTGCTTGTCCAATGTCCGAGAAAGCTAAACAATTATATCAGTTAGTCTTAAGGTAGATTTGTACTATATTTTTTTTGTGTTTTGTACTGGGCGATATGGTCGCTAAGCGACAAAGCCCTTCATCAATAAATTAAAAAAAAAAAAATTGTAATCTTTGAAGCTTTATAACTTCATCGATGATGAAGGTATTTAAAAAATAATTAATGATTGTTTACTAGAGCTAATAAGTATTTTATTTTACAAATAAAAAAATCGCATGCATATTCCCTATTATCTCAGCATTATCCAAAGGTTGACTGTTAGACAATTCCTAAGACATTTTGTGAGCGGAAAGTATTAAATTAACTTGCAAGTTTTTATTTTAGGAATTAATGAACAGGTTTTGATACAGGTCTAAAAAGTTTAGAAAGAAAGAGAGACAAGTTTTCTCTGTCTCACTGAACTCTTGAATTTAAAAAAAAAAAAAACTTGTATGAAATACCGTATGGAATTAATGCTTTTTAATCTCTGTATGCATGTTTAACTTACATAGTATGTTGGATAATTACCTAAAATTGATGCAGTTGTAATAGAAACACACACAATGACAACTCTGAACAGCATCCAAGTTTGCATAAACCTGCAATGTAACATTATTCATAAGTTTTTAACGGGGCACCGAGAATATGATACATAATTGGTTTTCTTTTGGTCCCGTGCTGCATCGTTATTAATTAACCTTTAGCTATATTATATGTATAATTAATATGTAAGATATTTAAAGGTTTGCTCTATTAATCGTACACTTGTAGTTTCCTCGATAAAAAATCTAAATCTCTAAAAAACAAAATAAGTGTCATTACGGAATAAATACTTCAAAGATAATCAGTTTTTGAAAAATTACAAAACCACATGTTTAAAACAACGTATTTATTTCGCATTTTCAAAAATTGTATTTGTTTTAATAATACGAACGAAATACCTAAATTAGCGCGCGTTCCGTCCATTCTAGCTAGAGCCGCCTTAGTAATAAGGTTCTAAGGGAAACCTGTGTGTGGGTCGTTCACTAGCATAGTGTTATGAAGGTACGAGTAAAGTACTTATTGTAGAATAAGTGGGTAGATGACTACAGCTAGGTTAAGCGAGCGACTGCTGCGTCAGTCCAATATATGAGCTTGTACGTATCAGTTGTATAATTTCCTACCCCCGCTCCACGTGTATAATAGTTGGCGACGAGGACAAAGTTCAAGTACATTTCGAAAATGGCAAAATTATCGGTGGGCACTATAACAGTGTTTAATCACGAACATCAAGAATGGTCACTGTACAAGGAAAGACTCGAACAGTGGTTTCTTGCAAACGAAATTGGGAAAGATAAGGATCTTTGACAGACACTTCTCTTGGTCTGCCCAGCTACAAGAAGTTAGCCGCAATCTATTTGCATCTGCAGCATCGTTGAGGAGACTGCGTAATTTTCTTCCGACTGCCACCAGATTGCGCTTGCACAGTCAATTCTTCTTCCCATCCTTGATTATGCTGATGCCAGCTATCTTGATCTTACTCAAGAACAACTCGACAACCATGAGCGGCTTCAATATGTTTGTATAAAGTTGATATTCGGTTTACGCAAATATGACCATGTTTCCGAATTTCGTGCGAAGCTGAAGTGGTTGCCAATTCGCTTTCGCCGGAATGCTCATATTCTTTCAATTTTATACAATGTGCTCTTTTCCCCTTCTTCCCCTCTTTATCTCAAAAAACGTTTTCAGTTTCTCTGTGATTCCCACGCTAGATAAATCCTTTACAGTCCAGGCTGCTCTTTTGTGGAATGCTTTGCCGGTCCCAATAAGACGCGCTCAATCGTTACCGTTGTTCAAAAGGCTCGTGAGGGGAGCATTACCTGTCGCTGTGATAAGATTGTCATTTATTTATTGTTAAGATATGTTGTTAAAATTATATATGTCTCTATGTATATATATTATGATTGAGTAGTGTCGCACCGATGACAACCCCATTTTATGTCCAGACAATTACTCTCCATTCAATAGTTTTTATTTTTTCAATAGTTTTATTTTTATAATAAGATCGGTGTACGATAAAGTATATAATAAATAAATAAATAAAGCTGGTTGTAAACGTCGAGCTATTTAAGCGAACGATTGCTGCGTCAGTCCAGTATATGAGCTTGTAAGTATTAGTTGTATAATTTCCTACCCCCGCTCCACGTATATAACTCCTAGATACGGGGGTACGGGGATGCCGTGCCACCTTCCACCAAAGCCACACATAATGCTAGCTACACTACCGTCAATAAGATATAGTAGGTAGCAGAGGACAAAATATAAGTATGATTGGTTACCCAGATTCTGGGTCTCCCCATAATATGCCTTCAACGGGTAACGAACGATTGGCTTTTATGTCGCCAAGAACTCGTTGCGGTCTTTTCCATCGATTGTACTCATCAGTCATATCCTTGAGTTTACTTAAATACTGAAAGCAATGAAAATAATAATTTTCTTAAATATTTTAGTATTTTTAAGCTATTCGTGATAGGTACAGCAGGTCTAAACAGGCCACTTTATCAGAATCATAATATTAACCACACAACAATCTGTCAAATTTAATTTTTTTTATTTTGTTTATTTTTAATGTAATCTCTTGACTCTAGTCTATGTCAGAGATGACAGAGACGAAGTCTACGATGGATCGAGCCTACCCAGAAGAAGCCTGTTCACCCTAACTTTGAAGACCGAGTCACCCGCGTCCTTAGGAGAATACTCAATTTTTAGACCCTTCACGTGGTCCCCGGGTGGTGCTAATCAGGTGACACTAACTGGGCAAAGACGTACCGCCAAGCGGCTTAGCTGCGTTCCGGTACGATGCTCAGTGTAGCCAATTCAGAGGAGCTGGGTCGAAATAGTTGTTCCAATGCAGGCAGACCAACCAGGCTTGCCCTGGCGTGGGCGTATCAGGAGACTAGTTGCGGAGGGTAGCGGGATCCGAGGCACGGTGCGCCGCTGGCCGACCGCAGGTAGTTGGGGGGCACACATGAAAGGCTGCCCCGCCAACTGACGAAAAATCCCGGAATGCACCATCGTGCTGGTTGGCGACCAGATGAAAGGGCCCGATGGTCATTCCCGGGGGAGGGCTCGGGCGTCCCCGTAGTCTCCAGACTAGTCCCCCAAATATGTCGTCCTGTCAGGGCGTGCCTGAGGGTTAGCAGCATGGAACCTCATTTCACTTCCTTCTCCTCAACGTCCATCACCACCTTGAGACCGAGAAACCAGCGCTCTTGTTCCTGTCGGAGACGCAGATTGGATGTCCGTCGGACGTGTCATACCTGTCTTACCCAGGTTTTACCCTGTAGCACCACTTCAGACCACGCGCGGGCGTATGCATGTACACCCGGGACGACATCTGCTATCGGCGTCTCCGTTACCTTGAAGACTCCAGGTTCTCGACGCTGTGGGCTATAGTGGATACAGGCCTAGATAAAATTGTCTACGCCTACCGTTCACACAGCGGTGATTTGGAGACAACTGGGCTTACACAGCACCTGAGTGAGGCGGCGGATGCGGTTCAGCAGCAGTACCCTTCTGCCCAATTGGTGTTACTGGGGGACTTCAAGGAGTGGCTCTTCCCATACCAGTGCACAGACAATGCTGGACGAGAGACGCGAAAGCTAGCGCTTGCGTTAAATCTTACCCAGCTGGTCCAGGGGGCAACGAGGGTGCCCGATGTTGATTTGCACACTGCTAATTGCTTGGACCTTTTGCTGACAACGGATCCAGACCGCTAATCGGTGTCGATTTCTTCACCACTGGGTAGTTCCGACCATTGTCTGGTGAAGTCTGTATCCGTCTACTCCCCGCCCGATCCTAGCCCAAGAGGCACCCGGCGGGTATGGCAACACAGGTCAGCAGATTGGGATGGCATGCGATCTTTTTTCGCATGTTACCCTTGGCAGCCTACTTGCTTTTCTTCCACTGATGCTTCGTCGTGCGCGGACGCCGTGTCGGATGTGTGCGGAGGGGAATGGAGTACTACATTCCGTTCTCTGACATAGCGAAATCAGGCGAAGCTTGAACTGGTTTGGTGCCGAGTGCAATCGCGCTGATGCGCTTAAGCAAGTGGCGTACCTGGCATGGGTCGCCGCTCGTACGCGCAAAGCAAATGACGTGAGTCGGAAGAAGAGAGCCTTCAACAGGGCTGCCAAGTCCTGCAAGAAAGTGTTGCGGAGGGCTCGGTTTGACCACATTAGCCGAATAGGGAACAAACTTGCTTCATACCCAGCAGGTAGTAAGGCTTTTTGGTCCCTGGCTAAGTCGGTCGAATCGAACTTCTGCCGCCCCTCACTACCACCACTGTTGAGACCCGACGGGAACGCTGGCCCACTCCGCTGAGGAGAAAGCGAACTTGTTTGCTTCTTAGTTTGCGGAATCTTCACGTCTGAATCCTGGTGGCGCGACGCCCCCTGCTTCTCCTGGTGGATGCGAGTCGAGTATGTCGAACATTTGCATTCATCAGAAGGACGTCCGTAGGGTACTGCGTAACCTAGACGTGAACAAGGCTAGTGGTCCTGACGGGATACCGGCAATTGTTCTGAAGACTTGTGCGCTTGAGTTGTCTCCGATCTTGACACGCCTATTTTGCCTTTTGTTTGAGACTGGAAAAGTGCCGAAGGCTTGGAAGCAAGCTAACGTGCAGCCCGTGCCCAAGAAGGGTAGTTGAGCTGACCCGTCGAATTATAGACCCATCTCGGTAACGTCCATACTCTGTAAGACTATGGAACGCGTGCTGAATCATAAGCTTCTGGCGTACCTAGAAGCGAATGATATTCTTAGTGACCGTCAATATGGGTTCCGCCGAAATCGCTCAACTGGGGATCTTCTAGCGTATGCCATTCACATCTGGAGTGAGGCCGTAGAGAAGCACGGGGAGGCACTGGCGGTCTCCCTTGACATCTCGAAGGCCTTCGACAAGGTTTGACATGATAGCCTTATTAGTAAGCTTCCTTCCTTCGGTCTGCCCGCCGGTTTGTGTGATTGGATCGCAGACTTCCTGAGGGATCGGTCTATCCGAGTGGTCATAGATGGCTGCTCGTCTGGACTGCTGGATATTAATTCCGGGTTTCCTCAGAGGTCGGTGCTTTCGGCAACACTGTTCTTGCTGCATATTAATGATCTGCTTAAACCCGGTACCTTTGGGTATGCAGACGACAGCACTGTTGCTGAGAGATACGTATCAGATGCACGAGCTGGTGGGTCGCAGATCCGGTCTCTCCGGGAGGCAATGGTTGAACGCTTGAACGTTCCTTACAGGCTGTCTCTGAATGGGGCGTTGCCAATCTGGTCAAGTTCAATGCTGCTAAGACCCAAGCGTGTCTATTTTCCGCCAAAAGGAGCCAATTCCACCCAGCTCCATCTTTCCGAGGTTTAACCGTGCCGATAACCGACCAACTTCAGCTTCTTGGGGTTACATTAACATCTACTCTCAATTTTGGCCCTTACATAGAGGCAAAGGCTCAAGTGGCTGCTGCAAAGAAGTTGGGGATTCTGGCAAAGGTGACACGATACTTCACGCCGGAACAGCTGCTTAAACTCTATCAAGCGCAAGTTCGATCGTGTATGAGTACTGCTCTCATCTTTGGGATCGATCTGCCAGATACCAACTTGATGCCCTTGAGCCAATTGAGAAACGAGCCAAAAGGATCATCGGCAATGAGAGGCTTGTCGCGACGAAGCTCCAAAGTCTTGAACATTGACGAGTTGCTAGCCTGTCGGTTTTTTACCGGTTGCATTTTGGGGAATGTGCGACGGAATTGTATAATTTATTTCCGCCAAGCCCGTTCCATCATCGGACCATAAGACGAACGGCGATGCGCCACCGGTACACGGTGGATGTCCCACCCATACTCACATAACGTTTTGGTAACACATTCATAATGCGTACAGCTAAGGAGTGGAATTCCCTGCCACAGTCTGTTTTCTTGATAGCTACAACCTGGGAGTCTAAGTCAAGAGTGAATAGGTTATTTCTAGGCAAGCGTGCTCTATCTTCGACCACATCATCGCTTACCATCAGGTGAGATAGTGGTCAAACGCGTGCAAAAAAAAGAGATTAGGGTTATAAGCTTTTGGAAACAGAATTTCATCTTTATCGCTAATGTATTAGGTTCAAGGTTGATTGGGAAAATTTTACAGTGTCGGATACCGTGATGTGCTTTCTGATTCTGCTAAAGTGGCCTTTTTAGACCTCCTGTTGAGTTAAACGACATTGGTCAAGTTAGATATTCGTTAAATCGGCCATTCTCAACTCTGTCGGCTTCTGGTTCAAAAATTACCATTTGTCTTTGTTCGATTTATGAAAAAACATGTTTCGTCAATTTTAGATACCCTCTATCTCCTAAAGTATTGATCCTACAGTTAAATGTGAAAGACATTATGTCTAGAAAATTTAATTTAGATAATTAATGTAGATACAAGCAAAAAAACTGAAAAAAGTACCTTTCCCCCACCCTTCCCCCATTTCCTTTTCCCCCCGAGGGTTTTTGGCATGTTCATCTGGACACCTCAAAGAATAACTGTACCAATTTTCAAAACTACACGAATTATTCACTCTGATTTCAAATTCCAATTTGAAATTCGACGAATTGACAACTTAACGAATATCTAACCAATATCGTTCAATCCCTCCTGTTGTTGTTTTAGAGACAGGAGAATGTTTTTAGTAGATCATATAATTATTTAATCGTCAACAAGTTTTTTTATTTAGCATTCACAACTTTTCGTTTATAAATAATACAATCTGAGTATGAAACAACCGAGTAAACAAATATAATTATACCGCTAAGTAATACTCACATCTCTGTGATTTAAAATGTTTTTCCTGAAGATTTCGTTGAACATCTCTCTAAACTCTTTTACACAGGTTTCCACAAACGAGAATTCGATTGGATACTTCTTGTAAATTTCAAAAAAATCTTTGACCCTTATAAACATTATCTAAAAGTTGATAAATTAAAATGACACTCAAAAATAATACGATTAGAACAGATTTTCGAACAATGCAGCAAACAAAACAAACAAATGCTTTCTTTTCTGTTTCAATATGAAAAAGTTACGCACCTCGCATTCAGTTATCGATGTGTTGGATCTCAACGAAGCCTTCTTAAGTAAAACTTCACAGATGGACAGTATACGACCAGGTCCTAAATAATCCGTAAACATTTCACCGTTCTCGTCGGCATACTCACATTTTACATAACCCTAAAAAAGTTTTTTTATTTGTTATATTGGTAAACGTGTATCGATTGAACCTCAAATCTAATTCGATATCGTTGATACTAAAATAAGATCATTTCGCAGGGATATGATGAAAATAGAGGTTTGATCAAATCCCTAAGTGATTTGATCAAATCGCGGAGGATGTTAAAATAACAACACAATTTCATAACTTGCTCCGTGAAACGACAAAAAACTTTTAAAGTAAAAATTTTTTTTCCAATCAAATTACATACACAATCGTAATAATTACTAGGTGTAGTATAATGTAACATTGAGTTCGAAAGTCACCACTAGAACATAAATTTAAAGCGAATAAATAAAAATGTCTTGAAACCCTTTTTTTTATTCGTTTATTGTTCATTAATACAGTTTGTGTACAGTTTCAGTTTGCTACTGTACCATTAAACCAGGATTTGGTTTGTATTGGTACTCACATTCGATATAACAACTCCGCTTAATCTCCCACCTAGCTTTAATCCCGGCCATTGCCAGGGTCCGCCTTCCGACTGAGCTTCCTCCACTACTTTGCCTGATCTTCAACATCCTTTTCAGTCAGGCCATTAGCTCTCATGTCGGACTTGATGACGTCCAGTCTATTTATGCATCTGCGACCAACGTACTCCATAGGGCGGCGCATTATGTGGCCGCTTGTGGGTACTTTAAAAGTTTATTTCTAATCAAATTACATACACAATCGTAATAATTACTAGGTGTAGTATAATGTAATATTGAGTTCAAAAGTCACCACTAGAACATAAATTTAAAGCGAATAAATAAAAATTTCTTGAAACCCTTTTTTTTATTCGTTCATTGTTCATTATTACAGTTTGTGTACAGTTTCAGTTTGCTACTGTACCATTAAACCAGGATTTGGTTTGTATTGGTACTCACATTCGCTATAACAACTCCGCTTAATCTTCCACCTAGCTTTAATCCCGGCCATTGCCAGGGTCCGCCTTCCGACTGAGCTTCCTCCACTTTGCCTGATCTTCAACATCCTTTTCAGTCAGGCCATTAGCTCTCATGTCGGACTTGACGACGTCCAGTCTATTTATGCATCTGCGACCAACGTACTCCATAGGGCGACGCATTATGTGGCCATACCATGGCAGACGACACTCTTGCAGTATATCCCCCACGTCACCGACACCAAGACTACTTCGGATGAAAAAGTTGCGTATGCGATCGGATCGCTTTACGCCGCTCATCCACCTCAGCATCTTCATCTCCGTGACGCGAAGCTCCTGGGTGTGTCTGCTTAGTGCTGACCAACATTCGCCACCATACAGGAGGACAGGCCGTATGATGCATTTATATATCTGCCCCTTAAGCTTCGGAGGCATTTTGCGGTTGCATACAACGCCCGTTACCATGCGCCACTTCGCCCAAGCCGCACCTGTGCCTTTGTGATCAGGTCCGAACCTATTCGGATGGTGTTTGAATCCGTGCTGCCACATGACTCAGCCTTCGCCACATCTGGTCTCAGACCACCGTTTTCCAGCGTGTCCTTCCAAATGTTGACTTTGCGCTCAAGATGGACTTTGTTCTGACTAAAGAGGGCGATGTCATCGGCATACATCATTAGCCATAGAGGCTGATCTTGGATGTTTGCCGTAACTACATCGAGCACCTCGTTAAACAAGAACGGGCTAAGAGCCGAGCCTTGGTGAACGCCAACAGATATTGGAAAGCCATTGACTTTGCCAACAGCGGTCTGGACAGAGGACACGGAATCGCGTTACATGTCTTCAATAATGTCAATATAGGCCTAGAGAACGCCCTTGAAGCAAAGTGCCCACCAGATGGACTGCCGAGGTATACAGTCGAAGGCCTTCTGCAGGTCTAAAAAGGCCATATGCAAAGCTCTCCTTCTCTCTCTGTAAGCCTCAGCCAGATTCCGTAAGGCGAAGACTGCTTCCATGGTGCTGTTACACGCCCGAAAGCCATATTGACTGACACTCAGACAGTGCACTCGCTACGGAGCCGTGTGTCAATGATGCGCTTGAAGAGCTTTATGGTGTGGCAAATGATCTTGATAACGCGGCAGTTACTACAATCCAGTACGCTACCTTTGCCTTTGTAAACAGGGATAATCAGGCTAAATCGCCACTGGTTCGGCATTTCCTTGGTGATCAGGATGCGGTTACAAAAATACCGTTAGAAGGTCCACACTATGTAGGCCCATCGAATTCCACACTTTAATCTTTCGTTTCTAATCGTTCTTCATGTGGCGCAGAGCAATGCGAGTTTCGTCGAGGGAAACAAGCCCAAGGTTAGGAGGCGGTTCGGGAGGAAGGTTATGGAGATGCTGTTTGTTAGACAGCTCCGCAAAGTATGTTCACCATCTCTCCTTAACAGAAGGGGCATCGTAGAGCAGCTTACCCTGGGTGTCCGTTACACGGAGACATTTGCTAATGTTCCGTGTAGCTTTTTCCCGGGCACGCGCCAGCTTAAAAATAAGCTTTTGCCCCTCCGCAGTTTCCAGCTTGTCGTATAAGGGCGCCAGACTTTTGCTGCGGGCTCTGGCTACAGCCTTTTTTGTAAGCACGCTTTGCCGCTCCATATGCCTATTTGTCATCCGGAGAGTTGGACCCTTGCCACTGTTTAAATAAACCCTTCTTCTTCCGAGTCACTTCCTGTACCCCGTCCTCCCAATCCCAATCTTTGTCTATGGTGTGGCCACCACGAGACGTGTCAAGGACGCGCTTACCCACAGCGGTGATTGCTGAATGGATCCTACTCTAGATCTCTTGAGCGGACTCATGCGGAGCACTGATCTCGAGATGCTCGACCTCCGCGATGAAATCCGACTATTTAGGACCATTAAGCAACCACTACTTAGTGCGGGGTTTGCGTTTCTCGATCACCTTATTCTTAGGCACGACCGCAAAGTCGGTGCGGAGGCGGTGTTGAGCCGTTAGGCTTTCGCCTGGGATGACTTTGCAGTTGGTAACCTTGCCATTGTGGCACCGTTGCACCAGCAGGTAATCTATTTGGGTTGTGCAGGCACGGCTAAGGCACGTAATAAGATGCTGGGGCTTCTTCTGAAATAATGTGTTCGCGAAGATGGCTAGGTCAGACACAGTGCAGGTCCTGAGTATACTGACTCCCTCTGCATTTAGTTGACCATAACCAAAACCACCGTGAACACGTCCGTACTCTCCAGCAAACTGACCTACGTGACCGTTGAGATCCCCCCCAACCAAAACACCTTCGGAATTCGGAATAACGCATAATATGTCCTCGAACTCATCCCAGAAGGCCTTCTTTTCAGACTCACAGCAACCAGTTTAAGGAGCATAGGCGCTGATTTGTTCGTTACCGACCCTTCGATCAGCACCTTTAATATGCAATCAAATTTTGCAGAGATTTATTTTAAGGCGTAAACATCTATTAGTGTGTACCTTTTTAACAATAATAATTGCATTTATTTGTATAAAATGTGGTAGAAACAGATGTTACAATAACATATTTAGTGCAAAAACACATTCTGCCATTTAATTGCATACAAATATTAATCTATACAAATATTATCTAACATTTACGTATTTTTAAACTGACTGGTTATTCAATGAAAAACCGGTCAAGAGCGAGTCGAACTCGCGCACCGAGGGTTCCGTACCATCATATAAAACGTGAAATATTTTTAACTTTTTGCCAATTTACAACTTTCTAGGACATACGGAAGTGGGTTAGGTTTTTAATCAATACATGCTAAGAGGCATTAATAAATGTGCCAATTTTCATGAAGGTTAAATAGGTTTCGAGTTGGAGGTCAAAAGACACACCAACGACAATTATTCACTAAATCATTACAATCAATATATTCTATTTAACAGTTTTTCGATGAATTTGTCACTCATAGGTGTGCACAGCACTAGTATAATCAATAATAAAAACTGAAATGGAATGATAATTATGATAATAACAAATTAAAATTTAAAAAAATTACATTTAATTTAAGATGTCAAGTAGTTAAATTAAAACACAGTATAATTCAAAATAAAACTAAAACATTAAAAATAACAAATTAAAACTATGAAAATTACAAACAAATTAGGACACATTACATTAATTACAATTAAAAGAATTAGAATTGATTAAAGTTTGAGTTCAAAAATTAAATTAAATTGTACAGTATTAAATACATTGAATACACAAATTAACATTTTGTAACAGAAATCGATCAAGAACTGAGGACATTTCGTCTGAATTTATTCAGACTGTTCGAATATATATATTCCTCTAGGACAATAGGTTATTTAGTTTTTAGTTAAGTTTTTATTTATTCCCTAATTATTTTGTGTTTTGTGCGTCGCTTTTGAGGTAATAAACATCTTTTCTTTCTTTCAAGTTCTTCCGTTGCTGACTGATTGAGTGACTAAAACACAACACTTGTAAAAATCGATTTTTTTATTTGTCTTTGATCTTGGAATATCTGTAGTCGCGGACAATACAGTAAGTAGGTTTTGAGACAAGTTTTAGGGTGCCTATCCTAAGGCTTATAAAACTTCATAGCCGACTATCTCTCATACCGAGGTGAAACCCCTAAATTGCCTTTTTTTTACTTATTTTCTCATTAACAAAATGTGTGGAATAGAATAGTGTTAGTATGTAGATACTTTGAACATTCGCTTACCTGCTAGTTTGAGTTGACGCGACCGCCAGTTTGTAAGTATCATCATCAGATGATAGCTATAAAACGACTAGATAATTTTCACGATTTTTACAAAATAGATATTCTTAAATTTTTACTAAATTACTAATTATAGTAATTTAGTAAAAATTTAAATACTAATTAGTCATTGTAACAGTGTAAGATCTGATCGTTATTTCCACTGAAAATTGAGATCCTATACACAAGTATCTTTTGGACATAGTTTATTTACTAAGTATAAAAAGAAAACTGCAAAACTACCTCCTATAGACTTACGAAATATGTCATACCTACATACATCAATAAAAAAAAGCCCATTGGATGAAGTTAGCAGATACTTATTATGCGTACGTTGAAATTACACTGGCCACTACTCTATTCAAATATTTTAATATAATAATAATAAAATTTATTTGCATAAAAACATGGTGTAAAAGATGGTAAAAAAATTAAAATATTGAGCATGCTTGTTTTTGCTTAACATTATAAGCGTGCAAATATGTCTTACTTACAATTAGTCATTTAATTTTTTTGTTATAGAACTCTTTTATGCTATAAAAACTATTAGTGGATAGCCAATCATACAATTTACTTTTAAATTTTTTGGTATTTAGAATTTTTAGGTCGTTCGGTATCTTATTAAATATCTCTACACACATATACAAACAACTTTTATTATATTTAGCCAGCCTTGGCATGACATCCAGTACGAGCCTGTGAGGGTCGCGCCGGTTTCGAGGATGTACATCGTCTGCTTTTGTAAACAATTCTTTATGCTTCCACACAAACATACATATCTCATATATATAAAGAGACGATAGCGGCAACAAACCAAGTTTTTGAAATACCGGCCGACAAGAGTCGTCGGATTGAAGCCCGTAAATTGCTCGAATGCATTTTTTTTGTGCAACAAATGCTCTATTTTGATCTGTGCTATTGCCCCACATAACCAATCCATAGCGTAACACGGATTCAACATATGCCTGATAAGATGTTATTGCCGTTTGGACGTTTGTTATATTTCTGATTTTTTTAGCGCATATGCAAACTTATTTATTCGTTTTGAGACATTATCGACATGGGTTTTCCAGTTAATGTCTCGATCCAAAGTAACACCTAGGAACTTAGTTTGTGTTACGTCACTAATTTTATTTATATTCATTTTGTTATTATATTTACAATTGTTTGATCGGTTAAATTGTATATACACAGACTTTGCAAGATTTAGCGATAAATTATTGTTATTTAGCCATTTAATGAGTATGTCAATTGTGTTATTAATGTCAGTTTCATGATCGTCAATTGTATTATTATTTTTATCAGATGTCACAATAATGGAAATGTCATCTGCAAATAATATACATCTATGATTAGTTATATTAGTAATAGAATTAATATACAGTATGAATAAAATTGGGCCTAACACACTTCCTTGTGGGACGCCATATTTGTTGCATTTGAGTTCAGAGGAGTGTGGTGTCATGTCGTTATATCTATTCACTTTTGTAATTACAACACGCTGTTGCCTATTACTAAGATATGTCGATATCCATTGAAGTGCAATGCCTCTAATGCCAATTGCCTCCAATTTCTGTAGTAACAGGTCGTGAGATACTAGGTCAAAAGCATTAGATAAGTCAAAAAACAACCCTGTAGTATAGTGGTTTAGGTTAATATTAGTCAATACGGTTTTTATTAGTGTGAAGATAGCTAGTGTTGTGGATTTATTTTTTTGGAAGCCAAATTGCTCTTTTTTAATAATGTTAAATTTATCACAGTAGTCAATCAATCTCTTATACATAAACTTTTCAAAAATTTACGATAAAATGGGTATTAATGTTATTGGGCGATAATTGTGAACATCAGATTTTTCCCCTTTTTTAAAAAGTGGCTTAACGATTGACACTTTTAATGATTCCGGAAAAGTGCCAAGTGTAAATGATAGGTTAATTAAATATATCAAAAAAATAACAAGTTCATTAGCGCAAGCTTTTATATTCTTCGTATTAATTTCGTCATAACCTGCCGAATTTGTGTTTCTTAGTGATGTCATCACCGTTTTGACTTCATTCTCGGACACAGGTTTCAAAAACATCGAATGAACTTGTGAACTTTCGTCACAGTTCAGCTTTGTACTTGTGCTTGAAGAGTGTGCTGTATTAATATAGTGATTATTAAACGCATTTGCCATTTCTACAGGGTCTGTAAGTACTGTATTGTCTATAACGATATTTTCTATTTCGTTCTTAAAGTTATTGCCCGTAACTTCATCCTTAATAACTTTCCATGCCGCTTTGCATTTGTTTTCACTTTTGTTAATAAACTTGATGTTTGCGTTCTTTTTTGAGTTATAAATGCATTTCTGTAGAAGTTTAGAGTATTGAGTATAATTAATTTTATTTTTTACAGTTATTCTTATAATATTGATAACGTAAGAACCTTTTCGTTTTACAACTTTTTTAAGTCCTTTACTTATCCAGTTCTGTTTATTTATATTGTCGGTGTTTACTTTTACTCTTATTTTTGGGAAGCATAAATCAAAAAACAGGCACAATGTATCATGAAAAGAACTAAATGCTTTATTTATGTCCTTCTCTGCGTAAGTTTCGGACCAAGACAAATTTTGCAAGCATTCTTTAAACTTCTGTATATTATTTGAGCTGAAAACTCTTTTGTAGGCATAGTAAGTTACTTGATTTTTGATACTGCGAAAAAGTAACGTCTGTGAGCCCTGGGATCTTGGACTATAAACTAACACGAGTGACGTCACCAAACGCTGATTGGTGTATTAAAACACGTTCCGCGTTACTTTAAATTTGTAATTATTGTTAAAAATCAATATTAACTGGAATAAAAACGTTGCACTGGCCCTTCTCTTATGCTTTTTTTACATTTTAGTCACAAAATATTGATTAATATTAAATCTGCATCTTCCCTATAGCGCGAGGCTTGGCTAATCACACATCGTTCTCGCATGGCAATTTCTCGATCTTTCGAGAGGAGCCAGGAGCGCACAGAGCGTTTGTCGGTAGATAGAATGCGCCATGCATTGTCGCGAGAGTCCGGAGACTTTCACCGACCGAGACGCTCGCTTGAGCTCTCAAAGATCTCGAACACCGGCTTCTCGATCTTTGGAAACTGAAGAAGAACGCGAAGCGCGTTTTCCCACATTAGCAATTCACATAATTAATATGTATCTAGCTTCAAATATAGTTTACAGAGAAGCATTAATGTGAATTGTTTCATTATGTTTCACCAGCAAGCGGTTTCGCCCACGTTTCACAAATTATCAAGCTTATCTTTATAGATATTTTAAAGTGTTTTACGTGGTTCCTTTTTTCTTTAAATTGTCTTCACATATCGAAGCAACAAGGACAACGTAACCAGTATTTTTGTAATAGGTACATAACAATCTTTAAAACTTGCAAATAGCTTCATGTTTTTGACAGACTGATCTTAACAATTAAAAATTATCCACCTGAAAATAAATGGTTTGAATCTTGAATATCTCCCAAAGTAGGTACTCCCGAGATAAGAATGCCTATGTGGCATTCCATTCCCAGACTATAATCTACATCTGTACGAAATTTCATCCAGATCCGTTCAGCCGTATTGTCGTAATTGAGTAAGAAACATCCAGCCAGCCAAACAAAAATTAGAAGTATAATAATAGGCTGGTATCCATCTAAGCGTACGCGAACGACGTTGCGGGCACAGCTAGTAATAAATAAATATTATAAATTGTTATTTGTACCATCTGTATGTAACTAAAAGGTTTTTAAGACATTTTTATTCACTCGCTTCAAATCAATGTTCTTATGGTGATATTTAAGCTCAATGTTACATTATATTACACTTAATTTTAATTATAACTATGTATTTATATTATTATCAAATAAACTTTTAAAAAAGTACCATAGAATTTTTTTTTGTCATTTCACGGAACCAGTTCTTGTATTTGTTTTTTTTTCATCATATCCCTGCGACATATACCTATACATAATAACAGTGGAATGGTGTAACAGTCCTTTGGAATAAAACAGTCTTAAAGGGGTTTTAACATTGTTGACTGGGAGCAGGGCAAAAAATCAAAATGACGGCTGGTGACTATGCACCAGCCGTCATTTTGTTTTTTTTTCTCAATATCGCGGGGCACGATGAGAAATGTATAAATGAGAACACTTTAACAAACAAAAATTTTTAGCAACATGACGGCCTAAAATATCACGTTGCCGAGATATTTATAGGTAAATTCGCCATGTGAGAATCGTTAAAAATGGACTAATCACTTGCTTATTTATGCAGTATAATTATCGTATTCTGATAATAGTTCTCGGCTTGATTGAAACATTTATATAGAATGATTTTTTAAAGTGTGCCTTCATGGCCAAATCCTAAACTATGAGGAATATCAAAAAAACCATAACTGCATCATTGGATTTTTGAATATCATAGTTCTTACTCAGGAATCAAACCGGTTGACTTTGAAAAAAAACAAACAACACCCTGTATTATTACACCATCCGAAAGTGTAGCTAATAAGGATCAATTTCTGGGAAGTAATAGCATATGGCAACCTAAAGGAAAGCTCTCATTTTTCAGAGGCGACTAAGGGACTCACCAGAGACGCAACACCATACACCCGCCTACCCGGCGTGGCGATTATGGCAAACAACCCCCCCCCCCCCCCCTTTGTTGGAGGCCTATATCCAGCAGTGGACGTATATCGGCTGTTATGATGATGATAATAATCTCGGCAATATGACACTTTAGGCGTTGTGAATTTGTGGCATAGATACATATTGATGTATCTATGCCACAAATTTTCTATCTATCTACCTATTCTCACCTGAACAACCCACGTAACATGTTTGCTCTGAATTCCAAACATCAATATATTGGTATTCCGCGGCAGTATTAAAAAGTATGTTGCTCTAGCCAAAGCCCTTATAAGCTTAGGATCAACATATTTGAACGCCTTTGAATTAGTAATTATGGATTCAGCTAAATTGCCTTGGGCTTTCCAGAAAATTTCTGTTGCTTCATTTTCTAACTTATTCGGTTCCAGTACATCAGTACCTCTATAATATTTCCAATGACACTTAAGATATCTATCCAGTCTTTTGAGTAAATCACTATGAATTCTATAATGTTGATAATAGGCCTTAAGGTGTAAGACGAAACTTTGGTACTTTATTTGATTCTTATTTACCAAATACAAATACGAGATAAACCTGGCTTTACAATAAACGACTATGATAAAGCCAATAAAGCCTAAACAACTAGCCACAACTAAATCAATCAGTGTCTGAGGCCAGTTTTGAGAACTGCAGGTGCTTTCAAATGCCCACGAAATAGCAGCGCCGAAAATAGGTGTTGGATTGCAATCTTCGTTATGTGTCTTTATGCACAATTTTTCTCCAAAAAAATATTCCATCGTCAATACAGGAATGTAATTATGCATTTCGAGCACTATGTTGCTAGTTATCATAAAAAAGGCGAATTGAAGAAATGCAATTACCCGACAAACATCCACTACAGGATCTGATCGAATATCAAATTTTAAATATTCCCCATAAAAAAGGACGTAAATTTTAATAAGTCTGTTAAATTGAAGAGTGTAATAATACTGTGATGCGCCACAAAGAACAGCTATATCTTCTATCCAAATTGTTGACATTAAATCCAGTATGAAAGTTATGCTCTTGAAACGTTCAAACACAACTGAAGAAAAAGTACTCGTGACACTCTCTTGTTTTTTCACAGCTGTTATAAGAGATATTCCAATATCAATAGTATATATGGTATCGGAGCATAAATTGAAAAACTGAAACCACTCAGGAATGTGTGGTTTTATCAAACATTGCGGATACAATACAAGTACTAGAAATACGTCGACAGCAACGATTCGATACCATGCAAGACCGAACTTAGAATGCGGATTAATTATCCACGGAAATTTGAAGTTGGTGAACATCGATTTTGTGCGCAGTTCTGTTTTATTACATAAAACAAGTTGTCCTATGTATTTTGAGCAATGGTATAACGCCTCATCAGGTGGCAGTATAACTCCTAATGCTCCTTTCGAGTGGCCAGTTGTTTTATTATAGTTCTCAACCGTGTTAAATAACTCCCACCAACGTTTCTTGAGCCAACATATTCCTTCGTCTTCATTTCTATCGAATCCTTTTATGTGATTTTTGTTTGAAAATAGAAGTTTTGCGTGGTTTAATCTACTTTGAACATCGTTCATGACAATTCTTCGGTCTAACGGATATTTATGTAAAGATCTAATCATGGATTTTCGATCAACGAAATAATATTCACAATATGTGAGACAGCGGGCTATAACCTTTCTTGTCAAGGGAGGCACATAAAAATTTATATCTCCAAATATTGTTCCACTTGTAACAGAGAGTATTGGTGTAACTCCATCATCAACAGAAATGAGCTGAACTATGCCAGATTTCAAATAATATAAATTGCCTTTATTATTAGGACCTGTAAAGAATTTCTCGCCTGGCAATTTGTAATATATAATTGTTAACTCGGTCAACCATCGTCGAAATGGATAACTTGTTTTTCTCAATGTAGGGCTATGGTAAAATAAGGGCCAAAGCAAATCTTGGCTGAGAAAAAGTCGCAAATATCTGGGTAGATTGTCAACAAACTTAGGTTTGTTAGCGATACCACTTCGCCTTCTCCATAAAATTTTACAATATTTTTCAACAATTTCGTGAAAGTTATCGTCGGGATTTCTTCTTTTAGTCTCCTGAATGACTTTTGTTGCTCTTGAATACACTTCACATATTCTGCGAAATCTTAATATAGACTCATGAATGGCTTTCGGTATAACAATGAAATGTATAATTACATAGCCAGCCACCATAAATATACACACCATTATAAATTCTAAGATTGCAGAAGGCATTATTTCCTCGAATCTTTCATTTATTGCAAAAGAATACACAAACACTGATGCATATACGTAAGTTCCAAGATTTTCATCAGTCTCGTTAAACTGGAAACATACAAACACACAGTACGCTACTCATGTATCAAACAGGGTGATTAAAAAAACCGGCCAAGTGCGCCGAGGGTTCCGTACAAATTTGTAGCTACAAATTACTTTAAATAATAAAGACTAGTATTTTTTATGATTTAATTACAAATGTATAGTTTTAAATTTTTTCCCTATACTTGTATATTAGCCAAATTTCATAGTTCTAGGTCAATGGGAAATACAGTGACAGTGTCAAAATATACGTTTAATTTTTTTAAAAATCCTAAAAATAATAACACAGGAGACAGATTCTGATTCACACTTGCATCAACAGGAAATACCCTATACATTTTGATTCCCTTGAGAGTGTTGAAATATACGTTTTTGCGGCATAAACAACCGTATCTTTTTTACGCGAACTTAGAAGTCTGGTTTTTTCACAGCTTCCAGGGGCTTTAGACATAATTATGTGTATATGGTATTAATTTCAACTCTATACTTCCACGCGTTTCCAAGGTAAAGGGTCTTGACAGACAGACGGACGGACAACAAAGTGATATTATAAGGGTTCTTTTTTCTCCTTTTCGAGACACGAAACCCTAAAAAAAAGAAGGAAAAGAACAGGGCCCTGCGAGAGAGTATCCTAAAAATTTTTGCTAACCATATGCCCCAATGAAGTCAGTGGGAACCGATCACTTTTCCGAATAGTTCTTGTTAGAATTTCATTTTACCGAAAACTATTGACCGACGTCTTTTTTACTATATGCATTAGGTACTAGTTGACCCGCGCACCTTCGACTGCGTTACAATTTTCGTTACTGCTCCGCTCCCATTAGTCTTAGCGTGATGATATTCTCCTTCCTCGATAAATGGGCTATCTAACACTGAAATATTTTTTCAAATCGGACCAGTAGTTCCTGAGATTAGCGCGTTCAAGCAAACAAACAAACAAATTCTTCAGCTTTATATATTAGTATATAGATTTGAAATATTTTTAGATCATTGAAGTATCATGTGTCATAGGTATTACTCTTATTTTACCGAACAATATTTCGCGGATTTACATTTGCTACTAAATTTTTTGAACTTTTTATCATTTGCCAAATGATTTATTTTGCCACAGAAATTTGTGAAACAACATTTTACGGAATATTATTTGGTCACAAAAATATAGCCGGTTACTTGGTAGCATTTTCAATATTAAATTAAAATAGTGTCACAAAAAGTGAATATGTTGTGTTGCAAAATTTAGTCACAGAAACAAATCGGTGCAAAACAGATTGTGTGATGAGCGTTAAACCATCTGCGACGATAAGCTCGCATGGGGCCGCCCAAAGCCTGCAGCGCCGGAGCCATGGCAGAAACAATGCTTGCTGTATGTTGCATGCTTGTTTGCACGCTGCCTACACGAAAAGCAAGCATCCTTTTTTGCATGCTTATAATGAATGTTCGGAAACATAACACTTCAAACAAATGTAATTTCGGCTAAGTTTTTAGTTCGGTAAATGTTTTTCGACCAAATGAAACGTCGGAGTAACGAAAAAATCGAATTGATAATAGGTCAACTGATACAGTGGCAGGCGCGACTTCAATGAAGTAAAAAAAAAACGAAACGATATAGTTAAAGTTTCAGGTGAAATTAAATTAAGTCGAATCTTTTTCGAACTTATCATAGGTAATAGGTAACCGAACTTAGTAAACTGCATTCAAATTCTTTTGAAAAGCCGCTTACCTAAACCAGGAATCGAACTAAGACAAATTTATTATAAATAATGTAATCTTAATATATAAAACAAAGTCGGGTTTGTTCGAACACTTATAACTCAAGAACGGCTGGACCGATTTTCATGATGTTTGTGTTTTTGGATTAGTCTTTGTCCGGAATAGCATAATAAGTATTGCAATATTAAAAAAAAACAGTAAGTAGTTAGGGTAGGTAGGTTGGGTAGGTAGGGAGGTAAGGAGGTAGGTAGGTAGGTAGGGTAGCCAGTTGACGGGAGCGAAGCCGCGCAGGTCAGCTAGTTATTGATATAAGTTAGTATCATGCAGTTTGCGTTCAAACAGATCATCTCTCCGTTCTCTAACAGGCATCGTATCTTTAAAGAATAGCCTAAAGACATATCGATCCTTAAAACAACAAATGGCGTAAAAGCCAAAAAGCTACTTTTCAGGAGAGCCAAAAAACTAAAATGAGTAACTTTGTTTCCTCAATATCTCTCAAAGTAGTAAAGCTATAATAACCAATTAAAGTTGTATTTTCTTAGAATTTTCATGTGTATAATTATAAAAACCTAATATTGTAGGGCCTATGCTAGTTTCCGAGATAGCATGTCTTTTACTACAAAAAATTTTGCTCTAACTGGCCTTTACGCCGTGAATTTTATACTTTGCAAGTTAAACAGGTTATGCGCACTTGGAGTAAAAGACTTAGGGAACATCTATGTTTGGGTTTTTGAAGAAATAAAAGACAAATATAATTACCGAATGTATTAATTATTGCAATAAATACAACACAAAATTTTGAAAAAGTACCAGTGAATCTAACATTTCGGATCAATGTAGTTATCTAAATTATGCCATGAACGCTATTTTTAGCGAAGAATGAATTGAGAAATTAAATTCAACATGAACATCAACATCAATTAAACAAACATCAACGAAATTGAAAAAAATCAACGAAAGTATTAAATATTGTAAATAATAGAAATTTTGAAAAAAATTAAAAGAAATAAGAAAATTTGAAATTTCGTATCAATTTACTTTCTAAATCGGTACTATAAATGCTATTTTTTAACGACGAAATAAAAAAAAATTGAACATCAACTATTAAAATTTGGATCGAACTTAATCAAACACTTTCACCTCGTACTGATGTTTACAAACAAATCAGTCTTAAATTTACCAATTACAGTTTTAATAACTAAATTGCGATTATTATTATTTTATATAAACTAACTAAAATACCACTATTATTAGAATCAGTCTAAATAATCAGTCCTTGCGGTAGAATTTTAATTAGTCTTAGAATGCAGTTGTACAAGAAAATTAAGTATTAATTACTTACTGCATAAAATATTTAAATAAATGAGTATTTTCTACCAAACTATCTGCTTAAAAGTAGTTAAAAATATAATAGGTAACAGAATTGTGGTACCTAATAGGTAACAAGTTTAATAATTAGTCGACATCATTATTTTCATCATTATCATCTTCTTCATCAGTTTCAATCAGAGTATCTTTCTTATCACCGATGTAAGGTAAGTCTAAGTAGTCTTTATGGAACCTCTTCGGTATTGTCCCATCTAGACATAATTTTTTCAAATCTTTATATTTCAGAGCAGAAATTGGTATTTTTTCTGAATAAGCTTTTGGCAAAGTAAAGGTATTTAATTCTTCCAAGTAAGTTTGGTCTTCATTTTTAGCTTCGGACGCTCTCTTGGCCTTTCCCTTTCCTTTCCCTTTCTTTGTTGGTTTCTCAAATAAAATAACTGTCCTGGCTACGGCATCTTCTTTCATGGAATACTTTATATCAATTTTATTAAGATGCTTTTTCTTGAAAGTAGCTATGCGTATATCTTTGAAATTGATATTTTTACAAGTATCTTTCGTAAAAGTTTTTGACGCAATTTCTTCCCAATTTATAAAATCTGTGTGCTCCAAAACATGAACATTATACGGTCTAACTGTTTTTCTTGCTGCTTCAAAACAGGTAAGCTGGTAATTTATTTGTATAATCTGTAAATTGACAGACTTTGCTAAAAAGTAATTTAATACGGATAGAACGACTTTATTTTTATTTTGACCTGTACATGAATCACAATACAAAAGAGCAGTTTCAACACCTTGCTTGTCCAACTCTTTAAGGTATAAATATAAACAAGTAGCTATTTCCGTACTGCCTCTTCTTCCGTCACACTCACCCCATGTGAAACAGTAAACATTTCGTGTTAAGCTCTCGTACACAGTTAAATTGAAAACAGCGTATTTTCTTGCGTAGTATAATAACATGGATTCACCATAAGGTGTGTTTAAAACCTTTTGAAGATCGAAACTACTACACATGGTTTTACCATCATTTAGAGCTTGGTGTGCTTTATATCTTCTTTTCATAGCGACTTTCTCTTCCAAATGTTTTTTGTAGATCTCTTTGTCTCTTTCAGTCATTTCATCACACAAATTTTCTGCTTTGAGACACAAAACACACTTATCTTTTTTGGGAGTGTGAAACCCTAAATCATATTCTGTGTTAAATATATGTCTAAAAGTGACTTCGCTCACGATTTCTAGCCCTTGTTTTTTGCAGTGTTCAAGGTACAGTCTGTACAAATTTGATAAATTTCGCAACTCTTGTGGAAGATACATCCGTTTACTGTTCTTTCTATTGTAATGTGAGGGACAAGCAGGAAGATTTTCTATGTATTTTCGTACAATTATTTTCACAGGTTCTGAATATTTATTGGGAGCATGTCTTTTTCTTGATTCTTTCAGTGACATGCCTTCTTCTGCCTTAGCTATAGTGTATAACAACACTTTTTGCGTTATATCCAAAGTACAAAGTAGAAATTTTTGGCATATTTTTTTGTGATCTTCACCGTCATTAATGTAATAATCAATTGTCAATGATCTTTTGTTAGATTCAACTCTTTTTCTCCGTATGTTTTCCGTATGAGCACAGCGAACCAACCAATCATGTTGTCTTTGACGGTCAAGACTCCAATAAAAGTTAAAAATCGATTGTCTGCGTTCTTCACTTATATTATAACAACCTCTTTTACAAATGCCTTCTACACACGGATTCCTTTTCATAGATTTTGCTGGAACTGTGTCGCCCTTTTTCCTGACATATTCTTTACCTTCTTCTTTAAGTTTTCTATTTAATTTGTAGGTATTTATACGTTTCTCTTTTTTTACTATAGCTATCTCAGCGCTGGACTTAGTCTTTGTTCTTTTTTTCTTCTTCCCTTTTTTCTTAATTTGTTCATCGTCACTGTTAGAAGTACTACTGCCAGTCCAAATGTCAGAACTACCACCAGAAAAATCTCCTTGTTCTTCGTCGGATTTAAAATCCAGATACGATTTTTTCGATGCTTTTGTAGATTTCCGTTTTTCACGACTTGCTTGAATAGAAGTGACTGGCTCTGTATTGCTGCTGTTATCCTCGGGTTCGGTGTACGTATGTTGTTGGTAAGTATCTTCCGCAACCGGTTGATCAAGACCCCGGGGGATGTTGGTTGCTTCGGTCCTGCTACCATCGAGTTTAGTATAGGTATCATATTGGTGAGTATCATCCTCTACAGCTTGAGTCGGAGTTGAGGAATTGACCGGAGCCACGTTGAGTTCGACACTGGTCTGGTATTGGTGAGTATTGTTCAAGTCAGATAATAATACAGAAGGCGAGATGCTGAACTGAGTTTCTTCGGGTCCGGTGTAAGTATGTTCCGCAACAGGTTGATCAAAAGTCTGAAGATTGTTGTAAGCTTCTGTCCCATTAACATCGACTTCGGTATAGGTATGATATTGATGAGTATCAATCACTGCAGCTGGAATAGCAGATGAAAAGTTAGCCGGTGCTGCGTTGAGTTCGATGCAGGTCAGATGTTGGTGAGTATTATATGAAACAGCTTCAAGAGGAGGTGAATTTACTAGTACTGCTTCGAGTCCAATGCAAGTTGGATGTTGGTGAACACCTTGACTAAGACGCGAGGAACCGGACCGTGTAGCGGTATTAACTTTGGGTCCGATGCAGTCTGGTGGTGTTAATGCAGAATTAGTAATGTACTTAGCAGGTATGGAAGTGATTATTTCACGTTCTGTAGACATTATTTCTTTGTCAGCGACCTTATACGGACTAATGGCAGGACTCTTAAAAAAATTGTGAGATCGTGATAAGCTTATCGTAGACGTATTAATACTTTCATCTGAAGAATCACTGTTTTCAACCCGCACATTACAATGTTTCTGTTGTACTTTGACTGGTGTATCAATGTCGCTATTTTCTATGACATCCATGCTGCTATCTTCTGAATAATTGATAGCTTGTGTTTTAATAGAACATTTGTCCTTATTGACTGGTACACGGATATTGCTACATTCAGGCGGTTGTACGTCCTCAGGAAATGATCTGCAACGATGAAAATAATTGTTGGTAATCATGGCCTTTAAAGTCTACTTTTCTGGATGGAGGAATATAGGTAGGTAGCGTTCGTATATAAAAGATGTCACACGTCGATCTCAAACGGTTTAATTTTTGAGACTAATTCGAAGTAATCAAAGGTAGTAAGGAATAATATTCATAGTAACCTACTATAACTAGGTACAAACAACGAACGACGACGCACTAATGCACCACGGCTAAACAAATGGGTAAAAAGGTAGTACCTTTGATACAAAGAAATATTATTATAGGTAGGCAGGTTATACTATATCTAGATTTTAGGTACAAAAACTAGGTACGTCTTTCTACTATAACAATTAATGGGTAGGTACATCACAATTTTTTAAGTACTATTTTATCTACATTGTTTTTAATAGTCCGTCGTCCAGATCTCGACTTTTAGACCGTCTTTACTTTGTTGTCAGACTATAATGTTAATATGAGCATTTCATAGGTTTCCCCAAATATTGGCATTTAACATTTGGGGACAACACCTAAACAGGATGCGTGTTGATGTAACACAAGACCAAGTTAACTTGAAACCTGAGTTCAATACGCTGTCAACTGAACGAAGTCTCAATTTCTTTACAAAAACTAATGTTTATTTTAATCATCACTTTCAAAGGGAAAGGGTCGAGATCAAGGTCAAAATTCATAACATAAGCCTTTTTGATCTCTGACCTCGTCCTTCCTTCAGACTTTCTTAAAAACACTAATGTGAGAAAAGTAAGTGTGTTGAAAGAAATTAACTAAAAACTTCGTTTAGTTGACAACGCATTGAAATTAGGTCTCAAGTTAACTTAGTCGTATGTTTCATCAACACACTTCCGTTTGGCTCAACAGACGCCGATATTTGGAGACATCCATGAGGGGCGCATATTAACATCATAGTCCGACAACAAAGTATAGGCGGTCTAAAAATCGAGGTCTAGACGAACGGACAAGCTACGGACATGTTAACACAATGTTAAGTTTTAACATGTTTCGGAATAATGACGTAATGAACCTATTGTACCTAGATATTGTGATACCATTGTTTTAAAAGCCAAAGAATAAACAATATTAAATGTAAATTTTGTAGTAAAAGCCAAACAAAGGTAACATTTAAGACAGTTTTGTGCAGTAAAATGCAATTACATTTTACTTTCAGTACGATAATTTATGATAAAATCGCTTTTTGTTTTAATTAAAAATAATGTTGTACATAACCTCGGACATTGACAGTATATAACACTAGCTGCGCCCCGTGGTTTTGCCCTCGTAAATCTTGTTTCCGCGAGGATTTCGGGGTATAAAGCAGTCTAACTGTGTTAATTCGTCTCTTTCTAATCTACATACCACCTGCCAAGTTCCATGGAAACCAGTGCAATAGTTTTTGCGTGAAGAGATAAAAAGATACACATAGATACAAACTAATAAACTTTCACCTTTATAATAATATTAATGTGCTAAATCTTTGCTACTAAGTATCTAATCATAATAATATAAAAATAATATCTAATATAAAAATAAAAAAATAACTTAATAGGCACTTACCTTTTGTTACATCTACGACTTTTACGAGATGACAGTATTGATTCCAGCGATTGTTTTCTACGTAGTAAAGAATCTAGTTGACGGCTTTTATCATCCATTTTAATATTTCTAGAGATAACTAGTACAAAACACGTCACACATCTGCTTTGCTCAAACTCATTTTGCAGACTAAACGCGCGCGGCATGGTGAGTACCTACTTGCGTACGCGCGAATCGTCGCGGTGTGTGTGCGTCCACACTGAATGCGTGGCGGGCGCGACAAGCTGGAACGTGCGGTGGCCACACTGATGCGTAATCTTTTGTAGCGGTTTGACGTATCAGATGTCGCAAACAATTAAATCATAAAAAAATATTAATTTTACTAGTTTTTTTATGAAAAAATACATTGAAAACCATTTTCCTACCGTCTTGGTTTTTACGATCAAGAGATAAACACTCGGTTTTAATTATTACGCTAAAAAATTGACGTATAAGCCAATTATAATAAAATATTGTCTTTTACGACATTATTAACGTTTTATATTTGTAAAACTTAATTCTATTAAATTGTAGTAAAAGCCTATTTTTAAAAGTCTTGCATTTTAAAACAAGTTGTCTTTGATATTATTTACTTCGATATAATCGTAAAATGTAATATTAACCACATCACTAAGAAATTAAGTCTTTTACGCCCCAAATTTGCAGTTTTCGATTTTAATATTGGTTATAACGACACAAATCATAAAATTATTGGAATTTTTTCTTAAAAAATATTGGATGTAAGAGCCATTTTTTTGCGAATTTGAACATTTCAAATATACAGATCGATAGAGCTTCAAAAACTGAACAAAATGGCATTTATAAGTCATTTTGGCCAAAATGGCTTTTACGCCATTTGTTGTTTTAAGGATCGATATGATTTCGTAGGGTATTTTCTTCCGGGGCCCTCTTCAACTCCAACTAGGCGATATAACTAGAAGATAGATATAGATAAATGTTCGCTGAAATTACCTTATGCCAGATAAAAGACCTCCAATCGTAATAAACTTTGTTATTATTGCAATTATCACAAAAACCGTGATGTGTAGCCAGCAAAAAGAAACAAGTAATGCAGTTTATACACAACTTCATCTCGATTGTAAAACCTAACAAGAGCAGCGGGTATGAATGCGAAGATCCCATGGAAAAAAATTGAATTACTCTGTAAATTCTGTAAACAACCATAAAATATCGTCATGGGTTTGATATTTTTTTAACTTGCAACTAGTGTTACCGTGTTTCAATCCAAATTAACCTGAGGTGACAATTTAAAATTTGTCTTTCTAATAACAAAGATATGCAAATGCATCCTGGAAACTCATAACCAACAGTGTCCAGAGGCACTTCAGCCACACCAAGAGATGTGACATGGTTTCAACTGGAGCACCGCATACGCATAAAAACGCCATAAACACTTCAATGGAAGGCATACTTACACCAGAAATTCATTAAATAATAATATGTTTGGCCAAATTCGAGGAGGTACACAGGGGTCCTTTATAATTAAGCGAAAAAATGGGATCAAAGATAATAAATCGCATATCAACCATATTGCTGATTTTGGTAAATATTCACGTCTCATTGCCTTGTCAACGACTTGCCTAGAAATATAAAAAAAAAACAAATTTTTATAAGCCGCATTATTGCCACTAGACGTCTAGTCTCGTTACAGTCAACAGTGTTCCCGAATAAAAAATACATAGATGTTACCTGTGGACCATATGGAGAAAAGTATCGATGGCGTATAACGCATCACAGCAAAAGAAATAAAAATATTTAATGGACATCAAAACCGGGTGGTGGTCCATGACATCACCGCAGTATACTATTGGATAAACTGACTGGATAGGACCCTGCAAATAAAAATGGGCTATGAGAAGTAGAAACAGACGTTGCCTGAAACAGGAACTTAACGGCAAAATAATATTAAATATTTAAAAATAATAAATATTTATTTTCTCACGACAATATTACAATACTAGTTGACCTGCGCAACTTCGTCTGCGTCGCAATTTCCATTACTGCTCCGCTCCTATTGGTCTTAGCGTGATGATATATAGCTATCTAACACTGAAATATTTTTTCAAATCGGACCAGTAGTTCCTGAGATTAGCGCGTTAAAGCAAACAAACAAACTCTTCAGCTTTATATATTAGTATAGAAACATATTACAGGGCATCAGTGTCAGACAACTTAAATAATGTAGGAGACTGGTGCCTAAGTTATGTACTTGTACAAGCACAGATAGACCGCTGTTGCGAGTCAAAAGTATTCCCATTAAATTAGTATGAATCAATCAGTTCAAAATATAGTGCAAATTACAATATGCAACGTTCACTGGTCAAATTGTTCTTCATGTCAAACAACTTGACCGCATAAAACTAAAAAAATACTAAATAAATAAAATGCATCATACCATCATTGCCTTTATAATAGCAACAACCAAAATTATCATCCTAAACACAGGATGGAACTGCAAAAAAATAAGATTGCTCCACTCAATTTTATCATGTGCGCTATAAACTGAAACTCTCCCTTGTCTCACTCCTCTAGTGCCTCTGATGCTCAGACTGCTTTGCCCTTTTAAACTTTTTCTGAGCGGGTCCTCATATAATTCACTTGTCTTCGGAAAAGACATTTTGCAAAATTTCTCGTTTACGTGATTATTTACTTTACTCTTTGGTGATTATTTTTCATAAAACACGTATGTGACAATCGATATGCCAATTTGTTAAAACAAAATCCGCGGATGTCTTGTAGTCTCGTTTATAGATTATGTGTTGACCAAAAAGGTTTATCATAGAAAATGCTAAACCTACAATAGTTTGAGAGACACGTCATGTACTTTACTGCTACACTTTAAATACAGCTTGCTGCCAGAAAGTCAGTCTCAGAAACAGTAACTCTTACCATTTAGCTGTATTAAGTCAAACATATGTAAAACCGAGGTTTAATTTAACGGATTTGATTAACACACATAAGCCACATCTCCCGGGTAAAACAAAGCGCATCACGAAATGAAATGAGGTTGCCAAGTCAGTGATAATTTGCAAATGCTTCTTCGAAACAGTAAATACTGTAATGAGTGAGTGGTAATGCTTCATCCGTTTAATTAAGATAATGCGTGTTCTCTACTGATGCCTTTAGATGGATACGCTCCGCGAATCTTTTTGTATTCACTCCGTTAGCATGAATGTGGTTGCCTGAATTTATGGTAACCAACGAGTCGACTACCTTTGTTAGTAGTAAAAATTTGTAGCTGGAACTGAAAAGAATTCTTTCCAAAAATCCAATCTAATCTAATGCACAGATAGAAAGAAAAATCTGTTCATTTCAGAACTAAATATATTAATTAAAAACTGTTTAAGCAATAAACAATCCAATCTAACCTTTATTGTCATAAACGACGAAAAATAGAAGGTAATAAATAAAACACAACTTTGTAATTTAACTTCACTTTATAAAACAACAATTACAATGTAATATCTAGATACCTATTTACCCGTATCCTGGCACACATTACTAGACTATGGAATGTAGTTCATCTCAATATTTTGTTATCCTTCTTTCAGAAATGTTTTTGCCGTATGTTTTGAAACTATAACGATTTACCAACAGACGATCGGTCTATGAACCAATAGTCAACCTTATCTTTAAACCATTAAATTTCCATAATAAAAATATTTTATGGACTTTTCACCCACGAACTTTTCACCTACGTTAGTGAATGTTTAACCATCAGAATATTTTTACAAATAAATATTCACCCACAGAACAATTGACCAACAAACACCGGGATAAATGAAAGAATCAAGCATCAGTATATAAACGTTCTACTCACACGATCACAAAGCCAATGTATTTTGTTCAGTGGACAAGTAGTGCAGTGAATAAGAGTTTACACTTATTCAAGAAAAGAATCTAGCAAAACCTCGTGTACTTGAAGTTGTTCAGGTGTGTTCAATACCAGTTTCACTAACTTGGCTATATCTTTGACTCGAAGTCCCGGAGCATCAGTAATTGATTCTGTATACCCTTCAATCTTACCACATGCTATATTTGTCACTTTTATATTAACCTTCAAAAACCGAAATTCGTGTCTCAAAATTTCATTCACAGACGTTATAGCTGCTTTAGCTGCTATATATACAGTTTTATTTGACTCCATTGGTATCTGGTAAGAACACAAATCGTTCATGCATATAATGTGACCTCTTGTTTTCCTTTCTATCATGGACCCAGCTGCCAGCCTTGTACAAGCAACCAAAGCATTAATGTTGATGTCTATAATTTCCTTAAAATCTTTTGATTCTCCAGTGTTAACTAAACAGTCGAAATTGCACTGAGCGTTGTTTATCAGTACATCCACTCCATCGTATGTGTCCTCGATTTTGTCAAAAGCTGCTGTCAATTGCTTTTTATCCGATATGTCGCATTTGCACAACACAATTTTTCCAGATATTTTGTTCTTAATCACTGGGTTCAGTTTCACCGTAACTTTTTCTAATAGGTCTTCATTTTTATTGAAACCAATGACAATCATTCCAACTTTAGCTAACTGCTCCATGATAGCGAAACCAACTTCATCCCCACAATCTGTGATGACCGCTACTTTGTTAACCCAGCACTTCATGATTTATAAAATCTGTGTTGTATATCCCAAGCTCCAACTTCGAATATCTCTCTGAACATTTTTACCGTCCTTTATAAAACATAAGTTTCCTCTGTAAGTGGGACATTTAATATGTTATCACTGGTAATAAATGCGCATTATACAGATTGGTTGTTTTGATAGCCTAACGAGAATTTAATGTGTGATGTTAAAAACATTGAAATGTTATCCTTTGGCTTTGAATGTATTATGTTTTTATTCAGAATAAAGTGAAAGTAATTCATTTCCTTTCGCAAAAATAATTATTGTAATGCTGAGCGTTACATCTTGAGTCAATTTCTAGGACGAGGAAAGTATTTTTAAATTACTAGTTTTTGCGATATAAGTTTAATTCATGATTTTAGTTTGCACTAGCACCACTAAACAAATGAAATAATCTTGTACGCAGTATATTTTATTGGTTGATTTTATAAAAAGAACAAAAATATGTCCCTATTTTTTTTTGCAACCCTTACAGCATTAAAATAGAGACAAACTGTAGACAATCTAAACGTATGAATAATTTGAAATAGAACGTACTAATAGAGTTCATGCAATGCATGAAAAATAACTTCGTTCACTTGAATACCTCGGGGAGCTGCTAAAATCATAAGGACAACGTTAGACACGTCCTTTGTTGTCAAATGCGGATTCTTATCAAAAAACTCTTCATTCAGGAAATTAATACCAGCTGTTTTAAATATTCCTGTACGTACAATCCCAGGAGATATACTCGTAACCTTGATTTTACGATTAAGCGATTTAAACTCATTCTTTAACAGCGTGTTTAAAACTGTCATAGTTCTCTTGGAAGCGATATACATATTTATCTTCGGCTCAGCAAAAGGAGGCATGTAATGGCCACAAATGCTGTTGATGTTAATAATTTGCCCTGTAACATTTTTCTTAATCATAGACTCAATCGCATATCGTGTACAATTTATCAATCCATAAATATTAGTGTCTACGATTGTTTTCATATCTTGTATAACGCCTGTAGATATTAAACCTTCTTTGCCAATAGCCGCATTATTAATCAGTACATCAACTCCGCCATAGGTTGCTACAATACCTTCAAAAGCATTCTTGAGATCTACGTTTTTAGAAATATCACATTTGCATGGTATTAGCTGTCCTTCAAACTTGCCCCAATCAATCATTTTATTCAGCATTTCGTCGAGTCTTCCTTGAGTGGGTTCGAAGCCAATAACAATCATTCCGATCTTCGCAAGATCTTCGGCTATTTGAGCACCTATTCCATGTGCAGCACCAGTAACAATAACCACTTTGTTTTTCCAATATTCCATACTGCAAAATCAGTGTATTCACTACGTGAATATAAATCAAGATATATTTATCTGCAACTCGTTACTGTTTTAGATGGGCACAGCTGTTTACAAACGAATGGCGTAAACAATAAAACTACAAGCTTATATAATCGAGGAGCATATTTGATAAGATTTAAATTGAGAGTTCGCGTGAATGAAGCTAAATGTAAAAAAATCAACTATATTTTAAATCACAAAACTACGCACCAACCTTAGATAGGGAATTAGGTACGTTTTACACATCAAGTGTAATGGAACGAGCATGAATCTATTTGCCCATTGAATGGAAGCGCGGGAAATAGCCCACTCTCTCACAGGTTATTGGATCTAATCTATTGATCCCGGCTGATGCTACAGTTTTATTGAAATTATTCTGAATATCATACGGCAAAAAGGCAAATGTTTGTTTACACAGCTGAAAGCGTTTCTCTTATAAATAAGTTAGTAAAATGTGCTATTTTCTGTATTTACGTAAGTGCACAAGAACTGAGATGAATAACGATATTAATTTCACAATCAATCTAGCTTACTTGAGCCTCCTTAAGGAAATGTTGAAACTCTTTTTCACGGAGTCTAAATAGTTATAAATACAAACACCAGAATTTCACATTATCCATTTACATTACCTCCGAAAGCCACCATTGTTCATGCTACAATAGCGTTTAGGGGTAAATCTCCGAATCGACGTAAAATAAATTGATCCCGATTTATCGTCATTTTTTGCGCTCTATAGAAATTCACCCAATCAGTTCGGAGTTCCATTATGACATACGGGTAATACGGGACGAGCGTGAACGTATTACTACGGTGAATTGATGCACTTGGAGGAAATAGAGCGATCTCTCACGACTGATTGGTTGCGAGTCGCGAGCATTTTGTGATATTTATACGCTCAGATTTTCTGATAACGTTTAAGTTGGATGCTATTGAAGAAAGCTTGCTTTCAAGTTATCCGAATTAATTTGTAGTTTAGTTTTGAATTTCAAGTCGTATGTTTCTTTAATTGTAATTTAATTGCGATCTTTGTTGTGCTTATACTAAACTATGAATGTCTAGATATTTTTCTCGAAAGGACAGATGTAGGTACCTACAACACTCCGACATAGACATAATTATGTTATGATATAGCGCGTAGCATTGCCGAGTGATTTTAGACAATAAACATTGTTATTTAAGCATTTAGTTTTCCTTATCAAACCAACACAGAACCTACATAACTAGGAGTATACTTAACTTTATTAATCCGTAATCACAGAAATTAAACCCTAAACCTGAACTTCACTATGAAAACCAACAACAACAACTTCACATTAAACTTATTCATGCGATACAAAGTAGTACAGACAACATAAAAGTAATAACAGATGGTGAATCGACCGCAACGATAATGAACACCGACCGCAATAAGTGCGGTCGTCCTGTTCTGTTAACCCTACTTTAATTTGAACCGACAATGTTATCAAATAAAGCTTCGCTCGTAAAGTAAGTAATTTTGTTTATTGTGAGTAAGAGTAGAAGAAAAACTATCTGCTGAGTTATTATATAGTCGACTCTACTAATTAACTAAGAATGTGCGGACATATGGTTGTTCAGATTTTTAGGGTTCCAAACAACCGGAACCCTTGTTAGATCACTCGGGTCTGTCTATCTAACCGTTGAGTTGGAGGTAAATGTTGGGGGGAAAACTAGAAAAAAAATACGCTACAATCTGTAAATCTTTTTTTTTCATATCAAATAGAAGCTTATTGTGTGGGTTTAATTAATTATATTTTTATTCAAAATATTAAAATAAATAGTTTTGACGTTATTCATAAAACTTCATTAAAACCGGTCAAGTTGCGAGGCGGACTCGCACACGAAGGGTTCCGTACCATAAACCTTAATTTTGTTGTTATAGCAATATCAAGGTTTATGGTTCGGATAAATACACAATCTGTGAAAATTACAACTCTCTAAAAATCCTTAAATACTCGTAGTAATAAGTAATATTTTTAAATTAGTAGCATGATAATAATTATAGTGAAGTGATACAAACTAAATTATGAAACGATGTAATAAAAATCGACATAACATATTTATACATATATGTTTATCAGAAATAAAGACTATTTTATTTAAAGTACCTTAAGTACTCTAGGATATCAGTATCTAAGAAAAGCTACAGAGCGATGCTGAAAAAATAACTCACTCTAAACATTAAATTACGTTCTCAGCCTCTGGCTCCATCGCTTACATTAGAATAAGCCAGCCAGTAGGGACATAAACATACGATATCGACGAGATCGTCGATATATGCAATCATAAATCAGCTCGGACCGATGTCCGTCCCGGCGAAACCCGCGTTACCGGTCTATTGTATAAACAGTATGTAAGTCAAAAGATACGGAATTTATTACATTTGGGCCCATTTTATTGGTTCAGACGTTTGGCTTTGAGGTTGTCTTTGTGTGTATTTTTGGGATTTCTTTGAAGTTATATAATATTTGTCGAGATTATAGAGAAACATTATAGGCTGTAACTACAGTAAAGGTAGATAAATATTATGAGGAAATCAGCATGCCCGTGTCCTGGAGCAATAGTTTTGAAGACTTCATGTGGAATCCACTAGTCTGCACTGGGCTAGCGTGATCTCTTATAGAGAAGAGGGCCAAGTTCAAGCAGAGGAAACAGTATGGTAGCTTCATCACACATGATGGCAAGTAGATACTTTTGTGGATACCTTTGTACTTGTAGGTTCCCATGAAAAACTTTTTAACAAAAAAATAAAACCGACTTCCAAAAACAAAACACTGTTTTTTTTGAACACCGACTTCCGAAATTAAAGTTATTTTTTACTATGTAGTGTTTTGTTTTTGGAAGTCGGTTTTATTTTTTTGATAAAAAGTTTTTTTTTTGTCACTTTTTAGGGGTACGCATGTACCACTGAAAAGTGAAACCACAAGCACAGCGTGCCCGCGTGATGTTATGTTATGAACTGGTGTAAACAATCAACAGACATGCGATTACAGATATCCCGATCCATTTGCTATCATTTATTGAAGAGTTCCGTTGCCTACCTACGAAGTTCTTCATCAGATCTTCACCAAATTTAAATGGGACCAGTCCGGGAAAATATCTTTCCAAACAAAAAAAGAATCATCCAAATCGGTTAACAATTGGCGAAAATATCGCTGAACAAACATTTTTCATGGGATCACATCATCAGATCCTGACGTATGCCTTCCATCATCAGCTTAGCAACATAAGATGATGATTACCAGGCACAGATATCTGAATAGCGTTAGAAAGTTTATGAAAAACAGTGTGTGTGCTTATAAAATTTGAGGGTTTCCCTCGATTTTCATGGGATCCCATCATCAGATTCTGACTTGGTGACAATGGGACCACCTGAGGAGTATAGGCTTTCGAACAGAAAAAGATTTTTTTAAATCGGTCCAGAATTGGCGGAGAAATCGGTGAACATACATAAAAACGAAAAAAAAACGTTCAGCCGCACATAGAACCTCCTCCTTTTTGAAGAAGTCGGGTTAAAAACAAACTTGTAGCAAAGAAGAAAAATAAGTGTGAAAATAACGTTTGAAAAAACTTGAGCTACGTTTCAAATGACTAAAGTATTAAACAAATACAATGCACAAACAAACACGCAATATAAAGCTTCAATCGCACGTCACGAAATCCATTTTCAGTTATAATTTAACAAACAATGCAAACTATTTGCTCGGATTAATGGCAATTATTTCGTATCGATGACGATTCTCACGGGCAGTCATATTACATCGAATTTTGTGTTTAATTATCTATCAAACATTGCTCACAACTGTTACTGATTATTGTACGAGTAGTAAATTATATTAACTTTATACAGAATTCGATTTATTATAATTTGGTTCACATGCACTACTAAATGCATTTTGTACTGGACTGATTCTGTAGGAATTTGTTACAAATAGGTAATATTGTCTTCTGTGACCTTACATAGACGCGCGAAAAAAATTAAAAAAATTCGGAAAATGGGGTCACTTTTTGAGGGCAAATTAGAAAATTAAAAAACAAGTTTTTCCAATTGTACCGTAAGACACACCAAATGAAAGGGCTCATTGTAAGGGTCTCTTAAGTGTTTTTTTATACTTAATTTTAAAATATTCCATTCTAACGTTAATAACGTAAGAATGAAATAGAAAATAATTGAAAAGAAAATAATTGTAAATCGACCATTCTCCCCTTTATCTCTAAAAATACTGAGCATATTTTTTTTTATTAAGTACAGTTTAGTAGGTGAGTATGTTGGTGGTTTATGATTTTAAAGTCACATCTTAAAAATATATTATTCGTTCGGAACCCTTTGCACGCGAGCCAGACTCGCTCTTTTTTTATTTCTTCGACTGCCATAGAACCATTCTACATTCCACCAGAAAACTGATATCATTTATTTAAAATTTTTGCGTTTTTTACTCTTTTAACAAGGAATAGCAACAATACTAGAGATCACTAAGACGTTTGCAACAATTTAGCCTTCACACAGTCCCTGACAACTTTGACGAAAGTTAGCCACATAATTTTGTACTGCAATTTAACTCAAGTGGACATTTGCAACAGCCCGTGAATTTCTACAATTTGTATTTCACCGTTAATTAGTGTTTCCTAGACAAGTTCAGGTTATGGTACATAGTTCAACACTGATTATATCCGAGGCGCGAAGGGACCCACCGCAAGGACGGGTCAAAACTTGTCTGGACCTGTTTAATTGCTTCTCCTCGCCCGTTCCCATTACGACTGTTGTAAGCCTTGCTCTTTGTAGTTTTAAATGAGGTTTAATGATGATTGCAGACCAGCCATTTGGTCTTAATTACAATAAATTTCAGTCGTACCTCGTTTTAAGCACCTGCAAGTAGACAGGTTATTTATAAGTAGTAACCATAGGTATTAATGTTTTTCTGAAATACCTATTCATTTTAATTTTATATTAGGTTTTAGGAACATAAAGTGATCAGTAATCTACAACAAGTTCTAAAATAAACATTAGGTAGTCAAAGAAGAAAATTTCCTGATTTCTGAAAGCGGAAAAATGTTGCATACAAAGCTCATTTTCAAACACAGATTATATTAAAATAGGCTATAAAAATCAAATCGTGCACACAAATAAAACTTTAAATAATTTCAGTACACGCCCTGCCAACTATAAAGCGGTAGTGAACTATGCCGGGGGCAACATCGCAAACCGCGGTTAAGACTCTGTTGACACAGACTGGACGGTGCAAACAAGTCCACTATTCCGCCGCAAATGTAGAATGTAATGAACACCTGCTTAAGTAAATATTTTGCTCTATGTTTAAGTTGCCACTATGAATACTCAAGTGGAAGTGATTAAGAGTTAAAACTCGGACAGATAAGGTTTGTCGTAATTATGAGAAACTGGGTTTTGCCCGCTGAAATAAATTAGCTTTCGCTCGCGTTTATGTATAGATTTTCCCAATAACAAGTGACCTATAACCGATTCAAGGACCTATCCATCTCTTTATCTCATCACCTGCCTAGCCTGCTAACTATATTGGGGTCGGCTCCCAGGGAAACCGGATTCAGCTAAATACCAGTATTTTACGTGGAGCGGCTGCCTACCAGACCTCCACAACCCATCAACTGGGTAATACGGCAGTTCTTGGCAAGACTGGTGTCAGATTTTACTGGCTTCTGATAGTCCGTAACGACTGCCAAAGATCTACAAGTGACAATCGCAACCAACGGCTTAACGTGCTTTCCGAGGCACAGAGATATGTTAAGATGGTCCCCCATCCACAGACCAACCTTGGCAAGCGTTGTTTAACCATAAAGATCAATCCGTGCGGCTAGTACCTAATCTTTAGCCAAATTCATTAAAATCGGCTCTGCGTTTTTGGCGTGATAGCGTAACAAACAAACAGACTCTTTGTCGCAATAATAATATTATAGTCAGGATGAGCAACAACGAATTCAAAAAACTTATTATTACGGTTGATTTCTGTTTTGGTCCACCATCGACACAACTACAAAATAAACCACAACAAACAGATAAAACAAGCAAAAATAATATGAAAAGTGAATTCAGCCGAGATCGAAATAGACGAGCATTCCAGAAAAATATCTCGACAATGCGGATTGAAAGGGCCATTTTCTATTTTTTTCTTGTTATTAGCCTACGCTCGACAGGTTGCCCTGCGGACAAAGGGTGAATAACAGTTCTCCCTAAATTTCATAAACTTTTAAGCTGCGCTAGCTTTAGTACTTTCAAAAGTTATGGAACACAAAAAAAGCAAATTATGTGAACAACTTTTAGGTACCTAATCGTTTAAATCTCAAACTTTAAATCCTGGTGATTTGATATTATAAAAATTATCTAAAAGAATAACACGGGACACAGGTTCTGATACACACTTGCATCAATATTTTTCCACATAAGTAGCTACATATTTCGAAACCCTGTTGCATTTTCTGAAAAGTCTTCTCAAAAAAGACAACGTTTCAAAACAAAGTTCTCGGAAACTTGTGCACTGTTCCTCTGTTCACATTTTCACAGCAATAATTCAGCAGGTATATAAAATTGCATTCTGAATAGGATCTTGCGGTGTGTTTGCACAACCACTGAAAAGCACACAATTTCCTTGTGCTCCAACTTTCTACTGGCTTCCTAGCATCGGATTTTTCCGGTATTTCAAAAAAGCTTTATACTTTTCAGGGACTGGCGAGCAACTTGTCTTGTTACAACGAAACTATGAACCGAAAATGTCAGTCTATTTTCTCTACAATAGCATAGTTCTTTTAACTACAAAATGCAGGTATAAAACGCTTTTTAGTCGACAATTTGGCAACAGAATATTATGTGTCTGCAAACAAGAATTCCATATTCTGTGTTTACGATTTTTTTGGGTTCACCGTTTTAAAATAACTTTTGTATTTTGCTACACCAGCCGTATTTTTAACAGCAGATATGACGTGATTTTTACAACACTGGTGACTACTATTGCAAAGTTGAGGTTAATTGCAAAAGCACAAAATATTTTGTTCATTCTTAGAGCCAGTAATCTCAAGACATGGATTTAATTTTCAAGATTACGTTGTAGACGACCCTAGTAAACCTCACACCTATCCAATATATTTTAAAACCTTAGTTAATCACTCTCCAAGTACCTGTAATACACCGTAGAACGGTCTTTTGAGCCTTTAAATTAACTTTTAATGGTCGTCCATTTTGCTAAAATTAATATGCAATTTGCATGTTAATCGACTGTTAAAAGGAAAATCTTAATTGTAGTAAGATGAAGTTCTTAGGTTGTTAATTAAATTTTCTGCGCGTACAAATCGTTCGTAATGAATAGGTTCGAGTTGAATAGTTTTGTAATGTTGAGTAATTGCCTGCGTTTAGTTTTGTGCCTGGTAAGCAATTAGTTACGCGAAAATTTTAGGGAAATGCTTCGTGAACTGTACTTTTATCTTTAAAGCTAGTCATCTTGTTTTTGAATCAAGACAATTTAATTTAACAAAAATCAGTCTTGCTTATACTAACACAACGTGTACCTTACAAAATAAATGAAATAATGCTTAAGGTTTCAAGGGAGTTACAAATGGGGCACGTGATGTACCTATAGCGTTTATTTTGTAGTCGTTGTATTTATCTTTGAAAATAAACGCATAGTTATAAAAGAAATCTAACAAGACCAATCATTTTTTTACTGCGCAGCCGCTACAAAATTATCGCTTCTGTGAAGACGGTAACTTAGATTAACTTCTAAGAGTTCTTGTGACTTCTGAATTACTCCGAGGGAGTTCTCTGTCATCTATCCGAGACACTGCGCTTTCAGCTTTGAAATTAATTCAAAAGGTGTTTTTTTTATATTCACAAGCTATCTTGAGTGTATCTATCTCATTTTGGAATCTTATACGATATCAATAAATGGTTTTATTAAAACAAAAAGCAATATGTTGTTTTTTAAATTAAAGTTTTTTTTAACATACGTATATAATTATGAATCTAATAACGCAACGCAGATAGGACTTATTTTTATGCAATCAAAATAGAAAGTCAATCACACATACAAATTGCATTCAAATTCAAATTCCATTCTACAAGGTAGTGAAACAAGCGTATTACCTTCTTGGCAGACTCTCAACAACATCTGCCCCAGAATCTTGAGGGTATTTTTCTTAATGTCACTCGGAAATGCTTTGTTACTGTTTTGGCGAATTTAGACTGCTTTATTATTGAAGAAAACTTCGTAAACAGTGCTATCGAAGCTTGGACGAACGCCAAAACTTACTCATTACCATACACCGGTCTATCGAGTACCTAGGTGATTAAAATTATGAATATTGCATGCCCTGTAAGAATAGAATTCATTTTCTATTCTCTCATTGCTTTTCGGTGATTTTCAATTTGTATGCATAATGAAAGCGATTTCCTTGTCATAACATTTATGAAACATTATCTAAGGGCAATGACCTACCATTGAAGGTACTTATGAACGCTCTTCGGGTTTTAAGAAGTATAGGTAGTGTTTCTTCTTATTAGCCGAAAAACGTCCACTGCTGGACATAGGCTTCCCCCAAAGGGAGGGTTTACCTTGTGTTTAAACTTAAAGGCGTGGTTTTGAACTATTCAACTTTTAAAAATAAAGGGTAGGTAACCAACAAAGTTATAATGGTAATCTGGCATCAAACCACCAATTTTAAGAATGGCATTGGAATTATTAGAATAACAATATTACCGAGATTATGTAGATTATTGTGATTTGAGTTAGTGAAATTCAATTAAAACCGACTTTTGAATAACTTTTTGAAACGAAACCACTATTTGAAAACCTGAAACTACAAATGATGTTTGTTGAGAGCTTAGTGTTTTTAGAGAGCTTAGTCATCATCATCTGCCTAGCCTTTTCCCAACTACATTGGGGTCGGCTTCCAGTCAAACCGGATTCAGCTGAATACCTGTGTTTTACGGGGAGCGGCTGCCTACCAGACCTCCACAACCCATTAACTGGGTAACACGGTACTTCATGGCAAGACTGGAGTCAGATTTATTTTATTATTATTATTACTGGCTTCTGACTAGCCGTAACGACTGCCAAAGATCTACAAATGACAGCCGGGACCAACGGCTTAACGTGCTTTCCGAGGCACGGAGGAAACTCGGTATATTAAGATGGTCACCCATCCACAGACCAACCTTGGCAAGCGTTGCTTAACCTTAAAGATCGGCCCGTGCGGCTGTTAGTATTTAGCCACGAGCTCCTCTAATTTGGCTATAATATTTATTTAAATTATTACTTTTCCAACGGCTTTCGTTTAGCAAGCTTATGTGAGCTTTTCGCAAGTCTGGCAACTTACACCTTTTTTACACTGATTGTGCGAAGTATTGTAAAATTTTAAGTTTTTAGAGAACTTAATATTACATAAGTATTATTTTGTAAGAGATTTGGGAACCGTTAATTTTATAACGAATAAAACTGGACTATACTACTCTGTCAAGAAAGTACCGGGAAAAGATCAATAATACACAAAATGTCTGTTATTCATCCAAATTTATTTTATCACCTTCAAAGTATGCTCCTTTAGAAACGATACACTTGCGCCAACGAATAATCCATTCATCAAAACATTTTTTAAACGCTGCTTCCGGAATTGAGTTCAGTTCTCGCCGCGAATTCTCCTTTATGTCTTCTATCGATTGAAAACGGGTGCCACGAAGTGGTAATTTGAGTTTAGGAAAAAGAAAAAAGTCAGCAGGAGCCATATCTGGTGAATATGGTGGTTGCTGGATGGTATTTGTTGAGTGTTTGGTTACGCTTTGAACCACTCATAAGCACGAGTTTTTGATAAAGTCGATTCACCGTAAGCCAAGACAAACTCTTTGTTCGATATTTTTGTCCATTATGAAATTCGCAATACACACTATATATGATATTACTAAAACCAGCACTGTATTTAATATAAATAACAGATGCAACTCAAACTCCGCGCCAAAATGGAAAACAGTTGTGCCAATGTAACAACTACAAAAAAAACAAAAATTTGAATTTGAAACCATAAGCAAATCATCCATTCCCGATACTTTTTTGACTGAATGTACTTTCGTAATACTTAGTTAATTGTTTTTTGCTGTAATTAGATCATTCAAATTAATCACTCGCCCGACAAATCAGTGTCTAGACAACTTTTAAAGTATACTCTGGACATTCATTTTTTTAGGTTGTTTTTATAGATTGTTTTTAGTTGGCTTTAGAGAAGATTAATTGGTTCGTCTGTTTTTATTTAGATTTCTGTACAGAAAGGGTCATAAGTCATAAGCTTTAAAATTTTTTACCTAATCTAACAACAACTGTGATATAGATCTATCAATCTTACACTATAAAATTCACTCCAATATATAGATTATTTGTAAACGTGGGTTACGTTTTAAAAAAAATACGTGGAATTTCACCTGTATTGTGGGTGCGTTCACAAAAATATCTGTAGGCCATAAAAATATTTGTTCCGTGCGGGAATCGAACCCACAACACGCAGCGCAGCAGCCAATCGCTCAACCACTGCGCCAACCGTGTCGTCGTAAATATTTTCATGGGTACTTAGTTTCCTTACCAAAAACAATGAAGGATCTGTTACCATGTACAATTCACGTAAAACCACTTCTACCTTAGTTGTGGATGGCACTTAGGGACTTGTAAAGCAACTCTGTCGTGATATAGGTAGGTACCATAAAAAGAGCATAGGGACTATACTATAAATTCATAGATATCTTTGTTTTACGATCATATTCGCAAAATGGTTGTAAAGCTGCCGTAACTTCGCAGGTGCAAACTTTCTGCTGAATGGGATTTGTATTATAATGTAACCGCTTATGAAGACATATTTTGCATGATATTATGTGTAACACAGATTTGATGTGACACCTGTTTATTATAATACTAGTTGACCCGCGCAACTTCGTCTGCGTCACAATTTTATTACTGCTCCGCTCCTATTGGCCTTAGCGTGGTTATATATATAGCCTATAGCCTTCCTCGATAAATGGGCTATCTGAAACTGAAAAAATTTTTCAAATCGGACCAGTAGTTCCTGAGATTAGCGCGTTCAAGCAAACAAACAAACTATTCAGCTTTATATATTAGTATAGATTGGGATTCCAATTTTTTTCCGTCAACACAGGATTTTCTAAATATCTTTGGATAATACCTACGTTTTTTTTTAAAGAATTTGTGATTTGATTCCTACTAACATAGCTTCCTATCGATTGAGATCGGACTGATTCACCTACCTTTGTTCATTAAATTCATGAAAAACAATATCAGAAAGCATTTTTGATGAGCGGTTATTAAACTATCACGTCTAGGTAAGACCCGTTCTCTATAACGATGCTCAAATAATTATGTAAGTATGTTATAATCTTCTATTATATTAAAAACACGTGTCACGGTGTTTGTTATCGAACTGCTCCGAAACGGCTTGACCGATTATAATGTTTTTTTTTGTATATTCAGTATGTGTGAGAATAGGTCGTAGGCTATTTTGTTTTTTTTTTTTATTTTATTGCAAAACAAACGTTTGCTAGTTTTAATATAATATCAATAAAACATCATCATCTGCCTAGCCTTTTTCCAAGTACATTGGGGTTGGCTTCCAGTCAAACCGGATTCAACTGAATACCAGTGTTTTACGTGGAGCGGCTGCCTACCAGACCTCCACAACCTATTAACTGGGTTACACGGTACATCTTTGCAAGACTGGAGTCAGATTTACTGGCTTCTGACAATCCGTAACGACTGCCAAAGATCTACAAATAACAGCCGGGACCAACGGCTTAACGTGCTTTCCGAGGCACGGAGGAAACTCATTATGTTAAGACGGTCACCCATCCACAGACCAACCTTGGCAAGCGTTGCTTAACCTTCAAGATCGACCCGTGCTCCTCCATTCGTGATATATAAGGTGGTCAAATCGGATTTTAAACTTTATTTTGCCACCAAGCTCAATAAAACAATATCAATAAAACAAAACCATACAAAACAACATACTTCATTTTATTAATCAAATCAATCACAAAACAACACAGAAACTATTACTGGTTGACTCCATACTCTTTACAGAGCCGTGCAACATGATGTGCAGCGACCGCAGCCCGACGCTGCAACGTTGCTACGTCATCCCCTGTTGCTGGTCGCACGCTGAATGCCTGCAGTCTACAGGTTCCCGCCATCATTCTACCTATCACCCTGTGAAAGGTATTTAACTCAATGCCACCTTAGCTGGACGTAGTTTTTTAGTAGTATTTTAAATAGGAAAAAATATCAGTCAGTCAAGTAATGATGTGAAGAAAATGGATTAGAATCCTTATAAGAACTTTCTGTGGATTCTATTCTCATCTGCTGTATAATTCTGCTGCTTGATATAACAGAGATGGCTTTTACTTCTGCCAGTGGAAAAAGGATAAAATCCCCATGTCCGTCCACTGTTGAAGGAGAGGAGAGTAAATCGGTTAATTATTTCCTGATACTTTCGATAAGTTTTGACTGTCATAGGTCAAACCCGACAAATGAATTGCAGTGTAAACTTTCTCTAGGAGTTTTCTATAAAGATGTCCGTTTATGTAACAGTACAAACTACATGAATTTTATCAATAACGCTAAAACTAAAAGATAAACTAGATAAGTTTAGATACACTTGTTTGTTTATCATTCCACTAGAAGCCACGACTCGGGATTAGGACCCGGATTACAAGGTCTACAAAGGACGGCGGTAACAATTCAATTATACCCATCCCTAGTTCACACAAGCGAAAGAATGAGAACAATCTAGTTTTGTGTTTACAAACAATTTGCTGCTCTACCTTATGGTGGAAGGGACCTTTAGTTCTGGGAGTAGGAAGTCGACTTCGTAATAAACGACCTGCATGGCGGGGCCGTTGTCGTCTCTTATTACCAGGTTCTTTGCGCAAGATTCTCCAGATCTTACGCTTACGCATTTTGCTGAAATAAATGATTATCTTACATCACAATTTATGTTAAAACTAAATGCACAAAACTATAAAGCAACCATTATGACATAACTAGAAATAGAAGACGAACGATTTAACTAGACCATAAACAATGTTCGAGAGCATAATAATTTAACTGCAGCGTTAAAGATGAGCAATAAGAAACAGTATGATTTGTGAAAAAATAAATAGTTAAAATCGGTTGAAAAACTAAAAAGTGACACGATTTTGAATTAATTCTTCTATACTTGTCACGCAAAACGTCGTTTCTACTGGATGGAGCAAATTTATTATGGCGTTACTTACAAGTGACGTCACGTGCACTTAGAGTTATCACTGTTTATATCTTACATTTATTCAGTTCAATATTTTTTTGCTGTGTTCCGTCTTTCCTTTTAGAAATGCTATAAAAATCCAGTCAAATATCCTATTGAATAATTATACTCGTACTTATCAAAACAGCCGTAGCCTATCTACATCCTGAACCGCTCTGTCCATCCTTTCTCTTCTATCTCCAACTAACAAAACATTAAGCTTATCAAACGAATAAAAAGCAACATTATCTCATCAATCAAACTCACCGACTATTTCGTAAAATACAAAAACGCCGATGTCCTGCAAAGCCTTGTGCCATTTAAGCACCTTCTCAACTGGACCGGAAAACGCCCTCGGACCGCTTTTGTGTAGCGCCTGAATGCGACCGTTTATTATTATAACATCGCCACATTTTGTAGATATATGCGATCATAAGCTATTTACGAGTGGGAGAGATTCTAGGTATAGTGCCTTTATCTACGTATCTTATACGATGGGTGGTAAATATTGTGATAGTTTGTTTATGGGTGATTCATATAGCGAGCGCGTTTGTTTAGATAAAATAACCTCGAAGAGAACAATAGATGAATAATGACTATTTAAGTTGCAGCATAATAATATCAATGTATAGCTCTCAATATACACAAAAACACTATCAATCAACTTGATTCCTAAATGCACCTATTTTATTAGACATTAGCTAAATTGATGCGTTGATCGTTATTGGATTAATTCTAAACATTAGGGACCAATTAGCGGTGTTATAATTCGAAATACGAGATATTGTGATAGATGAATGTTTTGCATTCTTCAGTCTAGCAAATTCAGCTTGGAAAGGAGCAAAATGTAACAGAGATGCCGACAATAATCTGTTACAAAAACCAGACAGAGCAGAGGAAATAGCGGACCCTACTTATCTCTTTGCGGAGCTAAATCGAACGGCCTAAAGGGATGTTCGAGAAATCTCTTTTTTTCAAAGACAAAGGCACGGAATCACGGATATTGCATCGTCCGCGCGCACCGGCACACTTCCCGCAATGAACTTCACTGTGTTTACTTAGAACAAATCAATGGCTGGAGCTGGACTTGTGATTGGCGGTAGAAAAAGATAACTCAAATAAAAGGGAGCAAGGAAATTGGTAAGTTTAACACGCGTGATCGATCAAAACGGATTGCGGAAAACGATTTCATTTTTCTCTGAAAACCATTGTCAAAATGTTGACGTAAGCTCAAAATAAAAAGTTAAGGAAATGAAAACTTGCACCGTAAGTTCGCAACCCCTCTGAACACGTGAAGAAAGTTCCCCAATACCAAATCCTATACATGTAAGGGCACTGTCCCCACATCGTGACCCTCTAGGCCACTGCCACAGAAATGACAAAGGAGAAAAATGCCCGGCTCTTACTTTTATCACAAGCAATTTCTTTAAGTTTTCATTTTATGAGCTAACTCTGTATGGTTTTTGAGAGGCCGTCTGTCAGACCGGGCACCGGCGGCAGTGGTTTGATATGGGTTTACATTGAGGACGGTTGCTGATGTAATTAAATTAATTGTGTGGATAAATCTAGTAGTCAGCAGTTGAGGAATGTACTACTTATGTAGAATATGCTGGTTATTTTGGACAATCTCTACCGAAGCATTCAAATATAACCTCATCTGAATCTCTAATACATAAAAGTGAAATTATAAAGAGACGAAAAAAACTTACTGCGATGTGAGAATCTGTACTCAATCATATTATTTTGTGAAGCAAGAATTTAAATCGATAAACAAGAACTATACTTAAACACAGTCTATTGTGCCCTAGAGCGAGATCCCATATTATAAGCAATTTTTTATACTTTATTGGATATCGTATTGCAATTTGATGTCCTTTCCAGAACCGTATGCGGATGATAAATGGACTTGAATGAGGGAAGCGAACATTTTCCTATATTTTTTTTTAAATTGCCGTTTTTATTGATCGACTGTTTAGATTACGGTCTGGTGTGATAGGAGGTCAAACAAAATGGAGGTGCTCAAGTTTATGAGATTGATATTTGACTTTTGATGAAATGAGGTGAAATATTTGGATTACGGCCACCTCAACTACACTAAAGTTATGTAATCCAACTGCTATGTGAATTATAAATGCGAGATTAAATACAGGTTTGGGTAGAATAGGTTATTATACACTTGGGAAGGTACGCAGTGCTAATATAACAGAGTGGTACTTAAAAGGGGACGATAATAATTGTAAACTCAAATATGACGTGTGAGAATTATGAAAATTTGTAGGCAGGATTAATATTACCCTTTCTTTGAGACCTAGCATTTGTACAAAGTAAACTGGAGTTCGTAAGGAACGAATCGATTTGTAGTTTTGATGTTTAGGTAGTTACCTTAATTCTGTCCATCCTCGTCATGGCTTGATGCTGGGGCTCTTTCTTGATTGCTTCAATTTCCGTGGGTTTTTTTGGTATGACTAGAAAAAAAGTTTTCTAATAATTAAATAATTTTTAGGAGCAAGCTGCACTCATCTGTTTATATGAATAAGTTTCTGAATTTCGTAGGGATAAAATAACAAGTTGTAAATCAAAATCTGCAATAACTCAAACCCGGACATGTCCCTTACAAAGTGTGTACACGTCTTTAATTAAATCACGTTCTTACGGTGATAGGGAGACTTTTTGAACTCGCAACCCATTGGGGGCACAACTTGAAACGCGTATCCTGCCAAGTATCGCGAAGTTTCCCTTTACAACTTTACTTCTCTTGAAAATACAGGGTAATGAGCTTGTTAGACCGAGTTACGAGGCTTTAGCACAGGTCGGCCAAGAATACTTTTATGTTTGACAGCCACAATTTGTTGGTACTTTATACGAGTATGCATGTTTTGTTTGAAGTTGAGTGCTGTTGATCTGAGGACTTGTTCAATACGGCATCCTTTACTGGTCTATCTAACATCATACGTTATGTTGCCTACGTACGTTGCCTTGATTACATTAAGATATATACAAGGGAAGCCCACTAGCACAAACCAGATTTACTTCGTAGTGGCGACCGCGTGTGGAAGACGCAACGTTGGAAGGCCTCTCACAAGGTGGACCAACGACTCAGTGAGGGTCGCAGGTAGCCGGCGGGTAGTCGATGGATGCGAGACGTACAGGACCAGGGGAAGGCCTGTTTATGCCCAACAGTGGACGTCTTTTGTCTGATAAGATGATGATGAGATTCGTTTTTAACCTCGTGTTAGCAACTAACTCTGAGTTGAAAGATAACTCTGGTTTGCGCAAGTAGCCTTAGATATCATCTCGATAACCTATAATGACCTGGGTACATCCTGTAAAGAAGCTGTAGTTCATTATCATTAATCAACTTTCATAATAACATCTGGAACTTTAGAAGAATATTCTAAGTAAGTCGTCGAGAAAGTGAAATGTCACGCGCTATTGAAAGAAATAGAGCTTACCATTCATTGTGTTCTGCGGAACTTGTTCAATTTGCGTATATTGCTTGTGCTGGAAACTGGGTTTCGGAGTTCCCTCGAACGAAGTTACGTTTTTGGGCGTTTCTTTGGTTGGTGCTATACCTGAATAAAACAAGGAATAAAAATGTTTCAGGTGGATACAATTTTAGGTACTATACTTCTTAAATGTCAATATTGAGTCATTGTGAACTTTCGAAAAGACGGGTTGACACTTCTCGTGGCCCAAGGGCTGGCTTTAAGGTACTTTAGCCAAAGGCTAAGCATTGCCATACAACGTGGCAATGCCGCCAGTTTCTTGGACACTTACCAGCAGACAGCGTTGAGGACGAATTTTTGATGCTATATTTTAGTTTGTAGATAGTTTAGTTATGTAATTTTTTTATTTGTAATTTTAGAACTTTATCAACTGTTCTTCCTTGTGCACTTCATCATTAATTGTTTTTATCAGCTATGATGTGATTCGACCTGGAGGACGTCCTTCTAGTTAATACTAGTATTCAGCTACATCCACAAGGCTTGAAGGTTTTCTGAATGCAACTGAATATTACTGTGTAAAATTAATTTGCGGGCTTCTAACTGTCCATAACGAACCCGATGGTCAACATACTACAAATAAACAGCTAGGACCAACAACTTTGTGTTTTCCGGCACTTATTACAAAAAAAAAACTTAACCGCATAAAGCTTTGCCAACAATCCTTTGGAACATACTTGCGATTAGCTGAGCTCTAGACAAGACCAATGGACTGCCAACCACTAGTATAAATGAATGAGCCTGAATTCAATCAATCTTTAGCAGAACTTCAGTGGTCTAACGGACAGTACAGCTCAGTCGGGACCCCTAAGAAATCATTAACTTACCACTATTAATACTCCTTAAGACCTGAGGAGCAAAACTTTTAGCTTTGTTCCTATCAGCTCCACCGAAGTTTGAACTTTGGTAATTTGTTCCGAATCCTGCGTTTAATGGTGGTGCAGTGGTTGGCTCCCTTTGCATCTGTTGACCTAGAAAAGACAAATTAGTTGGTGCGATACGCTCAGCAACTTTTTTTAACCTAAAGCGATAGAAACTGTTCGAGTGCAACTGAAGGAAAAAACAAAGCAGTTTAAAAGGAGTCCTATATGATCACTGCCTTTGTTGCGTTGGAATTATTCGAAAGAGTTACCGCGGCAAGGAACGCAAAGCGCATTTGAAGGAACACGGATGGGTTTAGTCAGTAAGAGTCCGACACTCCCCCCCACTCCGCTCTGAGAAGTCAATTGATGGCTACCCATCCAAAAAAAAGACCAAGTTACGAGGATATGGCAGGTCTTGTTCATCTGAGTCCAGCAAGATGGTTGAGCAAAATTCGCTGATCCCAGAAAAAAAATCTTGGAAATACCTAATACTGAATATCTTTATTGCATTCCACATGTATTCTTAGGCGGTAAAAACCAAATTGGTTCATGTGGACCCTGTCGGGCACTCCACAAGGCCAAGGACAGCTATAACCATCTGTCTGGTGAAACATAGTCAAGAAAGTTATTTCACGACGCGAGGGCGATTCATCAGAAAAGTAGGATTGAGCAAGAAATATCGGTATATCGAAATATTGATATTTTTCCGTAAAATTATAGATACTTTATCGTTGATTTTTGAATCGCGATATATTGATATTTCGATATTGATTTTAGATTACCTACGTATCGAATACGTATCAAATTCGATTTTATTTTTTTCATTTGCATATCCCTATTATCAAGACGTTTGCATTTATTGATAGGAAGGCCAAAGTCAACTTATTTTTCTTAAAACGCTTCTTAGAGATGATCGTGATAAACCTCATCACGCTTATCATTCGGATTTAGTCCAGTAAGTAGGTACTTACCTAGTTAAGTCTTCTTAATGTACAAGTTGCGTGTCAAGAAACTCTCAAGATATGCATCGTAAATCAGAAAAATGTCTAACACAATAGCTCTAGCTAGACAAGTTTTAAGTGCTAAAATATGTTGGAGAGAATTATAAACTACCTACCAGCACCATTGTACCAACTTTCTACAGAATCATGTTTTCAAGATGAACATCATCAATCATTATTAGGTATCTGCTCTGCTTTATTTTAAAGGTAATCCTAAAATAGCTCAAACTCAACTAAAATATCACAAATAGGCAAGCCCTTGACTTGCGCTAGGGTACATTATTTTTGTCTTTCCCGGTTTAATATCGTCTTAGAAATTGTTTTACCTGAGTATCTTACCATATAATATGTAGTTTTCTATCAATTTTGATAGCGGCAGAACAAAAACAAAAAGTATAGAATAACAAAACCGTAGTTTCACATATTTAACTCCTGGCAAAAAAACCGTAATTACAGTTAACACCTACGACTCGTAGTCCTCGTAGCAAATCCGTTGTTACACTGCTACGACTCGCGGTCCTCGTAGCAAACCCATTGTTACACTGCTACGGCTCTTGGTCCTTGTAACGAAACCGTTGTAACACTGCTACGGTTCCTGATCCTCGTAACAAACCCGTTGTTACACTAGCTGCTACGAGGAAAGGCACATATTGTAAAATCATTGTTACACTGCTACGAAGCAAAGCACATATAGCGAAGCTGTCGTAACACTGCTAGTAGTCGTAGTCCTTGTACCAAAACTGTTGCTGCACCGCTCCGAGGCAAAGCATATAGCAGCAGCGTTGTTTTATTAGTAGACGTTAGCACATAAAGAAAAGAAGCAAACAGGTTTGGCTCTGAATTAAGTTTCTAAGAACAAAATTATGTTTCTCTGACAAGCCTTAAGTAGACTCAGACAGAAACGACCTAGGTATGACGTAATCATCATACCTATTACAAAATGAGAGCAACTACACATTGTTTAAAAAAACTCACCAGTAACTATAAATTGAGCACTGTTGTCAGAGTAGTTCGCTAAATATCGGGGATCGATTCCCGTCATCATTTGAGTTTGACCCGGTAACATCTGAAATCCAAGCATTTTTTACGGTATTAGACCATACCTAGCCTATTCTTAAACTATGTTAATTATGGGATTGAGTTCCAGTCTAGCGGATGCAGCTGAATACCAATATTTTACGTGGTACTATTATTTGCAGGCCCGGACTGGGAATAGAGCAATTCGGGCAAATGCCCGGTGGGCCGGATGCCCGGTGGGCCGGTTTGGCCGATTAGCGGTCGACTATTTTGCTATTTAAAAAAAATAAGGGAAAAATAAAATTAAATGCTTAAAATATAAGCCGTAAAATTCGCCACAGGCCCCGCGCTTTCGGCACTGAGGAATTTTCCTCACTCTTGAGAGAGGGTAGGACCGACCATCAGTAAAATTCCCGGGCCGGTTTCAGGTCCCAGTTCGGCCCTGATTACTTGTAGAACGTGCATAAAGCTGTAGCTGCATCTTTTTAGGGGGTCCAATAAGCAGTCGCGCCTACCTACCTAGGTATGCATACCTATAATAGATATATATCGTACCTGAAATTGCACCCAAATATCCGTCACAATCGACGGCCTATAACTCTATAATATCAATAGACTATTAGAAATAGGCATCTTAAATCGCACTTCATATAGGTACCTGAATCATAACTCAGCCACTCACATTTAGCTGTTACCAAACCTCCAAATAAACAACCATAATAATATCTATCTACTAAAATACTCACGTTTTGTCCAAAAACTGGCGTATTCATTTGGGCAACATCCATGTAATTTGAGTTAGGAACATTTTGAATGTTCGGGAATTGTGTATAAGGTCCGCTACTGTAGTAGATATTATCAGGAGGCCTACAAACCAAGAAATACATAACTAGAAAAACATATCTACTTACAACGTGCCTAAACAAAAAGAAACTAACATCGCGCAAAATAAAGTTAGATAGGTACGGAAACTCCTCCTTGCACAATACCTATCTTTAATATTTTTTTAATTATAATATAATATTTATTTACACACTTATTTTACTATAAATAGTTTGGAAGAGCATATAATTACATGTAAAATAGCTGGGTAGGTAAGTATCATTATTTCAACCAACTACAAACTTTGTAGGTAACGTTGGTAATGCAACTTCAGGAAACTTCTCGTTATAATATGAAATGGCTTTACTTACATCATATTATTTCGCCCAGCGTTCATTGAGAACGCCATCATTTGATTTCCCTGCGGATAGTCTGAAAAATATTTATTTCTTTATTTTACCTTGTGACACGAGGTACGGAAAAGTGATCAAATTTAGGTATATCCTTACCCGCCCCGACTCTCGGTTCTCTTATAACGTATCTATCCATTTTCTATTATGTTAAATTTATAAATTTGTTTATTTTAAACTTTCAGGAAATAAACGTTAATGTTGGCGCCAATTTTATTTTTTAAATTAAGCTGATAATTTTGGTTGCTGGTTGATGTCGAAGGAGGTCGTATTCTGCCTTTTTCAGTCGTAATATTTATACGAGTAATTATTTTTATTTAATTTTTTAAATCATATCTTTTTAGTGTAATAAATGAGCAAGATTTTTTTATAACTTACAATAAGACAACAATAAATTGTTGGTCGATTTTTCAAAAAAGCCTTTATAGCAGCAGAAAAAAAAATGTTTTTTTTATAACTTCTTTGTTAAATGGCCTTTTCATTTTTTTTTTGCTTTGTTCCAGAAAATGTAATGCAGACATGATCAATAATATTTATACGAGTAATTATTTTTATTTAATTTTTTAAATCATATCTTTTTAGTGTAATAAATGAGCAAGATTTTTTTATAACTTACAATAAGACAACAATAAATTGTTGGTCGATTTTTCAAAAAAGCCTTTATAGCAGCAGAAAAAAAAATATTTTTTTTATAACTTCTTTGTTAAATGGCCTTTTCATTTTTTTTTGCTTTGTTCCAGAAAATGTAATGCAGACATGATCAATAAATTATTTATGACAAAATTTTGGTAGATATGTTTTCAGTCGGAGTTAAAAATCACATTAATTACTCTACTATAATTTTGTTACGTTTTGTAATCAATCAGTAAGTAAGTATTCATAACTAATAAAAATCATAACTAGCTGCGTAAACATTGAAAAGATTGACGTTTGGTTACTGACAGTTGACATTGACAGTTACCCTGACATCTCCGTACTTGACACTTCACAGTCACAGTGTTCGTTTCGTAAATAATTAAATTCTAACTTGAATGAATCACTATAGTTTTTGTTCATAAATTGGAACGAACAACTCAAATACTGAAAGAAAATGGAGCTTCAGGATACTTACTACAATAAGTCAGAATATGTAGAAACTGTAAGTGTGTTAAGACATAAATATCGCTGAGAAACAAGACGGGCATCACAACTGATTTTAACTTATTTTACAGGCGTCAGGTAATAAAGTAAGTAGACAAACAGTGTTATGTGGATCTCAAAATATAGTTCTACACGGAAAAGTGATAGTCCAAAGCGATGCTATAATCAGAGGAGACTTGGCAAATGTGAAGACTGGAAGATTTTGTATTATAAGCAAAGGCTCAGTTATTCGGCCTCCTTTCAAGAAATTCAGTAAAGGGTAGGTAAAATTCAATTATAAATTAATACCAAACAAACTACCACCACAAGTATTGGTTTGTATTTATTGAACAAACCAATACTTGTTTTGGAAATATATAAGTAAACTCATATTAATTCCTTATATCAAATAATTGCAAGGCCTCCCACAAGGAGGACCCATGACCTGGTGGAGGCTACAGGAATCTTGTGGAAGCGAGAAGCGCAGGACTGGTTGATGTGTGAACACCTGGGGAGGCCTATTTCTAGCAGTGGATTGCTAAGATGCCCCAGTTGTACTTTCAGTTGTAATGATGATGCCATAATACAGTGTAATCCATTTAGTGCGACTTCGCATATAACAACCAACTGTATATAGTGATGTAAGTATAGGCATATTATGTTTAGTTTTAATATGAGCCACTATGAAATTGTCAGTTTGTTTAGTATGACTTCGGTTAGTATGATGTATGTAATATCACCGGTCCCTTGGCTGTGGTTATAATAGAATTCTACTGTAAATGTAGTCATTGAACAACAAGGTTTTAAACTGGTTGGCTAAAAGAAACTACTTATTTCTAACTCAACTTTTATTTATTCCAGTGTGGCCTTCTTCCCCTTACAAATGGGTGATCATGTGTTTGTTGGTGAAAACACAGTTGTGAATGCTGCTGTTGTCGGCTCTTACGTCTACATTGGAAAGAATGTTGTTATTGTAAGTTTAAAAACTTAAGAAGAAAATGAGTTGTAAAACTTTAGAAGAAAATGAGTTGTAAAACTTTAGAAGAAAATTACTTTTTTCCTTTTGAGTACACCTCTGTGTGCTGCCACAACATGACTCAAGTTAGCATTTGTCAGTCATTATGGAATTTGGGTAAACTCTTAATAAACAATGAAACATACTTGTTTACATGTACTTTCACACTGTTAATACTTGAAAGAAGTAGTTTTCAATAGAATCTTCTACCCATATGATTTCTATGAACCAAATAGGATCATTACATTGCCTTAATGTCTTCTTCAAAACATTATTTTTATTAAAATTTCTTTTATTCATAGGGTCGCAGATGTGTGTTAAAAGACTGCTGCATGATTGAGGACGACTCAGTGCTTCCTGCGGAGACAGTAGTACCTTCCTTTGCAAGATACTCTGGCAGCCCAGCTCGCCTCATCACCACATTACCTGAAGCAATGCCTGATCTCATGACAGAATTCACCAAGAGTTATTATCAGCATTTCTTACCTACAACTGTACAATAAAAGCTATAAAATATAAATGAACAGGGTGGAAAGGTGAAGCAGGCCCTTCGGGGCAATGTTTACTTCCATATGAAAAAAAAATGGCCAAGTTCGAGTCGGACTCTGACAGGAAGGGTTCTGTAGAATAAATCGAAAAAAAAAACATGTGTCTTGTATGGGAGCCCCTTTTAATTTTGCTATTACAGTGGCAATAGAAATACACTGTCAAAATATTACTATTTTGACAGTGTATTTCGCGGAGGCTTGATAATAGGTTCCGTTGGTTACTCTTTGGGTGCGGAACCCTAAAAAATAATGTTTCTTTTGAGTTAAGATTGTTTAAGATTTGAACGTCGTCCTTAATACAAAGCGGTCAATACGTGAATACGTGATCGCGATCGTCGCTTTCATTTGTTTAGAGACACTGGAAAGTGCCATCTAACGACGCGACGGCGTACTCGTTTTTGCCGTACAAATGAACGTGACGCTTATTCGTCCGATGATCGTCGATCGCTTTGTAATAACACGACGCCTAAGGGTACCTACTTAATCTCCCCTGGGACCCTCTTCAACTTTCTACCCTGTATTTTGCACTATAAGATAGAAAGCAACTAATTTATTTTATTCCTGCAATATGTTTAATTTATAACAGCAAAACTAATCACCTAATATAAGAATTTATATTTAAGGCTTTTTAATAAAAGTATTTTCCACTAAAATGATATCTACTGTTTTTGTTTCTGAACCCATGAATGTAGTAGCCACAACACACGCTCGGATTTGGTAAGAACAGACCAACAATTTGGATTGCTGTCGTACCAAATCTGACCGTCTGTAGAGTAGTCCGGCGAACAATATTTTTATTAACAATCGATTCCCCCTCGGTCCGCTAGTCTGCGCAGCTGATTTGGTTTGCCGTATTCGGTACGGAACCGAATACGGACGTGTGGACGGTAGTCCGAAACTCCGAACAAACTTTTGACTAGGCGTTCGAATTTTTAGGGTTCTGTAACCAACGGAACCCTATTACTAAGCCTCTGCTGTCCGTACGTCCGTCCGTCTGTCCGTCAATAGGTAGACAGTTGAAATTTTCACAGATTGTACATCATGTATTGCCGCCGCGCCGTGACAAAATAATAAAAACTATGTTTATGGTACGGAACCCTTCTACTGTGAATCCGACTCGCACTTGGCCGGTTTTTGTGTTCAACGACATGATGACAGCCGCGTGCACTTGAAGGCGTACGTGAAGCAAGTTTCCGATCCGATCGTCTATAGCAAGAACGGACTTGGTTGGCGGATTTGATCCGCCGTACGTACCAAATCCGAGCGTGTGTTGCGGCTTTAAGGTGAATGCTCCAGGGTAGCCCGCGAAATTCAAATATTTTTATGTTTTTTGCAATTTGCTGGTCAGTGTGAAGCTGTATGTAAGAATGATTATTTCTGAAATATTCATTCTTTCGAACTACATGAACTTAGAGGGCTATATTGATGATTAAAATGGTTATAATTCTTTAGATAAATACGCGGAACGCATTTGGTCCACATACAGCTTCACACTGACCGGCAAATTGCAAAAAACATAAAAATATTTGAATTTCGCGGGCTACCCTGGAGCATTCAACTTAAGCCTGCATAAACCTTGCACCCACGAACAGTGTATCATCTATGCTATAGGCTGTGGCTATAGGTGACCAGTTATATTATATTAGTCTATGAAAGGTGACAGCACAGATGTGTCAATGTCAAGTATTTTAAATACGTTCCCTATCCTAGCAAAGGCAAAATCCCGCGGATTTTGACGGATGTAGTAGCATGATGCTACTACATCCGTCAAATTGCTCAATGAATTAGAATTCGCAGCAACGCGCCACACTCGGCGCCGGGTTAACCCATTAGCAAATTATGCAGTTGCTTTGGGCATCACGTCTGGGGGGGCACCATTATCAGATAAACTACAGAAATTAGAGGTCGTAGGTACCTACTTATTCTGGTGAAGAGGGACGAATTTTGGCAAAACTTCCGAAAAGTTGGCAAGGAATTAGTTACAAGACCCAAAAGTCACTCTTAGAAACGTGCACTTACAAAAACTGCGGGTCGAACTCGCGTGCAAAGGTTCCGAAAAGCCGGCAAGGAATTAGTTACAAGACCCAAAAGTCATTCTTAGAAACGTGCACTTACAAAAACTGCGGGTCGAACTCGCGTGCAAAGGTTCCGAATTAATATAATTTTCTCGGTTGGACTATAGTCGACACGCGGGGCGTTAGGCGCGTGGTCGCGATCGAATTTTGTCGGACACTGAGCGCCGGAGTCACTTAATTCTGGCCAGAGCATACTTAATTTTTATAAAGGCGCTAGCTAGGACCACCTCAGTCCTGGATAGTCCTCATTTATATACCTTCTAAATACTCTCTGATTTGAAAAGTCAAGTGTAATAAGTATGGAAACAAAGATTTATGTCTGTCTTCTTGCATATAAAACAGTTTGCAACTTTGCTAGTCTGGCGTGCGTGTTAAACCATACAATTTTGACATGAAGAGGTCCCACGTCCCACCTAACGCAAGAATACCACTCACATGAATGTAGCCTAGTGATGACCAAGCAAATCATGGAACAAAATATTTTGCTCGTCTGCTATCAATTTAACATGCACGGTACGTTAGGCCGGTGTTAGGACGTGCTTGGTGTTTCTACATTATAAGGTCAGCTACTTATGTACTTGGCTGAGTGCTGCAGTGCGATTCTGTAAACACGACAAAATGAAAGCTTGGGTGATGTGATCACGAAGTGAGCTGTCAATCCAAGTACCTAATCAAGATGGAATGACAGCTCACTTCGTCATTCGTGATCACTTTACCCAAGCCTTTACATCGGCATGTTTACAGAATCGACCGGCTGAGAACCAGCCTTACGGCTTTAGTAGGTATTGTTAATGCATTTGATACACCGAGCTCGTAGTTTTAACCAGGGACAAGGATAGGTTCGATTTTCTTATTTTTTCGTTCGTTCGATTATAAACTAGATGACTATGTGGCAGGTAACAAGAGTAAAGAAGCTCTAATACTAGACTATTCTCTGCATTACCCAAAGGTTGACTGGTAGATAATGCCTATGGCAATTGTACATTTCCGCCTCTGTACATTTGTGTGCCGATAAATAAATAAGAAGATGAAGATGATCTCAACCTCAAGCTACACACGCTAGTGGTCATTTTTTAGAATCGATTTTTTTTCTTGCCAGGGAATCAAACTTCAACAAAAACAGAAAAATCGATCCAGTCGTTCGATTTTGATATCCGAACGAAACTAAAATAAAATAAAAACAATAGCAATCCATTACACGTACATGCAGGCATTTTCAGTTAACTTGACAAAGTTGACCTTTTCTTCACATTCATTACACGTAAAATGGAACGTAGACACAGTTTGATGACAAGACGCGAATACATTTTGTTTTCCAACAAACATACTACGTGAATTCTATGGCCCGTATATCATTCCACTCAAAGTCGAATTTCTTGCTTTCGAACACAGATTGACACGGTAACTTTCATGTTGGGTAACTTGAAAATATCCCCGATTGCCGTCGTCGAACCCTTGATCCATTTCGATTTATTTTAAATTAAAATCGTTTTAAATAGTGACTTTTGATTTAAAATAGTAATTATAGATGCTGTGAAACAAATTAAGTGAAACATTTTTAGCATGGAATATCATTATTCCGATCTCTGCATGCCGACGGATCATCTGCTAACTGGTTGGTATTAGTTTTTCAATAGTAATCATTACAATACAAAGATATTTGTCCTATTAGTGCATCACTCGTTTATTTTGCGTACATGCATTCCTTGAATGGAACATCGATTGCGTTTTATTCTTTGTTTTTTTTTCTCCTATTCTTTTTAAATGTCATTATGAGAAAGTTTGATTTTAAAATGTTTTTTAAACAATTGTTTTTGTTTTTGTATCTGTTCTCCTGATCTGCTCTCGTATAAGTTATATCATCAGTTGGGAATGTACCTAATAGTTTTATCTTTGTTAGATTCTTTTTCACCAATAAGTTTTAAACAGAAAATAATTAAGAGCACTTCACAAAAGTGGGTAACTTTTTTCTACAAAATGTAAAAGAGTGCATCTAAAGCTGTTCATGTCAACTTACAACTCATAATGATAGCTTAATGCTTTTGTACCTTTCTTTGTAGTGAAACAAACCTGTTGTTAATAATTCTTCATTTGTATAAAATTCTTTGATTTCCTTATTTTGTAAATGTGTTATTATTTTGTGGGGATATCAAATTGTTTAATTAAACCACATAAGCTTTAGGTAGTTAAATAATTTCTTGATGTCTTAATATTTTTTTCATTTAAAAACTCAGTTTAAAATAAAAATAGTATGCAATTAAAAACCAATATAAGTACTACAATAAAGATTACCAAACAAATGGAATCATTAGTTTAAGCAGTTGTTTATTTGTTTAATATGTGTTAGTTCGAAAAGTCACATTAAGATGGTTTATGGTGGAGTCTTCTGCAACTAGGTGTCTGGTTATTGTAACTAACATAAATAACTCCCTCAAGGATCACCATTCTACAGGGACTTATGTCTGTTAGTTGCAATTACAAGACTCCTCTTCACCTTTCTTTAATTACCTAAACCTTTCTGATATAGAAACTATTCAGGGAATGTCTTGAAAACATTTTGCCTAAGGCAGTTGAAGTTGACATTCCAAACATAAATAAAACTAAAGTTTGGTCTGACTTTCTGAAAAAAAACTTTCTTTCTTACTGAAATGAAACAATTAAATAACTGACTAGTAGAGTAATTGTAATGGACTGTCCATACAACACTGACTTCTTTCTGCACAGACTTTAAACTCTGAAAAAAAAATTGTATTGTATTGTACTCTGAACAAAAATATCTGAACAGACTTTCAACAAAGTTTATGTAGACATTTTTTTCAGGTGTCAAAGTCTGGCCAGACTAAAGTCAGTGTCGTGTGGATCTACTGTAAGAGACCCAAGCCTAACACCCTCTGGTTTTTATTGATAAAAACTGGAAAAATAAACAAAAAACTAACCAATTTGCCCCTATAAGGTTTACCAGCCTAGTTTCTTAGTTCCAAGATAATTAAAATGATTGTTTTTCATGATTTAAATATAATTGACTTTCAGGGGTCACCCATAAATAATTTGAAAACAGTAAGTAATTTACATGGAATGAGTGTTTCTTGAGGATCAAAACCACATACCACACTTCTCTAAGACAGTGGTTTACTGCAATTGCTGTTGGAGATACCATATTCCATATACCATGTATGGTATCTCCAATAGCCTTATTTATAATAAATTGTATCTCTCCATCATGCCAGTATTCTGCCTTGAGTGTGTTTTACTTCAACCTGGCCCAGTATGGACCAATGTTTAATGTGATAATTTTATCACACCACTGCAACTCAACAAAAATTTCGATTAGGATTGTATATTCCTCTGTTGCAGCAAAAAGTGATCTCAAAATAAACAGTTGGTACGAAAATATTATTTTACCAAAAAGGTCGGTACGCAAAATACGCGCTTATTCGTGGAGTTGCGGAAACCAGCCCGATTTACATACACAAGATTTACCAAAGCCTAATTTTCAGGTCCGTACACTACAGACTATGCACCGCAATACTTGGTACCTAAACAATCAGCAGAGTATGAGGTGCGGGCCAGTGTGTTGGTGGACGGTGGTGATAGGTTCGGGGTGTCTGCGGTGGTGTTCGACAAGTATGAGGAGTTGATATGGATGGGGAATCAGGGGGTATGTCATATTAGTTTCAGTAATTTGCTACAAAATAGTCAATTTCTTTGTTAAATGAAATCACTACAAAACATTACGCCAAATTTCTAAAGAGTCAATCAACACAAAAAATAGCAGATAGTTACGTCTATTATTCTGAAAAAGCTGTGTTAAGTGCCTAAGCTGTGTTAAGTATAACAAGAAGAAAGAGTTAAGATTTACCTATCACCTGCTTAGGGTAATGGCTTCAGTGAATGAACACTTAAGCACTTTGAGAATTTTAAAAAAATATTACTGTATGGTTACCTTTGATGCATACAGCCCTTAACTAGTTTTAAGTCTAAAGAATACATTTAAAAAATACTACGTCTGGTGGAGATGTCCCAGTTCCTTATTTTTTGGATAAAACTGTGTTTTGTTAATTCACTGGAGGGTGTTCATTGACTGGATCCATTACCCTACTATATGCGAAATACTTTTGAGATTCTTAGGAAATTCCATCTTTTGAACTGATGATAGAATTATGTCCTGAAATTGTTTTGAATTAAATAATAAATAACAGTAACAGTTAAGATTTACCTATCACCTGCTTAGGGTAATGGCTTCAGTGAATAAACACTTAAGCACTTTGAGAATTTTAAAAAATTATTACTGTATGGTTACCTTTGATGCATACAGCCCTTAACTAGTTTTAAGTCTAAAGAATACATTTAAAAAATACTATGTCTGGTGGAGATGTCCCAGTTCCTTATTTTTTGGATAAAACTGTGTTTTGTTCATTCACTGGGGGGTGTATATTGACTGGATCCATTACCCTACTATATGCGAAATACTTTTGAGATTCTTAGGAAATTCCATCCTTTGAACTGATGATAGAATTTAGTCCTGAAATTGTTTTGAATTAAATAATAAATAACAACGGACAGGTGAGAGCCTGAAAAATTATGCTAACATAACAACCAATAATTTGACATTTATTTCTAGGGTCATGTTACATCATACTATGGTCCAGGAATGCAAAAGTACACTTCCTTCCAAGTGCATGAAACAGAGGAAGTAAGGGACATTATAACTGTTGAACAAGGCATTTTCGCTCTGACGAAAACGTCTCTACGCCATCAAATACGCCGAGGGATTCCGAAACGAACTTTTAAGTGAGTGGGTGGTGGGTGTGTGTGTCTGCATGCACACACTGCAAACACAAAACATAAATACTTAAAAGATGTTAGAAACAATATATCCTCTAAACTCTGTTTTGCTTAACATGATATCAATTTTATTTTTATTCATTTTGACGTGATAACGTCTTACAGTTCGCACCACGGTTCTTTACCGCTCGGAAGTTAGGTTTTAGTGACGACCGCGCAAGTGCAATCGCGTAAAAAAGTGTTACGTTCCTAGAATATTTTGTTGTTTCTACGTATTATACTGTAAACAAGTAACAAAGACTACCAGTAACAATACAAATATCAGAAAGTAACACAACAAACACATACGCCACAAGAAAACAAATCAAACAGTAAGAAATAACCAAAATAAATAATTAAAAACAATAACATGTAAACAACTTTTTGCATCAACAGTCGCATTGCATTGAGCAAGCGGGACACACTTATACATCGAACGTATACGAGCGAATGAGACGCCATTACATGCGCCATCTTGGTCCACGCGCATGCGCAGTCCTATGTTTTTTTGCGAAATTGACATCCTGCGCAATGAATTGCGACTTAATTCGGAGAAGTAAACTTGTGTGACGGGTACTGTATAAATCGATGAAGGCCGGCTGCAAGCACGAAAAAGTGTCACGTTCCGCCTGAACCGAGCGTGCAAGCGAGAGCGTGGAACAAGCGATAGAGAGGCACGATCGACATAAGCGTTCGGCTTGTTTGTTAAGCATTCAATTTAAATTTAAAATGACGTTATCGTGTAAAATTATCGTCCATAAAGCGACTTTTTTTAATTCATGACATGTGTTTTGCTTGGCACAAATCAACTCCCATTTTTATTTTCTTTATTTTAAATTTTTTTGTAATCTCTTATTTATTTTTTAGATCAGCCAACATGACAGACATGCAGTGTATCTTCCAAGTGAGTGCTCACAAGCTGATGATGGGTGGACATCAAAACAAGCTTATTGATCTGGATCTCAATAAAATGGCTGAGAGGGCTATTGTAAGTTATTTTTATTCAGATAGTTTAGATGTCACCGAGACGCCATAATATTATAAAATATCACGTGGCAGCTATAGCAAACTTATTTTTCTTCATAGAATTTATTTCCAATAAATTCGTGTTTTGTAATTTCAGTTGTATTTGGATGGGATTTTATGTATTCAAAATGTTTTTTTAATAACATATCGAGAATTTATAATCTCGTATGTTCGTACCTAATTAATAAGTTTGCCATTTTTAGCTTACATATACACCTATACTTTTTCATCACACAAGGGGCTTCTAATTCTCCAGAATAATTAGTATTTTTATCATCATCATCAGCCTACAGCAGTCCACTGCTTGACATAGGTCTCACCGTCTCATAACAATGATGGATTTAACTGAATTTTCTAAATAACATTCCTCAAAACCAAGTGCAAGATGAAGCAGTAAACGACGTGACGTCACTCGCAAGTCATGCCCCATAGTCAATTGTACAAACGACGGTTTGCGTGACATGGACAAATGAATTTTTCTACCCAATTTAATTATATTTAACATTGTTCAAATAAGTATTTGTTCATGGTAGTCATGATTTTTGGTAGAAGGCAAATAATCTCTAATAATATAATTTTATTTATTTAATTTCTTCCGTAGCCCATCAAAGAAGAAGGTTGCGCCGTACTCCGCAGTGGGGGCGGTTCCTTAGTCGCATGCGGAAGTGCCAACGGAATGGTCGCATTAAGGGACATACGGACCCCCGGCACAGCAGAACATACCTTCGCGGCACATTCCGCTTGCCTCTCCGACTTAGACATGCAAGGGGACCTGCTTATTACTTGTGGATTTACACAGACGTATGTATCTCTTAGATATTGCATGTTAGTAATGTTTAGAGACATAAGGGCCTCCTGCACAGCGGATCATACCTTCGCGGCACATTCCGCTTGCCTCTCCGACTTAGACATGCAAGGGGACCTGCTTATCACTTGTCGATTTACACAGACGTATGTATCTCTTAGATATTGTATGTTAGTAATGTTTAGAGACATAATGGCCCCCGGCGCAGTGGAACATACCTTCGTGGCACATTCCGCTTGCCTCTCCGACTTGGACATGCAAGGGGACCTGCTTATCACTTGTGGATTTACACAGACATATGTATATCTTATCTCAGATATGGTAGTAATGTTTAGAGACATAAGGGCCCCCGGCAAAGCGGATCATACCTTCGCGGCACATTCCGCTTGCCTTTCCGACTTAGACCAGAAGGCGACCTGCTTATCAATTGTGGATTTACACAGAATTTTGTATATCTTATCTAAGATATTGAACGGTAACTTTATGAACGTGATAAATGCATTTTCTTTAGCAATTAAATGGCATTTTGGTCACGCCTTTACTTTGGTAGACGTGATCTTCGAGATTTTTCAGTTGCAACCATCTCTCGAAACTGCAGAAGATATGAAACGCAAAACCTTTTCACTCATTATAAACCAGTTTTACTATGGTATCAACCCTGAAATCGCAAAAAAAGTTGTTTAATGCGGTATGCCAGAAATACTCTAAAACCAAAACCCATATTATTATACGAACTGTCTACTTAAATCTGTCTTTACGTCTTTCGTCATGTTTCTTTGAATGGTCGTAATAATTTTGATCAACGAAAAAAACAACTTGACAGCTGAATTTGGCATGGTAGGGGAGCACTAAGAAAGAATTTCTCAAAATTCCTACGGGAAGGGAAAAAAACGGGATATGCGCATACGAAGTCACGGGCAAAGCTTGTCTCTAATATCCTATAACGTCCCTAGTGGCGGCATACCAGTGGCGGAGCCGTACGTGCAGGTGTGGGACGTGCGCTGCCTGCGCGCTACGAGCGCGGTCGGCGCGGGCGCCTGGGCGCTCCCCACGGTGTCCCCGCCACTGCTGCTACACTTCCTGCCTGCTTTCTCTGGCAGGGCGGTCGCCTTGTCGGGCGACGGACACGTGGCCTTGCTGCATGTCAACGCTAGTGGCTCTGAGCATTCTGTGTTTCAGGTGAGGTGTTTATTAAGTTAATGATTCGGTTATGCCCATACTTGTACGTATGGTTTCGACAAAATAGGAAGATATAACTTTCGCTATTCCCAATAACAGAGCGACTATGAAGAAAGAGATAAAAAAACAAAGAAAAATATATACAGTTAATCTGCACAAATATGAATGAAATAGAATCACAGCACCAAATTCTGACTTACGAGTCAACCATGCTGATCCAACCATGATGCCAAAGACAAATAACAATGGCAATGATACACAAACAGTACTTTTGCTTAATTAAATAAAAGACGGTACTAAATTAACCTAATACTCATATTGGTTCCATAAGTAGCCAACAGGTTTTATTATATTTACAGGTGGACACCCAAAGTTCCTTATGTAGCGTAATGGACGTCTCCGCAACCAGTCAGGCGCTAGTGTTCGGCGATCAAGCGGGACATCTGCACTTGTTCTCACCACAGCACAACCATGAGCCGGTCTTCAATAACTTTTCAAGGTAAAAAAATGCTTTTTATTGTTTGAGCAGCTTGACTAAATCCTTTTCATTTGGCATGTTTTTTTGTAATTTTTTTTAGGTTTCCATACGTTTGGATGAAAAAATGGAACCCTGTTTGTTTGTCCGCCTGTCACCGCCAATAGGGAACATGCAATATTTCCATAATTGCTTTAATTTTGAAGAACTCCATCTAGAATAGACCACCACATAAATAAGAAATGAATACGCTTTAATTTATTGTCAAAATGCGTTTTTAAACAGACAGTTTAAATTGATGATTTATTAACCGTATAAGCACTAGAACCCTCACAAAATGCTCTAAACTGTCCGATAAATCGCTGTCAACAAAACCCTAGTGTACAAATTTGGCAACTATTAATCAAAAAATATAGTCAGAAGAAAGAAAAAAGCTTTAATTTGTGAAGTCTTTGTTTTTTTTGGTTATTTTTTAGTTTTTTGACACCGACTTCCGAAATTAAAGTTTTTTTCTTTCTTCCGACGTTATTTTGTACCTTGTAGTGTTTTGTTTTTGGAAGTCGGTTGTATTTTTTGTAAAAAAGTTTTTATTTTTCACTTTTTAGTGGTACCTAGGTACCTGCGTTCCCTTTAACAGCGTACCGGCGCAATGTTATGTTAAGAACTGGTGTAAACACTAAAAAAACATGCGATTTCAGCAATCCCGATCCCTTTGCTGTCATTTATAAGAGTTCCGTTGCCTACCTCCGAAGTTCTTCGTCAGATCTTCACCAAATTGAAACGGGACCAGTCCAGGAAAATACTATTTCAAACAAAAAAAGAATCTTCCAAATCGGCTGAAAATTGGCTAAAGTATCGCTGAACAAACATTTTTCATGGGATCTCATCATCAGATCCTAATTTATACCTTCCACCATCAGCTCAGCAACATGAGATTATGATTACCAGGCAGCAGGCACAAATATCTGAATTGCGTTAGAAGGTACATGAAAAACATTGTATGTGCCTATAAAATTTGGGGGTAGCCCTCGATTTTCGTGGGATCCCATCATCAGATTCTGACATGGTGACAATGGGACCAATCGAGAAGTATACCCTTTCAGATGAAACAAAAATTTTTCAAATCGGTTCATAAATGACGGAGTTATGAGGGTAACAAACATAAAAAAAAATACAACCGAATTGAGAACCTCCTCCTTTTTTTGAAGTCGATTAAAAAAGGAAAACATAGGGACCAGTTTAAATATATCCGTCTTATTCAGTTTGTGAAATATCTCTTAAATCGGTCCAATATTGGAGGAGAAAACAGTCAGAGAGCAAAACCTCGAATTATGACTTTTACATACAAACTCGCCGCCTATGTTTCCTCTTAAGTTTGAATCGAGCTTTACCCATTAATACGAACCCTGTCCGTCTGTCCAGGGCTACGGAGTTTGCGGATCAAGTAGTAGGCATGCCGTTCGTGGGCTTCAGCGACACGACGTTCCAGTACTCCACCGTGCCGCTGCCGCCGCTCACCTCGGGGAACAAGTGGTTCAACGAGCTGCCCGAGGAGTTCTTCAAGAAAATATACAGGTAGGATCGGTACATGAGGGCCAGTGCCTGCCAGAGTTGCGGAATTTGCTCGAAAGGGTCACCGCGGCCCTGGAACGCAAAGGGCACTAGGAGGAATACGGATGGGTTTTTGTCAGTAAGAGTCCTGTCTGACACTCCGTAAAAAAAGCATCAGCACGAGAGTTGCTCCTAAATCTTCAAGGCTAAGCAACGCTCGCCAATGTTGGTCTGTGGATGGACCATTTCAACCTACCGACTTTCCTCCGTACTTCGGAAAGCACGTAAAGCTGTTGGTCCCGGCTGTCATTTGTAGATCTTTGGCAGTAGTTACCCATTGTCAGAAACCAGTAAATCTGACTAGTAGTGCGAAGAACTACCGTGTTATCCAGTTAAAGAGTTATGGAGGACCAGTATTTTATGTGGAGTGGGTGCTTACCAGCACCCGCTCCACGTAAAATACTGGTGTGCCGATTAATTCGATTTGACTGGAAGCCGACCCCAATATAGTTGGGAAAAAGCTAGGCAGATGATGACAGGTAGGATCTGTACATGAGATGCTTACGTGGCGAATTTCCCACTTAGCAGTGCTTATTATACCCGTGTCAGACAACGGTCTCCCTATTCGCCTTGGCACTTGCAAAAGGAATTATTCATATAAAAATGCTGCCTGATAATGTAGACTTATTACGATTTTTTTATCGCGTCCAAAGGAGGATATCGCTCTTAAACGAAACATTATTATTCTTATATGGCAACTCTCAGATATTTTCCTCGAAACACCATTCACGAAAGTGAACCAATAGGTTTTAAAGTATTAAGCCTTGAACACTATTGAAAATATTCAAAAAACTTTAGATCATAATATTTTTCTTACACAGGAAACCTAAACCGATCGACCCCGAAGTACTGAAATCTATGAAAATGCAAGGCCCCATTGGATACGCACCGAATCCTAGATCGTTTAAGAGAAATCAGGTATACAATAAAAACTCGTAATAAATGATTGTTTTTTATTTATTTCTCAAACCAACCTATTACAAACTGGTTTAAGTGGTTAAAGGGTTTCTTTTCACATTGATTGCAAGAATAAGTTAATATCAGTAAATGTTAACTTCGTGTTTCATCATCGTGCCATTGTCCCATGTTACTTGAAGTCGGTGCAACACATTTTGTTCTTCCATTCCGTTCGGCAACTGAACAAAAAAAAAAAAAAAACGTTTGACAAGTAACCTATTCACTCTTGACTTAAAGACACCCAGGTTGTAGCTATCAGGAAACACTGCACGTACGGCTCCGGCAGGGAATTCCACTCCTTAGCTGTACGTACTATGAATGTGTTCACACTAGGTTGTACAACCAAGTACCTATATAATTCCTGTCATCTTTCCTGGCTCCTGCTAGGTATGCAGACCTGTCTCTTAGGAGTCGGAGATTAAGCGGCTTCTTTTTATAAAATACCTACAATTCGATAGTTGAGAAAATAAGAAGGTGCAAGTGAAAATCAGAACTAAGGCGTTGATATAAGGCTGATTTTTCAATAGTCTTAGACAACTTCAATAACACACAACAACTTCGGTACAGAAAATATGTCAATATGTCAAATGTCTTTTCCGATAAAAGAGGATTAAAAAAAAATGCTGATTGGGAGGCTAAAAAGGCCACTTTAGGAGAATCATAATATTAATCACGCAACAATCTGTCAAATCTAATTTTCATCTTTATCACTGACGCGTTAGGTTCAAGGTTGATTGGGAAAATTTGATAGTGACGGGTAGCGTGATTTGCTTTCCGATTCTGCTAAAGTGGCCTTTTTAGACAACCAGTTGCTAAACAATGTCGAGATTTTTATAAATATGGGCAAGTTAATGACGTGGAAACGGAGTGTTGACAGTTAGAAAATTGCTTATAACATTTTTCAATACCTACTAAAATATTAACATAAATCATCTAAAATGTTCGCAGATGCCGTACATAGAAGATAATTTCGATGATTTGCATGCCTCAAGACAGAACGAAAACAAATACGTAGCTCAGCCAATACCCAAGCATTATCAAAAGGTACAATATCAATTATTTAAGTTTGCCACTGAGTGTTGAAGAGTGCCTTCGTTTCGTCCTAAGTGTTTTGTTTAGTAAGTAGACCAACGAGTTTGAGTTTGGTCAGTTAAATATTACCGTCTCATATGACCTCCACGTAAAGATTTTCGTAGTGGGGGAAATTTGCGTACGCATAATTTACATACATGCGCGGACTTCCCCCACTACGAAAATCTTTGCCAACTTACGCGCCCTTAACTATGCCTCGCATAGTCTATTCTGAAGAGCCACTAAATCCCGGGAATAAACTCAACCTATCACTGGAAATGAGATAACATGAAAGGTGCATTTTTATATCAAAAAAGTATCATATTATTGTTATGTCGAACAGCCAATCAGAGTTGAACCTTTAAAAAACCGGGTGTGAATGTCTTAGTGAAAGTTGCGGCTAGGCGATTCCGGACAACTGCGAACGCGGCTACCGGGATTCCTGTGATGGAATTTAAACAATACCTAACATTTTTGTTAATATTTACAAATATTTAAACTATAAATGTTTAATATTGCAGATAGATATACGCTACAACAAACACGGTCCGAATGAAGAATTAGAGAAATGTAACAAAACTGGGCTTCCGGGATTAGAGACTACGTTACCTAATTCTTACTGCAATTCTATGTTACAGGTAATTTGTTAACACGGTAACTTCTTATCTTATACATATTTAATTTGGCATGACAAATACAATGGCGTACATGTGATACTTTAATCATTTGTGAGTGGAGGAATCTGGACCTTATGACCAAGAACTAGGCCCAGTATGTGGGAAAAACAAAAGCCTGCTTACCCTACACGCCAAAGTCACAAATATATTGATGGCTCTTCACTTGGCGTATTTGCTTAAATATTTGCCTTAGTTATTTGTTGAAAAATGAACTTTGTTACTATGATCTTAGGTTTATTTTCTATGATCCAAGTAACGCGAATATTTGACAAATACGCCAACTGTAGTACCAGCACGTGACAAACAATACGGTGAACTTACCGATGCTATGCGTTTATGCTCTGACATACAAATAGTTAAACTTAACTTAGGTCACATAGCTGTGATATTTTTTCATACTTGTGTACATTTCGCTAACTATTTAACTGAGCTGCACAGTTAGTTAGAACAGTAAGTTAGAATAACTAGAATACTAGCTTAGCTTAGCTGTTGGTCTTTACGGCTTATAGCATTTATCGGTCTCAAACTATAACTAAACACTAGACTCGTAACAGTCGTGGTCATAAAACACGGCAGTAGAACGATAAACAATTAGTACAGGATTTTTAAAACTATAACTGAGCCTCGCTTCGTCTCTCCCCCGCATTTAATGACCGTGGCTTCCAATAGGCAACGTGCACGGCGTTGATAATGCCATCTAGTGTTGCATATCCGAAAGTTATAAGTAGGACATACTTGACATTGACGCTTCTGTGCTGCCACCTACAGTTCCCGCACGTTCTGTTTAGTGGAACGTGCGCGAAATAGACGATGCCATTGCGCGCGCGTTGCGAGTTTGAAGCTTATAAGTAAAATTACTTGACAATGACAAGGATATACATCTGGGAGCCGACCCCAATATTAGGACCGTGCACGGCGTTGACTATGCCATCTAGTGTCGCATATTCGAAGTTTTAACGGTCACAATACTTGACATTGACGCTTCTGTGCTGCCACCTGTGGTTCCTGCACGCTCAGTTTAGGGGAATTAATTATTAGGTGCCATCTAGCGTAGCTATTTCGAATTTTGTACTTGAAACATTTGACAGTGACACTTTTGTGCTGCCATCTATAGTTTCTGCACGTTTTCACACATTTTTAAAGTATTACATGTTCCCAGCAGGGCTTCTAAGAAACCTATCTAATCACTAGATTATAAGACGCAACTTGTTTTCAGGTTTTATATTACACATTGCCGGTAAAGGCGACCCTCTTAGCACATACATGTGCCAAAGAATTTTGTCTCAGTTGCGAATTGGGTATGCTCACTTTTTATTTATACTAATTTTATCGGTAAAGCTCTAGTTTCCTAGGATAGCGGCCGTAATGCAGCGGTGAATGACGTCACTAGAATGTTTTCTATGTAAGCAAACGGACGTTAAGGTGTCAATCACCGGCCTCTAAGAAACCGCGCCATTATGTTTACATAGAAAACGTTCTAGTGACGTCATTCACCGCTGTATGACGGCACCGCTATCCTAGGAAACCAGAGCTTTACTTTATATGGTCTGTTTCACCAAAATCGGATATGCTCCCGTTACTCTACTTGGCATAGACAAATTCTATTTTTTCAATTCATCTTCTTATTAGTGGCTATCCGAAGACTGAAACAGGCCATAAAACAAGATAATATTTTTCGTACGTTTCGATATTTAGTCGACTGAGGGAGGGAATCACTGTTAATCAATGGTAACTTATGTGTATAGCTTATTAGATAGTGGCCGTGTCAAAACCTTCGCTATATTGTTAATTTCTTAGAAAATTGTAAATAAAAAAAAAATAGAACCAATTAACCAAGAAATGATTTATTTAGTTTGAACAATTCGCTAAATTAAATTTCACCACAAACTACCCAAACGAATCTCAACCAAACATTTTTGATTAAATTACTAACTGTTGCTTAATAAAAATCGTTTCACTGTTTCAGGGTTCCTTTTCAGAATGTTAGACACTTCAGGGGGTGCGCCATGTCAGGCTAACAACTTCCTTCGCGCGTTCCGTACAGTACCCGAAGCGGCTGCGTTGGGACTTATATTACCGGACCGAGGCGCTGACACAAGAGTCGATCTAGTTGCTCTGATACAGGTAAGCCTTATGTTGTTTGGAATAGAGTTCAATGTTGCTATGTTGCCTAGAGGCCAAAGACATAACACAAGACATATTTGAAACTAGTTACATAAAATATGCCGCAATACCTTTATTTAACTTGGCATAATAGTATTTCCTGTTTCGTCATAGTTCTTATACATCCCCCAATATTTGTATAGCATAACTGTGCGGTAAAATATACAAAAAGTTGTAGAGATTTGTAAAATTTAAATAAAATAATATCAAGAATTTTACTGCCAATCACATTTTTCTTTCAACTTTAAAACATATTTGTTATTTGTAAACATAAAACAAATCCAAAAGCAAGTCAAAAACCAATTAAAGAATTTCAGTCATACGCCCACAGAGTTGGAATCGTTTCATCCTGCACCAGATTCACTATGAAATCCTCGAGACGCGTAAGAAAGAGAAAGCTTTACTAGTGAACAGTCCGCCCAAGGCCGTTCGAATTCCAAGTTTGAATGTCAAAGTACGGCCGGTACCTCCACAAGTTGTGAATGGCCAGTATCCTGAGGAGTATCAGTATACGGAATTGGAGTTCCTAGGACCAGCTACTGAGTTTGAGTGTCAGGAAGAGTTAAGGGAAGATGGATGGACGGCGAGGGAAGATGGTGAGTTCAATAATGTATATATTTTCACCTGATGGAAGGCGATTATGTGGTCGACAATGGAACACGCTTGCCTAGAAGTAACTTATTCACTCTTAACTTAAAGACCTAGGTTTCAGCTGTTAGGAGATAGACTCCGGCAGCGACTTCATGTTTATTGGCGAAATATTCAAATATTAAATTTTAGAGTTGTTTTGTTAGATAGAATATAATATGTTTTCACAATGGTCATAAAGCAGTATGTGTGTTTGTTTATACTGATTTGTAATATTGTACTTAGTTATGAGGATAATTTGACTAATGTGTTTTATCAAACCCCAGTAGCGATCCTATTTGGACCGCCAGATTATGGAGGTAGGTTGAAATTTTTGTAACAATCAGTTTTGTTACCTATTATTTTACTATAGTAATAGCTTTTGCCCGCGACTTCGTACGCGCAAATCCCGCTTTTTCCGTTCCCGTAGGAATTTCAGGAAATCCTCTCTTAGTGCACCCCAAGCCACCTAGGTACTACGACCAATAGTTTCGGCTGTGCGTTGTCTGTCAGTCACTCAATAATGGAAGAATTTTATATATTAGGATAAATTAAGTTCTTCAAACTTAACAGACAGTTGTGTTGCTGGGGAGTGGCCACTTCTTCTTCCCATCTAAAACACTAAGAAGTGGTGACGAGATGGGTGATTAGGGGACTGTCTTCATGTTAAATTAGACGTTCAACAAGTGCTGATTTCCAGCCTAGTTTGAATAAATGCCATTAGATTAACTTTTTTTTTTCCTTACGTGGCAACTGCAACAGCAACTGCCTATCTGTCTTCCACAGACAAACTAGTAACTTGGTGACACGATACCCCTTGGCAAGACCGGTGTCAGATTTTCTGGCTTCTGGCTATCGAAACGGCTGAAATCGAGAGTAAGGCACTTGTCTCGCCGCCGGCGAGGAAGCGATTAGCTATTGACTGTTTGCTCGCTGAGGAAAGGGACAAAAGATATAGATCTCGTGTGAGTAAAAGAGACACATACATTTATAGTCGATAGCTGGCTGTTTACACTGCCGGCGAGCCGGCTCTTACCACTAGTTGATCGCAGCGACAAGAGCTTCAAAGATTGTACTCGCTCAGCGACACTGGCTCGGAGATGTTCGCTTTGTGGTTAGAGCTCGAGTACTAGTAAAGCGAGTAATCGCCCGTTTGCACAAAAGCATTCGCTTAAAGCCGAGCGACAAAACTATCGAAATTTTCACTCGCTACTCGCCACCTATTTTCGAGTTTCAAGCTTTACTCACTGATCGCCGTCGGTGAGACAGTTAGTGCCTATTTCTCGACTATTTATTAGTATAAATGAATGTATATAGAAAGTCTACTGCTGGGAAGAGACTTTCGGGTCGATTATATTAAGTTGTACTTTTTCTAGGTGCTGGCGACGCCGACACAGTACCAGTGGACAACCACGAGTTACCCAACAACCAGCACTCAGACAGGGAGGAGTCAGAGATATCACAGCTGTTCGCTATCGGCCGGCACCAGCTCAATAGATGCCTCAAGTGTAATAAAGAGGTAATAATAGTAACTCTCCTTGATTAATTCTGGTGAGACAGGCCAATTTCACTAGAGGTTAGCCATCGACGTGCGCAAACATAGTTATCTCACTGTCATTCGATCGTAATCTGACTCGACCGGAATGTAGAAAAATTATAAAAGCCTATCCATACTGTCCCACTGCTGGGCAAAGGCCTCTCCCAACTCCTTCCAGATATCTGTATCCCGAGCCACCTCAAACCAATCCTTGTAGTAGGCGCCTAGGTCGTATTGCCACGTTTTCCTAAGCTGGCCTCGGCGGTATTCGGGTATCCCATATTAGCTTGGCAGTCTTTTTTCAGACGTCTTTGAATCCTATTTTTTAGTGCAGCGTGGCGTTTCTTATTCTGTCAGCTCTTTTTACGCCCAAAACGTTGCGCTCCATTGCTCCTTGACAAACCCCAAGGCGGAACTTATGACTCGGTGAGCGACCGGGTCTGAGCACCGTAGGTTAAGACGGATAGAAAAACCGGCCAAGTGCGAGTCGGACTCCAACACGAAGGGTTCCGTACCATTAACCAAAAGAAACACGCTTCTTTAATTTCTATCTACCTATTACGGTTCTTGAGATACAGCCCGCTGACAGACAGCGCAGGCTTAGTAATCCGTTGGTTAACCTTTGTGTACGGAACCCTAAAAATTTAAAGTGAACATATTTCCACATCACAAAACGAGGAAATATCACAAAAGACCACCCTGTTAACACTTTCAGTGCCGCTGACGCCTCAGTGACGTTTTGAAATTTCGGTGTTGGGTGCCGCTAGCACTTTGGTGGCTTTCTTTACGATTTATATACAGCATCTGGCAATGACTTCATGAAAATAGAGGTGGCAATGAAAGTGTTAACTGTGAACATTAACCAGTGGCGTATTTTGTTAAACGTTTGAGATTCCCTAATTTTGTAAATCAACCCTAACGGACTAATGAATGGCCCCTATAACACAGGATTTTCTTAGCACAGGTTATTCGAAGCACAAAAATGTAATATCATAATAATGTAACATGTATTGTATCTCATCTTTTCTGCATTAAATCACTACATAGTACCTATAAAACAAAGTCGCTTTTGCTGTCTGGCTGTCCCTATGTAGGCTTAGATCTTTAAAACTACGCAACGCATTTTGATGCGGATTTTTTTAATAGATAGTGATTCTAGAGAAAGTTTTCAGTAAGTATATAATTTTCACCCGAGCGAAGCCGGGGCGGGTCGCTAGTAAATATTATTATCCTTACTAATATTATAAATGCGAAATTAACTCTGTCTGTCTGTCGCGGTTTAACGTCAAAACCACTGAACCGATTTATATGAAATTTGATACAGAGATAATCTAGTCTAGAGCCTGAGAAAGGACATAGGCTTTTTATCCTGGGAGTTGTTCTCTAGGGATCACGCGGGCGAAGCCGCTGGCAGAAGCTAGTATTGAATAAATATTATTTCCCGTCTGTGATCAGGAAGGGCGCGAGTCGGTAGTGCTAGCGTGCGCGCTGCAGTACCCGGGCGCAGTGCGCGAGGGCCCGGAGCCGCGCGGCGGCTTCCTGGAGCTGGTGCGCGCGTCCCTGGCCGCGCGCCGCAGCACGCCCGCCTGGTGCGAGCACTGCTCGCGGTTCACTCCTACTGTGCAGCGGGGGAGGATCGTCAGGTAAGCGTATTGTTACAAGCTTGGGGTTCGTGAAATTTAAAAACAGCCGATGCAATAACTAAAAATGATATTTGACAGCAGAATACAACATTGCTTTACGTCTCCCACTCTCCAGCTCCACTACAAGCAAGAAGCCGATACGTACGCGCATTATTTACGCACACAAATAAACTACACTTACTTAGATCGCGAGTTTACTATTGGTTGTCACCCTAGCGCAAACACTGCTTGACGTACACTCACACACGCGCAAAAGCAATTTATTTCTCATACATGTTACGGCCACCAAAAGGTCGATAATGATATCGATAAAATTACTGTAATTTTCTTAGTTTAAGTTTCGCTTTAATTTCGGGACACCCCGATAGGGTACGAATAGTGTGGCCTTCCGAAATACATATAAAGAATAATATCAAATAAATGGGGAAGATACAATATAACTTCGACGTTATCACACGATATCCGAATACTACTATACGAACTTGGGCTGTCTCTGTATCCCGGAAATGAATATTATAATGTCGCATAGAAATCTTAGAAACAAGTTTTTTTAGTGAAGTACGTTTATTGTTGATTCTCGTATAATTCGTCTCAATGAGTGATTTTTATTTATGAACGCATTACACGCAACAAACAATCATACCTACACATATGTAAAATATTTTCATCACTTTTATTTTAAGTATATAAGTATAAAATTTATATTTACTTTTATCGATAATAATAACCATGTACATTTGTCACAAATGAAAATGAACCGTCACTCGTCCTTTGTAAGGTTCATTTGAAAATCAGCGTCAGACAACATTAGTCAGTCTGACATATTGCTGAAATGGACCTTTTTAGTGCAGCCGTGAGACACACACTAGTTTTTTTTCTCTTACCTTTTTTTTATTTTCTGTTTGTTTTTGTACGCGTGTTTCATGAATGTGCTAAATAAATTTTATTCTATTCTATTCTATTCTATTCTATTCACGATAATAGTTATTTATGATACTAGTGCGGGAAGTTGGTTTTTACAAATGAGTAGACGAATGTAACCCCGAGACGAAGTCGAGGGCTTACCATTGTTTTACAAAACCGAGAAAACAGTACAATGACACAAATTTTTTGTTCTTAGATATCAGTCTGAAAGTCGCAACAATCTTTTGCAATATAAAAATGGCTCGAATTTGCAAATTGAAAATTAGTACTACATATTTCGTCCCGACTTGATCATTCTGCTAATTAACTGTTATCTTTTATTATTTTTCTGATATTCTATAGCTGAACTTCAAAATACTTAATTAATAAGCATAATTAATTTCGTATGTTTCCTTTATCATTTAGTTAAGTTTAAAGTACTTACCCTACATGAAATGAATGAGCTTTAGTAATATGTGGCGGTCATTTTTAATCTGTGATTTTCGCGATTGTCCCGCCATGGAAAGTTGAATATAATTTAGTTAATAATTATTAATTGAATATTATTATCTGAGGCTCGACTGTCAACTGAAGTGACAAGGAAAAAATATCTCCGAATAATTCAGGTACGTAAAATGTATGGACATAAACAATATGAAACAACACGAAGATAAATCCACAGGAAAAAAAAACACGGAGGAGTCTATGTTAAGATGGTCACCCATCAACAGAACAAACTCGGCAAGCGTTGATTAACCATGAAGATCAATCCGTATGGCTGTTATTATTTAGCCACAAGCTTTTACAATTGTAGATTATGAATCGACGGGATTAAGCAATGTCGAACGGAGCGAGGTTATTTCGGCGGTTAGGCGAGTTAATTCTAGAACCCTGAATGTAGTTAGAAATTCCAGCTTGCCTAATGGTAACTTTTTCCCCGAGGAGCAGACTTGACTAATGAGGGTTTTCTGAAATGTCGAGCACCAGGTGGCAGCACTGAGGCGTCAATCTCAAACACCTATCCAATCGATTGTTTTCTGACATTTCTTAAATTGACGTCGACGTCGTGTTAATGTCACAGTCACTTTTTCAATGAGGAGGACCTCTCGCCTATGTTACGCCAACTGTTGGAGTGAATTTTCCTGAAAACCCTCATTGAGCGCGCACTATGAGGAGTGATGGCCGTGAGTGCTGCTGGTCAGCCGCCGCTAAGTACAGGCCGTGCGGTCACAGTTATCATACGTTTAGTGGTTAGTCGAGCAGATTGATTGATTGCATATGTGTCTATCGCATCATATTGTACACTATGCTTGTATTATATTGCTTTTGTTATTAGTATACACAGTGTAACAGTTGTACTCGTAGATAGGCCAATAATAAATTAGTAATAAATATTCTCGCTGACATGCTTTAGAGGATCGTCGCTGTCGGTCGAGCGTGGTCTTTCTAATCAATTATTTCGGAAGGTGTGACCCGTATTTATAGGCCGCTATCGATTTCGATTCGATTTTCTTAAGCTAACAATATTAGCTAAACGAACGTAAATTTCGTCAAAACTTCGTCTAAACATTAACAGAAGAATATGAAGAATAATTATATTTAAATTTTTGTTGCATTACAGATTACCACCGATACTAGCGATCAATTGCGGCGGTGCGACTGTTAGAGAAAAGGCGTACTGGGCAAAAGGGGCACAGAAGGAAATGGTAAGAACATCTATCATCATCATCTTCCTGCCCTTATCCCATGTTACTTGGGGTCGGTGCAACACGATTTACGTTGGTAAGAACGTCTATATAGCACAAAAAATTGCTTTAGAACAGTAGAGCTGTCCTTTATTTTTCTATTAATAAAACGGACTTTTTGCAAGGAAAGCCTATTCAGAAACACTTCCTGCGTGCTAACGCTGAACCCTTAGTATCGCTAAATAGGCCTTAAATGGGCTATATACTATACATCATAACGAACTATGGAACCTTCATTAAAATAGCGAAAAAAATATCGACTGCTCTATACATTTATATTCTACATTTCAGACAGATTTTTTTTTGCGATTTTTAGTTTGGTCCAATTGTGATAATTGGTCATAAAGATGAATACAATGACCCCTTAAGTGGTATTGCGTTTATTCCGTTACACGTTGTGTAACATCACGCTGCAACCGACAGAAGTGGAGCATCAATAAAAAATGTTGCAAAAATGAGGATCCTTTTCTCTCTCATGTGACGAAGACGAAGTTGCACGGGTCGGCTAGTAATTTCTATACAAGGCGGCGTCCTAGGGGGCTAGAAAGGCCATTTTAGGAGAATCATAATATTAATCACACAACAATCTGCCAAATTAAATTTAAATCTTTATCGCTAACGCATTAGGTTCAAGGTTGATTGAGAAAATTTGATAGTGACGGGTAGCGTGATGTGCTTTCTGATTCTGCTAAAGTGGCGTAGATCCTCTGATAAAAAGCAATCATAGCTCGAACACACGAACATTTCTTCAGCAAAACCGAAAAGCGCCCTCTGTCGCTTTCAATTAGAACGACATCTGACACATGAGAACTGATGTCATCTGTTGTTTTCTAGCCGGAAACTAAAAGAGGCGGCGGCGGCAAGCCGTGCCGGTACGGGCTACATTGTGCGCGGCCTGGCTGTCACTTCAAACACCCCGACAGGTAAGATCTACAGAGGGGGCTACTCTCTAATAGGGAACATGCAATATTTTCATTTTTGCTTTAATTTTAAAGAACTCCATCTAGAATAGACCACCACATAAATAAGAAATGAAAACGCTTTAAGGTGAATGCTCCAGGGTAGCCCGCGAAATTCAAATATTTTTATGTTTTTTGCAATTTGCCGGTCAGTGTGAAGCTGTATGTGGACCAAATGCGATCCGCGACCGTAACGCGTATTTATCTAAAGAATTATAACCATTTTAATCATCAATATAGCCCTCTAAGTTCATGTAGTTCGAAAGAATTGCGTTTTGAAACCGACAGTTTAAAGGATCGCGCGAAAACGGACGATGACGTCACTCGTGTCTATCACTGGTCAAGAACTGTCCTAACTCAAAGACATAAGGTTGCCTTTTCGTTGGCATAACAGCAGATACGTCGCTAAACGCTGATTGTTGTTTTTAAATACGTTCCGTTTCACGTTACTTTAATTTATTATTTTTGTTAAAAATCGATATTAACCAAAATAAAAACGTTGCAATGGCCTTTATTTTATACTTTTTATCATTTTACTGACAAAATTCTCTTAAATTCTGTATTTGCATCTTCCCTATTGTCAAATCGTAATGTCATTAATTCTTAGTAGTTATGTGATACGGAGTATAATACGCCTGCAACTAAGCTTAGAGAGTAGCTCTCCTGACACGAACCGTAGAAAATAGTTCACGCGACGCATGTGTTTATATTACAACTAGCTGACTCGGCAAACGCAAAAAAATAAAAAAAATAGCCTACCACCTATTCTCATACCTACCGAATATACACACAAAATTTCATGAAAATTAATCGAGCCGTTTCGGAGGAGATCGGTAACAAACACCGTGACACGAGATTTTATATATTAGATGAAATTTTGTTCACAAAGGCATTTGTTAGCATAAGAATTACGGTGCATATTAGTAACCAATGCTTACTAAGCAAATATAAAGACTAATTTGACTCTCTTCCCTCCATATCATTTCTTTTTGCGGAATTTATTCGATAGAGTCACCGCGGCCCTGGAACGCAATGGGTTTCAGTCAGTAAGAGTCTGACATTCCCTTCTATCCCGCCCAGAGCGGGAGGATCATTTGAGTTTTTTGGTATATGATTCTTTTTGTCACCACTAGTGGATGCCATTCAACTACATAGATTTAACAATTTATTATTTCCAGGCCGAGTCCACAAGCGGGCTCTTCGAAAAGTCCAACGCAGGAATCGAACTGTGTTCTACCCCAACAGCTACTTATAAGACTGCAATCAGATGGCGACGTTATTATAAACGATAAGGTAAGGAATAAAAAACGTTTTTAATTATTGCAACAAAAATGAAGCGGGCAATAAATACTAATACCTATTAAGTTAATAGTAAGCAGACGGTAGTAGAATAAATTCATAGTCAACCAAGGGCCATATTATGCAGTAATAATGCCATCATGATTACAGTACGAAAAAGTTCCATCGGTCATGTATAGCTCCGTCTCTCTCTCTCTCGTACTGGCATCAATATGTTATAATAATACGGAACCAGGTTCTAATTATACTCCATTATAAATACTTCTTCGGACGACAACATATTGTTACAATTTCCAGATATTTAACAAAAAGATTTCTGGCAGCGGTGGGATTCGAACCCACGCCTCCGAAGAGACTGGTGCCTTAAACCAGCGCCTTAGACCGCTCGGCCACGCTACCCTGTGCGACTACGTTTAAATTTTATAATCTGTACTCAGTACGAATTTTACTATAAAAATGTACTGTATTTTTTTTTCGTTTAATCTATTAATAACGTAATAGGTTAAAATTAAAAATAACCAATTATTTTTGGCCTTTCCGTTGACAGTTAATAACGTCTTGTGAAATCTTATTTCCTTACAGTGTGAAAATGTGGGTTAGTATTGAAATTGCACGATCTCATACCGTTTATGAGTAATACTCAAATATTTGACAGTGTTATCTGACTGTTTCACTAGTTTGTTTTACCGACAAAGGTCGAAAATGATATTCTTTTCATTTAAGGTGGATGCTCCAGGGTAGCCCGCGAAATTCAAATATTTTTATGTTTTTTGCAATTTGCCGGTCAGTGTGAAGCTGTATGTGGACCAAATGCGATCCGCGACCGTAACGCGTATTTATCTAAATAATTATAACCATTTTAATGATTATTTCTGAAATAATCATTCTTTCGAACTACATGAACTTAGAGGGCTATATTGATGATTAAAATGGTTATAAATGTAAATATGTGTAGTAATAAAAAAATCTGCAAGAAAAAGTGAACGAAGCAATTAGTTTCTGACTACTCTCATGGGCAAAAGGCACGAGTTAGTGTTCGGTATACGAGTATGAGAAACTTATGTCATTTGACGTGAATAGTAACGAAAGGGAAGTCGATAGGAGAATAAACATAACTTGGAAAAGTATTGGGCACAAAAAGAAATTCTCAAAGGGAACTATGGTTTAAAACTAAAGGAAATCATAATGGACTCCTGTATCTTACCATCACTTACATACGCAAGTCAGACCTGGACATTTACTAATAAGATAAAGAACAAAATCCTGTCTTGCCAACATGCCATGGAAAGAAGCATCTTGAAACTAAGAAGGCTAGATAAAACGAGAAATACAGATATACGAGTACGTAATAAAACTCAACTCAGAGATGCTCTACAACATGCTATGTCACTGAAATGGAAATGGGCGGGCCACCTAGCTAGGTACCGGGACAAAAGATGGACACTACTTGTTACGAAATGGCCAGGTCCCATTGGCAAAAGGAAAAAAGGACGACAAAAAAAAAGATGGGCTGATGATATTATGAAAACAGCTGGAAAGAACTGGATGGACACTGCCCAAGACAAAGAAATTTGGAAAAAGATGGAGGAGGCTTTCTACCCTATAGGGGCCAGACAATAATTAATTATTACGAGTATATAAAATATGAAAATATAAACATTGTTTGGAAAAATAAAGCTATAAATAAATAAATACGAGTATGAGTAAGTTTTGGCCCGCGACTGAGTTCGCTCATCACTCGGTTTTCCCCGTTCCCGCAGGAATTTCGGGAAATCCTCTCTTAGTGCTCCCCTACACCAAGGAACCTACATGCCAAATTCCAGCTTTAGCAGTAGTTTCGGTTTTGCGTTGTCAGTCACTCAGTAACCGAAGTTTTATAAAGACTCATGATTAACAAAATATCTCTTATACTTTCAAGGTCGAATCCCCCACTGAGCCGCTCACACCGAACAGTAGGGCTGACAAACACAAGAAAAAGAACGTAACGACACAATGCGAAGAGGAATACACGTTGTCTGCAGCCGTGGTGTGCGTCGAAGACAACCCTAAGAACCTGGTCGCGTACATACAGACGGCTGCGAAAGATGTGGAGCCGGTGTGGTACCTGTTCAATGATTTGAGGTGAGGACGAAACTTTATTATTTTATTTATAAGGGTTCCGAACGCCTGCATGTAAAAACGTAAACTTGTAGGATCGGTTCTGTGTCTGTTTCTCAGTCCGTCTTAGCCAATTTTAGACGAATCTTTTGGACCAATTTAATTAAAATTTGGTACACATCTACAATATTCTACAAATCCCACACCCCAGACCAACACACTCCCACACCCCCACACCCACACCCCCACACCCACACCCTCACATCGTACATTGCTCTGTCGAAGTTCTCACTACAGTCATAGGGCAGTTGCTGCCCTGACACACGTTCCTCCCTTTTCAATGTACAGTTCCAATCACGCAAGCTTGCCTCCGGAAAGTACGCCGCAATCGGCTGCGCAGAATGTCAATTTGACAACAAACATACCACCGCGCATGCGCGGGTAGCTCGCGCATGCGCGGATTAGCGCAAGCGCGCGGGTGTAGTGGCATTTCACTCGCTCGTATACGTTCGATGCATAAGCGTGTCCCGCTTGCTCAATGCAATACGACTGTGGATGCGAAAAGTGTTACACGTAGTTAATGTTTTTAATAATTTATTATGGTTATTTCTTACAGTTTGATTTGTGTTCTTGTGGTGTATGTGTTTGTTGTGTTACTTTTTGATATTTTATTGTTACTGGTAGTCTTTGTTACTTGTTTATAGTATAATACGTATAAACAAAAAAATATTTTAAGAACGTAACACTTTTTTACGCGATTGCACCTGCGCGGACTTCACTCGAAGCTAACTTCCGAGAGGCAAGCCACGCTGACGCGACCTGTAGGTTGCGGGACTTACCACCCAGTTCCGCATTCTTGTATACACTAACTGTTTCGTCTTGATTGTTGTTTTTTGACCATTTATTTTCCAGTATCGTCCCCGTAAGCGCAGACGAAGTGGTACAATTCGGTGCGTGGTGGAAGACGCCCTGCGTCCTGTTCTACACGTCGAGTAGCGCGCGCTTGGCGGCCGTAGAGGACGAGCCGAGGTCATAGCCGACGCTTCTGTATGGACCTTATAGCCACGGGTGAGTAGCCTTACCATTATGTACTGAAATTTTCTCAAAAGCATACAGAGATGTTTCAAAGCAGAGCATTAAGCAAATGCTTCGTTGACAAGACGCATTTTGAAGTAGTATTTGTTCGTGTGCTGTTTTTCGCTATTTTGTCGTGAGATAAATAAAACATCATCTATTGCAATTACAAAATACCAGTTTGGAAACAATGTGATATTAATAATGTATTGTTAATCATTTGCGCAAGCACTAAACTTTTCGCAAACTAAAGAAAAGTTTCATATCTTAAACATGTAAATTTATATCGCCTTTTTTTATTTTCCAGTGCTATAATCGGTCCATACGTAATGAGCGAGATGTACTATCCGGTACCAACGCAAACACACTACAACTACGTTCAATAAATTAAATTATTAAAATTATTCCATTACTATAAGCTCAAGAAAACGTTCGGCGGCACAAAATTGTGTGAACAAATGTTTGAACTGAATTAAAATTATGATAGTATGTGTAAATTAAATTATTGTGGCGATTTTAACCAATAAATTGCACCTTTAGTGTAAAGAAGGTGTAGTTAGAGTATCTGGCCGAAAAGAAAACACATCTAAACTTGAATTTAGAATTTCCGACAGTTGACATGTTTCGGGAAACAGACTCAATGTCGTAAGTGCCAAAGTTCAAATTCCATTGAATCCAGACTAATTCTTGGACCTGTTACTACAAATGGTCACAATAAAATTAACTTAGACTATATCACACTAAGGTAGATAGTCCAGTAAAATATATTATGTCATTTTATTGCACGGGTAGTGTAAGTCAGAAACATAAAATCATGCTGAGCTAATCGATGGGTATGCGGCATCTATTCTACAGGTTAGAATAAAGATTAAAAAAAACGTCAAAGCTATCATAGTTTTGTTGCGAAAAAGAGATGGAGTTTTTCTATCTTTGTATCTCTTTCTCGCAATAATTATTATAGATGATGGCCTTTCCAGAGAAAAGCTGATTCAAGCTACTTAGATTGGAGATCCCATATTCCCAAATATGCAATTTTGGAAGGTAAGGAATCAATATGCAATTTTGGCTATAATAATCGTCATCTGCCTAGCCTTTTCCCAACTATATTGGGGTCGGCTTTCAGTCAAGCGGGATTTAGCTGAATACCAGTATTTTACGAGGAGCGGCTGCCTATCAGACCTCAACAACCCATTAACTGGGTAACACGGTACTTCATGGCAAGACTGGAATCAGATTTACTAGCTTCTGACAATCCGTAACGAATGCCAAAGATCTACAAATGTGCTTTCCGATGCACGGAGGAAACTCGGTATGTGAAGATGGTCACCCATCCACAGACCAACCTTGGCAAGCGTTGCTTAACCTTAAAGATCGACCCGTGCGGCTGTTATTATTTAGCCACGAGCTCCTCTAATTTGGCTATAATATTTATTTAAATTATTACTTTTCCAACAGCTTTCGTTTAGCAAGCTTATATGAGCTTTTCGCAAGTCTGGCAACTTACACCTTTTTTACACTGATGGTGCGAAGTAGGTATTGTAAAATTTTAAGTTACGAAAAAAAGAATTTTATATTCATGCAAATTCTAATCATGAAGTGCGGCTGTCCCATCTCAGAACTTGAAGGGCTTTTTACATAATAATATGTATTTCATCTCGCGGTTATTATTAATGTGCGAAAATATGTGCCTAAATGCTTATTATACGGAAATGTGTATTCGTTCAAGCCTAAAATTGTGTAATCTACCTCAAAACATATTCCGTTCCTACAAGTTATTGATGTGTCCCACAAAGTTTTCGGATGCGGGCGGCCGTTGCGTGTATTTTTATAAATGTCTCTGCGAAATTTAGTAAACGATATCTAAGGAGAAGAGATTTCTATTGACTCAAGATTGTGCTAGATTATTGATAGGTAAATTAATGAAGTTATGTATAGTACGATTCAAACTTAATGGCGTCTAGGAACGAAGACAAGTCCTTGCGTATAAGAAGCTATGCAAACGTAGACACTTTGTTGCCGACACGGCACACCAGGAAACCGTAGTTGCTGTGTCCTGTAACTTCTGCGCAAGGAGTGTCTGATTTCAAACTGGTTCTGGTTCTGGTTTCTATAATCAAATATTCATTGGTAGCTGGGTATCCTACTCAAGACATTAAAGTGTCTATACCACCTGCTCTACTCGCTTTAGCGTGTTTCAGTCGCCATTAACTGTGAATCGTAACTCGTAACTGAATGTCCTGAATCATTTTTGTTATCTGCTTGAAGCTTATTTTATTAGTTTCAACAGGGTATTTTAAAAAAATAATCTAATTAGCCACATGACGTCACGCGTGTCTTTAACTCGTTGTATCCCCTTCATTGTTTGTTTACGTGGAAAAGAAAAAAAACGTGTCCAATATTTTTCGAAAATCTATCTGAGGGACTAATTAGATTTTTTTAGCAAACTTTTTTAGTACCTTATTCTTGTTTATATCATTAATCGTTAAAATCTGCGTTTGCAGTGTAAACACAGCTTGACTCCCACAAAAATAATAACTAAATAAAGTTACGTCAAGAAAACAATCATAGCTAAACATTATTTTTTTTATTTAAAAGTTTGTCATAATTTTATTCAGTGTTTATTTAGGGAGATCAAATATTTTTAAATAAACAAGTGGCTTCACCCAACGAGATCAGTTGCCCTCAGTTTTATTGTGTTAAATCACTTATTATAATTTACACAGAAAAAATTGTTTTGCGTTTGTACACTATTTTAATTTTACTCAATATTATAAATTGTATAGATGTAAGAATTTATTTATTTTGGTTGTGATATTACGAGTAAATTAGAGAAATACTAAATTCAGCCTCTTCCACTAAATTAGACTACCCTTGGGCAAACCAGGAAAACCAGGTTTTATGAAATGGAAGACGTAGCATTGCGTCAAGAAATTAAGTCTCGTCACTTTTTTAACTTATACGTCGTCGCTGGCAGTATCTCAGCATTTCCATTTTGACACCCCATAGAATCCACCCTAGGGTGCATACTCAGAAACGGTATGTCCGAGAATCCACCCTGCCAGGGTATTAGAAGATAAATGATCACACTTGCTAGTAAATTGGGGTATTATTATAGTCCGTTGATGTGTAAAAACTAGGGTGGAAAAACAATATCGATTCGACACAGATTCCATCTGTCCTTTCTGGCTCAGGGTGGATTCTCGGACATACGTTTCCGAGTATCCACCCTAGAGTATATAGGGTGTCAAAATGGAAATGCCGCAGTATCTCATATACGTAACTGTTCACGGGGGGGAGGGGTCGGTAGACACCACCCCTTTGGACTGTAGCGTGTATGGCATAGTCTAAAGTGAACGCGCGGTGACTAGACCGGGTGCGGGCGCGGTTAGGTGGCCTCCGCGAGTTGTTGTAGCGGGCTGTAGAGGCTAGACGTTCCGACACGTCGTGCTAGGCGTTAGTAACAAAATATTCGTGCTAGGCCCTCAGTACGGACGAATTCATAATAGGGAATGTGCACGGCGTTGACTATGCTATCTAGTGTATATAAATTCGAAGTTTTAAGGGCCAGAATACTTGACATTGACGCTTCTGTGCTGCCAATTGCAGTTCCTGCGTGCTCAGTTTAAGGGAACGTGCGCGGAGTGGACTGTGCCATAGTTTCTGCACGTTCGCTATTGTTTGATGCTTTGTGTCAGCTTAGCACTTCCCCGGTCGAAGCCTATTGCTGCCTTCACACTTGGTAGTCGGGATAAAAATAATATGATAAAATATTACGTTAAAATATTACCCCCCCCCTTTTTAACCCTAATTCCGTAATATTACTCCTACCTACGAGTTTATATCTTGCGTTGTTCGATGAAAGCGACTGACTGAAAGTGTATTGTTCGTTTTAACGGAGTGAAATAAGATATTAGTCATTATGTTATTAAATGCAGATGTGCGGATATAATTATTATGTTGCAAGAAATAAAATGTTATGTCTGAAGCATGGTGTGCACTTGCTTTTGCTCAAGTTGACTTCGGAAACAGACTACATTTACCTATAAAGTTATAAGGAGAAGAGTGTAATGTTGTTTAGTAAGTTATTACTAAACAACATTACACTTTTTTTGGGCTTTGTTACAGTCGGTTAAGATAGGCAACTTGTGCAACGCTGCTAGTGAACATCGCATACAAACAAAATAGCTGAAGCTATGAAAACATTTTGAACTTAGAATAAAGAAATAACAGTTCCGCTTAGAGCACACTGTTGAAGATGTGTTGCACTGATCCCAAATAAATTGGTTTAGTGACAAAAAAAAGGATGATGATTTTTTTCACTTATTTTGTCAGTCGAGTGTAATGTAAAAGCGCATTTATTTCACATAAATGCACTTGTAATCACAGTGTGTTCTTAGCTTTATTTTCAAAGCTATTCCGCTTGTATGGTGGCTGGTTTAAAATAAAAACGAAAGTTAAATAATGAAACTCTTTTATTTATTGTCCTTACTTCAACGTCCTTACTAAAACCATTAGAACTTAAGAGATAATTATTACAAAATAAAATGAACTCCTTAACGACAGTATTGTGTAGTAACTTATAAAATAAAAAAGGCGTCCTGCAATATCTTATCGGCTTGTGTTTAAACACCGCCCAAAAAAGTACCTATTTTACTACCAAAAAAGTTCTAAACGGTTACCAAAACAGATAAATGGTCACCAAATAATATTCGAGAAGTAGCGCTCGCCGGCCGCTGCCGCGGCACCGCTCGCTTCGCTCGCTCGGCTCGCGCGCGGTTGGTCACAATTCTAACCTAACCTTATTTTATCCAGTTTGTAACCCCAAGCCTACATTTTATGGCAATCACAGTTGAGTTGGATAGAATTTGGTGACCGTTAATCCATTTTGGTGCCCAGGCTTTAAAAATATTATTTTTGGTGACCGTCTAAATTATACCCTATCTTATCAGCGGGCTTGCTTTCTCTTTCGGAACAAATGCCATGCAGACCGTTCCTCTTTCAATCCCTATACTTGTCTCCAGCGATCCTCAATTCAGCTTTATGATGTTCATCAAGAACCCGCGTTCTCTCAAACCTTCTCATTGCAACCTCTTTAATACTATTATACACAGTCGGATAGTAGGCTATGGTGGTCTCAAAATGTTCCCTATCAAGCCGGAACAGCTCACAGTTCGTGACAGCTACCACAGAAGCGGTCCTGAATTGATTTTTCATGACTAAGGCTATTTCGCCGAAGTAATCGCCGTCTTCCAGGTGACAGATCTCTTTGGCCGAGTCAGAGTAGATGGCGACAGTTCCTCTGTCGATGAAGTAGAGACAGTCGCCTGTGGATTTGAATGCAGGATTAATTAGTATTTATTGATTGTTGAAATCGAGTATACGTAACTAATCATCATCATTATCAGCCTAAAGACGTCCACTGCTGGACATAGGCCTCCCCCCAAGTGTCGCCACAACAACCGGTCTTGTGCATCTCGCATTCATCAGCTACCCGCAACTCTCACCAGGTCATCGGTCCACTTGGAATACGTAACTGAGCTGATATATAGAGAGGTAGAGACCATCAGTATCGAAAAGTCAAAAGATGCCAACTTCTGGGTAAAGAGTACAAGCATAAACAGTTCTTTGGTTCCAACTGATTTCACCTTGTTGCCAAAAGGCCAGATTCCCAAAACAGAATTATCAATTACAAAATCTAAGAATGAAGATCATTGGTCTATCTTGTGGAAGGCCTACCCACTCAGCCATTTTCGGTACGCGGTTGCCTCTTCAGAACCTTTCAACCCCATCAGCTACCCGATACGGTAAGCAATGTTTTCTTTCTGCTGCCACTTGTGTGGCGGTAACTAGTCTTCCTGCTGATCATGTTTTTGCCCTTTAGGTGAATTTAAACCATCTTATTAGGCCCTATCTAAGTGCGCCCTCGTTTTAGAGATCAACAGACCATCTATACCACAACCACACCATACCGTCGCGACTAAAAGTGGTCAAGCTTTACGTGTGAATAGTGTCACTGCGGTTTCTTGCGGTTTCGTTATAGTAGGTGCATGTGTTTGCGATGTGGCCGGCCGCTAGTACGCGGTTTCGCTGGTGGTTGCGTTGTGGTTGTGACGTGGCTGCGATGTGGTCGGTATCACACACGCGGTCGATAAGGACGACAAATGTGGTCCGTGTGAATTTAGCTATTAATTTTCAAACATATTATAGCTCCTGCCGTGTTGTGGTTGAAGAATAAGCTTTAGAGGTACTTACCAACAGTATTTATCTTGAAGATGATATCACCAGCTATATAAATGACGAGGCGTAGTTTCAAAGCGATTTGCACCAGTAAGGAGCTAGGCAGCTGTTTTAAGAAGTCTAGTTCCCGGACCAATTGGCGGCCGGTATGCATGAGGATGTCTTCACGTAACTGACCAGAGACACATCCTAGCATGCGGGATTCCTAAAGAAACAGAATATTTAGAGGAACATTTTAAATTCTATCTAAATTCACTACCTCTGACTTGGTACATTTCAAGTAGGTAGTAAGTGTTAATACGCAAAAGGCATGCTGGTTGCGGAATTTGTTCGAATCATCCCGGCCGAGGAGGAACCCGGATGGGTTTTAATCAAAAGGTAAGAAGAGTCTTGACACTACATTCCGCTCCGCCTAGAGCGGAAGGAGTCATTTGATGATTTCCCATCAGGCATGCTTCATAGATTATCGGGTCAACACAAAATTGCATAATATTATCATGTACCTATCACCTAAAGGCTGCTTACGGTGCCGTCCTACTAGGGGGACTGTCGACTCATGACTATCAATTCTTAAGTTTATTATGACAGGAAACTAGACTAATAGTAGGTATGTTTTTGTCACCTCAAAATATTTCGACTGAAATCGAATGGCGTAGAACTTCAGGATTTTGCTCTTGAGTCTTGGAGGGAAATTTCTCTGAACCATGTATGTCTCTAACTGTTGCTTCATCATATAATATTGGGCACGCGCAGATTCTTTTCCAAAAACTGTTAATGTATATTTTAGAGCGTAATGGTATACGATGATCTGCAAAATATAGGTAGGTATGGGATGCTGGCATACTATTGCAGCTAGCAGAATTTTAGCTAAGAAACAACGCGACGGTCTGATCCCTATCTGTTAAGAATCTCGATTCCGAAAAAACGGGGCTGATTACTGGTATAGGTACTTATATCAGAGTTCAGACCTTCGGGTAGTGGTGGGTACCTACTATGATGTGTCAATGCTATCATGACTCTGTTACGAAAAGGGGAGTGCTATTCATCCTGGACCTATAGCTATGTCTCTCTGTCACAACGGGTTGTCTTATTATTAAAAAAAAAATAGTATCATCATCATCCACAGTCCCACTCTGCCAACTACTAGGAATAACCCTCTCTCACCTTCTTGTGCCAATCTCATCAAAGTTCTACCCGCCTTGGCCACCATGTCTTCTGCCCATCACGCCGTTGTACGACCAACACTTCTTTCGGTCCTTGTGCTTCACCCAGTCACTATTGCCAGCGGATTACCGCGCCTTGCCAACTCCACTTGAGGTCCATAAATCGTTTTGTTGTATAAACATACCTTGGAAAATATCCAGCTAAAAGCGATGAAGTTTTCTGAGCACCCCTTTTGTTCTACAAGATTCATGTTCGTATTTGTCGTGAGCATACCAACTGTAAGAGGTATAGATATTTTTAAAATTGCATTGATATAGAAAGTAAATGATAATCCAAGAATTGTGTTGCCAAGAAGCGGTATCGTGTTACCCAGTCACTGGACTCTGGAGGTCAAAAAGGCAGTCGCTCCATGTCTTCACCAATTATTTCTCGGCGAGATTTTTTTACAGAAATATAGCTGGCTGGCGTAGGTACGTCGAACGCACCTTAAATTGCAAAGAATTAGGTAATACACCGTAGCCCAACTCACCAGCCCTGTCAAAAGCGTAAAGTAGTCGGACTTCTGTAGTCTCATTCCATAACTTTCCAACGGTTAACCATGAACACTCGCTAGGATTTTCCGGCGTATAACTACCCTCAATCAGGTAACCAACAGCAAATTGGAAGTAGATGTTCCAGCATAGGTAGATTATTAAAAAGAAAGTTATTTCCACAGCTGTCTTCTGGTAAAACTAGGATAAAATTTCAAAATTAGGAATATTTAAGAGAAACTTCTAATGATATTATTGTTAGATTAGATAGGTAAATATACAGGATACTTACAGAGGCCCTCATAACGATGAGAACATTTTTTAAGTAAACCAGTATGATTGGTATGCGTACTATCTTCGTGGACTCCATGATCAAACAAAGTGTGATATCGTTGGTATAAAATTCACTCAGCATCCCAGTACATGCCAGCAAATCCACAATAAGCCAGGATCTTAAATACCTTAGGGCAATTTTATGCATGGATAACACAGCAACCTTGTGGGAATGTCCTTCTATGTAACCAGTGAAGAAGTTGGCGATTATGTTGAACATGACCATGAGGTCACAAAAAATTATGACGAGGTTGTGGAAGTTCTGTGAGAATTAATGAAACGGTTTACTTTAGTGGTCTGCTATTTCTGATAGCATTCTATGATCAAGTCTATGATGTACCTACTTTTTTTTTTACTATTTATAGGCACGCGCTTGACCACCATCTCACTTGATGGTAAGCGATGAAACTTAGTAGAAAACCCGCCTGTTTTCTCGGCACCCTCAGTTTTGGTACATAGTACAGTCTGTTGTCAACATTATCTGATCCACCCTAAAAGCAAACGAATTTGGACCCTCTGCTTGTTACATTAAGGTTCATTCAATTTATATGAAATTAACAGACAAGTGCTCGAGGACTCGATGAACATATACAATAATAATACAGACACGCAATGTAACGTTAAGGTAAACCCACCCAACATTGTCGAAGCCACCGGCAATATGTATCATTTTGTTAAGCTATTTTAATCATTATCTCGTCGACTTTAAAGTTGAAAAGCTTTTAAGTAACTCTATATAATTACAACCCAATCTTTAATTTCGCGTAGGTAATCACGACAAGTTCTTGGCGCTTAGCGGTTTGATGCTGGATTGGCGACGAACAACATGTGTGTTCGAAAACACATTCCACATAGTATTAGTTCCTTTTTTAATTAGTTGTAATGACAATCAATTAAAAAAGGAACTACAATATTGCTTGCATTATTAAAGAACGACCAATATGATTTACGCCTAATAACTTATCTTGTAAACAGGTAGGTAAATTAAAAACACTTTAAGTTTAGAAAATTTAAATTTACCAAGAATGGTTGGATACGAAGTAAAGCATACATTTGCTTTGTGAGGTAGATAATAAATTCATATAAGTGACAAAAGTTACACTACGATTAATACCAGTGACTGCGCACACACATTTGTAAATCGTTCCACATAACTCGTTAGCAATTTGGTGTAAAAAAGCATCATGTCGCAACTTGATGACTATACCAAACATAAAATCATATTTTTACGTGAGCAGAATGTTTGAATTAGAGAGATTGGTCGTCGACTTAATATAGCAGTAAGTGTTTTTTTTTATACCTATTTTATTTTATTGATTGTGATTAACACGTAGTTTACTCCTTACAAGTTACATACACGGTTCCAAAAATGTTTTTTTTTTGTTTTAGAGAAATACGGTCAGGCTATGGCTAAGACGTTATGAAGACAATGGAAATATTCAGCGGATTCTTCCAGGAGTAAAAGCCATCAAGTATGGTCCCGAATTCGAACGCCACCGGGCTATTGTTTCAAGCCATGTTGATAATTCATTTTTGCCCATTCGTGTAACCGCAATAAACCACAATATTTCAGTGGAAACAGTGAGAAGGCATTTACACGCTGCTGGGATAAGGAATTATAAACCGGCACTGAAAATTGCATTAACACCTGCTCATCGCGAAGAAAGGGTCCGTTTTGGCCAGGAATATTTAAATTTTAATTGGGAAGAAAATGTTGTGATCTTCACTGATGAAAAATCATTTAAATCGGACAAAGATGGACGTAAAATCATATGGCGAAGGAAAGGAGAACGTTACAATGAGAAGTGCTTGCTACCTTGTAGAACCAGCGGTAGAATAACCCTGGGCTACTGGGGCTGGATGTCGTCTATGGGACCTGGTGAATTGGTGGAAGTTGGTGGTAGATTTAATAGTAGTATGTATTTGGAGATTCTGCGTGACGTCATGCTGCCGACTGTGCGAATAGCCTATCCAACATCACATATTTATTTCATGCACGATAACTGCTCCATCCACCGTGCAGGCATTGTGCAGGATTGGTTAGCTGCTCAAGAAGGTGTGACAGTTATTAATTGGCCATCTAAAAGTCCTGATTTGAACCCTATAGAAAATCTATGGGGTCAAATGGTTTTAAATTGGGACACAACGGAAGTGCGAAATAAACACAACTTGGCTGAGATCGTGACATCGACTTGGGAGCACATGAGAGGCAAAGATTTGTGTTGGAATATGGTGCGCGGTATGCGTAGCCGCTTACAGCAAGTTATATATGAGCATTTACTTACTTTATCTTAACTAAGTGTTTTAATGAAATAATAAACATTTTAAACTTGCAATTGTTTAGTTTTATTTCTATACAAACTGCCCTTTTAAAAAGACAAGACCCTACGTCGTCCATTAAAGAAATGTAAAATAAATATTATGAAATAATTTAAAAAAAAACAGCTGAGCAAAAAGCTATATTTAGGTAAACTTGGTTCGAACGTAGATAACGATGAACATCGCACTACGTTATTGACCGCAAGACCAACTCAACTCTTATAAGGCGCATTAAAATTTGATCATAGTTGTAATTTCTAGACGCAATATTCTAAACAATTTGAACCATATAGTATACTTTCATAAAGTTTATTCTTGCACAGCACAAGCAGCCAACCTTCTCCTCGTGCAAATAGATTATTTTGTATTTTAAATAATCACTCCATTGAGACATCATAATAAAAAAACAACCTATAAAATAGAAAATAAAAAATTGTAAAGAGACGTTGTTTTTGCAATTTAGTAAGGCAAGGTAAAATATGTTTGCGCGTAGTCACTGCATACCCTTAGTAGCATTTGAATACCAGTTTTATAATGAATACAAATTTTTATTTTTCAACTACCCTATGATACTCTGTAATGAGCAAAAAGGTTTCCGGAAGAATATGACAATTTAATATGGCTATTTATGACTTTTTAAATAAATTTATGACTAATATTGACAAAAAAACACCTGTTTGTGCTGTGTACTGTGATATGACGCAAGCTTTTGACTATGTTGATCACAATATTCTAAGAGAGAAACTTGACTCCTATGGTATAAGAGGTAACATTCTGGACTTATTGTTTACTTACCTTTCAAAAAGAAAACAATTTACTGCTATAACAAAGCTAAATTTTAAGACTAAAGAAGAAGTTACATACCTGTCCAAAGAACGCACAGTGCATTTTGGTGTACCACAGGGCAGTGTATTGGGTAATTTATATTAACGATCTGCCCAAAGCCGTAGACTTCCCATTAACGCTATTTGCTGACGATAGCACTGTAACCATACCTTGCAATAAACCTGAATTTTATGATTTTGATGTCAATGACGCTGTCAATTCATTAATCACTTGGCTCGATGATAATAATTTAAGAATAAATCTTGGGAAAACTCAAATAATGCACTTTGGACATAAGAAATCTCGCTCGAAAATGGTGGTTCAATACCAAAGTAACAAAATTCATGACGTAGATACCGCAAAATTTCTAGGCCTGATTATTGATAGTCAACTTAACTGGAAGGAACACATTGAAGCACTATGTAAGAAAATTAGTAGTGCATCCTATGCCTTGTATAAACTTGCGCCAAAAAAAAATACAGATGCACTACTCATAGCATATCATGGTCTTGTGGCGTCTTTATTAAGATACGGTATTATCTTCTGGGGTAATTCTACAGACAGAGAATCCGCGTTTAAAGCGCAAAAGCGATCCATCAGAGCCATGTTTGGGCTACAAGTAACAGACAGTTGTGAACCATATTTCAAAAAATACAAAAATCTGACGCTACCGGCCCTGTATATATATGAAACTGCCTTATTTGTTAAGTTAAATCCACATCTGTTTCCTCACCTATCAGATACTGTTAAACGTAACAGGCGGTATGATATGCTACGCGGACGGAGAGCTAAAACAGCCTTAATGAGAAAAAGCATATTCTGCATAGCAAGTTTACAACAAGATTCCAAACTCAATTAGAGAGTCAAATTTAAACGGTTTTAAAAGGAAACTCAAAGATTTACTATGTAATATCTGTTATTATAAGCTAGACGATTATTTGAATGATAAAAATTGACATCGTAATTTAATTGTAATTTTTAATTTGACATATACTTTTTTGCTACTATCGATATTAAATGATAATTTGACATCATAGATAAATTGTGTGTGTGTTTTTATAATATTATTTTCAATTGACATTTATTGGAAATATTGTAATTTTTATTCGCAATTATTATCAGTTGAATGACAACTTGAATGATATTTTGACATCCCAATTGAACTTTTGACATCCTCGATAAATTTGTGTTTTATGATTTTATTTTTAACCGAGACATCTGAAATATTGTTATTTTAATTCTATTGCAATCAATACCTATGTTCCTTCCTTTATAATCTGTATTCTGTATGCACCTAAAATTGAAATTTGCACGCCACAATTGGCAGAATGTGATGAGACCACTATAATTAATCTTAAGACCGTTATGTACCATATTCTAAAAAATAAATGATTATTATGATTATGATTATGATTATGATACCCACTTATTACAAGTTATGCGAAAATATTACCATTTTAGAAAGTTTATATTTGAAGGTTATCCGTCTATAGTTCTTTACAATAATACAAGAAATAGTTTTGGAATAAATTCTTAATTGAAAGCAAAACAACATCTTCGTCGCAGGATTTGATCTCGCAACTTGTTTTTCTCAGTCTTATACACAGACCACGAGACCAGAATTACTTAAACGTAATTATTAAAACAAGCTATTACACTAATTATATTATAACAAGTAGTTATAACTTAAAACCTAATGCTAACGTTTTAAAGATCAAATTTGCGTGTCTGTATTATTATTGTATTTGTTCATCAAGTCCTCGAGCACTTGTCTGATAAGCTCGTGTAAATTGAATAAACCTTAATGTTACTGTCAGAGGGTCCAAATTCGTTTGTTTTTAGGGTGGGTCAGATAATGTTGACAACAGACTGTACCTATGCATATTTTTTTTTTGCGCTGGGGAAAAATGCGTTACGCATACCCTCCCATCGGGGGAAGTTCATGTAGTTCGAAAGAATGATTATTTCTGAAATATTCATTCTTTCGAACTGCATGAACTTAGAGGGCTATATTGATGATTAAAATGGTTATAATTCTTTAGATAAATACGCGTTACGGTCGCAGATCGCATTTGGTCCACATACAGCTTCACCCTGACCGGCAAATTGCAAAAAACATAAAAATATTTGAATTTCGCGGGCTACCCTGGAGCATCCACCTTAAGGGGGAGGGCTGGGAATGACCAGCGAAGGTGGTGTGGAGTGCAATGCAGGTGGAGGCGCCCCCGCGCCTATCGCCCGCTCATCACCACCATGAGGAGGAAGAAGACGACGTCTTCTCCGACCTCTTCTTCGCCTTCGGAGCGGCGCAGCAAGAGGGTCGTCCTCCCGCGCGCGCTCCGCCGCCTCCTTTTGCGAGATGACATCCTCGCAAAAAGAGGCGACAGCTGCCCAGGACCCCTCACTCTCCAGCATGGCGTTGACCACGCCGGGAAGTGAGAGGTCCTGTCCGATCTCCGCAGTTAGACTGCGGCGCGGCTCAGACCAAGCTGGGCACACCTTGAGGGTGTGCTGAGCCGTGTCCTCCGCCGCGCCGCAGTCATGGCACGCCGGGGTCTCCTCCCTCCCGATCCGGTGCAGGTGCTTGCCGAAACAGCCGTGGCCTGACAACACCTGCACCAGACGGAATGAGAGGAAACCATGGGAGCGCTCGAGCCAGTCTCGCAGGACCGGTCCGAGCGCGTCCAAGGTACGGCGGTCAAAGGTGGCGGTGGCGAGGTCCTCCGTCCAATGGACGACGATAGCGTCCCTCGCCTCCCGCCGCACGGCCTCCCGCTCCTCCGCGACGGGGCGCTCGCCTAGAGCCTTTCGCCGCGCCGTCCACTCGTACACTCTGGCGAGCACCCACGCCTCCAAATCCCAAGGAGGGGTGCCCGCCAGAGCGCACGCCGCCGAGAAGCCCACCGAGCGGTAGGCCCTCGCCACCCGCAGTGCAATGGCCCTTTGCGCATCACAGTAGCATATTCTCCCTCCTGTGGAGGGATTCCGCCCAGATGGGGGCCCTAGTACAGGGCCATGCTCCGCAGGATGCCGGCATATAAACGCCGGCACCGTGCATTCGGCCCCCCCAGATTTGGGAGGAGCCAAGACACCCGTCCGCGGCCACCTATGCATACCTACTCTTGGTGGCCAAAGTGGCAGGTTGGCAGACTGCAAAAGTTTCATTCTGAAACATTGTCCTTGTGGAAAATGTTTGGTAAGTTATTTTTATCCATGTAAGTATTCGAATAAAAAAATACTCCAATTGCTGTTTAGCCTTCCTGGCGTGGAGACTATGTCGAGATCTTTACAGCTTAGGGGCGTCATAAGCTAAGTTCGCCGCAGCTTCTCCAAACTGTAAAGATGGACCATTAAACTTGTAAAACGGTCGCTGGAGCAGACTGGAAGATATGGCGCAGGTAACTTGGTATGAATGATTTGAGAGAGGTCGAGTTGATCGCAAACAAGTATAACATTACCATACTAACATTACCAAAAACAGGGTCCTTTGAAGAGTAATGGTAAGCGATAACCATAGACGCCGCAATCATCAGAATGACGAACGTAAATTCTATGTAGAATCTTAGCTTGCTGTACGGGTGGATGATAAACGGATTAAGCTGGTGATGTCGGTACTTCTCTGCACACAAGGCTTCATATGATCTAGGAAAATATACACACTTTTAGATATAAGTACATTAATAAATGCACCAATTTATTATTTTTGGTAAGTAGTGAGCGCAGCCTGCTATCCAGGGCATCAAGTTCCGTCTTAATCCATTTGAGTATGCTGAAAGAGTACATCAAAACTGGCGCGCACCTTGTTTCCGCCTGATAAAAGACTGTTAGAACTTTGTTAAGGTGACCAAAGAAGCGCTCCTTCAACTATTGTTTCACCTCAGCAGCACTGATGCCTAACGCTTCCGACATATCCAAATACTTATATGTTTCGGTTGAGGAGAGGGACCTAAGGTGTATGGAATTCGAGAGTAGGGTTCCCATGGATTCCATACTCTCCCCTCGCTTTACATGCATGACTGGACATTTGTCCAAACCAAATTCCATCCTGATTGCGCTACTAAAGGTTTCTGTTACCTTCAGTAGCTTCATCAGTTGCTAGTTGTTAGGAGCAGAGTTTCAAGTCATCCATGTAAAGGAGGTGCGATATGACCTGACCACCTCTTCTCAACCGGTAGCCTTGGCCCGAACCCTCCAGCAATGTACTGAGGGGGTTGAGGGCCAGAAAAAACCACACTGGACTCAGACTGTCGCCCTGAAATATGCCACACTCGATCCTTATCGGGTCGCTGTTCACCTGGATCTGTCGGCTTCCTGGATAGCGAAGGACCGTCCTCCACTACCCCATACACGACATCAGGAAGGTGCATCAACTTTATACAGCTCCAGCACCATCATGAGCCATGTATGTGGCACTGAGTCGTAGCTGCCTTCTTATAATCTATCCAGCATGTCGACAGATCCCTTCAGGAACGACGAACCTGTTGACTAATGGCAATGTCAATGAGAAGCAGCTCTCTAGTACCACGGGACCCGTTCCTACATCCATTCTGAGAGGCAGACATAATTGAATTACTATCAATATGATAGTTAATTTTTGCTCTCTAAATGGATGTAAGAACTTTATAGACCGTCGGTAAGCACGTGATCGGTCTATAATTTTTAAGCTCCGTGGTACTACCTGATTTATGTGGGTTATTCCTGTGGTTAGGCATTGAGGCAGCGACCCTGACTCTAACGCAGACTGGAATTGTGATGCCAAGCGAGCGTGCGATATTTTGAACTATTTAATTCAAAAGTTGTGCAGCCCGTCCGGCCCTGGAGATTTCCAATTAGGCAACGGACGGACTGCACGAGCTTCATGTTGGGGCCTGATGTTAATTGCCCCCATTTCTGGTATCAGATCGCACGCTCGCTCGACCACCCTCGTTGTGACTGACAGGCATCGACCAGATTCTCATGCCAGATGCGCCAGAATGAACATATGGCGTCATCATCCGGTAGGCGCGTATCAGTCGCACCCTGGTCCGGTTGCTCCGAAGCCCTGTAAACCCACCTCTCATTGCTTTGGAATGTGCGATTCTGAGTGTATCGCTCCACTCGCCGCTTGTACCGACGTATACGGTTTTCCCAAGCATAGGTTTTCTGCTTCAGGAAGTTGATACGCTCTGTGACGCGTCCGGCGTCCCGGCGGCTGCGAGGCGGAGCTGAGCGACGAACCCGCAGATGTTGGTTTCGGCTCTTGCCCGGCTTCTTGTTAACATTTCAGTTCGTTTATTATTATTATTATATAATAAATACACCTGTGTTATAATGTATTATTTTGACCTAGTTTGTCCATTGCGGGAACACAGTCCTCTTCTTTGGGAGTGTAGTAGGCCGTTCACACAGGCCATAATCCAGCACTATAGCCCAGAGATAAGTGTCCGGTTTGAGAGCAGTGCTTTATAAAAAGGTAAAGTGCGTGCCTGCCTGCGATACGCCTGGGCTACCCATCACAGATTCTAAAGACCAACATATAACAGGTATCTATAAAAATAACCACATTGGTAGCAATGTGATTTCTACCTTCTGCCTACTTACTGAAAATAGACCGCCTAATTTTTAACCGTTTATGACATGTTCCTTTGGAACTACAAAGTTTTTTGGTGGAAGTAAGCAGCCTTTTGCTGTAACCAGGAGCATTTATGACTCACGCATGGGCAACAGGTCGAAAAACAGTTTCGGCAGGGTGGCATCGAACGACACGGAGGCTTGTAGCAGCCGACCCAACCAACAGGTTGCCTCCGGTTAGGTAGATGCCAGGCATCAAAGTAGATGCCTTCTCCACGCCGAAGTATTGAGCCTGCTGAATTCGGCATACCAAATTATAAAAATTATGAAAACCTACCTGGAAATATTTGCTTCAGTCCAGGAAGTTCTGAAATTAAATTACCTGTGCATATTTATAGCTCGTACATCACCAGCATGAACGGCTATCAAGTTGAACAGCCATAGTAGTATTCCCCGTTTTTTTATCGTATAGTTAGATATTCTTTCGGCTGGCAAGTGACAATCGTGGCCGTGGAAATATCCATGGGATGTTGTAAGAGTCACATCTGGTTTTATATTTTTATTTATTGACGTGTCTGTTTTCTTATCCTCTGAGGTTTTTTCAGTCATGATGCAACTTACAGTAGCTCAGACAACTATTTTTAAGGATGTATTACTGTAAGAACCAAAACAATCATGATTTTGTGTCAAACTAAAAAAATCATAGACACATAAAAGAAACAATGGGTCGGTAATGAAAACAGAATCTTTATCATAGAGAAGATAGATAGTAGAACCTCCTTATTACCTAAGTATTGCTTGAATGTACTATATTTATAGAGAATTCGATGTTTCAACTTTTGCTTCTAATGGGGTGAAATGATATCCCTTGACAATACTAACAACATTTATTAACTTAATTATGTAGGTAGGTAATTTTATGACAATGTCCACGGTATCGTACTTTTGCTTCTTTGCCAGAAATCCGCACAATATTTTGAACAAAAAGCAGCACTTAGTAGGACATCTTCAATTTTATCAATAAGTATGAGTTCACTGAAAAAAAAAAAAAAATAACGTTACATCAACATATCAAATGTCCAAAAACTTATACATTGTAAACATTTAAACAATGTTGAAGATAATGCTGGTACTCAACTGCAACGGATTACAAAACTTAGAGAAAGCTAAGCAGATGATATAAAGTATAAACTAAGTTTTTTGTTAGACCACCCGTGAAGCTTTGGAGAGGATGATGGTAGAGATCTGCTCAGTGACAGTTAAATATTGTTTCTTTCTAATAACAACCACTTACCCGAAAGTAAATTCATAGTAGACGTGATCAAACACGGGCTTCTTACAATTCAAGTTCTCACACGTCGAAACAGGTCCGTTGCTAAGATCTGATATCAATACGTTGGGCAAGAAATTAAAATAATCCCGTATTATATCAGCTGAAACGTAGTACGGCTTTGTTGCTTTCTTGTAAATTCCTTCTTTTAAAACTACGGAATAATTATTTCCATTCTCATCGGAATACTTGTTGTCTTCACCATCAATGTTAAGCTCATGAAAATTATCTTGCAGGTCTATTATGTTATTATTATGTTCATTGTAAAGATTTTCTCTTACGTGTTCAGAGTAAAAACTGTATGTTTGTGGATTCAGTTTTCTTACAGCATTGTTTATCATTTGATAGAATTGTCTTCTGCAAATCTCATAGAGACTTGGTGGAGAGTGGTACTTGGAATCTAATATAACATTATACTGAGGTGGACATTCAACTGTAACTTCTAGTTCTTTGGATTCTTGAGTTAATCTTAATTTGCAATGATGTCTTCTTTTATCTGCATGTTGGTTATTTGCAGCTTCTAAACACCTGGAAATAAAAAGCTATTAAATAAATTTTGTCGATTTAAGATAATCTAAATTTCGCGCGATTTCAAGGTTAATCTTATTGTAAAAGTGGTTCATAATAATGAATAGGTAAAATGACCCTTTTTTAGGTTTTGCGTTTAATCTGTTTCACTATATATGTATAATTATGTTTCTTACATCAGAGAAACTACATCTTCATATTATTTTTATACAAGCATTTCTCTATAAAAGTTGAATACGATATATCAAGATTCAAGTCAAAACAACACTGAATAATAATGCACCCTTTTCTTTAATGTTCTTTAAGCTTTTCCAATATGAATGTAGTGTTAGAGTTTCGATGCCTACAAGGATTTATTGGAAATAGTTGGGAAAGATAAGCACCATTGAAACTTACCCAATATTGAGACATCTAGTTTGTTGATCTCTGAACATGTGATACCACAGGGAGTAAGGCAAACTCTTCAAGTTTGAGTTCCTCCAGAATCTGAACTCACAGTGATGGTAGTTGTACACAGGTCGCTGGGGTAACCATCGTAGTTTATTATCTGTAAAAAGATGGATTACCTGATGAAGTTGACGATAACAATACGGTAGACATCAAAAGCTAGGGTAGATGACTAAAAAACTAATTAGTTCGTCAGATAGATAACCAAAAAATATTGGACACATACTAAATGTTTTTTTTTCTTTTTTCACTTAAACAAAAAATTAAGACTATACAGTGCTTTGAAAACTCGTGTGACTTCAGTAAGTACACTTTTTACGGAATAGTGACGTCACAAGCCTCCACTCCTGATCTTTGACGCGTTTTATCTTCGTCATTTTTTATTGATTTTATGAAGCACAAAAAAGGCAGCCGCTCCACGTAAAACACTGGTATTCAGCTGAATCCGGTTTGACTGGAAGCCGACCCCAATATAGTTGGGAAAAGGCTAGGCAGATGATGAAGCACAAAATACGTGTCCAATATTTTTCGATAAACTGAGTGACGGACTAAATACTCGTAGAATGATATTTTTGTACTCAGGAATCATTCCCAACACCATAATAATACTAGGTACATAAAGGGTAACCTTTGCATAGTAAAAACAGCGTTGTATTTATTAATGCTACCTACAACTAGATTCACGACCAATTAATTTAACTACTATATAATTATGAGTTAGGTGCAAGGTACGTTCCTACGAATCTGTCTAGCCTTTTCCCAACTATATTGGGGTCGGCTTACAGTCAAACCGGATTTAGCTGAGTACCAGTGTTTTACGTGGAGCGGCTGCCTACCAGACCTCCACAACCCATTAACTGGGTAACACGGTATTTCTTGGCTAGACTGGAGTCAGATTTACTGGCTTCTGACAATCCGTAACGACTGCCAAAGATCTACAAATGACAGCCGGGACCAACGGCTTCTTTCCGAGGAACGGAAGAAACTCGGTAGGTATGTTAAGATGGTCACCCATCCACAGACCAACCTTGGCAAGCGTTGCTTAACCTCTCTCTTAAAGGTACGTTCCTACGAATGCTCCATTCAATTCAGTCCATGATAGGTTAATTAAAAACAACAATCATGAGCTTGATGTAAGAGATATAATGAAGAACTTTTATTAGGATTCCGTACCAAAATGGAAGTCTGTCCGTCTGCCACAGCTAGATATCTCAAGAACTACTAATGCTATCGACTTAAATTTAGAATAGTTTTAGAGTACATTTGCTCAACTATTTTGCAAATAAGAAAGAAATAAAAATGTATTTTTTTTTCCAACAGCGACTGAAAGATGTTCTTAAAAATTCAAAGCGGAGCTACAAGGGCATGTAAGGTATCTTATGAAAGAGCGCTATTTGCACTTTCTTAATTGGTTTTCGACTATTGACGAAAAACGTAAAAAACATATCGTTCCCCCACTATCTCCGAAGTTTGCATAGAGAGAAAAATCGGAAATTATTTCATGTGATAGAAGTTTATGTAAAGATTACAGGAAAAATAAAACGATGTTTCTAAATAGCACACATTTTTAGAAATCATCAACAAAAATGGCACTGACTCTAGGTGTCAAGAGATGGCTGATCTAAAACTGCAATAAACACCGCAGTGATTATTTGACGAATAAAGATGCCTCGCCGATTTTGTTTTTAAACATTTCACGAGGTGTGCGAGTTCGACTTACTCTTGACCGGTTTTTTAAAGCCCTTTAAAGTCCCCTTTAGATTTTTTTTCACAAAACATTAAACAAATAAAAACGAGTCTTTAGCGGGTTTTATAGCTCTAATATTAGCAACCACCCACAGAGAAGACACGGGTGTAAGTAATTTGTTTTCCAAGTCCACGGTAATTTATTTATGCTAGAGTTACAGACAATTGTTTTTCTATTCTTACATTTCTAAAAATACACGTTCAGTGAAGGAAAACAAACAACTTGTTTTGAAAGTAAAACGCTGGATAATATGTGCACAACATTCTTCGCTACATAAAAAATAAGTAGCATCTGAATTCATCTTCTTAATTTTTTAGGGTTCCGTACCCAAAGGGTAACCAATGGTACCCTATTACTGAGCCTCCGCTGTCCGTCCGTCAGTCCGTCTGTCCGTCAGCGGGCTGTATCTCAAGATCCGTAATAGTTCTACAGTTAAAATTTTCACAGATTCTGTAGGTATTTCAAATACCGCTACAAAAACAAATAATAAAAATTATGGTTTGTGGTACGGAACCCTTCGTGTGCAAGTCCGGCTTGCACTTGGCCGGTTTTTCAAACTTAATTCTTTGTACCCTGTTGTTACTGAAACATTGATTGTAATGGTTGCGAGGTTGCAAAACATCTAGATAGCTTTCTTACAAGAAGCCATAGGTCAGAAGATCGAGAGCCTTCTGAGTAGCCTCACTAAAAAAAATAAAAAAAAAATACCTTTACATTTAAAATACCTTTGTGAATTCATTAACGTTACTTTCAACACGGGTTGACGACACGGTTGGCGCAGTGGTTGAGCGATCGGCTGCTGCGCTGCGTGTCGCGGGTTCGATTCCCGCACGGAACAGATATTTGTATGGCCTATAGATAGTTGTTCCGGGTCTGGCTGGTTGTGTATGTGAGTTCTATGTTTGTAAACGCACCACGTTACTGGTGAAATTCCTAGTGTGGGGAAAGTTAAAAAAAAAAAAACAACTTTAACAATAACTATCTTGTCGTCAACGATCATACCAACTACGATGTTCAAAGTTTAATTTTAAAACTATAAACAACTTTCTAACTCGATCATTCAAACTAAGGTCTAAACATATTCAAGTAAATGGGTCAACCAAATCAATGAGGAAACGCTAAACTTGATTCATAGCGGATAGTTTGTTATCCGAGGCGCCAAAACTGCTGTCTTCGTTAACTTTACGATGAATAGTAAAACGTAACTAGAGCGTAGAAGTACTGGCCACTGTTGAGCTAGAGATGGCCTGTAAATACGTTCCTGTGATGTAACTCCACCGGGCCTAAGGAAAACATTTGGCAATGCGGATATTAGTGTGGAGTTAGTTTGATGATTGTGAATTTGAGTTGTTGATCTATTTTTATGCGGTATTTCTGGCGATATGAATATATGACATACAAACTGACTGTATTTTTCGGGTTCATATAATATATCCTATGACAGTCACAAATAACGTAGCTTTGTATTGGTAAAATAATTTTGAAAATTGTTTCAGTAGATCCAGAGAGAAACTTTACATATTTATAATATTAGTATAGATTATCGTTTCTACTGTAATTTTAGTGCTCACGTATTGTCCTAAAATAAGATATGAAAGAAAACCATATGACTTGACTTGTTTTAATAAAAAATCGATACAAATTTTCTAACAAGAAATTATTAAATTGATTTTCAGGCAAGCTCGATGCTTGTTTCTTGTTACAGACTGCAAATAGTTGTTAACAAGAAATGTCAATAAAAATATGTCAATAATAAAAGTATAAATACTCGTAAAACCATAAGTTAAGAAAAGATAGCGGCATTGACGAGCTGTGCCGCATGTTGCAAATTCTTTAAATACCTTCATCAAACCAGAATAGGTACTGCGAGATCATTAGCCTTGAAAAGCTCTGTTATGAAACAGTGCACGTTGCTAGCCGAATTACCGCAAGCTTTTACTAAACCAACACAAATTATACATGCACGTACGTACACTGACCACTTGTGATTAATAATTGTGCGAATTTTGATGATCTATATCACTCTGCGGGTTAGTGAATATTATGCAAACGTAAAAAAAAACTCACAACATCGAATTCACCACACAGCACATTAAATTAAAGTAAAAAATTAAATTACCACAAACCGATAGGTACCGTAGACGTCTTAGTTCAGAAATCCTTAGCGGCAACTCCGTTAATTCATTCTCATCCAATATCAGGAACTTTAAGCTCCTCGCTTCACCTATCTCCTCAGGAATACGTCTCAATCTATTCCCGCTAACATCGAGGCACTTGAGACATCGTAACTTAGATATCTCTCTCGGCAACTCCGTTATATCATTACCGCTAACGTACAGGCTCTCTAAATGCTCCAAAACCCCGATGTTATTTGGCAAACGGGTCAAGAGATTCTCTTTCAAATATATGTCTGTCACTTCTGCTTCCTCCCCCTTCAGTTGGTTTAATGGAAATTCTGTAAATCCTCTGTAATTCCAGTGTAGAACTGTAGTTGGTGATAAATCATCATAGCAATTCATGTTTACTGTTTCGTACAAAAGTCTATGTACTGTTTTCCTTAGTTCATTTTTCACTTCACTGTTACACTCTTGTTATAAATAATGCACTCAAGCGGTCAGCTCTTCATATGTTTATGTTATAACGTATGTTCAGTTGAAAGCTTTGTCCATTCGTTTGTGTAAAACGTAAAAGTCAGAGCGAGCTCCTCTGAATCCCGTCTGAAGAAGACTGCATCCCATGTCGGTCGGACGCACGAAAATTATTTTTAAAACTATAACAAGGTCTTTGCTATTGAGAAAATCATGTTAAATTGTTTTGCTGTAGGCATATAAATAATGAATTTCGGAGATATCAGCATTATGAGTAGAATAATCGGTTATTCGTCAATGTTTAATTTTGTATGAATTTTCTTGGTAAATATGGGTTTTCTTAACAAAACATAAAGAACGACAGGTGGGTGATGTTGTTCAAGCAGCAGATAATACTGCCAATTACGATAATGTAATCGTAATCATTATGACGATAAACAAGAACAACAAAACAATGAAACAAACATACATCTGCCTAGCCTTTTCAAAACAACAATGGGGTCGGCTTCCAGTCAAACCGGATTCAGCTGAATACCAGTGTTTTACGTGGAGCGGCTGCCTACCAGACCTCCACAACCCATTAACTGGGTAACACGGTACATCTTGGCAAGACTGGAGTCAGATTTACTGGCTTCTGACTATCCGTAACGACTGCCAAAGATCTACAAATGACAGCCGGGACCAACGGCTTAACGTGCTTTCCGAGGCACGGAGGAAACTCGTTATGTTAAGATGGTCACCCATCCACAGACCAACCTTGGCAAGCGTTGCTTAACCTTCAAGATCGATAAAAATGAAACAAAATAACACAAAAATTGAAACATATTCTTCACAATACTAATAATGATTTAATTTTAATACATATAGTTTCCCATATTATCGCGTTACAAAAGCGACGAGAGCGATGCAAGGTGTAGCGATAAGCTCAGCACTGGTCGGAGAGGTTGGCGCTGATCCAATACAAACTACGCGCGGTGTTAGGTCGAGGACATTCGACCGTAACACAATAACAAATAATGAGACCACAACGTTGACGAAACACCGTATTTGTAATACGTGTGTTACTAGCCAGATGGATTCAGTTTTATAAATTTATACATCCAGTTGAAGACAACTTGTAAAAGTAAAAAAATATATAAACTGAATAAATATGACGTATAAGTTTTGTGATTATTTTCATGATAGTAGAAACCTAGATATTCGTACAGACGAAAGCTACCCAACTTACTTTGAAACAGCTGTTACAAAGAACGCGGAATATTCTATAAATGATGCTAGAGGAAGTCTAAACCAAACAATATCATTCGAAACAAATTAAAAGACGGTTAAAGACAATAACATACAACATACTAAATAGATCATGAATGCTATAACCGGAGCATGCATCAAAATATTCGTCCTAGTTTTAACGCTGCATTCATTAGACCGGCTATTTTTATCAGTCTACCCACTAATGCGTTGTCTAGTTAATTGGGATATATTAACAAGGAAACAAAGTTTTCTTAACAGTGTTGAGCTTGTGTGTGCTGTGTGCCGAAGAGATATGAGTTTTCCAAGAAGCTGGAAACGTGGTTTGGGTTTCAATTCTTCCAACTAATAATTTTGCGGGAAAACTTGGTTTGGTTCAAACTTGCGTGTTTCTAACTATAATGCTATTAGCACTGACATCAGATTCAGATGGTAGTGTTATAGTAATAATATTAAGGTGTGGTCCGGTGGTAATGGCTGCAACTTACGAGTTGTAGGTCGTAGTTTAGAACCCAGACAGGCGCTTTATTTTGTGTAAATTATTTCATCACCACTGCTCTCAAAGCGGTGAACGAGAACATCGTGAGGAAACGGCATATCCTAGAACCAAAAATTCGAAGACATGTTACATCTACCAACCCGCATTGGGCTCGCGTGGTGGATTATAGCCCACTCCCGCTCGAAAGAGAGGAGGCCTGTGTCCCAGCAGTGGGAATAATATAGACTGATTATGTTATTTATGTGTTAAAATAATTAAAATTCAAAAATAATAAATAATAAATAATAAAGAAAATAATAAATATAATATAATAAATAAAATAATAATAATAATATTAAATAATTTCAATATTCAATATAATATTTTGGATCATAATTCCCTTCGATTTAACGTGCTCGATCCTCTTTTATTAATCGATTTCTTTTACATATTTTTCTACGAATAACTAGAACTAAACAAAGTCAAAATATTTTGAGAGATATCTTTCCAATTTCGATTCAGCACAGTTTACTTTGGCTAATGTTGATGTTAACATCTTCTAGAATAACATCTAGATATTTTCCTATCCTCGATTTTAGGAATCTCAGACAAAACATAAAGGTTGATGTGCTCCATATGCGCTTAGCTCTAATTCTATTGAATGGTCGGAACTGACCACCCACGCTTGTATAGTACTGAAATGTTCCAAATTCGACTTTGATACTCGTACCAACGATATTATCGGTCGGAACATAAATAAATGAATTGCGCTTTTAGGAACTCATAAGTATTTGTAAGTATGTTTGACTAGATAGATAGACAAATATCAAACTATTAATAGTTTTTATTTATCTACTTCTGAGGACATAAATAATAAGTAATAAATCCAGTTTTGTGATCATTCTGTCCCAGTTACCTGCATTCAATCTATTGAAATCGCTACTCAGGTCCCCAAGATACAGGTTCCATCTAGTTTGGTAAAAGTGATTGACAAAATAGTTAGGTACTGTGGTACCAGGGCTAGGATCTAGCGATACCACAGGAACTGGTTACAAAATGAAATACTGATTGAACTTGAGCTCCAAAGCTTTTACAGAATCCCTCATTAGAAAAAGAACAAATTCACACGTCAATATTTGAATTCTATCGTAATAAAAATCTTTTTAAAACTTCTAAGGCTTTCATCAGTAATGTGGCTTTACATCCATGGAGGATGTGTTACAGTACTGATAATATACATATATGAAACAGTTTTGAGACATAAAACAGACCTAAATCGACATCTTTCGTGATCCTTTACGTTAAACAGTTGTGAAAAACGATTTCTATTTATTTTTTTAACTTTATTGCAAATTTATCTAGCGTCTATCATACAATGAACAAATATCTTGTTCTAATTCATGTTGGTTCCCTTACCTTTATTCCAATTAATTTGAGGTCGGCGCAGGAAGTCTTCTTCTTCCTTCCTTCTCTTATTTACATCTCAGTGGCTCAGCCCCACCTACATACTTAGTAAAAAATACAACCGACTTTCAAAAACAAAACACTACAAAGTAAAAATTACTTTAATTTCGGAAGTCGGTGTTTTTGGTTATTTTGTTTTTTGACACCGACTTCCGAAGTTAAAGATTTTTTTTACTTTTAGTGTTTTGTTTTGGAAGTCGGTTGTATTTTACTGTAAAAAGAATTTTTATATACCACTTAAAGTGAAACCATAAACACAGCGTAGGTACTGGTGTAAACATTTGCTATCATTTATTGAAGAGTTCCGTTGCCTACCTTCAAAGTTCTTCATCAGATCTTCACCAAATTGAAATAGGACCAGTCCGAGAAAATACTCTTCCAAACAAAAAAAAGAATCACCCAAATCCGTTAATTGGTGAAAATATCGCTGAACAAACATTTTTCATGTGATCCCATCATCAGATCCTGACTTATACCTTCCATCATCAGCTCAGCAACATGAGATGATGATAACTAGGCACAATATCAGAATTGCGTTAGAAAGTTAATGTAAAACATTGTATGTGTGCTTATAAAATTAGAGGGGTTCCCTCGATTTTCATGGGATCCCATCATCAGATTCTAACTTGGTGACAATGGGACCACCGCAGGAGTATAGGTTTTCGAATAAAAAAAGAATTTTTAAAATCGGTCCACAGTAGGGAATATGCTTGCGATTTTGTTTTTTGCAAAATGAAATAATTATTAGCTCTAGTAAATAACCATGAAATTATTTTTTAAATACCTTCATCAGCGATGAAGTTATAAAGCTTCAAAGATTACAATTAGAAAGAGAATTCCGATGTTAACTTTGACGTCATCGTCCATGACGCCTATACAGCCTCTCGCGAAAATGCTGTTTTCTATGGCAGGAAAACAGCTTTTTCGCGAGAGGGACAGATATATTTGTTTAAAATAGTTATTTCTCCTTCCTTTTCGAGTATTTTTAATTCTATTTTCACTGTAAGTATTATATTTTTGTATATTTTTAGATAAACTGTAGGTATCGATGATATATATGTTTTTCATGCATATTCCCTATTGGCGGAGAAATCGGTGAACATACATTAAAAAAACATACGAGTACATACAGCCGAACATAGAATCTCCTCCTTTTTGAAAAAGGCGGTTAAAAAATAGGAGGCGGCGTGGACAAGGTGGACCGATGACCTGGTGAGGATCGCGGGTAGCTGATGGATAATAGAGACGCATAGTAGACGATTGTTGTAACGACATTTGGGGAGGCCTATGTCCAGCAGTGAACCTCTTTCGGCTGATATGTCTATGATAAAAAAATAAGAGTAAAAAAGTTATAATATGTTATATATTTCAGGAAAAACTGCATCAATTATTCTACATTTGATATTTTTGAATTCACAAAAATGTGCTATACAAAATGTCAGGTCACATAGTGTCCACTAATATAATAATAATATAGGTACATACACAAGTATCACACATTCAGTACAAGTAGATCAGACTTTGAAGTAATTTAGATGAATCACATCAGTTCATTTGGATTTTTAGAACGTTCTTTGTAGCAGGAATTTGAAATTATGTAGGTGTTTATTTTACTGGGCAACATAATCTTTTTCTTTGTCTCTGCTTTTTGTAACTATACTATATTTAGGAAAAGCAGATCTTTATTTCATATGAAACGACTACCTATCAACCGGCAGGACTTTTGCCCGTTGGCAAAAGTCCTGCCGGTTGATTCATAACGAAGTGGGCTGTATTTTGATATGTTTATATAATAGGGTATTTAACTAAAAAAATCTAATTAGTCCGTCTGATAGATTTTCAAAAAATATTCGACGCGCGTGACGTCATATAGCTTGGTAAAAATGTACCAAATTTACCAAGCCAGATGACGTCACGCTTGTCTTCAACTCGCTGTATCTCCTTTATTTTTTGTTTACGTGAAAAAAAGGAAAAAATACGTGTTCAATATTTTTTGAAAATCTATCAGACGGACTAATCGATTTTTTTAGTAAAATACCCCATTGCACTGCTGTCACCATTGCCATTCTACAGATCAGCATTTGCATTCTTTACTTCTACCATCGCGATAGTAAGGTTCGTCAGTTAATTGAACTTTATTTTAGCTCAGCCACATGATTACAATTTCTTCCTACATTGAATAAACTCTTTCTTCATTCATCTTTTTTAACGCTTTAAGCTCGTATGTTCCCGGTTTCAAATGATTTGGTTTTACTTTTTATTTAGCGACATTTTGTAGCATACGTACAGATATTTTCATCACATTCATGCTTTCGTATCACAATCCAATTAGATTCATGAAAGATTAATAGTTTCGGAAATATAAGTATAAGAATTAAATAAATATTTATTCCATTTTTGTTAATAGATTAAAAAGTTAAAGTTAGACCTTCACAACTTAGAGGTAGTTTTGATTTATTTCGATGAACAATAATACTGTCTAAAAATGGGGATTGATAAATTTTTCTACATTGATGGTGTTTGGTTTTCAAAATGGAGTCACTTAAAAAAATATTAGAAGACCTATTATGAAAATTGTTAATTTATTACGAGAAAAGCCTAAACCCCTCTTGGAATCACTAAAATAAGTTTTAATATCTAAAAATAGGACAGTAGTTGGAAGAATCCACATTCGCACTTATTACATTCTACTTTTTGGAAATCTGACTAGATAAAAAAGCTTATTATGCTTGGTTATATTATTTACTTAGTTTAAAATTTCGTAGTTAATTTTCATTGTTTTGCCAAAATCCTTAACTTAGGTATATAAAACTTTTGAGTAATTAGTAATCACAATAATACATTTAAGTGCAGATAGGGAGTATAATTACATCTATAATATGTATTTTGTAATATGTAGGTAAATATACTATGTGATACATTCTAATAAAAATTTAATTTAATTTAAATACCTGCAAAAAATACTTCTACATAGTCTAAGTGAGGCTGCAGTGTAACTACTCATGTCCCAAATGTAAAACTGACATAAATAGCTATTTTCATCAAATATTGTCAACTTAATATTATTGTCATTGCGACAATAAATATCAACCATAAAAAGAAATAACTCTAATGTACTTAAATTGTAATTAATTTAATAAGTACATAAAAATACTGTATGTAAATGTCACTGGGTAAACCAATTAGGCAAGAAGCATAAAAGACTAGAACATGGCAATACATCTTGCCGACAAAAATTAACACTCTTATTTATAAAACTAAACATATGTTTAGATATATAAATATGATGATAAATGCATCATTATTAATGCTATCTGTCCTTAGTGTCATTCTGACAGTGACAGCGTGACGAAGGCGATTGTCAAAACGTTTAAAATGTATGGGATTGACAAACGCTATCGAAATATCACGTGATTAATCCTTTACAATATGGCATTTTGACATTCACTGATAGTATTGCACTTGGTCTATAGCTTTTTATGTGAGAGGGCAAAAGGTTAATAAAACCATTTTGGTTGAAGAATTTTATGAATAAGAGGGCTAACTATACATCGAACATGCAAGACACAATAGACAATCTATTGGTCATGGAGTCAAAATACTTAAAATCTACGAATGAGTCTAACGCGACGTCCCCTGGCGTCTCCTTCATCATCGCTGTCCACTGACGGTTGCCGGTGTCCTAGCATCAGAGCTTGAACCTCAGGATTGAGGGGAAGAACTGGGAATGATGAGCGACGAACCATTGGCACTGGGCGAGCTCCTGAATACAAAGAACTTTGTTCAATACATTTTTGCTAGTTAGTCAGCTAGCAAGGACTCGTGAATGGTGCTTTTCCACATTATTTTAAAGGCAACACGTGACACAGTGAAACATTGCTGACTTGCTGTTTACAAAGTGCAAGTGTTTTTTAATTGTTGAGTTAACACACAAAATAGTGGTGGGATTTATTTAAATAGTGTAATTAAAAGTGTTTTGTGGGTTGGATTCAGGTTACTAAAATTGTCATAGTGTATGGAAGGAATTAGGGCGCCTTCAAATTAAGTTTTTTGTTTGTACGGATTAAGAAAGCAGCGCTGCACCCGCGCTGCTGCCGCGCGGCACTTTGTGAAAAACACTTGTTTAAGTTGGTATGAATAGCGCTCTGTTAGAGGTCGAAATTGTTGTTCTGATGAGGTCAATTTGTAGAACATCCGCATTCCTCTGACAAGTGACAATTCCCAGTCTAAATGTTCCAATCCTTGTCGGGTTCTCGTCACCGATTTGACAAGGGTACTAAAACCCCGCCTAACACAATGAATAAATGAACAGAACATCCTGTAACACTAATGAACGATGAGAATTACAAGGGCTTACTTCCAGAATTACACACCCTAACATTTCTAGCTAAAACCCTGTCATAGTTACAAATTCCTTGTTCAAATTGCCACTGAAAATGTTCAGATAGTTAATTCACAAATTGATGACAGTGTAATTGAAACTCTTATACAAATATACCCTTAATTATATATAATCGATCAAGGGTAACTAGCTAACGTATTTAATTAAAAGCAAAGGCAAGCAGATTAGCAATATGCAAAGTATGTACCAATTAATACCACCATCAGGGAACACGGGACATATTTATCAGCTAACAAGTAATTATAAATTGGATGAAAGGGTTTCAGTAGTAAACCGATTTACTACAGCTAAAAGCCAATCTAAATCCGCCACAAACCTTCGTGGTACTATTGATTGCGGATAGATCTGCAGAAAATTATTGTACTGCTACAGATTGTATATGAACCTTTGATTAACCATTTGGAACGTAATCATGTGTTCAATGGGCTGTGAGTTCAATTGATTACATACAAACTTGCCAACACGGATGTGTGTATTGACAAATTTGATTATGTAGGTAGAGGAATATAATGGAAATGTTATCTATCTACGTGCTTACATGCAGCGCTATACAGAATTTATTGAACTGTAAAGTGTTTTGGCTCTTTACGATTCGTGCAACCCATCGAAAGATATATGTAGTCCAGGCAAGGCATGAAACAATTTAAGGTCGATCATTGTAGAAGTAATAAGAAATAATTGCTACAGTATATTCAAACTACTAAAAAAAACTTAAAATTTAAGCTCGTAATAAAATTCTAACTACAAGTCGTGTGAGAACATTAATTACCTGAAAGTCTTTCAGTCGTCAGACAGACCTTGTTATGAAACAGAGAATATAAAACAGTGAAAGAAGAGATAGAACTTTAGAAACCGTTAAAATCATAAACATTTACATTCACATATTTTATCAACATTAAAGTTTCGATCAATAAAGAGCAGACTTGCAATGAACTCATAAATTATTTCATCAACATGGCGTTAGGTACAAGAATAGAAATGGAAATAAAAATAAATTCATACCAAAGAGCTTTGCTACGGATTGCCTTTTGACGAGTCTCGGATCTCCAGCTGGCATTTCTGCAATTGACGCCGGTGCCGATCCTTCTTGAGATTTCCTGTGTGGCTCACTAAGGTACGAATTTGTGGAATCGCCTCTCTTATTTGCTGACAGATACGGTCTTGTTTGACGGCAGTTATTTTTAGTTTCTTCCTCAGGATTTGCAACGGATTCAGCGATCTGAAACAGCTGCAGCCCAAACTTGCTTGATTCCCTTCGTAATGTTTTTTTATTAGCAAATTCTGCTAATGATTGTCGCCTTTCCCCATCAGGGTTCAACCTCAACCTCGCTCTTTCTTCCTCTTTCACTTTTAAAACATCTAGAATAGCATTCAGTAGCAGTATCAGCAGAAATACAGTGATGCCTATTACGGTGACCGCGTTATTATCTGTGCTCAATCCATGGTGTTTATGTTTACGTTTCTTAATAATTGGTTTCACAGTAAACACTTCTAAAATGCTGCAAGCGTCTTTTATAAACAGTGGAATGACTTTGGGTTTCACAGTCTTTAATGCTTCCGGTAGATTCTCTGGAATTCTTTCAATTTCCTCGGGCACGATCGCAGTGTCGGCAATTCTCTCAGGCAATACAACGTTTGCAACATTTTGTTCAACATTTTGTTTCATAAACCACATTTGTACACTGTAGACACTGTAAACCACCACGGATATAATAAAAAGTAGGATCTTACGTTCGTCCATGTTTACATCGCAAAAGCACTGGTTTGTTTTGACATAGAACCACGCGTGCGTATGTGTCTATTCGCGTACTGCACGATATTGTTAAGCAATCTACGGAGATTGGAGTAAATGGTTTATTAATTTTCACTTTTGTGGGTTTGTCTTGAATATTTTGAACGTGTTATTACGTCGCGTTGTCCGGCGGCGTCATTTTGTGATTTGTGTCGGGTAGGGCGCAGTGCGCATGTGCGGGCGGCGGCCGGGTCGCCAGGGTCGGCGCGCGTGTACTCGCTACCGTACGCCGTGGCTACACGGCACTACTACATCTACACGTTAACTTTCGACTATCACTGTATTATCTATAACGCCTACGCCTCCTGTTTCTTTTCTATCTGGAACTAGATGTGTTTTCGTTTCCATTTTATCTTGTGTTTATTGATTCTACCGTACCGCTATGAATGAAAAAGAAAACGATTCTATCAATATTCTGTCTGAGTGGTTGCAAGAGATAACAATTCAATTCAATAACCTTTATCTATTACTACTTAGTTGATTCTGCATTTAATTAATATTGCGATACCGTGCTGCATTAGATTAAATATTGTTAGGTCGATTCTATCAACGGCTTTAGCTCTCGACCCCACTTACGTGCCATTGTCCAATTGTCCTAAGAAATTGTTTGTCAAGAACAGATTCGCTCGTGTCGGCAGTCTGTTGTATAATTTAGGTACCTATATTTCGTTGACTCATCTATAACTAAGCTTCAGATAAACATTGTTTTGAAAATCGTTTGGGAAACATTATGTTATAAATCTGATATAATAAAATTGTAACAAGCTACCTACTATACTACTCACGAGACTGCAAAATGCCCTACAGTAAAATCTCCAGTATTTACGGGCATTTTGAGGCTCTTTAAATGTTCATTTTGTACGGACATGTGTATATAACTGGGTATATAGTATATGGAAGCTCACGAACTCAATTTGGACGCGAGCGGAGTCTCAATAATTCAACGAGCTTGTAGGCACAGCTCGTTCCCGTTTACCGTATTTCTCCACTAATATCTGCACGGAAGCGGAATTAACCATGTCACACACGACGAACGTAGTTTTTATTGCATCCTGGCATGCTGATATATCTATTTCTAAAGACATGTCGTGGCAGCTTATGCAAAACTTTTTCCCAAGAAGAACCTATCCGTAATAACAAAAACCAGTCAAGAGCGAGTCAGACTGGCGCACCGAGGGTTCCGTACCATCATATAAAACGTGAAATGTTTTTAAATTTTCATCGGCGAGGCCTATATTTGTCAGAGAATTCGTAACTGCGGTGTATATTGCAGTTTTAGATAAGCGCCATCTCTTGACCGCTAGTGGAACTAATGTAATTTTAGTTGATGATTTCTGAAAAAGTGTGATATTGAAGACATTGTTTTATTTTTCCTGTAATCTTTACATAAATTTCTATCACATAAAATGAAAATATCTAAAAAATTACAAAAATATAATACTAACAGTGAAAATAGACTCAAAATTACTCGAAAAACTAACGAGATATAATTATTTTAAACAAATATATCTGTCCTCTCTCTCTTGCTTTGCCAATATCAATCACTGAAACTGGAACTTGCTGCTATCTGCATATTAAAAATTTAATTACTTGAGCAAATAATTAAGTAATTTTTAGTGATAGTCATAATTTCACATGATGACTTTACCTCGAAATATCTCGGCAACGTGACACTTTAGGCCACCTTGTTCCTAACATTTTTTGTTTGTTGAAGTGTCCTCTACCCATATGCATGTTAGACTGCGCGCCGCAACTTCCAAACAAAAAAAAAAATTTGGCGGCGGGGGGAGGGGGGCTATGTCACAATGGTGACATAGCCCCCCTCCCCCCGCCCTTTACAGAATAAGCTTTGAGCAATAGTCTTTTATTTTAGTCTTAACGTTAGGTGTTCCATTCTTGAAATCAAAGCCGCGTTCGCAGCTGGTATCTTCACCATTTTTGATATGCTTAATAGCATCAAACGAAAGATTGATGCGATCTTTCAGATCATAACATTCTAAATAGACAACTATAATTATAGAAGCACTTCTCTTACGTTTCGAAACTATTTGAAATGCGTCGATGATTGATAAACGATAACAAATAGATGCAATGCTTTTTGAAATAAAAATTGGGATAGATGAGTTTGTATGAGTTACGCAGTGTGTTTTCATATGGTTCCGCTTACATTAAATCTGGTTCTAAATAAACTAAAAATAAATAAATCTTTAAGGCAGACGAGATATAATGTAGCTTCTGGCCATTTTGTTTGTTTATGTTATTGGTTGACTGTGAACTGCATTTAATATAATGTAGACTCATCGTGATTATAAAACTTTTCTGCTTTTAAATGCAGTAGAAGTAGGTACAGTTGTTCGAATTCATGTTACTTGGGGCCGGCGCAACACGTTTTCTCCGATCTGTCCTATCACAAATCATGCTCGGAGAGAGCTTCCCTTCCTACCCTCGAAAACATATGATATTTTTCTTTTCTTTGACAAAAATATGATTATGTAAGTAGAAAATACGTAAGATAACTCATAGGGCATCGATAAATTCACCCGCATCGCTGTCAACGGGAAAAGTGCCCAAAACACTGGCCACATTGCCGGGCTGAATGGCAATGCAGAGTAGTCCAGCCCTGTGGTCACGTGAAGAGTCAAATAACATGATTCTATTGATGACTATAGTGCATGTAATGGAAGTATTTAAGTTTTCTCGGTGACCAGTTCACTCATCCCGCTGTGTGAAACGACAACCAAACTGAATCAAATTTTTACGGGACCAAATGGCAAGTATGCTGCACCGAACTAAAAAAGAATAGCAAATATCTGATCAGAAACCTCGGAGTAATCTGTGTACATACATAAAACCAATTGAGAACCTCCTCCTTTTTTGGAAGTCTGTTAAATATAGATTGCAATTATTGTTTCAAAATTATTCAACTTTTGTGTATAGTGCTATATTTCTGTATTCATTCATCGAAACCCGTAATACAAAGCTTGAGACAAAAACAGTGGAAACAACTGATTTCAAAATTATATTGTTTATTTTTCATTAGCGTTCTTATTGGTTTATCTGGCATCTGTCCGCTATTGGTTTGTTGTTTCATTGTTCTCGGTGCTCTGGGCACTAATCGTACCTACGTGCAACGCTTCAATAATTCTGGGAATAATGTTATTGTTTCCCTGTGTTAATTGCATTGAATTGAAAAGTGCTGCAAATTGAACTGATGAATAGGATACATCTATTGTAGGGATTCGGTTCGCTGTCTTTGACACAACTTGACACTGCTTCTTAATAAACTTTCCTGATTTCAGCTAAAGCGAAAGCTTTTCATTATTAAGAATGGTATCCTCATAGTACTTTGTGTCCGCAAAATATGAAATTGATAGGTCATATGGCCCACCCTTGTTTTGCCGGGAAAATCATTACATGACACTTCCACTCTGGGCGGTGCGGAAGGGAGTGTCAGACTCTTACTGACTAAAACCCATCCGTGTTCCTCCTAATGCCCTTTGCGTTCCAGAGCCGTGGTAACTATTTAGAACGCGCCGTCGACCGAGGCCTAGTCCTTATAAAACGGCGAGTCACTCATTACTTGTCGTCCGCAGGCCTACGCGCTAAGGTGGGCGAAAAGTGCCTCGCGATTTCCGCCGCGTGAGGTTTGTCTCTACAGCTGTCATCATCATATACCTACCCTTAACCCGTGGTACTTGGCTCTACGCCTTCTTCCTTTCATTCCGTCCTGTCAGCTATCACTGACCCCCTTTTCTTTCATATCACCAAACCTTAAAGCCTTCAATAACTATTTTTATAAGATTCCTTTTCTTCGAATATCTTATCATTTCACCTTGACGACACTTAGCCACAAAACTTAGCATACCATCTTCACAGCTGAATTCGAAAATTAATTTAAAAATCCCTTATACAGAATATTGTAAAAGTGCTTGGCAATATCCTTGATAGCATATTTTTTCCAAAACAGTATTCCGATATTGCGCTGCAGTTAAGGCAGGCAGTTACGATCCCGAAAGATTTCCATTTCGCGCTTCGTCGCATTCGGCTGCGCATTAAAATATGCAGCTGGAGCCCTATTCCGTATCGTGTGAAGTACGTGGCGGCGATAAAGATATAGCTGCTTTGGACTTGGCATGGACTTTGACTTGACTTCCGTGCATGATGGCGGCACTGTTCGTTTGTGGTCTAAATAATAACGTGAATGGATACATGGCTCGTGAAAGGTAATAAGGCTGCGGTGAGGGCGTGGGACATTTTTAGATGTCAATTGTAATTTAGCCCCCTGTAATTTTTGTAGTTCCAGGAATCAAAACATTCGATTGTAATTTCTTAAGTAATAAACTATTCTTATTCTATTCTTTCTTATTCTTATTCTTCCTATAATATTAAAATAAGATAAGATAGGATATACTTTTTCGAACCTACATATAATTGTAACATTTCTCTTTTACAGTAGATATTATAAATTACAATACAATACAACAACACAGCACAACCAATACAATGGCGGTCTTATCGTTGACAGAGATATCTAGTAGACAACCTATGTATGGACTGGATACTGGGCAACATCATACCTACGTGATATAGATTTTGCTACTCCAGTTTTAACAGTAGTGACACGGTCAAAATGTTAAAACGGGTAGACAATAACACAAAGGTGTGGACAGACAGGACACAGGACTACAAGTGTGTTGCCAAAGTAATAAAAAGACAAGCCATTGAGTAGATTTCGAACAAAGATCAAGCTGCACCCAATCACGCTGCAATAGGCATACTGAGTCTCTTTTACATGAAGGCTGAGAGTCTATTAGATTTACAACCATGTCGTTAATCTTCGACTAAAACAGTGCCTAATACCAAATGCGTGAACATCACTTGACGTTAGCGTGTTAGATTCGAAAACACCGCATGTACACAGTGGCACAATGCCAGTTGTTTGCTAAAAGGCGAGTTTACACTAGAAAATTTCCAAGTCCATAACGTTCTTACGTATGCTCGATATAGTGTTCGAAGTAATGATAACGTTGAGCGAGTTTATTGCTGTAAAAGTCTTGGTTGAATCTCATGTCTATGCTCGATAATATGTGAAACAAGTACCTACGCTAATTTGTTCACTAAATTAACTTGTCAAGTAATAGGAACGGTTACGTCGCCCTCATTGATAGATTCTTGAAAAGTGACGCATTCGAGCGATCGTCGCTTTGTTACATACGAGTACAAATGAATCTAGTCTATACTCATCTTATTTCAACCTGCCATTGACATTGTGGACTTGTTTTGTTTCTATTAGCAACCATCCTAAAATTGGCGACGAAGCAGCTGGCTAATGGATAGAACAATCAAAAATAATTACGGAAATAAATAATTTAAATCTTCGTCGTAGCTTGAATAATAAATAACAATTTGTTTTGTTGCATCGTCACGTATGGATGTCAGGAAATAATTGATAACAGTTTTTAGATAATGCAGTTGTCCACTTGGATACTTTTCACATGATATTTTTTTTGACGAATGATACTTGCTGGTATACTTGCAACAGTTTCATCGGAATGAGTAACTTTAACTTGTTCTTTGAAATTCTTGAAATTCTAAAATTACCCGTAGAAAAACTGTAGCGAGATAGCTTATTGTAAAGACATTGACTAAGATCATACTCTTAGGGCACGAAGGGCATAGTTCACGGAGTCAATCAATTACCATTAATTCAGTCTCATCTCATCACTTGGTGGTTTCAAAAGTCATATGTTTTTTACAAGTTCATAATCGATATATAAGGAAGTCCATTGGCAGCAGTGATCACCTATCTAGGTACAATTTAAAGGCATGATTCATCAAGGAACACGAAACTTCAGTATTAAATCTGCTCGGTCACAAAGTTTCAATTGTATTGTTCCCAGAGGAGATTACATAAGTAATGATCCAGCAGTTGATAGCTAAGTGGTTGATTGATTGGATGGTTGCTAAACGAACGTGGTGCCTGACCTTTAGAGACCAATGAGTGTACTTTTCAACAAGGTAGGAAGGATTAAGTGTAGACATAGGAAATGGACTGAGCTTAGTACTTGAAGAAATAGTGGCGAAAGACGAGTTTGTAGGCCATTGTGACGCAGTTGACACTGCAAGCCTGTGACTTGGCTTTTTTTTGTGAGTAGCATCTCGGAGGATAAACTATGAGGTTATCATCTGTGTAATCGGGCTCACATTTGGCGGCCTTGAGAGAAAGTAAAAGCCAGACAGAGCTACTAAAACATAAAACTAAGCGAATAGGCCCTTAAGGAATTATGGGATACGGCCCTCGGCATAGGACGAGCTCGTTGGGAGGAGGTAAGGGGCGGATGGGCTGGATCGAACTTTGATTTTTGCTGGATAGTTTAAAGCTACAAGTGCAGCGGCATGCGTGGGCTGGATCGGACAAAGGAAGGGCGGACATTGAAGAGGACGTTGCGACCGGCCTCAAAAGGAATTCTAGAATAAAATATCTACTGACCGCACGATTACCCCTCTCTCACACTTTCCTGCCCCTCTTCAGCCACATACCTGTTTATTAACTTCAGTTATTATTAATAACCTCAGTTTATTCTCTGTCACTGGGTTTAAACCATTTTAGGCGGTAATCATGAAAATGGGAGGTTCATGTATGGTACCTACATGATGTTTGACAACTCTTGTTAATGTATGTAATGTTAACAAGTGTTGCCACAGCTGTAGTGGTGAATATTTATTGTGATTGGTTGTAGGCAACGGTTGTAGGCAATGAGCCAGATACATCATTGTGATTTGTTAATGTTTTCTGTAACACATTAAATATGTATTACACTTAATTCTACATGATTTACCATAAAGTATACAAGTCTCTTTGCAAATCCTGCCGCCGAATATCTGAAATCAAAATATCATGCTTGGCTTTTTTCTCTTTCTTAGATCAAGTTTTCACAAGTAGAATAAAATGAAGCTTGATTGAAATATAGATGATATGAGATACAGCCCGTTGACAGACAGACGGACGGACGGACGGACAACGGAGGCTTAGTAATAGGGTTCCGTTGGTTACTCTTCGGGTACGGAACCCTATAAACGTTTTAAGTATTCTTTCACTGTGCGTACAACTAAATATCGGTGCTGGAGCTTTTGTTTCCTGACTACTACAATTAAACAATAGGCCAGCGTGCTCCTTCGCCGACCACATCATCGCTTTTCAGCAGATATGGAGGTCCAATGCGAACCTATCAGTCATCATCATCTTCATATCAGCCAAAAGACGTCCATGGCTGGACATAGGCCTCCCCCAAGACGGGGGGATCTTCCATAATCACCACGCTTGAAAGGCGGGTTGGCGATCGCAGAACTCAATACCAAATTGAGTTTTACAGAGAACGCTGCTGCCCATTCTCTCGCGAGTCCCTTAAACGTCTCTTACGACACCGAAGGGAAGTGATGAGATGGTATTATTCTTTTACGGCACCATACGGCACCGGCCGACATCGTACGGCAAAACCAATAAGTAATTATAATAACAAAAATCTCCGAAACCATCCCGATGTAGTTACGTAACGCCTTCCAGAATCGTCTCCCGAAACGGCAACGTTCGCACCTGCTGCACTAATGTACGTATTGCGATACATGAAATTACACCGACATTTTATTATGCACCTCCCACCTCCTGCTGAGTTATTAGGAAAATTGTCAGCAGATCTGATAGCTTGTTGCTGATTTGGAGATGAAATGGAGACGAATGTTTGTGCTGTTTTAGTTTTGGATTGAAATATGTATGACATTTTGTAATCGCTATGTGTTTTGTCATTGTACTTATTACGTGTAACTAAAACGCACAGCTTATTTCCCATTTTACAACTGTAAAGTAATACTCTGGATCTGAATATAAGAGCGAAATACCAATTGAAACTAGGTGCATGTTTGTGGAGAGACTTAATGAGTTCGAACCCATTGAAGTATCACGTAAACCCTTAGCCACGTCTTGATCTGCAGTAATGTAAAACCCACCGAATTTCGGTCACAGTGGCCAATATCAACGGAGTCCTGCAAAGTACGCATAAGATATTGTGCAGGAGAGCCGCATTAAGGTCTTAGGTTTATAGTTAAGAGTTAGGTACGTGTTATTTTTAAGTAATTCAAATACCGTTAGTCAGCAACATATTTTTAGAAAGCAGCCAGATGTGAGGGACAGTTCGACGCTTTATAAAACGTTTGGGTCTTATTGTAGTTTTTTAAGTTATTACCTATAGTTAAAGATCCCTTGTTTTGTGAGTTTTATTCCTGCCCATTAACAAAATAATGTATTTATTAATGTCCGGCAACAGTTAAAATCCCTTGTTTTTATTATTTTGTAAAAGTTCCATAACCGTACCTATTTTCAATTCAATTTATTCATTTATTTGTCTCTTTGTAAACCACGCCGAAAATAGTTTGTAATTTTATGAATAAACAACCGTAGCGAGTACCGTTCTAACCCCACGACCAGGGTGAAACTGACGCCAAAGACCCTTATAAAAGGAGCCCGCGGGCCAAAACTCAGCGCCTTCAGTGTCTTCATAGATTCCTTTCTGTCTACCACGAGACAGAGGGCTTGGCTCAGCGGAGACCGTACTCGCTACCATTTACAGTGGATTTTTATTTTTTATTTTTTTTGTCGATGGCCACTCGCAGTTTAAACCTCTGAGGGTTGCAACTACTAAACCGGACATGCTTGTGTGGGCCTCAAATGAATTTAAGGCCCCCAGCCGAGGCTACAAACTTACATACTAAACTCCGCTCGCTGAGGGCACCCCCTGTGGGATACGGACCTCGGCTCAACGGCGTCGATTTGGGGGGGGGGGGCAGCAAGGGACTGGCTGGGTCATGTCATTATTTAGGGAGTTAATTATGACTACACGCTCAGCTTCGCGGGCTGGCTCGTTAGGCAAAAGACGGGGTCCCGAGCATTACTGGGACGTCGTGACGGACCTCAGCGGCGAGGTCGGAATACGAAACACGGTCTGTGGTTGTGTTTCTTGAGAGTGCTGGTTTCCCTACAGTTTTCTTGAAGGACGGTGATTGGGTCGTCAGGATCGACGAGGGTATGCCTAGGACGGCAAATCCTACTAATCTTGGAGGGAACGTATCGGGTAGCCGATGCGATTAAGGGGTTCTGGTGCTTTTCAGCAGATTCGATGAAGTGCTTAGTAAGTCGCTTCATGAATTGCTTGATAGTTGGGACTTTGAGATCGACATGCAGTCGGTCATTCCTAACGAACCACGGAGCACCCGAGGCCTTTCGGATAAAGCGGTTTTGAATGGTCTTCATCCTATGGATATAGCGTTCCTTTGTGTGTGCGAAAGCGGCACACGCATAGGTCATTATCGAACGTACATTCAGTCAAAAAAGTATCGGGAATGGATGATTTGTTTATGGTTCCAAATTCAAATTTTTGTGTTTTTTTGTAGTTGTTAGATTGGTACAACTGTTTTTCATTTTTGCGCGGAGTTTGAGTTGCATCTGTTATTTATATTAAATACAGTGCTGGTTTTAGTAATATCATATATAGTGTGTATTGCGAATTTCATAATGGACAAAAATATCGAACAAAGAGTTTGTCTTAAATTTTGCATCGCCAATGGAATTTCGTGTTCGGAGTCACTGAAAATGTTACAGAAGGCTTACGGTGAATCGACTTTATCAAAAACTCGTGCTTATGAGTGGTTCAAAGCGTTCAAAAGCGGTCGAGATGTGATGGAAGATTTGCCTCGCTCTGGTAGGCCGTCAACGTCTGCAACTGAAGTTAACATCGCAAAAGTGAAGGAAATAGTGACTGAAAATCCCCATTAAACTCTGAGAGAGATAGCCGCCGAACTTTCTGTATCTCACGAGTCGATCCGTACCATTTTAACTAATCATTTGGGTATGAAACATGTTGCTGCTCGGCTAGTCCCAAAAGATCTGAATTTTCTCCAAAAACTCAATCGCATGAAAGTCGCTGAGGACATGCCTGAACGAGTCAGTTCGGACCCAACATTCATGAAACGCATTGTTACTGGTGACGAGACGTGGGTTTACGAGTTTGACATGCAAACTAGTCAACAAGCTTCGGAGTGGCGCCTTCCAATTGAACCGAAACCGAAAAAACCACGCCAAAGTCTATCAAAAGTCAAAGTCATGTTGACTGTTTTCTTTGACTATCGCGGTGTTGTGCACTCTGAATTCTTACCGGAAGGTCTAACGGTAAATAAAGAATATTATTTGAGCGTTATGCGGCGTTTAAGAGAGCAAATTCGACGAAAAGGCCAGATTTGTGGAAAGACAAGAATTGCAAAGCAAGCAAGTGGTGCAAAATGCGCCTTCGCACAAGGCTATCATTGTGAACGAATTTTTAACCAAACACTCAACAAATACCATCCAGCAACCACCATATTCACCAGATATGGCTCCTGCTGACTTTTTCTTTTTCCTAAACTCAAATTACCACTTCGTGGCACCCGTTTTCAATCGATAGAAGACATAAAGGAGAATTCGCGGCGAGAACTGAACTCAATTCCGGAAGCAGCGTTTAAAAAATGTTTTGATGAATGGATTATTCGTTGGCGCAAGTGTATCGTTTCTAAAGGAGCATACTTTGAAGGTGATAAAATAAATTTGGATGAATAACAGACATTTTGTGTATTATTGATCTTTTCCCGGTACTTTCTTGACAGAGTAGTATGTACGTGCATACGTCCGATAATGACCTATGCGCATCTACACCACATGGTGTAGATGCACAGTTTGCATTTAAGGGATAGCTTGCTGCGTGCACTCAGCATGGGATGAAGCCTACCAAGAGCAAAAGCAGCACGCGAGCGTACCGCCTTTATGTGCTCGCCAAAGGTGAGGTTTTTGTCTAGGATCACACCTACATAGATATTTAGCTCGCTTCTCCCAAGGGATCGGCTTACCAAACACGGTGATCGGACTAAGGGGGGGTGGAGTTCTAGTCCACGGCTTGTTAAACAAGACCGCTTGACTCTTCTCCAGGTTGACTTCAATCCTCCATTTCCGAAACCATGCGCCTAGGGCGATGGCGGATGATCGGCGGCGGCGACCTCTCGCGACCGGCCTTGGTTCAATCTTTGGTCCGGAGCGAGGAGGCATGGGAAGCGATCACCTCCTTCTGCGAAGCAGTAATGCTAGCAAAGGAGGAGGCCGAACGTGTGAGAGAGAGGGAAACCTCACGTCCCAGTCGCCGCAACAGAAGAAGACGCCCCAGGCGTCGGGAGTCGCAGGACGATTCCCGGCCGCCGTAGGCGCGGGCCTGCGGACGGCGAGCAGTGGGTGGCTCGCCGTCTGATCAGAACTAGGCCCGGGTCGGCGGCGCGCTGCGATCCCAGCGCGCCTCAAAGAGATGTCAGCGTGGAAGACGGGGCCCTCTAGGGCAGGTGCCTGCTGGGGCTGCGGAATCTGTTCGAAAGAGGTGCCGTAGCCTTGGAACGCAAAGGGCACCAGGAGGAACACGGATGGGTTTTAGTCAGTAAGAGTCTGACACTCCCTCTTGCTTCACCCAGAGCGGGAGGGGTCATTTGATGATTCCCATCCTTAAAAAAAAAAGGGCGTTGGCGGATCTTTGGAGGATGTGGGTGATGGCCTTGGTGCTCGTGCCGGAGCAGTAAATGGCCGTGTCATCGGCAAATAATGCTAACTGTGTCTTGAGGTTTTTGGGAACATCGCTAGTGAATAGCGTGAATATTAGGGGGGAGAGCACACCGCCTTGCGGTACGCCGGCACGGATAGGACGAGGGCTAGAAAGCGCCCCTTCGTTACGATAACGAAAGGTGTAGTTCGACAGATAGTCTCGCAGGATGAGCACTAGACGGTCTGGCACACCAAGTTTATACAGCTTGTAAATCAAGCCATTGTGGCAAACTTTGTCGAAAGCTTTCGTAATATCGAAGAATTTACAGTGGAAAAAGTATTTTCATTTAAGTACGTCACACGTGGTAGCACCTTCTTCACAGTGACAGTGTCTTGTCGCATTTGACCCCTCCAATCCAGCAACTTGTACGACCCATCGTGCAAAAATATTATAGTGCATAAGTGCGTGCGCAGACACAAGTACACACTTTGTTCCTTTATTGTCTTTGTCCAAAGGGTCAGTAATCGGACTCGATCGGGAAGTGACCAGGCACTTGACCGACGGCTTCCGAGGCACGGAGATGTCACACCATCAATGTCCAATTTTTTTACCAATAATAGGCACACGTTTGACCACTATCTCACCTGATGCGTTAGCGATGATAGGGTTGAAGATGGAGCACGGTTGCCTAGAAGTAACGTACACTCTTCGGACGGTTACTGAAAAATCCCTAAGTGATGATTATTATCTAGCCACGAGCTCCTCCAACCACAACAACTGTAAATAATCTCCAAATGACAGTCAGCTTTACGTCCTTTCAAGTCGCAGAGGAGGGAGTCTCAGTTTGTGATAGATGTTCAACCGAACACAGACGAACCCCGGCAAGCGCTAAAAATAGCTTCCATGATCGAATTATCTGATGACCTACTTTACAATATTAATTTCACTTTATAATTAGCGCAGTATCTTGATACTTGTCAGCAGTAAGAAAGGTGTAACTCACTAATTAGCTGTTTACTGAATGGATAATGAAGATACTCATCGTAGGTACTTTGTACGCGAACTCTCCTGCGGGGATATATTTTTGTTTTGGATTATTATGAGAGACTAGTTGACCCCCGCAACTTCGTCTGCGTCACAATTTTCATTACTGCTCCGCTCCTATTGGTCTTAGCGTGATGGTATATAGCCTATAGCCTTCCTCGATAAATGGGCTATCTAACACTGTAATAATTTTTCAAATCGGACTAGTAGTTCCTGAGATTAGCGCGTTCAAGTAAACAAACAAACAAACATACAAACAAACAAACTCTTCAGCTTTATATATTAGTATAAATAAAAAAAATAATATCACTAATTAGGTACTGTAATTCGACACTGTTCAATTATACGGTAGGTTATGATTTTCAATGGTTGAGGAAAATCTTTTTTTACTTAGCAATGTACTTTTATACTAATATAGCGTACTAGTTGACCCGCGCAACTTGGTCTGCGTCACAATTTTCATTACTGCTTCGCTCCTGTTGGTCTTAGCGTGATGATATATGACCTATAGCCTTCCTCGATAAATGGGCCATCTAACACTGAAATATTTTTTCAAATCGGACCAGTAGTTCCTGAGATTAGCGCGTTCAAGTAAACAAACAAAATCTTCAGCTTTATATATTAGTATATAGATATATAGATTATGAATCTGTAGTTACTCCAGCTTAAGAAAACCTAGAACAATGGCAAGCTAACTTACTTGAACTACTTCTAATTCAAAATGATTGAAATGACAACTGTTTGTGCAAGGAATTTTCGCAGAGTTAAAAACTAATATAAGGTAATTTATTTTGCTAACCTGTTTATTTGTTGAACAATAGGACGATTACGCTAATCGATTTTCAATACTTTTTGGGGTTCCGTACCTACCCAAAGGGACCTAATAACAAAGCCTCCGCTATCCTTCCGTCCGTCCGTCTGTCTGTCTGTCAGGAACCGTTATAGGCACAGTTGAAATTTTGATAGATTGTGTATTTCTATAGCCGATTTAACGACAAATTATAAAAATAAATAATTTGTTAGTACAGCAGAGTCCGACTAGCACTTGGCCAGTTTTTTTTTTTTAAATTTAGTATTAGGTATATTAAAATTTTGTCTCCACTTTCTACTTCCATCTTGTGCGATCTCCTGCAAACGTTGTTAGATCGTCACACCACTTTCGCCATGGTCGACTTTGAGGCCTTTGCAAGTGCAAAGGCCTCAAAGTGGGACACAAATTAGGTTAGTTAAAAAAAAAAATCTTAAACACGCATTGTATTGTAGCCGGTCTATTCTGTCTACTTCTCACAGCGTAAACTTAGGTGGAGTGAGTTTAAAGTAAACTGTCATTCCATCTTGTTTGTGTGGACTGACAGCTCACTTCATGTTCACTTCAATCTATGGTAGGCGCCAGATGAATGTGCAATATCGGTCACTTACTCACTTAAATTTATTGACTTTTTTAATAAAAAACAGAAAAAAGAAACACAAATAAAGAAACGAAAATAAAGACAGCAATAAATATAAAAACAAACACAAAAAAATCGGTCACGAGCGAGTCGGACTCGCGCACCGAGGGTTCCGTACAAATTTGTATTATAAATACATAGTTCAGCAATCATGTCTCGCATTTTTTCCGAGCTAAGAATCTATCGCAGTGGCTTTATTATAGTAGGGTCCCGTCAGCGCCTTTGGTACGGAACCCTACAGGCCTGCTCCGCAAGTCGAACCGTTCAGTACTTCGCAACTACCAAATTAGTTAAAAATACAAAAGTACAAAATGCAAATACAAAAATATTTATTATTATCTCAAGACATTGTGAGCATACATAAATTGAGTTTGTAAGAAACCGAACTTATACCCCTAACGAATTACAACGCTGCGCTGTTTAAAGTCGTGTCACACGATTTTAGGTCCGAAGCGTTAGGTCGTTCTCCAATGGAAAATATTTAAGTAATAGTTAACACCGCGATTCCAAAAAATGCGTCATCAGTGCAACGCCATCTATCGACCATTTTGTAAACTGACAAAGTATTTGTCAGCGGAAGACGTTAAAAAAACGTATGTTACCATTAATAACGATAAGGTTTTCATTAATTATTATTTTGGTACGTATTAAAAGTTTAACAAATAACAATTTGTTATGGTGTTATTTTCATGCTTTCGTGCATTTTATTTTTTGTCAATAGAAGGCGCTCTGACTGATCGGAATACATTAGGAAGTTTCTTCCTAAACTTAAAAATTCAATAAGTATCTTTTGATTTTGTGGGTCAAATTTCATAGTTCTAAGTCAACGGTAAATACCCTATGAATTTTGATTTCCTTAAGAGTGACGAAATATTCGTTTTTTGCGGTATAAACGGCCGCATCTTTTTTATGTTAACTTATAATATGATTTTTACAGCTTCGAGGGATTGTAGACTTGAGTTCGAATTTCAACTCGATACCTCTACGCTTTCCCGAGATAAAGGGTCTTGACCGACAGACGGACGAACAACAAAGCGATCCCATAAGGGTTTCGTTGTTTCATTTTGAAGTACAGAACCCTAAAAACTTCAAATAAAGATTTAATGATACGTTTACGTTTCTATACGTTTCTGGTAATGAAAAACGGTTCATTATTTATTTTTCGGATATCTACGAAGGGATATTAGGGAAAAGTCAATTTACTTTGATGCAAGATTATCTGGCGCCTACCATAAGCCTACACGGCGACTTGTATACAGAATAGCACAGCTGTAGGCTTTGCGAAAGCTCGCAACATTGATCGAACGATTGTTCTACCAAACTTGAATGTCAGAGTAGTATCATATGCAGGAATCTGCTCGTGGGTGGCAGATGAACTCTGAGAGTGAGGCAACACTACTTAGTCATCATAATCGATGCGTGTACGCATATCTAGGTCGCGGATATTATAGCAATAAAACGTAAATGACGATTTGGAATAAAGTGCAAGTGTAGGTGTATTTAACTGTGTTTTGATGTTAGAAGTTGTGGCTTTTAGGTAGAGCAGTATTATTTTGATTGTGTTACTAAGAAACTTGGGTAACGCTAAATAATAGGCCCACTTCACTAAACATATTTGATACTCCGTTCGCCTGCTGGAAGTGATTTCTTTAGAAATAAGCATCACTTTTTTACCTATCTTCCTGCTTTCTTCTTTTATTATCTATATGTTTAATAAGTGTAGCTGTAGATACATAAACTATTAAATAAATAGGTAAGTAAAAATAACTAGTGACATGTGGGTGTTCTTGAGAATTGTACCTAATAATTCTGCCAAACCCTTTGGGGACAGCAGGCGTGATGTTTGATGAGCTTCAAAGGATATATTTTTATGCCAAAAAGAGGTTTCAATCAAAACTGACTCAACGTCTAACCAATAACTCAGTAAAACTCTTACGCATTCCATCTATTACAACATCTATTGAACTGTTTAATTCGTGACGTAAGTAAATGATCCGTTTACTTAAATACAGATTTTTCTTGTTCCACTGCTCTACGACTACTCTAGGCGTTCACTCCAGCGCATTCAACCTACCAATGAGAGTCCTCAGTTTACATAATAAGAACCAATCAGCGAGCTCCAATGTATCAGCACTTATCGCATTAATGGCTCGCTTTCAATAGGCAATTTTGATTCCCCTACAAAGGATAGAAGGCGAGGTATTTTTCCAAAGCTTTTCATACTTGTGCTTAATGAAGCGAAAAGCTTTTGTGATGAGATACAACATACAGCTCTTTGAAAACGCAAAAGTGTGTATTTACGACTTTATGATTTCAGTGTGGACTTGTGGAGGCTGCTAATTTGAGGTTTTCAGGCCTCCTTTGTTATTTAACGGAGCGGGAAGTTGTATTTGAAAAGGATGTACAATATCAATATATTGTTGCTATTGTTTTGTTTGTGCGGGGATTGTTTAGAAGATCGATAATTTATGACATGTGTACGTAATTAATTTATGCTGGTATTGTGTTTGATAGCGCGTTTGTCAATTTGTCGAGAATTTTCGTTCGAAAAATTATCCCGTCTAATTTTAATTTATTTACTAGCTGTCCCCCGCGGTTTCGCTCCCATCTACCCCGACCTACTTACCCATTTTTATGTTTTTAAACCTTCCATGTATTTTGACGAAACTAACAAAAAAATAATTATTCAAATCGGCCCCGCCGTTCTCGAGTTTTAGCGAGACTAACGAACAGCAATTCATTTTTATATATAAGAAGAAGATAATTTTATTTCAGAAAATAATCAGAGAAATCAGAAATTGTTAGTAAAGCTTAAAAGTATGTTAGTACCTTATTCAGGTTATCCATTTACCTAACATTAAAAAAGACAAATAGATGATACATTCTTACATTATAGTTTATTTTTGAATGTACCTAATGATTTTATATCATAAGGCAAATAAGCTAAAAACCCTCATCCGCTTAGTCAATATAAAAAGCTCGAATACAAAAACCTTACCCAGGTCAGCGACCTGAAAAAAAAAGAAAACAATACTACCCAATATTGTCACAGCCTTATTCATGTCTAATTCAATCAGCTCGTTCAAATAAAATTTCGATATAAACTCATCGATATCTCGGCCAGCTAATCGGACTCGCAAATTGTTTTGAATAGCCAATCGCCAGCCGGGTTGCCGGCAAAGCGCGCAGGGTTTTTTCACCCCCATTTGAATTTGAACGCGTTTCTAATGAGGGGAATTGGGTTTTCACGATATTACTTCACCGGGCTCTCAATATCAGTCTTATTGAATTTTCCACGAATCGTTTTGCCAATGTTATTGAATTCTGTAGCGGTTCTGTAGACCATTAAGATTTTGAATCAGCTTCTCTATGTTTGTTTTGGGTACCTATTTATCTTTAATTGGACGTCGCTTGCAAAATGTTTTTTAAATCTGATTTAGGAACCTACACCAAGTTTGCCACAAAATAAATAGCAACTATATTTCTAATTTTAAATAGAAAGTTATTTAAAAAACTGGATCTTTACTAAGTTACTAAGTTCAGTTTAATGTTTTTACTTTTATGATAGAGATGTTACATTAAATCCAACACAAGCAACATTGCAGCTACAAAACCGAAAGGCGCCTTTCATCTCGATGAAAAATCCTCAAATTACACATTACAATGTAGAACATTACCTACCTTCTCCTGAAATGTGACCATCGGCCAAATTACACGACGACATCAAAGAAATATGATACAAGTATACGTTTACAGCGTTTGATCCTTAGTTAGCCACAGTACAGTGCCTACACGCACGAAATTACAAATGTTACGTAGGCACAGCTTGTTCAACGCATATAGGATGAAATTGGTTTGTTAAGGGAGACAATTCTGTTATTTGAGCCCAAGAAATGACAAAGAATGCTCATTAGACCCTTAGGGTTCTTTGTTGAATTTAATTTTCAGTACTAGGAATTGAGACCTAAGTAATTCATGGGATTCTGAAGGTGTAGACTTAAATCGACACTTTTAGGATTTAAGGCATTCCAAGTTTAACATCAAGTATAAGTGAATAGTTGAGGCTAGTAGTGATTTATTTCAAATAGGTTCTGCGAAATCTCTAAAAGCGACAAAACCTCTGAAACCGAGTAAGCTCCTCTGAATTTAAATTCTAGGATATACCGTTCTATACAATTAAGAGGGCATCCCAGATTGACTGACTTACGGTACGCTAAGGAATGAAAGAATAGGCTATCCTAGTGATCAAAAATCTATCTAAAATAGGCCTATTTATAAAAGGGCTTATGATAAATGATATCTATTATTTACTATCCGACCCGCGCAATTTCGTCTGCGTTATACTTTTCATTAATGGTCCACTCTTATTGGTCATAGCGTGATGTTATATAGCGTATGCCTTCCTCGATAAATGGGCTATCCAACACTAACATATTTTATTCAATTGGAACAAGTAGGTACTTACTGAGATTAGCGCGTTCAACCAAATAAATTCTTCATCTATAGTAAAATAGGTACAGATTTAGTAAAAAAAAAAATAACACGCGTCAACCTTTTCAACTGACTTCTTCAAAAAGGAAGAGGTTCTATGTTCGGCTGTATGTACTTTTTTTATGTACATTCAACGATTTCTTCGCCAATTCTGGACCGATTTAAAAACATATTTTTTTATTCGAAAGCCTATACTTATGAGGTGGACCCATTGTCACCAATTTAGAATCTGATGATGGGATCCCATGAAAATCGAGGGGAACCCTCGAACTTTTGTAAGCTCGTACAATGTTTTTCATAAACTTTCTATCGCAATTCAGATATTTGATGATTTCTGAAATCGCATGTCTGTTCATTGTTTACACCAGTTCATAACATAATATCACGTCGACACGATGTGTTTGTGGCTTCACTTTTTAGTGGTATCTGCGTACCACTAAAAATAAAAAAAAACCTTTTTATTTTTTAGTGTACGCTGGTACGCAATATTTTGCGTACCAGACTATACTAGACTAGACCATACTAGTCTAGTACAAACTAACCAAAAACCAACTTCCAAAAACCAAACACTAAAAAGTAAAAAATAACATTAATTTTGGAAGTCGGTGTTTTTGGTTGTTTCGTTTTTGAACTAGACTAGTATTTCCTAACTGACTACTCTGAGAAAAATCACCGGAACCAACTGTGTGGTCAAAATCTCTTTTGAAACAGAGAAAGAAATAAACTTTTTTTTGTTTAATTTTACCTATGCGATATACATAATCATTTGTATCATACAAAAATATGAATACAGTACCCAATTCAAATAGATATTACGTGTGAAACGAGTATTATCGTTACAGTAAAATTTCATGTTACATTATTACTTTTACGTCATAAAGATTCGTACTAGGCCCTCTGTTCAGTATTTGTCAGTTTTCGCGTTGCTCAACTCAGATGGAACTCAACCTTTCAAAGGCACTACTAAAATAATGGTGAAAAATATTGCCACCTTGAGACACCGCAAAATTTGAATAAGATTCTTCCAAGTTCACACGTTCAGCATGTCACTTTGATTCAATGCTTTTACGCAACCAAAAAGCTTTTAAGCACAGAATATCTGAATTCATATCATATGTTTGGAACTACACATGACAGCTTATTTACATTACGAAACCTATCTTGGCAAGGCGAGGTGGATTTGGGATGTAATTTGACTAGATCTTCGCGAAATCTTTTGGTTATAACATATGTTGGTCACGTGCGGCATAGGTCCCTCTCACTTTGCCTAGACAGATTTCCATTACAGAATATTATTTGTGGCATGTTTTGGGGAACACTTTGGCTGTGTTCGTTTTCTCTAGACTGGGTTCTGTAGATCCTCTGTTTGTTGTATTTAGGTCGACAGCTATTTTCATTATGTCTGAAAATAAATGGAATATAAAACCCAAACCATTCTGACCCAGACACTGAAAAAATAAATTGAACCCTCGTTCGTTTTTTGAGTGTGATTAACCATTTTACAGAACATGTGTAAAAGTCGACAAGACTTACTTATTATGACGGTCAAATAATTATAGAATGAATTTGAATGAAACATGGGTAATTGGTAGGTACTCTAAAGAAAACTTTTGGTTATTGTTGTAGAAAATGACTGGTAAATAATAAGGATAAATAATAAGGTAACTTACAGTAGGCCTCAACAGAAGGCTTAAAGTCACCCAAAGGGCAATGGAGGGGGCAATGCTTGGAGTTTACTTGCGTGATCGAATCAGGAATGATGATATCTGCATAGCCCGAAGGATCGCCAAACTGAAGTGGTAGAATGTAGGGCATATTGCTCGCAGAACAGGTCGGTGGGGCCCAAAAGATTGGCGACCGCGTACCGAAAGATGCAGCGTTGGAAGGCCTTCCACAAGGTAGACCGATGACATGGTGAGGGTCGCGGGTAGCCGATGGATACGCGACGTACAGGACCGGTTCTTATGGCGTCCAGCAGTGGACGTCTTTCGGCTGATATGATGATAATGATGACATTCATCATCATTATTTCAACCGAAAGACGTCCACTGCCAGAAATATCCCTCCACCAATTATCACTCCATCAACTGCCCTATTCTTCACGTATGAAGCAAAACCCTACGGCCATCACCAGGACGTCGGTGCACATTATAGGAGCCCTACCAACGCTGTGATTTGGCCTTTAAAACTGTCTAAATATAACTTTTATTTTTAACCGACTTCTTCAAAAAGGAGGAGGTTCTATGTTCGGCTGTATGTATGGTTTTTTTTTATGTATGTTCACCGATTTCTTCGCCAATTCTGGACCGATTCTAAAATTTTTTTTTTTATTCGAAAGCCTATACTCCTGAGGTGGTCCTATTGTCACCAAGTCAGAATCTGATAATGGGATCCCATGAAAATCGAGGGAAACCCTCAAATTTTATAAGCACATACACGGTTTTTCATAAACTTTCTAACGCAATTCAGATATTTCTGCCTGGTACTCATCATTTCATGTTGCTGAGCTGATGATGGAAGGTATAAGTCAGGTTCTGATGATGTGATCCCATGAAAAATGATTTTTCAGCGATATTTTCGCCAATTTTTAATCGATTTGGATGATTCTTTTTTTGTTTGGAAAAATATTTTTTTGGACTGGCCCCATTTAAATTTGGTGAAGATCTGATGAAGAACTTCGGAGGTAGGCCACGGAACTCTTCAATAAATGATAGCAAATGGATCGGGATTTCTGTAATCGCATGTCTGTTGATTGTTTACACCAGTTCATAACATAACATCACGCCGGCACGCTGTGTTTGTGGTACAAAAAAAAAAAAAAACTTTTTCCAAAAAAAATAAAACCGAAAACACCGACTTTCGGAATTAAAGTTATTTTTTACTTTGTAGTGTTTTGTATTTGGAGGTCGGTTTTTATTGATTCATTTATGTAATCAACTTCGTATGCTGTTCCGGCTAAAATCAACCGTTCAAAGCCTTCGGCTCTCTTTCGCACACACGGCTTTCAGCCATATTTCCATTTTGCGCGAATTTGGCGCTAGTTTTCCTTGATTATAGTTGGTGCAAATAATCTCAAATAATAAATTAAAAAATAGAACATCTACACAGCACCAGTGTCTATAGCCATAACCTATATAGTATTCTGTCACGTAGACGGCGGCAGACTGAATTTACATTATAAGAGCTTTACAAGAGTTAATTGTAGGATTCCGACTAATCTGCCTCTCTGACGACGCCGGGGTCCCGACGCGAACACCACGATTAATTTAATTTTGTTAAAGCATTAAATAAGCCTTTCCAAGTGACGGTTTATTCAAGAAGTGTAAGGAAGGAATTTTCCAAATGTTTTTTTTTTTACAAAAGCTAACCTAATGCTGATTATTCTTATGAGGCCCGGGCAGAACAGACAGTGATATTAGTGAAGGAAAACTGGTTCTGTAATAATAATAATAACGCCTATATAAAATTGGTTGGCTGTAAAGATTTACGGACTATAAATTTACGTGATAACGCCATAAGAAGACACTGATGAAAAGAGATATTCATCGATTTAGAAGAAGTTATAACGTCAAAAAAAAAATCGATTGTCTGGCATCTACTGGGCTAACTTGCCTTTGCATCAGACGATATTGAGGTTTAAAAGCAGGTAAATCAAGAGAAAAGACTACCTTCTTAGACGGAAAAACATTGTAAGAATGCAATATTTTTTGTAAAAAAAGAAAAGGCTTAATACCAGTAATGTACTTTTGAAACATTACCATGACGTTTAATCTTGATGATGGAGGCCAAAGTCCTACAAAAGAAAAGCAAATTGCAACTACAAACGAAGGGATTCCTTTGTGGAATACTTTAATTTACTTAGAGCTTTTAAAGAAAGAGTAGTTTGGAGACCTCAATACATTTATTCGGAATCCTTACCTACATTACTTTCAAGGAAAATGCGTAGATGAAGATCGTAGCGAAATACGGCACTATTTCTTGTCAGAGCCTCGGATACAAAGAAATATTGTCCTTTTAACCTGATTTAGGAACAAAGGTGGTTCCAACATTCGGGTCACAAAGTAAATGTTTTTTTTTGTTGTCATTTTAAAGAGGAACTATGGTAGGTGCCAAGCAAAGTGCAATGACGGAAAATGATTGAACTGAAAAGCCGATGAAAGGAATGATGTCACAAAATTATTGCTGTACGTGGTTGGCCTTTTTTAAAGATGGAGAATCATCAAATGACTCCTGCCACTTTAGGTGGAGCAGAAGAGAGTGTCAGACTCTAACTGGCTAAAACCCAACCGTGTTCCTTCTAATGCCATTTGCGGTCTAGGGCCACGGTGACTTTTTCGAACAAATCCGCAACCCTGGCAGGAAAATTGGTTGGCCTGAGTTCCACTTATACAAAAATAAACTACTGGGCAAACGTTGTTTTGTCATATAAAATTAAATTTAAAAAAATGTCTAACTATTTATTGGACATTTTTTTTTAAATTAGCGTGCGACCTATTCTCAGACCTACTTACACAAACAAAAATTTCTTAAAAATCGGTCAAGCCGTTTCGGAGGAGTTCGATAACAAACACCGTGGCACGAGATTGTTCTATATTAGAAGAAGATTAGACTAGAAGATTATTTCATGAGTTTTAATTATTTCATAGATCATGTAGAACGTTCACTTTTTAAACTTCGATAATAAAATATTTCTATTGATATAAATGATATCTTAGAAGTAATTAATATCTTTATAAGTGATATCTTTGAATCGTCGATCCAACTATCCCTTAAGGTGGATGCTCCAGGGTAGCCCGCGAAATTCAAATATTTTTATGTTTTTTGCAATTTGCCGGTCAGTGTGAAGCTGTATGTGGACCAAATGCGATCCGCGACCGTAACGCGTATTAATCTAAAGAATTATAACCATTTTAATCATCAATATAGCCCTCTAAGTTCATGTACCTAGTTCGAAAGAATGATTATAACTAAAATATTCATTCTTAAAAATAATTATAAAAATTCAAATTAAAATATTTGGATTTCGCGGGCTACCCTGGAGCATTCACCTTAAGGCCAGTGCGTCCTACCCGTAAATACTTACGGAGCCGAAACGTGGACTCTCACCATAGGCCTGGTCCACAAACTCAAGGTTGCTCAGCGTGCTATGGAGAGAGCAATGCTCGTGGATTCTCCGGTGGAAAGGATTCGCCACGAGGTCATTCGCAAGAGAACTAAAGTCACCTACATTGCGCGTAGAATCAGCATGCTGAAGTGGAAGTCGGCCGGCCATGTCTGTAGACGGACAGTCGGTCGATGGAGCAGACATGTGTTAGAGTGGAGACCGCGTATAGGGAAACGTAGTGTGGGACGCCCTGTGGCACGAAGGATCGATGATTTAAAGAAGGTGGCTGGCAGCGGACAGATGCGAACTGCTCAGGACCGGGATGGTTGACGCTCTTTGGGGGATGCTTACGTTCATCAGTGAACGGATATTGGGTGAAATGGTGATGACTTATCTCCATGATAATATAATGACTTGTCTTGGTAAAAAGTAAGGAAAAAGTATGTTTTATAACAAGCGCTTTTTATGCAGCTACAAAACTTACTGTTTCCGGTTCTGTACCAAAATTACCGGAATTTTTAGAACTAAATCCTCAAAGAGGTTCTTTTCAGTTTTATCATGATACATTGGAAACTGTCTCCGGAGACAAAACGTTTCTCTCGTTTTGTCTTACAAAATGCAAGTTTGCAAATATTTATTATTTTAATACAAAGTATGATAAATATGTTTAATACCTGGCACTTACACAGTCTTCGTGAGTTATTATTTTAATATAAGATACGCCTGCAATGATTGCACATAACTTTACACGTTGGAGCCTGTTATATTTTTTTTGTTAAGGTGTTGTTAACGTAATCTATACCTAATATAAAACTGACGAGTTTATTTGTTTGGTTGAACGCGCTAATCTCATGAACTACAGGTTCAAATTTAACAAATATTTTAGTGTTGGATAGCCCATTTATCGCGGAAGGCTTTAGGCTAACGCTAAGCCTGGCCTAACATCACGCTACCACCAATAGGAGCGGAGCATTGATGGAAAGTGTGTCGTAGACGGAGTTGCGCGGGACATCTAATTGGATTATAAGGGCCATATTCCAAATCAGGATCGGTAGGCTGGACATAGATAACGATCGCGTAGTGGCCAGTTAGTCACCCGTATACAGTAAATTTCGAACGCGATCCACAGATCATACCGTTGATTTTGACCGTGGAATGCGTTCGAGATTGACTGTGTACGGGGACTTTAACGAATTCGGTCGCTAGGCCATCGGTAACTATGTCGAGACTTCCCGCCCAGAGTACGAATATTTTTGACGTATAGTAACGTAACGTAAAATTTTATCATAGCTACAATACTCATTTCGCACATTATATTTATTTGAATTCGATACTATATTCATCATCATCATCATCATCATCAACCTAGCCTTTTCCCAACTGTATTGGGGTCGGCTTCCAGTCAAGCCGGATTTAGCTGAATACCAGTATTTTACGAGGAGCGGCTGCCTACCAGACCTCCACAACCCATTAACTGGGTAAAACGGTACTTCATACAAGACTGGAGTCAGATTTACTGGCTTCTGACTATCCGTAACGACTGCCAAAGATCTTGACAGCCGGGACCAACGGCTTAACGTGCTTTCCGAGGCACGGAGGAAACTCGGTATGTTAAGACGGTCACCCATCCACCGACCAACCTTGGCAAGCGTTGCTTAACCTTGAAGAACGACCCGTGAAAGATCGATACTATATTCATATTTTGTAATAATATAAATTGTGTATCTATACTTCTATAGGTACATATGAAGCTGAAGATTTTGTGTGTTTGTTTACTTGAACTCCCTAATCTCAGAAAAATTCGAAAAATTCTAATTCTATATCATCACGCTAAGACCAATAGGAGCGGAGCAGTAATGAAAACTATGACGCAGACTAAGTTGCGTGGGTCAACTAGTGTCCCATAAAATTAAACCAAAATTCTATGGGGTTTTAGTTTTCACATTCAAAATTCACTTACGTTACTAAACGTCAAAATATTCGTGCTAGGCCTTCAGCTCCTGGTTGGCGGCGCGCTGTGTTCCGCGCGCACCTCAAGGAGCTGTCAGCAAGGGAGACGGGGCCCGCCAGGTCCAGTGCCTGTCAGGGTGTGGAATCCGTTCGAAAGAGACGCCGCGGCCCAGGAACGCAAAGGGCATTAATAATAATAATAATTTAATTATTAATAATTATTATATACTATTATTATTTAATAATAATTTTATTATTATTATATTATAATTGTTTAGATTTATCGAGGATTTACTCCGTTGTCATGCCGCAGGATTTTTGGTTTCTGAGGTTTTTATCGGTCGTTTTTTGCCATAACGCCATTTGTTGGTTAGTGGTTAACGGACAGATAAACGACTGATAAAGTACCTCAGACACTGGGCATGAGTCGAGAACTCAATCCACGATGACGGTGGTCAATCTTACAGAAGATAAGCAAAGTACGCATTTAGTACACGAATCTGTGCATAAACACAGATGCACTCTCCTCCTTTATTCTTATAATCCGATGCAATTCGTCATGAACAGGGAAAGGTCAGGCACAGACTCAACGGCTTTACGCACATGGGAGTCAAATCCTGAACTTCCACACTCCAATAAATCCTATTAACCAAAAACTCCACCATCTACCTAGTCTTTTCCCAAATATATTGGGGTCGGCTTCCAGTCAAGCACATACACAAGCAACACTTTTTGCCCAAGCTTGGAATCGAACCTAGGATACCAAGTTTTTCCAGTTTGTGATTGGACGAAGAATACTAGTGTATCTATAGACTTGTTGGTGGGTAAGTAAATAAGTCACATATTTTGAGTAATGGGCTGCTACAAACAGGAATCTTTTTAGTCGCGAAGATACTTCAAACAAGTTAAACTAAAGAAACTCACTAATTATTTTGTGAGCTTTTTAATTAACATTTAGACATCTGAACTAGACGGTATTGTTGCCATCGCAAGTAGAACTTGAAGGAGGCTTGCACAGGAAGATGGCACAAAACAAGACATGCAGGCATATGCTCAGCGGTGGGCGAAGTCGGACAATGTGTTAACTTAATATGAATATAAACAAGTATTTTACTTGTCTAAATTTGTGTCTTTAGCCTGGCTGTATTTTTATTTACTTTTTTATTACACTGCTCTCATGTTCCACTGCTGGCCAAAGGCCTCCCATTTCATTTTTATTTTTGTTTTTTATTTTTTTACTATTGATAAGGCACGCGTTTGACCACTATTCCTAATGGTAAGCAATGATTATTATTATTTATTCATCTTCCAAATTTCTCGGTCTTGGGCGATCTCTGGCCAAGTTTGTCACGCAAACATGATGAGGTCCTCACACCACCTTCGTCGCTGTATTTAACGGTATATCTATGTAAAAAGATGTTTGTAAAAAGAAATCTGTTCAAGTTCTGATCCGATAGAGATCTTTATCGCTGATTGCAATGGCCTATCCTTTTATCTCGGAAAAAAACCTTTGGGATATTTCACGGGGGTGAAGCCACGGAGAAAGACTATAACATCCTAAACAACCACCCAAATACAAAACGAAATTAAACTTTCATACCTTTTTTGCCTCCCCTAAAAATATGTAAATTATAAATCTCGGTCACGAATTGCAGATCCCCTGAAGAACCCATAAAACGGCCAATAACGAAAGAAAAGTAACAGCGGTGTGCTTAAAGCGGAAACTTTATAAATCATGGGGTACAATGGTTCTTCGCTGGGGTACAGGCGGACCCCATTGTTTTCTAAAGGATGTCATCGCCGTTTCCTCGCACAATACGGCGTTTTAAATCAAAATGTTTTTTTTTTCTCTTAGGTAAGGCATACTTTCTTTCTATGAGTGTAAAGGAAGGTCTACATTTTTTGTGTCTTTTGTTGTGTATGGGGGAAATATTTGAAATTATCACGCGAAGAATCGCCTTTTATATTCCGTGTTTAAAATAATTTAAGCTCCAGAACACTTTGAGTCTAAGTTAAGCAAATACGAATACTAGTAGATAATAATTAAAGGTACCTGTAATTATTATCTATTAGTGGCCCGCCCCGGCTTCATCTGGATGTATTCTTTTTTTAATTTTCGTTTCATACAAACTATGCCATGACAATTCCGAACACAACTATAAAATAAATATCCAATTTGGGCCGCTCGTTACGAAATTATGCGTGTACATACATTTCGGCGAGTTATATTTATGTATATAGATTAACAAAGTATCTATTTCCGGGTCTCAGGTGAGAAACTGAATTACTTATCTTGACAGAAAATTGACTCCGCAATACTAACACACAATAATTTAAAAATCCATCAGAGCAATTATATTATTTGGTAAAAAAAAAGATTAAGATATCGTCAAGGTCGACAATATGAATCAAGAGCTTACAGAAACATTATGTCACTACATTCTATTCTGTCTCTTAATTTGACAAACGCCAGCACACACTAACCACTCGTTTCAACCTTTATATAAATTTAATATCATGTTAGTAGGTAAAATAATACAAAAGATTTTGTCATTTTCTTAAGTCTTAAAATTCAAATAATGAAAAACAACAAAAAAAAAAAAAACATGTTTTGCTGGTAGACGGATGAAAAAGGAAGTTTTAGATACTAAATGAAGGAGTGTATCAATAATAATAATAGATTAATATTCATTATCTTAGAAATGCGATGTTAATGACGCCACGCAAATAAAAAATATTATAGCGTGATATGCCATTGGGTGTGGTTATAAAATACGGAACAATTCAATTTTAAAATACTAATCTGTTGTAAATAGATAAATCTGCCGTATCGTGTCGGCCAGTGCCGTATGATGCCGTAAAAGAATAATACCATCCCATCACTATCCATGGGTGTCGTAAGGGACTAAGGGACTCGCTACAGAATGGGCAGCAGCGTTCTCTGTAAAACTCAACACCATGCACTGCGATCGCCAACCTGCCTGCCAAGCGTGGGGGAGGCCAATGTCCAGCAGTGGACGTCTTTCGGCTGATATGATGAATCAGGTTTTTTCAAACTAAAAGTATATAATTCTATTAAGAAGAAAAAATAAAAATAGTTTATAAAAACTGTTTGTTTTTGGAAGTCGGTTGTATTTTTTGTAAAAACGTTTATTTTTTATTTTTTTACTCTTTAGTGGTACCTGCGTACCCATTAACAGCGTACCGGCACGATGTTATGTTAAGAACTGGCGCTAAAAAAACATGCGATTTCAGCAATCCCGATCCATTTGCTATCATTTATTGAAGAGTTCCGTTGCCTACCTCCGAAGTTCTTCATCAGTTCTTCACGAAATTGAAATGAGACCAGTCTAGGAAAATACTCTTCCAAACAAAAAAAGAATCATCCAAATTACTTTAAAATAGGCGAAAATATCGCTGAACAAACATTTTTCATGGGATCCCATCGTCAGATCCTGACTTATACCTTCCATCATCAGCTCAGCAACATGAGTTAATGATTAGCAGACAAAAATATCTGAATTGCGTTAGAAAACTTATGAAAAACATTGTGTGTGCCCACAAAATTTGAGGGTTGCCTTCGATTTTCATGGGATCCCATTATCAGATTCTGACTTGGTGACCATGGGACCAATCGAAAAGTATACAGTTTCAGATGAAACAAGATTTTTTCAAATCGGTTCATAAATGACGGAGCTATGCAAACTTAAAAAAAAAAACAAAAGAAATAGAACCGAATTGAGAACCTCCTCCTTTTTTGAAGTCGGTCAAAAAGAGGAGAACATGCTAAAAATTCCATGTGTCTATATCTCAGTAATCTATGACTACATTTTATGATGGCTTCTAAACTTAAATCCATATTCCAATTATTTGCCTAATATTTTCCCTAGTATGCTGGGACCCGCTTCGAATCAAAACAGGATGCAGCTAAATTCCACAATAGGGAGGGGGGAACATGCAGATTTAATATTTATCAATATTTTGTGACTAAAATGTAAAAATAGCATAAGAGAAGGGCCAGGATGCAACGTTTTTATTCCAGTTAATATTGATTTTTAACAATAATTACAAATTTAAAGTAACGTGAAACGGAACGTGTTTTTTTTTATACACCAATCAGCGTCTGATGACGTCACTCGTGTTAGTTTATAGTTCAAAATTCCAGGGCTCTCAGACGTTACTTATTTCGCAGTATCAAAATATTTAAATAGAGTGGTGGCCAGTGTAATTTCAACTTATGTACGCATAATAAGTATCTGCTAGCAACGAGCAATTTTTTTTAGTGATGTTTGTAGGTATGACATATTTCATAAGTCTATAGGAGGTAGTTTTGCAGTTTTCATTTTATAATTAGTAAATAAACTATGTCCAAAAGATACTTGTGAATAGGATCTCAATTGTCAGTGAAGATAGCGATCAGATCTCACACTATTACAATGACTAATTAGTCTTTAAATTTTTACTCAATTACTAATTATTTTAGAATATATGTATATTTTGTAAAAATCGTGAAAATGATCTAGTCGCTTTATAGCTAGCATCTGATGATGATACTTACAAACTGGCGGTTGCGTCATCTCAAACTAGCAGGTAAGCGAATATTCAAAGTACCTACATACTAACACTATTCTATTCCACACATTTTGTTACTAAGTAAATAAGTAAGTTCTGGAAGCACTGGGATCTTGCTCTATGACTTTGAATTATGACAGTTCTTGACCAGTGACAGACATAAGTGACGTCATCGTCCGTTTTGGCGCGACAATACTGTCTGTTTAAAAACGCAATTTTAGCAATAAATTAAAGCTTTTTATTTTTTTATGTGGCGGTCTATTCTAGACGGAGTTCTTTAAAATGAAAGCAAAAATAGAAATATCGCATGTTCCCTATTTTACATAGAGTGACGTCTGTCCACAACCCAGATACTGTGTAACACGAAACGCTTAGGGAAGTGTAGTTATCAGACTTTTAGGATTCAGACGTCTTACGACGACGTTGAAGAATCTTCAAATGACAGCAGGCGCGAAGTGTTATCCGGATCATCCGTCCGAAGGCCAAATTCAGCAACAAAAACTTTACCTTAAAGGTCGACCCCTGCGTACATAGCGACGAGCTCTTTTAACCGCTTCAAATAGAGCGGATGAGGGACCCTATTATGACGTGCTAATGCCATCATGATTAAGCTGAGAGAAAGGGATAGAGCTATGCGTGTTGTATAACTCCGTCTCCCTCCCACTCCGTTTTCATGATGGTTTTAAGATATCATAATAGTTATCGAAGTCTCCGGGGTTTTCTTCAATTGAATTTTTTAATTCAACAAGAAGTAGGCTTCCGCTACAAAAATAAATGAACCAACTTAACCTTTTCACAAACGACTCTTTCGTTAAAATTAAATAAATAAAATAAAAAATGAAGGCTACATCAATTTTTCAATTAAAATCAAACAAATTAACTGAATAATTTTTATTTGCTTGTTTTCCTCTAGTATAGTTTGGTTCTGATGAAAGTGTACGTTCCAAGGTGACCGAGTGTGTTCTTCGCTAGACTATGTCGGGTCGTGGGTCAAGTAAATTAGTCAAGGAATGTTAGACTTTTTTGGATATTAGAATAATGGGATGTTGCGTCGAATCTACATTTTACCCCTTATATTTCACAACTTAGTTTATTGGTAAGTTTTTGTGTGTTACCTTTGTTGGACCATGTTTTCTTGGGTGGAGAAATCCTTATGAATGTTTTCCTCCCCAAAAGACTAAAAAAATATTTTGAAATCAGTTGTTTGGGTCTGTACAACCTGAAACAAAACCGAGATATTGCGTTTATTCTGATTTCGGTTGTATTAATTAAGGGGTATTTGTACTCATAGTTATAAACAACTTTTAATATGGGACCAAAGACGAAATCGCGAAAAAAATGAGCTATTCAGTACACTTTGTCCTGTTATATGCACATACATAAATGTATGGGGTAGTGAATTGTTTTTTCGCGTTTTCGGCGTTGGTCCCGTAGCGAAAGTTGTTCATAAAGACATTATAATGAACAACTTGTACTACGGGACAAACGCACGCACGTTGTATAAAGATAATTGTGGTAAATATTGGTAAATGACTTAATAATATAAATACTAATAAGGAAATATGTCTTAGTTCCAAACTCTCCATATTCAAAAGGTAGTCCATTTATTCAGGAATCGAAGAACAATATCAGCATAGCTTGCAATTATTACATTTAAAATGATTACGTAGTACCTTGAACTGAGGCGTCAAACAAAGGTTGCGCAGTGTAGATATGAAAAGGAACTAGATTAGTTGTTTAATTTGAACCTAGAAAAATGTGAAGGATAAGTAAAGTAAAAGTTACAAAAATTTGGTGACAAAGTTATAATTAAAACTAGCTTTTGAGCGCAACTTCGCGCATATCCCGTTCTTCCCGTTCCCGTAGGAATTTCGGGAAATCCTCTCTTAGTGCTCCCACACTTCCCAAGGAACCTACATGTCAAACAGCTTTCTACGACCAGCAGTTCCGGCTGTGCGTTATTTGTCAGTCAATCACTCACTCACTCACTCACTCACTCAGTAACGGGAGATTTTTATATATAAGGATATCACAATATCCTATTGACGGATCAGAATGACTAGGTAAAAGGTTATAATAGTTCCGCCTAAAGACAACGTTACAGGTAATTATATTCTAATTAATATATTTTATACATAAATACTTACTCAGATCAGGGTCGAACATGTTTCCGAAGGTTAGATATATTTTATTAGCTAGCAACAAGTTTAGAGATGGCTATTATCTGAAAAATCACCTACCTATCTTGTTTGAAAAAAAGAGTTGTCGAATTTTAATACTGGCAGAACAGGTGGTCTAAAAATAAAGCTTTTCAGATCATTACGGCTCTAATGGCTGTTTTTTAATCTCGGAGACTTAATTGACAACTGCGAATGTCAAAACTGACTTAAATGCTATTGAAATTCATGTCAGTATGCCAATTTTACTTCTCAAATTAGTCTCAGAGATTAAAAAAAGGCTTTAGTCAGGTACAAACCGCACTAATGTAGTAAACACGCACTAAAGTTTTTACTTCATAAATATTTTACACTAAAATGTTACTATAAAGCTCGTGTAGTTAGTACTTTTAGATGTGTCTCAATACCAGGGTCGGCATTTCTGGGGCTGCGGAATCTGCTCGAAAGAGGTGTACCGTAGCCTTGGAACGCAAAGGGCACTAGGAGGAACACGGATGGGTTTTAGTCAGTAAGAATCTGACACTCCCTTCTGCTACGCCCAGAGTGGGAGGAGTCATTTGATGATTTCCCATCCTTAAAAACAAGGGTTGCGGTATTTGTTCGAAAGAGTCACTGCGATCCTGGAACGCAAAGGGAAACACGGATGGATTTTAGCCAGTAAGAGTGTGACATTCTCTTCTACTCCACCAAGAGTGGGAGGACTCATTTGACGATTAAAAAATCTTAAAAAAAAGAATAGTTGAGTCCCAATGCTGCTCTTAAATATTAAAAATATTGGTACTACTTTTTTCCTGCGACTTCGCTCCAGTCCAGTCTTTTTTCGTGATGAAAAAACCTGTCGCACTCAGCGATAATGTCGATAATGTCACTTTCTATTATTGAGAGTGTATACTACGAACAAATAAACATACAGACATATAATTTTACCTCCTTATAATATTTATCGAGCTATTTTCTAGGGTTCCGGACCAAAAGCGTATCCAACGGAACCCTTTTACTAAGCCTCTGCTGTCCGTCTGTCTGTAAACAGCGGGCATTGCCGCTATAAAAATAAAAAATAAAATAAAATTAAAGGGGGTCCTATACAAGAAACGTGTTTTTTGGTTTCGGGTGGACGGTTTTTCGGGAACCCTTCGTGTGACAGTCCCACTCGCACTTTAGCGGTTTTTATAATCACGATCAATGGAGTGAGCTAATCGAAAGTCGGCCTGACGGATTGGGGTGCGCCTTTACTTAAAGATTTGGATGTTTGCCGATTACGTCTTGCACGAGACCAGTGCGTGTTGACCTAAACGCTGTTCAAATCTATTCAACAAAGTTCAGAACAGACAAGGTCATTAATAGATCAAAGTTCAACTTATAACAAATAGACAGATAGTAATATGTAGACCAGTATTTATCAGACGGAGACACGGTAAACGATTGTTTCATAATTTTGAGTAATAAAGAGGACTTTAGATACGCTGTCAACAATGACGATAATATCCAGGTCATACGAAGCTTTGTTTAATTAAAATGACGATACACCGTAACTTGGGGCTTTAGCCGTATTCACACAAAATATATAAAAGTACAGAAGGTGGAATCCATGCAGCAAGCGAAAACGCATCAATGATTCAGAAGGCCAATTTTTAAAATTTTTAGCTTTCTTTACATTTTTGACAGCTTATGACTGCGATGCGATAAGAACATTTCTTAAAAAATTTTAGATTTGGCACTCTGTACAAAGCGACATTATAAGAAGCTCGTGAAGAAAACGATGATGTTATTGACGATACAGCAGGCTTCCCTAAAAGTAACTATTAAAATACTGTTCAATTTTGACCTTGATACCCCAGTTTGTAGGTATCACGAATCGGTATTGCTGGTATTATGATTAGAAGAGCTCGTGGCTAGATAATAACAGCCGCACGGGTCGATTTTCAATGTTAAGCATCGCTTGCCAAGGTTGGTCTGTGGATGGGTGACCATCTTAAAATACCGAGTTTCCTCCGTGCCTCAGAAAGCACGTTAAGCCGTTGGTCCCGGCTATTATTTGTAGATCTTTGGCAGTTGTTACGTATAGTCAGAAGCCAATAAATCTGACTCCCAGTCTTGCCATGAAGTAGGTACCGTGTTACCCAGTTAATGGGTTGTGGAGGTCTGGTAGGCAGTCGCTTCACGTAAAATACTAGTATTCAGCTAAATCCAGTTTGACCGGAAGCCGACCCCAATATAGTTGGGAAAAGGCCAGGCAGATGGTATTGCTGATATTATGGTATTACATACTTAGCTAACAGACCCATTGGGCTCTAGATACACAGGTTCAGCAAATCCAAGTGCGATCGCAAGTGACGTCGTTTGACATCTCCGTACGTCCTAGTCTATTTCTGCGTGCGTCTGTTTTCCCCGTTGTATGGTGTCGACCTTCTGTGTCCATCTGTTATGTGCTTTGGTAATGATTACCACACTATGTGATTAACGAAACTCTTGGCTCAACTATGACATTATTAATAGGCTGCATATGCTGTTACATATTTTGTAATGTTTGAGAGGACTTTGCGGTTGAATTTTACTAATAACAAACACCTAAGTGCGCAATGACAAGTAAATATAATTAATATTCGGCATTCAATTGAGCCCACTGCTGCCTACCGACTTTGATTCTTCGTTTCGTTATTTAGACCTTGACCTGAGTCATCAGCTGAGTCTTTATGATCCTTTTTAATCGACTTCTTCAAAAAGAAAGAGGTTCTATTTTCGGCTGTATGTATATTTTTTTCCCCGATTTTCGAAGATGGCGATAGGAGTAAAGATCTGAAGCGAGTTTCGACATTCGTAATGGATTTACTAAACCCACCTGGTTATTTTAAATGGAAGCTGCCTTTTTCTGTTTCGAACCCTTTAACTTCAGATCTCCATTTTGAGATTTAAAATAGACACAATACAGGCTGCCTTACAACAATTGAGTAAACTTGAACCCGACATCCACTCGTACAATAAGCATTCAAATTCAGGTCGTAACTTCGTCTCAACTACAATCAATGTAAAAAGCATGTCAACATGTCCAACATTCCCCTACATTTCAACATTCTATTTTTTTATACAAGCAAAGCCGATGTCAACCATTGGCCTGTCAAATAATAATTTAACTGGGCGTTCGCATTCGACAATCTGTCAATTTTACCACTGGATATTTTTGACAGTTACGGGAATCCGCCTGATTGTATATATTCCACCAGGACTATCAACAAGAGTTTACTAGCCCATCAAAAAGTTACCATCTTTAAAAGGGTCATGTCCAGTAGTACGAATAGGTACTGCTGGTTTCATCATTTTATATATAAAATTACTAAGTGATTATCGATTATCCCACATTACCGTGAACAATTTTCGGTTTCCAGCATGCTTTCTGTGTAACAAAGTAGAGTGAAACAGTATTAAAGTATTTGTAATGCTTAACTAAAATGCGTCTCAGTATTTAAACGTTAATCCTACTCAACAAACATAAGGAATGTAGCTTTCCAAATATAATATTTTGAGATGAATCTTTCAAGTGCGTATCTAGATAGTTCAAATGCCAATCTCTCATCAATGATTGGCATTGAACATGTTTGTTTAGAAATATAAAATTATGTCCATGAAGGAATTATGAATTTTTCATCAATGGAAACTATTAAAATCTAAACATAGTTACCACCATGGGCTATTATTTTATCTATTAAGGGATTCATCGTGGTATTAGGTACAGTCAGTGATTTGGGAATTTATCCCATTTACAGCGATGCGGACGAAATTGTCGATTTCCACTTAATTCGGCCCCTGCCCCTTTTTATTCCGTTTGTACTTTTTTAATTGGGTATTTGAGAAGTGCGAATATTTAAGGTGATCCTGTAGCTGTTATTCACTAAAAAAACAATTTCAAAAATAGAATTATTCTCATTTAGTGGCGTTGATTGTTGGTTAATCACTGATTTGATACCAACAACTGCATCAGGCTGCATGAAAATTGATTTGTTTGAAGCTTTTAAGTCATTTTTTGAAACATAAAATGCACTATTTTTAAATGATTTTTATAAATGCATCAAGAAGGCTGAGTCTAAATTTTCCGTTAAGCGTAAAATCCAAAAACACTACTTGAAAGCCTGATTCTTAGTTTGGTCTTCGTCATTATTATTATGATTTTTCTTAATCAGATAGAATCATCATATTTATTATTTTAGCATTATATGTGTATTTTATTAGTATTATATTTATATATATTTGTGTGGATATTTTTTTTCCGAAACAATATTCTATTTTAAATTGTATTTATTTGCTGTACACCTACCACAGTGTTTCTTTTTAACCCAAAGGTTGACTGGTAGAGAATGCCTTGTTGCATTAAGTTTAAATAAATAAATATTTTTGCAATGGTTTCTATACTGTAAAACAGCTACAGAACTCTTCTAGGTAAAAACAGTATTTGTCTGTAACCAAAAAAAAAGATAAAATTAGAATACGTACGAAACCATTTTTTCCTACTGCAAATTACAGTCACACACCTGAGAAAAAATCGATCATTAATTATTATACTAATGTAGTTCGATAGTTTAAAAGCACTTTTCACCGAAAGTTTAGTAATTCATGCCCCTATTATGATGTATATTCTACCACGTAGTCAAATCTTCGTGCTAATAAGACGATAGGCATCCAAAAACTATTATCAACCACTTAATATTCACTTTTCATTAATTTATTCGAACGAAAATAAAACTCCATGTTTTATGTAATATTAAAACACGTTTTTCGTTCGTTTTTGTTAAAACAAAAATGTCAAACGTACGTACTGGCTGGCGATAAGTCGTTAAAAAAAAAAACAAAATTTGACCTTTCCTACCGGTGAAGTTATTGGTAGGTATGATTTCATATTCGATGTTCCTGTGAGTGTGTATATAAGAAACTAAGATTCTACTCCAGCATTAGATTGAACTTGTAGTTCGAATAAGCAACACCAAAATGGTAAGTTAAGTCAGCGAGAAAATAATATATTTGTTTCGTGTGCTTAAAATAAATAGTGAATAAAATTTGTGATTTAAATATGGTCGGTAAAAGTGTTCGTCTGTAATTTAAAATGTCTTTACTGATAAATCTCGTAAAGATTTCGTAACAGTAACCAGTGGTTGCAATTAAAGTTTTACAATTTTATTTGTGTTGAATATCATGATTTTTAAGATGCTTCACTGATATATAAACCAATTGATATAGACTCATTTTACAAGTGAATCTGAAACAGTTTGTTAGTGAATGGTTTACTAAATATTGGTGCAATACTGAAATGCTAGATTGCTCATTTGTTACATTATGACATTCCTTGATTTCTTGATAACATATTATTGTTTACTTTGTGTGTCTGACATATTCATTTGTCAAATTGAAATTGAGTTATTTTAATGATATATTTTAGCCAAACTATTGCTAATAAAATACTTAATACATAAAGCTGAAGAGTTGGTTTGTTTGTTTGCTTGAACGCGCTATTCTCAGGAACTACTGGTCCGATTTGAAAAATTATATCTGTGTTAGATAGCCCATTTATCGAGGAAGGCTATAGGCTATAAATATAACATCACGTTAAGACCAAAAGGAGCAGAGCAGACGAAGTTGCGCGGGTCAACTAGTCGTCCAGAATTTAAATTTCCTTATATTCTTTCCTTTTACTTTGAAGTGAGAACTGTGTTACAAAGAAAATAAAAAATTGATCAGAGTCATCATGTCAACATCTGCCTAGCCTTTTCCCAACTATATTGAGGTCGGCTTCCAGTCAAACCGGATTCAGCTGAATACCAGCATTTTACGAGGAGCGGCTGCCTACCAAACCTCCACAACCCATTAACTAGGTAACACGATACTTCATGGCAAGACTGGAGTCAGATTAACTGGCTTCTGACTATCCGTAACTACTGCCAAAGATCTGCAAATGACAGCCGGGACCAACGGCTTAACGTGCTTTCCGAGGCACGTAGGAAACTCACTATGTTAAGATGGTCACACATCCACAGACCAACCATGGCAAGCGTTGCTTAACCTTGAAGATCGACTCGTGCGGCTGTTATTATCTAGCCATGAGCAGTAGTGAAAACAATTCTAAATAATTTTATTTTATATAAAACAATTCAAAGTGTACTTTTAAAAATAAACATCTTCTCAGTTATAAGATAATAAAACAGTCATCGCAATGAAAAAACAACTAGGTGAATGTAAATACGAATTCCCTCGACAGAAATCCTTCATCGTAGCAGCTTGCATCGTCGCGTGCGCGTACGCCGTGAACGTAGACCAGGATGCGCAGGTCGAGAAGAGTGACTACAATTTGACTCCCGAAGGAAACTACCGATACCTATATGAGGGCTCCAACGGCATCAGCGGAGAGGCTTCAGGCTCCTTGAAGACCTTCGGAAATGTGAGCTGGGCTACTTTTGACAGATATACGTAGTGTTGTGAAAAAAACACATCTTTTGAATATTTTCTCGTTAATTGCTGCACAACAGAAATTAAATGAAAGCCTGAAACAATATCACTCCACATCTCGCTATCCCATTACTGTTATGATTGTTGTAATTCTTCAATAAAGCTGTCGTATTTTTTTAATTATTATTAATACTATTAATCTATCTTTTCCAGGATGCGGCCGCTGTAGTCGTTTCGGGCTCCAACTCCTACGTATCCCCTGAAGGAGAGAAAATCTCCCTGACCTACATCGCCGACGAGAACGGATACCAACCCTCGGTCAGTACATTATTCATACCCGATCAACCAATGACCATCGCAAGAGCGTCGCCAACTGTGTACGGCGAATTGGGATAAAATAATTTTTTTATTTGCGTTCAGGAATGAATCATATTTTTTCGGGAAAGTGGTAAAAATAGGAGTAAAATTTAACATGGTGAATCCTAAAGATATAAATGCAAAAATTGGATAGAACGCAGACTGCACTTGCAGACGGTGAGACCTATATTATCGATTTCAAAAGGTTTTATCTGATGAATCGATATCGAATCTCATTTTGAGCTATTTTTAAATGGTCTCTATGCTATAAAATTAACAGCTTTGATAATATATTTGAATAGTTTAGGTATAAAGTACCTATATGGGAATCGTTTCGAAACTTATAATAATATCTTAAACCTGATTTAAGCTGTTTGGGTTGACCTTTTACTGGAGATCGTTAAATGGCATCACATGTTTTAGATCAGATATAGGTCAAAAGGTTAAAGTAAGTAAGTAAAAAATATGTAAAGATCAGGTTAGGCAGTATTCTGATAGATTCTTACAAAATAGACGTTCTTTAGTTTAAAATCTAAATTGTGTCAGCCCAAAACAGTACGAGTATTATATAAACACTGATTTCTGCCACTGGCCTCTGCGGCTTCGCCCGCGTGAGAGCATAAAATTTTTCCGAAGGACCGTTCTACCGGGATAAGAAGATGCGTTAATCCGGGTTATAATCCATGTATTGACACAAACTAAATACACTTATAGTCGCCAAATTAGATCAAAAACCGTCCAGTGCGTTTGCATGAAAGAGTTAAGAAAGTCTTTCCATTCAGGAAAGGAATACGAAAATGGGATTCAGATTTCCGACTTATTCCTTACTATTTTTTTATGTTAATGTGTTATTGTTTTCGTCAACAGGGTTCCCATCTGCCAACCCCTCCTGCCCCTCAGGCCATCCCTGACTACATCTTGAAGTCTATTGAATATATCGCTGCCCACCCCTACGTTGAGAACAAGAAGAACTAAACGAAGCAATTGTAGCAAACTAAGATTGAAACCAAACCAAGCCAACGTATAATGTTACCCGAAAACAGCAATAAAGCGTAAAATGGCTTTAACAACTTAATTTTTTTGTTAATTTTTTGTTTTCTAGACAATAAATAATGTAAAAACGTTTACCAAGATGTGTTATTTTACTGACTTCAGAACGCATTATGTTGCACGTGGAATTGTAGTTTTTTGGATATTTTTCTCTTATTTCAAAAATGACCCGGAGACTAAGGGTCATTTTCTAAAAATGAATATCAATTGTCACTATAACAGCGAGTTAAAAGAAAGCTTTTTATTGTTTTATGACTTTGATTTACACGCCCAAAACTAAACGATGTTTTAAAAACGTTAAAGATTTGTAGGATTTTATTAAGCAAATTTTTAATCGATTATGCAGATGTAAAGTTCATTAAATTGTAAATAAACAAAATCGATTATATAAATGTAAAATGAAAATTAGTCAACGACACGGTACAATTTTTTTTTAAAAATTAATATTTTTCTAATAATTTAGTATTTGCTTTTATTATCATACAATTTTTAAAAATGTAGTTTTTAAAGTTGATTTAATTGCATAGTGTAGGTATTAATTCCGATATTTGACTAATAAATTAATAAAAAAAAATAGAATTAATTGAAATCGCAATGAATTTACTGCGATTTTTTTTTATTTTCAAAGTAATTCACTGCGATTTTTTTTATTTTCTATGTCATATAAACATATCTGTTTATTACCAGTCTGGTGCTTATACTTGAGCATACACCTGTAACAGAACATCGAGCATTCGATGTTTAAATTTGTCAAGCTATTCAAATTCAAATTCAAAGCATTTTATTTCAAATAAACCATTCACAGGCACTTTTGAAACGTCAAGGTCGGTCAGTCAAAAACATGGAAGCTATTTGCACGTTCCAAAGCGTAGATCTCTATGGAGAAGAACGTGCAAGAAACTCCACGGACACTCTTTTAAATCATGTTCTGGTTTTACAAAATTTCAAGTCACATACACTTGTTGCTTCCGCATGTGAGGACAATGCAAAGGAAAAAAAAAGGGCTTATTATAATAATTCTAAACATAAAGATTAAAATAAGCCAATGGCAGCCAAGAGATGACCAGTCTCAACCGACGGCGCCTGTTCACGAACATGACGCGTGTCCCTTCAGCTCAACCATTTTGAAGGGAACCGAATGATCAAACCCACGCGCCGCCATCAGCGAGACATTTGAGTGAGCATGACATGCTCTCAACCACCATGCTCGTTCATGTCCAACAAGTAAAACTATAACTACTCACATAAAATGTAAATGGTTTCATGGTACTCACAAATACAAAATTTGAAAAATATGCCTCTACTTTACACAAAACTATGGTTGTCAATGACCAAATAATGAAAAATAAATTAATAAAGAGAACGATCAAGATCTTACATCAAAAAGAATAAATAAGTAATTAATATAATAATATAATTTGTATGTATATAAGAATAAATAAACGAAATAATGTAAGAACCTCTAAAAGGAGCGAGCATCTCTTCCAAATATAAAAACATAGAAACCTAAAAAGTGGACCTAAGCAGCTGTGACTGTGGAGCAGGACCAGCATTTAGCCAAGCGTTTTTATCGAGGATATAATCTTCCAGTTTATAATACGCTTGTCTACATAGTGTGCGTTTTATGCATGCTTTAAATGTTCTCTCATTCAGTTTGAGAATATCAACTGGTATTTTATTATAAAATTTAATACAGTACCCCATAAAAGAAGTGTGCACTTTGGCCAATCTGAATCGGGGTTGATCTAATTTGTTCCTATTTCTAGTATTAAAATTATGCCTGTCACTAATCTTGCTAAAGAGATGAAGATTTTTCCGAACATACATAATATTTTCGTAAATGTATTGACAAGGTACCCTCATGATGTTGATATCCTTAAACAGTTCTCTTAGGGAATCACGCCGACGGAGATTGTAAATGGCTCTGATGGCTCTTTTCTGCAGGATAAAACAACGAACAGCGCCGCAACGAATATTCTAGCGAATGCTCTGGTAAATGCTCGTCATTAATGTGTTTTTCACGAAGATGTCAAACATAAATGTTAAAATTGCTCGGCTGGGCTAAAGCTCGAAGCAAATTTATTTTCATATGCTAGAATGCTTGTATGTATAAGGGAAGTTGTCTTAAAAGCCGTGATAATGATTGTAAATTTTAATAGACATCATATACCTAATTATTAATTTTATGCAATGCGCTTCTAAAGAAGTATGCATTTTCAATATATTGGGTCTCTTGACTTTATTTACAGTCTACAAATAAATGTATTTTTTTTCTAATAAACATCCCAATTTCTAATATTTACATTGACACAAGAGTTAGTATTACTACTAGTTTTTTTGAAAAGCAGCCTGTATGTTTCAAAAGGTCTATCGAAAAAGTAATCCCACTTATTCCCGAATTTTCCGATTTTCCAGAAACCTTTTTTAATTTGGAGTATCAGGAATATTTAACAATAAAAATTATGCCATTCGTAAGTTAACCCTTACCACTTACCAACGAACATTATTTTACGTAGATATATAAAAAATAATAATGATTGTTTTATAAAAGGAGATGCCCATGCAGGGCCCATTCTTACTACAATATCATTAGAATACGCAACAACTCAGCCAATGTGGGTTCATTAGGTATAGAACATAGGGCCTCCTCGGCCGCTTACAGTAACAGTCTGGACACGTGGCATTCTGCCATTACCACATCACTATTCGGTCACATTGATGACGCAGTCTGGCCAGTGACGGCATTAGCTCACAGGTGGTTGCGGATTTCCTCACTTGTTGTAAGTTATTGGCTATAGCATAGCATACACAAGAACCATAGTTTATTTTTTGTTGCAAAAAAATAATTGACGATTGACGTTTGACTGAATTTAACATCATAGTTTTTCTTTAAGCAATATAGTTGGGAAAATGCTAGGCAGATGAGGAAGTTTATCTAAATTCAGTCAAATGTCATTAATTTATTTGCAACAAAAAAAAAAACAAAACTATGGATCTTGTTACATACCTACATTGTTTTTTTTTTCTATTCCTAACCCGAGGACCTCCTGGCTACATAATAAGATCTCCGTGCCTCGGAAAGCACTGTTATTTGTAGATCTTTGGTAGTCGTTACGGATAGTCAGAAGCCATTAAATCTGACTCCAGTCTTGCCATGAAGTACCGTGTTACCCAGTAAATGGGTTGTGGAGGTCTGGTAGGCAGCCGCTCCTCGTAAAATACTGGTATTCAGCTAAATCCGGTTTGACTGGAAACCGACCCCAATATAGTTGGGACAAGGCTAAGCAGATGATGATGTTTTTCTATAAGCCGAGATAAAAAAAATTAAACATAAAAATGGCTACTGCTGAGTTCAAAATGTATTGAAGTGCTCCCCACGTCAGCGATGAACTATTCTGAGAGATATCTCTATTAAAAAAAAAACCGGCCAAGTGCGGACTCTCTCACGAAGGGTTCCGTACCAAAAATTAAATTGAAAAATTTAAATAATTTTTATTACTTGTAATAGCCGCAATAGAAATACACACTCTGTGAAAATTTTACCTGTCTACCTATTACGGTTCTTGAGAAACAGTCCTCTGACAGACAGATAGACGGACTGACGGACAGTGGAGGCTTGGTAATAGGGTTCCGTTGGTTACCCTTTGAGCACGGATCCCTAAAAACATGTCCTGCACTCATCAGTAAGCAATACGATAGTTCTTTGATGTTTGGTAGAATTTGTGCACTTGTACGTTAAAAAATCAAGCAAGCTTGTCTGTGAACTGTAGACAACTTCGGAACATTTCCTAGCCTGGTATCGGATCGCAGACGCGCTCGACCTCCCGAGTCCAATCGCCGTCGGTATGACTGACAGGCACCGCCCACATTTTTTTTTTTGGTAATGATCTTGCTCTTGACCACAATCACGCCTGATGGAAACCGCGAATGAACACATGGCGTCATCATCCGGCAGGCGCATATCAGTCACACCTTGGTCCGGTCGCTCCCAATCCCCATATACCTTTCGTTACTTCGGAATGTGCGATTCTGGGTGTATCGCTCCACTCGCCGCCTATACCTACGAATACGGTTTGCCCATGTATACACCTTCTGTTTCAGGAAGTCGACGCGCTCTGTGACACGGGATACATAATCCTTCATCTTTTCCTTATAGTTTGTGTACTTATGGCCACCCTACGCACTTCAGCTATTGTTTTTAGGGTTTCGTACCCAAAGGGTAACCAACGGAAGCCTCCGCTGTCCGTCCGTCCGTCCGCCTGTTTATCAGCGGGCTGTATCTCAAGAACCGTAATAGGTGGACAGTTGAAAATCACACAGATTGTGTATTTCTATTGCCGCTATAACAACAAATAATAAAAATTAAGGTTTATGGTACGGATCCCATTGTGTGCGAGTCTGACTCGCACCTGGCTGTTTTTTATTTAAGATGGGTTTGCTCTTACCTTTAGTCTAGGTCAGAGCGACAGAGTCGAAGATGGAGCGAGCTTACCCAGAAGAAACCGGTTCACCCTAACTTTTAAGAGGATTAGGGTTGTTTCCGCTGAACCGGATTTTGCATAAAAGTCATCCCAATAGCAGCCTGTCTATTACAGCGGAGCGAAGCAGCGGAGCGGAGAAACGAAGTTATTTTAACCAATGGAATTGCATAAAATCTCCGCACCGCGTGAGTTACTGACATTTTGAATGGAAAAGAATACATTTGTTTGTCAGAAAATTGTAGAAGCTGTTATGTGCATCATTACAGACATGATTAGTTAATATTTCTCCGTTTCTCCGCTCCGCTACCTCACTCCGCGCAAATGGTCAGGCACCCCAAGCTTGGCATTACTTGCGGTAGTTACTCGTGTTGTGCGGGAACCACGTCTTCATTTGAAATAACACTGTCTCCATTAACTTTCTGTATACTCCAGAAACCGAAGACTGGCTTACATTAATGTATTGTCTAACAAGGATCGTAACTTCAAAGCCATGCTGCACCAATACTACAATTGGCGTGGTCTTCTCGGTTGATATTATGTCCATATTACGGGTTGTGCCAACAGATGAGAGGAGACAAGTGCGTCTATTGTAACTTCGTATGCTTCGTAATAAATGTTACATTTACAAAATTAGCTGTCTATTTTTTATCCAATAGTTACTACCGCTCTTTAAAATCATCATTAATTCTATGTTATTTATAACCACAAAAACTGGCTAGCAAATTTGTCGAATGGAACAACCTGTTATTTTGTGATACAACTTAAACCTGAGAATGGTTTGAACTTAGGAACATAAGATCTGTACAGATTGGATGTTTTTTTGTTGCGTCTAGCTTTACCGGTAATCAAAGATAAAAAAAAAACTTTTTTACAAAAAATACAACCGACTTCCAAAAACAAAACACTACAAAGTATAAAATAACTTCGGAAGAAAGAAAAGAAATTTAATTTCTCAAGTCGGTGTTTTTTTATTCATTTTTCGTTTTTTGAAACCGACTTCCGAAATTTGTATTATCAACCGGATTTTTTCAAAACAGAGGAGGTTTCAATGTTCGGCTGTATGTATTTTTTTATGTATGTTCACCGATTTCTCCGCCAATTGAGGACCAATTTTAAATATTATTCCTTTCATCATCAGCTCAGCAACATGAAATTATGACTACCAGGCACAAATATCGGAATTGCGTTAGAAAGTTTATGAAAAACATTGTATGTGCCAATAAAATTTGAGGGTTTTCCTCGATTTTCATGGGATTCCATCATCAAATTCTGATTTGGTGACAATGGAACCAATCGTGAAGTAAATTCAGATAAAGCAAGTTTTTTCAAATCGGTTCATAAATGACGGAGTTATGACGTAACAAACATAAAAAAAAAAAAATACAACCGAATTGAGAACCTCCTCTTTTTTTTGAAGCCTGTTAAAAAACGCTGTTTTGTTCATTTCTGTTTATAAACCTCGATATTTAGAGAACCAATTTTTTTTCAAATTACTGAATTTTTCATTGCGTGGTTTATATCCAAAAATTTACCAATTCATGCAAACAATAGGGTGCGAAGAGAAAATGTCTCTCAGGATGTAACCAGTGTTGTCATCTGCAACATTCGTGAAAAACAGAAAATAAACGATCTCTTTTGGCTGACGAAAAGTCTCTATAGTAATTTTTTAATTTCATTTTATTTGAGTGTGCATCATCGGTGAGATAGTGGTCAAAGGTATGCCTAACAATAGTAAAAAAAGTGTGCAAGATTTATGTAAGTCTAATTGATATGTACAATGTTGCTGTAGTTTACCTTATATCCAGTCTTCTCAGCAAATACAGCTCCTGTATCAGTGGCGTGCCGTAGGTGCAAGCCAGCATGACTCCCTAGTCCCTATACACAGTGCCATAGTGTCTCTAGGCTCTTATATCATTTACGTTATAAAATAATAACTCAGCTGTTTTAGTTATTTTTAACATGTTATATTTCGATGTTATAATGATATAAGAAATAAACACGTAGCAATTTAATATCACTGTAGCACAGAATTCAGCACGGTGCAGTGGGTCGGTGTGATAGTGATGAGTTATATTATGGTGTTTCCTTTTTAACCAGTGCTGGTCTGTGCTGGCTTGCACCTACGGTTCGCCACTGTTTTTTTAAGTAGGTACCAGCAGTATATCGTCTGTTCATTCTTGCACATAAATTTGTACTAAGCATGTATGTCACCTAGTTTGTGAAACAATAAATACATTTTTGTGAAACAATAAATACTGTCCTGTATGTAAAATAGACCAGTCCATGCATACCTTTACTGTTAGACAACAGTAAACTACCACCTAGTTAGTGCCTCTAGGCGCATCATTATGTAATTAATTGAATTAAGTTTGTAAGTGACACTCAAATGCCAAGGTATTTCATGCAACGAAACTAATGATATATAGCCATGTTATCCATGTTATCTAGACATCTACTTATTAAATAGCCTAGCCTAGATATTTATGCTAATTAATTTTTTATTTAAATCTCAAAAATTGTGGGTATAAAATTATTTCTAAAATGATTAAAAATGCTGCTTTTGGTAACAGACATCTTTATTTAGATTTTTTAAAATTAATTCTAACAATTTAAATTAAATTAAATATTATGTATATAGCAGTCGGATTGTATAAATCGCCGTATTACTTTACGGCTAGCCGTTTTCAAAAACATGGCCGTTTTGTATTGAGGGTTAACGGTTAGCTGTATTGTTATTGTGAGACGTTCTACAATATGGCGGACACGTTTAGCCTCATTGTACTTATTCCACAATGTACGGATAGGTGTAGGGATGTAGGGGTAGGGTTAGGTTAGGTTACTTTTTCGGGGAGGCGGCCTGTCTTTCGGGGAGACGGCCTGTCTGGCCTCGGCTGGTGGGTCCTTGGTGGCAGGGAAGATCCGCCGCCTGGGATTGAGGGTGGCGCTGAACAAGACCGAGGCCGTGTTCTTTCACGGGCCTCGGCAGCGCTCCCTTCCTGACGCTCACATTGTCAGGGTGGGCGTCCAGGCCTAGATGAAGTATCTGGGCCTTGTTTTGGACAGCAGGTGGCGCTTCGGCCCGCACTTCAGCGGGCTGTCGACGCACCTGCTGAAGACCGCGGACGAGGGAGAATGCGACCGTGATGCGCAGGCCTCAAAGGGCCATTGCACTGCGGGTGGCGAGGGCCTACCGCTCAGTGGGCTTTTCGGCGGCGTGCGCTCTGGCGGGCACCCCTCCTTGGGAGTTGGAGGCGTGGGTGCTCGCCAGCTTTTTTTTATTTAGAGCTAACTAATCTAGAATTTAATGGATACATAAGTCTTTTGTACAAATTGGTTAAGTATTTTAGTCTATGGATATGGTTAGAATTGAGACCATAGACCCCCAAACTAGGCAAGGAATGCCTGTATTTTGGGGGACTATTGATTCCTCCAAAAATGGCCATGTCTTACTTACGCTAATTCACAAAAATTATGGTATATTGTAACAAGTTGGATCGTATAACATAGTGTTTTTTCTTATTTTATACTAAATGTACTACAAAAAAGCGATGAAGTTAATTGATAACAGTAAGAAGATCTTCAGTCGCTTCATATTTTAACTGCTGCAACCACTTTTTTTTTTTTTGGGACAAGCCCGCCACACATTCTCAACCACTGCAACTCCTGAAAGCCAGAATCAACAGTGGCGACCACCAGAAAAACGCCGAGCCAATGAAACCCGACGAGTCCCGGAGAAACGATTCAACTGTCTTGGATCCTGCAACGAAATTAATCAGAAAAGTACCGCGGAGGAGTAGGAAAAAAAAAGAAAAAGAAAACCGCTGCAACTACTTGCTAATCCCAGTTTTTACATGGAATTTGGTACGGAGTATACGAGTGTACGAGTGGACGGCGCAGCGAAAGGCCCTCGGGGAGCGCCCCGTCGTGGAGGAGCGGGAGGCCGTGCGGCGGGAGGCGAGGGACGCTATCGTCGTCCATTGGACGGAGGACCTCACCACCGCCACTTTTGGCCGCCGAACCCTGTCCTGCGAGACTGGCTCGATTGCTCCCATGGTTTCCTCTGATTCCGTCTGGTGCAGGTGTTGTCAGGCCACGGCAAGAAGACGTCGTCTTCCCCCTCCTCATGGTGGTGATGGGCGGGCGATAGGCGCGGGGGCGCCTCCGCCCGCATTGCACTCCACACCACCTTCGCCGGTCATTCTCAGCCCTCCCCCCACGGGGAGGACGTAAGGGGCTCGCCGTTTTAGGCAATTTTTGTCGGAGGAGGACTGAACGCCAAGGCTGCGCCGATCTCCCAGTCCTCCTCCAGTTGGACGATGCGGGAATGCCGCTGGGTTATTTTAGTGGGTAAACCGGGTCAGCCCGGGGAGTCCCACATACCCCTCCCATTACCCCGATGGGAGGGTATGCGTAATGCATTTTTTCCCAGCGAAAAAAAAAACAAAAAAAGTTAGGTTACTTTAAAGCCTTTACACAGAAATAGAAGCCCCGCGAAGTGGGGCTCAGACCTCTTAAGGGGTCATTGTAATCATCAATTCTTGCGTTTATTATGTTGCAGGTTGTATAAAAATAATGATTAATACAAGAACTTCCACATTAACATGGTATTATCCTGAAAGTCAGCTACTTGATCAAGCTTTCAGGCACAGATTCGTCTGAGGCAATGTTATCGTTTCGAGAACGATCAAATTACTAAATACTGAGATATTCTAAGTGTCTGTGTTTTTCATGGTTATCTAATAACAATAATAATAAACCAGCTATTTTCAGGTAACAAAGACCCATAGATAAATAACTTAACCTAAGTATAAATATAATTACAATTGTTTTAGTAAATAAAAATTAAAACTATGTTAGTATGACTTAATTGCACTAAGTCCGTGTGCGTTCCGGTGGCACTTGTCCGCGAAAGCGGCGGAAAACCACATCCTGAGGCCAAAAGCTTTCCTCCATCACCTGAGGCAGGTATCATGTTGGTATGCGCACCACAAACGCCTTAAAGTTGACGTTGCGAATGCGACTTATACATAATACATGGTCTAGTCAAGCTAAGGGCGGATATTACATATCACAAAACAATATAAGTATATTTCTTTACTAGTTGACCCGCGCAACTTCGTCTGCGTCACAATTTTCATTACTGCTCCGCTCCTATTGATTTTAGCGTGATGATATATAGCTTATAGCCTTCCTCGATAAATGGGCTATCTAACACTGAAATAATTTTTCAAATCGGACCAGTAGTTCCTGAGATTATCGCGTTCAAGTAAACAAACAGCTTTATATATTAGTATAGATATACCTATTCCGCCGTCATTTTCTGATTAAATTCTCTGCAGGATCCAAGACAGCTGAATAGTTTCAACAGGACTCGTCAAGTTTCACTGACTTGGCGCTTTTCTGGGATTCACCACTGTCGATTCTGACTTTCAAGGTTGCAGTTTTTTTTCTAGTCTTACCTTATATCATGTACTTCCGAAAACAAATACATTTTTCGAAACAGGTGCTCGACATTTCTTTTTTTTAACTTTGGGTAATTCTAGGAATTTCTCCTCTATCATATATTTATGTAAATGCATCCAGCATTTACATAAATATAATCCCACATACACAAACAACCAGACCCGAAACAATTATCTGTAGGCCATACAAATATTTGTTCCGTGCGGGAATCGAACCCGCGACTCGCAAAGCAGCAGTCAATCGCTCAACCACTGCGGCAACCGTACCGATTTTTTAAAATGATTTCACTTGTCTAATAACGAATCAATCAAATCTGCATAATGAGTGTAAAGGCGCAGACCCTCCGCGGCGCACGGAGATGCTACGCACGTGTGCTAAGCTTCGTATTGCAAGATAGATAACGTATGCGATGGTGTCCACTGCAACCCCCGGACACGCTACGCATCAATTGACATCATTTGTACATCCGTGGCTTACTCGAATATGGCGCTCACATAGCTCAACGCTGCCAACGCCATGCACGCTGTGCATGCGGTACACGTTATACACGAATATTAAGTACAACTGTATCGCATTACTATGTACAACTGTATCGCAGCACAGTTTTGAGATACGCCTTTAGCCTCGGAGGCGTGTGTAGCGTGTACTGCAGTGGAAATGTAGATTCACGTTGTCAAACAAATGAATCCACGCAGCTAAAATTCGCCGCGTGGCCGTGCACAGCATAGGCGGCGGTGGGTTTCCCCCTTAAGACCTACACAGAATCTGGTTCGTACATAATTATGTTTAAAAATGTATTTAAACTTATTGTCAAGCAGTCTTTACCTATCGACCAATAAATTAAGTATTCATAGCCATTTAAATAAATACCTAATATTAATGTATAACTAGTTTTGCCATAAAAGGCAATTTTATTGATTCCTCATTGACTTGCATTATTAATGTCATTTTATTTTTAAAGATCACTTTTAACGAATATAATTATGTATATTTTAATGTCAAATCTATCGTAAATCACAGTTCTCAATCATTTTGATCACTTACTAGTGTCATGTGCAAGCAGCAGATATCGATGATATAAATGATTAAAATGCGATTGCATCGCCGTAAGGTTGCCTGCTTGTCGGTCTTCTACAGATTGTACTTCGGTGAGTGTGCCCAAGAACTCCACGACCTCATCCCACCGGCCTCCTTCTACCATCGGACATCCAGACGCACTGCATCTTACCATCCCTACCTTGTGGCTATTCCACCAATTCGCACTAAGCGTTTTCAAACGTCTTTTATAATGCGCACAGCAAAGGAGTGGAACTCTCTGCCTGTGTCTGTGTTTCCAAAAGCTTATAATCCTAATTTCTCCAAAGTTAGAGTGAACAGACTCCTTCTGGGTAGGCTCGCTCCATCGTAGACTTTGTCTCTGTCATCTCTGACATCGACTAGAGTCAAGAGCAAACCCATTACAAATATAAAAAAAAAATAGGTACTACCATTACTATTTATATCTGCCTCCGTGGTCGAGTGGTTTAGGCGTTCGCCTTGTGACCTAGTGGTCGTGGGTTCAATTCCCACGGGAAAGCATACTTTGTGAAGTGGTTTTCCAGTTTGGCTAGGACATTGTAGGCTTGAATCACCTAATCTTCGATAAAAAAGATGATTCCGTACTTCGGAAGACACGTATAAGCCGGTGGTCCCGGCCGTCAAATAAACCATGTCAGAGGCCCTTGGGGCGGTTTAGAAACTCTGACACTAGGGTGTAAACCTTACTGCTCACACGAGATAAAGAAGACCGTTACTAGGTACTACTATTACAACAGGACGTTCGTTTTTGGATGGGAAACTATCAAATGACTCCTTGGAATATTACTGTTACAACAGGACGTTCGTTTTTGGGAGTATCAGACTGACTAAGGTTTGTTTGAGGATGACTACAAATCCATTTTTTTTTGAGGATGGGAAATGATCAAATGACTCCTCCCGCCCTCGGTGAAGCAGAAGGGAGTGTCAGACTCTTATGACTGAAACCCATCCGTGTTCTTCCTAATGCCCTTTGCGTTTCTGTGCCGCGGTGACTCTTTCGAACAAATTCCGCATCCTGATCGCGGGCCCCGTCTTAGTACTACAAACCCTACGATCTATATTCACCTAAATTCCAAAAAATATCCTTCATAGCAATTATTTCAAATAAACCATTTACAGGCAGTTTTGAAATGTCAAGGTCAGTCAAGACCGATGCAAATGAAAAATAAATATTACAAGAATTTTAAATATAAAAATTAAAATGGCAGTTAAGAGATGACAAGTCTCAACTGACGGCGTCCGTTCACGAACATGAAGCGTGTATCGGGACCATTCTGCTCAACCATTTTGAAGGGAACCGAATGATCCAACATACGCGCCACCAGCAGCGTGACATTTGAGTGAGCATGACATGCTCACAACAGTTACAACCACCATGCTCGTTTATGTCCAACCCAACAAGTACCTAAAACTATAAATAATCACATAATATGTACATGACGCGAAAATTTGAAAAATATGCTTCTACATTACACAAAACTATGGTTGTCAATGACCAAATAATGAAAAATTAAAAAAATATCATACACCAAAATATCATATCAAACTAGTGACTGAGCAGCTGAGCATCCTTCACCAATGAATTCACTAATTTTTACACATCTCACATCTGACCCTGGCCACAATCTATTAATAACCAGACACGTTTTAAATGTGCCCAAACACGAAATGTCTGCTGTACGTAAGCGAGGAGTAAAGTATCCTGCAGATTCCAGATCATGCTGCAACATCAGGTCATGGATACTATAATCTGTTCATTGAAACCGTTCCAGTGAGTTAAAACATGATACCTCTGCGGTAACTAAGCGATGAGTAAGGTGTTCTGCAGATCTCAGGCAGGTTATGCTTCAGCATTAGGTCAAGGTTACCATTTTCTTGCAATAATATCCTTGTACCAGAATTATAAATTCCCCTAAAACACCCCTCTTTTTGCGTCGGGGTTTAAACAAACCTCTAATACCTAATACCCATTTTACTGACAAAAAAATCACCCGGGCACAAACGTTCTGACAAATGAAATGGAGCCATTAAAAATAAAGCAAAAATAAAACCTTGATTGAAATTGAATCTTTGACTTTAATATAATTCTATATACAATCTAATATTTTGTAACAATCAAAAGATTAACAGCTGAGCGGATAATTAAATACACTTCAATTTGGTTTTAATTATTGACATCTTTTATTTTTTAATCAAAAGGAAATATTATAATTTAGTTTAGAGTTAAGGAAATATTCGACAAACGAGCTTTTATAATATATAATTATGGCAATCTTTCGAAGGTAGGGTTGTAACTAGTAAAAAAATTCAGCGTTCCAGCCGTACTAGAACCCATTGGCCTAGCACGCGACGATGGCAAGCGACCGGACGGTATGTCTTTATTTCCATAGAAGATGGGTAGGCCTTTAGTGTGGGACGCTACTTGTGTCGATACTTTGCTATTCCATCTTCCTAGCTCGTCGTGTTGTGCTGGTTCTGCCGCTGCGGCTGCTGAGAACTTCAAACGGCGGAAATGTTTGGCAATTATATTTTTGCGCCGTTTGGGGTTGAAACTCCTGGACCGTGGGGTCCGAGTGCTCACGTTTTATTTAAAGAGCTAGCTCAACGTTTAGTTGACAGTTCGTGTGACCCAAGGATTGGCTTTTACCTCAGACAGAGGATTAGCAGTGCCATACAACGAGGCAATGCCGCCAGTCTTTTGGGCTCACTTCCAGTTGACAGCGCTGCGACGATTTTTTTTTGTTATAGTAAGGAGTTTTATTTTTGTAAGTGTATATAGTTTGTTATTTAAATAAAGAATTAAACGAGAAAAGTAAAAAATATGTATTATTAAAACGAGATCATTTGGCTCGCACTGTCAAAACAGTTTTCAGATCTCATGTAAAGCCAAGCTTCTAACTTTGCACGCCCTAACTCCACAAACTCTATACCTTTGTCAAATTATATGGCTTGGCCGTTAAGTTAGTACAAGACCTATTGTATAACAGAAAAGTAATGAACAGTGAATAAATTTCACTGGGTGACCCAACTCTAGAAAATAAAAAATGTTTACTAGTATTGTATCCTTTTTAGTTTGTATAACAGCCGCACGGGTCGATCTTCAAGGTTAAACAACGCTTGCCTAGGTTGGTCTGTGGATGGGTGATCATCTTAGCATACCGAGTTTCCTCCGTGCCTCGGATAGCACGTTAAGCTGTTGGTCCCGGCTGTCATTTGTAGATGTTTGGCAGTCGTTACGGATAGTCAGAAGCCAGTAAATCTGACTCCAATCTTGCCATGAAGTACCGTGTTACCCAGTTAATGGGTTGTGGAGGTCTGGTAAGCAGCCGCTCCGCGTAAAATACTGGTATTCAGCTAAATCCGGCTTGACTGGAAGCCGACCCCAATATAGTTAATAATAATAAATAATAATAAATGTTTTATTGTTTCTTATTACATTGTCATGCAACACAAAAATTGAGGCATCCCCTTTAAGTTAAAGAATACTTGTGATGGGATTGCCTCGCCAAGTTGGGAAAAGGCTAGGCAGATGAGTATTGTATCCTTTTATAGCAGCAATACAGGATGCGGAAAATAAAAAGGGACGACATGCAACACCAAAAAAAGTTGGATTTGTCGTGATTATTCGTACCTTTTCTGACATGTTATCCAGTATTGCAAGTCTACGTGAGGTACGATGTTCAGATTAAAGCCGGAGTGTTCGTATTCATTTCCCTTGTGACTCTGATGTTATCTAGACAGTGTCATTTGAATGTACTACTATGTTCATCCTGTACATTCACTGTAGCTGCATAAAACAGAACAAATAAATATTAAAGTAGCAACAGTTACAAAGATTGAGTTGTTGTTACATCTATGTCATAAAAAACACAAACTTGTGAGACTTCGATAAAGTAATAACTAACAAGAATTGGTGTAGATTATTAAGTTTTATTTAAATTTGCTTACCTATTATAACCTCGACCGAACCAACCGACCATGACGGGAGCTAAGTTCGCTTGCTCATGCCATTTGAACCTAGCCTGTCCGTAGCAGGGTGCCCTAAAGCTCCCTGGGCCCTTTATTCTGCTATTTGGCTATGCAAGTCATTAAACGAGACTGTAATTATTACTTTGGCTACCTTTGACCAAGTAAGTATGAATAATATCCCAAAAAAGTGGTTAATTTATCACACCGGCTACACAATTTAGTCATTATCTATACTAATATATAAAGCTGAAGAGTTTGTTTGTTTGTTTGTTTACTTGAACGCGCTAATCTCAGTAACTACTGGCCGATTTGAAAAAATATTTCAGTGTTAGATAGCCCATTTATCGAAGAAGGCTATATATCATCATTCTAAGACCATAGGAGCAGAGCAGTAATGAAAGTTGTGACGCAGACGAAGCTGCGCGGGTCAACTAGTATAACATTAAAAACCAGTCAAGTGTAAGTCGGACTCTCACATGGAGGGTTCCAGACATTATTATAATCCACTAGGTATTATACCGTTTAAATCAAGCACAATACTCGGAAAAACACGTCTTTTAATTTTTAAATATAATTTTATATATATCTTTTTTTTTACGAATACTATAGTAATAAAACTCTGTGAACATTTCAAATGTCTATCTGTTGCCATTATGATCAAGCATAAAACGCCAGAAAAACCCGTTTCTAATTCTAGCCGCAATTTAAATTTATTTTTATTATTTGTTATTATAGCGGCATCAGACTAAAAATTTCAACTGTCAAACTATTACGGTTCATGAGTTCATTGTTTTTGGGGATCTGATGATGGCGACCAGAAAGGTATGCATAAGCTGGAAACTCGTATACGGGAACCGATCACTTTTCCGCTTTTTTTTACCGAAAACTATTGACTGACGTCTTATTTGCTATATGCATTACTTGACACATTTTTATATCATCGAAGTATCATGTGTCATAGGTATTATTTTACCGAACTACATTTCGCCGATTTACATTATAACTTTTTGCTATCGGCCGAAGCCTCTTTTGAACTTTTTTCATTTGCCAAATGATTTATTTGCCATATTTTCATCACACCGAAACAACATTTTACGGAATATTTATCTTATATCTTATACTAATATATAAAGCTGAAGAGTTTGTTTGTTTGTTTGTATGTTTGTTTGTTTACTTGAACGCGCTAATCTCAGAAACTATTGGTCCGATTTGAAAAATTCTTTCAGTGTTAGATAGCCCATTTATCGAGGAAGGCTATAGGCTATATGTCATCACGCTAAGACCAATAGGAGCGGAGCAGTAAGGAAAATTGTGATGCAAACGAAGTTGCGTAGGTCAACTAGTCACAAATATATAGCCCGCTACTTGGTACCATTTTCAATTTTAAATTAAAAATTCAATATGTTGTGCTATCAAATTTTGTGACAGAAACGAATCGCTGTAAAACCGACTACACGCAGTCTTGTCTGCGCTACCCCTAGAGTGTAATTTATTTAATTTACTTGCATGCTGCCACATGCCTGCTTGCATGCTGCATGTTTGTTTGCACGATGCATGCCTGCTTGCATGCTGCATGTTTGTTTGCACGATGCATGCCTGCTTGCATGCTGCATGAATGCTTGCACGCTACATGCCTGCTTGCATGCTGCATGTTTGTTTGCACGATGCATGCCTGCTTGCACGCTGCATGCCTGCTTGCACGCTGCATGCCTGCTTGCATGCTTCTAACTGGGACCACTTAAAACCACCTTTGTTAACCATCACCACCACCACCACCATCATCACCAACATCACTACCACAGCACCATTACACCACTTAAATTAAAAGAGTGGCATAATTAATGTTCGGAAACATATTACTTGGAACGAATGTTATTTCGGCAAGTGTAACTTTGGTAAAAAGTTTTTCGACCAAATGAAACGTCGGAGTGACGAAAAAAATCAAATTGATAATAGGTCATTTGATACAGTGGCAGACGTGACTTCGATGAAGTAAAAAAAAAACGAAATGATATAGTTGAAAAGTTTTAGGTGATATGAACTTCGGTCAAATGTTTTTCGAACTTATGATAGGTAACCCTCGTACAAACCTTCAATTGGTCCTTTTAAATATTGTTTCAAAAGTCTCATAAAATCTCGTGTCTGCGTCGTAAGTTGTTGAAGGTCAGGTCTTATTATGTCACAAAAAAACATTTTTTTTGCGATTATCTAGGTTTCTATTGCTCCAATGATGTTAGTTAGACCTATGATCAAAATTGTAGAGCGTAAAATTTTCAACAATTTTTGAAACGAACATTTTTTCATGAGAGAGAGCACAGCCGTAATAAGGTCACCCGTTAATCTCGGTGATTAATACCTAGTTGAAAGGTAAGAAATGCAGTTGAAATATTCTTTTCTTGGCAATTTTTCGCGAACTCTTCGATATAGCTCTTGGACGATATCTTAAAAATTGAAATCATTATGTTATCTAAACTAAGACTCGAATAAATCTGTGATTTGCCGAAAAATTGCGACTAAAGAGAGAATGCTTACGGCCAATACTAACTCCAACAGGAATCGCATTTATCACATAATATGTTTTGTTTGTCGTCTAAAATATGGGAGAAATACTTTTTTGTCGAATTCATAAGCGAACGATAAATATAGTATATGGTTTTGAGTGTTCGTTTGAGCAAAGTATAGAAAAGCAATTTTTTGCACACTCCCGTTGGCGTAATCATCGTGGTTGGGATCATTTGAATCCGTCTGATGAGGACTATATTTATTGTGGTTGGGGACAATGACCTGATGATGGAGACCAGAAAGGTGGATAGTGGAACTCTTAGTTGGCTTATTGTATAAACATCGTGTTTAGGCTCATTTTAATCGTACGGTTGGGTACCAATCACTGTAGTTGGTAACAAGGGTCTGATGATGGAGACCAGAAATATCGATAATAGATTAATTTTTTGACTACTAGTATAACCATCGTACTTGGGCTCATTTTGAATCCGAACATGGATCTGATGACTGAGACCAGATGAGTTAGACCATTGAAGCTGATAAAAATACTGTGACAAAGTCTGTCATTTAACCAACACAAGGAAATAAAATTGGAGGGTCTGCTTGTAATCCCAATATAACAGCTTTTTATTTAATACACATGAAAATGTATTGTATAGGTACGATTCTTATGACAAAATAACAATTTGTAAAACTTTTGTCGGTCTGTCTACCTAAAACCATCGTTTTATGCGGTATCTCCAAAACGGCTCGATCAATGTGGGCGGAACTTTTACCAGCAGATAACCGATATTATAAGAAGTAAATTATTTTAGATAAAGAATAAGGAATCAGTGCTATAACATTTAAAACAAATGATTACTAACTAAGCAATTAATTTCAACCCATTAAAATACTTTTAACGCGTAAGTTGCGGGCAGTTAGTATCACACTGTAAATGGATACTGTTATGACAACAGGACCTACTTCGACATTAAATTTGTATGGTCAATATCATGCAATAATTTATTATCCGACGTAACTGAAACACTGGATACAACTTCAATAAGTTGTATCTACCCCTACCTTTTGAGTTAAAACACGATGTGTATAAGGAGCCAACTAAAAGAATCCAGTAGGATCTTTTGGTTGGCTCAACTAAGAAGTTGGCTCACTTTTAGGCGTTTCTGGTGCCCCATCATGAGAACCTTGTTACCAGCTAAAATAAATAGTACTTGTTAGGTAAATTAAATGAGCCTAAACACGATGCGTATAAGAGTAGTCAACTAGAAAATCACCTTTATGGTTTCCATCATCAGATCGTTGTTATCAGCTACAATAAATAGTTCAACCCGTACGATTCTTATGAGCCAAAACACGATGGTTATAAGAGTAGTCAAATAAGTGAACCACTACTCAATGGGTTGTTACCAGCTGAAATGGATAGTGCTCATCAGAAAGATTCGAATGAGCCCAAATACAATTGGTATAGGAGGAGTCAATTAAGAGAGCCGCTACACACGTTTATGACTTTCATCATCAGCTTGTTGTTGCCAGCTACAATTAATAGTACCGCCCCGTACGATTCATATGAGCCCAAACACGAGGGTATAAGAGTAGTCAACTAAGTAAGCCACTGCTCACTCTTATGGTATCTATCATCTGATCGGTGTACCAGCTGCAAGGTGTATTGGAACTAAACATACATTGCAGCTAGTAACAACGATGTGAGCACTAGCTCATCAGAAAGATTCAAATGAGCCCAAATATGATGGGTATAGTCAATTAAAAGAGCCGCTATAAAACTTAATGGCATCCATCATCAGATTATTGTTACCAGCTTACACTGAATAGTACCGCCCCGTACAATTCATACGAGTCGAAACACGATAGAATTTTATGGAAATTAGCACAACCACGACCAGCATACTTGTAAGAATGTATGTGAAATAACTTTTCGAGACTACGTCTGAAGACATATTCAAGGTCTTATAAGTATGCGTTGGACATGATTGAAATCGACAAAAAAAAAAATCATATTCTTGCTCTTCTTTAGATGATAAAAAAAACTACTATAGGTCTCAATTCAATCGACCTCTGGGTTAGAAATGACCAGTCATCATTGGGAAAAACGGATCTTTGATAGATGCCTTAGCTTTCGAGATTCAAATGGGCCAAGCTAGGGTAGGTGCTCCCCAAGTCAGCCACCTCTAAACCCTTAGGTATATTGTTTTGAACCAGTGATAGACTAATATTTGGCGAGAAATTTCGACTAGTTAGCGACTATTTTTTATGTAATCAAAACTAAAATACCTGATGGTGGCCATGGCAGTGTCAGTCACACATCACTGCCACATTTTATTTTTTTACTATTTATAGGCACATGGAATTCCCTGCCGGAGTCTGTGTTTCCTGATAGCTGCAACCTGGGAGTCTTTAAGTCAAGAGTGAATAGGTTATTTCTAGGCAAGCGTGCTCCATCTTCGATCACATCATCGCTTACCATCAGTTGAGATGGTGGTCAAACGCGTGCCTATAAATAGTAAAAAAAAAAAAAACTTGTGACTGAGTGACTGACAAACAACGCACAGCCAAAACTACTGGTCGTAGTGACTCCTCTGTGAACTGAAATTTGGCATATAGTGGCACACTAAGATAGGATTTCCCGAAATACCTACGGGAACTGGTAAGAACGGGATATGGGCTTTCGAAGTGGCGGGCAAGAGCTAGTGTACACTAAAATTATAACAACATTCCTAATTGTTTTATTAATAAATCGCTTCATCAATAACGAAGTGATCAGTAAATAAAATTTGACGTGGCCTCTGACGTATAAACCATACAGTTGCCATAGCAAAAAATGGCGTTTTCGCAAAAGGGACGGAGATATTCGTTTAAAATTGTCTTATTATTTCGTTACTTTTTCGATCAATTTTGATTCTGTTTTCACTTTTAATACTATATTTATGTTATTTTTTTGCTAAACTGGTTAGATATTAAACAGAGAATTCTACAAGACAACGGAGTAAAACGAACCTGGACAGAACGAACATACAAAAACAAAAAAAAAAACCTAAAAAACAACAGCCATGCATGTAGCAACATTTTCAATTCGTCAATTGAGCAGTCGTTCAACCCTAAAGTGATTAACGACATTATGTAGGCATTATACATTCATCATTCGTCGTGTGCACGCTATGTATCGTGCCGCCATCACCGCCGAGACGAAACACACTACATATTGATTGCAAACTGCTTTATTACTCCCTAGTTATTTTGGGATCTCGAATTAGTACCGCTTTACGTTTGACAATTTAAAGAACTAAGAAAGAATAATGATTCGTCAACCTTTAAAGTAAGAGTGAACAGTTCAAGATCTCACAACCCCAGAAGTTTTTTTTTTAAGTTACTTTTTGTTACTCAGAAAAGTGAGTAACAGTACATATTATGTGTAAGATAGAGTAGTATGAGTATTAAACATGGGTATCGATAAATAACGAAAATGAAAGTCCGACTGGATTCGGAAAGATGCAAAATGCACCTTTCTTGATTTTTGTCATCATAATCATTTCAGGCGAAAGACGTCCACTGCTGGACATAGGCCTCCCCCAAGATGGGGGGGAGGGGCGTTTGAAATAATTGCCACGCTTGGCAGGCGGGTTAGCGATCGCAATGTTGAGTTTTAAAGAGAACGCTGCTGCCCATTCTCTGGCGAATCCCTTAGTCGCCTCTTATGACATCCACGGGAAGTGATGGAATATGATCTAAAAAGCCTGTTGGCTTAAGATAGCAGCAATGCATTCAAGGTTAATTTTGTTAGATACCTAGGGCTTGCAGGTAAAATTACTTGCAAGCCGAACATTTTTACATAGGACTGTGAGCATCATTTGCAAATACCACAAAAGATTTGGAAATATCTCGTCCAAAAATACACTTTGACAAATAGGAAGGAATTAGAAAAACCGGTCAAGTGGGAGTCGGACTTTTATGCGAAGGGTTCCCGTACAATAAAACGAAATAAAAACTCGTTTCTTGTATGGGAGCCCTTTAATTCTAAATTTAATTTATTTGTTGTTATAGCGACAATACAAACACACTCTCTGAAAATTTCAAATTTCTACCTTTTACGGTTCTTGAGGCATCAAGCAGATGGATGGACGGACGCGAGACGGACGGATGGACAGCGGGAGGTTAACCCTACTACTAAGTAGGGTTCTGTGGGTTAACCTTCGCATACGGAACTCAGAAAAGCCTCAAACGAAGTTCCTTAAAAACCTCATGAATGTATACAAATTCATGAGGTTTTTAGACATTGAGGTTCCATTTAGGTATTCCATGTGCGTTCCACATCTGGTATTCACAAGGATGATATCATCCTCAAAAAAAAATGCCACTAAGGTGACATTCTGTAAACAGCCATGAACTTGGCATGACAGTTTTTGTTACCGAATAGAATATACATAGATCCGCGGGGCTAAACAGGCCACTTTAGCAGAATCAGAAAGCTGATTCGGAAATTTCGAAGATGCTATCTATGTTATGTCAAGAACTGGTGTAAACACTAAAAAAAAATCTTTTCTTTCTTTCAATTTCAGCAATCCCATCATCCCATTTGCAATCATTTATTGAAGAGTTCCGTCCATTGCCTACCTCGTTCTTCGTCAGATGTTCACCAAATCGAAAATACTCTTCTGAACAAAAAAATAATCATCCAAATCCGCTGACAATTGGCGAAAATATCTCCGAACAAACATATTACATGGGATCTCATCATCAGATCCTAATTTATACCTTCCATCATCAGCTCAGCAACATGAAATGATGATTACCAGGCACGAATATCTAAATTGCGTTAGAAATTTAATGAAAAACATTGTATTTGCTACTTGAGGGTTGCCCTCGGTTTCCATAGGATCCCATCATCAGATTTTGACTGGGTGACAATGGGACCAATCAAGAAGTATATACTTTCAGATGAAACAAGAATTTTTCAAATCGGTTCATAAATGACGGAGTTATGAGATAAAAAACAAAACAAAAAAAAAAAAAACGGAATAGGGTATTTTACTAAAAAAATCTAATTAGTCCGTCTGATGAATTTGGTACATTTTTACCAAGCCATATATGACGTCACGTGTGTCTTCAACTCGCTGTATCCTCTTTATTTTTTGTTTACGTGAAAAAAGAAAAAATATGACATACTAGCACTTCGCTCGCGACTTCGTCTGCGCAGATTAGGGATGCAAATAAAGAATTTATGAGAATGTTGTTAAAAAAATACACTTCTGGACACATCTATTGGCCCACCTTGTATTTTTAGTTTCCTTTGTTCCTAGCTAAAATTTTATATTAGGTCGAGCAAAAAGTTTTTATGCAGTTTTGAACCTGGCACATTCACAATTTCATTCAATAGTCTTTTTTTGAATTTCAAACACAGAATTTAAAGAAACAAAAGACAATTTGGAGCCTGTTTGTTGATATCAAACAATCGAATACTAAGAAAACTTGGTTTTATTGGTTTACTTGGATTTAATTCTTGAAAAAGTGATTGATATCTTTGGTTTTGCAACAAACATTACTTATTCTTAACATTAAGGTGAGGTTCTATCAATAATCTATGGATACTTCACCTGAAGTCACCGCCCAAGCTGTGGCACTTATTCAGGCCGGACACAGCCAAAGAAACGTGAGTGCTCAACTTAATTTAAGTCGATCTGCGGTCCGAAATGTTTATCTGAGGTACCTAGAGACTGGCGGCTTTGTTCGTCGCCAAGTAAGGCCACGATCTCGGGTCACAACTAAAAGGCAGGATCGATTCATCGTGACGACCAGCTTGAGAAATCGTCACCTTACCTCCATTGAGATACAAAACCAACTTCGCGACTTCCACGGAGTATCTGTGAGCGCTCGAACTGTTCGGAGAAGGTTAAAAGAACGCGATATGGTACCACACAAGCCAGCTAATGGGCCCAAACTAACGCGAGCCCACCGAACAGCGCGCCTTTATTTCGCACACAGTCATTTAAATTGGACACAGCAAGATTGGAGCCGTGTACTCTTTTCTGATTAGTCTAAAATTGTGTTACATGGCAATGATGGAAGGAAGAAGGTCTACCGACGTAAGGGAGAGCGTTTCGCACAATGCTGCTTTGAAGAGAGGGTTGCTTATGGCGGTGGCTCATGGACTGTCTGGGGCGGTATATCCGCGAGCGACAAAACTCAACTTGAGGTTGTTACAGGACCACGGCTGCCAACATTAAATGCTGAAAGGTACATTCGTGAGTGCTTAGAACCTCACGTGATACCATACGCGGACTATGTGGGCCCAATTTTCCAAGAGCCCATGCGGCCGGCATCGTCAGGGAATATCTTCGGGATGTGAACATCACAGTTATGGACTGGCCAGCCAGAAGCTCAGACATGAACCCCATTGAGCACATGTGGGACGAGCTAAAAAGACGTGTTAGGGCTCGTCAGCCAGTTGCCCAGACGATGCAGGAGTTGAAAACTGCCATAGAAGAGGAATGGGAGATGATCCCTAAAAATTTCATAGAGCGGTTGATAAACTCTATGCCTAATCGTAAGAGAGCTGTGGTAGATGCCCATGGAGGCAACACGCGTTATTAAATTAAACCTTTATTTGATAAAACATGTTTTTTATTCAAAAATCAATTGCCTTTAACAAGGCGCATATCCGACTTGTTAGGCGTAGCTCCATGTCGTATGGTAATCTGAATTCAAATTTAAAACAATACGATCGAAAAAGATGGTAAAATGTATCAGGTTTAAAACTGCATCAACAGTTTTTGTTCAATCTAGCAATCATATTTCGGTAGGGGCCATCGAAACCTAAACTCTAAGGTGGGCCAATAGATGTGTCCAGAAGTGTATAAAATAAAGGCCATTGCAACGTTTTTATTTTAGTTTGTATCGATTTTTAACAAAAGTAATGAATTAACGTGACGTGAAACAGAACGCATTTAAAAATAACAATCAGCGTTTAGTGACGTCACAACTGTTATGACAAAGAAAAGGCAACCTTATTTCTTTGAGTTAAGACAGTTCATGACATGTGTCAGACAGGAGTCGCTCAACTTCCTTTTTCGGGCGAAATGTACAATTTGCAGTTTTAAACCGCAATTTCATGTATGGTCTATTTTACATAGAATTCTTTCAAATGGAAGCAAAATATTGCACGGTCCCTATTAATAAAAACAATTTTCACCCCCTACTTTACCCCTTTATGGGGGAAATTTCCAAAATTTCTTTAGAAACCGACGTTTCCGATTCATAATCTACCTCTGTGCCAAATTTCATCTTTATAGGTCTGGCAGTTTTGAGCTTTCGTGATTAATCGGAAAGGTGAATGAATGAATAAGTGTCCCTTAGATTTTATAGACACATAGAAGATAGACAAAGAAGAGAGATGTACTAACTTTATTAAATCTGCGGGGCTATTCTCTAAGCCCGAAGTCCGTACTTTCGGCTTAGTTGCGGGCGTATTGTACTCCGTATTACTTAACCACTAAGGATGAATGACAATGCGATTTGACAGTGAGATTCAAATCGTGTTGTCATTCATTCTTAGTTCGGGTTCGGGACTAATCGAAAGTCAGTAGGTGATACGGAGCATAATACGTCAGGAAATAAGCCCGAAACTACGGACTTCGGGCTTAGAAAATAGCCCCTCTGGTCTAGTCACGCCTTTATCCACCAAAGTCAGCACACGAGTAATTATGACATAGGTAATGGGTCCCGCTGGAAAAAGACGAAGAGGACGGCAAAAGAAACGATGGGTCGATGACATAGTAAAAGCAGCTGGGAAAGACTGGATGAACACCGCCCAAGACAAACAAAAATGGACAACGTTGGAGGAGGCTTTTTACCCTACAAGGGCCATACAATAATATTTATATATTTGTATTTTATGTACATCACTAAAAACTGTAACTTATCTAATGGTATGGATGAATAAAGCTTTAATAATAATAATAATGGATACTATTATGTCATCACCTTTATTTTTCTCAAGAGTTGCATATTATAAAGCTCATTGGTACCAAATTAACATAATACCAAACAGATTTCTGAATCGAGAGTTCGAAGTTTTTTTTATTATTAATGAATTCTGATATACAAAGGTGAATATCAGGCTTCGGCCGACCCGTCCTTCGTAAAATAACTATTTACTGTAAGGCTATATATTTATAAGGAAGAAGGATGTCTTAAGGGGAAGATAAATCGTCTTTAATACGACAGATAATCACTATGTTAATATTGTTAACACGCCAAAAACACACTTAGACACCAGAAAGTACTTAAAAACTAAATAAAAACTGGCCAACAGCGAGTTACACGAAGGGTTCGGTACCATAAACTGAAAAAATCCGTTTCTTGTTTGGGGCCTCCGTCACAGTAGGCCACTCACTACCTTTTACTTTATAATTTAATTTTTATTATTTCTTGATACATCGGCATGGAAATACAAACTTTGTATAAATCAACGGATTCTATTCGGTTCATGAGATACAGACGGATAAAAAGTGGAGGCTTAGTAATTAAGTTCCGTTGGTTACCATTTGGGTATGGAACCAAAACAAAAAACCATGCAAAAAAAAAGGACAGTTCTGCGTAATTACTGTAGGTATTTTAACAAGGAACCAAAAACACGGCTATTAAGTATCGCAACAATAAGAGTAAAAGGTCACGGATGCATCTATTTTAAATCAGAATTGCGCGGGAGTTAGGTAAAGAATGAAAGCTGTCGTACAGTTGCCTCATCCGCATACATCACTGGTATCTTAATGTCTATAATGATCGCGTTGAACTAAAACGGTAAACAACGTGGCCTTGAAAGTTCGTCGAGATCAAGAGTAAATGATTGACAAAGATTTGAACTTAAGGCCGGCGCGTATATTATGACGGAGTGCACCGCAGAGCATGCTCGCGAAGTTTTTTAAACGCTCGACATAACAGGGACCGTGCACAGCGTTGACTATGCCATCTAATGTCGCATATTCGAAGTTTTAAGGGTCAGAATACTTGGCATTGACGCTTCTGTGCTGCCACCTGTGGTTCCTGCACACTCAGTTTAGGGGAACGAGCGCGAAGAAGACTATCGTATATAGGTACTAGAAACATACTTGACAGTGACATTTCTGTGCTGCCACCTATAGTTTCTGCACGCTCCCTCTAGGCGAGGCGAATTTCTACCCGAGAATGCGCGCGGATGCGCGAGTATGCCCTAGACTGCATACTCGCCACACCATCGTCATTCGTTTTCCACTTCTTCTAGTTTCTCTAGTTTTTTGAGTCTAAACGTGTTCGACTGCAAGTGAATGGGAGGAGTAGGGCGCATGCGCGGGCAGTCGCGTTCCTGCGCGCTACCTTTCGCATGTAGTCGCTTCGATGCTCGAGGAATTCATTGTTGAGTTAATCGATTTTAGGTACTATTTCAATGAAGATAATGTCGATGATAGTTTGACAGTGAAAAATACTTTGCGCTGCGCTCCGCCAGACGTGCGCCGGCCCTTAAATGCCGTTAAATGTTGTATCCGACACTGGCGAAGCTGAAAGCTTTTTGATGTTTTAGATAGTAGCTTTATTTATCTATCCAATTTCTTTTCACTAAATTGATGTTATCAAGTCTCTGCCTACCTTATATTTTTAATATCTAGCTGAACCGGCAAACGTTGTTTTGCCATATAAAAAGATAGCCAACGACCTATTCTCAAACCTACCAAATATACTCAAAAAAATTCATAAAAATTGGTCACGCCGTTTCCGAAAAATTCGATAGCAAACACCGTGACACGAGATTTATATTGAAATGATAATCGAGTTATTATGACATATGTAATAGTTATCATTATTTCGTCGCTTTTATTGTCTTCGAAAATTGCATAAATATTATAAAGTTCACGGGTGTTAAAATTAACATAATACCTATCAGATGCACCTGGTAACTTTGAGAAGAAAAATAGAGTAAATTGAAGACGTGTCTGACCTTGAATGTCAAGCAGACCTGGCGACGTTCACCTACTTGGGTAGCATAAATTTAAGCAAATATCGCGTGGTTTAATAATATCACATTGTGCACCAATGATTATGCGAATAGTTTTGTAGAGATGGGACAGTCCTTATTTGTAGATAAACGCGTCGACTTGAGAACCTCATCCATTTTTACCCACGTAAAAAAATAGTCTAGTACGAAATTACTTTATTTGTTTGATCATGTAATAAATTAGGTTTGGGACTAATCGTAAGTCCATAAGTGATAATGTTCGCGACGAACCATCACAATAGTTTTGTGTAGCTCGCGTACATAAGGAGCCTATGTAATTAAATCAAATATTTAAGAGCCTATGCAATATTTAAGAGATTATGTATTTGGAATAGTTGTAGTTTGATAGCTATGTGACAGAATTAAAATCATAAATGTTGTAGTTTTCCCCCGGACACATAAGATGTACTTGGGGAACTTATTTCCTTGAATAAATAGATAGGTAGGGCTACACATTTTCCCTACACATTCCTGGTAAACCCTTAAAAGGTATGGATCTGATAGCTGGTAAAAGTCAATAGTAGAGAAAGTACACAGGTATTGAACATTTCAAACATACCGACACAGGACAGTTACTCAAAGGTAATACGGTGGATAGCAAAAAACCACCATTTACAGACACCTTCATTTACTAAACATACAGAAAATCTAGGCATTTAGACTCTAAATACCTAGAACACACAACACACATGTTTTTACACTTGAAGCCTGGCATTGAGCCCTATTCAAATATGTACACATCTTTATGGTCAGATGAGGCATAAAGCCACAATTTAGGAAAATGTAATAATACAGATTTTTTCCCCTTCCGGGTTCCTGACCTTACTTAGTACTTCCACCCTTAGAAGGGTGGCTTCGAAAGTTGTGTATCTAGATAGAAGGATGATGCACCTACCTTCTGACATATAGCACAACAGCCCATGGGACACAGTTTTTCGGGAAGTCAAACCTAAATAGTAGACAAGTTCATACTTGTAGATAGATTCGATAGTTAAATGCAACAAGCCCACCAGAGAGCAGGGTTGACGGGTTGATTTTCACCCCATTCGACGGGGAATTTTAAGGGCTTTACAGAGAGGTGCAACAACCCCTATCCAGACCTAGAAAAGACCTAGATATAGCCAGAAATGTACTACTGTTATAGTTAAAGTTACAGTTAAAAATAAACTCAAACAGTTAGTGGTGTTTGGGCCTCGTTACGGTAAAGTAACATAGTACGTTAGCAAACACATAGAAAATGGAAATTTGTAGTCACTGGCAGAAGAAATATAGTATTTTTAACTAGAAGCAAAATAGTCGCGAATTTTCTTTTAAACCGCTAGCTGCAGTGTTATCTGAATTCCTGCATCTTATTTATTCCTGGTAAGCATACATCCCTCACCCCAATCTACCCCGAAGACAGCAAGTAAGAAGAACGTTGCACACGTGGTACGGAGAACCTCAGTATCCCGGTACTGGACGTCAGCGCGGCTGGACGCAGTCGGGTGGTCACAGTTCACGTCGAAGGATTAGAAGAAGGATAGACCTACCCCATCACACCCCCTTCCAGTCGATCATGCCCGTCTGGTACAGATAAGGAATAGAATATGCCCGTAACTAAGCCCGAAACTACGGTCTTCGGGCTTAGAAAGTAGCCCGCCTCTTTTTTTGTTTTTTAAAAGGATGGAAAATCATCAAATGACTCCGCTCTGGGTGAAGCAGAAGGGAGTGTCAGACTTTTACTGACTAAAACCCATCCGTGTTTCTCCAAGTGCCCTTTGCGTTCCAGCACTACGGTGCGTCTTTCGAACGGATTCCGCACCCCGACAGGCACTGGCCCTAGCGGGCCCCGTCTCCCATGCTGACAGCTCTTTAACACAGCGCGCCGTCGACCCGGGCCTGGTTCTGATCGGACGGCGAGCCGTACAATGCTCGACGTCTGCAGGCCCGCGCCTACGGTGGCTGGAAATCACCCTGCATTTGCAGGGCCCCTGGCGCCCCTAGCGTCGGGAGTCCCCGACGCCAGGGGCGTCTTCTTCTGGTGCGGCGGCTGGGTCGTGAGGTTTCCCTCTCTCTCACACGTTCGGCCTCTTTCTTCGCTAGCATTATTGCTTCGCAGAAGGAGGTGGAGGTGGTTCTCGCTCCGGACCATAGATTGAACCAGGGCCGGTTGCGAGAGGTCGCCGCCGCCAAGAGAGTAGCCTCCCTGGGCTTAGCAGGAAAGCAGTAAAATTTTACTATAAATTTAACACTCGTTTCGTACATAATATTTATTTGAATTGCTTACTATGTTCATATTTTTGTATCATACAAATTGTGTATGTCGCATAAAATTAAACCAAAATATTAACGGTAACGATACTGTAACGTTCACATACGTCAAAAAATTAGTGCTCGGCCTTCAAATCATCACTACCAAGAGGTAGGTGAAATAGCGAACAATGGAAACCTATCACTAATTAACAATAAAAAGGTTTATTATTCTTCTTCTCCTTCTGTGTTGGCGGCAAGGTCTAATGACCCCACACATCCTAGTGTTAGTTTCTAAACCACCTCAAGGGCCTCTGACATAGTTTATTTGGCGGCCGAGACCACCGGCTTATACATGCCTTCCAAAGCACGGAATCTTGTTTTTATCAAACAATCTGGTGATTCAAGCCTGCAATGTCCTACTACTACTACTACTACTGTCCTGAGTTTTCCAGTTTGGCTAGGCCTGCAATGTCCTAGCCAAACTGGAAAACTACATCACAAAGTATGGTCTTCCCGTGGGAATCAAACCCACAAACATCGGGTCACAAGGCAAACGCCTAAACCACTCGACCACGGAGGCAGTTCGAAAAGGGTTATTGTGAATATTGTTATGACCTTATAAGTGAAATATCTTCTAAATGGCGACGAAAAACTATTTAAAATTAATATACTTTTAATTCCAATGCATACAATTAATTAGTTTTTAAACCTTTTTTTTTCTTACAGAAGCTATTAGGATTGCAGCCCGTTTTATGCATAATTTTCGTATTATTTTTTTGTTGTTTTCTTGCCGTCTAATTAATACTTTTCTAACAACTCATTTTGGAGAAAATAATGGAACGAGGAAGACGTTTTAGGAAGGTACTGTTAAATAACTGATTTTATTTTCGACAAACTTTGCCTTTATTCTTATTTATTTTAGATCAGTGCGTCATTTTCAAAGGGTTTTACAGAATAAAACTTTCATAAACAAACGTTTTTTCCCTTCTTTTCTTTTTTACCTTCAAACTGGAAAAAAGAATATCAAGTGTCCCGTACAATTCTGTTTGCCTATCTCGAACAAATACACTGCTGATGTTTTTTCGCCATTTTATGGGTTGGGCTCACTGTCAAAGTTGTTCATAACGAGGAATAAATACAATGAATTTTGTTGGAAATGATTTTGCGTTACTTTTGTAAAGGCCTGTATAGTGTAGGTAACTATACTTTTTTCAGTACCCACCTCATTTGCAGCTGCCTCATTCTTCACTCAGTAAATACATCCAACGTTCTAGGACCTGTTTAATATGCTTACTGACAATGAGTGTTTTGTATAAATTACTAAAACCGACATATTCGACAATTTTGTAAGTTATATCATACATTTTCTGCTTTATTAAACATATATTGCTGCTTTATTATTGCGAAATTGTAACAATTTTGTCAGTATTTCACAAACTTATTTTTCTGTCAGTTATTCTTCCACACATTTTTACTAAAACTTGGAAAATTCAGGAAACAGTTGGATAGTATTGGAGTTGTCATTCAGTGTTATGCACATTTTTGTAGCAAATCTTTTGTACTCAAAAGTGAGAAAACATTTTTTTTTAGGATGGGAAATCATCAAATGACTCCTCTCGCTCTGGGTACAGCAGGAGGGAGTGTCAGACTTTTACTGACTAAAACCCATCCGTGTTTCTCCTAGTGCCCTTTGCGTTCCAGGGTACGGTGCCTCTTTCGAACGAAGTCCGCAGCCCCAGCAGGCACTGGCCCTAGTGGGCCCCATCTTCCGTGCTGACATGTCATTGTCCTTGAGGCGCGTTGGGATCGCAGCGCGCCGCCGACCCGGGAACAGTAAAGAACCATGTGAGTGAAAACTGCTTGATATGTGCCGCCGGCATTCTGTTATACGAGTATTTTGGTTTCAAACATTGCAGTTTGCATTATACAGAGCGCAAAAATTGAGAAAAGGGTTCCGATTATCGAAACATTTTTAGCAATCCTTAAAAAAAAGGTCTCAATTCCAACATTCTTATGTTCCTCGATATCTCACACATTTTGTAGACAACCAAAAATTCTCTTATTAAATCTATATAGAGCACCGGTTTTTCAAGTATTCGGTATCCACACATCCTGATAACTAAATATATGTATCAACAAATGCATTGCAACATAATCTGCATCACATTAATAATCTTTGACCAATAGCGGTTCTAAAAAACAAATAAATCCTCCTCATTGCTATTCTGGGTTTTTGGTATATAAAGACGAGCTCGAAATACAAAAATCAGATCGAAACAAATAGTTGACATCCCAATAGCAACATGGTAAGCTTTGGTTTTTTGTTACTAGTTTTAAGTTTTTTTTTTTTATATAAAATGTGTAGGTAATAAAAGGTTACTTTTTCGTTGTCTATTTAAATAAATTAATTAAGTATTTATCTTTGAAATATGCTTTTGTGTCTTTGCTTATAATTTTAATAACATTAGTGTTAATGTTTTGATATCGTTTTCATTTTATGTTTTATTTTGACACAAAAGTGAACGTTACAATATTTTTGCCTATTGCAACTAAATTGACAAACTCCCACCAATGCCTCTAGTTATACTAAATAATATAAGAGCCTGCTCATCACGAAGTAAAAACTACCAATTTTTAAACCTCTTCCAGAAATTCCTAGTGGTTTTCGTCGTAGCGATCGCGTGCGCAAGCGCCGACGTCTCTCAAGTCAGTGACGCGAACGCACCTATAGTCAGGTCCAGCTACGAGAGTAACCCTGAAGGCACCTTCGGGTACGCCTTTGAGACCGGCAATGGTATCGTCGGCCAGGCTGATGGTGTTGTCAAGAATCCGGACTCCGTAAGTTATTTTGGGAAGTTTAAACTGTCTTAATCTCTTTTCAGTATTTTTTTTTTAAACTAAGACCAGGAGTAGTATAATACAAGTTTTGCCTGTGGTTCGCTCGCGTTCAAATTTATTTTCGCATGAAAAATAGCCAGTAATCTTCTATCGGATCCTTATCGCTGTACCAACATTCAACAAAATTGGTTCAGTGATCTAGGTGTGAAAGTGGAACTAACTTTTGCATTTTTAATATTAGTTAGGAAGTACACAATAATATCTTGACGTCTACCAAGTGCTAGGAGCTCGATGTGTAGCTTAATGATATCACGCAACTTGTTCTGGCTGGACTAAGCCACATCCATCTTCACCACATTCGATAAAATCCATTTACCGAAGCTATGAGGTAACAAAATTATTTCAAACTAGCGGACGTTACGCGGTTTCACCCGCGTAGTTCCCGTTCCCGTGAGAGTACGTGGATAAAATATAGCCTATGTTACTCCCTGAAAATCTAGCTATATATTGATGAAAAAATTTTTAAAATCGGTTCAGAAGTTTTTAAGTTTATTCGTTACAAAAAAAAAATACAAATCTTTCCTCCTTATAAAATTATTGGTATTAGTATAGAAGTATATATAGACAGGCTAAGCTGTGAAATTACATCTACTGTAGTTGGCTATAAAGTAATTGACACCTAAATTGAGATGCATTTATTTCAAATTCAATTTTATTCACAAAAGTTAAGGACGCCACTGCATTATATGTATTCTGTTTAGTAAAATATGTAAAATTATGTAATTCTAAAATGGTTTTCTGAATAATGGTTTTGAAAGGTTAAAACAATCTATATATATATGCAAAGAGTCTATTTATTTATTTATTTTATTATTTATGTACCTACACACAGAAAAATAGTGAAATTTAACATTATAATATTAGTACAAAGGTACTGCTTATTTCTAATGAAATTTCTTCCAGCAGACCTGCGATAGGAGAAATGAAAAAGAAATGTAGGCAAAAGTGTGTAAAAACAAGACAAGAAGAGTGTGTAAAGCCTTAAAATTAAATTAACAGATAAAAATAAAATATACATAAAATATATACCTATACCGAACACAATATTATAAAATAAATATATACAAATATATATATATACATATATAACTATCATAGTTGAGAGGAAAGATAGTGCTCTTTAAGACGCTTCTTAAAAAGAAAAATACACTTTAAATCTCTAATGCTATGTTATATGTATATGTTATATGTTATGTATTTAAATGTCTATGTTATTATCACAAATCAAAGTTAAGCTCTAACATATTTCAAATTGGAGAAACGTCATTATGTAAGTGTATGTGTATATAAGAACAATAGAAAACAAAGAATAATAACAAATAAAAAAAAAATAGAATAAAAAAATAGAAGATAGTAACAATATCATCAGCACTAATGCTAATAACGGGAGCCAAGTTAAAGAGAAAAAAATATAATATATTCCACATAATATTCCACACAACGCCATCTAGTCCCAAGCTAAGCAGAGCTTGTGTTATGGGTACTAGACAACTGATAAACATACTTATATATTTCTAAATACATACATATTATAGATAAACTACACCCATATTCATAAAGACTGCAGAAGTTCATTGCCTCAACCTTGTAGGTGAAGGGTTTCTTACATTACCACCGATGCCACCGTCTAGACAACATCATCATCATCCGATGGTGTGTCAAGGCCCAAATATATGTTAACGATATGTTAAATTAATGCAAGGAATACCGAGAATATATTTAAATTATATTGATCGATAAATAAAAGCTTTGGAGATCTTGTCGCCGGCAAATAAATTTATAGAAACCTGTTTTCTACCACGTCCTGATCACGTGTGTTCGTAGATGACACTGTCGTGATTAATTATTTACGTATCGTCTGATTAACAGTCTTTTAACAAGGAAGAGTGTGATAAATTATGTTTTAAACTTTAATTCCACGTGTTTTATTGTTATGATAATTGAAAACAAACCATTGTATTTATTTAAATTTCAAAGATTCCGATTGTAAAATATTTTATAGAAAGGATTTTATCATCCACAGAAGCCTGTAATTTGTTCACTTGTTTTCTCTTTGACCTAACTGTTAGCCTGAAACATGAAGTTGTAGTCTATATAAAACTATGCAGAGTTGAGACTATACAAACATTCATTTTACTATCGAAATTAGGTACTTTCAAATAAATGAAAGAGTGAGCTCCCATTGTTTGCCATTAACATGATTTTCTGCTTTTTGTTTTCAGGAAAACGCAGCCCTGGAAGTGACCGGTATAAACAAGTACATCGCTCCTGACGGTCAGGTCATCGAAACCAGCTACCTTGCCAACGAAAATGGATACCAGCCCCAGGTATAAACTTCATAACTATCTTCGTCTTTGTTGCTTTGGAGCGAATCAAGATGTTTGAACTGTCAGTCAAGGATTCATTTGAATGCCGCTTCTATTGGAGACTGTCATTGATCTTTTCTGACTACAGAAAAGATTTATCAACTCAACCTATAATAATATGACTGTTGAGAGCTAGATTTTCATTAATGGTATCCAGGATTTTTGAATGTAAAACCAAGTCGCACGCGTCTCTGTCTACTAAATTATCACCCGTTATTGTTTTGTATCTTTTCTAATATTATTTTCTTTTGTATTCTACAGGGAAGCCACCTCCCCACGGCACCTCCTACCCCTGAATACATCCTTCGCGCCCTGGACTTCATCGCTGCTAACCCCCCCTTACCAGCGGCTAGCGGTCCATCCAAGCCTAACTACGGTTAAGAAAAAAAGTCAACAGAGCGAGATAGTACAAACTCTACTGCCATTTTTGTAGTCAATAAAGTAATTTTGTTTGAGTATATTGTGTTGGATTTTTGTCGACATTAGTTTTCTTTCAAATATCGGCATTGCATTATTAGTGTACCACTGATGAACTTTGCGATTGTTTGGTACTGAGCTTGACCTTTGGAAGGCTGTCATCTATTCTGTACTGATTCCACAAAAAGATGCGTTTGCAGATTCACAAGCTTCAGTGTAACGTAAGATTTAAAAACACTTCAAGGATTGCGTCATAAAAAATAATTGCGAAGACTCCAGAGAAATATTTAGTGTACTTGGTTAGAACACTAATATAAAAAAATACTGTGTTATAACTTGGGTTGAGAGGTTGTCGCCTTGAGGGATGGGGTGACTTAGGGACCAATAATAATAATAATATAATATAATATTCCACACAACTATCACACAACGCCATCTAGTCCCAAGCTAAGCAGAGCTTGTGTTATGGGTACTAGACAACTGATAAACATACTTATATATTTCTAAATACATACATATTATAAAAAAACAAAAGCATCAACCAACACCATAGAAAGCTAGTTATGCAAAGAAAATTAACAAACGAGTTAAAATTGTAATATAAAAAATATGAAACCAACAGTTAATGAATTTTATAAAAATAATAAAAAGGCCTAAAAAATCCGTAACAAACAGCGGTACATCGATAGTTAAGAAATATTCTAAATGGCCTAAAGTTAATTATTCATGTTGACAAACTTGCTTTTGTGAACATGAAACTACCTATGTCTACTTTGCACTTTGGGTTTTACGAAATGATTCGATAATAAGTACACTTTTATCATATTTTGTGAAACGTGATTTGTTTGATGTTGACAAAAAGTGTATTAGCTGGTCTTAAAATAAATTCTTCTTAGGGTTCCTTTAGAATAAGACGCAAATTACTTACAAAATAAAAAATAGCTAAGTCTTTAATGTCCTCGAAAACGGTTTTCACAGTTTGTCCGTAAGAAGTTAAGAACCGATCATACAACCATTTTTGAAGTTTAAAGGACAAAATATTTAGGACTAAAAATCTAACTTTTTTAATTGCAGTTCTTCATTTTGATTTGGAGTCTAAGGGTGCCTGTCCATTTGCGTGGAGCGTGGCAGCGGAGCGAGGAAACGGAGAAATATAAACCAATCATGTCAGTCAAAATGTCAGTAACTCACGTGGTGCGGAAATTTTATGCAATTCCATTGGTAAAAATTTCTCCGTTTCTCCGCTCCACTGTCACGCTCCGCTGTAATGGACAGGCACCCTTACTGAGTGACAAAATGTCTTCTTCTTCTTCTACCTGGCGTTAATCCCGGCTATTGCCAGGGTCCGCCTTCCTACTTAGCTTCCTCCACTTTGCCCGATCTTGAACATCCTTCTCAGTTAGGCCATTGGCTCTCATGTCGGACTTAACGACGTCCAACCAGCGCTTGCGAGGGCGACCACGGGACCTAGCCCCAAGAACAGCCATATTCATGCATCCCCGACCAACGTACTCCATAGGGCGGCGCATGATGTGGCCATACCATCGCAGACGACACTCTTGCAGTTTTTCCCCCACGTCACGGACACCAAGACTACCTCTGATGAAAGAGTTGCGTATGCGATCGGATCGCGTTACGCCACTCATCCACCTCAGCATCTTCATCTCCGTGACGCGAAGCTCCTGGGTGTGTCTGCTTAGTGCTGGCCAACATTCACCGCCGTACAGTAGGACAGGCCGTATGATGCATTTATATATCTGCCCCTTGAGCTTAGGAGGCATTTTGCGGTCGCATACAACGCCCGTTACCTCGCGCCACTTCGCCCAAGCCGCGCCTATACGTGCTTGGACATCGTCGTCCACGTTGCCAGACTCGTGCAGCACGGATCCAAGGTACCTGAACGTATCGGACTTTCTGATCAGGTCCGAACCTATTCGGATGAACCTATTTGAATCCGTGCCGCCACAGGACATGTACTCAGTCTTCGCCACATTTAGTCTCAGACCACCGTTTTCAAGCGTGTCCTTCCAAATGTTGACTTTGCGCTCAAGATGGGCTTTGTTCTGATTAACGAGGGCGATGTCATCGGCATACATCATTAGCCATGGGGGCTTATCTTGGATGTTTGCCGTAACTACATCGAGCACTACGTTAAACAAGAACGGGCTAAGAGCCGAGCCTTGGTGAACGCCAACAGATATTGGGAAGCCATTCGATTCGCCAACAGCGGTCTGGACAGAGGACACGGAATCGCGGTACATGTCTCTGATAATGTCAATATAGGCCTCGGGAACGCCTTTGAAGCGCAGTGCCCACCAGATGGACTGCCGAGGTATACAGTCGAAGGCCTTCTGCAGGTCTAAAAAGGCCATATGAAAAGCTCTCCTTCTCTCTCTGTAAGCCTCAGCCAGATTCCGTAAGGCGAATACTGCGTCCATGGTGCTGTTACCCGCCCGGAAGCCATATTGACACTCAGAGACAGTACACTCGCTACGGAGCCGTGTGTCAATGATGCGCTCGAAGAGCTTCATGGTGTGGCACATGATCTTGATACCGCGGTAGCTACTGCAATCCTGTACGCTACCTTTGCCTTTGTATACAGGGATAATCAGGCTAAATCGCCACTGGTTCGGCATTTCCTTGGTGATCAGGATGCGGTTAAAAAGATCCGTCAGAAGGTCCACGCCATGTGGGCCCATCGCCTTCCACACCTCAATTGGCACATTGTCAGGCCCGACCGCTTTCCGGTTCTTCATGTGGCGAAGAGCAATGCGGGTTTCGTCGGGGGAAATAGGGGAAATAAGTCCAAGGTTAGGAGGCGGTTCGGGAGGAAGGTTATGGGGATGCTGTTTGTTAGACAGCTCCGCGAAGTATGTACACCATCTCTCCTTAACAGAGGGGGCATCGTAGAGCAGCTTACCCTGGGCGTCCCTTACACAGAGACATTTGCTAATGTCCCGTGCAGCTTTCTCCCGGGCACGCGCCAGCTTAAAAATAAGCTTTTGCCCCTCCGCAGTTTCCAGCTTGTCGTACAAGGGCGCCAGACTTTTGCTGCGGGCTCTGGCTACAGCTTTTTTGCAAGCGCGCTTAGCCGCTCCATATGCCCCTCTGTCATCCGGAGAGTTGGACCCTTGCCACTGTTTAAATAAAACCTTCTTCTTCCGAGTCGCCTCCTGCACCCCGTCATCCCACCACCACGTCTCCTTTTCTATGGTGCGGCCACCACGAGAAGTGCCAAGGACGCGCTTACCCGCATCGGTGATTGCTGAATGGATCCTACTCCAGATCTCTTGAGCGGACTCATGCGGAGCACTGATCTCGAGATGCTCGAGCTCCGCGATGAAGTCCGACTGCCTAGGACCATCAAGCAACCACCACTTTGTGCGGGGTTTGCGTTTTTCGGTCACTTTCTTTTTCGGTACAACCGCAAAGTCCAGGACAAGGAGGCGGTGTTGAGCCGTTAGGCTTTCACCTGGGATGACTTTGCAGTTGGTAACCTTGCCAATGTGACACCGTCTCACCAGCAGGTAATCTATTTGGGTTGAGTAGGCACCACTACGGTACGTAATAAGATGCTGGGGCTTCTTCTGAAAGAACGTGTTCGCGATGGCTAGGTCAGACAAAGCGCAGGTGCTGAGTATACTGACTCCCTCTGCATTTAGCTGGCCATATCCAAAACCACCGTGAACACGTCCGTACTCTCCAGCAAACTGACCTACGTGACCGTTGAGATCCCCCCCAACTAAAACACCTTCGGAATTCGGAATAGCGCGTAGTACGTCCTCGAACTCATCCCAGAAGGCCTCCTTTTCAGACTCACAGCAACCAGTTTGAGGAGCATAGGCACTGATTAGGTTCGTTACCGACCCTTCGATCAGCACCCTAACTCGCATCAACCGGTCGCTGCATCGGTCTACTTCAAGGAGTCCATCCTGGAGGTCCTTAGACAGCACCACGGCCACTCCGCCCCTGCCCGTTGGTGATCCGGTGTACACTAGCTGGTACCCCTGCCCGATGTCACGTGACTTATTTCCCTTCCAGCGTCTCCTGAAGGAAGGCGCACTGGACCCGACGCTTCGCAAGTACGTCCGCGAGTTCTCGGCAACGTCCGGTTAGGGAGCCAATGTTCCAGGTGGCAAAGCGGAACTTCTTCTTGGGTACTATCCTCTTTAGCCGTGCCCGTACTCGACACGGTAGCCCTAGCCCACTTATCGCAGGTTTAGGGCGATGTGCCTGCGCGTCGTTATGCGGCGACGCCCTAGCCCGAGTACCCGTTATCAACTTCTTGTCCATTTTATTTGGCTGAAGTTGGTTTTACGTGGGGCGACCAGCCGTCTGACCCCCACAACCCTACGAGAGGGAAACCAGGTTCGCCAGAGCCTCGTCCGTTGGACAGCAGGGTGCACCGCTAGCAGGTGAGGTTGGCTTGGGTCTTAAGATGGTAACAGACCCCATGCACAGTGACAAAATGTAAAACATTAAAAATCTCTTTGGTGGATACCCGAAAATAAAGTACATTATAAATGGGAAAGTTACGTTCTGTCTGTGTGTCTGTATGTTACCTCTTTACTAGTCTTCAGGTCTTAATGGCAGAACTGATTTGGATGTAACTGGGTACATGGGTAGACTATTTCTTCGAATAATAAATACTAGTTGACCCCCGCGCTACTTAGTCTGCTCCGTTCCTATTGGTCTTAGCGTGATGATAAATGGGCTATCTAACACTGAAATAATTTTTCAAATCGGACTAGTAGTTCCTGAGATCGGCGCGTTCAAGCAAAAAAACAAACAAACTCTTCAGTTTTATATATTAGTATAGGTTATGTAGGAGACTTTTCATCCCGTATGTTCTTTTGGGACGATTTTCCCTCACCAAAGCCCCTAGCAAAAGCTAAGTATGATATACCTATATAATTTCAAAACAGTGAAGTAGATTTTCCCATTTTTAACGGACGGTTTTTTGAAAAAAATGGACACCTTACAAGATCACATTATGTCTGTCCGTCAGTCTGTCAAGACCCTATATCTCGGGAACGCGTGTACGAGTAGGTATCGAGCTGAAATACCATATACTCAGGTCTACGGTACCTTGATGCTGGGAAAAAAAAATCAAAGTTCTAAGTTAACGTAAAAAAAAGATACGGCTGTTTATGCCGCAAAAAAACATTTTTCGACGATCTCAAGGGAATCAAAATGTATATGTTATTTCCCGTTGACCTAAAACTCTGAAATTAGGCAATTAATACCTTCTTATACTACAAGTATAGGAAAAAGTCTGAAAACTATACATTTGTAATTAAATCATAAAAAATCATAGTCTTTAAAAGTAATAATTATGTACCTACTTTGTACGGAACCCTTGGTGGGTGAGACCGACTCGCACTTGGCCAGTTTTCATAAAATTGTCGCTTGATTCAGAGTTCCATAACGCCGTCCATTTATTTAATGAGGTAAGAGCAGTTAATAATCAGTTTGTTTGCAGTTACTCGTGGAATGCATTTAAATTACGTGCCTGTAATATAAATTAAGATTATGCACATGAAGTCTGCATATTTGTAATTTGGAGCCAATATTGGTAAAGTTCATCTGTCGATTGGTAATGTTAGCATTTACGTACACCTTATAACACGCTTAAGTTTATAATTCGGTGAACTTAAGGTTAACGAGTGGTACAGAAGATCAAGTGGTGAAAACACCAAAACTATGTCATTTTCCATAGCATACCTGTACCTAATATTGAAGTCCAATCACCCTCAGTGAGACCTCCACTTTTTATTGTTCTAGAATATGCGCAGTGAAATTGCATGTGATTCATTTCCAGCGTACTTTCCTGCGCCAATCTTTAAGTCTGAAGTCCGTAGTTTCGGGCTTGGTTGCGGGCGTATTCTACTCCATACTTACGATTAGTCCCGAACCCGAACTTAGAATTAATGACAACATGGTTTGACAGTAGCACATCCTCTTTGGATTTATAGCCTTTTTGTCGATGAAATCTTTAGAAGAATTAAATTGTTAGAACAGGTTAATATATTGACATGAGACTGTGTCATTTTTTTCTACAGAGATTCTGTGAAAATTTTGCCTTAAGGGCGGAGGCCCAATAAATATTCATGCGTAAAGTTCAAACAGCGTTTCATTTCTTCACTAGTTCCTGAGGAATCATTAGATCCAAGCCCCAGGTACCACAGTCATCATCATCTGCCTGGCCTTTTTCCCTACTACATTGTTGTCGGCTTCCAGTCAAACCGGATTCAGCTGAATACCAGTGTTTTACGCGGGGTGTATGGGGTCCGTTGCCATCTTAAATACCCAAGCCAACCTCACCTGCTAGCGGCGCACCCTGCTGTCCAACGGACGAGGCTCTGGCGAACCTGGTCTTCCTCTCGTAGGGTTGTGGGGGTCAGACGGCTGGTCGCCCCACGTAAAACCAACTTCAGTCATATATGTATATGGACAGGAACAACTTAGGTAAGGGTACTCGGTCTAGGGCGTCGCCGCACAACGACGCGCAGGCACATCGCCCTAAACCTGCGATAAGTGGGCTAGGGCTACCGTGTCAAGTACGGGCACGGCTAAAGAGTATAGTACCCAAGAAGAAGTTCCGCTTTGCCTCCTGGAACATTGGCTCCCTAACCGGACGTTGCAGAGAACTCGCGGACGTACTTGCGAAGCGTCGGGTCCAGTGCGCCTTCCTTCAGGAGATGCGCTGGAAGGGAAATAAGTCACGTGACATCGGGCAGGGGGTACCGGCTACCAACGGGCAGGGGCGGAGTGGCCGTGGTGCTGTCTAATGACCTTCAGGATGGACTCCTTGAAGTAGACCGATGCAGCTATCGGTTGTTGCGAGTTAGGGTGCTGATCGAAGGGTCAGTAACGAACCTAATCAGCGCCTATGTTCCTCAAACTGGTTGCTGTGAGTCTGAAAAGGAGGCCTTCTGGGATGAGTTCGAGGACGTATTACGCGCTATTCCGATTTCCAAAGGTGTTTTGGTTGGGGGGGATCTCAACGGTCACGTAGGTCAGTTTGCTGGAGAGTACGGACGTGTTCAAAGTGGTTTTGGTTATAGCCAGCTAAATGAAGAGGGAGTCTGTATACTCAGCACCTGCGCTGTGTGTGACCTAGCCATCGCGAACACATTCTTTCAGAAGAAGCCCCAGCATCTTATTACGTACCGTAGTGGTGCCTACTCAACCCAAATAGATTACCTGCTGGTGCGACGGTGCCACATTGGCAAGGTTACCAATTGCAAAGTCATTCCAGGCGAAAGCCTAACGGCTCAACACCGCCTCCTTGTCCTGGACTTTGCGGTTGTACCAAAGAAGAAAGTGATCGAGAAACAAAAATCCCGCACTAAGTGGTGGTTGCTTGAGGGTCCTAGGCAGTCGGACTTCATCGTGAAGGTCGAGCATCTCGAAATCAGTGCTCCGCATGAGTCCGCTCAAGAGATCTGGAGTAGAATCCATTCAGCAATCACCGATAGGCACTTGTCGTGGTGGCCACACTATAGACAAGGAAACGTGGTGGTGGGATGACGGGGTGCAGGAGGCGACTCGGAAGAAGAAGGTTTTATTTAAACAGTGGCAAGGGTCCAACTCTCCGGATGACAGGGAGGCATATGGAGCGGCTAAGCGCGCTTGCAGTAAAAGCTGTAGCCAGAGCCCGCAGCAAAAGTCTGGCGCCCTTGTACGACAAGCTGGAAACTGCGGAGGGGCAAATGCTTATTTTTAAGCTGGCGCGTGCCCGGGAGAAAGCAACACGGGATATTAGCATTTTTCTCTGTGTAAGGGTCGCCCAGGGTAAGCTGCTCTACGATGCCTCCTCTGTTAAGAAGAGATGGTGTACATACTTCGCGGAGCTGTCTAACAAACAGCATCCCCATAACCTTCCTCCCGAACCGCCTCCTAACCTTGGACTTATTTCCCCTATTTCCCCCGACGAAACCCGCATTGCTCTTCGCCACATGAAGAACCGGAAAGCGGTCAGGCCTGACAATGTGCCAATTGAAGTGTGGAAGGCGATGGGCCCACATGGTGTGAACCTTCTGACGGATCTTTTTAACCGCATCCTGATCACCAAGGAAATGCCGAACCAGTGGCGATTTAGCCTCATTATCCCTGTTTATAAAGGCAAAGGTAGCGTACAGGATTGTAGTAGCTACCGCGGTTTCAAGATCATGTGCCACACCATGAAGCTCTTCGAGCGCATCATTGACACACGGCTCCGTAGCGAGTGTGCTGTCTCTGAGTGTCAATATGGCTTCCGGGCGGGTAACAGCACCATGGACGCAGTGTTCGCCTGACAGAATCTGGCTGAGGCTTACAGAGAGAGAAGGAGAGCTTTGCATATTGCCTTTTTACACCTGCAGAAGGCCTTCGACTGTATACCTCGGCACTCCATCTGGTGGGCACTGGGCTTCAAGGGCGTTCCCGAGGCCTACATTGACATTATCAGAGACATGTACCGCGATTCCGTGTCCTCTGTCCAGACCGCTGTTGGCGAATCGAATGGCTTCCCAATATCTGTAGGCCTTCACCAAGCCTCGGCTCTTAGCCCGTTCTTGTTTAACGTAGTGCTTGATGTAGTTACGGCAAACATCCAAGATCAGCCTCCATGGCTAATGGATGACATCGCCCTCGTTAATCAGAACAAAGCCCATCTTGAGCGCAAAGTCAACATTTGGAAGGACACGCTTGAAAACGGTGGTCTGAGACTAAATGTAGCGAAGACTGAGTACATGTCCTGTGGCAGCACGGATTCAAACACCATCCGAATAGGTTCGGACCTGATCAGAAAGTCCGATACTTTCAGGTACCTAGGATCCGTGCTGCACGAGTCTGGCAACGTGGACGACGATGTCCAAGCACGTATAGGCGCGGCTTGGGCGAAGTGGCGCGAGGTAACGGGCGTTGTATGCGACCGCAAAATGCCTCCGAAGCTCAACGGGCAGATATATAAATGCATCATACGGCCTGTCCTACTGTACGGGTGCGAGTGTTGGCCAGGACTAAGCAGACACACCCAGGAGCTTCGCGTCACGGAGATGAAGATGCTGAGGTGGATGAGTGGCGTAACGCAATCCGATCGCATACGCAACTCTTACATCTGAGGCCACATGGCCACATCCGCCATATGGAGTACGTTGGTCGGAGATGCATGAATATGGCTGTTCTTGGGGCTAGGTCCCGTGGTCGCCCTCGCAAGCGCTGGCTGGACGTCGTCAAATCCGACATGAGAGCCAATGGCCTGACTGAGAAGGACGTTCAAGATTGGGCAAAGTGGAGGGAGCTAAGTAGGAAGGTGGACCCTGGCAATAGCCGGGATTAACGCCAGGTGGAAGAAGACCAGTATTTAACGAGGAGCGGCTGCCTACCAGACCTCCACAACCCATTAACTGGGTTACACGTACACATCTTGGCAAGACTGGAGTCAGATTTACTGGCTTCTGACAATCCGTAACGACTGCCAAAAATCTACAAATGACAGCCGGGACCAACGGTTTAACGTGCTACCTACCTATCAAAAGGTATTTTCATTAATTCTTAGTGTTTAGGTGATACGGAGTACAGTACGCCCGCAACTGAGCCCAAAACTACGGACTTCGGGCTTAAAGAGTAGCCCCCCAGGTCCTGAACGTGGCTTACGACAGAGCGGTCCAAGACGCTATATAGTGGTCGTATAAAATCTGAAAAGTTGGCTCAATCGATACGAAAAGAACAATAGTAACCTACATTCGACGCCTACTTTGTTCCTCTCAAATTAAAAGATATTGAGTTGCTGGAAGATTCCTGCCATTATCCCAATTTCTTAGGGGTCGGTGGAGCATATCTTTAACGTATCACTATTTGTCGACATCTCAATAGACAGCTCTTTTCTAGTAATCATCTGTCACAAAAGCCATCTATCATTCCTATGGGATCGGAGGATTCCCACATTTGCCACAACTGATTTCCATAAAACAACATGATCAGTGGTGCCTTTGTCTAACTTTCCCCTTACTTATTATTATTTTTTAATATTCATTTGCATAACCGTTGATCAATTTAATTGTGATCAGTTATTCCACTATCATCTGTACATTGGGTACGTATGATGTATGGATGTCGGTGATAAAACCAAATAGGGGCAGTCCACGTACAGACTGATAGATTCCTTTTTAGTGATCACTATTACAAATGGCAATATTAACACCATTAGACAAAAAATAATAAAATAGCTATAGATATAAGAAGAGAATCAAGGTTACCAATATAGCCCAAAGGATCGCCAAACTAAAGTGGTAGTGGGCAGGGCATATTGCTCGCAGAACAGACGGTCGATGGGGCCGAAAAGTTCTAGAGTGGTGACGGCGCACCGGAGAACGCAACGTTGGAAGGTGCCCCACAAGGTGGACCGATGACCTGAAGGTCGCAGGTAGCCGATGAATGCGAGACACGAGGGGCCGGTCGTTGTGACGACACTTGGAGGAGGGTATGTCCAGCAGTGGATGTCTTTCGACTGATATAATGATGATGATGAGAAATAAGAATGAAAGCAGCAGATCGGTACTTTAACACAAACCATTAACAAGAAGTTCCACTACTTACTACTAAAGACAATTTACTAAAACTTATATACTTCCCAAGTACAGAACATGCTTGCGACCTTAAATACGCTAAATTACGTACCATAAACTGTGACAACGTTAAGGTACTAAGCCGCAAGCCGCAACTAGTAGCATTGTTACGGAAGAATTCGTATATATCGCTTCTACTCCGTATCAACTAGGGCAGACTATGCCGTGCGGATGTCCGTTTACTCAGCCTACTTCCCAGCGGTTTGCTGCGGATGCCTACGATTCAACGCTTAAATGTGCTATGAAAAGACGACGTGTTTATCCAATTGTAGTCTTTGATGGAAGGAAAACATCTGTGCAGTATGCCAAAACTTGTTTGATTGGCCTAAACCAATGTGTAACCTGTGTTCGGCTGTAGCTCATCGTTTTGAGTGAATACTCATTTGTGGAGGGGTGTAGAGAGTTTGGTTATTTCTTTCCCTAAATTAGGTTGGTACTGCTAAAGGTTACTAGCTACTACTACTCCTCCTAGCCTTGGTCACATCATTTGGGGTCGGTTCTTCTAGTCATTCTTTGCCAAGACGTTCTGTCCTGGGTCGTCGCAGATGTGACATTTGCGCCCTTCATGTCCTATTTACAGCGGCTATCCATGTGAGTCGGGTTCAACCTGGCTTTGAACTACTACTACTGCTGCTAAAGGTTACTTTTATTAAATATTCATCTAACGATCTATAAAAATGTTAATTGACAATGTGTGAAAATAACTCTTAAACTTTTTTTTTTACCCAAAAGCAATCGACTTTCAAAAACAAAACACTACAAAGTATGAAATAACTTTAATTTCGGAAGTCAGTGTTTTTGGTTATTTCGTTTTTTGACGTCACAAACACAGCGTACCGTCGTGATGTTATGCTATGAACTAGTGTAAACAATCAACAGACATGCGATTTCAGAAATCCCGATCTATTTGCTACCGTTTATTGGAGAGTTCCGTTGATCTTCATCAGATCTTCATCAAATTGAAATGAGACCAGTCCGGGAAAATACTCTTCCAAACTAAAAAAGAATCACCCAAATCGGTTAACAATTGGCGAAAATATCGCTGATCCTAGATCCTGTCTTATACCTTCCATCATCTGCTCAGCAACATAAGATGATTATTACCACGCACAAATATCTGAAATGCGTTAAAAAAAATATGAAAAACATTGTATGTGCCTAAAAAATTTAAGGGTTTCCCTCGATTTTCTTGAGATCCCATTATCAGATTCTGACTTATTGACAATGGGACCACCTCGGGAGTATAGGCTTTCGAATAAAAAAAGATTTTTGAAATCGGTCCACAATTGCCGGAGAAATCAGTGAACCTACATAAAAAAAAAAACATGTATACAGACGAACATAGAATTCTCCTTTTTGAAGATGTCGGTTAAAAATCATAAAATCAAAATATAAACTAGGTACATTAAAAACACGTGTAGCGACTCAAAAGCACAGAATCTAAAGATGTTCGTATATTCCATAACAATAATAAAATTTAACTAGCATTTGAACTTGAAATACATATTCAGTGTTGTTATAAGTCAGGGTCATACATCCGATACATTGACCATAACATAAACGGTTAATGATCAGACTATTATTATTAAAGATCTTCATAATTAATTCTGCGTTTATTTTTATTAAGGTCAAATAACAAATTATGTTTTTGTATTTTATTTTATAGAAACAGGAAGGAACATCTGAAAGAATAGGATACTTATTGAAATTCTGAAATCAAATTGTTTTGAATTTCATTACTGAATTTAAAAAAGTATACATATCTGGAACACTACAAAGGTGAAATGAAAACACATTATATAAAATTAAATTTTATTAAAGATATAACATGAATGAAATAGCAAAAAGTTCTAGGTATGTATTTTGTTTTATTTGTATTAAAATGTCAGAATTAAAACCTGCTCTTTATTTTAATGTCAAGAGCATATTTAGCGATGCCACTGGTGACAAGCGACTATGTGAATTATCCTCTTTTTTTAGCTTTACTGACATTTATAAAACGGTCAAGTATGAGTCGGACTAGTATCAGAAGAGTTCCGTACCGTTGAGAGACAAAACATCTTATCTGAAATTTCATAGGTAACTCAATTAAGTGCGGAACCATGGTAAAAGAGTTTGAATCGCTCTTGGCTTTTGACTGTTTGTTATTATACTTTAATTGTAGATGTGCACTTAAAAACGTTGAGGCGGTCAAAGGCTCAAGTTATGACTAGGGACCGGCGCGGCGTAGGTAGATTTTGGGTCAATGAACCTAAATGTATTCCCAAGAATATTTTTCTGAATTGCGACGTATTAAAAGAAGTTAAGCTAACTTAAGATATCACGGCACAGTATGCACGACAACATATCAAACTACTTATTTCCGGTATAAGCTGGTCCCGCACGGTGTTGTTATCCATATTACTTACTGGTCACGGCATATTTATCCATGTTAAGATAATAAAGTCAAAGTCAAATTCAAACCCCGAGAATAGAACTACCTATGCCATTTACTGGATTTGACACAATACTTTGACAAATATTTCCACCATGGCTAGCTTATTTCGTTCGTTTTCGTTTCGGCTCAGAAGATTTCTGAAAGCGCGATGGAGAGTAGCATATACAAGATTAAACTCAATACTTGTATTCACAAAACCATAATACGCGACATAATATATACAATTTTGGCGATAAGTTTGCGATGTCAGAGTGAGACAGGATGGGTCACGCTTACGGGATGGGATGAGATAGGATTATTACACAAATGACTCCTCCTGCTTTGGGTAAAGCAGAAGGGAGTGTCAGACTCTTACTGACTAAAACCCATCCGTGTTCCTCCTAGTGCCCTTTGCGTTCCAGGGTACGGTGCCTCTTTCGAACGAAGTCCGCGCCCCAGCAGGCACTGGCTCTAGCGGGCCCCGTCTTTTGTGCTGACAGCTCTTTGAGGCGCGCGTGGAACACAGCGCGCCGTCGACCCGGGCCTGGTTCTGATCAGACGGCAAGCCACCCAAAGCTCGCCGTCCACAGGTACGCGTGGTCTAAGAAACGCTGGCGTGACGATTTAAACTCGTTCCTGAAGGATTGGCCGGAGAAACCAAAGCGTTGGGAACTATGAGGGAGACTTTTGACCGGCAGTAGGTAGGATAATGTAGGTTAAAAAAATATATTACAGGTTATAGGTGCATTATCACTTATTTTATTACTTGTTGTTATAGCGGGCGTTTCTGTAGTAATATTATAAAGCTGAAGAGTTTGTTTGTTTACTTGAACGTGCTAAACTCAGGAACTACTGGTCCGATTTGAAAAATTCTTTCGGTGTTAGATAGCTATATATCATCACTCATCACGCAAGGCTAATAGCAGTGGAGCAGACGAAGTTGTACGGGTCAACTAGTTAACACATCTTCAAAGATTTCAATTCCAAGCGTAAATATACCTAATATAGTAATAGTAGTAGTATGTAGTAGTATGTAGTGTTTCGACCTAACATGTACACAAAGATACGGAATCAAACTCCGTTATAAAGAATAAACATGCGTACAGTATGATTCTCTTTTATTAAAATAAATAGAAATCAATCTGTTAGTTATTTTCCGTCATTATGTAATATTTTACATATATGGACACAATTAGGATGCAAGCAAGATTAAGCACATGCGTCAATCGCAAGCAATAAATAAACAACTTCTTTAATTATGTGACCTATTAAACTAGTAAATAGATTAAATATTCATAACTTATAAATGTCACAAGTGATTCAGGTTCAGATGACACGATTATTTTTGTCAAATCTTTCGAGATAACGTGATTTTTGTTTTTCGTGAACATCCTCATTTTTAGGGTGCCGTACCCAAAGGGCTACCAAAGGAACCCTATTATTATTACCCTATCTGTTCGTCTGTGCGTTTGCATATCTGTCAGCGAGCTGTTTCTCAAGAATCGTAGACAGTAGTAGTGAGTTCTTTCTATGTAAGGTGTCGGTATCTATCTTAATATATATAAATCTCGTGTCACAATGTTTGTCCTCAATGGACTCCTAAACCACTTAACCGATTATAATAAAATTCGCACACCATGTGCAGTTCGATCCAACTTGAGAGATAGGGTAGGTAGGGTAGGTAGGGTAGGTAGGGTAGGTAGGGTAGGTAGGGTAGGTAGGGTAGGTAGGGTAGGTAGGGTAGGTAGGGTAGGTAGGGTAGGTAGGGTAGGTAGGGTAGGTAGGGTAGGTAGGGTAGGTAGGGTAGGTAGGGTAGGTAGGGTAGGTAGGGTAGGTAGGGTAGGTAGGGTAGGTAGGGTAGGTAGGGTAGGTAGGGTAGGTAGGGTAGGTAGGGTAGGTAGGGTAGGTAGGGTAGGTAGGGTAGGTAGGGTAGGTAGGGTAGGTAGGGTAGGTAGGGTAGCTAGGGTAGGTAGGGTAGGTAGGGTAGGTTGATGGACGGGAGCGAAGCCGCGCGGGTCAGCTAGTTTATTTATATACCTTTAATTTATTGTATTAAAAATATATAAAGGAAACTTCAAACTTAAAAAAAACCTACAGTTGGCGGCGTTAACGCATTCCGCGATCTCTTTCAGGCAACCTGGTATGGAAAGAGATAGCGTGGATACAAAATGGGGTTGCGGCGTCTTCCTGCTAAACGTCTACTACAAAGCAGCAAGAATTTGGTAAGTATTAGAGCCATTTCTTAAACAATATATTATGTTGTTAATCTATACACATAATAAAATCGTAGACTAACCGTGTCTCGCCGGTGTGGGCGCCTACTTTGAGGAAGGACCTGCCCGTTACCTCAACGAGTCTCAGAGGGCCATGGCCATCCGGCTGGCCCGGGGATACCGCACGGTCTCTGGCGAGGCGGCGAGCCTCCTTGCCGGACTGCCGCAATAGGATCTGGAGGCGCGAGCCCTCGCGCACATTTACGAGTGGCGCAGGCGCAACGCCGGGGCGAGACTCAGCTGCCGCGGCAAATCGCAGCAAGACGGACGAAGCTCCGGCAAGATCTCATGGCGGTATGGAGACAGCGACTGTCGCAACCCAGCGCTGGGCACTGGGTTGCGACAATTCCTGCGCGCCTCAAAGAGATGACAGCACGAATGACGGGGCCCGCTAGGGCTGGTGCCTGCTGGGCTCCTGCGGAATCTGTTTTTTTAATTTATTTGTAATGGGTTTGCTCTTAAATCTAGTCAATGTCAGAGATGACAGAGACAAAGTTTACGTTGGAGCGAGCCTACCCAGAAGAAGCCTGTTTACTCTAACTTTGAAGAGATTAGGGTTGTAAGCTTTTGGAAACACAGACGCAGGCAGAGAGTTCCACTCCTTTGCTGTGCGCATTATAAATGACGTTTGAAAACGTTACGTGCGAATTGGTGGAATAGCCACAAGGTAGGGATGGTAAGATGCAGTGCGTCTGGATGTCCGATGGTAGAAGGGGGCCGGTGGGATGTTCGAAAGAGGTACCGCAGCTCTGGAACGCAAAGGGCACTAGGAGGAACACGGATGGGTTTTAGTCCGTATGAGTCTGATACTCCCTCCTGCTCCACCCAGAGCGGGAGGAGTCATTTGATGATTTCCCATCCTAAAAAAAAAGAATAACCGTGTCTGTACCTTGGATATTTTTGCATAAAAATTACATAGAAAAGTTAGGAAAAAGATATAAAACACAAATATGCTATTTTTGTCTGTTTATCTGTTCGTCTGTGCGTTTGAAGGAGCATCACGCATAAACCATAGATTGATTTCCAAATCTAGGTACTTTAAAATATTAAGTGATAACCCGAGTAACATTTAGCGTTTATGTCATCAAAATCGACCTACAAAAACAAAAGATATTGAATTAACTTTAGTAATTTCTTACTAAACTTAAAATTCAATAAATTCAATTCAATTAGTAAATTAATTAAATTTATTAATTTAATTTCAATTTCATTTAATAGTCAAAGTCTAACTACTATTTTGACCTACCTACCCTAGGTACCTACCCTACCTAGAGTAGGTAGGGAGCTAGCTAGTTGACTGTAGCAAAGCCGCGCGGGTCAGCTAGGAATATAATCATAGTCATTGTAATTAGGTAGTGTATGTGTAACCATTTAGAAACTGGAAAGTTAACTGATTTGTTTGATATTGAATGTATAATCGACAATTCCCGACAGAACCGAAATATTAGGTATTTAAATACCTATTTTTGTAAATAGAACGTGGGAGAGCGTTTTACGCCAGTGCTGCAGTGTGCAGTGTGTCCGCCGCTCGCGCTGTGCGCCAACACCAAAGTCATGGACGTTACCCATAAAACTGCTAAGCTTAAGAAGGATTAGGCTTGGCTATTGGACATGTCTGTCGCTCACCGAATAGGTCCCATTAACCGCCAGACGATTTCGCGCAAGACCGAGGCCTGCCATGACGAGCTCGACCTCTTGCGAAAGGACTAAAGGAAGGTCTGAACTAGTATAAAACAGAATTGACTGGATGACGGAGAGGGAGTCCTTTGCCCTGCAGTGAAAAAAATATATAGGCTAGTTAGATTACATCTTTTTATACGAGTTCACCACAGTAACACGTTCATCTTGATATTTTATTAGTCAAAGAGCCGCCGGCATAAATTATCTCCAATGGAATCTTGTGACATCCGCTGCCATCATCGGTAACGCCTTCTAAGCATGCTTATTATACGATAATCAGACAGTTGCCCATGATAAGAAACATGATTATTTGTAAAATAACATCATCTGCATTCTGTGTGGAATAATGGGACTTATGGAAACCTTTTTTGCGCCTTCTTCCTTCAACCAAGGCCAAGGTTTGAATCCTAGATGGAAAATCCCAAAAAAACGAACACATTTTTCTCCCAATCTTCAGAGGAAAACCAACAGCTTTGACAGATTGAGGTGGGGACACAAAAATAAACAACAGATCTTTAAAATTACAAGTAGGATTTTATTATTTTTTCCTTTTCGAGCTTTTAGCAATTTTTACAATTCCAAACCAATGAATGAACGAACGAATGTAAAAAAATGCAGACGTGTTGTTTTTATTATTTTGAAACGAAATGAGTATTGGTCATACAGATAAAACCCCTGCCAGGCTTGAAATATTACTAGTTCTTGGATAGCATTCAAATTAAAGTATTTTTTACACTTTTAAATTTCTAACAAACACATATTTAAAAGCACAAAGTGATTAGGAGCTCGTGGCTGGATAATAACAGCCGCATGGGTCGATCTTCAAGGTTAAGCAACGCTTGCCAAGGTTGGTCTGTGGATGGGTCACTATCTTAACATACCGAGTTTCCTCCGTGCCTCGGAAAGCACGTTAAGCCGTTAGTCCCGGCTGTCATTTGTAGATCTTTGGCAGTCGTTACGGATAGTCAGAAGCCAGTCCTAAACCTGACTCCAGTCTTGCCATGAAGTACCGTATTACCCAGTTAATGGGTTGTGGAGGTCTGGTAGGCAGCCGCTCCTCGTAAAATACTGGTATTCAGCTAAATCCGGCTTAACTGAAAACCGACCCCAATATAGTTGGAAAAAGGCTAGGCAGACGATGATGAGAATAAAGTGACTGTAGACATCCATTTATAATTTGCGATCACATAACCTTGCTATTGATACTTGTAAAACTGCATTATGTATATATGTATACCTATGTGCCATTAACCTAAATAGTTGAAGTACTTACATATAAAGTTAACATGTGTGTCTTCTCACAGTAATTACTCGTACATACATAACATAACATTATTTATTTGCATAAGGTATCTTATTCACTGATGCGTATCAACAACGTTGTAAGTTGGCAAATTTTTAAGATTTAAATATGATATGAGTACCTACTATCAATCAACGCCTGTTACTGAAATGTGTTCTTTAAAAAAAGAAGTAAATATTTATTAATTTACAAGCTTTTATTAACGTGCAATGTTTGTTAGTTTGTGAAAGGAAAAATTTGCAAGCTTAATTAGAGCCACTTTCTTTTAACCTACAGAGTTAGAGTTTTATTGGTTGGTCCAGTTCCAATGACAGTACATTGTTATGTCAACTATGACCTGATTCACCATCTAAAAAAATATAGTTTAGTTTATTAAAATAAAAAAAAAACAAAATGTTATTGCTATTTTCATGTTTTTTTTTAATAAAATATAAGTACTAAATGTATATTTTTTTTAAATAAATGTATTAATTATCTGTATTAAGTTTGGCGCTTACAAAGAAAATTATTATTATAATTTCAAATAATTATTTTATTTATCACGCCATGCTACAAAGCTCGCAATCAAACTACTTTGAATGACTTCTCTGATTGCTTTAGAAAATTATAATATACTAGCGGCTTCAATTAAAATAAATAGCGGCTGAAAATTGTTTTATTATTAAAAAAGAAAGAACGCGAATAAGAAGTATCCTAACTCGGGTCCTGTAAATTGACTGAGTTTCATTTGAATTTGTTCACTCTTCAGAATGATTAACAAACATCTAAAAATTTGGTCAATATTCCAAATCAATTTGAAGAACCTCTATTCGACTCAGTCGCCATAATAACGAAAAAGACCCTGAATGTATATAGCCTTTTTATTTTATTTGCTATCCTAAATTAAATACTTTAAAATACTAATAAATAAACAGCGACAAAGCTACCGGTGCGATTTAGAGAGCCTTCTAACCATACGAGTTTTGTGCAAAAGTATCGCTTTGTGAATCAAGGCCGTATTATTATTTATTTATTTACTTTATTTACTATTAATAGGCACGCGCTTGACCACCATCTCACCTGATGGTAAGCGATGATGTGGTCAAAGATGGAGCACGCTTGCCTAGAAAAATATATTTAATTTCCATTAGTATCTGCACTTACAGTAAGTTCCTTGATCAGCTGCTTAACGAGAGTATCCTGGTCCAGACTCGGAGCTCTTAAACCAATGGCTTACACGACTATCTATACCATGTGAAATAAACGCTGAGTCCGCATCCTACTATATTTGACCCCTATTTTTCTGATTTTTTCAGACGAAAACTCTAGCAGAAGCTTCCTTGTCATCATCCTCTTCTGCCTAGCCTTTTCCCAACTATATTGGGGTCGGTTTTCTGTCAAACCGGATTCAGCTGAATACCAGTGTTTTACGTGGAGCGGCTGCCTACCAGACCTCCACATCCCATTAACTGAGTAACACGGTACTTCTTGGCAAGACTGGAGTCAGATTTACTGGCTTCTGACAATCCGTTACAACTGCCAAAGATCTACAAATGACAGCCGGGACCAACAGCTTAACGTGCTTTCCGAGGCACGGAGGAAAATCGGTATATTAGGATGGTCACCCATCCACAGACCAACCTTGGCAAGCGTAGATATGTAAAAGAAATGGAAACAACAACAATTACAATATTTACCAGTAACCAGAACGCGGCGCGTCTGCCCTCCGACACAGTCCCAGTTTATAGGGGATGTGCAGGAAACCACACACGACTGACATTATTAATGTTACCAGCAAAACATTAGTTGCAGAAGCAATGCTAACAGAGAGAAAGAGCACAAAAAAGTCTCTTAATAGTAACAGCACGAGCGTCGAAGCTGTCTATACTATTATTGACGTATTTTGATATGTCATTGTAAAGGCGACACATTCTAACGATAGGGTTGTAATTTGAGGTATTATTTGTATTATAATAGAAGTGAAAAAGTCCTTGGCTTTCTGGAGTTATACCTAGTATTGATATTAATTGAGGACAGCAGAGCAGATGAGTCCAGGGTGGAGTGTAGGATTTGATGAAGGTTTATTAAATCCCGCTGCATGCGACGAACATGCAAAGGTGCCAAATTAAACTTAATAAGGCGATCCGAATAAGTTTGTAGTCCCTTATTTTTATTTTATTTTTTTATTTTATTTGTTTGGGACAAAAAGCAGTTACATGCCAGGAATAACAAAAGAGTCTTAAATTAACCTTAGAAATAAAATTATGCATAACCTATTCCATGTTTATGTTACTACACATGTAACCCACACCATTGTCCACGAATTCACGAAAAAAATAAAATTAAAAGAAAACAGACATACAGTACACACCATAAAAGACTATTACGAAGAAGAAGAAAGAAAATATAAATATTATTACTTAAGAATTTAGTAACTCTATTGCTCTTGCCTTAAAACTTTGTTTAGAGAGAGTAAATATGTCAATCTCTATAAAGTGAGCGTTGTACGCATCAACAAGTCGCCGAAGAGGCACTCGCACCCCTGCGTTAGTCCTGCACGAGTTTGTGTGGAATAGCCGAGGAACACGTACCCCACGAAGCATGACAGATCTAGGTACTATATAGTGTAGACTATTTGATAAAGGAATGCAGTCGAATCTATTATTACATATACCATGCAGCATCATTACACCAAGCAGAAATCGTCTAGATTCCAAACTAAGAATATTATACCGTTTCAATAATTGTTCATAGGAGACTTTAGGACGATGACATTTATAATTCATAGCACGTAAATACTTTTTCTGCACAATTTCTTATGAAGCCTTATAGGACCACTCACGTGTCTATTTGTCATGATAGATAGATAAATAAAACATTTATTTCTTGCAAGAATAGAAGACTCAACACAAAGGCATACATGGTCCGATTGAAACAAAAACTAGTGTACAAAATTTTAAAAAGAACAAACATTAAAAAGAAAAAATCACAACAAAGAAAGAATTGATTATGGCAATCTGCGAGTATGTCAGTAACAGTAGTGTGTGTGTGTGTGTGTGTGTGTGTGTGTAGTAGACGGATTGAGTTGAAATTTGGTACTGTACTTAAATCAAATATTTTTACTTAGGAAATTAAAATAATAGTTTTTCATCTGAGCGATGTAACAAATTAAGTTAAAGGGCTCATCGTAAAGGTGCGAAACTTATTTTATTTAACAATTTTAAAGCTATTTAAGAAAAAAGAATTTTTTTTTTCATTTATGTCCAAAACAACTGACACTAAGTTTAAAATAAAAATAATACAGATAGTCTTTACGTACCAATCGTGTTAATAAAATAAGATTCGTACGGAACCGGTCTAAATCAAAATAAATAAAGAATTCAACGTTACCTACAGTTATTTACATCAAACTTGTACACAGTTAGTTCAAAATAATTAATTTGTTTGTATATATTGTATTTAAAAATGATAAAACGTTATTTTTGAGTTGAGAATAGAAAAAAATGCATCAAGGCTCAGTGAAATACTTTGGAAGTGCGACCGAAAATGAAACTGCAAATACGCAACCAATGATTTGAAATGCATCACTCTTAATCACTAAATACAAATGACACGTTCCAATCCAAGCGAAGATCGATAATGAAAAAAAAAAAATACGAACACGGATATCGTCAGACCTCAGAAAAATCTCCAAATCGCGTTCACCTTGTAAACTAACAAATCATTTTGAAGACCAGGGCTTCTTTGTTGCAAAATTATGCAAATGCCGATGTTTAGAGCCATATACGAAGGAAGAGGTCGGGTATAAAACCGCGGGTCGTTTATTCCATAAGCACAGTTACACATCGTCTGTTAACTTTGACACACAAGATGGTGAGTGATGATAAAGTTGCATCATTGGCTGGCATTTGAACTCGGCACCTATTTGACCAATCACGTCTTCTTTCTATTAAGTTAAATAATAAATAATCGTTGATTAAAAAGTGATTGTGATTAAAAATTCGGACCACCCTCTGGTAAAGTGTTGGGAAATAAAATCTTGAGAACGTCATAAAAATATATTAATCTGGAGTTCCCTTCAGTGAAATTAAATCGAAACTGATGAAATCTCTTTAATACCAAGTGCTATAAAAACTTATTGGGCTTTTTTGTTTCAGAAATCCTTTGTAGCCCTCCTCGCTGTCGTGGCTGTAGTGGCCGCCGATGTGGCCCACCTGCGCAGCCCCGATGCTGACGCTCAGGTCGTCAAGCAGGACGCTGACGTCCTCCCTGACGGGTACAATTACGCTTACGAGACTAGCAACGGCATCGTTGGTCAGGAATCTGGTGTACTCAAGTCTGGCCCTGTAAGTTCATACTTCCATCAAATTTAAAAAAGTAAACATTTTTGTACTTCAAATTCAAGTACAAATGTTTACTTTTTTGAGATCTACAGTGTGAAACTACGAAGCGAGAAAATCAAATTAAAAAAAATCTTTCTTTTTTCACAAGTTCGGTAATCTACCCCATGACAGAAATATGTTAAATAACGATACCTAAGGTTTAAAAGCTATTATTGTCAAAACCATCAAGACTAAATAAAATGAAAGGACAAGTTCCAAAACAATCAACTGTACCAAAGAATCAAGGCCAAGCCGACGACATTTAAGCATACTAGATGATCTTGCGTACAAAAATATATTAAAGTTTACATCGTCTTGAACCTTGATATTTCTTCTAAGGTCAAAATATTGCGCAATAGTGGAAATATACAAAATTATGATCATCACCTCATTGGCGTTCGAATTATGATTTATAACTAAAGTTAATTTCATCTTGTCTTTACTTTAAGATTCCGAGTTCTTGTAAATCGGCGGCGGCGTTGATATTAATTCCGCATACTAAATATGTTCTTGTTCGTGTAGGGAGGAGAAGTAGCTCTTCAAGTCGAAGGATCCAACTCGTACACTGCCCCCGGTGGTCAACCGATCAGTCTTTTCTACGTCGCTAACGAGAACGGGTACCAGCCACAGGTAAATACCATATCATAGCATAGAATCATACTATGTTACTGTTATAAATGTGAAAATTTGGATGGATGGTAGTTTGGTCAGCCCTAACAAAAAAAACAACGCCGTTTAATTATTTCTTAACAGTTTATGTACACACAAAGACACTAATATGTAATACAAAGATAAAAAGAAGGAAACAGAAATATAGGTACAAAGGTAGTTATGTATTGATAAAAGGAATTATTTATTTGCTTATCTTCTCTCGCATATCTTTATTTTGCAATTTGGATTACCATTGGATAAGTGTAATGTTCTGAAAACAAAGTACTATTAACGTGGCATTGTAGAAAAGGAATTACCTTAGCATGAGGGCGCATTCTTCGAAACACCCCCTCGTATAGGATAGATTTTTTTTTGCCCATTCATACAGAGATAGAACTAAAGATGGGATTGAAGAAGGGTGCCAGATCGAGCGAAGGGAGCTCGAAGTAGACCTTCCTCGGATTTGTTAGGTTCTTTTATACTACATTCCACTTTTCTAATATTTTTTTTTAATTTCATCGTGTTTTTCCATAAGCTTGATGAAAGCCAGGGATGTGCCACAACTTTTGAGTACCTATGGAAGTTATTGTACAGTCAATTCAAATATTAATTACATTTACATACAAACGTTTATGATTTAACGTAACTCATTCATTAATACTCTCAACGCATCATGATTTATTATAATAATCATCTCAATCAATTTGTTTTTATGGTCTACGAATGGTCTTATGGAGTAGTTTCCTAACTGTTTATCTTTTACAACTTCATTCATAGTTAAAGTAGCTTTTGAATGGTCTTCAGGATTTTTATGGGTTTTATGCGCCACTTATATTTTATTGTATCTCTCTGTTCTGATATAATGAACTAGATTTAATTCGCAACATACATGTTAACTAACTTATGAATCTGCTACGTGATTTTATTTATTCTGTTTATCGATATGTGCTCACAAGATCATTTTCTGTTCCAGGGTGCCCATCTCCCCACTTCTCCCCCTGCTCCGGAAATCCCCGAATACATTCTGAGGTCCCTCGAGTACATCAGGACTCACCCCCCCAAGGAGGAGGTCAGGAGGTCTTAATAATATAACTAAGGAACAATTTCTAACACAGCCAATTTTTTTTACCTCTAGTCGCAATATGTATGTAAATTTTGTAAAATAAAAAAGGATTTCTTGCTGTACAGTCAATATTTTTTTCTTTTATATTCTTAATCATCAACATCATCATATCAGCCAAAAACGTCCACTGCTGGGCATAGCCCTTCTCCAAGTGTCGCCACACCAACCATTCCTTTGCGTCTTGCATCCATCAGCTTCCCGGGACTCTCACCAGGTCATGGGTCCACCTTGTTTTCCTAATAGGCAAAGTTAATATTGTGATATATTATAACTTTCTTCTAACATACATACAAAATTATAAACAACTGGACTAAAAGTCAGGAAATTATAAACAACTGGACTAAAAAACAAAATAAATCATTGGGCATCAAACAAATATTCCACATCGCTGTCAATGGCAAAAGTGCTCAGTACATTGGCAGGGGCAGCATTGCCACGTTGAATGGAAATGCTGATTTTTTGGCCGAAAAAAAGCCAAGCCTTATGGTCACGTGAACAGTCGACAAGTTGTTTGCTGATATCCCGAAAGACTCAACTAATGTTTCAACGCCAAACGGCTCAAATATGTAACTTTCAATTAAGTGGTTTCATTTGCGTCATTTGAGGTTTTCTACACCTGCAGAGATTGATAGGCTCCTATACCCAGGATCTTAGGAATTCTAATATGACTGCAAATGCAATAATTTTCCATCAACTATAGTTTTACAACACCACACACAACACAACACAGTGGAAGCCCTTTACACTACAGGTCAATGCATTAAACTAAATTGTAATCGTTATGCAAACAAGCTAACATCACCTAGTTTTTAAAATGGACATAGTTAGTTATTTGTGATGGGTTTGCTCTTGACTTTAGTCTATGTCAGAGATAACAGAGACAGTCTACGATGGAGCGAGCTTACCCAGAAGGAGCCAGGTTCACTCTTAACTTTGAAGAGATTAAATTTGAGAGAAGGGTTGTAAGCGTTTAGAAACAAAGACGCAGGCAGAGTGTTTCACTCCTTTGCTGTGCGCATTATAAAAGACGTTTGGAAACATAAAAAAAACTGGCTAAGTACGAGTTGGACTGTCACACAAATGGTTCCGTACCACGAATAGAAAAAAACACGTTTCCTTTAGTTTAACTATAGCCTTAGTAATAGGGTTACCCTTCGGGCACGGCACTTTAAAAATAATGAAAAATAAAGTTTCATCAATACATATTCTGAAATAAACCATTAACTTACCAAAATAAAATAGTTTTTTTTTAAATTTGTAATGGGTTTGCTCTTGACTCTAGTCTATGTCAGAGATGACAGAGACAAAGTCTACGATGGAGCGAGCCAACCCAGAAGAAGCCTGTTCACTCTAACTTTGAAGAGATTAGGGTTGTAAGCTTTTGGAAACACAAACGCAGGCAGAGAGTTCCACTCCTTTGCTGTGCGCATTATAAAAGACGTTTGAAAACGCTTAGTGCGAATTGGTGGAATAGCCACAAGGTAGGGATGGTAAGATGCAGTGCGTCTGGATGTCCAATGGTAGGAGGGGGCCGGTGGTGCTTATTCAGGTTAATAGCGCGTTTAGACACCATCAAATTTCGACCTTGACCTCAAAACGTTTGGCGTCACATGCCTCATATAAGTCCAATTTATTTCACTTAGCTACTTAAATGTTATGCATGTTACATGTGGCGATAACTGAACCGAGTCACGCTATACAATCATCAAGTAAAAGCGAATGGTATAAAATGTCCTTATTGTTTTATTACTTCTAATCGTCTACGACATTATGTACACAGAATTAATAAGTTAGTGTAGTGTTTATAACTATCAAAAGCTTAATTGCTGCACAAAATTTAGGTCTAATTTAGATCGAAATGGTGGCATTCATAAAGTGTGCTATCGTCATACCATTCGAACCTAATCTCTGTGTCAGTTTGCCCTAAACTCTATGTGTCTTTTTTTTTTATGGATGGAAATCACCAAATGACTGCACCCGCTCTGACTGAAACCCATATGTGTATTTCCTAATGACCTTTGCGGTCCAGGGCCGCGGTGACTCTTTCGACCAAATTCTCCCTGTGTTCTATGTTCTGCTCCTTGGCTAGGCAAGTCAATCAACGATATTGAAACATGTCATTTGCCTAGCTGTGCAATTAAATGCCAGTATGTCACTTAGGCCGCTGACTAAACGGCTGATTAAGCTAGTTAGCTGCGACATATACGTATACCATGATTCCAACAATGGTGCCTTCTTGTTTTGATGAGGAGCCTTTATCATCATTAGGCGAAGAATTTTTCGGTTCATATAAATGACGGAGAGATGGGGTTACAAACATAAAAATAAAAAACCGGACAAGTGCGAGTCGGACTCGCCCACCGAGGGTTCTGTACAAAGTAGTCGCAGTTTTTTTCCGAGCTTTTCTGATTTTTTCTTGTATTTGTAGTAGACGGTATTACTTGCGAAACTTCATAGTTATAGGTCAACGGAAAATACCCTATACATTTTGATTCCCTTAAGAGTATCGTTTTTTGCGGCATAAACGGCCGTATGTTTTTTTTTTACGTTAACTTAGAAGTTTGATTTTTTCACAGCTTCAAGAGGCTGTAGATTTGAGTATATGGTTTCTTGACAGACAGACGGACGGCCAACAAAATGATCCTATAAGGGTTCCGTTTTTTTCCTTTTAAGGGGTACGGAACCCTAAAAAATACAGCTGAATTGAGAACCTCCTCTTTTTTTTGTAGTCGGTTAAAAATAAATTACTACGGTGTACGAATCACTGGCTGCATCAGTGTCGTAATGTCAGCAATTTCGAATAAAACTCTATGAAGCTGTAGCTCGCTCTTATAATGGTACTCGTTACCTACTAGTTAATTCATCTAAAACATCTTCGGCTTGCGGTTTTCCTTGCGTGGAATACAAAATTACCTGTTTGTGGTTTTCTGTTTTGTCTACAGTAAAGTTCAAGGTTACAGACTCTGATTTTCAACGTTCTTGATATTTTACATAAATTTAATTTTGAAGTGCTCTCGAATAAGTTATTTTTAAGAGATTGAACAGTTGCAGTTTGTCATGGCACCACATCTAGCACCACATTTGTATACTGACACGTATCTATCTACTATTAAAACAAGAAACATTATAAGCCCTGACTTTAAAGTGATTATTTTTCGTACTAGTTGTAGTTACTGGTGTACATAAACATATCTGCATTATGGGCATAGAGTAGGTACAAAAATGAAAAAACTGGCCTAGTGCGAGTCGGACTCGCGTGTAAACGTTTCTGAACCAATTTAATTTTTTCAACATGGTATTTTAACACTATAGACTTGTTATAGGTTTTTTTTGTAATTTTTAGGTATAGAACTATTATCTGCAATTTTTTCAAAATTTTAGGCTCAGTAGTTTCGGAGATAAGGGGGGGTATGGTCAATTTTGGTCTATTTTTTAAAAATATAGTTAACACCCTGACAGTAAGCCCCTTCATTTGATATGTCACACGAAATTTTAAATGCTTTTTTTATTTTCTAGGTTGACCCCCAAAATTGGCCCCCACACTAAAATTTAATAATTTACGTAACACGTCCATGTTTGGGTCACAAAAGTCTATATGTGTACCTAATATCAACAGAATCGGTTCAGTGGATTCGGAGAAAACTGGCTGTGACAGACGGACAGACACCCGAGTGATCCTGTAAGGGATTTCCTATAAGAGATAAGGGGTTATATGATCGGAACCCGGAAATAATTAAAAAAATATATATGAAATGAAATGAAATTATTAGCAAAAACACTGGAATTTTTACAGTTGCATGTGTGAAAACAAAAGAAATCTCAATTAAACTTCAGAAAATAAAAGATACAACACAAAGACTATAGATAATACTATAACGATCAGTCCTTTTCACTCCCATCAACAGGTGTAGGCAGGTATAAGGAATAACCTCTGAATTTGACACCGACGCTCAGGGTTTTTGTGTTTTTCCACCTTCTCAGCTGGCTCCGGACTAAAGAAGTGGCCATAAGACTTCCACTGGGTGATAATGCTCAGCTACTGAGGGTGGTGGTGGTTTAAGTAACAGGGTGGGTCTGACAGACCCTACCAGCATGCCGAGGGCTAATGCAAGAAATCACTATGAATTCAATATTTTATTTTTAGATGTAAATTTTGTACCTTTCCTCAAAATTGCCTCACTATACGGTTCAACACCTAGAACTATCGACATTCCAAGTCTTATGTAACCAATATCGCCAATATAGTAAAGAAGATATTAGCAATTTCATACTAAGTGTTTGAATATATAGATAGGACATTCTCTACATGTTAGCTGAACTCATCAAATGCCATTGGGTCATCTGTGAGAACTCAGTTATAGGATTGTTGGATATGACGTGCGGTCAAAGACCTTAAGGTCCCGAAGACTATACATAGCAGAGATGGGTCGCTCAAGAGAGATAGACAATAAAGATATGAATCAATCCGTTTCCATCAATCACTCATTGTATTCATTCACAATTCCCAATGTATCAGTGTATCTTTACAACTCATTCACTCACGGCGTCTTTTTAACCGATTTCTTCAAAAAGATGGAGGTTTTATGTTCTATCTGTCTCGCAACCGTATTAGCTAGCGCACGTCTATGCACTCTTTCGCACTTCCGTATTTGAAATGTTCTGTCGCGCTTAAATAATTATTATCTATTGCTCTCACTGATAAAAAAAAAATCTGACTGACGGACTGAATATAATCATATTTATTATACTCAAGCATCATTTCTATTGTAATGGTCTGTGATAACATAATAGAACTTGATTATAAAACACATAATTATGTCACATAGCTGCCTATTGTGCTAGATGAGCGATAAACGTAACGTGTTCCAATCCAACGCAACGCAGTGCAGAATGACATAACTTGATAATGACACAATCGAAGTCAAGTGGGATAAGAAATAAAGTGGCGCCGTGTCGCATCTAGGTACTAATTGATATGCGTGATAATGAAGTTCACGTGGCTGGTGCAAAATTCACGCTCTCGTGTTTAGATAGACAGGCATATTATCCTGTTTTGTTTCATAAATAATGAAACAAGAAAGTCTGATATTTTGTTTTTAGGGTACATTTATTATTTCCTGTGGTTCATGGACACAGACAGTCACGTGTGGAGGACCTTGTGGATGAAAATATCTCGGTATTAATGTTGGGCCTTAAGTTGACTTCTAAGTTAATATTTGGTGTAAGGTTAAAATATTCACCTAAAAATACAGAAAAAACAAAAGACAAGCGGGCCTGTGCTGCTCTCGGCCATGTCTGCTGGATAGTAAATATAGGTAGTATGTATCTAATCATTACAAAGAGACTGAAAAGAGAACTAAAGTAGGAAGGTCATCATTATCATCTGCCTAGCCTTTTGTCAAATATAATGGGGTCGGCTTCCAGTCAAACCGAATTTAGCTGAATACCAATATTTTCCACAACCCTTTTACTGGGTAGCACGGTACTTCTTGGCAAAACTGAAGTCATTTGTACTGGCTTCTGACAATCCGTAACGACTGCTAAAGATCTACAAATGACAGCCAGGACCAACGGCTTAACGTGCTTTCCGAGGCACGGAGAAAAATTGTTATGTTAAGATGGTCACCCATTCACAGACCAACCTTGACAAGCGTTGCTTTACCTTGAATATCGACCCGTGCGGCAGTTATTATTTTTAGCCACGAGCTCAGCAAAAGTAGGGAGCGATGACCTGGGATCCCTAAAAATCACGACAAGACAAGACCATACCAAAATACAACAGGACTCAGATAATCCATCACATCTAACAGTCCGCCTCGCTTCTGTACGTGAATCTGCCAAGCACACGCACAATCATAATAAATATCGATACATAAACACAATAAGCGAATAAACACTCCAGATTCATAATAGCTTCACTGAAGCCAGAACAAAGGCTGTTCCTGACGTGTGCAGGCGACAGCGGGGCTTGCGGGAGGAGGGAAGTATGAGCAAATATTGTCTCTTAACCAACAGGCTTCATTAGCAATGAGTGATGTAATTAATTTCACTGTTCGATGGATAAAGGTACTGTTTTGCGGTGTTGGTGTTTTGTATTTGGTTATGTGTTATGTATCTTTTTAGGGTTCCGTACTCAAAGGGTAATAGACGGAACCCTATTACTAAGCCTTCGCTGTCCGTCCGTCCGTCCATCTGTCTGCCAGCGGGCAGTAAAAGAAAAAATAAAGGGGGCTCCCATACAACAGACGTTTTTTTTTTTTTTCGGTTTCTGGTACGGAACGTGTGAGAGTAACACTCGCACTGGGGCGGATTTGGTATATCAGGTCCGAAAGAATAAAAAACAATTGTATACTGATTACTGACGGGCAGTATCTTCAGTAAATAATCTTAATTTTTTTTAAATACTCGTAGATGTTGGCCTCAAGAGCAGTGTTGTTGCTACAAGCCATGAACAAAATTAAGTTTTTTTTTTCTAAAATTAAATACTGAATAATCATGCGATGATATGAGGTTTTCGAACAAAGTAACTATGGCTTGTTAACAGAATGTAGTAGTTATAATTCTGTTCTTCTTTTCGAGTCGATGGTTAAGGGTGAGGCCAATTGTCCAACTCATTTTGCGTCACCGTGTGGCATAAACGAATGAAAAAAGTATGAAAGCGAATGTAGTGGAAATTCCGCCAACTCATTTTACGCGACTCACAACTCACAAAAACTTTTTTACAAAAAATACAACCGCCTTCCAAAAACAAAACACTACAAGTTACAAAATAACTTCGGAAGAAAGAAAAAGCTTTAATTTCGGAAGTCGGTTTTGGTGTTTTTGGTTATTTTTTCTTTTTTTGACACCGACTTCCGAAATTAAAGTATTTTTCTTTCTTCCGAAGTTATTTTGTACCTTGTAGTGTTTTGTTTTTGGAAGGCGGTTGTATTTTTTGTAAAAAAGTTTTTTATTTTTCACTTTTTAGTGGTACCTAGGTAGCGATTTCAGCAATCCCGATCCCTTTGCTGTCATTTATTGAAGAGTTCCGTTGCCTACCTCCGAAGTTCTTCGTCAGATCTTCACCAAATTGAAACGGGACCAGTCCAGGAAAATACTCATTCAAACAAAAAATAGTCATCCAAATCGGCTGACAATTGGCTAAAGTATCGCTAAACAAACATTTTTCATGGGATCTCGTCATCAGATCCTAATTTATACCTTTCATCATCAGCTCAGCAACATGAGATGATGATTACCAGGCACAAATATCTGAATTGCGTTAGAAAGTTCATGAAAAACATTGTACCCTTTCAGATGAGAATTTTTTTTTTCAAATCGGTTCATAAATGACGGAGTTATGAGGTAACAAACATAAAAAAAAAATAAGTGCCGAATTGAGAACCTCCTCCTTTTTTTGAAGTCGGTTAAAAATTAAGTTCGTGTGGCTCTATTCTAAATCCATAGATTTTTGGGCCCAGCAGGTGGCTAAGTTATTTGCAGCGTCGTCGGCATTCATCAAATCCTTCAAAGTACAGGTGCATCGGCACTGGGGGCACTCCAACATGTGGCTTATGACCAGCTAGTCTATTCTCTAAATAACCATTTCAATATCGAACTTCACCTGAGTGACGAACATCACAAAGTGAGCTTTATTGCACATAACATAAGGGTTTGACGCAATTTGATACTCACTTCGGATTCCACTGTCAAGACACAAAAATGTTATTACAGAACGGCACTACAAGACAGGAGCACCGCACTCACATTGTTTAAACGACGGGTCTAAGAGGTCCTTTTCGCCAGGTTATATAATTTCGTTAATGTTCAGGTAACGGTCCATTAAAAACGGTTAAATAGAAAACTCATAAAACGCCAATTAGCAATGGATAGCTTTTGAACATAAATCAGTTGTTTTATGGGGTCGAACCTAGCCTAACTGAACACATGGCTTAGCCATAATTAAGTATGAATTAGGTATTTTACGGTACGCCTAGCCTAGTAGGTATTGGTTTTTTCAAGTGAATTTTGAAGTATTGCGTTTACATATGTATGATCAATGATTAATGCTTGCCCTTGTCCTGTTAGACAATGAGAAACCTTTAGCTCTAGACAAGGTGATGTTATATCAGCGATAATCGCATTTCCATTTCTAATGGATACAAACCAATGCTAATTTCCATGTCCATCAATTTTATTAGATTTATCGTGTATTACATTAGATGTAGTACATTGTTATCTTAGGGCTGAAAGCAACTGATTTAATCCCGCGACGGCGTTTGGCGCCCGAGCGTAGCGAGGGTGCCAGTAATTCCAAGGACTAAATAAGTCTTTCACCCGAGGTAACCACTGTGCTTTTCATTACAAATGCAAGGAAAGTAAAAATAAAATACTAATCAGTTAAAGAAAAAATCCATATCTGATGAACTCATCGAATTAATACAAATCTCTGGCTGTATAGAAAGTTGGGTCATGGTTCAACAGAAATGTTTAACAAGCTTTTTATTTATAATTTGACGGCTGTCAGTTGAGAACGATTCTCCCTAGGGTTTGCAAAGTAATACTTTCAACCAGCTCCTCAGGCAACTTCAGGCCTACTTTCTGAGTATGAGGAATGAAAAATAATTTGAATTCAAAACTAAGTACTTTGTTATTGTTTTGTTTTGATTTCCATCTGCACTACATAGAGCTGTAAAACTTAGTTCTGAAAATAGTTGTACTTGTACTGTACTTCCATTTTAACTAGTTGATTCTCACTCGCAAAAGGACGTCAACTGATTTGTATAAACAGGTACTTTCACATAAACTGTTAAACTGTTGGGCAAACTCCTCTTCTCGTCTTTAATTAAAACTTCAACACCAATATGCTCCACGGTACTAGTTACCTTCTAACAAAGGGTATGCACAGCGGAAATAGTTCCTGCTACACTTCGTCCCTCCCACATTAATGGCTAGTTTACACAATGCAAGCTGCTGACTAGATAGTAGACAGCTACTCGGATCGTCCACTTGTATGCCAGTAGCCTTAGCTGTCTACGCGGTAATAGTAGCTGCCCAGTCTCTTGCGAGATGCAGCACCTATAAGTATAGGTTCCACTCGCATCTGGCTAACAATGACGAGCGAATAAAATGGACGAATGCGTCCAAACGATGCGAGTGATGACCGAGCTGCTGCCATGTGCGAGTTACTGTACGGTGAGCAGGCAGTAAAAACAAAAGTAGTTGAAAGACTTGGATGCGAGCTACTATCCAACTCGTGCACGCGGCAGTTACCCGTAAGATACGTCCGTACAATGCGAGTTACAGTACTGCAGCTACTCGGCAGGGTGAACTACTCACAACACAGCTTCCTATTCCTAACTAGAATCAATAAACACTAATGTATGCATCCCTATAAAACTGTTGACAATACATGAAAACTCATTTAGCCGTTTCAAAACCGCCGAGCGGGAGCGTAATTCGATTAACTGCATTTCGAGTGGTACTCGAAAGCGTCCGACTTATCGAATTTGGCGTTAGCGTCAAATATGTATGAAATGGGAATACACCGAGTGTGGGTGGTGAAATATGCACTGATGTGTAGGTATCACGTAACTGCGTAGTTTGCGTTACGGATGACTGCGTTTTTGTTAATGTTACACACACATACGCCTGTTGCTATGTCGGTGATGGTTTCGTAATAGCCCATTGTTGTCTACGACACGGGAAGGCCCATAGACAGCTTTAATAAACGATCTGTCAAAATTGTTACACTTTCCAGACGAATTTGTGCTTTATTGTACCTGTTATGTGGTTTTAGTGTTATAGACAGGTGATTCTGATTAATGTATTTTTTAAGTAAAGTTCAAAAGTATGTTACATGATGTATTGTACATTACCTATATTCAACAACAATAGTTCTTTGAATGGTCCCCCAATTGATAATAGCCACAACAAAGATCATAGAAAGTTTAGCTTTAACTTTTCGACATCCTCGCCCAATTAGCCACCACACAATTATAACCATTCAGTTTGCTCAATTGCTTTGTAAAAGAAATTAAACTCGATTACAATGCATGAAAACTGTACATCTCAGAATAATTACATTATCATGTATACGTGAGAGAAGAACTCCACAAATGATTCGCGTTCACGAACGACGTTGAGTACGGATGGAGTGAACGAAAGTGAAGGATAAGTGAAGGAAACACAGTCTTATCAGTTGTTTAATGTTGGTTTGAGGAGAACCCAGCGATGCGAGGTACAGTTCTTTCGATTTATGGCAGTAGGGAACGAATCTAGTTTCGTATTTGGAAGAGTGTTAGAAATTGAACTTATTATAATTTTATTTCAAACTGTTTAACTATAGCAGATATCCATGTATGAAAATCAGAAGAAACATATCAACATTAATAACTAATATTAACAATAAAATAAATATACAACAAACTAAAGTATAGCATCAAAAAATTCTTCCTGAACGCTGTCAGCTTGTAATGTGCCCAAGAGACTAGGGGCATTGCAACGTTGAATGGCAATGCTTAGCCCCTGGCCAAAGTAAAAGCCAGCTCTTGAGTTACGGAAGCGTCAACCAGACATTTTGAAATTTCTTTGAAAAGGCTGTGAGCACAAGATCTCCACGGCCCGAGGGTTTCAAACTCAATCGAAAATGTCCATTACTATATCGAATAACAAAGCAGTACTTGCCTTGAGAGAGCTATCTTCATGCACATGTTCATCTTGCCTAGTATAAATAAGTATGAAAACAAAGTCACAAGTACCTTTTTTTACTTATTTGATGATGGTGATTCAGTTTTCACTAATAGAAAGAACGCTAAACATTTTCGCACAACAGGTTCGCGTGAGAATTTTTAATCGTCATTAGCATATCCTTAATGTCTTCAAAAGTCTTTTTAAAACTATGTATTGTCTTGCTCAAATACCAAGCAACAAGACAATAGGAAGTAACGTTGAAGAAAAACAACTTTTATAACAGGATATTAATTTCCTCTCGCGCCGCAGACGGGATGCATGCGAACGAAAATTTATTTCCATCCCATCAATATGTTTCCTCTTTTTCTGAAGGAAATGTAAACGTTAAAAGGATTAAGGATCGTATTTTCTAATATTGGGAAAGAATCTGACGTGATATGAACAAAACTGTTTGGTTTTTACACGATTGAAAATAATGTCGATTTAGACATTGACTTGGTTGATTTTAACTTTATCAGCATCATAATTAGTCTTTCCATAGTTTAAGTTAACTAGTCTAGTTTAGCCACTCTAAACTTTGTTTCCATATCCTGCAATAGTTTGACACCAACCGGGATTCGTCTTTGGATGGACTTGTATAGCGCGGACAGGGATATTCGTCGGTTGGTGCCTCATTTCATGAAAAGTATCAGAGGGGTTTGTGCGAGTTGGTCTCGGCCTGCTTTCTCCTTCCTTACAATTATACACAGTTAAAAGATAGTGAAACTAGTTGAAAAGCCCAACAATGATAAACACTAAGTCTAAATCAAAATAATTGCAAGATACGGGAGAAGGTCATTGCCCAGCAGAAAGATAGTTGACAGCAAGCAGTTACGGTGCCCGCCCGTCCATTACAGCACAGCGAAGCAGTGAAGCGGAGAAATGGAGAAATTTTAACCAATGGAATTGCATAAAATCTCCGCACCACGTGACTCACTGACAGTTTTGACTAAGATGATTGGTTAATACATCTCGCTATAATGGACAGGCATCCTTAAGAGGAAACAAGGGGCGGCGAGACTTTGTATGTAAAATGTTGCTCTTATATTCTTCGTTTAACCTTCTTATTAATTTTGTGAAATATTTTTTAAATCGGTCCAATATTAAAGGAGAAATAAGTCGAGAGCCAAACCTCGAAATATGACTTTTTAGTTTTTACATACAAAGTCACGCCGCCCATGTTTCCTCTTAAGATGCACACAGAACGTAAGTTTCGCGATATTGGAAAATGTAGTGTGCGTACCGATCCCTATTTTACGCCTGAACCAAAGTAAGTAGCCCCAAAATCCCCAACTTCTTCTATGCTGCAACCGTGTTTGGATACACACCAGTCCTGCGCCAAATGTTGCAGCATACATCACGATCAAGCAATTTCACAGTTGTCGTGTCGTGTATCTGCATCCTTATTACTGGATACACCTGGGAGCGTAGCTCGCGATACAGATCTCTGACGTGGAGGGTTACTACTGGAAGTTAAAGGTATGAGTGAGTTTTGAATGAGTATGAATAGGATGCTTCTGTTTTTGGAGAAAGTGTCGCTGATACTCGTATAAATGCATTTGTTATATCAATAAAGGCTCGAAGATGGTCGTGATGAAATATTTCAGTAGCTTATGAAAAGACACCGATTGATACAGTTGATGCGTTTTGAGTTCTTCCGATTTTTTCGAATTTATAATTCTATTTGTGAGGGAATCCAGTTTCTTCGTACGCACATATCCTGTTTTTTCCCGTTCCCGTGGGGATTTTGGGAAATCTTCTCATAGTGGTCCCCTTTTTTTTTAAGGATTGAAAATCATCAAATGACTCCTCCGGCTTTGGGTGAAGCAGAATCCCGTCAGACTCTTACTGACTATAACCAATGCGTGTTCCTCCTAATGTCCTTTGCGTTCCAGGGTACAGTGCCTCTTTCGAACGAAGTCTGCAACCCCAGCAGGCACTGGCCCTGGTGGGCCCCTTCTTTTACGCTGACAGCTCTTTGAGGCGCGCGTGGAACACAGCGCGCCGTCGACCCGGGACTGGTTCTGATCAGACGGCGAGCCACCTAATGCTCGCCGTCCGCAGGCTCGCGCCTACGGTGGCCGAGAATCGCCCTGCAACTCTCGACGCCCGGGGCATCTTCTTCTGTTGCGGCGGCTGGGGCGTGAGGTTCCCCTCTCTCTCACATGTTCGGCTTCCTCCTTTGCTAGCATTACAGCTTCGCAGAAGGAGGTGACCGCTTTCCATGTCTCCTCGCTCCAGACCATGGCTTGAACCAGGGCCGGACGCGAGAGATCGCCGCCGCCGATCACCTCGACGAGGACACGGTGGTCCCCAAGGAACCTGTTGCCAAATGACCAGTAGCTGTGTGTGTGTGTGTGCGGTGCAGTGTGCTGTGTCTGTCAGTCACTCAGTCTGTCACCAATAATGCTAAAGTTTTATATATTAGGATGATTGATGCCAAGAATAATACTAATATATTTTTTCCTAATCGTGCAGCACCTATTGCCCAAGTTTCACAAGAGAACAATATATTGCCTAACAATTTGAATCTAACTGTAATTATGTCACTGTCACATCAGAAATCCACCTAATTAAAGTAAATCTCTAATTAAAATTCATATTTCGTAACCTTGTCAAACCTTTTGTAATAGAAAATATGATAATAAATATATTTTATTTGTAGCGGCATCAAGGCCGCCGCAAAAAAAAAAACCAACGGAGCAAATCTACATTGCAACAAAAAGAACCGCGACGTCATCTATCCGACTAGCAGCGAACTACAACGTTGAAATCCTGCATCGCGCAAGCAGAGTTGTTTTGAACATATACATCAGCCCGAATATCAACTAACGGGCAGTAGCCCGCCAGGCACAACAGCCGCCTGGTTGGAGGATCCTCCTTTTCAATTGAGGTGCGGGACTTTACTCTCTGTTCCGCTACCTCTAAACTGGTGACCCTCGACATTGAACGTCAGCGCAGCCTTCGTGCAACTACTTCAGCGTGACGTCATCATCACTTCTCCTCATCGTGACCTCAAGCTCTCGAGCAGCGAGTCATACAGCCAGCCAGTACCCACGGCTTCTACGGATATCCTGACCACCAGCATGCAGCAGCCGCGCATTCCTGTTCAGCATCCTCAGCCTCAATCATCACCCCGACTCACTGGGGTACCGCATACAGTTCCGACTCACCGTGAACTCTGCGACTACCGGTTCCGACTCACTGGAGCCAGCAGCAGCACCACTCCGACTCACTGGAGCCTGCAGCATCATAGCGACTCACTGGGGCACCGCATATAGTTCCGACTCACCGAGAACTCTGCGACTTCCGATTCCGACTCACTGGAATCAGCCTTCAACTGGCTTGGACGACTCATCCACTATCGACCTCCGGTTTCCGGAGGGGAGTGATGTAGCGGCATCATGGCCGCCGCAAAAAAAAAACCAACGGAGCAAATCTACATTGCAACAAAAAGAACCGCGACGTCATCTATTCGACTAGCAGCGAACTACAACGTTGAAATCCTGCATCGCGCAAGCAGAGTTTACCGTGCGATTTGAACGTATACATCAGCCCGAATATCAACTATCGGGCAGTAGCCCGCCAGGCACAACAGCCGCCTGGTTGGAGGAACCTCCTTTTCAAATGAGGTATGCGGGACTTTACTCTCTGTACCGCTACCTCTAAATAAAATATTTTATATTAATTCAGTATGTTAATTGCCTTATTAATGCCCGTATTGGCAAAGGACTTAATTCAAATGGTTAGATGTTGTTTGTTTGTTGATGTTTGAAAGTTATTAGAAAAATGATAGTAGTAGTTTTTGGTTTAGCTTGTGGCTAAAGAAACATAGCCGCACGGGTCGATCTTCAAGTTTACGCAACGCTTTCCGAGGTCGGTTTATGGACGAGTGACCATGTTAACATACCGAGGATCCTCCGTACGTCGGAAAGCACGTTAAGCCGTTGGTCCTGGCGGTCATTTGTAGATCTTTGGCAGTCGTTAAGGATAGTCAGAAGCCAGTAAATCTGACTCCAGTCTTGCCATAAAGTACCGTGTTACCCAGTTAATGGGTTGTGGAGGTCTGGTAGGCAACCGCTCCTCGTAAAATATTGGTATTCAGCTAAATCCGGCTTGACTAGAAGTCGACCCTAATATAGTTGGGAAAAGGCTAGGCAGATGAATGCTCGTCTTTGTCTTGTCAGATAATGAAAAGCCTTTGAGCTCTAGACAAGGTTACGAGGATCCTCCGTGTCTCGGAAAGCACGTTAAGTCGTTGGTCCTGGCGGTCATTTGTAGATATTTGGCAGTCGTTACGGATTGTCAGAAGCCAGAAAAACTTACTCCAGTCTTGCCAAGAAGGGTAGTTCTTGCCAAGACTGGAGTCAGTTTTTAGTAAAACAGTAGTGTTACCCATTGATGGGTTATGGATGTCTGGTAGGCAGCCGCTTCCCGTAGAATACTGGTATACAGTTGAATCCAGTTTGACTGGAACCCGACCCCAATATAGTTGGGAAAAGGCTAGGCAGATCTTCTTCCACCTGGCGTTAATCCCGGCTATTGCCAGGGTCCGCCTTCCTACTTAGCTTCCTCCACTTTGCCCGATCTTCAACATCCTTCTCAGTCAGGCCATTGGCTCTCATGTCGGACTTGACGACGTCCAGCCAGCGCTTGCGAGGGCGACCACGGGGCCTAGCCCCAAGAACAGCCATATTCATGCATCTCCGACCAACGTACTCCATAGGGCGGCGCATGATGTGGCCATACCATCGCAGAAGACACTCTTGCAGTTTTTCCCCCACGTCACGGACACCAAGACTACCTCGGATGTATGAGTTGCGCATGCGATCGGATCGCGTTACGCCACTCATCCACCTCAGCATCTTCATTTCCGTGACGCGAAGCTCCTGGGTGTGTCTGCTTAGTGCTGGCCAACACTCGCCCCCGTACAGTAGGACAGGCCGAATGATGCATTTATATATCTGCCCCTTGAGCTTCGGAGGCATTTTGCGGTCGCATACAACGCCCGTCACCTCGCGCCACTTCGCCCAAGCCGCGCCAATACGTGCTTGGACATCGTCGTCCACGATGCCAGACTCGTGCAGCACGGATCCAAGGTACCTGAACGTATCGGACTTTCTGATCAGGTCCGAACCTATTCGGATGGTGTTTGTATCCGTGCTGCCACAGGACATGTACTCAGTCTTCGCCACATTTAGTCTCAGACCACCGTTTTCAAGCGTGTCCTTCCAAATGTTGACTTTGCGCTCAAGATGGGCTTTGTTCTGATTAACGAAGGCGATGTCATCGGCATACATCATTAGCCATGGAGGCTGATCTTGGATGTTTGCCGTAACTACATCGAGCACTACGTTAAACAAGAACGGGCTAAGAGCCGAGCCTTGGTGAACGCCAACAGATATTGGGAAGCCATTCGATTCGCCAACAGCGGTCTGGACAGAGGACACGGAATCGCGGTACATGTCTCTGATAATGTCAATATAGGCCTCGGGAACGCCCTTGAAGCGCAGTGCCCACCAGATGGACTGCCGAGGTATACAGTCGAAGGCCTTCTGCAGGTCTAAAAAGGCCATATGCAAAGCTCTCCTTCTCTCTCTGTAAGCCTCAGCCAGATTCCGTAAGGCGAACACTGCGTCCATGGTGCTGTTACCCGCCCGGAAGCCATATTGACACTCAGAGACAGTACACTCGCTACGGAGCCGTGTGTCAATGATGCGCTCGAAGAGCTTCATGGTGTGGCACATGATCTTGATACCGCGGTAGCTACCACAATCCTGTACGCTACCTTTGCCTTTGTAAACAGGGATAATCAGGCTAAATCGCCACTGGTTCGGCATTTCCTTGGTGATCAGGATGCGGTTAAAAAGATCCGTCAGAAGGTCCACACCATGTGGGCCCATCGCCTTCCACACTTCAATTGGCACATTGTCAGGCCCGACCGCTTTCCGGTTCTTCATGTGGCGAAGAGCAATGCGGGTTTCGTCGGGGGAAATAGGGGAAATAAGCCCAAGGTTAGGAGGCGGTTCCGGAGGAAGGTTATGGGGATGCTGTTTGTTAGACAGCTCCGCGAAGTATGTACACCATCTCTCCGTAACAGAGGGGGCATCGTAGAGCAGCTTACCCTGGGCGTCCCTTAAACAAAGACATTTGCTAATGTCCCGTGTAGCTTTCTCCCGGCCACGCGCCAGCTTAAAAATAAGCTTTTGCCCCTCCGCAGTTTCCAGCTTGTCGTATAAGGGCGCCAGACTTTTGCTGCGGGCTCTGGCTACAGCTTTTTTGCAAGCGCGCTTAGCCGCTCCATATGCCTCCCTGTCATCCGGAGAGTTGGACCCTTGCCACTGTTTAAATAAAACCTTCTTCTTCCGAGTCGCCTCCTGCACCCCGTCATCCCACCACCACGTCTCCTTTCCTATGGTGCGGCCACCACGAGAAGTGCCAAGGACGCGCTTACCCGCACCGGTGATTGCTGAATGGATCCTACTCCAGATCTCTTGAGCGGACTCATGCGGAGCACTGATCTTAAGATGCTCGACCTCCGCGATGAAGTCCGACTGCCTAGGACCATCAAGCAACCACCACTTAGTGCGGGGTTTGCGTTTCTCGTTCACTCTCTTCTTCGGTACAACCGCAAAGTCCAGGACAAGGAGGCGGTGTTGAGCCGTTAGGCTTTCGCCTGGGATGACTTTGCAGTTGGTAACCTTGCCAATGTGGCACCGTCGCACCAGCAGGTAATCTATTTGGGTTGAGTAGGCACCACTACGGTACGTAATAAGATGCTGGGGCTTCTTCTGAAAGAATGTGTTCGCGATGGCTAGGTCAGACACAGCGCAGGTGCTAAGTATATTGACTCCCTCTGCGTTTAGCTGGCCATAACCAAAACCACCGTGAACACGTCCATACTCTCCAGCAAACTGACCTACGTGACCGTTGAGATCCCCCCCAACCAAAACACCTTCGGAATTCGGGATAGCGCGTAATACGTCCTCGAACTCATCCCAGAAGGCCTCCTTTTCAGACTCACAGCAACCAGTCTGAGGAGCATAGGCGCTGATTAGGTTCGTTACCGACCCTTCGAACAGCACCCTAACTCGCATCAACCGGTCGCTGCATCGGTCTACTTCAAGGAGTCCATCCTGAAGGTCCTTAGACAGCACCACGGCCACTCCGCTCCTACCCGTTGGTGATCCGGTGTACACTAGCCGGTACCCCTGCCCGATGTCACGTGACTTATTTCCCTTCCAGCGCGTCTCCTGAAGGAAGGCGCACTGGACCCGACGCTTCGCAAGTACGTCTGCGAGTTCTTGGCAACGTCCGGTTAGGGAGCCAATGTTCCAGGTGGCAAAGCGGAACTTCTTCTTGGGTACTATCCTCTTTAGCCATGCCCGTACTTGACACGGTAGCCCTAGCCCACTTATCGCAGGTTTAGGGCGATGTGCCTGCGCGTCGTTATGCGGCGACGCCCTAGACCGAGTACCCTTACCTAACTTGTTTCTCTCCATACATATATGACTGAAGTTGGTTTTACGTGAGGCGACCAGCCGTCTGACCCCCACAACCCTACAAGAGGGAAACCAGGTTCGCCAGAGCCTCGTCCGTTGGACAGCAGGGTGCACCGCTAGCAGGTGAGGTTGGCTTGGGTCTTTAAGATGGCAACGGACCCCATACACCCCCGGGAAAAGGCTAGGCAGATGATGAGTAGTAATTTTTGGATTATTACATAACAAAACATAATGCTTGTATTCCACGACAGGTTAGGCAGAGATGCACCTATACATCCACATTTCGCCAGTTACCTTATTCAAAATGAATGAACCGAATTGAGAACCTCCTCCTTTTATGAACTCGGTTAAAAATAAGGGAAAAGTAACCATATTACCAAACTATAATGTGACGTTGTAACAAGGCAACATTCACTTGTGTCTATCTAGTTTTTTTATATCTCACACAGTTATGAACTGGTATAAACAATAAACAAACATGCGATTTCAGCAATTCCGATCCATTTGCAACATAGAACCTCCTCCTTTTTGAAGACGTCGGTTTAAAAATAAACTCGAATCGGACGCTGAATCTTCACTTGAAAACCATGGTAGGGCCACCTAATCCAATGCATGCAGTGATACGAAGCAATGTAACACGTGAAATATCTACGAACTAGAATATATTAAGTCATTTGTTGTCAGGTTGGCACCGATGAGTCGAGCGAGATAGCTGCGCTTAGCGCTAAAATGTGCTTTTATCTTGATAGTCATCTTTAGTGTTTATTGCCATGAAAACTGTGTAAAGTGTATGGTAGGCGAAGTCGCAGGGCGATTCTCGGCCACCGCAGGCGCGGATCTGCGGGCGGCGAGCATTGGGTGGCTCGCCGTGTGATCAGAACCAAGCCCGGGTCGACGGCGCGCTGTTCCAGCGTGCCTCAAAGAGCTGTTAGAATAGAAGACGGAGCCCGCTAGGGCCAGTGCCTGCTGGGTCAGCAGACTTCGTTCGAAAGAGGTACCGTACCCTAGAACGCAAAGGGTACTTTTTTAGTCAATTAGTTGACACAGGGTTTTAGTCAGTAAGAGTCTGACTAAAACCTGAGTTTTAATATCGGAAAAAAACATCAAATAACTCCTCCCGCTCTGGGTACAGCAGGAGGGAGTGTCAGACTCTTACTGACTAAAACCCATACGTGTTCTTGCTAGTGCCTTTTGTGTTCCAGGGTACGGTGCCTCTTTCGAACGAAGTCCGCAGCCCCAGCAGGCACTGGCCCTAGCGAGCCCCGTCTTTGAATATTATTTCCTGGCTGGATAAGACTGGCACTGGAGTTGCTATGCAGTATTTTTATTTAGATAAAATAAAGGGGACCAAAGAAATGATGCATTGACTGTGATAAAGATGATATACCTAGAAAAGGGGGCGACTACTAAAAAAGGACTTTCGGAACAAGAAGACAATAGGTACATGATAAAGGCAAAAAATAAAGATTTGGATATTAATATCACCTAAATGCTATTAGAATAATGACAAATACGGCGCTTGGTTGTTGCACTTGACCTTTTATTAAGTGGGTAGTACTACTTCATTGATTCGCTTAGATACAACCTTTAGGTTCAAGATGGTTGTTGAGAAATCTCGCTCCTTAACGATGTTATTTATGAATGTATAATATTCTTCGGACTTGTTAGTTTAATACTCAATCATCATCATCATTGTCATCCACAGCCTGATTTCATATTCTGCTAGCACTGATAGGTCTGCCGATCCCCACGTTCCTGTGCGAACCTCATCCAGTGATGTTAATTCACTGGCAACGTGAACCCAATCAAGTTTGCCCCGATAACTTACTGCAATACTTCAAGATATCTCTGGAACTGATGATTCGGTTTCGCAAATTCTTTAACTAATAGAAATAACACTGAGCTCACTTTCACCGTCTGTCACCTCCCGGAAAAATTCATGGTATCTGAAGAATAAGACCACAGAAGCGAAGCCGTAGGAATTAAATTAGTTGCACATAAGTACCTAAATAATTGCTATTTAGAATGCTATCGGTTAACTGTGACTAAGATTATCCTAACGAAATCCTAACAATGGCGCAGTGGGAAGATATGAGCCAATCATTTACATGCTCCTCTTCGTAATCTTACAAAATATTCCAGCCGTTGAAAGGCATTTATAGTGATTAATGAATATTTCTTCTTGTTACTTTGTAGGCGTTTCCGCTAAAGGTCAGAGTTGAAGCCACTGCTAAAGAAAGGCCTTAAATCAAGGTGTGTTTAACGTTAGTTCGCAAATTAATTTTGGTACTTTGCTAGAAGTAATTTGGTGCTCATGTTGTATCTGTATTTTCAGGTTGGCTCTGAGTAATAGGGCCAATTTCAGTTCTCAACTTCCCACTGGAATTAACCCTATTAATTTCCATTATTGCTAAATGTTAAGTTCAACTACAGGACCTGACATCAGAGGGTAGAGCACGAATATTTTTGACGTAATGTAACGTAAAATTTTAGCATAGCTACAACACTTGTTTCGTACATAAAAAATATTTATTTGAATTAGATACTGATGATGAGATGTGTATGTCCCTTAAAATTAAACCAAAATACTATGGGGTTGTAGTTTTTCACATTCAAAATTCACTTACGTTAACGTACTATATGTCAAAATATTCGTGCTAGACCCTCAGGAAACTTTTTGAGGCTTCTCCTTGAAATTCTTTTACAAGACCTATCAAGCACGAGGGGCAATTTACGTATAATATAATCTCACCTGACGGAAAGGGATGATGTGGTCGACGATACAGCAGGATTGCCTTTTTTAAGGATGGGAAATCATCAAATAATTCCTCCAAAATGAAAATCCTCCCGCTCTGTCAGACTCTTACTGAATAAAGCCGGTGGTGACTCTTTCGAACAAATTTCGCCTTGCGAGCGGGTTTGCCTAGAAGTACTACTTATATTAATTATACCCAGGATGTTGCTACTTTGGTAGGGATTTCAAATCCTTAGGGAAAGTAGTTAAGAGAAACTCCAGCTGAGTGTTGTGGTCTCCAATACAATTAATCAGCAATTCAGAACTAATGATTACTGTCCTCCAGACACCATGTGAAAGGAGATTACAACAAGTGAAGGTATTTAAAAATCTATTCAAAACATAATTTAAATACCAAAATTTAAATAAAAATATCAAAACTGAATATTAAGTAAAGTTACGAAGGAGATTGCAATTAAAGATTTTTCAAGAAGATTGTAAAGTTCATGCGAATTTGCAATTAACTGTGTGAAGATATTGCATGTACCTTTTGTGACTGAAAAGGTAATTTTTGATGAAATTCGTATTGAAGCTAATGACCTTGTGTTTTTAGCTCGGTTAGTAACCTTACAATAGGTAGGTAAAATCTATTAATGATTATACTAATATATAAAGCTGAAGAGTTTGCTTGTTTGTTTGTTTACTTCAACGCGCTAATCTCAGGAACTCAGATTTAAAAAAATATTTCAGTGTTAGATAGCCCATTTATCGAGGAAGGCTATAGGCTATCATCACGTTAAGACCAATAGGAGCGGAGCAGTAATGAAAATTGTGACGCAGACGAAGTTGCGCGGGTCAACTAGTTATGTAATAATATAAGGTGCTAAGAATTCAATAGGAATAAGTTAACTTTGTTAGTGATTCTAATAAAGTCTTCTTAATTAGTGTATCATAGTGAAGGAATTTAGTTTTAGTTGATAAATTGTACTTATGCATTTTCTTTTTTTAACCCCCGACCAAAAAAGAGGGGTGTTATAAGTTTGACCGTTTGTGTCTGTCTGTCTGTGGCACCGTAGCTCTTAAACGAGTGAACCGATTTGGATGCGGTTTTTTTTATTTGAAAGCAGGTTTTCCAGCGGTGATATCAAACCAGTTTTAACAAAATCGGTTGAGCCATTTGAAGATCATCAGATCTTTTCTAGTTGATAAAGGCATTTAACCATCTTTTACGTGTCTAATCGATGCGAAATTTGGTATTTTGTTACATCAATGACATTGCAAAAACATGGTTATATTGATTTGATGCTGTGGTATTACCTGAGGTCTGCAGAATACCCTAACTCCTCACTAAGTTGCAGCAGAGGTATCGTGTTTGAACTCACTGGAATGGTTTCATTGAACATATTATATTTAGAACTTTAGATCAGTACCCTTATCCTGAAGATGAAGCATTTCCTGAAATCTGCAGGATACCCAACTCCTCACTTACTTACAGCAGACCTTCCGTTTTCGAATTCATTTAACTGGTCGCAATTAATACATTGGTGGATGAAATGCCGTTTAGGTGAGTGTAGATCGTGGATGGAGAGGGAGAGGAATACTAAAAGAAGATGGATGGTATGAGGAGCAAACTGAAATAAAAGGGAGTTACTGATAGCGTGACGGTTGATAGAATAGAACACTCTTTATTCTTCTTTCTTCTTCCACCTGGCGTTAATCCCGGCTATTGCCAGGGTCCGCCTTCCTACTTAGCTTCCTCCACTTTGCCCGATCTTGAACATCCTTCTCAGTCAGGCCATTGGCTCTCATGTCGGACTTGACGATGTCCAGCCAGCGCTTGCGAGGGCGACCACGGGGCCTAGCCCCAAGAACAGCCATATTCATGCATCTCCGACCAACGTACTCCATAGGGCGGCGCATGATGTGGCCATACCATCGCAGACGACACTCTTGCAGTTTTTCCCCCACGTCACGGACACCAAGACTATCTCGGATGTAAGAGTTGCGTATGCGATCGGTTCGCGTTACGCCACTCATCCACCTCAGCATCTTCATCTCCGTGACGCGAAGCTCCTGGATGTGTCTGCTTAGTGCTGGCCAACACTCGCCCCCGTACAGTAGGACAGGCCGAATGATGCATTTATATATCTGCCCCTTGAGCTTCGGAGGCATTTTGCGGTCGCATACAACGCCCGTTACCTCGCGCCACTTCGCCCAAGCCGCGCCTATACGTGCTTGGACATCGTCGTCCACGATGCCAGACTCGTGCAGCATGGATCCAAGGTACCTGAACGTATCGGACTTTCTGATCAGGTCCAAACCTATTCGGATGGTGTTTGTATCCGTGCTTCCACAGGACATGTACTCAGTCTTCGCCACATTTAGTCTCAGACCACCGTTTTCAAGCGTGTCCTTCCAAATGTTGACTTTGCGCTCAAGATGGGCTTTGTTCTGACTAACGAGGGCGATGTCATCGGCATACATCATTAGCCATGGAGGCTGAACTTGGATGTTTGCCGTAACTACATCGAGCACTACGTTAAACAAGAACGGGCTAAGAGCCGAGCCTTGGTGAACGCCAACAGATATTGGGAAGCCATTCGATTCGCCAACAGCGGTCTGGACAGAGGAAACGGAATCGCGGTACATGTCTCTGATAATGTCAATATAGGCCTCGGGAACGCCCTTGAAGCACAGTGCCCACCAGATGGACTGCCGAGGTATACAGTCGAAGGCCTTCTGCAGGTCTAAAAAGGCCATATGCAAAGCTCTCCTTCTCTCTCTGTAAGCCTCAGCCAGATTCCGTAAGGCGAACACTGTGTCCATGGTGCTGTTACCCGCCCGGAAGCCAAATTGACACTCAGAGACAGTACACTCGCTACGGAGCCGTGTGTCAATGATGCGCTCGAAGAGCTTCATGGTGTGGCACATGATCTTGATACCGCGGTAGCTTCCACAATCCTGTACGCTACCTTTGCCTTTATAAACAGGGATAATCAGGCTAAATCGCCACTGGTTCGGCATTTCCTTGGTGATCAGGATGCGGTTAAAAAGATCCGTCAGAAGGTCCACACCATGTGGGCCCATCGCTTTCCACACTTCAATTGGCACATTGTCATGCCCGACCGCTTTCCGGTTCTTCATGTGGCGAAGAGCAATGCGGGTTTCGTCGGGGGAAATAGGGGAAATAAGTCCTAGGTTAGGAGGCGGTTCGGGAGGAAGGTTATGGGGATGCTGTTTGTTAGACAGCTCCGCGAAGTATGTACACCATCTCTCCTTAACAGAGGGGGCATCGTAGAGCAGCCTACCCTGGGCAACAGAGGGGGCATCGTAGAGCAGCCTACCCTGGGCTATACCTGGGAATAGAATACTCTTTATTATGGAAGCAAAAAACGTCTTGCGCCGACCCCAAGTTACATGGGATAAGGGCAGAAAGATGATGGGATCATAGGTTTGCTAGTAGTACCTAGTAGGTAAATTAAGTTTAAAAAGAATGAAATAAAAATTTAATTTAAATTTTGAAAAAAAACCCGACAAAAAGTAGCAGTCGCGTCGGGGGACAAATACAAAAATTTGCGGTCTCCCGAGACGAAGACGCTTGGCCCTAAGAATCGTACCTATATTAAAGTAAAAAGATCAATACCTACGTATTATTTTTATCACTTTTTGAAGTTATTTTTTTCGAAGGTTTTTTAAAATTTTAATTAAATATTTTCTTAATTTTAAAATTAGGAAATCAATATAGTGATCTCAAAATCATGATTTAAATGGCATGCTCTGTAGCATTACGTGGTATATAACTTACGTAAAAAAAACGACCGGGTGTAGGACGATTAAAATAAGCTCCAAAATAAATTAATTAAGAAGTGGCAATATTGAGGGTTTGTTATAATGATACAAAAAAAACTTCATATTAATGACATGAACATATAAATCCCAAACCCAACATTTGAGAGAAGTCCTCAACATAACATGAGACAGCACAAATAAATAATTGCTACTTTTCTCACTAACCTATTCCTCACCAATACCCGACAAATTAAATACGTTCTTTCAAAACTACCGGCGCCAACTATTGCATGGACAAGACACATAGCGTCTGAATCGAAAAGGTTAATCTATTGTTGTTACATCACTTTACATACGCTGTTAATCCGAGATTTAAAGGAGTAACATGACCTAACCTAACTCGACCTTAACATAAGTACAGCTAGTTATGTTCACCACAGTGTTACGAGGGACTATTCTGAAGATGTGATTTTTTAGCGAATAATGACGTCGGTCGCTAATAGGAAATAAGCATGCGATTTTTTATTTGAAAATTAAATACTTATTAGCTCTTGCAAACGAACATAAAATTATTTTTATTATTTTTTTAAAACCTTCATGAGCGATGAAGTTATAAAGCTTCAAAGATTACAATTAGAAAGATAAGTCCGATGTAAACTTTGACGTCATCGTCTATGACGCCTATACAAACTGCCATAGAAAACAGCGAGAGGGACAGATATATTTGTTTAAAATAATTATATCTCCTTCGTTTTTCGAGTAATTTTGATTATATTTTAACTGTTAGTACTTATTATATTTTTGTGTATGTTTAGATAAACTGTACTTATAGGTGATAAATTTTCATGCGTTTTCCCTAATGTTTGGTTTGGAATGTGTAATAAAAACGCTTTCCGGGTTCGTAAATTGCAAATGACAGAGTGGTTCATGTAGTCACATGTTGATAGGAAAAAAATAAAATTGAATCAATTGACACGAAATGAAGAAAAAGAAGTCTAACGACATGTGAACTCATAGGATCATCGTCGTATCAGACGAAAGACGTCCACAGCTGGACATAAGCCTCCCCCAAGCATCGCCATATCAACCGGAATAGAACCAATAAAAGAATGTATTGTGTATAGCTAATTCCAATGAAAATACTGACAAAATTCACAAATTTACAAATTGTGCCGCTAGGTTTTGAACTTAACTATGAAAAACCGCAGTTGCCGAAATTATGAATATTTTTTAATGTAAATCCCAAAACAGCAATAAAAATTAAACAAACAATAACATAAATAACGAAAGCACTTACAAAAACCAACAGTCAAATATCATTAGTTAAAGGAAAAACCCAAAATGCCGACAATGACAACGGAACGGGACAATTGATCAAATAAAGTGTCCCTTGATTAAACAAATGAGCGCTATACACTTTAACCCTACCGAGAGAGGGTGTAAAAAAAGCGCTTTAAGCGAATAAAACCAAAGTCATTGAGAAGGATGAACGGGAAAGGAAAAAGGATCTGACAGCTGCTTATAGTCGATGAATGCTGGCGTTGATTGAAGGGAACGAGATGGGGAGACTTGATTAGTTGGTGACCTATAAGGGTGCGCGATAAGATGTCGAGAGCATAAAACCTATAAAGATTTTAGCCGGTCTTAAAGTTAGTTTTTAAGATAGTAAAACTGTTCACGTTTAATTTATATTTCAAAAAATTTATAAAAATAATAAAATAGCATTACGTATGTTTCATTTATCATCGCTGCCCTATTTATTTAACCCGTAAAACATGATCAGTTTTCTAGTTTGCAATCACAGGAGTAACCAGTTTTTCAACCTTTTCGTGTATAAAATTTTTCGCTCGATATTTTTAGCCAGCCAATGCAGTGATACATTAGTCGCACACTAGCTACTTATGGCGGTAAGCGACTGTTTTCACATCGGTTGAGAATAAGCCCCTCGTTATACTATTATTGAATTGTGTCATTTATGCGGATATAATATGCGAGCGTTACGTTTTTTTTTTTGTTATATTTCTTTAATTTCTTTTTCTACCATATATACAGACTAACAAAGTAACAAGCAATTAGACCAAAAATCACGGCATTATGAACAAATTCGTATATAAAAATATAAATAAACATTGTTTTAGCGAAAAAAGAGAATAAGACATTTTTGTAGGCTTTCAAAAGACTTACTTATTGCAGATGTTTTTGATGAATTCCTAAAAACAATGAAAACTAATACCTGTAAATAAAAGCATTTCACATTAATCAAAGAAGAGAATTCACATCCATTTAAAATAATGAACCATAAAAATTCTTAACGCAATTAAGTACCCAAACGAATTGAAATTCCATGAATTCACTCAAAGTTAAATAGGCCCATTTACCATTTCGAAGCAAACTAATTTAATGCATTCCCTCCTTATATTAGGAACAACATTTGCATGTAAGCATGTGGCGTATAAAAACACTAGAGAGTCACGCTAGCGATCTGATAGCGTATGTTTAGTGTACACTATTCTTTCTAAAAAAAAAAAAATATACGAAAAAACGAAACCTGCCTGTACGCCAACCACTGTCACTTAACCTTCCACTGCCCTCTTTACCAGTACAATCCACAGATAATTGAAGAGTATTTTGCTTATTCAGGGGAGTTCTTTTTATATTGGTCCGTATGGTTGGTCGTATTGTAGTTTAGTTAGTGTCACCATTTATGACAGTAGCCGTTTGGCTCACGATACGCCTTCGTTTCACGTTTACGATGTTTTAGGGTCTCAATATTAGCGATTTGTATTCAATTGCAAGGTTTAGTCACGGAAATTCTATTAATACATTCATGGTTCGTTCATTCAATAATTCGGCGTGAAATTGGTGTCGTCAATGGACTGACACCATGGCAGTTATTCAGTAGTTAATTCTATGTGTTATCTATTTTATACTACATCGTTTATTCATACAAATTACTATTTTAAATATTTCTTAAAAAACACATTACATTAAAGCCCGCCGGAGTCGAGAGCAGGGTCCAAGCTACCAGTGTGGTTTGGGTTCCAGAGAAAGGAGCCTCCTCACAAAACGGATCGTATCTATCAGTTTTGCCATCTGTGTTCGTCGAAGCTTTTGGCCATCAGGTCATTTGGCTGTGACAATAATCGGCACAATGACAGCCGAGTCCACATTACACATGTGGACAACCTCGTGTGCTAAGTCGAGATACTTAATTTGTCTCTTTTTCAGCTTTCATGAGATTCTCGTCATGTGAGATAGTAACATCGATTATTATTATTGTTCGACTATGTCAAGCTTCTACTACATATTTATTAAGCATGTTATTTTGGTAACCTTTATTACAAGTAGAAACATACGTATTAGGACTACTTAATAATGCGTAGGTACAGCTAAGGAGTGGAATTCCCTGCCGAAATCTGTGTTTCCGGATAGCTACAACCTTAGGATCTTTAAATTATTCGTTAAAACGCATTACTAATAATAATATTCTCAGTGATTAAGCACTTATCCGGCAATGTTGAATTAACAAGTATCATCTTGAATCACGCCACGTACCAAAAGCACTTAAATGTACTGATTTATAACACTTTTATTATGTTTTACCAAATCCTTCCAATTGGTAGGCCTCCCACAAGGTGGGCCAATGGCCTAGTAAGGTCGCGGGTTGCCGATGGATGCGAGACGCACAGGACCGGTCATTGTGGCGACTCTTGGGGGACATGTCCCATGTCCAGCAGTGGCCGTCTTTCGGCTGATATGATGATGATGAATTCCTTCCATAATGTTACACCACAGGCGCAAACATAAGCTCGTGGGTTATGATTATTTTCTCAGGCCCTAGACCCTTCTTATAATCTAATATCTGGTCTCCTGTCACCTTCAAAACGAATTGATCGATTTTTATGAAATTTTTGTGCATATTTGCTAGGTCTGAGAACAGACAGTAGGTTTTTTATTCATTTATGTGGCAAAAGAACGTTTGCCAGGTCAGCTAATGTTGTATAATATGTGTTGTTTGGGTTTGGCATATAAAGTTCTTAATCAAAATTCATATAAAACTACTTCTTAAATTTTATACTACTTAAGTTAAACTGGCATATAAGTTGTCAGATCAGAAGTCACCCACTTTTTTCTCTTCTTTGATCTTCCCTGCTCATAAGTGTGAATAAAATGAAGATTTAAATCTTCTTCTAAACTTTTCTCACGATATTAATTCCCTCATTCGTTCTTTACGATCTGGAACCACACACATATGACTCTGGAAAACTATTTTCGACCAACTCATTCAAATTACTTTAAATTTAAAAGTTCTAGTTTAATTAGTATTAATCTAAGAGAATATTATCTTGATAGTCTATCGGTATTAAAGGGGACGTTTTTTTACGAATTTAATTAAACTTTAGACAGTTAAGCACGGTCGAACACGAACATTTTGTTAAACTCTTCAGCAAAGTTTTGTCATAAGTCACCCACATAAAACGCCTCAACGTGGATGGAACAGCTTCCAGTTTTATGTAATTAGAAAATCTTTTCTTAATTATCTTTTGAATATTATATCATCTTCTTCGGTATACCTACTCTTGAAAAAAAAAACTTCGTGAGAAATAGATTTTTATTTACGAGCCTTATTGTCCTAACTAGATGGTTTGAATATTGCCACAGCATGCCGATGGAGGCAATTTCTCAGTTAAAGACTTGCTTCTTACCATAACTATTTACATTTTTCTAGAAATTAACTAACCCAACCATAGAGAGAAAATGTCTCTTCTGCTCTTTTCCCACTTTTCTTCGTCGATGTCCACCAACCAAAGACCAGTCATCATCAAATGAGTCCAGCTTATCCTGCCATACCCGATTAGATTTGCCGAAATGAATATTGAGTCGTGATTTTTTTTTTTTTTGTTTTTTTTTTTTTTATGGTTTGTTTTACTTTATTTTGTGTGTCTTGTGTGAGTCCGAAATAAACATTTTTCTTTCTTTCTTTTTCTTTCTTTCATTGTTCACAAATTTAATTAAATATATTTTTACTGAAAACCCACTTATTGAAATGTCCCAAGTGCCCTTACACCTGCACCATTGAGGACCTCATGAACGCCACTGATGCCGCTGTGAACGTGGCCACCTACTGGGCACAAAATATTTAAGGTTCACCATCGACTCGAAAAGAAGAATTGAAAACGAAAAGCAACAAAATGACTCGACCCATTTTTTTAAGGATTGGAAATCATCAAATGACTGCTCACCCCACTGGGCTAAGCGGAAGGAAGAGTCAGATTCTTACTGACTAAAACCCATCCCTGTTCTTACTAATGCCCTTTACGTTCCGGGGCCGCGGTGACACTTTCGAACAAATTTCACAACCCTGGCAGGAAGTGACTCGAACCTAATAGGTGGTTTACGTTATGACAGTCTTATGTGTTTAATTGGCTACCTATTTTTGTAATCGGAAGCTATGTTTTTTTGTTAAAACTTTATGAAGTTCTAAAACATTCTACTCGTAGGTATTGTATGAAGTTGAATAATGTTTTTTGACCGGCGTCAGTTAAAATGTCTTGAAATTTTAGCTTGAGGCCCGTATACTGTATTTTTTTCTGTGTGTCCATGCATCTCTAAAATTCATCACATGCCTAATCCTTAAAATCCTAAGTTACTATATTAACTTCTTTTTTAACATGACGCATAACTTTACAACTTATAACTTTTTCTTTTATGACGGCATACCATGGGTACACCAATGTACCCCAAGTCATCTCCAAGAAGCGCAATAAACATTGCTGATTAAAAATAAAATATCACTAAATGCATTAAAATAAAAAGTAAAATTCAAACAAAAGAGGTCTCAAATTAATCTTCAAAGTACCAAAAAGTTTTTATTCTTCTCAATAAAAGCCAACTAGACGGCGTCATGCGCAAAAGAAAATTTCCTTACCGCGCATGCGTCATTTCCATGGCGTCGAACAAATGACAGTTTTGACAACAATCCTGCAGAAGCGACTCTGTTTTCAATTATTTTCTTTAAAAATTACAAATATTTGATGAAATTCTTCCAAAAAAATTGTGTTCGAAGTTATTGTTATCATTTTGTTCTTTGGTTGTGAAGTGAGAAGTTAATTTTCAGTGTGTTTTGTTAGGTTAGTTTGTGTAACGTGTTTATGTTGGGGGCTTGCATTGTAAATAATAAATTCAAAACTTTAGTGTGGTTATAGTGCGTTCATATTACAAAAACTTTAAAGTTTATCGAAGTGAGTGAAAGACTTCGAAGCTGTATGTACGAGTTATTCTATAAATTCAAAGGTAAGTGGTAATTTATTGGTTTTGGAAGACTATAAACTGCATGTTTCTCAATGTAAACATGATGAGAACGTGAGTAAACAATACCCTTGGCGCAATCTCGTTTGTAAATTCATTGAAATCCCCTATTTTGGTCCATGAAATCTGATAAGATTTTGAATTGTAGACCTTATAGTTTTTACTTAAACGTAAATAGGTGAGTTACCTATACGAACTTCGCGGTTGAGTTTTTTGTTATATTTGAAACTAATCTACTTAGCTTAAACATCATCATTTTGTTTAAAATGGTAAATAATATGATAACAATAGCTCGTACCTATCTAAGTAAAGAAGTATGAATTGCATATCTTTTTTCGCATCGGTTGTAATCACTTAAAGAATTGGGTCGCTACCCCGTTATACGAGGGTCACTCGTACTCAAACAGTCTTGTAGATTACACTATTGTAATATTTGAAAATGTAGTGTTAACAAGGAATTTGCGGCACCAGTAAGAATATTCACAATATCGCTTTGTTAGTGATACTAAAGCGTTACGTAAAATATAAGAAATAGACATGTGTAAGGATCAGCAGTACCGCGATCCGTTTGATTTCAAAACTTACAATTTTATTTGACTTACGTTTGCATGAAATCCTACTGTTTGATTAACTTATTTTAACCCATGATCAACGGCGGCAAGATGGGCATCGCGAGTACCTAAATCCTGAAAGAGGGTGGCTTTTGAATTGTCATAGGAATAAAGAGGCCTATGTTCAGGCGAAGTCACACTGTAGAAGTCAAGACGATGATGATGAGGTACCAAATGAAATATCTAAAAGTACCTAGTTTATACTTTCAGTGATTATTTTAGTTATTCATTTGAGTTGATGCCGCCTTTTTTTAGGTTGGAAATCATCAAATGACTTCTCCCGCTTTGTGTGGAGAAGACTCTTACTGACTAAAACCTATCCGTGTACCTCCTAATGCCCTTTACGTTCCAGGGCCTCGGTCACATTTTTCGAACAAAGTCCGCACTCTTTCAAACATTTCTACAGATAATATCATCTGATGAAAAACGGCGATTAATATATTTATATTGTGCTCACACCATAATTTACATTATGTTTCTTCACGTGAAGATTTGTTATTGGCTTGCTGGTGATTACGGTTTACTGTTTTGTTTGTCTTTATTAGCTGTAAGTTCTCCATGTACTAAATAAATAAATAACAGGCTAAGCCTATGTTGCTAAAGTATGACAGATCGGTTATGTGGTCAATTAGCTAGCCATCAAGTCTTTTCTGGTTTTACAACAAAAAAAAAAGATCGCTTTGCGGTTTTTTGGAGAACTCGAGTTATCATTTTGTTGTTCTCGCTTGTTTCGATGTTCGCTACAAATTCATCGACGATTAAGCTTTTATCTTTAAGCGCGATGGAGATAACAATAACATGGAGTAGTGGTATGTTATCTGTGACATGGCTTACTACTCCCGGTATTATCTATTTTTAATGATTTGGTAAGCTTGCGTTTGACTAATAACTATCTACTTGATGGGGAGCTGTGATGTGGTCGAAAACGGTATTTGTTTTCCGAGGATATACTTACCTAGTTCGAATGATGATATCAGCAGGAGAACCAAGGTTACATAGCCCGAAGGATCGCCAAATTGAAGTGGCAGTCGCCGCAGATGGTCGATGGGGCCGAAAAGTTCTGGAGTGGCGACCGCGTACCTACGGGAAGACGCAGCGTTAAAAGGCCTCCCACATGGTAAACCGATAACCTGGTGAGGGTCGCGGGTTGTGGATGGATGTGAGACGCGCAGGACCGGTAGTTGTGGCGAAACTTGTGGAGGCCTATTTGTAGCCGTCTTTTAGTTGACATAATAATGATTTAATTTGTTAGGGTTCCGTACCCGAAGAATAACCAACGGAACCCTAATACTAAACCTCCACTCCGTCCGTCCGTCCGTTCGATCGCTATCAGTGAACTGTATCACAAAATCTGTACTAGGTAGACAGTTGAAATTTTCACAGAGTGTGTGTTTCTATTGCCGCTGTAACAACAAATAATAAAAATTGAATTAAACACTAAAAAAGGCTCCCATAAAAAAACACATGTTTTTTGGTTTATGGTACGGAACCCTTTGTGTGAAAGACCGGCTTTTTTATTCGTATGAGTACCTGATGGGACAATGATGCGGTCGTCAACAACTTCTGATTGCCTAGAAATGAAATCAACCGAGTCCAGAAGATTCGCATAGGTACAATGACGTAATGACAGACACAAGCACATCAAATAAGAACAAACTGTCAAATTTCTTTAGAGGATTTTCAACTGTATCGCAAAAGCATTACGTTCAAGGTAGATTGGGAAAATTTGACAGTGACAATGGGCTGGCGGCTGTACAAACCCCATTCTCTATCGTTTCGTCAAGATCTTCAACGCTCTATCAAACCCGAAATTCTAGAGCCTACTAAATTCAATAAATTCCCCTTTACACAAGAGATTCTCTCATTCAATATGCCGCAAACGAGCGCCGGCTTATATGTGCCCTAATTAGGCTGGTTCATTACATGCCGTATTGACGTTCGCGCGGTTAAACCCTCCACTAATTCCATGACTCTCGATGCTGAGCTAATAGCAATATGATAACGGTGTTGCCAATGGATAGTTGAGTTAGGTTTAAATTCCATATTTATCCAGGATTCGCCTCTGTACCAAATTTTGGTAAAATAGTTCCGCAATTATTCAGCGGTTGGTGTGAGTGAGAGCGTAATAAAGAAATTCACTTTCGCATTAAGTTAGCATTATAGGTTTTTTAGGGTTCCGTACCAAAACGCTAAAAAGGAACCCTCATGGTGTGACTAACTCTGTGCGTCTGTCACAGCCGGATATTTCAAGTACTAATGGTATCAATTTGAAATTTGGAAGTTTTAGATGACATCTGACTCGCTCTTGACCGGTTTTTTTATTAGTCGTAAATAGCACCGGTGAGCTCACTTTTGGGACCGAAAAATCTAAAGATTTTGTGAAAAAAAAAATAAGCGGTGGTCATAATGTCCAATAATGCTTCTGTTTTTTGGAAAAGTATTTTAATTAATTTCGATCTTCCCTATTTCATAAAATTCAAATCAGTCGACCTTTTCTACGCCGTTATTTCAGAAGGTCATCTTTTAACTTTCTAAAAATACTCTTTAATTTGCTAATTACTTCTAATTACGAACAATTGTTTTTCCATTAAAGGAAGGAACAAAGATTTATATCTCAAACGTGATGGCTGCCTGTAACGCCTACAGCTTTTCGAACGCGTCAATAAGTAAGATGATATTGCTATAAGGAAAATAATAGGCGTTCATTTGAATAATGGGATCCCTTCCTATATTTCTTTGAATAGGATCTTATTAAGAGTTATTTTAGCATTTTTCTATGTTATAGGGGTTCGCAAGGGAAGGGATAAATATTTTTGTTCAAGTATTATTGGCCAAATAAATCGATGGGCCTAGGAAATACCTTCCTTCTTACTTCCAAAAACTTGAAAGCCTGATGTATATTTATGATGGGGAGGAAACTGACAAACTTTTTACTTGCGGTTTATTTTATTTTTTTATCGCTTACTTCGGAGATTGGTTCGTTCGTTTATGTTTAGTTGATTATTCGGAAAGTACATAACATAAATAAAATAAAGAATTTTAACTTTTTACCAATACTAATAAAATCTAAAAGTATAGACAACACGACGAAAACGTAAAATAAAAACAATTATGTGATTATAAATTGCACAAGCACACATTTTGCTGTTTCCAACAAAATCATAATAAAATCTCATTAAAATCACAAAATCGACATCATAATGCGGAGATTTTAATTAACAATTTACACCTTCAAGTATCCGGGGCCGGCTTACCAGCAAGCCGGTGCCAACCCACTGAACATTTTACCGCAGCCGATATACCCCAGTCTTGTTTACGCCTAAAATTTCGTTTCTTGCCTCGGGTAATAAATAATACGTCGCTCGGCCTCCTCCAAAGGGGTTTTTGCATGCAGGTCGGACGTGTTCGGGCCAATGTTTCGGCCGTCATTAATTACGATATTATGAATTCTGCTCACAACTCTGTGGCCATAATGCGTTCCACCGTAAAATCGTACGTACTTAGGCTTTGCTCGAAGGGGGCGTAAAAAGTTGGCAAAACATCCCTTTAGTTTGGCTCCTGTGTTAGTATAATGGATCTTAAATTATTGTTATGTTTGCGTTCGTGCCTATCTCAACGGGGTTTCGGCACTTGGAAGCCTTCTGTGCCACCTCAGGGCTTTGTGTTTTTGTACTGATGGTCCGTACTAGTACTAGGCATAATAGAATGTGTATTTTTCTAGATGGGGCACTAAAACTAGCCAAAAAACCAGCGCTGAGTTATTTATTTTTAAATTTCCTATGCTGAGATAGGGACCTTTTTAGCCTTGCACAGACTAAAATGTCTATAGACTAAGTAATACTGTTAGTTTTAATTAAATTTAAATCTATCTGTTTTGTGCGAGTCCCAAATAAACATTTTTCTTTCTTTCTTTATTTCTTTCTTTCATAGGACTCTTCTGGTACAGAGAAGGCAGTTTCAATCACCACTTTTGCTTAAAGCAGTCCGACAATTTAGTCTGACCAGAGAATGAGTTTCTCTCTATATCTCTTTGCCTAGCCCTATTTCATTAGTCGGCTCTCCTAGTCATTCTTCGTCAGAGGTATATGTGCAAGGTCGTTGAGAGTTCCTAATTTTCGGCGGTTGATGTATGTATGTTTACAACGGATATCTAGGTTTGAGGGAGACTTCCAAGTTTTTTAGACCGATATTTATGCCCGACAAAGTCTGCTATTACAATAGTGTCAGAATGGTCTATCACTGATTTCATAATTGTTGATTTTGACAAGTTTGGTAATCTACTAATATAAAAGCGTCATTATGACTTTCCAATGGTCAACCACTGACACTCCATTGAAAGAAATGGCATAGAATGGTAATCTCGTACATAATGACACATGAATAAATAATATGTAAAAAAGAAATCTGGCATAACTTAATGTTCAAATTTAGTAGTAGTATTTCGAAAATCATGTCTACTAACAGGTTTTATAATAATGGCAATACGAAAATATCATTCTACCACGATTCTATTACGAGACCATTGACCGACCAGTGATCGACCATTATAAATTAGCAGATTACGAACTTTTAGCAAAATGACAATGGGATCGTGTTGGAATGACGTATTTATAAAAAATAGCAGACTTGGGGCCCTGGTCTGGTCTATTGCTGTCCGAACCTTTTCCGTATCTCATTTTAAATAACCACCATTAATATAAGTTTGCTCGTTGAACCAATATGCAATTCAAGCAAAGTATTTATTTATCACATGGGAAAGCAGAAAATGGCGCATTCGATTGTAATGATTTTCGCATTGTGCTTTAATTAATATTTGAACACTTTTGTCTTCCACTCTTAATGGATCTGCATTTCATTCGGGGAGTTTTAATTTATGCAATGCGTTATTTATTCCTTTTATGTGCTCAATAATGTGTGTATAAATACGTTTAAATTTTAATCGTTTTCGTCAACTCGTCTCTGCTACGTCAGCAGATTCGGTGATTTTGAGCACATTCAGTTTGATGCCTTTACAAACTAACTAGTTGACCCGCGCAACTTCGTTTGAGTCACAATTTTTATAACTTCTCCGCCCTTATTGGTCTTAGCGTGATGATATATAGCCTATAGACTTTTTCGATAAATGGGCTATCTAACACTGAAAGATTTTTCAAATCGGACCAGTACTTCCTGAGATTAGCGCGTTCAAGTAAACAAACAAACAAACTCTTCAGCCTTATATATTAGTATAGATTGTTCCATGGAATAGGAACCTACTTCTCAGGAGAAGTGTGGGTAAAATATCCGTCTGTTGGTTTATCAACTGCCTACCGTATTTATTCTCCAACAACAAACAACTGTCAGATGCATCCTTTGTTGATATTTTCCGATTTGGGTTTCGAATTATTCTTAACGCACAGAAAATATGCAGGCTATTTTATTTCAAATTCCAGAAAGGCATCCAAAACTCAAAAAAATAATAAAATAAAAATTAAAAAGCCTGATATTTCCAGTTTACAATGATTAATTTATCTACATTAATACTATGTTAACACTAGAGAGAAAAAAATAATAATAAAAGATTAGTATGTATGTAATTTAAAACTATCTTAATATATATCTAATTATAATTATTATAAAAAAAATCTTAGTAGGTAGGCATTTCTATTGTTTTACTGGAACCCCCCTCAGGTAAAGACCTCCTCCAAAGCTTTCCAAAACTCATACGAATACAAAATGTATTAAAAGTTTACCCATATATGTATGTGTAAATTGTATTATATCCAGTATTAAACTCCCAAAAAAACCTACAAACGGACCGCATCCAGCAATTTCACTAAAAAATAACGTTTGCATGGAAACCCTTTATTTGTATGGAAGGTAAAACGGCATTATTTATGACGCATATGGAAATACGTCGTGTGAAATGGGATCGTAATGTTTGATCGTTTTCGAGATAAAACCGGCGCGTACGTTACCGGGATGGCCATTTCTCTCTTTATTTGCTTTTCATTTGCATAACTGATGAATAAGTAAAGCGGTGTAATAAACTGGACGGTACGTTTCGCCGATTTGTCTAGTTGGCTAACGAATCGAGTTGATGGAATGCATTTTGTATGTTTTGTTTATCAAAGGCTCGGGTTTTGAGTGGTTGGTAGTGAGAGATTAGATATTCATGTGTTTTTATGAGGCTTGTGAAAGCTTTTCTGTGATTTGTTGACTTTTGCTGGCAGCAGACTTAGAGCTATTTTAAGTTAGTTTAGCTTAGCTGGCATAAGAGACGTAATTTTTCATAGCTTAGCTTTGCGGTCTGCACACATGCATGAAAGATTTTGCAGCTATGCTTTGATCCTAAATTAATTAAGTTAAAGCTTTGGTCTGCAGCTGGCATAAACGGGTGGTTATGAATCATAGAGTAAGCTAGCTCCAACTGGTTAGTAACCACTCTTCCGTTTACTGTATGTTTTTTACTAGTGGATGCCCGCAGCTTAGACCGCGTAAATGTCGGCTTCAAAGAACCAAACTTCCCCCTTTAGGCTGGTTGTCCACTGGAGCGGAGATGGGAAGAGTGGGGCGAAGCTGTGCCAATAGAATTGCATAAAAGCTCAGTTCTGCTTCAGTGGACAGGGATTTGCGAAATAGTTTACAAAAAATACGAACCCGGGAAGCGGAGCGAGGCAGCAGAGCGGGGAAGCGGAGCGGGTATGTGGAAAAAATCCCCAGCCCGCTCAAATTATCTACTCTTTGCTTGAACTCGTTACTCCGTACAGTCCGCAACTCCGCTCCGCATTACTCCGCTGCTCTGCTCCGCTGCCTCGGTCCGCGTTAATGGACCAGGCAGTCTCTAAGTTTAAAATTCCAAAAATATTGCCTTAACGGATGCTTACGTTATAAAATAAATATTTATATCAAATGTCTGCTATCTGGACTTAGTAGTTTGGCTGTGCGTTGATGTTCAGTACACACGATTTTAAGTACAGAAGATTACTCGGTCATGACTCACGTTTCGACTCCAATAGAATACTATTTATCTAGCGCTTCAGGGTTGAAGCGTTCAACACTTTAATAAAATTCTACTAGATATAATAACATTATCTATTAGCATAACATAACGTTACAGACGCTACGCTATCGGAAAGTCATTATAACATTGCTCCCAAAAGACTGATCTGAATATTTTTTCGAAGGTCGCGTTCCGAATGCCTACATAATACGAAAATGGATGGAAATGTTTTGTGCAAACATTACTTTTGTAAATGTTTGTGGAACTAAAATAGAATAGCCTTGTCTAAAGCACTTGTACATTTAAAGCTTCGTCAATAGGTCCTTGTCTTAGGAATGTTTATTCCGAGCTTCGTTCAAATTGTAATGGATCAGTGTGATTGGTATTACTATTTGACATGGCATGGAAAGAGGTGCTGACATTTTTTCTACTTAAGGGTATTAAACAATATTGAACTGCTTGAAGACTAAATAAGGCTAAATAAATACTTATAAAACCCTTTCGTTACTGAGTAACTGACAGACAAAGCACAGCCGAAAATATTTGTCGTAGAAAGCTGAAATTTGCCTGCCAGGGTTGCGAAATGTGTTCGAAAAAGGGCATTAGGAGAAACACGAACGGGTTTTAGTCAGTAAGAGTCTGACAATACTTTCTGCTCCACTCAGAACCGGATGAGTCATGAATTCAATGATTTTTGTCCGTAATTTGACGTCTAGGTTCCTTGCAGTGTGTAGGGGAATTTTCTACTGAAACGGGAAAAAACAGAACGCACATAGCGTTCGACGGTATGAAGTCAAAAGAGTGCGGGCAAAAGCTTGTAAATAATAAAGTGTATGAAGATTTTGATATGTATAATTATGTAAGTGAATAAGGCTCACTTTAGACATAAAGTGAGCCTTTTCGCTGGTGGTTAGGTTTTTTTTATTCAAACACAGACCTCTTTTCAAAACATAGATCGGTTTTGGACAGTAAAATCAGGTAAGCGTATTCATCATCATCTGCTTTTCCCAACTAAATTGGGGTCGGCTTCCAGTCAAACCGGATTTAGCTGAATACGGTACACGGTACGGTACGGTACGGTGTTTTACGTGGAGCGGCTGCCTATCAGACCTCCAAAACCCATTAACTGGGTAACACGGTACATCTTGGCAAGACTGGAGCCAGATTTACTGGCTTCTGACAATCCGTAACGATTGTCAACGATCTACAAATGACAGCGGGGACCAATGGCTTAATGTGCTTTCCGAGGCACGGAGGAAACTCGTTATGTTAAAATCAGGTAAGCGTATTAAGGTATAAAAAATCTCTAGCTAGAGTATCACTGAGCTGGGTTCGTCTTTGAAACCAGCTTATTGCTGTTGTATCGAGGAATCAAATTTAATCATCATTCCGTCAAACCAAACCCCATCTACCTCTTCAATAGCACCACAGCTCAGAACAAAATACTATTGAGGCACCCATCGGTCAATTCCGCCACTAAATTATGAAATCTAACGTTCGTACCGCAACGCACCCACCGTAGACCGTAATACACATCCGTCCTTCAGTTGAATAAATAATATTGCCAATCGTATTATTCGCGGATCCAAATAGCATTTGGGTCAGTTTCGCGATGTTCAACTAAAATATCGCTATGACGAAAATATGGACCCACATTTCGAGTCCATTTATAAATGGTTGGTTGAACCGCATTTGATGCATTAGAGTTCGTCTGATTGAATGTTTGTTGATTTAATTTGGTGAATTAAAGCTGTTATTTGAATTGTAAATTTATTTAAAAGATATTTGTTTTTTTCGAGAAACACAGGTTCGGTCGACATGGAGATATAGTTTTTTTTTTTATATGTGAAGTCATTAAGTTACTCCTCCCGCTCTGGGCGGAGCGGAAGGGAGTGTCAGACGTACTGACTCTGACAGACCCTTTGCGTTCCAGGGCTGCAATGGGGTATTTTACCAAAAAAAAAATCTAATTAGTCCGTCTGATAGATTTGGACATGTATTTTTTCTTTTTTTACGTAAAATTGTAGGCAAATTTACCAAGCCAGATGACGTCACGTGTTTCTTCAAATCGCTGTACCCCATTAGGGGTAAGATTTTGTTCAGCAGAGGACGTCTTCTGACTGAAAAGATGATGATGGCAATGTTAAAATATGCAAAAAACTGCAGAAATCTCGTTAACCAGTTAAATCAATATAGCTTCACCTCTATTAACACTGATATTCCTGTGAACACAGCTATTTTTAACTTAATCTTGCTTCTTGTGCTTAGAAACGTGCTACAAAGTTAGTAAAAGAGATAGCTTCCACCTTGTGATACTTTTATTCACCGTAACGCAATGAAAACTTGAACACACCATATTGCGGGTCTGATCTAATTGCAGGAAAAGTTATCTCTTTCGCCGGGTTCTTAGAAGATGTACGAAGTGCCACTTCTTAAGATGTTTCCAGGAACAAACTTTAAACGTAAATACGTTGTGGTATGCCTTTTTAATTTAACTAGCTTTTGCCTGAAAAAAACTCTCGAGTTAATTGAAAAATACAAGTAGGAACGTAAAAGGTCGTAATCCTATCTCCGAATCAAAGTCATGGTCTACTTTTATTCGAAATTGACCCGCGCAACTTCGTCTGCTCCATTACTTTTGGTCTTAGCGTGATGATCCTATAGCCAATAACCTTCCACAATAAACGGGCTATCTAATACTGAATGAATTTTTTAAAATTATACTAGAAGTTCCTGAGATTAGTGCGTTCAAGCAAACAAACAAACTCTTCAGCTTTATATATTAATAGATTGACCCGCGCAACTTCGTCTGCTCCGCTCCTATTGGTCTTAGCATATTGTTGATATATAACCAGTAAAAAAATTCAAGGAAAACACTATTCAAGCAATCTGATTTAGTATGAGGCATCAAATCTGTGATTGAACGAAAGTAAATGCCAGCTGTAACAAACTGCTTTAGCCTTCCTTGATAAACGGGCTATCTAACACTGAAATAATTTTTCAAATCGGACCAGTAATTCCTTAGATTAGCGCGTCAAGCAAGCAAACGAAAATACTGTTCAGCTTTACATATTAAGTATAGATTTTCTCTAAATCGGTTCAGCCGTTGATGCGTGATTGATTAACAACAATTTCACACAGCTAGGATTATGAACAAAGCGCATAATTATTTTAAAACTCAACAGTTAGTAGGTACTATTATTAGCACATTTTTTTTTTATTAGTATGGGAACTCATCAAATTACTCCTCCCGCTCTGGGTAAAACAGGAGGGAGTGTCAGACTCTTACTGACTAAAACCCATCCGTGTCCCTCCTAGCGCCCTTTGTGCTATGGTACCTCTTTCGAACAGATTCCGCAGCACTATTATTAGTACCTAACATTCCATCACACCCAAATAACTGACCATGAAATATTGCCCGACTTCAATATTTTTTCAAACAATTTTTACTAACCAACACCGTATCAAAAAACTTGTTAAAACAACATCCACCAACAATATGCTGTGAAATAATTTAAAATAACTCACCGACCACGAACCACGGCAGGACAATAGCGATAATAATAAAACGGAAATTAGAAAATTAAATTTCAGTGAGATCTAAAGCGCTGCGGTAGTGTCAACAGACGAAATGGATAAAGTTCATAAGTGCTTTAATGCAATCATACCGAGTTGCATGCTTACGGAATTTAAGTGGTCAACTGTACCGGTAGAGATGCGACTGTAATCGTATTGTTTTGCTTATAAATTCTTAACTGCATGAGCTCTAGGGTTAGATTCGGTAGCCAGATAGGCGAAAGTGTCAAGTGGATTTTCTATTTAGAATTTCCCAGTAGCAGTTCGAATCAGGAACTATGATATCCGCAAGAGAACCAAGGTTACCGTCATAGCCTGAAAGATCGCCAAACTGTATTTTCTCGCAGCACAGATGGTGGTTAGGGCCAAAAACGTTCTGGAGTTGCGACCGTGTACTGAAAGGCCTCTCACAAGGTGGACCGATGACCTGGGGAGGGTTACGGGTAGCCAATGGATACGGGACGCACAGGACCAGTTTTCGTGGCGACACATGAGGAGGTCCATGTCTATGTCCAGCAGTGGATGTCTTTTGGCTGATATGATGATGATTTTGAAATATGTATTAATGTAAATGTCAAAAGACTCGCTTCGTAATACATGGCACTTTAACATAGCTGATGAAATGTTGGGTGTGAAGTAATAATCAGTCTATAATGCTTTCACTGCTGCTAGTTCTTGGACTTGTCCAAGGTTGTGGAATTTGATCGAAAGAGTCACCGCGGCCTTGGAGCGCAATGGGCATTAGGAGGTACACGGATGGGTTTCAGTCAGTAAGAGTCTGACACTCATTTCTGCTTCACCCAGAGCGGATCATGAAATGACTTTTGATGATTTCCTATCCTTAAAAAAATAGACTTGTTGGTTTTTCATGATTTCGCCGTTCATCATTTAGGGAGCATTGGGAATTTATTAAAAAATGTGCTTAACCGTTCGGGGAAAACAGGCGTGATGTTATGTTATGTTATTAATTCTTTAAGTTTACGCTTAAGTGCATGCTGGTTGTGGTATCACGTAGATACCGCGCCGTGCCGCGCTGCTGTCCATATTAAACCGCATGTGCTTTGCTCTGCGGAAGGCACACTACTATTCGGGTGAGATTGTATTCAGGTGCAACGTATTAATTCAGCGTTTTAATTACAAGTTTCTAATTGTAGCAGCTCTCATGCATGTTACAGCGTTTGCATACGTTACCGCACGTGTTTTTAATGACAATAAATAAGGTTTTATTAAACCTATCTTTGTATTTGGTTATCCAAAGCGAGCACTCAATAAACAATTAAAAAATATGTATCACATCACGCAAAAATTTGTTAAGTTCGAACGATTTAAAAATATTTTTTTTGGTTTGTTCACCTCTATAAAAGAAAACTGTTACAATCAATTTTCTGCGGTACGAAGTTACTGAAAAATAGGGCATATATAATTATCCCAAGGGAACATAATCTAAAGAAATTCACATAAGTATATGTATTAATAACATACACTGGAACTGGTGAAAGCCGAATGTAAATTAATTTTGCTAAGTCTTTCCGAAATATCGTTAAAAAGATTAATTTTGCCGTCAATGAATGAAGAAAAACTGTCTTCCAATATAGGTGAACCTAGGAAGGAGGTGAAGTGAACTCTTGTCTAAAATTTTGATATCTGGGGCTATTGAGTTGAATTTTTGTAGAGTCATTTGTCTGACGGTATTGAGGAGCTCGTGGCTAAATAATAACAGCCGCATGGGTCGATCTTTAAGGTTAAGCAACGCTTGCCAAGGTTGGTCTGTGGATGGGTGACCATCTTAACATAACGAGTTTCCTCCGTGCCTCGGAAAGCACGTTAAGCCGTTGGTCCCGGCTGTCATTTGTAGATCTTTGGAAGTCGTTACGGGTTGTCAGAAGCCAGTAAATCTGACTCCAGTCTTGCCAAGAAGTACCGTGTTACCCAGTAAATGGGTTGTGGAGGTCTGGTAGGCAGCCGCTCCACGTAAAACACTGGTATTCAGCTAAATCCGGTTTGACTGGAAGCCGACCCCAATATGGTTGGGAAAAGGCTAGGCAGATGATGATTTGTCTGACGGTATTGTCATTAAGGAAAATTTCACATTTGGAGTGGTTGAGGTCAAGGCCGATGGATTGGAACTGTTTCTTCAGGAATTGGAAATCTTTCAAAACTGTGTCCACGTCACCCCCTAAAGTTCCATCATCTAAATACCAGACGTTAAATTTTGAATTTAGTTTTTGGATAATGGGATGAATAGCCAAGCTTATAATGACTGGCCCGAGAGGGTCACCTTGTTGCTCTTGTTGCAGCCAACTGCAGATTCCAAAACGTTGTCCTTGTATAATAATTTTGAAGGGTAGCATTGACACAAAAAGCCGTAAATTTCCGGTAATTCTTGAGGATTAACGTCAACCTTGAGGATGACCTCACTCTTATCTGAATTTAAAAACGTTGAAAAGGCATGTACGGCAGCCTCGCAGCCCCCTCTGGATCCAAAGCCAAGCTGTAGGGGCTGAAATTTCTGTATTAGTGATTCACTATATAATTTACAGCAAATTTTGGCTGCCATACGCCTGTAGGTGCATCCGACGGCAATGGGACGAATGCCACCGTCCTTCTTGCGCAGGGCACATAGGTTAGCCCCGTACAAGATATTGATGACAGCAACGTTCACACCGCCGGACAGCATTAAAGTGACGAGAGCTGAAAGCTCCTTCAAAAGCGACTCACCAGCTTCTCCGGCGCCTGGACTTAAGAGGTCCTTTAAATGCTGAGGAGTCAGGCCGTCGAGGCCGCCGGCGGAACCACTTCTGAAGGAGCTCACGGCTGCCATCAATTGGGGAGCTGAAATTTGGAAAAAAGATGAATCCGGATTGGGGGTATCGGGGGGATCAGGGAAGGTGAGGTCATCCGCAGGCGCTGGGTGTTTACTCTCCAAAACTGAAATAGTATCTGGAGAGTAAGGCGCCACCACATCACTACTAAACAACAGCCTGGCCGCTCCCCTAATGTCACCTTCACTTAATTTTGATTCCACAAGTGAACACACGTCTTTTTGGGGAACAATGTTGAAAGCTGGTAATTTTGAATCTAAAACGAAGGCCGAACTGTTACAATTGTCTTTAATTTGGGACGTTAATGTTTTTTTTGAAGCCAAATTTTTTTGGACATGCGTAATCCTATAAGGGAAGGTGAGTAATTACTCCCAGGCACTTAGTGTGTTTTCCTGGTTCGCAAGACATACGCATCTCGCTAAACTCAGTGCAACAGACCGTCTTGCACCCCGAGGAACTCTCTTCACTAAAGGTGTTGAATTTTTAAATTTAGATAGAATTGTCCAAAGTGGTTCTAAATCTGTAGTTATTTGGGAATTGGCTGGGCTTTGGGGGCACAAAGGTACACTACGTGGCTTGTGAACTTTGCCATAGTGGACCTTTAAACCCCGTTCGCCTTTAAAAAAACGTGCCTGAGAGCAATGGGGGCATCTCACCAGCTGGGTTTCAAGGGATGTAGCAGGTTGACTGCTACAGGTTCCGACCAACGGCGGATTCAGGGGGGGGGTCATGGGGGTCATGACCCCCCCCTGAGCTAGTTCCAGGACTTAGGTGGACCACTAATTGAACATAATGATTTTATTTAAATATTTTGTCACCATACAGATTTTATGTAACTACATACATTCAATATTTAATTAATTTAATATCCTTAATAACTTTGTATGATGGCAAACGTTTGGGAACGAACGCATCGAAAATTTGAATATTACCGCGCCACACTTGCGCGCGCTTGTCGACTACGTAACGTCTAGCTAGACCTAACCTCAATCGGAACGACTAAACTTCAACATATTATCATAACATAGTTCTAAGTTAAAAAACTAAAATTTCTTTCTACCTATAATGTGCTTATAAAGACATGTCGCATAAAGACCAGGGTATTTACTGCAAGTACTGTGCTTTGTTTGTCGTAGCTCCTGGAGGTGGTGTACAGACAAAAACACCTTTATGCCGACTCGTAAAAGAACTATTATAAGCTTTCGATAATTTGCTAGCTAAAAATGGTGTTCTGCTAACACACCAGCGAAAAAAATAATACGAATTAACTGTCGAAGCAGGGAAGAACTTTTTATTGAGTTTTCATAAACCGGAAATTAACATAATGAACAAAGAAAATAGTCAAAGTATGAAACAAATAAATGAAAATAGAGAACGTTTGCGACCAATCGTAAAAACTATAATATTTTGTGGCCATCAAAATATATCGTAACGTGGCCATCGCGACGATGGTAAATTGCTGAACTATGACAGAGTAGTAGCCGATGAAGGGAATTTTAGAGCCCTTTTAAAATTCCGTATTGATTCTGGCGATATTGAATTGCAGCAACCTTTAGAATCTTCAAAATCCAACGCCACGTACATGTTGTACAGATGTTTGCGCAGAAATCATCCAGGAAAACATTTTACAGAATGTGCGGGAAGCTACATATTTTTTAATTTTGTTCGATGAAACAACAGATATACTCGTATCACATATCTCACAGCCGAGCCTATCATTCCGATATTTGCATGATGGTATTATTAAGGGACATTTTGTGACTTTTTGTGATACCTACGATGCTCTTAGACGTGAAAGCAACAATTCAGGTGACATAGAGCCTCGATTGACAGGTTTAGTATTGGCGAAAATCATTGAAAAGATTTTCAACAATACTTAAATTAAAACTGATACTTTAATTAATTATATTTAACTTAGATTTATCTTGGTGTGTGGGTATTGGTATTGGCTTTATTCATGCTAAACGTTGCCCGTGCAACAACTATGTGCTCAATAACTCATTGGCAAGATCATCCAAAGTAGTTTCCTGTCGCAATACATCTGGCACAATGAGAAAAGTTGTGGCATTTACCAATGCATCCGCTAAGAGGCATGAAATTTTTAAAATAGAACTCGGAGCTGCCATGCAAGGTATTTGTGAGACACGTTGGGTAGAGAGGCATGATGGGCATCTTCAATTTCAAGGAGACAACCTAGTCAAAATTTGTAGCGCTCTGGAGAAGATTTCTGCTTGGCAAGACAATAAAACTGCCAATGATGCGCATTGCTTGCTGAAACATTGCGCAGTTCTGACTTTATTTTATCCTCCATCTGTTTAAGTGATGTATTAGGTGGGTACTTCCCTAAATTATTTTATTTCTTATTGTTTGGCAAATAAACTTATACGAGTATACTATACCTACTTTAAAATTATGTTGTTGTTCTGTTAATATTTTATGCTACGTGTACATACCGTTTATATTAAGTTATAAATTCTTAGTTTATGCACTACAGTCACAGTTACTTACTTTTTATTTTTCAGGTACTACTGTATCTTTAAGCAGAATACTGCAATCGAACTCAGTTGATTTAAAAAAAGCTACGGACGCTATTAATGATACTTTGAAGTGTTTTACAAAATAAAAGAGAAAATGTGGACGTAATCTACCGACAGCTTTTTGAAGAGGCTAAAGAAGTAGCTGAGTAGCTAGATGTAGAAATTAAATGCCCCAGAATAGGATCAAAATAGATTCAATAATAAGTGATATTCCAGGACATTCCGCAGTCGATTTCTGATCTTATTTTAAATTGTGACATCGATATGTATCCTAACTAATATAAGAACATTTTTATGTATTATGGCTACACTACCTGTCAGGGTAGCGACAGCAGAAAGGTCTTTATCTACGTTGCGCAGAATTAAATCGTAGTTAAGATCTTCTAAAGTTGAAGATCACTTAACCGGACTGGCACTTCTCCACGTTCATAAAAACGTACCCATTGACGTAAATGACGTAATAACGCGTTTCGGGAGAAGACGTAAAAGAAAAATTGATTTTGTTATTTAAATATATGTATTTTGTCTGTTTCTATTATGTTTGTTGGAAAACCTCATACAACATAAATAGGGTGCCTCATTCCGTGCGTGATAGTGCTTCTCTGGATGTCTTCAAGAGAAGATGGCAATATGTACGCGTATATGTACAAGTTATTATTTGTTAAGTTTTTCAATTGTTCAATAAAGAATAAATATTTTTAAGTACAGTAGTCTTACGTACATTAATAAAATACCTACTTTTTACTTGTATCTATTGTTATCAAAATTAAATTATAAGTTCTTGACTTGACCACGACTATGTGACCCCCTCCTGGCGCCAAAGCTGGATCCGCCCTTGGTTCCGACATCGCTACAGCCGGCATTAAACATAAAAATTTGATTAAACTTACCAAATAAACAAAGACATCATGAAATAAAGTATTACAAAAACAACACAACACAAGAAATAACTAAAACTACACTTATAATAACAAATAGCACTTTTTCACAATAAAATATAAGATGACACTGCCAAAAATTGACGGCTTTGACGCAGTCGCCCTCGGAGCCTGGGGCGCTGCGCGCATGCAGAACAGCCAAAGAGTAAGTAAAATGCTGGGAAGTCTTCCCAGCCGGTGTTATGGTTGGGCTGCAGACGTCGCTCCGCCAGTCGGACGATCTAAGGGCCACCTTAGATGGACAATTTAAGTTGACGTCCAATAACAACGGGGTGTATCTGCCTTTTTGAACAAAATTTATTTATGTAGTCGGAATGCAGAAAGTAATGATTTCAGTAGAAACTGCTTTTCTTTTAGAGTTTTCGCTATCGGGTTTGGTGTAGTAAAAAGAAATATAGATGGCTCAAATTAAAATGAATAAATAACCGACGTTTTTGACATTCGCTTGTCATTTATGTTAGTGAAATATACAACTCAGCTTGACTTTGAAATAATAATCTTATCGTATTTATGTAAATAATCTTTGTAATATTGCAATAACCAACGCTAAGGTGACTACTTTCGCTGATGATACAGAAATCTTTACGCACACACACACACTTAGTTTTTGGCTTACTTACCATTATTTATTTTTATGTACCGTGCGTGTTTCATGTATGTGCTAAATAAATACTATTCTTTCTTTCTTTCTTTACCATGAGTTTTATCAATCTATACTCGCTAGCGATGTAAATAAAAATATATGAAAACTTAAAAAAAAAACAAGTTTTTTGTAAGTTTTCATAAAAAAAATTTTGTCGTACTTATTCCAACATGCAATATGGGCCGACGTCATGTCGTCAGCCGAGCAAGGACTGCAGAAGATAATTAAATGATTGATTACTACCTACTTACACGTACCTTCAATCTTTTAAAAACAAAATATTTAACTTTCAGTATGTATTTCTTGTCAAGACAGGACAGTATATATTTCTTGTCAGTAGGTATTTCTTGGCAAGACTAGAGTCAGATTTACTGACAATCCGTAACGACTGCCAAAGTTCTACAAATGAGAGCTGGGACCAACAGCTTAACGTGCTTTCCGAGGCACGGAGGAAACTCGGTATGTTAAGATGTCGCCCATCCACAGACCAACCTTGGCAAGCGTGGCTTAACCTTGAAGGTCGATCTGTGCGGCTGTTATTCTTTAGCCACGAGCTCCTAGGCATAGAAATCCATAAAAAAATAAATTGAAAACAGCATATTAGCAGTTTAAATTCAAACTGATACCGACGTTAAAAAAAAAGATATAACACGGTAAAATATACCTATCTTTTTTATTAAAAAAAAAGGTATATTTAAAAGATAAAACCACTAACAGATCTGTTTATTTTACAATGTGTCGATTTCTTACGGTATCTCTGCTTGACCACTCGCAGTGTGCACGTGTGTGGACGCGGAACGGACCGCAGAAGGGACCGCGGGCAGTGGGGTGGGCGCCTAAATTTCAAGGGATTTAGATATCCGACGACTGCATTATATGTAAAATAATTCGATTTCCTAAACATTCGTCAACTCTTCATACGGAATATAGTTCTAAAACAACATCTTAATAACTTATGAATTTTATTTATGTGTATGTATCTACGTATTTATGACTGTTTTTTTCTCTCTCTTTTGTCTTTCCTGTAATTTGCACCTGCCATATTGTCTCTGCACCATACTAAGGTTGACTGGTTGAAAATGCTTAAGGCATTATGTCCGCCTTTGTACAATGTTGTTTTACTTGTGAATAAAGTTTTAATAAATAATACATCGCATGAGGTGTACAATCTCCCAGCATAATAACATTTACACAGAGTTTCTCTATTTTCCTGGCTCCGTTATTGTACAATCGCGTTAGTAAAATAAGATATGAATAGTTATGTTTGTAGAAAGGCACTGGATGAGTTTCTGGGTAAATTGGATTATAAACGGACTGAATACACCCCTAGATGTCAAAATGTGGAAATTTGTCATTTTAATGACCTACTTTCACGTTTTAATGAATTATATAAACGTATTTATAAAACATAAAAATTTTTTGTTACTCTCTTATGTGTGAAAATGTTTAGCTGTAAATTTTTCCTAAAACTGTAAAATAATGTAAATAAATAGTTATACAAATGTGTAGAACTAAATATTTATATAACGATTATATTTACATTAGTGAAAAACATTTAATCGTTTCTAAGTGTTTAGATAAGTATAAAAAAAAACAAAAACAGACATAGGTACATCTACAAAATGTCATAGGTTCATCATTATATTTATTCTAGTATCTATACTAATATATAAAGCTGAAGAGTTTGTTTGTTTGTTTACTTGAACGCGCTAATCTCAGGAACTACTGGTTCGATTTGAAAAATTCTTTCAGTGTTAGATAGCCCATTTATCGAGGACGGCTATAGGCTACATATCATCACGCTAAGACCAATAGGAGCGGAGCAGTAATAACAATTGTGACGCAAACGAAGTTGCGTGGGTCAACTAGTCTACTTATAAATTTAATATCGTGTTTAAACTTGAATTCGTCTATTTCTCATTGTAAAAAAAAAAAACTATTAGCAAAATGGTGTTTTATGTCCATTACGATACGATTGAAAATTAATCATCAAACTAGAATCTTACCTTGCAGTAACACAGTTTTCACTAGCACGGAAGGTAAAGAACTTTATTTATGTACTCGTATACCGTCAATGGAAATTTATCATTCGTTTGTAATTAGTAAGCAAGTTCATTTACATAGTTGCGATGGCATTTTGTTATATTTAATAACTATTATCCTAGTTTTGATCTTACTGTGTATTTGTTCAAGTGTACCTTATAAACTTGGTATGTATGCATTTAAAACTATAACTATGTAAGTACTTTAGCTGTAAACTACGTTATAATGTTTATTACTGGTGTACTGTATCTCATCATCATCTTCCTGCCCTTATCCCATGTTATTTGGGGCCGGCGCAACACGTTTTATCAGTCGTCACTCTATCACTACCTTCTTTTTCTTTCTTATCTGTCACTATAATCTAAGATGTATAAATAAAAATTATATTATATTCAGATAACCATAATTAAAATAAAGTAATCAACATAACTTATTAGTCTATATAAAAGGCTGGATTGTATTAAAAATAGGGTTCATGCTTTTGGTGAATGCTAAAAGCGTTTTTTTTACGAAAGTTTTTTTTTATGAAAAAGAAAACGGCCAAATGCGAGTCGGACTCGCACACGTAGGTTTCCATACCATAAACCTTATTGTTTATTATTTTTAGTTATAGCGGCAATAGAAATACACAATCTGTGAAAATTTCAACTGTCTACCTATTACGGATCTTGAGATACAGCCCGCTGGCAGACAGACAGACGGACGGACGGACGGACAGCGGAGGCCGTTGGTTGCCTTTTGGGTACGGAACCCTAAAAAGGAATCAGCCGCGAGTAATCAATAAAATTCAATCCACAAAAATAATTCGATAATATTACATTTTTAGGGTTGAATCACAACGCTCACAAAGAACTACTATGAATTTTAATTGAAATTAAGTTGGAAGACAGGGCGATTAAAAATGTAAAATTTGTTCTGACCCCGCCGGCTTGACGCATCCACAGTGCATTGGTAATGACAGAATGAGCCTATCGTAATCTCTCACGTCTCCGTTTCAGTTAATAATTGAAATTTAAAGCATATTTTAAACTGTTTATTTCCAATGCTCGCTTTTGTCGTATGTTAAATATTTTTTTGTTAAACCGTGAACTGAAATACTCGTACGCTATCGAACAATTTAGCAATTCAACATTTATGTGCTCTGTAATCTTTTATATGGTTTTCAATATTATAATGGTGCAAGTAGTGAAGGCTTAGTCAACTCAGTACCCACTGTATACTGTACTGTGCTGTAGTATTCCACTACTTTCTTGAACTAGCCTTTTACAGTCCAAGCTGCCCGTTTGCAGAATGCATTTAAGCGTATCAATTAAGCGCGCGCAATCGCTGCCTGTTTTTAAGAGACTTGTTGGGAACACTACTTGTCACTGTGATTACATTATCGATGTTGATTATGAAAACTTCCTTTTTTTTTAATATGTATGTATTTGTGTACCTATTTTAATATATTGTATTGCTTTTTTCAGTAACTATTTTGTTCACTTTATATCTGCACCAAGTGCAACCCCATTTCGTGTCCAGGCTATCTCTATCCATTCCAGCTGGCCTGGAAGAGATCGTGGAATGCGATAAGGCCACCAATTGTATTTTTTTAGTTAAAGGTTTCCTTAAAGTATTTTTAATTTAGGTAAAAAAAAAAATATAAATAGCTACATAAGTACTACAAAAATACAATTATTGCCTACATCACGTTATCAAAGTTCATCGCGCGATTTGAACATTTTAAACAGAACGACGACAGCTATCGGACAGTTGCCCACCAGTTTCAGCTGACACCGTCTGATCGAAGGATCCTCCCTTTTTAATGTAGGTTGCGGGAGTCTGTGTACCACCAATCTCACTCTGCACAGGATAAAGGGATATTTTAAGAAATGTTTTGTGTGTGAAGTTACACAAAATTATCTACAATATCGCAAATTCAGTAACTTGTATCAGATTTGGAAACCAGTTTTAGATAGCAATATCAGATTTGGACAACATTTTTAAATGCCATTTTTTATGACTTAAGTACCTACTCACGACAACTCGAAAAATACAGAACTTATTTGAAAATTATTTTCTAAGGCTTAATAAAGTTAAATTCTCTCTTTTTGTTATCTGTTTTGTTAAAATCTCTTAAAACTTCTATTTTAATTAATTCCATGATTATCGTAGCTTTTGAACGGTCACTGCACAACAGTTAAAATAAAGTACCTACTAAATTAAATAATTCAGACGACTTTGTACATTAATTCGTAATAAATTATGCATGATGTTTTGACGGCAGATTCCAGTCGTAAAAACGGACAGCAGAATACGCTAAGCTTTATTATAAATTCAGATGTCCAGTGACATCGTCCTTTTCATTGTCGTCATGGGAATTTTTGGTTCCCCCAATTTAGCCATTTCAGCTATACTTAAATTAAATTTTCAAGTAATCATGCATTAATAACAGCAGTACCTCTTCTTCCTAAACTATTTAATATTAAAATACCTATTTATAAAAAGAGCCAAGTGCGAATCGGACTCTCAAACGAATAGTTCCGTGTCATAAACCGAAAAAAAAAAAAACACATTTCTTGTATGTGAGCCCCTTGTAATTTTTATTTAATTTAGTTTTTTGTTGAGTGTGTAAAAATACACACTCTGTGAAAACTTCAACCGTCTACCTATTACGGTTCTTGAGATACAGTCCGCTGACATACAGACGGCCGGACGGAAAACGGAGGCTTAGTAATAGGGTTCCGTTGGTTACACTTCGGGTAAGTTACCCTCTAAAGAAAACAGTCCTCCAGTTAGTTTCGGCTGGGAGGATGTTTTTTTTTTTTTTTTTTTTTTTGTCGATGGCCTCTCGCAGTTTCAACCCTAGAGGGCTGTCAACTACTGAACCGGACTTGCCTGTGTGGGCCTCAAGAATTTAAGGCCCCCAGCTGAGGCTACAAAATTTATATTTATTAGAACTCCGCTCGCTGAGGGCACCCCCTGTGGGGTACGGACCTCGGCTCAGCGGCGTCGTTTAGGGGGGGGCAGCAAGAGACTGGCTGGGTCATGTCATTATTTAGGGAGATATTTGTCACTACTGGCTCAGCTTCGCGGGCTGGCTCGTTTGGCAAAAGACGGGGGGGAGCGTTACTGGGACGTCGCGACGGACCTCGGCGGCGAGGTCGGAATACGGATCGCGGTCTGTATTTGTGTTTCTTGAGAGTGCTGGTTTCCCTACAGCTTTCTTGAAGGACGGTGATTGGGTCGTCAGGGTCGACGAGGGTATGCCGAGGACGGCGAATCTTACTAATCTTGGAGGGAGCGTATCGGGTAGCCGATACGATTAAGGGATTCTGGTGCTTTTCTGCAGATTCGATGAAGTGCTTAGTAAGACGCTTCATGAATTGCTTGATGGTTGGGACTTTGAGGTCGACATGTAGTCGGTCATTCCTAACGAACCACGGAGCGCCCGTGGCCTTTCGGAGAAAACGATTTTGGATGGTCTGCATCCTATGGATATGTCGATCCTTTGTGTGTGCGAAGACGGCACACGCATAGGTCATTATCGGACGTATTGGGAGGATGTGGTGTACGTAACATATATGTACTTCCCAGCCAATCGAAGGAGCGATGGCCGGTGGACCAAACGGCTTTGGATAAGTTTTACACTACTGGAAAAACTAATGAAACTGGAGCGACCCAGCTAAATAGACCGATTAACTTAAAAAGTTGGCTAAAAAGGAGTTGGAAGACCAGCTGGGCTAAAAAGGCCACTTCAGCAGAATCAGAAAGCAAATCACGCTACCCGACACTGCCAAATTTTCCCAATCACCCTTGAAGATGAAAATGAAATTCGAAAGATTGTTGCGTGAGTAATATTATGATTCTCCAAAGTGTCATTTTTAGCCCCCCTGTTGTGTGAAAAACCGATCTATTTATTGAATTATTTACTTGGTCTCACAGTTCGATGTTTTTTTTTTTTACTATAGATAGGCACGCGTTTGACCGCTATCTCACCTGATGGTAAGTGATGATGTGGTCAAAGCATGTATTCATTTTTTTAGTTTATAAGATACATTTTATGTTGTTGGCTTACTGTTACTATACGCTTTGGTGAAGACTGTAAGTATAGTAAGTAATTGTTACAAAATAAATCAATAAATAATGTCCATCCTACCTTATGATCAGCCGGTTTATTCTGCCAACCTGTCACCTGACTTAGGTGGTGAGCGTGAAGTAAACTGTCATTCTATCTTGTTTGTATGAATTGACAACTCACTTCAAGTTCACTCACAGAATTGCACAGCAGGTTCCGCATCTGCTGACAGGTCATGATTAATTAAAGCATGGTTGCTAATTGTACTATCAATAATATTACAGCAATTAATGCCAATATTAGGGATTGCTATTCCGCCTTGCTCGTGAATATTGATTCAGTATATTATTAGCACGCCTCAAATTAGTCGCTAAGTGTCGCGCGGCTGCAGCGCGACAGTCGCGCTGCTGCCATGCGGCACATTTGAAAGCGCCCTTAGTCTGCTCTCTAGACAGTCAATGATCGAGAATCGCTCGCGTGATAAAATCGGCTATTTACATATTTTATTACTCTGGAATTAGAACGTGCGGAAAAATTTAGACTATATGAATTAAAGGGGGAAGTTCTGCTTTTATCTCCGAATTTAGACACTAGATAGTTTTAAGTTTCTGAACTCCATTACTAAGCTTTTACTGCCCGTCCGTCCGTCTGTCTATCAGCGTACTGTATCTCATGAAGCCTTTAGGTGGATTGTAAGTCTATATCAACTAATATCTAGGTTTTTTTCACAACAAAACTTGCTTCTTTTGGATGAGAAGTCATTATAAATGGCTTTTCTCGTTCGGACCGGAGCGGAAGGAAATGTCAGACTCTTACTGACTAAATCCCAACCGTGTTCCTTCAAATGCTATTTACGTTCCAGGGCCGCGGTGACTCTTTCACACAATTCCGCGACCCTTTTTTAGGATGGGAAATCATCAAATGACTCCTCCTGCTCTGGGCAGAGCAGAAGGGAGTGTCAGACTCTTACTGACCATCCGTGTTCCTCGTAATGCCCTTAACGTTCCAGGGCCGCGGTGACTCTTTCACACAATTCCGCGACCCGTTTTTTAGGATAGAAAATCATCAAATGACTCCTCCTGCTCTGGGCAGAGCAGAAAGGAGTGTCAGACTCTTACTGACTAAAACCCATCCATGGCCCTTTGCGTTCCAGGGCGGCGGTGACACTTTCGAACAAATTTCGCAACCCATTGCCCCAGCACCCATGCTTGATACAAAACACATTTGTATCAAGCACAACGTTAATTAATCAGCTTAAACTAATGAAGAATCTGACACGCCACTAATTATGTCCGTAGTTTAAGCAGAATGTCCAACTATTTCCGTCTTCTCTACGCCAAGCTCAGTTAAATAACAATTGGATTAAAAATTTAAACAGTGCCATTCACGAGTCTCATTTGAATCACAAATTCCACTGAAATGTAGAAATTATTTGAGAGGGATATTTTTAAAGATTCCAAATTTGGGATATCGTTTTGAGTGGCATTCGTCCAGAGTTTTAAATTATGAAGTCGATGTATATAGTGTCGTAAGAATTTGATATTTAGGTATGTCTATGACTATTATGACTTAGTAGATAAGCAAGTCGTTAAATACAATTGAAGACCAATAGTTCTTTATAGTTATCTTCTACCTAGTCTCTTCCCAACTACGTAATAAATATATAAGGTACCATTTTAGACGTCTTACAACGGCAGCCCACTTCATCTATCCAATCACTACTACACATTCAATTGAAAAAGAAGATATTAAGGTTTATTTGAATTTCGCGGGCTACCCTGACGCATCTACCTTAATGAACATCAAAATGATAAAAAAATTAAAATATTATTCATTATGATGACGTAGCCGTAGTTTGAAACATCCAGGAGCGAGCGTAGTCTAAGCCTTATGTTCCAAGGACGGTGCGGAATGGAACGGCGACATTGTTTTGATACGTAAACATTATTAAAAGGGTGTGTCATTATTCAAATACATTATTTATTTTTAATGTACTATTCTCGAATTATTTTACAAAAATAATCGTGCCTAGAGATAGTTTATGTCGGGTACATAAAATGAGCCTCCTTGTAGACGACTAAAATGGCACCATCTTTTGGGTTTCCGGTCAAACCGGATTCAGCTGAGTACCAGTATTTTACGTAATTTGGTTGCCTACCAGATCTCCACAACTCATTAACTGGGAAGATTGGATTCAAATTTTTTGGCTTCTGAAAAACTGAAACGACTGCCAAAGATCTACAAATGACAGTCGGGACCAATGGCTTAACGTAATTTCCGAGGCACGGAGGAAACTCGTTGTGTTAAGATGGTCACCCATCCACAGACCAACCTTGGCAAGCGTTGCTTAACCTTGAAGATCGACCCGTGCGGCGTTTATTCTTTAGCCACAATCTCCTCTATAACATCCAAAATTTTAACAAGAACAAAGATAGATTTGCTAACCTACCTAAAGGTGGAATGTATCCCCAGGTACACAGGGCATTCGTCATAGATCCGATTCATCATCCGAGTTTGATATTTAGCTGAGAAAGGAAATCTGAAAATCTGGCTACACCAAGATTCATCTTCTAGTAACAAGTCAGTGAAGCAAGGATAGGTAGGCAATCATTCATCTTATCCACCTTAACTTTGAGGTACTGAATTCCGTTGTGCACCGACCAAGCTAAGCTGATAAATTCTAGCTTCTGCCTAGCCTTTTCCCAATTATATTGGGGTCGGCTTCCAGTCAAGCCGGATTTAGCTGAATACCAGTATTTTACCAGGAGCGGCTGCCTACCAGACCTCCACAACCCATTAACTGGGTAACGCGATACTTCATGGCAAGACTGGAGTCAGATTTACTATCCGGAACGGCTTCTGACTATCCGTAACGACTGCCAAAGATTTACAAATGACAGCCGGGACCAACGGCTTAACGTACTTTCCGAGGCACGAAAGAAACTCGGTATGTTAAGATGGTAACCCATCCACAGACCAACCTTGGCAAACGATGCTTAACTTTGAAGATCGACCCGTGTGGCTGTTGTTATCTAGCCACGAGCTCCTCATTATAATTAATTAAAAGTTCTGAACAAACTAAATAAACTAGAAAGGTTTAAGTAGTTAAACAATCTTGATGTGACTACACAAACACATAATTACTGAACAAATAAACTGCTGCGTACTAATAGTTCAATTTATTAGTAATCGTTATATTTACATTCGTGTTTAGCTGCATTTTATTTTAAACTGTGGCAAGTTTCGCTCGTTTAGCATTGAAAGCTCGTTTTAATTCACACTTCCTAGTTTTTATTTTTTCTGAAAACCCCTTTTCCCGAGAAATGTTGGAATATAAATGATACTTATTTGTCAGTCAGTATTTATTTGATAGCCCTTTATTATCGAAAGGGAATGAGTATTTACATTACAAGTTTATTAACAAACATGCATTTTCCACAACTACTAACTAGTGGCGCCACCTGGTGTAATAGTTTTAATAAGGTATAAAGTAAAGGCCAAAACAGCGTCAGTTATTCGACTCGATTCTCTGCGATAGTTGAGAACCGAGTGAGCGGATTTTAATCACTGGGATCATTTCCTGAATCATCATTCGCTGATCAGTCGAGTCAGTTAAGACCCTTCTGATGGCAACTTGAGCAGCGCGCCCGTGCGGTAGTCATGTTTCCGCGGTAACGAAACCATAGCGCGATCTATTTCGATCCCAACGCCATCTATCGAGGTAGGGGTTAGTTTTTGTTTAAATTTTATCGGTTTTTTTCTTTATGCGACAAAAATAGTTTATCAGTAATTATTTGAACAGTTGTTTAATATTTATGAAAGAGGTCGTGGCTAAATAATAAGAGCCGCACGCACGGGTCGATTTCTAGGTTAAGCAATGCAAGCCGAGGTTGGTCTGTGGATGGGTGACCATCATAAAAACCGAAACATCTACGTGTCTCGGCAAGCACGTTAAACCATAGGACCCGGCTGTAATTTGTAGGTTTTTGGCAGTCGTTACGGATAGATATAGCCAGATAGAAGCCAAAAAATCTGACACTAGTCTTGCCAAAGAGTACCTACAGTGTTACCCAGATAATGACTACAGCGATGGTGCGCTGCTCAAGTGGCCATCAGGAGGGTCTCAACTGACTCGACTGAACAGCGAATGATGATTCAGGATATGATCCCAGTGATTACAATCCGCTCACTCGGTTCTCAACTATCGCAGAGAATCGAGTCGAATAACTGACGCTGTTTTTGGTTTTTTAACCTCATTGAAACTGTTACACCAGGTGGCGCCACTAGTTGATAGTTGCGCAAGTTGCATGTTTGTTGATAAGCTTGTAGTGTAGGTACTCGTTCCATTTCTATAATAAAGGGCTCATCATAAACAGCCACTGCTGGACATAGGCCTCCCCCAAAGACAGGCGGGTTGGCGATCGCAGTGTATAGTGTTGCGTTTTACATTCTCTGGTGAGTCTGGTGAATAATCATAAAATAAATACTGACTGACAAATTGTCAGACAAGTAATATCATATATTCCAAAAGAAAAAAAAGCTGGGAAGTATGGATTAAAACTAGCTTTTAATGCTAAACGAGCGAAACTTGCCGCAATTACTTTGTCTACTAATATTATAAAGAGGTAAAGTTTGTGAGTTTTCGAGGTTGTAGGGGGTAATCTCTGTCCCTATGTATGCTTAGATCTTTAAAACTACGCAACGGATTTTAATGCGGTTTTTTTTTAGTATAGTGGTTCTCAAAGAAGGTTTTAAGTATATAATTTGTACCCGTGCGAAGCCGGGGTGGGTCGTTATCTTAAATAAATAAAAATAAATAGATATTTTGCAGCACTCCAAAATGTACACTTTACAACAAAAAGTTTATACTTTAATTTATTTCAAAGTACCGTTCGAATTTTCAACCACCGAAACGATATCGGTTTTAAGAAAATACCGTTGCCGGATTTCCGAACAATACACCCTTGGAGTTGTTCATACAAATAATACTCGACCATCACAAATACTAGTCGTGAAATGAACTCTCTTGTTGTGTAAACAAATGTCAAGATGACAACTCAAACAGGTCTTTATTGACTTTCGGCTTATTATAGTTTGTCTATGTTTGACTGTCCGGCTCTTTTATATTGGTCCGAACGAAATACTCGGGCCATTTAGACAGTTAGGTTAACATAAGTCCTGGGGGGTTACTCTCTAAGCCCGAAGTTCATAGTTTCGGCCTAAGTTACGGGCGTTTTCTGAGAGTACACCCCCTTAACATGAAATCCATTCAGCTACACTATCGTTTAGTGTCATAGAATACTATTTATCCCGGGAACAAATCTGCAAAAAAAAAAACAATACAACCCAACCTTTTTCCAATAGGGAACTAGAATAGAACCACCACATAAGTAAGAAATGTAAATTCTAATTGATTGCCAAAAATTGCGTTTTTAAGCCGACAGTTTAAATTTTTGCGCGAAAGCGGACGATGACGTCACTCCTGCCACTGGTCAAGAACTATCACGAATCAAAGTCATAGAGCAAGATCCAAGTGCTCACAGATTTTAAAATCAGCGCGTAAGTTTATATAAGCAAAAATCCTAAACATCACAATCCATTAGTTTCATCTAAGTATAGGTAAAATTAAATCAAAAAAGCTATCGTATGCCATAACGTACAATCGATATCGCCTACCACATCACTACTTCTTCAGTGAATAACTATGTCTACCCCCAGTATTATAATGTATAATCTATGGTCTACCCCCCATCGAACTAGCCGTACTGCCCCCCCTCGGCCGCTGTAGGAACTATTTAATGTTAAATTACTGAAAGTACCCACTAATGAGATTTATAATTTCCATGTTATTAATAACTCCTCAAAACGTTTGTGTTAATCGTTTAATTATGTAGTTTTCGTTGAATTCTTTATTCCGCACTTTAATTGAACTTAGTGTCAGTGAAGTGTATCTATAACTTCTAGTAGGTAAACAATATTTATATGCGTTTTAAGTCAGTACTAAGACTTTTGTGCCTTCAAATAGTTTATTCAAAATCTGCCAAATTTTTGTTCAGGTAAGTTAGCCTAAGAGCTAGATACATTTAGGTCGCCTTCAAATAGGTCGCAAAGTGCCGCGCGGCTGCAGCGCTTCTGCCGCGCTGCTTTGATAATCTTTTTTTTTACTATTGATAGGCACGCGTTTGACCACCATCCATTCAAATCGCGGCTGTCGCACGGCACTTTGCGACAAATTTGAAGGCGCCCTTAGGGTTGTACATAACTAGAATCGGACCTAATTGTCTGCAGTCATGTTAATAATGACTTTTAAAAATAAAAATAAATCAATCAATCAAGTGCTCCCAGAACTTACTTATTTTCTCAGAAAAAAAAAATATGGAACAAAATAGTGTTAGTATGTAGGTACTTTGAACATACGCATAACTGCCAGCTTGGGCCGATGGACGCGATGGCTAATTTGTAAGTAACATCATCAAATGCTGGACATAAAACAACTAGAAAAAAAAGAGAGAGATATTCTATTCTATTCTAGATCATTTACACGAGTTTTACAAAACATTCTTATATAATTATTAATTTAGTCAAGTTTTAACGACTAATTAGTAATTGTAATAATGTAAGATCTGATCGCTATCTTTACTGAGAATCGAGATCCTATTCACAAGGCTGTGATTTGGACATCTATTTACTAAGAATAAATAATGAAAACTGCAAAACTATCTTCTAGACTTTTGAAATAATGATATCTTGTACTTACTTCACTACAAAAATTGCCCGTTGGACCGAGCTAGCAGACTCGTATGTATGCGTACGTTGAAATAACACTAGCACTATTCTATCCAAATATTTTGGTACTGCGAAAATAAGTAACGTCTGGGACCTCTGGGATCTTGGATTCATAATTAACAGGAGTTACGTCACCAGACGCTGATAGGTGTATTAAAACACGTTCCGTTTCACGTTACTTTTAATTTGTAATTGTACCGGACGGGCGTGATCGACTGGAACGGGGTTGTGATGGGGTAGGTCTATCCTTTTTCTTCTCCTCCGAAGTGAACTGTGACCGACCGACGACGTCCAGCCGCGCTGACGTCCTGTACCGGAAACTAAGGTTCTCCGCACCACACGTACAACGTTCTTCTATCTTGCCAAGTACTTGCTGTCTTCGGGGTAGATTGGGGTGCAGGGTGAATGCTTACCAGGGTTAAATAATAGGCAGGAATTTGACAACACTGCAGCTAATGGTTTAAGGGCAAAGTCGCGAGTACTGTGATTCTATTTTTAGATTCTATAATTTCTTCTGCCGGTGACTACGAATTGGCTATTTTTACCATTTACTAAGGTACGAGGTTACTTTACCGTAACGAGGCCCAAAAACCACTAACTGCTTCAGTTTATTTTAACTGTGAATTTTAACTATAGTTCTAGAACATTTTTGGCTATATCTAGGTCTATTCTAGGTCTGGATGGGGGTTGACGCACCTCTATTCGAATCCCCCGAAATTCCCCGTCGAACGGGTTGGAAATCAACCCCTCAACCCTGCCCACTAGTGGGCTTGTTGCATTTAACTATCAAAAATATCACAAGTTTTGAGCTTGCTTACTATTTGGGGTTGATTCCCCGGAAAACTGTGCCCCATGGGCTATGAAACTATCTATATTCGGGTAGGTGCATCATCCCTCCATCCAGCTACACAACTTACCAAGCCACCCCTCCAAGGGTGGAGGTACTATAGGTCAGGAACCCGGGAGAGGATAAAAAACTATGTTTATCTTCTTATCTATTTTGTGGCTTTATGCCTTGCCTGACCATGAAGATGTGTACATATCTGGATAGGGCTGAGTGCCAGCTTTCCAGTGCCTATGGTTTAAGACCTAAATTCCTAGATGCCCTAAAAACTTAGCACTGAAGGTGCGTGTGCATGGTGGTTTTCTTCAACCACCCTATTATGTTCGAATGTGAAATGACTATTTTGTGTATACCTTCGATTAGGCTGATTTCCATCAGCCAATCAGAACACGCCCTCAGGGTGCTATTGGGAATGTGTAAGGGAAATGTGTAGCCCTACCTATTGACTATAATTTTCCTTGAAAATATGTTTTCCCCAGAACATCTTTTACGTGTTTGGGGAAAACGACAAACATATGACTTTAAATTGATTACATAGCTTACAAACTATCACTATGCAAGTACATAAGCTTCTAAATTCAGTACATAGGCCTACGACTATAGGTACATAGGTACTATCTATGCGAGTTACACAATGTTAAATGCGTCTCCGCGAACATTTCTATTGCTATTTAAGTATATAAACTTCTAACTTAAAAAACATATAAGCTTACGAATATAAGTACATAAGGCTGTTTATGCGAGTTATATAAATCAAAATGCTCCGTCGCGAACAGTAATTATTTTTAAAAATCAATATTAACTGGAATGTAAACGTTGCACTGGCCCTTCTATTATGCTTTTTTTACATTTTAGTCACAAAATATTGGTAAATATTGTATCTGCATCTTTACTATTGTATTGGGGTTGGCTTCCAGTCAAACCGGATTCAGCTGAATACCAGTATTTCACTTGGAGCGGCTGCCTACCTGGGCCCTGTTTAATAAATGTTACAATCCGGCAATTTTGTAAATAATTGTCATATTTTGTCGCCATATTGTAGCCCGCTGACAGACAGACGGACGGACGGTCAGCGGAGGCTTAGTAATAGGGTTCTGTTGGTTATCCATTTGGATACGGAACCCTAAAAATGTATAGGAGGAGTTTAATTTATGCGATGTTAAAAACATACGATTCAGCTAAATGTAATCCAAGTACAGACACGACTGTGTAAACGCTACGTCATGAACAATAGGACGAGATAACAAAACCGAAAACACATTTCACGTATATCAACCCCCATGTTTGTTAAATCACTGTGCCGTTCAGCTATTTTTAAATAATTCACATTCAGGGGAAACAAAGTCCAATAAAATGCTACAGGGAAATTGTCAGGAGGTATTTTTACTGAGAAAACTTAGAATATGAATCGCAATTTGTAAAACGTCGCAGAGCAGAGGCGGTCCAGGAAGTTCTTTGATTCCTAATTGCAATAAATTATGTTCTTTTATAATAGAAGAAGCGTTTTGTTTAGTTTATTTGTTTGAGTATTGCTCTATTGGTTTTTATATTTAATGGCTTTTGTCAAAGGATGACTACTGGAAATTTCAAATTCTGTACCGAGGGGAACCAACAATGGAACCCTATTTTTGAGCTTCTGCTTTCTGTCTGTCCGTTTGTCTGACTGTCAGCGGGCTGTACCTCAAGAACCGTTATAGGTAGACAGTTGAAATTTTAACAAAATGTTTATTTGTTTTTAAACGGCAGATTTTTTGATATAATTATATTCTGCAGTATATCTTCATCTCTAAGTAGGCTTATTTTGTGAAAATGCGGATATGAAATAAGCCTTGTTTTTATTTTTTGAAATTTTGTTCTTTTTATTAAATAGTACGTAAGTAGATATGAGTAGGGTATCAGATTGACAGCGATGTGTATGAATTTTTTGATGCCCATCAATGATCTACATTATTTGGTTTTTATACGCCCTTGTACATATTTTAGTTATTATTAGTCTAGTTGTTTATAAGTAATCACGCTTGACTGAAACACCTACAGGTTGTAGCTATCAGGAAACATAGACTGGTTGACGAATATGGCCTATACCTATGTATGTACAGTACAATTTTGGTTCTACTTATCAACATCAATTTACGTTATTAAAGTTTACAGAAAAACCTTTTTATGTATAGTCAAAAAGAATTTGCTATAGATAAAGAAAATAATTATCTGGAATAGTTCTTATATTCCTCAAGTGTTTAATAACTTAAATATGTTTATTTGTTTTGTTGAAAAGGCGTGTATGATTATGAATAAATTTATAACAACATCCACTGAGACTTGGTGTTGAGATATCAAGCGGTGAAAAACGGACAGACTTAGTCACACCATGTGACTGTTTAGGGTTCCGTACCCAAAGGGTAACCAACGGAAACATATTACTAAGCCTCCGCTGTCCGTCCGTCCGTCTGTCTGTCAGCGAGCTGTATCTCAAGAACCGTAATAGATAGACAGTTGAAATTATCACAGATTGTGTATTTCTATTGCCGCTATAACAACAAATAATAAAAATTAGGGTTTATAGTGCAGAACCCTTTTATGAGAGTCCGACTTACACTTGGCCGGTTTTATTACCATTTTGGTACGGAACCTTCATATTTATGACATTTTTGAAAGATTACGATTATCGTCGTGCGAATGCGAACTTTGCTCAAAAATTTGTTGAATTAGCACTCTGATGTCTTTGGCGTTGTATAAGCCTTTCCTTTTAGTGGAGTCTCTTTAGTTTTGATAATTTTATACCTGTTTACATATTATATTTTACTAAAAATTCAGAGGCACTTTTAGATAGAAATCATATTGTATTGATTTCATCTATTACTTTTATGTCTGATTATCTTCATCGTGGTCTTGTATAATAATGGTTTGTGGATTTATTTAGTTCTTAACATTACAATGATCATTATCTGTAATAATATTAAACCTTTCACATCCGTTTTGTCAGGCACTTGTAGTTTGATAAGCTCATCTCATTAGTCGTGCTAGCATGCTGTTGTACCTTTCTTAAAAATATTATTTTACACATAACTCGTTTCTCTTTCCTACACACATTCAAGATCCAATTTGAAATAATATTTAACAATTTATTTGCTGCAAACATTCTTCATTTCATCATTCTCTTCAAAACTACCTTTACTAATCAAACAATCTTCATCACAATAATCGTTAAGCTCAGCTTTTGCCACTAATAAAGCTAACATTGAAAAATCGATAGCTCTTCGTAGATCTAATTACCCCCGTACACTTCAGGCGAAGGCACGCCATTGCTCTAGTTACTAGGAGCGTCAAAATGAATTATGGCTCTTCATTAAGCTAAAGTGCTGTCTTAAAGTGTCTAAAAAGATTCCATTATGTTAGGCGAATAGCACCGCCTCGTTTATTAAGCTCGCCAACAGTTTTTTATCTGATTACAGCGCGAACAGATTTGTGTTTTGCAAGATTGTAAAATTTGTGAGACGAAAAACTTTGGACGGTTCTCTATTAAAGTTCTTGAGATAGGTGAATTGAAAAAACTAACTAAGGTTATTAGATTTCTTGGATCTCATCTGTCTGTCTCATTGAAGTTATTTTATTTTCATACTACTTGACCCGCGCAACTTTGTCTGCTCCGCTCCTTTTGGTCTTAGCCTAATGATATATAGCTTATAGCCTTGCTCGATAAATGGGCTATCTAACACTGAAATAATTATTCAGTAGTTCCTGAGATTAGCGCGTTCAAGCAAACAAACAATTTCTTCAGCTTTATATATTAGTATAGATTGAAGCTTTAAAGAAAATTCATATAGTAGAATACCTAGTGGCAAATTAAGTCGTTTGTATTTGAATTAAACATTGTCAAGGTTTTTACTTTCTGAATACTACATATAGATCTACTCAGCACGTAGACCTTGGATTTAGAACTGTCCAAGTTACCAGTTTACAAGAACACTCTTCGTTTCTTTTAGCATTCATTCTGTCAATTATATCGACGTCTTAGAGTGAAAACCTCTTAAGTGTAAAAGAAGTTACTTTTCAGGAGGAAGAAAACACTGTGTGCTGTAATACTTTTGTTCGTCTACTTTTATGCGTTTTTATTAATACATATGGTTTAATCCGCAAATTTAACACTAAATTATACAGTTACAGCAGAATAGACTCGAAACACGTTCGTTGCAAGGTATATTCACGCCAAACTGACAGATGCAAGTATTTAAGAGGTTCTCATTTACTGTCATAGATGGCGCTACGAGTATCGAATGAACAAGCTAGTCTGATCAGGATGAACAAGCTAGTATTTCTAGAAATGCAATAAAATAAATTTGAACAAAAATGCATTCCCGAGGTTTTCACTTTAAGGCCTCGTTTACGGAGACGCGTGGCTTCGCGCGTCGCGTGCAGTGTGGCGTCTAGCGTTGCGTTGGACGTTTTTTGCGTTCACAAAGAGACGGCGCGTGCAGCGGTCCGCGTCTTCACACGCACAAAAACAAACATATGATTAAGTACGAATTCGTTCATGGAGCCGAGGGTCATGGCGCGTCGCGTGAAGTGTAGCTGCGGACGCGGCGGTGGACGCGGCATTTACACACACATTTACACGTTTACACGTATTTACACGTTTGTTCGTTGTTACTATTCGAACAAGACTGCCCAGGACTCAAGAAAACTGGCGCTGCGCACGAAGCTGCGACCGACGCCGCGTACGACGCTGCGACCAACGCCGCGTGCGGCGCTGCGTCCGACGCCCCGTGCGACGCGGCGTCGTCATCCGCAAATAATGCTACATTTCAAACAAACGCGTGTAAAAACGCCTCTCCGTAAACGCTCTCATACAACGCCGTAAGTTTGAATTTAGTGCGGGTCGCGCCTCCGCACGCGACGCTCGAAGCCACGCGTCTCCAGAAACGAGGCCTAAGGCGACGATATATCCTATTTATAAAAACGAGATGTTCCAAAATGTATGGAGCCTGGGCCAGGTCCATGTACACGATACTTAAAAATAGAGAAATACATTTAAAACAGTCCTCAACCGTCCAATTTCTTAATAGCTGTGTTTGCTGGTAAAACAAAAGAATATACACTTGAAATTGCAACACGCAGCAAAAACCCGTCATGGCGGTAAGCTGTCTTTTTTTTTGATTAATGACGTTTGACATTTATTTCTGACATATTTACCGGCAACAAGACGAAAGTGACTGAAGTAACATTGTTATGACAGCTGACAGTTATTTTTCTATGATCTGTAACTAAATCGTTGCGACGCCATGTTAAAAACGATAAAAGTAATTTATAAACATCAATTAACTACCACAATAGTAAACATTTAAATGAATTAAAAGTATTTTTCCCGAATTCTATGGATTTTTCTCTTTTTTATGACGTAATGTACATAGACCTCGCTTGAAACATCTCCTTTGTTGAATCACCCAATCAAATACAGTTCAATTACATGGAAACTCATCCCTAATGCCTGTTTACCTAATTATCGAGCCTCTGCCATATAACCAGTGCAAATCAACCCACCAGCATTAAATAGTCCGTCCGTCCGTTTGTCCGTCTGTCCCGACCGCATCACTTCCGCTGCGGTCGGACTATGATTTACTGATACTGGCTCCAACTGACGTTATAGGATTGTCGGTCATGTAGGTAGGTAGATAGTATATTTAATTGAAACTTCCTGAATTTTAGAATATCTGCTGTGATCGTGTGTGATCAACAACGGATTTATAACAGGCTTCTGCCTGTGATTTTGCCTGCGTATTTGTGTTTAAAGATTCTTTATCAATCCTCATCATCATCATCATCTGCCTAGTCTTTTCCCAACTATGTTGGGGTCGGCTTCCAGTCAAACCGGATTCAGCTGAATACCAGTATTTAACGCGGAGCGGTTGCCTACCAGACCAACCCATTAACTGGGTAACACGGTACCTACTTCATAGCAAGACTGAAGTCAGATTAACTGGCTTCTGACAATCCGTAACGACTGCCAAAGATCTACAAATGACAGCCGGGACTTAACCGAATAAATAAATACGTAACTAATGTTAGTGTAAACCAGTAGTTAACAGTTTAGTTTTATTAATGCAGATAGGTACAGTGTCGATATTGATATTATTAATGTACTACTCTGTCAAGAAAGTACCGGGAAAAGATCAATAATACACAAAATGTCTGTTATTCATCCAAATTTATTTTATCACCTTCAAAGTATGCTCCTTTAGAAACGATACACTTGCGCCAACGAATAATCCATTCATCAAAACATTTTTTAAACGCTGCTTCCGGAATTGAGTTCAGTTCTCGCCGCGAATTCTCCTTTTTTCGGTTTCGGTTCAGTTGGAAGGCGCCACTCCGAAGCTTGTTGACTAGTTTGCATGTCAAACTCGTAAACCCACGTCTCGTCACCAGTAACAATGCGTTTCATGAATGTTGGGTCCGAACTGACTCGTTCTAGCATGTCCTCAGCGACTTTCATGCGATTGAGTTTTTGGAGAAAATTCAGATCTTTTGGGACTAGCCGAGCAGCAACATGTTTCATACCCAAATGATTAGTTAAAATGGTACGGATCGACTCGTGAGATACAGAAAGTTCGGCGGCTATCTCTCTCAGAGTTGAATGGGGCATTTTCAGTCACTATTTCCTTCACTTTTGCGATGTTAACTTCAGTTGCAGACGTTGACGGCCTACCAGAGCGAGGCAAATCTTCCATCACATCTCGACCGCTTTTGAACGCTTTGAACCACTCGTAAGCACGAGTTTTTGATAAAGTCGATTCACCGTAAGCCTTCTGTAACATTTTCAGTGACTCCGAACACGAAATTCCATTGGCGATGCAAAATTTAAGACAAACTCTGTTCGATATTTTTGTCCATTATGAAATTCGCAATACACACTATATATGATATTACTAAAACCAGCACTGTATTTAATATAAATAACAGATGCAACTCAAACTCCGCGCCAAAATGGAAAACAGTTGTGCCAACCTAACAACTACAAAAAAACAAAAATTTGAATTTGGAACCATAAACAAATCATCCATTCCCGATACTTTTTTGACTGAATGTATGTAAGACTAGCTTATGTAGTTAGTTCCCATCCTTAAACTTAGAAGATTTGTACTGTGGAGCTCGTGGCTAGATAATAACAGCCGCACGGTCGATCTTCAGGGTTAAGCAACGCTTGCCAAGGTTGGTCTGTGGATGGGTGACCGCCTTAACAGAGTTTCCTCCATGCCTCAGAAATCACGTTAAGCCGTTGGTCCTCGCTGTCATTTGTAGATCTTTGGCAGTTGTTACGGATAGTCAGAAGCCAATAAATCTGACTCCAGACTTCCATGAAGTATCGTGTTACCCAGTTAATGGGTTGTGGAGGTCTGGTAGGCAGCCGCTCCTCGTAAAATACTGGTATTCAGATAAATCTGGCTTGACTGGAAGCCGACCCCAATATAGTTGGGAAAAGGCTAGGCAGATGATGAGTAGATTTGTATTGTTAGTGACGTACTGCTTGTAGTTTAACTTTGAATATATTAAAAGAAGATGTGTTCCTGATATCTGCTGGTAGATTATTATAAAGTTGGACGCCTTCGTATTTTATATTTGTCCTGCCATATTGCGTTCGCCGGGGACAGCAAAGGTTCCTTGGGTGCATGTAGCGGATGTTATAGTTGAACACATATAATCTGGTGGACAACATAAATAAAAAGTGCAGTTTTACTTTTCACCGCCACGGCACTACCAAACCTATCGTGTTTGGCAAAAAAAAACCTTTCTCTTAGAATATTCTACAAAGGTATGAATTTTAATTGATCGATCAAAGAAATTGGTTGGGACTCCTGGATCAGGGATGACCGTTGGTTTTCCATGAAATGGCAGTATTTCTTTGCTTTACTTACCTAAATCTGGTCATACTAAACGCTTGCGAAATATAATTACTCTCGACACTATAAGGTCTTTTGTAGGTTTACCTATACGTAAAATCCCTAGTTTTAGATAATAGGTATTCGTTTCTGATCGGTTTAAAGGAAAACTTTGCTCACGAATATTCAAGACTTAATATTTTTTAAGAAGAGTAACTCACTTACGTAGGTACTTAGAGTATACTTCTCGTACATGTATCTCTAGAATTACTCTAAGACGTATTATATTTTTGTTCTATAAACAGGTACTTACTATTTGTTTGAAATTTTTTTATAACTTTTGAAACGACAATAGGCGTGTAACACTTCTATTTATTGAACATATTATACGATTGGAAACTAGAATAGGAGATTTTTTGTAAAAACTATTTTATAAATTTAGGCAAAAAACTTATTTTCGATTCCCTACCATGCTTGCAGACTCCTAAATATTTCATATTTTTCTGTTGAAAGAATCTAAATTCATTTCCATTGCGAATAACATTTTCTATTTCAGATCGCTTTTATAAAACTTCACTAACTTCAAAATCGATACAACAAAACTACATTTCTTAGAAATAAAGTGAAAAAGTCTTTTCAAATGGTAGGTAGCAAAAACTATTTAGAAAATATACGTCCAAATTGTTATTAAAGTATCTGATATTTACCTATAGCTTTTATTTTGGGAGCACAGGCCACTTTTGCAGCCTTGATATATTGAAAATGGGTTTTAGCTGGGTTACACAGAAGTTCAAACATAGTCCCTGAGTTTGTTCCCTGTTAGCTACAGCCTGGGGATTTCTGAGTCAAGAGTGAATAATTATGTTACTTCTAGACGAGCATGTTCCATTGTTGACCATATTTGCATCGTTTACGTGGTCAAACGTAAAAGCAAAGCCGGCCAAGTGCGAGTCGGTCTCGCACACAAAGGGTTCCGTGCCATATACCTTATTTTTTATTATTTGTTGCTATAGCGGCAATAGAAATACACAATCTGTGAAAATTTCAACTGTCTACCTGTTACGGTTCTTGAGATACAGCCCGCTGACAGACAGACAGACGGACGGATGAACGGACGGACGGACGGACAGTGGAGGCTTAGTAATAGGGTTCCGTTGGTTACCCTTTGGGTACGGAACCCTAAAAAGTAGCCCACCCATACCACTAGAAAACCCCACTCACCACCATACCCATAGAAAACTCGTAGTCGGACTATACTGTGGGTATTATCCTAGAGTGCAATAGTCACAATAATTGCTCGATTTTCATTTGACGGAGGGAGCGGCCAAGTTATCGCATCAAATGACTCCTCCTGCTCTGATCGGAGCAGAAGGGAGTGTCAGACTCTTGCTGACTCAAACGCATCCGTGTTCCTCCTAATATAATTTGCGTTCCAGGGCGCAGTGACAATTTCGAACATATGCCGCAACCCGGGCAGAAACGAGAGGTGCAACGCCTTTTATGTCTTCTTGATTCTCCTCATATTATTACGACGTTACAATTTCTCATCATAACGCCATTGACCTGTAAAATTGTCTACCTCCAGTAATACCTTGCCACATAAAAATTGCATTTAGTTTTTACCCTTTCTAGTACACCCGTGTGGGTTTTCATATAACATCTGGTTCGGAATTTCCAACGTAACGGGGAGTACGTGACGGTCCAATGCATTGTGTTTGTATGTTTAAAGGCGAGTATGGGATGTTCTGCACGGGACGCGTTTACCTGTGAATACTAGGAACACAGAGCAATTAGAAAGATACAGATGTCGACTGTTTCCTTAATTTTGTTTTGAAACTGTTAAGGATGAAAGATTTGATTGATTGATTGGTAGGTAGTAATGGTACACGTCTTTCAGTGAATGTGGTCACTAGAACTGTCTATCCTACTTTGTCCCTGGGCAAATGTCTTTCTCTCCCCGTTCCACACAATTCTATCTTTTGCTGGTGCGGGCCAGTCCTTAAGATGGAAGTCGAGCTCTGCCATCCTCAACTTTGTCAGCCGCGATATCTTCTGGCATTTTGAGGGGGTTAATTCGGTAGTACTCTTTTTAATTAACCCAAAGGTTAGCTGATGAGAATGCTTTGTTGTATTAAGTTCGCCTGTACACCGCAATATTATAATTACATGCTATTTTAGTAAATAATAGTTAGACAGATAATTAAATGTTTAGTAGCGTCCAACTTGAACATGTTATAAAATGGTTTTCCAATCAGTGAGCTGTTTCTAACGACGTCAGGTGTTTTAATACGTAGGTATATGAAATGAATACCTAGGCGTTAGTGCTTTCATAGAAAAGGTGAATAAGGTTCAGTTCGTAGTAATCGTTTCAGTAATTAGCTTTGTATAGTGGTGGATTTTCATTTAGTATTAATATTAGCTTCATTTTCTAGAGAACAGGAAAAGTATCCTTAAGCACGGGTTTAGTGTCTGTGGTGTTATGAATGTTTTATTGATTGATGGTGATGAAATCGATAGGAACTGGTTCTATAACTTGATTAATATTATACGATGACTAATAGCTTGATTATTCATGGTTGATTTTATTATTATTTGCCTGTTTCCTACTCCCACCTTGGTTTTGATGTTTTTATAGCATGTTAAAGAAGTATGAAATCAAGTACCTTCATTTTAAAACTTCTGAATACAAAAACTAGGTACATTAATAACATGAACGATAGTGTGCAATTCGGCTTTCAGAATAAGTACAATTTTATTCAGGTTTCCATTAATTAACGTTTAATACCCTCTCACTGCCTTATTTAACCCATTAGCAAATAACGCGCCGAAATTTTATTGCTCGCAATAAAATATCAGGCGCTTACATAATTTCTGTTTCTATAAAAATATTTCCCCTTTTTTGTGTGATAACAGTCGTAACTTACAATTTTACGAGGCAAGCAAGTAAAATGTAAAAACGCAGTCCTATGTCCTTGTTTAAAGGGCTCGTAAAATACTTACCTTAACGAGCTTTGAGATAAGAAAGCAATGATAAGGACCCCTCTTTAGAATATAAAAGCACCTATTTAAAAAAAAATCTATCGTTAAAATTTGTTGTTTAATGTTTAGGCGTTCTCCAAAGGTGAAAATTGCTTGAGCTGATTTATGATGTTCGGATCGGATTTATTGTTGTCAAGTTCTTTATGCCCTTGATAGGGAAAGAGCTCGGCTTATTAAAAGCTACGTTGCTATGAATTCATAGACGGCACCTATTCATCCTTTTTAGATCAGTAAGAGGCATCTTTTTCATTCGTTTTTGCTCGTGATTTTGCCTACGGCGTAAAACTTACCAGCCGAGAGGAACGAACGTCAATATAACAAGCAATTAGTGGTATGATTGGATACCATGCGTGGCCTGACGGATCAGAGCAGTGAATTGATAATGAACCAATTAGTCGGTCGTTGAATGGCCTAGCTTTGCCTTACCTTTGGCGGGGTCGTGCCACTGAATTATGACAATTGTTTGCCTCGCTTCGTGATTCTCGCTTTCATTGCATTCGCAAGTGGAGAATTTATTGTGTCTGAAGAGGGATTTTTCAACCACAGGGAAAGAAAGCATTGTTATTATTGAAAGGACTTATGAGTTATTGTTCTATTTTTAGGGTTCCGTACCCAACGAGTAACCAACGAAACCCTATTACTAAGTCTCCGCTGTCCGTCCGAAAACCCGTCCGTCCGTTCGTCGATCTGTTAGCGAGCTGTAAGTCAAGAACCGTAATAGGTAGGTAGACAGTTGAAATTTTCACAGATAGTGTATTTCTATTGCCACTATAACAAATAATAACATACCTACGTACGGAAACCTTTGTGTGTGAGTCGGACTCGCACTTGGCCCGTTGTTTTTTAGTGTTGGTTAATAATGTCCTTTAAGGGTGCTCTCTCGAAAAGGCTTAAAAATAGTGCGCAGATGAAGCAGTTTTTCGTCGGCATTTATTATGAAATTACATCTGTAAAAAATAGGTAGTAATCTACATGATATTGCACGTAACTTGGTTTAGCCAGAATTTATGTAATGGTATCACATAATAGGAAAAAAAATCACCAAATCACCTCCAAATCGTTGAGATGAAACCATTTTACTCCTTCATTTTTTAACAAAAGACAAAATAATAAATATCTACTGCTGTGCAATATAAACGAAAATAACTTGGTTTTGTTACTTTTTTGAAATATGTATTTGTTTTATTATAAAAAATTAAAAACACGGTTAGCGGAGTGGCGCGCCGAGATGTAGTTAGCTCCGTTTGTATGCACAAGGTCATTGGCAAATATACAAGCCTTAAAGTTGAGTATTTGGCTACCCGCCTAGAGTAGCCAAAGTAGTAGTAAGTAAAAAGAACTTTTAATCCCTACTGAAAATGAACGAGAGATTATCCTCACACGCGCTGAATGCGCAAGGGCGTAATTTTCTACCATTATAGTATTCGAGTAGGGTCAGAGTTTCTCATGATGTTGTTGAATCGGGATATTGAGAAACTCTGATCACTTTGAAACCCTTAATCATCTAACCTTACTTTTTTAACATAGAAAAGATAGGATATTTGATTAAAATCCGAAAAGAAATACACTTATTTTTGAAGCACAAAAAAAAGTGTTGAATATTTTACATATATTTAGGGGCATAACTAGCTTTTTCGCGTGACTTCGTTCGCACATATCCCACTTTTTCCCGTTCCCAAAAGAATTACGGGAAATCCTCTTAGTGCTCTTCTACAGTCTCATAACCTACATGCCAAATTTCAGCTTACTACGACCACTAGCTTCGGCTGTGAGTTCTCTTTGTAATTTTGGAAAATAGGTACAAAAATTAAACTGAAAAAGCCATACTGAAAGTTGAGTTTACTTAAAACATCGCACTTGTACAAAGTTAAGTCATTAATTTAACATGTTTTAATTGTACACTTGGTTATTTCCAATGTCACAAAATATGTTTACTCTTCCGTATTTGTCCCCTTTTCCATCCACACACACACACTTAGTTTTGGCTTACCTACCATTATTTATTTGTATTTACCGTGCGTGTTTCATGTGTATGATAAATAATAACTATTATTTCTTTCTTTCACACGTTTCTGTTACAAGGGTAACAATCTATATACATAATGTTTATATACTATATACGTATAATATTATAAAGCTGAAGAGAGCTCGTTGAGGAGCTCGTGGCTAAATAATAACAGCCACACGGGTCGATCTTTAAGGTTAAGCAACGCTTGCCAAGGTTGGTCTGATGGGTGACGAGTTTTCTCCTTGCCTCGGAAAGCACGTTAAGCCGTTGGTCCCGGCTGTCATTTGTAGATCTTTTGGCAGTCGTTACGGATTGTCAGAAGCCAGTAAATCTGGCTCCAGTCTTGCCAAGAAGTACCGTGTTACCCAGTTAATGGGTTGTGGAGGTCTGGTAGGCAGCCGCTCCACGTAACACAACTGGTATTCAGCTGAATCTGGTTTGACTGGAAGCCGACCCCAATGTAGTTGGGAAAAGGCTAGGCAGATGATGATGATTATAAAGCTGAAGAGTTTGTTTGCTTGAACACGCTTATCTTAGGACCAACTGGTTCGAATTGGGAAATCTTTTAGTGTATTATCGAGGAAGACTATAGGTATAGGCTATTTATAACATCACGCTACGACCTATAGGAGCGGAGCTAAATGAAAAATGTCACGCAGACGAAGTTGCGTGTGTCAGCAAGTAAAATAATTAATCAATCCTTAATACATACTGAATGACTGAGTGACTGACAGAAAACACAGCCGAAACTACTGGTCATAGTTTATATGAAACTAGTTGACCCGCGCGACCTCGTCTGCGGCACAATTTTCAATACTGCTCCGCCCCTGTTGGTCTTAGCGTAATAATATATAGCCTTCCTCAATAAATAGGCTATCTAACACTGAACAAATTGTTCAAATCGGACCAGTAGTCCCTAAGATTAGAGCGTTTAAGGTGAATGTTACGGGTTGCTCATTGCCATTTTCCCGCGAGATGAAGTCAACATTTTCAGTTTTGTTTTGTTTCGAGTGTAATTGGAACAATATTAAGTCGCAGAAATAATGGTGCGACAATCGGATATTCCAGTTTATCGAAATTAGTCAAATACGGCATAAAAACCCTTCTGATTCGCCATACTTCACGAAAATAATATCTAACTCGCTTATAGTACCGTTTACACACACATAGATATGATTGAAAGTATGATTTGAAGTATGAGCCCTAATCTCCGGGACTATTGGTTCGAATTAAAACAATCTTTTAGTATTGAACAGGCTATTTATCGAGAAAGGCTGTAGGCTATACGCTATGACCAATAGAAGCGGAGCATTCAAGAAAAATATGATGGAAACGAATTAGCGTGGGTCAGCTGTTGTGATATATTTACATTCAGATCGTGCTTAGCTCCCAGTGTTACATAATATATTGGTATGTATTTGATTTGTTCTTTGTATCGTCATTATATATTAGACTTTACTTTTTGCCCGTACTTAGCCATGTATTTAATTGCTGAAGTTCCAAGTATCAAATAATAATATTATAGATAATATAGTCAGTACAATTAAAAGGTAATAAGGCCAAGGGCGAATTTTTTATATTTATTACCAACTGGACAATAATTATGGGTTAGTTAGCGATAAATTTCGTTAGTTAGCTTTTTTTGATCAATATTTAGCTTGTCAAATGGTCAAACATAAGAACCATTAGTTACTTTTTTTTTCAAATTGATGAATAATTCGCTAGATCACTTAGGCCCAGTAGATGGCTACGTTAATTGCTGCATCGGTAACTATTAGTTAATAACTGACAATTAGTCAAAAACGCATTTTGACGTGCCTAACATTTTTAAGCAATGTGTATCTACGGAAAACCTCACCGTAACAAGGTTGAAAGTCGTTCAAGGTAATCTTCTTCTTATCGTGTGGGCAGTAAGGTCTAACGACCCCACACACCTTTTTTTTTTTTTTTTTGTTTAAGTATGGGAAATCATCAAATGACTCCTCCCGCTTTGGGTAAAGCAGAAGGGAGTGTCAGACTCTTACTGACTAAAACCCATCCGTGTTCCTCGTAATGCTCTTTGCGTTCCAGGGTACGGTGCCTCTTTCGAACGAAGACCGCAGCCCCAGCAGGCACTGGCCCTAGCGGGCCCCGTCTTTTACGCTGACAGCTCTTTGAGGCGCGCGTGGAACATAGCGCGCCGTCGACCCGGGCCTGGTTCTGATCAGACGGCGAGCCACCCAATGCTCGCCGTCCGCAGGCTCGCGTCTACAGTGGCCGAGAATCGACCGGCGACTCCCGACGCCCGGGGCGTCTTCTTCTGTTGCGGTGGCTGGGGCGTGAGGTTTCCCTCTCTCTCACACGTTTGGCTTTCTCCTTTGCTAGCATTACTGCTTCGCAGAAGGAGGTGACCGCTTCCCATGTCTCCTTACTCTGGACCTTGGCTTGAACCAGGGCCGGACGCGAGAGATCGCCGCCGCCGATCGCCTCGACGAGGACACGCCCAAGCAGGGCAGACCTCAACCGTATGTTCCACCGTGTCCTCCGGGCGATCCTCGCAGTGTTGACACCTGGGCGTATGTTCCCGCCGTATTCGAAACAGGTACCTCCCGAAACAACCGTGTCCGGTGAGTACGGACAGGTAAGGACGCCATGGCGCCGCTCTAGCTACTCCTCAAATCGCTGCAATTGTGGCGTGCCCGACCCCAGATATTATATATACCCTAGTGTCAGAGTTTCTAAACCGCCTCAAGTACCTTTGACATGGTTTATTTGGTGACCACTATTTCGCGGCCGGGACCACCGGCTTATACGTGCCTTCCGAAGCACGAAATCATCTTTTTTATCAGATAATCAGGTGATTCAAGCCTTCAATGTCCTAAATAAAATGGAAAACCACTTATAAAGCATGCTTTCCCGAGGGAATCGAACCTACGATCACCGGATCACAAGGCGAACGCTAAAACCACTCGACCACTTTCCAATAATATGGTTTTAATGATAATATTTAAGGTAATAAGGTAAGTACAGTCGATGTTGCTGCAATAGTTACTATCACAACAAAGCCACGAAATGAACACAAAATTTTCATTCAAACATTTTGAATAGTATTTGTACCTTCTAGACCGCTAGAATAGTTTCTATCATTGACGTCTCAATCGAAACTCCAGGAGAATTTCAGTCTATCGAGTCCAAACTTTCTCATGGATATTTTGAATGGTGCATTTCCAGCAAATTTTCGATTCGCATCTCACTTCAAGTTGGATGAATATTGACATAGCTGTTGCCAACGATCTATAGATATTTCCGTATTAATTTTGTCTGCAGTTACATTTACTTTACAATGAAACTGTTCAAATTATGTATTGTAATTATGAATTATCTATGTGGAAAGGTGTTTTACTGTAAAGTTTTTTTACCTGTTAGGTACTGGGAATTCTGCTCCACTTCAATATTCTTCACAATTTTTAGGGTTCCGTAGTCAACAACTGTCCGCGGAATAGCTTAGAGTCGCATGGCACTAGAAAGTTGGTTACAATTATGACGTGCTACTACAAAACCCTACACTGCGCGTGGCCCAACCCAACACGCACTTGGTCGGTTTTTTTTTAAATTACATATTTACATTTGGGAAACATTTAAGAAACATAAAAAAAATATAATCAACTAACATAAACACGTATACTTAAATATTATGAGGAATACGTCAATAGATATTCCTCGTAAAAATTTTTGAAGTCAATACTTCAATGAACCACAAGTTACATCGCTCCAAGCGGATTAATATAAATGAGTAGATACGTTGTCTCTCATAGCCTCGGCTGGGGGCCTTAAATTTCTGAGGCCCACACAGGCAAGTCCGGTTCAGTAGTTGACAACCCTCTAGGGTTGAAACTGCGAGTGGCCATCGACAAAAAAAAAAAAAATATGCTTATCTTAAATAGATTTACCTAGTTCACAATCACAAAGGGTACATCAAGGAGCTAAGCAATTCTAAAAAAAGATTTAGCTATGCGCTGATCACGTTTTAAGTTTCATTTTTGCATTGGATGTATGGTGCCCGAGTCATCGAACACAGTTAACTAAAATCTAATTGATAGCCGGTGAACTCTGCACCCACATTAGCGTTTCATTGTTCGTCTTTCCTTATCTATTTCTTATCTAATGTTCGTTGAACACGTTCCTATCTATTACTTTTGTATACCTTAATGATATTGTATAGTTCTATTGTTCATGAATCTTAGGCTGCGGACACGAAGTCAGCGGGTGCGGCGCGCCAGCGACGGGGGTGAGCGGCGGCGCGGCGAGGGGCGCGTTCCACGCATACATTTATATAGAACTGGTCACGAAGGCAGCGGCGCGGATAGCGGCGGAGGCGCGGGTAGGGGCGCGTTCCATTATAAATGCATAGATTTATATGGAACTGGTCATGAAGGCAGCAGCGCGGGTAGCGGCGCGGTGTCGGCTAACGAGCGAATAGCGGGCGTCTAACGGTGCCAACGCGTCTGCATTGACGAAGTGTTATGAATGAATCCATACGAATGATATGAATCTTTTCAGATTTTGTATGTGTACCTCTAGTGTATCCATGATATTATTGCATTAGGTACATTTTTACAGTACATACTAATCTACTCAATGGTATCATAGGCATGTTCAACTACAGTGATTCATAAATAATAAAATTCTTTTGTGATAACTTTGTCACAGTGGATTTATGTAGCGCATCACAAAGGAATATGAGATAAGTTTGTGGACTCAGTAAGTTACTGTCAGTTTCATTGAACTTAGGAATTTGCTTTAGATTAGAAATAACTCAGTGGTGCTATATAAGACTGAGCTGCAGCAGTCAAGCAGTCAATTCATAGTCGTCTATGCTGCCTTTTGTACAAAATTACAAAGACAAAACCGGAAATTGAAAAGGTAATAAAAATACTATTTTAATAATGGCAGTCATTAAAGGATCATTAGTGAATGTGATTCTTTTAAATACTTAAATGTATTCATTAGGTTAATGGTTATACCTGATTTTCTTATCGTTTGCTGGACTATAAATACTGGATATTATTTGAAATTGGACATCAGTTGGTCTGCCAACACGCAACTGTTCGACTTATTTCTTGTTTGAATTTGCTTCAGTCCTTTCTTTGCTTCAGCCATGGAAGAACATTTGGAAGTGGAAAACAGTGACTTATTCGATCCTACATATGACATCGAATTATACAACCTCTGCGCGAGGATTGAAACGCAGTTCACGTTAGTGTAATAAACATAAGTTCTGATCATAATATATGCATTGTTTTATAATGTTTCTTTTTTTAATAAAATTAAACATTTTAACAGTCAACCACAACGACTAACGAAGAAGAGGACGCGGAAGGAAAAGCCGAGAAAAATAAAAAGACCACGGGTTGAGGAACCATCGACATCTAAAGTGACCAGTGGTGCCAACGAGGTTACTGGGGTACGGGTATGCCCCAGGTGCCACAAAAACGCCCGCTGCGCACGATCCGGGCTAAGTCGGTGCTTCAAAAAACTTGGAATCAACGACTGAAGTCTTCGCCTGTATACGGTCTATGCCTAACCCCGTAGACTTAATAAAGCGGTAAGTGTTTGAATCCCTACTTTATTTTTACTCTTTCAGGCTTGAATCAGCTGATTGTCTGATAAAAAGATGATTCCGTGCTTCGAAAGGCACGTATAAGCCGATGGTCCCAGCTGCCAAATGGCGGTCGTCAAATAAGCCATGTTAGAGGTCCTTGAGGCGGTTTAGAAACTGACACTAGGGCGTTAGACCTTACTGTCCACACGATAAGAAGATTTTTAAAATTAACTGCGTAAAAACTAACAGATTTAAAGAAGGCGAGTGATAAGTTTTTCTTTTAAATTAGTAATCGTTTATTTGGCTATTTTCCCATACACCCGCTTCTTACATGTTACCTGCAGATTTCCTAATAATTTTATTTTTTGTTTTACAGAAATACGATCAGCCATGCCTAAGATGTTATGGAGACACTGGAGATTTTCAGCCACGAAACCCATGTTGAGACTTCCATTTGGCTACAAAAACCAGCTGACGCGTCTGGGGTGTTATGAATCAAGTTCATCTCAGCAATAAAATCTTCAACAGCAGCTTACTTATGTATATTTGATTGCAATAAAACGTATTTTCATTACTTGCAATAATTTTGTTTAATTTTTATACAAAAGTCATTTCCCGACTTTTAATTTTTAATAAGGAAGCATTTTATTTCAAATAAACCATTCACAGGCACTTTTGAAACGTCAAGGTCGGTCAGTCAAAAACATGGAAGCTATTTGCACGTTCCAAAGCGTAGATCTCTATGGAGAAGAACGTGCAAGAAACTCCACGGACACTCTTTTAAATCATGTTCTGGTTTTACAAAATTTCAAGTTACATATACTTGTTGCTTCTGCATGTGAGGACAATGCAAAGGAAAAAAAAGGGCTTATTATAAGAATTTTAAATATAAAGATTAAAATAAGCCAATGGCAGTTAAGAGATGACCAGTCTCAACCGACGGCGCCTGTTCACGAACATGACGCGTGTATCGGCACCCTTCAGCTCAACCATTTCGAAGGGAACCGAATGATCAAACCCACGCGCCGCCATCAGCGAGACATTTGAGTGAGCATGACATGCTCTCAACCACCATGCTCGTTCATGTCCAACAAGTAAAACTATAACTACTCACATAAAATGTAAATGGTTTCATGGTACTCACATTTACAAAATTTGAAAAATATGCTTCTACTTTACACAAAACTATGGTTGTCAATGACCAAATAATGAAAAATAAATTAATAAAGAGAACGATTAAGATCTTACATCAAAAAGAATAAATAAGTAATTAATATAATAATATAATTTGTATGTATATAAGAATAAATAAACGAAATAATGTAAGAACCTCTAAAAGGAGCAAGCATCTCTTCCAAATATAAAAACATAGAAACCTAAAAAGTGGACCTAAGCAGCTGTGACTGTGGAGCAGGACCAGCATTTAGCCAAGCGTTTTTATCGAGGATATAATCTTCCAGTTTATAATAAGCTTGTCTACATAGTGTGCGTTTTATGCATGCTTTAAATTTTCTCTCATTCAGTTCGAGAATATCAACTGGTATTTTATTATAAAATTGAATACAGTACCCCATAAAAGAACTGTGTACTTTGGCCAATCTGAATAGGGGTTGATCTAATTTGTTCCTATTTCTAGTATTAAAATTATGCCTGTCACTAATCTTGCTAAAGAGATGAAGATTTTTCCGAACATACATAATATTTTCGTAAATGTATTGACAAGGTACCGTCATGATGTTGATATCCTTAAACAGTTCTCTTAGGGAATCACGCCGACGGAGATTGTAAATGGCTCTGATGGCTCTTTTCTGCAGGATAAATATAGACTCGATGTCTGCAGCACGTCCCCATAATAAGATATCTCCGAACCACTGAACCTATAATTACGAAAAAATACAGATATTTGTTTTATAGCTAAAAATACAGGAAAACCTTTAAGAAGTCTGTAGAGTTAAAAAAATATGTTAAAAAATTTAAATTGTTTCGGAACACTTTGAACGCGAGTCCGACTCGCACTTGGTCAATTTTTCCCGTGACTCTCACCAGGTCATCAGTCTACCTGTAAAGTATATGACAGGTTTTTAAAGATAATACTAGCGGTCTCGACAGACGTTGTCCTGCCCGACTGCAGCGCCATCTGCCGGGCTGATTTGTGAATCTAAACCATCCGGGGCGCCACCTAAACGCGTACAAAAAAACATTCAAATCGGTCCAGCCGTTTAGGAGGAGTTCAATGACATATACACGTATAGTAGAATTATATATATAAAGATATAAAAGGTAACAAATAGGTTTTACTGTTTAACTGAAATAATCATATAATCCAGGCAAGCGTCCTTCATCGTCACGCCGTTCACATCATCCATACCATTTGATGAAAGAGTGGTCAAACGCAAGCCTATTAAAAATAAAAAGCACCTACTAATCAGAAGGCTTTGTAAATGCATAGTTTGACTAAAACACCTCAAACACAGAATACTTTCATCCAGAATCGAGTTACCCCTCTGAATTTCTGCCACCGAACTATGAGTTACCTAGCCAAAACAACATCTGTTGAAGATTCCCAGTCTACATCTATTCTGGACCCACACGGTACAGTTCGATAGATAGGTACGTGTTAGTGGGAGCTCGGACGAAGTTGGTCGGTATTGTGCCAATCAATGGCCGTCTGTGGCCAACTTTTGCGCTGGCTGGCATCGAAATGTAAAGCCGGAATACTTTGGGTGTCGGCTTTAAAAGGGAGGGGAGCGCTTCGATTTTTAAAAAGGTTTTTTTTTGGAATTTATGTTGTGCAAAAGTTAAGTGGCTTTGGACATGGGGTGGAGAGGTTTAAAAGTATTGTAAGGTATCTTAAAACGGGCCATAGTGTGTTCATTTTCTGAAATTCATCTAAATATTCGTTCAGTTATTAAGGCGTTTAGATTAACTAACGAACATCCATGGACATATTTAAACGTGCAAACACCACAACAGATTCATTTATAAAATAAACTTCAGAATAAATTTTTAGGAAGTAAGATTTAGAGATGTGAAGCTTCAGGCAGTGCTTTGTCGTGTTAAATTTTAATTTATTTATTTATTGGCCTATCTACAATTGTTACACTTTTTATTCTAATAACACAAACAATACAGTACAAGCATAGTGCACAATACGATGCGATAGTCACATCATGCAAAAAAAAATTATAAGACAAATAAAATCACAATAAGATTGTTGACATAAATAACACCCACAAACAACAACCAGTGGATGGCTGCAGCAGCAGACACAAAACTGAAAAAGAAAAAGAAGAAGTCAATATGGAAATATTCTTGTAATTCATCGTGCAACAAGTATTACGTTTTGGTTGGTAATGATTAATTTCAAGAAGGATGTAGTTGCTAAACTATGTTTACACAATATATAAAATTATGGAAAGGTTGTGTTTTTGTTACTGATAAATTCTTAACGTATTCGAAAATAAGTCTTACCGAAAAAACAATAACGTCTTGCTTGCAAGTATGAAGTGCTTTAAAATCATTGATACTTTAATCAGACAACAAAATTAAATAAGATATAGATACGCAGTTGATTTGAAACTTTATCTTTCAATTACTATCAGTGTACCTATGTATTATAAGGGGGTTTACAGATCAGTGTCATAATTAACGCAGTGAATTTCGAATTGTGTTTAAAAAAAATACCACACACTATATGTCTATGATGATGTAAATTACCACACACTTGATAGTTAAGAAAAAACTGTATTTATATTTTGTCATGTCCTTTTAGTATATCTAGAAATAAGCTAAGTAAGCAATTATAACTCCAATTTAAAATAAACTTAAGATCCTTTATCTACTAGCTGGGCAGAGAGCGTACCTACACAGCCTGGTCTCCATAGCGAGCGGTCTTGACCTTCACGCTTCACCTCGCTCCACGTCATTCCGAGTCGCGTCACTTCTGTCAACTGGGTGCTTCAGCGTTGCCAGATTTCACAGGGAGGGCAATGCTTCCTTTTTCCTTGAGGATCCCAGTCCATGGTTTGTTAATTAATGTGATCAAAAAAATCTTTCCTTCAAGCCGGAATCTGAAAATAATATTAAATAGAATTTTTATATGGTTTAAATGTCTCTGAAGTTGAACCAACCTACTGATCCATTTTCAAAAACCTATTCATTGAAATATACAAAACTTCTCTATCGGGGAATATCATAGCCACCTTTTATATATTAAAAAGTTAAAGAGTATATTAAAGAGAAAAAATTATAATCCTACGGTGACGACCAACAGAGATATTTAACAAATTTATGACTCGTAAGCCCTGATCCAAAGGGGCTTAAATATCCGTATCTTCAATATGCTCCCGATACCGGGCGAAGTCTGTTTTGCCTACTAGGTATTATGTTCCAAGTTGGAATTTAATGAAGTTATGGAATATCTTGCCCAGTGGTGTATGAAGCAATACGTAGTCCTCACCCACAGAGGTGTGACTGTAAGCGGTTAGCGTTAAGAAGAAGCGATAAGCGTAAGCGGGTAATTTTGCATTTCTGTGATTTTAGACTGCGATTGGTACGGGTTTAATTTTGTTAATTCTAGGAACGCATTATGGTAATTTTTCCCAATTATTAAATCAGTGTATGATGATTAGCTGTCCGTGTTAGACTGCATTTCCTCCAAAGATGTGCGAGGATGTGTAAGTCAAGAACCATTAGAATCACTTGCGCTGAGCGAGGTAAATGAACTGATTCTACTGGTTTTTAACAAACACATCCCTCACTACACATCCTCGCACAGCTCTGGCAGAAGTGCAGCCTTAATCTAGAAATAAAAGCAGTTCGATGTGATAAATCTAACTTCTTTAGTTCAGTCTATCCGAAGGTTGTCTGTAAGAGATTGCCCTGTGCGATAAGACCGCCCATTGTACACTAGTTTTTAACCGACTTCAAAAAAAGGAGGAGGTTCTCAATTCGGTATGTATTTTTTTATTTTTTTGTTTATGTTTGTTACCTCATAACTCCGTCATTTATAAACCGATTAGAAAAATTTGTCTCATCTGAAAGGGTATACTTTTCGATTGGTCCCATTGTCACCACGTCAGAATCTGATGATGGGATCCCACGAAATTTGAGGGCAACCCTCAAATTTTATAGGCACATACAATGTTTTTCATGAACTTTCTAACGCAATTCATATATTTGTGCCTGGTAATCATCATCTCATGTTGCTGAGCTGATGATGAAAGGTATAAATTAGGATCTGATGATGAGATCCCATGAAAAATGTTTGTTCAGCGATACTTTAGCCAATTGTCAACCGATTTGAATGATCTTTTTTGGTTTGAATGAGTATTTTCCTGGACTAGTCCCGTTTCAATTTGGTGAAGATCTGACGAAGAACTTCGGAGGTAGGCAACGGAACTCTTCAATAAATGATAGCACAGGGATCGGGATTGCTGAAATCGCATGCTTTTTTAGTGTTTACACCAGTTCTTAACATAACATTGCGCCGGTACGCTGTTAATGGGTACGCAGGTACCTAGGTACCACTAAAAAGTGAAAAATAAAAAACTTTTTTACAAAAAATACAACCGATTTCCAAAAACAAAACACTACTACTCTGTCAAGAAAGTACCGGGAAAAGATCAATAATACACAAAATGTCTGTTATTCATCCAAATTTATTTTATCACCTTCAAAGTATGCTCCTTTAGAAACGATACACTTGCGCCAACGAATAATCCATTCATCAAAACATTTTTTAAACGCTGCTTCCGGAATTGAGTTCAGTTCTCGCCGCGAATTCTCCTTTATGTCTTCTATCGATTGAAAACGGGTGCCACGAAGTGGTAATTTGAGTTTAGGAAAAAGAAAAAAGTCAGCAGGAGCCATATCTGGTGAATATGGTGGTTGCTGGATGGTATTTGTTGAGTGTTTGGTTAAAAATTCGTTCACAATGATAGCCTTGTGCGAAGGCACATTGTCGTGGTGCAAAATCCAAGAATTTTCTTTCCACAAATCTGGCCTTTTTCGTCGAATTTGCTCTCTTAAACGCCGCATCACGCTCAAATAATATTCTTTATTTACCGTTAGACCTTCCGGTAAGAATTCAGAGTGCACAACACCGCGATAGTCAAAGAAAACAGTCAACATGACTTTGACTTTTGATCGACTTTGGCGTGGTTTTTTCGGTTTCGGTTCAGTTGGAAGGCGCCACTCCGAAGCTTGTTGACTAGTTTGCATGTCAAACTCGTAAACCCACGTCTCGTCACCAGTAACAATGCGTTTCATGAATGTTGGGTCCGCACTGACTCGTTCTAGCATGTCCTCAGCGACTTTCATGCGATTGAGTTTTTGGAGAAAATTCAGATCTTTTGGGACTAGCCGAGCAGCAAAATGTTTCATACCCAAATGATTAGTTAAAATGGTACAGATCGACTCGTGAGATACAGAAAGTTCGGCGGCTATCTCTCTCAGAGTTGAATGGGGATTTTCAGTCACTATTTCCTTCACTTTTGCGATGTTAACTTCAGTTGCAGACGTTGACGGCCTACTAGAGCGAGGCAAATCTTCCATCACATCTCGACCGCTTTTGAACGCTTTGAACCACTCATAAGCACGAGTTTTTGATAAAGTCGATTCACCGTAAGCCTTCTGTAACATTTTCAGTGACTCCGAACACGAAATTCCATTGGCGATGCAAAATTTAAGACAAACTCTTTGTTCGATATTTTTGTCCATTATGAAATTCGCAATACACACTATATATGATATTACTAAAACCAGCACTGTATTTAATATAAATAACAGATGCAACTCAAACTCCGCGCCAAAATGGAAAACAGTTGTGCCATTCTAACAACTACAAAAAAACAAAAATTTGAATTTAGAACCATAAACAAATCATCCATTCCCGATACTTTTTTGACTGAATGTACAAGGTACAAAATAACTTCGGAAGAAAGAAAAAAACTTTAATTTCGGAAGTCGGTGTCAAAAAACGAAAAAATAACCAAAAACACCGACACCGACTTCCGAAATTAAAGTTTTTTTCATCCTTCCGAAGTTATTTTGTACCTTGTAGTGTTTTGTTTTTGGAAGTCGGTTGTTATAAGCGTTTTTACTGTGCTTGTTATGAGGTGTACAAAAAATTATATAACGAATAAAAAAAATAATAATAAATAAAAACATGACTGCCAATTTATTTTAGGAGTGAAAGATATAGAAAAGTACCTTTTTCATTAACAATTTTTCGTGGAAAGTACAGTGTTTGAAATTACCGTTATAGTGAACTATTTCGATAATTTCTGTTTCAGATAGTTATTCTATCGATCTCAAATCGTCTATCAAAGCCTCAAAGCCATCGTCATCAATAGATATTTACCACATGCTATTAATATTTGATAGAACGATCCTTTGACTGAATCATTCATTCATGCACGTTATTGAACAATTGGCCTATTCACGCAGTACCAGATTGGATCCACAAGGCAACTTAGTTCACATTCACTCGCTCGCAATCGGACCAGTCTCAAGACCGAAGCGTAACTTTTAATGAATGGACTCGTAAACATAGTGTGTTTCCGTTTACCAAGTTCCGAACTATACGTTTTGCTCCAAATTAATTACAACACCCCTGTTGTGAAGCTAAGTATTAAACTATACTAAAGTGTTGGAATAACACTATAGTGCCCAATGTGGCCCATCTCTAACAAAAATCTGGTGGAAATTTAATAACTCATAATGGTATTTGCATGTCGCTGGAAAAGGTTTTTTATGTTTTTAATTCCATCTCGTATTTTTAGACTGAATAGTTTAAGAGGTTTAAAATTATGACATTTAAATAAGTTAGAATTTTTGTTGCTATAAATAGAAACACGGCGTGGAGTGGTCGATACATTGTTAAGGTGTGAAAAGAGTGCGTTTAAATAGAACATTAAGTTATTTGCGTTTGAATAATTATGTTGTTTTATAGCCACATACAAATAGTGTCTAAACTAAATAATTTATTTAAATATTTTAACCGTCTCGTCATATCTTGTTTGAACAGCAAAATTATTTCTTAAGAGAAAATGCGGGCAAATAGAATATGTAGGTACCTATGTAAAAAATTGACTTCCGAAAACAAAACACTATAAAGTATAAAATAACTTTAATTTCGGAAGTCGGTGTTTTTGGTATTTTCTTGGTTTTTTGACACTGACTTTCGAAATTAAAGTTATTTTAAATTTTGTAGTTATTTGTTTTTGGAAGTCGGTTTAATTTTTTGTAAAAAGGTTTTTTATTTTTTGTTTTAAGTGATACCTGCGTAGGTACCACTAAAAAGTGAAACCACAGACACAGCTTACCGGCGTGTTGTTATGTTATGAACTAATATGAACAATCAACAGTCATGCGATTTTAGTTGTGAAAAAAATTGAATGTGCCTATAAAATTTGAGGGTTTCCCTCGATTTTCACGGGATCCCATCATCAGATTCTAACTTGGTGACAATGGGACCACCTCAAAAGTAGGTATAGGCTTTCGAATAAAAACATAATTTTTAAAATCGGTCCAGAATTGGCGGAGAAAACGGTGAACATAAATAAAAAAAAACATTCAGCCAAACGGAGAACCTCCTCCTTTGTGAAGAAGTCAGTTAAAAGTCATAATTCGAGGTTTGTCTCTCGCCTAAACAGGTGAGAGCCAAACGTCGAATTATGACTCCAATATTGGACCAGTAGGTATATCCAGTTTGTCCAATATTGGAGGAAGAAACCCTCCTCCAATATTGGACGGATTTAAAAGATATTTCACAAACTGAATAAGATGGATGTATAATTGTATACTGTGTCCCTATGTTTCTTTTTTTATAAATAGTTGCCAAATTTGTACACTAGGGCTCTGTTGATAGCTGTTTATCGGATAATTATGAGCTTTTTTTGAGGGTTTCTAGTGCAATATATCCTTCTTATTAAGTTTATGAAATATTTTTTAAATCGGTTCAATATTGGAGTCAAACCTCGTTTTATGACTTTTTTCATACAAAGTCTCCACCCGCGTTTTTTGATGTAAGAAAAATAGAAAATCCGTACCTTTCTAGATGGCTTAAAAATATCACAACCGCGTTATGAGTGACAATATATCACCTGCCATCATGCCGTGTTCGCGCATATGTTTTGGAACGCTACGCCCAACTTAATGTGACAGTTTGACTTGACACCTCTAACCTTTAGCAGGCATTACGTAGTATGTTACGATTGCTTATGAATATTTGATATAGTGGCCACGAAATAGGAACAGAAGGCTTATTACGAGTACTACATCATGACCGATTGAGTGACTGACAAACTACTGGTCGTAGAAAGCTGTTTGCATGTAGGTTCTTTGGTTAGTGTAGAGGAGCACTAAGAGAGGATTTCCCAAAATTCCTACGGGAACGGGAAAAATAGGATATGCACGTACAAAGTCGCTGGCAAAATAGCTACTACAATATAATAATACAGTGCCAAAGATAGTTTGTTTGTTTGTTACGTTTTCACGCCTAGATCGCTGAACCGATTTTGATGAATTTTGGTACAGAGATAAATGGAACCGTTTTTTTTTAAGAATAGTCAGATGACACCTCCCTAGGGCGTAGTGGAAGGGAGTGGCAGTCTCTTACTGACTGAAACCTATCCGTGTTCCTCCTGATGCCCTGTGCCGTCCGGAGTCGCGGTCACTCCTTCGATTAATTTCTGCAACTAGATGGAACCCTTTTTTTTAAGGATGGGAAATCATCAAATGGCTCCTCCCGCTCTGGGTGAAGCAGAAGGGAGTGTCAGACTCGTACCGACTAAAACCCAGCTGTGTTCCTCCTAATGCCCTTTGCGTTCCAGGCCGCGGTGACTCTCGAAAAAAATCCGCAAACCCGGCAGGCACTGGCCCTAGCGGGCTCCGTCTTCTATGCTGACAGCTTGGAGACCGTATAACTTTTTTTTATGTGTATTAACGCGAGCATACATCATAAAAACGGAAGCATCACCATGCACGAGTACAATAGAATCGAGTTACAGAGAACGTTCAGCTGTATAGAGTATAGTCTCTATTTGGGTGTCTGCGTGAACCTTGGTTTTTTGAACATTGTTGAAAAGGGCGCTTAAAAATAAAAACGTACTTTGATATATCACTTCACATTCAGAATTAATTTATTTGCAAAAACATGTGTAGATAACATACATGGACAATTATGAACAACAAGTTGACCCGCGCAACTTCGTCTGCGTCACAATTTTCATTACTGCTCCGCTCTTATTGGTCTTAGCGTAATGATATACAGCCCGTAGCCTTCCTCGATATATGGGCTATCTAACACTGAAATATTTTTTTCAAATCGGACCAGTAGTCCCTGAGATAAGCGCGTTCAAGCAAACAAACAAAATTCTCAGCTTTATATATTAGTATAGATACATGGTTATTAATGTTGCATAAATTCTTTGGTTTATGTGATTATAATACAAATCACATAAAAAATAAAAATTAGATTTAACATTACTACTACTACTATTTGTGAACATTGTAACATGAGAATCAATCTATTGCCCTTCTGCCAATTGATGTGATTGGTATATAAAATCTCATGTGATAACCTGTTCTATTCCTTCATATTAATCGTCAAAGTATAACTAAGGTAGGCGCCAAATAAGTTTGCAATAACGGTCATTGACCCACCTACATAACTGACGTTAATTATTTCAAAAACGGTCATCTCTGACATAAGCTAGAGTTAAGAACAAACCCATAACAAATAAAAAAAAGAAACGGAAATTAGGACATTAAGCTGTTCTGAAACAACGATTCCTAATTTGTTTTTGGGTACCTATGACGATACTAGGGAAAGGACATCATTAACATCATCATATCAGCCCAAAGACGTCCACTGCTGGACATACGTCGTCACAACGACTGGTCCTGCGCGTCTCGCATCCATCGGCTACCCACGACCTTCACCAGGTCATCGGTCCATCTTGTGGGAAGCCTTCCAACGTTGCGTCTTCCGGTACGCGGTCGCTACTCCAGAACTTTTCGGCCCCATCGACCACCTGTTTTGTGAGCAATGTGCCCTGCCCACTGTCATTTCAGTTTGGTGATCCTTCGGGCTATGTCGGTAACCTTGGTTCTCTTGCGGATATCATCATTCCTGATTTGATCACGCAAGGAAACTCCAAGCATTGCCCTCTCAATTGCCCTTTGAGTGACTTTGAGACTTTTTTGGGAAAGGTCAATGTACTATATTGCATATTTATCTGGCGCCTACCATAACTTCTCTTTTCTTTAGCATTCCTGGTCGAAAACAGAACCAGAGACGTCATCTCTAACACCCGTATTCACAAACAATACTTTTCTCAGTAAAGTAGCAACGCCATGCGAAGTAAGGCATTTCTCACAGCGTTGCATATGGCAAGCCTTTCAATTCATAATCAATATTTCCTTGACTAAGCAAACGCACAGCGTTGAATAGAGCTCTGTGATTGGTTCGTTTTTGTTGCGTAGTTCACTTCGCTGCTTGATTTTCATTTTTCTAGGTCTTTATTTATCAGTGGTAAGAGTATAAAAAGTACCAAATCTTTGGAAAACTTAATTCTCGTAACACATAATAGACCACAGAGAATCGAGAGACACTAGTTATGCGTTGCTTAAAACAGCTAGCTAGCTACTTTAACTGTGCGTTCATTCTAAGGGACGCATAGTGCTAGCCGCCAATCAAGTATTGTCTATGAATAAGTTTTGTGTGCTCGCGCGCACTTTGAGACCACATAGTAACGTTTGTGAATACGGGTATGAGACTCCTGGATAGTTATTCGATAAAGAGATTATGTCAAGTGGATGCGATATTAATAGGGTCTCAAGTGTGCTGTTATCACTAATCCGATCACTTATCTTGCCGATAATGCCAATAACCTGTTTTCTTCGCCTGAGTCACGTTTAGAAGTTATAGCCGGACAAAAATGATTCTTAGCTATTTAACTTAAATTGACTGTTAAAAGGTGTATTCTGGTTTCAAATGTATACTGATGGACAGCGTAGGTACAGCCTGAACCTTAGGGTGCAAAATCATGAAATTTGACGGTCAGAGCATTAAGAATGGTTTTAGCCGTCCCCCCCTCGTCTTTTAAAGAGGTTGATAGGGCTTGATAGTTCGTCACTTGCGCCGATAGGAAATCATAGTACACCTAGTACTACAACGCACGGTAACAGGACGAAAATCGTTTGGTTTTAGCCGGTTTGTGGCGGTTTGGTTGGTCGGCCGAATCCGGCGTAATCCTACATGCTCTCCAGAAACTTAGCTGAAAGGTTTCCCCATGATTACAAAAGGAAGTCACAATCGAAAAGGTTCTCAAAGTGCGTACCTATGCTAAGCACCAGATAAACTTGCAATAAAGTACACTGACCTTTCCCTAATATCCCTTCGTAGTTTACCAAGCAATAAATTATGAACCGTTTTTCACTACTCGAGAACGTAAGCCCGCGGACACGAACTCAGCGGCAGCGGCAGCGGCGCGGCGACATAAACCAGTTCACGAAGCCAGCGGGCAGATCGCGCGGCGCTACAGCGGCGCGCGTTGTGTTGTGTTATGTTATGAGAAGTGGCCTATCTATGACTAGGTCACTGCAGACGCGCGGGCTCTGCTCGATTGGCGCGCACCACTCGTACGTTGCCGCCACGCCGCTTCCTCGTCGCTGCCTTCGTGAACAGTTTCATATAAATCTATGCTTTTGAACGCCCGCTGAGTTCATGTCCACCTAAAGGATCACGATAGAAGTTGATTAAGGACAGCTTTATGTACTTATTTCTGTTTTTGATATTATGACATCAATAAATGTATGTTGCACATTTATCTGGCGCCTAGACTACAAAGAAAAAAAAAATGTGCCACACGCAACTTTGTTTAAGGCCCGTATTACAGAACTACAATCAAGACTCAAGCATTACTTAAAACTAGTCTCAGTTGGAGTTCTAATTTTAGAACTTGACTTGAGCAGAGAAACTACAATCTATAATCACCTGAGCAATGTCACTTTAAAATGACATTTTTTACGTATTATAGAACAGTGCTTGAGTCTTAACTGAGCTCTACTCAATGTGTCCTTATTTTAAAATTACAATCAGCTCAGAATCACTGCTTGAGGCGAGATTTGATCTTTGTTTTCGCAAGTGTAGTCGAGACCACGCTTGAGCATAGATATTCATGAAAATTGTTGTGAATTTGGAGTAAATCGAGTACCTACCTAATCAAAATGGATATATTTGCAGAAGTAGATTATTATAATATATATATATTTTTTTTTCTATAACATTTAAATGATTTTAAAATTTTTGTACTTAATAAATTTCTTTCCAAAAGCGTAAAATTATTTTTTGTTAAGATATTTCCTTACCCAAATAGGTAGATATGAACCACACGGAACCACAATAATTATTGTAAACAATATTTTATTGTACCTATTTCTGAAGAGCTTAACTCTTGAGTAATTTGACTATGAAGATGAAGTTTCACAGTTTTTTTTTGGATTTAATTCAAGTCTTTATTTTCATTTATATCTTTTTTGAGTTTCATTAGAATGGGGGTGCAACACATTCAATTTTTTTTGCAGTATTTGGCAGCATTTTACTTCATAATATCCACTAGGAATCAATTAAAACAGCCACTGAACTTCACTCGACATAATCCCGCCAAAAAAACTCAGTTCCACAGTTTAGCTGTCCACAGAACATTATGTACCTATGATGTACCTACTCTGAAGGGTTAAGGGTGGCTGTCAGTGTCAATAACGTCGTGTCGTCCACCTCGTCATCCGGTTTTGATCCAGTTTAATCGTACGAAAAAAAAAATTGCAATAGAAAACAAACTATTGTTCAGGGTTACCATAATAATTGCTTACTCACGTAATCAGAGATCAAAATCTCTACTCAAGCGTAGTTTCGTTTGATTTGAGTTTGAGGACAGTTCTAAAATAAACTGAATGCTTAAGTCGAGATTCTTCGCTCAAGCAGTAATCAGTTGAACGCAGTTTAAGTAGTACTTGAGTAAGGTTCTGTAATACGGGCCTAAGAGTACAAGAACCTTCTGAATTTCGTTATTCTGTGTCAAAAGTATATGACAAAGCGGGCTAGCCGCCATTTTGAGAGGTCATTCGGCTAAAGGTTACATTTGTAAGCTATTGGTCCCCCGCGGGGCGGGGTTTTTGTAACAGTGGCTAAATGACATACCTTTGCCCTAAATATTTGTTGGACAATGTTGTTAAGCATGAAATTATGTGACTTTATTAAATGACAAGCAATAAAGTGGGGTCTGAATATGTTTTGATAAATTTGTCTTGTCACTATGCAGATTTTCCAACTAAGATACAAACCTGACAATGTTCCCTAACACCTTAGTACCTTGTTTCCTTAGCTTAGACCAAGACACAAACAGATACCTAGACTAAACTAGGTATATCTAGGTCTTCAGTTAATTAAATCATTTCGCCTTGCGTGTCTCACCGGTGCTTTGGCTTTACTTAGTTATGTCAGAGATTGCGCGCTACTGCTGGGCAATTTCCTTTGCCCATGGTTGGGCTATTTTCTCGCTCGGCTCGGCGGGCTATCACTTGCAGACGCTTTTAAATGTTTAATACTGTTTGGTCTGCTGCGAGTTATTGTTTTTAGAATTGTTGGGAATAAAATTTTTGGAGTTTCAGGTGGTAGTTTCATCCCTTTTTATGTGCTATATAATCGAACAGTTGTGAAAGTTCTATTATATTGCGATAGTAATAAAGGTCCCAGAAAAAACAGGGGTTGCATTAGATTTTGAACTTTGTGTTTTATGCCATATAGATTGATGTTCCCATTTGATAATTAACTTGAATTCTCCGTTTAAGCAGTCTTAATCTGCGGTCAAATTAAATCTAACACAAGAACTAATCATGTAGGTTATTAGAGATTAGGAAATTAGATTTGCCAACAGATTAAATTGAATAATCATGTAGTTAGCCAGGCTAGTAGGTACAGATAGGTAGCAATCATTAATTAGATGTCAAAACCAGCTTTGTTAACTACATGGTATGTAAAAATATTGTTGTCTTTTATCCTATTTTGTTGTTGGTCGGTATTTAAATACGTAAAGATGTTTGCTTTTCTTGTTTGTTAGATCAAGTTAACAAATAATAAATAATTAATAATTTAAATAATAAATAGAATTATTAGATAATTTATTTAAATTTTATTATCTTTCATATCGAAATCCTAATATATTAAATTCTTTCGTTACTGTCTGAGTGAGTGACTGACAGACCACGCACAGCTGAAATTTGGCATGTTTTTTTTTACTATTGATAGGCACGCGTTTGACCACTATCTCACCTGATGGTAAGCGATGATGTGGTCGAAGATGGAGCACGCTTGCCTAGAACACTCTTGACTTAAAGACTCCCAGGTTGTAGCTATCAGGAAACACAGACTCCGGCAGGGAATTCCACTCCTTAGCTGTACACATTATGAATGTGTTCCCAAAACGTTTTGTGCGTGTGGGTGGGATGTCCACCATGTACCGGTGGAGCATCGCCGTTCGTCTTGTGGTCCGATGATGGAACAGGCTTGGCGGAATTAAATTATGCAATTCCGTCGCACATTCCCCAAAATGCAGCCGGTAGCAAACCGACAGGCTAGCAACTCATCGTCGATGCTCAAGACTTTGGAGCTTCGTCGCGACGAGCCTCTCATTGCCGATGATCCTCTTGGCTCGTTTCTCAGTCAATCGCATGTAGCTTTGCTACACTCCGTAATCGAGCACTAAGAGAGAATTCGACGAAATTGCTACAGATACGGAAAAAAAACGGGATATTCGCGTACGACGTCACGGGCAAACGCTAGTTTTATACAGGGTTATTTGTAAAACACCAACAACCTCTCAGGCACTGAAAGTAAACACGATTATAAGCAACTTTTACTTTGAGATCAACCTTGAAAACTCGAAAAAAATATCAGCTGGTTCATACATTTTCATTGGTTTAATATTGCATTTTGTATAAAACAGCTGTGCCTAAGAGGTTGTTGGTGTTTTACAAATAACCCTGTATATTATCTGGATATCCAGACTCGCCCTACATCACCACATATAACAGAAGTCACAAAGCTAACATTTTTGTCAAGAAAACATGGCGCTTTATTGCCTGCCTAGAACTTTTAATCTCTAATGAAAAAATGTTTGAAAAAACAAGCTGATTTAATTAAAACAGTTTTGTTGCAATTCACCCTTCAATTTGCACTACTAATTACTCTATTGCGTTAACCTTAGATAAAAACTTGTGTATTGTACACGGGTGCGCAATCTCGTGGGATTTATAGACATGTAATTAATGCATTGTGCTATTTTATCCACGAATCAAAGAGTTTAGCAAAAATGTGATCAAGAATTGGTTCGTGAGAGAAAGGCCTTATTGGTAGGTATTCGAGTATACAAGTTAATGAAAAGTATAAACAAGTATTGGAGGCAGCATGTACAGAGCGGTCCATACTGCAGAAGACCGCATAGCTTGGAGACGCGTCGTATGTTGTCGCGATCTTTAGCAGTGATGGAACGACGAAGAAGACGATAAACGATAATAATATGCGTGGCACAAGCGTGCTCCATCTTCGACCACATCATCACTTGTCATCAGGTGAGATACCTAGTGGTCAAACGCGTGCCTGTCAACAGAAACAAAAGTATGTAGCTGAACTAGGCAGTTTTGAGCAGGTGCTCAATTCACCGAATTCAGGCCTCATGCCTCAGCATGCGGACCCAAATTCGGTTCCTTAGTTGGGCATGGAATTAGATTATTTCATCTGGATTCTTTTTTTGAATTTGGATTTGTGAGTTTTTGGATAGGTGGGAATAGACTACTTCGGATTAGACCTCCTTCAATTAAAACATAACTGGCCAAAATTTTCATTTGCTATGGTTACATCTCTGCCTAATCTTTTATGAGAATGCAGGCGTGATGTTACATTATGCCTTAATTTAAATAAACTTTTAGAAACTACATTTATTTCTGCGTTAATCTAGGGACAAATTCAATGCACCAAGCTTAAAAGTAATTTAAAAAACACTTGAAGTTATTAACGAACTGCAGACAACATTAATAATACTGTTATGTCTCCCATTCACGTACCATTGTGTTTTAAAGAACCGATCACTGTCGTATAACGGCTATCATAATTTGGCACTAATCTTAATTCCATTCAATTACGTTGAAAGTTCGACATTCCTAATGAAAGGTAATCGTGAGTCATGGACGCGATTGTTTGTTGAACCTGAATATCGATGAGGGGAGAGCTTAATGGTTTATCGTAATTTTGTGAGCAGTCAATTCTTATTTTAAAATTATTAAGTTAGATAATAATTAAAAAAAACCGGCCAAGTTCGAGTCGGACTGGCACACGAAGGGTTCCGTATCATAAACCTTAGTTTTTATTATTTTTTGTTATAGCGGCAATAGATATACACAATCTGTGAAAATTTCAACTGTCTACCTATTACGGTTCTTGAGATACAGCCCGCTGGCAGACATACGGACGGACGGACGGACAGCGGAGGCTTAGTAATAGGGTTCCGTTGTATCCTGTTGTTGGGTGCGGAACCCTAAAAAATGGACAGATAGATGGATGGACAGCTGAAGTTCTGTTGGGTACAGAACACTTAAAAGTAAAAAATTAAATCTCAGAAATGGTTTAAAGATAATTAATGAAAAAGTGTCGTCGCATTGCCACATTACACCTGTCTTAAGGAACAAGTACTTCTGCAAAATTTTAAAATAAATTCCCCAAAAATGAGTCAAACAAAAAACCGGAAACAAAAAAGCTATACCATAAACTGTCCCTAACCAGATTAACTCGTAAAAATTGACAACTGCACCTCTCAGATTGGCGAAATAAAGAGAGCCTCAAAATATCCCCGTCCTAATCGTACATTGGAGCTCCTAATATCCTTCGTTCAAAGGTTAAACGTAAAGTGCTATAAGCTACGACCACCAACGACCTCCTGGAAGAGCACCTAAATGACTTTTGGTGCCAATGAGACAATTGGGCCTTGATTTAGAGGGTTACTTTCGATAAGCGGTAGGAAACAATAATGAAAAGTTCCCGAATACAGACCAGTGTGAGGTGACAGAGACTGCGTCTTTATGTTGAAAATTAAATAATACCTACAGGTTTATTGCTAAGGAAAAGGTTTATGAAAAACAGTAACTTATAAATAAACAATTTTGCTTTGTAACAAGTATATCTATCTGTGCTCCACCAGACGCTTATTATTTCTAAGGGCTTTTGCACACGGTGTTTTATAACGCGCCGACGACGCGCAGAAGACGCGCGCTCACGCGCTTCAGACCCTGACAGTACTGCCGGTCGATTCTGTCGACATCTCACTGTGACCACTTAGGTGGAGTGAACGACAAGTAAACTTTCCATCTTGTATGTATGGTTTGACAGCTCAATTGTCGTTCACTTCGCCTAAGTTTTCACTTCGACATGTTTATAGAATCGCACTGCTGTTGTTGATTATCTACAGCGCCGTGAGTTAAACGGTCATCGTTGGCGCGTTAAAAATACGCAGTGTGCATAGCATAGGCTCTAAGACAAAATAATTTAAAAATTGTTACCATTATTTTATTGAATGTAAAATTTTGCTCAAAGGTAAATTAAACAACAACAAAATGTAGCAAAAACAATTAAATTACCAGCAATCCCCGCCATAACTTTGCTAACCGTGGGATTTTTAATTACTCCTTAACAGAAACAAAAGTCCATAAATTGGTGGAGTGCCACTCGGAAAGTTTTCTTTGGACACCCAGTAATAAAATCAAAAGCGACTCGAATTTAATACGATTGTGTTTTGAATAATTTATCTGTATTATTCATTACTCTGGAACCCTTTCCCGCGCCGAATAAGCGCGAACTTCTTCAAAAACTTTTATTGTTTACACCGTTCTTTGGAAACTCGGCACAATCGTTCGCTTACTCTGTTTCTCTATTGTGTTCCATCTCTTTCTGACGTGTGATTGCTTAGTCGGAGGCTGCTTCCTTCCTGCCCTTTATTGGATTGATATCGGATTGTTATTTTTTTGTTCTGTTTAGAAAATTGGCGCCTCGCTGTATTTTTTCAGGCGGTTTTTCCGGCTGCCGGCTCCGGGAGGATTGCTGTAGTTTTTGTTAGTCTCAATGTTATGATTGAGTATTGTTGCTCTGTTGATCTCATATCTTCTAAAGAATATATTTAAATTAATTGTGCTCTAGATATGACTAGAATAAATTATGTTTTTTTCTGGATATTCACCTGCTTCTATATTTTTTGAATTTTAAGTAATAATCTAAACACAGTTCAATGAGACAGTTTGCTTAAGTATTTTATTAAAGTTTCTTTGAATTCATTATAAGTTAAATATAAAAGAATTTGAGGGAAAACTAATTAATTTTATAATTATTTTAGTTTGCTTATCAGTCCGTAGCGTTTCTTATATATTTTTTTAGTATTAAGTCTGTCTTACCAACAATTTTTTTGTTATTTATCTAATAAAATTGGAGACGTAGTGCAAAAGTTAAAAAGTCTTTTATCAACACATTCTACAAGATAAAAATCAGTTCCAGTATCTTTCAAACTTTAGCAGTACAGTACCCCGGTAAATTTTAATATTTTCCGGGATATTATTTGACATACATACCTACCAATGACGTGGAGGCAGCACTCAAAGGCGATCGGTGACGGACAATTTTTTTTCCCGATGATATTCGATTCGTCAGTCTTATAAACTTACCTCTCTACATGTGTAAGTAAGGAACCCATCTGAAGATACAGCACATCTTCTTTGATATCCGTCGTTCACGGTACCTGCGTCCTGCAGAACATGCAGCAAACGACAGAGTCGTCCAGCCCCCCGACTATAACACCATCCTTTGTGAGAAAGGGATAGTGCTATGCATCTTGAATAGCTCCGAATCTCTTTCACAACCTAATGATGATGGCGTTGGTACGTCACCATAGGGGTGGGGAGCAGGTTGCTACGTACTGGCTGAGAAAAATGAGTAATCGCTACGCAGAAAAAATAGCAGAAAATTTACCTGAAAAACATTATTTTAATCACCGACCTATCCTTATACTTACGTCATGATAAACAATTCAGCAATAATTATACAGGTTTCAAGGAATCCATTAAAACGTTATAATCGCAATTTATTATTTAATGAGGAACTTAATGGGTCGGTAAAAGGATTAAGTACCATCATAGATTTTGGCATAAAACCAATAATTTATAATTATGCGCACATCTCTGACTATTGGAAGCAATAAAGCTTTAAGTGGTCTTTATTCGGGCGTACGTTTTATTCATTAAATTATTCACGTTTCAGGAATATGAATAATTAAATATTTAAGAGCTGAATGATACGGTACGTTGTTTTAATTTTTTTCTGGGAACTATTATTACTCCCGCGGTAGCGGGAACTACACGGGTGAAACCGTATGACGTTCGCTAGTAGGTATAATTATGTAGTAACTTGCTGACCTGATTCTGACATACTTCGTTCTGTCAAGAGGAATCAACTTTTGAGAACAACTAGTCTATTCTGTAAGTAACCATTTCGATATCGAGTTTCACCTGAGTGAGATAGCTCACAAAGTGAACTTTATTACACACAACATAAAGGTGTTACGTTTATACTCACCTCGGATTCCGCTGTCGAGACACGAAAATGTTGTTACAGAATAGCACTACAGTACGGAAAATTATGGTTTTTACGTTTTTTCGTGCAATTTTCTCATTTTGTCTGTTCCTAAAAACATTCATAGGACTTCGACAAATATTAAAAAAAAAATTGCCAGCCGTTCTCGAGTTTTGGAGTTTTGCGTTTATCAACCCAAGCTATTTATTTTTACTAACATAGATTTGCTTCAAATCGTGAAGATGATGTTTGTATCAGAAATAAAGAAAGAACCACTACAAAGTATAAAATACGAAACTAAAAACTAACTTACTACTTAAAATAAGAAATCCTAACTAAAATAAGACGTCAAAAAATTCGTCCGCATCGCTGTCCACTGGAAGTGAGCCCAAAAGACTGGCGGCATTGCCACGTTGTATGGCAATGCTTATCCTCTGTCCGAGGTAAAAGCCAGCCCCTTGGGTCACGCGAAGTGTCAACTAAGCGATTAGAAAGATCTTTAAATAAGGCATGAGCACTCGGACCCCACGGTCCAAGAGTTTCAACCCCAAACTGCTCAAAAATGTTATATTTTCGCCGCTTGAGGTTCACAGCAGCCGCAACTTTAATTTCGGAAGTCGGTGTTTTTGGTTATTTCGTTTTTTAACAACGACTTCCGAAATTAAAGTTTTTTATACTTTGTAGTGTTTTGTTTTTTGAAGTCGGTTGTATTTTTTTATAAAAAAGTTTATTTTTTTGTTTTTCACATTTTAGTGGTAGGTTACGTACTACTAAAAAGTCGAACCGCAAACACATCGTACCGGCGTGATGTTATGATATGAACTGGTGCAAACAATCAACAGACATAGGATCTCATCATCAGCTCAGCAACATGAGATGATGGTTACCAGGCACAAATATCTGAATTGCGTTAGAAAGTTTATGAAAAACATTGTATGTGCCAATAAAATTTGAGGGTTTCCCTCGATTTTCATGGGATCCCATCATCAGATTCTGACTTGGTGACAGTGGGATCACCTCAAAAGTATAGGCGTTCGAATAAAAAAATCATTTTTTTAAATCGGTCCACAATTGGCGGAGAAATCGGTGAACATACATAAAAAACATACATAAGCCGAATATAGGACCTCCTCCTTTTTGAAGAAGTCGGTTAAAAAGTGATTATTTGCACCAAGTATAACGCATTGAGTATGTGTTTAACTCTTTTTTATGTTGGTGTGCTATGATAGCAGGAATATTTGCTGATTCAATTACTGCATTAATAATATGTAATAAGAGGAAATACGGGTGGATAGAGTTTGTATGTAAAAAGTCCTCGAATTATGACTTTCATACAAAGTCTCTCCGCCTCCGTTTCCTCTTAAGCGACGTGTAACATAATGTTCCTACGTAGTATAAATGTACTTGATAATATATACAACAGGCTTGCAAGTATTTAGTAAATGTTAACAACATCTTTAGCAAAATAACAAAATTATTTTAACTCGAAAGATTTTCAACCACAGTGCATATAAATTCAGTTGTTTCTTAAGCCGGTGAGAATAATGTCTGTAGGTAAACATTTGGTGAACAAACTACAAGAGATAACAAGGCATTGGTACCTATATCATAAGTAAATGAGTACAGAAGTTCCACGCCAGATAATCTGCCTAGCCCTTTCTAACTATGTTTGAGTCATATTCCACTCGTAACTAGAAATCAATCAAATCAAATCAAAGTGGGATTAGCCATTTTAATTAATGCTAAATTATAATGCATTTTTTGGGATCAGTGTTCTAGCTATATTTAATATCCTTGTTCATAATTTACCTATTCAATATAATTCATCGGTTGTTAATATTAAATAACAACTTTGTTTTGCATTATAATGCTTTTGTTTGAGATTTCTGTCTTCTCTGACATAGACTAGAGTCAAGAGCAAACCCATCATTAATAATAACAATAATAATATAATAAAAGATCATTCTTCATGCGATGATATCCTTGATCATGATCTACCTATTATTATAAATAATCCATCGGTTGTTAATATTAAAATTTTATTTTACTTTGCTTCACTTGACCATTTTAAGAGTTTAATCTGCCCCCACTAAAATGACAGCCCAGTGTGGATAAATAAACCAAGACTTCATGCTAGTACTCGTATATTAGTAAATTTATTCTTGGGACAGCAAACTCAAAGAAATGGTCTATTTACTTTGTCCCACCAGTGGGATAGTTAGTGGGACAACGTAGAATATTAATAATTCTAACATTGTTCAAAGTTAGCCTTCTGAATTTTCCTACTCTATGGACTTATTCAGTACTGTTTGTGTTGGCAATCATAATTGAGTTATATTTTGCATAGCTGATGCACACAAGGTGGCCTTGCGCCTTTTGCAGTTCTTTGACTCTTGTCTACACAGTGTGCTTATTATCCAGCGCCGGGCTGGTATCGCGGTAAAGTTTATGTCTTGTATATTTTACTGATCCTGGCTGTTGATAAAAATAGTTATTGGCATCGGGGATGAGGCGACTGGTTTAATGACTACTTTTTAATGTTGCAATAAAATGATGCTGTGTTTTAACAGCGTCTGGATAAATATTACTTGTTGGAAATTATATACAAACCGGATTAAAACATGTTAGTGATTCACTATCGTCCTGCCTTTATCTTAATTTATATGCGGTTAGCACATAATGTCATGTTCTTTCATACATATTTCTGTTTGCCATTGATGAATGCTAGTTTTTAAAATAAATAGTTTTGAAGTTATTTAAGAAATTACACCAAAAAATTACCATTCATCTTCGAAACCACTGAGCCTAAATTTTGAAAACAATGCAGATGATAGTCGTATACCTAAAATTACAGGAACACCTATAAGATGTCTGTAGTGTTAAAATAACATGTTAAAATAATAAATTGATTCAGAACTCTTAGCACGCGGGTCCGACTCCGCGCTTGGCCAGTATTTTTTCTTCCACTGCCCTATCTGCCATAAAACTATCACTAAGTTCTTTTTCTTTCATTTCGTTGCTCTCACAATCCATCCATCGTTTCGACGGCCTTCCTCTCCCTCTCCATCTATTAACATTTATATTCATTATTCTTTAGTTACATGTGTTTTATTCCATTTCATCAAATTATAAAATAATAATAATTTATGATCTAATTTATATTATTTCAAATGCTTTTAAAGACAGTTCATCAGCAGGCGCTTTGCAGGAGAACCAAACACTCTTAAAACCCGTGAACAAAATTAGCTTTTCAATACAAACAAAAACAGATATTTAGCGTTTGAAACCTAAAATAAACCGCAATGCTTTAAAATCTGAGCCGTTTCAGTTCAGATTCCAATGCATTGTTGAAATAATACCGTGAACGGATACCGACCATTCTCAATAGTTATCAAGAGATTATTACATTCACAGGCGAGCATATTATTAGTATTCCTAACACGGTTTTCATTGTTCTGCTTTCAAACTAGAATTCCCTTTAGATATTGGGTATGCGGGCAGACGATACGACTGTAAATATTGAAATCATATGACCAGTATTACTTTTTAAAAGCTGTACTTTTAAAATAATGCTGGTTATCTGATTTCTGTTTGAACAATTACTTTTTAGGGTCCAACGGAACCCTATTACTAAGCATCCGCTGTCCGTCCGTCCGTCTGATATGTCAGCGGGTTGTATCTCGAGAACTGTAAATAGCTTTTAAAATTTTAGTCGTATGCCGTAAATTTTTCTGTTTGTGTGTGGCCCTATAACAAAATTCAAATAATAAAATTCAATTAAAATTTAAGGGGGCCCCCATACAAGAAACTTGGTTTCTATCGGTTCATAGTACGGAACCCTTCATGAGAGAGTATTTTTCTTCGTGTCGCTGGCACGACAGCTTTTTAGATTTTGGTGGCCTAATTCTACACCACATTGCCACTTTCACGGCATTGTTGGAGGTAGGTCTAAACATTTGAAAAAGTTAAAAGATATTGAAAATTAGAGGAAATTGATAGATGGTTGGAAAATGACAAATTTTAAGTCTTATTTTGTACCCAACCTTGAAAAGAAGAAGAAATGTCTTGATTTTATTTATTTATTTGCTTCAGACACCAATAATCCATATTTAAATTCTCACATTTCAACATAATAATATTAAAAATACACAAAACTAAAATTTAAAATTAAGATAGAACTGAATTCAAATTGACTAAATAAAATCGTACAATAATAATGTCATCAATAAATAAAATTCAGAATGAAATTAAAATCAGCTTCCTTATCTATCTACACAACAATTTAACATAACACTTGAATACTTTAATGTAAATGTAACATTGAAATCCATTGTTCGATTGTTAACAACAACCGGGAACACGAAAAGAAATTTAATAGTATTGATAAACCCACACAGTTTTAATGAATATGCTCCATTTAATCAACAATACTAAATTGTGTGAATGATTCAGATTTGTACTACTCATTGCCAACTCTTCAAAAATTGACAGCATCGTCGTTTGTAGCAGTACACCGAAAGTAAATATTGAAAGAAACTTCAATCAAACTTTGAAACACAATGGAATCAAACCATGTCAATTATGTATTAAATATAAATATATACCTAACTTATAAAAACAGATAACAGTGAAAAAATATCAATTCGTGACTCTAAAAAGGAAATTGCAAACAGAAATAATATGATAAAAACCGCCTAAACAAACGAACGATGACAAAGCGTAGAAAAAAAATGTTGGCCTGCCGACCTAAGTCAATACAAGAGTAAGTGAGGATAAAAATAATAATGGGAGAGACGGTAATGACCCTACAGACGACTGATAAGTTATCTCGACTACGGTCGGTGCAATCGGAAGTGTGTTGTACAGCTTTAGTACTTCTAGTAGCTTTGATTTCGTGTTCTACAAAAGATACGCGATTGTACGTTTTATGTTTGTGTAGCGTGCGTGACGTATGCTTGTTGAAGATAAAATTGAAGATACACGTAATAATTATTGTTGGGTTGCTGATCATTTCTAATGGAGGCAGGGGTGTTAATGTATCGTGTGATATGAGTTGAATGCGGAGTGTTTGGTGATTATTTTAAGTAGTTTTAAAGTTTTGAGGCTATTTAACACAAGATATGACATTGCTCCCATAGGCCTCTTAACTTAACCGAGAGAATTCTCAAAAAATTCACAATGTAAGCTAGACCGAGCTTTTAAAAAAATCTGGTAGTCCGAATAGACAATGATATTTTTACAATTCCAAATAATACTAGAAATTAACATTCACCTACATAATACACCTAAATACCTACCGGGATATTAGTAGGTAAACTGGCTAGTGGGGATAATGTAAAGAATTCCATTCTCTTTATATAACAGTCTAGATGCAATTAGGAGAGTGTGTACTGCAGTTTGCGTGCTACCAGCCCCGAGCCCCATGCCCCTTGCTTGGAAGTTTCAATTAGTCCAAGAACCTTACGTCTTTATTTTTCTGAAAACTTACTTTATTCCATGGATTAAATTGTTTAGCGTAAGGCACTTGTCTCACCGCCGGCGATCAGCGTGCAGCGAGTGAAGCTTGAAACTCGAAACTAGTATGCGAGCAGCGAGTAGCGAGTGAGTAGTTTCGATATTTTTGACGCTCGGCTTTAATTAAGAGCGTGCTTAGAGTAGAGTGCTTTTGTACGACGGACGATTACTCGCAACACTCGCTCCGACCCGCACTATAGGTAGAAAATACCGCTAGTTAGTGAATTCTGACCGAGAAGGGAGCATCGCCGACGTTGTCGCTGCGACCAACTAGTGGTAAGAGCCGACTCGCCGGTAGTGTGTACTGCCAGCTATCGACTATAAATGTATGTGTCTCTGTTACTCACACAATATCTATATATTTTATCCTCAGCGAGCAAATAGTCGATAGCTAATCGCTTTTCCGTCGGCGGTGTGACAAGTGCCTAAGGGTTGGAACACAACGGCAAACGCGGACACGCATGGACTTTACAAACACACTAGCCATGCTTTTTTAGCTAAAGAAATGAGCGATGGTTTTGCGTATTGCCTTTGCATGTGCACATAGCTTATAATCTTGTTGATCATTAAATTGTAAATTGGCGTTGCGATCGGAAAGTGAAGGGAGTTAATTGAAAAGAAATAGACATAGATTCGAAATTGTAAGTCAGGAATGACTGGATGCTTCATTGTGAATTTAGTTTGTATCTTTTCTAATCCGTGATGGACAGGTTTGTGTATACCTCAGTTTTTTCAGGTTTACATTTTCTCAAATTAATATTTGAAGAGAAGTGTTGACCTTTTGAGATATCATATTAGAAATGATGTACCGATCTCCAAATGTCACTGACACGTACTGAAACAAGTTACGAATCATATTATGCTTTACAATAGTATTATTATTATTTGTGCAATAGTGTTGAGTGACTATTGAGTGCAATCTGATTAAGTTAAATTTGTTAAAAGGGATTTTGGGAATATCATTGTATTTTGATTGTTATTAAGAACTTATCGTGGTTAATTAAGCTCAGCGACCGAATACGTGATACCCACGATGTACAGTTTGATATCTAATACCTTTAAATGAGCGATTCTTCGGCATTTCCATTTTGATCCCATCCATCGAGATATTCATCCTAGGGTGCATACTCGGAAACGTATGTCCGAGAATCCACCCTGAGCCAGGGTATTACAAGATATATTAGGTTTATTAGTATGCAGGGTGTTTCGGTGGCGATAAACCGCTTTAGCTAGGTTTCATTTTTAGAAAACGTCGTAAAAAAAAACCGAGCTGCGGTCATCCAGGTACTGTGGTCAACAAGGGTGCCAAGCTAAAGAGGGATTGGGCGGGTCATATAGTAATGAATAGAATACATTAGGACAAATGGACCAAAGTCGTTATGCATTTGGAGCCTGAGAATGGGCGTCGTCACTGACGAAGACCTAGGATACACTGACAATGGCGTTCATTACGAATTTGTTGGAGAAGGCAACATGCCCAACACTAGGACAAAATTTTGTTTGGTTGCGATGATTAAAAAAATACTTAGAAGCATTCCAAGAAATTTTAGTTCGTTTCTGAACACAAGAACGCTGTAGATACTCAGGTATAATAATGATTTATTTTATGAAACAGAAAATACAATCTCATTTTGCAATCAAAATGACAGTGAAATCGAATTCAATCAAATAAATAAGACCAACCACAAAATGCTGACACTAAGTTTTCTTTGTACCATTGTAAGTGGATTTCATTTTCTCTTTGTAATATTTTCATTCTTAATTTATTTATCGTAAAAAGGCTAGCCTATTTCCTGGCGAACCTTTTAGTTATTAAGTAGGTCTCTTGGAAACATCTGAAGTGATTTTTCTTATTAGTCAAAAGTAGGTAATAATAAAATCTTATACGTTAGTTACCTATCCAGTAGTACCTACTTAATCCCCAGGTGTTTGACATCTTAGGTGATCCTGAAAATTTAGGTAGGTATACAATACTAGCTTTTTACGCAGCTTCGTGCCCTTTACAGGTACCGTCCATTTTTCTAATTTTTCTAGGAATAAAGGAGTGAATGATGCTCAGTTATAGTGTAGTTTCGTTTCAGTAAAAATCTCCACAGGTGCGGGTTAAAATTTAGAGTTTTATTCGTTCAACATAGTAAAGTAATGTCTAACACAGACGTAAAAACGACAATCAGGCCAAAACCGCCGGGTGTATTTTAATGGAATTCACACTGTCTCAAAGACAATTTATTTATCTACATTTTGATATACGGCTATTTTTTTAAAGTCTAATAATAAGGTAAATACAAGAAATTACTGAATTTTGGGTCGCGCGAGTGTTAAACGAGTGCGCGTTTTGTTCCATCAAGGTCGCTGGCGTAGGTATGTCGTCGCTTTAAAACTGGCTGACCTGCGCAACTTGCGTCTGTATCACATTTTTACTAAAGCTCCGCTCCTATTGACTGTAGCGTGATGTTATAATTATAACCTATATACAGCCTTACACGATTGTAATAACACTAAAAGAGTTTTTTTTTTCAATTTGAACCAGTAGTTCCTGAGATTAGCGCGTTCAATCAAACAAACAAATTCTTTAGCTTTATAACATAAGTATAGAGAAAACAGTTAAGGTGAAGGACGTGATTATTAAGATGTCATTTATAAGGGAACCGTAAGAAATGTCTGACAACGCACGTACCTCATAAAGTCACATTTATTACGTCATTTCGCTCACTGAGGGCGCATATTATGACATTACATTATGCATAAATGGTGTTTCTTATGGCGCCAACAGAATTGCTCAATGTGGTTGATCAATTTGAATGATCAAATAATACCGACTTCTTTTCTTACATCATCATATCAGCTGGAAGACGTCCACTATTGGACATAGGCCTCCCCCAAAATGAGGGGGGTTTGACATAATCGCCACGTTTGGCAGGCGAGTTCGCGATCGCTGTATGGTGTTGATTTTTACAGAAAACGCTGCTGCCCATTCTCTGGCGAGTCCCTTAGTCGCCTCTTACGACACCCACGGGAAGTGATGGGATGGTATTATTCTTTTATAGCACCAGACGACACCGGCCGACACCATAATATGGCAATTTTTGACATGCGTAACACATGAAATAAGAATTGATGGCGATCGATTACCAGAACATTGATTTGGGTTGCATTATGACCTACCTTGTCAAAAATGTGGTAGAGGCTCCTGAAGCGGCCACCTCTTGTATTAAATTAGTAAGTATGATTAGCATAGAGACACTGTCAGGGTAATTATGTAGCACACTTGAATAGCAATACTTCTCAATTTCGACAGTTCAATAACGGTCTTGCCTTATCAACTTTGTTTAGCAACCGACTTTTTCTAATATTTTTACAAACGAATTTTGGTATCTAATATGTTACGCTATTGGGATAGTGGGCAAGTCAGTTTCACCTCTTACAGCTTTTTCATTGCCCTGAGCTCTTTTAATGCTATTAGAATATTTGGATTTTCAGGATCTTAAGGTTTGATATTTCGTATTTTTAAAGTTTCGAAGTTACTCGAATGGTAACCAACGAAACCCTATCCGTCCGTCCGTCTGGCAATGGACTGTATCTCAAGAACCGTAATAAGCAGAAAATTGAAATTTTCACAGTGTGAATTTCTGAGTTGCTGCTATAACAATAAGTAATAAAATAAAAATTGAACGGCTCGCTTCCAAAAATACGTGTTTTTTTTCGGTTTACCGGTGTGAGAGTCCGAGTCGCACTTGGCCGGTCTTTTATATTAACACTAGTTGACACGCGCAACTTCGTCTGCGTCACAATTTTTATTACTGCTCCGCTCCTTACCATCCGCTAGCGGCTTAGCGTGATGATATATAGCCTATAGGCTTCCTCGATAAATGGGCTATCTAACTCTGAAATATTTTTTCAAATCGGACCATTAGTGCCTGAGATTAGCGCGTTCAAGTAAACAAACAAATAAACTCTTCAGCTTTATATACTCGTATTAGTCTAGATTCAAAATTATTGTCTCCGCCAACATCAATGTCAGTCCAATACTAACTTGATCAAACAAGTGAAAGCTGATCACTATACCTCTGAACAATCTTCTCGGTATAACAAACCCATTCACAAGCTTTTAATAGCCAACACGTCTGCCTGTCATCTAAGCGCTTGACGTTTGATGCAGGTCCATATTGTTCCGTTAGCTCACGAAATAGTTGGCCGCTGTTACTTTCATCTTTAAGCCACGCGCGCCGTTTGCTTTGATGGACACGTGCCTTTATAGTGATGAAAAGCGTTTGGAATTTTTGTTTGGGTAACTTTTCTCCGATAGGTATCAGTATAATATTAGAGGTTGAGCATTTTGCCATCAACCCTTCACAAACCTAGACTCTGACGAATTGTAAGAAATTGCGGTTGGGAAAACTTAATTCAAAAAGACTAACTTGCTTCAAAAAGCGCCAGTTACTCGCGCCTTACGTATACTCAATGAAGTCGCCGAAAGGATTGACATTTTTTACTGTTCATTGAATGAATTCGCAAGAATGCATACCATTTATGTTACAATTTGTAAAGTAGTTAAAGACCACCCTATCGCTTTGGGATATCCTGTAATGGTAGAAGTGTTGTGATAAATAAATAAATAAATAAGTAAATAAATAAATAAATAAATAAATTACTTTGCTAGACACAGGAATAGGGAATATGCATGAAAAACATATTTGTCATCTATACAGTTTATCTAAAAATATACAAAAATAACAGTGAATATAGAATCAAAATTACTAGGAAAACCAACGAGATATAATTATTTTAAACAAATATTTCTGTCCTTCTCGCGAAAACGCTGTTTTCTATGGCTGCGGTATAGGCATCATAGACGATGAAGTCAAAGTTAACATCGGACTACTCTTTCTAATTGTAATCTTTGAAGCTTTATAACTTCTTCGCTGATGAAGATATTATTTATAAACTAGCTGACCCGCGCGGCTTCGCTCCCGTCAACTGGCTACCCTACCTACCCTACCTACCCTACTTACCTTACCTACCCTACCTACCCTACCTACCCTACCTACCCTACCTACCCTACCTACCCTACCTACCCTACCTACCCTACCTACCCTACCTACCCTACCTACCCTACCTACCCTACCTACCCTACCTACCCTACCTACCCTACCTACCCTACCTACCCTACCTACCCTACCTACCCTACCTACCCTACCTACCCTACCTACCCTACCTACCCTACCTACCCTACCTACCCTACCTACCCTACCTACCCTACCTACCCTACCTACCCTACCTACCCTACCTACCCTACCTACCCTACCTACCCTACCTACCCTACCTACCCTACCTACCCTACCTACCCTACCTACCCTACCTACCCTACCTACCCTACCTACCCTACCTACCCTACCTACCCTACCTACCCTACCTACCCTACCTACCCTACCTACCCTACCTACCCTACCTACCCTACCTACCCTACCTACCCTACCTACCCTACCTACCCTACCTACCCTACCTACCCTACCTACCCTACCTACCCTACCTACCCTACCTACCCTACCTACCCTACCTACCCTACCTACCCTACCTACCCTACCTACCCTACCTACCCTACCTACCCTACCTACCCTACCTACCCTACCTACCCTACCTACCCTACCTACCCTACCTACCCTACCTACCCTACCTACCCTACCTACCCTACCTACCCTACCTACCCTACCTACCCTACCTACCCTACCTACCCTACCTACCCTACCTACCCTACCTACCCTACCTACCCTACCTACCCTACCTACCCTACCTACCCTACCTACCCTACCTACCCTACCTACCCTACCTACTTTTTTTGTTTTTAAACCTTCCCTGTATTCTGGCGAAACTAACAAAAAAAGAATTATTTAAATCGGCCCCGCCGTTCTCGAGTTATAGCGAGACTAACGAACAGCAATTGATTTTTATATATATAGATAATTTGGTGATTGTTTTTGTAGTTAGTATTCCATTTTGCAAATAAAAAAATCGCATGTATATTCCCTATTGAATCCAGGGCCTCATGCTTGCGGATTTTGGTCGAAAGAGTCAATGCGGCCTTGGGAATCAAAGGGCATTAGGAGGAACACATATGGGTTCTTGTCAGTAAGAGACTGACACTCCTTTTCCCCTCCGCCCAGAGCAGAAGGAGTCATTTGACGATTTCACATCCTTAGAAATGTCTTCATGCTTCGTGAATCAGTTGCGAATACAAAATCAACAAGTGTTAACTTAACACTTGCTTAAACTTATCATCATCTGCCTAGCCTTTTCCCAATTATATTGGGGTCGGCTTCCAGTCAAACCGGACTTACCTCAATACAAGTATTTTACGCGGAGCGGCTGCCTACCAGACCTCCACGACCCATTAACTGGGTAACACGGTACTTCATGGCAAGGTTCTGACTATCCGTAACGACTGCCAAAGATCTACAAATGACAGCCGGGACCAACGGCTTAACGTGCTTTCCGAGGCACGGAGGAATCTCGCTATGTTAAGATGGTCTCCCATCCATAGTCCAACCTTGGCAAGCGTTGCTTAACCTGGAATATACACCCGTGCGGCTATTATTATCTAGCCACGAGCTCCTCAATGTGGTTAAACTTATAATTTCTGAAATTGACATCAAATAAACTGAATTCAAAATTAACCAAACAGATTGTGCAAATTGTAAATGTAATATTCGCTATCAATTTCTTACTGCAATATCAGTTAAAAGATAACTAAAATTTTAAATCGCAATTCATGTTTCGCCAACAGATTATGGTAATGGACTGCCGTCTTATAATGGACTTTCGTGTTTATTGTTTTACATTAACTAACAAATTTCTTGGAAATTCAACGAATAACCATTTATTAGCGTTATGTCAGCTAAAGAAGAAAGTAATTGATATAGAAAGAAAGAAAGAAAAACAGTTTATTCTGCCCAAACAGACGGACATTAAAATTACCTACATTATTTTATAATACACACTTAAAAACAACAATAAAACAAAATGAGAGGAAAAAAATCGTCCGAACTGTAACAACATTTTCGTGTCTCGACAGCGAAATCCGAGGTGATTATCAAATTACGTCAATCGAAAGACCTTTATGTTGTGTGCAATAAAGCTCACTTTGTGAGGTTTGTCACTAAGGTGAAGCTCGATATCGAAATGGTTATTTACAGAATAGACTAGCTGATACAAATATAACGCAATAGCCAGATGGTACAAGCCGGTCCCCGATAAGGGAAGTGCTCACTTGATAACGGGTACGATGCACACGCGAGCCCATTGACTTTGAGTAGAACTGCTCAGAAGGTTCATTTCATAATGATGATGAATGGTGTAGCAATACACGCACGCGGACGTTGGTTGTACCAAAATTCATTGCTGTAGGAATTATTTAAACGGTGACGCAGCGTTCGAAACCGCAACGTGTTTTTCGGATTTTCCTAAACTTGGCCGCTCTGTACCTACCTACCAATGAATTATTTTCTTCTTCTGAGCATTTATTCTAAACATTATTTTTTGGTTGACGGGGTTTTTTGGGTTGTTCTTTTTATGCGTTTTTTTTTACTTTGTCCTTGAATGGGATGCAAGGTGTAAAAAACTGGGAAAGTGCGAGTCGGATTCGCGTGCAAAGAGTTCCGAACGATTTTTTCGTTTTTTTACATGTTATTTTAAAACTATAGAATTCTTATAGATCTTCCTGTAATCTATAGGTAAAGATTCATTATTTCCATTTTTTTTCAAAATTGTAGGCTCAGTAGCTTCGGAGATAAGGATGGTTATTTTTCGTCTAATTTCTTGAATAACTTCAACACCGTTTATTAAAAAAAAAATATGAAAAACTTATAATTAAAATCCTCACAGTAAGCCCTTTCATTTGATATGTCACACGATATACCTAGTACAAAAATCTTTTTTTTTTTAATTTTCTAGTTTGACCCCCAAAAGCGACCCTCATACTAAAAATGTAATAGTTTACGTAACGCTTCGGTGTATGGGTCACAGAAGTTCATATGTGTACCAAATTTCAACAGAATCGGTCCCGTGGATCCGGTAAAAATTGGCTGTGACAGACGGACAGACAGACAGACAGACACACACCCGAGTGATACTATTATAACGGTTTCGTTTTTTGTTCTGAACCCTAAAAACCACACAACTCTAGTCTTAATTAAAATGTTCATCTTACCAATATTTTGGGGAACCTCTTAACTTTCCCAGGATAGACCAGTATCTTGCGGACCAGTGAGGGTTTTGCGATCACCAGATCTGCGGTAGATAAACTTAGCGGTGCAAATTTATCGACCAAGCTGCTATTGAGTTTATATTCATGAGTTATTTACATAGTTGTATTTCTGTAACTTCTATAACAATGACAGTAATTATTACAACCTAGCCCCCGGTACGATTCCATTGCAATTTTTATTTAGTAGCCACGTAATAAAATCGTGAACTGAAACAGTTTAGCTAAGCTTAATATATTTACTGAATTAAAATTGTAAAGAAGAAAAGAAAGAACAAAAAACCTCCTAAATAAAATCCTTTGCGATTTTCTTATGTTTGCTTATGTACAAGTGAATGAGTAATGATATCTATAATAACAAGAAATTTATAGTTAATTTGTGTGATTATCACGTCATATTGCATTTGAGGTCAATATAATATTAGCAATTACTTTGACGTTGGCAACGACTATCGTTGTATGGAAGAGTAATGGACTTAATGAGTAATTATGATAGCATTGTAAAAGGGTACGAAATTAGCAATACAGCATTATTTCACGATGCCGTAATTCCTGATATGCTTTTTTATCCAATTGTTCTAAAATCAGTCAAAGCGTGAAAACAGGTTTACTTCAATCGCGAGGTTAAGGACCGTGAAGATGAGGTTAAAACACCTATAGAAAAAATAGCATATTAATTATTCATTTGTGGCACGTAATCTATTATTTGTGTTTACAATAGCACCCAAATTATGTAAGTAATCAATGCATATCCATCGATATCGGCTATACTTTATATGTGGAGATAAGTTAGAGCGGTAACAACGTTTAGCCCCCGCGGAGTTGTCCTCAAGTTTTCCACAGTGAATTTTATCTAACGTGTGGAACGGAAGCCGGCCGATGCGCACATCTCGTTGCCGCATCCCGTTTCACTCGGCCCTCCGCCAATCGCCTCCGACCTCCGACCAAACGGACCTCTACACCTCAATTCTCCCTCAGTCTTACTGTGGGCGGCGTGACGCACGGACGTACGCCTCGCTCGCTCGGCATCTGCTCGCGAGCTTTCGAATTTTACCTGTGGATTGTTAGTGACATGTGTCTGTAAAAAATACACTCATTATAAACATTGTGGATATTTTCTGGATTAACACTGCCCTGTTTCGAGTTCCGGGAAAATCGCAACATATCATATTCAAGGTCGGTGTGTTATGTATGCTTTGCGAATAGTAATGCGATTGGATGCATTCGGAATGTCACCCGTCCAGTCTTTATAAGTTGGCATTAAAGGATTGTCGAGGTGAAGGAAATCTTTATAAAGTTCGTGTATCGGAGTTCGTTGACGTCTCGAAGTAGACTTGTTTTTTCTTTAATTATTTTTTGTTGTTTGACCGGTGCGTGAGACGAGGTTCGCTCACTCGATCAGTCTTCCTTGACTATAAATAAAGAACAATCGGATATTGGAGATTTCAATAGCAACATCTCCGGCTTTGCACGAAGTAAGTAACGTGCAAGTTTCCTGTTTATCTTTGAAACAATAGAGTATTTTAGTCTCGATGCTAATCTGAAAACCATTGCTGAACGAACCATTAACTTCCTAGGTATGTGTATATTTTTGTCTTCAATGTACACTTCAGTAGTTTAAAGTTCCCATAAATATACTCGCAAAATGTTTACTTTAAGAGCTCTGAATGAATGTAAACCAGAAGTTTCGCACAAAATATTCTCATAATATTAATCAGAGGTAGTTATTACTTGAACCGTAGTGAGTTCGATTTTCATGTCAAGATGATCTCACCGGTACCTGCCTACCTATGTATTTGAATATTTTCTGTTCTAAGAAGTCATTATTTTAATACAAGCCTTTACCTTTGGCAAATATGTGTCTACCTACATTAAAATATACGAGTGGCTGATTCATATTTGCAGCTGGAGCAAATATTGATAAAACTGATTATGCAAATTTCGTTGTGACGCAAAATAAACTATTTCTTCTATTTTGAAAGTGCCAATTCTATTCATGTCAATAAAACTAATGTTATTGAAGTTTTCAATAAACATAACGTTTAATGGAGATCTTTCAATGACATGCAATCACAGCACCCATCGTAGTAGTTCGCGCCTCACATTCGCCTTTAATCGATCCGCGTTCAATGCAATTGAAATCATAGTGATAGTGAATAGCAATAATACCCATGAATGAATCAGAATCCTTCACACGGGAAGTACCTGGCTTGATTGCTGCCATAGTGATTACACCTGACAATACGCCGTTTTAGAGGCTCTTACTGTGTCAAGGATAGTTGATAATGTTGACGGTAACCACACAATTAGTAAATAATTATGGTCATATCTAAATTCCTTGAATTATGAAGCTACTCAAGAAGAAGAAGAAGGAAACGGTAATAGGCGCGCAGTTTGTCATCCTGAAAAGGACGAAGTCAATGCCATTTTTGAAATTACCAATTTTAGGAAACAATAGATTTTGTTCTTCTTGCGGCATTTGGCCCTGCAGAAGGCCAAGACCTTCCAGCGTTTGTTTCATTTAGATAAGATCCTGGTTTTAGATGATATTTTTCTATTTTAATGAGAAATTTTTATAGGAATAATATTATTTTTACAGATTTTCACAGCTGTTAATGTTAATAAATACTAAGTAAAAAAACACTAGAAATAGAAATAATTTGGCTTACTTAATATTGATAACTTATCTACTGTTCCTACCAATACCTAAGATAATATGACGCAAAATGAACAATCAGGTGAACAATCACAAATAATTACAGCGTATCTGCCTGATAAAATTCTAAGATAGGTAGCTTAAGGACAGGAATGGTTTGGCGTCCTGGCTACAACATTTATGAAATAGACTAAATATTTGGTACCACGCACAAAGTTAAAAAGTCCACATTTCGTACTGTACATTCATCAACTAGATTAAGATTTGCGCTAACGTTTCTACTAACATAAAGCTACGCCTGCTAATTAGTCCCATAATAACTGTTTGTAATTAATTTTGAAGTAATAAATGGCGTTAAATTTAACTCACGGTAAGGCAACAGTCAAATTTAACACGAGTAAAAAATTTACGGATGTTAGCCGTCGAAAAACTGTTGTGGTTTTTTGGTTTCTTTAAACGTGATTTAGTACTTTTAAACTATTACACGTTTTTAAAGTTATTCCGAACCGAACTAACGTTAACTTGTAAGTTAGTTTTTTTTTATCCGGTCAACATGCTATTAAGTTCCCAAATAGGTATTTAAAGCGAATCTAAAATGTAAATGTTATAATAGTCTCCCATTTGTATTTAAAAGAGTTAAAGGCTCCGTTCTACGTAATTGCTTATTTAACTCAACCGCAGAGTATTCTAAATGTAATTAAAAGTGACCCTTTTAAAGTAACTGAAGGAAAATAACCCATGCCAACTGAAATGCCAGCACAGAAACTCTAAAATATATTACATTATGTGCCATCAGTTAGTCAGCAGAAAATTTCGAACTGTCTGCGGAAGATTGAAAGTGGAATAGTTTCAGGGACTTGGTGAGACCCCCCGACGTTTTGCCCCGAAAGCTAATTAGTGAGGTGAGTCCGTCCATCGACAAACTGATTTGTGTCGATCGCTTACCGGCTTACAACTAACAACGGAAGTTGTAACATTGGGAAGTACTTGCCAAACGATGGTGTAGACTCTGAGAAACAAAACGTCTTTAAATAGAATGAATGATGAGCTGCGTTTAAATAGCTGGTTAAACTGGTTTAACAAACATGTGTGGCTTACTCAAACATTGTGTATTAAAATTACGGTAGGCGAAGTAACGTCGCGTTGGTTAAAAATTTCATTGGACTTTTCTTGGTCCTCAGTGATCATATTTTATTCCAACATGAGAAGTTTAACAAATCCAAAATTCCCAGAGGGTGTAATTTAATGCCCATGTCTACCAAATATATCTTTTGGGCACATACGGAAATAAATAAGCCCACGAAAGTGATCACAAAAAAAAACCCACCGAAAATATGTTGGCCCAAAGCCTAAATAAATTTTCAAATAAACGGCTATCGAAAGTTTCAAAGCAAATATTGCCCTATGAATATTCAGTACTAGACCTATGATAATAAAGTTGATATTTCTATCACGAGTTTTCACAGTCACCGCGGCCGGTTGTTGTTTTAAAACTTTTCCTCCAACAAAATAGACGCAGTTATTGCTTAGATTTTACCTAAGCTTTCATAACATTACAGTGAAACTGTGTTAAGCTCCTAGTAGTAAGCACGAAGCAATACTCGGGAACAATGTGCGGCTTAATTTCAAAGCGCTTTGTTTAAGAGCCAATCAAAATTATGCACGGTGGCTCCCATATTTCTGGAACGTCAACTCAGTAGGTACGCGGTAACGAGTTTTGTTCCCCCACACCGTTTAGGACCAACTGCTGAGGCAATTTTAGCTGTTTCAAGACTCAACTGTGAGATTCTGCTTAAAACAATAGTCGTAAATTCAGCTGGGCCCGTCAAGGTGTTTAATTTATACAAGTCTTTGAACACCCATACGGTATGGACAAAAGAGTCGTTTGTCTGGCTTGGAGCGGCCCATTGAAATTATAATCTTACGAGATGTGTTGTTGGCGTATTAAAGTCTCTGAAATTAACGCGCGTCGAACCTATTAAACTGTCTACAGTGAACGGACGAGTTTTAAATAACTAAACACGAGAGAGTTCGTTCTTTATCACTAATTTGAAACGGAACTTCATTCATCTTACGATCAATTAAGAAAACTGTAGTTCTTAAAATGAGATTTTTATAATGTTCTTCTTTACAATATAATTAATCAAACGTCAGTTTTACTCCTACATTTGAAGTTTTATCTTCAACAGAAATCATCTCATATTTATCGGTATATTTTTGTATATCCTTTCCATGTCGTATCCTTTCGTTTCCTGTGATGACATTACCAAGCCAATCTACGCTTTCAGTGATTGTTACACTTACCTTCTAATTTATTCGTTCTTCGTAATTTACACAAAACATGTTCTAATTGTCAACGTGATGCAATACAGTTTTCTCGAGCGACAAAGTCGGGCTATAAGTAATTACACGGAGAATAACTTCCGTACCGTGGCACGGTGCAGAATGGGTGCAGGTCGTGGGAACATCACTGAATTGGCGGATTTACTTTTGCTTTTGATTTATTTTGCAAGAAGTGTAAGGGCACGATGCCGCGATGGTTTCTTGGCATTGCATTGACAAGATGGGATAGAACAGCATGTAATCTTGTGAAGTAGGATATTTATTACTGGTAGCTGATGACGATAATGATAAAAGTGTAAATGAACTTAATAATCTTTATGTGACAATCTGATGTCCTCAAGTTTAAAGCCGAAGTCGTATTATTGCGTACGGTTTCAGTTTGTGTTCTAATCTCACCATGAACATTATTAGCTTTGATTTAGTTAATTCTATTTAAACATTTCGAGGAACTATTTACTCATTATGCTTTTGTATCATCATTGTCTTGTATAACTGCTTTGATTTTTCGTTTTACAACATTCAAATCAAATCATCTTTATTGTGGATCATAGGTACATAATACAGATGGTGTTATTTAAATATTTAGGACCAGCTATGTCCTACCCTTAGGGCGTACAATAGAATGTAGGTAAGTATCATTGAGAACATGTTTTATTTTTCATTCGGACTTCTGGTGTTGTTTAGGATTTAACTGTATTGAACCTACTAGTGGAAGGTGTAAAACACTAATTTAAAAACAAAGCTTGAAACTTACTGTTCCGCGACACCTTAGCATAGATACAACTGCTACACGAGTGAACAAATTCTGAATATCGTTGTTTATTACTTTGTACTATTCCTCTTATCTTGGACAATTAATTGCCGTCAACTGGGGTAATACCTGATGCGAAACACTTTTCAAAGAACTTGTATTATTCAAATACAGGTTCGAGCAAACGTATATTGCATTTTGCGGTCATAACAGATAAGTTCTCTAATACTTGGACTCCACTAGCCTGCGGTTTTAGCTAAAATCTATCTACGTCTGCCCCATTTGCTCCCACTGTGACGTCATCACGAGCCCGATTTCAGTCGAAATTCGAATCGCGAAGTCAATGAACGATATTCATGATTTATTTATAGGTTAAACGAGTAATTGTAATTAGTAGCCAGTTCATACTATTTACATAGAACGGCTGTGGAGCGTGTTCATTCAGGTTTAGGTCGATCGAATTTGTTGCTATGAGTGTGTGTGCGTGTGAATTGTGAAATATCATTTGAAATTGTTCCTACTAACTTTATCGATATTGAAAATAAAATAGGGCAGTTAAACATTTACTGGTGTTTCAGTTGTTTTATCTAATAATTTTATTGTAAGATTTGGAATTGGATGAAAAATACTATATTGTTAGTGTTTTGAAGTTATTAATATAATTAAATTTAAACATTTTGAAAATTTAATCCACTTTCTTCTGCCAGCGGCTTCGCCCGCGTGGTCCCTAGGGAACATACTCTGGAATAAAAAGTAGCCTATGTCCTTTCTCAGGCTCTAGACTGTCTCTGTACTATATTTCAATTAAATCGACCACATCATCGCTTACCATTGTTTTACTAAAATAAATCAAAGTGCGTCATGAACCTGTAATTATTAATTTATTAAGTAATTTTCTTCATCTTTGACCACATCATCGCTTACCAACAAGTGTGATAGTGGTCAAACGCAAGCCTATCAATAGTAAAAAAAAAAATCAACAAAATGAGTTACTTTCGCATTTACAATATTAGTAAGGAAGTGAGGATTACCTACTGCGAGATAGATTTCAGATTCCAAATTTAAAAAGCGCCAGTAAGGAATAGCAACGCATTTCTCTACCACTACGTTTTATGAAATCAGAACTTTGTACGTGCTTTTATTTATACCGCTGCTCGTCTCGAAGGAGTAGCAGATGATGATGAAATATGTCACGAACTTCAATATAAATTACATTTCACCCCGACCGATGTGGCACATCCCTTGAGATTTAAAGTTTATCAACACATTACTCAGACTACGTAACTTCACGAAATTAATAGTTGTTGTATAGGAACAACTTATAGGCTTACAGGGTTCAGAATTCAAATCTTGTTATTCCTACTTCTATATCTACCAAACTTACGAGAAACCTAAACATGTTGTAAAGGTCTCCAGGTTGGCTCCTCGAAGTTGTTATAACTTTAGTATGAGATTCATCACTCCATTATTATAAAACTAAGTCCTCTGCCGCGTCTGTCTGTCTGTTCGCGGCAAACTCAAAAAGTACTGCACCGATTTTCATTCTGTTATCACCAATCGATAGAGTGGTTCTTGAGGAAGATTTTAAATATAATATTTTGTCTAGAAAACAATTAGGGATTTTTAAGAAAATGGTAGCGCGGGCAAAGTGCTACTTAAAGATAATTTGTGTTATGTGTCTTATGTATTTCAACAATAATTTTATCTTTTAAAGGTACAATTCTTAACGAATTATTTTATATACATCTTCGTTTCAGCAGTCTAATAATGTAAATTATCCGTAGTGATGACAATCATTTTTACAATACAAAAATAAAATTCGTTATGTATAAAAACTAGACTGTTCAAGCAAATAGATAATCGCAGTGCATAAATTTCGTTGTTTTCTTAGAAATGTAAGCATATGCAAGAGACTTACGCAATAGGGAATATGCATGAAAAAGATATTTATCATCTAGACTATTTATCTAAAAATATACAAAAATATAATACTAACAGTGAAAATATAATCAAAATTACTCGAAAAACGAAGGAGATATAATTATTTTAAACAAATATGTCTGTCTCTCTCGCGAAAACGCTGTTTTCTATGGCGACTGTATAGGCGTCATGGACGATGACGTCAAAGTTTACATCGGACTTCTCATTCTAGTTTTAATCTTTGAAGCTTTATAACTTCATCGCTGATGAATGTATTTTTAAAATTATTTCATGATTGTTTATTACAACTGATAAGTATTTCATTTTGAAAATCGCATGCATATTCCCTATTAGAATCGGTTATCAGCGGCCTTGAAAGATAGATTGACATCATCAACCATAATCAAACTCATTTACCAATTGAAACCAAATTAGTGTCGCTGTTACTGTTCATATCAGCTGATAACACTGCTCCATAACTATGATTAGGTATAGCATAGTATTACAATGATACTGTACTGTAATCAATCGAGGACAATTCCAGATACTTGGTGCTAGTGAGAAATTCTAAATTGAAAAATTCAATAGCCCTTGACCCGGTCCGGGAATTGAAACTATCATGCTTAGCATAGCACTAGCAGTTGTTAGACCAACGAGGTCAAAAACCATGTTATTGTCGTCCATAAATGGATATCCTAAATATGAAATTCTTTCGTTACTGATGAGTGACGAACAGTCAACGCAAAACCGAAACTACTAGGAAAGCTGATATTTAGTATATAGCTGCCCAAGACTTCATAGGGGAGCATTAAGAGAGGATTTCTCGAAATTCCTACGGGAACGGGAAAAGTTGACTGGTAGAAAATACCTAAGGCATTAAGTCCGCCGCTGTACATTTGTGTGCGTAAAGTATTAAATAAATAAAAAAAACGGGATATCTGCGTGAAGTCACGAGAAAGAACTAGAATCATCTAAAATAGTAACTGACTGATTGTCATTTTAACGCACAGTCGAAACTACTGGGACTATAAACATAAACAAGGTACAAGGCCTCATTTGTACTAAATCTATGAAGACGAAGACGCGGGTAATTGCTAGTATATGATGTATAGTTGTATACGCATATAATAATACTTATCGCAGTAATATTATTGTCTCCATTCACTGAACTAGGGCTCCTTGCACTACATACGATATCAAAAGGCTATCAGTGGTTTACAATCTAGGCGACAGTAATAGCGAGGCCAAACACATGACGTGGCAAGTGTTTTAACTTGTGGGATAGCACGTGGCTTGACGTGGAAAGTGCAAACAAATATTCAATGTCAATCTTGTATATTGTATGAAAATATTGCACCCCTAAAATACCTCAGCACTGGGGAATACGACGCAAGGAGGAGGAGGAGGAAAGGATGAAAATATTGAAGCTATACTGTTGGATAAGGCTGATAATGTTTACATGAAGAAAGATCAAAGAGATGATCCATAGTGTAAAATGTATATTTAAAAATAAATATGTAGGTCTTTTGAAACAAAAAAAAAAAAGAAAATAGAGGGGATCAAAGACAAAATTGACGAACATGACTCTATATGAGGTATAAACAGATACAATGATGTGATGATTATGATAGATGCAGTAATTGATATCCGGTGTATTTTCATATTCATGAACAATTTTCTAGTGTTAGAAATTTGCGTATTGCCAATTATAGACGTGAAAATAAATATAAATATGTAACCAATAAATAAACTGCTTACACTATGTGGACTATCGAATAATATAGGTAACGTGATCAGAAATTAAAGTTATTGAGTGTGATATATTGAAAAAGTTAATAATAAAACCCAATAGTGTCCCATTCCATTTGGAACGTCTGATGGGGCCTGCGAGTTGGCTTCGGCCCCTCGTACGCTTGTCAAAGGACCGGGTCTCCAGGGACCCGAGAAAATAAAAAAATCCAATAGCAAAGAGGTATTATTAAACCTTAGTAACTAGTAAAATTAAAACCACAATACCCAAAACGAAATAATGGCAATCAAATAGTGGTATTATAATTCTAATTAGTTTTTCAAGTACAAAATATTTTTCACAAATTAATAAAAAAATATTGTGGAGAGTTGCAAAACATGTATGTATGTCAAGTAATTGATTAAAATAATTATTTGATAACATTTTATGTTGAACCCGAAATTGAAGTTAATTTAACTGTAACTACTAAATGCTATCGCATAGTTTCGACGAATTTTATGCAATCGTTACCCGGATAGTGGATGAGCAATACTTTTTATTTAAATGTCCTGGCGATAAAGCGTTTCCTGTAACTAACGATAAAAGCAACATTTTATTATATGTAGTTTAAATTGCTATTGCTCGACTACTAGCTACCCGCTGAATAAATTGTTACAAATAAAACGGTAAAGTTAAATTACATTATAAATTTCAACTGAAGGACGAAAGTTTACTGTCAGAATATAGTTATTTTTTGATAATTATGTAGCTGATAATTTTCTTTAAATTATTTATCATATTTTCATTTTGAATCAATTTATTTTAACAAACAAATAGACTTTGTCTCTGTCATCTCTGACTTAGACTAGAGTCAAAAGCAAACCCATGACAAATAAAAATAAAAAAAAGACGTGTGGCACTCGGAGACTGCCGCGGTAAAGCTATTGCATAGCATTTTTTATCAACTTATGCAATTATAATTATATATTTATTTTATTTATGCAGTATTTTTTTTCTTTGTTTTTTTTTCTTTGATATTAATTCAAGTTATACTTTGAGCTAAAAAAAAGTAAAAAGTATCACCGCTGTGCCGGCCGGAGTGGGGGGTGTTAGGTTTTTTTCGTTACGGAATTTCTGGATTCGGTCTCCACGCTCAAGGCCCGCGATAGAGGCTATGCAATAGCTTAAAAGAACATGTACAAATTATATTATAAATACCTACTTAACTAACTATGAATTAAGTTTCTTTATTATTGAACGCCTTTAAAAATGCATGTACTTTGTATAAAAATAAAGTTCGCTTCGTAGTAAATAGGAATCACACATTACGAATCAGTATTTGCAACTTTGTATGCTGTCATTGAATGATAACTGCAAACAGCATTTATAGCAAAAGTGCAATAAATGGTGATTGCTACCATTTTAAATACATTATCATTAATAACTAATATGATTATTAATCATTATCAATAATCATATTAGTTATTAATGATAATTTATTAATTAGAATGGTGATGGAATGAAAAATGTATCAGCAATAGGAAAAAAATCTAGAGAATAATCTCTAAAGATAAAAAAAAACAATCTGTAGTGCTATTCTGTAATAACGTATTCGTGTCTCGACAGCGAAATCCGAGGTTAGTATCAAATTCGTATAAATGTAAGACCTTTATGTTGTGTGTAATAAAGTTCACTTTGTGAGCTTTTTTACTCAGTTGAAGCTCGATATCGAAATGGTTATTTACAAAATAGACTAGCTGCTCTGACAAACAATTCATTTGTATCTCAGTTATTAATCGTTGATGTCCCAGCACGCGTTACCAAGTAAAAAAACAGCAATTAGAACCGTATAATAATTGCACAACGCGTATATAAACGCGGAAAATTGATTTAATTCATACGTAACGAGATAAAGGAAAATATCGTTGAACTTGATTTATTTTCTGTAGCGTACCTATGTATACTTGTTAACAGTAATACTAAGACTTTGTGATCATGCTTTAAATCTTGATACTAAGTATTATTTTCACAAGTGGTTGTCATCATCATCTTCACAGCTTTGTCCCAATTGACATGGGATCAATGTAACATATTTACTTCTATTTTTTTCTATTAAAAACCCCGCTTTCGTTCACTTTAAATACGCGTATTAAAAGCGTACGTTTCGTACGCTTTTAATTTGAAATCGTTGTAGGCCAATTCGATAGCTATCCTTTTTTTATAAATTCGATCATTTTTTATTGTGTCGTGTAGTTCTTATTTATCCAGCGTGTCTGTATTCGTTTTTTTATGGATGGGAAATCATCAAATGTTTCCTTCTGATCTGGGCAGAGAGGAACATGTCTTATCAGACTCTTACTGAATAAAACCCATCCGTGTCCCTCCTAGTGCCCTTTGCGTTCCAGGGCCGCGGTGACTTTTTCGAACAAATTCCGCAAACCTGGCAGGCAGGTCCTTGTGGGCCCCGTTTGCCTTGCTGACATATCCTTGAGGCGCGCGTGGGACACAACGCGCCGTTCGTCGACCCGGGCCTGGGAGGCTACTCTCTAAGCCCGAAGTCCGTAGGTTCGGGCTTAGTTGCGGGCATATTCTACTTCGTATCACCTAAGGACTTACGATTAGTCCCGAACTCAACTAAGAATGAAAGGAAACACAATTTGGCAGTAACTGACAAATAGTGTTGTCATTAATTCTAAGTAGTTAGGTGATACAGAGTAGAATACGCCAGCAACTAAGCCCGAAACTACGGACTTCGGGCTTAGAGAGTAGCCCCCTGGTTTTGATCGGACAGCGAGCCACCCAACCCTCGCCGTCATCTGTAAAAGCTGCGACTGTGACTCCCGTTTCTTCTTTCGAATTATCCTTATCGGGTCAAGCTTCTACAATCTTCTACTTTCTAATACTAGTCCTTACACCAGAGTAACTTGGTGTTAGGCCTAGTATTGGTATTTTGTCGTAAACGATCAAAAAAGTATATTTAAAACTTTACAATTTACGGTCGTACATTAATTTATATCTGCTGCACCAGTTCTCATTTATGATTTCTAAAAAATAAATCATAGAATACAATAATCATTTTCATTTGACCGCGTGCCAATTGATATGTTGATAATTAATGCGTTTTATGAAAATTATTGTATCATTTACCGGATTTTATATCCAACTCATTCTATTGCAGTTTTTGTAAGGCAAATATTTCGCCCAAGTTTCCTGAACTGCCGATCAAATATATAGGACGCTATATAATCGTAACTTTTCAAGTTAATTTCATGGAACAACGCAGCGTTGACTACAGAGTGGGGTAAATGCCACTTTTACAGTCCCTTTGTTCGTTCAAACGTAATCGCAATGCACACATCCGATTTATATAATATATACATAACTGCGTTAGGAAATTGCCCCCATCCATTCGCTCGCTATGGTTTCACTTATTTTCAGTTTAAAATAACTTTCATGGCACAGTGAAAGTTACTATGTTGACTGCAACAATACAAACGATCAATTTAAACCCACATATGAATAAAACATGAACTCTATTCCATTTATGCAAAAAACGTATTTTATTGTAAGACATTTTGTGGTAAATATCGTTCGGTACTAATCTAAGTACTAAACTGTTTTATTTATCCACGTAATTAGTTTTATTGCACCTATTATTTTCTCTTCAAGTATATACTTGCACAGTAATAAAATAATTTTATTGCCGTATCCGATTCTATTTACTATGCACTTAATTTTTATACCATTTCTTACATTACGTAAACGTATTACGTAGCGTCCCAAAACTCATACCTAATTAAAACGTATAAAAATAAATTATATATATAAACAATATCAGGAGGTATACTCCATATACTTATACTGACAGAGTGAGATAATAGTCAAGTACTAAATTTGAGCTATTTTGTTTGACGCTTCACAATGCTTGGAAAATATTTAGTCGCGGAATTCTTCCAGAGTTTATCTGCAATGTTTTATTAGAGTATTTCCTTTGCCTTAGCCCCTAGCATTACCCACTACTGGGACATGGCTATCTCCCTGTGTGAGAGGGAGCCATAATCCAACTCACATGCGGATTGGTCGATATCCCATTATACATACCACGTATCTTACAATCCCTGCTACTGAGAAATGCCAGTTTCCTCAAGAGGTTTTCCTTGATCGTTACAAGATATTGCCTAATTATTATGCCAAATAACATTAGAGATCTTTCCCTATTCCTTTTGCCATGGTCACTAAGCTTCATAAGGAAATTGGCCGTACCAACCAATTTATATGTGATGATTCTTCTCATTTTTCGTTTTATCATATCAGCCACTAGAATATTCCTGTGAGATTTTTTTATTTGCAAAATGAAATACTTATTAGCTCTAGTAAACAATCATGAAATTATTTTAAATAGGTACTTTTAACTGCGATGAAGTTATAAAGCTTCAAAGATTACAATTAGAAAGAGAATTCCGATCAAAATCTGTCGTCGAATTCCATGACGGTTGACGACGATACAGCTGCCATAGAAAACGGCGTCTTCGCGAGAAGGACAGATGTATTCGTTCAAATATTAATTATATCTTATTTGTTTTTCGAGAAATTTTGATTCTATTTTCACTGTTAGTATACATATTTTTGTATTCTTTTAAACAAACTGTACAGATAATGTATATTTTTTCATGCTTATCCCCTATTGCCACTTTGTCCACTGCTAAACGTAAGCCAGTGCCAACTATCCCGGTCTTGAGATCCATCCGTTGCCGCAGGGCGTCCCACACTACGTTTGCCCATACGCGGTCTCCACTTTAATATCTGCTCCATCGACCGTCTTTCCTTCTACAGACATGGCCGGCCCACATCCACTTCAGCTTACTGATTCTACGCGCAATGTCGGTCACTTTAGTTCTCTGGTGTATGATTTCGTTGTGATTTCTATCCACCTGAAAAACCTTTTGGTGGATATTCCCAGATCCTACGTTTACAGAAATATTATTTCCACTGAATTTTTTTTAGCTTCAATCTGTGGGCGAAAACTTCAATACACAGCACAACAGCTCCATTCAAAGAAACTTTGAACATTCAACTTGTCATAAAACTAGAAAGATGACTATTAAGTTCGTAAAAGAATTCTTTGAAAGTATTCTCAGCAACTTTACGTAGTTGAAAAGTTGCATACAGTTTGGTTGGGTGCATAAATAACAACAGCACTTAAAACAACGACACAATTTCTTATCTTGTTTTGATATGACTTGGGTCTTGTATTTTGCTTTATTTTCCTCTTCTTCTGTTTCTCATGTTACTTTAAGTAAGTAGTTACTAAGTTTGTAAAAGGATGCTGCTTTTTATTGGTTTTTTCTAAAATAAGTCCAAACGTATTTACGACCGCATTCATAAAACAGAGTTTGCTTTTAATTAGCTGACTCGCACAACTTCGTTGGCGTCATATTTTTCATCAATGCTCCGCTCCTATTATTTGTAGCGTATATTATATAGCCCATAGCCTTCCTCGATAAATGGTCTATCCAATACTTGAATATTTTTTTTATTCAAACCAGTAGACCCTGATATTAGCATGTTCAACCAACAAACTCTTCAGCTTTACGAAATTAGTAGAACAGATTAACTCCGAGTTAGTTGCTAAGCGTTATGAATAAAATATCATATTTCGTTTAATCCCGTGCTAGCATCTATTTTGGAGTAAATAGATAACTCTGGTTACACCAAGTGAGCCTAACCAATCCAAAAAAAGACAATCAGACAGGAATCGATGTCAAAGTGTCAATTGCTAGATGCACTTAAGGCCATCAGCATTAGTTGGTCATGAGCTTCTTATCTACGAGTATATGTAGGATCAAGTAAACACGACTTACAACAAATTTTATCAGAATCAGGTTCTGTGTTAGCGTTATTCCCTCAACAAGAGGTTTCTTAAGAAATTTCTGCAAAAGTGGCTCAAGCCAAAAAAAGTTTATAGGGAGCGTAAATACTGCTTTGAAGTGTATTGAACAATTTTACGATAGCGAGACATATTTTTTATGCTGATACAACACAAAAACCTTAGCGGGCTTACTGGGAATGGCTAATACAAGATAAGCAAGGGTCCCTATTAGTAAAGAATGCTAGTTAGCGTTACGAGGGGGTCGAAAGCTGCTGTAAAAAGCCTCGTAAAATGTTGAAGGAAACATGTAATCATCGACCGTAATTTTGTGTGTGGTTTGAGTAACAAGAGGTTGGTGAATTAGACGGTGTTCAAGATGCTGTATGTTAGAGTTTTGTTGTAAATAATTGGGGGACTCTTTCGATTGAGTTATTATGACTCAAATCAAATCACTGTTGTGTTTGACAGTTTGAATAAATTCTGTTTGCCTGTTGTAAGTTAGTTTAGTGAGTTATTCTTGACTTTGAAAAGAAAAGAGTCGTTTGAGAATACAGATAAACAAGTGACAAGCTGTTGAAGGTACTTCCGAACTAAAAATAAATATACAAGTACGATAAAAGTCGAACGAAACCGTTACTAATTATTTATTTATAGCCGAAGACTAAAGAGTTGTTGTATGTTTCAATAGTCTTTTTTTTTGTGAAGGTTTGTGGAACTTAGTAGCACTAAAGTAACGATAGGTAGGTTCTTATGAACTAGTTTCCTTACTTCAATAACAACAGGAAAAAATACAAATTAATTAATCATGAAGCGTGTGCATGTGCAAAGAAAAAGCGTGAGAAATATGTACGTATGCGAGTGGAATGTGCCGAGTTGTATGTCTTGTTTAATTGAAGCCTTTATCACTCAACCAGGCATTACCGTACCCGCGCTAATAATAGCCTAATAATACCTGCAACACGATGAAAGCATTTTAAAGTTATCATTTAAATCTGGTACAATTATTTGAATTGCTGTTCAAAGCGTTGTGTCACGTTATCTGCCAGGCAATTCTAATAAACACAGCACTTCAAACACCATTGGATGTCCAGGCGTTCATTACTAGACCAAGATTATAATCGAAACATTAGCCGTCTGAAGAAATGAGTGCTTTGCCAAGACCTGAGCGTTGAACAGGTTTCATCGACTCTATACCAAGCTTCGCTTCGACCGTTGTCGATGTACTCGCAATCGGTGTTTTCACCTCGGATCGATCGTTCGCGTTACATCGATCGTGGTCGCGTGGTACCGGCCGCGTGTAGTAATGACGCGCTGCGGTGTCACCGGAGGCCATTCGTCGGTCAAGAGTACCTGTTTAGCCGCATAAGGTTGTTTGCAATGTTAACGATTTTCGCCTCCAGCTTACTGATAACGCTTTACCATTTGGTAAATCATTGTTGACTTTGATAACTGTGTGAAAGTTCCCTACGTTTACTTTTGAAATCATACTCTGTGCCGACAATTGGATGTTGTATCTCGGCATTCGTGGCCTGTACAGCCGGTCTGCGGTCATTGAATTGAATGACATCATTATTGCAAAGCAGACAATTGACACAATCATAACACTCATTCTTTATTAATGTTTAAAGATAAGATGAATGTGTATTACATTGGAGCAATATTTCGCTCGGTAGCGTAGAACGATGTTATCATTACATTGTCTATTGCTTGTTTGAGGTTGCACGATTGTATGTGTGGACTTATTATTGCAGGATTCGATTATTTCTATTTATTCGAGCGTGCATTGTATCTATATTAATTTGTATCTCAATACGGTTATTAAAATTAAGAAATTACGGTTCTAGTTGATTCAAAACTAACACAAGTCATTGCTATTTTATGACTGCATCACAAAACACCCTTTCCCGAAATACAAAGCTCCAACTTATTCTCGGCGACGACGCTTCAAAGCTGCGAATAAAATTGCTAACAACATTTTCCGACAATACAAAATGTCTTTCATAAATAAAACAAAATTCAACTCGAAACATTGTTATAAAACGCAAAATGCAATTTCCCATAGAAAAGTATTTGCAATAATTTCGCGTATTTCAAAACATGTTGTAAAATCGTCCGGGCGGTAGTTATCGTGCAGCCAATGCGTTTTGAACAACAATAATGTTCTTATCAACCGTATTGCCTGGTAAATTTTCTATTACATCGTTTTTGTGGTGGTTGTAAAGGTAACACAATCACCAATTGTTTTTTCCCTGCTTAACATCGTGATTTAACTACTTGATGATATTGGATTTCCTTGTTGCTAACAATTGGTTCTTTAGCTTGATCGTCTTATCTCCGATCTTTGAATTTTATTATCGCTGCAATTTCTTCAGTAATGTCGGTATCCAATTAAAATGTTTAAGCATGTAATGCAATTTGTTAGAATTTTTCGTAAGCATTTGCATTGTTTCTTCCTTCACTATCTTTAGTAGATTTTTGCGATCATCGGTTTTTACAAGAAGCTGATTTACTGTTGGGTTTAGTGTTGCGGTATTTTGATTAATGTCGCTGCGGCTAACCTGGTTCCTGCTACCAGAGTTTTTCGGAAACGTATTTCTTTTGAATTTATGAAATATTGCAATGGTGGTAATAAAAACAGCCGTAAAGATGTGTCGTAATATGTAACTTTATATAGTGTTAAGTGAACATGAACAGTAGACAGAGTATATAACACAACTGTTCTCAGTTTTCAATTTCCCCAAACACTAAAACTGATGTCTGAAGAGCCAAAACAACACCTTGTGGCAACATAATCAAAAGCTTCCATCGCATATTCATAAATAAAACATTTCGTTATTATTTAACAAGAATCCTAATAGTTATAAACAGAGAGTCGTGTATGTGTGTATTTAAGCAGTTATAATTACGTCTGCAATGTTCTAAAATTTCATAGTTGGTAGAACAATGGCCGCAGATTGGGAATGTTTGTGGGAAGCAAATTTATTGTAACGTCATATGACAGTGTGGTGTTTTGCAAACATTTGGCTGACTATAAACATTTTAGTACCTCCTGACAAGAGGTTTATGAGAATTTTAATGTTAAGAGTAGTTTGATGTTTTGAAATTGTTTATATCTTATTATCAACTTTGTAAGAGACTGCCTCGTTGGATTAATAGTCCCTCGGTGACTGCTTAGCGAGTCTTTGATTCCATCTCCAGGTCTTTTAAATAGCGCGGTTTATAGGTTTCTTCTTCTGGTTTCTTTTCGGTAACTACTCGAAAAACCTAACAGTATGTTAAGTTCACTTCAAGAACCTCGCTCTCTAATTCTATATGGGACCTGAATATAATCATGCACCTCAATGAATCAATGTGCATAACACTTCTACCAATATCCATAATGGGAGTACCGTGGGGTTTTGTTAGTTAGTAGTTAGGTTTCAAGTTTGCGATTGTGTAGAAATTTGTCACTGTAACGCCGCCCATGAGTGTTGTAAAGGATTTAGGTTACTATCGTTATCGTGTCAGATGAATTGCCAGTATCAGCCGATTTGGTACTAACACTTTAACTGCTAACAATGTGTTTCTAAAACCTCCTCCTCTCAATTCCTAATCCTCCCAATCCTCTAAATTGTATAGTATCACATTCGTTGAAAAGTATCTGAAAGAAAACCTACTGTAACCCGACCATCATACAACGTGTAACAGAATAAATGAAATACCTCTTAAAGGGTCATTGTACTCATCATTATGAACAACTTTTACTATGGGACCAAACCCGAAATCGCGAAAAAAAAAAGTCAGCTGTTCGATACATTTTGTCGAGTTATGCGCACAGAAATGTATGGGGGCGACGATTTTTTTTTCGCGATTTTAGTGTTGGTCCCGAAGTGAAAGTTGTTCATGAGTTCAATGACCCCTTAAGATATATTGCATTTATTCTGTTACAGGTTGTAAATAGCTTTTGTAATTTAACATAAAATTTCAAATTCAAACTTCCTTTTGGCTCCTTACTCAAAACCATGATTTCCAATATACAACCGACTCTGCAAAGCAAAATCTGCAAAATCCAAATATCCTGTCTGGTTTTCATACATCAAGTAATATGTACGGTGATTGTTACGAGAAAACAAAGCGATATCCGAAGTAAAGGCAATCGAACCTAGACGTCCTCAGTTCCTTTGTGTGTATGGCCATATTGTGACGGTGACAATGAATCTATGGTCTAGGCTGGCATAAAACGAGCCACGTGAATTGACGTGAATTACAAGAGGACGATATTCATAGTCTATCTCGGGCCAAATCTATAGGATTGGAGATTCGGTTCGAAGCTGTATTGTAGGCCTTTGCTATATTCAGGGATCACGTTTTAGACTTAACAAAGGCTTATCATTTGTGCAACACCGTTTCGTTACCTGATATGAACATATTATTAAAGGCTTGTTATTTACATTAATTTTTACTTCTCCATCTCTTAAGTATAAAATATTGATACTTGATGTTCATCAATGTAAAATGATGGGATGGTATTCCAATAATGATGTTCTGTATAAATGTTCTATATCATTATGTTTTTTTAATTATAAATCTTTTTTAATTACAGGTACTTGTCACTAATTGTCATCGTTGCCTAGTAGATGTCCCTTCGTAAGTGAAATTAGAAGTACGATCTTAATGAAATTGTTCGTTTGTTTATTACATTAAGTAACCTTGAACAAGTATTACGGATTATCAAACGAATTTGACTGGGGATCGTATTTCTAAGGATATTAATTTCCTCTATCCATATTGTTTGGTGAGAATCTAATGAGAATCTTTTCAAATTAGATGTTACTAGTTACTTTATAATCATTCAGATATGAAACATTTTGGGCACGGATATAAACATACTTAATTATCATTTGCCTAACTTTCCACAAAATTAGTCAAATTACAAGTCGTTGGTTTAGTAGTTTCTAGACTAAAAACCTAATTCCCTGAGTTGAGACTTAGTTTGACTACAATTTGCTCACTAGAACAACGCCTATTAAAGTTGGCCCTTTTAAGGTCCCTTTTGTAGGTAATGCCACTTTATAATTGCTATTTTAACTGCGGAACACCATATGGACCATACGTGTGTATTATTTTGAGCCTGACAAGGCTCATAAGAAATAGATATTGATATCATTTTTAAAAATAAATCTAAGAATGGGTATGCGTGGTAAGAAGGGTTTTTTTTTTAAACACACATTATAGTATTACCTAATTTCCGCAACTTTGCATTAGTTTGTTACAATAGTAAACGTAATTAAATTCTGTAAACTCAGATTTCCCCCATATTCATGAGGCGTTAACTTAATTATACCTATTATAATGTGTGTTTATCTTCCCTTCACGCATGAGTAGAAAAGTTGACTCAACGGAAAGGGTTACTATCTTGTTTATACTTGATAGACAAAAGGGATTCTATGCTCATCACCAAGTACTTAAGGTATCGGGGAGATTTTCGCAGCTCAACATTTTTGTCATATCTTTTTCTATAAAGCCTCTCAGATTTATGTACTCGTATTTCCCTCAGCAGGTCTTTAGCGTCAGGTGGAAATCGCTATAGCAAATGAATAACTAACTTTGTCAATAAGCTCAATATTACATAAATCGACAGCGTTACTGGTACCTAAAACACTAAACTGTGTGGAGTGCTTAAATTTAACAGCCGAACTGTAACACACGTTTTAGCTTTAAATGTTTCCCTGGAGTTGGCCCGCCGAGACTTGGGACCAATTATTGAGGACGTTACTACCCAACCACCGACCGGGGCCCTGAAATATTGACCTTAAAAGCCCATTAGTGTCCAGTTTGGACCCACGATAAGCCGAATTTGACCGATTAAGGATATAGAGTTGTGATTTGGGAGCAAATTTTGGAGGACCATGATTTCGTACGGTAGGCAGCTAATTATTGTTGAGATAAAATTATTGTACAGTAAATTGAGCTGGCAATATAAATTACTTAGTCCTATAACACAATTAGAGGTTCTGAACATAAAACAGTTAGTTGATTTTAGTTATGTAGAGATTAAGTAACATTATGAGAAGTACTTTATGATCTACTTAATGTTTAGATTATAAAGACAGAGCTTCTCGTATAAAGTACATAAGATTGAGCTGTGATATTAAAAAGATAAAATACAGTGAGAAGGAAATATTGACAGACACAATGTCTTTATTATCTATTTGAAAAATAAAAATGACGCAATGTTAACAGAAGACGTATTTCATGAAAATGACGGATGTAAAGCGCAAGAAAAAGATTACAAAGAATAAGATACAATCAAAAGTATTTCCGTCAATTTGAGGATTAAAACAATAAGAATATAATCAAAGGAAATGTGATTTTATAAAACTAAATGACACTTTATAAATTATTCGTTATTTAATGCTTCTTTGAAATTTTCCTCAATTAGTTTTTGTGATTTCTTCGAAATCTATATAAATTATATTATTGATTTTGATAACGTTAAGTATGATATCTATAAGTAGACTGATAAGTGAGACTTTAATGTCTAGTTTCAGTGTACAGCTATCATTTTATTATCTACCACGTCAAAACAGTAATATCAGTGTTACTGATAAACGGGTAGCGCTAATGTGTTTTGATAATTTATTTTTATCAAGATCTACAACTCTTACATGTTTGTGTAATTCGATAGTTGATTTCCACGAAACCAATTCGTTCATGAATCTTATTTAAATAGCTGAGTGTGCTGTATTACATACTTTCAGGTTTTCTTATTTCAATCTGCTATCCAAGTTTGGAAAAAGAACCACAATATGGCACACTCATTCAAAGAGAAATTGACCTTGATTGTTGATTTTACATTTCGAGGTCACATGATATGACCATCAAAAAATTTGTATTAAAGTAATCAAAAAACTTTCGTGTCATCGGACCGCTTTCAAATGCTTCGTCCACGAATGGTTCGAGACTTAGTTCAAGGGTCACATAACACCTCGCAATAATCATTTTCGCTTCTGGATGGTCATCTGCTATTATAATGCATTGTTTTGATTTGTCTTGACGCACCATCTCCATTGTTCCCACACGTGTTAAAGATCGTGTTTGGAAATAATGAGTCATTTCTATTCAATTCACTTTGGAGCCGAACTCATTCATTCTAGATAGCCAACCCCAATTTTCGTATAGTTCTCTCTCTGTTATTAATGAACGTAGTAATAACTGCTTTTTAACAATTACATTCTATGAAACATTTCTTATTAATTCTCTTCACAAATATCTCACTATCTTTTTTTTGTCTAATAAACTTGCATATTTAAATGTTGAAATTTTTCTTTCAATAAATGATGACCCGTGATTTGAGTTGTCTTTGAAATTAATCAATTCATCTGCTCCAAATATAAAGTGCCGTCCTTTGAAATAATTTCGTCGTCGAGTGCCATCTATAGCCGTGTCATTGTTGCCTTCATTCGTATTCCTTTATGCGTGTCAACTGTTCAACGGTAAGACCCCGAGACTTGACTCATTCTTCAAGACACAATGTCTGTAAGCACATCTTATTGTACCCGTCTGATGTCTACAATTGATAAATGGACACTCTCGCTTCCTCCTTCGTAGTGATTGTGAGCCGATGAGATTTACTCGCATTGTTGGCATCGAGTGTCGATTCAATCATAATGGTGTTTACTACCCTCGCTTTACTTTTTTCAGAGAAAATGAATCTTCATTTATCATGGAAATGAAAGTTTCTGTTGTATTTGATAAAATTTTATTAATTATAATATTTTCCTGTTTCCTTTGCCATGGGATTTATTTGAGATCAAATTTAATTTATCTCGAGTATGACAGGCGCCAAATAAATTTGCTATAACGTTCATTGACATATATATATACTTGACTTTCTTGGTATCAAAAACAGAAATAAGGACATTAAGCTGTCCTCAGTCGACTTCTATCGTGATCCTTTATGTTCTCTAGTAATGAAAAACGGTTCTTAATTCTGGTATCTTCTAAGGAATATTAGAGAAATGTCAATGTATTTTATTGCATGTTTATCTGGCGCCTACTATAGTTCCATTTTTTTATTGAATATCTTTTATTAAAAAATCAAGTTATATTTAAAACTGTAAACTCGTATTGCAAGTTTTTGAATTACACCATCAATTTACCGTCATGTCGATGAAACCAATCAAGCAATTCACAAGGCCGAAAGTCCGTCGAATGTCACCCACACGTCATTGTTTAATTTAATTGTTTCTCGCAACCGACGCGGCGAGATGATATACAAATGTTATGACACGCGTCACGTTTTAAAAAGACCATTAAAATGTTTATCATGATAAAAATAATACTTTATCAAACAAACGAGATAACTTCAATCACTGCTGCTATCATAATCCTTATTTCCATAAAATTAAAGATATAATCAAACAGATGCATGATAGTAATATTAATGTAACGAGTGTTTGCTTGAAATGGGACCGTGAAATAAAGCAATTTACCATATGAGCGTGTGTAGAAATAACAAAAAGAAACGTTGGAACCGTTACGTCGGCTGAATATGTAGAATCTTTGACCATGGCTCGGGCGTACCGTTAGCCTGCGCCTGACCGTTCGTATTGTATTGTTCTTGTGACGTATGGTATGGCCCCGTGGTAAAAGGTAAGCGACCGATGATTTTTGATTTACCAATGGTACAGTTTAAAATGCTAATGTTGGTTATATTCTATTACTAACACGTAAGCATAATGCTGTTGATAGTTTTAGTAATGCGTTAGGTACAGACATTTTCCGAAATAGGTTTGGTATAATCAGAAAAATAAATCAAAGTAAATAACATAAATCATCTAGTTGATAAGCTTATTCTTAAAGCTTGATTTCATACAGATCGCCTTTTTTCACATACTTAGTTTCAATTCGCGATAACGAAATAAGCTTTGCACAGGACGTCTAAATAAATAGGTTATGCCAGCCACTATTCAGTGAATCAGCAGTAATATAGTTTTAAAATAAAAACTAGTAAAAATGGGTGCGACCTTACTATGCCGAACACGGAAAGAGTATTGAATGCAGTGATTTACATACCGCAAACGTGTATGCGAGCACGTTACACACATGTCAAACTATTGTTTTCCGTTACAGAAAGATATAAACAAGTTGCTAAATTATCTGTTTGAATCTTTGTTTTTTCGCGAATTAAAAGTCTTTACAGAAACTCCCAAGATTTTTTGTTCAAAAGGATTTCCAGTTTAAGAACCTAACGTCTATTTACATTACAAGTAGGTATTGAACAGACAGTGTAAGTATGGAAAGTAGGCCACTTGTGAATTCCAAACAAAATTGGGTAGTGATTTGTATAATATAACGTTAGGATCTTTAGTCGGTTCAAAAAAGGCCTCAGAGTAAACATACGCACACTCTTGAGCTGAATATTGGTCAACACGACCTTTTTTCTGGACAACTGTAGAAACCATGATAAGTGTCTGATTACCATTTTATTTTTGTAACTAAAATGTCTTGTTGTAGTTTCTCGAAGCAGTAGGTGACTAAACCAGGAATAGATTTTATGGGTTTAAACATCGGTCATACTATGTAAGTCGTTGAATATTTCGTTTTCTTTTGGCTCGCGCAGTGAAAACACGTCTTAATGCAAGCAAACGCTTCCGTGTCTACTGAATTATGTTTATTTTATTTTCAGCTTTATTAGGTCAAGAGCCATAAGAGTTAATAAACTGTGCTATTTTAAAAATATGTTTTGTTTTTAGTTAAATTGAGATATTGATTATAGCACTTTTATTACATTGCACTTTTTCAAATAGAAATGGTAGTGCTTGTAATACTGTGATGACAGCTGAGAAGAAAAAATATGCTGTCCTGAATCCAAACAAATACCATGGTGTTATGATGATGGTTGATGATAAAATATTCAAAATCGTGTAAATTGCAATTGCTTAGAGCTACGTAATCTTTAATTATAATGTTGCCCTGTCAATTAAGATACAGAAGCAGGTTGCAAAAATCTTGCTCTCCATATCACCCTAAGAACAAATTATAACTTCAAGAAATGATCATATCAAATAAAGTAAAGATATTTCCAGCAAGTATTTTAATCAGTATATGAGTGCAATAAATATTTACAATAGTAACCGTTCACCGCTACTAGCTACTTTCGAACACCATAATGAGCCATTTCCTTCAGCAAACGTAGAAACTAAAGCGGCGTAATTTGTCGTCGTTTTCTTAAAAGATCTAACCATTGAAGAGGCTGTAACAGCTTATTTAAAAGTAGACCAGCTAGTTTTTGAAATAAAACAAAAGACTGGTGATTGACTAAACGTTTTACCTAAAACGAGGGATTCACTAGTCACAGTTAGTTGCCAGGGGGCATGCCTGCGGGCAATGTCTCTTCATGTATGATGACCTCGCTACTATAGATCTGTCTGCCGGCGATACTCACACACTTAACAGACGTATGATAGATTGGTAGCAACTCGCTCTGGCGGATAAAGACCACATACAGGCCTGTGAGCAGGTCCATCGCGTAAATTAATTGCTGTTGCAGACTAGGATTCATGAAATCGCGACATCCTGAAGACCGACATAATCGTCCGCATCGCAGGCCTAAAATATATAATTGATGTGGATATCGAAAGATCGAACTAACTGGATCTGGCTACTGTTGCTTCTGTAAACATTTTTTTTAATATAAATGAATAAGTCTGAGACAGTCAAGGCTAGCTTTGCCTTGAATAAATTCTCATCTCTGCCCTAGATTACACTGTATAGGCATTGTGGTACAAAATTTTAATAAAGAACCAGTTGAGTAAACACAGAAAGGTTCATAAATAAATTTGTGAGCTATTTTCAATGCTCTGTTAGTCGTAATGCTTAATTGCTATTGTAGGCGTAGTTAACAAAATGTAAACTACGATTAACGGCAATTTACCTAATGTTTGCAACGACATTGATTGATATATGTACAACACTAGGTTTTATCGTTTTATGAAGTAATGTTTTTCATGTACAACATGGAGTATTACTTATGTTTGTGTTAATGATTTAGGAGTCTTTATTGAACTAGTCTTTATTGTTTAGTGATCAATATTTTTTATATCTGGCTAGCTGTTGCCACAGTTATATTTCAAATTCATTAATCAGTTTCTCGAGTTCAAAATAGATGAATGCTCATGTTCCAATAAAAAGTAGAAATTGGCAAATATTCGATACAGTTAAAATCTGTAAAAACATAGTCTAGGTTTATCAAAATCCGTGTCAATACCCCGAGGTTAAGGATTTTCCCGAGTTTACGGATGAAAGAATATTGGGAATATCAGTGTTTCTTATCTGATCAGTTAAGTCGGGTACTTGCTTGGCTTTGCCAACTAATACATCTTCAAAGTCGACTCCTAATAATTGGCACGACACTGCAACATCACTCCCAGTAATTTATGTTCATCGGTATAGTGTTACCTCATCTGTATGCGGTAATTATCTTCACCATATACACCGCAAGATTATGTGCAAACAAGCACATGAATCTTAACCAACAATCGATTGCCGGTATAGACGGCACGATTACGGACATCGAATAGGCTTTGCATTGATAAGGTAGCGATGTATAGAATACCATCATTACAAAGCCTATAATAAGCAATGCAGACAATGTGACAGGTGTACTCTGTCTCGTCAAAGAGTCTATTAAAATAGCCCTCATAGCAATCAGTAGTTACAAAGGACGAGCAGATGACAATGAGGATTCTGTGTGGATTTGTTACATTTCTTCGTAAACAATGAGTGTCGTTGATCCAAAGTTAAAGCGTGTACAAAATTATCTAATTGTGTATGTATTACCAAATCGTGTGCCTGCAGCGTTTGCCAAGGCCGCTGCCATTGACCGTCGCCTAGTCTTGTTACTCTCATTAATAAACATTTTACATTCATCGTAATACTATCTGGAACCGGTTTTTAAAAGTGTGTCGGATGATTTCTAAGATTCTGCCTTAAAGCTTTGTTTACAAAACCATCTTTATAAAGTTCGGCTCAGTAAATGTAGGACAGTTAATTAATTCCGACGATTAGAGATTTATGGTATATTTATAAAATATGGTAATTGTTGACGATTTCGTGTGGGCTGTTTAGGAATGTTGTCTTAAGCTTCTCGTTATAAACGGTGCTATACTGACCTTAGATCTGCGTGTAAGTGGAACGGAAGAGGAGGAGGCATATACATAAGTGTTAATAAGAAACGTTATTAGTGAGATACAGATATAGATAGATCAAAGTAGACGTTTACACGCGTACATAAAAAAAGAAAGCAATATTAAAAAAAATATCACATTCTTAAATATGACAGGTAATATGTAATGTGATTATCAGGCCCATAAACACGTCGTAAATCCTAGCGGTTCTGATCCTTATCATAACCCTTTAAGGTTTATTGTCCGTTAAATTTTCTCAGATCGGGTCATCGCTGGAGGCTCCGGAACCGTTCCAGACAGCATTCTCGGCTTTATAAATGTCACATTAATGTTTTATTTTTCTCCTTGTGTACAATACCACCATTTGTTCACTTAATTGAATAAGAGATGTTTAAAAAACACTGTTAATGGCACCTTTAATAAATGTATAATTATTGGAAATAAAATAAGAGAATACTTCAATTTATTTAGACATAATAATAATTTATAAAGAATAAACAAAGTTGACTCAACCGAACATCTTGTACCTTTGATAGCATAGGATCCACAATTAGATGATTTTCAAAGTTCTTTATCAAACAGAAACCAACATGTCTACTGAATAAGCCAACTAGCTCGATACTATAGCGGCTAATGAATTAATGAGTTTCTTTTCAAGCTCGCTTCGCACACCGTATTGGGAAACCTGTTAAATATACGTTACCGTTACGTGTATCGTCAACGGAGGCATCTCGTATAATGTACGCTTTATTGGATTAGGCTGCTGGGCCATTGACATAGGCTATGTGAGGACCCGTTCCGTTACATCTAATATGTCTATCAACCTTTAGTTCTTCACTATCGTCTACCTCTAGAGTATCTATATTCATGTGTTCTTTAACCTCGTTACTTTTATTTTCTTAATCAATTTTGATGTGTGTTTCACGTGGAAAATTGCCGTTTTCTATTATATTTATATGAATATTCATAGCGGTTGTTACCTTCAATTATTTTGTTTCTTTTACCATTCATGGTGGTACTTTAGAGAACACGAGTGTTATTTGAAAATTATTTTTTGGGTAAAGTTGTTGGTACTTACGGTTCCGTTATTCTATGTTTTGTATTGATTGAGAACACCTGCTTTTATTACTAAATATTTATATTTTTATCAGATTGTATTTTCAAATCTTTATAATAATTCTAATCAAACCAGTTCGTATTCCACAATCATGTTATTGAATATTAAATAACGACATCAACGGTATCTTTTTAAAGTTGTCTTTCAAGTTTGTATGCATCACATCACCTAACCTTGAGTACCTCGTGTTGCCTTCATATTTCCATTCCATTCCATAAGTGATGGACGGACGACTGCGTCACTTTATCTCTTTTTAATGTGTAATTACACTTGCAGATTTAGTTTAGCAATCATATCCAATTGAGAATTCGCAACCACAGCTCTGGATGTTTTCATATTATGATGAATGCATACATTGTATGCCGTGGGCACTTATTATTACGCTGAGCCTTTTGTTCGGGGGAAATTATCACGTTGCGTAATATCCGTTGTAGTGTTTGTGGGTGCTGATTATAACTGTTTCCGATTCTTTGAGTTTTGAGGTGAAATCCGATTGCTATTTATCGAAATGCCGAATTTTAACTCTTTTAATTTTTTGCTGTGTTAACAGTGTTAATTTTTCACGTGGCTGATTGATTGATAAGCCAATTTTATTTGAAGGTATTATTTCTGTTGATTTTATCTTTGTATTCTCGGTATCTAGTTGCTGTTGGTTAGTAATTAAGCTTATTATTTAAGTTTATGTATTCAGTTAAATGTTTTGCAGTTTTTATTTCGACTTAAGCTTTCAGCGGGCACATATCTCATTCCAACTGTATAAAACATGTACTTATGCACAAATAGTTTACCATTACTCTTGAACGCAAACACAAATACAAACGAAGCTTTCAGCGTCTGTCATATTGATAAGCATGGAATCAGGTAAGAGTGTACCCTGACGTCTCACACATTAGTCACCAGCCGACATAAATCAACATCTAACGACATTTTCATGTAACTGTCACTTGTTAGAACATTTTGTTTTAGTGAAGATACATTTAAATGTGACATGTATTAATTAGATACGTTTTCCTTGGTTTCGGTAATTTTCATAATCGGAATCGTGGTCAGGCAACATTTTAAAAGAAGTTTTGAAGCTATATTGTAGGTTATCAGTAATGATTGGATTAATATTATACAGATATAACATTCTTATTTACTACTGGGATTATGAAAATATGGAACCGTTAATTTTTTACTAGGAAAAATTCATATTTCCTGGTGGCCACGTGAGCAAAGTAATATGTAGGCAAAAATTGTGCCCCTAACGTTTTTAAGTAATCTTATCGGTTGGTGAATTATTTTTATCCTTAAATAAAACATTTTTACCCAATTAAGTAAGTAAGAGGAAAACCTAAATAAAATGTTTTACCGTGTTATTGTAGACTTACGCAGTAATCAAAAGGGACCTACAGAAGTAGGTTCGCATGTACTCGTATATCCATCCAATGGCTTGATTTTGCACCCGAGTGTTACACTGGCAGAGATAGGTAATACATTTAGATTATAATATTATTGAAAGTGCAATTTAAAATGGCTGTGAATGAAAAGTTTGTCTAATCAACTTGAAATACATCACAAAAACCTGCCCAACTTTAATAAAGATAACCAATGATTCTTAAAACCAAGTTTTCCCATTTTATACAACTTTTATTATACGCTGTATAAAAGTAATACACCTTGTATATGAAAACAGGTTCATGCTCTCATAATTTTCGGGTTTATAAGGCACATTAATTTCTTGGGTCGTATAAAACACTTGGATCTAACTATTTAATGCTTTACGTGACTAAATGAGAAACTACAATAAGGTATTTCACGCAGAGTAATGTAGAAACTTGACTAAGTAATGTTTTAGAGAAGCTAATAACTATTGTACGAACTCGGTGTTAAGAAAATGACGGGTTCTCGCGAATCTATTCTTAGCCCGGTCCAGACGTTGAGTGAGGGGTCTGTGGATTGACAATGATTTACTAAACGGTTCGACGATTAAAGGGATTCTTGCTATCGGATTGTGGTCTAAATAAACGATAAGTTTTTAGCATATGTTATTACTAGTTACATAACTATCAATCACATACCGTTAAGATGAAGGTAGATGAAATATAAGCACCTATTTTGAATGGAAGATAGAAATAGACCAGGTACGACGCATAACATAAAAAGCCACAAAATTAGTGACTTATAGTTGGGAAAATATGCGTCACACACAACCATGCATAAATTATTGTTTTTATTAAATTTTTATTACCGACATGATTGTCTTAGTTACAATACAACACTCATATTGGTCATAGACTCATATCCAAAATATTGACATTTGTTTATTTTGCAAGGCAATCATCACCTGCCTAGCCTTTTCCCAAAAATGTTGGGGTCAGCTTCCATTCAAACCAAATTCATCTGAATACCAGTATTTTACGCAGAGCGGCTGCCTACCAGACCTCCACACTACCCATCAACTGGGTAACGCGGTACAAGGCAAGGCAGTAAAATTATTAAATTTGTTGCTTAAATACCGATGCAAACAATGCATATCTTCGTATAGTCGCTTGCACAATGTTTGACAATTTGCACCGCCCGCGGACAGAAAATCGTGTTTTTATGTAAATGTATGCCTAAAATTAATTAGCACACTTATATCAGCTATACTCCTAGGTCATTGTTTTCGCTTAGAACTTTTAATCAATATTACGGACAGAATAATTCAATAATATTTATTTATTATAAACTTTATTGCAGGTACACCAAAACAAAAAGGAGATTTAAAACTAAAACACACACAACGGGCGGCCTCATCGCATTCCGCGATCTCTTCCTCAGACAAAAAAACTACCTCTCATATTCTTATTTATTTAAATTAAAGGTCTCTCCTATCTTACGTATGAAGGTAATTCTTTACGTCAACACCCCCATAGCCGCTTTAATATGTATGAAAATGACTCCCATATTGGCTTTTCTCAGTTTTCGCCTTCTTTCATTTACTTCCTTATTTCCTCGACGATGTCATAAAAATCTTCATACGATCATGTGGAAACATGGGATAGTTTAATTAATAAGACTTCCTTTTTGCTGAAACGTACTCGGATGAAATTAACCCCTGTTGGTCGAGACAATTTTGCCTGAAATAGCTTGGAGCCTCCGGCTCGGACTAAATTATTTTGTTCCTGTAATTCAACTGTGCAGTATTTTCTTCCCTAGAAAGAGTAATGAGCTGGACTTTATAAATTGTTGGAAATGAGGTGTTTATTTTAATGTTGAAGGTGAATTGTAGTCCTGTAATTAATGTTGTTCAGTTTAATCCACTTTTTTGTGTTTGCAATTGCTCTTTGTTGGATAGTTCGTAATAAAGAATTGATTTGAGTTTCATATTTAATTAATCTGGAATGAGGGTCTGATGAAGAGAATACAATGTTATTTCTAGATATTTTATTTCCTCGGATGCGTAACTTTTACCAAGTATTTTTGCATATACGTCTACCTTATCTGAGAATAGTAATGGCATAATAATGTATAGAAAGTTCCCAAAGTGACCGAGTACGCATAAATCTCGTTCTAATCGAATGGACCTTTCCCCGCCCGTTCGGAAAGTGAATCCCCCATATCGGTTGCTATCTGTTAACCTTCGGCTCTTTTCGTGTCCGCTCGTTTAGTTGTCGTGCGATCATCCGCACTGATTTACTCGTGCCATCTCTGTCTGTGTTTTGCTCTGTAGGTACAGGTATAAACAATAATGATTCATCTTTTACTGTATTGTACAGTAGTCTGACAATTAATTTAATATTCAGAAAGACCTTGAGGCGTGTTTGACGGCATAAAGTAAAATTATTTAATAACTGTGATCCAATGTCTTTTAATGCGTAATTAAAACAAGTAATAATGCCGGGAAAGTTTTAGCTTTCGTTAGTTTATTACGTTCAGTCCCTGCGGAGGATTCAAGTTTCCATGAGACAGACTAGCTGTAAAGAATACAAGCTATAATAACTTGCTTTTACATAAACCAATTTATAAGTGCCAAACTTAAAAGACGCTCAAACTATTAGAATACGTAGGTCAAAGAGCGAAAGCTTCTTTAATTTGGGTCTATATTTTTTTAGGTCAGGTTTGAAAAAAAGGTGACGCCTGTTGTTATTCTGTGATAATTTACGCCTACCGTTTTTTGAATTTCGCAGCTCCTGATTTGGTCGCCCAGGTCATCGGTCTTTATTATTTTGATTTCTTCCAATTATAGAAAACGATTCGTATAGAATAATTATCATATTTCAATTAAACTCGTTACTACAATTTCTTCAGCTCCAGAATATCATCTAACACTTTCGTCATTGCACGTACTTTCCATGACATTAAGCCGGGGACACAATCACGCGGCGGACCGCCTAGCGAAAGCATCGCACTTTCACCGCTACCTGCGACCTTTGACAGCTAAAGGGGTTCGTCTGGTTCCGACGATCGATCGGCCTCGGAGGCCAACGTGTGAACTGTGTGATCTATGCATTAGCACGTTAATCGAAGAAAATGTCATTCCATAAAGTATTCGACGGACGGTACACACGCGAAAGTCTTTGAAGAGCCGAGTTCTGAAGATAATGTAAGATGTGAGGTCATAGGTTAGATATTATTAGCAGATATCTCTATGACGATAGAAGAAAGTGAAATTTTTAATGAGAAGACTAAGTTTATTTATAGCGTTGAGAATTTTGAGGGCGACACGGTAGATAAATATTCTTTAACAGATGAAATGCTTTTTCTGCTTAAATTAAATTCCTCTATTCAATTGTATAGTAACAAGAGAAATAGTATCTTAACAGGTAGCATTTTGTAACTTTTTAGTGGAAATCAATAACTGGTATAAGGGTGAATAAAACAATGAACCCAATATTCAATTAACCAGTAATCATACAGAAAGTGTATTTAATTTCGTTATCTTACTAAAAACTCAATAAACCGAATAGGGAACAGACAGATGATAATATTTTCACTAAAAGATTGACAACTTGGTATGTGTAACCCTTTAGCTGTTCAATATGTGACCCAGTTCAAAACGAGGTGGGATTGCTTTTGGATATAGATCAACGAAATGACACTATATTTTGAATAGAAGCAGGACTGTTATCTTTGTCAAAAAAGCCTGTATACTTAATACTTTTTGGATTTTGAAATGTAGTGTTTTATTCATATATAATTTGAGTATACAATACCAACAATAAAGTAATAAAGCCGAAGGTCACATTCGATTGTAGACACATAAAAATGAAAAGAAACCAATCAACATTCTTTTATGAAAAGTTAATAAAACATGACTTTATTTGACCCAAATTTTAAACACTTTTTTTGGATGGGAAATCATCATTCAATGATTACTTCCATTCTGGGCCGAGCAGAAGGGACTGTCAGACTCTAACAGGCTAAAACCCACCCGTGTTCCTCCTAATGCCCTTTGCGTTAAACACTACTACGTACAAGAGCGTGGCCTACCTTCGTAAAAACTTTTAACGAAAATCGATTTCGAGAAAACTTTTTTGTCTGTTGACCTAATCTTGATTATGTCAGTGAGGACGTGAAATTGAAATGACGTGTTACGTCACAAAATATTTGTTCACAAAAACTTATAATATGTCAACGCGTCTTTCATTAGTTCCACTAAAGCTTTTAAGAAATACATTGAAATATAATTGATGGTACTTTGTATTGTTTCATCTATCGTGATTTAGACAACAGTTAACTCGTGTTATGTAAAAGAATTATGTCATTGCGTGCTTGCGTCGAAGATTGGAGTCGCTTTTGTTGAAATTAAACTATTATTTACACGCATCGATTCGACACGGGAGAATTTTGAATAGTGTTTTTTATGAATGAAGAAACTGGTTAAAATTAGCTTAAAGAAAGTGACTCCACAATTATTCTTTTCAAAGTTATCGAAACGAATTAAAACGATCGTGAAGGTAAAGTCATAAGTGACATATTACATCGAAAATGTATCAATTTTCATTAAAACAGAAATAGGACCACTCATTTCTGATATTTTAGTGTAGTTCATGAATAATTTTAACACTACGAATGTGTATCGTGCGTGATCTAAACCCTTCATAGATTTAATCGTGAGCCGCCGGAAACGAACATTGCTAGTACAACAGTACCGACTGTAGGTTTCAATTTATTTGCCGTGTACTTCGAAGAATGTCGTGCAAGAAATTGTTTTTGCGAGAATACTAACACCTTGGGTGGGTTCATTAATTTTCAATTCAGTGTTGCCATAAAACAATAATTTCAACACCACTTTAATTGGTGCCATTATTTTCCGAATTAATACGGTTGTATGCTTTGAGTTAGCGTTTTTTGAAGTCTGCACGAGAATCGATTGTCGCAGAATAGTTACAATGGATAAAGAAAATAAGCTAGTTGACAAAAACAAAATTAAAACAAGCACAGCTTGAAGATGATCCTATGAACATCCTATTTATTTGCCAATTGTTATATAGGTAAAATTAGTTCTTTTTAGTTTAATAGTTTAAACTAAAAAGAAGAAAGATACACATAAAATAACGATGGCAAAATTTATGGTAGGAAGAGTCGAATAAATAGAATAAATTGCTAGGATTGAGTTTCAAGATGTAATCTGAACTGTAATGTTCCAGTGTTGCACAAAGGCCTCCCTTTGTACCAAGCTTCCCGGTTCAGCGCTTCTTACGGTCATTCCTTGGGTGTCAAGTTTTAGTACAATAACCAGTTGCCTCTTTACTGAAGACTTATAACTAGAATATAGCTGAAGGGACAAGTAGATCGATTTTATTTGCCATTATGCTGAAACTTTATAATTTACATTCTTTGGGAATTATCTCTTGAATGTTAAACAGTGGAAGATTATTTTCTAAGTGACTCGAAATTTTATTGCTATTTTGTTTAATTTTAAACAATTCAATATATTTTACCCGTACAAATTCTGATTTTCCTTTATTGTCATTGATTCCTTTTGAATCAACTCTACAAACAATATCTTCATTGTTTCATCTATCTGCTTCGAAATCTTTGTAATTTTGATTTAAATATTCAGGTTGACCTTTTCATTTCATCGTCCTCCATCAGCACGTGTATTCACGATGTGTCTTTGTTTCAGGTGAGCACTCGCATAATTACGCAGAAGACGCGCGCGTTACGCGCCCGCCGAGACATCTCGCAGAGGTAACGTGACACTTTCACTTGGAACTTCCTCTAACTTTATTATACACGCTAAAAGGAAGGGTAACGCAGGTTATGCTTTTGAGACCATCTTTGTCTGTGTGTGCGTAGGTGTGATTACTGAAGTGATTTTGGTAATTGAGGTGCATATAGAGTGACTGAACGTGTCAGAGATGTCTATCACTGGATGCATGGTTTGTGTATGATTGTGTATCATATTGCATTATAAGTTTACAACATTAAAGGTCGCCGTGTGCCCTTTAATTTTGTAAACTTCACGAACTAAAATCTGTAATGCTAATTTGTGAATCAATTGCTAATTTATGTGATAGTTATTCTGTACCCAAGCTTTATTTAACAGAAAGCTTTATCGCCAAAAAACATTCATGTAAATCATCAGATTTAATTGCCACCACGGCATTAAAATCACTGATACAACAGAACAAATAAGCTTTATTACAGTTTCGACTCGCACTAGCGTTTAATAATACCTTTAATTATTACTCAAAAACACACAAATGATTACGTGACGTCACTATCATAGTAGATTTATTTTCGTAGTAATAAATTAAACGCGTCTGTTGTACAGTTTCCAAACAAATTAATAAATTAAAATTGAGTGTAAACCCATAACCGGTAGGCGCTGACGTTATAAATTCTACAAAAAGCTGTACACCGTGCCATGGAGTACAAAACAGGCGTTCAAAATGAAATATTATTTCACTTTCAATGATATTTCAGTACAATTTTCCACTCACAATAATAATCTGTAGCGTAAGCAATTTTAAACGTGTTGAATTGAGTTCGCAGAAGACTCTATCGAGAAGACAATACTGTTGTTAGAAATGTGTGAAGTGTTGCGTATCGTAGGCAACGGTCCATCCTTGTTCAAATGAACTTATTTAAACAATACACAGGCAATTATATACCTACAAGTATTAATATTTAAATTGTTACAAGAATCAGCATTGCCATTCAACGCGGCAATGCTGCCAGTTTTCTGGGCACTTTTGCCATTGACAGCGATGTGGATGAACTTTATGATGCCCAATGATTTTCTTTTTGTTTATATACGCGTTTGTACATGATTCGCTTGTTTGCATTTGCTATGTTTAAAAAAATATTAAATTATTCTTAGGCTAATTTTACTGGTTTGAAATTTTTGGAGCATTAAATAATGCATCTGATAACATCTAACTCCAAACTAACCCGGACTGCGAATGAAGTTATGCAAAATTTCTATTTAAATGTTCTCTATTTCCGCTTGACTAACTCATTAAGGTTTTACGAGATAATATATCACTCATTATCGAATCATCCACGCATTTAGCCACAATGTCACAACCATTACCATAAAATTCGCGGTAACATTAAATGTTATTAATAATTTCATATATTGCAACCATGTACCTGATTGCAATATCAACATGTGCAAAATCAATTTATAATTTGTAATCAATGATGTATTAACACTCGTTTCCTGCGGCTGTAGTCATATTTTGTGCTTGTATTTTTCGTTTATTGGGTAGAATATTTGATGATTGTCTGAATTTATTTTTCATGCTGTCAATGAATGGTTGTTGTCATTTTGTACTATCCGTGCTTGAATGTGTTGCCGTGCTTGAAACATTTTTTTAAGAATTCTCTTCTTCCTCTCCATCATGATATTGTGCTAGATTTTTACGTTATAATCGGAATGTCGACGTCATGACTGTCAAAATTAATTTAATTTATCTTCGCCTTTTGCTACGCCAAGTCTTGTGTTGCCACAAATACATGTTTAAACACATGTTTTAATCTTATATATAGCGTAGCTAAAACTGGTTTCTGCGAATATTCATCCGTATCTACGAAGGTACTGGTTTGCAGTTTCACGTCTACGACCTAATCTTTCACTGCCATGATCTATAATCCAGCATCCACCGCTTAGTTTGCTTTAGTGTTGGTACTATTAAGTTTTGCTTAAATGCTATGCCCGGGTTACTCTCGGGTTTAGTTGCCTGTCACCACGAAAGCCGTTAATTAAATCCAACGGCATACGTTCGACTAATTGTGGAGCAGCCATAGGCCTCCGGGCATGCTGTGTCGATGTGTAAAGCCTGTTGGGTAAAACCGTACCGAATATTTTGTAAATGTAGCTAAAAAGTCGTTGTTATATTTTCAGCTAAAAATGTTTGTTTGAATTTTAAAAATGGCTTTAAAACTAGTCGGCTGTTTTGAAGTTAAAAATAATATTAATTTGCCACCAACAAATATATTTGGATTAGCGCTTCAGTGAAGTACTTAAAGATAACAACTAGAATATTATTTGCCACTATTATAACACCCTTATACTTATCGAAGGGTGCTCAAAGTAGTTGTTAGCCATCATTACTTGACACTCCCACTCACTCGATGGATCTACAAGTACATTCTGCGGATAGTTAATGTTCAGTAACAGGTGCGGCTACCTATAAGCGTTTCAAGGGGTTATGCGGCTTATAAGGCGTGTCTGGAAAGCTTCTACTTTGCCGACGCGCAGAAAGTTACAATCACCAACATTTATTTACCAAGTCTTAAACTAACGCAGTAAAATAAAAGTTCCGACTTAATCCTTGACTCAAGTTTCTAATGAATCTCGAATATTAATGACATAGTTCTCACCAACACCTAAGTAGGTAGTTCGAGCAAAACTTTTGGGGTAGTAATTTCACGCGTGTGAGTTTCATATAACACGATCGTTTTTCCTTATGAGTTGCAAACTTGTGATATCAACACCAAGTTTGCCAACTTGACGGTAAACTAAGCTGCAGTAACGTTGCGTTGAATTTCATAATACCTGCTTTGGCTCGGAAGGTTTTACCGAAAGTGTTTCAGGTTTGACCTCAATTTCTCAGACACTAAGCTCATTAGCGGCTACTTTTGATGCACGTAACGCTCGAAAATGAAGAGAAACTGTTCTAATATTATATCTAAAACAAAGTATACTGTGATGAAATATTTTGTAGCAGAACTTTAAAGAAAATATGCCAAGAGATGTTTTAATGCAAAATAAGACTGTATTTAAATTATAATCAAAAATAGATTTCTAGATGGTTTATTTTTACACAAAGGTATGGTTTTTATCTTACAAGAATAATTAGGTTTTCTATTATTACAAACATTGTATAAAAATAAATGTGTTAACAAAGTGTAAACGAAAGGAAACTGATGAAGCTTCGAGCTTCATCTGTTTTATTTTATAAACACAGTCGATCCCCAAAGAATAGGCTTGAAGTTGACACACCAAGCAATAAACATAGGCCTATATTGAATAACGCGGGCCAAATCACTTAACCCTTTTTTATTGATGAAGGAAACTTCCACATTGCAGTTTCAAGATCACTCACAATAGAAGACTGAATCTCTTAAGCCAGTAAGGCAGCGATAAAATGAAGCGCTGAAAGATATATTCCTAAAAGAAATAGGCTTTATTACATATAAACTGCGACTCACGCTGTAACAAGATCTTGTCGTTTTTTATGATCCTTGAGACGGCAAAAGTCGTGAACGAAAGCTTTTTACTGAAGATTAACATGACCTAAAAGAGTTATGTTTTATAGTTAGCTAATATTTTTATTTTATGGATATGTAATAAAGTTTCTATGGAAATTCTTAACCTTCATAAAAAAGAGGCAAGTTATGCGGGTCCTGCTATTAGTATAATTTTGTTGGGTAAGGTCGTACCAAGACCTGGCTGATAGTTCATTCATATTTTTAGGCATATTTAGATGTAAGTTGGTTTACTCGTTGCTTGCTACAGGGTGTATATTTTATCCCAAGTAGGCTTGACTATGGTGATTGTATATTTTAATTTGAATACAAAACGTTTTTAAAGTTCCTCTACATAAATACCATAATTTGTGTGCAGACCAGTCCAGAGGCACTGCAAGTAGTCAAAATATGTATCCAGTTTTACTTACTGAATTAGGGATGTAAACTGCAATATGTTTAATTGGGGACGTTAGAACAAAATCTAGGTAAGTATAACAGGATTCAGACTATTACGGTTAAAACAAATTCATACGTCATTTTCCTATTAATAAACTGATTAATGTCCGAAGCCGACTCCACGATATCCCTTTCCAACAACTCAATCTCTCAACAGACTAAACGAATCACGTGCCAACACAAAATGCTAAGTCAGTAATGTAATCACGGTATCTAATACATTAATATCTCATTCAAGTATCAAGATCGTGTGCGATGGTCACGGTAGCCGATTGAACGCCACTTGATACTTCCCTTGTTCGTTATGGCGCTTATTGTGTTCTGGCTACCTTTAGAACTGCTGTTAGAGTGTGTTTCCACTGTGCGAGCGGGTTAATTTGTTATATTTTTTTTTTATTTGTATTGGGTTTGCTCTTGACTCTAGTCTATGTCAGAGATGACAGAGACAAAGTCTACGATGGAGCGAGCCTACCCAGAAGGAGCCTGTTCACTCTATTTTTGAATAATTCGAATAAACAAATTTAGTTTCAGTTGATTGAACCAAATACTAGTAAGGGCTTACTCCCCATCTATATTTTTAATAGACGGGAAGTAGCCCTTCGAATTTTATAATAGAAAAAAAAAAAAGTTTTATAAAAAATAACAATATCATGTTAACTAACACTACGCTTAATAAATATGCTAAATCGGAAAAGTAATAGCTAGTAGCACCTATGATTTTAATTTCGTGCTTACTGCGTGTGAAGCAATATCATATGCATAACATGATAATGTTTATGTTAATATGTTACTGTACCGTGTGTGTATGTAAATTGATTGCTCATTACGTTACATCCCTAAACATTAATTTATATGCCTGTACTCGTAGGTGTATCCCTTTACTGGCCTTGGCTGGGTCATGTAAACAAGCAAGGATAAACTCGTTTTTTTTCTATATCCTTGTAGATATTTAACCTCTTTGCCCTGTAGTAGCTTGTTCTTTCTATTTGTTAAGTGTCATTATTCCTAACAAGTATTTTTCTTAGTACAATTTAGAATGATTTATCGATTATCTACGTCTTCCGTAAATACATCTCTATTTACCGGTATCACAATATTGACCTTGTTTCCAGCCATATTCTTGTTCATAAGCCGTTTGTTTTGTCTTTCTTTAACTATACTCAAAACGTTCTTTTCGTCATGTTTGTTTTTACTCCACATCACATGAATACTATGACCAGAATCGATCGGTTTTATGTCCAATTACCAAATCCTTCCAATTATTCATCAATAAAAATCAATTCCTTTTTTATCGACAGCAATTTTAAATTTCAAAGTTAACTCATTTAACTGTTCCAAATATAACCTCTGATCGTTTAGTAAGACTGAACTTTTACGAAGTTGATGACGACGGTGGCATAATGTTATCGCTTGTCATCTTCGATTAATGACACCTGCGTGCAAGTTGTTGTTTTTTCGATTATTTTTTATACCATTAGCTTTTAGATTTGTTAAAAGCTTTTGATTGATTGGACGCACATTCAAGTAATTTGTGCGTACAGGCCAACTGTATTGAAATACAAGTTATTTTAAAATTTTCATTTCTGTGGGTAAGTACAAGTTCTTTTTCATATGGTTTTCGAATTAGCTATTGATTTTTAAGGTTTCGAACAAAAAACGGAACCCTTATAAGATCACTCGGGTGTCTGTCTGTCCGTCTGTCACAGCCAGTTTTCTCCGGATCCACTGTACCGATTCTGTTGAAATTTGGACACATATGGACTTCTGTGACTCAAATACGGACGTGTTACGTAAATTATGAAAGTTTTAGTATAAGGGTCACTTTTGGGGTTCAAATTAGAAAATTAGAAAAAAGTTTTTTGAACAATATCGAATGACATATGGGTTTACTGTGAGGGTTTTATTTATACTTTTTTCATAATTTTAAAATTAATGGTTTTGAAGTTATTCAAGAAATGAGACGAAAAATGCACATTCCCCCTCTTACCTTCAAAACTACTGAGCCTCAAATTTTGAAAAAATTGAAAATAATAAATATCTACCTATAGATTACAGGAAAACTCATAAGTCTATAGTGTTAAAATGATATATTAAAAAAAAATCGTTCGGAACTCTTTGCATGCGAGTCCGACTCGCACTTGGCTAGTTTATGTTTAATGACTTATTAGGCATGTACAGTGTTAAACTCTCAAGGCTACAATTCTCATACTCAAAAAAAAAAAAAAAAAACTCATATAAATGTTAAAGTTATAATCGCACCAAATCTTCAAGTATTAATTCAGTACTTAAAAGCGATGAGTTTCGAAGCCGCAGGCTGATAAAGAATAATTTATTGAATTACTCTCCACTAAGATAAGTCTCAAATCTAAATTCAGACACAGATAATTTTAATATTTGTAATGAAAGAGATAAGACTGCGTCAAATCTTAGTACTAACTGGAACCATTTAAGTTCCAGTGGCTATTATAAGCGATGAGTCACCTAGCCGCAGGTTTTATTTATAACTAAGAATATTAATTTATAAAACAATTACATGTTAGATAAGTAAGCTTCTTCCAGTTTTATTGCATTCTCAACTATTAAAGCGCCGACCCTGCTGCACGCGATCTAGCGGTCAGCTTTCCGAGTTCTACGTTCCGCGTTCAGCGGATCAGCGTAATCTGAAGCAGTGATAACACGTCACATGCACTTTTTACTGAAAACCAAATGTCACTCATCTGCCTAGCCTTTTCCCAACCACATTGGGGTCGGCTTCCAGTCAAACCGGATTCAGCTGAACACCAGTGTTTTATGTGGAGCGGCTGCCTACCAGACCTCCGCAACCCATTAACTGGGTAACACGGTACATCTTGGCAAGACTGGAGTCAGATTTACTGGCTTCTGACAATCCGTAACGACTGCCAAAGATCTACAAATGACAGCCGAGACCAACGGCTTAACGTGCTTTCCGAGGCACGGAGGAAACTCGGTATGTTAAGATGGTCACCCATCCACAGACCAACCTTGGCAAGCGTTGCTTAACCTTAAAGATCGACCCGTGTGGCTGTTATTATTTAGCCACGAGCTCCTGAAAACCAAATGTCACTCTCAACCAAATTTCTCGCAAATCATAAAGAAAACGTTTTTCCCTCACTAATTTAATAAACGTTTTGATCTCTTAGCTTTTGCAAAAAATAAAACTCCGACAGAACGCGCGTTCACTTTGACCGTCGCGGTTTATCTGCTTTTATGTGATTCTTAGCCACCGCCACAGCATAGATTACAGTGAACGCGGAACGCAGAACTCGGACCGCTAGACCGCGCGCAGTGGGGTCGGCGCCTTAGTCGCATTGCAAATATTTGATTTCTTGATTAGATATAATTATTGTCTATCAAGATATCTTTTCGTCATTATTTCAGCAAAGTCGATTGTATTTGCCATGGTACGCAGTTATAAGATGGTCTGATAGCTTGATGAATGCCACGAGAGGTAATACGATAAATTATAATCCTCAAAATGTGAGAAACATAAGACTATGTGATGTCATTACGAGTAGGCCCATGTCACCTTTGGACTAAAATGATGGTAAATTCTTTGACTAAATTTAATTAAAAACAGGCAGCAGTAGACATACATCCTGTCTACTGCTGCCTGTTTTTAATTAAATTAATCCATCTAAATTTCCAAAATACACACTTTTCAATCAATATGCACACGAAGTATCATCTGCCTAGCCTTTTCCCAACTATATTGGGGTCGGCTTCCAGTCAAGCCGGATTTAGCAGAATACCAGTATTATACAAATAATTATCTACATCATCTGCCTCGCCTTTTCCCAAATATATTAGGGTCGGCTTCCAGTCCAGCGGAATACCAGTATTTTACGAGGAGCGGCAGCCTATCAGACCTCCACAACCCATTAAATGGGTAACACGGTACTTCATGGCAAGACTGGAGTCAGATTTACTGGCTTCTCACTATCCGTAATGACTGTCAAAGATCTACAAATGACAGCTGCGACCAACGGCTTAACGTGCTTTCCAAGGCACGGAGGAAACTCGGTAAATTAAAATGGTCACCCATCCATAGGCCAACCTTGGCAAGCGTTGCTTAACCTTGAAGATCGACCCGTGCGGCTGTTATTATCAAGCTACGAGCTCCTCAATATGCACACGAAGTATATCTAACTTACATTGTATACTCTGACCCACCACCTACATGTGACCAGACTGCAGTTGGTACCTGCTTAAGTAATTAAGGACACCTTGCAAACGATACGATTCGCTGCGCATGAGTCACTCTGTGACGTCATACGCAGAGCTTTGCAAAAATCAATCAATAGGCAGTGGCTACAGGTCACGCACTATGATCAGCCTGATTGATCTGCAAGGTCGTGATGTGTTGTTTTCAATGCCTTCAGCTGGCCGATCACTTTCACTTGAAGTCACGATTTAATAAATATTTATTGGTTAGACCGTTTCTTGTTATTTTGGAATTCGGATCCTTTGCAACTTAGGTACGGGTGTTAGAGAAATGAGTGTAGATTGCTATACTCATTAAACCCTATAAACTTTAAAAACTTCCTCATAGTCAAGATTAATAAAATTGTAAAAGATAATAGTAGAATAAAGAATAATTTAATTGAGAGGTGTTTTTACAACAGCAATGGCATTGGTATAACTTGTTTATTGGTACTTAAATTCTGTAAGAAGGTATTAATATAGCAGGCGCAGACGTTACTGATTCTATAAACAAGTCAGATATAATACAATGCCTCGGTATGTATTGCTCCATTTTGTATTTAATCAACAGGATTTCTCCGAGGAAAAATGAAGGAAGTTAATTATTTAACAAAATAAATTTTATTAGAATTCCCTGCGGAAAATACTTTTTAGATTCCGAAATGCCGTTTGGTTTTACAAAATTGTTGGCAGGTTGTAAAATTGCGTCCAGAAAATAGAAACAACCGAATTTGATATTGTTTCTCCTTGTTCGTTCATATTAATTTTGCCTCAAATTGCTTCGCCCAGTGGGAGGAATTGGGAATCTAATTAACTTTCAATCTGAGGCATTAAACTCGAGTTTGTTTTGAAGTGCCGTTTGTCTCTGTGTGTGTGACTGTGTATTTTAATTGGAAACATTTTGTGCGCCAATACCGTCTGGGGTTCGAATGCGATGGAGTAGATAATTAGAAAACAACAAGGCTAGGGAAAGCGTAGCAGAAGATGATTTGTCGAGGGGCTCCGACGCGAATATGTTTGCATTGATTGGTGGATTTTGAAATTTTGCAGGAAGTCGATTAAATTTTGTAATTGAAGTGTGATGGTTATACCATATTTTCTTTTCTTCCCTTTGGGAATAATTTCATTGTGCAAACAGCTGTGGAAGGAGTGCAATTATCTGCGAGAGTTTGTTTTTTCGCTTATGGTATCTATTTTAGGTAACTTCGATGCCAGTATGTTCTATCGTTGATCACATCATCCTAATATATAAAATTCTTCCGTTACTGAGTGACGGACAAACAACGCACAGCCGAAACTGATGGTTGTAGAAACCTGAAATTTGGCATGTAGGTTTCTTGGGGAGTGTAGGGGGGGCACTAAGAGAGGATTTCCCGAAATTCTTACGGAAACGCGAAAAACTGGTTATGCGCGTACAAAGTCGCTGGCAAAAGCTACTCGCATTCTATTAGGTGAAATAGTGGTAATAAACGCGAAAATGTTAACAATTCCTTTTTTCTTCATGATAATACGATACACATATATCATGAAGTCTGTTAACTTTAGTTGCAAAACGAAACAATTTTAACGATACATAAAATTCACACCCTTGAAAACTTAGATCGTCAGGAGCCCGAAACAAAAAGCCATAAAACCGTTACAATTAATTTATAGCCGAAAGTACCAACACACGAGTATTCGGTACAACAATACATCGTGCACACATACACAATTCAATTAGCAACTGTTGTATAGTCAAAATAACCAATTCAAACTGTGGACGTCTCTGCTTGATTCAGCTAACACACGTATGTTTGCTGAACTAGTTTAGAATTCACTTTGTTTAGATAAACGGTGGATACTCTGAGTAGTGACTAACTAGGAAGTGAGATGAGATCCATGTCAAACTTCGACATCCAACTTTTGTGGAGTGACTGAGAATGTGATTGTAAAAGTTTCAGATGAAACTTTTGAAAAAATCTCTTTTGTTCGGATAGCTACCGGATAGTACCCACGAAATATACTATTTGGAAATGAAAAAAAAAATTGGGCCCATTAATCTATACTAATATATAAAGTTAAAGAGTTTGTTTGTTTGTTTACTTGAACGCGCTAATCTCGAGGAACTACTGGTCCGATTTGAAAAATTCTTTCATTATTAGATAGCCCACTTACCGAGGAAGGCTATAGGCTATAGCAGTAATGAAAATTGTGACGCAGACGAAGTTGCGCGGGTCAACTAGTAATTTCTATGGACGTAATTAATGATTCGAAACTGATATAGGTAATCTAATTTAATTATTTAAATAATAATTAAATTAAAAAAACGAGAAAAGTATTATTAAAAAATGATGCCTATAAAAAAGAAAAAAGTACCAATACTTCATGTTTTTCCTACCCAAATTGTATTTTTTTTTATGCTACCTATAGTATTTACCGATAGTTTTAATTGGCTTTTGTTATCAGTAAATTATAATCCCACTGAAGAAAAAAAAAAAAACATATTTTTCGATAGTTTTAATTTTTTTTTTCATTAAATTATAATCCTTCTGAGAAAAATTAATGGAAAACATATGTTTGATATCGAAATCAAACCACATACACACACATATAACAATGCTAATGCATTCACAAAACATGAAAATTTAATTAATATGTGAGTCAATATTGTTGAATAATTACCAGAATCAAAACTAAAACTAAAATAAATATCTACTAAAATACAAAACATCATAATCGATAAAATTTTATTTTTGATGCGTATTCTAGATTTGCAAGCAGTGAAAGGATTTATGCAATACTTGTGTAACCAGGGGCATATGAACTGCGCAGAGATGAACGTTTACATACTTTTTGCACTTACGATGTAACTTTCTAAACAAACATCCTAGAGAAGACTCGTTATAACATAATGCGGGGTGTTTGAGAATGATGGATTACTTACGAAGTATGTTCCTCTTTTTGTGTTCAGATCGAAGCACTTACTTAATGATTGAATCTTGCAAGCGGTAGGCGTGTTCTTATCGTACGCTTGGTAACAGGGATTAATGAAAGCATTATCTATATTATAGAGTCTATTATTAAATACAGGTTTCTCAGTAAATAAATCTCTGAATTCCAAAATAGTTATACGTAAGACTTAATTGATTTCATATCCTCTTTTTTGCTTCGCAAAAGTCTGTAAACTTACTCGTTGCTCTAAACTTTGTTTTCCTTCCAATCTGCTCTATTTGTTACAGTTATCGTGTTGCTAGACATTTTAGCTTTTATTTTCTCACCCAGTTGGATTTCATACAGTGTACTTCGCAAAAGTTGTTTAGTCTCAGCAAAACTATTGGGAGCACAATTTTATAGTAGCGATCTTAAAGTTTTCCGGATGGTTTCTGCTGAATCGTACTGTTAGTGTTAGAAATATTTAATCTTGTTACTGAAATGGGTACTAGTTCTGGATAGTTTCAAAGTATTAGGTACTAAAGTATCTGCGTGGATTCAAAGCCGTCTCATTAATTAGGTAAGTATCAAGTTATTAATTCTCTATGCTTGTTGCAAATAAAATTCTGCTCACATCGATTTTATGAAGAAACAATAAAGCAAAAAACAAGCGATCCAGATTTTTATCGTCATTTTAGTTGAGTCATTACGAAATGAGTGCTTGAATGACGGTTCTTGGGTGAATCCGAATCGTGGGTAAACTTATTAAGATAGAATCGAGTTCTCACGCTCTGCATATCGCGACATCCTGCTCAAGATAGCTAACTTCGTAAAAACTAGTGAACAAAAGTGAATGCAAAGTGAAAAATTTCGAATATGTGAACAATCTTTGTGCTAATCAAATAATTTGATGCTTTCACCTGAACAAACATGTTTTAGCTCAAATTCGTTGAAGCACCTGTTCAAAATTATAATCGGTTTATGAATGCCGCATTTGAAAAATTTTCCCGTTATTAGAATTTATTTATCAGACACTCACGATCTTTGACTTGCATCGTTTTGCTTTCACAAAAATATATTCTTTTCTTTAGATTCCATTTTTCACTACAAAACTGATCAGTCAATTGGTCTGAACTTGCTTCTTGTAAATATGGCATTTCTATGAATAGAGAATATCTCCGTGCATTGTGTTTTAGCACGTTTCAGCCACCATTCCGGGCATCTATGCGGCTTAGCGGACTATCTACAGAAATAGGCCCGACACAACTTTATTTTGGTTGCTTTTGTTATTCTTCGATTGTTCCTCTATTAGAATGTTTGCGTTTGACGTCTGTTTTAGCTTCAATTTCACCACTAACGTCCTTATTATTGACAAATTTTAGAACTGAATCATATTTTTATTTTTATTATATTTTGCTGTTTTCATATTAGTTTTCTTCAAGCGTCTATGTTAATGTAAGTAAAATGCAGTGTAACGAGCGAGTGCGGTGTTACTAGACGATTTCAAACTTGCTACTTTTACTGTAACGCTTTGTAAGCTACTTAGTTCACTAATTGCTGTGTTTAAGCGCTGTTTTCGCTGTGCATGGAAAATATCTTACAACATAAGTGCCCCAAATGCTGCGTTAGATCCGTAAGGACTACAATATTGCAATTTTATTCGATGACAAGTTTCATGTTGGATGAATAGAATATTGTCTAGCTTTCTCACAATCGTAGGTGTAATGATGCCATAGTCAAAATAATAATCCATTAATCACAGTCATCTCCACAGACCAATATCAATCCGTCTCACGATTCATTAAAATTCATAGATACTTGTATGACAAATGATTTTTCTGCATTGCCAAAAGGTCAATACTCATAACTTTCAGATGTCATCTTTATGTCTTTTGCTTTATGTTAAAGGTCAAGTTATTCAGAAAGCTATGCCAGGGAGCTTGAACTTTTCACTTACGTCACGACTAAGATGCAATACTGGTTACTGAGACAAAGTTGTTCTTATATTTAAAATAACCCTCTTTCGTGCTTTCTACGTTTCTAACTTGAGGGTCAATTCTATTCATTTCTAAGCATCAATCGCATTTGCTTGTCAGTCGCTTTCTGTCAAAAGCACTTCAAAATGATTTTGACAGAATGCGACTCGTTTTTGTACACATTAGTTGGTACCACTGTCGAGTAAGGTTCTTAATCGTAGCATTAAAGTTATTATTATGTGCATGTGAACAAAGAAGGAGAATAAAAGAAATGAAATTCAAAACAAATAAGTAAATAAAGTCGTGTAAATAGCCAACCAACAGTGAAATTTGACACTTAAAACCTCACGCTACACTAGCGCCTCTAGTGGCGAATTACGAGATAGCTCTCATTCGTTACATATTGACTGAAGTGCAAATGCAAAAATTGCTGACATATTAGTAGAAGTGGCCGTTTGTTCTTCTATCTATTTAAAATATCCATGCGTTTCAAACTTAGTATCGATCTCTGTAGCTTTTATATTACGGGTATGTTAACTCGCTGCCGTCTAGCCTATGCATTTTGTATCGGCATTATCTATTTTCGTGTGATACCATGTGATGCTCCGTGCGGAATTTCCGATCGACTGGGTCTGATTGGTTCTTATTGTAGACATGCCATACAAATAATATTATAGCTTTGCTGGATATAGAATATCGCCTTAATGGTTCATGATTGTATCTTAGTGACCCGGATGTGAAGGCAGCGTCATCTGCAGTTTCATGAATCATGAGACCGTATGCATTGAGGTATTACGCTGTGTGAATATGATGCAAGTTTACGCAATACAATATGGTTGATGGACAAAATGTTATTCTTCTTACAAAAAGAATTTGACAATGAATTAAAACCCGTTGCATTATGTGTAAGAAGGTCTGTGGATGGGTGACCATCTTAACATACCGAGTTTCCTCCGTGCCTCGGAAAGCACGTTAAGCCGTTGGTCCCGGCTGTCATTTGTAAATCTTTGGCAGTCGTTACGGATTGTCAGAAGCCAGTAAATCTGACTCCAGTCTTGCCAAGAAATACCGTGTTACCCGTTTAATGGGTTGTGGAGGTCTGGTAGGCAGCCGCTTCACGTAAAATACTGGTATTCAGCTGAATCCGGTTTGACTGGAAGCCAACCCCAATATAGTTGGGAAAAGGCTAGGCATTATGTTTAAGAAACGCAGTTTAAGTAATTTTGTTTGACTTAGAAATGCACTTAAATAAAAACGAAGCTCCAAAAGTACCTAAGTAAGTAATAATGCAATTTGAAAATGCAATTCCAGGCAGGAATTTCAAATTTGAACGTGCACGTTAAGTGAGTTCATCAAGTTAGCTTTACAAGTCTTCTGAAACAAAAAGTCTTACCTTCTTGAAAGGAACCACAAATAAGCATTCCGCTGAAAGTATGAGGGTTAGTTGTTTGCCTCGTTTTCTTATTTCAGTAGATATTATGTACTATTACTGAGCTTATCTACATACTGGTAAATTCTAATCGCTCATATCTGCCTGGAGCAATCTGAATTATGTCACTACCAATTTGAACTTGACTAACAATTTACGGGATTTGTTCCGCTGCAGTATCGTGCACGTCTTGCTCGAAGTGCATGTAATGAAATATGACCGTCGCATCCGGCCCCAGTGCTTACACCCCACGGTTCATAGGGATTATAGCTTTACCTCACATTAACTTTCCATGAAACTACCACTTTGCTAAACCAGTCCTCAGATTGAAACCCCCACCATTTCATTTGAAGGAAAAATATTCAACTCAATACTAGTTTATTTTTGCATAGGTCCTGCATTTAATTTGCATCCAACTTGTGGACTTGTTTCGCTTGGTTTATTTTAAGAACAAAGTCGTTATTTTTTCTGCTAACTACAGTTTCATTGTGCTCACCATCTGTGCGGTAAGCCGATCTTTGTGCAGATTGTAAAAGTATGTGAACATTGCTAGCTGGTTTTTTAACAGAAACGGATATTTAATTGCTAGTAAAAAAAAAACTATTTCGAAAGGCAAATAAAACTGCAGGTCATAATCAAATTATGAATCAGAATCGACCTGAATGGTTATAAAATTGACAGTGACCCACATCAAACAGTTGATGACTAGAACCGAAGTTTTAACAATATCTGGGTCGTATTTAACATGAATACGATACTAAATGATTATGCAAATGTCAAACATAAATCAAAGTTCTTAAAGACTCATCAAGATGTTACTTAATTAGTTTTTAATGTCAGATCTGAAACTGCCAAGGCTGTTTAGCATGTCAATGTTAATGAAAGATCAATATCTAATTAAGTGTTAAAAGATGACACATCACGTAATTTGGATCACGATATTTTCAATGTATATAAAGGCTTTTAACGTAAAAGGTATTGCTCGTATATCCGTGATGTGACTTAGTAAAGGGGACTGCGGTGGGGAATAGAAGGGAGGTGGAAGCGGGGAGGTAGTAAAGGTCAGTTGCTTGCTTCATCGGAATGGCCCGATGCTACCCGATCATCGTGTACCATAAATGCGACGACCTCTATCGTATTATTAAATTGTTCTGCGTTGCGACAGGCCGTGTTAGTAGCCCCGATACCGGTAGTTGTGGCTATCGATGATCTTTTTTGTTCAGCTCTGCAATTTACTGCGTGTAAATAATGACTGGTTGAACTGGTATCGCTTCGTTGGGAAGGTTGAAAATATAAGACCATTTCATGCTGAGTCTAAAAATAATAAAGAGCTTCTTTCGAGAATTCTCGAGAGCTCTCATTAGTAAGCGGACCAGTTTCTTCGTTTATGTCATTTAAACGTTCTTGATAAACGGGATATTATTTATTTATCCTGAAATAATATCGCAAAGGACCACTTTGTTAGAAAAATTATAAACACGTGCACGATTTTCCTGTTGGTCTGCTGTTCCTTGAGTGTTTGTCGAGCTCTCAATCCTGACGTCTTCAATTACGAACAAGAGGATACTATCAAATGGTGGAATCACAAACGGTACACCTTTTAAAGAAGATTGCTAACAATGTATGAATAAGCAACCTTTGACCTGACTCGATCGACGCGGTACCGCTCCACTCTCCGTCAAGTACCGTAAGGTCCCCCTATTCGGATTCAACGTTCCTGTACCTTTCATTGGAATTTCCAATCTTTGCGTAAAGAATTAAGGTGCATGTTTGATGAGCCACTGCTAATGACGAGTGGGTTATCACAAATTGTTTATAAACCGATTAAGTTTATTCCAATGTGCCCGTAACTGTTTCGAAGTTGGTCGCTTATTGTGTTAAATAAATTGATTTCTCATGGCTCTTCCAAGGTTCAAGTAATTTTGAGTTAAGCAATTTATTTGGAGATGCAGCATAATTTAAATGATGGAACGAATTTCTACTTTGCTGTTTATAAAATTCCACGAAGCCTATAATTGCTTTTAATAACATTTCCCTAGGGAAATATACTAAAACATGTATACCATTATTTCATTACTGACTGATTGAGCGACTGACAGACAATGCACAGCCGAAACTACTGGTCGCAGAAAGCTGAAATTTGGCATGAAGTGGCTTGCACTCCATAAGGGAGCACTAAGAGATGATGTTCCGAAATTCTTACGGGAATGGGAAAAAACGGGATATGCGCGTATGAAGTCGCCGGCAAAAGCTAGTTATGGATAAAATGAAGTGAATGATTAAATATGTCTTAAATATAAAGGATTAAAAATATCGGGTATTATGAATCACGTCGTTGGGCGATATTTTTCGTGTTTATATATGACACTCACAAATAACGTGGCTTTCTATGGTAAATGAGTTTTTTAAATCGGTTCAGTAGATCCAGAGATTTTGTGAAGTGTTTATTGTTAACTAATAGTTCACCTCTTTCATCCGCCAACCATGTCAATAACTTTTTCGTGAATGTTGGGAAAACTCTTGCCGAACAGATTCCTCAGCATTACAGTGATCAACCACCTTCCCATGAATTGAATAATAACCGCGCACTGCAATCTTTCGGATTGCTGGACACTGACGAAGACGAAATAACACGAGTTATTAGTGGACTAAAAGATGACTGTGCTGCTGGATGGGATAATATTAGCAGTAAGATCCTTAAACAATTCAAGCATATCCTGGTACCTCCCTTAACCCATATATTTCGTATCTGTTTTTCTGAAGACATTTTTCCTAAATGCCTAAAAAAGGCAGTTATAGTACCTATATTTAAATCCGGGAACAAACACTTAGTTAATAATTATAGGCCAATATCGTTACTCTCATCAATTTCTGAAATACTTGAGAAAATTGTAAATAGCAGGCTAGTTAACTATTTAGAAAAAAATAATTTACTATCATCTACACAATTTGGTTTTAGAGCCAAATTATCCACAGCCGATGCGGTGCACCTCCAGACATAATCATGTCTCAGAGGAACTTGGCAAAGGAAATCAGACTTTGGGGGTCTTCCTTGATCTAGCGAAAGCTTTTGATACAGTGCCTGTTTCTATGCTCCTAAACAAATTAGAGACCATGGGAATAAGGGGAACCCCGCTGAAACTCTTTGCTGACTACCTAGATGACAGATATCAATGTGTTAGAATAGACAATATCACGAGCGATGAGCAAAAAAATACTGGTTTTGGTGTTCCCCAGGGCAGCATTTTGGCCCCAACCCTTTTTCTCGTTTATATAAATGATTTGTGCAATTTGAACCTACAACATGGCAAAATTATTTCATATGCTGACGACACGGCCTTAGTATTTACCGCTAAAACTAGTAAAGAATTGTACGAATACGCTCAATTAGGTTTCAATACTGTGACTAACTGGCTTCATAGTAATTTACTAACGTTAAATGCTGACAAGACAAAATATATCCAGTTCTCCATGCGCAAGCCTCAAATTAACATTTTTCATTCTCATCTGTTTACTCATAAATGTGCACCCCACACAATCAGTACATGTGACTGTCCTTTTATCCTCCAAACATCCAACATTAAATATCTCGGAGTAATAATAGACGATACTCTCTCTTTTAGACCACATATTGAGAGTCTGGTTAAAAGAGTGCGCAAATTAATCTATGTCTTTAAAAAACTGAGAGCTATTGCGGACCCTAAAGTTATTACTCAAGTTTATTTGGCTCTAGGGCAATCTGTAATCCAGTACTGTATCGCTTCATGGGGTGGAGCAGCCAAAACTCACTTACTCCCTCTTGAAAGAGCTCAGAGAGCCATTTTAAAAGTAGCCAATTTCCATCCCTTTCTCTATCCCACAGATCTTCTGTACAAATCCTGCAACGTACTGTTCGCCAGCTTTTCATTATGCAACTGGTATTAAACAGCACACCATTCTCACTTACAACACCGAAAAAACTAATAAGAGACGGAATGATATTGTCTGCGAGTCTACTTCATTTTCAAAATATGCTTTTTTAAAAAGATTTTTTAAATTTTTAGGTCTATTTCTATACAATAAACTAAATAAGGAACTAAGTATCTATAAGTTAAATTACTATAGCTGTAAGAAGACAATTGTGCAATATTTATTAAGCATCTCGTACGTAGAGGCAGAAGACCTTTTTTTTGTGTGTAAATAAAATGTGATGTGTCCCCTAATTTTAAGTTTTTAGGTAATTGATAAATTGTTATTTTATTATTGATATTTACATAAGCACTATCTAGGCTGAAACACAGGTTTTAACCTAGTTCAGGCAAATCAGCAACTGTGTTCTGTAAAAAATGTTGTAAAATATTTTATTGTAAATGTTTTATAAATAAACGATATTAAAAAAAAAAAAAAGATTACCCCCTACAACCTCACAAACTTTACCTCTTTGCAATATTAATATAGAGGTATAGATAAGGAAGGCTTAAAAAATAATTCAGAAGCGAATGATGACGGCCTGTGGATTTTCATAATCGTATTCATGTGTAGTGACATATAACGAGTGCGTTACAATGTCATATTGTTGCCTACCCAAACATATAATAATGAGACCACCAAAATAATTATTTGTATTTCAGTAAAAAACATTCATATATTTTTCATTCAGAAACAATACGCTGGCTACCTCATTAATTATTTACAGACCAGCAAAGGAATGTAAGAACGAAAATTTTCATAATTATGCCTACAAGTTTTACATAATAAAGAAACAGGATAAACGTGGGTGTTCATTTATTATGGGCATAATAACTCGCCTACCTTTTATAAGACTCAGATGACCCACCTTATCTTGCGGGTTTTCGGACTTATCAAGAATGAATAGGCTTTGACGTATAAGCCTACATCCTTAGGCACTTGTCTCACCGCCGGCGAGGAAACGAGTAGCTATCGACTATTTGCTCGCTGAGGAAAGGGACAAAAGATATAGATCTCGTGTAAGTAAAAGAGACACAAACATTCATAGACGATAGCTGGCTGTTCACACTGCCGGTGAGCGGCTCTTACCTCTAGTTGATCGCAGCGACAAGAGCTATCATAGATTATCCTCGCTCAGCGACACTCGCTCGGCGATGCTCACTTGGCGGTCAGAACTCACCAAACAGCGGTAATTTCTACCTATAGTGCGGGCCGGAGCGAGTGTTGCGAGTAAAAACCCGTCGCACAAAAGCACTCGCTAAAAGCCGAGCGTCAAAACTATCGAAATCTTGCACTCGCTACTCGCTGCTCGTCAATTCGTTTCAAGTTTGAAGCTTTACTCGCTGCTCGCTGATCGTCAGCGGTGAGACAAGTGCCTTAGTCTTTGTTTGTATCTGAGGGTACAATGGAGGTTCATTGCGTATTCTGATTGCGCTCAACGTCTCGTTAATAGCCACGCTTAGTGTGTAAGCTGGCAGCCAATGGGTGGCTTAGGAATCGGCTGGTCATGATGGTCATAACCGTTTGAAATTGGAATCTAAGTATGATAGAGACATGTACATAATATTATGAAGTAATGATCTTCTTCTAAAATAAAAAATCTCGTATCACAGTGTTTGTTATCGTACTCCTCCGCAACGGCTTGATCGATTTTATGTAAATTTGGTAGGTCATAGGGAATTGTTTTTTTTTCGGACAATGTTTATTTGGTAAAGCAGCGTTTGCCGAGTCAGCTAGTTATTTTATACGTTGCGTATAGAAATGGTAAAAGTAACTTAGAAATGACATATACTATTGATAGGCACGCCCGTTGGCAAGCGATGATGTGGTCAAAAATGTAGCACGCCTGCCTAGAAGTAACCTATTCACTCTTGACTTAAAGACTCCCATAGTTATCAGGAAACATAAACTCCGGCAGGGAATTCCACTCCTTGGCTGTACGCACTCGTTGTGCAGCGTGATAGAAATATACATGCACCACCATTCATTACATATAATTTTAAACATGTATTTAAACGTGAAATACCAGCAAGCTACTGAATTTTATTAACATGCCACATTACGAAATCGTGTTCTTATGAAAGAAAATTTCACAAATTCATAAAGATGAGCTCATAACGACGGTCATAAAAGTAAGCACCATTCTTACTTTCATCAAGTTCTGGTCAGTATCCGAACTGTGTTTAATAATAATTGAGACACCGGCTGTTACGCCACATTAATTTCTTGCAAGTGCATCTTTCACAGAGCGTTAACTATCAGTCTATGCAGAAACTGCGTTAAATCGGTCTATTAACATAATGGAAAGAGAAATTGATGTAATCTGCATACGAGATGAGGAATCTGTTATTTAACTCAGTTAAATATACAAAACATCACTACGTACGGGCGACCGCGCGAGGCACCTGCGGTCGCGGAGGGAGTCAAACTATTGAGTTAGTTTCAATCACTTTGTTTATTTTTATTTTTTTTGCAAGAAATAAAAATGCTTTTTTATTTTATTTTATTTTATTTTTATAAGTATACAAATTCATGTGAAGATCGTTCAATGTGATGTTTCTTCGATTAGATTATATTAGATTTAAAAAAGGAACTGTAGTATATTGTGCAGGTGTTAGTATTCATTATCAAATTTTACTTGATAAAACTTCAGATCTGAAATGGTTTCAAATGAACATTGTTTTTTTACTAACCCGAGCTGCCCCAATGGCATAGGCCTCTCCCAAGTCTTTCCAGGAACTCTTCTTCCATGTCTCCTTAAAAAAAAAATCTCTTATTAAGGAGAAACTGAAACCACAACCTGTGGCGCTAAAACATCAAAGGGAATGTTTGAACTATTTAATAGATGCTGCAGTAAAAATTGTGATTTTTCTTAAGCTTTACATTAAACACATTTCTTCGGCATTGGAAAATAAGAAAAAGTAGAAGTCGTTTACTGTTTCAAACAAGATGGTGAAAAAGGTTTATTTGCAACGGGCTTGCAGTTTATGAATTGACGCAATTTCGAAATTAAAATTTCAGTTCAAAACATTTTTTTATTCTTGTTAACAGTTCCTTGTCCTAATTTCAAATAATTATTTGAGCATGGTGCTACATGGTTCTTCCTTTATTAATCGCTACCGTCTTTCACACAGTCTTTGCATGGTTTCTAACCAAAACATTCAAACAGCTACCAAATTCTTGAATTGTCCAATGTAGTAAAAATAAACATGCGATTTAATTCACGTTTCTTTTACAACTCAAACTACCATCTTTCGACACTCAATGTGTCTCATAAAAGTACCAATAAAGCTCTTTTTTGCTTGCCTATCACAAGATAATTTAGTAGAATTGCTCTTTTATGTCATTATCAAATCCGTGTTTCGGCTGATTCAGCTTCATTCCCCTTGGAAGGCGAACCAGCTTTTGTAATTTACTTCTTTTGAATAAAGAGGATTTTCTCGAGTAATATTCACGTGTTTCGATGAGTTTCTGAACTCGTTGTTTGCTGATTCTATGAAGAATAAATATATGATGATGAAATAAATTTCAATTATTTGAGACTTAGACTTGTGAAGATCAAATTTGCAGGCAGTACTCCATGTAGGTATTAAAAATATGTTAAAAACTACGAATGTTGGCAAAGATGAAATTTCATCAGATAATTTGACAAACAATGGATATTTCAGCTCTTAAAACTAATCTACCTTAATAAACACTCGACACATTATTACTGTTTCCAGACAAATGCACAAACATTTTATTTAACTTTCAAAATAAAATTACAGTAAACTACAAGAGATCTGTAAAAGCGACTGCTTCAAAGAAAACATACCACAAACTTCAGAAGATACTCAAGACTTGAACTACACATAAAATAGTAGTATATAAAGAAAGTTTTTATCTCAAATTATATCAAAGGCCTTTTGAGTTGCAGCGCACTCGGAGATTGCTAGAAAATCCGTGAGGTTGTAGCCCCGTTTGATTGTGTCTCATAAAATAAAAGAAGACGGCAAAGTCGAACAGTTTCAAAGTTCAACTGGGAACGTTATGAAACTTCCCGAAGTGCACCGAGAGAATTCGAATTAATTTAATAAACGGGAACTGTTCACGTTTTAAGAAAATCGGAAATTATTTTCATATGACTTCATCTTTGAGAATTTGGAGTGTAATTTTCAGATGGTTGAAGATTTTAGTGTTAAACTTCAGGGGTAACTTATAGTTCGCAAAATTATGATGAATTATCTTACTAATGGTGATCATCTGCTTAGCCTTTTCCCAACTATATTGGGGTCGGGTTCTACCAGTATTTTACGTGGAGCGTCTACATACCAGACCTCCACAACCCATTAACTGGGTAACACGGTACTACCCTACTAATACCTACACACCTAACCTACCTAATAACTATCCTACTAATGGTAAATGTGAATATTTGGATGTTTGTTAATCAATCACACCTCGACGGCAGAACACTGAATTGGAATGAATCATGGCACACGAGTAGATCTGTCCATGACCTTTATAGATTAGGACAAAGGTTTACACCAGTGAGGAGCTCGTGGCTAAATAATAACAGCCGCACGGGTCGATCTTGAAGGTTAAGCAACGCTTGCCAAGGTTGGTCTGTGGATGGGTGACCATCTTAACACAACGAGTTTCCTCCGTGCTTCGGAAAGCACGTTAAGCCGTTGGGCTAGGCTGTCATTTGTAGATCTTTGGCAGTCGTTACGGATTGTCAGAAGCCAGTAAAATCTGACTCCAGTCTTGCCAAGATGTACCGTGTTACCCAGTTAATGCCTCAGGCATTAAGTCCGCCTCTGTACATCTGTGTGCGTAAAGTGTTAAATAAATAAATAAATAAAAAATGGGTTGTGGAGGTCTGGTAGGCAGCCGCTCCACGTAAAACACTGGTATTCAGCTGAATCCGGTTTGACTGGAAGCCGACCCCAATGTAGTTGGGAAAAGGCTAGGCAGATGATGACAAAGGTTTAACCCAGTAATACCTAGTTTCCCTTCGACTTTCTCGCGGTTGATGCCGCATGTAAAGGCCAGTTGATTACAATAATACGAATAACGCAATATAACAATAAATATATTATTTCAACATTTTCCTTTGAAACCAATCGATCATTCCTACGTTACGACTTTTTATAGGCTCGACTGTTACTACAAATAATTTCCAGTTATCGAATTCTTATTTTCGCAGCTCAAAGATAAGGACTTGAGTGATTCTGCATCTCTTGGGACTTTCAATTTAGAATTGATCGTACGAAGAATGAGGAAAAGAAGATTGATATTTGGGATTTTTCCCTAGCCCATTCGTATTGGAGGCCGCACAAGTGAGCGATCGCTGGCTCTGGCCCGAGCTAATGATACCCGGGGCTTATCGGCTCGGCTGTCGCGCGTCATTTTTACGGATTCAGCCGGATTTATGTAAATTTGTTTTGTCAGCGACCCACCTTGTTATAGCCCCGTAGCGAATCGCACCGATACCGACAATATTGATACTTTTGTCAGCTTCCATCGCTTTTTTGTTAAATCACCTTTTACATTTCCACATTCTTTCAATTATGTCACAACAGTCATTCCATTTCGTAACCTCATAATCGTCGTAGTCAAACGCTTATGCATACGTCCATAACATTTTACCATTAGACACCGGTTCAGCACGAAACCCTTATTAATATTCATCGGAGTGGCTGTGTTACTGGATCGAGTTGCCTCGTACTTGTCAATGTAATTAAGGCGTTTCACACACGACACACAATACGTAGGTAGGCTGCTCACGTTATAATTATGAAGATTTGCACTATTCAAAACGGGAACGCATCTATCTATCCCTGACAATGAAGGCTACATATTCAATGTACGTGCTTCTGATTGGATCTAATAGGCTTGTGGAAGAATAGAGTGTTATTAGTCGTCACACTTTTTTTGCTATCACACCTGACGTAGCCCTATTACACGTGATTCCGTATAATATTATCCATGATATTCGGCGTGGCAAGTTCTACGACCTTCTCAAATAGCGGTAGATTAATAAGTTACCTTTTATCATCTTTTTGTGTTTTATGTGTTTCGGGGAATGCATTGGAATTCGTTAATTAAAAATGGTTTTGAATATTTTGAGTGCGTGCATGCGTAGAACCAACAAATATTTTTCATTAAAATACCATAATAGGTAATTTGTTGTTTATTATACTTATGATTCTTCAGCATTGACCTTACAGAATAAGGAAAACAAAAATCTTTTAGAAAAAAAAATGGTAGAAGTGAGCTGCCTTCATATTTTATAGCAAATACTTAAGCAGTATCCAACTGAGTAAACAATTGAGGTGCTCGTGGCTAAAGAATAACAGCCGCACAGATCGGTCTTCAAGGTTAAGCAACGCTTGCCAAGGTTTGTCTGTGGATGGGTGACCATCTTAACATACCGAGTTTCCTCCGTGCCTCGGAAAGCACGTTAAGCTGTTGGTCCCGGCTGTCATTTGTAGAACTTTGGCAGTCGTTACGGATTGTCAGAAGCCTGTAAATCTGACTCCAGTCTTGCCAAGAAATACCGTGTTGTTACCCATTTAATGAGTTGTGGAGGTCTGGTAGGCGGCCGCTTCACGTAAAATACTGGTATTCAGCTGAATCTGGTTTGACTGGAAGCCGATCCCAATATAGTTGGGAAAAAGCTAGGCAGATGATGACTTAAGCAGTATCCAACTCTCTTATAGCCAAAAAAAGATAGGTAAGCTTTTTACTCACCCTTGACGTCACTACTCCATATTTCCATACATTATCCTCAATCCATTTCCCCGAGGTACTAAGACGTCAGACAAGGAGTAAAGCATTGATTCCACCGTGATTGATGTGTGCCAAGCTTAGACGGACTCGGTAATCTGATCCGATTGGGTGTGTTACCGAACTGTCGCGATTGCACGTGGCTAATCCAATTGATTGCATTATCATTCATATACTCAGTACTAGGGTAACATGAGGATATGTGTAGTGGTGCTTGTATGTTCGAGTAATTTATTCGTGATCTGTCAAATCACGCAATGGATTATGACCTAATGCAACTTGCAACTATGAAATGCGGGAGAATGTTTTTAATCAATCCGTTATACATGATTGTGCACTTTTTGGCTGAGTTGGTTTTATCATTGTACGTAAATTCAGCATTTTCTACGTTATCGATATACATTTTCTATGGATTGTTTAATATCTGAGCACTGCGGATGCCAGCATATTATGTGACTAAATCATCGCCCAGAATTTAGCCGAAAACCACGCTACAAATGCAGCTAAAAATGAAAATAATAAAGCGCACAATTTCCACGCTATGACCTAAGAGCTGAAAACATGATAACAAAACTGGAACTAGAGCATCCAAGTACTAGGGAATCATTTATTATACAGTTGTTTTTTTTTCTCTATTACAAAACTAGCGTTAAGTTCGCCCGATTGTGATTCGAACGGCGCATTATCGCGACTAGTGGGCGTGATAGATAAACACGTCCAGCCACGGTTTGTTAAACAAATCTACGTTTTTTTTTTGTTTGAGCTCTCGCTTTGCGGCCATGCTTTTCTGATTCCGGGCGCCTTTTGTTTCCTTTGGAAGAAAGTGAGTTCAAAAGCGTCTAGGAGGCTTGTTTAAATAAGTGAGTAGGTAATCTATTTTAAGGAAATGGGGTTCCTTTTGTCGTTTGAATATATTAAGTTGAACGTGGTTTATGTATTGATTTTCAATGCTTTCGGTGATGAATATTACTAAGAACTAGGTTTAGTGAGCAGCTCGTGGCTAGATACTAACAGCCGCATGGGTCGATCTTCAATGTTAAACAACGCTTGCCAAGGTTAGTCTGTGGATGGGTTGGACCACCTTAACATACCGAGCTTTCTCCGTGCCTTGGAAAGCACGTTAAGCCGTTGGTCCCGGCTGTCATTTGTACTCGTAGATCTTTGGCAGTCGTTACGGATAGTCAGAAGCCAGTAAATCTGATTCCAGTCTTGCCATGAAGTACCGTGTTACCCAATTAATGGGTTGTGGAGGTCTGGTAGGCAGCCGCTCCACGTAAAATACTTATATTCAGCTAAATCCGGCTTGACTGGAAGCCGACCCCAATACAGTTGGGAAAAGGCTAGGCAGATGATGATGAATGTTAATACACTAGGGACGGATTTTTGTACTGAAGCTTGATTGGCTTTCAATCGCAACGCCCTTGAGAGTTCGACATTTATTCAAATTATTTTAAATAGTTCACACAACAACAACAGACTCATCATTGTGATCAAGTTTTACTATGGCACCAAGAAATCGTGTAAAAAAAAAATTTGCTGTTCAGTAAATTTGGTCGAGTTATCCGAACATAAAATAATTTATGGGGATGGCGATTTCTTTTCGCGATTTCGGAGGTTTAGATTTTGATCATAATGATGAGTACAACTACGCCTTTATTTTGTTCTCAATTTTAATAAGCCTCAAATCCTAAACGATTCAGTAAGTTTATTACAAATTTGGATGTTGCTCAAATAATGTCTCTTAGTTCAGTGTGCCTCTTGGCATAGGCCTCGTATTACTAGCAACCCTACTCCAATTGGGACCGGCTGTAAGTTTCAGCTCGTCCTCACATCTCCTCACTTGCCTTAGTCTTCTCCGTTTACCATCTCTAGGATACTATTCCGAGACTATCCTACTACACTTAATAAAAAAATAAAAAATAATAAAAATTGTTTATTGTTTCTAAATCAGTACATAAGTGTATTATGAGGCAACCCCATTAAGTAATTTACAATACTTGTGTTGGGGCCGACTCGCTACTTCCCCTATTTTACATTCACATAATTGAAACAAATAAACTAAAGTAAAATTATAAAAAGGAAACAAATGCAAATTAAAAACTATAATAGATTTAAAGTAAATGAGTGCTCTTATGATAGTTGCTCAACTGTGTATGTATGTGTGTGTGAGTGATTGTGTGCGTTGAGTAGTAAAGTGCGTGTGTGTGCGTGGGAAGTGCGTGTGTGGGTGGGCGTGTACGTATGTGTACGTATGTGTTTGTGTGCATGGTCTCTTATTATGTGTTACGTGTAACTTTTTAGCATGATCTACTCAGAATTAGTTCAATTTCCTCGTATGTCAATGTTTTTAACCATTCAGTTATTATATTCTTGCATTTATATTGAGCCTCTGGATGGAATTTTAATTTTGAATTTATTTTATTGTAGACATAGGCAGACTGACAAACATACTGTCTCTTTGCAAAAGCCGTGCGAACCCGCGATGAGTGGACCACCCTATTATTGCCTCTTTTTTCCTGGCATGTTGTGTTAAGTGGGGTAGATTTATGCAGATATAAAGTCATGTTTAATAGGTAGAGCTGTCTTACTGTTAACAAACCACACAAACTATATAGTCTGTTAGTGGGATATCTGTATGGTTTAAAATACATGACTTTTAAAAGTGACCTCTGGGCTCTTTCGAGCTCAAGTAGTTTAGTTTTGCCAGCTCCACCCCAAACCGGAATGCAGTATGTGGTAACAGATTGTGCCAGCGCAACATAGATTTTACCGAGCACGTCCGGAGGCATCACATAGCGAAGGGTTTTAAAAATCCATATCAATTTTCGCACACGAGAGACAGTATTATCAATCTGTGCCTGCCACGACAAACACTCATCAATAATAATGCCTAAGTATCTAGTAGATTTGACCCGCTGTACGTTTTGAGTAATTCTGTTTAGGACAGGGCTTGTCACGCTCTCGCGGATAGCTATGTTAAATTCTGCACCTGGCTTAGATTTGGCACTTGGGGAAAAGCAGATGTAGTTTGTTTTAGAGATGTTTAAGGTTAGAAGGTTTGCTTTTAACCAGTTTATAATAATCGATAGGCCACATTCAGCTTTTTGGCGCACAATATGCCAAGATTTACCAGAAAAAACAACGGCTGTATCATCCGCGTAGGAGAAAATCTTTCCACCGCTTTCTTTGAGGTTACAAAGGTCATTTATGTACACTAGGAACAGCGGTGGGCCGAGCACACTTCCTTGCGGCACGCCAAAAACAACGTTTTCTTCATCACTATTGGTGTTTTCTATCTTAACCTGCTGCTTCCTTCCCCGAAGATAGCTGTCAAAGAGGGAAAGAGCCGTACCTCTTACTCCTATGGCTTCAAGCCTCTGCACAAGGATGGGAACAGAGACGGTGTCAAACGCTTTTTTAAGATCCAGGAATATTGTTAAGCATTTATACCCTTTGTCTACTTCTCCAACGATTTCAGTTGTCAATGCTGTGACAGCATCCTGTGTCGAGAGCCCTTGTCTAAAACCATACTGAGAACTAGAGAGAATGTTATATTTATTTAAGAAGCTTGTAAGTCTTTTATTGAGTATTTTTTCCAAAATTTTGGAAATTGATGGCAAGACAGAAATTGGGCGATAGTTATTGACATCGCTTGTGTCCCCTCCCTTGTGCACAGGCGTGATTAAGGAACGTTTTAAAGCAGTTGGAAATATTCCAGTTTGGAAACAAAGATTAGTTAATTTACATACTAAGGGAACAACAAAATCCCTGGATAATTTAAGGAAGCTGTTGGGTATGCCGTCCCATCCGGATGCACTTCCTGAATCAAGGGCCATCAGTATTCCATTCACTTCCTCTGGGTCGGTCTCTAGTAACACAAGGGAGGTCATCTGAGAGTTTGTATTAGGAATACCTGGTCGGTGAGTAGTATATCCAGTCTGAGTCATAATTTCTTCTGCTAGAATTCTTCCTATTGTCGCGAAGAATTGGTTAATTCTATTCAATGAGTCAAGAGGATGTATTGATATTTGTAGTAAATGTACGTTGTTACACTTGTCTTGGGTACAACTTAGAAAATGGCCCTTCCATCTCCACTTTAGTTGATCTATCTTTAAAAGCACGTCAGTTACTCCAGCTAGTTTATTCTGTAAATAACCATTTCGATATCGAGCTTCACCTGAATGACAAACCTCACAAAGTGAGCTTTATTACTCACAACATAAAGGGTCTTACGTTTGACGTAATTTGATAATCACCTCGGATTCCGCTGCCGAGATACGAAAATGATCTTACAGAATAGCACTACAGTTTTCGGTGGTAAAATTCAGTCATATTAAGGTGGATGCTCTAGGGTAGCCCGCGAAATTCAAATATTTTTATGTTTTTTGCAATTTGCCGGTCAGGGTGAAGCTGTATGTGAACCAAATGCGATCTGCGACCGTAACGCGTATTTATCTAAAGAATTATAACCATTTTAATCATCAATATAGCCCTCTAAGTTCATGTAGTTCGAAAGAATGAATATTTCAGAAATAATCATTCTTTCGAACTACATGAACTGCAAAAAACATAAAAATATTTGAATTTCGCGGGCTACCCTGGAGCATTCACCTTAAGGTGATAATATTCCACAGCGTAGAAAATCTCGATTTCTTCCTTAGCCAACATACCAACATGCTAATAAATTCTATTTTGTTCTCAGGTAAACATCACTTCCGAGTTCAGAAAATTGAAGACAGAAAAGTAAAGTGCTTCTGGGCAAAGGTAATGCTGGGTAGATGGAATTTGCATACGAACTTTGACATAAGTCTTGAGAATTAGGTACGAAGCTTGGATAGTTTCCAGAATATTCACTACGGATTTGTTGGTACTTTGTACCGTAGTTCGGTACTCTCGACTCCCAATTTGACGAATGATTCGAAGCAAATCGATTATTAAATTGTTTCCGCTTGTGGGAACACCACAGACCTTTCTCATGCACCTGGCTTTTTTAAATAATTGATGCTGATGGATACTCAAATATTTAACTAATCGATTAACAGTTAATTTAACGACGAATTAATATCGCCTTTGATAAATAATAAATATTATTTATCAAAGGCGATATTAATTCGTCGTTCCAAGTGGAGGCAAGTATGCCAGTTCTAATTACGCAGCCTTGTCAAAATAATTGTTAATTAAGTTAGTCTTCAGAATATCCAGTCCCAAATTTTATAGTTTCGCCCTTTGCCTAAATAATTGAAAATGTTAATTCTGTCAAATATTCTAAACAATCCTCTACCTCGAATTTGTGGGTCAAAATCGAGTTCTCAACTCAGAAACAGTGAAATACTATTTGGGGACTCGATTAATTGGAACGCCCAGGATTATTTGTTCTGATTCGCACCAACAATTTGCAGCGTTTTGAGTTCTATTCGACTTGTTTTCGAGGCCCGAAATCTCTATCAATTTAAATCGACTTCTTTCAACATTGTGAGTAGAATGTGGGATTGTAAGTGCTTTTTAACCGGTTGTTTTATGTACGAGCACGATCGGTGGATCAACTTAAGTGATGCATAAGATGTAATGTAAGCAATGACCTCCCGATGCCGCGATTGTAAACTTACCATAGTAAACAAAGAATGAACGCAAACAATAGTGGCTTCTAAAATGGCAATGTCAAAGTCCAAATTAGCGTGAAATTAGAGCAACTTCAATCGGTTTTAGATTTTAGACTTCACCCATTTGCCATCGAGTTTCATTGATTTGTAAAATAGCCCAATCTGGTGCTAATATGGAATTGGTAGTGATGATTTATCGAAGAACAGTTTACGGGTCGTTTGACAGGGATCCGATATCCGTCGGCTGCACGTTAAAAGATTTACGAGGCAGCAAGTTTTGTAAGTCGTTAATTTTACTGACGCGTCGATTATCTTAACAAGTTGTCGTGTTTGAGATCATTTCTTGTCGGAGGGTGGTAAAAAACCTCTTTTCTTGAGTGGCCCGAATTGGACATTACGATAGATCTAGGCAAGATTGGTGTCAGATATCCTGACTTCTGACCAGTGCTGCATTAAGCCAGCGTGAGGCCATTAGCAAGTTTACTAAACCTAGTTCTTTGTTAAATTAAAAATCGGCCAAGTGCGAGTCGAACTCTCACACGAAGGGTTTCGTACTATATACCTTAATTTTTATTATTTGTTGTTATAGCTGCAATAAAAATACACAATCCGTGAAAATTTCTACTGTCTACCTATTACGGTTCTTAGAGATACAGCCCGCTGACAGACAGACGGAGGGACGGAACCCTGTTACTAAGCTCGGTTCGGCTTAGTAACAGGGTTTTGATGGTTACCTTTTGGGTGCGAAACTCTAAAAAGTACTTGGTGACTTGTCCCGTGTTTTAAGCAACTATTTCCAGGTCAGAAACTTAATAGCTGGGGAAGGTATGGCGAACAAGCAAAGCTGTTGGGTGTGTGAATTGCGAGATAAAGGCAAATACAAAAAACCGGCCAAGAGCGAGTAGGACTAGCACACGGAGGGTTCCGTACCATATACCTTAAATTTTATTATTTATTGTTATAACGGAAATAGAAATACACAATTTGTGAAAATTTCAACCGTCTACGTTTTACGGTTCCTTAGATACAGCCCGCTGACAGACAGACGGACGGACGGACGGACAGCGGAGGCTTAGTAATAGGGTTTCGTTTGTTACCCTTTGAGTATGGAACCCTAATAATAAAGATCACTTTTGGGTACTTCTCTAAAACATAGTTTTTATAATGTTTTATCATACCATCAGAGAGGAATAAATCCAGAACCAGAACATGTGACACTAAAATTTGAGTCTTTATAATGTACCTACACATATGAAAATAAGGGAAACTATAAATAACTAACAACTAACACAACAACTACACACAACTACTACTAATAATCTACATAGATACTATCATGACGACGGGAAACGTATTAAAAAAAATCTAAATGTTTTTATGGATTTTTTAGAAATTTTGTTCACAACTGTGATCCAAGGGTATACAAAACTCTAACTTTTAAATTAAATGATCTATCACGATGAAATAAACTCCATAACGCCTAGCCTTTTTTGAACTATATTGGGGTTGGCTTCCAGTCAAACCAGATTCAGCTGAATACCATTACAAACAAACTCCAAAAATTCAAAAAAAGAATGGCATTAAAACTACCCTCAATTGAAAATTAACATATTTGGATTTTTAGCACAAATCTGTTTTATTAATCATTTTTTAAAATAATCAAAGGTTTTGCTAATCTTGCTCCGTGACTAATCTGGCACTGCTTCTGACTACCCGCAAAGACTTCCGATGATCTGTGACACAACCGATAGCACTCCAAGGTCCGGAGGAATCTCGACCCCATCGACTGAGTGACCTCGAAAAGCGTTGCTTAACCTTGAAGCTCGACCCGTGCAGTTCTTATCATTTAGCCATGAGCTCCTTAAGAAGCTCTCATATGTTTATGAAATATTGTAGGTGTAATCCTTGTTGGATTTCAGCGAGCATCGAGCGATACGCACACGTAACGTTGACCTTGACGGTACATATTATCCTTTATGTAAGTATATCATATCATAATATAATTGTATGTGTTTCTTTAAAGCTAATATACTATACATATTGTAGCCTTTGTTTAGAACGGTTACTCACCTGTCAACCTGCGCACCCTCTGCACACTTATTTGTTCACAAGGTTCAAGCTACTATATTGTGTATACAAGTATTTACACAATATTTGTTCTAAATAATTAAAAAGTATTTATTAGTAGGTAATTAAGTCTGCAAACAAAAACATGTTTTTGTAGGTACTAAAAGTTAATTAATAATACCATACTATATCTATACACCTGTATCTATACCCCAAAGAAGGTAACCTTAATAGGCAGTACTCCTCCATTTCAATATTTATAGGTCCCCTCTAATATAACACAAGACAAATGTCAGAAACCGAATGTACGAAGTGTCCAGGTGTGGGTCCGTTCAGGCAGGCGATATGCAACCCGAGCCGGAGCTCAAGGATCGGAAGGACACCGGGACGAGCGCGTCAGACGAACCAAAACCGAATTTTATTCTCAACACTCTATGGGAAACTGACTCCTACTCCACCGCTTCAAAGCACGCAATAAAGGATATTTTTCACTAGTGCGGATAAAAGCAACCATCTTTTCAATTGATGATGATCATCATCGTCATCATATCAGCCGAAAGACGTCCACTGTTGGACATAGGCCTCCCCCAATCGTCGCCACTACGACCGATCCTGCGCATCTCGCATCCATCGGGTACCCGCGACAATCACCAGATCATTAGTCCACCTAGTGGGTAGTCTTCCAACGTTGCGTCTTCCAGTATGAAGTCGCCACTCTATAACTTTTCGGCCTCATCGACCATCTGTTCTGCGAGCAATGTACCCCCACTGTCACTTTAGTTTGGCGATCCTTTTGGTTATGTCGGTAAACTTGGTTCTCTTGCGGATATCATAATTCCTGATTCGATCACGCAAGGAAACTCCAAGCATTGCCCTTTCCATTGCCCTTTGAGTGACTTTAAGCCTTCACGAGAGTGACCACGGTTCAGTTCCATAAGTCATCACTGGCAACACGCATTGGTCATAGACTTTCGTCTTGAGACGATATAGGACGACAAGATACCACGCAACTTCCCGAACGCTGCCCAGCCGAGTCGGGTCTCTTTCTCGAAGTTAGCCCTACCTAACTGGACCGTTTGTCCTAGGTAGACGTATTTATCATGATCTTGGTTTGGTCCATGTTAATTTTGAGAACCACTCTTTCGGAAGCTCTACTGAGGTCATCGAGCATTGTACTGAGGTCCTTCGTAGTCTCAGCCATGACAACTAAATCGTTAGCAAATCGAAGGTGTACTCGTCATTGACATTATTTTATTTATTTATTTATTTATTCAGGCTACAAATGCGGTCCACTGTGTTAGTAACAAATTACTTAGCCTATGCAAGGTCTGTTTTAGTACTTAATAACTAAAACAGACCTCGTTCGATCGGCTAATGCCCACACAAGCGGGCTATCTGCCCAGGCAGCTATCGAGTGCAGAATGATGTTAAGACTGTCATGCAACCTGCGAAGTAACGAGGCAGATTTCTTGCGTCATACTGCGTCAAAGCTTTCAGTGCGCGCATCGGCAAACATCGCCGACACACTGCAGAAGCTTGACAGTCCCACAGTACCCTGATCCCATTGTTGTATTGGATACGCAGAGCATTGTAAGCCCTTTCGGTATATTTGAACTACAGGGCCCCCGAGTTCAGTGCAGTGCAATATGCTATTTAAACTGCGTCTGCACAACGAGAGAACCTGCAAGCCAGCATGTTCGCCCGAATTGACAACGCTCTGCGCTCCTTCTCCAAATCTATATCGTCTTTCAGGGTATTTGTTACCAGGTGGCCCAAGTATTTAAATTTATACACCCTGTTTATTGTGTAACCTTTAAGTATCAAGGAACACCTGGCATCAGACCTGAAGACCATATACTCTGTCTTTTTGGTGTTGGTTATCAACCCATGAGACTCCGTGAACGACTCACATACGGCCAGTAACTTTCGGAGAGCATTAATCGAGGGAGGCAGCAGCACCATGTTGTCCGCGTAACTCAGATTAATAAAACAAACACCATCCATATAACAGCCGACACGCATGCTGCTGAGTCGGTCGATCAAGGCGTTCACATACAGACCGAAGAGCAAGGGCGAGGACAGTCGCCCCTGTCTCACCCCACACTCCGGCCTGTATGGCTCCGAAAGCTCCCCCTACCCATCTCACCCGAGTCTCTTGGTGTAGGTACCAGTACTAGGGTACCTAGACTACCAGAGTTAATCATAAGAGACGGTCAAAGGCCTTGGATAGGTCCAGGAAAACCGCATAGACTAGTGATTGCCTATCCGTGTAATAATGCCTAGCTTTCTCCATTCCTCGAAGACATCCTCCATTGCGGCCGTGAACAGTTTCGGAGAAATGACGTCATCCTGCTTCACACCCCGCTGCAGGAGGATAGGTTTCAAGATCTGATCCTGAAGTCGACGCAATTCAATTATTATTTATTAAGTCACAACATAACAAATTGACCGACACCAACTTTCTCTACAATAAATACCTCAACAACGGGATTTTGGAAGCAAATACCATTTTACCTTTCTCAGGGCCCGGTCGAGAACTAGTATGGCATAGGGCACTCGGCCACACTCACTCAATGCCCTTAGGGTCGCCAATAATGTTGAACATGTTATGAGACTATTTCGAACTTGTTCGATACCAAGTCGCGGAGTCGCTAACACTGATTTCTAGAAAAGGTTTGCGTGCTACTACCATTTTATTGCGAAGGCCCTAAATAATGGCAAAAATAGCTTTTGGCTACAAGGTGACGGAATTTATCGAAGTATTTTTCGCTTATTTATACGCAGTTCGATATTTTTTGACGACGGAGTTAAGGATCCCGTAGTCACGGGCGACGCGACAATGCGTATATTTTAAGTGACTTCAAAAAGGAGTAGGATCTTAATAAAAAAAAAATCTCCGGCGTTGAAGAGTCTCAATGAAAAAACATAGTCTCATTGTCAAGTCGTGCCTGTCTGCGGAAGCTTTTAAGGAAAAGATTGTTTTGACAACGTATTTTTCCGATCGTTTTGTTTTCAAAATAGCTGACTCAATTAGCAGTGGGACCAAGTTCCAAGAAAGAAATAATATGATATTATTGTTTTTATTAGTTTTTTTTTTCTTTTATTGTTGTTTGTTATTCGAAGTTATCTGCGTGGGCTTAATAGGAAAATAATTTGTTATTTGAAGCAAACAAATTTTGTCCAACTGGGCAAGACGAGAATAACTTTGCTAACTTAATGGTCTAGCTTGAGAATCTACAAAAAAATTAATATGCAAAATTTCATATACGTAAAGCAAAGAAAACTAAACTTATATAGTTTGTTGGCCCCGTAGGCAGCTGAAATAACCAAAACTTTTTATGTTTTGTCACCGATAAAAATAACATCTTCGGAGTTTCGGTAAATAATTTGATTTGGTCCTGTAGAAGATCACCTTCACTACATATTATAAAACAGTTTCCCGCCGCGTCTGTCTGTCTGTTTGCGATAAATTAAAAAACTAATGAACGCAATTTCATGCGGTTTTTACCAATGGAAAAATTCAGATGTATTATTTGTTAAGGTTTTATGTAAATTGTTGAAATATGACGCTAACTGTTGCCTAAGGTATCAAAAATTTGCTCAGGTGCGAAACCGCGACGGGTCGCTAGTCATCTACAAGATATAGTCAGTCCACTTTCCAGATGCGTGCCACAAACGAAATTAACGTCTCGAGTCTCGACCTACTAAATTTAAATAAGGTCAGTTTATCGGCAACCTGTTGAATTGTATTTATAGGCTCACAGTTATCTTATGATCAAAGATTATTGCGTTATCCTGTCGTAACTTGTATTCCTTAAAGATTAAGTTTGAGAGGTCCACGGATTACAGATAATCTCTAACAAACTGTACATTAAGAAATAATCCTCAATAAAATATTAAATGTACTTCCTTTACAATGTTTTATTTGTGTGAAAAAATGAAAAAATATTACGCTTTTATGTCATGAGAGGTTGTGTACGAGTTTGTATCAAACAGGATAAGTTTTGGCAAATATAAGGAGGATTTATAGCCCCATAAGACAATAAGGGCAGGCGGAACGGAGACATTTGTCACGTTGATTATATCTGAAATCGTCGTCTCCATAATATACCTATACATTAGGGATCCAATAAATTGGCCCAGACGCAGCTATCCTGGAGTCCCCTAGGCGTTTGGCGATCGACCAATGCATTGCCAAACTGCTGCATACGGCATAATAATGCCATTTGGTAAGGAATACGCCATTTGGCATTATCGATATGTGCCAATTGACCAGCCAAGTGGTACACGTTGTAACGATGTGCTGTAATGCATACAATATGGGCTATAAGTAATTACCTGTCGTGAACAAACGCATTACACTCGGATTCAGCGGTATAGAAAATAATTGTTTGTGTTCGACTCCTTTTGTGTTTTAGCTGTGATGTCAAATATAATGCGCATCCGGGAAAATGAAGCGGCACAGGCGAAAAATGTTATTCATAGTGATTACATTTTTTTAGAGAGTGACCGAGAAACGCAAACCCCGCACTAAGTGGTGGTTGCTTGATGGTCCTAGGCAGTCGGACTTCATCGCGGAGGTCGAGCATCTCAAGATCAGTGCTCCGCATGAGTCCGCTCAAGAGATCTGGAGTAGGATCCATTCAGCAATCACCGGTGCGGGTAAGCGCGTCCTTGGCACTTCTCGTGGTGGCCGCACCATAGGAAAGGAGACGTGGTGGTGGGATGACGGGGTGCAGGAGGCGACTCGGAAGAAGAAGGTTTTATTTAAACAGTGGCAAGGGTCCAACTCTCCGGATGACAGGGAGGCATATGGAGCGGCTAAGCGCGCTTGCAAAAAAGCTGTAGCCAGAGCCCGCAGCAAAAGTCTGGCGCCCTTATACGACAAGCTGGAAACTGCGGAGGGGCAAAAGCTTATTTTTAAGTTGGCGCGTGGCCGGGAGAAAGCTACACGGGACATTAGCAAATGTCTTTGTGTAAGAGACGCCCAGGGTAAGCTGCTCTACGATGCCTCCTCTGTTAAGGAGAGATGGTGTACATACTTCGCGGAGCTGTCTAACAAACAGCATCCCCATATCCTTCCTCCGGAACCTTGGGCTTATTTCCCCTATTTCCCCCGACGAAACCCGCATTACTCTTCGCCACATGAAGAACCGGAAAGCGGTCGGGCCTGACAATGTGCCAATTGAGGTGTGGAAGGCGATGGGCCCACATGGTGTGGACCTTCTGACGGATCTTTTTAACCGCATCCTGATCACCAAGGAAATGCCGAACCAGTGGCGATTTAGCCTGATTATCCATCCCTGTTTACAAAGGCAAAGGTAGCGTACAGGATTGTGGTAGCTACCGCGGTATCAAGATCATGTGCCACACCATGAAGCTCTTCGAGCGCATCATTGACACATGGCTCCGTAGCGAGTGTACTGTCTCTGAGTGTCAATATGGCTTCCGGGCGGGTAACAGCACCATGGACGCAGTGTTCGCCTTACGGAATCTGGCTGAGGCTTACAGAGAGAGAAGGAGAGCTTTGCATATGGCCTTTTTAGACCTGCAGAAGGCCTTCGACTGTATACCTCGGCAGTCCATCTGGTGGGCACTGCGCTTCAAGGGCGTTCCCGAGGCCTATATTGACATTATCAGAGACATGTACCGCGATTCCGTGTCCTCTGTCCAGACCGCTGTTGGCGAATCGAATGGCTTTCCAATATCTGTTGGCGTTCACCAAGGCTCGGCTCTTAGCCCGTTCTTGTTTAACGTAGTGCTCGATGTAGTTACGGCAAACATCCAAGATCAGCCTCCATGGCTAATGATGTATGCCGATGACATCGCCCTCGTTAATCAGAACAAAGCCCATCTTGAGCGCAAAGTCAACATTTGGAAGGACACGCTTGAAAACGGTGGTCTGAGACTAAATGTGGCGAAGACTGAGTACATGTCCTGTGGCAGCACGGATACAAACACCATCCGAATAGGTTCGGACCTGATCAGAAAGTCCGATACGTTCAGGTACCTTGGATCCGTGCTGCACGAGTCTGGCATCGTGGACGACGATGTCCAAGCACGTATTGGCGCGGCTTGGGCGAAGTGGCGCGAGGTGACGGGCGTTGTATGCGACCGCAAAATGCCTCCGAAGCTCAAGGGGCAGATATATAAATGCATCATTCGGCCTGTCCTACTGTACGGGGGCGAGTGTTGGCCAGCACTAAGCAGACACACCCAGGAGCTTCGCGTCACGGAGATGAAGATGCTGAGGTGGATGAGTGGCGTAACGCGATCCGATCGCATGCGCAACTCTTACATCCGAGGTAGTCTTGGTGTCCGTGACGTGGTGGAAAAACTGCAAGAGTGTCGTCTGCGATGGTATGGCCACATCATGCGCCGCCCTATAGAGTACGTTGGTCGGAGATGCATGAATATGGCTGTTCTTGGGGCTAGGCCCCGTGGTCGCCCTCGCAAGCGCTGGCTGGACGTCGTCAAGTCCGACATGAGAGCCAATGGCCTGACTGAGAAGGATGTTGAAGATCGGGCAAAGTGGAGGAAGCTTAGTAGGAAGGCGGACCCTGGCAATAGCCGGGATTAACGCTAGGTGGAAGAAGTGATTACATTTTTTATATTATTTAAGTTTATACTTAGGCACTTGTTTCACCGCCGGCGAGGAAGCGAGTAGCTATCGACTATTTGCTCGCTGAGGAAAGGGACAAAAGATATAGATCTCCTGTGAGTAAAAGAGACACAAACATTCATAGACGATAGCTGGCTGTTCACATTGCCAGCGAGCGGCTCTTACCCCTAGTTGATCGTTACGACAAGAGCTATCAATGATTGTACTCGCTCAGCCACACTTGCTTGGCGATGCTCGCTTGGTATTATTATTATAGTTTGGAGCTTTCTTCTCGCTGATCGCCGGCGGTGAGACAAGTGCCTTAAGTCCACGTGGATGGCAGAAAGTCAATGCTCAAACTTAATAGCAAAGTATTAATTAAAATTGCAATCCTATCTCTGTTACAATTTATGTCAAAAACTTGTCAAACCGTTAAGAAATCACAAGTTTTTGACAGATTGATTGCGACTGAGATCAAAATGTAAATGTTCCTTAAATTATTAGAATAATCCTTTGATTCCAGGATCAAAACTTGGAGTTCTCCTTTGTTTTTATTATAAGTAATTTTATTTAAGTATATTTTTTTATTTGAATCAAATACATTATATATAATGGTTAGTATAAGGTTGGTTTCTAAAGAAATATCTTCCAGCTTACCTGCGAAAGACATATCATAACTTTCTATGTAAAACTACGACACAATCTAATTTTACTGCAACAACGTATTAGGCAAAAGACGTTCACGGGTCATGGGCTCTCCCGAGAATACCATTACTTACCGAGAACAACGAAAACCTCGCGAGGAAACGTGGAATAGATGGACTGATGCCAAAACAGCGAGTGACCAAGCGTGGTCAATGCCCTTTTCGTCTTTGTATAGTAAGAGGCATTTGTCTTGCCACTAAATAGCTACAGATTGGTGTTTATTAAGTGCCGAACCACTTACGCGCTTACCCGCGGCTTCGCCCCGTGACTTGCTCACAATAACCTTGAAATGCTTAAAATCCTGGGTAAAAGCAGCCTTCAGGCAACATTCAGCGATAGTCTAGCATTCTTTCACAGACTTTTTTTTTTAATCTGTTTAGAATACCTTTTTACAAACTATTAGTAACTTTATTTAGGCTTAATACTTACGTGCAAAGGCGGACTCGGGCACTATCTATACAAGCGAGTTAATCGCCGCGATTGGACGTTTTGCTCATCAATATCACTCGTCGAATCGCCACGATGATATCGCCGTGTGAAGACACGAGAACTGCTATAGAATAAGGTGGTTTTATACTTCATGAAAGCAGATGTACAGACGTACAGAGGCGGACTTAGATGCCACCTATACGAGCGAGTCAATCGCCGCGAGTTGGCGTTTTACTCGTCAATGTCACTCGTCGAATCGCCACGATGATATCGCCGTGTGGAGACACGTTCATAAAGATGTTATAGAATAAAGTGGCATGGTGATAATCTAGCCACGAGATAATCGCTTGTGAAGATAGCACCTAACAACTACAGCCATTTTATATCATTCAACTTGCATTTTATTTAGCATTCTAAAATTAATTATCCGTTACATAACATAACGCATAAATAATTATGGTCTTTATTTAAAAACATCATTAAAGTTCTCATTATTTTCACCTGTTATTCAACATTCATGCATATTACGAATACAATAGAATTGTTATTTGAGTCGCAAATGTAGTTAATTTGCATCTAAACGTCTTGCTATTTGTCATTGCATAGAGAAATGTTCACAATTTCGTACGAAATGAGTGGTTTAGCGTTCGCTTGAACTCAACCGGTTAGTTCGTTGGAATATTAATATGTGCCATTACGTATGTAAAAACTGGTTAATGTATGTTTTCTAGACATTTATTCGAAACTGATTATTTAAAAGCAGGAAAAAAATGTTTTTATAAATTACCCACAAGTTGGGTTGATCACTACAAAGTACGTAAATCACTTGATAAATTTTATTTCTTAATTTATTAAAACTTTGGACAACGTATCGGTACAAGATGCTAAAGGCATTCTCTGTTGGTCAAAGGTGGTGGATAGAAAACATGGCAGTTGCATAAAAAAGCAACGTAAAGAAAATTTAAAGGTATTAATTTTAATGTACAAAGCTATATTTACACCCTGTAGAAATGGTTATTGGAATTTTACGAGTAGGTATATCTACTAAAAGTCAAACAGACAAGCACTTAAGGTAGGATTTAAATCCCATTTACAATAAAATAATAGTTGAAAGGCAAGCCGCAGATGCATGCTGTTTTATGCTTGTTTTAAAGAAGATTAATATTAATAGCCAATTACAATAGTCCGCCGCGAATACCTCAGTCCATTTACGGCTCCATAATTACAGGCTTTATTTATTCCTCATTAAAGCCCTTCTTCATTTTATTACTACAAAAAATCGGTTAAGTGCGACGAAGACGATTGGGTTCCGTACTGTTGAGAGACGTTGGTTTTGGTGAAATATGACCGTAGAACAATGTATAATTTTTTTGTGTAATACGTGTGTGTGAATGTCGAAGTATGCGGTACTATAAAATCATGGTGCGCGAGTCCAACTCACACTTGACTGGTTTTATACAACACTACATGCATAGAATTTTATTCTTGTATGTGTTACCATTTTCACGATAGAGTAAACACAATAACAACAAATATAACGCTAAAAATGACTAAAAAAGACGTTTTCGTCACTATTTTTATTTTCTGTAGCACATGTTTAAATTAAACTGAGACAGACAACCGGGGCTAGTAATATTGTTGCGGTTTTCACTCAACGGGTACGGAACACTAAAAATGAAGTCGCTTGTAGAGCTTGATAATTCGAAGACTCGATGGCAGTCCGACTTCCCGTTTATGACAGGGCATTAAAAGCTTTCGATATTTTATGACTTAGCATCATCTGATCGTGCCATCAGGGGATAAGCCGCTTTAACTTTATAGTCTGTTACGACGATCCGGTATTGCATCGATGACATGATTAAATTATTATTTGATGTTCTTACACGACTTACGACTGTTTAGTTTTTTATTCGTTTTGGAGGAATTGAAAGGGATGTGTTTTATTGATTCGAGATTGAGAAAATGTTAGTGCTTAAAATGCATCATGTGTATTAATTGTGCTTATTGATAAAATATGAGAATCATTGTTTCAAAAGGTAGGCTTGTTTAACTTTTATCAAAAAGTATATCATGTTGAACAGTAACTGTGTTTATGTGACCGTTTTTAGATTATTAAGGGTTTTATAAATGTGTTATTAATAACGTTATAATGGTTTTTCTGTATCCGGGTAAATTGAGCTTGTTATTTCCGTAGCGTTCATTAATTTAAATTAGATTAAATTACTATCGAATACCTTATCTGTGTTTCTTATCTCTTACTAAAGGATAAAATAAAGGGAAAAAGAAAAAAAATATGAAAAGGAAAAAAATAAAGCAAGGAATAATTTCGACAAAATGTTGGCTACATTTTGTCTAAATTAATAAGGCCAGAAGAAATTGATGAACGGGTTTTGCTCAAGCACAGCACCAGTCAAGCCATTATTCTTCGATCAGTCTGCAAAAACACATTAAGTAAATAGATCTAATTGCAAACAATCAGCAACAAAACCAAGCTAAGATCTCAACGAAACGATCACCACAATAAATCATAGGAACACATACTGACGATCCTATATAATTCATAACATAGGCTTTCGGAAGCGCGTTACGGAGGCAAGATTCGAAAGTAATTACGCCACAATGACAGATGGTACGAGGCACAATTAAGAGTGATTCACGCGAGTACTATCCCACGCTTCGATATCATAATGATAGTTGAGTAACGTGCGTGCCTCGTTTGTGGTAAATGTGTGTGATTTGATGATGGCTTTATGTTTGATCGTGTACCTACTAGCGGGTTATGGATGCCTGGTACTGTTAGCAGCACCATAATTACTCATCAACCTATGATGGGCCACAGACCTCATCTTTGTGGGCCGTCATCTATACCTATGGGCCCGTGCGGCTGGTTTGGAGAATGTGTCAAGTCTTCGTATTAATAGTTTTGAAACCCGCCGACTTCCTCTAGATTTTTCTGTTCAAATTCGTTCGCTTGGTTAAAATTCGTGTTCGGATCAGTCTATAATTTTACCTCTGATGGGACACAGGCCCTGTTCTATATGGGCCGTAGTCCATATCAATTGAAAGAATTGGTGGATGTATCATGTCTTCGAATTATGTCCTCACTATGGGTGTCTTTACTGTTTTGAAAGCAGCAATCACCTGCCTCGAATACGACTTACGCATCCTGATATCTGTAAGTCTGACCACTGGGCCATTGCTGAAGCTGTTTAGCTAGTTGGCCTATGATCCCAATTTATTTGGGTTGCGAAACATGTCTTCTTCTTCCGTTCTTCTCTCGTACCTTGTTTGAAGTAAATGTGTGTGATTTGATGATGGCTGATGGCTTTATATTAGATCGTGTAGCTACTGGCGGGTTATGAACGCCTGGTAGGTACTATTACCAGTAGCGTAATCATTAATCAGAGTATAATGATGCCTGTGTTAGGAAACAGGCCTCTTCTCCTTAAATAGGAAATAAGCCGTGAACCATGCTAAGACGTAAGCCATGGTTGGGGATTTGTCATGGCTTTTATTTTCTTTAAGAGGTCCAGCCGATCAGGACGGATCCTCACAATGCTTTACTTTACCAGTTGAGAGTAGTTTGCGCCTACCTCGGTGCGAAACCACGACTAAAAAATTCTAAAATCGCCACTGGCCTACCACTGCTGAGGTTGATCACTAAACGTTTTACTGTGTAGCTACTGTCAGGATATGGGTGCTTGCTAAGAGTAGATGTTGCTAATTGTGATTGGTCTTCGCCATTATTTTCCCTTATCTAAATTAATTCGGGGTTGGCGCAATGTATCTTCTTCCATATTATTCTTATGTTACTTACTATTATTAGCAGTCATCTTATCGTTTTTCTGAATCTCCTCTATTTTTATAGCCATCCAAATTCATATACATATGTTACTAACCGAAGGTGTTAGCAATTTGTCAGTTAATGATAGTTACAGTGAAAATGTACGGAGGTTTAAGTAGAATGTCTACTACAAAGTTAGATTCGTATCTTGTAACTGTGAAATCTTCAATAGAGGGGCTATTATCAAACTTTATACTGCAAAAGACATGTGGAATGTTTATGAACTTCAAGGTTTGTTAATTAATCGGAACAGTTGTTCAAATAATATAATTTAAATGTGTGCCATTTATCTGTTTAAATGTATCGTCATTGATCCATGACTGCCAACTGCAGCAACATCAATTTCTGTAAAAATAATTTTATCATAAAATTTCAATTTTAGGTACACGATAAAGTAATAGGTTTGTTCCTTCTTGTACATATATAGTTAATTTGATTATTACGATAAGTACTCGTACATAAATAATGCTTTAAATTTGCGATACATATAGCATATAAGACTTCACTAATACAATTCGAACATACCAGCTAGACTTAGGAAACATGTAATGATTAATGATATTTTCTATGAAGTCGTCAAACTGCTACATAAAACGACTATAGCCAATAATATAATTAAAACTATAGGTAATCCGAAAGATTATCTCCTTGAATGTGCAATCCGCCTCAACAAAGCACATAAAGTTGAAGGCGCGTGGTTGCGTCCGCGCATCGTGCATTTCACAGAAGAATCAAGTGCAGAAGAACCACAGATACAAATGCTTGATATGAGTAAGTAGCATACTACTTGATACACGCTGGCGTGGTAACTTGGAGGTATTTGTGACGGATTGGTCGGAGAGGAAAACACACCCGGAAGAGTGGAACGCTATAGGACCTTTGCACAGCTGTGGGAAAATATAGTATAAGGGTTAAAGTATTTAAGCCGGTTAAAGTATTTAATCGTAATGTTAGAAATGAAGTGCCGGTTAAACTGTATTTCTATACTACAAGTAACCTTATTGTGGTTCTTTCTACATTGACGCACGTTGGTGGAAATTTAAAAGTTTTAAACGTGTGATTATACTTAAAAATATCATGTCCCTTAAGACTTGAAACATTCATTGACGATACCATGAATATGCAATCGATAGTCCACCAAACTAAAACAAAAAATTGTGAAATAGGGGAAATAATTCACGTATAAATTCGCGAATTCTGGAATAACTATGCCAAAAATACTGACGGATGTGGGGGTAAAGCTAACGGGCCCTACCCGGTAGCTTCCGGTTGTATAGCACCTCTATCTATAACTATACCAAAATTAGGTTATACACAAATTATTTCCCCTATTTTTCCTTCGTTGGGTGGACTATGACAACTAAACTTCAAAAGCTGTTTTGCGTAAAATAAGTTTCCCATTCTTCTGAAAGTTTACAGCAGAAGCTGTAAACTTTATCTCTTAGAGTACATTTAATTTAAAGAGCTAATAATTTCATTGTTGTATAATTTACATTTAACAATCATGTTCTTTTATGTTGGTTCTCTGCATATTCATATTTTGTCGTAAATTCTTGCAAGCGTTGCGGTGGCGTGTCGCGACCTCATACGAATGTTGCGCAAGCGCCGATGCAACCGATTGTAATGCACAGTTACGTCACTAATTAACCATACTTTTTGTTTCATTACACTATTGGATTGCACGGAATCTTGGAAGATTTTTGTAAGAGTGAGATCGTGTCAAGGTTTTTGTTGGAACTGATAAAAAAAATAAGAGGAAGTTCTGTTTGAGCATAGAGTCGTTTTTGCGAACTCATGCACTGGTAATTATAATCTTATTGTCAAAATGATCATCAGCAAATTTGCATTAAGCTCATTGGTAATTAAGCACACATTAAAATCAAAACAAACAGCTTCCAAGCTTCCACTTCGAGGTAAAATTATGACGGACCAACCCAATATTTACAAAGACAACAAAAGCAGTGAATTATATTCTCAACGACAGGCTAATAACGCAGCTCACAATGGGCTCAAACACCTAAGTTTAGAAGCATATATTATGCTTAGGGCAGGTACACAAACACAGTATTGTCGCCTTAATGGATATGCCATGCGCAGTGTTTGGTGTTATTGTCCAAGAATTTTGTGGGTCAAGGAGCTTGGACTGGCGACGACCCGTGACTTGAGCGGTAAACATTATGGGCACGCAGTATAAAATATTCAGTGGTTTTGATGAAGCTTTTTTGTATGTGAGACTGGTGGAATTGATCTTTTGTTGAAATTACTGCATGTAAGGCTGGCAGGACTACAGCGAGTGTGTTGGGTTGTGGTGAATTATCGACTGTCTCAGTGGTTGAATTGGGCACATTCAACGTTATGGAAGTAAAGCTTCATTACATAGCCTTTCCTAAAAATGTCGATTTGTTGACAAATCACAAACAGACTAATGCCCCAATGCAAATGTGTATTAACTGTCTTAATATTTGTCCGACTAAATCCAGTCCGTCAGCCTCATCTAGTTACCTCACCAAGTTGATACATGGCTAGGAGTATAATAAGCACCTACAGGCTAGAACATCAGCTTTGTGTGGGCTATACAAATATTTATTCCGAACGGGAATCAATATTGAGACCTGCAGCACGGAAGCTAATGGTACACAATATCTCCCTGTGCCGCCTTTTGGATGTCCACAGAGCATCATGCTTATATTTCATGAAGAGCTACTGACTTACTCTTGTGGTACTCAGTAGTATAACCACATACTCGTATAGCCGTGTTTAAGTCCCATAATATAGGGAGCGAGCCTATTGCTGTTATCAATCGGGCACAGATCCGTCCGGGCTGCTACTGATAATTCCAGATAAAAAAACTCCAATAACGATTCTACCGACCCGGGAATCGGACTTAGGGCGTAGGGACAAAAGACTTTGCTTTTCAAGTTTCATGCCAACAAAGTGTTAGCATAAACAAGGCTCCCATGAGCACATTTTTTTAAAGATGACAGCACCTTTATTCTTATTTCCAGCCAGTGTGGTCACAGTCCTACTTTACCGGTGGGTTGGCAAGAACACGAAGTGGCGATATGAAACAAGTTCGTACATCTTGAAATACGGTTAAAGCTGTAATGTGCGGGGTTCAAAGATTGCTCCAAGATGTTATAGTATCTGTAAACGATAGTGCCCGCCTATCGCTCGCTGGCACTATACTTAGCCATTTCCCACAGTCGAAAGTCGAAATTATGTGTTCATATTTGGTTAGACTGTAAGTGTAGCTTATCGCGTCGTTTCTGGCTCACGGTACTTTATTTAGAGGTGTTAGTCTGTTTTGACACAAGGATTGTTTTCTTTATTCCTTTAAAATGGTTTTGTTGGTTGTATAAAATCTAAAAACAGACCTTAAAGATGAATTCTATATGATATTGTATATTTTTAGATACCAGCTTCAATACCAATAATTGTAATTCAATTGTGTAACACCAGACTGCGGATTTTCTCGCGTGATATTTGAAACTAGTTGACCCGCGCAACTTCGTTTGCGCCACAATTTGCATTACTGCTCGCTCTGATTGGTCTTACCGTGATGATATATAGCCTAAATGGGCTTTCTAACGCTGAAAGAATTTTTAAAATCAGACCGGTAGTTCCTGAGATTAGCGCGGTCAAGCAAACAAACTCTTCAGCTTTATTTATTTGTATAGATTTATTCCAAGGTGCTATCGGGATAAAAAACTCCTACTATATGTAATGCAATTGCCAGGACGTGGTTTACCTAATACCAAGTTGTAACCGAATTGGATTAGCTATTAAGACGTAAAGGTCTAACAGACAGACTTTAGACAGTTAAATTAGTTGGGATAGGTCAATTATAAAAAGGTATTAGAAGAATTATCTACTCTAGTTACCACACCATTTTCAATTTCAGAAAACCACTTCCTAATTCAAAATTATTACACCTGTAACATAGGTGAACCGCAGAACTTTAAATTAAACCACCTCTCGCAGTCAGCCTTTACAAAGTAAAACCACAGCGTAACAGGAAACGGAACACGAGTTGAAGCTAATCCAATTTCAATGTACGATGTAAGTACTAATTCGTGACGCATGAGTATACTGTCTGTATACAACATCTCGTGTTTGGTTATTCTGTTAGGTACTTGTCTCACTGCCGGCGATCAGCGAGTAGTGAGTAAAGCTTGAAACTCAAAACGAGTTGGCGAGCAGCGAGTGAAAAGTTTCAATAGTTTTGACGCTCGGCTTTAAGCGAGTGCTTTTGAGCGGCAGGCGATTACTCGCAACACTCGCCCGCACTGTACGTAAATTACCGCTGGTTGGTGATTTCTGACCGCCAAGCGAGCATCGCCGAGCGAGTGTCGCTGAGCGAGTACAATCTTTGATAGCTCTTGTCGCTGCGATCTACTAATGGTAAGCGCCGCTGAACTGGACAGCCAGCTATCGGCTATGAATTTATGTGTCTTTTTTACTCACACAAAATCTATATCTTTTGTCCCTTTCCTCAGCGAGCAAATAGTATAGCTAATCGCTTCCTCGCCGCTGGTGAGACAAGTGCCTTAGGCAGTGACGTCTTCGAGTTACAGCCTACTCGCTTGACAGGTGGTGGAATGGGAACTAAACTTATGAAGGGTGAGACTTTTGGGTTGCAAGTGTGGTTAATTAAAATTTCGTTCATCTGCCATAGTTGACAAAGTGTTTTCAAGTCTGTAATTTATGAGTTTTATTCTGCTAAAGTTACATTGATCTGTTCATGTGCTTTAAATATGCGAAACGGTGTTGTCCATAACATGACAATATATATATCATGCATGCAAAAACTTAAGAAATGGTTGGAATGACATGTGGTACACATATAGTTTATTACCAGGAGTAACGTAGAGAAACCTTTTTTACTGGGATGGCGTTCCCTTGAAATTACCCGCATTCATGGAGAATCCGCTGACTGAAGCTAAGGAAAAATAATAAATGATGCAACTAATTTCCACACTGCTTAGAGTGAAAATATGCACAAAATTCCTAAACTAAGATTTGCTGGGGGTTTTAAACCAGTCAAACCGCTAAAAGTAATCTGTCTATTCATACTTCTATAGTATTTGAACAAAGTTTTGACACATTGACTTAACAAACAAAGCGGGTGTGCTTAGTGGCAAAGTTTACTCCTGAAGTAATATTTAGATTTATGTAATAGTTTAAGAGAGTGCAATCTTATGTATTTACTTATGTTAAACTCTCGCTTATGTGTTGGGTAATTTGGAGTTTGACTCTTGAGAGGGTTAAAAAAATGCAATAATTCTTAATTGAACTTTCAATATTGAATCTCATCGAATTATATAGTAGCTGCGCCGCGCTGTGCGCTGTGTTGTGTGTGCTGCTGTAGTGCTGCTGTTGTGTGTGCTACTGTAGTGCTGCTGTTGTGTGTGCTGCTGTAGTGCTGCTGTTGTGTGTGCTGCTGTATTGCTGCTGTTGTGTGTGCTGCTGTAGTGCTGCTGTTGTGTAGCTTTTGCCCGCGACTTTGTAAACGCATTTCCCGTTCCCCTAGGAATTTCGGGAAATCGTCTCTTAGTGCTCTGCCCTACACTCCCCAAGAAACCTACAAGCCAAATTTCAGTTTTAACGACCAGCAGTTTCGGCTGTGCGTTGTCTATCAGTCACTCAGTATCGAAGTTTTATATACATTGCTGAATCATCCGTTGCTGAGTGATTGAGAGACTGACAGAAAACGCATAATCGAAAGGCAAAGGCAAAATTGTTTATAGTGTGAGTTCCTATTTAGATAATGTCAGTAGAAGTCATAAACTTTGCTAGAATTCTGACGTGCTCTAAATTAGCTTACGGGTTAGGTAAAATTAGCTAGCTAGGTTAAATATCGCTGAATGGTTCACCCATTTGTGATATTCAGCTAAATGTAAATATGTCCACATTACCAAACACCGCCATTTGGAATCATAAATATACTTAATCATTCAGTATCTCATTAGTCATGCCCATATGTGAGGAATATTGATTTCAGTTAGTCGGGTATATTGAATTTCATTCTGTTGATTAACCTACCGATAACCCATTTATCCGAGTTGGTCCATTGATTTTAGTTTTGCTCCTGAAAATTTAGCTTCATGTAAATTTTGTGACGTATTTTACGAGACGAAATGCTTTGATTAGACTGCTCAAAAGTTGTTATACAAACTAATGAAATTCAAGCGCATTAATTTCTTGGAAATTCGTTTATTTTACAATTTATTGTTTCACTTTATTAAAAACAAATTTGATTTGTTTGGCGAAGGTGATTCAGATCGTACTCAAACATGAAAGGTGTTACAAAATAAATGTTATGGGTAATAAATCTCTTATACATAAGTCGCCGTGAAAGGTTACGGTTAAACTTTTGGTTACAATAAAGTTTGAAAATACAAAAATGTTTTTTACCAGATAATAATTTTTAATGCGTAACACTGCTACTGCGTCTTAAAAGTTTTTACCGCTTCTGAAGAGGTTCCTTAAAACTTGAGCAATGCAGAAGCTGTACGTAACAGCAATTAAGATCCACTTAAATTGCCGAGACGTCGATTACTTCGTTACAGCATGTGTGTAATGTCAACGTGTAACGCACAAGTAAGCACGCAACTACCAAAAAATCTTTTACCCTTGAACGACACACTCCGTGGACTTTCTCGGTCAAGGTGAGGAAATTATTATAGCATCCTTATCGCATTGTTCTGATGCAAAATCTGAGCTTTGTTCTAAGATTACTCGAGATAAGATAGAGTAGAATTACAATAACCTATCTCAGTGTGCAGGGATATTATGAAACCGGCCGTGAAAGACATCTTGCCAAGATCTGTTTGCAACTGTGCATCTGCAAACAGATTTGTAATCGTTGCTTGACTTGTAAATTTGAAGAAACTTGAAAAACTCGCATGTTAAAGAAAAGAGAAAAAAAAGAGGACGTTTGGCTTTGTTAGTAAAATTGTTATGTAAGTCTGTATGTTACTAAACTTCTTTTAAACGGGTGGACCGACTTTGATATATTTTTCGTGTGTTTGAGGTGTACCTGGTGCAACCTGGAGGGTGTGCTCGATCACAATCCTTACCGTACTATAGTAAATTTAGAGGTTAGCTATATAAAATTAAGTAAATACAATTGAACAAGTAACATTCTAAACAATTACGTGGCTTAGGTTTAAAAAACGTAAATGGGGAAATGGTAAACGTTTATCGGGAGCGCTAGGCCGGGGTACAGTACTGCGCATAGGGCGATCTGACCTATAATTCTGATAGACTTCTCTCAAACTAAAAGAATGACTGTTATAAATGCAATAGACTTTTTCAACGGCAAAGAGTATGGAGTAGGTACAATGAATTGTCACTAGTGGATAATTTTTGAAATACTCTTGGTTACGATAAAATTGGTGTACAATTTTATTTCATTTATTCATGATCAAAACAACAATAAAATTATAATCGTCTACTATCTCCCTGACTATATCACAAGTTCTACCAATACATGAATACATGTAAAGTTTAGCAACTCATAAGGTGCCGGAGACGACACAGCGGTTTGCCTTGATGCCGGTCTGATGTGGGTTAACCGTTGCGGTCTTACGATTCGTAAAATTGCATTATTATTACGCACTCCTATGACATTGGTTGGCAACGGGTTTAGTGGTATTATGTAAGTGTTACGGTGTGTTTTTAGTAAATTTTACGTGTTAGAATGTTGGGTTTGGCAAATGTAGTACCACATTATGTCTATAAAGATGGTTTCTTTTTGTTTTTTTTTTACTGTTGATAGGCACGCGTTTGACCACTATCTCACCTGATGGTAAGCGATGATGTGGTCGAAGATGAAACACACTTGCCTAAAAAATAACATATTCACTCTTGACATAAAGACTCCCAGGTTGCAGCTATCAGGAAACACAGACTCCGGCAGGGAATTCCACTCCTTCCAGGGAATTCTTTTAAATTTTGTTTTTATTTTTGTGGTATCTATCAAGTGAACTATCGTCACTCACTAACCTTACTTTCCTTTTTTATTTTAAGAGAAAATAAGTTAAAAAAAATATTTTCATAGTCTACTATGTAAGTCTGCATTAATGTCATGTGGGAAGAAGTCAAAATATTGGCGGCGGTGTTGTCACAGTGGTTGAGCCATTGCCTACTGCTTTGCGTGACCCGCACGTTACAAATGTTTGTAAGGATTACAGATAATTAGTTGTTCCGGGTTTGGCTGTTTGTGTATGTGAGTTTATGTTTGTAAACACACGACACGGGAGAAATTCTTAGTGTGGGGCAACGTTTGTGACAGTTCGTTTATCTTATCTTAGCGATCCTCACCGACATACACGCGAGCGAAGTCGCGGGCTACAGCTTGTTTTTTTTTTAATATTGATAGGCACGCGTTTGACCACTATTTCGCCTGTTGGTAAGCGACGATATGGTCGAAGATGAAGAAAATTATTTAATAAGTACATTTGTTTCTTTTGTTATAAAACTATAAGTTTATAATGTAAGGGAAGAGCGGAGCCTTTAAGTACAAGCATCTTCTATGCCTAAATGGAAACTCATCGACATGTAATGTAAGCTAAATGATTTGAAATAAACTTGTTATAAATAAATAATTACGGGTTTATTAACGCACTTTGATTTATTTTAGTAAAACAAAAAACAAGTTTAAAGACAGTTTAATATCATTTGAGTTAAAAATACTCGTAATTTTATAAAAGTATGTTAGAATTAATGTTACTGAATGTTTAATGAGTTGTCAAAGAACTAGTTGAGACTTTCAAAATGAATTATAATTTATAATTAAATTTGGTTGAAAACAAATACCTATCTTAGGAATACATAAACGGCTTTAATATCTACGTATTTTATACAATATATTGTTGGCCAGTTTTTTATTTAATATACGTTTAAGTTTCAGATCACATAATTAAAGCACACCCATTCTACCACGGTATTTAATTTCACTAAAACCCAAAAAACACAGTATCGGTAAAACGGGGTGAATTGAAACACATGGTTGAATAGAAACAAAACTTTGAATGGCATTTTCACTTGAATGCCACATTATTGATTTCTAAAAATAATCAATCTTTTAAAACTAATATTGATTTAAAAATTGGAGTCCTTAAATGCTACGAACAGAATTTTAATAAGGTGCAAATCCCCTTAAAACTTTTGTTTCTATTCACCCCTGCTTTTCTATTCACCCCGTTTTACGGTACCTAGCTTATTTTCTCAAAAACACACACTAACAACCATATAAAACTATTTAGAAACAAAACCGAATGTCCGACGTAGAGACGCAATCGAGCAACAAAAATAGGATTAGCAGGTACGGTCACAACGTAATATCGGTCGGCTGAAGCCAGTGCACTTCCGTAACTAAATTGTGCCGGACGGCCGGAAATGTGCCGTCACAATTTTGGGACATTTGCCCCGAGGCGTGGTAGGAGTCACTCGTGTAGGGGACACGCAACCTTTGTACAATGCTAATGATGACGGTATTGTAGAGTCGGAAGGTGTCAGTGATGTTACAGATGTGTTGAAAGCTTCTGACCTGAATTTCAAGCATAGTAATGTAAATGAACTTTGATTGTCGGTTGAAATTTGTACGGTTGCAATTCTTAGAAGGGATATTTCATTTTAGAGAACGTCAATATACGTAGTTAACAAAATTAAGAAAAAGTCTTAAGATCGAATTCCTATGACAACTACTTACATGGCTAGGTGCCACTCGATTCAAACATAACGTTGTTTTCCTGAGGTCGATTATTTATTAGAATGACATAATCATATCAGGCTCCTATTTAACAGTCGGCAGAACAGCAATGTTGCCCGTGTAGTGTTCTTCAAACTGCAATATTAACATTTCATACTAACAAACAAGACCTTTAAGTTTTCTGGCTCAAAGATTTTCTGCATGCTCTTTTCATGTTAAATTGCTGACGTAAAGTTTCCCGTCCCGGTTTTAAAACATGAATTGTAAAGAATGCTTTTCAAGAAAACTGTAATGATATTACGTTTTGTAAAAACCTAACACTGTAATCAGATGAAAGGTAAAACTTTAATAAAAGGTAATGGTATGAAAAGTCTCGCGCTTGAATCTCCAATGGTGGGACTGCTGAATGTACAAAGTACCAGATTTTGTTAAGGATACATTTGATAGGCCAAACATATAACAGAACTTGACTTCACTGTAAAACTAATAATCACGAACACACTATCCGATATAATGGTAACAGTAGACAACCATGACAAGTACGGAACGGTCAATAAAATCACTGCTTTCTACTCTGTGACCAAGCCAGATACAGTGTACATAACAATTTTATCGCAACATGAAACACCGCACGTACTAGATAATAAAACAAAAACACTAACACTGGATGTTGCGACTGTGTCAGGAATCCAGTTGGATTGCGAATGGGCGGTCGTAAAACGAGTGTCATCTCATCATGGACGTGTGGACCCCGCAACAGCACCGATACCTCCGTTATTCCGTTTAGCATAATAGTGTTGGCATCGCTGGCTCTATGTGGATACACATGAAGCTGTTTTGGACGAAATTGGACGATATCAGAACACATCGATAGATTTCCATTGGTTGCGTGAAAATATGTAATATTTTCTGATGAAATGAAAGTGTTGTCTCATGTTTTTTAAATTTCTTCGATTGCTGTAGATGTGATTGGAGATATCAGATACGAAATTACGGAGCAAATATTATAATAAAAGATAGAAAGGTCAGCGAAGGGTATGATTCTAATAGCAAAAACTTTTGTGCCAGATTATATTAAGATTCTATCTTGGAAATGTCAAGACTATTGATAAGTTGAAATGTCAGGTTTTAGTTTTCAATGACGTATACATTTTTTTCACTTTCCTCACAACAATGAGCATTCAATAACTTCTTTCTTTACTTATGACGGATTCCCTTTCATTTGTGAAATCTGCGATCAATTTTGTTTTCGTTAGATATCATTATCCAGTACGGTACCAATTCCATGATTCGCACCTGCTACATCACAACCGAATTCGATTATCGCCAAAAATCTAATCTGTTTTTTTTTGTTTCGTTTCAGGTAAATTCAAACGTTTGAGCGTTTAATATTAAAACGGATTCTGCAAGTGCTCTCCAATTTCATCGATACGATCGCATCACTGAATGGTTCGTAGTTTTGGTTTTTCGTGTAATCAGGTAAAGCCCAAGTCTTTTTACCAACTTGTACAGTCATGTTTAGATATTACTGATTTTGTCAACCCATTTGGAATCATCGACTGGTATTTTTCTCGTAAAAAAATGCATCTTCAGTAGAATTTAACAACCAAGGACTACAGCTTGGCTAGTCATCGTTACTTTAGATGTCATTAATTTTCACGAAATATGTTTAAAAATATATCCCTATCATATTTATTCAGTGTTAATCATATCGGCGAACCACGCAACAGTTTCAACACCAATACTTTTTTTACGCTCAACATTATTAATTACCTTCATTACAATACCATCACCATTGCAATTACCGTCGACAGCGCGTTTATTATCCCTTATTACAGGTTGTTCAGCCGTAATATTCATTGCGCACAATTTGTTTTCATTCATACTAATTACAGGTGCAGTTATTTTCAGTTGACTGGCAAAGGAAGTAAAAATGTACATAGCTACACAGTTTATCATCACACGGAAGTTGTTACTGTCAGCTTAGTTAATGTGCTCGTTGGCGATATGCATGTTATTTGCACCTTCATTTAGATGTGCTATTATTTTATAAAGTTTATTACCTGTTCAGGAGAGTTTATACGTGTTAATTTTAAAGGTTTTGTTCCCGAAGGGTTCTAAATGTGTAGATATTTTTATTACCAGTAGAACAACAAATAATAACTAAAACTTGAAGGGAGCTTTCAATTTTATTTACTTCAACAAAAACTTGTTTTTATTTTTGAATTTTGGTTCGGAACGTTCGTGTATAATTCGCACTTAACTTCTGCAAAGCAAAGGAATTCTTACTTTATACCCCATTTTTATAAAAAAGCAATGTTATTTTTTTGTATAATTGACTACCAGGTTATACAATATTATTGAATTCCTTAGTTTTCAGATTCACAAAATCTATTGTGCGATATGTATAAGCTACTGATCAACTAGGTCAAGTTGCAAATAGAAAATATACGAGTAGGTACACCACGGCTCCATTCGATAGTTGGTATCGAAGAAAAGGAAAGGGCAAGCGATGAATGACTAAAAATGTGCATGACATAGAAAACTTTCTAAGGGAAATATATTGTGTCAATATCACGCTTCTCCGTGACGCTGCATTCGTTTGCTCTTTCATTCTATTTACACTTTCATTTCACTTACATTTTGTTGACGTTGTACTACGAATGTTCTACATAGCTCTTGTGCTTAGTTCGGTTTACATCACAGGCTAAAGAAAACGAAACTCAAGTTCGTACTGACATTAGTAATGAATTTTTAGTTTGACGGCAGTAGCATGTTCCAAATATGATTTTGATCTAGTTGATTAATTAATATTGCTGATCTCTTATCCAGTGGTGTTGCGATACCTGTATTTTTTCCAATTAAGTTATTGTAGCCTAGGCTCCAATAACCTATTTGGAAAAAATACAGTTGCCTGTTTGCTTTTATGAAAAATAACTTAAATTTTCCATAGACTCAACTATAAAGAAAATACTTTTTATCACAATATACCATTGCAGTTTAATGCCTTTTGCAAGTTCATATAGCTAAAAGTGATTTTAGTCAAATTCCATCTCTCATCTACGACACTATTGATAGAAAAAGTTACAATTTAAGTTATTTGAATGATAACTTCATCTCAAATAACGTCAAATTTGATTCGAAGATTCAGTATTATAATTTGAGGTAAAATTCAGGAAGTTTAACCGACCTACAGCCTATGCGAAAACCCGCACCTGAAAGTACATATTTGAGAAGACTAATTCGGAGGATGCGAGTGGGGTGGGGCTCACGCTAGAACAAGTTCGTGGGAGTAAATATGACAATTAGTTTCAAGCTTCATGAACGAGGCAATTTGTAGGAACCCACGAAGTTTTAGTACAGGTTATGTAAGAGGAGTATGCAGCAACGGAAGTGTTTGATAAAACGTTAATCGTGCGCAAGAAGTTTGTTCTCGATGGAGGATGCGCTTGTTCTTCTTCCTGAAAGGGGATCGTTGGAATACTTCGAAGCTTATTCTTTATAATGTGACTGTTCCTAAGTTACCCTAAACTGATAAAATTTTCGTTTTTCCTGAATTATCCTAGTGTTAAAAACGATCCCGCCCTATAAACGTGTGGTTTTTATTTGAATCATTCGATTTTTGATAAGTGAAACATTGTGAACATTGACTCTTAAAAAAAAATTAAATGTTTTATACAATTTTAGATTTCATGTTGAATTTTACAAAATAATACATTTCGCGGTTCTCCGTAAGCCTCCAAACTTTGGGATATTAACCCGTAGGTATTAAAGCACCAAAAAGTTTCAAATAATTCTAAAGAATTTACAACACTGAAATACTGGTTTCAGGCATTTCAACGAAATACCCCTGGCCTAAGTTATCCTTTACTTTAAACATTGTAGGGACAAATTAAAGAAATCCGACGGTACGTACGCAATATGGCGTTTGCTGCTCTAAATTTCTGTGTAGAAATTCCCTGCCCTATTTTCGTTTGGCCGCAAGTAAGTGCAAAATGTACCTCGCTGGCCGGAATACCGTGCCAAGAACTGGTGTTTATGATGGCATTTGTGTTTCCCTTTTTATTTTTGCACTCGTATTTTCAAATATTTTATTAATTTCTTCATTCATAAAATTATTACTGTGAAATTTCTAAGATTTTTGCAGACTACTCTATCTTATTTCTGATTGTTTATTGGAACATTAGGCATCGGTTGACTTAAATTAGTTTCTAAATAGTTAACGCAGTTCTATTATTATAGGCAATAAAAGTCTGGTTATATCCACTTAGTAGATATTAACATTTTATTACTCGTTTCAAATCTTAACTATTCACAATTTACGTCATGTATTTCGCAGCCTATGAAATCTAAAATACGTGAAGCAAAAACCCTTATACGAAAATTACCCGGACGGAGAACTATGAAATTTGGAACAGTTAAACTAGAGGTAAACTGATCCCACGTACGCAACGTATGCAACGCATTATGATATCTGGACTATTGATTTAGTATGAAATACTATGCAATAGAGACACTTATCGTATGCAACGCAACATGCGATACGATACAAAAGCTTTGCATACGTAGGACCAGTGTGTCTCTCGGTTTAAAGTTTATAATGGAGAAGGACAGATAGTGGTCCACTACTGGGCGACCACTAGTATTATTACATTTTTACAACATCACCGCCAATTTCTTTAAGGGTGGTCTCTCGAAAAGGCTTAAAAATAGCGAGCAGATGAAGCAGTTTTTCGTCGGCATTTACTGAGAAATTACATCTGGAAAAAATAGGTAGTAATCTACATGATATTGCACGTAACTTGGTTTAGCCAGAATTTATATATCGGTATCACATAATAGGAAAAAAAAATCACCAAATCACCTCCAAATCGTTGAGATGAAACCATTTTACTCCTTCGTTTTTTAACAAAAGACTAAAAAAATAAATATCTACTGATGTGCAATACAAACGTAAATAACTTGGTTTTGTTACTTTTCAAAAATATGTATTTGTTTTATTATAAAAAATTAAAAACATGGGTAGCGGAGTGGCGCGCCGAGGTGTAGTTAGCTCTGTTTGTATGCACAAGGTCATTGGCAAATATACAAAAGCCTTAAGAATGACCCACCCAAGATAACATTAGACAGTATTAGATTAACACACTAAAGAGTAAAGTTCCATCATTACCGAGTGAAGTTTCCAACTATTATTTCGGGCAACATTTAATATCCCTAGCATCTAATGAGTTCTAATGTTTCTATCATACTTATATTCATTAATATTGAAGTAGTAAAACTTTCAAGAGTCTGTAAAGTTTTCAATATTTACAAAAAATACAATACAAAATGGGAGAATTTTTAAACTCATTTCGTGTACAACTTTTATTGGTGGCTCGGATGAATTATTGATGTTGCTCGCTCCGTTTTATCGCTAGCGTAATTTATTGCAATTACGATATTTCCAATAAAGATTTCAACCCCAGCTTGGCTGAAGTAAGGACAAAAAGATGCTCTACTGACAAAAACGTCTCGTTACTTGCGTCCTTTAACAAAACCTCCCTCGTCTCTTGTGCTCATTGAAAGCCTGTGCCCAGAGGTTTTACGTAGATACCTATTTTTAGTTAAACCCCTTTTAGCGTGAATAGTTTGAATTGTTGCCACTGGTCCTGCCGAACTGGGAGGATCAAAGTGGGCCCTTTTATACGTCGCTACAAAGAAAACACGCGCCACGTCAGGATAACAGTTTCATTATGGATGAACTTCGGCAATGTAGGATAAATTTCCCTTAGGCTACTATTTTGAAGGTACATGCCTGGATTTTGTTAAAGTTCAATGCTTACAGAAAATAGTTTTTAGCAGGTCACGTAGGTCATCTACCAGTCAATACATAATTCATACTTATATAATGAAAGTTTGGTAGCTTTTCTTACTATGTTTTAAGGTCATCTGACTTAAGTTTCTCTTGCAAAAAATGTTGTCGCTCTTTGTTTTACAAATCTGATGAGATTTGTAAAACAAATAATTTCTTAGGATATATTTCGGTCACGTAGCTTATTTCAGGTAGTCTGTCTGGAGTCACTGGAGTCACAGGTCAATCTAGATTATAATAACAAGAAAAGTTACCATAATGCAACTGTATGTCTGGTTGAGCTCGCAATTTAGATTTCTTGAATTTAGGACATTTTTGTACTCAGATTTAGTTTATGTTTAAAACCTGTTCACACAATGTGTTTGCTAGTTTATGCCTCTTTGGAAAATGCATTTTTTATTACCGGCTAGCTATTTTGCACTAGCAAATAACCAGTTTAAATGAAACTCTACCTTATGGTGTCGACGCAAAGTGTATTTGGTTTCCGATAGATGGCAAAACGTATTACGGTTTTATTTAGTGCAACAGTCGTAATCGTAAAACTGGCCAACATATCCGAGTGTACGTTGAAACGTTTGGTAATCTCATTTTGTGGCTTTGCAATATACTCGGGGAGAGGAATCGCGTTTTACGTGAATTGTTTTTAGATTCACTCGATGAATGATTTTCGAGCTTCCTTTCAGAATAAAATATTATCCAGTCATTTCTTTTTTCATCGGAGTTGAAAGAAGCAGCCAATTCTATTTGGTTGATCAAACGTCTGTATGATTAAAGTTTATATAGATAATGGCACAATTTAGAATCTAAATTGGCGTTCTCAATAAACGGATATCTTTAAAAGCAATCTTATTGATGTTCTCTTAACAAACTTGAAACATAAATTGTATAAAATCTCATTATCCCTGTTTCTGATTTATGTAATATCTCGCGGCTTAAATACATCGTTATTCGTTACACGAAGGTAAATATTTCTCCTTTTACCTATCAAACTTTTATAAAACTCTGAACATATTCGGGAGCATAAAAAATATAAAGCTATTAACTTATCAAAAAGTTTTTGTAAACGGCGAGGCGTATCGTGGAAAATAGATAGCTGGCTAGGTAAGTTAGTATAAAACTTGTTCGCCCTACATTCTGAAAGGGATATAATTTGCGTTAACTTGACTAAAATGAAGTTTTGTGAAGATTACCTCGAGCTCAGTAATTCTGATGAAACGTCTCAAATTATGGCAACATTGCTTCTAGCGCTGCCTTTCCGCTACGTTCTCTCGGTTACTGTTCCTGGCAGCTTACAATGCCTACAACTTAGTACTTACACTTACTGGTTCTTATTTCTCAGGGAATAACAGCTAAATTGCTATGTGTTTTGCTGCATTGTATCAAACTTCGTATCTCCTGGTACGTTTAAATTTCGAATAACAAGATTGGGGTTGTTTTTAATTAGATCCAACTTGTCTTATCAGGATTGACGTGTTTCAATATAGTTAGTATTTAGTAGGATTTGCTTTCAAATTATGTAAAAAAAAAGACCTTTTTTAAGTTAAAGCTTTACATTCCTTCTGAGGATAATCTTGCTCGTACCAGATTGAGGTTTTCTTTTTACTCTAAGTCTAGAACACGGCCCAGCTTTTTACTTAAATATATTTTTCTGTTACATTTTCTACTTGCTAGTGTCCTGTTATTTCACAACAAAGAATTTGAAGAAAGCTGTTTCTTATATTTAACGGTAGCAGACTTTTACTATCTGGTTTTTCATATTTCTGCTTTGAGATTAGGTTTATAACGTCGCTTGTAGTAAGAAAAGATGGTATCGCGGACACTTCTCTCAAGAACAAAATCTCGTTGTTCTAAGCAAACGTTCTGGAGCTCCGAGTACAATCGTGTCTTCCTGTAACGACCCACTAGAAAGGTATACACAAACTAATTTTAAACAAAGTTTGCGAATTTTCACTGTAAAGTCTGGTCGTGTTTTGTCGGCGGGAGGTCCTGACTCTTGGTAGATATTCAGACCGCTCGCGAAACTTTGATACATGGCTTGGCTATAAAACGCAGCGCACCCAACCCGCATGTATTGTACACTCGCGGCCACGTTCACGGGTACACCGTTAAATGAAGCGATTAAATACAGCCCTACTGTTTACAAGCAAATAAAACTAGCTGTTTTGCGTTAAATTGCGGCACTTTGCAACTTACCTACATTTTATTTCGCAAACTTAATTTTTACCGCAGATTTGTGTGTGCTGACTGCAACAAATTTCCTTTTCATATGCCATTATTTTGATTTATGCTTTATGTTATCTCTCACCACAGGTGCACGTTTCGGTGCAAAATAACATAAGTTTAGCTCTAATGACAAAATTTAAATTACCTCAATGATTTACGAGCGACACGGACGTTCGAAACTACGTTACGGCGAACAATGTGGGACGAGTTTACGCAATAATTTCGAATATTCGGAGCGTGTGTATTGTAATTCGTCCGTAAGTGTATGGGGTAGCGTATGGTATTGCGCATTGATGTCGGATCGGGATGGCGGGTTTTATTTTGCGTGCGAACGGAAGCAACCGTCGTGTTTACCGTGCGTGCGATGTCGACTAGCCTATTGCCATTTTTTTACCCTGCCGAGTGTCGGTAACGCTCTCGAGCAAAATTGTTTGCCAATGAACTTCGGGTGGGTTGATATTTTTTCCACTGCGTGCAAAGTGAATCATGTTGAATATGGACTCTGAATAAATGAGTGTCGACGTTAATTGAATTTTAATACTTTTGATAGTTTCACGAGTATATTCGGAATATTGTTTAGCTTGGGAATAGATTAGTTTCTGTGATATGTTGTGTTGTTTTTCAGTGTTATTGGAAAATTGATTTTGTATTAATAAATTCCATACATTTTGTCGATTTCGATTTTAATCTGTATAGTCGACTCTTTATTTATTTTGCGCATAAACCGTTTTACATTCAAAATTAAACCAAATCTTTATCTTAATGTTGAGCCATACAAACCAAAAACAGATTACCACAAAATAAATTAGATAGCAACTATCTTTCAAAGAGCTTTTACAGAAGGGTTCCAAAGGTAAGATACGTACATTACGAGATATTAACATGTAATAGCATAGTAGTAATCCCATTGGCAGAGATATCAATTTTAGTAAGGTTTCCCTTTGTGGACCGTTATCTCGTCCAGTCTTTGAATATCGGGTCTCGGGAGCGACTTAGTGGTGTGCGATCGGTAATCACCATTTCTTATTACAGACCTAGCACGTCTCCGGCGTCTTCGTCCGCGTTTAAGGATTCATAATTATTTTCTAGACGAATTGTATACTAAAACCTTTCTCGAGAACCACTCTATCCATTAGTGAAAACAACATGAAAATTGTTGCAGTAGTTTTTGAATTTATCGTGAACATACAGACAGATTTTGTTTTATAAGATGTAGTGATATGCACTTATCTAATGTAGTGTAGATGCTTACAGGCAAGCGGTTGCAGTATAGGCAGACATTCACTCTATTTTAATCTAAGCGTTTACCTAGGTTTACTATTAGACGCATTTTATTTAAATAAAGCTAAGATGACATGAACAGATTCTGTTGATTTAAGTAAATCATGTTTCTGTATGTTTTTTTTTATACTATTATTCTAAAATCGAATTATGTTAATAATAATCAGAATCCAATAACTTGCATATAATTTGAAAAAAAAAAAACAAATCTTTACAAGACAAAGTATTAAAAATCCATTCATCAAATCTGAAGTTGGAAATCTCGGTATCAAAACAGTGCCGATCACCCGTCTCCTGCCGCTCTCTTATCGCCGCTAATTCCGCGTTTAATCATTTCCCTTTCCCTCCAATTCCGGCCTCCGGACTTAATCGGCTTGGTGCTCTTTTCTTCTCCTCGCCATTGATTAAGGGTCCCTCCGTCTTTCGGATATTATGTCAATCAATTGATTTATCTATTTTATCTCTTCTGAAAGCTCTGCGGTCCTTCTACGCTGATGAAATGCCAATTAAGATCGAGGTTTTGACTCGATGAACGGTCGATTTGAGTAAAATTGAGCCCCTCGTCAAGTCGGACGATTTGCAATTAAGTTTTGGGTGACTTTGAGTGTCAGTCAGGCGGAGATTTGTGGGTCAATACGTTTGGCACGTTGTCTAGAATAATCCTTTTGATAAGAATTTAAATAAGAACGTTTCTTATGCTGTTTATTTTTTTTTTAAGTCAAAGCAGCTTTTCCCTCGTTAAATATTTTAAACATTCGTTTCTCCAAAGCATATGAATACTTTGTATCTCATTTCACACATTTTGAAAACTTTGCATCATTATCCATGTTCAAAATTCTTCCATCGATTTTACCTGACGAGTAATGAGTGTTTCTGATACGCACTCGAGTTTCCAAACTCTGCTGAATTGTTGACAAAGTCGTGAAGAATCTTGGCTGTTAGCAAGTTGTTGCGTATTCCGAAACAAATACTAATTGGCTGTCGCCACATAAATTGCAACGAAATAACTTGAACTTACTCGCTGTGTTTTCCTGAGATCATTTGTTTTGTTTAGAAGTTTAATGCTCTGTATATTTTATCTAACTGTAAACTTATATTTTGTAGATAAAATATATACTCTTTATTTACCTAAGCAACACAATTATATTTTGCCGATAAAAGTTTCGGAAAAAGTTTCAATTCATCCATATCTACTTAACTACTAATCTTATGTATCGGTAGATTGGATTTGGCTATAATACTGCTATTATCAGTTCGAGTTCCTTATTTTCCAAAATAAGAAATACCTAAGTCACATTTATACTCAGACTAGTTTTCAACGATTTTTAAAGCTCGCTGAGGAGGAAATTTTTGACAAAAACAAAAACTAGTTCGTCTAATTTCCTTAGTAGCAAAACTCGTTCCAAATCGTTTCTTAAAATAGCGAAACTCGTTTTGTACAAGAAGGCTGACAGTTATAATTGAATCCTAAGCTATACTCTACAGGTAGAACCCAAAAGCGAAACAACAAGAAGAGTCTAGACGTCACGAAAACTAATACGGAAAGTGTCACCCGAAGCTTGTATTTTCAATTCGCCAAAGTTTTTTGCCGACACGATTTCGTTTACGCAATCCCAGTACAAAGTGCCTGTCAGAGATGTCATCTACGGCGGACCGCGTCGATTTGTTCCCAGTCATGGTTTATTTTGTTGCAGATTCGGGATAACCGTAAAATTCGGAACATGTCGTCAGCAGTTTCATTGGTGAAGTAGGGTTGTTTGCATGATTGACAGATTTCAGGCTATCGTTTCTGGTTGTGACGTCTATTTTATTTCTGCGTTGTATCTGACCATGCGTATTCAGAATTTGAGATATTATCAAACTCTGCAACAATAAACTTTAAAAAGGAGCTCGAGGCTAAATAATAACAACCGCACGGGTTGATCTTTGAGGTAAAGCAACGCTTGCCGAGGTTGGTACGTGAATAGATGACCATCTTAACATACCGAGACTCGGTGCCTCGGAAAGCACGTTAAAGAGTTAGTCCCGGCGGTCATTTGTAGATCTTTGGCAGTTGTTACGGATAGTCACAAGCCGGAAAATCGACGCCAAGGAGTACCGTGTTACCCATTTAATAGGTTGTGCGGTCTAATAGGCAACTACTTCACGTCAAATACTGGTATGCAGCTCCGTTTTGACTGGAAGCCGACCTCGATATAGTTGGGAAAAGGCTAGGCAGATCATGGAACAATAAACTGTTTGTCATACAGACTAACCTCAAATTCCATGGCAACCCGTACTACTTTTAAAACAAATAGGTACTAACAATTAACAAAACAAGGTAGGTTTAGGTATTAACAATGCTTAAAACTAGATTCGAGTTAGTAACGGTGGTTGGTATGTTTGGTTGGTTGGTGGTTGGTTGAAATTATCTCAAATTACGAATTTGTACATACAGTTTTGCTTTCATCATCTATGTGTGTAGGTCGTATGAGTTGATGAAGATTTACACTATGCAAATGTACATTTTATTGAAGAAATGTATTTGCATAGTGTGTGAGAGAATAACCAGTCCACCGCGCTTGGCAATTGGTGAATTAGTGAATTCCAAGTAAGTGTACGCCCTTTTGGTGCTGGTTGATTACGAACAATACAATACTTGTTGGCCTCTTTACTGACATTAACTTCAGAGGTACTGAAGTTTTACGAGAAATTGATTTCATAAAGTAAAATAAGGTAGAGCATATTATTAAGGCAGACCATGAGATTAAAATCTCTTTTACAAACACTTAGGTGTTACGGGCCGTAGCTCGTAATGTACCATTCTCGCGAGCATGTTACGATACGCTGTGTCCTAAAATCTGAGTAACATGGACGTGTTTGTGCTCGTTTCCTTATACATTCAACAAGCTATTAGGTTGCAAGCAAAAATATTTCTTTTATCACGGGACCTGCCAATATTTATTTCTAATATAATCACCACACGAGTGTGGTGTACAATAATTGTCTACTCAGCACATTCACAATATTGTTTATAAGTAGTTGCAAGTTAGCTGCCTGCATAACAAATAGCTTTGTTGACTGTACTGACTGCACAAATGCTTTCTTTGCAACATGTTACAATACATGGTACATTACGCCTCGTAATACCGCTAACATCACACACCCTGTTTTATGTATCAAACACTTCAGCAAAACCGTTTCTAAAGCTTTCCATTCACAACGTCTTCCCCATTCAAATCACAGTGCAGTCATAATATTTTGTCGTCGCCAGCCCTGTAAGCAATCAGGATGACAGTCATATAAAAATTTCATAAACTACGAGTAAAACCTGTAAAGTGCTAGACCGGTCCAGGTTTTTAAATCAGACCATGAAGTATTCTAGACCAACCATCCACTAAAACCTCTTTTACGAACCCTAAAGATTCAGCCACTTGAACAATCCCATTTCAAAAAGCCTTCCATTCACATAAACGTCTTTCCCCATTGAAATTGCAGTGCAGTCATAATATTTTGTCGTCGCCAGCCCTGTAAGAGATAGCGATGACATTCATAAACCGTCGGCAGACGTAACCGACACATTTGCAAGTCTATGCTCAGAAAGTGGTAAGTATTTTATTACACGAACAAGCTGTGGTCAACGTATGGTCGGTGGACACTTGTTGACTGAATTGTATTGGATGTGATTCAATTAGCCACACACGTTGATGATTTCGATGGCGTTCAATGATTGTTTGTTAGATTTTCTTCATACTGAGATAGGACTATATGCTCAGAAATAACATTTTGTCAGTTCTTGTGACATCAATAATATGTCACATTTTTTTTTTAATTTTTAATGATGGGTTTGCTCTTGACTCTAGTCTATGTCAGAGATGACAGAGACAAAGTCTACGATGGAGCGAGCTTACCCAGAAGAAGCCTGTACAATAACTCATAGCCAACCTAACCTTTTTTTTAAGCCTAAGGTTCATGCTGATGAACCTTAGGTTTCACAATAAAGCAAATGAAGTATGAAAGGTTTTTTTCCTAAATTAAAACCCCATGGTGGGAAAATAGTAGCCAGATTTTTCTCTTTACACGCATGCAACGCCACGGTCAGAAACTTACACAGTTACTGTTAAAAATAACTACAAAAAATAATTATGTAAAAGTTGCGTTGTTGACCCCTACAAAATGAATTATGATGGAAAGCCTGATCTAGATTATCCAAGTCTTTTAGACCTTTATTTAAACCCCAAGAAAAAGGTTTTGCAAGCTCATTTAAAGACCTATTTCTTGTTACATAAAAGTTTATAGCTCGGTGAAAGAATTTTACAAAGAAGTTAAGTGCCTTGAATGGAATTTAGTCAGGCAATCATTGTTAGTCGCTGAAGTTGTAAATTTAGTTCTTTATTGGCTACATTTGAATGGTATACCTTGATCTGCTAGTTTAGGAGTTGTGGCCAAATAATAACAGCCGCACGGGCCGATTTTGAAGGTTAAGCAATGCTTGCCATGGTTGATCTGTGGATGGGTGCCCATCTTAACATACCGAGTTTCCTCTGTGCCTCGGAAAGCACGTTAAGCCGTTGGTCCCGGCTGTCATTTGTAGATCTTTGGCAGTCGTTACGGATTGTCAGAAGCCAGTAAATCTGACTCTAGTCTTGCCAAGAAATACCGTGTTACCCAGTTACCCTGGTTGGCAGCCACTCCACGTAAAACACTGGTATTCAGCTGAATCCGGTTTGACTGGAAGCCGGCCCCAGTATAGTTGGGATAAGGCTAGGCAGATGATGATGATGACCTAAATCTGCTAGTTTATTTTGTAAATAACTATTTCGATATCGAGCTTCACCTGAGTGACAAAGCTCACAAAGTGAGCTTTATTGCACACAAAATAAAGTTCTTATATTTATACGAACTTGATACTCACCTCGGATTCCACTGTCAAGACACGAAAATGTTGTTATAGAATAGGCACTACTGGCCCTAACGATGAGACGGGCTTATTAGCCAGTCTCGTATAAAGTTTCGAAACAAAGTTTATGGCAATCCGTGTTGAGTACATCTAAATGTTAGCTGATAGGTCAATAATTCTACATTGAATGCGACATGATGTAAGCTTTGACAACGACAAGATTACTTCACCATATATTTATATGTTTTTTATCGTACAGTGTAAACAATATTAATATACAAATAAAGAAATTAATGAACAAAAAAAAACATGCAAGTGGCGGCTATCACTGATCTTTACGACGGATAACATGAAGCATTTTTGAGACCTTTCAGTCCAGTAAAGCTTGTCTAGGTACCTGCAGTAAAAAAACCATTGTACCTTTCACACTATTTTCTATTCTATTCTATTTTTATATATGGCAAGCAAAGCCGATGTTGACTATTCTGCCAATGTCCAAAGTGAGTTGGAGAGCAAGTGTGCATTATTTTATTGACTATGGAGGAAAAACGATTCCTGTAGAGACGAGTTGAGTTCTTCAATCAATACAGTTGATTACTTGTTGGGTTAGTACGGGACTGTTTACAAACACAAGAACAACACAATTAAACTATAACAAGTTCCAAAAGTAACCACAATCTCACGGAAAAGCTAAATAAGCACTAGACACACGTGCTACCCAAACACCCGTCTGCTGTCGGCGCAAAATATTAGTCTTCACACTATTTTGGTGTGACGTAAAGTATATTCTATCTATCTATCCTTAATGCGAAATTTCTCGTAAATGTTTGTGACCGAATCACGTCAAAACTGCTTTACTATACAGTGAAGCACGGCTCACAGATAACACGTAAAACCTCAGCCGACACCTATAGTGCTTCTCTAGATCCTTCTTACGTGACCGTAATTCTTCTTCTCTATCCTAACACAATACTACGTATTTCTCCACCAACAAAACCTCACATTTTACCCGTTAATAACCTACACCAAGCAACGATAAATTCAAGGAGATCAAGACTAAACCTATCACGATGAAACGGAGCGACCTCAGAAAGCTGACTCATGTATATTGTATTTACATCGCAGCAAAGAGCATAACATATGTTTGCAGCCTAAGTCTGTGGCCCGTAAATTCATTTAATTTGTCACCCAACATAGCGTGCGGTCAACGGAGCTCGGTTCTTGCAACGCGATAATATAATATCATGGTAGTATCCACAGAGCACTGAGACGCTTCTGAGGCCTCTGCTATTAAGGCATTGTCAAAATTTTCTATACGAGTGTGTAAGTGGATTGTATTTACTCATAGACAACGACCAGCCTTGTCAATATTTTTTCCTGGGTAAAAAAGTATGAGTCCATCACATAAATTATCATAACTATTTTTTCTGTTAGGTATTAATAATCTATCTGCCTAGCCTTTTCCCAACTATATTGGGGTCGGCTTCCAGTCAAACCAGATTCAGCTGAATACCAGTGTTTTACGTAGAGCGGCTGGCTACCAGACCTCCACAACCCATTAACTGGGTAACACGGTACTTCTTGGCAAGACTGGAGTCAGATTTACTGGCTTTTGACTATCCGTAACGACTGCCAAAGACATACAAATGACAGCCGGGACCAACAACTTAACGTGCTTTCCGAGGCACGGAGGAAACTCGTTATGTTAAGATGGTCACCCATCCACAGACCAACCATGGCAAGCGTTGCTTTACCTTAAAGATCGACCCGTGCGGCTGTTATTATTTAGCCACGAGTTCGTCTGTTAGGTACTAATAATAATTATTATAAATTGACAAAGATAAAACGCTTCGCTTAGGAGTCCTTGTTACGAAACTACTTCCTAGTCACGTAAAATTTCAACATACTGTGTCGTCTTCAATTTTTGCTTATGAGACTAAAGAATGAAAATAATAAATACGCATCTAATATTTTTTCGTTGTAAAACTGACGGACTTAAGTTTTTTAGGAATCTACCCTATTCTGAATATAGCATTGACAGTGTTCAGAGCACTTGGTACGGGTACGAATATATTACTGGTAATGGCATCTCTATTCGCAGCCGGCACTGCGGTTCCGTGTTCTATGGTAGCGACATTGTTTCTTCTAGCTTCCGTTGCCTCGCGTTGTTTTGTTTTCAAATTGTTCGTACCGAGTTCATTATTATCAACGGTACGTCTTGAAAGCTTCGGGATTTTAGACGGTTTGTTTTCATTTTGTTGTTATTATTAATTTCAGTTTTAAGTGAACGGAATCTGCTGTGCTGCTGTTTAGGGTGTTGATATTTAATTGTTGCGGTATTTTCATTTGTTTACCGGTTTTAAACTACTGAATCTGAAAACCGAAATGCTTTGCTACAATGAACAGTCCTTGGAGATTCTTACTTAGAATATTGTTTCTCTTGATAAAAATATACTGTCGTTTTTCTTAACTCAACTACAAAAACCACTCAGTATTATTTACGCGGTCTGAACTTTAGCACATAATAAATTATGATCGTTTCTGACAAATCTCCAGAGAAAATATGTCTCCAATATTTTTTGTGCTATACAAGTAAAGTAGCTACTCTCGCTTGATTGAAATTCTGTCAGGAACGTCCAAGTTATTTTTCTTTAGTACGACGAAGTTGTAGCATATAACGGGACGGAAATAAATTATATATTTTTTTACTTTGCTAATAAAGAAAGTCTGGAGTTAAGACGCAAACTCTAGGGACAGCGTTGGAACGTGAGTATCTTTCGTAATCGCAATTCACACCGAAGACTCTCGCACACCATTAACCCTGAAAAGAGCGATCGGACGGAAGAGATTAACATCCACCGCAGCGTTCAGACGGTGCTTCTTGAAAACGTAGTGCAGAGAACTGGCAATGGAATTTGCGCTCCTTTGTTTAAGTGAAAAATTGCAGCAAATTTTCTCTTGCATGGTATACGAGCATTGGATGGCACGATTGCATTAAAAATATTAACTGGTATGGGGGCTGCTTGCATCGTTTTTGTTGAGAACCGTACTCATAAATAAAGTTCTTTTATTTTAGCAAAATGTATATTTTTAAGAGCGTTTACATGAAAACGCTTTATTAAAGGCAACAGACGACATTATACTGAAATAATTACGTATGTCGGTCGCGATAGTGATAAAAGTTTGATGAAAATTGCTGTTTTTATAGAATTTCATAAATGTGGGCTTATTTTGAATGACGTACATTTTGTTAAGGACTTTTGCAATATCGCTTTATTACTTATTACAATGAATATAACAGTAATATTACGGACCATTTAGATGGAAAAACAAGCTTTATTCTTCATCGTCATAACTACCAAAACACGTCAAATGCGTTATTTTTAGATCCTGTCAAATGCCTACTCTCCTCGAAAACAACATTAGAATGGAATATCATTATTTTTACACCCACGTTCTACCTTTTATACACAGAGTGCTGTATCAAACGAAGAAAACGAAACGAAACGAAGAAAAATAGACGTTCAATAGATTTTCGGAGAGGTCCCGTACGGTACCTACATCGTTAAGTACCAGGGGTGACTGCGTGGAAAAGATTAACTCCTACGGCCTCAGAAGTGCGAGCCTGTGGAATTTATCACAGAAATAAAATATTATTACAGTACATTTTGCTGTTGTGTATCAAGCGCTAATACCTACGTTAAGATCATCAGGTGCCTCACAAAAAGTTTTTTTTAATTCATGACCACGTATTGTGAGTACAGGATCTTTTGTGCGTCATCTTTCCGTTTGTGAATCATTAAAAGCTTGATGGAATTTGATCTTTTCGTTTTCCTTTTTTACAACCCATTATCCTTTTTCACAGCTTTGTAAAAAATGACAAAGAGGGATGCTTTGTAAAAAAATACAATTTATTCCTCTGACTTGGCTATTCTATGTTAAAGTTCAATAACCGTTCCTTGTATTTTAATTACAATTCCTACAAATTCCTTAATATTTGTTTACTTTCCAATTTGTAAAGAAACGTTAACCTGCCCATAATTTTCTACGTTATTATAATCTAATTCAAATGTAGTCATGAATGCCTTAATAAAGGTTGGACCTAATTAATTGCTAGACCGGTAGCTCAGACTACTTAATTAAAGCTATGAAGGTTTATTGGACAAAGAGTGGTTTGGTATTTTTATTAATAGGCTATGGAATTACAGTAGGTACCACTTTTATTCATTTATAAGTGCCAGGACTTGAAAAGTACTGATAAATAGTTCTAGGATTTTAAAATAATTACAAACAGGTACAAAATAATTAAAAACTAAGAAAATGCCGGTTTCCTCATAAAACTTTGGCTTGTGTTTAAACACCGCCCAAAAAAGTACCTATTTTACTACCAAAAAAGTTCTAAACGGTTACCAAAACAGATAAATGGTCACCAAATAATATTCGAGAAGTAGCGCTCGCCGGCCGCTGCCGCGGCACCGCTCGCTTCGCTCGCTCGGCTCGCGCGCGGTTGGTCACAACTAACCTTTTTTTTTTTTTTTTTAAGCTGGGAAAAAATGCAGTACGCGTACCCTCCCGTCGGGGGAACGGGAGGGGTATGTGGGACTCCCCGGGCTGACCCGGTATACCCACTAAAATAACCCAGCGGCATTCCCGCATCGTCCGAGTGGAAGAGGACTGGGATATCGGCGCAGCCTTAGCGTCCAGTCCTCCTCCGACGACAACCCGCCTAAAGCGGCGGGCCCCTCAAGTCCTCCCCGTTCAGGGGGAGGGCTGGGAATGACCGGCGGAGGTGGTGTGGAGTGCAATGCGGGTGGAGGCGCCCCCGCGCCTATCGCCCGCCCATCACCACCATGAGGAGGGAGAAGTCTCCTCCGACCTCTTCTGCGCCTGCGGAGCGGCGCAGCGAGAGGGTCGTCCTCCCGCGCGCGCTCCGCCGCCTCCTTTTGCGAGATGACATCCTCGCAAAACGAGGCGACAGCTGGCCAGGACCCCTCACTCTCCAGCATGGCGTTCACCACGCCGGGAAGCGAGAGGTCCTGTCCGATCTCCGCTGTTAGACTGCGGCGCGGCTCAGACCAAGCCGGGCACACCTCGAGGGTGTGCTGAGCCGTGTCCTCTGCCGCGCCGCAGTCGTGGCACGCCGGGGTCTCCTCCCTCCCGATCCGGTGCAGGTGCTTGCCGAAACAGCCGTGGCCTGACAACACCTGCACCAGACGGAATGAGAGGAAACCGTGGGAGCGCTCGAGCCAGTCTCGCAGGACCGGACCGAGCGCGTCCAACGTACGGCGGCCAAAGGTGGCGGAGGCGAGGTCCTCCGTCCAGTGGACGACGATAGCGTCCCTCGCCTCCCGCCGCACGGCCTCCCGCTCCTCCGCGATGGGGCGCTCGCCCAAGGCCTTTCGCCGCGCCGTCCACTCGTACACTCTGGCGAGCACCCATGCCTCCAACTCCCAAGCAGGGGTGCCCGCCAGAGCGCACGCCGCCGAAAAGCCCACCGAGCGGTAGGCCCTCGCCACCCGCAGTGCAATGGCCCTTTGGGGCCTCCGCATCATAGTAGCGTTCTCCCTCCTGTTGAGGGAGTCCGCCCAGATGGGGGCCCCGTACAGGGCCATGCTCCGCAGGATGCCGGAATATAAACGCCGGCATCGTGCGTTCGGCCCCCCCAGATTCGGGAGGAGCCACGACAGGGGCATCCGCGGCCTTCAGCAGGCGCGTCGACAGCCCGCTGAAGTGCGGGCCGAAGCGCCACCTGCTGTCCAACACCAGGCCCAGATACTTCATCTGGGCCTGGACGCCCACTCTGAAGCCCTCCACCACAATGTGGCCGTCTGGAGGGCAGCGCTGCCGAGGCCCGTGAAAGAACACGGCCTCGGTCTTGTTCAGCGCCACCCTCAATCCCAGGCGGCGGATCCTCCCTGCCACCAAGGACCCGCCAGCCGAGGCCAGACAGGCCGCCTCCCCGAAGTTCTTCCCCCGGGCAGTGAGGAGAGTGTCATCCGCATAGCAGATGACACTCGTGCCCGGGAGAAGAGCTCCCCGCAACAGCCAGTCGAATCCGATTCCGTTCCACAGGGGGGGCCCTAAGACAGACCCCTGCGGAACACCGGACTCCGCGCTGTATCTCCGCATCCTGGCCAGTTTGTCCACAAGGAGGACCTCTCGATCCTCCAAGTAGCTGGCCAGGAGCCTCCTCAAGTATTGGGGCACTCCGTGATACCGGAGTGCCTCCAATATAGTGGAGTGGGGAACGGAGTTGAAGGCGTTGGCTATGTCGAACGACACTGCCAACACTCCGTCCCCCGCCTCCACCGCCCCTTTCACCTGGCCCTTGAGAAGGGCCAGCGCATCGATTGTGGACCGACCCTGTCGGAAACCGAACTGGGCGTCCGACAGGTTCGGCCCTACACCCTGCAAGTGGCTCCTGAGCCGGCCGGCGATGATCCCCTCGAACAATTTACCGACCTCATCGAGCAGAACAATGGGCCGGTATGCCGAGGGGGAATCCGCCGGGCGTCCCTCCTTTCGGAGGAGGCACAGCTGCCCCTCCCTCCACAGTTTCGGGAACCTTCCAGCCGTAAGGCACGCGCTGAAAAGTTCCCGAAATCTGTCCTCCATTTGAGCGGCAGCTATGGCCACCACCCGTGCGAGGACGCCGTCCGGCCCAGGAGCCGTCTTCTTCGCGCGGAGGCTAAGCACCCCCGCGCGAAACTCCTCTCCGTCACCGGAGGTGCCTCCTCCTCCACCTCCGGAGCCGCCGACTGCGGAGGGTCCATTGCTGGTGGGGCGAAGTCGGTCCTGCGCGGAAACAGAGACCGGACCACCCCATCCAGCAACGCCGGCTCGAGGGTCTCCGTAAGTGGGGGACCATGGGGCCGCAGTTGGTTCCGCGCCGCCCTGTATGGTCTCCCATACGGATCCCTGTCGAGACCCTCCAGCATCTCGGCCCTCGCCGAGTCCTTGGCAGCGCCCATAGCTGACTTGAGGACCGCTTTTGCCTCTCGGTAAGAGGCGTAGAGGCGGTCCTCCTCTGCCTGACTACGGGCGCTGCGCCGACGGCTCCGCGTGTAGGCCCTTCTGGCCGCCACGCAAGTGGCCCGGAGGCCTGCCAGCTCCTCCGACCACCAATAAACGGCCCGGCGGGGGGGCGGACGGCTAGACCGAGGCATGCTGGAGTTGCACACCTCGGTCAGGGATTCCCTCAGCCGGACCGCTGCGGCGTCAACGTCCGGGTCCCCAACAGGGGGCGACAGCCAGTCTTGGAGGAAGGCCGCCTCCTTGGCTGCCTCCCGGTCTAGGCGAGTGAGAGCCCACCGTGGGAAGGGAGACCTGCCAGAGCGGGCCATCTCCCCACGGGGGCTCTGGGTGGAGATGTCGAACCGCACATAACGGTGGTCCGACAAGGTCTCCACCAACTCCACCCGCCAGTTCACAATGCGTGCGGCTAGCACGGGGGTGGCGAACGAAACGTCTACCACCGACCCTCCCCGTTGCCGCACACACGTGTGGACCGCCCCCCTGTTGAGAAGGGACACACCGCATGACGCCGCCCAAAATTCGACAGCGCGTCCCCGGACGTTGCAAGAGGCAGCTGGATTGCCCCAGGCCACCGACTTGGCGTTCAGGTCACCCAACACCACGACCTGGCGTGGCGCCGCCCTCCCTACGGCTGCAGTGAGGATCTCCAGGAAATCCTCAAAGTCCGAGAGAGGGCGGTTTGGGGAGAAATAGACCCCAATAAAGGCTAAATCTCCCCACGCGGCGGCCACGTATCCCGGTCTCCTCTCTAAGAGCGAGAGGGGAGGGGAGTCTGTGGAAGACCGCGACACCAGCGCCACCAGGCCGTCTCGGTCGCCCAGCCAATGACCAGGGACCGAGTAAGGCTCGGCGACCACCGCCAAGTCCACCAACCACTCAGCCATGGTCTGCATCAGGAGATCCTGTGCAGCCCGGCAGTGGTTGATGTTCGCCTGGAGGATGCGATGTTCGATTGTATCCATCAATCGGACATCGCACCCCCCTCCTCCGCAGCCACCGCCGTTCCGACCTCGGGAACGGCAGTGCTAGCAGCAGGCCCGGCCGGCACCTGCGCTTTGCCCTTCTTAAGGGGGGGGTTGCACAACCTCCCCCTCATTACGTGGCCTGCTGGGCGGCCACTGGCAGCACACACCACGCAGTGTGGCTTGGCGACCGTGCAGGCTGCGGCTTTGTGGCCCTCCTTGCCGCAGCGGTAGCAGGCGTCGGACCTGTCGACGGTGGACGGACAGAGGGCTCGGGTGTGTCCGATGCCGCAGCACCTGAAGCAGCGCAAAGGCTGCTCTCCAAGTGCTCGGACTGCATCCGAGCTGAAGCCGACGGCGAGCCGTCCTTTTTCAAGGACGGCTTTGGCAGCGGCGACCGGACACTCGAGCCGGATAGTGCCATGCCGCCGCGGCCAGGCCTGATGTCCCGACCCCGCACCGCCGCGACGTCGCAGCCACCAATCGCTGCGACCGCCGCCACCACCTCCTCCTTGGTGACCGAATCGTCAAGATCGGTCACCTCGATGGCCGCCAACTTGACTGGTCGGGCCACCTTGGCAGCGTCCGCGATGACCTCTTGCAGCTTGGCTGCAAAGAGGTCAGCGTTGGCGCTGCCCTCCGCCCCCGGGAACTCGAAAATACGAGCCCCGGTTTCGGTTCGCCTGCATGAAACCTTGCCGATCCCCAATTGGGTGGGATCGGCATTAGAACGTGCCCGCACCAGGATTGAGGCGTAGGTCTCACCCCGCTCCGCAGCCTCCGCGGTGAGCGTCACCACGACGGCTGCGGTCTTCGGGGGAACTAGTTTCCCCTTTCCCCTCCTTTTCCCTTTACTCCTGCCAGCCGTCCGCGACTGAGTGGGAGGTGTGGGAGGCGTGGTGGCGGGGACGGCAGGTGCGGCCGTTGCCGTCTTTCCGCCCTTCCCCTTCCCCTTTACCTTTCCAGTCCCCTGCGACCGGCTGGGAGTCGTGGTGGCAGGGACGGCAGGGACGGCTGTCACCGTCTTCTTACCTCGGCCCTTTCCCTTCCGGACCACTTCAGTCCAACCCGGCTGGTTGGACGGAGTAGTGGAAGGGAGAAGGGCGTCCTCCCCTTGTGAGGACGGCCCCGGCTCGCCACGCGTCCTGTCGGAGGCGCTTCTCCGGCAGGAGCCGGTCCTCTATACCCGCAAGGCAGGCTCTGGTGAAGGTCCTCTCCTCCAAAACCACCTTGCGGATAATGTCCTCAAGGTCGGTGGGGGTGGGGGCCTCCGCCGCAGGGCTCGGTTCGGCCTGCTGTGGCCGGGCCGTGGCTTCAGCTAGCTTCTTGTGAAGCTGGCTGACCTCCGCCTGCAAGCGATTGACTGTCGCCTGCAGTTGCCGCGTTTCGTCGGAGGTCTTGCGTTGGACCAGCTCCAACACTATTCCGCGCATGCTCGCGGCCCGACTCTTAAGGGCCGTCTGGAAGGTCCCTTTAAGGTTGGAGGACTTGGAGGCGACCTCCGCGATCTCCTCCTCGTCCTCCTCCGCCATCCGTTCCAGGTCGGCTACGGTGTAGTCCGCGTACAGGACGCGGGACGCGCCGTAACCGGACTTTGCTCGGGCGGTGCGCGCCCGCTGCTCCTTAGCAGCAACCTGCTCTTCAAGGTCCTGCTGTTTCTGTGCCCGCCGAGCCAGGTCCAACTGGCGTTGGGCGGTCGCGAGACCCACATCGTGTGTGTCTGCGGCTGTCGTCGGCTTTTTGGCCTTCGACTTCCTCGCCGAACCAGAGCCCGAGGAGCCTTCTGAACCTCCCTTCCGATACGCACGCTTCCGCGACCGGGAATCGCCCGCATCTGAGACGCTTATAATGGACTCATATTCGGAGTCCGAAACGTCGTCCGCTCTTCCAAAGAAGCTAGCCGCAGACGGCGCGCGGCTAGCCTCTGACGCCGAAGCGTCGGAGTGGCCCTGAGAAGGGCCTTTTGGTTGGCTCTGAGAAGGGCCTTTGGGTTGGCCCTGAGAAGGGCCTTTTTGAAAACGCAACCTAACCTAACCTATTTTATCCAGTTTGTAACCCCAAGCCTACATTTTATGGCAATCACAGTTGAGTTGGATAGAATTTGGTGACCGTTGATCCATTTTGGTGCCTAGGCTTAGAGTCTTAAAAATATTATTTTTGGTGACCGTCTAAATTATACCCTAAAACTTTTGACGTTTGGCTTTCAACAGACTACCCGAAAACATATTATCTTCTGCAGTATTCCCTCGTCTACCAACATCACTTGCAGCAGTACACTTCTCGAAAGCACTATCATTCGTAAAAAACGTGGTTTTTGCGGATTCCTCTGAAAATGTTTCAGCAAGTTTAGATGTTTCCACATCCACGTTATTTATGAGTTCTTCAACAAACAGGTGTATCTTGGCTTAAAACCCGTTTCTTCGTGCCTTGTGTAATACAAGATGCAGTATTTTCTTTTTTGTTCTTGGTAACCTTTTTTAAAATCACCCTCTTTTTCTTAACCATTTCAGAGTTCTTTGTTACTTACGAATGTTGTTTTGTATCTTCATTTAGTTGTAAAGTTACTGTGATGTGCTTCTGTTAGTAAGAGTAAGTAAAGATTGTTTTCCTACATTTCAGAAATCCTAAAAATGTCGTTAGTTTTTCTAATATACAAAAAACACGTTGTTGTGTATAAAATCGACGAAGTTCAAGGAGGTTTTTCTTTTCAGTTCTCTTGATTTTTGGTTTCACCATAAAGTCTTTCGATTATCCATAGGTAAGGTTAAACTTTCACATTTTAAAATTCAAATAAGTTGGAACTGTCAAGGCTGTTAAATTTGTGAGACTTAACTAGAGCTTATCGCTGTTACTACTACTAAACGTCGAAATATATCGCTGTTAGAGACAAAATTATAATTTTTGTATTGCAATGCAACCACTGAGGCTAAGATTTAAACTAGGTAAACAAAATGATAAACAAAATCTTTATTGAAAGAAACTAATTCTCTCCCTTTATTGACGTTGAAATGACGTCATTTCAAAAGATTAAACCAATACCAATGCCTTTTGACGAGTCACTTCTTTGAGAGCTTAGCACGGTGTCGGTTTTGATACTGAGGGAGTCGTGCGAGAGGATGAAGCTCCAAGAATCAAAGGTAACGTCGTCAAAGGATGACGGTGGAAACTATTCGGCGAGCGACTTTACAGAAATGAAAGGTCTAATATGAAGAAAAGATAAAATAATTAAATTTGTTGAAAACTAGAGTTTAATGAAAATACAGTTATTTACTATGCATACAAATCTAAATAATATAGATGATAACAATGTCACTACTTGCGATTCTTTGATTGATATGGATACCATAAGAACCTACTACCTACCTTAAGAAGCAACTTCTAATATAAACTAACATCCCGATACACACGAGGGAAATGAAGAAATAAAACTGCTCTCACCCATTACAGCTGAAGAATTGGCTCACGATTCGAAGCGATAGCTTTCATAAATTGATCAGTAAGCTAATAGAGATGATATTACCCCAGACAGAAAGAAATGAGAGCTAAATCAGACTAGATTGATCTTGATCGTTTCTACTCCAAAGAAGAAAATATTGGCCGAACAAGGAATCAAGTGACTTATCGAATTAGGAATGATTATGAGATATTACAAGATAAACTATATGAGAAAGTTGGTCGTTGAGAACGTTAGTTTGATCCAATAAGTTAGGAAGTTCCACATAGTTGCAAATTGTTACGAATATCCCCGAGGCTGCTTCTTCGATCTGTGTTTCGTTTATGAAACAATAAAGTTGTTTGAGCATCTTGGGAATTACTTTGTCTAATTTGGTTTTCTTGTTTCTTATTATTGTTCTTTAATTTCCCGTGAGGATTTATCAATATTATAGTAAAAGTTGTTAACATTAATATAGAAGATCTAGCAGTATGAATAATTTAATTTCAAAAAAAACAATCGAAACGTTTTATAATTAAATTATATTATCATATTCACCTTTGCTACGTATATTTATCGTACATAGACCTGTTTTTTAGTAAATTTTAAATCAATTTTTAATAAATATCAACATTTACAAATAAAAAAATTAATGTTACAGTCTATTACACTATTACTCCAGGAAAGTCGACAGTCTTTTCCTGCAACCATTATAAACCTAGTAATAAAAGAAAATGCCACAGAAGCTCTTCACTATAAAGTGTGAGTAATAGCAAAATGTGCACGGTACATAACTGTAACATAAGACGGTGCGACCATTTCTTGTTCACTTTCATTAGTGGATGTTATTGGCCTGAAAGCCGTTTTCAGGCCGAGTGTAATAGTGCCACGGAATTGACAAAGTTCAGTCGGTTAGGCAATTGAGAAAGTATACGACTTAATTTTCTGAAGCCTCCCAAAATATGTGTTGAGGAAACTTAGACCGACGATATTAAGGTTTCTTTTTTTTTGTTTCAGGGTTTTTGTTTTGGAGTGCGGTGTTTAGCTAATAGGTAAGAAGAAGGTTTTTCATTACATGATAACATTAAGCCTACAAATGTATTCCAAAACGAGAAAGATCATCTAGAGCACCCCTTATTCCCCTTAAATCAACGTAACAGACAATGCAACATTTATAGTATTATCAATTTTACCTTAGTGTCCTCTAAAACAATATTTCTCTTCAAATTGTTCTCCCAGGGACATGGTACAAAGTCATTGTTACATTCAAAACCAACTTCCACAAGCTCTTTGACGAAATTTTCTCCTAAATGCTACAACGTTAAAATGCAGAGCTGTAGAAATTTCATGCAATATTTGCCATTTTAATGAAATTCACTTGGCTGGCAGCAGACATAAAATAGTGCAGAGAACAGTATTACTTCAGTGAGCTAATGTCGGCTATACTTGATTTTGTACCACTCGATTTTATATCGTATCAAGTTTTTTATTTGAAAATTTTATATCAGCACCGATGAATCCAATATAAGTTTGGATTTCCGTTATTTATTCGTTATATTTGAAAAGTTGGCTCATAATAGTTTGCAGCGTTAATAAGTTAGTTCTTTACACTGGGCGATATTTTTATTATTTATGATTTCACTGCTAGGAAAATTTAACTTTTCCTTTAAATGAATATCTGGTAATATGCGTTTGCAAACACTAACAACATAAACATAATGATTTTTAATAATTCTGATATCATCTTTATCCGGATCACTTAAGGTGAATGCTCCAGGGTAACCCGCGAAATTCAAATATTTTTATGTTTTTTGCAATTTGCCGGTCAGTGTGAAGCTGTATGTGGACCAAATGCGTTCCGCGACCGTAACGCGTATTTATCTAAAGAATTATAACCATTTTAATCATCAATATAGCCCTCTAAGTTCATGTAGTTCGAAAGAATAAATATTTCAGAAATAATCATTCTTTCGGACTACATGAACTTAGAGGGCTATATTGATGATTAAAATGGTTATAATTCTTTAGATAAATACGCGTTACGGTCGCGGAACGCATTTGGTCCACATACAGCTTCACACTGACCGGCAAATTGCAAAAAACATAAAAATATTTGAATTTCGCGGGCTACCCTGGAGCATCCACCTTAAATTATGTTCAAAAACTTTTCCTTTGGTAGTTGATGCATTTTTGCATAGCACATAAATATGTGGACTTTAATTTCCCCCTTCTCAAATAAGTAGCGGGCAAGCTCCGTCCTCTTCTCTCGGATTAACATTTTGTGCTATTAAAGAGCCTTCAGCCCGCCTTTCTGCTTCCAGACTTTAAATTTTGTCTTATTGGACTTGAAACACTATCAAGTACTTGAGATTGTAGGCTAGAACCCTTGTTATAAAATCAAACTAAAATATAACCATACTCAGCGAGATATTCCCCCGAGCACATATCCTATTATATCACATTTCGGTGACTAAAAGTCGTACCGTGTTTCTTTCCCCTTTTTATGTGAGTTTCGTAATCGCTAAAGCAACAATGAAATATATAAGAAACTGTGTTTGTCGTCGAGTGTAACATGTTCGCAAATGATTTATGAGCTATCGTGGTATTTATTCCCCTTTATATTGTCGTCTTGTTCCCGTACTCCCAACTTCCCTAGGAAAGTATTCCTTACGAACATTTATATTTTACGACTGCTCCCAACCCGACTTATTGCAAGATATTTATCTATTCAATATTTTGGTTTTATTTGACTGTCAACGAGCTTTTTATTGCATGTATACTGTTAGGGACAGATTGACTTTGCATGTGTAGTCACTATTACTTTAGAAGTAAATACAAAAAGTTGATTGCTAGACATTCTGCTCGCGTTTCAATCAGATACACAGTTAAGTTTTTCTGTAATGAAGTGTTTAGAAGTAGTGCTGTCGAGCTCGATTGTAATACCATGAAGCTTTCAGATATTCTTTTATGTGTTTTGAAGATGTTACATTGATCGAGGTCGCGTTAGGTACTTTTATAATAAAAACACTACAGACATTTAAGTTCAATTATATTATTTTAGTGGCTCAATATTTATCATTATAAAAACGTGAGTCTATCGTAATTTATTGTTTACTATACAGCTACGGTCAGTGCTTTTCAGAGATAGAAATCTGCCAAGTGTTACCCTCACAATCGATGATCATCTTATATTCTATCTCTGTTTTATTTAACATAATAGACAGAGATGGCATTAGTCTATCTTGTGAACTAGCCCGGACGATGGCTCTCACGACTGAACCACGAGGTCGTGAACAGTCTTTGTTTTAAACTATATTATTTACTAACATTATGCCCTGAGATGCATTGAAAATTATTTTCGCAAAATTAGATTTGATGTGGGCATTTTAATAGTACATTAGTGACTTTTGTATTTTAGTTATGTTTCTCATGTATGATGCCATTAGTAGACGGCGAGTAATCAGTGGTTTTGCGGTAATCAGGTACTTAATGTTCCTAAAATTGCGCAAACATTTGCATCAGAAATTAGTAGCTAAATGCCAGTTTATTCATAAAACTTTAAATTACATTATACTCATTAAAATTAACTACAGGATAACCTAATGATGTCTTTTACTTCGTTTCTGAAAAGGACATAATCCTTATCTGAGTCGAAACCAATAAAATCAACTTTTCCGCTCCAATATAATTTTCGAGAAAGTCGGAAGATAAGTTTTACGTGGAACAAGTTGTGGAAGATCACTTGTCGTAAAATAGGTAAGTAATTTTTCATCGCCAATTGTACATTTATTTGTCACGTGTTTGCTCAGATCTTTGACAAGATTATTAAATAAATCTTTATATCTACTTAAACGGCTCTAAACTGTTGATCTATGATCCTGCCATTTACTATTTTATTTATTTATTTTTTCAAAATTTCAGTATAAGTATATACAATTCTTCCGTTACTGACTGACTGAGCGACTGAGTCTCTGACAGACACATAGCCGATACTACTGGCCGTAGAAAGCTGAAATTTTGCTTGTGGTTTTCTTGGGGAGGAATAGTGAGCAGTAAGAGAGGATTTCAAGAAATTTCTAAGAGAACAGGAAAAACCGGGATATGCGCGTACGAAGTCGTGGGAAAAAGCTAGTGGTTTTGATAAAATGTTAACTACCTCATTCTGGGCTTCTAATAATACTAACTAAGATATTTTAATATCAAAGTACCAAAGTGCACCTAGGTCGTGTCATGAACTCATGACATTAAAAGGCAAACCATATCATTAATAAACTTTTGCTAACGAATAAGGTACCTCTCACATTTACCTCTTCATTGAACTCACAACCCACGCAAAACAGCAGTGAAGATATTACCTTCATTACCTTCATAAAATTATCCACTCTACATAATACACCCTCGCTAATAATCAGAACTAATGGCCCATATATGGCACTGCGATGGCTTTTTAATTGAAACTTGGCACATTAAGCAGCCGAAATGACTAAATGACGATTTACTATACGTTGTCAGGGGACGGTCGTTTCAAGTTACGATATTAGTCCATTTGCTGGCTGAATGGGAGCGACTTCACGAATAAGATTCACGAATATAGGGATCTAAAGAGGGATACAAGACGCGAAAATGCATTTAATGAAGCTCTGTAGAGGTGTTTGTATAGTTTGGTTGACAGTGTAAATGGAGTTATGTTATGGCTAGTGGCAACCCTGGTCCTGTTAGCTTTGAAATAAATTTATAGGTGTAATATTAAATTGGAAAAACAAGTTTGGTTCTACTGTTTCCTTGCGGAAGAGTAGCGGAGTGGTTAGGGGTTTACTTTTGTTTGCAATTGTGTTGTTGTTTGAGGAAACACTTAAGGTTGATCCGGTTTCATGTTCGGTTTTGTTATTTATCTGGCCAATTAAGAATTAGTATTAAGTTTCTTGTTCCATACTTTATTTAAATATTTAAGAGGGAATCTGAAAATATCAGCTACAATTACAAGTTTATCATCGAACAGATTCCCTGATCGTAACAAAAACTTTCATTTCGAAAACGATAAATTATATCATTTTGTAACAGATGTCATACTCCGAAGTATTCAACAACGACGGACGCTTGTTTTGCCAAGTTTCTGAGATAAGAAGCCCGAACAGGTTGGCCGACTGACGTCACAATCTCCTAAGTTTGACAAAGTTCAAGGGTGTATGTAGCCAATAGAATAGCCGAGTAGTTCCCGATCACAAACTTGCGTTATATCACAAAAATGGGTTATATCGCGGAACGAGTGCGAGGCAAATGTGTGCTATGGCGGTGAAACTGGGCCAATACTGATGCTTTTTCCTTTGGCTTCACTTAGAAACAAGTTTTACGAGTATCGTTCGATTATTGGAATCGGATATCGATGATAGAACGAAACGTTCAATGCCACGGACTCAACGTTGAGCCTCTATTAATTAAATAACAACAGGTTTACAAAGCTTTTTCTTGAAGTATTGAGCCGTCGTTTTCTTTTGTGTTTATTTGTGTTTTGAAAGTTGAAAACTTTAACAGCTTTTGTACCGTAAAATGTAGTTATCCACTGGCACAAGTCTTTAACCGTGTTTTTTACTTTATTGTTGTATTTAAAAAAAAAAAACTAAATCTTAAATGATAAAACAAACTTTTAATGAAGTAACTTTCGCAAGTTAAGTTACGAACCAGTTGAATAAAGTTTCTCTCTTACCAAGGCAAATGGAAAAACTAAAAAGTTAATTACAGAGCTTGCCAAAATAACAATCTGTCCTATTCCTCTCCGTATTTAAATTAAAAAAAGCCAATACATTGTATGACAACTTTGTGATTGGAACAATCTGTTACCAAAAACAGATATTTTAAAATGTATTGCGTTGAATGTGCAAAGGACATTATTCATTTGCAAAATGCAATTTCACAGGATGTCACGTTTGTTAGAAAAATGCCTCGCTGCATATTCAATACGTTTCCCGCACCGATTCTGAATTACATACACACTAGTGTCGACGTTAACGTAAATTGCAGTTTGCAATAGAAATTAGGGTTTGCAAATTGGAAAATTAAGGTTATAAAGTATTGGGAGAGTGGTTTTTATGGTGTAACTCGTAGCTTCAATTCATGTTAATGTTGCCGTTATGATGAGGTGATATAGAAAAAGGTTTTTTCCATGCATGTTAAAAATACTTCCTAATTGTCATGTACTAATAACAGTTACGTGTTAATGCTCAACTCAAGCCTGCTTCAAGTAATTAATATACATAATTTATTTTTTCATCAAATTTATTTTAGGTTCAGATAAACTCACCTGCTTTCTAAATAATATTGACAACCCTAATAGGAATCGAATTTTTAATAGAACACTATCGGTTTGTCCAATAAATCTCGTTTGGAATCCACGCGGACCGATATCGTGTTACCGTTTCGACCGTAGCGACATCTGGCTCGCACTCGAAATGCCCCAGAAGCAAGCAATCGACACAAGATACGAGATACGACATAAATTATGTTAAAACGTGGTCGGACGCGAGTTTCAGAATAGGGTGTACAGAAAAATATTATTTTAATAATGTTTAGCCGAATTGGTTGAATTGCAACCTTTGTTTTGAGCTTGAAAATGTCAATAGATGCCAATAAATATGAATGAGTTGACATTGAACTTTACAATTTATGTTTTTGCGTTGTATTCTAGACCAAATATGTTTAAGTTATACTCTTTATTTTTTAAAGCATATCAATTACAGAAATTACACATGAAAAAAACAGCTAGTCTATTATGTAAATAACCATTTCGATATCGAGCTTCACCTGAGTGACAAAGCTTACAAAGTGAGCTTTATTTTTCGTATTTCTATTTGATCAAATAGTTTGACCCAGTCTGTTTAATAACTTGAACGTCTATGGCCTGCGGGCCATAGACGTTCAAGTGATCAAGTGATGGGATCAGTCTCATTCTTCAAATAGTTGATGCCCCATTTATGCTAATCTTCCTGAACCAAATAATCAAGGACTTAATTATAGGAAGATACGAGTTCTTGCAAATTGTTTTTTCATATGCAGTATTTTTTGTCCGAAACAATAGTTTTGCGAAGCGACGCCAGATGTTCGTACGTAACACGTGGTTGACCTCCGAATTAATTAGATGCGTCTATCAGACATTCTGCTATTTTTGTACATCTCGTAATATTTTTTTTGTAGATTTACTGCTAAGCAAGAAGGTCAACCATCTCAGATCGGTTTTATGATGTGTAACTGTATTATTATTCAATACTTATTTTGGTAAAAAAAGAATAGATCGATAGAAAATAGATATTCTCATAGTTACCTATATAGATTGTGACATATATGAACAGCTCTTAACATATTTTATATCATGTTTTGACTTGTAATTCTTTTCGTGTGGGTGGTTAACTTTGATATAATTTGTGCCCAAATGTGCAGCTTTATGTGTGTGCGGTGCCCCAAGATCCATTATCACCTAATGTATTGACGAAGGAACCCTAAATAATCGTGCTAATGTTTGAAGTCGCGTTTTTGGGTACAAATATAGGTAATTTATTGTAATAAGCCGGAAATGAAACGATCGTCAGAGTACCTTATTTTATAAAAGTAGTTCATGTCCAAAAACAATATTTCTATGTACTCGTACTATTTAGATTTCAATTTACGATGTGTGTCAGCTCATGTTTATTTCTTTAATGTAGTACGTGTATGTTAATTTTATTGGAATTATTTACAAGGTACGTTGACTTTGCCTGCCTAGGTAGGTTTCATACACACGTGTATTTTTAGAAATTGGTAATATTTATTAATATTTTGTACAGTGCCTATTAATGATCACAATTTTTAGATAGGTCTGTACTTGTATCAATTATACAACGACTGTTCCAAATAACATAACTAAGATGAATTTAAATAGCAAAATCACTTCACAAGATAAACAACCAGAATAATTACTTAAGAACCAATCAATCATTACAGCAATATCGAGTGAAATATCTACAGCATAAAGATAAGAGGCGAAATATAAAACGCGCAATCTCAGAAAGTCGCTTTCAAAAGACGGAAGTGCTTACTCGACGTCGCAGCGTTTTTGATTTATTCGACCCAGACGCCATTGAATATGAAGTTTCAGCGGCTGAGGTGGCCGCGCAAATCACTGATGAAAATTCTAAGAAAAATCTCTCTTAATATTCCCTCACTCTTTACTCTAGTGATCGGGGTTTGAAAGAGGATTATTATCGAGTGTTTCGCTGATAACTCGAGAGTTGTTGAAGGGTTGAAAGTGAATATTATGTATTGGTAAGGCTTATTTATGAAGTGATCGTGTCGTTGATTTGTGTTGAAGAAAGTATTATTTGAATTATATCTACCGAGCCTTTTTCCAACTATATTGGGGTCGGTTTCCTGTCAAACTGGATTCAGCATATTACGTAGAGCGGCTGCCTACCAGACCTCCACAACCTTTTTAGTAAAGAGTTGTGGAGGCTACACGGTAACAAGGTACTTCATGGCAAGACTGGAGCCAGATTTTCTGGCTTCTGACAATCCGTAATGGTTGCCAAATATCTACAAATGACAGCCGCGACCAACGGCTTTTGTGTTTCCGAGGCATGGAGAAGTCTCGGTTAAGATTGTCACCCATCCGCAGACCAAACTGGCAAGCGTTGCTTAAATACCGACCCGTGCGGCTGTTATTATTTAGCCACGTGCTCCTCGATGAAAGTATTATTAGAATTAATTAAATAATATAATTCAATCGAAAAATACTTTCACGTCAACAGGACCTTCTACAGTTACCATGAAAACCAAGTAATTCATAATCCACGTGGATGGCAAGAGTATTCTTAAGGTATTTTGAAGAAGGAAAATATGGGCATAGTCTAATAATAATTTTTCTAAGCAGTAACAGTAATTGGTAAAAATGTGGAACTTACGAAGAAATATCGATTATGATGTCAACTGATATTTTCATCTCTGATAAATGAGTCTTCAAATCAAGAGTGAATAGGTTACTTCTAGGTAAGCGTGTTCCATGACTGCATCCTCGCTTCCCATCAGGTGAGATAGTGGTCAAACGTGTGCCTATCAATTGTGAAAAAAAAAGTTCCAGGAAAGAGATTTGAAAAGATCGAGGAAGCAAATTACCATCCCTACCTTGTTGCTATTCCACCAATTCGCACTAAGCGTTTCCAAACATTTTATTGTGCGTAAAGCAAAGTAGTGGATTTCTCTACCTGCGTCTGTTTCCGAACGCATTCCACCCTAATCTCTTCGAAGTTAGAGTGAACAGGCTTCTTCTGGGTAAGCTCACTCCATACTCGACTTTTGTCTCTGTTACCTTTGACCGAGACTAGAGTCAAGAGCAAACGCATCTCGAATTTATACTGAAGAAATTGTTGATTAATATAAAGTTATATTAAGAGCAGACGATAAATACTTAAGTAATTTACTTCTTAGGACTAATACGTGGATGGCCCTAAAAATCAATCCAAATTACATAATGGAAAACAGCTGTATCGTTAAAACAGCTATTCAAAAAACTTTAACACTTTTTTTATGTAAATTTAAAATAAATGCAATGATTGTCTCCATTTTTCCCCGAAACGCGTACTTACGTATTTTTTCATTTATTTCATCATCCTTTATATTGTTAAGAAAAATTAGTTGAAAGGCCAACCATTTCTCAGCTGTGCTCTCGTCACCCTATGTAATATCTCTCAAAGCGATAAATGAGTGTTGCCATTGAAGAAATTTCTCATTATGGTAATGATACTGGCTGAAATTTTCCAGCATAAATCATATTATATTAGAGTGCGAGTCAAGTGGTTTATTTTTCTTCTATTCACACTTTTTTTCATTTGACTGGATGCTTTTTAGTTGAACTGGTTTTATCATTTCACAAAAGCTAATATTTTATATGTATCATGCATACTCTTTGCATGGATAACTTCGTGGTCTTTTTGTAACTAAGTCACTTAAGGTTAAATGTGTTTAGTTTTTTTTTTCTCTCTACACAACTATGTTCTATTTAATTTATAATTCAAAAGTCTGATTTAGAAGAACTATGCATTCACTACTGCAAGGATTCCCAATCTTTTTTAAAGTGTCTCACATTTTATTAGCCAATTGCAGCATTTGCGTTTCGTTTCCGTGGTGGTTTGCGACGCTTCTGGGTAAGCACGGTGAGCCACGACGCACAGGTTCGATAGGTCGATAAGTATTCGACCAATATCAATTTATTGCAAACTTGACTTCAGATCAGATCTTCAACAGGTTTTGCATGGAGTATGTACCAGTGAATATATTAATTCTTAACAATTTCCCAAATGAAGTTTGTGGTTACGAATCACGACCCTTTTACAGAGCTGCCCAAATGTCGAATCAAAAATTGGCAAATCAAATGGCCTTTCCGAATTTCCTCGAAAAAGTGTCAATCACGATGAAACAAATCGAAAATGGAATTTGTTTTCTACAATAGAGTTAAAAGGGTATAATTAAATCCAGTTTATACAAAAATAGAATGGTATTTTTCTGCTAATACCAACTTCGGTCAAGAAAGACAAAACAAAAACCTACACTCACATTATGTAACTTGATAATATCTAGTAACGAGACTTTCTAGATTTCTACGTTAGTCTAAAAGTGAAAGACGTAGATGGATTAATTATTTACCTTCACTCTTTAAACGTAATCATTTTAAGTGAACAAAGTCGTTACGTCCATCAACTTCTTTAGAGGTGTAGATGGCCCTTATCAAAGTTTTATAATGAACACCATTTACCACGTCGTAGACAAAAAATATAAGTTCTATTTAACGCCTTCTCTAAACCTTTTACTTAGCGAAAAATCGGATACGAATAAATCGCTAAAAGAAAGAATAATTAAATTTCTCTCATTAAAACCAGTCAGACATATTCTTGCCTACTAGCTTATACTTTTGGTGAATTGGAGCGAAAATGAATCTCTCTTTTATTTCAATTTAAAAATGCACCGCGGTACGAACGTGTGTATCGTACTGACCTAAATATTACGGGATGTTACGACTAACTGGAAGTGGGGGAAGGGGGGAGCATTGAGGGAAATCGAGTTCAATTAATAAAGCCGTCGTGGAACCATGTGTAGGTATAACGAACAAATCGAAGATTTAAATCGTTAAATCGTCGACTCGAAACCCTCCACTCCTCCACTAGGCACTTGAGTTGAATTTTATCAAATTTCTCGATTGCGTTAACGTCCACTTAAGTTAATTTGTATGGAATAATTGTTTTCAACAATCAGCGCTTGTCCAGTTCAGTGCAAATTGATATTTACGTAAACGCGAACTTGTAATTTATAAAAATACGAAGATTTCCACTCATTTATTTGCTGTCAACGTACTAAAACGCGGGAAAAAGTGTAGTATACTGAAAAGATAGAAGCAAGCTTCAATCTCAGTCATGCCTACAGCATTATGATTTTGCAAGACAATCCTAATGCTGTAAACATAACTTGATTTTCATGACAATCGAGGTCTCTGCAAAATTGTATATATCTGAAGTTTCAAAACGAAACAGAAACACGACTATCTACTGACACGGTAGGGCAATTCTAGCGATTTTGATCTTTGGAACGAGTACCTACTATTAAGTTCTACTGTATCGGCTTCGACTAAGTGCTCAAAAGGGATTACAAGGAAGGTTAGGTCATGTACAGTAAGAAAGTTCACGCGCTGTTCAGACAGCTTTCAACATAGTTATAACCCTGTTATTCCCTTATCAAATTGAGAGGTCTCATGTCAATAACGATAAAACGGAAGGTTGAACGTTCGAATATAGAAATTCAAAAGGGAAGCTTATTTGACCCGCAAGGAACACGTCGTCGAATCTTGTTTTAAGGTCAATATATTATTCGTAAGAATTACGTGGGTTAACACTTTGAATATAGTATAAGTTTTTTTTTAGGATGTCGTTAATAGGTACACAATGCCATTTTAGTTGTATTATAAAGGCGGCCCACTTAATGCACTATACATAAACTACCTCTCGGCGCGATTTTTTTTTTACTAATTCATTAAGATAATAAGTACTAAGTAAATATTGTCACCATTCCATTCCTCGGTCGACGGACTTGGACTGCGCTCGCTCCTGGTTGTTTCAAACTACGTCATGCGTCATGATAATGACGAAAAAAATAATTTCATAATTTAAATGCATACGAAATTAAAAAAAAAACTAATATTTAAAGTCAAATACACATTATATGCAAACAATTTTACCACAAGTAATTCCTGAGATTAGCGTGATCAATCAAACATGAACTCTTCAGATTTATAATAACTTTTATCTAAAGTATAGATTCTGTAGATGTAATTTTTACACAAACGGTGCCTGATGGCTATGTCGAGGAGCTCGTGGCTAAATAATAACAGCCGCACGGGTTGATCTTTAAGGTTAAGCTACGCTTGCCAAGGTTGGTCTGTGGATGGGTGACCATCTTAATATACCGAGTTTCCTCCGTGTCTCGGAAAGCACGTTAAGCCGTTGGTCCCGGCTGTCATTTGTAGATCTTTGGCAGTCGTTACGGATTGTCAGAAGCCATAAATCTGACTCCAGTCTTGCCAAGATGTACCGTGTTACCCAGTTAATGGGTTGTGGAGGTCTGGTAGGCAGCCGCTCCTCGTAAAACACTGGTATTCAGCTGAATCCGGTTTGACTGGAAGCCGACCCCAATATAGTTGGGAAAAGGCTAGGCAGATGATGGTGCCTGATGGCTAAGTATTCGTACTCAATCAATATTGTTGTTGTAAAAGAATTTTAAGAAAAGTGATTTAAAATTCTGACGGTGCATACCCGCGCCAATACTCATTAATACGCTAAGTGTGAGTTCGAAGTGCTTTTAAAAGGCGTTAATGAGGATTTTATTTACCGCTTGGAATTTTTAACGTGGTGATCAACAGTTTTTTGTTATTGGAGTGGTTCTATGAATAGCAACTAAACTAGAGGGTGCTCCAAGTTTAGATTCCAAATTAAATGTCCGACAACAATATTATTTAGTATTTTATTTTATTTATTTGAGGAATAAAGCAGTAGCAAAATTATTTAATTTAATTTTTGAAACAATTATGCTACCCACTATGTTCTCCACCGCTTACAGTTGAAAGTATTTAAAACTATATATTGGGCTTATTTTGGACATACACAATTTTTTATCAAGTCCGTATAACGATCTCCTTTTGGAAACAAAAGCAAAAATATTTATGGCAGTACCTGGACCACTCAGTTTGCTGTATAATTTTATAATCGATAGTATACGCACTTGAATCGACATCATACGACGGATTTCTAACTGTATTAAAAATTAGAATTTGAATATTTATTAAACTTTTTTATTTTATTTTGACAGGCACACGTTTTACCACTTTCTCACCTGATTGTAAGCGATGATGTGGTCGAAGGTGGAGCACGCTTGCCTAGAAGTAACCTGTTCACTCTCAACTTAAAGATTCTCAGTTAGTAGCTTTCAGGAAACACTGACTCCTGCAGGGAATTCCACTCCTTAGCCGTACGCACTCTGAATGTGTTCCCAAAACGTTTTGTGTGTGAGGGTGGGATATCCACCATGTACCGGTAGTGGATCGCCGTTCGTCTTGTTATCCGATGATGGAATGGAACTTTAGTTAGCCTGAAAATGTGTCAAAATTTGCCATTGAATAAGGTTTGACAGATCTTCACATCAGAAACAAGCCCTAACTCAAAGTTATCAAGTTTCAAATATCGTAAAGATCTACAGAGATATTTGTAAAACACTAATAACCTCTTCAGGAGTGTTCATACACATGATTATAAACAACTTTTATTTTGAGACCAAACTTTTTACCGAGCTGGATATATTTGCGATGCCCGTTAAAGGGTTTTGCAACGCCCTTATTGAGGCCATAAAAGGCCTATAATGTTAGATTAAGATTCGTGATGATTATTTGTTTTTTCTTGTTTTGCTTATAACCAAAATCTATATTATGTATGCTGTGGATAACGGTGTGAGTTGCACAATGGTGTTATTTGTATAACGGTGACTCTTTCGAACGGTTTCCCCAACCCAACCCTGGGACCCTGGGTCAACCCTGCGTCTTTTATGCTGACAGCTCTTTGAGGCGCGCGTGGAACACAGTGCGCCGTCGAATATTTTCACTGCCTAAGAGGTTGTTGGTGTTTTACAAGTAACCCTGTATGAGATAACTAGTTGACCCTCGCAACTTCGTCTGCGTCACAATTTTCATGATTGCTCCGCTACTATTGGTCTTAGCGTGATGATATATAGCCTATAGCTTTCCTTAATAAATAGGCTATCTAATACTGATATAATTTTTCAAATCGGATCAGTAGTTCCTGAGATTAGCGCGTTCAAGTAAACAAACAAACTCTTCAGCTTTATATATTTTGCAAGATATTATAATGTGTAACTGTTAGTTATTCCTTAATAATAAATAAATAAACCAGAAAACTAGAAAAAAATATTACCTTTTTAATGCATTGTGCATGAAACAACTGTTATTTTTTTTCAAGTTTTCAGGTCTGGGCTCAAAGTTGAGGTTATTAGTATTTTACAAATAACCCTGTATACAAACTTTTGCAAATATCGCTGTACGTATAGGAGTTTAATCAACACAACAGCTAATGATCGCGTTCAACTTGACCTATCGCTATTCACTGGACATCACACGAATAATAATAAAATATATTTAGTGTGTGAATCACGATTTTCCTTCACCTTTCGGAACTCGTTAGCAATAATTAATGTAACTGTATTTCAAATTCATGATACGAGCGAGTAGAATAACAAATTGACTGGGATATTTTATTAAGGTGAAATGTCTATGAAAAATACTTATTATTAAGTTAAGTGTTACCTAATATGTATTCAGATATATCTAGTGAGAAGTGTGAACCTAGTAATACCTCATAGTTATAGGTATCTCAGAAAGCTAGATTTACAGATACAATGTTTTGTCGATTTAAGGAAAAATGTAAAAGTTCTACCTACTTACGAGTATCAAGCATACTTACGTCATTGATTTTACCTTCTGCCAACTACTTATCATCTTGCTCAGTCTAATAAAATGAAACCCACTAAAGCTTCCAATTAATGACCATTGAAAAGAACATCATCTTCCTGCCCATGATATATGATATTATTATTTGATTTGTTATTATTTGGGGTCGGCGCAACACGTTTTATTCTTCCATTCTGTTCTATCTGTCGTCACTCTATCACTAACTCCCTTTTCTTTCATATCGCTCCTCTCACAATCCAAACATCTTTTCTTTGGCCTTCCTCTCCCTCTCCATCCATCCACATTTATGTTCATAACTCTTCTAGTTATATTATGCGTTTCACCCCTCCTCTTCACATGACCATACCAAGACAAACGATTCCCTTTTAACTTTTCCGTCACTGGCGCCACTTTTAAAGTACCCCTAATGTACTCATTTCTCACTTTATCCATTCTCGTTACTCTACACATCCATCTCAACATTCTCATCTCCGCTACCTGCAATTTATTTTCATGCGTCTTTTTCGCAGCCCAACATTCTGATCCATACATTACGACAGGTTTTATCACGGACTTATAGATTTTCCCTTTCAACTCATCATCATTGAAAAGAACACATACCTAAAATCTCAAAATGAGTCAATTTACTTCAGTAAGCTGAACGCCATTAGCTAAAACAACACAAGATGTTTCAACGTTAAATGCATTTGCAATTCAGTGTGTGTTCCACGGAGAAGCAACAACTGCGGTGCTACTAAGAAAACGCTTTAGGGCACAATTTTATTTTATTCTGTAAAGGATTTTATTTATATTTTAAATTCTTCATAACACCAAATTGATTTAGTGTAACATTTCGGATGATAAAATCTAGTTCTATTCTAGAGGCATCAATGCCGCCACAAGAAAAAAAACGAACGGAGCAATCTAAATCGCAACAAAATGAACCGCTACGCCATCTATCCAACTAGCAGCGAACTACTACGTCGAAATTCTGTATCGCGCAAACAGAGTTTACAGTGCGATTTGAACATAAAACCAGCTCAAATATCAACTATTGGGCAGTAGCCCGACAGGCCCAACAGCAGCCTGGTCGGAGGATCATCCCTTTTCGCGGGTCTTTACTCTCGGTACCGCTTACCTCCAAACTGTTATATTAGCCTACACGTTCCACTACAGTTTTTTTATGAGCTCACTGGTCCACTGTTGGGAAGAGACTTTCCCCAAGCTCTTCCAGAAATGACAAGTACAGGAATAGAAAGTTGAAATGAATAAATAAAAAATTTGTGTGTTATTATTTGCAAGTGAATGGCTTGTAGGTGTACAATAAAAATTAAAATATTTTATCTGATCTTGCATAAAGCCTGCACTTAATACCTTTATATAAACTAACAAGAAATTAGTATCAATACATAGAAAATGCTTTTCACAAGCTCGTTGCTATAAGTAGCAAATATTACAAAACAAAGATCTTTGTTAAAGTTTGTTCAACTTGCTATTCTGAGCTCCAAGACTGAAACTACAAAGTATGTATCCAGTTTCAATATTAAACTTAAATATAAAATACAAACGCCTTTTCATTTTAAGAGCAAAAGCACCGTAGAATGAACATTATACCTATGTAACGGGCTGATTGCTTTTGAGCTAGCGGTTTTACTGATTTCTCGAGGGAACTCTAAGTTTTCCTAAGTTCTTAAATTCTCTCAAAGCTTTTGAATTGAAGGAGAAATCAGCGCTTTTGATTCAGCATGGCGATTTTCTTCGAAGAAAAATATTATCTGTTCTTTGCGTATCGGTTACTTTATAAATACTTACTGATGTTTATTTTATTTCTAATAATACAATTTTGTTTGTTAAAATATCGTAATTATGAATTTTAATTTGGCTAAGCTGGATTTATTAATAACCCGAGAGGTCTGTTATTAGTCTAAATATAGAACTAAGTCCATATTCGACGAAGAGGCCTATACAATTATTTGCTAAGGCTTTACCAAAGTTCACAACATCCACATATTTGTTTTTATAAAATATTATAATCAGAGTATTGTCCACGTTTGACCTGGTGAGGGTCGCGGGTAGCCAATGGATGCGAGACGCACAGGACCGGTTGCTGTGACGAGAGCAGTGGACGTATTTTGGCTGATATGATATGAAAATGATGATGATTGTCCTCGTTTTCGGTGTCTTGCGCTCGAAAGAAACTATTTTTTGTCCTCATCCTATCTAAAAATTACACTTTTACGACGTTAATTAGGTCTTGTTTAATCTGTGTTCCTAATTTTGTAAAAAAACGAACTTCAACGTAGGCGCTTTCAGATGAACAAACACTTTCAGATTTATTATATAAATATTTTAGTCTCTATGTGCTGTTACTTAACGGTATTAAATACATACTCATTCACGTTGTACAGGAACTGTCGATTGTCCAATGTTCTTATTAGCATGACCATCATAAACTAGCTAACATGACATGCGCCGACAAGTGACATGGCAAGAGAGAATGTACTTGTAATACCCACACGTTACGTCACACATGTTCGTACCATACTCGTACAATGCATTTACTTGTCAATAAAAGTTGAAAAAGAAGAAAGAAAATTAACACAACATGTCTTGTCTCCGAAGAAGTAGCCATGACAGTAACGAGAACACTTTTCTAAGGAAGGAATCCAAATCTCTTGATTAAAAAAAATAAGAATCAGAGTGCTCCATCTTTCATCATCCACAAAACGGAAAAAATGTCCCTTAAAAAATTTTCAATAATGAAAACAGATAAAATCAGACGCAAATATGAATCGCGAAGCATGAAATGAAAGAATCACAATTAAATTCTCAAGAAACATGTTTTCCTGTTCAACAAGATGCCATATCTCAACAGTCAACGACATTAGAATGTGGAAGCTTTTGAAACATTTGTCTTAGCTGTGTCAAATAAATTCTGGAAAACATAATAAAATAAAATAAATGTTTATTACGGATTTTGTCATTATTATCATTTCTTTCTAAGCCAAATACAACGAATATTTTTTTTACTAACACAAAAAAGTAGTTTTAACCAGAATTAGTAATTAGTTGTCTTAGCTAGAATTCCCAAATGTAAAAACAAAGGTATTCAGTAGTAATTAAGCTTTAGACAAGTTAGTACCAAAAGCTGTTAATAAGGAACTCGGTCAAGGAATACAGAATTCAGGTAGAAATAAAGCTAAATCTGTGCCAAAGTAAATTCAAAGATATTTCGTCCAAAACGTGAAACTTTTAATTGATGAATCTTTAAGAAGATAAAGGGAAGTGGGCTATACAAGTATTTACTGACTCATAAAGTGTTAAGTAGTTCCAAGTACCTTGAAATGGCTTCTACAATGGAACTGAAGCATTTCAATTTGAAGTGCTTATGGTTTCACTAGGTAGAACTAATTTTTATTCCGGATGATAACATATCAGTATCGCCTCTGAACGTTTAAATAGCCTTGAAACGATTGAATACTGTAATAGAGGCATAAACAGCGGAAGTATTTACAAAGATAATTGCTGTGATTACAATAATCAGGAAAATTGCTCCATTAAATACGATCACATTTTGTTCATAATTGTGTAGTATGTTAACAATGTGTTGAATGAGTTTAAAACATCATATTACAAAACACCTATACTAAAAAGTGCAACTTTTTAAGACTATGGTAGTCTCATTTGATTGGTAATAAATTTCGTCCATGATAAAGAAACAGCACAGATCCTCCCAGAAACTTATAGTTCTTCTTATACATATAAAAGAACCCAATAAGGAAAAAAAAGAAAGCCGAAGACAAACACAAAATCGTCGCCCTACCTATCTACACAAAGATATGAACCGGTTTAACGATTCCTCCTAACTCCAGGTGGATCTCGAAAGCCTTTTATTACAGTTTCACCGACGTGTCCCCACCGTCGCAAACTTACTCCACTATTCAATGACTGGCGATCAATTAAAAACTAAAGTGTTCAACACCCAGAGTTTGCTCAAAAGTTTCATCCAAAGGTTTATTTAATGAGCGGTTTTCGTGAGGACTCTCAATCTTGTTCTTTACTTCAATTCGCTTGAAGTGTCAATTCGGAATGGCTTACGTGACTTGCATTATTTTTAGATGAAATGGAAGAATATTAGGTAAGGGTTAAGTAAGTTTTAGAATTGTATTTAATTACAACAAAACTTGTTACGATAATTGCAAATGTTGGGTTACTAAAGCTAATCAAAAACATATTACACCGAAAACAATTTAATTTCAAGCGAAATCCCTGCCAATCTAAAAACGAACCAATGTAATATTCATCGGTAAACATATTTCAGTCTTAAACCGTTATTAATCCAATGTTAAGTCAATTAGGCGCCGACTCCCTTATTAAGGGGCGGATATAGGCGGATATGTGCGGATATAAGTGCTTTGGGGCGCGTTGGGTCGGAAACTAAAATCGTGGCGCGGTTTGCGCCCCCTGGTCTAATGGGCCCCGCCGTAACGAGGGACTGCGAGGACTCTCGAGACCCTGAACGATCTCGGAGCGAACGGCTAGGTATGGCTCTAAAACGAGTTGTGTATGTCAAGGGTCTTATGAGATCGTTCTTTGAGTGTTCTATGATTTTCGGCCGTGTTGACTGCCGGGACAGGGCGGTCAGCCACCGTTGTGTTTATAATTTGAATCGTGTGCGCTGTTGCGGCGTTTTAATAACTGTCATTGTTTGTTGTATATTCAGTACTTTATAATGAGTTGTATTCATTGTTTGTTTTCGTTTGTTCACAGACTTGCCTCCTTGCAGTGGCTGCTCAATAAAGGTAAACTATTATCACATTATTTATTAGGGTCGTACAAATATCGTAAAAATTAAATTATATAATACATTCAATTCAACAGTTTTTACAATTTCTTTTTTCATTAATTCGGCTATTGTGAGTAAAGCCAGATCGGCTACGGATTTAATCAATTGACCCAACGTTCAACTCCATTTCGGGAGGGACGAGGTCCGAATCTGAAAGCCCTACAATCATTACTAGGTACATTATTGCCAGTAATAGTGACCCTTCGATTGTGATTGCTGATAAATTTAATGGAACTATCCAATAGTGTACCCGAGATTTTCGATTACTAACCCATATCTGTCACTGTTAATAATTTATGTATAAGTTGATGTTTATTAATAAACGTCAAAGGGTAGGATTAGTCACCGTTTCTTGACTCTCGTGCCAATCAAACGCGTACCTTTGTTAAATTATTAATTTTTGTTCCTCAGTAGAACGTTAAACAGTAAGTACATTTTACGACATTCTTTGAATGAGCTCACAGGCTCACACTGTAAAACATACTTACGAATCACAATAGCAATATCCCTTTTAATATGTCTCTAATATTGTGATTCATAATTAATTTTGCAAAGCCTATTAATGTTGGAAAAGTATCTAATTAGATTCATAAGACAGCAATAACATTTATCATTACAGCATAAAAAATCTTTGCGTCGTTGTTAGCAACATTATTGTATTAAATGATTGACTTGACATTTCTGCTTCACTATACAATCATTGTGGTCATTGTACATTCGTATTATTTGCAAAGGTTAATAAAAAACAAAATACTGTCAACAATATTCCGTTTATTTTCAAAATTTTCCAATGATATTAAGACTGGAGTTAAGCTGTAAACATACTGCATTCTTTTAAATGCCAGCTAGACCAGTCTAGCTTGCAGCATGTTCTTTTTTCATGTCTGGATTTCACCAATGTTTCTTTTACTAGAAACCACCTAGTACTATAATTGCTTAAAGCTGCCCTTAAGTGAGAGTGAACTACATGCATAAAATATTATACACACTCGTCCATTCTTTATGAAACACAAACCAGACGCTGCCTACCAATTTCATACCATCACAAGTGCCACTATTGGTGACACAGCAGATGCTTCTGACGTCAACAGCACTTCAAGTCTATCGAGACTACATTGGCACATGTCATGAAGATAAACAAGTACTAAATCACGTGTCTGATACAAGACAAGGTCATCGCCCCCTGCAGGATGCCACTGCTTATTCCATTACTCGCACCGACTCTTTTACTGTTTTATTATATTGGAATTTTGTTTCGTGATTCTGACTTTGATAAGCTAATGTATGCATGTACATACATCATCTATCATCGTTTATACAACGAATAATATTCGTATTAAATTTCAATTGTGCTTGAAATTTTGCGAATGAAACCGCATTTTTTTGTTTGTTTTATTCGCGGTGGTATTTTGAAGACTATTGCTTTCCTGTAGACAATTGATCTAGCAAGATTCAAATACTTGTTTTCAGTAGGTATTCAATGAATACAAACAAGCAACATTTCGTAACATAATATAATATTGAGATGCGTGCAGTTGCGCAAGAAATCAAAATCCGATTCTCTGTCATCAAACGGTATAGTACTGGAGCCATCTATAAAATTGCCTCAAGGCCGTCCCACGATTCTGATGATTCTTAATGTGCTACGTGACCAGACACCAAAGAGCTTTTAGACTATGAAGCTGAATCGAAATGGAAGATCATGATGGAATAGTGCCATAAAAGTTGTACATGTTGAAAGCACCGCTATTGCAGCGCGTTTAACTGCTAATCGCGTTGCGAACGATATCAACCGACAGTAGTTACTGCAACGGTTTGCACTGGGACCGTTTGTGGCCAGCTTGCTCTACTGAACTGATTGCTCTGTACATTGCCGTGTGACTTAACCACGTACGGCTTTTGGTCCAGGGTGCATGCCATGTGCTAATGAATATTATGTTCACAACAAATTCCGTATGTGATTGTAATAGAGAGCAATGTTTGTTTGAAAAAATATGTCAGCGTAATCATCCTTGATTTCCGGACAGGAACTGATAAAATGCTGTCATAAAAATATAGAAATATTATATAAAAAACAGAAAAAACAAAACCATAGAATTCTATTTGGAATATGAGTTATCGAATATGAGTATGTTTCAAAAATTATGTATCGTTATTTACTAAGACATCACAAGTACTTATACTTTTAATCTTTATCAATCTTAAATCCGAACAACGCAAACAAAGCCAAACGTTAACGTTGCTGATGTTCAAAATGTGATTCGTATACTAATTTGTGATTTAAATTTATGAAAGCCCAATTTGACAACGGAACGTTTAATCACATCCGCAATGAATATAAAACTGTCATTGGATACGGGCAAGCAATATTTACTGCTTGTTTTATACAAAAAAATCTACACTGAAATCGTCATTTTGGTCCCAGTATTGCTCCCTGGGGTACTATCCTCACTAGTGGCTACGCAACTATGGTCATTTAACTTGATACAGACGTCATTGTAGCGTGATATACGCAATGTATCATTGTTATTATGTGCTGAGATACAAAGTTTTAGGTATTCCTCGAAGGATTCAGTGCCGTCGTAAATCATAGTAGAGTTATTTGTTGTGGCTTGATGGGCATCGTTTGTTTCCTCATTTTGGCTTGTTGGCTTTTTGTATTTTAGAAGCTTTTTGTTATATTTGTGATGTTGTTTTGCGTTTTTCCGATTTCTTAATTACTTGTCTATAATTTATCTGTATCATTGAAATACATATTTAAAATATGTATATCTATATATTGACTTATCAATAACCCGAATGGTTCTACGCAATTGATAAAAATTACTACCACCACAACTTCAAAATGTGAATACAACGGATTAAAAGTGTTTGTTTCAAAAATGCTTATATTTTTAGAATTTTGACATCACAAAAGGATAACAGCATATTAAAATAGTGCAAGAGAAGCCTTGCATAAGCTTTCTTTTATTTTTAAAAATACTAAGCAAGTTTAAAATGTGATATAATCTGTCTTCTGGGTACAGTTATTTTAAGCTTACTCTAAGATTTCCTTTTGTTATAGTTCTGCTCAGAGATGCTTTAGAACACGGAAGTGCTATTTAGGGTACTTTAGTTATTGTTTGTTAGTGTTTGAAACAAGTTGTTGGTATGAGGATGTTACTTCAAAATGCAGGTAGAATATTTGTTTGTAAAGTTTTACGTTCTCTAAATCGGTATGTCGTATGTAAACTGCTAAGCTTTTGGTGTTTACTTTACTTTACTTTATTGTTAGTAGAAATTATATTATTTGTTAATAAATGTATCATGTTTATATGAGCTTGACAATGGCAATTAGGTACACCTGTATTTACGTTTTAGGTTAATCATAAAATTAATGAAATTCTTCACATATTATTCCAGTCGGATTCAATTTGGTAATGGGTACCAAGAGTTTTTGGTACTCAATAAATTATTCACACAAGTCATGCTATATAATTTAGTAATCACGTAATTGCACATGATTCATCTAATCAGGTTTTAAGTAATTTTCTTGAGTTAACCTTCACGCCTGTGATCACAGGTTAGAAGAAGCTATAATTATCATAAGGAAATTGGTTAAAATTTTTGCTTTATGATTTTAACCACAATAAAATATTAATTTTTACATTAATCCTCTGCTATTATCACGTATTGAAGAGTTAATTGACAAACTGAGACTATCAGGTCAGTGATTTTATCCTATTTAACTATAGCTGTGTTCTAGATATAATATAATTGTCCTGATGGTTTTGCTTGGGCTTATCTGCCGATTGAGCGATAGCAACAAAGGATGCTTCAAAGACTAATGAGGACATCTAATAGCTACCATGATCACCACAGGACTATGTTGATGAGTACAATCACTTTTGCATATACATCAACATCCTTTTATCCATAAATGATATCATTATGACATCACACACCGTAGAAAGCATTGAAGATCAAGTGAGATCATTGAATCACATGCTAAGTAACTTTATTTTATTTTATTTAGCCTGTATTGTCCCGCTGCTGTGCAAAGGCCTCCCCCAAATCATTCCAAGTATTCTTTTCCCGCGTCACCTCGTACCAGCCCTCACGCCTCTTCTTTCTGGGCCGTCAATCTTCGGGAACTACTAACTTATGTTTAATTAAATACATGTGCATATTAATCCACTGGCTAGCCATATTGCTCTTACCTTCCAGTTGCTAAATGAAAATGCTTTCACAAAACATTACACAGGGGGAACAGCGAAACCCTATTGTGACTATGGAAGGAAGAAACTATGGTTTATCTTAGGCCTTTACTGTTATCAGCTCATTGATTTTGCTGTGGAGTTCAAGACAGTCAAATAATCCCTCTTAGACTCTTTTACTTATCTGTGCTTTGTCGGAATCACTGATGAACTGTTTCCTGGCCAGTCCATCATTTAAGAAGCCTCTAAGAAAAGTCCTCTAAAAAAACTTTTTCATAGATCGTCACAATCGATTCTACATTGAGTAGGTACAAGAGTTTCAGTTGTAAGAATATTTTTTTAATGTTCATTTTATTTGATTCTTTGGACTGACAGACTGAAGTTAACTTCCCAATCATATTTTTTCTTATATCTTACCAAATGTGTGACAGCGAGGAACCACTGCAGTAGGTAGGTATTTACTCTATGGTTCAGTAAAGGAATGGCCTCGTATGCTGACGAGCCGTGACCTTGTCTGCCGTACACCGGGTGCGTGCGTCACGAGCGCACCACATCACGATCTGTGTGATGGGTGCATGCTTCGAACGGCAGTCTCAATGGTAGCAGGAAGTCTTTAATGGAAATATTGATCGTCTGCTGGTGTTTTTTGAGTTTTAGAGACGTTGTAATGTGTAGTTTTGAGACCATAGATTTTAAAGTAAAGTTATTGTTTAGTGTTTATCTCTTTCTTGAGTTTTAAACAGGAAAATGTAAATGACATCTCGGAAAATATTGTTAAGAGAACAGAATATATATTTAAAAAAAATTGCGGTGCTTATGCTTGAAAGTACCTAAATGAAACCAGTGTGATACATTTATTTAGAAATATGCAAACTCAAAACAAAAATAATATCTACCCTCTCTATTCGTGTCAAACTCTCACGATACAATATCAATCCGAATTATAAACAAATTCATTATTTTTTTCATCATCATCATCTTTATCTTATTTAATCTCATCAAACGAAGCAATCTTCTGAAATCGGTTTAACCAAAAACGTTTACAAAATATGTTTAGGCTGCGTTGTAATCGAGTTAAAATATCATCTTCTCACACCTATAGCTATTTTTCTTGAGCCTTGAAGGTCGGTTTCTTTTCACTGCAGTGTAAAATATTAAACGTAGGATATACATTTTTGCGGCCGCCACTGTAAATTTTGTGCCCTTGGCTTATTCGCCACATTCTATTTTACCCAAGTGACATGTGACCGTTTTCATGAATGGAATAAATAACTGACTTTTTAATAACCATTTTGGTGTAAGTACCAGATTCTCATAACGTTGATCGTAAATAAAGAGGTTTATTCGATATTTCAGGGAAGAATTTTGAGAGAACGTTTATGGTCGTATTCTCTACTCATTCTGGTAAATGTAGTCATGAGATTTAGAGATGGGATTTGGGTTGAATAAATATGCTGGAATGAACTGAAATACGAGTTATTTTTGCAATCATCATTTAGGTGTGAAATTCGGACATTTGTAACCAGCTAGTCTATTCCGTAAATAATAATTTCTATATCGAGCTTCACCTGAGTGACAAACCTCACAAAGTGACGTAATTTGATACTCTTCGGATTCCGCTATCGAGACACGAAAATGTTGACTGACACAGAATAGGGGTACAGCTTATTTAAAATACTTTACAGCATTAATGGCATAATTTATGTGACTGGAATGTGCTAAAGGATAATTAACAAACAGATAAATAAAACTTAAATATGTACTAACAAGCAAGTTAAACACCTAGTTTAATTTTATTATGTCGTTACGTTGAAACTGTAATAGGGTCCAATCGAAAAAAATTGTCTTCTAAGCGCGTTCAATTTACCAGAACACTGAATTTTATTTCAAAGTTTTATACTAGAGCGCTATTTGCTACGAAAAACCCGGTATAAAGTGTCCCTGTTAAACGTTTAACTGCGCTATTTAGAGGCAGCCCTGTATCGCTGGTGCAATACAGCTCAATTAAGCTTCTGCCAGCCCTGCTCTGGTGGCAATTCGTTGCGGTAAAGTTGTGGTCACATTAAACCGTCGAACCGCACCGTCATTTGTGACAAAGAATTTTGTACATTGTTGACTGATGCCCATACAGGTAGGGTGAAGTGTGCAATCAACTTTATTTACATAAGAGTGAGCTGAATTTTAATGAGTGATTATTGCGTGTTTATTTGTTTATGTGAGAGATAACAAGGTAATTAAGCTCGTGGCTAAAGAATAACAGCCGCGCGGATCGATCTTCAAGGTTAAGCAACGCTTGCCAAGGTTGGTCTGTGGATGGGTGACTATCATAACATACCGAGTTTCCTCTGTGTCTCGGATCATCTCAGAAATCTGACTCCAGTTTTGCCAAAAAATACCGTGCTACCCAGTTATTGGTTGTGGAGGTCAGGTAGCCAGCCGCTCCACGTAAAATACTAGATATTATTCAGCTGAATCCGGTTTGACTGGAAGTCGACTCCAATATAGTTGGGAAAAGGCTAGGTAAAAAAGTGAATATTTGCGTGAATATTCAAAGGGAAGAAAGAAAAACGTGCAATGTAGATAATCTGCCTACAATGCCGTGCAAGGTGTCGTCGCTAATTGAGGCAAATAGGTTACAATGGCGTGCATAGTCGATGAGCTGCACAACTTGATAGTTTTATAATGGTTTATTAATTTGTAGCTCAGTTATAATGATGAATGAAGACGATGTCGAGAATAGCGGACATTCCCACTATTGTATTTTTTGTGAACAGAGACATATGAAGGAATCCATTACTTACTGAGATTCCTCCTTGGCTCAAAAGCCGTAAAAATTACAGCCAGGAACAATTCGGCTGTCTGCGTGTGTGTTGGGTGCATACCCAAGAAGTATCTCGCTTCCAAAGCCGTCGCTCGGTGTTAAATGCTACTAAGCTGGTAAAAGGCTAGGCAGTTTGACTATGTCCAAATCTTCAGTGTTTCTTTTAAAATTAACAGTTAACATAATGTTTTAACTCAGGTTTATACCTAGCATAAGTGTGTATTCTGTGTCCCTGACTGTATTGTAGTCGACTGAAACCATTACTCAAGAGCTCACACGCCTCGATGTCGGTTCGTATCAGTGCGGTCCGACGCTGAAACTTGTAGGATATACCCAATATAAGCCTGAAGTAAAGCTACACAAATCCTTAGGGGCCATCTCCACGAGCGAGAGAATCGCGGCGATATTATTGTCGTGCCAAGTATTTTTATAACAACTCTATAAACGTATCTCCACACGGCAATATTACCGCCGCGATTCGGTCGATATAGTCACTCGTGGAGGCAGTCTCTAACATGGTACAATAGTCATGTACGTATTAGAGATGGACCGCCTAGTCATCGACCAGCCAGGAAAGCCGACTATCCAACCATATTATAATCAGCAACTAGTTGGCTATTTGAGAGTAAACTAGTCGTCTGGTAGGCTAGTCGGCCAGTTGGTATTAATGTGCACATATTCTTTTTACTACCTTTCTTTCTTCTTTTTTAATGGCACTGCAGCAGTCATTTTTACGGTACCTAAAGGCAACCATTTTATGGTTGTAGTACCTATAATATTGTATTTTCCTACTTTCATCATCTGCCTGCCTTTTCTCAACTACATTGGGGTCGGCTTCCAGTCAAACCGGATTCAGCTGAATACCAGTGTTTTACGCGGATCGGCTGCTTACCAGACATCCACAACCCATTAACTGGGTAACACGGTACTTCATGGCAAGACTGGAGTCAGATTTATTGGCTTCTGACAATCCGTAACGACTGCCAAAGATCTACAAATGAGAGCCGGGACCAACGGCTTAGCATGCTTTCCGAGGCACGGAGGAAACTCGGTATGTTAAGATGGTCACCCATCCACAGACCAACCTTGGCAAGCGTTGCTTATCCTTAAAGATCGACCCGGCTGTTATTATTTAGCCACGAGCTCCTCAATTGTATTTTCCTACTTTATCCAGATGAATTCAGCTGGCTCAGTTACATAACAGGTATAATTATTAGCAATAAAAATTAAGTCATTTTTCATAAAAATATTGTCATTTGCAGCTATGTAATGAAACTGTTCGTATTAGTAAATGTTTTATTTAGAACTAGTTGAACCGTGCTACTTCGTCTGCTCCGCTCCTGTTGGTTTGAGCGTGATGATATATATAGCTATAGCCTATAGCTTTCCTCGATATATAGGCAATCTAACACTGATACAATTTTTCAAGTCGGACCAGTAGCTCCTGAGATTAGCGCGTTCAAGCAAACAAATAAACTCTTCAGCTTTATATATTGGTATACTAGTTGTCCCGCGCAACGAGAATTACCAAAGTCACCTTTTCTGGGAATGATTGATTTTCGATATTCGATTGAAAATTTTAATTCATATCTTAAATTAAAATAACAAAAAGGAATTTGGTGCTTCCACGTGTTCCTGTATGTATAACGCTCGGTAAATATCCAAAAACTTTTCCTGGAAAAGCTCTCACAACACTCACCATACACAAAATTCGTTGATATTTCCCTACAAAATTTATAACAACAGTATTTTTCCTACATTATGAGACGAAAACATTTGCGTTGTTTTGTAACTTGAGCGTGGACCCGACTATCCCATTTCAAAATATCGTACAAACAAGTCCTTGCAACGCACAGAACTGGCACGCGGTCCATTTATGTACTTGCACGCATAATAATGCCAAGGGCGTTCGTTACGACACAAACCCGCGATATTAACAGAGGATACGGTTCAAATTAATAAATATAACCGTTAACAAGGGCCCATGTCCCGTCGTGAAATAACGGCTCATTCGGTGTAAAATAAAATTTTCATATACTTGTTTTGCTGTAGCATAGCAATAGAGGTCATCGTACTTTTCCTAATATCTCTTCACAAATTAATAAAATTAAACAAAAAAATAAAAAAATAAATTGTCTGTAAAGTCGGTTTACGGACGATACATTTACGTGATGACGTCATGAGAAAACAATTGAATTCTTCTAAAACAAGCTGAACACTTAGGCTGATCGTGCCTCTCTATCGCTTGCACGCTGGGCTCAGGTGGAACGTGACACTTTTTCGTGCGTGCAGTCGGCGTTCATCGATTTATAAGAAGTTTTCACGTCAAAACATGTTATTTACATTTACGTTCTCTTACGTTACCATATCTGATCTTATTTATTTTTCAAACATATGAAGCTCCTTTACATAGCGATAGAAAGTGTGTTACGCGATTGGGGTCCTGATCAGTAAACAACGAAAAACACTACATAGGCATTTTTCGTTACTTATAAAAATTACTATCACGGGATCTGTCTATTCAGGACGATTGGTATGTCTATATTTCTGTTTCGTTATATTAAATAATGCAAATAAATATAGACGGGATCAGTGACCACTATTGCAATGCTATAATGAAAAAGGTACAATGTGAATATTGTCACAATCAACTTAATGTTGTCATGAAAAAATATTGTTGTTGTATTTTGTTTAATTAAATAAGCCTAGCTCCTGATCTAAGCGTTGAGTTGGGAACTGCTATGGGTTCACATGAGAACCGTTTTTATGCTAGCGTAATACTGAATGAAAATGAGCGTAATATTTATTTTTTATTAAGGTCTCGTTATTAAGTAGGTATTTAGTTCTTTAGGAGTTGTCAAAAAACATATGTTTAAGATACATGTTAAATAGAGAGCATAGTACGATGTTTTTTGACGTTTAACGTCATAGAAACGCGCTAGGCGTAATGTAACGTAAATAGTAACTTTACGTAAAATTTTACAGTACAGTTATAACATTCGTTTCGCACATAATATTTATTTAAATTGGATACTCTATTTATATTTTTGTATGATAAAAAAAAGGAGGAGCTCGTGGCTAAATAATAACAGCCGCACGGGTCGATCTTGAAGGTTAAGCAACGCTTGCCAAGGTTGGTCTGTGGATGGGTGACCATCTTAACATAACGAGTTTCCTCCGTGCCTCGGAAAGCACGTTAAGCCATTGGTCCCGGCTGTCATTTGTAGATCTTTGTCAGTCGTTACGGATTGTCAGAAGCCAGTAAATCTGACTCCAGTCTTGCCAAGATGTACCGTGTTACCCAGTTAATGGGTTGTGGAGGTCTGGTAGGCAGCCGCTCGACGTAAAACACTGGTATTCAGCTAAATCCGGTTTGACTGGAAGCCGACCCCAATATAGTTGGGAAAAGGCTAGGCAGATGATGATGATTCATATTTTTGTATGATACGAATTATGTATGTCGCATAGAATTAAACCAAAATACTATGGGGTTGTAGTTTTTTTATATCGAAAATTCACTTACGTAAACGATACTATACGTCATTAATAGGATAACTATGTTTTATATCGACTAAAAAAGGTCCTCTGTTCTTCGGTATAAAACATAGATATTCTATTAAAATTCTTCAAAACATTCTTTGTTACTACGAAACGGTTTCACTTATTTTTAAACTTAAACTGGTTCGAAGACAAAATCCTACATGCGACAAAGTCTTTCTACTGCTTAATTTTGTACGTCCTCGATAGTTACATCGTTGGCTTTGCCGCCGAGATTGTACTTTAGTAATAAAACGTTTTATATACCCTCTTACATAAGAACAACTTATGAATAGAACTCTCGTTGAACGTTGTGTAGTCACGCATTGTTTTAACTCAACGCAATTCGACTTAACGGCAGACAGAGAAATCAACATAAATACCAGTAAAAGCATTAATTTTTACTGAAAATATCCTACAAACCTAAAACTCTTCAGATTTTACTACGTAAAAGCCTTCAAGCAAGCACATAACAGAGATGAAGAGTACTAAAAACTTCAAACATTAACGTGCGAAACGTAATAACAAAAATCTTCTCGTAAATCATTGGACCCAAGAAAAATAGTGCTGGCGCAAAAAATGGAACAAAAGCACACCTCTATTAGTTTTTGTTTCGTACATTTTCCCATCTAAATCCTGTCGAGGAACAAATAAAATCGCTGGAGAGAAAAGTAATTTAAGTGTTGTCGGGCGGGGCAGGGAGTCACCTTTATAGCGAATGCATTAAACACGTGCGGTCTCGAAGTGCGTGCTTTTAGAACGTGCTTTAAATAGGGATGTTCCTGTTATGTTTTGCTTCCGTATAAAATACAACACTACTTCGATTCTCGGTTGTTTTAGTTCGAGTCGCGTCGCTGGAGTTTATAGTTTCTCTTCTAATGTTACGTGAACAATTTTCTAGAGATCTGCTAACTTAACTTAAATATATCTATAACTTAACTGTAATCCATAAATATTAGGCCATGTAAATATTTGGTCTTGAAATTTTTCACTCCACTCTCTATTTAAAAACACACTATCCCACTTCACACAAAACTTGACAACATGTAACAATATTGTCCCTCAAATACTTGCCATTTATAAAGGCTTTCTAAATATAACCTGTATTTGTCATTTTGAAGTAACAGGACAATAGAACTAAACGCCAATTTAACTATACGACTTTTACAAAACGTTTACGAAATAACAGCAAAACTGACAACAATACAAATAATCCTTCATTAAAACACGACTGAACGGAATGCTTCATTCATTAATTCTCCCTCCAAAAATGAAATGGTCAGTTACCGTTTGAACTTTTACAAATTCGCACGATTTTCGGTAAACAATGAGAACTTTATTCGCGGTGCAAATTTACAGCGCCCGAGTGGGCAAAGTTGGTAATGATACGCGCTCATACATTGTGTGTATTTATCTCGGTTATTGTGCTTTAAAGTATACATGAATGCAGTGCCTGAATATTATCGCCTGGTTTTGTAATTTTTGTTTATTTTTTTAACCTTGCGTGTAAAGAGGGTAAACACAAGATTATATTTTCATGTATTGTATGGCGTTTAACCTAACATGGTTGGTATATGATAAATAAGACCAAAATACCATCTGATGGAATTAGATACCCATCATTGCCTCTAAACATCTTAGGGCCTTTTCCTGTGTTGAGTATTTGAAGTGAAAACATGTCAAACCCTGATTTGATGCAAAAAATCGCAAGGTTTTCAGGCTGAAGTAGATTTTGACTAAAACTCAACTGCCTTAATTCAGAATTCGGTGAATGTATACTTATGTAATAAAGCTGAAAAGTTTGTTTGTTTGAAAATGCTAATCTCTGGAATTACCAGTTGGCTTTGAAATATTATTTTTGTATAAATGATAGTCACATTCATGAGGAAGGCTATACGGGAACGGAAAAAAACCGGGATATGGAACAGCAAGAAGTAAATAAATGGCTCGCGAACGCGTTGCTTAAAAATTTATTTTGATTTTTTAATGTTATTGCTTCTACTCTTACATAATAAATAATAGCAATGTTATTTTCTGTTCAAAATAAAACATTATTATTATTAGAAGCCTGTGCTGCCCCACTGCAGGGCAAAGGGCTTCCCTTCCGTGCTTGCATTTGCACTTTCTCCGGTCTTGTCATTTTGGGCCAGTCCTTTGAGAAGTACCAGTCCAGCTCGTCCCACAAATCTTCCTGGGCCTGCCGCGTTATCGTTTTTTAGTTAAAAATAAAACATTAAAATGTGCTATTTAATTAAAAGCTCTAACTGCAAGTGACAGTCTGTTCAATAATGAATGACTAACAATAAAAGTTATAAAATAAAAAAGAACAAGTGACGAAGTTCTCACGTAGCTGCGTAAGGATAAAGCAATATTATGAATATTTTAGAGCTATATGTATACGCATATCGTTCTTATGTTACGTGTGGGGAATATTGGAAACAGCAGTCGAACGTCAATAGTTTATTGAAAGTACTGTATAGCCTCGTGATCATTCTGCATACCTAAGCTGCAATGATGTTACTGTTTTCAACATGTAGACAATAGTCATCCATACATAATAATGTTTTTAACGACATGACATAAAATGACGTTCATGTTTGGCCTGTTTTTCGTTCTTCTAATTTGTTTTAATCTGCTTCCTTTCAAAAGCCATTTCGTTAAAATTTATATATCTTATTATAAATCTGTCACACATAATCATTTTTTACTGACCTGCAAACATAAAAATTGAACTGTCTAAAATATTAAATTAATCTATAATAGTGATTGTTATCGAACTCCTTGACCGAAACTTTACCTATTGACCATGGCCTGACCAATTTTTATGAATTTTTTTGTGCATATTTGGTAGGTCTGATAATAGGTCGTAGGCTATTTTTCTTTTGTGGCAAAACAACTTTTGCCCGGTCAGCTAATAAATAAATAAATGATTGCGGCAGATTATTTCTCTCCAATAAAAACGTATAGCATTTTGTAAAATAAATTCATCCAGCTCTTAAACTATCCAACATGGATAAACAGACTAAGTAACACTAGACCCGACACTCAAGAGTTCATACTACGAAAAGTCAACATTTTAGTGAAAAACTAGGACCTAATCCTGCACGTCTAGATAACGAAAACACACTAGAACATTGTGAACTATTTGTCCAGATAAAAGCTCCAACTTTGTTTCTTTAATACCTCCCTTGAAGTGGCACTTTGTAAGGACGCATGAAGTGTAAAACTTGTAGGTTAATGTTTTCTGTAGCCGGCATTAGTACAGCTGATAAAGTACTCTTTGTTTCTTAATCTCGTTTGCTTAAAATGTTTTGTTGGTTGCTTTTGACTGAAATATTTTAAATGAGGATTTGTATTGGGGAGTTCTTGGGCTGTTTTGTGTTAAGCCTTGAAGCAACTTTGTTCTAAGTACTGTATTCAATTTTGTTTATAGTATAATATACAGACTTATTTAATTTATTTTTAATTGACAATGTCAATTTGGTTGTCATTGCCGTGTGGTTTTGTCAATTTTGTTTTGCCAATACACAGTGACATTGCATTTACTGACAAGTTTAGAGGGAGTGAAATGATTCAAGAAGAATGTTACATCGAGGAAGCTTGAAATTGGGAAAAATAAATATTTTTGTCCATCACTTTATTTAGTTGTTATTTTTTTCATCAACAGTTTGAAAAAGATTCAAAACTATTGTTAAAAATACAACTTTAAATTGTAAATATACCTACATGCAATTATTTGCATATTATATATTATTGAATGCTGAAGAGTAGTCACCATGTCAAAAAACTGATTCTGACACGCATGTCAGAATCAGTTTTTAATCTATTAATTATTTTCATGTTTTAATAAGAATGAATCAGATAATTCATTACATCTTAAAACCGATGTTCATAGGTAACACTGTCTTGATATATAATTCTTCATACAAGGGAATTTATGAAACGGCAACTCTCACGGGTTTTTACGATTCTTTACTTTTTACAGTAATAAGAGTTATTATTGTGCTAACTTAATTTATGATAAAAAGTCTACATCGAACAGTTTAAATTTACAATTGAATAGCTCGTTTTTAAGTGTTTGCTAGTATTTATTTTATTATTTGTAATTAAAGTAACTTTCTCTATGTACTCTTTATTTATACATAATTATTTACAAGCATTGAATACGAATTAGCTATTTGGTGGGTGTTTTACTTCTAAAACTTTACATAAAAGGTATTAATTTATATTTATGAAGTTGAATTTTCCATATTTCAAGTTTGTTCCATTAAAATGACTTAATTTTACGAACGGAATTGTGTAAAGCGTTTAATTAAGTGAAGCAAAGTCTATTCATTATAGAAATGAGAGAGATTTAACCAAATTAATAGGAACGCATTTCAATTGCAAATTAATCGATTCTCCATTCAACTGGGCATGCAAGCCTTTGTTTTGTAATCGATAATCGTAAGCAGGTTTATGATTATTTTGTAATGGTAATTCTACGGTTGAGAGTTTCGTCATTTATTTACCGTTACTTTTAGTAGACACGTACAGAATTATAGATAGTGAAATTGTTTTCGGAAATTTTTCATTTAGAAGTCAGTTGTTGTGCCTTACATAGACATTCAGACATGAATCATGTTGTAAGGAAGGTTATAGGTCAATATGTGGATGATTAAAACGATAGACTGAAGAAACGATAGATGTGTCGAAGCCAAATCGTTGAATTGGCAACTTCATGAAGTGGTCGGCCATTTCCGTTCAGTATAATTATGCTAAAATAGGATGCTGGTGGGGCTGCCCCGCTTCTGTAGTGCTTCGGCGATGTTTGCAGATGTGCATGTGGATTGTTTTTTTCACAACAATGCGTCAAAAGGTGCACTTTTCTGGTAGGCTGGGTGTGAGGCAGCACAAACAGTATCCTTCTCATTAATGTAAGTCGCCTTGACTGTGTTTTTGTGGGATGCTATTGTGCTATTACTCATGGGTGTTCGCTGCAGTGATTCGCTGTTATTTGTTGTGTTGCTTGTTCTTATCAGTGCCTATTAACATAGTCGTAAGTTTTGTTAACAGTTTTTGAGTTATGGATACTCGAATAAAGAGAAATTCTGTTATATTTTACATTTTGGTTGATCACTTCATGAAATGGTCACTTGATCCTTTTTTTTTATTGGGGGGAAATCCTCATGGATGTGTCCGCCCTGGGGCGGGTGGAGGGGTCTGTCAGACTCTTACTAATAAAACCACCCCAGTACTCCATCTCTCACCAACCGGAGATCGCGAGAACTAATGCGACTCCCGTAATCCCCGGCTGGTGCCGGCCCGCCTCTGCAGGCCACCTCCTAATCTAACCTCGGCGATTTCTTACCTCTCGGTGACTTCATGAAATGGCCATTTCTACGATATGAATACAACAACAAGCAATATAAAAATTAAAGCTGTAAGAGAGATAGACTATCGCGATGACGACTAATAGCGACGTTTGGTTGAAAAAGACAGACCCAAATAAACTATTTCAAGACTCCGTATATCCCTGCCCAACCAATCTCATCTACCTAGCCTTTTCCTTACTATATTGGAGTAGGCTTCCAGTCAAGCCGGATTTAGCTGACTACCAGTTTTTTACGAGGAGCGGCTAACTACCAGACCTCCACAACCCATTAATTGGGTAACACGGTACTTCATGGCAAGACTGGAGTCAGATTTTACTTCTGACTATCCGTAACGACTACCAAAGATCTACAAATGACAGCCGGGACCAACGGCTTAACGTGCTTTCCGAGGCACGGAGGAAACTCGGTATGTTAAGATGGTCACCCATCCACAGACCAACTTTGGCAAGCGTTGTTTAACCTTTGAAGATCGACCCGTGCGGCTGTTATTATCTAGCCACGGGCTCCTCAAATCCCTGCCCAACCAATGCCCTCAACAAATGTTCTTGCAAATATAAAGCAATTAGGGTATATAATTAAGTTTTTTTGAAAATAGGTATGTATATGTAGACAATGTGCTTCAAAAATTAATGATCGTTTTATTAATTAGTGTAAGTGGAAAGTAATTACAGGTAAATGTCAAAGTATCCTCATAATGAGCACTTCACATTATTACGTAGTCTGTTATTAATTTTACGAGTTTTATATGTTGTGTTTGTGATTTATCTACTAGTGGCTAGTTTTGTTTGTTTATTTATTTATTTACATATACTTTATTGTACATCAAAGGAGATGTTTCAAAATGGGCCATGTCTATGTACATTACCTCATAAAAAAGAGAAAAATCCGTAGAATTAGGGAAAAATACATTTAATTCATTTAAATGTTTACTGTTGTGGTAATTAATTAATGTTTATAATTTACTTTTATCGATTTACAACATGGCGTCGCACCGATTTAGTTACAGATCATAGAAAAATAACTGTCAGCTGTCATAACAATGTCACTTCAGTCACTTTCGTCTCGTTGCCGGTAAATAAATATGTCAGAAATAAATGTCAAACGTCATTAATCAATCAAAATGACAGCTTACCGCCATGACGGTTTTTTTGTGCGTGTTGCAATTTCAAGTGTAATTTCTTTTGTTTTACCAGCAAACAAAGCCATTTTAAAGAAATTGGACAGTTGAGAACTGTTTTAAATATATTTCTCTATTTTTAAGTATAGTGTACAAGGACATGGCCCAGGGTCCATACATTTTGGAACATCTCCTTTAAAACACATTAAGAAACCCTTAAACCAAATGGCGGCCTTATCCCATTCTCTTCCAGGGAACCTGGAATGGATGAGATCGCGGAGGGTTATTGTTGTTTTTTTTTTTTAATAAATAATTATTCACACTTAAACACACGTTTCTTTTTTATTCTTGAAAAGGTGTATCTTGTTACTCAGTTATTAGATTGTGGAAATCGTGGAGCTCATTTTTAACAAATTAGAAGCTTGACTCCTGATTTGTTAAAAATGAGCTCTTTCCTTTGTTTGGCCATGTATTTTTACCTCTCAGAGTTTGATCCATAATAACTACACTTTTGGATAGTGTAATCAAGGAGTGTTTTTTTTTTCAAAATCAACTGGTTCGATTCCTGTGTAGGAATAACGTTTTTTTTTAAATCCAATGATGGAGTTTTAGTTTTATCAGAATCGGGCTCCAGACTCCTTTGAGTGTTTTTCGATATTCCTTATAGTTTCGGATTTGGACCTCAAGGCACTCTTAAAAAATTCACCCTGTATATGTAGCTGAACTAGATTGCTAGACTGGAATCCCAGCTTCCAGTCTAGCAGTCCAGTCCAGCTACGATAGTGTTTTTGGATGCATAAAACGTATCTATTTAAAATGATAATTAAAATTTTGGTTTCTACACATTCAAATGTACCCATGTATCGTTTAGGTAGCTAATAGAAATGTTACTGTAAGCATAAAATCCCATTTTGTACTGAAATTCACTGTACGCGCAGTTACAGTAATAGAAAGAAAAAGGCACTTAATCGCAAACCCGGGGCGTGATGGTATGTATAGCTTTAAAACCTCGCAAATGTCATTAGCAGGACTCTTAGGGGGTGTGGAGGGGAGGGATTAGAGCGAGGGGGGGGAGGTCGGTGACCCCTGACCGGTGTTCGTCCACATTGTGTGGTGCGCGTGCAATCTTACTACGTGCTTATGTCGATGACTTTCTTGCACACAGTCCATTACGATGGTTCGGTGTTATTCTGCTTTTAGGAATGCAGTTTGGGTGCTAGTTTAATGAAAATTGTAGATGGGATAGGTGTCTGTTGGTTAGATAAAGATTTCTTCGATTCGAGATTTTTTCTTTGAATAATGTTTTCGTAGGTAATGTTTCAGCTATTTTTTTATTTATGTAACATCAACTTGCAATTTAATTACTTAAGCGCCCATTTTTATGTTGAAAAGACACTTTGCATCACTCGCTCTGTTACTGGGGAAACGGCGATGGCAAATTAAGAGTTTTTCCCTTAAAATCTGTTTGTCCAGAACATAACTAAACCTTTTAAATTCTTTATATTCAATTAACATACTTTAGTGATATAAATATAAATAATACAAACATATTTGAAGCCCTGACTTCAGAGTTTAGAAAAAATCTAGGAAACAGAAAGCAATGACCTCAAAATTAATTTGGGAAATAAGGAGCCGCCAAAATATTTTCAACAAAGTTCGTTCTGAAATACGTGTCACCATCACTTCTATCATCATTGTTATGGGCGGAGTAAAGACACCTTATTTATATCTGTTCCGTTTATTACAAAAAGTTTTTTCGTTAAGTTTTATCGGTCATAATTTTATTTTCTTTTCTCGTAAGGAGGGCCCAGACGACACCAAAGTTTTAATGCCTCGTAAAGATGGAACAAATGTTGTGTGTGTTACGAAAACTGCACCAATGTCTATCTCATCGCTTTTGAGCACCATAATAAAATCTTTTCTCTCTATTGTCTTTTAGTACTTTAGATAACAGCTCAAAATTATTTTCCCCATTGAGGGAACAGCGCCGAATTTTCGAATTTCGAAAACCGAATTTCGGAATTTCTGAAACGGCTTTAACAAGAAAGGCGTCAGTCACTCAGTGGGTTCCATCGACTTCGATAAAGAGGAAAATGAATTCTCGGGAGGGATTGCCAAATTAGGCCATTGTATCTTCGTTTTAGTCGAGATCACTACCGATTTCTCCTCTGACGTGGGTCCATTTTAATATCTTTCTCTTTCGAGATGAAGTAATTGGATTATTATCAAGACTGATCTTTATTACGGAAATATCCTATTAATCGTGTTGCGAACGATAAGTACATTGCGAAAATAATGAAACAAAGATTTGGCTTTTGTTTTGGATTTACCTATTTGTCGAAATATTTTTTGTTCCAAGATTATTAATATCTTAATCCGTCTAAAATCCCAGTCACACGTGTCATTTTAAATGTATCGTTTCTTCAAAGTGTTGATAAGTGGATAGGATAATACCTTCACATGATCCGCTAGCTTCAATTTATTTTAAGGTCTCTCATTAAGAAGGAAACATTTGTCTATACCAATTTCGCTGCTATTCCATAAAATCGTAGCTGATAAGAAAGCAGAAAAGAACGCGGTTTTTTCGATGAATTTGTTCAGTATTGTTCACGTTCTACTGCCATACCTATTTCGATAGCGTTGCTTCACTTTGTATGCTTATATTCTCCTTATATATAAAAAAATATACAAAAACAAATATTTTTTATCTGTTCGCCGTCATCACAGACGCACAAGTCCCTTCATCTCTACAAAATACCAAACCAAAACGGTATTTTTCAAATTCAATTTCCCCAACCCGGTCACAGAATTTAATGATTGCATTCACAACAGAATGATGAATGAAGTAATGAAGTAAATTAGTGGTTGCACATCTTGTCTCGTGACCGGTAGGAGGAGCCACTGTAGTTCGTTTAGGTCATGGTTGCGCGCACGCAGCGCTTGCGATGTTTGAGCCCAGAAAAGTGCGTGTTATTTGAAAAGTTTACAATTTTAAATTAATTCTGAAAATGCTATTGGTATATGTATTAGTGTGTAATTTATTTTTTGGACAGATTAATCAATTGTTGGATGGTTCTGATGTAAGTGCATATGTATGTACAGATTTTGCAATACCTTATCTAGCTTTTATAACACATTATCAACAATATCACATTATGTTTCACTAATATTTTTAACTCAATCGTAGACAGTTAGAAAATGCTATACTGTGGCATTAAGTCTGTTGATGTACCGACAATTTTGAACATGAAGTCTGTTTAAATAAATAAATTCAGGTGGTTTTCAGAACTGTTAATCTACCCTAAAATGTGTCTCCTTGAAGTGCTATTATATTATAAGCATTTTGTCCTATTTCCACTACCATCATTATTCAACCACCATTACCACCACCATTATTGAAATACAATATTCAATATGACCAACTTTTGTAAGCCTAGCGCCTGTGTAAGTTCGTCTTCCGCTCACGTTATGGCTCTAAACGCAACTAACTGGCTTGCAGACTCCAGCAAAATAATCTAAATGCTTACTAGAAACACTGCACTATTATATTGTGACATCGCCTTAAACTATTTAATTAAAATTGTTCTATGCAATCTCGACAACTGAGGGAAAAGCAAACAACGTGCCTTACAAATTCCATTTTGAACGTAGAATGCGAAAATTGATAACTTTAATTAATATATACCTACCTACTTGGTCTCAATTGATAGTTTGAATTGAAGTTATGTGATAGTTCGACTTTGTTTTACATTCCTTTCAAACGCGTGATTTTTATTTAATTATCAACAGATTATATTGGTAACTGTTTAATCTTCTGCAGCATTTTAAATATTTGGCAGCCAATTTTAACGACTAAATTCAATCTAATCGTAAAATACGAACCTATTAATTTGTATTTACAAATTTCGCATAGAATTTGCATAAATCATAAAATTGGCAAATAGTATCAGTAAATAAATTAATGCTTTTGGTCTATGGATAAGCAAACAGAAGTAAACAACTAAAATAAAGAGCAGTACGCCAATTTAATACGGTGCGTGCTAAAACGTAACTACGGCAACTGTTACCGAAACATAATGCGTATTTTTATACTCAAGTGCGAAATACGGATCTGCATTGCGTATGAATACGCTGTATGTAATACGCGGCGTACCCAAACGGTTATGCTTGTAACTGCAAACAGCTGACCGCTTGCCTCACCCCAAATGTAATGCGGATTCACTTGATAACCGACCAATTGCTCATGTTGAAGTTATTTGCTTATTCTCGTTTCTGAGAGTTCTGACTGTGAGTCAGATTAATGAAATTGGAAACCTAACTTCACTTTAAAACATCTACTTTGAAGTTTTTAAACTGGATTTATTTTCTTGTTTGTTTAGTGGTCAAATAATAAATTAGACCTAGAACTGTTTTTTTTCTTTGTAAGAAAGAATTATTTTTTATCCTTTAAAACATTTAAATCTTTCTAAAAAAGTTTTAAAGATATTTTAAGCAAACCAAATATTAACCTTAATTTAATTTTAGAGATGTACGGAGCAATCTCTCCCCACATATAAATACGTTTCCAATACGGATGAAATAATAATCTCGGTGAATATTTTGAATTTATACCAATTCGCTTAAATTGCTATAAGCCCTCGGGAGGAGTTCCTTCGAATTTATTACAGCAGACGTCTCAGATGTTCGGATATTTCGCCATTTAGTGCTATTTACGTTAAATTTGAGACCGTAAAGATTTTATCTAATTTATTGTTCGTATTTCGACATTCCCTTTAAATGTATATCGACACTGACGCATCTTTATCTCGAAGCTTAAATGTTTGTGTAATTGTTACAGATACGACACCGAGCAACTTTGCAAGAACATCGCAGTTACAAGGTAAAATAACACTTTAATATGATGCAAAGCTTGTTGGAATAATTAAAAAACTCAATATAAAAGTTGAATAAAATTTAGGTTAAGGGTGTGCTGCAATGAGGATCGAGATCAGATTACCTAAGGAATGGTTCCTTTACACACATTTCCATTTCTTGATTTCGTGAGACCAATTGTTTTTGTAATTTATGTAAATTATTTCTCTACTAATAAAATAAGGATGATGGGATGAAGCTAGACTCAACTATTTGTTCTAAAATATTTCAGTCTAGCAAGTTATTATAGACACAAAAATAATTAAGTACTTATTGTATGGAAGTTATTATTTTTAGTCTCTGTAGCTACAGACAGCTAAAATATGTGTTCATAAACTAGTTTCTGCACAAAATATTTTAAAATATATTTGAGAGTGACATAGAATAACTTCTAAGCAATTTTTAACACTAAAAGCTACACCGAGTGTTGCCATTCTGGCCTACAAAATAGCAGTGTGACCACTTGAAAAATGGCACTGGCAGCTAGCCCCGATAATGTACGAAGCAGAACAATCCATCAGTCGTGTGGCGGAACTACCACCCACCACCTCATACCACTGGAAAAGGGCTCCATTGTACATCTTTAGTTCTTCGTAGGGCTGCAAAACTTTCGCTATTTGAGGTTTATTTATGTCGTTCTTCCAAAGAATTATTGGACGTTCCAAAATTCTTTGGATACTATTAAAAGTAGATTTAAAACTTTGAATGTAACCGCGTATTAATCGTACGCTTTTACGACACACAGCGCAATATTCACTAACCCTTTAGAAAGTAAATTTACAAATTCCAGTTCGTGGTGTCAATACGAGTTTAATATTTAATTCCATACAATTGAAGTTGCGGGTAATTTACGCGGCACGCTATCCAGTAACGTATGTTGTGTTGTGACCGAGGTCAATTTTATATCTGCCTATTCATTGATATACATTTTTTTCATTGTAAGTATACATAGGATAGGAGTATACAGATATAATTATTTCATTCTATATATTTTTTAATAAACTTAAACAATTTTGCCGTGTGAGATACGATTCCGACTACGACAAGGCGTAAATCTGAGCCCGATAATTTCTAATCATCGTGTTCGAGGTGATGGTACCCCTAAAAGGAGCCTTTCGACACAATTACCTTTTCAGTAGCCGGCGGGAATTTGGCGAGAAAAATACACCTACTTAGAGAAGAACATCAATCAAAATTATATGGATTTTATTTACGTAGCTAGACAGAATGTGCGTGCTATGTTATTGATAAGCAACTATTTTATTGTTCCCAGGACTCGTGCTGAAGAATATGGACGATAAATCATGCTCAATGAGCGCTTGGAAATGAAACAAAAAACGAGAAAGAAATTCTTCAAACATAAACAAACTGAAGCGAAGTTATAGCCAATACATTCACCAAAGTCATGTGAAGTTAATTTCTTATCAGTGCAACTGTCATATCGAAGAAGCATATCTTGTGGCAATCGTAAAACACGAAGACATATCTCATTATTTATGCTAGTCACCCTTTTGTGATTATAGATAGTGTTAACATTATTGCTCAAATTCTATAAAGAAGATTTTTTGATTTAAACATCCTAGATTTTAATGGAGATAAGACTAAAATATTTCAAGTTTCGAAAAATGTATTGAGTAAAGCCAACAATCGTGGAACTTTATTCAGTCTGTTTCTTGGAAGAAGTTTTAAAATGAAATTCGCCACCATGTTTTTCCTGCGGAGGCGAACGCTGATTTTAAAGGCTGTGCTCATACTGACAGCGATATGGTTTATGGTTGCGCTGTTGACTACAAATGGTGGGTCAAGGAACTCAATTGTTGCACCACCGATTGAATACGATGATGCGGAGGCGAAACCGTTGAAAATGGCGAAGCCCACATCAACAAAAAGGAAGAGCGAGAACTACGGCAATAATCTATCTGATGGTGAGTGTTATTTATGCATTGGAACTGCATGAGCTTTCTTGGTGTAGGTGTTAAATCAAATATCAGATACATCGATAGCTTTACATGATATTGCACTGTGTCACCCACGGAACTAACATAACTCTAACGATAATAACGCTATAAAATAATCAGAATCGCTATAAATGAATATAAAATTGATACGAAGAAAACATTTTATTAGATATGTTGCGATAAGGGAATCTATCTGAAGCAATCAAATTGTGGATTGCATCCCTTGAGGTTGGGACGGAAAGAGAGAACCTTGGAATTCTTCGTTCCTCTTATTTATTCCGTTTCGAAAACAGCATCCGGCTTGAACTATAATGGCATCAGTGCTACTGTGCATTTACAAATATTGCTATCCGCGTTTTCTTAACATTCTCTTAGAGACGCGCCTCCCGATGCGATTGTCTTTCGGCTAATACATGCAATACAAATGGTAATGAGGATAGACGTAACAGAATACTAGAATGAATTTCTAACAGGATTTTCCCCAAGAGTGTTATAACAATGAATCGCCATTACTTTCTTTTATACAGCTTTATTCAGTGTCTTTATGGAGACAGTTCAATGATCGGTACCATCGGGGGCGTGGTATGGACAAACAAAATGATAGACATCAGTTACACTTGACAGGCACCTATCAGAACTATCTTTGAAAACTATTGCTAAGCCAGTGCTGACCCTTAAACTCCTTGTGACGGAGATTCTTAAGTAAATAATACTAAAATAATTATGATACTAATCGTTATAACTATCTTCGGATAAACATGACAAAATCCGATTAAAAATGCACGACATGCCATTGCAGACCTAGGCTACCAGTCCATCATCTAAAGTTCATAAGCAAAATCATTTTAATTAAAGTCCTATGCAATCGTTTGCAGTTACAGGTACGTTTTTAACCGTAGTTACTAAATTAAAAATGTATAACTATTAAACGTTTGTCCGAAACAACTAACGCCATCTATTGACATCAACTGAAACTAAGACAATCCGAGGCATAGATCTAGAATCTTGAAATCAACTCCCACGACTTAATAAGAAAATATTAGAATCGGTTACCTAGAAGAAGATATGTTATAGGCCTAGAAGTCCACACCCACAGTTTTTTTTAAAGCACACACCCCTCACTTGATTTGTTGATCTGCATGTTAGAGTTTGTTAGTGGCTTCCTTTATTTCGACATTTTGCATGATAATGTGCGTTTGTCCGTCACAGCACCAACGCGGGTCGATTGGATCGGTCGGCTTGCGGGAAATGAAGGTAATTTTTAATGGCCTTTGTTTGTTAGTTTTTATCACGGAGTAGTGATCAAAAGGAGCGTTTAAGCGTGATGAAACTTCGAATTAATGTTGCCAAATTCGTGAAAAGCTAGACGTTCTCGAATCTTATAGGCTTTATGTCCGATTTGGGTAATTTACTCAGTATGCATATGCATCGACAACTTTGTTTACACCAAATTCTCGATTTGCGATTCTGCGATGTGTGACGATTTGTAGAGGTACTGTGAAAATGTGCGACTGTTTCTACCAAAGCGATGCGTAGCCAAATTTTAAAATGTTCTTCCCTCGCATCCCTCGCTGATGTTTTCCTTTTCTGTATGTTTTACCTAGCTCCACTTGTCTTTTTTTACCAGAGCTATGTTAAGGCTTGTGTATTCATGCCAATGACCTTGTGCATATCAACGGAGCTAACTACCCCTCTACACACCGAAAGGCTACTTGCAATTTTATTTTTTACAATAAAAATAATACATGTTTTTAAAAAAGGAACATATCCAAATCATATTCAATTGTATTGCTAAGCAGTAATTTTTTTTTTATACTTTTTTCATAAAAAATTAAGGAGTAAAATGGTTTCATCTAAACGATTTGGAGGTAATTTGGTGTTTTTTTTTTCTTATTATGTGTTACCGATAGACAAATTCTATCTAAAAACCAAATTACGAATCATATTATGTAGATTACTTACTATTTGTTTAGATGTAATTTCTCTGTAAGTGCCTGACGAAAAGCTGCTTCATCTGCACGCTTTTCGAGAAAACAGCCGTTAAGAATCCGGGCTAGGAATTGGTCTTTCGCACGACCTAGCTATCTGGCATATTTCTGGTGAAAAGCATCATAAGACGTCGCTAACAATATTTGATTGTAAATAATTACTCCATTTGTTAACTACTCCGTGTTGTAATATACCCTTAATTGTAGATCTTTACGTAGCTGTAATGTCTTTACTGTGGTTTCGGGCTGTAGTGTGTTATAAATTGTGCCTATAAAACAGATTGTAGGCAATAATTGTATTGGTGGAGGACAGTTGTAGCTAACAGCTGTACTACTAATTTACACTGGCATTACTCATATTAACCGCAGATGTTTTATAATTAATTGCCATACTGTAATATTTAATTTTGTATTCTAACTAAATCATGATTTGAATCATGATTTAGTTTGAATCATTCAATTTAATCTAATTTTCATTTTCCATTACAATTTTCCGATGCATTATTACTTCTATTTCATATTCAACTTTCTATATTATGATCATGATTTTGATGAAAACTATTGAGTAAATTATATTTCAATTATATTATAATTGCTGTTTTCAAAGAACGTTGCATATAATAGTTGTCATCTCATAGGGCTGGGTGTGATAGCTGCGCCAGGCTCTGACAACGCACCCGGTGAACTAGGAAAGCCAGTCGTCCTCCCGAAGAACATAAGTGACGACACCAAACAAGCAGTCTCCGAGGGATGGAAAAAGAACGCGTTCAATCAATATGTCAGTGACCTGATATCTATTAGGAGAAAGCTGCCGGACCCAAGGGACGAATGGTAAGAAAATGATTCTAAATCCGTTGAACATGTTGTATGAGGTACCTCACCTCAAGCCAACCCGAGGGATTCAGGGATTTCCGTGAATCCTTCCTCTCATTTTTCTGTATCAACGCATTGCTTTGTATTGGATAAAAAATGTATGAAATATACTCTCAGCTTCTAAGGATTTCCTCTCCGCAAGTTTCAGTTACACCAGTGAAAAATACTACATTTTGTAACCTAGCCTTATCGGGGCCCAACTCTATTTGTAATAAAATTTCCAACGCTGCTGCTGAGAGGAAATAATAATTTGGTTTAAAGATAAGGATTTTATTTTACGATATAACGTTACAGATACTTTTATCGTATCGTTTGGTATATAACTTAACTTATTTAGAATAGGGAATATGCTTGAAAAACATATTTATCATCTATACAGTTTATCTAAAAATATACAAAAATATAATATTAACAGTGAAAATAGAATCAAAATTACTGGAAAAACGAAAGAGATATTACTATTTTTTACAAATATATCTGTCCCTCTCGCGGAAACGCTGTTTTCTATGGCAGCTGTATAGGCGTCATAGACGATGACGTCAAAGTTTACATCGGATTTATCTTTCTAATTGTAATCTTTGAAGCTTTATAACGTCTTCATCGCTGATAAAGGTATTTAAAAAATAATTTCATGATTGTTTACTAGAGCTAATAAGTATTTCATTTTGCAAATAAAAAAATCTCATGCATATTTCCTATTCTTTGTTTTCTACAATCTTCTGTATTTAGAGTTCTTTTTATTTCATGATATGTCATTGAAATAAATACTAGGTTGTATGTGCTTTTAATGGATTGTATTTTATTTACAATAATAAAAGCGCTTCTATGTAATGCAAATGTATGTAATGTATATATTGACATAGGTAGAATAGGCAAAATATAATAATAATAATGTCAAATGTATCAAATGTCAAAGGAAACAATATGTCAAACGGATCAATTATGTCAAACAGAATAACTTTATTTTTCAAATTAAAATAAATTAAATATTGACATGAAAAATGCAAAATAATGATAATGCCACATTATATATTAAATAAAATGTCTATTCCACCAGGTGCAAAGTGCCGGGCAGGTACCTAGAAGACCTACCACAAACGTCCGTGGTGATATGCTTCCACAACGAAGCGTGGTCGGTGCTACTCAGAACCGTTCACTCCGTGCTGGATCGGTCGCCGGCTCATTTGATCAAAGAGATCGTTCTCGTCGATGACTTTTCTGATATGCGTAAGTCTGTGTGAAAGCAAAAAAATAATAAATTAGGGTGTAAATTATTTGCTAAACTTTAATCGTCTTGTTCAATGATTCAATAAAATATAGTTCCACTTTAAACTTCTTCAAGTGAACTTGAAGAAGTTTAAAGTGGATGTAATTATTTTAAACGTGTTTGTATTTGCAGCTCATTTAATGCAGCAGCTAGACGACTACATGTCATCGTTACCAAAAGTTAGGATAGTCAGAGCCACTCGACGTGAAGGCCTCATCAGGGCGCGTCTACTCGGGGCCCGATACGTCACGGCCCCCGTGCTTACCTATCTCGACAGTCATTGCGAGTGCACCGAAGGTAAAATCCTACAATTAGCGTAACACAAATCCTCTTTAACGACCAGTCGTTAACCTCAGCTATTTCATTCCAGGATGGCTCGAACCATTATTAGATAGAATTGCCCGTAGTAAGACTACGGTTGTTTGCCCCGTAATTGACGTCATCGACGACAATACCCTCGAGTATCATTATAGAGACTCATCTTCAGTCAATGTTGGTGGTTTCGACTGGAATCTCCAGTTCAATTGGCATCCTGTTCCGGCGAAGGAGAAAGCGAGACATCAACATACTGCGGAGCCTGTCTGGTCTCCGACTATGGCTGGTGGTCTCTTTGCTATAGACAAGGACTTCTTCGAAAGATTAGGAACTTACGACAGCGGTTTCGACATTTGGGGCGGTGAAAACCTGGAGCTGTCGTTTAAAACTTGGATGTGCGGCGGTACTCTAGAGATAGTTCCGTGTTCGCATGTCGGACACATATTCAGGAAGCGATCGCCGTACAAGTGGCGAACCGGTGTCAATGTACTGAAGAAGAACTCTGTCCGATTAGCTGAGGTGAGAATTTTGTCACATAATGTTCATCTTAGCTTTTAGATAAAAAAAGTAAAATAAATAATATTATTTTTGAATGGTTCTAGGTATGGTTGGACGATTATGCAAAGTACTACTATCAGCGTGTTGGTAACGATAAGGGTGATTACGGAGACATCAGTGGTCGCAGAGAATTGAGAGAGAAGTTAGGTTGCAAGTCTTTCGAGTGGTATTTAAAGAACATTTATCCTGAACTGTTCATTCCCGGGGAATCTGTTGCTCATGGCGAGGTAAGTTCGTATTTTTCCCTCGAGTTACAATGTCTTAATAAAATAAAATATAAATTAATATTTGTGTACTAAGATTTAAGTATTTTATCCATGGAGATATTTTTTTCTATATAATTGTTCAGCATAACAACAATGAGTGCAAATTATCTATTAATGAAAGTGTTTTTCGAAATTATTACCCGTACAGATCCGTAATGTCGGCTTCAAAAAGATCTGTTTGGACTCTCCAACACGCAAGTCAGATCATCATAAGCCAGTCGGACTATACCCGTGTCACCGGCAGGGAGGAAATCAGGTCTTCTGTCAAATTCAATTTGACCGATTGCGGCAGTACCACTTTGCACGAGTTTTTTGTTCAAAATTTTAAATGTTTGTTTCGGTTCCGTTCAATTTACTGCACTCTTTCATGCACGTTGGACAGCACGATTGTTTTTTTTTATTGCACCCATATTCACTTTTTGCATTAATTTGTTTGTATGGGCATCACTGATAGTTTCGAATCGACACTATCCCGACCTACTGCCTTGATGGTGTGACGGTCAAAGAAGACATTCCAGACGATAAGCTACCAAAAGCGAAAATTCGCAGATGTCACCACAGTTGGGGCAATCAGGTACTCCTAACGAGACAAAGGAGTGTGATTTTGATTAGATTTTGTTTTTTTTTTTATTTGGGGAGTTAGAGGCTTTCCTGATGCCTAGTTTTATTTTTGAACTTCATGGATTGCATTGTGCGAATAAAAATTACGGCAGTTTTTAAAGTTTTTTTTCATCTTCATTATCACAACATCCAACATCATCATTCGTAGTTTGTTTTATTTTTTTTAAATTTTGTTGTTACTTTATGCATGCTTACTTTTAATTTTAATGAATTTGAATGATGACGTTGGATTAGCACGCTTGCTTTTGGCACGCCTTTTATATCTTATGGATGGCATCAGATCGCGAATCCTGGGTCGGACATGTGCGTCGACTCGGCTGCGGGTCCCGAAGAAATGAAGAAGCCTGTCAACGTATGGCCATGTCACGGGGAATACGGAAATCAGGTTTGTCGAAGGCCGCCAAATTATTCAAATCTCTACCGCTTTTGCTTTATCTCGTAGTTCGGTGTTGGTGATCATCGTCATTTTGGTAAGTGGTTGACGTAGCAGCTTTGAATGCAAACCAAAGTAACATAATAATGCATTTTTCGATACTAATCGGTAAAACGTTTGCGCGTCAAAGTGTTCATGTTCCGTGATGATACGCATATGTTTTGCATAAAATTTCATTCGTTTATTCTGCTAAAATGCTATCAAATTTAAAACGTTTATTATGTTAATAATTTTTGATTTTGTTAGTAACATAGTAGATGACATTAGATTTTTTCATTTATTTCCTGAAGTGATCCAACTGTGTTTGAACTTGAGCTGCATTTACCCTTTATGATCCTTCGAAGGGTAAAATGGAGTGTGGTAGATTAGAATACGAATTTTACAGAATGTTAACTCTTCCAATTTTGGTACTGTCGCGAGGTAAATTATAACTTTTAAAGCCATTTAGCACCGGTATGACCGTTGTCCACAAAATTACTGTTTTTTCGAAATGTACATATTCAATTTACGCTTGCAATGTGTCGTGATTATTTGTGTTAAGTGGCTATTTAGTAAATAAGTTTTTTTTTTATACTCTTAACGCCTTTTTTACTTAAAACTGACCCTGTTTATTTTTAACTGATTGTAAACTCTTTTTATTTTGTTTCTTGTTTGAGTCTTATGGTTTTGGCTTTTCGGGTTATTGGGTGTATATTCAGTAATTTTTAATTAAACTTTATACTACAAATAATAAAATATAATAGCTTTTAAATGAACCCACGAAACTGTTTATACACTTCATAATTTACTTGTATTTTTTTTGTTTGTTGAGAAGATTGTACGTTCTAGTTTTATGATTTTGTTTTAAATACTATATTAACAGAATTTTGCAATTATTTTATCTAATAACACAGATATCACAAAACAAAAGAAAACAATATTATAATAATAACGAGAATTCATTTTGAAAATGACTGAAAGCGTTAAGAAATAATCACGTGAACATGATAAGTGACATGTTTGTAAAATGTTTTCAGTTTTGGATGTACTCGAAGAACGGCGAGATCCGACGTGACGAGACGTGTCTGGATTATTCGGGACATGATGTTGTGTTGTACCCGTGCCACGGGGCCAAGGGCAACCAGTTGTGGCTGTACAACGCTCGGGTAAGTAAAAAAAAAAAACTGAAAATCCCTTAGTACGTGAAGAAAACAAATATAACAAAGAAAGTAGGGTTTTAGAGTTCCGTGCGAAAATGGTAAAAAAGGAACAGCTGGATATTTTATTTAACTAGAGTCGAAAGTATACACGAATTTAAAGTTTTTTTTTTGTATAAAAAAACATATATATATATGTATTAATAAATCGGTGGCAAAATAGAGTATTTTAATGGCACTACTTCTTTTCTTGTGGAATATGCATGCGATTTTTTTATTTGCAAAATGAATGGAAAATGCTTATTAACTCTAGTAAATAATCATGAAATTATTTTTTAAATAGCTTCATCAGCGATGACGTTATAAAGCTTCAAAGATTACAATTAAAAAGAGATGTCTGATGTAAATTTTGACGACATTGTCTATGACGCCTGTACAGCTGCCATAGAAAATCGTTTTCGCGAGAGGGACAGATATATTTGTTTAAAATAATTATATCTCCTTCGTTTTTTGAGTAATTTTGATTCAATTTCACTGTTAGTATTATATTTTTGTATATTTTTAGATAAACTGTATAGATGATAAATATGTTTTTCATGCATATTCCCTATTGCTGTGCTGGCTCTGTACAGACATATTAAAAAAAACGGTTGCAAGTTCACCGTTTTTAGTTATTTTATCATGTTTTAGCTGTGGCTAATAACTCTTTCCGAATTTAAAAAAAAATCGCATCTTTTCTGAACCAGTTAAATCTATTTCAATAATTAAAACCACAAAATTAAAAGTAATTAAACAAAATAACGGCATTCTTTGAATAATGAGTTCTTTTATGATTTTACAAATGTTTCTTAACAATTTTAATGGAATAAGATTAGTCTGAGACAAGTTGTCGTGGGAAATAATTAACTTTGCAAGATTTTGGCAAAATTAATTTGCGGAGTTAGGTAACGAGCAAGCCTTTAGTACCTGCTGCTAAATATAGAAGTATTAAGTCAGCGAAATTATTGGATCGTTTCCGTATAAATTATATTCCCTTTCCTTATGAAATACGAGAACCGTCAGATGAAGCTTAGACTACAGTAGCGCTTTTCAAAGCCGTCTACAGGAGTTTTTAGTCAGGTTTGCAATAGTAAGCTAGATATGGTTGCAATAGTAAGCGAGGAGCTCGTGGCTACATAATAAGAGCCGCACGGGTCAATCTTCAAGGTTAAGCAACGCTTGCCAAGGTTGGTCTGTGGATGGGTGACCATCTTAACATACCGAGTTTCCTCCGTGTCTCGGAAAGCACGTTAAGCCGTTGGTCCCGGCTGTCATTTATTGATCTTTGGCAGTCGTTACGGATAGTCAGAAGCCAGTAAATCTGATTCCAGTCTTGCCATGAAGTACCGTGTTACCCAGTTAATGGGTTGTGGAGGTCTGGTAGGCAGCCGCTCCTCGTGAAATACTGGTATTCAGCTTAATCTGGCTTGACTGGAAGCCGACCCCAATATAGTTTGGAAAAGGCTAGGCAGATGATGATGATGCAATAGTAAGGTAGTTAAAAACTGACCCGATTGTTACAAATTACACGCAGTTTAAGTTAACAAAGCAGACAAGATTAATAATAGTTAATAACGATTTCTTTACAGACGAAGTTACTAAAGCACGGCTCAAGCGAGAAATGCATGGCGATAAACAGAAACAAAGATAAAATAGTCATGGAGAATTGCAACGAGTCGGAGACGAGGCAATTGTGGACCTTGGAGAACTTCAACCAGGATAGGCTATCTCCAGAGCTGTTACAAGACGAGTAGCCGGAGGTCTACTTAGAAGTGCTGTTCATATAAACGGCAATGACAATGGTTATAACGTGACTGTGACTTTAGTGTTAATTCAAATGGTTCACTTGTTGTCTGATGCAATGAATGCTTGTAGTTAAACGTGTACTTTATTGTATAGTGGGATACGCTGCGAGTGTTTATCGGTAGGTGATAAGGCTTTTTTAACAGGCTGTTGTACATTTTTAAATTGCTGATATGAACCCCGTTGAACTCGGCCTATCAACGACTGATGTGTTCGATTTTAGTTTCGCTTGGATGCCATTCCTTTAGTTCCTACAGATTCTGTGTGAAATGTTCAAGAGATGAGAATTTGTGGACGGTGAAAATTTATGCGTTCGTCTCAAACTGTTATATCGATGGTGCTTGCCTATGATTGTCTTATCGCGAAATTATTTTATTTATTATTCTTGATATTCTTGTTGAAAATCAGCATTTTAGTTTGTTCGTTTCTTTTTCTATGCGAGTGTTATCTTAAAGTGTTTAATGGGAAACTTATCTAAACTTTACATATCTTTACATAAAAACATTTTATCGACATTTTCAAATAGAATGAATGTTTATTGCCGTCTTTTTATGAATTTTAAAAAGCGTTTTATGTAAAAAATAATGTTGTACTAGTATTCTTTATCGAGTATTAACTTCTGGTTAAGAGTTTAGTACACACTTGAACTGTACATATCTTTGATAGGTATCTGTATGCTTCATATATTTATTATGATTATTTAAATTACAAAATGGACGACCTAAGAAATGAGTCAGTGACTGTAATATAAAGAAAGTCCAAATGGACCCTATAATAGATGCTTTTACACCATATTTTACAACAATGCATTCAAATTTAAGTTGTAATAAAACATAAATCGTGATGTTTTCTTTCTTTTTTTAACAACATGTAGTAAGAATTAAATATCTATGTTATTCGAATTGCATTGAAACATTATTTTGTATGACGTTAAAGCAACTTTATAAGTCCAGGGTCAGCAATGGAACATATTATAAAGGCTGTTCAAACAAAAATATGACTTTTAGTTTTATATAAATTACATAATTGTGATTTATTTAAAGATATTCTTCAACATTCGTCGTGTTGACTTACGTCGTAGATTGTAAAAATTTTAGTGAAATTGTAAAATAATGATGATAGATTTTTAAAAGTATGTTATTGAATAAGTAAATATTTTTGTACACATAAGTTACTGAGCGAATTTATTTTTTAGTCACATACGTATTGAGCTATTTTGCAGGTGACTGATATTCATTTTAACATTATTGATAAATTCATTGGCATTTAAATTCACTATTAAAGTTACAGCTACAAAAGTACACTGATCAGCTAGCTTCAGGACTTCAAAGCCATTGAAATAGAAAATTCTTTACATTCCTGAAGCATTTTTAATAAGTTGTTTTAAAACTTATCTGTTCTTAGAAGTTTTTTTCATTGTGTATTTTTTTTAAATAAAACATTCCTCTTTGTGATCGAACCCAAGTTATGAATACCTATAATATCAGTTACATTCATAAAATTGGTAAGTAGGATTTCATTAATTTAATTTGTCTTCAATCATAACTACTTACACATTTAAAAGGTCATTTATTCGAGGAAAGCTTTTGCCTCGAAGATGGTGCGATTTTCGAAATTGAAATAAGCTTTTTAGTCTATGATCCGGTATATTTTTTTATTTTTTAGTTCAGGCAAGACACTATACTGCCAATAAGTCTTCCTTCCTAGGTGTGCTTTATTTAGTCACTTTCCTCTTTTAATTTCTTCCATATTATTATACTAACAGCTTAGACATAACGTTAATATTTGACTGAATATAATTTGAGAATATTGTTACTAGTGTAGAAATAAAATAATTTCTGATATTTATCGGAAATTATTTTATTTATAGCTAGCTTTTACGTTGAAAATAGAATGAGGAAAAATTATAACTAGATCGTTTATTGAAAATTGTTGGTTCGTTCATTATAAACGATATCGATGTGTTATTAAAATTGAATTAGTGTTTTTTTTTAATATAAATATCTTTTATTTCTTAAATTTTATGTGTATTTTTAGTTGCTGTCACATGTTTTTGAATTTTGTATAGAATTCTAAGAAAATAATTTCACAATAGATGTTTATATAATTTTTTGAGGAAGAGATTATTTTAGTTGAAATTTTGCTAGATGGTTTCAATGTAAATAGCTTCTTATACTTTGTTGAAAAATTCCTGAAATGATGTAATTTTGATAGTGAGAGGTGTGAAGTTAATATTGTTCTAATTTTACAAAAGAAAGGGTGTTAACATAAATATTGAGTTATTCTATTTATTTACAAAATTCTTGCTGGACCGGATACTAGTAAAGAAGCAATTAGTATTGATTTTTTAGTTAAGTTTATTAATCCGGTTTTTGTTGTAAATTAGAGGGAAAGTTTCATTTCAAAACAAATCAATTTTTAGAAAAACAAAAAAAAAACATTATTAACTTCACACCCTGTACGTAAAAATATAAATCCGTGCATTCACAATTGTATAGTTAGTAAATTATTAGAATTATAATTAAATAGATATGTAATAAGATGTTTTAATGTGCCTTATAACTTTACATAATTATTATTGAATGTTGAAATTTCTGTATATAATGCGGTGTCTCCAAATGTAATTATACTAGGTATGTACTATAGCGTAACATCTAGATGGTGATTAAATAGTATTTGTAAAATAAAGCATTATGTTGGATTTCTACTTTTTTGTTTTATTTGTTAAAGATGCTTCCGCATTGCTACTTAAAAAATACACTCTAATAAAAAAAACAGGACGCAAATGACAAACTAAACTGGGGGGCTACTCTCTAAGCCCGAAGTCCGTAGTTTCGGGCTTAGTTGCGGGCGTATTGTACTCCGTATTACTTAACCACTAAGAAACTCACTGTCAAATCGCGTTGTCATTCATTCTTAGCTCGGATTCGGGACTAATCGTAAGTCCATAGGTGATACGGAGTACAATACGCCCAAGCCCGAAACTACGGACTTCGGGCTTAGAGAGTAGCCTGAACTTACAAACATACTCTAAACCGTGCTCTCATGCATTGAATGGTTTAGAGTGACTAAACCTACTTTCATACAAACGAACTAAAACGCATGGCCTCCTTAAGATTGAGCCACAACCTTATTCTGATACAAGTACAAGTAGCCAACAGTATTACCAATGCTTTCCAGCATATACTCTTTAGTGGGCTGCTGTATACTGTAAGAATAGCGCGTACCGGAAGACACAGCGTTGGAAGGCCACCCATAAGGTTGACCGATAACCTGGTGAGGGTCGCGGGTAGCCGATGTATACGAGACGCACAGGACCGGTTATTGTGGCGACACTTGGGAGAGTCTTATGTCCAGCAGTGGAAGATATGACGATGATACTCTATAGATTCGAACCCATGAGCTACATCTCGAAAGTCGGTGCCGCTACTTCTGGGCCACGGTAACTGCTCTCTGTAGGCTACCTACTATAGAAATCATGGGCTATTTCAAAAATATGGTCAACAAACAGATGATTCATTATTTAATGCAGACCAAAATAGAAATAAAAAAACTGGCCAAGTGCGAATCGGATTCGCACACGAAGGGTTCCGTACCATAAACCTTATTGTTTATTATTTGTTGTTATAGCGGCTATAAAAATACACAATCTGTGAAAATTTCAACTAGGTATCTACTTATTACGGTTCTGGAGATACAGCCCGCTGACAGACAGAAGGACGGACGGACGGACAGCGGTAGCTTAGTAATAGGGTTCCGTTGGATACCTTTTGCGTACAGAACCCTAAAAACCACCATTTCTTACCATTAATAATGACGTAAATCGTCAAAAATTGTAATGGAATGTTTAAGATTACCAAAAGCTCTTAGTTTAATCTTCTTTATTTACGCTGGTTTAAGATTAACTCAGATTAAGTGGAATTGCTTAACACCTAAACTAACACCGGCACAGTATTTAATCCTCGGACTTACTCAGCTAACGTTTTGTGATAGCGTATACTTTTTATAGTCCCTTCTATAAGCCTTTGTGCGTGTTTCTATAAATACTCGATCGCCGCAACATAAACGTTAATCAAGTCAAAATAGTAGTAATCCGTACTTATATGAAATGGTTTTTTGTATTTTTTATAGAAATATTACAAGAAGAGATAGAGAATAATAAATAATTAATCTTCATTGCAGACCATACAAGGTCCATATTAACTGTTATTTAGGCTTTTTAAGTGCATGGGGTACGGGCAAAGGAACAATAATGCCTCTACAAAAAATATCTATTAGAAAGTCTTTAAGACGGTCTTGGTTAAGTTGATTGAATAGGGTATTTTACTAAAAAAAATTAATTAGTCCCTCAGATAGATTTACAAAAAATATGGGACACGTATTTTTTCTTTTTTGACGTAAACAGAAAATGAAGAGGATAGAGCAAGTTAAAGACACGCGTGTCATGTGGCTTGGCAAAATTGTATCGAATTTACCAAGCCACATGACGTGACGCGTGCCTATTCGCGTGTGTATTGCTATTGACACCCCCGGTTCGACTACACTAGCAAAATCAATAAGATATTATCATGGCCATACTTTAAAAAAATATACCCAAAAATACAATATGTAAGAAAATAAACGCTTGAAGGGTCAATAATTATAAACAACTTTAACAAGAGGAACAACCCCAAAATCGCGAAACGAAAATCTAGTTGATTTTGTTTTCGCGATTTTGTTCAGTACATTTTGAAAAATCAATAAGATATTTTCACGGCCATACTTTAAATAAATATAGCCAAAAATACAATATGTAAGAAAATAAACGCTTAAAGGGTCAATCATTATAAACAACTTTTACTACAGGAACAACCCCAAAATCGCGAAACGAAAATCCAGTTCATTTTGTTTTCGCGAATTTATTCAGTACATCTTGTCGAGATAATTATGTGCACATAAGCGGAGCTGTCGATTATTTTTCGCGGTTTCAGTGTTAGTTCCACAGACAAAGTTGTTCATAATATTTATTATAATGACTCCTAAAGAAGTATTACGTTTTATGTAACTGGTTGTATAAAACACCTTAACCAACCAGTTTCAAAAAGGTATTCACGATCGATTTAATACAAACCATTCCTCGCAATCATATCCCAAATGCAGCTATTCAAAGCACTACATACACTATTCACCTGAACTAACGACCTGTCAATCTAAAACGGTCACGAGCGTAGAATGTACCGGTGTACCAATAGTGGACCACTTTTTACCGCAATGTTCCAGACCATTCCAGCTTTAGGCTATGTCCGATGGCTTACTGTGGCTTGGTACTTTCCATTTTTTACGTCAGTTTGTACCCAAGAGATTAGTGTTTGTCCAGAGTTTTGACACCCTCGTGTAGGGTTTTTCGCAATTAGTAAGAGACGTGGTTTTGTGGATTGGTCTGTTTAGCATTCAGACGGATCGTTATGAATCGTGGTAGTTTGTTTTTTTCTATATATAGTCGAGTTTTTGAGGCTCATGTGTTAGTTGAGAGTTAAACTCACCTAGATAATATGATGGTTGAATAAAGTCCTACTTGGTACCTGAGTAATTATAAAATTAGTAGACGTGATAAAATGAAGAAGATAGATAAAGCTTTTATTTATTTAAGGTGGATGCTCCAGGGTAGCCCGCAAAATTCAAATATTTTTATGTTTTTTGCAATTTTCCGGTCAGTGTGAAGCTGTATAGTTCGAAAGAATGAATATTTCAGAAATAATCATTCTTTCGAACTACATGAACTTAGAGGGCTATATTGATGATTAAAATGGTTATAATTCTTTAGATAAATACGCGTTACGGTCGCAGATCGCATTTGGTCCACATACAGCTTCACACTGACCGGCAAACTGCAAAAAACATAAAAATATTTGAATTTCGCGGGCTACCCTGGAGCATTCACCTTAAACATTTCTATTTTGTTATAAATCAGGGAATACGAATCGCATCGTCTTCATAATTTGTTAACGTTATAAAAGAAACAAAAAAATAATAATCAACTCTCGGACTAGGTATAAAGGTTTTTAAGAACCCTATAAGGTTGGTTATTCTAGTTATCCTGGCACTTTAATGCACGCAATGTGTTGCTGACTGTCTGTTAGTGCGCGTTTAGGGCCTCTTTACATTTCTGTTCATGATGTGTTATATAAATAAAATGTCTTATAAGGATTATTTGTAAAACACTAATAACCTCTTAGGGAGTGAAAATGCACATGATTACAAACATATTTTTATTTTGAGACCAACCCTGAAACTCAAAATATCAGCTGTTTCATACAAAACAAAATATTTAGCCGATAAAAATGTATAAAAGAAATGTTTTTTGTTTTGGAAATGCATTAATCAATGTTATCGAAACTTAATACGCAAAAGGCATGTGTTAGGTGAAAACATCATTGAAAAAGAGTTCCCCTATTCTGTAACACCATTTTCTTGTCTCCACAGCGGAATCCGAGGTGCGTATCAAATTACGTCAAACGTAAGACTTTATGTAGTGTAATAAAGCTCACTTTGTGATGTTTGTCACTCAGGTAAAGATCGATATCGTAATGGTTATTTACAGAATAGACTCGCAGATAGAGTCATTTATAGTTTTGTATAAAAAGTAAAAAAAAAAACATTTTTATTTAAATCGATTAATTCATTTCCAAAATGGCTTTATAGTATAACATTTTATACTAACTACATATTATAAAGCCCTTTTGGAAATAAGTTAACGGAATTCCGTGAAGCGACTTTTATAGAATAGAATACTCTTTATTATGTACCTACACCATATAAGTTACAGAAAAGATAGATGCTAGCCTGTCGGTCTTCTACCGGTTGCATTTTGGGGAATGTGCGACGGAATTGCATACTTAATTAAATTCCGCCAAGCCTGTTCCATCATCGGACCACAAGACGAACGGCGATGCACCACCGGTACATGGTGGACCTCCCATTCACACGCACAAAACGTTTTGGGAACACATTCATAATGCGTACAGCTGAGGAGCTCGTGGCTAGATAATAACAGCCGCACGGGTTCGATCTTCAAGGTTAAGCAACGCTTGCCAAGGTTGGTCGACAGATACCGAGTTTTCTCCGTGCCTTGGAAAGCACGTTAAGCCGTTGGTCCCAGCTGTCATTTGTAGAACTTTGGCAGTCGTTACGGATAGTCAGAAGCCAGTAAATCTGAGTCCAGACTTGCCATGAAGTACAGTGTTATCCAGTTAATGGGTTGTGGAGGTCTGGTAGGCAGCCGCTCCTCGTAAAATACTGGTATTCAGCCTAATCTGGCTTGACTGGAAGCCGACCCCAATATAGTTGGGAAAAGGCTAGGCAGATGATGATGATTCATAATGCGTACAGCTAAGGAGTGGAATTCCCTGCCGGAGTCTGTGTTTCCTGATTGCTACAACCTGGGAGTCTTTAAGTCAAGAGTGAATAGGTTACTTCTAGGCAAGCGTGCTCCATCTTCGACCACATCATCGCTTACTATCAATCAGGAGAGATAGTGCTCAAACGCGAGCCTATCAGTAGTAAAAAAATATATATATGTTATAGGCAATGTGTATAATGCAGGCATTCTATTCATTTCCTAGGTATTGTATAGAATGCCGGGGTCGTCCAGACAATGTGTGAAATAATATTGAATGTTCAAACTATTATACACTTTACCTAGGTAATGTATGGAATACCTAGGCATTGTGTAGAATGCCGGTTGACGCATAGGTAATGTATGTAACGTGTTTTTTTACGTAGACAGCGTTTCTCACATAGCAGTTCCCTTCAGATAAACATTTACGTTTATAACGTACAGTCAAGTGCACGTAGAGCTTTATCGTCAAACGGCAGATCCGTATGGGTTCGCTTGACGAATGGAACGAAAGATATAAGTCAGGGGCAACAGCCTCTGGAACAAAACTTTTCTTCCCTGATGCGGTTGCGGCATACAGAGTGGTTCGAAAACTTGAGCTCACAAGCGTGATCACCCAAATCCTCACGGGGCACGGTGGATTCTCTGCATACCTGAAACGTTTCAAGTGTAAAGAGAATGCATCGTGCGCCTGTGAACCAGGTGTAGAGGAAACAGTTGCACATCTTCTACTGAACTGTCCCATAACCGCGAAGGCGCGGTACAAAGCAGAACACCAGCTGGACGAGAAACTTGTGCTTGGGAACCTACCAAGTTTAATGATTGGCCGAAAAAGAGAAATCTTTCTAGAATATTGTTTAGAAATAGGGAACTTAGTAATAAATAGGAATAAGAATATTTAATTAGGATACTTAGATATACAGTAAGTATATAGCATAAGTACCTAAATAAAACAGAAATAAAAAAAAGGAGAAATAAAATAAAAGGCAGAAAAAAAAAAGAAAAAGAAAAAAAAAAAAAAAGGCATACGTCCCAGATATAAATAGTAGCATTCATGTAACCCATGTATACCGCCATAGATGGCTTAGTCATAGTTTATATATAACCAGTTTGACGACTAAAGTCTAAAATCGCAGACACTGTCTCTGACGAAGTCAGGGGACAAAAAGCGTGGCAGGAGGTGGTTTTAGCCGGTAAGAGTCCGGCACTGCCCCAACCGTCTCATATCGTGAGGCGGTTGGGGCGTCCATGAGGATTTCCCCTCCTACCCTAACAAAAAAAAAAAAAGAAAACCTAACCTAACCTAACCTAACCGCCGCGCGCTCGCCTCCTTCCCGTGGTCGTTCATTATACACATTGCCTGATATGCTTCGGGCATTTTATACAATACCTAGGCAATGTATGAAATGAATCGTATTATACACATTGCCTGAACGTTTTAGGCAATGTATACAATGCCTAGGCATTCTATACAATGCCGGATTATACACATTGCCTATAACATATATAACATAGGGTGACACAATGGGTGGCCTTATCACTAATAGCGATCTTTGAAAGACAACCTATAGATGGATTTTAAAGAGAGAAAGAAAGACAGTAGGTACTGTAGGTAATCTTAATTCTTTAATTTTTTTTTCGTCCGTTGATTTTCAATTAACACAAGTACCAGTCATAAAGACTAACATTGCACAGCGAAATAAATAAAAAGAGGTTAAAAGTTCCTTCTGCCAAACACAACGAAACAGGCGCTCGAAAATTGGCCCTCTGTTTTATTAACAGAATATCGTTTCCATAGGTATCGTTAAGGTTTAAGGAATAAACAAATATGATTCTATTGATTCCGTCACTGGGGTTTTCAAACAATATTGAACACGCATTTCTTGGTTATTAGTTAAAACACCAAAGTTCAGGAGTGATGTTTCAACGCGCTGTACCGTTTTCATAATTTGTTTACGTTATAAAAAGAAAATAGCAGTCACTCTCAGACTAAGTATAAAGTTTTTTAGGAACCCAAAAAATCTTTATACCTAGTCCAAGAAAGACCTAGTCAAGAGAAACTATTAGGTTTCTTAAAAAACTTTATATTTATAGGACGCAATGTGTTGCTGACTAGTCATATAGACTGATATTGCATAACGAAATAAATGAAAGAATGAACAAAAAACGCCATCTCCCAAACGCAACGAAACGGGCGCTCAATTACTCAGTCCGATTTAAAAACTTCAATCATGAATATTGTGATGTGCCCAAACAAAAAGTCATGATGACGAAACGTGTCTGCCATTTGTTTTTCCAAGTTATAATGTGTGGACCGGACCGGGGACATGTGGCAATAGGAGACGATTAAAGAGCTTTTGGAAGGCTGCATCATTATTTTAAATGGTTTGTTATTTTAGAAGACTTAAAACGGAAGCTTACATCTGACACTCAAAGTCAAAAGTCATTTATTCCGATAAGGGTGAGTGCCAGCACTTTTTACCCGACTGCAAAAGAAGGAGGGTTATGTTTTTCGAGTGTATGTATGTATGTATATTTCTTTGACACGCCCTGAGCCTAAACGGCTCGATGGACTTTAGCTTGAGAGGTGTCGGTAGATTTGTATTTATTGTGAAAGTGACACTGGTTATGTCAAAATGAAAAAAAAATATTTTTGGCGCCAAATTATGCAATAAAAAAAAAATTTTTACAAGACCTTTCGAGTGGGGTATCAAGATAAAGGGGTCGAGGAGACGATTCCAAAAAAGTAACTCACTAATATGTAGGAAATAAAAAAAAATATTTTGTCAAAAAACTCGACTGCTAAAAACGACAAAAAAATTTTGAAACAGGTCGCTTTTCAAGCAGTCTGATGCAGTTCAATCACTGATCCAATGCCACCAACTTCATCAGACTGCTTGAAAAGCGGCTTGATGAGGGTGAGTGCCAGCACTTTTATCGTCAACTTTTACAAAAAGACAGTCCACCATAAACGCTCGTCGCGTTACCACTTCCTAGTGTTTTAGCTGGAAAGAAGAAGCAGCGCAATAAACAACCCATCTAAACATATTTAGTTTGTTTAAATTACTCGTATGTTTAAAAGATTAGGTTATCTCTAAAAGTACTGAACCTGTTTTTTTTTTCTTTTTTATTTGCAATGGGTTTGTTACACTTAGATACCTACAGAAAAATCTTTTACGTGAATATAAAGGTATTTTTTTTAAACTAGACTTTAACATATAGTTGCTGTAGGATACGTCATGGGAGCAAAGCCGCGAGATAAGCTAGTTTAGGTATATTACTAAATAGTTTTTTTCCGTGGCAATTAAAATCGTAGCTTCTGTGCATAGGCTTAAATAAACTTCATAATACGGAATATGCAAGAAAAAAATATACTCGTATTTATCATCTACACGGTTTATCTTAAAAAATACAAAACTATTAAACTAACAGTGAAAATAGAATCAAAATTGCTCGAAAAACAAACGAGATATAATTTTTAGACAAATATATCTGTCCCTCTCGCGAAAACGCTGTTTTATATGGTAGTTGTATAGACTTTGACGTCAAAGTTCATATCAGACTTCTCTGTCTAATTGTAATTTTTGAAGGTCTATAACTTCAACGCTGATGAAGGTATTTAAAAAATAATTTCATGATTGTTTACTAGAGCTAATAAACATTTCATTTTGCAAATAAAAAATGTATGCTTTATAGAATAAGAGGAACTTACCGTGGTAATAAAATAAACCCAATAACTGAAAGGGATCTTTGTATTCATCATTATGAACAACTTTTTCCTACGACGCGACAGGACAGTCCCCGTTATCTTGAAAAAAAAATCAGCTGTTCGGTACATTTTTTCGAGTTATGCCCACAAAAATTCGTATATGCATGGGGAAGTAAAATTTTTGTTTGCGACATTGATGTTGGTTTCATACTAATATTTGTACGGATCATTCACAGCGCAACTTCACCCACTGCTTGGCATAGACCTCTGTTTTCCTAGCCAATCCCTAAGCTCCTTCACCCGCGACGGCAATAATGTCTGTGAACAATGACTGTTTTCATATACTGCGTTTATTCTGTTAATCGTTGTATAAATAAAATAAAATAAATAAATAATTTATATATATTTGAAAGAAAGAAAGAAAGAGAAAAAGCGTTTATTTGCGCCAAGCATGACGCATACCAAAAAAAAATTGAAATTAAATAAACTTAATTATAAAAATTGGGAAGATATGCGTCATATTCGCGCAAAACGGCCATCGCTCAGCATAATGCTGGGACTCGTATGCGAGACAGAGCCACAGCGCTTCTTCTCAAATGTAACGAAATGTGCCTAATAAAGACGCTTCCCCAAAATTTCACTTCAATTAGGTATAAACAAACTCTGAAAAGCTTTAAGAAGCAGTAGATAAGAACACTCTTCTTACCTTCTAGAAATCAGGGCTCAAAAAAATAAGTCAAGTTACTGTCTCGTCAATTTAGGTTGAAAAAGTGTCGCCTTTTCAGCTGAAGCACAAAGTAATGATAGATGGCGCGCTCTGAAAGCACTAAGATAATTCGCTTTCCTTGTTGACTCATTTACGTTGACGTTCATACGCCTTTGACACTGCATTTTGCGTTTCATTTTTAAAAACAGGAGCTAATGATGTGAAAGGGAGGCGGATACTGTCAAAGACTTCTTAGGTCTCAAAAAATATCATCATATCTAATAATTAATTAATGAAACGGGCCATCCTCGCTGAGCCTAGAAAACCCTGGCGTGATGATATGGAGACGTTCGCCGGAGATTGTTTAGATAAGGCGAAACACTGTGAGTTGTGGAAGACCTTTGCCCAGCTGTGGGACAATATAGGTTAGGAAAAAATTACAATGAAATTAAAAAGAGGTTATTTTTTTGTATGATTTACTTAATCTCAGAAAACACAAATCCAATTAAGATAATAGGGAATACGCATGCGATTTTTTATTTGCAAAATAAAATACTTATTAGCTCTAGTAAACAATCATGAAATTATTATTAAAACACCTTCATAAGCGATGAAGTTATAAAACTTCTATGATTACAGTTAGAAAGAGAAGTCCGATATAGACTTTGATGTCAAAGTCCATGACGCCTATTCAGCCTTATTTTTTCATGCATATTCCCTAAGAAGCTACACTATTATTGAGTGCCGTAGGTTTGAATTTTTACTTGGAAACATTCCTCCACAGGAACTTTGATTTTGCTTTGCTCCCTTGGGTTTTAGCAAAGCCGCAGCAAAAATGTAGCGCAGCTATTTTCATACGTAGAAAAAATCCTCAGATTGCTCGCAGTCTCATGAATAAATGATAGCTTCGTTGAGTATCACAAAGTCAAAAGCCAGTAATCCAGAAAGAAAAGAATCTCTTATATTCCCTCATATACAGTCGTGTGCATGATTGTACGGAAGATTTCTTCATAAATGCATGGTATGAGAACAATTCTATGAATTTTAAAACTTCAATTATCTTTAGCTGTTTCATAGGTACCTACTTTAGATGTACGTCTAGTTAGATCTGTATGTCGATGAAAGGAAAAAAAAAGAAAGAAAAAAAAGTTTGGTGATTAATGACTTGAAGCTTAACTTAGCTTAGGTTTTAGCTTATGTTCAAAGAGCGTGCTTTTTTCTAGGCTGTCAAGTTCCTCTCCTTGACCAAGACCTCTCCACCCCTCCAACTCACATACAAACTTAGACAAGTCACCGTAGACAGATTTAACGCGTTAGGTCGCAGTAAATTGCACTGTCCTGATTTTTTGGGATGCTTAAAAGCCCAAACTTCCTTCTTCCAGTTCCTAGGTTTGTCGAAATTTTTCTAATACGTCTCGTTATTTCCTTCGTGGCCTGTCGCGACACGGTCTCACTGTCTCAGGCCTCTAACCAGCTTTGTGCTACTTCGGACCTTCGGCAAGCATGTCCTAATCAGTATTTTTCAAGAATGTAGGTACGTAAATGCATGGCCATAGCATTTTAGGTAAAAAAACCGACGCAATTAGAAAATAGTTACTTTAGGAACAATCCACTGCCAATATTACTGTGATCAGTTTTTTGTTTGTTTATTTTTATTTCTGCTGTGTGCTTTATTGTTTTGAACTTTCTTCAATTCCGTAAGTAAGATGCGGTCCAAACGACGTATTTTTTTACATTTATTAAGACAAAAAACAATAAACACACTAATTACAATTTACTCACATCCAATAATTTGAAACAAAAAGGAAGTTGTTTTCTAAAGGGTAACTAAATATAGGTTTACTCTAACCTAATCAAATTAATTTGCAGGCAATGAGGGCTTAGAACGAATATTTTGACGTATAGTAAAGTTAACATAAGTGCACGATGTGACGTAAACGCGCTTTAAACGGAGTTCAGGCGCAGATAGTTAATTTTTGCAAACGTACAAAAATGTAGTAGCGCTGTCATGCAAGGAGGAGGAGCTCGTAGCTAAATAATAACAGCCGCACGGGTCAATCTTAAAGGTTAAGCAACGCTTGCCAAGGTTGGTCCATGGATGGGTGATGAAAGCACGTTAAGCCATTGGTCCCGGCTGTCATTTGTAGATCTTTGGCAGTCGTTACGGATTTTCAGAAGCCAGTAAATCTGACTCGTCGTACGAAGAAATACCGTGTTACCCAGTTAATGGGTTAATATGGAGGTCTGGTAGACAGCCGCTCCACGTAAAACACTGGTATTCAGCTGAATCCGGTTTGACTGGAAGCCGACCCCAATATAGTTGGGAAAAGGCTAGGCAGATGATGAGTAACGTTAACGTAAGTGAATTTTGAATGTGAAAAACTACAACCCCATAGTATTTTGGTTTAATTTTATGGGACGTACACAATTATATCATTCAGAAATATGAATATAGCATCTAATTCAAATAAATATTATGTGCGGAACGAGTATTGTAGCTACGGTAACATTTTACGTTACGTTACTATACGTCAAAAATATTTGTGCTAGGCCCTCTGTTATGAACTTACTTACGACGTTTAAAAACAATCTACACACGCTTTTAAGCTAATGAAAACATTCCCCCTGGGGTGTTTATTAGCACAGTGGCCTATCTGAGGAGGAAGCATTAATCAAAATTAGGCTTTTGTTTTGTTTTTGTGGTGTCCTAGAGGTTTTGGAGATTTGATTTTTATGGTTCCGTACGGTTAGAGAAAAAGGATTGTATTTTAGCATGGAACAAACATGGAACAATTTGTATGGTCTGTAGAAATTGGTTACGGAATGGCTTTTGAATGAATTGTAACATTTATGGTTTATTTGAGGTGCTTGGGGCTAAATAATAACAGCCGCACAGGTCGATCTTCAAGGTTAAACAACGCTTGCCAAGGTTGGTATGTGGATGGGTTACCATCTTAACATACCGAGTTTCCTCCGTGCCTCCGAAAGCACGTTAAGCTTTTGATCCCGGCTGTCATTTGTAGAACTTTGGCAGTCGTTACGGATTGTCAGAAGCCAGTAAATCTGACTCCAGTGTTGCCAAAAATTATCGTCTTACCCATTTAATGGGTTGTGGTGGTCTGGTAGGTAGCCGCTTCACGTGAAATACTGGTATTCAGCTGAATCCGGTTTGACTGGAAGCCGACCCCAATATAGTTGGGAAAAGGCTAGGCAGATGACGATGATAGTTTATTTCAGACCATACTTCCCCTCTTATTATGACAAAGCAATTGAAGTGCTTGATTACAAACAATATACTGCTTGGTAACATAATAAGGGTCTAGAATGTACCAACTACCAACTGTTACCAAGGTAGGTAATGTTATTTGGCTTTAAACCCTGATAAGGGTCAAGATTCAAGGGTCAGGTATATTTCGAGTTATATACAGTTCTAGAATTTTCATACACAAGTATAAAATTAACACAAAAATTTTATCTGCCCAATTTCAATTTTAGCTTCGAGTTACTTATTTCATTATCAATAATTGTTTTCCTCAAATCAAACAACACAGAAAGCAAGTAATATAACAAATCTACAATAATCTAAACGATATATATACCCTTATAACGAGAGATCGCAAAATAAATCCCTAAAAAATAGGGTTGGCAAAATAAAAAACAGATTTGTCAAACCGAACGAAATTAAATGTTGAATCGTGAGATACTTTATTCCAGGCACGGTCCAGTGAATAAAGTGGAATCAAGGCGGTACCATTGAAAACTTTTTCAGAGTTGGACTGCTCCGATTATTGCCAGACCGAGTGAAATCGGAAATTGCAAGGACCAAAGGATTCTTACAATTTTGCAAATACTGGTAGCGAATTTTCTGGGTTTGAGGAATGGGTTTTGTGAGAAAGATACTGGGTAACTTGTTGGTAAGTAAGTAACTGAGTGATAGAAATTAACTGGAGGCTTTATACCTTTACGTCCTTTGGTGTGTAATGTTAATATTTAATAGGGTATTTCACTAAAAAAATCTAATTTGTATTTTTTCTTTTTTCACATAAACATATAATAAAGAGGATACAGCGAGTTGAAGATACGCGTGACTTCATTAGGCTTGGTAAAAATGTACCAAATTTACCAAGCCAGGTGACGTCACGCGTGTCATCTCACTGTTTCTCCTTTATTTTTTGTTTACGTGAAAAAAGAAAAAATACGTGTCGAATCTTTTTTGAAAATCTATCAGACGGACAAATTTGATTTTTTTAGTAAAATACCCCATTGCAGCAATTATGGTATCAGACTATTGACACATAACTTACAGTTAGGGTAGTGATTGAATTGGCATCAGTATTCTGTAGTCCTCACTCCAACATCACAAATGTTGGACTACTGTCGGGTAAAAATGTAAAATCAGCAACTAAAAGAAGATTCAATCAAGACGTACGGCCATGCGTCAACGTTTTATTGCAGTCAACATATAAACACAAATCGTTTTAGAAATATTTTCAGTTAGCGATCCTGTTCCAGAATTTGCGTTTTTTGATGCCCGGGTAACTTAAGGTTTAGAGTGAATCGGTTACTTCTAGACAAGCTTATCCTGTCTTTGACCATCAGGTGAGATAGTGGTCAAATGCAAGCTTATCAATAGTAACTAATCATAAGACAGTAAAGTTGTTAAAATAGTTATACTTAGATGTAAGCATTTTGAGCTCACTCAGTCACCTTGTGTAAGTAAATAGACTCGACTAAGGTTTACTAAGGGCTAAACTTGTGCTTTTACGTCAGTAGACAGTTAATCAGTTAGACGAAAACCTGCCAGCCTACGTATTATGCTTACCTAAATATCTTTGTGTGTGATACGGGTTGTCTAATTTGGGATTTGTGATGATGTGCGCGTCAATGTTGATTTATAAAGCAGGGCTTTGATTTATCGACGAACGAAACTATTTATACGTCTTTTAAGAATCATAATAATTAATAACAAAAAAAAATGTTCTAAGTGAACGCAGTCTGGAGAAATTGTTTTTTTTTATTTTTATTTGCAATGGGTTTGCTCTTGACTCCAGTCTATGTCAGAGATGACAGAGACAAAGTCTACGATGGAGCGAGCCTACCCAGAAGGAGCCTGTTCACTGTAACTTTGAAGAGATTAGGGTTGTAAGCTTTTGGAAACACAGACGCAGGCAGAGAGTTCCATTCCTTTGCTGTGCGCATTATAAAAGACGCCCACTGTCTATTGTTTTCTCTACATTTTGCTTTTTTTGACACTCAATACCTAAAGGGGCCGTCTCCACGAGCGAGAGAATCGCGGCGATACTATCGTCGTGGCACGTATTTCTATAACATCTCTATGAACGTGTCTCTCGGGGAACTAAAACGGTCACTTTAGCAGAATCATATTAGAATCATAATATATTTACCACACAAAAATCTGTCAAATTTCATTTTCATATTTAATACTTAAGCATTAGGTTCAAGGTTGATTGGGAAAATTTGACAGTGACGGATAGCGTGATGTGCTTTCGATTCAGCTAAAGTGGCTATTTTAGACCCCCAGTTCTCCACACGGCGATATTACGGCAACGATTTGACTAGTGGAAAAACGTCTAATCGCCGCGATTCTCTCGCTCGTGGAGACGGTCCCTTGCAAACAAACTTTTCTCGAAATAGATGATGTAACGTGTTCGTAGTAGAATAAAGACAAAATTTAAAGTTTTCAAATTGTACTTACTATTATTAAATAATTTTGTAAATTAAGCCAAAATAGGCCTATTATGACAACAATTATGGAGAACATGTTAGGCTGAGTTGTTTTAAGAGTGGGAAGGTATTCCATAGCTATCAGGACAATCCTGAAAATACGATCAAGGTCGCCACCGGCCTCTTACCTAAATATTATACTCGTACAGTCTGTGACCAACAATATCTAACCCACTTGACTACTATTCGCTAATAGTCAGGTGGGTTAGATAATGTTGGTCACAGACTGTACTATCTTCCTCCTAGCACGTTTGCTCTTGCAAAAGTCCACTCAAGCTTGCCAAGAAAGAAGAAGCTCTGTTTCTTTATTATTATTGATTCGCTTCAAAAGTTATTTTTCAACCTATATTTTCCCACTTCTGGGCAAACATCACCCCCATAGCCTTCCACTCTTCTTGGTGTGTTTTCATATCTGACCAGTCCAGTCATCAACGCCTCTAAGTCATCACGCCAGCGTTTCCTAGGCCTTCCTCGGCAACAAAGTTAATTTGGAATATGTTTTTATAATTATTTTTACGCTCGCGTTTGACCACAAAGTCACCCGATGGAAAGCGTGTGTATGTGTTTGACGATGGAGCAGGCTAGGCTAGAAGTAACCTTTCGATCTTGAATAGGGAATACGCATGCGATTTTTTTATTTGCAAAATGAATTACTAATTAGCTCTAGTAAACAATCGTGAAATTATTTTTTAAATACCTTCAAAGTAACCTTGAAGTTATAAAGCTTCAAGGATTACAATTAGAAAGAGAAGTCCGATGTAAACTTTGACCTCATCGTCTATGACGCCTATACAGCTGCCATAGAAAACAGCGTTTTCGCGAGAGGGACAGATATATTTGTTTAAAATAATAAACAACAACAACATCGCCTTCGTTTTTCGAGTAACCGGAAGACGCGTTGGAAGGCTTCCCACAAGAGAGACCGATGTGCTTGTGAGGGTTGCGGGTAGCCGATGGATGCGAATCGCACAGGACCGGTTATTGTGGCGACACTTGGGGAGCAAGTGTCGCCACAATAACCGCATCTTTCGGCTGATATATTGATGAACTGTCAGGAAACATAATTTCATGGACTAGTACAAAAAACATAAATAATAAACATTTTTTAGCCCAACTTAAACTTCATACAGTGACATACGCCTGCTGAATATCTAACTAGGCCTCTAAACTCGTAATTTCGGTTCGATTCGAAAACTTTCGGGTTTACCCGGTTCACCAGTATTTTGGTGGTGTTCGAATAGTCATTGAATACAAAAACTTTTTCATTTACGCTCTCGGACGCAGACTGAATAATATATCAACGGTTTGTAGGAACTTACTTGAATCCTTTTGGATTTTAGGTTTTTTCTTTTTTGCAGCTTTTCAACTGAATTAATGACAACTTTACTTTACTGTCCTTTCCGCGAAGTCATTGCTGATATTTGGTTAGGGCTTTCATAAAAGGTTTTCTAAAATTATTATATTTCTATGAAAACAGTTAACTTATAAGTGGATTATGTTTGTATGAAAACTAGACTTTCTTTATGCAAATCGACCCCGATTATTTTTCTTAATGTAGGTAGGTACTTATGCAGATACAAACCAAACATAAAATCAAGACGGCGCATCACAAGCAGGTAAATAAGAACTAACGCAAATGTATGTACAAGGAATTATAATTCCAGCAATTCACTTAAAGTTCGCATTACAGGATGAATTATTTCTGAGGCTTCCAGCTGATAGCCTAATTTTGTGCCTAGTAAGTACGTCAAACTCAATATTATCAACTCAATCTACCGTAGTCTATTGCTGGACAATACATAGGCCTTTTTTCATGGATGGGGAATCAGACTCTAACTGACTAAAACCCATACCTGGTCCTCTTAATAACCATTGCGTTCCAGGGCCGCGTCGACTGTTTCAAACAAATTCCTCGACCCTGGCAGGCACTGGTCCTAGCGGGCCTCGGTTACTATTCTGAATTCTCTTGCGGGACACAATGCGCCGTCGACCCCGGCTTGGTTCTGATTGGACGGCGTGCCACCCATCGCTCGCCATCCGCAGGCTCTTGCCGGACATATGCCTGTCTCAAACTTCGCCACAACAGCCGGTCTGTCCGATTAAAGATCGTCGTCCTACGAGCTGCGGAGGAGAGAACCTCGTGGCTAAATAATAACAGCCGCATGGGTCGATCTTGAAAATTAAGCAGCGCTTGCCACGATTGGTCTGTGGATGGGTGACCATTTTAACAAACCGAGTTTCCTCCGTGCCTCGGAAAGCACGTTAAGCCATTAGTCCCGGCTGTCGTTTGTAGATCTTTGGCAATATTGTCAGAAGCCAGTGAATCTTACTCCAGTCTTGCCAAGATGTATCGTGTTATCCAGTTAATGGGTTGTGGAGATCTGGTAGGCAGCCGCTCCACGTAAAAAACTGGTATTCAGCTGACTCCAGTTTGACGGGAAGCCGACCCCAATATAGTTGGGAAAAGGCTAGGCAGATGATGACGTAAAGTGCGTACGGGTGCTCCGGTGGCCTTGTGAAACTACTCTTTAAATATTTTGTAGTTAAGCCCAAAAGGTTTAGTTATGTGTGTGTGTGTGTAATTAGTTTGGGTTTTAACTCTTAAGCTAAAGGTATATTGCTTTTTTCTTGTCCGTGCCCATTAAACGTTATAATAGCATACAAAAAAAACGTAAAACATGATGACATTAAAATGAAATGCTTCATCATTTTTTTTTGTGTAATTTATTTAGATATCACATCAGAACATAAAAAAAATTAAGTTTGTCAAAAAACCCGACCGCTAAAAACGACTATAAAGTTCAAAACAAGTCGCTTTTCAAGCAGTCTGATGCAGTTGGTGGCATCAGATCAGTGATTGAACTGCATCAGACTGCTTGAAAGGATGGGAAATCATCAAATGACTCCTCCCGCTCTGGGTGAAGCAAGAGGGAGTGTCAGACTCTTACTGACTAAAACCCATCCGTGTTCCTCCTGGTGCGTTCCAAGGCTACGGCACCTCTTTCGAACAGATTCCGCAGCCCCAGCAGGCACCTGCCCTAGAGAGCCCCGTTTTCCACGTTGACATCTCTTTGAGGCGCGCTGGGATCGCAGCGCGCCGCCGACCCGGGCCTAGTTCTGATCAGACGGCGAGCCACCCACTGCTTGCCGTCCGCAGGCCCGCGTGATGAGTCGTCCTACGAGCTGCGTGCCATGTGTAACGCTACGCTGACTCCACTCTAGAACTCGTCTACTAAACTTTATATGATTAACTAGATTTTGCCCGCGACTTCGTACGCGCATATTCCGTTTTTTTCCGTTCCCTTACCTACCTAAAAATAAAAATGACAAATATAGTCGTGATAAGATGGAGCTTATTTCTGTCACTTTTGTTTTAAAATCAGTTTTATATTTCAAACAATATAAATTGATGAAGTAATGTAAACATAAATATAATGTATTAACTTTTGTACACGACTTTGTATGCGCTTACCCCGTTCCCATAGGAATTTCGGAAAACCCTTAGGCCTCTGCCTCGAGTTCTGCGGGCAGTGGGGCAGATCCGTTTTCAAAACCAGTGGGCAGATCGCGCGGCACTATAGCGGCGTAGTGTTGTGTTCGTGGTTGTGTCGTCGAGATATTTGTTTTTATTCGCGAACAAAATGTCTTAACAACGGCGACAACAGTTTTTGATTAAATTTTTTTCCTAACGCTCGATTTACTGTGGGCAAAAGAAGAAAATAGCGGCCACCGCTTGACTGGAGTGCACTGCTCGTTGCCCGCTGTCGCGCCGCTCTTTTTGTGGATTGGTCCATTTGATTTTTACACATTAGATCATGCCACTCCCGCGCCGCTGCCGCCGCCGCCGCCCCGCTGCCCGAAAAATTCGAGGCAGAGGCCTCAGTGCTCCCCTACACTCCTCAAGAAAACTACATGCCAAATTTCAGCTTAGTACGACCAGTAGATTCGGCTGTACGTTGACTGTCAGTCACTTAATCAGTCAGTCAGAAGAATTTACCAGAAGAAAAAGAATTTAGTGATGATATACCTAAAAATTGTACAGCTTAGTTATTGTTGGCATCTAATAAATTTCTGTCGTGGTGGTTCCCGTTCCACCACACCCTGTTAATCTATGAAACCATAACAACTTATGTACCCAAATAGATGTTTTCAGTCGCTTCAGATGATGAATAACACATGAGACGACATCCTTTATTTGACGACTTGAAATACGAGTGAATTTCAAAATAGGGTAAAGGCAATCATTGCTCAGTCGTTCGGAACATTTCGAATTATTGTTACGCAATCGTTTGGGCAATAAAACGATATAGTATTAACGAAATAGCCCATTTTGTGGCTATTGATTTTTTTTTTTCTGTGAAAGTTTGATTGGTTTGTAGTCTAGAACTTTTCAATTTATGATTAGCATTAGATAGGAACTTATTTAAAGGGATGTTTTGGAATTTAAGAACTTTTATTAATCAATATTATGTTTCTTTGTAAATTTCTTAAATACCTTTATTATTTACCAAACGGCTGGATGAATTTCGACAATTCATTCAGATAAGAGCGGTTTACAAAAAAAAAAAAAAAATGGTGAATTTATGACGCGGTTTTTTTAACAAAACCTATCGAGTTGTAATATCAAAACATAATAAAGGAAATTAAAAGGAGATAACAATTGCATCGATTTTTTAGAGCATTGTTTAAATAATATGTTCATTTTTTAGCAATCGGGTTTTTCGTTTTTTTTTTTAAGTTCTTGTTCTTTCAGGACAGACTTTCCTAGAGCGATTTTGTCCACAAGAAAGTCGAAAATTATTCCACAAGAACGCACTTTACGCATAAAAGTATTCTTTATCTCAATCAGTAGGCATATCCTTAAAGCCAAATAATCAAAAAGTTTGCGATCAATAAAAGGTTTATATTCAATAGAATATAACTCCTCTCTTAGATCGAACACATGCGCAAATCCTCCTGGGCATGCTGAGGATCGACTTATCCAGCATTTCTTGGGGTAACCTGTCCCATTCTTGAATATTGGCTTCCCTGAGCTCTGGCACTGTCTGGGGACGTGGCTGACGGTTTCAAATAACGGCGCCTACCATGTAATTAAATCTGAGTGTTAACTTTTTTTAACGGCTGAACGGATTTGCAATGAAAGTTAAAATACCGGTAGACAATGTCCTGGATAGGACTATACAATTTTTTCGACTATCACGAGGTGAAAGCTGCGATCAGAAGCTAGTAATATTATAAAAAATCTAAAATAAACTTGAACAATACAGGTTCAAATTGGACCTTGAAAAATGTCATAGGACCTTCATTCGGGGAGTACGTTCTATTGTCATAATTTTCACCAACAACAGCTAGTATAAAACATTAAGAGGTTAAAATAGCATTGTTTACTATCATGATAGTTAGCTTTAATAGTATTTACCCAATATCCTATTTAACAAAGAATAAATCCTAAAACCAGTTCTTTTACCATAGCGCATTATCTTCCACAAAGACAGATACGAGCATAGAGCATAAAAATGTTTGATGTTTAAAAATAAATCCCCACGGAGTTTACATTGCACCTTTAGTGAGCCAGTATTAAAGAGCGCGAGAATGGAAGAGGGAGGAATTTGGAATTCCGAATGATTTCTTTTTTTTTCGTAGGTATTCAGTTTTTATTGTGCTTTCAATATGCAGATTTTTACTACTTTTTGGGATTGAAATACTCGCACTAGAAGTGAGGTTTAATCAATACTAAAAAGTCAAAGGAAAAATAAAACTATTTTAAAAGAAAAGTCTATAGGTATAGAAAATATTACAGCCATGTAATGGTACATTGTTGGTAATTGGTGATTTGTAATGGTACTTTCCTATTTTATCATACGCCAGCGCCCTCAAAAGAATTTTGTTGGATCAATTCATTATGAACCTATCTTTTTTCCAACCTCGCTTCCATAGACAACAAAATGCTAAAATAAAATAGTAAAATGAAACTTTGGAGCGCTTGAAAGGCTTAAAAGTTCATAGCACTATTTATAAACGAAAGACCTTGTAAACACTTAGGCCCGAGTAGACGCTTTTTGAAAAGCTTCTATAGAATATGTAGATGGTAGATAGATTTATTTATTTATTATTTATATATGCTTTATTGTACACCAAAAAAAAAACGAAGAATACCTTAAACTAAAACAATGTACAATTATATATTTTTTTTTATTAATTAAAATTATTTGACAAGTAATTTCGGGCTACTACTTTATTTATTACAATTAATCATTGTGTTCTATGGTATTTCTTAAATTTTAAAAGATTTCCTAAAAGATTTGCGGTTTTTTTATGAATTTATGAAGTTGCACTATGCCTAAGGTACAACTAACTACCAGAAACAAGACTATCGAGAGGAGTGAAGATGAAAATGTATCTGGCTAGCCTGATAGTACATATTTAGACTTTAATACATTGTAAAAGTCAGTACAGCTATTAAAAATTAATTCAAGGTTCCTAAAATCTCAATCACAACTTTATTCCGTATAAAACTCATCATACTCGTGAAAGACATAAACTAATAATTTATGAAGTTTCAAACAAGATCCAGGATAATTAATTTTATCACAAACTTTACTGCTTGCCAAAGATTTATGACAGAACAAGGCGGAAGGGACGTGCGACGTTTACGACGGCGGAGGTAAAAGTGAATTGTTTTAGTGAAATTAGCTCGAAATGAGGGTAAGATTTATTTTAATTGCGTGGATATTACTGCGGTGGGTGTGTACTTTGTAGTTAACAAAGTCCGCGAGTATGGAGCAAGAATATATAATTATTAAGGATGTCATTTGAATTTTGCTATTGGCATTATGAGAACCTCGAAGCACTTTTTTATTAATTATAATAAAGGCTTTCACAATTAATTCAGTTTTCGAATACTTGTGCACAAGACAGGCTAGAGTTGCTCAGAAAGCTTGAACCAAAGTCGCTAACGTCGAGATTGATCTTTTGGAATTTATAGATTACAGAAAAGGATGTAGTTTCTCATAATCTATCGCTAAAGGTCCAATGACAAACACGGTTTTAATGACAATGTGCTGTTATAATAGTGTTGCTAAAATCTAATGATTTGAAAATAATTGATTCCATTAAAATATTTTGTTTTATTCATTGGGGGGACAAGCACCAGTTAGAGTACCTATACATAACTTTTAAATGTTGAAATGTGTTCTTTTTTAAATTTTCGTGTTTGTTTTAGTCCTGTCTGTAACTGTCTTTTATGTATATGTGTTTTATGTATATATATTTAAATCTCTTCGTCATATTGCTGACACTTCCTTAATTAAAACTGTTTATTTCGCATTGTGTCAATCTTTACTGTCTTATTGCATAACATCTTGGGGCGGAGCACCTAAAACTTACCTTCTGAAATTAGAGAGAGCCCAAAGAGCCATACTAAAAGTAAGTTCTATCCTACCCATTCGATACCCTACGTTTGATCTGTATCAGCGCTGTAAAGTACTGACCGTTAGACAGCTCTTTATTCTCCAAACAGTTATTAAGAAGCACTCAGAGCTGTTTTATGACCCCAAAACCATTTCAAGTAAGAGGAGAACGACTGATGTCTGCATGACAATTAGATATAAATTGAGTCTTGCACATAATTTTTACGGTTTCCTGGGTCCATATTTATATAATAAGATAAACAAGCAGTTTGTAATTCGAGAGCTTTCGAGAGCTAATTGCAAAAAAAAAAGTTTGTTCGTGGCTAAAAGGCATTGATTACAATGAAACAGAATGTTTATTGAAACCCTTAAGGTAACTTGTACTTCTGGAATGATAATAAATTGAGCACACGTGCTCAGCGCACCATCACCCGAACTCTCACTCACACACACACTGTTTCACTCTAAATAACACAAACACACCACCATTCCATTTTAGTCATTTTTGTCACCAGATTTTTTTAATTTTTGATTTTATCTAGTTTTTTTTTCTTTTTTTTTCAGTATTGGTTGTTTTTGTCTTCCTTTTTGGTTCACTTTTGTTATTATGTTATATTAGGTACCTACATTTTATTTAATACAGTCACTAGTCGTAAGTGAGTTGTCCAATGGAGGGTAAGCCTGGTGATCTGTAATACAGGTTTTACCTAAAACAGACACCAGTCTCGTAATATGTGCTATAAATTGACTTCGTACTGTGTTTTTGAATACGAGAAACAATAACTATATTAACTGAGTAACACGGTACTCCTTTGCAAGGCTGGTATCAAATTTTCTGGCTTATGACTATTCGTAACGACGGGAACAACGGCTTTACTTCCTTTCCGAGGCACTGAGGAGTCTTGGTATGTTAAGATGGTCACCCATCAACAGCCACGTTACTATTTAGCCACGAGCTCCTCCCGTTTGTGATGTTTACTTCATTAGGTTCAAATAAAAAGAAACATAAAGAGTTTATTTTACACAAAAAGTAAGCAAAATTATGGAAAGTCACATCCGCGCAAATAAGAAATAAGCATCGTAATAATATTTTATTACAGTACGATATTAAATATTCAGAAACGTTTGTAATAATATAATATATTTGCAGGTCTTGAAAATCTGACAGCCAGCTTCGTATATTAAGTACAGTCACCAACAAAAGTCGATTAACTACTTGGTTTTTTTTTCTAAATCGTAATAATTGAGCAAATTATTGAATTTAAAACAGAACATCTCAGCTGTCATAACAGACGGTAAAACCAGATTGTCCAATAATTTTCTCTTGACTGTACTTACGTCTTAAGTAGCTAGACTTGAGAAATGTTGATTCCAGCTAACGTGCGTAACATAACGTATGTTTGAACGTTTCAAGAATATAACCAACCTACTTAAGTTATTTGCTAGAACTAAGTTTTCTCATGAGATATTGCATGGGGTATACATGTTTGTGATTTTAATAGCAATTAAGCTACGTTAACTTATTTATAGTTGGTTGACGATTATCCGTAATGATACGTTGACAAATCTGATGCTGGATCCACACGCTTTTTTTTACTATAGATAGGCACGCGTTTGACCACTACCTCACCTGATGGTAAGCGATGATGTGGTCGAAGATGGAGCACGCTTGCCTAGAAGTAACCTATTCACTCTTGACTTAAAGACTATCACGTTGTAACTATCAGGAAACACAGAATCCGGCAGGGAATTCCACTTCTTAGCTGTACGCATTATGAATGTGTTCCCAAAACGCTTGGCACTTGCCACGACGGACATCGAGCTAGTTTCGACTTGGTCGACTTTGGTCAGCGTGTGGCTGAGGCTTAAAAGTTGGAAGTCTGACCCCAAATAGGCAAAAATTACTTCATTCACATCATGAAACTATAAGATCTTAAATGGGTTGCACCTCTTTGTCGAGTTAAAATAAAAACACTGACCTCTGATGTATAGGAATAAGAAAAAAACTCAGAAAAATAAACGGTAAAACCACTTGTGTAAAAACCCTTTTACATATTTTTTTTAAATATAATATTTTTATAAATATAATACAGTTCAAAAAAACAAACTGTTAACTTACCCTTAAAATAACATTGAAACTGCTAACTATAATATGGCGTCATATTCGTCCGCATATGTATTGGATTCTGATAACTAAAAGTAGGGGCAATACAACCCAGTTTTTTAGTGTTTTGAAAATACAACGTGTAACAGAATAAACGCTAATCTGAAAAGAGGTTGTACGCATCATTATGATCAACTTTTAGTCCATACTAAAAGTTCCCGTATACCGTCATACCGTCATACTAAAAGTTGGTTCCATGACCAACCCCGAAACACCGTAAAAAACATCAGCGGTTTGTACATTATGTCGAGTTATGCACACAGAAATTAATGGGGCAGTCAACTTTTTGAACTGTTTGGCACCAATTTGGACTTGACAAAAATTATTCTGTTACACGTTGTAAAAAATAAACTAGTTGACCCGCGCAACTTTGTCTACGTCACAATTTTCGTTACTGCTCCGCTCCTATTCTGTCTTAGCGTGATGATATATAGCTTATAGCCTTCCTCGATAAATGGGCTATCTAACACTGAAATAATTTTTCAAATCAGACCAGTAGTTCCTAAGATTAGCGCGTTCAAGTAAACAAACAAACTCTTCAGCTTTATATATTAGTATAGATAGATTATAATTCACAATATTTGATAAATTCCGATGTGAAAATAATAACAACAGACAAATAACTTCTAAGAATGAATAATATATAATTCAAAGGCCCTAATTTTAACGCCCACACTGACACTAATACTTCCTCAGACCATTTACTAACTTAACTTTATGAAGTTTACAAGCAGTAATAATAATTATTTCTCAAGTTTACCGTTATGAAGTAACAACTTGTGTAACAACAGCCGGTTTTATCTAACTATTGTATAGATCAAAGGTCTCTTCAGTAAAAAACCGGCTAATTTCGAGTCGGACTCGCATTCGAAGGGTTCCGTACCATAAACCTTAATTTTGATTATTTGTTTTTATAGCGGCAATAGAAATACACACCATGTGAAAATTTGAACTGTCTACCTATTACGGTTCTTGAAATACAGCCCTCTGACAGACAGACAGACAGACGGATGGACTGCGGAGGCTTACTCGTAGTAATAGGGTTACCTTTTGGGTACGGAACCCTAAAGAGGAAGCAACGAACATAATATTTTGAGTGATCATTGTATGTTGGTAGCTGTTCACTGATTCATCATCATGACCATTATCATATCAGCCGAAAGACGCACACTGACATATGCCTCCCCCCAATGTCACCATAAAAACCGGTCCTGTGCGTCTCGCATCCATCGTACAATGATTGAACCTTGACTGAACATTTCATAATGCTAAAATTTAACCAATATTTTATACATCTACCTAGCCTTTTCCCAACTATATTGGGGTCGACTTCCAGTCAAACCGGATTCAGCTGAATACCAGTATTTTACGTGAAGCGGCTGCCTACCAGATCTCCACAACCCATCAAATGGGTAACACGGTATTTCTTGGCAAGACTGGAATCAGATTTACTGGCTTCTGACAATCTGTAACGATTGCCAAAGTTCTACAAATGACTGCCGGGACCAACAGCTAAACGTGCTTTCCGAGGCATGGAGGAAACTCGTTATGTTAAGATGGTCACCCATCCACAGACCAACCTTGGCAAGCGTTGGTTAACCTAGAAGATCGACCTGTGTGACTGTTATTCTTTAGCCACGAGCTCCTATTGCAATATTTTATTATTATTTAATAATAGGTAATATTTTTTCCTAAGAACACTCCCTTTTGTTACGAAAATATAAAATGAATGAACATTACTTCCTCCTGAAAAGATATCAGCTCCATCATGTAGGTAAGTGACCGACAGTTCAAAAGCAAAATCTAAAAAGTTACTACAAATAATCTCATTGCATTTGTTGCAAGATCCAAGAAACCAATCCTCTTCTTGCAACCAATCCAACAAAACAAACAGCTCTGTTCTTAACAAAATCTAACTTGTACAAAACTACTCCACCGTTAATAATCTTTACGTGGACCTCGTTAAGGTATTACAGCACCCTTTTCCAATACAATACGGCTTTATAAAGTCCTAGCCAAGACTTTGGTGAGCCGTAAGACCGGCTTACTTACTTTCGACCTGGCTTTCAGTCTAGTTCCGCTTTCTCAGCGCCTTTCAGTTTCAGAGCTTTGCTTACCTTGTCCAACATTTTTATTCACAAGGAACTGAGGTTTCGACGGGTTGACTTCTAGTTTTAAAATCTGTGAAAAGAATTCGCGATGTTGTTCTTGTGGTGGAAATTTGCGGAAAGTATTTTTAAGCATTACCTGGGTTGCGCACATTTCTATTTGTGTTAACATTGAACTGTATTAGACTGGTTTTGTAGCGACCAGAGCGTAGTTTGCTTTAGTGCTGTTTTATCGATACATTTTATTTGTAACCTTTTCGCGACAGCTATTAATTTATTTGGAATTTATACATGATCCTATCACCTACTAACCTGTTATATCAAAATTAACTGTACTGATTTAAAAGGCAGTTTGGTGTTTGTGTTGTGTAATAATGTTATTTATTCTATCATGATTTTTTTTAAATAGCTTAGTACCTCACTAATAAACTATTTTAAAGAAATCATGCAAGAATAAGTACGTCAGTAGATAAATACGTCAGTAGACGAAGTAGTTCACATACTTTGTAGTTCTTTGGGACAAATTTTTAGTAATTTCCTACAAAATTATACGTTGGTTTAAACTTGCCTTATCAATCTTTTAGACCTAATCATGATCTATCTATTCTTGAGATATATTCAACGAATTCAAATGAGACTCCAAAACTATAATAACATCAACAAAAAATTTAGGAACACCTAAAAATATTCAACAAACCATCTCTATTCTCATGGACCACGTAACATAGAAGCTTACAAAGTTCGCCCGAGCCGAGAGTTACTTTGAATTCAGTCGTTACCTACCGAAGTTACGTTCGCCGCAACACTACTTGTCTGGCTGTTTACATTTTTAACTAGACCTACGAATATGCACATGAGTTTACTATTTTATTGCTATCTTTGTTGTAAGTCAGGCCTTGAATTTTGTCTGAAATTTTATTTTTGTTCAAAATATCTAGTCATGTTTTTTGTAATGTTCTTGTGATTAACGTTCTGAGGACCTTGCATGAATTTTTGTGACGTATAGTAACGTAAAGTAAAATTGTTCTACAACTATAATTACTCGTTTCGCGCATAATGTTTATTTGAATTGGATACTGTAATTCATATTTTTGTATCATAAAAGTTGCGTATCTATACTAATATAAATAATAAAGCTGAAGAGTTTGTTTGTTTGTTTGAACGCGCTAATCTCAGAAATTGCTGGTCCGATTTGAAAAAATATTACAGTGTTAGATAGCTCATTTATCGAGGAAGGCTATAGGCTATATATCATTACGCTTAGGCCAATAGGAGCGGAGCAGACGAAGTTGCGCAGGTAGACTAAAATTAAACCAAAATACTTGGGGTTGCACTTTTTTTAACCGACCTTAAAAAAACCGGCCAAGTGCGAGTCGGACTCCGGAAGGGAAGAGTTCCGTACCAGCCATTATTATAATCCACTAGGTATTATGCCGTTAAAATCAAGCACAATCCTCGGAATAACACGTCTTTTAATTTTTAAATGTAATTATATATATATATTTTTTTTGCGAATATTATAATAATACAAACTATGTGAGCATTTCAAATGTCTATCTGTAACCATTATTAGATCGAGCATAAAACGCCAAAAACACGTTTCTATTTCTAGCCCCAATTTAATTTTTTTTTTATCAGCACCAGACTAAAAATTTTAATTGTCAAACGATTACGGTTCATGAGTTCATTGTTTTTGGGGATCTGAAGATGGAGACCAAAAAAGTATAATGTATATAAGCTGAAAACTCGTATACACCTTTAAATTGGTCCTTTTAAATATTGTTTCAAATGTCTCATAAAATCTCGTGTCTGCGTCGTAAGTTGTTGACGGTCAGGTCATCACATTTTTTTTTTTTGCGATTGTCTATTGCGTCAATGATGTTAAGACCTATGATCAAAATTGTAGATCAGAATTTTTGAAACGAAATTTTTTTCATGCGAGACGCGCGGCCTTACTGTTATATAAGCTCACCCGTTAAGAGCGCTGTCACAATTTTTTTTAATTTGAGCGTTTGATTCGAGTTTTGATGTCTGATTATGCTTTAGATATAGCACAAAAAAAAAAACAAAAATACGCCTAAGAAAGTTTGATAGTTGATCTTGGGAGTGTTCTGAATAAATATATCAATATGTTCACGTATATCAGTAAATTACTTGTCTCTGCAAAGGGTGTTTCATAAAATTACGCTTTTAGGAATCTTTTGATGCTTTGGTACACCGAAGATATAATAATTTAATAATTTTTAAAAATTTCCATGATACAACTGTACCTTCTACTTTGGAATGATCAAATCAATTTATTACGATTCATGCATTAATACACCAAAAATAACTAATCCTGTAAAACTGAGAATTATTGACAATTTTCCGTACGAAACTATAATTTTTATCTATGAAAGTATAATCCAAATTCAAATAAAAATTATTTAATAATTAAGGAGGTATTGTTATAATGCATGAAAAAAAAAATTGGTCTATTTAAAAGTAAACTCATATTTTTAAGCAATTGTTGTATACAGCGCTACAATCACTATAAATTTCGGGAAACGCGGTTTGTAGTTTTAGTCCGGGGCTAGCGATCGATTTTGTAATAGCACCCTTAATGTCGGTGACTAATTCCTCGTTTAAAGTTAAGAAATGCAGTTGAAATATTCTTTTCTTGCCAATTTTTCGCGAACTCTTCGATATAGCTCTTGGACTATATCTTAAAAATTGTACTCATTATGTCTTCTTAACTAAGACTCGAATAAATCTGTGACTTGAAAATGCGAAAATTGCGACTAATAAGCGACTAAAAAGAGGAATGGTTACGGCCCATACAAAATTAACCTAACTCTAACAGAAATCGCACTTTTCACGTAATATGTTTTGTTTGTCGTCTGAAATATGGGAGAAATACTTTTTTTTCGAATTCGTAAGCGAACGATAAATATATGGTTGTGAGTGTTCATTCGAGCAAAGTATAGAAAAGCATTTTTTATTTTTTTAGCACCAGTAATTTCTGAGATTCAACCAAACAATCTAACCAACTGTTCAGTTTTATATTATTATTAAATATGTAGTAACATAGTATATAGTAAACATTTTTTTACGCACACGTAGGTATGTGTAGAAGCGGACTTAATGCTTCAACTTTCATGCTAGCTAACATTTTACTTCAGCACCAGGTCTTGCTGTGTAGATAAAGTCGCATACTATTGACAAAGTGATTGTCATTTCTTCAGAGCAAGTGGATCTCACACATTCGCATTCGTATCACATTATTAAACTTAAAAAGAAACAACTCTAAGGCTTTACACAAACGGACCACCGACCATAGCCACCGGTGGATGTCGACAAGCTGTTTACATGATTTTTACACGTTTTGTATGGAATTGCCGCTGACTTGTCAGTAGCGAGCGGCATCCACTCGACTCAAGTCCGTCCGCGACACGCTGCCGGTGGCGGCCACTCGTAAGGGCTCCCGCACACGGGCCATCGGCCACAACCACAAAACGCCGCTACCGCTATTTCCTGTAGTTTTCATACATTTTATATGGACTTGCCGCACATGTTTGTCACCGGTAACCGCCATACGCTACAAGCTTCTTGCTTTAGGTGGCGGCATTTGTGGCTGTGGCGCGAGTCCCGTGTGCGGCGACCCAAAAACAGTGACATGTCACCGGTGGCGGCCACTCGCTACCTAAAAACGCTGACACTCGCCACTCATGCTGTACAAACAGCAGGTGAGTGTTACAAATAATAATACAAGTAGCTGCTACCGACTATTAGTTGCGGCCACCGACCAGTCGTGGCAACCACCGACCAACTTCGTTTGCGCGGTAGTACCAAAGAATATGGCGCGTGACAGCCACCGATAGCATGTGGTCGATGGGAGGTTCACTCGGAGCCAAATGGAATATTTTGACAAGGTTTGACAATTATTGCGTTTTCACTGAGGCGATATTGCGTTTTGGATTTGAACGCTTTATAAGTAAGAAGGATGGCATTCATTTTGAAAAATACGAGGAATCTTATGTCTACTGGAATGTGATTTTGTCTTGACAGTTTTCTCGTTTGGTCGTGACAATTTGGAATAGGCAAGACTCCTACTACACCTACCTACCAAACCTACCTACCTACTACCTACCTACTAGGACCTAAATAACTAGGACCTTTCAAACATTAAAGGGACCAAAAGTAACCCGCATTTGTGTCTACTGTTGTCTATAAATGTCAGTTGAGACAGTGACGTACGCGGATCGCGTGTCCAACCTCGATATATCACTAGAGGGGGAGAGGGCGGAATGGAAAAACGTCCCTTTACTGAAGACGTTAGACATTGTAGCGAAAACAAGCGTCTTGTAGGTAGGTAGATACAAAGTTTACAAAGTAAACTACATTTATCTGCCAAAATAGTAAAAGAGAATGACTACATTAGCAAACTTACTAGGAAGGTGAATCTCTATAAAAAGTGTTATTCTAAAAGCTTTAGCGATTGTGTAAGAGTTAAAATGTATGAAATTTTTCAGTTAAAATTATGCCAATTAGATCGATGCCATCAGAGAACGTCTTTCGGCTGCAATGATGATGATGGTGCTATTTAGATGGCACCCAATACAGTAAAAAGAAAGAAGAAAAATAGTTTATTTATCATACACAGATACACACAATATAAGTACAAAATAAACTTAATTTTCAAAGTCCAATTTCATCCACGTCCAGCATACAAGCACGCTCAGCAAGCATGTTAATTGACTTATCCAACCCTACCTGCAAAGCGGATCATGTCACTGTCCTTAGGAAGATGCATTTTGGGCAATTAGGCAGATCACGTCTTCCAAAGTTGGGGACTAAGGACTGTGCATCTTAAACTATATTTTTCTTATTTGTCTGGCCTTTCCCGTTTCTAATCGGGTTCAGCTCTCCTAATCCTTCTTCTCCAGAGACATCTGTTCTGGCCCCAACTCCAGTTGCAGCACTTTTTTGGTCATATGATCGTCAGGTCGGCCCATGACATGACCGTACCACCGCTAGCGCATCTCGTAGCTTCTTCGATATTGGTCTCACTTTAAAGCTACCTCTGATGTACAATATAATATATTATACATCAGAGTATTTTCTTAATTTTTTTGTTATAATCTTATACTGTACAATAGGGCTTTTTGACGTACTCTCGCTGCTTAACTCGGTTAAACGGATTAAACTTACTTGTAACAATTTCCGGTACACAATTACTATTCATATTTTAAAAGCAATAAATTTTACTTTCTCGCCATTCTCATTTATTTTGTGCAATCTTTTCCAGGTTTTCCGACAAGTTAAATTGTTCACGCGAAAAAACTTTCTTTCGATCTTTTTTTATATAAAGAAACAGAGATTGACTGATTAAAGCTGAGATTTTACGAAGCTCAGTTAACATTTAAAATATTTACAAATCTGTTTCTAAGCCTAGGATGTACGTTCTTAGATAACTATAGAAAAAGGTAATGAAAAAGTGTTTGAAGATTGAAGATACAGCAATTGTATAAAAGTTGCGGATTTTATTCAAAAGACTGAAATGTTTAAAGATGGTTGTAAAAGAATAACGTCTTGTAAACAAATAATAAAGATATCATAACAAAATGCAACACCAATATGTTTTACAAAAGTACTCTTCAGGAATATATGTCCCTTTTACAACCATCTTTAAAATCAAATAAACATGAGTACGCCGTTGTGAAATAGACGCGTCTATTCTACATCCACCTCGGCATAGAACGGGGTCATAAAAGTTACCTTGTTTACCCTTGAGTGGGGAATCGTAAAGTTGTACACTTCCAGTTATTCGTTACACTTGGAAACCAGTTCGGTTTCGGGATCACAAATAATTCGTAATTGAATTTTGTTTGCTGTGTGATAAATTTTTGAGCTGCAGGTTTTTTCGTGTTTTTCACGAATGTTCTCTCATTTTTCAAATGTCAATCAAATTCACCTCTATTTGCAGTGCGGAATAAGTTGGAGTTGTACCGATGATTCAAATTGGATGAATTTCTTACGTATTCTCCGAGAGACAAAAAAACTAGTGTTCCAAATTCAGCTCAGCCCAAACTCTAGTTACAGTTTAATCGTACCCTGAAAAATAAAAATAATCTATGTAATAATACAAAAAAAAAAAATAATAAAAGTGACCCGTCCCGCAACAGTGACTCCGAGCATCTAGTTTGAACTCAAACTCTTACATACATCCGCAATGCGTCTTCCAGTCACCAATAACTACTTCAACATTCTGTATTCAATTCCTAACGCTCATTCCTTCTTCCTAAATAATTTAAGAGCCTCCTTGCTTCCAAACTTCTTGGGCCATAAAACTGGTACACAAAAGCATCGTGCCTGAATGATGTATCCATCCATCTTATCATGTTGGAAGCTTTACGCGACGGAGACATGGTCGCGTAAACTGGAGAACAACGATATCTACACGAGGATCAACGAAGCAAGGAGTGTGTTGGAGGTGGATGGAAAGGAAAATTAAATATTTTTGGTAAAGAATATAACGTTCTTGTGGCTTTAATTATTTATCAGTGGTTTACTCGCTTGTAGTTGCAATATTGCCATGTGACTGGTACTCTGTCTTGAGTTTTACTAGTTCGTCAATTACTTGCAGAATTTCGACGACAGGCGCTGGACCGTTTCCTTCTTCGAAAGTTATCACTTTGCAGAAATCCTTTATATTAACTTACCTTACTTGTTTTCCACCACAGAATATTTAAATATCTTCTGAGTATACACTGCAATTTGTCAAAAATTAGTTTTAAACCAAGGGGGCTAAAAAGGCGACTTTAGGAAAAATCATAATAATTAGAATCATTGTATTAATCACGCAACAATCTGACAAATATTATTTTCATCTTTATCGCTAACGCATTAGGTTCAAGGTTGATTGGGAAAATTTGACAGTGACGGGTAGCGTGATTTGCTTTCTGATTGTGCTAAAGTGTCCTTTTTAGACCCACTGGACAAAAAGACTGGCAAAACCATTCCATTAACATCTAAAAGACACACAACACTATCTCCCAAGTTATCCCTCACTTAATAAACATACAAGTCTTCAATTTCCGACCTTATCCGTCCGTCACATATTCAAGCTTTCTTAGATCCTAACTCCCGGTATTGTTTCGCAAAGTAGCGTGTACCGTGTCACGATAAGGCCAACCAAGCCCGCTGGGACTTCGATAAGATTCGTCAATGCGTCGAAGAATCGTCGCACCGCAAAAACAGGGGTAAGCTAACGGCTTACATTTTTTGTCGGAAGGACCGACTTGGGAAATCATTGACACATTTTATGCCAGTTTAGAAGTTTTTTTTTGTTATAATTTAGCGAGGGGACAGACAAAAGCAACGAATTGATTGCTTGGCGTGTTTTCTTTTTTTATTCATTCAAAATAGTTTGTAGTTTAGGTGTGCAGGAGTTTTAATATTGACTTTTTTATTTTATTATTACCACCGCCTGTTATAAAATTTATAATTCATCATTGTTTTGCACGCTTGCATCCCTATTTGTCTATTAATCACCATCTCGTTAGTTACCCCTTTTATAGTCTTCTGTGATCTTTCTCCCATTTTATCCATTTTTTATTTGTTTTTACCTACTCACTAAGCTTATTATAAAACTAAAAATCATTCAAATAATAATCATAATTGCTAATTTGCTAGGTTACCCCCATTTCTTTCATTTCCTTCACAAAACACGCACCACCAACTAAATAAACCAAACAAAATAAATCGAACCAAAGGCTAATGCTTCAAAGACCCATTCATGAATCCTTACAATCGAATGAACGCCAAAGAACACAGTTCAATACGAGTCCAGCGCAGTCAACCCGATTAAACAGTGTAAAAAGCCAAAGCTTCACAAAAAGGCCAAACTGGCTGACTTAGACAGTACGTCGCGTTAGCCGCCGGCCTCAGGCACAAAACTTTTTCTCCCCGACCATTCTGTATTTTTTACTCGTTTTGTCAATTCGAAGTTGCACAGCAATGTCGGACAATCCGACTCGCCTAGGGTGTCGGGGAAAGTCACCAACGCAGCAACGCTACTTACTAAAGGTGGGTTCTCACAAAAAAAAAAAACGGGTTCACATACGAATATTGTGGCGAACATATATGAGTATGTACTTGAATGCATTAAAAATAAAAGTATCAAGTCTGTTTTTATTTTTAAGTGCTAATCTGAAACCCCAGCTCTCGCTATATTAACATTTTCTGCTAATAGTGCTTACACAGTATGAAATAAACACGGAACAAATACTCCCTTGTGCTCGCTCGTATTATTTTTTTTATAAAAAAACACAAAGACCTAATCTCATCAATTCAGCCAGTGGCAGTTTCCTTTCTACAAAAACATCGATGAAAATGTTCTAGAATTTTTTTTTTTGCTCGAAACTTACTCTGTAGTAATGAAACTGTCGCATCTTGAAATGCTATTGGGACTTGTTGGTCGAAATTGATGGATCGGTCCCTTTATTTACAGTGCACAATTATTCTGAGTTAAAGTACTTCGTTACCATCATCATTATATCAGCCGAAAGACGTCCACTGCTAGACATAGGCCTCGCCCAAGTGTCGCCATAACAACCGGTCCTGTGTGTCTCGCATCCATCAGCTACCCGCGACCCTCACCAGAGCATTGTCCATCTTGTGAAAGGCCACCACTGCGTCTGCCGTTACGTGGTCGCCACTCCAAGAAAACACTTTGGTTTGAGAGCAATTTTTTTTTTATTTGTAATGGGTTTGTTCTTGACTCTAGTCTATGTCAGAGATGACAGACACAAAGTCTACGATGGAGCGAGCCTACCCAGAAGGAGCCTGTTTACTCTAACTTTGAAGAAATTAGGGTTGTAAGCTTTTGGAAACACAAACGCAGGCAGAGTTCCACTCCTTTGCTGTGCGCATTATTTGCCCTGCCTACTGCCACTTCAGTTTGGCGATTCTTCGGGCTATGTCGGTAACATAGGTTCTCTTACGGATATCATCATTCCTGATTTGATCACGCAAGAAAACTTTAAGCCTTGCCGAATTCACTGCCCTTTGGGTGACTTTAAGCCTTCTTATGAGGCCCATCAAAGTACTTATGTAACTGATACGGAAACAAGAAGATGAAAAGAACGCATACAAGATAAACTAATTCTTTCAACAAAATGCAACCCCAAAGTAAAACCATCTTTCTCTTTGAAACTCTGCAGCTGAGCATATAATAAGGATATTGTAGAGAAGAAAATTCTAAGAAAGAATTATGTAAGGTAGGTATTCAAAGAGACAGGCTCTCCTGTAAGCGCTAACACACCCGGGAAATGGAAACGTCAGTGCAACTAGCATAGATGGCGCTAGATGTCATGAAATGCGACGGCAGGCTATGGAGTACAATATATTATATGAGTTTGAATTAAGTTCAACCTAAAAAATTTAATGTTCCCTTTGGAATAGGGGAAGGAGAAACATTTCGTGTTTTCTAAACACATATTATAAAGATGTAAGATTGTTTGTTTGAGAAACTCGTGGCTAAATAATAACAGTCACATAGGTCGATCTTTAAGGTTAAGCAAAACTTGCCAGGGTTGGTCTGTGGATGGGTTACCATCTTAACATACTGAGTTTCCTCCGTGTCTCGGAAATCACGTTAAGCCGTTGGTCCCGGCTGTCATTTGTAGATCTTTGGCAGTCGTTACGGATTGTCAGCAGCCAGTAAATCTGACTCCAGTCTTGCCAAGAAGTACCGTGTTACCCAGTTATTGGGTTGTGGAGGTCTGGTAGGCTAACCTATCTACAGACCAATCTTGGCAAGCGTTGCTTAACCTTGAATACTAAGGTTAAATATAATTTATGACCCAACTCAGAATAACAATTTCATCGAGTTAAACAATACAAAAAAGTACGGTAAATAGTTTTCACAAATTTCTCGTGTTAAAATATCATCTGACAATAAATCCGGTGTCGGTTGTCATACAATTTCCTTGAGTTAAAATTGAATCAGCGGAGAGAAATAGAAAGAAATATCATTGGGGTGATCACATTTTGTTAACAAATTGTCGAGAGTTGGAAGTAACTTTATATTATTTCTAGGATTTTATACTGAAGCTTACGTTAAGGTGACTGACGATCTCATTTAGACCTTCTTCTTCTTTTCGAGTTGATGAATAACTTCTTGGATTGTTTGGGTTCATAGGTGGTTACGTTAACTGCAGTATCGGAGGCATTCATTAAGTCCCCTAAAGTACAATAGTGTCGGAATAGTCTATCACTGATTTCATAATTGTTGATTTTGACAAGTTTGGTAATCTACTAATATAAAAGCGTCATTATGATGTTGACTTTCCAATGGTCAACCACTGACAATCCATTGAAAGAAATGGCATAGAATAGTAATCTCGTACATAATGACAAATGAATAAATAATATGTAAAAAATATTTAAAGAAATCTGGCATAACTTAATGTTCACATTTAGTAGTAATTTTTCGAAAATCATGTCTACTAACGCGTTTCATAATAATGGCAATACGAAAACGTCTTTCTACTACGATTCTATTACGAGACCATTGACCGATAAGTGATCGACCATTATGAATTAACAGATAACGAACTTTTAGCAAAATGACAATGGGGTCGTGTTGGAATGACGAATTTATAAAAATTGCAGACTTCGGGCCCAGGTGGTGCACTCAGGACACTCAAACGTGCGATTTGTGTTCTGAAAAAGTGGCACCGCAATCACACATAATACGCCGCTTTTGCTTTACTAAGAGCTTACCAATAGCCGTGAGAAATTTTCAAATAATAGTTTCCACAGAATTATCAGTAAAAGAGGGTGAATACAAACGCAGTTGTGAATACAAACAAAATTTTGAATACCCCATTATTGGTCTCTAAAAATTATCAATCTTGTAAAATTAATATTAATTTAAAAATAATAATACCATCCCATCACTTCCCGTGGGTATCGTAAGAGGCGACTAAGGGACTCGCCAGAGAATGGGCAGCAGCGTTCTCTGCAAAACTCTACACCATACACTTCGATCGCCAACCCGCCTGCCAAGCGTGGCGATTATGGCAAACCCCCCATCTTAGGGAAGGCCTATGTCCAGTAGTGGACGTCTTTCGGCTGAAATGATGATGATGATGATGATGAAATGCAACAAGCAGAATTTAAAAAAAGTGAGAATCCCCTTCAAAGTTTTGTTTCTATTCACCCCTGCGTTTCTATTCACCCCGTTTTACTACTGGCACTAGCTGTCCTGGTCTTCACCTCGACTCCGCTTAAATTAGCACCTACTATTTTACGTACAAACCAAAAAAATATTTTACACCCAAACCTACCTGGCCTACCAAAAATATAGCAACAAATGCGTGACTAGGAAAAAATAAATCGCAAATGTAAAATATATTGTTGTGGACCAACACAATGGCTACAAGAAAATGGCAAGACCCTTGTCGAGATGTAGGTTGCTTACGCTTGGCAAGGTTTTTATTATTGATGTGTCAAGTTGAGTTATGTACGCCAGTGTACTTCAGGCAAATCAGCGGTAAAATGGACGTTTGATGGCCGAACATGAATAGAGAGAAGGATCGGGAATTCGAGTTTTTTTTCTATGTTAAGGAAAAAATATTTCCTGGAAAAAGTCTTTTTGTTCAGGAAAACGTTTGTGAAGTTACTAATTCTGTAAGTATTACTACGAATATTTAATGGAGGTGGCCCGAAAAGATGGACCTGTGGAATCGCAAATGATAAATGAATGTTATAAGGCAATAACAACTTTAATAATCTCCTCCATGGAGACATGCTGTTGGTTTTGTAATTGCTGATTTTTCAAGAGTAAGATAATTCTGAACTGAAAAATAGTTACGACTGTTAAACATATTTTGTACACAAAACTTTGGTAAAAGTTATCTGAGAACTGGAAAATCGATCTTAGGTCATAAAAATACTCTGTTTTTTTTTTCATCACTACAATAATAAACTCATTTTACCAACTTGTATTACAATTTATAATATGCTGTAAAGGAGGAAAGCATTTGATGCAAATATAGGAAGACTGTTCAAGACACTGCTTTCTTGGTGGTAAAGGCAAAGTTAGTTTTGTTGAACAAGATAAAGGAATTTGAGCGCTGAGCTATGGTTAATTTCAAATCTAGTTTCCTAGTGATTGATCACGTTTTAGTGAGATATTGAGAAAATCATTGTCCTTACCGTTTCATCAGGTAAAGTTGAAAGTTATGTTTTGGTGAGAACAAAAGATCACATTGATAAAACTACTATTGCCAGACCAGGACGAAAACTGATAAATCTTCTTCAGTTTTTTCAAAATATTAATTTCATGACAATGAAAGGTCTGGTTTCAATTTCCTTTGAAACAATACTTACCGTGCACATTATCCTCGAATACAGAATCCAATCGAGTACAATTCTCCATTTATTGCGAAAATATTTGCGAATCTTTTCATCTCTGCCGGTAATTATGGGCGAATCTGCGAATTTAATTACAGTAAAATATTCATAAAGGATGCTTCACCGTAATTAAAATTTTAAATATACTGTTATTATGCAAATTAACCACACGAGTGCTTATTAAAATAAAAGTTAAAAAGCCTTTGATGACGTTTTTCAATTAGGGGTTCATCGGAGCGGTAATACTGTCAAACACTTAAATGGAGTAGCGAAATCCTTTGCAAATTTTTTTCGAATATTTAATGTTTTTACTCGAATACTTCTCCCAAACATAATATGGAAAAATGTTTAGACGTACCTAATGTTACGTGCATACAGGTTGGCAAAGGGTCGTGGGGATTGGTAAAAGAAAAGACCGGTCAATATTCAGCAGTGGGCTGTATATGACGACTAAAACTGGCATACACGACTAGGTCCATACGGCACAGATCGATCTTTAAGGTTAAGCAACGCTTGCTAAGGTTGGTCTGTGGATGGGTGACCATCTTAACATACCGAGTTTCCTCCGTGCCTCAGAAAGCACGTTAAGCCGTTGGTCCCGGCTGTCATTTCTAGATCTTTGGAAGTCGTAAGGTACGGACTGTCAGAAGCCAATAAAACTGACACCAGTCTTGCCAAGTAGTGTTACTCAGCCAATGGGTTGTGGAGGTCTGGTAGGCAGCCGCTCCACGTAAAATAAAGTATTCAGCTGAATCCGATTTGACTGAAAGCCGACCCCAATATGGTTGGGAAGGGAACACCCAAATACTCCGAAATATTTTCATTCCGAATTTCGATATTCCGTTTTTGTAAAATCCGAATTTCATAGTATCTAAGAATTATAATGTCTATTATTAAAAATCACGAAACTTATTTTACCGAACTTCGTAATGCGATTTGTTTGTTTTCCGATTTTCATACTTCCGAAGAATCAAATGCTCGATGTGCTTTTGGTCCGAAAAACGACATTCCGATTTTCAATTCATCGAATATACTGCTAAAATTAAGATTCTGATTTAGATTCAATCAATATAATATTCAGTTAGTTACACACTTTAATATCCAAAGATATTTTAACCATTTTCGAAATAACTACGGTCAAAAGACCTACTGTTTATTATACGGTTACTTAAATTAAAATATTGTCTTTAACAGTCAATAAGTTTTGCTGCAAAATTAAGGGGCCAGACAAAACTACGTGGGGTCGGTTTTACAGCGATTCATTTCTGTCACTAAATGAGAATTAAAAAATAGAAATGGCAATATGCGTAGTAAAATTATTCCGAATAAAATTCTGCCATTTTAAAAGTATGTCATGGACATATTATAAAACAATAATGTTTAATTATATTTGCATTTTCACTGAAAAATAAAGTCCCATGGTAAAATATAAGGGACAAAGAATAATTCTGCTGTTTGATAAGTTTGTTAAATAAAAAAATGTGATCATGAAATTCATTTAATTGTGTTTCTGTGAAATAAGTTTCATTCAAGTGAAAAGTCTTTGACATAAAATTACAAGGATCAAATATTATATGAAACATTTTCTGTGAAACGAAATTCTATTAAATTTCTGTCTGCGAAACAAGCGTACACCGATGACGCGACTAGGTCCATCCACTGTAACTATACAGTCAATCTAGTAACATGGAATTAATGTATGAGAAAAAAAGCTAAAATATGCCGTCAATTTCAGCAATCCTGTTAGTGTCGAGTGTGTCTAAAATATCACCGCTATTCAATGAAAAGTTTCAAGTTAAAAGTTGTTATTTAAACATACAATTTCTAGCAAGACCTCGAATTCCTGCTATGTTTTAATGAATTCATTAAAATATAGCATAGTTAAACTATTGTCCAAAGTAACGGTGTAGTTTGTAGCATTAATACCTGCAATTTTCTCTTAAAATATGGATCGCTACTTTAAAAATATCTATTTCATAAAAAAAATCGCAACAAATATTTCAGAGAAAAAAATACTTGCGTAAGTAAAAAAAAAATACATATTTTATGCACATGACTGTATCGTGAAAATCTAATCTCTAACTACAAAATGCATGTGTTCTGCGTAACTTTTGCATAAAGAGCTTGGAAACTGCAGCGTATTGAAAATTAAATATTCAGTGTTTAATCGCTCCGAAGCTGCATTGAAAAATAATAAAAAAATATTGTTGCACTCGACTGAAATTATTTTATGAAAGATTTTATTGACGTTCGGTGAAATAAAGTCCAATCAGGGTACCTAATTCAACTCGGATTTAAATAAACCTGAAAGGATATTGGTTTGTATTGATAAGGAATAGCGAAAATGTTTTTAATTTTCGGTAAAAAAGGTTATGCTGTGTTCATGACGTTTTAAAATCAGTTGAAGTTATAGGCCGCATTGGTTGCTTCCAGCATATAAGCTTATTGCAAATTGAATTTATCATCATTTAACTCTAAAAACGTCCACTGCTGGACATCCAATAGGCCTCACCTAAGTGTCGCCACAATCACCGGTCCTGTGCGACTCGCATCCAGCGGATTCTTGCGATCCTCCACGAAGCTCCAGGTCATTGGTCCATTTTTTGGGAGATCTCCCAACGCTTCGTGTTCCAGAACCTTTCGACCCCATCGTAATACACTACAGAAACTAAGCCTCTCTGGAAATTACTTTAGCAAAACCAAGAATTTGCTTGCTACATAATTATCTTCTGGCCACGCTCGTTCTAATATTATAGACCTCATCGGTAGTATCTGGCAAGAAGTAGAAAAATATTTTGCACTCAAATTTTGTTGCACTTTTTTGTCTTTTTTCCTTATTTGTTTCTGTATGCAGTGCTTTTAAGGCCCTGAAAAAAAAAGGAATTAAAATATTTGTAGTCCAAGTTTAGGCTCAGCGAGTTAGACCATGACTTGCATAAATACTATAAACTTAAAGCCCAGGATACGATAGATACAAAACATCGAAACATATCAGCTCACGGATGAGCGGCCGTTCGTTTTTCATTGAATAGGCGCGCTCGGGTGGAAGTAAGTCGATGTATGGAACTTCTGTGACACAGCCCGCTTTTGTTCCAGTTTTGTTTTCTAGGAACGTGCTTCTGTACGACTGTGTTTTGTTTCACTTTTCACACTTTTTCAGATTTGTTTATGAATTCATACCTATTACCAATAATTTAACTAGAAAAGGTTGGCGCTTCAGTAATCTTCGTATTCTTGAATTAGCGCGCTTCTAAGTTTGGTACTACCCTTTTTTTAAGTTCCATACCCAAAGGGTAACCAACGGAACTTAATTACTAAGCCTTCACTGTCCGTCCGTCCGACCGTCTTTCTGTCAGCGGGCTGTATCTCCAGAACCGTAATAGGTAGACAGTTTAAATTTTCACAGATTATGTATTTCTATTGCCGCTATACAAAAAACAATAAAAATTAAGATTTATGGTACGGAACCCTTCGTGTGCGAGACCGACATGCACTTGGCCCGTTTTTTTTACAGTGTAACTACGCTAGGCATATGGTTCTTTGATCGCTTGCGCATTGTTTTCTATAATTATCGGAATATGAATACTGGTTGCGATCATCATTTACCTTTTTAATATTTTCTAGGAAGTGTGTAGTATTGATCATTATTTTTGTTCGAGACATATGGTTACAATGATTAAAATTAATATACCTCAGTCTATAACTGTTATAACCATAAAAGTACGGCAATTACTTTCATGGTATAAAAAAAATTGTCCTCAACATGCCGCGTTTGTATTATTTTTATTTCGGATGTGCATACTTTTCTCGGGATAGCTGTACCTATACTATTTCATAATTTGATGTAAAATGTAAATGATGTAATGGAGCAGAAGGCAGTGTCAGACTCTCACTGACTAAAACCCATCCGTGTTCCTCCTTTTGCGTTCCAGGGCCGCGGTGGCACTTTCGTACAAATTCCGCATCCCCGACTCCTACCAAGTTAACCAACTGCTAAGTAACCAGACAAGGCCTTTAGCCTAAGGTCGCACTATGGTTTTTTTCCCGCGAGCGGTTAACCGCTGTAAGCTCGAGAAACACTAAAATTAGTCGCGGAAAAAAACCGCAAGTGAGGTCGCTCACTCACAAAATCATACAATTAAAAACCGCGGTGGTTTAGCCGTAGCCCTTAATGATAATCGCGTGTACCAATAATTATATTTTACCGCTTACTGAACATAAGTTCATGGAGTAATAATTTATTTTAACACTTTACGTGCCATGCGCGTAAGTTCAAGTTATCGTGAATCCTAGCTTAGTTCGGAACAAGTGGGGAAAGTCGTAGGTACTTAGTTCCCAGTCAGTCACAGATTGTTTCGAAAGTATGAAACTATATCGACTGGTTTTGTGAACATCTAAATTTGAATGTGGTTCAGAGTGTTTCCGTTCTATGTGTTCGCAAAAGAGTGTTTTTAAGTTAAGAACGTGCATTTTATTGAAAACTAGGTGACCCGCGCAACTTCATTTGCGTCACAATTTTCATTATTGCTCCGCTCCTATTGGACTTAGCGTGATGATATATAGCCTTCCTCGATAAATGGGCTATCTAACACTAAATAAATTTTCAAATCGGACCAGTAGTTCCTGAGATTAGCGCGTTCAAGTAAACAAACAAACAAACTCTTCAGCTTTATATATTAGTATCTTAGAGTATAGATGGTTAACACCTCGTTTGGAAAATAAGCTCTACTTTCTTACGGTAAACAAAAAAAAACACAATATTGGGTTTTCCCCATATGGTTAGGCATTTGTTTAATCATGTATAGTGCAGCGCCTCTCCCTCTCGCCATTTCAATAATCCACATTGCTACAAATAATACTGAGCTGAGGCTAGACAGATGATGATTAAAGGTTAATTAATTATCCTTTAATCATCATCTGTCTAGCCTTTTCCCAACTACATTGGGGTCGGCTTCCAGTCAAACCGGATTCAGCTAAATACCAGTGTTTTACTTGGAGCGGCTGCCTACCAGACCTCCACAACCCATTAATTGGGTAACACGGTACATCTTAGCAAGACTGGAGTCAGATTTACTGGCTTCTGACTATCCGTAACGACTGCCAAAGATCTACAAATGACAGCCGGAACCAACGGCTTAGCGTGCTTTCCGAGGCACGGAGGAAACTCGGTATGTTAAGATGGTCACCCATCCACAGACCAACCTAGGCAAGCGTTGCTTAACCTTGAAGATCGACCCTTGCGGCTGTTATTATCTAGCCACGAGCTCCTCAATATTTATCCTTTAATATTGAACAAATAAAAAAAAAATCCTTTCCATTGAAAGAGAAATTAACTTTAATAAAGCACAACATAGTTTCTCTCCTTTATATTTTGCTTCCAATATTTTTATTTCATCCAACGAACCTTCAACAAAGAACGTCCTGAGAATGGAAATTCTAATTGAATTGTTATCCAACAGATTGCTACAGCAATACAGACAATAAAACCTATCAATCAATATTAATTGATAGAGCAGACGTTTGAAAATCTATCTGATGAATGCGAAGAAAAATAGAGGAGCCTTGTAGTAGAGGAGACGGTGGAAGTTCGACCTTCACCCATCTGATAACCAGATGGGAACATATTTTTGTAAAATTTTATTGATTCATTAGCTTTTCCGCGGCTTTATATACGCGCATATCCCGTTTTTTTCGTCCCCGCAAGTTTCGGGAAATCGTCATTTAGCTCTCTACGACCAGTAGTTTCGGCTACTAACTCACCCAGTAGCGGAAAAATGTTATATATTAGGATAAACACACTTATGACAACTTTCCAATCGAAAATTATTCATGGCTTTTTAATTATTATTTTTTTGCAGGCGTAAATAAATAATCTTTCTTCCGATACCAATTTTTATTGGTTTACAGATCGGTATAGTTACTTATTTTGACTTACTTGTTCACTTTACCTGCTTGCCAGATAGCCATGAACAGAAATAAGTAGGCAAACTAAATTTGTTTGTTTATCAAAAGAGTGGAGGTTATGAAAAAAAAGGCCGAGTGCGAGTCGTACTTGCACTCAGCCTTTTTTTCGTACTCGCACATGAAGGGTTCCGTATCATCATATTATTATTATTTTTTGTAATACAGATGCAACAGAAATACACATTCTGTGAAAATTTCAGCTGTCAACTTAATACGGTTCATGAGATGTAGCTCTCTGACAGACAGACGGACGGACGGATAAACGGATGGACGGGCAGACGGACTAAGCGAAAGCTTAGTAATAGGGTTCCGTTGGTTAACCTTTGGGTACGAAAGAGGCACCGTACCCTGGAACGCAAAGGGGACTAGGAGGAACACGGATGGGTTTTAGTCAGTAAAAGTCAGACACTCCCTCCTACTTTACCCAGAGCGGGAGGAGTCATTTCATGATTTCCCATCCTAAAAAATAAAAAAATATAAATGGGTACGGAACCCTAAACAAATGGTTAAAATTAATTTACAGCTTGAAAATTTTCGATTGACAAGCTGTCATAGGCATGTTTATAAATAAATAAAATTTGATGACAAACAATTAATAACTCAGGTGGGTGAAGGTCGATCTTCCATCATCTCTTAGACTATTGGTTATCCGTGGTGGTCCGATTGTGTTTTGTTTTTTATTAATTGGTAGAAGAGAGAGGCTTTCAGACGAAGTGGCTTTGTCGATTTGCTTCTTTGGACGGCTTCAGCTTGTAGGCTTTTATTGCTTCGAGTATTTGCTAATCAATTTCGTTTAGTGCTAGAGGAATCGGATGAGGGTTTTGATTTTTTTTTAGCTGTATTTTGTTCTAGTGAAATCTGTGTTTGGGAGCGAGGTAACATCAGCCAAAATTGCATAATATTGTAAAAACTCTCACACACCAGAAATGTCCAAAAATATGAACAGCGAACTGTTCAGTCATCCAGTTAAAACAGTTACGTTACGTTGCGGCTGAAAAAGAATTACCAAAATATCTGGTAAAAAATATACGTCTGTATATTTAAGCAGGAGTAAAAAATTGAAATCCCTAACTGGGGACTCGCTTTGCGCAAATAAAATCGTCCCGTATCCTTTGGCAGGAAATTAAAACTTGGAGTTCGAAAAACTTTCGTCTACGCGTATTCGCGCATGTACGATATTTCGATCTAATAGACAGATGAGAGTGTGCGAGAATTTTAAGTCTATTTATATAAGAAAGAAGAATCTTTATAGGTAAGTTGGATGTGGTTTTCTATTCCTATAAATTTTCTGGAAAGTGTTGTGTTGCATCAAATAAATCCTAATATTTTTTTTTCCGTTACTGAGTAAGTGACAGACAGATAACGCACAGCTGCAACTGCTGGTCGCACAAAGCGGAAATTTGGCATTCCTTGGGGAGTATAGGGAAGCACTAAGAGTGGATTCCTCGAAATATCTACGGGATCGAGACAAAAATGGGATATGCACGTACGAAGTCGCGGGAAAAAGCTAGTGCTTAGATAAAACATCTATCATCTCATCCATCTCATTTATCTATTCGTTATTATTTTGTGCATGTGCTTGTGTGTGTTTTTTTTAAGTTTTCTCCAGTTGCTAGTTTATATCATCATCCCACAGGGCCTATCTTCAATGATGTTACCCCGAAATCATCATCATCTGCCTAGCCTTTTCCCAACTATATTGGGGTCGGCTTCCAGTCAAACCGGATTCAGCTGAATACCAGTATTTTACGCCGAGCGGCTGCCTACCAGACCTCCATAACCCAGTAACTGGGTAACACGGTACATCATGGCAAGACTGGAGTCAGATTTACTGGCTTCTGACTATCCGTAACGAATGTTACCCCGAAATATCAACAAATAATAGTCAACTTAACTTGTTACATTTTTCTAAAACACAAGAAAATTCTTCCAAACGGATCTTCTTAGCATAATATGTAAGTCATGCAACCAACAAGGGATTATGTTTCCTTTACAAGATTAGACGGTCTTTGAGGATATTCATAAAACTCATCCTGTTACGTTTTTACCGTATTTTCAGCCGGGTAAGCAGCCTTTCAATTAACGTGCTCAAAACTTTGAAGAAACGGAAAGTTGGCCCTTATTGTGTGGACGGCAGAGAAAAATTGCTCAGGTAATATTGGTGAAAGTTGAGTTATGAAATCATGTAAGGGTTTTCATGTTGAAAATAAAACACACGTGTTTTAATTTACAAAAACATAGCATAAAAATTCGTCCTAAATGCTTTCAGCTGGTAATGTAATGTGCCCAAAAGACTGTCGGTATTGTCACGTTGAATGGGAATACTTAATCTCTACCTAAAGTACATAGTTGGTTTGTTTATCTCTGTTTTAGTTTTGGATATACAGTTTGGGATTGTTGTTGAGAAAATTATTTTGATGTTGGTTTTTATGTTGATATTGGTTGTTATGTTAATGTAGGTTGTAATGTTGATGTTCGTTTTGATGTTGATGTTGGTTGTTATGTTGAAGATGGTTCGTATGTTGATGTTGGTGGTTTTGCTTCGAAAAAACGCTTTTCGTTTTCGCTAACTCACCTATTATAATAATTATACCTATATATTTGTAGACGTAGATGATAAATCAATAAAACTGAAAGATATTCTTTTTGAAAATAAAACACTCAGCAGAGTAATTTTTATGGAAAATGTTATTCAAATGTTGCTTTTAAAAGTTTCTTGCGTTTTTAAACATCATTTGCAATTACCTATACACTCTCTTTAACCTATATTGAAATAAATGAAAATTATTTAACTTAAATCTGAAACTGATTTACCGAAGACAAAACAAACAATTCAAATCCTAGCAAGCACCATTTCTGTACTCTCACGAGTTTTCGAAACATTGATACACATTCCATATTTGTTTTTTATTTTCTTTTTCACCGACTTCGAACAAGCAAGTCTAAGCTTAGTATGGTGTAAGTCAAAACCACTCGGCTCGCATGAGTATTACTGAACAAAAGGTACACAATACTAGGACCTACTCAAGTTACCTATGCAATAAAAGTCGCAAAGTGCATTCTTTGCGAGCAAAGCTAAAAGTTTCGAGCTCGACAATAGACGCGAAACAATAACGAGCGAAATCTTTGCGATGATTGTCGTTTCTATGCGACATGTTGAGTTTATACGTTGCGATTTTTTTTTTTTTGTGTGGGGCGTTTTGTTTTAAGTATGTTTTAACGTGGGACCGGTATACAACGTCTGACAGAGTAAACGCAATACTTCTTTAGGGGTCATTGTATTCATCATTTTGAACAACTTTTACAATATGACCAACACAGAAACTGTGTAAAAAATGAAAGAAAGAATTTTCCAGTCAAATCTGGGTGATGATCTACCCGTGTGCCAAGTTTCTTGAAAATCAGTTCTGCTTTCGGCGCGATTGACAATACAGCCTTTTTTATTATATAAATGGGTAGGATCCGACTTCTATCAAATCTTATTTTCTTTGATTTATTAATAAACAAAAATGTTGAGAAATAAATGCAGTCCCTGTTACTTACTTACTTTGAAAACAATTTTTTTTTTTAAATTCGATATCCGAAACTTCATCCGTTTTCTCCAGATTCAAATGTGTAAATGGCATTAATAATAACATAATCACCTACGCAAAGACTGTGTTTTTAAAGGACCAAAAACAATATTGTAAAAAAATAAAAAGATGTGTAGGTACTAAGTCACTGAAATTACAAGTGAGCTGTAAACCCTTGCGATAATAAGAAAACAACAAATCAAATTCATCACACAAATCCCAATTCAGGCACTTTTTCAACTGATTCTGTACCCTGCTATACTACAAAACTTTTCACCCCACCAGTTGACCACGTCTAGCCCAACAAAAAGCGACACTACATAAAAATCACGTTACTGCTAGACCAGAAAAAAAGTAAAGTGTAAATAGTATCGTCGCCATCAAAAGTTCAGTGGCTCTTAGCGCCATCGATAGGGGAATGTAGTCGGGCACTTGAAAGCACTGTGTACGTATGTACAGTCGAGAAGAGAATGGAGTGGGGAAAAAAAGTTTTAAGATTTTTTTTTTAATATTTGAGATTATTCTTTTAAATCATGGTGTATTCGTTGTATTTTCTTTTTAAAGAAAGGCGTAAATAATAGTAGCTTTAATTAGGAATCTGATTGCAGGGGTTTAGTCTATGATCTGTGACAAACGGAAAGAACAAATCATTTTATTTAATTTTGATAAAAATTCTTGGCTTGAAATGACAATCTACGATAATATTATTTTCCATTTCTTTTCTCCACTATTAATTCATCTTTATTTATTTATTTTCACAAGGTCAACCTGATGATAACTATATGGGGTTGTCCAGCCTCACAAGTTACTGTCTATCCGACAACAACCAATAATACTTGCCTTTTCTCATTTACATAATTATGTAGGGGCTTCCAGTCTAGCCGGATGCAGCTGAATATCGTTACCTACCTACAATACGTATTTATTTTAAAAATTCAACAGTAAAACCTACGTTACCGACTGTACAGGCGACCGTAAACACTTTAATGTACCTACGTATACTCCTCCACACATGTACGTACAGAAGCGCTCAATAGTTTAGAACGGACACTATGGGGGCTTATTGGGACATTTACCGTGGCTTTGGGGAACCTTACTGTTTTATATTTTGCCTATTAAACGCATACGCCCCGTAAAACGCGTCGGAGTGGTAAGTAAAAAAGTTATGAGCGAGGCATACGTAAAATTTTATACTTACCTAAATTAGTAAATATCTGTCGTATAATTTAAGTATAGACGTTAGGTCCGTATCATTACTTAGCATAGTGAATACGCATCTAACGCACCTCTCCAATGACCAAAGCATGATTGTTTTGACGGAAAAAAGAATTTTTTTTTTTAAAGCTTTTATTTAACTTGCAATGGATGTATGTATGTATGTTTGTTCGGGTGAAATCTTGCTACTCAATTTTGAAGCAGATATCTTCAACCAATTTAGCTTAAATTTTGTATACACGTTTAGTTTGGATGACAACACAAGAGAAGCTGTGTGACGTAATTTTAAATCCAATATGGCGGACCATCCAAGATGGCAGAATAGTTATTTTTAATGCATTTTTACAATACCTATAGGTATCAATTGAAAGGGCCTGTTGTGAATAACTCGAAAAATAATGTAACTTCATTCTAAATCCAATATGGCGGAACATACAAGATGATGGAATACTAATTTACTTCTAGAATATGGGTATTAAATAAAAGGGCTTGTTGAGAGTAACTCGAAATAACTGAAAAGTAAAAATGTGTCTGCACCATCCTAAGGTCGACTGGTAGAAAATGCCTAAGGCATTAAGTCCGCCTTTGTACAGTATTTTCACTAGTGCATTAAGTTTTAATAAATAAATAAAAAAAAGACCTATTATAAAGTCAAAACGTTTATTCCAATTAGGCTATTAAACGGCACTTCTGAACATCATAAATAAAGCTTTTATTTACATGCTCTATAAAGAGGAAAATATGTTTTTTCTTTAAAATTTATCATAAAACCTTGTCGCGAGATTTGCGTAAGTACTAAATTATTCAAACCTTGAGACAAAAAACAAAATATTTTTCTCGTTTTAGAGCATTTAAATAAAAGCTTTTTTTTTAAGTTTTCTTATGTTCCGATGTGATATCTAAATAAATGACACACAAAAAATCTTGAAGTATTTCATTTTAATATCTAACGTTTAACGGGCACGAACAAGAAAAAGCAATATACCTTTAGCTTAAGAGTTAAAACCCAAACTAATTACACACACATAACTAAACCTTTTGGGCTTAACTACTAAATATTTAAACAGTAGTTTCACAAGGCCACCGGAGCACCCGTACGCACTTTATGTCATCATCTGCCTAGCCTTTTCCCAACTATATTGGGGTCGGCTTCCAGTTAAACCGGATTCAGCTGAATACCAGTGTTTTACGTGGATCGGCTGCCTACCAGACCTCCGCAACCCATTAACTGGGTAACACGGTATTTCTTGGCAAGACTGGAGTCAAATTTATAGGCTTCTGAAAATCCATAACGACTACCAAAGATCTACAAATGTCAGCCGGGACCAACGGCTTAACGTGCCTTCCGAGGCATGGAGGAAACTCGGTATGCTTAGATGGTCATCCACAGACTAACCTTGGCAAGCATAGCTTACCTTCCACGAGCTCCTATACGAACCCACTTTACGTATTTTGGGAATACCTTCATTTTGCAGTGCATACAACTAATGATGTTTCTTGGTAGGTACAACCAGGGGGTCTTTAAGTCAAGAGTGAATAGGTTACATCAAGGCAAGCTGCGCTCCATAATCAATCACTACATTTCTCACATATGAATCGCTAGGTGAGAGTGGTTGAAATCGAGCCTCTCAATAATAAAAAAAACCGGTCTACCGAGGGTTCTGTACATATTGTTGGTACAAATTACTTTTAATAAAGACTTTATTTTTTATGATTAAATTACAAATGTGTAGCTTTCAGACTGGTCCCTATACTTGTAGTATGAGAAAATATTACTAGTTAAATTTCATGGTTTTAGGTGAACAGAAAATACCCTATAAATTTTGATTCTTTTTTTTTTTTTTTTTTTTTTTTTTTTTTTTGTCGATGGCCACTCGCAGTTTTCAACCCTAGAGGGTTGTCAACTACTAAACCGGACTTGCCTGTGTGGGCCTCTAGAATTTAAGGCCCCCAGCCGAGGCTACAAATATTATATTTATTAGAACTCCGCTCGCTGAGGGCACCCCCTGTGGGGTACGGACCTCGGCTCAGCGGCGTCGTTTTGGGGGGGGCAGCAAGAGACTGGCTGGGTCATGTCATTATTTAGGGAGATATTTGTCACTACTGGCTCAGCTTCGCGGGCTGGCTCGTTTGGCAAAAGACGGGGGGGAGCGTTACTGGGACGTCGCGACGGACCTCGGCGGCGAGGTCGGAATACGGATCGCGGTCTGTATTTGTGTTTCTTGAGAGTGCTGGTTTCCCTACAGCTTTCTTGAAGGACGGTGATTGGGTCGTCAGGGTCGACGAGGGTATGCCGAGGACGGCGAATCTTACTAATCTTGGAGGGAGCGTATCGAGTAGCCGATACGATTAAGGGATTCTGGTGCTTTTCTGCAGATTCGATGAAGTGCTTAGTAAGACGCTTCATGAATTGCTTGATGGTTGGGACTTTGAGGTCGACATGTAGTCGGTCATTCCTAACGAACCACGGAGCGCCCGTGGCCTTTCGGAGAAAACGATTTTGGATGGTCTGCATCCTATGGATATGTCGATCCTTTGTGTGTGCGAAGACGGCACACGCATAGGTCATTATCGGACGTATGCACGTGGTATAGATGCGCAGTTTGCATTTAAGGGATAGCTTGCTGCGTGCATTCAGCATGGGATGAAGCCTACCGAGAGCGAAAGCGGCACGCGAACGTACCGCTTTTATGTGCTCGCCAAAGGTGAGGTTTTGGTCAAGGATCACTCCTAGATATTTGGCTTGCTTTTCCCAAGGGATCGGCTTGTCAAACATGGTGATCGGACTAAGGGGGGGTAGAGCTCTAGTACGCGGCTTGCGAAACAAGACCGCCTGGCTCTTCTCCGGATTTACTTCAATCCTCCATCTCCGAAACCATTCGCCTAGGGCGTTGGCGGATCTTTGGAGGTTGAGGGTGATGGCCTTGGTGCTCGTGCCGGAGCAGTAGATGGCCGTGTCATCGGCAAATAATGCCAACTGCGTCTTGGGGTTTTTGGGGACATCGCTAGTGAATAGCGTGAATATTAGGGGGGAGAGCACACCGCCTTGCGGTACGCCGGCACGTATGGGACGGGGGCTAGAAAGCGCCCCTTCGATACGATAAATTTTGATTCCCTTCAGAGTTTCGAAATATATGCTTTTTGCGGCGGTAATTTCAACTCGATACCACGACGCGTTCTCGAGATTAAGGGTCTTGAGAGACAGACGGACGGACAACAAAGTGATCCTATAAGGGTTCCGTTTTTTCCTTTTGTGGTACAAAAAGAAAAATCGGAACGGTAACACTAAAAACCATACAAATAAATAAAATGCAATATTTTCAAAGTCCAAAAGTCGTCCTTCTGCTAACACAAACTCGAATCGCAAAGAGTGCGTTGGACCAACATGCGACACTGCAATTTGTCATCTGTACTCCCGACAGCTGCCGTCCTTTTGTCTACGCTTCACCGACGTGTATACGTTTCATAGATTTATCGCTTTGACGTGACCAAATACTAATGTTTTGGAAATTGATGAATTTGTGCCAAAAAATACAATAGCATGTGGTTTTTGATGGCACTACAGTGATGGTATCATTGATTCAACTGATCAAACGTGTACGATATAGCTAAAACTTTTTTATTTTAGGCCTAGTTTCTTTTAGCTCCTCTGATGTGGTAGGCTAAAAATAATTTTGAAGAGTAAATGACTGTTTGGCACATTTTAATATAAACTGCCATTTTATTCTGCAATTGAAAAATCACATCCAAGGTCTGATTTTTCAATTGCAATTATAGAATTTTTATGAGGCGTTTAGTTTTATAGGAGGTCTTCTGCCATCTTAGAACTAAGCAGACTACGCTAATGTAAAAATGTACGAACGTTAATGTCTAATAAAATATAAAGTATTGTAAAAGAAAGAAAGAAAAAAATGTTTATTTGGGACTCGCACAAAACAGACATATGTATTTGATTAAATTAACAGAATTACTTAGTCTATTAACATTTTAGTCTGTGCGAGGCCAAAAAGGTTCCTATCTCAGAATAGGCTGCGAAATTTAAAAATAAATAACACAGCGCTGGTTTTATGATAGGTCCTGTGATGCCACGGACGCAGTTACGTAACACATACAAACACCCGTATTAACTAACAATACTTATCTCAGTAAAGTAGCAACGCTATGCGAAGTAAGGCATTTCTCACTGCGTTGCATATGGCAAGTCTTTCAATTCATAAACAATATTCAAACGACCCTTGACTAAGCAAACGCACAGCGTTGAATAGAGCTCTGTGATTGGTCCGTTTGTGTTGCGTAGTTCACTTCGCTGCTTGACGTTCCTTTCTAGGTCTTCATTTATCAGTGGCAAGAGTATAAAAAGAACCACATCTTTGGAAACCCTGTAGCGTCGTCTAAATTCATCCCAACTGGAATAAAATCAAAAGGATTTTGGAAATCCCGTATCATTTTTCTGGTATTTATTGAGCTTCTCTCTTTGATGTAATTATCAAATTCTTCTTCACTACTATAACCATTGTAAAAGGACGCTATTAAAATGGAAAATTATCACAAACAGTAAAATCCAACCCCGAAAAATATTTCTCGTAACACATAATAGACCACAGAATCGAGAGACATTAGCTATGCGTTGCTTAAGGTGAATGCTCCAGGGTAGCCCGCGAAATTCAAATATTTTTATGTTTTTTGCAATTTGCCGGTCAGTGTAAAGCTGTATGTGGACCAAATGCGATCCGCGACCGTAACGCGTATTTATCTAAAGAATTATAACCATTTTAATCGTCTATATTGCCCTCTTTGTTCATGTAGTTCGAAAGAATGATTATTTCTGAAATATTCATTCTTTCGAACTACATGAACTTAGATATTTACTTAGATTCTTTCACAGAAAATAATAATTAACAATAAAATCGACCCATGCCTAAAGTCCCAGTACTATCTTAGTGGTAATATCAGTCAAAGATTCGCTTAAGAACTTCTCTATAAATAACGTCTACCGCCCAAATCCCGATAGTATCAACCTGTAAAAGAATACTTAAGTACCTGCATTTCATACATTAAGTCAGTATCATGAGATACCAAAGGGAAACTTAGCAGCGAATATCGATTTTATTGGAGCTTGATTTAAATTCTGGAAGTTTATGTACTAGGTAGGTAGCCAAACTAGCAAGTACACCAAGTTCGTCTAGTTATTATGCTCTGCTGTTTAGAATGAAGATGTAACGCAAGATAATTGATACAGGTGATGCCATCGGTTCGAGTCGTGAATAAGCTTGCTAATAACATTTCATGTTTCAAACTTAGAGCGTCTTTACAAACGTGCTTTAATAGAATAACTAGTTGACCCGTGCAACTTCGTCTGCGTCACAATTTTCATTACTGCTCCGCTCCTTTTGGTCTTAGCGTGATGAAATGTAATCTTTATTTGAGATGGGCGGTGTCAGTCAAAAAACTGATTTGTTAGTTCACTCTCTGTTTCTTTACAGAAACTTATTTGCACTCATCTTAGGAGGACCTTACAAAGGTCATCCTGACATGAGTGCTATAACAATTTATAAACCTGACAAACGTTGTCCGGCCCGAATCTTAACTTTACGTCCTGGTGAGTCATAAAAAATTATTCAACCCGATTGCAGTGCCACCTATCTGTTCTAATATCGTGAATCTAAACTGTACAGGGCACTATTCAAATACGAAAAAAAAACTATATAGGTCTAGCCTTTTAAGAGGAGTCCATTGACATCAAAACGTACAGAAGTTACGTATGTCCATAAATATTTTATCAAAACTGATCAAAGAATAGAATTGACAAAATCATGTTCAAACCAGAATGACAACTGTTTTTGTAACAAAAATCACATCACCATAACGATCAGATTATTCACAAAACTTTCAGCATGAAATCTCTATATTTAAAGTCTCAAATCGCGATAGGAGCTAACCAGCGTGGGAGCAATACATCACTCGAGGACGGAACCCGGATAGTCCACTGGCGATCTCTATTGATACAGCCATTAATCATACCTTGTCTGAGGGGAATCTGTGAGATTCTCTGCTAAGTTTTTAGCTCTTCAGCCAGTTTTATTGAGTGAATTTGTGTTATGGAAGACTGGGGATGGGTGGTACTTAGCATACTAATGATGTTATTACAGTATTTGTTGGTTGATATCTTGCGGTCATTATAATTATCCATGTTATTCGCAACGCACTTTGTTGCAGATAACATCCGACAGAGAACTAAAGTTGTGGGCATAGCTCACAGAATAAACAAGCTGAAGTGGCAATGGGCCGGAAATATTAGCCGTAGAACCGATGACTGTTGGGGTAGACGAGTTCTTGAGTGGAAACCGCAAATTGGCAAACGTAAGGGACGTCCTCAGGCTAGGTGGAGCGACGATCTTCGCAGGATGGCTGGATGAGAATTGCCGAAGATCGAGCCAAATGGCTTGCACTTAGTGAGGCCTATGTCCCGCAGTGGACTATTATAGGCTGATGATGATGAAGATCGTCACTACCTAATATGATGATCATGATCATAATTATAGGTGTCACACTTGGAGCCTGTTTAATATAGGAGACAAGACGACCAATATTTTAAAAACTGACATAAATGTCCCAATTTCGCGATAGGTGTTTTGTTTAATAAAGCAGAAAATGTATGAAATCTATTTTTTTTTTTTTTTTTTTACTAAACATAGGCACGCGTTTGACCACTATCTCACCTGATGGTAAGTGCCTAGAAATAACCTATTCACTCTTGATTTAAAGACTCCCAGGTTGTAGCTATCAGGAAACACAGACTCCGGCAGGGAATTCCACTCCTTAGCTGTACGCATTATGAATGTGTTACCAAAACGTTTTGTGCGTATGGGTGGGATATCCACCGTGTACCGGTGGCGCATCGCCGTTCGTCTTGTGGTCCGATGATGGAACACATTCCCCAAAATGCAACCGGTAGAAAACCGACAGGCTAGCAACTCGTCGTCGATGTTCCAGACTTTGGAGCTTCGTCGCGACAAGCCTCTCATTGCCGATGATCCTCTTGGCTCGTTTCTCAATTGACTCAAGGGCATCAAGTTGGTATCTGGCAGATCCATCCCAAAGATGAGAGCAGTACTCCAGTCACGATCGAACTTGCGCTTGATAGAGTTTAAGCAGCTGTTCCGGCGTGAAGTATCGTCTCACCTTTGCCAGAATCCCCAATTTCTTTGCAGCCACTTGGGCTTTTGCCTCTATGCAAGGGCCAAAATTGAGAGTAGATGTCAATGTAACCCCAAGAAGCTCAAGTTGGTCGGTTATCGGCACGGTTAAACCTCGGAAAGATGGAGCTGGGTGGAATTGGCTCCTTTTGGCGGAAAATAGACACGCTTGGGTCTTAGCAGCATTGAACTTGACCAGATTGGCATCGCCCTATTCAGAGACTGCCTGTAAGGACACGTTCAAGCGGTCAACCATTGCCTCCCGGAGAGACCGGATCTGCGACCCACCAGCTCGTGCGTCGGACACGTATCTCTCAGCAACAGTGCTGTCGTCTGCATACCCAAAGGTACCGGGTTTAAGCAGATCATTAATATGCAGCAAGAACAGTGTTGCCGAAAGCACCGAACCCTGAGGAACCCCGGCATTAATATCCAGCAGTCCAGACGAGCAGCCATCAATGACCACTCGGATAGACCGATCCCTCAGGAAATCTGCGATCCAATCACACAAACCGGCGGGCAGACCGAAGGAAGGAAGCTTACTAATAAGGCTATCGTGCCAGACCCTGTCGAAGGCCTTCGAGATGTCAAGGGAGACCGCTAGTGCCTCCCCGTGCTTCTCTATGGCCTCACTCCAGATGTGGATGGCATACGCTAGAAGATCCCCAGTTGACCGATTTCGGCGGAACCCGTATTGACGGTCACTAAGAATATCATTCGCTTCTAGGTACGCCAGGAGCTTATGATTCAGCACGCGTTCCATAGTCTTACAGAGTATGGACGTTACCGAGATGGGTCTATAATTCGACGGGTCAGCTCGACTACCCTTCTTGGGCACTGGCTGCACGTTAGCTTGCCTCCAAGCCTTCGGCACTTTTCCAGTCTCAAACGAAAGGCGAAATAGGCGTGTCAATATCGGAGACAACTCAGGCGCACAAGTCTTCAGAACAATTGCCGGTATCCCGTCGGGACCACTAGCCTTGTTCACGTCTAGGTTACGCAGTACCCTACGGACGTCCTTCTGATGAATGCGAATGTTTGCCATACTCGACTCGCATCCACCAGGAGAAGCAGGGGGCGTCGCGCCACCAGGATCCAGACGTGAAGATTCCGCAAACAAAGAAGCAAACAAGTTCGCTTTCTCCTCAGCGGAGTGGGCCAGCGTCCCGTCGGGTCTCAGCAGTGGTGGTAGTGAGGGGCGGCAGAAGTTCGATTCGACCGACTTAGCCAGGGACCAAAAAGCCTTACTACCTGCTGGGTATGAAGCAAGTTTGTTCCCTATTCGGCTAATGTGGTCAAACCGAGCCCTCCGCAACACTTTCTTGCAGGACTTGGCAGCCCTGTTGAAGGCTCTCTTCATCCGACTCACGTCATTTGCTTTGCGCTTACGAGCGTCGACCCATGCCAGGTACGCCGCGTGCTTAAGCGCATCAGCGCGATTGCACTCGGCACCAAACCAAGGACGAGCTTCGCCAGATTTCGCTATGTCAGAGAACGGAATGTAGTACTCCATTCCCCTCCGCAACACATCCGACACGGCGTCCGCGCACGACGAAGCATCAGTGGAAGAAAAGCAAGTAGGCTGCCAAGGGTAACATGCGAAAAAAGATCGCATGCCATCCCAATCTGCTGACCTGTATCGCCATACCCGCCGGGTACCTCTTGGGCTAGGATCGGGCGGGGAGTAGACGGATACAGACTTCACCAGACAGTGGTCGGAACTACCCAGTGGTGAAGAAATCGACACCGAATAGCGGTCTGGATCTGTTGTCAGTAAAAGGTCCAAGCAATTGGCAGTGTGCGAATCAACATCGGGTACCCTCGTTGCTCCCTGGACCAGCTGGGTAAGATTTAACGCAAGCGCTAGCTTTCGCGTCTCTCGTCCAGCATGGTCTGTGCACTGGTATGGGAAGAGCCACTCCTGATGGTGCGCATTGAAGTCCCCCAGTAACACCAATTGGGCAGAAGGATACCGCTGCTGAGCCGCATCCGCCGCCTCACTCAGGTGCTGTGTAAGCCCAGTTGTCTCCAAATCACCGCTGTGCGAACGGTAGACGCAGGCGTAGACAATTTTGTCTAGGCCTGTGTCCACTATAGCCCACAGCGTCGAGAACCTGGAGTCTTCAAGGTAACGGAGACGCCGATAGCAGATGTCGTCCCGGGCGTACATGCATACGCCCGCACGTGGTCTGAAGTGGTGCTCCAGGGTAAACCCTGGGTAAGACAGGTATGACACGTCTGACGGACATCCGATCTGCGTCTCCGACAAGAACAAGAGCGCTGGTTTCTCGGTCTCAAGGTAGTGATGGACTGCAGCGAGATTTGAGTGCAGACCTCGTATGTTAGAGAGGTGCACTTTATGCGAAAGGGCGTGCTGCCGCTGTACAGCTTTTCTCTTTTTTCCCTTGTTCATTGTAAAAGTGAGTGAGGTTGAGGAGAAGGAAGTGAAATGAGGTTCCATGCTGCTAACCTTCAGGCACGCCCTGGCAGGATGACATCTTTGGGGGACTAGTCTGGAGACTGCGGGGACGCCCGAGCCCCCCCGGAAATGGCCATCGGGCCCTTTCATCTGGTCGCCAACCAGCACGATGGTGCATTCCGGGATTTTTCGCCAGTTGGCGGGGCAGCCTTTCATGTGTGGCTAGCACATTACTTGGGCCCCCAACTACCTGGCGGTCGGCCAGCGGCGCACCGTGCCTCGGATCCCGCTACCCTCCGCGACTAGTCTCCCGATACGCCCACGCCAGGGCAAGCCTGGTTGGTCTGCCTGCATTGGAACAACTATTTCGACCCAACTCCTCTGGATTGGCTACACTGAGCATCGTACCGGAACGCAGCTAAGCCGCTTGGCGGTACGTCTTTGCCCAGTGGGTGGTCACAAGCCATCGGCCGAAGCCTACCACCAGTTAGTGTCACCTGATTAGCACCACCCGGGGACCACGTGTAGGGTCTAAAATTTGGGTATTCTCCTACGGACGCGGGTGACTCGGCCCCCATCTATACTCTATACTAATATATAAAGCTGAAGAGTTTGTTTGTTTGTTTACTTGAACGCGCTAATCTCAAGAACTACTTAGTCCGATTTGAGAAATTCTTTCAGTTTTAGATAGCCCATTTATCGAGGAAGGCTATATTATGCTAAATATCATCACGGTAAGACCATTAGGAGCGGAGCAGTAATGAAAATTGTGACGCAGACGATGTTGCGCGGGTCAACTAGTAAAAGTATAAAATTGTAAGATTGCCGCTTGTCACTTGTCATCATTCAGTTGTTTTAACTAAGGCCCCAACATAATATTACCCACACAATAATCTATTGAATTTCATTTTCATTGTTATGGCTAATGCATTAGGTTCAAGATTGATTGGGAAAATTGGACAGTGAAGCGCGATGTGCTTTCTGATTCTGCTGAAGTGGCCATTTTAGACCCGCAGTGCACGCCTTTATCAGAATTGCTGCTCAACAAGGATAGGTTTTTTTTAATTTTTTTTGTCTTTATATTTGCAATGAAAAGTAAAATTACTAGGTGAACCTAGCTTTCAACACATGAAGAAGGTATCCTCTACATTTATATAATTAATAGATACGTAAAGTGATTAAACCTTACTGAACTTCAAGGTTGAGATCTTCAAAGGCGAGAGCTTGAACTTAGACCTAAGCCCCTTTGAAGAGCGACCCTTTATTAGATCTCTACTCTGTTTGATATGTCAAGTTTTCATCTTGAAGGCTGTATTGTGGAGTCTTTATACTAGTTAAACAAAACATAATATATTAATGTCTAATCTGTAATAATAAGCTTCTTATGAGGATAATTTATTATGATTTCACAAAGATTAGATGATTTTATATTTACCAAGAAATCTGATCCCAGAATCGCAAAATAGACAGCAGACACTTTGAAAACATTTAAGTAATCTTAAACACAATACAACGTAAGTAGGCAAAAGTTTAAGAAATAGACACGCTGAAAAAGTACAGATGACATCAAGATTATTATTAATAATAATTAAGTAAAAATCATGTGCAACGAATCGTATCATTTGCAAGGTACCTACTGCAGTCTGGTCACATGTAGGTGGTGGGTCTGAGTATACAATATAAGTTAGATATACTTCGTGTGCATATTGAGGAGCTCGTGGCTAGATAATAACAGCCGCACGGGTCGATTTTTAAGGTTAAGCAACGCTTGCCAAGGTTGGTCTGTCTTAATATACTGAGTTTCCTCCGTGCCTCGGAAAGCACGTTAAGCCGTTGGTCCCGGCTGTCATTTTTAGATCTTTGGTAGTCGTTACGGATTGTCAGAAGCCAGTCAATCTGACTGCAGTTTTACCAAGAAGTACCGTGTTACCCAGTTAATGGGTTGCGGAGGTCTGGTAGGCAGCCATTCCACGTAAAACACTGGTATTCAGCTGAATCCGGTTTGAATGGAAGCCGACTTCAATATAGTCGGGAAAAAGCTAGGCAGATGATGAATAATTAAGCAGAAAGCAGTACTCTTGGACACGGCGCGCATTGTTAGGAGGTTCCTCTCTCAGGAGCCCTGGTAGCTTGGACCCTATTCCCGAAACCGGTGGACTAGTATTTTTATATTTTTAAATGTTTTTTTTTAATTATTTTTTCACATAAATATTTAAAAATGTAATTAATATGTAAACAAAATAAATAAATGGAATAATAATAAACATTTATTTTGGAATTTCTTTCATAATTTGTTAGTAACAAAGTTAACTTATAAACTAGTGTTAGTAATCTTTAATATTTATTTATTGTAACCTGCATGAGGCACGGCGATCCTGGGGAATGTCGACTTGACTGCGTGCAGTCGTATCCACCGCCTGGATCAGAGAGTCCCACCTTTCAACCAACGTTCTAAAGATGATGTTGGGGCTGGCCCCAACACGGCGCAACAGAGATGCGCATCTCTTGCGCATATGGCCTAAAAACTGTCGACGTTCGCGTCGGAAAACATGGACGCGCTATTAAACCTCAGCAAGAAGAATCTAGTAACAAAAAGGTAACAAAAGATTGTAATGGAAACAATTTAAAGAGGCCCATGTGTCACATGACACGCTGCCCACTCAACCGGAAAATCCGATGTGCTATATAACATAAGTTAAAATAGTTTGCTATTTTACAAAAAAGAAAAACCGGACGGACGGACGGACGGTCCGGACGGACGGACGTACGGATAGACGGATGGACGAACGGATAGACAGACGGATGGACGGACAGACGGACGGACGGACGAACAGTAGAGGCTTAGTAATAGAATGAAAAAGAATGAAAGAAAAATGTTATCATTTGGGTACGGAACCCTAAAAATGTAGAGGTATGATATTTAGTATTCAGTAATAAAGACAAAATTTGTCGATCCTTGATTAAACCGTAAACTTTAAGATTCAATAAGATTCTGGATGCAATTCTAATTATAAATGTTGCAGAAACAGGGAAGGAGATAGAATAAAAAGCATTATTTTCCTGCAATACTTGATCTGAAAATAACTGAACGGTCGGCAAGAATCGGACATAAAAGCATAAACTCCACAGTATTCCAGAATTATTTGCCGTAAAATCTACGAAAGGAATAATACGAATACTTCATGTGACGTTTTAAAAAGATACGTGTCGGTGTGGGAAAAACCTCATTTAATATACACCAGAGCCAGCTAAGCGAGGAAGCGGGGCTCCGCGGGCACTTGAAGAACTTTCACGCATTTTACACCTATAGGTATGCTGACTCAACTCTGTGTTTGGGAGCTAAAGTGGCCGATGTTTTTGTAGGAGAGGTGGGTTAGGAAAACCGTTAAAAAATACAAGGAATTGGTACCTATTTTCAGGTTCATGACTAAGCATAGGGTACGATTTATAGACGCGAGACGATGGGACGAGGCAAGATATGACGGCATGACTCATAGATTTTTAGAAATAATCAAAGTATACAACGCTTGATGACGCTCTTCATCATCACTGCTTTAATTCGGGTATTTTTGAGTTACAATAAACCCGCAGCTTTCTTACTAGCGTCATGATATTATTCTCAGTAACGGGCTGCTTAAGACGAAATGCTGGCGGCGAGACTTTCTATGTAAAAAGTCAAAATTCGAGGTTTAGCTCTCGTCTGTTTTCTCCCCCAATATTGGACCGATATAAGAGATACTTCACAAAATGAATAAGAAGGATGTGTACTGTGTCTCTATGTTTTCTTTTTTTTATTAATAGTTGCCAAATTTGTACACTAGGGCTCTGTTCACAGCGATTTATTGGAAAATTTTGAGCATTTTGTGAGAGTTGAGATTGAGTTCCAGTGCTTATAAGGTTAATATATCATCAAAAAAAAAAAAAAACGTAAGGACGCAGTATATATTATCCTTCTTATTTATTTTGTGAAATATCTCTTATTATGACTTGTGAATTATGACTTTTTACACACAAAGTCTCGCCTCTAGCATTTCCTCTTAACAGCAAACCTGCCTTCTGTTCAAAGACTTTCACGCTGACGGATGAAGTCTAATTTGGCAGACTAATTTGGCAGTATGATTAATAAATATCCAGTGCAACGATAGCTACGAGGCTAAAAGTCACCCAATATAGAGGGCAATGTTTAGAGTTTCTTTGCGTGATCGAATCAAGAAAGATGATATCCACAAGAGAACTAAGGTTACAGACATAGCCGCGAAGGATCGCCGAACAGAAGTGAAAGTGGGCAGGGCACATTGCTCGAAGAACAGATGGTCGATGTTGCGGAAAAGTTTTGGAGTGACAATCGCGTACCGGAAGACGCAGCAATGAAAAGCCTCATACAAGGTGGACCAATGACCTGGTGAGGGTTGTGGGAAGCCGATGGACGCAAAACGCTCAAGACCCAGAGTATATCCAGCAGTGGACGCCTTAGGCTGATAAAATGATGATGATGATCCAGTCCAACAAACATTATATTAAGAGGTATACTTAATTACCAAACTTGAATAGCACAGAAACTAAAACATCATTATTACGAAGTCGGTCGCGTGCGCTGCACTAACAAAAACCAATTTATACAAACAATGTCATACAAATCTGGTTATGAAGCTAGAGAGACGCGCCGGACGTAACCAAGTTAAAACTTTGCATAAACACGATAATGTTTTGTAACTTCCTCTTTAGTGTAACGAAATGGATATTAAAATGTTTAAGTTTGTTTATTGTGAATATTGTTTGGAATGAAATGGATTTTGTTGTGTATTATGAGACAGATATAAATGAAATGGGTGTTATAAAACGAATTAGACAGGCATTATTAGAAGGAGAGTATTAGGAATTCATTCTCAAGATTAAAACCTGTACTTCTAATGTGACGGACCAATGCCAATATGATTTCTACTACTACGCTCCCTGTCAATATCAACATTGTCCTTAAGGTCGTCAGCGAGAAAATGCCCTAGATATTTGCACTTTGTCACTCTTTTGACGTTCAAGCCGTTTAGGGTAATGTTAGGTATAGTATCTGGGCATTCAGCCTTAAAGACAATGTATTCGCACTTATTTACATTATAGATAAGCCCGTGCAAGACAGCATACGCCTGACAGACCCTCAGCATTTCATTCACGGCACCTGTCGTCCAATGATTGGATCATAAATTACACTTCATCGTATGTTATCACTTCATAATTTTTTTTTACACACTCCTATTTATTGAATTGGTTTTTTTTAATACGTGCGCGTTATGTTTTCTACTGGTTTTTTCTTAGTATAAAAACTGTCTAATTATTTTTTTTAATTTGTATATGGATCTGGGATGGTCTGAAATAAAGTTTTATTATTATCAGCCAATTGCCGTCCAACCTAAGCCTCCTCCAAAGAGCGCCAACCATCCCGGTCTTGAGCAAACCGCATCCGTCCATTGCCATCAACCTTCTTCAAACTATCGACCCATCGCGCCGCAGAGCATCCCACACTACGTTTGCCCATACACGATCTCCAGTCAGTTAAAAAATTACACCTACTCGATACAAAATAAATCATTTTGGACAAACCGTCTAAAACGAATACCTATTCCTTGTAGATAAAATAAAGTTCTGTACAACGAAGTAGGTCACGTATCAATGAAGCCTTACTTAACAAAATGGTCGGCCTCGGAAACCACAACAGCCTAGTAAAATATTCCAAACCTAAACAGTAAACGAAGCAGATGATCCTAACATGATAAGGATACATTGGATCCTTACATGTCATCCACACCAGAGTTTGGATCTACGAGTACTCGTATAACGTGAATAAATGGGCTCCCATGAAGACATCGAATTATCTTTTGTTTACTTATTTAGGGTTCCGAATCTCAAAATAAAAAACGAATATAATTTACCGTACACGAGGAGCTCGTGGCTCGATAAAAACAGCCACACGGGTCGATCGTCAAGGTTAAGCTACGCTTTCCATGGTTGGTCTGTGGATGGTTTCCTCCGTGCCTCGGAACGCACGTTGGTCATGGCTGTCATTTGTAGATCTTTGGTAGTTGTTGGGGATAGTCAGACGCCAGTAAATCTGACTCCAGTCTTGTCATGAAGCACCGCCCAACTAACACTGAAGCGTTAAAAAAACCTATATAAGACTCGTATATCAGTTCCATTTGAGTATAAAAGTGTTAACGAATACCTGTGCAACTGAGTTAGAGCATTCTCTAACTTACTTATAACCACGAAAGAGGCCCACAGTTTTACAGGTAAAAGTTATAGAATGCGCTCCTTTTAGAGGTTCTTACATTATTTCGTTTATTTATTCTTATATACATACAAATTATATTATTATATTAATTACTTATTTATTCTTTTTGATGTAAGAACTTAATCGTTCTCTTTATAAATTTATTTTTCATTATTTGGTCATTGACAACCATAGTTTTGTGTAAAGTAGAAGCATATTTTTCAAATTTTGTAAATGTGAGTACCATGAAACCATTAACATTTTATGTGAGTAGTTATAGTTTTACTTGTTGGACATAAGCGAGCATGGTGGTTGAGAGCATGTTATGCTCACTCAAATGTCTCGCTGATGGCAGCGCGTGGGTTTGATTATTCGGTTCCCTTCGAAATGGTTGAGCTGAAGGGTGCCGATACACGCGTCATGTTCGTGAGCGGGCGCCGTCGGTTGAGACTGGTCATCCCTTGACTGCCATTGGCTTATTTTAATCTTTATATTTAAAATTCTTATAATAAGCCCTTTTTTTTCCTTTTCATTGTCCTCACATGCAGAAGCAACAAGTATATGTAACTTGGAATTTTGTAAAACAGAACATGATTTAAAAGAGTGTCCGTGGAGTTTCTTGCACGTTCTTCTCCATAGAGATCTACGCTTTGGAACGTGCAAATAGCTTCCATGTTTTTGACTGACCGACCTTGACGTTTCAAAAGTACCTGTGAATGGTTTATTTGAAATAAAATGCTTTGAATTTGAATTTGAATGCCTATAATACGGTGTCATAAAGATATTAAAGCTGCACAAGAGCGCTTATTCATCGTCAGCTACTACTTTAATCTGTATTACCGTTGTAAAATAGGTTTGGTAAACGCTATAGGTGGTATAAATCCTATAGTAAGGTTTCAAAAAGATCTTAAAGCTGCACAAGAGCGTTTATTCATCGTCAGCTACTACTTTACCGGTATTACCGCGTTAGTGAGCACTACAGGTGGTAAAAAGCGCACGTCAAGATGAAAAAGCCTGTAACCTTATTAAAATTAAATCTGTTCGTAATGGAAATGTTATGTCATCCATTATTCAACACAGCAGAATAATGTTATGGAAAATTATGTTATTTAAGTATGTGAAGTGAAAAATTACTGCCCTTGTGATTTTACGGTAAATGTACATTCAGTCAAAAAAGTATCGGGAATGGATGATTTGTTTATGGTTCCAAATTCAAATTTTTGTTTTTTTTGTAGTTGTTAGATTGGCACAACTGTTTTCCATTTTGGCGCGGAGTTTGAGTTGCATCTGTTATTTATATTAATTATAGTGCTGGTTTTAGTAATATCATATATAGTGTGTATTGCGAATTTCATAATGGACAAAAATATCGAACAAAGAGTTTGTCTTAAATTTTGCATCGCCAATGGAATTTCGTGTTCGGAGTCACTGAAAATGTTACAGAAGGCTTACGGTGAATCGACTTTATCAAAAACTCGTGCTTATGAGTGGTTCAAAGCGTTCAAAAGCGGTCGAGATGTGATGGAAGATTTGCCTCGCTCTGGTAGGCCGTCAACGTCTGCAACTGAAGTTAACATCGCAAAAGTGAAGGAAATAGTGACTGAAAATCCCCATTCAACTCTGAGAGAGATAGCCGCCGAACTTTCTGTATCTCACGAGTCGATCCGTACCATTTTAACTAATCATTTGGGTATGAAACATGTTGCTGCTCGGCTAGTCCCAAAAGATCTGAATTTTCTCCAAAAACTCAATCGCATGAAAGTCGCTGAGGACATGCTAGAACGAGTCAGTTCGGACCCAACATTCATGAAACGCATTGTTACTGGTGACGAGACGTGGGTTTACGAGTTTGACATGCAAACTAGTCAACAAGCTTCGGAGTGGCGCCTTCCAACTGAACCGAAACCGAAAAAACCACGCCAAAGTCGATCAAAAGTCAAAGTCATGTTGACTGTTTTCTTTGACTATCGCGGTGTTGTGCACTCTAATTCTTACCGGAAGGTCTAACGGTAAATAAAGAATATTATTTGAGCGTTATGCGGCGTTTAAGAGAGCAAATTCGACGAAAAAGGCCAGATTTGTGGAAAGAAAATTCTTGGATTTTGCACCACGACAATGCGCCTTCGCACAAGGCTATCATTGTGAACGAATTTTTAACCAAACACTCAACAAATACCATCCAGCAACCACCATATTCACCAGATATGGCTCCTGCTGACTTTTTTCTTTTTCCTAAACTCAAATTACCACTTCGTGGCACCCGTTTTCAATCGATAGAAGACATAAAGGAGAATTCGCGGCGGGAACTGAACTCAACTCCGGAAGCAGCGTTTAAAAAATGTTTTGATGAATGGATTATTCGTTGGCGCAAGTGTATCGTTTCTAAAGGAGCATACTTTGAAGGTGATAAAATAAAGGATGAATAACAGACATTTTGTGTATTATTGATCTTTTCCCGATACTTTCTTGACAGAGTAGTATACCATGTTTCTCATCTCAATTTTAACGTGCCTAGGATTTATTAAAGATTTAAAAGAAAAATTATGATAATTAAATAGGTACCTCAAGCTAAACATTATTATTCATTCCTGCTTCCTGAGCAGTGGTATGTAAAATTAAGTGGCATTCATGGAATGCTTCAAATAATGTAAGAAATGTTGTTTATTGTAGTCAAATGTTGAATGACTCGAAATAATATTAATTGTTAGTTTACCAAAACAATGGCGAACTTTACAAAAGTGAGGTTAGTGTTAATAACGACCCATACTTGCGTTGTTTGACACCAATGCCTTTAGAACGTCTGTAAAAGAGTACTGCCTAACACAATAAGCTTTAGTTAAACCCTTTATTACAGATTAAACCTAGATAGAGAAGGAGTTTGACACCTTTAGTTTCTCGTGTTACTAAACTCTCGATAAACTCTATTTTATAGCCTATTTGTGCGATAACAGTCAATGTAGCACCTTAAGTGGTATACTATAAAAGAGTTCATTGCAATAACTATACAACAATAAGTGTTAAGAGGTGTCGGCGAACACTTTTATAAAGACTTGGGTGTCACAAAAAGGTTAAAGCTATAACGTATTAAGTATACTTGCTGCTACTAGCGCCATTATAACTCTCAAAGCTGTATTACGTCGTCTATTAAAGCTTTAGTGCTGCGATTAGGGCTAAAACTTGTTTGTCAACTCCTCTATATCGTCTTTAGTAATAACTGAGATAATTATAACCCTGTTATATTACTTAAAGTCATAAAAAAGCCTGTAACTGACACTAAAATGTTATTTGGGCGTATTACCCAGTAAATAGGTTGTGGAGGTCTGGTAGGCAGCCGCTCCATGTAAAATACTGGTATTCAGCTAAATCCGGTTTGACTAGAAGCCGACCCCAATATAGTTGGGAAAAGGCTAGGCAGATAAAAAATGAAAGTGAATTTACCGTTCATAATTATTTATTTATTTAAAACTATGATTTTTTTTGGATGTGAAATCATCATAATTATGACTTTTTCCGCTCTGGGGGGCTACTCTCTAAGCCCGAAGTCCATAGCTTCGGGCTTAGTTGCGGGCGTATTCTACTCCGTAACACCTACGGACTTACAATTAGCCCCAAACCCGAACTAAGAATGAATGACAACACGATTTGGTAGTAACTGTCAAATGTTCATGTCATGTTGTCATTAATTCTTAGTGGTTAGGTGATATCCGTATCACCTAACTACTAAGAATACGCTCGCAAGTGAGCCCGAAACTACGGACTTCGGGCTTAGAGAGTAGCCCCTTTGGACGGTGCGGAATAGTGTCTGACTGTTACTGACTAAAATTCATCCGTTTTCCTATGATTAATGTTCTATGTGTTCCAGGGCCACAGTACGTTTTTCGAACAATTTCTAAAAAAAATAAGTTTCAATGTTCGGATTTTTGGCTATGAGGGCAAATCACGAATATTTGGACGTATAGTAACGTTAACGTAAGTGAATTTTGAATGGGAAAAACTACACCCCCAAAGTATTTAGGTTTAATTTTATGGGACATACAATATGAATATAGTATCTAATTCAAATAAATATTATGTGCGAAACGAGTATTGTAGCTACGGTAACATTTTACGTTACGTTACTATACGTCAAAAATATTCGAGCTTAGGGCCTATGATCGTCTATTAGTGTTACTGCCGAGAAAGAGGTCTTTGGTTCGATTCCTGGATCGCATAAAGACAGTGTTTTCCGGATTTTTTTATTGCGTTTTATGTTTCTTCAAAGTCTGGTATCAGCCTGCTCGCTTCCATAGACGTTACATTTATGGTAGTCTAAAACATGCTTTACATCTGCTTTTATTAACAGCTTTCCTTTTCCGTCTATTGCGAAATATCCACGATAGTATATTTGTGGATTGCTTACTCTCCGTGAGTTCATAAAGTGATACTGTTTGCCCATATCTCCGTTATGCTTGACCATGAATGTAAACATGAGCATTATATTACACGGACATAAAGCAGGATGGACTCATCTCCACTATGTAGGTCAAAAGTTTACACATTCTAGGATAGTTTACCTACCAACCCAAGGTTTAACCACATCAGTACTCTAAACTGGAAATAACTCAAACTTTGCCAATAAAACAAAGGGTTTTCCAATGTAGTCGCGTCCGGAACCCGCTGATATAATGGGCTCATCCATTGTTTGTATGTATAATAGGTATGATAAGTTTGTCCAGTGACCAAAAGGTAGAGCAGTATTCGGCCCAATTTCTCGTCATGGTACAATGTTTTGTAATATACTGTGAGAGTGACGATGAAGTGATGAATATAATAATTTAAACTAGTACCTATTACTATACTAAAATGGGTGGCAAAATTAAGGCGCAGGTACCCCTCACTAACTGATTTTAAAATTAGAATCACGTCTAAACGGCTAATTATAAATTAAAAGAAAATCGTGTTAATATGCACAATTTTTTTAGTAATTTGCAATATGAAAATTTTGAGTTTTATTCGCTCAACATAGTGTAATTAATTTGTAAATATACGTCTAACACGGACATAAAAACGACAGTCGGACCAAAACCGCCGGATATACTTTGTTGTAATTTACACTATCTCAAAGAGAATTTAACTATCTAAAACAATACAATTATTAACATATTAAATTGAAATAAATGCGCATTTTGTTCCCTCAAGGTCGCGGGCGTATTTAGTCGCTTTAAAGTTTAATACGTGTGGAAAAGTTTGGAAGGATGATGCGAGGAAGGAAATCCAAATAAATTAAAACCGGTCAAGTGGAATTCGACTCGCATATGAAGGGTTCCGTACTATTAAGAGACCTTGCTTCTTGCTTCGACATATTGTGACTTAGATCTGCGGCTTGCAAGGCGAGTTTTCCTAGTTTCGAAAATGCGCTATTGTGAACCGGTTTTTATTATTGTTGTTGTTGTATTTTATTGTTAGCATTTTATGCATGCGTACGCAGTTTGAGGTTTTATTGAATCACCGTTTTAACAAAAGAGCAAAAACAAAAAACGTAGCAAAAAAGCGCCGGAAATATCACGTTTCTTGTAAAGCTTCTTTTATAAATCGTATTTTGAAATTCCACTCCCACTGCCTTCAATTTGCCATGTTCTAAAATAAAAAAGTTACTTGTAAAATGACGATTTGCTAAATATTTTAAGGCAAACTTTGCATGAGCTATATTGTCATCATCTGCCTAGCCTTTTCCCAACTATATTGGGGTCGGCATCCAGTCAAGCCGGATTTAGCAGAATACCAGTATTTTACGCGGAGCGGCTGACTACCAGACCTCCACAACCCATTATCTGGGTAACACGGTACTTCATGGCAAGACTGGGGTCAGATTTACTGGCTTCTGACTATCCGTAACGACTGCCAAAGATCTACAAATGACAGCCGGGACCAACAGCTTAACGTGCTTTCCGAGGCACGGAGGAAACTCGGTATGTTAAGACGGTCACCCATCCACAGACCAACCTTGGCAAGCGTTGCTTAACCTTGAAGATCGACCCGTGCGGCTGTTATTATCCAGCCACGAGCTCCTCGCATGAGCTATATTGTATCTACATGAATTTATTTATTTAACCATTAAACTCCGAAGCAGAAAATAAATCCCGGATAATAAAATATCATTATAACATGGCACTTGATGATAGTATAATGGTTTTCTGTCAGTTAAACATTTGCGTAAACACATCCCTATTTCCAGCAATAACATACCTGCTGAAAAAAAAATAGACATAAAGTTTTTTTTTTTAGACTTTCTCATGAGAGTATACATGTTTGTGATTTTAAGCATGGGGTATACATGTTTGTGATTTTAATAGCAATTAAGCTACGTTAACTTATTTACCTATAGTTGGTTGACGATTATCCGTAATGATACGAGTACGTTGACAAATCTGATGCTGGATCCATACGCTTTTTTTTACTATAGATAGGCACGCGCTTGACCACCATCTCACCTGATGGTCAGCGATGATGTGGTCGAAGATGGAGCACGCTTGCCTAGAAAAGTTTAGATAACGACTCGCCTTAACCAGCCAGCAATTTATAACCTACCATTCAATAGCTCATATTGACCCTTATCTTCAACACAATAATTGACTCAGACCAGCAGCTGGATTGTAATAAATGACGGCCAGTTTGCGAACTCGTTTGAACGGTTAATAACGGGGCACGGGTTAATAACTGCAGATTAATATCTTATTGCGGGTTGAACCATGAGAGGGTACCTTAATGTGGTATTGGTATATTTTGTGAATTATTGCGCGACTATTTTGTTGAAAATTGGAAGGTGTTAATTGAGGATGGTAAGTGCTGATAGGTTTATATTTCAGTAACTGAGATAAAATATGAATAAGACTGGATTTAAATCTATCCCACGCAAATACGTAAAAGATCAAAAACCACATTTAAAATAGACTAAAACCCATGGAATTGTAATGAAAGGCGGACAAAGTCGCAAGCAACTGCTAGTTTAGAATAAAATACATTAATTTATTCAACACAAGACACAGACAGCGGCAGATAAAAAGGTATAAGAAGTCATAATAAAGAGTTGAGATCAGCGCGTGCCCATACCGAAAAACTTGCAATTTCCTCATTTGACGGCTGTCAGAAACCCAGCACGTGTTTTCAGTAGGCACACTAGACACCCAGTAGTGACGCTTGACTAATTTATAAACAGTCGAGGTATGACTTCAAATTAATATACCAGTGAGTTATCTTGTCACTTGATCTTTGGTTTAGGGTACTTTAACGCAGACGTATGCCATAGACGTAAAGAGCTGTGGTGGCCCGGTAGTAATGGCTACGACTTACGAGTTGTAGGTTCGAACCCAGACAGACGCTTTACTTTGTGTAAATTATTTCATCACCACTGCTCTCAAAACGGTAAAGCAAAATATCGTGAGGACACCGGCATGTCCTAGAACCAAAAATTCGAAGACATGTGACATCTACCAACCCGCACTGGGGACGCGTGGTGGATTACGGCCCACTCCTTCTCACCGAGAAGAGGCCTGTGTCCCAGCAGTGGGAACATTATAGGCTGATTATGCTTATGCTATGCCAAACTGTTGTCGCAAACAATATGTTACTTACTTTACCTTTTCTTGGACGAACCCTACGGGAACACGCGGAGGAGGAGCGTGTTTTTCCTGCCTACGAGCGGGACCGACCTTAGCAATTAGCTTAAATTATTCTAGGAAAACGAAAATTTTAACAGTCAGGTCAGTAGGGTGCGGGACAGCACCAACGGTATGGACAGCATCCTGTCCATGATAGCAAGCAGGCTAGGTTGTGCGTTTGTGAACCACTGCTACAGCGTATCAGCTGGGCCTGTCACCTTGCAGCAGTGATGTCGCAAATTGTTTTGGTTTTTGTATTTGTGTTTGTTAATGTTTTACTGTCATAGTTTGTAAGTATATTGTGACCAACACAATAAGTATTGGTATTTGAAATAAATGTTTATTAATTAATTGTCACATCACAGCTGTCTCCGGTTGTCAGAAAAATACAATTATCTTTAAACCTATTTGAACATCATCATCATCATCATCTGCCTAGCCTTTTCCCAACTATATTGGGATCGGCATCCAGTCAAGCCGGATTTAGCTGAATATCAGTATTATACGAAGAGTGGCTGCCTACCAGACCTCCACAACCCATTAACTGGGTAACACTGTAATTCATGGCAAGACTGGAGTCAGATTTACTGGCTTCTGACTATCCGCAACGACTGCCAAAGATCTACAAATGACAGCCGGAACCAACGGCTTAACGTGCTTTCCGAGGCACGGAGGAAACTAGGTATGTAAAGATGGTCACCCATCCACAAACCGACCTTGGCAAGCGTTGCGTAACCTTGAAGATCGACCCGTGCGGCTGTTATTATCTAGCCACGAGCTCCTCCCAACTTAACTTAGATCTATTTGAACATGACCTTATTAAAACTTTTAGTAAACTACTCCATTGTTAAAACTTTTAAAAAGCTAATCATCTAGAGCTAGCTATTCTAAATTTAAACTATTATTTTGATAGCCAGTCATATAATTTACCGGCCAGGGACATTTATGTGTGACCAACATGTGCCCTGAGGCATGATAGCACATAATAACATGTCGAGGTTAAAAGTTGAGACAAAATAAATGTAAAATGACAGGTGGCTAATGAAAAGCTCACAATACGAGGGGTTTTTGCATTGTATTATGCAATGGTGATAAAACTGAAACTGTCTAGCAAAAAATGTTCTAGAATTGTTTATGGATATACTATTTTATGCCTATGTCCAGTAGTCGACGTTCCGATGAAATGATGGTGATACTGTTTTGGAGCCTCTACAGAGCGTTTACACCGTACTCATACAAACTTTTCGCTTCTAATTTTTGGACAACACGATTGGCGCAATGGTTGAGCGATCGGCTGCTGTGTCACGTGTCGTGGGTTCGATTCCCGCACGAAACAAATATTTATATGGCCCACAGATTGTTGTTCCGGGTCTGGCTTTTTGTGTATGTGACTTTGCATGTTTGTAAACGCACCCACGATACTGGAGAAATTCTTAGTGTGGGGCAACTTTTTTTTTTAAAGACCTATCTTTCTTGCTTATGCGAGTTTACTTAAGAAAGTTTTATTGTTGTTCCTGAAGAATATGGCCTAGGTGCACCTATGATTCAATCACGGTACCTAGTACTTTATGTAGGTATACCTGCATGTGTAGGCTACCGGGCCCAAATCCAGACTCAGGACTGCTATCGGAACATTGCAGATGAAAAAACCGACTAAGAGCGAGTCGGACTCGCGCACCGAGGGTTCCGTACCATCATATAAAACGTGAAATGTTTTTAAATTTTCATTGGTGAGGCCTATATTCGTCAGAAAATTTTAATACTGCGGTGTATATTGCAGTTTTGGATCAGAACCATCTCTTGACCGATAGTAGAAGTAATGTAACTTGTGGTGATTATTTCTGAAAAAGTATGCTATTTAGAAACATCGTATTATTTTTCCTGTGGTCTTTACATAATCTTATATGACATAAAATCATTTCAGACTTTTCTTCATAGGGACACAGTATATGTCCTTCTTATTCAGTTTATGAAATATCTCTTGAATCGGTCCAATATAGGAGGAGAAAACAGTCGAGAGCCAAACCTCGAATTATGACTTTTTACATACAAAGTCTCGCCGCCAGCATTTCCTCTTAAGGTCAGAGTGAACAGGCTATTTCTGGGTAAGTTCACTCTATCGTAGACTTTGTCTCTGTCATCTCTGACCTAGACTAAAGTGAAGAGCAAACCCATATCAAATAAAAAAATCCTGAGAGTATGTTCCCTCGGTATGATTTGACTCGGGTCGAGCCGCAATACTATTTCATGAATTTACGGTGAAATGTCCCAAAAAACACAACACTATCAGCGCATCTAAAGCCCGGTCAAAAGTTGTTAGTTCCAAAACTGCCCGTAGACTGTTAATGAAATAGTAATGTTTTCTCTAGCTCTGTCTCCAGTGAGTAGTAAAAATAAAAACAGTAGTAAAAATTAGCGCGTACATACACGTTCAAGTAGACAATCGTCCAGAGTATGCTTGAACAAAACTACCGTCGGCTTGCTTGGAATAAAACACAAGCTCATTTGGTATACAGCTCAGTGGAATAGCGGTAAGGATGCCGTATAATGGTAGAAATGGGTGCAGTCGAAATATTCTGAAAAATAAAATGTCGAGCTGGTTTTCATGAAAAGTAAAAACGTAGGTATTATTAAAAAAAATATATATTAATCACATATTATACATACGATAAAATAATATATTTTCACACCACCTGCACGAAAACGACAAATTATACGTCATGCAAACTCAACCGAAAGTTAGTCATTATTGCGCGGCGGGTCATAATGACATTCAGTACAATATTATTGCCCGGAGGTCAATAATGTGATTTGAATTTAAAACCAACGGGAATCTATTTCTTTTCATGAGTTGTGAACAATTTTCTTGCAGTAGATGTGAAAAGTTGAGTATCCTCCTCGGGAATAAAAGTGTATTTGCCTTGGGCTAGCTTGAATCCCTCACTGCATTCTTGTATTAATTCCTTCACTTCTTAACTCTCAAATCCTTCATTGCATTCGGAATTCAATATAAGGCCAGTGACATAAGACACTGCTTTATCCCCCCGTTAAAAACTCTGACACCAGGGTGTGTGAGGTCGTTAGACCTTACTGCCCACATGACAAGAAGAAAATCTCCTCGTTGCATAATCTACTAATGTTTGCCATGCAGTAACATAAATAAAACGGAATTAATTTGGAGAAATTCAACTTCTCCCTCAGTCAACATAATCTTAAAACTGTAAAATTGCAAAAGACTTATAGGAAAGGAAATCTTAGAAAAAACACTTCAAATAAGTTTGAATCGTTTCTTTTTATATTTAAGGTGCTAATACAGCGGAAAAAGGCAGCGGAGCGAAAAAACGGAGTTTTAGCTAGTGCAAATTGCATGAAATCTCCGCATCACGTAAGTCACTGACTTATTTTAATAACTTTTGACTGACATGATTGGTTAATATTTCTCTGTTTCTTCCCTCCGCTGCCTCGTTTCGCGCAAATAGTCGAAAATCAAATCTTGCAAACTCAGTTGTTCATGTAAAATAATGGTATGTAACAGCATGAAACCTTATGCTGCTGACTGAGAGCCGACCCCAATATCGTCAGGAAAAATTAGAAAGTTAGATTGATAAATGCAGTTTTAATTTTTTCCAGCAAAAAAGCAATATTGTTTAAAAAAAAGCTAAGCCATTCCCTCAATTATGCACAGTTTAAACTATTCAGTATAAATCCATCCATTAAAAACGTATCTTAGACCAACCGTGTTGAAGATGGCAACCCTATATACAGCTGGAACGCTAGTTACACCAGAAACGGTTCTTGCTACGACAGGGGTTTCCTGTCCAAGGATATATTGCAATTTTCACGTTTATCACACTGCCTTACCTGTTTGTGGGGGGAATAAAATATTTTGTTTGTTTGGAATGGGGGATATGGTAATAGAAATTTCCTAAGATTATGTACTTAAGCCTAGTTAGAGGAGCTCGTGGCTAGATAATAACAGCCGCACGAGTCGATTTTCAAGGTTAAGCAACGCTTGCCAAGGTTGCTCTGTGGATGGGTGACCATCTTAACATAGCGAGTTTCCTCCGTGCCTCGGAAAGCACGTTAAGCCGTTGGTCCCGGCTGTCATTTGTAGATCTTTGGCAGTCGTTACGAATAGTCAGAAGCCAGTAAATCTGACTCCAGTCTTGCCATGAAGTACATTCAGTCAAAAAAGTATCGGGAATGGATGATTTGTTTATGGTTCCAAATTCAAATTTTTGTTTTTTTGTAGTTGTTAGATTGGCACAACTGTTTTCTATTTTGGCGCGGAGTTTGAGTTGCATCTGTTATTTATATTAAATACAGTGCTGGTTTTAGTAATATCATATATAGTGTGTATTGCGAATTTCATAATGGACAAAAATATCGAACAAAGAGATTGTCTTAAATTTTGCATCGCCAATGGAATTTCGTGTTCGGAGTCACTGAAAATGTTACAGAAGGCTTACGGTGAATTGACTTTATCAAAAACTCGTGCTTATGAGTGGTTCAAAGCGTTCAAAAGCGGTCGAGATGTGATGGAAGATTTGCCTCGCTCTGGTAGGCCGTCAACGTCTGCAACTGAAGTTAACATCGCAAAAGTGAAGGAAATACTTAGTGACTGAAAATCCCCATTCAATTCTGAGAGAGATAGCCGCCGAACTTTCTGTATCTCACGAGTCGATCCGTACCATTTTAACTAATCATTTGGGTATGAAACATGTTGCTGCTCGGCTAGTCCCAAAAGATCTGAATTTTCTCCAAAAACTCAATCGCATGAAAGTCGCTGAGGACATGCTAGAACGAGTCAGTTCGGACCCAACATTCATGAAACGCATTGTTACTGGTGACGAGACGTGGGTTTACGAGTTTGACATGCAAACTAGTCAACAAGCTTCGGAGTGGCGCCTTCCAACTGAACCGAAACCGAAAAAACCACGCCAAAGTCAATCAAAAGTCAAAGTCATGTTGACTGTTTTCTTTGACTATCGCGGTATTGTGCACTCTGAATTATTATTCTTACCGGAAGGTCTAACGGTAAATAAAGAATATTATTTGAGCGTTATGCGGCGTTTAAGAGAGCAAATTCGACGAAAAAGGCCAGATTTGTGGAAAGACTTGGATTTTGCACCACGACAATGCGCCTTCGCACAAGGCTATCATTGTGAACGAATTTTTAACCAAACACTCAACAAATACCATCCAGCAACCACCATATTCACCAGATAAGGCTCCTGCTGACTTTTTTCTTTTTCCTAAACTCAAATTACCACTTCGTGGCACCCGTTTTCAATCGATAGAAGACATAAAGGAGAATTCGCGGCGAGGACTGAACTAAATTCCGGAAGCAGCGTTTAAAAAATGTTTTGATGAATGGATTATTCGTTGGCGGTATCGTTTCTAAAGGAGCATACTTTGAGGGTGATAAAATAAATTTGGATGAATAACAGACATTTTGTGTATTATTGATCTTTTCCCGGTACTTTCTTGACAGAGTAGTACCGTGTTACCCAGTTACTGGATTGTGGAGGTCTGGTAGGCAGCCGCTCCGCGTAAAATACTGGTATTCAGCTAAATCCGGTTTGACTGGAAGCCGACCCCAATATACTTGGGAAAAGGCTAGGCAGATGATGATGTAATTAAGCCTAGTTCAACATGAGAATGTAACCTTAGGTATAAAAATAAAGATCGATTTGACTAATCTTGTTTTTAAAATAATAGTACAAGCCTTTATTCGCCAGTTGAAAATTATCTGAGTATTGAAAAAATTACTACATTATAGTTTTACATTTTTATCTTATTTAATACCAAAAAAAAAAACTTTATTTTTATAGGTTAGTCATATCATCCATTGTTTGCAAAATATTGCAGAAAAAAGGTTGATGAAGAGTCCAGAATTGGTTTAGCAAGAAATCGAACAAGTTGTTCAGTGCAATTAATTTGTTTGTTACTAACATGGATTATTTTATTTCTGAATTTTCAATGTAAATAGGCTCGCGTGGCCCGGTGGTAATGCTTACGGTGGTTGATGATGGGATACACGACAAACAGGCTTCGGTAGAAAAAAATCCATTTCCTAACTATGCACTAGCACAATGAAAGTAATCCCAAAACGCACAAAACTTCTCAGAATTAATTTCAATTACTTTCAACGAGGTTAATTTCAACTACCTTTATTTTGATTTAAAGTTAAGTACTACCGATTATATTGTTTAAGGAACGATTTCTATTCCTACCATTTTAGCCAACCAACTATAGGTATCTACTCAAATTATAAACACTACATTCAATTACATTAGGTGAGTTCGGATATTTCCCAGATGTTATGTGACATTGTCCGCACATGTAATATCGCGCGGCACACGTGCTGTAACGATCGCTCGTTAGCTCCCGTCGTTACGATGCACTTTTGTACCAGCAGAGTTGGTAAGCTGTTGACTTGAGAATTTGTACGAAAAGAACTCAAGTTTTGTGTCAAATTAATGGCTTGAGTTTGAGTGTGTTTTCTTCAGATTCTATTTTTCCGGGAAGATATAGTAGTTATTAATTTTAGGTCTAAGGGATAAAAGTTCTTAAGTGAATGACCTTCAATAATGGCTTGATGAAGTTTGCAAGAACCCACTGGGTGTGGGAAGCTCAAGAGAAGTCACTGGAGTAAGTCCAGAATGTAACAGTCATCATCATCTGCCTAGCCTTTTCTCAACTTCTGCCTACCAGACCTCCATAACCCATTAACTGGGTAACAAGGTACTTCATTGGAAGACTGGAGTCAGATTTACTGGCTTCTGACTATCCGTAACGACTGCCAAAGATCTACAAATGATAGCCGCATGGGCCGATCTTCAAGGTTAAGCAACGCTTGCCAAGGTTGGTCTGTGGATGGGTGACCATCTTAACATACCGAGTTTCCTCTGTGCCTCGGAAAGCCGTTGGTCCCGGCTGTTATTTGTAGATCTTTGGCAGTTTGTCGACACGGTTGGCGCAATGGTTGAGCGATCGGCTGCTGCGCCGCGTGTCGTGGGTTCGATTCCCGCACGGAACAAATATTTGTATGGCCTACAGATAGTTGTTCCGGGTCTGTCTGTTTGTGTATGTGTCTTTGTATGTTTGTAAACGCACCCACGATACAGGAAAAATCCTAGTGTGGGGCAAAGTTTAAAAAAAAAAAGTCGTTACGAATAGTCAGAAGCCAATAAATTTGACTCCAGTCTTGCCATGAACTACCGTGTTACCCAGTTAATGGGTTGTGGAGGTCTGGTAGGGAGCCGCCCCTCGTAAAATATTCAGCTTAATCTAACATGATTGGAAGCCGACCCCAATATAGTTGGGAAAAGGCTAGGCGATTTTGATGAAAAGCAAAACTGCATTTCATTGGATTTGTGAAAAATTGTTGTTCCTTCCCAGGAATCAAACCGGTTGATTTTGAAAAAAACAAAACCTGTACTATTACACCATCCAAAAGTGTAGCTTATAAGGATCAAATTCTGGGAGGTAAAAACACATAGGAAACTAAAAAAAGCTCTTATTTTTAACAAATTAGTTTCAAAATTTTCGACTAAAGCTAACTATCGTTTAACTGACATTATTTAGATGAGATCCAAGACTGGAAGTTTATAACAATTCATATACATACATAGGTTACCGTTCTTATGTTAAACTATTTTAGCCCAAGTCCTAAACTTACCAAGTCGCTCCAAGCGCACATACTAATGTCCAACCGTGACGTGAGTTGAATTACAAATTGTGTGCCTAATCGCTTACATCTTCCTTTAGCTTATCAAACAAATGATATTTGAGCTCCATCGCTAAATCTCAGCTAAGCTTATCAAGCAAATTAATCTTTAATTACATGCACCTTCAGTTCACCGTGGTTAATTAGAAAAGGATGTTTGAGTTTAATTTCTGACTGAAAATTAAAATATTCATCGCTACCTTTGTTTTATTAATTAAACAATCGTAGTCACCAGAGGCTCTAGACAAAGTGCCATTCTATCAGCGAATGTGGTTGGTGAGTTGCAGAATTAGTTCGAAAGAGTCACCGTGGCCTTGGAACGCAAAGGGCATATGGATTCCTCCATATTATGCCCTTTGCATGACGGATGGGTTTTAGTAAGTAAGAATCTGAAACTCCCTTCCGTTCCAACCAGAGTGAAGTGATGGATTACCCATTTAAAAAAAATGCGGTTGTTGAAATCGCAAAATATAAGGGATTGGTCACGGTTCATTTTGATGGCATTTGTCAATCGTATACATTTTTGACGTTTTAATAATCTCCTTCGCTACGCTATATCTGACAGAATTTCTCTTTTCAGGAGCCTCAGGAATTGTCATAAAAGCATTTTCATCGTCTCACTGATCTGAACAGAAGGAATAGTGAGCTGTGAGGGCTTAGTGTGAGTTTTTTAACGTCTTCTCTATCTCGTTAACGTAAACGTTCACATACTACTCTGTCAAGAAAGTACCGGGAAAAGATCAATAATACACAAAATGTCTGTTATTCATCCAAATTTATTTTATCACCTTCAAAGTATGCTCCTTTAGAAACGATACACTTGCGCTAACGAATAATCCATTCATCAAAACATTTTTTAAACGCTGCTTCCGGAATTGAGTTCAGTTCTCGCCGCGAATTCTCCTTTATGTCTTCTATCGATTGAAAACGGGTGCCACGAAGTGGTAATTTGAGTTTAGGAAAAAGAAAGAAGTCAGCAGGAGCCATATCTGGTGAATATGGTGGTTGCTGGATGGTATTTGTTGAGTGTTTGGTTAAAAATTCGTTCACAATGATAGCCTTGTGCGAAGGCGCATTGTCGTGGTGCAAAATCCAAGAATTTTCTTTCCACAAATCTGGCCTTTTTCGTCGAATTTGCTCTCTTAAACGCCGCATAACGCTCAAATAATATTCCTTATTTACCGTTAGACCTTCCGGTAAGAATTCAGAGTGCACAACACCGCGATAGTCAAAGAAAATAGTCAACATGACTTTGACTTTTGATCGACTTTGGCGTGGTTTTTTCGGTTTCGGTTCAGTTGGAAGGCGCCACTCCGAAGCTTGTTGACTAGTTTGCATGTCAAACTCGTAAACCCACGTCTCGTCACCAGTAACAATGCGTTTCATGAATGTTGGGTCCGAACTGACTCGTTCTAGCATGTCCTCAGCGACTTTCATGCGATTGAGTTTTTGGAGAAAATTCAGATCTTTTGGGACTAGCCGAGCAGCAACATGTTTCATACCCAAATGATTACTTAAAATGGTACGGATCGACTCGTGAGATACAGAAAGTTCGGCGGCTATCTCTCTCAGAGTTGAATGGGGATTTTCAGTCACTATTTTCTTCACTTTTGCGATGTTAACTTCAGTTGTAGACGTTGACGGCCTACCAGAGCGAGGCAAATCTTCCATCACATCTCGACCGCTTTTGAACGCTTTGAACCACTCATAAGCACGAGTTTTTGATAAAGTCGATTCACCGTAAGCCTTCTGTAACATTTTCAGTGACTCCGAACACGAAATTCCATTGGCGATGCAAAATTTAAGACAAACTCTTTGTTCGATATTTTTGTCCATTATGAAATTCGCAATACACACTATATATGATATTACTAAAACCAGCACTGTATTTAATATAAATAACAGATGCAACTCAAACTCCGCGCCAAAATGGAAAACAGTTGTGCCAATCTAACAACTACAAAAAAACTAAAATTTGCATTTGGAACCATAAACAAATCATCCATTCCCGATACTTTTTTGACTGAATGTATGTCAAATTACATAGAAAAAAAGGTTATCCGTTATTGCCACCAGGCGGCGCTTATTTTTTTTAATTTTTATTTGTAATGGGTTTGCTCTTGACTCTAGCCTATGTCAGAGATGACAGAGACAAAGTCTACGATGGAGCGAGCCTACCCAGAAGGAGCCTGTTCACTCTAACTTTGAAGAGATTAGGGTTGTAAGCTTTCGGAAACACAGACGCAGGCAGAGAGTTCCACTCCGTTGCTGTGCGCATTATAAAAGACCTTTGAAAACGCTTAGTGCGAATTGGTGGAATAGCCACAAGGTAGGGATGGTAAGATGCAGTGCGTCTGGATGTCCGATGGTAGAAGGGGGCCGGTGGGATGAGGTCGTGGAGTTCTTGGGCACACTCACCGAAGTACAATCTGTAGAAGACCGACAAGCAGGCAACCTTACGGCGATGAGCCAAGCTATGTAGCTTGGCATCCACCAGCCAGTTTTACGTCGCCGATGAGCCTCTTAGCTCTGCTGATACTTAGCTGAGCCATCCCAAAGGTGGCTACAATACTCCATGCAGGATCGGACTTATTCACTTTCAATACAAATTGGCGATTACGCTAACGCGATCGAGAACGTAAAAAACTCATGCAAAGCCTTCTGAAGAATGCTTTGCGACCCATCATGCTCAAGCGAAATAGACTTTACTTGAAGTAACTATTCTTCTCCAGAAACTACGCAAATTCAGTGGCGGTTTTCAACCTGGAAAAAGGCACAGAGACTTAAATTAATCAAAGTATTTAATTTGAAATAGGGCTACATGGCTACTTATAAAACGTTAGAAGTCTGGCGCACTGTCTAACTGGAGAGGTCTTGGTAGCCCATTATTTCTAAAATTGCAAATCATCTACTATTCTTGGTGTACAATCCAGTATATTCTAACTATCTTGACAAATCGTTCAGCCGCATAGTAGCATTATTACACGTTCTGGAGTCGCGACCACGTACCGGAAGACGTAACGTTGGAAGGCATCTCATAAGATGGCCCGATGACCTGATGAAGGTCGCGGGTAGCCGATGGATGCGTGACGTACAGGACCGGTTACTGTAGCGACACTTGGGGGAGGCCTATGTCCAGCAGTGGACGTCTTTCGGATGATATGATGATGATAATGACACGTTACATTCTTGGCAGATCGCAGAGGAGCTCGTGGCTAAATAATAACAGCCGCACGGGTCGATCTTTAAGGTTAAGCAACGCTTGCCATGGTTGGTCTGTGGATGGGTGACCATCTTAACATACCGAGTTTCCTCCGTGCCTCGGAAAGCACGTTAAGCCGTTGGTCCCGGCTGTCATTTGTAGATCTTTGGCAGTCGTTACGGATTGTCAGAAGCCAGTAAATCTGACCCAGTCTTGCCAAGAAGTACCGTGTTACTCAGTTAATGGGTTGCGGAGGTCTGGTAGGCAGCCGCTCCACGTAAAACACTGGTATTCAGCTGAATCCGGTTTGACTGGAAGCCGACCCCAATATAGTTGGGAAAAGGCTAGGCAGATGACATTCTTAGCAGGTCGCAGTCATTATTAGACTCTCGACGTGAGGCCCGCTTTTATATGCGGCGCCATTTTTCTCCAATAGCTCCTTTCATAGTATGTTTGTGCTGTTTAGCTGAATTAGCTTTTAATACAGTTTCTGTAACAACAAATTAATCACGAATTCAAAATGAGAAATACAACTACTTATCCCTTTGTTGTCCGACACAGCATTTACTGATATGCAATTAATTGAATCAGCAATAATGTGCCCGCAGCATTAGATCGGTATATTAGAATATAACTTAATCCAATTATGTGAACTGCACCAATTAATAGTTAAACGAGCATTGCAATGTATAATATCGCTTTAATGTATTTGTGCAATGTTTGCGCAGATGTTGTGGTAAGGACGATTACGTATGTATGAATCAATAATTTTCCAAGATATGAATAGGCATGACGAATGGGTGTGTACTGAAAGTATGCATGTAATGGTTCTAGTATGAAAGAGTTTGGAGCTTGCCCTTGGATTCGGAAAAAGTTGTGTAGGACTGAAAATAACTTCTAAATACTTGTATATGAGACAAAATGTCATGCACTCGTAAGCGTTTAGGAACCGGTATTAAAAGAGAATTTGGGTTGAAGCTATCTCACTCATGCTACCTGTTAGCTATTACGATCAAACAAGTTTTCTTTTGACCTGGACCTGGACAATTACTAAGCCTCCGCTGCCAGTCCGTTCATCCGTCTATTTTTCAGTGGGCTGCATCTCGTGATGGGCAGCGGGGATAAGCAGACCGTTGAAATATCCCAAGATTATGAATGACTACTGAGTTTTAAAACAAAATTAAATTAAAGGCGTATACAAGGCGTTTTAAAACAAAATTAAATTAAAAGCGTAACGCAACAAAGAATTCATATCACAGGAAATGAATAGTGGCTAATAACATCGGCAAATCATGATTAAATCATCATTTTAACTTCTGTGTATAAAACGTCCATAAACATTATTTTTCTCTCACGTAAAGTAATATAGCAATATATTTTTTTTTAGACTGGTGTGTCTGTTTTTATAGCTTTTATCTCACATTATATCTCAAGAAACAGGCTAAAATTAATTAATTTATTTCATGCTTTGATGTACGTCAAACATCAATTATTTGTCAAATAATTAAACTTGACAGCCTACGAAAAAAAATCAGTTTCAAAACTGGCTACTTCTCGCGACTTCATCTGCTTGAATTTCAGAACTAGGTCAAAAGAAAAATGAGAATAGGTAATTAAAAAAATTATAACCTATAATCATAAAGAGGGAAATGAGGTCAGAGGCCTCAACACCTACTTTAAAAGAAATGAAGAGTAAATTTATAGTTGTCAGTCCCGAAAATTTTACTCCTTAATGATTTTGACCTCCTTGTTGTTTCTTGCTCATAATTCTAGCCACAAACTTACTTATCGTGATTCAGGCATTGACGCCTTTATTTAGATGATTTGATGTAAAATGTTGCTGCGTACAGAAAGAATATTAATTTTAAAAACCAATCAATATATATTAGTCCGGTCAAATTAGACCAAGAAATAGGAGTGAAGTTACAATAATTCGCACACAGCTCAAAATAAGTAGGATTGTTCAAAACACTTTCATAAATGAAATCTAAAAAAGCCTCATCGATCCGATTCATGGAAAAAAATTACTTAGTGTTAAAGGTTACAAAAACGTGTTTTTTGCTGTCGATTTTCAGTACAGTATCTATCTATCTTTTTTTTTGGAAAAGCCCGCCACACATTCCCAACCATTGCAACTCCTGAAAGCCAGAATCAACAGTGGTGACCACCAGAAAAACGCAGAGCCAGTGAAACTCGACGATTCCCAGAGAAACGATTCAACTGTCTCTGATCCTGCAATTAAATTAATCAGAAAAGTGCAGGAGTAGGAAAAAAATATATATATAAATTCCACTTCCCTCCGTACCAAGCAGGAGACAGAATAGAACTAGGCCAATAGGCCAATAAGCCCAGTTGCCAAGCACCACGGATTACATCTTACCACTAAAACTAATGGGTCCTAAATGAGGGCTACCGTTTTCGGGCTCACCAGTTGCCGCCATTGGCGAGTGAGGAAAAAGATGTTATTATGCGCTCGTGAGCAAAGTTAGAGCTAAGATAATAATAATGCCGTAAACGCGCGGATAAATACAACATAGATAGTGCCGCAGTGTTACGCAGACACATTTTGTTCAGAAAAAAGGACATAATACATATTATTTTCGACACAAAAAAACTCTAAGCAGTGGTCAGTAGAACCATAACTTTATCTGCCATAGTTAGGCCATTTTAGTAAAATATTCACAAAAATCAAAACAAATAAGTGAATAAATCTCGTCGAAAGCCGACCAACAGTGAAATTGGACATATCGAAGATCTCACGCTACACTAGCGCCTCTAGCGGTGAATCCAAACGCGATAGCCTTCATTGTGAGCTACTTTTGATTCTAGTAATAGGTATGGCAAAATCGCTTGAAATTTGTTCTGATTTGTATCGCGACAATCCGCTTTTTGGTTCTTTCATCTAAAGCGCCGTGAGCCCGCGTTTGCAAAACGTACGTCGTAGGCGCGGTAAAAATACGCCGTGTCCATAGAATCTTGCATTATTACATACCATCTGCGATGAATATGATTTGGATGCTCTTCAATTGTATTAGAACTTTCGAATGAAGTTAAAGCAATGATCAATGTCTTGAAAACTCCCGAAAACAGAATGGCGGCCTTTGAACTGCAATCTTTGCCCTTAGCTTGGTGGCAAAATAAAGTTTAACATCCGATTTGACCACCTTATATATCAATAACGGAGGAGCTCATGGCTAAAGAATAACAGCCGCACGGGTCGATCTTCAAGGTAAAGCAACGCTTGCCAAGGTTGTACTGTGGTTGGGTGACCATCGCAACACACCGAGTTTCCTCCATGCCCCGGAAAGCACGTTAAGCCGTTGGTTCCAGCTGTCATTTGTAGATCTTTGGCAGTCAGAAGCCAATAAATTTTATTCTATCTTTAAAAAGGTTATTAATAAAAGTATTGATATATGTTAAGATAATTTGCTTGCAAGCAACCCTGAATCATTTGACGGTATGAAGTAGTTGACGGGGTGTCGCTATATTCGATTTTTTGAACTTTTGATGAGGGAGAACGAGGAGAGTGTGCGGTGCGGTCGGGGAGAGAAGGATCTTCCTAAATGGCTAATTCACGCCTTTTGAAGTGTCAGAAATTATTAACTTGTGCTCTTAATTAAAAATGTGACGCAGACGAAGTTTAGCGGGTGGCAAAATAAACAAAACCAACTTCAACTCCTTTATTTGGTTACGGAGCGACAGACACCGCCAAAGATCTTTTAAAACTTCACATATTTTACAAAAATCTTTAAAACTCTACAGGATACGAGTATGTATGTCGGTGAAGTTAGTTCGTATTATGAGAGGCAGTGCATCTGACGGGCAGACTAAAAAATGCAGAGGCTCTTTAGTTCAGTAAACATCGCTTTTGTGATATAAGATGCGGCCATGCGGGAGAATCGCGCATGACTGTGTGATTTTTTCTAGCTTTTGAGGTCTACAGTTTGGAAGGTTCTTTTTTTTTAGAGTTAGTTGGATTGTGTAGGACATTATTATGTGTGCCTTTGAGTCGTTTGAAGTCTGGATTATGGTGAGAGTTTGTTGCTTTTGTGGTTGAATTTTTTAATTGCATTATTTTGAATAACAGATTCTTTTTGAAGTTTTGACGTTTAAATTTTTTGCTTACAAAACCTATTTAGAAAAACAAATAAAAGTTTTTATTAAAATAAGTCACTTAACTAATTTGTAATGCCAATTCGTTAATTCAACGTCACTTGTATACTTTTTAATAACTTGATAAGTCTTACCTCATTTAAACAACGCGTGCCTATGAAATAGTAAAAAAACCGGTGCAAGTTATTAAATTATTTATTCTGAGCAATAATGACTCATATAGTGTCAGTAACAATAAATAAACTTACAGCTATGTTAGTGACACAGTACAACAACAACTACATTAATACACACAACAAAATAATCACTGCTTCAGCATCCCAGTCCAGCCTCAGCAGTCATGCCCAGGATGCAATTGGAACTGGCTCGCACCCTGCGCACCAGGGACGAGCATCTTTTACGCATTAATGTATAAAAGCAATCAATGCGCGTTTCCGCAAACATACTTGATGCTCTACAGAAGCGAGGCAGCCCCATTAATACCCTGAAATCATTATTATACTGAATGCAACTGTACGATCTTTGCGTAAAATCCGGCTACAGGTGTAAATTGAGGAAAAAAACTTTCTAAAAAGTGTGTTTTTAACCATCGTGGAAGCACGCTTAGACCAGTAGGGAATCATATTCGATCTGACCGATTTCGCCCTTCGCTCTCTCTTTCAAAGTCGTTATCGTCTTTAAGGGTAGTGATCAACACATGCCCAAGGTACTTGAATGAGTGCACCCTCGATAACGGTACACCATCCAACTCTTTTGGTGGTACCCTGTCTGGACATTTCTCACCAGCTCCAAACACTATAACTACACTCTTTTGTACATTATACAACAGGCCATGAGCACTGGTGTGTCTTTCACACACACTCACAAGCTTCCTCAGGCTACAGACTGAGACACTGAGCAGCACCATGTCATCCGCATAGCTTATGTTGTTGACACATACGCCATCAATACAACATCCGACTCTGGTGCTACTCAGCTCCACAATCAACTGGTCCATATACAGGTTGAAGAGTGTAGGAGAAAGATATTCTTCACAATCTTTTTTATATGTATAGCAGAACACACAGTCGTATTACAAAACATATAGAACCAGAGAGCCTAACTGCTCACGTCTCCCGAGACATTCAACCCACAATTACACGGAAACTTTTCGAATCAATTAACTCTAAAGTTAATTCAAAAACATACAAACTCCGTCGTTGTGATATAATCGCGGATAAGTCTGCTTCCCTTACAATTTGTGGACTAGCGTTAATGAGACTTAAGTTTATCTTCTTAAGAGTTCTTCAAACTCAAAATCTTGGGAAACTTCGGTACTCCTTCAATGTCTCTCGTTAAGCTCTGTGTATGGTGTGATTTGATATTTTCATGCGGAGTCATTTAAAAGTGTTGTATATAACTCGTAATAATAACAGTAGTAGTGTCTGCTCCCGACTTTTTTTTCGTGTGTTTATAAAAAATGTGTGAAGATTTTTTTAAAGTAAAATAAAAGTAGCTTTATTTCCTTCTACAATTTGTAATTATTAGTGTATTTTTCTTGATTTAGTATGGTTATTTATGTACAAGGACCACTAGCAATGGCGGTGAAAGCCAACTCCATTCGGAGGAGGCTTTTTTAAAGTAGTTAGTAGCAAATAATTGAGCCACATCATGCGCCGCCCTATGGAGTACGTTGGTCGGACATGCATGAATATTGCTGTTCTTGGGGCTAGGTCCCGTGGTCGCCCTCGCAAGCGCTGGCTGGACATCGTCAAGTCCGACATGAGAGCCAATGGAACGGACGATCAACGACGGATGGATTGGACGGATGGAGAAGGACGTTCATGATCGGGCAAAGTGGAGGAAGCTAAGTAGAAAGGCGGACCCTGGCAATGGCCGGGATGAACGCCAGGTGGAAGAAGAAGTAGTAAATAAAAGAGCGTGTAAACAAATGTTTTAGATTTTTTTTTATTTGATATGGATTTGCTCTTCACTCTAGGTCAGAGATGACAGAGACAAAGTCTACGATGGAGCGAGCTTATCCAGAAGGAGCCTGTTCACTCTGACTTTAAAGAGATGAGGTCTATAAGCGTTCGGAAATACAGACTATTTTGCTGTGCGCGCATTATAAAAGACTTGAAAATGCTAAGTGCGAATTGGTGGAATAGCAACAAGGGGATGGTAACTTGCAGTGCGTCTGGGTGTCCGATGATAGGGAGTTCTTGGGTACACTCACCGAAGTACTCACTCGAAACTTGATGCTTTTTAATACTATTCTTGAGATTGGCCTCTTGTCGGTGGGTACTAAAAATAATTATTTTTCGACTTTTTTCTTCAGTAAAATTACCTAAGTAATTTTTATTTTCCCCGTTTGTCGAGTAAAAATTAATATCACAATCGGTTAGAATTAATTATTCGTTATCACAAGCAATTCTTTGTATTCGTTAAAACTAGACAGTGGAAGGTACACATATTTCTATGAAAAAACAACAACAAGGTTATTTCTAAACTATATTTCAGTAAATTAAAGCGCATTCATTGTAAACCGTATTGCTTAATCCATCTGATAAATAAATACAGCAAAACACTGGAATGTACCAAACACGTGCCATATTGTTTACGAAACAAAAAAAAAATGGCGAAAAGAGGATTTCGTTCAGTTTGAAAAAGGCTAGCTGTTAGCATAAAGGCAGTGCAAAGACTATGCAGGCTATTCAATTTAGATAGTGGCCCAGACACAGGCGAAAGATGTTATTCGAGAATTTTCATTAACTCAGAAATATTCTGTTCGTTGCCTTTAAGTAAAATTGGTATAAAAAGGTGGAAATCTTGTTATCTTGGTGCATAATGCCGTCCCGTGTGAAGCATGTTTTAGTGCAGACTTGAGTTTATGAAATGCAATTATATTTTATGAGTCGCTAAGTAAGAGAGTTGTGTAATTTTCACGCTCATTTAATTTTCTACTTTGGGAATAATTTTGTGCTAAATTATAAGATGAGTGAATTAAACAGACTTTTTATTGTTGTTTTTGATATGCAAATGGCTAAGCTGTATCTTGCCAATAAGGCAAAGAAGAAACGATTGAAAATAGTCAAAGTCGGTAATTTATTTCCGTATCAAAACATTCACAACGACCACATTACGAAATACGGTAAAATAAAATAAATTAATCCTTTCCGAAGTATAAAACAATCTACTCAGGATCTGTCCAACATTCAAAAGGAAATGAATATTTTTCATTAGAGTGAATTTACACTCTATTGAAAAATATTCAATAAATTCGGGAATCAATTACATCTTTCGAAGCACAATTAAACAAGAAATAAAAATAAATTTTAAGCGACAATTTTGTTGTGACCTGACTATGCAGACTTGAGTTTATGAAATGCAATTATATTTTTATGAGTCGCTAAGTAAGAGAGTTGTGTAATTTTCACGCTCATTTAATTTTCTACTTTGGGAATAATTTTGTGCTAAATTATAAGATGAGTGAATTAAACAGATTTTTATTGTTGTTTTTGATATGCAAATGGCTAAGCTAGGAAGTGTCTTGCTAATTTATTATTTTGTAAGTACTATATTTCAAATATCAGAAAGCAAAATAAGGCAAAAAAAAACGAGTGAAAATAGCCAAAGTCGGTAATTTATTTCCGTATAATATTCAATCGAAATCAAAACATTCACAACGACCACATTACGAAATACGGTAAAATAAAATAAACTAATCCTTTCCGAAGTATAAAACAATCTACTCAGGATCTGTCCAACATTCAAAAGGAAATGAATATTTTTCATTAGAGTGAATTTACACTCTATTGAAAAATATTCAATAAATTCGGGAATCAATTACATCTTTCGAAGCACAATTAAACAAGAAATAAAAATAAATTTTAAGTGATCAATTTTGTTGTTACCTGACTATTTCATAACATGGAAGATTTTCCGAAGCGGGCTGCAGTGGAATTCAATTTGCTGGTATCAGACACCTGGCTTTGTTCGTAATGGTGTTGTCAAGACCAATATAGAGTATAACCGGGATGACCAAGAAAGGATTTCAAGGTTAAAAACTTCGTTGAAGAAAATAGTGTTTATATATAAGATAAATGATATTTATTTTTGCAAATAGGTTTTTTTTTTAAGGATAGGAAATCATCAAATGACCCTTCCCGCTCTGGGTGAAGCAAGAGGGAGTGTCAGACTCTTACTGACTAAAACCCATCCGTGTTCCTCCTGGTGCCCTTTGCGTTCCAAGGCTACGGTACCTCTTTCGAACAGATTCCGCAGCCCCAGCAGGCACCTGCTCTAGCGGGCCCCGTCTTCCACGCTGACATCTCTTTGAGGCGTGCTGGGATCGCAGCGCGCCGCCGACCCGGGCCTAGTTCTGATTAGACGGCGAGCCACCCACTGCTCGCCGTCCGCAGGCCCGCTAATGCAAATAGGTTACAAGTAACTTTTTTACACATCAATATTGTTTTTTCATATTATTTTTGATTAATCTAGATGAGGCCAGTGTTTCCTAGCTGACTACCCTGAGAATAAACACCGAAACAAAGTCAGAGGTCGCGTTCTTGTCTTCGTCTAAGGTGGCCTTATTGTCTAGTATACAACGTGAAACAGAATAAACGCAACTTTTAACTGTAAAGAGGTCATCGTTGTGAGCAACTTGTAGCATGGGATTTTTTTTTTACTATCGAATAGGCTTGCGTATGACCGTTATCTCACCTGTCAAGCGATGATGTGGTCGAAGATGGACTACGCTCACCTAGAAGTAACCTATTCACTCTTGACTTCTCCCAGGTTGTAGCTATCAGGAACACACTAATACATTCACACACACACACACACACACCTACACTTATACATTCACGCACACATACACACACTCATAAATTCACCTGGTGCAGACCTTTTTGTTTGTTTTATTTTAATTCTTTTTATTTATTTTTTTGAGCATTCTTTTTGATTTTGTCTAGTTTTTACGTGTAAATTTACTTAATTTATAAAACAAGTTAATACCTAGTCGTCACGTAGATAAGATATGGAAGAGCGGAGTCTCCTAATACAGGCTTTAATTTGCTTAAAAGGAGGCTCCAATCACTAGTTGTTAAGGAATACTTGTTAATATGAATAAACCATTATTATTATCATTATAAGTTCGTACGTCTATCACGTTCGAACTTATAGCACGCGGTTTTTAAGGTCGCGAACTTACTCGGCTCGACGTCGGTGATACACTTGAAAGCTTGCTAATTACTCTGGTACCAGGGGGACCGCGATGACGTCAATGGAGAAATAGGTATTATTATTCAGGAATAATATTTTTTTATAGCCAGGCAGGATCAGTGTCACAAAACAAAGTAATGGCTCGCGGCTCACGGCGTTGACAGACATGTGAGCCGAGGCGAGCTACGAGCATTTCAAACCTGTTGGACCGCCAACGAACTTACTCGGCAGATTTTATGTACGCGTACTTACTGTGTCACACGAGCGAAAAAGGTCGTCGAGCCACAAGTACGCCTACTTGCTCGCACGTCCGTCACCCATTTCACACGTTGTATAACATTTTCAGCAATTAAACCGTCACTGTACAAGTTAAAAAATAAAAGCCTTTAATATTGTAATAGATCCACATCCCAATTTTGATGACCAACATTAATCTATCTACAGAGAAAAAATCACCAATTTGTCCTACAAATTGCTATAATATTATTTTTAACATCCACCTAAATTAGTGCTTCATAAAATTTTCACTTCCCTGCACAACAGACAGGTATGGCAACAAGATTGAAAAATATCACGACATGCCGTCAAAAATTGGAATTCCACCACAACAGCGGAAAGCCTCTAAAACGGATGGAGGGATCTAAAAATCCCTCGAAAATCCCGGGATTGACCATCACTATTCCCGGGAACAGGATCACAGATATTTCACTTCATAAATTTCATCTGGTACCGTCGTAATTATAGAACGAGAATGCCTCCAGATGGATTCTGTTTTAAATTCTTCGCGAATCAAAATTAATTTGGCTAATTTCATCGTGCCGGTTCGCTTCCTGATTAGATCTTTGGCGTGTTTTGTTTTATTTTGGTTTTAATGATTGTTTGATAAAATGAGTATGTTAAAAAATAATTTTGTTTTTTTGGATAATATTGTAAAATCAAAGAAAAATATTTTTTTAAATGAATGTGCAATTTTTTTTTTTACTAATTGACCAGCGCAACTTTGTCTGCTCCACTCCTATTGGTCTTAGCGTGATAACAATATCCTGTAGCCTTTCTCGATAAATGGGCTATCTAACACTGAAATAATTTTTCAAATCGGACCAGTCCAGAGATTAGTGCGTTCAATCAAAAAAACATACAAACAAACTCATCGATTTCATAAGTCGATTAGAATTACCATCATCAAAATCAAAATACAAATGTATGTTATGACTCTGACAATCTTAGTTAGAAACAGAAAAAAACCATCACTTTAATTTCTTTTTCAACCCGAAGCCAGTAAGTTACATTTTAATTACCACAAAATATTAAACTGAAACACCACCCGACGCACCAAAAGTTTAGATTAAAACCAGCACCAAAACCCAAACTTCGGAACTCAAGGCGACAGATTAAGACAGTTCCTATTAAACGTCTGAAAGTTAACGAACAAACAAACTGTCCCACGTCGCCGTCTGCTAAACCGTCATAACGCACACTTTGAATTTCCCGACGCGGTCCGAAAACCAATTATTGTTGAGAACAGTGGTGCCAACCTTTTGTGCAAAGTCTCCTTCCTACTTGCTGAGTTTAATAATTTCTGGGCGGTAAAATAATTGCAGGTTGGACGTTGAAATACGTGTGGCGAGTTCGCCGAATGTTGGCGGTTTCGACGAAAACTTGTGCTTAGTGGACTGGGCGAGCTGTGCTTTGTATGTTTGGTTGTAGTGATTTATCCTGGTGAATTAATGATGCACTAAAACTTCCAGTTACAAACAGTAGATTTCTCGAACTTCGAAACTCCGAAGTTAACTCATTCTGTAGACCATTTCTCTGAAAACAGAAGCTCTTCCCTTTTGTTCCTCCGTTACCCAAAGTAAAAACCCATTACTGTCAATAAAATAAACGTTCATAAAAAGAAACTAAAGTAACACACTTCTCCATTTTTTCCACCAATATCAGCAGCTTAACCTACCCCTAGGGGCCTAGTGTAGGACCAAATAAGCCGGTCGATAACCTATTAAACGCCTACCAAACCTTTTTGTAACACGGTCTACAATAAATGGGATACTTCAGCAAAAATGCTCCCCGATTCTGACAACCGAAAATCCATTTCGCGATATCTGACAGAGGGATAATTTGATATGATGGAGTAGAAACGACAAAAACAAACAAAAGTAAACAACCTATGTTATTTTGCCGAAAGAAAATGTAAATATCGGAATTCTTACGCAATTAGGACGATTGGCTTGTTTGGTTCTCCATTGGGCATTCATTTTATGGTACGCTTCATTTTCCTGATTCGTTTTTGTTTTGATCGGAAGATAAACACTGTACGTACTTTGTTGTTCTTTAGCATATTATTTTTCGATACAAATTATTCCATAATTGGAAGCAGTTCTAATTTTACCTGTGTTTCCAATTAAATAGTAAATGTGTTGTTTGGTTCCAAGAAAAATATAAAATGTAGCACCAATATCCGTCCAAGGTTTCCTTCTTTTTAGGTCTAATTTTTTTAACGGCCTGTCACACCTTTTTTATTCCTTTTTATTAACTTCGGACCTAATACTGTTACTCAATGGGTTTTATTTATAAAAAAAACTTTCTAAACATTTGATGAAGTTATAGAGCTAGTGAAGTTAAGCTTAAAAAAAAAAAAAATATTTATTCATTTGGGCTACAATATAGTCCATTTCTTTAACAATACTACCACAAAACTAGTGTTAGCAGTACACAAAAAAGACTGAAAAGTGCCTGTTTCACCACCTACGATTAAGTTCCCATTAATTTACTTGGAAGATAATTCCATACAAATAATGTTCCTTTTTCGAATTTATTCGGTGAGTATTGGTTACTCGGAGATCGTGAAACAGGCCCTAAAACAAACAATTATAGGTGTCTGAGGTAGGGTGTATGTTTTTAGAATTAGCTATGAGAGTTTGGAGTTTTTTTTTTAAATAAGATTGTATTACATTTCCAACCTCAGTTACCAGTTCCAGTTAACCTATAATTTACAGATTATTATCTAAACGTATATATCACACCTAAATCCCAACTTAAACGGCGATGTTCATTAGGCGGATTTAGTTAATCATCCGTTGGTATTCAGGGCACGGCGTTATGGCCCATACCACCCATACTATTATATTTGGGACACTTTGGCATGCGTTTGATGGGTAAACGTCCGTAGTCGTTGGCACAGATTCAAATTATAGAGACTTGAGGGGCTTACGTGGATTTGTAAAGTTTGTTACCTATATTGTTTGACCCAAATATTTGGGAGATTGTTTACTAGAATCCACATATCAAAAAAGGGTGCGTTTTAAAGCTTTCGTGTATCTAGCCTTCACATTTTATGCTTGCTTTATCTGGGTTTTTAGGAGTCTGTACCAAAATGATAAAAAGGAACCCTTATGGTGCAAGTCTGTGTGTCGCCTGTCACAGCTGATTATCTCAAGAACTACTAATGCTATCAATTTGGAATGTGGAATAGATTTAGATGCCGTTTGCCCAACTAGTTTGTTAATAAAAAAGAAAATTTTAGAGAGTCTCATTTTGGAATTGTCTCCTCGAGCCCTTTATCTTAACATCCCACTCGAAAGTCTTTGAAGAATTTTTTTTTGGAAGACGTAATGTGGTGGCAAAAATTGGCCATTTAAATTTTTATATACCCAGTGACTCTCTCATAATCAAGACGAATCTAAGGAAACCTCTCAAGCCAAAATCCATCGAGCCGTTTAGGCTACAGAGCGTGCCAAAGAAATAAACATACATACACACACTCGAAAAAAAAAATACATAACCCTTCTCACATTCTCAAAAAAAAACTATTTTTGTGACAGTAAAGAAAAAAATATCGATAAGATTTCAACAAAAACTGATCCCTACCTCGATAGATGGCGTTGGGATCGAAATAGATCGCGCTATGGTTTCGTTACCGCGGGAACATGACTACCGCGCGGGCGCGCTGCTAAAGTTGCCATCAGGAGGGTCTTAACTGACTCGACTGAACAGCGAGTGATGATTAAGGAAATGATCCCAGTGATTATAATCCGCTCACTCGGTTCTCAACTATCGCAGAGAATCGAGTCGAATAACTGACGCTGTTTTGGCCTTTAACTCATTGAAATGAAACTGATACGCCAGGTGGCGCCACTAGTTGCTGCGGAAGATGCATGTTTGATTTGATGATAAACGAGACTCGTTCAATTTCGATAATAAGGGGCTATCATAAAATAAATACTGACTGACCTGTTGTCGAACAAGTAATATCACATATTCCTGCAATTCTCAGGAAAACGGGTTTCCAGCAAAAAAAAACTAGGAAGTATGGATTAATGCTAAACAAATTAAATTTTTATCGAAATTATTTTGTTCAATATAAATTAAGTATTTGCTAACATTTTTTTTATTGTACCTTTACGCGACCAAATTTTGCGTCATTTGTGATAATTTTTAACTCAATCGGTTACTTATCGGTAGAACCTATTGATAGTAAAGTTCGAGACCTTACTGGGTACTCATTCATCAAAACAGTTATTTATTAATTTATTTTTGGAACTGTCCATGATATAGATACCACACGGTTACGTTTGGTAGCCAATTATAGAGCGACTTCGAACGAGGAGTTTAATCGCAGTCGCGACTCCCTTCTTTACCGTTTTGGTACTTACCTTTCAAAATAGTTATAGTTTGATGACTCTTACTTAACATGGCTTGTTTATATTTAATTTTTATTTCAATTAGTAGATTAGATATAGCTATTTATATACATGAGTCCGCGCTTCTCAAATGCTTATTAAATATCACCGACTTAAAACTGCAATATTCTACACCGCAATGTTAAAATTCTCTGACAAATATTGGCCTCGTCGGTGAAAGCTTAAAAATATTTCACATTTATATGATAGTAGGGAAACCCTCGGTGCGCGAGTCCGACTCGCTCTTAATCGGTATTTTGAAAGCAATGATGACACGCACACATGCAAATCTTGTTTAAAATCTACAATACGTACTGTCAAAATTGTTTCAACTTTACTTGCTGAAACCTATTTATTTGCAATTCGAATTCATAGCGAAATGTATAATTGCGCTAACAAATTTATGTACTGCCATCTTTTGTGATATCTAAACCAGTTTTCTTAACAAAGCAAAGTGCTACACTAATACAGCACAGCACAAAGCAAATTATACAGCTCTTGATGCAACATCAACCTCCCAACTGACATAGGATAATGTATACCAATGTATTTAGTCTCGCTCCAACGTTTATCAGTACTAACTCTAGTCTCTCATGACTCGAACGTTAGTCGACCTAGGACTGAATTTAGTCGTCAGATATCTCTACTTATATCGCGTCTAATATCTCAGATTTGTCGACGGTCCTATTCTGTAGCGACAGAAATGGGTTTTGCGTAGGCTAGAGAAAATTCATTCTGGAGAATAATTTGAAGAATCTTAAATGTCAATTTACATACTCATATATTTGTAATCTATACTTCTATACTTAACTAGTTGACCCATGCAACTTCATCTGCGTCACAATTTTCATTACTGCTCCGCTCCTATTGGTCATAGCGTGATGATATATAGCCTATAGCCATCCTCGATAAATGGGCTATCTAACACTAACTGGTTTACTTGAACGCGCTAATCTCAGGAACTACTGGTCCGATTTGAAAAATTCTTTCAGTGTTAGATAACCCATTTATTGAGGAAAGCTATAGGCTATATATCTTTCCGGTAAGATCAATAGGAGCGGAGCAGTTATGAAAATTGTGACGCAGACGAAGTTGCGCGGGTAAAATAGTTTGTTAAATAGTAACAACTTTTTTAAGTATGGGAAATCATCAAATGATTCCTCCCGCTCTGGACGGAGCAGAAGGGAGTGTCAGACTCTTTACTGACTAAAACCCATCCGTGTTCTTCCTAATGCCCTTTGCGTTACAGGGCCGCGGTGCTTCTTTCGAACAAATTCCACAAAATAATGTATAATAACATCTATCAGAGGTTATAGAAAATTCATAACAAAAATAGATGTGACAGAGTTAAAGATTTCATGTCGCGTCACTCGCGTCACTGGTTTGCAAGTAACCAGGCATTGTGTTAAAATCTGCAAGACAAGTCTAACAAATTAGAACAGTCATGAAGATAAAGCATGAACTTAACCAGCGCTGCACCAGCAAATTCTGAAGCGCTTCATGCATTCCACCGATTCCTTCCACCATATATTAAGTGCAAAGTACCGAATAGTGGTGCGGGGACCGTCTCGGGCATGCATTACGTTCTAATCCCGGGATGAGTTCAAGTGTGACACTGAATATTAAACGGGCTTTTGGTAGGTCACCCTGGATTAAATGATCCCCGAAACTTTGCCAAGAACGGACCAACTTTAATTATGGTTTAATCACGATAGTTCAGATTTGCGTCAGTGTTTTTGAGATATTGAGTGATACTAGGCGTGATTTGGGTCGTTGACGTGGATTAAAATAAATTGATGGCATTATTGTGATTTGAAATTCTCTGAATTCTCAGCATTGTTTGTTTGTTTGCGGTGCCCTAACATGGTTCATGCGCAAAACGAGACAATAAATGAAATTATAAAGTGTGCTGTGTGCATGAGAGCAAATAAATAAGAAATAAGTGTCAATAATGTGTCGATGCGTCACCGGTACATGGTGGACATCCCACTTACACGCACAAAACGTTTTGGGAACACATTCATAGTGCATACAGCTAAGGAGCGGAATTCCCTGCCGGAGTCTGTATTTCTTGATAGCTATAACCTGGGAGTTTTTTAGTCAAGAGTACACCCTCAGAGTAACCTATAACTTCTAGGCACACTTGCCTAGAAGTAATAGGTTACTTCTAGGCAAGTGTGCTCCATCTTTGACCACATCATCGCTTACCATCAAGTGAGATAGTGGCCAAAGGCGTGCCTATCAAAAATAAAAAAAAGACATCGTTATAGCGCCTGAGAAGAATCGAAATTATTGCGGAAACATTCCATCAGAACCTTTCACCAAAAACGATAAGCACCCAAATCAAAACATAGCACCCACAACGCCTCACACTTATCTTAAACACATGTGTATTGTAAGAAATAATTCACCGAAGGAAAATCCCTTTCCTGCAACTTATATCAGAACTATTGTTCGCCACAATAGCGGAGCTGATTCCGTCAGGCGTTCACTTGATGTAATGCCGTCACTAAACATTGGGGAAGTGGGAAACTTTGCTCTCTAGTTTTGCGAATTGCGCCGTTATGCGCATAAAAATATGGAGGAAAAAGGCTCACACTTATGTGATATATGAAGAGGGCTGTATATGACGTTGAGCGGTTTAACTTTGGAGTGAGAAAAGAGAGTAGAGGCGGTGTTATTATGGCATGAACCTAATTAAGGTCTTTATAACGGTATGATTTTTAAATTAGGTGTACTGGCGTGATGTTAAGTTGTTGTAACCTTAAATTGCTTATTTTCACCATTCTCACGCATATGTTACATGTTGCATTTTCTTATACTGAGCAATTATTGGGGATTAACTGATCGTGATCTTTAGCCCATTTATTGCGGAAGGCTTTTTTGCTGTGGAATCCTAGACAGTTGAATATTTTTTCTGGGATTGATCGAACTTCCTTGCCTCAGCTCTTTTCGGGTGGTTGCCACGTTGATGGTGCACTTGTGATTCTGACTTTCAGGAGTTGCAGAGGTTGGGAATGTGTGGTGGGCTAGGTTTGTCCGTTCCTGAAAAAGATGAAATCAATAACACAAATTAGTCTGTAGAGTACGTCATAAGTAATGAAAATATTTGACATTAACTCATTGAGACTTTTTAATTTACAAAGGAACGCTTATGCTGATCTAGTGCGGCCCACGCACTAGATCAGCATAGAATAGGCTGTAACGCCCGTTATAGCCGTGGGCTCACTACGTTTTCTCACCGACATTAACCGTTGTGACGGAAATCTTTGTGACCTACGCAAAAGCTCAGTGAAAAGTCACTTTTACTATGATTTAGATACTATTATTATAGGAATGTATGAATAAAAGATAAAACTGTCACAAGGAAAGTTTTGGGTATGATAGTCTCAAAAAATTATGTATGCTTATAAAACTTGAGGGTTTCCCTCGATTTTCATGGGATTCATCATCAGATTCTAAATTGGTATCAATGAGACCACCGCAGGAGTATAGGATTTCGAATAAAGAAAGAACTTTTTATATCGGTCCAAAATTGGCGGAGAAATCGGTGAACAAACATAAAAAAAAATACACACATCTAAACATAAAACCTCCTCCTTTTTGAAGAAGTCTGTTAAAATAAACATTATCTTAAACAATAATAAACCAATATATATCAATAAACCATACAACGATGTCAGCGTCGTGTTCAGCTGCGTGCTGTCGCGTGAACGTCCTAGGAACGTCGAAAAACGACACATTTAGGCCAAAAGTCCTCCTTCAAGAAGGTCTGTTATCTATATTATTAAAATTCATCTACTTCGGAGCTCGTGGCTAAATAATAACAGCCGCACGGGTCGATCTTCAAGGTTAAGCAACGCTTGCCAAGGTTGGTCTGTGGGTGGGTTGACCATCTTAACATAACGAGTTTCCTCCGTGCCTCGGAAAGCACGCTAAGCCGTTGGTCCCGGCTGTCATTTGTAGATCTTTTGCAGTCGTTACGAGTTGTCAGAAGCCAGTAAATTTGGCTCCAGTCTTGCCAAGAAGTACCGTGTTACCCAGTTAATGTGTTGTGGAGGTCTGATAGGCAGCCGCTCCGCGTAAAACACTGGTATTGTATGCTGAATCTGGTTTGGCTGGAAGCCGACCCCAATATAGTTGGAAAAAGGCTAGGTAGATGATGATGATGATTAAAATTCATCTACTTATATCTATCGATCAGAAAACTACAAGGTAGTCAAAAATTAAACCAATACCATACGATACCTTGCAACACATTGCTCACGTAAAACACGTAGGACATTTGAAGAAAACACAGAAATTACAGGCCTTTTTCATGATAATAGGGTATTTTACTAAAAAAATCTAATTAGTCCGTCTGATAGATTTTCAAAAAATATTCGACACTTATTTTTTCACAAAAAATAAAGGAGATACAGCGAGTTGAAGACACGCGTGACGTCATCTGGTTTGGTAAATTTGGTACATTTTTACAAAGCCATATGACGTCACGCTTTAGGTTCTTAACCAGTGGTCCGCGGACCACTGGTGGTACCTAGCAGAACCTGAAGTGGTCAAAAAAGCCATTCTAGATGTAATGCAATAAATAAATAAATTTTCGCTTATCTGAATAATTTGAAACTTCAATGCGAGGGTTCGAAATAAAGAAGTGATTCATATGACTGGCCTGTTGGTCTAGTGGTTAGTGACCCTGACTGCTATGCCAGAGGTTGTGGTTTCGATTCCCACCCAGGACAAATGTTTGTGTGATGAGCATGATCATTTGTTCTGTGTCTGGGTGTAGTTTATCTATAATATGTATGTATTTAGAAATATATAAGTATGTTTATCAGTTGTCTAGTACCCATAACACAAGCTCTGCTTAGCTTGGGACTAGATGGCGTTGTGTGATAGTTGTGTGGAATATTATATTATATTATTATATTATATGCTATAGACAACTAACTTAGAAGATGATTTTGAAACAGGAACAGGAAAACAAATAACAAAGTCCCAAAATAGTGTTGCACGCTACCTTACCTACGTTGCTTCTGAAAATTTTAAACACAAGCACCAAAATCGGCTGGATGACAGTATCGGCCATGCGTTTGGGCCTGAACAGCACTGATCTGGATTCAAGAGTTCGTAAAGATTATACCGTCAAAAAAGTTTCTCTTTTATGTATTACCTCCTGGGTAAGCACGCTCCATCGTGTCTCTGTCATCTCTGACCTAGACTACAGTCAAGAGCAAACCCATCACAAATAAGAAAAATGACCTCGTGGTGGTCCATTGGAAGACCGAAATTTAATCAAATGGTTCCTTATGACTTAAAGGTTAAGAACCACTGGTCTTAGAGGAAGCACCGATGGTAACCACTCATGATACCAACGTAGAAACTGCCCACCCTCTTCTGGCTTGCCACTTTAGCCCCTTTGTATCAGCCACCAGCCCCCACTGCGCATGACAGTAACAGATGGCTTAGAATATGTATTTCAATTAACACGTTAAATGATGCAGCCGAGTCTCATAGACATTACCGGTATACAGAGATGCTGCGTTCTTTTGAGGTGCGTACAGACATAGTATGCTTTTGATTAAATAGGAAAATACATGTTCCAGGTAAAATAATTATGATACAATTTATTTTCCGCACGTCATTACAAATAAATAAGAAAAAACTAATTTCGATTTTTTAAAGTTTTCTAAACGTTTTAATGAAGCTATGTCAAGAAAGTATTAAATAGTTTACTAACAGATTTTAAATTATAAATAATATGTTAATTTTGTATCCAAAAGTATAATGAAAAACATGTGTTATCAAATATGAGAAAGTAGCCCTATTCATGCAAGCTCACATTCTAGTTAACCTTTTTACGCCCACACTTTGCGCCGATCGACAAAACACGTTAATTTTAAGGTACCCTGCGGACTACAGACGTCGAGGTCGATAGTTTAGTTGAATTATTAATGGGCACCAAAATATACTGAAGAGCGCTCACTAAATTGTTTCGATTCCCATATTAAAGAAATTGGGGCGTATCGATCGATTAATAGTTTTAATTTTTTGTCAAGGGAATATAAGACTTTTTAATATAATTTGATTGAAGACTTCCACAAGCAAGCGTGATGCGACAATGCGACGAGTACTTTACGAGACTCTTTGCGCGATCATACCATCTTTCATTGTAACGTCCGTCCAGGGGGGCTACTCTCTAAGTCCGTAGTTTCGGGCTTAGTTGCGGCGTATTCTACTCCGTATTTCGGTGATACGAACCAATAAGAATGAATGACAACAGGATTTGACAGTTACTGAGAAATCGTGTTGTCATTCGTTCTTAGTTCGGGTTCGGGACTAATCGTACGCCTGTAGGTGATACGGAGTAGAATACGCCCGCAACTAAGCCCGAAACTTCGGACTTCGGGCTTAGATTGTAGCCCCCCTGACTGCGGGAGTCCCCTTAGAGGTACGTCCGAGGTACCATAGATTGTTTACCGAATTTTCTTTCACTTTAAATTTCACATTTATTTTTTAATAGGTATTGTGAACACATCCAGTTGCGTTTGCGTCAGTTCAGTACTGGTTCGAGAGTCAGCAACAGTTTTCCATGACTAAGTTCCTCTCGACCGATAGCTTGTAAAATGGTTTAGAGAGTTTTATCATGGAGCTCTGTGAGTGTAAACGTCAGATGCGATACGGTGGGTGGGTTAAGCAACGCGTTTGGGAAGCTGCCGCTGTTTAATTTAGCCACAGAATCGCAGCTGACGTTCACAGAGCTCCATGATAAAACTATCTTAATCATTTTACAAGTAAAATGTATGACACAAAATTTTGTCATACAGTTATTCCCAAGCGATAAGCGAGAGCCAAGATGATTCTAGTAATTTCTTTACACAAAAATTTTTCATCTGTTCTTCAATCGCCTTGGTTTTCACAGCCCAAGGCGGGAAGTCTCAACATTTAGTTACCGATCTACGATCAAAATAAATGATTTGATCCGTGGATCGCGTTCAAGATTGACTGTGTACGGGTGGCCTTACCGAATTTCGTAGACTTTGTGCCTGTCATCTCTGACATAGACTTGAGACAAGAGCAAACCCATCAATAATAAAAAAAAAAAAAATTGGTCGGTAGGCGATCGGTTTCTATATCGAGACTTCCCTCCCGCCCTGGGCATAAACTTCACTCAAGTTCCACAACAACATAGTTTTAAACTTGCTTTGGTTTAATTTATACCTTGGAAGAATCTTCATAAAGCGTAGTTATAAAGTTATAATTAATTTAAACTTCTTTCCGCGACTATCACTGCCTATTAACATAGTTGTTAAGACAAAGTTTCTACTTGAACTTGCTAAGGAGATTATAAACAGGGTTAGGTTTGAATTAAATTAATCAAAGGTGAGTTAGGTTGTACTTTGAAGTGAATGTTTTGAAGTCCAGTCTTTTAATAAATTAAGTAATATTATAATCATACGTAATCTTCATCATCATCATATCAGCCAAAAGACGTCCACTGCTGGACATGGGCCTTCCCCAAGTGTTGCTAAAACAACCGGTCCTGTGCGTCTCGAATCCATCGGCCACCCGTATCCCTCACTAGGTCGTCGGTTCACCTTAATATTACAAATGTAAAAAAAACCTTTTTGATCATATAGGCTTGTCGCGAGGTTAGATTAATTAAATACTTATAGGTACCTACGCAAACCTCGCAACAAGCTTTTATGATCAATTTTAAAGGAAAATTTTATTTTCTTCTTTTTAGAGCATTTAAATAATTTTTTTTTTTTTTTAAAGGTTTTTTGTTTTTAATTTTTACTTTTTAGTTATTTCGAGTTACTCTTAACAAGCCCTTTCATTTGATACCCATATTGTAGAAGTGCATAAAAAATAACTATTCCGCCATCTTAGATGTTCCGCCGTATTGGATTTAGAATGATTTCACACCACTTATCGTGTATTTTCATCCAGACTAAACGTGTATACAAAATTTCAGCTCAATTGGTTGAAGACATCTACTTTAAAATTGAGTAGCAAGATTCCACCCGAACAAATATACATACATACATTGCAAGATAAATAAAAGCTTTTAATAATTAATAAAAAACTGTCTATTTGTTTATTATCTCTTCACGTTCCAACGGATTTGTATGAAACAAGAGAGCAGATAGACCATTTCTCGGAGTAAGAAATTTGATACTTTTTATTACAGGGAGTATTTTCCCTTGGGATAAATTACGACGTTGACGTCAATGGATGACAGAATTAAGTAAAAAATAAAATGTTTAAAACAAAATAATTTTATAAAATTACTTACCATGTAAGAGTTACATGTAGTGGAAGTGGTGACTTTATACCTTCTTTATGCATTGTTTCAGATTTTGACATTCAGACTATGCGGCGTGGGAGGTGAGAATTTTAAACACAAGCACCAAAATCGGCTGGATGTCGTGTATCGGCCATGCGTTGGGTCTGAACGGCACTGATCTGGATTCAAAAGTTAGTAAAGATTATACAGTTAAAAAGGTTTCTCTTTTTTCTAATACCCCCTGGACAGATGGTCTGGATTATGTCGTCGGGGTTAAGAACCACTGGTCTAGAAAAAGGACCGATGGTAACCACTCATGATACCAATGGAGAAACTGTCCAATGGATAAATTCCAACGTTCACGTCAACGGCTGACCGAATTAAGTAAAAAATAAAATGTTTAAAACAACTTATATAAAATTACTTACCATGTAAGAGTTACATGTAGTAGTGACTTTATACATTCTTTATGAATTGTTTCAGATTCTGACATTCAGACTATGCGGCGTGGGATGTTTTACAAGAACTTGAACGCCTTTGAATAAACTTTACAAATATTGCTATCTAGGTAGTGAGGTGAGTTGTTAAGATTGTTTTTGTATTTGTTTGTTTTGTTTCTACAGTCTACAAGTACTTGATTTTGTCAGCGGCTACGCCCACTAGAGAGTCAGACATCATTTTGAAAAACGTACTACCCGGATTAAAGTATCTCATAGATTTTTTGATTTGTTAGACAGTCCTATTGATTGACTTATAAACATGCAGACTTACATACATTAAAATATTAGTATGAAAAGGATAAGAAAAGATGAACTTCGAAACCAAACCAATCTGTTATGTCTAAGCGTTCAACAAGAATATATTCAGACACTTCATAAATTCACAATGATATTTCCAAAGAAACATTTAAATTCAGAACACATCCAAGAAACAGAACAAAATCCTCCCGTGACGTCATAATTTAGTACGCATCTGGGTCTGCCAGTAGCTTATATCGTACAATAACTTAGCAAGCAAGTCAAGTGCGAGACAGCCACTGTTTTGTATGATTAATGATGCGGTCGTTAGCTGAGACTGCAAATGGCAACCGAGTGTCGTCTTTATTTTCTACTAAATGCGTTCGTCTTTCTTCTACGGTGGTGTCAAATCTGGGTGACGTCAGAGATAATGATGGCGTTGGCGGTGTGAATGGTGATGCTTGCTTTTGTGCGTTTAGCTTTTGGTTTAGGGAGGCTCTGTTGCATAATTTTAGTAAGGAAATATTATATTAAATACTCATGTTTGGACATTTTTATCCGTATTGTCTTCTAATAAATCACAAATTTGAACAATCACAAGAGCTTTGTACGTTAGTTTTCAAAATTCTCAAAAATACTGCATTCTAATGCAACTACCTACTCTAGATTATGAATTGTGATTTAGTCACTTTTAGTGAGTGTTAGTACATATACGTATGTTGCTAAACATGAACTTCCCACATAACTCAATATGACAAACGATCTCGTATGATTTCGTCAGTACACAACCCGATGCAGTGGCTGCCATCCAAAATGGTCCAACGCATTTACTAAAGCTAAACAAAAGAAACAAACTAACGCTGTTTAAATTAACTTCTCTTAAAAAGTCTAAGAAACAGCACTAATCAGAGCACTCCAAGCCACTAACATAAGACCAGACCATTACGTCCAACTGCATCAACTGACAGCCCTACTTCCTGCAATTTCAAATGAAAAAGATAATGCCAAGAAGTCGGCGTCTTAGTAAACTCCACGTCCATATACGTCCGTTGCTAAACATGAACTTCCCATACAACTCAATATGACAAACGATCTCGTATGATTTCGTCAGTACACAACCTGATGCAGTGGCTGCCATCCAAAATGATCCAACGCATTTACTTATGCTAAACAAAAGAAACAAAGTAACGCTGTTTGAATAAAATTCTCTTAAAAAGTCTAAGAAACAGCACTAATTAGAGCACCCAAGAGTCCAAGCCACTAACAAAAGGCCAGTCCATTACGTCCAACGGCACCAACTGACAGCCCTACTTCCTACGATTTCAAATGAAAAAGATAATGCCAAGAAGTCGGCGTCTTAGTAAACTCCACGTCCATATACGTCCGTTGCTAAATATGAACTTCCCACACAACTTAATATGACAAACGATCTCGTATGATTTAATCAGTATACAACCCGATGCAGTGGCTGCCATCCAAAATGGTCCAACGCATTTACTTAAGCTAAACAAAAGAAACAAAGTAATGCTGTTTGAATTAACTTCTCTTAAAAAGTCTAAGAGACAGCACTAATTAGAGTACCCAAGAGTCCAAGCCACTAACATAAGACCAATCCATTACGTCCAACGGCACCAACTGACAGCCCTACTTCCTGCAATTTCAAATGAAAAAGATAATGCCAAGAAGTCGGCGTCTTAGTAAACTCCACGTCCATATACGTCCGTTGCTAAACATGAACTTCCCACATAACTCAATATGACAAACAATCTCGTATGATTTCATCAGCACACAACCCGATGCAGTGGCTGCCATCCAAAATGGTCCAAGGCATTTACTTAAGCTAAACAAAAGAAACAAAGTAATGCTGTTTGAATTAACTTCTCTTAAAAAGTCTAAGAGACAGCACTAATTAGAGCACCCAAGAGTCCAAGCCACTAACATAAGACCAGTCCATTACGTCCAACTGTATCAACTGACAGCCCTACTTCCTGCAATTTCAAATGAAAAAGATAATGCCAAGAAGTCGGTGTCTTAGTAATATCCACGTCCATATACGTCCGTTGCTAAACATGAACTTCCCACATAACTCAATATGACAAACGATCTCGTATGATTTCATCAGCACACAACCCGATGCAGTGGCTGCCATTCAAAATTGTTGCATTTACTTAAGCTAAACAAAGAAACAAAGTAATGCTGTTTGAATAAACATCTCTTAAAAAGTCTAAGAAACAGCACTAATTAGAACACTCCAAGCCACTAACACAAGACCAGTCCATTACGTCCAACGGCACCAACTGACAGCCCTACTTCCTACAATTTCAAATGAAAAAGATAATGCCAAGAAGTCGTCGTCTTAGTAAACTCCACTGCATAGAACTTCCTTAAAATTTTACTTTAAATTAAAGAGTGCTAATGGAAAAAAACTAAGGGACACTCACAATGGGGATCATTAGTGGGAAAAAGTTTTTTGAAACGGTACCAAATTCACTCTTGATTCTATTAAAAGGGGAACTTTGGTTGTAAATCACGAGTTTTTTGTAAGGCAATGTCCAGTCTAATGTAGACTTGATGAATTGCAACTTTCGACCTTTTTGTTTTCGGAAAGTAATTTGTTTGCGAACTGCTGATGCGGTATGAAAAGTAGAGGGTGGTTACATTTTGTTACTTATTGAAAAGGAAGATGATATGAAGGGTGATAAAAGAGAAGGTATACATAGTGTTAAAAAGTCTGGCAACCAGTCTTAGGGATATCGAACACGATGCCCCTTAGTAAGACCCCTTCCACAACCCTGGGTTGCCAACCTTACTGGGTCGTTACCCAGCAACAGTCAGGCAGTTAGGCAGTTGCTACATGCAAAATACTAGTATTCAGCTGTCTAGGTTTAGCCTGCAAAACAGACACCAGCTGAGTTAAGAAACGATGATGATGCGACTGTGAATCCTGAAGCAATTTTTTTTTTTTACAGAAAATATAACCGGCTTCCAAACAAAACACTACAAAGTATAAAAAAATAATTTTGGAAGTCGGTGTTTTTGGTTTTGTTTCTTTATTTTTGACACCAAGTTTTATACTTTGTAGTGCATTATTTGGAAGTCGGTTATATTTTTTATTAAAATATTTTTTTTTTCACTTTCATGTGGTGATACTTGGACACGTCATCGTAATTCAGTTTGACTCAACACTTTATTTTTTTCTTATTTCAAATAAGCAAAAATGCACATAAAATAAAGTGTTGAGTCAAACTGAATTACATTTTTACGGGACTAACTAAAAAAGAATCACAGAAATTATAAAAAAATCATAATACACAAAAAAAATACTAATCGCATTGAGAACCTCCTTCTTTTTTGGAAGTCGGTTAAAATCTCACAACGTATAAACGAATGAACAAGGTGCTTTATAAGCTGCAATAAATTTAAAGAAAACGCTAGATCCGATAATATTGAGTTCAGTGTTTCTTGTTACGTTTATCTAGCGGTTATAAGGGTCACTGCTGAGCATGAGGGCTTTGAGTTTGATTCCTGGTTTGGTCAAAGTGTTATTGTGTTTTTCAAATGGAATTAATTTTTTTTTTTTTATTTTTTATTATTTGTCATTACAAATAATAAAAAATATCGATCGCCTACCGACTAAATTTTTTATTTTTTTTTATTTATTAATAGCTGTATGTTTAAGTTAAGTTAGCTTAGTCTATTTTAAGTTTCCTTCTTTGTCTCTTTACACACTGAGTCTACGTATCTTATCCCACTCTCCAGTAGCAGGTCTGCTGGAAGAAATTTCTTATGAAATAAGCAGTACCTTTGTGCTCTTCTCACTGTATAAATTTTCGTTTTTTAAGTATATTGTGTGTACATAAATAAATAATAATAAATATTTTTTTTTTTTTTTTAATGGTGGATTTGCTCTTGACTCTAGTCTATGTCAGACAAAGACAAAGTCTACGATGGAGCGAGCCTTCCTAGAAGGAGCCTGTTCACTCTAACTTTGAAGAGATTAGGGTTGTAAGCTTTTGGAAACACAGACGCAGGCAGAGAGTTCCACTCCTTTGCTGTGAGCATTATAAAAGACGTTTGAAAACGCTTGGTTCGAATTATCTAAATGAAACCAGATGCAATGGCAATTAGCTTGCTCTCTATCAAATAATTGAGAGTTTTACGCAAAGTCAAAGTATGGGTGTAAAGTTATGATATTTTTATAGTTACTCGATTTCTGTTTTTTTTTTATTTGGTTTTGGTTAAAGTAGAAAACCGCTTGTTTGTTGAAGCATCCCAAGGCAAAAGCAAACACAAATTAACATAATAGATCATTCAATTACCCTAAGGTTCTGAAAGTAAAATGCGATGCCCAATGAAAATAAGTGTCCCAAACTAAAGAACAATTAAACAAAGAAAGGGAGTTTTATTTAAAAAAAAGGACCATCACGTCTAATTTCTTTCAGTAATTCCCTTTTTTGGTTCGGGGGTACCTCGTTAACTTCAGTATTTGCCCACCTTAACCTCAATTTTCTTTAACGATGCCCTTGTAAATCTAAAGAGACCAGTCTTTTTTGTCGGTGACTCTTGTAGTACTGAGCCAATTTAAATTTGCATTTCGTGAACCGATATCGTCAAAACTAAAGCTCGTATCTTCAGCGAGTTAAGTTTCAAAATCGTTTGGCATGTTTCATCACGATGTCATTGTGTATTATCGTAGTAATGAGTCTAATGAAGGTTTTTCAAAAGGGTAAGGTTTACCAACCGGTATTTAATTAAGACAGGACAAGCTGTGTTGGTAAATTTTCTTTGAATAAACTTAAATGTTTGCTTTTTACTGGACCATCTTCGTTAGCTGAATGGTAATTTTGGTAATATTGGGAAATTAGATGCAGTATGATCAGAATAATAAATTATGCTTTTACAAATCATTAAAAATATTTTTAGCATTGCATTTAACAAGAAAAATATGACCACTGACGGTTACTTTTACAGAATACAAAGAACACCTGAGAGAAACCGCGGATACAGCTAGTACAATATAAGTATGCCAATGAGTGACACCATCAACTGATGGAAATTAAAGGCACGTGTCTGTTCATACTAAAGGTATGGCAACCGAAAATTGTGTTCCACACACATTGTACTCACAACACACTTATGGCGCAACCATTCGGTACTCTCTACTAGCACCACTAGCGGTACTTTATATAGCTATATACTAGACCACACGACCAATTACATACTAACCAACTTCCACAATCTGCTTCGAACAAGTAGACACAATATTTGCCAATTCCAAAAACAAACCATTTCATAAACGATTTCAGTGACTCGAAACAATCAATATTTGCCTTCCTTCTGTGGGAAAGAGGAACTTCTTAGCACTTGTATATTACTTACCGGTAACAGTGACAATAGCGGTAAACTCGGAACAAGTGTCATTTTTAATCGAGTCTCAGATATAGACACAGTCTTACACGATGCTCAAGAGAGGAATAAAGATATTATTACTGATAGTTGCCATGTGGATGGTTTCATGCTTAACTATAGTAAGGGAATTTAAGAGACCTCATAGTTTTGCGTATGGTGACAGAAATACGTTCGGTGGAAGTGATTTTTCATATGAACAAGCATTGAACAGATTCAGAAAAAAGTTTGATAATAGCAGTACGATGTATCGAGGTGAGGTTGAACACTTTTTTATTGGTAAATTAATTAAACCTATCTTGGTTCTCGTCTTATAATTTAATTTCATCGGATATAATGTACTGTTTATTATGTCACCCCTATAGTGCGAGTCAAAGTAAAATAAAAACCAGCCAAGTGCGACTCGGACTCGCACACAAAAGGTTCCGTACCATAAACCTTAATTTTTATTATTTGTTGTTATGGCGGCGACAGAAATACACAATCTGTGAAAATTTGAACTATCTACCTTTTACGGTTCTTGAGATACAGCTCTCTGACAGACAGACGGACGGACGGACGGATGGACAGCGGAGGATTAGTAATAGGGTTCCGTTGGTAACCCTATGGGTACGGAACCCTAAAATAAACTATGTTTTTAAAAACCGTAAATAACTATTTAGATCTTGGAGAAATGACGTTTTATGCAACTCACGCATTTTAGGTTTTAGTATTAATTTGGATCAAAGTTGACAGACTTTTTGTTAAAATTCATATAGTATGCCTCTATTATATTTTTCGTGTAAAGTTATCAATTATGAATGATATAAAGAAGACATAATTATTCTAAAATTACTCTACAAATACATACTACATAATCCAAGTTTAAAAATACATTACATAAATAAGTTTTAAATTGTTTTTCAGCGTGGAACATTCTCCCAGTAGCAGACCAAGGATTGACAGAAATTGAAAAAGAACATATCATCAAAGGTGATGAATATCCACCAGGTAAGGATACAAGAGTCAGAAACCATATTATATACATTCAACCATTTTTTATGGTGGATATACAAAAATTTATAAAAAATACATTAGAGGAAGTATGGAAGTACACCATTAGAGATAGAAAAGCTGAAACAGAATAGGGTATTTTACTAAAAAAATCTAATTAGTCCGTCTGATAGATTTTCAAAAAATATTCGACACGTATTTTTTATTTTTTCACGTAAAAAAAAAATAAAGGAGATACAGCGAGTTGAAGACACGCGTGACGTCATTAGGCTTGGTAAATTTGGTACATTTTTACCAAGCCATATGACGTTACGCGTGTCTTCAACTCGCTGTGTCCTCCTTATTATTTGTTTACTTGAAAAAAGAAAAAATACGTGTCCAATATTTTTTGAAAATCTATCAGACGGACTAATTAGATATTTTTAGTAAAATACCCCATTGTTTGTTTGGCATGGGCAAGAGGGATAAAACGCATGTGTCGAAAAGAGTGTAATGTTAATGGATGGAGAGGGAGAGGAAACCTAAAAAAAGGGAATAAACGATAGATTAACGGTCAACAGGGAAACATGGAAGAAGGAAACTTGTTGCGCTGGCTCCCAGTAAAAGCAAGTAAAGCAAGCAAGGTCACAAAAATGATTGCTTTTTTCTTGACTTGACTTAAAGCTTTATACAACCAAATGTAGGGATCTGTTTTCAATTTTGACCAAACAAACGAAAAATTCGATTTTTATTTGGTAATGGGCATGCTCTTGACCACAATCGCGCCTGATGGAAAGCTAGATGAGGTCTATGATGGAGCGAGCGTGCCCAGAAGATGCCTGTTCACTCTTGTTTTTATAATCATCGTCGTTGGCATCTTTTTGCACCCAGACCCAGGCCTATTGGAAGACGGGGCCCGCTAGGGCAGGTGCCTGCTGGGGCTGCGGAATCTGTTCGAAAGAGGTGCCGTTGCCTTAGAACGCAAAGGGCACCAGGAGGAACACAGATGGGTTTTAGTCAGTAAGAGTCTGACACTCCCTCTTGCTTCACCCAGAGCGGGAGGAGTCATTTGATGATTTCCCATCCTTAAAAAAAAAAAAGAAAAGGCCCAGGCCTATGCCTTCAATTATTTATATCTTGCTTCCCTTCAGTCTTTAATAGCCTTTTATATTTTTTAGGGGTTGATGGTAGACCTGTCATCTTAGAAGACTCTTTGAGGTATTATATTAGACAAGATATACAAAAAGGCTTGAGAGAACATGCTTTCAATAGATTTGTCAGTGATTTGATACCAGTGAACAGAACCCTTTTAGATGTAAGAGATCCATGGTAAGAACATTGAAACATTTACTCGGTAGAGGTTTTTACAAAGAGATTCCAGGGTTTTTTACTATCTTTTGGCAAAAGGTATATACGCAATATCCCCAATTCCAAATATAATGAAAAAAATCTTATGTGACCTGTTTGAAAACCAAAATATGGATGGGCAGAACTTGAATGAGGCCGTCACGGTAGTGTGGGAATTGGCACCTGAAAATTAAGGTCATAGCTGGACATCGGTCTCCGATGATAATGATATTGAAACCAGAATACAGCTACGCTTCTTGGGCATAGCATTAACTTCGTCTAATTTGAACATAGCAATGTTTTATTCCAGGTGTAAAAATCAGACCTTTTCAAGTGATTTACCAAAAGTGACTGTCGTAATATGCTTTTATAACGAAGCGTGGTCAACGCTCATTCGGACAGTAATGTCAGTTATGACTAGAAGCCCACCGGAACTTTTACAACAAATAATATTGGTTGATGACTTTTCTACAATGAGTAAGTGGTCAAGAGATTTAATTTTATTTACATTTCACACTAACATCGACAGTAGAAATTAAACATTCATTCAAGTTACTTATTTTTTTATTGGAAGAACTATCTCATGTTTATTGCTCGTTGGTATAGTGGTCGCAAGCGCTGTTTTGTGGATGAAGTCCTGGATTCAAATAACGGGTCCTGCTTCTTTGCCCTCGCCTGTTCCTGTTACGCGGAGTCGGCTTTTTTAATCTTTTGGCGCCTTTCACTCCATTGGTACGTATCGTCGTTCGTAAGGCCAAGCTTTTGAATTTGTTATCCAGGTAGTTTATGGTCTACCTCTCCCTCTCTTTTCTGTAGCCATGGAATGGCAATTTTTCACAACATGGTCATCGGGTCTACGCATAACATATCGGTACCACCTTAACCTGAACTCCGTGATTTACTCAGTAATAAGCGCTACTTTGAAACTCCCCCTAATAAGTTCGCTACGCAATTTGACTTTTCCCGCCCAACATAGCATTCGCATTTCAGTTGTATGAAGTTTTTGCTCATGGGTTTTCTTCAAGGCCCACGTTTCGCTACCAAAAAGTATATTATTTTCAGGCATTTTCAGATCGCAGAGGACATGTTTTGGAGTCTGGCTTTTGTGCCCGATTGATGGCAAATAGGTTCGTCTTCTATTACATGGGATTTATGGTAAAATTTGGGTGTACCAAAGGCACATTTCAACCTAACCTTCGGAGAATACTGACGTGAAGATATGATGTGCGTAATTTTTAAGGAGTCTTATTCACCATCTGTAATGTTAAGGAGGCCTGGTAGGCAGCTGCTCCACGTAAAATACCGGTATTCAGTGGAACTCGTTTGACTCAAAGCCAACTCCAAAATAGTTGGGAAAAGGCATACCTTTTCCCAACTATTGTGGAGTTGGCTGATAATGATGATACACCATTTGTCATCCACCATCCAAATATATTTAAAAATCAAACGATATATTTCTCTCATTAGCTCATCTTAAAAAGAAACTAGAAGATTATGTAATCGCAACACCTAAAGTGAAATTGATTCGTACGGAACGTCGTGAAGGAATCATTAGAGCAAGATTGTTACCGATAAAGTACGTGACCACACCAGTTATTTTATATCTTGACAGTCATTGTGAATGTACCAAAGGTGAGTTTAATATCAATAATATTATTAACTACTTGTTATTCTATGGTGCTGCAAGTGGATTTTAGTAAAGAAATAATGAAAAAATAACTGGCACAAATTCAGTAAATAGAAGGTTATCAATAGCTGGTTTTATAAAATCTTATTTTATTTTTATATTACTAATGACACACCCCGGCTTCGCTCGGGACCAATTTAGAACAAAAAAAGAACTGCGCTTACTGGTGTTATTGCCATATTGGAGGTGTGTGCCTAAACAATATCAGTTATGCTGACGACATGGTGCTGCTGAGCGCCTCTGTCTGTGGTGTGTCAAGGCTGATTGGCATTTGTGAAAGTATGCTGAAGAACATGGTTTGTTGTATAACACGAATAAGAGCGAGTGCATGGTCTTTCGGGCCAGGGGAGGGTGTCCAGATTACTTACCAGCAATTAAGCTCAATGGATGCCCACTCAATAGAGTTGACACGTTTAAGTATCTTGGGCATTTATAAACCGCTGACCTGAAAGACGATGCAGACATTGAAAGGGAACTTAGGGCGCTGTCTGTTCGTGCGAATATGATAGCCCGCAGATTTTCTCGGTGTTCGAGATCCGTCAAAATAGCCCTATTTAGGGCATTTTGTACGTCCTTTTATTCTGGCAGTCTGTGGGTTGATTACATGCAGAAACAGTACAGCGCTCTATGTGTCCAATACAACAACGCGTCCAGGATGCTCATGGGGCTGCCTCGTTTCTGTAGCGCTTCGGGGATGTTTGCCGAGGCGCGTGTGGATTGTTTCCACGCAATCATGAGCAAGCGGTGCACATCCCTGCTGCTTAGGGTGCGGGGCAGCCGTAACAGTATCCTGAGCGCTTCAGCTGATTGCTTTGACTGTCAGTACGTGAACCACTGTTTCATGGTTCATGTACGAACTGGTGTTGCCATATTATTTTAATCTTACCATCTATTGAAATTAATCAATTGAATAACATAAGTAATGTTTCTAAAATTTAAATATAAATTCATAATAATTAATGTCAGCTATTGTTATTTGCTCTCTTTGGGAGCTCGTGGCTAAATAATAACAGCCGCACTGGTCGATCTTCAAGGTTAAGCAACGCTTGCCAAGGTTGGTCTGTGGATTGGTGATCGTCTTAACATAATGAGTTTCCTCCATGCCTCGGAAAGTACGTTAAGCCGTTGGTCCTGGCTGTCATTTGTAGATCTTTGGCAGTCGTAACGGATTGTCAGAAGCCAGTAAATCTGACTCCAGTCTTGCCAGGATGTACCATGTTACCCAGTTAAATGGGTTATGGAGGTCTGGTAAAACACAGATATTCTGTTGAATCCGGTTTGACTGGAAGCCGACACCAATGAAGTTGGGAAAATGCTAGGCAGATGATGATGATTGTTTTTTTAACTAAATTATTGAATTAATTTTCTATGGCCTGAAATAAATGAATTTTAATTTAATATACATAAACATTCCTATCGAATCACTTTAACTATTTAAAAAAAAACCCGCATCAAAGTCCGTTGCGCAGTTTTTAAGATCTAGGCAAACATAGGGACAGACAGACAGCATAAAGCAACTTTGTTTTATACTACGAGTATGTAGTGATATATTTTTGTTTCAGGATGGCTAGAACCGTTATTACAGCGCATCAAAGAAGATTCTACTGCAGTAGTCAGCCCAGTAATTGATCATATCCACGACGCAACGTTCGAGTACATACACCAAGATGGTAATGACCTTCGGCTCGGCGGATTTAACTGGGACTTACGCTTCGCTTGGATTGGCATTCCCCAAGAGCAATACCTGAAACGAACCAATCAGATGGCTCCTTTAAAAACTCCAACAATAGCTGGAGGACTGTTCGCCATTCACAAAAATTTCTTCAAAAAAATCGGTTACTATGACGATGGATTTGAAATATGGGGCGCAGAGAATTTGGAACTGTCGTTCAAAACTTGGATGTGCGGTGGAACATTGGAAATAATACCATGCTCTCACGTTGGCCATTTGTTTAGAAAAAGGATACCTTATGATGAAATTAAGAATTCATTGAAGAGAAATTACGCGCGATTGGCAACGGTAAATTGTTTTTTTTTTAACATATCTAAGGCTCAATTGGCACTAAACTTAGAGTCAATTGCTACTAAGAAGTTAAAAGTAACAAAGCCGGGTTAGCAACTAACTCGGGTGTAAAGATAAATCTGCGTTGTGCAAGTGAATCCACGTTTATAAACTGTCCTGTTCATACTCAACATGGAATCTTTGGATCAATCGTCAATATTTATCAAACTGAAAATGAGTTTTTCATCAACAATACATAAAAAGTTGCCCGAAGGGTGGTGTCGTATACCCGATATATGACATGGGGCTTGGCCCCTGTAACATGAGACTTATTTGATTAACAAGTAATAAATACTCTTTGATCAACTACAGGATACATGTAATTTTTTAAATTATCCACTAAACGAAAACCAAAGAGACAAATTTTAGCATAGATGTAGGGAATGTGTTTTAAACAACATGTTAAAAGTACTGATGGGTAAGAGTGAGGCTAACGGAGGGGGCGAGGAGTAGTGTAATGGGTTTTTAAAATTGTGCCTTGTGACATACCAAATAAAGGTCTTTAATGCGAGGGTTTTAAATATAATTATGTATTTTTTATAATTTTAAATTAATATTTTTGAAGTTAGTCAAGAAATAACTGAACAATGACCCTAATCTCCGAAACTAAAGAGCCCAAAATTTTGAAAAAAAAAATGCTGAAAGACATAAAAATTATTGTTATACACGAATCACTTCCCCTAGATTTCCTTCGTTGGGTCGCCTAAATAGTCAATTAACTTTTATGTGTGGAGTGAAACAGTTTTTGTGTATAAAATATGTCACACAGCAATATTCATTTTCAAACTTATTTTTACTATTGATAGGCACGCGTTTGACCACTATCTCACCTGATGGTATCTAAGTGATGATGTGGTCGAAGATGGAGCACGCTTGCCTAGAACTAACCTATTCACTCTTGACTTAAAGACTCCCAGGTTGTAGCTATCAGGAAACACAGACTCCGGCAGGGAATTTCACTCCTTAGCTGTACGCATTAAAAACGTTTTGTGCGTGTGGGTGGGATGTCTACCATGTACCGGTGGCGCATCGCCGTTCGTCTTGTGGTCCGATGATGGAACGGGCTTGGACTACTATCCCTGAGATGTAAAGATATTTCTCTGGTTTTTCAGGTCTGGCTTGACGAATACGCTAAATATTACTTTGAAAGAGCCGGAAACAAAAAAATTGACTACGGCAATGTCTCAGCAAGAATAGATCTCCGCAAGAGATTGAACTGTAAACCGTTTAAGTGGTATTTAGAAAATATATACCCACAATTGGAATTGCCTGACAAGTATGCCGCTAGTGGTCAAGTAAGTACCTAATTTTAGTCTACAGGTATTGTATATCAAACCTTGTCTTTATCACACTACTGGCTCATTTACGTTGATTCTGTAATATATTAAAACGTAGTTACCATGACTTACCTGACCCCTCCTGGCCTTACCATTATTACATTATCTACTTTTAATAAATTAATATCGTACCTCCAAACGGTGAACGGTTCAATAATTAATACCTTTTTCAATGCTTTAAAGCTATTTTTCTAAAATTATAATTACCGCGCTATGGTGTATTGAATTTGTACGCTTTAAAAAATATGAAAACAAATGTTATTGAGATGGCTCCCGATCGATATAATATAATTTAAAAGGAAAGATTTTTAATGTTTGGTTTACAAGTATTTTCATTGAACCATAGTTAATGAGATATTTACTTTTACAGATCTACAGTGTTAGTAATCCAGGTATATGCTTAGACGCGCACCCAATGTCGGAGAAGTTTCACGAATCAGTGCAACTTTTGCCTTGCCATTTTCAAGGCGGTAATCAGGTAAGCATATATCATATTTTTTTTCTAATTTATCATCGCGGTAACATACCACACAGCAATTCCTTTCAAAGAGTGAATATAACTTCGACTACTGCTTTTCAACACTCTGTGGCAAATGCCATAGTAGCTGTGACTTAGCACAATCCTTACTTATATCCTTACTCATCTGCCTAGCCTTTTCCCAACTATATTGGGGTCCGCTTCCAGTCAAACCGGATTCAGATGAGTACTAGTGTTTTACGTGGAGCGGCTGAGAACTATATATAATAAGTATATTATATAAGTAAGTCGAGGTCATTTTCACTGCCACCACTGTCACCATTGCTTGGCTATGAATCACGTTGTCTAAAAAATACTTTTTGGCAATACTTTAGTATTGCTAATTCTTTATTTTAATTAATTAAAATAAAGGAATGGAAAATATTCTATTGCAGCTTCACTACATGGTATGAAACAAAGTCGCTTGACGCTGATTGTCTGTTCCTATGTATGCTTAAATCTTAAATCTCCTTCTGTGTAAGCTCGCTCCGTCGTAGACTTTGTCTCGCAAACCCATCACAAATAAAACAAAAAATAACCACGCTATGGATTTTAATGTGGGGTTTTTAATACTCGTAGATAGAATGGTTCTCGAAGAAGGGTTTGGTATATAATTTGTCAAGGTTTTGTGGTAATTGGCTCATATATGAAGATTATTACTGAAGAGGTTGGAAAACAAGTGCGAGTCAGACTCGCGTGCAAAGGGTTCCGGACGAATTTTTTTTAATGTTATTTTAATGCTATAGAATTCTTATAGATTTGTCTGTAATTTATAGTTAAAGATCTATAATCTCCATTTATTTTCAAAATTTTAGGCTCTGTAGTTTCGGAGATTAGGGGGGGGATGATAATTTTTCGTCTAATTTCTTAAATAGCTTCAAAACCGTTGATGTCAAAATTAAAAAAAAATATATGGTTAAAGTCCTCACAGTAAGCCCTTTTATTTGATATCTTCTTCCACCTGGCGTTAATCCCGGCTATTGCCAGGGTCCGCCTTCCTAACTTAGCTTCCTCCACTTTGCCCGATCTTCAACATCCTTCTCAGTCAGGCCATTGGCTCTCATGTCGGACTTCACGACGTCCAGCCAGCGCTTGCGAGGGCGACCACGGGGCCTAGCCCCAAGAACAGCCATATTCATGCATCTCCGACCAACGTACTCCATAGGGCGGCGCATGATGTGGCCATACCAACGCAGACGACACTCTTGCAGTTTTTCCCCCACGTCACGGACACCAAGACTACCTCGGATGTAAGAGTTGCGTATGCGATCGGATCGCGTTACGCCACTCATCCACCTCAGCATCTTCATCTCCGTGACGCGAAGCTCCTGGGTGTGTCTGCTTAGTGCTGGCCAACACTCGCCCCCGTACAGTAGGACAGGCTGAATGATGCATTTATATATCTGCCCCTTGAGCTTCGGAGGCATTTTGCGGTCGCATACAACGCCCGTCACCTCGCGCCACTTCGCCCAAGCCGCGCCAATACGTGCTTGGACCTCGTCGTCCACGATGCCAGACTCGTGCAGCACGGATCCAAGGTACCTGAACGTATCGGACTTTCTGATCAGGTCCGAACCTATTCGGATGGTGTTTGTATCCGTGCTGCCACAGGACATGTCTCAGATTAGTCTCAGACCACCGTTTTCAAGCGTGTCCTTCCAAATGTTGACTTTGCGCTCAAGATGGGCTTTGTTCTGATTAACGAGGGCGATGTCATCGGCATACATCATTAGCCATGGAGGCTGATCTTGGATGTTTGCCGTAACTACATCGAGCACTACGTTGAACAAGAACGGGCTAAGAGCCGAGGCTTGGTGAACGCCAACAGATATTGGGAAGCCATTCGATTCGCCAACAGCGGTCTGGACAGAGGACACGGAATCGCGGTACATGTCTCTGATAATGTCAATATAGGCCTCGGGAACGCCCTTGAAGCGCAGTGCCCACCAGATGGACTGCCGAGGTATACAGTCGAAGGCCTTCTGCAGGTCTAAAAAGGTCATATGCAAAGCTCTCCTTCTCTCTCTGTAAGCCTCAGCCAGATTCCGTAAGGCGAACACTGCGTCCATGGTGCTGTTACCCGCCCGGAAGCCATATTGACACTCAGAGACAGTACACTCGCTACGGAGCCGTGTGTCAATGATGCGCTCGAAGAGCTTCTTGGTGTGGCACATGATCTTGATACCGCGGTAGCTACCACAATCCTGTACGCTACCATTGCCTTTGTAAACAGGGATAATCAGGCTAAATCGCCACTGGTTCGGCATTTCCTTGGTGATCAGGATGCGGTTAAAAAGATCCGTCAGAAGGTCCACACCATGTGGGCCCATCGCCTTCCACACTTCAATTGGCACATTGTCAGGCCCGACCGCTTTCCGGTTCTTCATGTGGCGAAGAGCAATGCGGGTTTCGTCGGGGGAAATAGGGGAAATAAGCCCAAGGTTAGGAGGCGGTTCCGGAGGAAGGTTATGGGGATGCTGTTTGTTAGACAGCTCCGCGAAGTATGTACACCATCTCTCCTTAACAGAGGGGGCATCGTAGAGCAGCTTACCCTGGGCGTCCCTTACACAAAGACATTTGCTAATGTCCCGTGTAGCTTTCTCCCGGCCACGCGCCAGCTTAAAAATAAGCTTTTGCCCCTCCGCAGTTTCCAGCTTGTCGTATAAGGGCGCCAGACTTTTGCTGCGGGCTCTGGCTACAGCTTTTTTGCAAGCGCGCTTAGCCGCTCCATATGCCTCCCTGTCATCCGGAGAGTTGGACCGTTGCCACTGTTTAAATAAAACCTTCTTCTTCCGAGTCGCCTCCTGCACCCCGTCATCCCACCACCACGTCTCCTTTCCTATGGTGCGGCCACCACGAGAAGTGCCAAGGACGCGCTTACCCGCACCGGTGATTGCTGAATGGATCCTACTCCAGATCTCTTGAGCGGACTCATGCGGAGCACTGATCTTGAGATGCTCGACCTCCGCGATGAAGTCCGACTGCCTAGGACCATCAAGCAACCACCACTTAGTGCGGGGTTTGATATGTTACATGATATTGTTAAAAAAACTTTTTTTTAAATTTTCTAGTTTGACCCCCAAAAGTGACCCAATTCTAAAAAAAATATAATTTACGTAACGCTTCTGTGTTTGCGTCACTGAAGTCCATATGTGTACCAAATCTCAACAGAATCGGTCCAGTGGGATCGGAGAAAACTGGCCAGACAGACAGACAGACACCCGAGTAATCCTATAAGGTATCCGTTTTTTGTTTGGAACCCTAAAAATGATCTAAAAAATTCATCACATCACGTGCACTATAAAAACTGTTGATGATAGAACAAAACAATAGATGATAGAATAGATGATAGATCAATACTACGAAAAAGTGCTTTAAATGGTCTACTAGATAGTAAAGGATTATTTTTAAACTATACGAATTCAGCTATGGAGGAGCTCGTGGCTAGATAATAACAACCGCACAAGTCGATTTTCAAGGACAAGACACGCTTGCCAAGGTTGGTCTGTGGATGGGTGACCATCTTAACATACCGAGTTTCCTCCGTGCCTCGGAAAGCACGTTAAGCCGTTGGTCCCGGCTGTCATTTATAGATCTTTGGCAGTCGTTACGGATAGTCAGAAGCTAGTAAATCTGACTCCAGTCTTGCCATGAAGTACCGTGTTACCCAGTTAATGGGTTGTGGAGGTCTGGTAGGCAACCGCTCCTCGTGAAATACTGGTATTCAGCCAAATTCGGCTTGACTGGAAGCCAACCCCAATATAGTTGGGCAAAGGCTAGGCAGATGACGAATTCAGCTATGATATTGATAACTGACCTATTTATATTTTCAGTTTTGGACGTACAGCAGAAATGGAGAAATAAGACGTGACGGATTTTGTCTCGACTACATACTCAACACTATCGCATTATTTTTCTGTAGAAACACGGCTTCACAAGTCTGGTTGTATAATGGAAAGGTAATCTATGCTAATACATAAAGCTAAGGAGTTTGTTTGTTAGCTTGAACGCGCTAATCTCAGGAACTACTGGTCCGATTTGAAAAATTCTTTCAGTGTTAGATAGCTCATTTATCTAAGGAAGGCTAGCGGTGTTTAGTTGAATGCGTTGATCACAAGAAAAACAAGATACTGGTTGTAATTGAAAAAAAAATGTGTTGGATTATCGAGAAAGGCACTAGTTAACATCACTAGTTGACCAGCGCAACTTCGTCTGCGTCACAATTTTCGTTACTACTCCTCTCCTATTGGTCTTAGCATGGCGATATATAGCCTATAGCCTTCCTCAATAAATGGGCTATCTAACACTGAAAGAGTTTTTCAAATCGGACCAGTAGTTCTTGAGATTAGCGCGTTCAAGCAAACAAACAAACTCTTAGTATAGATGCTACAAATAAAAGGAGCGGAGGATCAATGAAATTTTGCTAAAGAACTGAAAACTACTCTCACTTACTCTCTCTCTGTAGATGTCTAAACTAAACGTTTACATTTTACTTTTCAGACACAAGTAATAAGGCACATGGTGACAGAACAGTGTTTGAATATAGTCAAATTCGACGAAAGCATACAATTAATGTTAACCGCGTGCTCTCCTTCATCATCACAGCAATGGATTATGGAACATTTCAAGTTTGAAAGACTTGCTCCACAAATGCAGATTGGAATGACAGATATAGATAATTTAGCCAGGGGATGATGTAACTTATTGGCTTTTTTATTTTAAGTTACATAGGAAAATATTTCGTCAAATGTTACCTTTTATACATACAGAAATGTCTGCCTAAAAATTATAATAGTTTGAAGTTGAGGTGAAAATCTTTTTTTTTTACTATAACATGAACTAAATGCTAGACAGTATAATAAATAAACTATATATACAAGGGACTATGCACACGGCGAATTTTTAACGCGCCGACGGCGCAGGACGTCTAATAAAAAGCAGTCCTGTCTTCATCTGAAGCGTGTTAGTGGGCATCATCTTCGTGTTGTCAGCGCGTTAAAAAACGCCGTGTGCAAAGGCTCTTATTACCATATCAGGGCAATTTGTTTCGGTTTTTCGGACCCTGATTCTATAGGAAAATTTGCATTTTCCGTAAAGTTATTATAAGAGAAAGTGTTTTTTTTTTTTTTTTTAAGTCTAAGATTACAATGAGAAGTCAAAAATAAAAAAGCAATGTTAATTGTTAAAAATCGTTTGAGCAGTTTTATTTCAATCTTAAATGTTACAGATAAAGGTGTTTGACCGAAAGCAGTCTAGCAAAGATGCATGAAGGAAAATCAAATTAATATAGAAATTATTTGCTTATTTTTACAAGCTTTTCACTTCAGGAATTTTGTTTTCGTATCCGGAATTTTGATTTTAACATAAACAGTAAATTAACGATTGCTAGTTACATTAGTCATGATTGACATTTCGTTCTCTTCATTTGTACGAGTTACGTAAGTATGAACCTTTAGACAAAATCTTCACAAGAATGATACTAAACTCATAAATAACTATATAATTAGTAATATCATAACCATATCGAACTGTATATGTATTTCATCATTCCAATAAGATAATATTTATTTTTGTGTTTCGTCTCACGCAGATGCAACTGTCAAGCCAGATGACAGACGGACCGGCCGATAGAGATGGCAATTCTTCCTAAACAAGAACGATTTTTAAATCTATTCGAATCGAAGTCTAAAGAATCGATTCATTAATGAATAAGTTCTATCTGACTGAAGTTGTCGTTTTATTTCGATATTGTCACATCAACGCCGCAAGGCCATAAAAAGCATGAATATTACATTTTATTTTTCAATTAGCAACTGTTCACTTGTTTTATTTTTAACTAACATTGTTGTTTTGTACCTCCATGAGTGATCTGTGGTCATTTTATAAGTTGCGAGTAGGTTAGACATAATTTGTAGGTTATCTCCGTATTTGTTTAATTACTTCAAAATCCGGGTATTTGTGTGAAAATTAACACTTTTGTTTAATAGTATATAAAGCGTAGTCTATAATAAATAAAGATTTATTGTGTTTCAACTTTAGACGGATTTCCATACATCGTTGGTCATGATCCTTTTATTGTCACATTTGAAATCTTTAGGGTTCCTTTGGTCAGTATGTCGTCTTACAATCATCATGATCCCGGGAGGGAGACAGATCTATAAAAGAGGCATAACATCATCCCTTTCATAGAACAAAATTATGGTGGCATTAGTAAATCAGAAAGACACATTGAGAAATGTTGCATCAAACATGGTTAAACTTTCCACAGTCAAAATGGGTACTTGCTGTTTTCTGCCAAAGGCATCACTCGCTTTTTGAGCCACCCACGATAGGAGCAAAGGTGGTATATCCAAACCACAGAGCTCGTTATGTCCCGAAAGAATTTTATTACAGACCTTTTTACTACGACTAACCTCAACCTCAAATGAGGAGTCCCGTTTGAGTACAGTAGCATTATTGTGGTTTGAAGTAAAAAGCACAGTAACGTAACACAAAGGAGAATTTGCTTTGTTCCGAATGTCGAATGTGAATGCTAGCCGTATTTTAAGGGTAAAATAAAAATATGAAATGTAACAAAAAGTTTTTTTTTTCCGTGCATTTGTTTTTTAGAACTGACGCTGAAATATATTTTATTTGTATTTTTATGAAATTACCTGAATATACAAAGGCGTCATTGAGAAAAAAAAAAACATACTGCTTCTGTTTTTTGTAAACCATGTTAAAATTTAATTAAAATAGTAACTTAAATAAAATTGTCTTCAAAATGTTTACGGAAAGCTTTTCAGAAGCTTTAAGCACAAAGAATAAGAGGAACTTCGAAGAATTTATTAAGATTTAAAACTGACTAAGGTACACTAAACGAACGCATTAATTAAAACTTATTATCTTTGAACAAACACTAATTAATTTTACTCAGTGTCGTACCGGCTGTTTGTTTTAATGATAAATACGGCAATTATCTGTCTGCTTGTCGCTTTTAGGAGTTTTACACAATTATACCCAGCTTCCGTATACAATGAGATAATTTATACAGTTTAAGAAATGCAATCTTTATTTATGTCTTTGAAGATTTAAAGGAATCTCTTTTTAGTAAGATTTCATTAAAAAAGCTTAGGTAAGGAAAGAAAATGGCAGTGGGCAGGGCACATTGTTCGCAGAATAAATCGTTGATGGGGCCGAAAAGTTTTGGAGTGGCGACCGCGTACCGGAAGACGCAACGTTGAAGGGTTTCCCACAAGGTGGTGTGCGACGCGCAGAACCGGTCATTGTGGCGGCGCTTGGGGGAGGCCTATGTCCAGCAGTGGACGTCTTACAGCTGATATTATGAAAGAAAGAAAAAAGTGTTTATTAGCATTATAAAAACAGAATAACTTAAAATTCTTCTACTTATCGTGTGGGTAGTAAGGTATAACGATCCCACACATCCTAGTGTCTGAGTGACTTTAAAGGAGGAGGTTCTATGTTCGGCTGTAAGTATTTTTTTTTCTTTTTTATGAAGTCGATGTCAAAAAACCAAAAAAATACCAAAAACACAGACTTCCGAAATTAAAGTTATATTTAACCGACTTCTATTTTATGTTAAAGTTATTTTATACTTTGTAAAAATGTTTTTTTTACTATTGATAGGACGCTTTTAGCTTACAATTAAGCAAAATAAATAATCAAAACTATGAATGCCAAAAAAGGCCTCAGTCAGAATAATGCCAGATGGTAATAAGGTATAATACCTGACGCTGATCTTCAGCTGCAGCCCACGAGTGCCATATGCTCGAAAACATTAACAGGTACCAACCTAACTCAAGGAACCACACAATCTTGATATTAAAGGATCCTAACTAATAGCAGAGAAAAATTTGTTTGCTTGTTGCGCTTTCATGCCTAAGGGTGAGAGACTAAATGAGAAACCGAATGCAGCGTAAATTCCATTCGTTTGGCCTCACCCTAAATCACCGACTGGTTTCGATGAGTTTTGGTATAGATGGGACCCTGAAAACGGTAATAGGTTACTGTGTCACGCGAGAAGTTTCTGGCAAAAACTAGTTATTTATTCTCTGAAGCAAAATTGTTCGTCTTGTTTCTGAACTAGCTTGGTAACCCCTCATTGTTGTGTAGAAAAGAGTTGTTCGGTTTAATGTTTAATGGGTGCTCCAAAAAGTCTCGCCGCTATTGTAGGAAATAAATTAAATTATTTCAGACACAAAAGAAGTCCAAAAGTTAGTTTCGAAATACATCAATGTGAAAATCCTCATCAACATTCTCACTCACTGTTCAAAAGCGCTTAAAGCGAAATAGCGCTAACAGTACACAAAAAACACAAATGAAGCCCTGTTCACACGTGTTCTAGTCCCACTCTCTTAATCTACAAAAAGCCTAGTCCTACCGTGAAAATGAAAACACGAACTTGGAAATTTATTATGTACCTTTTTGTAAAAGTAGGCGTTATCTACGGATTAACTTAATTGTGGCTATAAAATAAAATATTTCGCCGAAACAAAATTTTCAGGGAAGGTTTTTTGTTTTAACCTTAGTGGAGATTATGTCGGATTTTAGTTGTTGTTTTTGGCCAGCCAAAATAAATTAAAAGGCCCACAGTTTGGGCAGAATTTTCGAAGAGAAAGTGGTGCGGTCTGCTTTCGAGCAAGAATTTGTAGTTTAATTGTATTTTTTTTTTTTGGTTTGATTTAACTTTTAATGTGTGTTTTGAGTTAGCTACATATCGGGACTTTGGCTTTACGAATAGATGTTTTTAGTTGTCATTTTAAAATAAAATTTATTTTTCATTAGGTACAATATTCTTTCACCTCTTTGTGGATGAGAGATATACTAGATGTAGATTGACTGATAAAAGCAAAAATAATACATATAAATGGTTATTAAAACCGGGAAAGTGGGAGTCGGACTCGCACACAAAAGGTGGTGTAGTCGTTTATTATATAGTTTTTTTTTTTGTTATGTTTAATTGCATCTCTATTTGGTACATGAGAAACCGCCCGCCAAGAGATGAACAGACAACGTATGTTTAGTAATACGATTCCGTTGGCTACTCCTTTGGTATCTATACCCATAACCATACCTTTTTTTTAAGGATGGGAAATCATCAAATGACACCTTCCGCTCTGGGTAAAGAAGGTGGGAGTGTTAGACTCTTTCTGACTAAAACCCATCCATGTTCCTCCTAGAGCCCTTTGCGTTCCAGGGATACGGCGCCTCTTTCGAACAAAGTCCGTAGCCCCAGCAGGCCCATAACTGCACCTAGAATTCTACCCTCGAAACGAAAAACGATACACATCTCCGACAAAGACTTGCAAAAACAAGTAAAATTGCTCCACAAAACTTAATTTCAAACAAAAACTATCCAAAAGTAGTCACCACTTTGCTAGAACCAAAATCTCGACAAAATAATGACCACTAAACTAAATTAGGGGCAAGCAGAAACAGATACCAACTCATGTGGTCAGAGAGGAAGGATTAATTCTCTAAGCAGGGTTCATGGAGGATACTTTAAAATACTTAAAAGGCAGTATAAAGGATTTAGGGGCCTTGAAATAGTTGCTGCTAAAGGAATTTAAACTCTGGCCTAAATATTTAGGACAAAGGGTTCTTGGTAAGGCGTTTTTTATTAGTCTATATTTTTGAAAAATTAATATAATTTTTATTTTCGGTATTTGAATTTTGCTCGTGCTAAACATAACAGCCGCAAGGATCAATATTCAAAGTTAACCAAACCTTGCCGGGGTCAATTTGTGGATGGGTGACCATTTTAACATACCGTGACTACTCCATGCCTCGGAAAGCATGTGAAGCCGTTGGTTTCGGCTGTCATTTGTAAATTTTTGGCAGTCAAAAGCCAGAAAATCTGACACCATTCTTGCTAAAATTACAGTGTAAACCTGTTACACTTTGTGGAGGTCAGATAAGCAGTGGCTCTACGTGTAATTTATGTAAATTTTAGAAGATATAGTTTAGAGGGTTTCCCAAACAGAGAGTAATGTCCCGCTAACCTCCATTGAAAAGGGAGGATCCTCCAACCGGATGGTTGTTGTGTCCAGTGTGGGAAACTAATTATATTAATTTGATATTTTTAAAGTAATACATTGTTGGAAATATATAGGTACCTATTGATAACTGAATACATAAGAAACATAAAATTGTTGTGTTGTTTCAATATTTTAGATAGTATCTTACTATTTTTTTTTTTTTTTTTTTTTTACTATTGATAGGCACGCGTTTGACCACTATCTCACCTGATGGTAAGCGAGGATGTGGTCGAAGATGGAGCACGCTTGCCTAGAAATAACCTATTCACTCTTGATTTAAAGACTCCCAGGTTGTAGCTATCAGGAAACACAGACTCCGGCAGGGAATTCCACTCCTTAGCTGTACGCACTATGAATGTGTTCCCAAAACGTTTTGTGCGTATGGGTGGGATGTCCACCATATACCGGTGGCGCATCGCCGTTCGTCTTGTGGTCCGATGATGGAACGGGCTTGGCGGAATTAAATTATGCAATTCCGTCGCACATTCCCCAAAATGCAACCGGTAAAAAACCGACAGGCTAGCAACTCGTCGTCGATGTTCAAGACTTTGGAGCTTCGACGCGACGAGCCTCTCATTGCCGATGATCCTCTTGGCTCGTTTCTCAATTGACTCAAGGGCATCAAGCTGGTATCTGGCAGATCCGTCCCAAAGATGAGAGCAGTATTCCATACACGATTATTACGAACTATTTTATTCTACTAAAGTTCGACCTACAGTATCTATGGGCATTAAAATAATTATCACAAACAAAATCTAGAAAATAAAGACGTGGTTTTTTTCTATCAATGCCATTACTTGTATTCACCTCGCTTTTAATTTAACAAATTGCTGTTTTTCAAAGCAGCAGCAGCATCACAGGTAACACTAAGCTGAGTATTCGATGCTTTCCATTTAACCTAAACGATGGGTCCAGCACTCACCGATAACCGCAAAGTGAATGAGTTTATGGCACGGTGTTGCTACACTGTGAAGTTTGTTTTGTGGTATTTTCTGAAGGGGGAAAAACTACTAAGCAGATAAATTCTGAATAGTTAGCGGATGTTAGCGAATAAGTTGTGAATATCATAGGGATTTTTTAGATGCGGTTCTGCAGATTAACAGTGAGGACTTTCTTCATCCAAATGCTAGCGACTTTAGCATTTAAAATTTGGCTCCGAAAGCTTTAACAGTCATTATTAGAATCGTATTCCACACTGTCCCGAGTTTCTGTAATTCGTGTCTCTCTCATTCATCAATCCATTCTTGTATCTTCTTCTATCTTAACATAATTGATAAAACTCTACCTTGCCTCTAAAAGCATGAGAAGCCATTGTTGCTCGCTGTCTTTAACAATAATTACGGATTATCAGAAGCTAGATAATCTGACACCAATCTTGCTCAGAAGGTAACTGTGTAACTCGGTATAGTTAGCCAGATAATAGATTGTGGAGGTCAGATAGGCAGTTGCCCCTCGTAAAATACTGGTATTTAGCTGACTCCAGTTTGACTGGAAGCCGACTCCAAAATAGTTGGGAAATAAACAGCTATGTGCATATTTCAGTGATATCTTATTTGCCGTTGAGAGATTTTGTGTTTTCACAAAAACACGATATTGTCTGAACCGATGGTAGCTAATACTGTATTTATCATGTTAATATTGGTTGCTGACGCAGTCAAGTAATGCCAAGTAAATTGAGATTTAAACATCAATGGAGCGGCTTAAATTGTTAGGCACTTAATTGCTGAAGCATCTTCCTGCAATATCGAAGCATTTCCCAGAAATCTGTTTACCCGGAGTAAAACGGACTACCCAGGCTGCTACGTTATAGCGTTGAACTATCACACAGTATCTAGAGCCTGCTGTAATGTATCAGAACAAGAACATGTATAGCCCAATAAATAGTTTAGCGATTTAGCGTTTGGAGTGGCAACTGCGAACGGAAGACGCAGCGTTGGAAAGCCTCTTGCAAGGTGGACTGATGACTGATGGATGCAAAACTCCGGTTATTGTTGTAAGGTAAAAGCTGCATTTTATAGGTGCTAGCATACCAATTTCTTTATTTTACCGTAGTAACAGAGATCTGCGAATATAAAATCTATCTTTTAAAACGTCTGGTTTTAAAAATATTACTTCCTAGAAATAAACTGCACCTAATCGCCCACAAAAGTAATTCAATTAAACGGAAAACTTTTACAGCTCACATTGAATCCAGAATATATGTCCAGCCACATATATCTGCCTCTCGCTGATTTGCATAATGGGCACATAGGAAGATATACGACGTTTTCCAGGGGCTTCCCAACATATTGAAGGGAGGGATGAAGAAAAATTGCTTCAGCATCGCGTCCTGAAAACTGGAACCTTTAATTTACATGTCACATATAACCTTTATTAGAAAGGTATAGGGTTCAAAATTGACTGAAGAGTGTCCGCTTAAATGAAGAGCAGAATGAGGGTTAACAAATATGTTACGGGCGTTCAGAATTTATGAACGGACGATTTTCACGTCTATTGCTATGCTAGGCACCTGGCTGTGTGATATATTATATTTTTTGGGAATCTACATGATATACACGATAATTCGTAGTGTTAATCCCAGGATAGAATAAGCCATTTGTTTTTCATGAGGCGCGCCTTAAATATATAGCATTATGCAACGCGGATTAAGGCAATAATTTCCTCTTCTTTGTAAATAGTGTGTTGCAACTTTGAAATATCACTTGTTTAGTAAATATTCGGGTAGTTAAGGACTAAAAGAAAACATAGTAACGAAACTGATGCTGGTTTCGTCATAAAGCCATCTTTTTGTAGTCCTACTAATATTATAAATGCGAAAGTGGGTCAGGATGGATGGGTGTTTGTTACTCTTTCACGTCAAAACGTTTGAAAGGATCTTCATGAAATTTGGCCCAGAGGTAGATTATAGTCTGGAAAAACACATATACTAGTTTTACTCTCGAGAATATATTCCCTAGGGATCACGCGGGCGCGGCGGCAATCTCTCGCGTCCGTATGGGAAGCGGTCACCTCCTTCTGCGTACTGCTTCGCAGAAGGAGGTGACCGCGCGATGCTAGCAAAGGAGGAAGCCGAGTGCGTGAGAGAGAATGAAACCTCACGCCCCAGCCGCCGCAACAGAAGAAGATGCGCCGGGCGTCGGGAGTCGCAGGACGATTCTCGGCCACCGTAGGTACGGGCTTGCGGACGGCGAGTATTGGGTGGCTCACCGTCTGATCTGAACCAGGCCCGGGGTCAACGGCGCGCTGTGTTCCACGCGCGCCTCATAGAGCTGTCAGCAAAGAAGACGGGGCCCGCTAGGGCCAGTGCCTGTTGGGGCTGTGGACTTTGTTCGAAAGAGGCACCGTAGCCCTGGAACGCAAAGGGCTCTAGGATGAACACGGATGGGTTTTAGTCAGTAAGAGTCTGACACTCCCTCTTACTTCACCCAGAGCGGGAGGAGTCATTTGATGATTTCCTATCCTTAAAAAAAAGGAATCACGCGGTCGAAGCCGCTAGCAGAAGCTAGTGATAAGGTCAGGTATTCTCAATTTTCCCAATATTCCATCACTTTGAAACAATAATAAACAAACAAATCGTGATTGTTTAAAGCCAAAAAAATACATAATCAAGTTTACTTCATGTGCTTTGACAATTTCTGGTTCAAAACATAATGTCGAAAACTTCACTCGATCAAAAAAAATCGGAAGAGGAGTCTAAATTCAACAATTTTTTAAGTTTTTCTTATTTTTCTTGAAGCTTATGAAAGTTATACTTCCAAAAACCATATCTAAGAAAGGTTAATAACATATAGAAGAATAATTTGTGGTTTTATTTTGCATAATAGTTTAATTTTTTTAATAATAAATTATTATGGCTTCAACCGTCGACGTGAGCGACGGCTCGCTTTGCGTAATGTATGAAACTTTTAGATACCTACTTCGCTCGGTCTATCTGCCCTTAAATAATAACAAAGTATAGTCTCTGCCTGGGTTCAAATCCACGATAAGTCATGATATCTGTTTACGGCAAATTCCTGAAACTTATCTTTTCTCTCCTACATATTTTTTAATCATTCTTATCCAATTTGCTGACTAAAATGCCAAGGGGTGGAGGTATACATTCTTGACCTGCCAAGAATGTTTGTCTCCGCCCTTTGGCGTTTCAATGCATGGACCAGTTCCGATAACCGTACATGCAATAAATTATTCGGCATTCCATGAGTTTTTGATATGGCGAAAATATCAACTTCTGAGAACGGCTTGTGAAAAGTGTAAACGAATTAAATAACTGCCGAATTTGTAGCGAGGTGACATGTGATATTGATGGCACAATAACTAGGCTTTGTAAGAAGATTAGTGAAATATATATCTCTGTCTTCTCTTATATATAAAATATATTTCTATTTCACTTGGTCACGGCATCACGCGTGAACGGCTGGGCCGATTGAGCTATTTTTTTATTTGTTGTGTTTGTTATTATCAGGAGAAGGTTCTAACAGAAGGAAAAAATAAAATAGCCAGTTGATGGGAGAGAAGCCGCGGGGGACAGTTAGTCCTTACTTAATAATATTATAAATACGAAAGTAACTCTGTCTGTCTGTCTACTGCAAAACTACTGAATGAAATTTGGTACACAGATAGTCTAGAGCCTGAGAAAGGACATAGGCTACTTTTTATCGCGGGGGTATGTTCCCTAAGGACCACGCGGGTGAAGAAGCTAGTCTTAAATAAAATTAAGTATCAAAAGCTGCCTGAAGCAGACTTTTATAAGCCAAACTAGACTAAAATACTAAACATGTAAGTGGATCACTTAGTATTCCCAGACCAGTTTACCCAAAAACTTGTTGCAAACTACCAAACATGTATGAATATTCAGCAACAACATATTTTGTTGCACTTAGTGTTACTAGAAGATTCACAAGAGCTCGTAAATCCATGTCCAGCAAACTTGCAGGTTTATGTGGACTTGGCTCTTGCAAGTTTTATTTTGTGAGTTCCCTGTTCGTGGATCTAGAAAAAAAATACCTAGTAAAAGAACCTTAAGAATGCCTGTCCATTACAGCAGAGTGAGGCAGCGGAGCGGAGAAACTGAGAAATATTAACCAATCATGTCAGTCTAAAGTTCAGTGACTCACGTGACGTACGGAGATTTTATGCAATGCCATTGGATGATTGACGGAGAAATTTTAATTTCTCCGTTTTTCCGCACCGCTGCCTCGCTCCGCTGCTATGGAAAAACACCCTAAGGCAATTCACAAACGCTGCTATACGCTGTGGGGTTCGTGGCGACGAAGTAAAAAACCGCGCGTAAATGCGATTTCAGTGTGTTGCACTACGCGTGTTTTCAATACAAACAGATATTTTTAAGCAACGTAAGATCACGCACTCCCGCGCTACGCTGCGTGATGCGGTGCAGAGGGCTTAGTGTAAGTTTTTTAACGCAGTCGATCGCGTTGACGTAAACGTTCGCTTATGTCAAATTGTATAGAAAAAAAAAGGTTTTCCGGGATTGTCACCAGACGGCGCTTATCCAGTTTCAATGCAAATTGACGTTTACGCTAACGCGATCAAGAACGTTAAAAAACTCGCACTAAGGCCACAGTATGCCAATCGTCTAAGACTGCGTTTCCACCAGAGATGTGCGAGGATGCGTAGCGAGGGATGCGTTTGTTAAGAGCCAATAGAATCGCTTGTACTGAGCGACACTAAGTAAATAACGCGCTTCTATGGTTGTTAATAAAGACGTTCAAGTGCGAGTCGGACTCTCACAAGAAGGGTTTTGTACGATAAACCGAAAAAAAAACACGTTTCTTGTATGGGAGACCCGTTTATTTTTTTTATTTTGTTTTTTTGATTTTATAGCAGCACTAGCAACAAAACACTACGTGAAAATTACCCGAAATAGCCCGAATAAATAAATAATAATATTATTTTATTGACAATAACTTGTTAGAAGCTTCTGACTCTTGAACTAGGTGTATGTCAGGAGTCAGCGCCCTCTCCCGTTTTATTTGGCTTAGATACTAATGTCAACACAGAAATAGACAAGCATGCAAATTACGTAGACTGCAGACGATGGATCGAAAAAAAAACCAAAGTGATTTTAAAACTAATTTAATTAAAAGAAATTATTACAATTAAGTTGATGAAACCTATTCGATGTTAGAATATGGAATGACAAAATAATACTTAAAAATAACTTATTGCTACTGGTGAGTTTCTGCTGCGTCGGCGGCTCGTGGCTGAACGGACGTCATCGCTGCAGTTTCTATGCGGTTGGCGTAAACATGTAGGAATGTGCGAAGTCGGCGGTATCCATTAGGGGTCCGTATCTAACACCTCCACCCGCAGAACAGCAACTATTTGCTCATGTTGAGAGAAAATGTTGCTGGGAGTTCATCTCGTTTCCTGGTCACATCTTCGTATGTATGTATCTTGAGAGTCTGTTGTTTCTCTTCGTTGCCTGTTCTGAGGTTCCAGCATTTGTATCTGCGGCTTATTACCACAATGATAAGTATGGCTGCGCATAGTACAATGATGTAGAATGGTATGGTTGTATGATATAAGACTACTGGTTGAGGGTTGTCGATCTGGATAGGGTTCTCCATCAGGACTTTGTTCTGGATGCTGTGTAGTTCTTCCAGGTTGACTGAATTGAAGCCGATGATGTGAGTCGAGTCAGTGGTTTGGTTCAGGTCGTTATAAGGTATCTTTGATAATTTTAGTGGTTGTCCTTTTATTTCGTTGCTGTCGTTGATGATTGTGAGTTCTGTTGTTTCCAGATAGCAGTCCATGGGTATGGTGACAAGGTAACTTCCTTGTAGAATATTAAAGTCTTTTCTGCCGCAGGCTAACTGTACTTTGGTCGGTTGGGGCAATGATAAGACGTAGTGTTGATCGTCCAGTTTTTCAACTGCTTGTTTGGAGAGTGAAATCTTGGTGAATTGGCAGGTGTCTTCTAGACCTTGGTTGATGATGAGTTCCTGGATACAGTCGGGCTTCGTCCGGATTTGATGGCTTATCTTCTTTTCACAGAGATGGATGCTACTGTACTTCGGGCATTCAGCCTCTATGTACACGAATGATTTCTCGTTTGTTGCTATATAGGGAGAGGACGGAATAAGGGCAAGTTGTTTTTTATTAGGCACAATGGATAGTCTGTATAAATCATAAAGGTCTTTAGAGACTATGGGAAAGCTGTATATTATTACTATTCTCTTCTCAATAAAGTAGGAACCTGGTTTTATAAGATTATAATATTCTCGTAATTCTAAGTTTAAGACTTGATCTTGATTGTATATTGATTTTAACTTATCTATCATAGATCTTAACACTTCTATATCTATCATGGAATGATGAGTGCTGGACGCACGTATGAAAGCCATTATATTTTCTAACCTAATTATCTCTAACATTAAATCTTCAACGTTATTGGTTATGATTCCTAGAATTTGGGCAAACTTTGCAAATTTTATTAAGCTGTAATCTGTGTATGCGGTTTTCTCTAGTAGTAGTTCTAACGTTGCATTAACCTTTTCCTGATTTCTTGTTATTTGGTCTAGAATAGTGCCATGTTGGGACATCCATTCTTTACTTAAGCTGATATGATTGTTGAATTCTGAAACTATTTTATTTTCGTTGTTTTGTAAAGTTCTAATAGCCTCGTCATATCTCAAGGCATCTAGATAGTCTAAGTTGCCAGTGACACTTTTTATCACTGACCCAAGGCCATCTACAAGACCTCTTTTGACTGTCACGGGTTCCAGGGATTTTACTTGTTGTAGTACCTTACTAAGTTTGTTAGTAAGGTAGTCAATCTGGTATTCGTAAAGCATGTAAGTCTCATTGGTAAGTTTAATTCTGAAAGTCTTTAGTTGCGTCTGTACGGAATTTACTTTATCTTCTATGTCGGTTAATTGTATGTACTGTATGAATGAGTGGTAATGTGTGGTTAGTCTGGTCGGTCCTAATCTGTACGGTAACAATCCTGGTCATCGGCTAAGCTCTCAAGTCTTATCTCTTGGGGGTGAGTCACTTGGATTGTCAGTAGTAGCAGGATCCTGTAACAATTTGGTTGCTTTAGGAACACGTTTCAGCCGTGCTTTGGCTATCGGACCGCGTTTTTTCGAGGTATATATGTGTATAGGCAGATCGGCGAGTACCGTGTCCTGCGTATAACGTGGTGCAGCCTTCTGGCGACTGGCAAAGGGGTTTTTAATGAAAACTTGTTGCTGAGGGGCATATTCTACTTCGGGCTTGCGATTTTTATTCCTGTTACTAATTAGGGCTGTACGATTTGCAAGAGATGAGTCATTAATTATTTCGTAAACCTGTTTCATTTGTTGCCTATGGTTTTGCGCGTATTGTTGTAGGATATGTTCAGTCAGGTCTATGTCGGTTGGGTCTCTAGGGTCGAAATGTCCGGTCATTAAATCAAACGGTCTGCACTTTGTAAAACTATGGATGGAACTGTTATATGCTATGATGGCGTATGGCATAAGATTAATTATAGGTTCGTCTTTATTTTGCAATTTTAGTATTCTAATGTGTTCCAATAAGGTTGAGTGAAAACGTTCGATGTTGCCATTGTCATTTGGACTATGAGGTAGAATTTTATGGTGGGCGATCTTATGAAGTCGTACGAATTCTGAGAAAAGTTGGTTCGTAAACTCAGTACCGTTATCGGTGATGATAGTCAAAGGTAGTCCATGATGGGTACAAAAACGTAATAGTGCTTGTATAATGCTAATGGCGGTACCGTCTCGCAGATGATACGCTTGGGCGTACTTTGTGAATACATCTATAAAGGTTACGTATTTTTCATTTTGAACGGTAAAAAGGTCCATGTGAATAATTTCAAGTGGTTTGGTGGCTGGAGGTACTATATTGAATTGGGGTCTTATTGGATTTCTGTCATATTTAGCTTGACCACAGATGGTACACTCATTAATGAATTTGGTGATTTGTTCTTTCATCTTTGGCCAGTAATATTTTCGTGAGAGGGCTAAATGACATTCATTTATACCGCGGTGATTCGTTTTACCATCGTGATAATGTCGAATAATGTCTTGTTGTCGGAGGTATTCTTTAACATTCTCGAGTTCTGTCTTAGCTAATACTAGGTTAAGTGAGGAACTTCTAAATTTGTCTTGTATAATGGGTATTACTGAGTACATGGCTAAAGGTAGATTAATCAAGATAGCTGTTTTGACTTTCGGGTTTACGTATTCCTTGACAGCATTAATAATGTCGCTTTCGAGGTTGGATTCTGAAATTTGGATTGCAATTCGAGTATGATTTTCGAATGGTTTGGTTACTGCTGGTCGGCGTTTTATGTCACCAACTATAGTAAAGTACATTTGTCTATGAAACTTATTGAGAGGTTCGTCTGTAATGGGGATTTCTAGAATCGGATGTTCATTGCTAGTATGTACGGTTTCGGTCGACGAGTTTGTTGGTGGAGGCGGTGCCTCCGATGGGTTGTTGATCATAGATTCGAGGTCGTTAGTACTTTCTGTCAGTGTGTCATTATCAGTTTTTGAGGTATCTACTGGTGGTGTTGAAGCCTCTGTTGGATTGTTGATCATTGATTGCAGATTCTTTATATTTTCGATCAATGAGTTAATTTCCTCTATTTCTTCATTATGGATTTCTACACGAGAAAGTGCATCAGTATTGAATTTTCCTTTTTTGTACACTACAGTAAAGTCATATTCACTTAGTCTGAGTCGCCATCTGGTCAGTCGTGAATTGGGTTCTTTTAAGCTCATCATCCATTGCAAGGGTTTGTGGTCAGTCAGTACTTTAAATTTTCTACCGAAGAGATAAGGTCTAAAATATTTTGTGGCCCAGACTATGGCAAGCAATTCCTTCTCGATGGTACTATAATTTAGCTCACTTTCGTTAAGTGTGCGAGAAGCATAGCAAACGGGTTTGTCAGAACCTATCGGTCCCTGGGATAACACTGCTCCGATAGCGAAATTTGAAGCATCTGTTGTGAGATTGAACTCTTTTTTGAAATCCGGGTATTGTAGTATGGGGTCATTTGTAAGTAGTGTCTTGCAAGTTTCAAATGCATTGATATATTCTGAGCTGAGGGTTATTTTACTGCCCTTCTTTAAGCATTGGGTAAGTGGTTTGGTTATGCGTGCAAAGTCGGGGATAAACTTTCGGTAGTAACCGAGAAGGCCTAGAAATTGTTTGATCTCCTTGGGGGTCTTTGGAATCGGGTATTTTTGAATAGCGGAGATTTTGTCGGGGTTTGGCTTGACGCCGTCTTGACTGATAATATGTCCTAAGTATGCGGTCTCGAGTTTCAGAAATTCGGATTTATCCATTTGGATTTTGAAGTTGGATTCTTTAAGTCTTTGGAAAACTTTTTCCAAGTTATCCATATGCTCTTGCAGAGAGGTACTATAGACTATTATGTCGTCCAAATAGACAAGACATATGTTATTTTGAAGGCCTCTGAGAACATTGTCCATAACCCTTTGGAAAGTTGATGGAGAATTCTTGAGTCCCATGGGCATTCTAAGGAACTCGAAATGGCCGTGTTCTACATTAAATGCGGTTTTAGAAATGTCTTGGGAGTCCATCTCGACCTGGTAGAATCCACTTGCCAAATCTAAGGTCGTAAAATATTGGCTCTTTCCTAACTTGTCAAGAACGTCATTGATGTTTGGAATGGGGTATTTGTCGTCAATGGTTTTCTCGTTCAATTTCCGAAAGTCTACCACGATACGCCATTTCTGTTTTCCAGAAGCGTCTGTCTTTTTAGGCACAACCCAGATGGGTGAGCTCCAGGCTGAGTCGGAGGGCCTAATAATACCCTGGTCTAACATTTTGGTAATTTGATTCCTTACTTCTTCGCGGTGGATGAAGGGGTATCGGTAACTTTTAGTATACACGGGGATTTCGTCTGTGGTTCTTATACAATGCTTAATTTTATTGGTGAACGTCAAAGGCTCCCCGTCAATGTAAAATATGTCTGAGTATCGAGAACAGAGTGCCAAAAGATTTGCTTTTTCCTCTTCATTGAGGTGATCTGTACGTAGACGTGATAATACATCTTTCGCACGTTTCGATTGCTTGCTTGGTGTGCAATTGACGTTAAAAAGATCAGCACGGGCTGGATGGTCTAAAGAAAAGATAACGTCATTAGGTGTTGGATTTTCTAACTCTACATACCCACGGCTATTGGTAACGGTTGTAAGACATTCGTGGATAATACAATTGCACAAAACTTGTTCACTTACTAAAACATCGCCATCCGGGGCATTTATGGGTATTCGAACTAATTTGGAACTTTTGGCGGGGACAATATCCTCGTACAGGTTAACATTGCGTGAATTATATACTTTAATTTGATTCATAGCGGAACGCGTTACTAACTGGAAATCTTTTAAATCTATTTTAGCTTCCCATTTGGATAATAAGTCTAGTCCTATAAGGCCATCGAAGTAATCGTGAAAACGGTAAACGAACAATTTTATACTATCGGACTCATTGAATTCATTAAAACACGGCAGTGTCATGGAATAGTCATTTCTGCTAACGCCGTGTACGTTCGTAACTTCGAAAGGGTCGTAGTTAAGAGGATAGTCATAGAAGAACTTTTGTACAGCCTCGGGGCTTATAAATGACTGGTTAGCGCCAGTGTCAGTCAAAAATTTTAAAGGAGGGCAAGAAATTTCTATGTAGGGTAACTGTCTTTGGGTCTGTAAATTAAGGTCTATTTTGGCTCTTTGGATGTCTGTCCCGATTGAAAATTTTGGTCTGGTTTCTGATTTGCACCGCTAGGGCCTGGCTGTGGCTCTGTCTCACCTACTATTGGGTTATCGGAAACTGTAGTCAAATTGAAATCAGTCGTATTGGCGTTGTAGTCAAAGTCGCATACTATGTAGCAATCATTACCGTCCGTGTAGTAGTCATATACTGGTTCATAGTAGTAGTCAGCAGAATAATAGGAGCTATCAGGCAAAGCAAGTTCGCTAAGGTTTAACTCACGCGTTTTAAAATAATTGCTAGGTGGTGGGTTCCCGTTTCGTTGCCAATCGTGCCCTGGCACTATGGGTAATGGTTTCTGAACAAAATTTTGCACTCCGCTCATGGGTTTCGGACCCAAATTTTGTGGTGGGTTGGCCCTTTGTTGTAGTTTGAAAATGTGACTTTGAGGATGGTAGTTAGGTAATGGTGCACGGAACATTTGTTGGGTTCGAGTAGGCATTCGATTTTGAGGCTGGTTGCTATTGAATTTAAAGGCCTGAGGCTGGGGTTGGTACCCACGCTGTCCTACTGGGGCCGGCCAGTTAGGTACTGGGGGTCGTGGAACATTAAAGGCATTAAAGGGCACAGTGGGCATCGAAGGAGATTTATATAGAATTTTGGGTGCGTTCTGAGTAGTTTGAGCCTTTGGGGCATCGTTACGTTGCTGCAGGTATATAATATTTAGTTCTTCCTGCACAAATTCCAAGGCTTTTTCTATGGTTTCCGGACGCATACAACGTATACGTGAGCCTAAAGGTTCCTTAAGTCCTCGTACGAAAGCCTGCATTGTAACTTTCTTATAAAGTGTCCGTTTCGCTTCAATAGTCGTTTGTAAGGTTTCATGTAACGTCACGTAAGTCATAATCGTACTAAACAGGGTTTGACATTGATCATAAAATTCCTGTGGGGTTTTATTACCTTGTGTAGCCAACGAGAGGTCATTGTATAAGGCTGTTTCGTCTCTCTGATCTGAAAAGTTGTTAATAAGAGCTGATCTAATACCTGCCCAAGTTTCAGGAATGCCATTTGAATTGATGGTGGATGCGGCGGGCCCTGTTATCTTGTTTAGTATGCCATTTAAAAGACACAGGTTCCCTAGCTCACTACCTGGCTCGGCGCTTGCATACTGAGATACTATCCGGTCGCAGATGTTAATGAACCTCGTCAGTATATTGGGGTTTCCGTCGAAATCAGGCACAAGGCGTAAGGCTTTGAAAATTACATCGGGATCGTAAGGCATTTTAGGTTCAAATAAATTGCTCAAACTAATATCTAAATCGCTATCTAAATCTCTGTTAATATCTACTAAATGTCGGCGCCCCTGTCGTGATGCAGGTACCTGACAACTTGATCTTTCGTGATGAAAAATCTTGGACATAAAAGTAACTAGGAATAGAGAGGAAGCAACACGAGAAAGATTCTAGTGTACTCACATATATTTCATCTCTGGTTCTTCCCCGTGAATCGATGTCTGGATTCTCCACGCGTCTCCGCAGCTCTGCCGTAGATTCTGGATACTCGTGACGTGACTTGAAAGCCGCCCGGGTGATTCGCGATCGTGGAGACCGATGTGAGATGACTCTAACGCGTTTCGCGAACCGGCCCGCGAGTATCCTACCGACTGCGCCAATTACGTAGACTGCAGACGATGGATCGAAAAAAAACCTAAGTGATTTTAAAACTAATTTAATTAAAAGAAATTATTACAATTAAGTTGATGAAACCTATTCGATGTTAGAATATGGAATGACAAAATAATACTTAAAAATAACTTATTGCTACTGGTGAGTTTCTGCTGCGTCGGCGGCTCGTGGCTGAACGGACGTCATCGCTGCAGTTTCTATGCGGTTGGCGTAAACATGTAGGAATGTGCAAAGTCGGCGGTATCCATTAGGGGTCCGTATCTAACATGCATGCAAGAAATACAATTTTAAAAGAAGTAAAAACAAATAAATTTAAACATGGCTGAGACAAAAAGATGTCACTGAAAAGAATTCATACAATAGGGAATATGCATGCGATTTTTTTTAGCTCACAGTTTACTTATTAGCTCTAGTTAACAATCATGAAATATTTTTTTAAATACCTTCATTAGCGATGAAGTTATAAAGTTTCAAAGATTACAATTAGAAAGAAAAGTCCGATGTAAACTTTGACGTCATCGTCCATGACGCGTATACAACTGCCATAGAAAACTGTGTTTTCGCGGGAGGGACAGATATATTTGTTTAAAATAATTATATCTACTTCGTTTTTCGACTAATGTTGATACTATTTTCACTGTTAGTATTAATTATATTTTTGTATAATTTTCACGCATATTCCCTATTATTATTCCTAAACACGTGATATAACATTAATATATATCGTAGTGTCTGAGTAAGGATGCTCATTATAACAATAACATAAACCTAACCATTTTATATCCTAACTAAAACACCGCTTACTTTCAACTTAAATGCCATTACTATCGCATAATAAAGTGAGCATTACGTGTTTTTAATCCACATAAAGTCGTGAAAATAGAGCCACATTAACTGCCGGACCGTTAAGAGAGCACATAAAAACGATATAGCCTGCCGACCCCCAAGGGGAAGTGTCAGCGCAATAATATGGGAAGATACCTTCATATAATAGACCTCGCTTTACGCGTTCATAAAAATAATTTTTCGTGAATATTTTATTTCATATTTTTTTGGATAAATGTGGTCTCCGATGAAAAGACCAGAGGGAAAATGTGATGTATTTGAAAGGGTAATAAAATGCAAAAGAACTACGCACCTACTTTTAATATTCAGGTTGTTTTTTATCTGTCCTTAAATACTGTAAGGATCGTTTTTTTTAAATTAGACCAGAGGGCTAATTCTACTAGCTTTTGGGGGTCCGAACGCCTGTAAGAAACAGAAAACAATAACGTTTTTATAAAGAATACAAAAGAATTCTAAATTAAAACACTTCAAAATAACTTTAATTTCGGAAGTCGGACTAAAAAAGTTTTTTTAAAGTGAAATATTCAAAAATATTATTCGTTCGGGACCAGTCCGACTCGCACTTGGCCAGTTTTTATACAACGTTAACATTCGCGTGTCAGTCGCGAACTGTCAAAAAATTCTTAATTTTTATACATTTTTGACGTATGACGACTGAGATGTGAATGCGAATGTGATGACAAATCATGTTCGTTTCAAGGAGTTAACCTACAGCCTCTAATCGGTAGTCGCTATGTTACTGAAGCTTAATTGCTATCAAGTAACTAGCAGATACATTTTAGCTTTCAGTTTATGAATAAAAAGTTTAACATTTCAGCGTTCACGGGTCGGCGGTGCGCTGCGATCCCAACGCGCCTCAAAGAGATGTCAGCGTGTATGACGGAGCCCGCTAGGGCAGGTGCCTGCTGGGGCTGCGGAATCTGTTCGAAAGGGGTGCCATAGCCTTGGAACACAAAGGGCACCAGGAGGAACACGGATGGGTTTTAGTCAGTAAGAGTCTGACACTCCCTCTTGCTTTACCCAGAGCGGGAGGAGTCATTTGATGATTACCCATCCTTAAAAAAAAAAAAAGCGTTCACATTCAGCTAGTTGTATTTATTTTTTTTTTTAACTATTTATTGGCACCCGTTCGACCACTAATTCACCTGATGGTAAGCAATAACACAGTCGAAGATGGAGCACGTTTGGCTAGAAGTAACCTATCTGTCTATCTGTCATCTCTGACATATATGGGTGACATGATGACATTACAAAATAAACAAACAAATAAATGTAGTGTGGGATATCCAGGGAAACGCCAAATCTTCATCAAACAACTTATATTCAAATAAAAAACACCTTTACAACCAATTTACATAAATAAAAAAATAATCTATAACTCTTGATTTTAATAATTTTTATACATCATCCCCACGTATTCATCCAATAAATTCACTGAGTCAATTTATACATGATTAAATGAATTTAAACAGAACCTGTGTACATATTTTTAAGCGATTTTATGCTATCCGGTATAAAAACACCATATTTTGGTTTAAGAACGTTTTTCACAGCATACTATGATATTAAGGTTAAAAATGTACACAAAAATAAAATAAAAAGAAGAACCTTCTGCAATTTTAATTTAAAACCAGATACCCATCGGTACGTCATTGAACAGACCTCACAAAGAATGATCAAATTACGTTCACATCATTCCTATAATGTTCAAGGTGTAATTTCTTTTTTTTTTTGCACGGAATTTTTTTATTTACTCGTTCGAAAATAATTTCATCAAATGATTCTTTAAGTGGACAGTTTTATTGAATTAAACTGAGCACCTGTTTTTATTTTTCTTACCATGGGAAATCATCAAATGATTCCTCCCGCTCTCTGGGTACAGCAGGAGGGAATGTCAGACTCTTACTGACTAAAATCCATCCGTGTTTCTCCTTTGCGTTCCAGGGTACGGTGCCTCTTTCGAACGAAGTCCGCAGCCCCAGCAGGCACTGGCCCTAGTGGGCCCCGTCTTCCGTGCTGACATGTCCTTGAGGCGCGTTGGGATCGCAGCGCGCCGCCGACCTAGGCCTGGTTCTGATCAGACGGCGAGCCACCCAATGCTCGCCGTCCGCAGTCCCACGCCTACGGTGGCCGAGAATCGTCCTGCGACTCCCGACGCCCGGGGCGTCTTTTTCTGTTTCGGCGGCTGGGGCGTGAGGTTTCCCTCTGATCGGTGAGCACCTGAAATGGAAAATGCTGCTGTGAGATATGTTTAGTTTCAAGACTCACTGGGTATTTTTTTGTGCGGGAGCGGAAGAATGTGTCAGACCCGGACGTGTTCCTCCTAATGCCCTTTGAGTTCCAGGGCCGCGGTGACTCTTTCAAACAAATTGCGCAACTAAGAATCACTGGATACTGATTCTTCTTTTTAGGTTTACTAATGAAGTCCTAAGTAAACCTAACTGTCAACCCAACTGTCATTTGCAATTTTTTTTTTCAAAGAGTTCGTACTTCGAACATGAACAACTTTTACTATGGAACCTTTAAAATTGTTTTTTTTTTTTAATCAATCGAATATAGAACACCCTCTTTTTCTGAAGTTGGTTAAAAATCTGCTGTTCTCATCTTTTTCTCGAGTTATGCGAACATTAGGTGCACTGAACTGCTGAGGGCCTAGCATGTATTGACATAAAGAGTAACGTTAAATTTCACTCATCATCCCAAATATCCCCATAATCCCTTTTCCCAAATATATTGGGGTCGACTTCCAGTCAAGCCGGATTTAGCTGAATACCATTTTACATGGAGCGGCTGCCTACCAGACCTTCACCACCCATTAACTGGGTAACATGGTACTTCATGGCAAGACTGGAGTCAGATATACTAGCTTCTAACAATCTTTAACGACTGCCAAAGATCTACAAATGACAGCCGGGACCAGGGGCAACGTTAAATTTCACTATAACTAAAATACGCGTTTTGTACATTATAATTTATGTGAATTGGATACAATTTCAAATTTTTCTATAATACTAATTGTGAATGTCGCATGTCGTTTAAAATTAAACCAATAGATATACTATAGGGTTGTAGTTTTTTAATGTTTATGATATTGTACGTTACTATTTGACAAAATATTCATACTAGGCCCTCTGAATCATATTTTAAATTTCGAAGAAGATTATTTTTCCAAAAATCACATAAAAACAAATCCCGCTTAAAAACCACTCGCGAAATTGACCCCGATGCGTGAAAAAAAATATTGAAGTCATCGATAAAATCAAGTTATGCGATTTATTCGTCGATTTATTTTTCGACGTTTACTGATGCGTGTGTTTTCGAGAGACATAGATATTGGTTAACCAACGTAACCGAATTATCCTGAAATTCGATGACTCTGTCAATTTTACGGTATTTTCTGAATTATCAGGATTTATTTATTTATTATACGCTTTATTGTGCATACACCAAAAGTAAAACAAAAGGAAACTTAAAACTAAAACAAATACAATGGGCGGTCTTATTGCATTCTGCGATCTCTTCCAGACAACCTAGGATGGAAAGTATTTGTCCGGACATGAAATGGGGCTGTCAGTGAAGTTCATGTTACTGTGTTCATCATCATCATCATCATCATATCAGCTGAAAGACGTCCACTGCTGGATATAGGCCTCCCCCAAGCGCCGCCACAACGACCGGTCCTGCGCGTCTCGCATCCATCGGCTACCCACGACCTTCACCAGGTCATCGGTCCACTTTATGGGAGGTCTGCAACTCTTTTCCTGCTGCACATCAATGATCTAATTAAGCCCGGCCTTGTTGGGTACGCAGATGACAGTACGGTTTCAGAAAGATACTTGTCCAGCGCAACAACCGGCGGGGGTAAAGTCCGTTCCTTGAGAGAGGCCATGGTAGAGCGGACAAATTTGACCTTAAACGTTGTCTCCCAGTGGGATGATGACAATCTGGTCACTTTTAACGCCACCAAAACACAGGCGTGTCTTTTTACTGCAAAAAGGAGTCGTTTTGACCAAACTCCTAATTTTCGGGGTACATCTGTTCCTGTGACTGATCGGCTCGAGCTCTTAGGCATGGAGTTGACATCCAGTCTCAACTTCGGCGCCACCATCCAGTACAAAGCCCAAACTGGGGCCAAAAAGCTGGGCATTCTAAATAGGGTGAAGCGATACTTCACGCCTGGACAGCTTTTAACCCTTTTCAAAGCACAAGTCCATTTCTGCATGGAGTATTGTAGCCACCTTTGGGATGGCTCAGCTAAGTATCAGCTTGCCGCGCTTGACTCAGTGGAACGCAGAGCTAAGAGGCTCATCGGTGACGTAAAACTGGTGGATGCCAAGCTACATAGCTTGGCTCATCGCCGGAAGGTTGCCTGCTTGTCGGTCTTCTTCAGATTATATTTAGGTGAGTGTGCCCAAGAACTCCACAACCTCATTCCACCGGCCCCCTTTTACCATCGGACATCCAGACGCACTGCATCTTACCATCCCTACCTTGTTGCTATTCCACCAATTCGCACTAAGCGTTTCCAAACGTCTTTTATAATGCGCACAGCAAAGGAGTGGAACACTCTGCCTGCGTCTGTGTTTCCAAACGCTTACAACCCTAATCTCTTCAAAGTTAGAGTGAACAGGCTCCTTCTGGGTAAGGTCGTTCCATCGTAGACTTTGTCTCTGTCATCTCTGACATAGACTAGAGTCAAGAGCAAACCCATCACAAGTAAAAAAAGGCCTTCCAACGTTGCGTCTTCCAGTACGCGTTCGCCACTTCAGAACTTTTCGGCTCCATTGACAATCTGTTCTGAGCGCAATGTGCCCTGTCCACTGCCACTTTAGTATGGAATCCTTCGGGCTATGTCGGTAACCTTAGTTCTTTTGCGTTGCCCTCTGCATTGCCCTTTGAGTTACTTTAAGCCATCTGATGAGGCCCATTGTTACTGTGTTATTTAGAGTTAATTAAGTTCAAGAAGTTATATGAAATTGGATGCTGAAACATAAATTAGAAAACGTTACAGCTATTTAGGTGTATGGAATTAGATTACCTACCGTAACCGTACCTATATACCTACCTACATATTTTTTGGAAGAAGGGTTTAGAGACATAAAGAGTAATTTTTCACTTTCTATAGAAAACTTGAAATAGCTCTCCCTGACTGTCTAAATACTTTTTGGAAAAGTTTTCAAGTAACTTTTTAAAACCAATGTAAGTATGTGTACATTAAAGTTTTAATTGAATTGGTTCATTCGTTTCCAAAATTAGGGAATTGGGAGTTTGTATGAAATGCCGTAAGGAATAAACGCATAATTAATCAAATAAATAGGTTTAGTCATTTTTTCAATTATTATGGGCAGTTTGTTTGTTTGGACCAATTTAATCTCGAATGAACCAAATCTATTCCCGATACATAATAAACTTAACCAGCCACTACACAAATACCTAGCCTGTAATACAAAACCAAGAATCTTTTACGCTAGCAAACTGAACGGAAGGCACTAGCAGACAGTGCATTAACTTGAGACCGAAGTGAAATTGAGTTAGAAATAAAGTTAGGCTTCATCAAAGTTGGATCAGCCGATACATTGCAAGGTGAGACCCGAGGAGAGTCTGATAACGGTGGAAGGAAAGCTCTGTGGGGTTTTAAAAGGATACGAGTTTTATTATTATTTTTAAAGCAATTGAAAGGAGTCTCAATAAATGCTGTAAAAGGAAATAAATTGAATTTGTATCAAGGGGATAAAAGGGGAAAAATATCGGTGGAAAATATTTTTAAGTTGGAATTACATGAGTACTGGTTATTGGGATTTGAATTATAAATTAATCACATTCGGTACTCGGTTAACTAAAACCTACATTATAGACAACTCGACATAGTACCTATGTAGCGACACTCAACCTTTCCCTAAATAGACGTATATGTTCCTCAGAGCCACACAAAATTTGTATCTGACAAAAATCGACGAAATTTTTCCTGAAAATGGTTACGCAAACAAAAAAAAGGAAACATTCGACAAATTGAATCTGTGCTGTATTTACATAAAAGTGTGAATGGAATCAAGGGAACGCATGCCAATCTAATCCTATGCAATTTGGATGAAGAAAGCGAAAAAGTTGGCTTACCCTCCCGAAATATTCAATCAAACTTTGGTCCTACCTGGTAAAAGTTCGCACTCTTGGATACATGAGAACATTGAGCTTTGTGGAGTGCGGTCGTGGATATGACTTGACTTTTTCATTAGGTAATTTCGAATATAATTTATGAGTTTATCTTATTATTAACCGACTCCCAAAAAGAGGAAGTTCTCAATTCGGCAGGTGTATTTTTTTTGTTTCCTTTTTAAATTAATCAATAACAGCAATAAAATACTATAAACTGCAATATCAATACTATTTTATTGATAGTAAAGGTTTCCCTATTTAACTAGGATAAAAGTATAAAGTATGCGAACGAAATAATATGAAAGCCTTGCCATCATACTGTAAAGGTCACTTTTTCTAGCAATATGCTATATTTTACCATAAAATTTATCACTATTCTTATAAAAAATGGAGATTGACTGTTAACTTTTCTATTTTTAACAGACTTCCAAAAACAGGCTCCTTCTGAGTGGGCTCGCTTTTGCTTTTGTGGACTTTGTCTCTGTCATCTTTGACCTAGACTAAAGTCAAGCGCACACCCATCACAAATCTATATACATATAATAAAACAGTAGAGACCGTGATTTCTGTACATTGAACAAAAATACCAAAAATCGAGTATAGGTGATAAAAAAAAAAGCTAATAGTTGCAAATAGGTATGTATTATTATTTATCTTTTATATCATATATTATGCATTAGTATGTTAATTATGTATTGTATGTTATATTTAATATGATTGTATAGTTTTTATTTTAGCTACTGTTACACACTATGTCTACATCTCTTTTTACTCTACTCTCCTTTCGCAGGTATGCTGGAAGAGATTTCTTTTGAAATAAGCATCACCTTTGTACTTATTTTTCTGTTTCTTTCTTCTTATCTTATTAAATGTGTGTACATAAATTGTTAAATAAATAAATAAAAAGAGCATTTTTAATTTTTTTTTGTCTGTCGGTCTGTCTGTACACGGTAATCTAAAGCTTTTTTTCTGAACAAACATTTAGCCTTTGTTTTATTCAAATTGGGATTGAAGCTGCTCAATAACACCTGTACTTGGGAGGATTTAATGAATGCCACCGATTTTGAAATTAACGTAGCCACCTACTGGGCCAAAACAGTTTAAATAGTAAACCATCGATTGAAAAGAAGAAGAGTTTACAGGACCTATAGGGGCTGGCAGCCAAGGGTCACGTAATATCACCCACGACCAGGTGGTGAAGTCCTATGATAGAGAAGTCGCAACAACAGTTAAATTAGCTCGGTTAACTTAACATCGTTATGATTTACGTTCCTGGGCGGGAAGTCTCGACATACTTACCGAAAGCCTAGCAACCGCATACGTTAAAGTCACCCGTACACAATCAATCTCGAATACATTCCACAGTCAAAACCAATGGTATGATCCGTGGATTGCGTTCGAAATTTATTTTGTACGGGCGGCCTTAGGACTTAACGACGTGGTCGCGATCCTCAATAGTGAGGAAATGACGAAAAAGAAGAAGGCCACTCAAATGCGCATAATTATACTACAGTTAAAAGTTGCTGACGACACACACCACAATCAAGAAGCTGGTTAGGTTGTCTTAGAAGATAGCCTGTGTCGTCCCGTTGTTTCAGCATTAATTATTTTTTTAGGGTGCCGAACGTCCGTCAAAAACGAAACCCTTATAGGAACACTCGGGTGTCTGTCTGTCTGTCGGTCCGTCTGTCATAGCCAGTTTTCTCCGGATCTACTGGACCGATTCAGTTGAAATTTAGTATACATATGGACTTTAGTGACCCAAACACGGACGCGTTATAATTTTAAATAATAAATTTAAAAAAGTAAACAGATTCGAAGTTATTCAAGAAATTAGACCAAAAATGACATTCCCGCCCCCTTATCTTCGAAACTATTAAGCTAAAAATTTTGAAAAAAATGCAGATAATATAAAATTACAGGAAAACCTATAAGAATTCTGTAGTGTGAAAACAACTTGTAAAAAAATGAAATTGGATCCGAACCTTTTGCATGCAAGTCGGACTCGCACTTGGCCGTTTTGTTTTTCTGTGTACGGAAGGCCCACCGATCAAGCAGTAACCATCAAAATGCATAATATTGTCAATTTTTTGTGGGAAAATATTTCCATGAAATCTACCACAGAAGTAAAGGTATACATCACCCGATTAAGTTTAAAGGTTTTTATTTACCTACAGTTTTCGCTCCGTAAAACTTGTAGAGCACCTTGTGTATTTAGGCGGAGCTAGGCTGGCTAACTTAGCCAGAACACTTACGCGCAATAGACCGAATGAGAGTCTAAGTGCGGATAACGGAGTATCTATTCTACTCTATCCGTGGCGGGAGTAGACTTCTTCTGTGGTTGGTATACTAATAGCCAACTTTATGTAGCTCTATCTACCAACCCTAGCAACATTCTTAAACATCGCAAAGAGAAGTTTCTTACTAGGAAAAATTATTAGGGCTGGACGGCATTTTGAACAGAAGAGATGATAGGTATAACCAGAGTGCCTTGAATAACAGTCTTCCGAATTCTAAGAGACGTCAAGCAATGTTAGATATTGATTGTTTGCTTAATTATCTTATCTTAGCGATCATACAAAGCGACATATTTTTTTCTTTCGCGTGCTGCTGCTTTTGAGAATGTTCTCAATTCATCATCTGCCTAGCCTTTTCCCAATTATATTGGGGTCTCTCAATTAGGTGAGTATTTTTTTCGTAGTTGAGTTCCTATCTCGAAAATAAAAATTACCTATAAAGGCGTGCCTTGGTAGCAAGTATCGCGCGCAGACCGTATGCTTCCACGCCGAAAGTTAATCATGTTTCACACAGAAACACATCCAAAAAACAGAAAACATTTACGTAGCTTCACAACTCCATGTAAAAGTTTTGACATGATACGCACGCAAGTTACGAGCCCCAGCGAGATTGGTGTTTGATAAAAGAAAATTTTACGACTTATTTCAACGATAACAGGATAATGCTGGCTTATAGACAAATTTTATGATTTTCATAAGTGATAAATGATATTTATTTTCGCAAATAGGTTACAATTAAATCTTCTAAATGTATTTTTTTTTTCATTATATTAATCTAGATAAGGACGGTGTTTCCTAGCTGACTATCCTGAGAAGAAACAAACTTAGAGCTCAGAGTCTCTCATATGAAAACTTTGTGGGTTAACGTCTGAGGTGGCCTTTTGAGGAAAGCACCACGCAAATTTGAGTGTACCTGTCCAGACAGTACAAACATTTCTCAGTTATCGTGCAGCTCAACTCAGAACTATGAGGAGCTCAAAGATGGCGGGAATGTAAAAATAAACACTAAGTGGTTCTGATTTTTGTGAAGCAATTTAACCAATCCTTATAAAGCCTTAGACATAGTTTTAGTATTTCTTACTTATATTATTACTTTGTGTTGCTTCATAGGTCGAAGTAGTTGAGTGATAAAAACTGATAAAATACATTATAAATTTCATTATATAAAACATTTACAAATTCTTTTCCGGTTAATTTAACTGCGCAATATCTCTGCCACTTGATAAAATCAGTATTACCCAACCTCAAATGAGTGCGGAAAATTCGAGCAAAAATAAAATTTTCGTTCCGCCAAACGACCAATGTTTATTTTGGCACACTCAATTGTTTAATTTTCTGTTTCTTCAACATTTTTGGGAAAAAAGTTATTCTTTAATTCTCAACGCGACCCCGCTTGTCCGTAATTACGTCGGTCGGACTCACTGGCCATTTCAGTAAAAAGAAGTCCACAAAATAAATTAAGTAGAAAGATTTTTCTTTTAAATAGACCTCGCTAATTACAGTCCTTTTGAGAGGTAAATATCCTGTCATTTACATTTAGTACAGGTACTTATGTATTTTGGTCATCGATGTCGTAATTAAAGTTTATGAAAATTTTGTAAGGCGACCGAGACGGTGCGGGAAAAATAATTGCGATTTTTTTTTCACATTTTCTATGGCGCTTTGGATCTTGGTTTTTTAGAGAGAGGGTTATGGTTTCCTCTTGAAAAAGGAAAAATACTAGACTACGATTTTTAAGACGTTAGAAATGATGACGTCAGACTTGGCTCCCGAAATGTCATGTCATCACTCCTTAACATTTTGGCCTTTTGACAATCGTTATCGCAATAAAAGTTGAACCTAAAAACACTTGCTTTATCCCATTGCAAAAATTTTGGTTCTTTGATACCTTTGATTAGGCCAAACTTTTCAACAATCATATCATTAAGTTTCTACCTGAAAATGCAGCAAATTCAACTACAATCTCAACTACATTAGACACAGAAATATGAATGGCCTACTTGTATTGTGCTTAAGCCACATCTGTCTAACGACTTCCCCTTTAAACCTCGTTCATTGAAACAAGCTGTCATAAGGCATTTAATCCCTTAACTTCACTTGAACTTTGAAGTTCTGAGAACCTTTCGATCTTACTTAGATTACTTAGCTCAATGGGTGATGTATTAAGTTTGCTATTGAATGAAGGCTCCCAAAGATAGACGTAACATCAGATGAAACGGTAGTTTTCCAAAGATGTTATTTTAGAAATGTTTGTTGTTTCTATGGCGAATGTGTTTCAATATTTCTGAATAACAAACCGACATCATTCAAATAAAACCAACAGCAAACAGTCAACATAAATACAGAAAGAAGCTGTTTATGAATCAGCACATAATAGACACCTTAGAACTGCTTAGGAAGGTGATTAATTCCTTGTTTATTATAATACTTCATCATCTCCCTAGCCTTTTCTCAACTATATTGGGGTTGACTACGAGTCAAGCTGGATTTAGCTGAATATCAGTATTTACGAGGAGCGGCTGCCTACCAGACCTCCATAACCCATTAACTGGATAACACGGTACTTCATGGCAATACTGGAGTCAGATTTACTGGCTTCTGACTATCCGTAACGACTACCAAAGATCTACAAATGACAGCCGGGACCAACGGCTTAACGTGCTTTCCGAGGCACCCATCCACAGACCAACCTTGGCAAGCATTGCTTAACCTTGAATATCGACCCGTACGGCTATTATTATATAGCCACGAGCTCCTATAATGCTTGTCCTAGTGTAATTCTAATAGTTTCTATTAATGTTATAAATAAGCACCTCTAGACACATACGAACTACGAAAAAATCTTTTACTGCGATATGAAAAAACTTTTGCGGACTGTAGTCCGGAATCAACCATAGGACAATTATCCAAGACCACTCGTTGTTGTTGTAGGATTCTCCCGTCTCAATAAAGGTTGTGAACGTAACAATCTGTTTCACACGGCTCCATAGATTTGGATTAAACTTGGCACACGGGTAAGTAAATTTAAGGATTGGGACATGATCATTTTTATCCCCAAAAGTACGTTTACTTGAGATAATTTCCAACTGTCGCACAGTTTTGAGTCTATTTTATTTACATCACCTAACTTTCCCATAACTTGCAATTCCAATTTCAAGCAAAAACGCAACAGAAACGCCACCAAGTTCTATGTACAACTCGCTTCGTTACCAACTTGCTTCCAAATAAAAACATTGAGGCTCTCCGTCGGTTTCTATTTCAATACAATGTTAGCTTTCGTCGGGACTGTACCGAGCTTCATTTCCGAAGGTAATATCTAGACTAGCTGAAGTTGCTTCGACTTTTTAGCAAGCGTTCCGAGCCAAACTTTGTGTGTTTATTTGGATTGCATCCTGAAACGTATTGCTTTTTTCTTATTTCTTTATTTCTGTAGGGATTATCGCTGTGTCGGTGTCGGATGAGTTCGTGTTTTCTGTCTTATGAATTGTTTTTACTTCGGCGTCTTTCGTGCTTCTTAATTTATGTATTCCTTTGCCGGTAACTTTGTTTGCTTTTGAGAGTTTTCCCAATCGTGTTGAGTACTAGTCTATTTTCTGTAACAGACATTCTAAGAATGTATGTGTGATTATTGAAATAAATCCTGACTCAAAAATAATAAAAAGGTTGACTACTCCATCTGAAAACTAAACATACGACATATTTCAGGGACCAAAAACTATTCAACAATTCACTTTCCATCCAATAAAGAAACCAGCACGTACCTCATAGATATTCATAGCTGTTAGACTTTGACGAAAATTTTCCAGTTCGCTCGTTGCCCAAAAAAATTCTATCTACCAAAAATTTAAAAAATGGAAAACAGCGACGCGGCCTTCCCCGGCCATATGTCAACGTGAAAGCGCTGTTTTTCAATAGTATCGTAGGAGAGCCGATCGGTTCATTGACAAGATTAATTTATCGTGTAACAACTGGCGCACACAGTGTTGTTTTAAAATGACCAGCTTTTTGCTGAAGGAGAATTTTGGTCAAGTTTTTTTTTGAAGTTGCTGTTTGGCGCGTGATTGGATGATATTAAAGTTTTAATAAAAATGCTTGCATCTCTATTATGTGTTATACAGGGTTTTATGTAAAATACTAACAACCTTTTAGGAAGTGAAAGGACACATGATTATAAACAATTTTACTTTGAGACCAATCCAGAAAACTAAAAAAGAAATCAGCTGTTTTATACAAAATGCAATGTTTCATACAAAATGCATCATCATCATATCAGCCGAAAGATGTCGATAAAGGCCTTCCCAAATCGTCGTCACAACGACCGGTCCTGTGCGTCTCGCATTCATCGGCTGCCCACGACTTTCACCAGGTCATCGGTCAACCTTGTGGGAGGCCTTACAACGTTGAATCTTCCGGTACGCGGTCGCCGGTCGTCGGTAGAACTTTCATTTATTTATTTATTTAAACTTCATGTACAATAGTGGTACATAGGCGGACTTAATGCAACAAGGCATTCTCTACCAGTCAACCTTTTCGGCCCCATCGACCGTCTGTTTTGCGAGCAAGGTGCCCTGCCCACTGCCACTTTAGCTTGGTAATCTTTTTTTTTTACTATTGATAGGTACGCGTTTGACCACTATCTCACCTGATAGTAAGTGATGATGTGGTCGAAAATGGAGCCCGCTTGCCTAGAAGTAACCTATTCACTCTTGACTTAACGAAAAAAACGAAAAAAAATTAAGCATCACCTTTGTACCTAATTTTCTGTTTCTTTCTTCTTATCTTATTAAATGTGTGTACATAAATTGTTAAATAAATAAATAAAGAATTAAGAGTACCTACAGTACCTACTGTCTTTCCTTCTCTCTTTAAAATCCATCCATAGGTTGTCTATAAAAGATCGCTTTTAGCGATAAGGCCGTCCATTGTGTCACCCTATGTTATATATTTTTTTTTACTTTTGATAAGCACGCGTTAAACACTATCTCACCTGATTGATGGTAAGCGATGATGTGGTCGAAGATGGAGCACGCTTGCCTAGAAGTAACCTATTCACTCTTGACTTCAAGACTCCCAGGTTGTAGCTATCAGGAAACACAGACTCCGGTAGGGAATTCCACTCCTTAGCTGTACGCACTATGAATGCGATCCCAAATGTTGGGTAATGAATACTCATCGGTTTAATTCTTTCATTTTAAATCCTTCGGGATATGTCGGTAATCTTGGTTCTCATGCAGATAAGGTTGATTTGATAGATTTCTGGATTTTATTATCTCCATTACTAATCATGAATCATGTAATATTTATCTGATGAAAATTTAGATAAAAACAGCTGATTTTCTTTTCGTGTTTTCAGTGTGGGTCACTCCCTAAGAGGTTGTTAATGTTCTACAAATTACCCTTAATTTACAAGGTTTAGTTACCAACGAGTACTGCTGATAATCTGCTAAAAGTCGAAAACAATGATGGTGAAAGACGGTAATTGCAATTGTACGAGTAGTTAGGTTTATAATTAACTAGCTTCTGCCAGCGGCTTCGCCCGCGTGATCCCTAGGAGACATACACCCGGGATAAAAAGTAGCCTATGTCCATTCTCAGGCTCTAGACTATCTCTGTACCAAAATTCATTTAAATCGGTTCTGTAGTTTTGGCGTGAAAGCGCGACAGATAGACAGACCGACAGACAGAGTTACTTTCGCATTTATAATAATAGTACGTACGTAGTAGTAGTATGTACGTCAGTTTTGTAACAATAAATACTTTTTATTTCTTAACTTTTCTTTCTTGAAAGTTTCAATATGGGGATAAAAAAAGTGCGAGTCGGACTCGCACATGAAGGTTCCGTACCATAAACCTTATTTTTTATTAATATTTGTTGTTTTAGCGGCATTAGAAAGACACGATCTGTAAACATTTCAGCTGTCTACCCATTACGGTTCCTGAGATACAGCCCGCTGGCAGACAGACGAACGGACGGACAGCGGAGGGTTAGTAATAGGGTTCCGTTGGTTATCTTTTGGGTACAGAACCCTAAAAATGAGTTTCAAAACAAACGACCACACAACTCTCAGATAAATTTTATTTTCTTGTTGAAAAGTAGGTGCAAAATAATTCCCCAAATTGAATAGGTAAGTACTCGTACCTAGTTTTTCTACGACATAAAGATGATAAATAATCTTATAACGAGCCTCTTTTATATGCTTTGATACTTCTACTTAAAAAGATGGTGAAATGAGCAAAATCGGGGATGAAAAGAAAAAAATACTTACGTTTATTTCACAAAATGGATGGCTTCGTTACCGTGATTTACAATATCTGTTTTGCTTGAAATATATTTTGGCATAGTTCGTGAGGTATCTGGTATGTAATGTCTTTTATCTTATTGAAGTTTTTAAGTTAAGAATACTCATCGGTTTAAGTCTTTTATTTTAAAAGGTTTTTGTGGTTAGTTTATCCTTAATAAATTTTTTTACAACTTGTAACAGTATAAACGTCTTAATTCATTTTCAGGGCTCATCATTACAAAGAACATTAATTATGGGACTAACGCTGAAATATACACAAACATTTCTTAAAAGTCGGTCAAGCCATCTCGGAGGAGTTCGATAAAAAACACTGTGACACGAGATTTTTATGTAAAGAATGAAGTCGTAAACAAATAATAATAATATAAGATTTGATTATAACGTAAAAATTTAATATTCCAAAATTGTCCTATCAATATTTTTCCATAACTACGACAAAAACAGCAACGTATCGTTTATGATTATACAGGGTGGCCCGTTTACAGTGGTCCAATTTTTTTTTATAGCTAGACGGCATCGTTACTTAAAGTTCATGTATCATTAAGAGAAAAGAAAAACCGTCCAAGTGCCAGTCGGACTCGCACACGAAGGGTTCCGTATCATAAACCTAGCTTTTATTATTTGTTGTTATAGCAGCAATATAAATACACAATCTGTGAAAATTTCAACTCTCTTTTTTACGGTTCTTGAGATACAGCCCGCTGCGCAGCAAATTATTTTTTTTTATCGGAATCATAAAGAAAGTTAAAAAAGAGTCAAAAAAGTAAAGTAGGTAAATATTGAAGCTTACACAAATAAATATGGGTAAACATGCTAGCTACATGACTACACTACTCCTATGCCAAAATTCAATTAGTTGAACTGAATGTTTTTCACACCAGAGAGGTTTTTACGAACAGATTAGATCAATTTACAAAAATAAATGCTACTTCTGAAAAATCTATAGTAATTTGATTTATTTAATCTGTGGCTCGGCTGTCAAGCCAACTGACGTAAGGAATTTTTCATCCCGTATTTTTATCGATTTTTATTTAAATAAACCATAGAAACAATGCATTTTATACCGAATACATCAAGAAATAAAAAATAGAACCACACGAAAATAAAAAAACTAAATGGAAAAACTAATTGACAATATGGAAATAAAATGTTGACACGACGCCGAGCACGACTACAAGCCGCACCAACACCATCTTCGGGTTCGTCGCTTAGCTCCGCCTCGCAGCCGCCTGGACCTGCGCCAGCCGCGAGTCCAGAGATTCCGGTAGCTGCTGTTGCGTCGAGCTCGAGCGATGGAGCGACGAATACTTCTCAACGCCGACGATACCACCACCTGCGCGGCCTGGACGAGGCCGACCACCGGCCAGCTTAGGACCTCGAGGCCCACCGGTCTCTGACAGGGTCCCCGCTATCGGTGGAAGTGTGCAGCGTATAAAATGGACTCAAGCCATAAATGAGAATGTAATACGCTCATACTTTGGGGCTACAGAGAGGGGAACTAACCTGACTGCGTACCGTGGTCGGATGCTCTCTCTGTTTCAGGTACTTGAACGCTGTCAGCGTATCGGCCCAACGACTGTCGGATCAGGTGCGCGTCATCCAGCGTAACCGTATGTTGGATGATAGTGTGCTTGATCGCCTCCGCACTGAAATGTGTAGCCATGTCATTGCTCCTCCGTCGCAGACTGTGGCACCAGCACAGTCAACCCAATTGCCCAGCCACGCTGATAAGGGGAGTAATGACAGGGTTACAAACGTAAGTATCCAGTGAAATGACGAATTGAGGAGTGCTTTGGAGTGTGCTATTCGGGAATACCGCTACATGCCGCCTGAACTTAGACCACGCTTACCTCGTTTGCCCATGCATAACAAGAACAGGGCGCTGGTGGCTGCTCTGGATTCGCATTTGTCAAGCTATTTTGATAACTGTGATAACCTTACTGATGCACATTCGATCATGTACTGCGCGGCTGTAGCGGCATGTCGTGTAGCTCATGTCAAAATAAAAATAACCAATGACAGAGTTACACGACCAAAACCAGCCGTACCAGCTTGGCAGTGCAGGATCGAGCGTCGTATTGGTGAGGCCAGAGCGCTAATCGGCATACTGGTCTGCTTCAGGGAGGGCAACACACGCCCTAGAGTGATGCGCTTTGTGAGACGGGCGTTTTCGGGGACTGATGTCAATCCCCGAGATTATATATCTCGTGTCACAGAGCGCATCAACTTCCTGAAGCAAAAGGTGTATGCATGGGCAAGCCGTATTCGTAGGTACAGGCGGCGAGTGGAGCGATACACCAGAATCGCACATTCCGAAGTAACGAAAGGTAAGTATATAGGGATTGGGAGCGACCGGACCAAGGTGTGACTGACACGCGCTTGCCGGATGATGATACTATGTGCTCATTCTGGCGCAGCATCTGGTCGGTTCCTGTCAGTCATTCTGAGGGTGACTGGACTCGAGAGGTCGAGCGTGTGAGCTATCCGTTACCAGAAATGGGGGCAATTTCCATCAGTCTCCAAGATGTAGTTTGTGCAGTCCGTCCGCTGCCTAACTGGAAATCTCCAGGGCCGAACGGGCTGCACAATTTCTGGATTAAATGGTTCACGAGATCGCACGCTTGCTTGGCGTCAATTCCAGTCTGCCTTAGAGTCTGGGTCGCTACCCTAGTTCTTAACTACAAGAATAACCCACCTGCTCCATAAATCAGGTAGTACTGCGGAATCTAAAAATTATAGACCGATCACGTGTTTACCGACGGTCTATAAAGTTCTTACATCCATTTTGAGGGCAAAGATTAATAGTCATATTAACAATAACAACATCATGTCTGCCTCTCAGAATGGATGTAGGAATGGGTCCCGCGGTACCTAGGAGCTACTCCTTATTGATATGGCCATTAGCCAACAGGTTCGGCGTTCCCGAAAGGATCTGTCGACATGCTGGATAGACTATAAGAAGGCCTATGACTCGGTGCCTCATACATGGCTCATGAGGGTGCTAGAATTGTATAAAGTTGATGCAACGCTACGCACCTTCCTGATGTCGTGTATGGGGCAATGGAGGACAGTCCTTCGCTATCCAGGATGTCGAAATATCCAGAGGAATAGCGAACCGGTAAGGATCGAGCGGGGTATATTTCAGGGCGATAGTTTGAGTCCACTTGGGTTTTGTCTAGCCTTGAATCCTCTTAGCACACTGCTAGAGAATTCAGGGCTAGGATATCGGTTGAAGAGAGGTGGTCAGGTTATATCTCACCTCCTTTACATGGATGATCTGAAACTCTTTGCCCCCACTAATCTGCAACTGATGGAGCTACTGAAAGTAACTGAAACATTCAGTAACGCCATCAGGATGGAGTTTGGTTTGAACAAATGTGCGGTCATGCATGTAAAGCGTGGAGAGATTATGAAATACGTGGGAATTCAACTCTCGGATTCCATAAACCTGAGATCTCTCTCTCCAACTGAAACTTACAAGTATTTGGGTATGTCGGAAGCGTTAGGTATCAATGTTACTGACAGGAAGCAATCGTTGAAGGAGCGCTTCTTTGGCGCCTGAAGAAGGTATTTAATAGCCTTCTATCAGGCGGAAACAAGATGCGCGCCTTCAACGGTTGGGTCATGCCGGTATTGATGTACTCTTTCGGCCTACTCAAATGGACTCAAACGGAACTTGACGCCCTGGATAGGCGGGTCCGCACACTTCTTACTGCATATCGAATGCATCACCCTTGATCGTCGGTAATGAGACTGTATATCCCGCGAAAGTGTGGAGGTCGAGGCTTTTTAAATGCTAAGGCTCTCCACAATCGCGAGATATGCAGTCTTAGGGAATACTTCCTAGCTGTCGACGTGGGTATGCATCGAGATGTAGTGGCGGTGGACAAAGACTCACCCCGCTCTCCTTGGCAAATGAGAACTGGCGCAAATCTGCGGTGCTTGACACTAACAATCGCAGGGCGGTATAGCAGAGTAAGGAGCACGGACGATTTTTCCGGGCCCTACATGGGCCCGACGTAGACCAACTAGCGTCCGTAGCCTGGCTGCGGTGTGTGTGGCGACTTTAATATTAACTTGTTAGAGACAAATTCGAATAATATCAGGTTATTGAGTCTTTTTAAATCATTTAATCTGTCAAATGCATTTATGGAACCAACGCGAGTGACAGAGTCTACTGCCACTTGTATAAACAGCATATTTTGTAATTGTGATTCTTATATAAAGAAATTGTAAATAAGTTGCCATCAGATCACAGCGGGCAAACAATAATGTTTTGCACATACATATCCCTACAAAAAATTCAAATAAAATTTAGACCTATTACAGATAAAAATTTAGAGAAACTAAATAACAATTTAGCTAGCAAATTAGGTGATCATAACTTTAATAACATGGATGACCCAAATGAGTTCTTCGCCGAGTTTTTTTCATTATTAAACACGCAATTTAATGACACTTTTCCTCTAAAGTCTAAAAGTAATTACACTAAGTTCTTATTTAGCGACTGAGCCACTCCAGGTATAAGCAGGGAAAAAATATATGAACTTTATGGCCAAAAGCAATATGCAATTCTGCCAGTCCTCAGTAAGGTGTTTGAAAAGTTAATGCTTAATCAGATGTTACTACACTTTAATAAAAACTCCATCTTTCATGAACAACAATACGGTTTCACCAAAGGGCGTTGTACAACTGACGCCGGTGTTACCCTCATAAAGAATATCTTTACCACCTGGGAAGAATCGCAAGACGCTATTGGAATATTCTGTGACCTTTCGAAGGCGTTCGATTGCGTTAACCATGAAACACTTTTGTTGAAACTTGAGCACTATTTGATTAGAAATACAGCCCTTGAGTTACTTAGGTCATACTTGACGGACAGACAGGTTAAAGTTCAGGTAAACGGTGTAAACTCACTAGGGTCTGAAATGACAATTGGCGTTCCGCAAGGCTCAATATTGAGTCCATTCCGTTTTCTAGTTTACATAAATGATTTGCCCCAATTATTTCAAAATCACCCAAAGATGGTGTTATTCGCGGATGACACATTATCTTCTTCAGGTCCAAAATTGGTTTACGGCAAAAAACTTGATATTAAATGAAAAAAAAAAACCAAAATATTAGATTTACCTACTTTACCAAATGTTAGAAGTAGCGAATGTGACATCATATTGAATGAAGAAAAACAGGAGTTTATTGATCACACGGTTTTCCTGGGAATCACTTTAGACGAGAAATTACAATGGGGACCTCATATAACATCTCTAGCGGGGCGTTTAAGCTCAGCCGCTTATGCTGTTAGGAAGATAAGGCAGCTAACAGACGTAAAAACCGCACGTTTGGTCTATTTTAGCTACTGCCACAGCATTATGTCGTACGGTATTTTGCTGTGGGGTCGGGCTGCTGACATTGAATCCATATTTATTTTACAAAAGAGAACTCTCAGAGCCCTTTATAATCTGCGTTGTCGCGATTCTCTAAGGGAAATTTTTAAAAAGATTAATATTATGACAGTCCCTTGCCAATTCATATATGAAAATATTATGTATGTACACATAATATTATACTAGAAATAAAGATAAATTAGATCAACCATTTTATAGATTAGCTAAGGTACACACATCTTTCATTGGGGTACTGTGTTAAATGTTACAATAAAATACCTTGTGACATATTAGAACCAAATGAAAGAAAATTTAAAACCTACATTAAAAGCACACTTTGTAAACAAGCATATTACAAATTAGAAGATTACATTCAGGATAAGAATGCTTGGAAACATGCTGGTCCTGCTCCATAGGACAATCAATGGTGGAGACAAGATCAAACTGGTTGGTTTATGTATTTACTTTTGTACCTACTTTTTCATTTTTGGGTTTTAATTTTTTTGTTCACTCACTCTGCTAATTAATGGTTCCAATATTTGTAAATATGTGAGTACCATGTACTTATGTAGAAATGTGAGTACCATGTACTTATTTAAAAAATATAATAAGTCTACCTCTGCATACTCTGGTTCATGGTCCTCACATATATTAACAGAAGTTTTGTATACCACAGCACATGTAAAACATTGATTTGAAAAGAGTAACTATGTAGTTTCTTGTCCGTTCTTCTCCATAAGAATCTACCCTTCCGAATGGACAGTAGAGTCACTAAGTTATTTTAAATGTAATGATGACGTTCAAAAGTGCCGTTTAATGGCCTAATTGAATTAAACGTTTTTGACTTTGACTTTGACTGCGTTTCGGTGATCTTTTTGGAGAAACCGAAGGTTTTGTTTGTGCAATTATGGACGAAGTTATCATGACCAATAACTACCGGAGATTTATTGTGAAAGACGGCACGGCCGACATATGTCGGGCATGTCACCGTCCGGGAGAATCAAAACGCCACATTATCTCTGGCTGTTCTCGTCTAGCTAATGGAGTATACTTGCATAAACACAACCTTGTAGCCAGGATTATCCATCAGCAACTTGCTCTGAAATACTCTCTTGTAGAGTCGGAGGTGCCATACTATAGGTATGCGCCCGACCCAGTTCTCGATAATGGCAATATCATATTGTACTGGGATCGGTCCATCATCACCGATAGGACTATTGTTGCCAATAAGCCTGATATAGTGGTGGTGGACCGAATTGTGAGGCGTGCAATGATTGTAGACATAACTGTCCCGTTTCTCGGCTTTCACGAGAACCTCGTGAAAGCCGAGGAAGATAAACAAATCAAGTATATTGATTTGGCTTGCGAGGTTGTCGACATGTGGGAAGTGGACTCCGCAATAATTGTACCGATAGTCGTGTCGGCCAATGGCTTAATAGCCACGAGCCTCGACCAACACCTTAGGAGGCTCTCGTTGGGCAGCTGGATCAAGGGCTTGATTCAGAAAGCGGTACTTCTGGACACGGCTCGCATTGTTAGGAGGTTCCTTTCTCTGGAGCCCTGACCACCGGTAGCTTGGTCTTTGAAGGTAAATGCAAGTTTTCAGAAGTATGTTTTGAAGTATTCAAAAACATATAAAATTGTATGTAAAACAGCAAAAGCTTTGCATATTGGTAATAAAATAAAATCAGATGACGACAAAATAAAAACTACCTGGAAAATAATAAATAATGAAACAGGTAGGAAGAAACAACGTGAAACTAAATTTAATCTAAGTACTGTACATGGCCCAATAAACTCAGATGCAGAGGTAGCTAAGGAATTTGAAAATTTCTTTGCTAATATTCCTCTTAAAACTACAGTAACTCTCAATTCATCACCCGCGCTCTCTGCTGCCTTACTTAGAAAGAATGTGAAGGTTTGTCCATCCGAACGCAATAATTGTACCGATGGTCGTGTCGGCCAATGGCTTAATAGCCACGAGCCTCGACCAACACCTTAGGAGGCTCTCGTTGGGCAGCTGGATCAAGGGCTTGATTCAGAAAGCGGTACTTCTGGACACGGCTCGCATTGTCAGAAGGTTTCTTTCTCTGGAGCCCTGACCACCGGTAGCTTGGACTTTGTTCCTGATATCGGTGGGCTACGATTTTTATATTTTTAAATGTTTTTTTTTCTGTGTATTGTATAAAAATATTTAAATAAGTAAAGAATATGAATAAAAGAGATAATAATAATTCTTTATTTTCGGACAACAATGATCCAGCGTGTTAGTAAACAATATTATAACCTAGTAATAGGTTATAATATTGTTATTAGTGATATTAGTGGTTATTAGTGTTAGTAGCCAAAATAAAACAGACAAGAAGACAGATTAGAATAAATAGTAATGTGAAAAGGATATCCCTAAACTAATGTTGAGTGATTGTCCTTCTCACAAAACTTTTAATAATCCGCCACAGTTTTTAGTATGCTGTTGTCACTCGCCCGCAACCTTGACAATAGCGACGCGGTTTTTTTGCGAATGACGGCATGAAAGCCGTCGGTTCGGTTTTGCGCAAACATATCAGAAGCGCTGCACCATAGTGGCAGTCAGCATCCTAAAAATGTTATTATATTGCACGCGTAGGTCATCCAGCGATCTTTTGGTATAATTGACCCAAAGATTACTCGTGTAGAAGCACTGGCAATATGCCTTAAAAAGTGTGGATGCTACACCGAGCGAATCTTCGGGCCAACATGTTACCTCGGGCCGCCAATGCCCTACGCTCCCTGTCAATATCAACATTGTCCTTAAGGTCATCAGCGAGAAAATGCCCTAGATATTTGCACTTTGTCTTAGTAATGTTGTCCCTACACGTGTTACGAAGGCTAGAGGGCAAAAAAAAAAAATTGGACTACTGTAAACGGGCCACCCTGTATTTTGCAAAAGGTGTTTACAAACGGAAATTTTCCACAGTAAGATCGTTATTTTGTATGTGAAAAAGAATATACCTCACCTGTCGTTTCCTTGACGACAAGAAGATCACTTTGGCATTTATTTACGACTAGTTGTCCCGCGCAACTTCGTCTGTGTCACAATTTTCATTACCGCTCTACTCCTATTGGTCTTAGCGTGATGATATATAGCCTATAGCCTTCCTCGATAAATGGGCTATCTAAGACTGAAATAATGTTTCAAATTGGACCTTAGTTCCTGAGATTAGCGCGTTCAAGTGAACAAACAAACAAACTCTTCATCTTTGTATATTAGTATAGATTTTTTGTATAACCGTAGAGTGAAATATGTGTACATAAAAACGTAAGGTAGCTCTAGGTTCCATCTTCAACAGGATATTAGATTGATCAACCCATTTACCATTTTTTTTCAATTTGGCTTTCCTCAGAAAAGAAGTGGTATGTACTTATTTATTTGAAATTTGAATATTTGTTATTTTTTCAAAGTGATGGTGAAAAATAATACTACTTATTTAAAACTCTATATACTAGGTACACTACATCGTACAGGTATCCTGAAATAACTACTTAATATTATTAAACAACTAGACAGAGGGTGTTGTACGAATATTTTGGACGTATAGTAACAACGTAAAATTTTACCATAGGTACAATACTCGTTTTGATATAATATTTATTTGAATTAGATACTATATTCATATTTTGAATGATATAAATTGTGTACGTCCCATAAAATTTAACCAAAATACTATGGGGTTGTAGTTTTTCACATTAAAAACTCACTTTCGTTAACGTTACTATACGTCAAAATATTCGTGCTAGGTCCTCTGATACATTCACGCAGTTATTTACAAGACGTTTTTAAACAAAACGCGTATTTTGTTACCAAAAAGTTTTTAAATGTTAACAAAAAAAAAATTCAAAAAACCATCCTTATTCTCTGCTGCTAAAGGTGAACTTCACAGAGAAGAAAAGGCAAAGAAAAATAATCCTGCTGCATGAATTCAAAAGTTTCCAGCTGAAACATCCCAGGTGCTACAATAAAGTAAATTGTACCTATATTCGTTTCCTTTAAAGTTGAATTTGCTACGGCAGGGGTTTCAGTAAAAATAAAGCTTGCAGCATGTTTGCTGGGTCGTCACGTGCGTCCAGGAGTTTCGTGCTTGACATCAGCCACGCTGGACGATAAATCATGGACACGAGCTGGGTCCACGTGGACACAAATTGAATTTTTGACCGTCACTAAAGTCTGTTGTGGATGACTTTTTAATAAAACTGTGTTCAGTACACAGACTCTTTTCTTTTAAAACTAAATAGAATTTTGGAAGTCGGTGGTTTTGGTTGTTTCTTCGTATTCTAACACCGACTTCCGAAATTAAAGCTATTTTATACTTTGTAGTTTTTATTTTTATTTGGGAGACGGTTTTCTTTTTTTGTTAAAAAGTTTTTTATTTTTCACTTTTCCGTGGTACCTACCCCATTTCTAATAACATCACTAAAAAGTCACAGGAAAACAAAATACGCAATTTCGTTTACTCGGATGACAAACCAACTACTTACTTACGTCATCTAAGTAAACGAATAACAGCTATTTTGATTTAAAAGCCAAACTACCGAACCGATTTTGATGAAATTGACCAATCGAGAAGTATATCCTTTTACATAATAAGATTTTTTTTTATCGTTTCATATAGTTTGTAGGTAACAAACATAAAAAAATACAACTGAATTGAGAACTCCTCCTTTTTTGAAGTTGGTTAAAAATGTGATCCTGCTAGTTTTTTATGTGACACGTAACTTTATAAGAAGGCCTAGTCTCGTATTTTAAAAGCGTTCAAATTCTCAACGATATCGATATTTAACGTCAAAAAATTATCAAGTAGTAAAATTAATAGTGCAGGAAAATTTGCTCAATTAACATCGATCAGAGCGAATAATTCGTGTAGTTTTGAAAGTTGGTGTAGTTGTTCTTTGAGGTGTCAAGATGAATATACTAAAAATGGTACCTTTTAAAATGAAGGTACCTTTTAAAAGGTACCATTTTTAGTTCACAGTTTTTTGCTTGTTTCTCCAAAACCATTAAAAATATCTTCTTGCTCACTTCTATATAATTTATTAAAATTATAAAAATTATTTATTAAATTTTCTATTCATTATGACATTAACATTTAGCTGTAGGATCAATACTTTAGGAGATAGAGGGTATCTAAAATTGATTAAATATTTTTTTTCATAAATCACACAAAGACGAATAGCAATTTTTGACCCAGAACCCGACAGAGTTGAGACCTGTCGAAGTTTTTTTATCATCTAAAGTAGAGCAAGAATATCCATTTCTTTTTCCGATTTCGATGGATAACACATAAACTTAATATATAGCCTTGAATATGTTTTCGAAATCTCGAAAAGTTACTTTACATCCATTCTTACAAGTATGCCGGACGTGTTTGAGCTCATTAGAATCATCCCGATGGGTTTCCTGCATAGTTGATAACCCTGATGATCAGACCCTGATGATGAAGAGCAGAATCGTGGAAAGCGGACAAACGTGTTCGTCGCCATTTCTTACCCAGTGTTCGACAGAATTGAGACCTATCTTATTTTGTTCGTCATTTGAAATAGAACAATAATTATTTATGTATTTTTTTTTTTCGACTTCGATGGCTAACACGTAGATATAATGATGTGAGCTTGAGTATTTCTTTAGACAAAGCATAGAAAAGTAATTATTTATCCACTGTTACAAGTATGCTTATGAATCGTACTGTTGGGTACCGTTCAATGAAGTTCATAATAAGGGTCTGATGATGGAAATCATAAAGGTGAGTAGTGACTCTGTAAATTGATGACTCCTATACCCATCGTGTTTGGGTTCATTTAAATCCTTCTAATGAGCACTATCCATTGCACCTGGTAACAACGATCTGCTGATGAAAATCATAAAGTCAATAATCACTACTTTTCTTTATGGTTTCCATAATCAGATCGTTTGCTACCAAGTGCAATGAATAGTGCTAAAGAATTTAAATGAGCTAAAACACGATGGGTATAGTAGTAGTCAATTAAGAGACTTACTCACCTTTATGGTTTCCATCATCAAAGTTTTTTTTTAATACTGCAATAGATATAATTCATCTATACAATTGATATGAGCCGAAACACGATGGGTATAAGAGTAGTTAACTAAGTGAGCCACTACTCACCTTTATGGTTTCTATCATCAGGTCATTGTTCTTTGAATGACCTGACATTACATGTTCAAAATTGAAAAGAGGTACCTTTCCCCCTCCGCCACCGCCGGCTCACCTCCCACCCTCGGGGACTATTAGTATGTTCATCTGAACACCTCAAAGAACAACTGTACCATTTTTCGAAGCTACACGAATTGTTCACTCTGATTTCTTTAATTTTCCTGCACTATAAAGATGTTTTGTCAGATTGCTACTGCGATGGAAATTCGAACGCTCCTTAAAAATACGAGGATTGCCCCTCAAAACCAATCCATTCTTGAAGCTATGCAAATTGGCATGTTATTCACCGGAAAAAATGTAAGGAACATTTCGTAAACTTTTTTAACGAAAAAAAAAAAAATGTTTTGTATTCGAAATTTATAACATTCCTTTATTAATTTGACCTCGCAACTACCTCGAAACTGCCAAGCACCAAGAAATGCGTATGCTGTGGCCAAAATCGGTTAAATGGCACCATCAATTTTCTTTGCTTTTATTATTAGTTATATATAATCTACGTCTTATTAGGTAAAGCTGGTCATCAGCCATTGCTAATCTATTGTAAACAATTGGAAACTGGATTAATACTTCCATTAACTTATGTAAATTAAACTAATCTTCTTGTCAATATTGGGTTCTACAAGAGGTCAACATCAATTCGACCGTACTAGCTAAGGTTTATTACAGAAACTAATTAGTTATCTACGGTACAGATTTTCCGTGATGGAACGAAATAATGATTTAAAGAAAAAATATTGTAATTATTGTTTTCAATGAATATTTTATTATTTTCATTCGACCACTATTAAACGTTATATACTATTTATTTCATTAGGAAATAAAGAGGATAAGAGTATATTTTATTAAATTTTTTGTCATTAACATTCGTTAACCGAGTTTAGCACCACATCATGTACCAAATATTAACTTCGGTTTTGACAATGGAAAATTGTGGGCCATAAAGATTGTTTTCTCTTCATATGAAACTAGTTGACCCGCGCAACTTCGTCTGCCTCACATTTTTTATTACTGCTCCGCTCCTATTGTTATTTACGTGATGATATATAGCCTGTAGTCTTCCTCGATAAGTGGGCTATCTAGTGCTGAAATAAGTTTTCAAATCGGACCAGTAATTCCTGAGATTAGCGCGTTCAAGCAATTAAAAAACAAAATGTTCAGCTTTATATATTAGTATAGAAGTATAGATATTACATGGCAATAGAAATAATGTATTTTCAAAGCTGTTAGCTGCTACATATACACATTGCGGTATTCTGTAGTTTTGTATATTTTTTTATTTAATTTTGGTACGTAAAATATTGAAATTACATCATAACTGAACCTGAATAAGAAGGTCACTATAAAATCTATAAATTGTGATAAGCCCGCCACACATTCCCAATCACTGCAACTCCTGAGAGCCAGAATCAACAATAGCGAGCACCAGAAAAACGCCGAGCCAATGAAGCCCAATGAGTCCCGGAGAAACGATTCTACTGTCTTGGATTCTGCAGAGTACAGTGGAGGAGGAAAAAGAAATATAATTTCCACTTCCCTCATTATCAAGCAGGAGACAGAATAGAGCTAGGCCAATAGGCACCAAAAGACATATACAACTGGGTTCATATACAAAACCTATTACCTACTGTTTTGTATAAACAAACATACCAACTCAAACACAAACTTTCAACGCAAATCCAGCTCCAAATTGATCCCCGTACGATCATCCGACCGATAAAAATATAGGGTGAAATTAAACAAAAACTTTTCGGACCGAAATCCCACGTCGGAAGTTAAAGTTGGCCGATTGATACTGTCCATACAAATGGCCGAAGAATGCCCTTGTTAGACCGATACCCTTAGTTACATTTATTCTTGTATGAAGGCTTTTGCAAGCCGCGTTAGTTTTCAAATTCCGTGTGCTGTGGATGTGGAAAAAATGGATGTCTATCGGGAAAATAAGCAAAATGTTAAAATAAGTTGTTGTATGTCGGTTAAAAATAAGTTCTTGAAGAATGGCAGTTGTCATGCTACTACTGAGAACTGAAAAAAAATTGGCGTTAAACACCCGTTACGAATTTTTCAAATAAAATTACTAAACTTAAGATTCTTTAAGTTGTGATTTCAAAAAAACACCCAAAGGAAAAGCAACGGAACCCTATTACTATGCCTCTACTGTTCGTTTGTCTGTCTGTCAGCGGCCTGTATCTCAAAAACCGTAATAGGTAGACAGATGCAATTTTCACAGATTGTGTATTTTTATTGACGCTATAACAACAAATACTAATAAAAATTAAGAATAACAAAATGTACAATATGTAACACACGGTATGACAGCTATAAATGGACGACTCATTGACACATAAAGAGCCTTAGCTTTACTCTTCATAAATTATGTACAACGGAGTATTTGCTATGAAACTAAGAGTAGGCGTTCACTCTTCTAACAGTTTATTGTACGGAACCCTTCGTGTGCGAGTTCGACACGCACTTGGCCGGTTACTTTTTAGGGTTCCGTACCCAACGGGTAACCAACGGAACCCTATTACTAAGCCTCCGCTGTCCGTCCGCCCGTCCGTCCATCTGTCTGTCAGCGGGCTGTATCTCAAGAACCGTAATAGGCAGAGAATTGAAATTTTCTCCGATTAAATATTTCTATTGCCACTATAGCAACAAATAATAAAAATAAAAGTTTATGGTACAGAACCCTTCGCGTGCGAGTCCAACTCGCACTTGGCCAGTTACTTTTTTAAACCTCCTAAAGCTAAATCAATATCACTCCATTTTATTCATTCTAAAAGATAGTTTCCATCTGAAACCCACAAAAGGCTTTACATACTACTTGTAACAATGAAAGGGAACAACAAAACCCATATTTTGTACATTCATAACTCCATCACTTGAGATGATAAACGATGAGATCCTGCTGATCCTTTCCGTACAAGCAACCGGTATCATTTGTTATAATAAATTGTAACACCGTTCTCGACTGCTGAATCTAATGTATTGTTATTAATGTTATTTTGAGTAACTGTTGTGGTCGGATAAGATGCTAACAGACATGTTGAGGTTAGGGATTAAATTGTGAGGCGTAATGTTTTGGGAATTATTTTGTACTGGTGAGGAGGAGCTCATAGCTTAAAAATAACTGCAGCACGTGTCAATCGTCAAAGCAACGCTTGCCAAGGTTGGTTTGTTGTTGGGTGTCTTAACATACCCAGTTTCCTCCGTGCCTCCGAAAGCACGTTAAGCCGATGGTCCCGGCTGTCATTTGTAGATCTTTGGCAGTCGTTACGGATAGTCAGAAGCCAGTAAATCTGACTCCAGTCTTGCCAAAAACTACCGTGTTACCCAGTCAATGGGTTGTGAAGGTCTGATAGGCAGCCGATTCACGTAAAATTCCAAATTTCAGATGAATCTGGTTTGACTGGAAGCTGACTCTAATATAGTTGACAAAACTGTTGATTGGTGAATTTTGACCTGATGAAATGATTTTTTGGGAGAAATGTACTAAACAGTTACAAGAAAAAAATAATATGAAAATAATAAAGAAGATTTATTTTAGATAGTAAACCAACCTCATATAGATCATCGAAACCAAAATCAAATAAAGATTAAGTAATATCAGGATTACAGGGACTTACAAACACATGAATAGTTCTGTAATTAACGAAACCAGGCTATACTGCGACGTGGCAAGGTCATAATGATTCCGTTGAAAAAAAGGATAGTGCTAAGCGTCTCCTTTCTACACCGGAATCATGAAGGATTTTAGAAAGCGCCCCCAAAGGCTTTGTTTCTACCAAAGGGAGAAGCACGAGCATGCTTAGCGAGGGATGTGTATTCAGTATTTATTTATTTGTTAAACTCGTGACTATATTAAGCCCTTGACTTCGTCACGGGCTTACATTCGTCTACTCGTTTGTAAAAAATAACTTACGGCACTAATATCATAAATAACTATTGCCAGCATCAAACACTAGCCCCATATAATTGTCGGGTACGTACCATTTGACATAATAACAAAAGTTCTAACGATCACATGACTTAATTTCATTTAATATTTTTTTTTTTTAGAATAACGATGAAATGATATAATGAATTATTGATATAATTTCAGTTTACCTGATTTTATATGGTTTAAAAAACATTTTCTATAATGCACATTTGAACTAATATTACTATATAGTATTTTGTCTTCACTGAGGAGCTCGTGGCTAAATAATAACAGCCGCACGGGTCGATCTTCAAGGTTAAGCAACGCTTGCCAAGGTTGGTCTGTGGATGGGTGACCATCTTAACATACCGAGTTTCCTCCGTGCCTTGGAAAGCACGTTAAGCCGTTGGTCCCGGCTGTCATTTGTACATCTTTGGCAGTCGTTACGGATAGTCAGAAGCCAGTAAATCTGGCTCTAGTCTTGCCATGAAGTACCGTGTTACCCAGTTAATGGATTGGGGAGGTCTGGTAGGCAGCCGCTCCTCGTAAAATACTGGTATTCAGCTAAATCTGGCTTGACTGGAAGCCTACTCCAATATAGTTGGGAAAAGGCTAGGCAGATGATGATGAGTATTTTGTCTTCACTTATAACATTGTTGTATGAATAAATAACTACGAATTAATATGTTTTTTGTTCTTTCATATTCACCTCATATATACCTGCGTCTGATCCCCTCTATGGTTTGTGTATCATGTGGGTTAGGTTAGGTTAGAACCATGACCATCAGCGCCAGATCCCTTCTATTGTTGGTGAATCATTTGGGTTAGATGAGGTTATAACAGTATGATGTTTTCTGATATTCACTTATTCACTACAGAATTTGGACAGAAAATGAGTAAATATGAAAATTTGGTCAACTGAACGTTATATAAAAATAACAATATTCTAATTGAAAATTATATTAGATGAATGTTATACTAAATGTTATTAGAGCAAAAGAAGTTTATATGAAATGCAATATTAGACCACATGAAATTAGGTTATTTGTTTTATAGCATATAAAAATTATATCATGTGAACGTTATTTCTAGTGATAATATATTATCTGTTATTATAGCATAAATATATTACACACCCATGATTGTCTGCGAGTCGGTGATGACAGCAATTAGGTATTTTACTGAAAAAATCTAATGGGTCCGTCAGATAGATTTAAAAAAAGATATTGGATACGTATTTTTTCTTTATTCACGTAAACAAAAATTCTAGACAATACTGTGCGTTGAAGACACGCGGGACGTCAAACCGCTGTGAAAAAAAATTACCGTTATAGTGACGTCACGCGTCTTTTGTTTACGTGAAAAAATAAAAAATACGTACCCAATATTTTTAGGAAATCTATTTGACGGACTAATTAGACATACGAGTACATAAACATAATAATAAAAAAATATGATACCTATCGCATAATACGCAAGCAAGATATAATATTGCTTCGACGTAATAAAATATAGAGGTTAATAATTTTGGTCGAGGACCCTTCACGTCAAAGATTGGATTCTGTAACTTCATCTAGAAAATGTATGGCCATAATATCGCTGGGAAACCTTTGTTATGAAGAAGTTTCTTAAGATGAACATATGAGTCTTTTCGAAATTGGATGAAGTTTTTAGGTCTCTCTGATCGAAAGAAGTCTACGAGATTTGTAAATTCTATAAAGGGACTTTCAATTTGATATGGATCTAAGTTCTGATTACTTGAAAAAAGCGAAGACGTGAGACACTTTGACTCACTTGGAAAAATAATCTTGTATAAATACTGTGAAATATAGCCAAGCTTTCGAAAGTGAAACAGAAAGCAAAATTTCACCCTACGTAACAAAACAAAAAGAACAATTACAGAAGAATTTTTAAATCACATTAAAATTTCAATATTTTTCCTTGAAAACCTTTTTGTGCCTCCGAGACCAAAAATTCAAAATTACTTAGCCAAATCGGCTTCCTTTATGTAGTTAATCTAAGTTTGTTACGTTTTGTTAACTTGTATCATCCCTCCCGGAATTTTAGATAAGGATCATTGCTGTGAAGTGAAAAAGGTATTTTTGTCTGTCTAAAACCAAGCGTCTATTTTGTAGATAGAGAATATTTTTAAAATTTCCTGTAGGTTTAATGTATTTAATCTATGAGAAAGATTTTAGTGCTACTCGGTCATCAATGAGACTCAAAAATTACACTAGGAATACAGGAACATTATCTGTATGAAAAGTAGTTCTTCCTGTTTCAAAATTTTCATGCTACCCTCCATTCTCATACGGCTCCATAAAGACCCCGAAAATGCGGCCACTTAGGTGCTTGTCACTCAAAAATGGCTCCCGAGTGAAGTCAGGTCGGGTCAGTATGAGCAGATATAATCACTATGACACGGGCCAAGTTAAATGGAAAAGTTTTTGCAGGCCTGCTTTATGCATGGCCTTATTGCCCTTTGGGCTAGCTTGACCTTAATAAGCGCTGCCTTTAGAACTTGTCCGCTCGTAAAAAAGTTGCGAACGTGAGCGGTGGAGGGTTTAATAGAAGCGAACTTTATTTAAAATATCAACAGTGGCTGTGGTGGAAGAACTGGATTTTTCCGGTTCTGCTGATGTGCTTTTTACTTTTTGGAACTTCATTTTCTTTCCACTCCACTGCCTGTTTTATGTCGGAGTTTCCTCCACGAATTATATTTTTGCATTTTGAGCACTACTTGCCCAGTTATACGTAAAAGATTTTTATGAAATTCTATTGAAATTATATATTGCATACTAATTGAAATTAATCTTATTTAGTTTGAGAGTATTTGCGCCTCACGGTGTCATTGGTTTTAGTGAAACTTGGTTCACATACGCAAAAACAGTTAGTCAGAAACATTTAAAAAAAAAAACTTCAACAATGTATTTTTATATAAGTAGTCATCTCTTTTTGAGTAAACGCTCTTAAGAAGAAAACATAAGAAAATAACGAAGATACCTGTGTAAATAATATCTGTTTCACATATTTGTGAATGTGTTCTTCGCGTTTGACGCGATTTGACGTTTTGTTAACATAGCTGTGTGGAGACACGTTCATAAAGTTGTTATAGAAATACAGGGAATATGCATGAAAAACATATTTAATTTTATCATCTATACAGTTTATCTAAAAATATACAAAAATATAATACTGACAGTGAAAATAGAATCAAAATTATTCGAAAAACGAAGGAGATATAATTATTTTAAACAAATATTTCTGTCCCTCTCGCGAAAACGCTGTTTTCTATGGCAACTGTATAGGCGTCATAGACGATGACGTAAAAGTTTCTTATTAAATCTTTAAAACTTTATAACTTCATTGCTGATGAAGTTATTTAAAAAATCATTTCATGATTGTTTACTAGGGCTTATAAGTATTTCATTTTGCAAATAAAAAATCACATGCATATTCCCTACCCACGTCAACGCGACGTTTAAGTTGCGTTTTTTTTTTTTAATAAATATAATCGCGCCGTCCCGCTTTTTCCGTGTAGGTGCGGGCCAGCATCAAGGCTGCGCAGACGTTGAAATAACGCCAACGCTTGTAAAACGCCAGTGGGATCGCGGCCATATTGACAGTAAATGTTTATTTAAATTTTTATTTGTTTACTTAACCAACACAAAATAAAATTCGTAATTAAAAATTCACAAAGGAACCAATTACAGGCAAATGAAGCCAGTGTTAATGAAATACAAAATATGTACATACACAGAAATATGTATAAATAAACAAATAATTACAGATATGAATGTAATATTTACTTCAGTAAATTGCTTCTACAATTTTCGGTAGGGTCCCATTGTTTCGTTCTCGATTAAAATAAAATGTTACAATATTGAACTGGATTGGAGTAAACTATAGCTTTATATCATACAAAACATATGCCTACGGAATTTGGAATAACGTGAAAATTATGTATTTTGTACCTCTCCGGTGTTCTAACCAGTATCTTTGACCCCGCAACAAAAGTACTCTGATTTCAAAGCGGGTTCCATGATAGTGGTTTTCATAAGACTCGTAGAACTGCATTGATTGCTGTAATTCTGGTTTTGAGAACATGCAATGGAAACAAATAGCGCTATTACTAACCATGACAAGGTAGGTTGATGCCCTATTATGACGTGCTAATGCCATCATAAAAAAGGGATAGTGTTATGTGTCTGGTATAACTCCGTCTCCCTCCCACGTCGTTATTAGGCTGGTTTTAAAATGTCATAACCCTGGTCCCATTAAAAAGCCTACAGAAAGAAGGTAAAGTTTTAACTTTTTCTATTTCTTCAGCCCATTGCAGTCTTAAAATGATTCTAGACCTTTCTACTGGTCTAGAGGCCATGAAAGATTCTACAAGTCATAAAAGATTCTACATCTATTTTCGCATGAACACATAAATGTATCAGCGATTTGAAAAGAGTGCCCAAATAAACTGCTCTACTTAAATAAATAAGTACTTGCACGGTAACCTTTTGTGATCAGTACAAGGTTGATGAATGTAACTAATATGTTACAGCCTACATTACAAACTAGAACGTCTTCTTTATTGCCTAAAACAGTGATTTCAGTGCTGAAACAGACGTTTTTGTAAACGTACGTTTTAAAACGAGGACTATTTTTCACTAGTTTTTATTTCAACTTGCCTGGTGAATGAGGAAAATCTTGTTAAATTTTAAATCATTTATCTGCAACCGATTGAGCTGAAATATTCACACACATTTGGTATGAATCACAATGTACTGTCTGATAAAATATCATTATAAATTCGCGGTTTCCCACAGATTTTTTTCCACCCTATGATAAAGGTATCAAATTAAATAATAACAGCCGCACAAGTTGATCTTCAAGGTTAAACAAAGCTTGCTGTGGTCAGTCTGTGGATGGGTGAGCATCGTAATTTTATTCAAGATTCCTCCGTGCTTCGGAAACCACGTTGTTCACGTGTAGATCTTCAGAGGGATTAACAAATTAGAGACTATTAGAAACCAAAAAATCAGATAGTAACGTGTACCGTCTGAAAGTAACGTGTTACCGTGTTAATGGGTTATGGAAGTCTGGTAAGCAGCGTTAACACGTAAAATACTGGTATTCAGCTTAATACCGCTTCACTGGAAGCCGACCCGACAGATAGTTGGGAAAAGACTAGGCACATGTAGATGAAATTATCAAAATAAATTAGGGTTTACTAAGAGAGAAAAAATTATGTCTTTATTTTTCCCCTTTTTTAAGGATGGGTAATCATCAAATGAATCCTCCCGCTTTGGGTGAAGCAGAAGGGACTGTCAGACTCTTACTGACTAAAACCCATCCGCGTTCCTCCTAGTGTCCTTTGTGTTTCAGGGTACGGTGCCTAGTGGCGTCAGCGTTGTGTGCTATGCCAACGACACGCTGGTACTGGCGCAAGGGGGATCGCACCAAGCGGCGGCTGACGCTATGACACGCGGGGTTGCGATAGTCGTTGAGAGGATCCGCCAGCTGGATCTCGAGGTGGTCCTACACAAGTCCGAAGCCATGTGCTTTCATGGATCTCGGAACAGACCACCGTCGGGATCCCAAATAACGGTAGGAGGGGTTCAAATCGGCGTCGGATCGACGATGACGTACTTGGGTCTAGTTATTGACAGCCGGTGGAATTTCGTTGAGCATTTCCGACGTTTGGCTCCTAGACTGGAGCGAGCCGGGGCTGCCTTCAAGCGGCTTTTGCCCAGTCTAGGGGGTCCAAACGCCTCCTGCCGGAGGCTTTACGCGGGGATCGTGCGGTCCATGGCCCTTTATGGGGCGCCGGTGTGGGCGCCTACTTTGAGGAAGCGACCTGCCCGTTACCTCAACTCGTCCCAGAGGGTCATGGCCATCCGGCTTGCCCGGGGATACCGCACGGTCTCTGGCGAGGCGGCGAACCTCCTTGCCGGACTGCCGCCATGAGATCTAGAGGCGAGAGCCCTCGCACTCATTTACAAATGGCGCCTGGAAGTGCTACGCCACGGCGTCCTTACTTTCCGCTTGACGCAGGTACTCACCGGACACGGTTGTTTTGGGAGGTACCTGTTTCGAATACGGCGGGAGGATACGCCCGGGTGTCAACACTGCGAGGATCGCCCGGAGGACACGGTGGAGCATACGGTTGAGGTCTGCCCTGCTTGGGCGGAGCACCGCCGTGTCCTCGCCGAGGCGATCGGCGGCGGCGATCTCTCGCGTCCGGCCCTGGTTCAAGCTATGGTCCGAAGCGAGGAGACATGGGAAGCGGTCACCTCCTTCTGCGAAGCAGTAATGCTAGCAAAGGAGGAAGCCGAACGTGTGAGAGAAAGGGAAACCTCACGCCCCAGCCGCCTCAACAGAAGAAGACGCCCCGGGCGTCGGGAGTCGCAGGGCGATTTTCGGCTACCGTAAGCGCGAGAACGAGAACCAGGCCCGGTTGGACGGCGCGCTGTGTTTCACGCGTGCTTCAAAGAGCTGTCAGCAAAAAAGACGGGGCCCGCTAGGGCCAGTGCCTGCTGGGTCTCTGGACGCAAGTGTTTTTATTTTTAACCTGCAGTGGAACACTGCGGGCTTGAAATAAAATTAAAAAATCTATGTTTGTGATGGATTATTTTCAACGTAAAATATAGTGTCTTTTTACGCCTACTATATTAACACGTACCTACTGATAGTTGAATTTGTCATGTTTTTTCTTCCATATTTAGCACATAATAATGAGAATAATGATAATGGAATAAAACTCATTTTATGACGCCCTGCTGCGGAGTGGATAAACAGTTACAAAATAACATTTTGAACCATTTTCGTGGCTCTTATTTCGAAATGAAATCATTTTGGTGAACCATTTCGTTGATCTTATTCGATTCGAAGTTTGATTACAAAAGAGAACGAGCAACACATTTAGCTATGGATAAAATTACACAAAAAATTAATTTTAACAAAATACATTTTAAGATTTAGTACAGTATTTTCAAGTCAGTTAATGTTACTGACAGCCTATATTATTATAACACTGTAAGGAATAGGCTTCTTTCCATATTTTTCAGCTCTTACAATTCCGGGCTTTGGTCAAGTTCGATACAAATACAAATTCTTTTATTTGCTTAAATAAGGTACAAAAAGTTCTTAGGTTTATTTATAACAGAGTTCTTATTCTATGCAAATTAGTCAATGATGACGGCGTGCAAATGATTCTGCGCATCTGCAGTAATCCCTCTAGAAATCAAATCAGTGAAAAATATAATTTATATCTAAGTATTTCGAGATGATGATCATATTGCATTTTAATTTTATTTGTTAGTAAAACTGAGCTGCTTTAGGCAACTATTAAAAAAAATATTGCTTAAAGCAACTCTTTTTTTTTACTTTTTTTTTTATTGTAATGAGTTCGCTCTTGACTCTAGTCTATGTCAGAGAGGACAGAGACAAAGTCTGGATGGAGCAATGGAGCGAGCCTACCCAGAAGGAGCCTGTTCACTCTAACTTTGAAGAAACTAGGGTTGTATGCTTTTGGTAACAGACGCATGCAGAGAGTTCCACTCCTTTGCTGTGCGCATTATAAAAGACGTTTGAAAACGCTTAGTGCGAATTGGTGGAATAGCTATAAGGTAGAGATGGTAAGAAGCAGTGCGTCTGGATGTCCAATGGAAGGGGGCCGGTGAGATGAGGTCGTGGAGTTCTTGGGCACACTCATCGAAGTACAATCTGTAGAAGACCGACAAGCAGGCAACCTTACGGCGATGAGCCAAGCTATGTAGCTTGGCATCACCATCCATCTACTTTTGACAAACCAGATTCAGACTTGATCCAAAACCAACCAACGAAGATAGAAACACCATTTTCCTTATTCCAAAATCGAAGTAGTCCCACACGAACGCCAGAACATCGTAATTTCGCTCACGTTCCGTTCCAAGACTGACCGAAATGGTTGGGTGACAGTGAAAAATCTTGTAGTCTAACCTTTGGAACATTTTACAAATCATTCACTCAACCGTTCCTTTCTCGGGCCAGTAATGGGATCAATCAACGCCTTCGCCCTGGACGTTATTGGCTTACAAAGTTTACACTCACTATTCAATGAGATATTGTGATGAAAACGATCACTACGCATACAAGGGTATAATATTTTGAGAGGTGAACATTTTTCTGACTTGAATGTGTTTTCAACTTGATTCGTCTTTGAAGAAAATTATTGCATTAGATTAATTTAAGTAAGCCCCATTGTTACTAACGCCAATACTAACGAAAATGTATGGACTGTATAGTCTGAAATAAAGTTTTATATAATTTAATTTAATTGTGTGTGAACGGCTACGAGACTGATCCGAGATAAAATGCACCATTTAAAATACACTATGGCCATAAACGGACGATAAGTGTTTCAGCCGTAGTGCAATAGCGTATGTATTTTACGGAAAAAATCTAATTAGTCTGTCTGATAGATTTTCAAAAAATATTGGACAAGTATTTTTTCTTTTTTCACGTAAACAAAAAATAAAGAGGATATAGCAAGTTTAAGACACGCGTGATGTCATTTGGCTGGGTAAAATTGTACCATCATAATGACGTCACGCGTGTTTTCGTTTAACGCACTATATTGTATTCATATTTTGCTCACGTGAATAAAGAAAAAATACGTTTCCAATATTTTTAGGAAATCTATCTGACTAATTAGATTTTTCAGTAAAATACCCTATTTTGTCACATTTTGTAAGTATTTCAAGTCGAATTATTTGTCATAGAACAGAATAAAATAGAATAGAATCCTCTGTCATATTTATTTGATTGGCATTATTGCTGTATCTATTAACCTGAGGTCGGTACCTCAGCAGTAACCCGAGTATAAACGTGTACTCGATGAGTCATGGGATTCAATCATAGCTATGTACTATTTAGACACACCTCTGCTTCACCCCTTGGGGATTGTAGCTAGTCTATTCTGTAAACAACTATTTTGATACCGAGCTTCACCTGATTGACAAAGCTCACAAAGTGAGCTTTATTACACACAAAATAAAGGTCTTATGTTTATACGAATTTGATACTCACCTCGGATTCCGCTGGCGAGACACGAAAATGTTGTTATCTACAGGTGAATTGTGTTATCTCAGAAAAACAAAAGATCAAATATAATTTCTCGAAACATTATTGTCTCGTATCAAAAAGTAATTCCGCATTAAGTCCCCTAAAAAATGGACGGTACAATCAACGATGTAACCAAGCTGATTAAACTGAAAGGCTGGCTCTGTCGACCGCATCGCACCAATTTGCGTTTTACCAACGCTCGGCACAAATGCATCAAATCATCCTTTACGTCAATCGTTTAAAGTCCATTTAGCGCGCAATGGGCGCGAACGAATGACGATTATACTGTTTTATGGATTAAGTGGTGACTAGCTACTGCATAAAGCCGTTCCAAATTTTGTTTGCATTTCGTATAATGGGTTTCCAGAATTTGTTGTACATGTTGTTCAAATGTTGCGAGATATTTTTTTATGTACCTTCAAACGCCTGTTTTATTAGATTCGAACGAAAAAAAGCGTTGTTTAAAATAAATTGTCAGTAATTGAGAATCATTTCCCAGAAGGCAACTGGGAACAGACCAACATTCATTCGATGTCTGTCGTGATATAAATAGACCAACGTTTTATATAATCTAGGGGTTTTTATTTATTATATTGGTACTATGGATCACTGTATTAATAAATATTTAACAAACTACTTACACTAATTAACACGAAATTATGTACAAACGCGTATAAAAACCAAGTAAATCATTGGGAATCAAAAAAATAATCCACATCGCTGTCAATAGCAAAAGTGCCCAGAACATTGGAAGCATTGCCACGTTGAATGGCAATGATTATTTGACCGAAAAAAAGCTCAACCCTCTGGTCATGTGAACAGTCGACAACTTGTTTGATAATTTCCCGAAAGACTCGATGCGCACTCGGACTCTATGTTTCTACGCCAAACGGCTCAAATGTGTAACTCCCAATTAAGTTGTTATATTTGCGCCGTTTGAGGTTTTCTGCACCTGCAGCAGCCGTCCCAGCGCAACCCGCCGTGCTAAGAAGATGGGATGGCGCAAGGGTGTCGACTCGGTCATGTCATTATGGTCATCCCATCTGGCCTTTTCCCATCGTCGCGTGCCAAGCCGTTGGCTTCTAAGACAGCTAGCACCCGACAAGAGCCCGACGGATAATGTCATTAATACTGGCGTGCCGTGCTAACCGACCTGCGCTCCTACTGCAGGACAGGCCATGGTGTCCGAGACGGTCGACTGCTACACCGCATTGACACCGATGTGGAGCTCCGTTTTATATACTCGTACTATATTCATAGGTTTAAATACGTTTAACTTGAGAAGGTCATCGAAATATCAAATATCGTGTGGGTTTGGGTTATAAATAGACGAACCTTCCTATGTATATAATAACTACATAATATACACAGAGTAATGGGTAGCATGGTGGTTTTTTTCTATTTTTACTTTGTATCCTTTTTTTTGTACACCAGTCATGGTCAAACATGTTGAGTCATATAAATATGTAAGACCTATAATAAGCATGTATTATGATTGTCCATGTATATTATCTACAAATATTTTGCAAATAAATGAATCTGAATCTGAATCGATATATTTAATAAATATTTGATACTAACTGCTATCCGCTGCTCCGCTCAAGTCATAGTTAAAAAAAAATCCCAAGGGAACATACTCGCGGGTAGAAAGTGTCTCATTCCAGGACATGTTTCATCCAAATCCGTTCAGCCGTATTGACGTGAAGAGTTAACAATCAAACAGACAGTCAGAGTTACTTTTGCATTAACAATATTTCTATAAACTAGCTTTTACCACAACTTCGTAGAAATTTCGGGAAATCCTGTCTTACTGCTCCCCTACACTCCCCAAGCAACCTACATGCCAAATTTATACTTTTTGCGACGAGCAATTTTTGCTGTGCGTTGTATGTCAGTCACTACGTCATCATCATCATCATCATCATCATCATATCAGCCGAAAGATGTCCACTGCTGGATATAGACCTTCCCCCAAGTGTCGTTGACAGGTCCAGCGCGTCTCGCATCCATCGGCTACCCGCAACCTTCACCAGGTCATCGGTCCACTTTGTGAGAGGCCTTCAAACGTTGCGACTTCCGGTACACGGTCGCCAGTCCAGAACTTTTCACAGTCACTCAGTAACGGAAGAATTTTATATATATTAAGGGCCCCTTTTCCCGACAGCACCTTTTCCCGGCAGGACACTAGCGCGTCCTTAAGATTAAAAGTCGTACATGAAGAGTTTTTATACGAGTACAAGCATCGCTGCTGATTTTAACATTTTGCGAGTCCTTCTCCAACAATAATATCAATGTTCTGTAACTTTTCACTTGTCGTCAAATTATGAACTTCTTTTAGAACCGAAAAAGTAGAATCTCATTCTGAAAATTAAATTTTATCACAACTCTTTCCCATTCCCATTACTTTGTAGGCAATTTTAGATGTTTACGATTCTCGGCTTCCTACGATATTTACCTTTGCCTTAAATAAGAAGCTTGAGTAAAACATAAATGCTTGATTGAATCACTTTTAAAGCCATTAATACGCCCACGAGCTGGAGAAACTCCTCGTGTGACAAAGAGTATCGTCAAGTAAACAAGTGTACGATCACAATTCACGTCACGACTCGACAGTACTACCGGGAAAACAATTTTGTATACGTCTGTACTGACAGCGAGATAAGTGACTGACACTTACACCGTTGTGTAACTTGGCGAAGTATTAAGTAGTGCTACAGCGAACTTACTGTGAAATAAATGATGGAAATTGGCTAGATGTCGTTTTATAATGCTGCATCTAAAAATGCTGCAAATATTTTTATATTAGACTAGTTGACTCGCGCAACTTCGTCTGCTCCGCTCCTGTTGGTCTTAGCAGATGAGTTTAGTCACTAAAGAGTCTGACACTTCCTTTCACTCCGCCTTGAGGGAAAGGAGTCCTTTGATATTTTCTCATCACACTAAAAAAAAAAAATGGGTTTATATATACTTAGCCACGAGCTGCTCTGAAAACTTTAATGATGAACACATAAATCTATACTAATTTATAAAGCTGAAGAGTTTGTTTGTTTACTTGAAGGCGCTAATCTCAGGAATTACTGCTCCCATTTGAAAAATTCTTTCAGTGTTAGATAGTCCATTTATCGAGGAAGGCTATAGGCTATATATTATCACGCTAAGACCAATAGGAGCGGAGCAGTAATGAAAACTGTGACGCAAACGAAGTTGCGCGCGTCAACTAGTTGCAACATATAATTTGTAATAGGTAGGAAGATGCCTTAAAATTCAATTTATTCAAAATAATATAGGTTCGATTTTGTGTGACAGTGTCTCATGTTTTAAGTATATCTATTGCTACTTACAGTTCCACGTGAATTTTGTGTCTAAACATAAAACCTCACTGCGGGTAAAATACTTGATCACTTTACCAAAGTGTTTGAATTGCTTTACATACTTTCTGCTTTTATTTAAATCAAAATGGCTGGCTAAACAACCACTTGAAAGTTGGATTTCAAAATATTTGATACACTTCTGTTTAATGTGGAGGAAAGGTGAAAGCCGGTCAAGTGCGAGTCGGAATCGCGCGCAAAGGGTTCTATACCACTAACCGAAAAAAAACACGTTCCTTGTATGGGTTTAAGCTTTAAGCTTTTAATTTTTTTATTTGTTGTTATAGCAGCAATAGAAATACACATTCTATGAAAATTTCAACTGTCTACCTGTTATGGTTCTTAAGACACAGCCCGCAGATGGACGAATGGATGGACGGACTAACGGACGGACAGCGGAGCCTCCGCTGTCCATCCGTTTAAAGGCCTTTCTTTTAAAGGGATCTGTTGGTTTCTTTTGGGTATCTACGAAACCCTAAAAAACCTAAAACATAAAAACTTTAATATTGGGCGGAAAACTTTGCAAGGTTAACAAAAGATCAAATAGAAAACTGTTTTCCTTTTGCAATCTTTCGCCAAAACGAGCGATACATCTCTATTTATTTATAGGAGTCTGAAATAAAAAACAAAATAAAAATAAATAAAGAAAGTTTTTGCTCACACATCTCACGTAGACAATACTTTCGGTGAATAACAGCTACGTATCTATCTGAAGTTATAGTATCGAGGTTTGGTGAAATATTGAAGGAATGTATGAAGATAAAAAAATATATCAAGAACTTTTTTCTTTCTCGCAATTTCCTGTTTTTTAGGGTTCTGAATATCCGTAAGTAACGAAACCCTTATAGGATCACACGGGTGTCTGTCTGCCTGTCGGTCTGTCTGTCTGTTTGTCACAGCCAGTTTTCTCCGGATCTACTGGATTCACTGATTTTGTTGAAATTTGGTTTACATAAGGTATTTTTGTGACCCAAACACAGACGCGTTACCGTAAATAAATACATTTTGAGTATGGGGTTCACTTTGGGGTGTCAAAGTAGAAAATAAAAAATAACTTTTTTTATACTGTATTGTTTGACATAGAAAATGAAAGGACTTATTGTGAGGGTTTTAATTATATTTTTTCATATTTTTAAAATAAATAGTTTCATGAAATTGGACCAAAAATTACTATCCAACCTTATCTTCAAAACTAGTGAGCTTAAAATCTTGAAAAAAATGCAGATAATAGTTGTTAACCTACAGATTACAGGAAAATCTATAAGAAGTCTCTAGTGTTAAAATAACATATTGCAAAAATTAAATTGATTCGAAACCCTTTTTACACAAGTCCGACTCGCACTTGGCCAGTTTTTTTTTATTTAAGTTCAATTTCCACGTAAACATTTAAGTTTGCGAGTTGGAAAAAAAATCGTAAAATTGTATATATCACAACCAAACCCGATAAAATATTTCCTTGGCAAAAATATAATAATTCAATCTAGCAGGACAAAAAATATTTATTAGCATATTTATATCCCCAAACACCTCTATAATTGAATAGCTAACAGTAACTTAGACAAGTTCCACCGAAAATTCACAAACTTGAGCGAATCTCGTCAGAACTTCGCGCGAACGAATCAAAGTTCCGCCCGATTCGTTTAACTTGAAACCGGTGGGAACCGGTAAAAACCAGATTTGTTTGGCAGATTTCTTTGTTAAACAATATTTTTAAAGACGTAATCAGGTTTGTTATGGGCGAACAAATCCGGCTTGGACGCGAAAACAAATTGTTTTTTACAAAAAGCCTCTTCAAAAATTCAGTAGGGAAAACTTTTGGCTGCTAGTACTTCAGTCTGTTTTAAATACTTTTGAATATTTTAGAGGTTTAGCAGGTGAAGCTGTATTTATTATTTAAAACAAGTTATTTTTTATTTGTTCTTGGCGTTTGAAAGTCAAATCAAAACTGGATTTTGCTGTCAAAACTAATACTATGGTAGGCGCTAGATAAACTTACAATAAAGTGCATTGACCTTTCCCAAATATCCATTCGTAATACAACCGAACAATAAATGATTCTTATTACTACCGTTTTTCATTACTAGAGAACGTAAAGGATCACGATAGCAAGTCGACCCAGGACAGCTTAGTCTTTATTTCTGTTTTTGATATTATGAAAAACCTACCATAGCGGTAAACCGTGAAAGAAAATAAGTGCTGAAATTTTGTAAGACGAGACAAGGAATACAAATATTTTTCTACCTGGATAGTAATAATACTTTTTTATTGTATTAAACAATAGCTCACAAATATAAGTTATAGTAAATACATAATAACAAGACAACAACACTTTACTATAACGCGGCAATAAAATTTAGGATGATCCGTAACATATTTTATTACGAATACGATTTTCTTGCAACATGTAGGCCTTATTCAACCATTCATCTTACGAGTGGGCGTTCGCAAAGACGTACGTTTATAGAATAAGAAGAAATTCACTGTAGTTGGGGTTGCCATGCTACAAAATGGTACATTTAAATTGAACTGTTGTAGTTATTCTGATAGTCAGTAGTTTGTTTTTTATTTAAAGACTAGGTTGTTTTTTATTTATTTACATAACAGATTTTTGTGATTTTTGAACTGCTGCTTATAAAGTTATTGCCCTCTATGTTCTCAGATCTCTCAAAATTTCTAATACAAAATTTCTGCTTCTGTTTGTATATCAAACGGAAATAACAGCACTTTTTCAAAATTTTACCTAAACTACATAAAAATAATCCAACCAATGAATAATTTCCACTGCCCAAATATTCCTTTTTCCACCCCGAAAAATGGCAACACTAAACACATTTGTCACGTCTACGTTATCTTCTGTCTGTCTGTCACGTGGTTGATAGGGTAATGGTAAGACCGACGCGGAATTTTAACTAAAACCTTTGCATTATTATATCTACGTAGAAAAAATAGGCCGCTACGAGAATTTCAATTTTCATGAAGACACGTACGTACGTAAATGTTTATTATAATATAATGAATTATTTATTAGCCTTTGTTTCTTTTCATTTCGTTTGTGAGAAGATGTATTGTTTTTGTTCAGGCAGAAGTTTAGTTATTTGTTTTACTTTTTCAGGTTGAATATGGTTCAAAGTAGAATAGCAAAAAAGTTTGACTTGGAATTTATTGACCAAAAAACGTGGCCTAACCAAATTCAGTATCAAGTGTACAGCGGGTCTTTTTGTCGTTGTTGACAATTTTTCTATATTATTGCAAAACTATCTTCACAATTTAAGTAATAAAATACATACCACAGCACTAACTTCAGTGCAAACGCGGGGTTATACTATACGGGCTACCTACACATATTTGTTTTTATCTCCATTACATTATAAAACAACTTGAGAGATTGTAAACTTTCGATATATTATTATTGCTAACTGAACATTAGGAATGTTTTATTACGCATCAAAATTTTATAGTTTATAATGTCTCCCATTTTATATAAATAAAAAATTAATCGCCGAATAACTTCGTAACTACTTACTCAAATTGGATAATATTTTTTTGTTGTGTTCGCAATTGTCAGGGCAAGGTTTGTATGGAATTTTGAAAAATAAAAAACATCCAGGTGAAGCCGGGGCGAGCCACTCTTTTATTCCTATTGATAGGCAAATTGAATTTGCCTTTCATTTTTTTTTTTGTTGTCTGGCTTTTGACCACTGAAAAAATGTTATAAGTCCGTCAGTTAGATATTTGATCCGATTTTTTTTTCTTTTGTTACGTAAACCAAAATTGACGAAGATACGACGCTTTTAAAATTCTCAATACGTCACGCTGTGGTATAATTTTTAGTGTGTTCTGACGTCACGAGCCCCACTCCCGAGTTTCGCTGCGTTTTATATTTGTCAATATTCATAGATTTACAAAAATAAAAATATGTGTCCATTATTGTTCAATTTTCTAACTGATGGACTAAATAGATTTGCAATTTATTGATGGTGGAAACTAGCCTACCGCAGAGCGAGGACTGTAAGGAATTTTGAAAAAAAAGACATCTGGGTGCAACCAGGGCGAGCAACTTTTTTGCTATTGGTAGCCACACTAGTTTAATGTAAATTAACTGAGCATGAAACTACGATTATAAATACTACCGCATTATAAAACAAGACGCCTAAAAATGATCACAAAACAACGCCAACACTTGAAATTAATATTTTTACTTAACCATTTGTAAGTAGTCAAATGGTTCCGTAAAACGAGATTGGTTTAATACATAATATTAAATAAGTAAGCTTTTAACTGCGGACCGCGACGTCCACTCTAGTAGTTGTTAATTTTAACTTTAATTAAAAATAATTTCTCTTCGCTACTGGACAGAAGGGATGTACGAAGTAAGGGTAGATTGTAACAGTTTTAAGATATTGTCTTCTAGGTGTGGGTTAAATTAATTTAAGAGGACGTGTTGCAGATAAGAAGCCTTGTCGCACATATTAAAGTGTCATTAGGTTTTTCCACTAGTTTATCTGTGACAGCCTGGAGCTTAGAATGTTTTACTTTTTATTTTATGTTTGTGATTGACTCTTATTATTTTTTTTTTATTTTTATTTCGTCTGTATTTTAAGTATAGAATGTATGACAAGCAGTTATGATAAAAGATTTTTCAGCGGAGTGCTTTTTTTTATTATTATTATTTCATTTATTCATATATATATATACTAGTTACATTTTTAATTATTTCTAAAAAAAAAAGAAAAAACATTTAAAAATATAAAAAATAGTAGTTATTATTATTTTTTATGTTTTTTACTTTCTCGGGTCCCTCTTCCTAGAGACCCGGTCCTTTGGTAGGCGTACGAGGGGCCGAAGCCAATTCGCAGAGGCCTCTTTAGACATTTCAAATGGAATGGGACACCAACCGACGATTATCCCTGTATGCACTGTGAAAGTATACCCAAGGACAATCCCCGGTTGGAACAGAACTATTGCAGAATATGGAAACAAAAGATGAAACGCTATGGGTTTGGCTGGTTTAGTGGACTAATCATCGTTTACTATGGAATAACTATCGGCCCCTGCCTGACCATTGACAATTAAAACGGCTTTAAAATGGCAGGGGGTGACTTGCACACTCAATAAATGGGCCCCCCGAAAAGGGTCGCTAGCACAAATTATTATTAATTAATTATTATTATTATTATTATTTATCGCATGTTCGTATTTAGATTATAGTCAGTAATATTTATCGACTTTCGCTCCTATAATTCTTTCGTAATTCGTTGAATAGCTCCAGCCTTCACGAAAGAAACATACATTACGTCTAAAAACAGTATATTTTTCACATAGGCTCATACATTCTCATCCATTTACTTTCGTGTTTCCAGTCCGCTGTAATTAATGTTTCGTGGTAACAAAGTATCCATTTAAACGTAACTGGTGGTTTTAATTTCACTTGAAATGGTTTAGTATCTCGCGTTTTTGGGACGAGTGCCTTAAAGACTGATTAGCGCGTCTTGGTATTTATTGTTTTCAAGTGAGTGTAAGAAATTAAACGCTTTGTTAAGAGGCTAAGGTGAAAAGTGGTGACAGGTATCTTTGAAGTAATCCCAAGTAATATAAAAGCGGGAGTTGGTTTGATTGTCTAATTTTAATAAATTTTGGTACAGATCGGTAATATCATACACTCAACATCACATATTTATTCAACACATGAACCAACACATACACACAGCGCTCTGGTTAACATTTTGTTTATAGTTTAGTTTTTACTTCTACCCTCAAAATTATAATTAATCAAATTTTATGTTTTTTTTTCTCTAATCTCCATAATCATAAACTCAGATAGTAATGCCAAAATGTTTCGATAAAAACTATTTGTTCTTCCATGTCTGTGCTGTGATGGTTCTACCAACTTCTTGCGAAAATGCTCACGTGGTTTCACCTTAAAGGACAACCAACTGGTTGCCGTCCTGATATTCAGAGGGAGCGCATTCCAACTATTAATTTAACTATTTTAATATTTAATTTATGTGTAGACCAAGGAGTCTTTCCGGATATAATGAAATATAGTAATGTTATACCAAAATTTAAAATGGGCGACAGCAAAGACACCAATAATTATAGACCTGTATCTGTATTGCCGGTTTTTAGCAAAGTGTTTGAAAAAGTAATGCTCTATCAGATGCTCAATCATTTTAACATCACTAAAATATTACACGATCAACAGTATGGTTTTACCAGGGGTCGTTGTACGACTGACGCTGGTGCCACGTTGTTAAAACATATATTCAGCGTGGGAAGAGGCACAAGATGCCATAAGAATCTTTTGTGACCTCTCCAAGGCATTTGATTGTGTAAATCACGAAACCTTGCTCCTAAAGCTAGGACATTACGGACTAGGTAAACTTGCACTCAGTCTAATAAAATCTTACTTAAATGATAGACAGCAGCAAGTTCAAGTAAATGGTGTCAATTCACGGGGTTTAAAAGTTAAAATGGGGTTACCACAAGGCTCTATTTTGGGTCCTTTCCTCTTTCTAGTATATATTATTGATCTACCCCATCTTTTAAAAAATCAACCTCATATGGTAAGTATTATTTGCTGACGATACGTCCTTAATTTTTAAGATAGATAGACGTTCCATAAATCTTGACGACGTAAATAACGCCCTACAGCAGGTCCAAAATTGGTTTACTGCTAATAATTTAGTATTAAATGGGAAAAAAACTAAATGCATCAGATTTGCATTACCGAGCGTTAAAGGAAATGATTGCGACATAGTATTGAACAAGGAGAAACTTGAATTCGTCGAAAACATGGTTTTCCTGGGGATAAGCCTTGACTCAAGGCTACAATGGGGACCTCATTTAACATTTCTTGCGGGACGGTTAAGTTCAGCAGCATACGCTGTAAGAAAAATCCGTCAATTTACTGATATAGATACCGCGAGGCTGGTCTATTTTAGTTACTTTCATAGTATCATGTCTTACGGTATCTTATTATGGGGACGTGCTGCAGACATCGAGTCTATATTTATCCTGCAGAAAAGAGCCATCAGAGCCATTTACAATCTCCGTCGGCGTGATTCCCTAAGAGAACTGTTTAAGGATATCAACATCATGACGGTACCTTGTCAATACATTTACGAAAATATTATGTATGTTCGGAAAAATCTTCATCTTTTCAGCAAGATTAGTGACAGGCATAATTTTAATACTAGAAATAGGAACAAATTAGATCAACCCCGATTCAGATTGGCCAAAGTACACACTTCTTTTATGGGGTACTGTGTTAAATTTTATAATAAAATACCAGTTGATTGTTGTGATTTCTTGGATTTGATTACAAAAAAATTGTTTGAATTTATTATTAATTATAATATTTACTGTGGAAAGACTGTCAGAATATGTAATGTTGTTTTAACTACTGTGAATATAATTTTACGTTGGCAACACTTTGAAATAACGGATATGACATCATCGTTATTTCTAGGTGGGGCAAATGCCATTTGAAATTGTAAGCGGTAGTTGAGTTAGTTGTCCTTCGATCACCAAACAGTGCAGTTGTGAATTGAGTAATAAAAAAGTATAAGTAATCAAGTAGTAGTTTTCTTTATATATCAGAAGTGTGTAGAACCACGAGCCATGTCTCAGGAAAATCGTAAGTTTAATTTTTATTTCTTTTCCTTCCTATTATTGTGTATACCTTCTACAGTCAGATACAAGTGCAGTTCAGAAACATTTCGTGCTTAAAAAGTATGTAGTATTGAATACCATGGAGGTTATTATAATAACAAGGAATAGATAAAAAAATAATTATCCCTGTTGAAATTACCCGTGAATCTGGTGTGCTGAAAGTACAGTATTGGTTAGCTATTACAAAATAGAAGGTTTTTTTTTAATAGCCATGTAGGAGTGTTTTAGCAATAGCCATGTAGGTGTGCTGGAGAAATATCCATGTGTGCTGTAGTACTAGCCATGTAGGTGAGCTGGAGCAACAGCCATGTAGGTGAGCTGGAGCAATAGCCATGTAGGTGAGCTGGAGCAATAGCCATGTAGGTGAGCTGTAGTAATAGCCATGTAGGTGTGCTGGAGCAATAGCCATGTAGGTGTGCTGGAGCAATAGCCATGTAGGTGTACTGTAGTAATAGCCATGTAGGTGTGCTGTAATAATAGCCATGTAGGTGTGCTGTAGTAATAGCCATGTAGGTGTGCTGGAGCAATAGCCATGTAGGTGTGCTGTAGTAGTAGCCATGTAAGTGTGCTGTAGTAATAGCCATGTAGGTGTGCTGTAATAATAGCCATGTAGGTGAGCTGTAATAATAGCCATGTAGGTGTGCTGTAATAATAGCCATGTAGGTGTGCTGTAATAATAGCCATGTAGGTGTGCTGGTGCAATAGCCATGTAGGTGCGCTGTAATAATAGCCATGTAGGTGTGCTGTAATAATAGCCATGTAGGTGTGCTGGTGCAATAGCCATGTAGGTGCGCTGTAATGATAGCCATGTAGGTGTGCTGTAATGATAGTCGTGTAAGTGTGTTGTAATGATAGCCATGTAGTTGGCTGGAGCAATAGTCATGTAGGTGTGCTGTAGTAGTAGCCGTGTAGGTGTGCTGTAGTAATAGCCATGTAGGTGTGCTGTAGTAATAGCCATGTAGGTGTGCTGTAATAATAGCCATGTAGGTGTGCTGTAATAATAGCCATGTAGGTGTGCTGTAATGATAGCCATGTAGGTGTGCTGTAATGATAGTCGTGTAAGTGTGTTGTAATGATAGCCATGTAGATGTGCTGGAGCAATAGTCATGTAGGTGTGCTGTAGTAGTAGCCGTGTAGGTGTGCTGTAGTAATAGCCATGTAGGTGTGCTGTAGTAATAGCCATGTAGGTGTGCTGTAATAATAGCCATGTAGGTGTGCTGTAATAATAGCCATGTAGGTGTGCTGTAATAATAGCCATGTAGGTGTGCTGGTGCAATAGCCATGTAGGTGCGCTGTAGTAATAGCCATGTCGGTGTGCTAGAGCAATAGCCATATAGGTGTGCTGTAGGAATAGCCATGTAGGTGTGCTGTAATAATAACCATGTAGGTGTGCTGGTGCAATAGCCATGTAGGTGTGCTGGAGCAGTAGCCATGTAGGTGTGCTGGAGCAATAGCTATGTAGGTGTGCTGTAGTAATAGCCATGTAGGTGTGCTGGAGCAATAGCTATGTAGGTGTGCTGTAGTAATAGCCATATAGGTGTGCTGTAATAATAGCCATGTAGGTGTGCTGTAGTAATAGCCATGTAGGTGTGCTGGAGCAATAGCCATGTAGGTGTGCTGTAGTAGTAGCCATGTAGGTGTGCTGTAATAATAGCCATGTAGGTGTGCTGTAATAATAGCCATGTAGGTGTGCTGGTGCAATAGCCATGAAAGCGTTCTGTAGTTGCAGTTAGTATGTCATGTAGGTGTACGGTTAGTATGTCATTTAGGTGTGCGGTTAGTATATCATGTAGGTGTACAGTTGTATATCACGTAGGTGTACAGTTAGTATATCATGTATTTGTATAGATAGTAATAGTATCATGTAGGTATACAGTTAGAATGCCATATAAGTGTATGCTTGTTAATGAAAACTAGCCATATAGCTACTTTTACATGGAGGTGTATTGTTACTAAGCCAGCTAGGGGTCCTCCTATTAAGTCTCCTGTGGATGTTCTTCTAGCCTAGTGCACATGTACTGAGTTAGAACAATGCGATTTGGTAGTTTCAGTGAAAAGTTGGTTTCGCTTTAGTGAAAAAGCTAATGATTATTAAATTAAGTAACTGATCTGGTTTGAAGATTAACGATAGGACAAAGAAATCAGTAAAAGATATGAAGTGCTCGAAAAACGTTTCAGGTCGACGAGATGACAGGTCCAGCCCAGACCGTGATGTAAGTTTCACTCCAGAGTGTGTAGAAAGCTTCACTCCAGAGCGTCCTAGAAGACGTCGCCGGAGATCCTCGTCAAGTGATTCTGAAGAGATATCTGCGAAATCGAAGCGCTAATCTGCAGGACTGACTGCAGATGACCTTCTGAAGATCATTGCAGTGATACAGAAAAGCTCGAGTAAGAATGTTCCAATCACTAATGTAGTCCCAGATTTTGACCCTGATAATAGATCCCAAGATATTGAGCGATGGCTAAGAAAAGTGAATGAATGTGCGAAAATTTATGATTGGAGTGAAAAGCAGACAATACATTATGCCCTTCAAGAGCTTTGTGGGTTAGCAAAAAAATGGTATAAATCTTTGCCAACGCTCAATTACTCTTGGAACAAATGGCAGTCTAAAATGAGAAAGGCTTTCCCAAGTGATGAAAATTTCGGAAAACTGTTAGAAGAGATGCTTAACCGAAAGTCCCGTACTGATGAAACTTTAAGAGACTATTTTTATGATAAGTTAGCATTGCTAAGTAGATGCGAAATTGATGGCCGAAAGGCAGTAGATTGTATAATTTAGGGAATCAATGATAATTCCATAAGAAACGGTGCGCAGGCACTCCAATGTAAAAAACCAGAGAATTTGTTGAACTATTTAGCTTCCCAACAATCTGGCACATCGACAGAAACCCCCAAAACGCAGTCTACGTTTATTTCAGTCAAAAGAGAGATTTACGTGTCACGAATAATCAGAATAGAGCTTCGACTAGTAACTCTGATAGGAGTTATAGTCCATCTTGTTTTAACTGCCGCGAGCCTGGACACAATTATAATAGTTGCCCTAAACCGTTAATTAAATGCGTTAAATGTGGTAGGGTAGATCATAATTCGGATAATTGCTATAGAAAACCTTTCTTATCCTATGACACCAAAAGCCAAGACCAGCAATCGGTTGACAAAAAGGTATTAAAAATCAATTCAAATAAGACTATTGACAATAATGGGAATGTAAATTTCGATAGAAGTCCAACCATAATGCATCAATCTTATTCTACCCTTTCAGCTACTGATACGCATGATAAGATTAAAAAAAAATATTTGTATCAACGGGAACATGATCGATGCATACGTGGATTTTGGAAGTGACTGTACGTTGATTAAGTCTTCGAAAGCAATAAAACTTTGTCTCAAACAAATTTATATAGATCTGCCTATTACAAAAGATTTTGGTAACTCTATAACCAAACCGAAATTTCGATCCACTGTTCAAGTCAGAATTGATGAAATCGAAACCGAATTGGTAGTCTTGGCGGTTAGTGATGAATATCTGTCAGCATCAGTCTTGATAGGGAAGAATTTTACCGAGCTACCGTCTGTGACTGTAATGAAAGATAATGAGAAATTATTTTTCTATCACACTCCCTGAAGTAAAGTAACTGATATATCAATTAGGACTCTTAATATATATGTCAAGAAAGATACAACCATAGTTAGGGGTGGGTTAGTGGAAGTCTATACCAAAGAACCTCACTCAGGTGATATCTATCTTGATGGAAGTACACAAATGAATCCAAATCAATAATATCACTTACATCAAGGCTGTTATAAAATTATTAACAGTAAAGCAATTGTATTTGTTACTTCACTAACAATAGTCCCTTTAAAACTCCAAGCAGATAGGTTAATGGCTAGGGTAAATCCCGTTACAGAAACTAAAACTTTATCTATCAGTTCAGGTCCTAATAGTCAAGCTCTAATGCCTCTCAATAGATCCGACATTAAAATTGGACAATATATTGATCAGTTCACTATTGAAAGACTATTTAAGCTTTTACAAAAATATAGAACATGTTTTGCTCTCAATCTTAGTGAGATAGGCTGTACAAATAAAACTGAAATAAATATAGAGCTGCATGACAAGATCCCAGTTGTTTATAGGCCCTACAGACTATCTTATCACGAACGTAGTAAGGTGAGAGAAATAATAGATGATTTAATAAAAAACGATATCGTGCAAGAATCTGAGTCCAACTATGCAAGTCCTATTTTAATTGTTAAAAAAAAGAACGGAGAATCAAAGCTTTGTATTGATTACAGAGCGCTTAACAATAAAACGATAAAAGATAAATACCCCTTACCCTTAATTGATGACCAAATTTCAAACCTGAGTGGTTATAAATTCTTCATTACACTTTACCTAGCGTCCGGATATTATCAGATACCAATGGGGAAAGACAGCCGGCACCTCACTGCGTTTGTTACTCTGGACAGCCATTATGAGTTTAAACGCATGTCGTTTGGACTTGCAAATGCCCCGGCTGTCTTCCAAAAGATGGTTAATAGATTTTTGGGGTCAAGGAGGTTCGATTTTGTATTTGCTTATATGGACGACCTCCTTATACCATCTGTTACTATTGACACAGATCCCAGAGTTTTAAAACCTGTCGCCTATTTCAGTCGACAGAACACTTCCGAAGAACGCCATTTCCATTCACACGAACTAGAAACATTAGCAAATGTTTGTTCCTTAAAAAAATTTCGACCTTATCTCTTAGGCCTAAAAATTACTGTATACACAGATTGCAATGCACTAAGGACAACATTAACTAAAAGAGATTTAATTCCTCGCATTGCACGCTGGTGGCTACAGATAAGCGAATTCGACTTCCATATTCAGTACCGACCCGGGTACAGAATGAGTCATGCTGATACCCTAAGTAGGAATCCCCAAAACAGTACCAGTATTACTGACACAGTAAAGGTCCTCAGTATATCCACAGAAAACTGAATACTTACGTTGCAAATAGCCGATCCAGAACTACAAAGAATTGTCAAAATTAAATAAAAAGAAAAACTTCGTTATTAGAACCTATGATTCAAAAAGATCCCCTGCTGTTTCTTACTCTGTCGGTTATTTAGTAAAAATAACTAAAACGAATTTTAATAGCGATGGTAAAAGCAGAAATTACTCCCTAAATTTATCGGTCCTTATAAAGTAGCAAGATGCGTAGGTAATGATAGATATAAAATTGTCAATGTGCCAGGGCTCAGTACAAAAAAATATGCAAGTGTAGTAGCTGCCGATAGAATGCGACCGTGGATTCATGTCCAATCATTGGAAATTGACGAGTCCTCGGGGTCAGACTCTGATTCCTCCACCTCGAATAGTGATAAATCAGAGTCAGACAAATACCTGTAAACTAAAATTGTTATTTGTGGTTAGAAAGCAGATATTATTAATAGTTTTTAAGTGACACTTGTTTAATCATTTCTCCTTTAATCATATACAAAGTATTTATCAATGTGATTATAATGATAATCAATATCAATCAATAATCAATGTTATTGCTGTAATTGCCTCAATGTTGTGATTTTTGCGTGCTTCGGAGTTAGCACGCCGTCGGATGGCCGAGTGTTGTGATTTCTTGGATTTGATTACAAAAAAATTGTTTGAATTTATTATTAATTATAATATTTACTGTGGAAAGACTGTCAGAATATGTAATGTTGTTTTAACTACTGTGAATATAATTTTACGTTGGCAACACTTTGAAATAACGGATATGACATCATCGTTATTTCTAGGTGGGGCAAATGTCATTTGAAATTGTAAGCGGTAGTTGAGTTAGTTGTCCTTCGATCACCAAACAGTGCAGTTGTGAATTGAGTAATAAAAAAGTATAAGTAATCAAGTAGTAGTTTTCTTTATATGATGTTCTCGAACTGAATGAGAGAAAATTTAAAGCATGCATAAAACGCACACTATGTAGACAAGTGTATTATAAACTGGAAGATTATATCCTCGATAAAAACGCTTGGCTAAATGCTGGTCCTGCTCCACAGTCACAGCTGCTTAGGTCCACTTTTTAGGTTTTTATATTTGGAAGAGATGCTCGCTCTCTTTTTTTATATATTATTGTTATAATAATCATATACTATATTATTATTATAATTACTTATTTATTATTTTTGATGTAAGAACTTGATCGTTGTCTTTATTAATTTATTTTTCATTATTTGGTCATTGACAACCATACTTTTGTGTAAAGTAGAAGCATATTTTTCAAATTTTGTAAATGTGGGTACCATGAAGCCATTTTTATGTGATAAGTTATAGTTTTACTTGTTGGACATGAACGAGCATGGTGGTTGAGAGCATGTCATGCTCACTCAATATCTCGCTGATAGCGGCGCGTGGGTTGGATCATTCGGTTCCCTTCGAAATGGTTGAGCTGAATGGTGCCGATACACGCGTCATGTTCATGAACGGGCGCCGTTGGTTGAGACTGGTCGTGCCTTAACTGCCATTGGCTCAATTTAATCTTTATATTTTAAATTCTTATAATAAGCCCTTTTTTTTTCCTTTGCATTATCCTCACATGCAGAAGCAACAGGTATATGTAACTTGGATTTTGTAAAACAGAACATAATTTAAAAGAGTGTCCGTGGAGTTTCTTGCACGTTCTTCTCCATAGAGATCTACGCTTTGGAACGTGCAAATAGCTTCCATGTTTTTGACTGACCGACCTTGACGTTTCAAAAGTGCCTGTGAATGGTTTATTTGAAATAAAATGCTTTAAATTTGAATTTGAATTTGAATATATTAGCGTCGGCTTCCAGTCAAACCGGATTCAGCTGAATACCAGAGTTTTACGTGGAGCGGCTGCCTACCAGACCTTTACAACCCATTAACTGGGGGGTAACACGGTAATTCTTGGCAAGAATAGAGTCAGATTTACTGGCTTCTGACAATCCGTAACGACTGCCAAAGTTCTACAAATGACAGCCGGGACCAACAGCTTAACGTGCTTTCCGAGGAACGGAGGAATCTCGTTATGTTAAGATGGTCACCCATTCACAGATCAACCTTGGCAAGCGTTGCTTAACCTTGAAGATCGACCTGTGCGGCTGTTATTCTTTGGCCACGAGCTCCTTTTGGAGCGCATTCCAAAGGAAGTATAAAGTATTTTATGCCTAACTCAGACACCAGCTCATCACATTTTTAGTTCGACAAATATTATGTAAAACGTCTAGAATAAGATATTTTGTGAGAAGAAATAAATAATTTTCATCGATTCATTGATTGATATCTATGGCAAAATGTAATAGTATTTTAACTGTCTTTTTTGTTTGAGAACTAAATGCGTGTAAAGTATACTAAATAAAAATTTTCAATCAAACAAAATTTTAGTTTTGTTTGTCGCGTAGCCGCGTAGGCCGCGGACAGTTCGTAGCACCGTAGCACGGTAGCGTAGCTGTATGGCGTAGCGTCTTATTACGAACACAAGTAAAAAGATTACATAGATATTAGAATAATTTTAGCGGTGTTAAGAAATTTTAGTTTATGTTTTAGTGATTACCTTTTAATAGTAAACATCTGGATGTCCTGAATGTATATTTTATTTAGTACAATAAAAGTATACAAGCTCTCCAAAATTATTCCAAATGCAAAAATTTGTTTCAGTGTGGGCAACCTTACGGAAATGATGATTTGGGACAGTGAAATGAGGCGTGAAATGTCGGGGGTCATGAAATAATGACTTTGACATGTGTTGTAAATCAGAAATGGTCACCGTTATGTTTTTCATTACAAATGACAAGTGGTTTTCCTGATCGAATCATGTAAAATATATATAAAAATATTTCTTTATTGACAGAATAGACTAGCTGCAAGCAGCAAAACACACTCACCGCTCACTCTCCGGTGCGGTAGATCCTAAAGAAGGAGAAAGAAAGAAGAATAAATTGTTGCCATCTCCACACAAACTAGCAATGTTATTCTTCTTCATAAAACACAATGACGTCGTTACAGAACCTTTAATTGAACTGAAGAGGAACAGATAATTAGTGGGAAAATACTAAAATGCCTGCCTCCAGGCAATTAAAAACGGGAAAAATCTCAACTTTGTGGCAATTGGCGGTACTAATGAGTTTATTTCTTTTTATTATTGTCGGTGTAGAAATTGCTGTAGTGTAAAAGAATGTGTTGAAATTATTAGCCTGTTTAGTGCAGAATAGTATTGAATTAATAAATGATAATATTTGTAACTGCTCTGGACACTAGTTGTTTGCAAGCTAAGATCATTTAGATGTGAAAAAAAAGAGGATCTTTATTTTCTAAGAATGGGAAATCATCAAATGACTTCCCCGCTCTGGGTGAAGTAGAAGGGAGTGTCAGACTCTTACTCACTAAAACCCATCCGTGTTCTTCCTAATGCGTTTCAGGGCCGAGGTGACTTTGTTGAACAATTCCGTAACCCAGGCAGGCACTGGCCCTCAAAGAGATGTCAGGTTAGAAGATGGGGTCCGCTACCCCGTCTTCTAAGCTGACATCTCTTTGAGGCGCGCGTGGAACACGACGCGTCGTCGACCCGGGCCTGGTTTTGATCGGAGAGCGAGCCACCTAACGCTCGTCTCTCTGTCTAATGGACCCTAGGAAGACTATGTTCGAAGGTACCTTTCAATTAAAAAGTCTTTTTTTTTAATACTCCCATTATCTTTAAATAATAATTATTCATTTCATTGAAACAAAAAACATTTATGAGATTGACCAATACTATGAAATTATAGTATCTGAGTTTGCTTGATTGTTCCTATTAAAAGTTTAGTATAAAAATACGTTTAAATTCAAGTTGGGAAATTAATGAAATAATAGTGCCAATTCTAATTTTCAAGCAACGCTCGTATTCGCGTCACAATCGAAATCTATCAAAAAAAAAAAAAACAGGTTTGTTGACAGACAAGCGAATGCGATCGTTGCTTACAAAAATATGGAATTGGCCCAAATATTAGAGTTGTTTTGCGTGATGCGTGTGCAATTCTATAAAATACGGAATTGTCTCTCAGATGCGCGGACTAATTATTTACTTAACTTTAAATAGGTATCCAATATAAGAAAATTTGTCAGAATATATGATTCTAAATACTTGTTCTTGATTCCATACTAGATACCATGGTTACCATAGATAAAAGAGACATCGAATTTCTACTGAAGCGACCGAAGCATTCTTTTTCCTTTTGACAAAAACATAAAAGAACTGCCAACTCTTCAATTACTAGCTTCAAAATTACTTCGAAATTGACATAAATATTAAACCTTATGAAATAAAGTCTCCACATTCCTACTTCATAAAGTCGGGGCGAGTCAACAACTTAGTTTCTTGTTTCGTTGAAAATAACTTCAGAACTACGTGGAAAATGAAATTCTAACAGCTCCAAGTTATATTTTATAAACAGTAAGAAGTTTTGAATTAAAACCAAAACAACTTGGTGAAGATTTTTTAAGAGTTCAGACTTGCTTTCGAAAACAATTTCATAGAAATGTGGAAACACATTTGGCAACAACTTGTTGAAAGTTTTACTTTACGCCTGTTACTAGGACGGTATATTTAGCTAGACATCGTAGAGTACATACGGATGAAGACCAACTAGACCTTGAGGGTGGAAAAGTTGGAGGCGTTCGACTGATCATTTTGACCTTTCTCAAGGAAGAGTTTTGGCTGAAAGGTGTGGTCTATCGGCGTTGCCGCGGTCGGCTACGTGACACCGTCATATCATGTGCAGTAGTTTTTAAGTACGTTTTATAAATTATGTATTAGTTTATAGTTATTGTATTTAATTTTTAAGTTCACATACTCGTATGTATTGTACTACAGTGGGCACCACTGACAGCTTCAGTGTAGCAGTCGTTTTACACCAGGGCTCGGCCCTCAGCCCTTATCTCTTCTTGATGATAATGGACGCTCTGACGTCGGACATCCAGGAAGAGGCTCCCTGGTGCATGCTGTTTGCTGATGACATTGTGCTGGTTGCAGAAAGCGGCCTAGAGGTCCAGAGCAAATTGGAGACGTGGTGGCAAAGACTGGAGAGTGTTGGCCTGAAATTGAGCAGAACCAAAACAGAGTACCTGTTCTGCGATTTCGGCGGTCTCTCCAGTCCGATACCTATAGCTCTCACCGGAACGCCCATACCGATTTGCTCCGACTTTCGGTATCTCGGGTCGCTTGTCCAGGGAGATGGCGATATAGACCGAGACGTAACGCACCGGATAAACTCAGGATGGATGAAATGGCGACAGGTCACTGGAACAACTTGTGACCCTCAAATTAAAAGGGAAAATATATAAGTCCGTGATAAGACCTTTCGTAATGTATGGATCAGAATGTTGGGCTGAGAAAAAGACGGATGAAAATAGATTGCATGTAGCGGAGATGAGAATGTTGAGATGGATGTGTGGAGTAACGAGAGTGGATAAAGTGAGAAATGAGTACATTAGAGACACTTTAAAAGTGGCGCCAGTGACGGAAAAGTTAAAAAGGAATCGCTTGTCTTGGTATGGTCATGTGAAGAGGAGGGATGAAACGCATATAACTAGAAGAGTTATGAACATAAATGTGAATGGATGGAGAGGGAGAGGAAGGCCAAAGAAAAGATGGATGGATTGTGTGAGGAGCGATATGAAAGAAAAGGGAGTTAGTGATAGAGTGACGACTGATAGAACAGAATGGAAGAATAAAACGTGTTGCGCCGACCCCAAGTAACATGGGATAAGGGCAGGAAGATGATGATACTCGTATGTACTGTGTTTTATGGGCTCAATTGTCTAAAATAAAGGATAAGTAATTTTATATTAAGGGTTGCCTAATAAGGAGGAAAAAAGATAACTACTTCTATTATTCAGTTCCGAAAAGCGAATATTAGCACTTTATATTTGAACTAGCTTTGGCACACGACTTCATAAGCGCATTTCCGGTTTATTCCCGTTGCCTTAGGAATTTTGTGAAAACCACTCTAATCTTAGTGCTCCCCTAAACTCCCCAAGGACGACGAGTTGCTAGCCTGTCGGTTTTTTACCGGTTGCATTTTAGGGAATATGCGACAGAATTGCATAATTTAATTCCGCCAAGCCCGTTCCATCATCGGACCACAAGACAAACGGCAATGCGCCACCGGTACACGGTGGATATCCCACCCATACGCACAAAACGTTTAGGTAACACATTCATAATGCGTACAGCTAAGGAGTGGAATTCCCTGCCGGAGTCTGTGTTTCGACCACATCATCGCTTACCATCAGGTGAGATAGTGGTCAAACGCGTGCCTATCTAATTACAAAAAAAAAAAAAAAAACGCCAAAAGACAATGACCAGAACTGCCCTGTGCAAAAAAGTATCGGACATAGGTACACGATAATTAATTTTCTATTTTATTATATTAGTTGCAAATCCTTTTGTATCACGGACTAGCTGAATGCCAAAATGGACACTCAAAAGTATTTTACGCGACTAATAACATTAACTGCCGCCATCTTCGCCAAACGTCATGTCGTGCCGAAAAATATTAGGGATGCCCAATAATTGGTTGTAATCGATAGAATTATTTTTTAATGAACTATTGTCAATTAATTTAAATCGAATAAAGTGCAAATAGAAGCTACAATAAAAACATACAAATTCCATAATTATATCATTATTTCCTAAAAGTATGTCGTGGATAACGATATTGTTTTAATAAAAGTTGCTCAATTGATTAATGTAGTAGTGGGGCAAACGCCGTGACGTTATTAATAATGGCGGCACGTGGACAGAGTCGTTTTGGAAAGTGGAGATTGTCCAACGGGCACTTCGCTTCGGAACGCGGACCAAGTCACTTCTTCAAAACGAAACTTTTGGTTTGTCTAGTTAGATTGATTTGTGTGTAGTATTTGTTTATTCGATTATTAAAATGAAAGTGCAGTTACATTTACACTTCGTGTTATTCAATGCCACCTACGAAATGGACCCTTTACCACCGAACCAAAACGGTGACGACCCTATTGCTCCACCGTCGCTGACCTCGACAAGTATAACATTATAAAAAAAGTCATACTCGATTAAATAGTTTAAATAACGCTGAAGTGAACCAAACCAACATAATTATTTCGTCATGATCATTATTCAGGATTTTCTTATGATCGTTTAGAAATGTTTGTGGTGTGTGTGTGGGTGTGTAGTACACACACATACAGTTTTAGTCAAATGTTTTAACCTAACGATTATTCACGGTGGTTAATATAAAAAAAAAATCCTCATTTTGGGCTTCGCCGCAGTCGAAATACTAATCGTTACTGAATACATTGAGTTTTTGAAAAAAAAACCATATTGCAAACTACCTACAGATGATATTATGTACTAATATTATTAGAAGTATACAAGAGTGTTATTATAAGTAAAGAAGGATAATGTCATTGCTACTTGTAAAATTATAATTTTATTGTTTGAGAAAAGGTGATGTAATCCAGTTTGTAACATATGTCCATAGTAAATCTTTGGAAATATCGATAAATCGTATCGTATTTGCCACCCCTATTTTTGACGTCACTAAATGGTCACTTGTCACTGTCAACTGTCAGTGTCTCACCTGTGCCCTCATTATATATTTACATTAGCGTCGCTTGCTTCTTGTAATTTTTTTGTATTTTTTTTTTGTAAACATCGGTGTGTTTTGTTGACTTTCGGGACTAAATGTTTAATATTACGACTTGGCTAATTTAACGGACTCTGATTGCTTTCAAAATCTATCTCTAATATTCGTTGTTACGGTTTGATTATAACCTCAAAATCTGATACCTTTCTGGAAATATAAAGCTAGTCCGCTATCAAAATAAGATCTTAAATGAATTTACTAAAGATCGAGAATACAACACTTAATTTTCCGATGCTCCTGGTTCCAGGGCGAACAATGTATGGGCGCAGAGCACTGTTCTTTCAGCTTTCTACGACCAGTAGTTTCAGCAGTCACTCAGTCAACAGTAATGTAAGATTTTAATAAATTTGAATTGATAAAACGCACCTCTTCATCAACTGTTAGTTCATTTCTAAGACCAATGTCACAACTGAATTTTAAGAGACATTGATCTTAGAAATGCTTGTATTTACAACATTCTATATACTTTCTTTACTATGTAACACCAGGAACTTCAGAAAAGCTACAAAATTTTATTTTGAAGACAGACACTTATAATAGTTTTAACGACCCCCAAGACCATCTAAAGGTTTAAATAAAAAACTGACATAACAGCACAATTGCGAAGCTGAATGGGGTCCCGGCAGGTGCATTGTATAAGACAGGGCGGTAGATAAAGTTCATAACTCCGGGAAGCTTTTCAATGTACTCTTGTGATTTCGAATAGCGTTATAATGAGGTTTTTCACGGCTTCGCTCCCTACCTACCCAACCTACCCTACCCACCCTACCTGCCCTACCTGCCCTACCTGCCCTACCTGCCCTACCTGCCCTACCTGCCCTACCTGCCCTACCTGCCCTACCTGCCCTACCTGCCCTACCTGCCCTACCTGCCCTACCTGCCCTACCTGCCCTACCTGCCCTACCTGCCCTACCTGCCCTACCTGCCCTACCTGCCCTACCTGCCCTACCTGCCCTACCTGCCCTACCTGCCCTACCTGCCCTACCTGCCCTACCTGCCCTACCTGCCCTACCTGCCCTACCTGCCCTACCTGCCCTACCTGCCCTACCTGCCCTACCTGCCTTACCTGCCCTACCTGCCCTACCTGCCCTACCTGCCCTACCTGCCCTACCTGCCCTACCCTACCTACCCTACCTACCCTACCTACCCTACCCTACCTACCCTACCCTACCTACCCTACCCTACCTACCCTACCCTACCTACCCTGCCCTACCTACTCTACCCTACCTACCCTATATAAGATAATAATTTTTATGTCTTTTTCATGCACGCGATGTTATACGAGTTATAAATATTAGATCTCACGGTGAGAAATGATCTGTATGGCAAAACTGTGCAGTTGCTGTCGGGATGCAGAGGGAATAAAAATATTGCAGTGAAAGGAATATTTAGTCGAACATAGTGAAAGATGAATTAAGTCGAGATGGAGTTGGTTAAGGAATGCGTTAATACGTGAACCGTACCTACGCACAACGGTCGGGTAGTGGTGGGTCACCGCATTGATGACACAATGAGAAGTAGCTCTCTTGTCAATCATTTTGCAGTAGTAATCAATATGTATATGCAGACTAAGTTAAAGAAAAAAGAAATGCAATATTTTTATATCTTTCAACTTAGCACGATAATTAGATTTCTCATTATTTTATTTTAATTTTCCCTGCGTCAATCTAACCTGTCAGTTGTAGTTGGGCGTCAACGGAAATGGACACTACATGCCATACCAAATCATGCAGTTTAAACTTGTTTTAAAAAAAAAAAACGTAGTGTTTAATATTCTATGACCGCCCATCACCCAAAAAACATGGCGGCCGTCGATATTTTTTTACATTGCGACCGGGTGACCAGGGTTAATATGGCCATATCATTCGCATACTTGTAACTCTGATGTAATGTGAACAATGTATCTACAAACCAACATTATTACTTATACCTGCACTTGTATAATTATTTTATTTCATTTTCTTTGTCACCGTCTATCTAACTTAGCGTTATCAATACCGTGGAACTCTGTAATTGGCTTAAGAGATAATAGGCTAGTATCCAACATTAATAAATTGCAAATCTATTTATCCGTTTTAAAAATAATATACATTCAGTCAAAAAAGTATCGGGAATGGATGATTTGTTTATGGTTCCAAATTAAAATTTTTGTTTTTTTGTAGTTGTTAGATTGGCACAACTGTTTTCCATTTTGGCGCGGAGTTTGAGTTGCATCTGTTATTTATATTAAATATAGTGCTGGTTTTAGTAATATCATATATAGTGTGTATTGCGAATTTCATAATGGACTAAAATATCGAACAAAGAGTTTGTCTTAAATTTTGCATCGCCAATGGAATTTCGTGTTCGGAGTCACTGAAAATGTTACAGAAGGCTTACGGTGAATCGACTTTATCAAAAACTCGTGCTTATGAGTGGTTCAAAGCGTTCAAAAGCGGTCGAGATGTGATGGAAGATTTGCCTCGCTCTGGTAGGCCGTCAACGTCTGGGCACAAGGCTATCATTGTGAACGAATTTTTAACCAAACACTCAATAAATACCATCCAGCAACCACCATATTCACCAGATATGGCTCCTGCTGACTTTTTTCTTTTTCCTAAACTCAAATTACCACTTCGTGGCACCCGTTTTCAATCGATAGAAGACATAAAGGAGAATTCGCGGCGAGAACTGAACTCAATTCCGGAAGCAGCGTTTAAAAAATGTTTTGATGAATGGATTATTCGTTGGCGCAAGTGTATCGTTTCTAAAGGAGCATACTTTGAAGGTGATAAAATAAATTTGGATGAATAACAGACATTTTGTGTATTATTTCCCGGTCTTTTCCCGGTACTTTCTTGACAGAGTAGTACATGTATTTTTTGTTTTTCTAAATCATTGACCAAGATAAAACGCATCAAAACTCGGGAGTGGGGGTCGTGACGTCAGAACACACTTATAATTATACCACGGCGTGAGAATTTTAAAAGCGTCGTATCTTCGTCAATTTTGGTTTACATAACAAAAGATAAAATACGTTTCGGATATTCTTTGGAAATGTATTTTAGGTTTTTTTTAGTCCACTACCCTATTGTCATAATCTCGCTGTCACTGTGCAGTATATGCAGACTGTATGTAAGATGCTAGTAACTTTGACGCAACTGCACTGGGCTGTTCATTGATAAAGAAGTGACAATCATAACTCATTTAAATTAATAATAAGCTGTTGAGTTTCCAAATAAATAAACAATAACATAAAACATACATTCATATGAATCATCAGGTGACCCGAAAAAAAACAAAAAAATGCACAAACCAGACGTGCATGAAATGATAAAAGTATTAGCTAACAATTCTGAACTCTAGTTTTAGTAGATACTTCTACCTATTTTGTTTTTATAGTAAGTATGTATGTTTATCAACATAACTTTTTTTTTATTCATTACAATTATTATTTATCGAACAAAATCCAAACATGAAGTTCCATAATAATACAGTAAAAGACACGATCCAATGATAACACTTCTCAATTTCCGCCAACACTACAAATTCCGACACTAACCATCGCCTCTTCACCGGGATACTATTCAGTTCCACTTTTGTGCATAAAATTCGAGCGCTCATAAATTCAAAGGCGTCAACTCCTATATGCGCTTCAGAGCGTATTTCCTTAGTAAACCGCTCTATCTTGACTCAGCTCGCGAACATCATGTTGTGAATGCATATGTACTGGGTTATATGTTTTGGTCGTTATAATATATGTGGGTATGTTGCGGGTAAAGTTGGGGTTTTGGTGTTGATACGAAATAGTGTCATGGTTGAATCGCAATAATGGAACAAGAGAACGCGTTGACCAACTCCACGACACATGGGTCTGGGGACGATGGTGATGAGGAAAGATTTGGCAATAAGGAATATACATGAAAAAGCATTTATTATCTATGCAGTTTATATAAAAATTTATACAAAATGCTAACTGTGAAAATACAATCAAAATCACTCGAAAAACAGACGATATGTAATTATTTTAATATCTGTTCCTCTTGCGAAAATGCTATTTTATATAGCAGCTGTACAGCGTCATGGATTTTGAGGTCAAAGTTCATATTAGACTTCTTTTTCTAATTGTAATCTTTGAAGATTTATAACTTCATCGCTGAGGAAGGTATTTAAAAATAATTTAATGATTATTTACAGGAGCAAATAAATATTTAATTTTGCAAATAAGAAAATTGCATGCATATTCCCAATTCGATTCGATATAATATTTATTAAAGATTTTCCAGTAAATGTTTTATTAGTAATCACATCTTATCTGCTCGTAGTAAAACGATGAGATAATTTTTACAGTAAATATTAATTTGCCTAGGATTTCCCCATCAATATTGGGGTCGGTTTCGGGTCAAACAGGATGCTGAGTAGGTAACAGTATTTCACAAGGATGGAATCTGCAAAATTTTCACAGTATTATTGATAAAAAAAATTGGATGATAATGACTTACAAATAAATTTACAGCAATAAATTAATCAACATTTTGTACTCCCAAAATAAACATTAACATAACCCAAAATTATTATACTTAATCCACAATTTCCATTCCCCAGCTTCATAGTGCATGCATGTGTTGTGCACTGGGACAATAAATGTCGCCGTAGGTCTGAATGTTCGCCATTATCTGGGATATAATTTCTGCGCTCCCACCTCGTTCGCGGTTTGCTGGCTCTTAGTAATTAAGCCTGGTATGCTCCATGTATGCCTGATTTTATTTTACAATTTTATTTATGTGTGTTGCTATGTTTTAAATGTTGTACTTGAGTGAGATATAGTAATACAAGCAGGATTCATTTTACTCTTAGTTTATTCAAATTAACATTATTTTACTTAAATAATTTGAACTCTTTAGAGAAAATATTTTTTTTTTATTATGAAAACTTGTGAAATATTGAGCCATACTTATATGTTTGTCCTTAATAGATTTGCAAAAAATTTCTTTCTATAGACCACTTTATGCAAATTGGATTAACAAGGCAACCATTACTTGAAATTTTAATCCGCTTTCAGCAAAGCAAAAAAAAAAACAACTAAATAACTCTCAAAAAAGTAAGCTTCAGATGAGTCCTTTGTTTGACTTAACAGTGATGAATAAAAACAAAGTATTAAATCTCGAGAAGAAACTTTCGTCTAGGGCATTAAGGCTATTCAGCCAACAAAAACCTCGACCTTAAACAAAAACCTAATCTAGACTTTCTCTTGAATAATGTCTGTACCTAATTGAAGCTATAGACGACTTCTGTATAGAAACCAAGGTAATTAATCTCAGTTTGGCCGGTAATCCATCTTTTAGTGGGATTCGATGGAAGGGAGGCGGAACTATTCATCTAATACGACCCCAAATTTATCTCGACGTCAGGTGACTCGGATTACATCTTCGCATTATAACGTAATCTGGGTGGCGCAAATTATCTTTAATTTGGGGAACGTAATGAGCACGTGATGCAAGCTACCGTATACGTGACGTCAGAGATAAGCGGAGGTGGTTTAGTGGCGGGAACTACAGATAAGCGAGTAATGGATGGAAAATTACGGCTAATATTACCCATGACGGTGCTAAGAATTGAGGTTACGTATTTTGATGTTCTGTTGATGATCACAATTAAACTGTGCTTAATCTTTTTAGGCAATATACTTATTAGTGTTGGGAATATTTTGGAGCAACTAATGCAAAACAATTTAACTGATGACACAAAACTACGTAAAAGCGTTAATCGCAATGACGCTTATCATCATTTGAAATTAGCTGCTACTTCATTTTATCAAAGAGATAATCTTGAGTTCATTTCCTTAAGGCATTGTTTTAAAACAAAACGGCAACGTCTTGTCCAAAGTCATGAATTAATATGGAGACGCGTTATATCTTGAGACCATTCATTACAGGCGCTTCCGACTGCGTGCCGGTGTATGGGTAGCTTATCAAGAGATTGATTGCGCGGATACTAAGAACCAGGATCTACGTTACAACGTTAGTGCTAAGTACCTATGAAGTTCAAGGTCCTGAAGAAAAAGAAAACGGCTGTAAATGAATTTGATCAAATATATATCGTTCAAATGAATAAAGATACAAGAGATGAAGATAATAAAGAAGTTGAAGTCGATAAAGGTCAAGAAGCAACAGAACTGTACGCAAATAAAACCAATGACAAAGGCAATTGTTGTATAAGTTTTTTGGGATCACTTTTATCAAAAAAATAAAATACTCGAGCAGTTGGACAGAAGGACGAAACTTAAGTGAAGTCCACAAGAATGATGTTTCGTACAAATAACAAAAAATATGTTCCAAATCTAGGATAAGTTGGAATAGATCTTGGTAAGAGACAGTCTAGATGTCCGCTCATAAGTAAGGGAAATCGTAAAAATGAGAAATATAAGGCGAGGATTTTGCGTAGTGACAGAGTTTTGTTGATATTTATTAGGTTTATGGTACGAAATGTTGTTAGGCAAGACATATGATAAAAGATGTTTGTTTGGACATTATTATTTTGTTGGTTTCGATTACATGTTAATATTTTTATCAAAAAGGTCTTGGTATTTGTTTCACAGAGACTAATCAGGCGTATCGTACCGTATGGTGTCGGCCGGTGCCGTAAAAGAATAAAAACATCCCATCATTTCCCGTGGGTGCCGTGAGAGGCGACCAAGGGACTCGCCAAAGAAAGGGTAGCAGCGTTATCTGCAAAACTCAATACCATACACTGCGATTGCCAGCCTGTCTGCCTAGCGTGGCAATTATGGCAACCCGGGGGGGGGGGGCATAATTCTGCCTCATCTTGGGGGAGGCCTATGTCTAGTAGTGGGCGTCTTTTGGCTGAAATGATGATGATGAATCAGGCTTGAAAATAATCGAACTCAATTTCCTAAATATTGAGAATGTCATGATATAAAACAAGAATAATATACGAGTACCTTAGAAAAGTGTCTAGGAAGCTCTCTCTATTTCTGAACTTGCGATATATAAAAGGAAGGAATATATTTAATAAATACGGGTCTCGTTTACAAGGCAAACAACTCATCAGCCAGTCCAAACAAGGCACGCTTTCCGTTCGGTGTTTTTATCCAGCATTGTGGAACTCTGAATTTTGAGATGTAGGATACACAGACGTGACGTCATTTTGTGATAGTAGAAACATTTTGGGTAGGAATATCTAGAAAATCTTGTACAAAATATTCAAAAACGAAAAAAAATGGGTTTTGTAATAAGGCCAGTGCCTGCCAGTGTTGCGGAATTTGTTCGAAAGTATTTGTAAGAGCTTATAATTCTCATACAGTAAATTTTCGTGAGGCGCTCTACTTTTCAACGCTTCAAAATAATTAACGCTAGTCGTAACAAGATCACTGTCGCGAGCGGATCAATTATTACTAGTCACAACTCCATAAATAAATAAAGTGCGACTCAGACGCAAAACATACTCGTAGATAGAAATAGTTGTCTTCTTCTCAATGAACTACAACAACTCATCATTTGCCTAGTCTTTTCCCAACTATATTGGGGTTGGCTTCCAATCAAGCCGGATTTAGCTGAATACGAGTATTTAACGAGGAGCGTCTGCCTACCAGACCTCCACAACCCTTAACTGGGTAACACGGTACTTCATGGCAAGACTGGAGTCAGATTTATTGGCTTCTGACTATCCGTAACGACTGCCAAAGATCTACAAATGACAGCCGGGAACAACGGCTTAACGTGCTTTCCGAGGCACAGAGGAAGCTCGGTATGTTAAATTATGGGTGACCATGCACCCATCCACAGACCAACCTTGGCAAGCGTTGCTAGACCTTGAAGATCGACCCGCGCGGCTGTTATTATCTAGCCATGAGCACCTCAATGAACTACAACAACTAAACAGTGTTATTAGTGGGGATTATTTACCTGCAACAACTAGCTGGAGTATCGAAAACCCCAACAGGGTTACTGAGGCCCTGAAACGCAAAAGGCGTTTGGAGGAACATGGGTCGGTTTCAGTCAATAAGAGTCTGACATTCCCTCCACTCCACGCAGAGCGGAATGACTCCATTTGATTATTTCCAATCCAAAAAACAGTTACCACCTCTGTTTTCCTGGTGAAATGTTCACAGAATCGACCGGCTGTTTTGGGTATTTTCTATTAAAGACAAATAAAAAAAATAAACAATTATTTATAGTTAAATTTTTTACAGTTTCAAAAGCTACTTAATTAAATGCTCAAACAAGAACAAAAATCAATAACATAACAAAGGCATGCCCTTATCGATTTCCATTTAAAAACAAAAAGGCTCTTGAGCAATTAAGCGTGAAATGGGGTCACGTCACATCAACATGAGACATTGAAGCACCGTATCGGATCACAATGAGAATATACAGAAGGCTCAATGTACAATCAGCAATAGTTAACGATTTTGCATACCTACGGAGGATAAATCGAAACCGCTTCAGGTAACAGTAGGTAAAGGTTTTGACAAAAATAAACACTGTCATATCAATCAATTAATCAATATAATATGAAATTCTTCCGTTACTGAGTGACAGACAGACAACGCAAAACTGAAACTTCTGGTTGCAGAAAGCTGAAATTTGGCATGTAGGTTACTTGGGGAGTGTAGGGGTGAAGTAAGTGAGGGTTTCCAACGGGAACGGGAAAAACGGGATGTGCGCGTACAAAGTCGCGTGCAAAAGCTAGTTAAAAAAAGAAAGAAAGAACGATTACATTCGTAAATGTGAAAGTTTGGGTGGATGTTTGTAACTCAATGACACTAGAAGGGTTGAACGGATTTGGATGAAATTTGACACAGTGGGACACTGTAGTGTATATATCTATACCTACTCTACAACTGACTGTGCTGACCATAGTCTGGAATAGCACATAGGCCTTTGGGATCATTTCTGACATACACGCGGGCGATGCCACTGGCAGAAGCCAGTAATTTCATCACTTTAGTATTAGTATTAGACTCGTACACGAAGGGTTCGGTACCATAAACCTTAATTTTTATAATATTTTGTTATAGCGGGAATAGAAATACACAATCTGTGAAAATTTCAACTGTCTACCTATCACGTTTCTTAGATACAGCCCGCTGACAGACAGATGGACGGACGGACGGACAGCGGAGGCTAAGTAATAGGGTTCCGTTGGTTACCCTTTGGGTATGAAACCCTAAAAATCCATGTAGTTTCCACCGTTCATTCATCATCATCTGCAGGCACGGAGGAAACTCGGTATGTTAAATTATGGGTGACCATGCACCCATCCACAGACCAACCTTGGCAAGCGTTGCTTAACTTTAAAGATAAACCCGTACGGCTGTTATTATTTAGCCACGAGCTCCTCCAGCTCCTCAGTTTCCACCGTTAATTAATGGTAACAATTTAACGATGCTCTACACCGCAGTAACAAGGACGATTTTCAATAAGCAAGGGTTACTACAGAATTGCGGCTATCTATTACAAAAGTTAGATCAGTGGAGCAGCTAAACATTAAAAGCTAAATTGTGATTTTTACTGTTTCTTTCAAAGCCAGCCATATGTAACGGAACCCCATCCTATCCACCGAACCATAGCATTGTTAGTTGAGTGTACATATCATCTTAGTGATTCAAATGCCGCCTTTGTGTGGGTACCTTTCTAAGCTTGCTTGCGTTTCCCTTCTGCATAAATCTCTTCTGTGTAGTCGGGAACTTCCCGAGAGAAGGGATTTAATATATCTGCAGCCAAGTTCTCTTATGATAATAGACTCTTGGAGTGCACTCAGTTGGAAATGGTTTTATAAAATGTTGGCATTGTCTTCAGAATAACTGTTCAAAACTTTGAGTTTGGGATTAAGTATTATTCGATCTTAAAACATAATTGCTTTATTTTAACTTCAAACACATTTGAAGAAAAGATCAAAGAAAATACGATATTTAACGTCAAATGTGTTCGTTGTATTGATATAAACAAAACGTTGTAAACGTTTGGGTTAACATTTAACAAAAAACGCTTCAAAAACAAAAAAATAAAGTTATCTGTACGGAATATTATTCGGAGTAATTCCTCAATAGTAACTACCTCAATAAAATAAGTAAATTCATATAAAAAACTGTTGAGATTTTGATGTAAAACTTAAATGAACACGAATAAGTACATCAATTTGATTACTAAGTAACCCAAAAATAAAGAGAACCCACTGTCAAAACTCAAACACGCTAACTACACACATGACAAAAATATCAAGAAGAACACACATCATTTGCCAAGCACGTCCTACATACACACGTACCCACTACGTCTGCTAAACGTACATACATCAACGTCTCCCGCGTCTCCTCGCTCCATTACACTACTAATCGTATGAGATTCCACGCTGATGCCTCTAATTAATGGCTTACATACAACCGTCCCTTCAAGATGTCTTAAACGGTACCGAGAATTAAATTCAGCTGCTACCCCTTACGTGAACGTTAATTTAACAGCTGAATTAGGTTTTATAGTATGTGCTTTAGGATAGTTTGTAAGGATCAACCTGGTTTTTGTTTGTTTACTTTTAATGTCTTTTATATTGTGGAGTTTCATGAGTTTGATCACTGAAGTTTCAGTATTTTTCTCCTTTATAATTCAAAACTGTTTTTAATTGAAATACCTTAGTTTAATATAATGTTACCCCAGATAAAGCATTAATAAATATGTTCATGTCAACATTATTTTTTAAATATTTTTAAAAGTATGAACAGTGCCATCTATTGAGACTCGTTTGAACGCAAGAGGCTTGCATGGTAGCGAAATGTCGCCCGCCCTATATCGGGTATATCATGGGCGGCCGGGCCATGAACTTTCTTTCATTCAAGTAGTCTAAGTTTTTCAAAAGTTTATTTATGTCAGTATAGATGGGTCTCATTCTGGCCCAGAGATAAAACCTTGAGTAGCACCTCAAGGATAAGATACAAAATTACCAAACAATTAAATTATATGTTAGTAGTTAATTTGCTTAAGTTCTTAAGTTACGAGACTTATTAAAATACATCTACAAAGATTCTATTTTAGGCTTCTTATTAGGTACTCGTAGTTTAGTAACTTAATACTTAATTACTCCTTTTCAATTTTCATTACTAATTTTCAAGTGGTTATTTTTCAATTTTGTTATAAATTACTGTTACAAGAAATCTTAACATATAAAATTTTTCCGTTACTGACTAATTGAGTGATTGACGGACAACGCACAGCCGAAACTATTGGTCATAGAAAGCTGACATTTGTCATGAAGCTTCGCTGTACTTCGTAGCGGAGCACTAAGAGAGGATTTCCCTAAATTCTGATAGGAACGGGAAAAAACGGGATATGCGCGTACGAAGTCGTGACCGGAAGCTAGTTAAATACACTTACATATCTATATATAAAATAAACTAGTTGACTCACGCAACTTCGTTTGCGACACAATTTTTATTATTGCTCCGCTCCTATTGGTCTTAGCGAGAATTTTTTAAATCGGACCAGTAGTTCCTGAAATTAGTGCGTTCAGGCAAACAACCAAACAAACTCTTCAGCTTATATATTAGTATAGATAAGATATAATAGTGAAAATTGGAAAATATGCGTGGTTTTCTACTGCCTAGCTCACTATTTCGTCTAATTATCAAAACTTACTATGACCATAGACAACATATGTTTATTAACTTTCCGCCAAAATATCTTACCCACGTAGTTTACTTTTTTATATGATAAGTGAACAAACCAATAAGGATTAAAGCAAATCAAAACCTCATGTTTCGGAATTTTGTACCTACATAGCTTCAATCAAATTATTCTGCAATAAACTTCGTTTTCTCCCTGACATACCTACAAAATGCATATTGTATAGTTGTAAATGGCTTTTACGTGACTTCATGGTATTTTTTTCCAATGTTAATCTTATCTATACTAATAAATAAAGCTGAAGAGTTTGTTTGCTTGAACGCGCTAATCTCAGGAATTTCTGGTCCGATTTGAACATTTCTTTCAGTGTTAGATAGCCCATTTATCGAGGAAGGCTATAGGCTAAATATCATCACGCTAAGATCAATAGGAGCGGAGCAGACGAAGTTGCGCGGGTCTACTAGTTACTAATATAATCCTAGAATGGTTAAACAGGAGTATGATGAAAACATAAATCATAATTTTCATTGTCGACTTTTAGGATTTTGCTATCAAGTAATTCTAACCATTCAATTATGGCACGTTGCTTAATTTTCGCAATTGAAATAAAGCTTTCACTAGCTCCGTTTCATTCATGAATTTCACCTTCACCCATTGAACAACGACCTTCCGTCGCGACAGCGTCATATTGATATCATCCTGGAGCATGCGCACTGGATGTCGCGCATGCGTACAGCCAGATCAAAATGTTGTGTATACTGTGTACTTTCATGTACCAAAACCTGTCAAGCTGCAATAATAAGTCTGCATAATACTGAAATGGCTTTCTAAACGCGTGTGAAATACATTCTGTAGTTACTTTTTGTTCATTGTTCAGTAGATCCTTCTTTCTCCAGTTTAGTCTATATGGACGATATAGTGTTAAGTGCAAGCGTTTTTCGGACTTACGAATGCAGTGTAATTGATAAAACATTTTCCATTCAGTGTAGATTGGTCACCCGTTAATAATTCAAAGAACTGTTTCATTGAAGTGTATAAGGTGATACATCAACAGGTAGGTTTTGTTTGCTTACTGTTATCTGATGACAAACGTATAGATGTACGGTGGTAGTGGGCGTTACTCCAGACAAACTGCGTAGGTGGAACATCTGGCTCGTCGTAGACTGAACGACGGTAAATAAATTCAACTCACAAACGATTCAAATACGATGCTTGTGGCAGATAAATGCAAATGACTTGGATTGTCGAAGATAATCTGGTTCGTTATTGTATAATACGACAAGGAATGACAGTTTTTTCCTCCGTACAAATGTATCTATACTAGGTGTAGCAAATTTCGAACCGCACCTGCAATTGATTTTTAGTTAGCAGTAAAATTTACCGCGAAAAATGTGTTGGTGGGTGACAGTCATATCCTAATGTTTTATAAATACTGTCGGAGCTATAAAATAGTAATTAGATAAAAATTGTATTATATAATTTTGGGAAATGTAGTTTTAAAATATTTTTTTATAGTTCCTTAGTATGCTTAAATTGATAAGGCATCAATTATTTAGGTGTATATGGTATTGTAACACGATAATCTAAGTATTTCGTAATAAATTGCATCATCATTATGTTGAAAACTAGATAGTTTTCAACATAATGATGATGAAAAAATTTGTTTAAGGACATGGCTAATCAGAATTATATTTTACTGTTTCAGATGAAACAGTAAAATATAATTCTGATTAGCCATGTCCTTAAACAATTTTTTTTGAAAAATTCATATAAATGTATATTATCATCTTTTTCAAAAAATACATCCTCCAATACGTCTTCTTTACCTTACAATGCTTAAATGATAACAGAAGTTTTTGGTATACAAAAGGTTTTGAATTATCGGCATACTACTCATGTCCTTTCAAAATCTACCCACACCTTGTTAAGTGGTGTAAATTCACACAAAATCAATATTGACTATTGGGTACGCTGCAAATGCTTACGGGTCGTTGCTCGTGTCCCATATACGGGAACCCGTTAACGATCCTCTACGGGTATTAACTACCTACATCCGTTGCACCCCGTTCACTTGATAACGTGGGTTTTTTAATTAAATTCACGTCGAAAACAAGCGAAGTTCGTTCAACAAACAATTGAACAAAACATTTGAAAATCAAAACGGGCTGCTTTAAATTACCAATGAATAGTATTGAACAATAAAACCGGCCAAGTGCGAGTCAGACTCACACGTAGGGTTCTGTACCATAACCCTTAACCAGGCAAAGTACTAAATAGGACCACATTCGTTTTGAATGATTTTACAGGGTAAGGCGTACCAATGGACCACAATATGTCAAACAGTCATAGATAATTAATATTTTTATGCTGTGAAAGCCAATAGAGTAAAATGGAACGCGCCCAAACAAAAAAAATCTTCGACGACTTTGACGTTTCTTACTTTTTGATAACAAACGATCATTTTTGTGTGTTGTTTGCAGTAAATCCCGGAATATGTCTAAAAAAATCCAGTAAGTATTGTTGTGTGTATAAAAACGTATATTTGAGAGTTTTTACACAATCTGAACATATTTTATTTGTTATAAACATTGTTTTTGTTGTAGTAACGGTTGCTTGAATTATGTGGTCCATTTATGATCATTGCCCGTTACGCATGTTGATTTGTACTATACATATTGAAAAATTTTCTTATTTTTTAGCCCCGGCCGATAAAAAACAAAGATATTGAAGCTTATCTTCAAATCTTCTATCGTCTTATAAATGCCTACATTCTCTACAGCCAGGGACATGTCATGCGCAACAATAGCCATCGCCAGTTTCGTATACGTTTTGCCAAGGGTCTAATCAACAACTTCAGTTCCCGAAAGGCATCTTCAACCATATTGAAAAATAAGAAAGGAGGTGTATACAGAATCTCAGATGAGGTGAGACTGGCCAATGTTGGTGTTCACATGCCATGTGCAGCAACTAAACGCCGGTGCCGTTTCTGCAGCACTCGAACCAATCCCAAGCGTTCTAAAATAGAGTGCACTTCATGCAAAGTCTCATTATGTGTGACACCATGTTTTGAACGGTTTCATTTGCCAATTTGTAATTATAATTATCATAAGAATTGTTATTTTGCTATTAGTTCAGGGCAAAGTACTAATGGGGACCACAATATTTTTACCTCACTGGGCTAGGTACTAATATGGACCACAGGATTTTTTATATAATATAAATAAATAAAAATTAAAAAAAAAAACATGGTTTTGTTTCTTCGCCTATATATTAACAAATTAATAATTTTCACAAATATTACTCATTGAAACCCTTGTTGCCTGGTTAAGGGATAAACCAACATGGTAGCCAACTTTATGTTTCATTTCATTGATTTTTTACTATAAAAAATCAATAAAATGAAAATAAAAATACACACAGTTAGAAATTCAACTGTCTACCTATTACGGTTCTGAAGATACAACCCACTGCCAGACTGCCGGACGGACGAACGAACGGACATCGGAGGCTTAGTAAAAAGGTTTGGTTGATTACCCTTTGAGTACGGAACCCATTAATGAAACTGAAACTTGAAGCATTCTTTTCAATAAAAAAAATTACAGGCACTTCTGGGTGGTCAAAGTTAGTCAGTCAAAAAGGTGAAGCTATTTGCACGTTCCAAAACGTAGATCTCTATGGAGAAGAACGTGCAAGAAACTCCACGGAATAATAAAAAGGATGTTTCAAAATATGTATTATTATTATCAGTTACATTTTCCTGTAGTTGTTCGGTATCAAAACTCACCGAGGATAAATAAAAAAAAGAAGCTGTAAACGCAATTTGAATTATTAAGATTGAAGTTTTAAAGAAACATGAATCCCTAGCTCCCACCAACAGCACGAGGTTTTTTCGATAAATGTTTTGGATTTACAATAATATCAAATTAGACCCAAAACATATAAGATATAGTTATGATCACACATTAAACAACATTATACACGAGGAGGCTAAATAATAACAGCCGCACGGGTTGATCTTGAAGGTTAAGCAACGCTTGCCAAGGTTGGTCTGTGGATGGGTGACCATCCTAACATACCGAGTTCCCTCCGTGCCTCGAAAAGCACGTTAAGTCGTTGGTCCCGGCTGTCATTTATAGATCTTTGACAGTCGTTACGGATTGTCAGAAGCCAGTAAATCTGACTCCAGTCTAGCCATGAAGTACCGTGTTACCCAGTTAATGGGTTGTGGAGGTCTGGTAGGCAGCCGCTCCACGTGAAACACTGTATTCAGCTGAATCAGGTTTGACTGGAAGCCGACCCCAATATAATTGGGAAAAGGCTAGGTAGATGATGATGACATGTATGATCTGATGATATTAAGATCTTGAACAAAAAAATATAAATCTTTACAAACCTCTTATTCTTGGTGACGGCCGGTACGACAGTAATTAAATTTTACTGGCCCGACTTCGCCTCTTCCACAGCATCATTGGTGGCAGTTTATAGTTCACTTTGGTTGTATGTTTTGGAGCAAAAGAGCACAATAGAAGTTGGTACAAGTTGTCAATACATATCCAATTTGATTTTTTTTTATTTTTTATTTGTCATGGTTTTACTCTTTACTCTAGTCTAGGTCAGAGATGACAATACGATGGAGCGAGCTTACCCAGAAGGAGCCTGTTCACTCTAACTTTGAAATAAATTAGGGTTGTAAGCGTTTGGAAACACAGACGCAGGCAGAAAGTTCCACTCCTTTGCTGTGTGCATTATAAAAGACGTTTGGAAGCGGTTAGTGCGATTTGGTGGAATATCAAGAATTATTTGAATTTACATATTTATTACAAGTGTGGTTAACTGAAGCTTGAATTATCTGCAGGCATCAACACGACATCCAAAATTAATTGTAGTCGTAAATGAAAAAAAATCGTCAATACTCTTTTGGTGAATCCTTTTGAATATAATTTCGAATGATGGATGACCTACTGATACAATGACATGAAAAGAAATCTTGACAGCTCTGAAACGGATTTGTCAAAAACCTTCCAGGGACTAATAGAACGCATTCATCAATTTCCATTGAACATTATTGGCTGATGGATTTTTTTACAAACATACTAATGGGTATTGAAAGCTGCTATTACTAGGAAACAAAATACTAACATTTATCTCAAGTTAACCAATATTATGTCAAGAACTCAGGATTTAATGAATGGCACTTATAACTCTGTGAACGAAGCAACCTTATTATGGGCGAGAAAATTGACGCGAAAATAAGTATATTTTTTTTGTAATGTTGGTACTTAAAAAAATAACACGAACAATTTACACGTCGGGGTTTGTCACGTCAGCATCATCAGTTTGGAGGAATGCTGAACAGAAAGTAAAGTCCCGCAAGCCTCCATTGAAAAGAGAGGATCCTCCGACTAGACGGTTGTTGTGTCCGGTGTGAGCGACTACCCGATAGTTGGTATTCGGGCTATTGTATATGTTCAAATCAAACGGTAAACTCTGATACCGCGATGCAGGATTTTGTTGTAGTAGCTTGCTGTGAGTTGGACAGATGGCGTTGCGGTCGACTCTTATACATCAAATTATAAATAAAACTTTTCCGTTACTGGTGCCTGACTGACAGACAACGCACAGCCGAAATTACTGGTCATAAAAAGCTGAAATTTGGCTTGTAGGTTTCTTGCGGAGTGTAGTGGATCAAGAGAGTATTTTCCGGAATTCTAACGCGAACGGGAAAAATCGGCATATGCGCGAATTAAATAGTGGGCAAAAGCTATTTGATTATAAATAAATAATAAGTTAATATTAAGTAGTTCAAAATACAAAATTTTTCGTCTCTTGATTTACAAAGCTAATTAAGATAAATAAACATCATGGCACACCATAAAGGCACCGCAATGGCACCGCTACAGCAAAATATATGTCACTATAAAAAAAAAGCCAACGGCGCGCAGTCATCGCGCTTGCGACTACCATACAACTCGACTTGCAGCCCGCGCATTGCAAGCGCACCGACCACAATCATGCTTATAGCACGCCGACTGCATGCTTACAGCGCGCCGACCGCGTGCTTACTCCGTCGGACGTGGTCGGCGTGTAACAGCAAGCTTGCACCTTGCGGCCAGCGCGCGGACTGCAAGCTTGCACCTCGTGGTTGGCGCGTAGCTAGTGTGCTGACGGCTAGCGGTAGCCGTAGCGGTAGCGGTAGCACATGCTGCAGCTGTGCAGTTGCGGTGCCATTATAATGTGCCGTTGCCTTAATGTATAACGAACGATAGTTTCTACTTACCAAAATGGAAATCTAACCGCTAATTCATTTACAAATATCAAACCCTCCATTAGCGAAACCACAACTAAAATACAAACTAATACACCAACGCGTTTACACAGTTCCACCCCATCGAACAAGTCTTCATCTAAACACACAAAACGGTGTGAAAACATTAACTCCGACTTGATTTCCAAATCTTTTTGATTACTGCTATGCAAATATTCATTTACATTTAAAACAGTTTCGCATACTCTGGAATTAAATTTCTGTTTGTACAACGCAAACATTTCAAGGAAATGAATCCTGGTTCCTTCATGCAAGGCGAGCATTTCATCTGTTTAAAGAGGAATTCTGTTTCCATCGTCTTTGTTTTCAGTTGTTAGAGAATTGGAAAAAAATACAACCGACTTTCAAAAACATAACACTACAAAGTTTAAATAACTTCGAAAGAAAGAAAAGAAATTTAATTTCGGAAGTCGGTGTTTTTGGTTATTTTTTCGTTTTATGACACCGACTTCCGAAATTTGAGTTCTTTTTTTTCATCTAAAGTTATTTTATACATTGCAGTATTTTTTTTTTGAAAGTCGGTTGTATTTTTTGTAAAAAGTTTTATGTTTCACTTTTTAGTGGTAACTATCTGCGTACCCATTAACACCGTACCGGCGTGATGTTATGTTATGAACTGGTGTAAACAATAAACAGACATGCCGATTCCCGAGTCCCGATCCATTGGCTATCAATTATTGAAGATTTCCGTTGCCTACCTCCGAAGTTCCCCGTCAGATCTTCACCAAATTAAAATGGGACCAGTTCAGGAAAATCAGTCCACTATTCAAAAAAAGAATCATCCAAATCGATTGACAATTGGAGAAAACATCGCTGAATCAACACATGGGATCATGGAATCTCATCATCAGATCTTAATTTATACTTTCCATCATCAGCTCAGCAACATGAGATGATGATTACCATTCACAAATATCTGAGTTACGTTAGAAAGTTTATGAAAAACATTGAATGTGCCTGTAAAATTTGAGGGTTTCCCTCGATTTCCATGGGATCCCATCACTTGGTGACTTCTGACTTGGTGACAATGGAAATTGTCACCAAGTCAGAATCTGAAGACTCCGTCAGAATCCGTCATTTATGAGCCGATTGGTTCCCCAATCGGCTCATAAATGACTGAGTTGTCCGGTAAACATAAAATACAACCAAATTGAGAACCTCCTCCTTTTTTGAAGTCGGTTAAAAATTAATGAAGATTGTTCTTGGATGTTTTTTCTCTTGTGTGAATAATGGGAGATTTTCCTGTGTGTAAATTTTTACGAGACGACTCATACAGGCAATCATGATGTGACGATGCGACAACCATTTATCGTATAAATTTTTCGACGTCGTAGAACAGTTTCTATGATAAATGGCCGTCGATGTTATTCTTAGTAGGAAATCATTAATTCCATAATAACTTAGTATCAGTAACTGGAAAACACAGCAACTGTTGGCCTTGTCAAAAATTTGCAATCATTTGCTGGAAGCCGGAAATTGTACTGCAAACGCTTTTAATCCTTACAGCCTTTGGTGGCTAGGCTAGATCAAAATGTACTACTATGATAAAAAAGAAAAACAATCTTTGACGACCGGCCATTAGAAACACACATAAATAAACTATTGAAAATGAAAACATAATACACATTTTCCCGTTTGGAGTTGAAACGCTTGGGTCGTGGGTTCCGAGTGCTCATAACTTGTTTAAAGATCTGTCACAAGGATGCTCAGCCCCAGGCCCGCGGGCCACGCAATGGCCCGCAGACGAATTTTAAATGGTCCGCGCTAGGCACCGTAGACGAAATCTGTTTTAAGTTGATTTAGCCAGAAAAATATTCACCTTTTTCCCCACACTCAAAATTTTGAAGAGAAGCTTAATATTTACAATATCAATTGTTCGAAGCACGATATCAAAAAATAGATTTTTATAACAGTCGTTCCAGAGCAGATCAAACGACTTTGAGAGTAAAGATTGATACACAAGTACAATAAACCCTTTCATAATAAGTTTAACTGAAATATTTAAGTATCCTGCCAATATTCAGTTGAAACTCACTGATTTGCATTATAATTTTTCGCTAAAAAACCTTTTTGCCCAAAAAGTATTTTCAAAGCGCTGTCACTGGCCCGCAACAATGTCCGAATCGTACGTTTGCCCCGACTGTTAAAAAAGTTGAGCAACCTTTATCTGTCAAGACGCTTAGTTGACACTTTGCATGACCCAAAGGCTGGCTTTTACTTCGGTCAAAGGATAAGTATTTATTTATTTATTTATTTATATAAGGTTCACCCACAGCACATATTTGGACAAAGATACATTGAGTCTCATGGTAATATTCCAATATGTATGCCAATTACGGGCAAACACAGCGTTGACAAAAACACGCCAGATTATTTATACACTATTGTCATACAACGTGTCATACAGTATTGCCATACAACTTGGCAATGCTGCCAGCCTTTTGAGCACATTACCAGTGACTAGCGACACGGACGAATTTTTCGACGCGAAATGTTAGATTATCTAATTTTTTGGTTTTAGTTAGCTAAGGATTTTTTATTTAATTGTATATAAATGTAGACATCATCATCTGCCTAGCCTTTTCCCAACTATATTGGGGTCGGCTTCCAGTCAAACCGGATTCAGCTGAATACCAGTGTTTTATGTGGAGCGGCTGCCTACCAGACCTCCACAACCCATTAACTGGGTCACCTGGTACTTCTTGGCAAGACTGGAGTCAGATTTACTAGCTTCTGACAATCCGTAACGACTGCCAAAGATCTACGAATGACAGCCGGGACCAACGGCTTAACGTGCTTTCCGAGGCACGGAGGAAACTCGGTATATTAAGATGATCACCCATCCACAGACCAACCTTGGCAAGCGTTGCTTAACCTTAAAGATCGACCCGTGCGGCTGTTATTATTTAGCCACGAGCTACTCACTTGTATATAAATGTAGTACTTGTACATATTAGTTTTTTAGATGAAATAAAGTAACTTATAGATTGTTATGCATTAACCAAATACAATATTGTTTAGCATTCAATACGCAGCGTGTATGGTTTTATCAGGACCGACCAAACTGCGCCAGTGAGGCATAAATAAACTCATGGACCCAACCGATAGGGTTCTATCGTAATTAAATCATTTTCATTGACCTATGGCAGTCGACGCACACCGGACCGGATGCAACAAAACATGGGCGCGCATAGTTCAATTTTCATTGGCTTTGTGAAGCCTTGTCTATAGACATATCTGTTTCGGAACTTAATTAAAATTTCGATAAAACAAAAAATGTGTCATGTTGTGCTTGGCACAAAATATTAAGTTTCTATCGTGTCTGGGATTTAATAAATAAAAAGAAAAAAACAGTTTAAAAAATGCCTGAAAAGGATTATCTAAAAAATAGACTTATAAAAGATTTATTAACCGTGATTTAAAATGGAGGTTCTGCATTTGAGGCATTTTTAAACTGATTTTTAGGGTTCCGTACCCAAAGAGTATCCAACGGAACTCTATTACTAATCCTCTGCTGTTTGTCCGTCCATCCATCCGTCCATCCGTCCGTCCGTCTGTCAGTCCGTCTGTCTGTCTACGAGCTGTATCACAAGAACCGTAATAGGTAGACAGTTGAATTTTTCACAGATTATGTATTTCTATTGCCGCTATAACAACAATTAGTAAAAATCAAGGTTTATGATACGGAACCCTTCGTGTGGGAGTCTGACTCGCAATCGGACGGTTTTTTGGAAATTTTATAAAATTTCAGACAGAATAAAAACATCAAACATCACAATTCCTACTTCAAACACCAAACTACAAAATCGAAGTTATCGAGATTACATTTTTCAATCAACACCACACTCTCAAAGAGCTGAACGCTGAAATTCAGTAGAATCTTGCTTTATAATCAAGCGGGAAAAGTCAAAGAAATAAACTTCAAAGCAACGAAGTACGACATTTCATTTTCTTTGAAGAAATTTCCGTTGCTCTTACTACTTCCGTTGCAAAAGAAACTGGTTCTTGCGTGTTTTCTCTTTACGTTACTTAGTATTGAAGAAGTTGTTGCCTCCTTTGAAACTGTGGATGACGCAAGAACTAAGAAAAACTAAGAACTAAGAATTAAGTCCGCCTCTGTACATTTTTTTGTGCTGAAAGTGTTTAAATAAATAAATAAATAAATAAATAATACTTTAAGTTTTAAATAGCTTTCTGTCTTATTCTATGAATTAAAGAGCGCGGGATTAAGTCTCAAGGAAAGCGTTCTGAAGCGTTGCGAGAGTATTGTTCATGGTAAATAGATCACGACTATGTACAACGACGCAACTTCTTCTTTGACCTAGGCGCTGACCCCACTGTGCCCGGTCCGTTCCGCGGTCCGTTCCGCGGTCTGTTCCGCGGCCCGTTCCGCGTCCACACACGCGCACACTGCGAGTGTACAGTCTTAAAATGACTTACGTACCTTGTTTTGTTTCTATAAATACCGATACAACATACTAAATCTGTGAGTGCAATTACTGCTACGCGGTGACTAACATTAGAGAAAGGAATCGTCAACAGTTTTTATTGTAAACACAATTAAACGTTATAAACCTAACGAGAACTAAGTGAATCTTTCTCTACGCGCTCCAACCTGAACGACAACCTCAACAACAACTCTGCAAGTGTACGTACCGTACAGCGAGCGATCTAAAAATCTGGAGTTCAGTAATCTATGTAGTTATAAAACGTCGCACGCTCTTTTTACTGAAAACCAAATATCACTCTCAACCAAATGCCTCGAAAATCATAAAGAAAACGTTTTTCTCTCACTCATTAAATTAATATTTCAATCTCGTCGGATATCGTGACCTTCCAGCTTTAGCAAAAAAATAGTATTCCGACAGAACGCGCGTCCACTTAGACCGTCGCGGTCTAACAGCTTTTATGTATGTATCTTAGCCACCGCATAACTCGGAACACAGAACTCGGAACTCTTACCGATAGACCGCGTGCAGTGGGGTCGGCGCCTAAAATTTAACCTGTTTAATAGGTAACGTCTGTTTTTTTAATCTCGGAGACTAAATTGAAAACTGCAAATGTCAAACTGACTTAAATTTTATTGAAATCTATGTCAGTTTGTCATTTGCACTTGTCAATTTAGTCTCCGAGATTAATAAACAGGCTATCGTTAGTTTTCGAAACAAACGATAATACAACACAACAACAGCATTACGATAAAAAAGAAGAATCACAGTCCATAGCTCCGAACGCTATCCTTATAGTGTAAAATGCCGTTTGTTTCACAATAAGTAATTAAATAAATTATCTCGAAGATGATAGGAAAATAAAAACCTGAAAAACCATCGTAAGACGGGACTTGAAGTCGGGTCAAACATACGTGCGTGTACTTCAAACTTAATTAAATATGAAAATGTGATAAAACTTTTAAAGATAACTTCTGAATCCCTAACGTTTCATGATATTGTGATGCATTTTCATATGAAATCCTTCTCAACTTGGACCACAAACGTTTCATTCTGCGTGAAGGCACGCGTCGCATCCATTTCCTATGTTCCGTCAGTCTCAGCTCAGACGCCGCGCGGACCGCCCGCTGCTACCTTGCCGGATACTTTTAATTATTTTTTTAAACCGACATCGCTTTTGGAAAAATCTTCAAAATGGACATCACCATCACCAGACATTTTAGTTTAGATGAAGTGAGTATTTTAGAAAAAAAATTTTGCCCGTTTTTACATTTTAATTTGATTGGTGCTTTAAGAAGTTTTAAAAGCTTTTCTGTGTATTTATTTGCAATTTTTTTCAGTGCCATGTAATGTTTGAAAAACTTTTTGCTTATTTTACAATCATGATTACATTTGCTTAAGCGTGAGAGCTTATGATTTGACATTTTTTTTCGTGATGAGCCATCTTTTGACTCGATATTGGAGATTTGGACTTTCCAAGTTAATAACATTTTATACTTTATCATTATAACTCCACTTCAAAGGCTTTTAGGGGCCATTTTACCTACATTCCTATGAGTGAGATCAAACACTCAAGTTTCTCTTATGAGACGAAGGACAAGATCCATTGAAGCATTGTTCAAGACTTGTTTCAAATCCAATGAATTGAATTTCAAGATCATTTAAGGGGCTTCCATCTTCATCGGGAACTTTGCTATTTTTGGATCGCTAGTTTGAATATATGTATTTTCTTTTATTTAAATTATTTAGTCCGTTTTGTATTTTTTTACTGTACTTACATATTTTTCGTCACCGTTTATTACCTAATTATTTTGGTATTAGTTTAATTCCTATATTATTCTCAAATTTTTAGCTGAAGTGTTTCGATTGGATAAAAATAATGTAACTTTATGCTTTTAGATGGTTAAATTTTAATGCAGTAATTGTGTGGTGTACAACGTGTAACAAAATAAACGCAATAACTTTTAAGGGGTCATTGTACTCATCATTATGATTAACTTTTACAATGGGACCAATCCCGAAATCACAAAAAAAATCAGCTGTTCAGTACATTTTATCGAGTTATGCACACAGAAATGTGTGGAAGAGTCGGTTTTTTTTTTCGAGATTTCAGTGCTGGTCCCATAGTGAAAGTTGTTCATAATGATGAGTTCGATGACCCTTTAAGATGTAATGCTTTTATTCTGTTACAGGTTGCATAATCAGCATTAGTATGTTTTTGTTTTCTTTATAAGCTGTAAATCATAATTACTTCATCAAACTTGACGTAAGAAATCAATTTCTACCCCAATGTTCACTCAAAACTCGTTATGATCTGTGTATGATATTTCTTGGTATCAAAAACCAAAAGCAATAATCCTTAAGCGCTACTATTGAATTTGGAATAACGTACTTATTACATCATAATTCCATATTTCAAGGAACATTCTCCATTTCTTGCAAGATGATCACGAAATCGCCCATCTTGCGAATCGTAAGGGTAGGTAATGACTGTACCTACCCTCTCGTGTTTCGCAATTTATCATAACTTGAGGATTATTTATGTACCTTCAGAGCGGGGAACGTGACTTATAGGAGGTCTGGAAGTCTATTTTTGCATCGCTTCTGAAATATATTCTGTCCAATATGTTTTGAAATATCTTACTGTCTTTATGGATGGAAACGAGCATATACGACCGTGCTCCGTACCTTTTTGGCTCATTGATTTGAATAAATATTGCATTTTTTTGCAAGAAATTCTTGATAATTATAATTATGATCGCTTATTGTCAACCACACCATAAGGTAATAAAAGTGATTTTATTAATATACATATATTTCTAAATAGTCCTTCCCATTACCAAAACCAAACCAGTATTTTTTTGGAAACTTTTAAAAAGCTAAAGATATACTCATAAACAATACAGAACTTATAATGAAATTGAGACACCCACAGAATCCCTCCCTCATTATTAAAAGTTATCGAAGACTTATCGACTTAGAAACGCTTGATTCCATCAGATTTAATCCTTGAGTACCATTTCTTTAACATTTCTTGCTAAATCCTAATTAATCTGTCGACGTAGTTAATCTTCTTTCACCTTGTAGTTCTGCCTTATCAAATGGTTCGTTTTGATCTGCCGGTAATGGCTCGGTCCGGAAATCTTCACTAATTACTAAACATCGTCTTATTAAACTCTTCGTAAGCTTTTAGTAGTACCTCGATTAAAATTAAATTAGTTTCATTAAATTTACAATCTTCAAAGGTTTCACATGAAAGGCAGACATATTTGCTTAACCAGAAAACAGTTTAATTCAAGAGTTTGAGAGAAAAGAAACCGTTTACATAAATAATTTTACAGTTTAAGTTCACCACCAGATTAAGAAAACATTAAAGAAATTAAATTTAAGAGTAGTTGAGTTCAAACTTGACTAAACAACAAAAAATATTTTCCACAAAATAAGTTAAAAAAATATTTTCAGTAAATAAAGTTAGATTAAGTACGGGTAGCCAAACCATTCAAAGATAAATCAATGTTCATTCAGTCATTTTCATGCGAAGTATTCTTTTTTTTTCGAAAGGAAAAACTATGTACATGCCGTGAAAATAAAATTCAGTTTAATTCGACTTCAAAAATTTAATTTAACAGCACGCCTTGCTCTTCATTAAAAGTAACTTGGTCGAATAAATCCTGTTCATTTTCAGAATGTTAATTTATTACTACACATTTTAATGAGTGATTCTGGATACACACGACACGAAAAACTTCTAGATAATTAAAATAATTTTCTCGTTTACCTAAATAGGTCATTTTAATTTGATGAATCGTAACTATTTATCTCAGTTTATTTGTTTGTAACGCTCGGCTTTGGAGGAGCTCGTGGCTAAATAATAACAGCCACACGGGTCGATCTTTAAGGTTAAGCAACGTTTGCCAAGGTTGGTCTGTGGATGGGTGACCATCTTTACATAACCAGATTCCTCCGTGCCTCGGAAATCACGTTAAGCCGTTGGTTCCGGCTGTCATTTGGTAGATCTTTGGCAGTCGTTACGGGTTGTCAGAAGCCAGTAAATCTGACTCCAGTCTTGCCAAGAAGTACCGTGTTACCCAGTTAATGGGTTGTGGAGGTCTGGTAGGCAGCCGCTCCACGTAAAACACTGGTATTCAGCTGAACCTGGTTTGACTGGAAGCCGACCCCAATATAGTTGGAAAAAGGCTAGGCAGATGATGATTTGTTTGTGACGCACACCAAAATTGCTGAAACGATTTAGATAAATATAGATGGGGTCCTGAGACGGTTATAGGGTATTTTTTTTGTAAAAATAAAACCTAAGCGCAAGCGAAGCCATGAGCGAAAGCAAATTCACCCTTCCGAATAACATCATAGGATTATTGAGATAATTATGACAAAACCCTTTCTAAGCCGGTCGATAAAGGACCAATCGAATTTTAATGAGAATCTGATCTTCAGTAGATATTAGCGTGAAATGCCTATGATTTTGATGGGCTCGTTGGACCGTATTGCGGAATTTGTTTGAAAGAGTCACCGCGGTCTGGAACGCAAAGGGCATTAGGAGGAACACGGATGGGTTTTAGTCAGTAAGCTTCTGACACTCGCTTCCGCTCCGTCGGAACGAATCATTTGATATTTCCCATCTTTAAAAAAAATAAACTGTGTAAATAGGAGAACAATTATTTCCCGGAACTCATACAGAGTTCTTAAAACCATGCTGATAACTTCATATCTTTAAGACATTTTACTATTCTGAGAATTTTCAATCCTAATTCAGTAAACATATAAGGTGTATTTTCTTACAACAACTTTACTTCTGCAGTCGTCAATGCGAAGCGGGGCGCTAGCGGCAATGGAGGCGGAGCCTGACCTCAGCACCTTCGAGAACAAGTCAGGGCTGGCTGAGGACATGAAGTTCCTCGCCTCTATGCCCGAGCTGTGTGACGTCACGTTCCTGGTGGGGGATACCAGGGAGCCAGTGTGCGCTGTTAAGGCCGTACTGGCTGCAAGGAGCAGGTTGGTCTTCCTTATTTAAATCTTTTTTTCTTATTAACCGATTTAAAAAAAGGTGGAGGTTATCAATTCAGATGTTTATATGTATTTTCGGAAATTACTACGTCGTATATGGAAGGATTTGCAAAATTATTTTTTTTGTTCGAAGGAAGTTTACTCCGAAAGGTCACCTATCCACTGACTAACCTTGGCAATCGTTGCTTAACCTTAAAAATCGACCTGTGCGACTGTTATTTTTTAGCCACGAGCGCCTCAATCACACGAGCACCAAACCACAACAAAAAATTGTGACAGTAAGGTAGTGGGGGTAACACTCATGTATCTTGTACCTACACATCTTTATGCCAAACTCTTTTACCATACTATACAAACTGTAATAATGGTCCAGGCAAATCAGTCAAAATTAAGTAAGAATCTCGGAATGAGAGATAATCGGCTATAATCTGGTATAAACCTTTATTTTGACACCCTTAACCTGGACGCAATAGCTGTCGCGACGCCACAACAATTTAATAGTTTTACTGTAAAAAAATCAGCGGTCGCCATGTTTTTTGGTCGATCGGGCTCTACAATATTGATCTTACATACGAATAGTGAAAAACTCATGGGAAAAAAGGAAGGATATTCGCAAAAAATGTGTAAAAAATCGTTTTATTTACCTTTAACCTATGCTAAATTTATTATCATTCCAGACCAGTACATGTTTATTAGAAGGGAATATAAATAAATTAACAAATACTTAATTATCATACACTAATTAACGCGAAATTATGTACAAACGCGTATATTAACAAAATAAATCATTGGGCATCAAAAAAATAATCCACATCGCTGTCAATGGCAAAAGTTCCCAGAACACTGGCAGCATTGCCGCGTTGAATCGCAATGCTGATTCTTTGGCCGAAAAAAAGCCCAGCCCTCTGGTCACGTGAACAGTCGACAAGTTGTTTGCTAATGTCCCGAAAGACTCGATGCGCACTCGGACCCCATGGGCCTAGTGTTTCAACGCCAAACGGCTCAAATATGTAACTTCCAATTAAGTTGTTATATTTGCGCCGTTTGAGGTTTTCTGCACCTGCAGCAGCCGCCCCAGCACAGCCCGCCGTGCTAAGAAGATGGGATGGCGCAAGGGTGTCGACACATGTTGCATCCCACACCAAAGGCCTACCCACCTTCCAAGGCATTATGGTCATCCCATCTGGCCTTTTCCCATCGTCGCGTGCCAAGCCGTTGGGTTCTAAAACAGCTGGCACCCCGGCGGTGACAAGGGCCCGACGGATAATGTCATTAATGCTGGCGTGCCGTGCTAACCGACCAGCGCTCCTACTGCAGGACAGGCCATGGTGTCCGAGGCGGTCGACTGCTTCACCGCATTGACACCGATGTGGAGCTCCGCTAGGAGCACCCAAACGCAGACACGTAGCGATCCGGAAAGTACTGTCACTCAGCAAAGTACCTATGTTGGGTGACGGTAGTGCCTGTAGCCAAAGACCCGACTCCCATTCACCCACAGCCAGCAGGCGGGCACGCTCCGCAGTATTGGTGGTCGTATTTATGAGGTTATTCCGTACCAATCTGCAGAGCGGCTCGTCCCATTGTCTTTGGGAGAACGGGTTATCGGGCAATGCCGTATTCGGGCAAGCCACTTTTTTAAATTTTGCGGATGCCGAGCCCACCAAAGCGTATGGGTAGTGTGGCTTGCAGCCACGCTCGGTCATCTAGAGCCACATTTAAGATAGATGTCAGTGTGTCTTGAATGATTTGATCGATTTTGTCCAAAAGATGTGATTGCTTCCATAAAGGTGAAGAGCGGAGAAAATACATAAAATTTGGCCCAAAACAACAATATCTAATGAGGGTGAAAGCCGAATGTAAATTAATTTTGCTAAGTCTTTCCGAAATATCGTTAAAAAGATTAATTTTGTCGTCAATGAATGAAGAAAAACTGTCTTCCAATATAGGTGAACCTAGGAGGTGAAGTGAACTCTTGTCTAAAATTTTGATATCTGGGGCTATTGAGTTGAATTTCTGTAGAGTCATTTGTCTGTCGGTATTGTCATTAAGGAAAATTTCACATTTGGAGTGGTTGAGGTCAAGGCCGATGGATTGGAACTGTTTCTTCAGGAATTGGAAATCTTTCAAAACTGTGTCCACGTCACCCCCTAAAGTTCCATCATCTAAATACCAGACGTTAAATTTTGAATTTAGTTTTTGGATAATGGGATGAATAGCCAAGCTGAAAATGACTGGCCCGAGGGGGTCACCTTGTTGGCAGCCAACTGCAGATTCCAAAACATTGTCCTTGTATAATAATTTTGAAGGGTACCTGTAGCATTGCCACAAAAAACCGTAAATTTCCGGTAATTCTTTTTTAGCTTCCGCCAACAAAGTGTCCCTGTTAATGGAATTAAAGGCGTTTTTAACGTCAACCTTGAGGATGACCTCACTCTTATCTGAATTTAAAAACGTTGAAAAGGCATGTACGGCAGCCTCGCAGCCCCCTCTAGATCCAAAGCCAAGCTGTAGGGGCTGAAATTTCTGTATTAGTGATTCACTATTTATTTTACAGCAAATTTAACCTTTAAAATTTTGGTAGTCACGGACACCCTACGATAAGTAGGTTTTGAGACAAGTTTTAGGGCGTCTAAACAAAAATTTATAGAAATTTATAGCCAACTATCTCTCGTACGGGTGAAACCCTAATTTGCCTGGACTATAAGGTTTACGCTAGTAAAAATTACTTAAAATAAAAACTTTTCGTTAGGAAACATTTACGTTTCTGAATTTACTTGATCAATTTATTTCAAGTAGATTGGTACTTGAAGTTAACAATCAATTTCATTTTAATATACTTCAGCTTATTCGTAAACATGGAAACGGATCAAAGTAGAATTTTATTGGATTTTACGAATAGCAATATAGCTTTCTTTTTTGAAGAAGGCTATAAATAAATTTACTTTATTAACAATCATAATATTAGTAGGAGTAAACAAGTAGAATTTAATTATAATTTCCTATTACTTAATAAAGAGAGTTAGTTATAACTTGGAGTGTGTTGTGGGTAGTTTCAAAAGCGAGGTAGCGTGGGTGGAAATGAGTGAAAATGCTTGGTTTACGTAATTCTGTTTTCTATCAAAACCTGACCAAAATTCAATAATACCGAATGAGCTTAAGGAGGAATTTTCCCTATTAGAAAATATTTTAGAGATAAGACAGGTTATACTTACTGATAAAATACATGTTTAATATGGAGTATAATATTTGGTATAATGGTCGCTCGTAACCCGCACAGGTCGATCTTCAAGGTTAAGCAACGCTTGCCGAGGTTGGTCTGTGGATGGGTGACCATCTTAACATACCGAATTTCCTCCGTGCCTCGGAAAGCACGTTAAGCTGTTGGTCCCGGCTGTCATTTGTAGAACTTTGGCAGTCATTAGGGACTGTCAGAAGTCAGTAATATCTGACTCCAGTCTTGCCAAGAAATACCGTGTTACCCATCTAATGGGTTGTGGAGGTCTGGTAGGCAGCCACTTCACGTAAAATACTGGTATTCAGCTGAATCCGGTTTGACTGGAAGCCGACCCCAATATAGTTGGGAAAAGGCTAGGCAGATGATATGTTTGGTAAAATAACAACGAATGATAAAATCATCTGTGACGGTTGTTGTGGCGACACTTTGGGGAGGCCTATGTCTAGCAGTGGACGTCTTTCTACTGATATGATGATAATGATGAATCATCTGTTGTTATACCAAGAGATATAATTTCATATTATATACATTTCAGTGGATAAAGCATACACTGAAATTAATGAATTAAAGTTATAAAGTTTATATTATTGTACCTACACAATATGAACTTTATAACTTTAAATCATAACTTATGAAATAAATCTTAAAAAAGATTTCTTTGATCTTATTATCATTTTATATACAGCCGAATATGAATTACGGTCGTGACTAAGGAAAGTCGACGAAGCCCCACTGTTAAGCTCTTATTTCTGTCGGCAGGGTTTAAAGGAACCTTACATGAATGGGATCACAGGAGCTCAGTTCGCTTGCTTTGCTCGCTCACTCTACCTCACGATCCGAACCTAACCTATCCGTATCGTCACTCTTAGTTAAATCAGCAGTTAAATCAAATATTAGTTATATAAAATGTTACTTATATCAAAAGAACGTTTAAAAATTAAAATATATATTAAACGGACGTTAGAGAAAGTTTTATTAAAACATATGTTGTTATACAAACTGAACGTTACAATAAATGATTATATTAAGTTAAATACTGCTAGATGTTGCATTACAGCTTTTAAAAATAGAGAAAATATTTTTTTTACTATTTTTATATTTTTTTTTACGTTTAAATAAGTAAATGTAAAAGTAACAGTCTTTATTAAAATATCGCATAAACAAAAAATGTTAGGCATCTCGCTCATAAAGGTTTTCAACAAGAGGTTACTTGCATAGCTCACGTTATTGTTGGGTTTTCCTTTGTGACCCATGTTACCCTCTGGACACTTTGCATATCTGGCCAAACATTGATGAAGTTTTCATGCTCGTAAATAATGTGGACGAACACATATTATTATCTACTGTGGAGCATGTTTCAGACTTAATTTAAAGAAAATAGTAAAGCTTAACATACATTTATGGTTTAGCAACTATTAAGTTTTCATTATCAGGTATGCTAAACCTTATTTTTTCAAAAACTGAAGGTTTTCTAAATTAATATCTTCATCTTTTTGTTAACGTACTACTGAAAGCAGGACCAATGGATCCTTCTTTCAATATAATCTCTCCTTTGTACACATTCCGATTTGTCATTGCCAATGTCAATCTAATGAATGTTAGATAAGGATACCACAGGGCTTTATTTTTGGTCCATTTTTTTTTTCCAAAAAGCATTTTTCTGAAGAAAAAGTAGTCAAGATGATGACTATTTTCTTTTTGTCCTTAGAGTTTTCCAAAAGATGCTCTACCAAGCTCCCAGTCCTCAACGGAAGAAGGAACCGGCACCAAGGGAGAACAAACTACGACTGTTCCTAAAGAGATCTTCGGAACCCCTGCTCAACCTGCAGAACGCCGCACAGCAGGTAAAGAAGAATTGTAGTACTGCATAAATCCGTGTTGGACTGCAAGAGAATGTTAAATGTTGAACCTCCCTTTGGCGACCTTCAACTTGAAATCATCATTATCAATGCCTTCAGTTCTTAAGCTGTGTTAAAAAGCCCTGATTACTCGTTGTTGAGTTCAATGAGTTGCATATTTTGTCTTTATATCTATCTTATTTCAATAATTAAAAGTAAAAAAATATTAGTATAATTATGAATGCAACTTGTTGTACATTCAGTACTCTCATTGATTGACATATATTAATGTGGATCGTCAAACATTTCCAGAAACCTTTGAGCTTCTTTCTCATTAAAATTACATCCCATTGCAAAGAAGACTCCAGTATTCATAAAGAAGCCCTCGAACCGTATTGGTTCATCCTCTCCGTCCCACATATAGCTATCCACATAATGATCAACAAAATATTTGCTCTATTCAAAAGGACTCTTCTCATTACTCGAGCCAGACTGACTTCATAACAGAAATGCACGAATGCGGAAAACTTTTTCCAAAAGAGAAATCCTTTGCAACACCATATTTTGCATAAATAACTTCTACGCGACAGAAAACTACTTTTAAAGGGGAAAATGTTTCTACAAATTGCAGAGTAGCATGGATCAATTTGAATGTTAACGTTGAATTTTTACTGTGTTCGCTTCAGAGATCGACATTCGCGCAGCAATTGGCACCAATACAAGAGGTAAAAACAAAATTAAACGGTGTTTTAGGGGACTCACTTTTATCGATTTGAGTACTCGGTGTTCATATTGTATAAATTTTCACTTTTCAATACACAATGTAGATAGGAACTCGTCTGACAAAATTGAAATCTTTTTCAATTAAAATTTTATTACACTAGGTTTTTGCGTCACAACTGTTGTGTTGCATGTTACTGTTTAAATTTTTTCGTTAAATTTGACAAGGTGAGTAAATTGATGTTGTCTCATTTCCACTTTTAACTCCGCCTTATTTCTTATTGATCCAATTGTAGTATATCAAGCATGTTTGACGTATTTATTGTTCTATCCACAAATACATTTTTCATATACTTTGGTGTTGTTCCTACTTTGTTTAATTTGTCTTTATTAATAGTTTTCTTCAGGCTAAAGTTTCCTTGCTCAAGTTTTCCACAAGATTGACAACATTATTTTATTGAACGTTCAACGCGTATTCGATTATGCAAAACACAATCTCTTGTGCCTTTTAAATTGCTTTCAGTTCAGTTCATGAATGATTTTATAAGGCACTCCATTTTAACTTGTGAATAAAAGCACTGTAAAAAACATCTTAAGAATAAAATGTATAATGCGATTTGGTATAAAATTAAAGTGGCATCGAGAGGTTCTGTACGAAATACATTATGATTAATTTGAATCATTTGTGAATACAATTTAAAAGCATATTTTGTGACGAATTGTTTCGTTCATGTTATTTGGTACAGAAGCCTGTTCAGATTCTTCCTCGATTTCTATTTCAATGTCTAATTTAATTTTTATTTGTGTTAGCCATCATCGCAACAACATCAGACACTGATCATTGAAGAGTTTGAACCTGACGTCTTTCGTCAACTGATTGAATACATTCACACTGGATGCGTGACCCTGCAACCCAGGACATTGCTCGGTAAGTCTTCTTTTTACCATAAGAAACATCAGAGAAATTCAAATTTGGTTCAAGTTGTCTTCAAATATTGGGAGAGGGAAAACTGTGATAAAATATTTGAACTGTGCTCAAAGGGTGTAAAGAAAATAAATTGTTTATCTCTCGAACGACGAGCGATCGATTTGTCTCTAAGCACGACGTTACAAGTTTATCAAAGTATTTGTTACATTATAATATAAATCTTGAGTACTGAGAAAAGTGATTTATCAAAATTAGATTTAACGTTATTAGTATTTGGCTGTTTTGTTTAGTTAATAAACTTCAGTTATGATATTCTGATGAAACACTTTGAATGTTGTGAGTAGGTGTAACCATGTAATTCTAGAAAGGTCTCAAATATAAAACAAGTTCAGAAAACCAAATTATCATGTTAATTAACTCGGCAAATTTGGTTTAGGTTGGTAGGATTGTGCCTGCTCAACTTTTCATTAGTAAATAAAAAGCCGGCCCAGGGCGAGTCGGGCTCTCACACGAAGGATTCCGTACTATTAACCGAAAATACACGTTTCTTGTATGGGAGCCACCTTTAATTTCATTTTATTTTTAGTATTATTTTGATTTTATAGTGGCTTAGGGGTTTTGGTGTTAGGGTGCCTATCCATTACAGTGGAGCGAGGCAGCGGAGCGGAGAAACGGAGAAATATTAACCGCGGTCTTGTTCATTGCGAGCGAGTAAGGCATTTGACTGGCATGGTTAGTTAATATTTTTCCGTCTCTCCGCTGCACTCGCAATGGACAGGCATCCTAACGGTCCTTGAGGTAAATATGACGAACAGACAGACCGACGGACAGCAGAGGCTTAGTACCAGGGTTCTGTTGGTTAAACTTCGGGTACGGAACCCTAAAAAAGTTAGGTCCAAAAAAGTATTTAGTCTGACCATCAACAAGAAAATGAAAACGGGAACTCGATTCAATTTCCGTTTTACCCGATAATGAGTGGAGTGGAGCGTGGCCGAGCGGAATTTATTACGAGTCGGCAAAATCGATACCTACTTGTAATAAAGCTTCAGCTGAAAAGAAAATCAAGTTAAACCTTAGCGTAAATTGAATTTTTATTTGTTTCCAGCGCAGAATACCAATTCAGTGCGTCCATGTTGTTTTCTGCCTTTATAAATTGGTACTCTACGACACTAGTTCGTTGAAGGAGGGCACCTATACGTACGTACGTTTAGGTAGATTTTGTTAAAAGGGATCTCACTTTGAAGACGACCCGAATGACACAAAGGGTCAAATTTTCGCATCACCTACAAATATTTGCTGAAGCAAGTTTGTGTGTTGTTCGTGAAATTTCCTTATTTACAAGGGATTTTAACGACACACACTGCGATTTGGTTTATTCTTTTGGGAAATATTTATAAAGTTTTTGAATCAGTGTCGCGAATAAATAAACATCTAAGCTTACTCGATATTTCAAGGATATTATCTTGACTGTTCTCGACATATCAAAGTCCTTATTTTGTTATTTGGAAGTTTCATTTCCACTCTGAGTCTAGAAGTGAAACTTCAATATTTAGAATCACATTTATTTAGATGCAACAATTTATATAAGCAATCAAAAACGTATAACTCAGTGGCTTATTTACTAGGTAACTTTAACGTAGCTGTGTTTTGCGATAAGCTAAGTTCATCGAAGCGTATCTTCAATTTCCACAACTAATCGCCAATATTCATGAATTTCTCGCTCACTTCCTCGAACCCAACTGAATTGTTTACACCAACGGACATGGTATTCAATTTAACTCTGTAATGGCTTCATTTATTATCACATTGAATTCTAAGGTCCTGACATATTTTCATTCAAAACTTTAAACCCCTGTCAATCTCGCATTCAGCCGTTTGGTAAAAATTGAACATTTTTAGGATCCCGAAACAGGTTTCGACTTTTGAATAAATACTTGTAGAGATACAGCTCGTTTCAAAGGGGTGTCAAATGTTGACAGTTTGTAAATGAAGTCTCAATTTGTTTGTGAAAGTTTCGGGAATTTTGTTACAGATAGAGTTTTTGAGTATTTAAATAAGTTTAGACCGTTTCAGACGGATATAACGTAATTATAAAGGTTCATGTTTACTGTCAAACCCAAACTTTGATAAAATTGTTATTCTATTCTGGAGAATTTGATTTTATAGTCTTAAAGGGTTTAGAACAGTTTGACCCAGTATAAAACTGGAAAAGATCGTTAGTTCCAGTAACAACTAAATATTCCAGAAGTTGAGATAAACATGCCTGAGTAATTGCTTGTGGCAGGAACGATAATATTGTTGTCTCCTTCTCCCGTATGCAATTATGTCAGTTCCGCATTAAAGCAGCAGCTTGCCTAGAAACCTACCGGTATGCTAGTGACAGCTCCCTTAAGGCCCGTTCACACGAAGACAGTTTCTTACCCGGCGAGTCCGAATGTCTCTATCGCAGCCTGGTTAAGTCAGCCGTTTAAGTAACGGAACAGCCTTTTTATTGAATGGCGCAGTTTAATCAGCGGCCTAAATGGCATCCACCCCTTCAGCCGTTGCGTCTAATACAAGATACTGGCAGATATTTAGCCTATTAAATATATGTCTGCCACAACCATATCGTGGAATTCCTATTCAAACCTAACCTATCTGTGTCGGGGTATCCTAAGTTTCCTGTGTCCTAAGTTCCCAAATGACTTGGCTAGGCAAGTCGTCAATCGATTTCCAACCAAATCCAATTAAATGTCGGGATGTAACTTAGACCACTGATTTAACGGCGCCTGTCACTGAAAAGGCTAGGCCGCTAATTAAACGGCTGATTAAGCTAGTTGGCTGCAATATCTCTACAACTCTCGTTGGCGATTTCCGTGGACTTGTTTTGGGTTTAGTGAGAAAAAATAATTGCTTAATTTAACATAGCGATGCTATTGTCACACAATCATAAATTAATAATATGATTTTATGTTGGCGGGTATATTTTTTTGGCTTTTATTCAATAATTAATCATTTAAGTCCTAACAACTCTTTTATATGTCAATATTTTTCGTTCATCGTAGATTCTGTTAGCGCGAGTTGACTATTTATTTCTTGATAATCGCCTATTCGTGTCGAGAAACACGCACCGTGTAAATGAGCCATGGATGTAATTTAATTTGCGACTGCCGCAACCCGGACGTAAATTGTGTTAGAACATACACTCTCCCTAAATTCGATTCATTATAAGATACAGAATACGTTCCAGACACAATTGCTTCATGTATAAACTATTTTAGAAATTCTATTGGGGATGCATTTACGTGAATATGTTTTGTAAATGTATTACACTGTCTTGTGGGTTGAAAGTTTTGGATGTGGTAAGGATCTTACATACCACAAACAGCATACTTTGAAACTTGAAACGTGAAACTTGTCACGTCAGTATACATGTTTGTAGATAAGTACAGTTTTACAATATTTTAATGTTTCCCAGCAAAGTATGCTATGTAATCGTGCCGTCTGTGTTAGTTACGGGTTACTCTAAATTGGGCATCTATTTTTTTCCTTTGTCTCGTAGTCCATTATAAACATAATAGGGACACAAAACACAGGGATATTATTTTTCCTAGTTAAATATATTACGAGTCTAAATAGGCGTCATTGACGTAATCAAAAGTAAAGTATTGGAAATGTATGTTTTACATAAAATATATGAATGTCATAATTTAATCTGAAATCAAATATGTATCACTATTAATTATAATCAAACCCTATGCATGACTTTAGCCTGCTAAGGCGGCCTCTAAACAAGGGTGCGGTCAATATATTGCAGTCTTTTAATTATAGACCTTATCTCGACTATTTTCTTCGCATTTTTTTATTAAAAATATCCTATTATTAAGCGAACCTATCAAGTTTATTTTATTTTTTAAGGCTACTGTCATAGATATAATTTCTATGGCTACTGTGTAGAGACCTAACTATATCTTACATCGTTTAAAAAAAAAACATTAGCGATGATTTCTTTTTGCCTTATTTTTTGTTCTTATACTTAGTAGGTAAACATTTGGATTGTCAAATGTTTGAGTAATAAGTCACACAATTTTTGTGTCATGTGTAATCAAGGCGCGATCCACCGCGGTGCACGCTACACACGCGTACGGCACATGTTCATTTTTTTGACAACGTGGATGTATGTTTCCACTGCAGTACACACTACATACCCACAACTATAGCGTGACCCACCGCGGCACATGAAGAAACTACGCACGTTTTTTTTGCAAGAATATGATTTTGACATAGTCGTGGGTTAGGTTCCGTTTTCGAGGCAACGACGCTGCGGATGAACTCGCTAGAAGGGGTTCGAGTATGTCAGCGATGGAACCTGATCCCATTGTGCCGCTGCCTTTCGGATACTTACGAATCTAGTAAGGAAACGCACCGGAGATAAACTTCACAAGCTTTGGGTTGACCATAGTGAGTGTAGGCAGGCCAAAGAGGCACTTCCCTCTGTGTATGGCCGATTCTCAAAACAAGCCCTAAGACTGACTAAACAACAGTTGCGTACAGTCACAGCCTCTATGCTATAGGAGTCACTAATAGCCCGCTATGCAGAGCCTGCATGGAGGAAAATGAGACAGCAGCACACCTGCTTCTAAGCTGCCCAGTAGTCGCGGATTACAGGGCCAAGTACGTCGGAAACCCAGATACCCTCTGTGAGATAGTTGGTAACACCAAGGCGTTGCTGGCCTTCCTTGGGGAGCTGGGGTGAATCGAATGACACATTTGTCTCACCTGCACGCAAAATACGCGCTTAGTCGTGGAGTTGCGGAAACCAGCCCGATTTACGTACATACATAGTCATGAGTTAATATTCGTGTGTAGCGTGTACCGCGTGCATAGCGTGCATGGCATTGACAACGTTAAGCTACGTGGGCGCCATATTCGAGCAAACCGCGCGTGGACCAATGACATAAATTGATGCGTAGCGTGTCCGTGGGTTGCAGCGGAAACAATGTCATACATTTTCATGCAAGGCGAAGCCTCACACACGTGCACGTCCTCTCCACCTTAATGCTAACGAAAATCAGCAAATTGTATCATTTTCACAATATGAAATCCTGGAGAAGTAATGAGAAACGTGACTAAATGTTTATTACAGCTGAACTACTATTATTATGAGTGATCTACCAAATAATATTTGCTAGATGAATATTTGGTACTCGTTGTGTGCTTATTCATGAATACTTTCAGAGACAAATATTATAAATCTACTAGTACTTCACTTCGGTTTTGTATTGCAATTTTTGTAGGGATTTCTATTTTTCGAAAATAATTTATAGCCTATACATAATCAGGGGTAATGTAGAATTCTAACGGTGAAAGAATTTTTTAAATCGGTCCAGTAGTTTTAGAGTTTATTCGTTACAAACATACAAATCTTTCCTCTTTATAATATCAGTGTAGATGAGACAAAGGGCGCGCAGCACTTCCTTTTCTCGGAGCGTTTTGTAGTTTACGATAGACTTTGTCAATAAATTTAAATTATCTATGCTAATATTATAAAGTGATAAAGTTTGTGAATTTGTGAGACTATACGGGGTAATCACTGGATCTTCTGAACAGATTTCGAAAATTCTTTTAACAATAGAAAGCCACGTAATTTGTGAGTGTCATGGGCTATATAATAGGTCTTTACCTATGAAATTGCCGTTTTGAATGAAAAAATTTAAACGAGTTTTTTTCATGTATTTTTTATTTGTATTAATCGAAGTAATCACCCATGCAATCAATGCATCTTTGCCAACGCAGTGGCAGTTTATTGATGCCCTTCTTAAATAAATCAGCTGGACGGGAGGCAACAAATTCTTCAAAGGCATTTTGTTCTTGTGTTTGTTGTGAAAAAATTCAATACCCGAGAGGCAGTCTCTCGGGTATTGAATTTTTTTCCCGCCAAGAAGTTATCCAAATTCTGGAAAAAGTAGTAGTCTGTAGGCGCAAGGTCTGGTGAGTAGGGCGGATGACGGAGAGCTTCCAACCCCAGTTCTTGCAACTTGGAGACCGTCTGCTGTGCAGTATGAGGTCGCGCGTTGTCGTGCAGGAGCAGCGGAGACGAGCAATTGACCAATGCTGGTTGGAGATGTGCCAGCTTCTCCATCATTGTGTTCAGTTCTTCACAGTACACATCTGCAGTAATGCTCACCCCGTTTGGTAAGAAGCTGTGATGAATCACACCGGCGCTAGACCACCAAACAGTGACCATCACTTTTCTAGGGGTAAGTTTTCGTTTAGGGCATTGTTTAGATGCTGAACCAGGATCCAACCAACTTGCTGAGCACTTGCGGTTATCAAACAGAATCCATTTTTCATCGCAGGTAACAATGCGGTTCAAAATTCCTTCATTTGTGTGTCTGTTGAGCAGTGCAAGGCACGTCTCGACGCGTACTTCGCGCTGGCGATCATTGAGTTCGTGGGGCACCCATTTGTCAAGCTTTTTTACCTTGCCAATTTGACGCAAACTGCAAGAGTGTCGTCTGCGATGGTATGGCCACATCATGCGCCGCCCTATGGAGTACGTTGGTCGGAGATGCATGAATATGGCTGTTCTTGGGGCTAGGCCCCGTGGTCGCCCTCGCAAGCGCTGGCTGGACGTCGTCAAGTCCGACATGAGAGCCAATGGCCTAACTGAGAAGGATGTTCAAGATCGGGCAAAGTGGAGGAAGCTAAGTAGGAAGGCAGACCCTGGCAATAGCCGGGATTAACGCCAGGTGGAAGAAGAAGAATTTGACGCAAATGGACCAATATTGTTTTGACGCTAACGTCGAAAGCTGCTGGTAATTCAGCCGTAGATTGTGTATCATCAGCTTCCACAATCGCCTTTAATTCGTCATTGTCGACCAAAGTCTTCGGACGACCGCGAGGTTCATTTTTCAGGTCGAAATTTCCAGAACGGAAGCGAGCAAACCAATAACAGGTGGTGCGTTGGTTTGTAGTGTTAGCTCCGTAAACGTCGTTGATGTTGCGTGCCGCTTGTGCCGCGTTGCTGCCATGACGGTATTCATATTCCATAATTACTCGAATTTTTAACGCATCCATGATGACGAAAAAGATTGAAATGCGATGAAAATGTAACACTAATCAATAAACAAATGACTACTTTTGGAGAAAAAAAACCATGTTTTTAAAATAAAATTAATTTGAAATTAGAATTCTTAGCCAAACAAAAATTATTTTGATTTGAAATGGCCAGTACTGCAGAACGGAAATTTCATAGGTAAAGACCTAATATTAACCCGAAAAATACCGCACAACGAAGTGGGCACGGGTCCGCTAGTTCCATATAAATGCAAAGATTTGGCTGAATGGATAGATGTTTGTTTATAAAAGCTAGACAGAACCAACCTTAGAAAAAATATAGCAAAAAAATAATAATACATAGCTTACTTTTTAATGAGCCGAGAGAAATAAAAGGGATTTTTGCAGTTTATTATCAATGAAATTGCGTAAAGACTGAATAAAATAAATCTCGGTGAAGAGCTGAATAAAAATTATACAGACAAGCATAAAAGTAGGTTCTAACGTAGAACTATTTCTGCCCGTGGGCGGAAAATAAATTCTATTGTAAAGGCCACGTCATAAAGATGAATAGCTGCATCCTCTGCTGTGTACTTCATTAACACAGGCTTATTTTATTTATTTAAAAACAATTCACGTTGAGTTGTTGGTCTCTTACAAAAATATCATATTTTAATAAAAAAGTTATACCAATGTTTGATTAAAACCAAATATTTTTCATTAGTATAATCATAATTGGTATTAGTACAATCGTAAAATGTAAAATTCTTTCGTTACTGAGTGAGTTACTGAGAGACAACGCACAGCCGAAACTACTGGTCGCAGAAAGCTGAAATTTGGCATGTAGGTTCCTTGGGGAGTTTAAAGAAGCGAATTAAGTGGTCGACACTTGATTAGTTTAAAAAAAACTTTATTTTAGTCAAGCAGAGTAACAGTATCAAGATAATAGTAATCATTCTAATAATTACACATGTATTTATATTTACTTATTGCTAATTTGACAATATTCTTATAACTACTTAAATGCTATTGAGCGTGGAGGGGGATTTGCTGACGAAGCGAATAGAGTTGGGGTCATCACACTTAACTCCTCCCTCCCTAAGAGAGAAATTATCTAAAGGCAACTCTGTAGTCTTTAGAGAATTTCGTCTTAATCGCTGAGTCAACAGATCTCGTTTTTGAAACAAAAGTCCTATGACGAATACAATTATAATGGCGTAAATGCTTATGGTCCATACACTGATTTTATCACTGACTATAATCGTTTCACCATCACTGACACTATCACTATATTTTGCCTGGTTCAGCAGTTCCTTGATGTCGCCTAGATCTATTCCTCTGAGGTCCATCTGCTTGGCTGACGGGGTGACATCTCTGCGTAGTTCTGGCATCTGTACTGGTGGCAGTCTGAAGGAGACTGAGCTGGTATTCATGGGTGTTGTGATTGTTATATCGGCAATCTGTAACGTACATTGCTGACTTGGTACTAATATGTATGTGCCTCGTAGATTGTGTCTACGGGTCTCATCTTCGCAGTGTTCCGTTGCAGCTATTTCCTTTTTTGTGTATATCAACCAGTGGGTGTTAGATATGGGCTGCACCTTAGTTTCTTCAATCTGCACCTGGTGTTGCTGGCAATTGCTGAAGTTATGTTGTACTAGCATGAGTTGCTGGATACATGTTTCCTCCGCGTACTGTACCACGTTGTCATCAGAACAGAGGTATGTCAGGTCTTCTATTTCATTACAGCCATTGACTACGGATCTGTATTTCGACTTGTTCACTATTAGGTAAGGATATTGGGGTATAATGATATTAGGTTTTTGGGTTATCTGGTTGTAGATTGGGATAGGAATAACTTTATAATAATTGTATGTGTTTTTGTCTATAAGTGGAACTTCTAATATAAATATAATTTTACTATTATCTATATATCCCTTAATTTCTATGTTTCCCTCTAATTTTACTAAATTATCTAATGTTAATGGATAAATTAAGTTATGATGTTTTCTTATGACATTAAGAATATTGAATAATTCTGTGGTATTTACTATTGATGGGTGTAATATGTGCATTTTACTGAAAGTAATAGCAGTTTCCAATTCATAAATAATAGAGTAAATAGTACGACAATTATTTAAAACTTGGTTCATACTATTCATTACGGTTAAAAGGTTAGAGTACTTGGTTTGATTTTGAATAAGTGTTTGGAATTGTTTTATTTTGAAGTTCAAATGCTTAGTATTAAAGTTAATGTCATCAGAAACATTGAGTAATTTATCAAAGGCCTTCTGCATCAATGATACTTTTCGTTCTATTGAATGTTCTCTATTTCCTAGATTACTAATCTCTAAATTATATTTCCTAGCATCTTCGCTATCCAAATTTCCTGTTATTACCTTTATGAGAGACCCTAGTGGGTTTAAGATTCCTCTTTTAGTTCTGCTAGAAGGTAGAATCTGCTTTAACCTATCTTTTGTCAGTTCGATAAATGATTCTATTTGTATTGTCAACCCTAAAAGTTCCCTATGTATTTCACTATTACTGTGACTTATGATTTTTAACTTATTATATTCTTCTATATTATTTTCTAATTGGATAGATAATGAATTTAAATCTATAGTTTTAATAATATCCCAATGATTAGTCCTCATCAGAGCCGTCCCAATCCGAATCGGAGCTATTCCCGGATTCTGGTCCATCCTCTGGATATTCAAGGTCGTCCCTTGATCCGCTAGGGCGAGAAGTATCAACCACCATCTGTGAAGGGCGTTTGACATTTTTTAATGCTACTTTAGTGTTTCTATTTTTAAGCTTAACTGGTACTATGTTACGTTCGGGTTTTCCAGTGACAACAGCTTTTTCGTATCGCGGTAACTCTTTTGCTTTCCTAGTCCTAGTATTTTTCATAAAAATCGTGTCACCGTCCACTATTTTTGGTGGGTCCTCACCTCCTTTCTTGACCCTAACTAAGCTTTTATGTCCGATCATTTGATCGCTTAAATGTTCATAAAGGATTTTCAATCGTTTACGATGATCCTGTAATATTTTTTGCAGTAGATGTTTGTCCCTGTCAATATCAAAGGCATTTCCTGATTCTGTGTGCCCAAAAACTACTTCATGAGGTGTAAAATTTGTCGCGCTATGTATAGTATTGTTATAACCCATGATCGCATACGTCATAACAGTGGTTGCGTCTAAACTAGATTGATCGTATTTTGCTAACCTATATATTTCGATAATTGTGGAATGAAATCTTTCCACTATTGCCATTGAATTGGGGTTGTTAGGTGTCCCTATGTGTTGTTCAATTTTGTATAGACTTAGCATTTCCTTGAGCAATTCGTTGTTAAACTCGGTACCTTGGTCACTACTTATTTTTTTGGGTATTCCATACATACTAAAGTATTTTATTAGAGCTCTCACTACCTCGGGTGTACTTTTATTGGGAATGTGTATTGCTTGACCTAACTTGCTGAATGAGTCTACTACCGTTAAATATTGATTTTTTTCTATATATAATAGATCTATAAAAACTTCTTGAAATGGGCTGTCTGGGGTTTGAGTTAATTGTATTAATGGTTTCAGAGGTTTTCTGTCATACTTCGCTTTCTTACATTCCTCACATGCGTTAATAATAGCTGTCACTGTTTCATTCATATTGCTCCACCAATATGTTCTTTTTAATTTCTTTATAGTCTCTCTAATACCTCTATGACAAGTCTTTCCATGATGATATTTGGTAACTAATTCTTTCTGGTCACTTTCATCTGTAACGTTCACCACTCTTTCAGTACATTCGACAAAGTTTTGGGTTCCCTTTTTGTAAAGTGACGTAATTACTTTAGCAAATGTTTTTCTATGCTCATGGTCTTCAAAGTAAATGAAGTACTTATTTTTGTAATCTATATATTCTTTAAGAAAATTTTTGACTAAGTTTTCGCTGTTTTTAGAAGGCAGGTGGACTTCTATAATTTTTTGTTTGTCGTTTGAAATATCTTTGACACAGATATCATCCCTGTGCCAGGTGAAAACGTGAATTTGCCTATTTTTTGTATCAACCGCCTCATTTAGGATAGGAATACCTTCATGTTCCCTATTTGATATTGAATGTGCTGTGGCAGCGTCGCTTTCGGAATCCGATAATTCTATTGTCTCTATTTCCGGTTTTTTAACGCTTAGTTTTACGATTTCGTCAGTAATATCTTTCAAATGCTGTTGCAATCTAGTTTCCTTTTCATCTACGTTAACTATCAGTGATTCTGAGTCATCTTTCGTTACATTAATTTTAATTCTCGATAAGGCATCTGCGTTTGTATTTTGTTTGCCTTTCTTGTAGTGTATGTCGAAATTATAGTCTTCTAAACGTAAACGCCATCGGGTTAGTTTACTGTTAGGTTCTTTTAATGAATTTAACCATGCTAAAGGTCTGTGGTCGGTATATATTATAAACTTTCTGCCATATAAATAGGGTCTGAAATGTTTGACTGCCCATATTATGGCCAATAACTCCTTCTCTATCGTACTATATCTGGACTCTGTATCACTAAGTTTTCTGCTAGCATATGCAATAGGTTTATCTGATCCTATAGTGCCTTGAGAAAGTACTGCACCTACAGCGAAATTGGAAGCGTCAGTTGTGAGAATGAACGGTTTTGTGAAATCAGGGAATTGTAACAAGGGTGCATGTGTCAGCAACTCTTTGCAGATTTCAAAACTTTTCCTATATTCGTCATTTATCACGATGCCTTTTCCTTTTTTCAGGCATGCTGTGAGGGGTGCGGTTATCTTAGAAAAGTCTTTGATAAACTTCCTATAATAGCCTATTAACCCTAGGAAACTCTTAATTTCTGTCACTGTTTTGGGTAACGGATATTTCAAAATAGCCTCTATTTTGTCATTGTTAGGCTTAAGACCATCCTTAGTGATTGTATGCCCTAAGTACATGACTTCCTTTCGTAAAAACTCGGATTTATCGAGCTGAACTTTTAAGTTAGTTTTTCTGAAGCGCTCGAAAATAGCTCGTAATTTATCTATGTGTTCTTGCAAACTGGTAGAAAATATGATGACGTCATCAAGATATACGAGACAATGTAAGCCTTGTAGACCTCTGAGAACGTTATCCATTGCACGTTGGAAAGTGGCTGGCGCTGTTTTCAAACCGAACGGCATTCTGTTGAATTCGTATAAGCCGAATGGTGTTGTAAACGCGGTTTTCTGCCTGTCTTCTTCCTGAACTTGTAATTGATGGTAGCCAGATGCAAGGTCTAAGGTAGAGAAGTACATACTCTTTCCTAATTTATCAAAAAGATCATTGATGTTTGGCAAAGGGTATTTATCGTCTATGGTTATCTCATTCAAACGTCGATAATCTACGACCATCCTCCACTTCTGTTGTCCGGAGGCATCTAACTTCTTTGGAACAAGGTGGACTGGTGCACTCCAAGGAGAGTTTGATTCCCGGATTACATCGTCCTTTAGCATTTTATCTACTTGACGCCTAATCTCGTCTGTTTGAGCGGGCGGCAACCTATATGCTTTAATATTTATAGGGTCTTCGTTTACCGTTCTAATTTTATGTTTAACTTCGTTAGTGAATGACAGCGGTATGTCCTCACAATAGAAAATATCCTTATATTCTTCACAAATTTTCTGAATCATCGTTCTTTCTTCCTCATTCGTATGGTCTAGCCTTATTTTCTTTAAGTTGTTTGATAATAACTCATCCATTCTGTCTGTGTCGTTTAATTGATTAACTAAGATCTCGCGATGGTTGTAAGGTTCTACCTGAAACGGGCTAGTGACCTTGAGGGTCATTTCTATGTCCTTACAGTTCTGTATGACTGTATACGCATAACCATTTACACAGTTAACTAATGCACAGGGCATCCGAATCCCCTTAGTTAATTCTTTAAAATCTAAAATAGCCTCGCCATTAGTTAAGTTTACAGGAAGTTTTACCCTTAACTCACTACGTGGCGGTAAGATGTAAGTATCTTTCAGTGCCGAAGGATAAACAAAAGGTATGTCAGTATTCCTTGTACACAAAGTTAATGTTTGGTAATCAATTTTTGCATCCAATTGCTTTAATAAATTACTGCCTAATAAACCGTCATAGTTATTGTCAACGTCGTAAATATAAAACTTATGACTTTCGGGGCTTTTAAATATTTTAGGCAAGGGGGTTAAAACAACTTCCGTATGCATACTAACACCATGGGTACTGACTACTTCGAAAGGCTCTCTATATATATTATTTTTAAAATAGTGGTAAGCGACACGCTGACCTATAAATGATCTAGAGCTGCCAGAGTCTAACATAAAAACTGCATTATTTAGCTCTGGAATTATAATGTGAGGCAAAGAACGGTAATTAGTACAATTTAAAATTATTTTTTCTCTCTGTATGAGGCCCTTAGGTAAAAATTTTCAACTTGTTCGGGCTCATATGATGTGCTTGGTTGTGATTCGTAATCAAAATCATTTTCTTCGTTATTATCGTATGTCATAAATGAGTCATTATTCGTATAATTTACGCGTCTAGAACTTGCAGTTCGCATGGTAACATCGGTGTTCGAACCCGAGTTTGCTGATGTTGTATTATGCTCAGGCGTTGTTCGCGTCGCGTTGGCCTGCTGACTCGGCCAAGGCGTTGACCTACTTTGTTGTGGCGGCTGGTTATGAGTGTTATTTTGGTTTCTAAAGGAATTTCTAGATTGATTTAAGTTATTTTGATAATTTGTATTTTCTGTCAAACTATTTTGTGGTGGAGTACTAGATTGTTTTTGTGGGTTGGGAGTACGCTGAGAATTTCCATTGTTGTTAGCAATTTTCCCTTGGGGTTTCAAATTATTTTTATTTCTATTACTTTTAGATTCGTAAACTGCCTGAAAGTTTTGTTCTTCCAACACTACCTTTAGGGCATCTTCTAAGGTGGTCACATTTCTCAACCGTACTAATCTAACTAAATAAGGAGGTAAATTATATAGAAAAACATTCAATGACGAATTAGTATAGATATGTTGTTTGGCTTGACGTAAATTCGCATCGTCTACTGTTTCAATTATTTTCGCAATCAAGATACTACGCAAGTTTTGAATCCTATGACAAAAATCTAAATAACTTTCATTAGAATTTATTTTCATAGACTCTAACTCCAATACTAAGCAATCTTCGGTTCTAGGGTCACCAAAATGTTGAGCCAATAATGTTTTCAACTCTAACCAAGTACTAATACTATCTCGTTCCCCCACTAAGTTCGCGGCTTCCCCTGTTAACTTACTAGTAAGAACGTGGAATAGATATTCATTTTGGGCTTTTCCACCTTGAAATGTATTTATTATATATTCACATTTCTTTATAAAAAGTGGAAGCTGTCTAGAATCGCCACTAAACTCTGGAATAATGTTTGCCATTGTTGACGGAACCTGCATGATTTGATCCATTTTGAAAGAACAAAGCACGAAAAGAGAGAGAAGAAAAATGCACTAAATATCTAACTAAAATTAATATTATCACGCTAGTTATATCGTAATAAAATAAAAGAATGTTATCGCGGTATTGCTCAACCCTCAATAACACAACACATACAATTAAAACAAAGAGGAAAACGATAAAGGAAAATAGAAAGGATAGTGAAGAAGTTTTACTCACAGTCCCGTAGTTACTCCCATCTCCTCCTTGTGACTATTATTGAATACTGCTCCCGCCGATGTGTCTGGTACTCAATGAATTTGTTTGTTCGGAGATCCCTGTTGAACTGTAGAAACAGACGTCCAGCTGCTTGTAGAGTTTTATACGTCGCAAACTGACTACAGAGATCCTACCGGCTGCGCCAATTAAGTGGTCGACACTTGATTAGTTTAAAAAAACTTTATTTTAGTCAAGCAGAGTAACAGTATCAAGATAATAGTAATCATTCTAATAATTACACATGTATTTATATTTACTTATTGCTAATTTGACAATATTCTTATAACTACTTAAATGCTATTGAGCGTGGAGGGGGATTTGCTGACGAAGCGAATAGAGTTGGGGTCATCACACTTAACTAGCGCGAAGAGAGGATTTTTCGAAATTAATACGGGGACGGGAAAAATGAGGTATGCACATGCGAATTCGCGGGAAAAGCTAGTTGGTAACATATAAATATTTAAATTTAATTATCAGTACCTGCATTTTTTTTTTTTTAAATATAAAAATAATACCAAACTCAAATACCTACAAAATTCATCTTTCGAAACAAATTTCAAATTTTATGCATGCTGCATGCCGTCGGTTTAAATGAGACACGTCGTATATTTGCATACTGATGAACTTTTCAGGAGGGACAAAAACTTAAACAAATTAGGTATAATACACATCATTTATTAATTTTATCTGGTGTAACCTCGTAAGATCTAAGTAGACTTTTATATCTTACGAAGTTACACTTAATTAAGGTTTTTAAAGTTTGGGGTGTGCCATTGGGTGTTAACTGAAACGCGGTTTAAACTTCTTTTTTTTTTAAACGCAGTGTTTAATATCCTATGTCCCCCGATCGACCAAAAAACATGGCGGCCGCCGACATTTTTTTTTTTTTATTTGAAATGGGTTTGCTCTTGACTCTAGTCTATGTCAGAGATGACAGAGACAAAGTCTACGATGGAGCGAGCCTACCCAAAAGGAGCCTGTTCACTCTAACTTTGAAGAGATTAGGGTTGTAAGCTTTATTTTACAATAAAACTATTCAATTGGTGTTGCGTCGCGACGGCAATTGCGTCCACATGTTCACAGGTTTAATATGCTTGCTACGAGAGGTCACTGCATTTTTTTTGTCAAATGAATAATAATCGAAGAGGCATTTACGAGTTCACTCCAGAATTATTAGTTTTTGAAACTTTATGTATAAAAATCAAATTTTCCAAAAAAAAACAACCAAGGGCGACTCGGACTCACTCTTGTAGGGTTCCGTACCAATATATTTTTATTATTCATTGTTATAGTGGCAATAGAAAAACACACTTTATGAAAATTTCAACTATCTACCAATTACGGTTCATAAAATACAGCCCACTGACAGACAGACAGACGGACAGTGGAGGTTTAGTAATAGGGTTCCACTGGCATTTGGGTATGGAACCCTAAAAATGGATGTTACGAGGTATCACATCTAGACCGACGATATAAGTCTTAAGGTAGGTATTCGTGCCAATGACCTTGTGCATACAGACGGAGCTAACTACGCCTCTACGCGCCACTCCGCTTCTCCCATTTTATTTTTTATAATAAAAATAATACATGTTTTAAAAATCACAAAACCAAATTGTTTTCGTTTGTATTGAAAAGCAGTAAATATTTTTTTAATCTTTTGATAAAAAATGAAGGAGTATAATGGTTTCATCTCAACGATTTGTAGGTGATTTGGTGTTTTTTTTTTCTTATTATGTGATAGCGATAGACAAGTTTTGGCTAAACCAAATTATGAATCATATCATGATGATTACTGATTATTTTTTTAAATGTGATTTCTCTGGTAGTGCCGACAAAAAACTGCTTCATCTGCACGCTATTTTAAGGTTTTTTTCGAGAGAGCAGCCTTAAGTTTTTAACTAGTTAGCAACGCAAAAATAATACCCACCAACACAAAGATCTGAGTACTCGTAGGTACTCCAACAAAAGGTAACCATTTATCCCCCTGTAAAGTATCCTGATACCCAAAACCAAGGCCGTTACCATGGCAACAGTCTTAATAACAAGGTATCCCTACCCATACAAAATCGGTGAAAGTAATCAGGTATATAATAAACCTTACCTTTATCAACTGTTGTTCTCATATTATCTATTTATTAACTCTGAAAGGTCACTATTGATAGTGGAATTAATAACCGTATGAATATGTGTGAAGGGATTAGATAATGATTAATTGGAGGCTTTGCTTGAAGGAGATAATCATGAGGATAAGGGTTAAAACAAGGTGTGACATGTTGGTTACCTTTGATGTTTGTTTTGAGCGATAGATAATACAGCGCTATCAGAAATTCATGCTTAATATTTAGCTGGAGAGTTTGTTTGTTTGGTTGAACGTACTAATCTCAGGAACTACTTTGAATTACTATATTGTACTGTGTATAATTATGTAACTGAAATGTCATGGTTGTATTTTAACATTTATTTATAATTAAATCTGAAAATGCCCTACTCCTACGATACAGGTCTGCGTACCTAGTGTAGGGGCCGGAATACTGTTAAAGTTCTCGATTGTACAACCTTTTGTCTACATGTGCCATGTATTTTCCTTGTTTGTTGTTGTTGTTTTCTAATAAATTCTAATTCTAAAAAAAAACTAAATTGAAAAATTGGTTTAGTATTGAATAGTTTATTAACTGCGCAAGGTTATATGCTATATAGATAACCAGAAGCCCTATAGAAGCGCAGGAGCGAAGTTGTGCAGGTCAACTAGGAATATACGTGTAATCTTTCTGACCAAATTTCATTCGCAATAGCCAATCTCAAAAGAGGCATGCATTCAGGAAGTATATAGTGTTTGCTATGTACTGTGGTACCAGGAGTTATGGTGTCTAGTGGGACCTATATAAATAAAATGCTGTTTGCACTTTAAAGGATAACTAACTATATTTATTGGGCCTTGGGTTCAGAAGTCATTATTTTAATTATCTTCTAATAATCTTTTTAATTCTTCTAAAGCTTTCATCGATAAAAAGGCATCCGAGGATGATGCCTGCTGGGGCTGCGGAATCTGTTCAAAAGGGGTGCCGTAGCCTTGGAACACAAAGGGCACCAGGAGGAACACGGATGGGTTTTAGTCAGTAAGAGTCTGACACTTCCTCTTGCTTTACCCAGAGCAGGAGGAGTCATTTGATGATTTCCCATCCTTAAAAAAAAAAAAAAAAAGTATGATGATCCGAGGATGTGTTATAGTATACAGGAGATTAAGGCGACGATATACGCCAGCGACCTTGAGGGAACAAAACGCGCAATCGTTTAATACCCGCGCGATAGTATTTACCTTATTATTCTATGACTTAAAAAAAATAGCCGTATATCATAACGCAGATAGTTAAATTGTCTTTGAAATAGCGTAAATTCCATTAAATTACGCCCGGTGGTTTTGGTCAGATTGTCATTTGTATTAAAATTTTCATAATTATATCAATTTATTAAGGAAATAGTGTAGCGTAACAATATATTTATTCCAAAATATTACGACTAGCCGTATAGACGTGATTCTCAATTTAAAATCAACTAATCTCAGGTTTCTCCAACTTAAATATCAGAATCCTAATTCAATTAATTTTTAAGCAACGATTTCACATTCGCATGTCAGTCGCTATCTGTCAAAAATGTATGATGAATGCTTTTTTTGACAGATTTAATGCGAACGTTGCTAATAAATTAGTAGAATTGACCCTCAGTGCACTAGTTGACCCGCGCAACTACGTCTGCATCACAATTTTCATTAATGCTCCGCTCCTATTGCTCCTATTATAGCCTTTCTCGATAAATGGGCTATCTAACACTGAAAGAATTTTTCAAATTGGTCCAGTAGTTCTTGAGATTAGTGCGTACACGCAAACAAACAAACAAACAAACTCTTCAGCTTTATATTTCAGTATAGATATAAATAGATAAGAGTGTACGCTAGCACAGATGTACTCTCCACTCAAATCCATTACGCTCATCATCCAATAAGACAGCGATCTGACTCGAACGAGGACGATCCGGCGCAAGACTACGTGCTTTACGAGCACGGGGTGTGACAACTCCTACTTCCGAATTCCGGACTGAACGCATAAAAATTTGTTCCTGGTAGAAACCAGAACAAGGAGAACCAAACGATTACGTTTTGGGCCTAAATGTAACGAGATGAAAAAGGTTGAAAGTTCTGTAATCTGAGAGCAGATTTATTAGAGGTTTAGTAAAAGTAAGGTTATGGTACACTACAATCTTTAACAAAGGTTGATTCCTGAAGTGCTCACTAATGTTTATTATGCCTTTTTAGTGGAAAACGTTTGAAGTCATATAAATAAACCTGCTATGATGGTAGCTGATTAGATGAGGTTATGCTTACAGACTGAGGTGAAAGCCATTGTCGAATCACTGACAGAATTGTTTTATCGGGTCGTCAGCCTAGTGTATTGCAGTGAATAGTTGCTATCCCACAATTCACACAGCGATATTTCATAGATATATTTGCAACAATATCCAATCCATAAGCCGGCGGTAAAATCCCAAAATAACAATTTCAAGTCAGACGTGTCAGCGATCTTTGGTGTCCAGAGTAAAAACAAGGTTCGTACAATGTAGGCAGAGTCGGAATTCGTAAAAACAAAGCAGTGGTCGTTGAATATGAAAATAATCGCGAAAGCACTTAAATCGGATCGGAAAACACGAAACAGCACTGTCTAGTGTCAATGTCAATCGGCTGTCATTCCAGTGACATAGACTAAAAATAAAAGATTTATTTAAATCGATATGAAACCTATAGTCAAAATGTTGATTTTTCCGTAACTTATTGATATTTTATTTACTAACATGACTGTGATTACATTACATTGCATTTAAGTTTATATAGTGCATTAATTGACGTTGAGTTAGTTACCTAGTGAAAAGTTTTTCTTTTTTAAATAGTGTAATCGATTCTTCAAAATCCATTATCTCACGGAAATTGAGAATTGAAGTGCTTTTTCATGTGTTAAGATAATATATATGACTAATTTTTTAGATCAAATCTCATCTTATTACATCTTGGCCTACCGTTTTCCATCTCCTTTCCGTGCGTTCAAGCGTTTGCTTTATATCTATTATTGGAAACAGAAGTAGCTCATCATTTAAGATCCATTAGTATTAGTGTTATGATCCGTGATGCTTGGCAGCTGGGCTCAACCCATTTGTCCTTTGGTGCTTATTTGGCCTAGCTCTGTACTATCTCCTGCTTAATAAGGATCAGTGGAAACTCCGGACTCCTACTGCAAAATTCCTAATAGAAAATGCCAGTTACGCTTTTCAGTAGTAATGAATCAGTGGCTTAACGTCACTCAAAGTTCAACGTCGCCAACGTGAAAGAGCTTCTAGGAAAAATATACGTCTATCTCAGAAAATGAAACTATTTTTTTCCCTCTTATAGGTTTTGTAAATGGTTCCTTGCTTAAGTACTCGTACCTAATATATTTTACAATAATACGACCATCTTACCTTTCAGGCATGGTAATAAAAACAATATAAGGAAATATTTTCTAATCAAGAAATAAAAGAAAAATGCATGTTGTGGCCTCTTGCAATGGAAAGAGTACATTCACTAAGCACCAAAATGTAATATGATGATGGTAATATCTTTGGTTGAAGATCCTTAATAAATAAAAGTGTTTGCCCACGATCACTAAAAACAAAAAAAAGGTGGATGGTAACAGACAATATTTTTTTTTTTTAATATTTGTTGTCTTGCCAACTGACACGGTTGGAAATGCCTTATTACAGCAAATAGGACAATCTTTGGTTACGCCAAATTTAATTTTAAATAACTTTTACCACAAAGCGTTTTCCTTATTGTACCGAAATGGAAGTGAGAATAGTGAATTTCCGTTCTACGACTATATTTAGAGATCTTAAGAATGTTCGCACCCACGCTTTTATTTGTTGCCGATAAAGGTTTTGAAGTTTGCTTTGTTTTCCGTTTTACAAGACAATGCTTTTTGGACACCTTTTCTTTTTAAAATGTAAAATCTAATCAGGTTTAGTAACTATTTATCCTAATATAAAAACTCTTCCGTTTACTGACTGACAGACGACGCACAGCCGAAACTACTGGTCGTAGATAGCAGAAATATGGGTCATGGTATACGAAACGGGGCACTATGAAAAAAGACAGAAAAATTTCACCCAAAAACAACGCCTAATCAAGCCTTCGGGATCCGGTGGGATGTGGGTGTACTAGGGTGGGGAAACACCGGGGGACGACCTAAGGTCAATGACCTTGACCCCAAGGTCAAGGTCAAATTAAAAAGACGCAGACACGGTATGCTTTGAGGTCAGTGACCTTGACCCAAAGGTCAGTGACCTTGACCCCTAGGTCAGTGACCTTGACACCAAGGTCAGTGACCTCGAGAGTAAGTCGTGACACGGCGTACGTAAAAAGACGCTGACACGGGGTACGCTCGAGGTCAGTGACCTTGATACCAAGGTCAGTGACCTTGACCCCAAAGCCAAATTAACAAAGACGCAGACACGGGGTACGCTCGTGGTCAGTGACCTTAACCTCAAGGTCAGATTCATAAAAACACCCCTTTTAACTTAACCTGTCCAAGTCGGAGAGTCCCAAGTCTCGAGCTCACTTCGCTCGCTCTTGGACTAAGTTGCTTAAAGGGCAAAATCGGAGACCCGCTTCGCGGGGCTTAATGGTCATAAAAAAATAACCACGAAGGGGATGGCGGGGTCTGTTCGCTCGCTTTGCTCGCTCACTAGACCCCGCCATCCCCTTCTAACCTAACCTGTCCAAGTCGGACTGCCCCAAGTCTCGAGCTCGCTTCGCTCGCTCTTGGACTAAGCGTCTTTTAAAAGATATTTGCCGCTTATACCCGGGAATAGGGAGACGGGGTATCCGAGCGACTAATTGTGGATGCAGGTCATGCCGTTAGCTGCCCGCCATTTTTTTGTTCGTCATGAAAATTTTTCCAAGTCCTAGACGCCTTCATAAAGAAGGCTAAATTTTGCCTCCAATCTCCGCGGTCATTGACCTCACAAAAAAAAAACCCGGGAAAAGTTGTTTCTTTTGATATTCTACATACGATAAAACCATAAAAAGTAACTATTATTATGTTTGAAAAATTCATTTTTTTTTTTTTTTTACTAATGATAGGCACGCGTTTGACCGCTATCTCACCTGATGGTAAGCGAGGATGTGGTCGAAGATGGAGCACGCTTGCCTAGAAATAACCTATTCACTCTTGATTTAAAGACTCCCAGGTTGTAGCTATCAGGAAACACAGACTCCGGCAGGGAATTCCACTCCTTAGCTGTACGCACTATGAATGTGTTCCCAAAACGTTTTGTGCGTATGGGTGGGATGTCCACCATATACCGGTGGCGCATCGCCGTTCGTCTTGTGGTCCGATGATGGAACGGGCTTGGCGGAATTAAATTATGCAAAAAAAAATTCTAAGTGTTTTTTCCTCAGTGCCCCGTTACGTACACTCCAACCAAAATATGACTTGTAGGTTCCTTAGAGAGTTTAGGGAAGTACTTAGAGAGTATTACCTGATTTTTTTACGGGAACGGGATATGCGCGCCATTAACTTTTGCCTGCGACTTTGTACGCGCATATCCCGTTCCCGTAAAAAAATCAGGTAATACTCTCTACTCAAATTCAAAAACGTTTATTTCAATTAGGCCATTAAACGACCCTTTTGAACGTCATCATTACATCTATATTCTATACTAATATATAAAGCTAAAGAGTTTGTTTGTTTACTTGAACGCGCTAATCTCAGGAACTACTGGTCCGATTCTTTCAGTTTTAGATAGCCCATTTATCGAGGAAGGCTATATGCTATAAATCATCACGCTAAGACCAATAATGAAAATTGTGACGTAAACGAAGTTTTGCGGGTCAACTAGTTCAAAATAATAGGGTAGATTCTTATGGAGAAGAACGGACAAGAAACTCCGTAGTTACTCTTTTCAAATCAATGATTTACATGTACTGTGGTATACAAAACTTTTGTTAATATATTATGTGAGGATCATGAACCAAGAGTATGCAAAGGTAGACTTATTAATTTTCTAAATAAGTACATGGTACTCACATATTTACAAATATTGGAACCATTAATTAGCAGAATGTGAGTGAACAGAAAAATTAAAACCCAAAATGAAACAGTAGGTACAACTTTAAAGTAAATACATAAACCAACCAGTTTGATCTTGTCTCCACCATTGATTGTCCTATGGAGCAGGATCAGCATGTTTCCAAGCATTCTTATCCTGAATGTAATCTTCTAATTTGTAATATGATTGTTTACAAAGTGTGCTTTTAATGTAGGTATTGTAAGAAGCCCAGACCTTTCTTATCAAAGAGTTTTTTGGAGTTCTGTACCTTGAAAAGGTCTAAGCAGAGAGGACTCTAATTTTTTTCTTTGAAACAGTAGCGTAGGTCCTTAGGAGCCCATTCCACGTTTCACAGACCCTACTACGTGGAAGAAATAATCATAGGAAACGTAATGTGTGGGAGGACCACGTATCTGTGTGGGTGGGATTTTACTGCGTTGGCGGGACAATTTATTGTTAAAGGGCAAAGCCGTGATGAGTTTGAACAGCTCTATAACGCGCGAATTGTGTTAACATAGTGCAGTTACTGGATCCAAAACAAGTATCTTTTTTCATACACCCTCACCACTCTTTTCTACCATTGCTAATAGGTACGTGTTAGAGATTTCAGAGTTCATCATCGGTACCCTCTCAAATAATTTAAACTGTAAACAAAAATTTTAAACAGTAAACGTATTAAGGCACATTTGACATCTGTTACTAAGTGTTCATCATATCAGCCAATTGCCGTCCACTGCTGAACGACGTACGCCTTCCCCAAAGAGCGCCCACCAGACCGGTCTTGAGTAGTCCGCATATATCTGCTGCCAGCCACCTTCTTCAATTCATCTACCTATCGTTGCGCAGGACGTTTCACACTACGTTTACCCATACGCGGTCTCCACTCTAATACATGTCTGCTCCATCGACCGTGTGTCCGTCTATAGACATGACCGGCCCAATTTCACTTCAGCATGCTAATTCTACGCGCTACGCGCTGTTACTAGGTGTTGATCTTACTCGTTTTCATCTTCCTTTTTTCTTTATAAAAAGCTAAACCATCATTCACTTTCTTTTTTCATGTGATTCCTCGAACCCTTATTCCGCTTATCGTATTGGCGCAGTTTGTTCGCTCTCATATTGTTTTCAATAAACGCGATCATAATATCCAATCACGATTCCGCTTAAAAAAAGCAACAATCAAAAACTTTTAGAACTCTCTAACAAAGTAATTGATCCTGAATTAAAAAGATTCAAATTACTCGGACCATTAATGAACTCGCTAACTGAAGAAAATATCCGAGAGATATTGTAATAATTTTCCCGAGAATTCTCTCTTCGTAACTCGCAAACAAGGATGCTTTGTTTAATTAAATTATTCAAGTTTCAAACTTCCAATATGTATTGGATATTAAGAGTTTCTTAGAACAGAAATACTTTGGGAATACCTCACGTTATCATTATGCTAAGCTCGTGTTATTAGAAGTGATGTATTGAGATGTAGGACTAGGCATTTTATATCCATATTTTGATAAACGACATGGTAACATTTTATTGACTTTTGTCTCTTTCACTATCACCTGCGTGAATAACATGCTTCTCGGCAACGTAATACTAAGTTAAAAAGTGTGTTCCAAGTTTCATATAAAACACTATACATGTGAAAGGTGTGTCTTTCACATGTATAGTGCTAGCTGAGTATAATTATGATTGTGTATATTGAATTTGATTAAATCAAGCGTAATAATTAAGTTATATCTAAGTTATACTTAAGTTAAGCGTGACATACTTAGGATTTAATTAGGTTAACTGTCTACCTAGCATCACAACGTTACAGATTTATGCTATATTAATTTATACTAGTTTCCAGAGGGAGCTTAGTTTCGGAAACTTATATTTAAGGTATATATGTAATAGGATGGAGAGATAAAATTGATTGTATATTTTTTTGAATGAAGTGCTCTTCTGAAATTTTTGATCCGATTATGATAATCTGTTAGCAACTAAAACAAGGTGTGTCTCGCGGCGAAATTATCTTCATGTCACAACTGCATGAACTCGTCTTCACACATAGCAATATTATCGCGACGATTCGACAAGTGTCATTGACAAACAGAGGGACTAGCACGAATATTTTTGACGTAAAATTTTACCATAGCTCAATACTCGTTTCGCACATAATATTTAAACACTTTATTCATATTTTTGAATGATATAAATTGTGTATGTCCCATAAAATTAAACCAAAATACTGGGGTTGTAGTTTTTCACATTCAAAATTCACTTACGTTAACGTTACTATACGTCAAAATATTCGTGCTAGGCCCTTTAAACGCTGCGCGGGCCTGCGGACGGCGAGCATTGGGTGGCTCGCCGTCCGATCAGAACCCCCGGGTCGACGCCGCGCTGTATTCCACGCGCGCCTCAAGGAGCTGTCAGCATGGGAGACGGGGCCCGCTAAGGCCAGTGCCTGCCTGAAAGAGACGCCGCAGCCCTGGAACGCAAAGGGCATTGGGAGGAGCATGGAAGGGTTTTAGTCAGTAAGAGTCTGACACTCCCTTCCACCTCGCCCAGAGCGGAAGGAGTCATTTGATGATTCCCCATCATTAAAAATAAAAAGATGGCCCTCTAAACGCAAACTCACAACGATCCACTCGCTCGTTGAACTGTTTAATGGCTTTTAATCCCCGAAAAATGTCTGATTTTGGAAATCCAGTACTTATACAATTCTAAAATGGAAGTGCTTGAAAATATGCAAAACGTAGCAACTCAGAGTAGCCATTTTCATGCTTTTATTTTTTATGGTTCCGTACCCAAAAGGTAACCAATGAAACCCTATTACTAAGTATCTTAGGACTGTATCTTAAGAACCGTAATAGACAGTGGAATTTTCTATTGTCGATATAACAACAAAAAACAATAAAATTAAGTACCTACAGTAGTAAGTTAATTAAGGGACGGATAGTCAGAAGCCAGTAAATCTGATTCCAGTCTTGCCATGAAGTACCGTGTTACCCACTTAATGGGTTGTGGAGGTCTGGTAGGCAGCCGCTCCGCGTAAAATACTGATATTCAGCTAAATCCGGTTTGACTGGAAGCCGACCCCAATATAGTTGGGAAAAGGCTAGGCAGATGATGAGTAAGTCAAGGGAACTCTCATACAGGAAACGTGTTTTCCGGTCCGACTCGCACTTGGCCGTTAGTTTTTATTTTATTTTTATTGCAAAGTGTTTGTTTGAGCTTATCTCAGCTCTGTAGTCAGTTATAAACAGCAGCCTACAAATTCATAACACAATTTATTCGCATCGCTTCACTTTGTCACTCGAAAGGATTATCCTTTTTCCAACTCAACGTTCAGCAGTACAGTGCTCAATGTTTTGATGTTGTGAGTTGTAGGTACAGTAAAAATTTCTTCTTCTCTTGTGTTATTAATAAAATAAAATAGGAGAAGTCTGTACTTGCCTTAAACATGGTATAAAGTTGTTACAGTCAGATATTACTCTTAAGTCCACGTGTTTTTAGCTATACAGAATATGATTATGACACTCTGCCTGCATCTGTGTTTCCAAACGCTTACAACCCTAATCTCTTCAAAGTTAGAGTAAACCGGCTCCTTCTGGGTAAGCTCGCTCCATCGTAGACTTTGTCTCTGTCATCTCTGACCTAGCCTAGAGTCAAGAGCAAACCCATCAAAATAAAAAAAATGTGTATCAATTGCATGCAAAATATTATAAGTTAATATTGTTGTTCAATGTCAAGAATCAATGCAATAATGAAATAGTTTTATGTCAACTTATCCGCATGAATGTTCAAAATATTGTTGTTTATAATTTAAAAAATTTTAATGTCATAAAACATATGTTCTTTCAGCCATTTCAATAATCTGTTTTTAAATGAGTTGCTATTGATACAATCAATTAATATAAACAAAATTCTTTATTATGAAATTTGGAATGTAGGTTCCCTGGGGAGTGTAAGAGAGCACTAAGAGAGAATTTTCCGAAATTTTAGACGAAAACGGGAAAATCATTATATGCGCGTACGAAGTCGCGAGCTAAAGCTAGTCTGTTAATAGAGTATTCCGATATTATTGGATATCAGAACCAGTACGCTGCCACCATGTAATTATGATTTACGCCTACTGCTTTCATAGTGCGGATTGTTGGTCCCTAAAATAGCTTCAGTATCACGTAGGCGGTCCTACGTGAAACGTGATGACTTTTTCCGCTAGAATTTCTGGAGTTTAAATTTATATGTATTTTTGGTAATTTATGCAAAGTTTTTGTGGGAGGAAATTACGGTATTCATATTGAAAATGTGTGCGTAGGTTGGTTTGAAATGAATTTGAAATGAAGTTGGCGGCTTTTTAAATTGTACGAGCGTCTCATTTTTATGTAAATTAATCAGTCTCCAATCAAATCTAAGTCGCACTTTTAAAATTATTATCTATTATTTATTTTACTTTGTGTTTGTTGCTGTTGGGTTGTGTCTGTCGAATAAATATTTTCTATTCTATTCTAAATCCCGTTCAGAGTTCTGAAAGCTGAGCTTTCTTTTACGGCTTTTTAGTTCCACCAACTATCTGGTTTAAAATAAAACTTCAATATTTATTTCCTCAGAGGACGTGATAAAGACGTGACTTAAAGCATATGTGGGAGCTTACGTACGAGTATACGGTATTCCCGTTATTTTTAGAAATATTCTCAGAAGTTTTCTAATGGAAAAAGTTTGTTCTATATAGTATTGAAACAAAACTTACCTAAACGCATAAACATACACGCACAATATAAATCCCTGCCGGAGTCTGTGTTTCCTGATAGCTACAACCTGGGAGTCTTTAAGTCAAGGGCTTCTAGGCAAGCGTGCTCCATCTTTGACCACATCCATTTGAGATGATGGTCAAGCGACTGCCTATCAAAAGTAAAAAAAAAAACAAATTAAGTTTTGAACATTTGGATAAGTAAAAGATATTGCCACGTGTGTTCTAAATAATACATATTATTATATTCGACTGAAACTAAATTAAATTTCCGAATAGTGTCCGTGGACACACACAATTAACGGAATTGTAAAAAATCCAAAATGCTTTCGGATTTTGAGTTTATAATTACATACTAAATATATGCTGCATTCCCATTTCAGTCGCAATGTGTCAAAAATGTATAGAAATTAAGGGTTTGTAGCCAAATTGCGACGGAGATGGGAACGAAAGTTGTTTCTTTTCCATGATTCCAGATGATTGCCATAACGTCAAAAATGTATGGGATTCACAAAATCAATGTCTAAGTGACACGTGGTCAATCGCTTTTTTTAGCATTTCAACAATAGCATTCGCTAGTAGAATGGCACGTTATCTGGAGCTTCAAGAATATTTTGTAAAGGGACTGAGTAATTTCCTTTTCATGAATATATAGTTTTTATCTCATGGTAAATAAGTAAGAAATTATCCCGCAACATTTTGATAGTGGACTCTATATACTAAATTACGACTTTTCCTACATTTCAGGAGTAATGAACGCTGCCGACTACTACGGTCTAGACGAGCTCCGCCGCGCATGCGCCGGCTTCGTGCAATGCTGCATCACTGTGGATACTGTGTGCGCCCTTCTCGCATCAGCTGAGAGATACATACAGTACAAGTGTACCAAGTCACTTGTACAGAAGGTGAGTTTGTTCCAACCATGTTTAATGACTTTGTCCAATGCTGCGTGACCATGAATACGGTGTGTGCCCTCATCACTTCAGATGAGAGGTAAAACAGTACAATTATACCAAGTCACTTGTGCAGAAGGTAAGTTGTTTCCGACCATGTTTAATGACTTTGTCCAATGTTGCATGACCACTAACACAGTGTGTGCCCTCCTCACTTCAAATGAGAGGTAATACAATACAAGTGTACCAAGTATCTTGTGCAGAAGGTGAGTTGGTTCCGACCATGTTTAATGACTTTGTCCAATGTTGCATGACCACTAACACAGTGTGTGCCCTCCTCACTTCAAATGAGAGGTAATACAATACAAGTGTACCAAGTATCTTGTGCAGAAGGTGAGTTGGTTCCAATCACGTTTAATGACTTTGTCCAATGCTACGTGACCATGAATACGGTGTGTGCCCTCCTCACTTCAGATGAGAGGTAATACAGTACAATTATACCAAGTCACTTGTGCAGAAGGTGAGTTGGTTCCAATCATGTTTAATGACTTTGTCCAATGCTACGTGACCATGAATACGGTGTGTGCCGTCCTCACTTCAGATGAGAGATAAAACAGTACAATTATACCAAGTCACTTGTGCAGAAGATAAGTTGGTTCCGACCATGTTTAATGACTTTGTCCAATGTTGCATGACCACTAACACGGTGTGTGCCCTCCTCACTTCAAATAAGAGGTAATAGAGTACAAGTGTACCAAGTCTCTTGTGCAGAAGGTGAGTTGGTTCCAACCATGTTTAATGACTTTGTCCAATGCTGCAGGACCATGAACACGGTGTGTGCCCTCCTCACTTCAGATGAGAGGTAATACAGTACAAGTGTACCAAGTCTCTTGTACAGAAGGTGACTTGGTTCCAATCATGTTATACGGCTACGTGCAATGCTGCATCACTGTGGATACTGTGTGCACCCTTCTCGCATCAGCTGAGAGATACATCCAGTAGAAGTGTACCAAGTCTCTTGTGCAGAAGTTGAGTTGGTTCCAAACATGTTCTATGGTTAGGTACAATGATGCATGATAATGGACATGGTTTGAACCCTCCTCGAGACACCTGAGAGATACATACAGTACAAGTGTACCAAGTCTCTTCTGCAGAAGGTGAGATGGTTCCAATCATGTTATACGGCTACGGGCAATGATGCATGACAATAAACACGGTGTGTGACCTCCTCACGTCAGCTGAGAGATACATACAGTACAAGTATACCAAGTATCACTTGGACAGAAGATAAGTTGGTTCCAATCATGTTTAATGACTTTGTCCAATGCTACATGACCATGAATACGGTGTGTGCCCTCCTCACTTCAGATGAGAGGTAATACAGTACAATTATACCAAGTCACTTGTGCAGAAGGTGAGTTGGTTCCAATCATGTTATACGGCTGCATGCATGACAATGGACATGGTTTGAACCCTCCTCGCGTCAGCTCAAGTCGGATACCAAGTATCTTGGGCAGAAGGTGAGTTGGTTACAATTATGTTTTCCGGCATTACAAAGTCAAGACGTGTAACAGGATCAAAGGAATTGAAGTTCAGGTTCAAGTGAAGAGAGATGTTAAGGTTATAGACATGAGCAATGGGTGTCCCTGATTCTCAGACAAGATGAAGAAAAAGTTCCGTTTCACTGAACATTTCAATTGGCGTTTTTGAATTTTACTCGGTGCATATTACGACCATAAGGACTGACTAAAAGTAAATTAATTTGACTGCTTAATGATTGTGACTCATAATAATGAGCTGCATCCTTGATCAACTTTCTTAGCTTTAATCACTACGCTTGCTGTTAATAAGTTATTTTTTTTGCTAGTAGGTTAAAAATAACTCTTTTACACGACAATAACTCTTTTAGTGTTTCATTTAAAAACTCAGTTTAAAATTAAATGGGACTAAAAAACAATGTAAATACAATAATCATTATTACTAAATTAATTGAACCATTAGTTTAAGCAGTAGTCTATTTGTTTTAAAGTTTGTGTAAAAAGTCACATCAAGATTGATTACCTTTACTATCTAAACCTTTCCAATAGATTATGTTTTTTATCTGTAAGAAAAAAATATTTAAAGTTTACACGTCTACGTATCTTATCCCACTCTCCTGTCGCAGGTCTGCTGGAAGAAATTTCTTATGAAATAAGCAGTACCTTTGTGCTCTTCTCACTGTATAAATTTTCGTTTTTTAAGTATATTGTGTGTACATAAATAAATAAATAAATAAATAAATAAATAAATAAGTAAATAAATAAATAAATAAATAAATAAATAAATAAATAAATAAATAAATAAATAAATAAATAAATAAATAAATAAATAAATAAATAAATAAATAAATAAATAAATAAATAAATAAATAATCATCATCTGCCTAGCCTTTTCCCAACTATATTGGGGTCGGCTTCCAGTCAAGCCGGATTTAGCTGAATACCAGTATTTTACGAGGAGCGGCTGCCTACTAGACCTCCACAACCCATTAACTGTTTAACACGGTACTTCATGGCAAGACTGGAGTCAGATTTACTGGCTTCTGACTATCCGTAACGACTGCCAAAGATCTACAAATTACAGCCGGGACCAACGGCTTAACATGCTTTCCGAGGTACGGAGGAAACTCGGTATGTTAAGATGGTTACCCATCCACAGACCAACCTTGGCAAGCGTTGCTTAACCTTCAAGATCGATCCGTGCGGCTGTTATTAGCTAGCCACGAGCTCCTCAATATAAATAATGTTATGGTCAAAAGACGTGAAAACCACAAATAATGATTCCAGATTTCTCCACTATTTTTCTACATCAATGTCAGTAACAACGTAAGATCTAATGAAAATATGTTTCATTTGCAGGTGTTGGAGTTTGTAGATGAGCATGGCAATGAAGTGCTGAACCTTGGATCTTTTACTCTGCTGCCCCAACATGTCGTGCGGCTAATACTGGCACGGGATGAATTGAGGGCTGATGAATTTACCAAGTTTCAGGTACGATATTTTATTTTTAGGGTTCCGAACAAAAAACGAACCCTTATAGGATCACTCGGGTGTCTGTATGTCTGTCTGTCTGTCTATTACAGCCAGTTTTCTCCGGGTCCACTGGACTGATTCTGTTGAAATTTAGTACATACACCCAAACACGGACGCGTTACGTAAATTATTTATTTTTTAGTATAGGGGTCACTTTAGGGGGTCAAACTAGAAATTTCAAAAAAAAGTTTCAATAAAATAAAAAAAATAAATGAATTGGTTCGGAACCCTTTGCACGCGAGTCTGACTCACACTTGACCAGTGTTTTTATACAAATAACAGTTACCATTATTTAAAATTATCCATTGATTTCGGATGAGGAAATTGTGCAACAGTATTGGATTGTGTCACTTATTTTATAGCAAAGAAAGATACTGGTAAAACAATCTTTATTGTAATTACAATGAGCGGTTTTTTCGCTAAAAGAACTGGTACTTTGCGTTTGTTTAATATTCTTAATGATCCATGTACAAAAAATACAGCTACATCAAAGTTTCCACTTATTCCACAGGCTCTTGAAAATATACATATCTTCAGTGTTTTGAAATCAATATTTCAGCTAATGACACATCCTAAACATTTCCAGGCTGCCCTGATGTGGAGCAAGAAGTATTGCGACACAAACCAGAACATGAATTTGAAGGAAGTCATCGGCAACTTTCTGGAGTACATCCAGTTCCACAAGATCCCTGCCAATGTGCTGATGAGGGAGGTCCACCCACTCGGCCTGGTACCTTATTCCATCATCATGAATGCGCTGGCGTACCAGGTGCTGTTACGAAACATATTCAATTATTTGTTTAAGATTGGGCTCATGTGTCTTCCTTGGCAAGGCAGAGAGTAGTTTAAATATCTTTGTGTGCTCCGATCGAATCGATTTAATATTTCAATACTCACGTTTTCTTTCTGTGCTGCTACTGAACTATTCTTCGCTGTTAATTTATAAACACATTCTTGCAAGTAGATTATCTAGCGATGTCTTACACCACAACTACTGCTTTGTTCTCTCGTTTTAAGACAGTAGCCAAATATTTAAATAACTATCAGAAATTAATTGATATCTATTCTTCTCTGTGTAAAATGCTTTTGCCTTTAGTAGTAGTGCATTGAATAGAACGCTGAAACCGCTGTTGTTGCAGGCAGACCCGGCCAGCGTAGATCCAGGCAAACTCTCTCCAGCGCGAGTCCGACGCGCTGGCCGCTCCATGTCCGTGCAGTCTTCGCTGGATCCCTATGGGTCCAATACCACCCTCTCCTCTACCGGCTCGAGCGATGTTCCGTCGTCAGACTCTCGGCACAACTAACGCGAGGGGAACCTCCCCCGTCCTCCTCCCGAACCTACCCCTGGCCCTTCCTCAGCTCCTGTTCAGCCCATTCCCGCACCCCCCACGGACAAGCCTCCGGAGAAACTCGGACTTTTCTCCTCCATCAAGCGTGCTGCTAGTAAGAAGTTCGGCGATCGACGCTCTCCCACACCGAAAACGAGGGAGCCCCGATCCAAGTCGGATTCTGTCAAGCACGCAGCTTTAACACGACAGGTCTCTGAAACGGTGGGAGCGTCAGGAGACCCAACGTTCGAGCGTTGTAGACCGAGGAAGCGGGACAGTGAAACAGAGTTTCCAGTCCGCAAGTCCACTTCAGAGATATCTGAGAGTTTCCCCTTCGTGAGGCGTGCGCTAGCTGAGATAGAAAATGGACTTAATTACTTTAGGAGGTCTATCGCGTCAGATACGACTGAACCAAAGCCTCCATTATTGAGGACTGAGCCAGTAGTCGTGGTTGCAGCGGCTGAGGATGATGAGGTGCCCATGTCGCCGCCACCCCAGATGGGATTGAAGGAACGCCGAGGTTCTCGTGGGTCACCGTGTGCTAATCTTCCACCGTTGACCTTACCACCAATTACTCCGGAACCCTCGCCCGGGCGGCTGACTCCGAATAGACTTTCTCCGCAAAGACCACAAGAGCCAGCGTCGGCTCCAGTGATGCGGAATCTTCCAGCGCCCCGACGCACGAGAACTCGATCTGAGATGCCACCTGATCCTCCTCCGCGTTCGCCTCAGACTCCTCGCCCAGCGTCTGTGTCTCCAAAACATACATTTGCATTCAAAATAGTACTGAAAAAAGTAGAAAGTACTCCAAATACATCATTTGATAGACCGGACCAATGAGAGTACCTCCTCTAAGCGCGGCCGTTGTTATACGGTGGGGTACTCGAGGTTAATGACGCGCTTTTCTCCGTTTTCTAGAAACAGCTAGCATAGATTAGTTAGCGGCGATGACGAAGACTCGCCAATGAATATTGTATTGAAATCAATGACGCTTCGGAAACTTCTTCGTATTCTTATGAATTCAGGGGCTGGTCCTCTGGTTGGTCGTATCGACATTGTGTGTCGGACATTAAATTTGGCTGTATGATAAGGTAAAAGAATTGAAATTTATATGGTTCATATACTTGTTGTTAATAAATAATACACGATGAATATTTATTCATGAGTGCGTTCGAGTGGTGTATGATAAAGTGTGTGAAACTTCACGTGAAGAAAATATTTTGTGTGAAAAAAATATGGATTAATGATAGGTCTTTTTCTATGTTTTTCGATAAATTTCAACCACAATGATGTTCGCAAGTCTCCTTTTTTATCATGAATGTGTATTTCATAGTCTTCTGTAACATTTTTGTCTGTCTAATGGAGAGTTCTAATATATCACATAATGCTATGTACTTTTATACGGACACTGACATAATGGACAGTCTAAATGTATTTTCGATGTTATACAAATTGTTTGACGTGAAAGTATTTTTATAATATTGTATATAGATGGAGATGTTTGTTGTTACTTCGATAGCAGTTTTGAAATTATTATCTTCTTTATATTATGCTTTTATCATCACAGAAATATACATATCTGAAGTTTTTATATTTAGTTCACATTATTAGTTTATACTCATTTAAATTCATAAAAAAATAGAATAAGATACACGTCTATGATTATTTTAAATTTTAGTTTTTATATATTGGAATATTTGAAAACCAACATTTCGTTTATTATAATAGGTATATATTATTCAATACGTGTTTAAACAAATAATAAAGGCACAATAGTTGTTGTGATTTGTGTGAATTCATCATTGTCTATATCAACCCTCTCCAAAATAGATGATAACTTTTTAATTCTGGCTTTTATAAAATATGCAGTAAGTTCTTGTAAATCTGTCTTAAGACATGAGTTTTTTTCTCTCTTTCTCTAACTGTGCCGCCTTAAAAACTGAATTTAATCTCATTTATACGAAGGCAGATTTTAAAAACAATTTGGATAAAATATTTTTTTTGCCAAAATAAGATTATCCAAAAACCGCAGCCAGAATTATTATTTTAATATAATAAAATGTGTTGTTGTATTGATTACCCGTGTGTTACTTTGCCGTTATCAATATAAATGTATAGATAGGTAATTCACAATTTTTTAAACAATTTTAAATCAGTGTTCTGTATTATGTAAGTTAAGCTGCTCGTAGGGTCCGAACAAAAGTTACACGACGTTTTATTTTTATTTACTTCTCTGTTTGTTTTATTTTCTATAAATATGTGTAGGTATGTTAAAACCTATAAATTTGTTTTTCAATATGTCAGTTTTCTTGTGAAGCAAAACTATTGTCTCTTGACTGAAGGTATGCTGCTGATATCTCTCTTGATTTCTGATAATTCATTAATACTTTTATAAAATGAATTGTCATTTAAAGGCAGATTGACTACAATCCGCCTAGCCTTTTCCAAACTAAATATGTTGGGGTCAGTAAAACTGGATTCTGCTGAATACCAGTATTTTACAACCTATCAGACCTCCACAAGTCCACAACCTGCTCCGTCATAACATTTAAAGATTTTTTATTGGCTGAAGCCTAAATAATATTCAAGATGTACAACCAGTATTGTATTGCTTTTGATCGGACACCATAGCAAGTTAATACGTTATACCATATCGATGTCGACTGGAATTGTACCAAAATACATAATATTTGCTGTACGAAACATTGTGTTTTTTCTAAATAATATTATTGTGTAAATAATGAAAATTGTGGTCAAGAAGATGAGAAATCGGTGTTCTTGCTATACATACTTGTGTTTTATTTATCATTTCCTATAGTTCCTAATGACAAGGTTCAATCTTTTTGCTGATAAATTAAAAGTACAGCTAACCACAAAGTTCAAATAGAGCAATTTCGATTTCAGAATAATTTAACTTTCTTAGAGCAACAGTTTTACTGACTTTACATGGTTAAATAACTTTCATGCGTTATTTTAATATTTTATAGGTTCCAAAACCAAGAAATGTATGTGCGTATGGGAGATTTCTTCTCTGCTACTATCCAGTCTATCACAAGGCTGTATCTTTATACTGTTATAGACGGACAAATGTACAAAGAGCCAACAGACACGGACAGATTTTCTTGGCTTCTAACAGTCCGTAACAACTGTCAAAGATGTACAAATAACAGCTGGAACCAACGGCTTGACGTAGTCTCGGTACGTGATGGAAGGTCACCCACTCACATACCGATCTCGGATTTCAGCTGTTTTACGGATAGTAGCGGCATCAATGCCGCCACCACAAGAAAAACTAACAAATCGAAATTTGTACGGCAACAAAAAGTAACGCAGTGCCATCTATCTCGCCAACAGCGAACTACTGAATGAAATCCTGCATCGCGATATCAGAGAGTTTGTGCAATTTGAATATGAACAACAGTCCGAATATCAAGTATCGGGCAGTTGCCCACCGGACAAAACAACCGTCTGGTAGGAGGATCGTCGCTTTTCTATAAAATCTGGTGGAACTTTAAGCCCTGTTCCGCATAACCTCTATTCAGAGGTCAAGAAATCTGACACCAGTCTTGCAAAGGGGTTACCCAGTTGGGTACTAGGTGGCGTAAATTAGATAAACAGGTACTCAGATGCATCTAACCAGACTGGGTAACAACCCGGACAAAGTTGCAGTGCCGGATTAAGCCAGCGTGGGCTCTGTAGTAAATTTTACCAAGGGGCCCCTAAACCAATTACAGCTTTATTATTTCTCACGGGCCTCGGGGCCCTTATAAGCACCTGAACATTTTTTCCAACATTGCCTGTATAGACCGGATTTGGGGCTGTTTAGAGTCAGACGGTATCGTACCTTGAAATAATAAAAGAAAGAAAACGAGTTTATGTGCGCGAAGTATATGCCAAACTAGTGACTTCATTTGCACAAAACGGCTATCGCAGTGTATAGGAGGCTAGTATCTATTATATTATCTGTGGTAGGAGTTAGGACTCCTATGTGAGTTGATCCAAAAGTCACTTCGCTGGTTTTCAGCAACATGTTTTTGTAAATCCAAGTGTGGGACCCCCCAAGACCCGGGGCCCGTAGTATTTGCTACTTTTGCTACGTCGCTAATCCGGTACCACTTCATTTACCGGTGGCGTTTATTTTCTTCCCACAATTTAATTGACAGATTATAATAGAGTGCTCTTACGAAACTTCAGTCAAAGAAAAGTGAACAAAAGTTGTTTCTTCAAGCTTGAACAAAGTGTGCTGGTAGGGTTGAAACGTCAAAGGTTGTAAACTTTTCCTTTTAACATCAATCAGCGAAAGACAAAGTGGTTACTTTGATGTTGTATTATCATCATTATTGTTTTACGTATAATGCTACGGCCACACTGTAATATGGCAATAATGGCCATAATTGAAACAAAACTAACTAAAACAACACCAATTGTGGCCATAAATATTCCCATATTACGGTAGTGTGGCCGTACCTTAAAGGAGGTCGTCATTACAATGATTGTGAAAGGTCTTAAAGGGTTTGAACATTTTTATATGGAAGCTGGCATAACCCCCAGTAGCCATTTGGATTATATTGTTTTTACATTTGGAACATTATATAGGTAGAAGACTTTTAAACAAACAAAACATGTTCGGAACTTGGTGACTCAAAATGTCACGTTGCTGAAATATTTAGAAATAAGTCACCATGTGGCATTTTCAGGGCACCATGTCCTCACATTTTTATGTTTGTGGAAGTGTCATCTACCCTCATATGCATGTAAGATGCGCCGCAACTTAAAAACGAAAACAAAACGGCTGCAGGTGGGCTATGCCACAAAGGTTATATCCCCTTAATAAATTGGGCTGAACGATTTTTTAAATACAGCAAAAGTTACCGACTGAAGTAAAGTAGTACCAGCTCAATATTCTTATATTTTACAGACTTAAAATAAATTAAAGAAATAGTAAAATATTTATGCATCTAAAATATAAGAACTAAATCACGTACTTCTACTTTGACTTTAAATAGAATTTAAACTGTCGACATTGACCTCTTTTGTCGACCATTTAAATTAGACATGATGTTTTGATGATCACCTGATGAATCAATACCCTATATATAAAATTCTTCCATTGATGATCATGATGTGCTGGAGTGCAACAACTATAGAGGAATAAAGCTTATGTCACATAGTATGAGAAAGTCTGAGAAAAAGTTATTGAAAGACGGTTGAGAGAAGAGAGTGAAATCTCACAGAACCAGTTTATTAGATAGAGCGACTGGCCTGTTGGTCTAGTGGTTAGTGACCCTGACTGCTATGCCAGAGGTTGTGGGTTCGATTCCCACCCAGGACAAATGTTTGTGTGATGAGCATGATCATTTGTTCTGTGTCTGGGTGTAGTTTATCTATAATATGTATGTATTTAGAAATATATAAGTATGTTTATCAGTTGTCTAGTACCCATAACACAAGCTCTGCTTAGCTTGGGACTAGATGGCGTTGTGTGATAGTTGTGTGGAATAATATATATATATAGTTAAGATTTATACCTGGTCGGGGTAAAACGGATGCCATTTTCGCTATCCGCCAGCTGTGCGAGAAATATAGAGCTGTGCATAAAAACCTGCATATGGTATTTTTTGACCTCGAAAAGGCATATGACCAGGTGCCTCGAGAGGTTTGTGGTGGGCCCTTAAGGAGAAAGGTGTGCCTAGGAAGTATGTGCAGTTGATTCAGAAAGAAAGAAAAAGCGTTTATTTGCGCCAAGCATGACGCATACCAAAAAAATAAAATAGAAATTAAATAACACTTAATTTTAAAAATTGGGAAGATATGCGTCATATCCGCGCAAAACGGCCATCGCTCAGCATAATGCTGGGACTCGTTTGATATACAGTCGAAGAGTACTCAAATCCGGCCCGCAGTGGGCACCACTGACAGCTGCAGTGTGCAGTGTGGCAGTCGATTTGCACCAGGGGTCGGCCCTCAGCCCTTATCTCTTCCTGATGATAATGGACGCTCTGACGTCGGACATCCAGGAAGAGGCTCTCAGGTGCATGTTGTTTGCTGACGACACTGTGCTGGTTGCCGGAAGTGTTCTAGAGATTCAGACCAAATCGGAGACGTTGTGGCAAAGACTGAAGAGTTTTGGCCTAAAATTGAGCAGAACCAAAACCTATTTTGCAATTTCGGCGGTCTCTCCAGTCCAATACGGAACGCTTATACTGGTTTGCTCCGACTTTCGGTACCTCGGGTCGCCTGTCCAGGGATATGGCGATATAAACCGAGACGCAACGCACTGGATCAACTTAGGATGGATGAAATGGCGACAGGTCACTGGAACAACTTGTTACCCTCAGATGCCCCGCAAGTTGAAAGGGAAAATCTATAAGTCCGTGATAAAACTTGTCGTAATGTATGGATCAGAATGTTTGGCTGCAAAAAAGACGGATGAAAAAAGATTGCATGTAGCGCGAGATGAGAATGTTGAGATGGATGTGTGGAGAAACAAGAAAGATAAATTGAGAAATGAGTACATTAGAGGTACTTAAAACGTGGCGCCAGTGACGGAAAACTTAAAAGAGAATCGCTTATCTTGGTATGGTAATGTGAAGAGAAGGGATAAAACGCATATAACTAAGAGTTATGAACAAAAATGTGGATGGATGGAGAGGGAGAGGAAGGCCAAAGGAAAGATGGATGGATTGTGTGAGGAGGGACATAAAAGAAAAGGGAGTTAGTGATAGAGTGACGACTGATAGAACAGAATGGAAGAATAAAACCCCAAATAACATGGGATAAGAGCAGGAAGATGATGATGCTAAATTCTTCCGTTGCTGAGTGACTGACAGACAACGCACAGCCAAAACTACTGGTCGTAGAAAACTGAAATTTGGCATGAAGGTTTCTTGGGAAGTATAAGGGAGCACTAAGAGAGAATTTCTTGAAATTCCTCCAGTGACGGGAAAAACGGGATATGTGCCTACAACGTAGCGTGCCAAAGATAGTGTTATAAATAAAATGAATATTATTTTTATTAAAATTTAACAACGCTTTCGTATATATTTTTACATTTTCAACAAACAATGGTAGAGTTTAAAATGCAAACAGGAGTTTCCAGTTTCGGAAAAACATGTACCGTACTGAATTTAGTGCCAAATGGACAGAGTGATATCCAAGCCTAGATATAAAGCTCTGTATTTTATTTCCCTTTGTTATTTTAAGCCTGCAGACAGTATTTCAGCAAAAAAACGATGCTACAATTTTGGTAGGTACTGGGTTTATTTTTGAAAGCTTTTATTTAACTTGCAATGTATGTACAAGTATGTATGTTCGGTTGGAATCTTGCTACTCAATTTTGAAGCTAATATATTCAGCCGATTGAGCTGAATTTTTGTATATACGTATAGTTTGAATGACAATATACGATAAGCTGTGTGACGTCATTCTAAATCCAATATGGTGAACCATCCAAGATGGCGAAATAGTTATTTTTTATGCTCTTTTACAATATGGGTATCAAATTGAAAGAGCTTGTTGAGAGTAACTCGAAATAACGAAAAAGTAAAAAATATATTAAAAGCAAAAAAAAAACTTTTATTAAGCTTTTATTTAAATGCTCTTAAAAGAAGAAAATAAAATTTTCCTTTAAAATTGATCAGAAAAGCTTTCCGCAAGATTTGATCAATTAAATACTTATATATACTTACGCAAACCTCGCGACAGGCTTTTATGATCAATTTTAAAGGAAAATTTTAAATTATTTTTAAGAGATTTAAATGAAAGCTTTTTTTAGGGTTCCGTACTCAAAGGGTATAACAAACGGAACCCTATTACAAAGCCTCCACTGTCAGTCCGTCCGTCCATCCACCCGTCTGTCTGTCAGCGGGCTGTATCTCAAGAACCGTAACAACTAGACAGCTGAATTTTTCACAGATTGTGTATTTCTAATGCCGCTATAACAAAAAAAAAATAAGGTTTATGGTATGGAACCCTTCGTGTGCGAGTCCGACTCACACTTGGCCGGTTTTTTTTAAAAGGTTTTAAAACTGTTTTTAGTTACAACGTATTTTTAAAATATATACTGAATGATTTAAAAAAAAAATTGAAGTAGATGTTTATTTATGGGTTGCTTTTACTAAACTTTTGCTTGAGGAATAAGGTGGTTTGTCAGTTTTATTGTAGCTAAAAAATATTTGAAACAAAATTTGTTTATATATGTATTTATATTAATTATTAAAAATATAATACTTATGCAACACAGTACAGTGACAACATGAACTGATGCACATAAATTAACAAAATGTAATATGTTTAAGTTTAAAACATATTACATTTTGTTGCAAAATATGTTTATGTTGGACAATAACACTAACAAAATTTTAAACATATACCCCTTGTGCAAATCCAAATGTAAAGCAAAAATAATAAATTGGCTTCTTGATTTAGATTATTCTGAGACAGAAAATATTTTAGCTGTTAAAATTTAAAATAAATTAGATAGTAAATTTGTAGACCACATTTTAATACCCACACCTACACACACTCTAAAAAATATACTTTCACACACACCCACACAAAACGCAATACACACTCAACACGCACCATACACTACACACCCACAGACACACCATCTTTAGTTTTAACATTTTCCTATTTTAGTTTTTAAATATTCCTTTCTGTATGTTTACAAATTAGTGCTTAATAGTATTGTTTTGGGTGAGAGCCTGGAGATCTGTCATACAGGTCCTGAACCCACTACAGACTCCAGCTGTTACAAATTTGATTGAAATAATATGTCACGAACCAATGTCGGTACCTTGCTGAGAGAAATAAATCTTTATTATTTCGTTTATTTATTCTTATTTACATACAAAGTATATTTTTAAATATATCTCTAAAATCCCTAAAAAAATACATTCAAAAATATAAAAAGTAGTAGTCCGCCGGTGTCGGGAGCAGGGTCCAAGCTACCGGTAGTTAGGGCTCCAGACAAAGGAACCTCCTCACAATACGACCCGCATCGAGGAGTACTGCCTTCTGTATCAGGCGAGAACAACCAGAGATAATATGTCTGATGGACTCACCCGGACGGTGGCATGCCCGACACACGTCCACCGTCCCATCCTTCATAATATGCCTCCGGTAGTTATTCGTCAAGATAACTTCGTCCATAATCGCACAGACAAAACCTTCAGTTTCCCCGAAGAGATCACTGAATCGTAGCTAGGCCACGGACGCTGAAAAATCTACATCGGACCCATGAAGAGCCTGATAGAAGCGCCCGGGAAGCTCCTTGCTTTTCCATACTGTCTTGCGGTCATCTGCGGTAAGTATCACATGTTTGCGCCAGTTCTCCTTAGCCATGGATAACGGGGTGAGACCCTTGTCCACTGCTACAACATCTCGGTGCATACCCACATCAGCTTTGAGAAAATGTTCTCTGAGATTGCACATCTCGCGGTTGTGGAGAGTCTTGGCGTTTAAAAAGCGTCGACCTTTATTATTATTATTTTCTCATGGTTTTGACTTCTCGGGTCCCTAGAGACCCGGTCCTTTGGTAGGCGTACAAGGGGCCGAAGCCAACTCGCAGAGGCCTCTTTAGATATTTCAAATGGAATGGGACACCAACCGACGATTATCCCTGTATGCACTGTGAAAGTATAGCCGAGGACAATCCCCGGTTTTAGCAGGACTATTGCAGAATATGGAAGCAAAAGATGAAACGCTATGGGTTTGGCTGGTTTAGTGGACTAATAATCATTTACTATGGAAGAACTATTGGCCCCTGCCTGACCATTGACAATTAAAACGGCTTTAAAATAGCAGAGGGTGACTTGCACACTCAATATATGCCCCCCCCGAAAAGGGTCGCTAGCACAAAGTAACGTAAATGTCTATGTAGAAGATGTAAAAGGAAACCATTTCAAAATATAATCTTGTTAACATTATTGGTTGTCCTGAAATTTTTACGAATTCATACTTTAACTTTACCCGATATCTGTGTAAGTATTAGAAGTTGACTTTTATTCAAACTCTACTTGAGCCTAAAATCCTGTTTTTACTTAAAAAACTCAATTCAAACACCCGTGTAGTATTAAGTTCTAGTAGCAACAGAGTATGCATACATTAACTGTTTCTAGGAAGGTATGGATTAGATTATTTCATTTGTATAAACAGTCAATGGAGCTAATTGATTTCTTCAACGTTTTCATTAGACATTCGCAACTCATTTTCAATTACATTTCTATTATAGTAGCAATTTTCTAAACCATTCATGTGCTTCCAACATGATATAAATTGCCTCATATACCTTATTTGAAGTGGTAAATTAGGTATTTTCCCCATTCCATTAGACGGGGCTTGACCGTCTTCATACGAATTGGGATCTTTTTTCATGACAAACTTTACTCTTGCGTGGAATTCTGGAGAGCCTTAGAGCCTATGCACACGGTGTCTTTTTAACGCGCCGACGACGTGCATTTTATGAACGCGCGCTCACGGCACTGTAGATACGACCTAAAAGCAGTACTTTCTGCGTCTGAATTTCGTTTAAGGCTGCTCGCTCGAAAAAAGCTTAAAATAGCATGCAGATGAAGCAGTTTTTCGTTGGCACCAACAGAGAAATTACATCTAAATAGTCAGTAATCTACTCGATAGGATTCGTAGTTTGGTTTAGCCAGAATTTGTCTATCGCTAACACATAATAAGACAAAAAAACACCAAATCACCTCCAAAATGAAATTAAATCATTTTACTCCTTCATTTCTTATCGAAAAAGTATAAAAAATACTGCTTTTCAATACAAACGAAAATAATTTGGCTTTGTTACTTTTTAAAAACATGTATTATCTTTATTATGAAAAAAAAAAAAAATGGGGATAGCGGAGTGACGCATACAGGCGTAGTTGCATGCATAAAAAGTCATTGGCATGTACAAGCCTGAAAGCACGTCATCTGCGTGTTGTGGGCGCGTTTAAAAAACGCCGTGTGCAAAGGCCCTTAGAAAGGAGATTTTGGTGTGTTATATTAACAAAAATAAAGCTTTCTACTACAAAATAGCTATATTTAAAGCAAAACATCGTTTAAAACTACAAAGCACTCTGCATTCTGAACTTGTTATCTACCTAGTAAGCAAGTACAACTAGATTGAATTTTACATCATTTAAAATTAAGTTTATTACTGCTGTTTTTTTTTGTTTTATCATTTGTTATTTTCATTTACCCAATAACATCAACAAAATTGCCTCGTATAGAACTGTATTTTTGCTGAATAGAATTTTATTTTTCTATCTTAATTTTACGCACTTAGCTATATATTGGCTTTCTAAAAAGCGTGTAATTGTTATTATTTACTATTTGACCTGCGCAACTTCGTTTGCGTCACAATTTTCATTACTGCTCTGCTCCTATTGGTCTTAGAGTGATGATATATAGCCTATAGCCTTCCTCGATAAATGGGCTATCTAATACTGAATATTTTTTCAAATCGAACCAGTAGTTCCTGAGATTAGCGCGTTCAAGTAAACAAACAAACAACCAAAGAAACAAACTCTTCAGCTTTATATATTAGTATAGATTGAAAAGAGCCATTTAGGTTGATCCCAATAATTCTTTTAACAGCAAACATGGATCTGTTATAGTTCAGAAAGTACGGAAAAGCTTTTGCTTGTTCCGCAAATATAATATTGTATTTATTTCCTTGCCAACGGAATAGTGTGAAAGGTCTTAACGGTTGGAGAGACTTTATATGCTGAATTTATTTTGTTTATCTTCAAGTCTTGTATTGATACTTTTTAGCTTTGTAGTTACAATTTATCGATACTCAGTTTCTGCATCGAAAATTATCACAAAGTGAATGTGACTAATTTTCAAATACTTGTCATCTAACTATGATTAGTTGAATGAGTTTTCGTCAGTTATTCGCATCTTTGTACAGCGTTTAAGGCTGCCTTCTCGAAAAAGCTTAAAAATAGCATGCAGATGAAGCAGTTTTTTTGTCGGCATTTACTGAGAAATTACATTTGAAAAAATAGGTAATAATCTACATGGTATGTACGTAATTTGGTTTAGTTAGATATTTATGGTTTCTTAACGATTTAACTAAGAAACTCAACATCGTTTCATTAAGTAGACGCAAAGTTAAAGTGAAAGTTAATAAATGGCTTCAACAACTTAACTATCAAACAACCGAAGACCTTCTTAGCTATCTAATATAAATCCGACTAATTTCAATTTATCCACTCATTCACACAAACACATACACTCCCTCACACACACACACACACACACACACACCCACCACGACACACTATTAACCACAGACTCATATACAATACTAACACAAATCTAAAATGAATAGCGTAATTATCTTAATAAACAGCGATTTTATGTACAAACAGTATTGTGTATTTTTTGCTGCGACTGAACACTGTCTCCCAAGATACAGGCTCCTGGCCTAGTTTGGGATTCAGTATCAGTACATATAGATTGTAATAAACATCCTAAGACTGTCCATACTTAAGTACCAATGTTGAAATTTTAGTGTCAATAAACTATTTTTTTTTATCGGTATCACATAATAAGAAAAAAAACAAATTACCTCAAAATCGTTGTGATGAAACCATTTTACTCCTTTATTATTTATCAAAAGAGTATATAAATATATTTATTGCTTTGCAGTACAAACGAAAATAATTTTGGTTTTTTTAGTATTCAAAATTAAAAACTCCTCCGCCACTCCGCTACCCGTGTAGCGGAGTGCCACGTAGAGGTGTCGGTGCTAGCTCCGTTTGTATGCACAAGGTCATTGGCATGTATACAAGCCTTAATTTGTCGTTTAGTCCCCCTCTATGCTCTTATCCCGCTATGATCGACACGATAAATACCTACTAAAAAGTTTTGGCCATGCACGTAATACTTCGATTCTACGAAAACAATGTAAGGTACAGTTGGAAAGAATAATCTTTAAATTCAAATTAAAAAGTTATAGCGCTAATCTAATATACGAAAGTGTCTGTTAATTCAAATTTGTTTTGTCTCGTTCTCATTCTGAGTAAAAAATGACAGACAAGCGAATTTCAAAGTAATTCTTAATAAAATTGGTATTCAGCTGAATCCGGTGTGACTGGAAGCCGACCGCAATATAGTGGGGAAAGGGATGAATGATGGTTAAGAATAGGATAACATATTATTTACATACGATTTTCGTAGGTTTTCTTAATTGACTTAAATGGTTAAATAAAATATTAGTGTGAGTAAAAGAATAATACCATCCCATCACTTCCCGTGGGTGTCGTAAGAGGCGACTAAGGGACTCACCAGAGAATGGGCTGCAGCATTCTTTTTAAAACGCAACACCATGCACTGCGATCTCCAACCCGCCTGCCAAGCGTGGCGATTATGGAAACCCCAACCCTCTTTTGGCGAAGGCCTATGTCCAGCAGTGGACGTCTTTCGGCTGATGTGATGTGATGTGAGTAACAGTTTTATGTTCATCACTGCCCGCGAATATGTTTTCATGCATAGCGAAACATTTGAGTAGGTATTTTACGAGTCCAGCATAGCAGGACTAGAGCACAGCGGGGGACTTACCATAATTTGTGACAGGTCGATATTTTTTGTCAGAAACCGAAGATTAGTAGATATTCATTGCTAAAATTATATTTTTACAGCACCATCAGAGTGCCTGTCCATTACAGCGGAGCGAGGCAGCGGAGTGGGGAAACGGACAAATATTAACCAATGGAATTGCATAAAATCTCCGTACCATGTGAGTCACTGACATTTGACTGACATGATTGGTTAAAATTTCTCCATTTCTCCGCTCCGTTACCTGGCGGGCTTAAGAATTTTCTGATATAAAAAAACTTTTTAACAAAAAAATAAAACCGACTTCCAAAAACAAAGCACTGCAAAGTAAAAAATTTCTTTAATTTCGGAAGTCGGTGTTTTTGGTTATTTCGTTTTTGAACACCAAATCATCCAAATCGGTTTACAATTGGCGAAAATATCGCTGAACAAACATTTTTCATGTGATCCCTTTATCAGATCCTGACTTATATAAACCGTCCATCATCAGCTCAGCAACATGAGATGATGATTACCAGGCACAAATATCTGAATTGCTTTAGAAAGTTTATGAAAAAAACCGTGTATGTGCTTATAAAATTTGAGGGTTTCTCTCGATTTTCATGGGATCCCATCATCAGATTCTTACTTGATGAAAATGAGACCATCTCAGAAGTATAGGCTTTCGAATAAAAAAAGAGTTTTTTAAATCGGTCCAGAATTGGCGGAGAAATCGGTGAACATAAATAAAAAAAAAATACATACAGCCGAACATAGAACCTCCTCCTATTTGAAGAAGTCGGTTAAAAAAGTAGTTGAATGTCACTCAGTAATAGTGCAGCTTTCTATTTTTTTTTAATTTTTTTTTTAATACGGGCCACTCGCAGTTCACCTCTAGAAGGGTGGTGACTGCTTAACCGGGCTAGCCTGTGGTGGCCTTAAATGACTCTAAGGCCCCCAGCCAGGGCAACAAAAATTAAACCTACAACTCCGCTCGCTGAGGGCACCCCCTGTGGGTTACGGACCTCGGCTCAGGAGCGTCGTTCTCGGGGGACAGCTAGGGACAAGCTGGGTCATGATTATATTATTTAGGGAGTTTAAAGCTAAGGGCTCAGCGACGCGGGCTGGCTCGTTAGGCAAAAAACGTGGAGTGTTTACGTTACTGGGACGTCGCGGAGGGCCTCGTCGGCGAGGCCGGAAAGCGGCGGGTCGAAGCAGCTTTCTATTAGTGAAATATTTTTATAAATTGGACTCTATCAAACAAAAACAGTTTAACTGTATGTCCTTGTCATGTTTGACAAACAGAACACCTACTTTATTGAATGGAAATCGATTGTCCAAATTTCAAAGCAGGGTCCAGTTGTTTGTGAGTGATCGTTGCCACTAACTGCTGGCAGTTAGACTTCTAAGCCGTAGGATTTCTCTAATATATTACTAGCTTCTGTCAGCGGCTTCGCCCGTGTGATGTCTAGGGAACATACTCCCGAGCTGATCCTAGCCTATTTGTTATTTCAAACTAAAATCTACCTCTGTGCCAAATTTCATGAAGATCTTTTCAGGCGTTCTGACGTGGAAGATTAACAAACCTCCGTCTTCACAAACTCTATCGGTGAAATCGGATCTAGGATTTACTTTGATTAAAAATACTCTTACTCACACGCCGACTAATAACATTTCAAAATAAAAAGTCGTTCACAATTTATTCTCCATTGGACAATGTGGTTAAACAAAATATTGCACATAACGCTACGTCCGATGCTCGTCGTTTCTGCCAACACGGTGCGTCACCAGGTTTGACGGGGATGGCCACGTTTCCATTTACCTTTATGATTCCAGCCTATTCTGGAATGTGATCGAAGCGTGTTACCAATCCACCTCCGATGCTTGCTGGCAGTCAAACGGGTTGACTGGAAGTCAAACCCAATATAGTGGGAAAAAGGCTGACAGATGTTGACTCATCATATTTTCCGTCACAGCCGAGTTTCGGCGAAATAAAATACAACACCGCCTAACTGTTTGAACAAAACTCAAATATTAGCACTTTACATCCGACTCCCGCAAACTACACACTCGAGTACAAGGTTTTAAATAATTAAAACATGCAAAATACAGTGCTTATTTTGTTTAATTACTGAAAATTGACGCAATGCAATTACGCGGCTGAATGAAAATTGAACAGGACACCTCGTAAAATACAGTCGATTATTAAAATTCATTTGAGGTTTTAAGTGTAATGCATGATTAATTTTAAAATATATTTGGTGGTATTGATAACTTTCGATGAACCATGTTCGAAAATTTACATAATCAGGTATGTTTAACTAGTAATCGTCATTATTATAAATGCACCATTGTCGGTTAATCATATCCTACTAATATTCTAGACGCGAAAAATCATGAGGATGGATGGATAGATATTGGTTACTCACGTCAGAACGCCTGAAACGATCTTCATGAAATTCGACACAAAGGTCTGGAATAAAACATAGGCTACTTTTTCTCCCGGCTGTATGTTCCCTTAGGATCACGCGGGCAAAGACGCTGGCAGAAGCTATAGTTTGTAATAATAGGTATCACAGGCCAAAGGTCATCAATCATCATCAAACAAGAGATCAATAAAAGTATAGTATTTTGTTTGTAAATTCGGTTGCACTGAAATGAGCCTTAATAAATGCTGACATGTTTTTCCAACAAAACGTTGTCATAAATGGAGACAACAACCACCATTTCAAAACAATAGAACTACGTTAAGCAATATTTAATTAAAAACTTATATTTATTTGTCCTGTTTTAGGCGAGTGCCCTTAAATATTTTAGACATGTCGCTCGTAGAAACCCAGACAACCTCGAGAAGCTTATGGTAGTTGGCCAGGTAGACGGGGAAAGACAACGCGGGCGCTCGCCGAATAAAGACGCTCACTGGCCTATCAATAGCCGAAGCTTTTAAGACTACCGAGGACAGAGAATCGTGAAAGAGCATAGTGCACTGAGTGATCATTACCTCAGACTAGACACGACCTTCAGCAATGAAGATAACGACTAAGAAAAAGAGGTGAGTGTGCTAGTATTTTTTTGTGTTGCTGCGAAGCCAAATACCCCGGTGTATTTCTCTCGTCACCACTACACAACAGACGCAAAGATTTTGAGAAGTGCGTGCGCCAGTGGCTGAAGTACGCGCCGAGGCCACGACGGTGCAGCTGCTGGAGTCGCATCGCAACGTCAACTTTAAGGCATTTTGAGGTGCATACCAACATATGCTACCTTCTTCTGCTGATGGAAAAAGCTGTTGGCCACAGGTTGTGGTATTCCGGTGCTTTTGCAGACAAGTGCTATCGGAAGGCCCAAAAACTTAGTGCAAATAAGTGATACTAACATAGTTTATTGATTAATACATAAGTGTTATTGATTACTTAATACATTTGCTATTTTAATTTACTTGGGTAAAGGTATTTATCCATAGGACATTGTTACCTGAAAATAAATGGTTTATTATTATTTACTTAATAGCTTACCATTATTTCGCTGCTTTGTCAAGAGGTCAAAATTTTATCGTGTTCAATATATCACCCAAGAGAAAAATAATTAATGGGTGTTTAACCACCCCAGGTGTTCGCGTGTTGGTACCTCTGTTCAAGGCCACAATATGCTAATTATTGTTTGTGGTGCCAAACCGCACGTGAGGTTAACGTATTTCCTGTTGATAAGTGTCAATTTGCACTGCTGTGTTAACATTGCTTTGCTCTCGAGTTTCCGCTGTAGCTGCTTGTATGTTTGCTGCTAATGGTACCTTTCGGAAAGAATGTGGCCTAAATAAACATCTTTATTTTCTTCCTATCCTTTTCTTTTTAAACTTCTAGCTTATGTGAATAACTAAACAAATAAAAAAAAAGATCAAAAAGCATGCCTTTGATTTGTAGGCGGTCATGTGTCAACGTGTTGATTCAATTTAAAAAATTTCGTACTGATTAAAAGTTACTCTTTTGCTGCAAAAATGCACGATACTTGTGAAAATTTTTCCATGGTATTAATTAGGTTATATTTTTGAATAGTTAACTTAGGAACGCAACTTATCCTATAGTTATTAGTACGTACGTATATGACAAATAAAAGTCTGTAACTATGTCATTAATAACTACAAAAATATTCAATCGAAAAAATAAGTTAATCCTAAAAACTTTTACTAACAAAGTGTCAGCTGCTTTTCTTACGAGAAAGGATAAAGATGACAGCCAGAACAAAAGGTCAAGCACAGGTCAAGCGCATGATGTGTTTGGGTAGACAAAATGAGAATTTCTCAATTGTCTCTGGAGCGTATCAAAAATATAGTTATTTTTTTGGCGAGTGTGTTTTTTTTTTTAAATAATATAAATTGACATTGAAATTGAGTAGATATCTTAATAAGAGAAATAAAACAACGTTCAATAAGGAAGATGCGAACATAGAATTTATGAGCATGTTGTTAATAAAATTATAAAAAAGTATAAAATAAAGGCCATTGCAACGTTTTTTGTTTTTATTAATACCGATTTTTAACAAAAATAATTAATTAAAGTAACGTATCTAAAAACAACAATCAGCGATTAGTGACGTCACTGCTGTTAATATGACAACGAAAAGCCAAGCTTATGTCTTTGAGTTAGGACAGTTCATGACAAGTGATGGTCAGACAGGAATGACTCATCTTCGTTTTCGTCAAACTGTCAGTTTAAAACCGCAGTTTTGAAAAGAAATTAAAGCGCTCTATGATTTTAATTTAATGTATGGTCTATTTTACATAGAATTCTGTAAAATGGAAGCACGACGAAAATATTGCATGTGGGATATTTCAAGTCAAAATATCAATTCAGCGATAATCAATGACAAAAACATGCCAGAATGTCGAAAATCAAAGGTGTTATTGATAATTTGCGACCGTGATGCGAAGACGAACATTCCATAAAAGTTATGTTCTATCACCGGTCCGGATAATACGTGTGGATCAACCTTAAGAATACGGGAATTGCACCTCTGGTACACCATACTTTATTTACATGTACTGAAACTGAAAATAACCGAATAATTTTATTTATTATTTATTTATATATAGGATCGCCAACAGTGGTTATTCAATCACATACACTATAATACTGACAGGGACAGATACAAGAGTGCGCCTCCAATTATAGTCGACCACAGCATGCACTTATTATCTAGGTAGGTTAAGTTAAGTTAAGCTTGACAACGAAGAAAACATAGTAATAACGTAATTACACATAATAATAATCAATCCGCCAGGCAGTTTTGTGGCGGACTGTTGGGCACTAGCGACCCTACGGACCTGATCTCCAGGGAGATGTCTAGTTTTTCATTTCAGCTTGCCTTTATTGGCTGGCCGGGGTGAAAACTGACGAGGAACAGAACTCCCACCTCTTTCTTGCCTTAATCGGCCGGTCTGAGTGGAGATTCGCAAGAGCAAACGTGCTCGGGAGAAGGATGTATAATCCAGTAAGATGCTGGTAGGGATCTTGACCTTACTTTCGGGATTGTCCTGATAGCCGTGGTATCCCCATCCACTCCTCTAGCACCTATGTTGCCCCCTTTGCTCTACGTCACTTTGTACTAGCGACCCTTTTTGGTGGGCCCATTTATTGAGTGTGCAAGTCACTCCTTGCCATTTTAAAGCCGATTTAATTGTCAATGGTTAGGCAGGGGCCAATAGTTCTTCCATAGTAAACGATTATTAGTCCACTAACTTAGTCCACCCATAGCGTTTCATCTTTTGTTTCCATATTCTGCAATAGTCCTTCTCCAGCCGGGGATTGTCCTTGGGTATACTTTCACGGTGCATACAGGGATAATCGTCGGTTGGTGTCCCATTCCATTTGAAATGTCTAAAAGGGCCTCTCCGAGTTAGCTTCGGCCCCTCGTACGCCTACCAAAGGACCGGGTCTCTAGGGACCCCAGAAAGAGAAAAAAATAAAAAAAAAGCAATAAAAAACACCAAACAGAATATATGCCTTGGACACTAGGACTTTTATGTCTTTTTTAAATTTGTTATACTTCGATACTTCGTTTACTGCCTACAGAGCCTCGGCAAGACGGTGAAGTGTCTGAGGTTAGTTTTAGATCCCAGGAGATAAAAAAGTTCAAAGGTACTTTTCTGCGGCAAGCGAGATGGTGCACTTATATGCAGCTTTCCAAGAAGCTCGCTACAGTCAAAAACCCCATTGAACAGTTTGTGCAGAAAGGTGAGATCTAGAACTTTTCTTCGATCTACCAACGACGACATTTTAAAATGTTGTTGAATTTAGGTTCAGTACCAAATTTTTTATTAAATTTTATGCCGTTAAAAGAAAAATTGTGGGTATCTTAGGAGTAGCAAAGAATCATGACAACGAAGAAAATGTAAAATATATTTTCACTTTGTGCAAAAAAGCTTATATTCAACATTCACTGCCGCTGAAACCACGAGCACTTTAAAACAAATTAACTTCAAACCCTTGCAAAACCAAATCACACAAAAAAATATGCATAACATTTTTTAGGTCACTTTGTTCGCGAGGCAGGGTTCTGTCGAGTGCCCTTCAAGAGTACTAACGAGGTTTCACACAAATGAAAAACCACTTCCATTCAGCGTCACAAGAACTTTGTCTCTATTTTAAAGCTGATTCGCAAACACAAAGGAAACTTGACTTTTGAACTTGTTTTTTAAAATGGAGTGACGACGTTTTTGGCCAGTCTTATGGAGTCCGTTTGGAGATTTTATTTTAATTGTGGGATGTTTTGGGTAAAACGGTGTCGGTTTTGGTGTGTCATCGTTATAGAATTGAGTTTTGCTTGAATACTGTATTAATGACTTCTGAACTTGTTGTTTTAGGGTTCCGTACCCAAACGGAACCCTATTACTAAGCCTCCGCTGTCCGTCCATCTGTCTGTCTATCTGCGAGGTACGCGAGGGTTTATATCTAACGATTATGGTTAAGTCACAATGACCGCTTTTTATCCTTTATATTCAATCAAAACCCGGGTGTAACGGAATAGTGGTGATTTTGGTACCATGGTATTAATTCTTATCTTTTTTAAATATTGATAATAAAATTAAGGTTGGTAATTTACATGTAAATTACACTTTAAATTATTCAAATAGAATTTTGCGTTTAAAAGTTACGACGGGTATAAAAAGACTCTTAGTAAGAAGAATATTGCGGTTCAAGAGAACTGTTTATTTTCACACTAGTTGACCCGCGCAACTTCGTTTGCGTCATAATTTTCATTACTGCTCAGCTCCTATTGGTCTTAGCGTAATGATATATAGCCTAAGTTCCTAAGATTAGCGCGTTCAAGGAAACAAACAAACAAATAAACAATCAAACGAACAAACTCTTCAGCTTTATATATTAGTATAGATATAGATTACCCTTTTAAGAGGGTAGAGGGGAGATGAAGTTCCAACTAAATCCGTGCGAATGAAGTCGCGGGCGAAGTGTTAGTAAATTATAAACCGTTTTTCACAACTGCAAAATGTAAAGGATCACGACAGAAGTCGAGAAAGCTTTTTATATTAAGAAAATCAGTAAATATGTGGGTCAATGACCGTCATTGCACATTTTTCTGGCACCTACTGTTTGTCAGTAGTCGTAAAGGAAGAACAAGACTTAGCTATTTTTTCAATATTCAGATATTTTTTAATTGAAAAATAAATATTGCCATTAGACATACTATTAAAAAGCCGTGAAATGTTTATTCCTCAGGTAAAATTTATCTGATTACTTGAAAATTGGCTTTTCACATAATTGATAGTAATACAATTTTAAAGATAACACAAACAACTTTATTCTTTAGCACAGTTTTAGATTTCCATCTGTCCTACTTTGGTTCTACAAAATTAGACATGAAGTTTACAGAGACAGCCAATATTATTCGAAGTTTAATAGATTTCCGAGCCTTTCCAGGTTACTAAAGATACACAGAATCAGGTCAGCCAGCTGTTGCTATTTCTAGGCAGTACGGTATGCATAGTACTGGTCTTCTCGCAAAATGGAAAGGTTTTGTGTTTCAATAGATCAAATTGTGCTAGTAATAAAGATCATCTCTTTGAGTCGTTGGCCGTATCAGTCTAGAAAAGGGTTTTTTAGGGTTCCGAACGTTTTTATGACAAAACGGAACTATTTTATAATACTCGCGTGTCTGTTTGTGCGTCTGTCCTTCAGTCACAGCCAATTTGCATCAAATCACTGGGTCCGATTCAGTGGTACACATTCGAATTTCTACGAATATATTAAAACACGGACACAGACGATCTAAAAATGGAAGCTCATCGAAAATGCATGTTTGAGAATGCGGCTTTTAGGACCAAATTAAAGCAATACTGGTGCAGACGTGTGGAACAAGCACGCATTTAAGTAGAGCGTAGACGTTCATAAAGTAAGTAGGTACCTCTTTAAGAGACTTGTCTCACCGCCGGCGATCAGCGAGTAGCGGGTAAAGCTTCAAACTCGAAACGAGTTGGCAAGCAGCGAGTAGTGAGTGAAAAGTTTCGATAGTTTTTCGCTCCGGCCCACACTCATCATCTGCCTAGCCTTTTCCCAACTATATTGGGGTCGGCTTCCAGTCAAACCGGATTCAGCTGAATACCAGTGTTTTACGTGGAGCGGCTGCCTACCAGACCTCCACAACCCATTAACTGGGTAACACGGTACGTCTTGGCAAGACTGGAGTCAGATTTACTGGCTTCTAAAAATCCGTAACGACTGCCAAAGATCTACAAATGACAGCCGGGACCAACGGCTTAACGTGCTTTCCGAGGCACGGAGGAAACTCGGTATATTAAGAAGGTCACCCATCCACAGACCAACCTTAACAAGCGTTGCTTAACCTTAAAGATCAACTCGTGCGTCTGTTATTATTTAGCCGGCCCGCACTATAGGTAGATACTACCGCTGTTTGGTTATTTCTGAACGCCAAACGAGCATCGCCGAGCGAGTGTCGCTGAGCGAATACAATCTTTGATAGTTCTTGTCGCTGGGATCAACTAGAAGTAAGAGCCGCTCGCCAGCAGTGTGAACAGCCAGAAATCGACTGCCTCTTTTACTCCCACTAGATTTAAACCTTTTGTCCCTTTCCGCAGCGAGCAAAAAGTCGGTAGCCACTCGCTTCATCGCCGGCAGTGAAACAAGTGCCTATAAAACGCAAAATACCCTTCACAACTTCATCCATTCAATAAATGCCTAAATCGATTAAACGCTGGCGCAATATCACTTAACCAGCATCAGAGTCTAAACCAATTAAGACCCTATGCATAGAAACCAATTCAATTATTTATTGTAAAGACGCAGCTAGATTATTGCCAATAAAACGGCTCTAAACGGCTACCAATTTCATTCACAAGCCGTACGTTGATAGTGGTCTTTATTCGCTCCATATGTGGGTACTAAAAGTTATGACTCGCGGGATTTAATTAGGCCATAATAGATTTTTATGGTGCCTAGAAACCACATGGGGAAATCTCAGTCGCCGTCGTAAAGATGGAGGAGAGTTTGATTCTTATTTTATTAATGCTATTCTTGGTACCTATTATTAAAGGGTTTATGTTTAATAAAGGGTTCAGATAGTATTTGATTTGCCTTTTGGCTAGAATGGCTAGACAGTACCAATCATTTAACCTTAGAACATCAAAGATTCCTCTTCAAGTCATCTATCTGTCTCATCAGTTAAGCTAAGTATCGCAGTCAGAACAATGTAAGTAGTACCTTCAATTCATACTTTCTGTATAATAGATAATAATATTGAATTTATTTATTTATAGCAATAGAAAACTGTAGTTTTCTGATTAATTTCGTTGCGGGATCCAAGACAGTTGTATCGTTTCTCCGGGACTCGTCGCGCTTCATTGGCTCGGCTTGTTTCTTAGGAGTTGTAGTGGTTGGGAATAAGTAGCGGGCTTGTCCCAATAACAAATATAGTGCTTACACTGTGTGTAGGGATTTTAATGTAATTTAATATTTGTCTGACTACAAAACATCAACTGGTTGCTTTGATGTTCCAAAATGTGAAAGGAAATTCATGAATAACCACTTCTCATCACTTAGATCGTCATCCTGTTTAACTTTAACGTCTATCAAATACAGTTATTTCAAAGTACAACCTTTTAAAGTTGACGCAAATAAACAAACTGAAACAAAATGTATCTCATTTCAGAATCCGTTTGTGAACATTTCTATTAAAGTAAAGCAAACTTTAACCGTTTTTATTTAAAAGATGGCTGACATATGACTTTGGTTTGCATTAAACTTGAATATGAATGAATATGTCGTTATGATAATGTTTGTCAACCAGAGGGGGACTGCAAATCCGGTTTGTATAGTAGTGAATTTATTCGAATTGGTGTAGGATATTTGTTATTTTGACTGGACTGTTTGTTACGTCTTTTATTTATAAACATATACAGCATAGCATACAACATAATGTTTTATAACATACTAGCTGCCCCCGCGGCTTCGCTCCCATCTACCCCGACCTACTTACCCATTTTTATGTTTTTAAACTTTCCCTGTATTCTGGCGAAACTAACAAAAAAACAATTATTCAAATCGGCCCCGCCGTTCTCGAGTTTTAGCGAGACTAACGAACAGCAATTCATTTTTATATATAAGATTGGTTTTATATGTTTACCCAGATAATGCCTCTTCGCTCTAACTTTAAAGAAATTACGGTTGTTAATCTTAATAAAATTTATTGAAATTTGATTTTTATTGGATGCTGTTACGACTGGGTAGATACTCAAAAGTATTCTTTAAAGAAAAAAAAACTCGCCAAAGATGCAGACTGCCAGAAAAATACTTCTGTCCGGATTTAAAAAATCATACGAATTTGTAGTACAATTTAAAATAGTAGTATTTTTAATTTCTAGACTGTTAAGAATAGTGATCGTCATTGGCTCATTGGTAACTGAGCCAATGACGATTACAGAAGAAACAAAAAGCATTTTTTTTTATTCAAACGAAAATACGCTTCTTTTTTACTGTGATCCCTACAGTAACTACTAAATACTGAAAAACCGTCATTTTTATGACTGTCAAGGGTCAAGTTTTATGGAAGTCATAGAGCAGTAGTACAAATGTAACTGGGAACGCGCAATAAAAGGTAAGCAGTAAGTTTGTTTAGTGACGATGGCTTTTAGTAACACGGAACTCACAAATCTCTGTCATAAAAGTTTTTATTTCTACACTAGCTTTTCTCGTGGTCTATACCGCAGAAACCTATACGTTTTTCGAGGTATAACTCTATGATACTTAGCGACATTGTAGCTTTCTGTCAGTAAAAGAGTTTTATAATCAGAGGCGTAAGGCTGCTTTTTCACTAAAGAGGTGCCAGGATACACATGTGGCCCTTTTAGCGCGGGATGTGTTTGTTAGGCCGCGGACATGAACTCAGAGGGCATGGAGTGGCGCGGCGGCGGCGATGCAGGCAGTAATAATATACACCTATGCATTTCAATTTCGCTGGTCGCGTCAAATGCATAGATGTATAATGTAACTATCCGCGCCGCTCCTTGCCCGCTGAGTTCGTGTCCGCGGCCTTAAGAACTAATAGAATTGCTTAGGCTAGCTGAAATAGCAATTCCATTGATTTTTAACAAACATATCCTCGCACATTTCTGGTGGAAATGCAGCCTTACTATCGTATTTTTAAGGAGCGTTCGCATTAGCAAACTGTCAAAAACGCCTCTGCTTTCCCTCTTTTGAAAAGTGCTTGACATTGATTTTATCGCTGAGATGATGTTGCAATATGAGAATTATTGGCTTTCAGATCAGTACTTTCGGTGATTACCATAACATGTATACACGTGTGATGACATGTCGCGATACTTAGAGCAACAAAATGCATTTTTACAGAAACAAATTATAACATTTTCAATCTCAAGACACAATGAAAATATTTCTTATGAAAATACACTTAATGATGACAAAGCATCGTGTTACAAACACCGAGAAAAACATCAACGGAGAAAAACGACTTCTTTGTGGAAGTAAATTAAATCCTTCGAGCTGGTGGAAGGACGTCATTTCCCGTAAATCTGCGGGCGAGACGGGTAGAGACATAGTGTTGAGAGGTCGCGGTGGCACTATGGGTAGATTACATTATAGATGGACTGTTCGTTATTTAGTTGCTTTCTGGAGTCCATTGATATTATAAATAAATAATAATAATACAATGACCCATAGATGAATACCTTAACCTAAGTACACATAATTATAATAACGATTTCCAATCCGCGGGCCCATATAATCCGTCAAGCTTTTCCGTGTGGCCCTTTTAGTACATTCATCATCATTATCATCATCTGCCTAGCCTTTTCCCAATTACATTGGGATCGGCTTCCAGTCAAACCGGATTCAGCTGAATACCATTGTTTTACGTGGAGCGGCTGCCTACCAGACCTCCACAACCCATTGACTGGGTAACACGGTACATCTTGGCAAGACTGGAATCAGATTTACTGGCTTCTGACAGTCCGTAACGACTGCCAAAGATCTACAAATGACAGCCGGGACCAACGGTTTAACGTGCTTTTCGAGGCACGGAGGAAACTTGTTATGTTAAGATGGTCACCCATCCACAGACCAACCTTAGCAAGCGGTGCTTAACTTTCAAGATCGACCTCGTGCGGCTGTTATTATTTAGCCACGAGCTCCTCTTTATGTGCTCCTCGTATACTGTGTGCATCTATACTGTACTGATTTGACGATGTGCTGAGACTATTTCTCACCAATTATCAACGTGAAAAAGTTGACCTATGCCATATGAAAACGGTTCTTTTGTCACAAAGTCCCATTCATTTTACTATTAAATGTAGAATTTAATACAACCGTAAACATTTGCCGAATATAATAGTAGCGCATTATGGCCCTGGGAGAAAAAAGGCTGAGTTAGGCTGGTCTAGACTAAAATTAACGTCTGACCTCTTGTGATGTGTTGCTTGTTTAGACTATTCCTAACTTTCTGAATACCCGATATAGACTAAAGCGGCATTCTATGAACCGACAACGTCAAAAGTTCAGTATTATAATTGACAAGCGGTACTAAAATGATACGCTAAGCTCTAGACGAGAGACATTCTGGAATTGACATTAAAGCTGCCGAAGTATCATTCAATGCATTATATTTTGACATTTTGACGCTTGCATTCGCTGATAGAATGGCAATTAGTCTAAAGTTTGTAGTCTATGATTTACGATTTGTATACTACACTCTATAGAAGGTGTTTTACGTTAGTCGATTAATTTATGTATGATTTTAATTTTTTTCTTGCGGTCGCTCACAAATGGGCCCCATTTAAAAGGCTTAAAGTCACCGAAAAGGCAATGGAGTTTCTTTACGTGATCGAATCAGAACAAGAAGCAAGGAACCAAGGTTACCGACATAGCCCGAAGGATCGCTATTACGATCAATATTTGCTCGCAGAACAGTTGGGGCCAAAAAGTTCTGGAGTGTCAACCGCGTATCGGGTGACGCTGCATTGGAAGGCCGATACATCGGGGGGGCCTATGTCCAGCGTCTTTCGGCTGATATAATGATGCTAATGATTTTCTTGACTGGATAACAGATACAGAATGTCAGCGTTCATTACATTTCTCAAACATTATGTATGGTAACTGTGACTATAGTCACAAAACTACAACTATTCGCTCAACGCTCCGCTACTTTTCTATAGAAGCAGTCTTACTTCAATGCAAGAGTTCCCCTTAAGGTGGATGCTCCAGGGTAGCCCGCGAAATTCAAACATTTTTATGTTTTTTGCAATTTGCCGGTCAGTGTGAAGCTGTATGTGGAATTATAACCATTTTAATCATCAAGAATGAATATTTCAGAAATAATCATTCTTTCGAACTACATGAACTTAGAGGGCTATATTGATGATTAAAATGGTTATAATTCTTTAGATAAATACGCGTTACGGTCGCGGATCGCATTTGGTCCACATACAGCTTCACACTGACCGGCAAATTGCAAAAAAACATAAAAATATTTGAATTTCGCGGGCTACCCTGGAGCATTCACCTTAACAAAGATTACTCGTCTGTAACATTAAAGGAAACTGGCGTATTCTGAGCCTTCATTACCCATCAAATTAGATCATAATTGTTATTAGAATTTGTACTAGTAATTCTGTTGTACTTTACATGGTTGTACTACAGTATAGGTATGATACATATCTAATGTATCATTTAAATTTCAAGAATAGACTTTTCCCGAGTGTGTTAGGGTTAGCTTCCAGTCTACCGGATATAACTGAATACCAGTATTTTATAGAGCGACTGCCTATCTGCGGGTCTAAAAAGGCCATTTTAGCAGAATCAGAAAGCACATCACTGTCAAATTTTCTAGCCGTCACTGTTAAATTTTCTCAATCAATCTTGAACTTAATGCTTTATCGATAAAGATGAAAATATAATTTGACAGATTGTTGTATGATTAACATTATGATTCTCCTAATGTGGCTGTTTTAGACCCGCTGACCTACACAACCCTATAACTCGGTAACACGGTACTCTGGCACTGAAAAGTTTTAGAATTTTTCGCTGTTTAAAGTTCGCCTACCAACTTGTGACGTTTTATTTTTAAGGTTGGGAAATCATCAAATGACTCCTCCCGCTCTGGGTGAATTAGGAGGGAGTCTCAGACATCTTCTGACTAAAACCCATCCGTGTTCCTCCTAGTGACCTTTGCGTTTCAGGACTACGGTGCCTCTTTCGAACGGATTCCGCACGAAACTGATCGTACGGCGAGCCACTCAATGCTCGCCGTCCGCAGGCCCAAATAAATATGCCTAGAACCCAAATCTCTTCAAAGTTAGAGAGAACAGGCTCCTTTTGGGTAAACTCTCTATATCGTAGATTTAGTCTCTGTCATCTCTGACCTAGACTAGAGTCAAGAGCAAACCCATCTAAAATAACAAAAAAAAAGTTTTCACTAAGTGATATCATATGAGATTCTTCTTCTTCTTCTTATCGTGTGGGCAGTAAGGTCTAATGACCCACACACCCTGGTGTGAGAGTTTGTAAGCCGCTTTAAGAGCCTGTGACATGGTTCATATGACGACCGCCATTTGGCGGCCGGGAACACCGCCTTCCGAAGCACGAAATCATCTTTTTATCTGAAAATCAGGTGATTCAAACCTGCAATGTCCTAGCCAAACTGGAAACCACCTTACAATTCATGCTTCCCGTGGGAATCGAACCCACGACCACCGGGTCACAAGGCAAACGCCAAGCCTCTCGAGCACGGAGGCAGTTAATAAATTTCTTTACATAATTACACAACATTTACTCTTCTTAACAGTTGCTTGAAATATCCCACATGACAGCTCCAAATTTTTTTTTAAAGCTATGAGATTAACTGAGATAAAAGTGACTAATTAAAAAAAAGATAATGACTGAAAACGAAGTTAGAAAGGTAACAGACAAGCCCTGTTTTTGTTTAACTAAATTATATTCCCTTCACATTCTCCTTTGTGATGGAAACAAATTCAATTTATTTCTTGATGAAAAGCACACAACCAGCTTGTGAATTTTATTATTTTAATACGTAGGAGTAATGGTCGCTTGTGAAAATTAGCTTTTTGATGAGCTTACAAAACCACGCCATAATTCTTGCGTCGTAGAGTTCATTTTGGATGAGTTTTATTCTGACTATGTGAAGTAATAAACTTGTCTATCAAACGCGAGTGAAAACAAGCAGGAAGTGCTCATAATGAACATGTGAGGTAACCGGAAAAGGGTTTTTGAATAATGAGGTAGTACCAACATAACTAGCATTCAAATGAAATATTTCTAAAGGTTTAGACGGTAAGAAGAAGAACTATCCTCAGCTGTGGGGCTTTTAAACAAAGATTGAGAGAAAGAAGACACAGAAAAAAAACGGAAATAAATTTGAAATCATGTTTTCTGTATTTATATTTGTCTGTATCAAACACTGTACTTTTTATACTCATCTCAGGATGGTGCTTAAAAATATCTGCATTTCGATATCGAGCTTTACCTGAGTGACAAACTTCACAAAGTGAACTTTATTACGCACAACATAATGTCTTACGTTTGACGTAATTTGATACTCACTTCGGATTCCGCTGTCAAGACACGAAAATGTTCTTACATAGCACTACTGGTCCGCCATATTTGGGAGTTCGCGATATTGAATGATGATACATAGTCATACGTGTATTCATCCGTGACGTGACGTGACGTGACGTGTACGCAAATTCCAAGCTCAATCAGTTAACGTTAACTGTTTTGAAATTAAGTTTCAAGCCTTGACTCATAATATAATACCTACCATCTAGCGAACATCGCATCTTATACTAATGTGTAAAGCTGAAGAGTTTGTTTGTTTGCTTGAACGCGCTAATCTCAGAAACTACTGGTCCGATTGGAAAAATTCTTTCAGTGATAGATTGCCAATTTTTTTGAGAAAGGCTACAGGCTATATATCATCACGCTAAGACTAATAGGAGTGGAGCAGTAATGAAAATTGTGACGCAGACGAAGTTGCGCGGGTCAACTAGTTTATATACTAATCTATATATGTACTTCTATATCTATACTAAGATATAAAGCTGAAGAGTTTGTTTGTTTGTTTCCTTGAACGCGCTAATCTCAGGAACTACTGTTCTGATTTGAAAAATTCACCTAAACTTTCAATGAAACATCATATTATACACTGTATTCTAAACTGTCATCTAAATGAAAATATGGCCAAGCATTGTAAAACTACATCGCTTACAAAACGCGTAACTCTATGACCTTGGCACAATGAAATCCGGTAAATGTTAACAATGTAAAGTGACTCTTTTCTGCCTACATTTCTCTTGGCGTCATGCCAAGGAACCCAGCTTGAAGGGCCACATTCAAACTCGGTATGAATTCTGAAGTCACTCGTTATAAGGGTGCGAGACTGTGCGTTAAAAAGGTTGTTTTATGAAGGCGGAGTGAAATGAGGATGTCAACATGGTTTGTTGGATTTTAGCATGGGTATAACTTTGAATTTTAGAGGGGACATTATGTTGATCTAACTGGTAGTTGGTTTGATGTAGAACTGTATAACTTTTGGCTATAATGCTAGTTTGGATTGGAGATGATTACTTTTAACTAGTATACATTTCCCCGTTAACAATGACAATTTACCTACTTGTGAGATTAGTATGATACTGACGATGATGGGATGTACTGCAGTATTAAGTTCACGTCTTTCAAAATGTGTGCGTAAAGTATTTAATAAAATTAATAAGTAGATCATGTGTCATTACATCACAATGATAATACAGCAAAGGCGAGTAAACAATTATGTAATTGAGTTTAATTTGTATCCGAACTTTCATATAGGTAGTAAAAACTTTGGAACGTCATCTACTTTTTGTGTGGATCACTACTGCGTCAGTCTGGCTGACTGTTTGCTTGTCTGCGTGTCTATCTGTCCGTATCAAAAACTACGTTAAAACTTCGAATAACCTCAGAATAGTTCTGACAAAGAGGAACGATCCTCGAGCATTTGTTTCTATGTCAAGGGGTAAAGCATAGCCTTCGCCACTCGTTATAAACGAATAACAGTTAATTACATTGTAATATCTTCTTCTTGAAGGTTTTTCTGTTATCTTTCAAGGTTTCCTTAAAATTCTCTAGGAAAGGAAAATAGAATTATATCAAACTTAGCAAACTGTAAAACCTAAGACCTTTCTTAAGTTTCGTTGAAGTACCTAGATCTTTAAATTTTTCTCATAAATATTGTTACGCGCCAGAATTAAAGCTAGGTACATAACGACCTTTACGTACATGTACCGCCATCTAGTATCGAATAGCGAAATTACTGAGGTCAAGATGTTTCTAGAATTTTCTATGCTAGAACATTCTCGATGTTTCAACACCAGGTCAATCGGGACCGGTATGTACCCGAACTTTCCAGAAGTTTCTATACTGGAAGGTTCTAGAAATAACTGTCGCCGATAATAAAGGGCGGACATCCGGCGACTGAGTCAGTATTGAATTGGCGATACAAGCGATAACTTCGGAAGCGATCTTCAACTGCGAATTTATTTATTTATTTATTTAACACTTTCAGCACGAATGTACATAGGCGGACTTAATGCCATAGGCATTCTCTACCAGTCAACCTTTGGGTGATGCAGAGAATAGTGGTAGGTGCAATATGAAAAATTAAAAGCGATTGAAATTATTTAACATAAAATTTAACAATAATATACATATACAAAGCATACATACACTACAAATATATAAGAAGTACTCAAATTAACAAAAAAAATGTGTAAACGAAATACTTAAACAATTAATAAAAATAGCTAATTGGAAAATATTAACGCTGTGACGATACAACTGCCAACTTCTTACGAATGTGTTCACGAACTTTGGCTTTGAAGGTTAATCGGTTGGTGGCCATCCTGATCTCCTGAGGGAGCGCATTCCACAGAGAGATAGACTGTACGAAGAAAGAAGAGTGAATAAAGTCAGTACGGTGAGTGGGACATTGAAGGAGACGAATTAAGTGTAGTGAAGTATTCAGTAGTGCGAATGTGTGTTTTAATTAGTTTTTAAAGTGTTAATTACTGATGTAAATTAAAGTGTTATTTTTGGTGGTTTAATCGGCTGTTTTTATTGTAACGAACCCCAAGCTCGTAACAATATTTTGACGATAATACCTTTATTTAAACTTCAGTTTATTTAGTTTCAGTAATTAAAAACTAGATGTGATGTCTAAATAAAATATACAATAATTAATTGTTCACAATATATCTGAATTAAAACAACTAGAAGTTTAGCCCAACAGTGGCAAAATACAGGCTCTCAGTTCTAAATATCTCTATTATGGTTGTACAAATCGATGTATGTATGTTAATAATCAGAAACATAATTATTTGTTTTCCCTACACAATTGTTCTTAATGCCAGGGTTACAATGGAGCATGAACATTCAATTAATTTTGTGAGAGACTGGTGCCTGAATTAAGTCTCTATAAAACCTGTATTACAAGTCACCAGGGCCCAAAGTCTGCTATTTTTATAAATTCGTCTTTCTAATACGATCCCATTGACATTTTGCGAAAGGTTTAAAATCTGCTAAATTCATAATGGTCGATCATTGGTAGGTCAATGGTTTCGTAATAGAATCTTGGTAGAATGACATTGTCGTATTGTTAGTATTATAAAACCCGTTAGTAGAATTATTTTCGAAAAACTACTACCTACTAAAAGACTAAAAGAGACCATTCATGTTTATATGTTTAGAATCCATTTGGAACATCATCCTAAGCATTTAATACTATGGCACCAAAGCGGTAGACCCATCAGATCAGCACCTACATGAGTTCGAAATTATAAACATATCATCTAAGTAGTAGATATGTACACATTTTTGCAAGTTTTTTATTTCATTGTATAAAATGTAGTAGTTAGTGGTGAATTTATTTGAATATTTATAATAATATAAGCTATTAGTGTTTACACGGACTTAGACAGTGGGTCATTCTCAACTTTTTGTAATGACTGTAATTCTGTAAGTGTGACTGTAATACTATAAAAAAAAAACCTTTTGATTTTCGGCTTACATTATGAGTGTAAGTATATTTGTGTTTTATGTTTTGTGTATACCATACCATGCCTTGTGCAAGGTTACTAATTTTCGCAAATAAAACAATGGCAAACATGTTCTTTAATACTATTTTTCATATCGGTTAATATAGTAGCTCGTGGCTAAGTAATAACAGCTGCACGGATCGATCTTGAAGGTTAAGCAACTTTTGCCGAGGTCAGTCTGTGGATGGATGACCATCTTAGCATATCGTGTTTCCTCGGAAATCACGTTCAGCCATTGGTCCCGGCTGTCTGAATTGTAGATCTTTGGCAGTCATTATGAATTGCCCAAAGCCCGAAAATCTGACACCAATCTTGCCAAGTAGTATACGTACCATGTTACCCAATTTATGGGTTGTCGAGGTCTGGTAGGCAGCCACTCTATATAAAATACTGGTATTCAGCTGAATCTAGTTTGACTAGGAGCCGACCAAATGATAGACCATTTTGACACTTGTAATAGCAGACTTTAAGGCCCAGGGCCCTCCCTTAGCTATTTGTCTGCTGTCTAAATGTTATCCTAATGTCCTCCTGACCGATTTCGACCATGGCGGTCAATCTCAAAGGTGACTAGCCATCGGCGCGGGACAGAATAAATCTATAGTAATATATAAAGTTTGTTTTTTGTTTGTTTACTTGAACGCGCTAATCTCAGGAACTAGTGGTCCGATTTGAAAAAAATCTTTCAGTGTTAGACAGCCCATTTAACCCACGCTGAAACCAATAGGAGCGGAGCAGTAATGAAATTTGTGACGCAGACGATGTTGCGTGGGTCAACTAGTATATTATAGTCCTCAAGTGTCTGCGATAACACAGGTGCCTCGGAAAGTACGTTAAGTCGTTGATCCTGCGCCAGATCTCTTTCCGGTCGTGTCGTGTTGCTGTCCGATCGAAATCCTTACTAATATTATAAATACGAAAGTTACTCTGCCTGTTTGTCGCGCTTTCACGCCAAAATTACTGAACCGATTTAACGAATGTTTTGTGACATTTTATAATTGGTTATTTACAATTCAACTATAGGAATATTCAATACAAATTCATTATTTAAATCTATTTTATACCTAGTTTGTCTGACAATGTAATAATAATTTAATTTTTTTGTATGACTTATTCTTTTGCGACATTTTTTAATTTTGATAATTTGTAATTTGATTATTTACAATTAGGACCATTTAATACAAGTTAATTAATTTAATATTTAAATTTTAATTCATAGTAATAATAATAATATAATAATAATAAATGTTTTATTGTTTCTTATTACATTGTCATGCAACACAAAAATTGAGGCATCCCCGTTAAGTTAAAGAATACTTGTGATGGGATTGCCTCGCCCTTCCCTTAGTTTCTTAAATTACAATGATGTGACAAACAATTAAACATCGGTAAGGTAATTTAAAATAAAAAATAAAAATTAGGAACAAATTGGAGCATGTGAATGTGTATGAGTGTGTGTGTGTGGGGGTGTGTGTATGTGTTTGTGAGTGTGGATGGTGATTGTGAGACTTTCGCTAACAGATTCGAGCTAGAATAAGTTCTGTTTCATCGTATGATAAGGTTTTTAACCAATCAGTCAATACTTTTTTGCATTCATATAGCAACATGGGGTAAATATTTAATGTATGGTTCAATTTATTATATATGTAAGTTGACTGAATATTATATTGCCGTCTGGCAAACATAGTTCTGACCATCGGTGAGTGGGCCACGATATCTTTACGTCTTCTGTCTAACTTTGTAGCATCATATGGCAGTGATTTATGTAGGGTTAAGATTGTATTTAATATATATAATTTTCTGACCGAGAGCAGGTTACAGATCTTATAAAGATTGTCTGTGGAATATCTAAAGGGCTTAAAATACATAACTTTTAAAAGAGATCTCTGAGCTCTTTCAAGATCTAAGAATTTGGTTTTCGTGGCTCCACCCCAAACTGGTATACAATAGGTTGTAACCGATTGTGCGAGTGCGACATATATTTGGTTAAGCAACTGGGGCGGAACTACATGACGCAAAGTTTTGAAGATCCATATTAATTTTCTAATCCTGGTCATTGTATTTTCAATGTGGGCATGCCAAGACAGCCGATTTCAATTATTATTCCTAAATATTTAATTGATTTAACTTGACTGATGCGATTACAGTTACATTGATAGGGTGGATTAACACACTCATGGATCACGATACCAAAGTTTGGACCTGGCTGTGTCCTCTGATTGGAAGTAAAGCATATAAAATTTGTTTTACTGACGTTAAGGGATAAAAGACTTGCGTTTAGCCAACCGGCTATTTCCTTCAGACCACATTCAGCAGTCCTCTGCACGGCAGTCCAAGACTCACCGGCAAACACTACTGCAGTGTCATCAGCATATGAGAAGATTCGCCGCTGCACCCAATATTACACAACTCATTTATATAAATCAGGAACAGCGTCGGACCAAGACACTTCCCTGTGGCACCCCGAATTCAACCCTTTCTTCATCACTAAAATGTGATTTACCAAGTTTTACCTGTTGTGTTCGATCAGATAAATAACTTTTGAAGAGAGAAAGCTCCCTGCCCCTTACACCAATCGATTCAAGCCTGTGCAGAAGGATTGGGACAGAGACGGTGTCAAAAGCTTTTTTTAGGTCCAGGAAAACTATTAGGCATTTTAACCCCTTATCAACATTGGCTACGATATCACTAGTTAACGCTTTAACAGCGTCTTGAGTAGAAAAACCCCTTCTAAAACCAAATTGTGATTTAGATAATAGCTTATATTTGTTCAAGTAACTGATAAGCCTATTGTTTAATATTTTCTCACAGATTTTTGCCATGCATGATATGACAGATATCGGACGGTAGTTGTTGACATCGTTCGTGTCCCCCCCCCTTATGCTCAGGTGTAACTATGGAACGCTTAAAAGCAGCAGGGAACTTTCCCGTTTCAAAACACAGGTTAACCAATTGAGATATAAGTGGGACAGTGACGTCTCTAGAGATTTTTAGAAATCTTGTCGGTATGCCATCCCAGCCAGGCGATAGTGTCTGTGACTATTTAATAATAATTTTAATTGAATGACTTTTTACCTATATTTTGTATGCCACAACGGCCGAACATGACTGACCGTTTTGTTTATGAACAACCTGCATTCCTTTTATGTATACTCATGTTTCTACAAATAATTGTCTTGTCTTGTCTTGTAAAAAATGTAATTTTGTGCACAGATAGTCTAGACCCTAAGAAAGGACATAGGCTAATTTTCATCTCGGGAATATCTTCGATGGGGATGACGCGGGCGAAGCCGCTGGCAGAAGCTAGTATGAAAAAAACGAACAATAATATCAAGTTGCACGAGTTAGGTACTCGTGCAACTTGATATTATTGTTCATTTTTTTTTTAAAGTATTCTTTAGCTTCAAAGGTCAATGATCTATTCTTGTATTCTTCGTAACAATGCTCTTCCTACTTTTATAAAATTCTGCTTTAATTATGATCCTGAATGATGTCGGACTATAAAACAAAGATGTCCAGCATTTGTTAAATAATTTTCTGTCCTCAAGTATTTTTGAAGAATAATTAAGAACAGTCTTTGTCATAAAGAGAAAATGGTATTGTGGCTTATGAGTTTTTTTTTATTATGTTAGCAGACATCTTGCTTGGCAGCAGTATAATACCTACTTATTAATCATACCTGCTATGGATTCCCCTTCATCATCATCATCATAACAGCCGTAAGACGTCCACTGTTGGACATAGGCCTCCCCCTAGCGTCGCCACAATGACCAGTCCTGCGCGTCTCACATCCATCGGCTACCCGCACCCTTCACCAGGTCACCAGTCCACCTTGTGGGAGACCTTTCAACGTTGCGTCTACCGGTACGCTCCAAAACTTTTCGGCCCCATCGACTACCTGTTTTACGCGCAATGTGCCCTGCCCACTGTCACTTTAGTACTGCATTTTTAGGGTTCCGTACTCGACGAGTAACCAACGGAATCCTATTAATAAACCCCCGTTGTACATCTATCCGTTCGTCTGTCTGTCAGCGGGCTGTAGGAATCTCAAGAACTATAACAGGTAGAAAGTTCTGTGTCTGTGTCCGTCTACTCTCCACCCGATCCTAGCCCAAGAGGGGTATGGCGATACAGGTCAGCAGATTGGGATGACATGCGATCTTTCTTCGCATGTTACCCTTAGCAGTCTACTTGCTTTTCTTCCACTGATGCTTCGTCGGGAATGGACTTAAGCACGCGGCGAACCTAGCATGGGTCGACACTCGTACGCGCAAAGCAAATGACGTGAGTCAGAAGAAGAGAGCCTTCAACAGGGCTGCCAAGTCCTGCAAGAAGGTGTTGCGGAGGGCTCGGTTTGACCACATTTACCGAATAGGGAACAAAACTTGCTTCATACCCAGCAGCTGGTAAGGCTTTTTGGTCCCTTGCTAAGTCGGTTGAATCGAACTTCTGCCGGCCCTCACTACTGAGACCCGACAGGACGCTGGCCCACTCCGCTCAGGAGAAAACGGACTTGTTTGCTTCATCTTAAATCTTCACGTCCCCTCCACAACCCTGGTGGCGCGAAGCCCCCTGCTTCTCCTGTTGCGAGTCTAGTATGTCGAACATTCACATTCATCAGAAGGACGTCCGATTGAAGTCAATTGAGAAACGGGCCAAGAGAATCATCGGCAATTCTAGGCTCGTCGCGACGAGGCTCCAAAGCCTTGAGCATCGACGACGAGTTGCTAGGTTTTCTACCGGTTGCATATTGGAGAATGTGCGACGGAATTGCATAATTTAATTCCGCCAAGCCCGTTCCATCATCGAACCACAAGACAAACGGCGATGCGCCACCGGTACATGGTGGACATCCCACCCACGCGCACAAAACGTTTTGGGAACACATTCATAGTGCGCACAGCTAAGAGGTGGAATTCCCTGCCGGAGTCTGTGTTTCCTGATAGCTATAACCTGGGAGTCTTTAAGTCAAGAGTGAATAGGTTACTTCTAGATAGACGTTACATCTTCGACCACATCATCACTTGCCAACAGGTGAGATAGTGGTCAAACGCGTGCGGTCAAAAGTTGACATTTTCACAGTGTGTATTTCTATTGCCACTAGAACAAAATATAATAAAAAAATACTATATAATACAAAAACGGGCATGTTTTTCGGTATATGGTACGGAACGCTTCGTGTGAGAGTCTGACTCGCACTAAGTCGCTTAATTTTATTAAGTTTGCAAAGGTCTTCTGAAACCCTAAAATCTATTTCAACATTTCAATGCTGATACATAAACCCAAAGCAGCTTCATAATCGTACCTGCATATCACAAAACAACTACATACCTACTACGTGCCTGCTTACACAGTACTCGTAGTTACTATCACAAAGCAACTGCTGGCGTCTATTGATAAGATCCGATTGGTGTGTCTGGAACTAGCTTTGTATTTGCATTGTGTTGACATGACACTAGTACCTACTATCTGATGCGTTTGTGTAATGAGAATAACGTATCAATCAATATCAGAGGGGCAATTCTCGCTATGGACATTCGCATTCGCATCACAGTCGCATGCTGAAAAAGCCTGTAATTTCCTTGTATTTGGACATGTTTCTCAAGGCTAAAAGTCACTCGAGATCGAATCAGGAATGATGATATCCGCAAGAGAACCAAAGTTACCGAAATAGCCCGAAGGATCGCAGAGGGCAGGGCACATTACTCGCAGAACAGATAGTCCATGGGGCTGAAGAGTTCTAGAGTGGCGACCGCGTACTGGAAGACGCAACGTTGGAAGGCCTCCCACAAGGTGGACCGACGAACTGGTGAAGGTTGCGGGTAGCCGGTGGACCGGTCGTTGTGGCGACGCTTGGGGGAGGCCTATGACCAGAAGTGGACGTCTTTCGGCCGATATGATGATGATGAACAAGTTTTTAACATTGATTGTCGCTGAGATGATAATGACATGTATTAATTAGAGGTTTCGACTTGATTTTGAACGCTTTCTAAGTACGATTGGATGGCCTTGTGACACTCTACTTACCAAAATAGGTAGAAAAAAAGGCGATGTCGTTATTTTAGGGTTCCAACGGAACCTAACTACTAAGCCTCCGCTCTATCCAACCGTCTATCCGTGCATCCATCCGTCCGTCTGTCAGCGGGTTATATCTCAAGAACCGTATTAGTTAGACAGTTGAAATTTTTTTTGGAGGTATGCTTACCAGAGAGTAAGGTCCTGCTTACCCTCATTGAAAGGGGAGGATCCTCCGACCAGGTGGCTGTTCTGCCTGGCGCGCTACTGCCCGATAGTTGATATTCGGGCTGATTTACATGTTCAGATCGCATGGTAAACTTCGCTTGCGCGATGCAGGATTGTAGTTCGCTGGTAGTTTGATAGATGGCGTTGCGGTCCTTTTTTGCTGCGATGTAGATTTGCTCCGTTGGTTTTCTTATGGCGGCATTGAAGCCGCTACATTTTCATAAAAATTAAAATAATAACAATAATTTTATTTTTCTATTTCCACTATAATGAAAAAATATAAAATATTAGCTTCTGCCAGCGGCTTTGCCCGCGTGGTCCCTAGGAAACATCTTCCCGGGATAAAAAGTAGCCGATGTCCTTTCTCAGGCTCTAGACTATCTGTGTACCAAATTTTATTTAAATTGGTTCAGTAGTTTTGGCGTGAAAACGCGACAGACAGACAGACAGAGTTACTTTCACATTTATAATATTAGTAAGAAAGTAAGGATAAGGATTAATTTTATTAAAGGGAGCGTAAGAAACGTGTTTCGGTATATGGTACGGAACCCTTCGTGTGTGAGTTCGACTCGCACTTGGCCGGTTTTTTATCTTCTCAATTTCTGCTTTTTTAACGTGAATACTTATTTAGGCACATTTAATTTTAGATAATTATCTAGAAATTCTCAGTAAATTATTTCAAACATAAAACACATGATAGTACATTTTCATCCCTATTCTGTTCTGAGCTTTTCCAGATCACCAATGCAAGCTGATGTATTAATAGATGTTTGTCGACCTTAAAATAATCTAGAAAGCTACATAATGTCTTTATCTAACAATAGACATTAAGTGGGTACAGAACGCTGATGAATGAACAAATAAATCACTACTGACATTAATTGGGACCCCGTTCGTACGCCGTAGATTTTTCTGGGAAAAGAAAACCACTCAATACGTTTGGACTTTGATTTAATTATGGAACGACCAATCGAAATCCGTTTGTAATTTCGTACCCTCGATTAATTTCTGGAATGGACAAAATGTTCTATCAGATATTATTATTAGTATTAACCGAATATATTTAACTAAGTTAATTCTTATTAGTTTTTAACTGACATCCAAAAAAGGAGGAGGTGTTGATTCCAATTTAATTTCTCAGTAATAATTAATTAATTTAATTTATAAATTTTAATTTAATTTTACTTTTTTTTTGTGTGATTTTAATTGTATTGCAATGGGTGTAAATGACTTGAATAAACGAATTTCATTTCATTTCAATTCGGTGGGTATTTTTTTATGTATGTTTCTCATCCGATTTATGTGATTCATTTTTAGTTCAATGGCCGTAGTTGCCATTTGTTCTCGTTGATTTAGTTTGTTTCAGTAGTTTTTATTTTACGGGCATTTTTGCTTATTTTAATTTCTGCGTAGATGAAGACGTCGTCCAAGTATCACCACTGTCTTAAAAGTGAAAAATAAAAAACCTTTTATAAAAAAATGTAACCGACTACCAAAAAGACGGAAGTCGGTGTTAAAAACGAAGATACAAAACCAAAACACCGACTTCCGAAATTAAGTTTATTTAATCCTTTGTAGTGCTTTTTTGGAAGTAGGTAGGTTACATTTTTTTTGTAAAAAAGTTTTTTGTACAAAGTTCATTCAGTCCATGCAGGAGTGGTCTGATAGATATCGCTGTTAGCTATAAGACTTATGGGCACTGACCCATAAATTCGTGTGGGTAAAAGAGTTAGAGAGTTATTCAAATATTTTTTGGTGTACATTGAAGTACAATTCTATCTATTTAAAATACAATTATGTTGCTGGTATCTTGGAGGAGGAGCTCGTGGCTAAATAATAACAGTGATCGTCAAGGTTTAGCAACGCTTGCCAAGGTTGGTCTGTGGATGGGTGACCATCTTAACATACCTAGTTTCCTCCATGCCTCGGAAAGCACGTTAAGCCGTTGATCCCGGCTGTCAACTAAAGATCTTTGACAGCCATTACCGATTGTCAGTAGCCAGTAAATCTGACCCTACTCTTGCCAAGAAGTACCGTCTTACCCAGTTTATGAGTTGTGGATGTCTGTTAGGCAGCCGCTCCACTTAAAACACTGGTATTCAGCAAAATTCGGTTTGACTGGAAGCTGACCCCAATGTAGTTGGGAAAAGGCTAGGCAGCTGATGATGTTGCTGGTCTCCTGAAAAAGATTTCTTAGAAGTTTACATCATCTCCGTACATATTTACCAGTTCCTTATTTTTGCCTGTTTGCTATGTATGTTTTAATTGTTGACTAATAATTTTATTTTAATACATTTAAAGTAGCTGCATTAGCAGTGGCAGGCTATTGCCATGATATTCGCCATAGAGGCGAAAGAGAAACTTTCTGCGAGAACGTGCAGAAAGTTTCATCTTTTTGATCGGCCGACTTTGACAATTTAAAAATGCCTGTAATTTCTTTAATTGAAATACTTAAGTACTTTAAGAGTTTTAGTTTGAAAAAATATGTGTTTGATTTGTCCCTGAACATAATTATAAAATATCTAAATGAGGGCTTAATATGAATAACTTAAAAATAATCGCAAAAACTTGTTTAAAATTTTACCGCTATCCATTTAATACACGATTAAACTGAATGAAGTAACGATAAAATAGTATTTTTGTATTTTTTTCCCGTAGCGGGAATCAAACTCGAGCCTCCTGGGTGAAAGCCAGGTATCCTAGCCACTAAACTATACGGGATATGGCTGTGCTTTCACAAAATATATGTTCATTTACCTAAATGACAAAAATACTATTTTATTGTTACTTCCCGGTTCCGGCACTTACTGAGCATTTAGTTCCTCATAAGTTTATGATCCAGTCATCGTTGATAATGTAAATGATTGAATATATTTGTTTAACTGACATTAATTAATGTATAATTGTAATATTTTAAAATCAATGTATTAATACTATTTTTATTTTATTTTTTCCAAGATATTTGCACGCCATGAGAAATGGCAAACATGTCGTGAGCTAATCTTATTTACGACCTTGCATGCATCTATTATTTTAATTTTGTGTGTGTACACATGTTTGCGCAAATAAAATTTCTTATTCTTATTCTTATGAAAAATAGATTCGCCCTGCCGCGTCCATTTGTCTCTCTGTCTAACTGGCAGTCTGTTCGCCATAAACTCGAAAACTTCCGAAAGGAATTTCATAGGATTTACATCAATGGGTGAGGCTATTTATAAGGAAGGCTTAGTTGTAAAAAATATTAAGATTTTGTCTTAATTGACTGAAATATGATGATGACTATTGTATATGATGGAAAAATACATGCCAACTGGGAGCATAAACTTTTCTACTCATATTAAGCACAGTGGGTAGTTGGTCCTACCCTATCCTACTATAATAGAAAATATTAGAAAAAAATTAAAAAATATTATAATGCTAAAGTTTGTGAGGATGGATAGATGGATGTATGTTTGTTACTTTTTCACGTCAGAATGTCTGAAAGGATCTTTGTGAAATTTGGCACAAAGGTAGACTATAGTCTGGAATAACACATAGGCTACTTTTCATCTCGGGAGTATGATTATTACCTACCTACATGGGCGAAGACGCTGGCAAAAGTTAGTAGATTATAAAGTGCTAAACCATACTTATGCATAAACGAAAAGCTTCTCTAAACGCGCGACCTACAAAAAATTCTCACACGAAAACCGACAAAGGTCCTGGCAACAGAAACAAAGCAAGTAATGGTTAACGAACCGAAATAAAACCGTTGTATGTAACCGATATTTGCGCACGGCGTTGAAAAATAAAAGGAAAAACTTTCTATGAGTGAGTGAGATGGAGGAATAAAGTGTACATAGTTATTGTTACATATTTTGGGAACACATTTATCGTGCATACAGCTAAAGAGTGGAATTCCCTGCCGGAGTCTGTATTCCTGATAGCTACAACCTGGAAGTCTTTCAGTCAAGAGTGAACACGTTACTTCTAGGCAAGCGTGCTCCATCTTCGACCACATCATCGCTTACTTTTTATTTTTACAATCGCCTACGATTCTTTCACACAAATATCCTTTTTTTATTTTATTCACACTAAATAGTTTCATGAATATAATAAAAAAATAATAATAATAAAAAAGAAAAAGTTATTCGATTACCATTTATATTGTGTAAAGTAATCTTATAAAAGAACTAGTTGACTCGCGCAACTTCGTCTGCTCCGCTCCTATTGATCTTAGCGAGATGCTATATTTATACATAATAATATCTGTAGCTTTCCTCGATAAATGGGCTGTAGAATAGAATAGTATAGAATAGAATAGAATAGAATAGAATAGAATAGAATAGAATAGAATAGAATATAATAGAATAGAATAGAATAGAATAGAATAGAATACAATAGAATAGAATAGAATAGAATAGAATAGAATAGAATAGAATAGAATAGAATAGAATAGAATAGAATAGAATAGAATAGAGTAGAATAGAATAGAATAGAATAGAATAGAATAGAATAGAATAGAATAGAATAGAATAGAATAGAAAAAAACAGAATAGAATAGAATAGAATAGAATAGAATAGAATAGAATAGAATAGAATAGAATAGAATAGAATAGAATAGAATAGAATAGAATAGAATAGAATAGAATAGAATAGAATAGAATAGAATAGAATAGAATAGAATAGAATAGAATAGAATAGAATAGAATAGAATAGAATAGAATAGAATAGAATAGAATAGAGTAGAATAGAATAGAATAGAATAGAATAGAATAGAATAGAATAGAATAGAATAGAATAGAATAGAATAGAATAGAATAGAATAGAATAGAATAGAATAGAATAGAATAGAATAGAATAGAATAGAATAGAATAGAATAGAATAGAATAGAATAGAATAGAATAGAATAGAATAGAATAGAATAGAATAGAATAGAATAGAATAGAATAGAATAGAATAGAATAGAATAGAATAGAATAGAATAGAATAGAATAGAATAGAATAGAATAGAATAGAATAGAATAGAATAGAATAGAATAGAATAGAATAGAATAGAATAGAATAGAATAGAATAGAATAGAATAGAATAGAATAGAATAGAATAGAATAGAATAGAATAGAATAGAATAGAATAGAATAGAATAGAATAGAATAGAATAGAATAGAATAGAATAGAATAGAATAGAATAGAATAGAATAGAATAGAATAGAATAGAATAGAATAGAATAGAATATAATAGAATAGAATACATACACCATATAGGTTACAGAAAAGATAGATGAAGAAAACATTATATAGGGTGACACAATGGGCGGCCTTATCGCTAAAAGCGATCTTTTCAAGACAACCTTTAACAATCACACATAACCACCACACATATCCTTTAACATCTTAACTGCCATCCAATTTAAAATATTTCTTCCTATTCTTCCAAGTCCCCACATTTTAGTGAAAACGTTTACGTACTTTCAGCTATATCAGTACTATTCCCATTTCCACTAAGTTATCAGATTGTGTTGACGAAACCCAACCTTTGTCATAAGGCAATAGGGTACTTTAGCGCGAGTTGAAGACACGCGTGACGTCATCTAGCTTGGTAAATTTGGTAAGCCAGATGATTTCACGCGTGTCTTCAACTCGCTGTATCCTCTTTATTTTTTGTTTACTCGCGTAAAAAAAGGAACAAGAAAAATTAGATTTTTTTAGAAAAATACCGCATTGTAGTACGGCTTAATACTCGTAGCAATGTTGTATTTGTATGTAAAACTTTTGGTACTGTGCTATGTAGAAAGTATGTTGTTTTAAGGTTCCGTACCTCAAAAGGAAAAAACAGAACCCTTATAGGATCTTTTTGTAGACCATCCGTCTGTCTGTCAAGACCGTTTAACTCGGGAGCGCGTATAGGTCATCATCAGCGTAGCCTTTTCCCAACTATAGTTAAGTCGGCTTTCAGTCAAGCCGGTGTAGCTGAATACCAGTATTACCCTCCAGTATAGTAGTAGAGGTATCGAGTCGAAATTAAAACCACATACACGGCTTCTTGTAGCTGTGAAAAAATAAAAAACTTCTAAGTTAACGAAAAAAAAGATACGGTCGTTTATGCCGTAAGAAACGTATATTTCGACTCTCTTTAGGGAAACAATATGTATTTCCCGTTGACCTAGAACTATGATATTTGGCAAGTAATACTGTCTTATACTACAAGTATAGGGAAATTCTGAAAACTATACATTTGTAATTAAATCTTAAAAAAAATACTCGTAATTTAAAGTAATTTGTGGCTACAAATTTATAAAGAACCCTTGGTGGGCGAGTCCGACTCGCATTTTTTAAAGCATTATTAATTTTATCTATTCTGTTTCATGAGTTAGTGTGCCAATTGCGCAATTTTTGAGCAATATTCGCATTCGCAATCAATTCAATTGCAATCTGTAAACATTTAGGGATATTGAAGCTTTTTTGACAAAGTAGAGTTTTTGCATCATTTTGAAATCGTACGCCTCAAAACCTGTCAAAATTTTGCATCAAGTAAATACCTAGGTTTTGACACGTTACTATTCAGAAACCTATATCATCATCATATCAGCCGAAAGACGTCTACTGCTGAACATAGGCCCCCAAACATCGCCACAACGACCAGTCCTGCGCGACCTTCACTATATACCGAAATAAAATATATTAATTGAATGAATGAATGATAAGTACCTACATCATAAGCATTTCCATAAAACGTGGCAATGCTACCAGCCTTTTGGGTTAGTTACCAGTGGACGGCGATGCGGAGGAATTTTTCGACGCCATATTTATATTTTTTTTGAGTTTTATTTAGTTACGAGTAAGTGTTTACAAAGTAATAGTTAATAAAATTAATGGTAAATATATAAATAAATGTTTTTTCCTTTCGAATGTTACCTAGAAATTTACATAATTTGCAAACACAAGCATAAATAAATTAAAATAAAATAAAAAAAAAACACGTAAAACACTGGTATTCAGCTGAATCCGGTTTGACTGGAAGCCGACCCCAATATAGTTGGGAAAAGGCTAGGCAGATGATGATGATGCAAGCATAAATAAATTAACTTTCCAGTTAATTGTTAAATTGATAGTTATCACAATCCTCTACCTCTATAATTTCTCTTTAAACGTGACGCTCACTTTCGTAGAAATACCACATGGAATAATCCTTTCACTTATCAACCTACAAAGTTATCCACATTTCTATCTACATTTTCTTTTTACTTGGGTTTTCTTTTGAGTCTTGCTCACTTGAGACTTTTCAGCCATTATTAATGGATGGGTATCTGCTATTATTAATAAATAATATTTAGACTTATAGGCAAACAGACAGACGGAGCTCGTGGCTAGATAATACCAGCCGCACGGGTCGATCTAATGGGTTGTGGAGGTCTGGTAGACCGCCGCTCCTCGTAAAATATTGGTATTCAGCTAAATCCAGCTTGACTAGAAGCCGATCCTAATATAGTTGGAAAAAGGGTAGGCAGATGAGTTGACTTATAGACTAGACTCGACTATTTTCTAGTGTTGTAACTGTGCTTTTGTATGTTGTTTCTTTCCTTGTTCCAATAAAAGTTTAATCTATTTATCTATCTAACAGAAGTTTGGGCTTGATTGTCCACTGATGTGTCCTTTTCTTGGATGATAGGAAATCATCAAATGACTCCATTTGCTCTGGGTGGAGCAGAAAGGAGTTTCAGACTCTTCCTGACTAAAACCCATTCGTGTTCCTCCTAACGCCCTTTGCGTTCCAGAGCCACGGTGATTCTTTCGAAGAAATTCCACAACCCTGGCAGGTCTCCACTGATGTGCTTACGTTTGGACAATCCTAAGACACTGAACGTCTGTTAAAGATGACAGTTGGTAATCAGGTTTTTTCCTTATTTGTTTCACTATTTCATTCTCTGAATTTAATTTCCTCCAGTAAATAAATACGTGATTAGTATAATCGATTCTCAAAATCTGTGATGTAAATGCAAATGTCCACTCAAGCTTGTAGTTATTCACGCTAATGTTGTTGTCATGGTTTAATAGAATGCATGATAATCATGATCTTCACTTTTGGGCGTTGTTGCAACCTAACCATAGAAGAATATGATTTTGGTATGTTTTTTTTATGACTTGTGCAATCATGGAATTTATAAGGAAACAAACGTAACATACCTATTATCGTTTTTAGGGTTCCGAACATCTGTAAGAAAGGTTAAACTCATATATACTCGTATAAATCATAAAGGAATCACTCGGTTGTCTGCTGGCTGGCTGTTTGTCTGTCTGTTACAGCCAATTTTCTACGAATCTACTGCACCGATTCTGTTCAAATTTGATTCCACAAATGATCTTTTGTGATTCAAACACGGACGCGATTACGGTTATTGAGATACACCTCGCGGACTGATAGAAGGATGGACGGACAGATGGACAGACGGACAGCGGAGGCTTAGTAATAGAGTTCCCTAGGTTACCTTACGGATACGGACACCATAAAACACTCAGTGCAAAGAAAAAGTAGGTACCTCCTGAAACAAAGTTGTTTACAAAAGGTGGCGTTGCAAGCTAGCTCATTACGCGGTTAGTTTGCTCAAATATCTGAAACAAACAAACAAAAGCATGTCCTAGATGAATCAAAAAGAATAAAAATGAAGAGACAGTCTCATTATGTCGCTTTGAACGTAGAAGTATGAAAAGTGGACTTAAATAATAATGCTCTATTCTTCTTTAGGCTTGTTTCACACGTACCACAACCACATCCCTGACCACAACCATACCGCAACCATAACACGTGGGCCGGCACTAATTTGTATGAAAACTATTAAATTTACACGGACCACATTTGCCGTCATTATCGACCGCGTGTGTTACACCAACCATATTGCAGCTACGTCGCAGCCTCAACTTAACCACCAGCGACACCGCGATCTTGCGGCCGGCTTCGTAACAAAAATATTAACTAAATTTTGTTGGTACCGCAACACAACCACAAGAAGCCTCAGCGATACTATTCACTCGTAACTTGACCATATTTTGTCGTGACGGTGTGATGTGGTTCTGGTACGTGTGAAACAAACCTTAGAGGAAACACACTTTTGTGAAGGTTAACACGAAGTATTTTGTTGTTTATTTTACATACATACACATAGGGTATGTTTGTGGGCAGAGGTTAGTACCTAATTACATGTACCTGCTTGTCATCATATTGAAATAAACAATGTATTTCAGTGCAATAAAGTCATGATTGTAGCCTAATTTATAACACCATGCAAAATCAAGTTTGCCAAAAGCTTGTACCTTAATAGTCCAACTGAAGTTTCGAATACCCTGAAACCTTCAAGTTTATAATACATAGACACTCTCAAGTAAGTACCACATAGTTGCGTATTTACCTGCGTTTGTGTTGATTTTTTAGAGTGACGGACTTAACAATAAAGGAATAAAAAAATTGAAAGTGTTAACAAAACTACGAAGATTTTAAGCACAAATAAACATTTGAATTTTCTTGAATCTAATAGCGGCGACCTATACATACAAATGACTGTTAATTTGAGTAATGATCAGCAGTGTAGAAAGAGAGCGTTGTTTCTGACCCTCATATAGGTCATACGTAACTTTCAAAAGCCAGAGTACTACTGATGTCGCGGCCCTGGGACGCAAAGGGCATTAGGAGGAACACGGATGAGTTTAAGTCGCTAACAATCTGACATTCCCTTCTGCTTCATTCAAAGCGGAAGGAGTCATTTGATGATTTCGAATTCTTTAAAAAAAGAAAGGGTAAGGCTAAGACCGCACCTCGGGTCGCACCTCCACAATGATCTGAGAAGCACGGAAATTGGTCGCGGGAGAAAACCGCAAGTGAGGCCGCTGTATTAGTTTCCTTGACTCATAAAATCTCACGATTAAAAACTTAGCCCTTAGCACTATTGATATCCACTATCAATCTATCTGTCTAACCTTTTTCCAAGTATGTTGGCGTCGGCCTCCACAGGATAAAGTTGAGTACCAGCATTTTACGTGTCGCGACATCTCTCTGACTTCCGCCATCCAATGACTGGACAGCGGTACGCCTTCGGTACGTCAGCCGGTTTTTTGTCTCGTCTTCCCACTCTTTATTTGATTTCATAACAACAACTTAAGAAACTATTTACAAAACTATAAAACGTATCTACAAATAATAAACCGATTATTTTATTATTACTATTAATATTATAATGTAATTAAATATAAAATAAACTAATTTTATTACTAGAAATATAAAACAATTCAAGTGAAAGGTTTAAAAAAAAAAAAAAATTGCGTTGGGATTGGCCCCTGCAAGAGCGAGGCCCGAGCGGTTACCCTGCTTGCTACCAGTTAAGGCCACACCACTCCATTTAGTATACTCGTACACACTACATGTTATACTGATAAATAGATCGAATAGTGCTTCACTGATCGATCATCATCATCATCTGCCTCGCCTTTTCCCAACTAAATTGGGGTCGGCTTCCAGTCAAACCGGAGTCAGCTGAATATTAGTATATTACGTAAAGCGGCTGCCTACCAGACCTCCACAACCACCGTGCCAACCGTGTTTTTACCCATTAAATGGGTAACAACACGGTTTTTCTTGGCAAGACTGGAGTCAGATTTACTGGCTTCTGACAATCCGTAACGACTGCCAAAGTTCTAAAAATGACAGCCGAGACCAACAGCTTAACGTGCTTTCCGAGGCACGAAGGATACTCGGTATGTTAAGATGGTCACCCATCCACAGCCTTGGCAAGCGTTGCTTAACCTTGAAGATCGACCTGTGCGGCTGTTATTCTTTAGCCACGAGCTCCTCACGAGCTGACCGATCGATTTCCACTAATTAGGTAGCCTTGACAGTAGCAGGTTTTATTGTAATGAATAATGAAGTGATGATGCTATTAATTGAATCCTCTGTTTTGTACGATACACGACATCTAGCGTAGATTAACCTTTGCTTTGGTTGTTACATATTCTTCCTACTATTGCTTTAGGCTTATAATGGGTTTCTGATGACATTAAGAGATTCTCAGTGAGTAAAATTTTGTTTTGTTTTTATTAAAAGGCCAAAGAGAAAATGGATAAAATGTGTGACGCTTGAAATGACAGTAGAGGATGGTAACTTGACGATACGCAGGAGAAAATGAAAGCAGATGATGAGATTTTGTTTTTAAAAGGTTATGACGGAGTGTGATATCATAGGCTTACACATGAACTGGTTTAGTGTGAGTTTTTATATACACTCAATCGTGTTAACCTACATAGTTAAGTCATCATGATCGGAGATAAGTTCCTTTATTTTGTTAGTATTAAGTTATTCATTTGTTTTATTTGTGGAGGAGAAATAAACGATTATTATTATTATTATTAATATTTTTAACAGACGGCGCTTATCCATTTTAAGTTGAAGAAGAATGAACGAATAATTCAAAATACTAGCTACTGGTCTGTTGCATCACGCGCCGTGCATAATTTCATTCGTACGAGAAGTTTAATGACGTCACTTGTTAGACTTAATGAAATGTTTGTTAGATTCTTGAGATCGTAGGCTTTATCCTGGACATTGCTCGCAGAACAGATAGTCGATGGGGCCGAAAAGTTCTGGAGTGGCGACCACGTTCCGGTAGATGCAACATTGAAAGGCCTTTCACAAGGTGGACTGATAACCTGGTGAAGGTCGCGGGTAGCATAGGACCGGTCGTTGTGACGACGCTTGGGGAGGCTTATGTCCACTTGACGTCTTTTGGCTGAAATGATGATTCAATACCTTTACAATCTTATAACTGGATATCACGATACCCATTGGCAATTTCGGAGCGACTGCTGGCCTATCTGACCTCCACTAACCAGTGATAACACGGTACTTCTTGCAAGACAATTATCAAATTTCTGGTTTCTGAATAACTGTAACGCTAAAGATCTAAGAATAATAGCCAGAGTAAGCAGATGTATTTTTTCGAGAAACGGAGGAGATTCTCTATGTAAAGGTTTGTTACCCTTCCAAGGACCAATCTCGGCAGGTGTTGTAACCTTGAAGATGAGCTGTGCAGATAGTAAGTTATTACTAATTAAAAGTGATAAAAAAATATCTGAATAAATCATGGTAGCATTTAGAATAAATGGTTTGAACTTGCAAGCTTTATTTTATTTTAATTTAATGATCTATGCCAACAATCTTTGAGGAAGTCGAGACCGCCAAATCCAAGTATGCATTAAGGCCCTCACTTCACCCAAACCCTCTGGCTTCGGGACTTCTTAGCAAAAGTACCTCAAGACTGAAGAGGAAATCCATATTCTAAGGGTGGGTTGGTCATTGGTGACAGCATTCTCACGTCAAATTCTCACTCAACACATCTGATTATAGTTCTAGATGACTGATTGCAGATATTATTATAGGAAGAAAAAATGATCAAATAATATCGCAGTGTTTCAATATTTATGCTAAGCACCACAATTGAGTTCAGAATAATCGGTTTTCGGTTTAGTCGTTTCGGAGATAAGGGAGGAAATAGTAATTTTTGGTCTATTTTCTTGAATAGCTTTAACACAATAAGTATTAAAGAAGTCATCATCATCTGCCTAGCCTTTTCCCAACTATATTGGGGTCGGCTTCCAGTCAAGCCGGATTCAGCTGAATAACAGTATTTTACGAAGAGCGGCTGCCTACCAGACCTCCACAACCCATTAACTGGGTAACACGGTACTTCATAGCAAGACTGGAGTCAGATTTACTGTCTTCTGACTATCCGTAACGACTGCCAAAGATCTACAAATGACAGCCGGGACCAACGGCTTAACGTGCTTTCCGAGGCACGGAGGAAACTCGTTATGTTAAGATGGTCACCCATCCACAGACCAACCTTGGCAAGCGTTGCTTAACCTTGAAGATCGATCTGTGCGGCTGTTATTATCTAGCCACGAGCTCCACGAGCTCCAATAAGTATTAAAGAAGTAAACTTATGAAAAGTGTGTTCCCAATACAATCAAAGACATTAATTACGAAGTTATGTACAGAAATCTTTGTTCTATGCAAGTGCTAGTTCTACCAATATCTTAAACTTTATAATTAGATTGTACATTTACAAAAACTCTGTCTAAATTCAGTTTGATGAAAGTTTGTATTACTTGACTTATAGAAGTAACTTGGGTTACGCCTTGACTATTTTGTTGTTTATTTTATATTTATGTAGTGGGTACTAATAGACTTATATTTTTATTTGTAACTTCATTAGATAGAAAATGAAAAATAAGCAGGCGGCTGGCCTAGTGGCACCAGTATACCTAATGAGCTGTTGGCCAAAGTAACCATAATTATGTAGCCTGGAGACACTCAGAAGACATCGCAGTAGCCCCGGGGTAGCTACCACTGAGCACTGGTTGATCCCCTTTCCGGGTCTGCCAGCTTTTATAACACCACTTGGTGAAAAAAAGTCCTATGTACAAAAAGCTGGAAGATACGGGAAGGGGCCTTTGCCCAGCTGAGAGATGATGTAGGTTAACCTATATTCATCATCTGCCTAGCCTTTTCCCAACTACATCGGGGTCGGCTTCCAGTCAAACCGGATTCAGCTGAATACCAGTGTTTTACGTGGAGCGGCTGCCTACCAGACCTCCACAACCCATTAACTGGATAACACGGTACATCTTGGCAAGACTGGAGTCAGATTTACTGGCTTCTGACAATCCGTGACGACTGCCAAAGATCTACAAATGAGAGCCGGGACCAACGGCTTAACGTGCTTTCCGAGGCACGGAGGTAACTCGGTATGTTAAGATGGTCACCCATCCACAGATCAACCTTGGCAAGCGTTGCTTAACCTTGAAGATCGACCCGTGCGGCTGTTATTATCTAGCCACGAGCTCCGTCTGTCCCTCCGTCTGTCTGTCTATCTGTCTGTTTGTCTATAAGTCTAAATAATTATTTATTAATAATAGTAGATACCCATCCACTAATAATAGGTGAAGTCTCAAGTAAACAAGACTCAAAAGAAAACCCAAGTAAAAAGAAAATGTAGACAGAAATGTGAATAACTGTGTAGATTAATAAAAGAAAGGATTATTTCGTGTGGTATTTCTGCGAAAGATGAGCGTCACGTTTAAAGAGAAATGATAGAGGTAGAGGAATGTGATGGAACCTATATTATACCTGTACCTATATCTATATAATTGTTTATCCGTACATGTATGCATCACACATTAACAGAAGGTACCTAAAACTTCCACTGCAGAAGTCGCTCTTACTACTACTACATAAGGCAATATCTTCATGTATATTTAATAAACGGTATCTATGTAATGGTTGATTACCACTACAAGGAAATGATTATATAAACTTATAAAGATGTCCTGATATTGTAATCACTAATTGTTGGCAAATTTTATGTGAAACGCTCGTGTCCATCTTGTATTGCCATAATGTTACGTATTTTAATTGTGGTATTCTTATTTTGTACTCAAGTGACATGTAAAATTTTGTATTTGCTTGAAGGTATGTAATTATGTGATTTATGTTGATTACCAATAAAGACTAGAATAGTTTATCAGTAGAGGGTTGCTTTCAAAGCAAGAGTATACAGGCATCTTCTTTATAGAATACTACTCTGTCAAGAAAGTACCGGGAAAAGATCAATAATACACAAAATGTCTGTTATTCATCCAAATTTATTTTATCACCTTCAAAGTATGCTCCTTTAGAAACGATACACTTGCGCCAACGAATAATCCATTCACCAAACCTTTTTTAAACGCTGCTTCCGGAATTGAGTTCAGTTCTCGCCGCGAATTCTCCTTTATGTCTTCTATCGATTGAAAACGGGTGCCACGAAGTGGTAATTTGAGTTTAGGAAAAAGAAAAACGTCAGCAGGAGCCATATCTGGTGAATATGGTGGTTGCTGGATGGTATTTGTTGAGTGTTTGGTTAAAAATTCGTTCACAATGATAGCCTTGTGCGAAGGCGCATTGTCGTGGTGCAAAATCCAAGAATTTTCTTTCCACAAATCTGGCCTTTTTCGTCGAATTTGCTCTCTTAAACGCCGCATAACGCTCAAATAATATTCTTTATTTACCGTTAGACCTTCCGGTAAGAATTCAGAGTGCACAACACCGCGATAGTCAAAGAAAACAGTCAACATGACTTTGACTTTTGATCGACTTTGGCGTGGTGTTTTCGGTTTCGGTTCAGTTGAAAGGCGCCACCCCGAAGCTTGTTGACTAGTTTGCATGTCAAACTCGTAAACCCACGTCTCGTCACCAGTAACAATGCGTTTCATGAATGTTGGGTCCGAACTGACTCGTTCTAGCATGTCCTCAGCGACTTTCATGCGATTGAGTTTTTTGGAGAAAATTCAGATCTTTTGGGACTAGCCGAGCAGCAACATGTTTCATACCCAAATGATTAGTTAAAATGGTACAGATCGACTCGTGAGATACAGAAAGTTCGGCGGCTATCTCTCTCAGAGTTGAATGGGGATTTTCAGTCACTATTTCCTTCACTTTTGCGATGTTAACTTCAGTTGCAGACGTTGACGGCCTACCAGAGCGAGGCAAATCTTCCATCACATCTCGACCGCTTTTGAACGCTTTGAACCACTCATAAGCACGAGTTTTTGATAAAGTCGATTCACCGTAAGCCTTCTGTAACATTTTCAGTGACTCCGAACACGAAATTCCATTGGCGATGCAAAATTTAAGACAAACTCTTTGTTCGATATTTTTGTCCATTATGAAATTCGCAATACACACTATATATATGATATTACTAAAACCAGCACTGTATTTTATATAAATAACAGATGCAACTCAAACTCCGCGCCAAAATGGAAAACAGTTGTGCCAATCTAACAACTACAAAAAAACAAAAATTTGAATTTGGAACCATAAACAAATCATCCATTCCCGATACTTTTTTGACTGAATGTATAATAAAAAAAAAATTTTTTTTTTTGATGAGTTTGCTCTAGTCTAGGTCAGAGATGACATAGACAAAGTCTACGATGGAGCGAGCTTACCCAGAAAGAGCCTGTTCACTCTAACTTTGAAGAAATTAGGGTTTTAAGCGTTTGGAAACACAAACGCAGGCAAAGAGTTCCACTACTTTGCTGTGCACATTATAAAATACGTTTCGAAACGCTTGGTGTGAATTGGTGGAATAGAAAAAAGGTAGGGACGGTAACTTACAGTGTTATTGACGTCTAGACTGCACAACACTCTTTGGACCTATTTAATGTGAACTGCGATCTCCGGCAACGAAGAGTTACAGAAAAGAATAGAATTTTTCTTTATTCAAGTATCACGAAGTCAACTGTTAGTAAAACTTAATACTATACTAGTTTAAACTCATAGAAACAAACAACGCAACAAATAATGGTGAATCACTACTGTGACAAACCATGCTTGATTCCACAACAGCATGCTTAAGACTCAAAATTGCACTATCAGTTGACAGCCCAGCTTTGAATCCAAACTGGTTATCATGCAAAGTTGTAATTTTCTTTAATTGCGTATTAGGTATGCTGTCAAAAACTTTCTATATCACAGTAGCAAGTGAAATAGGTCTATAGTTACTACTGTCAGAGAGGACACCAGTTTTGTTTTTAATAATTGGCACAACCACTGTTCGCATCATCTCGCCAGGCAGGTATCTATGGCTTATGCAGAACTTATACATCATAACAAGTGCCCTAGACAAGTGAGGACTAGCATACCGAAGGTGCTCAATGCTGAGCCCGTCATGGCTCGGGGACTTACCTCCTAACATGCTTATAATAGTGTCAGTAATCTCTTGAGATTTAAATTTAACCCCTAATTCCACACCAGGCGCTACATTGGGCACCGACTTTTAAGGTCTTAAAGGTGAATTTACAAATAACGCCACTTTAAAAAGATTGGCAATTTCTTCCGGCTCACTCATGCCACCGATGCTCACAGGGATTCCGGGTTTTGTATTTCACTTATTTGTGTGCTTTTAGAAACTACGAAAATCATTTTTAGCGTGGTGTGAGGCTAGAATATCCAGGCTAGAATGTCCTCATGGGCTTGGCACCATTTTAACTTTGATTTGAAAACTCTTCTAGTCTCACACGTTTGGTCATGAAGTAACTCGGCGGTAGGTTTACCATACCACAACCACAACAAATATTTCTGCTTAGCCTTTCTGTGAGCCCTAGCAACATGATCATCATCTTCATTCGTTTTTATCATGTGAAATCGAATACAAGTGCCGAGTCATCACAAAACAAAATATAAAGAAGTACCTACAGCACTGGTGGTGGTGGTGGTGGTAGTGGCATGTAGCGTGTATAGGCACGAGAACAATCGCCATTTATTAGTAGCGATTAAAATAAAATAAAATGTGGATGGATGGACAGGGAGAGAAAGGTCAAAGAAAATATGGATGGATTGTGTGAGGAGCAATATGAAAGAAAAGGGAATTAGTGATAGTTTGACGGCAGATACGGCAGAGTGGAAGAAAAAAGCGTGTTGTGCCGACCCCAAGAAACATGAGATAAGGGCAAAAAGATGATGATTGATTCAGCCATATTTATCCACAGGTCAATGAAAAAACTTTTTTACAAAAAAATAAAACCAACTTCCAAAAACACCGACTTCCGAAATTAAAGTTATTTTTTACTTTGTATTGTTTTGTTTTTGGAAGTCGGTTGTATTTTTTTTGTAAAAAAGTTTTGTTTATTTTTCACTTTTTAGTCATACCATCATGATCTGCCTAGCCTTTTCCCAACTATATTGGAGTCGGCTTCCAGTCAAACCGGATTCAGCTGAATAGCCAGTGTTTTACGTGGAGCGGCTGCCTACCAGACCTCCACAACCCATTAACTGGGTAACACGGTACTTCTTGGCAAGACTGGAGTCAGATTTACTGGCTTCTGACAATCCGTAACGACTGCCAAAGATCTACAAATGACAGCCGGGACCAACGGCTTAACGTGCTTTCTGAGGCACGGAGGAAACTCTGTATGTTAAGATGGTCACCCATCCACAGACCAACCTTGGCAAGCGTTGCTTAACCTTAAAGATCGACCCGTGTGGCTGTTATTATTTAGCCACAAGCTCCTCCTTTAGTGATACCTGCGTACCACTAAAAATTACCACAAACACAGCGTGCCGGCGTGATGTTATGTTATGAACTAGTGTAAACAATCAACAGACATGCGATTTCAAAAATCCCGATTCATTTGCTATCATTTATTGAAGATTTCCGTTGCCTACCTCTGAAGTTCTTCATCAGATCTTCAACAAATTTAAACGGGACTAGTCCGAAAAAATACTCTTCCAAACAAAAAAAGAATCATCCAAATCGTTTAACAATTGCCGAAAATATCGCTGAACAAACATTTTCATCAGCTCCTGATTTATTCCTTCCATCATCAGCTCAGCAACATGAGATGATGAGTACCAGGCACAAATATCTGAATAGCGTTAGAAAGTTTATGAGAAACATTGTGTGCGCTTATAAAATTCGAGGGTTTCCCTCGATTTTCATGGGATCCCATCATCAGATTCTGACTTGGTGACAATAGAATCACCTCAGAAGTATAGGCTTTTGAATAAAAAAAGAATTTTTAAAATCGGTCCAGAATTGGCGGAGAAATCGATGAACATACATAAAAAAAAAGATACATACAGCCGAACATAGAACCTCCTCCTTTTTGAAGAAGTCGGTTAAAACCAAATTTAATGTCTGTTTTTTGATCTCGGAGACCAAATTAACAACTTCAAATGTCTAAACTGACTTAAAAGCTTTTGAAATCTATGTCAGTTTGCCATTTTCACTTGTCAATTTAGTCTAAGATTAAAAATCTCGTTACGTGAATAATTTTCGTCTTCTTTATGCGAACTTATAGTTATTGAGGTGCTAGAGGTAGCGTCAGTTTTATTAGTCATGAGTTCAAATTTAAGACCCATTACTTAACTTACATCATTTTGATGGCTCCCCGAGTTTTTCGTTGAATTAAATTTTTTTCACACAGAATTGGCCCAGAAATAGGTTCTCCCTTTTTTTAACAAACACAGTCGAGACAAGTGCGTGAGAAGAGGTACCTTAAATACATAGGTACGTTCGGATAAGCGGTCGTGCGGTTGATCGACGTTCGGATAATCGACGCTCAAATGTAATATTATTTACAGGGTCTAACTGCATGAGGAATGGGGTCCCCGGAAAGTGTGTCAGCATACACAATTGTTTAAGCAATTATCTTGATTCTAAGTTTTTTGACTATGCACCGGTAAGGATATAAGTAATTACGTTAAAAACATTACTGCGAAGGACTGCGAAGCTTGCAAGCCCACTTCTAAGATTAAAGCTAGTTTTACACCTACATCACAACCACAACAACGTACATGTAACCACTGCTTGACTTCTGTTTGACGCGGGATCCCTTTTTTCACATAATTTTGTTTTTCGTAATATACTTAGGCATAACGATTTTGGTATATTTTTTTCCATAATAATACGTTGTAAAAAAAATTTTCGCATACAGTTTATGTTGGCATAATTATCTTGGCTAATTTGTTTTGATATAAATTAAATTCGTATAATATTACTAGGCATAAAGATTATTAGCATAATAGCATTTAAGCATACCATTTTTAAAAATAACGGAAACAATTCCATATTTAACCTTGAATTAAAATTAAAGTACTGTCTTCAAAATTCAATACGTTGTGCTAACAAAGTTAGTGACAGAAACGAATCGCTGCAAAACCGACTCTACGTAGTCTTGTCTGCCCTACCCCTAGAGTGTAACCTAAGCCCGTGTAAGCACGGAGGGGCGAGGCGGCCCGCGAGCTGAGGAGCAAGTGTATTTAACGCTCGCCGCCGCGGCTTCAGCCAGGCAAAAAGCCGAAGCTGCAGTGGTGAGCGTAAAGCACATCTGCGACTGATAAGCTCGCGTGGAGCCGCCGGAGCCCCGCAGCAACGGAGACGTGACAGAAACCATGCCTGCTGCATGATGCATGCTTGCTTGCATACTGTATGCGTGTTGCATGCATGGCGTATGCTTTTTTACATATTTGCATGCTGCATGGTTGCTGCATGCATGGTGTATGTTTGTTGAAAAATAAAAATAAAATAATTTATTTTACCTACAATGTAAAATGCCTACAATATTGTACAAAAATGTATATTCGTATCTAAAATTTTAGGAGTTAATTAATTATGCTTATTTGTTATGCCTATAAAAATATGTTTAAATATCATTATGCGTTAATAAATTAATGCTTTAGAATTTTATGCTTAGTCATTGTTATGATAAGAGAAATTATGCTTAAAAAATTATGCGTAAGCTGTTCATGCGTAAATAAATTATGCGAAAATATAATTAGGACAAAAAAAAATGCCAAGATATATTAGGTCTTAAAATTTTATGCAACTAGATAGGTAACTGTTCGACGCTACGATGTGGTGTGGTTGTGGTACGTGTAGGTCCTCTCCAACATTAGAACGTGGCGCTTGGTGATGTCTCTTTTAAATGAATAGAAAAAATATTAGATCAGGCTAAGCCAAGTTTGCAGAGCGTGGAATTACCATATCGCCAACATCAACTAGAATTGCCATTACTTGTGCCAGCACAACGTGCCCCGGGTCTACGTTTAGGCTGGCACGTCGGCCGGACGCGAGTTGACGTTTTGCTCATCAATGTAGTGACGTTGACTCGTCGAATCGCCGCGATAGTATCGAAAATTTGAATTTGTTAAATCAATAGGTTAACACCTGTTGATTTAACAAATTCAAATTTTCGATGTATTTATATGAAATTAATACAACTGCACTTATACTTCTATTTGAATTTCAGATTTGCTCTTATCGAGTCAAAGAGCCAATCGTATGCTGCACTGACTGTACTTTCAATGATACAAGGTATGGTTACCTGCAGAATTTTAACTAGCTGTAGTACTGTCTTTCCATTATCTTTGCCATCCATCCAAAGGTTGTCTTGAAAAGATCGCTTTTAGCGATAAGGCCAACAACTAACATTTTGGTGTCAGTTACAGGCTTTTTTATGACTTTAAGTAATATAACAGGGTTGAGGAGCTCGTGGCTAAATAATAACAGCCGCACGGGTCGATCTTAAAGGTTAAGCAACGCTTGCCAAGGTTGGTCTGTGGATGGGTGACCATCTTGACATACCGAGTTTCCTCCGTGCCTCGGAAAGCACGTTAAGCCGTTGGTCCCGGCTGTCATTTGTAGATCTTTGGCAGTCGTTACGGATTGTCAGAAGCCAGTAAATCTGACTCCAGTCTTGCCAAGAAGTACCGTGTTACCCAGTTAATGGGTTGTGGAGGTCTGGTAGGCAGCCGCTCCACGTAAAACACTGGTATTCAGCTGAATCCGGTTTGACTGGAAGCCGACCCCAATGTAGTTGGGAAAAGGCTAGGCAGATGATGAAGTAATATAACAGGGTTATAATTATCTCAGTTATTACTAAAGACGATATAGAGGAGTTAACAAACAAGTTTTAGTCCCAATCGCAGCACTATAGCGTTAATGGAAGATGTAATACAGCTTTGAGAGTTATAATGGCGTTAGTAGCAGCAAGTATACTTAATACGTTATAGCTTTAACCTTTTTGTGACACCCAAGTCTTTATAAAAGTGTTCGCCGACACCTCTTAACACTTATTGTTGTATAGTTATTGCAATGAACTCTTTTATACCACTTAAGTTGCTATATTGACTATTATTGCAGTCATAAGCTATAAAATAGAGTTTATCGAGAGTTTAGTAACACGAGAAACTAAAGGTGTCAAACAACTCCTCTATCTAGGTTTAACCTGTAATAAAGGGTTTAACTAAAGCTTATTGTGTTAGGCAGTCCTCTTTTACAGACGTTCTAAAGGTATTGGTGTCAAACAACGCAAGTATGGGTCGTTATTAACACTAACCTCACTTTTGTAAAATTCGCCATTGTTTTGGTAACCTAACAATTAATATTATTTCGAGTTATTCAACATTTGACTACAATAAACAAAATTTCTTACATTATTTGAAGCATTCCATGAATGCCACTTAATTTTACATACCACTGCTCAAGAAGCAGGAATGAATAGTAATGTTTAGCTTGAGGTACCTATTTTGTTATCATAATTTTTCTTTTAAATCTTTAATAAATCCTAGGCGCGTTAAAATTGAGATGAGAAACATGGTATACATTTATTGTGAAATCATAAGGGCAGTCATTTTTCACTTCACATACTTAAATAACATAATATTCCATAATATTATTCTGCTGTGTTGAATAATGGATGACATAACACTTCCATTACGAACAGATTTAATTTTAGTAAGGTTACAGGCTTTTTTATCTTGACGTGCGCTTTTTACCACCTGTAGTGCTCACTAACGCGGTAATACCGGTTAAAGTAGTAGCTGACGATGAATAAACGCTCTTGTGGAGCTTTAAGATCTTTTTGACACCTTACTATAGGATTTATAGCACCTGTAGCGTTTACCAACTCTATTTTACAACGGTAATACAGATTAAAGTTGTAGCTGACGATGAATAAGCGCTCTTGTGCAGCTTTAATATCTTTATGACACCGTACTATCGGCTTTCTATAACTTTTACCTTTAAAACTGTGGGCCTCTTTCGTGGTTATAAGTGAGTAAGAGCATGCTCTAACTCAGTTGCACAGGTATGCGTTAACACTTTTATACTCAAATGGAACTGATATACTAGTCTTATATAGGTTTTTTTAACGCTTTGGTGCTAGTTGGGTGTGTCACCCTACGTAATGTTTTCTTCGTCTATCTTTTCTGTAACTTATATGGTGTACATATTAAAGAGGATTCTATACTATTCTATTCTATTCTATCTATCGACTACATGAGTAAGTAAGTTAGTAATTCATTTTGCAAATATGGGCACATTACATGGTGACAAACTGATAACAGGTAGGTTCAGCCATATTTTACCAATAGGTATGCAAAAGTTATCATTTGGCGCTAAAACAATAAAAGCAACTATGTAATTGATACATTGAAAGTTTTAAAGCAGTTTTTATAAGTATATACTAGCGGCTCGACACGGCTTCGCACGGGTGCAATTTAGAGTGGTAATTATATCGTAAAGTCGCTGCTACTGATCAATAAATTTAAACTAGCACTTTGCCCGCGACTTCATCAGCGTTGCAATTTTCTTAAGGATCCCTAATTTTTTTCTAGACAAATTATGTACTAAAACTTATCTTGAGAAATACTCTATCCGTTAGTGTAAAGAGCATGGAAATCGGTGAGATAGTTTTTGAGTTTATCGCGAACAAACAGTCAGATGCGGTGGAGGACTTCGTTTTATAATATGTAGTGATTCTGTCGTTACTGAGCAAGTGACTGACAGACAACGCACAGCCAAAACAACACGTCGTAGAGAGCTGAAATTGGCATGTGGGTTCCTTGGAAAGTGTAGGGTATTTCTAAAAGAGGATTTCCTGAAATTCCTACGGGAATGGAAAAAACGGGATATGCGCGTACGAACCCAACTAGCACCAAAGCGTCAAAAAAACCTATATAAGACTCGTATATCAGTTCCATTTGAGTATAAAAGTGGTAACGCATACCTGTGCAACTGAGTTAGAGCATGCTCTAACTCACTTATAACCACGAAAGAGGCCCACAGTTTTACAGGTAAAAGTAATAGAAAGCCTATAGTACGATGTCACAAAGATATTAAAGCTGCACAAGAGCGCTTATTCATCGTCAGCTACTACTTTAATCTGTATTATCGTTGTAAAATAGAGTTGGTAAACGCTACAGGTGCTATAAATCCTATAGTAAGGTGTCAAAAAGATCTTAAAGCTCCACAAGAGCGTTTATTCATCGTCAGCTACTACTTTAACCGGTGTTACCGCGTTAATGAGCACTACAGGTGGTAAAAAGCGCACGTCAAGATAAAAAAGCCTGTAACCTTACTAAAATTAAATCTGTTCGTAATGGAAGTGTTATGTCATCCATTATTCAACACAGCAGAATAATATTATGGAATATTATGTTATTTAAGTATGTGAAGTGAAAAATGACTGCCCTTATGATTTCACAATAAATGTATACCATGTTTCTCATCTCAATTTTAACGCGCCTAGGATTTATTAAAGATTTAAAAGAAAAATTATGATAACAAAATAGGTACCTCAAGCTAAACATTACTATTCATTCCTGCTTCTTGAGCAGTGGTATGTAAAATTAAGTGGCATTCATGGAATGCTTCAAATAATGTAAGAAATTTTGTTTATTGTAGTCAAATGTTGAATAACTCGAAATAATATTAATTGTTAGGTTACCAAAACAATGGCGAATTTTACAAAAGTGAGGTTAGTGTTAATAACGACCCATACTTGCGTTATTTGACACCAATACCTTTAGAACGTCTGTAAAAGAGGACTGCCTAACACAATAAGCTTTAGTTAAACCCTTTATTACAGGTTAAACCTAGATAGAGAAGTTAATAGTTGCGGGCAAAAGCTAGTTTTTTTTACAAAGCATTCTAGTTTTAAATAATAAACGTTGTTATTATACCAAAAAAAAACAATTGTTTACGCACAAGATTAGAATTTATTTAAGAAAAACTCATACATTATGAGCCGGCGCGAACAACAATTTTATAGGTTTGCGTTTTTGAAGTCCCCCTGCTAAAATAAATATTATTATATACGAGTATTTTAATTTCGTTCTTATTTGCAAAATATTTCGACGTTACCTAAAACTATTCCAAGTTTCAAGTTTATAACATTAGGCGTTCTTGAGATATCCAGCTGTGGCAGACAGACAGACAGACTGAGTTGCACTTTTTAGGGTTCCTTTTTACCATTGTGGTATGGATCCCTAATAAAAATACGATATGATACACTAATCCGTATTTGATGTTTTTTTTTCAGGAATTTCTTTATAAATCCAAATGTGGGTATTATTCACAAGACTGGACATAAGGTTCAAGACAGTAAGTAGAAATGCAGTTAGTTCAGATATGATTGTCTAAAATCAAGGATATTGAGCCCATATCAAATATTTATTTTTCTTTATTACAGAATGTCTTGAATACATACACAAACTAGATTATCCATGTAAAAAACATCATGACGCAAATATGGTACGACTGTATAATCCGGACAAAAACTGCTATGACGTAAAAGTTAAAAACAATATTGCGTTCACGGCAGTTGGAGGGGTTGATGCTTATAGAGACGAGTTCCCACACATGGTAAGGTTTTTTTTGTATAATATGATGTAAAATCGCCCAAAGATGGGCTCGTTCCTCAAAACGCAAAGTAACTGAGTACAGTTACTTTAACGCAAAGTAACTGAGTACAGTTACTTACCATTTACCATTGAATTTAGCTAGTTTGCCAGTTGTAATTGGCCTATATTGTATATGTTTTTTTTCCAAGGCTGCTTTAAACTTAAATGTTACCAATTGACCACTATGATCAGAGGGAAGGTAATTAACTATGGCTTTATCTAAATATTCACAATTGCAGAATACATTATCGATACAAGTTGAAGAAGTTACTTAAGTAAGGAAGTAAAGATAAGGACAATTAGGGAAGGGCCATATTTGTAGGTCGTTTGTAGGTACCTTAAAAATTAATTAAATTTTCTAGGCATTGAAGATGTTAATAAATTTTATGATAATTTCTTTTCAGTGGTTCTAAAGGAATTCAATGCAACTTTTGAAAAGAAGTCTAAGGATATTTTTCCTAAGTATGTATTTAGTGACTGGGCGACTAAAGGCATTAGGATAAGTAGGGAAAGACTGTATGAGCTAGGTGCGTTGGGGCAATACCGGACGGATATTCGAATAGTTGCAAGGATGTTGCAAAACTTTTTTTTCTCAATTTTTGTAAACACCACATTCTTGACAAATGGTGGGAAATTGATAATGATTTATCACAGAGTAATTTTATATTCATTTATTTATTAACACACTATAGTTTTTGTTTGGGAAGCCTGTAAAATCATAAAACAATTTTTGAGAGTATAATGACGATCTGGCCGTCAAGGGGTAAGTTCGGACAACAATTTTATATTATTTCTATTGCTAGGAGTACAAGATGTAAGAAATGAATGTATCCGATCTTTCCTCTTCTTTAAAATGACATCAACTAAATCTTCATAATACTACAAACATAGATGTTCCAAATGATTCCTTTTTTTTGGTTTAAACTGTCCGATCTTACCCCACAAAGCAAATTTAGGAGATGTTAAGGTTCTCAAAGTTTGTTTTATCCACAAGCATACTATCAAATAAATTTAGCGTATGATAAAGCGTCATATAAAATCGGAATACCTACTGTACGTTTTGTAGAGGGATGAAACCCTTCATCCCTCTACAAAACGTACAGGAACAAATTTATGTTTTTTAAGAAACCGTTTTTTAAGAAAAGGTTTCCAAGTCCTCAAATAATGAAACGATAGAAAAATCACAAACACGGTATAACATAATTTATAAAATTTAAGTAAAAAATTGACAAATGTCACTCACAGTTCAGTATAATTAGGATAAGAATCCTAATTAAACTGAAATGTCTATGACAACGGTCTGGAAAAATAAAGATATAATTATAAATAACAAAATACAAACTTTCACCTTTTAGGAACATTTTACCACTTTAAAGTATAAAAATCAAAACATGGAATGAAATAATATTAATACAAATTATATCAAAGAATTGACCGCTATCATGGTCGTCGTGCGGGCGCGGGCGCCGCCGGCCGGTTTAATTAGGATAAAAATCCGAATTAAACTAAAATATCTATGACAACGGAAAAATTAATATTATCGGGTCCGGCCGTTATTGTCCCATTCCATGTCAATCAATGGGTAATGTTTGGCCTTACATTCTTTATGATATGTCCAAGATACCTTTAGTACCGGACACATTTTGCGAACCGTTGTAAGCAGCTAGGGTGTAAGATGCAAGCCCAAGAGTCACACATTGACACATGTTACCGATTTGATGTATATTTCGAAACCATTTTAACATGGACTTAAGTGAATTTTGCACTGTGGGGAGCGTCCCGGACAGGGGCGTACCGGAATGGGACCGTAACGGCCGGACCTATATCGTAATATAGGTTCAAAAGTGAAAATGTGTATTTTATTATTGATACTCGTAAGTATCAATAATAAAATACACATTTTCACTTTTTAGGAACATTTTACCATCTTAAAGTATGGAGATCACAAAAACATATTGAAATAATAATTATAATCATTTAAGAAAATAAACATGACCGTTAACATTCTTCAATTTAAAAGAATTTTTCATCATCGTCATTCATAAGGGTATACTCATCAGGATCTTCATTTATCTCTAATAGTTCTATCACCTTAACTATATAAGAATCAGGTACGTAGTCTTCATCTTTACGCTTAGGAATAATAAATTTTATGTTGTTTTTCTTGCCGATAGTTTTATAGAATGTTATCTTGTATTATATATTTGGGTTTGAATTGATATTACAATTTTCAATTATGCCGACGTAATATGTCCAAGTTCGTTTGAAATATCTAACGAGAACTGTATTCCCAATATTGTATATTTTCGAATCATCAATATAATTTTTGGTCCTACCGTTATCATCTTCATCAATGTTGATATGAAAGTTTCCACAGAAATCGTTTTGGTCTTTAGTAGTTGTTTTTATAGGGCAATTAACTTTCTTTGGTTTTTTCTTTGGTAAATTAGACACACTTGTACTTTGTGATAGTTTTCGATTTTGGTTTGTAAACAAAACTAAATCTTTATCAATTGGCTTTAGTTGTAAACTTTTGGGTAAAATTTTATAGAAAGCTTGGTTTTCTGGTGTAATTTTTACAGATGATAAGATTGTCACTTTCTTTTTATCATTTGGATTAAAGTTTGTCTCTATCGCATGAATTTCCGAAATTTCTTCTATCTCACATCTCCCTTCGCAGGTATCTTCCCTTTTGCTTGCTGTTCTCTCTTGATTATTATGCATTTCATGAATTCCTTTAACTATTTATTCAATTTGTTGTTCTCTAGAAGCAAATTTTAAATCAGTCTTGTTTTCCTCATAATAATTCAAGTCATTCAATTTATCACAGTTAGATAATATGTCGCCCAAAGAATCTAATAAGTCAGAATCACTGTGGATGCTCATCTGAATACTTTCAATTGTCGTTACACTGCTATTAGACCTTTTACGCTTTTTCATAGCTGTCTTTGTAGTTGTCATTTGGTCAGATTTATTATCCAATTTATGTAATACACTTGTCTTCCGGTGTTCATTATTCTGTATTCGACTTTTTCCTACTCCTTTGCCTTTTTTAGTCACGTCAGTGCTGTTCTTATCAGTAATTCCAGACGGTCCTGGTATAGGATCAAATGCATAATTTTTAGGTTGTAGAACTATTTTTGTTTCCGTTTTTTTTTGTCTTCGGTATTTCTTTTTCCTTTGTTTCGCTTGTTAATTTTGTTATCACTTCCGCACCTTTAGCAACTCGTTTTAGCTTATTAGCAATATTATTCTTAGAGTTTTGAGGATGTTGCGAAACTTTTTCTAGAAGCATTTGTTCGAAACTGGCAAGAAGCTGTAGCAGGCTGTTTCTATGTTCTAAAGTCGGTGAGTCCAAAATTTTAGCGTAAATAATATTTTCATTTGGTATAGAACTAGAGCCGTTAGAGGACATGATCTTACTAATTTCGTCTACACATATCTGTAATAGAGTTTTCGGTAGTTTATAAGTCACTGGAGCCATGTGTTTTTGCCATAAGCGCATAAGCTGCTGGATCATATTTGTTTTTTGGTATAATCTCAGGATTAAAAGGGTAAATGCCACTTTTTTTAAAGTCATTTCGTATTAGTTGTGGTTTGGTTTCCTGCCACGCTTCAGCAAACATTTGAGCAAAGCTTTGTTTTCTTATTTTAATTCCAACGTTTTATCGTTCCCATTTTACGAGGTTTTTATCCCAAATTGTTTTGAAAGATTTGGACACAGCCAAGTCTAGCGGTTGCAATAGATTTGATGTGTGTACCACCCCATGTCGTGCGGCGCACAGGCACAGGGCTTGGTCTTGGGCCCACCCCTGTGGAACATCGGTTACGACTGGGTACTGAGGGGCGAGCTTCCGCCGGGTGTGGGCCTGACGTGTTACGCTGACGACACACTGGTTACTGCCCGGGGGAGCTCGTACAGGGAGGCAGCGTTGCTGGCGACGACCGCGGTCTCACAGGTGGTGAGCCGCATACGGCGCCTTGGCCTAGAGGTGGCCCTCAACAAGTCGGAGGCCATAGCCTTTCATGGTCCCCGGCGGGCGCCACCACCGGGATCGCACATAGTTGTTGGGGGGGCCCGTATCGCTGTTGAGTCCACCATGTAGTACCTGGGATTGGTGCTCGACAGCCGGTGGGATTTCGGCCCCCATTTCCGGCGGCTGGCACCCAAGTTGTTGGGCGCGGCTGGGGCGCTGTCAACGCTGCATCCCAATCTGGGGGACCCAAACACCGCTTGTAGGCGGTTGTACGTGGGGATTGTGCGATCGATGGCCCTGTATGGGGCCCCGATCTGGGCGGCTGACCTGACGGCCGGCACCATCACTGTTCTGCGGAAGCCGCAGAGGGTGATAGCCGTCAGAGTCATCAGGGGTTATCACACTATCTCCTACAAAACGGCTTGCGTACTGGCCGGTTCTCCGGCCTGGGACCTGGAGGCAAAAGTCCTCGCGTCACTGCACCGATGGCGTGAGGACGCGCGGGCGCATGGCGAGCGACTGATGCAGCGGCACATTGAGCTGTGTCAGTCGCAGTTGCGCGAGGTTCTGGTGGCGGAATGGCGGAACAGGCTCTCACGCCCTTCCGCTGACCTCGTCACTATCGAAGCCATCCGGCCGGTGCTTGACCTGTGGCTCGGGAGAAGGCACAGGCTCCTTGACATTTCGAGTGACAAAAAATATTAAAGTTATTGAGATTAAGTAACAGTTTATTTTTTGCCGAAATATAATAAATTTATTATGTACACCATATAAGAACTAATCTATTAATGTTAAAAATTATATTGACATGTTTCATTACTACACGACGTAAGGATAAATTACGCACAGTAGCTAGCAAGACTCATCTAATGCATAAAAGTATATTTTGTACAGCTTCACGTATCTTTAATAATATTCCGGGGCCTATTACCATTATTAAGGAAATGAAAAAAAAAAAGAATCTCCACGATCTATTAGTAAACAAGTGCTACTACTCTGTAAAAGACTTCCAATCAGTCAAATCACTGATCCAATCTCCTTAGTCATGATGCATTCAATGGCCCATTGCGTGTACCTACATAATTCGTTGCGTCTATTTTTATCTTTTTTGTATTTCATATGAAATACTAGCTTCTGCCCATGGCTTTGTCAGCGTAGACTTTACAGTAGGTGCGCAACTTTTTTGTCTCATATTCTCATCTTCGGAAATCTTCGTTTGTTAGTCTTTGGTGTTCTTATTTTCAGCCCTAAAATTACTTCCACATGTTTGTGGCCTCCTGGCACTTGTGAATCTTTAGCGCTCTCAATTCCAGGACAAAAAATACTTTGACATGTGTATGATCTCCCGGTACTTGTGATTTTTCAGTATTCTCAATTTCAGTCCCAAAAATACTTCGACATGATTCTAATCTCTGCGTACTCGTGAGTCTATAGTTCTCACAATTCCAGCCCGGAAAAAATCTTCGACATGTTTCTGTTCTCCTGGTGCTTCTGAATCGTAACCGCTCTCAATTCCAGCGCTGAAAATACTTCGAATTGTTTCTGGTCCTCGGTACTTTTTTAATTCTAACCGCTTCCAATTAAAGCCCCGGAAACACTTCAAAATATTTCTTGTCTTCTGGTACTTGTGAATCTTCAGCGCTAACGATTCCAGTTCCGAAAAGAATACGGCATAATCTAAGATATATTTGTGGTGTCTTAGTACGTTTGAATCTTTAACGCACACAATTCCAGCTCAATAAATACTTTGCCACGTTTCTGGTCACCGGGTGGAAAAAAAAACAAATTAAAACAAGTTGCGTGAGTACCTATAAGTATTTAGTTAATCAAACCTCGCGACAAGCTTTTATTATCAATATCAAAGGAAAATTTTATTGTCTTCTTTTTAGAGCATTTAAATAAAAGCTTTTTTTTTAAAGTTTTTACCTTTTAATTTATATTCTTACTATTTACTTATTTCGAGTTACTCTCTACAAGCCCTTTCATTAGATACCCATATTGTAGATGTGCATAAATAATAACTATTCCGCCATCTTGGTTGTTCCGCTATATTGGATATAGAATGACGTCAGATTATTTTTCGAGTTACTTTCAACAAGCGCTTTTATTTGATACCCATATTGTAGAAATGGGGTGTATGGGGTCCGTTACCATCTTAAGACCCAAGCCAACCTCACATGCTAGCGGTGCACCCTGCTGTCCAACGGACGAGGCTCTGGCGAATCTCGTTTCCTTCTCGTAGGGTTGTGGGGGTCAGACGGCTGGTCGCCACACGTAAAACCAACTTCAGTCAAATCTTAATATGGACAAGGACAAGTTGAAAAAGGGTACTCGGGCTAGGACGTCGCCGCATAACGACGCGCAGGCACATCGCCCTAAACATGCGATAAGTGGGCTAGGGCTACCGTGTCAAGTACGGGCACGGCTAAAAAGGATAGTACCCAAGAAGAAGTTCCGCTTTGCCACCTGGAACATTGGCTCCCTAACCGGACGTTGCCGAGAACTCGCGGACGTACTTGCGAAACGTCGGGTCCAGTGCGCCTTCCTTCAGGAGACGCGCTGGAAGGGAAATAAGTCACGTGACATCGGGCAGGGGTACCGGCTAGTGTACACTGAATCACCAACGGGCAGGGGCGGAGTGGCCGTGGTGCTGTCTAAGGACCTTCAGGATAGACTCCTTGAAGTAGACCGATGCAGCGACCGGTTGATGCGAGTTGGGGTGCTGATCGAAGGGTCGGTGACGAACCTAATCAGCGCCTATGCTCTTCAAACTGGCTACTACGCGCTATTCCGAATTCCGAGGGTGTTTTGTTTGGGGGGGATCTCAACGGTCACGTAGGTCAATTTGCTGGAGAGTACGGACGTGTCCACGGTGGTTTTGGTTATGGCCAGTTAAATGCGGAGGGAGTCAGTATACTCAGCACCCGCGCTTTGTCTGACCTAGCCATCGCGAACACATTCTTTCAGAAGAAGCCCCATCATCTTATTACGTACCGTAGTGGTGCCTACTCAACCCAAATAGATTACCTGCTGGTGCGACGATGCCACATTGGCAAGGTTACCAACTGCAAAGTCATCCCAGGCGAAAGCCTAACGGCTCAACACCGCCTCCTTGTCCTGGACTTTGCGGTTGTACCGAAAAATAAAGTGATCGAGAAACGCAAACCCCGCACTAAGTGGTGGTTGCTTGATGGTCCTAGGCAGTCGGACTTCATCGCGGAGGTCGAGCATTTCGAGATCAGTGCTCCGCATGAGTCTGCTCAAGAGATCTGGAGTAGGATCCATTCAGCAATCACCGCTGCGGGTAAGCGTGTCCTTGGCACTTCTCGTGGTGGCCGCACCATAGACAAGGAGACGTGGTGGTGGGATGACGGGGTGCAGGAGGTGACTCGGAAGAAGAAGGTTTTATTTAAACAGTGGCAAGGGTCCAACTCTCCGGATGACAGGGAGGCATATGGAGCGGCTAAGCGCGCTTGCAAAAAAGCTGTAGCCAGAGCCCGCAGCAAAGGTCTGGCGCCCTAATACAACAAGCTGGAAACTGCGGAGAGGCGAAAACTTATTTCTAAGCTGGCGCGTGCCCGGGAGAAAGCTCCACGGGACATTAGCAAATGTCTCTGTGTAAGGGATGCCCAGGGTAAGCTGCTCTACGATGCTTTTCTGTTAAGGAGAGATGGTGTACATACTTCGCGGAGCTGTCTAACAAACAGCATCCCCATAACCTTCCTCCGGAACCGCCTCCTAACCTTGAACTTATTTCCCCTATTTCCCCCGACGAAACCCGCATTGCTCTTCGCCACATGAAGAACAGGAAAGCGGTCGGGTCTGACAATGTGCCAATTGAAGTGTGGAAGGCAATGGGCCCACATGGCGTGGACCTTCTGATGGCGTGGATCTTTTTAACCGCATCCTGATCACCAAGAAAATGCCGAACCAGTGGCGATTTAGCCTGATTATCCCTGTATACAAAGGCAAAGGTAGCGTACAGGATTGTAGTAGCTACCGCGGTGTCAAGATCATGTGCCACACCATGAAGCTCTTCGAGCGCATCATTGACACACGGCTCCGTAGCGAGTGTACTGTCTCTGAGTGTCAATATGGCTTCCGGGCGGGTAACAGCACCATGGACGCAGTGTTCGCCTTACGGACTCTGGCTGAGGCTTACAGAGAGAGAAGGAGAGCTTTGCATATGGCCTTTTTAGACCTGCAGAAGGCCTTCGACTGTATACCTCGGCAGTCCATCTGGTGGGCACTGCGCTTCAAGGGCGTTTCCGAGGCCTATATTGACATTATCAGAGACATGTACCGCGACTCCGTGTCTTCTGTCCAGACCGCTGTTGGCGAATCGAATGGCTTCCCAATATCTGTTGGCGTTCACCAAGGCTCGGCTCTTAGCCCGTTCTTGTTTAACGTAGTGCTCGATGTAGTTACGGCAAACATCCAAGATAAGCCCCCATGGCTAATGATGTATGCCGATGACATCGCCCTCGTTAATCAGAACAAAGCCCATCTTGAGCGCAAAGTCAACAGTCAAGGAAATGTGGCGAAGACTGAGTACATGTCCTATGGCAGCACGGATTCAAACACCATCCGAATAGGTTCGGACCTGATCAGAAAGTCCGATATGTTCAGGCACCTTGGATCCGTGCTGCACGATTCTAACAACGTGGACGACGATGTCCAAGCACGTATAGTCGCGGCTTGGGTGAAGTGGCGCGAGGTAACGGGCGTTGTATGCGATCGCAAAATGCCTCCGAAGCTCAAGGGGCAAATTTATAAATGCATCATACGGCCTGTCCTACTGTACGGCGGCGAGTGTTGGCCAGCACTAAGCAGACACACCCAGGAGCTTCGCGTAACGGAGATGAAAATGCTGAGGTGGATGAGTGGCGTTACGCGATCCGATCGCATACGCAACTCTTTCATCCGAGGTAGTCTTGGTGTCCGTGACGTGGGGGAAAAACTGCAAGAGTGTCGTCTGCGATGGTGGCCACATCAGGCGCCGCCCTATGGAGTACGTTGGTCGGGGATGCATGAATATGGCTGTTCTTGGGGCTAGGTCCCGTGGTCGCCCTCGAAAGCGCTGGTTGGACGTCGTCAAGTCCGACATGAGAGCCAATGGCCTAACTGAGAAGGATGTTCAAGATCGGGCAAAGTGGAGGAAGCTAAGTAGGAAGGCGGACCCTGGCAATAGCCGGGATTAACGCCAGGTGGAAGAAAAAGAATTGTAGAAATGCATTAAAAATGACTATTCCGCCATCTTGGATGGTCTGCCATTATGGATTCAGAATGACGCCACACAGCTTATCGTGTATTGTCATCCAAACTAAGCGTGTATACAAAACTTCAGCTCAATGAATTGAAGATATCTGCTTCAAAATTGAGTAGCGAATTTCCACCCGAACAAACATACATACTACTTTTCATCATTGCAAGTTAAAAAAAAATTCTAGCCCAAAAATACTTTAACAGCGTTCTGTTCTCCTAGTAGTTGTGAATCTTCACCGCTCTCAACTTTAGCCTCGGAAATACTTCGACATGTTTCTGGTCTCTTTGTACTTATGAATCTGAAGTACTAAGGCAGTGGCGGCTCTGGGTTTCCACTTCTTTCCTAGTCTTCATGAAGCCATGCCTTTTACCGGGATGAAAAGTAGCCTTTGTTTGACTCCAGGATAAGAACTTTATGTGTGCCAAATTTCATCCAAATCCCTTCAGCCATTTTTGCGTGATTGAGACACAAAGATACAAACTTTCACATTTATAATAAACTAGCTTCCGCCCGCGACTTCGTCTGCGTAGATTTTAGAACTGGCACGCAACTTCCTTGTCTCATATTCTCATTCTCGGCAATATATCTTGATGATTGTGTTATCTTGATAGTTTGTGAGCCTTTGCTTTCGTACTTATAGCCCCGGAATTACATGTCGTGAAACTTTAACGCCCATTTTTCTAGCCCGTAAAAAAACTATGACATGTTTCTTTTCTCCTGGTACTTTTGAACTTCAAGTACTAAAGCACCAGCAACTCTCGGTTTCCAATTTCTCCTCAGTCTCCACTAAGCCATGCATTTTACCGGGACCGCTACCTTTTGGAAGCACTAAAGATTCCCATCAATCAATCAGTGGACAACTTTTTGTACATCAGTAACGATGGGTTGTACGAGAAGGAAGTGCGCAGAAGAATTGGCATGGCTAAGAGCGCCATTTCTCAGCTTAGAAAAATTTGGAAAGATTGTAATATTTCTGTAAAAAATAAAACTAAACTGGTACGGACTCTAGTCTTCTCGATCATTTCTCATGGCGCTGAGACTTGGACACTGAGAGCTGCAGACAGCAAACGCATTGACGCGTTTGAGATGTGGTGTTGAAGAAAGGTTCTCCGTATTTCTTGGAGGGCAAACATACAAACTTTTACATTTATAATATAACTAGCTAACCCAGCAAACGTTGTTTTGCCATATAGATTATTTCTAGGATTTTTTTTTTTTAGTTCGATAAAAAAAAAAATTGATGGTAGCCGATTCTCAGACCTGCCCGATATGCACACAAAATTTCATAAGAATCGGTCAAGCCGTTTCGGAGGAGTACGGTAACTAACATTGTGCCATGGAAATTTTATATATAAGACTAGCTGACCCAGCAAACGTTGTTTTGCCATATAGATTATTTCTAGGATTTTTTTTTAGTTCGATAAAAAAAAATAGATAGTAGCCGATTCTCAAACCTACCCGATATGCACACAACATTTCATAAGAATCGGTCAAGCCGTTTCGGAGGAGTACGGTAACTAACATTGTGACATGGAAATTTTATATATAAGATTAGGATTAACAGTTTGTAACCACAATATAAAAATTTCCTATGTGTAACCGTTGTTTGCCCTATGGGCGGGACATAGCTGATCGCAATTAAATTGTCTAAAACCAGTATTATAAACCTACCTATGATCCACAATAAAGATATTAATTTGATTAATTCACGTCTTCCATCAGGGTTTACTGGGGTATGGCTATGATATCTCATCAGCTGACTGGCAATGCGGAAGTACTGTCATCAGTGAAAGATTCATTCTAACTGCTGGTCACTGCTTGTCAGCTCCCCGCCTGTAAGTTTCTTCCTTTAACTCTATAAAAAATACTTGATAAAATTCTCCGAAAAGGCCAACATTTTATAATTTGTATGTTGTAGAACTATGACAAAATTCTGCAATAAATCTCCATTATAAATATCTAAAATACGTTCCTAACAGGCAAAGCATTATCTAAACCACTAGGTCAAAAAAAAACAACAGATTTTTTTATAACGGTGGCGTAAGAGTTTTCTTATTACAGAGAAAACGTATGGGAGTTCTTAGTATTTACCCTAAAGTAAATCCATCAGGCTTGAAATAAAATAAACTTTCACTGATTTTAGAGGTCCAGTGAAGTACGTAGCTCTAGGTATACTGAAACGCTCTGACCCTCCTGCACTGTGGCAGATATATAACGTGAAGAGGAGGATCCCTCACCCGGAGTACAAGTCTCCTTCCAAGTACCACGACATCGCACTACTCGAGACTGATACTGAGTGAGTTCATTGGTTAAAGTTTAATTATTCTAAAGACAGCACAGCAATCGCAGCAGGCCATGGAGGAGATGACCGGACGAACTGGACAGGAGTCAACAAGTACAACGTCGCCTTGAATAAAAAATGGGAAACACAGATACCAATTTATTGTAATAACTTACTAAATTTTTATCATCATCATTTGCCTGTTTTTTTCTGAAATAAATTGAGTTCAGCTTCTAACAAAATCGAATTTAGTTAAATACCAGTATTTAACGTAGTCTATTTAACCTTCAAAACCCAGTAAATGGGTAATATGGTACTTCTTGTCAAGACTGGTGTCAGAATTTCAAATTTGTGACGTAATGACTGCCAACGATCTACAAATTACACCTAAGACCAACAGTTTAACGTGCTTTCAAACGCTCGGATTAGTCTCGGTTTTTTTTTTATTTGTAATGGGTTTGCTCTTGACTCTAGTCTATGTCAGAGATGACAGAGACAAAGTCTACGATGGAGCGAGCCTACTCAGAAGGAGCCTGTTCACTCTAGCTTTGAAGAGATTAGGGTTGTAAGCTTTCGAAAACACAGACGCAGACGGTTTGTCAAAATAGTCACCCTTCCACAGACCGAAGTCAGAAGACTTTTTTTAACCTTGAAGATCAAACCGTAGGGCTGTTATTTACCCACCAACTCCTAATAACAAATATAGGAAATTTTAGGATAACCTTCAGTAGACAAGTACTACCAGCCTGTCTTCACGCAGCTGGGGAGGCAGATGAAAATTTGTATGCTACTGGCTGGGGAGCACTAGGTAACAGAAGAGAGTTGGCGGACACTTTACAGAAAGTGAGAGAAGTATTTTTTTTTAATAATTACGGTAAGTAGACGATTGCAAAGAAAGTAAACAAATGAATAAATATGAGATGAATGGGTAATTATGGAAAATAGATTATCGATCTATTTCAAAACGATGGTCATTTTTGGCGGGCTTGACCCACATTTTCTGTTTGTATTTTTTTTTGCATCCTTTTGTATTGGTCATTTTTTAAATGCATCATACTTGAGAACATAATTAATACTCTTTCACCGACTTCAAAAAAAGAGGTTTTCAGTTCGGTATTTTTTATATTTGTAACCTCATAACTCCGTCATTAAACCGATTTGAAGACTTCTTATTTCATATGAAAAGATACACTTCTCAATTTGACAATTTCAATGGGACCGATTGGTCCCATTTAAATTTCATCAAAATCGGTTAGGTAGGCTTTTAAAACAAAGGACATGGCCGGAATTCGTATAGAGCCGTGCCCTAAAAAAAAATATTCATGTACATTGATATACAGGACGTCATACTAAAGCTTACATGTATGTCTTCACAATACTTTAAGTTTTATGATTAGAGAAGAAGTAAACAAAATTGCGTGTTTTCTTTCCTGCGACTTTCCAGTGGTGTTGTTAGGTGTAGGGTGGTACTGTAGCGGTATCAATGCCGTCACAAGAAAAAACCAATGGGGCAAATCTACATCGCAACAAAAAGAACCGCTACGCCATCTATCCAACTAGCAGAAAACTACTACGTCAAAATCATCGCCTCGTCTACTACATCGCATCGAGCAAATAGAGTGTAGTGTATCGTGCGATTTGAACATAAACACATATCAGTCCGAATATTAATTATCGGGAAGTTGCCCACCAGAAACAACAACTCCTGGTCCCTTCTCAACGGAGGTTTGCGGAACTTTACTCTCTGAACCGCTTACTTCTATACTGGTGACACCGACGTGATACGTCAGCGCAGCCTTCGTGCAACTACTTCAGCGTGATGTCACTTCTCCTCATCGTGACCTCCAGCTCCCGAACAGCGAGTTATACAGCCAGCCTGTACCCACGGCTACTACGACTATCCTGACCACCAGCATGCAGCAGCCGCGCATTCCTGGTTAGCATCCTCAGCCTCTATCATCTTCACCAACGGCTTTGGCAAGCACACTACATCTTCGGCCAGTTTCATGAAGAGCCATGAAGAACCTCTACAGCTCGACCCCAGCAGTCACGTTACTATGTCACACACTACCACTCCAACTCATTGGAGCCAGCAGCAGCACCACTCCAACTCACTGGAGCCTGCAGTATTATCCTGACTCACCGGGATCTCATCACCCCGACTCATTGGGGTACCACAGACAGTTACGACTCACCGAGAACTCTGTGACTTCCGGTTCCGACTCACTGGAACCAACCTTCCACTGGCCTGGTATGCATCTTAAGATGTATGGACGACTTATCCACTATCAATCTCCGGTCTTCGGAGAGGAGTGACGTAGCGACATCATTGCCGCCACAAAAAAACCAGCGGAGCAAATCGAAATCGGAAATAAAGAACCGCAACGCCATCTATCCAACTAGCAGCGAACTACTATGTCGAAAGCCTGCATCGCACATCAGACCGAATAACAACTATCAGGCAGTTGCCCACACCAGACACAACAACTGTCTGGTCAGAGGATTTTCCCTTTTCAATAGAGGTTTGCAGGATTTTACTTTCTGTACCGCATTCCTCTATTAAAAACTGAAAAATAAAAACCTTTTTACAAAAGAATGCAACCAAATTCCGAAAAAAAAAATCTTCAAAGCAAATTGTAAAATAGATTGAATTTCGGAAGTCGGTGTTAAAATACGAAGAAACTTTCACAAACACCGACTTCCGGAATTAAAGTTATTTTATATTTTGTAGCTTTTTTTATTTATTTAGGAATCGATTGGATTTTTTCTTTAAAAAGTTTTTAGTTGAAAGATTCGCCCTTTCCGATGGCAGTATATTTTACATTCCTTCTATTGAAATATTGGTAATACATAATAAGTGGAAATTATATTTTGTTTTTTTTTTCCTACTCCTCCGCTGTACTTTACTGATTAATTTCGTTGCAGGATCCAAGACAGTTAAATCGTCTCTCCGGGACTCGTCGCGTTTCATTGGCTCGGCGTTTTTCTGATGGTCGCCACTGATGATTCTGGCTTTCAGGAGTTTCAGTGGTTGGGAATGTGTGGCGGGCTTGTCTCAAAAAAATAAATACATAATAATTAATTAACAGGTCCAGATTACGAGATTTGAAGAAGGCGAATGTTTGAAGTCTTACCCCCCGAGTACACGGCACTTGAATTATGGATATAACCAGACCACACAAATGTGCTATGGTGACAAGGACATCAAAGACACGTGTAAGGTAAGCAAAATTGAACTGTACGTGAACATGTATTGGATTTATTTCGTAGTAACAAGTTTTTTAACCAAATTTAGCTTGTTTCAATGCAGAAAACTCATAAGAGCTGTACTACGTCATCTATACTAATATATAAAGCTGAAGAGTTTGTTTGTTTGTTTGTTTGTTTACTTGAACGCGCTAATCTCGGAAACTCTTGGTCCGATTTGAAAAATTCTTTCAGTGTTAGATAGCCCATTTATCGAGGAAGGCTATAGGCTATATATCATAACGCTAATACCAATAGGAGCGGAGGAATAATGAAAATTACGACGCAGACGAAGTTGCGCGGATATATAATAATTTTTCAAATCGGACCAGTAGTTCCTGAGATTAGCGCGTTCAAGTAAACAAACAAACATACAAACAAACTCTTTAGCTTTATATATTAGTACTAGTTGTCCCGTGCAACTTCGTTTGCGTCACAATTTTCATTACTGCTCCGCTCCTATTGGTCTTAGCGTGACGATATATAGCCTATAGCCTTCCTCGATAAATGGGCTATCTAACACTGAAAGAATTTTTCAAATCGGACCAGTAGTTCCTGAGATTAGCGCGTTCAAGTAAACAAACAAACAAACTCTTTAGCTTTATATATTAGTATAGATATAAATTATAGATTTTTTTATATTTATATTTATTTTGGGCCTGGCCCTGTAACATTTTTTCAGTACAATGAGAATGTTTTAGGGTTATTTTCTCTTTTGGACCACACTTATAAATTAAATACTAACTTCAATACTTTATTTCCCAGGGAGACAGCGGTGGCCCGCTTCAAACCTTCTTTGACAATCATGTCGATTATTTAGTCAAAAATTGCGTGTACAATGTTATCGGTGTGACGTCATATGGCAGACAGTGCGGCTTCGCTCCCAGCATCGGTATATACACTAGGGTCATCCACTACGTATCCTGGATAGAGAGCATTGTCTGGCCTTAAAATTTTTAAAAATGACAGAAGATTATGCAACTAATAAAAGAGTTATTAACAAGAAATTGTAAAATGAGATGATATTTTTATTTATTTGGTTTTATTTACTTGGTTTCCAATTTGGTTAAATTTGGTGTTTGCCAGTAATAATCTTACAAGCTGTCCTTCGCAACAGGAAAATGCACCTGATCGCATTCTTGTGTAAAAGCTACTTGCCCATTTGTGGAATACCCGATGCACTACAGAAGCGGGGCAGCTTCACCAAGATCCTTAACGCGTTGTTGTACTAAAAGTTGTCAGATATCTGCTAAAATCTAGCCCACAGGCTGCACGTGTACGAAGAAGTACAGTAGGCTCAACATAGCGTGATTTTAACAGGAAGGGAGCATCGTGTAATCCTGAAACCCACAATGTCTGCTCTCACCGACGACGCCCCCCATTCAATATCCTTATCGTCTTTTAGGTCACGGCATCTTCATTATCATAACGAAAAACGTCCGCTGCTGGACATAATCCTCCCCCAAAAAGGGGGTGTTTGCCGCAATCGCCACGCTTGGAGACGACGCATCACAAATAAAAAAACTATAAATAAAACCAATCGATCATTAAATGAAATTATTTTATTGATGGACTTTCCTAATAACAAGGTAAAGTATAACATGAAATTGGGAGCAAAGTTATTCAATGGCTCAAATGTTAAATTTCGTAAAGTGAAAAGATGCTCCAAGTATATTGATATCTTTTAATTTGATTTTTGAAAAAGGAGATGTTTTATTTTGCCATTCACGAAAGAATATTTTTTCCTCTTTTTCGATAAATGTACATCTGATGGTCGAAAATGAAACATCTCCTTTTTGCTATATAATGTAGCTGTCTATCGTATTCTCCACAGATTTAAATTTAAAAAAACGGCACATCGGACCAAGATATCAATATCAAATTCAAACAGGAACACCTTATGTACAATATAACAATCAAATGACGGCATAACCTATAAGAATAAACTAAACTATTTAGTCTTCACAACTCGTTTGTGACCTATTACGTGTAAATCATTACATTAAAACATAAAGCAAGCCTAAATGGCTTGCTTTGGGGTGCATGGGGTCTGTTACCATCTTAAGACCCAAGCCAACCTCACCTGCTAGCGGTGCACCCTGCTGTCCAACGGACGAGGCTCTGGCGAACCTGGTTTCCCTCTCGTAGGGTTGTGGGGGTCAGACGGCTGGTCGCCCCACGTAAAACCAACTTCAGCCAAATAAAATGGACAAGAAGTTGATAACGGGTACTCGGGCTAGGGCGTCGCCGCATAACGACGCGCAGGCACATCGCCCTAAACCTGCGATAAGTGGGCTAGGGCTACCGTGTCGAGTACGGGCACGGCTAAAGAGGATAGTACCCAAGAAGAAGTTCCGCTTTGCCACCTGGAACATTGGCTCCCTAACCGGACGTTGCCGAGAACTCGCGGACGTACTTGCGAAGCGTCGGGTCCAGTGCGCCTTCCTTCAGGAGACGCGCTGAAAGGGAAATAAGTCACGTGACATCGGGCAGGGGTACCGGCTAGTGTACACCGGATCACCAACGGGCAGGGGCGGAGTGGCCGTGGTGCTGTCTAAGGACCTCTAGGATGGACTCCTTGAAGTAGACCGATGCAGCGACCGGTTGATGCGAGTTAGGGTGCTGATCGAAGGGTCGGTATCGAACCTAATCACCGCCTATGCTCCTCAAACTGGTTGCTGTGAGTCTGAAAAGGAGGCCTTCTGGGATGAGTTCGAGGACGTACTACGCGCTATTCCGAATTCCGAAGGTGTTTTGGTTGGGGGGGATCTCAACGGTCACGTAGGTCAGTTTGCTGGAGAGTACGGACGTGTTCACGGTGGTTTTGGATATGGCCAGCTAAATGCAGAGGGAGTCAGTATACTCAGCACCTGCGCTTTGTCTGACCTAGCCATCGCGAACACGTTCTTTCAGAAGAAGCCCCAGCATCTTATTACGTACCGTAGTGGTGCCTACTCAACCCAAATAGATTACCTGCTGGTGAGACGGTGCCACATTGGCAAGGTTACCAACTGCAAAGTCATCCCAGGTGAAAGCCTAACGGCTCAACACCGCCTCCTTGTCCTGGACTTTGCGGTTGTTCTGAAAAAGAAAGTGACCGAAAAACGCAAACCCCGCACAAAGTGGTGGTTGCTTGATGGTCCTAGGCAGTCGGACTTCATCGCGGAGCTCGAGCATCTCAAGATCAGTGCTCCGCATGAGTCCGCTCAAGAGATCTGGAGTAGGATCCATTCAGCAATCACCGATGCGGGTAAGCGCGTCCTTGGCACTTCTCGTGGTGGCCGCACCATAGAAAAGGAGACGTGGTGGTGGGATGACGGGGTGCAGGAGGCGACTCGGAAGAAGATGGTTTTATTTAAACAGTGGCAAGGGTCCAACTCTCCGGATGACAGAGAGGCATATGGAGCGGCTAAGCGCGCTTGCAAAAAAGCTGTAGCCAGAGCCCGCAGCAAAAGTCTGGCGCCCTTGTACTACAAGCTGGAAACTGCGGAGGGGCAAAAGCTTATTTTTAAGCTGGCGCGTGCCCGGGAGAAAGCTGCACGGGACATTAGCAAATGCCTCTGTGTAAGGGACGCCCAGGGTAAGCTGCTCTACGATGCCCCCTCTGTTAAGGAGAGATGGTGTACATACTTCGCGGAGCTGTCTAACAAACAGCATCCCCATAACCTTCCTCCCGAACCGCCTCCTAACCTTGGACTTATTTCCCCTATTTCCCCCGACGAAACCCGCATTGCTCTTCGCCACATGAAGAACCGGAAAGCGGTCGGGCCTGACAATGTGCCAATTGAGGTGTGGAAGGCGATGGGCCCACATGGCGTGGACCTTCTGACGGATCTTTTTAACCGCATCCTGATCACCAAGGAAATGCCGAACCAGTGGCGATTTAGCCTGATTATCCCTGTATACAAAGGCAAAGGTAGCGTACAGGATTGTAGTAGCTACCGCGGTATCAAGATCATGTGCCACACCATGAAGCTCTTCGAGCGCATCATTGACACACGGCTCCGTAGCGAGTGTACTGTCTTTGAGTGTCAATATGGCTTCCGGGCGGGTAACAGCACCATGGACGCAGTATTCACCTTACGGAATCTGGCTGAGGCTTACAGAGAGAGAAGGAGAGCTTTGCATATGGCCTTTTTAGACCTGCAGAAGGCCTTCGACTGCAAACATTCAAGATAAGCCCCCATGGCTAATGATGTATGCCGATGACATCGCCCTCGTTAATCAGAACAAAGCCCATCTTGAGCGCAAAGTCAACATTTGGAAGGACACGCTTGAAAACGGTGGTCTGAGACTAAATGTGGCGAAGACTGAGTACATGTCCTGTGGCGGCACGGATTCAAATAGGTTCATCCGAATAGGTTCGGACCTGATCAGAAAGTCCGATACGTTCAGGTACCTTGGATCCGTGCTGCACGAGTCTGGCAACGTGGACGACGATGTCCAAGCACGTATAGGCGCGGCTTGGGCGAAGTGGCGCGAGGTAACGGGCGTTGTATGCGACCGCAAAATGCCTCCTAAGCTCAAGGGGCAGATATATAAATGCATCATACGGCCTGTCCTACTGTACGGCGGTGAATGTTGGCCAGCACTAAGCAGACACACCCAGGAGCTTCGCGTCACGGAGATGAAGATGCTGAGGTGGATGAGTGGCGTAACGCGATCCGATCGCATACGCAACTCTTTCATCAGAGGTAGTCTTGGTGTCCGTGACGTGGGGGAAAAACTGCAAGAGTGTCGTCTGCGATGGTATGGCCACATCATGCGCCGCCCTATGGAGTACGTTGGTCGGGGATGCATGAATATGGCTGTTCTTGGGGCTAGGTCCCGTGGTCGCCCTCGCAAGCGCTGGTTGGACGTCGTTAAGTCCGACATGAGAGCCAATGGCCTAACTGAGAAGGATGTTCAAGATCGGGCAAAGTGGAGGAAGCTAAGTAGGAAGGCGGACCCTGGCAATAGCCGGGATTAACGCCAGGTAGAAGAAGAAGAAGAAGATAAAGCAAGCCTAAATGGCTTGCTTACTTTATGGTTTTAATACATATTTACAGAAAAATTGGTTGCCTGTAAAGTCGGTATACGGGCGAAAGTTTTACGTGACAACGACTTTTTATGTCTGTCTCTCTCGCTCTTAGGCGGGCTAACCATGCCCGAGTGGAAGGGACGCGTGCCTCTCACTCGCTCTCATTGTGAGCGCATAACGTGAGTGGAGCGTAACGCAGTTTCTTGAAGTGTCACCCGGCAAACCAATTTATAAGACGTTGTCACGTCAAAAATATTTAAATACTAGCTGACGCCCGTGGTTCCGCTGGCGCGGCGTGAATGGCGAAAATTATACCAAGGAAGCCTACTCCCGGGATAAAAAGCAGCATATTATTATGTGTATTCCAGGCTGTTTTACCTATGTGCCAAAATTCAACAAGATCCGTTCAGCCTGTCTGACGTGATTGAGAACATCCATACATCCAAACATCTAAGTTTTGCATTTATAATATAATTAATAATAATAATGGCAAGTAAATAAGCAAGGCAGTTTTGTTGCGAACTGTTGGGCACTAGCGACCCCACGGACCTGATCTCCAGGGAGAAGTCTTGTTCCTCATTTCCGGCTTGCCTTTATGGCTGGCCGGAGTGAACACTGACGAGGAACAGAGGTCCCACCTCTTTCTTGCCTTAATTGGCCGGTCTGAGTGGAGATTCGCAAAAGCAAACGTACTCGGGAGAAGGATGTATAATCCAGTAAAATGCTGGTAGGGATCTTGACCGTACTTCCGGGGATTGTCCTGATAGCCATGGTATACCTCTCCACTCCTTTAGCACCTCAGAATATGTTGCCTCCTTGGCGCTACGTCACTTTGTGCTAGCGACCGTTTTCAGGGAGCCCATTTATTGAGTGTACAAGTTACCCCCTGCCATTTTAAAGCAGATTTCATTGTCAGTGGTCAGGTAGGGGTCAATCATTGGGTGGCTCGCCGTCTGATCAGAAACAGGCCCGGGTGGACGGCGCGCTGTGTTTCACGCGTGCCTCAAAGAGCTGTCAGCGTAAAAGACGGGGCCCGCTAGGGCCAGTGCCTGCTGGGGCTGCGGACTTCGTTCGAAAGAGGCACCGTACCCTGGAACGCAAAGGGCACTGGGAGAAACGCGGATGGGTTTTGAGTCAGTAAGAGTCTGACACTCCCTTCTGCTTCACCCAAAGCGGGAGGAGTCATTTGATGATTTCCCATCCTTAAAAAAAAAAAAAAAAAAGGGGTCAATAGTTCTTCCACAGTAAACGGTTATCAGTCCACTAAACCACCCAAACCCATAGCGTTTTATCTTTTGTTTCTATATTCTACAATAGCTCCAACCGGGGATTGTCCTTTCACAATGCATACAACGACGGGAGTCGGTTGGTGTCCCATTCCATTTGAAATGACTAACGGGGCCTCTGCAAGTTGGCTTCGGCCCCTCGTACGCCTATCAAAGGACTGGGTCTCCAGGGACCCGTGAAAATAAAAAAATCATTAAATATTTTTACGAGCTCGTCAAGCAAATAGGCGTGACCCACATAAAGATTAATAACATGGCGAGTAACCTAGATAAATGTACACCAGCGGAACTTAAATGCTCAACACTCAAACCATCGTGCCCTGGTGATCTGCCTCATTTCATACTTTTCAACGCCTCTTTAACATTTTTCACGGTTTTTCACATTATCTCTGGTTGTTCTCGTCTAGCTAACGGAAAATACTTGCATAGGCACAACTTTGAAGCCAGGATTATCCATCAGTAACTTGCTCTGAAATACTCATTCGTGGAGTCGGAGGTGCCGTACGCAGGTATGCACCCGACCAAGTTCTCGATAATAGAAATATCTGTGTGTGTACTGGGATCGGTCCATCATCACTGACAGGAATATTCTTGCCAATAACCCTGATATAGTGGTGGTGGACCGAATCGAGAGGCGTGCAATGATTGTAGACATAACCATCACACATGACGAGAACCTCGTGAAAGTAGAGAAAGATAAACAAATCAAGTAAATTGTCTTAGCTCGCGAGGTTGTCGACATGTGGGATGTGGATTCCGCAATCATTGTACCGATAGTCGTATCAGCCAATGGCTTAATAGCCACGATACTCGATCAACACCTCAGGAGCCTCTTGTTAGGCAGCTGGATCACGGGCTAGATTCAAAAAGCGGTGCTTCTGGACACGGCTCGTATTGTAAGGAGGTTCCTCTCTCTGGAGTCCTGACCGCCGGTAGCTTGGACCCTCTTCCTCGATACCGGTGGGCAACTATTTTAAATTTTTTTTTTATATTTTGCAGAAATATTTAAAAATTAACAAATAAGTTAAGTTAATGAATAAAAAAAATAAATAATAATAGACTATTGTTGCCAATAATCCTGATATAATTGTGACAGACCGACTAGAGCGTCATACAATGATTGTTGATATTGCAGTCCCTCATGACGAAAACCTCGTGAAGTCTGAGAAAGATAAACAAATGAAGTATCTTGACTTGGCTCGCGAGTCGACATGTGCGATGTAAACACAGCAGTCATTGTGCCGATAGTCGTGACGGCCAATGGCATAATTGTCAAGAGCCTCGATCAACATCTCAAGAGGCTCTCGTTGATCAGCTGGATCAAGCGCCTGATCCAGAAAGCAGTACTACTGGACACGGGGCGTATAGTGAGGAGGTACCTTTCTCGAAAGCCCTGACTACCGGTAGCTTGGACCCTGTTCCCAATACCGGTGGGCTACTATTTTTTAAATTTATAAATGTTTTTTTTTATATTTTTTTTAATAAAATATTAAAAAATATAAATAAATATGTTAATACAATGAATAAAGAAATAATAATAATAGCTCTGCTCCAACCGGAGATTGTCCTTAGGTATACTTTCACAGTGCATACAGGGATAATCGTCGTCGGTTGGTGTCCCATACCTTGAAATGTGTAACGGGGCCTCTGCGAATTGGCTTCGGCCCCTCGTACGCCTATCAAAGGACCGGGTCTCCAGGGACCCGAGAAAATAAAAAGAAAATAAATAATAATAACGTTTTATTGACATAAAAAAGGTAATACATAAAAGAGTTACATTTTATGTTTTATTGTTCAATAATCATCAGTACAACAAGTACTGATGATGATTGAACAATAAAACCTAACAATTAAACCTTTATTAAGTTATCTGTCTACAGATAGTCCAATGTTTGAAGCCATGAATTTAGTTTAAGATTAAACTAAATTCTGTATTCTTTGTTTTATATATTGTAAGAGGGTTAATGTTAGGAATATTATTTAATTTTTTATATTTATAAGTAGATAAATATAATCGGTGCCGTCCAGCAGATGCGGTCTTAAATTTGATGGTGCTACATACATATTATACCGGACGGGCGTGATCGACTGGAACGGGGGTGTGATGGGGTAGGTCTATCCTTCTTCTAATCCTTCGATGTGTAACTGTGACCACCCGACTGCGTCCAGCCGCGCTGACGTCCTGTACCGGGATCTGAGGTTCCCCGTACCACACGTTCAACGTTCTTCTATCTTGCCATTTGCTTGCTGTCTTCGGGGTAGATTGGGGCGAGGGATGAATGCTTACCAGGGTTAAATAATATGCAGGAATTTGACAACACTGCAGCTAATGGTTTAAGGGCAAATTCGCGAGTACTTTGATTCTATTTATAAATTCTATATTTCTTCTGCCGGTGACTAGGATTTTCTATTTTTTTCCTATTTACTAAAGTATGAGGTTACTTTACTGTAACTAGGCCCAAAAACCACTAACTGTTTTAGTTTATTTTAACTGTTAATTTTAACTATAGTTCTATTACATTCCTGGCTATATCTAGGTCTATTCTAGGTCTGGATAGGGGTTGATGCACCTCTCTGTAAACCCCCCAAAATTCCCAGTCGAAAGGGGTGAAAACCAACCCTTCAACCCTGCCCACTAGTGGGCTTGTTGCATTTGACTGTCGAAACTGTCTACAAGTATGAACTTGCCTACTATTAAGGGTTGATTTTCCGAAAAACTGTGCCCCATGGGCTACCAAACTATATGTATTAGGGTAGGTGCATCATCCCTCTATCCAGATATACAACTTTTGAGGCCACCCCTCTAAGGGTGGAGGAACTATAGGTCAGGAGCCCGGAAGGGGAAAAAAATCCGTGATTTTACATTTTCCTAATTTACGGCTTTATGCCTTGCCTGACCATAAAGGTGTGCACATATCTGGATAGGGCTCAGTGCCAGGTTTCCAGTGCCTATTATTTAAAGCCTATAAACCTAGATTTTCTGTATGTTTAGTAACTGAAGGTGTCTGTAAATGGTGGTTTTTGCTATCCACCCCATTACCTTTGAGTAACTTTCCTGTGTAGGTATGTGTGAAATGTTCATTACCTGTGTACCTTTGTTACCGTTGATTTTTATCAACCATTAAAACCATACCTTTTAGGGTTTACCAGGAAGGTGTAGGGGAAATGTGCAGCCCTACCTATCTATTTTAGTTTAATGAAAATAAGTTTCCCCAGAACATCTTTTATGTGTCCGGGGAAAAAACGACAAAATATATGCTTTAATCAATTACATAGCCGATCTTTCTGGTTCGATTCGTGGTTCTGATCGCTCGTCTCAGGGCTCGTAGACGGTGCCGCATCCGCGCCGACGCCGCCTCGCGCAACCGCTTGGGCTGCACCGGTGGGCTACCGGTAACAACAACGAAGCAACTACTGGAGGCACGGCTCGGTGCGTCGGCGGCACCGTCGCTCTAAACCCTAAGTTTCTTCCTAGTGCATGTTCTAAAATACAAAACAAAAGTTTATGTTTGCTGGCGTTACATGAAGCTAAAAATAAAACAATATACAAATTTTGAAAGTTCCTGATAAAAATGAGGGCGCGAGCATATGTACATGATACAGCCGCTTCTCACACAGTTGGATACCAATCGAGAATTAACTGTGTAATATCTACCCTGGTTCCTGTGTGTAAAGTGGCCGTTTTCCAAGATATAATTATGGAGTTAAATTTACTTCATAACGAGAGACGACACTCATGGATAATCCTGCGCCTGTATTCAAAAGTACGTTAAGTTATAAGCGAAATATATATATTTTTCCTTGTTCGTGATATTACTAATCCGCATAATACACTAAGCATAACTTGATTGTGCATAACATTTAGTTCTCATAAAATGATAGAATTTTACTGCATTTCTACATCATGCCGAATCCGCGTAGTTATGAGTTAATATCAGTCGTATTTATAAAAAAAACCATTTTACCATAATTATGTTTGGTTGAATGCTGATTAGTAGATATTAGCAGTGAGAGAAGTTTCCGTGGTAAATTTGAATTTAGAATCTATTTATTGTAATTTAAACTAAACAAATGAATAAAGGTTTTTATAAATGGGGCTGTATATATTTTTAAACTACTTGGATACGAGTAATCTTGCATAACATCATTTTGGATTTCGTAGATGTAACTAAAAGCCAAATTCTGGCGAGTCTTCCAGTTAATTTAAAATTCCAAAGTACATTCATGCGGCAAAGTTTTTGCTTGTTTATTTTGCTTTAAGCAGTCAAATAGTGTCGTGGAAGTTTAACAAGTGCATTCTGCTCACCCAGATTATGCAATTTTTTTAAGGACTCATATTATGCGGGTTTTTAATCCAGAAACCACAGGAAAAAAAAACTGACTAACTCTTCTTCACAAAACATGATTGGTTACATTTATCAGGTCAATATTTTTTTGCAAATAGCGTTGCGTTTCAATAAAATATGGAATCAATAGGAGTTTTAAAACAACTGTGTGTGTTTTTAAGATTTGCGTTTTTTTTGCGTTCTTGATTCCCCAGCCACTGTGGGTCTAATTAATGCTTTATTGTGTGCTTGCTATTTTTTCATAAGAGGTTAGTTTCTGTTTCTAATGCAATGAGGGCTATCGCGTTAGTTTATTTACTTATTTGTTTTGAGTTTTGTGAATATTTTTATAAAACAGCCTGATTAAGTTACGGTTCTCCCAACCACTGCATTGAACATTTTTTTGTCCGAAATATGTAGATTTCCTTCTTTTTTTCCATAATGATGAGTCCACGAAACTATTATTGAGGAGCTCGTGGCTAAATAATAACAGCCGCACGGGTCGATCTTGAAGGTTAAGCAACGCTTGCCAAGGTTGGTCTGTGGATGGGTGATCATCTTAACATAACGAGTTTCCTCCGTGCCTCAGAAAGCACGTTAAGCCGTTGGTCCCGGCTGTCATTTGTAGATCTTTGGCAGTCGTTACGGATTGTCAGAAGCCAGTAAATCTGAATCCAGTCTTGCCAAGAAGTACTGTGTTACCCAGTTAATGGGTTGTGGAGGTCTGGTAGGCAGCCGCTCCACGTAAAACACTGGTATCCAGCTAAATCCGGTTTGACTGGAAGCCGACCCCAATGTAGTTGGGAAAAGACTAGGCAGATGAATCAATTACATAGCCTCTAAACTATAACTATGAAAATACATAAGCTCCCAAGTATTAAGTACATAAGCTTATAACTATAGGTACATGGGCGTTATATATGCGAGTTATACAATGCTAAACGCTTTTGACGAGAGACGTTGCCGAGAACTCGCGGACGTACTTGCGAAGCGTCGGGTCCAATGCGCCTTCCTTCAGGAGACGCGCTAGAAGGGAAATAAGTCCCTTCAGGGGTACCGTCTAGTGTACATCGGATCACCAACGGGCAGGGGCGGAGTGGCCGTGGTGCTGTCTAAGGACCTTCAGGATGGACTCCTTGAAGTAGACCGATGCAGCGACCGGTTGATGCGAGTTAGGGTGCTGATCGAAGGGTCGGTAACGAACCTAATCAGCGCCTATGCTCCTCAAACTGGTGGCTGTGAGTCTGAAAAAGAGGCCTTCTGGGATGAGTTCGAGGACGTACTACGCGCTATTCCGAATTCCGAAGGTGTTTTGGTTGGGGGGATCTCAACGGTCACGTAGGTCAGTTTGCTGGAGAGTACGGACGTGTGTGCACAGTGGTTTTGGATATGGCCAGCTAAATGCAGAGGGAGTCAGTATACTCAGCACCTGCGCTTTGTCTGACCTAGCCATCGCGAACACGTTCTTTCAGAAGAAGCCCCAGCATCTTATTACGTACCGTAGTGGTGCCTACTCAACCTAAATAGATTACCTGCTGGTGCGACGGTGCCACATTGGCAAGGTTACCAACTGCAAAGTCATCCCAGGTGAAAGCCTAACGGCTCAACACCGCCTCCTTGTCCTGGACTTGGCGGTTGTACCGAAAAAGAAAGTGATCGAAAAACGCAGACCCCGCACTAAGTGGTGGTTGCTTGATGGTCCTAGGCAGTCGGACTTCATCGCGGAGGTCGAGTATCTCGAGATCAGTGCTCCGCATGAGTCCGCTCAAGAGATCTGGAGTAGGATCCATTCAGCAATCACCGATGCGGGTAAGCGCGTCCTTGGCACTTCTCGTGGTGGCCGCACCATAGAAGAGGAGACGTGGTGGTGGGATGACGGGGTGCAGGAGGCGACTCGGAAGAAGAAGGTTTTATTTAAACAGTGGCAAGGGTCCAACTCTCCGGATGACAGGGTGGCATATGGAGCGGCTAAGCGCGCTTGCAAAAAAGCTGAAGCCAGAGCCCGCAGCAAAAGTCTGGCGCCCTTATACGACAAGCTGGAAACTGCGGAGGGGCAAAAGCTTATTTTTAAGCTGGCGCGTGCCCGGGAGAAAGCTACACGGGACATTAGCAAATGCCTCTGTGTAAGGGACGCCCAGGGTAAGCTGCTCTATGATGCCCCCTCTGTTAAGGAGAGATGGTGTACATACTTCGCGGAGCTGTCTAACAAACAGCATCCCCATAACCTTCCTCCCGAACCGCCTCCTAACCTTGGACTTATTTCCCCTATTTCCCCCGACGAAACCCGCATTGCTCTTCGCCACATGAAGAACCGGAAAGCGGTCGGGCCTGACAATGTGCCAATTGAGGTGTGGAAGGCGATGGGCCCACATGGCGTGGACCTTCTGACGGATCTTTTTAACCGCATCCTGATCACCAAGGAAATGCCGAACCAGTGGCGATTTAGCCTGATTATCCCTGTATACAAAGGCAAAGGTAGCGTACAGGATTGTAGTAGCTACCGCGGTATCAAGATCATGTGCCACACCATGAAGCTCTTCGAGCGCATCATTGACACACGGCTCCGTAGCGAGTGTACTGTCTCTGAGTGTCAATATGGCTTCCGGGCGGGTAACAGCAACATGGACGCAGTATTCGCCTTACGGAATCTGGCTGAGGCTTACAGAGAGAGAAGGAGAGCTTTGCATATGGCCTTTTTAGACCTGCAGAAGGCCTTCGACTGTATACCTCGGCAGTCCATCTGGTGGGCACTGCGCTTCAAGGGCGTTCCCGAGGCCTATATTGACATTATCAGAGACATGTACCGCGATTCCGTGTCTTCTGTCCAGACCGCTGTTGGCGAATCGAATGGCTTCCCAATATCTGTTGGCGTTCACCAAGGTTCGGCTCTTAGCCCGTTCTTGTTTAACGTAGTGCTCGATGTAGTTACGGCAAACATCCAAGATAAGCCCCCATGGCTAATGATGTATGCCGATGACATCGCCCTCGTTAATCAGAACAAAGCCCATCTTGAGCGCAAAGTCAACATTTGGAAGGACACGCTTGAAAACGGTGGTCTGAGACTAAATGTGGCGAAGACTGAGTACATGTCCTGTGGCAGCACGGATTCAAATAGGTTCATCCGAATAGGTTCGGACCTGATCAGAAAGTCCGATACGTTCAGGTACCTTGGATCCGTGCTGCACGAGTCTGGCAACGTGGACGGCGATGTCCACGCACGTATAGGCGCGGCTTGGGCGAAGTGGCGCGAGTTAACGGGCGTTGTATGCGACCGCAAAATGCCTCCGAAGCTCAAGGGGCAGATATATAAATGCATCGTACGGCCTGTCCTACTGTACGGCGGCGAATGTTGGCCAGCACTGAGCAGACACACCCAGGAGCTTCGCGTCACGGAGATGAAAATGCTGAGGTGGATGAGTGGCGTAACGCGATCCGATCGCATACGCAACTCTTTCATCCGAAGTAGTCTTGGTGTCAGTGACGTGGGGGAAAAACTGCAAGAGTGTCGTCTGCGATGGTATGGCCACATGGAGCGCCGCCCTATGGAGTACGTTGGTCGGGGATGCATGAATATGGCTGTTCTTGGGGCTAGGTCCCGTGGTCGCCCTCGCAAGCGCTGGTTGGACGTCATTAAGTCCTACATGAGAGCCAATGGCCTAACTGAGAAGGATGTTCAAGATCGGGCAAAGTGGAGGAAGCTAAGTAGGAAGGCGGACCCTGGCAATAGCCGGGATTAACGCCAGGTAGAAGAAGAAACGCTTCGTCGCGAACAATACATTACCGATTGTTCTCTTATATTTTATTGTATGTTTTACTGGTTTGATTTCGTGTTGTCTTAATGTAAGATTGAGAAGGTGTAATTGTTTCACTGTTAGTACTTCGCAACTTTTATTTAAACTTTTTGTGCGGAACCGGTACGGCCTGAAGGTATTGCTTTTTTTTAATTACTTTTAACAGAGATCGTTTGGCTCTCTCGAGGCGTATCATGTAGGTTTTACAAGCTCCTCCCCATGCTGTAATACAGTAACCCACGATTGACTATGCTAGTGCCAGATAGACAGTCAGTAGAAACTTAAAGTCAGCCATTTCTCGTAGTTTCTTTAAATGCCTATATTAGTTTGCTAACACGGGAAGCGTTTTGATCAATGTGGTGCCGCCAACTAAGCCCTCATCCAGAATCACCCCTAGGTACTTTACTGTATTTAGTTGTGTGATTGGGAGAGCAAGGATTACTATTTTAGCGGCGTCACAGGAATGCGCTTTTTTGTTTTTACTATTAATAGGCACGTGCTTGACCATCACCTGATAGTAAGCGAAGATGTGGTCGAAGATGGAGCACGCTTGCCTAGAAGTAACCTATTCACTCTTGACTTAAAGACTCCCAGGTTGTAGCTATCGGGAAACACAGACTCCAGCAGGGAATTCCACTCCTTAGCTGTACGCACTATGAATGTGTTCCCAAAACGTTTTGTGCGCGTGGGTGGGATTTCCACCATGTACCGGTGGCGCATCGCCGTTCGTCTTGTGATCCGATGATGGAAGGGCTTGGCGGAATTAAATTATGCAATTCTGTCGCACATTCCCCAAAATGCAACCGGTAGAAAACCGACAAGCTAGCAACTCGTCGTCGATGCTCAAGACTTTGGAGCTTCGTCGCGACGAGCCTCTCATTGCCAATGATCCTCTTGGCTCGTTTCTCAATTGACTCAAGGGCATCAAGCTGGTATCTGGCACATCCGTTCCAAAGATGAGAGCAGTATTCCATACACGATCGAACTTGCGCTTGATAGAGTTTGAGCAGCTGTTCCGGCGTGAAGTACCGTCTCACCCTTGCTAGGATCCACAACTTTCTTGCAGCCACTTGAGCTTTTGCATCTATGAAAGGGCCAAAATTGAGAGTAGATGTTAATGTAACCCCAAGAAGCTCAAGTTGGTCGGTTATCGGCACGGTAGCACCTCGGAAATTTGATCCTTACTTCTAGTGGTTTGGTTTTGGCGAAAGTATATTGTAGAAATGACGTTTTCGAGATGTTAAATCTTAATGAATTAGCTTCCAGCCAGTAAATTATTCTGAGTAAGCCTGTCTCTGCAGCATCCCGTGCCGCCTTCCAGCTCTCTCCGTGAAATATTAGTACGGTGTCGTCTGCATAGCTAAAAATTTTACCGTAACTAAGCGACTGCTGACATAGGTAGATCATTTACATAGATCGAAAAAAGACTGGGGGATAGGCAACTGCCTTGGGGAACACCATAATTGACCTTAGCTTCGTTGCTAACGACTTCTCCAATCTTTTTTTGTTGTGTCCGGTCATTGAGAAAGTCTGTAAATATGCTTAGAGCCCTTCCATGGATTCCCACATGATCTAACTTGGTCACAAAGGTCGGAACACAGATGGTGTAAAATGCCTTGGCTAGATCCAAGAAAACACCCAGACATTTTTGTTTTGCATCAATTTTCTCAGTCACGTAATCAGGTAGTTGGTTAACTACATCTGTGGTACTTTTCCCGGACCTAAAACCAAATCGTGAGTTCGATATTATTTTTTAGCGCTCTAGGTATTTCATGAGTCTGTGGTTCAATAGCTTTTCCAATATTTTTGATCGTGCTGGCAGAACAGAAATAGGTCTACAAATTTTAACATCGTCCTGGCTCCCACACTTGTGAACAGATGTGATTAAGAATTTCTTAAATAATTGATAAAAAAAAATTGGTTGCCTGTAAAGTCGGTATACGGGCGAAAGTTTTACGTGACAACGACTTTTTATATCTGTCTCTCTCGCTCTTAGGCGGGCTAACCATGCCCGAGTGGAAGGGACGCGTGCCTCTCACTCGCTCTCATTGTGAGCGCATAACGTGAGCGGAGCGTAACGCAGTTTCTTGAAGTGTCACCCGGCAAACCAATTTATAAGACGTTGTCACGTCAATAATTATTAACATTAATGCTAGCTGATTCACGCAACTTCTTCGGCGTCATATTTTTCATATGCTCAGCTCCTATTGATTATATGGTATATTCCTCAGTAAAATATGGGCTATCTAACATTAAAAGATTTTTTCAAATCGAACCTGTAGTTCTTTCAGTGAATACTGTTACTTTTGCTGATTACTAAATCAAAACCAAATGATATGGACCAAAAAGAAAATTATTTTTTTCCCATCGACATGCTAATAAGAAGAAGTAATTCCTGAGATAACAGCGTTCAACCAAACAAACAAACTGTTCAGCTTTATGATCATAGTTTAGATTATGACTTTATTTACCGATCAGGCTTGATTAGTAACCTCCCATTAAAAACGTCTCTGACTCAAATTTTAACTACCTCATCATCATCGTTGTCGCGACGTTTGAAACCGTCTTATGTCCAGCAGTGGACAGCTACCTACCCACGGACTGATCACTGACTAAATGCAGACGGAGTCTGTTTCTTAAAATATACAAGGTCAAAAGTAGAAGTGTTTTTTTAGTAACCCGTTTCTTGGTTAACGTCAAATCGTGTTCATCCAAACTAATATTATAAATAACTCAACATCATCTGCCTAGCCTTTTCCCAACTATATTGGGGTCGGTTTTCAGTTAATCCGGATTCAGCTGAATACCAGTATTTTACGAGAAGTGGCTGCCTATCAGACCTCCACAACCTATTAAATGGGTAACACGGTATTTCTTGGCAAGACTGGAGTCAGATTTACTGGCATTGTAAGCATTGGATGGCCTGGTGAAGGTCAACAGATCCTGCTGGATGTGAGGGAAACCTGGAAAATGTATTACCAAGTATTAAAAGTATCCCGAGTCAAACCACACCATAGCTTACGATCAGGTGAAACTGTGGTCAAAAGCGAACCTATCAATATAAAAACCAAAACTACATCTACACCAAATATATCAAAATAGGTTCAGCGGTTAACGTGTTAAAACGTTACAAACAGACAGGCAAAGTTCCTTTCGAATTTATAATATTTGTTTAGATAAACTCGATTTGACGCAAATCAAGAAACAGGTTATTACATAAAAAAACACTTCAACGGTTGACCTTGCAAATCTTTAAACACAGACACATTATTTAAAATTATAATGTGACTAGTATTATGGCATTATTAGGAAGGTCAAAAGGCTGGTTACCTTTAGAATACATGTTAATTTTGTATGAAACATATGAGAAAACTTTGACTAAGCAACAAGACTTTTCGGCCCCATCGACCATCTGAAATTTCAAGCATTGCCCTCTCCATTGCCGTTTGAGTGATTTCAAACCTTCTAATGAGGCCCATTTAAAGAAGGTCATAATGTCTGTAAACCAAGAAACAAGTTATTATAAATCATCATCAGCCTAGCCTTTTCCCAACTATATTGGGGTCGGCTTCCAGTCAAGTCGGATTTAGCTAAATACCAGTATTTTACGAGGAGCGGCTGCCTACCAGACCTCCACAACCCATTAACTGGGAAACACGGTACTTCATGGCAAGACTGAAGTCAGATTTACTGGCTTCTGACTACCCGTAACGACTGCCAAAGATCTACAAATGACAGCCAGGACCAACGGCTTAACGTGCTTTCCGAGGCACGGAGGAAACTCGGTATGTTAAAATGGTCACCCATCTACAGACCAACCTTGGCAAGCGTTGCTTAACCTTGAAGATCGACCCGTGCGGCTGTTATTATCTAGCCACGAGCTCCTCAAACAAGTTATTAGAAATGAAACAAGTTATTACAAGGAACAAGTTATTTCAATGCAACGTAATTACGAACTTGAACGTAATTAATTACAAAGAAGTTGTAAGGATTACATAATTATATTTAGTAGTTTCTTAAAGGTTATGTGGAACGGTTGTGTTTAACATCTTGTCTTACCATGCTACGTCATTTGATTGTGTTATTGTTCATAAGTTGTTCTAGTATGGCACTTGAGCTGTTGAATTTGAGTGAAGGTGTGTGTCTTTGTTGATATCTTGGTACCATGTGCTATCTGAGTAATTTAAATCAGTGTAGCATACGATAGACCACTACACTATATAGCAAAAATCGTGCATATTTTAGAGGATCTAATTACAATGTTTCAAAATAATTGGAGCATCTTTTCACTTGACGAAATTTTACATTCGAACCATTGCATGACTTTGCTCCCAAAATCATGCAATACTTTACCTTGTTATTAGGAAAGTCCATAAATGAATTTCAACTATGGGGGAAAATGAAATATGGGGGACTGTCTTCATGTAAATTTTGACGTTCAAAAAGTGTTGTATTTCAGCCTAGTTTGAATAAATTTGGATTTGATTTGTTAACACTACTCCTAAAATTTTCGGACATCATATTTCAGACAGACATCAGATTCATTCATCAAAATTGTTAAATATAATATATTTTTGTTTTTAAATGTTATTAGGTTCTCCATGTATGAGGAATAATGTGACAGGAAAATGCGTCAGCATATACGACTGCTTAAGCAGTTATGTTGATCATGAGAACAAGAACTATGCGCCCGTAAGTACATTATACAGTTAAATCCACTCAGTATCCGTCAGCCCCCGAGGGGCAAATCGTTTTTAACCGACTTCCGAAAAAGGAGGTTATCAATTCGATGGGCGTGTGTTTTGTTTTATGTTTGTACACCGGTCACTCCGAGGTTTCTCATCCGATTTGTGTGATTCTTTTTTAGTTCAATACTTTTTTTTTTCTTTTTTTTAAGTATGGGAAATCATCAAATGACTCCTCCCGCTTTGGGTGGAGCAGAAGGGAGTGTCAGACTCTTACTGACTAAAACCCATCCGCGTTTCTCCCAGTGCCCTTTGCGTTCCAGGGTACGGTGCCTCTTTCGAACGAAGTCCGTAGCCCCAGCAGGCACTGGCCCTAGCCGGCCCCGTTTTTTTTGCTGACAGCTCTTTGAGGCACGCGTAAAACACAGCGCGCCGTCCACCCGGGCCTGGTTCTGATCAGACGGCGAGCCACCCAATGCTCGCCGTCCGCAGGCTCGCGCTTATGGTGGCCGAAAATCGCCCTGCGACTCCCGACGCCCGGGGCGTCTTCTTCTGTTGCGGCGGCTGAGGCGTGAGGTTTCCCTTAATTTCTCTCACATGTTCGGCTTCTTAGTTCAATACTTGCCATTTGGTCCCGTAAAAACTTGATTTAGTTTGGTTTGGTAGTTTTTATTTTATTAGAATTTTTACTTATTTCAATTTCTGCGTATATGAAGACGTCGTCCAAGTATCACCACTTAAAAGTGAAAAATAAAAACACTTTTGCTCAAAAAAATATAATCGACTTCTAAACAAAACACTACAAAGTATAAAATAACCTTAATTTCGAAAGTCGGTGTTTTTAATCGTTAGTAAGTTCCCATTGGACCAAGTGAAAATAAACGCAAGTCGCCTACACATAACGTTCAAATCTCGTTGTTCCGAAAGCGACTTACGGATTTTGACGGTTGGGGTGATTTTGTCCCGAAAACGACTTACACATCCTGAGTGGATATAGATATAAGTGTAGGACCCAAATATTAAGTTGAAGCGAAATCTTTCAAATAAGATCAATTTAATTTAACTTGCACTACTAAGTCGACGTGATGACTATCGAATCCATATTTCTATAGGTTAATTTTAAGTGACTAGATAATTTTTTCCCTGGAATTCAACACAGGTGTTGGTTTTTGCATAAATTGTACCTCTCATTCATAGTTAATGTCTGGAAAATATACTGGTCATTTAAAAGTAACCCAGTATGAAGCCTGCTACTTAATTTGTTTAATATTTATTCTAGTAAAATATTTTATAAACAGACGAAAAGAAGAAGTAATGTATTATCACTGTTTAAATTGCAGATATGTTCTCTTCGAGGAAAAGAGCCAATCCTCTGCTGCACAGACTGTACCTTCAATGATACAAGGTATTAACACAAAGTTTCAGTAAGTGAATTTATCTCAGGAAGTACTGGTCGATTTGAAAAATTATTTCAGTGTTAGATAGCCCATTTATTGAGGAAGGCTTTGGGCTTACAGGCATCATGCTAATACCAAAAGGAGCGTAGCAGACGAAGTTGCGCGGGTCAACTAGTACTAATATATATATAAAGCTGAAGAGTTTGTTTGTTTATTCACACACGCTAATCTTACGAACTACTGGTCCGATTTGAAAATAATTTCAGTGTTAGATAGCCCATTTATCGAGGAAGGCTATAATAATATATTGTCACGCTTAGACCAATAGCAGCGGAGCAGACGAAATTGCGCGGGCAATCGTTACGGATTGTCAGATGACAGTAAAGTGAAGTGACTCCAGTCCTGCCAAGAAGTACCGTGTTACCCAGTTAATGGGTTGTGGAGATCTGGTAGGCAGCCACTTCATGTAAAATACTGGTATTCAGCTGAAGCCGGCTTTACTGGAAGCTGACCCTAAGATAGTTGGGAAAAGGCTAGGCAGATGATGACATTTTAACATGTCATCATCTGCCTGTCATGGTCTGTAAAAGTCTTACAGACCATAAGACCTTGGTTCTCATGATTAGCCGCTTACTCATGTTGATGTTGTTTCTTATGTTAGCAACGAAGCTCTGACAAAAAGTGTTAAATTAAATGTAATACGTTTTCTTGTTAACAGGAACATATTCATAAGTCCACAAGTGGGGATTATTCAGAAAACTGGAAATAGAGTAAAAGACAGTAAGTAGATTCCTATAAGTAATTTTTGTCTGCGATCGATTTTGCTTGACTTAAATCTATAGACCTGTATGTCATCGGAAAACTTATAAATTAAGTTAAGAGATTGTAAACTCTCGATAAATTATCAACTGAACATTTGGAATACTTTATTACGCATCAAAATCTGATGGTCTATAATCTCTCGAAGTCATTCCGAGAAATTGTTGACTGACATAAAATCGCGACCAATCGTCAACACAAGCGTCAACTTTCCTTGGTCACAAGCGTAATTTAAGGGGCTGTCATAATCCAGAGCACTGAAAAAAATCTCATTGTTTACAATTATTTTGCTTTGCCAAAAATGAGAGGTCTTGGGTTCACTCATCACCATCATCATGTCAGCCGAAAGACATCCACAGCTGGATAAATGTCTCCCCCTTTTGCCGCCACAACGATTCTTTGCGTGTCGCATCTATCGGCTTCCCGCGATCCTCACCAGGTCAATGGTTCACCCTTTGAGAGGCCTTCCAACGCTGCGTCTTCCGGTACGCGGTCGCCACTCCAGAACTATCAGCCTCATCGACAATCTGCTGAGTGTTATTGTTAAAATAAATAATCGGACAAAAACGTAAATCTTGCAATAATTTACAGAAATGTGACCCCTACTACTCCCCTATTACTAAGCCTCCGCTGTCGGTCTGTCCGTTTTTCACAGATTACGTATTTCTTCTACGAACGATTTTCGGTAACTAGAGTATGAAATTATCAGTGGTATAGATATTTACCACCTTAAAACATTATTGTGTTGTATTGTATGAAATTAAGCGATATAGTTGTGTAGTTGACCCGTAGACTTACCGTGCAGACCTTGACCAAATGCCTTGAACAAGGTGATTTTAACATGGTCCGCACGGGAATCTATGGTAAATTATAAGCAATTAAATAAGTTTGAGGCGAATATACATTCAGTCAAAAAAGTATCGGGAATGGATGATTTGTTAATGGTTCCAAATTCAAATTTTTGTTTTTTTGTAGTTGTTAGATTGGCACAACTGTTTTCCATTTTGGCGCGGAGTTTGAGTTGCATCTGTTATTTATATTAAATACAGTGCTGGTTTTAGTAATATCATATATAGTGTGTATTGCGAATTTCATAATGGACAAAAATATCGAACAAAGAGTTTGTCTTAAATTTTGCATCGCCAATGGAATTTCGTGTTCGGAGTCACTGAAAATGTTACAGAAGGCTTACGGTGAATCGACTTTATCAAAAACTCGTGCTTATGAGTGGTTCAAAGCGTTCAAAAGCGGTCGAGATGTGATGGAAGATTTGCCTCGCTCTGGTAGGCCGTCAACGTCTGCAACTGAAGTTAACATCGCAAAACACTCGCACTTAATAATGTATCTATACAATTAAACTAAGTGTAAGTCTTGTGTAAACAATTGTTGGCTAACCAAATGAATAAATAAATAAATTAAGTGAAGGAAATAGTGACTGAAAATCCCCATTCAACTCTGAGAGAGATAGCCGCCGAACTTTCTGTATCTCACGAGTCGATCCGTACCATTTTAACTAATCATTTGGGTATGAAACATGTTGCTGCTCGGCTAGTCCCAAAAGATCTGAATTTTCTCCAAAAACTCAATCGCATGAAAGTCGCTGAGGACATGCTAGAACGAGTCAGTTCGGACCCAACATTCATGAAACGCATTGTTACTGGTGACGAGACGTGGGTTTACGAGTTTGACATGCAAACTAGTCAACAAGCTTCGGAGTGGCGCCTTCCAACTGAACCGAAACCGAAAAAACCACGCCAAAGTCGATCAAAAGTCAAAGTCATGTTGACTGTTTTCTTTGACTATCGCGGTGTTGTGCACTCTGAATTCTTACCGGAAGGTCTAACGGTAAATAAAGAATATTATTTGAGCGTTATGCGGCGTTTAAGAGAGCAAATTCGACGAAAAAGGCCAGATTTGTGGAAAGAAAATTCTTGGATTTTGCACCACGACAATGCGCCTTCGCACAAGGCTATCATTGTGAACGAATTTTTAACCAAACACTCAACAAATACCATCCAGCAACCACCATATTCACCAGATATGGCTCCTGCTGACTTTTTTCTTTTTCCTAAACTCAAATTACCACTTCGTGGCGTTTTCAATCGATAGAAGACATAAAGGAGAATTCGCGGCGAGAACTGAACTCAATTCCGGAAGCAGTGTTTAAAAAATGTTTTGATGAATGGATTATTCGTTGGCGCAAGTGTATCGTTTCTAAAGGAGCATACTTTGAAGGTGATAAAATAAATTTGGATGAATAACAGTATTTAGTGTATTATTGATCTTTTCCCGGTACTTTCTTGACAGAGTAGTATCATAAGCGATTAAAAACTATTAAATAAATATTTCTGAACATGTTTACTTAACTCCTCGATGCATATACTATATACCAGTTCCACCGTGCGTCGCAATATAGTAGAAAAAATAATAACCCTTGTTTTTCTTAAATAAATAACTCGAAACACTATTGATAGTAAAGTACGGCATTTTTGTTTCATCATACATAGCCGTCAATATTTACAAATCTTCATGAACAGGCAAGCATCAAAACAAAAGATTGACAGCAAAAAATCGTTGAATCGTATATGTATATCCGATGGCGTACTGAATATGAGAGGTCACGGATGGAGGAGAGCTTCAAAAGGCCTGCTGGCTGCCGCTATAGGTCCTAAAAGTCGAATGTACATTTGATAAAATAAGTTGTTATATTTTTATTATACTAAAATAAGTTATCCAACATAACACAACCAAAATAAAATGAAACATTATCGCACAACGGGAGGTTCGATTACTTCGTAACTTTATGGCGTACACATGAGCTTATACCAACAAACCAATGAGGCGCCAGATTGCTGGCCATTTGTAGACCAAAGAACTTATTGGTCGCCAGTTTAAATCAGTACACAATACCGAAATGGCACTAGATATTGATGTAACCTCAGACCATATTTAATGTAACCTCAGACTGCATTGTAACGAGTCGAATATAACACGTGATTCCAAACTCAAGTCTTTTAATTAAAACAACCACTACAACCCAGGCCCAGAATAAAGTCCAGACGTACTATAAAACACATATAAGATTTTGATGTGCATAATATTGTCGAACAAATGTTTATTTGAGAATTTATAATTTACAATCTCTCTAGATATTTTGTAATTTTACGTAGTTTGCATTTTAATCATTCGGAGACATATACATCTCTTCGGCCTGAAGTGGAACGCCTCAGCTCCACCTATTTAATTCCTATATCAAGAGACTTCCTACCTGATGTATGTCATGTAGTTTGATGCTGTTGGTATGTCATGGCCCACTGAATATATAAAATGAAAGTTACATTTCTTTATTGCAGAATGCATAGAAAACATACACCGTCTAAATTACTGGTGTAAACATATATATAAAGCAAGTATGACACGAACTTATAAACCCGAAAATAATTGCCATCAAGTAAATATAAATGTTAAGCAGGTCTGGTTCGGGGGTGGCGTTGGAGGAACTGACGCTAAAAGAGATGAATTTCCACACATGGTAAGCGATTTAAATTACAAAACTCAGCTTTCTCACAAAAAAAAAAGGAAAACTGACTGACAAATATCAACGCACAGCCAGAATCAACTGGGACTACGACCATGAAATTTTGCACAAGGCTTCGTTTTATAACGTAGTTGTGCACTAAGAAGGGACTTTTGGAAGTTCAACGTTTAAGTAGGTGAAAAGGGGGAATATCGCTTGTACTAAATCTGCATAGATTAAGTCGCGAGTGACTGCTAGCAAATAATAATCTAATAGTCTGCTGAGAGCCAATGGCCTTACTGAGAAGGACGTTCAAGATTTGGCAAAGTGGAGGAAGCTAAGTAGGAAGGCGGACCCTGGCAATAGCCGGGATTAACGCCAGGTGGAAGAAGAGTCTGCTATTGGATCATTATTAGAAGTAGATGAAGTTTTCAGGCTATCAAACTCATACAATACCAATAAAATAAATTATATTAAACTAGCATTTCGCCCGCGACTTCGTTCGCGCGGGTATAGTTAGAACTCCACGAACTAATCTCATATAGGGTATATGAAAATTACTTATTAATAGACTAAACGTAGCCGCGTAGGGCAGTTCGTTCACTCGCAAGTTTTTCATAGTTAGAGTATTTTTGAAATCGCCGTAACTTTCAAACGAAAGATCCGATTTGCATAATTTAAAGTGTAATTTACATGCCTTAACCGACCTTAATTATTAACTAATTTAAATAGATAACCTCGACCTAAATACCAGATACCCGAAAGATTTGTTTGTTTAACAAACAAATAATAATATATTATATTATAAGTGTAGACATCAGTAGTAATTAACTATGAACTCATATTTAAATTAATTTAGATACCATTACATTGTATATTATCAAATTTCCTTATGATTTAAGGCCCCTATCACAATCTTGTGTTTTCACTCACAAAACTGCTGAATCACCGCATTATGAGAAATTAGACAGTTGCAATTACGTTTATTTTAGGGTTAATAGTAAATTTATTTAACGAATAGTTATTACATTTTCATTTCTTATGAACTGTGGTTTATTTTGGTATAAATTTTACGTAAAAATGTTACTGTAATATGGATAAATCGACAGTTATTTCTGAGCGTTTTTAGTAGTTTTTATGGAATTGAATGGGAACAGATATTTCATTCTTATTTCAAATTTCTGAGGCCGCTATGCACGAAACCACTCATCATCTGCCTAGCCTTTTCCCAACTATATTGGAGTCGGCTTCCAGTCAAACCGGATTTAGCTGAATACCAGTGTTTTACTTGGAGCGGCTGCCTACCAGACCTCCACAACCCATTAACAACCCGTAACGACTGGGTAACACGGTACTTCTTGGCAAGACTGGAGTCAGATTTACTGGCTTCTGACAACCCGTAACGACTGACAAAGATCTTCAAATGACAGCAGGGACCAACAGCCTAACGTGCTTTCTGAGGCACGGAGGAAACTCGTTATGTTAAGATGGTCACCCATCCACAGACCAACCTTGGCAAGTGTTGCTTAATTTTAAAGATCGACCCGTGCGGCTGTTATTATTTAGCCACGAGCTCCTCAGCTATGCACGAAACCACTATTTAAGAAATATTATGATACATTTCTCATTTCACTTGGTTAGTACAATAGTTGAATCCACGAGCTCAAAAAAGTGCCGTCGCGCTTTTCTTGAGAAACTTACTTCGGAATTTTGGCTTTTTACCAATAGATAAGAAAAAAATGCAAAAAGTGAGGGCGCTATGCATAAAACTAATAACTATTCTCAACTACTCAATAAGCCAAAGTTGTCTAAGTATTTCAGTTTCTGACAATAAGAAAGCCAAAATTGGTCATTTTACGCAAAAAATACTGTCCAATTGTGCATGGGCTCTTAAGACCATGTAAAACATATTTAATCAAATATTATTATTTTTAATAGGCACGCGTTTGACCACTATTTCACCTGTTGGTAAGCGATGACGTGGTCGAAGATGGAGCACGCTTGCTTTACCTATTCACTTTTGACTTAAAGTCTCCTTGGCTGTACGCACTCTGAATGTGTTTCCAGAACGTTCGTCTTGTGGTCCGATGATGGAACGGGCTTGGCGGAATTAAGTTATACAATTCCTTCGCACATTCCCCAAACTGCAACCGGTAGAACCTACAGGCTAGCAATTCGTCGTCGATGCTCAAGGCTTTGGGGCTTCGTCGCGACGAGCCTATCACTGCCGATGATCCTCTTGGCTCGTTTCTCAATTGACTCAAGGGTAACAAGCTGGTAACTGGCAGATCTGACCTCACTCCAGATGTGAATGGCATATGCTAGAAGATCCCCAGTTGACCGATTTCGGCGGAACCCGTATTGTCGGTCACTAAGGATATCAATCGCTTCTAGCCATACCACGAGCTTATGATTCAGCACGCGTTCCATACTCTTTCAGAGTATGAACGTACCTGCCAGTGCCTGCTGTGCTGCTGGGGTGCGGAGTCCGTTCGAAAGAGATGCCGCGGCCCTGGAACGCTGTCATCTTTCTCTATCACTCAAAGGTTTGCTGGGAGAAAACTCATTTCTGAGTTAAGCTCGCCTTTGTACGTGAACTTTCATTACTGTGTTTTGAATAAGCTGTTTTGGTGTACAATAAAGAATTAAAGAAGGGCATTAGGAGGAACACGGATGGGTTTTAGTCAGTAAGAATCCGCCCCGAGCGGAAGTAGTCGTTTGAAGATTTCCCATCCTTGAAAAAAAAAAAGGGTGTGTGGGGTCGTTATACCTTACTGCCCACACGAGAAGAAGTAGAAGATCGCTTACAGCGATGTCTATCAGACAACTTTTGGATGGACTGAAAGAACTGAAACAAAAAGGGGGTATTGTGCCGGGATGTCTAGTCGGGATAACCGATGATAAGTGTTTAATTTTGTTTAGTCGTAGTAACGGTTATTCCTAGTCTTCTTCTTCCACCTGGCGTTAATCCCGGCTATTGCCAGGGTCCGCCTTCCTACTTAGCTTCCTCCACTTTGCCCGATCTTGAACATCCTTCTCAGTCAGGCCATTGGCTCTCATGTCGGACTTGACGACGTCCAGCCAGCGCTTGCGAGGGCGACCACGGGGCCTAGCCCCAAGAACAGCCATATTCATGCATCTCCGACCAACGTACTCCATAGGGCGGCGCATGATGTGGCCATACCATCGCAGACGACACTCTTGCAGTTTTTCCCCCACGTCACGGACACCAAGACTACCTCGGATGTAAGAGTTGCGTATGCGATCGGATCGCGTTACGCCACTCATCCACCTTAGCATCTTCATCTCCGTGACGCGAAGCTCCTGGATGTGTCTGCTTAGTGTTGGCCAACAGTAGGACAGGCCGAATGATGCATTTATATATCTGCCCCTTGAGCTTCGGAGGCATTTTGCGGTCGCATACAACGCCCGTTACCTCGCGCCACTTCGCCCAAGCCGCGCCAATACGTGCTTGGACATCGTCGTCCACGATGCCAGACTCGTGCAGCATGGATCCAAGGTACCTGAACGTATCGGACTTTCTGATCAGGTCCGAACCTATTCGGATGGTGTTTGTATCCGTGCTGCCACAGGACATGTACTCAGTAATAACAAAAAAAAAATGCTAAGAATATATTTTTTTATTACCAGGCTTTGCTGGGGTACGGTGAGGATGTCACATCAGCGGAATGGCTTTGTGGAGGCTCTGTCATCAGTGAACGATTCATTCTGACTGCCGGTCACTGCTTGTCCACTCCCAGAGTGTGAGTTTATCTGAAGTTCAATTCTAATTTGAGTGAAAAGGTACCACTATCAAAAATAAATAAACAAACTGGAGGTCAGATGCAGAAACAATTTTGTAAAGGAAGATATCTATACACTGATGGGAATATTTTACCAACTACTTTGCGAAGATGCATGAAGGTTGTAATGAATGGAGCTGAAGAATTGATTAGAAGAATTATTTTGTTACCCTACTAATCGATATAATATGAACTTAGTGACCAAGTAAGCCTAAAAGAGATGGTAACCAAAAATTTATGTGGAAATCCTATCTTGGTATAGGCATACTAATCAAATTTCCTCATTAAAATGTATTATTTCTTAACGTTATACTTTGTTATAACGTTATACAGGAGAGTTTCAGCAAAGATATGTAATGTCTTCGGTGTGTAAAACTTACAGATTTTATTTTTACCACTGTCTACGACGATAAGGTCTATATCGGCTTGTTTGGTGAAATAAAACTTTTTAATACGTCTTTACTCAAAGGGTATTTATTGCACACTGCCTTCTTTACAATTTATTTTTAGATGAGTGGACTGTATGAACGTAATTTGAGTGTGTGAAGTATGACTGTGTGCGTGAAGGGTTGCTACTAACGTAATGTGAACTTAATCTACTTAGACATACCGCCCACCAAAGGACGTAGTACTTTATAAACTCAAAAAAAAATGATCGATATACAAAACACAAAAAAGCCTGAGAACATAAATTAAAGATCCAGAACACATCAAAGTGTACATTGTGAGTACCTACTTATGTCTAACAATCTTTGTATGTGTACCTATTAGTAATACTGGTATGTACTTAAATGCTATACTTAAAAATAACATGCATATAAAATATATGACTTTGAAATTTTAAAATGTTAACGTTTTTACAATGATGAGAGAGCTCCGCCCACCGTGATACAAAAGACAACATTTAAGCGACAAAATGCTAATGATTTAGCAAACAAAACCTTGCATAGAAATGTAACAAAGAAGACATAACATTTGCAGTATAAAAGTTATTATACATTTTGTATATTTTAGGTATTTTACATTTACGGTTCTTGATAACTGGTAAGAAGGTACAAGGTACATAGATAATTATTATTGTAACATCATAGTTAAGTAGTTAAGTTAACATCACAATAGTGATTAAACAATAAAATTCACTTAGGTAATAAACATAATTTACTAATGAGACGTTTAAATTCGCCATTCTTACATTTAACAGATACAACTCGTGCAATATTGTCTGGCCCTAAATATTTTTTAGTTATTTTCCCTAAAATCCATTTAGCAGGTGGGATATTATCATCTCTTAAAATTACAACATCACCAACTTCGGGTTCAGATTTTTTAGTGTTCCATTTGTATCGCTGATTAAGATTAACCAAGTACTCCCTATACCAACGTTTCCAAAAGTTATTTACTATTTTTTGTGTTAATCGCCATCTATCCAAACCTACAATGTTATGATTAGAATTATCTTCATCGGGAATACTTATCAACAGTTCACCTATGAGGAAATGTCCCGGTGTTAGAGCTTGAGGTTCGTTAGGATCATCACTCATTACTGTGATTGGTCGAGAATTAAGACAGGCTTCGACCTGTGCTAAAACAGTAGATAACTCCTCATATGTGAGTGTGCTATCTCCGATCACCTTAAATAAATGTGTTTTAACGCTGCGAACTCCAGCCTCCCACAGACCACCAAAATTAGGGGAATGTGGAGGTATGAAGTGCCATGTTGTGTGCTCTAAGCTCAATAACTTCTCAATTTCACGTGGAACAGTTGACTTAGCTCGATCGAACATCTCACGAAGCTGTCTGTTGGCACCAACAAAATAAGTGCCGTTGTCGCTATATAGATCTTGACAGTGACCTCTTCGTGCTGTGAAACTCTTAAACGCTGCAATGAATGCCTTTGATGACAGATCTGTTACTACCTCTAAATGAATGGCTCGTGTAACCATACAAATAAATAAACAAATATATCCTTTATAGGATTTCGACCCTCTACCGGGTGAATAATAGGCCCCATATAGTCACAACCAGATAATTTAAAAGGTCTGGTTGGTTTCAACCTAACATCTGGGATTTGACCCATCAGTTGGGTGCTTTTAGACCTAGAATATCTTAAACATTTTACACAGGATCTGTAGTGATTTTTAACTATCTCTTTTGCTCGTGATATCCAATATTTCATTTTTAAATAGCACAACGTAGCTTGTGGTCCACCATGAAAGGTTTTGAGATGAGCATCACTAACTATAAGACTGGTAAGATGGCTCTTAGCAGGCATAACTATGGAATGCTTCGTATCATAAGTTACTTCTGACTCATCAATACGACCGCCAACTCTTATTAGTATCCCATTTTCATCAAAAAAGGGATAAAGAGTGCGAAACTTACTTTTTTTGGGGACTGAATTCTTCAACTTTAACTGTTTCATGTCTTCACTGAAATTCTCTCTTTGAACCTGTTTGATGGATATAATTAAACTCCTATCTTTCTCTGCCGGTGTAATATTATTCGCATATAATTTTCGTTTTTGACGTGACAACGTCTTATAAATTGGTTTGCCGGGTGACACTTCAAGAAACTGCGTTACGCTCCGCTCACGTTATGCGCTCACAATGAGAGCGAGTGAGAGGCACGCGTCCCTTCCACTCGGGCATGGTTAGCCCGCCTAAGAGCGAGAGAGACAGACATAAAAAGTGAAAGGCACGCGTCCCTTCCACTCGAGCACAGTTACTATTATTTCATCCTTCTTCCTACTATACGAATGAATATTCACATTAAAATTATTTTACCACTCAAAGTCGTTGTCACGTAAAACTTTCGCCCGTATACCGATTTTACAGGAAACCAATTTTTCCTTTGGTAATCTTAAATTCTGTAAAACACTTCTTCAATACGAAATAGCTTTTAAGGTTTTGGCAAGTGATGAAAACATAGTCCAGATGAATTTATGTTCCAATACAGGTAAAGCAGTTAAAGATGTGTATTTTTCTTCTTCATGATTGTCCTCGATAATATCAGCGTTATCAAACTCTGTACTTCCTTGTGAAAGCCAAGAAGGTCCTGACCACCATAATGAATGTTCAAGTAAATCTTGTGTAGCGATGCCTCTCGAAACACAGTCAGCTGGATTCGAATCAGTTGTAACATGCTTCCATTGTCTGTAGTCTAAAATATTTAGAATTTCTGACACACGATTGCTCACAAAAGTAGTCCAGCGGCTAGACCCTCCTCTCAGCCAGGCTAGAACTATTGTTGAGTCGGACCACGCAAACAAGTTCTCTTTCGAAATGTTCATTATTTGTGAAACCTCAAATACTAATTTTAATGCTAGAGCTGCACCGCATAGTTCTAGTCTAGGAATTGATATCTCCTTCTCAATAGGAGCAACTTTGCTTTTTGCTAATACCAAACTCACAAATGTTTCGTTGTTATTATTAATAACACGAATGTATACAGCAGCACCATACGCTGCCTTTGAAGCATCAGCAAATGCATGCAACTCGACCTTTGACCCTGGACTAAAACAATACCATCGTGGTATGTTTATCTTATGTAAATATATCAAACTTTCTCTAAACTGTAACCATTCACTCGTTAAATCTGCAGTCAGTACATCATCCCAATCAAGCTTCGACCTCCACAGTTTTTGGATAAATATTTTTGCCTTGATTATCACGGGCGCAATCCATCCTAACGGGTCATATAGTCGGGCCACATCCGACAATACTTGCCGTTTAGTAATAGGTTGTTTGACGTCGGGTAAGTCGAGTGAATACTGAAAGCAATCCATATTCTTATTCCATTTTAAGCTTAATACCTTCATGACAGTAGTTGAATTTAATCTTAATGAATCGGCACTACTGTGATTATCCTCCCCTATATGTGTCAATAAGTCTTGATTATTGCTACTAAACTTTTGCAGTTCGAAGCCACCACTGTTCATCAACTTGTTCATTTCGTTATATATGTGTATAGCCTCTGGTAGTGTCTCACAGCCCGTCAGGAGATCGTCAATGTAAAAATCCTTTTTTGTTATGCTTGATGCAGTAGGAAACCTTGCATGTTCTACATGAACCCTTTGAAGGGTTTTCACGGCCAAATAAGGAGCACATGCAGTACCGAAGGTCACACGCAATAATTTAAAATGTTGTAGCGGCTCGTTTGTTTGTGGTCTCCATACAATTCTTTGGAAGTCTGAGTCCTCGGAATCGACTTTCACCATTCTGAACATCTTAATGATATCAGCTACTATGCAAATCCTGTGGCTTCTCCAACGCATCAGGATGTGTCTCAAATCCTGCTGTAACTTGGGACCCACCATCAGGTCATCATTAAGTGAAAAGTTGTTCAATCCTTTACATGACCCATCGAAAACAACTCGCACTTGATACCATCCAATAAAATCTCACTATATACCTCTGCTCCAAGAAGAATATCTATTTTACTAGGTGTGGCGTAACCTGGAACGGCTAGTGGTATTTTATCAAAATGTTGCCATTCAGGTGTATGTAACTCGGTTGAAGGAAGAAATGACGTAACAGATCGCAAAACGTAGGCATTTACTTGGGTTGAAACCTCAGGGTTATGACGTGATACCACTCGAAGAGAAACCATGTGCTTCACACTAGTGTGGCCATTACCGCCTATCCCGGAAACTGTACCGCTAACATGTTTACGTGAAAGTCCAAGCAATTGAACAACTGACTCGCTAGCAAAGGACGCTTGCGACCCTTGATCTAATAATCCTCTCAACTGTTGTTTGTATCCATGCTCACTGTATGCCCAAATAGATACAGTAGCTAACAAAACTCGACTCGGTTCTAAACCTCTACTCGAAAAATTAGTTGAAATAGATGTACTCACGGATTTGTCCGACTCACTCTGCACCAAAACGTCCTCACTCGTTAATTCGCTGCTCACCTCCTTTTCAAAATATAATAATGAATGGTGCCTCCTGCCACATCGCTTGCAACTCGCTGAATTACGACATTTAAAAACTGGATGAGATGAAGAGAAACAATTAAAACACAAGTTATTATTTTTAACATAATCTTGCCTTTCCTTGACACTAAGTTGACTAAATTCCTTGCAATTGTATAAATAGTGTTCACCTTTACACTTAGAACATTTAGGTATATTAGAATTATTCTTTTTACTTTCTATGGACCCATGAAAAGACTTCGACTTTGTGTTGGTATTGTTACGTACCTTATTCGAGTCTATCATCTCCAACGACCTAAATTTCGATTCCAAAAACTCAGATAATTGTGTTCATGTCGGTAAATCGTTACTAAGTACACCCAACTGATATTCCCACTGCTTAATGGATTCAGGATCTAATTTAGAAACCGCTAAATAAATAACAAACGCATCGTTAATTGACTCAGGACTAATATCCATATTACGCAAAGATTGTAAACAAGTTGTAGTTGTATCTAATAAATGCTTAATGGCACTAGGAGATTCGCTAGTAACCGGTTTTTGCGTAAACAATAATCTCATAAGTGCATTACAATTATACCGCTTATTATCATAACGTTTAAGTAACTGTTTCCAAGCCTCGTCATAATTCTCATTAGTTATAGAAAAAATTACGTAACAAAGTTTCCGGCTCACCTGACAGGTTACTTTTAAGATAATGCAATTTTTGCACTGGAGACAAATTCTGATTAGTATGCACAAGCGAATTAAACATATCATAAAACGACTGCCATTCAACGTATTTACCACTAAACGTAGGTAACTGCACACGTGGTAATTTAACCTCGCACTCACTGACTGTTTGTTCAGCACTTATTTTCGGTGTTACGGACGAAGTTCCACTCGATGACGCGAGATAGGGCTGCAGGGCTTCTTTCAATAAAGTTTTGTATGATACATATAATTCCTCAAACTCCTCATACATATCCTCAGTGAAGTATGTGTCCTGTTGGTCCTTCAAGGTGACCTTGCCTATGAGAGACTTGTGTCCATCTTTAAACGTTATCCACAGCTGCTCCAAATTGTCTAATCTGGTTTCTAAGTAAGGTTTCTTCAACCGATCTTTAGGTGTCTTTTTATAGTTTTTCTCCGACTTCTTCAGGTTTAAATCCAGCACTTCCTTTTGATAGGCCAGAAGCGCATCCATGGTGTACAAATGTGTAGACGTTGAAACTCCAAAATCCAAACAATATTGATATAGATTTGAATGATTATTTTGCTAATGATGTATTATTTACTCGCACGATTTAGCAAAGATAATTTCTGGAATGCTATTGTTCTCGCGGTGTCGACGGCGCACGCGGTCACTAGATTTTTTATATAAATCCGTCTCGATTTGGACCATATGTCTACGACGATAAGGTCTATATCGGCTTGTTTGGTGAAATAAAACTTTTTAATACGTCTTTACTCAAAGGGTATTTATTGCACACTGCCTTCTTTACAATTTATTTTTAGATGAGTGGACTGTATGAACGTAATTTGAGTGTGTGAAGTATGACTGTGTGCGTGAAGGGTTGCTACTAACGTAATGTGAACTTAATCTACTTAGACAACCACATTTGAATCAAATCAATAACTTTGCACAAATTAAATGTGAAAATCTTTCATCATTTCTAGAGGTCCAGTGAAATACATAACTCTGGGCATACTAAAACGCTCCGATCCTCCTGAACTGTGGCAGATATACAACGTGAAGAGAAGGATCCCTCATCCGGAATACAAGCCTCCCGCCAAGTACCACGACATCGCGTTGCTGGAGACTGACATTGAGTGAGTTAGGAAATTAAAGTGCCAAGTAAGGAAGGGTTTTAGCAAAAAAAGGTCTGCGTAAAGTCAATTGGTTATCTATACGAAAAACAAAATCATCTTTAACCCACGTCATGTGTATTTCAAACTTTATTCAGAGTGCTAATTAACAATAGTCAGAATCATGATTTTTAACAGAAAATTAACTATATGATTGCTGTCGAACCGCCATATTTATTCCGTATTTTAAAAATCGGTCGTCAAGGTACTGACAACTGTCAATGTGTTTAAATATTTGTTATTAAATCACAGTGTTTGTTTTATGTCAGTGCTTGTTATTTTGAGTCGGTGAACGGGTTAAGTTGTACAAACTAAATTTAAAAACCCTGTTTTATAATATATTGATTCTCAAGTTCGACCAAAACTTTTAGATTTTTTAATTAATTTAGTAACTTATACAAGCAATAACGTCTTGAAAAATTTCAGGATCCGCTTCAGTAAGCAAGTACTACCAGCTTGTCTTCATGCTGTTGAGACAGGAGAACATCGTACGAATGCCCTGGGCTGGGGCGCATTAGGATACAAAAGGGAGTTAGCTGATGTTTTACAGACTGTAAGGATTTAAATCAGTTACCTTGGTTCACCTGCAAATCTCCTCGTTTTTGCAGAGCTATTCTGTTAACGTCTGACCGGGTAAACTTAAGTGAAATGAACACAAAGTGAGCTAAGCGGAGCAAAACGGAATATTCTTCTTATCGCGTGGGCAGTAAGGTCTAACGACCCCGCACGCCCTAGTTTCAGAGTTTAAACAGCCTCGAGGGCCTGGTTTATTTGACGACCACCATTTAACAGCCGCGACCACCGGCTCATACGTGCCTTACGAAACACGGAATCATCTTTTTATCAGACAATCAGGTGATTCAAGCCTGCAATGTCCTAGCCAAACTGAAAACAACTTTACAAACGTCGACCACTGAGTCACAAGGCAAATGCCTAAACAACAACGACGGAGGCATTAAAAAAAATGGAATGCCAGTTCACTTTACACCTTTTTCTTTGTGAGGAAATCCTCATGGTTATACTCCGTCTGGGAAGACGGATTAATATGTCCGACTCTTACCGACTAAAACCCCACAGTTCCTACCGTTACCGTGAGTGGGGGGTTTGCTTCACCTAAGTTTACCCGGTGAGAGAAGAAAAAATAAACTGGCAGATTTTTATTAACGCAGGTATACTCTGAGCATAATCTGCGCCACTTTGGACGGCTTCGAGTCACTCAGGCCCATTAGTTAACCCGAAACGAAGTTTGTGGACGGATTTTCATGGCATTAGTCTAATTTCTGTCAGCGACGCACTCCACCAAGCTACAAAATGGAGACAACTGGTTGACGGAATCAAACGTAGTCGTAGCTGTGAGGGACAGACGGAAATGAGAGAGAGAGAAATTGTCTAGTTTCATAATTGATAAAAAAAAATGGCAAAAACAATTTGAACACAGAAATATTATTTAGCAATGAAATAATCTGTTAACAGTTCAAAATATTTGATGATTAAATTTACAATTTCTTACAGATTCCAGTTGTCAGATTTACAGAAGATGAATGTTCTAAATACTATCCCACGAATAGACATCTGAAAAGCGGATTTAATCATACCACGCAAATGTGCTACGGCGACAGAGAAGTGCTAAGAGACACATGTGAGGTATCAAAATTATAAATTATCCTAACTTATATTATATATGCTAAAGTGAGTTTGTTTCGCTTTCCCACCGAAATCGCTAAACTGATTTTAGTGAATTTTGATACGAAAATAGTTTGAACCCGTTTTTTTTAAGGATGGGAAATCATCAAATGACTCCTCCCGCCCTAGATAAAGCAGAAGAGAGTGTCAGACTCTTACTGACTAAAACCCATTCGTGTGCCTTCTAGTGCCCTTTGCGTTTCAGGATACGGTGCCTCTTTCGAACGAAGTAAGCAGCTCTAGCAGGCACTGGCCCTAGCGGGCCCCGTCTTTTGTGCTGACAGCTCTTTGAGGCACACGTGGAACACAGCGCGCCTTCGACCCGAGCCTGGTTCTGATCTTGAATTATAAGCCACCCAAAGCTTGCCGTCCGCAGGCCCGCGCCTACGGTGGCCGGCGAGAATCGCCCTGTGACTTGCGACGCCCGGGGCGTCTTCTTCTGTTGCGGCGGCTGAGGTGTGAGGTTTCCCTCTCTCTCACACGTTCGATTTCCTCGTTTGCTAGCATTACTGCTTCGCAGAAGGAGGTGACCGCTTCCCATGTCTCCTCACTCCGGACCATGGCCTAAACCAGGGCCGGACGCGAGAGATGGCCGCGCCGATCGCCTCGACGAGGCTCCGCCCAAGCAGGGCAGACCTCCACCGTATCCTGATTATGTTGACACCCGGGCGTATCCTCCACAGAATCCGAAACAGGTACCTCCCAAACCAACCGTGTCCGGTGAGTACCTGCGTCAAGCGGAAGGTAAGGACGCCGTGGCGCCGCTCTAGCCACTCCTCAAAGAGGGGACTTATCGCCGCAATTATGGCGTGCCCAGCGCTGGGTTGCGACAGTCATTGTCTCCATAATGCCATGAGATCCTGCCGGAGCTCCGTTCGCCGTGCTGCGATTTTCCGCAGCAGAAGAGTCTCGCCCCGGTGTAGCGCCTCCACGCGCCATTCGTAAATGAGCGCGAGGGCTCTCGGCTCCAGATCCCATGGCGGCAGTCCGGCAAGGAGGCTCGCCGCCTCGCCAGAGACCGTGCGGTATCCCCGGGCCAGCCGGATGGCCATGACCCTCTGGGACGCGTTGAGGCAGGTCGCTTCCTCAAAGTAGGCGCCCACACCGGCGCCCCATAAAGGGCCATGGACCGCACGACCCCCGCGTAAAGCCTCCGGCAGGAGGCGTTTGCACCCCCTAGATTGGGCAAAAGCTACTTGAAGGCAGCCTCGGCTCGCCCCAGTCTGGTTGTCAGAAACGAGACCCAGGTAAGTCATCGTCGATCCGACGCCGATGTGAACCCCTCCTACCGTTATTTGGGATCTTGACGGTGGCCTGTTCTGAGATCCATGAAAGCACATGGCTTCGGACTTGTGTAGGGCCACCTCGAGACCCAACTACCGGATCCTCTCAACGACTATCGCAACCCCGCGTGTCATAGCGTCGGACGCCGCCTGGTGCGACCCCTCCTGCGCCAGGACCAGCGAGTTGTCAGCATAGCACACAACGCTGACGCCACTAGGGAGGTCGGCGCGCAGCACCCAGTCGTAGCCGGTATCCTACAGCAGCGGCCCTACAACGGAACCCTGTGGAACACCGCATGACATCTCTCGCCGTTTCCACTCTCCTAGGTGACCGGGGTAGATAAGAGATAGTTGAGACCCTGGATATGGTTAAAGACAAGTACGGGCAAAAGCTGGTTAATTATTAATTATTATCAAAAGCTTACGTAAAACAAATGATGACTGACTTTGGGATAAACAAGAATGGTTATGAGTGAAACGGTAGACTAAAGTAACGATGGCTGGATTCACACAACCTTTCAAGACGGGTGGCTGGTGAATGAGAGCAATAGAAGTAGAAGGACCAACAACCACGAATAAAATGTTAGATGAGATTACAGCTGAGGTGGATGATGAATCTGTACTTAGTACTTATTTGTCTACCTGGCTTGCCTTGTCCCAACTATATTAGGGTTAGCAAAGCTGAATAATTTGTTTATTTTCTTTTTGTGTGGATCTACATTTAGAAAAAAAAAAATGCATTTGATAGCCCAGTTTCTGAAGTTTTGGAGTTACTTGATTTCTTTTAAATTAAACGGTGCGTGCGAAACCGCGATACAAAACTAGGCATAAATAAAACTTATTTCGGAACAAGACCAGCTTTGTTAGGTCGTACTGAAATAAAATCTATAGTAGCTAATTTCAAACAGAGCTAATCACATTTTTTCTTCTCAAATTTTATATACATGTAAAATAATTCATTATTTTGTTACCCAGGGCGATAGCGGCGGACCACTTCAGTACAACCACGATGATTATTTAGGTAGAGAGGTATTTTGCATCTATACAATCATCGGCGTGACGTCATCTGGCAGTCAATGCGGCATTGCTCCCAGACCCGGAATTTACACAAGAGTCATTCACTATATACCTTGGATCGAAAGCGTCGTGTGGCCATAGCCTAGAAAATTGATAGTAATAAATACAACTTAGGTAAAATGCAGTATTATGATGAATTAAAAATCTGTATTAATCGGTAAATTTTATTTTATTTTCCTTTTTGTACGAATTTTATAATATCCGCAATCCTTCACATCTGAATTTCTTTTGCTAACCTCTCGCGAGTTTCTTGCTCGCCCACTCGTTCATAAGAAAAAGTGCGTCCGCGCATCCTGCGTGGGTGTAGGAATACGTGTACTTGGTTACATGTTGGTGGTTTCAGTTTAAGGCCTCTGCCTCGGGTTTTGCGGGCAGCGAAGCGGCGGCGGCGCGGGAGTGGGGCGGGCAACGAAGACCCATTTTCGACACCAGCGTTCAGATCGCGCGGCATAATGGTGCCATAGTGTTATGTTCGTGGTTGTGTCGTCGAGATATTTATTTTATTCGCGAACGAAATTCGGTTGTCAAGTCCGACATGAAAGACAATGGCCTGACTGAGAAGGACGTTCAAGATCGGGCAGAGTGGAGGAAGCTCAGCAGGAAGGCGGACCCTGGCAATGGCTGGGATTAACGCCAGGTGGAAGAAGAAGAAGACTAAACTAAGGTCTATAGGAGTTAATTTCAAACAGGGCTAATCACATTTGAGGAGGACTTATTATTATGTAAAATAATTCATTATTTTGTTCGTTATCATTATGGTGGTCCGACAGCGGCGGACCACTTCAGTGCTTCCACGATGATTATTTAGATAGAGAGGTATTTTGTATCTATACAATCTTCGGCGTGACGTCTTCTGGCAGTCAATACGGCATTGTTTTCAGACCCGGAATTTACACAAGAGTCATCCACTATATACCCTGGATCGAAAGCATCATGTGGCCATAGCTAGGAAAATTTATATGAATAAATACAACAGGTAAAATGCAGTATTATGATGAATAAAAGATCTGTATCAATCGGTAAATTTTATTTTATTTTCCTTTTTGTATGATTTTTATAATATCCGCAATCCTTCACATCTGCATTTCTTTTGTTAACCTCTCGTGCGTTTCTTGCCCGCCCACCCGTCCATACGAAAGAGCGATCCGCGCATACTGCGTGGGTGGTAGGAATACGATGTACCTACACGTATTCCTACCACCCTCTGCGTGGGTGGTAGGAATACGTGTACATTGGTTACATGTTGGTGGTTTCAGTTTAAGGCCTCTGCCTCGGGTTTTGTGGGCAGCGGAGCGGCGGCGGTAGCGGCGCGGGAGCGGGGCGGGCAACGTAGACCCGTTTTTAAAACCAGCGGGCAGATCGCGCGCGGCACTATAGCGGCATAGTGTTATGTTCGTGGTTGTGTCATAGGATATTTGTTTGTATTAGTGAACGAAATGTCTGAACAACGGCGACAACATTTTTTTGATTCAAATTTATTCTTAACGCTCGATTTATTGTGGGCAAAAGAAGAAAATAATTTGCACAACACTGCAATGCAGACGCGCGTCGCTCGTTGCCCGCCAACGCGCCGCTGCCGCGCCGCTCTTTCCGAGGGTCGGTCCATTTGATTATACACATTAGATCCTCTCGCGCCACCGCCGCCGCCTTGAGGAGCTCGTGGCTAGATAATAACAGTCGCATGGGTCGATCTTCAAGGTTAAGCAACGATTGGCCTGTGGATGGGTGGTCACCTTAACATAACGAGTTTCCTCTGTGTCTCGGAAAGCACGCTAAGCCATTAGTCCCGGCTGTCATTTGTAGATCTTTGGCAGTCGTTACGGATTGTCAGAAGCCAGTAAATCTGACTCGAGTCTTGCCATGAAGTACCGTATTACCCAGTTAATGGGTTGTGGAGGTCTGGTAGGCAGCCGCTCCACGTAAAATACTGGTACTCAGCTAAATCCGGCTTGACTGGCAGCCCACCCCAATATAATTGGGAAAAGGCTAGGCAGATGATGAGATCCTGCCGCGCCCGCGCCGCCGCCGCCGCCACCCCGCTGCCCGCAAAACCCGAGGCAGAGACCTTAAGGATTTCTTTTAAGCAGGCTACTTTGTGTGTCCCCAGTTAAATAAAATATTTTTCGCTTGTGTAACGGTCACCCGATTGCCAGCCATGCCAAAGCCATGCCATGCCGTGTCGTCTTGGTGCAGCCAAAGCCACAGCCACAGCCTCAGCCAAAGCCATAGCCATGACGACCAAGTACGCCACGGCAGCCACAACAAAGAGGAAGTCAATTGACTAGCACGTCACGTGCGCTTGTCAACCTAACGCGATGGGCGTTACCGAGCGGCGATCCCCTCCTCGATTTAGAGTGGGGGTAAACTTATAAAATAGGTCGCGCAGCGCATTTATAAAATTATTCTGATCTAGAACCTAGCCTAAGCCGAAACTCTGTTCGATTGTAATTTATACAATAAATACCTACCTACAATCGAGAAAATTGTTTTTCGCTTTCCTGTGTTTCACTCAGAAGTGAGATGAAGCGAAATCGCCGTGAACTTCATGGACGTGGGGTGCGTCCACCCGGATGGGACCCCTCGAGCGACACCGAGCAAGATGAAGACGGCGATTCTACACCACCGCCCGCTAGAAAAATTCTGAAAAATCTCCTGCAAAATGAGGTCGACAAAGCCGTCCGCGAACTGGATTCAGACATCGGTATATCCAAAAATCATCGTGCTGCGTCCCTCATTCCTGAATTCGACCCGGATGGCGAAGATTGCACAGTATCAGTATGGTTAAGAAAAATCGATCAACTCGGCGACATACATCGTTGGAGCGATGAGATAAAGGCATTCCATCTGCAAGACAAACTACGAGGACAAGCTCGCAAATGGTACAACCGACTCGACGAGTATAATTACTCGTGGGACGAGTGGAAACAGATGCTGCTGCGTGCCTTTCCAAAACATCGGGACTACAGTGCATTGTTAGAAGAGATGATGCAAAGACGGAAGATGACTAATGAAACAATGACCAAATATTATCAAGATAAAGTATCCATGTGCTTCCGTTGTAAGCTATCAGACAGCGCCAGTGTCTCGTGCATCATTCGAGGCCTACCCTCATCTTTGCAACCAAATGCACGTGCTTTCCAATGTGAACGCCCTGATGAACTATATGAAGCATTTCTCTGCGCCCTCGACGACTACCGCGGCCCCGCACCAGAAATTCGCCTACCGAGTAAGGATCCTCGCCCAATGCCTGCCGAAAAGAAGATTTTTACGGAGAATGATCCTTGCCCACGCTGCAAGAAGACGGGTCACATGTTGCGAAATTGTACGCTTCCCGATCAACGTGTATGCTTTAAATGTGGTAAGCAAGGCCACATCGCTACCCGCTGCAATAATTCATCTGCAACTACCCTTCAAAAATCTACGTTTGATGTGAACAACAGCGTCAGAGACATTACGATAATCCAAAACTACAATGACACCTACAAGAAAATAGCCAAGATCAACGGAGTCCACGTGAAGACCTACATCGATACCGGAAGCCAGGTGAACGTCATGACCAGTCGGATCTCCAAATTATTATCTCTCGACGTCATACCTACGAGTACGATCCTAAAAGGCTTTGCCGGCGGGTTAATTACTTCCCGTGGAAAAGTAAAATTTAATCTGGAAATAGACGGTATTCAAGTTACTTGCGATGCGTATCTGACAGACATCGAGATGGGTGACATTCATTTACTCATCGGTCAACCCGTCATTAATGCGAGCGACATTGCACTCGTCGTAAGCAACGGAACAGCCAAACTGATGCGCGAATCTGACTCCATGCCAAAGGAAGATGTGGTTGAAGAGCTCCACAAGTTCAAGATTGTTACGGTTATGCGAGAAACGTTGCCACCAGGAGCTTCCATCATCAAGGTCCTGATAGTGGGCAACCGCCAAAACAACTATATCTGTACCACTGCACGCCACTACGAGCTTCAAGGAGTTTCCTACTCCCTGCCCGCCACTCTCCTTCGAGGCGACAGCGGACACATCAAGGTCTGAACACCGGTACTGAAGACATCGTGTGGGAGGCTGGCCAGGTCCTCACACGCGCCGAGAGCTGCGACACATCACCCACCATAAGTCAGGTTAGCCAAGCCAAGCCATATTTGCCTTTAAAGCCTTCTGATTTGCCTATTTCATGTGATTTGCCTAAATTAACTGTGTCGGAAAATATGCCTTTTGTTTTGCCTGTGGATAAAGATTCAAATCTGAGCATAGGTGGAGTTTTGTTAGACGACATAAAAATAGGCAGTTTGAGTGTAACGGAACGTAAAGATTTAATCAAGTTGCTAATTAGATTTAAACAAAGTTTCGCAGTCAGCACTAAAGATCTCGGCTGCACAAATTTAATTCAAATGCCAATTACTTTGACTACCGATAAGCCCGTTTATCGACAACCATATAGACTATCGCACTGTGAACAAGAAATAGTAAAATCTAAAGTCTCTGAATTATTAGAAGCCGGTATTATTAAAGAATCAGAGCCCAACTATGCTTCTCCAGTGATATTGGTAAAAAAAAAGAACGGGGATAGCAGACTGTGCATAGATTATCGCGCACTTAACGCCATAACCGTTAAAGACAGATATCCGTTACCTAATATTGAAGATCATATTTCCAAGTTAGCCGGTAAAAAATATTTTACGTGCTTAGATATGTCTCAAGGTTACCATCAATTGGCGCTAAAACCCGAAGATACTCATAAAAGTGCATTTATTTGTCAGGCCGGTCAATTTGAATATGTCCGTGTTCCATTCGGTTTAGCTAATTCTCCGTCAGTTTTCATGCGTTTAATTAACAAAATAGTAAACTCCATTCATTTTTCCCAAAATGGCGGTAGTAGCGACTCATGCGAGGTTTTAGCTTTTCTAGATGACATATTGGTACCCTCAGTCGACGTTAAATCTGGTCTTGACATGTTAGAGGTTGTGTTAAATAAATTCGAAACCGAGAATCTGAAATTAAATATGAAAAAGTGTACGTTTTTAGAAACTCGAGTAACGTATTTAGGACATGAAATTTCCGAAAGTGGTGTGCAACCGGCAGAGTCAAAATTAATCGCCGTGTCACATTTTCCGATGCCCAAAAATGTACACGAAGTTCGACAGTTTATCGGGTTATGTAGCTATTTCCGTAAGTTTATTCATAAATTTGCTCAAATTGCTCGTGCCTTAACCAATTTAACAAAGAAAAACGTTGCATGGGATTGGGGTAGTGAACAATCAGAGAGTTTTAACGAATTAAAAAAGCGTTTGTGCTCCAAACCGGTGTTAGCGATATACGATCCCGAGCTAGAAATAGAAATACATACGGACGCTTGTAAGTTAGGCATAGCGGGTATATTATTTCAAAAACAAATTAATGGTACCCTAAGACCGGTAATGTATTTCAGTCGTGTAACTTCTAAACAAGAAAGCGTATATCACAGCTACGAACTCGAAACACTAGCGGTTGTAGAATCTTTGAAAAAATTCCGCGTTTATGTAATTGGGAAACATGTAAAAATTGTTACGGATTGTACCGCGGTGCGTTCCACTTTGACAAAACGTGACATTATTCCGCGGATAGCCAGATGGTGGTTGATGATTCAAGATTACGATATAAGTGTAGAATATCGGCCGGGTGAGCGCATGAGACATGTCGATGCACTTAGTCGAAATCCTGTTGACGCGCTTAATGTTAACCGCCTAGAAGTATCTGATTGGTTCTTTACAGTTCAGTATCAAGATGACAAAGTCAAAAACATAATTGATCGATTAAAAACTGGTTCAGCAGAGCGCGACTTAACAAAGGATTTCGTACTGATAGATGATAGGTTATACCGAAAAACTCTGTGCGGTAATCGTCTTGTAGTGCCGGGACCAGCTAGGTGGAAAATTGTTCAAATGCACCATGATGAAATAGGCCATGTAGGGTTCAAGCGCTGCATCGAGCTTATTAAAAATGACTACTGGTTTCCGAGAATGACGCGGTTTATTCAGAAATATGTTGCGGCGTGTTTACATTGCGCTTACGGAAAAGGGGAGCACGGGAAAAAGGAGGGTATGTTGCATCCTATTCCCAAACCAACTGAACCGTTCAGAACAGTACATGTAGATCACTTAGGACGTTCTGTAGGACGAAGAAAGGCTATGTGTACATGCTAGTGATAACCGATTCATTTACAAAGTTTGTAATTGCGGAACCAACTCGGACAGTAAACTCAATCGAGACGGTCAGGTTATTAAAACGAATTTTCGCTTTGTTTGGATACCCGGATAGAGTAGTGTCGGATCACGGAAAAGCCTTTACTAGTAGATATTTTAAGAAGTTTGCTACAGACAAACAGTTTAAGCATACTTTAACTGCTATAGCTTGTCCTCGAGCTAACGGCCAAGTTGAACGTACCAACAGAACCATTTTGAACGCGTTACGAGCTACTGACCCTAGTGAAGCCGCGAACAATTGGTCTAATAATTTACCTGACGTAGTCTGGGGTATTAACAACACTTTAAACGACACAACCGGATATAAACCTTACGACTTGATGTTTTCACGGAGTAGTAGGCCAGCATGTGATGTTTCTATTCCGGGGCGGGTAGTCGAATCGACCCACGTGAAACGCACCAAGGCTAAGCAGCGCATTGAAAAAGCTAGCGCTAAAATGAAACACCATTTTGATAAGCGTCGTAAGCCATGTCACACATATAAGAAAGGTGATTTAGTACTTTGGAAACAGGCTCCTACAAGTAGCGCGGCTAAAGTCAGTACTAAACTAGATGATCTCTATTCAGGGCCGTATATTGTCATAAAAGTTGTTGGTAAGGACAGATACAGGATCAGGAGTATAAAAGGTTTGAGAGGATATAAGAACTTCATAGGTTTAGTATCTGCTGAATCCTTGCGACCCTATCGAAGTGTAGCTCCTGTATCTGACAGTGCCAGCAGCTCTGATGAGCAGTTAGAGACAGAGGACCTAATAGATTTACTGGAAAGCTAATTGTGTTCCCTTTTCCCATTGCGGGAGCAATTGTTTCAGGATGGCCGACTGTAACGGTCACCCGATTGCCAGCCATGCCAAAGCCATGCCATGCCGTGTCGTCTTGGTGCAGCCAAAGCCACAGCCACAGCCTCAGCCAAAGCCATAGCCATGACGACCAAGTACGCCACGGCAGCCACAACAAAGAGGAAGTCAATTGACTAGCACGTCACGTGCGCTTGTCAACCTAACGCGATGGGCGTTACCGAGCGGCGATCCCCTCCTCGATTTAGAGTGGGGGTAAACTTATAAAATAGGTCGCGCAGCGCATTTATAAAATTATTCTGATCTAGAACCTAGCCTAAGCCGAAACTCTGTTCGATTGTAATTTATACAATAAATACCTACCTACAATCGAGAAAATTGTTTTTCGCTTTCCTGTGTTTCACTTGACACAGAAGAAAACTCGGTATTCGATGATAGAGAAGACAGAAAATAAAAATTGTATGCATGAAGTAGATACGGATGTTTTTTTTTATATTTTCTTTTTAATTTCAAGTAACATAATGTACAGTTGACCTTCAGTCAGTCTGCAGAACCCTGGCATTATTAGTCTTTGAGTCTGGGCATTAATGCCCTGATGAAGTACCTTCTGTTCTACTTAATGGAGCGCCAATGAAGAGAGTCTAATTGTTTAAATGTCTTATTCATATATTGACCCGTAAACAAAAAGACAACATTTGATTTACACGATGCCCCCTTCCTGTAAAAATTACGCTATTTCGAGCTACTCTACATTACTTCTTCGTACACGAGCAGCTTGTGGGAGATTTAAGCAAATATCTTACAGCGCTCTTCCCATTATAGATAACAAAGCGTTAAAGATGCTGGTGGGGCTGCCCTACTTCTGTAGTGCATCGAGTTTTGCAGATGAGCAAATAGATTACTTTTACACAAGAATGCGTAAGGTGCATTCATCTTGTGCGCAGCGTATTGGACAGGTTGTAAGATTATTGCTGGCAAACATCAAACTTGACCAAATTGGACACCAAGTATTGTAAAGCCAAGACATGTATTAGGGAAATTAATGAAAATATCACACATCTTATTTTACAGTTTTTTTTTTTTTATTTCAAATTAGCTTCTGCCAGTGGCGTGGCCTGTATGAACGTAGGAAAGTATACCAGGCAAACGTTGAACACAAAATAAATGCGTTTTTTTTCAGCTATAATTTTACTTTCGAGATACCCTCAGATCGCGGTAGCGAAAAGACGTGTGCCACTACTCTCTGTGCAATTTTAATAAGCAATATTTAAGTCATAAATTATTATCACAGTAAAGTTTTACATTACATTTCTATCGGTGCGGAATAACATTGCGCCGTGCGTTGTGCGTCGTTCGTCGCACCCCGTGTGCGAACATACAAGGTGATTAATATATTTCGTTCACCTGCGTACACTCACCGGCCTCTCATTTCCACTACATATACTGCGGTCTTGACCTTTTTAAGAAGATGTCTACGCAAAGGACTCCCCCTGGGAACAAAGTTCATCATGTGTCGTCCGAAAATGATTTATGTACCCTCGACCCAGAAAATCTTCCAAGTTTTGCTGGAAGGACACAAAAACGATCCCGTAGTGATGGTTAAGAAAAATCGGATTATGAAATTCTAAAGGAAGAGCTATCCAGTACGCTCACCTGCATGCTCTCGAATTGGAAGAAGGAACAGGATGTTATCCTGAATAAGCTTGAAAATGATTTGGCAGAGGTCAAACAGCAAAATTCAATTATTCGGTCTACTAGTGATGCAACGGAAAAATCATTAAAATTCATGTCCTTGCAGTACGAAGAAATGAAGAAAAAACTTAATGAGACGTTACGAGAACGTAAGGACAATTTGAATTACATAAACACCTTAGAGAACAAAATCGACGACTTGCAAAAAAGGTCCAAGTTCACAGTTATCGAGTTCAAAAACTTGCACTCGCCACCGGAACAGATTAAACCGGAGACACAACAAGATCTATGCGGGCTTGTTATTAAAACTTGTAACGCGATTAACACTCAAATACAGTCTTCTGAAATAAGGGATATTTACAGGATAAAAACGAAGGCTGACGTATCGACCGTTGTAATAGAGCTTACTACCACTCTTACTAAAAACAAAATACTGAATGAAGTGAAGGAGTTCAACAAACGGAATCTTGTTAACAGGCTTTCTTCTTCCACTATCGGCCACCTGGGACCAAAAATTCCCATTTTTGTTGCTGAAAGCCTTACTAGTAAGGACAGAAGACTGTATGCAATGACCCGTGAAAAAGCCAAAACGTTGGAATACAAATATTGCTGGACCAATAATGGCCGAATTTTCGTAAGAGGATCCGATGCCGGAACACGAGTTCAAATTAAAAACGAAGCGGATTTGGCAAACCTAAAGAAATTGGTATGACTAGGTACCTCACTAACGCATCACTTGATTTTGAATGATAATATTATCTGTAACATCAAACAAACATATTGTACTCTGAATATCACTACCTTAACTTGTCTTGTATTCTATGCGATGAACAATATTTTAAGTCTACCCACACTCCATAATTATAAATCACTTTTTCATACTATTCAAAATCAAAACTTTCTCTGAATTGGTCTATTTATTTATGATATCTCAAATTTGCTACCTTGGATTTCTCTTCGATTATAATTCGCAGCCATAAATGATGTGTTATCCGACCTCGACAGTATTTATTTTTGTGAATCAGTCTTATGTAGACCCCCAGGATTGTAAATCAAAATTACCAGTGAATAACACTATTACTGTGTTGTGTCAAAATATCAGAAGTGTTAAAGCCAATTTTCTGGGCTACTAACACTGATAGAACGTATTAACGTAGATTCTGATATTATAGTTCTATCCGAATGCTGGCTTTCTTGCAATCCTATTTTACCAATTTTTAACGATTACAACTCTTTTTTCACCTTAAACAATCATAACCAAAATGACGGAGTCATTGTTTTTATTAAATCAAATTTTACTAATGTAAAAATTAAAGAACCGGTTGCACTTGATTCAAGCTGCTTAGTGATCACCATAGGCTTGGACTTGGCCATTATATATGTATAGACCTCATGCTTTCAAAGACCCATCTAACTTTATTACATCTGTGGACGGTGTCCTCAACGAACTTAAGTTTTATAAAAATATTTGCCTTGTTGGTGATATAAATATAGACATTGGTCAGGAAAATAAATCAACATATACATTAGATTATTTAGATCTCCTAACTCATCATGGACTTTACCCAGGGCATACATTACCAACACACGGATCCACTTGTTTGGATCACACTAATATAATAACTCGATTACCTGTCAAGTTTCTTGTTCTGGAGACTACTGTGACAGACCGTTATGCACTCATAGTAGCTGTCTCGATGAGGAATACTGCCACGACGCAGCGTTCCTTTATTACCAGAGTCGATGAAGAGAGTCTAAAATTTGATATGGACAGGCTGACACCGTTTGACACCGTCTTCAAAGCACAGGACCCCAATGTTGCTGCCAAATTGCAGAAAAAATTAACAAAGCACCTTCATCCCCCTTTCCTGTTGTGGCCACGCTAGATTCTTTTGTAATGCTTGAAACTGGTGATGCAGAAGTCAATGCTTTGATAATGTCACTGAAAAACGACTGTGCAGTTGGCATGACGGCATCTCTTCGGATTCTTGAGGACAGGCATTTTTCCCGACTTGTTTAAAAGAGCCCTTATTCATCCTATATTCAAATCAGGGGATTGAGACCTTATCGAAAGTTACTATTTCAGTTTTACCAGCGTTGTCTAAAATCTTGGAAAACATTAATAACACTCGATTGATAAATTATTTAGAATCTCATAAATTACTATCAAAAAATCAATTCGGTTTCCGCAAAAAAATATCCACATCTGATGCAGTACATAACCTGGTAGATCACATAGTAAGAAAGCTTGATAAAAACAAAAAATGTGTGGCTCTCTTCCTGAACAAAGCATTCGATACGGTTTCGATTCCTGTCTTTTTGGAAAAACTGCGAAATCTGGGGATAAGAGGTACTCAATTATTGTTATTTCAAAGTTACCTTGAAAATAGAACTCAGTGTGTGAAAATAGGGCTCATATATCAGTTTGTCGATGCCAATCGCTTACGGACTGCCCCAAGGCAGTATCCTTGGATATCCTTAGCCTCTTCTTGTGTTACATAAATGAGTTGTGTAATCTCGTAATAGAAAACGGTGAGATATTTTCCTATGCGGATGATACGGCACTCGTTGTTTCCTCGGAAAATTGGGCTGAAACGTATCGCCTTGCACAGAAAGGTTTTGATGCTGTTAGTGAATGGCTTAATCATAATCTACTCACCCTAAACGTCTCGAAAACCAAACTACTTAGTTTCTCGATTCGCAATTCCACAAACTCTTCTGATGCACTCTTCCAAATTGTGTATGCTGATAGGAGTATTGAAAAAGTTCTGCATATAAAGTATCTTGGCATAGTTATAGACAGTAACCTAACATTCAAAAAGTATAAGTATTTTCTTCTAGGCAAGCGTGCTCCATCTTCGACCACATCATCGCTTACCATCAGGTGAGATGGTGATCAAGCGCGTGCCTATCAATAGTAAAAAAAAAAAAAAGTGTATTGAACAACTCTCTAACCCTGTACGCAAGCTAATGCAGATATTATGAAGATGGTCTATCAAGCGCTATGTCAATCAATTTTGAATTATCGCAACACCACCTGGGGAGGTGCTGCGAAATCGAACCTTATCAAAGTTGAGCGCGGCCAAAAAGCGGTCCTCAAGGTTTGCTGGTTCAAGCCCTGCCTATTTCCTACAGTTCAACTTTATGAATATTGCCAAGTGCTGACTGTACGACAATTGTTTATTCAGGCGATCGTCATCAAGCAACACTCATTGACTCAGTATCGACCAGCGAATACACGTCTTAACCATCTTGTTTCTACATCTGTTCCTACTAAGACAGCCTTCAGTCGTCGATTCTTTGTTTTCCTTGGCCCCTACCTGTATAATAATATCCATAAAAAACTAGCTGTACACCAACTAAACCAACACAATCTCAAGATTGTTGTTCGGGATTGCAACAGAGGGTCTGCTGCAGGTACCGACTTAGCTAAGTTAATCCTTCAGTCACACATTTTACACACACACAACACACACAGTCACACAACACAACCCACACCATATTCTATTTTTATTTTTTGCTTTATTAAATGGTATCATACAATGATTTTGTGAAATAATATCTGAGAGGTGAGATGCTGGTGACCTGTAATACAAGTTGTAATTACCTACCATAGGCACCAGTGTTTCAAGACCAATGTAAAATGTGTTCTTGTGTATGTCAATAAAAAAATATTATTTATTATATTATTTATTATTATTAATCGTTAGTCATATTCGTGCGTTTTAATCGTCTTTATGTAAGTATCGTCTTTTTAATAACTCTTTTCATTAGTGTTAATTGCAGCTGCACGAATCTTCTATCATTTTACAACATTTTAAGGCCAGACAATTCTATCTATCCAGGGTACATAGTGCATGATCCTGGTGTAAATACCGGGGCTGGCAGCAATGCCGCACTGTCTGCCATATGATGTCACGCCGATGACAGTGTAAACGCAATTTATGTTGTTGACATAATTATTAAAGAAGGTTTGAAGCGGGCCACCGCTGTCTCCCTGGGGAATAAAGTATTGAAGTCAGTTTTGCATTTAAAAGTATGGTTTAATAGAGAAAAGAAACCTAAAATATATTCCTATTGAAGTGAAAAAATATTACAGGGCAAAGCTCAAAATAAAAATCCAAAAAGGGACAATAATACAGTTCAATTTGGTATGTAACTCTCAAACTAGACATTTGTATCGTGCAGGACAGAATTGCCACTGGTTTGAATGAAGAAGGTACAACAGTGATTAAATACAAAAAATAGAACTATGAATTTTCAGTGTTGTTGATAGTTTATGTCTGTCCATAATCTGTCGGAACGACACGGAGGGATTATATTATACAACATCGTGATTAGTAATATCGTAGAGGGAAAACAAAATCAGTTTACAATTTATCAAATTTTCAACCTCTCAACAGTCTTACAGATTATGCGACTATCCGGTGACATAAAAATTATAGCTCCTATGAGTTTTCTGCATTGTAACAAGCTCAATTTAGTTCAAAAACCTTTTAATTCAAAATAAATCGAATAAAAGTTCCCTTACAGTTCAATTTTGCTTACCTGACACGTGTCTCTGACTTTTTTGTCACCGTAGCACATTTGTGTGGTGTGGTTATATCCGTTCTTCAAGTGTCTGTGAGGAGGGTAGAACTTCGAACATTCGCTTTCTTCAAATCTCGAAATTGCAACCTGTCAATTAATCGTTATGTATTACCAATATCTTCATACAGGGAATGCGAAATATGCCTCCATTTTACAGGGTGAATTGACTAAAAAAAAGTTTATAAAGACGTTCTCAGTTACAATGCATTTAAAAAAAGCCAATACAAAAAAAAAAGCAAAAACATTGCAAACAGAAAATGTGGGTGGGTCATGTCTGCGAAAAATGGACATCGTTTAGAAACAAAGTTACATTGCTTGATTTTATTTATGTCATACTCTCGATTCTTTCTATTTTTTATAATTCGTTAAGTATAACATACTAGTATAACACCTATTCGTCGAGCAAGCTCAGATCTTCTATTTGTTAACTTTCTTTACAATTTTTTTTTTTTGCTCTTATTAAAAAAAATACTTCTCTCACTTTTTGCAAAGTGTTCGCAAGCTCTTTTTTGTGACCTAGTGCTCCCCAGCCAGTGGCATACAATTTTTCATCTGTCTCCCCAGCTGCGTGAAGACAAGCTGGTAGCACTTGTTTACTGAATTTTATCCTGAAATGTTATCAAGTTAGTTATTAGGAATAATAACAGCCACATGGTTCGATCTTTAAGGTTAAGCAACGCTTTCCAAGGTGGGTCTGTGAATGGGTGGCCATTTCACATACCGAGACTCATCCATGCCTTGGCAAGCACGTTAAGCGTTGGTTCTAGCTATTATTTGTAGATAGTTGGCAATATTGTCGTCAAAAGTCAGAAAAGTCTTAACAAGACCCATTCACTGGGTTATGGAGCGACTGGCTATCTGATGATGGACAGTCGCTCAACGTAAAATACTGGTATTTAGCTGAATTCAGTTTCATTGAAATCCGACCCCAATATAGTTGGTTGGTGTGGCAGATGACGATGATAATTAAGTTAGTTATCTATATCTACACATATAATAAAACTAGGGGTATAAGGGTTATCAAAAAAAGCTATAGAACACAAAATAAGCTCTTTTTTCTGTCTCTACTAGCCATATCTGTAATCTGGAACGCTGTCGTCTCCCTCTTGGAGGTGGGCGTTAATAGCTGCGACACAGTTTTGCAACTAATGCAGCTGTTTACGTACGCAATCAATATGTTAAATGTGTTTTTGTTCCAATAAAGATTATTATTATCTCCATTATTCATTTAACTATACATATATTATATTTTTAAATATTTGAATAAAATAAATAAAAAAACATTTCCGGCCACCAATCAATTTCATTGCCTTCCGAGTGGTTCGGTGTAAGTTCGAACCCCAGTTTTGGCAACTCGTTTTAAATTGTTGTTGAAATATTTTTTACTTTTTAATACTCCTGATCTAATATTTTCGTTCGTCGCGACTTCGTATGCCTGTATCTTTAAAAATGTGTGGAACTGGATGTGCCGAAGTACTGAAACTCCAGATTAGTGAGACTAGTGTAGTAATGGGTTTTTGCACACTTCTAACCACATTGATATTTTTAACATGCTCCTATAACTTAACGAATCTATGTATCTGTACGTAGAATAAAACAGTAGAGACCGTGATTTCTGTACATTAGACAAAAATACCAAAAATCAAGTAGGCCATCCGTACACAGTCAATCTCGAACGCATTTCACAGTCAAAACCAATCGTATGATCCGTGGATCGCATTCGAAATTTACTCTGTACGAGCGGCCTTAAGACTTACGACCAAATTCAGTCACCACGCGGTCTTTATTTATGTCGAGACTGAATACCTTGGTTCGAAATAAATAAAAAAGTTTCTTAACTTCGCGGTTTGATGAAAAGCAACATTAAAATAGCGCAATATAATATCCATACGTTGTGGCAAGCAAACAGATGGTCATCTTTATGGTCCTACAACATAAAGAAGGCTGTTGGAAGTAGCATTACAGAGCAATCCACACTGCAAAAGACTGAATGGCTTGGAGACGCGACGTATGTGGTCGCGATCCTCAGTAGTGAGGAAACAACGAAAAAGAAGAAGGCTACTCAAATCCGCATAATTATACGAATACTGTTAAAAATTGCTGACGACACGCATCACTATCAAAAAGTTGGTTAGGTTGTCTTAGAAGATAGCCTATGTCGTCCCATTGCTTCAGCATTAATCCCCCCTAGGCGGAGCTAGGCTGGCTAACTTATACGCAATGGACCGAATGGGAGTCTAAGTGCGGATAACGGAGTATCTACTCTACTCTATCCGTTGCCAGGGTAGACTTCTTCTCTGGTTGGTATACCGATGGCCAACTTTATGTAGCTCTATCGCGTGTTAACAACCTTAGAAACTTTCTTAAACATAAGTTTCTCATTAGGACTGGACGGCATTTTGAACAGAAGAAATGATATAACCAGTACCTTGAATAACAGTCTTCCGAATTCTAAGAGAGGCCAAGCAATGTTATATATTGACTGTTTGCATTACTTATCTTAGCGATCTTATAAAGCGACATAATTTAGCTTTTGCTATTTTTTTTTTGGTTTTCATGTGTATGTCGCGAACAAAGTCACGGGCAGCCGCTAGTTATTACAATAAATTGGTATCGTTTTTTTTAACCGACTTCTTCAAAATGGAGGAGGTTCTATGTTCAGCAGTATGTCTTTTTTATGTATGTTCACCGATTTCTCTGCCAATTCTAGACCGATTTTATTTTTTTTAATTCGATATCACTCCTGAGGTGGTCCCATTGTCACCAAGTTAGAATCTTCTAACTGGTAGGCTTCGGTCGATGGCTTGTGACCACTCACTGGGCAAAGACGTACCGCCAAGCGGCTTAGCTGCGTTCCGGTACGATGCTCAGTGTAGCCAATTCAGAGGAGATGGGTCGAATTAGTTGTTCCAATGCAGGCAGACCAACCAGGCTTCGGGAGACTAGTCGCGAAGGGTAGCGGGATCTGAGGCACGGTGCGCCGCTGGCCGACCGCAGGTAGTTGGGGGCCCAAGTAGTGTGCTAGCCACACATGAAAGGCTGCCCCGCAAACTGTCAAAAAATCCTGGAATGCACCATCGTGCTGGTTGGCGACCAGATGAAAGGGCGCGATGGACATTCCCGGGGGGGGGGGGCTCGGGCGTCCCCACAGTCTCCAGACTAGTCCACAAAGATGTCGTCCTGTCAGGGCGTGCCTGAAAGTTAGCAGCATGGAACCTCATTTCACTTCCTTCTCCTCAACCTCCATCACTCAAGTTTTTTTTTTAATGAACAGGAATTTAAAGAAAAAGCTGAACAGTGGCAGCACGCCCTTTCGCATTAAGTGCACCTTTCTAATATACGAGGTCTGCACTTAAATGTCGCCGCAGTCTGTCACCACCTAGAGACCGAGAAAGCGCTCTTGTTCCTGTTGGAGACGCAGATCGGATGTCCGTCGGACGTGTCATACCTGTCTTACCCAAGATTTACCCTGGAGCACCATTTCAGACCACGCGCGGGCGTATGCATGGACATTGAGGGTTTCCCTCAAATTTTATAAGCACACATGCACACATATACACATGTTTTTCATAAACTTTCTAACGCAATTCAGATATTTGTGCCTGGTAATCATCATCTCATGTTGCTGAGCTGATGATTGATGGTATAAGTCTGGATCTGATGATGGGATCGCATGAAAAATGTTTGTTCAGCGATATTTTCGCCAATTGTCAACCGGTTTGGTTTTTTTATTTGTTTGGAAGAGTATTTTTGCGCACTGGTCCTATTTAAATTTGGTGAAGATCTGATGAAGAACTTCGAAGGTAGGCAACGGAGTTCTTCAATAAATGAAAGCAAATAGATCGGGATTTCTGAAATCGCATGTATGTGATTGTTTACACCAGTTCATACTACTCTGTCAAGAAAGTACCGGGAAAAGATCAATAATACACAAAATGTCTGTTATTCATCCAAATTTATTTTATCACCTTCAAAGTATGCTCCTTTAGAAACGATACACTTGCGCCAACGAATAATCCATTCATCAAAACATTTTTTAAACGCTGCTTCCGGAATTGAGTTCAGTTCTCGCCGCGAATTCTCCTTTATGTCTTCTATCGATTGAAAACGGGTGCCACGAAGTGGTAATTTTGAGTTTAGGAAAAAGAAAAAAGTCAGCTGGAGCCATATCTGGTGAATATGGTGGTTGCTGGATGGTATTTGTTGAGTGTTTGGTTAAAAATTCGTTCACAATGATAGCCTTGTGCGAAGGCGCATTGTCGTGGTGCAAAATCCAAGAATTTTCTTTCCACAAATCTGGCCTTTTTCGTCGAATTTGCACTCTTAAACGCCGCATAACGCTCAAATAATATTCTTTATTTACCGTTAGACCTTCCGGTAAGAATTCAGAGTGCACAACACCGCGATAGTCAAAGAAAACAGTCAATATGACTTTGACTTTTGATCGACTTTGGCGTGGTTTTTTCGGTTTCGGTCAAACTCGTAAACCCACGTCTCGTCTAGCATGTCCTCAGCGACTTTCATGCGATTGAGTTTTTGGAGAAAATTCAGATCTTTTGGGACTAGCCGAGCAGCAACATGTTTCATACCCAAATGATTAGTTAAAATGGTACGGTTCGACTCGTGAGATACAAAAAGTTCGGCGGCTATCTCTCTCAGAGTTGAATGGGGATTTTCAGTCACTATTTCCTTCACTTTTGCGATGTTAACTTCAGTTGCAGACGTTGACGGCCTACCAGAGCGAGGCAAATCTTCCATCACATCTCGACCGCTTTTGAACGCTTTGAACCACTCATAAGCACGAGTTTTTGATAAAGTCGATTCACCGTAAGCCTTCTGTAACATTTTCAGTGACTCCGAACACGAAATTCCATTGGCGATGCAAAATTTAAGACAAACTCTTTGTTCGATATTTTTGTCCATTATGAAATTCGCAATACACACTATATATGATATAACTAAAACCAGCACTGTATTTAATATAAATAACAGATGCAACTCAAACTCCGCGCCAAAATGGAAAACAGTTGTGCCAATCTAACAACTACAAAAAAACAAAAATTTGAATTTGGAACCATAAACAAATCATCCATTCCCGATACTTTTTTGACTGAATGTAACATAACATCACGCCAGCATGCTGTGTTTGTGGTTTAAAACTTAAAAAAAAACCGACTCCCAAAAACAAATCACTACAAAGTAAAAAATAACTTTAAGTCGGTGTTTTTGGTTATGTCGTTTTTGAACACCGACCTCCGAAATTAAAGTTATTTTTTACTTTGTTGTGTTTTGTTTTTGGAAGTCGGTTTTTTATTCTAGCTGATTGTACTGCTCCTCAGTACAGGTCTGGACGGAACTCACTCAGTATCAGTCTCGAGTAGTGCGATGTCGTGGTACTTGGAGGGAGGCTTGTACTCCGGGTGAGGGATCCTTCTCTTCACGTTGTATATCTGCCACAGCTCACGAGGGTCAGAGCGGTTCAGTATACCTAGAGCTACGTACTTCACTGGACCTCTGAAAACAGTGAAAGTTTATTTTACTAGAATTCATGTGTCTGATGGACTTCTCATAGGAATATGAGTTTTATTTTTGCATAATTGACCCTACATAATATATAATATAATAATATAATATTCCACACAACTATCACACAACGCCATCTAGTCCCAAGCTAAGCAGAGCTTGTGTTATGGGTACTAGACAACTGATAAACATACTTATATATTTCTAAATACATACATATTATAGATAAACTACACCCAGACACAGAACAAATGATCATGCTCATCACACAAACATTTATCCTGGGTGGGAATCGAACCCACAACCTCTGGCATAGCAGTCAGGGTCACTAACCACTAGACCAACAGGTCAGTCAACATATGGAAGCTTTTGTGATATACAAATCCCTTTGTACATGTTTCTGGCCACGTGGCTTTGGCTAGGCATTGCTTGTCAGGGATGTAAGTATTTAAGGTATTTAGAAAAAAGACTAATTACTACAATACAAACATAATGTTGGCCTTTTCAGTAAATCTTTTTTTTACAATTAATGGAAGGGACTTACAAGGCGGCACTTGCCAAGCAGTGACCGGCAGTTAGAATGAATCTTTCACTGATGACAGTACCTCCGCAAAGCCAGTCAGCTGATGACATATCATTGCCATACCCAAGTAAACCCTGAAAAAAAAAACATTAATAGTTTCTTTGACATGCCAACAATTACTAAAAAAAATCTATCTGAATCTGTGCTTGATATTGAGAGACATTAAAAAGGTTCTCTTGGAAACACACACATCAAAAAAAGATTAAGATCAATAGCATTAAACTGTTATATTTTTTTAAATTTAACTTTACCAAGAAAAATTATTTGTTGGGTCATCTTCCTAGCCTTTTCCCAACTATATAGGGGTCGGCTTACAGTCAAACTGGATTTAGCTGAATACCAGTATTTTACGTAGAGCGGCTGCCTACCAGACCTCCACAACCCATTAACTGGGTAATCCGGTACTTTATGGCAAGACTGGAGTCAGATTAACTGGCTTCTGACTATCCGTAACGACTGCCAAAGATCTACAAATGACAGCCGGGACCAACAGCTTAACGTGCTTTCCGAGGCACGGAGGAAACTGGCCATGTTAAGATGGTCACCCATCCACAGACCAACCTTGGCTAGCGTTGCTTAACCTTGAAGATCAACACGTGCGGCTGTTATTATCTAGCCACGAGCTCCTTGTTGTGTGTTTTCTCTAAATAGAGAAACCCTGTCTGATATAAAAAAATTACAAAAATTGAGTAATCATCAGAATGTAATTGTAACAGGAATTTGATAGAAAGAAAAATACTGTTTAACCAAACTTAAACTACAATTTATTAATAAACGTTTTATATTCAATATAACATAACTCCTCCCCTGGCTCGAACACATGCGGAGATCCTCCTGGGCATGCTGAGGATCAAGTTCTCGAGAATTTCTTGGGGTAACCTGTCCCATTCTTGAATATTGGCTTCCCTGAGCTCTGGCACTGTCTGGGGACGTGGCTGACGGTTCCAAATAGCTCGCTTAAGAGCAACTCACGTGTGCTTTAGTGGGTTTAAGTGCGGCGAGCTGGCAGGCCAGTCTAACCTTGTGATGTCGCATTCTGGGAAAGCAGCTTTGACTCGATTTGCGGGCGCATTATCATCGACCAGTACGACCAGTACAAATTGGTTCCCATGGTTTACTCAAAATGGTCTGACAATTTAATCAATAGCAACTGCTTTATACATGTCTGCTGTCATGAAGCCTTGATACGGAATCATAGGCATTCTAGCTCCAATCATAATACCACCCCAAAAGGACACCGATTTCCCGCCTTGATGAACTGTTCCAGTGGCAGTTCTTTGCCTTTCACGGTCTCGTGGTCTTCTCCAGATGATGATGAGTTTGGTTGCGACTGATTTGCGATTCGTCAACGAAGAGACAGTTCTGCCAAATGTTTTTTTCTTCATCTTTTCATTTTGCCGAAGCAAAGCCCACTGCAATCTCCGTCGTTGACCTTCCTTCCACCTGGCGTTAATCCCGACTATTGCCAGGATCCGCCTTCCTACTTACCTCCACTTTGCCCGGTCTTGAACATCCTTCTCAGTCAGGCCATTGGCTCTCATGTCGGACTTGACGACGTCCAGCCAGCGCTTGCGAGGGCGACCACGGGACCTAGCCCCAAGAACAGCCATATTCATGCATCTCCGACCAACGTACTCCATAGGGCGGCGCATGATGTGGCCATACCATCGCAGACGACACTCTTGCAGTTTTTCCCCCACGTCACGGACACCAAGACTACCTCTTTGGATGAAAGAGTTACGTATGCGATCGGATCGCGTTACGCCATTCATCCACCTCAGCATCTTCATCTCTGTGACGCGAAGCTCCTGGGTATGTCTGCTTAGTGCTGGCCAACACTCGCCCCCGTACAGTAGGACAGGCCGTATGATGCATTTATATATGTGCCCCTTGAGCTTCGGAGGCATTTTGCGGTTGCATGCAACGCCCGTTACCTCGCGCCACTTTGCCCAAGCCACGCCTATACGTGCTTGGACATAGTCGTCCACGTTGCCAGACTCGTGCAGCATGGATCCAAGGTACCTGAACGTATCGGACTTTCTGATCAGGTCCGAACCTATTCGGATGGTGCTTGAATCCGTGCTGCAACAGGACATGTACTCAGTCTTCGCCACATTTAGTCTCAGACCACCGTTTTCAAGTGTGTCCTTCCGAATGTTGACTTTGCGCTCAAGATGGGCTTTGCTCTGATTAACGAGGGCGATGTCATCGGCATACATCATTAGCCATGGAGGCTGATCTTGGATGTTTGCCGTAACTACAACGAGCACTACGTTAAACAAGAACGGGCTAAGAGCCGAGCCTTGGTGAACGCCAACAGATATTCGGAAGCCATTCGATTCGCCAACAGCGGTCTGGACAGAGGACACGGAATCGCGGTACATGTCTCTGATAATGTCAATATAGGCCTCGGGAACGCGCTTGAAGCGCAGTGCCCACCAGATGGACTGCCGAGGTTTACAGTCAAAGGCCTTCTGCAGGTCTAAAAATGCCATATGCAAAGCTCTCCTTCTCTCTCTGTAGGAATAGTAAGCACTCTGTGTTGAAACTAGACTTTGGTTAAAGGTGTCTACACTATATGGGGCCATTCCTCTATCAAAAACTTAACGACAATCTTAGTCAATTACCTACGACAAAATGGAAATGTAAATCTAGCATCAAAACATTCCTGAAAAGTCTGGATTATGGCGAAACAGAGAAACTTTTTAATATCTGTCGTTATTAAACCTCTCATTACCATCTATTATGACACTAACACACACACACACATACATCACATCACACTCACATTACATCACATCACTACACATCATTACATTACATCACTATCACATGTTTAGAGACATGACATGCGCACAAACATATATTCATGCGCCAACACCACACTACTCACGCTTTCGTACAGTTTTGCTGCAAGACGCCATGTATTTATAATTATAATTATTGTTTTTGTTTAAGTTTTTATTTAGTATCCATTAATATACTTGAACCACGATGAAAGAGACTGGCCTCCACGACACAGGGAATCCTAGTGTGGAGACCAGTGATGTATCTGTTTTAATTTGTGTATATTTCTGAACAATAAAGATTATTATTATTATTATTATCTCCTTTATTCATTTACTAAACATACATATTATATTTTTAAATATTTGAATAAAATAAATAAAAAAACATTTAAAAATATAAAAATAGTAGCCCACCGATATCGGGAACAGGGTCCAAGCTACCGGTTGTCAGGGCTCTAGAGAAAGGAACCTCCTGACAATGCGAGTCGTGTCCAGAAGTACCGCTTTCTGAATCAAGCCCTTGATCCAGCTGCCCAACGAGAGCCTGGTGTTGGTCGAAAGCTCGTGGCTCTTAAGCCATTGGCCGACACGACTATCGGTACAATGATTGCGGAGTCCACTTCCCACATGTCAACAACCTCGCGAGCCAATTCAATATACTTGATTTGTTTGTCTTTCTTGGCTTTCACGAGGTTCTCGTCATGCTGGACGGTTATGTTCAATCATTGCACTCCTCACAATTCGGTCCACCACCACTATATCAGGTTTATTGGCAACAATAGTCCTGTCAGTGATGATGGACCGATCCCAGTACAATGTGATATTGCCATTATCGAGAACTGGGTCGGGCGTATACCTATAGTATGGCACCTCCGACTCCACAAGAGAGTATTTCAGAGCAAGTTGCTGATGGATAATCCTGGCTACAAGGTTGTGCCTATGCAAGTATTCTCCGTTAGCTAGACGAGAACAACCAGAGACAATGTGGCGAATTGATTCTCCCGGACGGTGACATGCCCGACATATGTCGACCGTGCCGTCTTTCACAATAAATCTCCGGTAGCTCTTTGTCACGATAACTTCGTCCATAATTGCACAAACAAAACCTTCGGTTTCTCCAAAAAGATCACCGAAACGCAGCCAGGCTACGGACGCTAGTTGGTCTACGTCGGGCCCATGTAGGGCCCGGAAAAAGCGTCCGTGAAGCTCTATACTCTGCCATACCGCTCTGCGATCGTTAGTGTCAAACACCGCAGGTTTGCCCCAGTTCTCATTTGCCAAGGAGAGCGGGATGAGTCCCTTGTCCACCGCCACTACATCTCGATGCATACCCACGTCGACAGCTAGGAAATATTCCCTTAGACTGCATATCTCGCGATTGTGGAGAGTCTTAGCATTTAAAAAGCCTCGACCTCCACACTTTCGCGGGATATACAGTCTCATTACCGACGACCGTGGATGATGCATTCGATATGCAGTAAGCATAGTGCGGACCCGCCTATCCAGGGAGTCAAGTTCCGTTTGAGTCCATTTGAGTACGCCGAAAGAGTACATCAATACCGGCATGACCCAACCGTCGAAGGCGCGCACCTTGTTTCCGCCTGATAGAAGGCTATTAAAAACCTTCTTCAGGCGGCCAAAGAAGCGCTCCTTCAACGATTGCTTCATGTCAGTAACATTGATACCTAACGCTTCCGACATACCCAAATACTTGTAAGTTTCAGTTGGAGAGAGGGATCTCAGGTTTATGGAATCCGAGAGATGAGTACCCACGGATTCCATAATCACTCCACGCTTTACATGCATGACCGCACATTTATCTACACCAAACTCCATCCTGATGGCGTTACTGAATGTTTCAGTTACCTTCAGTAGCTCCATCAGTTGCAGATTAGTGGGGGCAAAGAGTTTCAGATCATCCATGTAAAGGAGGTGAGATAAAACCTGACCACCTCTCTTCAACCGATAGCCTAGCCCTGAATTCTCCAGCAGTGTGCTAAGAGGATTCAAGGCTAGACAAAACCAAAGTGGACTCAAACTATCGCCCTGAAATATACCCTGCTCAATCCTTACCGGTTCGCTATTCTTCTGGATATTTCGACATCCTGGATAGCGAAGGACTGTCCTCCATTGCCCCATACATGACATCAGGAAGGTGCGTAGCGTTTCATCAACTTTATACAATTCTAGCACTCTCATGAGCCATGTATGAGGCACCGAGTCATAGGCCTTCTTATAGTCTATCCAGCATGTTGACAGATCCTTTCGGGAACGCCGAACCTGTTGGCTAATGGCCATATCAATAAGGAGTAGCTCCTTAGTACCGCGGGACCCATTCCATTCTGAGAGACAGACATGATGTTGTTGTTGTTAATATGACTATTAATCTTTGCCCTCAAAATAGATGTAAGAACTTTATAGACCGTCGGTAAACACGTGATCGGTCTATAATTTTTAGGTTCCGCAGTACTTAACCGCAGGAATAACCCACCTGCTCCATAAATCAGGTAATTTATAATAATAATAATTAATTATTCCGAGTCCAGTCACCCTCAGTATGACTGACAGGAATTGATGCCGACAGATGCTGCGCCAGAATGAACACATAGCATCATCATCCGGCAAGCGCGTGTCAGTCACACCTTGGTCCAGTCGCTCCCAATCCCTATATACCCACCTTTCGTTACTTCGGAATGTGCGATTCTGGGTGTATCGCTCCACTCGCCGCCTGTACCTACGAATACGGCTTGCCCATGCATACACCTTCTGCTTCAGGAAGTCGATGCGCTCTGTGACACGAGATATATAATCTCGGGGATTGACATCAGTCCCCGAAAACGCCCGTCTCACAAAGCGCATCACTCTAGGGTGTGTGTTGCCCTCCCTGAAGCAGATCAGTTTGCCGATTAGCGCTCTGGCCTCACCAATACGACGCTCGATCCTGCACTGCCAAGCTGGTACGGCTGGTTTTGGTCGTGTATCTCTATCATTGGTTATTTTTATTTTGACATGAGCTACACAACATGCCGCTACAGCCGCGCAGTACGTGATCGAATGTGCATCGGTGAGGTTATCACAGTTATCACAATAGCTTGACAACTGCGAATCCAGAGCAGCCACCACCGCCCTGTTCTTGTTATGCATGGGCAAACGAGGTAAGCGTTATTATTATTATTATTAAACTGCTTTTACACCAGAGATCTGCTATGCAACGTTGCTATGGATACGTTTTGATATCCACCAATCATATTCATTGGTCCATATAGCATAGCACTGGTGGAAATTGATTCAACTAAGCTACGTTTTTTTTATATGGTAGGATTCGTGCTGTAGATTCATGCTATGGATGCGTGCTATGTATGTAGGTATGGTTGCGAGGTGTGTAGCTATGTGCAGTGTGCAGAGCAGTGCGTGACTTCCCTATTGTCGATACATCGCATACCTGGAGCTGCGCATCTCCCTCGCATAGCATCAGTGGAAATGGTTACATGTTTCGTAGCTTAGCTTTTACATTCTTGACACATAGCAGCATAACACATCACTCACCCTTAGGGAACCGATCTTTATGTAAACGTTGACATTCAAAGAGTGCTGGCACTCAGCCAATTTTAAATAATTTACTTTTCATATTGACTCCCTGTGTGTTTTTACAAAATACACAAAATCTCTTACCATGTGCGGAAACTCTTCTCTGAAAGCATTAACCCCTCCAACTGCTCCGAAGGAACTTCTGATGTTAATTTGAACGTCATTGCAGTTTTTATCCGGATTATGTAGACGTTTCATAATTGCTCCATGATTACCTTTACATGGATAATCCAGTCTATGTATGTATTCAATACATTCTGTAATATAGAAATTTAGTTTTTTGATATGGATTCAACATCCTTTATTTGAAAAATTTGAACGAACCGCTTTTTTACTTACTGTCTTGAACCTTATGTCCAGTCTTGTGAATAATACCCACATTTGGATTTATAAAGAAGTTCCTGAAAACAAATGAAACACAGACTTACGTTTTTTTTTTTTTTTTTCATTATATCTAAAGGATCGTCCATGTGAAATTTTGGTAATGCAGTATTTTGCCTTCTTTGACAATAGTTTTCACTGACGATTCTAGAGCTGCACTACTAAAGGCCAATAATTTATTGTTAAACTCGCTGGTCGACGAAACTTCCTTAATGTTGGTTGGTGTTATATTTGATAGATAGTTAAAACTCTGCAGGTAATTATACCTTGTATCATTGAAGGTACAGTCAGTGCAGCATATGATTGGCTCTTTGTCTCGAAAACAGCAAATCTGCAATTAGAAAGGGGAAAATAATACAGCTAGTTTTACCACCAAATTCCTCATATCTTCGGACCTCATATAAATACTAAATAGCTATTGACTAGACGAAAGACATTGATTAGAGAATCGTCAACTTGCAGCAATAGGGTATTTTACTAAAAAAATCGAATTAGTCTGTCTGATAAATTTTCAAAAAATATTCCACAAGTATTTTTCTTTTTTCACGTAAACAAAAAATAAAGGATATACAGCGAGTTGAAGACACGCGTGACGTCATCTGGCTTGGTAAATTTTTACCAAGCTATATGACGTCACGCGCGTCACGTATGCTTGGGGCACATTGTAGCGAAACAGTTATTTACCCGTGAAGCGGGTTCGCAAGCTCCTCAGACCTTGACTTATTATTGTAATAATCCTTTACGTAATTAGTTAATGACTTACCTACGGATGGCCAGAACATGTGACACCAGTCTTACCAAGAAATACCGTTTTACCCAGTATTGGGTGTCAAGCTGGAGTCTACTTTGATTCATCTCCTACAATCATCTCACTGTGGCCAAGACACCTTTAGCCATAATCGATCCTATGAGTCTGTGGGATCGGCAGTGAGAAAACCACTTCCTGTGTATACTGCACGACGTACACAAAACTCCTATTCCTTCCCCAGTTTCATCTGTTACCGTAGGTCTCCTTGTAACAGATTTCCCGCACGTGAAACCAACGTAACCTACGTTTGGTATATTAACCTACGTTAGAGTTACCAGGGTGCTAGGTAATTGTTGTAGGGCTAGATTCCGTCAGTTGAGTCTTAGGCTCAGTTGTCTCGAACGTAGTCACACTGGACGCATTTGGAAGCAGCCGTACTAAGCTGCAAGTCCCGGTGCGTTCATTTTGGTGATAGGCAGTGACTCCACGAAAAATACTGCTATACTGCTGAATCCAGTTTCAATGGAAGCCTACTCCGATATAGTTGGAAAAAAGCTAGGCAGATTTTGATACCTACCGGTGCAAAATCTTTCTTTTCAAAATCAAGATAACTGCTTAAGCAGTTATATACGCTGACACACTTTCCAGAGACTCCATTCCTCATGCAATTAGACCCTGCAAATAATTTTATTTAATTATAACGATTCTGCAATCGAAGTCGGAGTTCTGAAGTCGTTGAAAACTGTCACTCGGTTAAAAAAAGAAGTACCACATGGTTAAGCGGCTTATTCTGTAGGTGTCGGTCAATCAAATAATCATTTGCCAACAGGGGCCTATTTAATAGAACTGACTGGTGACAAGCGACAAAATGACAATCCCAGAATTTTGCACGTTTATTTTGTACATTCTCTGCTTTATTAAACAATACCTGTCACGAAATTATGGTTCAACAGTTTTGTCAGTTTTAACAAATTTGTCGTATTGTCAGTTATATTAGAAAAGGCCCAATGACTCAAAACAAGTGACATTCTGTTATCAGTAACGTGGCGGAGGCGACTGTCCTCGTCAAAGTGGTCGGCGGCGGCGACCTCTCGCGTTCGGCCTTGGTTCAATGGTCCGGAGACAGAAAGCAACAAAGCAGTAACGCTAGTAAAGGAGAAAGCCAATCACGTAAGAGAGAGGGAAACCTCACGCTCCAGCCGTCGCAACAGAAGAAGACGTCCCAGGAACAATCTGGACCAGCCCGAGCCAGTCGCAGAGTGATTCCCGGGCACCGTAGGCGCGGGCCTTCAACTGGCTTTGGGTGGCTCGCCATCTGAGCAGGACCAGACCTGGGTTGACGGCGCGTTGTATTCCACGTGCGCCTCAAAGATATGATGTTAGCGAGATATGAGATGTGATGAGAGAGAGATGTCAGCATAGTCGACGGGGCCCGCTAGGGCCTGCCAGGGTTCCGGGAAGCGGTAAGAGCTATTTGATGATTTCCCATCCTAAATAAAAAAACGTGGCACTTTTTCTAGAGGCTCAGCACGCTACATGTTTATAGTAGGTGTTCATTTATGTTTTAGCTTTAATTTCGATCTGGCCTGTTAAAAATCGGACGAAGTTATTAATGAAGAAGATGCCTGTATACTCTTCTTTTGTACTTCCTTGAACCAGCTTCTACTAATAAAATATTATTGTAGCCTTCATTGGTATTCAACATAAATCACAATAATGACACACCTTCACTTAAATTCAACAATTCACTTGTCACATGAGAACAGCTTAAGAACAACACAATCAAAATATCTAACATTATAACGAAACAAGATCGACACAAGTGTTTCACATAAAATTTGCGAAGAATTTGTGAAGACAATGTCCAGGCGTCTATATAAGTGTTTAATATTTTTCTTTTCCTTATACTGGTATAGTCAATAATTTACTCACAGATACCGTTTGTATACATGTTAGATGTGACTTACGCAGTAGTGGTAAGGGCGAAATTTGCACGGCAAGTGTTAGGTACATCTAATGTGTGACGCACATTGTTCGTGTACAGATAAACACAGAGTTAGATAAACAGGCACTAAAAGGTACATCTTTCTCCTATTACTGTTAGCCTACATCATTTCACTGCTAGGCAAAGGCCGCTTCCCATGTCTTCCAGTATTTTGTATCCAGGGTTTTTTTTTTATCATAGGTTCGCCCCACCAACTGCCACGGCGTCTGCTGCAATGCCTTGAAACTGTGTTAGAGTTCCTCATATGATTATCTATACAAACAGCTCATTGGCTATATGCACACCACTTGGCTAGCCGCATTAAATCTCTCTCCTATACTGCCCATACTCTTAACTTTTTTTATTGTGTGAGAAATTCTAGGTACCGATTGGTTAAAGGTTCTAGTGGAGAATACGGTGGAGTATTGCCCCATCAGATTAAACGTAATATCGTCAGTGAAGTTCTAACAATGCGTAAGTTATCTTTGGCGGGTTTCTACATTTAAATGCCATTTGATGAAAATAGTTCACGCGCTTACATTCCACTAATCGGAAAAGCGATAGCTGACCCGACTGATTTTAAATAATTTTTCCAAATATGTGTAAATATGTGTATGTGTAATATGTGTGTTGCTCACTAATATTTACACCTTTTTGCCCTCTCCTATAAAGTAGGTTTTTTTGACTTACGCACTGTTAGAACTTCACTGACGATATTTTTAAACCAGACATAAAGACAGTAATAGTAGTCCCAAGATTGTCTATAGACAGTCGTAATAAGTGGCCTAAGCCACTCATTGTCTTTTTTGACTGTATCAACGCAGAACCTGCCATCGCTCGAGCTGATCCGGTTTGACTTGACCTTGACAGCATACAGTCGGGTCAATCGAAAGATAAAGACACCTCAGCTATGACTAAGTATTAAATTTGTTGAGAAATAAACAAATAAATGTTTATTTCTCTATAGAATAAACGACCCCACCGATTGGATAATATTGAGGGTGTGCAATAACCATTTTTCTTGAAAGTTCTATTTTATATTTTTACGTCTCTAAAAACAGCTGTTTAACTCGCAAACGGGGGCAACACTTGACTTAAAAAAACATGGTAGTAGCATAATTATAAATCATCATCTGCCTAGCCTTTTCCCAACTACATTGGGGTCGGCTTCCAGTTAAACCGGATTCAGCTGAATACCAGTGTTTTACGTGGAGCGGCTGCCTACCAGACCTCCACAACCCATTAACTGGGAAACACGGTACATCTTGGCAAGACTGAAATCAGATTTACTGGCTTCTGACTATCCGTAACGACTGCCAAAGATCTACAAATGACAGCCTGGACCAACGGCTTAACGTGCTTTCCGAGGCACGGAGGAAACTCGTTATATTAAGATGGTCACCCATCCACAGACCAACCTTGGCAAGCGTTGCTTAACCTTCAAGATCGACCCGTGCGGCTGTTATTATCTAGCCACGAGCTCCCCGAGTAGCATAATTATAAATAACCAATTTAAAAAGATAACTATCACAGTTAAGAAGGCTTTACAAGTTAACGAATAATAGTCGACCAACTTATAAAATGTAGGTACTTAGAGCAGTCGGCAAATTGTGATGTAGGTACAACCATGGAACCCTACTTGGCAAGTTCTTAGTTGAATAATTCATTATTGAACTGCGATTATTGAATGTGAAAAATTAATTGCAATTTTGTTGGGGTTTCCAAAGTTATTTTAAGAAAATTTCTGAACAACATTTAGTCGTAGTTTCATTAAAATTGGTGGCTGAAAAAAAAAGTTATGGACATTTAAAGATTTTATAATTACGTATCTTTCATATTATTCTACCTCTAACTTGTTTTCAACTAGTTTTTATCTCCTTGGTCTGCCACGACCCCGTACGCTGGTCTAGAAAGATCACTTTAGTAGAATCATATTAGGATCATAATAAATTCAACAATCTGTCAAATTTCATTTTCATCTTTATCGCTAAAGCATTAGGTTCAAGGTTAATTGGAAAAATTTCACAGGCTGACTGATTCTACAAAAATGGCCTTTTTAGACCCGCAGTTGTGTCAGGACACCAGTCTTCCGATGAACTGACCCACAGCCAATGACACATTATATTATCGATGCGTCATGCACCAACATCACCACTTTAGAGACAGCGCAAGCACTACCTGCCGATGCCGGTAGTGCCGGTAGCTTTGTTGCTACCGTTTATTTATTTATTTATGTACACACAATATATTTGAGGAGCTCGTGGCTAAATAATAACAGCCGTACGGATCGATATTAAAGGTTAAGCAACGCTTGCCAAAGTTGGTCTGTGGATGGGTGACCATCTTAACACAACGAGTTTCCTCCGTGCCTCGGAAAGCACGTTATGCTGTAATGTTGGTCCCGGCTGTCATTTGTAGATCTTTGGCAGTCGTTACGGATTGTCAGAAGCCGCAGTAAATCTGACTCCAGTCTTGCCAAGAAATACCGTGTTACTCGTTTAATGGGTTGTGGATGTCTGGTAGGCAGCCGCTTCACGTAAAATACTGGTATTCAGCTGAATCCGGTTTTACTGGAAGCCGACCCCAATATAGTTGGGAAAAGGCTAGGCAGATGATGATGTACACACAATATACTTGAAAAGAAAATTTTGTACATAGAAAAGAGCACAAAGGTACTGCTTATTTCAACAGAAATACCAATACGCAACATACTTAGCTATCAATACGCGCGTGGCCTATACAAACGCGGTTGTTGCTTTTTTTAACCGGCTTCTTCAAAAAGGAGGAGGTTCTATGTTCGATTGTATGTATTTTTTTTATTGTTTGTTCACTGATTTCTCCGCCAATTCTGGACCGATTTAAAAAAATATTTTTTTACTCGAAAGCCTATACTCCTGAAGTGGTCCCATTGTCACCATGTCAGAACCTGATGATGGGATCCCATGAAAATAAAGGAAACCCTCAAATTTTATAGGCACATACATTGTTATTGATGAAATTTCTAACGCAATTTAGATATTTATGCCTAGTAATCATTATCTCATGTTGCTGAGCTGATGATGGGAGGTATAATCAGGATCTGTTGATGGGATCCTATGAAAAATGTTTGTTCAGCATTATTTTCGCCAACTGTTAACCGATTTGGATGATTCTTTTTTGGTTTGGAAGAATATTTTCTCGGACTGGTCTTGTTTAAATTTGGTGAATATCTGATGAAGAACTTCGGAGGTAGGCAACGAAACTCTTCAATAAATGATGGCAAATGGATCGGGATTTCTGAAATCGCATGTTTATTGATTGTTTACACCAGTTCATAGCATAACATCACGCCGGTAGGTATATGTACCTAATGTTCAACACAATGTAAATTGTTAATGAATAAATAAATGAATGAATGAATGTGTTTGTGGTTTCGCTTTTTAGTGGTACCTGCGCACCACTAACTTTTAATTTCGGAACTCGGTGTTCAAAAACAAAATAACCAAAAACACCGACTTCCAAAATTAAAGTTATTTTTTACTTTGTAGTGTTTGGTTTTTGGAAGTCGGTTTTATTTTTTTGTTAAAAGTTTTTTTTTATGCTGCCATTTTAGAGTGCGGACAACAATTTGCAGTTTTCATATCATTGTCTTTTACAGCATTTGCCCAGGAGTGGGAACTTCAGACTACCAAAAGTTCCGGCTGTATTCTCGGAATAATTGGGCGGGGCGTTTCTTTAATAGAATATTACTCGCATGAATATGGGTAGGCTTTCATGATAATTCTTACATAAGTATAGAAAAGGCCGGGTATATATTTTACATATTGAATGTTGGATTAAGGATAGTATTATATACAACTAATTATAGTAACTTTAAAAACATAAATACATGGACAAGCCTTCAATGAATTGGTTTTGAGAAGAACAGATGTCAACTTAACGTAACACCAGGTAAATAAGAATGAGCACAGTCTGGTTGAACCGCTCAATGGCCGGTGCACATATGGTGTAGCGCACAGCAGCGCAGCGCATTTTTCACTGCCAAGCGATTATCGACATAGTCCTTATTGAAATAATAATTATTTAAATCAATTAGCACAACAATTATATCCTGAAGAGCATCGAAGCGACTACATGTCTACATATTCTATGTTTGTTTGTTTGTTTACTTGAACGCGCTAATCTCAGAAACTACTGGTCCGATTTGAAAAATTATTTCAGTGTTAGATAGCCCATTTATCGAGGAAGGCTATAGGCTATATATCATCACGCTAAGACCAATAGGAGCGGAGCAGTAATGAAAAATGTAACGCATACGAAGTTGCGCGGGTCAACTAGTGCATGATATGAGGAAAATGTAATAAAACTTAAAGAGTGGGTTTTTCCATAATTATCGTATTTTCCATGTCGCGGCTCGGTACGTTGACGTTACGTACTAATGCACGGTACGGCATCGTCACCGCGGAACGACGCGTCGCCGTCGGACCGTCGGACGTCGTCGCTCAGTTGATGTTACACTGTCGAAGCGATTATTTGTGCAAAAAAGATGTAAAAAATTATTGATATTGGTTTATTGATATCACTTGTGAACAATATTAGGAGCTGAATACATCTTGTGCGGTCCATGTCTAGAAAGAGACAGCAATTTTTTTTTTTATTTGCAATGGGTTTGCTCTTGACTCTAGTCTATGTCAAAGATGACAGAGACAAAGTCTACGATGGAGCGAGCCTACTCAGAAGGAGCCTGTTCACTCTAACTTTGAAGAGATTAGGGTTGTAAGCTTTTGGAAACACAAAAGCTTACTCTGACGTGCTATTTCACAAAGCACGACAGAGTGTAACGTTGCGACAGCGAGACGTGCATTTTACGACACTGAATTAACGTAAATCAGCACGTTACGTCAACGTGCCGCAACGCGACAACACACTTGATTGGTGATGTGGACAACCCCTACTTCTGGGACAATAAGGAGATGATTGGTAATTATATCCCACCTGCTTGGCGGAACGCCGTTGACGCTTTTATCGGATAGGTCATTTTGTGGTCGGTCATAAAGACGTTCATATGTATTTAACTTCTCGTAAGCAAACCCCACGAAATATGGCCATCCTGACGAAGATACTCACAATGCCTTAAAGAAAAGGAGGAAAATAATAAATTGTGACAAATCAACATTATTACTGTTAAACTATTAATGCAATATAATTATTAGCAATTTAATTCAAACTACCAGATTGTAGTGTTACGCAATTGAAGTGCCCGTTGAATCAAAACCAGACAAGTACCTCATTCGATAAGGATAATTACGTGAAACTCAAAACAAATTAATATGACTAGTCGATAGATGTTGTTATTTGAAGTATTTTAATTTAAATTCCAATGTTATTTTTTTAGTGTCCCGTACCCACTGGCTAAAAAACTGGGACCCTATTACTAAAGATTCACGGTCTATCTATGTGACTGTCTGTAACCTGCAACTTTGTGATTTCAACATATATTATGTGCCATTATGACTGCTTGAAAAAAAAATGCCATTTCTAGTGTTTGTTAGGTCTTCACTGTATCGTAATTTAGACAGTAGTATACACCGTGTTTTTCACATCATAAATAAACTTTATCAAACGCTTCTTTAGCTTTAAAAATCAAATCAAACAAAGTAGTAGGTACTTGAAAAGGCTTCGTTACAAAAATATCTGTAATTTCATGTAATTGATGTGCATTATGAAAGGGTCTTAAAGAATATTTTAATGTGCTTAAATGGAAAAAAAACAAGCTTTTTATTTTTACCGCGAAGCAATTAATTTGATGTTTTTGGTACTGAGTTCAAAAACGAACATTATTTAACATTTTCAGGTTTTTATACAATTATCATAAATAAATAAAAGGGAGAAGCTCGTGGCTAAAGAATACAATACAGCCGCACATATCGATCTTCAAGGTTAAGCAACGCTTGCCAAGGTTGGTCTGTGGATGGGTGACCATCTTAACATACCGAGTTTCCTCCGTGCCTCGGAAAGTTAAGCTGTTGGTCCCGGCTGTCATGTGTAGAACTTTGACAGTCTTTACGGATTGTCTGAAGCCAGTAAATCTGACTCCAGTCTTGCCAAGAAATACCGTGTTACCCATTTAATGGGTTGTGGAGGTCTGGTAGGCAGCTGCTTCACGTAAAATACTGGTATTCAGCTGAATCCGGTTTGACTGAAAGCCGACCTCAATATAGTTGGGAAAAGGCTAGGCAGATGATGATGATGATGAGTATGAAAGGGTCTTAGTGCAATTCAAATTAAAAATACATTCTATTTGGATAATAAAGAGGCATGTATATCGGATGATTTACGTCAAAGTATTTAGTTTGTATGAAAATTAACAAATAACAAAAAAAATATAATCGATTAATGTGTTCATCATGAAAAATGCTTATGTCCATGTTCTCAACATCCGGTTGAAGTTAATGTATATAGTCCGGAACACGGTGTATAATAGATCTTTGTACTACTCTGTCAAGAAAGTACCGGGAAAAGATCAATAATACACAAAATGTCTGTTATTCATCCAAATTTATTTTATCACCTTCAAAGTATGCTCCTTTAGAAACGATACACTTGCGCCAACGAATAATCCATTCATCAAAACATTTTTTAAACGCTGCTTCCGGAATTGAGTTCAGTTCTCGCCGCGAATTCTCCTTTATGTCTTCTATCGATTGAAAACGGGTGCCACGAAGTGATAATTTGAGTTTAGGAAAAAGAAAAAAGTCAGCAGGAGCCATATCTGGTGAATATGGTGGTTGCTGGATGGTATTTGTTGAGTGTTTGGTTAAAAATTCGTTCACAATGATAGCCTTGTGCGAAGGCGCATTGTCGTGGTGCAAAATCCAAGAATTTTCTTTCCACAAATCTGGCCTTTTTCGTCGAATTTGCTCTCTTAAACGCCGCATAACGCTCAAATAATATTCTTTATTTACCGTTAGACCTTCCGGTAAGAATTCAGAGTGCACAACACCGCGATAGTCAAAGAAAACAGTCAACATGACTTTGACTTTTGATCGACTTTGACGTGGTTTTTTCGGTTTCGGTTCAGTTGGAAGGCGCCACTCCGAAGCTTGTTGACTAGTTTGCATGTCAAACTCGTAAACCCACGTCTCGTCACCAGTAACAACGCGTTTCATGAATGTTGGGTCCGAACTGACTCGTTCTAGCATGTCCTCAGCGACTTTCATGCGATTGAGTTTTTGAAGAAAATTCAGATCTTTTGGGACTAGCCGAGCAGCAACATGTTTCATACCCAAATGATTAGTTAAAATGGTACGGATCGACTCATAAGATACAGAAAGTTCGGCGGCTATCTCTCTCAGAGTTGAATGGGGATTTTCAGTCACTATTTCCTTCACTTTTGCGATGTTAACTTCAGTTGCAGACGTTGACGGCCTACCAGAGCGAGGCAAATCTTCCATCACATCTCGACCGCTTTTGAACGCTTTGAACCACTCATAAGCACGAGTTTTTGATAAAGTCGATTCACCGTTAGCCTTCTGTAACATTTTCAGTGACTCCGAACACGAAATTCCATTGGCGATGCAAAATTTAAGACAAACTCTTTGTTCGATATTTTTGTCCATTATGAAATTCGCAATACACGCTATATAATAATATGATATTACTAAAACCAGCACTGTATTTAATATAAATAACAGATGCAACTCAAACTCCGCGCCAAAATGGAAAACAGTTGTGCCAATCTAACAACTACAAAAAAACAAAAATTTGAATTTGGAACCATAAACAAATCATCCATTCCCGATACTTTTTTGACTGAATGTATATAAGGCTACCTAACACTAAATAATATCAGCAAATAATGAAACCGACCAAATTCTAGTCATTCTCGTTCTTCAAGGTTTCGTATTTAGTCACTCCCAAAACATACCTACATAAAACTTGCAAGAAGTAAGGCCTCTCAATGGAACCCTTCGCACAAACTCGCAAATGACCGGTTTTTAGTTTATGAGGAAATTCTTGACGAATATTCATTCAAATCATACAGTTTATGTGAAGCGCTCGTCGCGTGTTATAGTATTATGTATGAATCTTCATGATCAGTATTGTTCTAATATGAATAAGATGTTATGTCATATATTTGTGGTTTTATTCCTAACTTATTATAGTGCGGCAGTTGAGTGGTTGAATTTGACTGAAGGTGTGTATTTGTAGTTATTTAAGTAACTAAGAGTGGATTTCTGGAAATTCCTACGGAAATGAGAATACGGGAGAACATCATGAACAACTGTCACTATGGGACCAACACTGAAATTGCGGGATAAAATCGACTCCCCCATTCTACTGAACAGCTGATTTTTTTTCACGATTTTGTAGTTGGTCACTTAGTAAAAATTGTTCATTATAATGAGTAAAATGACCCCGTAAGAAGTATTGCGTTTGTTCTGTTACACGTTGTATAGTTAATATATCCAACCAGTAGGTGGGGCAAGAAAAAAAAATAGAAATAGTGGGGCACCCTATCGCAGAACGGAAGTTTGATGAGGCCAAAATATTCTGGAGAGACAACGTTGTACTGGAAGACGCAGCTTTAGAAAGCCTCCTACTAAAGTAGCAATGACTTGGTGAAGGCCGCGAAATTATTCTGGATGCAAAGTTGTGACACTTGAGCAAGCTTCTGCCCAGCAATGGACATCTTTTGGCTGAAATGACAATGATCATGGTAGAGCTATGGCCGGCGCCAGATAATTATGCAATTAAGTACATTGATTTTTCCCGAATATCCCTTCGTAGATACTCGACCCGTTTTTCATTACTATAAAACGTAAAGGATCACTATAGAAGTCGATTTGGGACAGCTTTCTGACTTCTGTTATTGATATTTAGAAAGTCAATAAATGTATGTGGGTCAATGACCGTTAATGCTCGGATATCTAACGTCTATTATAGTTACTTACAAAGGCAGCCATTTGTGAGAAAGTAAAATGTATCAATATATTCAGGCGGCTCTACTTGATAGAAAACACAGCTAGTAATTCTTAATTTCACAACTTTTGCTTCAGGGTCACCATGCATGAAGAATAATGTCACAGGAAAGTGCGTCAGCATTTATAACTGTTTAAGCAGTTATGTTGATTATAAGAACCATAACTTTGCACCCGTGAGTATATTATTTTTTTACTACTAAGATGTAGGCTCCAAATATACGGGGGATCATACGCCAATTAATTTTTGTAGTTAAATAATATTATCTATATTTACAATTTCTAATTGACTGCAAATGAATAGTCAATTCTACTAGAAAGCTGAAGTCTTCTATAGCGTAAGCAGCAGATAAGAAATGATTTTTAGGAATTTCAACTTTAACGGAGGGAAATAGAATGCGGAAAGTTCCATAAAAGTCTATGTTCTTTGAAAACTAGGCGGACTAAGTCATCAATGCATCATCATCTTCCTGCCCTTGTTTCTTTCATTCTGTGCTATCAGCCGTCACGCTTTAACTAAATCCTTTTTCTTTCATATCGTTCCTCACACACTCCATCCATATTTTCTTTGGCCTCCTTCTCCTTCTCCATTCATCCATAGTCACGGTCAGTTTTGAAATATATCGAACGAAAATGAGCCTGTCCAATCATAATTTAGTCACTTTGTAAAAATCGTCACTCCAACTAGACCGGGATATCCTTAACCAAACCTTGCGTTTGTAGTGTGTGTTTAGTAGTAGACTGATTGTGATTTTATTTTGTTTATTGCAGATATGTTCTTTGAAGGGCAAAGAGCCAATCCTATGCTGTACAGACTGTACCTTCGAGGATACAAGGTATAAAAACCAAGTTATTTTACCCATACATGAAACCTAGGCATCTTGATCAACCAATGTAAACCCGGGAGTGACACTTGTTGTTGTTCTTGAATTACACTTTTAATAAATGCTTCTTATTAATAATATGGCCCCTTAAAACTTTTCAGTGTGTATATGGTTCAGATATACAGGGTGAATTATTCAAGTGTGCCTTCAGGGCCAAATTCGAAACTACAATATCGAAGAAGTGAACGGAGTCTCGAGCCCGATTTTGACGAAATCTAAAACAGCATCATTGAATTTTTGAAAAATCGTTTTTCACTACAAGAATCGAACCAGTAGATTTTGAAAAAAAAAAACACCTCTATTAGTAACCCATCCGAATGGGTAGCTAATAAGGATTAAATTCTGGGAAGTTATAATATATGGCCCTGAAATACACCACACTTAACAAAATACACCCTGTATAATAATAAAATGGTTTAAAACATATTTTTAAGCTTAAATGGTAAAAATTACCTTATATACGAGTAACTCTCACAGGCAATGATAAAAATAAAAAAATATGTTGAACTCCTCAACATATTTTTTTCTTTTTATCATTTCCATTTATCTTTGCTTTCAGAAAAATGATAATAGACGAAAATGTGGGGATTATACACAAAACTGGAAATAAAATTCGAGATAGTAAGTACATTATTGTATGTTATTTAGGTTAGACTTTGCTTTGGGCTCTCAAAACAAATAACAACTTCTATAATTTCGTACGAAGTGATATTTGTACGGCAACAAACAAAATCGCAACGCCATCTATACGAGCCGCGATCTGCTAACTAAATCCATACATATAACGACAGACCAAATTTTTCGTTCCCGTAGGAAATTCGAGAAATCCTCTCTTAGTGCTCTCCTCAACTTCCTAAGAAACCTATGTGCTAAAGCATTTCAGCGTTCTACTTCTAGCAGTTTTGGCTGTACGTTGTCTGCCAGTCACTCAATCACTCAGTAACGGAAGAATTTTATCTATTGATGATTGGGCAGTTGCCCACCGGACACAACAACCGTCTAGTCGGAGGATCTACTATAAAACTGATGTTGAACTGCCCGCAGCCCAGACCGGCTGTAATAGCTCTCAACTTTAATGATAAGCTGGAACTGTTGGTGTCTCGCCTCCTGTTGTTAAAGAAAATAAATTTGCGTAAATAGTTTATGTAGTTTTTGCTCTAGACTTTGCCCGCACATATCCCGTTCTCGTCAGAATTTCGGGAAACCTCTCTTAGTGCTACAAAATAATCATCTGCCTAGCCTTTTCCCAACTATATTGGGGTCGGCTTCCAATCAAACCGGATTCAGCTGAATACCAGTATTTTACGTGAAGCGGCCGCCTACCAGACCTCCACAACCCATTAAATGGGTAACAACACGGTATTTCTTGGCAAGACTGGAGTCAGATTTACTGGCTTCTGACAATAAGTAAGGACTGCCAAAGTTCTACAAATGACAGGCGGGACCAACAACTTAACGTGCTTTCCGAGGCACGGAGGAAACTCGGTATGTTAAGATGGTCACCCATCCACAGACCAACCTTGGCAAGCGTTGCTTAACGTTGAAGATCGACCTGTGCGGCTGTTATTCTTTAGCCACGAGCTCTTAGTGCTACAAATCTTTCTACAAATTTCTGCTTTCCAAGACCAGTAGTTTCGGCTGTGAGTTGCTTGTCAGTCATTCAGTCAATCATCAGTAACGGAAGAATATAATTACATCGATTTTATGTACTTGTGTGGTTATAAATAAGATAAAATAAAAAAGCCTTTAATAATCCATTTGCATATACATTCGTATGAATTGTAATGGGTTACTATGAATTGTAATAGTAACTCTGATATGCATGCTGTCTGTCTCCAGGGATTGCCACTCGTCACGATTGCTTGCTAGGTTGGACCAATTTTGTGTTCTCACGGTCTCTATCTCGTCCTTGCCTTTGGTTTCCCTCTGCTTCTGTAGCCATGAGGTCTTCTCCACATAGTCACGGTCTTTGTCCACCTGTTGTCAGTGTAGCGTGCCACGTGACCTGCCCCATTTCAGACCTCGTGCGAAGGACAAGGCATCCATCACGCCAGCCTGGTTTCTTATTGCCCTGTGACGGACTCTGTCCGACAATTTTATTTTTAGTGAACTGCGTTCTAAGGCTCTTTGGCATGTAGTTCTTATTGATAACTCCAGAACTTTTTCCATGTGATTGATATACGCCTGTCTATTTCTTCTAAGTTGTTACTTTTGCGAAAGGATACCTGTTTCCCTAAGTATATTCATCAACGTCATCTATAATGTTATTATTTATTTGAATCGGAGTTCTGTGGTGGTTTGACATGACCTTCGTTTTTGAGATGTTCATTTCCAGGCCGACGTTTGTGCTTGCGTTATCAAGTTCTGATATCATGGATTGGAGCTCTGCAGTGCTGTCTGAGAACAGCACAATATCGTCTGCGAAGCAAAGATGGTGAAGACGCCTATTGCTTTTTGTCCCAAGATAGATTTTTCATAGCGTTTTGGGGGACTGATATGAATAATTTAGGTGACAGGGGGTCGCCCTGTCTAACTCCTCTGTTTATTTCTATTTATGTCCTGAACTTTCTAGTTTGATTTTGCTTGTACTGTTTTCGTAGATGTATTTAATGATTTTGATATATTTGTTGTTTATATTTTGTTCGTAGAGAGCTTTTTAAATGCTTTGATGAGATTTAGAATCAAATGCCTTTTTGAAGTCGATGAAAGTGAGATATAATGGCCTGCGAAATTCATAATACTTTACAATTATTTGATCTAGCACTTGTATATGGTCGATGGTGCTGAATGATTTTCTAACCATTAATATGTCGATCTCTTTGAAGTATGGTGTCTCTATAGTTTGATTTGGTGCAGATTGACTTTCTGAATAATCATGGTACATGAGGTCCTCAGAGGCGCTATATAGCCGTCGGTAGAATTCTGTGGCGGTGTTCATAACATCTGCTCGAGTTTGTTCTTTGGGAGCGTTCGCGTTCAATGATGGTATAATAAATGTGTGGTTATAAGAAAGTCCAAAGAAAAGACGGATGAATTGTGTAAAAGATTAAAAACGAGATGTTGAGACGGAAGAAGAAGACGCCACGAATGACTTAGCATAACAAGCTCTTGACTAACTGATATTTTATTAGCGATGGCGATTGTCGTATTGCATTCAGCGAATCTCAACCCCATACAGTATTGACTCATGACAATTACCTCCGCAATGCTACCGTTAATAAAGCGTCACTTGTCTAGAGCTTCAGGCGTCGTCCTAATGGGCTAACGATCGTACGAGTTAACAATGCAATTTCATCAGAATTTATGAGAATGTTGTAAATAAAACGATAAAAAAGGCCATTGCAACGTTTTTATTTTAGTTAATGTCGATTTTTAACAAAAATAATGAATTAAAGTAACGTGAAACGGAACGTAATTAAAAACAACAATCAGCGTTTGGTTGTCACTGTTATTATGACAACGAAAAGGCAATCATATCTTTGAGTTAGGACAGTTTATGACCAGTGGCAGACCGGAGTGACGTCATCGTCCGTTTCCGCGCGAAAATTTAAACTGTTGTCGGTTTAAAAACGCAATTTTGCCAATAAATTAAAGCGTTTTTATTTTATATTTATGTGGAGGTCTATTCTAGATGGAGTTCTTTAAAATTAAAGCAAAACTGGAAATATTGCATGTTCCCTATTAGGACACTCTAAATAAATGTGTGTGTTTAATCTTGTAGTGCGACGATATCGTATCGTTAACTCGCACGATCGTTAGCCAAGTAGGGCAACGCCTCAGGCAATGATTTCATTGTTTTGTTACAGAGTGTATTGAATATATACACAAGTTGGATTACCCGTGCAAAGCTTGGCTTGATGCTACAATGTTACGACGTTACAAAAATGAATCAAACTGCCATGAAGTTAGTATTAAAGTAAAAGTTGATGATTTACAACCAATTCCAATTAGAATCCATAGAGGCAGAGACGCTTATAGAGGTGAATTTCCACATATGGTAAGATATTATACATTATTTTCTTGTATCATGTCTACAACTCAAACGCATTATATTGTTAGACTCATAATAGCACAAGTTACTTTGGTGGCTTTTGGTTGCCTGTGGTTTATGGTTGCCTTTTTTTTTACTATTGATAGGCACGCGTTTGACCACTATCTCACCTGATCGTAAGTGATGATGTGGTCGAAGATTGAGCACGCTTGCCTAGAAATAATCTATTCACTTTTGACTTAAAGAGTCCCTGTTTGCCTGTGATCACCTGGGTGCAATAGCCGTCGCGACGCAACAACAATTGAATAGTTTTATTGTAAAATATCGGCGGCCGGCATGTTTTTTGGTCGATCGGGAGCCATAGGATATTAAACACTGCGTTTTTTTTTAAATTAAGTTTAAACCGCGTGATTTGGTATGGCATGTAGGATGCATCAATTTCAGTTGACACCCAATGGCACGCCGGTGTTCCAACAAAAAATCACCGGTTAATTTAATAAGAATAATCCTATAGGTACTCTTTTGTTTCATTGACAAATAAAGGAAATTAAAATAAATAAAACGAATTCATTCTCTGATTTTTGTTACTTAGAACACGATTTTATAGCGATGTTTTGTTACATTTTACAACATTCTGTTTGATGGGTTTTATACAATGTGATATTCTATTGGCGACTGTAAATTTCTAAATTCCAAAACGTATAGTACTGATCATGTACCATTTCACTAGCGCTTGTCAATCCAATATATTTACGACAATTCGTCTGTGAAATTTTAACAGTAATTTTAGGCGGATTTAACATTGTAATGCCATTGAATGAAGACACACACTTTAATTCCGCGAGTCAGAAAGGAGTTAAATCCTTTTAATGTATACATCAAGGGTTGCTAACGAATATACTACTCAGTCAAGAAAGTACCGGGAAAATATCAATAATACACAAAATGTCTGTTATTCATCCAAATTTATTTTATCACCTTCAAAGTATGCTCCTTTAGAAACGATACACTTGCGCCAACTAATAATCCATTCATCAAAACATTTTTTAAACGCTGCTTCCGGAATCGAGTTCAGTTCTCGCCGCGAATTCTCCTTTATGTCTTCTATCGATTGAAAACGGGTGCCACGAAGTGGTAATTTGAGTTTAGGAAAAAGAAAAAAGTCAGCAGGAGCCATATCTGGTGAATATGGTGGTTGCTGGATGGTATTTGTTGAGTGTTTGGTTAAAAATTCGTTCACAATGATAGCCTTGTGCGAAGGCGCATTGTCGTGGTGCAAAATCCAAGAATTTTCTTTCCACAAATCTGGCCTTTTTCGTCGAATTTGCTCTCTTAAACGCCGCATAACGCTCAAATAATATTCTTTATTTACCGTTAGACCTTCCGGTAAGAATTCAGAGTGCACAACACCGCGATAGTCAAAGAAAACAGTCAACATGACTTTGACTTTTGATCGACTTTGGCGTGGTTTTTTCGGTTTCGGTTCAGTTGGAAGGCGCCACTCCGAAGCTTGTTGACTAGTTTGCATGTCAAACTCGTAAACCCACGTCTCGTCACCAGTAACAATGCGTTTCATGAATGTTGGGTCCGAACTGACTCGTTCTAGCATGTCCTCAGCGACTTTCATGCGATTGAGTTTTTGGAGAAAATTCAGATCTTTTGGGACTAGCCGAGCAGCAACATGTTTCATACCCAAATGATTAGTTAAAATGATACCGATCAACTCGTGAGATACAGAAAGTTCGGCGGCTATCTCTCTCAGAGTTGAATGGGGATTTTCAGTCACTATTTCCTTCACTTTTGCGATGTTAACTTCAGTTGCAGACGTTGACGGCCTACCAGAGCGAGGCAAATGTTCCATCACATCTCGACAGCTTTTGAACGCTTTGAACCACTCATAAGCACGAGTTTTTGATAAAGTCGATTCACCGTAAGCCTTCTGTAACATTTTCAGTGACTCCGAACACGAAATTCCATTGGCGATGCAAAATTTAAGACAAACTCTGTTCGATATTTTTGTCCATTATGAAATTCGCAATACACACTATATAATAATATGATATTACTAAAACCTCCACTGTATTTAATATAAATAACAGATGCAACTCAAACTCCGCGCCAAAATGGAAAACAGTTGTGCCAATCTAACAACTACAAAAAAACAAAAAATTGAATTTGGAACCATAAACAAATCATCCATTCCCGATACTTTTTTGACTGAATGTATATACAGTTTTATTACTTTTCTGTATGTTATCATAAAGGTAAAGCAACGCTTGCCAAGGTTGGTCTGTGGATAGGTGACCATCTTAGCATACCGAGTTTCCTCCGTGCCTCGGAAAGCACGTTAAGCCGTTGGTCCCGGCTTTCATTTGTAGATCTTTGGTAGTCGTTACGGATTTTTAGAAGCCAGTAAATCTGACTCGTCTTGCCAAGAAATACCATGGTACCCAGTTAATGGGTTACGGAGGTCTAGTAGGCAGCCGCTCCACGTAAAACACTGGTATTCAGCTGAATCCGGTTTGACTGGAAGCCGACCCCAATATAGCTGGGAAAAGGCTAGGCAGATGATTACTTTCCTGTATGTAGATGTTTTGACTTACTCGGTTTTAGAACTTCACTGACGATATCGAAAATCTTTGTCATTGATATGGTAGGCGCCAGATAAACTTGCAATGAAGTACATTGACCTTTCCCTAATATCGCTTCGTAGATACCCAAACAATAAATTACGAATCGTTTTTCATTACCAGAGAACGTCACGATTTGCCGATTCAGGACAGCATTTTGCCTTTTTTCTGTTTTTGATATTAAGAAAGTCAAATAATGTTCTACTCTGTCAAGAAAGTACCGGGAAAAGATCAATAATACACAAAATGTCTGTTATTCATCCAAATTTATTTTATGACCTTCAAAGTATGCTCCTTTAGAAACGATACACTTGCGCCAACGAATAATCCATTCATCAAAACATTTTTTAAACGCTGCTTCCGGAATCGAGTTCAGTTCTCGCCGCGAATTCTCCTTTATGTCTTCTATCGATTGAAAACGGGTGCCACGAAGTGGTAATTTCAGTTTAGGAAAAAGAAAAAAGTCAGCAGGAGCCATATCTGGTGAATATGGTGGTTGCTGGATGGTATTTGTTGAGTGTTTGGTTAAAAATTCGTTCACAATGATAGCCTTGTGCGAAGGCGCATTGTCGTGGTGCAAAATCCAAGAATTTTCTTTCCACAAATCTGGCCTTTTTCGTCGAATTTGCTCTCTTAAACGCCGCATAACGCTCAAATAATATTCTTTATTTACCGTTAGACCTTCCGGTAAGAATTCAGAGTGCACAACACCGCGATAGTCAAAGAAAACAGTCAACATGACTTTGACTTTTGATCGACTTTGGTGTGGTTTTCTCGGTTTCGGTTCAGTTGGAAGGCGCCACTCCGAAGCTTGTTGACTAGTTTGCATGTCAAACTCGTAAACCCACGTCTCGTCACCAGTAACAATGCGTTTCATGAATGTTGGGTCCGAACTGACTCGTTCTAGCATGTCCTCAGCGACTTTCATGCGATTGAGTTTTTGGAGAAAATTCAGATCTTTTGGGACTAGCCGAGCAGCAACATGTTTCATACCCAAATGATTAGTTAAAATGGTACGGATCGACTCGTGAGATACAGAAAGTTCGGCGGCTATCTCTCTCAGAGTTGAATGGGGATTTTCAGTCACTTTTGCGATGTTAACTTCAGTTGCAGACGTTGACGGCCTACCAGAGCGAGGCAAATCTTCCATCACATCTCGACCGCTTTTGAACGCTTTGAACCACTCATAAGCACGAGTTTTTGATAAAGTCGACTCCGAACACGAAATTCCATTGGCGATGCAAAATTTAAGACAAACTCTTTGTTCGATATTTTTGTCCATTATGAAATTCGCAATACACACTATATATGAAATTACTAAAACCAGCACTGTATTTAATATAAATAACAGATGCAACTCAAACTCCGCGCCAAAATGGAAAACAGTTGTGCCAATCTAACAACTACAAAAAAACAAAAATTTGAATTTGGAACCATAAACAAATCATCCAATCCCGATACTTTTTTGACTGAATGTATGTGGGTCAATGACCGTTATTGCACATTTATCCGGCCTCTACAATATTATGTCACTTTCTTTAGTGGCTCTTATTTGGATAAAGTCATATGCGACTAATCACTACTCTGATAAAACTGTTTGAAGAACTTGACAAAAATATTTCCTAAACTAGGCTTTGCTGGGATATGGTGATGATGACGAAACAGCGCAATGGCTCTGTGGAGGCTCTGTCATCAGTGAAAGATTCATTCTGACTGCCGGTCACTGCTTGTCAAGTCCTCAGTTGTGAGTATCTATTAAGTTCAACATTTCATAGCTGAGTATGTAAATCAATTAAAGGATAACTTCTTTCTAGTCCTCCTAACCTACATAATCTCGGTATCAATGGCTATAATGGAGCAGAATTAAAGATCATCCTACAAACAGACACAAGTACACTATCTCTTTCCTCATTCTCATAGTCCGGTATGGCTGTAAGCAAAACAACGAGAGAGATTGGGTGTTTAGTACTAATGAAAATGTGAGACGGTTGCCAACTTTCAAACTTCGGTTTTGTCACTGAGGAAGTTCGCAATGGGAATCTGGGCCTAAACCACTCAATTATAAGGCCAAGAGGGTCTGAGGCCCAGGTAAGACTGGGTCGTGTGGGTAGACCCCCGCCTAACAATCGCGCAGCAGTAAGAACCGATGGTACAGTTACTGCAAAACATTTGATATTTTCAGAGGTGTAGTAAAGTACGCAACTCTAGGTATACTGAAACGATTGGACCCACGAAGGCTGTGGCAGATATACAACGTGAAGAGGAGGATCCCTCACCCGGAGTACAAGTCACCCTCAGTGTATCACGACATTGCACTTCTCGAGACTGATAAAGAGTAAGTAAAGATATTTAAGTGAGCTGAACTTTTTATGTTTAAAGACATCCTTGTAAAGATTTTCAAATAAAATTAGGGTTTAGTAGATGTTCTTATAGATACCATTGAAATAACAGGACAAGCAGGGTGAGATACCTTCTGATGTTCTAAGTCCTTTAATGAAGTCGGCTCCAAAAAATAACAGAAAGCTTATTTTACAGATTGGAAAAAGTTTCAAAATAGTCTATTCAGAAACCTTCACGTCATTTGAGTTAAATAACAATCAGTGTGCTTAAAGTCTTCAACATTTCAGGATAAAATTTAGCGATGAAGTGCTACCAGCCTGTGTTCATGCAACTGATGCAACTGATGAGGAGTTATGGTTATCAATTACGACAGGGTGGGGAGCGTTGGGGCCTGACAAAGAACTGGCTGACACATTACAGTCGGTATGGACTTGACTTTAATAAAATTGCTGATCCGTGTGCGCCTCAAGCTAAGCATCTAATTGAAAAAGGGAAGAAAAATAGATTTAATATACATCGGGTTTATGCTCAACGTATCGAATGGATTTTCCAGTAGAGATTTTCGAGGATGCGTGGCGAGAAAACAATAGAACCTAGCCTTGCTCAGCGCAAGCGATTCTATTGGTTCTCAACAAACATATCCCTACGGATCCTCGCTCATCTTTAGTGGAACAGCCTTAGTGTGACTGTCGGAATCCTTATATTATAGAGGTAAATGTAGAAGTGAGTTTGTTTGCTCCCCCGAATTTAGACGAAACTTGGCACACGACCGGTAGATCATGTTTTGGAAAAGGCATAAGGTACTTTTTGTTCCCTTGGGTTCTTTTTTAGGGTTCTGTACCCAAAGCAACGTAACCTTATTACTAAGCCTCCGCCGTCCGTCCGTCTGTCAGCGAGCGGTATCTCAAGAACCGTAATAGGTAGACAGCTGAAATTTTAACAGATTGTGCAATTCTATTGCCGCTATAACAAAAAATGATAAAAAATAAGGTTTATGGTACGGAACCCTTCGTGTGCGAATCCGACTCGCACTTAGCTGGTTTTTTGAACTTCACACCGACGTAGCCGTGGACAAGAGCTAGTAAATAAAAGCAAAAGCGATGATGGTCGTGGTAACTCATTAATTTCAGGCATCCACTATGATAGTGGATGCCTGAAATTAATGAGTTATCTTACTTTAACACTAGATTATCAACAGACGGAAAACCTAATTAAAGAATAATACTCGAAAGAATAACTGTTAGATTAGGAAACTTATATACCTATATATCTATTACCCATGTTAAGCTACCACTACGATTACTCATGCCACATGCCAAACACACATCCACTCATATATACACTCACACATATACACACACACACACACTCTCACACACCACACAACACGTATTTCACAAGAGCATGCATGCATTTAATAATTTTCCTTTTTTTTTTTTTTTTCCTATTTTATTTAACTTCTGATACTATATAATGTGAACCCTAGTACCAAAAACGGGTGAAGACACTGACTCCTGTAACACAGGTTTCACCTAGCACAGGAGCCAGGGCTTCAAATGGAATGTAATTTTTTTTCTTTGAGTCAATAAAATATTTTATTATTATTATATTATTACTTTCGCGACGAAACTGTTGGAATCACAAAATTATACATAACAAAGTTAAGTGAGGAGCTCGTGTCTAAATAATAACAGCCGCACTGGTCGATCTTCAAGGTTACGCAAAGCTTGCCAAGGTTTGGTCTGTGGATGGGTGACCATCTTAACATACCGAGTTTTCTCCGTGTCTCGGAAAGCACGTTAAGCCATTGGTCCCGGCTGTCATTTGTACATCTTTGGCAGTCGTTACGGATAGTCAGAAGCCAGTAAATCTGACTCCAGTCTTGCCATGATGTACCATGTTACCCAGTTAATGGGTTGTGGAGGTCCGGTAGGCTGCCGTTCCTCGTAAAATACTGGTATTCAGCAAAATCCGGCTTGACTGGAAGCCGACCTCAATATAGTTGGAAAAGTTAAGTGAGAGTTAACAGGCTTCCTCTGGATAAGCTCACTCCATCGTCGAATTTTTCTCTGTCACCTCTAACCTAGATTAAGTTGAGTTAAGAGTAAACCCATCTGATGTAAAAAAATAGGTACATTCACGATTTCTTGCAGGTCGTGGTTAAGAGGTATAATAAAAGCGAATGTTCAAAGTCTTATCTCCGCAGCAGAAACCTGATGGAAGGATTTGATGACACCACGCAAATGTGCTATGGTGACCTAGAAGAGTTAAGGGATACGTGTGTGGTACGTATAGAATAAAATTCATCATTCATTCATCACTTGATGGTAAGCGATAATGTGGTCGAAGGTGGAGCACGCTTGCCTTGAAGTAACCTATTTACTCTTGACTTAATTAAATACTCCCTTGTAGCTATCAGGAAACACAGACTCTGGCAGGGAATTCTTATCTTTACACGTATTTCAAAGATTTTGATAATTTGCAACTTTTTTATTTGTACCGGGGCCAATTTCGTTGCAGCATTGATATTGTTTTATACAGTTTGATATTTGCCATTTACTTTTGAATGGATGATGGGTTCCATGGGTTGATATTTTTTGTCTCATTTGCATAATACACAACTATTAAGGTAATTGTGTTTTAAAGCAGAGAGGTGATACATAATGAATAATAGACGGAAGGCACTGCGGAAGGCATGTATAAGCCGATGGTCCCGGACGACAAACGCCGGTCGTCAAATAAATCATGTCAGGCCCTTAAGGTGAATGCTCCAGGGTAGCCCGCGAAATTCAAATATTTCAAGTTCATGTAGCTCGACAGAATGATTATTTCTGAAATATTCATTCTGTCGAGCTACATGAACTTAGAGGGCTATATTGATGATTAAAATGATTATGATACTTTAGATAAATACGCGTTACGGTCGCGGATCGTATTTGGTCCACATACAGCTTTACACTGACCGGCAAATTGCAAAAAACATAAAAATATTTGAATTTCGCGGGCTACCCTGGAGCATCCACCTTAAGGTGAATGTTACGGGTTGCTCATTGCCATTTTCCCGCGAGATGGCGCTGAAGTCAACATTTTCAGTTTTATTTTGTTTCGAGTGTAATTGGAACAATATTAAGTCGCAGAAATAATGGTGCAACAATAGGATATTCCACTTTATCGAAATTAGTCAAAATACGGCATAAAAACCCTTCTGATTCGCCATACTTCAAATCATACTTTCAATCATGTATATGTGTGTGTAAACGGTACTATAAGCGAGTTAGATATTATTTTCGTGAAGTATGGCGAATCAGAAGGGTTTTTACAAAATAAAACTGAAAATGTTGGCTTCAGCGCCATCTCGCGGGAAAATGGCAATGAGCAACCCGTAACATTCACCTTAAGGCGAAACTTTGACACTAGGGTGTGTGGGGTCTTTAGACCTTACTGCCCACATGGTAAGAAGAAGATTAGTAGACCTGGAACCAATTCTAATCATTTTTAAGCAACGTTTGCATTTGCATCTCAGTTGCAGTCTGGCAAATAAACCTCTTATTTTATACATTATTGATAGATTGAGAATAAGATGTGAACGTTGCTTGAAAATTAGTAAAATCTGCACTCTGGCCGCACTGGAGACCATTATGTGTAGATGTAATATTTGGATAAATAAATTAACTTGAATAATATATCTGGAGTAAAAGGAAAACCTTAGACGCAAAGCTGAGAAGCATATACTGGCTGATTGGTAAAAAGTCTCAGTTAACAACTGAAAGCAAAATGCTGATATACAAATCCGTATTGAAGCCGGTTTGGACATATGGAGTGGTGCTCTGGGGAACAGCAAGCAACAGTATTGACATCCTGGAAAGGTTTCAGACTAAAGCTTTGAGATTCATGTTCAACATCCCTTTAGGTCTTTACCTATGAAATTGCCGTTCTGCAGTACTGGCCATTTCAAATCAAAATAATTTTTGTTTGGCTAAGAATTCTAATTTCAAATTAATTTTATTTTAGTAACATGTTTTTTTTTTCCAAAAGTAGTCATTTGTTTATTGATTAGTGTTACATTTTTATCGCATTTTAATCTTTTTCGTCATCATGGATAAGTTAATAATTCGAGTAATTATGGAATATGAATACCGTCGTGGCAGCAACGCGGCACAAGCGGCACGCAACATCAACGACGTTTACGGAGCTATCACTACAAACCAACGCACCACCTGTTATTGGTTTGCTCGCTTCCGTTCTGGAAATTTCGATCTGAAAAATGAACCTCGCGGTCGTCTGAAGACTTTGGTCGACAATGACGAATTAAAGGCGATTGTGGAAGCTGATGATACACAATCTACGGCTGAATTAGCAGCAGCTTTCGACGTTAGCGTCAAAACAATATTGGTCCATTTGCGTCAAATTGGCAAGGTAAAAAAGCTTGACAAATGGGTGCCCCACGAACTCAATGATCGCCAGCGCGAAGTACGCGTCGAGACGTGCCTTGCACTGCTCAACAGACACACAAATGAAGGAATTTTGAACCGCATTGTTACCTGCGATGAAAAATGGATTCTGTTTGATAACCGCAACCACTCAGCAAGTTGGTTGGATCCTGGTTCAGCACCTAAACAATGCCCTAAACGAAAACTTACCCCTAGAAAAGTGATGGTCACTGTTTGGTGCTGCAGATGTGTACTGTGAAGAACTGAACACAATAATGGAGAAGCTGGCACATCTCCAACCAGCATTGGTCAATCGCTCGTCTCCGCTACTCCTGCACGACAACGCGCGACCTCATACTGCACAGCAGACGGTCTCCAAGTTGCAAGAACTGGGGTTGGAAGCTCTCCGTCATCCGCCCTACTCACCAGACCTTGCGCCTACAGACTACTACTTTTTCCAGAATTTGTATAACTTCTTGGCGGGAAAAAAATTCAATACCCGAGAGGCAGTACAAAACGCCTTTGAAGACTTTGTTGCCTCCCGTCCAGCTGATTTCTTTAAGAAGGGTATCAATAAACTGCCACTGCGTTGGCAAAGATGCATTGATTGCATGGGTGATTACTTCGATTAATATAAATAAAAAATACATGAAAAAAATTTGTTTAAATTTTTTCATACAAAACGGCAATTTCATAGGTAAAGACCTATTACATACACAATAAATACATCCTGCAAGATCTGAAAACTGTAAAGCAAGAGATCGCTGCCCGTTGCCAACTCACTGGCTGCTGGTTTATCGGGGTCCGGAAGTATAGTATACACAAGACTTAACAGGAATTGTGTTCCAAGTTTAGTAAAAAGGTTCTCAGCAGAATGAGTGAGAATGGACAATTCCACACTGCTACAAAGACCAAATGCAGAAGAAATTCGAATACATAAAAAAAGAGGCTCGCTCACTACTTTTATGGTGCTTCACGTTCGGATTGTGACCATCAAGATGTTCTTCTCGATGACTAGCCAACATAAGGAAGTCGTAGTCATTAATGACAATATTAGTTATAATATGAGTGCAGTGGTGGCATACGAGTTGTAGGTCATAGGTTCGGAAAAAAAGGCTAAAAAGAGAGGAGCGCATCTCTTACAGGCTCACTCAAGTGCTAACCGGGTATGGTTACTTTGGTGAGTACCTAAATGGAATTGGGCGAGAGGCCACGGCAAATTGCCACCATTGCGGAGGCAACCTTAACTCTGCGCAACACACGCTCGAGGAGTGCCCTGCGTGGTCCTCTGAGCGGCGGGTTTTGGTCGCCAGAATTGATCGAGACCTGACTCTGCCAGCCGTAGTGAGTTCTATGCTGGCAGATAATGAAAACCGGAGGGAAATGGCTGCTTTCTGTGAGGCCGTGATAGTCCAGAAGGAGGCCACCGAGCGGGATCGTGAGAGGGCTGATCCTGCTCGGAGAAGGAGGCGTCAGGGAGGCAACCACCTCGACGCCTAGAAGCCGAAACCCCACAAGTACAATAAAAATAAATTTTGCATTACAATTATGAAACACCTTGTTAATAATGTTTACGTATCAAAACAATGTCGGCGTTCTATTCTGCGCCGTCCTTGGAACGCAAGGCTTGGACTGCGCTCGCTCCTGTGTGTCAAACTACGTCATGAATTCATGACAAAGAATAATATTTTATTTTTTAATAATAAAAAAGTTCAAAAATATATTTTTCTATAATGGATGCGTAGTAGTCATTGGATAGATGAAGTGGGCTGTCATTGTAAAAAGACTAAAATGAAACCGTCTATAACATCCCGCAGAAAAAAGTTGCGCGGGTCAACTTGTAATTAATAAAAACCTTAAATTGTTTTATCACCCAGGGAGACAGCGGCGGACCTCTACAGTACTACTGGAGCGATTATAATGAGGAATTAACCTGCATCTATACTATCTTCGGTGTGACCTCATCTGGCAAGAAATGTGCTTCGGCTCCCGTTCCCGGTATTTACACAAGGGTCAACTACTACGCATCCTGGATAGAAAGTGTCGTGTGGCCATAACTGGACAATACTTTAAAGTTGGAAAAAGAGGATAGCCTGTCTGTATCATTGTTTTGGGAAAATTATACAATTTTACGACAATGTCCACATAAACCAATACATAACTCGTAAAACTGTTCCACAGTGCGATTCTGTAAACATTGTGAAAGCTTAGGTGAAGTGAACACAAAATGAGCACTTCATGGTCACTCCAACTAAGTTTACATGATAAGAAGTGGACAGAATAGACCAGCAGTACTGTAGAATATTCTTTTTCTTCCAACTACGCAATAACTTCATTATAACTAGCCTAAATAGTGATAACAAAGCAACACTATACTGCTTCAGAGTAAAACAGTGCAATAAAGTTGTATGAAAAAAATTCATTACTGCATTGTTTTCACCCATAAGCCACAAATCCCAGGTGACTGTCCAATAGCAGGCTTCATCATGACCAACATTACCAACTAGATTTATACCAGCCAATCAGCGCTCTTCTGACCACACAAAAGGTCAATCGCATGCCTACAAGCATGACTTACTAGTTTTCTACCAGCCAATCAGCGCTATTTTTAACCGACTTCTTCAAAAAGGAGGAGGTTCTATGTTCGGTTGTGTGTATTTTTTTTTATGTATGTTCACCGATTTCTCCGCCAATTCTGGACCGATTTTAAAATTTATTTTTTTAATCGAAAGCCTATACTTCTGAAGTGGTCCCATTGTCACCAAGTTAGAATTTGATGTGATTCCATGAAAATTGAGGGAAACCCTCAAATATTGTAAGCACATACGATGTTTTCATGATATTTTTAACGCAATTCAGATATTCGTGCCTTGTAATCATCATCTCATGTTGCTGAGCTGATGATGGAAGGTATAAGTCAGAATTTTATGATGAGATCCCATGTAAAATGTTTGTTCAGCGATATTTACGCCAATTGTTAACCGATTTTGATGATTCTTGTTTTGTTTGGAAGAGTTTTCTCGGACTGGTCCCATTTAAATTTGGTGAAGATCTGATGATGAACTTTGGAGGTAGACAACGGAACCGGGATTTCTGAAATCGCATGTCTGTTGATTGTTTACACCAGTCCATAACATAACATCACGCCGGCACGCTGCGTTTGTGGTTTTTAGTGGTACCTGCGTACCACTAAAAAGTAAAATAAATAAAATCTTATTAACAAAAAAATAAAACCAACTTCTAAAAATTAAACATGTCATGTGATTACAGAAATTCCGATCCATTTGCTATCATTTATTGAAGAGTTCCGTTGCCTACCTCCGAAGTTCTTCATCAGATCTTCACTAAATTTAAATGGGACCAGTCCGAGAAAATACTCTTCCAAACAAAAAAAGAATCATCCAAATCGTTTACAATGGCGAAAATGTCGCTGAACAAACATTTTTCATGGGATCCCATCATCAGATCCTGACTTATACCTTCAATCATCAGCTCAGCAACATGAGATGATGATTACCAACACAAATATCTGAATTGCGTCAGAAAGTTTATGAAAAACAGTGTATGTGCTTATAAAATTTGAGGGTTTCCCTCGATTTTCATGGGATGCCATCATCAGATTCTAACTTGTTGACAATGGGACCACCTCAGGAGTATAGGCTTTCGAATAAAAAAATAATTTTTAAAATCGGTCCACAATTGGCAGAGAAATCGGTGAACATACTTAAAAAAAAAAGATACATACAGCCGAACATAGAACCTCCTCCTTTTTGAAGAAGTCGTTTAAAAATGACACTTTATCAGAATTAGCCAACACATCAAGCTACCCAAAACAGTCATAATTTCCCAATCAACCTTGAACCTAATGCTTTAACGATAAAGATGAAAATTTAATACGACAGATTGTTGTGTGATTATTGATCCTTATTTGATTCTACTATAGTCTGTTTTTTAATCTCAGAGATTAAATTGACAAGTGAAAGTGTCAAACTGACATAGATTTCAATAGCATTTAAATCAGTTTGACATTTGAAGTTGTCAAATAATTCCCCGAGATTAAAAAACAGATATTAAAGTGACCTTTTTATACCCACTGAATTCTAAACCGAAATGCCTTAAAGAAACAAACACTGCACTCATGAATGGAACGTCAGGGAGAACGTCACTGTCAACGTTTCAAACGTATCGGCTGTGCGGAAATGCGGAATAGATTCTTAGATGCCAGCAACGTGTAATATCGTCGAGAAACTCGTGACAACTATTCAATAGAAACAAGGAAGTAGACGGCGAGATAATGGATCTGATTATAACTTCGTGATTTTTGTATTCGAATTTGACCAATAACGACTCTCCGTTGCCATGTTTTAGGGTTCTGCCAAAGGAAAACCAATGGAACCCTATTTCTCCATCTGCCCATCCGTCCGTCTGTTGGGGGGCTGTATCTCAAAAACCGTTATATGTAGATAGACAGTTGAAATTTTCACAGAGTGTGTATTTCTATTGCCGCTATAACAACAAATGATAAAAATTAAATTCAATAAAAATTAAAGGGAGCTCCCATTCCCGGAACGTTTTTTTTTTCGGTTTACGGTTCGGAACCCTTCGCGTGCGAGTCCGACTGGCACTTGGCCGGTTTTTTCAAATTGATTTTGCTGATCAATTGGGGTGATGAAATTAAAAATAAAAGTTTTAACACTCAAAAACCGGCCAAGTGCAAGTCGGACTTTCACACGAAGGGTTTCGTAACATAAACCAAAGTTTTTATTATTTGTTATTATAGCAGCAATAGAAATACACAATTTGTGAAAATTTCAACTATCTACCTATATCGGTTCTTGAGATACAATCCGATGACAGACAGACGGACGGACGGACAGCGGAGGCTTAGTAATAGGGTTCCATTTTTTACCCATTGTTCGGAGCCCTAACACACTATTTGTGATACATACCTTAAAGTGTACCTTCCAGTATGACTTTACCACATCATATTGCACGAAGGCTTCTGACGGTATCAACGATATGTAGCATTATAGCAGCGATGTAAAGCGATGCGACTAACTTGCGATGGCAAGCCTAGCTATGAGCGCTTTTTGCTGGAACGTGCTCTAAGTTCAGTCAGCATGGAAAATCAGACTGCTGTTTATCTATCTATACTTAATATATAAAGCTGAAGAGTTTGTTTTTTTGTTTGCTTGAACGCGCTAATCTCAGAAATTACCTACTGGTCCGATTTGAAAAATTCTTTCAGTGTTAGATAACCCATTTATCGAGGAAGGCTATAGGTATAGGCTATATATCATCACGCTAAGACCAATAGGACAGCAGACGAAGTTGCACGGGTCAACTAGTACTAATATATAAAGCTGAATAGTTTGTCTGTTTGTTTGCTTGAACGCGCTAATCTCAGGAATTAGGTACTGGTCCGATTTGAAAACTTTTTTCAGTGTTAGAAAGCCCATTTATCGAGGAAGGTTATATATCATCACGCTAAGATCAAAAGGAGCGGAGCAGAAGCAGACGAAGTTGCGCGGGTCTACTTGTACTTATATCTATACTAATATTTAAAGCTGAAGAGTTGGTTTGTTTGCTTGAACGCGCTAATCTCAGGAACTACTGGTCTGACTTGAAAAATTATTTCAGTGTTAGATAGCCCATTTATCGAGAAAGGCTATAGGCTATAATATCATCTTGCTAAGACCAATAGGAGCGGATCAGTAATGAAAATTGTGACGCAAACGAAGTTGCGCGGGTCAACTAGTTAAAGGTATGTCTTGAATAATCTCGGGAACCTGAGGTCCCGGTCCTTTGGTAGGCGTACGAGGGGCCGAAGCCAACTCCATTCAACGTGGCAATGCTTTTGGGCACATTACCAGTGGTCAGCGATGCTGACGAATTTATCAACGTATTTAAGTGGGTATATATGGCATTATATATGAGGAGCTCGTGGCTAGATAATAACATCTGCACGGGTCGATCTTCAAGGTTAAGCAACGCTTGCCAAGGTTGGTCTGTGGATGGGTGACCATCTTAATATACCGAGTTTCCTCCGTGCCTCGGAAAGCATGCTAAGCCGTTGGTCCCGGCTGCCATTTTTAGATCTTTGGCAGTCGTGACGGATAGTCAGAAGCCAGTTAATCTGACTCCAGTCTTGCCATGAAGTACCATGTTAGCCAGTTTATGGGTTGTGGAGGTCTGTTAGGCAGCCGCTCCGCGTAAAATACTGGTATTCAGCTAAATCCGGTTTGACTGGAAGCCGAACCCAATATAATTGGGAAAAGACTAGGCAGATGATGATGATATAGCATTATATAAGTATATTTTACAATATTTTTTAATTTTCTCTCTTTGAATAGTTTATTACCGATAATTTTTTGATGTTGACCTCACTACGCACTTTTCATTACCTATTATCGCAAACTTTTTGGGTAAGTGAAACCGGATTAGACTTTGATATCCTGGACTAGTTTCACAGAACAGATAGTTCAACAGTAATATAACACGAAAAACGTTTGTTAAGGAGACGTTTAGGCTAGGTTCATGATGAAGCGTAAGTGATTTTTGAGTTAGATAGTAGTTTGGCGCATTTGTTTACTGATGATCATCGCTTTCAGGTTTAAGGTATAACATAGATTTAACTTTTATTTGTTTATTTATTTATTTATTTATTTATTTATTTATGTACACACAATACACTTAAAAAGAAAATTTTGTACAGAGAAAAGAGCACAAAGGTACTGCTTATTTCTACAGAAATTTCTTCCAGCAGACCTGCGACAGAAGAATTAGATAAGAAAAGTAAACACAGAGTGTAAATAAATAGAGAAGGAAACTTAAAATAAACTACACTACACACACACACTACTCTACACTATTTTCACTTTTAACTTTAGATTTTTATTTAGATTTGATGTAATTTATTATTTACTTTAGATCTTTATTTAGCATTATAAAAGCCATAAGCTGTAGGTATATATCGGAACTCCGGCCCCCAAGATACAGGCGCCGCCTAATTTGGGGACCACTGCATGTCTTAAATTTTAATTACCTACGTGGTAACAGTTACAGTCCGACATTAAGTTAAGCTAATTTTAAGGCAATCTTTGTAACAATGGGTCAATAAATTTATTATTATTATTATCGATCTTTCCTAGCCTTTCTTAAATTGACATAATTTTATGATTAGACCATTTTAAAATTTAAAGACTATATTCAATCATTTTTATCTAGTTTTTTTTTTTGAAACATCATACAACTGATCTTACTTATGAATCTGATGTAGTGACTAAAAACAATTAAAAACAAAACAAACACGACAAATAAAAATAATTTAATTAAAAATCCTACTGGACCGTTGTCTGTTGTTAACTTCAAACCACTAGCCAAGGAACCATACAGTGTCTACGAACTTAATATACTTTAAAACTAGAAGGGGATTACATTCTTGGCCAATTTCGCGCATATTGCGGGTTCAGTGAATGCACAAATTGAGTTGAATCAAATAATGGAGGCCACAGACCGGATAAAGCTTAACTCGTATGTTTTTACTAGATATTTCTTGAAGTGATCGACAATTTCATAAAATGGTTGGCTACTTCATAAAATGGACTCCTTAAACTTAACACCGTCATCTTAACTCAACGTCTGCTTTAAAAGAACCTTACGTGAATGGGATGAAAAGAGCTTTAGTTTTTTTGTTGCCGGGTGGAATATCCTCATGGATGTCCCTCGCCTGGGGCGGGCGAAGGGGTCTGTCAGACTCTTACTGACGCCTACCATAATCTCCGGCTAGTGCCCGCGTATGCGGGCTACCTCAGGCCCGCGGGAGGTGTAAGGTCCCCCCGCAACGTCCAGGAGGGGCGCGTCTGGAATAATACGCGCCACCGTCTCGGGTCCTGCTGGATTGGGGGCGGCGGACGATCCCGAGTCCACCGTCCCTCCGGACCTTTCTGTGGGCTGGAAGAGGGCGTTGTCCACCGTCCTCCGCCGACGTTCGGTTCGCCTGCTGCGGCACGGGAGAGTAGCCGTGGCCTCCCTCTCCCTCTCCGCAGCCTCGCAGCCAGATCTCCTTCTGCGAAATCGTAATTTCGAGATCACCGCATTCCATGACTCGGCGCTCCCGACCATCGAACGAGCGACGGCCGGCAGCGACAGGTCAGGTCCCACTTCGGATACGAGATCACGGCGCTGCTCCTCCCATGCGGCACACTCTGCCATTGTGTGCTGCGCCGTGTCCTCCCCGACAGTCGGTGCAGTGATGCCACTGAGCGTTCGGCTCCCTGTTTATGCGACACAGGTACTTTGAGAGCACCTGCATCGCCCGAAACGACAAAGAGCCGTGATGTCAGAGGGCCCTAAGTTAACTCAAACCTAACCTAAACTTAGCCACATTATGAAGGCAGTAAAATTAATTCTCTTGCTGAGTAGGGACATGATACCAAAACACTTTATTTGGCAATATGAAGGATAATCAGCTTTCCAAACTGTTGAATTAAGTTGCTCTGTGTCATACGCCTTAAAACCTTACAATACAGTATAATAGAGAACACAAATAATGACTGCTGCTTTCGTCTTTGAATTCGAACTATCAAAAGCAATGTTCAGGGCGTTTGCAATATTCCGTGTCTACTTTCACTTGATTGGATACAGATGAACTAAATAGCTACTTATCCAACGATGCATTGAATGGGGATGACAATGTAAGCTTCTAAGAACTGGATTATAGACTGAGCTCTTCATTTGTTACTAACAAAATATGGACATTACCTATTCTGAAATAAACAAATTTTATTTTCATCTTCAAACTGATGAACGCAATTGATTTTACAAATAAGACTTCATATCTACTAGTGGCTAGGCTTCATATTCTCTTGTGAGTCCGATGAGGACTCACCAGAGAATGGGGCAGCAGCGTCTCTGTAAAACGCAACACCTTACACTGCGATCGCCAACCCGCCTGCCAAGCGTGGCGATTATTTCCATCCCCCCTTTTGGGGGAGGCCTGTGTCCAGCAGTGAACGTCTTTCGGCTGTTATAATGATCTACTAGTCAACGATATCATTTAATATTACAACTTAGGCCAACAAAGTACTACATCACTCAGATAGTTTCCTAGTGTAGTTATCTCTGAAATAATAATTAGGTTCCAGTAACACAAGGTTCCTATTTATGTTGACTCACCGTTAAACTGAAGCAAACTTCAGCTGACACAAGTCGGTTAATTGCGGACATTAACTACTAGTTACTAAAACAATCGTAAAATGCCATGTCAGTTAAAAATGGTTACGTGCACTGGACAGTTTATCTGTAAGTTTAGTTGTAAGTATGGCTATATAGGACAAGATTTAAAAGCAAAGGGGATATGGTAGATCTATTAATTTAACCTTTTTTTTTTAAGGAAATCATCAAATGACTCCTCCCACTTTATAACGAATACAACTTAAAATCCGTCCGTAGGAGAGTACCCAATGTTTGACCCTACACGTGGTGGCCGGGTGGTGCTAATCAGGTGACACTAACTGGTGGTAGGCTTCGGTCGATGGCTTGCGACCAGACGTACTACCAAGCGGCCTAGCCGCGTTCCGGTACGATGCTCAGTGTAGCCAATTCAGAGGAGTTGGTCGAAATAGTTGTTCCAATGCAGGAAGACCAGCCAGGCTTGCCCTGACATCGGCGTATCGGGAGACTAGTCGCGGAGGGTAGCGGGATCCAAGTCACGGTGCGCCGCTGACCGACCGCAGGTAGTTGGTGGCCCAAGTAGTATGCTAGCCACACATGAAAGGCTACCCCGCCAACTGTCGAAAAATCCCGTAATGAACCATCGTGCTGGTTGGCGACCTGATGAAAGGGCCCGATGGACATTCCCGGGGGGGGCTCGGGCGTCCCTGCAGTCTCCAGACTAGTCACCCAATGATGTCGTCCTGTCAGGGCGTATCTGAAGGTTAGCAGCATGAAACCCCATTTCACTTCCTACTCCTCAACCTCCTTCACTCAATAACATAAACAGGAACAATAGGAGAAAAGCTGTACAGCGGCAGCACACCCTTTCGCATAAAGTGCACCTCTCTAACATATGAGGTCTGCACTCAAATCTCGCCGCAGTCCATCACAATCTAGAGACTGAGAAACCAGCGGTCTTATTCCTGTCGGAGACGCAGATCGGATGTCCATCAGACGTGTCTTACATACCTGTCTTACCCAGGGTTTACCCTGCAGCACCACATAAGACCACGCACGAGCGTATGCATGTACGCCCGGGATGACATCTGCTATCGGCGTCTCCGCAACCTTGAAGACTCCAGGTTCTCAACGCTGTGGGTTTTAGTGGACACAGGCCTGGACAAAATTATCTACGCCTGTGTCTACTGTTCGCACAGCGGTGATTTAGAGACAACTGGGCTCACACAGCACCTGACTGAAGCGGGTTACTGGGGGACTTCAATGCCCACCACCAGGAGTGGCTCTTCCAATACCAGTGCACAGACCATGCTGGACGAGAGACGCGAAAGCTAGCGCTTGCGTTAAATCTTTCCTAGCTGGTCCAGGGATGTTGTTTCGCACACTGCCAATTGCTTGGACCTTTTGCTGACAACAGATAAAGACTGCTACTCGGTGTATTTCTTCACCACTAGGTTGTTCCAACCACTGTCTGGTGAAGTCTGTGTCCGTCTACTCCCCGCCCGATCCTAGCCCAAGAGGCACCCGGCGGGTATGGCGATACAGTTCAGCAGACTGGGTTGGCATGCGATCTTTCTTCGCATGTTATCCTTGGCAGCCTACTTGCTTTTCTTCGACTGATGCTTCGTCGTGTGCAGACAGACACGGTGACGGATGTGTTGCGGAGGGGAATGGAGTACTACATTCCGTTCTCTGACATAACAATGTCTGGCGAAGCTCGTCCACGGTTTGCCGAGTGCGACCGCGTTGATGCGCTTAAGCGTGCGGTGTACCTAGCATGGGTCGACACTCGTTCGCGCAAAACAAATGACGTTAGTCAGAAGAAGAGAGCCTTCAACAGGGCGGCCAAGTCCTGCAAGAAGGTGTTGCGGAGGGCTCGGTTTGACAACATTAGCCGAATAAGGAACTAACTTGCTTCATACTCAGCAGGTAGTAAAGCGTTTCGGTCCCTGGCTAAGTCGGTTGAATCGAACTTCTGCCTCCCATCCCTACCACCACTGCTGAGATCTGACGGGACGATGGCCCATACCGCTGAGGCGAAAGTGAACTTGTTTTCTTCTTCGTTTACGGAATCTTCACGTCTGGATCCTGGTGGCCCGAGGCCCCCTACTTCTCCTGATGTATGCGAGTCGAGAACTTTTTTGTGCGACTTCTTACATGTATATCCCATTTTTCCCGTAAGCAATTTCAGATATCCTCTATTAGTACTTCGCTTGACTTTTGACGTTGTTGACGCTTACCATAGACTAAAGTATAGGACCTTTCTAAAGATATGGTCGAATGAGCGTTCGGCTCAATCATATTGTCAACTTCGCTACCAACTGACAGTTTTTTAAAACGTCTAAAGAAAGATATTCGATACGAAACGTTTGTAATTAACTTGACTGCAGTACTTTTGGCTGTGCGTTGTCTGTCAGTCACTTAGTAACGGAAGACTTTTATAAATGTGTATCTTCACGAGCACTCCTATACACACAATCTGAGTTCCAAATTCAACGGTCCGCCATATCGTCTGCAAATGACCCAAATACGGGTATAACAGACGGACAAATAAAAGGTAAATACAACAGATATGATGGTCAGGAAACCGGATAGCGGTTGAAATCCAGTGAACAGACCCTTTTACAAACAATGAGTACGGTTAAAATTATTTGAATACGATATCTGAGTTTGGACAGGCTCTTTGTACCGTATGGTGTGTGTTACTATATTTTGGTTAGGTACTCATATTCAGCTTCATATCTTTATTACTTTCTCTCTCTCTCTCTTATCTTTTTTTCACCTCTTGATCTTTTTACTGAACTTTTTATTGAATGAGATTTTTTTTATTTTTTTGGCGATTGTAATTTAGCCCGGTGTTGGTGTGCGGCAGTTACTCTTATCAGAAGTTTTTGTACTCAAATGCGAACATTAATTTTCGTTGTTTAAATTTGTATACAGAAAATCTGCGAATTCGGAGGTTTTGAGTCGTTTTTCTAATTGTATTTAGAGATCTGACGTACAGCTACTATTGTCTATCTTTTATTCTATTTCCTGAGAAAAAGTATGATTATTTTTAGTCCGTCAGTTAAATTTTCAGGTAAAGGTAAAGATCAGGAGAGAGGCTTGTGATGTCACAAACCGGTAAAAAGTGTATCGGAAAGTGACGTCACACGATTTTTCAACGACTAACAAACAAAATCTATCTGACGGATTTTTTAGTTAACTACCCCATTATCACATTGCTGATGCATTATCCCTTTTACCTGTATTCCATGTTAAACTAACGAACAAGTAAAAAGTCTTTCAATCTCATCATCATCTGCCTAGCCTTTTTCCCAACTATATTAGGGTCGGTTGCCCAAGTCAAACCGGATTTAGCTGAATACCAGTATTTATGTGAAGCGGCTGCCTACCAGACCTCCACAACCCATTAACTGGGTAACACGGTACTTTTTGGCAAGACTGGAGTCAGATTTACTGGCTTCTGACAATTCGTAACAACTGCCATAGATCTACAAATGCCAGCCGGGACCAACGGCTTAACGTGCTTTCCGAGGCACGGAGGAAACTCGATATGCTCAGATGGTCACCCATTTACAGACCAACCTCGGCAAGCGTCGCTTAACCTTAAAGAGTCGATCTTTGTGCCTTCGTGCGGCTGTTATTATTTAGCCACGAGCTTAAAAAATCCTTCAATCTATCGTGCCTTAATGCTCCTATTTTATTACTTGGGAGCCCAAAATAGGACGTACCTAGTAAAACGAAGGATTTATTGCTTAAAAAGATATTTGTCTCAATTTATTTGCTGAATGTCAATTGGTTTCCACATCACGTTTCGTTTCTCAGTTCAATAAATTTTTCTTAAACTTTGCTCAGACATAAAATGAGATAAAAGTTTCGATAGTTTTTTTAATAAATTGTTAAAAAAAAATATGAAAACTTTCAAGAAACAGCCAGAATACTTTACCTAGTATATATACATAGATGTTAGTGGTTTAGACAAGACTACTTAAATAAATAGATGCACTTGAAAATAATCCGGGTCGAAGGAAAATTAAATTACTTTTACAGGCAACTAGTTGACCCACGCAACTTCGTTTGCGTCACAATTACTGCTCCGCTCCTATTAGTATTAGCGTGATGATATATAACCTATAGCCTTCCTCAATAAATGGGCTATCTAACACTGAAAGATTTTTTCTAATCGGACCAGTAGCTCCTCAGATTAGCGCGTTCAAGCAAACAAACAAATAAGCAACCTCTTCAGCTTTATATATTAGTATATTAGTAGTCAATAGCAGTTAATGACCTTTTCCTAAAATCTCTTCCTAGGAACCAGAACAATACAGTGTAACAATAATACAGTGGTGATTTTCTTTACTTTGTTGGGAATCACGACTAATCCTTACTTCCTTACTATAATATTATAAATGCGAATGTAACTCTGTCTGTCTGTCGCGCTTTCACACCAAATCTACTAAACCGATTTGAATGAAATTTTGTACACTGATAGTCTAGATAAAGCCTGAGAAAGGACATAGGCAACTTTTTATCCCGGGGGTATGTTCCCTATGGATCACGCGGACGAAGCCGCTGCCAAAAGCTAGTATCGTATAAAATGGCCTTTTTCATATTTGAAAAAGAAAACAACTATTATTTATAATTTGAATGATCTTTTGTTACACTTTAAGCCAAGTTGGTATCAGCTATTTGGGATCATTTACTTCTTCTTTCCGAGATAATTTAACGAAAATATTAAAAGAAAAAACCACTTTTTTATCAGTGTTTGCTGTTGCTAAGAACACAAACGTGTTCATTTAATATGTAAGAAAATGGCTGTAGTTTTCGTGCCAAATAATAGGGCTAAGTATTCTATTTAGGTCTTAATATATTCCTATCCTCCCGTTTATACATACGTATAAGATAATTTTAAACAAACACACGTTCGGAATCAACGAACCTTTGAATTCGAGTTGCTCATGCTTACAAATAGACTTTAGTAACGCGAAATGATTTTATTAACACTAGGGCAACAGAAAGAAAAAGAGATTTCTAAAAGTACAATTCCGATCTTGCCGAGCGCGTCGCGCGACTTCTACCAACAACAATAACGTGCGATCGTGACCGACTGCTTTGTATGGATACGACACTTACGCGACTTAGTCGCGCTTCCAATGAGCTTGTCCTGCGAGCAACCTGACGACCGCAAAGCTGTTGCGCGATGCCGCCGAAAAGCAGATGAACAGTGACGTTTCTTTCATACAAGGACGAATTAAGTTCGTAGAATGAAGTCGATATGCAAATAAAAACCCACCTATGTATGATGCAAGACTCCATTCAAATATATATAACACTAGTTGACCCACGCAACTTCGTTTGCGTCATAATTTTCATTACTGCTCCGCTCCTATTGGTCTTAGCGTGATGATTTATAGCCTATAGCCTTTCTCGATAAATGGGCTATCTAACACTGAAAGAATTTTTCAAATCGTACCAGTAGTTCCTGAGATTAGCGCGTTCAAGTAAACAAACAAACTCTTCAGCTTTATATATTAGTAATAGATTGTGAGAGAATAATGTTTGGGAAAAAACTGAAAATTTACAACTTGATGCCTTTATAATAATGTCAATGGTCAAATGGAGGAGCTCGTGGCTAGATAATAACAGCCGCACGGGTTGATCTTCAAGGTTAAGCAACGCTTGCCAAGGTTGGTCTGTGGATGGGTGACCATCTTAACATACCGAGTTTCCTCCGTGCCTCGGAAAGCACGTTAAGCCGTTGGTCCCGGCTGTCATTTGTAGATCTTTGGCAGTCGTTACGGATAGTCAGAAGCCAGTTAATCTGACTCCAATCTTGCCATGGAGTACCGTGTTACCCAGTTACTGGGTTGTGGAGGTCTGGTAGGCAGCCGCTCCGCGTAAAATACTGGTATTCAGCTAAATCCGGTTTGACCGGAAGCCGACCCCAATATAGTTGGGAAAAATGGCTAGGCAGATAAATAATGTCAATGGTCAGATGCTTCACAGACCAAAAAGCTACTGACCATCTAGCTAAGACACTGCAAAAGCGTCGACCCAGTATTGTCGCGCGCCTCTGTCGTGCGATGATTCGTTTGCCATGGGTCGTTTAGCAACAGGCGACCATGATCGCCTGGTCGTCTTGTCGCGATCGCCAAGATCGGAATCGTACCTTAACGGATGTATGTAAGGGTGCGGTTACTATGGTGTGATGTTTTCACTGTTCGATGTTATGGTGCGTTTCTTTTGAGTTTGAAAATTTTCATTTAGTAATTTATTTGAATGATCTTTTTTGGTTTGTAGTATAAAAATATAAATGATTACAATAAAAGTGTTTAAACACACTTTTATTGTAATCATTTATATATATATATATTTTTTTTTTATACTAGGAGGAGCTCGTGGCTAAATAATAACAGCCGCACGGGTCGATCTTGAAGGTTAAGCAACGCTTGCCAAGGTTGGTCTATGGATGGGTGACCGTCTTAACATAACGATTTTCCTCCGTGCCTCGAAAAGCACGTTAAGCCGTTGGTCCCGGCTGTCATTTGTAGATCTTTGGCAGTCGTTACGGATTGTCAGAAGCCAGTAAATCTGACTCCAGTCTTGCCAAGATGTACCGTGTAACCCAGTTAATGGGTTGTGGAGGTCTGGTAGGCAGCCGCTCCACGTAAAACACTGGTATTCAGCTGAAACCGGTTTGACTGGAAGCCGACCCCAATGTAGTTGGGAAAAGGCTAGGCAGATGATGACAATAAAAGTGTTTAAAAAATGTTAACAAAGTACAATCCTGAAAATAATGGAAGATAATAGGAACAATTTCAGTTTCAAAAAAATATGTTATAAATTTATTGATGTGGCTTCAAAACGCGAAAATTTGAAGGTCATTGAATATAACAAATTGACATGGTATTAAAAAAGGTCGGAACCTTATTTTTACCAAAAAACCTAATATTAGGGGATTTTTTCTTCGTTTTTATTTAGTGCGAGGACAATCGAGCATAATTTTGTGAAAAGTGAGTCGCGTATTTTGAGTTGCACAATGATAGTGCGCCTAATTCAACGTTTGTACATGATGTTTGTATCGTGCAAACCATAAAACATAATGTGTATTTACAAAACATTCAAAGATCATGTTAAAAAGAAAGAGAAGTTTGGTAAATCCACTAAATGAGGAAAGACTGATGAGTGGACAGTTCCTTCTATTGACGACTCATCCCGAACGCAATTCGGTTGATATAATGCGCGTGTCTTCCGTGCCTCTATGTGGCATTTGTATGTGAAACAGTGCCTGCTAGGTTTGCGGAACTTGTTCGAAAGGGTCACCGTGGCCTTAAGAGCAAGGGCATTAGGAGGAACACGGATGGGTTTTAGTCATTAAGAGTCTTTCACTCCCATTTGCTCCACCCAGAGTGGAAGGATTCATTTGATGATTTACAATCTTGAAATCAAAAGACATGTTTAGGTGATTATGATTTAATTTTTACAGCGAGTGGCTTCTTAGTTTCATGATCTTATCTTTGAACTAGTTGACCCATGCAACTTCGTTTGCGTCACAATTTTCATTACTGCCCCGCTCCTATCAGTCTTACAGTGATGATATATAGCCTACTACTAGCCTTCCTCGATAAATGGGCTATCTAACACTGAAAGAATTTTTCAAATCAGACCAGTAGTTCCTGAGATTAGCGCGTTCAAGCAAACAAACAAACAAACTCTTCAGCTTTATATATTAGTATAGATAAACTATGCTATACCAGTAGTTCCTGAGATTAGCGCGTTCAAGCAAACAAACAAACAAACTCTACAGCTTTATATATTAGTATAGATAAACTATGCTAGTAAGTGCCTATAAAAATGTGTATTCTTAAAGTTCTTTCAACCATGAAATAGCTGCTGCCTCGTACGCTCTGTGGTAAGGAACCAACCTATCCTTGGGAATCCTCTAGGGTTAGCAGCGTCATCAATTCAGCCAAAGTACGTCCACTGCTCGATATATGTCTCACACAAATGTCGCCACATCAACCAGTCCTTTGCGTCTCGTATCCAAGGTATTCCCGCGGCATTCACCGGGTCATCGGTTCACAATGTCCTTGTGTTCAACTGTGAGAGGTCTTTTGGTACTCAGGCACCACTTGAGAACCTTTTTTTAAAAAAAACAATTAGTCCGTTAGTAAATTTCGTAAAAATATTGGATACCTACGTATTTTTTTTTTGTTTTTTGCATGAGCATAATCAAAAAAGCCGGCCAACTGCGAGTCGGACTCGCACACGAAGGGTTCCGTACCATAAACCTTAACTTTTATTATTTGTTGTTACAGCGGCAATAGAAATATACAATCTGTGAAAATTTCAACTCTCTACCTATTACCTACCTATTGTTCTTGAGATATTGCCCGCTGACGGATGGACGGACGGAAGAACGGACGGACAGCGGAGGCTTAGTAATAGGGTTCCGTTGGATACCCTTTGGTTACGGAACCCTAAAAATTAATAAATGCCAAAAGGCCAACTCTCAAAAACATACAAGTCGCAATAGTCTCGGAGACAGTCAATCTCAAAACTTGTCAAAATGTAAGGAAGTTGGCAGAATGCAACTTCAATGTGAACTCAAAAGTTTCATAAAAATACGGAAAATGGGGACTCTGGTGCAAAATGTGTGCGAAATACTGCAATTTATTTATCACGCAATACAGTTATAACTTTTTAATTAACTTTCTGCAGTCGACTTCTACGAACGGTAACGAAGGCTTTTCAGATTTCCACGTAATTTTATTTCTGCTCAAACTTTGAGAGAGAAAAACACTAGAATATTTTGAAGAACATACCTACTCGGTATAAGTTATTTTTAGGGTTACATATTCATTTGCAATGCGGTGTAATAATGCAGGGTCAGTCAAGGTGACAGTAATTGCACTTGGCATTTCACTTCATATTCTTCAAAAAACATAATAATTGATTCAACCGCAATGCAGTATAATTTGTTCAGATTCCAACACTGATACCATCGTTTGCAAAAGCTTCGTGACAAAACTAATAAATCGGAGCCCTCTTATAGTTTCAGACTTATATTACTTAAACGCGTTGTTACGGGACCATTAAAAATAGTTTATAGACCAAACGCTTCCTTATACCCTGTTAAACTACATGTTTCTTTATTAGATAATTTTTTGTTATTTTTACTTGATTGTTATGCGGATGTAATGAATGTTCTACTATTTTGTGGCCCATAAAATCTAACAGGCTTCTGGTAATCAGATAAAGCTCCTACGAAAATTAAGTTACCTATAGGTTCAGGGAAGGGTGATTTTGGCCAGTCCTAGCAAATTATTATAATTTGTAATGTCTAGCCATTATGAGTTACTACTGTTTAGTGTCAAGAGGAGCTCGTGGCTAAATAATAACAGCCGCATGGGTCGATCTTGAAGGTTAAGCAACGCTTGCCAAGGTTGGTCTGTGGATGGGTGACCATCTTAACATAGCGAGTTTCCTCCGTGCCTCGGAAAGCACGCTAAGCCGTTGGTCCCGGCTGTCATTTGTAGATCTTTGGCAGTCGTCACGGATTGTCAGAATCCAGTAAATCTGACTCAAGTCTTGCCAAGATGTACCGTGTAACCCAGTTAATGGGTGGTGGAGGTCTGGTAGGCAGCCGCTCCACGTAAAACACTGGTATTCAGCTAAATCCGGTTTGACTGGAATCCGACCCCAATGTAGTTGGGAAAAGGCTAGGCAGATGATGACTGTTTAGTGTCATAAAACAACACTAGCAAAACGAAGTGGTCCAAGAATTTTGTCTTGCGACAGAGTAGGAAGCTCTTTGACTTTTGTTTTTAGGATAGTACCTACATTATCAAATAATTAATTCCGCTCTGGGAGGAACAGAAGGGAGTGTCAGACTCTTACTGACTAAAACCCATCCATGTTCTTCGAAATGCCATTTGCGTTCCAGGGTAGCGGTGACTCTTTCGAAAAAATTTCGCAAGCCTGACAGAGGAAGCTCATCCTTGCCTTATCGTTCTCTGCACAACTTGTCTCACGCACGTACTTTGTTGTTTGTTTTTTTTTTTTGAAGTGGAAACTTCTTTAGCGGCGGTGTGCAGTTTTTGGTCATCGGTAAAAAATGTTATCTCGCGTCAGGACACGTGACCCTGATCGAAAACGCGTGAGACGGTCACGTGTCAGGACACGTGACCTGATCGAAAATTCGTAAGATGGAGGAAAAGAAGCACGTATTCAAGTTTTCAATTCTGCTGGCACTCCCGGAGTGCAACCCGTTGTTTTTTTTATCTGTGTTGTGTTAACGCTAGTTATAAGAACAAGTAACAAAATGAACTACATTGTTGTCCAAAAACATACAAAAAGAATGTCTTGCCACTTTCTCTCGTCTTCATCGGCATCGCTTTCTGAAATTTGGTAGCTGTTCAGAAATAACTTTTACTCAGCTTTCATCTACTGCCCAATCATAAAGAATTATTTCCCCACATGAGCATATTCAATAAACTATCAAGTTACCTCTGATATCGAACTAAAACGCTTTCCGTGTGACCACCCACTTTCCAGTCTGATAAATAAACAAAAGATAAACGTACAATGTAGGTACTTAACAGCTGTCATGCCGTTCGAGTCGTAGACTGCTGGAAATAGGTCATCGTGTCACAACTTACGCATGTTACGGTATAGTGTGACTGAAACACAATGCGGCAAAGTATCGGAACAAATAAGGTTAAAGTATCGGAACTATTCTACTATTTTTTTTTTCAAATTTCGTTTGCATCATCAGTTGCAATCTGTCCAAAATGTATGGAAATTGAAGCTTTTTTGACTGGTGCAAAAATGCGAATGAGAAACGAATATGACGTTGCTAAAATGTTAGTAGAATTGGCTCGATAGCTGTCTGTCGATTTTCGAGGTTAAGCAATGCTTGCCGAGGTCAGTCCATGGATGGATGACCATCCAATACTTACCGAAACTCGGAACCAAAAATACGGTAAGCCGTAAGTGTAGACTGTCATTTGATATTTGAAGATCTTTGAAAGTCGTAACGGAATTCCTGACACCAGTCTTGCTATAGTAGGTGCCAAATAAATATGCAGTCATGGTTATTGACATACATATATTGACTTTCTAAAAATCAAAAACAAAAATAAAGACATAAAGCTGTTCTAAATCGGTTCATAACTTATTGTTTGGGTATCTACGAAGGTATATTGTTGAAAGGTCGATGTACTTTATTGCACGTTTATCTGGCCCCGACCATACTGGTTCGTTTTGAAAAAATATTTTATTGTTGGATAGCCAATTTATCGAGGAAGGCTAAAAGCTATATAATATCACGCTACGACTTATAGGAGTGGAGCATTAATGAAAAATGTGACGCAGGCGAAGTAGCGGGTCAGCTAATTATTAATATATCTACGAGATACCTGTATAGAGTGGGTTCTAAAAATAACCGAATAGAAGTCAACTAATCTCGTATTCTATTCCGACTCACACTTCACAAGATCGATACTAATGAAGTATTAACGTGCTAATAAAACCTTCACAGAAATCGACTTCATCGAAAATTGCTCAAACAAAAAATAGGAAACACTGAATGTTTGATTCTAGCGGGTACAGACGGCGACACAAGTCATACATGGTAATATGTAAGAATGGGAGAGAATAATAGTAAAGTACTGAACATTGACAGGGGAAAATTGTAAAAGAAAAGGTAAACACCTTTTAGGTGCTGAAAAATAATGCAGGACGATAATGACGTAAGGGTTATTACGAGTAAATAATTAGCTTTTGCCCGCGACTTCCTACATGCATATCTCGCTTTTTAGGGTTCCGTACCCAAAGAGTATCCAACGGAACACTATTATTAAGCCTCCGCTGTCCCGGGAGTATGATTCCTAAGGATCACGCGGGCGAAGGCGCTGGCAGAAGCTAGTTTGTTATAAGAACAAAAACAAGTTATTAATATTTTTATCAGTGGCTTCGTCTCCTGTTAATAAACCTTTTTTGCAGACTGTACACTCTAATGGAACTATTTCGGGAACTCACCTCCAATATTTTACCTCATAAACTATGAAAGACAACGCTATCGTCAGCCCTTCATCAAACTATGTGAACAATGTTATGCAAATAGGACAAGTCAATATGAATTTTACAAGCAGCGCTGTAGAAAAATATTGTTGAATCGAACATGTTGAAGGAGAGGTACTATCGTTTTGTTGGAATTTTGATTTTGTTATAATTACGAAGTGGGTAAAAAAGTCCATTGATTCATCATCGAGTCATTTGTTAGCATTTTTTTCCTCACGATATTTTATAGAAACTGGCAATTCCTTATTTTTGGAAAGAACCAATTTGAATAAAAAATAATAAGCATACGCATGAAATACTTAGCTCTAAATGGTTAATTAAGAAGTTGGTGAAGTGATTTATCACATGCTACAGAAAACTGCTCTATCTCTCATCATCATCACCATCTGCCTGCCTAGCCTTTTCCCAACTACATTGGGGTCGGCTTCCACTTAAACCGGATTCAGCTGAATACCAGTGTTTTACGTGAAGCGGCTGCCTACCAGACCTCCACAACCCATTAACTGGGTAACACGGTACATCTTGGCAAGACTGGAGTCAGATTTACTGGCTTCAGACAATCCGTAAAGACTGTCAAAGATCTACAAATGACAGCCGGGACCAACGGCTTAACGTGCTTTCTGAAGCACGAAGGAAACTCAGTATGTTAAGATGGTCACCCATCCACAGACCAACCTTGGCAAGCATTGCTTAACCTTCAAGATCGACCCGTGCAGCTGTTATTATTCAGTCACGAGCTCCTCTATCTCTGTCTTTCTAAATTCTCTTTTGATGAAACATCGAATGAAATACCGTGACGAGTGAAGCCTCCGAAGTTATGCTTATCATGCCCCTGATTATTACGGAAGAGTAAAAAGGCGCTCTGGTGCACTCCGCTGCTACTGAGAAATAACAGATTAAAAAACTCAATAACAATTTAGCCAACATGGGAATCGAATCTAGGTCCTCATGATTAATAGTATCTAGCGCAAATTTACCAGTGTGGAGGTCATTAGTCATTTTGCATCATATTCCAATAAGGCTTTTATTTTACTATAGAAGTCCAGTGTCCAATAATAATTAATTTCAGTTAAATAAAGACTACCTGTTAAAAAATCAGCATTGTATTAAATTGTGGTCAGATAAAACTCACGTGAAAATGTAGCTACAATTTTGCTGGATTAAAACTTATTGCTCAAAGATAAAAGCAGGTGTTTCGAGCTTTTAAAATTACATTTGAAAAGCCTACAAAAGGTAAATTGAAATGGTTGAATTTACTTTTATTTTACGAATGAATAGTTACTTTAACTAAGTACATAGTAGACACTAGTTTTCACTGTAAGGATTACCAGGTTTTTAACTTTTAGTAAAGTAGGAATCAAAGTTTTCATCAGAATAAAGATTTCTGTATGGTTTATGTAGCATTTATATGCAGCTGCTTAAAGACACGTACATCAATGGTCTGAGCCACTGTCGTAGTACCTGCGACACGACAATTACTCAGATTGATTAAGCCAAAATCTTTGGTACTTCCTTGGCATCGTCGGTGGAACTCCCAAAAATATATATAGCACTTTGCGCGTTACGTTTTTTTGAACACAGAGGGCAACGTGTGCAGTATAGCGGAATTTGTGACTCGGCTTTACATCTACGCCCTACCGTTGATCCGTCAAGGTAGTCCCACTTTGCAAGCTACGACTTCCAAATAGACCATGGAAGGTTTGTAGCGGTATCAATGCCGCCACAAGAAAAAACTATCGAAACGAAATTTGTATGGCAACAAAAAGAGCCGCAACGCCATCTTTTCTACCAGCAGCGAACGACAAACAAAACCCTGCATCGTGGTATCAGAGTTTTCTGTGCGATTTGAACAATGCAACAGCCAAATATCAACTATCAGGCAGTTGCCCACCAGACACAACAACCTTCCAGTCGGAGGATCCTCCCTTTTCTATGGAGATTTTCGGGACTTTACCCTCTGTTCCGCATACCTCTTAAGGTCGCTTCCCTGCGGGAAGGTGCTTTGGAGATTGTTTTTCTATTTTCAGAGCTAATCCAGAATAATTTTCATGAAATGAAAATCCATGTCAATATTTAAGAAACACTTAAAGTTACATTATATTTAGAGCGAGCGCACCTTACATTACATAACACATCTAGTTTCACGCGTTCCGTGTATTACTTACTCTACATTTTCCGACTATCTATGTTATATGTACCTATTGTAGCGAAATAAAAGATGTTATCGCATAAAACACGTATCATATAATTTTGCTTTAAAAAAAAAATGAAATCAAATGTAAGTATAAAAAATATAAAAACAGTCAAATAAAAATACACTAAAATATTACGTACTGGTGAGTAAAAATTTTAATTTTGAAGCAAAAAATAATGCAAAAGGAATCGGTAACGGTTTTAAATTTGTTAGCGAAACTACCTTTAAGTAAGCGAACTTCTACACCTTCAGATAGTGATTGCAATCAATACTGAAATTTGGAAGCGCCTCAAGTTACAAATATGAGTTGACTTTGCAACTCTTAGACAATCTGCAAATAGGAAATAACCAGGAAAAACAAATTAATAATAGGAAAGAAATGCAAACTAATAACATCAACAAAATTTAAATATGTATTTTTAAATAAAATGCGTGGATATCCCGGAGATCGATGGATCGATGTTCAACTAGATCACGTTTTCTAATAGAACTCTGAACTATGTTGTATTGCTCACGGTTACTAGGAAAGAATCTCCATTATTACGGGAGGTAGACCATGGACCGTGGATTGTAGACCTTGGACCGTAGACCGAAGATTGAAGACCGATACCGTCGGCTGCGATCGGTATCTATAGCAAATAACGAAATATGAGCGACGTAATTCTCGAACAGAAATTCTAATAAAGAAAGGAAATATTTACGTACCGGTCTTGTGTTTAAATAAATAAACCTTCTTATGTTTCTGATGGTTTTGAATTCACTTCTGGGACAAGAGACAAAATTTATTAAATACTGAAAAATCATCAGATCCAAAAAAGAAACAACCAAAAGCGAGAAATACATACCTTGAAGAAATTTTATATAAAAAACTTAGTACATCGAAACTGGGTAGGTACTTTATGATTAATTTACAATAAGTATTTAATTTACCTGATTCAAGATAAAATTGTCATTTAAAATTCAATCCAAACGTTCACCAGATACTCAAAATATTTTTTTTGACTAATATTCCTTTGACATTTCTGAAGGAATCGGAACTTGAATTCCTTTTGTTCTTAAGAAAAAATACTGTCCACAACAAAAGAGGTTAAATCAAGAACAAAGAGTTTAAAACAGATAAAACTATTATGCAGTATACACAATGCTGCACTATGTTATAAATTCTGTTTTGCCAAAACTGTACGTAAATCAGTGCTTTTTTGTATACTTACTAGTTAAATAATTCTCGTTTAAGTGAAATTTCTTATTCATTAAGAAATTTCTTAGATATTTCAAACCCGAAATATAATTTCAAACTCAGCGTCAAATTTCTGTATTCGGAAGCATTAAAGTAGAAATTCATAATAAAACAAAAAATAAGATTTTTAAAATTTTATTTCATCGTGATAGTAAATAGACGTAAGGATGTAAATATTAATTGTACAATATACTTAATAGACCTTTCATAATGTACATTAAAATTATGAGCATTTATAATTATTACAATCGTGATCATTCAGAGATATGTACAACTTCAATTAGTAAAACTATAATACGGTATGCATTCTAATATCATGTAAAAGCTACACTAGTATTTTAAATTACAAAATAATTTTAATGGTGTAACATCTAAATTTTTAGCTTTAAGTATAAGTATTATTATAATTTTAGAACATCGTCGAATCGTGTAAAGTAAAGGAAATTTGTAATATTCTAAGATCCCGGAGCCCCCAGACGTTATTCAATAATTGCTCATCGGCAAAATGTGTGGGACACATCTAGTAGTGTTGGTATATGCTATGAACGTACGCAAATCTGCTAGCTTGGGCCAACGCGCGACGCATTTTTTTTGTATGTACTTACATACAATTACAAAATATGAAATTGAGGATTTTTTTGCACCCACCCAAACCCTAGCCGACTCTATTTTTTTGTTATTTAAATCAAAATTTTGTGGGCCAGAAAAAAATATAGCAAAATTAGTGTGCGAGAGATGGAAAAAGTACAATCATTTGAGCCCTGACTCCAGAACTAGGATGATCCTGGTCTTCACACAAATAGTGAACAAGCAAATTGTGAACGTACAAGCAGACTCGTGGAGTGGACTCACTCGAGGTAGCGAGCCCTCTTAGAATTTTATAATTATTTATTAGGTGTTAGAATTATTGTTTAATTATTCGTTGTTTAACATAATTCCTTAAAACAAATTTATAAAAAGATAAAGGTTTTAATCTTCTGTACCTGTAAAGGCCCAAGATAGCAGTTATGCGTACGTTCAAAGCGATAATACCCATTTATTTTCAAACATTAGACTCATACATTCTCTTAGATATTTTGAATACCAGCTGATTGAATATTCAGCTGAGGAGCTTGTGGCTAAAGAATAACAGCCGTACAAGTCAATCTTCAAGGTTAAGCAACGCTTGCCAAGGTTGGTCTGTGGATGGGTGACCGTCTTAACGTACCGATTTTCCTCCGCGCCTCGGAAAGCACGTTTGTAGAACTTTGACAGTCGTTACGGATTGTCAGAAGCCAGTAAATCTGAATCCAGTCTTGCCAAGAAATACCGTGTTACCCATTTAATGGGTTGTGGAGGTCTGGTAAGCAGCCGCTCCACGTAAAATGCTGGTATTCAGCTGAATTCGGTTTGATTGAAAGCCGACCCCAATATAGTTGGGAAAAGGCTAGGCAGATGATTCTCATATGTATTTTGATATTAAGAAAATAAGTAATGTCTGGGGACTTTAAGATCTTGCTCTATGAAACCTTGAGGCCCATTACAGAATATATTATTTTATTTTTAACTTTTTCATTTTAAACATCGGATCATAACATCTGTAAACAGGCTCAGAATAAATACACAAAAGCTAATTTAAGATGATATGAAAAACATGGCAGAAAAGGTAAAAGAAAAGAGAAACATCGATTAAGGATTGGCACAAGACAACTTCAATCATACACAGATTTTTTTTAAAACATCTGAAGAATCCTGTTCCCTTATAAACAAGTCAGAATTATGAAAACAATGTTCTAGACAGGTCTTAATATTAATTTTACAGTAAAAATCTACACTCGAGAACCGATTTGCGATATGACACTCTTTTTAATTTCTGGAATCGATTCAAAATATAGATAAATCTTTCTTTATAATATTTCAATGTATTGCATCCCATACATTAGCTGGTTTATGAACTAGAAATTCTTTTATAGCTAAAATTTTTTCATACTTCTATTAATTTTTTTTTTTTGTGAATATAAAATATGCTAGATATAATCTTAAGATATTTGCTACTCATAATTATTGACTCATACGGAAACCAATACAAAATTAAACTCTGTACATTTATCATAATTATTCTACATAATCTATTAATCAGAAACTTTTATATTTTTGTATAATTTCTACGATTTGGGATTAAAATTGACGACTATGATGTAACATCCTATTAAATACAATTATTTTTTTAAACGTTGTTTGGAAGGTTTTTAAGAAATAAAAAATATTGAGATGAAATTAGGAAAGCTACAATTAGGGTCAAAATTATTTCCTACTAAAATGGAAACTCTACTTTCTATAATCTGCTCCAGTAGAGACACAGTTCAGCAAAGTACTCAAGAGCACAGTCTCTGAATTTTCTTTTTGTAAACAAAAGCAACTCAATATTTCTAAGGTTTGTGCAACACACTAATATTCAAAATTGATGAAGGATTAAATCTATAAATAGTGGAGGGAATAATATAGTCTTAGCTTTGAAATAGGTATTATTATTCCAAAATTTTATTTATAGGATTTGGAAAAACTCCGTGATTTGGATATAAGGCCTACTGTGACATGTCTGTCCATCTGGTCCCCAATCACCAGTACAGATTCATAAATTTAGAAAATAAACAGTTATTTAAATTCAATATAGACTTATTTTATCGATTCATTAATTAGTGCCTTTACTATTCCTAATTATTTACAAAAATGTGGATTAATGTTAATAAAATAGGTGCTGAGATATAATTGACATTTTAAAAATATATGTTGGGATTTTCGATATGATTCCAAAAATAAAAATATACAGGTTGTGCTCCAAAACTAACAACTATAGATTTTGGTTGTATATTAGGTTCGAATTATTTTAGAGAAAAAACATAAATCGTGGGCGGAGTAAAAGGATTAATTAATACAAAAGATTAAATACTTGATATATTACACACATTTATAAGTAGGTAAGTTTTATACAGAAATCTGCTACAGATACTTCCCATCATACAGAATCCCCTTACCAATACAATCTTACACACTAACACACCATGTGCAGGTAATACATTTCATTGGACCAAAGTTCAACCTTCAAATCATTTCATAGATTCTACCGCTACATAATTATACTAGATACATGCAAAATGTTTTCATACCTACATGTAATACAAAATTTTTTGCATTATTAATACACTCACAGTGAACTAGCAACTAAATTAAATGAAAAAGTCTAAGACACTGCAGATTATTATTTTATACATCATAATTTAGATTTAGATTTAGACGATACTTACATCGAAATTGCTTATGATATAATTTTATAGACACTTCCAATAAAGTTAAAAGTGGCACTGTTATATTATTAGTAACGTTATTGTGCAGTCCTTACACTATCAAGGTGAATTAAAAGTCTAATCGCGATTTCTTAACACTCAATAGACACGGGAGATTAAATACAAAAATATCAATGTTAGGATCAATAAAAACACACCACGCTAAGCTATGGTCCCTCAACAAGACACACAAATAGAACTTCAGCGGAAAGTCTTTGAAATTCGTTGTGACGCCGAAGAGTCTGAACCCATTCAAGAACACACACTATCACAAAAGGAAAAGTTTATATAGTCCAGTGCAGTGCGATGCTGGTCAAGTCATCAGCTTAGGGACTTTGTGCAGGGCTGGGCCATGGTGGCCTAACCTTTTCCAGCACGTATTTCAGCTGGAAACTGGTGTGGAAATGCTACAGATACTCATCTATCTGATCGTAGTCTTCGTCTGGGGGCGAGGGGCCAGATACTGAGAGGATCGGTAGTCCGAAGTGTTTGACAGTTTCGACACTGCCACTGATGCTGTCATCCGATTTGGCTTCTTCATTGATAGTGTCCTCTCTTGGATGTTTGCCTTTGCACAGCCGCTCTGATGAGTCGCTTAGTGCTGTTAAAGGTATGTTGTCGGCTGATCTGTAAGTTGATATTTAGGTGAATAAAAATTGTAACAAAAAATCTGATAGTGTCATCAGAGGTTTTTTTTATTCGGGAATGCTTAGAAATTCTAATATTTTGATAGACGTTTCGATAGTATGAAGTATAATTTGTTTCCTTTATTTTGTAGTTGTAGCCTTTATTTTAAAAACCACATGTTTAACAAATTGACTGTTGTTTTGTGATCAACACTGGCAAGCCAAGCATACCTATTAAAAGTTAGGACTATCACGTCTTTTCCAGTCAACAAGTCTCGGATTATTTGCACTAGGTTATTTTTTATAACCAGTATTTTTCTAAAGGACAAAACTTGAGAACACTGGATACTTACCTGGCTTTGCGACAAAGTTTAGACTGAGAGCCGTGTCGCCTCAGAAATTCGCCAGCATCAAACCCTGGGAAGCCCCCAGCCGGCTCGGCTGACACGAAGATTGCCGAATTCACCCGAGGTCGGCTACATCGGGCCAGTAACCGCTCCTCACACTCCAAGCTCTGTGTATGCGTATGTGACCACCGCATGTGCTGTAATGGAGAAAAATACTTTTAGGATATGGTAAACTACACAAAAAACCTTTACTACGGAGAAAAACTCAACTCTGTGTAGTAATTGGCCCAATTCCGTGATCTAAAATCTCTATGGCTATAAAGAAAACAACAATATAAAAAAGTGAAAGTGTTTAAATTTTAATAAATACAAGAAATAAACCATACATAGTGCTCAAAAGCATTCCAATAGTGAAAAAAACTCCGTTGTGAGTAAAAGTTAAGTGTTGTTGTCTTGTTTGTTGTTGTTGGTTGTTGTTGTTAAAGTATTACATAGGAAGTAACAGTGATGCTGCAAATTTTTGACGTCTGAATAAAATAATCATCTTTATATCATTCCAAACGGAAACAATAAAGAAAGACTCGAGGTTAACATAACTCCAAAAAATGATAAAACGATTTTTATAATTAGAACAAAGGGACTTTACAAACAAAAAAATTGGATGTTCTAAGAACGATATAAATCAGCATACAAATGTAGATTATTTCAAACATTGTGTTTATGTGACAGTGTGGATCAAGAAAATGTAAAAGTGAAGAATAAAATAGAAAATAGAAGTGAAACATTGAAAAAGGATTGTACAATATATAAAAACAATTTGTCGTATTGAATTTAGATAACAAGTTCTGAACAAGATCCTTTTACCGTTGTGGTATAACTTCGAGACGAAAGTTTCTAGTTCACCCGCATAATACTTACCAAGATAAATTCAATTTCTGTTCAGTTCTGCTATTCTCTAAACATCGCTGTTAAACTCAAAGGGACGAGGTGCGAATCCGCTATGACATCAAAATTATGATTTGTTTTTAGTACAAGCAATTTCTCCTAAAGACCTATTTTCGTTCTCAAAAAGTGTTCAAATACTAATCACAAAATCATCTGAGCGGCAATAATGTCAAAAACTTTCCAAAATATGAGAAAACCGAGACTCGCTAGACAATTATATTAGCAAATGTGATTCTCGACAGTCCAAAATACATCCTACAAAGAATTGATCACGTGAAATTTAGCAACAGCGTCATTCAATCTCACACACCTTTTTGGCGTATTGACAATCGCCTATGTCACGCTACCACTGACAGATGACCCCGACATAGGATCTCATGGCTGCGTCAGCGAATGCTGTTCATCATCATCAACATTTCAGCCAATATCCGTCCACTGCTGAACGTAAGCAACGACCATCCCGGTCTTGAGCAGTCCGCATCCAGCCGCTGCAAGCCATTTTCTTTAAATCATCAATCCATTGCGCCGCAGGGCGTCCCACATTACGTTTTCCCTTAAGCGGTCTCCACTCTAATACATGTCTGCTCTATCGAACGTCTGTCCGTCTGCAGACATGCGGCCCACATCCATTTCAGCATGCTGATTCTACACAGAATGTCGGTGTCTTTAGTTCTCTCAAAATGCTGTTATCGTTGCTGAATACTGGGCCAAATATAGAATTTAATTTTTTTGCTACCGACACGCTAAGAAGAAGACTGGGAATGTCAATTGTTTAGAGCCTCCATTTTTTTTACGTTTTTTTAATGAAAAATCATACAGAGTTGTCATTTAATCCTAAACTCGCCAAACTACTGCGTTTGATGGCGAGAAGCGCTCTTTTACATAACAGTAAACGACCTTATAAAGAGATAGTGTTAAATAAGGATTCAAACATTCTTAGTAGTTATAAAGTTTAAAATGTATGTATCCTACAGTTTTCATTACTTTTCAATTTCATTTATGAAGTCGTCTAGACTCCATAAATGTTTAGATACGAACGGTTTTATCTTCGTAAGAATAATACTAGCATACGGTTTAGAAAGTTCAGTTTAATACGTTTAGCATAAATGACAAGATCTATTGGTACTATGTTTACACTTCTGACTAGTTCATTGCCAGTTAAGAAAAACCCAAGTATCATGTAAATTAGACAGAAAACTTAATCGTGTATGACTGGCACAAAGTAAGCTAAGAAAAACAAGATCGTATTATTGAGCGCTTTTCTTCGCGTGCCTTCAGAACGTCATCACAAAAACATGCTACACTCGTGACATCAACAAACCCACGATTCAAAGTGAAAACACACTTCGCATTCAAATAACTCAAATCAAAAATTTAATTATCCTTAACTTAAAGACATAAGGTTCAATTTTGCATGGCAATATTCTTAAGTTCTCGAGGCTACTTGTCATTGTAAGACACGCGATTCTAGAGTTTTGTAAGGTAAAGTCCTGTTTGGATAAATGTGTTTGTCTAAAGAAATGTTGGTAAGGATTTAAATTCGTGATAATCAAAGGAAAATCGTTTTTATGTACTTCAGTGAGAACAGCGATGATACAAGTCAGACATTGTATAGCAACGTAAGCCGAAAGCTGTAGGGTGTAATTTTGAAAATGTTTAAAGGCTTTGATCCATACAAATTGGCTTCGATCCTATATAAATCTTGTTCTGCAGATAGAATTTTTTTGCATGGTCCCACGCTAGTCTGTCAAAGGCATTTTTTTAAAGATGTCATCTAATGACTCCTTACGCACTGGGCGGAGCAGATGAGCAGACTTTTACTGACAAAAACCCATTCGTATTCCTCTTAATACCCTTTATCTTCCAGGACCATGGTGACTCTTTTGACCAAATTCCGCTACCCTGACAGTCTGCCAAAGCCGAAGACGGGAATTCCATTTCTTTACAATGTAGATACTTATAATTTCTTTTCCTATGAATGAGGTCAAGATCTATGACTAACTTACTAGGTAAGATAGAAACATTCAGCTGGGTTTAAATATACGCATCATTGCCCATTTTTCCTTCAGCTTTTGTCTGTTTATTTCAATGTCTGCCTATTCTCAAGAAGATACGGTTTGATGACTTTGAATAGAGATTTTCTTTCCTTTTGTGTTTATGGTATGATATTATAGTAAATTTATTTTCTCTCTTTCTTCGACTATTTTCTTTGATTTTTCCGTTTTCTTAAATCACAATGCGAAATGTGTTTGGCAAAAAAATATTCTCAGTTTTCAGTTTCGAAAAGATTTACAACCCAGCCGTAACATAACATTAAAGTGTAAACTTTCACTTTCACTATTAAAAAAAACATGTAAGTACTGTAACAAACACGTCCTTAACGCTACAGGGTGTTTTAAACTTTTATTATTTGCCTATTACGGTCGCGTGCAACTTCAACAATGGAAATGTGGGGCAAGGTTTTGTTTAAATTTTTTATTAAACACCGTTTCACCTGGCTTTATTTACATCGACGGATGACTGACCTGGGTTTACAGTTTGTTATTTTGTCCTAAAAAACTTAACCTTTACGCTTTTTTAAACAAACGTGTGAAGTTTTTATTAAGTTCTATAAATGTTTTTTTTAGATTTATAGCGTATGTTTGCGTGTCTTGTGAATGGAATGTGTGTTTGAATAAAAAGTAGGTGTGTTTTTAGTATAGGAACGTGTAAATATGTATTTTACTTTGCTAAAGGGTTTATCTTTTACTTTTTTTGGTTTCAGCAAAGCTTTTGAACTTTTTGACCTTTCAATATAACAGAAATCACCCAGACTTAGCCTCACAGATTCGCGATGACGCGCAATATGGCCGCCACAGTTGAGCGGATAAACGTAATTATTTTAAAAAAGATGTACTCTAAAAATGAAAAATAAATCAGGATAAATAATTATGTATATTTCAATTTATTTTTGGCAAAATACTTTTCCCTGGAAGCAAAAATTAAAATAATTAATTTTACATTCTCATATAATTTTAATAAAAAATACTGATGTTTACAATGTTTGTTAACAATGTAAGCAATTATGCGATAGTGATATAGGAATCCTGCAGTATATAAGTAAAACTTCACAAATATTGTAAATTGGACTGTCATGCTTCATTGATTGCTTTTTCTAACATTGCTTATCATAATAGCCTTCATCTACTTACATTTTAATTGAACAACAACTTATATCTACCACATTTAGAGCTATTTATTTAAATTAGTTTTTTTTTATTGCTGCCGTATTACAGCAACTGAAGCAATGCATATTTTAGCTCAATTATAACGAACAAACGAGCATTAATTTATGACAAAAGGCTTAAGAATCACGAACTGAATTTTAATTAATAATAAACATTTTACAGTCGTTATAAAGGGCGTTTTTATCAAGTCATTAAAATTATACTTCCGACAGTAAATTACTCAACAAATTGTTTGAAGCCGAGTATTTCAGGGAAATTATGTACTTTTATAAGTGTTTTACATTATGTATTCTTTATTAACGCTGTAAAGATTTCTCGGTTAATGATTTTATAGCGCACGTATTTTGACTGCAAATTTTTAGGAGTAATTAAGCTAATTAATGGATTTTACGCTTAAGGAGAATGTCGTCATAATAATAATAATTGGAAAAAAAAATTACTTGTTTGTCTTGTAGAAACTTCATTCTGAGTTTTATTTACCTAGGGAAGAAAACTGCGTTTTACTCAGCACAAGCTATTTAAGTCAATCGAGAAAAATGGATTGCCATGTCCTCGGCAATGACCGTTTCTATTTATTTACTTCCGACGTTTGAATCCCTCTCTTTGTTACTGTTATGTGTAGTTTATAATAGGCTAGCTTTTGCCCCCGACTTTGTACGCGTATATCCCGTTTTTTGTCTCGTTCCCGTGAGAATTTCGGAAAATCCTCCCTACACTACCTGCCAAATTTTAACTTTCTATGACCAGTAGTAATTTGAAAGCTTTGAAGCATTTTGGGGAATGTGCGACGGTATTGCATAAAATTCCGCCAAGCCCGTTCCATCATCGGACCACAAGACGAACGGCGATGCGCCACCGGTACATGGCGGACATCCCACCCACGCGCACAAACCGTTTTGGGAACACATTCATAATGCGTACAGCTAAGGTGTGGAATTCCCTGCCGGAGTCTGTGTTACTCGATAGCTACAACCTGGGAGTCTTTAAGTCAAGAGTGAATAAGTTACTTCTACGCAAACGTACTCCATCTTCGACCACATCATCGCTTACCATCAGGTGAGATAGTGGTCAAGCGCGTGCCTATCAATAGTAAAAAAAAGCTACGATCAAATTAAAAAATATATTTTTCGGCTAAAATCAAAGTAAAAAATCTTGTCAAATGCAACGACCACATCATTACATTTGATAAGATTTTTTAATAATAAAGATGTTTTTGACAGATTGTTACTAACATTAAAATGCGAAACGTTTCATATACAACCTGTACTTAACAATAAACGCGATACCTCATAAGGGGTCATTGAACTCTTTATTATGAACCACTTTCACTATGGGACCAACAAAGAAATCGATCGCCTAGAGCGGAAGGAGTCATTTGATGATTTCCCATCCTTAAAAAAAAAAAAAGGATGGGTGACCATCTTAACAAACGAGTTTCCTCCGTGCCTCGGAAAGCACGTTAAGCTGTTGGTCCCGGCTGTCATTTGTAGATCTTTGGCAGTCGTTACGGATAGTCAGAAGCCAGTAAATCTGACTCCAGTCTTGCCATGAAGTACCGTGTTACCCAGTTAATGGGTTGTGGAGGTCTGGTAGGCAGCCGCTCCACGTAAAATACTGGTATTCAGCTAAATCCAGCTTGATTGGAAGCCGACCCCAATATAGTTGGGAAAAGGCTAGGCAGATGATGATGAATGATGAGTACAATGACCCCGTAAGAGGTATTGCGTAAATATACACGTTGAATATGTATATTACCACTCTTATAATATATTATACTAGTTGACCCGCGCAACTTCGTCTGCGTCACAATTTTCATTACTGCTCCGATCCTATTAGTCTTAGCGTAATGAAATATACCCTATAGTCTTCCTCGATAAATGGATTATCTAACATTGAAAGAATTTTTCAAATCGGACCAGTAGTTCCTGAGATTAGCGCGTTCAAGTAAACAAACAAACAAACTCTTCAGCTTTATATATTAGTATAGATGAGTTCGCCTAATCTTACCCTATCGCCTAATCTAACATAAGCATTCCTAAATCTTAATACAGCATTCTAAATACAATTTAACAAAGCAACACACGTGAAACTATAACAATGTGAAGGTAACTCAATTTGGAGAACCTAATCCGAAACTGATCTTAATTTATCGTTCATAACTTCATAATTATACACCGCATGGACCATCCAACTCATTCTGAAGTGAATTCGGAACACTTATTAGTACATTGTTTAGAGTTTACAGGAAATTCAATTACTAAGTATATGTAAAGGCTAGCAAGCTTTTGCTACAGTGGAAGTATGTAACAGTACTTCCAGTAAGTTATAATTTATTATAAACTATGCTTCAATCATCATCATCATCTGCCTAGCCTTTTCCCAACTATATTGGGGTCGGCTTACAGTCAAACCAGATTCAGCTGAATACCAGTGTTTTAGGTGGAGCGGCTGCCTACCAGACCTCCACAACCCATTAACTGGGTAACACGGTACTTTTTGGCAAGACGAGTCAGATTTACTGGATTCTGACAATCCGTAACGACTGCTAAAGATCTACAAATGACAGCCGGGACCAACGGCTTAACGTGTTTTCCGAGGCACGGAGGAAACTCGGTATTTTTAAGATGGTCACCCATCCACAGACCAACCTTGGCAAGCGTTGCTTAACCTTAAAGATCGACCCGTGCGACAAGCTCCTCATAAACTATGCTTCAATGAAGCAGGAAATTTTGACCAGATTTTCAACATAAGAAGAACGTAGACGAATCGAAAGAAGTGTGTGGGCTGTGTTTTTTAGTTTCTTTCTGACTTGTAGTGGTCAAATGTATGAATTTTGAGCGTAAGTCTTGCAAAAACGGTGGGTTTTGCAAACAAAATATAAGCAATAATCTTAAGCTTCAACTACGGACTACTTGCCACCTAGGCTAAGCGTAATTGCTACCATCTTACTGCAAAACTAGATTACAAGATCGTGTCGCTATTCTTGTATGCGTGATTTTGGGTGATTGTCCACAGTTGTCCTACTGTTTATAAAATATATACATTATAAGATCGTGTCGCATTTCTTGTATGCGTGATTTTGGGTAATTATCCACAGTTGTCCTACTGTTTATAAATATACTGTGTCCTTGTTGTGTAATGGGCACGGACAGGAAGGGCTGCAACTGACGTGCATATTGCAAACTACGCGGACCGGTATTACATAATATGACAGGTGGATATTTGTCCAAATTGGGATATCTGGTCGTTTGCAGATGGTGAAGTTCATGTTTATTTTATTTTGAGCGAAACCTTCGCTCAAAATAAAATAAACATGAACTTCATTCTTCACATTTTGATTATGCAATGGAAAGAATACATAATAATATTAAAAGTATAAATACGAAGTGGTGATAAAGATAGAAGCATTATAGAAACAAAACGATTGTTATATTGCAGAGTTTTGTTGGCTTATGTAAAGATATTTTGGAAGTCAATCTTTCATTTTGGAAAACAAACTTATGAATGAGACAAACTGGAAAATGAACAAAAACTCTACCCGAACGCTTGCTAATGTACCTACACAGCCCTTTTAACAAAGCAGACGTTGGCAAGAAGCCAGAAAAACTTGGATGAAAACAAAGGAAGATTACAGCAACTTAACAAAACATTTCTTTTTGATCCATCACTCATTGCCGTCAACACAAAACGGTTCGCAATTTCGCCCTCATTATGGACTTAGTCGGCTTCCAACTAGATTTACGAACAAATTATTAAGTCGACCGTCCACTGTTGCCGGGACGCAAATAAGCAATAACATGTCAACCTTGCTGCGATTTCGAGAAAAACGCGTTATAGTTTTTGAACTCTTTGGTTCATAGAACATTGATGGGACAAAATATATGGGTACAAAAACATACAGGATATTATTTTATGTATTTTTCCATAAAATAATATCCTATAAAACAATTGTAAAAAATTAAAACCGGTCAACTGCAAATCGGACTCGCACACGAAGGGTTCCGTACTATAAACATGATTTTTATTATTTGTTGTTATAGTGGCAATAGAAATACACAATCTGTGAAAACAACTGTCTACCTATTTTGGTTCTTGAGATACAGCCCACTGATAGACAGACGAACGGACGGACGAACAGCGGAGGCTTAGTAATAGGGTTCCGTTGGTTACCATTTGGGTACCCTAAAAACAAAAAGCCCTACCTAAAATCAAAAAAATATATTTTTTTAGGTTGATAAAAGATACCTATTGCTTATTTGCATCCACGTAGAATGTATACCTACAGTGAGGGTAAGCAAGGTTTGTTACAGAGCTGCGCTCTTTATTTGTTTACCAGCCACGCATTCGTGCGTACTCGTAGCGTGGCGTAGCAGTAATTTGCTGTGGACGACCTAGCTTACTCACCCCACCCATACGCACAAAACGATTTAGGAATATTTCCATTTTGCGTAAAGCTAAGGAATGAAATTCCCTGCTGGAGTTTGTATTTCCTGATAGCTACAACCTGGGGGTCTGTAAGTCAAGACTGTATGAGTGGGTTACTTCTGGGCAAGCGCGCTCCCTCGTCAACAACATCATCCCTTTCCATCATGTGAGATTATGGTCAAACAGAAGCCCATCAAAACAAAAAAAAAAACAGATATAATGGAGCCATTTAAGCATGCATAGCATAGCTGTGAGTTGCTGTGACTCTCAGCCTTTACAGCTAGAAGCATCGATCAAAGACCCTCGAAAATTTACCACAGGAAATGAGCTAGGCCTGTAATGTTGCTAATATTTCCTTTGTCCGACAAACAGCGACTGTTAAAGCAAGGTTTAAAGCGGTCGAATGCAATTTAGGACGGTAGGCCGCACTGTAATGGTTATTGTAGTTCTGCTTATGTGTTTTTGGATAGTTTAGCGCCTGTTAGTTTTGGATCTTTTGTGTGGTCTCCATTGTCTGTTCTGCTTCTGTTTGGTTGACCTGGTTCTGAATATTCCTGTTTTTGTTCGATTACAACAGTGGTTTTAACCTATTCTAAAACAGTTGATGACTGTTGATGTCTGGGTTAATTCGGTTTTGTTTAAAAAGTATTGTGAATAACGTTATTAAAATTTAAATCACTGTTCAACTACAACAATCGTTCACAGTTATATCTAGCAATTACATATCTATAAAGACCACGTTTAAAATTTCTTTTACTTTGCAATATTCGTGTTGCTTTTAGTCGACTTGAAACGCAAAGACTTGACACAGACCTGAGTGATAAGCCCTTCGCGAAAAGAGGTTAGACGTGACCCTAGAATAATGTCATTAAAGCTCTAGTGATGATGGTTTTAATAAAAGCAAGTGGATACAAAAAATCACGTTACAAAACGGGAAAATGTGCAAAAGAATCGCAAAAATATAAAACATTTTGCCACATTTCAGCGACGTAAATGCTAGCGTGCTTAATCGGGGCTTTAGTGAGACAAACGTGTTTAAAAACCTAAAACACTGCAAGTGCGATTGTGAATTATTTGTATAATAACATTATTTGTTCCTTCATGAATCATATTTTTCTGAGCTAAAAAGTAATAAGGGTTAAAGCTCCGGTCAGGTCGACCCAAGTGACTTTACCACGCTTATACCTTTGACGCTTGACACATATATTATTATTATACACTTCTATCTTCAAACGAACAATAACTCCAATGTGACCTCGTGTCAACCCCTCTTACAAGTGACGTGTCGCCTACAATGTGCTGTAAAATATTTGGATTTGTGTCCAAGGGTCATCAAACCTTTGCTGAATAGGTCTCGGTAGCAAATAAGGCCACCACATTTGTTTCGCTGGATGCCTCAGTAGGTCTCTGAATAATTATATCAGACGGAGTAGCAGCATCTTCCTGTGAAATAACATCATACTGTGATTGAAAACCCGCTGATGGTGATATGGAGCTACAAACGGAGGTGACGTCTGACAGACGTTTGAAAATGAATGAAAAGACCGGTGCAAGTGTCAACGTCGTGAGTAGCGTGCTTAGCAGTAATACGTGTGAACTCAACGCGACTCAGTAGCACACTAGTAAGCGTGCTACGGCTTACTTGGTGGTCGCAACCGGCACATCGGCATTGGCAGTGGGGGCAAGCCCGCGATCTAGCGCGGGCAGGGCTCCGCTAGCTACCCTGGTTTTGGTCGTCTGGCGCGGCATGCAGCAATGCAAATTGACAGCCGCAGTCGCGGGCGCTCCGCCGCGGGTATTGGAAGCAACGGTCCAGGAGACAGCATACGTCCTGCGCACGACACGATTTAAGCAACACGCACATATAGCAACTATTCTATGCCCGCTACCTACGGTATAACATATAGGGACGTCATACATTTAGTAGTGGGATGGGATTTCATTTGACAGGAGCTATGTATGTGTCAAAATATTATGAAATAAATGGAAAGATGTGTTCGTATTCTGTCGCTCACACAGCACTTGCCAAATGGTTCTACGAATAAGCTTCTTAGAACAATACAATAGCAATCTACGATGTACTATTTGTTCAGTGACTGTAATGTTAGGGATCTGTTTTCACAGTATTGTTTAGTAAGTAATGGATTAAGTCGATTGATTAGTTTCTTGGAATAGATTAGTGTAATTGGAATAACATCAACAGCTTAATACTAGAAAATAATAATATGATAATATTATATCATTTTAACGGTAACATAAATCAATGCAGATTGATTGCATCACGAATTTCAAAATAAAGATGATGTATTATGTATTTAATACCTGATTAAAAATTAATAACTGGAAATAGGTCTTCATTTATTATCCGCAAGCTCTTCGCCTATTGCTTCTCAATACCAAAATAACTGACAGCCGATAAATCGTTCAAGTTTATAGAGGATCTGCATAAAATACCTACACAGTATTTTTAACAGACTTCTTCAAGGAAAGGAAAGAGGTTCTATGTTCGGCTGTAGGTATGTACATCTTTTTTTGCTTACAATAGTACCTATGGTTCAATAATTTCGCCTATAAAACTAAAGCCTTTAGGTTTTATATACAAAAAAAAACTAAGTCCAAAACGAATATACAATAGGATCCGTAGGTCCCTTTCAGGCCAAAATCACTCCAACCGTCAGAATCCGTAAGCCCCTGTCGGGACAAGCCGACGACTGCGCGATTTAAACGTTATTTGTAGGTGTCTTGCGTTTATTTTCACTTGGCCAAATAGAAACCTACGGGTTATAACGGTTGAAAACGATTTTGCCCCCTCGGGGCTGACGAATGCTGAGTGGTTAAAAAAATAATGTGTTTTACAAACCAGCTGCTATTCCACGTAGTAACTGACATTAAAATCGCAAGAGACACGTGACAAGATTAATCTGTAGGTACATAATCCTATTAACAAAGCATTAGTAGTGGTAAATTAGCAATAACATCTTTGAACAAGGGCCTTATTTATGAAAATCTAGATGTTTAGCAAATAATTATAGGTTCTTATTTAAAGTCTCTATCATAACAATCTAACCTTTGTTAAACACCATCCAGACTTTTTATAAACAAATATTAGGTATTTATATTTTTTTTATAATTATTTTTTATATATTTTAAAAACAAATGAGCAAAATTTGTTTAAAAAAATGTTTAATTTCATCAACTTGTGGCAGGTAGTAATTCCTCTCCTATAATTTACAGTAACAGGACATAAATTGAAAACTGCCTTCAAAACAAGAGTGAACAGGCATCTTCTGGGCACGCTCGCTCCATCATAGACCTCATCTATCGCTCTCCATCAGGCGTGATTGTGGTCAAGAGCTAGCCCATACATAAATAAAAAAAAATAAAAAAATACATGGTTAAATTAACTAAAATAAATAAAGTTTTGTTCGCGCACTGGGTGTTTAATTTTATCAAACCATTTTAATGTTATTATATCAATAGGGACTTGTTTACTTTGGATGAATGTATTGTGCATGGTATTATTTTAGTAAAACGTGTAAATTGAAACTGTTCAGAAATTCGTCTGTCATTTTATTTCATTGCATGGTCGTGAATATACATTATTTAGTTTAATCAATTTAACAATGTTATTATTTAGTAAAAACTCTATTTTTAGGGTTCCGTACCAACGGAACCCTATTACTAAGCCCTCGCTGTCCGTCCGTCCGTCCGTCTGTCTCTCAGCGGGCTGTATCTCAAGAACCGTTATAGGTAGACAGTTGAAATTTTCATAGATTGTGTATTTCTATTGCCGCTATAACAACAAATAATAAAAATTAAGGTTTTTGGTACGGAACCCTTCGTGTGTGAGTCCGAATCGTACTTTGCCGGTTTTTTTATCTATACTAATATTATATTATAAAGACGAAGAGCTTGTTTGTTTGTTTGGCTGAAAAAATCTTTGAGTGTTGGTTTGCTCATTTACTGAGTTAGGCTGTAGGCTACACAGCATCACGCTAAGGCCAATAGGAGAGAAGCATACTTGAAAAATTTGACGCAGATGAAGTTACGTGGGTCAGCTGGTTAAATTATAATACTGGTAGCAGCTGAGCGACAGCTGCCGAGAATTGATTAGTGAATAGGTAACTTCTAGGCAAACGTGTTTCATATTCGACCACCATCATCGTGGTCAAACGCGTGCCTATCAATAGTTAAGAAATTAATGAAGTGTGATTGACGAGGCTTATGTTTAGTAGTGAACTTTTAAAGGTTGAATGAATAATATAAACCTGTCCATATCAAACACAGTATTTTTCAATAATAGTTCACAATAAATCGAATATAAGCAGCATATCCTCAAGATCTTTCTGACTAGACTGGTATCTTCCGCGTGATTGAACACGTCGTTCAAGCGATGGAGATAGCACTCACTATACGAATCATATGATACAGATTTATTATTATTATTATAGATGTTCATGTCTCAATAAAATTCTATATATTAGATGAGATTTAACAAATCTCAGACATTCCTAGAAAGCAAAATAGAAAGCTTATTATACACGGTGCCAATTTAGTAGATGCTATAATATTTTATATGCTGACACCCTGTACACCCTTACAGGGTGTTTCATTATTTGAATGCATCATTTATTTTTATTGTCCCTTTCCTCTTAATGCATTATCTATATTATATATACCTAAATATTAAAAAAAATCTCTTAGAGGTAGTTTATGTTGGGTACATAGTCGTCCTTCAAAGGCAGCCCACTTGGGGCTGCCTTTGAAGGACGACTAAAATGACACCGTGTATTGTGATCTGAAAAGAAAACATTGCTGTCGTAAATCTATAATATTATATTAAGTTTGCTAATTATTAATAAAAAAAAACATCCAAAGAAGAAATCAGAAGAAGTCATTTTTTTTCCAAAGAGGCCACCAAAAGGAACTTAACAAATCTTAAATTAGGGTGAAGTATTAAGTAGTACCTATAACTCAGCCTCCTGTCTGCCTACTGTCAGTCGTTTACTCGTGCAGCTTGTGGGTTAGGTATACGCAGATGGCTTACAACGGTCTGCGCGTCCAGTATAATAATGAGCTAATGATATTGTTGGGGCTGCCTCGGTTTTGCAGTGCATCGGGCATGTTTGCGGAAGCGCAAGTAGATGACTTTCATGCCATCATGCGCAAATGGTGTGCATCGATGTTGCGGCGATTCAGGGGCATTCCTAACAGTATTTTAGCTACACTGGCGGACAAAGTTAATGAACCGTTTATCAGGCTCTGGGCTGGCAGACATGTGCGTGCACATGTGCATGTAGACAATAAATGTTTATTTTTGTGTGGTTTTATTATTTTGTTTATACTAACTTAGGCTAAGTTCATATTAACACTATATGGATCTCTTGGTCTGAAATATTTTTTTTTTATTTGAATTTAAGAATACAGGCGCAATATTATAGTGTCAATTTTGTTTTGTTTCTAAAAGTTACTAAGTAAAATTTATTTTCTTTCTTCATTTTAATCTTTCCAGTATTCAGTTACGCTCAAAAAACATCAAACACAAAGCCATCGTACCTAAAAACAGTATCTCTATCCCAACTCCAACGTACATTGTCCTAGTATCAATGTCTAAAAGTAGTTCTTCAAATAGAGCCAGTATACTCGTACTTCAAAGAATAATACACTAAAATCCTATTGTTGTCACCGCCTTTGTCACATGTCGCCTTAATCTCACAGATTTTCTTCTGAATTTCTATGAAGATCAGACCCAACCTTGTGTACAGCCGAGGAGGTTCTTTGAATTTATTTAAGCTTATTGGATTAAAGTCCTACTGGGACAAGAAAAGGTTGGTAGAACTGACAGTCAACACTGAGTTTTATGAAAAAGTACTAGGGCTTTTGCCCGCGATTTCGTACGCGCACATCCTGTTTTTTCCGTAGGAATTTAGAAAAATCCTCTCTTAGTGCTCCCCTGCACTCCCCAAAGTACTACATGCCAAATTTCAGCTTTCTACGATCGGTAGTTTTGGCTTTACGTTGTGTGTCAGACACTCTGTAACGGTAGAGTTTTATTCTCGGTGCTATTTTAGGGCGAATTTCACCAACCAAACTGATCGCGATCAGCGTATAAACCACGTTTGAATATGACACTGACAGCTCTTGAACGCAGTTCAGATGTACTGATCCTGATTCGTTTGAATTGCCCTTAGTCGTCTTTCAACGGCAGCCCACTTCATCTATCCAGTGACTACTACACATTAATTAAAAAAAAATATATATTATTCATTATCATGACACATAACGTAGTTTGAAACGTCAAAGAGCGAGCGCAGTCCAAGCCTTGTGTTCCAAGGACGGCGCGGAATGGTTCGACGTCATTGTTTTGATACGTAAACATTATATTATCAATAGAGTCTTTCATAATTCTAATTCATTATTTATTTTATTATACCTATTGTCTTAAAAAAATATTTTCCAGGGATCGGCTTCCACAAGCATTAACCTCGAATACCAACAAGATTTTCAAAGATTTTTTTAATACATCACATGATTTAAAAGAAGGTTGAGTTGAGTATCAGGCGTGTTCTTCACTATTGAGATCTAGGCTTCTGAAAGTGCAAATAGTTTCATGTTTTTGACGGGCCGCCCTTGATAATTCAGTTCGACTTGGTTTGTATTTACGCTTTCTTTAATTCTTTAATTCTTTATTGTACACCAAAACAGCTTATTCAAAATACAGTAATGAAAGTTCATGTACAAAGGCGACGCTTTGATTTGATTCAACCTATGCGGTAGCTGTTATTTAGCTACGAGCTCCGTGTAAGAAATAATTCAATCTTAATTTCGAGCGTAGAAAAAGACGGGACTAACAGAAAAATACAATGTCCAGTGGTAAGTGGAAGTCTTGGGTAACCATTTAACAACGACGACTTATTGCCATAATGGTTCTCGTGTGAGAGAGAGACGAAGCTATACAGTACATAGCACTGTCTATTTCACAGCGAATCGTATTGGCCGTCCGGTAGCGGCGTCCCACATGTGGTACGGTGCGCACACGCGGTGTTAGTCTCTATTATTACAACAATGCAAGGTCTTTTATGATGTGGCCGTTTTAAGCGCGCCGGGAAGTAAAGACCCAGAACTCTAAATAACACAGAAATGCATTCCTATTATCTTTTAACTCGTCATTTAGTGCCACTTTTAAATATCCTCTATCAACACAGGTAAATGATCGAAGTATGAATAATGGAATATAGTTATAGATGTAAAAATTGATAAAACTTTGATAATGAATGGTTGGCGTGTGTTCAATGCACATTGTCTAATTATTTATTAAAATTAATCGTGTTTTGCCTTGCACTGTTAATTGCATTTTAAACGAAAATTTTAATTAAAATTGTACAGGAAATAAGTATTTTGCGTCATACCTGCGATATAATATTTATTCCATCCAATTTAAGAACATTAATAATAATGATTTAAATAAGTAAACCTTTTAATATAAGAAGAAAAGATATATTTAACCTCAAAAGTGAAAAAGACAAATTATTATGAAACAAGAAATTTACAACCAATTTCGAATTAGGGATCGAAGACCTTTAATATAATATTTTCTGTCTCTCATTTTACAAAACTAATTCCAATTTTTCTCAATCTTCCACGAAAGTCTTTGAACAAAATGATGATTTTTGGCTTCAATTTAGATTCAAAGTCTTTGGTGAATAATTGATTTATGAAAGGCGAAAGGGCGCCGCCCTTACTTTGTGGTACATGGTAATAAAAAGGCTTAATCAAGCGCTAGACAAATTAAGTTAATTAAGGTACTTAAATGATTAACATAAGTAATTGGCGTAAGTGGAATTTATGGCATGAAAGTATTAACTTGGCTCATATTTGCAGTGCACTTGAGTTTTATATTTACAAAACCGCCAACAAACAAACGCCTGTAATAGTTTTGTGATTTTACTGGGTTATTCGTATTTTAAACAACATTTTTAATAAAAATTACAACACGCAATCGCTTTTCAAAATTAAGTATTTAAAATTTTAACCTTTCAAGGATTCCAAGGTCGAGATTTCATCAAAACAGTTTAAACGACATTTAAAGGAAAATTATACCTGGCGATGGGGTTTCAATATTCTTTCATTTAAAATTTTATCCTTTCAAGGACTGAAAGGTCGACATTCTATAAATTTTAAAACTATTCCTTTGTCTTACTATTTGGAAATTCTTACCGTTGCGCAAAAACTTCAAAGACGTCTTGATCTCTATCAAAGAATGTAAATCCGTTTGGCGAATGGCGGCCAAGTCTCAAATTCATTAACTCTTTTGACTCACAAGTCTTATTCCTCTACAAGAACATATATACGAATGTACCTTTATGAAAATACTATATTTGTAAGAATTTTTTTTCCAATGAAAAATAATGTACTTCTGAATATTGACCCCCAATAAAAAATATAACCCATGAAGAGACTATGAAATATTATAGGTACTAACTTGCATAGAAGTGTACATATGTAAGTACATCGATATTCTCATATAGAGCGTAAGTCAATACAAGAGGAAGAAATCTTCGCTTGTTCATTCATAAATACAGAACATTTACATTCACAAAAGGCAATAAAATGAACGACATACTAACTACAACAATATCGTCTATCTCATACATTTGGAAAGCTATAACTCTTCCCCAATGCATTCATAGTTCTATTTGTGTCCGCCCATAATCGTAATGTTTAACTGTATGAAATAAAAGGAGACACTTACTATTTACTGGGTGGTGAGGTTTGGATTTATTCCAACGTTTTCAGTGGGGAAAGAGTATGTTGTATGCAATGGAAAATAAATGTGAATACACAAGACAAAATATTTGACAGAGATGAGTTCAAATAATTTGGGCAGTACCTAGAGTCCAGAATTGCGGAAATGTTTCGAAAGGGTCAACACGTTCCTGGAACGCAAAGGGCATAAGGATGAACATGGATGGGTTTTAATCATTAAGAGTCTGACACTCTCTTTCGCTCCGCCAAGAGCGGAAGGAGTCATCTGATGAATTCACATCCATAAAAAAAAAACATAAAAGAGTACTTTTTAGTGAGCGTGATATTATTTAAGTTTCAGTCATAATGTTTCTTCTCAAGACAGGGGACGCGTCAATGCGATAGTGAAACGATGATCATTTTTCAATAATGTCGCATCAATGAAACAAATGTCGTATCGTAGTAATACTGTCGCTTTGCGGTTGTCTGTGGGAGCTTTCGGTAACTAACCTGTCTTAAAATACAGATTGTTCAAAGTATTAGCACCAGCTTACATAATAACACTACTAAAGTACCTACACGTTAATGTCAAACTGTTCTATAATTTTATTCTTACATGTTTACATTTCAATATTTGACAAAGCAAATATTCAAACGTAATTCAAAGACTTCAAACTCATTTTCTTTCTTTCTTATTTCTTTCAATCACAAAATGAAGGTATAAAATATTTTTACAAACGATTTGAAATCTCGATTACAGAGTCCAGCCTTCTAAACTACAGGCTTGCTAATACCCTACCATTAGGCTTAGTTAGCTATGCGGGGGACTGAACTATGCATGTTGGAAAAATTGTGCCACGTTCCATTTCTTGTAGTTTCGTGAATTTTGCTTGGGTCAAACAGATCACTATAAGGGAAATGGTTTAGTAGCCATTTGGTTTTGTTTTTATGTTCATTTTTAGTGTATTTCTAGTTTAATATTTACAAAAATAGCTTAACTTACCTCTGAACACCATAATTATATATGTAACATTTGATTTGATCATTTGATCTTGGTCACAAATCTGCTAAAGTAAAACCAGTCATGACGGCTTGAATGTTAATCTGATGATCATTCAGACTGTTGAAAAAAACCAAAAGATAGAACAATATAATATTGATGATCAAACACAAATTGAAAAAGACAGAAAATGCTTCAAACAATGATAACGAGAAGTTAATTAAAACGATTGAAGACGAAGAAAAACAACCATCTATTTTTAAAAACAACGAACCAGTTATTATAGAACTGAATCATGACAAAGGATCACAAGAAAAATGTATTCATGTTGAAAGACCGCAAATAAAGGATAACGACTCAAACTCATTAAGACAGCAGAAAATAAATTCAAAAATTAAGCATAATTCACAAGGATAAATCTATGTATAAAGTGACGTAGCTGTTAAGCAGACAATTACTTATCTTAGCTACAAGGGACGAAATAGGGATGATAAAGGAAAACTTGTCGTAAAAGGAAAACCACAACAGCAGTGCTCTTGTTGTTAAAAAGGTTGTTGTACTGTACTACTTTGTTACTGGTTTTAAATATAGGTATTATTATAATGTTTTTAAACTTGGTCCAGATGAGTCAATCATTGCAATAATCACAATCTTAATTTGTAAAATTCTTTCGTTACTGGCTGCGTGGTTGAGACACAACGCACAGCTGAAACTACTCGTTGTAGAAAGATGAAATTTGGTATGTAGATTCCTCGGACAGTGTAGGGGAGAAATGATAGAGGATTTCCCAAAATTCCTAAGGGAACGGGAAAAGGGCCTACAAGTCGCGGGCCAAAGCTAGTGGTTCTATAAAAAACATCAATGAAGCAAGCCCAGGCAAAGAGTTTTCAAAATTACGTTTGTAAAAAGACCAAAATGTGTAATGGTATAACTATATAGGGGTTGACCTCTGGGCGTGGGCGTGATATTAAGTTGACGAATACCAACCAATTTAATTCTGATAAGAAGGTGACCATCACTCGTTTGCGTTCAACATGGATTTACATATTTTCGTTGTAGTTTTATCCAGCACTAGCTGACCCGCGCAAATTCTCTTGCGTTACATTTTCATGAATACTCCCCTCCTATTGGTAGCCTATATTGATAAATGGACTATCCAACACATTTTTTTTTTTAATTTGTTCCTGATATTATTGCGTTCAACCAAACAAACTCTTCAACTTTATAATATTAGTACAGATACCCAAATGCACTTGAATGAAATAAACAATTCATCAAAGCTTCGAACTACAAAATCGAATAACAGAACAGCTATTCCAAAACTGAAATCTCAAAAGATCGCAATGCCTGACATTAAAATCCGATTCCTGCATCTAGGATTCTCGCTACTTAATAATGACGTCACAATTCAAGAATGCAACGTATCGTTAGAATGGATAAAGCTCGATGCAACTGGAACTCGAACTATATCCAGCTTCAAAGACTAATGTGATCAACCGTCAAAGGGGTTTGCATGTGATATGTTTGTATGTGTGTTCGTGTGACGTTCTGTCTGACCGGCTTTGAATTTCGAACCCTGGTCTATAGAATTTTAAACAATAGCAGCTCTATATCATGGTTTAGTCACTTTCATAGCAGGTACGCAGTTTAGTGTAGCGTGTTTAGTGTGTTTGTGTGTAGCTAGAAAAGCCACAAATAGATCATAGTTTATTCATTTACATACTTGTATTAAATATGTTATTTCTTTGTATATTTCTTTTTTTTCCGAAAAATATTCTATTTTATATTTTATTTATTTGCTGTACACCTACCACAGTGTGTTTCATTTTAACCCAAAGGTTGACTGGTAGAGAATGCCTTGTTGCATTAAGTCCGCCTATGTAACACTATTGTACATGAAGTTTAAATAAATAAATAAATCATTGCAGGTCGTAGAAGGTGACTTCTAAAAATACTCCTATGTTTGTTCCCTTTTTAATTTAATTTACGTTTTTAATGTAGTTAATCACTAAATCTTTGGTTTTTTATGATACCATACTTATATCTCGTCGTCGTGTCTGTCGTCGAACTCCTCCGTAACGGCTTGACCGATTATTTTTTTGTGTACATTTATTTGGTCGTAAGTTTTTTTTATGTGGCAAAAAGTCAGAAAGTTTAATCTTTTAAAACATAAAAACTCGTCTCAAGGTGTTTGTAATCGAACTCCTCCGAAACGGCTTGATCGATTTTTGTGTATATTTGGTATTTTTTTTTTAATTTTCTATGACAAAACAACGTCATCTGCCTAGCCTTTTCCCAACTATATTGGGGTCGGCTTCCAGACAAACCGGATTCATCTGAATACCAGTGTTTTACGTGGAGCGGCTGCCTACCAGACCTCCACAACCCATTAACTGGGTAACACGGTACTTCTTGGGAAGACTGGAGTCAGATTTACTGGTTTCTGACAATCTGTCCATCTGCCTAGCCTTTTCCCAACTATATTGGGGTCGGCTTCCAGTCAAACCAGATTCAGCTGAATACCAGTGTTTTACGTGGAGCGGCTGCCTACCAGACCTCCACAACCCATTAACTGGGTAACACGGTACTTCTTGGCAAGACTGGAGTCAGATTTTACTGGCTTCTGACAACCCGTAACGACTGCCAAACATCTACAAATGACAGCCGGGACCAACGGCTTAACGTGCTTTCCGAGGCACGGAGGAAACTCGTTATGTTAATATGGTCACCCATCCACAGACCAACCTTGGCAAGCGTTGCTTAACCTTAAAGATCGACCCGTGCGGCTGTTATTATTTAGCCACGAGCTCCTCAGCTGAATACCAGTATTTTACATGGAGCGGCAACCTACCAGACCTCCACAACCCATTAAATGGGTAACACGGTATTCAAAATATCTAAGAGAATGTATGAGTCTAATGTTTGAAAATATATGTGTAGTATCGCTTTGAACGTACGCATAACTGCTATCTTGGGCCTTTACAGGTACTGAAGATTAAAACCTTTCTCTTTTTATAATTTTGTTTTTAGGAATTATGTTAAACAACGAATAATTAAACAATAATTCTAACACCTAATAAATAATTATAAAATTCTAAGAGGATTCGCCACCTCGAGTGAGTCCACTCCACGAGTCTGCTTGTACGTTCACAATTTGCTTGTTCACTATTTGTGTGAAGACCAGGATCATCCAAGTTCTAGAGTCAGGGCTCAAATGATTGTACTTTTTCCATCTCTCGCACACTAATTTTGTTATATTTTTTTCTGGCCCACAAAATTTTGATTTAAATAACAAAAAAATATGATTTAAATAACAAAAAAATAGAGTTGGCTAGGGTTTGGGTGGGTGCAAAAAAATCCTCAATTTCATATTTTGTAATTGTATGTAAGTACATAGAAAAAAAATTCTGACAATCTGTAACGACTGCCAAAGATCTACAAATGACAGCCGGGACCAACGGCTTAACGTGATTTCCGAGGCACGGAGGAAACTCGGTATATATTAAGATAGTCACCCATCCACAGACAAACCTTGGCGAGCATTGCTCAACCTTAAAGATCGAACCGTACGGCTGTTATTATTTAGCAAAGAGCTCCTGCTATGGGAAAACAACGTATCAACTAGTAATTATATTAAAAAAACAGTGAAATAATAATGAAAACAATCTGTCAGCATGACCGACCTGATATCTCAAACACAAAGACAAAAGTGAATTTGTCAAAAATCATAAATAAAATCTACAAACGCTAACAAATCGCCCTAAAATCAGTTCTACCGTAAACATGTCAGCATATTTATCAAAAGTCTTTGAGTAAACACCTTGTGTGTTACCGCCAACGGTTCTGACGTCACCGTTTCTTTTTTATGTTTTATACTGCGCCCTGAACCGCTTCTATTTTTAGGTCAATTGCTCTTTACGTGTGATTAGCTTTAAAAATAACAGGTCTAGAACTCTGGCTGACTGATTTGTGTTCAATATTGATAAAAATAAACCAAAATAATATCGATCGAAGAAAGTGCGAGTCGGACTTTCACTCGAAAGGTTCCGCACTATAAATCGATAAAACACGTTTCTAGTATGGGAGCCCCCTATAATACTAAATTTTTACTATTTTTTGTTATAGCGGCAATACATTCTGTAAAAATGTCAGCTGTCTACCTATTACGGTTCTTGAGATACAAGCTCGCTGACAGTCAGATGATCGGATTGACGAACGGACAGTGGAGACTGAGTAATACGGTTTTGTTGGTTACCGCTTGGGTATGGAACCCTAAAAAACGGGCCAAGTGCGAGTCAGACACGCACACGAAGGGTTCCGTACCATAAACCTTCATTCTTATTATTTGTTGTTATAGCAGCAATAGAAATGCACAATCTGTGAAAAATTCAACTGTCTACCTATTACTGTTCCTGGTACAGCCCACTGACAGACAGACGGACGGACGGATAGCCGAGACTTAGTTATAGGGTTCCGTTGGATACCCTTTGGGTACGAAACTCTAAAAACTGTGACCCATGATCGTATCCGAACAGCACAGTCTGAAAGTGTAAGGGAAAAACTGAAAAATCTGTACAGACCGTTTTGAAACAAGACAAAACTGTTTTGTCTGCAATGGAAAAGTTAATTTTTAATGCATTGTCTCATCATCATATCAGACGAAAGACAACCACTGATGGACATAGGCATCAAGTGTCGCCACAGCAACCGGTTTTTGTGTGTCTCCCATCCATCGACTACCCGCGACCCTCACCAGGTCATCGGACGCATTGTCTAATAGCTATATAATGCTTTAATTTTAAAGAACTCCATCTAGAATAGACCACCACATAAATAAGAAATGAAAACGCTTTAATTTATTGCCAAAATTGCGTTTTGAAATCGACAGTTTAAAGGTTCGCGCGAAACTCGTGTCTATCACTGGTCAAGAACTGTCCTCATTCAAAGACATAAGGTTGCCTTTTCGTTGGCTTAACAGCAGATTTTGGAGAATGTGCGACGGAATTGCATAATTTAATTCCGCCAAGCCCTTTCCATCATCGGACCACAAGACGAACGGCGATGCGCCACCGGTACATGGTGGACATCCCACCCACACGCACAAAACGTTTTGGGAACACATTCGTAATGCGTACAGCTAAGGAGTGGAATTCCCTGCCGGAGCCTGTGTTTCCCGATAGCTACAACCTGGGAGTCTTTAAGTCAAGAGTGAATAGGTTACTTCTAGGCAAGCGTGCTCCATCTTCGACCACATCATCGCTTACCATCAGGTGAGATGGTGGTCAAGCGCGTGCCTAATAATAGTAAAAAAAAAAAAAAGATACGTCTCTAAACGCTGATTGTTGTTTTTAGATACGTTACTTTAATTCATGATTTTTCTTAAATACGAAATTAACCAAAATAAAAACGTTGCAATGGCCTTTATTTTATACTTTTTTATCATTTTACTAACAAAATTCTCATAAATTCTGTATTTGCATCTTCCCTATTACAAGAACCTAGCTTTTGTCCGCGACTTCAACCGCGCTGCATTGTCTTAAGGATCCCTAATTTTTCTCTAGATAAGTTATACACTAAAACCTTCTTTGAGAACCACTCTACTGGTGAAAACAGCATGAAAATCGCTGCAGCAGTTTTTGAGTTTATCGCGAACAGACAGACAGACGCGGTGAAGGACTTTTTTATAATATGTAGTGATAACACATTGATGGTTACATAAAGGTTACGACTTACTCGAGTTCGGGATGAGGATTAACAGATAAGATGAAAACTGTTCACTGAAACAGTTTTCATCTTATATATTGCGGATATTTCTACATTTTAATTATAAGTTACATACATCATCTGCCTAGCCTTTTCCCAACTACATTGTGGTCGACCAGTCAAGCCGGATTTAGCTGAATACCAGTATTTTACGACGAGCGGCTGCCTACCAGACCTCCACAACCCATTAACTAGGTAACACGGTACATCTTGGCAAGACTGGAGTCAGATTTACTGGCTTCTGACAATCCGTAACGACTGCTAAAGATCTACAAATGACAGCCGGGACCAACGGCTTAATATGCTTTCCGAGGCACGGAAAACTCGTAAAAGTAATGATTATAAAATACTAATATATTTTAAATGATAATAATGGGCTTAGTCCATAGGTTATTTAGTGTCAGCTTTAAAGTACATCGGTTTATCTGCCTAGCACCAAATAGCTGCGGTCACTATCACGTAGGTCCGACACGCTTCGACATTGAGTGCCCATACCGTGCAGATTTATGCCAATAATGTCGGTAGTTTAGCGACTCGGATCTAGGTATTGACTGGCACTTCAAACTGGCAGCTTGTTGTAAGATGAAGCTCTGTATTTATTGCGCCTTCGTGTGGAAGATTAAATGTAATTTCATCCGAAGTTTTTTTTTTTCTATTGATAGGCACGCGTTGGACTACTATCTCACCTGATGGTAATTACGACTTAGAAGTATATCTTTATTTTTCAGTCATTTGCGAAAGCCAGTATTTTTACAGATAATTTTATGATATTCATTAGAATTTAACATCGTTAGATCCGATTCAAAAGGTAAATAAGATAATATTTGAATAAAGTACTTACAATCTTTTTAAGTACTTAACTAAATAAACAGATTTTTTTTTTTGTAAGTAATTATGAAAGTAGGTAGGTATGTACTTATCCTATTTCTTAATTTTACAGTATTTTACCGAGACAGCCACTCTGCCACGATTTTATGAAAACACTAGCTGACGTTAAAACCTTCTTCGATAAATGGGCTACCCAACTCTAAAATAATTATATAATTCGAACCAGTAGTTTCTGAGATTGGCCCGATCAACCAAACAAACAAACTCTTCAGTTTTACTATTGATAAGTATACGTTTGACCACTATCTCACTTGATGGTAAGCAGTGATACAGTCGAAGATTGAGCACGCTTGCTTAGAAGTAACCTATTCACACTTGACTTAAAGACTCCCAGGCTATATCTATCAGGAAACACAGACTCTGGCAGGGAATTCCACTAATTAGCTGTACGCACTATAAATGTGTATTGTATTCCCAAAATGTTACTGCATTTTACCGAGCTCCTTGAAAACTGCAGGAATATCATAAAATCTTCTATGAAAACCAGTAGCTAAGTTCTAAGTCGCTAATAATATAGTCTGAATAAAATGAAATTCTAAGCCAATCTATTTCATTGTGCACTATGGCTGGCTTAGAACCAAGGTTCACTTGCGAGTACGCTGGGATTACCTATCGTGTACGTTACACCGCGGTCTTATTAGAAAATGTTCAATTTTATGTTCTTACCAGTTCTTAGGTGTATATTGGACTAAGCAAAATCGTGATATCAGAGAAAAATTTTATGTTCTAATATCACACATATTAGAACATAAAATTTTTGTCATTTTCATTGTTAACGTTTAGAATGTTGTACATCTATATCTATACTTCTATATACTAATATAATTATAAAGCTGAAGAGTTTGCTTGTTTGTTTGCTTGAACGCGCTAATCACAGGAAATACTGGTCCGGTTTGAAAAATTCTTCCAGTGTTAGATAGCCTATTTATCGAGGAAGGCTATAGGCTATATATCATCACGCTAAGACCAATAGGAGCAGAGCAGTAATGAAAATTGTGACGCAAACGAAGTTGCGTGGGTCAAATAATAAAAAATATCTGTAAGAGATTGAATTCATAATTCCATACTAATAATGTTAAAAGTAAAGTAACGCTGTCATGGTTGGAATGACCGCCGCCATAGCTCACATATAGTCCGACAAAAGGACTAAGTGCGGAAACCAAACCCAATAGGTAGATAGGAGTAACTTTGTCTGCCTGATTGTTAACTCCTCACTTCTTAACGGCTGAAGGTATTTGGATGAAACTTGGCACACCTAAAATTAAAACCCTAAGTCAATATATTTCTTTGTGCACTATGGCTGGATTAGAACCAAGGTTCAATTGCGAGAACGCTGGGATTACCTATCGTGTACGTTACACCGCGGTCTTATTAGAAAATGATCAATTTTATGATCTTACCAGTTTTCAGGTATATTGAACTGAGAAAATTGTGATATGAGGAGAACCTTGTAGATACGTACTTTGTATGGATATTTTTATTTCAAACGTTCAGTGATGTTAAACATGAAACGAAGTGTGTAAGGGATTGAATCACTACATAGTATAAAACAAAGTCGCTTCCGCTGTCTGTCTGTCCCTATGTATGCTTAGATCTTTAAAACTACGCAACGGATTTTGATGCGGGTTATTTTAACAGATAGAGTGGTTCTCGAGGAAGGTTATTAAAATTTAGAATATAATTTGAACCCGTGCGAAGCCGGGGCGGGTCGCAAGTATTACTTAAAGGAAGGAATTGTGTATGTTTTCAGTACTAGCGTTTATTTCGAATTTCGTGGCAGTCGGCTGGATTATCCATGGACGTAAAAGGCGTGAAAGAACGATAAAAAAGTAATGAACCAAGTAATAGTCTGCCAGCGTCTGTGTTCCCTTCCACATATAACCGGCTGCTTACAAAGCAAGAGTGATTAGATATCTTCTGGGTACGCTCGCTGACAGAACTCGTCAATCGCTTGCCATCAGGCGTAGGCGGGCTTATCCTGATCACGATCATGCCTACTTTATTTATTTTATTAAAAAATACATGACTTTTTCAAAATAATAAGAAACTAAAAAATAAATGTCACCGAAAAATTGCAATCGTCGTAGAATTGTAAATATCGCGTGAAATAGTATAATATTTTCGCTTAATAAGCCGCGTACATATTGGAATGTAAATTTTGGGTGGGATTTTTTTTTTCATAATATTATTATTTCGAGAAGTAATGATCTAATAAAGATTTATTACAATCTTACGAAGTCTGCAATTTTCCGGTGTCATACACGTTTCTATTTAAAATCTTTCAAAACCTTTTCACAAAAAAGTAAAGTGTATAATTTCAACACGCAACGGTTCATGAAGACTAACAATGAACACTAGAAAATAATATATGCACCGTGCTTTGTTACCGCATCAAAGAACCTGCAATTTATGGAAACATACACAAAGGGTTGCGAATCTCCTTGATCTAAATAAAAAGAAAACGTAGAATAAATTGACTTGAAGAGGTTCAACGAAAAAAATATATATATCGCGTTTATACTACGCTCCATTTGATTTGACAACAAAGTGCAGATACTGTCTCCATCGGGAAAATCAAACAGTGTGATCGATCGTTCGCACGGATTTGAAACAGTATCTAAAATGATTGAGTGTTTTCAGGATAAGCTCTAATGTTTTCAGTGTTTTTTTGCAACAAAAATGGTGGTCAATATTCAAAATAAACATTATTGGATGCATAGTTTTAACTTAAATGTCTTTTTATGAAAATGGATATCCTTTTTAAGAGACGTATTCCTACGTGTACTTACGAGTACATACTCGTGTTTTTGTCATTTACATAAATCGAGGTTGATAAGAGGGCTTAGACGAAATGCAATTCAATCTTCATTAACGATTTTCAAAAAGATCTAAACGTACGCGATTGACTGATTATTGCAAAATGTACCGTGATCAACTTGAGAAAAAAAAAATGTTGATACTTTTGTAAAAAAAATACCAGTACAATGTGCCACACACATTCATTGACTTTCTTAATATCAAAAACAGAAATAAAGACATAAAGTTGTCGTGAGTCGACTTCTATCGTGATCCTTTACGGTCTATATAATTTACTAGTTGACGCGCGCAACTTCGTCTGCGTCACAATTTGCATTACTGCTCCGCTTCTATTGGTCTTAGCGTGATGATATATAGCCAATAGCGTTCCCCGATAAATGGGCTATATAACACTGAAAGAATTTTTCAAATTGGACCAGTATTTCCTGAGATTAGCGCGTTCAACTAAACAAACAAACAAACTCTTCAGCTTTATATATTAGTAGATATAGATCGTAGTAGTAGTATATTTTATTGTTGGTAATACCCCTCTTGGCATACAATATTAAGGCATAATATAGTTTGCCATAACGTTTTCGCATAACTTTTATTAGCATAATAATACTGCTTCATAATAATACTTTGGTATAATGCAAAGGTTAGCATAACTATCGTTTAGTCTAATATGTTTTGGCATAAGTTGGAGTTGCATAAATTTTAAAGACATAATTACACTATTGGAATAGGTTAAGGTGCGGCGAGAGTGGTCCTTGGGCCACCCATGAGCCGCGAACATGTTTGTTCATGCGTTTAGAACATTATGCTTTATGAAATTATGCTAGCAGTATTTAAGGCAACAAGCATTATGGCAAAACATTTATGCCTAATAATAATATGCGTAATGATCATTATGCTGAATTTCGTTATACCAATGTAAATTATGACAATATATTTTATGCTTATCATTAATAAACATTTATTGTTCGGGTTTTTACGAAGGAATATTAAGGAAAGGCCAATGTACTCTATTGCAAGTTTTTCTAGCGCCTACCATAAAAAAAAACAGTTCTTTTGTGGAAAAAAGACCAATCCCAAGTTTAATTTTCAAAATTTGTATTTAAATCTAGCCTTGTTCTACATTTCACCGTGACGCAACTTGTTACCGTGATTAAATTTCTGCAAATGTAAAGTTTGCAAACGGTTTCAGCTTCCCAATTAAGATTTGCTATACTGTGACTTATTAATTAAGTGAACTATGCTTTGATGACTGAAAAAACCTCTTGCAACAGTAATGGCTTCTGAGCTTCATTAAAGAACTTTAATAACCCAGAGTACTAACAAGTGTTGTCGTTAATGAACATTTTTATCAAGAAATTCATCATCAATTTTGAGCTCTAGAAGGACATACAGAGATAATTTTTAGCGCAGCCATGAGGCAAGGAAGGACAAGTTGACCCGCGCAACTTCGTCTGCGTCACAATTTTCATTACTGCTCCGCTCTTATTGGTATTAGCGTGATGATATATATCTTATAGCCTTCCTCGATAAATGGGCTATCTAACACAGAAATAATTTTTCAAATCAGACCCGTAGTTCCTGAGATTAGACCGTTCAAGTAAACAAACAAACAAACAAATTCTTCAGCTTTATATTATAAAAAAAGATATATATATATAGATAGATTTTAGCACACCATTTTTTATTGTTATATCTATGTACGAGTACCGTGCGATTAATGTATGTGCTAAATCAATTGTATTCTATCTTTCTTTTTGTGGAGATATTTTACAGAAAGGTCAGGTGCGTAGTACTTAGAAACGGCGTGCGTGTTTGACAAAATTAATAAACGTAAATGAAATAAACGGATGTAGGGATCTCAGCACTGCCAGAATGTGGAATTTGTTTGAAAGAGTCACCGCGGCCCTGAAACGCAAAACGCATTAGAAGGAACACGGATGGGTTTTAGTCAGTAAGAATCTGACACTCCCAAGAACTTCCCAAGTACTGGTGGAGTCATTTCATGATTTTCCATTGATAAAAAACAGCTGTTTTTGCAGATGTTGTGTTCTCTCTTTAACGAAAAAATGTTTAGACAAAAAACGCAATACAATTGAGTGATTAGAAACAAACATTATGAAAAGACCTATGCGAGGCCAAAAAGGCTCTCTTATCTCTCTATGTGTGCTGCGTTTAAAAAAAACGCATCGCTAGTATCCGGATAGGGATGTAGTGCACTTGTATGCTTCCTTAATTATTAAAATACAGATTGCATTTACAGTAAAAATTCATTGCGTAAATTTGTCATTCTAAAACACTGAAATTCTTCAAGACATTTCTTGTTGACATTTGACAACTTTATTGGGGTCGGCTTCCAGTCAAACCGGATTTAGCTGAATACCAGTATTTTACGTGGAGCGGCTGCCTACCAGACCTCCACAACCCATTAACTGGAAAACACGGTACTTCATGGCAAGACTGGAGTCAGATTAACTGGCTTCTGACTATACATAACGACTGCCAAAGATCTACAAATGACAGCCGGGACCAACGGCTTAACGTGCGTTCCGAGGCACGGAGAAAACTCAGTATGTTAAGATGGTCACCCATCCACAGACCAACCTTGGCAAGCGTTGCTTAACCTTGAAGATCGACCCTTACGGCTGTTATTATCTAGCCACGAGCTCCTCAAATTAAAGTATTTGAAGGACTACTTACAGGAAACATTCCTCAAATCTCACACGTCACAATAATCTTCTGACGTCACCGACACAAGAAACGGTGTCACCAAAATAGTACCAACCCCTGAACCCAGGTCAAAGGGTGGGTCAAGCGGGCACATCCACGCCAAATTAATCGGGGCATGAATCACGTGATCCAAGCAAATAAAAGTAAGCCAAGTTAATAGCTGTCTTGAGAGGCATCCCCTGGACTACATCCGATGAACAAAATGAGGTCAATAAAATTGTAGCACCCTGTAGGGACTGGCGAGAATGTGAGATCAAGTTGTGAAATGAAAAGAGGGTAGTTCTTTGAGAGTGTGTGCTTGAGAAAACTTGGCTTGGTTCTAGATTATTTTCAGTGTTGGTTTAGTATTTTTTCTGTATGTTCGAGACTTGTGAACGAATGTGGTGTTTGTTTGGGGTTATCGTAGTTTAACTAGAAAAACCGGCCAAGTGCGAGATGGACTCGCATGCATAAGGTTCCGAACGAATCTCTTTTCTGTAAAACTTTACTTTAAACCATAGACTTCTTCTAGGTTTTCCTATAGCATTTAGGCAAAGAACTCAAAGAGATTCAAAACCATTTATTTTAAAATTATGAAAAAATATACTCGAAATCGAAACCCTCACAATAAGCCCTTTCATTTATGATATGTCACACGGTCACGCGGCCCATAAGTGACCTCACTTTCATTTTTTTTTCGTCTATGTTTGGGTCACAAAACACACAAGTAACGAAATTTCGACTGAATTGGTCGAGTAGATTCGGAAAAAGTCAGCTGTGACCGATAGACAGACAGACAGACTACCGAGTGATCCTATAAGGTCTCCGTTTTTACATTTAGAAAATCCGAAAAAAGGTATTTGTGTGGAAAAAAGGTATTTGTGCCTGATTTCTTCATGTTGAAAAATTACTGCGTGATTTGAGATCATCGTAGTAGTTTTAGGATAAAAATAGACATTACAATTTATTAAAAACAAATAACATTTAATAATAACAGTGTAAACAATGTTGACGGTAAAAATCCTTTAAAAGGATTTTATAGTGATCATGTGAAACTTTAAGAATTTCTTGAAGGTACGTCAAAACGAGATGTTTACCTAAACTCCCATTTATAGTTAAATTATTTCGCATTTTTTGTGAAGCGCCCTACTTAAGCTTTATATAGGATTCGGGATACAATTTCGATAAATTAGTCCTAATTTTATTTGTAACAGTCACGCGATTTAACATAATAAGCTAAATTTAGGCTGTTACAATATTGGAGAGTATTTCAAATTTCGTTACACTAGGAAAATATTGTTTTATATGTAGGTACAATTTTTGTTTTACAATCGAAAATAATAAAAGTCCTTTGCCAAACACGTTTATTTATTTTATTTAGAAAACGAACCCATTGAGCATTTTATTTTATTGTTTTTATTTTAATAGTTAACACAATTTTATTGTACCACGGCACTACCCTGTTCTATTAATGCATCAAATCTACATTTTAATTTTCTCTTTTGTGTTCTTTAAATAAATGCATGAACACGCTGTTTTATTTAACAACTTACATCTTGATTCAGTGTAAACATTTCAAAGCTACGAAAAGCCATACTATTTTACGAAAAACTTTTATCACTGTACTTGAACCCTATATTTCAATTTCTCCTCTTCAATTTTTGTTCAAGCAGACCAATCACAATCCTCCGTCGTAAAATTCACAACGTCTAGTGCTCGAATAACTCCAATGTATATTACGAAGTACCAATAAATCAAAAGATATCGTCATTCAATACTGTTATTGAGAAAATTTGATACGAATCAGAATGTGAGTGGCTGTCCAATACTTTCATTGCGTACTTACAAAGAATTTGAATTTGGAATGGAATAGTTTCTTTTTTCGCTACTGCAAAAACCCTCGGCTTTCGTGACGTATCACTTAATTTTTAAGGGTCACTAGTTTTATGGCTTCAAATATGTCTCGATTTTTGAACTAGATTCAGGTCCGTGAGAAATGTGGCTGGATTTTTTTCGTTGATTGGATTCTGAGATCTAAATTGCGCGTAGGCGTGTTAGCCTGATGGACTTGCAGATTGAAAGTTTGTCGAGAAATGGATTTGGACTATCTGAATCGGAATGAATCAAAGATTAAGACAAAAAGATCGCGTGGCTGTACATTGTACAAGCGCAATGAAGGCTATCGCGTTTGAATTCGCCACTAGAGGCGCTAGTGTAGCGTGAGGTTTTCGAAATGTCAAAATTCACTGTTGGTGGCCTATTAACGCGAGTTTATTTACTTATTTGTTTTGAGTTTGTGAATATTTTTTCTAAAACAGCATGGCTATGACAGATTAAGTTACGGTAGTTCCAACCACTGCATTGAACGTTTTTTGTCAGAAATATGTAGATTTCCTTCTTTTTTTCCATAATGATGAGTCCACGAAACACTGCGATACTACCTTTGTTGTATTAAATCGCAAGTTAACGGCATAATAAATGAATTTCCTTCTATTTTTGTTCAAATGCGCGTAATAACAACTTTAATGCTAATATTGAAAACGTCATTCGACAGTGGCGCCAACTGGTGAGTACAAAAACGGTAGCCCTCATTAGTTCAGTATTTTTTTTTACTTTTCTGTTCTGATACGGCTATAGTCCACTTTATTTTCATTCAAAATAGACTATTCCAGTCCACTTTATTTCCATTCAAAGATACTATTCCAAAAACCCAAAAATAAACGCTCCAAAAGATAAACAGAATGAGAATGGCCCAACACAATTGTTCAGTAAAGCAAATAGAGATGGACAGTGGGTTGTAATACTTGTCAGATACCGATACCGGCCCTCTTGACCGCTGATCTCGGGGGAGAGCCTCTCTAGTATTTAGTAAATCTACCGGACCGGACTGTAAGTGACGTGGGGTAAATAAAATTAATACATTATTCTCTTAGGAGTGATCGAATAGTATAAAGATTGGGTTTTATTGTTGTGTTGTTGGGGAATGACATTAATATTACTAGATGTGTTATTTGAAAAAGAACTTTAAAGAATAGTACATTAATATCCGGTACACTTTTCCCATGTCGAGCTCAGTACTTTTGTATGCTTGAGTTTGCTTATTTAATAACTTGTGTATTTTTTAGAATAGAAAAAAAATAAAATAGAATACTCTTTATTATGTACACCATAATTAAGTTACAGAAAAGATAGATAAAGATATATTTAGATAAGATAGATTTTTATTGTTTCATATTTAGATGTTGGCTTAATTTAATGGGCTAGCTGAAATAGAAAGTCAATGAAATGACACATGTGTGTCATTTTATTGATTTTCTATTTTATCATGTTTAATAATTATACCATTGTATAAATTCAAATTTGTTGCGCCACATCTTCTTCCCAGCTTAAACACAAGAAGTGGTGATGGGCGGGCGTTTTAGGGGACTGTCTTCATGTAAATTTTGAAGTTCAAATAGTGCTGATTTTCAGCCTAGTTTTAATGAATGTCTTTTGATTTTTTTGTTTGATTCGGTACTTAATCGATCCGTCGTCCGTCAGGAGTTCAAAAAGTATCGGTCTCTACATTTTGTACAAACTCGTTCACACACGTCCGTGTTCGGGACGTCAAAAACGAACACAATTCTTCCGGGTCCCAGGTATTGCCCTGATATAACTGTGTGGATCAACCTTTAAGACGTTGAACTTAACGCATCCGAATATCCAATCCCAGTATTCAACAACATTTAAAAGATTCGATAAAGTTTTTCATTTCTTGAAATCTTTTCACTTTGTTTTTATTCACTTCCACGTGATCGTAAACCTTTTATCTTTGATCAACACGATGAGCAAAAACGCTGATTGAAGTCTATTTTTAGTTTCCGAACCAGACGAGAAATCCGATATCATCTTGAGACTCAAAGATTCTAAGGGTCAAAACCCAATAATCGAATTTTACGTCCTTTCACTTCTAAGATTCCAAATTAATCTCCAGTTATAAGCTCGTTAAAAGAAATTATACCATTTCCAGAATGTTTCAAGTTTCAAGAACAAACTGAAAGATTCTTAAAAGTCGATTACATTGCAGAATTCTGTGAAACTAATGTTTATTTGATATTTAGGTTCTCGGAGACATTGAATTATTCAATCAAGCGAACTAAACCCATTACGATCAATCAGTTTGGACTGACACACTAATTAGAACGATAGTGGCAGACAATGACGGCGCAGAATACTAATGATATCTCATTAGTTTAATTATTGGGCGTTTGTTTTTAATGGGATGTTATGGGTTATTTGTACTATTAAATTTCAGAAGCCAATACAGCCTACAGGAAAACTTCAGCAAAAAAGTTCTAAACCTTTATCTTATACTAATATATAAAGCTGAAGAGTTTGTTTGTTTGTTTGTTTGTTTACTTGAACGCGCTTATCTCAGGAACTACTAATTAAAATTATTTCAGTGTTAGCCCATTTATTGAGGAAGGCTATAGGCTATATATCATCCCGCTAAGACCAATAGGAGCGGAGCAATAATGAAAATAGAGACGCAGACGGAGTTGCGCTGGTCAAGTAGCTTCGAATAAAAGGTCTAAACTTTTTTTCGCGATAAGATAAAACTACAACAAAATTGTAATTACGACATTGCCGATCCCATTTAGCATGAAAAAACAAATACATTGACTAGCACAGATATCATCGAGCTTTTAGTTTCGAGGATCAACATACTATAGACAACTTAGATAATAACAGCCGCACGGATCGATCTTCAAGGTTAAGCAACGCTAGCCGAGGTTGGTCTGTGGATGGGTGACCATCTTAACATAGCGAATTTCCTCCGTGCTTCGGAAAGCACGTTAAGCCGTTGGTCCCGGCTGTCATTTGTAGATCTTTGGCAGTCGTTACGGATAGTCAGAAGCCAGTTAATTTGACTCCAGTCTTGTCATGAAGTACCGTATTACCCAGTTACTGGGTTGTGGAGGTCTGGTAGGCAGCTGCTCCGCGTAAAATACTGGTATTCAGCTAAATCCGGTTTGACTGGAAGTCGACCCCAATATAGTTGGGAAAAGGCTAGACAGATGAGTACATTTGTCCTCTTTTATCTGTATAATTTTCTTTTATAAGTTTATTATCATAAAAAAAACCGACTTCCAAAAACAAACACTACAAAATAAAATATAACTTTAATTTCGGAAGTCGGTATTTTTGGTTATTTCGTTTTTGAACACCGACTTCCAAAATTAAAGTTTTTATTACTTTGTAGTGTTTTGTTTTTGGAAGTCGGTTTTATTTTTGTTAAAAAGTTTTATTATTTTTCACTTTTTAGTGGTACGCAGGTACCACTAAAAAATTGAAACCACAAGCACAGCGTGCCGGCGTGATATTATGTTATGAACTGGTGTAAAAAATCAACAGACATGCGATTACAGAAATCCCGATCCATTTTCTATCATTTATTGAAGAGTTCCGTTACCTACCTCCAAAGTTCTTCATCAAATCTTCACCAAATTTGAATGATTTCCCAGGCTGGTCCAGTCTGGGAAAATACTCTTCCAAACAAAAAAAAGAATCATCCAAATCGGTTAACAATTGGCGAAAATATCACTGAACAAACATTTTTCATGGGATTCCATCACCAGATCCTGACTTATACCTTCCATCATCAGTTCAGCAACATGAGATGATGATTATCAAGCACAAATATCTGAATTGCATTAGAAAGTTTATGAAAAACTGTGTATGTGCTTATAAAATTTGAGAGTTTCCCTCGATTTTCATGGTATCCCATCATCAGATTCTGACTTGGTGAAAATGGGACCACTTCAGGAGTATAGGCTTTCGAATAAAAAAATAATTATTAAAATCGGTCCAGAACTGGCGTAGAAATCGGTGAACATACATAAAAAAAAGAAAAAACAAAGATACATTCATCCGAACATAGAACCTCCTCCTTTTTGAAGAAGTCGGTTAATAAATGACCGTCAAAAAACAAAGTCGTATGGAATTTACATACGCTGCAGAAATGTCACGCGGTCATACATGAAACACTTTAGCACGTTGATAATCGCTATCGCTAATAGAATGTCAAAGTTTCCAAAGACTCTTATATTCCATTTTTATAGTTTTTTCTTACTCATCATCATCATTATCATCATATAAGCCGAAAGACGTCCACTGCTGGACATAGGCTTCCCCCAAGTGTCGCCACAACAACTGGTTCTGTGCGTCACTCATCCATCTGCTACCCGCGATCCTCTCCAAGTCATTGGTCCACCTTGTGGGAGGCCTTTCAACGTTGCGTATTCCGGTACGCGGTCGCCACACCAGAACAAATATATTTCTATTTTCAGTAGAATGAAATAAAAATATATGGCTAGATACTGAGAATTTCGCTAAGAATGTGCATTCTACAAAACAATTCTGCAGACAAATGTGCTCAATTAAATTGAGTCGTTTTCAAGGAAAGAGATTCTCGACCGCGAGCTGCATTACCTAGGTATAGGTATAAAAAGTGTATGCCTGATATTTTATAGTATCAAACTTCTATGCATGAAATACAGGGTAGAGTAGCTTCAGGCTGCAGTTATAGGAATATTTTTTTTTGAATTGTTTTTACGCGAGTACCAAGGCAAGGTTATGATTTTTGCGCGTATCTTGTATGTATGTTTGTTTGTTTTTTTGTAAATTTCTTTATTACCTCGTACCTTCCAAATGGCTGAATGGATTTCGAATATTAACGTGTCGTTAGATTCATTTAAAAAACCCAAGGATCCTTAGAAGGGTGTTTTAAAAAAAGGAAGTATGGCGGATTTTTGACGCTAAATTGTAAGTCGTTAATTTTGATTAAAACCAAGTCTGTTGAGTAGGGTATCAAATGGAAGGAAATTAAATGAAGGTAACAAAAATATATACATATAAGCTGTTTGTTTAAATTCAATTAGGAAACAGTTTTCGGTCATAATCGTGTGCCGGTTGACTCTTTTGGAGTCGTGTTTTTGGATTTTTTTTATTTTTTGACACAGTAATATACATAATAATATAATTTGATGCACATAATAATATAATTTGTAATCACGAAATTAAATACATTTTAACAGGAGTTACGGACCACTCCCTCTCAGGCTTCTTAGGCCGATGCCGATTATGTTCCCACTACTGGGAGCAATGAGAACATGATAAGCCGATTATGCTAAGGCATTATTATTTACCTATTCTAACCACACTGGGGACATTGACAAAAATAAAATCAAATTAGAACGTCAGATAGATTAAAAAAAAAAAAATACGTGACTTTAAAAAAAAAGAAAAAAGATGGGAAATCATCAAATGATCCCTCCCGCTCTGGGTGAAGCAGGAGGAAGTGTCCGACTCTTACTGACTAAAACCCATTCGTGTTCCTCCTAGTGCCCTTTGCGTTCCAGGGCTACGGTACCTCTTTCGAACAGATGCAGCCCCAGCAGGCACTTGCCCTAGTGGGCCCCTTCTTCGGTGCTGAAATTCTCAGGCGCGCGGGGATCGCAGCGCGCCGCACCCGTGTCTGGTTCTGATCAGACGGCGAGCCACCTAATGCTCGCCGTCCGCAGGCCCGCGATACGTGTCTAACGTATATATTCTTTTTTCACGTTAACAAAAACGAAGATGATACAAATCCTCAAAAACTCGTGTGACGTCACATTCCGATATATGTTTTATTGGAAAGTGACGTCACAAGTCCCCACTCCTGCTCTTTGATGCGTTTTATCGTCGTATATTTTTTATTGAATTGCTCTTGAATTGAGGAGCTCGTGGCTAAATAATAACAGCCGCACGGGTCAATCTTTAAGGTTAAGCAACGCTTGCCAAGGTTGGTCTGTGGATGGGTGACTATCTTAACATACCGAGTTTCCTCCTTACCTCGGAAAGCACGTTAAGCCGTTGGTTCCGGCTGTCATTTGTAGATCTTTGGCAGTCGTTACGGATTGTCAGAAGCCAGTTAATCTGACTCCAGTCTTGCCAAGAAGTACCGTGTTACCCAGTTAATGGGTTGTGGAGGTCTGGTAGGCAGCCACTCCACGTAAAACACTGGGTTTCAGCTGAATCCGGTTTGACTGGAGGCCGACCCCAATATAGTTGGAAAAAGGCTAGGCAGATGATGATGATTTTCTATTGAATTGATAAAACAAAAAATAAGTATCCAATGTTTTTCGATAATCACTATGTAGAATCATATTTTTTTTTTATTCAGGAAACATCCTTATTAGTTTAGCCATATGAATCACTATGGTATCATTAACGGTTTGCTTGTAGATTGAGGCCCTGCGTGCCTAAACCAAAAACTACCTCGCATATATCCACTTAGTAATTCAAAATAGAATTGTGGAAACATACAGTTTGTAATGACGTCATAATAAACGCGAAACCGGAAACAAGTACATGATTAAAACCGTAAACAATCATGAGTATAATAATGAACTCATCATGCCATTGATGAAAACGTTCATAACGAAACCCGATTGCAGAAATGATTGCTTTTTGATTGGCCAAACAAAACAGATGGAAATCTTTCTAAAAGTTACCTTTCCAATAAATCTTTTGCGAACTGAATAAGCAGAAGGGCAATTCCATACTTAATTAAAATATCTTTTTAATCCAAGCGCAATCTATGCGAGAAGGATAATGTCAGACAGTCAACTATTTTCAGTGTCAAAATATAGGAATATTAGTTGTATTTTTTAAAGCCTGACACTGTAATTAGAATGTAGAGTTTTTAATTTAATAATACGATAAGATATTTTAATTCTGCTGAACATTCAGAGATTTTTCCCAATTACAGCCAGGAAACTGAACCCTTAAATTCTTGGTAGGTAATTAATTTACACTCTAGTGGCTGGCCCTCGTAACTAAAATCGTTCGAATTGAACTTGCAATATCATCTCAGATCATTTGTCAAAAATACTTGTAAAATTATGACAGTTTGCGATTGCAATACAAATCCAAACGCTCTTTAATATTCAGAATTGCCCCACTGATCGAAGAGAAGAGAGCAGAAATAAAATAAAAAGTGATCTTTGCTTCCCTCTTTTTACCTGGAGCGTAACTGACATTATTTACAACCTAGTTCTTAAGTTGTAAGGTACTAAAATAAAAGAGTGCAAGCTGAAAGGAGGTTTCACGTCATTTTATTATGTAAGCAGAAGTTAAGCTCGAAACTACTCACCAACATTAAGTTCTACTTAAACTTACAAGTAGGCACTTATAGAAGTAACTATTGGAATCAGGGTTTCTTTTCTTAAGCTTAGAGCTGCGTTTTCGTTGAAGTTCGTTGGAAAATTAGAGTATTAACGGAACAAAACAAGCCTTTTACCTATTTATGTCAATATCATCGCCAAAAAAACGAAGGCCTTCCACAAGGTGGACCGATGAATTGGAGAGGACCGCGGGTGGCTGATGGATGCGAGTCGCAGTGGACTGGTTGTTGAGGCGATACTCGGGGGAGGCCTATGTCCAGCAGTGGACGTCTTTCGGCTGATATGATCGGTCAAAGCCTTTTTCCAACTATGTATGTTTCGGTTGTATGTCAAGCTAACAAGAAGCGAATAAAACACCTTGTATTTAAATGGAGAGAATACCAAAATGGCCAACAAAATCCAGTTACTGGGTAACAAAATACCCCTTGTTCTATCTAACTTTACTAAATATTTCCCAGAATCTGTGAAAAATCTGTTCAAAACCATACCCTATTTCCAGAAAACCGAAGCTTTACAAGAAGCCTCTTCAAAACCCGCAACTAAAATAGATGCTACATTTTAGGGCTCCCGCCACAAAATGCCATTTGATCCACACAATATACCTTTATACCCGAAACCCTAACAAACAAAGTAGCTACTTCAACTAATAATTATATCATGTACCGAACAACGGTAACAACTGAAGTTGGGGAAAGTTCTAATTGATGCTATCATTACTAGTGAGGGAAACTTTGAGGTACATTTAACTTTTTACTCAATTATGGATAGCGTTACGTACGACGGGAGCCCTAAAATAGATCTTCTGAATTTAAGTATTTATTTTGTTAGCATCTGCCCACGACTTTGTACGCACATATCCCGCGCTTTTCCGTTCCTGTAGGAATTTCTGGAAATCCTCTCTTAGTGATCCCCTACAGTCCCCATGGAATCTACTACTCTGTCAAGAAAGTACCGGGAAAAGATCAATAATACACAAAATGTCTGTTATTCATCCAAATTTATTTTATCACCTTCAAAGTATGCTCCTTTACAAACGATACACTTGCGCCAACGAATAATCCATTCATCAAAACATTTTTTAAACGCTGCTTCCGGAATTGAGATGAGTTCTCGCCGCGAATTCTCCTTTATGTCTTCTATTGATTGAAAACGGTTCAGTTGGAAGGCGCCACTCCGAAGCTTGTTGACTAGTTTGCATGTCAAACTCGTAACCCCACGTCTCGTCACCAGTAACAATGCGTTTCATGAATGTTGGGTCCGAACTGACTCGTTCTAGCATGTCCTCAGCGACTTTCATGCGATTGAGTTTTTGGAGAAAAATCTTCTGGGACTAGCCGAGCAGCAACATGTTTCATACCCAAATGATTAGTTAAAATGGTACGGATCTCTCAGAGTTGAATGGGGATTTTCAGTCACTATTTCCTTCACTTTTGCGATGTTAACTTCAGTTGCAGACGTTGACGGCCTACCAGAGCGAGGCAAATCTTCCATCACATCTCGACCGCTTTTGAACGCTTTGAACCACTCATAAGCACGAGTTTTTGATAAAGTCGATTCACCGTAAGCCTTCTGTAACATTTTCAGTGACTCCGAACACGAAATTCCATTGGCGATGCAAAATTTAAGACAAACTCTTTGTTCGATATTTTTGTCCATTATGAAATTCGCAATACACACTATATATGATATTACTAAAACCAGCACTGTATTTAATATAAATAACAGATGCAACTCAAACTCCGCGCCATAATGGAAAATAGTTGTGCCAATCTAACAACTACAAAAAAACAAAAATTTGAATTTGGAACCATAAACACATCATCCATTCCCGATACTTTTTTGACTGAATGTATATATGCCAAATTTTAGTTATCTATGACCAGTGGTTTCAGCTGTGCGTTATCTGTCAGTCACTCAATTTTATATAATTTTATTGATAGAAAATTCAAGTGTGTATATTTTAACTTTGTTATAGACAGTTAAAAAGGGAAGTTTCATTTGAGATAGCTAAGATATTTTAAGAACAATTTGCAAAGCATAAAAAATTATGGTGGCCTCAAATTCCCTGTAAGAAATTTTCCTTAGTAAGTAATGTTACCTACGGAAAAGTAACTGTGACGTTTTGAAAAACTTGATGGTCCTTCAAAAAGGTGGTTCTAGTTATATTTATGTAAAAACGTTTTGAAAAGTTTAAAGGCTCGAAAGGTGGCGGTAGGGTTGAAGGCTCCGAATCGAAACTGGCCAAGGTAAATCAGCAGATATTTTGTAGGAGATAGGAACTAATTACAGGCTATGGGCAAATAATAATATTGAAATTGGTTGCGATTAGTACCATTAAAGTTTAAATGTTTAAAGATTCTCTGTAAGAGATATCCCGTGCGATAATACCACCTATTTGTCATGTTTGTCCTGTGATTATAATGAGCTATTCACTTTACTATAATTATCTACACTAATATTATAAAGAGAAAAGGTTTGTTCGTATGTTTGTTTGAATTGAATAGGCTTCTAAACTGATTTGGAAAATTCTTTTACCATTCAAAACCTATATTATCCTTGATGAAAATGGGCTATAGAATATTTCAAAAAGTTAGGGATCCGTATGAAAACTTCGATAATGTAATCCAAGGTGTGAAAAAAATACCAAAAAAGTTCCTTATATCGCGTACGCTGTGAAAACTATTGACAATAGAGCAAAGTGATACTACAGTTTTATAGAAGACATTAATATCTACAGAAAAATCCGCAAGGGTATATGTATCTAACTATTATGGTTAAGTCACAATGACCGCTTTTTGTTCAAATTATTCAATCAAAACCTGGGTGACATGGAATAGTGGTGATTTTAGTATCATGATGTTAATCCTTATCTATTTAAATTAAGTTAAGTTAATAATTGATGTTGGACATGTGCATGTAAATTACACTTTAAATTATACAAATCGAACCTTTTGTTTAAAAGTTACGTCGGTTTCAAAAATACTCTAACTAAGAAAAATCTTGCGAGTGAACGAACTGTCCTACGTTTAGTCTATTAATAAGTAATTTGCATATACCCTATATGAGATTTAATGGGAGACAAAGTTTGTGGAGTTCTAACTAAACCCGCGCGAATGAAGTCGCGGGCGAAGTGCTAGTAATAAATAAGTAAGAGCTGTCAGTGTCAATATCATTTAGCTATGACAGCTGTCAAATTCGAGTGCTGATAGTGATAACCCAGCTTACTCGTACAAACCTACAAGCAGACGAAACAAGATCTAAAATAAAACCGACTCTAAAACTTGTCAGCCAAATCACGCCAACTCTAACAATCTAATCAAATGGCCCTATCAACAGCGATTTTATTGCGCCGTAATAAAATAGAAACTGCAAATCACATCAGACTGGAGTAATGAAAAAGGACACATCTGCCAAGCTTGTTTTATTCGAAACAAGAAGCTTGGTGCAATATAATGCCTTATAAAACTCCTTTTTATAACAGAGTTTATCGTGTTTCTAAGGCTGCATGTAGCTTAGAAGAGATTTTGCGTATCAGACGTCCCGACTAGAAGGCCTAAACAGAGCCTATCAGTGATAGCGATTGTTGAAATGATAAATTTTTAGAGTTTTTTTTTTACTTTGTTGGTATTCGTAGCTCACGTTAATTCACAACGTAAACGCACTTTGTCGTAAACACGTCAATAAAGCTAGATACAAACTGGTTCCACGTACGCAACGTATCAACGCTTTTGTATCGTATCGTATGTTGCGTTGCATACGATAAGTGTGTCTCTTTTGCATAGTTTTTCATACAAAATTAATAGTCCAGATATCTTAATGCATTGCATACTTTGCGTACGTGGCGTATTGTATGTTGTAAGACGTGACACTTCAATTCAAAAAATCTTTGATTCATCCACATCTCACAACACCACTTAGATTTCTAATGAATACATTTTCGCCTGTTCTACACCGATATAGCAATCACAAAACGTAGCAAAAAAAATCGCTGTACAACGCAACAGTGTAGACGAGCCCTAATGTGGTAAAGATGGAACACGAAGCGTGATTGTGAAGACCTATCATGTTTTGCTTACGACCACTAAAATGACTAAGGCTCACTTCCGTCTCCGCTAAAAGGAATTGTAATAAGAATAATGTTTTATTCGCCATTTTACGTACCAAATGGAAACGACAGATTTTAGTGGCTATTATTGATTCAACGACTTCGTTCGAACCATTTATATGCGTTGGTGTGATATGCTGCCGAATAGCTGTTAGGTTTGTTTGATGCATTTGTTTTATTTGCTTGAATGTGAGTGATGCTGTAGAGTGAACATTTATGCTCTCTTCTTTGATTTATTTTGCCACAAGCCTTTTATCCCCTAACGCATTATGAAGAACACAGCTGGATTTTAGTCAGTAAGAGTCTGACACTTCCTTCCGCTCTGGGCGGTGATTGCGATGATTTCCCATACTTTAAAAAAAGACTTTTATCACCAAGCAACATTAAAGTGGTATATGAAGTATTTTACGTCGTAATTCAGATCTACGGTCAACCCATACGTGTGGAACGCTGCAATCTTAATCCGTTAATTGGCAATATATAGATGGGCTTGATTGAATACAGATATCAAACTTTGCCAACTTCTTTCTAGTTGAATTTTGCCATTTGGCAAAAGCTTGAAATACGTGTTTCAAAATCAAAAAAACTTTTACTTACGTCCAAAAAAAAATGTTATTTAATAACCTTATAAATAACATTTTATGGCGTTATCTAGTCCGCTTCAAAAAATATTGACGTTCCAGTACGTAACAGCTTTAAAGGGTGGAAGCTATAAAATTGGTTCGACTCTTTTTCCGTCACCATGACTCAATAAAATGAATAAAACTGCTTTTAGAAATTGCTGAAGGTAAAGTAAAGTATTTTATGCATTGCATTTTGTTCTTGTCTGTACCTATTTATTTTTTGTTTAAGTTTTTTGCAGTTATTTCTCGGGTAGGTAATACTGGTACAAAAACCGTCCGAACGCGAGTCGGACACGAAGGGTTTCCGCACTATTAACCGAAAACAACACGGTTTTTTTTATAATTTGCAATGGATTTCCTCTTGACTCTAGTCTATGTCAGAGATGACAGAGACAAAGTCTACGATGGAGCGAGCCTACCCAGAAGGAGCCTGTTCACTCTAACTTTGAAGAGATTAGGGTTGTAAGCTTTTGGAAACACAGACGCAGGCAGTACGGCAGTTCGCCGCAACAGAAGGAGACGCCCCAGGCGTCGGGAGTCGCAGGGCGATTTCCGGCCGCCGTAGGCGCGGGCCTGCGGTCGGCGAGCAGTGGGTGGCTCGCCGTCTGATCGGAACTAGGCCCGGGTCGGCGGCGCGCTGCGATCCTAGCGCGCCTCATAGAGATGTCAGCATGGAGGACGGGGCCCGCTAGGGCAGGTGCCTGCTGGGGCTGCGGAATCTGTTCGAAAGGGGTGCCGTAGCCTTGGAACACAAAGGGCACCAGGAGGAACACGGATGGGTTTTAGTCAGTAAGAGTCTGACACTCCCTCTTGCTTTACCCAGAGCGGGAGGAGTCATTTGATGATTTCCCATCCTTAAAAAAAAAAAAAAAAAAAAAAAAGGCAGTACGGCAGTCCCCTTTAATATTTTATTTAATTGAAAAATAGGCACACAGTCTGTGAACATTTTTACTGTCTGCTTATTACGGATGTTGAGATACAGCCCAGAGGTAGAAAGAATACTCCAGAGGGACTAGCACAAATGTTTTGACGTTTAGTAATGTAATGTAAAATTTTACTATAAGTATAATACTCGTTTCCCATATTATAATATTTATGTGAATTGGATACAATATTGATTTTTAACCGACTTCTTCAAAAAGGAGGAGGTTCTATGTTCAGCTGTATGTTTTTTTTTATCTTCACCGAGATCTCCGCCAATTGTGAACCGATTTTAAAAATTCTTTGTTTATTCAAAAGCCTGTACTCTTGAGGTGGTCTTATTGTCACCAAGTTAGAATCTGATGATGGGATCCTGTGAAAAATGTTTGTTCAGCGATATTTTCGCCAATTGTTAACCGATTTGGATGATTCTGTTTTTGTTTGAAAGAGTATTTTTCCGGACTGGTCCCATTTTAATTTGGTGAAGATCTGATGAAGAAGTAGGCAATGTAACTCTTCAATCATTGATAGCAAATGGATCGGGATTTCTGAAATCGCATGACTGTTGATTGTTCACACCCGTTCAAAATATACATCACGCCGGTACGCTGTGTTTGTGTTTTTGGTCACTTTGTAGTGGTACGCATGTACCACTAAAAAGTGAAACGTAAAAACCCTTTTTTACAAAAAATAAAACCGATTTCTAAAACCAAACACTACAAAGAATAAAATAACTTTGGTTTTGGAAACCGTTTTAATTAAAACAAAATATATGGAGTTGTACCGTATTACCCAGTTAATGGGTTGTGGAGGTCTGGTAGGCAGCTGCTCCTCGTAAAATACTAGTATTCAGCTAAATCCGGCTTTACTGGAAGCCGACCCCAATATAGTTGGGAAAAGGCTAGGCAGATGATGATAGGGAGTTGTACTTTCTTAAACTCATACTTTTTTTCGTTTACCGTACTGTTACGTTGCTATATGTCAACACATTCGCGCTAGGCCCTCTGTAGCACGAAATATCCATCATACAAATATCGCCTCCTAAACGTTTATCTCCTGACAGTTTTATCACTAACTCCCTTTTCTTTCATATCGTTCCTCACACAATCCATTCATCTTTTCTTTGGCCTTCCTCTTCCTCTCCATCCATCCACATTTATATTCATAACCGTTACATCTTCATCGTTTCTCAAAAGCAAGCAGAAACTTTTTTGAACTACTATCCGTTTGCATCGAATATTCTTTGCTGAATGTGGTTTTAGAGTGTACTTGCATTGGGGGACTGGTTTACGTGTTTTTAGGGTTTCACTAGACTGATTCTGTTGAAATTTGGTACACATATAGATTTCCCATATATTTATATCTAGATTATCACATATTATAGACTCAAACACGGACGTGTTACAAACTAGGAAATTAAATAATTGTTTTGAAATTATTAAAGAAATTAGGCGAAAAATTACCATGACCTTATCTCCTCCATTCTAAAGATTACAGGAAAATGTATAGGAAGTCCATAGTGTAAAAAATAACGTTAAAAAAATTCGTTCGGGACCCTTTGCACGCGAGTCCGACTTGATATTTAAATTCCAGAAAACATATGGTACCATAATACAGGGTTATTTGAAAAACATAAGCAACCTTTCAGAGGGTGAAAATACTATATTTGTGAACAAACTCAAAGCATTAATTTCAATAAGACCATCTACAAGCCCTTTTGAATTGTCAAGGTCAGTCGGTTAAAAAAAATGAAGCTATTTGCACGTTCCAAAGCATAGATATCTATGGAGAAGAACGTGCAAGAAACTCCACGAGCGCTTTTTAGGGTTCTGTACCCGAAGGTTAACCAACGGATCCCTATTACTAAGCCTCCGCTGTATGTTCGTCCGTCCGTCTGTCCGTCCGTCTGTCTGTCAGCGGGCTGTATCTCAAGATCCGTAATAAGTAGAGAGCTGAAATTGTAATAGATTGTGTATTTCTAATGCCATTATAACAACAAATAATAAAATTTAAGATTTATGGTACGAAACCCTTCGTGTGCGAGTCCGGCTCGCACTTGGCCGGTTTTATTGTAAATAATAAAAAGGTACAAAGATCAACTTTAGCATAAGACCAATACTGTAAGTGCGAAAAAATATCTACTATTTCATACATTTGCATCGAGTAAAAATTGCATTTTGTATGAAACAGCTGATATTACTTATAATTTTAAATTTTAGGGTTGGTCTCATGCTAAAAGTTTTTAACCATGAGTACAATCAAATAACTGAAAAGTCGCTAGTTTTTAACAAACAACTCTTTGTAATAAGACAAATTTGCGCAGATAATTAACGCATAAAACGCTGGATGTAGTGACAACAGCAAGCGTTAGAAAAGAGTGAATCAAGGGACAACTAACATTTTTTCATCACTAAACTTCCTAAATAAAAATTAACAAAAAATAATCAATCAAATCTAAACCTTATGAACAAAATCATAGGGCACGCAATGCTTTAAACAATAAGCCTTATACTAGTTTCAAGCTGCAGGATTTGCTTTGACCTTCAGCTAAGTATGCTGCAATGCGGTTAGAAGTCACGCTACTTCGTTTGCTGCAAGCCAAGTAACTCACTAACCTTGGCAATCAATGATAGAGCTGAGATAGTAAACGTATCTGATTCAAACGTTTTTAGGGTTCTGTGTTCAAAGGGTAACCTATGGATCCCTATTACTAAGCCTCCGCTGTCCGTCCGTCCGTCCGTCTGTCTGTTAGCGGGCTGTATCTCAAAAATCGTAATAAGCAGACAATTGAAATGTTCAGAGTGTGAATTTCAAATAATTTTGATATTGTTATCAAAATTATTTGCGGAACAAAGATTGCTGCCTGGATTTTTTTAATTGCACATAAAATGATGTTTTTTTGTGGCTCATCAAATTTTATAATTGCTAAACATTTAATTACTTCTCAAAAAATTAATTTTGAGTATGGTGTTTACTCTTGGAGGTCAAAATAGAGATACAATTTTTATTTTTATTTTAAACTGTATCGTGTGACATATCAAGTTAAAGGACTTATTGTGAGGCTGAGGATTTAATTTCAAAATAAGTAGTTTAGAAATTTTTCAAGAAATTAGACCAAAAATGGCTATTCCTTTTTTCATTCCATTTACTTTGTTCACAGCTAGTTTAACTTTTTCTACTGTTTCCCTATGGTAATGGTGTTGTTTTCCAGTTCTGGGATGTCACATGTGTATTACAAGTATAAAATTAGGGCCTAGCACAATGCCTTACTTTGGAGGCTTGTAAATAGTTTGTTATAAATAAGCTTACTATTACCCCTGTATTAATAGCTGTAAGCCTGGGTGGCTTAATAAAGTATAATAATTCCGAAAGATAAAAAAAAAATATTAGAGGCTAAGGAACGTGTTTTTTTTCGGTTCATGTTAACCCTTCGTGTGAGAGTACGACTTGCGGTTTATATAATGTTTTTTTCCGCAGTGATGTTTGTTAACCCCACAGGTTCATATGCAAGGTGGCTTTTTGACCACTTGCGAAGTGGTCAAAAAGACCTTGGAAACTTGTTCCAAGAACGATTACTAGAAGTTGTTTGAGGTAGGTCCAGGGTTATAAGCCTGGGCTAAGCGTGGGTTAAGACATTTTGTTTTACACCTACAATCCCCTCCATCCATATTTATATTCATGGTGAAGAACGTGCAAGAAACTCCACGGACACATTTTTAGGGTTCCGTACCTAAAGGGTAACCAACGGAACCCTATTACTAAGCCTCCACTGTCCATCCGTCCGTCCGTCCGTCTGTCTGTCAGTGGGCTGTATCTCAAGAACCGTAATCGGTAGACAGTTGAAATTTTTCCCCGACTGTTAAAATGTACTTATAATATAAATTATTCGAGCGATAGTGTCATATTGGTATTTCTGCAACTTTTTTTTTTCTTTCCTTGAAGGCCAAGTTCATTCTGCAACATTCTTCACGCCATCTCCAAATAGAGTTAACTTTGTTAGACTTTTATTTACTTTAATTTGCTTTATACGTCGAATTATGAAACCGGTATTTTTCCTAAGGGTGTGATACTGACCTTTCCCAAGTAAAGCGTTAAACATTTGGTTTCAATTTGACTCACATTATGAGAAATATTTTTGGCACATTTGTAAATGATAGCGTCGGCACTAGTATTTATAAGATAGTTAATTCATAACTGTTTCAAGGCTGACCTAGACCTTATCAAACTTCAGAATATTTGGATTAAATTACAAGTCCAATAGCAAAGATAGATGGGTAGGTTTGATTTGTTTGGTGAACATAGGGATCCATTGGCCATCAATGAATTCATTTATCGCGTCCTATCAGGCGAGATTGAGATTGAAAAATCTGGTAAATCCAACAAAAAAAATTTTGGTCGTCATTATGACATTTGAAAAACCCATTTTGCTACCAAGATTTCACTACTTATTATAGTGGACTTTTGTGAACTGACTAACATTCAGATAGTTAAAGTTTCCAAGAACGATTACTAGAAATGGTTTGAGGTAGGGTTATAAGCCTGGGCTAAGCATGGGCTGTGAAATTTTTACACCTAATAAACTACGGTGGCGGGACTATTACGTACAGTCAACAAAACTATTTGGTATTCAGGCAGCTAAGTTAGCAACTACTTTCAAACAATGTTGAGGGTGGTAAGTAGACAACTATTGTACACCACATTTGTAAGTATGCAATAAGTTTAAAAACACACATTAGAAATAAATATTGGCAGTGCAGTGGAAGAAATATAATTGTTTTGGTTGACTGTTTCTGTATGTTTGTGGGCGACTAGCCAAAGGTAATTAGATTTTTCTAGCATTCGTAAGGTGTAAAATATCACTGCTTTCTAAGCTTCTTGACGAAACTTTAGATAGCCATCCGTAAAACCATAGCTTCATAATTTCTGAAATATTATTTAGCCGGTGGTAAAGATTGCATTTTTTTCTTATTATTTTAATTCCTTATTAGGGTCGTTTTTCAAAAGATCATAAAAAGATGTTAACTCTGGATGAGTCCTCATCCGAAGTTTTATCTTTTTCTGATCTTTAAATCTAGTAGATAATGCTTAGAACCATGCTCTAAATTAGCATTACTCACTTTAGATTTGTTAAGCAGTCTATTAAAAAAAAATGCTAGTTTCTAGCTTTCGAAAAAAAAAAACTTATCTTCGCATGGGTTTTTAGTATTGTAAGTGACGTACAACAATGAACAAAACCTTGGGAGATGGAGAAACGTGATATTACTTGAAGTACAGATGCCAGCACATCAAACTACCCGAAATTGACAAATTTTCCCAATAAACTTTGAACCTAATCACTTTAGAGATAAGGTTGGAAATGTATTAAAGAAATTTGACATGTTGTTGTAGCTTTATCTGCTAGCATCTGCACCTTGGCGTCATATCAGATTTTATTGTTATAAATTTATTTTATATCACGGTGTATTAAGAATGCATGTTTATGTACATTAACTTGATCCACGAAGCTAAACAAAATATGCTTTTAATCTAATGCACAATAAAAGTTTTGTAAAAGTATAATAATGGAATTTAATTTTGTAGAATTGTATGTTTTCTTATTAATATGTCGATGAACTCGTAAAACCGAAATCTAATTTGGTAAGGTCTGATAAATCTAACTAAAAAATAAATATTATCTATTTCAATCTGTAATGTAAGTATCTTACAATAAAATTTCAATTATCAAAACTAATTTAAATTGGATTATTGAAATAAGTTCAAATAGGTATAGTAAGTTCTGTACAATTTAATTGTGATGTACAAAAAGTAATGATACAAGTTGAGATGAGAAAAGTATTTTGACAGAGCTTAGCTTAGAAGTATGTTAAATTACTTTAAAAACTACAAAATCTACAGAAGATTTCGCAATCAATTTTGAAAAGACCACTAATAAAAAAATAATTCAATGTTAACGGTAATTAAGAATTTGATTCTATTTCGAAAGCAGTAGAAATCAAAATTGATTGTAAAATCCATAAAATATCTACAAATATACAGAAAATGAAATTACATTTACCGAACACGCCGAAGGCGCGGAATGAGCCCCACAAGTACCTCCCGCCGCTGCAGCTGCTAGCGCACTGCTTCCAGGCACCTGACAAGCGAAAATGCATTTCAATCACTCAATCTTAAAATCCATTTCAGAGTAACAAGACAGTTTCATGATTGTCTTTAAGAGACCTTAATGTAGAAAAATCATTTCAAAAGTCTGTTTTGAAATTGTATTCAAGTTGTTTGTTCTGTCATAGCCCTTGAAGTCCTGTTTAATCTGGCATAGTCTTCTAATTGCAAAATGTCTAGCAAGTCTAGCAAGCCAATACAAAGAAAACTGTTTGAAGTTATACTGCCAGACAGCAAAACGATATAAATATTTGAAATTATTTATTGAAACTGGCAAAGTCAAAGTCGAATAAGCTAATATAAAATATAATACCTAAGAACACGAAAAAGTATAGTTTGCTTACTGCAAGCAAAGCCGAAAGAAAATTGAGGCTACAAGTACCTATCTACAATGTAATATCCAATTTTCTCAACAAGGGTACATGGAAGAAAAGGCAAAGGAAAAATATATATATTAAAAATAGACATAATAGACAAGAGTTGGGTAATATTCGAACAATCCATGGCGGTAATGTTAAATACTTTACTCTGATTACTACGGTAGAGGAATCTAAATTTACTGGGAATATTAATAAAGTAGCAATTTCGTGGGCTATGAACAAACCATATTGAAATCCTATAGCGACGTTGGTACATGTGAAGTACACTGATCCACCTGTTGAAATTATATTTTTTGTACGATTCTTTTTAAAATATATGCTATGTAATCTAAAAATAAAAATAATCACGTACTGTTACAATTAATTTCAATTATACAAATCACCCTCTAAGTCAAGTCATTCAATTACTATTCTAAACTTCAATTAAAGATAATTTAGGTAAGAAAAACTAAAATAATAATTAATCTGGACTATTCTTTAAAGTAATTTAACTTTTAACTTCTAGAATATAAAATATACGAGATTTAGGAATAAATTAATAAACTTTGATCAGGTTGAAAAAATATTTAAGTTAACAATTAATACATTACATTTTTTGTCATCCTAAATTAAAGAGGCTTCGTATATTTTATCGTTAATACCTGTTACATATCCCTACATCACTATATCACACACACTATCAACACTGTCATTAGAAAAGTTTGTCTCCTTTAATACGATTTCGTTATCAGTATGAAGTATATCACCACTATCATTACCTTCAGCTGTTCCTGCTTGTAGTCTGGCTGGTATGGCAGAAGCATCCTAATCTTCCCCCATCGATTGAAGAACAGTGCTATCGCCCCGATCCATACGATTAGCACCAATACTACTATGCCAATCTCCACGCCTCGTATCTGTATTGAATATATGAATGGGTTTGTTACTATTTTAATTCGCATGTTTTATTCTACTTGTAGATAAAAAAACACATTATAAAATCATAATAATTAGGTACTTATACTACACAGTGAGTTTTAAAAGACCTCGCCTGAAGAATCTGATGAAATGAGAATGGAAAAATACTTAATTCAAATTTGAAAAAAGAAACACTTCATTAAAAAAAAAAACTTTATTAAAAATGGTCCAACCAGTCTTTTAGTGAAAAAATGATCGGTTAAACGGGTTGCCTTTTTCGGTCAAATCATTTAGATAGCGCAAATCAATAGTCGGGCTGTTGATAGATGAGCCGGAGATTGATTTTCTTAATTTCCTTAAATATGAATCGCCTTACTTTTAACATTTTTAATCGAGGTCGGATATAAAATAATAAAGACTATCTTTCAAGAAATGTAATCAACGACTTGCCATCGCTCCAAGTGGACTCGTTTTACTGGCGGAATCGTTTTAATCGATCTTTCTATCAACCAGGATGTTATAAAACAACTGGAAAAGACAGCTGTTAATAAATTATAAAAAAAAGTTATGGAGGTTCAAAAACTACAAACACAACACTTCCAACGCCAAAATGGGTGAATTTATGTACCTATATAAATTTAACTCTGTCTCACACTCTAATAAATAAAAACAAACACACCAGCAAAATTTCCTGAAACATCCATTCCAAATCAATTAAAATTCTAAAGAAGTGGCGAAACGAAAAAATTTAATTTCACGATAAACAAGATTTGATTGCCTCCAACAGCTTTTGGTTAATCTGATAAATTTTAACAAAGCCGTCCAAATATTATATCTGAATTGCTAATTTACGTCATGAATACAGTCGGATTCGGCACCATTGTCAAAGTTAACTAAGTTTATCAGCGTTTACTGACCGTTCTTATTAGGCTTACTTCACAGAAACGGGAACAGTTGAAAATTATTTTTAAACTATGACTATTTTAGTCTTACAATTTCTCAATTAAACAGCAACTTATAACAAACATAATAATGGTGCGTTTTCATTAAGTGGGTCACCGAATGCAGCGACCGCATTCGGTTTATCTGGATTGATTCATCAAATTGGGCTATTCACATTAAGTCGTTCACCGAATATAGCGACCGTATTCGTATAAATTTTCGGCTTACCGAGTTCGGAATACGGGCTGTGGTCGAAAATCCGTTTACATTAGTCAGTGATTGAATATGGGCTGCAAACGAGTCTGTTAAAAGACCTAATTCAAAGTTACTTTCACATCATATCAGCCAATTGCCGTCCATTGCTGAACGTAAACCTCCCCAGAGAGAGCCAATCTTTCCTATAGATAAAATTAATGGCTTCAATGAAAATGGTCCCAGTCGTTTGACCCCTAAACACCAAACCTGGACTCCTCCGATAAAGATTAATTGAAGCCTGACTTGAACACTATTTTCATTTCAAGTAATTGGAAAAAAGACTGGTCAAAAAAGTCAAATGAGTAATTTAAAACCAAGTGATGTACTTACTTTATTATCTTTGATTGCACCAAGTAATTTATTGTGAACTGGAAAAGTTCAAAGTCGAGTCAACTGGGACAGGTGTCAAATCAGGCTTCCATTAAAGTCACCTACGTGACTAATACGCATGTCAAACTAAATATTAAAATCTCATTACTAAACAATAGCAATGGAAACAGTGTCCTTAAAGGTTATACAAATGGTAATATTGCACAGACAGACAGAATAACATTAATTGCTTTCATACTAACTGAAATAATAACTCCTACCAGCAACTATCGCAATTAAAACTCTCACCAACTACCAAAATTAAATGTACAGCTACGCAGATATTATTGTTTATTTGAGTAGATGATAAGAAATACAGAAATATAAAAAAGACTGACAAATTTAATGAAAATCTTTCTACGGGTAATGTTGGTGCATTACGCGTAGAAAGATTTGTAGACATAATTATAATATTCACACTCAATCCACTCAAAACGTTAAGTTGAAAAGAATGAATGTTCGTCTCGTAACAAAGACTACAAAATACTTTTATTGTAAAAAAAAATCAAACATTTTTACATAACCCTTTTCAAATTATTTTTTTACTTCAACTTCAAGTAGAGATAATATTTTTTCTTAGTAAGCCACCACGGACATATTGAATTTTGGTGGGATTTATTGTATACAAAACATTCCACACTACACCACACCACACACACACACATACATACACACATCCACACTACATATAAAATTACCGTTGGAAACGTCGGCGAAGGATCAGGCGGTGAGACGGACGACCGGGGCGTAGCCCCAACTAGCCCTCCGTCCTGTTGGGGCGAAGTCCTCGGGGGCTCTGCACAAACATGATGCCGGCATTAGTTTAGATAACTCCATTGTTAAAGGGACTTAGACTGAGGAGTGTTTGAGTATAATAAGAGATATTTATGTAGATGGAGGGAATATTGCGCTTGGCTAGATACAGAAATGAAATTGGTGGTGAGATAAAGTTGGTTTAGTTTGGACCTTTTACGGTTAAACAAACTTGATTTTAGTCTGTAAGGTTTTGTCCTGTGGTGTTGCATTCTAGACAAACTACCTATACCAAAATATTCCAAGATTTTCCCAGGGTGATGTTTAAACCAGTTTGGGAAATTATTGGAATTTTGTTAATAAACCTCTATTGCATAACAATTTTTTTTGTGAAAGTACATTATAACAAAGAATAAGATTACTAACTAAACCACTTGTGGAATTTACAAGTAAAACGATCGATTGACTTATCGATGTACATAATAATTAGGAGCCTGATCGTTAATCATTGAACATCACTTGAGTCAATGACAAGCGCAGACTTTGATTAATTCACAGAAGGAGTCTTTTGATGATTTCCTATTCTTAAAAAAATACTACAAAGAACTAGTAAGTAATAGAAAACTATGGTAGGCGCCAAATAAACTTGCAATAGTGGCCATTGACCCACCTACATTTTTTGACGAATAACTTCTTAAAACCTGAGATGAACCAATACAATTTCTATTAAGCTTAACCCAACTGGTGTCACCATCGTTAGCAACTTTAAAACTATGACAGCGACTTTCTAAAAGAACTTATCTTCCAAGCTGTTACCTTTGCATTAATCACAGAATATCTCGGCAAATTGCCCTGCATTACAGAACACTTGAACAAATACAAACTGATCACAACTTGCAAGCAGACTCGAAGTTTGTAATCTTGCAGGTGACATTCAGTGAGACTGAATAAACTTGTTTATACAGAGTGTCTCTCGTAGTGAATTAATGAGTGAATCAATCAAGCTGATAAAGTAGCAGAATGTATCACGTTCGTAATTATTTTCATCTCACCAATAATGTTAAAAAGTTTTCATCACCTGCCTAGCCTTTTCCCGACTATATTGGGGTCGGCTTTAAGCCAAACCAAATTCAACTGAAAACCATTATTTTACGTGGAGCGGCTACCTACCAGACCTCCACAACCTATTAACCGGGTAACACGATACTTTTTGGCGTGAAAGCTTTCCTGGCTTTTGACAATCCGTATCGACTGTTAAATATCTACAAATAACAACCGGGACCAATTTTTTAACGTGCTTTCCAAGGCACGGAGGAGTCTCGGTATGTTATGTTGGTCACCCATCCACCGACCGACCTTGGCTAGCGTGGCTTAACCGTGAAGATCGATCCGTGTGACTTTTATTATTTAGCTACGAGCTTCTCATGAAAAGTTTAAATGTTTTCAAGTACCGAAACACCAAAAATCATTACATAGAAATCTTTCATAGTACATTGTTGGTAATCTGCAAAAGTACCTTTATTATTAACAAAAGGGTAGAAAAATATGGGATGTGAAAAGTCATTACTTAGTATAACAAATGTAACAATAGATACCCTACCAAAAATACAATGATATGTAGACTATATTCAAACCAGCCTTTTCAATGCGTTACGTTTGATTGTGTAGAAATCAAAGTAAATTACAAAGTATAATATTCTACGCTTATATCAAAGCCATTGTGCTATGATTCTAGGGTTCTTTGTAAAAATAATAGTCCATTCAGTTATTAAACCTACCAGATACTTTAATTCGGAATGATTCCTTATGGATTCATCTCTCAATTTTATCAAAATAATGATCAGCTTCGTAGCCAGATGGTTATTTTGAAAATAGTTTCAAACCTATACTAGCTTTAAAAGAAAAAGAAAGGCAAAGTGTTTTATTGCATTTATTGTTGAGTTGATATTTCTTTTTTTAATTTTGCAGCATATGCTGAGGGTAAAACAAATAGGGGTAGACCAATTGCGCGCTGGGCAGACGACGTAATAAAAATAGCAGGTAGCCACTGGATGCGAGTAGCAGAAGACAGAAAACATTAGTCAGTTCTTGTGACTTTACATTTGCACGCAAAAAAATGTGACTATAGTCAGCAGTAACTAATTAACACTGTAACTTTTAGGAAAATTTTATTTTTAAAAATCAAAACACAATCAACAACCAATACCTAACTATCAAAAGTAATACCTACCAAAATTACTAAGTTTTGTATCGTTGATTTTGTATGTAAACTGTTTTAAATTATCAATCTTTCCTGTGAAGCAAGAAATAAAAGGCTTTTTATTTTATTTATGCTGAGATAGGGACCTTTTTGGCCTCGCACAGACTAATTTAATATTAGTTAAGTAATAGACTAATTTTAGTTTAAATGAATTTTACATTTGTCTGTTTTGTGCGAGTCCCGAAATAAACATATTTCTTTCTTTCTTTCTAGTTGTACAATCAACTCAACAATAAACTGTTGTGCAATGATGTTCTTGATGTATCCGTAGAACTCTGACAAAAAGCGTTGTCGCATTTTTGTGTAACACCTGTCTGTGAATCTCTCATGAATTAATCAATCCGTGTGAGTTCAATATAGTTACTTTTTATAAGAGAACTCCGGGATACTGAAAATAATTAATTTTGATTCAATCGGCTATTGAGAATTCATTGAACAATGATTGGCGCGTTTAATAATAAGTTGTCAAATTAGTTTCACAACAATTATTTTGCTCCGGAAACTGTTTCTTACTGTGGTGACCAAATAAGACTTTTTTTGCATTATTCAGCGTAACTCTAGACATTCATAGAAAAAATTAAAACCCTCCAAAGTTACCCACAGTAAAGGTATACCCAAAAGGACCGTTCTCTCAACACGTAGAGAAACCGATCTATTAAAATACTAAGTATCCGTTGATACGCAACAGTACTTCACTAAGACCTAGTAAACCAAATGTCGAATCCAATTTTAGAAATCGGTCAGAGCACTCTCCTGTGTACTTTGTACTCGACAGGAGTATTCTGTTTGCTCGATGCTCGCAACGTCGACAAGAAATTAACTTTGACAAGCTTTGCGAGAGCAATCGTACAAGAAATGTGTTTACTTTAGAGAACCTACGTTTTGGGTGTGTTTGACGAAAATCGAGTCAAAAAGTTTAAAGGATTCAAAGGACCGAATTGTTGACAGAGATACCATGAAAACAGAAAAAGACATACAAAAACAGAAGCTAAAGTTAGTATCAAATAGGAAACCAATAATTTTATCAAAACCCAGAAATAAGTTGAAGCAGATTCATACGTCCCACCGCAGCTGAAGTGCTAAAATGTTCCCAAATCGGCGAGAAATGTAAAAACTTGAAGCCGCAAAGTAGTCCGCAAATCGGAGTTTAATAGTCGTATTAAAACCGTCGGGTTGGAATATTTAAAACGTTTTCGACGTAAACTATCCAATCCCTGGAGTATTTTGAGGTATTGAAATTCAGTAAGCTTCGATATTAAATTCAGGAAGTGTAGCTGTAATTTCTTTTAGCCACAGTCAAGTTTGTCTCAGTTTGTGGGCATGATACCAATATTTATGATGGGATGGACATTTATATGGGACTGCATGTTACCAATATTTATGATGAGACCTAATTACTCCGAAAGCTAAGCTATGTAATCACAGCTTTATGATTTTAATTATAAATGAGGATTTGAAACCATCTTAAGACACAGTTTAAATCAAGGTTTTAACGATTATTTACTAATTACATTGCAGCCAGTAATTTCATGCCAGGTGAAGGAACGATTGTAACAAAGTGGCTGAAAGCAGCTGAATAAAAATTTCCTAGAACAAACTACGTGGAATTAGTTGGCTGATGCTGATGATGATGATGTGGGTTGCTGATGCCATTAAAAACATTTTCCTAATGGAAAAACCAAGCAGCCGATTCAGTTAAAATTTAAAATTATTTTATGTGAAGGGACTGCTTATCTGAAGAACCCGGTAATTAGATAATGCGATAACGTATGGCAAGACTGATGTAAGATTACCTGGTTTCTGTGTATCCGTAATGACTATCAAAGAACTTCAAATGACTGCCGGGTCCAACGGCTTAACGTGCTTTCCGAGACAATGCCCTAAAAAAAGTTCATCCTGAGTTGGTGGCGATGGCTTTAATTTATGTCTCTAATTATAAATTAGCTAAAGATATAATCTGTTTTTTTTTTGTTTGTTTTAGAGCTATGATTTGTAGTATATAACGTGCAATCTCGGCATGTAATGGAAGGTCTCCCGTCAACGGACTGCTTTCGCCAAGCGTCACTTAACGTCTAAGACCAAGCCTTGGCGAGCCGAGCGGCTGCGATTATTAAGCCATGAGTCTGTTAAACAAAACACAATCGTATTATCATCGTCATCAGAATAACACCCGGCATTATACACAGATACGTGAACAGCGATGCATACGGAAGATCGACTGTAGGGTAAATGAACCGACTGGAGTCGTGCCAAAACGCACTGAGCAATGAACAAGTATAAAAGATTGGTGATACAACAAAAAGCAGATCATGCTTGGATTCTGTAGCTCTAGGTTAATGTGTCCTAATTTATGCATTTTGAAAAGAAGAAATAAAAATTTTTGGCGAACATCATAGGACATCGTAAATTGGCACCGGCGACTCACAGTTGTGGAAATTGGTTGTTATGGTACGGACAAGATTATGATGATGACAGATGAAGAAAATGTGAGGAAATTTTAAGGATGAAAATGGATGGGTATGCGGCCGCGATTCCTCCTGCAAGCAATTCGTGTTCCAGTTTTAATATATTGCAGGGGACGGTCGGGCAACTGACCACATTATAATTCAGTAGCCTGCAAAATAATGCAACTAGTATGCGAGCTGCTCGCAGTTGGATACGTGCCTTAAAATCTTGACATTTCAAAAGAGGTTTATTTAAAATAAATGCTTTGAGTTTGAGACTATGTTAACGATAAAATGGCAAAAAAAGTGTGACCAACAAAAATAATAATCAGAATATAATATATATGGCGATTAAATTGAGTAAAGACATGAGAAGATAAAAGAGTATGTGTCAAAACATTCTCGACAAGCTAATTCCCGTAGTTTTGATTCCTTGGCCTTCACCACAGACTTAGTGATATTGTCCGTGAAATAACTATCGTAATCAGTTCAGTACTGCAGAGATTATGTCAAACTATTAGTTTAAGTTACATTGGGAATCTCCGCATAAAGTAGGTTGAGTTCATATCTTTGGTTTATTACACTGTTTCAAAGCAAAGCGGTGAGATCCTCAAGTGTTTATCGGGTGGAAACAATATTGTGTAACTACATAAATCCAACCCATATGTATTGCGTCATGTTCTACAGTCAAGTCAATAGTTGAATTGTTAGCGAGATAAATTTTATCTTCGTAGGTATGTGGCGTTGTTAGTTTTTCGAATTATTAATGACTCCTTGCATTACAATGATATGGGACGCTTATTTGTTTGGTCTGCCTTGTTATGATTTTTCAAAGATAACTGGACTTTAAATTGACTGAGACCTTTTCGCTTCGGTCTTTTTTCTTATAATAGGCAGATGAAAAACATGGATCAAATCTAGTTTAAACTTTATTATTATAAACATTAATATGTGACATATAAATTAACATTAAGTTATTAATGATTCTTATTCTTATTCATAAAATAATCAATTCTGAAGGTAATAGAAATAAAACTTAGGTAATAGAAATAAACTCTACTTTGTTGAAGTTTTATTTATATTGCCTTAAGACTTGATTTTTTTTCTAACATTAAAGAAAATACAAGACCTTCGTTTAACCCCACTTAGACATTATATTTTGATTTACACTCCGCATTAAAGCTTTTTGTGGTATTAAGAACAAAGTAAATATACTCAACTTTAATGTCTTATAAATTACTCTGTAATGTGCTGAAGCATTTCTAAGAAGAGGTTTTACACCTTGTTTATTTAGTGAATCATTTACTAATGCTTTCTTTATTTGTATACGCAAAAAATTTTTTGAGGTTTTAAAATAATTTAGAGATTTTTAAGAAGCTTTTCATGGATATATCATCCACAACTCAACTTCGCTCACTGCTTTTGCCTCCCTTTTCTTGTGCAAATACCCATGTTCTTGAGCCAGGCTCAACCGGGTTCTACCCAAGATGGCAACAATGTCGTCCGTCCATCTCGCCACTGCCGGACCAACACTTCTTCTTCCAGTCCTCGAACGCCACTCGGCCACTGTCTTACTTCACCTATCATCACCGCGCCTTGCCAAGTGTTCTGCCTAGCTTCATTTTAGTTCTGTAATAATTAGCAGCTCATCTTGGATAACGATACCATCAGTGAATTATTTAACTTTTGTACCTATGTTCTATCATGGCGAAATCTTTGCAGAAGCTGGAGGTGATGCTGAACAGCCCGAGCAATTCTTCAAGGCGGGTGGGTCTTGGGATGCATCTGGACAAAACCAAAGTCATGTACAATGGTCATGTCACCCCGAGACCTGTAATCGTAAATGGCGCTACCCTCGAGGTTGTATAAGCATAAATATATCTAGGCCAAATTATATAACTTGGGTGGCACAACTTTGAGAAGGAGGCAAATAGAATTTGCTTGGGCTGGGTGGCATTCGGGAAGCTGCGTGATATCTTTGAATCGTCGATCCCACAATCCCTTAAGACCAGGGTCTATAACCAGTGCGTCTTTCCCGTAATGACTTACGGAACCAAAACGTAGACACTCACCATAGACCTAGTCCACAAATTCAAGGTTGCTCAGCGTGCAATGGAGTGAGTCGCAACGAAGTTTTTCGCCAGAGAACTAACGTCATCGACATTGCGCGTAGTATCAGCATGCTGAAGTGGAAGCGAGCCAGCCATGTCAGCAGACGGATAGACGATCGATGAAGCAGACATGTGTTAGAGTGCACACCGCGTATTGGCAAACGTAGTGTGAGACGCCCTGCAGCACGATGGACCGATGATTTAAAGAAGGTGGCTAGCAGCGGATGGATGCGGACTGCACAAGACCGGGATGGTTGGCGCTGAGGCTTACGTTCAGCAGTGGACGGAAATTGGTTGAAATGATGGTGATGACCTATATTCTAAGCGTAGGAACTGCAGCGGTTTTACATATAATTATTTTTTGAGAAGTTATTGAAAAGGAAAAGTTACAGTGAGCCCCGTTGGCTAACATACTGTTTTAATATAATGTAAAAATTACAAGCGCTTTAACACGGTTGCTATGTAAAGTGCGATCATAAAAAGGCAAATAGAGCTTACAGTATCTACGTGGTTACACGAATTGAAACGTAAATAAACATTACCATATTTGAATACACCGAAATCATTATTTTCATGTAAACGTAGCTTGTTCATGTTAGTAAACTAGCAAAAAAGCTATTTGTTTATAATATGAACGAATTAATTATTTTTCCGCCAGCTGGTAACTTGGCACTTGTAGTTTATTGTCACCATTAGATAAAAGTATCCATCATATTTGCAGAGTTTTGTGAGCGATTCTCTAGCTATTTAATTTGACCAAATAAAAGTGTGACCTACCGTCAGTTCAAACTTGAGACCTGAAATTGATCAGCCAATTAAGAATTCCATTCAGTTGTACCCAACCTTATTTTGCTGTCACCTGTGAACTTTCTCACGTAACAAAAAGAACACTACAACAATTTTAAATACAACGGCGAACGAAACACGACTAAATTCCCTAATAACACAAAAACAGAACTACACTCCTTTCAAACGAATCCTCGGGGATCGTGCACACGCACGGGGCTCACGCAACAAGTCACTTTATTTACATCAACAACTAACTTGTCTACACCTGCCTTTTTGTTGGTGACAACATTCGTTTGATCCTGGAGTTGTGTTTTGTTTTTTGGGCTTCGAGGAAAGTTGGGAGAAATATTCTTATTGGAAACCGTCTTTGTTTTTCCTTAGGGTATAGTTGTGACCCTTTTCCTACTTTCTTGGATAAGTTGGTGGGTTTTGTCAGTTTTAATCATTTGATAAAGTGATTGAATTTGTCGTTTATGTATCTGAAGAACCATTCTCGTAATAAGAAGGGGTTTCAAATCAACTTGAAAGTGGCAAAAGTGGCCTACCAATCAAAACGTGAAACCTTTACCCATAATTCCTATTTTTTTTTTATATTGAACACATTAAAAAAAATAATTCACTTCAGTCTTAGGCTGCCTGTCCATAAATGCGGACCGAGGCAGCGGAGCGGAGAAACGGAGAAATATTAACCAAAGGAATTGCACAAAATTTCAGTGACTGTCATTTTGTGCAATTCCATTGGTTAATATTTCAAGTCAATGGACAGGTAGCCCGGCGCCATTATTTTCTGTATTTGCCTATTAAAAAACATCAAAATGGATACAAAGCACTCCCAGTGCTTAATCTATGAGTATGATTTTTAGTTAGAAAAAGAATAAAGCGATTAAAAACGCCGTATGAAACGAGCAACATCGACACTGAAAGTCGATGAATTGATAGATGGCAATTTGACATTTCTGCAGATAACACTTTTAGAGTGAGATTCCAGAGCTGCCAAACCTTTTCTCTTTCTCACTAAGTTAGTCCACTTGGTTTCTATTGGCATAATTATAACCTCAAAATCCGAAAGTATTTTTGTTTTTTTACAATTCTCAGAAGTGTCCATGATTTTAATTTAGTTTCAGTCGAATATATGCATAATTTAGGACACAGAAACTGAATTCACGTCGCAGTTGGTGATTAGGCGAACAATGTATGGACGCATAGCAATATTCTTTCATCTTAGCGAAACGAGAAGATTAATCCTTGCATCTATTTTTATTTAGCCACGAGTCACATTACTAAAATCAACAGACAACATTCAACCAACAAGATTCGAAAATAAAGTACTCAATTCCTTTCGAATTACCAGATTAAAATAACAAGGTTCGAAGCTTCCAATAAATCTCAACGCAACAGGTCACTTATTTACATCGACAATTCTGCCAATGTTGATCTCCGTTTTTCCGTTTACCTCAGTCCGTTTTTCCGTTTCGTCGTGTCCGTGTAATCTAGTTTTGTGTACGTTGGCATTAGGGACGTGCTTTGAGTCGCAGGTCGGGGATTTAGAGTAAATCTAGTATTTAATCAAATCCTAGGTGAGTTTGTGAGGGTTGTTGTTGTTATTTTGAGAATTGAAGGTAGACGGAACATTTTGTAGTATCTGGTGGCATGGTTAGGCAAAGTCAGGAAAATAATTACTTTAGACAGCAAATTCCCAGTCCATTGAATTTTTCAGTGAGATTGAAACTATCTGTCACATTCATCACCATCATCATATCAGCCGAAAGACGTCCACTGCTGGCCATAGGCCTCCCCCAAGTGTCGCCACAACAACCAGTGTCGCGGGAAGCCAATAGATCCGACACGTACAGGCGTGTCGGATCTATTGGCTTCCCGCGACTCTCACCGGGTCATCGGTCCACCTGGTAAGAGACCTTTCAACGTTTAAGGTACGCAGTCGCCACTCTAGAACTTTTCGGCCCCATCGACCATCTGTTCTGCGAGCAATGTGCCTTGCTTACTACCACTTCAGTATGGCGATCCTTCGGGCTATGTCGGTAACGTTGGTGTAACTGTCACATTACAGATGATGAGTAGATAGATCTTGGCGTCTTATGACGTGCCAGTGACATTGAAACTTAAGTTGAATTTTCCCTAATGTACAAAGAGAGCATCGGATCTAAAAAGGCCACTCTAGCAGAATCAGAAAGCACATCACGCTAGCCGTCACTGTCAAACTTTCCCAATCAATCTTGAACCTAATGCTTTAGCGATAAAGATGAAAATGAAATTAGGCAGATTGTTGTGTTTAATATCATGATTCTAATAAAGCAACTTTTTCAAAAGATTGGTGTGAAAACCAAAAAAAAAAAACAAAATAACAAAGAACATTTAATTGGCAGCATTTATTTATGTATTTTTTTTTTGTAGGTATTTAGTTTTTAAACATGGACTAGTTCTGAAATAAAATAATTTATTATTATTTTTCATTCTACCTTACAATGATATCACGTCAAACGCTAATTGCATTTCGCCTGCCCAAAAATTCTTAAACATTAGTTTAACTTAGACATCAACCGAAAGTACCGAAATTTAAACACCACGGCTTTAGTCATCACCTGCCTAGCCTTTTCCCAAATATATTGGGGTCGGCTTCCAGTCAAACCGGATTCAGCTGAATACCAGTATTTTACGTGAAGCGGCTGCCTACCAGACCTCCACAACCCATTAAATAGGTAACACGGTATTTCTTGGCAAGACTGGAGTCAGATTACTGGCTTCTGACAATCCGTAACGACTGCCAAAGTTCTACAAATGACAGCCGGGACCAACAGCTTAACTTGCTTTCCGAGGCACGGAGGAAACTCGATATGTTAAGATGGTCACCCATCCACAGACCAACCTTGGCAAGCGTTGCTTAACCTTGAAGATCGATATGTGCGGCTGTTATTCTTTTAGCTACGAGCTTCACCACCACGGCTTTAGTAATTCCATCAAAAGCCAACACAAAAACATTTAAATATTACATCGTCCACAGTTTCAGGTAATTTAACATAATGGGGGGGAGTCAGTAACCTATTACTTGTGTGTATTTGGGACAGTATCACGCGACTGAATCACGCAACAGGTGCACTTTGCTCTGAAACGTCGTTGACATTAAGAAAAGAGGTTAAAACTGGTGCAGAATACACTCATTTTACAGTGTATGTACCTCTGACTGCATCCAGAGGGCCAATCATACTAATTTTTGAGCAACGATCGTATTTGCTTCTTAGTCGCAATCTGTCAAAAACGCCTCAATAGGGAATATGCATGAAAAACTTATTTATCATCTATACAGTTTATTTAAAAATATACAAAAATATAATACTAACAGTGAAAATAGAATCAAAGTTACTGGAAAAGCGAGGGAGATATAATTATTTTAAACAAATATATCTGTCCCTCTCGCGAAAACGCTATTTTCTATGGCAGCTGTTTTCTATGGCGTCATAGACGATGACGTCAAAGTTTACATATGAATTTTCTTTCTAATTGTAATCTTTAAAGCTTCGTAACTTCATAGCTGATGCAGGTATTTAAAAAAATATTTCATGATTGTTTACTTGAGCTAATAAGTATTTCATTTTGCAAATAAAAACATTTCCTATTTCCTTACATGCAAATACAAAAGTCGCTTAAAAATTTGTAGAATTCTACTATTTTTTCACTTTTTAGCACTCCTAATACAATGAAAATAAAGATCAGTGAGGAAAAACTGTAGCTAAGCGATTTTCCTTGGAGAAAATAAGGACGAGAAATGTTGTAATTTCAGTTGAGATGCTTGAAAGAAGGTAATAAAAGCAATGGAATAAATTACATCAGAAACTGGAACATCTAATGGGTGGACTAGATTATTGTTGATAATGAACAAACATTGCAATTGTTTTCTTAAAGGTTGATTGTATTCAAGGTGAGAGCGATGAATTCAATAAACGAAATCATGAGATAAACTTGGCAAAAATTAAAGACATGTGACTAATTTCTCTAGAACCCAAGACTTTTAGACAAGAATTATGAAAAGGTTTCGTCAGTCTTGTCCTCAGACATTGCTCCAAAACTGTTTTAACAATTTGCCTATCTTGATTGATCTTCTACTAAAATTATAAAGAGGTAACGTTTGTGTGGTTGTAAGGGGTAATCTCTGGATCTACTGAACCGATTTTGAAAATTCTTTTAACAATAGAAATCACATTATTTGGTGTCATAATTTCCCAAAAAATAATACCCAACGAAATGGGCACGGGTCAGGTAGTAGCTTATTATAAATGTACTATTGTAAACCAACAACTGGTGATGGGAAATGTTCGTGTTCATATTTGTTCGATCAAACAACATTTTCTCTTCGAAGCGAACCCTCAAAAACCTCACACGCTAATAAAAAGCAGAAATCATAGATACGAAACCGAGTCCGACCTCATCCTGCTAATGCTAATGTTCTGCTCGCATGTCCCGACCACCATATTAATAGTTGACACGCGAAACATCGGACAAGAGGTGACTGCCGAAAGTTCGTTCACACGCTGGTATCACATGTGGTTAATTTTATTAAAGGTTAGAAAGCCCGGTGGAACATAATGACATGAACTTTTTTTTTAATTTATGTTTGTCAATCAACATGCCTTTTTAGGGTTCCGCACTTCAAAAGGAAAAAACGGAACCCTTTTAGGATCACTTTGTTGTTCGTCCGTCTGTCCACCCGTCTTTGTTTCTTGGGAACGCGTAAAAGTATTGAGTTGAAATTAAAACCACATACTCAGGTGTACAGTCCCTTGAAGCTGTGAAAAAATCAAACTCCTTAGACAACATAAAAAATAATAAAAAATATATGCCCGTTTATACCGCAAAAAACGTATATTTCGATACGTCAAAATATACGTTTAAAAATACCAGAAAAACCCTATATCGCTTTGAGAGCGCTCAAAGGAATCAAAATTTATAGGGTATTTTTATAATGATTCAAAAAGTTGGAAGAGTTGTCATCGTCATAATATCTACGACACCGTTTACCAATGATTATCATTAACATCAAATCCTATTTTGTACAATTTTAATGTTTTTTGTTTTGTTCCTAAGTAATTAATTAGTAGTTAACTATCGTGAGTGATGTAATAATTTCATTATGTACTGTTTTTTACACTGTGTATTTAATACTTTGATAACTAATACGTGGATAATGTGGTGGGCTGCAATATTGTTATTACTGTCTCTGATATTTTTTATTGTTAAAATTTTATGTTGTAGCTTTTTGTTGTCCCTTAAATAAATAAATTAAAACTCACCCAGCGTGCGGAAGACAATAGGCCTACTCCTGTACTTGTGACCGCCCCAAAGCGCGGCGACGGTCACCTGGTACTGCGTATCAGCTTCCAACCCGCTCAGGATAACAGCATCCGAGTTACCAGCCACCTCCAGGACCACTCTGTAACTAATAGACGATGAGTCAATTTCGTTGTATTCTAGTAAAAAGCTGTACACGGTGAGGCCACATGTAGGTAGAGGGTTTTGAAGACAACATTTTTTTGTGATTAAATTTCTGTTTTAGCAAATTGTTGCTAACAAAGAATTTTAAGCACTGGTAATTGGTACTTAATATTATTTACAAAAAGTTTGTTAGTAGTTTACATTCAAAGCTTCGAATTAGCAAGGCAACATGCTACGTTAAGTAAACAAATAAAGCAGATCATACTTTTATTTACAAGTTCTTAAAGTCAAAGTACAGAAAGTCTGTTATTTCTATTGTTTTTTAACTCCTACATGAAAATAGATCTCGAATCTTTAGTTTGGGCGTTTATCCTCGTTCGAACCTTTACCATTTTTTATAAACCTGCTTCAATTTCGACCAAATGAGATCTAAGAATTTATATAGGCTCCTGCAAAAAGACATGACTCTACAAAGCAAATATTCAATTATGCTTCAAATTCATACAAAAAAAAAATAAAAGTGTAAATATTTGAAGCATAATCTCTGTATATTTCTATGTATTTTTCTATAGATATTTTTTTTCAATAGATATATATCTCTAAGTATTTTATGGTATTGCAGCCAAATTTGCGCGTCTGTTTTCGGAAGCTTATGTCGCAATGCTCAACTGGAGGCTTGAATGTTTTTTGTAGGCCTTGTACCAAAGAATAGTAACAGTTTTTTAACGTTATCATAGGGTTATGTGGCCTTACCGTCAGGAAGAAAGAAGTAAGAAAATGATGAAATAAATGGGACAGATTTTACAGAAACTAATGCTAAAATAAAACTAACTTGAATAATCTCTTAGCCCTTTTAACATCCGCGCATTCTTGCCCAACTGTTTTCACAAAAGAGGTATCTAGAGAAATACCAATGTTTTTACACATACCAAATTATGCATTTTAAATAATATTATTTGCCAATTCCGCTTTATTTATTGCTACGTAAATAGAGGTTTTTTTAGAAACGTAAGAAAATGGAGGGCACATTTTCCTAAAAATATTGGTGGTCCTAAATGTCTTGAGAAATTGTTAACCCTTTACCGCATGGAATTTTAGATTTGGTTCAAATTAATTTACATGGTTCTATGGCATAATAGGTATCCCAGTATTTTTTTATTTATTTTTTCGGACATTAGAAACCGAAATAATTGCTTCGAAACACAAAATCTCACATTTGATACAACATGCAGTCCAGGTAACGGAATATACGACATCATTTATGGTACAACATGCAGTTAGGGTAAACATTTTCGTATATCTATATATATATATTTTATTAAGTAAAACAATTACGATCTTTGTTTAAACAAAAAAAACATTCGCATTTACTACAGTAAATGTAAGATAGGCGTGAACATTTTTTGCATCTCTGCCGTTTTTCGCCCCAGTTGGGCCAATGTCCAATCCCGTCGTATACCACTTCTTGCGGAGGCAGTTCAATACGTCGTTTCCTTTTTCTTATATGTTCTAGATCATGTTCTAGAGCAGGCCGCCCTCGGCCTCGGGTAGATGGAGTAAACACTCCTCCCGTTTCCCGCATCAAAACATCAGCTATATACAGTTTAAAATCTAACAACGACATATACACTTCGTTATTAGATTTTTGTTTGTTGCGACGACGCCACAAAAGCCAGCTATTCACACACGTCATATCGACTAAGTGGAAGAATATTCGATGGTACCATTTCTTGCTTTTTATTTTTATCCTGTAAAAACCTAACATTGCGTCTAATAAATCCACCCCGCCCATATATTTATTGTATATTTCTACCGATTTTGGTCGAGGTACTTCAATTATTCGCTTTTGTTTCTTTGAAAATCGTTTTACGGGAGCCATAGGTTCCTTTCCAACATAGGAAGAACATAAACTTACGACTTTATTGTCAACCCATGTAGTCACGCTTAGTTGAACTCCATCTATTTCCGTGGATTTTTCAATGCAGTGACCTCTCTCACATTTCAGCAATGCCCTCTCTCACATTTCAGCAATGCCTTTTTGTTTGGCAAATCAATGTCTTTGGCTCTATTTAATTGAATTGTACCTAATGGTAGAATTCCAACGCCATGAAGATGTGCCATGAGCGGAAGACTGGTATAAAAATTGTCGATAAACAGTTTGTGGTTTAAATTTTGTGACACTGTGTTTAGCAATCTTATGACCACATTGCCAGTTGCTCCAAAATTTGGACAATTAGGTGGCACATCGGTTTTGTGTTGTCCTGTAAAGATGTCGAAGTCGTAGCTGAATCCCGAAGCGCCACTCAAAACATAGTTAATATAACCCCATTTGTGAGGTTTCTTTGCATTATATTGTCGAAAACCAGATGTTTTGGCTTTTGTGGGTATCATTTGCTCATCTATTGCTAGGTACTCTTCTTTAGGGATAGTTAATAATTGTGCTCTCAGAATGTCCAGAAGCGGTCTTAATTTCTGCAGTCGATCGCAATTTGGGTCAGTTTTAGGAAGTTCTTTGGTTTTATCAATAAAGTGCAAAAACCGTTTGATTTCTTCAAACTTGTTACAAGTAAGGAGAGAAGCTACTTTTTCGATATATGTTCCTTCACTCCAGTAGTGTCGCGTAGATGGCAAATGTACAACTGACATGTACATGACAACTCCTATAAATTTTGATATATCGTCACTAGTTATATTAATTTGCTTTATCTGGTTGCAACTGCTCTGCGTATAGATTGCTCTGTTCATGTATGAGATGAATAACACTAGTTGGAAACAGATACTTGAAAAAAGCTATTGGCGTCTCCAGGCCCATTATATTATCAGGTAGATCGGTACAACCCATAAATGCAACATCCTCGCTGTTATAAGTAATTGTGTTGTTGGTCCAAGTCAATTTATCCTTTTTTGCCTTTTTTTTTGTTTGTCCCGTTGTTTTTCTGTTTTTGTCCGTTATACCCGTTGATGTTGACGATTCTATGGTTTCCGCACTTTCCAAACTTTCATATTTAAAATCGTCTTCGAGATATACTGCCTCCAATGGATCTTGAGTAAGACTCCCTTCATCTTCACTTTTATCCGAAAAATCGTACTCCGAATCTGTTTCTTCGATGATTACGCCTTTGGGCGGTAAAAAATAATCTTCATCATCGGTCAGGTCTTCATCATCGCTATCTAAAGGAATATCACGCCCGCTTACGTGTCGAGTCCCTGAAAATAAATAAAACCTAAATACCTTCATAAGCCCCAAACGTTTATAGCACCAGTAAATAAGAACAAGCAAAAAAACATATTTTTTATAACATTAGATGAACCCATGATGTAAAACTTCTACAAACACGTTCGCTTGTTCTACTTTCTCACTATCAATTATTATTAAAAAATTAAATCCCTGTACGATGTACTTATTGCATGTAGTCTCATATCTGACCGAGCACTGGCACAAACTCTAATGCATGAAGTATCATATTTGAAAAACGTCGTATGCATACTTAACTGCATAGAGTATCATTTCAGATACAAAGTTCTAGTCCGTTTTTCGTCAAGAAGTATTTGATATTACTTACATGTTTTTCCGTAAAACTTCTTGGGATCCATTTTATTCACTCGCAAATAACAAAAATAATTTTAGCTAGAGGAAAAAGTAGCCAAAATCGGCTTTTACAATCCACAAACCGCACTCACTGTTTGAATTGGCGGTTTGAAATATTCGGTGACAGAAATAACATACCACAGACAAGGTATAAATCTGCTTATTTCTTTTTCATGTTCGGATACAACCAATGTCTAGATATCAGTCATCAACACGTGGTATAGGAGACCCAAAAATTATTTATCTGTGAAAACTCGTAGTGTATCAAATTTGGTACAGTATGCGGTAAAGGGTTAACAAAGTGATAAATTGACAGATGTATTGGCCTACATTATTGGTATCTGTCGTCTTGATTTCTATCAATATGTTATTGATAGAAATCAAATCTCAATCTTTCATTGGTTATTTTATTTTTTATAATCAACCCAAATCTGTTAAGGGCAGGATTATTACTTTGACATGTTGCCCGAAAAAAAAAAATCTTTCAACAGTACTGAATCGAACCAACACACGCCACAGATAAAATGGTTGAACCAGTCGCTTGATTCATTGACTTGAAATAAATTTAACGTTTACGTAACAACTTGTGTTTGATACATATCTTTGAAATGAATAATTTTGTAACTTCATCATCAATAACGTTATATGCACCGAAAGATGTCCACTGCTGAACATAGACCTTCCCCCCACTATAACAACCGGCCCCAAACCAGGTCATCGCTCTTCCTTGTGGGTCGCCTTCCAATGCTGCGTTTTCCAGTACGCGGTCGCTACTTCAGAACTTTTCAGCCCCATTGACCATCTGTTCTGCGAGCAATGTACCCTGCCCACTGTCACTTTAGTTTGGCGATCTTTTGGGCTATGTCGGTAGCCTTGATTCTCTTGCGGATATCATCATTCCTGATTCGACTACGCAAAGAAACTCCAAGCGTTTTTTAACGTTCTAGAACATTCAACTTAAACTGCCCCATCAACTATCTGTTCTGCAAGCAAAGTGCACACTGCCACTTCGATTAACTACTACTACAATATAGTCTTCTTATCCCAAAGGTTGAATGGTAGGGAATGCTTTATTGCATTTAGTCCGACTATATACCACTATAGTACATAAAGTCTAAATAAACACGTAAGTTGGCTACCGTTTTCCAGTCAAGGACCGTAAGGACCGATCGGGGCCGAATGGTCTTTCGTTCAACTGTCTTGCGTGCTCGGTGCTCCGCAACAAACGATCCTAAGTATAAAACTAAAATAAAATCATTGTCCACAAAAATCCCATCTTCGTGATAACTATCCATTATCTCCTAATATAAGTCTATAATCGATAGTATTGTGAGAAACTACATCGAAACAAATTCGGGTTGCGCGGACAATAAAGCGTTCGCGTTTTCACCAGGAAATTTATCGGTAATTCGACTTCCGCCCGCCACCCCTACCTATTCCGTTCACAATTTGTGGTAGATTCCTTGTTTTTTTGTACTCTATTGTGCTATTTTTATTACGACAGCGGAGTATTTCGTATGGTTTTGTTGAACGGATAGCGTTTTTTTTTTATGGTTTCATTGTTGAAATAACATTATTTTGTGAGTCTATCTACAGTTCTTCATTCGGATAAGGGAAAAAAATAGTATTCCTTATGTTTGGAAATATATTATGTTTGACTAAATATTTCCCTTTAGTTACTTTTCCTCTTGTGGCCAATCTCACACTTATGAAGGCTTAGTGTGAGTTTTTTAACGTCATCATCGTCATCTTATCAGCTGAAAGATGTTCACTGCTAGACATAGTCCTCCCCCAAGCATCGCCACAACGACCGGTTATGTGCGTCTTGCATCCATCGACAACCCGCTACCTTTACCAGGTCAACAGTCCAACTTGTGGGAGGCCTCCAATGTTGCGTCTTCCGTTACGCGGTCGCCACTCCAAAACTTTTAAACTCCTTCAACCATCTGTTCTGCGAGCAATGTGCCCTGCCCACTGCCACTTTAGTTTTCAATCCTTCGGGCTGTATCGGTAACCTTGATTCTCTTGCGGATATCATCATTCCTCATTCGATCACGCAAGAAAAAGCATTTTTAACGTACTAGATCATTAACGTAAACAGATCACCCGAATCAACCGGACAAACTTCATATCTCTAAAAATGCAGTTATTTTTCTTTAGTTCAGCGTAAAATTTAAAATGAAAGCCAGTGAAATCTTATTCACTTGCTGAGTATTTGTCTACGTTGAACGTTTTCGTTGAAGGGATTTACGCGAGATTTTAACAAATCCTTTCTTACCTGCATCTAAAATAAATCCACTCCGTTTGTTTAATAGATTTTTATACATACTAGAAAATGTAGTCCCTCTGGTCTTATAAAAAGTTTGTGTTTTAAAGAATCTAACTCAAATATTTATACTTAAACTAGCTTAGACTGAATGAATGAATTCGCTTCTTCTAGAATTTTGACAATCAATCATAATTTTTCACCCGGGGTAATATTACTAATATTATTTTTATATGTAAATGGTAATTGCCTTATTTGATGTATAGACATTTTTAGAAAAGACTGAAAATTTACAGAACCCTTCATAAACAAATATAATACATGAAACAAACATAATAACAGAATAAACCACTGCTTATTCTTGGTCGATGGCAACTGAAACGCCAACCATATTATTAGAACAATCATTTGAATAATATAATCGCAGGCAACCGCTCAAAGCACGTGTGTTATTCATATTATTTCAAGAAACAAATGAAAGCTCAGCTGACATGCTTGACATATTTTAACCAGAGATAAAGCCCGTATCCCCTCACAAAATCCATAAATTTCAAAAGCGAATAGTTTCAAACTCTCACAAAACTTTTGACAGTAATCCACTGAGGTGACATAACGAAGGTGATATCTTACTTAGCGATATGAATTCATAATCGGCACTTAAAAGTTTGGTAGACATGTCGTTCTGATATCATTTGATGAAGCGATGCATAAAGTAGGAGCTAAGGTATGCGGAGACGTAAAATTAAATGTGGTGCCTGACCTGGGCATCGTTCAGGTTGGAGAGAAGGGTGCGAGATAACAAACACTACTAGATATCTATTTATTTATTTTACACTTTACTGTATGAAAAAAAGGAAACTAAATATACATTAACTTTAGATATTTTGTATTATATTAGGGGGATGATAAAAAACCGTCGCTGTTTGTATCCATATTGAGGTCTAAGGCAGGCGCCTATACTACAGGACAGAGCAATGTGCGATTGCCTGTTGTTTTACCCTGAGGAAAGACGTCTTAACCACATTTGTCAGAAAAGAGTCTTGACTACTGTAAACAGGTAACTAGGGCGCTAGCAACTAGGTGGTGATGGTGCATTGCGAGTTACTGTAGCGGACAGTAGAGAGGAAGAAATGTTTCCACGGAATGAAACAATGCACGATTGCTCGTTAGCTAGGCCTGTCAGTAAGTATGGTGGGCAAAGAGTGGAAAGATTCGGTAAGTTTATCAAGAGTCACCATTTCACGACACCAGGTAGAAATAACGACCTATAGAAGAAAACCCAATTGACCCTTGCAAGTCTCTCAGTCTGAACGAGGCCTTATGCTCCGTTTAGGAAGCTCTAAGTCTCAACTGATGTCACTAGTGGAGTAAGTTCTGAACCCGACATAGACGTTGAAAGACGTTAAAAGTTTAATATAGTGCCTGAAGACAGTAGAGTTTCTGAATCTGAATGAGAGGAGCGAGTATGACGGCGCGTCTGAATTTATCGTCTGAACTAGCTGTCGCCCGCGACTTCGTACACGCATATCCCGTTTCTTCCCGTTCCCGTATAAATTTTGGGAAATCCTCTCTTAGTGCAAGTTTAAGGAAGCTACCTGCCAAATTTCATTAGTTCACAGTTTCGGCTGTGCGTTGATCGATCAGTCAGTCAGTTTCTGCTTTTATATATATAAACAAAGCATTTTATATGTATAGATGCGATAGCAGATAGATGAGAAGCAGAGGTGTTTCGTACATCCATGATTAGTTAAAAGGTGATAGGCACTATTATATTGCCACTAACCGAAACAAAACAAAGGTGTGTTACCAAGGCATTACTATCTTGTGTAATGGTTGTACTCATGAAAATCAAAAACTTTTAGTAAATGAAAAACCCGGAATCGTGACAAAAATCAACTGCTTCATACATTATGTCAAACTATGCGATTATTTTCACATTTGATTGTTAATCATGTAGGTTAAAAGGGTTTTTGTTCATGATAAAAATACTTCAGTACTTGTCCCACCCAAAAATCTATTTAATTTAAAAAAAAAATAGATTTCCGTACCCAAAGGGTAGCCAACGGATCCCTATTACTAAGCCTCTGCTGTCCGTCCATCCGTCTGTCTGTCAGCAGGCTGTATCTCAAGAACCGTAATAGATAGACAGCTGAAATTTTCACAGATCGTGTATTTCTAATGCTGCTATAACCACAAATAATAAAAATTAAGGTTTATGGTACGGAACCCTTCATATGCAAGTCCGACTCGCACTTGGCCGGTTTTATGACTGAAACCCATGTGATTTCGATAATAACTGAATAATACACATTAAGTATTTATTTGAAATATAGTAGGCACAGGTGTCTAGACCCTAGATTACGTTCACAAAGTTAGCTTTCTCTGTAATACTAGTATTACCTCCCAGTGCACCCCAGAGACGTTGTTATGTTCATAATGCGCCTTATACTAGAACTAGAAGCTTGATACTCTGGTTAATATAATCATTTTATTAGATAATAGAAAATGGGGTTCGCATATCTTCTACTATATAAAAATAAGTCGGGTTTTCCTTCCTGACGCTATAACTCCAGAACGCACGAACCGATTTCCACGGTTTTGCATTCGTTGGAAAGGTCTCGGGCTCCGTGAGGTTTATAGCAAAGAAAATTCAGGAATAGGGTAGGTAGGGTAGGTAGGGTAGGTAGGGTAGGTAGGGTAGGTAGGGTAGGTAGGGTAGGTAGGGTAGGTAGGGTAGGTAGGGTAGGTAGGGTAGGTAGGGTAGGTAGGGTAGGTAGGGTAGGTAGGGTAGGTAGGGTAGGTAGGGTAGGTAGGGTAGGTAGGGTAGGTAGGGTAGGTAGGGTAGGTAGGGTAGGTAGGGTAGGTAGGGTAGGTAGGGTAGGTAGGGTAGGTAGGGTAGGTAGGGTAGGTAGGGTAGGTAGGGTAGGTAGGGTAGGTAGGGTAGGTAGGGTAGGTAGGGTAGGTAAGGTAGGTAGGGTAGGTAGGGTAGGTAGGGTAGGTAGGGTAGGTAGGGTAGGTAGGGTAGGTAGGGTAGGTAGGGTAGGTAGGGTAGGTAGGGTAGGTAGGGTAGGTAGGGTAGGTAGGGTAGGTAGGGTAGGTAGGGTAGGTAGGGTAGGTAGGGTAGGTAGGGTAGGTAGGGTAGGTAGGGTAGGTAGGGTAGGTAGGGTAGGTAGGGTAGGTAGGGTAGGTAGGGTAGGTAGGGTAGGTAGGGTAGGTAGGGTAGGTAGGGTAGGTAGGGTAGGTAGGGTAGGTAGGGTAGGTAGGGTAGGTAGGGTAGGTAGGGTAGGTAGGGTAGGTAGGGTAGGTAGGGTAGGTAGGGTAGGTAGGGTAGGTAGGGTAGGTAGGGTAGGTAGGGTAGGTAGGGTAGGTAGGGTAGGTAGGGTAGGTAGGGTAGGTAGGGTAGGTAGGGTAGGTAGGGTAGGTAGGGTTGGTAGGGTAGGTAGGGTAGGTAGGGTAGGTAGGGTAGGTAGGGTAGGTAGGGTAGGTAGGGTAGGTAGGGTAGGTAGGGTAGGTAGAGTAGGTAGGGTAGGTAGGGTAGGTACGGTAGGTAGGTATAGTAGCCAGTTGACGGGAGCGAAGCCGCGTGGGTCAGCTAGTATTATAAAATAAATAGCGAAAAAAATAATTTTGTCTAGCTTTTTCTATCGACTTCGAACACGCATATTCCGATTTTTCCCGTTCCCGTTGGAATTTCGGGAAATCTTCTCTCACTCCTACACTCCCCAATGAACCTACCATGCCATATTTCAGCTTTCTACGACCAGCAGTTTCGGTTGTACGTTGTCTGTCAGTCACTCATTAACGGAAAAAAATATATATAATAGGATTAGGATTAATGAGAATTTGCTGTTTACTGTAATCGAGGTAAGAAGAAATAATTAGTATGTAAGCTGTTATTTATCCCGTTAAAGATAAATTATTGAGGAAATCCCACAGGCATAAATTTAGCTTTTCGTAATCGGTCCTTAATTATTATTTGTGATCGTAAAAAGGTATTCAATTAAGGAAAGGAAAACTTTGAACACACAAACCTATTAAGTAAAATATTTTACAGTAAATCTTACAAATACAAGGTACCAATTTGTTACATTAGGCCGCAAGTCAGTGGTAACAAAACCAATCTTAGTTGACCTCCAACTCTATTAACATTCCTACTAGCTCAAGGTCAAAGTGTTACCACCGACGTGACAACGAGCGGTCTACTGTACCATCTAGATCCAATTCCCAGCAATTAACTTGTCGATTTCTAAATAAAAAATGTACTTAACGATAGATTTTCTATTCTAAATAATAAATTCGATCGTTTCAAGACTTTCTTCTGTAAAGATTTTTATTTTATTTTTATTTAGAGATGGGTTCACTCTTGACTCTAGTCTAGATTAGAGGTGACAGAGACAAAATCGACGATGAAGTGAACTTAACCAGAAAAGTCTGTTCAGTCTAACTTTGAAGAGATTAGGGTTCAGCTTTCGGAATTACACGCGCAGGTAGAGAGTTCCACTCCTGTGCATTATAAAAGAAGTTTAGAAACGTTTAGTGCGAATTGGTGGAATAGCAACAAGGTCGAGATGGTAACTTTCAGTGCGTTGAGATGTCGATGGCAGAAGGGAGCTAGTGGGATGAGTTCGTGGAGTTCTTGGGCACACTCACCGAAGTACAAATTGCGGTCGAAATCGATCAAGTGCCAAATCCTCGTTAGGAATACCAAAACTTTTGTCCAAATTGAATATTCAGGTCGACACTTTCGAGTCTAGTCAGTTTTGGAATGACTGCTCAAATATGGATAAACCCACTGAACTAACGTTACGAGCTGAAAGTTCAATTTTCTCTCTTAGAAGTGTTGTGTGTTTTCGAAGATTAATGCTGGCAGCAGCTTCTTTTGAACTTTTCTTATAAAAAGTTTTAGAACAAGAAGAATAATAAGAAACAATATCAATGTTTAGAAATATTGCTAAATTGTTGTTCAACTCATTTATCATCTGTCTAAACAGCTTTTTGAAAGGACTTTAAATCTTGAACAGGTTATTAGTAAAACAATAATGTCATTTGTCTGGGGTTTGCAACTTTCAAATCATCATCTGCCTAGCCTTTTCCAAACTATATTGGGGTCGGCTTCCAGTCAAACCGGATTCCGCTGAGTACCAGTATTTTACGTGAAGCGACTGCCTACAACCTATTAAATGGGTAACAACACGGTTTTTCTTGGCAAGTCTGGAGTCAGATTTACTGGCTTCTGACAATCCGTAACGACTGCCAAAGTTCTGCAAATGACAGCCGGGACCAACGGCTTAATGTGCTTTCCAAGGCACGGAGGTAACTCGGTTTGTTAAGATGGTCACCCATCCACAGACCAACCTTGGCAAGCGTTGCTTAACCTTGAAGATCGTCCTGTGTGGCCGTTATTCTTTAACCACGAGCTCCTTTAATAATACTATCCGAAATTCCATATTCTTAAACACATTGCATTTTAGTCGTCTTACAAAGGCTGGTAACTTAATGTCATTCATCATCATTTTTTGCCAATTTCCGTTCCCTGCTGAATGTTAGCCCCCAAAGAGCGCCAACCACCCTACTCTTGAGCAGTCCGCTGTCAACCACCTTCTTTAAATCATAGATCCATCGTGCCGCAGAGCGTCCCATACTACGTTTGCCCATACGCGATCTCCACTCTAACAAGTAATGTACCCGACATACGAGTAAACTACATCTAGAAGTTACATTTTGTCGGAGTAATTCATTAAAATATTAGCAACATAAAATAAATAATAGGTATATTGGAATTTATTTATTTATTTATTTATTTATTTATTTATTTATTTATTTATTTATTTATTTATTTATTTATTTATTTATTTATTTATTTATTTATTTATTTATTTATTTATTTATTTATCACAATACTTCTACCATTACAGGATATCCCAAAGCGATAGGGTGGTCTTACTTTACAAATTGTAACATAATAATGGTATGCAGTCATTCTTGCGAATTCATTCAATGAACAGTGAAAAATGTCAATCCTTTCGGCGACTTCATTGAGTGTACGTAAGGCGCGAGTAACTGGCGCTTTTTGAAGCAAGTTAGTCCTGCCGCGCGGCACCGCCAGCAGCCTCACCACGTAGTTATCGGGCACGCATAAATTCACCTCCTTTAAAACCCCCTGATTTTTTATTTTACCGTTGATCAGTTTGAATATATAAATGGTGAGAGCCATATCCCCTCTTAATTCTAATTTGTTGTACCCAACCATGCCTAGAACAAACAATGAACACCCTGTTAATATTTTTTACTTATCGAAACAATGTCGCCGTTCTATTCCGCGCCGTCCTTACAATACAAGGCTCGGACCGCGTTCACTCCTGAGTGTTTCAAACTACGTCATGATCATTAATATTATTTAGTTTTAGTAATTCATATGTTCATAAACAACATTTTTTTGCTAATGTGAAGTAGTCATTGGATGGAGTGGGCTGCTATTGTAAGACAATTAAAATGGCACCGTGTAGATAAATTAAAATGTTTACTGTCCCATAGCAAGTCCTCTCCTCATACAGTCACAGTTTTGCAATTTCCAGACTTTTATAAAATAAAAATGCGAACGATCCTGTTTCACGGCACAGTTGGATTTAGCTGAAATTTTGCACACGGGTAGACCAGGTCCTGGAGTAAGGGTGCTTGTCCATTTCTGCGGAGCGAGGCAGCGGAGCGGAAAATCAGATAAATATTAACTAAAACTTAGGTGATGCGGAGATTTTGTGCTATTCCATAGCACAAAATCCACAAGCTAGATAACTATACATTTACCGAAATCATCATATCAGCCGAAAGACTTCCACCGCTGGTCATAGGCCTCCCCCAAGTGATGCCACAACAACCGGTCCTGTGCGTCTTGCATCTCGCATTTTACCAAGTCATCGGTTCACCTTGTGGGAGGCCTTCCAACGCTGCGTGTTCCGGTACTCGGTGACCACTCCTGAACTTTTCGGCCCCATCGACCATCGTACTGCGAGCAATGTGCCCTGCCCATTTACCGAAATAACATAAAGTAAAAGTTCAAAATAAAGTACCTCATGAACCGTTTTATTTAGAACAATCCATTACATTTTCTCTCAATAAAAGTAGTTTTAGTACTAAACGCCCTTTACATGAGTACCACACACATCTTTTTGAAGAACCACTTACAGACAGCACATAAACATAAAAACATACATTACACACCGGAGATGAGATTTATTCTCTAGACAGACTTTTACAACTAAGAACTCAGATCATAAACTACGCCTAAAGCTTAGTAGAAAAGAATATCGCCTATAAAAATGTTATCGACATGTCTGACAATATTTGGCCGAAAATCTGCTAGCAAATGAATATTAGTCATAAAAATCTTACTCCACAAGTGGTGACGGTTTGCGTCTTCTCCGATAAAACTTTTATCGATGAATTGAATGAACTAGGAATGTTAAGGAACGAGAAATATTAATCACTTGAGGTCGATGATATTCAAATAAAATTCTACGTCTACGTTTTTATAGGTCTTTTTTCACCTTAACATGGACACTATAAGTTTCTTGTAATATAAAAGATGAATTTCTGTTTGTTAGTTCATCAAAAAGTATCATCGTCATCATCATGCTCAGCTTTGTACCATGCTGCTTTCGTCATCATTATTATTACAGCCGAACGTCGTCCACTGCTGGAAATCCACTGGTCAAAACTACCAGCCCTATGCGCTTCGCATCCAAAGTATTCCCGCGGCCTTCAGCAGGTCATCGGTCCACCTTGTGGAACGCCTTCCAAAGCTTATCATGTTCCTCTGGTCTTTGAGAAAATCAACCAGGTTGAACTTCCATACAAATTCTGCGTCTCATTTCACTACTACCTTTCGTGTCGTAAACCTTTCTTTCCACATCGGTGCCTTAGCGTGTTGTTTCAAGTTCAAAAACAATGTCGTGTTCAATACTATTGTACATAATCACGATCGCAATCACAGTTCGCTTCGTCGACGTTAATTCCATTACGGTATGTTTAATCAATACACGCGACCCGCCTTTCCGACATAAGTACGTATCCGCGAACGCATTCTCCTTTACTACCTCTATAGAACCTATTGTACCTATATCTGCCTCTATTGGAGATTGCATGTCATGATACTTATTGAAATTATTGTCGAGAACCGTATTAAGTGTCATTTCATTGGAATTATGTTGCATATATTTTTAAGCAGATCTTTGTTCATTATATCATTTTACTTTATTTTTTTTGTATGGAATATTCTAGGAAGATTAGTGGTATTTTTATCCAGTAATTTATTTTATTTTTGTGAAAATACTTACATAATTAATTTAAAGACCATTTCAGGCAGAACAGGTACCAAACATTAATAGCGAAGCCATATTTTATCCAATAACAGCTACAAAGGGAATTTAAAATTGCTATCATACAGAAATTCAATTTGTTTGCGTAAGTAAATATACAGTATGCTCGCTTTGTTCGGCAAATATAAAAATGTGTTCAGAGATAAAAATCAATTTTTCGTGCAAAGAATGAAAACGTTTCCTTATTTTAGGTTCGTTATCTATACTAATATAAAAAGCTGAAGAGTTTGTTTGTGTGCTTGAACGCGCTAATCTCAAGAACTACTGGTCCGATTTGAAAAATTATTTCAGCGTTAGATAGCCTATTTATCGAGGAAGAATATATAGGCTCGAAGAAATAAGTATATATCATCACGCTAAGGCCAAAGGAGTGGAGCAGACGAAGTTGCGCGGGTCAACTAGTATGTAAAATAAAGTGAACCTTATTTACTTGTAGAGATCAGATGGTAGCTGTTTCGCAGTCTAAAGAAGAATTAATACTCTGTAGATACTGTACTCAATACAAAAGGCAAATAATATGTATGTGAAAAGAAAAAATATATTGGCTACGGATCAGAGGGCCAAATAAAATAATTAACCGACTCCAAAAAAGAAGGTTCTCAATTCGGTTGTATTTTTTTTTAAACAAAGTTCGCGTTTGTGTGTCAGTAGCAAACTGTCACAAAAGCTTAAATTTTCCTACAGTTTTGATGGATTGCGAATTCAAACGTTGCTTAAATATTAGTAAAATTGAGCGTCAAACCATAACAACGGAGGGTCTAAAAGGCCACTTTAGCAGAATCAGAAAGCACATCACGCTAGCCGTCACTGTAAAATTTACCCAATCAACCTTGAACCTAATGCGTAAGCGATAAAGATGAAAATTAAATTTAACAGATTGTTGTGTGGTTAACATTGAGGAGCTCGTGGCTAGATAATAACAGCCGCACGGGTCGATCTTCAAGGTTAAGCAACGCTTGCCAAGGTTGGTCTATGGATGGGTGACCATTTTAACATACCGTGTTTCCTCCGTGTCTCGGAAAGCACGTAAAGCCGTTGGTCCCGGCTGTCATTTGTAGATTTTTGGCAGTCGTTACGGATAGTCAGAAGCCAGTTAATCTGACTCCAGTCTTGCCATGAAGTACCGTGTTACCCAGTTAATGGGTTGCGGAAGTCTGGTAGGCAGCCACTCCACGTAAAATACTGGTATTCAGATAAATCCGGTTTGACTGGAAGCCGACCCCAATATAGGGGGGAAAAGGCTAGGCAGATGATGTTGTGTGGTTAACATTATGATTCTACTATTATTCTGCAAATTAATTTACACAACAAATTTAAACAACAATTATTTTCATGAAAAACAGTTAACAGGAAATTATGTAGCGTTTAAATCCGTGACAAAATCAAATATTCAACACCCCTGAGTAAACTTGAGTACCTAAATATTATACTTCACCAAGTTTATGTTTACCACCAACTTCCCCGTTTCAAAAGTCTTGAGCAATGCACTGAACTGAAAGGTTACACCTTTAGGCTTACGTTGACTGAAATAATATTGTTGTTCGTACAATTTCTTTTAGAATCATATGGAGAAGTTTCTCGAGTTCTTTGTTGTTACTCGTTTAAAGCAGAAGTTTTATATAATCTGAATGGAAAACAATTATTTCATTTATTCATAATTTTGTTACCTTATTAGCTTTTCATTGTGTTTTCATTATGCAAAATATGAACAAGTACATACCTAAAGCTTGTAGAGAATATAGCTCTCACAGAAAAGCTTTGGCTGTCATATTTTGTCGCACTGTTGAATCGCACCTGTCTATGCACACACAATAATACTTTTCGTTATCATTCTGTTACTATGTTTTACAAAGATATAAATACCATACATAAAATTCACCTACCCGCTGTAAATAGACTCATGAAACCCTACATTTATAAACGTGTCATCCCTTTTTTGTGGACATAAATTCTACCACAGCCTGTACATAATTGAGTAAGTTTCGCAGCAGAATAGCTCTCACCAATAATGTGGTTATTGCCTTCTAAAAGCAATAAATGGGTATATTTATTGATTTATCTGAATACACAAAGATCCTAGTTACGGGAGGTTTGCGACAGTTGGTTTGGGTGAGTGGGCAAGGAATGGACTCGCAATATCTGGGAATTAATTGCTTTTTGTTGCTTATTGGAATTAAGTCGTCTGTGAATCAATCGACCTGGAAACGGGTCTAGCTTACCTACTCTAAGAAATTTCCAATTCTAGTGACCACTGTAAGGAATTTTCAATTACGTGGACCGGTTTTGTTATGCCTTGATAGGCAGTGGCGGACAAAATATTTTATTTTTCTGATAATGGATTAAAATTACGTAATTAGCCAAGAAAGTTCCCTTCAGTACCAAAGTAATGGAATTTACCCAAGTTTGGGATTTAACTTTGACTTGTGGAACCTATAAGCAATATTGAACTACCATACCCTATTCTTACGAGTACAATATGATCAATGTTTATTTAAAAGCTAGCTTTTGCCCGCGAGTTCGTAAGCGCCTATCCCGGTTTTTCCTTTCCCATAAAAGGAGAGAGTGTCAGACTCTTACTGACTAAAACCCATTCGTGTTCCTTCTAAAGCACTTTGCGTTCCAGGGCTATGGTGCCTCTTTCAAACAAAGTCCGCAGCCCCAGCAGGCACTGGCCCTAGCGTCCTTTGAGGCGGGCGTGGAACACAGTGCGACCCGGGCCTGGTTCTGATCAGACGGCGAGCCACCCAATGCTCGCCGTCCGCAGGCCCGCGCTTACTGTGGCTGAGAATCACCCTTTTTTTACGGTGGGAAGTCATCAAATGACTCCTCCTGCTCTGGGTACAACAGGATCCCTCCTGGCTCTTACTGACTAAAACCCATCCGTATTCCTCCTGCCCTTTGCATTCCAGGGTACGGTGCCTCTTTCGAACGAAGTCCGCAGCCCCAGCAGGCACTGGCCCTAGTGGGCCCCGTCTTCCGTCTAAAATCTCCTTAAGGCGCGTTGGGATCGAAGCGCGCCGCCCTGCGACTCCATCCCTGCTCCTCCTAATGCCCTAATTTGTGTTCCAGGGCCGCGGTGACACTTTCGAACCTACCTACATGCCAAATTTCAGTTTTTAACGACCAGTAATTTCAGCTGTACATTATCTGTCTGTCACTCAATCACTCATCATCAGTAAGGGAAGAACAAACATAACATCACCATTTCAGCCGAAAGACTTCCACTGCTGAACAAAAACCTCGCCAAAGTTTCGCATCATGAACCGGTCCTGTGCGTCTCCCATCGTTCACCAGGTCATCGGCCCACCTTGTGAGTCGCCTACCAACGCTTAGTCTTCCAATACGCGGTCGCTACTCCAAAACGTTTCGACCCCATCCACTATCTGTTCAGCGAGCAATGTGCCAGAAAGCTATATGCTAAGAGGAACCGCTTAACCGTTTAATTTCACAACGATGTCAAGATCTGATTCAGCACAGTCAGAAAACCGATCTAATTTACATTAATTATCATATTTCCCTTTTTAGTGGCTTGAACTTTCAACTTTTAGCTCTGCACTATCGACTGGCAACTACTGAATATTTAGCAGTTTGCGGTGTTCCCATTTTAATATTGAATATTTAAAGCAGACGCTGATTTTGTAAATATAATATCCAAGATATATTTCAATCGGATTTTCTAGATAAAATTTTATATAGCTATTTTACTGTTTATTTGTTTGTATTGTTTTTGCCTTAAAAAGTAGTTTGCTACGAATCACTGAGTCCTTTATAGGATGCTCGATTATATAATACTTGTAAGTTTTATACTATTTCAGGAGTAAGTTGATCAACGGAGGGCTTTCGTTAAAAAGATGATTTATTTATTTATATATTCTTAATTGTACACCAAGTTAAAAAATGCTTGTGTAAAAACTTAAATTAAAAAGAAAACATACAATTGGCGGCCTTATGGCATTCCGAGATTTATTTCAAGCAAACTGAAATGAATAGAGATAGCCTGGACGGTGGACACAAATGGGGTTGCTCTTGGTGCAAATATACAAGGAACTTTCATTTTTTTTTATTTGTGACTAGTCGACCCGCGCAACTTCGTCTGCGTCACAATTTTCATTACTGCTCCGCTCCTATTGGTGTTAGCGTGATGATATATAGCCTATAACCTTCCTCAATAAATGGGCTATCTAACATTGAAATATTTTTTCAAATTGAACCAGTAATTCCTGAGATTAGCGCGTTCAAGTAAACAAACAAACAAACTCTTCAGCTTTATATATTAGTACCTATACTAGTTGTCCCGCGCAACTTCGTCTGCGTCACAATTTTCATTACTGCTCCGCTCCTATTGGTCTTAGCGTGATGATATATAACCTATAACCTTCCTCGATAAATGGGCTATCTAACATTTAAATAATTTTTCAAATCGGACCAGTAGTTCCTGAGTATAGCGCGTTCAAGTAAACAAACAAACAAACTCTTCAGCTTTATATATAAAGTATAGATAGACGGGTTTGCTCTTGACTCTAGTCTAGGTCAGAGATGACAGAATCAAAGTCTACGATGGAGCGAGCTTATTTAGAAGGAGTCTGTTCACTCTAAATTTGAAGAGATTAGAGTTGAAAACGTTCGGGAACACAGACGCAGCCAGCGAATTCCACTCCTTTGCTGTGCGCATTGTAAAAGACGTTCGGAAACGCTTAGTGCGAATCGGTAGAATAGCAACAAGGTAGGGATGGTAAGTTGCTGTGTGTCTGGATGTCCGATGGTAGAAGGGGGGGGGGCGGTGGGATGAGGTCGTGGAGTTCTTGGGCACACTCACCGAAGTACATTATGTAGAAGACCGTCAAGCAGGCAACCTTGCGGCGATGAGCCAAGCTACATAGCTTGGCTCATAGCATTACATTAAGAATTGCGTTAAAACCTAAATGACAAAACAATAAATCAGAAGTAGCATTTTTTGTTTGAGTAAAGAAGAAAGTAAGTTTGTAAAACAAACTTTTCATTCGCAATTATGTTACGTTTTTTCAGACTAAATAAGGTAATTTAATATCTTGGTTGAATGCAATAGTGTTTTATATGTCTTGGTTGTTTTTTGTAAATCTTAGTTGGTATTTAAAAAAGATTAAGAGCTTGGCAGTTATTAAAGCGCCTAAACCTGTTGGATATTGGAAACCAAACAACTATTTTCTTCAAATCAAAATCACTTTTACTATCAAATATCTATATATATAGCAATCTGTATTAGAAAATTAAATACCAAATTCGTTTAGACGGCAATTTGGTCAGCTTATGAATCTTTCCTGTAAAGGTACCTAACTATTAAAATTTATCTCTAAATATGGGCTCTGACTCTATTCAAATTAATGTATTCATTAATAATATACAAATATGGCTCTTGTTTGCATATGCCTAACAAAGCAGTTTCTAACTTGTAATAAGTTCGTACAAAAACAATATTTTATCTTTATCTACTACTTCAACATATTTGGTTTGGTGATCATTGAAATTTTGGGATGAAAACTTTGTATGAATAGGACCTATTATTGCGAGGATAATTTTGTTTAAACCGGTTCTCCTTCCATCCTTTCACAATATTATCTATAACTAGCTTTTGCCTACGACTTCGTACGCGCATATCCCGTTTTTTCCCGTTCCCGTGGGAATTTCGGAAAATCCTTAGTGCTACACTCCCCAAAGAACGTACATGTCAAATTTCAGCTTTCTACGACTAGTTTCGACTCAGCTGTGCGTTGTCTGTCATATTTCAGCTTTCTACGACTAATTTCGACTCAGCTGTGCGTTGTCTGTCAAATTTCAGCTTTTTACGACTAGTTTCGACTCAGCTGTGCGTTGTCTGTCAAATTTCAGCTTTCTACGACTAGTTTCGACTCAGCTGTGCGTTGTCTGTCAAATTTCAGCTTTCTACGACTAGTTTCGACTCAGCTGTGCGTTGTCTGTCAAATTTCAGCTTTTTACGACTAGTTTCGACTCAGTTGTGCATTGTCTGTCAAATTTCAGCTTTTTACGACTAGTTTCGACTCAGCTGTGCGTTGTCTGTCATATTTCAGCTTTCTACGACTAGTTTCGACTCAGCTGTGCGTTGTCTGTCAAATTTCAGCTTTCTACGACTAGTTTCGACTCAGCTGTGCGTTGTCTGTCAAATTTCAGCTTTCTACGACTAGTTTCGACTCAGCTGTGCGTTGTCTGTCAAATTTCAGCTTTCTACGACTAGTTTCGACTCAGCTGTGCGTTGTCTGTCAAATTTCAGCTTTCTACGACTAGTTTCGACTCAGCTGTGCGTTGTCTGTCAAATTTCAGCTTTCTACGACTAGTTTCGACTCAGCTGTGCGTTGTCTGTCAAATTTCAGCTTTCTACGACTAGTTTCGTCTCAGCTGTGCATTGTCTGTCACTCACTCACTCACTCAGTAACGGAAGAATTTAATACAATAGAGATGAGAATAACTCGTTCAATATGGTTGGGAAAATAAATTAGTCACTAAGAGTGATAAGGAGCTCGACGAAGTTCAATAAATAAACGTTAATTGATAATTCTAGGTCGGTTCTATACCTATGGAGACAGGCACGGCTGGCTGAACCATATGCTATCGTAACGTGTGGTGCAATCGCGGCACATGGCTTCTAGGAAATCAGCATAGCATGATATCACTGTCTAATTGACTGTTATTAGTTAACGATACTGTAGCGTATTCTATTCGGGCCTTATTGAAGACTTCGGTGAATTCAGCTATTCATTTGTGTTGATGCGATAATTTAGTTATAACTGGGTATATGTGGATATCTCTATTATGTAGATCGGTCGGACGGTTCAATTCTAATAGAGTATTGAAGAATTTTGATGATTTAGGTACTTGTCTCACCGCCGACGATCAGCGAGTAGCGAGTATAGCTTCAAACTCGAAACAGTTGGCAATCAGCGAGTAGCGAATGAAAAGTTTCGATAGTTTTGACGCTCGGTTTTCAGCTTTAGTGCGATGGGCTTTTACTCGCAATACTGCTTCGGCCTGCACTATATACAGAAATTACCGCAGTTTGGTTGTTCTCACCGCCAAGCGAGCATCGCCGAGCGAGTGTCGCTGAGCGAGTACAATCTTTAATAGTTCTTGTCGCTGCGATCAACTAGAGGTAAGAGTCGCTCGCCTGCAATGTGAACAGCCAGCTAATGACTATGAATGTCTGTGTCTCTTTTACTCACACGAGCAAATGGTCGATAGCTACTCGCTTCCTCGCCGGCGGTGAGACAAGCGCCGAAGGAATATAATTTTGAATCTACGACTTATCAAGGCATTTTTAGTACTTTACCAAATTCTAACACCTCGTTCAAGTTTTTAGTTAAACATATTTTTTATCAGTGTTGTGTATCGTCTATAATAACTATAACTGCATCATTTTTTATATGCCCCAACATTGGTCCATTATGACACTGAGATCCAAAATCTCCCCAAGCTCCATAGTAGTGGACCACAAGACCCATATAACAATAAACAATTAACTCCAGCCTACAGCCTCCTGGCGCATACTGTGAGTTAACCTACAATACAAAAGCAACAATACGAACCCCAGGTGCGTCTAAATATCAAGAATAATTTACACTCACGCCTCAAACCAAATCCAATGTACGTTGAACGTTTCGTCAGTAATTAGAGCCAAGATATTACTGAGAATTTACAATTTAAATCTTTGTAAATGTTGGCTGTGTTGTAAAGTGCAGTAATTAATTTGATTAAGAGTTGTGTGTTGTGTTGTCTTACGTCGAGAGCGCTTCTGGGTGAGCGGGTGAAATGTTTTGTTCTTAATTTTATTGTGTCAACATGATGAATTTATTTTTCACGTAGAATATAATCGTCATCTAAACTTTTGTACCATGCAATTTTAAATCCACTTTCTATAACACTTCTTTCATCTGGATATTAAAATTCTCAAGAAGAGATTAATTAAGTTTACCACTAACTATCGGAAAAGGTGAACAAAACAGAAACTAGTAATAAACTATTCTTTTATCGCCTTCATAAGCGTAGTTCGTGAGAAAAACTTTCACGCGGTTGACAGGACCTCGGTTAATTATTCAATCGTTGATTCCAGTCACTAAGTAGATCAAGGAAATTATTAAGAATACTTTGCTTCTTTATTCAAAACTTTTTATAGGACCAACTATCTTTTTGCCGTAAGAATGAAAGAGCATGTCTAGAAATCCTCTCTTAATACTCCCTCACACTATCCAAGGAACCAACATCATCATCTTCCTGCCCTTATCCCATGTTACTTGGGGTCGGCGCAACACGTTTTATTCTTCCATTGTGTTCTATCAGTCGTCACTCTATCACTAACTCCCTTTTCTTTCATATCGCTCCTCACACACACAATCCATCCATCTTTTCTTTGGCCTTCCTCTCCCTCTCCATCCATCCGTTTCATCCCTCCTCTTCACATGACCATACCAAGACAAGCGATTCCCTTTTAACTTTTCCGTCACTGGCGCCACTTTTAAAGTGCCTCTAATGTACTCATTTCTCACTTTATCTACTCTCGTTACTCCACACATCCATCTCAACATTCTCATCACCGCTACATGCAATCTATTTTCATCCGTCTTTTTCGCAGCCCAACATTCTGATCCATTTTCCCTTTTTTTATTATATTTTCCCTTTTAATTTGAGGGGCATTCGAGGGTCACAAGTTGTTCCAGTGACCTGCCGCCATTTCATCCATCCTGAGTTGATCCGGTGCGTTACGTCTCGGTCTATATCGCCATCTCCCTGGACAAGCGACCCGAGATACCGAAAGTCGGAGCAAATCGGTATAGGCGTTCCGGTGAGAGCTATAGGTATCGGACTGGAGAGACCGCCGAAATCGCAGAACAGGTACTCTGTTTTGGTTCTGCTCAATTTCAGGCCAACACTCTCCAACACTCTCCATCCAAGGAACCAACATGCCAAATTTCAACTCTCTACGACCAATAGTTTTGGCTACGCGTTTTCTGTCAATCACTCAGTAACGCCAGGATTTTATATAATACGAAGGATTAGGAAGAATAATACTAAATACCAATCTTAATATACGAACCAAAACACATGTATTTTCCAAAAGACGTGAGAATCCCCGTTGAAGTTTAATAAAAAGCTATTTAAAAGTGGTAAATCTATTTGCTATCAACTAAGCAGAAACTCAGAATTCAGATTAATAATTCGAAATAATTGCGGTTGGTGTACAGGTCAAATGCTACTCATCTCTTAACAGATGGACTACAATTGAATAAACACCAACTACTTTTTTTTCCACCAAAGACAGAATTCGCTACGAAGTCATTCGCCAGAGAACTAAAGTCATTGACATTACGCGTAGAATCAGCAAGCTGAAGTGGAGGTGGGCCGGCCATGTCTGCAAACGGACAAACGGTCGATGGAGCAGACATGTGTTAAAGTGGAGACTGCGTATGGGCAAACGTAAAGTGGGACGCCCTGCGGCACAATGAATCGATGATTTAAATAAAGTGGCTGGCAGCGGACTGCCCAGGACCGGGATGTTTGGCGATCTTTGGGGGAGGCTTGCGTTCAGCAGTGGACGGATATTGGCTGAAATGACTTTTTTAAACTATTTCTTTATGATTTTTTGCCGGCAGTTTGCCCAATACGGTGATAGTATTCAAGTCTCAGCTGTCAGTAAAACATCACTGGCAAGTAAATTAGAAATTAATTGTAGAATCATCTAAAAATAAAACGCCAGTGAACGAAGTCGGCACCAGGAATCTCTAGACAAATAATAGAAAGAAAATCTCGTAATAAAAGTAAATAAAACCAAGTATTTAGTAGCCGATATTTATCTGTTCAGAAACAAAGGTCACCCACGATATCAGGTGACACTGCTAAATTGAGCAAACTGCTAATGTAGACGTGAAATGTTAGGAAAACTCGCCTGTTGTGACTTCTTTTATTAGTAAAAATGTTATTCAACAAGTTAGGTTTGGTCATGTAAGAAAGTCCTATTAATTATTTAGAGTTAGAACTTGATGCTGGACAAAGATATTTCAGTATTTTCGGAATTAGAATCCAAAATAATAGATAACCGGGACGGGATAAAATTAAATACTATTCTTTTCTATTTAGGCAAGTATTCGACCATTCTGCCAATGTCCAAAGTACTCGTAGATTGGAGAAGCAAGTGTGCAACATTTTACTGATTAAGGAGAGAAGAGATCGATGATTCTGCAGAAACGAGTTAAAATTAATAAAGTAAAAGAATTGGTTCGTCACTTTCGGGAGTCAGCCATATCATCATCATCTGCCTAGCCGTTTCCCAACTATATTTGGGGCCGGCTTCCAGTTAAGCCGGATTTAGCTGAATACCAGCATTTTACGAGGAGCGGCTGCCGACCAGACCTCCACAACCCATTAACTGCGTAACACAGTACTTCATGGCAAGACTGGAGTCAGATTTTACTGGCTTCTGACTATCCGTAACGACTGCCAAAGATCTACAAATGACAGCCGGGACCAGCGGCTTAACGTGCTTTCCGAGGCACGGAGGAAACTCGGTATGTTAAGATGGTCACCCATCCACAGACCAACCTTGGCAAGCATTGCTTAACCTTGAAGATCGACCCGTGCGGCTGTTATTATCTAGCCACGAGCTCCTCGATAAGACGGGAGTCGGCCATATGAGATTGAGAAAAGTGTCACAACCGTACATTGTCAACCAAATCGGACATGTAACTACATAAACAGGAACTAACTTACAATACCAGTTTAATTATAAAAGCTTGTAGGTAAAAAACTTAGTGCTTGTAAATGATCATCATTATCATATCAGGCAAAAGACGTCTACTGCAGGACATAGGCCTCCCCCAAATTTCGCCACAACAACGGGTCCTGTGCGTCTCGAATCCATCGGCTACCCGCGACTCTCACCAGGTCATCGGTCCACCTTGTGGCCTTCCCACACTGCGTCTTCCGGTACGCGGTGGCCACTCAAGAACTTTTCGACCCCCTGCCCTGCAAACTGAAGTGGCAGTCACTTCAGTTTGGCGATCCTTTGGTCTAAGTGTAAGTAAAAAGGAAATAGCCATTGAATTTGAGACAACATGGACGGTATTATGTATTTTTATGTATACTCGTATATTGTTTCATGTGAAACTTTCAGCGTACTATTCAAACTCAAACCCACCTCCTAAAGAGCGAAATAAAATAAAGTCATGGTAGTATTCCCACGAATAACGTCTTTCATAAGAAGCGCTTTTCTATAAAATTAAAGCCTCATTCGAGAAATAAATGACATTACCAAAGAAATGAAAGCAATCTTTGATAAATCTGGCAATTCATTAGCCATCTGATTTAACTTGAAACAATATCTCAAATTCTCTATCAAAGTATTACCTTTCATCAGAATTCTAAAAGGTTTAATTTCATTCATCAGTGGATTAGGGAAACATCGAATTTATTGAAAATTGTGAGTGTTATACTAACTTTTAATTAGCTTCAGAGTTTGACGAGCATTTAATTGAATATGTTTATTTGTTAACAAAGCCAATATTAGTAATTCCGTTGGAATTTCGAGAAAATCATGTTTGGTTTACCAATTTAATTCATTTACTTATTTTATAAACGGGGTTGATATTTATTTAGATAATTAAAAAGCTGTACCAACATGTAGCTGAATTCAGTGCTATTGGAGGATATGTATTTATTAAAATTTTATAGAATCAAGAATAAAAGAAATACATGCGTAACATATTTGATATTAATTTGGGTCATTGATAGGCTCACGTATGAGGAGCTCGTAGCTAGATAATAACAGCCGCACGGGTCGATTTTTAATATTAAGCAACGCATGCCAAGTTTCGTCTATGGATGGGTGACCATCTTACCGAGTCACCTCCGTGCCTCGGAAAGCACGTTAAGCCGTTGGTCCCAACTGTCATTTGTAGATCTTCGTTACGTATAGTCGGAAGCCAGTAAATCTGACTCCAGTCTTGCCATAAAGTACCGTGTTACCTAGGTTATGGGTTGGTAGTTCTGATAGGCAGCCGCTCCATGTAAAATACTAGTACTTAACTTAATCGAGTTTGACTGGAAGCCGACCCCAATATCAACTATATTGGGGGCGGCTTCCAGTTCCAGGAAAAGGTTAAGCAGATGATGATAGGCTCACATTTAAACGCTATCTCAAATGATACTAAGTGCGACGTGGTCTACAATGGAGCACGCTTGATAGAGACGATCTAGTGTTTCAATTAAATCGAATGTGTCACTTGAGAACCATCATAGTGCTACAGCTAATTATAATTACACTAAAGACTGATTACTGTTTCAAAGGCATCATAATAACAGAAGTGAGACATAGTATGTAATTACTTTGAGGAATTTCACATCTCGAATGGAACAAACTAATCCCACTGACAACTGATATTAGTTCGCGAAAGCTACGTTATTATGTTTTCAACAATATATATTTTAGTATATGAAAGTAATTTAACTGTAGTCGTTGAAGGGTTTTCTGACTAGTTTATGAAAGCACTAAGTTTTCTAATGCAATTTTCTTTCTGTTCTTTGTTTAGTGTCATAATTATAGGACTTTATGAAATACGAACCAAGGTTCCCCACATAGCTCGATGGATCGCCAAACTAAAGTGGCAGTAGCAGGGCACATTGCTCGCAGAACAGATGGTCGATGGGGCTGAAAAGTTCTGAAGTGGCGACCGCGTACCGGAAGACGCAACGTTGGAAGACCTCCCAAAAGGTGTACCTACCGATGACCTGGTGGAGGACGCGGGTACGCGTCGTATCGGTCGATGTGGCGACGTTTTTGTGATGCCTATGTCCAGCAGTAGACGTCTTTGTTGTTGACACGTTAAAACAAAGATTTATGAGAATTTATTACTTTTACTAGTTTTTGCCAGCGGCTTGGTCCTCGTGATAGTCGAAAATTATCCAAAGGCATCATACTCCCGGGATCAAAGTATCATATTTCAGAACATAATCTAACCGCGTGGCAAGTTTCATGTAAATCTGTTCAGCCGTTACAATGTAAAGAAGTAACAAACGAACTCATTTTTCACAACAATATTACTAGCTTTTGCCCATGACGGAATTATAGGAATAATATATATATATAATAAGAATTTCGGAATATGCTCTCTTAGTGCTTCCCCACGGAGTACAGGGAAGCTTCATGCTATTTTTCAGTTTTCTGCGACCAATATTTTTTTCTGTGCGTTGTTTGTCAGTCACTCAGTCACTTAATCACTCAATCAGTCAGCAACGGAAGATTTTTTATATTAGGATAGTTAGTAGAAATTAGGATTTTTCCGTAAATTGTCGACAAGCCTTTCAATAAAAGAAGTCAGTTGAAGCAATAACAGATTTCCTAGAATTTTTTAGAAACAAACAAAGACAATAATATGTTATATTATTAACCCACTGCTAATTGTTAGTGGCACTGAGATTCCATCTTTTATTTCTGCGTCCACAGGAATAGCAAATTCTAATGAATATAGACAGTCGACACTGTGAATATGTTTTTATTTAACTTTATTGCTGCATCACTTAGTATTCATGTATTCGGTAAATCTGTTACCGTTTGCTCGGCTGTGACCACTATTTTGTTATTGAATAATCTACATGGAGATCTCTATTTCCAACATGAGGAGCTCGTGGCTAGATAATAACAGCCCCACGGGTCGATCTTCAAGGTTAAGCAACGCTTGCCAAGGTTGGTCTGTGGATGAGTGACCATCTTAACATACCGAGTTTCCTCCGTGCCTTGGGAAGTACGTTAAGCCGTTGGTCCCGGCTGTCATTTGTAGATCTTTGGCAGTCGTTACGGATTGTCAGAATCCAGTAAATCTGACTCCAGTCTTGCCAAAAAGTACCGTGTTACCCAGTTAATTGGTTGTGGAGGTCTGGCAGGCAGCCGGTCCTCGTAAAATACTGGTATTCACTAAATCCGGTTTGACTGGAAGCCGACCCCAATATAGTTGGGAAAAGGCTAGGCAGATAATGATGATGACTTAGTATTCATGTATTTGGCAAATCTGTTCCCGTTTACTCGGCTGTGACCACTACTTTGTTATTCAATTAATCTCCATGGAGATTTACTTTAATAAAAGAACTGTCATTGATTTTGGTTTCAACTGTTGCATCGGCTACGATTCCATACTCATGTGTAAATTCATGATTACCTTCGTCATTAATGTGTGCAACAGGTCTATTATGTGCATGATTAAACTGTTAACAATATTAACAATATTGATTGCTTTACTAATGCAGCTGATACAGGTACGTATTCATGATTACCTGCTCTATTCTATCTATTGGGATTTGGTTTCCGCACATTGCACGTGTGATTACCTGATTATTTACATACATAACCTTGAAAAGCTAAAGTACTCTTCGCAATTAAGAGTAATCAAACTAAAAGTATCAAAACTAGTACCAAAAGCAAATTGATACTCAAATGATTCTCAGAACTCTTTCAAATAAAGTGACGCCCACTAATGATTCCCAGAAATCTTTCAAACAAAGTGACGTCTAACGTTTTAGCAGCCTATTCATTCTTGCACCAGTTAACGTTATGGCATACTTCTTTAATAAAGTTAATGTTTTATTGAGGTCAAAATTCGGTTTCTAACGTCGTAGGAAGTAATTTGCTGTAAGAATTATTTCTCAATCCCCAGTTTTAGATTGTTACCTTTCTTTAACTGTATATAATAACCACCTAAACCTAGCTAACTTAGTTAAAAAATAAGTGAAAGTGAATGAAACATCAATCCTTTATTTATGTTATGAAATAACTAGTTGACCCGCGCAACTTCGTTTGCATCACAATTTTAATTTCTGCTTTACTCCTATTGATCTTAGCGAGATGATATATAGCCTACAGCCTTCCTCGATAAATAACACTGTAATAATTTTTCAAATCGGACCAGTAGTTCCTGAGATTAGCGCGTTCAAGCAACAAACAAACAAACAAACTCTTCAGCTTTATATATTAGTATAGATAAGATTTCAAACAGAAATACTTAGACTAAGAATGTTCATTGAAGAAGCGAGGACAACATTAACAACAACGTACACTAACAGTTTCGAAAGCATTGATTTGGAACACGGCTTTACTATGAATGTTAACGACCATCACAAAACACATACAACATCAATGGAAATTCATTGCTCATATATATTGATGTTAAAAGCTAATGAACCCACTCTGGCAAGAACAAGTGAAAATGAAGTTGAAGTTTATATCATCTGCCTAGCCTTTTTCCAACTATATTGGGGTCGGCTTCCAGTCAAGCCGGATTTAGCTGAATACCAGTATTTTACGAGGACCGGCGGCCTACCAGACCTCCACAACCCATTAACTGGGTAACACGGTACTTCATTTACTGGTCACTTCATTTACTGGTCAGATTTACTGGCTTCTGACTATCCGTAACGACCGCCAAAGATCTACAAATGACAGCCGGGACCAACGGCTTAACGTGCTTTCCGAGGCATGGAGAAAACTCGGTATGTTAAGATGATCACCCATCCACAGACAAACCTTGGCAAGCGTTGCTTAACCTTGAAGATCGACCCGAGCGGCTGTTATTATCTAACCACGAGTTCCTCGAAGTTTAAGTTTATATACAGCCACTTAATTAATTCATACTTAATTAGTTCGTTAAACAAGGCATGGTTTGAAGCGTGGCTGCGTGGGTGTAAAAAAATAAGCAAAATACACGCAACAACACGGAAAACGTGTTCTTATCAAATACATCACAAGAAGATAAACTATGAGCTATTTACGCTTATAACTACTTGAGCACATTGCATAACGTTTCCATTTGCAATTCCAGAAGAGATGGCATCTAAAATAAACTTAACATACAAGCCCATGACTTATGACAACTCTCATCTCTATATTTAGGACATATGTAAATAATGCTGTTCAACGGTTCAGATTTATCTTCCGTCATGAAGAACATTTTTCCACTGGATGCCAATTTTTCAAATGTACACGATTTTTATTTTGATTTAGATTTGTTTTCGTTAAAAACTGATGTTCAAATGTCGATTTTAAATGTGTTTTGTGTGATCGATGGAGAAAATAAAGACTCGAGATATGTTGATGTTATGTCTGGCTCGTTATTTTAAAAGCTGTTGTTGTGTATTGGAAAATAGTTAGGTATTGTTATAATTTTAATGACTAGATATTCAAATAATAAGCACGTTATAATAAAGGTTTTTTTTTTTTTTTATTAGGAGCTCGTGGCTAAATAATAACACCACACGGGTCGATCTTGAAGGTTAAGCAACGCTTGCTAAAGTTGGTATGTGGGTATAACATAACGAGTTTCTTCCGTGCCTCGGAAAGCACGTTAAGCCGTTGGTCCCAGCTGTCATTTGTAGATCTTTGGCAGTCGTTACGGATTGTCAGAAGCCAGTAAATCTGACTCCAGTCTTGCCAAGAAGTACCGTGTAACCCAGTTATAGGGTTGTGGAGGTCTGGTAGGCAGCCCTCCGCGTAAAACACTGATATTCAGCTGAATCCGGTTTGACTGGAAGCCGACCCCAATATAGTTGGGAAAAGGCTAGGCAGATCATGGCAGATGAATAAAGGTTTTTTTTTTATATTTTTAAAGAGTATAACGATATCCTTTATCCCTAGCGGCCGTGTTTTATCTTGAGTCGAACTTGGATCTCTTCATCTTCAACAAAATACCTCTAGGCATTTCTATGCGAGACCGAAAAAAACAAAGCATTTCGCAGAAGTGTTACCGCTAACCGTTTTTTTTATCTTCAAAAGTATTCGCTTTCCAAACTCGGGAATGTTTAAGAAAAAAATAAGTTCTGCAATGTTATCAGTGACACGTAGTTTCCGTTTACCGAATTTACTTTTGCTTTTCTTTTCTCAGGGAAAACTCAAGTGCTGTAAAAATATAATGACATTTTAATCTGACATTCTTATTGCAATGCGTTTGAAAATTATGTTACACGTGTCAGAATTATACTATGGTAAGTGGAATTTATTAACACGATATTTTCTCTCGTCTTTTTGAGCAGTAAAATATGTATATTCTAATGGGAAGAAATGATTTACTAGTAGAGTGTAATTTGTTGTTTTTTGTCCGCGTATTCACTTTGTCTATTTTATTTATAATTATAATGTAGTAACTGCTTTCTTTATTTTATTGCTAATATCTCCAAAACAGGTTGAACCTACACTGCATATAGATGATATAATTCGTACGATATCACCCACATATTTTGACATCAGTTAATGCAAGTTACCTTTCAGTTCAAGGTCAGACAAGGTCACCATTTGAGAATATTATTCAACTACGTCATATTTTTAGATACATCGTTAGTCTTCTCCTTTCCTTTATGCAACGTTACGGTAAAACTTTCAAGTGAGCGCTTTGATACCGTTTAAGATCTCGTTTATTTTGTATATTGCTACGACGCAATACTTGACACACACACATAGGTAATACACAGAATACATAAGATAAGCATAATGGCATTCTACCCTGCGCAATAGTATGCCAGCGGAAAGCCACTATAACGTTCATCAATCGGAATCTGTACAAACACTGCGTGCTTTTGCGACAGTTACTAACATGTTTTACTGCTGTTGAAAAACAGTACACTATCTTAATTAGAGTGTCCCAGCATTATGGTGAGCGATGGCAGTCCTGCGTGGAGGTGTCGCATACCCGTGTTTCTTACTATTAATTTATAGCATTTTGCTCGCGACTAATAGGAATCCCTAATTTTATCTAGTAATACCAATTAGCCAATGTTACTTAGGGATAATGTAGCATTCTAATGGTGAAAATTTTTTTGAAATCGGTTCAGTAGTTTTGAGTTTATTCGTTACAAACATACTAAAAAAAAACACATCTTTCCTTTAATTCTTTATTGCACACAATAACAACTACATTAATTTACAGTGATTAAAAACGTTCATGTACAAAGGCGAGCTTAACTCGAAATTGAGTTTCCTACCAGCAAACCTTTGAGTGATAGAGAGAGATGATCACAATGCACATGGGTGGATCCAGTGCACATTTTACAATAATACATATTATTTTATCATAAATATACCTACATATATAAATACACATATATATGAATACATACATATCCACCAATATTATGTCATAGAAAGGAAATCCTCTTTAACTTTCCTTTTGAAGACATCAAGAGAAGGGCTGTCGCATAGGGAATGTGGGAGAGAGTTCCAGAAACGCACTGCAGTAACAGAGAAGGAGCCACCATAGCGGCTGGAAGTTTGACGCGGAGTACGAAGGAGAAGAGAAGTGGTAGTACGACATGGTTTACAAACTTGGTACTCAAAGCGTTCTCGAAGGTATTGTGCAGAATTGGGGTTGTGCAGGATAGTATAAAGGAGGGATAGGATATGAGTATCTCGTCGACGCCGAATCGGCAGCCACCCCAATCTGGTCCGGAACTCCAATACATGGTCGTATTTCCGGAGGCCAAAAATAAAGAGTATTCACAAATTCTGAAGTCGCTCGAGTTTATTTAGGAGCACCTCCGTTGCATCTAGGAAACAGACATCCGCATAGTCTATAAGTGGTAGGAGAAGAGATTGAGCAAGACTGACCTTAGTGCGAAATGGAAGGAATTTTTGTAGACGTTCAAGAGACTGAAAAGTGTAGCCTGTGTAGCTTGTGTAGCGTGTGTGTGTGTGTGTGTGTACCCTATTACTAACATTAGCAACATGAACTTCCCAGGAGAGATAAGTATCCATATGGACGGCGAGGTTCTTAGCGCTTTTAGAATACACTATAGGCACTGAGTCATACACTACTGGCGGCAGAGACTGGTGATCTAATTGGCTGAGCATGTATCTCCTCTTTATATTATTGATGTAGATGCCTCATGTTAGACGTAAAATACATTTATTTTCTTTTGCATGTTACTTAGCAGCTTTGCTGTAGTGATGCTGCAGAGATTTTCATAATAGTGAACGTATTAATTCAGATATTTTTTTACTGTACCATCTATTATTCATAATTTGTTCTTTCACGTTGATGCTTATGATAATTTTGTGTAAGTAAGGCGTGTCAATTATAAATAATATGTTAGTACGTGAAGTAGACACGCTGATCGATTGTATTTAGTCACCCTTACGCCCTTCGGTAGATAGGTGTCGATAACCTTGAAACCATTAGTATATTGTGCTACTTTCTAAAAGCCCTGTAAACGAAGCAGATTATATCTATCTGCATTTATAATGCTTCTCAGTTCATATTGTGTTTTGAGCCAGTTCTTCGGGGAGTCCCGTTCGGTCCGTTGTGCGTGGGTGGATGTGTAATCATCCATAACATAGAGGGTCTCCTGTGTGCGTCGAAAAGCACGGTAAATCTGACACCTTACTGCCAACACGATAAGAAGAATCACATAATAACACAGTGAAGCGTAAAATAACACAGTGATTCTACTGTGTATTCGGAACAGAAGATTCTTAAGGAGCAGAACGGACAAGAAACTCCATAGTTACTTCGTCGTAACGGGCAGTCAAAAGCCAGAAAAACTAGCACCAGTCTGCACCACTGGATTGTGGTGGTCACGACATGTAAAATACTGGTACAGCCGAGTAGACTGGAAGCCTACCTCTACAAAATTGGAACAAGACTAGAAAAATTGATTGAATTGTAGGAAAGATTGGTGTTTCACAACGTTTCACACATTGGTTGTGCGTACAATAAATGTTAAAAAGCGGGCAAAGTATTAACTTTGCCCGCATTTTGACCGCAGTACATATAATGAGCATAGTAATCTATGCTCATTATATGTACTGCGGTTTTCATTTAATATGCCTATATGCAACGCGTAACAAAATGAACACATTTTATTTTGTAAAAAAAAATACGCAATACATCTTAAGAAGACATTGTACTCATCATTATCAAACACTTTTACTTTGGAACCAACACTGAAATCACGAAAAATAAATTGACTGCCCCATACATTAAAATACGCATAACTTGACAATATGAACTAATGAACAGCTCTTTCTTTCCCGGTTCGGGTTGGCCCCATAGTCAAATTTGTCCATAATGATGAGTACAATTACCCTTTAAGAGGTGTTGTGTTTATTCTGTTACACGTATAAATAATTACAAGACAAGCCCGAATTAATTAAAAACTTTCAGGTTCTCTTTATCCTGAAACGTATCAACGTCAGTCTAATTTTTCTGACGAAGTTTTAAGTGCTTTTAAAAACCTCGCACTGAAATTGGATTGTATTCGTTTCACGATTCGCAGTATCCTCGGCTTCCGATCATGTTTGCCACGAATTTTAGAAAAATAAAACGTTGATTTAGAGAGCGAAATTGCAGATAGGATTGTTTTCCAAAATGAGGAGCTCGTGGCTAGATAATAACAGCCGCACAGTTCGATCTACAAGGTTATGCAATGCTTGCCAAGGTTGGTATGTGGATGGGTAACCATTTTAACATACCGAGTTTCTTCTGTGCCTCGGAAAGCACGTTAGGCCGTTGGTCCCGGCTATCATTTGAAGATCTTTGGTAGTCGTTACGGATAGTCAGAAGCCAATAAATCTGACTCCAGTCTTGCCATGAAGTGCCGTGTTACCCAGTTAATGGGTTTTAGAGGTTTGGTAAGCCGCTGCTTCATGTAAAATACTGGTATTCAGCTAAATCCAGTTTGACTGAAAGTTGACCCCAATATAGTTGAGAAAAGGCTAGGCAGATGAGATAAGGGTTGTAAACGTTCGGAAACACAGACGCAGCCAGAGAATTCCACTCCTTTGCTGTGCGCATTATAAAAGACGTTCGGAAACGCTTAGTGTGAATCGGTAGAATAGCAATAAGGTAGGGATGGTAAGTTGACCCCAATATAGTTGGGAAAAGGCTAGGCAGATGAATGATGATAATTTTTTTTCTAACAACTAAGTATTTACATTGATAAACGTGAGCCTTACATTGGTAGATGGACTCTGCTGACGGTTCTTCATCGTCTGCCTAGGCGTTTTCCAACTGTACAGAGTGAGTTTTCCAAGTACACATGCATGGCCAAATTCGAAACTTTGAAGAATCACTATAATACTCTTAGGTGTCTTGGGACCGATTAAAATAAAAAAAGTAAAACTGCGTGATGAATGTTGAGCTTTATAAAGCTGCCTGTACATTGTAGCGGTGCGAGGCAGCGGAGCAGAGAAACAGAGAAATTTTAACCAATGGAATTGTATAAAATCTCCGCACCGTGTGAGTCACTGAGTTTCTATGCAATTCCATTGGTATCCGTTTCTCCGATCTGCTGCCTCCCGCTACAATGGACAGGGAGCCCAGGTTTTCATCTATTCCGATCGGATGCAGCTGAAAACCCTTATTTTATTAAATTTATTTTATATTTGCCCAAGAAATCCACGACCTCATCCCACCGGCCCCCTTCTACCATCGGACATCCAGACGCACTGCATCTTACCATCCCAGCTTGTAGCTATTCCACAATTCGCACTAAGCGTTTTCAAACGTCTTTAATAATGCGCACAGCAAAGGAGTGGAACTCTCTGCCTGCGTCTGTGTTTCCAAAAGCTTACAACCCTAATCTCTTCAAAGTTAGAGTGAACAGGCTCCTTCTGGGTAGGCTCGCTCCATCGTAGACTTTGTCTCTGTCATCTCTGACGTAGACTAGAGTCAAGAGCAAACCCATAACAAATAAAAAAGGCACCTTCTGGTCTAAAAAGAGGACCAATGTTTATGATGATGGTGGTTAGATTGCATCCGCTTTAACAATTAGTTTCAACACGTGTTCCTAGAATCCTTCTTAAAATCATGTAGAACTGAACAAACTGATTCAGTAGAGAGCTGTTATAATTGGCAAGCGGAAACCTGATTTTCCTTGTATTAGGCGTAAATGTTTAACGAGTCACGTGTGAGTATGTTTGTATTGGAAATATTAACAAGGAGTCACGTGTTTCTTACTATAGGTTCATATACATTTGTAGGTGTCTACTGAGTGACTTACTTTATAGGTATTCTTAAAGGTGTCATTTGCAATGCTAATAAATATTACGGTATGACGGCCTCAGCATCGAACATCTTAAGTATGCTGGGGTTCATCTGCCGCGCATTCTTTCCATGTTTTATAATGTATGTCTATGTCATGGATACTTGCCAGAATAATTGACAAAAACAATAGTTGTTCCTATAGTAAAGGATAAAACGGGAGATATCTCAGAGAAAAAAGCTTCTTATACAATTTATCTAGTTATGCAAAAGCAAATGTACTCAACAATAGTTGATTTTATATTTCAGAGTCAATCTTAAAGTAACAGTTGTTTTAAGATTGGTAAAATTGCCAATGAATTTAAATTTAACCTCTTACGTGAGAAAGCAGACTTTTTCATTCAAATTAAGGTGATTTACTTAAAAGTTAGTTCTATACACATATGTATACACTACAAATCATAGCTCTAAAACAAACAAAAAGATGGACAGATAGATTGACAGACAGACAAGAAAGAATACAACAGTTAACACACAACTGGAGAGTTCCGCAGACAAGAGACAGCCAAAGCAAATCATAGCTATAGGTGAAGTTAACATCATCATTATAACAGCCGAAAGACGCCCACTGCTGGACATAGGCCTCCCCCAGAAAGAGGGGTTTGCCATAATCGCCACGCTTGGCAGGCGGGTTGGCGATCGCAGTGTATGGTGTTGCGTTTTACAGAGAACGCTGCTGCCCAGTTTCTGGTGAGCCCCTTAGTATGTTATAATTGGAGATAATTTAAAGCCATAACTATCAACTCCAGATGATTTTTTTTTAATGCCTTTGGTAAGGTCATTTCAAAATCAACTTTAGGTTCTTTCTTCTCAGTTGGTACGCTCTTGCTAGAGAGATCGTCATGTAGTGTGGTCGTACTGTAGTGCTATTCTGTAACAACATGTTCGTGTATCGACAGCGAAATCCGAAGTGAGTATCGAATTCGTATAAACATAACACCTTTTGTTGTGTATTATAAAGATCACTTTGTGAGTTTTATCACTCAGGTGAAGCTCGATAACGAAATAGGTAGTTATTTACAGAATAGACTAGCTGCAACTTTGAATACACAACACTCGATATTTGAGTCGATATTTACTGGAGTTGAAGCAATAGATTGAAATTATCTCGAATTATACAACGTGTAACAGAATAAATGCTATACCTCTTAAAGGGTTATTGTACTCATCGTTAAGAGCAACTTTTACTACGAGACCAACCTCGAAATCGCGAAAAAAAATCAGCTGTTCAATACATTTATCGAATTTTGCGCACATAAATGTATAGTATTGGTCCCATAGTGAAATTTGTTCATAATGATGAGTATATTCAGGAGCTCTTGGCTAAATAATAACAGCCGCACGGGTCGATCTTTAAGGTTAAGCAACGCTTGCCAAGGTTGGGCTGTGGATAGGTTAATATACCATCTTAATATACCGAGTTTCCTCCGTGCCTCGGAAAGCACGTTAAGGTCTGGTAGGTAGCCGCTTCACGTAAAACACTGGTATTCAGCTGAATCCGGTTCGACTGGAAGCCGACCCCAATATAGTTGGGAAAAGGCTTGGCAGATGATGATGATGATGATAAGTATAGTGACCCCTTAAGAGGTATAGCGTTCATTGTGTTACAGGTATATTATTACATGTTAATGTACACCTATTACGACACAGCGCGTTGCTGTTTAGTACAGCTACATTAAGGGTCTGCGAAACTCTCCTTCACAAATTGCATAGCAGATCTTACCTCGCATCGGAAGGCTTGTATGTGACGTCATACTTCTCCACTAAGTCCGCCGTGGTGGACCAGGAGACCCTCACCGTTGTGGGGTTCAGGAACGTCACGGTAATGTTCTCTGGTACTCCGGGGCCCATTGAGCCTAGAAAATTGAGATGTCGTAATTTTTTTTATCATCATCTATGAGGAAGCCGACGAAAACTTAAACAAACATCTGGTTGTAATATTTATCGATAATATCGCCGACATTCGTCACGATGTAACATACAAATCCCAAATAACAACAGGATTATAAGGGTAGACTTTGTTTTTCATGTGCTGTAAAACAGTGTGAATAGAAATGCATGGTTTTCATGTTCCTGCTGGGGCTGCGGACTTTTTTTTTTTTTTTTTGCACTTGTCCGCCATCTCACCTGATGGTAAGCGATGATGTGGTCGAAGATGAGACACGCTTGCCTAGAAGTAACCTATTCACTCTTGACTTAAAGACTCCCAGGTTGTAGCTATCGGGAAACAGACTCCGGCAGGGAATTCCACTCCTTAGCTGTACGCATTATGAATGTGTTCCCAAAACGTTTTGTGCGTGTGGGTGGGATGTCCACCATGTACCGGTGGCGCATCGCCGTTGTTCTTGTGGTCCGATGATGAAATGGGCTTGGCGGAATTAAATTATGCAATTTCGTCGCACATTCCCCAAAATGCAACCGGTAGAAAACCGACAAGCTAGCAACTCGTCGTCGATGCTCAAGACTTAAGAGCTTCGTCGCCACGAGCCTCTCATTGCCAATGATCCTCTTGGCTCGTTTCTCAATTGACTCAAGGGTATCAAGCTGGTGGACTTTTTTTTTTTTTTTTTTTACTAATGATAGGCACGCGTTTGACCGCTATCTCACCTGATGGTAAGCGAGGATGTGGTCGAAGATGGAGCACGCTTGCTTAGAAATAACCTATTCACTCTTGATTTAAAGAGGTACCGTAGCCCTGGAACGCAAAGGGCTCGAGGAGGAACACGGATGGGTTTTAGATAGTAAGAGTCTGACACTCCCTCCTGCTTCACCTAGAGCGGGGGGAGTCATTTGATGATTTCCCATCGTTAAAAAAAAAGGGTTTTCATGATATCAAATGTTGTCCATGTTCTAAAATTCTTCCGTTACTGACTGATTGAGTGACTGACAGACAACGCACAGCCAAAACCACTGGTTGTTGAAAGCTGAAGTTTGACATGTAGATTCTTTGGGGAGTGTAGGGGAGCACTAAGAGGGAGGGATTTCCCGAAATACGAAGTCACTGGCAGAAGCTAGATTAAATATATTTTGCAACAATATGTACTCCAATTTTATTATTGATTCGTATATTGAAACCATTGCGGCATTCAGTTGTAAATCCCAAGTAAAGTTTATTTTTCCTATTCTTCTCTGCGTTTCTGTTCACTCCGATAAACCAGCATATCAAAATGGACACAAATGCCAGTAGCGTTAAAAATAAAACGATAGTTATATCAGAAAAACAGAAGGGATAATTCCCATGAGACCCGTTATTAATTTACAGGTCGATTCAAGTTCAGTATATCTGTTAGTAGGTCAGGTCAGGGTTACAACGGTAACCTCCCTGAGGAAGGGACTTTAAAGTGGTTTTAATTAAGTGATAGTTTCGTATGCTGAGAGCCCATCCTCTTGTCTTGATTGTTTATGAATATTAATTAAGATGGATTTAACGGCACCATAAAGATTTGGCTTCAATTCTGCCACCTTGCCAACATAAATGGTATTGTTTTAATTAAGTTTTCATTTTCATCCATTTGCTTGATGCGAATCAGTGCAGTCTCAGTGTAGAGTCCCAATGTGTTTCTTTTGCATACTGATTCCACATGACAATTTAGAAACAAACTACTAACACAAAGACAAAAATCGACCAACTTGATGGTTCCTTCAAACATCAATAGATTGGTGGTGGACGGTGTGGTGTCACGCTAATGGAGTATTCGTTCACTTGTGCTAGATAGATAGCGCTGCTAGTATGTGCGTACATTTAAGGAGTGGAATTCCCTTCCAGAGTCTGTGTTTCCTGATAGCTATGACCTAGGAGGCTTTAAGTCAAGAGTGAATAGGTTAATTCTAGTCAAGCGTGCTCATCAGGTGAGATAGTGGTCAAACGTATTTTTTTTTGACGTGATAACGTCTTATAAATCGATGAAAGCCGGCTGCATGCACGAAACAGTGTCACGTTACGCTTGAGCTCAGCGTGCAAGCGAGAGCGCGGAAGAAGCGATAGAGAGGCACGATTAGCCTAAGCGTTCGGCTTGTTTGTTAAGAATTCAATTGTTTTCGTATGACGTTATCACGTAAAATATCGTCCGACTTTACAGACAACCAACTTTTTTTACTAAGATTAGTAAAACAAAAATATATATAAACCATTTCACTCTTACATCTTTATATTTTATAATATTCGCTCTTAAAATAAAGCTGGGTACTGACCGGCGTTCACTAAGCGCAGAAGCAACGAGAGCGCGAGTGCGACGGCGGCGGGTTGCGCGGGCGGCGCGCGCCGCATGTCGCGCCCACCGCACCGCTCATGCCATGCCGCTTCTGCAACAATACAAACAAACATTTGTTAATGGCAATACATTTCAACGAGAAATGAGCAGAGGGGCGAATACGATCTTTGAATTGCCGAAATGCAATAACAAAAAAAAATCCTTTATTTCAAATAGATTACAGGCACTTTTGAATTGTCAAGGTAATGAATGAACTAGAATAGATAATTCTCCCTCGTTAGCGACAAGAACAGCAAGTTGTTCTGCAGCAAAACATACCCACTGAGCCTATCTCCAGCGCGGCAAAATACAATGGATTAATCACGTGATATTTCTACAGCGTTTGTCTATTCCATACATTTTTGAAGTTCTGGCCATCGCTTTCGCTACGCCACTGCTAACATTTTACTTATCTAAAGCCTCAGGACACCTGAATAGTCATTTCTTCCTTCTTAAAAGGTTGGTTAGGATGACCCATGTACTACTACCGTTCATAATGTTTAAATACGCAAATAGGTAAATGAATAACTATTCAATTGAAATAACAGGTAAGTAGGCTTATGATGAGCTGATCAAAACTATTGTGTCACTATGGATTACTAAATTCATATTACCAAATTAATTAGAATAATCCCCCACAGCTAATTAATTAGGTACGCTAAAACCAATAGTTGTTACGGAAAATCATTGCAATTTATACTAGTAAAATAAATGTAAACGTACCTAACTCTGTCCGTCTGTTTATTGTTATGGTTTTGGTCCTGATTCAATTTTAATTATTTTTGATATATAAATAAATTAGACCTTGCAAAACTGCTTCTTAATTTCAATTTGCTTTTTATTGGAACGAAGTTCCTTATCGCGCGTTGCGAAACCCGGGGTTAGACGGAAAAAATTAAGACCAAAAGTTGTAACGACACTTTTTGCTATAGCTGTAAGACGTGCGGCGTGCGCGTGTTTCTCTGTCTATCTCTCTCTCTCTCATAGAGAACAATATGGCATAATTATAATATTATTATTATATTATGTTTAAGCGTTATTTATAAACATATATTATGTACAATTTTATTACAATTCCTTCACTTATTAATCGAAAGGAACTTCGTTCCATCCGGATGTCCCTTGACACCTCTCAAGTTTTATTTTATTTATGTAGATACTAATGCTAGATATAAGTTGAGTTACCAACACAATGGATTTTTATAATCCGAGTACTGAAAATTAATAAATAAAAAATAAAAAGGGTTCTTCGTAAATTTTCATCCAGGAAGCATGTTCCTTTGGGATAATTTCTGATTTTCATGCGGACAGAATCTAATCATATTATTACGTGTTATAAATGCGTAAGTATGGATGAGTGAATGGATGGATTTTTGTTACTCAATCACGTCGGAACTGATAAACGGATCTGAATGAAATGAAGAGCTTGGCACAGAGATAGATTACAGTATAGAAAAGAACATTTATACCGGAAGTATGTTTCCTTGCAAGAGAACCAAGTTTACCAACTTAGCCCGAAAGATCGCCAAACTAAAGTGGCAGCCCATATTGCTCGCAGAACAGATGGTTGATGGGGCTGAAAAGTTCTGGAGTACCGACCGCGTACCGGAAGCTGCAACGTTGGAAAGCCTCCCACAGGGTGGACCGATGACCTGGTGAAGGTCGCGGGTAGTCGATGGATGCAAGTCGCGCAGGGCCGGTCGTTGTGGCGACGCTTCGGGGAGGCTTATGTCCAATAGTGGATGTCTTTCGGCTGATGATATTTCCATGGTTAATTTTCAAATTTTAAGCAGGCGAAACCGCTGGCAGAAGCAACTTACTAATAAAACTGGCACAACCCCATGCTCAAACGTAATTAACAAATTAATTTAACGTTTGAATCAGTTCTCTAATCCTTACAATTAAACTGGTACCAACTTGTTGCTGATTGGTTGAGTGATAATTCTCGGCTTAAGGCGACTTTGCGCCAATTAGTTCAGTTGCGCTGTCTATTCGTGCGTGTGAACTTCTCTTTAGATCTATTGTTTGATTGTTGAAGTTCGAAATAATTCGAACTGGTTCAGTTTTCGTTTACTTACTCGTAAGTTGCACTTTTACCTAATCTATATTTAACATTATAAAGGTCATGTTCGTTCCATTGTAGACCTCATCTATCGCTTACCATTACTTGAGTTTGAAATCATAAGGCGGCTTTTCACGAAAAAAATATGAACGTCATTCTTATTTCAATATTAACAAAACTGTTTTATAATACATGTGCGCCGTTTGATAGTGAATCCATTAATGTTTGAAATTATGAAATACTAGCTGATCCGCCCCACTTCGTTGGGCGGTATTTTTGTACAAATTTAAGTAAAGTTTGTGAGTTTGTGACTTAGGTAAAGTTTGTGAGTTTGTGAGACTGTAGGAGAGCCGATTTTGAAAATTCTTTACCAATAGAAGGCCACGTTATTTGTGAGTGTCATAGGCTATATATTAACCCGAAAAATACCGCCCAACGAAGTGGGCACGGGTCAGCTAGTATTTCATAATCTCAAACATTAATGGATTCAATATCAAACGGCGCACATGTGTTGTAAAACAGTTTTGTTAATATTAAAGTAAGAATGACGATCATTTTTTTTTTTCGTGATAAGCCGCCTTATGATTTCAAACTCAAGTAAAGGTAAGCGAAAGATGAGGTCTACAATGAAACGAACATGACCAGAAGTTGCTTGTTTAGCTTTGCTTTGAATGAGGGCTACCGTTTCTGAATTCAACAGTTAGCGCCACTGTCGAGTAAGGTTCTTAATCATAGCATTAAATTTGTTATTACTCGCGCGTGAACAAAGTCAGGCTGCTTTAGAAAAATATTCATAAAAATCAAAACAAATAAGTATATAAACTTGCATCAATAGCCAACCAACAGTGAAATTTGACATTTAAAACCTCACGCTACACTAGCGCCTCTAGCGGCAAATTCTAACGCGATAGCCCTCATTCTGATATTAAAATCCACTGACTGTGTGAGTCGATAGTAATGAGTCGTATAACACTTTGGCTACGCACGTTATAATATGAATAATTGAAATGTCAAAATCCGTGTACTTAACTGTATTAAAAAAAGATATACCTACGAAAAACTCCAAACAAAAGTCAACATGGCTATAACAAGACGCTCGTCACTTAACAACAATGAGTCATCACGTTCTGTTATAAATCTTTCCTAACAAGACTTATCGACTAAAGTTTGACAGCTAAAACGTCACAACCGGTGAAAGGTTATTTTGGTACGCTTTGTTTATGGATTAATGGTCCGCTTAACCACAGACAAGTTCCGGTTAGTTTGACAGAAAGATTTCACACAAACTGTTCCATTTCGAGCCGAAACCGAAACGAATTTCGAAAACAATCAACAAGGTAGATACTACCTCTAGATATCGATGTGATGCTCGATTTATAATATTTGGTAATAGTGCTCGATTGCACGTTAAGGGTGCTCTCTCGAAAAGGCTTAAAAATAGCATGCAGATGAAGCAGTTTTTCGTCGACATTTACTGAGAAATTACACCTAGAAAAATAGGTAGTAATCTACATGATATTGCACGTAACTTGGTTTAGCCAGAATTTATGTATTGGTATCACATAATAGGAAAAAAAATCTCCAAATCAACTCCAAATCGTTGAGATGAAACCATTTTACTCCTTTATTTTTTAACAAAAGACTAAAAAAATAATATCTACTGCTGTGCAATACAAACTAAAAGAACTTGGTTTTGTTACTTTTTTAAAATATGTATTTGTTTTATTATAAAAAAATAAAAACACGGATAGCGGAGTGGCGCGCTGAGGTGTAGTTAGCTCCGTTTGTATGCACAAGGTCATTGGCAAATATACAAGCCTTAAGCCGTTGGTCCCGGCTGTCATTTGTAGATCTTTGGCAGCCGTTACGGATTGTCAGAAGCCAGTGAATCTGACTCCAGTCTTGCCAAATACCGTGTTACCCAGTTAATGGGTTGTGGAGGTCTGGTAGGCAGCCGCTCCACGTAAGACACTGGTATTCAGCTGAATCCGGTTTGACTGGAAGCCGACCCCGATGTAGTTGGGAAAAGGCTAGGCAGATGATGATGGTAATAGTGCTCGATTGTGTGTCTCACATATAATCAATTGATTCATCATCTTCCTGCCATTATCCCATGTTACTTGGGGTCGGCGCAACACGTTTTATTCTTCCATTCTGTTCTATCAGTCGTCACTCTATCACTAACTCCCTTTTCTTTCATATCGCTCCTCACACAATCCATCCATCTTTTCTTTGGCCTTCCTCTCCCTCTCCATCCATCCACATTTATGTTCATAAGTCTTTTAGTTATATGCGTTTCATCCCTCCTCTTCACATGACCATACCAAGACAAGCCATTCCCTTTCAACTTTTCCGTCACTGGCGCCACTTTTAAAGTGCCTCTAATGTACTCATTTCTCACTTTATCCACTCTCGTTACTCCACACATCCATCTCAACATTCTCATCTCCGCTACATGCAATCTATTTTCATCCGTCTTTTTCGCAGACCAACAAAAAAAAATGCAAATATTGTAAAGCTTATTTTTGAAAAGAGTAACTATGGAGTTTCTTGTCCGTTCTTCTCTTTAAGAATCTACCTTTTGCGAACGGACGACTAGAGTCACTATATACTGTATTATACACTGTATTTTCATTTGACGTTAAAAAGTGCTTTATTGGTCAAGTTGAAATAAATCATTTGACTTGACTTTGACTTGACATAAAAGTACCACATCACCAACTTCCAAGCTCCGGGCTGCGATTGCGAAATTCCTTGTTAAACCCTTGCCTTACTAGTCGTGACTGACAAACAGCTCATAGCCTAAACTCCTGGTCGTAGAAAGCTGAAATTTGGCACGTAGACTCCATGGGGAGTGTAGGGGAGCACTAAGAGAGGTTTTCCCGAATTTATAACAGGACAAGGAAAGCACGGGATTTGCGCGTAGGAAATCTCGGGTAAGAGCTAGTAGCTTATATTAACTCTGGCTACCCGCATGTTATGGGAATCAAAGCTCTCGATCAGGTTTCGTTATTGCGACCACGAGATTAACAGAGGGCATGGCACAAATGTTTCGACGTACCTGTAGTAACGCTTTCAAAATGTCACGTGATCAATCTCCTATATTTTTGATTTCCGACAAACACATTCGCCAATAGCAAGCTCTGCTAGACCCTCACGACAAGGAAGACAGTTTATATTTGAGTTACCTATCTGTACGAGCCCCATATGAAATCAATGCTCTTTGTTTTTTTTTGCTTTTACTAAATCAACATAGATAGGTGATCGATTTGCTGGATAATAATAGCAAGGCCTAATGTCCGTTCAGTCTAGAGCGGACATGTCAGTCTGTTTACTCAACCCGTTAGGTCACCTTGGACATTGCTCCTAGTTCACTGAGTTAGGTTCAAAATAGATGCGAAATTACTTTCCAATTCGAGCTGCTGAAAACACATAAAGGTGCTTAGCAAAGCTTATTTTTTAAAGGAATATATGGCTTTTCTAGCACAAAGTATGGATAAATAATACTTTAAATTGAAAAATCTGATCTACACGCCTCTATCAATCTACTTAGACTTCTCCTAACTATGTTGGTATCTGTTTCCAGTCTAACTAGATTTGGTTTCATCATCAACATTTCCGCCAATTTCCGTCTACTTTTGAACGTAAGCCTCCCCTACAGAGTGCGAACCATCCCGGTATTGCAGCAGTCCGAATCCCTCCGCTGTCAGCCACCTTCTTAAAAATCATCGATCCATCGTGCCATAGGGTGTGTGATACTACGTTTGCCCATACGCGGTCTCCACTCTAACTCATGTCTGCTCCATCGACCATATTTTTTTATTATTGATTGGTATACGTTTGCCCACTATCTCACCTGATGGTAAGCGATGATGCCGTCTGTCCGTCTACAGACATGGCCAGCCCACTTCCACTTCAGCATGCTGGTTCTACGCGCAATGACTTTGGTTCTCTGGCGAATGACTGCATTACGAATTCTATCCACCAGATGGATTCAGTTTAGTACCAGTATTTTACATGGAACCTATCTGACTGCTACAACGCATTAATTGGGTAACACAAAACCCCTTAGAGCAGTGGTGGTATATTGGGGTTGGCTTCCAGTCAAACCAGATTCAGCTGAATACCAGTGTTTTACGTGGAGCGGCTGCCTACCAGACCTCCACAACCCATTAACTGGGTAACACGGTACTTATATATCTCTATGTAGTTAATAATTGTCTTAGGGTACGATGGGACTGATATACGCTGTGCGTTATAAAAATCCCTAAACTTATAAAGAAAAATAAAAAAAAAACATTAACTGGGTAACACGGTACTTCTTGGCAAGATTGGAGTCAGATTTACTGGCTTCTGACAATCCGTAACGACTGCCAAAGATCTACAAATGACAGCCGGGACCAACGGCTTAACGTGCTTTCCGAGGCACGGAGGAAACTCGGTATATTAGGATGGTCACCCATCCACAGACCAACCTTGGTAAGCGTTGCTTAACCTTAAAGATCGACCTGTGTGGCTGTTATTATTTAGCCACGAGCTCCCTTAGTCGTAAGGGACCATTTGGCCAAATTATTGTCTTCCCACGGGCCACCAACTTTTCGGATACACTTAATAGATAAGGTAGATTTTGTGACTGCATAATCTTTACTAACTTTTGAATCCGGTTCAGTGCTAATCAAGGCCAAACGCATGCTAATACTGAAATCTAGCCGATTTTGGTGCTAGTCGTTAAAATTTTCAGAAGCGGCAAGAACCTCCGCTGGCATAGATGTGCCGATGAAGGAACGTTACGGCGTGTAGCACTATTTCCAAACTTTGGAAAAATCGTTATTATTTTCTAAAAATTCATTTCCTGCCTCAAACATTTCTTCCAAGTTAGTAGGTACTTGATAGCATATCAATCACTTCTTTATTTTGGACTCTTGTAGATAAGTTTCAAATTATTCGGCTTTGCGAAAATCTTGCTTTATAGAATAGCTTCGCGGACCACTTCAAGTTCTGTTAAGTGGTCCGCAGACCACCAGTTAAAAACGACTGCCTTAGAGAGACTGGTGTCAGATTTTCTTCCGACTAGCCATAACGACTGTAAAAGTAACAGTGGAAAATTTTCAACTTTGAAATTTCACATAAAAAAAACTACATAGATTTTATTTATTTTTATTAAAACTAAATGTACTACATTAATGCGGATTTCATTTCTTAAACACTATATCATCTAAATGATGACCGTTTTTTTATACGCACTCCTGTAGTCGGACCCTTACATTTGCAATCACGCGACGGCAAAGCTCTGGAGTAATGCTTTGAATTTTTGGATTGAATTGAATGGTTTTCAAGCAATGTAAACGTTTTTGGTGGCGTTCTCTTGGGTTGTTTGGGCACCAGTATCTCATATTCTGTTTATTTACATATCCATCAATGTGGAAATGTGCTTCGTCACTAAACAAAATGTTTCCCAACGTGGTAGGTGTTCGAAAGCGTTCCAGCATTGTTCTTGCGAAGGTTTCTCGCAAAGGATAGTCGCTTTCCTTGAGACCCTGAACAATTTGCATTTTGTATGGATGGAGTTTTAATTTCGTCTTCAAAATAACATGCACTGTTGACTTTTTGATTCCTGTGGAGGCTGCAATTTTCCTAATCGACTTGCGTGGATTTCTAATGATTTCATTTCGAACTTCAGACACACGTTCGGGCGTTGCTGCTGATGTTGATGGTCCTGGAGGAGTTCTGTTGAGCATTGTCCCTTCTTGCCTAAATCTTTGTACCCACGACCAAATAAGTTGCGTGCTTGGCCGATCACTTAAACGCCGAATATTAAAATGAGTACAAAACGTTCGACGCGCGCGAACCAACGATTCACCATTCCTTAGATATTGCTCAACCGCGAACGAGCGGTGCGCTCCTGTCTAGTGACTCATGGCTACTAACGAATCCGCAAGTACCGCGCTTTCAATGGTACCCCTCCCGCTCACCTCACCCCGCTATTATTTCGATAATTGCAGTTTAAAGTTGAAAAATTTCCGCTGGACACCCTTTATGTTCAAATGACAGCAGGGATCAATGCATTAATGTGCTTTCCGAAGCAGAGAGCAATCTCATATTGTAATGTCAGGTCTCTGTAACTGTTTTGGGAAAGCTTTGCTTAAACTTGGAGGTAGTTGTTATATACAAACCTAAATCCGGCCAGGTGCGAGTTGGACTCTCACACGACAGATTCCGAACCGTTAACCGAAAAAAACACGAAGGAGACTCCTTTAACTTTTGATTCAATTTGTATTATTTGTTGTTATAACGGCAGTAGGAATACACAGTCTGTGAAAATTTCAACGGTCTACCTATTAAGTTTCTGGAGATACAGGCCGCTGACGGAGATACGGACGGACAGCGGAGGCTTAGTAATGGGGTTCCATTGGTTACGGCAATGAATCGGGTACGGCACCCTAAAAAAAAACTTGTACTATCATCATCTTTCACACTTGTCCCATGTTACCTGAGATTTTGTCTCCCATTCTTCCCTACCAACCGTATGGCATAATAATGATGGTGGATGACATAATAGAAAAAGGAGTGAATGATAGCATTCACTCCTTTTTCTATTATGTCATCCCTCAAACGATCAAACTATATTTTTAATCCCAAAATAAAGTACTCGATAGGTACTTTTTTTGGGATTGATCGATCAAACCATATTTTCAATCCCAAAATAAAGTACTCGATAGGTACTTTTTTGGGGTTGATCGATTTTTTATTTTTTTTAGAGTTTGTTTATTTGGTTGAACGCGCTAATCTCAGAATCTGGTTCGAATTGAAAATAATATTTTAATGTTCGATAGCTCATTTATCGAGGAAGGCTATATAGCATCACGCTGCTACGACCAATAGGAGCGGAACATTCATGAAAAATGTGACGCATACGAAGTTGGTCAGCTAGTTATTAATAACCTTTCATGAGGAAGTTGAACAAATTATCAAGCATGATACTGTATCATAATTATATCATGCTGGTATACACAAAGGAATATTCCTAATTCGCTAATAACCACGATAAAAGACTCAACACAGAAATAATTAAATTAAGTAACTTGGTACATACAAACAATAATTTAATTATGTAAGCGTACTTTAAAAATAACGCTACACTTTTAATCAAATGGGCTAAATTTATGTTCGTCTAGGGGCTAGAGGTCATTTCCAAATAAGTACGTATTTTTAAAAAAATACATCAATAATTGCGATTACTAAACGTCAAACTACGAGTAAGGTAAACTTTTAGTGCTACGTTTTTAGCCTTTTGCTGCGGTTCTATAAATTACTTGAAAAATTGTCGCTTCTGCTTCGCCCATTTTTTTTTTCAAAATTGTACTACATACAAATCTGACAATTACTGTGAACACGACAAAAAATAAATAATTATCCAATTTGGGCCAGTCGTTTTGAGGTTATGCGCTTACATACATTTCGATGCTCGCCTCTGTAAAACAAGAAAACAAATAGGTGGTAAATATTACGCCTTTTTCCCAGAGGGTTTGGAAGAGGCACGATCCCAATCTCCATCTGTCATTATTTTGACTGATCTGATGACGTTATAATCTAAAGAACTTTTATGATTCCGCTTCTATTTCTTTCAGTCCATCCAATGGTTTCTGAAAGACATCGTTAAGATAATGTTACCGTGAATTTAGGATTTGACACTTTTTAGGGTTCCGTACCAACGGAACCCTATTACTAAGCCTCCGCTGTACGTCCATCGGTCCATCTGTCCGGCGTAATAGGTAGACAGTTGACATTTTAACAATTTTAACAGAGTATGCTGTATTTTTGTTGCCGTTGTAACTACAAACAATACTAATACGATGGTACCTACGGAACCCTTCATGCGGTAGTCCGACTTGCACTTGGCTGGTTTTTTCGAAACTATATTAGGGTTTACTTGAAATAGCTTAGAAAAAATCGGCCGGTGTGTTATGGTATAAATCATTCACATGGTAACACCTCTGAGTACGGCAGTTTAACGTGGGTACTAATAAAAAAGAGCCATTTTGGAAATGTTTTTAGGGCATTAAATGCTAAATATAGACCTTATAGTTTTATCTTTAGTATTCTAATAATAAATCGTAAGGTTATGGTACGGTAAAATGAAATACCTATCGAATATAGATGTGTTCAAAGGATTTTGAGGTTTAGCTACAAATGGTTTTCCAACCGCATAAACATCGATTAATATAGTTTTGCGGTTGAGGATATGACTTAATTGTCATTTTCATCAACGCCTACATATTGTATCATTCGGCATTGAACGGAAAAGGAGATCATATAAGTTAATGTAGGTAAATGTGAAGATAGAGCGTTGTGTAAATAGTTTTGACCTATGGAATGTAGCAAAATTCATGTTATTGTTGAAAATGTGTAATTAGTTTTTTTTTTTTATTTGTAATGGTTTTGCTCTTGAGTCTAGTCGATGATGTGGTCGAAGATGTAGAAGTAACCTATCCACTCTTGACTTAAAGACTCCCAGGTTGTAGCTATCAGAATACACAGACTCCGGCAGGGAGTTTTGAAAATAAAAATTACATTGAGTGACCAGCTCTAACCAGCTTAGCAATTAAGAATTCAGATAACACAAAAAAATGCATGCCTATTATCCCGAAGTTTTCTGCACAGATGTCCCTAGAGTATTCTCTACTAGGGGGCAAGCTTGTTATCCAAAACTGAGCACAAATTCAGACTACGACTGTACGACAGTACTTCTTCTTCTTCTTGTGCTTCTTCTTGCTACAATACTGCATTCTTATTATAATCATCATCTGCCTAGCCTTTTCCCAACTATTATATTGGGGTTGGCTTCCATTCAAACCAGATTCAGCTGAATACCAGTATTTTACGAGGAGCGGCTGCCTACCAGACCTCCACAACCCATTAACTGGGTAACACGGTACTTCTTGGCAAGACTGGAGTCAGATTTACTGGCTTCTGACAACCCGTAACGACTGCCGAAGATCTACCAAATGACAGCCGGGACCAACGGCTTAACGTGCTTTCCGAGGCACGGAGGAAACTCGTTATGTTAAGATGGTCTCCCATCCACAGACCAACCTTGGCAAGCGTTGCTTAACCTTAAAGATCGACCCGTGCGGCTGTTATTATTTAGCCTCGAGCTCATCGCTGCATGCACTGCATTCTTATTATAATGCCGCTACTAATTTCCTTACCTAGTTGTTACTATATGCCACAAGGCAAAATAATCAATCGTACACCACAACCGTACTTAATGACGTCACGAAGGAAGTTTACACATCAGTTTACATAATTTCCTAGCAACATTGAACCACTACAATTACATAGAGTGTGTGCAAATGACGTCAGGACACGAACTGTTACGGAAAACTAGGCTTTACATAGTTGCGAACCAATTTAATACAGCTTAGTTTTAGCTTGTAGCACTACGCTTGTTTTTTTTTTGTTTTTTACTATTGATGGGCACGCGTGGTAAGCGATGATGTGGTCGAAGATGGAGCACGCTTGCCTAGAATAATAATAATAATAAGCTAAGAAGTAGCTTATTCACTCTTGACTTAAAGCCTCCCAGGTTGTAGCTATCACTTCTTAGCTGTACGCACTATGAACGTGTTCCCAAAACTTTTTGTGCGCGTGTGTGGGATGTCCACCATGTACCGGTGGCGCATCGCCGTTCGTCTTGTGGTCCGATGTATGTGTCTGTATTTTCAGAGAGTGTGGGCAGAGTTTTTACCAATCCATGTTTTGCTCATAACAATCTGAAAAGACTAAAATGAAATTGTTGTTCATTCTATACCATACTCGCGCCATCGATCGCGTGGAGTAGTAAATTTGGGTAGTCATTTTTATTTTTGAGAAACTATTTTTCAAAGACGCTTGATCATTGTTTTTTTTTATTATTTTTAATCAAGTGCCTAAATATAAAATTTCATGTTGTTATCTCTAATAATGACGGACTCACATGCCAACTTTCATCGCCTATTTCAACCTCTTCAAGTCCTTTTCTCGCGACAAAAGGTAGCCTATGTCCTTTACCAAGGTCTAATCTATCTCTGTACTTAATTTCATCACAAATCGGTACAGCAGTTTAGGCGTAAAAGCGTAACAGACAGGCAGAGTTACTTTCGCATTTCTAATATTAAATATATTATAGATTGTCGGTAGGTAAAGAAAACAAGAAACAAAGAACAAAACATTTATTTTAGATCTTTCTTTCCCACACAATTTGCCAATCAGGTAAAAGAAGACCAAATCATCAGGCCAGCAGTTTTGGTCCCGCTGTCTACTGCTGTTAACAATACTTCAATTATTCAGACACTGGACTGATGCATAAAAATCATAAACTAAAATTCCAATTACATTTTGCACGATTTGTCAAACCTACGCTTGAAGATTACCCGACGAGACCGTAAATCAGTGATAATGTATTCTGTAGGGAACACCAAGAAGTTTAGTAAGAAACTTCGAACGATGTCATTCGACTAAATAGCTTGAGGCGTTCTCCATTAAAATTCCATCACCACAGACAGGTCACAGTGAATATTGTTGCTATGTCAGTTTAGTCGTTAGGGTAAGATACAGGTCGAAATAAAAACATGAAGACGAAAGAACGAGAACTTTTTGTAGTTGTTATAGAATATATCAGAGTACCAAATCTACCATTTGTGTAGCAACAACGGTCGCATTTGCATCTCAGTCGCAATAATATTAAAAAAGTCTAATTTTTCATACATTTTTATGTGAATGCAAACGTTGCTTGAAAATGATTTGAATTGGCCCTTATTCATTTGTTATATACTTTATTGTACACCGATAATAATTTAAAAAAAAACAACAAATTAAAACACATAAGTACAATGGGCGGCCTTATCGCATTATGCAATCTCTTCCGGGCAACCTGGAATGGAGAGTAATTGCCTGGACATAAAATGGGGTTGTCATCGGTGCGACACTACTCAATCATAATATATATACATAGATAAATACCCCCTTTGTTATTAGGTACAATAAAATCAATTGATCATACCAGTTACCAAATGACAAACCATTAATTTAGCATGAAGTATTCTTACTTGCTATTTGAGTGATTTTGAATACAAATAACTGCCTCCTTGGTCGAGTGGTTTAGGCGTTTGCCTTGTGACCCGGTGGTCGTGGGTTCGAGTCCCACGGGAAGCACACTTTGTAAAGTGGTTTCCAAATTGGCTAGGACATTGCGGACTTGAATCACCTGATTGTCTGATAAAAAGATGATTCCGTGCTTCGGAAGGCACGTATAAGCCGGTGGTCCCGGTCGCCAAATGGCGGTCGTCAAATAAACCATGTCAGAGGCCCTTGAGGCGGTTTAGAAACTCTGACACTAGGGTGTGGTGGGGTCGCTAGACCTTACTACACGATAAGAAGAAGAAGAATACAAATAATGTTTAAAGATTAATTCCTAAAGATGACTGAAAACTGACGGATTGTTTTTTTATTAAACTAGTTGAGGTCGAAGTCTTTGAATTAGTATTTACAAAGAAACATCGACAAAATTTTAAAATCGCAGTTTCTAAACTGAAAATTTACGAAAACACAGTGCTTTATTAAATCTAATTTAATTAAGCTTAGCCTTGGCCGAGTTTTCAAGTATCCTAGTTGACTTTGGGGGACTTTCGGGGACTTTCGCTTGTTATTAATTTATGCGTTTCGTGTAAGAACACCTAAAGACCAAATTACCGGAAGTGGTTGAACTTGAACTTTGAAAGGGTTAATTAAGCTTTAGTTCATAAGAAATATTGACTAGCAAAAATTTTGAGAGATATTCCGCTCCTTTTTCAAGACAAAACATAACCTATTCCATACAAAAAATCTTTCGGCCATAGATTTTTGTATTTTCGTCTGTTGCAAATGAAACTATTTCAATTAATGAAGTGTGAGAAGCTCAATTTCTTAAAACCGGCCCAGTGTGGATGCTCACCTCCCAGCGCTCATGAGACACCCACAGTTCGCTGACCAAAGCCAAAGGGAACCCTAAGAAAAAACACATGTTGCACTAAAATTTTAATGAAAAACTGACTAGGGAGACCAACTTCGCTTCCTTAAAAGAAGCAGCACACAATTTTAAAACAGAAACAGAATTTTATCATCATCTGCCATCATCTGCCTAGCCTTTTCCCAACTACATTGGGGTCGGCTTCCAGTCAAACTGGATTCAGCTGAATACCAGTGTTTTACGTGGAGCGGCTGCCTACCAGACCTCCACAACCCATTAACTGGGTTACATGGTACATCTTGGCAAGACTGGAGTCAGATTTACTGGCTTCTGACAATCCGTAACGACTGCCAAAGATCTACAAATGACAGCCGGGACCAACGGCTTAACGTGCTTTCCGAGGCACGGAGGAAACTCGTTATGTTAAGATGGTCACCCATCCACAGTCCAACCTTGGCAAGCGTTGCTTAACCTTCAAGATCGATCCGTGCGGCTGTTTTTATTTAGCCACGAGCTCCTCAGAATTTTATCATTAACTCCAAATTCCATACTTAGTACAAATCTTCTGAAACAAAACCCCAATTTTGCAATTGAAACACCCTATACTAAGGAAACTATTCTGTCAACCACACAAGGATGCGTGACCCGACGTCATTAGCAATGCTAAGTCGGGCGCGATTGTGAGAGCCTATTAGTTTGACATATCAATAACTATGCACCTACTGTAGTGAAGCCAACGCAAATCAGGATTATGTCTCAACTCAAACAAATCTTGATTTCAACTTAGTTTCCTGACAGCGAGACTACTTATTTAAGGAAGTTGTATCTGCTACTCCGTCTTTGAGTTGGTAGTTGTGCACAAATAGTGGGTGCCCAGAGTCAAACTCATATTTTGATTTTTCGACTGCTCCAGTACCATTTAGCTTTATTCGCAATCAATAAAACATACCTACTCGTATAATAAAATTCAATAAGAAGGCATGACTCGACGCGTAGCAGACCGTATTATCTTGCTAAGGGTCTACGACGGAGCGTAGCAAGCGTAGCGGTTACGTCAGCTACGCCGTAGTAATAATGCCGTCACTTATATTGAGAATTGTGTGAACCGTGTAGAGAGGTCTCGAGAACTTTATGAATTTCTACTCTTTTATGTTACTTCAAGAGCTCAAGTTACAATGGTTACAAATTGGAAAGAGTCTAAGATTTTTTATTTATTTGGCTACGATTTTTAACCGACTTCCAAAAAAGGAAGAGGTTCTCAATTTGGTGGGTAAAGTTTTTGATAAGCTTATAATTGATCGCTATCGCACCTGAGTGTAAGCAATAAGTGTCTTCTACTTATTGCTTACACTCAGGTGCGATAGTGCATCGATTCTTGTCTAATCGCCCTTAATGATTCCAAGATTGCAGCTAACAGGAAACACAGACTCTGGCAAATTCCACTCCTTAGCTGTGTGTATAATGAAAGTATACCCTAAAGGTTTTATACGAATACTATTGCCCGCGCCTTCGTAAGCGCATCTCCCGTTTATTTCCGTTCCCGTAAGATCAGCATCCTATGACCCGTAGTGTCAGTTGTACGTTGTCTGTCAGTCACTCAGTAACGGAATAATTTTATATATTCCGATGTGGAACGCCTACAATGTACCGGTAGCACATCGCAGTACGTTTGTCGTCCAATAACGAAGTAGGTGTAGCGGGATAAAACCTTAGTTTAATTCCATTAACATAGGATGAACATTACGTCCTTACATTTATCATTCATAATTTAATATTCCTCCTAAAAAGACACAAATTCCGCACGAAATTACAAAATTTGCCCTTGAGTTGCAGAATAAGCTGTCTTTGTCGTATATTTTTATTTACTTCGTTAGCCAAACCATTTGTAAAATTAAAGCTATTAAATTTTGGCTGTATACTAGGTATGATAATTACTTTAAACTAGTCAATAAGTGTACACCTCTAAGGTAGATTTTTGAGGAACTGATTGTTTTATTATTAAGATCTCATGTAAAATGTACCAGAAATCACACGAGTAAATGAATCTTGAATCTTTATAATGGCGGTTTATTTGAGTTTTGTATTTTAGCAAAATGGCAATGTTCTGTTCTGTGGCACGTCTTATGTCTCTTTCTTTTGTGTGTATTAACAAATTACAACAAAATAATGATATCCCGTACAAATTGTATAAAATAGAAATGTATATATATGGTGTTTTAAGTTCCACATGAAACTAACTTATTTAATGCATTGCAATAGCAAAATGAAGGTATTACTGTAAATTTTTGTAGAAGTTTTACATTTACTGATTTATTTATTTATTCAATCTAATGATTATAATTATGTTTAGTTTAAATATCTACTTATTACCAGATTCTTAATTGCAACGAAAGATATGCTTTTAGGATCTACCAATCGATATCAATAATCTGGTTATAATTTGGTTTTTATGAGGTCCTAAATGTAGAACATAAAGTTTGGTGATCAATCCTCCGTTTACGGCGTTCAAACTCATCTCACCTTTAAAAATCTAGTCATTGGTTTCCCTTTTGGTGAATGCTCCAGGGTAGCACGCGAAATTCAAATATTTTTATGTTTTTTGCAATTTGCCGGTCAGTGTGAAGCTGTATGTGGACCAAATACGATCCACGACCGTAACGCGTATTTATCTAAAGAATTATAACCATTTTAATCATCAATATAGCCCTCTTAGTTCATGTAGCTCGACAGAATGATTATTTCTGAAATATTCATTCTTTCTCTTTGATCCACATACTGCTTCACACTGACCGGCAAATTGCAAAAAACATAAAAATATTTGAATTTCGCGGGCTACTCTGGAGCATCCACCTTAAGACATGAGTGCAAAGTCGGGGGAAAAACTTAGTTACCATAATTATAAAGGCATCATTGAATCACCTGTCACTTGTTTCCCCGCTATTTACCCATACCGGCTGCGATACCACTAAAGATGTGCGAAGATGAGAAGACGAGGGTTATGTTTGTTAAGGCGGAGATACCTGAGAGTAGCGGATTTTAAAATAAGAATTATGTCTTATCGGCTAGTCGTATTTTTTTTATAATCTCACATTAGACTATTTCCTTAATAGGTATATGGAAATTTTGGGTTTTATTCGTTCAACATAGTGTAATTAATTTGTAAAGTTATGTCTATCACGGACAAACGACAATCGGACCAAAACCACCGGGGGTATTTTAATGGAATTTATAGTATCTCAAGACAATTTAAGTATCTACATTTCGTACGGTTTTTTTTTAAGTCTTAAAATAATAAAGTAAGTACAAAAACTACTAAATTTTGGGTCGCGCGGGTGTAAAGAAGTGCGCGTTTTGTTCCCACAAGGACGCTGGCTTATGTGGCCTTAATAACCAATAGAATCGCTTACACTGAGCGAGGCTAGGTAAACGAAGTGGTTCTATTGGTTCTTAACAAACACATCCCTCGCTACGCATCCTCGCTCATCTCTGTTAGACACGCAGCCTTACACCGTCGTCAACTTTCAATTACATTGCACGTGACACGTTGTCACTAGCTGGAAAACAACTCTAATGACGGAACTTTGATTAGCAAACTTGGCGATAAGACACGCCGAAACGGTTGTGGGGTACCGTTGATTAATTATGGGAGTTCTAACGTTATGTGAAACCCCGAAACTGAATATTGGTGATCAATTTCATTTGTTGGGCGGAAACTATTTCGATTCATCACGAGAGAGAACAGTGGAGTCATTTGTTTTGAACTGTTTTCGATAGATACCTCTTTTTTGAAAGGAATAAAGCAATAGGAAAAAAGTTTTCTTGGAAATAGTAGTACCGTCTATTCTAGGTAATTTTTCGATTTTCTCTGATTGTAATTTATTTCAATGTTATGGAAATATTTGTATGCCGCTAATTACGGCAACATGAGTGGACTTAAACTGTTTAATATCTTGCATGCTCTTGTATGTATTCAATGTTTAAACAAATAAAGAAATCTTACCGTGTTACCCAGTTAATGGGTTGTGGAGGTCTGGTAGGCAGCCGCTTCACATGAAGTCAACCCCAATATAGTTGGGAAATGGATAGGAATATGGTGATAATAATAAGATTTTTTGGCGCATAGCTCTTTTTATGTTGCTTTCTTTGATTACTTCATTATTAGCATTAATTATCCGTGTACTTTATTTTATTATTCGTCCTGTGCAAGTCCTAAATAAATCTGTTTTTTTCTTTCTCTCTTTTTTTTCAATTAAAAGCTACATTCTATAATGCCTTTAAAATATTTACAATGTTTGGTATTCAGTTTTTTATCATCAGAATATCGTAAAATAAATACATAGTCAGTTCCACTGCGGTAACGTTGTAGCTGGTGAAGACATCTTTGAAGATATTTTGTTATAATGAGATGCTGAGATGTCGAAGCTAATGCTTGCAAGTGTCACGGTCACTAGAATATATGAGTAAGAAATAGTTGGTCTGCAAGTTTTCCAATAACTGTATGCTATAGGTAGGTATTTGTTATGATTGCGAAAGTGAGTTTATTTATTTGTTTGTTTGTTACGCTTTTAACGCCTTAGGGACTACTTACAATTATTCAACTTCATTCGCGTTTCGCTGAACGATTTTGGTCACACTTATACAGTTCTGCTTCTATCAGACGCGTACAACGTCCTAAGAATGTGAAGGCGGCAGCGGCAGAACAACGCTGAACTCTTTTTATTACACTCGCAAGATAATAACACATTTGTCCTCATTTTATACTTGTTTTCGGCTGAATAGACATGGAAAGCTGAACGGATCCGTACGCGTCTCCATACGGAATCGTTGTTTTCTATGGACATAAGCTGAATAAGTGTGAGAAGTCCCTTAGTCGTTTAGTTTTTTGTTGAATTGATATACATTGATGGCTCCCGGGTCTCTGGAGATGGTTACAGGCCATTTTTTTGTCGAATTTAAACGTGAACGCGAATGAAGCTGCTGGAAGGCTAGTAAGTTGATAAATGTAACTGCGAAATTATACAAATAACGAATTCCTTACCCTTCTTTTACTTTATTTCTTTAGACACTACATAAGCAAGAGAAACATCGTTCCAAGCTTAATAAAAACTTCCGACAGTCTGTTACAACTTAGCGAAAGCTTGTCAAATAAAACTTCAACATTGTTTGATACTCGATCCTCAAGGGAAATTAGTCAGATGGCACTTAATATTTTTCCGCCCACAACACTCTTAGTTTTGTTTACCCATTAGAGACACAAGCGTGATGGACGACCTCGGTTGCGTCGCTGTATTCAGTTTACTACAACCACAGTGTAGGGAAATTCAGAAGGTTCATTCGTAAAATATGACATAATTTAGACAGTATCATGTAAAAATTTGGAGAATAAAGTTAGTTTATTCATAAGACTTGCGATACTACATAATGTAAAATAAAGGCATTTTCCGGTTTTTTTTTTATTAACTTAAGAGGCCTATTACAATTTGACTGTGTTTTTTACGAACTTTGGCTTTCTTATTCTCAGAAACTGAAATATTTAGACAACTTTGGTTTCTTGGGTAGATGAGAATAGTTATTAGTATTTAACAAACCGGCCTCATTTATCGCATTTTTTTCTTATTTATTTGTAAAAAGCCAAAATTCCGAAGTAAGTTTCTCATGAAGAGCGCGACAGCACTTATTTGAGCTCGTGGATTGAACTAGTCTAAATGAAATGAAAAATATATCATTACATTCCTTATATAGTGAAATAAGAATAGAATGTCCGTAAAAAAATCCCATTTAAATATATTACAACTACTTAAAATGCTCAGAATTAACTGTAAACTTATGCTAAATACATTAATATTATCAGCTCGTGGCTAAATAAAAACAGCCGCACGGGTCGATCTTTAAGGTTAAGCAACGGTTGCCAAGGTTGGTCTGTGGATGGGTCACCATCTTAACATACCGAGTTTCCTCCGTGCCTCGGAAAGCACGTTAAGCCGTTGGTCCCGGCTGTCATTAGTAGATCTTTAGCAGTCGTTACGGATTGTCAGAAGCCAGTAAATCTGACTCCAGTCTTGCCAAAAAGTACCGTGTTACCCAGTTAATGGGTTGTGGAGGTCTGGTAGGCAGCCGCTCCTCGTAAAACACTGGTATTCAGCTAAATCCGGTTTGACTGGAAGCCGACCCCAATATAGTTGGGAAAAGGCTAGGCAGATGATGATGATGATTAATATTATCAGCAGTTTTGTGAGTGAAAACGCAATTCTGTGATAAGGCTCTTAATAATTGCCAAATCGATTTATTTGCAGTCTCGTTGTCGCATTTATCTGAAGGAGTCTTAAAGTTTGAATTTAAGTAATATTTGAGGAACTAATGCAGGACACATGATCTGAATAATTTGATAGCCTTGAGCCAGACTTTTTTAGAGCTATTCCCGCACACCTGTTAACAAACTTTTTTTTGTTACCTATATACCTTTGGTTACCCTTAAAAGTTTAGCAGAGTTAATAAACACGTAGGTACTCTCTCTAAAAACTCTTAGTGGTTTATATTTTCTTCTGAAACGACCAGTCTTTGACGTCACTCCCCTCACAAATCCACAGTTCACTCAATCCCACTGGACACAGTCCATTGAGTACGACCATAAAACACTTGATACACACTTCATGTACAGTCAACCGCGCGTGAATTTACAAAAAACGCCCTTATCGTTACAACAGAGAGACGATTTTCATTCTGAAATTGTTACAGAGAACGTGGGTTCAACTGTACGTTCTCATAAACTGATACGGGCATTGATTTTCTTTATTTAGCTGTGTCGACTCTCGCTGCGAAAGTTTAATTAAAAGTGGAGTGGAAGGAACTGAAATTTATAAGCTTCGTCTTCCATCTAGAGTGGTGCCTGCCGTCAATCTTGGTAAGGCACGGCAGCAATTTTATGGATCGCTACTGAGTGTGTTTACTTTACTGCCAACTTTCCTAAAGTTTTCGTCGCCTGGTGACTTGTAACCGCTTCATAAGATACTACTACTACTACTAGATACTTAAATTAATTTAGTTTTTTTTTTTTTTATATGTACCTAACATAGTTTTCAAGTCTTTCTACTAACAATATTATGGACCAAGAATGTCTGAATTTTTTATTTTTTTTTATAAGATTAAAGTTTAAAAAATATATTTATATTACAGTTTAAAAGATTAGTTGGGTTTCAAAATATTGCATACAATGACGTCACCTTTTAATGACGTATAGGGCGAACTTTTAGGTAAGTTTTGTGGTAAGTGGGGTTTAAGTGAAATTAAATTTCGGGGTGCATGTTGCAGATAATAAATTTAAATACGACTTAAGCTCCATCGTGATTACACGCTCGGTAAATAAGTATCTAAGCACGACGCTAAAAAATACAATGAAGTCGTAATAATTCTAAGATACGTTAATAAAGTAAAACTGTAAAATAAAAAACAGAAATATCAAAGAAAGATCAAGTATCCGTGTAGATTTCAAGAATTCTAATAAATCAAAAGAAACTGTGCAATATTTATTTTAACAAAAAGTTTGCGGTAGTAGAATATTATATTTCTTAGTAAACTCGAAAGATTGAGAGGGTAACTGTCTGAGTAATTAATGAAAATGAAATTGACTATTTTAACAAATTGGTAGGTAATACTTACTAGAAATATTTTTAAACCCACTTTGAAATTAATGCTTAAAACAGACAATACGTCTTTTGTAAACCAGCAATATACAGGGTGTTTCAGAAGTGCGTGGATAATTTAAGTTCTGCATCTGTTAAACAGTAGATAAGGAAACATCATCTGCCTTGCCTTTTCCCAAGTATATTGGGGTCGGCTTCCAGTCAAACCAGATTCAGCTGAATACCAGTATTTTACATGGAGCGGCTGCCTACCAGACCTCCACAACCCATTAATTGGGTAAAACGGTAGTTCTTGGGAAGACTGGAGTCAGATTTACTGGCTTCTGACAACACGTAACGCCTGCCAAAGATCTGCAAATAACAGCCGGGATCAACGGCTAAACGTGCTTTCCGAGGCACGGAGGAAACTCGTCACCCGTCCACAGACCAACCTTGAAAAGCGTTGCTTAACCTGAAGATCGACCCTTGCGGCTGTTATTCTTTGGCCACAAGCACCTCAGTAAGGTGTAAAGTATGGAAACAATAGCACAAATAAAACATATCATCTTTAATAAAGAACAAAAATACTAAAAAGTTCCAAAATTTTCAACAGTTTGCAAACAGCTGCGTCAAATAGGCCCTTTTCAGCAAAATTCCAATAACGCTAAAGGACTTAATGCGAAGATACGCACGAAAAACCTTACCTTGTAATTTGTTTATTACGTCTCCTGACGTCAGACCAGAATCCGAATCTAAAGTACCACGTGTAAAGTTACACGCGTCTCCATTTATTTGCGCAGTGACTATCTATAAACCGACCAACGACTGTGATTCCTATTGAAGTAAAACGAACAGTGAATTTAGATGTAAAAGGGATTTTGAAAACTAGAGCGTGTTTTGTAAATTATAACGTTTTCAGCTCCTGATATTTCAGATCAACTCGCATACCTTATTCTTGGAAATTAAATTAATCTATTTTAATTGTACTCGATACGCTTACGCAATATACCTTAGTTTAAAAAGTTTGCCTAGAACTTTTACACCCAGTGTTAGGGACCAAGACGGGTACCTAAAAGTGTGATTGGGCATTTCCATTGGGAATCTCGTACTGGCAAGGCAGTTCGAAGTTTGAAAATTAGCAGTGATATCCCAGTGCCTCGTAAAGCACGTTTCACCTCCGGGTCTGGTCGGATTGCTGACCCAAAGAACTATAAGAATCTATACTAGTAGTATATAGAGCTGAAGAGTTTGTTTGTTTGCTTGAACGCGCTAATCTCAGGAACTACTGGTCCGATTTGAAGAATTCTTTCAGTTTTAGATAGCCCATTTATTGAGGAAGGCTATAGTCATATTATCAGTGGAGAGTCAACTAGTGAGGGATAAGGGTGCACTACCTGTGCCTACGAACACTTGTGCAATGTATTGAATTATCCGCCATAATAGCGATCCGGTCAAGAGGACTATTACATAATTATTTTTATTGTGTCAAAAAAAAAACACAAATATTCATCACAATTGAAACGATGATTATTGATGAATGACGATTATGATCATGATGATAAGATATTTTCTGGAACAAATGTAATACACATACACAACATATATTTTTAACTTGATGGACTTCACACACACACACACACACACACATCACACATCACAGTTTTTATTTATCACTTAGTCGAGCAATCGTTTACTAAAAAAAGAATCCTCTGCTTCCGCCATTGTTACTCAGTGAACTTAATTAGATTTTTCAAAGAATATCTTATCTTATATTACATCTTGGCAGGCGGATGTTAAATTACAAAGAGAATGCTATCACTTAAAATAATTTGTTCACCTTTTCTGATATTGTTTAAATGTACAGGAGTAGCTGATACCGGATCATTTTTGGATAGTAGAGCTATAGTAATGTTTAAAATTAAAATATATTACTTCCTGGTATACGGTACTTTCCTAGGTTCAGCAGTGGACATCTTTCCGCCGAAATGTTAATGACTACCTGCCATTATTTTTACTAATGAGACAGTGTGTTCATCACAACCGCCTTAACAGGATATGCATGTTTGAAACACGTATTTGGTGGCTTGGATTATTACAACATAAGATACCTTAAATACCCTCGGGCAGATCGCTCTTTTGAGTTATTTTTTAGACTTTCACTTGGAGGGTGAAAAGGTAGAGAGATCACATCTATAGGTACATCAATATTATTAATCTCGACTATCATTACTCCAACAGTTTTAAAAATTTGTGGATATGGTACGAATAAACAGCAACATAATACCTATGTAGAACGTTGGAAACAGAGACGGTTTTTCTCTATTGCAACATAACACATTAACGGTTACATTTTATCTTTGTTTTACTATTGATAGGCATTTTTATCATCTGGAAAAATGCAGAGTTATTTTAATGAACATAATAAATAATACTAGTAAAACCTACTACCTACTAGCAGTATTAACATATACCTACATCAAACCGTGTACCATTTCGCTAATTATTTAATCGAATAACAAACATGCGTGTTCAGCTAGCCGTAGGCGGAATATTCATCCCACAAACTTATATTCGCTAAACAAATTTATCCAATATGCATTCATTTAAATATTGAATCTTATATTCGACCGTTTAGCATAAGGGATACCTGCTGTTGTCTACGAAAGGTATACCTACTTGTTTGCGATGAAATGGAATATTTTTCTTGGCCAATATTAAAAAGAACAACTGCCCTGGTTTAGAGAGGTAATCTATAATATATTTTTAGTAGCTGTTCATGGTATAATTACGAGTATAATGATCTGACGAGTTTTTTTTTTTCTAAATTGGAGTTTTGTAATAATAGAGGACGTACAACTACTGTTAGAGCCACAATATTTAACAAGGCGACGCTATTTTCAACTTAGAGAGTCCCCAATCATCAGTGACTGTATGTGAATGACTGAGACGTGCCGGACGTAACGGGACTGACGTGTATTAACTGACCGGCGAAGCGACGTGATCGTGACTGACGTATGTAACTTTGTACACAATCTCGCCGCAAGGAAACCAATGATGTGGTCGAAGATGGGTGCACGCTTACCAACTCTTCTTTTTTTTGAGTCAATGGTCCTTAGAGAGGGCCTACGTTAATTTCAGTGAATCCGCCAAACGACAGGTGTATGGGCACTTAGGGCACTTCAACCTGTGGCTCATGGTCTGAACAGGAGCACGCACTTATGAAAAAATCTATATAGTAATATATATAAAGCTGAAAAGATTGTTCGTTTGTTTGTTTACTTGAACGCGCTATCCTCAGGAACTACTGGTCCGATTTGAAAAATTCTTTCAGTGTTCGATAGCCCATTTATCGAGGAAGGCTATATATCATCACGCTAAGACCAATACGAGCGGAGCAGTAATGAAAATTGTGACGCAGACGAATTTGCACGGGTCAACTAGTAAGTGAATAAGTTTTTTCTAGGCAAGCGTGCAAGGCTAGAGTGAACACTCTAAACTTAACTCCGGGGTTTTCCACTCCTTCCACGATCGTTGAAGAACAATCAGCTTGTTTTCTATTACATGAGACATCTAACTAGAGGCATGTATCATACTTGTTTCACTACTGTGTACCCCATCGGAGGATATTAGCGTGATGTTTATATTTTATTAATTTGTTCCGCCTGAAAAATTTTGCTTTGGCTCTCATTTATCTGATTTGATTTCACTGTTGACTGATAAAGACTACCTACTTCAATGTAAAGTTTCAGTTGAAATTGATTTGTATTAGAACGTTCCATTTCTTTGAAATATTGTTTTTCACGGGTCAGTGTCCAAATATGTACCTTCCAAGTAATGGTATTATTACAATTGTGATTAACGTTTGTATTTGCTTATATTGTAAGGGTAGCAGAGTTATACGTACTGCTGCTCAGTAATTCCTCGGCCTGCTATTATGTTTAGTCATCATCATCATCATGATCATCATTTCAGACGAAAAACGTCCACAGCTCTACATAAGCCTCCCACAAGTGTAGCCACATTGACCAATCCTTCACCAGATCGGTTCAGTCCTTATTATTAAATATCTTTGGTTTTGATATTCATCAAAAGCACCAAAAAGAAAAGGAAGGCAAACAAAATATTGCTGTTATTGAGACACGTCTGCCACACATTCTCAACCACTGCGATTCCTAAAAGCCAGAATCAAAGCTAAAATCAACATCAAAATCGAGCGAGTCGATGAAGCTCGACGAGTTCCAGAGACACGATTCAACTGTATTGGATCCTGCAATGAAATTAATCAGAAAACTACAGAGGAGGAAAGAGAAAAACATAATTTTCACTTCCCTCCTTATTAAACAGGAGACAGGACAAAGCTAGACCAATGGACATATCCAACTGAGTTAAGCCCAGTAAAAATAATGGGTCTCAAACTAAATATCCGGGTCAGAAATATCTGGTGTTAGAGACTTTACTTCCATAACAGAAAGCATAATATCCGGATGCTCTTCTTAATAATTATCTAGTTATATTCCATGACTATGAGACAGTGAAATTAATCGGGTACGTATCATAATCCCGATATTCCTTAATTAAACGTATGGCTGAAATACCGACGTCCAAAACAACGAAATTTAAAAACCCGAAAGTTTTAAATGCCGATATGCCAAATGCCCGAAAGGATGAAACCCCGAATGGACGAAATACCGATGGATGAAATTCTGAATATCAAAGTACAGAGTATCGAATGTCCTAGGTTAGGTTAGGTTAGAACAGTGCTGGCGACGCGTGGTGTTCCCGTGCGCCCCTCGGGAACACCACGCGTCGCGTCGTGTCTCTTTGACGTCGTGGGGGGAGTCAAACACCTCAGTCCCCCCGCTGACCCGAGGTGGCCAGCAGAGACGGGCCGGCACCAGCCGGGGATTACGGAAGTCGCATTCTCGCGATCTCCGGTTGGTGAGAGATAAAGCACCGGGGTGGTTTTAGTCAGTAAGAGTCTGACAGACCCCTCCGCCCGCCCCAGGGCGGAGGACATCCATGAGGATTTCCCCCGTTACAAAAAAAAAAGGTTAGAACAGTGTAAATTAACCACATTCCTTGTATTGTTGGTGTATCATTTGGTTTAGATGAGGTCAAATTCCAACAAATTCTAGGCGGAGCCCCACTGCGCGGGGCTATTTTAAGAGATTAAAGGAATCTAACCAAACCGAACCTCGGTGTGCCCGGGGTTATTGGTATCATACGAGTATATACCTATTATGTTAAGCTCCTTTTTTGTAGAGATTTTAGGCTTTGGGATGTGCTTTCTGAATTTCGAACTTCGGGATATGGATCTTCGGGATTTAAAACTTTCGACCAAACAAGCATTTCGGGATTTCGTCCATAGGTATTTTGAAATTCGGTCTTTTAAATTTCGGTATTGTAATACGCACCCAATTAATCGACACACATTGCCTTAGATTACTCAATTACGCTTTACCGCCTACCAGCGTTGTCCCGAGCGAACTCCACTGACCTATATCTAACACTCTATACGTAGACTGATTTTGACCGAACCTAATTTAGTTCAGACGTCGGCAACAGTCTTGTGCCTAAGTTATACCCTAAGACCTAAGTAATAACTTTGTAGGGACGAAGTCATTTTTCAGGAAATAATCCCAAGTGATGAATAAAAGACAAGTGATAAAGTACTGTTTCGTTGAAAAATATACCTATTTTCTTTTTTTGCGTTTCGACGAAATATTTTTCTTTTTCTCCGTTATAAAAGTGAAAGTACTTTGTATGGCTTTACGGGATTTAGAGTTCCTAGTCTTCTGTTGATTTTTAATATTTATTCGTCTGCTGTGTTTGTAAAGGATCTTACAAAATACTTCATCTGCTTAGTTCAATTTACAGGTTGCGTTAAGAACGACGTTTAGATTGCGGTACAACGATTTAATTGCGGCCACCATATCCATCAATGTTCCATTTCCAATGTAAGGTCTTGGTTGTAAAACCGGTGAGTTATCTTTACAACAAAATAAATATAAAGATCCTAAAACTAGGTACTCAATAGCGTAATAGCCCTCGCGAAACCTTGAATACTTACAAAATGTACGGTATTTATTACTACCAAAAACTTTTCCTAGCAATAAATAATTTTAAACGTATTGATTTGTAGGTATATTTTTTTTAAAGTCCAAAACATTCTTCATCATCATATCAGCCAAAAGACGTCCACTGCTGGACAAAGGCCTCCCCCAAGTGTCGCCACAACAACCAGTCCTGTGCGTCTCGCATCCATTGGTTACCCGCGAATCTTATATAATTTTTATTCATAAACGAACATAACCAAATCATCCGTAATTTTACCTACTATTCTCATTTTCCAAAGGTTCTCTGTAAAAGATTACCCTGTGCGATAGATAAGACCGCCCATCGTACACTAGTTTTTTATAAGCGTTTTTCCCGTGCTTGTTATGTATAATAAAGTACATAATAAGTCATCATCTGCCTAGCTTTTTCCCAATTTTTATTGGGGACGGCTTCCAGTCAAACCGGACCAGCTGAATACCAGTATTTTACGTGGAGTGGCTGCCTACCAGACCTCCACAACCCATTAAATGGGTAACACGCTATTTCATGGTGGGACTGGATTCAGATTTACTTGCTTCTGACAATCCGTAACGACTGCCAAAGTTCTACAAATGACAGCCGGGACCAACAGCTTAACGTGCTTTCCGAGGTACGGAGGAAATTCGTTATGTTAAAATGGTCTTCCATCCACAGACCAACCTTGGCAAGCGTTGCTTAACCTTGAAGATCGACCTGTGCGGCTGTTATTCTTTAGCCACGAGCTCCTTAAGTAATAATAAATAAATAAATATTATCATTTCATCACTCACTCAACAAAATTGTTCCTAACCACGATTTCACTCAAAGGTGTTCACCATAACTTTCCCATTACAGACGAAAGCTTCTTGCGGTTACATTACATCGCGGATGTACCTTTTGTGACCACACAAAGCAATTCCGAGTCACCCTTCGAATACCACAACAATGCATAAGTAACATCTGTTGGTTACAAGGTGGGCTCTGCTATGCTGGCTACGTTCGGAAGGGTGGATGTTTAGCTGGCAAAATGGGATAACTTTCTTTGGAGAAGGGCAACTTATTCAACGATCTATGGTCGATGATCGGGTGGTTTCAGGAATCCACTTAATGCGAGAGGCAGGACCGATCGACGTGGTGACACTTGGGTGACACACAAAATTCAAAACCATCAAAGTTCGGAAACTCGAAACTTTAGCAAGTAACATAATTTCGTAATATTTCACACTTAACAAGATGTCTACTTCACAATCACTACCTATAATAAATGAATAAACATCGTTTGATTTAAGACAAGATCAAACTATTTTATTTGTTAACTCAATAGAAATGCTCGCCCGTGTAACTCAGACATGAAATTATATTCCCCAATGCGACAGGAAAATGCCAACCCAGTTGAATAATAGAAACGGGAGTTCTGCTAAAATACAACTGCTACGTCTTCTAGAATTATTTTATCTGACGGTAAGACGACCAGCTTCTAAAAAGTGTGTGAAATACTAATAATATCGGAAAGTATGCCAAGGAAACGTAATCCCAGGATGAAAGTATCCTGTGCCCCATGTCATGTCCAGGCTGTCTCTTTCCATTCCAGGTTGCTTGGAAGAGATCGCGGAACGCGATAAGACCGCCGATTATATATTGTTTTAATTTAAGGTATTCTTTGTTTTTTCTTTTTTGGTGTACAATAAAGCATATATAAACAGACACACGAATAAAGCTTAACATTCACATTCTAAGTATGGATGAGAAAGTACGAGAATCATGTTTGGACGTTCATTGCTCCGTCACTCAAAACGGCTGTGCGGGATTCGGATGAAATTTGGCACCCAAATTATTTATAATTTGGACACACATTTTATTATTTTGGTAATGACAAGGCTTGCTGGACACTATAGAGAAAACAAAGGTTTGGAGACTGGAATAATGAGCGGTAAAGAAAGACTTAAACTACCAGGTGATCATAATAATGAAGATGTGAAAATGACGCGGGCAGCTACTGACAAAATATTTGTTGGGTGGAGGTCATTAGCACATCTACATCATGAGTTATAGGCAGGCAAGTACTCCTCAGAACAATGCCATTGTTTACCTTTAATAAGCAAGTAGGCAAGCTAAACTCAACATTGTGATTAATTACCTTGATTAAGTCCTTATTCCAAGCTTGATAATATTTTCGCACACATCACATAATCTTTCGAAGTACGGCAGGAATTAATTTCAAGATTTTCCCAACATGATTATGTAAGGAGTTGCCTCCAGGATCTACCAGGGATTCATGAAATATTAATTTTATCATCTTTAGACGCTCGAAGTTTATAAGAGAATTAGTTCGTAACTTCATTTATAGGATAACTTCGAGTGAAGAAAGTCAAGATTATGGCTGAGGTTTCAGTTCTTATTTTTTAATTATGTAGTTGTAGGTAAGATGCTCAGTTTTATGAGATCCTAGTACATTTGGGTCATACCCAAATATTTGAGTTTTTTAGTTACGGTAGTTTTATTTGTGTTTTAAGTGTTTATTTCAGGGTCTAAAAGTTTTCATATATCCTGTTTTACGATTTTGGAAACATTATACACAAAGAACCCACAATTATTGACGACCTGAAAAGTACTACGCGAAGTACGCACACAAATAAAATTAAGAAAACAAAGAATCTAGAACAGCATTAAATCCATTCATATTAAAGAAAGACAATTTTAAGAGATAATTTATTCATAGGCAGGTCTCACCGAATTATTATTTTAATGTTTACCTGGCATTCAAACTTTAATGAGCAGGTACAAGATTTCGTCTTAAAATATAATTATTTCTCCGTATTTTATGAATAGCAATTTTTGGGTGAAGATGTATTATAATTATTTAGGTATCTACAAAGGAGGAGCTCGTGGCTAAATAATAACAGCCGCACGGGTCGATCTTTAAGGTTAAGCAACGCTTACCAAGGTTGGTCTGTGGATGGGTGACCATCTTAATATACCGAGTTTCTTCCGTACCTCGGAAAGCACGTTAAGGCGTTGGTCCCGGCTGTCATTTGTAGATCTTTGGCAGTCGTTACGGATTGTCAGAAGCCAGTACATCTGACTCCAGTTTTGCCAAGAATTACCGTGTTACCCAGTTAATGAGTTGTGGAGGTCTGGTAGGCAGCCACTCCACGTAAAACACTGGTATTCAGCTGAATCCGGTTTGACTGGAAGCCGACCCCAATATAGTTGGGAAAAGGCTAGGCAGATGATGATGATGATGATTAGGTATCAAAGCATTATCCATTAAATAAATTCATCAACCTGAATAATTATCAGTACTCAATAGAACAAATTATCTCATAAAGATTTGGTTTTTCTAGGCCGTTCCGAACCTTAAAAAAATAGATATTTCTGATACATTAGAAAGAGGGATTTTTTGTTTAAAAAAAAAAAAAAAAAAAATTGTTTTATGTTTTCCTTTTGATGTTTCATAAAAATTACAAAAAAAAACGGCACTACTCGTTTATCTGTCCGTTAACCATTAACCTACCAATAACGTTATGACAAATAGCGTTAATGAGCAGATAAACGTCCGATAAAATCTTTAGAAACCCGACATTAATGAGACAGATAGCTTAAACAGTGTTGTAACTATGAATTACTGCAAATGCACCGCGTGCTCCGAAAACTGTCAATCATTAGATATTTTTTTATATTTTGGTAAGGAACAATAAAATAGGTTAATTCAATTCAATTTTTTTTAAGGTTATGGCTCCATCGGCGAACATTCGATGATTTTGCCAATGTCAAGGTAGGAGATGGTACAATAAAATAGGTTACCTATACAACCTGTAACAAATTAAACGCAATATCTCTTAAAGATTCCAGCTTCCAGGTTGCCTGGAAGAGATCGCGGAACGTGATAAGGCCGCCGATTGTATATTGTTTTAGTTTAAGATATTGTTTTTTTTTTTTTTTTTGGTGTATAATAAAGCATATGTAAATAATTAAATAAAGGGTCATTTTACTCATAATTATGAACAACTTTCACTACGGAACCAACACTGAAATCGCAAAAAAAATCGTCTTCCCCATACATTTCTGTGCGCATAACTCGACAAAAAGTACTGAACAGCTGATTTTTTTCGCTGTTTCGGTATTGGTCCATACCGTAAAAGTTGTTCATAATGATGAGTACAATGACCCCTTAAGAGTAATACATTTTATTCTGTTACACATTGTATAATTCATACTGCAATAGAATAGAAAAACATGAGGCCCTCCAGTAGCACACATTTGAGCCCAAAAATGTATCGACAATTTTCATCCATGCAACTTTATGAATAAGAGCATGCATGATCAATAAAAACACCAATAAAATAGGAATATTTATGAAAAGCAATACCCCGAACTTTGCTGAAATTTAAATTCAGCTTCGGAAGCCATTGTCTTGTAGCCTAGACACTACCTCTACACTGCCGAGATCTCACAATAGATCGCCTCAGGCAGACTGAAAGCTTCCCGAAACATCGTATTTCACTAGCCGTTTTAAAGAGAACAAATCTTTTACTTTTCAATAGAACATTGGAACAAAAAGCCTTTAAAGGAAAATACCAAAAGTTCGTATAAAAACCCTGTTTAAAGTTGAGTAATTACTTTGTTTGAGATAGTCTTTCAGGGTATAATCTCAGATTATATCTTTGCCTTTTGTAATTTAAAATTATTGCAAGAGAAAGTAGAACTGATTCGGTTTAAATTTAGACAGGGGACGATTGATATGGGTTTGTTTGAGTTTTAGATTGCCTTCTTAAAAGAAGACCCAAACCTGAGGTCTAGTTTAATATTGACAACAGAATCACTGGGTTTATAGACTTTGGGGATTTCCATTCGATCAATCACTTAAACCTTTACCTGCCTACCTCTTAATATAATACGTCTGGCTGTCTGCAGCTTAAAAAGGTTTGCCTGAATTAAAAAAAAGAGTTTATTTAGTCCATATGACAATATGGGCACCTATATAACAGGGCTGCTGTTAATATATCGGCAATAAAGGTTGTAAAAGATAGCCAAAAGCAAAATCTTTCAACCCACAATTTTTCGAGTTACTCTTACTTTTTTTTATCCGCTCATTTTTGATTTAATATTTCAATGTGTTTGTAAATTGATTCCATACTAAAGTTCTTCACAGTAAGTGTAGATAATAGATTACTTCTAGGCAGCTTGCCACATCGTCGACTTCTGTTAAAACGGTGGCCCTTCCAACATTATAGCAACAAATTATATATTATAAACATATTATTATGGAATCAAAAATTCTGAAACATTCGACAAAAGGACACAACGACGTAGAAATTTTTCCATAAACGAAAAATTCATTTGAAATGTTTTACAAATTGTTATAATTGTTTGCTTGAATTCATGGAACGACGAATATGAAATGAAATTCGGCGAATATACGAAAGGAAAGGCCATTTGTTTTTTAGATTCCTTTTTATCGGTTTTATTCCCAAACGTCAGCAGAAAATGGTAATTGTTTTATTTCTGTGGTGATTGTACGTTTCATTCGAGATAAGTAGACTGAACAACTGAGCGTCCAACCTCAGATCACCAACGCAGCATTTCTTAAGACTTCAAAATCTTTACCACCAGTTGCTGAACTGAGAATTCAACGATTTATTTTGGTCAAGAGTTCCTTCTTCGATTACAGTCAAACGCCCTATCAATAAAAAAATACTTCTTGACTTCACATCTGAATGGTTTTAGTCATTCAAACAGCTGTACCTCTACTGGAGTTTTTCTTTTACAAAACCGCATTAGTACCTACATTTTAATAACCAACCCACATAAAAAGAGAAAAATAGAAGTTACAACAAAATTCTAATACCAACAATAATGACATTACACCACTCAAAGCCGTCAATAATAAACATGTTCCACAGTTTACCAACTGAATTAAACTAAGAATTTCAAGCAAACCCAATACAGTCATTAGTGTCTAACACGAACTTACCATTAAAATTTAAATCAAAGCATAACAGCTCAAGTACTTGCATTCTTAGTTAAGACATTGACTTTCCAACACTTTGAACACTTGAGAACAGAAAAGGGTAATCACATTTCTGTTAACCATTTCGGGTACTTGACACCTTTTTGGACTGTGCTTTCTGTATGATGTGTTTTTGAAATGTTTGCACTTTTTATTTAATTTTCATCTTTGTGTACCATGTCTCAGAAGCTATTATTAGATAAATTACATTCTACTTTTTCTTTATTTGTAGTAACGGTGTTTATTCTTCTTTACATGTTAGCGGTAGGTACTGTATGTCTAATTACATACCTACTTTTGGACTCCGTAACTGGCCACGCTTATCGCGCCAGGGTGCAAGTGAAATAGTAGACGGGGTCCGCTTGGGCCAGAACCTGACTGGGGTGAGGAATTCGTTCGAAAGAGTCACTGCGGCCCTAGAACGCAAAGGGTTTTAGGAGGTATACGGTTGGTTTTTAGTCAGTAAGAGTCTGACGCTTCCTTCTGCTCCGCCCAGAGCGTAGAAGTCATTTGATGATTTCCCATCCTTAGCACAACAAAAGGATGCAAATGAACATTTGGACACTCCAGCAAAAAGAGCATAGTCTGAGCAGGTATTCCGAACTCACACTGAATCTTTGAAAAAGTGCGCACTCATTACATACCTTGACGGGACGTATATGGGGTATAGGTATGGGGTTTCTTAATACCCTGAAGCGCGCTTACATAATAATCCGTTGCTAATCCACCTATTTGTTAAGTGGTGAAACCATACAAGGCACAACATGGAATTTATAAATCAAAGCCGGGTGTTAATCGCGTTAAACTGCTTGCTGCCATTGTTTTTAAAATACACATTCATGATGATGAAAAGAACTGTTTTGTTTTTTTGTTAAAAATTAACTGGCCAAGCGCGAGTCGCACTCGCGTGCAAAGGGTTCCGAACGAATATATTTTTATCTCCAAAACTACTATTTTGAAAAAAGTGCAGATAATAGTTCTATTCCTAAATATTACAGGAATCAATATATAAAATTCTTCCGTTACGGACTGATTGAGTGACTGACAGACAACGCAACGCCAAAACCGCTGGTCGTAGAAAGCTGACATATGGCATATGGGTTCCTTGAAGAGTGTAGGGGAGCACTAAGATAGGATTTCCTGAAATTCCTACGGGAACGGGAAAACCTTGTAAATAATAATAACTTAGCAGAACAATAAAGTAAGCAACGAGTATGATCAAAGAAGACCCTGTCATCTTTTTCCCCATTTATTTTTCTTTTACGGCGACGGGAAAAGATAATACCTATTATACATCTTGCATTCTTGGACAAAAATGTCAAGCGCCATCATAAAACTGGGGTCACTGTACTCAAATCCTTTGCGGATGAGTTATACGATCGTAGCCATAGTCTTTTCCTGATTAGATCCCGGAAAATCCCGGGAAAATTGTGGAAAGTTACGGGTTATAATCTGTGATACCATTTGAGGGTTTTTTCCTTCGGGCGTTGGTCGAAACGTTTCCAGCAATTCCTACTGGGTTATGACGACAAAAAATAGCAATCGTACTTACTATGAAATTATCGAGAGCGACAGTAAATCTGTTGTTTTAACACGGTGTGTGCTGCAGTATATTCGCCGAGCCAGATCCTTTTTTTTTTTTTTTTTTAAGGATGGGAAATCATCAAATGACTCCTCCCGCTCTGGGTGAAGCAAGAGGGAGTGTCAGACTCTTACTGACTAAAACCCATCCGTGTTCCTCCTGGTGCCCTTTGTGTTCCAAGGCTACGGCACCTCTTTCGAACAGATTCCGCAGCCCCAGCAGGCACCTGCCCTATCGGGCCCCGTCTTCCACGCTGACATCTCTTTGAGGCGCGCTGGGATCGCAGCGCGCCGCCGACCCGGGCCTAGTTCTGATCAGACGGCGAGCCACCCACTGCTCGCCGTCCGCAGGCCCGCGCCTACGGCGGCCGGGAATCGTCCTGCGACTCCCGACGCCTGGGGCGTCTTCTTCTGTTGCGGCGACTGGGACGTGAGGTTTCCCTCTCTCTCACACGTTCGGCCTCCTCCTTTGCTAGCATTACTGCTTCGCAGAAGGAGGTGATCGCTTCCCATGCCTCCTCGCTCCGGACCAAAGATTGAACCAAGGCCGGTCGCGAGAGGTCGCCGCCGCCGATCGCCTCGACGAGGACCCGGCGGTGCTCCGCCCAAGCAGGGCAGACCTCCACCGTATGCTCCACCGTGTCCTCCGGGCGATCCTCGCAGTGATGACACCCGGGCGCGTCCTCCCGCCGAATCCGAAACAGGTATCTCCCGAAACAACCGTGTCCGGTGAGTACCTGTGTCAGGCGGAAGGTGAGGACGCCGTGGCGCCGCTCCAGCCACTCCTCAAAGAGGGGACTTATCGCCTGGATTGTTGCGTGCCCAGCGCTGGGTTGCGACAGTCGCTGTCTCCATACCGCCATGAGGTCCTGCCGGAGCTCCGTCCGCCTTGCTGCGATTTGCCGCGGCAGAGGTGTCTCGCCCCGGCGTTGCGCCTCCACGCGCCACTCGTAAATGTGCGCGAGGGCTCTCGCCTCCAGATCCCATGGCGGCAGTCCGGCAAGGAGGCTCGCCGCCTCGCCAGAGACCGTGCGGTATCCCCGGGCCAGCCGGATGGCCATGACCCTCTGAGACGCGTTGAGGTAACGGGCAGGTCGCTTCCTCAAAGTAGGCGCCCATACTGGCGCCCCATAAAGGGCCATGGACCGCACAACCCCCGCGTAAAGCTTCCGGCAGGAGGCATTTGGACCCCCTAGATTGGGCAGAAGCCGCTTGAAGGCAGCCCCGGCTCGTCCCAGTCTGGGAGCCAAACGTCGGAAGTGTTCGACGAAGTTCCATCGGCTGTCAAGGACGAGACCTAGATACGTCATCGTCGACCCGACGCCAATGTGAACCCCTCCCACCGTTATTTGACATCCCGATGGTGGCCTGTTCCGAGAACCATGGAAGCACATGGCTTCGGACTTGTGCAAGGCCACCTCGAGACCCAACTGCCGGATCCTCTCAACGACTATCGCAACCCCGCGTGTCATAGCGTCGGTCGCCGCCTGGTGCGACCTCCCCTGCGCCAGGACCAGCGTATCGTCAGCATAGCAGACAACGTTGACGCCGCCAGGGAGGTCGGCGCGCAGCACCCAATCGTAGCCGATGTCCCACAGAAGCGGCCCCAGAACGGAACCCTGTGGAACACCGCACGACATCTCTCGCCGGTTCCACTCTCCCAGGTGACCGGGGTAGATGACGGCTCTGTCCGTCAAGTAAGCCTCAACTACGCGACGGAGGTAGTTCGGCACCCGGTGATACCGAAGTGCCTCCCTGATGCAACTCCAAGGCAGGGTGTTAAAGGCATTGGCGATGTCTAGAGACACAGCCAAGACGACCCCGCCCCGGGAAACCGCGTCCCCCGTCGAGAGGGCTCTCACGCGCATGATGGCGTCCACCGTCGAGCGTCCCGTGCGGAAACCGAACTGGTTTTCCGCCAGATCCGGCCCCACCCTCACTAGGTGCTCGACGAGGCGGTTTGCAATTACTCTTTCAAAGAGCTTGCCCACCTCATCGAGCAGCACGATGGGCCGGTATGCGGACGGAGAGTCCGCGGGGCGCCCCGGCTTCTTAATGAGGACCAGTTTCCCCGTCTTCCAACGAAGTGGGAACTGGCCCCTCTCTAAGCATGCGCTTAGGAACCCTCTTAGTCGAGGCCCAAGAGCCTCCAAGGCCAGGACCCAAGCTTTCCCAGGTAAGCCGTCGGGTCCTGGGGCGGTATTTTTGGCCTTCAGCCTATTAACCGCCACTCTCAGGTCTACCTCAGTCACCTCAGGGGGCCGAGCCAGATCCTAGTTTCTCAAATAGTTGCAAAAAAATATGATAATTTTGCGTAGATTAATCCATTCGAGAAACTAGGGTATAACCAAAAATAACTTAATTTGTCGAAAACACAATTTATTTTTCATGAAATTTAAAATATTGAAAAAATAAATGACACCTTTCTCGGATATTTCGTGGCATTGGCAATAATAAACAAACATCGTTTGTCAAAAAAAATATTTCTCATGAAATATATTATTTTGCACCTAAGACAAAAAAGAGAAATAGCAAAAACCTATTACAATCACTTTGAACTACATCAAGTTCTATCAAATACGAAAAAGTCCTTCAATTGAAATGAAAAACAATTGAATAACTGGAGCGAAATAAAGCTTAGTTCAGAATAAAGCAGCACAAATCTATACACGTAATCAGGTAAATCTCAGAGCTTATCGAGGTGCCTTTACGTTTAGTAGAGTGAATACCAAGTATGGTACATTAGTACAGTGAATACCATGTATAGTACGTACTTTATAATGGCATTTTCAGCAGTGCGGTTCTGTAAACATGTCGAAGTGAAGGCTTGGGTGAAGTGATCGCAAAGGGACTTTGCGCTCACTCCATTTTCACGGTGAGAGGTTCACAAAATCGATCAGTAGGTATCACTCGTGAGAGAGAACCAAATCCTCTTACTTAAATCAATGAATGGTCGTTTTAATACATGATGACAATGAATCGGCCAACCCTTAAGGACACAGCACACATATCAACTCGGAAAGGGATCGTAAAGCCTCCACTACACTACTCGCGAAGTTGATCGAAGTTGAGCGATTACGATAGTGTAGAGGGGCACTTCGCTTCGCTTCGTACAACTTCGTCTCGCCTCGGGCGACTACCGTACCGAGGCTGCTGATCCGTTCAGGTTAAGTGCTTACGTAAGGTTGACGCCTGCTTGAAGGCGAGGTGAAAGGCGATACGGTTAGGATCCCTTTTCGAGATGATATACTGTGTCCTTTATCCGAACCACGTCGAGGTAGGCTTCTATTTGGTGACAGCTGCGTAACGTATCTTACATGGTGCTTGCCTGTATGACCAAAAGCCTGTAACTTGCTAACATAACACTTCTTCTTCTTTTCGAGTCGATGGTGACCCTTAAATATTTTGTGCCCAGTAGGTGGCCACGTTCACAGCGGCATCACTGGCGTCATCAGGTCCTCAATGGTGCAGGTGTAAGGGCACTTGGGGCATTTCAAAAAGTGGGCCATATTTTGAACGGGAGCTCCGCACTCACACTTAGTTTCAAGCGGATCAATGAAACCCCATTTTGCCAAGTTGCGTTTGCAGCGGTCTACATGGGTGCGCCAACGATTTAGCGCTCTCCATATTGGCCACTGCAGTTCGCGTCCAGGAGGCGGGTGTTCCTGAGGTTTCAAGAAGTCAGGTGGTGGAAAACGCATTTCTACCCACAATTTGCCTCTTACTTTGGGTGGCTGATATTGTTTGTAAAATATTACCTACATGGGGTTCCTTCTATTTGGCAGAATCTTGATACTCCGATTTTTATTTGGCATAACTCACATGGCATAATCTTATTTAATCGAATATTTTTAAGGCATAAAAATTATTTAGCGTTACTTTTGTTTGGCAGAATATTTACGTGTCCGAATTTACGATGGCATACTTTTATCTTGGCAGAATTTTGTTTCGCATAATTACCTTTGCCATAATTAATATTATGCATAATTTTGTTTAGCATAACATTTATTTAGAGATACGATTATTTGGTATGGGTGCATATTTGAACATCAAAAATTAAAATAGATGTATCTTCTTGTAAAAATTAGTGTTCAAAACATCAAAAACTTATAATATATGGAATAAAACTGATAATTTAAATAAAGTAAACTTATGCTGTCGAATGGTTAGATAACCTACGTGCAATGTATTTAAAATCGAATGGTCTGCAAAAGTGACATAGAATGTTCTAAATATAGCATGTATTGGTAGCATTTTCAATATTAAATTAAATTTGTGTCATAAAAAGTCAATACGTTGTGCTGCAAAATTTTGTGACAGAAACGAATCGCTGCGAAACCGACTTTACGCAGTCTTGTCTGCCCTACCCCTAGAGTGTAATTTAAACCCGCGTAGGCGCGGAGGGGTAGGGCGGCCCGCGAGCTGAGGAGCAGGTGGTTTGAAGGCCCGCCACCGCGGCTGAGGCTGGCCGGCGAAGCCGGCCAGCAAGCCGAAGCTGCGGTGGTGAGCGTTAAAACCATCTGTGACGATAAGCTCGCGTGGCGCCGCCCAAACCCCGCAGCGCCGGAGCCGTGACAGAAACAATGCTTGCTGCATGTTGCATGCCTGCTTGCATGCTGCATGCCTGCTGCATGTTGCATGCCTGCTTGCATGCTGCATGCCTGCTGCATGTTGCATGCCTGCTTGCATGCTGCATGCCTGCTTGCATGCTGCATGCATGCTGCATGTTGCATGCCTGCTTGCATGCTACATGCATGCTGCATGCATGCTGCATGTTGCAATATTTTTGTAATTAGCATTTAGGTTAGGTGGTGGTTATGTGTGTGGCGAAAAAAAACAGTTCTGCCTTTTAATGACTATCGATATAAAATGTATGCCAAAAGACGATTCTGACTGTGAATTTTCTGCGATATGATGGTTCTGCTTTTTAATTATTATGGATATAAACATTATGCCTAAAGATGATTCTGACTAACAAAATTATGAGTTTTGAATGTATGACAACTGAGTGTATGCGAAATGATTTTCTGCGAAATGAAGTTTATGCTATCCGTTGTTATGCAAAACAATATTATGGCGTCAAAAGTTCTGCTATAAGAGGTAGACCCACCTACATGATGTCTATAATCTTGTATACCCAAGTTAAGGATAACATTAAACGGGAAATAATTGTGGAAGAATTAGATTGGCATCTGCATCTTTACCTAGTTGAAATCTAAATGTTCTTTGTTAAGCAGTAACTATAATTTTATACCCAAAACGACTATCAAGATGATTCCGTGCTTCGGAAGGCACGTATAAGTAGGTGGTCCCGGCCGCCAAATGGCTTTCATCAAATAAACGATGTCAGAGGCCCTTGAGGCAGTTTAGAAACTCTGACACTAGGGAGTACCTTACTGCCCACACTATAAGAAGAAGAAGTAGATAGTCAAGATAGATCTTGATATTCGGCCTTAAGCATCGCTATTTTGGGAACCTTCACAAACTACACCCTCACCAAAACATGAGCTAGTACAAACACGAAAGTGAAGCAACTATTAACCACCAATGTCAAACTAGGCTTTTAGGTTAAGCCGGCTTAGTAATATGATTTTCCGTAATAGGTTTTCCATCACTCGACTACTTACTAGCTACTCGACTAGGTGTAAAGGCAGCTTAGTAAGGTTGTTTAGTAACAGTTTATTGCGGTACTTTTATAGGTAAGCGCGTTTGTTAGAACATATTTTGTATATAAATACGTCTAGACTCGTAAACTGTGGTGGGATAATAAAATGAGTGTAAAATAAAATCTGTTGGTTTATGATTTCTCTGCAAAAGGTGAAAATTATGGAAAGGCAGCCAATATTGGCGATAAGGGACAATTTCGCATTGCATGACAGACGCAAACTGTCCAAAACTTCTCTAATTATAAGTCAAAATGTAGGGACATTTTGACTTTGATTTGCTAAGTAGATATTGTTAAGTATTTAAGGAGCTCGTGGCTAGATAATAACAGCCGCACGGGTCGATCTTCAAGGTTAAGCAACGCTTGCCAAGGTTGGTCTGTGGATGGGTGACCATCTTAACATACCGAGTTTCCTCCGTGCCTCGGAAAGCACGTTAAGCTGTTAGTCTCGGATGTCATTTGTAGATCTTTGGCAGTCGGATAGTCAGAAGCCAGTAAATCTGACTCCAGTCTTGCCATGAAGTACCGTTTTACCCAGTTAATGGGTTGTGGAGGTCTGGTAGGCAACCGCTCCTCGTAAAATACTGGTATTCAGCTAAATCCGGCTTGACTAGAAGCCTGGGGTCGGATTTGTTATATATTTTTGGAAAAAGGCTAGGCAGATGATGGTATTGTTAAGTATTCGGATTCGAATATTTTTTAGGGTTCCTTATCCAAAGGTTACTAACGGAAACCTATTACTAAGCCTCCCCTGTCCGTCCGTCCGTACGTCTGGCAGTCTTTCAAAGGCTGCACCTCAACAACCATAATAGGTAGATATTTGAAATTTTACCAGTGTGTGAGAGTTCGTACTTGGCTGGTTTTAAGAACGAAAATTGGTCTATTGAAGCAAGCAAGACACTATGTAATAAATGTATCTTAGATAGTGTTCCCACTTTGTCGATGGGTGTCATATAAAAATAATATTAAGCTGTTTACATATACCATGACATTATGAACTCTGATTACACAATCTTTATATGGTGATGATATTATTCACAACACAGTGGAGACACACGTTGCCACAGATAAAACAAAATAATCTACCAATATGAGCTATCTGCTGTCTAGTCTAATGAATTTTACGATGAAATTTATGTTTTTATACCTTCTCCTTTGCTCTCGCCTGTTCCCAAAAGTCTTTTTCAAATCTTCAGCGCCATTCACTTCGCTGGTAAGCATCGTATCGACATTTGTAAGGTCAAGTTTTTGCATGTCCTTTCGGGCATTTGTCACCCGTTGTGTCTCTTTTTTTAAATTTATTAATAACCTGCCTTGGCTTCGCACGGGTGCAAATTATATATTAAAACCATCCTCGAGAACAACTCTATCTATTAAAAAACACGCATCAAAATCCGTTGCGAACTGTTAAAGATCTAAGCATACTACGGGACAGACAGATAGCGGAAGCGACTTTGTTTATACTATGTAGTGATAAAATATTTAGATATTTTTTGAAATTCATTTATTTTGGACAACGGTGATCCATATGTTGCTAGTATTTTGAACACCTTATATTTCTAGTGTTAGTTAAATTGCTATAAAATTAGTCTCATTAAAACAAAGGATGACCAGGCAGAAAAATAATATGTTTCCTACCTAAAGAAAAGAAAGAAAAATGTTTATTTGGGACTCGCACAAAACAGACAGACTTAAATTAAATTAAAATTAACAGTATTACTTAGTCTATAAACATTTTAGTCTGTGCGAGGCCAAAAAGGTCCCTATCCTACCTACCTAATCAACCTCTTTACAAAATGTCTAATATTTTGGCGTATAGCTCTCCACTAGAGCTCTCAGAATAAATTTGCGACTACTCCGCTGCACTCAGCAGCAGCGAAGCAGTTTTTTTTCGTATACGAAAACATACTGCTTTCTAGCCATAGCTTGAAAACCGTCTGTGTGGGTCTCAGAAAATATTTCTGAGGCGCTACAAAAACGGGGCAGCCGCGACAACATCATCATTAGGACTTCATCCCACTTACTAAAAATCGGAAGTTTTTTTTTTATAAAAATGATAGTGAAGATCTATTCGGCAGCTGGTGCATTGCGGCCATAAATAAGTCTCCATAAAAAGTGTTACCCCATGACCCTACCCTATGGTGAAAGGGAAGGGTCAAATTAATGGCTACCAAGAAATATCGCCGCTCCTATAAAAATGGCGAAAACAATGTTTTTGCGGGTTTTTTCGTGTTCATAAAGTTCCAATAAAATTCTAGTTCGTTCGACCGAATGAATTTGATGTGGCTTAGTAATCGTACAAAATAAAACAAATGCCAACGTGAAAAATTTTTCCGAATAAGTACCTGAATGAAAAGTACGTAATAAACCCCATAGATAAACATAGAGAAACTCGGCATACGTATGACCTGGACTAGGTCATAACCTAGTCCAGGTCATACGTATGCCGAGTTTCATCAAATACTGTTCAACAGTTTAGACCTGAAAGCGTAACAGATAGACTGACACTTTCGCATTTATAACATTCGAACGGGTTTGTGAGGAGCTCGTGGCTAGATAATAACAGCCGTTCGGGTCGATCTTCAAGGTCAAGCAACTCTTGCCAAGGATGGTCTAAGGATGGGTGACCATCTTTACATACCGAGTTTCCTCCGTGCCTCGGAAAGCACGCTAAGCCGTTGGTCCCGGCTGTCATTCGTAGATCTTTGGCAGTAGTTACGGATAGTCAGAAGCCAGTTAATCTGACTCCAGACTTGCCATCAATTACCGTGTTACCCAGTTAATGGACTGTGGAGGTCTGGCAGGCAACCGCTCCTCGTAAAATACTGGTATTCCGCTGGACTGGAAGCCGACCCCAATATATTTGGGAAAGGCTAGGCAGATGATGTACGGGTTTGTAAAGATAGGAACATAAGTTGACTGTGATCGTAAATCTAATAAATTAATAACTATACTTGTTGCACTAAATAAAAAAAACTTGACTTGCGGTCCATCAATTACTCTTAGGGAAGGAAAGCTTAGACATCCAATAAAACTGTGATAGGAAAATGGGCACTATGCCAAAAGACCCCAAGGAAAATCTCCCCTCAGACATTTATTACCGTGATCATATTCGTTATGAGAACATAACGTTAAGTTATTTTCTCATTTGTGTCAATTGTTTCTGCGTGGATACAATATATGAATATTTGTAGACCTGTTGCTTGGATAAACTTAGGTATTGTTGCCAAGATTTTGTAGAAAAAAGGTCAATGGGAAAGACAAAATATTCATTTCGTGTAAGAGCCATAGCAAAGGAAAGCCAGGCTCATTCCACTAGATGTGACAGGCAGGTACAGATCCTCTCTGCAAAAAGCTTTTTATATGATGACTAGTTGATCCCGCGCAACTGCGTCACAATTTTTTTTTTTTTTATTAATAGGCGCGCGCTTGACCACCATCTCACCTGATAGTAAGCGATGATGTGGTCGAAGATGGAGCACGCTTGCCTAGAAGTAACCTATTTACTCTTGACTTAAAGACTAGCTAAAACTGAAAGATTTTTTTTTTCCTGACATTAGCGCGTTCAAGCAAACAAACAAATAAAACCTTCAGCTTTATATATTAGTATAGATATAGATTAACAGACTTATTCTTCGACTTCGTTTGCGTAACAATTTTCATTAACGCTCTGCGCTTATTGGTTGCAGCGTGACGTTATATAGCCTAGCTTACCTCGATAAATGAGCTATCCAATATTAAAAGAATTGTGAATAAGTACAATTCGAACCAGGAGTTCCTAAGATTAGCGCGTTCAACCAAATAAACAAACTCTTGAGCTTCTAATAAATAAAAATCTGGTGTCACGGTCTTTGTTATCGAACTCCTCCGAAACGGCTTGACCGATTCTTAAAATTTTTTTGTGCACATTTGGTACGTCTGAGAATAGGTCGTAGGCTATTTTTTAATAACAAAACAACACTTGTCGGGTCAGCTAGTATTAGTATAGATTTCTACGAATGTCTAAGTATGGTTTGAAAATAATTAATAGATAACAACAGGCACTATAACAATTTTTATCAAATTGCAATTGAGCAGCGGTTTACTTATTGCAAAAGATTTTAATTCAATTAGACAAGACAAAGCAAGACATAAAGAAAAAAAATAATACCATAAAAGGAATAACATACTTTCAATACTTATAAAGGCCTCAGTTTTTTTTATAAGCCCAAAAATTAAAACGTCAATTATATTTAATAATAATAATATATTTATTTATTCATCAACAAATTCATAGGTACCTTACAGTTTAACAAAAAAAGTGACCTAAAAAAATAAACACTAAGCAAATTGCCCTTCACATCACGGCCACGTCTTTCTTCCAACAAAAGAAATAAGCCTCGGTACCCTGATACTGTGAACAAAACCGGTCCCGAAGGTGAATTGAAACTGGCAGAAAATAACACCTAAGAAAAAAGTTTAGTAAATGAAAGAACCAAATAGAGTAGAAACGTTTAATTTTTGCTGTACCTGCGTAAGTTGATTATAAAGAAGTGCAAGTAATATACTCGTATATAATAACATAACATCATCATCATCATCTTCCCAACTATATTGGGGTCGGCTTCCAGTCAAACCAGATTTAGCTGAATACCAGTATTTCACGCGGAGCGGCTACCTACCAGACCTCCACAACCCAGTAACTGGGTAACACGGTACTTCATGGCAAGACTGGAGTCAGATTAACTGGCTTCTGACTATCCGTAACGACTGCCAAAGATCTACAAATGACAGCCGAGACCAATGGCTTAACGTGCTTTCCGAGGCACGGAAGAAAATCGCTATGTTAAGATGATGGTCACCCATCCACAGACCAACCTTGGCAAGCGTTGCTTAACCTTGATGATCGACCCGTGCGGCTGTTATTATCTAGCCACGAGCTCCTTATATAATAACATAACATAATCAGCCTATATTGTTCCAACTGCTGGGACATTGGCCTCCTCTCTTGCGAGCAGGAGTGGGCCATAAACCACCACGCGGGCCCAGTGCGGGTTGGTAGATGTCACATGTCTTTGAATTTTGCTTCTAGGATATGCCGGTTTCCTCACGATTTTTTCCTTCACTGCTTTGAGAACAGTGGTGATGAAATAATGTAATATAATATAATATATCGCTGGCGCTTTACTTTGTGTAAATTATTTCATCACGATCAATCAATCAATAAAGTGTCTCAGAAACCGGGCAATAATCTTCTAAATAACAACTGAGGCTTTACTCTTCCATGTGTTGCATTCAATTTTTTAAGTAACAATGCATAAATCAAGATACTTAGGTCTAAAATGATTTTTAAAAACTACATCCAATTAGTTTTCACTTTCTACAGATCACTTAAAGTAATGCTGTCTCACTGAACTGAACAGGTTACTTCTAGGCAAGCGTGCACCATCTTCGACCACATCATCGCTTACCATCAGGTGAGATGGTGGTCAAGCGCGTGCATATCAACAGAAAAAAAAAATCTCTTCTTCGAATTTGTTCTCACGTCACTTTTTAGATCTTCAACACTGAAAACTTAAATTAAAAATCGACTGCTCCATACATTTAAGTGAGCATAAATCGACAAAGTGTACTGAACAGCTGATTTTCTTTCGCGATTTCGGCGTTGGTCCCATTGCAAAAGTTGTTCGTAACATATTTTCAGATATTTCATTAATTCGGTTACACCTTGTTTGTATACGTACGTGGAATTAATGTGAAAGTAATCAATATTGTAGGTCGTTTACCCATATTTCAAATTTTACATTTAATTTAATACGGTGTCTGACCACTGATTGTTCCCGTAATTAAAATTGTATGGGGTTTTGCGTGTGAATCATTGTAACCCTTTTTTGAAATATTGAAAGGATTTTGCTTTTACAACATTATTTAAGGAGCCTTTTATCTACCTCCCTACCTATATGTATACATTATAATAAAATATAAAGTTGAACGCGCTTTGGTCGAACGCGATAATCTCAGGAACTACTGGTTCGAATTCAAATAATCTTTTAGTGTTGGGTTAGCCCAAATATCGAGGAAGGCTATATAGCCTTCCCCGATATTTGGCAACAACACGCATATAACATCACGCTACGACCAATAGGAGCGGAGCATTAATGAAAAATGTGAAGCAGACGAAGCTGCGTGAGTCACCTTATAAGGATTGTCTTATTTTTATGTGGAACATGGTTGTACCAATTTCATTATTCCGGAAACATATCTCCGATATAGAATACGATATCACATACACCACATTTATATCGACGCACTCAAGGCCGCTCTCTCGAAGAAGCTTAAAAATAGCGTGCAGATGAAGCAGTTTTTCTTCGGCATTTTAAGAAAAAGAGAGAAATTACATCTGAACATACGTAATTTCATATTGTCAGAATTTACGTATCGGTGTCACATAATATGAGAAAAAATCACCTCCAAATCGTTGAGATGAAACCATTTTACTCCTTCATTTTTTAACAAAAGACTAAAAAAAATCCAAACGATTTTCCAACGCTTTGCAAACGAAAATAATTTGCTTTTGTTACTTTTTAAAAATATGTATTATATTTATTAAAAAATAATAAAAACACGGGTAGCGGAGTGGCGCGAAGAGATGTAGTTAGCTCCGTTTGTACGCACAAGGTCATCATGTATACAAACCTAAAGTTCAATATAATATTACTTTGTTAGACTCATCTTTCAAACAACTTGACGCTGATGTATTGATACTATGACAGGAAATTAACGCATCGATTTCGGGTAATTTCACCACATGAAGTTGGCATAATAGTCAGAAGCAAGAAGCAAGCAATTACGGATAGTCGGAAGCCAGTAAATCTGACTCCAGTCTTGCCATGAAGTACCGCGTTACCCAGTTAATGGGTTGTGGAGGTCTGGTAGGCAGCCGCTCCTAGTAAAATACTGGTATTCAGCTAAATCCGGCTTGACTGGAAGCCGACTTCAATATAGTTGGGAAACGGCTAGGCAGATGATGATGATGATGATGATGATGATGATGATGATGATGATGATGATGATGATGATGATGATGATGATGATGATGATGATGATGATGATGATGATGATGATGATGATGATGATGATGATGATGATGATGATGATGATGATGATGATGATGATGATGATGATGATGATGATGATGATGATGATGATGATGATGATGATGACGTTGGCATAATAGTGAACATTAACTTAGTTAGTTACCTAAATAGGGAAAAAAATAATGTTGTTTACTTAAATTTCTATAAAAGTATATTTCTTAGATCACTAAGGGAATTTCGTTTTCGAGTATGTATTTAAATGATTGGTAGTCGTAAGAGTAATAAGTAGTATGTAGTATCAGTCGTGAGAGTAAGAGTCTGACAGACCCCTCCGCCCTGGGGCGAGCGGAGGGGTCTGTCAGACTCTTACTGACTAAAACCACCCCGGTGTTCCATCTCTCACCAACCGGAGATCGCGAGAACTAATGCGACTTCCGTAATCCCCGGCTGGTGACGGCCCGTCTCTGTGGGCCACCTCGGGTCAGCGGGGGGAGTGAGGTGTTTGACTCCCCCCACGACGTAAAAGACGGGCGGACGGGAACACCACGCGCCGTTCCATTCATTCGCACCTCGGGTCCGAATGAATGGAGGGCGACAGACATCCCCAAGTCCTCCGCCCCTGGACCCAGTTAGGGGGGCCGGAAGAGGGCAGCGTATGCCCTCCTCCGATGCCCGGTACGCCTGCTGCGGGCTGGGAGAGAGGTCGAGATCTCCCTCTCCCTTTCCTCAGCTTCCTTCTGCGCGATAACTGTTTCGCAGAAGGAGACCACCGCGTCCCAGGACTCTTCGCCGTCGACCACAGCACGAACTACGGCCGACAGCGAGAAATCACTGCTTACCACAGAGATGAGGGCACGGCTTGGCTCCTCCCAAGCGGCACACTCTGCCAGCGTATGCCGCGCTGTGTTCTCCCGGCAGTCGACGCAGTGTTGAGACAGAGCGTCCGGCTCCCAGCCTATGCGACACAAGAAGCTCCCGAAGCAGCCATGCCCCGAGAGGACCTGCGTCACACGAAATGTCAAGGAGCCGTGCCTTCTCCCGAGCCACAGGTCGAGCACTGGCCGGATGGCCTCGATAGTGACGAGGCCGGCGGAAGGGCGTGAGAGCCTGTTCCGCCATTCCGCCGCCAGAAAGGGCGCGACGTATCCTCGCTCATCTCTGGTGGAAACGTAGCCTTAAATTGGGGTAAAACTGCGGGCAAAGGTAGTAATAATATTTTTAATTAGAAATATTTTAATTCGACTAAAAGGTTTTCTATGACTCACAATCACAAAACTCCTTAATTGGCTTTTATCTTAACGTGTTTTTTTCTTAAATCAACGTAAGACGAGCTTTTACTTAAGTTGAAGTACGTTGGTACTTCATTTTCTCGGAATCAATTTTCCTCTTTTACAGAAATCACTTAATTAAGGGGCTGTAAAAATCATTTGGACTTCGCTAAGTAAGTGCGTACCGAAAGCCTAAAAGAAAGTAATTAATTTCCAATCTGTCGAAGCTTGAAAACTTTGGAATTGGATTTATTGTTTTATATCAAATTATATCTACCAATTAACTTCTTCTGTAATTACTTGTTCTTAAATTGATTGAATGGTTTGCGCAAATCAATTGAAAAAATCATGCTTAAAACTCTATACAGGGTTGGTAAAAGAAATTGCGTATACCTGAGACGGAGTAGGGACAGCAAATAAAAATAGATAGCGCGTCATTTTAGCGACCCTTCATCATTATAATAAACAAAATAAATCTAAGTATTTTAACGAAAAGGTACGAGGATCTCAAAATAATGTAGGTTTGGCAGAGGCGGTTGTTCCTATTTCAAATACCGTTGTTATCTACTCTTTTTTTACGTAAATCATCATAGCTATGCTTTTTATGGTGGAACGTGCAAACATGAATCGAGGCTAGAGCATTTTCAAACAAAAATATGTGATTTGTCTTAATGTTATTCCATTTTAGAGAAAATCATTTTCACTGATCCTTTTTGATAGACGTCAATTTTGGTCATGCCATGTGATGCTATAAAAATAACTTGTAGAGCCGTCTACTAGTTACTTTTTAGGGTTCCGTACCCAAAGGGTAACCAACGGAACCCTATTACGAAGCCTCTGCTGTCCGTCCATCCGTCTGTCTGTCAGCGGATGGACTCGATCTCGAGAACCGTAATAGGTAGACAGTTGAAATTTTCACAGATTGTGCATTTCTATTACCGCTATAACAACATATTATAATTAAAAAAAAAAATAAACTGAACAAAGCTATGTAAGACGCAAAAACGCAGCTAAGTTTAATTACGTCGCTGCGTCTTTACGCGCGCGTAAAGACGCAGCTAAGTTTAATTTTCACTTCCCATTTTGACATCCCTTACTTTCTTAACATGACAAATGAATAAAGAAGTTTTGTTTAAATAAGCTTCACAGATGAATAACAAAAAATATACTTTCTCGTCAAATCATAAGATTTACAATGATTTCTTAAGACGTGCTCTGAATTGTAACAGCAATTTTCTTCGTTTTTTGCGGTGTCTTGTACAAAAGTCGGTAAGAAATATCTCAAGTATTTTATCATTAAGAGTAATGGTGTTCATATTAAAAGATTAAGGGCGAATTTCACCGAAAAACTAATCGCGATCACAAACCACGTTTACGAGCTGTCAGTGTCGTTATTTTCTGTGGAATATTGACACTGACAGCTCTTGAACGAGTTCAGCTTGGCTTGATCGTGATCAAATTGAATTGGTGAAAATGGCCCTAAGATGAATACGTTTTGTGACCTGAGAGATGGATTTAGGTAATGTAAGGCTTGACACCAGCATTTAATATCATTTTAATTACCCTCTAAATATTTAAGAAGGTTGCGCAGATGATACCTAGTTAGTTTCGGACTGCTCCAGACTCTAGACCGGCACGGTTGGCGCTCTTTGGGGAGGCTTTCTTTCAGCAATGGACGGTAGCTGCTATGATGATGAACTCACTTTTTAATAAGCACCGTAAACATACAAAATCTCACGTTTTTTCCGACGGAGTTTGGCAGAAACTATAGAACGCCACTAGCTACAACCCTTGTTTTTTTTAAGGACGGGAAACCAATCAATGATTCTGTCTGTATTTTATAGCTATAAATTGGGAGTCTTTAAGTCAAGTGTGAGTAGGTTACTTCTAGGTAAGGTGCTCTATCTTCGACCACATCAACACCTATCATCAGGTGAGATAGTGGTCAAACGCGTGCCTATCAAAAGTAAAAAAAAAACTCCTACTGCTCTGGGCGAAGCTGAAGGCATTGTCAGACTCTTACTGGGAAAAACCCATCCGTGTTCCTCCTAATGTTCTTAGCGTTCCAGGACCGCGGTGACTCTTTGGAATAAATTTCGCAACCCTGGCTGATTCTTACATATTCAATTTGACACATATATTAAACAATCAATCTTTTGTAACAAACATTATTTCATTTATTTTGTTTTGTGCATAGTAATTAATGGGTTACACAAAAATGTGGTCGCTGAAAGCGGAAACACTTCATTTTTAACAAATTCTTTCAGATATCCACTAACAAAAGACTTAGCATTCCAACATGCTAAAGTTTTAGCTCTACTTCTGATAAAAATAATTATACTTAGACTTATTCGTGTGGTGAACTAAACACACAAAATAGTGCCAAGATGTAAATTCAATTAAATAATTAAGTATCTAAGATTAATTATTTTAGATTCAGTTTCTACAAAACTAAGGCTTAGAAAATAAAAACTTTTCATACATCAGAAATACGACAAAATAGCTTACAAAGTAAAAATCTCTATCGTTTTCATCTTTGATAAAAGCCTCTAAAAAAAAAATAGATAAAAAAAAAACTACACTTAACAAAAGCCAAGAATTTCCAAGAAAAAGACACGATTCACAAGGTATTCACTTAACATAATACTTTTCAATGAAATCGTAGCCTAAGTTAAGGAGGAATAATTAAATCTTTTCAGAAAAAAAATCTTTACAGCGAATCTTTGCTTACTTTTCGTTCCCATTTTTGCCATTGGCCAATTTATTATTCATGAAACCGCTTCAACATTTAGTCAAGCATGAGCCGAGCACTTTACAGACCGTTCTCCACTTTATAACGACACTAGCGAAAGCCAGTGACTTTACCCGCGTAGCAACGATGTTGACACTTTGCTGCATAACTTCCGCGTAAGCGCCGAAGTTGCATTTTTATTCGAGGAAAGAGTGGGTTTGCTTTTATCAAACTTTTGCGGGAGAAATTGAATTTTAGCGCATAGGTTATTTCTTTTGAGAATAAATTCCTATGCCAAGTTACGTTTAATCATGTCTGCCTAGCTTTTTCCTAACTATATTGGAGTCGGCTTCCAGCCAAGCCGGATTTAGCTGAATACCTGTATTTTACGTGGAACAGCTGCCTACCAGACCTCCACAACCCATAAACTAGGTAACACGGTACTGCATGGCAAGACTGGAGTCAGATTAACTGGCTTCTGACTATCTGTAACGACTGCCAAAGGCTTAATGTTTTTTCCGAGGCACGGAGGAAACAAAAATAGGTACATAAATAGATATTTAATAAAAAGGTTTCATTTGGCTTTGACTTGCTATACGATCATAATGGTGAGGCCTTGGATAAGTCTTATAAATAGCGTGGCGCAGTCGATTGTCAAAACGTCAAAAATGTAAATGATTGACAAATGCTGTCGAAATGTCACGTGATCAATCTCATATATTTTGGCATTTCAACTGTTGCATTTGTCGACATAACATTTTGTTTAGAGCCTCAGAGGCTCAATGTTCTGGTTGCTTCCAAAACTTTTTAGCCAAGTTCAATTAATAGAAAAATGAGAAAAGCCGTACCTACATGCTCAGAACTATCGAAAGTTATTAGAAAACTACGTTTCATCAATTCCCATACGTTGACCTTTGAAATAATTCATAGAAGTATCTATCAATAATTTGTCGACATTTCCACGTTTTCTTGTCGCAGCACGTTTTTACTGGCAACACGTGCCATGACATGAGGCTAGTTGGACGGCTTCATAAATAAGTAAATAAACACTGTAAGCGGAAATGCGAAAGGGTCACCGTAGTGAAAGACTTTTGTGCAGTTCAAATCGGCGGGCGGGTGCGTTTGCGCGCGTTTTGTTTTAAAAAAGGAGTAAATGAGACTTACTACCTATGAGTATATATTGTAGCACGTGCCATAACATACTCGTAAGGAAGATTGGACTTCTTTATAAATAACTAAATAAACTGTAGTGAAATGTACACACTGACCTTTTGTGTAGTTCAAAATGGTGGGTGCGTTTGCGCGCGTTTTGTTATAATAAAAGAACAAATGGAGTACTGGCTAGAATAACTAAGTATTGAAGCACGTGCCGTTTTGTAGTTCTAGAGCGACAAACAAGCGACATTTTTACAATAGGAAACCATGGATAATAAGAAACTCATTTTCTTTGTAACCTTCTACAAACTCGTAACTAACCTAAGAAAGAAACTACGCGAGTAAACATGAATGAAAAGTACTTGTTTATTTTATTTATTGAAGTAATTTGATGTATAAATATGCATAGACAGTACTTTTAAGTAGGTATGCAAATTCTGCGAATTCTGCTTCTGCGTTCTTGTATTTTTGCATGTATGTTTGTGTTCACTTTGTATGCACTCGCTTGCTAGTTTGTATTTGAATGAAGTGAAAAATCTTGACGCACTCGTACAATTTTCATATCGCAAAAAGACATTTGTTCGGTTCGCTCTTCTATAGGTTGCCTTAATTATTTGCTTTCTTAGCATTTAAAAATCGTGTTAACGTTTGTATCCATACAAAAACGTAATCGCCAAAAAACGGACACAAGGACTGGAGTCATATCAATATAAGGAGACTATTTCTAATGTAGAGTAAATATTCATGTACCGTATATTTACTCCTAATTCGAAAATATTTTATCTTTCGCATTGAACGTGAAAACCCCCAAAACCACTAGTCCATGGTCTTCATGGTCATGGTCCTTCTTTGAGTGTTTGTGAAGCAATAATGGTATTGCTTCACAACACACTCAAAGAAGGAGCAAACACGGGTCCTCTCCATTTTCCACCCTTCATTTCCCGAACTCAACCCAAAAACTTCGATTCTTCTTAGCTAAAGGGTAATACGGGCTTTTCAATATCCCTGTTTGAGCCCAGCGGGCAAATTGAGTTGTTAGGCGGGCCAACGCGACAATTGGAATACTTATTGCTCAATCAGGACGACCTCCATCGTAATCAGCCGAAATAGCCCGAATTAACCCGAGGTAACACGAAGTTGAACGACTGCGAAAATTGGCGGGCATATGTTCTTAGGTGCAAAGGTGCTATATGTTTGGTTAACCTCTGAGTTGTACTTCGTACCAAGTTATGTTTGAATTGAAATTTGAGTTCTGTTTGTGTTAATTAAGTCTGGCGGCTGTTAAATTAATATGTGCAGGATTTATTATAATCGCAATTTGAATATCAAATAAGCTAGCCAGTTGTGACTATGGAGTGTGCTAACTTACAAGTGGCAAACGATTTAGTTTTTAAGTTGTATGTTTTACCCACGTTATATTATTTTTTTGTAACAAAACTTTGCATTCTGTTGTATAAATGCGAGTTCTTCTAACTCAACAGACAGATTTGTGTTGCTGGGGAGTTTGTTGGCTTCTTCTTCACAGCTAAAACACTAGGACGGGCGGTCGTTTTGGGGGGCTGTCTATTTGTAATCGTTGACGTCCAAAAAGTGCTGGCTCTCAGCCTAATTTGAATAAACGAGTTTTGATTTTATTTTGATTGATTTTGACTATGACAACAGTCTCTTCAAAGGTCTTTAGTTTTGGTTAGATTCGACAGGACATACATATCTATTTTTTTTTTTTTTTCAATAATAACATAAAACATCAAGCTACGTATCCTTGTCCAACGAGAGTTCATCAAAAAGTATTCAACAACTATTTTTAATCATCTGTCTAGCCTTTTCCTGACTATATTGGGGTCAGCTTCCAGTTAAACCGGATTTAGCTAAATACCAGTATTTTACGTGAAGCGGCTGCCTATCAGACCTCCACAACCCATTAACTGGGTAACACGGTATTTCTTGGCAAGACTGGAGTCAGATTTACTGGCTTCTGACAATCCGTAACGACTGCCAAAGATCTACAAATGACAGCCGGGACCCAACGGCTTAACGTGTTTTTCGAGGCACGGAGGAAAATCGGTATGTTAAGATGGTCACCCATCCACAGACCAACCTTGGCAAGCGTTGCTTAACCTTGAAGATCGACCCGTGCGGCTGTTATTATCTAGCCACAATCTTCTTAAGTATTCTTAATACACCTAGCTAAAGTTTTCAGTGAAAGAAGACTTGTAACTGAAAACACGATTACTTAGACACTTACAACTCTTTTGAAAAATCTAGAAAACCGTTTTATCATTGAAACAACTCTATTTAGGGGAAAGTACAAGTCATAAAATTCAAAGTATCTTGTAAGTTGGTCTTAAACGTCGTTCTCGAACGTTCATGCATACAGAAGAGGTCTTCACAAGAGGGAAAAATCCTTTCACTGGCGAAAGAGATGCAAGATGAAAAACATGAGATTTTAAAATTATGTAAGAGTGAGAAAGGTGTAAATTGCTAGACTTTGTCAACAAGCACGCTCGGCGAATGAGTTTGATCTTCATAAGGTGTGATCCGCTACAGTTTACATTTTAACGGAGAAATATTATCATTCTACCTAAATTTTGACATACTTTTCACGTTGACACCGATGCGGGCGATGCCATTTCGTCCCGATTGTAAAGGTTTCTGAAAGTAATTTAGTGAAATATTCTTAAAAAGCTTTACTTTGAAAACAAATAAGAAACACAATCGAAAATGCGTTATTGTGATGGGTGTATAATAAACAAAAAAAAACTCATTGTTACAAGGTCCTTTTATGAAATACTAGCTTCTGCCAGCGGCTTCGCCCGCGTGGTCTCTAGAGAGCATACTCCCGGGATGAAAAGTAACCTACGTCCTTTCTCAAGCTCTAAACTTAAGCGTACCAAATTTCATTTGAACCGGTTCAGTAATGTTGGCGTGAAAGCGCGACAGACAGACAGACAGAGTTACTTTCACATTTATAATATTAGTAAGGATTGGAACAGTTAAGTTGCAGATCCAACATCTCAGCTTATTCAAAAAGTCACGTTTATAGCCGATTGGTTTTGCAGTGGTGGATCTCTCAATAAAACCGCGTCAAGCACAGGTGCTCAAGTAGTGGTACCTCTCGACAAAAATAAAGCGATGATATCCTTTGCCGAGTCGGAAATAATGAGTTTTTCAATCCACGTCTCAAATAAGTCCAGCTCATTACATACAGCGCTAGTTTAAGAATCGCTATATATGTTCTTAAATACATACTTCTGAAAATTGGTTTCGGAATTTATAATGAGCACGCGATTCTCTCCTTTAAAAGCGTCGCGAAACTTAGCATTAGTGGGACGCTTGGATGAAAGAATGCAATATCATGAGTTGAAAAGAAAAAAAGAAAGAAAAAGTAATTGCAGGTGGTCTGCTCTTTACTTGAGAGTAGTTGAATGTTGGCGTTTGTAAAGATGAGTGCACACTGTGAGCAATTAAAAGTGGTGTTTTACGTGTTTGCGAAATTTGCAATGTCAGATAAACTCACGCGCACAAGTAAATGGGGCCCAAATTGGAAATGCGAATTTAGAGGTAAAAATAACATATTCTATGGAATTTTTGAATTGATCATAATATCAAATTGCTATGGTTTCAGTGAAAAACCATATAGTTTTAACCACATGGATTAGTTTTTATACTGACTTGACAGTACTGTTTGAACAATCCCTAGAAATAAAAGTTCCCTGCGAATAATCGTTAAATGATTGACAGCTGAACAGTGATAAAAAACTTACCCTTAAATAAGGTACAGTTTTGATGAACGTTTAGAACAGCTAGTCTATTCTGTAAGTAACCATTTCGATATCGAGCTTCACCTGAGTGAGATAGCTTACAAAGTGAACTTTATTACACACAACATAAAGGTCTCATGTTTATACTCACCTAGGATTCCGCTGTCGAGACACGAAAATGTTTTTTATAGAATACTACTACTGCTCTGGGATACAATTTCGCGTTTATATTTAGGCCACATTTAATTCCTGTGAGAGTAGCTAAGTACCCATCAATGTCATGATAATTTCAGCGAAAAACGTCCCACTGCTGGACATAGGTCTTCCCCTAACGTTGTCACATCTGCCGGTTCTGTGCATCTTGCATTCAGGAGACTCCCGCAGCGATGAGCATTCGTTTATAAACTAATTATAGCGATACCCAGAGAAGCTGAGTGTGTTTGTGCAATGCGCGGTTCAACGTACTGTCCTAATATTAATTACGAATGGAATGTATGCAGTGTACACGGTAGCCTTTAGGGAATTTGGGTTGGTTTTAGAGTTCCGTACCCGAAGGGTAACCAACGGAACCCTATTACTAAGCCTCCGCTGTCCGTCCGTCTGTCTGTCAGTGGGCTGTATCTCAAGAACCGTAATAGGTAGAGAGCTGCTTTCACTGATTATGTATTTCTATTGCCGCTATAACAACATACCGAATTTCCTCCGTGCCTCGGAAAGCACGTTAAGCTGTTGGTCCCGACTGTCATTTGTAGATCTTTGGCAGTCATTACGGATTGTCAGAAGCCAGTAAATCTGACTCCAGTCTTGCCAAGATGTACCGTGTTACCCAGTAAATGGGTTGTGGAGGTCTGGTAGGCAGCCGCCTCATGTAAAATACAGGTATTCAGCTGAATCCGGTTTGACTGGAAGCCGACACTAATATAGTTGGGAAAAGGCTAGGCAGATGATGATTGCCGCTATAACAACAAATAATAAAAATTAAGGTTTATGGTACGGAACCCTTCCTGTGCGAGTCCGAATCGCACTTGGCCGGTTTCTTTTATTAGTATGTAGGTATAACAGCCGGCACGAGTCGTGAGCACACTCTCCATTGCTCGGTTTGACGACACCAGCTCTGACGCTTCACGTTATTGTTTAGTCTGTCAATGCTTATCGATTATTGCGCTTGCAAGTTTCGTTCGCCCACCGTACATTGATGAGATCACCCTGCTGTATTCCTCTGTGCTCACGACTCGTGCCGGCTACTATACTTTTTTTTTTCTATTGATAGGCACGCGTTTGACCACTATCTCACCTGATGGTAAGCGATGATGTGGTCGAAGATGGAGCACGCTTGCCTAGAAATAACCTATTCACTCTTGACTTAAAGACTATCAGATTGTAGCTATCAGGAAACACATACTCCGGCAGGGAACGGACTAAAAAAGTCTAGATTCGCTTGAAAACTTCCTAAAATAATATGGCGTTAGTAGGATTTGACACATTCTGAGATCAAAATACTCAATGCAGAATCGCGTCCTTAGTACCTTTTTCATTGCGAATGAGGTAGTTCATTTTAACAAAGATGTTATATGCATAATTGGTTTATTTATTGTAACTAAAATAAGTCATTTTAATAGAAAACCGCCTAAAGTACCTAATTGTGCGTCTTAAGAAGCACCAACAACCTTTTCCAAAACCCAGTTATCAGAAAAAACTTGTAGAAATATTTAGCGCAAATTGATTTCATATTACCTACCACAGTCGATGCAGAGAAGGTAACACGTGCTTCACCAAAATTTGTTCCCAAAAATATATTTTTAATATCTTTTATGAACCCAAAGCACAAGTATGTAAGTAAGTCTTAATAACGTTTCTCTCTTCGCCCTTATCGTACTCTCGTTTCCTTCCTTCATTCGCCAAGTTTTTAATTTAATTTCACAGAAGAATGCTTTTTGTACACTCGAGTACTGACGGGACTAAATTACAAAAAAATCTCGTACAAATGTACGAGGAAGGAGTTGATTTAGAGCTGTGTCGAGCATTTCTAATTGAATTTATTTCAAAGTGTAAAAACGTGGTAGTTTAGTATTTTCGTGTCAACAACTGTGAGTACTGTAAAAAATGCATCTTTAACCGCCTTCCATGAAGCCATCATAGAAAATGCATGCTGTATTTCATTTTTATAATCGCATGCTATTAAAGAGAATTTATGATAGTAGGTAGAATCACAGACATAAATAAAGTCCCATTGAAACAGATGGACAAACATTTAGAAATCATTGAGACCACCAAAATTACATGGTAAAAATAATAATCAAGTTTACCGACATAGCCCGAAGGATCGCCAAAGTAAAGTGGCAGTGGGCAGGCACATTGCTCGCAGAACAGATGGTCGATGGGGCCGAAAAGTTCTGGAGTGGCGACCGCGTACCGGAAGACGCAACGTTGTTGTAAGGCCTCCCACAAGGTGGACCGATGACCTGGTGAGAGTCGCGGGTAGCCCATGGATGCAGGAAACGCAAGACCAGTCGTTATGACGATGCTTGGGGGAGGCCTATGTCCAGCAGTGGACGTCTTTCGGCTGATATAATGATGAAAAAAAAATAATAAGAAAAACACTTTACATACAAAAAAAAACAGCCAGCGAAAATGCAAAAAATCTTGGCAATTTATTATTTTGAATCAGAATAATATCACTTTAATCAGTGTTTTTTTTTTGCTTGGATATCTTTGTTTAGACGTACTGTACGCTGTGTTAAAATTTGTCCATCTAAATGAGACCTTATATTTTGTATAGAAAATATTTAAGTAAAATTGCTGTATATAGATGACAGTTAAGCAGTTAAGTTTATATTCTCTCTATATCGAATAATTTTATGAATACATCTATACTTTAGTATATGGCCACTACGGAATGCCACTGTACAGTTTGCACAAACTACATAAACCAGTGATTAGAGTACGTACAGGTTTAACTATTGAAATTCTACAGCTTTTCAAACGCTAAATACCTGTACCGTTTATTGCATCATAACATGCTAACAAGAAAATTAATTTCTTTTTGTAACTACCGACTGTTTAAAGGTGATGAAAACGCTTTGAAAATTAATTGAATCCCAAACTTGACAGTAGTGGTGTACAGGATCTTTTCATCATCTGCCTAGCCTTTTCCCAACTGTATTTGGGTTGACTTCCAGTCAAACCAGATTTAGCTGAATACCAGTATTTTACGTGGATCGGCTGCCTACCAGACCTTTACAACTCATTGACTGGGTAACAGGTAATTCATGGCAAGACGAAGACGTGGAGTCAGATTTACTGGATATTATACGGTTTAAAGGACATTTTACGTTTAAAAAAAAATTTAATCTCGAGACTCCTTTCATTGTTTTTCGATATTCCTCATAGTTTCGAATTTGGCCATGAAGATATAGGTACTTTCAAAATTCAGTATGTGGGTCTAGAACTTTAAAATAAGAATGTGTCTCTCACAGTAAAAAATATATTTTTATAGCGATTTATTCGGGATCTTCATTTGGTTTGTTACAAACCACGGACTACCTGCGTCTTTTTTTGGATGAAACTGTCAGAGATGGAGATCTCAGACATTTCCGTCCAAATATTGTCTGTAGAAGATCGTTTTTAGCGATAAGACCGAGATTTTTACCTATAATATTTTGAAGCTTTTATTGTTTTTTTTTATGATATACAATTAAATTTATATTTCCTGACAATGACAAAATAATGAAATTAGAAGTGAAACAGTAAACGTTTATCTTTCATAACGTGATGACACACACAATCACAAAATATTCCTCACGCTTCCAGCTAATTTCAGGGCCCCAAGAGCACCCAACAGACGCAGCGAACATTTCCATTTAAAACTTTATGCTTTGTTCCAATTATTCGGTTTTTCAATTAATTTCCCCACTAACAAGTCAAAGTTCATTGCTGCATCGTTACCACAAAAGTGTGGGTCAGCTCTTTGTGTATTTTATTTACCAATTGGCTGAGCTGTGGACTATTCGTTACTGATAGGCAAACAGAGATTTGTTAACAATAGCTTTTATATTTTTTGGCAACAAGTTTTGGTTACATTGCTGCCATGGGCAAGAAGCTGACAGCTCAGTTCATTTTATGTGAATGCTAAAAAGTTTATTTGAAAAAGGAACTTTTTTTTTACTATTGATAGGAACGCGTTTGGCCTCTATCGCACCTGATGGTAAGCGATGATGTGGTCGAAGATGGAGAACGCTTGCCTAAAAAGCGCAATACTGATTTCATTGTTATTGTGCACGCATTCGCACTAATCGTTTTGATTGTTCAATACTTTTAATGATGGCGGAAACTAGTCCAAGTTTCCACCATCAATAAATCTATTTATTCCGTCAGTTAGAGTATTGAAAAATAACGGACACGTATTTTTTGTTTTTGTAAATCAATGAATACTGACAAATATAAAACACGCATCAAATCTCGGAGTGGGGGCTCGTGACGTCAGAAGGCACTAAAAATTGCACCACGGCGGCGTGACGTATTGAGAATTTTAAAAGCGTCGTATCTTCGTCAATTTTGGTTGACGTAACAAAAGAAAAAAAACGGCTTAATTATTTTTTGATAATCTAACTGACGAACTAATTAGATGTTTTCAGTGGACAAGCTTATTGTGGAGACAGCTAAGGAGTGGAATTCACTGCCGTTTCTTCGTTTCCATTCTTTAAAAAGTCAAGAGTAAATAATTTACTTCCAGATAAGCATGCTAAACGGGGACTGCTAGGACCAGTGCCTGCAGCAGCGTTGCGGAATTTGTTCGAAAGAGTCTTCACGGTCTTTAAATGCAAAAGCATTATGAGGAACACGGATGGGATTTAGTCAGTAAGAGTCTGACACTACCTTCCGTCCCGCCCAGAGCGGAAGGAGTTATTTGATGATTTCACATCCTTATAAAAAAAGTTTAGCATTGTATGTCGATAAACATTTCATCGCTTACAATGAGATGAGATAGTCGTCAAAGAAAATAAACATAGGCCTTTAAATTCGCTTTGCAATTACAGAAAAGAGGCTCAATTTATACCTTGACTTGAACTACCCTTAACCCACTTCTGTTCGTGCCATAGTTGGTTAAAAACTGACCCGTTTGTAGCAAACTCAATAGTTCATCGTATTTATAAACCATGTCAACAGAACAACCTACAATTTAACAGTTCCACAGGAAGTTTCCATTTGAAGCTATCTGATGAGTCACCGTTAGAAAAAGTTTCAGTTTTCAGCGCTCTGCCCTAACTTTTTAAAGAGGTTAGTATTATTTGAAACAACAAGCCTGACTTAGGTACCTTTTAAACTACAATTTTAGGGTTCTGTACCCAAAGGCGTAGCCTCCGCTGTCTGTCCGTCGTTCATCTGTCAGCGGGCTGTATCGTAAGAACCGTTATAGCTAGACAGTTGAATCATCACAGATAATGTATGTATGTACTATTGCCGTTATAATAACAAATAATAAAAATCGGTAATTATCGGTACACCCTTCGTATGAGAGTCCGACTCGCACTTGGCTGATAATTTCGTGCTACACGCAAATATTAACTAAACTTCCTAATATATATTAATTTTGTAGGAACTAAAAGCCATAAATGATATATTACCGTGCTAATGTTTTTAATTATTAAAGCTTGTTAAGCAAAGTTTTCTTGACAGTTAAAAAGGCATTTTTTATGTTAATTAACAATTCAATTCTACTAAACTTTAAACAACTTTGGCATTCGCATGTCAATCGTACACTGTTAAAAAAGCATTCATTTGCATAAATTATTGACCAATTGCGATTGAGATGCGAATGCGAAAGTTGCTTTAAAATTAGTAGAATTCGTACTCTGATATCACGAAAAACTTTTGAAATACATAAGTAATTTTTTACAAAAAATAACCCCTAAATGAAACCGTCAAGAAAACCAGAAGATCTCACTGTAACCACGTTTATCTAACCCATTAGTGTTCGCATTTTATATCAACCCTCAAATGACAAAATTGAACTTGACATAGTTCGATAAACCAATAGAAAGGGAGGGCGTGGCCTAATCTTTGCCCATACTACAGTTTACTTACGAACCATTCATACTGGCACACGAAATTAATAAATGTCAAACAGCTATGCAATTACCGGTTTCAATTTGCCTGAAAATAGTGAAAAACTCCATAGAGATTAAATGCAATCTACCCTTATACTTGTTTTCCATGGAATATTCAAACAGCCCTCGCTATGTGGCGGGCGGAGTGACCTCAGTAATTTATGTGATCGTGCAACCATCAGCGATCAAAGAAAAATAATGTTCACAAGCTCGAGCTTATAATCAAAAATCGATTGGTTTGTTTCAAAGGAATTTCAACGTGGATTTAATGACAAGAACAATGTTTGCGAGTTTTAAAAGATGTTATTATAGCACGAAGACCTTAGTAATTTAGTTTATTTTTGTATCGGTTTTCTACACTTTCGCCGGTTGTTTTGATTCCCGAATAGAATCAATTTGTCCATTTTACAAGATCTAGGCATCAAGCACAGACTATCTTCTATTGTACAAGCTCTAGTTCTCACTTTCTTCGAGCACGTATCAAGACGTGGAGATGTCTCCATAGAGCGCTTTTTACAAGGAAACGTCGAGGGCAAACGAGCTCGTGGCAGATCGCCTATGCGCTGGACCGATCAAATTAAGGTAGCTTTGGACAATGGTCCTTGTACGAGTGCATCAGAAAGGCTGGTGCGTGAAGAGTGCCGACGGATTGTCAAGCATGCTACACAATTTTAAAGACGACTCTTTACAGAGTGAAACGACGAAGAAGAAATTAGTTCCCACCCCATTAGACTATGAGAATTAGGGAAAACAGAGTGCATTTGTGTTTGTGCACACTCTTATGCAATATATTTTAGTCGTTATTACGCATTGAGATAGGTCACCACGGCCAAAACATGGCCAGAAGGCATGTTCACTCCCAAAGAGGTTGTTAGTGTTTTACAAGTAACCGCTTTATACACGACTAGCTCTTGCCCGCGACTTTGTACGCGCATATCCCGTTTTTTCCCGTTTCCTTAGAAATTCTGGGAAATCCTCTTAGAGCTCCCCTACACTCTCCAAGGAACCTACATGCCAAATTTTAGTCTTCTACGACCAGTAGATTCGGCTGTGCGTTGTCAGTCACTCAGTAACAAAAGAGTTTTATATAACAGAGTGAAAGATAAACTATTTGGTAAACATGTTTGCTAGGCCTAAAAAGGTCAACATGTTTAAGAACATTTAAATATTTTGTAAATGACTGAATTAGAGTTTGTAGGCACCTCCACTGCTGGACATAGGCCAACCCAAGTGTCGCCACAACAACAGGTCCCGTGCGTCTCGCTTCCATCTGCTACCTATCTTATCCTACGACCCTCACCAGGTCTTCGGTCCACCTAGTGGGGAGCCTTCCAACACTATTGTAAGCACCTGCTTTAACATTAAACAAACCACATTTTTGTTGGTAGTCTAAATTACAAGTACTGAAACACGTTTTCGTGTGTGGTTGTTTACATAGGTCATGTTTTCCGTTTTTTTGAGCCCTTGTCAGCTGCCTACATTGTTACTAGTACAAGTACACACCCAGTTACCTAAATTTTTAATTACACTTAAGCCGGGGTCAACTGTATCCTGACCTTGTCCTGTTTTGAACTTAAAGACAACGTCGAAAAGATATAATTGCGTCTCTACGGTAAAATTAAATGAGTATTATAGTATTGCCGTCGTAAGAAAAAAGGACGTATCGACGCAAAATAAAGTAAACGATTTACGACCTTAAGTTTTTTTTAGGGTTCCGTATCAAAATGATAAAAAGGAAACCTTATGGTATGACTAACTATTCAACAAATAAGAAAAACCAAAATTGTTTATTTTTTTTTTTTGCAAACAGCGACTGAAAGAAGTTCTTAATAATTAACAAATTCATCAAATCATCAACATGAATTATATTAGTTCCACTGTCGGTCAAGAGATGGCGCTGATCTAAAACTGAAATATACACCGCAGTGTTAAAATTTTCTGACGAATAAAGGTCTTGGCGATGAAAATTTTCAAAGACGTTTCACGTTTTATATGATGGTACGCAACCCTCAGTGCGTGAGTCCGATTCGCTCATGACCGGGTTTTCTTATGACGGCAGTAAAACAGGCATTCCTTGTTTATTGTCATAAATACATATTAAAAGAAATTAACTAAGAAACTCAGTTCTCGCAAAATCATCAAAGTAGATCGATCAAATTTATTTTTAATGGTATATAAGTATATATGTATGTATTTAGAAATATATAAGTAGATATGTTTATCAGTTGTCTAGTACCCATAACACAAGCTCTGCTTAGCTTGGGACTAGATGGCGTTGTGTGATAGTTGTGTGGAATATTATATTATATTATTATTATTATATTATAAGTATGGATTAGGTCAACTTTCTTTTAATTTCGGTCAGAGAAGTTAATTTTAACTCCTACATAAAGGTAATAATGTTCTAATAGAGAATTCTCGAAACTTTACAAATAAGTTCTTCCAGATATTTGCAATTTACAAGTACAAAACAAACAATCTTCCTCTCTTAGTTTAAAAATCGGCCAAGCGCTAGTCGGACTCACACACGAAGGCTGGGTTCCGTACCATATACCGAAAAAAAAATCGTTTCTCGCATGGGTATGCCCCCTTAGGCCTTAATTTATTATAAGTGTACCAAATTTCATCAGAATCGGTCCAGTGGATCCGGAGAAAACTGGCTGTGACAGACGGACAGACAGACAGGCAGACAGACACCCGAGTGATCCTGTAAGGGTTCCGTTTTGTGTTTGGAACCCTAATAGCCATTCTTTGTATTCTATTATTTCCTCATTTCACAATCGCCAATAAAATGTCTCTACCCGTAAACCGTATAACAGGACAAGCTCTATACTAAAATAGGCTTTTATTTTTGCCGTCATCCTAAGAAAAAAAGAACGTACCTACACAAAACAAAGTAAGCGATTTCCGACGTTAAGCAAATAAGTTAAGATTGGAAATCGGTTACTTTGTTTTGTGTGTAGATAAAGAGTCTAGGCTATCTAGTTCACACGTATCCTACCAAAGCCCGCGTTTGATACGTCTAAAATGAGACAATTCAATTTAGGTTTTGAGTTCCTAATGCTACAGAGATAGATGACAATAATATAAAAACTGAATTGTAATTAAAAATAATTTGAGGAGATCGTGGCTAAATATTAACAGCCGCACGGATCGACCTTTAAGGTTAAGCAACGCTTGCCAAGGTTGGTCTGTGGATGGGTGACCATCTTACCATAACAAGTTTCCTCAGTGCCTCGGAAAGCACATTACGCCGTTGGTCCCGGCTGTCGTTTGTAGATCTTTGGCAGTCGTTACGGGTTGTCAGAAGCCAGTAAATCTGACTCCAGTCTTGCCAAGAAGTACGGTTTACCCAGTAAATGGGTTGTGGAGGTCTGGTAGGCAGCCGCTCCACGTAAAACACTGGTATTCAGCTGAATCCGGTTTGACTGGAAGCTGATTCCAATATATATGGGAAAAGGCTAGGCAGATGATGATTGAAAGCATTTTGTGAACACAAAACCTAAATTGAGTAACTTATGGACGAATTCGGCATAGCCGTTAGGCACAATAATGCTGTGTTATTATAAAAATTTAACTAAGTATGTCTATTTCTGATGTTATTAAATTTGTGTCCCAAACTGGGTCAAATTAGATTTTTACTTATCTACATCATTACCTTAGCCTTCCTGAATATTTCTTTCTTTCCAGACTGATGACCAAATATAGAGTTTTCAAAAATTGATTTCTCAAAAACATTCAACTGTATATTTGTGACATACTTTATAGCCCTTTATTGATTTTCATAGAAAATAACTGTTAAGTTATCCTACATAATTAAGTAAACCTATTTCTATTCGAACATAACAATAACTTCAGTCTAAAAATAGTTATTTAATGAATTACCCATTAAAAAAATTACCACGAACACAAAAATAAAAAATACACACCTCGGAATAGATCCAATTACTCAAAAGGCCGGCGACACATTTAATCATAAGTTAAACCACGAAAATTAGGTCACTATCCGTATGTGACTATTTTCGAAGAAATCAATAAACTCGACCTATTGCACTAAATACGGTGAGACTTTTGTAGGGTGGCCTAAAAATAATAAAACATTTTGAGGCACTGGCGGAGTGGCCATGCATCAAAGATGCATAAGCAGTGATCACGCGAGCCGCTAAACGAAGGATACACACGGACAAAAAATACTATGAACATTTTCCTAGAACCATAACAGTCGATAACACGATTTAATTATCAAGGCATTATGTATGAATGTAGGATGTATTGATCACGCTTTCAATCGAAACATTTCTTTAGAAGCCGAGTTTCTATGGAATGTTGGTTAGTCATAGATTTTATTTGTAGTGTAGTAATAAAGGTCAAATTTATGAGTTGATTTAGAAGTAGAGGTGGCCGTAAAAAGGGCAATTTAATTACCTACAACATAATATTTTATTTCGCGTCTTAGGGGTTAAGTAGTGACTAATGAAGTTTATTAGCTAAACTAATAGCTTTGACATTAGTTAAAAAATTTAACTATGGTAATTCTGACATATTAAATCAGTAACTTACCGTAGAATCCTAATTTCGCTTCAAAATCATCCACGTAGCAATCCACTTGAAAAACAATAGTTTACTTCTTACTAAACCGCTCGGTAAGGAAGACAATATGTACCTGAAAAAAACAAAAGTCCTGTTTTAAAATTACGCCTGTTTTTTTTATTTATTTTTTTATAGCATGCTTGCTAAAAATACACTGAGTCACCCCGCGCAAACTGAGGTCTTTGTCGCCATAATGCCATATGAAATAGGCCCTAGAGAGCTCAAAGGTAATGCTAACCGTTGATTACCCTGGCCTCACGTGCCACCGGCCCTGATGGTCGCTCTATGCAAATACACGACGCATGTCTGATGTCCTGATAAAGGGAAGGTTATGATGTTTAATTACATTGAAATGGTCATGGTGTTTGCTATAAATGTGTAACATCGCTGTTATGATGCCTAAAGGGTATATTTATGAGTGGTATAACCTTGGAAGTTATAAGTATTAGATGTTGGTGTCTGTTTTTATGTGAAAATGGACTGGGTTTTAAAAAGGCACCTTAATTAAAATTCCTAACACGGGCATGGTCTCGTTGGTTAAGCCTAGCCTCAGTATGTTATTGTAAGTCCAGTGTGCGCAATCAATAAACAAATAAATAATCAGAACTTAACACTGCTATCGACCAGGTTGGACATTTGTGGAAGAGATGACTCCAACCTGGATTGGATTCATCTCTTCTATAAATGTCCAATGTCTGTCCTGGTCAATTGCGGTGCTGTTCTGCACACACGTCTGGCGTACCCTAGGCTTACAAAGACGTTTTGAATCCGGACGAGAAAGAGACGGTGCTATCAAATGGCATAGCGCTCTTTTACACAACGATCATGTTATCATTGGCACATCTGAGTTTTTAACAATAAGTTCTAAGCTAGAACGTTTTATAATCTCATTAGATCAATATCTTTTACTGAAGAGATTATTCAAGTCGCTGTCACAATGTAAACGATGTAATTCTAAACCTGGATAATCTTTGAGCTTCTTAAAGCAAAGAAGAATGGAGATCGATCTCTTGACATGACATCGGTTTATTTGTGGGCTTTTAATTCGAGCTAAGAAAGATTTATTGGCAGAAATAGGTTCGGCTAATCGTTTTGTTATTGACAGCGATTTTTTTTAGGTACCTTAATTTTTAGGTCAAATACCGAACTTAATTTGAAATAAACATAGAATTTCATGAGCATAGTATATAATAGAATAGAATACTCTTTATTATGTACACCATAAAGTTACAGAAAAGGTAGATGAAGAAAACATTACATAGGGTGACACAAAGGGCGGCCTTATCGCCAAAAGCGATCTTTTCAAGACAACCTTTGGATGGATTGCAAAGACAATGGAAAGACAAAACTGCAGGTAGTGTTAGGTGTACGATTTATATAAATAAATACACAATAGATAAATATATACAATTATAATTATGTAACATATGGTTATGGTTAGAAAATATGGTTCATTAAATATCTCATCTCTCATATTTCCTTTCGGTTAGTCCATACAAAGGTTGTCTGGAAAAATCTACCGTATCCGATAAGACCGCCCATTATACACTCATTTTAGTGTCATCATATCAGCCGAAAGACGTTCACTGCTGGACATAGACCTCCTAAAGGTGTCGCGACAACAACTGGTCCTGGGGCTCTATATGTGAAAAAGGGATAGTGTTATGCGTCTTACAGAACTCCGTCTCCTTCCCACACCGTTATCATGATGGTTTTAACATGTCACAATAGGTACCCTGCGCGACTCGCATCCATCGGCTACACGCGACCCTCAGCGGTCAGCGGTCCACCTTGTGGGAGGCCTTCCGCTGACGCGTAAGACGCAAACGCTGCATCTTACGCGGTCGCCACTCCAGAACCAGACCATCTGTTCTGCGAGTAATGTGGCCACTTCGATTTGGCGATCCTTTGGTGTGCAATAAAGATCTATATCTATACTAATATTACAAAGAAGTAAAGTTTGTAAGGTTGTAGGGGGTGATCTCTGGATCTACTGAACTGATTTTGAAAATTCTTTTACCAATAGAAAGCCACGTTATTTGGGAGTGTCTCGGCTATATATTAAAAAATATACTGCCCAACGAAGTGGGCACGGTTCAGCTAGTAATAAATAATAGCAAAACTTTTTCTGTGTTCCGTCTTTCCTATTTTACCTCTATGTTTGTACAAAACTTTTAAATAAACAAACCTCACTACAAAATATGATTTACAGCACAACACAGCTCGAATAGTACTAAGTAATAGTAACAAGTAGTTACTCATCTGCCTAGCCTTTTCTCAACTATATTGGGGTCGGCTTCCATTCAATCCGGATTCAGCTGAATACCAGTGTTTTACGTGTAGCGGCTGCCTACCAGACCTCCACAACCTATTAACTGGGTAACACGGTACTTCTTGGCAAGACTGGAGTCAGATTTACTGGCTTCTGACTATCTGTAACGACTGCCAAAGATCTACAAATGATAGCCGGGACCAACGGCTTAACGTGCTGTCCGAGGCACGGAGGAAACTCGGTATATTAAGATGGTCACCCATCCACAGACCAACCTTGGCAAGCGTTGCTTAACCGTAAAGATCGACCCGTTTATTATTTAGCCACGAGCTCCTCATTAATAAGTTGTTACTGTTTAGTTTATACAATGATACTACAACATTGTTCAGCAAACATACTTACCGTGTGCATTATACCAGGTACATATTCACACATAATACTGCTGCATCTAATCTTCCGTACAGGTCAGCACCAAGACCTCTGCGGCAGTCATATATGTACACCTTAGTTATGTACATCAACTAAGAACTTGCATGGCACTTTATGCTAATAAAGCCACTTGAGTTACACGCGTGTCGGTTTATACAGTATGTCACCTTTTTATTGTAGAAAAGAATAATTGCAGTAGGGGTTTTCAAGGGCTGCAGTCCGCACTTATAAGACCTAAGTCACACTACCACAGTGAACATAGATTTAGAAGAAATTATAGATTACTGAAACAAGTCAAAAGCTAAAGAGTGAAATTCCCTGACGGAGTCTGTAATTCCTGATAACTACAACCAGGGAGTCTTTAAGTCAAGTGTGAATAGGTTACTTCTAGGCAAGCGTGCTCCATCTTTGACCGCATCATCGCTTACCATCAGGTGAGATGGTGGTCAAGCGCATGCCTATCAATAGTAAAAAAAATAAAAAAAAAATAATAGTTTCTGGTAAATTTCAGTGTCCAATACACTCGATCTGGGTAAGCATCGTAGTTGGGACGGTAAAATAATATTTGTACATGTTTTTTTAATTTTATTTTATTGACATTTTATTCAAATATTTTTCCTACTCATCCGCCAAGCCTTTTCCAACTATATTGGGGTCGGCTTCCAGTCAAACCAGATTTAGCTGAATACCAGTATTTTACGCGGAGCGGCTGCCTAGCAGAGCTCCACAACCCATTAACTGGGTAACACGGTACTTCATGGCAAGACTGTAGTCAGATTAACTGGCTTCTGACTATCCGTAACGACTGCCAAAGATCTACAAATGACAGCCGGGACCAAAGGCTTAACGTGCTTTCCGAGGCACGGAGGAAACTCGCTATGTTAAGATGATCACCCATCCCCAGACCAACCTTAGCAAGCGTTGCTTAACCTTGAAGATCGACCCGTGCGGCTGTTATTATCAAGCAACGAACTCCTCAAATTGTTTTTCCTACTAACATGATTAATAAGCTCTTACTGTTACTAACCATAATGGATATTGTAATCTGATAAACGAATAAATAATAATTAATTCCAGGAAAATGAATCCTTATTGTTTCTTTTCGTTTTGATGCTTAGCGAGCGATTTGTATGTTAAGAACCAATAGAATCGCTTTATTTACTCAGCCTCGCTCGATTCAGCGATTTTATTGGTTCTTAACATACAAATCCCTCACTACTCTCGCAGCTTTTGGCCCTTAGAACCGTAGGTGATCAAATGCGTTATTTTCTATTAAATTTTAATTTTGCTTGGAAATATTGAAATAATCTATAGCTTGTTTATTTCAATATAATCCCACTGCTGGGCAAAGGCCTCCCCCATGTCTTTCCATGAACTCATTTCCCGTGCTTCCATAAACCTAGTCATTTGAGATTTTTTTGCCTTTTAAGTACTTCTTCTTCTTCTTCTTTTTGAATCGATGGACCACTCCATAGATCGTTAAGGCCCAGTAAGTGGCTACGTTAATTGCAGCATCGATAGCATTAATTAAATCCCCCAAATTACAGGTCTATAGGCACTTGGGGCACTCTAACATGTGGCTCATATTCTGAACAGATAATTTTCCGCGCTCACGTTGAGTATCCAAATAGGTACAAATTACAGGACTACACCAATATAAATAAGGCATCATACTTACGCAGAATTTAGCCATTACTTTAAATCTAAAACATTTATCGCTAAAACGAAAAAAGACGATACTAAGGCGAACACCTCGTCCATATCTATTACTTTCAATACCTGCAGATACTATCACAGTCATAAAACTCTTTCATGTTAAAACATAATCGAGTTCAAAGTGTTTGCACATTTTCGATATTACTTAATAATCTCCGTATTTTATGCTGAGAACGTTCCAGAAGCTTACCGAGAAAAGATGGTCGGTACAGAAAACGGTACGCTGAGAGTTTCGTTGGAATATTAATCTGAAAATGTGTGTTTATTTCTTATCCTGCCATTTATGAAATGTAATGTTGGTTCGTTTTTGCGTGAACATTTTTCTTGTTCATTTTTGGGGTCTTTTTATGTTTAGATTGGAATACGGTATTGCGCGTACTGAAAGACGCAGCCTCAAGTCTGCTATTACAATAGTGGCAAAATGGTCTATCATTAATTTCATAATTGTTGATTTTGACAAGTTTGGTAATCTACCTATATTAAAGCGTCATTATGACTTTCCAATGGTTAACCAATGACACTCCATTGAAAGAAATGGCATAGAATGGTAATCTCGTACCTACATAATGACAAATTAATAAATAATATGTAAAAATATAAATGAAAGAAATCTGGCATAACTTAATGTTTCAAATTTAGTAGTAGTTTTTCGAAAATAATTTCTACTAACGGGTTTTATAATTATGGCAATACGAAAATGTCTTTCTACCACGATTCTATTACGAGACCATTGACCGACCAGTGATCGACCATTATGAATTAGCAGATTACGAACTTTTAGCAAAATGACAATGGGATCGTGTTGGATTGACGAATTTATAAAAAATAGCAGAATTGGGGCCCTGGTGAAGGTCGCGAGTAGCTAATGGACGCGAGACGCACAGGACTGATTGTTGCGGCGAAACTTGGGGGAGGCCTATGTCCAGCAGTGGACGTCTTTCGACTGATATGATGATCATGATAATGACAGTATTTATAACTGGGAGTACTTACTACCTGCGTAGTGTATGACTGCCCTTTGTGGTAATTTTTGGTCATATGTCTAACAGTTGACGTATTTTGATGAAGACTATGTAATATGTAGTTATTTGCTCAATCTATAATACCAGTATTTTACGTGGAGCGTCTATCTACCAGACCTCCACAAGTCACAACCCATAAAGTGGGTAACAAGGTACTTCTTGGCAGGCCTGAAGTCAGATTTACTAGCCTCTGACAATCTGTAACGACTGCCAAAGAGCTACAAATGACAGCCGGGACCAACGGCTTAACGTGCTTTCCATCCACAGATCAACCTTGACAAGCGTTGCTTAACCTTGAAGATCGACCCAAGCGGCTGTTATTATTTAGCCATGAGCTCCTCTCGAAAGGATCCGGATATTTACTGAAATATAATCAAATTCTCTCAGGCAGCAATCTCCTTCTCCTTTTTGTGACGATGGTACGTTTACATAGCCATACTCGCTCAGCAAGTGGCCGCGTTTATAGCAGCGTCAGAATTAATGTTCAGATCATCGTGGATGTCTCAAAACTGCCTTTATTGGTAAGCAGGTACCACTAAAAAGTGAAAAATAAACAACTTTTTTACAAAAAAATAAAACCGACTTCCAAAAACAAAACACTACAAAGTAAAAAATAAATTTAATTTCGGAAGACTGTGTTTTATACTCCTTCATTTTTTAACAAAAGACTAAAAAAATATATTTACTGCTGTGCAATACAAACGTAAATAACTTGGTTTTGTTACTTTTTAAGAACATGTATGTATTTATTTTAAACACGGGTAGCGGAGTTGCGCGAAGAGGTGTAGTTAGCTCCGTTTGCGTGCACAAGATCATTGGCGTGTATAGTGCGTTTGGCGTGCCTTAACAATCCTTACTAGTCCTTATAATATTATAAATGCGAAAGTAACTCTGTCTGTCTGTCTATCGCGCTTTCACGCCAAAACTACTGAACCGATTATAATGAAATTTGACACACAGGTAGTCCAGAGCCTAAGAAAGGACAGGCTTTCATCCCGGGAATATGTTCCCTGGGGATTATGCAGGCGAAGCCGCTGGCAGAAGCTAATTAATAATACAATTTGTCACTATGTAACAGCTGCTGTTCCCACTTCTAATGACGTAATATTTCAAACAATTTATCCATCATTAGACTGTTTCAGGAAAAGATTTCACGAACACAAGTAGCTGTCATACAATAAATTAACATACTTTTCCTCTTGTTCTAAATAACATAATGAAATATTAATGTAGATGGTGATTGGGTTATATTAGTTAATTTATATAGGTATTTTTTGTGTGGTGATTTATTTGAGAAATTCTTTATTGACATGATTACAATAAAACTTGGCAAACGTATAGTATAAACAAATGAATACTTCGTGCTAGTTTTTAGGGTTGCGTACCCAAATGGTATCCAAAAATTTCATTCTATATATTCCTCCTCACCGCACCGGGTTTTTGTCCTTAATTTTTATGCCATTACCACCATTAAACTCTGAAATATGCTACCCCTTGACATCAAGAAGGCTGAATCTAAATTTTCCTTTAAACGTAAAATCCGAAAACACTACTTGAAAGCCTGATTCTTAGTTTGGTCTTCGTCATTATTATTATGAGTTCTCTTAATCAGAAAGATCAAAATCATCATATTTATTAGTTTATTATTTTACCAATATATGTGTATTTTATTGGTAATATATATTTCGTTTATTTAAATATTTATATTACATATGTTATTTCTTTGTATATTTCTTTTTTCCGAAAAATATTCTATTTTATATTTTATGTATTTGCTGTACCTATACAGTAACCTACCACAGTGTGTTTCTTTTTAACCCAAAGGTTGACTGGTAGAGAATGCCTTGTTGCATTAAGTCCGCCTATGTACCACTATTGTACATGAAGTACATAAATAAATAAATATAAAGACCATGATAAAACGTAACAATTACTATACAGGTTAAAGTTTTGTTGTATATTCAGAACAAACTCGAAGTTCTGAAACAAAACCTATCTGAGGTTGTGTTAGGTCTTAGATTAACCTACTAGCCCTAATTACATTTTACGCAAACTAACAATAAGTAGAAACAAACTTTACCAATAGGTAGTTGTAACTTTTAAAAGTCGTTTGGTGTTCGTAACGATGAAGCTTAGAAAACTTTTTTACTTATTTTGACCTCCTTTTCTCTGGAAATATAGCGTTGTTTAAAATAAAATGTACCTACTAAGATTTAACCGTTTCTTTAAAAAAGGTTTTTATATATCTAATTTAATATGAACTTTGATACCATTTGTGTTATCGAAGACCTTCGCAGGTTGGCCAGTAGCAGCTGGATAAGAGTGGCCGCGGATCGAGCCAAATGGCGTGCACTTGGCGAGGCCTATGTCCAGCAGTGGGCTAGTATAGTAATGATAGCAAATATTATATCTAGCTGCTTATGAAAACAATATTCATCAACAAATTGTGTTTCACAAAACTTTAATACTGAAATCGTATTAGCGATCGTTGGCGATCGCCGCCCAACCTCCGGCACTTATATAGAAAAATTAATCAATTTCCTAGGAAACCGGTAATAAAATAGCTACTACAGGCCTTAGGCTGCGTTTCAACTGGAGATGTGCAAGGATTCGTAGCGAGAAACCCACCCACACGACACCCCGGGTGTCGGAATTTGTTCGAAAGAGTCACATTGGTCCTGGAACGCAAAGATGCTCAGGAGGAACACGGATGGGTTTTAAACCGTGGACACGAACTCAGCGGCGCGGTAGCGGCGGCGGCGACGGCGGCGCAACCAGCGGCGTGGCGATGTAAACCCGTTTACGAAGCCAGCGGGCAGATCGCGCGGCGCTAGAGCGGCGCGTGTAGTGTTGTGTTATGAGAAGTTGACTACGTCACTGCAGACGCGGGGGCACCGCTCGACTGGCGCGTGCCGCTCGTACTCTCACTCACTCTCTTCGTGAGCTGCTCCATATAAAACAAACACCAGCATTTGAACGCGCCGCTGGTGGCGCCGCCGCCGCCGACGACGCCGCGCCGCTGAGTTCGTGTCCGCGGCCATAGTCAGTAAGAGTCTTAAACTCCCTTTTGCTCCGTCCAGAGCGGGAGGAGTCATTTAATGATTTCCCAGGCTTAAAACAAAACGCATCCTCTCACATATCCAGTGAAAACGCAGCCTTATCGTAGGTACCTAACCTATACATTATATTAATGAAACAGCAACGCGTAAAAAAATCTAGATGACGTGCGAGTTCATAAATCATGGCTTGTTCTCTAAATATAGTTTACGGCAATGTTCCATCGATTTCAAAACGTTAGAATGTAGTTTTGAATGACATAGCGTTTTACCATCATTTATTATTTATATAGGTAGTTTTCCGTGTTTTCAAACTTTTCAGGTCAAACATAATTTGATATGGAGGACGAGAGGCAACATAGTATTGTGCCATTTCATGAATTCATAAAACAAAGGGAACGTGTCATAATATTTAGAGAAATTCTTTGGATCGTGGTTTTAGCACGGCAGTAGCGGTCATTGCATTTTCCTGAATATTTATTTATTTTTTAAGCTATTGCATAGCTTTTATCGCGGGCCTTGAGCGTGGAGACCGAATCCAGAAATTCCGTAACGAAAAAAACCTAACACCCCCCACTCCGAACGGCATAGCGGTGATACTTTTTAGTTTTACTTTTTACTTTTTTTTAGCTCAAAGTGTAACTTGAATTAATATCAAAGAAAAAAAAAACAAAGAAAAAAAAATACTGCATAAATAAAATAATTATAATTGCATAAGTTGATAAAAAATGCTATGCAATAGCTTTACCGCGGCAGTCTCCGAGTGCCACACGTCTTTTTTTTATTTAAACGTCATGTACAATAGTGGTACATAGGCGGACTTAATTCAACAAGGCGTTCACTACCAGTCAACCTTTGGGTTAAAAAGAAACACACTGTGGTAGATGAACAGCAAATAAATAAAATTTAAAATAGAAAATATAGAATAGAATATATCTTCGTAGGATCCCAAACAATGAACTACCTACATAAAATATGTTAAGTACTTCATTAGTAACAACTAGATTTTGCCCGCGACATCCCGTAGGATTTTCGGGAAATCCTCTCTTAGTGCTCCCCTACACTCCCCAAGGAACCTACACGCCAAATGTCAGCTTTCTACGACCAGTCGTTTCGGCTGTATGTTGTCTGTCAGTCACTCAATCAGTCAGACACCATCTGCCTAGCCTTTTCCCAACTATATTGGGGTCGGCTTCCAGTCAAACCGGATTCAGCTGAAAACCAGTGTTTTACGTGGAGCGGCTGCCTACCAGACCTCCACTACCCATTAACTGAGTTACACGGTAAATCTTGGTAAGCCTGGAGTCAGATTTACTGGCTTCTGACTATCAGTAACGACTGCCAAAGATCTATGAATGACAGCCGGGACCAACAGCTTAACGTGCTTTCCGAGGCACGGAGGAAACTCGCTATGTTAACAACAGATTCAGAGCGGTTTGTGCTGAGTAGTTTTTTTTTTATCACAAATTAAGAATTACATTAAACGTAGGTACACAGGTCAATGAACGCATAACCAAAATACAAACAATGAATAACTATTTTCGTGAAGTTCTTAATACAAGAGCAAACACAAGACAGAACTTAATGAAAAAAAAACTTATTTCACTATTTATATCAAGCGCAATTTTTCACGTCCACAGTTATTTAAAACTACGCATAATTATGTTTATGCTGGCCTGTTCTAAGTTACTTTCATAAGTCTTAAGAACACTCGCCGTTGAGTACCGGCCTAATTAACTTTGTAGACAAGCTTTGGGCGAATTAAGCTTACGTAGCGGTTCGTGTACTCTTAGGTTTAAGGTAAACTTTAAAATATAAAGGTTCATGCACACTCATTGATTTCGTCGTCGTCAGGTCACTGTTTAGTCACATTAAAAAATATTCAGTTCTTGTTTGACATGTGACTTAGTATTATGATACCCATAATTATAGACTAGCTGACCCGTGCAACTTCGTCTGCGTCACATTTTTCATAAATACTCCGCTCCTATTGGTTGTAGCAAGATGTTATGTAGCCCATAGCCTTCCTCGATAAATAGGCTATCCAACAATAAAATATTTTTTCAATTCGAACCAGTTGTTCCTGAGATAAGCGTGTTCAACCGAACAAACAAACTCTTCAGCTTAATAGAGGTAAAATTAAGTAAAGATTTCGTTATAAGATTTGAATATTAAAAGTTTTGAAGAAGTCTTAGGACATCTTTTCAAGGTCAAACACCTCTAGGGATAGATAGGGTTAAAACCCGGTTAACAACCCGCCCTAGTCATGTTCGACCAGCACGTCTTAGTTAACGTCACGTCATTCACATAATTATGATCGCGCATCTTAGCTAACGTCACGTCACTTAATTGCGAATGAAACATACCACCTATTTACGTCACCGATCGACAACTTGACGGAGCGGTGACGTGTGTATGAACCATAGATATACGAAACCTTCATGCTGAGGGTTCGTGTATTCACAGCTTTACATTTTTATTTTTATGAGAAAGTTTCTGAGAGTTTTAAATCTTTGTAGGTATTCGATTAGGCGGGTAATGGAGCAGAAATGAGCAATTAACGTTTAGAGTCGCTTTTCTCCAAGGTTAATGACCTACTGTTTTTTGTTGTTGAAAAGTTGGATTTAGTCAGCCGAGCAGATTAATCTTTGTTAGGTTTATTCGATTAGCCGAACAAACTCATTTGTTATCTCGCTTGTAGTATCAAGAATGGTGACGCTGTATTTATTTATTTCTTTACTTTTTTTGGTCTTCGTTTTTTTTTTCTCTCTGCTATTCTTATTATGACTGACATTTTATACAAATCCATTGGCTAATATTTCTCCGTTTTTTTGCTCCACAGCCTCGCTCCGCGTCTATGAAAAAACAGCCTTAACACATACCTACCTCTTTTTGCTTCTAAAATGAAAGAAAAAAAACTGAGGTTGGTCTGTGGATGGGTGAACATCTTAACATACTGAGTTTCCTCCATGCCTCGGAAAGTACGTTAAGCTGTTAATCCCGGCTGTCAATTGGAGATCTTCGGCAGTCGTTACGGATAGTCAGAAATCAGAAAATGTGACACCAGTCTTGCCAAGGAGTACCGTGTTACCCATTTAATGGGTTATGAAGGCCTGGTAGGCAGCCGCTCTACGTAAAATACCGGTTTTCAGCTGAAACCGCTTTAAATGGAAGCCGACCCCAATATAGTTAGGAAAAGGCTAGGCAGATGATGAATGAAAGAAAAAAAATGGCAATAGCTACATAGGTATCTAGCTAAGCACCTTGCTATACGGTCTGCATTCTTGAATACGTGACCCAAAAGTTATAGGTACCTACGTATCTTTCTTCCTCGTTGATATTACTTGGAAACTAGCCAAGCCACGAAGAAAAAAAATATTTGTGTCAAAGAGAGAACACACGCCCTTTAAATCAGTGTTATTTTGAGACAAAAACGCGGAAATCTGGACAATATTTTTATTTGAACATACGAAAGTTTTTAGGGTTCCGTACCCAAAGGATAACCAACGGAACCCTATTACTAAGCTTCCGCTGTCCTTCTGTCGGTCCGTCCTTCCGTCCGTCTGACTGTCAGCAAGCTATATTTCATGAACCGACATAGGTAGCCAGTTGAATGCTTAGACACTGTGTATTTCTATTGCCGCTTTAACAAGAAATAATAAAAATACGAAGGTACGGAACCCTTTATGCGGGAGTCCAACTCGCACTTGGCCAGTTTTTTTCGGTCATAACATAACAGGGTTTAATTAACACTAACTTTTACTCCGAGCTTTCGCAACGTAGATCCAATTTCGGGCCGAAAAATACGATTTTTTTGGCTCGAAATATTCATTTCTGCGCCATGTAAGACCGAACAGAAACATTATTGTGTAACATTGAATAGCGGACCACATTTCGAATACGATTCGCAAACTAAAAAAAACACAACCTATTAAACGCTTTTAACACAAAACGAATCGAAATCATCGTTCTATTTCAGCCAATCATTTAACAGATGACAGAGATGGAATGGTGGTTTAAATACGTTTAGCATTAAATGCATTAAGTGATTTGTGGTGTGCATGAAACCTTTGCCAGACAATCTTGCAATAAAGTATATTGACCTGTCTCTAATATCCCTTCGAAGATACCCGACAATTAAATTATGAACTGTTTTTCCATTATTACTAGACAACGTTAAGGATCACGATAGAAGTAGATGTAGGACAATTTTGTCTTTATTTCTGTTTTTAATTTTAAAAAACTCAGAAAATATATGTAAGTCATTCACCGTTATTGCACACTAGCTGACCCGGCAAACGTTGTTTTGCCATATAAATAAACACAAAAAGCCTTTTCTTTCCATACCTAAATACCAAAACAAATGAATGCCGTTTCAAAAACAAATTCCGATGCCAGTAATTTGCTCGAAAACAAATCGTTGGTTTCCTTTAGAACCGATGAAGTGGCTAACATAAATACCATCAAGATAGCGATCAAAGACAAACACGTTTATATTACGTACTTATGAAAGCATTCAGTATGAACGATTTGTGCCCTGTTTACCCTGCCGAAGAAATAACAACCCTACGATTTAAAACCTAAAGGTCAAGTTGCCGTTTTATGTCCGTCATTTGTAGATAATAGTGATAATGGCGGTGAACTGCATTTTATGGTCTACAAATAGAACTCTGTGTTCTCGCATTTTATGTTTTACAAATAGAACTCTGTATTATCTTTTGTTCTTTAAATTGGGATAGGAATTTAATTTGACTTTAAAGGCTGGTAAATCGGGCAGATTTACGATATTTCTGAGCATTTTATCTGTGCATTTTAAATATTCCATCCATAATAATCATAGAGAATCCTACACACACCATTATTTTTTTAAAAACCGGCCAAGTGCGAATCGGATTCTCAAACGAAAGGCATGGAGGGTTCCGTACCATTTTTTATGTCGGACAGCGGAGACTTAGTAATAGGGTTCCGTTGGTTACACTTCGGGTACGGATCCCTAATAATGGTCATCTCAACTTTGAGCCTGCTTTCGTAAACCTGATTGCGGTTATAAGGATCAATTTGGAATACTCTTTAAGCTATTATTTACACACCTAACTTCATATTAATCCATACCAATATTGTATGTGTATGTCTGTTTGTTACCACTTTATATCTTAACGATGATGGACAGATTTAGATGGAACTAGGCAAACAGGTAGACCATATCCTGGAATAGAACAGGATACTTTTCGTCCCAGTGTTTCCCTTGTAAAAACTTCCGGGCAAAGCCGCTGGCAGAAGCTATTTAAATATAAAAATTAAATGAATTCTAGAGAGAACATTTTCACTGTTTGATTTACCTAATTCGTATGTTGTCACAGCAGTCTAAGACCTACAATAATGTAGTTACACCACTCTATTTACTAAACAAAGGAATAATTTAGTACGCAAAATAAAGGGGTTTATATTCAGTAGTGCAGTAAATTCATAATCCTATTGTTTAATATTTAGATTCTAAGTACAAGTCAAATAATTTAATTATATCAACAACAAAATCTAACGAACTAGACAAAGGTACATGCATTTTTAAATACGTAGAAGTAATCAAGTAATTTTACCATGTAAGTTCAAAAAGAATTCATTTTAATACAAGTAAAAGACGTATCAAAGTTTGAAAACAACAAGAATTTACTCAAAGGAAAATATTAAATATTGAAGGTAGTCGTGTGTTTTTAGAAAACTAACTACAAAGTAATGTGAAAATATTTAAAGTTCAAAATATACGTCAAGAGATGAGAATGTCATTTTTAAATTATTTAATTAAACAGTGTTTTAAATAGCAAAGCAAAGGTTTTGGAGTGGCAACCACAGAGAGATACGCAGTCTTGAATGGTCTCCCACGAAAAGGACCGATGACCTGGTGAAGGGCGCGGAAATCCGCTGAATGCCCGGTGGACAAGTCTGGTCGATGTGGCGACGCTTGTGGTTTAAGTCCTGCAGTGGACGACTTTGGCTGAAGTTGACAGAACGATAAAAAGTGATTGATTTGAATATATATTTTATAATATATTGAGGAACTCGTGGCTAAATAATAACAGTCGCACGGATCGATTTTCAAGATATACGACGCTTACCAAGGTTGGTCTGTGGATGGGTAACCATCTTAATTTATCGAGTTTCCTCCGTGCCTCGGAAAACACGTTATGCCATTGGTCCCGGCTGTCATTTAAAAATCTTTGGCAATCGTTACGGATTGTCAGAAGCCAGTAAAATCTTACTCCAGTCTTGCCGAGAAGTACCGTGTTACCCTATTAATGGGCTGTAGAGGTCCGGTAGGCAGCCGCTCTGCGTAAAATACTGGTATTTAGCTAAATCCGGCTTGACTGGAAGCCGACCCAGTCAAGTTGGATTTAGATATTGGAGTCCATCCAATCATCATCTGATTATTTGATGGTATTTTCACACCATGCTTGTGATAAAAAAACCGCCCAAGCGCGAGTCCGACTCGTATACGAAGGGTTCCATATCATAAGCCAAAACAAAAACACGTTTCTTGTATGGGAGCCCACATTTATTGTAATTTATTTTTTATTGTTTGCTGTTATAGCGGCAATAGAAATACACATAGGTACTCTGTAAAAAAAATTACTGTCTACCTATATTATGGTTCTTGAGATACAGCCCGCTGACAGACAGGAGAAGTACGGACGGATAACGCAGGCTTAGTAATAGGATTCCGTTGGTACTCTACGTACAGAATCCGAAAAACTAGACAAATATATGAAACTAGCTGACCCGCGCAACTTCATCTGCATCACAATTTTCATTACTGCTCCGCTCCTATTGATCTTAGCGTGATGATATATAGCCTATAGCCTTCCTCGATAAATGGGCTATCTAACATTGAAATATTTTTTCAAATCGGACCAGTAGTTCCTGAGATTAGCGCGTTTAAGTAAACAAACAAAGAAACAAACTCTTCAGCTTTATATATTAGAATAGATAAGGAAGATTGAGCACCACCGTCCATGTCATTATCGAAAAGACAAAGAATATTCCAGCACCGTAGTCATGACAAAACTCTACGTTGATGAAATCATGTAAACAAACGTGTTGGAAACGGAACGGAAACTGACCGAGTTATCAACTGCAGTAAACATGACATTAATAGAAACAGAATCTGTTAGCACTCAATTCTCTGACGATTGTAAACATGTTGTGACGTTGGACTGTGAAGCAATGTGCTGACGATGAAACAATTATGGATTTCATTCAGATGTACACGTAAAACACGTATCAGATAAAAATATATGCAGAGAGAAGAGTACACAGGTACGGCTTATTTCAAAATAAAATGTCTTCCATTAGTAATGCAGTTTATTTTACAAATGCACATATAATTTTAAGTATGGCTGATACAATTGCCCAACCAATTTAAAAGCACAACTTGAGATAAGCCAATCATGTTTAAGTTGTAGGGGAGGAATGGTTCGGAGGACACGGTGGAGCATACGGTGGAGGTCTGCCCTGCTTGGGCAGAGCACCGCCGTGTCCTAGTCGAGGCGATCGGCGGCGGCAATCTCTCGCGTCCGGCCCTGGTTCAAGCCATGGTCCAGAGCGAGGAGACATGGGAAGCGGTCACCTCCTTCTGTGAAGCAGTAATGCTAGCAAAGGTGGAAGCCGAACGTGTGAGAGAGAGAGAAACCTCATGCCCCAGCCGCCGAAATAGAAGAATACGCCCCGGGCGTCGGGAGTCATTAGTCAAAGACGGGGCCCGCTAGGGCCAGTGCCTGCTGGGGCTGCGGAATCTGTTCGAAAGAGGCACCGTACACAGGAACACAAAGAGCACTAGGGGGAACACAGATGGGTTTTAGTCAGTAAGAGTCTGACACTCCCTTCTGCTTCACCCAAAGCGGGAGGAGTCTGATTAGGAGTATGATTTTCCTTATTTAAAAAAAAAGGGGAGGAAAGGTTCCCCGATCAAGAATCAAGCATGGAGTAAAAATGATTTAGATCCGAGAATGTTTTATAAGATGGCCAAATTTGCGGTTGAAAAAGAATGACAGGCAATCGTCAAAATAATGATGAAGCTATTCAAAACCAAAACGATATAAACTTGCAGCTTAGGATAGATTTATGAATTTATTCAAATCAAAAACAGTATAGAATTTCTGCTTGGGTAGAGTAGTAATACAATTTCATAAAGGCCTAGTACGGCCCAAAACAAATCCATCACAGACACACAAAACTATTCAATATTGCCGAATCCTTTCAATTCCAATAGAATTTAATCAACCGCTTAATTTTGTGAAATGCATTCATAGGAATTTGCAGTACCAAGAAATAGCTATCGTATTTGCTCGCGGCATGAATATTGATGCGTTTCAATGTAATGTATCGTACATATTACAAAACTATACATTATGATTGGTTAAACGAGGGTGTCTGTTTATAGCAAAGAACGAATGTGAAATAAAACCACAAAGAAAATCTAGATGAAATGCAAACAACAACATTAGCACTGTAGGCGACTGCATTGTCTAAAAAATAATCTTTGAAAGCAATATAAAAGTGATCCGTTTCCTCTTTGTACAAACAGATAAAAATCCACATAAATGTATTATTTTTAATTGGAAATTGATTACTAAAGATAATATCCTTTTACAAAGTCATAGTCCTCAATATGATATCCCGCGTTTTACCAGCCAGCCCGCAGAAGTACATGTTATGTATATACGGGTGAGGAGTATATCAATTGCCGTATACGTTCGAGTTGTTTGATTATTGAATTTGCAGCCTAACGTTATTAATATTGATACGGATATTCTGGATGAATTCGTAATACATCGGAGATTCATCGTTTCATGGCTGAGCTAAATCTACTTTTGTGGAAAGAAAGAAAGAAAAAGCGTTTATTTGCGCCAAGCATGACGCATACCAAAAAAAAAAAAATAGAAATTAACTAATACTTAATTATAAAAAAAAAAAAAAAAAAAAAAAAAAAGACGACGATATTACGATTTGCAGTATCATGTTTGGATAAGGCTAAAGTTTTTCAAAAATTTCGCAAAACAATCAGTTAAATACGTTGTGTTAAAACATTTACTTGGCACAGTTAATGATGAAACTCTTCAAGAAAACATCATATTTCCCAATGGAAAAACAACAACAAATATTTCATAGAATCTTTACACCAAAAACATCTTCAGAAGATCCTCCTTTTTTCCTGCAGCTTTAATTTTTTTTCCATTCCAAGCTCAACCAAGCAACAAGTAAAACTACAATAAAAAAAAGAAATCGGGTCTTGTTTTGAACTGCTAATTATTATTGCAGTCCTTTTCAACGAGCGACTAATTGTTCTATTATGTCTGTTAAGCTTTCGTTTTGTTGTTCCATTTCTTTTCCCCCGTTTACAGATTGTCGGAGGGAAAAAGGGAAGAGGTGGCTTTGTGATTGTCTCTTGGTAGGTTTTGTTCCTTATCTCTGTCTGTTAAATCTTTAATGGTAACTGTATTGTCGTCGTCGACATCAATGGCCTCGTGGTTCTTTGAATCTGGTTGGAATACAGTGCAAATGTTTTATTGTAGACCGCAATTAAAGCTGAAAATTGGTTCTGCTTTGATATTTTCTTGCTCTTGGATTTATTTATTTAAATTCTCGGCAGTTTTCTTTGATATCTACTTTGTTAAGATAATACTCGTTGCTCAGCTTAGTTTTCATTGGCCGATGTACTCATTAGTATTAGTTGGTTTTAAGAGCAAGTAACGGACTCAATAAGTAGATCGTTGGGTTTTATTCCCACGGGAAACATACTTTGTAAAGTTGTTTTCCAGTTTGGCTAGGACATTGCTGGCTTGAATCACCTGATTTTCCGATATAAAGATGATTCTGTGCATCGGAAGGCACGTATAAGCCGGTGGTCCCGTCCGCCAAATGGTGGTCGTAAAATAAACCATGTCAGAGGCCCTTCAGGCGGTTTAGAAACTCTGACACTAGGGAGTGTGGGGTCGTTAGACCTTACTGCCCACATAATAAGAAGAAGAAGAAGTAGATGAGTTTGTGTTATTCAGTTGGAATCACAATTTTTATTTAGTAAAGTAGTAGTTCAAGATTTTGAAATACTTAGGTACTGACAAAGGAAAGTGACGTCATCAACTTTATTTTCTTTAAACTCATTAATAATAAGAACTCGGAAACAGCGACGTGATGTCGCGAATTCGCGATGTCGCCTTTATTTCCGGTACACCACAATTCAAGGTTAAATTTTATTATTCCCTTTGTCATTTACTTTTATATAAAGTACAACTGCAACTGAAACGAGGTTATAGCTTGTAGTTTACAAAAACTTAAAATTTGTAACCGGTAAAAATGGAAGAGTTTCTCAAGACGACACGTGTATGTTTTTTTATTGATTCACAAAATAATATAAATTCCTAATTTTCTGGCAGCGAGTGTTCATTGCACTTTCTTTTGTTTTCTACTCATAGGATCCTAGTAGGTACAAAAACTTAAATATTCAACAGATTAAATTTAGCTTCATAATTGTATTTTATGAGGAGCATGAAACGGCTATACCATCACAAATTGCTCTCCTTTGAACCATTCAAACTTTTTTTCAAATTCTCGTTCAGAAAAAGTTAGCAAATTGCTCAGACACATTGGAACGTTATAGTGCATCTGGGTCGGACCGCAGTAATAGCTTCCATATATCCTTTAATTGAAAGCGACCGTATTGCCCTCACCGCACCCTTAGGGCTAATCGGCCTATCAAACAAAAGTCGTTCAATATGATGACTATTACAATACGAAGCCAGAAATACCCTCCATATATAATGTATTTGAGTAAAACATTCATATGGAATTTTCCGTAATGAAAAGGTATCTTGGATTGCCAAAATAAGCTTTAGACCGTTTCTAAGCCGAAAATAGATCGAGTATTACTAGTAAAACTGGAATCGAAAATGTTGGAAACTTTTGTTTTGGTAAAACGAAAAGTAATGAAGTAATCCATTTGATAAAAAATAGGTTTTTCTTCTGTCTGTCAGCTTTGGATTTGTCTCAACATTTTTGTATTAACCGAACGGTAGTGGAATGCTAAAAATTACGAACTGTTAACCAATTCGTATTTTTTTGGCTGTCATTTTTAGAAACGTTTAAAAAAAAAATATTTCTAGTCTAGTGGTTCGAATTTATGGGTAAGTAAATATGAATTTGTCAATTTCAGGTCGTGGCTAAACAGCAACTACCGCACGGGTCGATCTTCAAGGTTAAGCAACGCTTGGCAAGGTTGGTCTGTGGATGGCTGACCATCTTAGCATACCGAGTTTCCTCAGTACCTCAGAAAGCACGTTAAGCCGTTGGTTCCGGCTGTCATTTGTAGATCTTTGACAGTCGTTACGGATCGTCAGAAGCCAGTAAATCTGACTTCAGCCTTGCCAAAAGCTACCGTGTTACCCAGTTAATGGGTTGTGGAGGTCTGGTAGGAATCCGCTCCACGAAAAACACTGGTATTCAGCTGAATCCGATTTGACTGGAAGCCGACCCCAATATAGTTGGTTTTCCCAACTAGGCTAGGCAGATGATTTAGGTAATTTAATTTTATTGTCTGTTATTCTTAATATTCGTCAATAAAGAATTTGTTCAGTTGTCGTAGACGAAAAAGCATTTCTGTTAAATTCACGTTTTAATTTCAATACCGAATCCAAAAAACGTTCCTCCAAGCCACATGCACACAATTTCTTTTTCAGCTCCGCATCCACGCTTGCAACAAAAACAAAAACACCAACGTGCATAGTTCCAGTGCATATGGGTCATGTCGCGGTAATGGCCGACATGTGCCTCTAATTGAAACCGGCGAGGTTTGGCCTCAGCGGGCCTTTTGGGGTTAATCGTACTAGCGACGAGAATTGTTTGAACGTATGAAAGTTTTATAGGGCCCTTTTAATTCTTTTGGTGAAAGAGTTTATTGTTTTGTGATTTGAAAGGTTTTATTTGGGATTTCGGTTTTTGAGAACAACGTAACTGCAAGAAAGGAGGCACTTTAGCCAAGAGTGCATAGGTTATCTATTTTAGATAAGCGTGATGCATCGTCGACCGTATCAAAACTCACCATTAGGTGAGATAGTGGTCAAAAGCATTCTAATAAAAAATGTAACGAAATTAAATATCATAGCTATTTGCTGAATTAAAAAGAATTTAATAAGCGTTGTGTAATCCAAAAACAAGGGTCATTTAACAGATGATTTGAAGTGATAACAACTTAACAATCCCTTATTTAAATTTATTTAAATTAATTTAAAAAATACTGTAAAGATAATGACGGTAAAATAAAAACTCTAGGCCACCATCAATATTTTTTTTTGAAAAGATTCAAGTCACAGCAAGTCGCTGTAATTACACTAAAATATATATTGATTCTGTTGAATGCACACAAAGAGACTGTCTATTATAAAATGAATTTCAAACAAATTTTAATCTCATACATAAATATGAAAGGACTAGTTGACCCGCGCAACTTCGTCTGCGTCACAATTTTCATTACTGCTCCGCTCATATTGGTCTTAGCGTGATGATACGAGTATATAGCCTAAAGCCTTCCTCGATAAATGGGCAACCTAACACTGAAAGAGTTTTTCAAATCGAACCAGTACTTCCTGAGATTAGCGCGTTCAAGCAAACTAATTAATTAATATATTTTCTCTCATCTCTCTCTCTCTCATTAACTCTTCAGCTTTATATATTAGTATAGATAATCGAAAATAAAGTATATTAAACTCTGGAAGTTAAATAAAATGGCATTATTTTAATAGGATTTACGCCATGTTTTTACACGATTTGTTTTATATGTTGTAGCTGTCGATAACTCTTGACGTTCTGTAAATTGAAAAATGGAAATTCTTTGTTTTAGTCTGACATGGCGTTGACGTTGCATAAAAAAATAAACTTTTTGAGTAACTATGTACGCATGTGCCTTTAAGCGTATAAATGTTAATAGATGAAGAGGGAGAGGATGGTCAGCAAAAGATGGATGGCATACATGAAGAATTACATTTCATGTCATCCTCAAAGTGGAAGTGTATAAATGAAAGTGGCAGATGTTGATGAGATCAACACTATTATTCTTCTTTCCACTAAAGGCCAATAGAGGTTACAAGTACCTACGCAAGAGAATAATTAGTGCAAAAATTGTACTCTCATGGTCCGATGGGACGACAATCCGAGAGATCAGGCGCTTGTCCAAAGACTATGTGGTTTCTAAGGCATGGACTTCAACAGTAACATTTGATCACCATTCGTGGCATGACAATGTTGCATGACAATGTTCCAAACTTAACGAAAATTATATATTATAATACGCATAAGCTAAATTATTTGCAAAAAATACAGATAGTGATAATTTATGTCTCATTAGAAACATTGCAGCCATAAAGATAGTCACAAAGAGTTATAGTTTATTTTGTTTTGACATGTTTCTGGCATCAATTCTGTTAGATGACGTAGGTATCTTGATTTGTTATTTAAAAAGAAGACACTATTTTTAAATGCAATTTATTTCTTAGCTTCAGCTTTGTTTTTGGCAGCCAACATTTTGGAAATTATCTCCATGCAATTTAAATGCAAAATTTAAACAAGTCACAGAATATTATCCATGTTTTGACACAAAAATACTCCTGAATGCATAGCTGCTACACCCACACTAAACATTTGTGATGATAATGCAAATGCCTAATGTGAATACAAATGTTTGTTAATCCGAACAGCCAAATGTTTTGTTGCTAATGGATCTATGAGCTGTATAGCCTGTATAACTTTGTTTACTCCATTAGTACTGAAAACATGAATAATATGAGTGCCATAATCTCTTAATTACTTTTGAGAATAGTTCCCTCAGTATGAAAGTTAATCTCATTATTTCAAATCCATGATGATTAATTGGACGATCCTATATCATCTACCCTTAGCATTAATTTGCTGTGTGGTCAAACAATATGACTGTTCAAATAGTACTTCAATATTGGAGAAATTTTCACCATTTTGGTCATCTATTTCAAATCGGTCAGTTCAGTGTTGAATTTAGCCTATCCTACTTCTACTTAATTACAGATAGTTGACGAAATTTCAATATTTGAACAATTGCTAATATCATCTGGACAGTATTGTTCCTGAACATTTTCACCATCGGGCAAAATCGATACAATAATGATGTCATCTAGATAGACACAGCTAATATAACTAAACTGGAGTGCCTTGCCCTAGTAAATACGAACGACGATATAATCCAATTTTTCCAAGTCAATTTTACCTGCTAACGTAAATGGTTTACATCAATTTACTTTGTTTACTCAACCAAGAGCTTGATACACATGAGTGAACCAAATGGGAAGAGGTTAATATCCCGAAGAGAAGTCCAAACCTATTAAAGTTTTTGATAATTTGGAGATGTTATTATTGATCTAGACGTTATCAGAAGAGGGAGGATTTTTTTATAATAAGCATTTGTACTAGTAGCCAGTGATTTGTGTTCGTTTTAAAAAAAACCGGCCAAGTGCGAGTTGGACTCTTACACGAAGGGTTACGTACCATAAACAAAAAAAAAAACGTTTCTTGTATCTCCTTCAGTTTTTATTTCAATTTAAGTTATTATATTGTTTTTTATTGTTTGTTGTTATAGCAGCAATAGACATACACTCTGTGAAAATTTCCACTGTCTATCTATTACGGTTCTTGAGATACAGCTCGCTGACAGACAGACGGACGGACGGATGAAAGGAAGCTTAGTTCCATTGGTTACACTTTGGGTAAGGAACCCTAAAGATGAAAATTCCTATAAAACTCAAAACCACGCATCTACGAGTAAATTCTCAACAAAACAAACTTACAGCAGCCATATTTCTAGTAAAGCTTCATGTTTGTTAATGAAAACGACTCGATGTTGTGTGATTAGGGGCTTAAATCCGATTAACTTTCGCAGTGGGGACGCTAAAGTTATTTGCTGCGATGTGGCGTTGACACGCTGCTAAGTTTTGGATGGCGAATAGAGGTGACAACAGCGTACTCTGTGACCTGATTGAGCTGTAAGCAAGTGCCAGATACAGCGCTAGCGTTTTAGATTGTCCACAATTTTTGAAGGAGTGGTCAACAAATCATTTGTTTTGTCTGATAATAAATATATACTGCTTGCGTTTTCTGCCACAATAATAAAAATAGACAAGAAATGCAATGCCATGGAATATTACCCCATTTTAGGTTTCCGTATCCAAAGGATAAACAACGGAACCCTATTTCTAAGCTTCCGCTATTTGTCCGTTCATCTGTCAGCTGTGACTCTTAAAAACCATAATAAGTAGACAGTTGAAGTTTTCACAGAGTATGTGTTTATATTGCCGATCTATCGACAAATAATTAAATTTAAATTAAAGAAACGTGTAGTTTTTTGGTTTATATTATGTGAGAGTATGACTCGCGATTGGCCGGTTTTTTCCTTATGAATCTCGTGAATATGTTCAATGGCTTTTTGGTTAGGTAAGCTGCCATTTATTGGAATAATAATTTGTTGTAATTTTATGTCAGGTAAATCTCATAAATTGTTGTTCAACTGCATTGAATGGAACGTCTTAAATTATTTTATGAATACATCTCATACATACGTGCGTCCGTTTCAAAGCCGTGAAGTCTAACATAAAAGCTAAATCTGTCTAAATCGTTTAAGATTCGTATTCTATACATCTGAGATTTACTTTTCTTTCTTAGATTTTTAGTAGTTTTGCGGTCATAATGTTTTATTATACGTAGTTTTGGCATACCATCAAAACATAAAAACTTGGATTTATAAGCATATCACACGGTAGCATACAATAAATCTAACAAGAATATAAATAAAACTTTCATGATTATACAAAACAGTACTTATATCAATCAAATGTAGGAGGAAAATGACTAAACAAAACATATTTTATGATGATCATGTTTGTTCTAAAATTGGGTTTACGATTCGATTTGAAATAGGAATATCTCGAGCTGAGTATCTATATCCTCAAATCAAAACATACAGACAATCATTTACAAGTATTTATTTTCCCAATGCAAAATCAACACATAATATCTTTAAATATCGACCGTAAGGCTGCGTTTCCACAGATATGAGGGGATGCGTAGCGAGAGATATGTTTGTTAAGATGAGTTAAGCGAGGCTAGGTATAGAAGCGATTCTATTGGTTCTTAACAAACACATCCCTCACAACGCATCTCTGTTGTAAACGCAGCCTTACTTTCGCACGGAAGAGTACCTCTCACATATTTAGTACCCTAATGGAAATCGGCTTCGATTTGCGCTTACCTATCCAAATATTTGCTATGCCAAGCGCTTTTAAACTGTAAAACTTTCCATTTAAATTACCGTTTACATGATTTGTTAAAGTATATAAATTAAATTACGCTGGAGTTCAATAACCTCGTCGATGCCGTCAGAGACGTTTTGGGTTCGGCGTTGTCGAACTAATGTATTCAAATTAGCTTTTACGATAGTATGGTTTGGTGAGGTAGAACAGAGAGCTATAGACGAAGCAATGACAACATGCCTTGTCTAATTTGGCTGAGTCATAACTTAAAATTGTACTTTATTTATGTGGTGAATCCTTAAAACATAAAGGATTCACCACACAAATAAAAGAGATTCATTAAAACGTAAAGGATTCACCACACAAAAAAGGAGGTTCTTTAAAACGTAAAGGATTCACCACACAAATAAAAGGGATTCTTTAAAACATACAGGATTCACCACACAAATAAAGAAGATTCTTTAAGGTGGTTACGCCAGGGTAGCCCGCGAAATTCAATTTTTCTTACGTTGTTTGCAATTTGCAAGTTAGTATTAGGTATTAAATGTTGATTAAAGTATGATTCGCGGGCGTAAGAATTATGTATTATTAGAATTATAACCATTAAAATCAGTAAAATGCACCAGGGTAGGCGCATCCACTTTAAATTCTAACTAACTTCATGTCTAAGACATGAAAGAATCTAAGTGAATACTTGCTCTATCATACATATTGTTATCCATATCATATTGTTATATGTTTTAAATTAATATTACAAAGCTGAAGAGTTTGATTGTTTGATAGCCCATTTATCACGCTACGGCCAATAGGAGCGGAGCATTGATGAAAACTGTGACGCAGACGAAGATGCGCGAGTCAATTTAAATAGGTAGGTACGTACACATTTAATGATCAAATATGTCCCAGAATAGGACATAGAACAGTTTTATCCAAGCAGTCTGCTTTTATGCGATGATTACTGATTGTCAAATGGCCGAAACTGCAGGCATAAGTCCTTACTAATAATATAAATACAAAAGTTTGTGAGGATGGATGTTTGTTACTCTTCCACGTCAGAACACCTGAAAGGATCACCATGAACTTTGGCACAGAGGTAGATTATAGTCTGGTATAACACATAGGCTATATATATTCCGGGAGTATGTTCCCTAGGAATTACGCGGGCTACTGGCATAAGCTATTATTTCATAAACTTTCACCATTTTAAAACACAGCCATTTCACACATCTAACACATCCATAGATGTGTAACAGTCCAATACGTAATGGATTCATTGCGTACAAAAATACCCGAGCCACCGACACCGGTACGGGTATCAAGCCAATTGTAATTGGGCCGAGCGGGTCTAATCTCGGCTTCGACCGAGCAAAAAGATATATTTAAATGACTATATTTTCAATTATTGTTCAGGTAAGCCGCCGCGGTATTATGGGAAAGGATTTAGTTAATTTGCAAGAGGATATTGGTTGAGAAATGGTTATTATGGGTAGGCTTGGTTTGTAGATAGTAAAATTTATTGTTGTGCCGATTTGTTTTGATAGTCACTTTTGAATCAATACTAGTATATGAAAGTATTCCGTTACTGAAGGACTAGCACCAATATTTTAACGTATAGTAACGTTAACGTAAGTGAATTTTTAAATGTGAAATCTACAACCCTATAGTATTTTGGTTTAATTTAATGGGATATACACAGTTAATTTAATTCAAAAATATGAATATATCTAATTCAAATAAATATTATGTACGAAACGAGTATTGTAGCTATGGTAAAATTTAACGTTACGTTATTATACGTCAAAAATATTCGTGTTAGTCCCTCTGATTGACTTACAGATAACACACGACCGAAACCACAGGACGTAGAAAGCTAAATATTGGCATGTAGGTTCCTTTGGGAGTGTCGGGGAGCACTAAGAGGAGGAGATTTCCCGAATATCCCATGGGAACGGGAAAAAAGGGAGATACGCGTACGAAGTCACGAGCAAAAACTAATGTGTGTGGAGTATGTTGTTGCAGTTGAGCTGGGATTGCAGGTGTGATGAATCAGATATGAAGTGTGTTAAAATGAAATAACGACAATTGTCTCTGCAACAAAAATTGGAATTTGAGCTAGAATTTTAACTGTCTTTTCTAACTCTCCTTATGTTATTACTTAAAAAATGTAGCCAACCTTTAACACCGACCTTAAAACCTTCAAGGAGTACCAACATAAAGAAACTTCAAAAAGAGCTTGTCAGATGCTTGGGTTATTATATACACTTAAAATAATATTCTGCAACTGCAAAATTTTGCAGTTTTTTTATGTAAACCATGCATGTTCTAAAAATATCACGCTTTTAAATCGAAACAAAATCATGCTGGTTACGCTTTGAATCTTGTAGAAAAAATGTAAGATTCAATAATGTCACAATTTGATGAGTCATCGCCGTTTCGTTCAATGCGGTACTTCGCAAATTAAGTTTTTCCTGTCCTGAACCTTTCTTCAGATTGAAGGTGTTTTAACGAAACAATTTGAACAACTTGAGAGGAGTGATTTTGCACTGTTTTATTAGGAAAACAATACAAAAAGATATTTCTTCCAAATTAAAGGTTATTATTTAAAAAGCAGGTAAAGATGGTGAAATGAAGCAATAAATTGTATTGGGTATATTTTGTAATTATTGTAATATTCAATTTTACTAATGTAAAACTATCCGCGGTTTAAATAACTTCGTAAGTCAGGCATCATAACTCATAAACACATAAAAGATACCTACTTAAAAATAAAGTTATAGTACTAGGTACTAGGTGAACTGTATTTCATAAATAGAACACTAATTTAGTATCTCCAGTAATAACGCTAACCGTCTCTAAAATCAACAGAATCACAACTCTAATGCCAAAGTTCAACAAAAGGGCGGCCCTGTACAGAAAGTAGTTAAATTTGTTCAAAGTGGGACAAATTGCCCTGAAACCCAATAAAGAATTTAAAGGAACGAGTATTGATTGAAACCAAATACTGTTTCATCGAAAATTTTCGTCCGAAACTTGTTATTAGGGAGAAACATTTTCTAGAGCTTTCGAACAAGAATCGATGATTAAATTACTGACATTTCTACAGAATAATCTATCAAAATAAGTAGAGTAGCTGTGGTAATCTGAGGTATGATTCAATTGAAGAAATTGTAAGTTCTTGTAAGATACGTAGCCATATTGTGGAATCAGTCATTTAATGAAGTTACCGAGTTTAAGTTAGGTTTGAGGTGACCATTTGTTAAAGGCTTCATAGTCTACTTCATGAAAAGGCTAATTCTACGATATGGCTACAACACAGCATATGAATAGTTTAAAACATGGTAGCGATGAAAATGAGGTAATTGAGAGAACGGCTAATAGAAATCTTTGAAAGAAAGAGACACGCTGCGGCGACCCCAAATATATCTGTTAGTCCTCCTACCCTTTAGTCCTTCTATCCTCGACTCCAAAAATACCTTCCGATGTAGAATTCCGTAGGTGAGTCCCCGTTCCCTCTATGACGAACTGTCTAAAGAGACGGATTAACTGGTGACAGTACAATTTATGACCCGTCTAAGTGTGAACGCGTAAATGTAGCCGCTGTCTTCCATTTAAGGTGACGATATTGCCAGCGACCTTGAGCGAAAACGCAAAACGCGCTCTCGTTTAAGGCTTGTATATATGCCAATGACCTTGTGCATACAAACGGAGCTGACTACGCCACTCCGCTCTCTCTTTGCGCCACTCCGCTACCCGTGTAATTTTTATAATAAAACAAATACATATTTTTAAAAAGTAACAAAAAAACTTTTTTACAAAAAATACAACCGACTTCCGAAATTAAAGTTTTTTTCTTTCTTCCGAAGTTATTTTGTACCTTGTAGTGTTTTGTTTTTGGAAGTCGGTTGTATTTTTTGTAAAAAAGTTTTTTATTTTTCACTTTTTAGTGGTACCTAGGTACCTGCGTACCCATTAATAGCGTTTCAGCGCAATGTTATGTTAAGAACTGGTGTAAACACTAAAAAAACATGCGATTTCAGCAATCCCGATCCCTTTGCTATCATTTATTGAAGAGTTCCGTTGCCTACCTCCGAAGTTCTTCGTCAGATGTTCACCAAATTGAAACGTGACCAGTTCAGGAAAATACTCTTTCAAACAAAAAAAGAATCATCCAAATCGGCTGACAATTGGCTAAAGTATCGCTGAACAAACATTTTTCATGAGATCTCACCATCAGATCCTAATTTATACCTTTCATCATCAGCTCAGCAACATGAAATGATGATTACCAATCAGATGAAACAAACATTTTTCAAATCGTTTCATAAATGACGTAGTTATGAGGTAACAAACATAAAAAAAAAATAAAAAAAAAACAAATACAACCGAATTGAGAACCTCCTCCTTTTTTTGAAGTCGGTTAAAAACCAAGTTATTTTCGTTTGTATTGCACAGCAGTAAATACTTTTTTTAAAGCCTTTCGTTAAAAAATTAAGGAGTAAAATGGTTTCATCTCACCGATTTGGAGGTGATTTGGTGATTTTTTTTCTATTATGTGATACCGAAACATAAATTCTGGCTAAACCAAGTTACGTGCAATATCATGTAGATAACAACCTATTTCTTCAGATGTAATTTCTCTGCCGACGAAAAACTACTTCATCTGTACGCTATTTTTAAGCTTTTTCGAGAGAGCGCCCTTAACACCCGCGTGACCAAAATTTAGGAGTTTTTTTGTACTTACCTTATTATTCTAAGACTTAAAAAATAACCGTATTATCAAAACGTACATCATTAAATTGCCTTTGAGATAGTGCAAATTCTATTAACAAACGCCTGGCGGTTTTGGTCCCATTGTCGTTTTTATGTCCGTGTTAGACTTAACTTTACAAATGAATTACACTAAGTTGGACGAATAAAACTCAAAATATTCATATATCAAATTATTAAAAAAATAATCTAATGTAACTTACATATTTTTAATGTAACTTAAATAATCTAATGTAACTTACATACTTAAATATTTTTTCCAAAAAAATACGACCGTAATATACCGTTTCGACGTGATTCTCATTTTAAAATCAGTTACTCTCAGGTATCTCCGCCTTAAACAGACGGTCCGTCATAGTGGGAACGGGCTCTTACTCTTTGCATACGGATCACCAGAAAAGAGCTAATCTGAATAATGTACCGCCTTGCCAACCGTCCTAATGTCAGTACAGTTGTCAAAAAAACAGAACATCCCGAAAACGTGGCATCGTATAACGTAACACGGTTAAGAAAGTAAGAGCCAAGCGTAAGTAATTAACGCCTTAATTATGAAATGTTGGTATAATCATGTTTGATCTGACATTACTTTAGTAGACCGTTCGTTACGTCAGCACTCTTTTGACGTCACAGACGCCATAGAAGCTGAAGAAATAAAAATAAATACATTATTACGTTTATATTTAGAATCGTGGTACCTCGTCACATACTTGAACAACCCTCAGCACTTCGATCGTTGAGACTTTATGGTGGGCACTGATAGAGAGACCATTTACTTAAAGAAATTGTCAGTCCGTGACCATTTTGACTATAACATTGGACAGCGTATACTTGTCGCTCAGCGCATTCAGAGATTTGACTTCTATCAAAAATCCAAATCCAATGAGTACCTACATTATGAGTATTCAAAGATGTTACAAAACTTAGTGGAAAAGTAGAGGAGTATAAAATATTGGACCGATGACCTGGTGAAAGTTGCGGGTAGCCGATGGATGCGAGACGCGCAGGACCGGTCGTTGTGGCGACGCTTGGGGGAGGCCTATGTCCAGCAGTGGACGTCTTTCGGCTGATATGATGATGATAAAAGACTAACTTTAAAAGCGTGTAAATTTAAGTTTATCCTTCTATCCTTGTCACGCTTAACTTTGTTTCTTTGCAGAAACTCACTATGACGTGACTTAAGATTGACGTCACAAGCAATTTGTCTCTGTATATTATGATCATAGATTTTAAACATTCGCAGTAGGTTTTATATTTCGAGAATCAACAAAAAATTTCTTTTTCATTGCATCTTGACTTTAAAAACACCGGCCAAGTGCGAGTTGGACTCGCACACGAAGGGTTCCGTACCATAAACCTTAATTTTTAGGGTTCTTTACCCGAAGGGTAACCAACGGAACTCTATTAATAAGCCTCCGCTGTCTGTCCATCCGTCCGTCCGTCCGTCCGTCCGTCCGTCCGTCCGTCTGTCTGTCAGCGGGCTGTATCTCAAGAACCGTAATAGATGGAGAGTTGATTTCTATTGCTGCTATAACAACAAATAATAAAAATTAAGGTTTATGGTACGAAACCCTTCGTGTGCGAGTCCGACTCCCACTTGACCGGTTTTTATTATTTGTGTTATAGCGGCAACAGAAATACATAATCTGTGAAAATTTCAACTCTCTACCTATTACGGTTCTTGAGATACAGACCGCTGACAGACAGACGGGCGGACGAACGGACGGACGGACAGCGGAGGCTTAGTAATAGGGTTTCGTTGGTTACCCTTCGGGTACGGAACCCTAAAATACCAGTGACACATTAGGTGGCAAAAAATATATTATTAGAAATAACGCTTTTAGTCTCTACTGTTAGGCGTTTCGTTCTCTCTAAAACAATTAAACAGCCATTAAAATTATACATCAAATGTTTTAATAGCGAAGACGTTGAACATCTTAAGGGATTGTGCAGGTACGGTTACACGATTGGATTAACGGCCCGTTACATAAAACGGCAATTAATTTGGGACATGACAAGGTTGAGGAGGTGCTTTAAGCCCTAACAGATTAGTATCAATCAAGATAAGCCATTTTATAAGGAAATTGTTCTGATGAAATTGTAATTTTACGTTTGCTTGAAACCGTCCGTCCGATCGTTTAATTTTACTGAGGGTGGTGTCTAAAGCAAAAGCATAATTATCTATTTCTATCTATTCTAAAAAGCTGAAGAGTTTGTTTGTTTGCTTGAACGCGCTAATCTCAAGAAATACTAGTCCGATTTGAAAAAATCAGTGTTATATAGCCCATTTATCGAGGAAGGCTATTTATCATCACGCTAAGACCAATAGAGCGGAGCAGACGAAGTTGCGCGGGTCGACTAGTAAAGCATAAAAAAGGGTGGCCAAGAGGGTGGCATATAAAGTTAATATAAGCTTTACCACAGACTAGTGTGATACGATAATGACGAGATGTCTATTTTTTACATAAAAAAACGTTCGGATATCTGAGGGCAATTCTAAATTTTTTAAGCAACGTTCGCTTTCGCATCTCAATCTCAAACTATCAAAAAGCCGGGCAAGTGCGAGTCGGACTCGCACATGAAGGGTTCCGTACCATAGACCTTAATTTTTATTATTTGTTGTTATAGCGGCAATAGAAATACACAATCTGTGAAGATTTCAACTATTTATCTACGACGGTTCTTGAGATACAGCCCAGTGACAGACTGACGGATGGACGGACGGACAGCGGAGGCTTATTTATCAATAGGGTTCCGTTGGTTACTCTTCGGGTACAGAACCCTAAAAAGACTCAATTTCCATAATTTGTTGACAGGTTGCGACTAACATGCGAATGCGAACGTTGCTTAACGTACGGGAGAGCCCGAATCGTGTCCTGAGGATGATTGGCGAGAGAACAGATACTGTTCTGCTCAGTAGGTTCACTGAACTCCATGTGTCTACTGTGCAGGGGTAAACGGTGTCTAGTATTTTGTTTTTTTTTTTCTTTAATTTTTAATTACTAACATTAGTTCTAAGCAAAATTCTTTTACTAACAACCTTGCCTGTATATAGACTTTTTTGTCTGAAAGAAATATTTAATTTATATTTTTTATAGTAAAATTGACACCTGGGAAAAATATCTATGAATAACGTGAAAAGAGAAAAGCAATTATATGGGGATTTAATTATATACGCATCACACGCTGTCAAAGCTCACTATTAGGTTCAACGTTGATAAAAATAAGACAAACAACAAACATGAGCATTAGGGCGCACAACTCAAGATAGATGGACTTTAAAGCTGAGCTGTCTTAGTAACTATTGTTTGTATAGAAGTACTCTACACATCTAAAAACGTGGCGTTAGGCTGACTGTTCACTGGAGTGGAGAGGAGAGGAGCGGAGAAATATTAACCAATGGAATTGCATAAAATCTATCGGAAGCTTAATTTGTGTCGCATTCAGAAAATAAATTTTCCCGAGAAATGGGAAGCGTAGGTTTCAATTTAGGACTATAAAATTACCTACTTTTTATATCAGCTATAAATATTTACAGTAATATACCATTGACCTCGTAAAGGGGAATATTTTTTCTCGTTAGAAAAATAAAATAAAACAGACGATCTCCAATTATGAAACGTTATTGGATACTCACACAATTTGTCCAAAGCTTTGTTCGTACGAGCTTAAATAAAATGGAAAATGCGAGCTTAATAAATAAAGTCTTAACAATGAGCAAAAAATATTTTAATTAAAGAATATTGGAACACAATTGCCAGAATTTGTCTTTTATTGGAAAAACCTATGTATTACTATTTTTTACTATGAAGTAAGAGACTGTTAAAACTTTTACAAAAACAAAACTGAACGTTAAAATATCCAAAGTTTTGAAGAAGCATGAAGGTAAGGCAATCCAACAACACTAAACCAACGCATTTTCATAGAAATTGTTGGAGTTATCTTTAGATTTTTAAATTCATTTAGCCTTTACACATTGACTTTAAAAATAATTAAATGTCAGCCAATCAGCGGCCCACTGCAAGATGATGACCTGAATTTCCCTTTATCGGCTAAAAGAGACTGCAAGTCCAAAAATTTGCGTCTGGTTTAGCCGCGATCCGCGATACCGTTACACGATTTTAGGCCCCAAAAAATAAAAACTCCTCTAACATTCAATTATCTCTCTCATTGTGTAGGTTCTCAAGAAATATGTTAGCGATAGCACAAATACATGTTAAAGACTGATATTTTCAAAAGCACAAGGCCTGCCTCCGCAGATGAATAGTTCGTATAATTTCCTGGAAAATAATTTTCCAATTACAACCACCTTTGACTGGCTTCTGAGAGTTACGTCAAGCTTGCTTGTGCCTCCGATATGGGTAACGCCTTGCTTATATTTAGATATTATAGGTATTGGGTTACTTCAAATTTAATTTGCTAAACTGCGCAGTTCTTGGTGTTTTGTTCATTCATTAATTTAAAAAGTTGAAGTGCGTGGAGCTCCTTCGAAAAATAAGCGTTATTTCCTCCAGAGAATAGATGTACGCGGATGCTTAGCGAGGGTCGCTTCATTTACCTAGCTTCGCTCAGCGCAAGCGATTCTATTAGTTTGTATCAAACGCATCCCTCGCAAGCAACCTTGCACATCTATGGTAGAAACGCAGCCGTAATATGACGGACTTGCATTATTTTCTATGTAAGATCTGTCAAGCTGCCGTTTTTATCCCTCTGTTATAAGTTGTTTGACTATCGAAAAAACGGCCCAACGGCATTACTGTAAATAAGTGAAAGACAACCTCAATAAAAGCTGAAGAAGGGTTTATTAGATATGGCTGTTTCTAAATGGACAAACATATTGGCACACACAACTGTGTATCTTTTAAACAGGCCAGTTTTTTCCCTCTTCAAACAAATAACGATGGTTCTTTAAGCACTTCTGCACTCTTGAAAATTGTTCCTATATCTCTTTCAAGATCCTGAAGTTGGTCATTTCATTTGAGACATGTAAATAAAGCCGCGAACCCAGCGGGGTGCACGCTATCCACGGCCACGCGGCGTATTTTAGCTGCGTGGGTTCATTTGTTTGACAACGTAGGTATACGTTTCCACTGAAATACACGCCACACGCTACTACGTACAACTGTAGCGTGGCCCACCGCAGCACACGGTGAGGCTACGCACGTTTTTTTGCAAGAATATGGTTTTGACGTAGTTGAGCTACGAGGGCGCCATATTCGAGCAAGCCACGCGTGTGTCAATGACGTCACTTGATGCGTCGCGTGACCGTGGGTTGCAGTGGAAACTATCTCATACTCTTTCATGCAACGCAAACCTCACACACGTGCGCAGCCTCTCCGTGCGTTAAGATGTACAGTTGTGTGTTACACAGGCTATGAAAAAAATTGTAGTTATTTCCCTCTTAATACAAATAGTGATGGTACTTAAAGCAAGTCTGCCCTCTTGAAGATTATTCTTATTTATCTTTCAAGATATTGGGGTTTGCCATTTCTTTCGAGATATGTAAATTAACGCTAAAACTCGGTCTATTAAGACTCACAAGTGACCATATAAAGGTTTCGTGTTATTCGGACGTACGGAACCCGCAAAAACCAATGAATTTACAAATTACTTAATACCTTTTTTAGGGTTCCGTACCCAAAGGGTAACCAACGGAACCCTATTACTAAGCCTCCACTGTCCGTCCGCCCGTCCGTAAGTCTGTCTGTCAGCGGCTGTATCTCAAGAACCATAATAGGTCGAGAGCTGAAATTTTCACAGATTGTGTATTTCTATTGCCGCTATAACAACAAATAATAAAAATGAAGGTTGATAGTACGGAACCCTTTGTGTGCGAGTCCGAATCGCACTCGGCCGGTTTTCTGTCACATCTTGGAACTCAGAATGTATTGAAGAAAGCAGTTAATCGGACTATTATCTATTAAACAGAGTTTTTGTTTGTAAAAGGTAATTACTTGGAGAACTGATACCCTGCTGCTGAGTATCTCAGGCTCCTTTACTCAACCCGGGAAAATTAACAACTCAGTAAAGCTAGATATTAACTTAAGCAGAAAATTATACCAACCTAACAACGCCGACTTTTACCCTGATTCCGATTAACTCAGAAAATCAGATTGCCTTGTTTTTGTTTACGATTCTCAATTATTTATTAAATCTCTCTTCTAACTAAGCGATACAATTTTAATGAATTCGTCTTCCATCCACGAGGGATGGCTTATAGCAGTTGATTATGATTTAAGGAAATTCATTTAAGAGATTAAATTACCCAATTTATTATCTACCTTGCTCTGAATTTTGAACTTTTGTTTAATATTTGAAAGGTTTTTTCTAACTGTTTAACTGTAGGTATATTCCGCTTTATTGTTCCTACTTAAGGGTGCTATTACAAAATCGATCGCTTGCCCCGGACTAAAGCTACAAACCGCGTTTCCCGAAATTTATAGTGATTGTAGCGCTGTATACAACAATTGCTTAAAAATATGAGTTTACTTTTAAATAGACCAATATTTTTTTTCATGCATTATAATAATACCTCCTTAATTATTAAATAATCTTTATTTGAATTTGGATTATACTTTCATAGATAAAAATTATAGTCGCGTACGGAAAATTGTCAAAAATTCTCAATTTTACAGAATTATTTTTGGTGTATTAGTGCATGAATCGTAATAAATTGATTTGATCATTCCAAAGTAGAAGGTACAGTTGTATCATGAGCATTTTTAAAAATGATGATATTATTATATCTTCGGTGTACTAAAGCATCAAAAGATTCCCAAAAGCGTAATTTTATGAAACACCCTTCGCGGAGACAAAGAATTTACTGATGTACGTGAACAAATTGATATATTTATTTAGAACACTCCCAAGATCAACTATCAAACTTTCTTCGACGTATTTTTGTTTTTTTTTTGTGTTATATCTAAAGCATAATCAGATATCAAAACTCGAATCAAACGCTCAAATTCAAGGAAAATTGTGACAGCGCTCTTAATTGTACATCAGAAACAAAATGTTTTATACAGAGTCAATAAACTTATCTGTATCGCACTTAGAAAACCTAATTCTGGGTTAAGTTTACTTTTGTACATTAACTGTCCTGTTGTGTTTGTATTTTATGTGTGCAATAAACAACAAGAATAAATTTAGCTAGGTCAATGACCAGTTTGGCCATACCTTCTAAAACGTTTTAGATATATCAGGCAGTAGGTACGCATGCCTTTGTAAAAACTAAATGTGAAAATATGCGTAAACAGGAATCAGGAAGACAAGAGCATTTAAAAAAGGAACTACATTCCATCCCAAAATACAATCGAATAAAAACAAAAGAGAAGCGCCATCTTTGTTGATTCACGTGCTACGACCCTTCGAAATTCAAACAAAATATACGCGCCCATTTTTAATCAAGGGATGGTTGAGAAGGCATATTTACGAAGTACCCTCGCTGTGCGAGCTTCAATGTCAAGAGCCTGAGGGAAAATTTCGACAATGGCTGGTATAGCAGAGTGCGGTGAAACGTGACGTAGGAAATCAGTGGACAGTTCAATGACCTGATATAATACGTGTTGTTTTATGGTGCCGGCAGACACGTGGGACGCGTCAACGATGCGACACAGTATTTTTATAGAAATTAAAGAGATCACTTTTTACAGCGATTTTAGAACAATATCTACGAAAAACAGTTGACGCTTAGTAGTCGCACTGTCCGTGGTGTCTGTCGGCCCGTCTTTTAAATAAGGAATGTTTTCAAAAACTTAAAGGTGTATTCAAAGTATCGTTATAATAAACTATTCACATTCAACAATATGATGCTTGCTCCTAGTATGTACCTGCAGGCAAAATTGTATGGATTCTCTAATTTACCGGCTCTGACTTGACCTAGTTTCCAATAGTATGTTGATATAGTATGAAGTACTTAATTAACCTTTCGAGGAACAATGCATAAACCCAAAATTATTACCCTTATTCTGTGGCAGTTTAGTTTCATGACATTATATCTCCGTCAACATATTCTTTGACACTTAAGAAAATAATCCTCACATTAAAAAAAAAAACTCTTTTAATTTAACTTGACGTGTATGAAATTCAGCCGTTCCAAACACAGCATGCATTTATTAATTCAGAACTTAAACACGCTCCAAGCTTCGCAATTCAACTGCTAAAATTCATACGGGTGAAAAGATGAAAATAATTATGGTCTCTATATAGTGGTAATTATAGTGCTTAAATTCGCTTAGCATATAAATTAGTACGGCCTAGATGAAATAACGGTCCCTGTTTTGGTAATTTTAGTGCCCAAATTCGATCAGCATATTGTGCACTAATTCTGCCTAAAGTGTTTTGAGAACAAAAGGATAATTGAGGCGAATTAAATGGTGGTCTAGTTTTCTGCCAAGGTTTATTATTATTATTATTCCGTTTTTTTTTTTTTTTTTTTGTGGTTTTTTTTTAACCACGTGCCGGAAGACGCAGCATTAGAAGCCCTCCAACAAGGTGGGCCGATGACCTGGTGAAGGTGGATGGATGCGAGAAGCACAGAACCGGTTGTTGGGGTGACACTTGTGGGAGGCAGCAGTGGGCATTTTTCGGCTGATATGATGATTGATGATTTATGTTTTTTTATAGTAGCAGTTGGTTAGATTTTTGTTGCACATGGTTAGACTTTCATTCTCTAAAGGCAGTTTTTATAGTTAGATTTTTTTTGGAAATAATATACTGTAAAATTTACACCAAATATTGGGACCACCAACCTGGGAGTCTTTAAATCAAGAGTGAATAGGTTATTTCTAGGCAAGCGTGCTCCATCTTCGACCACATCCTCGCTTACCATCAGGTGAGATAGTGGTCAAACGCGTGCCTATCAATAGTAAAAAAAAATAAAAAAAATAAAAAATAAAAAAAAATTTTCTTCAAGTATTTCGTTTCCTTATGAATAATCTGACTAGCTGGCTATGAGATGACTTTTTTTCAGTACGGCAACATTATTCAACCTTTACAGGTTTTCTTGTGGGAAAGCTTGTTAATTGTGCTTAACAAACTTGATTTGTATACGCTAGCAGAACGCCTATCTTTTCAAATTCTTCAATTTACAAGAGTGCTTTCTAAGTAAGCATGTATCTTCTACTTATCGTTCGGGCAGTAAGGTTTAGCGCCCAAGGGCCTCTGACAAGGTTTATTTGACGACCGTCATTTGGCGGCCGGGATCACCGGCTTATACGTGCCTTCCGAAGCACGGAATCATCTTTTTATCAGACAATCAGGTGATTCAAGCTTGCAATGTCCTAGCCAAACTGGAAAACAACTTTACAAAGTATGTGACCACCGAATTACAAGCCAAACGTCTAAACACTCGACCACAAAAGCAGCATGTATCTGATAATTACCATCGTTGATCATCAATGCAAAAAAATTCTTAAACATCTGATAAAATAGTGATCTAACAGCATAAAAACTTAATAATGAACTCAACTATCGAAGAACTACAATATTTCATACCCATTCAAAGATCGGGTTGACATTTATGACCTAGCTACGTGAAGAGATGATTAACGACCTAGCAAGCGGTGGCGCTGCGGTCAATGCTTTGAGCACGGTCGGGTCTTTTGTGCGAACTGTGTGGATTGTTTGAGCTGTGTAGCGCAAGTAGTGGGGGTGCGAACCACTTGTCTCTTGTTTGTTGAAGCGTAAATTACTGTCCGTCAAAGAGTGTTAAGGCTTGTATTCATGCCAATGACCTTGTGCATATGAACGGACCTCTCTACGCGCCACTCCGCTACCCGCATTTTGAATATTGTATAACAAAAGAAATACATGTTTTTAAAAAGTAATATGTAACATATTTGTTTCCAATAAATTACGACTAGCTGTTTAGACGTGATTGTCCTTTTTAACCGACTTCAAAAAAAGGAGGAGGTTCTCAATTCAGTTGTATTTTTTTTATGTTTGTAACCTCATACCTCCGTCATTTATGAACCGATTTGAAAACATCTTGTTTTATCTGAAAGAGTATATTATACATATACTTCCCGATTGGTCCCATTGTCACCAAATCAGAATCTGATGATGGGATCCCCTGAAAATCGAGGAGAACCCTCAAATTTTATGTTTTTCATAAACTTTCTAACGCAATTCATATGCTTGTGCCTGGTAATGATCATCTCATGTTGCTGAGCTGATGATGGAAGGTATAAATTCGGATCTGATGATGAGATCCCATGAAAAATGTTTGTTCAGCGATATTTTCGCCAATTGTCAGCCGATTTGGATAATAATTTTTTGTTTGGAAGAGTATTTTCCTGGACTGGTTCCATTTCAATTTGGTGAAGATTTGACGAAGAACTTTGGAGGTAGGCAACGGAACTCTTCAATAAATGATAGCAAATGTATCGGAATTACTGAAATCGCATGTCTTTTTATTGTTTACACCAGTTCTTAACATAACATCACGCCTGTACACTGTCACTGTTAATGGGTACGCAGGTAGGTACCACTAAAAAGTGAAAAATATACAACCGACTTCCAAAAGTAAAACACTCATCATCTACCTAGCCTTTTCCCAACTATATTGGGGTCGGCTTCCAGTCAAACCGGATTCATCTGAGTACCAGTATTTTACGTGAAGCGGCTGCCTACCAGACCTCCACAACCCATTAACTGTGTAACACGGTATTTCTTAGCAAGACTGGAGTCAGATTTATTGACTCTGACTATCCGTAACGACTGCCAAAGTTCTACAAATGACAGCCGGGACCAACGGCTTAACGTGCTTTCCGAGGCACGGAGGAAACTCGGTATGTTAAGATGGTCACCCATCCACAGACCAACCTTGGCAAGCGTTGCTTAACCTTGAAGATCGATCTGTGCGGCTGTTATTCTTCAGCCACAAGCTCCTCGTCCAAAAAAAAAAAAACAAAAATAACCAAAAACACCGACTTCCGAAATTAAAGTTCTTTTCTTTCTTCCGAAGTTATTTTGTACTTTGTAGTGTTTTGGTTTTGGAATACGTTGTATTTTTTGTAAAAAAAAAGTTTTGAAAAGTAAGCTACTAAGGTTTATCTCCGCCTTAAAGTTGCAGAAACCTGTTTAGCAATCATAAAATGAATGTCGATTATAACCTTACGTCAAAGGCGGCACTGATAGTTTGATTACAGTGCAGTGGTTTGGAGCAGCAATTTTCTCATATCAATGGAAACTAATAGGTATAACAAACCCCTCAATAAATAGGAAATACAAAATTCAACGATATGTGGCACTGAAGACAGTTTGTACTTTAACACAAAAAAAAAACTTGAGAGGTGTCAAGGGACACCCGGATGGAACGAAGTTCCTTTGGATTAATTAGTGAAGGAATTGTAATAAAACTAGAAACATGACTGTGTTTTACGACTTTATCCTTTTTCCTAAGATGGTATCGTATCGTTGGCAACTAATGACCCACTGTTTGGCATCTCAATGGTCAGTCCCTACCATATCGGGATTAAATACTTCATGCAGGATCGGATTTGTGTATTCTATTCCATTCCATTCCATTCCATTCCATTCCATTCCGTTCCGTTCCGTTCCATTCCATTCCATTCCTTTCCATTCCTTTCCATTCCTTTCCATTCCTTTCCATTCCTTTCCATTCCTTTCCATTCCTTTCCATTCCTTTCCATTCCTTTCCATTCCTTTCCATTCCTTTCCATTCCTTTCCATTCCTTTCCATTCCTTTCCATTCCTTTCCATTCCTTTCCATTCCTTTCCATTCCTTTCCATTCCTTTCCATTCCTTTCCATTCCTTTCCATTCCTTTCCATTCCTTTCCATTCCTTTCCATTCCTTTCCATTCCTTTCCATTCCTTTCCATTCCTTTCCATTCCTTTCCATTCCTTTCCATTCCTTTCCATTCCTTTCCATTCCTTTCCATTCCTTTCCATTCCTTTCCATTCCTTTCCATTCCTTTCCATTCCTTTCCATTCCTTTCCATTCCTTTCCATTCCTTTCCATTCCTTTCCATTCCTTTCCATTCCTTTCCATTCCTTTCCATTCCTTTCCATTCCTTTCCATTCCTTTCCATTCCTTTCCATTCCTTTCCATTCCTTTCCATTCCTTTCCATTCCTTTCCATTCCTTTCCATTCCTTTCCATTCCTTTCCATTCCTTTCCATTCCTTTCCATTCCTTTCCATTCCTTTCCATTCCTTTCCATTCCTTTCCATTCCTTTCCATTCCTTTCCATTTCTTTTCATTCCTTTCCATTCCTTTCCATTCTTTTCCATTCCTTTCCATTCCTTTCTATTCCTTTCCATTCCTTTCCATTCCTTTCCATTCTATTTCGTTCCATTCCATTCCGTTCCGTTCCATTCCATTCCATTCCATTCCATTCCATTCCATTCCATTCCATTCCATTCCATTCCATTCCATTCCATTCCATTCCATTCCATTCCATTCCATTCCATTCCATTCCATTCCATTCCATTCCATTCCATTCCATTCCATTCCATTCCATTCCATTCCATTCCATTCCATTCCATTCCTTTCCATTCCATTCCATTCTGTAACTGGCTTGCTTTCTATGAGAGAGAGAGACAGAGAAACACGCGCACGCCGTACGGCTTACAACTATAGCAAAAAGTGTCGTTAAAATTTTTGGTCTTAATTTTTTCCGTCTAGCTCCCTTTCGCAACGCGCGTTAGGGAACTTCGTTCCAAACTCGTAATTTGAAAACTATGTGTGATTGGTTGAATTAATCAACACCCTACCCCATCTCTTATTATGCGTTCCATTTTTGACTCGTCACGTCGGTTATTTCCTTACAAAAACCAGGGATAAAGATTGCACAACATTTACCAACGTGATCTTCAGAAACGAAAATTTCTTGTCATCGTGACACGAACGATTATAAAAAAAAAATCGGCCCACGCAGTTCAATGTCTTTATAATTTACCTACACGCAAGCTACGTAAAATGTATCGATTTTACGCGACTGACCCGTCCCTGAGCGACGGATAGTCCAATAGTATTGTATTTAGACGTATAAACATGTCACCTACGACGATCGATACTAATAAGACAGGAGCCACATGGTGTGGACGAATCGATTTTGCGGGTATCGAGAATTTTTTAAATCATTCGAGTGATCGCCAGATTTTCGCTAAGACATACTAAAACTGTATAAGGTATGATCGTAGTTGCTCAGCTATCATGCTTATTCATTTCAACAGATTTTCTCTTAATTATGAAATATGAGTTATTATCATATATCTGGCAAGAAGTGGCTTAGAACCAGGTACACTGCAAAGAATAGAAATAAGCCATTGCCCAGCACTGGGATAGATCAGATATAAAATAGTAATAATCAAAATTAGCCTGTGATATTCCGAATCTGGAAACGGTTTGTGTAATCTCTGTGAGAGTTGTCCGCAAAGATCACAAGCACTCATATTAACTCAAAAAGGCATCGGCATCGTATCAACTGGAGCCGTGTAATATTTTTAGGGTTCCGAACAAAAAACGGAACCCTTATAGGATCACTCGGATGTCTGTTTGTCTGCCCGTCTGTCACAGCCAGTTAACTCCGGATCCACTGGACTGGTTCTGTTGAAAGGTACATAATATGGACTTCTGTGACTCAACACTCAAACACGGAAGCGTTACGTAAATTATTATTTTTTTAGTATGAGGGTCACTTTTGGGGGTCAAACTAGTTTTTTTTAACATAATTTTGTGACATATGGGCGTACTGTGAGGGTTTAAATAATATGTTTTTCATAATTATAAAATAAATAAATACATTTTGTAGTTATTCAAGAAATTTGAGGAAAATTACCATTCCCTTATAATTTTGAAATTAATCGCCTCGCCTCGGGCAGGCTCACAAACCGTGGTGCGGTGCGTGGTTAACTTAAACTTCCTTTGAATAGATTTAGTACCTAGTTTTAGATACCTGGTTTCGTTCATGGTTTTAAAAATCCAATCAAATTTTTCCTAAGTCTCCAAAAACATTAAAACACTCGTTTAATAAATAATAGTTTTTCTAATAGATATTGATAAAAGAAAAGCTCGGTCAAGAAACATTAAATAAAGGTCGTCAGCTAGAATATAGGCCGATAAACTTACGTAATTTGATTTTATCAGCACATTGACTTTGGGCTTAAATATAAAAAGTCCACTCTTGCATTTTATATCCTATCAAGCGTGGATAAGTGAAGCTATTATAAACGATATCTTTACTACCTACTCCACGCTTTATATGTGGGAAAACTCTAAATATAGGAGCATTACTTCTTCTTTTAAAATCATTGAGTTTTATTCGGTACTCCGTTTTTTATGGTAAATGACACTATTCACTTTTCTCTTCTTACAGTTTGAAATTCACCGCGCTTTATAATAGTAAATTATGCACCGAGGGAATAAAGCAGTGTCTTATGTCACGGGCGTCATATTGAAGCCTGAAAATGAAGTTGCGAGGGTGTTTATTTAAGCGTTTAACTCATGAGCTAAGCGAGGGAGTTAATACAAGAATCCTGAATGCAGCGAGGAATTGAAGCTAGTCCAAGCTAAAAACACCTTTATCCCAGAGGAGCATACTCTATCTACTTTTCATACCTACTGCAAGAAAATTGTTCGCAATTCATGAAGAGAGGTAGCTGGTCGCAAACGGTTCGGTCTCCAAGTTGAGTCCCAAATTCCTATACCTACTCATATTGTACTGAATTTCATTACAACCCGCCGGGAAATAATTACTTCCTTTAGGTTGAGTTTGCATGACGTACATAATTACATAATCCGACCGTTTCAAGCAAGTAGTGTGAAAAATCTTTTTTTACATCTAATGAAATCAAAGGCACACAAAATGACACCTGTTTTGGGAGCATTAATAAACCTTTTCACTTAAGGTTAGCGACAGAATGAATGACAAGGTACTAAGAATCTCCACGACAGTTTTCGCTATAAAACTTTTTTCTTCGGAACTTATATTTAAGTTCTAAGTAGGTAGTGAATGATAAATGGTTGTCTTAGTCTGAGAAACGATACTTGTCCTTACTTAGTAATTTATTCCGAGGAACTAGTAAATAACGTACCATTTAGACGTTCTTTGTAAATTAGAACCCAAGAGTACGTAGCACAACCCCATTCATTGATGCATTTTTTTAATAAGTATGGGAAACCATCAAAGGACTCTTCCTGCTCTGGGTAAAGCAGTAGGGAGTGTCAGACTCTTAATGACTAAAACCCATCCGTGTTCCTCCTAATGCCCTTTGCGTTCCAGGGCCGCGGTGACTCTTTCGAACAAATTCCGCAACCCCAGATTCATTCAAACAAGCATAACTCAACAAACCGTACTGAAGAGCTGTTCTTTTTTCAAGTTTCTGAAGATTTGGACCTATGGTAAAAGCAACTTTTAGTATGGTAAAAGTTTATTTTATTTTTTGTTTGGTAATGGGCTTGCTCTTGACCACAGTCACGCCTGATGAAAAGCGATAGATGAGGTCTATGATGGAGCGAGCGTGCCCAGAAGATGCCTGTTCACTCTTGCTTTGAAGGCAGACGGGTTATATAGGAACACAGACGCCGGCAGAGAGTTGTTCAAAATTTTGTTGAATGTTCATTCTGTTACACATTGGACCTAGGTTTGACGATGAGCTAATGTCGTAGGATAAGTTTGCATTTTTAGACGACAAAACATCTGAAAATAGTGAGTTATGTTTGTAATTAGTCGTATACGCTTGACTCAACCCTGTCACAATTTTACTTTATTATTTCAACGATTTTAGGTGTATTAAATATTAGTTGACCCGCGCAACTTCGTCTGCTGCGCTCCTATTGGCCTTAGCGTGATGAAATATAACGTATAGCCTTTCTCGATAAATAGGCTATCTAACACTGAATCACTGATTTTTCAAATCGTACTAGATTAGCGCGTTCAAGTAAACAAACAAACAAACTCTTCAGCTTTATATATTAGTATAGAGTATAGATTTAGCGTCAATGATTATTCTAGATAATTAGGACCCAGTAAGTTATGTTTATAACAGAGTCAGTGTCCATAAAGTTTTAAATTGAAAAAAGTCTTGAATTCTGTACATTTCAACCAATTTAACACGGTGAAAATAAAAGCGTCAGTGTACATAAAGTTTTAAATTGAAAAAAATCCTGAATTCTGTATATTTCAACCAATTTAACATGTTGAAAATATTTCACCACAATTTCATCACAAAAGCAAGCACAGTTTGACACGAAGAGACTACCAATTACCTCATTTTTGTATGACTAAGCTCTGATGAACCATATTACGTTTGTACATACTTAATAAGAACATAAGTACGCACTAACTACACATGTATAGGCAGTCTATTATACAAACAGACAGTAGATATATCATAGTAGATTATTATTGCTAAGGTAGATTCAATCGACATCCATAATTATTTATTCAGCGAATCGATTTCGTTAAATTGTACTTCGGTCGACTTTGTTTTTTTTTTGGTAACGTTACGCTTATCGATCGGGAACAATTTTGGCTGTCGGAAACATTGAGGTGGAAACGTCGGAAAAAGTAAACGTATTGAAGCTATCGATACATTTTTTATACGTTATTCTGTTAGCTTTGTTATTTTAACTGGTATTTGTTTTTCTCTAGACTACGTAGTGAGTTTGTTCGAAAGGGTCTCCGAAGCCGTGGATCGCAAAGGGGGAGTAGGAGAAACACGGTTGGGTTTTAGTCAGTAAGAGTCTGAGTCTGTAGATCGGAAGGAGTCATTTGATAATTTCCCTTCTTTAAAAAAAAGGAAAACCGGCCAAGTGCGAGTTGGACTCGCACACGAAGGGATCTTTACCATAAACCTTATTTTTTAGGGTACCAAACAAAAAACGGAACCCTTATAGGATCACTCGGGTGTCTGTCTGTCTGTCTGTCCGTCTGTCACAGCCAGTTTTCTCCGGATCCACTGGACGGATTCTGTTGAAATTTGGTACACATATACATATAGGACCTCTGTGACCCAAACACGGAAGCGTTACGAAAATCATTAATTTTTACTTTGGGGTCAAAGTAAAAAAAAAAAAGTTTATTGGAAAATATTGTGTGACATATCAAATGAAAAAAAAATATATATTTAAAACTTTCACAGTAAGCCCACTGTGAAAGTTTTAAATATATTTTTCTCATAATTTTCAAAATTGATGGTTTTGAAGATATTCAAGAAATTAGACGAAAAATGACCATTCCCCTTATCTCCAAAACTACTGAGCCTAAAAATTAAAAAAAAAAAATGGAAATAATAGATCTTTACCTATATATTATAGGAAATCTATAAAAATTCTATAGTGATAACAAACATGTTTAAAAAAAGAAATTCGTTCGGAACCCTTTTTTTTGCATGGGAGTTTTTTATTATTAGTGTTTTTTTTGTACTATAGTTAGGCTCACGCTTGACCACCGAAGATCGAAGATGGAGCACGCTTGCCTACAGCGGCTTGTTTATAGCGGCTGTACGCCCACCCTAACATACGCCGCGTGAGGCTGCAGTAATGTTAATGGTGTGCCGTAATAGAGATAGCGAATAATGCCTAAACCTACTAGATACTACAGAGTGTATTAGAAAGGTATTGTCATATTAATTTTAAAAACTGTTTTTTCCCGTGTTGATGAAAAACTTAGGTAAAGTCATAGACAATTCCCGAAAACTGGACTAGGTTAACGTTTGGCTACCTGTCATACAGAACCTCGGAACACAAGTCTAGGTAAATTCACACCTTTATGAAAATATGGCACGAAACGTCAACATACAGGCCAACGACCTTCACTAGTCCCACACCGTAATTCCTATTACTAAAAGTGTTTCATACCCATCATGTTGTCATGCGACATGCCGCACTCGACATTGCGGTGGAAGTTATGTCGGCACTTCGGACAGCAATCGACAAAATTGCGTTACGGACATAAATTGTAGCACTCAAGAGCTCTCGGCCACATTTACATGAAGACCATCAAGTATTCAATTCACTTACGACACGGAAGTGTATTACACTCGATGGCAATTTATTTGGCTTTTAAAAGCTGTAGTTACAAAGTATATTTGTGTAGGCAGCAGCTTAAATGTGAGTCTCGGCAATGAAAACGGGTCGACGCATGAAAAGCAGAGAATTATCTCTACTGGACACGGAGCGTATTGTGCAAATAATGATATATATGCATTGTAGGGCTGCCGTAAAATGTTTTACGAGATTTATATTTACACAATAAAAACATCTTGTTAACTATAGCACGTCATTGAATCCTGGTCTACATTTACATAAGTAGAACAGCACAATAGGTATTAAATTTCTCTCGCGGCTTTGCTCACGTATATCACACACATTTATCCGGGATAAAAAGCCAACAAAACTCGACAGTATTGAAGCTTGTTTATTTATTTATATATATAAACTATATGTACAATAGTGTTATATGGACTAAATGCAACAAGGCATTCATAAACAATTAATTTTGCCTTTATCGAATATATTTAACTAGCGACCTGCCCCGGTTTCGCACGGGTACAAATTACAAACTAAATCTTCCTCGAGAACCACTCTATCTATTAAAAAAGCCCACATCAAAATCCGTTACGTAGTTTTAAAGATCTAAGCATACATAGGGACAGACAGACAGCGGAAGCGACTTTGTTTTATACTATGCAGTGATTTCAAACAAATATCTCCAAAAATACTTGCTCTTTCAAGAAAAATCGTCTTGCGAAATTCTATCAGGCAACAAAACAAGCTATCATAGATAACACAATACACAAGGTATATCTGATCACGCTCATATCCAAAACAAGATCACACAAAATATATTCCTGGCTACCTTATTTTACATCTCTGCCAAACCCTTTATAGAATTCTAGCGTGATGTTATGGTGTTGCTTATTTCGCCGACAAGCCTGAAAAACATTTTGGGCAGCCCTGCTTGCACCGTACCAATGTAGTTGTAGTAGTATATTGTATTGTATTGATAAACCCAACCAATACTTGTATCACGGAACAGGAGGAACGAAGTGAAAACTTTGCGAATTTTATTTTCCATTCAGACATTGTTATATCGAGAGCTTTATTATGTAACAGGAAAGAGAATATGAAAGTATGTTCTTTTTTACTGCTATTGTTTGGTAAACTAATATGGCGTAGGTGTCTTACTGAAAAGTTATTTACAATCACGGAACAAAAACGGAACCCTATTACTAAGGGCGCCTTCAAATTAGTCGCAAAGTGCCGCGCTGCTGTCGCGCTGCAGCCGCGCGGCACATTGTGTTTATTGATTGTATGGATTAACAAAGCAGCGCAACAGTCGCGCTACTGTCGCGCTGCTGTCGTTTGTCGTTCATACATCATATAGTGTGTGAATGAAGGTTATGAAAGCATCTTATTTCTTAATACTGCAAATTAGAAAATAGTCCATTGTTATCTTAGGGGGAAAGCCGGAAAAGTTGAACGTAAATTTTAATAAAGTAATTTAAAAAATATAATCGTTAATAATCATGTTTACGTAATTTCAATTTGACATCGCATTGTAATTGACTGGCTGTAAAGAAAGTTGGGACATGGTGTTTAACAGAAATGTTCAACGACTTTTTTTATAATTTGACGGCTGTCAGTTGCAAAACGATTCTCCCTAGGTCTGAAAAGTACTTTCAACCCACTCCTCAGGCAACTTCGGGCTTACTTTCCGAGTATGAGTAATGAAGAAACATTTTACCTATACGACGTTCCTTTCTATTACTATAAGAAAAACTTTCCACTGTCCATGCTTATAAGAATCCCCATTTTACCGATGAAAAACTGAAGGTATTCGAGTCTGTAATGAAATGTAACCCCATGGGGGATGGAAGGCAATGATCCCGAATAACACTTTGGGGACCGGACACGAACGGACTTAAGTGAATGGTCATTAGACTGGTTCCTGTCATATAAAATGTAATGGGAGTAGGCTAGTCCTTTTATCACGACTAGGTACTTTAAAAAAGGTTCTCTTGATGCCCGTATTATGTATGGGATAAGTACCGTATTCGTCTAAAACTTCCGAAAGGTTTGAATTAGTAATTTTGTTTGACGATTTTAGGAATCAGTCTGTTGGAAACTGCGCAGTGTGAAATTAAATTCGGTCACACGTTGCTACTGAAAATCGACCCTAAAATGGTTGAAAAAATTCTGTACGAATATTCTCAACCAATTGAATAAGTGGCTACTGTAAAGTTTATTTTATCAAGTAGTTTCAGATTTTTTTTATTTGTGAAGGGTTTGCTCTTGACTCTAGTCTAGGTCAGAGATGACAGAGACAAAGTATGGAGCGAGCTTACCCAGAAGGAGCCTGTTCACTCTACCTTTGAAGAGATTAGGGTTGCAAGCGTTCGGATACACAGACGCAGGCAGAAAGTGACATTGTTTTACTGTGCGCATTATAAAAGACGTTTGAAAATGCTTAGTGCGAATTGGTGGAATAGCAAAAAAATGGTAGGGATGGTAGCCCGTTTTTATTTACACTCGATAGATACCTAACGAAACGGTAGAATTAACGTTTGAATATTGCTAAATTACCGGCGGTGTCGAACTGTCAATCGTCTAATTTTCAACGTTCGGCTTACCACCAAGATTTGAACATCCGACAATACGCTTTTATTTAGGCACAGGTACTTCTTCCCATACACACAGTAGTAGTGCATAATAGGATAACTAAGGCCAACTAAATATGTTGGCCCATAATTTTGCTTCCACTCAGCTTAAAAAATCGAGTACACTCACTTAGAAAACTCTGCTAACTTCAACACACATTACAGCATATGAGATTCTTCACACAATATTTAATTTTAAACCTCCACCAGAACTATATTCACAATAGATTAGGCTCCGAACCTCCCCAAAACGTCACTGTTTCGAGACTACGAAAGTCTTTCGAGAGGAAAAACACCTTCTAATAATGGTAATCACTAACACTGGCGACGTGTGTCAAGTATACCTGGACGTAGGTTGGTTTATGGCGGATGTAAATCGCACGCCACGTGCGATACATCTTTGTAAAAGGTTATCTTCGGAAGCATTGATCCGATTAGGAAAATTCACGTATAGAAAGCTACACAAAATGTTAATTTTCGTAGGTTAATAATAATTTCAGAAAATGAACAGTTCCTGTGAGATAGACTGCGGGATCAAAAGCTAGTTACATCATAAATGGTATGAAATTAACAACCCGGGCCGATAATTTTATACCTACTCGGTTCTTGAAACTTATCAAGAAAACATAAGCATTAGCACCTGCTATTCTTAACACACCATTTAATTTTAAACCTTCACCAGAACTTAACACACAATAGATTAGGCACCGAACGTCCCAAAACTTCACCGTTTCACAACTACGAAAGCCTTTCAGGTAGCCTAACGATCTTCTAACAATGGAAACCACTAACACTAGCGAGATGTGTCAAGTATTTCTGAATGTAGGTTGAGAAATGGCGGTTGTAAATCGGTCACACGTCCATTGGACTGCTTTATAACGGAGTTTGTTTCTAATCAAATAAAGGGTGGTTCTGCAGTACCTACAGTGCAGTTCTTTTTCGTGAAAACAGTGAAAGTAAGTGATAAGAGACATTTATTTTGCAAATTGGTGATAAATAACAGCTACTAGCACTTATGTCAAGCAGTGAACGTCTTTCGGCTGATGTGATGATGATGATGATGATGATCAGTACATATAATATTATAAAACAAAGTCTGTCTGTTCGCGATAAACTCAAAAACTGCTGCACCAATTTTCATGTTGTTTTCACCAATGGATAGAGTGGTTCACGAAGAAGATTTTAGTATATAATAATAATAACTTTATTTCGGATAACACGGATCCAATAATCATAATTTACAATGTAATTGATATAAATAGATATATATATTTTATATAGATAATATATGTATTTTTTAAATTAACATATATCATTTGTCTAAAAAAAAATTAGGGGTTCTTAAAAAAATTGCAGTGGGGGCGAAGTCGCGGGCGAAGTGCTAGTTGAATATATTTTCTATGGAGTAAGTTGTAGTTAAAAGTCAGGTTTCGGTAATATTGAATGTTGCAGTAAAGATACATTTGCTATTCTTAATTTACTTTTAAATTGCGTTTGTTTTTTATTTCTAGCTAAGTAAACAAATCTTGAGTGACTTTAAGGAAATTGTAACAATAGTCATTCCACGAAGGACGTTCTTCACTAGGTTCTTAAATAAGATAAGGTAACTAAATTACGAAAGGTCAACCAAAATATTTACACTTAAATGTTCCTACAACACGAACAATACAGCCTAGTCTTACAACCTAATTAGTTATTTCAAAATTCGGTCGTTAGGATCCTATTCAGTTTATTTAATCCACATCTCAGAATCCATTTCATTCTTAATTAAAAGTGAATCTTTCAGTTGTCCTAAACCTGTACTTTATAAGTTAAAACCATAAGCACACGAGATAAGATGCCATCAAAATACTCTTAAAACATATTCAATAAATAAATAATACGTTTACAAATAATTGAAGTTTACAATAAAACAATCTCGAATTTACTTTAAACATGACTGAGATACAAGCGTTTCGCCTTAGTACGGCAAAAGTGGTCAGTGACCATCATTTATATAGATTCTTAACTGGAAGAGAAGAAAAGTAAAGTCCTTTTGAATGAACATCTATCACGAGCCACAGGTTTTTTTTCCTAATGAAATACGAGACATAAATACCTATTTTATTCCTTGGCTGTCTCGTGAAGAAATATAAGGTAAAGGGCAATCGCAGCTATTATACCTCTAATAAGCTTGTCCACTGAAAAATCTAATTAGTTTGTCAGTCAGATTATCAAAAACTATTTGAAATTCTTAAAAACTGATTTATTACATTAATGGAGACAAAATTTCTGATACTTTTTTTTTTCATGACAAACAAGTGTACTTAAATTGTTGTGGTCTCGAATTGAGCTATTTTTTGGCATGTCACTTAATTTAATATTTCTACACCGGCAACGGTAGTGTATGTGAAACTGGATAATGAATAAGACCTTAATGTACCATATGCTCAGAAATAAATGATCTTTATCTTTATCTTTATCTTTTGACCCGTTTTTTTTGTTTTGTAAAATTACGAAGATACTACTCTTTCAAAAGTCTGAATTTATCACGCCATGGTATAATTTTTTTTTTAGTGCGTTCTGACGTCACTAGCCCCCACTCCCGGACTAAAAAGATTTGCAATTTATTGATGGTGGAAACTAGCCTATTGGCATACTAACATAAAACAAATATACAAGTTGCAACAAATCAACTGCACCTATACACATGCACAGTCGACTAAGTTTTAGTTGAAACGCACTTTTATCCAGACAACTGCCTTCAAGTCCCAACGGGAAGATACTGGGTTTTCCTTCCATGAAACTAAGGGTAAAAAAAACATGCTTTATAATTGGCATGTTAACTTGAAACAAATATACAAGTTGCAACAAATCAACTGTAGCTATACACATGCACAGTCGACTAAGTTTTAGTTGAAACGCACTTTCATGCATACAACTGGCTTCAAGTCCCAACGGGAAGATACTAGGTTTCCCTTCCATATAACTAAGGGTAGGACATACATGTTCCACGCTCATAACACCCACTTTTTTCACTTCATGTAATACGATAAAAACCTAGTTTATTCCTTGAGTTTCTTACTAAGGGATATGAGGGAAAGGGCAAATGCAGCTATTATAATTAATTGGCATGTTAACTTGAAACAAATATACAAGTTGCAACAAATCAACTGTACCTATCTATATACAAGCACAGTCGACTAAGTTTTAGTTGGAACGCGCTTTTATCCAGACAACTGCCTTCAAGTCCCACCGGGAAGATACTGGGTTTTCCTTCCATATAACTAAGGGTAGGAGCACATGCTCCACGCTCATAATGCCTATCGGCCGAGCAAGCGACGAGGGAGCTGTAGGAAAAATTGTATTATCACGTAATCATGACTCTGATTCTTTGGATGTATTTTTTAGAGCTGTCTTGGTTTGCCTTTGGCTTTCTCGCTCATGTAGTCTGGGTATATTTCATTAGTTTAGTTTTTTTGGTATGGATTGTATTATAGTGAACCTTAAAGCAGCAGTCTTAACGACGATAAGAGCTCTTGAGTTGTCAAGAGCGAGATGATATCTCTTATTTTTTGTCTAAAACTACTCAACCGATACAATTTCTATGAAAACTATTTCCTTTCGCCTGTCTATCTACGGGAGCTTATAATTGGATACACTCACTAGATATATATATGGTAGGCGTCAGATAAATGTGCAATAACGGTCATTGACCCATATACGTAAATAAAGTCAAACTTAAAGCTGTCCTGAATCCACTTCTATCCTCTACGTTCTCTAATAATGAAAAACTGTTGAAAATGAAAATTTACTGTTCGAGGATCTACGAAGAGATATTAGAGAACGGTCAATGTCCTTTATTGCAAGTTACATGTGGCGCCTACCATAGTATTCACCATCAGTATTCATGAAACTCAAAAAAGGTCGAATGAAAAAAAGTTTATGAAGTTTCTTATAAAAGACAAATAAGGGTAGAAATATTCCATGAAACAAGTTTCTTATAGCTGAAGCTAACAATAAATATCTCAGTGGGACAGTTTAACACCGTGACCGTATTTACGTCTAACTTTGAAACCAGAACCAATTATTATGTCAATTCAGAGAAAATAAAATGTTGGAAAGCATTAATGGAGGAAATAAGGTACGAATCTTGAGATACAAGGTACCTAAGCAGTAACTCGAAATTGGTAATTACAGTTTTGAGCCGTTTGGGGTCGAAACGCTAAGGTCATGGGGTCCGAGTGCGCGTCTCCTTTTTAAGGACATTTCTCGCCGACTGGTCGACACTTTGCGTGACCAGAGGGCTGGCTCGTTCTTTAAAGAATTAGCATTGCCATTCAACGTGGCAATGCTGCCAGTCTTCTGGGCACGTTTCCGGATGACAGCGATGCGGAAGAATTTTTCGACGCCTGATTGTATTTGGTGTATATTCGTAATGTATATTAAAGTTATTTTGAAATATATTTTATTGAAATACATAAAAAAATATACTCGAAATTAATTGGGGAACTAGAGGATAATCGATTGAAGGAGATTCTGAAGATGTAAGAAAAATAACGTAACAAGCGGTAAAAAATAAATAAAATTTATGGTGTTCTAGCAAGTTGTCCTCTGAAGAAAAAAATATTAATTAGTACCACAGCCTTTAATAAATCCATGACATGATAAAATACCTAAGTTTGGATGGGTACTTACCTCTTTTCACTCATTGTGACCCCAACACCAATACTAGTTCCTCTCTAGGGAATATCAACTTCATACTAACGTTCGATGTGAAAGGAGCGGATCATTCGGTCTCACGCTTGACCATCGTTCAAAATTGTATTACGGGATATCCCTAGGCGTTTCTATGAAGAACTAGTCTATTTTGATCTGAGCTTTCGAATACAGGGCAAGGTTGGTCAGTGTGACAGTTTTAGCAATACCAAATTAGGTTCAAAATCGCTTGAAAATTCACAAGATATCTAACTTTTTACTTTTTTTTTATCTTTATATTTAACTTTTATCTCATATGCTTAGATGGTACTAGCATGTCTGTTTTATTCTATTTATTTCTGATGCATATAATAGTTAATAAATTGTAAATCCGTAATTGGCTGTAAGATCGATTTATTTATTTTAAGTAAAATTGTTAAAGAGCTGTGGTTTTTATGAATAAATAAATAAATAACTGTCTTGAAATCGCCCTGCTCGTACCTATATAACATTTTTCTGTCTCTGTATTGATTGATAGTAATGAGGTTTTTAGTCATCGACATTTGGAAGGATAAATGTTGGTCGGTGGCAATATGTGCAAACGAAATTGTTACACAAGCAAGGAATATGCTCAGAAGTGGGGGAAGTTGGGCTGTTGATGATGTGCCTAATGATGATGATGAAAGTTTATTTTTAAACCATAAACAGGTATTTTCTATCAATCTATATTCGTTGGGTTTCTACCAGGGATGTTACGGAGCTTCGACTCCGACTCCGATATGTCGGAACTTTTGATTGATCTTACACCTCCGGTTCCAACTTCGGTTCCGATACTTTTAAATCGGAGGTTTATTAAATATAATTAGCTACTTATGGAGTCAATTAATTTGATTTAATTATCTAAATGTTATAAAAATGTAGTTTTTTTGTTTGAGACACCTATATCATATAGGTTTATTATTTTTTTATTGAAATTAAAGATGCTGGACTGATTAATGTTTGTACTATTTTATTTTATTTCCAGCCTTTACACTTCTTTTTTATGCCACCGTCTCCGACTCCGCCTGTGACTCCGCCTGTGACTCCGACTCCGACACTGTCTCCGACTCTGATTCTGACTAAGAAAAGCCATATTTTAAAACTCCGACTCCGATTTCGGTTCCGATAACACCCCTAGTTTCTACGTTCCTAATCTCTGAAAGTTCCAAAACTATGAAAAGGTGAGTGCTAAAAGGCTAAACTTTCTTCTTATGTGACGAGTATTAAAAGTTCATAACTTAGATAGATTTGAGTGTAGCTGACCCGAATTACTTTTTCCTCCTTATGTTGAATAAGGAAGTGGTGAAGGGTGGTTGATGTAGGGGCTGTCTTTAGTAACTTTTGACAATCAGACTTTGGACAGATGATTTTTATTTAATAGAGAGTTATAAACAAAAAAAAAGACACTATTGTTTTAATTTGATAAAAAAATGAGCTGATCATATTTTTATTTATTTTTATTTTGAACAAATACACTATACTAACAAAAAAAAAAAACATAGCATCAAAAAACTCCTGAACGCTAACAGCTGGCGAAGTACCTAAGAGACTGGCGGCATTGCCACGTTGAATGGTAATGCTTAGTCTCTGGCCAAAGTAAAAGCCAGGTCTTGGGTCACGGGTAGTGTTACCAGCTATTTTGAAATTTCTATGAGAAGGCTGTGAGCACACGAGGGTTTATTTATATTTTTCACGCACAAAGACTGGCGGATCATAACGTGTTTATCCGAGTACTGTAGATACTAATCGCACTCTTTCAGAAAAATACCTATTAACAATAATGATCTCCTTCAGGTTGTATCCGATAAGACTAACTAATAATCTCTTTAAGAGAAATAATACTTTCGTTATTATTTTCTTACTAACTTATACACATCTCTCTATTATTACCTGTTTAACCAAAATATATCTGCCTCTGTTTTCAGACCATTCTTAAGCACTAAATAAATATTAAGGTCGGAAATTTTCCTCTGAAATACATTCTCAGAGCCGCGGTTTCTTCTTCCCGATCCGTCTATCGTCAACGCGAGCATGGTCAAGAAGCTTGTTGTTTCAGCCAGCGCAGTGTTTGAAAACTAACAAGCAAAAGAGGACGCGATAACAAAAAATAGTGTTTGAAAATTTCATAAAACTTGTTCCAGGTAATACGTGTTTTTGAATAATCGTTACAAGTTTGTAAAATAAAAACACACACTCTTTATTACATTTGTAAGGTTTCTATCAAGATGTTTTATTTACTTTTACAATTAATGAGTACATTATGAACGGCCAAAGTACAGGTAACATTTGTGCAAAACAGCCGATTTTTGGAGGCTCATACTGAATTTATTTCTCCAAATTTTTATTTTTTGCTTTAATAGAAACCTAGATTTAGTGCACAAGATAGATATTAGTTCAAAAAAAAAAAAGATATGTTTCAACGGCGTATAATCACGTATGTGCGTTTGTATGAAAAGTATGACGGATTGGCCGCTCTTAAGAACGTGTAAAACCCACTTCAATTCCAAACTTTACCAGGTTTTCATGTCAAAGTAGAGTTTGTCATATACTCAACATGAAATTTTCAATTCGGTAATTGGAGGTCATTTTATTACTTTTCTTCACTTCTCAAATTAATTGGATCTAGAAATTCGCTACTCGACTCCCGCACGGAACAAATATTTTTATGGCTTGCAGATAGTAAAAAAAATAATTTAAAAAGTTGTTAAATAGTTGTTCCGGGTCTGGCTGTTTGTGTACGTGAGTTTGTATGTTTGTACCCACGATCGAGTAAAAATTAGTAGAGTAGGGCAGTGTTTTAAAATAAAATAAAGTAAAGAACTTACTAGAGCAAGATATTAATGATGTCCTGAAACCTTTGTTCATCAAAAACTCTGAAATTGAAACTCGTCTGTCGATGCACCCATAAAATCAATTCTAGTTTCAGGTTCCGCGCATTTGATGCTACTAACTCAACACTATCAATTTTCACAACGTTATTCTGGCTCTCTGATATTTTCCGAAATACATTAAATAGAGAGTTTTCAGTTGGTACCTACTCGTAGATTTCGTAATATTACGTCAGGTGATGTTGATGTCTCAACTCGAAGAATACCAACCAAAAGGGGACTTATTTTTTTAGTTTGAAGGAAAATACCTACTAGAGGATATATACCTCCCTCTATTAACCAATTCAAACTTAAAAATATGAAAATGAAACAACCTGAATGTACTCGTTATTTTCCTACTTTAATAATAACAGCCGCACGGGTCGATCTTTAAGGTTAAGCAACGCTTGCCAAGGTTGGTCTGTGGATGGGTGACCATCTTAATATACTGAGTTTCCTCCGTGCCTCGGAAAGCACGTTAAGCCGTTGGTTCCGACTGTCATTTGTAGATCTTTGGCAGCCGTTACGGACTGTCAGAAGCCAGTAAATCTGACTCCAGTCTTGCCAAGAAGTACCGTGTTACCCATTGCAGTTAATGGGTTGTAGAGGTCTGGTAGGCAGCCGCTCCACGTAAAACACTGGTATTCAGCTGAATCCGGTTTGACTGGAAGCCGACCCCAATATAGTTGGGAAAAGGCTAGGCAGATGATGATGATATTACAATACAAAAGTTTGTGGGGATAGATATACCTAGATGTTTGCAACTTCTAAACGGAAAAACTACTGAAGAGATTTGGATTAAATTTTGGCTATAGTTTTTAGAGGGGGGTACTTATTACAAGCAAACGTAGTCACGGGAGGCAGTTAGTAAAGTAATATTTTAGGTTTCCGAACATCTTTTTGAAACGGAAACCTTATAGGATAACACTTTTGAAGTTATTCAATAACTTTAATGTAAAATGACCATTACTCTCCCTTTTTCTTCAAAACAACAAAAAAATACCTGCAGAAAACCTATAGATCACAAAAAAACCTTTAAGATGACTCATGTTCCAAAAATGATTTGGTTCGGAACCCTTTGCACGCGAGTCCGACTCGCACTTGACTAGTATTTTTGTTCTTTTACATATCAAGCCTGTTTCTCATCACTTCCAACTGCTAAGCCCGTACAACTGAAAATATTTCCCAACTCTCCAGGGAGAACAATGGTGTCAGTGCCGTCACATGCCAAACTTTCCACAGTCTTTTTTAAGAAAACTCAACCACATTATTCATGGAAGCATGTATATTCCTAAAGGATCGCACGATAAGCCGTCGCATCTTGTTGGTACAATAAAAAGTACGCCGAAAAGATAAAAGGAAATATTCAGAATTTTCTAAAACTACCACGTTGAAATAACTCCGTTACAGCCGCGGGGATACAAAGACAATTATCTGCCTACACAGACAAGTGTTTCAGATGTCGCATATTAAGTTCATGATATTTTCAGAAGGTACCTAAGGGTATTTTTAACGGTTTCTTCCCTCATGGAGTAAGAGAATATAAGAGGGACCAACGGGTCTAAAAATACCACTTTAGCAGAATTATATTAGAATCATAATATTAACCATACAACATCAGTCAAATTTAATTTTCATCTTTATCGCTAACGCATTAGGTTCAAGGTTGATTGGGAAAATTTGACAGTGACGGCTAGCGTGATGTGCTGTCTAATTCTGCTAAAGTGGCGTTTTTCGCCCCCCAGACAATCTAAGGAGCTGCAAAAATCACTTAGCGCTGTGTCCTTCTAAGCGCTTTTTAAGTGGAGACGCTCTTTAGACTATTTTTTTATACCAACCACATTTAGTATTTGAAGTAAAGCTCACTCTCCTGAGACCATATTTTTAGGGTTCCGTACCAAAATGGTAAAAAAGGAACCCTTATGGTGTGACTAAGTCTATCTGTCTGTGACAGCCAGATATCTGAAGAAATACTAGTGCTATGAACTTGAAATTTGGAATAGTTTTAGATGACGTTTGTTCAACTATTTTGCATAAAATGGCACTGTTTGGGGTCGTGGCTGACGTTACCAAATAGCTTGCTTAAGAGCACCCTGACTGGTGCCCAAAAGCGCTATATTAGATTGCTGGCTGCCCGTGACCCAACAATCAACGCTACTAAAACTTAAAAGTGCCAGAGCTCAGGGAAGCGTCTATTTAAGAATGGGACAGGTTACACCAAGAAATGCTGGAAAACTTGATGCTCAGCATGCCCAGGATGATCTCCGCATGTGTTCGGGTCAGGGGACGAGTTATATTATATTAAATATAAACCTTTTATTAATAAATTGTTGTTTAAGTTTGGTTAAACAGTTTGTCTTTCTATAATTCTTGTTACAATTACATTGTGGTTAATCACTCAACTTTTGTTTATAAAAAAAAAAAAAAATTTAATTTCAAACAATGTGTTTCTATTTAAAAAAAACATACATCAAATAATTTTTCGTGATAAAGTTAAATTTAAAAAAATATAACAGCTTATAAAATTACAACAATAGCTACAACCTGGGAGTCTTTAAATCAAGAGTGAATAGGTTATTTCTAGGCAAGCGTGCTCCATCTTCGACCACATCATCACTTACTATCAGGTGAGATAGTGGTCAAACGCGTGCCTATCTAAAGTAAAAAAAAAAAAAAGTGTTCGCAAACTTTTTTTGATGTGTGTAGGACATAATATGGGGTATCATATGAAAGAGCGCTGTTATACATTCTGCTGTGTTCCGAAAGTTTGTGAGGAACACCTGAAAGGATCTTCATGAAATTAGTCTGAAATAACACATAGGCTATATCCCGGAACTATGTTCCCTAGGGATCACACGGGCAAAGCCGCTGGCAGAAACTAGTATCAGCTATAAATCAATACCATACACACACCCTTTTTGGGCCAAATGAAGGCTACATTTTATTTTATCCTTTTGCAAGGCTTACGTAAATTAGTACTGCGAACGTAACAGAAACGCGTGATGAAATATTTCACTCGTTTATATGGAGGTATTACATTTAATAACCTACGGACGTATATGAAGCGGAGGTTTATAAAGCCGTGAATGTTTTCACACACCGATACCTCCTGCGGTAGAGTCGACACGCGAGTGTGATTGTAGTACTTACCTACTGTAGTGACTGAATTATTCGTTTTGCCTTTAAAATTGCCTTCTTAACGGCAATGCGAGATTTTAATTCCTGTTTAAGTCAGGAAACAAAAGAACCTTTTTCTAACAATTCGCAAATTACAAAAATCAAAAAACCCGACTGCAGAAAAGATGATGTTTGATGGTGGAAACTAGCCTATTGCATAAAATCTCCGCACCACGTGAGTCACTGACATTTTGACTGACATGATTGGTTAATATTTCTCCGTTTCTCCGTTCCGCTACCTCGCTCCGCGCAAATAGTCAGGCACCATTAATCTGTGATTGTCGCACCTCTATTTGCTAACGCTGCATGCATACTAAGTGCAAACAGTAACCGAGAGCTTAACACAACAATATCTAGTGTATTAGGTGTAATATCAACTTTGATACTCAGCTTAGTTTTCCTAAGATATATTTGCCGCAAAGCATGTGCGATGGAGGATATTATCTCAGTCTTGGTTGAATTTCCCCTGAGCGCAAGATAGGCGGGCGTAAACGGAAAAAATAAGCACTTTGGCGTAAACTTTATTATATCGTTGTTGGTAACTAGGTAGATGAAAGGCTTCACAAAATGCAGTAAAAGCAATATTATAACCTGGTTTGATATAAAAAATATACACGGTACAGAAATGGTGCATTGGCTTTTGGCAACTTCGTCGAGAATGGAACTTAATTTTAGCTGAACACAATTTTTTTTTTAAGTTTTATGTTTTCTGGTAGGATGAAGGCTGTTCTTAACTTGATCGTTTATTTTTTTTCTGATTTCGGTTGTCAAACCAGGTCTATATAGTTTCTAAATAATGTATTTGGAATTGCGAACGAAGAAACCTAATTTATTGACGTAGAAGAAGAAGAGTTCGACCGGTAATCAATTTTGAACTCTTAATTCAGAAATTAGGGCCAATCTCTGTTAGCATTTTTGCGTAAAAATAATAATATTATATTTTTCCGCAAGGCAGTTTTGTGGCGAACTGTTGGGCACTGGCGACCCCACGGACTTTATCTCCAGGGAGAATTCTTGTTCCTCATTTCCGGCTTGCCTTTATTGGCTGGCCGGGGTGAAAACTGACGAGGAATAGAGCTCCCACCTCTTTCTTGCCTTAATCGGCCGGTCTGAGTGGAGATTCGCAAGAGCAAACGTGCTCGGGAGAAGGATGTATAATCCAGTAAGGTGCTGGTAGGGATCTTGACCGTACTTCTGGGATTGTCCTGGTATACCTCTCCACTCCTCTAGCACCTCAGGATATGTTGCCCCCTTGGCGCTACGTTACTTTGTGCTAGCGACCCTTTTCGGGGGCCCATTTATTGAGTGTGCAAGTTACCCCCTGCCATTTTAAAGCCGTTTTAATTGTCAATGGTCAGGCAGGGGCCAATAGTTCTTCCATAGTAAACGATTATTAGTTCACTAAACCATCCAAACCTATAGCGTTTCATATTATGTTTCCATATTCTGCAATAGTCCTGCTCCAACCGGGGATTGTCCTTGGGTATACTTTCACAGTGCATACAGGGATAATCGTCGGTTGGTGTCCCATTCCATTTGAAATGTCTAAAGAGGCCTCTGCGAGTTAGCTTCGGCCCCTCGTACGCCTACCAAAGGACCGGGTCTCTAGAAAGAGGGACCCGAGAAAGTAAAAAAAAATTTTTTTTATTAAATATGATTTTAATTTCGACCACATTTTTAATGAAGATTATATTTTACTAGCTTCTGCCAGCGGCTTCGCCCGCGTAGTCCCTAGATAAACAGCATATATGTCCTTTCTCAGGCTTTAGACTATCTCTTTACCAAATTTAATTTAAACTGGTTCAGTAGTTTTGGCGTGAAAGCGTGACAGACAGACAGACAGAGTTACTTTCCCATTTATAACATTAGTAAGGATTTCATAAACCTTTTGCCTCAAATTTTTTCATTGTGTCTGTTAAATCCAAAAACAATATTTATTTTTTAACCACACAATAAATAAAAAAAAACAACAACACTGACTTCAATGAAAACGCACATAAGTCCAGTTACTGAAACGAAAAAACGCGCCTCATAAAAATGTATCGATCACTGAACAGTGACGTCATCTTTCAGGCCACAACCTTCAGCTGTCCACCCACTCCCTATTACACGAAGATAATTTAAAACAATTATATTAGTGCGTAAGAGTTATTAGAAATAATTAGATTAATATATTGCCTATGAAGCAACCGGTTCAGTACATAAGTTATTTTTAATAAGCGGCAAGTAAATATTATGCTGGTCACGCGAGTATATATCACGCGAGAGAATTAAATATTTAATAGTTTTTATTTATTCTTGGCGTTATTTGCATTATGGGAAAAGTTCAACGGTATATGTTACCCGATGAAAGAAATGTCAATGGTACTCTCTAGTAACTAGACTGCCCAATCGGCATTTGGCAGTCTATGGGACAGTTTCTTCATTCATGGGTTCTAAATTAAAATTTTATAACGAGAATTTGAATTAATCAGTATTTAAACTAATCTTAAGGGTCGTTTTTAATGTTCCGTACCCCAAGGGCAACCAACGGAACCCAATTACTAAGCTTCCGATGTCCGTCCAATCTGTCTCTCTGTCAGCGAGCTGTATCTCAAGAACCGTAAGTAACAGGTTGATAGTTCAAATTTTCATAGTGTGTTTTTCTATTGTAGCTATAACAAGAAAAAAAAATATTAAAAATTAAGGGGGGCCTGGAAATTTTTAATTTTTAATTCGGATATATTGATTATGATACGGAATCCTTCGTGTGAGAGTCAGACTCGCACTTAACCGGGTTTTTTAAAAAAAAAATTTAAATAAGGATCAAAAAAGCTATATTATAGTTCTGAGTTTATATATATATAATACTAGCTGACCCACGCGGCTTCGCTCCCGTCAACTGGCTACTACCCTACCTACCCTACCTACCCTACCTACCCTACCTACCCTACCTACCCTACCTACCCTACCTACCCTACCTACCCTACCTACCCTACCTACCCTACCTACCCTACCTACCCTACCTACCCTACCTACCCTACCTACCCTACCTACCCTACCTACCCTACCTACCCTACCTACCCTACCTACCCTACCTACCCTACCTACCCTACCTACCCTACCTACCCTACCTACCCTACCTACCCTACCTACCCTACCTACCCTACCTACCCTACCTACCCTACCTACCCTACCTACCCTACCTACCCTACCTACCCTACCTACCCTACCTACCCTACCTACCCTACCTACCCTACCTACCCTACCTACCCTACCTACCCTACCTACCCTACCTACCCTACCTACCCTACCTACCCTACCTACCCTACCTACTATAATTTGAGATTTAAACTATCCTATCTCTCAAGTTGGATCGAACTGCACATGGTGTGCGAATTTTATTATAATCGGTTAAGTGGTTTAGGAGTCCATTGAGGACAAACATTGTGACACGAGATTTATATATATTAAGACTAGCTGACCCACGCGGCTTCGCTCCCGTCAACTGGCTACTACCCTACCTACCCTACCTACCCTACCTACCCTACCTACCCTACCTACCCTACCTACCCTACCTACCCTACCTACCCTACCTACCCTACCTACCCTACCTACCCTACCTACCCTACCTACCCTACCTACCCTACCTACCCTACCTACCCTACCTACCCTACCTACCCTACCTACCCTACCTACCCTACCTACCCTACCTACCCTACCTACCCTACCTACCCTACCTACCCTACCTACCCTACCTACCCTACCTACCCTACCTACCCTACCTACCCTACCTACCCTACCTACCCTACCTACCCTACCTACCCTACCTACCCTACCTACCCTACCTACCCTACCTACCCTACCTACCCTACCTACCCTACCTACCCTACCTACCCTACCTACCCTACCTACCCTACCTACCCTACCTACCCTACCTACCCTACCTACCCTACCTACCCTACCTACCCTACCTACCCTACCTACCCTACCTACCCTACCTACCCTACCTACCCTACCTACCCTACCTACCCTACCTACCCTACCTACCCTACCTACCCTACCTACTATAATTTGAGATTTAAACTATCCTATCTCTCAAGTTGGATCGAACTGCACATGGTGTGCGAATTTTATTATAATCGGTTAAGTGGTTTAGGAGTCCATTGAGGACAAACATTGTGACACGAGATTTATATATATTAAGATTAAGTCTTTACCTATGAAATTGCCGTTCTGCAGTACTGACCATTTCAAATCAAAATAATTTTTGTTTGGCTAAGAATTCAAATTTCAAATTAATTTTATTTTAAAAACATGGTTTTTTTTTTCAAAAGTAGTCATTTGTTTATTGATTAGTGTTACATTTTCATCGCATTTCAATCTTTTTCGTCATCATGGATGCGTTAAAAATTCGAGTAATTATGGAATTTGAATACCGTCGTGGCAGCAACGCGGCACAAGCGGCACGCAACATCAACGACGTTTACGGAGCTAACACTACAAACCAACGCACCACCTGTTATTGGTTTGCTCGCTTCCGTTCTGGAAATTTCGACCTGAAAAATGAACCTCGCGGTCGTCCGAAGACTTTGGTCGACAATGCAGAATTAAAGGCGATTGTGGAAGCTGATGATACACAATCTACGGCTGAATTAGCAGCAGCTTTCGACGTTAGCGTCAAAACAATATTGGTCCATTTGCGTCAAATTGGCAAGGTAAAAAAGCTTTTACAAATGGGTGCCCCACGAACTCAATGATCGCCAGCGCGAAGTACTCGTCGAGACGTGCCTTGCACTGCTCAACAGACACACAAATGAAGAAATTTTGAACCGCATTGTTACCTGCGATGAAAAATGGATTCTGTTTGATAACCGCAAGCGCTCAGCAAGTTGGTTGGATCCTGGTTCAGCACCTAAACAATGCCCTAAACGAAAACTTACCCCTAGAAAAGTGATGGTCACTGTTTGGTGGTCTAGCGCCGGTGTGATTCATCACAGCTTCTTACCAAACTGGGTGAGCATTACTGTAGATGTTTACTGTGAAGAACTGAACACAATGATGGAGAAGCTGGCACATCTCCAACCAGCATTGGTCAATCGCTCGTCTCCGCTGCTCCTGCACGACAACGCGCGACCTCATACTGCACAGCAGACGGTCTCCAAGTTGCAAGAACTGGGATTAGAAGGTCTCCGTCATCCGCCCTACTCACCAGACCTTTTTCCAGAATTTGGATAACTTCTTGGCGGGAAAAAATTCAATACCCGAGAGGCAGTACATAATGCCTTTGAAGAATTTGTTGCCTTCAGCTGATTTCTTTAAGAAGGGCATCAATAAACTGCCACTGCGTTGGCAAAGATGCATTGATTGCATGGGTGATTACTTCGATTAATACAAATAAAAAATACATGAAAAAAATTAGTTTAAATTTTTTCATACGATACGGCAATTTCATAGGTAAAGACCTATCATAAGCTCAGAAATATACATATAGTATTTGAATACAATATTAATTTTTAGATTTGTGGGACAACAAAGTGAAAATTATTGGAGCTTACTTTTAAAATAACTGTATGAAAAATTACTCTCGAAAACCAATAAAAAGAATTTACAACCACAATAAACAATTTCATACAATTGACTTTTACGGCTTCGCGAAATACTCAGCGAGCCAGCAGCTACCCTTATACATTTTTATTAATTCCACGATCGTTATAGAACAATGGCATTCATCAAGGAAACGGGGGAAAACGGAACCCAAATGAAAATATACGGGAGCTCAAAGGATCAACGCAGGAAATATGAGCGTAGCGTTTTCAACAGTTCATCGTCATTCGTGTGGGTAATTTGTATTTTTTTTTCTCCGTAATTGGACGCTTAACAAATTGCCCTCTAAATAACTGGAATAGCCGCGGATATGTAAGGGTTTGTGTACAATGGCGCGCGGGCAAATGCGTTTTCTATTTGGTTGCGGGTTAACTTCACCATGGTAAAGTTATAACGTCCGGCGTGGTAAAATGTATGGGATACAATCAGTGTTTCCGCTTCTTCATATATATTAATACTAGTTGACCCACGCAACTTCGTCTGCGTCACAATTTTCATTACTGCTCCGCTCCTATTGGTCTTAGCGTGATGATATATAACCTATAGCCTTCCTCGATAAATGGACTATCTAACACTGCAAGAATTTTTCAAATAGGACCAGTAGCTTCTGAGATTAGCGCGTTCAAGTAAACAAACAAACAAACTCTTCAGCTTTATATATTAAAGTACGAGATAGATATGATAATAATTGTGAGAACTCAGATTGGACAGCGTTTGTTGCAAACAGTCACAATATTATCTATGGAAGAACTATGCAAGAAAATGCAGTCGTTCGAAAAGAAGACAGCCTTGGTTCAAGTGAAATCAGCTGCAGAAATGGTTGACAAGTCCAAAATATATGGGTTGATCAGTTTCATTGTCTGATAAACCGTGTCACAAAGATTTTTGACTTTTTGATTATATCGTTATTGCTGATATGCAGGTCTAAAAGGCAAAGTCCCACCTCGGCACCCATGAACCCCTCTTGGGCCCCTCCTAGAACTTCCCTGGGACCGTGACCTTGAAGTTTCGCTTTTGAGCGTCGTAACGTTGACAGGTATTTTTTGTCAGTGTCCACAGTTGAAAAATATTATCTACCATAGAATTCAAAGTTTTAATCAGTTTCGCTACCGGGACCAATGGTCCCGCGGGGGTCCACAAGGTTAAACTGAAAAATTAAAAGGTGAAATGTAGTTCTATAGAAAACTGCTGATCTCCAAAAGACTTGAGAAAGCTTAATACGAATGATAATATCGACATAGTACCTACACCCTCTTTTCTAAAATGCGTAATAGCACTTATATGAACGCAGCCCAACAGCCATCACCGGAATTAAAACGTACAAATGCAAAAATATGTTGTTAGCGGAAATGATTGTGTAACGTTTGTTTGGTTGGTACAAGTCGATCCAAATAGGTGACATTATGAGAACGTTTTGTAATTTAGATTAGGTAGGTGAGGAGAGGGGACATTATTGCTTTCTTTGAGGGTTACATTTTATATTCACCTGTGATTTATTGGGGTAATTCGCCCAGTGTTTTTACCCTTTGTTTTTCTTTATTTCATCATCATCATCATCATCTTCCTGCCCTTATCCTATGTTACTTGGGGTCGGCGCAACACGTTTTAATCTTCCATTCTGTTCTATCAGTCGTCACTCTACTGCACTTTGTTTTTCTGAAGTAAAAATAACATGTAACACAAATATCAACAATACAATTTACTATCTATAAGTATGTTGTTGTTTGTTTTTTTTTTAGAGTTGTGCGCACCTTTACTAATCAGCCACATTCCACCGTCTGCACAACAGTGTGTTGCCATCTCCTCACCGTCTTATTTATTATGTTTTACCCTTATGTATTTCGTTTTTCTGTTTACTTATCACGTTTTAATTACTTTTATGCCGCTCCGATCGACGTCATACTTAACGCCGGCTGTCGCTGAAAACCAGCGCTGTAGCTCTGTCTCGCACACGAGTCCCAGCATTATGTTGAGCGATGGCCGTTTTGCGCGAATATGACGCATATCATCCCAATTTTTACAATTTATTTTTATTTAATTTCTATTAAATTTTGATTGGTGTGCTTCATGCTTGGCGCAAATAAACGCTTTTTCTTTCTTTCTATGTAGATAGTGCACATTTTTTAAGGAATTTTGCAACGCAAACCGTTGTTTGAACTGAATGGTGTGAAATGGGTTTTTTTGTTTTTTTTTAATTCGTTGTTTAGCATATACTACTCTGTCAAGAAAGTACCGGGAAAAGATCAATAATACACAAAATGTCTGTTATTCATCCAAATTTATTTTATCACCTTCAAAGTATGCTCCTTTAGAAACGATACACTTGCGCCAACGAATAATCCATTCATCAAAACATTTTTTAAACGCTGCTTCCGGAATTGAGTTCAGTTCTCGCCGCGAATTCTCCTTTATGTCTTCTATCGATTGAAAACGGGTGCCACGAAGTGGTAATTTGAGTTTAGGAAAAAGAAAAAAGTCAGCAAGAGCCATATCTGGTGAATATGGTGGTTGCTGGATGGTATTTGTTGAGTGTTTGGTTAAAAATTCGTTCACAATGATAGCCTTGTGCGAAGGCGCATTGTCGTGGTACAAAATCCAAGAATTTTCTTTCCACAAATCTGGCCTTTTTCGTCGAATTTGCTCTCTTAAACGCCGCATAACGCTCAAATAATATTCTTTATTTACCGTTAGACCTTCCGGTAAGAATTCAGAGTGCACAACACCGCGATAGTCAAAGAAAACAGTCAACATGACTGACTTTTGATCGACTTTGGCGTGGTTTTTTCGGTTTCGGTTCAGTTGGAAGGCGCCACTCCGAAGCTTGTTGACTAGTTTGCATGTCAAACTCGTAAACCCACGTCTCGTCACCAGTAACAATGCGTTTAATGAATGTTGGGTCCGAACTGACTCGTTCTAGCATGTCCTCGGCGACTTTCATGCGATTGAGTTTTTGGAGAAAATTCTGATCTTTTGGGACTAGCCGAGCAGCAACATGTTTCATACCCAAATGATTAGTTAAAATGGTACGGATCGACTCGTGAGATACAGAAAGTTCGGCGGCTATCTCTCTCAGAGTTGAATGGGGATTTTCAGTCACTATTTCCTTCACTTTTGCGATGTTAACTTCAGTTGCCGTTGACGGCCTACCAGAGCGAGGCAAATCTTCCATCACATCTCGACCGCTTTTGAACGCTTTGAACCACTCATAAGCACGAGTTTTTAATAAAGTCGATTCACCGTAAGCCTTCTGTAACATTTTTAGTGACTCCGAACATGAAATTCCATTGGCGATGCAAAAATTATTACAAACTCTTTGTTCGATATTTTTGTCCATTATAAAATTCGCAATACACACTATAATTATATGATATTACTAAAACCAGCACTGTATTTAATATAAATAACAGATGCAACTCAAACTCCGCGCCAAAATGGAAAACAGTTGTGCCAATCTAACAACTACAAAAAAAAAACAAAAATTTGAATTTGGAACCATAAACAAATCATCCATTCCCGATACTTTTTTGACTGAATGTATATCTAAAATGCTTCGTGAAAATATACAGTAGGTATCCAAGCCATGTGTACAAACATATTTTTTCTAGAACTCCTTCCGATCTGGGCGAAGCGGAAGGAAGTGTCAGACTCTTACTGACTAAAACCCAACCGTGTTCCTCCTCATGCCCTTTGCATTCCAGGGCCGCGGTGACTCTTTCGAACAGATTCCACAACAAGATTTAATCTAAAACCATAAATTATCCAATCAAAATATCCATAGTTAAACTTCCCTAAACACTTTGTCAAAATGTGTCACCAATTTCCTTACTTCGGCCATTAGCCTTGAGAACACTTAACTCTTAATACTAGTTATATAGCCTCGAAAAGCCTTCTTCGAAGAAATAATTTATAACAAAATCTTAAACATAAGCTAGGTATTGTTATAACTCTTTCAGAATATGAAACCTTATTGAAAACTTATTATTATTTTATAACTATTATTCTTGTGTATTAACTTTGAAGCTTTGTTCTATTCTTCGGCAGAACATTTTCTGGATTTGAATATTTTGATTAATTATGAAAAATTTTAGACGAATAACTTTAGTACCAATATGCCACATATAAATAAAAAATCTTGAAAGCCATTAAACTGAGATGAATAAATTCGTCAAATGTGATGAAGCTTGTTATACGGATGCAAATATTAGTATTCCAGCTTTGAGATTAATAACTGCACCTTTAAAGAGATTTACCCAAAAAGTACAAATTACGGGATAATGCTGGCCTTCTTTTATGGGACACTTTTATAGGCCAGCATTATTCCGCATTTAGTGGTGGGACAAACCTCTGCTCACGCACAAGCCTAAATAACACGCCTGTTGAAGAAGGGTTGGCTCAGAAGAATCTACAAAATAATAATTTAGAATAAACACATTATGCAAGACGGACGTATTCCATTCGAAATTCAATTATCCTGACCTGTTTAGTACGAAACCTCACTCGCACAATTCAACAATACGCAAGTTATTAACAAGTCAAACGGGACCCGATCGAACAATCAAACTTGAGCAATATGTTCCGAATAACAACTACGCGACTCGCTTCCAGCACTAGCTTCCAGTAACTTTCAATGCATTGTGGATATTTCATTAGTTGACACATCACTCCCCCGGTTCATTAGCACTAGATTAGACTGGAACAAAGTGACTGTTTGACTTTTTAACATAACGGCTCCCTAAGGATTGGAATCCTTTAACAGAAGTGCAAAAAGTTGAGAATGAAGATTGAATAAACACAAGGTTTTTGTTTGAGTGGAATAGGGGTGAACTTCTTTTGTTCAACTATCTAAAGGCATGTCAATAGATCGTGTCCAGACGCTGTAGACAAGTGTCATTCTGTCAGCGGTAGCGTGGCGAAGGCGCTATTCAAAACGTCAAAAATGTATGGGATTGACAAACGCTGTCAAAGTGTAAAGTAAAAAGATGCGCCAGATAAATTTGTAATATTGGCAGAATAGTCGGAACCGGCTCAGTTGCCATTTAACGAAAAAAAATTGCAACAACGGTCATTGACCCACATACATTTATAGCGCCTACCATACATACTGTCTCGTTTGTTGTCTGGCATAATGTACTGAACACTTGAACCTTTTCGCGACTTCAGGATCAGTCCCATAGTAAACGAAATTCATACTGATGACTACATGATCCTTTTCCTTTAGAGGAGCTCGTGGCTAGATAATAACAGCCGCACGGGTCGATCTTCAAGGTTAAGCAACGCTTGCCAAGGTTGGTCTGTGGATGGGTGACCATCTTATCATAGCGAGTTTCCTCCGTGCCTCGGAAAGCACGTTAAGCCTTTGGTCCCGGCTGTCATTTGTAGATCTTTGGCAGTCGTTACGGATAGTCAGAAGCCAGTAAATCTGACACCAGTCTTGCCATGAAGTACCGTGTTACCCAGTTACTGGGTTGTGGAGGTCTGGTAGGCAGCGGCTCCGCGTAAAATACTGGTATTCAGCTAAATCTGGTTTGACTGGAAGCCGACCCCAATATAGTTGGGAAAAAGACTAGGCAGATGATGACTACATGATCCTTTTTGAATTTGCCTTAGGTACTTCTATTTAACCTTGTATATAAGACCAGCTGTTGCCATAACTAAAAGGATTTAAAGGAAATTATTGCAAGAAAGTTGCATCCAAACTTCCTATTACTGGTTCGGGCAACTCCATGAGCAAACATCGGGAATGGTGGAAGTTTCAGTGAAACCTAATTTTGGAAGGGCTACACTATAAATAGGTAAAATATTTCTCAATTATTTGCTTGAGAGTTTCACTGTTGCTTTTTAGCGTTCCGTAACCAAATCAACAACAAACGGAACCCTATTTATTACAAAACCTCTGCTCTCCGTCCGTCCGTCCGTGTGTCTGTCAGCGGGCTGTATCTCAAGAACCGTAATAGGTAGACACAGGCTTCCATACTAGACACGCGTTTTTTTCTGTTTATTGTAAGGAACTCTTCGTATGAAAGTCCAACTCGCACTTGGGCGGTTTTTTTATATATTTTTACTTTCGAAATCACAGAGAAAACTATGTTGAAATTTTAAATAGTCTCCAAAAGCTCATTGCGCTCTAGAATGGTCACTAGTTCTCTTCATTCCGTCGCATTTAATTTCAAAGTTATGAAAATGTCACTGGATCGGTTAAAGGATATCCGAAGATTAATTCCGGAAATCCGAAGCAATTTATTGAATGCATTTCTCGTACCTCAGTTGTAAAGACGATGTTTTCCTTAGTAAAACATAAATAGCTGTATTCAAATGCACATCGAAATGGAACAAACTGAAATCTTCTAATTTCAAACTAAAAAGAAAATTATTTAAGTTAAATCAAAATGATGAAACGAATTCTGAACTCAGGACCCCAGGCTGAGCAGTAGTACTTCATATCATATCAGCCAAATGACGTCCACTACTGATCGTAGGCCTCCCATCAAGTGTCGCCACAAAAACCGGTCTTGTGCGTCTTGCATCCATCGGCTACCCGCGACCCTCACCGGTCCACCTCGTGGGAAGCCTTCCATCGCTGCGTCTTCCGGTACGCGGTCGCCACTCAAGAACTTTTCAGCCTCATCGACCATCTGTTATGCGAGCAATGTGTCCTGCCCACTGCCACTTTATTTAGCGCTACTTCTGGCCTAGTAGTTCCCAATGGCTTCCAAATATCGGTGACATGGAAAGGACATTTGCCGTATGGTGTCGGCCGGTGCCGTATGATGCCATAAAAGAATCATACCATCCCATCACTTCCCGTGGGTGTCGTAAGAGGCGACTAAGGGACTCACCAGAGAATGGGCAGCAGCATTCTCTGTAAAATGCATCACCATACACTGCGATCGCCAACCCGCCTGCCGAGCGTAGCGATTATGGCAAACCCGCCCTTTTGGAAGAGACCTATATCCAGCAGGGGACGTCTTTCGGCTGTTATGAAGATGATGATGATGTACAGGACAATACGCGACGTGATTCAATGAAAAATGCTCTAAAATTCACTTAGGACGGTTAAAAACTTTGTCACATTGCGGCATCGCGCTTATCTGTGGTAGCCTTGCGAGCTCAAGAAAAGTTTTTCAACTCATTATCATAGTTGCGATTGTTCATCAATGAACTTGGACCTTCATCGTAACTTAGACCTTAAGTACATTTGGGGTAACAAAGTCCGGTCACGAACTAGCGGAAATTGCTTGATTTTATCTACAAAAAGTACCAAAGCTCAGTAATATCGCCCATAGAGATCTAGCGGCATCGATTGTGCAAGGTCAGATGAGTTATTAAGTGCTCTGCATGGTGCTATCAAATTATTAACTCACTCGTCATGTTTTTAAGCTCGTGGAGCTCGTGTCTACATAATAACAGCCGCACGGGTCGATCTTTAAGGTTAAGCAACGCTTGCCAAGGTTAGTCTATGGATGGGTGATCATCTTAACATAACGAGTTTCCTCCGTGCCTCGGAAAGCACGTTAAGCCATTGGTCCCGGCTGTCATTTGTAGATCTTTGGCAGTCGTTACGGGTTGTCAGAAGCCAGTAAATCTGACTCCAGTCTTGCCAAGAAGTACCGTGTTACCCATTTAATGGGTTGTGGAGGTCTTGTAGGCAGCCGCTCCACGTAAAAACACTGGTATTCAGCTAAATCCGGTTTGACTGGAAGCCGACCCCAATATAGTTGGGAAAGGGCTAGGCAGAGGATGATAACTCGTCATGTTTTTAAGAAGCAAAACTAATAGATTTTTTTCTAATTTTCATATTTTAGAGCGCGTTCGTATTCGCATTGCAGTCGCAATCTGGATAACATCCCTCATTTCCCTGCATTTTGTGGTGCTTTTAACTTATTTAAATATGAACGCTTTTTAAATTACTAGAATTGACTTTCAGGTACCTAAATGTTGTCTGTGTTTCGTTAAAGATTAATAAGATAATCTTTGAGATTTGGCAGATGATTTGAGTGCTCCCGAGCCGCCATCGAGGTCTGAATCTAATCAAATTAGTATCGAATTTTGACACTCACTGGGGCCAAAATAACCGTCAAATTAACACGAGTTCAAATACTACAAATAAGATTCTAGACGTTTCAAAATTCAATGATTTCGAGAATAAATCTTTCTTACTTGAAAGGTATTTGCTAAACGGGGGTGTATTTATTAAAGAAAATAATAATTACATATTTCCTGAGTATTAGTATTTCTTTCAGCACTGGTTTTATTTTTGCACACATAATGAACGTGCATACAATTTCGCATTATGTCAAATGGTAAAAAATGTCTTCACAGGCTCCAGATTTATAATTAACTTTAGTTTCACACGGCTTAATATGAATTTAAAAAGCCAGAGACAAAATTCTCGTAGTTTTTTAGAACGTTCCAATTTTAATCTCAGTTTCACTCTGTCAAAAATAATTCTGATTTAGCAGACATTGACTACTGGTGACGTGAGATTGTGACTTCATTTTAAATTACACGAATTTGCCTTCAGGTGTTGCATTCTCCCCTACTTTTCGCAACGAGTAATAATCCTTAGGGACAACTCGAACCATACATTCTCGCGTATTAAATCACCATACATAATTCAAATCTAATCCTACCCCTTATGCAAAGTTAATTCTTTCAAAATTATATTTAGAGCATTCGCCAAAAGATCTCTTGGAAACGGATCCGGGATTAAGCGACACGAAACAGAATTAATTACTAGAAGGTAGAACGTATAACTTAATTACGTATGAGGTTGTAAACAATGGTTCCTGTGCTAGATGCCAGGGTAGGAACTGTTGCTAATTGCTACCTAGTTCTTTTATTTTTAGTTTCATTACACAGACTCATGTAAAGAATGTAGTAAATAAGTGTTTGATATAGGGGTGAATTTCTAGTGAGCAATGATGCTCAAATCCGAAACTATGAGGAACATCGGAAAACACTGAAAGGAGTTTCGAGCCTGATGTAGATGAAAACTCAAACTGCATTGTCGGATTAAAAAAAAAATCGATATTTCTAATAAGGAATTGAACCAGTTGACTTAGTATAAAAAACACGTATTATATCATCGTAAAGTGTTGCTACAAAGGATCACATTCTGGAAAGTTATAACAGTTGACTCACGCAACTTCGTCTGCGTCACAATTTTCATTACTGTCCCGCTCCTATTGGTCTTAGCGTGATGATTTATAGCCTATAGCCTTTCTCGATAAATGAGAATTTTTCAAAATGGACTAGTAGTTCCTGAGATTAGCGCGTTCAAGTAAACAAACAAACAAACAAACTCTTCAGCTTTATTTATTAGTGTAGATTGGAAACTAAGGAAAGCCATAATTATGAATACGTAGGATGTGTATACATCCTCTTGACGTAGATAATTGCTTATGAACGGTTCCCTTGATAACCAAAAGCAAACAAAACTACACTTTTACATTTAAAAAACTATAACTTACGTAAAATTTTAATATCATACTCATTCTCATAACACTATTATTCTTATATAAAAGCACAAGAATAAATGACTTTTAAAATGAATTGAAAATTGTGGGAACATCACGAATAAGCGCCAATAACGCAGGAAAGCGCTTTATTACCATCCTTAACTAAAGCTGTTAGCGCTGAAGCCGCTGGAGCGTATACAAGGCTCAAACGGTTTTCATCTCACTGATATTTCGTAGAGGAAAATTATTTCAGTCCAATTGTTGGTTTGGGATTCACGTTATGGTGGCTAATCTGATTGGTATTCTCACGTGATGCACATAGTTTGTCAGGGAAAATTTAATTAATCTTGGTATAAATATCGAGCATAGACGTACTCTATTATCTATATTATCTATAGGAGCTCGTGGCTAGATAATAACAGCCGTACGGGTCGATCTTCAAGGTTAAGCAACGCTTGCCAAGGTTGGTCTGTGGATGGGTGACCATCTTAACATACCGAGTTTCCTCCATGCCTCGGAAAGCACGTTAAGCCGTTGGACCCGGCTGTCATTTGTAAATCTTTGGCAGTCATTACGGATAGTCAGAAGCCAGTAAATCTGACTCCAGTCTTGCCATGAAGTACCGTGTTACCCAGTTAATGGGTTTTGGAGGTCTGGTAGGCAGCCGCTCCTCGTAAAATACTGGTATTCAGGCGTGACTGGAAGCCGACCCCAATATAGTTGGGAAAAGGCTAAGCAGATGATGAGACGTACTCTATTATATTAAATGAATTTTAACAAAGTAAGTCATGACATGTAATTTACATGCTTGCCCTGGTGACAACGTACGTATCCAAGTGCCCACAGTGTGAAACGTTCTTCGTTATTCCGGCCAGCCAATCACAAACACGAAATTCGACAGTCGAAATACAGATCGAGCAATCAACCACCCTAGGGCAAAACTACCAACATAATAATAATATCACTGCCAGAAATTGAGGTTCCAATTTAAAAAATAAAGAGAAATTCGATTCGGAAGCGTTAATGTTTTCCATTTAGATACCTACCTATTCGTATTAATTGTTTTAGTATTTCGTTTGTATATTTATCTTGTTCATTTGAATATTTATTATAATTATATTTATATTGTATGTATAGTTTATAAATATTATTAATTATTGTATTTGAATAATTAACAATCGCTTTTAATTCTCTTTATTGCACCTACGACTATTCTTTGCATCACCCAAAGGTTGACTCCGCCTCTGTGTACATTTTTGTGCTGAAAGTATTAAATAATAATAATTATAAAGGAGGATATTATTCCGAATCCTGTTGAACCTGTACGTGGCCAAAACATCACCTACCCGTTCTGTGTTTTACAATTAAGTATCTCTTCAAGTCAACTAAGCCTTTCATATTTCGGCCAACCAATCACAATTACGAGATTCGACAGCCAAAATACAGATCGAGCAATCAACCTCTCTACGGCAATACTACCAAAATAATAAAAATATCACTGCCAAAAATTGAGGTTCCAATTTTAAAAGTAAAGCAAATTCGATTCGGATGCGACAATATAAAGGAGGATATTATTTCGGATCCTCTGTTACCTGTACCCTCGTGGCCTGTCAGCTGTCGGGTGCACTAACATGTTTTCACGCTTATATCGCTTACGTACTCGTTTATATTGTGAAAAGAGGAAAATAACTGTGATTTGTCTCTGAACACTTACTGTTTATTACTTTTAAAGTGGGTTTGAATTTTGCTGGCTGTGGAAGATGTGGATTTATAAAGTGTAGTGTATTGATCTCTCATTTTAGGCCATGACTAACTTTTGGCCGTGACATCGTAAGCGCATATCCCGTTTTAATTCGTATGCGCATAGGTACATATCCTGATTTTTTCCCGTTCTCGTAGGAATTTCTCGAAATCCTCTCTTAGTGCTCCTCTACACTCCTCAAAGAACCCAGATGCCAAAGTTCAGCTATCTACGACCAGTAATTTCGGCTGTACGTTGCCTGTACTCAGTATAAAACTCTTCTTATACTGATTGACTGACAGGCAACGTCAGTCACTCAGTAAAAGAAGAGTTTTTAAATGTTACCGGAAAATTGCAAACGTCTCGTAAGATTTTTTTTTTCCTAATAGATAGGCACGCATTTGACCACTATCTCACATGATGGTAAGCGATGATGTGGTCGAAGATGGAGCATGCTCGCCTAGAAATAACCTATTCACTCTTGACTTAGAGACTCCCAGGTTGTAGCTATCAGGAAACACAGACTCCGGCAGGAAATTCTACTCCTATAGCTGTACGCATTATGAATGTGTTACCAAAACGTTTTGTGCGTATGGGTGGGAAGGTTGTAAAATATCGCGTGCACATTGGAAACTGTTGAATTGGGCACTTTCCTGATTCATTGTATGTATTGGATTTATTGAATTCAAAATGAAATTATAATTTAAGAACGATTTATTACAATCTTACGGAGCTAGTAAGAAAATGGCGTGTGTAAAATTATTAGCATGAATTTAAAAGATTGGTGAGCTATTCCAAAGATCAAGCGAAGATAATGGCTAATACATAGAGAAGCACGAAAGAAAAAAGACAATGTAAAATGGTCCATTGTCAGGTTATCTAAATATAAGGAAAATCTTTTGTTAAATTGCTACACTAGTGTTGAACCTCTAGGTGGGGCGGTCATAAAGATGTAGGTATTATGTGTGTGATTATAGAATGACAGTAAATAAAACTACGGCACTCCATGTAATCAATTCTGACACAAAAATGTACCAAAGTTCTGCAAAAGCTTTGCAAAGCTATGATAACTGAAATAGGTCTTAGGCTAGACACTTTACCCTCGGAATATTAAACGTGGCTAAAGCTAGGAGGCAAAAGCTAGTGTTTAATATGTCACGTCTCTCATATCTAGAGTTGAAACGTACTCCTTTTGTAGGATTACGTAGAACGTGGCTGCCTGTCATGCATACATGCTTTTGAGAATATACCTATCTACAAATATGTTGTTTGGGTGTAAGCTTGCTTATATCAATATGACTTCTAAATAACCTAACTTTTACAATTTGATAAAAATTATAAATATCTAGAAGCGCGTATAGCATGGACAGGGAAATTTTTCATTGGTCATCGAAAAATTCGCTGTCATTGACATAAGTGCCCAGAACATTGGCAACATTGTTGCATTGAATGACAACGCTGACTCCATGACTAAAGGAAAAGCCATGGTCATGTATAAAGTTGACTGACCGTATACTGATGCTGATGATACGAAAAGCTTGAAAATATCTCTGAAAATACCATTTACATGTTAAGTGGTGGGTATTTTATTTATTTATTTATTAATACTTCATGCACACAAATGTACAGAGGCGGACTTAATGCCATAGGCATATTCTACCAGTCAACCCTTGGGTATGTAGGTTATACGTGCACACTTGAAGTACAAAACATCCAGTAATGATAAGGTATTGTAAGGCACATTGGCCAGCTACTTGCATGACATATAATACTAGTACAAGTTGAAAATATTCGTATTTTTATCTGACCACTCACGGTAGCGTAGGGTGTGGTGGGGTCATTAGACATTACTGCCCTCACGAGAAGAAGAAGAACGTCCGTTTTTTTTTAAATAAAACCTACTTCCAAAAACAACACACTACAAAGTAAAAAATAACTTTAATTTCGGAAGTTTTGAACACCGACTTCGTGACAATTGGCGAAAATATCGCTGAACAAACATTTTTTATGGGATCCCATCATCAGATCCTGACTTATACCTTCCATCATCAGCTCAGCAACATAAGATGATGATTATCAGGCACAAATATCTGAATTGCGTTAGAAAGTTTATGAAAAACATTGTATGTGCTTATGAACGCAACTTCTCTCCAAAATTAATTTACGCGCCCCTACTAGATCTTCTAGAATACCCTTTCTTCTTCTTAAAGTCCCCCGCTGCTATACAAATTACAGACAGAATTCATTCTTTATAAGATGCGCAAAGTCTTACAACAATTTGGTTGAATTTTCTGAACTTGACTTAGGTACTAAGCCGAATGTATTCAATCGAATACTTACTAAACATTGGTTCGAATTGGTTCACTAACTGTTTTTCTTTAGCACTTAACGTTTAACGTTTTTGACTGTATAATATTATTTATGTACAACGTCATTGTAATTTACTTTTTTTATTGTTTGTTTTTTTTTATTTTTTTTTTTCTCTCTATCAAGCATGCTCTTCATATTTAGCTGTTTAAATGCGAAAACATGTAATTGGTTTTTAGTTGCATAATTTGTAGTTGTTAATACTGTTTGTTTTCCTCTTACAATAAAATAAAATAAAAAATAAAATAAAATAAAATTTGAGGGTTTCCCTCGATTTTCATGGGATCCCATCATCAGTTTCTAATTTGGTGACAATGGGACCACCTCAGGAGTCGGTCCAGAATTGGAGGAGAAATCGGTGAACATACATAAAAATAAAATATATATCTACAGCCGAACATAGAACCTCCTCCTTTTTAACCGACTTCTTTAAAAAGGAGGAGGTTCTATGTTCGGCTGCAAGTATTTTTTATTTTTTTGAAAGGCAATTTTGTAACTTAAAGCAGCCATTTTTTTTTGTTTACCTGCCGCTATAGAGGTACATAATCGTATATGCAGATTTTCCAGAATGTAGGTTTCCAAAATACTTTCAAGGAAGCTATCATCAAATACACAAAAGATACCAATAGGTTGTAGAAAGATGAAGCTGAATTTGGCATGTAGGTTCCTTGGGAAGTTTAGAGGAGCACTGAGAGAGGATTTCCTGACATTACTACGGAGACAGAAAAAAACGTGATATGCGCATACGTAGTCGCGTGCAAAAGCTATTTGCTATTTGCCATTTGCTGTCCAGATGGGTTTCAGATTTTGATAAATGTAGCATTTAAAGAAACAAACAACTTTGAGGATTTAACTAAATTAAATAGAAAAGATACTCGTAAGATGAACTATGAAGGAGTAACAATTTTGTATTTATATGTGGAGGCTTGTTAATAGCAATTTAGTTATTATTATTGTCATTATAATGATATTAGTCTGTAAGTCTTCCGAAAAAATAAATAAATAATATTATAAACTTGGAAACGTGAATGTTGCGGTAAATCTTACAAAATACCCGTAGCACGAAGGCACAAAATAATACCTTGAGCGGAAAACGTGACACGATGTATCATTTAATCATCATCTGCCTAGCCTTTTCCCAACTATATTAGGGTCGGCTTCCAGTCAAACCGGATTTAGCTGAATACCAGTATTTTACATGAAGCGGCTGCCCACCAGACCTTCACAACCCATTAACTGGGTAACACGGTACTTCATGGCAAGACTGGAGTCAGATTAACTGGCTTCTGAGAATCCGTAACGACTGCCAAAGATCTACAAATAACAGCCGGGACCAACGGCTTAACGTGCTTTCCGAGGCACGGAAGAAACTCGTTACGTTAAGATGGTCACCCATCCACAGACCAACCTTGGCAAGCGTTGCTTAACCTTGAAGATCGACCCGTGCGGCTATTGTTATCTAGCCACGAGCTCCTACAAAACACACGATGTATCATTTAATAACAAAATATAATAACAAGAGCTGACGCCAAAAAAAAAAACAGATTAAAACCATTACCGTACTACGACGAATGAAATTCGATTATTTAGCTTCACACCGAACCTATAATTTTCCGAGAACTATTAGGCTTCGCTAAAGCCCAATTTCCTAATACACTGTTTCATTTTCCGATAAACTTGTAGGCTGTATTAAAAAACCGGCCAAGTGCGAGTCGGAGTATCACACGAAGAGTTCCGTACCATAAACCGAAAAAAAACCCGTTTCTTGAATGGGAGCCCCCTATAATTTTTTATTCAATTTAATTTTTATCACTTGTTGTTATACCGCCACTAGAAATACATACTCTGTGAAAATTTCATTTGTCTACCTATGGTGGATCTTGAGATACGGGCTGTATCTCAAGAGACTGACAGGCAGACGGATGGACGGATGAACGGACAGCGGAGGCTTAGTAATAAAGTTCCGTTGGTTACCCTTTGGGTACGGAACCCTAAAAACTCGGTGAAACTTTACGTTCGTTGAACGATCAATCAATCATTGAACGGGTTCAAGACTGTAACTACTTGTAAATATTTGCTCGCCTCTGAAAACATAATTATCTACCGCGCCCAGGGCTTCATTCAAGAAAAACTCTTCATAAGAAAGTGAAAACTAGGTCTATAGCACAAAAGTATCACACTTAAGAGTCAGATATTTTTGTGACATAGGTATTAAATATCATCAAAATCGATTGAGTAGTTTAGACACGACATGTAGCAAACACACCAACAGAATTTTCGCACGCGATAATTAGATAAAGTCTATGGCTGCAAAACATTATTTAATTTTAAACTAACAAACAACGAAATTCGATGAGCCACAATATGTATTTCAGACGGATATTATTGAAAACATATCAACAATGTGTATTAATTTATAACGCGTTGAAATTAGCCGAGTTGGAATATTATTGTGAACGCAGAGAGATTATTTATGCCAGCTTCACGAATTTCAAGAAACTCTGTTTATGTTAATGAAATAATGTGAAATATGTATTGTTTATAAAACCAGTATTTTAAGCTGTTAACGACTTTCATTGTATTGAAAGCGGGTGTTGTATGTAGTTCTAAAAGTCGGAAACAATTGGTTGAATTCATAAGTGTAGCGCTAAATCGGCTTGAGGTAATCTTGGACATGAAAATAGACCTAGAATTTAGAAAAAATGAGATTTTATTCGTTTTTCGAGTGTTCAAAATGCAGAACTAAAAAATCTGTGGTGACACTTTTGACGTATGGATGACAAGCCAGACATAAAAAAATACAATGGTACTAAAAGGGTTCCATTTTCAAACGTGTATTTACAGACATTAAAAATTTAAAACAAAATGTAGAGTGCTGGACAAATAAATGTACAACGATAATGTATGGGAAAATGACAGCTGTCACGAAATTTGTGTTGTTCATTTGTCTCATTATTTCGTATGATCCACGGGTAAGTTAGTAAGGCGTAGTATGGCGTGCTATAATGATTTATTTATTGATTACGGCCTTGGAGTTTCTAATTAAAGGCGGAGAAGGGAAAACTTTTATATTGTACCTAAGTACTTAAATTTTTAGGAAAAAAATATGAAGAAATAGCTTTCTTTGATGCTTTGATGTCTCATCTAGTGGAAGAAGATTAAAATCTTTTGGAATACGTTTCAGGCTTGCAACATATAGGATAAACCACGATTCTGATCTTACAAGCAATTTGTTGCCGTCGAGATAATGATTAAGATTTCATATATGTACGAATATTCTTGCACCATAACTCCAATGGCACAATGGCAATGAACAATTTAGGAAAATAAAGTAATTTCCTCGGTATGATAATCAGCTAGCTTAAAAGCCCTGGTTCTTTAGTTACGACGGTATCTAAATATGTATGATTAAATTATGTGAGACAGACATCTTTAGAAATCTGTAGAAATTTCTCTCTTGGAAAATCATAGTTAAATTCTAATTATAACCTTTAATTTATTATTTAGGTGCTTAATTAACAGGAAGATCATTTTAGATAGCAAAATATTTACAGATATAACCCGTTTTTTAAAATATACCGTTATTACAAATATTGTTTATGCACTATCGAATGTTATTCAAAATTTTATTAATTTCGTTTCAACACGCCGAAAACAACCCTACCCCGCTGTCTATTTTTTTAAACATTGGAAGGGTAAAAAATAATATTTAAAACAATACAAAATTGAGCACTTACCTCTCGAAATAATTTTCAGGACGACCACCCGAACGTCTCTACACGCGTTCACTTCAAAAAACTTATTTAACACAACTAAAAAATCGTAACAAAATGTTCACATTTATGTATATCATCCATTTATTTTACCACATCACTACACGAATTTATGAAATAAAACCACGATTCGAAAGAAGTTTCGCTTTTTTACGCCTTCGGTTTCAGTCGGAAATTAAAAATTTACGCCTTGTTCGGGAGACGCGGGAACACACGTCCGTTTCGGAGGGAGTCGTCGACTGAACTGAAATACTACTGAATGCGGGAACGGAACGGTCTAAGGGCGGTTTCATACGTATGATCGTACAATGTACGGTTCATAGTTGACTTAAAAGTGCAAACATTTCTTTTATTGAATGGAATTGTGATGGATATTCTTTTGTGGTGTAGTAAGGGTTATGTTGTTTGTATTGTGGTATTTGTAGTATTTTCTTTTGTAGAATGTGAGAATGTGAGACGGTATCGGTTTGATAATAAAATTGTTGGTGTACTGCTTTTAATATTCCTTTTATGATCTTAATTTTATTTTCGTCACCTTTTCGATTCCTCTGTATTAAGACAAGCATAGTATGCGACTGGTTATATAATATTTAAGAACGTTTTTGACAGTCTTCATTAATGTTCACGCACAGGCAATATTTAATCAGTGTAAATTTTTGTGATGGCTGTACATAGGTCCTACATACCTACGGCACGCAATTTCAGTATCCTTCAAATAAAAATATTAGGTACTCATGCACCAATTTGAGGTGAAAAAATAAACAAAATGTATTTCCGAGTGTGCGTGACTTTTCTGTACCTACCACGCGTGTTTGAATTTTCGAAAAAAAACATTATTTAAGCAGATGCATATTGGTCGTCCACAGGGGCCTCATCAGAATGCTTAAAGTGACTCAAAGGGCAATGAAGAGGGCAATGCTTGGAGATTCCTTGCGTTATCCAATCAGGAATGATGATATCCACAAGAAAACCAAGATTACCGACATAGCCCGAAGGATCGCAAAACTAAAGTGGCAGTGGGCAGGCACATTGCGCGCAGAACAAGTCGATAGGGCTAAAAAGTTCTGGAGTGGTGTCCGCATACCGGAAGACGCAACGTAGGAATACCTCCCACAAGGTGGACCGATGACCTGGTGAAGGTCGCGGGTAGCCGATGGATGCGAGACGCGCAGGACCGGTTGTTGTGGCGGCGCTTGGGGGAGGCCTATGTTCAGCAGTGGACGTCTTTCGGCTGATATGATGATGATGAGATGCTTGTTATTGAGCTAGCAGTGTTACGCATTATGGGGTACATGCAAACGCAATTGTAGTTTTATAGATCGGTCTGTTTTAGTATTGTCCCAATAATTATAATTAAAACCATTTGCGTTTGCAATCGTATTAATTGATGTATGATGAAACTTCTGTTAAACCAATGCTGATTTATTCATTAAAGTATATTGGAGTACCTACATTATTTACATTCATGACAATCTAAGAAGTCGAATCTGACAGCTGACTAGAGAGGGATAGAAGATCGCTTTAACACACGTGAAATAAATCTCATTCGCACTTAGAGAATGAGACTACTACTACTGGTCGTAGAAACCTGTAATTTGACATGTAGGTTCCTTGAGGTGTGTCGGGGAGCAGTAAGGATTACCCGAAATTGTTACGGTAACGGGTAAAAATGGGATATGCAAGAGCGAAGTCGTAGGCAAGCTAGTAGGCTGGTAGGTAACTCATAGTGTGGTTGCACTCATTTCAAGCGGATGGAGCTGAGGGCGGTAGCTAGTTTATAATAAACTTTTTTTAAGGGTCCTATCACAGAATTGCGTTTTCACTCACAAAACTGCTGACTCATCGCGATATGTAGAAATTAGGCAGTTGCAATTACGTTTATTTTTAGGTTCATTGTTAATTTATTTAATGAATATTTATTACATTTTCATTTCTTATGAACCAAGGGTCATTTTGGTATAAATTTTACGTAATAGTATTGATTTAATAAGGAGAAATTGACGGTTAATTTGAGCGATTTTAGTAGTTTTTATGGTTTTGAATGGGATTTTTTTTACGTATATTCCATTCTAGTTGAAATTTCTGAGGCCGCTTTGCACGAAACCATAAGGAATATTCGCAACTTCGTCTGCGTCACAATTTTCATCACTGCTCCGCTCCTATTGGTCTAAGCGTGATGATATATTATAGCCTATAGATTAGAATCTTCCTCAATAAACGGGCTATCTAACACTGGAAGAATTTTTCAAATCGGACCAGTAGGTAGTTCCCGAGTGAACGTTCAAGTAAACAAACAAACTCTTCAGCTTTATTATTAGTATTTATAGATGTTTTATTTTATTTGGTTAGTACAGTAGTGCAAATCCACGAGCTCGAAAACGTGCCGTCGCGCTTTACATGAGAAACATACGCAAAAAATACAGTCAAATAGTAATGGCAAAAGTGCCCTTTTGGATGAGAAATCAAATGACTCCTCCCACTCTGGACGGACCAGAAGGGAGTGCCAGACTCTTACTGACTAGAACCCATCCGTGTTTACACTATGCCCTTTGCGTTCCAGGGCCGCAGTGACTCTATATTTTATTATGGTTAGATTCACCCACTACGTAAACTCACGGCTTGTCCATACCAGTGCGCCCTTCAGGCATTTCCCGTACAAATTATACTAAGTTCAACGAAACACAAACATCGAGTGTTGATTTACAAATATCCGCTTATGTGCTTGTTGTTCCCCTTATGTTAACCTAACGTTAGTTGCGAGAATTTCACCAGTACAAGGAATGTGGGTGATATTAATGACCTGTTTCAACAATGCCGGATAAGCTGCTGTTAAGTTTACCTGTAAGAAATTTTATACGAAATCTGCAGAGCAATTTTTAATACCGTTCATAGTCGTAGGCAATAGGGAATATGCATGCGATTTTTTTATTTGCGGAATGAAATACTTATTAGCTCTAGTAAACAATCATGAAATTATTTTTTAAATACCTTCTTCAGTGAAGAAGTTATAAAGCTTCAAAGATTACAATTAGAAAGAGAAGTCCGATGTAAACTCTGACGTCATCGTCTATGACGCCTATAAAGCCGCCATAGAAAACAGCGTTTTCGCGAGAGGGACAGATATATTTGTTTAAAGTAATAATATGTCCTTCGTTTTTCGAGTAATTTTGATTCTATTTTCACCGTTAGTATTATATTATTGTATATTTTTAGATAAACTGTAGGTATAGATGATAAGCTGCTGTATGCTTTTCATGCATATTCCCTATTAGCGTTTCTTAGGCCTCAAATTTCGTCATTTAAGGAAACACCTAATTAAGTAATTTCCTGAAATGACGAAATTAACTGCCGCTGAAAATATGTTTCACTATTTATTATTTTTTTATATAATGAACTACCTTTTGCCCGCGACTTCGTACGCACACATCCCGTTTTTTTCCGCACCCGTTATTTCGGCAAATCCTCTCTTAGTGCTCCCCTACACTCCTCAAGGAACTTACACACCAAATTTCAGCTTTTACGACCAGTAGTTTCGGCTGTGCGTTGTCTAAGAGTCACTCAGTAACTGAATCATTTTATATATTACGATGTTCGCTTTCGCATGTCAGTCGCAATCTGTACAAAATGTATGAAAATTGAGACACTTTTGACCAACCACGACTCGTAACTTTAAAATTAGTAGAATTGGTAGAATCTCTTTTTAAAGTACTAGAACGGGCGTTCCGATACCTAATCTGTTTTTTTTTTTTTTTTTTTTTTTTGATTTTTCTGGTAGACAGCTTCTGTCCAGGGGGCTACTCTCTAAGCCCGAAGTCCGTATTTTCGGGCTTAGTTACGGGCGTATTCTACTGCGTATCACCTACGGACTTAGGATTAGTCTCGAACCCGAAGTAGGAATAAACGACAACACGAATTGACAGTAGGTAAATGTCTCATCGTGTTGTCATTAATTCTTAGTGGTTAAGTTGTATGTACTCGTATGTATGTAAATCGGACTGGTTTCCGCAACTCCACGACTAAGCGCGTATTTTGCGTGCAGTAGTGGTTAAGTTATACAGAGTAGAATAAACTCGCAACTAAGCCCGAAACTACGGACTTCGGGCTTAGAGAGTAGCCCCCCAGAGCCTGTGTAGATGTGAAACGGCAATCTGAAAGTTTGCACTTACATGTGCTATGATAATACCCTTACAAGAGTGTCAACATCCAAAAAAACATAGGTACACTATTTATCACTACATAGTATAAAATAAAGTCGCTTCCGATGTTTGTCTGTCCCTATGTATGCTTAGATCTTTAAAACTGCACAACGGATTTTGATGCGGGTAGTTTTAATAGATAGAGTGGTTCTCGAGGAAGGTTTTAATATATAATTTGCACCCGTGCAAAGCCGGGGCCGGTTGCTAGTAATTTATATTTGCTTAAGAGTTTGTTTGAACGCGCTAATCTCTGGAACTGCCAGTCTTTTTTTTTTGTATTTGATAGCCACATTTATATATTCTAGGCTATATGAGATATGTGGATATAAAAAGCTAGTCTAATTATAAATAAAAAATCAATTGCCTTTCTTTACACTCGCAAATATTAGAAACTGGCTCAACCGGTTTGATCGGTTCGCTTTTATTTTATTTATTTTTTAGCCTCAATTCCCCAGTATTTTAGGAAAAAAAATATTGTTTATTTTATATTTTTGCCTACATAAGTAATAAGATTTTTTGGGGAAAAAAAGTGTTACAATAAAAAAAATTATTGAACGAAGTTTACCGGATGATCTAGTTTATAACATTTGCAGGTCCTCCTAAAGGGCCAAAAACAGCAGCCCTCTTTTACGTCAATCCCTAAACTTGTTGTCTAATCAAAGCTGCGGTATCTAATCAGCGTTGCCTATATCCGGGCCGAGGCCGGCCACAAACGCCTCGCCGAATCGCGGTCAGATCCCTGGGTCAATTAATAATTCTACAGCACCCATAATTGATTGTTTTATAGCCCGAATAGCCACGAATTGACCTCACATTGGCAATGCAGATCATTTGCAATGTAACAAAGCTTACAAAGGGTTTTACACATGTAACAACTTTTTACCCAGTTGGGTAAAAAGTTACCCTCCTAGGACAGTTGCCTTAGGAGGGTAATGTTCATGGAGAGTAGGTACCAATTTGTTTGACACGCCCTGTGGGCTAAATGGTTGGAAACATTTTGACAAATGAGGTATCTGTAGATTTGTCATCACTCTACCTTTTGGGAGGCCTTCCAACGCTGCGTCTGTCGATAAGTGATCTCCAGAACTAGTTCTCTCCCTTCGACTAGTTGTGCTGCAAGCAGTGTGCGATATTTAATCCATTTCACGATTCTTCTCGTAAATACGCATAAACTCATCTGCCTAGCCTTTTCCCAACTATATATTGGGATCGGCTTCCAGTCAAACCGGATTCAGGTGAATACCAGTGTTTTACGTGGAGCGGCTGCCTACCAGACCTCCACAACCCATTAACTGGGTAACACGGTACTTCTTGGCAAGACTGGAGTCAGATTTACTGGCTTCTGACAATCCGTAACGACTGCCAAAGATCTACAAATGACAGCCGGGACCAACGGCTTAACGTGCTTTCCGAGGCACGGAGGAAACTCGGTATATTAAGATGGTCACCCATCCACAGACCAACCTTGCCAACGTTGCTTAACCTTAAAGATCGACCCGTGCGGCTTTTATTATTTAGCCACGAGCTCCTCGTAAATACGCATAAACTAAAACTCAAAAATAGATACAAAAAGGTGGATGATTCGTATGTTTTCACCCGAAACGATAAAACAAAGCAATTAATGGCGGTTATTTCCACAACCACCCTCGAAGCTTTATGCTAAGTTACTCCAAAATCAAATTAAAATACTCTACCTACTAAGAAATAGAGTTCAAATCGTGTTGACAAAATTAAGATAAAAGCGGATGACATTCTGATTTTTGCATCGGATCATTTGGTTTAACCCTTTTTCAGCAGTGCGTGAAGATGTGTGGGCGCTATGATGCTTGATACTCGGAGGTACCGTATTTATACACTTTATAGCCTCAGTTTTATCCCTTGTTCCGAAAATTCATTTATAAATTCTAAATAATTATAATGATCTTCAAATACCTACTAATAGAGACCAATCGAACAGGTTACTTTATCAACAAATGAACCTGACTATTTAAATGGTTGTCTGTAATAGATGATTCGTATGATTTAAGAATCATCATTACCATAATATCAGCCGAAAGACGTCCACTGCTGGGTCCTGCGTGTGTCGCATTCATCGGACCACCTTGTGGGAGGCCTTCCAACGACGCAGAAGTTTTCGGCCATAAGAATCATACACAAAACTTAAAACACTCACAGAGATATCCTGAACTCTTACAGCTAAGTAACCTTTAGCTTGAGTGAAAACCGAACCGGATGCTCATTTTCTGTTTTTGCTCAAGTCAAAATGATTTAACCACAAAACTTTCAAAGATACGCATACCTTAATAGGCACTGTATTAATGAAAGTGCCAACCGAGCACCTACTCCACAAATACAATGAATCAATATGCCACTCCAAGTCACAATAAATATCACTATTCTGGACGGCAAACTGTAAAATGTGCAGAAACCGCTCAAAGTAATGAAGAGAAATAAGTTTTCCAACTAACTACTCTACTCCAGCTGAGTCGAGTGGCAAAACAAAATTAGTAGAAGAACGTTATCTTCTCGAACAAGACACAGTGAGTTTATTATTTTATTAAAATAAATAATGGACTACTTACCGCATTGAAGTGTTTTGAGTCGTTACTTTAGAAATAGTGCTTAGTTTGCGGGTCAGTTATGTAATGTTTTTTTCTTTTTTTTGTTTCATACACTTTTACAATTACAAAGACTAATTTAAAACACATATAAGAAAGGGTCAAAAGATGAGATAGGAAATTACAGACCCATATCACTCATATCAAATGTATATAAAGTTTTCGCCAAAGTCATTCTGGAAAGAATAGCACAAAAGCTCGATGAAAACCAACCCGTGGAGCAGGCCGGGTTCAGGAAAGACTTTAGTACAATTGATCATATACATACAATCAAACAGCTTTTACAAAAATACAATGAGTACAACAAAATCATCTACCTAGCCTTTATAGATTACTCCAAGGCTTTCGATAGCCTCAAACACGAATCTGTCTGGCAAAGTTTAGAACAGCAGGGCATCGAAAATGCTTATATAAATGTCATCAAAAAAATATACAGCGAAAGTAAAGCTAGGCTCAGGCTGGAATCTACAGGAGATATCTTTCCAATCAATAGGGGCGTCAGGCAGGGTGACCCACTTTCACCTAAGCTATTTACAGCAGTGCTTGAACAAATGTTCAGAAAGTTAGAATGGGAACAGCTGGGGCTATACATAAACGGAAAACGATTGAATCACCTAAGATTTGCTGATGACCTGGTTATACTGGAAAAGGACCCACTAATTCTGGAATCCATGATACAGACACTAGTAGACAGAAGTAGAAAAATAGGCTTAGAAATAAACACAGACAAAACTAAAACGATGACAAACTCAACACCCACAGACATAACCCTCAACGGACAGAAATTAGAATATGTGGAGGAATATACATGCAAAAACGTTAAAACTACGGATGCACGAGGGTACGAGTGCATCCGTAGTTTTAAGTATACTTGTGTCAGATAATATCGCCAAATCATCAAATGACTAAAGAAGTAGACAAAAGATTTTTATTTTTTAGAAAATTACTGGGCCTTGAAGGAGGTCATGAAAAGCAAGGAATTGGGCTTGAAGATCAAAAAGAAGACTTTCGATACCTGCATCCTACCCTGCATTACATATGGCTGTGAAACCTGGGCTTTGACGAAATACCATAGGGACAAACTAGCAAGATGTCAAAGAAGCATGGAAAGAAGCATGCTAGGTTTCAAGCTAATGGACAAAGTCAAAAGTGTAAACATCAGGCAGAAAACAAAATTAACAGACATCCTGTCACGCATTGACCAACTTAAATGGCGGTGGACTGGACATATGCTCCGCTGCAAAAAGGAAAAATGGAGTAAAGAAGTGACAGTTTGGTATCCCAGGGATAGCGTTAGGAAGCGAGGTCGAAAAGCCGAAAGATGGGAAGATGATCTAAAACTAACCTTGAGACCCCTTTGGATGAGAGTAGCGGCTGATAGAAATCAGTGGAAAGAGTTGGAGGAGGCCTTTGCCGTAAGGCATACCGAATTAAGAGACATTTTGTGAAGTCAATAATGTGCACTTAAAATTTACTTTAATTTTTTTGCATTTGTTTAAATTTTATTACATTTTGTGTTCATCTAATTGTAAATTTCGGAAATAAAAGGCTTTATTATTATTATTAATTTAAAAAACAAAGCTAGTATTTTTTTTTACATTTATTAATTGTAAATAATTTCCTTATTCCAGGAGTTATAGAGAGAGAGAGAGAAGTTTCAATAGCAACCCAGAAAGTGAATTTGCTGGTGGTGGTAATATGCCTCTGTTGGCCCATGGCTTTGTCAACTCAGGCTGTATCAGAGGTTAAGAGTTCATCAAAATCAAACAGTGGATAAATATGTTGTTTTTTTTGCCATAGCTATACCAATTTATAGCTGTCGCAATGTACCAATTTCACAATATAATTCAATGAATGAACAAACCTATTACTTTTTACCATTGATTGAAAACAGTCAAGAATAACAATTATTTTAAGGGTAGGATACTTCTGAGCTCGAATCTAGGGAAATTCGAAATCAGGAATGTCCTACCAGTAACGAAGTTCATAAGGCAACAAGCTGCCGGCCCTGAGGTGGTACTCATTCATTATCCCAAGGAGACGTAAACAGCATCAATATTGGACTAGTCGTTCTGGAGATAAATGGTAACATAGATTTGCACAAAAAATGTTTACTGCGGGCCCCCCTGGTGCGTCGTCACCGTAAAACTTATTTAAGAACATGCACCAATTAAACCCAAACCTATCATTGAAAACCGCATCAACTTCGGACTCGTAGTTTTGGAGATAAATACTAACATTTTAAACAAACAAACATCCTCTCACCCCAAAAGTAACACACAGATGGAGAGCAAAGCAGAGTTACTTTTTCATTTACAATATTAGTATCGTTAAATAAATGTTAGCCCCTTTTGTGACCAAAACAAATAAAGGTGAAATTAGCCTCCAAAACAGCTACAAATACAACTTTGATAACACAATTAGTCAACATAATTACATTGCCTTGAAGAATTGGAATCAATACAGTGGTAATTAATTCATTCTAAGAAAAAGCCACACAATAATTTAGCCGAGTGGATCGAGGTTTAACAGAAGAAAGCATCTTAAGGTTCTAAGAAGTCTAACTCTTCTTCTAGTCGTCTGGAAGAATAAGAAGAATATTTGGTACCCCTTCAGTACCTACTTAGTACATATGTATAGGGACATATATGAATATGGAAGGTAATAATCGTAAAATTGCAAATTTTTCTGTGCTTGTTTGCACTATACTCATAAACTGGTTGCATGTGTGAATATAGGTATACACACAGCTTCTTTACATAGTATAAAATAAAGCCACTTTTTCCGTCTGTACGTTTATATATTTTAAGTTACGAAACAGTTAATAGATAGAGTGATTCAATGAGAAGGTTTATATGTACGAGTACGAGTATAACTCGTCCCGAATTTCCTACGGGAACGGCAAAAGTTAGTTCTTTATAAAGATAACACTCTGCTGGGTCGGCTTTCACCAACCTTAATTGACTGGCAGAGAATGCCTAAAGCGTTCAGTCCACCTCTGTACTTGTGTGTTGCAAGAATTAATAATAGTCCGGTCAATTTAGACATTCGAAGGTGCATAAAATCCCAACAAGCTGAAAATCAGTGAAATTGTTCAAAATATAATTATAAATAATATGTAAAAGCTCCCGTGTATGGAATTTTTTTTATTCAAGGTCAAAGGTCAAGAAAATGGGTTTTTCGCGATTTTCAGCAAAACGGTAAGTTTTATCATAAAAGTCAAAAATTTTAGATCACAAAATTATCTATAAAAAATATACCAATACTTTTTTTTATGAGCCACCGTTTCTGAGATATAACGATTCAAAAAGTTATAAAAGTTGTTATCGTCATAATATGCACACATTTCCACGCCACCTATGAGGTAGTGTACTTAGCGCGTTTTTTTAACGTGGTTTCCCCAGTAGGTCTACTCCACGGGTCAGTTGTGATCCTGTTTAATGTGAAACTATTGCAAAATAACGGAAATTTTCAAAGATGGGAAAGATAAAAGCGATGTAAATTTAAAAAAAAGTGGTGAAGTTCATTCGCCTGATTCGTAAGTTTCAAATTCTTCTTGTTCTTCTTCTTGATCTTCTTCTTTTTCTTCGTCTTCTTCTCCTGCTTCTTCTTCATCTTCATTTTGGATGCAAGTAAATTGCGTCAATAGCGATGTATTGCATGACACTTCGTCGGAATCAAACGAATCCTCCATTGTTTGTGATTCAACATTAGAGCAGGACCGGCAATTTGTGCATGCCAGAGAACAGAACAGTCTGACTTTTTTGCAACCACATTTAGCACTGCATCCCTATTTGCAGTTGCAAAAAATTGGGTTCAGCAGTTTTTCCGGCGCAGGTGGGAGTAAAGTTTGAACTGGCTCTAATATATTGTTGACCAACTTCCAACCCCAGTCTGTAGGGCCTAGCTGATAACCAAGTAACACTTGAACTTGGTAATATACCCGAAAAAGATGTTGTTGAGCTGCAACTGAGATTGGAGGAAGACAAGCTAATTGAACTTGTTTTTTATTTTTAGTATTTTTAACGAAACATGCGTATCGATGCTTATCTAAACAGGTAGTTTTTTAGAGGCTCCGTACATAGAAGCAAGTCCAACTTCACGAGCTTTATAACAATTAATTTTATCGTCACCAACGACACCACTCGCAATAGAAACAATTTTGTTAAGCTCTGGGAAAGGCTCATAGGAGAACCAATCTAAAAGTCTTCGTATGTCTTTAGCATCTTTTTTTACTCGTGAATCACTTGCATCAACATGCTGCTCGGTCGTATCCATCCTAACATTAGCGATATCTTCTAATTTGACACAAACTGTATTCATAGCATGCATACTATAAACCCATTTACTTATGACGCTCTCTTTTGCACTTCTCCCTCGAGCAATACCTCCATCTGTCTTCATAGCTTTCATCATAGACTGCTCGATTACTATGTCCGTTGAAGTTCCACAACTTAATTTGTCAAAAAAAAAATATACTAAAATTTAATTTGAAAAATATTTCAATATATAATACATAACAACTTTAGAGATGTATATACGTGGCGTACCCATGCATATTATGACGATAACAACTTTTATAACTTTTTGAATCGTTATATCTCAGAAACGGTGGCTCGTAGGAAAAAAAATATTGACATATTTTTTATAGATAATTTTATGATCTACAATTTTTTTCTTGGGTACTTTTATGATAAAACTTACCGTTTTGCTGAAAATCGCGAAAAACTATTTTTTTTGACCTTTGAACTTGAATTATTTTTTTTCATACACGGGAATGATGGGGAACTTTTAAATATTATTTATAATTATGTTTTGAACAATTTTACTGATTTTCAGCTTGTTGGGATTTTATATACCTTCACTCTCATTTTTTGGTCTAGATTGACCGGACTATAAAGAAATAAAAAATGTTAATTTACAGAGTTAGAGTGTGCAAACACTCATGAATGTTTAATCAATTTTATGATGGGACCTACTTTAAAATGTAGTTGGTCCCACATTCCCATGTTAAACATAACTGTACCTGCATAAGCACATTCCCCTGAAAAAAGGGTCAATGCAACGCAGTCAAAGTCAGTCGTATTTTGTTTTTTTTACCTTGACTTGTGTTTGCTTTTGACTCTAGTCTAGGTCAGAGGTGACAGAGACTAATTCGACGATGAGTGAGCTTACCTAGAAGAAGCCTGTTCACTCTAACTTCGCCTGTATACTGACTAAAGACACGACCAATCTGTTCAGACTTATCCCAATGAGGGCTATCACGTTTGAATTCGCTGCGTAGCGTGAGGAGGCGTTTTAGATGTCAAATTTCAGTTGGTTGGCAATTGACGCGAGTATGTATACTATTTTTTTTTTTTTAGTTTCTCTCTTACTTTGTTAAAATGCGCACAATAACAACTTTGATGATATTGTAGTGACCTACATATTATAATATGTATCACACAATCATAAAACTTATTTAAATTAAGATTAAATGTAAATTATGGTTTGCTCAAAATTAAAATCAAAAATAATTATTTTTAAACATAATATACAAAATAAACTAACACCTAGTAGATATAGAATCAAAAATCAATATAAAATAACTTTTTGTTACTGGCATTCCACATACAAACATTACAAACAGATATTTTGTATTAGACACGCCTGCCGACTACACTATGATTAAGAACCTTACTCGAAAGTGGCGCTAACTAGTGAGTACAAAAACGGTAGCTCATTGCGTTGGGGTCGACATTAGTCAGCCGGATGCAGCTAAGTAGGTATTTTAAATAGAGCGACTACCTATCTACTGACCTGTGCAACCCAGTAACTGGGTGACACGAAACTCCTTGGCAAGTTATGTGTTGGATATTCTTACCTCTGACTAAAGACAAAAACACAAAAACTAAAAATGGCTGTGTTCCCGTCCACATAATTATAACCAGTCTGCCTTCAAAGCAAGAGTGAACAGGCTCGCTCGCTCCATCATAGACCTCATCTATCGCTTCCCATCAGGCGTCATTGTGGTCAAGAGCAAGCCCATTCCTACATAAAAAAAAAAAAAAAAAAAAAAAATACAAAAAGATAGTAACGACTGATAAAGGTATGATAGCCGGAACCAATAATGGCGTAGATAACGTACTTTCCGAGGCATGGAGGAAACTCTGCATAAATGGTCACCCATCCACGGATTGACCTTGGCTAGCGTTGCTTAACCACGAAGGTGGAAACATGCGAATGTTATATTATTATTTTTTTACTATTGGTAGGCAAGCGTTTGACCACTATCTCACCTGATAGTAAGCGATGATGTGGTCGAAGATGGAGCATTTTTTTTTTAGGATGGGAAATCCTCAAATGGCTCCTCCCGCTCTGGGTACAGCAGGAGGGAGTGTTAGACTCTTACTGACTAAAACCCATCCGTGTTCCTCCCAGTGCCCTTTGCGTTCCAAGGTACGGTGCCTCTTTCAAACGAAGTCCGCAGCCCCAGCAGGCACTGGCCCTAGTGGGCCCCGTCTTTTGTGCTGACAGCTCTTTGAGGCACGCGACAGCACGCCGTCGCGTCGACCCGGGCCTGGTTCTGATCTGACGGCGAGCCACCCAATGCTCGCCGTCCACAGACCCGAAGATGGAGCATGCTTACCTAGAAGTAACCTATTCACAATGAGGACTATAAACTACTAAAGACGTAATACAGTTTAATAAAAGGCATTACTCCTTGATACGGCTCGTATAGTGAAGAGGTTCCTTTCTCTGGAGCCCTAACCACTGCCTTGGACCCTGCTCCCGACACTGTTTGCTACTGTTTTTTTTTCAAATGGTTTTTTAATGTGTTTTTTCTTTTAAGATATATTTAAAAATTAAAATATTTATTTAAATAAACGGAATAATCATTTAAAATATTTAAGTCATCATTCAAACTTCTACGACTAGTTTCAAAGTTTTACTTGACTTGTTATCTACATTATTTCTGACATTCGTGAACATGAACAGCTCATACATTTTTAACATGAGTAAGGGTTACGAGAGTGGGGTTTAAGTTGCCCCTTACATGAGGATTATTCAAATAACATGCAACTTAACATCTATAAGTGGCCTTCGAAATAGATGATCCGCATAAGTACCTAGATAAGTTAGAGTGGGTTCGGATACGATTATTGCCCGTATAGTTTTAGATTGTTCTTTCTGCCGCAGATTACGAGCACGGTAGTGGCATCCAAGACGAGTAAATGATACTATTGTATAAACTTTAAATAATCTATACTAATATTATGTATGAAGCTGAAGAGTTTGTTTCTTTGTTTGTTTGCTTGAATGCGTTAATCTCAGGAACTGCTGGTCTGATTTGAAAAATTATTTCAGTGTCAGATAACCCATTTATCGAGGAAGGCTATAGGCTATATATCATCACGCTAAGACCAATAGGAGCGAAGCAGTAATGAAAATTGTGACGCAAACGAAGTTGCGTGGGTCAACTAGTTCGTCATATTTTCGACACCTTATATTGTTATAACGGATAGCCTTAGTCTATACCTGAGGGCCCAGCACAAATATTTTTAAAATATACTTGACCGTACGTAACGTAAAATTTGTCCATATCTTCAATACTCGTTTTGCACATAATATTTATTTGAATTAGATACCATATTCATTGATTCATTTTTGAATGATATTAATATTCATCATCATCTGCCTAGCCTTTTCCCAACTACATTGGGGTCGGCTTCCAGTCAAACCGGATTAAGCTGAATATGATAATGATATTAATATTGTTTGTCCCACATTACTAACAAAAATACAATAAATATAAATGGAGTTGTAGTGTTTCACACTCAAAATTCACTTACGTTAACGTTACTACCTATACTATACGTCAAAATATTCGTGCCAGGCCCTCTGATGAGCTGATACTCTTTTTAACATACTTAGTAAATGGTCAGGTTGGCATAGCACAATGAGTTAGAGATACTAACTATGCCTATGCCTCATTTAGACCCTATCTCTTCAAAATAGATATTGGTGTAACAGGTAGACAGTTACAACGAACAAGAGAGTTATACCAAATAGCGACCTCGTGTAAGGAATTTAAAGTCATCAATCTGATTTAATCGGTTAAGTTGGCAAAACTTACACGTGTTGCTAGGGAGATGGCTGTTTCTTCTTCCTAGGCGGAACATTAGGTGGTGATGATTTCCGGTTTAAGGGGAATGACAGTATGTAAAAGTCATCTCATCTGCCTAGCCTTTTCCCAACTATATTGGGGTCGGCTTCCAGTCAAGTAGGGTTTAGCGACTGCCTAACAAACCTCCACAATCGATTAACTGGATAACACGGTACTTCATGGCAAGACTGGAGGCAGATTTACTAGCTTCTGACTATCCGTAACGACTGCGAAAGATCTACAAATGACAGCCGGGACCAACGGCTTAACGTACTTTTCGAGGCATGTAGGAAAGTCGGTATGTTAAGATAGTCACCCATCCACAGACCAACCCTGGCAAGCGTTACTTAACCTTGAAGATCGACCCATGCGGCTGTTATTATCTAGCCACGAGCTCCTCGACAGTATGTAAAAGTATGACTTAGAAAAGTGCGGGCTCTGAGCCTAATCTTAATAAATGATAATTTAATATTGGTATTTTTGCAGGAGTTCAAGACCATCCCAAAATCTTACAAGCAACACGACATACCACGTCGAACGCGCCACTAATGCTGCGTACAGACTGATGAAAGGTAACATGCAATGTAACGTGAATGGAGCATTTAATTAGTGTGGACGCAGCGCGAACACGAACCGAACATGTGCCTACTCGCATCTGTGATCATTCGTTTTACAACTCATACACGTTTCAGCCGACCTCCCCGGTCCCTGAAGTGTCCAAACGTCCTGAACGTTTGAAACAAACTTATTTTATGGGTAAAACTTTGTTGCAACTTGCATCCGAACAAGTTTGTCAAGTACGACCGATGTTATAAATTTTTGTTGTGGGCTTGGAGGATTTTTTACTCTATTTTCTAAGTTTGAATTGTTACAAGTCTTGTTACAGGCTGAAATTGGCTAATTCGAAGGGGAAATAAAAGGAAATATTGGGTAGGGAACTGTTTCAAATTATGATTTTTATTTGAAGATCTTCACGTCGAGATTACATATTGCTTTGCGAGTAGTTTGAGCCAAGGCAGTAAGTAGGTAATGTGTAGTAACTGGCAAACAGAATTTAGGTTTAAGCAATAAAAAATAGTACCTACATATTTTTTTATTTATTTATCATAAACTTAACACACACAGATGTGCAGAGGCGGACTTAATACCTTAGGCATTTTCTACCAGTCAACCTTTGGTCCAACCCAAAGATTGCACTAACATTTATATTTAAATAAAATCCAAAAGTCTTAAATCACATTAAACTTAATAAAAAATTGGAAACATTAAAAAATAAGGTTTATCCTGGAACTTAGGTAGGTACCTATGTGTCTCTTTTATTTACACGAGATCTATATCTTTTGTCTGTTTCCTCAGCGAGAAAATAGTCGATAGCTGATCGCTTCCTCGTCGGCGGCAGTGAGACAATTGCCTTACCTACTCGGTATTAAAACATGTGCATTTGCATTATGGTTAAATAAATAAATTGAATGAGCTGATCATTATTAAATAATTAGCACATTCTAAATTCAAACCCTCCATGGAACATTTGTATTTAGAATGCACTAATCAGTTTTTAACTTTGTGAATGACTTTTGAAATGCAATGTACCTACATTTATATTCGATACCTGTCTGTTCACACTGCTGGCGCGGACTCTCTTACCACTAGATTTTTGTAGCAACAAAAGCTATCGATAATACTTACTCAGCTATACTCGTTCGGTAACGCTCGCTTGGCGTTAGCGGTCAGAAATCACGCCAAGAGACCAAGCAGCGATCATTCAGCGCTCTACTTCTAGTGCGAATCTGAGTGCTAACACATTTTGAATTCAGCGCTTCGTAGCGCGTGCAGGTTTGCACAGGAATGTTTCTTTCGGGCGGCCGGAGCGAGTGGTGCGAGTAATCCGTAATTAAAATAACCGAGCGACAAAACTATCAGAACTACACACTCGCTTCTCGCCAACTCGTGACTAGTTTCTAGCTTTACTCGCTTTTCGCTGATCTTCTGTGGTACCTGAGCGAGCAGAAGATTCGTTATGTACATTTTCATGGTTTGATTTTTTTAAATAGGGCTGATAGAATTAGTAATATTAAACAAAAGTTGCAAGGCACATTTAAAATTTTAATTTTAATTCAAAAATCATTATTTCTATACCTACACTTTGGGAATTATGGTATATATGGTAATAATAATTTAAGATCTAGGTTTCTCATTAATGAAGGTGTGGGCATACATACTGCTCGCAATTATTTTATAATGAGGAAAATGAAGCGGGGAAATAATGCCTACATACAACATACACGTCATGGAAGCGCGAATGAAGGTGCGGGATGTGCAGGAAAGTGTATAAAAATAATGTAGGATTGAAAAAACTGGCCAAGTGCGAGTCGGACTCGCCCATCGAAGGTTTCGTACAAATTCGTAGCTAAAAATTACTTTAAATAAAGACTATATTTTTATGACTTATTTAAAAATGTATGGATTTCAGACTTTTTCGTATACGTGTACCTAGTATAAGACGGTATTGCTGGCCAAATTAAGGTCAACGGGAAATACTCTATACATTTTTATTCCCTAGAGAGTGTCGAAATATACGTTTTTAGCGGCATAAATGGCCGTATCTTTTTTTCACGTTAACTTACAAAATTGTTTTTTTTTCCACAGCTGCAAGGGGCCGTAGATCTGAGTATATGGTTTTAATTTGACTCGATACATCCATGCGTTCTCGAAATAAACGGTCTTGACAGACGGAAGGATAAGGGTTCCGTTTTTTTCTTTTGAGGTATGGAACCTAAAAACTGATATTCAGCTGTATACGGTTAGACTGGAAGTTGCTGCCAGAGGCACAGGCCCCGAAACGCAAATGGCATTAGGAGAAACACGAATGTGTTTTAAGATAGTAAGATTCTGACACACCCTTCTGCTCCACCCAGAGTGGAAGAAGTCATTTGATGATTTCCCATCCTTAAAAAAAGACTGCAACCAGACCCAAACACAGCAGTGAAAAGGCAAGGCAGATCTGCAATTCAGACTATTGCATCAGCAGTCGCTACCAGTCAGACTGCGGATAATAACTTCGACGTCATATTTTGAGCAGTATAAAATATTTACATTGGCTACTCAATAATATTTGAGCGAGCTGTCAGTATGTTTGTGATAATAACCGATTTATAACAAAAGCCTTGTTTATACGGTTGTGCAGGTTTCGTAGTTAACGATTGACTTCTGAAGGATTTATCAGCTAAACTGATTCAATTGTTGACTTTCACCTTACGTATTTTGTGCTGTAATGTTCTATGAATAGTGCGTCTGGATATTTTTGGATCCTTAGATCTGTTTTTGGCTTAGCGTGACAAATAACTTGGTCTGGTGAGTGACTCACGTGGTGTGGAGATTTTATGCAATTCCATTGTAATGGAAAGGTACCCTTAGGGTGCCTTTTAATTACAATAGAATTGCACTCATTACATTATAGTGTCTGTGCACGGGTTTTAAATATAAAATATTAAGCCTATTTGTTGTTTTTATCAAAGCATACACCTAATTATTAAGTATCTCTTTAAGTCTTGGTTGTCTTTTGCAATGAGAGGAGGATTGATTATTTGAGTGTAGATTACAAACTTTTATTTATTTATTTAACACTTTCAGCACGCAAATGTACAGATGCGGACTTAATGCCGTAGGCAATCTCTACCAGTCAACCTTTGGGTGATGCAGAGAATAGTGATAGGTTACAAACGACATTTTTTTAGGAACAATATAGAAATACAAAAATATTATTTTAATTTTGTTTTATTGCTTAAATAACTATGGACTTATTAATAAAGAATAAAAGATCACAGATTAAGACAGCGCAGATTTAATAAAAATCTTTCGATGATACCTATGGTGATGACTCGATCCGGGAATGTTTTCACAGCCTCGACTGAAACAAAAAGACAATATTTGTAATATATATAAAAAAAAAAAAATTGAGTTTCTAGGTTTCAGACAGTAAAGTAAAGATGTTATGATTTATCCATTATTGGCAACAATATAGTCAAATGTAGGCTAACTTTTAATTAAAACGAGAAAAGGACAAACACAAACTTGTATATTGGTACGTTCTTCTTCAAAAAGGATCTGACGAAATCCTAAATTCAAAATGATTTATTTCACTGCCTGCACTCTTCTTTCGTCATTGCCGACGTCTCCAGAAGCCCAAATTTTACTCAAATGTTTGCTTCGATTAAAATCTCAAATCAAAATTTAATTGAATTTACATCTTCACTAATCTTAATATATATAAATCTCGTGTCACAATGTTTGTCCTCAATGGACTCCTAAACCACTTAACCGATTATAATAAAATTCGCACACCATGTGCAGTTCGATCCAACTTGAGAGATAGGATAGTTTAAATCTCAAATTATAGTAGGTAGGGTAGGTAGGGTAGGTAGGGTAGGTAGGGTAGGTAGGGTAGGTAGGGTAGGTAGGGTAGGTAGGGTAGGTAGGGTAGGTAGGGTAGGTAGGGTAGGTAGGGTAGGTAGGGTAGGTAGGGTAGGTAGGGTAGGTAGGGTAGGTAGGGTAGGTAGGGTAGGTAGGGTAGGTAGGGTAGGTAGGGTAGGTAGGGTAGGTAGGGTAGGTAGGGTAGGTAGGGTAGGTAGGGTAGGTAGGGTAGGTAGGGTAGGTAGGGTAGGTAGGGTAGGTAGGGTAGGTAGGGTAGGTAGGGTAGGTAGGGTAGGTAGGGTAGGTAGGGTAGGTAGGGTAGGTAGGGTAGGTAGGGTAGGTAGGGTAGGTAGGGTAGGTAGGGTAGGTAGGGTAGGTAGGGTAGGTAGGGTAGGTAGGGTAGGTAGGGTAGGTAGGGTAGGTAGGGTAGTAGCCAGTTGACGGGAGCGAAGCCGCGTGGGTCAGCTAGTATTTATATAAGGAAAGATTTTTTTGTTTGTTTGTACTGAATAGGCTCTGAAACTACTGGACCGATTTTCATATATTTTTCACCAAAAGAAAGCTAAATTATCAGGAAGTAACATAGGCTATCCCAAAATCCTATACGAACGGGAAAATGCGAGATATGTGCTTACTAAATCGCGGGCTAAAGTCATTATCTTATAAATGGAACCATACAGGTACGAATTAAAGTTCACTTACTTCAGTTCCAGCGTGAATAGCCAAAACCATGTCGTACTCGTTGGCTCCTAGAGAGATGCTGGCACGTCCGTCGTTACCGACGGTAATGCGCTTGCCGGTACAGGTACTGCCACTCTTCTCGCCCGAGATGACGTCACAGTAGGTACCAGCAGGCAGACAAGTCTATAAATTGATATAAAAAGGTTAGTTGTTATATCAGCCGCTGACGTAAAGGATGGAAAGGGTGGCAAGGTAAACTTTCTATTAACACTTTTGAACAAGATTCATTTTTGATTGAATATCACAGCTCTATGGAAGTGATTCTAAAAATATAAATGCAACTAAACAGCTTTCCAATTGGACTGATATTTGTAGCAAATATGAAAATTTACAATTACAGAACATCATCTGCTGATCACTCTATGTAGAAATCATGTCTCATTTGAATTAATATAAAATACTATTTAGATCTTTGGCAGTCGTTACGGATTGTCAGATGCCAGTAAATCTGACTCCACTCTTACCAAGAAGTACCGTGTTACCCAGTTAATGGGTTGTGGAGGTCTGGTAGGCAGCCGCTCCACGTAAAACACTGGTATTCAGCCGAATCCACTTTGACTGGAAGCCGACCCCAATACATTTGGGAAAAGGCTAGGCATATGATGATGATAAGACACTATTTAATAGAATAAATAAATCTCTGTATATAGAGCAACTTTATAAAAACAACCGAAGGTTCACACTAACCTGAAGAGTCTGGTTCAGGTCCCAGTAATCGTTATTGAAAGCAACGAAGCCCTGGTTTCCTCTGCAGAAGGCGATCTGGTTGCTGCCATTGTCCCACCAGTTGGAAACAGCGGTGTTTCCAGCGCGGTTTCTGAAGGCAACCATGCTGAAGATTTGACGCCAACGGTGCTCGCAGATCCAGCCATTACCGCAAGAATTGTCCTGGGAGAAGAAAGTAAGAATGAAGAATGTGATGTTAACAATTTCCTCCTGGAAGGGAATCCTGGAAGAGGACAAAGAGCTCAAAAGGGCTAAAAATATCGCAAGAAAGTACATAACCCAAAGGAACATATTCTAGTGAGTATTACTACTAAGCTCCTCACAGAAATCATATAAATAAACTAAATAGATCATATATTTATTACTAAATTTTGATGATATTAGTGCTAACTACTTTAATTTTAAATGTAAATCTTATACTTACAGAGTTAATAGAAGGAGAGATGATGTTGCCACTGTTGTCCATTGGGGGACCAGCTTCAGTGTTGTGGAAGTCGAAACTGCTCATCAGCTGAGGCCAGCCATGAGGATGGGCCAACATGAACGCGATAGCACCCTTGTATTGCTTAGATTGTTTGTAAGTCAGAATGTTTCCACCAGCACCGTGACCTCTCTGGTTGTCGTGGTTATCAATGAAGGTAAGAGCATCATTGTGAGCAAGAAGACCCCAGGCAGTACCCCAGTTGGAGAGCCATCTAAGTTGGTTGCCGCGGTTGAAGGCTCGGCTAAGTTCCAATCCGAATTTGAACTCGGTGACTGCAGCCAGAGGAGTATATTCGTCACGGGTGATGGCCTCGCCTCCGAGGTCAATGACTTCTTGGTAGATGTAAGGACGAGCACCGGAGGGGAAACCGTGGGCGGTGTTGAGGTTGTGTAGCCTGTCGTAGATGACGCGCAAGTCTCCGGGCCACATGTGCTTGGCGGCGTCAATTCTGCAGAAGAAAAGTAGATTTTAGAAGATGAAGTTTTATTTGTATCTCACAACAATTCAGTCAAACAATAAGAGACTAGCGAGTATCTTACCTGAAACCAGCGACACCCAAGCTAATGAGATGGTTCATGTAGTTCACAATCATTTGACGCACGTATTCTGTACCCTGGTTCAAGTCCTTAAGACCGGAGAGCTCGCAGTTGCGTACCTGAAATATAGAGTTATAGAATAAGAAGCATATATAAATGGTATAAGCAATTGCAATTATGTATAGCTAAGGCTAGCTTTTATAAAAAAAGTAACTGTTATAGAAAATTATCATGTGACTGTTGAATATTCAACTAAATGCAGAATAAGAGATAGATCAAATTAAGGAAATGTACATAGTTTGTTTAAAATCATTAGAATATACACATTTGATCAGAAAAAAAAAAAAGTGTTTTCATAAAGACTTCTTAAATTTGCTTTGAAATTACGGAAACCCTCAAAAATGATGTAGAAATAGAAACATACCCTATCAGGGCAGCATCCGTAGTCACTGCCAGAGATGACACATTGAGGGAAGTTGAAGTCGTTCCTGCCGTAGGGAACTGAAGGGTAGTGCCAGTTACCGAAGTTAGCAGTGCTGCCACCAGTACCAGTGTTCTCATTCCATGTTCCGGTCATGTGGTTAATGATCGCGTCTACGTAGATTCTGTGGGAGAAGCAGAAGAGTTTGACTAATTTGTAAACTAATAAATTTGAGCTGACGAGCTCAGTTTCTGTTCTAGTTGGAAAATCTTGACAAATATGATGTGTGAATTTTGTGAGGTTATGCTAACTTTAAAGTAGAATATTATACGTTTATTGCACGGGCAGCAGAATATTGACTTCAGTAATTATCCAAAAGCTAGATGCACGAAAAATTTATCAATCTCACCTGACACCAACATTATTACATCTGCGGACCATGTTAGTGAACTGTTGCTCATTTCCGGAACGGGTGACCAGGCGGTAAGAGATGGGCTGGTAGCGTTCCCACCATGGGCGTTGATGCGACCAGATGATCAAGTTCTCATTAGGAGGGGAGATCTATAAAGAATGGATGCATTGGTTAATCCCGGAAAACAATTTGATTATGTGTATTCGAGGCATTGATATCGTTATTGGGTTGTAGAGGTCGGATATGCATTTGGTTTTTCTGGAAGTCGATCCTATCATACTCGTACTTGGCTAAAGGCTAGGCTGAAGATATCACGATTGATTCACGAAATCAACCATCATACATTGGACTGAAGGAAATTTCTAGATGCTTTGTTGCCAAAAAAAATTAATAGCTTAACTGTTATCATATAAATTATATCAGGTAGGTAGCTAAATCAAAATATTAATGTCATAGTGATTATCTTCATATTACCTATATTTACCTACGTGCTGTTATTCATTGAAGATAGGTTATCATAAGTTAAAATTTAGACCAATACAGGAGACGCAATAAAATTTTAGTATTGGGATTTATTTTGATATCCACTACCTGTCTTATTTTGACTATTTTGTTCCGCACTAATATGACACTAAATAATGTTTTACTTAAAAATAGCAATCATAATCTAACGTGAACAGATTGCTATTACACATGGCTAACTTTATTGTCATTCTGTATTCTTCTCCATTAGTGTCGTCTTTCTAATGGATACTGTGTTACCCAGATATTGGGTTGTGGAAGTCAGATAGCCAGCTGCTTCGCCTAAAATACTGGTACTCAACTGTATCCGGTTTGACTGGAAACTGAACCCAGTATAATTGAGAAAAGGCTTGGCAGAGGATGTTTTACTCCGTTAATAATATTTAATTTTTTTTACCTGGATACCACCGTAGCCTCTGGGTCCAAGGAACCTCTCGCACTCAGCAGCGATGTCGTCCCACTTCCACTCAAACAAGTGGACCATGGTTGTGCGGCCGGAGGCATAGTGAGGGTTCTTGTAGGCCAGAGCCACGGTCAGGGCCGCGAGGCAGAGGATGAGACGAAACATCCTAGAACACAGAAGGACAGGTTAAATGAAGGCGTTTTGGTTGGTGAATGAATGATTTATGCTATTTAGGTATTACATGGTGGTCGGATGGTGGGGTGATTAAAAATATTTGTGGGTAAATTTGGGAGGTTTAACCCTAAAAGAGCGCTCAAACTAATAGTTAACAGATAGTTCAAATTTCCAAATTAATTACTTCGGAGAGTCAACGCTCTACAAAACAATTAGGCATTTCGCACTATGTCATCTTTTGTAGGTGTCTACAAAAGATGACCTAGAAACATAGTGCTAAATGCTTAGATTGTTGCCAATATTGACATTCAAAATTGATGATTTTTTTGTTCCAGTAACTACTCGTATTATGCCAACAAATGTAGGTATGACTGTACATACTAAATAGCAAAACTTCTAAATGTAATAATGCAACAAATCTGTCTTTTGAAAAGTGATTAATTTCATTAAAGAGCACCAACCTATTTGATAAACTAATTAAAAGTACAATTCGGTGTACTGTATCTATAAGTCCCCAAGACTAGGACTCTCTAACCTCCTCTTTTTCACATAACTCGATTTGTTCTTGTTTTCTAGAAGCGACATAGACAAATGGCAACATCCTTTCTTTGTCCAGTCTTAATATTGTGACTGGACAAACATATTTTAACATATTCTGTACACGATATTCAAACAAGACGAAGACAACAGATGAAAAGACTATTGTCAACAGGTTGACAGCATAATCTACTAGAACTAAGTATAATGATTATTGGGTCCTACAGTAAAATGATGTTATGTTAAGTGATCTTTTCATATTGACGTGACGTTGATTCTACATAACAAAAGTTTAAAAGGCAGAATGATTGTTCTTCTCACCTGACAATATTGAAGAGTAAATAATATAGTTTTCTATTTTTAGTTTTACTTTAACACTTTAACTTAGAAGCCGCACTACTCAGGTAACTAATTTTGTCTCAAAAAATAATAAGCCACATTTTTATTCGACTATGGAGAACTTTTGATTGACATTACATATTGAGCATTGCCGGCAATTGTTTTAAAAACAAACCAACAGCTCTATTTAGTTAATCAGTTTCTAGACTGTTCGAAATATTAACCATTTTACTCTAATTTAGTATTAAATAATCATAAAAATAGGAAACACCGAAACACACATTTTTTAACCGACTCCTTTTTAACTTAAATAACTATCAATTCACAATTTCACACAAATTAACTCAGTGTAATTATTACTTTGTATCACTGCAAATGAATCTCGAACAAGCTTCATTTGTTTCCGATAACGCAGAACTACTCGTATTATTGCTAAAATTAAATACGCAGTTCTGTTCAATCATCTACATACAGTACAACTATTTTTCTTTATGTCTCTCGGCAATCTTCGTGTTTCATCGGTCCTCGGATTTCTATCAGTTGCCCTTTGAACTTGGTGCAGACCGGACGCTCTCAATCGACTTGGGAATATCGAGTTGTCAATACTCTTTTAACTTAATGTTATTTATTTAAAAAATGGCAGAAACTTCTTTTGTAATCGGAAATGAGCCCTTTGCACTTGATGCCGACCAAACGCTCTCAATCAATTTGGAAGTACATAATATATAGAGTTGTTAAAGCTCTTTTAATTTAATGTTATAAAAAAAAGATAGGAGAAACTTCGTTTGTATTCGGAAATGCGATGATTGACGAGGTACATTAAGAAAACAGTTGAAGGTAAGTACTGTACGTACGTTCCAAACTCATATTCATATAAAAGTAAAGAGTTGTTCTTAGTATCTGGCTGCAATTCTACAGGTCAGGTTACTACTTCCGGCACTTATGCGATGTGGAAGGGGAGATCAGAAGAAACACGATTGAATATTCTTGAAGGTTCACTCACCTTGTGAATTACACCGGGGTGCACTACCACTGAAGATTAATGAATCTGCGTTGGCCCTCCTACTGCGACAATACTTTATATACCAAGAGATAAAAACCTCAGTCAAAGATTTGATACAATATATTATCTTTTTAATTACTATTATCTTAGATTAAAAGGTCCGAAAACAAAAATAATCTCAAGATGTTGTGGAGCGATAATTTTTTAGGTAATTATTATTAACTGAAATTATATAATTTTGTAGTAGAAAGTTCGAAAATCCATTTTAGCTCATTGGCTTGCTTGATAAGAAATGCAATGAAACGACTTCTATTATGTAAATGTTAATCATGTTTACTTCAAACTTGACTGTGATGACTTGATGTTATGTTTGAGTTATGAACATGCAATTTTTACTATTGAGTAGCTAATACTTCCTGCCCTTATCCCATGTTACTTGGGGTCGGCGCACCTACCTGTCGTCAAACTATCACTAAATCCCTTTTTTTTTTTTTTTTTTTTTTCTTTCTCATATATCGCTCCTCACACAATACATACATCATTTCTTTGGCCTTCCTATCCCTCTCCATCCATCTACATTTATATTCATTACTCTTTTCGGTACATGTGTTTCATCCCTCCTCTTCACACGACCATACAAACACAAGCGATTCCCTTTTAACTTTTCAGTCACTGGCGCCACTTTTAAACTACCTCTAATGTACTCATTTCTCACTTCATCCATTCTCGTTACTCCACACATCCATCTCAACATTCTCATCTCCGCTACATGCTATCTGTTTTCATCCGTCTTTTTCAGATCCTAACATTCTGATCCATACATTAAGACAGGTCTTATCACAGACTTGTAGATTTTGCCTTTCAACTTGAGGGGCATCCGTAGGTCGCAAGTTGTTTCAGTGAAATGTCGCCATTTCAGCCATCCTGAGTTTATCCGGTGCGTTATGTTTCGGTCTATATCGCCATCGCCCATATTGAGTAGCTAATATGATGGAGAATAATTTAAAGTAATAAAAAAGGTCAGTGATCTTATCGAGAAGTTTTACGATTATTGTAAAAATTTATGAAAAAAAAAACACATTCCTGGTTAAGTATTCAGTATTTATTTATTTGTTAACATAGATAAAGAAATACAGATCTTATGTTTGATGAGCACTATGCTAAAAACATGTTTATTTTCAATTGAGGGTTTTACACTATTTTCATTTTATGAGGACGCCCAAATTACTTCCAATCATTATGAAGTTAGTTTCATCGCGATAAATCGCTTATTTTAAAAGTTACACATTTTCAGGGTTCCGTACCCAAAGGGTAACCAACAGAACCCTATTACTAAGCCTCTGCTGTCTGTCCATCCGTCTGTCTGTCAGCGGGCTGTATCTCATAAACCGTTATAGGTAGAGTTGAAATTTTTACAGATTGTGTATTTCTGTTGTCGCTATTCCAACAAATAATAAAATAAAGGTTTATGGTACGGAACCCTCCGTGTGCGAGTCCGACTCGCACTTGGCCGGTTTTTGTTTACACTGGGGTCACAGTAGGGAAAGGGTAAAAAAATATATTAGATTTTTTAATTACGATATCCGTCGATAAAATTAAGCATAGTTTCCCTAATTTTCGTATGTGCACATTATAAAAACTCAAACGGTATTATATCCAGTAGTTTTGTAAAAAGAAAATTTAAAAAAACCGGTCAAGTGCGACATAATAGTGGACTGTAATAATGGGTAAATAACTACTCATTATTAAAATACACTATTATGCCGTTAAAATCATGCGAAATACTCAAATAAAACATGTATTTCCTTTAATTTTAAATATATTTTTTTTTTAATTTAGAGCAATACAAACTCTGTTAGCATTTCAGGTGTCTATCGAGCATAAAACCCCCTATTAATAATTTAAATTTACTTTTATTATTTGTTGTTATAGAGACAACAGAAATTCACACTGAAAATTGAAACTTTGTAACTATTGCGGTTATTGAGATATAACCCGCCGACAGACAGACGGACGGACGGGCGCTTAATTTTTTTGGTTACCCTTTGGATACGGAACCTTAAAAAATCAAACCATTATCATAATCTTAATTTCAGCCAAAATACGTCCACCACTGGACATCGGCCTCCCCCAAGCGTGATTAAATCAATTACACCTGAGCTTGTCCTTTCAGAACTATATCGGTCTCATCGTAAGTTTCTGATTCGATCTCGCAAGAAGCTTCAATCATAACAACCTCGATTGCTACTTGGTCAACGTAGTGGCATATTCAAAGTTGTTTCCCAGTGGGGTGATGACAATCTGGTCACTTTTAACGCCACCAAAACACAGGCATGTGTTTTTACCGCAAAAAGGAGTCGTTTTGACCAAGCTCCTACTTTTCGGGGTGCATCTGTTCCTGTGACTGATCGGCTCGAGCTGCTAGGCATGGAATTGTCATCCAGTCTCAACTTCGGCGCCACCATCGAGTACAAAGCCCAAACTGCAGCCAAAAAGCTGGGCGTCCTAAATAGGGTGAAGCGATACTTTAGGCCTGGACAGCTTTTAACCCTTTACAAAGCACAACAAGTCCGATCCTGCATGGAGTATTGTAGCCACCTTTGAGATGGCTTAGCTAAGTATCAGCTTGCCGCGCTTGAATCGGTGAAACGCAGAGCTAAGAGGCTCATCGGCGACGTAAAACGGGTTGATGCTAAGCTACATAGCTTGGCTCATCGCCATAAGGTTGCCTGCTTGTCGGTCTTCTACAGATTGTACTTCGGTGAATGTGCCCAAGAACTCCACGACCACCGGTCCCCTTCTACCATCGGACATCCAGACGCACTGCATCTTACCATCCCTACCTTGTGGCTATTCCACCAATTCAGACTAAGCGTTTTCAAACGTCTTTTATAATGCGCACAGCAAAGAAGTGGAACTCTCTGCCTGCGTCTGTGTTTCCAAAAGCTTAGAACCTTAATCTCTTCAAAGTTAGAGTGAACAGGCTCCTTCTGGGTAGGCTCGCTCCATCGTAGACTTTGTCTCTGTCATCTCTGACATAGACTAGAGTCAAGAGCAAACCCATTACAAAAAAAAAAGTAACGTAAGGATAGGATTGCAAAAAAAAAAACTATGTATTTCAAAGACATATTATTATAAGCAGTATGTAAGTATGTTTTTATTACTTAACAAAATAATTTTTAGAGGGTACACATTAAAAATATAGACATGCATTAACATAGATTTGATGAACTGCTTCGTTTACGATCACAATAATGACCCCAGGTCATCTAAGCTTCTTCTTCTCATCTTGTGCGCGGTAAGGCTTCTTATCGATAAGACTGAAGCGCCGACTGAAAAGAATAACATAATAATCAATCTAAACAACGCACATGGTCAAGATAGCAACCGAAAAAAGATTATATCTTTATCAATGATTGTGAAATACTAGTAGGTACCTAAATGACGAATTAGTATCAGAACAATCCATCAATGACATGGTTACTGCATTATAAAGGAAATCAAAAGATCATCATAAAAAAGATGGCGATATGTCTAAAATATTCCAGATTTAGTGATTTAAATCATAAAAGTTACTATCGAATCTCATGGGACTAAATTATGAATTGGTTTGGAAATGCTCGGGATGATAGGCTGTCAGTGGTTCAATTTCTGGTTACCTAAAATAAGTTCGAAAAACATTTGACCGAACTTTATTTCACCTAAAACTTTCAACTATTATCGTTTCGTTTTTTTTTACTTCATCGAAGAGACCTCTGCCACTGTATCAATTGACCTATTATCAATTCGATTGTTTTCGTTACTCCGACATTTCATTTGGTCGAAAAACTTTTTACCGAAGTTACACTTAGCCGAAATAACATTTGTTCGAAGTATTATGTTTCCGAACATTCATTATACCACTGTTTTAATTTAAGTGGTGTAATGTTGGTGTGGTAGTGATGGTGGTGATGGTAGTGATGGTTAACAAAAGTGGTTTAAAGTCCACTTTGCTTGAAACAAAGATGCTTGCTTCAAGCATACAGCCATGCAACGTGCAAGCAGGCATGCAGCATGCAAGCAGGCATGCAACATGCAGCAAGCATTGTTTCTTTCACGGCTCTGGCGCTGCGGGATTTGGGCGGCCCCACGCGCGCTTATCGTCGCAGATTGGTTTTAACGCTCACCACCGCAGCTTCGGCTTGCTGGCCGGTTTGGCCAGCAAGCACCTGTTATTGATTTGCTCGCTTCCGTTCTGGAAATTTCGACCTGAAAAATGAACCTCGCGGTCGTCCGAAGACTTTGGTCGACAATGACGAATTAAAGGCGATTGTGGAAGCTGATGATACACAATCTACGGCTGAATTAGCAGCAGCTTTCGACGTTAGCGTCAAAACAATATTGGTCCATTTGCGTCAAATTGGCAAGGTAAAAAAGCTTGACAAATTGAAGCAAATGCCCCACGAACTCAATGATCGCCAGCGCGAAGTACGCGTCGAGACTTGCCTTGCACTGCTCAACAGACACACAAATGAAGGAATTTTGAAACGCACTGGATCCTGGTTTAGCGCCTAAACAATGCCCTAAACGAAAACTTACCCCTAAAAAAGTGATGGTCACTGTTTGGTGGTCTAGCGCCGGTGTGATTCATCACAGCTTCTTACCAAACGGGGTGAGCCTTAATGCAGATTTGTACTGTGAAGAACTGAACACAATGATGGAGAAGCTGGCACATCTCCAACCAGCATTGGTCAATCGCTCGTCTCCGCTGCTCCTGCACGACAACGCGCGACCTCATACTGCACAGCAGACGGTCTCCAAGTTGCAAGAACTGTGATTGGAAGCTCTCCGTCACCCGCCCTACTCACCAGACCTTGCGCCTACAGACTACTACTTTTTCCAGAATTTGGATAACTTCTTGGCGGGAAAAAAATTCAATACCCGAGAGGCAGTACAAATGCCTTTGAAGAATTTGTTGCCTCCCGTCCAGCTGATTTCTTTAAGAAGGGCATCAATAAACTGCCACTGCGTTGGCAAAGATGCATTGATTGCATGGGTGATTACTTCGATTAATACAAATAAAAAATACATGAAAAAATTCGTTTAAATTTTTTCATACAAAACGGCAATTTCATAGGTTTCGCCTATTATTTGTGATAAATATTCCGTAAATGTTGTTTCGGTGTGGTGAAAATATGGCAAATAAATCATTTGGCAAATGAAAAAGTTCAAAAGAGGTTTCGGCCAATAACAAGAAGTTATTATTTGAATCGGCGAAATATAGATCTTTAAAATAATACCTATGAAACATGATACTTAAATATCTTAAAATATGTCAAATAATGCATATAGCAAATAAGACGTCGGTCAATAGTTTTCGGTGAAATGAAATTCGAACAAAAAAAAATCGAAAAAGCGATCGATTCCCTCAATTTCTTTACGTACATCTGTTCCAACATGTATAGCAAGATACAATTCGTCTCCAGCTCCAGATAGATCAATTTGTGCTTGACCTGTACTTGATACAGTCACCATCTTCCCTGTGCACCCAGTTCCTTGCACTTGTCCTGATCTAATGTCACAGTAGATTCCAGCAGGGAGTCCGGTCTGTAATTTTGATTTCATAAATTATAATAGCTTCTTGTATCTTGAAACAGTTATTTCTTTAACAAGATTTAATTTCCCTTCAATAATTTTGTCTGTCGGTATCGCACTACCCTTTTATCGAATTTTGGAGTACTTACCTGTAGCATTGTGCTCATTGAGGTTCCTTCTGTATTGAATGCAATGAAACCTTTATTTCCCAAACTAAACGCAATTTGATTGTTACCATTGTCCCACCAGTTTCCAACTTGAGTTTTATGGATTTCATTTCTAAATCCGACCATTCTTGAAACAGTACTCCAGCGATGTTCGCAAACCCAACCTATATTGCCAGATTCTTTTATGCACTGTCCGTTCTAAAAAATATAATAATTAAGTATTAGTTTATGTAAATGTGTATAATTATCACGTCTGTGTTTCCAAAGCTTACAACCCTAATCTCTTCAAAGTTTGAGTGAACAGGCTCCTTCTGGGTAGGCTCGCTCCATCGTAGACTTTGTCTCTGTCATCTCTGACATAGACTAGAGTCAAGAGCAAACCCATTACAAAAAAAAAAGAAATTAAGGAAAAGTAAATTGAAAACTTACTTCATCGAATTGCGGACTGTGAATATTTCCGATAGCATCAGAGGGTGGGCCTTCGTCAAAGCTTTCAAAATAAAAACTGCTAGTTATCCTAGCTTGGCCATACGGATGTGCTAGAAGAAATGCTAAAGCTGGCTGAAGATAAAGAAAAATTAATTTCAGATTACTCTACTTCTGATACTCTGCTTTTGATTTTAATCCATCATCATCAGCCTAGCCTTTTTTCAACTATATAGGGGTTGGCTTCCAGTCAAAGTCGATTCTTTGTTGGTGATGATAATTTTAATCCTTCACCACCAACAAAGAATCGACTTTAACAATAAAAAGGTTGAATGGAATTTAAACTTTGTCTTGTGTAACATAGCATTTTGTTGCAAAATTTGATAATTATCTCGAAATCTGGACACAAATGATGGATTATCTTCGAGATTGTACCACGTGTTAAAATCGCGGATATCCATTCATATATATAAAATTCTTCCGTTGATTGAGTGACTGACAGACAACGCACAGCCGAAACTACTGGTCGTAGAAAGCTGAAATTTGGCGTGTAGGTGGTTCACTCCGTAGGGAACCTACATGCACATTTCAGCGGAAACGGGAAAACACGAGATATGCGCGTATGAAGTCGCGGGCAGAAGCTAGTTACTTATATTCTTAATAATTATGATCTTGATAAAAGCATCCATTTTTAGGGTTCCGTACCCGAAGGGTAAACAACGATACCCTATTACTAAGCTTCCGCTGTCCGTCCGACCGACCATCCGTCCGTCCGTCTGTCTGGTAGCGGGCTGTATTGCAAGAACCGTAATAGGCAGACAGTTGAAATTTTCACAGATTGTGTATTTCTGTTACCGCCTTTTTGAGGTTTCTATTATTTATTGATTAAACTATTTTGACAATGATACTCCAAGAAAAAAAGTCGTAATTATAATCCTTCAAACATTTTTGTTTCAGAGCTAAGAGTAAATTTACCTTATAAACCGTTTCATTTTTATACGACAATATTCCAGAAGCGCGCTGTGTGTCATGATTGTCAACGAAAACCACAGCGTTCTCACTGGGCATCATATCCAGTGCTGCAGTTCCATATGTGCTTAAATTTTTCAAAGGCTTTTGTCCTGAGAAAAATTTTGATAGTTCGTTGCCTGCCTGGAAGATAAAATTTATAGGTATTCAGAAGTATTCAATGTTGAATGAGTAGGGAATATGCATGCGATTTTATTATTTGCAAAATAAAATTCTTAATTGCTCTAGTAAACAATCATAAAATTATTTTTTCAATACCTTCGTCAGCAATGAGGTTATAAAGCTTCAAAGATTACAATTAGAAAGAGAAGTCTGATTTGAACTTTCACGTCAAAGTCCACTCAGTTGCCTATACAGTGCCATGAAAACAGCGTTTTCGCGAGAGGGACATTTGTTTAAAATTATAATTATCTCGTTTGTGTTTCTAGCAATTTTGATTCTATGTTTACTGTTATCATTATATTTTTGTAAATATTTAGATAATATTTTTTCATGCATATTCCCTAATATTTTTAAATTAAATTATAGTTGTATTGATCATTATTATCGCCCACAGCCCAATTTCGCCCACTGCTGAGCATAGGCCTCTCTTTTCTTGTTATTATAAACAAAAACATAAAAGTTAATTTCAAGAATGCAGGCACAGGCTGGCAAGTTGCCAATGCGGCAGGACAAAATATAGGTCTTCATGCATTTTATAAATATCATAATTGTAGACATACAGTTCTCCTTATCGTGTGGGCAGTAAGGTCTAACGACCCCACACACCCTAGAGTTTCTAAACTGTCTCAAGGGTCTCTGACATGGTTTATTTGACGAACACCATTTGGCGGCCGGGACCACCGGCCTCCGTGGTCGAGTGGTTAGACGTTTGCCTTGTGACCCGGTGGTCGTGGGTTCGATTCCCACGGGAAGCATACTTTGTTAAGTTGTTTCCAGTTTGGCTAGGACATTGCAGGCCTGATTGTCTGATTAAAAGATGATTCCATGCTTCGGAAGGCACGTATAAGACGGTGGTTCCGGCCGCCAAATGGCAGTCGTCAAATAAACCATGTCAGAGGCCCTTGAGACGGTTTAGAAACTCTGACACTAGGGTATGTGGGGTCGATAGACCTAACTGCCCACACGATAAGAAGAAGAAGTAGGTACAGTACTACAAAATCCTATTTTTTAAGGATGGAAAATCATCAAATGACTCCTTCCGCTCTAGGCGGAACAGAAGGGAGTGTCAGACTCTTAATGACTAAAACCTCTCCGTGTTCCTCCTAATTCCCTTTACTTTAAGTCCCAGGGCCGCGGTGGCTCTTTCGAACGAATTCCGCAACACCTACAACATTCTACAGTGAATAAAACCGTAAATTAATTCAAGGGTCATCACCTGCCTAGCTTTTTCCCAACTATATTGGGATCGGCTTTCAGTCAAACCGGATTTAGCTGAATACCAGTATTTTACGCGGAGCGGCTGCGTACCAGACCTCCACAACCCGTTAACTGAGTAACACGGTACTTCATGGCAAGACTGGAGTCATATTAACTGGCTTCTGACTATCCGTAAAGACTGCCGAAGATCTACAAATTACAGACGAGACCAACGGCTCAACGTGCGTGCGGCTTTCCGAGGCACGGAGGAAACTCGGTATGTTAAGATAAGAACCCATCCAAATACCAACCTTGGCAAGCGTTGCTTAACCTTGAAGATCGACCCGTGCAGCCGTTAAAATGATGATGATATCAATGATAAATACTCCAACGGCTAGAGCAAAGCTAAATAAAATTCAGTTAATTAATTCAAGGGTAAAGGCGAGTTGAGGAGCTCGTGGCTAGATAATAACAGCCGCACGGGTCGATAATGATAGGGCCAGTTAATGGGTTGTGGAGGTCTGGTAGGCAGCTGCTCCACGTAAAACACTGATATTCAGCTAAATCTGGTTTGACTAGAAGCCGACCCTAATACAATTGGGAAAAAGGCTAGGCAGATGATGAATTCAAGGGTAAAGGCAAAAAAACTAGCATCAGAACTCATGATCAAAATAAATTATTAAAAAAATACTTTAAACTTAGGGAATATAGTCAAACGCGCTGTGCCTTCATATTTAATGGAAACTAATTTGTCCATGATTCAGCATCGAACAATCTTGCCGAGTCATGAAAACCCTTTCTTGAATCTTGGTACACTTTCAGGAGATTTAGTACTTAGTTCTATTTTATTTAGCTCAAAGTTAAAATGTTCGGAAATTATCCTGTAAGGCTGAAATATTTTAAAAACGATAACTGTCTAATGATTTAACCTGATTCAGCAAAAAATACTTTAAAGGGGACGATGCGGTGTTTTACGGGTTACAGAGTCTTTAAGTCAAAGTCAAAGTCAAAGTCAAAACGTTTATTCCAATTAGGCCATTAAACGGCACTTTTGAACGTCATTCACATTTCAAATATTTAAAAGTTCTGAAGTGACTCTACTGTCCATTCGGAAAGGTAGATTCTTATGGAGAAGAATGGACAAGAAACTCCATAGTTACTCTTTTCAATTAATCTTTTACAATATTTGGTAAGTATACAATTTTTTTTTTTATATGTGAGGACCATGCACCTAGGGTATGCAGAGGTAGACTTATAAATTTTCTAAATAAGTAGGTACATGATACTCACACATTTACAAATATTGGAATGACTAATTAACAGTGTGTGAGTTAACAGAAAAATACAGACACAAAAAGAGACAGAACATCTATAAAGTTAATACATAAAGCAACCAGTTTGATTTTGTCCACAACATTGACCGTCCTATGGAGCAGGACCAGCATGCTTCCAGGCATTCTTATCCTGAATGTAATCTTCTAATTTGTAATAAGCTTGTTTACAAAGTGTGCTTTTGATATATGCTTTAAATTTTCTTTCATTTAGTTCTAATATGTCACAAGGTATTTTATTGTAACATTTAACACAGTACCCCATGAAAGATGTGTGTACTTTAGCTAATCTATAAAATGGTTGATCTAACTTATCTTTATTTCTAGTATTAAAATTATGTCTATCACTAATTTTACTAAACAGATGGCGATTTTTCCGTACATACATTATATTTTCATAAATGAATTGGCAAGGGACTGTCATAATATTAATCTTTTTAAAAAGTTCCCTTAGAGAATCGCGGCGGCGCAGATTATAAAGGGCTCTGACAGCTCTCTTTTGTAAAATAAATATGGATTCAATGTCAGCAGCCCGACCCCACAACAAAATTCCGTATGACATAATGCTGTGAAAGTAGCTAAAATAGACCAAACGTGCGGTTTTTACGTCTGTTAACTGTCTTATTTTCCTAACAGCATAAGCAGCTGAGCTTAGCCGCCCCGCTAGAGATGTAATATGAGGTCCCCATTGCAACTTCTCGTCCACTGTGATTCCCAAGAAAACTGTCTGATCAATAAACTCCAGTTTTTCTCCATTCAATATTATGTCACATTCGGTACTTTTAACATTAGGCAAAGTAAATCTAATACATTTAGTTTTTTTTTCATTTAATACCAAGTTGTTTGCCGTAAACCAATTTTGGACTTGAAGAATAGAGTTATTAACGACGTCAAGATTTCGTGATCGTCGCTCTATTTTAAATATCAATGAAGTGTCATCCGCAAATAATACCATCTTTGGGTGATTTTGAAGTAATTGGGGCAAATCATTTATATAAACTAGAAAGAGGAAAGGACCTAATATTGAGCCTTGAGGAACTCCCATTGTCACTTCAGACCCTCGTGAGTTTACACCGTTTACCTGAACTTTAACCTGTCTGTCCATCAAGTATGACCTAAGCAACTCAAGGGCTGTATTTCCGATTCCATAGTGCTCAAGTTTCAACAAAAGTGTCTCATGTTCAACGCAATCAAACGCCTTCGAGAGGTCACAGAATATTCCAATGGCGTCTTGTGACTCTTCCCAGGCGTTAAAGATGTTCTTTATGAGGGTGACCCCGGCGTCAGTTGTACAACGCCCTTTGGTGAAACCGTACTGTTGTTCATGAAAGATGGAATTTTTATTAAAGTGAAGTAACATCTGATTAAGAATTAACTTTTCAAACACTTTACTGAGCACTGGCAAAATTGACACAGGTCTATAATTATTGGGTTCCTGATTATCACCCGATTTGAACAAAGGAACTACTTTACTGTGTTTCATAAGATCGGGAAATACTCCTTGGTCTATACTAGTATTAAATATAACAGCTAAGTAGGGGGCAATAGTTTCAATGACAGATTTACAGACTTTTACAGACATTCCCCAAAGATCTTCAGTTGATTTTATTTTAAGATCTTTAAAAGCTTTTATAATGGCCTGGGGGTTTGTATGTTGAAACTTACAAACCCCCAGGCCAAGGTAAATTCAGGTAAGGTAAGTCAAGAGTGAATAGGTTACTCCTAGTGCTCCATCTTCGACCACATCATCACTTACCATCAGGTGAGATAGTGGTCAAGCGCGTGCCTATCAATAGTAAAAAAATAATAAAAAATACAGCGAAATTTTTTTGAAGCTGTAATGACGTCCTTATTTTTGTATTTAGATAAATCCAAAGTCAAGATTCATAAAGAAACGGTGAAACTAAGGTTTCTTTGTACCTATTCTTAATTGAGATGTAAATAAATAAACAGTAATTCCAACCAAGAATAGGGCCTTTCTACCAGAGATGTGCTAATGTAAAAGCTAGGCTACGAAACTATGATGGCCTGCGGCGAGCATTGGGTGGCTTGCCGTCCGATCAGAACCAGGCCCGTGTCGACGACGCGCTATGTTCCATGCGCTCCTCAAGGAGCTGTCAGCATGGGAGACGAGGCCCGCTAGGGCACTGGCCCTAGCGGGCCTCGTCTCCCACTGGCCAGGCACTGGCCTGCCGGGGTGCGAAAACCGTTCGAAAGAGGCACCGCGGCCCTGAAACTCAAAGGGCATTAGGAGGAACACGGATGGGTTTTAGTCAGTAAGAGTCTGACACTCCCTTCCGCTCCGCCCAGAGCGGAACAAGTCATTTGACGATTTCCCATCCTTAAAAAAAAATGCCTACGAAACTATGTGACCGTTTAACTGATGCTAAGCTATGTAGCGGAGCGAATAAGATGTGCTATGAAAATGCACCGCCGCATAGCTATGCGAGAGAAATGGTAGGTACACTGCTCTGCACATAGCTACACCACTCGCGACCATAGCATGCATCTATAGCACGCATCCATAGCTCGCATCCACAGCACGAATCCTTCCATATAAAAACTAGCGACCCGCCCTGGCTGCACGGGTGCAAAATATATACTAAAACCTTCCTCGAGAATCACTCTATCTATTAAAAAAAACCCGCATCAAAATCTGTTGCGTAGTTTTAAAGATTTAAGCATACATAGGGACAGTAAAAGCGACTTTGTTTTATATATGTAGTGACGTAGCTTAGTTGAACCACTTACCACCAGTACTATGCTATGTGACCCAATGAATTTGATTGACGGATGTCAAACGCATCCATAGCAACGTTGCTTAGCACATCTCTGGTAGAAAAGCAACCTTAAGCCCCGTACTATAGAAAAACAGCTTTAACTTACAGTAAACTCCGTGATGTCTCCCATGTCCTTATACTCTTTATAAGTGACCACACCCCCTTTTGAGACTTCTTGGTAAATGTAAGGTCTTGAGTTCCTTCGGAATCCGTGATTTGTGTTCAGGTTGTTGAGGTACTTGTATATTTCCTTTAGATCTTCAGGCCACATGTGCTTTGCTGCATCCACTCTGAATGGAAAATATTTAGGTAAAGACATTTCATCCAATTTTTCTTAACCCTGGGCATGCCTGGTAGGGTCTGTCAGACACACTCTTCAACTTAAACCGTTATATTTCATTAAATATGATGTTTCTGCATCACCACTCTCAGTAGCTGAACATTACCAACCAACCGACGCCTTATAGCCACTACTTTAGTCCGGAGTCAGCTGGGATAGCGAAAAAACACAAAAAACTCCGAGCGCCGGTGTCAAATTCAGAGATTATACCTTACACCTCTGCCTACACCCGTTGATGGGAGTGAAAAGGACTGATTATTATAGCATTATCTATACTCTTTGTCTTGTGCCTCCTATTTTCTAAAGTTTAGTTGAGATTTCTTTTTTTTTTCCACATTTTTTTTTTTTTTTTTTACTATAGATAGGCACGCGTTTGACCACTATCTCACCTGATGGTAAGTGATGATGTGGTCGAAGATGGAACACGCTTGCCTAGAAATAACCTATTCACTCTTGACTTAAAGACTCCCAGGTTAAAAAAAAAGCGTAAAAAAGTGTGTGTGTGTAAAGCGTATAAGCGTTAAAAAGGCCTGTTTTTTGTTAAAAGCATAATCTTTTCTAATTATTTCTTAATTTATTTAGTTGATATGGTGGATTGGATTTCTTAATTTTTCCCCTACTATATACCTACCCCTAGTACAGATGAAAGTATGTTTCGATACACCAGTTACAGGTAGTTAGTACGAAAAATAGTCAATTTAAATTCGGGACTGACAGACCCAACAGGTATACTGCGTAACATTTTGCCACCAGGCATGCAGAGGGTTAAAGTCCGTAATCTAAGGCTGTCACAACGACGGTAGACGAATTAAAAATAACACTAACAACAAAATCAAATCTTACCTAAAACCAGCTACACCAAGATCAATAAGTTTATTCAGGTATTCGATAATCTTTTGACGAACGTATGGCTTTGTTTGATTTAAGTCTTGTAGTCCACCCAACTGACAAACTCGAATCTGGATCATAAGAAGTGAACAAACATTATTTTACAAAGACTGATTATTACGAATGAAATAGTAACAGACATAAATAAATGGCTAAAATTGCACAACTGAAACAATTTAATTAAACTGGCCAAGTGCGAGTTGGACTCGCGTGGAAATGGTTCCGAACCAATAAAAATTTTTGAACATGTTATTTTAACACTACAGACTTCTTATACTTCAGGTTTTTCTATAATCTTTAGGTATGGAACTATTATCTGCTTTTTTTTTTAATTATAGGCTCAGTAGTTTCTGAGATAAAGGGGGAATTGGTCATTTTTTCATTCCAAACTTTATTTGAATATTAAGAAAAAAATATAATTAAAATCCCTACAGAAAGCCCTTTCATTTGATATGTCACAAGATACTCTTTGATTTTTTTTTAAAGAATGAACCCCATACTCAACATTTATTTATTTTCGTAACGTGTCCATGTTTGGATCACAGAAGTCCATATTATGTGTACCAAATTTCAACAGAATCGGTCTAGTACATTCGGAAAAAACTGTGACAGACGGACAGACAGACACCTGAGTGACCCTATAAGGATTCCGTTTCTTACGGATGTTCGGAACCCTAAAAAGAAAAAAGAGTACGTGTAAGAGTAAGCTCAAATTGACCAACCTCAGTAGCATTCTCATAGTTTTCAACTTGGCACACTGGAAAATGGAAATGCTCTTCTGAATACGGAACCGCTGGATAAGTATAATTCTCGGGGAACGCAATACTGCCGCCAGTCCCTGTCAGTGCGTTTGATATGTTCTGGGGTATCACCATATGGTTGAACACGACGTCCACGTAAATTCTGTGAAAACAGTAGACTTATGATAATAATAATTTATTTCAGATTTATCCATATAAATTGTTAGTAACACGAAAATACTTAAAAACTAGTGTTAGTAAACACTGACATGTAAACACAAATAAAGTAAGACAAAATAAAACACTTAATGAAGAACTAATTTTTTCATAAATATTGCATTGATTCTATTTACACGCGTCGCTTACGTTTCGGAACGTTTTGCCACAATGGATATATGAATAAAAGGGTACTAAAAAACGCTACAAAGTTTAAAATAACCTTAATTTTGGAAGTAGCTGTTTTTGGTTTTGTGTATATGAGTTTTTTAACACCGACTTCCGAAATTAAGGTTATTTTATAAGTACTTTGTAGTCTTGTTTTGGAAGTCGGTTACATTATTTTTTTTATTTTGATTATATTTTTTTTTTATTTTTTTTTTTATTATTATTTTTTTGATTATAGTATTTTTTTTTTTTAACTTTTTTATTTTTACTTTTAAGTAGTGATACTTGCACGACGTCTTCATCTACGCAAAAATGAAAAAATATGCAAAAATGCTCATAAAATAAAAACTACTGAACAAACTGAATCAAATTTTTATAGGACCAAATTGCAAGAATGCCGCATAGAAATAAAAAATAATCACACAATTTGGATTAGAAATCTCAGAGTAATCAGTGTACATACATAAACAAAAAAAAAAAATACTCGCCGAATTGAGAACCTCCTCCTTTTTTGGAAGTCGGTTAAAAAGGGAACTGAAGGGATAAAAGCGAAAGTGTGGTTGAGATGAGCATGTCCTTGGGTAAGAATGAAAAATGCTAGCTTGATGGAATGTATGGAAGAAACATTATAATGAGTGCCCAAATACTTGGTCGAAAGGCATGCATGATAAGAATGACGGTTGACAAAGAAAATTGGTTGAAAAAAATGTGTTAAGTCAACCCCAACTAATATGACATTAGTAGGTACAAGAAAGATGATGATCGCCAGCATACTGTCGAACACAAACAACTGAAGGTAAAGGCTGAAGGTTACGATAAGTATAGTATAAATTATTGTTTTTTTAAGTGTGTCTTTCGATGATTGTGATTTAAGTGCGTGTCCTAGTTTCGTAGACTAGACTAGAGAATCCTATAAGATAGAAAATTGATAATTTTATATTATTATTAGTATTAGCCCATAGCGTCATAATGCAGGGCAAATGCCTCGTATTTCTTCCCATTTTAATCTATCTTATGCAAACTGAGCCCAAGGCTTTAGGCAGGAGCTCAGCTCGTGTCGGCATCTCCTTTTGGTGTAACAGGCGCGTCGCCGATATCTATGTGATGTTTAGTACCATATCTTTGGCTACTTTCGCCCAGTCCTCTTGTAGTATGTGACGGATATCGCCTGCCCAGATTCATAATTTAGCAGCTGTGTTGCCTACATCTGCGTTTTGAGTTTTGAACCAAATATTAGGAAAATAAATCTACCTGACGCCAACTTTGTTGCACCTGGTAGTCATGTTTAAGAAGTCCACTTCGTTACCTGACCGCGTATTCAAGTTGTACGACATCACTTGGTATCGCTCGTACCAAGGCCTATAGTAGCCGGTATCATTATCAACGTGCAAATCCAAATTCTCTGACGCTGGCGAAGTCTGTTGGTTAAAAAACAATAGATAGATATTGCAAGTAAGGGCGCCTTCAAATTAGTCGCTAAATGCCGCGCGGCAGCAGAGCGGCTGTCGCGCTGTTTTGTTAATCCATACAATCAATAAACACAAAGTGCCGCGCGGCTGCAACGCGGCTGCCGCAAAATTTACGTATAACTCGATCCAGCCTATCGAATGATATCCAATCTATGCTTAAAGCGAGATCTACCCCCTTACTGTGACGTATTGAACATATACAACAGCCCGAATAGCAACTATCGGACAGTTGCCCACCAGACACAACAACCGTCGGAGGACCCTCTCTTTACAATTAAAGTTTGCGGGGCTTTACTCACTGTACCGCATATCCTCTTTAGTGTCATTGCCATAATAAATCCGTTGTGAAAAAGGGATAGTGCTATTCGTCTTGCATTGCTATGTCTCGCTCTCACAACGGATTTATGACGGCCAATGCCGCCGGAGTATACCTACCTACCCCCTGTACTTGAGTAAGCCTTGAGAGTTATCGTTCCATAGTAACTACCGACTTGATTATTATTTTGCATTGCACTACTAAAGAGCTTTTAGAGTTTAAAAAATAAAGTTACTTACTTGCACAGCTCCATATTTCTTAGGTCCAAGAAATTGCTCACATTCGTTTGCAATGTCTGACCATTTCCATTCAAACATCTGTGCGATGACGGAACGGTCTGACCATTGGTTGGTCTTTATGTAAGCCTCGCAGGATACAGCCGCGCCAAACAATGAGCAGAAAAAAAGCCACACTAGAAGCGACATTGTCTGGAAATGCAACATGTAGATACCAAAAGAATTTGACATTATTTAAAATCACTCAAGATCCATCTGTGTTCTTATGACGGATATATCAGAAAAACACGAGTTCTAGTTTCTGATATACGTAGGTACACAAAATAAAATAAATCAATCTACCTCTAAAATATGTAGGTACTTAAACATTTAGGTACTTACGTAACTATTGTGTTTGGTAGCACAACTGTTCAACAGGAGAACTTAACCACAACAATGTTCTATGAAATAACAACACTTAACATAATAGCAAAATACTTTACTAATTTAAAAAATAAAAGGCTTAACAAGTCAGAACACACGAAGTAGGTACAGACAGCAAAACAGTTGGGTATGCTAAATACATCTACTTAACATCAAATAAAAGGAGATGTTCATAAAAAGAGAAAAATCCGTAGAATTCGGGAAAATTCATTTAATTCATTTAAATGTTTACTGTTGTGGTAGTTAATTGATGTTTATAAATTACTTTTATCGATTTTCAACATGGCGTCGCACTGATTTAGTTACAGATCATAGAAAGGTAACTGTCAGCTGTCATAACAATGTCACTTCAGTCACTTTCGTCTCGTTGCCGGTAAATATGTCAGAAATAAATGTCAAACGTCATTAATCAATCAAATTCCGCCATGACGGGTTTTTGTTGTGTCTTGCAATTTCAAGTGTATTTTTTTTTGTGTTTTACCAGCAAACAAAGCCATTTTAAAGAAAGAAATGAAATAAATCCCTATATTTTGGAACATCTCCTTAGTAAATCAGTAATTGGAGTATATTTTCTGACATCACTAGTGTTGATTTGTTGATGAATAAATATAAATCTATTTACATACAGTCTGAGTCTTCATAATGTGCACATATGAAAATGAGGAAAGCTATGCTTAATTTTATCGATAGAAAACGTATTTAAAAAAACCTTTTTTTTAATATTTTTATAGATTTTTCGTCCTAACCTACGGTGCTCAAACCTGATCCCGCGTCTGATCTATAAATTCAAGGTCGCTCAGCGAGCTATGGAACGGGCTATGCTTGGGGTCTCTTTGAGAAATCGAATCCGCAACGAAGTGATCCGACAGAGAATCAAAGTTGTGGACATAGCTCACAGAATAAGCAAGCTGAAGTGGCAATGGGCCGGCCATATTAGCCGTAGAACCGATGACCGTTGGGGGGTAGAAGAATTCTTGAGTGGAGACCGCGAATCGGTAAACGTAAGGTAGGACGTCCTCAGGCTAAGTGGACCGATTTTCAAGTTTACTTGGCTGACTGCATCTTACTATTTAACTTACATTAGAGGTGTACGGATTTTTGGTATTATTATGCTTCATGGTGGGTTTAGTGGGAAACTTAAACTGGAGGAAGTTTTGAAAAATAATTATGACATTAATTATTATTTATGTAGTTTGGTATATGTAACCAGTTTCTAGTTTATAAACTCGAGGAATATGATTCTTCCATACAAACTTTAGCACCCCATTTATCGTCTTTTGGTAGTGTGAAAAACGAATAATTCAATTTCAATTATTCACTTAGACCCAAGTATATATCCCAAGCTTCAAGTTTAAGAAAGGAATAAAAGGAAAAAGAAAAGAAGGAAGGAATAAGACTATGCTTATTAATTTCTACCCTCTATTTCAGCCATTTACCGGGTAAGTTTCCAAAAATATTTAAACTGATGTTTTCTACTCATAATCTACCTCCGTAAACTTTATCATAAGCCAAACCAAAGCCAAAGTTTTAGTTTTTTTTTGTTTTTCCTAATGTTTTCACCCCATTTCTCCCGGTAGGGATTGAATTTCTGAATACGATGAAATACATAGTATTCACTTAATTTTTCTCAGAAGCTTTAGTATTAAAGTTTCATCTTCTCACTTCAAAAAAGACGGACTTCCCATATAAACTTTCAACCCCTATTTCACCCTCTTAGAGGGTAGATTCTCAAAAATTACAACCCTAATCTCTTCAAAGTTAGAGTGAACAGGCTCCTTCTGGGTAGGCTCGCTCCATCGTAGATTTTGTCTCTGTCATCTCTGACATAGACTAGAGTCAAGAGCAAACCCATTACAAATAAAAAAAAAAAAATCTTCTAACCAGAAGCTTGCAAGTAATGAAATTACATGCTTCTAACAGTGAAAACGAGGGTTTTCCATACAACCGTTCATCCCTTATTGTATCTCTTTAGACCCCTAAAGGGAAACAATAAGTGTCCCACAGGAATCCTCATATGGGCACAGTTTACTAATGCTATGGGACCAAATCTGAAATCGCGAATAAAAAACTGCCCCATGCATTTGTGTGCGCATTTGTCGACAAAACGTACTGAACGGATTATTTTTCCACTATTTCGATTAGGTCCCACTGTAAAAAATATTTATAGTAATGGCCATTTAAAATAAACGACATACCTAGGAATGTCGTTCATTTTGTTACACGTTGATTTATTTACTATAAGGAAAATTATTTCTTTTGCTATTCTTCTATTGCTAAAAAATTAAATCGTTTCAAATGTCGGTGGGTTACTAATAATATTGCCGCTGCGTCAAGACGGCCATTACCGGTTCTAACAGCGCACGCGAAAGACGTATGCCCATAGACTATTTCTTTTACGGGGGTAAATTCTCATGGATATCCTTACTAAAACCACCCCGAAGTTCTCACCTACGCGGGGGATCGCGGGAACTAATGCGACTTCCGTAATCCCTGGCTGATAGGCTGTAACCTTAGAATAATATGCGTTATTCTAAGACTGTAAACCTAACCTATTTAAACAGAAGCATAATTATGTCCATGTTATGTATGTAATGTTGTTATATTATGTTATTATGTGTGTATGAGTGTCTATTTTATGTCTTTTTATGAAATTTTGATTATGCATGATAACGTATTGCACAATTCTTATAGGTATAAACTCAATAGCATTATCATATTTCAATGCTACTACCTAAGATTGAAGTGTGGATTAGTGTGAGAGTGAATACTTTAGATAATGATGGAAAACCGTAGGAAAGATTTTAAAGGCGTCAGTATTATTCATCGATAGAGTGCCCTCTACAAACAACAAGTGTTTCTGTATTCCCCTATCACTAGCGTTCACTAAGTACCTACTCAACAGTTTAGTGTAAGTAGATACCTAAATGATAACATTCTTAAAAATTAATCATGACTAAATATGAGTTTATGACTTAATTTATCAGTAGGTATCTTATTGGATCACTTTGTTGTCCGTCCGTCTGTCTGTCAATAACATTTATTTTGAGAACGCGTGGAGGTATCGAAAAATTAAAACCATGTACTCAGGTCTATGGCTCCTTGCAGCTGTGAAAAAATCAAACTTCTAAGTTAACGTAAAAAAAGATACGATCGTTTATACCGCAAAAAACGTATATTTCGACACTCCCAAGGGAGTCAAAATGTAAAGAGTATTTCCCGTTGATCTAGAACTATGAAATTTGGCAAGTAATACCGTCTTATACTTCAAGTACCTATAAGGAAAAGTCTGAAAAACTATACATTTGTAATTAAACAATAAAAAAAGACTTTATTTAAAGTAAGCAACAAAATTTGTACGAAACCCTCCGTGGGCGAGTCCGACTCGCATTTGGCCGGTTTTTTTTAAAGACAGAATGTGTAAGCAAGGTGCTCGAATAAATAAAATTATTCCTTAAACCCAATCGGTGTTTGATTTCGCCAAGATTCTAATAATCTAATATAGGTATATATATAATAATAAAATATCGCAGCGGTAGAAGCCTGTGGAAGCAAAACAAAGATGAATTACCTCTTTCAATGACTGTTCCCAAAATCACCCCTAGAACTAGACTTTTGCCACATTTGACTGACAGTGTTATTTTATTGCTTTGTTGATTTTCAAAAAATACGGGTAATTAGCGAGTTAAGTTATATTAAAAAATGTTTTTTTTTTTTAATATTTTATCTTAATTAACCTCATAATCACAAGTTCTCAACCAAGCAGCTTTCATCGCTTTTAGTCATCCGAATTTTAGCAACATTTTTTTTTTTAAACCCGAGATCTCGAATTTGCAATATCAGGTCGAGATTGCATTCCCTAGTGGTGTCCCAGCCTCCTCCTTCGTTAGCATTCTACTTCGCAGAAAGAGGAGGCCGAACGCGTGAGAAAGAGGGAAACCTCACGCCCCAGTCGCCGCAACAACAGAAGAAGACGGCCCAGGATTCGGGAATCGCAGGGCGATTCTCGGCCACCGTAGGCGCGGGCCAGGATCAGAACCACGGGGCTACTCTCTAAGCCCGAAGTCCGTAGTTTCGGGCTTAGTTGCGGGCGTATTCTACTGCGTATTACCTAACCAATAAGAATTAATGACAATACGATTTGACAGTTACTATTAAATCGTGTTGTCATTCATTCTTAGTTCAGGTTCGGGACTAATCGTAAGGCTGTAGGTGATACGGAGTAGGTAGAATACGATCGCAACTAAACCCGAAACTACGGGCTTCCCCCCAGGCCCGGGTCGACGGCGCGTTGTGTTCCACGCGCGCCTCAAAGAGATGTCAGCAAAGTAGACAGGGCCCGCTAAGGTCAGTGGCTGCCAGTTGCGGAATTTGTTCGAAAGAGTCACCGCGGCCCTGGAACGCAAAGGGCACATGGAGGAGCACGGATGGGTTTTAGTCAGTAAGAGTCTGATCTCCCTTCTGCTCCGCCCAGAGCGAGTGGAGTCATTTGAAGATTTCCCATCCTTAAACAAAACCGGTCATGAGCGAGCCGGACTCGCGCCCAGCGAGCTGCTGAGATGCCTGTACAATCAAAATAGTGAGAAACGAAAAGGTTCTCACTATTTTCTACAGTATTTTGTTTATTTACGAGTAATACTTGTTTCTGTAGGATCACAAGACCAAACCAAATCCACGTATACAGTACACTTAGCTACATATTATATTGCTTAGCTGTATAGGTACCCGCGATTCTGACATCAGGATGGCGGGAGTAGGTACCTAATTTTTAAAATATCAATGTATGGGTGATTTCAGATTTTCAGGTGAGGTATCAAATGATACCTTCTTCGTAATAAATAAATTAAGGCAAATCCGAAAATTACACCCGCCGTTATGATATACATCGGTGTGCGTAGGCCCTAAGACTCTGACAGATCCATGAGGATTGCCATACGATAAAAAAGCTACATTTAGGGTAATTCCAGGATAGGTGCCACTTGGTTTTGGAAATTTATATTCACAGTACAAAAAGCAAAATACTTTAATTGTAAAATGGGTGGGTATTTCGGTTTATAATCTTCAAATTTGTGAAAGTAAAAAACATTATCTTTGATATTTCCAGAGTATTGGCGATTTTAGCAGACCTCGTAAATTTTGTGACAACTAGAGTAGGGACTCCATTTTCCGCTCTTACTCCTCATTCGGTCCGTTATGCGTTTGAGACAACTATCCCGTGTAGGGGATAGTTGCCTTATTCATATTGGCGGCTGTACACTCTCGCCGAGACTGTCCGAGGCAGGGCGACCGTGAGAGTTGAGGCCTCTCGGGCGAGACATAGCGAATGCTCTCGAGCGAGAGCAATTTTATCTTAGCTGCCATATAAGTTACATTTAGGATAGATGCCCCGCCGAAAAAATAAAACTTAACCCGCAGAAACTTTGATCGCACCTTGCATACCCATACAATTGCACATACACATGAACACGGTCAAATTAGTGGTAGTTGTAGACTCCTCGAGTGATAAATAAAATAACATGAAATTCATCTGCGAAAGTAGAGTACTTTATTAAAATTGGGGCAACTATCCTGTATTTACCCTAGGTACCTACCTAATGAGTAATGGACTGTAACACCCACGGCGTAGATAATGTAATTTTATCATTAAGTATCAAAATCTTTTGTTTAATATCTACAGATTACTGTAATCAATACATTTTGTCCGATATTATCTTAATGTTAAGATACAATCTGCAGATACAAATAGTTAGGTACCTACTCAATATTTTAGGTGTTACCTTTAGATAAATAGATTTATAAATTTAATTGTAGTAGCTATGGGGTTTTACACTATCGAAGTCCAAAAATTTAGAAATGTATTGGAAAAAGATGAAACATAAAAATAAGGGTATCATCTTACTGTAACCTGTGACCGTACAATCTTTAATATTAATATGTCTAAACATAATCAACAAAAAAGCAAAAAGCAGCCAAACATAATCTTTATATTATAGAGATAACAAAAATACTTTGTACTGACTTGTACAACAAACTTAATGCAGCTATACTTAAAGCAGGTAGCATAACAAAACGAAAATATTTTGTTTTGATGCATCTCACTAATAACAGTTTAATGTTACATTGTGCAAGAAAAAATACAAAAAAAAACTCAAATACTTAAGCAAAACTTCACAAAATAAAAACTAAAATATTTTGCTGATTTTTAATAAAATGACATAGCTACAGAAAAAAAAAAAAAGTTTTGAAGTTAATTAGCGATTTACTATAGGAACACTACAAACACAATATTGAAGTCACCGAAAGGGTCAGCGTAGTTACTTATAGTAAAGTCTGAAGAGACGACTGAAAAGAAAAACAATAGATTAATCAACAATTAAAAGGATATCCTACGCAAGGTTATCTCCAATTTGAGAAACTTCTATATCGTTTTCAGCTTTCTTTGTTTTAATTTCATATAATACAGGACAAGAATGCCGTATGGTGGGTGTCTTATGGTGCCGTAAAAGAATAATACCATCCTATCACTTCCCATGGATGTCGTAAGAGACGACTAAGGGTCTCACTAGAGAACGGGCAGCAACGTTCTCTGTAAAACGCAACACCATACACTGCGATCGCCAACCCGCCTGCCAAGCGTGGCGATTATGGCAAACCCCCCGTTTTGGGGGAGGCCTATGTCCAGCAGTGGACGTCTTTCGGCTGTTATGATGATGATGAGGACAAGAATATTATTCACCATTGTGGAGCATTCTAAAACATATCATTTTCATCATCATTTCCCCTGTCTTTGTGCGAAATTAATTTGGAGCCAGCGCATCTTCTTCCATTTATTTCTATTATACCTACGTCTTCCCAGTAGCCCCGTCCTACTTCTAGCCAATTCCTTTTTTAGGGTTCCGTACCCAAAGGGTAACCAACGGAACCCTATTACTAAGCCTCCGCTGTCCGTCCGTCCGTCTGTCAGCAGGCTGTATCTCGAGAACCGTAATAGTCAGACAGTTGAAATTTTCCCAGATTGTGTATTTCTGTTAGCACTATACCAGCAAATAATAAAAATTAAATTAAAGGGGGCTCCCTCGCAACTTGTGTTTTTTTTTTCGGTTTATGGTACGGAACCCTTCGTGTGAGAGTCTGACTCACACTTGGCTGGTTTTTTTTATATAATTGACTAGTTGACCCGCGCAACTTCGTCTGCGTCACAATTTTCATTACTGCTCCGCTCCTATTGGTCTTAGTGTAATGATATAAAGCATAGGCTTTATAGAGCCTTCCTCAATAAATGGGCTATCTAACACTCAAAGATTTTTTCAAATCAGACCAGTGGTTCCTGAGATTAGCGCGTTCAAGCAAACAAACAAACAAACAAACTCTTCAGCTTTATATATTAGCATAGATATTGATGAAATGCTCGCGTTCGACCACTAGTTCACTATGATGGAAAGTGATGATTTGGTCAACGATGGAACACGTTACCTAGAAGTATACCTTCCACAAAATCGTTCATCACCACTTTCAAATCAAGATACTCCAGCTGCTTATGATAGTCTAAAGCTAGAGACAAACTGGTCCCACATACGCAACGTATGCAACGCATTATAATATCTGGACTCTTGATGTACATGAAAGACTATGCAGTAGAAACACACCTCGTATGCAACGCAACATACGATACGATACAAAAGCGTTGCATACGCTGCGTACGTAGGACCAGTGCGTTTCTCGCTTTAATATTCTATACGTACGTCTGTTCCAACATGTATAGCAAGATACAATTCGTCTCCAGTTCCAGATAGGTCAATTTGTGCTTGACCTGTACTTGATACAGTCACCATCTTCCCTGTGCACCCAGTTCCTTGCACTTGTCCTGATCTAATGTCACAGTAATTTCCAGCAGGAAGTCCAGTCTGTAATATTGATTTTTTTATTTGTTTTCAGTTCTATCATAGGTTTTTTTTTGGGTGGCCTGTCGCACGTCGATCAAGGAGATTGTCGTCTGCTTAACAGGACTTACCTGTCGCAGCTTTAATATAAACGAATATGTCTAGGCAGCACTTATAAAAAACTTACAAAACTAAGCGATTACACGCTAAGGGCACGAGTACCACTGAGGGGTACGAACCTCGGCTTTGGTTGTCGGTTTGACATCTAGGGGCGAACTCAATCGAACGATGATTATTTAGGGGCGAAATTCTTACCAAAGGCTAAGCGGCGCGGGTTACCTCACATGGATCAGTGTAAAATTCATTTTAGCCATATCGTGCCCCTTTTATTGAATTCTAAAATACCTACTTACCTGTAAGGTTGTGCTCATCGCAGTCCCTTCTAAATTAAATGCAATGAATCCTTTATTTCCCAAACTGAATGCAATTTGATTGCTGTCATTGTCCCACCAGTTCGCAACTTGAGTTTTATGGATTTCATTTCTAAATCCGACCATTCTGGCAACAGTGTTCCAGCGATGTTCACAAACCCAACCGCTTTCAGTTGTGCACTGCCCGTCCTATTGGAAACAAATATAATTGTACAGAACGTGTACCCACAGAAATAGTGTATCAAAGAAAAAAATGTTTGAAGAATTACCGCATCCATAACAGGACCCTTAATACTTTCATCTGTATTAGCTGGTGGGCCTTGATCAAAATTAGTAAAAGAAAAACTGCTTGTTATCCGAGCTTGTCCATATGGATGTGCAAGAAGGAATGCTAGAGCTGCCTGTAGAAAAAATAGAACATTTCAAATAGGATATCATAAAGTCTTGAGCCTGATGTTGATAACCAAAGAATGAGAAGCGTAAGACCTTCTGGATTCTGGTTTATTGCTTTAGTAGGATGTCCAAGTAGCATAATATGACTTATAGCATCAATCATCACGATATTAGTGCGAAAACCGTGCTGTTATCCCAGAACCATGATGATGAGCCCTTAGATTATATAATGTGATGAGCATTATATTTAAGAACAAAGTCCAAGCATTAATCTCGTATATGATTTCAAACTAAATTTGAGTAGGATTAGTACGTATTTAGTTTAAAATAATTGTTTGGACGACGTTATGGAATACCAAGTATTTAAGAACTATTTCTTCTGAGTTCATGAAATTTTAGAAAGAAACCTGATTACCTTATAGATTGCTTCATTTTTATATGTCAAGGTACCTTCAGCCCGTTGCGTGTCATGATTGTCAACGAAAACCACAGCGTTCTCACTGGGCATCATATCCAGTCCTGTACTTCCATATGAACTTAAATTTTTCAAAGACTTTTTACCTGTGAAGAATTGTGCCAATTCGTACCCTGGCTGGAAAATTCAACAATTTTGTATGTTTAGTTAGTTTGAAAGTTTGAATGAAACAGCTGTATCTCTATTCTGTTATTCTAAAAATCAAGACCTTGTAGATTGTTTTGCGGAATAGCTATTTTGTTTACGGCCAAGTGGTTTATGCCAATCAAGTGAAAAAGGAGTGTAACTAATAAATGCTTTAGTTGCAAATATGACCTAAAATGTCTTTTGTTCTTTGTTCCAAACTTACTTGGAGTTGGCGCAACATGTCTTCTTCTGATACTTCGTCATCATCTCCGCTGTCACCAATACAATCTACCTTTTCATTTTGTTTTGTGTTCCCAAATACTAATTCCAAACAGTGATTCCAGGAGTTAGGCTCCGTACTATAGAAAAAAACCGGCCAAGTGCGAGTCGGACTCGCACACGAAGGGTTCCGTACCATAAACCCAAATTTTTATTATTTGTTGTTATAGCAGATAGAAATACACAATCTGTGAAAATTTCAACTGTCTACCTATTATGGTTCTTGAGATACAGCCCGCTGACAGACAGACGAATGGATGGACGGACGGACGGACGGACAGTCGGACGGACGGATGAACAGACGGACAGCGGAGGCTTAGTAATAGGATTCCGTGGGTTACCCTTTGTGTACGGAACCCTAAAAACAGCTTTAACTTACAGTAAACTCCGTGACGTCTCCCAAGTCTTTATACTCTTTATAAGTGACTACACCCCCTTTTGCAACTTCTTGGTAAATGTAAGGTCTTGAGTTCCTTCGGAATCCATGATTTGTATTCAGGTTGTGAAGGTACTTGTAAATTTCATTTAGATCTTCAGGCCACATGTGTTTTGCTGCATCAACTCTGGATGAAAAACAAAAGTTAGGATTTCCCATCCAATTTTCTCAACCGTTTGAAGATTCTTGGGCAGCATGTCTACTTTAAGCGAGTAAACACGATTAACAAACCGGATCTTACCTGATACCAGCTACACCAAGGTCAATAAGATTATTCAGATAATCGATAATCTTTTGACGAACATACGGCATTGTTTGATTTAAGTCCTTAAGTCCGGACAACTGACAAACTCGAACCTGAAGCATGAGAAATATAGCATAGCATTATCAGCCTTTAATGAGTCGCTGAGGACACAAGGTCTCCTCTCTGAGCCAAGGAATAAGCCGTTATCCACCACGCAAGCCCAGTGGGGGGTAAACGATGACCATTACTTCGAATTTATTGGTTTTAAGACCTTACATACCTAATAACGGCGATCAAATAAATAGCACAAAGAAAATGTGCGTGCCTGCGATTTTGTAAAACGAAGAGATAAATATTGTGAATCTGTGTTCCCGTCAACATATAACCCGTCTGCCTTCAAAGCAAGAGTGAAAATCTTCTGGGCACGCTCGCTTCATCATAGACTTCATCTATCGCTTTCCATCAGGCGTGATTGTGGTCAAGAGCAAGACCAGTACAAAATAAAAAAAAAATATAATAAACAATGTAAATGCATTCTAAGTCAAGTTTACCAACCTCAGTAGCATTATTAACATCTGTGAAATCACACTCTGGGTGATGGAAATGCTCGTCTGTGTACGGAACCGCAGGGAATGAATTACTTTGAGTGGTGGCAGTACTGCCCCCAGTGCCTACACTTGTGTCGTGGTTTCCTGTCATATGGTTGAATACGACGTCCACATAAATTCTGCAAAGTAAGAACGCGTTGAACAATTTGCTAAGAGATTTCATCTGACTTTTCAGGAGGTGCTAATAGGCCATTGGCGATAGTGACTTCAGCGACAAGACACACTAACCAATATCAGTGAGCATTCAAACCCTTTTCGAGATCGTCTATGCTAAAATTGGGCATTTCCCCTCACTTTCACACACACATCTCACAAGTACCTACATCACCGCTGCTGGACATAGGTATCCCTTCTTTGCTTATTGTAACCATGGAACTCCCGTGGCAGGTCATGGTTTTACTTTGTGGGAGGCCAAATAACGATGCGTCCGGTATCGATACGCGGTAGCCACTCCAGAACCTTTGACCTGCTTGCCTCTCAGACGCCAGATGGATATGTGAAACTTGGATATCTGGGACTTAGAGGGACCTGCACATTTGTCTCATTTAAGGAGGTATTCCACTTACACAGTGGCACAGATGTGCAGATTTAAATAAATATCTGTGTCATTTGCAGATGGTTACATCAATGAGAATGAGTGTTTGGTCAACTGGACCCACTCAAACTGGACCTGCGGGTCCAGAAAACCAAATCACGTTTTGAATAAGTCGACTGGACCCACTGCCCAATTTAATTATAACGGTATAAGTACAGTCAATGAGTAAAGCCGAATCTTTGAGTTACACGTAAACTTTATTTCTTCGAGTACTTGAATCAGTACTCGAACCCTTCATCGACTTAACGCCTTCATTTTTCAAATGTCCGTATGCTACGGACTATAGCAAAATAAAACAAAACTGTAGGTCGTTTAGGCACAATTAGCCAAGTGCGGAATTTGCTGGTAGACTAAGAATTAGTAAACAAAACGGAAATTTATCTAACCTAATATTATGAAGAGGAAAGAGAGGTATTTGTTACAATTTAATTTAAAAAACTACTCGACCGATTTTAAAAAATCTTTCTCCATTAGAAAACTATATTATCCCTAAATAACATAGGCTATATTTATTACTAGAAAAAATAGGTATTCTTAAGAAAATTGCAGCGCGGAGGAAGTCGCGGGCGAAGTGTCTGCAATAAAGTACCTATAAAATGAAAAGAAAACAATTTATCAAAAGTATTCTATAAAAGATGTAAAATACACTTGCTATCTCAATAGGGAATATGCATGAAAAAGATATTTATCATCTGTACAGTTTATCTAAAAATATACATAAATATAATACTAACAGTGGAAATAGAATCAAAATTACTCGAAAAACGAAGGAGATATAATTATTTTAAACAAATATATCTGTCCCTCTCGCGAAAACGCAGTTTTTTATGGCAGCTGTATAGGCATCATAGACGATGACGTCAAAGTTTACATCGGACTCTCTTTCAAATTGTAATCTTTGAAGCTTTACAACTTCATCGCTGATGAAGGTATTTAAAAAATAATTTCACGATTGTTTACTAGAGCTACTAAGTATTTCAAATTGCAAATAAAAAATCGCATGCATATTCCCTATTATACCTAGATAGAGGTAATGATGACGATAAAATCGAAAAATCTAACCCCAGACATAGAGTTTTGTTTTGTTTTCCTTTTCCCCAACTATATTTGGGTCGGTTTCCAGTCAAACCAGATTCAGCTGAATACCAGTATTTTACATGAAGCGGGAGCCTACCAGACCTCCACAACCCAATAACAGGGTAAAACGGCACTTCTTGGCAAGAATGGAGTCTAGATTTTCTGGCTTCTGACAATCCGTAACGTCTGCCAAAGATCTACAAATGACAGCCAGGACCAAAGGCATCGTTCTTTCCGAGGCACGGAGGAATCTCAGTATGTTAAGATAGTCACCCATCCACAGACCGACCTCAACAAGCGTTGCCTCGGGACCTCAACATGTGTTCTAGCTATGGAGGTTTCTCACTTATCTAGGCCCTACGTAACCAAGTTTTGCTGTATAACAAGGGAGATTTGAATATTTAATAAATACTCGTACCTAGTAGACGGGTGCAAAATTTAAGTTTATTACACGAGGATTGGCTAAAGGAAAACACTATTTCTTTCGACAAGTACCGGTAGATAAGTAGGTACCTACAACATATAAACTTTGTGAGATAAACCTCATTATCGTTAATACCTACTTATCTTTTGGTTCACTGAGTCAGAAAATAATCAAAGTGCATGTTAAGCAGCATTAAATTTGTGACATGCTGATCATTATCTTAATTAATTAATCAACATTAGGTATAATGCACGAATAAAGCGATCGACCTAGCAACCGAGATCGTTACAAGATAAGATAATGCAATGGTAATTAGAAGCTGATGTTACTGGTGACTGAGATAATTGGAGTACCTATGCCTTTGTCCAGAAGCTGGACAGTAGGTATAAGCCAATTAAATAAAATAAAATTGCCGTCGTGGGATTCCCGGCAGATGTGAAACATCTGGTCTGTTTTCGCACATTTTAGTTCTAAAGTTCGCCGTCCGTAACAGGCGAAGTAGTGGGGGAACAAACTATCAATTTAACGAATTGTGGAGAATTATGAGCAGGGATGGAAATGAATAAAACCAAAAAATGTCAAAATTAAGTCATTGAAAAACAATTTTTTTTTGTATTGTGCGCCTTAAATTTTTAAAGGCATAGGTACCTATCATAATAGGTAACGGAAAAATGAGACGTGCAAAACACACCCCCCCCCTTTTTTTTAGGATGGAAAATCATCAAATGAATCCTCCCGCTTTGGGTGAAGCAGAAGGGAGTATCAGACTCTTACTGATTAAAACCCATCCGTGTTCCTCCTAGTGCCCTTTGCGTTCCAGGGTACGGTGCGTCTTTCGAACAAAGTCCGCAGCCCCAGCAGGCACTGGCCCAAGCGGGCCCCGTCTTTTATGCTGACAGCTCTTAAGAGGCGCGCGTGGAACACAGCGTGCCGTCGACTCAGTCCTGGTTCTAATCAGACGGCGAGCCACCCAATGCTCGCAGTCCGCAGACCCGCGCCTACGGTCGCCGAGAATCGCCCTGCGACTTCCGACACCCGGGGGCTCCCGACTCCCAGGGAAAAAACTCCCCGTAAGATTATAGCGAAGAAATAGATGCCAGGGTGGTCTTCAACTTGGGTGTCAAATATGCAATCCCAATTGCCACAACCGACCGAAGAATACCTTGGTGCTGATAGGAGACCCGACCCCAAAACATAGGTTTTACCGGGTCGAGTCGGGTGTTTTCTGGCAGGACAACCCAGAAAACCGTCTCGTATCACATAACATTTACCTGACGCCAACTTTGTTGCACCTGGTAGTCATGTCCAAGAAAGCCGCTTCATCTCCTGACCGAGTGATCAATTTGTATGAGATGGGTTGATAGCGCTCATACCAAGGTCTTGTATTATCAGCTAGGCGTACAATCACGTTCTCTGTCGCTGGCGAAGTCTGTTAATTGAAAACACTTGTTATCGCAAACTATAGGCTCAAAACTTTCCTATGCTTTATGTCCTACAGTAGAAAATAGCTGGCAACCCGGTTAGAGGTCACTTATCTGCAATACCAGGGTCCCAGGGGCACCACAGCCACGTCGCCTACCCTTTACCTGACTGCCTCAGAAGGAGGGTTAAGTTTGTCGAGAGTAGGTATGTACCTAATTTGTATTTGTTTCTTTGGCATACCCTGTAGCCTAAATGGGTGGGTAGATTTTTACAAATGATCCATAGACAGTATCATTAGATTCGCCCTACGTGCCGAATTGAGTTAGGCTATAAAATTATTAATTTTGAAAACCCCCGATTAGAAAAAAAACTTTAAAAAGTAAAAAAAGTAATAGATACGTATTGATCCATATTATTTAATATAGGTACGATTCTTTGGGCCAAGCGTCTTCGCTTCGGGAGACCGCTTGCATTTGTTAAGTACCTACCTATAGTATCAGCGGTTCCCCTTTGGGTACTCCCTTCGGAGTTGGGTATTCTACAGACCTCAGGTTATGCTACAGTATCAGGTCAATATAACCATATGTTCTTGCAATGTCATAGAAAAAAGAGAATACCAAATTTCACATCGATCAGACCCGTAAAAGCTGATTCAATGCCTTCACCAACTAGAAAAGAGCTGATAATCTTCAAACAGCTCAACCGATTTTGATAAAACTGTTAGAAAAACTGTTTTCAAATAAAAAAAACCGCATCAAAATCGGTTCACCCGTTTAAGAGCTACGGTGCCACAGACCGACACACATAGCAGTCAAACTCCCCTCTTTTTGCTCGGAGGTTAAAAAAGAAAACAAGATGGCCGCTGTTATGTTAATACTATTAACGTAACAGCGGCCATCCTGTTTTTTTTTTGTGAAGTCGTATTTTTCGTGGTATAGTCATACGAGTATCAAAATATAGGGGTCGAGGAGACGATTTAAAAATAACTCGGCCAAGTGCGCGTCGGACTCGCACACGAAGGGTTCTGTTCCATAAACCATGTTATTATTTTTGTTGTTATAGCGGCAATGATAATACACAAATTGTGAAAATTTCAACTCTACCTACCTCTACGGTTCTTGAGATACAGGCCGCTGACAGACAGACGGACGGGCGGACGGACAGCGGAGGCTTAGTAGGGTTAATAGGGTTCCGTTGGGTACGGAACCCTAAAAAGTAACTCGATAAAATTAAAAAAAAAAAAAAAAAAAACAATTTTTTGCATTTACCTGCACGGCTCCATATTTCATAGGCCCAAGAAAATTCTCACATTCGGCTGCAATATCTGACCATTTCCATTCAAACATCTGAACGATGACGGACCGGTCTGACCATTGGTTGGTCTTTATGTAAGCCTCGCAGGATAAAGCCGCGCCAAACAATGAGCAGAAAGAAAGCCACACTAGGAGCGACATAGTCTGAAAATATTAAAGATACTTTTTAGAAAGTTATAGCTACATAGCCACTAAAGTGTTCGCCGTATGGTGTTGGCCGGTGCCGTATGGCGCCGTAAAAGAATAATACCATACCATCACTTCCCGTGGGTGTCGTAAGAGGCGACTAAGGGACTCGCCATAGAATGGGCAGCAGCATTCTCTGTAAAATTCAACACCATACACTGCGATCGCCAACCCGCCTGCCAAGCGTGGCGATTATGGCAAACCCCCCCTTTGGGGAAGGCCTTTGTACAGAGGACGTCTTTCGGCTGATATGATGATGATGATGATGTATGGGAATTCTCGCCTGTAGCCCTGTACCTAGGTACGTGTATTCAACTAAAACATTTACTTACATAAAAATATGTATGTACGGCTGTTCAGCAGGAGAACTCGTTATCAACAATGATCTTTCAGATCAAAACACTTCACATATATAACAAACAACTCGACTATTATATTAAATGTTACACTTTATGCGTCATGAGTAGGTACAAGTACTGTCAGCAAACAAGTTGGGAATGCACCATGCAACAAAGAAATACTACGGCAATATACAAAATCAACTTTATATAATGTAGGTGCTTCGGGAATGGTCGTCTTTTTTCGGAAATGAGATCTAACAACCATGGAAGTACTTGCCTATATGGGATTACAGATTAAGCTTCTAAAAACTCTTTTCTAAAGAGCTTCTTATAATCATCTGCTACCAGAATATATATACTGCAGAGAAAACGTTACAAAAACACTACTAATAAGCAAACGGTCCAAAACTGACAGACTTTGCCTTTGTGGGGGCGTACACTATGGCGCAACATTCGTGTTAATTCGGACACACGAACATTACCGAATCCCAACTTTTCTAATCGTTTATTTATTTATTTTTTTTTTTTAATTCACGCGTAGAATTGCCCTTCTCTTAGTTCAAAACCTGAAGACGTCATTATCGCTAAGTATATTATAAGTAGGCCCTTACTAGATACTCTTTACTGAGAATGTACAGTACTTCCCTATCCCTTTGAGTATTGCACTTCTCTAAGCAATGAAGTTGTTTGTTGACATATCTATTCACTTTTATCTAGAAGGCCGATGCAAAATCACGAGTTCGATGCTATTGAAACATACATATTTACTTTACAACTATTATGTAAAAGTACGGTTCATATCATAATGCGTTAAGAATTTATTCTACGAAAACCACCTTTACTGCCACTAAATACAAGGCGCTCGCGAAGTCAAAATACCACCATAGACTTAAGGTTGATTGAACTTACACAATAAGATTGGTAAGTCACTTAAACGTAATTGAAAAAGGATAAAATAATTTAAAAACCCCGACTCAAAGAATTTATATCCGTCCGGGGCTGCCATTAAAAGAACTAGTTTTTTGCAGTGTTATAGTACCTAGCGTAAATAATTGGAGATATTTTATTGCTATAGGTACGTTTTTATATTTATGTTGAAAAAAATAGTGATGACAGCCCCCGACGGACACAAATTCTTTAGTCAGGTGTTTTTAAATTATTTTGTCCTTTTTTTTCTTTTACGTTTTAACCGTAAACGGGTTTTTTCAAAATTTAGAATTTTGCTTTTCATTTCAATCTTTTTAGAGAGCATAGGTATTATGTACCTATATTATAATGTATATGTTACTGTAAAAGCTCGAACTACGGTGTCTTAGGATTTACCGACATGAGTTGGTAAATGTAAGGATTTATGAAAATGGGACAATTTTTTCGAGCTTTTACCGTCAGAATTTAGTACATGCTAGGTTTTGCCACTGACGGCTGGTAAATGTTGGTTTTGGGAATAAAACAACGACAAAATTTAATATTTTGTTCCGTATTGTTTTGGAAATGCAACAAATTTTCCAAATCTTAATAGTTCAAGTAATGTTTGGTAGTCAAATGAAACTTCATTGGACTACCAAACATTGCTTCGTAGGGGGAATTGCGACGGTAAGTTCCCTGTTTGAGCAGTGCCTAGAGCGGCGCGTCGCCACGGCGTCCTCACCTTCTGCTTGACGCAGGTATTCACCGGACACGGTTGTTTCGGGAGATACCTGTTTCGAATTCAGCGGGAGGACACGCCCGGGTGTCAACACTGTGAGGGCCGGCCGGAGGACACGGTGGAACATACGGTGAACGTCTGCCCTAGTTGGGCGGAGCACCGCCGTGTCTTCGTCGAGGTGATCGGCGGCCTCGCGACCTCGCGACCGGTCCTGGTTCAATCTATGGTCTGGAGCGAGGAGGCATGGGAAGCGGTCACCTCCTTCTGCGAAGCATTATCTAATGCTAGCGAAGGAGGTGGTCGAGGTGGTTGTGAGAGAAAGGGAAACCTCACGCCCCAGCCGTCGCAACACAAGAAGACGTCCCGGGCATTGTAAGTCACAGGGCGATTCCCGGCCACCGTAGGCGCATGCCTGCAGACGGTAAGCGTTGGGTGGCTCGCTCTCCGATCAGAACCAGGCCCGGGATAATAATATTTATTTACCCAAAAAGGATATCGGCGATAGAATAATATTATATGCGGGATAATAATATTTATTTACCCAAGAAGGATATAGGGATGACGGCGCGTTGTGTTCCACGCGCGCATCAAAGAGATGTCAGCATAGAACAAGGGGTCCGCTAGGGCCAGTGCCTGCCAGGGTTGCGAAATTTGTTCGAAAGTCACCGCGGCCCTGGAACGCAACGGCCACTAGGAGTAACACGAATGGGTTGTAGTCAGTAAGAGTCTGACACACCCTTCTGCTTCGCCCAAAGCGGGAGGAGGCATTTGATGATTTCTCATCCAAAGGGGGAGCATTTAATTCTCTCGCAATACGCCTAGATGAATTTCAAGCCCTCTGACCACTTTGGCGAAGATGGTGCGGGTAGCGGGGGTTTCAGACTGCCGACACAAGACAAGTCACAAGTACTAGACGATTCTCGTACTTGTGACTTGTCTTGTGTGTGACATGTATTTTTCAACATTTACCGTGTCTTTTATGTAAATCCTAAGATTTACCAAGTGAATGGTGATAAAAGTTCGAATCGCAAATCTGTTCGGACTTTTATCATTAAGAATTAGTTAACCTTAGGTTTTACTGGAAAATCTTAGGATTAACCGTAGTTCGAGCTTTTACAGTAACATATATTTACATTATTTACCTATGCTCTCTAAGAAGTTATGTAGTACATAACGATATTCTTTATTTACATTACTGAAAACCGCATCAAAATCGGACTGGCAGTTTTGGTTTTGCACAAACAAATGTTTACTATAGCGCACTTTGGTGGCATGTAAGAACATGCACCAATCAATCCGATCGAATACGATTATACCAGATACAAACAAAATACCGGTTGCAAAAAATCATCATCATCTGTCTAGCCTTTTTCCCAACTACATTGGGGTCGACTTCCAGCCAATACACATAGCAAAAAAGAATTACTTAAATGTAACAAAAGATGTAGCAACATGTACATTTTACATTTTAAATACCTACTAATCAAACTTCCGCATAGCTGTCGATAAAAAGTGAACCCAAAAGACTGGCGGCATTGCCACGTTGTATGGCAATGCTTATCCTCTGTCCGAGGTAAAAGCCAGCCCGTGGGTCACGCGAAGTGTCAACTAAGCGTTTAGCATGTTCATAACACTCGGACACAACAAAAGATTGTTCTACTTGACAAGAGGTGACATCTGGTGGCGCTCTGTAGTGAATTCCCTTGGGAAAAGGAGTGAGTATATGAATGTATGTTTTCGGCTCGGAATTTTGCCCATTCTCATACACATACACTTAAATGTACATAATGTGTTTATGAGAATGAACATTGCCACGCAGTTTTTTGCCTTCCGAATCTAGCCCAAACTAGACCTTGATCCTCTAGTTTAGGTGAGGGCAAAAAATAACAGATAAAAATAAGGGGATATAAGATAAAAACGAACCAATGCTACATCATTTAAATTTTATTCAAAAAAACATTAATATGTCTTACAATTCATTACAATACATTTATTACAATCTTACCAACTATGACTGAAATGTTGGACTTGTGACATTGCACCGGCTTCCTCTAAGACATCATAATTAGGAAAGAATTTCCACGCGTTCTGAAGGATAGTAAGAATATAAAACTTAGTTGAAAAATGTTCACATCAAACTGAAAAACTTCTTACCCTTAAAACAAGTAACTACAATGAACGGGATGGTGAAATTATTATCTCCATTCAAGTTTTAATACAATGATGATGATGTACTATGTTTTCGTTAGCGGTCGTTCTGTTGTTCGATTGATCTACATACCCTGTGAGATAGCCAGTAACAAAAGGGCGGGAAGTCTTCAACTTAGTTACCGATCGCCTACCGAATTCGGTCGTTAAGTCCTAAGACCGCCCCTATACAGTCAATCTCGAACGCGATCCACGGATCAAGGGTCTACTAAAGGTGAGACGTATGTATACGTGTAAAGATCTATTCCGTGCGCACCACATAAACGCATCTCGAGTATTTAGGCGTATGGTGTTTGACACTATATTCGCGTCATTACGAGTGTTGCGAATTTGCGACCCACAAGCTCTGTCAGTACGAGTCGACTTATTTGTTTTACGTTTCTAAACCTAATGTACATACAAATAGAGTCACTTTTACTTTGGTAAGCATCGTGCAAGCGTTGCGATAACTTTCGTAAGTACTTACTGTTGTATATCAACCTCTTCAGTGATGAGATCTTTATAACAATGGCATCTATGTATTTTCACATATGTCGACTTATTTTATCTAATTTCTAACATGTATTTTGTTGATTAAAGCCGTTATTAGTAAAGGTTTATCTCATTACAATTTAACCAACAAAATGTTTTAAAAGTTTGCCACCATGGAAAAATATTTAATACCTGAACGTTTGGATATTGATCCCGTTGAAAAGCTCCGCGTCAAAGAAATGGAAACATTCGAAAAGAACTTTTGAAAGCTTTCTAATGGCTTCGGAAGGCTGCTTCACAGGAGAGAAGGTACCAACTTCATGAAAACTTGACCTTCTTATTAACCATGAGTCATCATACGTTTTCACGTATATCAGCGATCGTACTACTTTTCCATCCGCAATCAATACTTTGGGAAAAATATTCACTAAGCCTAAAAATATAATTTATGCCCGGCAAACAATGGGGTATTTTACTAAAAAAATCTAATTAGCCCGTCTGATAAGATTTTCAAAAAATATTGGATTTTTTCTTTTTTCACATAAACAAATAATAAAGAGGATGCAGCGAGTTGAAGACACGCGTGACGTCATCTGGCTTGGTAAATTTGGTACATTTTTACACACAGCCACTAACTGTATGCCGCACGAGAGGATGTTTACACACACGAGGAGGTCACCAAATGGTGCTACACCTTCTTGGTTAACGAACTCAGACCAAGTACTTATGCGGAGATTCGATCGCACTAATAAATACGAGTATCAACTAATCGTAGAAGAAGTTGACCTGATTCAAGTTAATCCAGATTATTCATACGTATGTTTACCGAATGTTCCATTTTGGTTACCATTAGGTCAAGACGGAGAAGTAATTGAAATCGAAACAGCTGATGGCGAATTAACTTATTACATTCCACAATATGAGCTTCATGTCCAAGATTTCGAGGTGCCACCCACAACTGTATTACCACCCAAGGACAATACACAGGTCACTACGCCACGCTCAGAGCCCTGACGTTCAACAAAAAAACGCAGACCACCTGTTCGTTTTGGAGATTACGTTGCTTCTTATCGTGATGAGGTCCTAATAATACCTATGGCATCTCTGTATTGTCACTTATGTCAACTTATTTTATCTTATTTCTATCATGTATTTGGTTGATTAAAACCGTTATCTAGTAAAGGTTTATCTCATTACAGTTTTCTGTGAAAATGATTAGGTTTTTCAAAAAAAAAATATCTACACAAAATTTATCTCTATCTTCTAAATTACGCCTCTTTTATTTGATGTAAGTACCAAATTTTTTTTTCTATATTTCTATTAGCATAGTAGAAGGCAAATTTTCAATAAGATTTAATTTCAAGTACCTATACGACTAGTCCCGAACCCGAACTAAGAATAAATGACAACACGATTTGACAGTAACTGACCATTGATTTTGACCGTGGATCGCGTTCCAGATTGACTGTGCACGGGCGGCTTTACCGAATTCGGTCGGTAGGCGAACGGTAAAGATGTCAAAACTTCCAGCCCAGGGCGTTGCTGGCTTTCCTTGAGGAGTTAGTGTGGATTTAATGACTTATTTGTGCTCTCTACGCAAAATACGCGCTTGGATGTAGAGTTGCGGTAACCAGCCCGACTTACATACATACATCCATTGGTCTAGATTTACTGTGTGTATTTGAGAATGCCGAAAAGTCAACATTAGTCAATATCCGTCAATCAAAACGCATAAAACAAATTGCTCCTAAATACTCCCAAGTCCAAAGTCTTTGAATAATACTAAAATATTTTAGGTAAGTCTCAGTTATCTTAGAAAAATAGAGATATAATATAGGTATGTATTAATCTTACCGAGCTATATAGTACGCAAAAATATCATGTAAACATTTCCAAAATATCAAGGAAATACTATGCTATGACCTCATTATGCACGCAGCATTAATCTTATATGAAAATATATTAAGGTTCACTTCACTTGGTGTTTGCGCTAATATTCGCTTTACATAACTACTAGTTGACCCGCGCACCTTCGTCGGCGTCACAATTTTCATTACTGCTCCCCTCCTATTGGTTTTAGCGTGATGATATATAGCCTAAAGGCTTCCTCGATAAATAGGCTATCTAACACTGAAAGATTCAAATCGGACCAGTAGTCCCTGAGATTAGCGCGTTCAATTAAACAAACAAACAAACTCTTCAGGTTTATATATTAGTATAGATTAAAATATGAACTTTATTCCTAAAACTTTAGGATATATTGTCCAAGTAACGCGAATATTTTGACAAATACGCCAAGTAAAGTGCCACTTTTATAGTAAACGTCAAATTTCGCGGCAGTCACGGTCAGAAATCGTGCGAGTAAGCCGGCAAATAATTAGGTGCTGTCTCGCTCCCACTTTTTAAGACCGCCTCTGCAATGAACCTTGTCGGTTAGTACATAGTAATGCTAAAGTTACATATTTTTATGTAATTTAAATTGACGAAAATACATTGCCATAGCGGCATTTACGTATAAATATGGCAACTAGCAATTGCATATAATATCAATATGTGTACTGATTACCCCAACAACAGATAAATCTTTATCCAAAGTAATTTTGACAAAGGAGGACCAGACTCAAACAGTGTGGTGCAGTCGTATAGTGTTAAAGGCGATCGTCGCACGAACACGCGGTCGCGGTCATCGCGTTAATTTGAACTGCAAATCCGATCGCACCGACAGAGGGGGCCTTTAGCTTTTGCCGAACATACTAAAGCGACGATCGCGTAATCACGCGATAGCTTTGTATTAGGACGAAGCCTCCACGTCAATTTTATTTGGATAATTAACGATCTTATTGGAGCGAACACGCGGTCGCGGTCTTCGCGTTAATTTGAACTGCAAACTCGAAAGCGCCGACAGAGGGGGCCTTCAGCTTTTGCCGAATATTAAAGCGATGATCGCGTAATCGCGCGATAGCTATGTATTAGGACGAAGCCTCCATGTCAACATTATTCGGATAATAAATGATCTTACCGGTCGCTGTGAAATCAGCACTAAAAATTAATGTCAGCAACTACACCGATACATACTAATAAGTTTACAACTTTTTGTTAAATCTACAGTAACAACATTAAATAGCGTCTAAACAGTAATTAAGCTTCTAAACACTGACAATTCCTTATACCTACATAAGTCATAAACTGCCAAAATAAGAAGCTTCTGAAATTATAACATTTTAACCTCTCGCGCGTTTCTCGTACAGTTCCCGTCACGCAAGCTTGCCTCCACAAAGTACGCCGCAATCGGCTGCGCAGGACGTCAATTTGACAACAAACATACAACCGCGCATGCGCGGGTAGCTCGCGCATGCGTGGATTAGCACAAACGCGCGGGTGTAATGGCATCTCACTCGCTCGTATAAGTTCGATGCATAAGCGTGTCCCGCTTGCTCGATGCAATACGACTGTGGATGCGAAAAGTGTTACAGGTTGTCATTGTTTTTAATGATTTATTTTGGTTATTTCTTAGTTTGATTTGTGTTCTTGTGGTGTATGTGTTTTTTGTGTTACTTTTTGATATTTTATTGTTACTGGTAGTCTTTGTTACTTGTTTATAGTATAATACGTATAAACAAAAAAATATTTTAGGAACGTAACACTTTTTTACGCGATTGCACCTGCGCGGACTTCACTCAAACCTAACTTCCGAGGGGCAAGCCACGCTAACGCGAACTGTACACCCATGTGTACGAGAAACGCGCGAGAGGTTAATATCAAAATAATATTTAGAGCAAAAAATATTGCTAAATAAATACTCTGTAATATTAGGACTCAAGCAGCAAAACCTCAAAAAAAAAATGTATATTCGATATTTGCCTTAAAATAAGGCTCAAATCAGCTATACCTGCTATTTGAAATAGTCTTTAGGAATTTGAAACAGAACGGTAAGACTTAAGCGACGTGGCAGCAGGTAAATGAAATTGAACCTTAATGTCATATTTCTAAAGTACAGTATTCTCCTTTTTATAGATAGACTATATTATACATAACAATATTCTTAGTAGCCATTTGAGCTGTCAGTGATCAAAATGGCTGCCTGCAACACGCATTGAATCTGGTCAAAAATTCTCACAAAATATTTTTAAATGCATGTCAAGAGGAATTGGTATTTTTTTTTTAATTTAGTCAGTCTTTTTTATCGTAAGTTTGTTTAAAGCCAAATATTAATAGATCACTTTTTACAGTCAAGTCAGTTCTCTTTCTGTAAATAACATTTTATGGTTAGTTTTTTAACCAGTATAACTTTTGTATCGAGGCGGATGAAGCGATATTTTTAACTATTCCAACAAGGAACTGTCTTTGTAAAATACATGTTTCTAATATTTTTACAGTGGTCAAGTTTCTGTTCTACAGGTACAATAATAGTTCTGTAATATTCACATAATTCGAAGTAACCGATTTTCGACATTAAAAAAATGACTTAAGGTCAGAAATCGTTTACTTCGTTTTGTGTCGACACATCCTTTTTTCTTATGATGAAATGGATATCTAAAATGTCAATTAAAGAAAATAATATACTTTTCTTTGTTACCTAATTATGTCAAAAGTTTTGACTTAATCCCGGAAACACAATGTTTTTCTAGCAATTAGTTTACTGATCATACTTCGTTTCCAAAATGGCTTAATTTTACAAAACTACTTTTCTTTTGTGACATAAAGATCATTTACCGAATTTTAATAGCACTAATAAGCATTTCTAAAAATACTAAACTAAGGGAATTACAAAAATATGTCTTTTATATATCGAAGAGGCTCCGTTACATGTAGCAATACAATAATTCAAACAGTGATTTAATGACACAGTATCCTTAACAGAAAAGATACAGATAGAATTTTTTTAATTATTTTGGTATCATTAAAATCAAACCATGTTAATGAGCCTTGGCCTGTTTCACTCTCCGGATAAACATTACCCAAAAAAAAACTAAATTTATTAAAACACCTACCAGAGGAAACCGGTATGTACTAGAAGACTACAACCAAAAATAATATGGGAACCTGCAAGGCGTTGACTATGCCATCTAGTGTAGCATATCCGAAACTTTAAGGTTAAGACATTGACGCTTCTGTGCTGCCATCTATAGTTCCTGCAAAATCTGTTTAGAGGAACGCACACGAAGTATACTGTGCCATCTAGCGTTGCAATTTCGAAACTTATAGGTAAAATATATTTTACAATGACACTTCTGTGCTGCCATCTATAGCGAGCGTGCAGAAACTATAGGTGGCAGTACAGAAATGTCAGTGTCAAGTATAAAATTCGAAATAGCTACGCTAGATGGCAGTCTTCTTCGCGCACGTTCCCTTAAACTGAGCGTGCAGGAACCACAGGTGGCAGAACAGAAGCGTCAATGTTAAGTATTCTGACCGTTAAAACTTCGAATATTCGACACTAGATGGCATAGTCAACGCCGTGCCCGGTCCCTATAGTTCCTGCACGTTCCCTGGAGTTTGCTTAGTTAACCAGAACTTATATCGGAGGAGGTGAAACAGGTCATTATCATTTACTCTAAACTCGGCGCCAAGAACAGCGGATTCGGTGTGGTATTCAAATTAGCTGATTGGAAAGAACGCTTTATGCTCACATGAGGATACTGCTCGCGCCATTCTAATACCTGAAATAAATAAATAATATCCAGTTAATATAATGTTCCGGCGCTCTATAAATCAAGTGACAGATGTTACCTTATAGGATAACTCGTGTGTTTGTCTGACGTCCGTCTGTCACATACAATTTGCTCCGGATATACCGAAACGATTCAATAGGGAACATGCAATATTTTTATGTTTGCTTTAATAAGAAACCATCTTGAATAGACCACCTCATAAATAAGAAATAAAAACGCTTTAATTTATTGTGAAAATTGCGTTTTTAAATCGACAGTTTAATGGTTCGCGCGAAAACGGACGATGACGTCACTCGTGTCTATCACTGGTCAAGAACTGTCTTAACTCAAACACATAAGGTTGTCTTTTCGTTGGCATAACAGCAGATACGTCACTAAACGCTGATTGTTATTTTTAAATACGTTCCGTTTCACGTTACTTTAAGTCAATATTTTTGTTAAAAATCGATATTACCAAAATAAAAACGTTGCAATGGCTTTTATTTTATACTTTTTTATCATTATACTGAAAAAAATCTCATAAAATCTGTATTTGAACCTTCCCTATTGAAATAATACGCACGTACGTGTTACGTTAGCAAATAATATTTGAATATGGGATAAATTAACCAGGCTAAAGTGGGAGTAAGCTGGCCACGTCGCACGAATGTACCCCAATTTTTAATCACCGAAAACGTTCTGCCGCCGAATACGGCTAACAGAAAACCTTTACACTAGTCGGTGATCGAATACGGGCTGTGGTCGAATACGACTAACCGAAAACCCGTTTACAATAGTCGGTGACCGAATACGGGCTTTAACGGAATATAATCGGTCAAAACGACCTGATGTAAATGAGCCATTAGACTTTAAAGAGCATTTTCCCTTCACTCATACCTACCTGTGTGACAAAATCGTATGAAATCTTGATGCGTCATAATATGATGAATAGATCGTACTGTACAAGATCCCTCAGCAGATGACGTAGTCTCGTTCATTCATTCGTGCAATGGTACGTTGTCCTTATTGACTTCAAAAGACTTGACGTCAGATAAGTCGTTGCAACTTTGTAATTCTATTGTTTTATAATAAATGACCAACTCGTTAATGACACGTGTCTTATTTGCAAGTATCGAGTAGTTTTAAGTTGAAAAAAGATTGCGTGAAGAAAAAATTTGCATGAATAGTGGTTATTACAATACAAGGAATATAAAAAACGCGGGTATAATGTGACAATTTAGCTTCGTATACGAAGACAGGCATGTGCTAGTGATTTAAGTTGCGTAGCTTATATTAACTAATTATGTGGATGGATAGCTGACCAATGGTCGACATTAAACCTTCGTAGGATACTGGTTCAGCAGACAAATATGTAAATAAGGTATTTCAAGCCCATACCTGAGATTCTTGAATTTGATCGCAGAAACTGACGTCTAGGAGCCTCAGATCCCTGCATTCAGCAAGTATCCTGTAAATATTAATCAGATAATACGTCAACAATGATAATAATACTCTTATAAGCATTATAAGGGTTTCGCCTTTATAAAAAAAGGGATCGACACGTTAAAGATCGACAGTAGATAAACTTTTGATGATCTTTTAAGTATCAAAGCATTTATGTTCACAGAGATATACCATAGTTACAATAACTAGTACTATTGTAGACAATAATTCCGATAGATCGACATTGGTCACACGTGAGTTGGTTGAGTTAAACGTCAGGGATTGGCTAGACTCAGTGAGTCCAGCCAATTCCTGACGTTTGACTGACAATTCCAATGTCGATCTATCGGAATTATATTCCAGAGTAAGCAGCCAGATAAATATGCAATAACAGTCATTGACAAACATACTTTCATTCACTTTTTTAATATCAAAAACAGAAATAAAGACATAAATCTGTCCTGAATCGACTTTTATCGAGATCCTTTACGTTCTAATAAGTAATGAAAAACGGTACATAATTTATTGCTCGGGTATCTGATCTACGAAGGGCCCTTAGGGAGTGGTTAATGTAGGTACCTGTTTGCAAATTTAACTGGCACCTACCATGCCAACGTTAGCGTTGGCATGACTCTGAGGCGAGGTCATTGAACGTGGGAGCAATTATTGTTTTCATACTCGACTGCCACGTTCCGACTTTGAATATCTATATTATAACGCAATTTCAAAAGGTGCGCGCAGCGTTCATATTGTGTAACAACATAAAAAAAATTAAAAAAAAAAATGAGAGATGTTATAAGGATACCCGGTTGGAACGGAGCTCCTTTTTTATGTTTGTATTAAGTAATGATTAAATAACAAAAGAAATAACTTTGATTTCAAAAGTCGGTGTTTTTGGTTACTTTTTCGTTTTTAAACACCGAATTCCGAAATTAAAGTTCTTTTCTTTCTTCCAAAGTTATTTTGTACCTTGTAGTGTTTTGTTTTTGGAAGTCTGTTATATTTTTTGTAAAAGAGATTTTTATTTTCACTTTTTAGTGGTACCTACCTGCGTACCCATTAACCTCTCGCGCGTTTCTCGTACAGTTCCCGTCACGCAAGCTTGCCTCCACAAAGTACGCCGCAATCGGCTGCGCAGGACGTCAATTTGACAACAAACATACAACCGCGCATGCGCGGGTAGCTCGCGCATGCGTGGATTAGCACAAACGCGCGGGTGTAATGGCATCTCACTCGCTCGTATAAGTTCGATGCATAAGCGTGTCCCGCTTGCTCGATGCAATACGACTGTGGATGCGAAAAGTGTTACAGGTTGTCATTGTTTTTAATGATTTATTTTGGTTATTTCTTACAGTTTGATTTGTGTTCTTGTGGTGTATGTGTTTGTTGTGTTACTTTTTGATATTTTATTGTTACTGGTAGTCTTTGTTACTTGTTTATAGTATAATACGTATAAACAAAAAAATATTTTAGGAACGTAACACTTTTTTACGCGATTGCACCTGCGCGGACTTCACTCAAACCTAACTTCCGAGGGGCAAGCCACGCTAACGCGAACTGTACACCCATGTGTACGAGAAACGCGCGAGAGGTTAACAGCGTACCGGCGCAATGTTATGTTAAGAACTGGTGTAAACACTAAAAAAACATGCAATTTCAGCAATCCCGATCCATTTGCTATCCTGTATTGAAGAGTTCCGTCCGTTGCCAACCTCGTTCTTCATCAGATCTTCACCAAATTGAAAATACTCTTCTAAGCAAAACGAGAATCATCCAAATCGGCTGACAATTGGCAAAAATATCGCTGAACAAACATATTATATGGGATCTCATCATCAGATCCTAATTTATACCTTCCATCATCTGCTCAGCAACATGAGATGATGATTACCAGGCACAAATATCTGAATTGCGTTAAAAAGTTAATGAAAAACATTGTATGTGCCTATAAAATTTGAAGGTTGCCCTCGATTTTCATGGGATTCCATCATCAGATTCTGACTTGGTGACAATGGGACCAGTCGAGAAGTATACCCTTTCAGATGAAACGTTGGCCGCACGGGTCGATCTTTAAGGTTAAGCAACGCTTGCCAAGGTTGGTCTGTGGATGGGTGACCATCTTATCATAACGAGTTTCCCCCTGCCTCGGAAAGCACGTTACGCCGTTGGTCCCGGCTGTCGTTTGTAGATCTTTGGCAGTCGTTACGGGTTGTCAGAAGCCAGTAAATCTGACTCCAGTCTTGCCAAGAAGTACCGTGTTACCCAGTAAATGGGTTGTGGAGGTCTGGTAGGCAGCCGCTCCACGTAAAACACTGGTATTCAGCTAAATCCGGTTTGGCTGGAAGTCGGCCCCATTATAGTTGGGAAAAGGCTAGGCAGATGACCATTTCAGATGAAACAAGAATTTTTCAAATCAGTTCATAAATGACGGAGTAACGAGGTTACAAATATAAAAACAAATACACCAATTTGAGAACCTCCTCCTTTTACGGAAGTCGGTTAAAAAAAACTATAAAATTAAAAATATTTTTGCATATTCTCAAAATGTATATCAACACATTTTAGTTTCCTAGGTGATCGGGAAGTGCCTCAAAAATCGCTGCAAAAATATGTCGATATTTGGTGTAATTTTTCATTATTACACGTTTTTCGCCCTCAGCCCGCAAACAGATCAGAACGGTAACGTGCGATAAGGAATTTAAAAATCAGGCTACTCACGCATCACAAATATCCGGAGTGACAGCCCTGACCCCCAACAGGTCCAGCTGCGCCAGCTTGGGCGCCCGCGGCAGCAGCGCGCGCAGGTCGCGGTCACACACACCTCGCAGCGCGCCCAGGAACAGCTTGCGCAGCTCGCCGCCTGCTAGCCACGCCAGCCACTCGCCGGACCCTCCCGCTTGTAAGCTGTCCAATATACAGGGTCAAATTTTAAAGTGTGCCTGGATGGCCAAATCCGAAACTATTAGAAATATCGAAAAACACTGAAAGGAGTCTCGAGCCAGATTTTGATTAAAAGTAAGTAAACAAGGATCTAATTCTAGACTCCTAAAAAGAGTCTCCAGCCATGAGTGTTTTTCGATATTCTTCATAGTTTAGGTGGAGTTTTGGGAAGGCATTTCAAGTAGGCACACAAATTATAAGACATTTAAAGAACTAAACGTGATATTTGGCAGATTTATATATATTTTTTTTACACACAAAAGAGGACTTTATTCCTTAAGGAAACAACATGGCAGGTGCATAAAAATATAATAAAATCTCTCTCTCTCTCTCTTCTTATTTTTTACCCGACAAAAGGCAATTTTTATTAAGCTCGCATTACACAAAATATACTATTTGATGATTTATTGGCTTAATTCGGAGTTTGATCATGTAGTCAAATAGAATGCAGAGCTTTGAGATAAAGTAAGGTCACCGACAGTAAATGCGTGGGTTAATGCAGAACACCTGTAGAAAATTAGAACAGAATGAATATTTCAGAAATAATCATTCTGTCGAGCTATATGTACTTAGAGGGCTATATTGATGATGAAAATGGTTATAATTCTTTAGATAAATACGCGTTACGGTCGCGGATCGTATTTGGTCCACATACAGCTTCACACTGACCGGAAAATTGCAAAAAACATAAAAATATTTGAATTTCGCGGGCTACCCTGGAGCATTCACCTTAAATGAATAAAATCAAACTCACCACCAGCCAACATCCAACTCTTGCAGTTTCTTACAGCTCCCGAGCGCTCTGATACCGTTAGGAGTCAAGGAGTACGACTTCCAGAAGTCCACAGACACCAGGTTCGGACAATTGCCGCCTAAAGCTATTGCTACTTCGTCCATTGAGGATATCATTTTGCATGAACCTGTGGACACAATAGTTGTAGGTGAGTCGACGAGTAAGGTACTATTGAAATTCTTGATTGGTAATAATATAAAGTTTTCTATTGGTTGGCCAACAAAGTAGCCGTCCCACGAAATGGTAAATGACCAAGTGACCATCGGTGCTCGCTGCAATTAAAAAAAAATTAAAACCAGTAAAACCACTAAAATCACCAACCATTAAACCAGCCAACCACCCAATCAGCTAACCATTTCACCATTAAAATCAGTAAAATAACTTCATAAGTCGGTATAATCCTAAAATGTCACGATTTCATGAAATAGTCATTCTTTCGGGTTACCTGGCCCTATGGAGTTTTATTGCTGACTTAAATGGTTATAATTCTGAAAATACATAATTCTTACGCCCGCGAATCTAATAGTCAATATTAGGTTTTATGTTGATTAAAGTATGATTCGCGGGCGTAAGAATTATGTATTTTTTTGCAAATGGCAAAAAACGTAAGAAAATTTATATTTCGCGGGCTACCCTGGCGCATCCACCTTAAGAAGAACAAAAATTCAAAGCCAATGGAACTTCAACGATCCGTACTAGCTCGTGGTGAATTACGGCTTGCCTCTCACAGTGAGAAAGGCTACGAATCCCAGCAGCAAGACCTTTACAAACTGATATGAATGTATGACGTATCAATCAACAATAGTAACGAAAGTAGATGCTTACCAACATTAAGGTGCCGAAGAGCAGGGTTGGACCTGATGATAGCGACAGCAGCTGCCGTAGTGATGTCAGTCCTGTAGAGGTCCAGGCGTTTCAGCTTCTTTAGCGCCGAGAGACATATCCAGTCAGAACATCCGACCACCGATCGGAGGCATAGCTCTGAAACGTTATAAGTTGACACTAAACTACATACTACGAACAAACGAACGATTTACTAAAAAACGTAACGAAGGCTATTAAATGGTGCGTTTTTGGAGATACCTATGTCTAGCAGTAGCAGTGTAAAAGATTAGCAACTAAACCAAACTAAAATGTGCACCAACGACAACAACTACTGCAGTCATCTGCCTAGCCTTTTCCCAACTATATTGGGGTGGGCTTCCTGTCAAGGCGAATTCAGCTGAAAACTAGTATTTTATGAGGACCGGCTGCCTACCAGACCTCCACAACCCATTAACTGGGTAACACGGTACTTCATGGCAAGATTGGAGTCAGATTTACTGGCTTCTGACAATCCGTAACGACGGGGACCAACGGCTTGACGTGCTTTCCGAACCTCTGTTCATGTTTAGTAGGAAATTAAATATTATTTATAAAAGCAGTGTAAAAATATATTAGAAATAAAAGCAGTGAGGCATAGGCATCGGCCTAATTGGCTAACAATCATACGAATTAACGATGCGATTTCGTCGCGCGATTAAAATGATTCCTGAGCTAGCGCGATGATTTGCAAGGTTCAATACCACTCTTCGCGCGCTCTCTCTCGCACACAGCTCAACGTCTTGCTGCGCAACAGAGAGCGCGCGAAGAATAGTTCGCGTTATCGCAATAGTGTAGCTGTAGCATAAAGAAATGTGCGTGCTTAATTCGTCATGCGACATATCGCATCGGTAACCCGTAAGATTCTTAGCCAGTTAAGACTACGCCTTATCCTTTAATATTCGTAGCCTGATATTGTTTACCATTAATTTTCTTCTGACTATGCGTAACGACTGCCTAAGATCTACAAATTTCAGCCGGGACCAACCGCTTAACGTGCTTTCCGAGGCACGGAGGAAACTCGCTATGTTAGGATGGTCACCCATCCACAGACCAACCTTGGCAAGCATTGCTTAACCTTGAATATCGACCCGTGCGGCTGGTATTATCGAGCCACGAGCTCCTCAAGACTCAAGACAACAACTGCTGCAGTGCGACTGTGTAAACATGTCGAAGTGAAGGCTTGAGTGAAGTGCTCTCGAAGTATGCTGTCAACCCATGTAATAAAGATGTAATGACAGCTTACTTCGAGCTCACTCCACCCGAGTTTTCACTGTTAAAGGTTTACAGAATCGGCCGGCTGTAGCTGTCTTCCTGCTTTTGATTGATGACGAATCATGAAGAGCCTGACAACACGAAACTAGGTAAAGAAAGCAGTGGATATTTGGTACCAGAAAATTATAAAGTTAAGTACCACACATAATATATGAAAAATGAATACGGTAGGATTTAAAAACAAAGTGTTCGGTCCGTCAGTTTGATGACTAAAACGTACTGGACACGTATTATTTATTTTATCACTTAAACAAAATATGAAGACGGTACAAAGCTTTAAAACTTCGCGTGCTGTCTCGCCTTGGTACATTTTATCAAAAATTTACGTCAAAAACTCTCGTCCTTTTTTACTGCTTGTATAAAGCAAAACGTATGTGTTCAATATTTTGTGTAAGAAAATAATAACCTCTCGCGCGTTTCTCGTACAGTTCCCGTCACGCAAGCTTGTCTCCGCAAAGTACGCCGCAATCGGCTGCGCAGGACGTCAATTTGACAACAAATATACAACCACGCATGCGCGAGTAGCTCGCGCATGCGTGGATTAGCACAAACGCGCGGGTGTAATGGCATCTCACTCGCTCGTATAAGTTCGATGCATAAGCGTGTCCCGCTTGCTCGATGCAATACGACTGTGGATGCGAAAAGTGTTACAGGTTGTCATTGTTTTTAATGATTTATTTTGGTTATTTCTTACAGTTTGATTTGTGTTCTTGTGGTGTATGTGTTTGTTGTGTTACTTTTTGATATTTTATTGTTACTGGTAGTCTTTGTTACTTGTTTATAGTATAATACGTGTAAACAAAAAAATATTTTAGGAACGTAACACTTTTTTACGCGATTGCACCTGCGCGGACTTCACTCAAACCTAACTTCCGAGGGGCAAGCCACGCTAACGCGAACTGTACACCCATGTGTACGAGAAACGCGCGAGAGGATAAAAGACTTATCAAATAATAGCAGATTATGCACCGAGGGGATAAAGCAGTGTCTTATGTCACGGGCGTCATATTGAAACCCAAACCTAATGAAGGATACGAAAGTCAATTTCGAAGCGCAGCGATGGAGTTTCACAAGCGTAGAGGGAGTTAATACAATAATCCTTAATGCAGTAAGGGATTCAAGCTATCCTAAGGCTTTATCCCAGAGGAGCATACTCTACTTTTCACACCTACTGCGAGAAAATTGTTCGCAATTCATGATGAGAGGTAGTCTCCAAGTTGAGTCCCAAATTTAAAACACATTATTGACCTCCGGGCAATAATATTGTACTGAATTACATTATAACCCAATTGGAGTAACAAGGACAATAATGGAGTTTAAGTTGAGTTTGCTTGACATATTATTATAATCTCACAATTTCGTACAGCTGGTGTGAAAATGTATTACTTTTTGCCAAGGAAACTTTTATTATTGCAATCAAGTCATGGAACTTTCAAAGTTCCTGTCCATAAATGGCATTCGCTTACACAGACTTTACCTTATAATAAGCAGTTGCACATAATCTTAGCACTTTTTAAGATATGTATTTGAACTGCTTTTACTTTATTCTTCTATCTATACTTCTATACTAATATTACAAAGAGGAAAGATTTGTATTTTTGTATGATCAATAAACTTAAAAACTACTGGATCGATTTGAAAAAAATTATCAGCAATGTATTTTCAGCTAGTAAACATAAGCTATATTTTATTCCCGTACTCCCACGGGAACGGGAACTACGCGGGTGAAACAGCGTGACTCCGCTAATCCTCCTGGAAAATTACTACAAAATAACAAACAGCATAGTAACAAACATACCTTGTAAACTAGTAGAGGTGTCAACGATGGCTCTTAGCACGGTGTTGTCAACGAATTTGCAGCAATTCATGCGCAGATGTGTTAATTCGGCGCCGCTGTCTTTGAGGAAACTGTGGAAAAGAGCATGAGTTATTACATGATCGTGATACATGTATTAATAGACTATTGATTTGATAGCTATGTCAATTTCGACGTCACGGTTGGCGCAGTGGTTGAGTGATTCAGCCGGGGATCACGGAAGTCGCATAAGTTCTCGCGATCCCCGGCGTTAGGTGAGAGATGGAGCACCGAGGTGGTTTTAGTCAGTAAGAGTCTGACAGACCCCTCCGCCCGCCCCAGGGCGGAGGACATCCATGAGGATTTCACAAAAAAAAATGTGATTGAGCGATTGCCTGCTGCGCTGTGTGTCACGGATTCGATCCCCGCACGGAACAAATATTTGTATGGCCTACAGATTATTTATTTATTCTTTTACACACATTTTAGTACAGTACTTGTTTCGGGTCTGGCTGTTTGTGTATGTGAGTTAGTATTAGTTTTACATGACTCGTGATTACATTTACTTCTGACGGTATTTTATACAGACTTTAAAGTCTTTAATCTTGGAAATTAATTAACCGATTTTCATAAAACTACGCTGATACGCACAACTCGATGGTGTTGTAGCTAAAAGCTAGGCAGATGATGATCTGCCTAGCTTTTTCCCAACTATACTGGGGTCGGCTTTAAGTCAAACCGGTTTCAGCTAAATACAAGTATTTTACGTAGAGCGGCTGACTACCGGACCTCCACAAACCATTAACTGGCTAACACGGTACTTCTTGGAAAACCTACAGTCAGATTTCCTGACTTCTGACAATCCGTAATAACTATTTAGACCTAAATAGTTGTGACTTAAAAAAAAAAGTGTTAAAAGAGACAAAGAGTCATTTTTTATGATGATGTTTATTTACAAGAAAATAAAGCGGAAAGATTTGTTTTTTTTTTGTATGTTAACGTAACGAATAAACTAAAAACGACTGGACCGATTTCAAAAACTGGTTCCACCATTAGAATGCTACATTATCCCTGAGTAACATAGACTATATACTTATTACTACAAAATACTAGGAATCTTTATGAAAATTGTATCGCGGACGAAGACGCGGGCGAAGTGCTAGTGATTAAAAGCAATACGTATCTGTCTCTATAAGCTATTTTTGCTCCGTTCGTATACATTTGCGCTAGTTTTACGTATGTCTCAGATACCCACAAACTCAAAAATAAAGACAAAACAAATCAACAACCAACCTTACTTACACCATTTAATCTCCCTGTTCAAGATGACATTACTCGCGTCAACAGTAGTTATTATAATGCAATGATTACTCACTTCACCACGTAATTGGGCTGTATCATGCGATGGCTGCCGCACCAAGACAGATCCAGTTTCTGAAGGAACTTGCACCGCATTGAGAGGGTTATGAGGACCTGGAAAAAAGGGACATTAAGATTTTAAGGAAGCACATTGATAGTTGAGAATGAGGACGCAAATGTTTTCGATGGTAACCGTAAAAAATTAATGGTAAACAATATCAGGCTACGAATATTAAAGGATAAGGCGTGGTCCTAACTGGCTAAAGATCTTACGGGTTACCGATGCGATATGTCGCATGACGAAATTAAGCACGCACATTTCTTTATGCTACGGCTACACTATTGCGATAACGCGAACTATTCTTCGCGCGCTCTTTCTCGCACACAGCTCAAAGTCTTGCTGTGCAACAGAGAGCGCGCGAAGAATAGTTCGCGTTATCGCGAAAGTGTAGCTGTAGCATTAAAGTGGTATTAAACCTTGCAAATCATCGCGCTAGCTCAGGAATCATTTTAATCGCGCGACGAAATCGCATCGTTAATTCGTATGATTGTTAGCCAATTAGGGCGATGCCTATGCCTCACTGCTTTTATTTCTAATATATTTTTACACTGCTTTTATAAATAATATTTAATTTCCTACTAAACATGAACAGAGGTTCGGAAAGCACGTCAAGCCGTTGGTCCCCGTCGTTACGGATTGTCAGAAGCCAGTAAATCTGACTCCAGTCTTGCCAAGAAATACCGTGCTACCCGTTTAATGGGTTGTGGAGGTCTGGTAAATAACTGGTATTCAACTGAATCTGGTTTGATTGAAAGCCGACCCCAATGCGAAAAAGCTAGGCAAATGATGATGAAACATGAACAGAGGTTCATGCTAATAATAGATATGTCTATGTATGCATAATAGATTCAAAGTCAAAAACGTTTATTTCAATTAGGCCCTTAAACGGCACTTTAAAACGTCAACATTACATTTAAAATAACGTAGTGACTCTACAGTCCATTCGGAAGGGTAAATTCTTATGAAGAAGAACGGATTAACAATAAACATTCGTGCTAGGCCCAGCACGAATGTTTTTGACGTATAGTAACGTTGCGTAACGCTAGACGGAAGGACGGACGGACAACAAAGTGATCCTATAAGGATTCCGTTTTTTTCCTTTTGATGTACGGAACCCTCTTCTTCTTCTTATCGTGTGGGCAGTAAGATCTAACGACCCCAGACACTCTAGTGTCAGAGTTTCTAAACCACCTCAAGGGCCTCGGTGCACATCCGAAAGAGACGATCACTTCATTGTTTCTACGTCTTTACGTAATCGGTTCTCCAATGCTGTTGAGCTGCAACAAGAACTGCGATCAGCTCACGGAACTTCTGTAAGGGTCTCCACGATTAGAAGAAGAATGCGGGAGAAGAAAATTGCAGCTCACAGGGCTGCTACAGGGCCAAAATTTACTGCACAACATAGGGGAGAGACCGGTTGCAATTTGCCCGTGACCATGTGGATTGGACAATAGACCAATGGAAGGCGCTTCTCGGGTGAGACGAGGGTATGTCTTTTCTGCAACGACAGGCGTCGAAGAGTGTACAGGAGGCAAGGAGAACGATTCGCACAAGCCTGTATTCAAAAGATAGTGGAATATGGGGGTGGGTCGTGAGTTGTTCTCGGACTGGAAGTGCTCGCGGGCAAGGGTCGCTAACTGCTCCTCGGTACATAACAGAGACGTTATCGTTAATGCACGATAACGCCCGCTGTCACACCGCTTTTATTCCTGAGACTATCTGCAAGAAGTTGGGATCCCTGTTATGCGCTGGCCGGCGCGAAATCCAGACTTGAACCCTATTGAGCACCTTTGGGATGAACTGAAACGGCGAGTACGGGCACGTGATCCTGCCTCTACCACTCTCCAAGACCTCCAAGATGCCGTTGGATGCCGCCATCGTTGCAGGATGGGAGAACATTCCTCAAGAGACTGTTGTCACATTAATTAGGTCCATGTCAATGAATCTACCAATGATCTTCGAACACTTACATACGGTGTACCTCAGGGCAGTGTTTTAGGGGGTGTACCCTTGTTTCGCAGACAGAAATTTAATAGAATTTCGTTTCGCAGAAAATGTTTCATATAATACACTGGACAGCAAATAAACCGAGCCACCCACTACCTAGGCACTCTAATTCGATTTTCTTAAAAACTAAAAAACCTACAAATTATCAAAGTTATACTTACAGAAAGTGCGTTTCATGGTGATTAAAATGAAAGGAAACTCATTGGGTTTAATCAATATTTCAGTGTTTATTAAGGATTTTACAAAGAAGAGTCGTGACAATCGTTAGTAATGATAAAGTGAAAAAAAAAAATTAAAGCCAGAAACAAAGATAAAATCAAAAAAAGTTTTTGATCAATATTCCGTATTCCCTCCCCTTGCTCGGATAACTGCCAGCATCCTTGTATTCATCGACCTAACGAGCCTGACGATAAAATCTTTAGGAATTGTATTCCACTCCTCTTCAATTGCGATTCGCAGCTCTGGAAGCCTTGTTGGAGCAGGTACCCGGGCTCGAACCCGACGTTTCAGCTCATCCCATAAGTGTTCTATCGGATTCAAGTCCGGGCTTCGAGCTGGCCAGTCCATCGTACGAATGCTGACGTCGCGTAGATACTGGGTCACCACATGAGCAACATGAAGCCGTGCATTATCATGCATCAATTGCATATCCTGTCCGATTTATCCTGCGTAAGGTACCACATGGTCTGCGAGGATTTCAGTAATGTAGCGATGAGAAGTCAGTCCACGTGTACGGCCCGTCGGTTCGATGAAAACTAACGCTGTATGTGCTGTTAACGAGATGCCGCCCCAGACCATTACAGATCCTCCTCCATAAGCAACAGTTTCCTCGATGCAACACTGAGAATAACGTTCTCCAGGGCGACGATATACTCTCTGACGTCGATCACTTCCATGTAGACTCACCCTGGTCTCATCAGTGATGAGTACATAACTCCACTGCTCTAATGTCCAATCCCTATGCTCTCGAGCAAATTCAAGTCGTGCTCGACGGTGTGCTACCGTTAATGCTGGGCCTGTTGCAGCTCTTTTTGGGGTCAGGTTCCGTTCAGCAAGTCTCCTTCTGACGGTATCTGAACTTATGACCACTTGGCGTACGTCACGCAGACTTTGTTGGACTTGAACTGCGTTGAGGTGGCGTTTTTCGCAGAACAGTAAGGTGGATATAACGATCATCTGCTGCTGATGTAGCCCTAGGTCTGCTACAGCTTGAGCTGCTTCCTGAGGTGTCTGAGCAAACGATGGACAAAAACTAAAGAAATGATAAGAAATATCCGACTATCCTCATTGTAGAGAAAAAGAACGCTAATTTCGAACTCTGGTGAAAACAGAGCAAATCGTAAGCATTGTGTTTGTTGCTTGATTACAATGTGAGTTGACGGTACTTTCGAATTAATTTGTAGTCATTTTAATCACCATGAAATGCACTTTTTGTAGATATAACTTTGATAGTTGTAAGTTTTATACTTTTTGAGAAAATCGAATCAGAGTTCCTAGGTAGCGGGTGGCTCGGTTTATTTGCTGACCAGTGTATTTGGTCCTTGTAATTTTACTTGACACTTGAATGAAACCTATTTCAAAGAAACACAATTCAATTAATTTCATGATCACATTTTTTATTTAACAAACTTATCAAACAGCAGAATTATTTTTTAACGAATATTGTTTGTCCGGTATATTTTTCCATGGAATTTTATATTTCTGTGAAAATGCAATTATAATTTGTATTATTGTTTTATATTATATGTCCATGACATACTTTAAAGATGGCAGAATTTTATTCGGAATCATTTTACTACGCATATTGCCATTTCTATAAGCATTTTAACCTTAAAATATAATTGTAATATGATCTTAAAAAATCAATGTGTAAAAAAATTAGTGACAGAAACGAATCTCTGTAAAACCGACTCCACTTACTCTTGTCTGTCCTACCCCTAGAGTGTAATTTAAGATCGCGTAGGCGCGGAGGGGTGAGGCGGCCCATCTGCGACAGTAAGTTCGCGTGGGATCGCCGGAGCCCCGCAGCGCCTGAGCCGTAACAGAAACCATGCCTGCTGCTTGCTTGCATGCATTTTGCATGCTCGTTTGCATGTTGCATGCCGCTTGCTGCATATTGCATGCTGCATGCCGCTTGCTGCATGCTTGCTATATGCTTCATTCATGTTGCATGTTCGCCTGCATACTGCATGCTTGCTTGCATTCTGCATATTGCATGCTCACCTGCATGTTGCATGCTTGCTTGCATTCTGCATGCTCGTTTACGAGCTGCATGCTTGCTTGCATTCTGCATGCTCGTTTACGAGCTGCATGTTTGCTTGCTTGCATGCTGCATGTTGAATTCCTGCATGATTGCTGCACGCTTGTTGTATGCTTGCTGCATGCTTGCTTCATGCTTGCTGTATGATTGTTGCACGCTTGCTGCATGCTTGCTGTATGCTTATTGCATTCTTGGTGGTACTTTATTTCCATCGCCATTTGCCATCATTGCCGCTTTGTGGGGTTCCGTTAAACAGGTCCGAATGAAAAGTTTTGCTTGACTAGAATTTACCCGCATTGTTTTTGTAAACGCAATGCTGTAATTTTATAGAAGGGTATGCATTTTGTCAACAGTTTAAAAAATTCGATAAAAATGTTTTTCTTGGTAACAAGTTTTATGTTAACTACTCAATATGAGGACTAAGAATATTTGATTTGATATTCTATGATATGATGAATATCGAAACAAAGTTTATTTGTAACAAAAATCTATGATTTAAATGTATTCTGCGTATTGATTATTCTATGAAATGATAATACGAGAAAAAATGTATGTGAAACGAAATTCTGTGAAACTGTCTTCTATAAAACAACGCGCAACCGTTTTAAGGCCTCCTCTATTTATAATCTATATAAATGATATGCCCAAAGTCACAAGTCACCCTATGTTACTATTTGCTGATGACAGCACAGTGACCATTAGTAGCACAAACGCTGAAACCTAAAACGACGAAATCACTAACGGCCAAAATTAATAATCAATCTAATCCAATATTTTTGGATTGAAGATCGAAAATATAATCCAGATTTGTAATAAAGTGTACCAAAAAGCTATCCACGGATTGAAAGCGCAATCTTAAAAACCAAGCTATCCTTGAGAGGACGGATCACAGATAATAGATTGACCTCTGTTCGGAAATGACAGTTTGAGCGTTTCAATAACCTATCCGTTGAATTTGACATTTGCTTTGATCGGTGTAAACAATCTCAATCCGTAATCTTAGAATTTCGTTAGATTAAGATTTGTTTTACGGATTTGATTTATAAAAATGGCAGTGTCGATATTCTCCAGTGATAGTGACAGTGATATGGAGGTCCTGGCTGAGTTATCAGATTGGGATAGCACAGATAATGAAGCGGGTGAAGAGTTACGACGCCGACGCGTAAATTCAAGGAGGATAAAAAGGGTGAACCATATGCAGAGTCTGGATGATGCTGATTTTACATTTAGGTTCAAGTTATCGAAATCTGCAGTAGATTTCTTGTTGACTGAAATTATGCCGGTCGTCCGTGTAAACTCATCAAGGTGAGTTTGCCTCTCACCTACAATAAAGACCAATCGTTGTTATTGTAAAAATGTTTACGAGAAATAAATGCGCTTAATAACTACTCCAAAGAATAAGTCAATACACCTCCATAAGACAATAAAGTAAAACAAAATCACTTACTATTTCAGAGTCCAGAGCTTGAATCGGTTAATCGTATCAGTTAAAATCTAACATATAAACTAATAACAGGCAAACAAACAGAGTATTGGCGGCAGGCACGGCGTCAACCCAATTTTATTTTTATAAAAAACAAACACCCGCCAAGCTACCACAGACCAAAAAAGCGCGTCCGTCCCTTTGAGTCAGTTCGTTCCATTTTACCCAAAACATTAAGAATTTTGTCACCATTTAAATGTTCATTTAATCGTTCAAGCCTTTTACAAATAGAGTTGTCTACAACAAAAAGTACCTACAATGAATGAGAACACCTGTTTATGCATAATTATTTTATATTATGGATAAAGCAACGATGTGTATGTTCATAAGGGATTGCATAAAACGGAATGAGCAAGAGGGAATGGATTTCCAGATATCTGCGGATTGAGCCAACGGTAGGATCACCTTTGTCGATATTGGGACTTGGATTGGAGATCGATCCATAGATCGGTGTATATCTGCGATCGATTTCTATCTTGGATTACGGATTGATTATTAATTTTGGCCGTAAGACAATAACCTCTATAATACAATGGTTAGATAATAATAATTTAAAAATAAATATTGAAAAAACAAAATTAAGTAATGATGTTTAGCCAACGTTTAAACACAAATATGAATTTATAATATGAAAGCCAATGCATATCACAAGTAATTACAACTAACTTCCTAGGATTAACAATAGATAGTAAATTAGATTGGAAAGCAAACACGGAGGCGTATGCCCTATACAAACTTACTTCAGTGATGAGTGTGGACGCTTTAGTCACAGCATATCAGGAATTGAACCAATAAGAAATTAATCATTAAAGCACAGAAAAAGTGCATCAGAACAATGTTTGGATTACGGGTCATAGATACATGTAAACCATTATTTATTAAATTTAAAATATTAACCCTTCCGAATGGACAGTATTGACTGTTATTTTATATGTAATGATGACGTTCAAAAGTGCCGTTTAATGGCCTAATTGAAATAAACGTTTTTGACTTTGATAACTGTAGCTTATGCGTAAGAAGGTCTCACACGGCATTAATGTCTAAAAGCGTATTTTGCATGGCGCCAGTCATATTTAACCACTTGCCACGGCCCATTAAAGAAGTAAACGTGAACTTATTTAAGAAACGGCTTAAATCCTTATTGGTGACCAAAGCATATTACAGTTTTTCGGAATTTTTAACGGATAAAAATCTAATCATAGAATTTTGACATGCTAATAAAACACGTAAATTATTTGTCCTACTTCATAATTTGTATATTGGCAATAGTATTGTATTCTGACATTAGAATTGTATATTGACATTAGTATTGTATTTTGACTTTTGAACTGTGTATTGACATTGGAATTGTATATTGACAATACTATTTGCTTATTGACCTTAAAATTGTATATTGACATTATTATTTGCTTGTTGACTGACATTAGAATTGTATAGTGACATTAATTTTGTATATTGACATAATCTTATTATCTGTTTTCAGACTTGGCCTTGGCATGTACTGCTATGACATTTGTTTATTATTGTCTGCTTTTTATTATTATTATTATATACTTTATTGTACACCTCATAACAAGCACAGTAAAAACGCTTATAAAACTAGTGTACAATGGGCGGTCTTATCGCACAGGGCAATCTCTTGCAGACAACCTTTGGATGGACTGAACTAAAGAAGTTAGATTTAGGGCGGTCAGTGTACAAACATCATAAATAATATTAATAGAGAGACATACATAATAATATAAAACAAATACATACAATATTAAGTAATATACTAATAAATATCAAATATATAACAGGGAAAGGAGACAAAACGTTATAGTGAGAGGTAATGTTCCTTCACCAATTTTTTAAACGTTGGTAGCGTTTGAGCGCGCCTCACATCTATTGGTAATGCATTCCACAAACGAGCTGCTTGAATAGTGAAAGATTTGTCAAAGAAGGATGTGGAATGCATACGAATACTTAATTTAAGATTTTCCGATGATCTCAAAGACCTAGAATGCGTGTCACAGAGAAACTGAAATCGTTCTTACGTTCGTTCGTTCTTCGTTTTTTTTACTTTTTGATTTTTATGGTCGAGGTTACTTATTTTTTTTTAATTTGTTATAAAGACTTAGTTAGCTTAATTATTAACAAACATTTGTACGCCCTCTGGCATAACATAGCGCACTTTTTATTTCCACGATATACCACTAATTTTACCTACCTATGTTAAATAAATGACTAATGACTTATGACTTATGACTCATCATATAATGCATGAAAGCAGTCATCATAACACTAGGTTTTAAGTTGTTTTAAGGATTTTGTTGTAATTTTTGCTGATAAAATCAAATTTAACTTTTTAATCATTTGCATTAGTTTGCTTTTTTATTCCCTGGTAAACAAAAAGCCAAATCTATTGATTTATTCTGAAATTTAAATAAATTGCCTTTCCAATGATACCTTATACTCATATGTCTACCATTGATTAATAGGGTTAAAATGACTTTGAAGGGAATTCTTAAAGAGGTGCGATTTTTGTGACGCTGAGTGTAATAACGATATAAGAAGAATAAACAATACACAAGTTCAAAGAATTTCAAGATAAATGTGACTTGAACTCTAAACGTGATTGCTACACGTGACTTGAAACAATAGGCGCCAACTCCCGCATTGTTAGGGTTTGTTTACTTTTCTATGGAAAAATATAAGGGGAGAGAAACCATAACGTAATCGGTAACTTCACATCCCAAAGAATTAGGCAAAATAGAAATGAACAAAATTTTTGGCAGTTACAAGCACTTCTATACCTGAAAACGATTCACCGCGTTTTTGCGATAGAACAGCATAATTTTTCGATAAAACTAACTACAAATTGCGAAAAAACCTAATGGATGTAACAGTCAAGACTTATTCTCATGAAGTATATTCTTATTCTTAATAAGAATATTTAAATCACTGTAAGTACGTAAGCCGTTCGTCCCAGCCACTATGGTCCCAGCGGCCATTTGTAGATCTTTGAACAGTCGTTACGCATAGTCAGAATCCGCAAATCTAACACCAGATTTGCCAAGGGGTGCAATGATACCCAGTTACTGGTTGATTACCAGTCGCTTCATGTAAAATACTGGTATTCAGCTGCATCCAATTAGACTGGATGCTGACCTCGACGGGGTTTGGAAGGCTAGGCAGATTAATTTATTGATAAGCATTCAGTCTTACCTGAATTCAGACCTCAAACCCAGTATAGGCACCAGTCTTCCACAATGTTAAATAACAACTGTGTAAGTAAATTGTAACGAGAGAATTAACGATTATTATTATCATCGTTTAATTCAAACTCTTTATTTTCTAAAAAAATTAAAATTTAATGATAATATGACACTTAAGATCGACCAATTAGATACTAGATCAGGTTATGTAAGACCGGATGTGTTAATGTCTATTGTGTCCACAAAGCGGATCGATAACCTGGTAAAGGTCGCAGGGATCAATTGAATACGAGAATCATAGACTCAACATAACAGCCGAAGACGTCCACTGCTGGACATAGTTCTCCCCCAAAGGGAGGGGGTTTGCCATAATCACCAAGCTTGGCAGGTGGGTTGGCGATCGCAGTGTATGGTGTTGCGTTTTACAGAGAACGCTGTTGCCCATTCTCTGGTGAGTCACTTAGTCGCCTCTTACGACGCCCCACGGGAAATAAAGGAATGATATTATTCTTTTACGGCACCATACGGTATAATCAGGAAATGTTAAATAAATATTACCTGTGACTGCACACAATGCCAGTAAGGCCTGAGATCTATGCTTCTGTAAAGTATGGCGTCCGAAGCCAGCCTGTAGAAATGTCGGTTCACTTGAGCACAGCGGCAGAGCGATTGGATGTCCAAGTACTTCATCACGCATAGAATTGTTTCATCCTGAAAGAAAAACGCAATCGATTTTTATATTAAAAAAAAAATCATATGACACATAATGACTTCATTTGTGTAAAGAGTTCCAAAACAATTTCATTTTTGTAACATATTATTTTAACACTGTACTTCTTATAGGTTTTCCTATAATCTGTACGTAAATAACTATTATCAGCTTTTTTTTTTAAATTTGGGCTCAGTTTCGGAGAGGCAGTGATAATTTATGTTCAAATTCATGAATATCTTCGAAATTGTTTATTTTAAAATTATGAAAAAAAATATAATTAAAACCCTCACAGTAAGCTCTTTCACTTGATATGTCGCACGATACAGTTCGAAAAGCTTTTTTTTTTAAGTTTTCTACTTTGACCCCCAAAAGTTACCCCCATACTCAAAATTTATTTTTTACGTAACGCGTCCGTGTTTGGGTCACAGAATTCCATATGTGTACCAAATTTCAACAGAATCGGTGCAGTAGATCCGGAGAAAACTGGCTGTGACAGATAGACAGACAGACACCCGAGTGATTGATTCTATAAGGGTTCCGTTTCTTACGGATGGTCGGAACCCTAAAAAAAGCGGAACCCTAGAATTAATATTGCTTGTAAGAACAGCTAATCACAGATTTCTAATGATCTTTTACAATGATAAATTACTTTAGTTTCCTCAATATAAATTATTATCCATGAGAGAAAATAAAAATAAAATCATCTTTATATAGTGTCATAGATTAAATGGCATAATGAATTTAATTTTTGGTTTTTGTTTGGTGGATTGTGAATGGGCTATATACCTTTCCGAATTGAAATAGAAAGAAAGAAAGAAAGAAAAAAATGTTTATTTGGGACTCGCACATAACAGACAGATGTAAATTTAATTAAATTAACAGAATTAAGTATAAACACATTTTAGTCTGTGCGAGGCCAAAAAGGTCCCTATCTCAGCATAGGCTGCGAAATTTATAAATAAATAACACAGCGCGAAATCACAATCATTCTAGCATACAATTGCGTTTATTTTTAGGGGTTGTCATTTCAAGCGTGTTACACAATAAGGACCCGCTCCCTGAAGGTGGATACAGACATTGCGAGGCATGCACAGCGCACGGGCCTTCATCGCATGCTTCGCAATGTGTTGACGTTCATAATCGTGGTGAGACACGAAGTAAATTTACATTGAACCGTTTGCGTTGCGAGGCGTGCGCGGCGCATGCCTCGCAATGTTTGTAACCTTTAGGTAACATACACGTAATTAGTACGTATACGACGAAGCTCCGTCAGTCTAGCCATTACTATGTTATAACAATGTTACAGAACAATGTTTTACTTAGGTGCTACATTGTTTACCCTATCGAAGGAAGTCGATAACGTATAGTATATCGAGCGACTTTATCGTCTTTTTATGTTTTACCAAATTGTTTTTATTTTTTTGATACGGAACATGTGATTTTTATTGAAGTTAAGATTAATTATAAAACTTTGTCATAGCTGAAGTATGCATTTTTTTCAAAATTTTATTCTCAGTAGTTTCGGAGATAAGGGGGAATGGTCATTTTTGGTCTAATTTCATGAATAAATTCAAAACTATTTATTTTAAAATTATGAAAAAAATATAATTAAAACCCTTACAATAAGTCCTTTCATTTATAAAATCACATAAATCGTTGAAGGCTGATATGCCACACGATACAGTATAAAAAAAACTTATTTTAGAAATTTTCTAGTTGACCCCTAAAAGCGACCCCATACTCAAAATGTATTTATTTAGGTCACGCATCGGTGTTTGAGTGATATGTGTACCAAATAAAACAAAATCCGTCCAGTAGATCCGGAGAAAACTAGCTGTTACAGACGGTCAGACTCTCCTGAGTGATCCTTATAAGGGTTCCGTTCCGTTTCTTACGGATGTTCGGAACCATAAAAAGCACAGACCATTTTATTTTTCTTAACGTATAACGCCTCCATGGATTACTTTTCGTAAATGACTCTTCTTTTCTTCAATAATTTCTTTAGGTCATAGACTACACCCCTCCCTATTTGCAGAGGGCTAGAGCTCCTTAACCTTAGCCCTGGATTTGGGTAGGACATAGCCTTTTTTTATCCCAAGAGTTGTTTCATTGGAAATAGAAGTTAAAAAAGAATAACAGAAAATACTGAACATTATCAGTATCTTTGATTACAAAAAAAGACGTGTAATGTTTTTCAATATAACTTATAAACATTTTAAGTGATACATCATGCATGACAGTTCATCGAAGTCATGTTTTAATTAATCTTTACCTATTTTATTATAACAAGGCTGTAATCATAACATGACAGTGCCCTAGTATACGTTGTTTGGTAATACATATTACATGTTAGTCTGTCTATTTATAGCCCCTATTGTTTCGCGATGACTCAATGTCTAGGTCAGTTTACTTATACGTTATTGGCGATGTGCTAAATGCAATAGGTAGTGAAAAAATATTCCATAACATGTTGACCCGCGCAACTTCGTCGGCGTCACAATTTTCATTACTGTTCCGCTCCTATTGGTCTTAGCGTGATGATATAGCGTGGTTAGCCTATAGCCTTCCTCGATAAATGGGTTATCTAACACTGAAAGAATTTTTCAAATCGGACCAGTGTTCCTGAGATTAGCGCGTTCAAACAAACAAACAAACTCTTCAGCTTTATATGTTAGTATAGATATAGATAAGATATATGACCTGAAATTGGTAGGGAACATGTGACTAAGAACTTAATATTCAATATGGAAATACTAAAGACATACAAGGTGGCCCGTTTACAGCGGTCCAATTTTTTTTTGTAGCTAGGCCGGGCATCGTAACCTATCGTTTAGGAACAACATTTCCACACTTTGGCTGTGCGCATAATAAATGTGGAGGAGAAACGATGAGTACGACTAGTCGGGATATCGACCAAGCAGATACCAAACGTACCCTGCAGTACGTCTGGTATTTCGGTAGTAAAACGGCGATGATGGGATCAGGTCGTGGAGATCCTGCGCACACTCACCAAAGTACAGTCTGTGTTAGACCGGCAGGCAAGGAACACTACGCCGGTGAGCTAGGCTGTGCAGCCGAGCCACCAAAACGTCTCGTCGCCTATAAGCCTTTTTGCTCTGCGTTCCACCGAGTCTAATGCAGCAAGATGGTATTTTGCTGAGCCATCCCATCAGTGGCTGCAATACTGCATACAGGAACAGACATGTGTTTTATATAGACTCAGGGGGGCTACTCTCTAAGCCCGAAGTCCGTAGTTTCGGGTTTAGTTGCGGGCGTATTGTACTCCGTATCACCTAACCATTAAGAATTAATGATAACACGATATGACACTTACTGTTAAATTGTGTTGTCATTCATTCTCAGTTCAAGTTCGGAAATAATCGTAAGTCTGTAGGTGATATGTAGTAGAACACGCCCGCAACTAAGCCCGAAATTACGGACTTCGCGCTTAGAGAGTAGCCCCCCTGAGTCTATATAAAACACCCTGAAGATCACCAGATGTGAAGTGCGGCCTTACCCTATTTAGGATGCTCAGCTTATTTATTATTATGACTTATCTTCTGAAAGCCTTATATCATTTTCGTAACATTTTATGTACTTAGCAGGAAATCTAAATGGATCAAGTTCAATGACACGGTAGTATAAATTAGATTTATTTCTACATAAATTACTTAATAAAGGAAACGTTATTCTGAATGGATGTTTCTCACGCTAACTAATAAAAATAACTATAATTAGCTTAGCTATGCAAATGATCAGAGAAACACGCAATTTATAAAACTGACTTGCTTTTGCCCGCCACTTCGTACTCGCACATCATTTTTTTTCCCGTTCTCGTCGGAATTTCTGGGAATCCTCTCTTAGTGCTCCCCTACACTCCTCAAGGAACCTACATGCCTCATTTTAGCTTTCTACGACCCGTGCTTTTGGCTGTGCGTTGTCTGTCAGTCACTTTAAAACTCAGTCCGTTCAGTAACGGAAGAAATTTATATATCATGTATTTAGACATAAAGTTATTTATTTACCACTGTCCATTCTTTTTCCAGGTATTTGGTAATCAAACAGAGGCTCAACCGAACACGAGCAACGAAGAAAATCAGCTGTTCAGTACATTTTGTTCGTATTAACTAGAAGTGTAGGGAACAGGTGTTTTTTCGTCTCAGTCGGGTACAAAACAGAATATTTTAAAGAAAAATTGTCATACACATATCAAATGAAAGGGCTTATTATGAGGGTTTAATTTCTTTTTTGCATAATTTTGAAGTTATTTAAGCAAACATGAAAATTTACCATTCCCGCATTTCTAGAAAAAAAGAGCCGACATGTTTGAAATAAAACATGAAAAAATAATGACAGTACTATACCTATAAACTAAGTAAGTCCCAAATCGCACTTAGCGCCACCGTTAATTTCTTTATTCTTATCAAGAGCTAGATTTTGGACACATTATTAGCTGGCTACTGGTCTAGTTCCTAAATTAGCCAAACGCGTTTCCATATACCGTTGTTTATTCAAACTGGATTCAAGTTTAAAGACAATAATTAATTATAATGATTCGTCGCTAATTAAATTAAGTCTGTCTGAGTTTTTACCGTTTCTATGAAGACAAGGGCGGCCTTAGTTTTAAATACATCGCGTGATATAACTGTCAACTGATGCACTAATTTCAATTATTATCAGCTGACCATCAATTCAATATTGAGATGGCTTTGAAATAGGAAGCATTTTATTTCATACAATCACTATCTTTGCCGGCAGAGTCGCCCACGTGAATGTCAATGCTAGCGGGATTGACCCGTGTTTTAAATTTCACCCAAATCTGCGGGTCTAAAAAGGCCACTTTAGCCGAATCAGAAATCAAATAACGCTACCCGTCACTGTCAAATTTTCCCAATCAAACTTGAACCTAATGCGTTAGGGATAAAGATGAAAATTAAACTTGATAGATTTTTGTGTGTGATTAGTATTACGATTCTTATACGATTATGATTCTCCTGAAGTGGCCTTTTTAGCAGAGTCGTTTAGGCATTTCAATTTTAAATTATTATCAAATACGTTACTTACCCCACTTCTGGGGCAGTCAGATAAAAACAGCAATTCTTAAAATATAGTCTAAAGTAGGTCTAACATGAATAAACTTACAGGTAACCTCTCGAAGTCGCCTAGGGGCGGTCCCGTATCAACTTGCATCTGATTTCGAGGCGCAGGGATCTGCGGTACCAAAGCCTCATGAAGGTTTGATGCTATTATCCTGTTCAGTAGTTGACCTGAAAACGATTACAAATTAGTTATGCAAACTCAAAAAAATTAAACCATTTAATCATCAATCAATATTTATAACATTCTTCAGTTGAATTGAGTGACTGACAGACAACGCACAGCCAAAACTACTGGTCGTAGAAAGCTGAAGTATGACATGAAGCTTCCCATACTCCATAGGGGAGCACTAAAAGAAGATTTCGCGAAATTCTGCTTAAACCCGGTACCTTTGGGTATGCAGACGACAGCACTGTTGCTGAGAGATCCGGTCTCTCCGGGAGGCAATGGTTGACCGCTTGAACGTGTCCTTACAGGCTGCCTCTGAATGGGGCGATGCCAATCTGGTCAAGTTCAATGCTGCTAAGACTCAAGCGTGTCTATTTACCGCCAAAAGGAGCCAATTCCACCCAGCTTCATCTTTCCGTGGTGAAACCGTGCCGAAAACCGACCAACTTGAGCTTCTTGGGGTTACATTAACATCTACTCTCAATTTTGGCCCTTGGCCAAAAGCTCAAGTGGCTGCAAAGAAGTTGGGGATTCTAGCAAAGGTGAGACGGTGAAGTACCGTCTCACCTTTGCTAGAATCCCCAACTTCTCGCCGGAACAGCTGCTCAAACTCTATCAAGCGCAAGTTCGATCGTGTTTGGAATACTGCTGTCATCTTTGGGATGGATCTGCCAGATACCAGCTGGATACCCTTGAGTCAATTGAGAAACGAGACAAGAGGATCATCGGCAATAAGAGGCTCGTCGCGACGAAGCTCCTTCCGTCCGTCTTGAACATCGACGACGAGTTGGTAGCCTGTCGGTTTTCTACCGGTTGCATTTTGGGGAATGTGCGACGGAATTACATAATTTAATTCCGCCAAGCCCGTTGCATCATCGGACCACAAGACGAACCGCGATGCGCCACCGGTACATGGTGGACATCCCATCTATACGCACAAAACGTTTTGGGAACACATTCATAATGCGTGCAGCTAAGGAGTGGAATTCCCTGCCGGAGTCTGTGTTTCCTGATAGCTACAACCTGGGAGAGGACCCTGCACCTGGTCAAGAGTGAATAGGTTATTTCTCGGCAAGCGTGCTCCATCTTCGACCACATCATCGCTTACCATCAGGTGAGATAGTCGTCAAACGCGTGCCTATCAATAGTAAAAAAAAAAAAACTCACGGTACAGGGAAAAAACGGGATATGCGTATACGAAGTCGCGGGCAAAAACTAGTATCAATGAAACCATGTCGCCACATAGTCGCGTCGCGCCTGTCGACGAGACGGGACGGGATGACGGGTGCCTTTACCCGACCTAGGTACCCAAACCCTAGACAGACTACAATTTAATTGGAATTTGCGATAACTGAATAGCAACAACAAAAATATTGGGAAAGGGGAACGCCCAGAAAATGCTTGAAATAGACAGAAACTACGAATAGTCCTTAATTTTATTTGAAATAAAACATGTTTAATGAAATAATTTTCAAGGTTGTTCAGGTAGGGTAAAAATATAGCGATCTTTAAAATATTTAACTTGATGTCCGTTCAATTTATCTTATTTTTATATTGAAGGCTAGTGTTTATTTGACATTGACAATGACATTCAGCCAAACAGAAATCGTCAAATAATTTTTAACAAACTGTTTTATAGAATTAGTACACAGTTATCATTAATTTAATATAATTCGATCTATGTGTAGCACAAGTCTAGTTAAGTAAGTAGTCAAGTTATTTTCAAACTAGAAAACGTATCGTAGGCTGTATGAATCACATGACCTTTGCCAGGCCAGATGCTGTTGATTAGTAATGATATACTACAAATAATTAATGAAAACATGTACCTAGAAAATAGACTAGCTGATTATGTGATTAGAAATCATTTGAATCGTTGCAGAGCGCAGTTCCAAAGCATTAATGTGAATGAAAATAATGTTTCTGATTTTCCACAACTGACATACGGTGAAATGGTTTTGATGGCATTTACTTTTTACTTTTTTATGTGGAACTTACCAAATCAAACAGGCTCGTTCATACTATGGCGAGCATAGACGAGCTAATGGTATGTATAGGATTGAGGTATGCAGGGAAATGGATAACGCGTTGGTTGAGCATTTAGCTCTTCCGTGTAATTGTTTTTTACTGCGAGGAAAAATACACAGTAGACATATTGCTTAAAAAGTATATTTTGCTTATATAATTGTCAATAATTATTTATCTGGAAGGAGGGCTATACAACATCGATATTGTAACTGCGTAGTGGGACGACGAACAGTTGGTACCTGTGCTCATACTATGTCAATAATATGGTACTTAGCATGGGCCCGGTACCAATCCAATATCTATCCACCTGCACAGATTCTAGATGATATTTTAGTTATGATTAATGATGAATAATACATTTAAATGTTTTTGTTGTTTAATTATTGAATAAATGAATCCTTATCCTTTACCTATATGTATTTTATAAAAAATATTGTAACTAATTCTTTCCTAGTTTCTTGATAATTATTGAAATTGTAATGGGTATCCTACTATTTGTAGTACAATTTGGCGCATATTTAACTGTTGTTCATTGCAGGCATTTTTTATATGGCTGGTGGGCATTCCCCTTTGAAAGTCAAACTACAACCACTAATTTGCTTTTTTATACATATTCAGAAATAGTAAAATAAGACAGCTTCTTTGTTGTGTTAATTTTATAATTACCAGAAAAAACAAGTATAAGACAAAATAAAACTGGACACCCTTTCAGTTGGATTGGATTAAGTTTAATTGTATTTTACTTTTAATTATTTGATGGCATACCAACTAAAATCAACTTCAGTTTACAATCTGTAATCTGCAATGTTTAAAAAATATTGTAATAGGTAGTTATAGATTCTCAGGAAGATAAATAAACAGAAGTATATACACTCTGACGTCAGGTCCTGCCATGAAACGTGACAATCACAAATCCTATTAAATTGTAGATAGGTTCAACTCATTCAATTAATATAATTTCAAGCACATTTTCAAACGTATGTTTTAAACAACAGAGATGAAAATCAAATAATCCGAGTTACACAGGAACGTAATCTTCGTCTAGTTTAAAGTAGCACGATGCAGTTTGATATTTCAAACCTTCGGAATAAGGTTGAAAACTAAAATAGAGAGATTTAACCATGACCATGGACGATAATATTTTCAGTAAGTATTACCTCTACATTGGCACTTGAGTTATATTGATGTATGTACAGAAATCACAGTCTCTACTGTTTTATTATATGTACAGATTTCCTATAAAAACGTGACCAGCTCATAAAACTAATAACTTTGTACCTATATTTCTAATTCGATTAGAAATATAATAACACCTAAGGAAACGAAGAAAAGTGAAGCGGGATTAATACGGGCACCAAAATTTTAAACATAGTGAAATTCAAGTTCTTTTACCGAATCTAATAATTATAATTTTGATTTCATTTAATCGCTCGACGAAAAATTTCGTTTAACAAAGAATACTAATCGTATTTTACTAAAAAAAAAATCTAATTAGTCCGTGTGATAGATTTTCAAAAAATATTGGAGACGTATTTTTTCTTTTTTGTACCAAATTTACCAAGCCACATGACGTCACGCGTCTTCAACTCGCTGTATCCTCATTTTTTGTTTACGTGAAAAAAAGAAAAAATACGTGTCCAATATTTTTTGAAAATCTATCAGACGGACAATTTTTTTTTTTTTTTTCAGTAATATACCCTATTTCTCAACGGTTCATTTTGTTTCGACACAGAATCGCTGAATGATTTATTTCGTTTGACAAAGAATCTCTCAATATCACTTGGTAAATATTCCTAATATAATTATCTCTACAACCGGATAAAGATATGCAGAAAATGGACTATACGGCAAAAATTTTGGCACACTTGACGGTTCTTTTCCGCAGGCAAAGTCCTACTGGAACCGTGTGCCTAGCTTTTGCCGTTTTCCCATGTTGGTTCTGGTGAAATGTGTTTTTCATCATCATCATATCAGCCGAAAGCGTCTTTCAGTACGCGGTCGCCACTCCAGAACTTTTCGGCCCCATCGACCATCAGTTCTGCAAGCAATGTGCCCTGCCCACTGCCACCTTAGTTTGGCGACCCTTCGGGCTATGTCGGTAACCTTGGTTCTCTTGCGGATATCATAATTCCTGATTTGCAAGCATTGCCCTCTCCATTGCTCTTTTGAGTGACTTTGAGCCTTCTTATGAGGCCCATTGTGAGCGACAACGTGTTTTTGATCCAATCGATTAAATATTTGAATTTGTGGACGGAAAAAAGAGTCTTCTATGAAATCTCCTTCTGAGGCAGTCGGGTAGAAATATCTAAAATTAAGGAGGGTAGCCCGCGACGTTAAGGCCGCGAATCGTATTTTGTTCAACATACAGCTTCACACTGAGCGGCAAAAACCAAAAAAAAATAATATAATATGAATTTTGCGGGCTACCCTGGCGCATCCACCTTAAACATTGCTTTAAACGTATGCACCATACACTAACTACATATTGCTTAGTCTAGGTAGGTATTACTATTAATCACAGCCGGAGTAATAATATTTTTGCGTCGTATCTTGACATGACAGTAATTAATGACGTCGGGATGAGGTTGCATAGGAAATATACTTAGCGGATTACATCATACAGTATAATAGTGTGACACTTAGTAGACTGCGGCCAAAAAGCTGGGCATCCTAAATAGGGTGAAGCGATGCTTCAGGCCTGGACAGCTCTTAACCCTTTACAAAGCACAAGTCCGATCCTGCATGGAGTATTGTAACCACCTTTGGGATGGCTCAGCTAAGTATCAGCTTGCCGCGCTTGACTCGGTGGAACGCAGAGCTAAGAGGCTAATCGGTGACGTAAAACTGGTGGATGCTTGTCGGTCTTCTACAGATTGTACACACTCACCGAGAGTGTGCCCTAGAACTCTACGACCTCATCCCACCGGCCCCCTTCTACCATTGGACATTCAGACGCACTGCATCTTACCATCCCTACCTTGTAGCTATTCCACCAATTCGCACTAAGCGTTTCCAAACGTCTTTTATATTGCGCACAGCAAAGGAGTGGAACTCTGCCTGCGTGCGTCTGTGTTTCCAAAAGCTTACAACCCTAACCTCTTCAAAGTTAGAGTAAACAGGCTCCTTCTGGGTAAGCTCGCTCCATCGTAGACTTTGTCTCTGTCATCTCTGACATAGACTAGAGTCAAGAGCAAACCCATCAATAATAAAAAAAAAAAACTTTTGTCACTTTAACAACAAAAAAATTAAGGTATCTTTGCAATTTATTCCACGGGTCTTGTTATGCGATATTCTATGTTGGTAAAAGGAGTCTTTAAAAGTTCTACTTGAAAGTGCGTGTTACTCTGTTTCTCGGCGCCCCTCTTATCCCAGTATTTTGGGGTCGGTCGGCCTAAAATATTTCAGTTTACCGTACTTAGGTATCTGCTAGTCGTCGCCCAAGTAATCACTCTCTTTTCAGACATTTCTTCTGCTAAGCAGTCGTAACATCGTTTCTTTGGTCTCCACTATCTCTTAAAGCCATACTCATTCAAAATATACAATTTCCCACCCTTTAACTTATAATCCTACTAAATCAAATACCAATTGAAAAATGTGTACCAATTCTTTCTGTCTATGGTAGGTGCCAGATAAATATGCATTCGTTGCAACGTTCACTAACCCTGATACTTTTGTTGACTTTCTTAATATCAAAAACAGAAATAAAGACAAAACTGTCCTGAATCGACCTCTATCGTGATCCTTTACGTTCTCTTGTAATGAAAAACCGTTAATAATTTATTTTACGGGTATCTACGAAGAGATATTAGAGAAAGATCAATGTACTTTATTGCAAGTTTATCTGGAACCTACCATAGTAAAGCAAGACACTTACCCTTCTCAACAACAGGCTGTGTTTTCTTATAGAAAAGCGAAGAATAAGAGAAGTTATTCCTCATATTCTTCACGAGGTTCGGCGGCTGTTTGCCACGAAGCAATACGGCGTCCAACTCGGTGTAGTACGGAAGTAACTTGTGGTTGAACTCCAGTCTAAGCATTCTGGTAAAAGAAATTGGTTTATTTAGTAAAAGGCGGTGCTAGAAGTTCAGGTAGAAAATAACCAACTGATGCGAACGAAAGGGCTATCCACAAATTTAGGCTGCGTTTCCACCAGCGGGTCTAAAAAGGCCACAAAGAACACAGCAGTATCATATTTGAATCATAATATTAACCACACAACAATTAGGTATTAGGTTCAAGGTTGATTGGAAAAATTTGACAGTGACGGGTAGCGCGATGTGCTTTCTGATTCCGCTAAAGTGACCTTTTTAGACCCCCTGATATGTGTTAAGAACCAATAAAATCGCTTCAATTGCCTAGCCTAGTAAATTCGATTGTATCGGTTTTTACAAGCACATCCCTCCGGCCCTGTCCCTCTCTATGCATCTCTGGTGGAAACGCAGCCTTACGGGTCAGGCTATTCTCTAAGCCTGAAGTCTGTTGTTTCAGGCTTAGTTGCGGGCATATTCTACTCCGTATCACCGAACTACTTAGAATTAATGACAACACGATTTGATATTTACTGTCAAATCGGAATAGTCATTCATTCTCAGTTCGGGTTCGGGACTAATTGGAAGTCCGTAGGCGATACGGACTAGAATAGCCGCAAATAAGCCCGAAACTATGGACTTCGGGCTTATAAAGTAGACCCCAAGGTTACGGGACTGTTAGTATATCGTCAAGGACGGAAAAAAGTTACATACATTATGTTTAAAGCGCAGGCCGCATCTGGACCGTCATCGTCAGTGGCCATACTCTGATGAATATGGCCACTGACACTGAACAGAACAGACGCAGCATTTCGTAACGCTTGAAGTGGTGAATACATGTAATTTCACACCAAAAAATGGTTGCCCTACGAACTTCATACAGCCAACGTCCTTTTTAGATGGATGCGATACTTTGGTAATCTACAAGATATCTTCTTCTACTAGGTACCTACTTATAGCCTGTTTTTTAATCTCTGAGACTAATTAATTGACAAGTGCAAATGTCAAAACTGACTTAAATGCTATTGAAATCTATTTCAGTTTGCCATTTGCGCTTGTCAATTTAGTCTCCGAGATTAAAAAACAGACTTTAGTGAATTGGTAAACAGCCAGAGACGTAGCCACCGCCGTATCAGCCGTATCAAAGATACGTGGCCTCCGGACTACCAAGGGCCCTAACGAGTGGACGTGGACGCAAAGCTATACATTTAGTCCCACCGTCTCCTTCGTGGCCTGCCAAGACAGTTTTGAGCTAGCAAACAATACCCCTAAGAAAGGCCCCCCAAAAATGTAAATACAGGGCCCTTTTGAGACTAGTAGCAACACCACTGTAAACAGCTTTCATTTTAGACCTTACTGTCCACACGATAAAAAGAAAGAAGCTACATAATATTAGCACATAAATTAATCAAGTTGACCCAAAACAACAGCGAAATATAATATTTATCGACCAAAAATACTTATGACGAAAACGTGACTCTTTTCTCAAATATCGGCAAACGGAAAGCTTTAGCGGAAAGTTTCCTCTCAAGGAAAACCATATGAATTTAAACAAACAAATTCTTCCAGGCTTTCTCTTTCAAACTCCGTTTACTTTTGTTTAGTACGGTACAAAGCACAAAATGGAATCACGTGTTCCAATCTTGTGAAAATAACACAAATGGGTTTAGATTTTCCAGCTGTTTTTGGCAGGCTTCGGCCGTTGTACCTATGAGTTGGCTAAACTTTTAGACTCACGTACCTACATAGGTATGTATATAGCATGTGACTTAGATACCAGATACCAGCTTGATGCCCTTGGGTATTGACTCAAGGGCATCAAGCTGGCTGGTAGAAAAAGGAGCCAAGAGGATCATCGGCAATGACAGGCTCGTCGAGTCGAAGCTCCAAAGTCTTGAGCATCGACGCCGAGTTGCTAACCTGTCGGTTATTTATCGGTTGCATTTTGGGGAGTGTATAGTTTAATTTTTAAATTAGTTTTACCAAGGAATTGTATAGCTTAATTCCACCAACCCCGTTCCATCATCGGACCACAAGACGTAGGGCGATGCGCCACCGGTACATGGTGGACCTCCCACTCACACGCACAAATCGTTTTGGGAACACATTCATTGTGCGTACAGCTAAGAAGTGGAATTCCCAACCTGAGTCTGTTTCCTGATAGCTAAACCTGGGAGTCGTTAAGTCAAGAGGGAATAGGTTGCTTCTAGGCAAGCGTTCTACATCTACGACCACATCATCGGTTACCATCAGGTGAGATAGTGGTCAAACGCCTACTAACAGTAAAAATATATATACATATTATATAATATGAATTATAGTATAGAGATAGACCACTATCTTATCAACATAGGTACGAGTCAAAGATGAGAACAACTGTGAACTCTCTGTTCCTTTACACTTTTACTGTACCTATTGCTGAAACTAAATTTCTAATTCGTTCAATGACTTAAGAAAAGGATGAATAATCAATTTGACAAGGTAGACCATGCAATGACTTAAAAAAAATAAAAGACAACTCACCGTGTTGGCACGTTAAGTTGCCGTATCGGTGGACTGAAGATCCTGGGGGTGTCTCCAACGTACTCCGGCTCCCCTTCCCATAGCAACATCCAGGCTGTCGGACCCAAAGCCCAGATGCGGACCAGCGCTCCAGGGTTGTATGTCTCGAAGATAGACACTTCAAGTGGGTAGACTGATTTTTCGAAGGACACTTCTGCCGAAAATCAGATTGTTTGCAACGAGATCTTGGGATATCATGTCTATAAAAGCCAAGTGCGAGTCGGACTCGCGTGCAAAGGGTTCCGAACGAATTTTTTTTAACATGTAAGTAATTTTAACACTATGGCATTCTTATAGATTTTTCTGTAAAGATCAATTATCTCCATTTTTTTAGGGGTAACCAACGGAACCCTATTACTAAGCCTCCGCTGTCCGTCCGTCCGTCTGTCTGTCAGCGGGCTGTATCTCAATAACCGTAATAGGTAGAGCTGAAATTTTCACAGATTGTTTAATTTATATTGCCGCTATAACAACAAATAATAAAAATTAAGGTTTATGGTACGGAGTGTGCGAGTCCGACTCGCACTTGGCTGATTTTTATTTTCAAAATTTTAGGCTCAGTGCTTTCGGAGATAAAACGGGGAATGGTATTTTTATGTCTTAAAATAAAAAAATATATAATTAAAACCCTCACAGATATTTCACACAATAATGTTCAAAAATCATTTTTTTTTTAAATTTTCTAGTTTGACCTGCAAAAGTGACACCAATACTAAAAATTTAATAATTAACGTAACGCTTCCGTGTTTGGGTCACAAAAATCCATGTGTGTCAAATTTCAACAGAATCGATCCAGTGGATTCGGAGAAAACTGGCTGTGACATACTGACAGACAGACACCCGAGTGATCCTATAAGGGTTCCGTTCTTTGTTCGGAACCCTAAAAACCGGACAAGTGCGAGACGGACTAGTCTATCGAGATTTTTTATGATTTGTTTTTCAGATTTTCCCTTAGATATACTTGTAGTATAAAACCCAATTTCATAGTTCTAGGTCAACGGAAAATAATTTTGATTCCCTTGAGGGTGTCGAAATGTACTTTTTTGCGGCATAAACGGCCGTATATTTTTTGTACGTTAACTTAGCAGTTTGATTTTTTCACAGCTTTAAGGAACTATAGCCATGGTTTTAATTTCAACTCGATACCTCCACGCGTTTCCGAGATAAAGGGTCTTGACAGACAGACGGACGAACGGACGGACAACTTATATAATGGGATTTCAGAGTTAGGGCCTTTCCTTTGCGGATTTCGAGCCACTCGAGCAGTGTCTTAAATGATTGCTTTGATACATTTTGTATGAACTTGATCATATACATCTGTTCTTTGGATTTGGTTAAAAAACATGCTCTGATAATCATACGGTCAACTTCACAACAGTGGTTAACATTTTGCCCTTCAGTATCTACTACTATAACATAAAGGCGCAGTCGCTGTCAAATTATTACCATTAATGTTCACTTTACCTACAGACCTGGGTAAGTTTGCTCGGGAACAAAGATTAGAGAGCATAGAGAATCTATACTTCTATACTAATATATAAAGCTGAAGAGTTTGTTTGTGTTTTTGTTTGCTTGAAAGCGCTAATTTTAGGAAATACTGGATTTGAAAAATTCTTTCAGTGTTAGATAGCCCATTTATCGAGGAAGGCTATAATATCATCACGCTAAGACCAATAGGAGCTGAGCAGACGAAGTTGCGCGGGTCAACTAGTAGAGGTATATACCTAAAGACTGCTATTCAATCGCTAGTTGCATGCTCTTGATTACATTCACAAGCTGCGTCGTATGTTTTTTTTTCTTATGATTACCAGATAGGTAGTTATAATTAGTAGCAGATGGCATAATTGGTCATTAGTATAATTAACATAGTAGGTATTGACATCAAGCATGGACGTACCTATAGCTAGAGTAAAAAAAAACTTACTATGGGAATACAATTCGATTTCAAAGTCATATAAAATGCTGGCTCATATTTAGTAAACAATATATCACCTCCTTTTTATGAAGTTGGTTAAAAACTAACGCAATGGTACACACCGGCAGTAACCAGTAACAACTAGTTACAGTTTAACCCTTTATAGGATGGCTCATATAAAGTGACCAGTAAACTGGACAGTCACTTAAAGGTTGTTATCTGATAGATTTTTAATTGAATTTTAACATTTCTAGTAGCAGATTGCATAAATGGTCATTAGTATAATTACCATACTTACTAGGTATTGGCAGTGAGGTCGACAGATACTCGGAGAAATTTTATATCAACTACAATATAAATAGAGTTGAAAAATAGTCACTATTAACAAGATTTATAAAACAGAATCTCAATTTGATCTCAATGTCATATTAAAATGCTGGTTCATATTTAGTTAATAATAACTATGTTTATTTAACCTAAACTAACAAAGTGAACATCTAATTACAAGAATCAATAATTTTGTGGTTCAGCTGAAATAAAAAGTGCAATATACAACCGTCAACGACGCCTGCTCTCAGGTGTCTACCAGTTCGGGACATCTCTACCACCGTTATAATTATTTGGTTGCGCGAGTTACATTAATTTTGAGATATCTCCTAAGATATTCATCCAAATTAAATGGTGTGAACGGCAATTTTGCTCTAAATTAAAACACTCAAGATGACTAATCTATTTATTAAGATAAGGATTTGTACTATATTGGTAAAAATACCTCTGCAAATGAAGCAGTATTTTATATGAAATTTGAATATCACAAAAATGGTTATTGTGAGTCAACCACAAAAGATAGACATATGCTATCGCGGACTTTTTCGTAGGCATTGATGTGTTATCTAAAACTAGTACATCGTTTTGTTCTATCATCAAAAGTTTTAGCAGCGCACGCGATGTAAAGAATTTTTAAGATATTTTTTCCGACCTCTTCAGTAATAATCTTCCTATATCAGCCAATTTTCACAAAACCTAGACAATCTATATACTAAAACCTTCCTCGAGAACCACTATAGATACTAAAAAACCCGCATTAAAATCCGTTGCGTAGTTTCATAGATCTAAGCATACATAGGGACAGACAGACGCGAGAAGCGACTTTGTTTTATACTATGTAGTGATAAAAAAACAGTCTACCAGAAACCTATGCCCATCAGTGGGATGGTACACACTGACAGTAAACAGTAACAACCAGTTACAGTTCAAAGGCTGGCTCATAAAAAGTGACCAGTAAACTGTACAGTCACTTCATGGTTGTTGTTTTATAGATTTTTAGTTGAAAGTTGAACCTTATAAATATTTCCGACCAGCATTAGAGCACAGGGTAAACTTTAAAGGGTTAACACTTACCTACAAAATCCTGACTAGTGATCGCACTGGCATTTTGTGGCATGTAGTCTTGTTGGGCTGATGGAGCCTCTTCCCACCAAGTCCCATAGGTTCTCTATAAATAAACATAGCTGTTTAAAATTGGATATTTTAAATACTAATGTAACTATATAAGTACACTTAAAATAAAAACTCTTGTTGTAAACATGGCGTCACAAAATGCGTCCGCATCGCTAACAACTGGAAGTGAGCCCAAAAGACTGGCAGCATTGCCACTTTGTATGGCAATGCTTATCCTCTGACTGAGGTAAAAACCAGCCCTTGGGTCATGCAAAGTGTCAACTCAGCATTTAGCAAGTTAATAAACAGTTTTTCTTTCTTCTTGTTTCTTTCTTAAATAACGCATTTTCTTTAAATTGGATCAATTAAAAGTAAAAGAAGAAAAATGGACAGTAGTCAATTATGTACATAATCGTCAGTCATGCACATAAAGTCAATATCGTCACTAGAAAGGCAAAATTGCTAAACTGCAAAAAGAGCATTTTACAAGAGAGTGGTTTAAAAACAAAAACAACATAAATTTCACTGCTAGAGCGCCAGTAACTTCTTCAAGTATTGCTCAAATTGCTAGGAGGCCAAAACCAATGTGTAGAGAAAAAAAAACTGAATCCAACCATATATAAAACTCATTTTAGCTAAAATGGCACTTTAGTACTTTTGCCTTTTAGGTGACAATATAATAGACCTTGTCAAGTCCACGACTCTAAGGTATACAATAGTTGGAAATCAAAAAGTAAATCTGAAAAAAATTTGCATAATCTAAGAAGATTAGATAACAAATACAATTATTCTGCGTACAATAAATCACATTTATTCTTCTAAAATATCAATTCTAAAATACATTAAACTGCCTACTGCCTTGTTCCTGGTCCAACAATATAAAAGTTGTTACATTTTTTTCTTATTATTTTAGTTCAAAACAAAGGACAAGCAATAAAACAAAAAAAAAATATTATAAAAGTGGCCAGTGACATTTATAATTTCAAGGCTTTAAAAGTTATTACAGCCTTGGATAATGTATCATTTACTTTTAAAAACACACAAACTTGTCTACCCTTCACATGTGAAAGAAAATGGTTAGTTTCAAGTGGTTTATTAATAGAATGCCCTTGATTTTAATTTGCATAAGGCAGTTTGCAGGAGAGCCTGTGTCTGATAATGTCTACTGATATGAAAGACACACCCACCATCTTTCTTCATATTTCTAATTGAACCTTCTAATATATAAAAATCTTGTATCACAGTATTTGCTACCAAAGTCCTTCGAAACAGCTACATCGATTTTTGAGAAAAAAATTGTGTACATAGGTAAGTCTGAGAGTCTGTTTGTCTGGATGTTTTTTGTCTGTCTATCAAATGATTTGACTTTGACAGCAAATACTGTGATACAAGATTTTTATATATTAGGTTAGATTAGGAATATGCCTCAACAGTCAAATGAAAATTTAACTATAATTTACATTTAAATGAAAATTGACACACAGGTATACCATAGCTTGAACTAGAACATAAAATCCTTTTATCTTGGTACAATATTCACCTAAAATAATTTTGGATTTCACATAGAAAAAGCTACTCGCAAAATACATATACCTAGTTTATTTTTTAAATCCAATTTACTTTTAGTATGATGATTCAAGATGTGGTGAAATCACATTGAAAGTTGGTTGAGTTGCATAAAAGTATAATAAACATCTATTTATTCATCCTAACATATTTCTAATATTAGTAGGATTAGTAGGATCACAGACAAAAATGAGATAGGAATTAGTTTACTTCTAATTATAAGCCAATTAGGACATGCAAATTAATGTAATGGACTTATGTGGCCCGACAAGGTATTCTTAGTAGAGCCAGGAGGTCATGTAACATAGTAATCATGTCATATTTTTCTGAGAACATCCATAAAACATGACAGTGAGTTTAATTGTCAGGTACTGCAAAATTAAGACAATAGACATGAACCACATGTGGGACGGCCGGGGCCTGTCAGGTTAATAGATATTTAAGCAATTTCTCAGGTAGGAACCCATTTAATTAACAATAGAAACTTTCATAAGTTTCTAATGTTGTTGTCAACAAACCAATAATTCGAACATAATATTTGAAAGACCAATTAATGGGTTTTCTAAGATACCTGACTAAATAATTAAAGTTATCTAATATCTTGAATATCATCATAGAAATGAATATAATATACTTAATACTAAATAGGTTGATAATAGGTTTTGTACTTAGAAAGACACGGGGGGTACAAATTCCGCGGGAAAACAATACTGGTAAGTTAAACAAAATAAAAATACTTAGGTATGAGTTTTATGAGTAGGAAAATGCAACAAAATATAGCTACTTTTACCATTACGAAGGCTTGAGGATAGTCGCCATAGTCAGGAAAATTTGAGGGTGGTCCACGAAGGTTGAATGCAGTGTAAGAAACACTGATTTCACTGCCATACTGGGAACTAAAATCTTCAACATTGTGAACAAACTGTTCTATTATTTGCGGTTCCTTTTCTTCGTCCACATCACTGTCGTTTTTAAACCAAAACAAGGAAGATATTACATCCGAACTCTGCATTTTGAACTTATTTAAACATTCGTCTCCAGAATTATTATTGGAAAAATTCAGGCGCACGAAGATAACAAAGATGCGCGCTCGAATGAATTTATGAAATGAAAATGTTTTCTTTATTGACAGCTGACAAACACAACACAACCGAACACAAACAACAAAGTATCATTCTGCAAATTGTTGCGCTTACTTCTGTGGCTTACTTTGGTTCATTCTCACCAAAACAATACCTACGTTGTAAGACGTTAATTAAAATAAAATTTACTAAATAGACACAAGAAGTTTTTCTTTCTAACTATGATTGTTTAGTGAATGGATGACAATGTATACACGTCATATAAACGGGTGGGTAGACCTTACTGCCCACACGATAAGAAGAAGATATAAACGATTATTATTTTACAATCCTTTATAAGTGTTTCGTAAAAGTGTTTGTTGGTGATTTGTACAAAAACGCGTCTAAATAATTTTATGTCACACGAAAAAATATTTTTCGAAATAAGTATTTACATAATTATGCATTCATTCTGAACCGTACGCATTGCATATGAGTTGCGAAACAAAGAATAATACAATACAAAAATCAAAGTGCAAATAAATCTAAATATTTATAATAGGGAATATGTATGAAAGACATATTTATCATCTACAAAGTTTATCTAAAAATTTACAAAAATATGATACTAACAGTGATATAGAAAAAAAATTACTCAAAAAACGAAGGAGATATAATTTAAACAAATATATCTGTCCTTCTCGCGATTACACTGTTTTCTTTGGCAGCTGTATAGGCGTCATAGACGATGACGTCAAAATTTACATCGGACTTCTTTTTCTAATTGTAATCTTTGAAGCTTTATAACTTCATTGCTGATAAAATATTAAAAAAAAATAATTTCATGATTGTTTCCTGGAGCTAATTAGTATTTTATTTTGCAAATAAAACAATCGCATGCATATTCCCTATTATGACGTCATAATTATAGAGCTCGTAGCTAAATAATAACAGCCTGCCATACAATCGTTGGTCAAGCAACGCTATCCGAGTTCGGTTGCTAAATGAGTGATATGATCTTAAAACATACCGAGATAGGCGGAAACTCCTCCATACCTAGGAAGGCACGTTAAGACATTGCATCTGGCTGTCATTTGTAGAGCTTTGGCAGTCGTTAGTTAGGTATACGGATTGTGAGGAGCAAGTAAATCTGACTCGTCTTGCCAAGAAGTCGATAATTATCCTGTTAATGTTTTCTACTTAACGGGTTGTGGAGGTCTGGTAGAATTCTGATTTCAGCTGACTTAGGTTTAACTAGAAGCCAGCCCCAATTTATGTAGTTCGGTTAAGGCTAGGCACCTTGGAACGCTCCCACAAGGTGGACCGATAACCTGGTGAGGGTTGCGTGCATAGCCGATGGATGCGAGACGCACAGGACCGGTTGTTATGACGACACTTGGGGGAAACCTATTTCCAGTAGTGGAAGTATTTTTTTAGATGATATGTAATAAATTATTAAGGCTAGGCAGATGTGACGATCTATCACTATATCGACGGCGAAGTGCCAATAGCCAACCTCCTAACTTACATTTTTTCAAGAAATTCACTTTTTCATCGTTTTGAATTTAAAGGCGTCATTCGCATGTATTAGTAAAATCTAAGTGCATTTTTACTAGCAACAAAAGCATTAAATTAAAATTTGGAAATACCTACCAACTAAAACAACGTGTGTTTTTTATGGCATTACGTCTTATACTACGAATACCTACTAGCGATATCATAAAATATACGATTCCACATTATACATAAATTATACATTATTATTATTCTAAATGAATAAATATTATAACAATTTTTTAACAAATCAAGAAATTAAACGTTTTACTTATTCAGTTTGCGTTAGTTTTTGATTTTATCAGTTAGGTGGTAAATTGGCTTCGCCGTCGAAATCAGACTAAAAAATCAAATATTGCAGAATAATGCGCTTGTATCATAAACTAAAAAGTAATTTGGTAACTTACCATAATGTTCATAATTAAAATTTTAGTCATTCAGATATGCGAGAATATCCCCTCAAATTGAGTCAATTTACGTTTAGTTCATCTTCATTCACGTCATTGAGTCATTCATACAATTATCTATCTGTCATGATTGATGCTTGTCAATAAAAATGGCAGCGGGACCAATTGCCGAAAGGAATCAAGGTATTTATTGATTCAATGATCTATTGGAACCATTCTAATTATACATTTTACCAACATCTTTATTGCTTTTGTAACAAAATATCAAATGCAGTTTTTGTTCTAAGTAAATTACGTAGTCAAACTTTTTGAGGTTAACTATAGTTTTGAAGTGTAGATTTAGTATTGGAAATTGTTTATATGTGGCTGTTTTTCGCAGTAAAAGGATAAATATATCTTCACTTGTTGTTACTCGCTTGCCATACATGTTCTTATTTGTATGTTTCGTGAGATTTTACGAGATTATATCACTTTCAGATGCTACGATATATGTCGGTGGTTTGGACGACAGAGTCACAGAGAGCTTACTATGGGAGCTGTTTGTACAAGCTGGACCCGTAGGTATGTATTAAAATAAACAAGAAACTAGCAGCAGTTTGTGATCTTTATTTTCACAACCGGCTTTTTTATATGATACAATTTGTAAATGAACCAATTTGAACCAAGGTTGGCTTAGTATCAAGCATAACTAGGTCAGCTAATTTCTAAATATCGTGTACTGAACTCAGAATAAAGCAATCAGCTACAACAGATTTTCAATTCTTTCTACTGAATGTTATTAAATTAGAAAATAAAAGCTCAATATTATCTAAAACATACTTATGTGTTTCATTACAGTGAATGTTCACATGCCAAAAGACAGAGTGACTCAAACTCATCAAGGATATGGATTCGTAGAGTTTATGGGTGAAGAGGATGCTGATTATGCTATAAAGGTATGTATTTATATTTATTCTATTGTGTTAGAAACTACTTTGTATATGGAGCACGAGCTTTATGTTGATTATCTTCAAAATTTTTTACTGACCAGTAAGTGGCAACTTGTACAGCCCTGTCATTAGGCACATTCAGGTCCTGTAAGGTGCATGTGGTTGGGATGAACCTTCAAAGGTTCATAAACAAAAGTGGTAATTGTTCCTGACATTATCTAAGCTTTTTCAAGTTCTGGGATCTTTGGGACGCATCTGCCAGATACCAGCTTGATGCCCTTGAGTCAATTGAGAAACGAGCCAAGAGGATCATTGGCAATGAGAGGCTCGTTGCGACGAAGCTCCAAAGTCTTGAGCATCGACGACGAGTTGCTGGCTTGTCAGTTTTCTACCGGTTGCATTTTGGGGAATGTGCGACGGAATTGCATAATTTAATTCCGCCAAGCCCGTTCCATCATCGGACCACAAGACGAACGGCGATGCGCCACCGGTACATGGTGGACATCCCACCCACGCGCACAAAACGTTTTGGGAACACATTCATAATGCATAAAGCTAAGGAGTGGAATCCTCTGCCGGAGTCTGTGTTTCCCGATAGCTACAACCTGGGAGTCTTTAAGTCAAGAGTGAATAGGTTACTTCTAGGCAAGCGTGCTGCATCTTCGACCACATCATCGCTTACCATCAAATGAGATGGTGGTCAAGTGCGTGCCCGTCAATAGTAAAAAAAAAAAAAAAAAAAAAATAGTTAGAATGGCTGTAGTGGACCTAGCTGTGAAAGACTTGAATTATTCTATTTTGGCCCACTAACTGGCTTACTGCTCCACTTATTGCTCACCTTATTGGAGTTTGTGTCCCATTAACCCCAGTAAATAATAATCCTACTCTGATAGCCAGTTAATAATATTCTTCTTTTAGCATACCTCATTGACTCCTGACTGATCCCTTCCTTCCTCTGTTGTTTGTATGCTATAACTTTTGTGGAACACAGGTTTATTCGGTGTCCTATCACACAGAGCAGCGATGACAGTGCCAGTGAGATGCCAGTGTGTGGACTAGCATGGTTTTTGCGCCATATGGCCTAAGTGCATAAGCCTGATAGCTGCTAGTGCTGCTTCTTGCTGTATGTACATGTCAAGGGGAGTTAATTGTAGTTCTATCTCCATTGCTGTAGTTGGGATTGTCCTGAATTTTGCCCTTATATTATTAGTTTAGATTTTTTGCTGATCACCAATATTGTCTCTTTTCCAGGTGATGAATATGATAAAGCTGTATGGTAAGCCAGTGAGGGTGAATAAGGCTTCTGCACATCAGAAGAATCTGGATGTTGGAGCTAATGTGTTCATAGGAAACTTGGATCCTGAAGTGGATGAAAAGCTGTTGTATGATACATTCTCTGCATTTGGTGTTATATTGCAGACACCTAAGGTAATTTGATATCCTAAAACTCTTGGTTATCAATGAGAGCATGTCAAAGAATCTTTTTTTAGTTTTAATTTTTCTTACAAAATAATTTGAATAAGTCACAACTGCACTTACGTGAATACATAGTCGCATTTTTGTAGCTTAAAATACAATAAATGATTGGTTTGGTTAAAAAAATACGAGGAAATAATCAAAAACACTGACTTCTGAAATTTAAGTTATTTTTTGTAAAAGGGTTTCTTATTTTTTGCATTCCAGTGTTTTCGGAAGTTTATTATTATATTTTTTTGACAAGTTGTTTTGGGTCTGCTTCATTGAAAACACTATAAATTATCACTGTCATTTGTGTCTTAACTAATATAAATAAACCACCAAAGATAAGTCTTTGGGGGTTTATTGGTAAGCTATACTTACAATTCAAAGTCTTAAGCTAACCTTCATTTAATTAATCTTTTCCAGGTGATGAGAGACCCAGAGACGGGCAACTCAAAGGCATTTGCATTCATAAACTTCGCTTCATTCGAGGCATCTGATGCGGCGATAGAAGCTATGAACAACCAGTACCTCTGCAACAGACCTATTTCTGTGTCGTACGCTTTCAAGAAGGATGTCAAGGGAGAGAGGCACGGGTCTGCTGCTGAAAGGTATGCATATTTATTTTCTTATTATTTAACTGTATTTTTTTAGACAGTAACATCTGTGAGATACATCTAATAATCAGTCAAACACAGTTGGATAAGGCTCACATTGAGCGACTACCTATTGCTGTAGGCACACCTTGGTGTGTTATTATGATAGCCTTTTAATAGGCTGAGCTGAGCTAAAAAGAGTAGAATCCTCTTTTCCATAACTGACAATAAGCTTGATATGGGTACATGTAGAATCAAATGTAATGCGGCTCGGAACTCTCCCCTAGTGTCTGCAAGTTGCAGTACGTCTACCATGAGTTTTATCAATCTATACTCTCTTTAAAAAAATGCATGAAAACTTAAAAAAAAAAACAAGTTTTTAATTTATTTTTTAACTAAAGTTTTACTTGCAACTTGCTTGCTTGTTTGTTGAAAACTGAAACAAATAAGTTAGTAACTGGTTTTTTTTTAAGATTTCTTAAAATTTTTCAACTACAGTCGCGTATAGATTGATAAAACTCTTGGTAGACGTACAGGTTTATGTGACGAGAGAAGACGAGGTTTAGGGTACCGCCTTGTGTGAAAAGCAAACTTTACACCTGCCATTAAGTTTGAATTGACCTGCAACAGACAGCTAGGGATTATTTTTTTTTTTTTAGTTTATCTAATTGTTTTTTATTTTCCACAGGTTACTCGCCGCTCAAAACCCGCTATCCCACGCGGATCGTCCTCACCAACTGTTCGCGGACGCCCCTCCAACAATGATGGGTCCCGTGTTGATGGCACCACCGCCACCGCCCGCACCGTCGCCGATGCCTCCTCAAGGACCGCCGATGAACGCGCGACCGCCGCCACCACTACCGATGTCTGCCCCACCCCCACCACCAAGTTCTATGCCGCCACCAGGACCGCCTCCACCACCCGGACCACCCCCACCTCCGCCACCATTCCACCACTTCCCACCCCCACCATTTGGACCCCCAGGATTCGGACCCCCGCCCCCACCAGGCTCAAGACCCCCGCCACCATGGAGACCACCACCCCCATCCTTCAGGCCGCAGTTCCCCCCACGAGGACCACCACCATTTGGACATCCTCCCTTCCCGCCACACCCGCCTGAACCAAATTATAATTATTAAGTGTAATTAAATAGTGTAATTTTCAATGACTGTTTTGTATTTCATCCTTTTTGGAATGGAGAATAAAGTTTATTTTACAATTAATGTAATAAAATATTTTATTTCTGATTACCAAGTTACTTGTCCCATCACAATGCTTGGTATCCCTTTCTGAAATGCCCTGTTGCCCTGATGTGGTTCAATGTGCATTCATTAACCTTTTGAGCGCCACGGTCACTGCGGTTGTATTTAAAAAATGTCGTTTTCTCGTCGGCTATAGCCGACCGTGGCGTGCCCAACACGCCACCGTCGGGTATAGCCGACAAACGAAATCGTGCCCAATACGCCACCGTAGGATATAGTCGACGAGAAACGACATTTTTTAAATACAAAATAAATATACTAAATCAAGTTTTGTGTTTCGTTTTTCTATTATTTAAAACTACATTAATGATATATTGTGTAAGGTAACTTATATTTCAAATTTGTGCAATATTTTATTATCGACAGTTATTTTTTAATGAAAACTATTCGTATCTGAATTTTGTGGTTCGAGATCAAGTGCCAGAAGAGAAGCGTTCAGTAACTTATGTGAATTAATTGAACGTTATAAGAAAAGTGCGACAGCAGAAGGACTTACGCTACGTTTACACGCTTGCCATGGTTTGGCAAGCGTCCACAAGTTCCAAGTCTTTACAAACGCTTGGATGTCATGTACACGCTTGCGAGTGCGTCAGTGTTCCGGACAGGCAAGCATGACGAACATAGACGTTAAAGTTGTGAGGCCTCGAGTAAGGTTATAATCTCGTCGTAAGACCAATTACTACTCAGTACCTGATGATGGTTTTTTTTTACGACGTTTTCTAAAAACTGGCCAAGTGCGAGTCGAACTCGCGTGCAAAGGGTTCCGAACGAATTTCATTTTTGTGACCATGTTATTTTAACACTATAGATTTTTTATAGGTTTTCCTGTAATCTATAGATAAAGATCTATTAACTCTATTTTTTCAAAATTTTAAGCTCAGTAGCTTCAAAGATAATTTGGGGTGGTCATTTTTCGTCTATTTTCTTAAATAACTTCAAAACCATTTATTTAAAATTATGAAATAAAAATTAAAACCCTCACAGAAAGCCCTTTAATTTGATATGTCACACGGTATTGTTAAAAAACTATTTTTTACGGACAGACAGACCAAGACCATTTTTTTTTTTCGGAACTCTAAAAATTAAACCCCCTGCATACTAAAGTTCATGAAAATCGATGGAGCCGTTTCCGAGATCCCATATAGGTATACAATAATTGCTCGTTTAAAGGTATTAGATGATCGTAGCATAAAACTAAAAACGTCCGTTCGGTGCGAGCTTATGTAGAAAATAGTGGGAAAAACTACCCTCAATTGAAAATAAACATTTTTTTTTAAATCTGTATTTTTTTCATCAATTTTAACACTAATCGTAAAGTTTCTCGATAAGTCGCCCCGATCACTGACCTTTTTATTACTTACTTTAAATTATTATTCTTCAATATATTAGCTACCCAAAAGTAAAAATAATAACTCTAACAAAACATGTTCTATTCAGTGTTAAAACATGGCATACCGAACGCACAATTGTTTGTTCTTTTAAGGATGGATTACTCGTGATGATAATTAATGGATTCAGGATGGTGCTAGGGGCTGCCCTGCTTTTGTATCGCTTCGGGTATATTTATGGCTCGGGTTGATGGCTTCCATGCCATAATGCTCAAGCGCACCACCTCCCTACTGAGCAGACTGTGGAGCAGCACTAACCGTATCGTAAAGCAAAAAAGAACTTCTACGCCTTGACGAGAATATCCAAAGCTACTTGGGGTCTATCTTTTCAAACCTTAAAAACTATTTATTGGGCTACCTACTTGGGTTGTATGTGCTACGGGGCACCTGTCTGGGCCGATAGGGCCACCATAGGTGCGGTACGACGTAAATTGCTTCAAAGCCAGCGTTTGGCTTTGATATTCTTATGCAAGGCGTATAGGACGGTTAGTACTGAAGCCTTACCAGTGCTGGCGGGTGTTCTCCCAGTCTATCTAGAAGTGCAGCGGCGTGCTGCAATGTACTACTACGCTAGAAAGATTACGGACCCAGAGTTCTTACCGCAACGCGGCCGTGCTAAGATCTCTAGATTACTAAAACCCCAGACTGATGTCTGGGAAGAACTTTTATCCGAGTGGCAATGTAGGTGGGAAAATTCCATCAAAGGGCGTCACCTCCACCAGTTTTTTCCATCTGTTCGTAAGCGGCTGGACAGAACATGGCTGGAGGTGGATCACTGTGTTGTCCAATTTCTCACAGGTCATGGCAATTTTAAGAGTAAATTATTTTCCTTTAAGCTTGTGGCCTCGCCTTTATGTCAATGTTCTACAGCTGACCATGAATACGAACAATCCGCACATCACATCTTATGGGAGTGTAGTCTTTGGCAAACTGAACGCAATATTATGTTAGATAGTATTAAGGTTACATCTGGGGTAGTTTACTATACGGACCTTGTTGAAACCAGAACAAATTTCCGTGCGTTCAAGCGATTTTGCCATACCTATTACTGGAATCAAAAGTAGCTCACAATTTAGGACCCATTAGTTTAAGTGGTAAGATATAATCCGTGGTGCTTGGCATCTGGGCTTAACCCAGTTGTATTTGTCCCTTGGTGCCTATTGGCCTAGTTCTATTCTGTCTCCTGCTTGATACGGAGGGAAGTGGAAATTATATATTTTTTTTTTCCTACTCCTCCGCAGTACTTTTCTGATTAATTTCGTTGCAGGATCCAAGACAGTTGAATCGTTTCTCCGGGACTCGTCGGGTTTCATTGGCTCGGCGTTTTTCTGGTGGTCGCCACTGTTGATTCTGGCTTTCAGGAGTTGCAGTGGTTGGGAATGTGTGGCAGGCTTGTCCCAAAAAAAAAAAAAATAACCGTATCCTTCAAGAAATTACTGAGACTCGGCAGTCATGGCTTTCGTTCGGACTCTGGTCACATAGCGATGCAATCTAGGCTGCACTCGAGCGAAACGTTTTATGACTGTACCTACCAACTTTTATGTACTTAATTTTTTTGTAATGTGTTTGTACCGGACGGGTGTGATCGACGGGACGGGGGTGTGATGGGGTAGGTCTACCCTTCTTTTAATCCTTCGACGTTAACTGTGACCACCCGACTGCGTCCAGCCGCGCTGACGTCCTGTACCGGGGGTACTGAGTTCTCCGTACCACGCGTGCAACTTTCTTCTTTCGTTCTTCTTTGTTGCTGTCTTCGGGGTAGATAAGGGTGAGGGATGTATGCTTACCAGGGATAAATAATATGCAGAAATTTGATAACACTGCAGCTAGTGGTTTAAGGGAAAATTCGCGACTATTTTGTTTAGGAGTAAATTTTTAACTAGAGTTAAAAATTCTATATTTCTTCTGCCGGTGACTACGAATTTCTATTTTTATCTTTTTACTAACGTACTATGTTACTTTGCCGTAACGAGGTCCAAAAGCCACTATCTGTTTCAGTTTATTTTTAACTGTAATTTTAACTATTACTGTAGTACAGTTTTGGCTATATCTAGGTCTATTCTAGGTCTGGACAGGGGTTGATGCTCCTCTCTGTAAATCTCCCGAAATTCCCCTTCGAATGGGGTGAAAATCAACCCTTCAACCCTGCCCACTGGTGGGCTTGTTGCATTTAACTATCGAAACTATCTACAAGTGTGAACTTGTCTACTATTAAGGGTTGACTTCCCGAAAAACTGTGTCCCATGGGCTACTATACTATATGTCATAGGGTAGGTGCATCATCCTTCTATCCAAGTGACGAGCCTGTGTTGTCTAGTTGTACTAACAATATAGGGACTAATTATTGTGATTCTTTGTGTTGTACGAAGGAGGACCCACCTATAATGTCAACATTCTTGGAGGCCACTAACAGTCAGGTAGAGTATTCTCTTCCTGATAGAACCCATACAGGCAGTTTAGACTCCTCAATTGTAGCTCTGGAGGTCACTCCGGATACTAGTGTAAATTTAAACTAAACTGCAAGACAACAGAAGTTACCCCTTCAAGTAATGAACAATTACTATTAGTGAATGACAAAGTATCTTCTAGCAATTTAGCTCATTGTAAAAAACCTAGGGGAGGGCAATTCACTTTAAAGTTATTTAATCAGAACATTCAAGGTTGCTCTTCCAAATTACTTGAGATGAAATGTTTTTAGAGAAAACCAAGTTTGATGTAGTTTGTCTTACAGAGCATTGGTTAAAAGACCACCAAGTAAGTTCCATTAATTATGATAATTATTATGTAGGTAGCTACTTCAGCCGACAACGCATGATACATGGTGGGTCATTAATTTTAATTAAAACTTCGATTAAATCTAAAGAAAGAAAAGATATTGTTAAACTATCGGTGGAACACACCATTGAATTGTCCTGTGTTGAGCTAGATAAGCATGTTGTGGTATGTGTCTACAGACCTCCATGTCACCAGAATCTATCTGTGTTTGATACAGTAATGGAAGATGTGTTGAATAAAGTTAGTTCTACTTGTAAATCAGTAATAATATGTGGCGACTTTAATATTAACTTATTAGAAACAAACTCCAATAGTATTAGGTTATTGAGTCTTTTTAAATCATTTAATTTATCAAATGTTTTTGTTGAGCCAACTCGTGTGACAGCTTCTACTGCAACTTGCATAGACAATATATTTTGTAATTGTGATTACCTACATAAAGAAATTGTAAATAAGTTGCCATCTGATCACAATGGACAATCAATAACGTTTTGCACTTACGTACCTTTAGAAAAAATTCAAATAAAATTTAGACCAATTACGGATAAAAAATTGCAGGAATTTAATAATGCTTTAGATAGTAGACTAGGTGCCCATAATTTTAATAATATTAATGACCCAAATGAGTTCTACACTGAGTTCTTTTCATTATTAAACATTAAATTTGCTGAGACTTTTCCCCTAAAGTCCAAAAGTATTTACACCAAGTTCTTATTTAGCGATTGGGCAACTCCAGGCATTCGCAAAAGCAGGGATAAGCTATATGAACTGTATGGCCAAAAGCAATATATGAATAATACAAGCTTTAATAAGTATGTTGCAAAATATTCAAAAACTTATAAAAGTGTATGCAAAACAGCAAAAGCTCTACATATTAGCAATAAAATAAAATCAGCAGACGATAAAATAAAAACTACTTGGAAAATAATAAATAACGAAACAGGTAGGAAGAAACAACGTGAGACTAAATTTAATTTAAATACTGTAAATGGCCCAATAAACTCTGATGCAGAGGTAGCTCAGGAATTTGAAAATTTCTTTGCTAACATCCCTCTTAAAACTACTGAAAGTCTCAACTCATCTCCTGCGCTCGCTGCTGCTTTACTTAGGAAGAATGTAAAGGTATGCCCATCGGAGTTTAAGTTTCAACATACAAACCCCCAGGCCATTATAAAAGCTTTTAAAGATCTTAAAATAAAATCAACTGAAGATCTTTGGGGAATGTCTGTAAAAGTCTGTAAATCTGTCATTGAAACTATTGCCCCCTACTTAGCTGTTATATTTAATACTAGTATAGACCAAGGAGTATTTCCCGATCTTATGAAACACAGTAAAGTAGTTCCTTTGTTCAAATCGGGTGATAATCAGGAACCCAATAATTATAGACCTGTGTCAATTTTGCCAGTGCTCAGTAAAGTGTTTGAAAAGTTAATTCTTAATCAGATGTTACTTCACTTTAATAAAAATTCCATCTTTCATGAACAACAGTACGGTTTCACCAAAGGGCGTTGTACAACTGACGCCGGGGTCACCCTCATAAAGAACATCTTTAACGCCTGGGAAGAGTCACAAGACGCCATTGGAATATTCTGTGACCTCTCGAAGGCGTTTGATTGCGTTGAACATGAGACACTTTTGTTGAAACTTGAGCACTATGGAATCGGAAATACAGCCCTTGAGTTGCTTAGGTCATACTTGATGGACAGACAGGTTAAAGTTCAGGTAAACGGTGTAAACTCACGAGGGTCTGAAGTGACAATGGGAGTTCCTCAAGGCTCAATATTAGGTCCTTTCCTCTTTCTAGTTTATATAAATGATTTGCCCCAATTACTTCAAAATCACCCAAAGATGGTATTATTTGCGGATGACACTTCGTTGATATTTAAAATAGAGCGACGATCACGAAATCTTGACGTCGTTAATAACTCTATTCTTCAAGTCCAAAATTGGTTTACGGCAAACAACTTGGTATTAAATGAAAAAAAAACTAAATGTATTAGATTTACTTTGCCTAATGTTAAAAGTACCGAATGTGACATAATATTGAATGGAGAAAAACTGGAGTTTATTGATCAGACAGTTTTCATGGGAATCACAGTGGACGAGAAGTTGCAATGGGGACCTCATATTACATCTCTAGCGGGGCGGCTAAGCTCAGCTGCTTATGCTGTTAGGAAAATAAGACAGTTAACAGACGTAGAAACCGCACGTTTGGTCTATTTTAGCTACTTTCACAGCATTATGTCATACGGAATTTTGTTGTGGGGTCGGGCTGCTGACATTGAATCCATATTTATTTTACAAAAGAGAGCTGTCAGAGCCCTTTATAATCTGCGCCGCCGCGATTCTCTAAGGGAACTTTTTAAAAAGATTAATATTATGACAGTCCCTTGCCAATTCATTTATGAAAATATAATGTATGTACGGAAAAATCGCCATCTTTTTAGTAAAATTAGTGATAGACATAATTTTAATACTAGAAATAAAGATAAGTTAGATCAACCATTTTATAGATTAGCTAAAGTACACACATCTTTCATGGGGTACTGTGTTAAATGTTACAATAAAATACCTTGTGACATATTAGAACTAAATGAAAGAAAATTTAAAGCATATATCAAAAGCACACTTTGTAAACAAGCTTATTACAAATTAGAAGATTACATTCAGGATAAGAATGCCTGGAAGCATGCTGGTCCTGCTCCATAGGACGGTCAATGTTGTGGACAAAATCAAACTGGTTGCTTTATGTATTAACTTTATAGATGTTCTGTCTCTTTTTGTGTCTGTATTTTTCTGTTAACTCACACACTGTTAATTAGTCATTCCAATATTTGTAAATGTGTGAGTATCATGTACCTACTTATTTAGAAAATTTATAAGTCTACCTCTGCATACCCTAGGTGCATGGTCCTCACATATAAAAAAAAAAAATTGTATACTTACCAAATATTGTAAAAGATTAATTGAAAAGAGTAACTATGGAGTTTCTTGTCCATTCTTCTCCATAAGAATCTACCTTTCCGAATGGACAGTAGAGTCACTTCAGAACTTTTAAATATTTGAAATGTGAATGACGTTCAAAAGTGCCGTTTAATGGCCTAATTGGAATAAACGTTTTGACTTTGACTTTGACTTTGATCCAGATACACAGCTTTTGAAGCCACCCCTCTATGGGTGAAAGTACCTACTATAAAGTCAGGAACCCGGAAGGGGGAAAATTTGTGTTTTTACATTTTCCTAAATTGTGGCTTTATGCCTATCTGACCATAAATATGTGTACATAACTGAAAAGGGCTTAGTGCCAGGCTTCTAGTGCCTACTATTTGAAATCCACCCCATTACCTTGGAGTAACTGTCCTGTGTCGGTATGTGTGAAATGTTCAATACCTACCTGTGTACCTTCATTACCTTTAACATTTATCAACCATCGAAACCATACCTTTTAGGGGTTTACCAGGAATGTTTAGGGGAAGTGTGTAGTCCTACCTATCTATTTATTCAAAGAAAATAAGTTCCCCAAGAACATCTTATGTGTCCGGGGGAAAACGACAATAAATATGCTTTTTAATACTGTTACATAGCCATGAAACTATAACTATAAAATACATAAGCTCGTTAAGTATTGTATTTCATACATAGGCTCTTATGTACGCGAGTTATATAATACTATTGATGTTTCATCGCGAACAGTGTTTACCTATTAACATAGTTTGTATGATATTTTTGTGACTAACAAATGGACTATTTGTCTGAATAAATAAATTGATTGACTAGAATGCCATGTTATACACTTTTTATTTTATAAGGACGCCCAAATTAATTCGATCATTATAAAGTTGGTTTCATTGCGATGAATCGTTTGATTTACACTGGGGTCACAGTAGCAAACCAAATTTAAAAAAAAACCATAAAAATTGAAAAAAAAATAGATTTTTTAATGTCTTTTCCGTCGGTAAAAAAAACATAGTTTACCTCATTTTTGTATGTGCACGCTATAAAGACTCGCACTGTATAATATATACCTAAGTGTATTTCATGCTAACAGTAATACCTACCCAGAAGCAAAACGACTGACATATTCTTTATTCAAATACGAGTAAGTACGAACCACAAACACACCTAGCGTTCGTAATTTAATTGAAAACCCATTCTACTAAAAACAACATTCACACATGAAGCAAATATCATTTTAAAGCATACTTACGACACTAATCGAAAACTCAGTGGGCCGTTCACAAAAGTAACAACATAACCATTCACTGATACTCCTACATACATATAAGGTACATTATTTATTCTGCCGAACAACTTCATTTGTCGTCGGAAATATCGAAGAGACGGCAGAAAAGCTCCCAGTGGCGGATTCAGGAATGCCGCTTGGCCCCGCTTAGGGTAAGTTTTAGCAACCTAAACATTAAAAAAATTTTCTTCATCATCTTCTGCCGATATTTGGAAATTCCTTGGAACACTAGGTATCGGCAAGCCGCGACATTTAGACCTTCCCAATTCTATCGAACTGGACGATCTTAACCGTCATTTCTCCACTGTGCCTACCATGGATCATCTCACCAAGCAACAAACTCTTTCGCTGATCTCTGGTCTAACGCGTCCTCAAATTGACCCTTTTTGTTTCGTCCCAGTCGAACCGGGGGAGATCAGAAAGATCTTACTCTCCATCAAATCCAATGCAGTAGGATGTGATAATATCACTCGTGGTATGATCATAACTATTCTGGATCACCTTCTACCTGCCATCACCCATATTGTCAATTTTTCCTTGTACTCCGGAGAATTCCCATCCTTGTGGCGTAAAGCCTATGTTCGTCCTTTACCTAAAGTCTCCAATCCCACTCTTCTAACCCACTTTCGCCCAATTTCTATTCTTCCTTTCCTTTCCAAAGTGCTTGAGGCCTGTGTCCACAAACAATTGTCTAATTTTGTGCAGCGCAATTCACTGATCAGCCCCTTACAATCTGGGTTCAGGCCCGGGCACAGCACTGTATCCGCCCTCCTTAAAGTGACTGGCGATATAAGGGCAGGACTGGAAGACACCAAAGTCACTATTCTAGTGTTGGTAGATTTCTCGAATGCCTTCAATACCGTCAGTCACGACATCCTATTAGCCATTCTGTCCTATGTGATGGTCTCTCCCGCTGCACTGGAATGGTTCGCTTCCTACCTTCAGGAGCGTCAGCAGTCGGTGTACTACTCTGTCAAGAAAGTACCGGGAAAAGATCAATTGTCTGTTATTCATCCAAATTTATTTTATCACCTTCAAAGTATGCTCCTTTAGAAACGATACACTTGCGCCAACGAATAATCCATTCATCAAAACATTTTTTAAACGCTGCTTCCGGAATTGAGTTCAGTTCTCGCCGCGAATTCTCCTTTATGTCTTCTATCGATTGAAAACGGGTGCCACGAAGTGGTAATTTGAGTTTAGGAAAAAGAAAAAAGTCAGCAGGAGCCATATCTGGTGAATATGGTGGTTGCTGGATGGTATTTGTTGAGTGTTTGGTTAAAAATTCGTTCACAATGATAGCCTTGTGCGACTTTCATGCGATTGAGTTTTTGGAGAAAATTCAGATCTTTTGGGACTAGCCGAGCAGCAACATGTTTCATACCCAAATGATTAGTTAAAATGGTACGGATCGACTCGTGAGATACAGAAAGTTCGGCGGCTATCTCTCTCAGAGTTGAATGGGGATTTTCAGTCACTATTTCCTTCACTTTTGCGATGTTAACTTCAGTTGCAGTCGTTGACGGCCTACCAGAGCGAGGCAAATCTTTCATCACATCTCGACCGCTTTTGAACGCTTTGAACCACTCATAAGCACGAGTTTTTGATAAAGTCGATTCACCGTAAGCCTTCTGTAACATTTTCAGTGACTCCGAACACGAAATTCCATTGGCGATGCAAAATTTAAGACAAACTCTTTGTTCGATATTTTTGTCCATTATGAAATTCGCAATACACACTGTAGATGATATTACTAAAACCAGCACTGTATTTAATATAAATAACAGATGCAACTCAAACTCCGCGCCAAAATGGAAAACAGTTGTGCCAATCTAACAACTACAAAAAAACAAAAATTTGAATTTGGAACCATAAACAAATCATCTATTCCCGATACTTTTTTGACTGAATGTATGTTGGGGATTCATCCTCTAATTGGTGTGATTTGGAAACTGGCGTTCCTCAAGGCGGCATTCTTTTTCCTCTTTTGTTTTCTATTTTCATTAATCTCATTACTTCGGAACTTCAGTGTGCGTATCATCTGTATGCAGATGACCTGCAGTTATACTTTCAAGGGAAAATGGATGAAATACCTGATATTGTCGAAAAATTAAATAAGGACTTGATAGCCATTAAAGCCTGGGCCGCTAAATTTGGTGTTGCAGTTAACCCCGACAAGTGTCAGGCGATCATCATTGGTAGTCCTCGAAACATCGCTAAACTGGATGGTGCTACTTTGCCACCTATTCTGTTCGACAGTACGATCGTTCCATTTAGCACTGACGTCAAGGACCTAGGCTTGCGTATCGACAGCACCCTAAACTGGCGTGCTCAAGTCGCTACTCGCTAGCGTCAGTCAGAAGGTCACGGGAACGCTGCGGGCTCTGTATCGCTTGAAAAACTTTTTGCCATCGAACACGAAGACAATGCTTGTGCAGACCCTAATTTTTCCCATCATCGATTATGGTGACGTGAGCTACTATGACCTGAATGCAGATCTCCTCAACAAACTGGACCGTCTTCTAAATTACTGCATTCGATTTGTTTTCAATCTACGCAAATATGACCATGTCTCTGCGCACCGTTCGTTTCTAAAGTGGTTGCCCATACGCCAGCGCAGAGGGCAAAGGGCGCTAACTATCTTGTTCTCATTTCTTGACTTTCCCAATTCTCCTAGTTATCTAGCCCCTTATTTCCAATACATTTGCGCCAACCGCAATAAAAATCTACGCTCATCCCATAATCGTCTTTTTCACTGTCCATCTCACCGTACTGACTTCATTCACAATTCCTTTTTCATACAATCCATTTCTCTGTGGAATGCCCTTCCCCAGGAAATCAGGATGGCAACCAGCCGTTTAACCTTTCACGTCAAGGTTCGAGAGCACATCCGTAAGAAGTTGGCAGTAGTATCGTTACAGCGCTAGTTATAATTCATTGTTTGCTAGCATCACTTGTTCAAGTATAATTGTGTATTAGTTTATTAATTTGAGTATATATTATAGTATTTTATTGTATTTATAGTTTATAAATATATTGTATTAATTTAAATATTAATCGCGTTTCTGTTTTTTTTTTTTTCACAATTTGCACCTAAGTACTAGTATTATTCTCTGCATCACCCAAAGGTTGACTGGTAGAAAATGCCTCAGGCATTAAGTCCGCCTCTGTACATCTGTGTGCGTAAAGTGTTAAATAAATAAATAAAAATAAATAAATAAAAAACCGGCCAAGTGCGAGTTGGACTCTCACACGAAGGGTTCCGTAACATAAAACGAAAAAAACACATTGCTTGTATGGGGGCCCTCTTTATTTTATTTTTTTTCTGTTACAGTGGCAATAGAAATACGAGTACCTACACAATGACAATTTCTACTGTCTACCAGATAGACAGTTTAAACCGTAATAGGTAGAATCTTCCTATTACGGTTCTTGAGATACAGTCCGCTGACAGACAGGCGGAGGGACGGACAGCGGAGGCTTAGGTTCCGTTGTTAACTCTTCGGGTACGAACACTGAAAAGCACATAACATTTTGCTTGATGTGCAACACACCTTCTTGAATTACTTTTCACTATATTCCTCAATGACTTCGTAAGGTTGTAGAATAAGTACTCCTACCAAAGATAGGTATTTCAATCTTTTTGAGGGGAGCTTAAGCCCCTTAGTTCGCCCCTCTATATCCGCCAGTTATAGCTCCGGTAATAGCAAAATATCTGTAGCTCTGCAAACGTGAGCCATGCATATGATTCTGACATATGCTTATTGGATGCCCGGTCGCAAACTGGACGCTCGCTGGAAACGATCGTTTTATAAAAATGTTGTGTCGCTAAGCATTTCTGTTTTGTCTAGGAAAGGAGCAATTATATATAAGTCTGCTGAGAATTGCATTTGAACTTGTTCATACAAGTGGTGCGTCTGTTCTGTGGCTGCGATTGTGGAAATTGAATTTATGAATTAAGTTACGTACATCAAAGCTGAAGAGTTTGTTTGTTTGCTTGAACGCGCTAATCTCAGAAACTACTAGTCCGTTTTGAAAAATTCTTTCAGTGTTAGATAGCCCATTTATCGAGAAAGGCCAATAGGAGCGGAGCAGTAATGACAATTGTGATGCAGACGAAGTTGCGTGGGTGAACTAGTAAATTAATGTAATTGATACTAACATGTTGGCGGGAAATGGTCAACTAAGTAATAGGTGGGTACCTACCGAAGCATCAAGTATCCTATTTGATGCATGCTTCATTGGTTGGTGTCAAGATCATCACCATCATTTAATTTTCAGCCGAAAGACGTCTACTGCTGGCTAAGTGACCATAGGGCTCCCCAAGAGTCGCCACATAATCGGTCCATCTTGTGGGATGCCTCTCAACACTACGTCTTCCGGTGTCAATAATTCAAAAAGACCTAATAAATCAAGAAAGAATGCGACAGTTACGCAATTTCCTTCTCCCTAAGGCCGCGGTCACGAACTCAGCGGGCAAGAAGCGGCGCGTTCAAATGCAGAGATGTATAATGTAACTGCCCGCGCCGCCACCGCGCCGCTCCTTGCCCGCTGAGTTCATGTCCGCGGTCAAAAATAGCGACAACACACACACACCTACCTACCTATACACATCAACACAATGACCTATGCCGTCAAATTGCGAGTTAAATCTGACGTTGTGCAGCGTTCCGTGCACTGCGATAATGGTCGTCCTACTGTGGCAAGTAGTAGACAACAAAATGGAGAGCTGAATGTTGATACAACTTCTTTTAATAAAAGGGCCTGAGTGCATTAATGGACCTCATCAGAAGGCTCGAAGTCACTCAAATGGAGACGGCAATGCTTGGAGTGTACTTTCGTGATCGAATCAGGAATGATGATATCCGCAAGAGAACCAAGCTTACCGACATAGCCCGAAGGATTGCAAAACTAAGGTGGCAGTGGGCAGAGCACATTGCTTGCTGAACGGATGATGATTGATGGGGCCAAAAAGTTCTGGAGTGGCGACCGCGTACTGAAAAACGCAACATTGAAAGGCCTCCCACAAGGTGGACCGATAACCTGGTGAAGCTCGTGGGTAGCCGATGGATGCGAGCCGCGCAGCACTGGTAGTTGTGGCGACGCTCTTGGGGGATAGGCCTATGTCTAGCAGTGGACGTCTTTCGGCTGATATGAATGATGAGTGCATTTGTACCTATCATTCATAGCTAAGTACTATGTAAATGCCGACCATTTCGTTATCTTGTGGATAGAGAACATGGTGTTTGGTTGCTCGTGAAGCAATAAGTAGGTACTTATTTAAACTTAGATGCCTGCTTAGTTTCTATACAAAAAAAAAACACTGGTAGGTACCACTACTAATAAAAAATAAGGATAGCGAGAGGAGCAGCAGCAGTTAAGTTTGAGAGATCTCTTTAAAATAGTTTCGTAGGACATACCTAATCTTCTCCTAGCGATATCTTCTAACAAGTAGGTACCTACGTAATATTGAGCACACATGCCATTAGCAAACTTATATTTCCAAAAAAAACTAATTGTTGAATTTGAAAGTCAAGAGGGTTCTCGGCGCCCATGAAGAATATAATAACATTTTGTTCTTTCTCTCATAATAAACATAAGAGCTCCATTCCTCCATTCTCCATGATCACTAAGGATTAAAAACATCGTTAAGTCCGAAAATGAAACACAAATATTTGCATCATTCGTTACGCATGTGTTTCAAAAGGATTATAGTTGGAATTAATAAGCTTTGCCCTGTTATTTTAGGTTGGGCTAAAATCATTGAACGTTATAACAAATTCCGGTGAAAGTTTTGTTTATATTTCTGGATTTAGATCTGGTTCAGAGAATATAGAAAATATAAAGGATATTATTCTACTCACGGATGGTGGGTTAAAATTTTATTTGCAATATTGTGGGTAGTTATTCATTAGTTTTGGCTATTTTTTCAGAGGTTTGAAACGGCTTGTCGACTAGGCACTGACTCCGATCGATATTACGAGTCTTTTGTCGACGAAAAAGATGATTTTTCAAATGTTTTTGCGTTGAGTTTTGGTTTTTCAGCTTTGTGTAGAGATTATGTCTGATGTATGCCATATTTATTGATACTTCAGATAAAAGTTTTCAAACTACTGTTAAATTAGCCTCAGGATGAACTATTGTGAAAAGATCCAGATATCTTAGCTATGTGCCTAGTAAGTACCTACCAAACTATCCAAAAATGTAGGCCTGCCTAAAATTTACATTCGTATATTTACCACTCCAGAATTTTTATACTGGTAATTTATTATCCTCCGTGCTAGAGGTAGGGACATAAATTGCATGTCGTGTCAAAGATTTCCCGTTCACCTGAAATCTAAATATCAGCACGTTTTTCTTAGTTAGCTTGACGATTCATCGCGACAGTGTCGCAAATTATCGTCTTTGGTAGCGATAAGACCATTAATTAGGTAGCACACCAGGGCCCCAAGTCTGCTATTTTATAAATTTGTCATTCCAACACGATCCAATTGTCATTTTGCTAAAAGTTCGTAATCTGCAAATTCATAACGGTCGATCATTGGTCGGTCAATGGTCTCGTAATAGAATCGTGGTACAAAGACATTTTCGTATTGCCATTACATATCATAAAACCCGTTGGTAGAAATAATTTTCGAAAACTACTACTAAATTTGAACATTAAGTTATGCCAGATTTCTTATATTATGTATACATTTTTACACATTATTTATTTATTTGTCATTATGTACGAGATTACCATTCTATGCCATGTCTTTCAATGGAGTGTCAGTGGTTGACCATTGGAAAGTCATAATGACGCTTTGAAATTAGTAGATACCAAACTTGTCAAAACCAACAATTATGAAATCAATGATAGACCATTCTGACATTATTGTAATAGCAGACTTGAGACCCAGATTTTAATAATAGATATGCAAGTTTATGTTTAGCAATTTCTTTTTTGTAACTGAGTTCCCTACTCGAAAATTATTTCATATCGCCCCTCCTGTTAGGCTTAGAAGCCCGTTAATATCAGACAAGTTATTTTCTTAGAAGACGGGCGGCCGTGCGTCGAGAGTACTCGGGAGTCGCAGGGCGATTTCCGGCCACCGAAGGCGCGGGCCTGGAGATGGCGAGGGTTGGGTGGTTCGCCGTCCCATCAGGATCAGCTGTGCGATTCTGTAAACATGTCGAAGTGAAGGCTTGGGTGAAGTGATCACGTAGTGAGCTGCCAATCCATGTAATCAAAATGGAATGACAGCTCACTTCGTTCGACATGTTTACAGAATCGACCGGCAGGCCCGGGTCGATGGCACGTTGTTTCACGCGCGCCTTAAAGAAATGTCAGCATAGTAGATGGGGCCTGCCAGGGCTGCGGAATTTGTCCGCAGCCCTGGAATGCAAAGGGGACGAGGAGGACCACAGCATGGGTTTTAGTTAGTAAGAGTCTGACCTCTGGGCCTGGCCCTTCTGCTCCACCCAGAGCGGGAGGAGTCAATTGTTGATTTCCCATCCTTAAAAAAACCCGGCCAAGTGCGAGTCGGACTCGCACACGAAGGGTTCCGTACCATAAACCTTAACTTTTATTATTTCTTGTTATAGCGGCAATAGAAATATACAATCTGTGAAAAATTCAACTCTCTACCTATTACGGTTCTTGTGATACAGCCCGCTTGACAGACAGACGGACGGACAGACGGACAGCGGAGGGTTAGTAATAGGGTTCTGTTGGTTATCCTTTGGGTGCGGAACCCTAAAAAACATTGGGGCCTAGCAGATTCGGAGAAAATCGACTGTAACAGACGGACAGACATATAGACAATCTATAATCGGGTTCCGTAAAACCGCCAAGATAGAGCACATTATTGATAGGTATTTATTTTTATTGTTCAGAAAGAAGCTTTCTGCTCAACACTACTATTACTAAGTATAAGGTTTTAATACAACTAGTAAGAAGTCATTATAGCTTGGATCAGATACTCAAGATCCTATTTGATTCTTATACCGTTTCCCTCATAAAGAATAAGTATTTTCACCAATCTCTACCAGTAGCCAAGTTATCCATTAGTTAGACAAGTTTTCTCCCAATATCTTTCTACTCTAATAATATAATAAAGACAGATACGCTCGCGCTGGTGCGTTTAATACAGAAACCGTTTTTTCCTTTGTGAATCTCACAATGACGGTATCAGATCGGATCTCATACTCAAATGGAGGATTACTTTCTCGTAAGTAACGTTTTCGATTCGCATAAAATATTACTTAGGTGCTTAGGTACTTTCAATTCAATATTACAAATGATGTGAGTAGGTACTTAGATACCCATTCGCTTATCGACGCCTTAGAGTGAAAACCTCGGGAATGAATTTTTGCTCAAATTTATTTTATTGCATTTCTAGAAAGAAAACCTCGCAACGCATATCCTAATCAGACTAATTTGTTCATTCGATACTCATAGCGCCATCTATGACAGTAAATGAGAACCTCTTAAATACTTGCATCTGTCAGTTTGGCGTGCATAGACCTTGCAACGAACGTGTTTCGAGTCTATTCTGCTGTAACTGTATAATTTAGTGTTAAATTTGCGTATTAAACCATATTAATTAATAAAAAAGCATAAAAGTCGACGTACAAAAGTATTACAGCACACAGTGTTTTCTTCCTCCTGAAAAGTAACTTATTTTACACTTACGAGGTTTTCACTCTAAGACGTCGTTATGTAGGTGCCGTGCCTACTTACAATATTACAAATATGTAAGTAGTAAAACTAGAAAAATTAATTTCAAAGAAAATAAAAAAGAGGATTGGTATGTAACAGAGTACCTTCAAGCTCTCAGAGACGGATGAACAATGAAATACGATTACGCTTTTTAAGGTTCCGTACCCTATTACTAAGCCTCCGCTCCGTCTGTCAGCGGGTTTTGTATCTCAAGAACCGTTGTAGGTAGCCAGTTGTCCTGAAACACAGGTTTAAGGCCTGTATTCATGCCAATGAACTTGTGCATACAAATGGAGCTAACTACGCCTCTACGCGCCACTCCGCTATCCCTATTTTTTACATTAAAAATAATACACATGTTTTTAAAAAGTAACAGAACCAAATTATTTTCGTTTGTAATGAAAAGCAGTAAATATTTTTTTAATTCTTTTGATAAAAAATGAACGAGTAAAATCATCTCAACAATTTGGAGGTGATTTGGTAAATTTTTCACAAATTCAAAAACAAACAACAAATTCTGGTTAAACCAAATTACGAATCATATCATGTAGATTACTGGCTATTTTTTTCAGATGTGTGTCTCTGTTAGAGCCGACGAAAAACTGCTTCATCTGCGCGCTATTTTAAGCTTTTTTCGAGAGAGCAGCCTTAAATTAACACAGATCGCGCAGGTCGCTACCAAACATTGCAATTTCAAATCACTACTACTTGCATCTTTAACAATAATATTTTAGTTTAAGATTATTTTTAGGCACTTTTTATGTTAATTGTATAGAAATGTTTATTACTGTTGGCTAAATGTGTGTTTTTCTTTGGTTTATTGTACGCAACCCTTAGAGTGAGAGTCTAACTCGCACTTGTACGGTTTTTCTCTCTCTCTCTTTCTAATTCTGAAAAATCCTTAGTAACACAAAGTCAACGTCAAAAACTTTTATTTCAATTAGGCCATTAAACGGCACTTTTGAACGTCATCATTACATTTAAAATAACATAGTGACCCTACTGTCCATTCGGAAGGGTAGATTCTTATGGAGAAGAACGGACAAGATAGATACTCTTTTCAAATCACTGTTTTACATGTGCTGTGGTATACAAAACTTCTGATAATATATGTGAGGACCATGAACCTAGAGTATGCAGAGGTAGACTTGTTAATTTTTTAAATAAGTACATGGTACTCATATTTCTACATAAGTACATGGTACTCATATTTCTACATAAGTACATGGTACTCATATATTTACAAATATTGGAACCATTAATTAGCAGAGTGTGAGTGAACAGAAAAATAAAAACCCAAAAATGAAACAGTAGGTACAAAAGTAAATACATAAACCAACCAGTTTGATCTTGTCTCCACCATTGATTGTCCTATGAAGCACGACCAGCATGTTTCCAAGCATTCTTATCCTGAATGTAATCTTCTAAATGTAATATGCTTGTTTACAAAGTGTGCTTTTAATGTAGGTTTTAAATTTTCTTTCATTTAGTTCTAATATGACACAAGGTATTTTATTGTAACATTTAACACAGTACCCCATGAAAGATGTGTGTACTTTAGCTAATCTATAAAATGGTTGATCTAATTTATCTTTATTTCTAGTATTAATATTATGTCCATCACTAACTTTACTAAAAAGATATCGATTTTTCCGTACATACATAATATTTTCATATATGAATTGGCAAGGGACTGTCATAATATTAATCTTCTTAAAAAGTTCCCTTAGAGAATCGCGAAGACGCAGATTATAAAGGGCTCTGACAGCTCTCTTTTGTAAAATAAATATGGATTAAATGTCAGCAGCCCGACCCCACAGCAAAATACCGTACGACATAATGCTGTGGAAGTAGCTAAAATAAACGTGCGGTTTCTACGTCTGTTGTCTTATCTTCCTAACAGCATAAGCAGCTGAGCTTAAACGCTCCGCTAGAGATGTTATATGAGGTCCCCATTGTAATTTCTCGTCTAAAGTGATTCCCAGGAAAACCGTGTGATTAATAAACTCCAGTTTTTCTTCATTCAATATGATGTCACATTTGCTACTTCCAACATTTGGTAAACTAAATCATTTGGTGTCCATAAACCAATTGTGGACCTGAAAAATAGAGTTATTGACGACGCCAAGATTTTGTGACCGTCGCTCTATTTTAAATATCAATGATGTGTCATTCGCGAATAACACCATCTTTGGGTGATTTTGAAACAACAAACAGTACATAGATGGATGTTCCTTGTAATATGTTAGGTACCTATTACGAACTTTTTAGTTCATGCAATACCTAAGTACAATAAGTTCAGCAAAAAACATGTCCAATTTTTTTACTTTCAATTTAATTTTGCAATGTTACACTCAATGTACACGTCTACCTAGTAGTGAAAGAAAGTATTCGGTCAGAGAGTTATTTCAGTTTTCCACTCGATTGATTCAAGTTCAAGAGATTCTGACAAACCAAGTTATTGAATAGGTCTCCGATATTTTATAGCTTAGTTCGCAGTTAGGTGTGAGATGAGAATACTCAAGAGTTACTGGAAATATTAGGATTTTAGGTCCTGTAAATGTGATTGGAAAGTATTGTATCCACCTAAGTGAAAGCTGTAACTTAGAGCTGAGGATAGGCTCATCATCTGCCTAGCCTTTTCCCAACTACATTGGGGTCGGCTTCCAGTCAAGCGGGATTTTGCTGAATACCAGTATTTTACGAGAAGCGGCTGCCTACTAGACCTCCACAACCCATTAACTGGGTAACACGGTACTGCATGGCAAGACTGGAGTTAGATTTTACTGGCTTCTGGCTATCCGTAACGACTGCCAAAGATCTACAAATGACAGCCGGGACCAACGGCTTGACGTGCTTTCCGAGGCACGGAGGAAACTCGCTATGATAAGATGGTCACCCATCCACAGACCAACCTTGGCAAGCGTTGCTTAACCTTGAAGATCGACCCGTGCTGCTGTACTATATTATCTAGCCACGAGCTCCTCCGTGAGAGAGCTGAGGATAGGCTAATCCTTACTTAATATCATAAATGCGAAAGTAACTCTGTCTGTCTGTCTGTCGCGCTTTCACGCCAAAACTACTGAACCGATTTAAATGAAATTTGGTACACAGTTAGTCTAGAGCCTGAGAAAGGACGTAGGCTTTTTATCCCGGGAGTATGTTCCCTAGGGAACACGCGGGCGAAGCCGCTGGCAGAAGCTACTGTAATATAAATTAGGATTTAAGGTCCTAAGAAACTGATGGGGTATTGTATCTATGTTAGAGCTTATACCTACGTATTCAGATCAGAATATTGTCTTTCCAATAATAATTTATCTTATTATGAGTCACTAAAAGTACGACAGATAGAGGAGCTCGTGGCTAAACAGTAACAGCTGCTTCAGTTGATATTCAAGGTTAAGGGGCGGCAACACCAAGAGCACCGAAAAATGTAAATTTTTTCGTAGCAGAGATCTCCGTAATGGTAATACGGAGAACGTATTTTACGAGAAGCGGCTGCCTACCAGACCTCCACAACCCATTAACTGGGTAACTGGGCAAGACTGTAGTCAGATTTACTGGCTTCTGACTATCCGTAACGACTACCAAAGATCTACAAATGACAGCCGGGACTAACGGTTTAACGAGGCACGGAGGAAACTCGGTATGTTAAGATGGTCACCCATCCACAGACCAACCTAGGCAAGTGTTGCTTAACCTTGAAGATCGACCCGTGCGGCTGTTATTATTTAGCCACAGCCTACATAAATTATCTCTTAATAATATTATAATTTTAATTCATAATATTGGTTTCGAAAATAAGATTTTTCCTGCGGCATGTTGGCGTCTTATTGTCATTTGAATAGGGTTAGAGAAAATTTCTAATTTATCGATAAAAAAAATTAGTCAAGTGTGAGTCACAAATAAATTGTTCCCAACCGAACTAAAATATGGAAAACTAGTGAGATCGAAACTTTTTCAAGGACTATAAGTCCTTTAGCTGGTAGCAAAAAAATTGATTATAATAAGTGGGGAAGTTTACAACAATTCGTATAGTTCTAATCTTTGGCGCTAACATTTCATAGAGATGCCAAAGAACTGGCTCGCCATTCATCGAGAACGTTGAAATGGAATCGATCAAGAGTACACTCTGCTTTTGCGCGAAAATCTTTTGGATTTCTTGGGCCCTCTCACAAAATTCTACTCTCAAAATAAAACTATATTGATGCTTACTTATAGACGTTTTAAGAAGGCTATATTTAAATGGCTACATCCCAAAAAATATAATTTAACCGAAGATCTTTTACACATAAAGTCTTGAATCAATTTACCAAAAATAAAATAAATAAAAATGTAAAAAACTAATGACTTACTCTACACACACTCCACAAATACACATATTCACACAGAAACACCCCTTTTCGACCACCCATTCTTTTAATTTTAGTAAATAATATCTCGGGTAACTTAACCGAAAGTACATGAAAGTAAAAGTTATAACTATGTAGTACTAACTACATAGTAATAACCTTTACTTTCGTGTAATTAAGTATTTTATTTCCACTACCCCATTTTCTTTTTGTTGTTTTGTTATTAGTTTCCTCAATAAATACAATATTGTTGCCTTACTGGGGAAGAGACTGCACCCCACGACACAGGGCATCCTAGTGTGGGATCCAGGGAATTTGAAGAAACCTAGCACTTAAGGCTTTTATGTATCGCAATATTGTATAACTATTGTACAATGTGTTATTGAACTGAATAAATTTATTATTATTTATTTAAGTAAGTCTAAAGTAATAAACTCGATAAATTATAGCTACAGTAGTACCTACTACACTATTGATAATAAAGTACAGCAATTGTTTTTACATACACGGCCGTCAATATTTACAAATCTTCATGAGCTGGAAAGCATAAAAAACGAAAGATTGGCAGCTTCTTTTGTGAGTCGTACATCCGTGGACGTACTGAATATGAGGGGACACAGGTGGAGGAGAGCTTCAAAGGGCTCCCATTGCAGCCACTTAAGCAATGCTTGCCAAGTTCGGTGGATACCCATCCACCAACCTTCGAGACTGGTACCGAGAACGAGACCGCTACCAACGTGCCTCCGAAAGCACGTTAAGCCGTTGGTTCTGGCTGATATTTGTAGATATTTTACAGGTAGTCAGGAGCCAGAAAGACTGACAACCATTCTTGTCAGGGTCTGGTTACCATCAAGTTACTGGGTTGTAAATGTCAGGCAGGCAGTCACACCATGTAAAATATATATTCTGTAATTCTCGAAAAAATATATTCTGTTATGGTCGTAGCGTGATGTTATATAGCCTATAACCTCCTCGAGATAAATAGGTTATCCAGCACAAAAATAATTTCAATTCGTACCAGGACTTCCTGAGATTAGCGCGTTTAACCCAACAAACTCTTTAGCTTTAAGAGTATAGATTAGTTGACCCGCGCAACTTCGTCTGCGTCACAATTTTCATTACTGCTCCGCTCCTATTGGTCTTAGCGTGATGATATATATCTAGCCTATAGCCGTTCTCAATAAATGGGCTATCAAACACTGAAATAATGTTTCAAATCGGACCAGTAGTTCCTGAGATTAGCGCGTTCAAGCAAACAAACAAACAAACTCTTCTGCTTTATATATTAGTATAGATAACAAACTTAAAATAATCCCGACCCAAGTTCATTAACATGACCTTTGAAATCAAACATGACTCAGAACACCACTGCATTTTCCAAATTCAAGTCAAGCGATATTTTTTAAATTTCAATTAAAATACCTATTCATCGCTCTTGAGTTTGTTTTGATGAGACTCAAGCCTGGCTGAATAATTCACGTCTTGGCGACGGTAAATAAAATGAAGTTTAATAAAAGTCGAGTGTCTATGGTATGGTACGCATAAGGGCATCGCATTCTAATTCGTTCTATTTAATTAGAAGATATTTTTGCGTAAAACACAATGGCAAAATTGTAAATTGAAGGCAAATAAAGATTTTAAGTGTGGAGAACACTTAAAGATCAGTCTGATAAGTTTTTCCCAATTTTATATGTTGGGGTTGGTTTCCAGTCTAACTTATATTGTTTGTTGCGGTTTTGTCGTGTGAATAAGACAAGGTTACCAGATTTTTAATACAGAATATTTTAGACACTCAGTGGTGCTGTTTCTATCGTCGAAATAATTGACAATATTGCCGAGATGTGGCAGAAAGATTACATCATACGACAGCTGGATGCGACAAAGTTCGCATTCTAGAGCAAGTCTCAGTATACTTGTCATACATTTATTGCTTAATGTCCGAATGAGGAGATTTGGCTGTATCAGAAATCCAAAAATGTCAATGCCATACCAAGCAAGGTCATGTGAAGAGGAGGGATGAAACGCATATAACTAAAAGAGTTATGAACATAAATGTGGATGGATGGAGAGGGAGAGGAAGGCCAAACAAAAGATGGACGGATTGTGTGAGGAACGATATGAAAGAAAACGGTTAAGGAAAAGTTAGTGATAGAGTGACGACTGATAGAACAGAATGGAAGAATAAAACGTATTGCGCCGACCCCAAATAACATGGGATAGGTATGGGCAGGAAGATGATGATGTTTCAAATTATTTGTCTGTTTGTTTGGTCTAAGTTTTGTTTTTTAGGATAAGTTTTAATTTTCAATTTCAATTTTATGGGCGTTAATGCCTGAAATAAACGATTATTATTATTATTAATAACCCAGATTTCCAATGAATCACTTTTTATTAGTAACCAGGTACAAACTAAACTTCAAGTGCCATGATAAAACATGGTACACACACAACATAAAACTATAAATTTTAAGCTATCACCAAACTCGAATGAAGACACCAATGAGAGACCATAACTCTATCGTTTGGTCCTTTACGATCGAGGTACTGTCACGTACAAAATGTAAACTAATATTTATAGGGGTAAGTTAAATTGCTTGTTTGTTTGTTAGAGGTAATCTATGGAAATATTGATTTGGTTATTATCTTATAGCTGATGAAAACCTCCACTATCTACTTATCCTGGAAAACGCCCGGTTCTTCTAGAATAAATGGGAGTGATCTCGCGTGAAATAGAATAACTAGTCAATTTAATTTTTATTTTTTCTTATAATTTGGCTATAGTTTTACAGTTAAGGTGGAAGCGCCAGGGTAGCCCGCGAAATTCAAATATTTTATGTTTTTTTTGCAAATTGCCGGTCAGTGTGAAGTGTTTGTTGAACAAAATACTATTCGCGACCGTAACGCGTATTTGTCTAAAGAATTATAATCATTTTAATCATCAATATAGCCCTCTAAGTTCATGAAGCCCTATTGAATGGTTATTTCATGAAAAAGTCATTCAATAGGGCTTCATGAACTTAGAGGGCTATATTGATGATTAAAATGGTTATAATTCAATAGACAAATACGCGTTACGGTCGCGAATCGTATTTTGTTCAACAAACACTTCACACAACCGGCAAATTGCAAAAAAACATAAAATATTTGAATTTGGCGGGCTACCCTGGCGCTTCCACCTTAAGTATATTGAGCAATTAATGTTGTGAAAAATGATGAAGGGCCTCCTTGCTTTACGATAGTACCTAATTAAAAAGAAATCTGAATATAAATAATTTGCTGTTTAAATGCAGTGGTTAAGGCTGTGCGTTGTCTGAACGAAAATTCAAGACATGGTCAACCCGAGGTAACAAAAAAAAAACCGTTGAATAGGTGGTACTAACTAATCGAAGAACTTTGCACGTATCTGTACAGCAGATATCGAGAATATCGGCGAATGCACACTTCAACTATATCATATTTGGACGTTAAAACTTTTTCATTGGCCTCTCAGATGAGATATTGCTTCACCAGTTTTAGTTCGGCGAGATTCGGAAAATATTTCTAGTAGTTGTGATATTTTGTAGGTTTAGATGCTGAGTATGCGGTTCTGTACGTCGTGTTTTTAATTTTATTGGATGTAAGCCAGTTGCAGTGGTTTTACTAAGCTAAAAACTATATTTCCCGTCATTTGAAAAATTATATCTCAGCTCCTTGTTCAAGAAGGAAAAACAACTATTATGTTTATTAGAGCTACTGAATAGTATTGCTGTCATCATCTGCCTTTTCCCAACTATATTTGGGTCTGCTTCCAGTCCGGATTGAGCAATAACCAGAATACCAGAATAGTATTGCTGTGTTTGAGAATATTGAACCGTCATTTCTAATAGGGAATATGCATAAAAAAAATATTTGTTATCTATGTCATTTAAATCTATCAATATAATAAAACAGTAGAGACCGTGATTTCTGTACATTGAACGAAAAATATCCAGAACCAAAAATCGAGTAGGGTATCAAAAAAAAAGCTATAGAACACAAAAAGAGCATTTTTATTTTTTTGTCTGTCTGTCTGTTCACGGTAATATCCGAAAATACTGAACAGATTTTATTGGGGTTTTAAAAGTTATTTTAAGAAAATTTTTGAGCAACATTTAGTCGTAGTTTCATCAAAATTGGTGGCTGTAAAAGAAAGTTATGGACATTTAAAGATCAAATCAGATCAAAGTTTTTCGAAATATTAAATTCAACTTCCAACTATTCCTTCAGTTTAGCCTTTAAAAACACATCCTTAGAAACTTTTATCCTCACGCTATACCTTCAAGGAGCTAAGCAGTCCATTACCAAAACATAATAAGTGATCGGCTATTTAAATTCAATGTCAACTGAATTCATAGACCCGGCGGTTCTATGGCTGCGTTCCGAATGATTCGGTATAGGTTTGAATCCTAGTTTTCGCAGCTCCTTTGAATTGTTGTTGAATTACTTTTTACTTTTTTATGTACCTGCTCTCTATTATTACTAATATTTTCCTAGCTGCGACTTCGTTTATCTGTATGTTAAAAATTGTGTGGAACTAGATGTGCCGAAGTACTGAAATTTCGGATTAGTAGGATAACTTACAGAACCTATTTTCTGTGTTATATTTTGTTGACATCACGATAAAAAGTACAAAATTAAAGTAGATAACTTTTACACATAAACCTGGTAGAAATTTGTGGTAATGTAGATGCAATCAACTTTGTAGTGTAATACAGATACCTGCAATGCTATCTATAGACCCAAATAGTACTTTTGACAGCGTGAGCTTATCTTTTGGTAGATCAACTTCATATTCCATAGATGGCATTTGATCTCATTTTCGCGGTGTTAACATTACAATATTCGGTAGCACGCGCTTACATTTGCTAAGCTAAATAAGCTAAAGCTGCTCAATAACACCTGTACTTTGGAGGATTTGATGAAAGCCACCGATCGATGTTGCAATTAACGTAGCCACCTACTGGCCCAAAACAGTATAAAGAGTAAACCATCGATTGAAAAGAAGAAGAAGAATGAACCTTTACAGGCCCGAAGCCAGGGGTCATGTCAAACCAACCAAGCTTTGCTTTAGTTGCCCAATACTGGACCTATACGGGCTTGGAGCCAAGGGTCACGTAATATCACCCACGAGCAGGTGGCGAACTCCCATTATAGAGGAGTCGCAAAAACAGTTGAATTAGCTCGGTTAACTTAACATCGTTATGATTTACGTTCCTGGACGGGAAGTCTCGACATACTTACCGATCGCCTAGCCTCCGAATACGTTAAAGTCACCCGTACACAGTCAATCTCGAATGCATTCCACAGCCAAAACAAACGGTATGATCCGTGGATCGAGTTCGAAATTTAATGTGTACGGGCGGCGAAATTCGGTTACGCGACCGTTATCTATATCGAGACTGCAGGCCTCGGTTCGAAATAAATGAAGTAGTTTGTTAACTTCGTGGTTTGCAGAAAAGCACCATTCGTACAGCGCAATATAATATCAAAACGTTATAGCAAGCAAACATATGGTCTTCTTTATGGTCCGACACCATAAAGAAGGCTGTTGGAAGTAGCATTACAGAGCAATCCACAATGCAGAAGACTTGCAGACGCGACGTATGTGGTCACGATCGTCATTAATGAGGAACCGATGGAAAAGAAGAAGGCCACTCAAATGCGCATACTGTTAAAAATTATTGACGACACACACCACAATCAAGAAGGTGGTTAGGTTGTCTTAAAATATACTCTGTGTCGTCCCGTTGCTTCAGCGTTAATTCATTTTTTTTATGTACGGAAAACCTACCGACCAAGCAGCAAATACAATATTGTCAATTTTTTGTGGGAAAATATTTCCATGAAATCGACCATGGACGAAAAGGTACACATCATCCGATTAAGTTTAATTGTTTTTGTTATATTTAATTTTGATACCCACCTACCAAGCGTAGGGATTATGGCAAACGCCCCCCCTTTATGGGATGCCTATGTACAGCAGTGGATGTCTTCCGGCTGTTATGATGAAGACGAAATTTTGCAAAGGCACTCGGCTGAAAATCACACATATCCAACAAACTGTTATAGTAGCTGAAATAAGATTTCGGCTGATTGCTCCGGTGTCGTTGTGATCATTCACAGTTTCGTACATGAATTTGCCACAGATCAACTAAACGGCGGAGCTAGGCTGGCTAGTTAGCGCGTAAGTGTTCTGGCTAAGTTTAGCCAGAACACTTACGCGCAATGAACCAAATGGGAGTCTAAGTGTGGATAACGGAGTATCTACTCTACTCTACTCTATCCGTTGTGGCGGTAAATTTCTTCTCTGGTTGGTATACCGCTGGTCAACTTTATGTAGCTTTATCGCGTGTTAGTAATCCTAGCAACTTTCTTAAACATCGCTAACAGAAGGTGTTTAAAATTACTAGGGTTGAACGGCATTTTGAACAGAAGAGATGATATACCAAGTGCCTTGAATAACAGTCTTCCAAATTCTATCAAGGTCGAGCAATGTTAGATATTGAATTTTTGCATATCTTATCTTAGCGATATTACAAAGCGACTTAATTTAGTCTTTGCCCTTTTTTTTTGCTTTCGCGTGTATGTCGCGAACGAAGTCGCGGGCAGCAACTAGACATCAATAGAGCCCTCTAAGTTCATGAAGCCCTATAACATGACTTTTTTATGAAATAACCATTCCATAGGGCTTAATAAACTTAGAGAGCTATATTGATGATTAAAATGATTATAATTCTTTAGATAAATACGCGTTACGGCCGCGAATCGTATTTTGTTCAACATACAGCTTCACATTGACCGGCAAATTGCAAAAAAACATAAAAATATTTGAATTCCGCGCGCTACCCTGGCGCTTCCACCTTAATAAAGACATTTTTTTTGCTCTAAAGTTTGCACCTAAAAGATTTTATTGGAAGCTGATTCCGAAAATTCTGTCACTGATAGAAAGATACGCAATTACTAACTTAAATCCTGGAAAAATGCTACAGCGGGATTACAGTCTTAGGAAAAGCTAGTACTTATAAAAAGATTTCCTTTCACCTCTAGGCCGTCATAACAGCTGGATATTTCATAATTATTTCAACATGTTTACAAATCAACTCCCTAGATGGCAGCACTAACACTAGCGACGACAATGACATCCTAATTTTCCGGAGTAGTGTTTGCGCACTCTAACTTGTGGTGAGTGAGAGAGACAATGATAAATGGTGTAATTAGCACCGCACTAGGCCTTGAGGCCGCGTCGCGGTTTTTAATTAGGTCCCTCACTAACTATGGTAATAAGTTAACGCCTCCGGTAAAGGGAAATTATTCTTTTACGTTTATTTCCAAGAACAAAAAACCCGTCCAAAAAACAAGTTCAAGCAGTCTGATGAAGATGGTGGTGTTCATTTTAGTTCAATCACAGATTTCATCATCATCATATCAGCCTAAAGACGTCCATGGCTGGACATAGGCCTCCCTCAAGTGTCACCGTAACAACCGGTCCTGTGCGTCTCGCATCCATCGGCTACCCGCGACCCTCACCAGGTCATCGGTCCACCATGTGGGAGGCCTTCCAACGTTGTGTCTTCCGGTACTCGGTCGGCACTTCAGAACTTTTCGGCTCCACATCGACCATCCGTTCTGCGAGCAATGTACACTGCCTTCTGCCACTTCAAAGAATCACAGATTTTATGCCACCAATTTCTCTCTTCTCTCTCTAAAAATAAATATGTTATTAGACATATTTTTTTCGTTTAATGATGGGGAACCTTCCAAGAAAAGCCACAGAGACCGGTCCTCTGCTACCCACATCTAGCGGATTTCCACGACCTCCGCTATGTCATTAAACCTACCTTGTGGGAGATCTACCCACGCTGCACCTTACAGTAACAATACATTATTGTCAACGTAAACCCAAGTGCCTATAAATATGAAACAGATCAGGAACAATTCTTGGTAATAAAATGTCAATTTGTGTTTATTTCACATATAAAACAAACATCAAGAGAAGTTATAATACGTCTATATTAATTTCTGCCTACGCGCAGTAACCTAGAAACCGAATCGTATATTTCGTAGGCCTAAGGCCCAGGACAGGGTGAAGAGCTTGTGCTTGGTAATAATGCGGGCGCGACGTAAATATAGGATACCGCCGTAATGTGGACATAATCCATACTGAAGTGACTATTTTCGTCGCATAGCGCGATATGACAGAGCGGCTTTGCAAGCGACCGATCTCCTATTAAAAAAAGTGTTTATTCACGAAAATCACCCTGAGGGAATATATCTAGCCGCTACTGCCCACTACAATAATTCCCGAAGCACTGTGGCCACTTAAGAATCTAGACAGCAGTAGCGTGCGTAGGCGATAAGTCAAAACGTCAAAAATTTTAGTGCACGAAAATTGGCTAATTAACGACGACCAGAGCGAATAATTCGTGTAGTTTTGAAAATTGTTATAGTTGTTCTTTGAGGTGTCCAGATGAACATAATAAAAGTCCCGAGGGTGGGAGGGCGGTGGGGGAGGGGGAAAGGCACCTTTTCAAGGGTTCCGTACCCAAAGGGTATCCAACGGGACCCTATTACTAAGCCTCCGCTATCCGTCCGTCAGTCTGTCAGTCAGCGGGCTGTATCTCAAGAACCGTAATAGGTAAAGAGTTGAAATTTTCACAGATTGTGTATTTCTACTGCCGCTTTAACAACAAATAACAAAAGTTAAGGTTTATGGTACGGAACCCTTCGTGTGCGAGTCCGACTCGCACTTGGCATTTTTAACCGACTTCTTCAAAAAGGAGGAAGTTCTATGTTACGCTGTATGTATTTTTTTTTCTGTGTTTACCTACTTGTATCTCCAAAACCATTAAAAATAACTACTTGCTCACTTCTGTATTAATTATCTACATTAAATTTTCTGTACATTATAACTTATACATTTATCTGTAGGATTAATACGCCTGCACCCGCTCTAGCCACCGTGCGTTTACTCTGAACGAGGTTTTACGCCTACGCGGCTACGCTGCTACGAGATCATCGCTTTACGCCTGCTACGGCGTAGCAAACAACCTATTCGTCAATTAGGAGGTAATTTTCTAACTGTGGTAGTTACGGGTACTAAATTAGGGTATTAATATTCTAGTAGACACATGTTCGCAGCGTTGGTAGGCCACTGACCTGAAGCCATACACAAAGTGTCATTCTAGTAGCGATGGCAAGGAATATGCATGAAATAAATATTTATTAACTAAACTGTTTATCTAAAATATAACACTAACCATGAAAATAGAAAATTGCTTTAAAAACAAATGAGATATAATTATTTTAAACAAATATATATGTCCCTCTCGCGAAAACGCTGTCTTCTATGGCAGCTGTATAGGCGTCACGGACTTTGACGTCAAATTTCATATCGCTCTTCTCTCTCAAATGTAATCTTTGAAGCTTTATAAATTCATCGCTGATGGAATTATCATCAATCATGAAATTATTTCAAAAATAATTTCCTGATTGTTTACTAGCGCTAATAAATATTTCATTTTGTAAATAAAAAAATCGCATGCATATTCCCTATTGCTGATATGGATAAATATAAGGAATTGATGAAGTGACACTTCGACAACGTTTGTTAATGTCATACATTTTTGTCGATTTTACAATAATGAACATGAAATGACAGTTCAATATCACTTGTTTAGAAAAGCTTATGCAAGAAACACAGGACCAGTCGATGTAGCTCACTTGGGGAAGGCCAATGTCCAGCAGAAGTCGTCTTACGCCATGAAATACGACTTCATGTGCGAGTTATATTATTTATTTCAAGAAATTGTATTTGTGGGCGACTGATAAAGTTGTAACACTGAATTCATTCGTTTTTCGTTCTTAAAGGTCAGGCGTTGATTAATCAAAAGCTTCCCACAAAATAAGACTAAAGGATATTAAAGTGATCATACTTGGCATCTGAAACTAACTTGTTTGTAGTTATTTTCAACCTTATGTAAAGCTTTATAAGGTTGAAAATGTAAAAGGCTGTATCACACAATTACCAAAAAACACTGAAACTTCTCACCTGTGTTTTTTTTATCCAAACTAACAACGTAATTAATGTGAAAGTAACTCGGTCTGTCTGTCTGTTGAAGGCAATTTTAATGAAACATGGCACAAGGGTAAACTTTATCCTGAAGTAGGCCATAGTATACCTTGCCTTCCAAGTAGTATATCCGAGTGGACCGATGACCTGTTGAGGGTCGCGTGCAGCCGATGGATGCGAGACGCACAGGACCGGTTGTTCTGGTACTTGGGGGAGGCTTATGTCCAACAGTGGATGTCTTTCGGCTGATACGATGATGAGTCTTTACACACGTGCGAGTCATTGGCAGAAGCTAGTTAGCTCCTAATTAAGTTATGTAGATTTAATAAAATACAACCGAATTGAGAACCTCCTCCATTTTTTGAAGTCGGTTAAAAATACCTTCAAAGTTAACGTCAGCCACAAAGTTGAGTACTAATATAAATGCGAACTTAACAACTTTTGCGTTCAAATATAATACGACTCGGAATGCTTTGTTCAGTACGATGTTACTGAATAATCAGAACAAGTTTAGTATTATTTGATTCATTAAAAACTTGGCTTGGGCTTATTTTCATTCCTGCTTAGCTAACAGGCTAGTGGCTTTTTTTTTGGTGGTGGTTTTTCCCAACTTTGTTGGGGTCGGCTTACAATCTAACCGGATATTGCTGAATATCAGTATTTAACATGGGGCTTCAGCCTATCTGACTAACACAACCCAGACAGAATATGATCCCTCATTACTGGTTCCAGATTTACTGGATTTTGACAACCCGTCAAGATTGTCAAAGTTCTACATGGTATTTATAGAACTTTGACAGTTTTGACGGGTAGAGACTAGCATCTTCGGCTGATCAATTTGCTGATTGAACACAAACGTCTTTAAAAACCCAGTTATCCTCAAAATTCACGTGGGAAACTCTGCCTTCAAATAGCTATAAAATAAGAGAAGTTTGACTAAAATAAGTCGCATAAATAGCCTTACGAGTATTTTGCTTTAAAATTAAGGTTGAGAACTGATATTTATTTTTTAAGTAAGATGAAAATAACACTTTTACAGAACAATATTTTATGGTCATTTTTAACTAGATGAGGCCGGTAAATTAGGCGATTGAATGCATAATTTCAACATCTAACCATTATTTGTAACTTTATACTGAAGAGTGTCCATGGAGATTTTTGCACGTTCTTCTCCATAGAGATTCTCCGCTTTGGAACGTTTTTTTTACTATGCATAGGCACGCCTTTAACCACTATCTCACCTGATAGTAAGCGATGATGTGGTCGAAGATGTAGCACGCTAGCCTATAAGTAACTTATTCACGCTTGACTTAAAGACTCCCAGGTAGCTATCAGAAACACAGACTCCGGCAGGGAATTCTACTCCTATTTGCAACTAGATTATGTTTTAGACTGACCGACCTCGACAATTCAAAAGTGCCTTAAATGGTTTGCTTGGAATAAACGCTTTGACTTTGACATTGATAACAAACGTCTTTTAAAACCAAGTGACCCACGAATATCCACGTGGAAAACTCGACCTTCGAATAGCCACACAATCTGAGGGGCTACTCTCTAAGCCCGAAGTCCTTAGTTTTGGTCTTAGTTGCGGGCGTATTCTACTCCTTATCCCCTACGGACTTACGATTAGTCCCGAACCCGAACTAAGAATGAGAGACAACAAGATTTTATAGTAACTGTCAAATTGTGTTGTCATTAATTCGTAGTGGTTAGGTAATACGGAGTAGAATACGCCCGCAACAAAGCCCGAAACTACGGACTTCGGGTTCAGAAAACACGAATCAAATGATTACAAGCCAATCTCTACGTCTAATCAGCTACTAGTACCACTAATAACACGATAGCGAGTTAGGAGCGTATTATGTACGTTATTAGCGTTATTGACAATAATAGGGACCTTCGCTTATGAGGCTTCGGTGACTCGTGATTGGAAACTAGTCTCTAGGTAGTTGGGTAAAAATAGAGTTTAGTGTGTTTGATATTTTGATTAAAAGTATGGGGGCTGTTGTCTAAAGTACATTAGATACAATAATATATTATCCTAATATATAAAATACTTCTGTTACTAACTTATTGAGTGACTGACAGACAACGCACAGCTGAAACTACTGGTCGTAGGAAGCTGAAATTTCGCATGAAGCATCTCTACATTCCGAAGGGGAGCATTAAAGATTTCCCAAGATTCCTACGGGAACGGTAAAAACGGGATATGCGCGTGTGAAGTTGCGGGCAAAAGCTTGTAAACTTTAAATGCTTTGCTCGCACTCTGAAATGGCAACATAAAATCCAGCCAAGTGCGAGTCTCTCACTCTAAGAGTTCCGTACTATAAACTGAAAACAACACGTTTCTTGTACAGGAGCCCCCTTTAATTTATAATTTAATTTAATTTTTATAATTTGTTAATTTATAATTTGGTTAGCGGCAATAGAAATACGCACTCTGAAAATTTCAACTATCAACCTATAACGGTTTTTGAGATACAGCCCACTTCTTCTTATCGTGTGGGCAGTAAAGTCTAATGAACCCACAGCCCACTGACATACAAACGTGAAATCTATATCTATACTAATATATAAAGCTGAAGAGTTTGTTTGTTTATTTGCTAGAACGCGCTAATCTCAGGAACTACTGGTCCGATTTGAAAAAATCTTTCATTGTTAGATAGCCTATTGATCGAGGAAGGCTATATATCATCACGCTAAGACCAATAGGAGCGGAGCAGTATTGAAAATTGTGACGCAGACGAAGTTGCGCGGGTCAACTAATATACTAATATGTAAACCTGAAAAGTTTGTTTGTTTGTTTGCTTGAACGGACTAATCTCAGGAACGATATGAAAAAATCTTTCAGTGCTAGTTTCAGGAAGGCTATATCATCTCGCTAAGACCAATAGCAGCGGAACAAACGAAGTTGCGCGGGTCAACTAGTTTTACATAAAGACAGTCCCCCAAAACGCCCGCCCTTCACCACTTCCTAGTGTTTCAAGAAATATGTTATTGTTTTATTGTTAGAAAATGGTATTGAGTATTTAATTTTTTTTAAACTTAAACGGATCTTGGTAAAGCACACTGAGATATACTTAAGTATATCAAGTACAAAATTACTAGTATTTACTAATTATCAAGTACAAAATACACTCGTAAAAAACTCGTCTACTCCCTTTAAAATACGGAACAGATTAAAACATCTTTTTACCTTCACGACTTTCCGTTTGTTTGCAGAGTGAAACTATTACCCGACGCTCCATTAGCTCGTGTTAATTGCGCCATCTTTCCTATAAAACGCGTGGATGTTTTCCCGTTTAGACCAGTGATTCCCAACCGCTTTTGTCCTGGAACCAACAAAGATATTTTTGCTTTTAGGGACCAGAGGCTCTAGACAAGTGACATTCTGTCATTGATGGCGTGGTGAAGGCGATTATTAAAACGTCTAAAATGTATGGGATTTACAAACGCTGCTGCCGAAATGTCACGTGATCAAACTCATATATTTTAGCACTAGTTGACCCGCGCAACTTCGTCTGCGTCACATTTTTTTATTACTGCTCCGCTCCTTTTGGTCTTAGCGTTATGATATATAGCCTGTAGCCTTCCTCGATAAATGGGTTATCTAACACTGAAAGATTTTTTCAAATCGGACCAGTAGCTCCTGAGATTAGCGCGTTCAAGCAAACAAACAAACTCTTCAGCTTAATATATTAAGTATAGATATAAGATGTATGTAGAATAGAATGGTTCTAAGTCAAACCCTCAAAAGTCTGGAAGAAAAATTTACTTCATTAATCTAAATATAAAAATAAAAATTAAAAAGCTATTTGATATACAGGCAAAAATATTATATTTTCCACAGCACTGCCAATGTTTATTTCTAATATGTGCATTATAATTTTGTAAGCTTTTGACATACTTACAAGTTTGTTGTACAATAAATTGTCAACTCAGAACACTCACAACATAGTCTAAAAGTAGTTGGAAGTTAGCTGCCTGCATACCCTTTTTTATTTTTTTTATTTTAAGGATGGGAAATCATCAAATGACTCCTCCTGCTTTGGGTGAAGCAGAAGGGAGTGTCAGACTCTTACTGACTAAAACCCATCCGTGTTCCTCCTAGTGCCCTTTGCGTTCCTGGTCCGCAGCCTGCCTGCATACCCGATAATTTTTTTGATTGTACATAAAAAACGTAAAAGTTCCTGATAGAAACTTAAAAATCAGTTTACATCAATGTTATTCTTCATTTGAGAAGTTTGAAGTCTTAGCTCTTACGGACCGCAGGTTGGGCACCAATGGACTTTAGACGTTATTCAGTAGCGTTTCTAGGAAGAGCTAATGTGCTACTGTTTATGTTACGGAATATTATTTTATACCTATATGTTAATGTTTTGAGTGAGGTAATGTAGACTGGAAATATGCTGGTTTTTAATGAGAGTTCGCCTTGTCGAAAGGAGGAATTAATTTATCACAAGTTTATTGAAGATCCAAAGAATTCATCTATGATGATAGATTATAATGTAGTGTGTGTGTATGTAGTGTGTGTGTGTGTATGTGTGTGTAGTGTGTGTGTGTGTGTATGTGTGTAGTGTGGTGTGTGTGTGTGTATGTTCTGGTAGAGAATGCCTATGGCATGAAGTCCGCCTCTGTACATTTTTGTGCTGAAAGTGTTTAAATAAATAAATAAATGTCAATAAGGGGTTAACAGTTGTGGAAACTGTTCGTTTTTAATCAGTAACTAAGGGTCTGACACTCCCTTCCGCTCCACCCAGAGCCGAAAGAGTCATTTGATGAACCTTAAATGGGCTACTAATTAAATGGTGGCTAATACGGAAGTGTGGAATACTGCTCTGACCCCAAATAAATAAATAGATTAACGATTAGTTCATCATCGTTATTATTGAGCCCATCATCATCATCATCATCTGCCTTTTTCCAACTATATTGGGGTCGGCTTTCAGTCAAACCGAATTTAGCTGAATACCAGTATTTTACGCGGAGCGGCTGCCTACCAGACCTCCACGACCCATTTTTTTATGTTCTGTTAATTGAATACCTAGATGGGTCTTAACCTGAAATAAATTAATTTTGTTTATTATCTAGGTAACACGGTACGTCATGCCAAGACTGGTGTCAGATTAACTGGCTTCTGACTATCCGTAACGACTGCCAAAGATCTACAAATGACAGCCGGGACCAACGGCTTAACGTGCTTTCTGAGGCACGGCGGAAATTCGGTGTGTTAAGATGTTTGATTTGTTATTATTGAGCCCATTTCCAATGATGTGTTTGAGTTGAAGCAGCATTTCATTTGAAGGCAGCAATAGATTGAGATTCATACAGCAATAGATCGAGACAGAGATTTATAATCTCTGCTTTTATTGCTTACATAAGTAAACTAGCAAGCCACCCCGGCTTCACACGGGTGCAATTAATAACTTAGTCATAGTAAAGCCATTTTGTAAAACTATTATTTTTTTGTAAAATTGACTTTTAATTACGATTATAGTTCTTTCCTTACCTACTGTAGATCGTTTCAAAATTAGTAGAAGAAGTAAACGGAGACAAACAGAGCCAGGCAGCGACTTTGTTTTGTACAATTAATAAATTAACTTAAGTGCCAATGCGCATGGGCAGGGCACATTGCACGCAGAACGGTCGGGATGATAGATATATAGATAGATAGATAAAACATTTATTAGGAACAAGAAAAGAAACACAACACACATAAGCACATAACTCTAGAAAATACAAATAAATTAAATGAAAACTTAAAAAAAAAGAAATAAGCAGAATATGGCAAAGACTAAAGTAAGAAATTTACCAGATTACCTACCTACATAAAAAAAAAATTACATAGATACTCCAATGTGCGGTGTGTGTGTCTCTTAGCTGCACCAAATGGGAGTCCAACTCAGCATGTGCCAGGCAAATATACCTGACGCTGGTATTCTGCTGGATCCAGGTAGCGACATACGGATGTCAAGCAGATGCCATAATAGTGGTTTTGTGTATGGTGAGTCCAGATTTGCTATTTTAAATATTGGAAAAGTTCTGGAGTGGCGATCGCGTATCGGAAGATGCTGCGTTAGAAGGTCTCTCACAAGATCGACCGATAACCAAGTGGATGCCGTGGGAATCGATTGGATGCTAGGCAAACAGATGTGGTCGATGTGGCGACAGTTGTGGGACGCCTATGTTCAGTAGTGGACAATAAGATGTCCACTATTAAAGAAGGTGGAAGTGACGATGATGATTGTTGCTGCAAGGAAGATCTTTCCATTTACTAGATTTTTTATAACCACATAGTGCTATTGACTTCTGGGTTTCCTTAACTCAATAAAATAATATATTTTTACGGTAGCATCATAAAATCAGCACATCTGGCCAACTTCAATACACTATGGAAAATCAAAGGGGCTCTATATACACTACAGGTTGTTTCAGAAATGCGTGGCCATTTATAAGGGTGATATGCTGTATCTGATATACAATAAAGAAATAATATTAAAAGTAAAAAAAATTATCTTTTACGAACATTTTAGCATCACATCTGTGATTGAATTAATTGGGCATGCTCGCTCCATCATAGACCTGATCCCTCGCTTTCCATCAGCCGTGATTGTGGTCAAGAGCAAAGCCATTCCTCAATAAAAAAAAAAATGCCAATAATTGCATCAGACTGCTTGAAAAGGTTTTGCAGTTTTAGGGTTTCGTACCCAAAGGGTAACTAACGGAACCCTATTACTAACTCTCCGCTGTCCGTCCGTCCATCCGTCCGTTTGTCTGTCAGCGGGCTGTATCTCAAGAACCATAATAGGTAGACAGTTGAAATTTTCACAGATTGTGTAATTCTATTGCCGCTATAACAACAAATAATAAAAATTAAGGGTTATGGTCCGGGACCCTTCGTGTGCGAGTCCGACTCGCACTTGACCGGTATTTTTACAGATCAACCCCTTAGATATGACCAAGCACTTCTATAACATCCTGTACCGATATAATTGAGTTACTACAAATAAAACTACAACGTAAATACGAATTATATTTATTTTACTGCGAAAGCCGTAAACATTAACTTGGTGGAATGCGTTTCTGTGGGAATGAGGAAATGGAGGAAAATGGCTGACCGACTAATAAATCTTGATCTTTAAATGAAGCTGCTAATGTAGTTAATGGGTGTAAGAGGTCAGGAGGATAGCACGTGGAACAAATAAATGGTAATGAAAGAAAACTGTAACTCTGGGCATTGAGAGACAGATCAATACTCTGATTGTGACTAAAGTACGAGTACTATAAATATTATCCACCGTATTCACTTTTATAGTAATCAAAACCTCAGTATAATATTCCAATATTTCACTTTGATTTCAAAGCATAGATTTATTTGCATGAGTATATTTACTTTTAAATAATATAACACGCCAGTATTTTCCGATGGGTTACCTACAGATACATCCATTTTTAGTCAGTTATGTTTTACTAACATGCAATAGGGGTGAGCCAATTCCCATCAACTCAACACAGGTCCAAATTCCGGGAAGCTACTGAGAAATCAAAATTGAATAACTCAAAGAACTTTTTACCTGACACGGGAATCGAACATGCATGGTCAACGGTAGCGTATATCACTACTAGACCAACGGGACACTCAACTTCAAGGCAGTCGTCTTACTGGTGACCTAACAGATGACTCAGGAATCAATTCAAACAAAAATCTTCACAACCATAACTTTTTTTAACTATTGGTAGGCATACGTTTGACCACTATCTGAAATTTACAAGAGACAGTCAAATTATTTCATAGGTTCATTCAGTTTTGGAGGAGTGTGGCAGTGTATATGTTGCAGTCGGATTGTATAATCCGCCGTATTACATTAGGCTAGCTGTTATCAAAAACAAGGCCGTTTTGAAATGCGGCGGTTCAACGATTAGCCGGATTGAATGCGGCTGAATATAAACCGCCGGAATGTATTCGGCGCCATACATCATTCAACACGGCTAGCCATAATGTAATATAGCTAGCTGTAATGTAATAGAGCGGGTCATTTATCCGCATTTTTGACAAATTTGTGAAGGAGCGGTTGACGGAGCCTTGCTTCGCGGGGCTCCTATATCTGTGTAAAGAGATAAAGTAACCTAACCTAACCCTACCCCTAAATCTCTATACCTATCCCTACATTGTGGAATAAGTACAATGAGGCTAAACGTGAGCCGCCATGTTGTAGAACGTCTCGCAATGACAATCTAGCTAACCGTTAACCCGCCGCAATACAAAACGGCCCTGTTTTTGGAAACGGCTAGCCGTAATGTAATACGGCGATTTATACAATCCGACTGCGATATACATAATTATACGGTTTCTGCTTCTAAATTACCTAACACAATAACGTTAGTCATGATTAAGTATATGCTATAGTGGCGAGCCTATTCCCATCAACACGACACAAGTTTAGACTCCGGAAAGCTACAGAGAAATTTCAAATTTACGAAATCCCAATTTTATTTAAGTATCTAGATTTTGGAATCCAAGCAACGTACTCAGCGGTAGCGTTTACCACAGTTAGATCAACGAGGCAAACAACTTCGAGGCAGTCGGTCTAATAGTGACCTAACAGATAACTAAAGTATTAATTCAAACAAAAATCCTCTTACACATTTTCCACAACCATATCTTTCCAAATTTACAAGCGACTGTCAAATTATTTCGTAAGTTACAACCACTAACGTTTCATTTCGTCTTCATGGTGCCATCGAGGAGTGTGGAGGTGCATATATCTTGGTAAATGTCCGGTCATTCACGGGTCAATCTCCCGTAGGGCATCGCACTGAAAATAACAGTCTTGTTCTGGAGTAAAGAGGGGGATGCACTGGGTTTGTTTTGATTTTGGGTAAACATTTCGTCTGATTTTATTGTACCTATGGATGTAAAATTCGGTGTTTTTGGGTTTTTTTTTTGAACACCGACTTCCGAAATTAAAGTTATTTTTTACTTTGTAGTGTTTTGTTTTTGAAGTCGGTTTTATTTTTCTGTTAAAAAGTTTTTAATTTTACTTCCATAGGTACAATAAAATCAGACGAAATTTTTCACTTTTTTGTGGTACCTGCGTACCATTTAAAAGTGAAAAATTTCGTCCACTAAAAATTTAAATCACAAACACAGCGTGCCGGCGTGATGTTATGTTATGAACTGGTGTAAACAATCAACAGACATGAGATTTCAGAAATCCCGATCCATTTGCTATAATTTATTGAAGAGTTCCGTTGCATACCTCCGAAGTTCTTCATCAGATCTTCACCAAATTTAAAAAGGACCAGTCCGAAAAAATATTCTTCCAAACAAAAAAATAATCATCCAAATCGGTTAACAATTGGCGAAAATATCGCTGAATAAACATTTTCATGGGATCCCATCATCAGTTCCTGACTTATACCTTCCGTCATCAGCTCAGCAACATGAGATGATGATTACCAGGCACAAATATCTGAATTGCGTTAGAAAGTTAATGAAAAACAAGTATAAGTGCTTATAAAATTTGAGGATTTCCCTCGATTTTCATGGGATCCCATCATCAGATTCTAACTTGGTTACAATGGGACCACTTTAGGAGAATAGGCTTACGAATAAAAAAAAAATTAAAATCGGTCCAGAATTGGCGGAGAAATCGGTGAAAATACATGAAAAAAAAGGTACATACAACCGAACAAAGAACCTCCGTCTTTTTAAAGAAGTCGGTTAATAAAAATATAATACATTTTGATTATGTTTTTCGAATAGACTAACCATTAATTAATGCTGAAGTTTTAAGGTACACAGATATCTGCAAACCTTATCATCGACGTTTCCTGATGAATTAGTTACCAAATGAGAAATCGGGACTTTGAAATTCAAACTGATTAACAGATTGATCCCAGCAGTTTACTCGCTCTGCCCAGCAGATGCTTCCAGTAATCCTTCCCTGTAGTTTTTCTTTTATTCAAACAAAAATCCCAAGCGCCTACAGCACCTCCATCCTTACCTATCTGCCATCGGATGGTAGCACGTCGCCATACTTCACGTCGCGTGATATTGGGCGGGGTGGAATTATGTGCATTCCGACGCGCGACGCGAAGGGCGCTGCAATTGAACCTCTTTTTCCGAATTTTCCACTGAAATCTTATTGTGCAAAGGAAGGATGACAGTTTGGGGTGTGAAAGGGACATTTGAAAACGTGAATACTAGTCAGAAATGTAGGTAGGTACTCTGCGACCTGAAAATATGTTTAATAAAATTAAACTGCCGCAAACAGAAAGGAATTGGAAAGCATTCATTGGTTTAGTTTTAACTTTAAAATGCTTAAATCTTCGTAGACTTTGTCTCTGTCATCTCTGACATAGACTAGAGTCAAGAGCAAACCCATTACAAATAAAAAAATCTTTTTAATATTTGTGGCTCGTTTAATATAATGGTTCGTTCTCCGTATTTTGTCGTTTAAAATCGATTACAGTGAAACGTTTAGATAAGAGGTACCAATTTTACCAAAGATCTGGATTTAATTTATTTAAACTACACAAACCCGTGGGGTTATCGTTGACCTTTATTATGATTAATTTTCAGATTTTTGTAAAATTAAGTTTATTTAATAATAATAATAATAAATCATTTAATTCAGAACAAGTCCATTTTTACAAGCAAGAATAAATTTAAATGAATACAATTAAAAACATTATATAACACAAAAATCATTAATTATGAGTCAATTAACATTACATTTCGATTATTATAAAGCAAAAAGATTATACTGAGATGTCAAGAGTGTGTGTCTCAGTCTATATTTAGGTCTGGATCCGGAGTGCTCAACATGCAGCCTTGTCCAGTACCGCATTATTGGGCAATCCAGATCCAGATCCATCCTCCATGCAAACAGCTGAAGGTAGCTGTTGGAACTGCCTCGTATGCGGCTCATTAGGGAGACAACTCTTTTACGAATAATCGCCGCAAAACCATCAATATTTGCGTCCGCAAACATACCCGAAGCGCTACAGTAGCGAGGCAGTTTCATCAGCGCCCTGAAAGCATTGTTGTAGAGAACACGCAGGGTGTCGTACGCTTTTTTCGTATGCTTGACCCATAAGCTACACGTGTAAAACGATTGGCAAAATGCCCTAAACAACGTAGCTTTTACCTCCGCAGTACAGCGCGCGAACCTACGAGCCAACATATTAGCTCTAACAGACAAAGCCCTGCGCTCCCTGTCTATATCTAAATCATCTACTAGGGTCTCAGTGACCCAGTGGCCCAGATACTTGAACTGCGAGACTCTTTTAAGGACACTGCCATCCAGCATGACCTGTGGCACAGTATCATAAGTTTTAGATCCCGCCTTAAACACCATGACCTCACTTTTAATGGCGTTATATCTGAGCCCATGTGCCACCGCGTACCCTTCGCAGATTGAAATCAGTTTTCGAAGGGCACTGATCGATGGACTCAGCAGCCATGTCGTCCGCGTAACTTTCGTGCGCGTTTTGGTTTTCAAAATAATTCTGTGAAAACCAAAGAATATTTGACTGTCTTCGTAAGCAGTTTAGCTAGATATGGTAACTCAAGTTGCCATAGAAACGGTGATAGCACAACAGACATTGCATGGAACATCCTTCAGTTGAAGGCTTGTTCCCAACTGAAGGAACAAGCTTTTGTGGTGGTCTTCCTTTAATATTACTCACGCCATTTAATTTATTTCATTGCATATATGTAGAGTTATCAGAAAATGTACCAAGTTCTCAAAGTACATATTCTAAAACGACAGGCTTTGCTAGATCATTACAGTGTCAATACAGAATTACTTAGGTATTATATAATTGGTGATTATTTTTGCGTCACTTTTATCGTTATGCTCCGTTCCTTTTAGTCGTAGCGTGATGTTATATAGCCTTCTGCGATAAATGGGCTACCCTATACTAAAATATTTTGTCAATACGAACCAGCACTTCCTGAGATTAGCGCGTTCAACTAATCAAACAAACTCTTCAGCTTTAGAATATTAGTGTAGATGTGTGTACCTACCTGATTAGGAGAAGCTTGTGGCTAAATAATGCCGCATGGATCGATCATCAAACACTTACCAGGCTCGGTCTGTGGATCGGTGACCATTTATGTCATACTGAGCCCCGGGATAGACTGGGGCGGAGAAGAAGGGAGTGTCAGATTTACTGACTCTGTGTTGCTCCTGCCTTTTATCACAGTATAAATATATACCAGTATTGTGACTCGGCCCTCTCCTTGAAATAATATTACAAACAACCTACAATTTTTTTTAAATGCGAGCGTAATATTTCGCTCGTGTGTCACTTTGTTCACCCTATTAATTTATTTATTTATGAATCCAGGTAGGTATTTTAATATGTGGAAAAAGCGAAATACCTACCTATTACTCTTAATAAAAGAAATAAATTATGTAAGTACCAGGTAAACATCTTTGGGTGCGTTATTGATAAATACAAGCAACCAAAAACACCACAGTTTATTCTATTTTTTTTCCATTTGAAGTAAGTACTTGTACCTATTTTAAAACAAATATTCACAAATCACCTGCTTACTGCTTACAAAACAATCACACCGTCCGTTCGTCAGTGCGGCGCATTCGCGACTGCTTGCAGTTGGAGAGCAGATTCAACTCGAGACGCGTAGGTATGACTCGCGTTCCGACCGTTTGTATGAAGATACAATACTGTAGATATTTTATATATATATGTATTTTATGTTCCAGGGCCGCAGTGACTCATCATCATCATCTGCCTAGCCTTTTCCCAACTACATTGGGGTCGGCTACCAGTCAAACCGGATTGAGCTAAATACCAGTGTTTTACGTGGAGCGGCTGCCTACCAGACCTCCACAACCCTTTAACTGGGTAACACGGTACATCGTGGCAAGACTGGAGTCAGATTTTCTGGTTTCTGACAATCCGTAACGACTGCCAAAGATCTACAAATGATAGCCGGGACCAACGGCTTAACGTGCTTTCCGAGGCACGGAGGAAATTCGGTATGTTAAGATGGTCACCCATCCACAGACCAACCTTGGCAAGCGTTGCTTAACCTTGAAGATCGACCCGTGCGGCTATTGTTATTATTTAGCCACGAGCTCCTCCAGGGCCGCGGTGACTCTTTCGACCGAATTACGCAACCCTGGCAGATACTGAGGCCACTACGTGTCTCGGAAAGCACTTTAATCAGTTGGTCCCGGCTGCTCTTTGTAGATCTTTGGCCGTCGTTACGGTATCGTGTCGACTCTAACGTAGCTGGCAAAGGGCACTAAGTATAATAATAATATTATCATTAAGCTGCAATCAATACCTAGTATAAAAATTCTTCCATTATCTACTGAAGAGTGACTGACAGACATCGCACAGCTGGAACAACTGGTCGTAGAAAGCGGAAGTATCTTTTTTTTACTATTAATAGGCACGCGCTTGACCACCATCTCACCTGATGGTAAGCGATGATGTGGTCGAAGATGGAGCACGCTTGCCTAGAAGTAACCTATTCACTCTTGACTTAAAGACTATCGGTTGTAGCTATCGGGAAACACAGACTCCGACAGGGAATTCCACTCCTTAGCTGTACGCATTATGAATGTGTTCCCAAAACTTTTTGTGCGTGTGGGTGGGATGTCCACCATGTACCGGTGGCGCATCGCCGTTCGTCTTGTGGTTCGATGATGGAAAGGGCTTGGCGGAATTAAATTATGCAATTCCGTCGCACATTCCCCAAAATGCAACCGGTAGAAAACCGACAAGCTAGCAACTCGTCGTCGATGCTCAAGACTTTGGAGCTTCGTCGCTCTTTGGGGAATTTAGGGGAGCACTTCCAGATTTTCCGAAATTCTTACGGGAACGGTAAAAAAAACAGGTTATGCGCGTACGAAGTCGCAGGCAAAAGCTAGTCACTTCATGAAAAACATCTACAAAAACGTTACAAAAGATTCACCCACTTTCATAACGAAACGCAAACATATAAATTAAATCGCAATAAGATACACAGAATCCATTGCGAACTGTCTGACGCAACAAAGCAAACCGACTATTGTTCCCCAATCCCCGAGGCACTGTAACTATTATTCAATTTACTGTGAACTCGAAAACAAGGAACGTAATCTGAGACTGAAAGTCTGGATTAGGGCTGTAGCAGAACTCCGCCTCCGCAAATGCGGAAGTTCCGCGAGTAATTGAACTTTTGCTTCTGTATTTTAAGGAGAAACGATGGTGTTATGAAAAAGGTACCTAACGGAGGTACTTATAATGATAAAATCGGTTCGAAGTAAGTGAAGACCTGTGTGTCTAGTAATTCACAGTTTGAACTTTTTGCTTCCATGTCCGCCAGGGTATGGGAGCAAAAAGGTTCAGTAGTACGTGAGCAACTACTTAACGGAGTCAGTTATTTTATAAACCACTCAAAAATCGCCGAGAAGGTGACACAGCCGGATTTTTTTTAAACTATAGCTGTTAAACCTCTTCTAAAATTAGAATAACAATAGGTAGCTTTTTAATGTTATGTTTTTTCGCGTTTGCGGATGTTAGGCGCTGAACCGCTAACTCCGCTAAGATGGCCTCACATCCCTAGGCTAAAATATGGATACTATCATTGTAGCATCCGATTATCTGAAACAACTCCTCCCCACCTCATTGGGTAATTACATCACGCAGTTACAACCATTGGCTGTATTTTCATCTTACAACCGTAAGATGAAAATACAGCCAATGAGCGTGCCACATTTACAATGTAGGGTATGGCGTGTTGCAAGTCTGTTTTCGACTTTAGGGGCATCCGTTACCGGTTAGGAAGGAAACTGGTTATTCGGGAAGTTTTAAAATATTTGTTGTTGCATAAAGAGCGATATAATTTGATATCTGTCTATTTTTTAACATTTTAGTGTGTTAATTTTGTAAAGAACGGGTCCAAAACGTATGAATTTGAAGCTAAATTAATATTGATCTTCATTTGTTTTGGTGGCTTTTTTAGCCCTCAAAAAATCAACGTTGGTAAAAATGAGTTGAATGTTTTGCATTACTCTCTATTCGGAGTTCTGCATACACATTTTGAACTTCCCAAACTACGCCAATGTTTATTCGCCCTCTACAAAAACATTTTCACCCTTACAGAAATCAATCTTGCACCATCGTACGTCAAAAAACCCCATCTATCATTTCTACTGCCCGAACTAACCCGGTCAACGCACCCATTCGGAAACCATCCATACTTGTGAACTGAGAGCTTTCCTTGATAACAGTGGACAAATCGGTTTACCTCTACAACTTCGAAAACTGATTTTTATTGAATCGTTTCTAGATAAGAATGGGTGTTGGAAGTTTCTCGCGGCGCCAGAAACATCGTCTGAAGTCAAACTTTGCTCGTCAACATTTTTCAACGAACGCGTTGAGTTCTGGGTTCGAGTAGATATATTTTCCTTTAGTATATTTTTGTTTATTGGTAGCTTTTACTCGCGGCTTCGTAAACAAATAGTGTGTTCACACGATACAGACTAGTGTGCGCAGACTTTCTTGTAAGTCTGCATATATATTGAAGTGGAAACTTCTTTGGCGGCGTTGTACACTTTTTGTGGTGGGTAAAAAAAATTAAACTCGCGTCAGAACACGTGACCTGATCGAATATTCGTAAGACGGAGGGAGAGAAGCACGTATTCAAGTTTTCACTTCTGCCGGCACTCCCGGAGTGCAACCCGTTATTTTTTTTGTTCAGAGTTCAAGGTCTGCGTAGACAAAAGTCGGTGTCATATGGACCGCCTTTTAATATAGAATTTTGTGAAAAAGTAGTAGTCTACTACTCTGTCAAGAAAGTACCGGGAAAAGATCAATAATACACAAAATGTCTGTTATTCATCCAAATTTATTTTATCACCTTCAAAGTATGCTCCTTTAGAAACGATACACTTGCGCCAACGAATAATCCATTCATCAAAACATTTTTTAAACGCTGCTTCCGGAATTGAGTTCAGTTCTCGCCGCGAATTCTCCTTTATGTCTTCTATCGATTGAAAACGTGTGCCACGAAGTGGTAATTTGAGTTTAGGAAAAAGAAAAAAGTCAGCAGGAGCCATATCTGGTGAATATGGTGGTTGCTGGATGGTATTTGTTGAGTGTTTGGTTAAAAATTCGTTCACAATGATAGCCTTGTGCGAAGGCGCATTGTCGTGGTGCAAAATCCAAGAATTTTCTTTCCACAAATCTGGCCTTTTTCGTCGAATTTGCTCTCTTAAACGCCGCATAACGCTCAAATAATATTCTTTATTTACCGTTAGACCTTCCGGTAAGAATTCAGAGAGCACAACACCTTGATAGTCAAAGAAAACAGTCAACATGACTTTGACTTTTGATCGACTTTGGCGTGGTTTTTTCGGTTTCGGTTCAGTTGGAAGGCGCCACTCCGAAGCTTGTTGACTAGTTTGCATGTCAAACTCGTAAACCCACGTCTCGTCACCAGTAACAATGCGTTTCATGAATGTTGGGTCCGAACTGACTCGTTCTAGCATGTCCTCAGCGACTTTCATGCGATTGAGTTTTTGGAGAAAATTCAGATCTTTTGGGACTAGCCGAGCAGCAACATGTTTCATACCCAAATGATTAGTTAAAATGGTACGGATCAACTCGTGAGATACAGAAAGTTCGGCGGCTATCTCTCTCAGAGTTGAATGGGGATTTTCAGTCACTATTTCCTTCACTTTTGCGATGTTAACTTCAGTTGCAGACGTTGACGGCCTACCAGAGCGAGGCAAATCTTCCATCACATCTCGACCGCTTTTGAACGCTTTGAACCACTCATAAGCACGAGTTTTTGATAAAGTCGATTCACATTTTTGTCCATTATGAAATTAGCAATACACACTATAATATGATATTACTAAAACCAGCACTGTATTTAATATAAATAACAGATGCAACTCAAACTCCGCGCCAAAATGGAAAACAGTTGTGCCAATCTAACAACTACAAAAAAAAACAAAAATTTGAATTTGGAACCATAAACAAATCATCCATTCCCGATACTTTTTTGACTGAAGTATATGTTCAAATCGCACGGTAAACTCTGCTTGCGCGATGCAGGATTTCAACGTTGTAGTTCGCTGCTAATCGGATAGATGGCGTCGCGGTGCTTTTTGTTGCGATGTAGATTTGCTTCGTAGGTTTCTCTTGTGGCGGCCTTGATGCCGCTACAATATTATAAATAAAAACAGTGTGCAATGGGCTGACTTTTATTGCATAGGCCATAGGGACTTACATTTACAGACAACCTTTGGATTGATTGTACGAAAGGAGATAGAACCTGCTCCATCGATGCCTTAGAGTGAAAACCTCTTTAGTGTAAAATAAGTAACTTTTCAGGAGGAAAAAAAACTGAGTACCTACTGTAAAATTCTTGTACGGCGTTTAAAAATACGTTTTAAACATGAATAGTGTTTACCACTTTCGAAAAACACTTAATCATACAGCTACAGCAGGATAAACTCAAGTAATCAATGTTCAAATAAGAAACGACACGTTCGTTACAAGGTATTCACGCCAAACTGACAGATGATCAGGATGTGCGTTCCTGGAAATGCAATAAAATAAATTTGAGCAAAAATGCATTCCCGAGTTTTTCATTCTAAGGCATCTTCATGTGGTAATCAAATATGGTATGAATTGTGTAAAATGAACTGAATGATAATTAAAATGAACTAACTTTAAGTAGTTACAAAACATCTCGTAATTCAAAGGAAAAACATCCAACAAATAAACAGGGTATCAATACGAAGATTCATCATCAGCCTAGCCTTTTCCCAACTGTATTGGGATCGGCTTCCAGTCAAGTCAGATTTAGCTGAATAACAGTATTTTACGAAGAGCGGCTGCCTACCAGACCTCCACAACCCATTAACTGAGTAACACGGTACTTCATGGCAAGACTGGAGTCAAATTTACTGGCTTCTGATTATCCGTAACGACTGCCAAAGATCTACAAATGACAGCACAGCGTATCAATACGAAGATTACTTCATTTAAAATACTCCCACCGGCCCCCTTTTACCATCGGACATCCAGATGCACTACATCTTACCATCCCTACCTTGCAGCTATTCCACCAATTCGCACTAAGCGTTTTCAAACGTCTGTTATAATGCGCACTGCAAAGGAGTGGAACTCTCTGCCTGCGTCTGTGTTTCCAAAAGCTTAGAACCTTAATCTCTTCAAAGTTAGCGTGAACAGGCTCCTTCTGGGTAGGCTCGCTCCACGTAGACTTTGTCTCTGTCATCTCTGACATAGAATAGAGTCAAGAGCAAACCCATTACAAATAAAAAAAAAATATCTAATCCATTAAACCATATTTTTTCTCAATATTCACAGTTCAGCACCGATTTCATATTTGTTTACAAAAAAACCGGCCAAGTGCGAGTTAGACTCTCACACGAAAGGTTACGTACCAATAACTGAAAATACACACACACACACACACACACATAGAAATACACACTGTGGCGATAAACATATACACTATTAGTAGTAAGTATCGTGGATGTCTATTAGTTCTCATTTAAGTTTTAGTTCTACGATGTGTCTGAATTGCAAAAGTTCTGCGAGATTAACATACCTACATCAGGTTCTAGCATACATTCATTTGTAGAATGTTCATATGACACACCATGGCTACGATTTATAAGGTTTATATTTCCACTAGTCGACCCGCGCAACTTCGTCTGCTCCGATCCTATTGGTCTTAGCTTAATGAGATATATAGCCTATAGCCTTCCTCGATAAATGGGCTACCTAACACTGAAATAATTTTTCAAATCGGACCAGTATGTCCTGAGATTAGCACGTTCAAGCAAACAAACAAACTCTTCAGCTTTATATATTAGTATAGATATAGATATAGGTATATGATAATGCAAAACCGCCTGCACAGACATGCAACACCATTTTTAGGGTTCCGTACCCAAAGTGGTACCTGCGAAACCAACCCTATTATAAGCCTCCGCTGTCCGTCCGTCCGTCCGTCTGTCTGTCAGCGGGCTGTATCTCAAGAACCGTAATAGGTAGACAGTTGATTTTTTCACACCTTGTATATTTCAATTGCCGCGATAACAACAAATAAAATGCCGGATTATGGTACGGAATTCTTGGTGTGGGTGTCAGACTCGCACTTGGCCGGTTTTTTGTTCAGAGTTCAAAGTCTTTGCCGTAAGAAGTCGAAGTCATGTGGTCCCACCATAACATCCTGGCTAGCCAAACCAATTTCCTGTATAGCTATTTCTTCTTTCAAAATAAGAACTCCTAGACAAAATAATCTGCACTCCATGTCAATAGCGCATACACTTACTGCAACTGAATTGTAAAGTATTTGCAAGAAAAACCCGTTTACTTAAGTCGTATCCCTGATTCTGTTTCAACGAGATAGTACCATCTTCGTAACATCTTTTTATCTCAAAGAGGTTCCTTTACATCAGAGTGTAGTGAATAAAATCTCCGCTTTGACTCGATTTTCTTCGTCGCGTTTTGGAAGGAGTATGAAAATATTATGATTAAACTTAGCGGATTTAAGTATATCGTGCAAGTTGGGTAGTGGGTGAAGTATCTGTGCAGGGATTATGTCAGCTGTTTTCAGAACGTCTTGCTATGATTTTAGTAGATATAAGTGGATTAATAAGTGCAGAGTTTAATTGCAATGTAGCAGTTTTAGTTTATTCCGTATTTGGTGTTGGGTGTGCAATGTAATATACTCTATTAAGTAGAGTATTAATGGATGTTAAGTAAGCGTTTCCTGCATTACATGTGAACAAGACTTACCTAGGAGATTAATGGTGGGATAATAATATATAAATATATTTATTTATTTAATACTTTACCCAGACAGATGTACAGAGGCGGACTTAATGCCTGAGGCATTTTCTGCCAGTCAACCTTTGGGTGATTAAGAGAATAATATTAGTAGGTGCAAATTGTGAAAAAAAAAAACAGAAACGCGATTAATATTTAAATTAATACAAATATACCTATATAAACTATATAATATAAATTATAAATACAATAAAATATTATAATGTATACTAATATTAATAAAGTAATACACAATTTTACTTGAAAAATAATGTTTCACTATTTATAACATTTATATATTTTTGTACATTGTGTGTAAATAAAATATAAAAATTATTTTGTGCGCCACAGACTCAATTAACTCAAACAACTCAAAACTTTTTTACAAAAACAACTCCAAAAACAAAACACTACAAAGTAAATAACTTTAATTTCGGAAGTTAGTGTTTTTGGTTTTATGACACCGACTTCCGAAATTAAAGTTATTTTATACTTTGTAGTGTTTTGTTTTTGGAAGTCAGTTTTATTTTTTTGTAAAAAAGTACGCAGATACTACCACAAACACAGCGTACCGGCGTGATGTTATGTTATGAACTGGTGTAAACAATCAACAGACATGCGATTTCAGAAATCCCGATCCATTTGCTATTATTGATTGAAGAGTTCCGTTGCCTACCTCCGAAGTTCTTCATCAGATCTTCACCAAATTAAAATGGGACTGGGAAATTACTCTTCCAAACAAAAAAAGAATCATCCAAATCGGTTAAAAATTGGCGAAAATATCGCTGAACAAACATTTTTTACGGGATCACATCATTAGATCCTGACTTATACCTTCCATCATCAACATGAGATGACGACTATCAGGGACAAATATCTGAATTGCGTTAGAAATTTCATGAAAAACATTGTAAAAATGTGCCTATAAGATTTAAGGGTTTTCCTCGATTTTCATGGGATCTTTAAGAGGCTTTCAAATAAAAAAGTTTTTTTTAAATCGGTCCACAATTGGCGGAGAAATCGGTGAACGAACATAAAAAAAATACATACAGCCGAACATAGAACCTCCTCCTTTTTGAAGAAATCGGTTAAAAAGAGTGTCGTCTTCGCTGCACCTTATTGATAGTTTGTGTGATTTATATTGATAATACGAGTAGGTACAATGTCAAGAAAAAAAGTTTTGCTTAAATATTAAACAGGGATTTACATTGAAAAACTTTCGGCTCAGCCACCTTTTCACAACTTCCCGAATCGGTCCCGACCATACATACCATATTTCCTCACTAAAACCAAGTTTTTTACAATCCATTGACTACAGGGTGGTCCATAGAGAAAGCCACGCGTAATGACTCAGCTGTCATTAGCTTGCCTCTCGCGGCAGATTGAAAATTTAACGAGCGCCATCCCTGATACAGGGTTGAACGTTGCATCTGAATAGGACAGGACCAACGGGACTTTATTTTGTATTTGTTTTTTAAATCTGTGTGGAAAAGAGGGATGTTAAGAGGTTTTAATTATGTTGCGTTTAATATAAGGTAGAATATTAAACAATTTATCGACGCAGACACAACACAATAACAACGAGCACATGGTAAAAGAAAGAATATTAATGTTTCGATTGCTTTGAGTGTGCCAGAAAGGGTCACAATCTCAGCTTTGGTGGCCGTCAGACTGGTTTGCAATTGGGTAATTAAAATAGACACATAATTAAAAACATACGTGAATAAATAACTTTTTAAATACTATTAAGAGATTTGTATAAAAAACTGGCTAAGTGCGAGTCGGACTCGCGTACAAAGGGTCCCGAACGAATTTTTTTTAACATGTTATTTTATCACTAGAGAATTCTTACAGATTTTCCTGTAATCTGTAGATAAAGATCTATTATCTCCATTATTTTCAAAATTTTAGGCTTAGTAGTTTCGGAGATAAGGGCTTACCAAAAATTTTAAAATTTACGTAACACTTCCGTGTTTGGGTCACATAAGTCCATATTTATGCCAAATTTCAACAGAATCGGTCCAATGGATTCGGAGAAAACTGGCTGTGACAGGCGGACAGACAGACAGACAGAAACCCGAGTGATCCTATTAATGGTTCCGTATTGTGTTCGGAATCCTAAAAACGGTCAAGAGCGAGTCGGACTCGCGTGCAAAGGTTTCAATATTTTTCTGTGACCTATATAGGTAAAATCTCCATTTTTTTCAAAATTTTGGGCTCAGTAGGTTCGGAGATAAGGGGTTATCAAAAATTTTAAAAATTTACGTAACACGTCCGTGTTTGGGTCACAGAAGTCCATATTTATGCCAAATTTGAACAGAATCGGTCCAGTGAATCGGGAAAAACTGGCTGTGACAGACGGACAGATAGATAGACAGACATCCGAGTGATCCTATAAGAGTTCCGTATTTATTCGGAACTCTAAAAACTGCTTAAAGTACCTAAGAACTAACAGCGAGATCCTACGAAAAGTGGCATTCCATCGACGATAGTAAAAATTACAACAAGTACCTATGCTGTATAGTTTTATACAAACTCGAACCTAGTTTTCTTCAAAACTTTACCTACTCACGCCGGAAGCCAGCACACTCGATGCATCAAACATATTGGCGCTACCGATACATCAAGGAGCTTCTTAGTAAAAGGATATTCGGAATGAAACGGTGCATAATTTTTACATCCAAGTGTACTTTTTGAAGTGGTCGGTCACAGCCGTACAGAATTCCATTAGGGAGTTTTGGACGTAGGCCAGACTATTCGTGTGAATCTGAAGATTTTTGTGTTTTTGCAGAGGCGGAGATAGGTAAAATGTGTGGGAAAACGCGTGAGGTGTGGCGAAGGTACTTCACCATCATCATTTCAGCTGCAAGATCTTCATTGCTGGACATCGGCCTCCCCCAAGTGTCGCCACATCGACTGGTCCTGTGCGTCTCTCATTCTTCTCAGCGGTTTGCACTAGGTCATCGGTCCACCTTGTGCATAATCATCCACCGCTGTGTCTTCTGATACACGGTCGCCACTCCAGAACCTCTCAAACCCAAAGAATTCGGTTCTGCGAGCAATGTGCCCCCTGCCACAGTCGACGATTTTTCAAGCCATTTCGGTAACCGAATATTTTGATTTTTTTAATATTTGGTGATCGATGTGTGAGTGTTTGATGGGATTCTTATCGTCTCTATTAGTAGGAACGAATTTTTATGATGTTTGGTAACTAGGTAGTTACAAGTATAGTAAGCAATTGTTACAAAATAAATAAATAAATCTGCCTAGCCTTTTCCCAACTATATTGGGGTTGGCTTCCAGTCAACCCAGATTTAGCTGGATCCCAGTATTTTACGCGAAGTGGCTGCCAGACCTCCACAACCCATTAACTAGGTAACACGGTACTTCATGGCAAGACTGGAGTCAGATTAACTGGCTTCTGACTATCCGTACCAAACGACTGCCAAAGATCTACAAATGCCAGCTGGGACCAACGGCTTAACGTGCTTTCCGAGGCACGGAGGAAACTCGGTATGTTAAGATGGTCACCCATCCACAGACCAACCTTGGCAAGCGTCGCTTAACCTTGAAGATCCACCATTGTGGCTGTTATTATCTAGCCACGAGCTCCTAGGTAGTTACATGTTAACCATTACATAAATGAATGACAAGAAATGGATAAATAATTCTTGTACTTATAAAATTATATCACATATGAAATAATTTTAAAATAGGTAAATAACTAAGTAATATAACAAATGTCATATTTAATTTTAAATTTTATAAACTTTAAAATCTTACTTAATATAATTGTTTGCTTAATTTTCTTCATAGTTCAAGTAAGAAATTGCTTTACACACACGCATATTTATTCATCGTCTCACTTTTATCTCATCCTTATATCTTTTCAAACCCTGTGAACCAATACCTCGTACATAAATCCCACATATAATATTCACTCGCACATAACGTTAGAAAGATAACTTACTCGCGCAAAAATAAATCCAGTTCACTTACCTGCGTGGGAAAACCAGTGACCTATATAAATACGCAGATCAATAAGTAGTTTGTAGGAGCAGTTATGGCTAAATAATAGCAGCCGCAAGGTTTGATTTACAAGGTTAAGCAACGCTTGCCGAGGTCGGTCCGTGGGTCGGTGACCATCTTAACATTACGAGATTCTTCGGCGCCTCGGAAAGCACGGTAAGCTGTTGTCCCAGGTGTCATTAGTACATATCTGACAATCGTTCCCTACGGGTAGTCATGTTAGTCACCAGTCTTGCCAAAGTGTAACCACACATACATACATATTCAGCCTATATTGTTCCCACTACTGGGACACAGGCCTCCTCTCTTTCGAGCGGGAGTAGGCTATAATCCACTACGAGAGCTCAGTGCGGGTTGGTAGATGTCGCATGTCTTCAAAATTTTGGTTCTAGAATATTTTGTTTTATTTTAAAAAGTACAGTGACAGACTACAGACTAAGACAATTCAGCACAGCTATGACACTATATTATACATAAATCTGAAGTCTAATTATTACTGTACACAGCACTCAATATCTAATATGCTTCATTAGTGACAATAGTGAAAGTAGGTTACATATTTAATATGGAGAAGTTACTTAACGATAGTGTTGAATTACAATTTAAACAAATAATTTCTAAATTCGTTAAAACTCGTTAAAACTTAAATAGTTTCCTCACGATGTTTTCCTTCACCGCTTTTGAGAGCAGTGGTGATGAAATAATTTACACAGTTCGAACCTACGACCTACAACTCGTAAGTCGCAGCCATTACCACCGACCCATCACTGCACTGTAACCTAGTTAGTAGTATTTTATAGGAGCAGTAGTGTCCCAGTGGTAATGGTGTACTCTAGACTTTTGAGCTGTAGGTCTATTGTTCGAAGCCAGGAAGGTGCTTTTTTTAAATTCAACCTAAACTGTCCTTCTGCTGACATCACGCAAATTTTTTTGCCTTGCCACCGCTATGTTTGGATCGAAAGACCTTACGATAGGCATCTAGGTCGTCTCCTCACTCATTAGGCCGGCCCTCGTGTCCTGTCCTATCATATTTTGGTCTTGCAGCCTTTTTCCCCATTTTTGACCGCAGTTTAGTGTTGATCATTCAAAACGGTGACCGAAAATATCGTGAGGAAAACAAAATATTGAAGATATGGGATGCCGACCAACCTGCAACAGCTCGCATATGGTGGAATACAGCCCACTCCCTGTAAAAGAGGGGAGGCCTGTGTCACAGCAGTAGAACTATTCAAGGCAGATTATGCAATAAGAACTTGCTTCGGCATTATTTATGCCTATTTCACCCTCTGATATTGTTCTTATTTCAAAATCATTGGCCGGCCCTTACTGGTTGCGGAGACCACGAATTAAAATGTACTGTCCACTTCAGCCGACGCGAGTGGGCCGCAAATAATTAGAAAACTCGACCAGCCCTTTGAGCATTAAAAAAAAAATTCGTGACGTCATTGACGCACTTCGCGCTCAGTTGGCTTCGAATGAGTTTTAACTTTTTTAGAGGCAACTTCACGCATGGACTTTTCTGAAAAGAAAATAGTATGATATATTTCTGTTAGATGTTTTACTTTTCGTTTTGTAGCTATTTGAGTGGAAAAATCTCTTAGATAGACACGGAATATTTTGCGTGCAAGACATTCTTGCTTTATTTAAATGTCAGAACGGTGATTCATGCGCTCTTTACATTAAAGTTAGTAATAACTGAGACTTGCTATTGTGATTTATGCGTTGTGCATTCAGATATATAGTAAATCGTTGCTTATTGGATTGGAAGTGTATTAAGTGAATTAGTTTTTGATGTTCTACATGACTTTGTGATTTTTTCAAAGGAGATTTCATTATAAAAGATTGAATAGTAAAGACCTTTAAGGTGATTGATAGAAGGTTCATCGGAATATTTTGATTTATTGACTTAGGTCTTATGAAGCATACACGTGCTGCTCAAGCAGTAAAAATTTGGGTATTTTACTGAAGAAAAAAATGAATAAGTCCGTCGGATAGATTTCCAAAAAAATGTTGGATACGATTTTTTTTTTCTTTTTTTACGTAAACAAACAAACATTGACGCAGACACAGTATATTGAAAACTCGAGTGATGACACTAATATAGTAAAATTTTTACTAGCGACGTGCGGTCGCTCCCGAGTTTTAATGCATTTTATCTTTTTCAATATTCATTGATTTGTGAGGAGCTCGTGGCTAAATAATAACAGCCGCACGGGTCGATCTTTAAGGTTAAGCAAAGCTTGCCAAGGTTGGTCTGTGGATGGGTGACCATCTTAACATAACGAGTTTCCTCCGTGCCTCGGAAAGCACGTTAAGCCGTTGGTCCCAGCTGTCATTTGTAGATCTTTGGCAGTCGTTACGGGTTGTCAGAAGCCAGTAAATCTGACTCCAGTCTTGCCAAGAAGTACCGTGTTACCCAGTTAATGGGTTGTGGTGGTCTGGTAGGCAGCCGCTCCGCGTAAAACACAGGTATTCAGCTGATTCTGGTTTGACTGGAAGCCGACCCCAATATAGTTGGGAAAAGGCTAGGCAGATGATGAATATTCATTGATTTACAAAAACAAAAAATACGTGTCCATTATTGTTCAACACTCTAACTGACATACTAAATAGATTTGCAATTTATTGACAGTGGAACCGATCGTGCAGTCCTCTACTGCTTGAAGCTGCCGTTGATAGCTGCTACAGCAGTCAGTTTCAACTACCTGATTAGTGAGCCAGGCGGGTGGGAGGCGCGGGCGATGGAGGTGGGATGAAGAGCGCAGGCGAAGCGAATAACTGAGTGAGAGTAGTCGACAGCTCGAGAAGTCACTGGGTAGGTATTTTACAAAAAAAAATCTAATTAGTTAGATATCGTCAGATAGATTTGTTCAACACTCTAACTGACGGACTAAATAGATTTGCAATTTATTGACAGTGGAAACTAGCCTATTGATCAAAATACACGGACCGATCGAGCAGTCACAGTCTACTGCTTGAAGCTGCCGTTGATAGCTGCTACAGCAGTCAGTTTCAACTGCCTGATCAGTGAGCCTGGCGGGTGGGAGGCGCGGGCGACAGAGGTGGGATGAAGCGTATGCCGGCGGCGCATATCAGTGAGCTTCCGCAGGTTCCCCTACGGAAACCTTGTTACGACTTTTACTTCCTCAGGCTGAGGCTACAGTAGGCAGCGATTTGCGATGCGACTGGAAGAGCGAAACGAGAAAAACATGGTATGGCTACATTACATCTCCAGGCGTATATTCGCTTCAATTTCGCTGATATGTTGATGTAGCCTATGCCGTGATTACAGTTATGTTGTTCCTATCGCATAAAGAAATCAAAGATCGCTAGTAATATTTGATGTACGGCGGTGTAGCCACATACGTGAGCATTCATTTACTTGTTTTAATCGCTCAAGTGTTGCAGGTCGCGTCGCGGCCTAATGTAGCCTCAGCCGAAGAGCGCAGGCGAAGCGGATAACTGAGCGAGAGTAGTCGACAGCTCGAGAAGTCACTGGGTATTTTACAAAAAAAAAAAACTAATTAGTCCGACAGATCGATTTTCAAAAAATATTAAACACATATTTTTTCTTTCGCGTATCTTCAACTCGCTGTATCGTCTTCATTTTTTGTTTACGTGAAATAAGAAAAACCAGCCAAGTGCGAGTCGGACTCGAACACGAAGGGTTCCGTACTATAAACCTTAATTTTTTTGTTATAGCATCAATACACAATCTGTGAAAATTTCAGCTCTCTACCTATTACAGTTCTTAAGATACAACCCGCTGATAGACAGACGGACGGACGGACGGACAGCGGAGGCTTAGTAATAGGGTTCCATTGTATTTTTGACGGACTAATTATTTTTTTTAGTAAAATACCCTATTGTTTCCGCACGGTGACATTTCACCGAGCAGTGACCGCCCGGAGCAGTCGCAACTGCTCGAGCGGTTTATGTATGTTTACAAATAGAAGCCTGTAGTTTTCTTAGCAGTCGCAGCTTCAAGCAGTCGGTCCTGATAGCTTCAAGCTGCCCGTGTATGGCCGGCCTAAGACACACAAGACAACAATTTTTTTCATCATTTTTTTTGTTGTGATTGTTTGTTCTCTTTTTCTTGTTTATCACATAATTAAATTTTTTCCTCGTACTTATCGATGATCACGATAATCCTTCGATATAAGAAAAACATCAACACACTAACTTTTTGTTTACATACATTCCTTTCCTTGTAATGGAGGAAAGAATGGATCATGAAACGATAAAAAACTTTGCACTCACAACCATTTGCGAAAACTCGTATCAAAACATTCTTGATACATTGGATCACCCAAATTGATAGGAAAACAGTTTCCAATGTTCCCACACCCATATCAGAAGGATGAGCTATAAGGTATTCATTCAAATAGAATCGTTTCACCGTAACATATTCATTTATTCGGTACAATCTTTCATAGGATGCAACAGCAATGCATTATGTTCGAACTCCTGCGCTCTCGATTCAAACCCGCGTGTGAATTATACATGAGTTGATATTCTCAATCTGTCGCCCGTCGTTACCAGTTAACTTGGCCTTCCCTGCCTGTCTATTGTACTGGTGTTTGTGAAGTTACAGGGGTAGAGGAAGGTGGAATGAGGGGTTAAGTTATAATGGTTATGTTCGCTTATGTTTTCGTTCCCGGCGAAAGTTTGACAAATAGCTTGCAGTGCAGTCCCAGTTGTGATAAGCTGATAGGGCCTTTCGGGTGTGTGAGCGTTTTCCCAAGTATCAGTTTCGAGTTTCGAGTTCGTCCGTCGCCAGTGATTTATGTTATCTTTTTCTTTTTGTCGCAAATATTTTTGTTTGTGTAAGTAGTTTATATGTGAAACTGCGTGAAATATACGAAGTGGGATTGTATCTGAAAGTTAAGTTGGTCGGTTCGGGAAAACGATTTGTTTGTGGAATATTTTTACTTATAGCGGTTTTGTTTAGAGCTGTTTTACGGTTATACTGAATGCGTAAGTAAATAATGCTATAGAATACTGAATGTAAGGTTCAGAATTTGTATTCATGAGTATTTTACATGATTAAGAGGCGTAATATAAGGCCTATAAAGTTGAAATTGATTAAGGTAGATAACATAAGTATGGTGAAAGTAAAACAATCGAGTTCGTGAAAGCTATTGGGCATCAGCATTTTAGGAACTGTATGAAAAGTTGTAAAATATAAGGATTGATTATTTGGCTTCATATCCATCCCGTTTTACAGTTCTTCTAAGAAAAATGGATTTTCATGACTTTGATCCGAATTTCAGCCACTGCAGTGGCGGCCAATTGTGATACAACAATTTTTTTTTTTAATAATTGTGTTTACTCATCCATTGTGCGTACAACCAAGAATTCTCTGCCAGCTACAACCTGGGAGTCTTTAAGTCAAGAGTGAATAGGTTACTTCTAGGCAGTCGTGCTCCATCTTCGACCACATCATTGCTGTACCGGACGGGCGTGATCGACTGGAACGGGGTTGTGATGGGGTAGGTCTATCCTTTTTCTTCTCCTCCGAAGTGAACTGTGACCGACCGACGACGTCCAGCCGCGCTGACGTCCTGTACCGAAAACTAAGGCTCTTCCGCACCTAACGTACAGCGTTCTTCTATCTTGCCAAGTACTTGCTGTCTTCGGGGTAGATTGGGGTGCAGGGTGAATGCTTACCAGGGTTAAATAATAGGCAGGAATTTGAGGACACTGCAGCTAATGGTTTAAGGGCAAAGTCGCGAGTACTGTGATTCTATTTATAGATTCTAGGGTTTCTTCTGCCGGTGACTACGAATTGGCTATTTTTAACCATTTACTAAGGTACGAGGATACTTTACCGTAACGAGGCCCAAAAACCACTAACTGCTTCAGTTTATTTTAACTGCAAATTTTTACTATGGTTCTATGACTTTTTCGGCTATATCTAGGTCTATTCTAGGTCTGGATGGGGGTTGACGCACCTCTATTCAAATCCCCCGAAATTCCCCGTCGAACGGGTTGGAAATCAACCCCTCAACCCTGCCCACTAGTGGGCTTGTTGCATTTAACTATCAAAAATATCACAAGTTTTGAGCTTGCTTACTATTTGGGGTTGATTCCCCGAAAACTGTGCCCCATGGGCTATGAAACTATCTATATTCGGGTAGGTGCATCATCCCTCCATCCAGCTACACAACTTACCAAGCCACCCCTCCAAGGGTGGAGGTACTATAGGTCAGGAACCCGGGAGAGGATAAAAAACTATGTTTATCTTCTTATCTATTTTGTGGCTTTATGCCTTGCCTGACCATGAAGATGTGTACATATCTGGATAGGGCTGAGTGCCAGCTTTCCAGTGCCTATGGTTTAAGACCTAAATTCCTAGATGCCCTAAAAACTTAGCACTGAAGGTGCGTGTACATGATGGTTTTCTTCAACCACCCTACTATGTTCGAATGTGAAATGACTATTTTGTGTATACCTTCGATTTGGCTGATTTCCATCAGCCAATCAGAACACGCCCTCAGGGTGCTATTGGGAATGTGTAAGGGAAATGTGTAGCCCTACCTATTGACTATAATTTTCTTTGAAAATATGTTTTCCCCAGAACATCTTTTACGTGTTTGGGGAAAACGACAAACATATGACTTTAAATTGATTACATAGCTTACAAACTATCACTATGCAAGTACATAAGCTTCTAAATTCAGTACATAGGCCTACGACTATAGGTACATAGGTACTATCTATGCGAGTTATACAATATTAAATGCGTCTCCGCGAATATTTCTATTGCTATTTAAGTATATAAGCTTCTAACTTAAAAAACATATAGGCTTACGAATATAAGTACATAAGGCTGTTTATGCGAGTTATATAAATCAAATGCTCCGTCGCGAACATTTCTCCCGCCGTGCAGCGCAGTGACGACTCGTTGCGATGTCGGCGCGGCGCTGCATCTCGCCGGTGAGCGACGACTGTAGTCGCGTCGCCCGTTGCCACGGTGACCGTTGTCTCGACGCGACGCTCGCCGCCCCGGCGACCGTTGCCTCGATGCTCGCCGACGCGACGCCCGTCGCTCCGGCCCGTAGCTCCGACGCTCTGGATCATTTCGGCAGCGGGATCAGCTTCTTCGCCGGACGCTTTAGAGTGCCGCCAGATGTGCGCACCTCAGCGGTCCGGACCTCTCCATCCGTCCCAGGGAAGACTGCGGTGATGCGGCCTCGCGGCCACGTGTTGCGAGGCAGCTGGCCGTCTGCGATGAGCACAGGGTCGCCCACCTGCAGACCAGGGCCACGGCTGTGGGGCTCCCGCCGGTGTTGGAGCTCGGGTAAGTACTCCCTCACCCAGCGGCGCCAGAACTGGTCGGCGAGCGCTTGCGAGCGCCGCCAGTGCTTCCTGCTGTCGACGTCTTGCTCGGTGAACACGCCGAGTGTTGGCAGTCTGGCCGAACCACCGAGTAGGAAGTGGTTCGGCGTGATGGATTCGTCGTCTTCGCTGTCGACTGACACATGTGTCAGCGGGCGGCTGTTTACCGTATACTCTGCCTCACACAACAGTGTGGACAACACCTCTTCGTGTGGGTGTTTCTCTGTGAGTACGGTGTACAATGCGGACTTCACGCAGCGGACTAGGCGCTCCCAGGCGCCTCCCATGAATGGCGCGGACGGAGTTATGAAGCGCCATGTGATGCCTCGACGACTAGCCTCTTCTCTGCAGGCGTCTCGAAGCTCGTTGTCGGCGCCGTGCATGTTGGTGCCGTTGTCGGAGTATATTTCTGTGGGGCAGCCCCGGCGCGCAGCGAAGCGGCGCAGAGCTAGAATTGCCGAGTCTGCGCTGAGGTTGGCAGCAATTTCGAGATGTACTGCCCTGGTGGTGAGACACGTGAATAGGGCCACGTATCTCTTCTGGTGCTGGCGACCGACGGTGACGGACAGTGGACCAAAGTAGTCGAGTCCAGTGTACGTAAATGGTCTCTGGTGATGAGCCAGGCGAGTCTTCGGATGGTCGCCCGTGGCGGGCACAGGAGCGTGTGCCTTTCGAATGCGACACTGCAGACAGCGTGTCACCATCATCTTCGCTGTGGGCCTCAGCTTGACAACCCAGTAGTGTTGACGTACCTCGTTGATTGTCATCTCGGTTCCACTGTGTTGCAGACTTCTGTGTGTCCAATCTATGTACAGCTGAGTGATGCGGTGATCGCCGTGTAGTATAGGCGGACGCTTGACTTCGTCGGCTATCTCGTCGGTTTTTTCTATGCGACTTCTCAGATGTATGACGTCATCTGTGAGTTCTATTTGCAGCGGACGCAATCGGCTGTCGTCTTCTATCTGTTTGTTCTCTCGCAGACTCGTCAGTTCTCGGTTGAACATTTGTTCCTGTACTGTTTGCACGAGTAACCTCTCCGCTTGTCGGAGGTATTCGGCTTCTATTATATTATTTTTTGACGCCACTGTGGACGTCACTGATGCTTTAGGAGGGGGCTTAGCCGTCTTTGTACGTTTCCTCCAATCTGGATCCGATTCCTTGCCTTTCTGTGTTCTTTTATAGAACGTTTTCTCTGTCGGTCCTCGAGTGATTGAGACGAAGCGCAATACGTTCGCTGTCGCTCTTAGGAGTCGTTCCCACTTCGAGAATCTGGCCGGATCGGGTATGACCTCGGAGAGTCTTCGGTCTGTTTTCTGTTTGATGTTGACGGTTAGGGTTCTCTCTTCACCCGTCTGATCGTCAATCGGCGGTTTTTCAGTTGGCCACGACATCGGTTCTTCATAGAGAAAGCTGGGGCCACGATACCATTCGTGCGATGAATTGAATTCTAATGGTACGTCACGAGTGGCAATGTCTGCCACGTTCCTTTTCGTGGGTACCCATCGCCAGTCTTCGACTTTGCTATTTTCTTCTATGGCGGCTATTCTGTGGGCTACGAAGGGCTTGTACACTCGAGCTCCTCTTCTAATCCAGGTCAGCACGGTTTTGCTGTCTGACCAGTAGGTTACGGAGTCCGGTTTTACTCCGTGCTCGCGTATCACAGCTGCAGCCACGCGGGTTCCCATCACCGCGGCCTGCAGTTCGAGTCGAGGTATCGATTGCAGCTTGAGTGGTGCCACCTTTGCCTTTGCCATGACGAGGCTTACGTGCGTCATGCCATCTGACGTGGAGATCCGCCAATACACTGCTGCGGCGAATGCTTTCTCGCTGGCGTCGGTGAAGACATGGACTTGGGTCTCTGTTGCTTCGCTATATCCCGGATAACATCTCGGTACTGTGATGTCTTTGAGGTTTTCCAAGTGTCGGATCCAACCTCTCCATGATGTGGCCAGGTCTGTATCGAGTGACTGATCCCAGTCGACTCCTCTTCTCCATGCTTCCTGGAGTATTTGCTTGGCGCGTACTGTGACTGGTGAGGCTAAGCCAAGCGGGTCATATAATGACATAACTATTCTGAGTGCCTCTCTTTTAGTGGGTACGTCTTTCTCTAAGACTCCACTCGGTAGACGCGCTAGGGCCAGGTTGAAACCCAGCGTGTCTGCACTTGGTCTCCAGATTAGACCAAGTATCTTTTCTATATTTTCTGTGTCGCCGATATTGACGACATCTGTTGGCGTTTGCGACGGCTCTATTTCTTTTATGACGTTGGCGTCATTCGATACCCATTTCTTAATTTCAAAACGGGCCTGTTGGTGTATTTTCTTCACCGCTTTTGCTATGCGCGTCGCTTCTTCTGTGGTCCTGTAGTTATCCAGATAATCGTCCATGTAATGATTACGAATGATGGCTTCAACTGCCTCTGGTTGCTGTTCTATGTGCATCTTCGCGTTCCAATCTTTCGCGAAGATAGCTGTACATGGTGAGCTGGCCGCGCCGAATATGATTGACGTCATTCTATATTCTTCGGGAGCTCCCACTCTTCTGTCGCCTCTCCACAGATATCGGAGGGCGTCTCTGTCCTCTTGTCGGACTTTCACCTGCATAAACATTTCGGCAATATCGCCCGAAATGGCTATGGGGTGTCTACGGAACCTCATCATGACGCCGGGCAGCGACTGTAACAGGTCTGGCCCTGTGAGTAGGAAGTCGTTCAAAGACATTCCATTCGATTTAGCTGCGGCGTCGTGTACTATACGGAACTTCTCTGGCTTCATTGGGTTGAAGACATCGAAATGAGGTAAGTACCAGGTTCTTCCTGGTGTACTATTTTTGGGCGCCTTCTCGGCGTACCCTTTCTGTAGGAGCGAGTCCATCTGTTCCGTATATCTATCTCGAAGAGTCGAATTATTATCGAGTTTCTTCTCTATAGAGACAAGCCGCTTGTGGGCTGTCCCGTAACTATCGGGCATTTCAAATTTTTCTTGCTTCCATAGCATTGCGGTTTCTATGTGCCCATTTTCTATTTGTTTGGTGTGTCGTTTCAAGATGTCTTCTGCCTTCTTTTCGGGGTCAGAAGTTGGACGTTGCGGATTAACTATTAACGATTCTAATGCGAAATATTTACGGAGCTGTTCATCAAGGTTTTCGTCTCTTGATGCTGTGTTGTTCACATAGTGCACCTGTTGACCGAGTATTCTATTGTGCGCGCCATGTAAGGTCCATCCCAGAGTCGTGAGTGACGCTATGGGCTGGTGTTTCGGGCCTCTTCTTACTTCACTGGCTAACAATAAGTGCCAGTTGTCTTGGCCGATCAGAATCTTGGGCGCGCCGACTTCGTACACCAGCTGTTGTTTCAAGTCGCTGAGATGCTTGCAGTATGTGACATCTTCCTCTTTAACTGTTTGCGGCGTGAGGTTGAGCTTCGGTATGGTGCGCGCTCTGAACGGCACCCTGTTCTTTAGCTGGCTCGCGAGCTTTACTGTCACTCTGCGTGAGCAAGGAGTGTCGATCGTGGTGTCACCGATCGCTCCAATCTTGAGCGGGTCGATGCGTCCTTCGGCTCCGACTTGAGTAGCGAGGTCCTCGTCTATCAACGATACGGTTGATCCATCGTCGAGAAGGGCGAACGTAGACGCCTCTCCCGCCGGTCCAATCACCCGGACCGGTACTATCTTGAGGTAGGCGTGACTCGACGATGTTCGCGAACTGGCAACCACTTCTTTGGTATCTTGTGGTTCGAGGATCTTCGGTTTTTCGGCGGCCGCTGTAGCGAGCTTCTTCTCATAATGGAGTAAGCGATTGTGGCTGGCTTTACATCCCTTGATGCCACATCTGTTCGATTTGCACTGGTGTCGCTCGCGTCGAAACTTCATGCAGCGATAGCACAGATTGAGCTTCTTCGCTAGCTCCCATCTCTGGTAGCTGTTGCCCTCCTTGAACTTCCGACAATCGCGTTCTATGTGCCCATCTTTCCCACATACGCGGCATCTATCGGCCGGTTTTTCTGTTGTTGTGTGGGTTCTCTGTGCCGTACGTCTGTTTGATGGGCCCTCTGTTGCGTTGATGTTCTCAGCGGGAGCAAATGCGCTGCAGAAGCGAGCTTGTTCAGTGATGAATTCGCTGAACAACGATAGATCAGGTAATGACTGATACTTCTCCGTATATATTCGGTACCACTGAACTCGAATAGAGTTTGGTAGCTTCTCTGTCAATGTTCGCATTAGTTCAGCATTGATCAAGTAGTGATCCTTCTTCAGTGCTCGTAACGTGACGATAGCACATCTCACTCGACTTGCGAACGTGCAAATGTCTTTCGGATTCTCGCTGCACCGTGTCAGTCCGCGCAGTCTATCTGTTTCGGCTTGCGCTATCGAGTCCGGTCTTCCGAATTGCAGCTCCAGTTCCTTCATAATATCGTCTGGTCTTGCATGTCCGATGAGTTCTGAGCTCACTGTATCGAGTGCACGTCCGTGTAGGCTCCTTCTGAGCCTTGCTGTGTTCTCGACATCGTTGAAATATCTTCGAGTTGTCTCGTAAATGGCTCGAAACGACAACCATTCTGTGTGTGCACCACTGAAGTTCGGTAAAGTCATGATGACCTTTGACGGTGAGGACGAATTCTGTTCTGTTTTCCTGTCAGCTAGCGATGCTATAGCTGCTGTTAAGTCCGTTATGAACGGCTGTAATCTATTTTCCCCATTGTCTTCTATTTTCTTCGGTGGTGCTATCTGTTTAGTCACTTCATCGACTTTCGGCTCTTGCTCCGGTACTTGCGCTCGACGAGAGTCCACTATCGGTACGGAGTCCACGGGGGGAGGCAATTGCTGCTCGCAGCTTCTATCTATTCTATTCTGTATGTCTCCCTCGGCGGCGTTGGTCTCTCTCTGATCAGGAACAGGTTCCGGTGCCTCTTCCAGCCAGGAACGCACGTACTCGTCGTTCGAGTTTCTGTCTTCTATGTAATCGTCGTCCGATTCTTGTTCGGCTCTCTGAAGTGCTAACTGTGCAAGCTCCAACTTAATCTTGAGTAAGTCTTCGCGTGCTTTCGCGACTTTTCTATAAGACCGCGTCGTCCTTCCCACGGTCGACGGCGGCTTGCTACGTTCGATACGTTCAATACGGGCGTCACCCCGGGTAGTCACCGGCAGGATTCGGCTGTATGTTCTATCTGTTGGCCTCAGTGTACTGTCTGAAGGCGCTTCAAATCTGGTTCCCTTCTTTGAGGTCGCTGGTGGTTCTGTTCGCTCCTCCTGTTCAACTGGAGCGGGGGATGAAGACAATTCTTCGCTGTGCGACTGCAACGGCTGTGTTCCTTCAGTCGTGGATGGTGAACGCGGCGGTAACTGGTGACGGGTGATGGGAGCCCTTTCGGTTGGTTCCCTGTTTAGGTCTACCACCCACGCCTCAGGTGTCTTCCCACGCGACCTCGTGATCGGCATGATTGGTCTTCAAGTCGATTCTTCTTCAAAATTTTCAAAGTTCAAAATCTTCGAAAAATTTTCTATGTTCCGAGTCGGTCTATGTTTTCTAAGTGTAGAATCCTCTTCAAAATTTTCAAAGTCCAAAATCTTCGAAAATTTTCTATGTCCCGAATCAGTCTATGTTTTCTAAGTGTAGAATCTTCTCAAAATTTTCAAAGTCCAAAATTCTTCGAAAATTTTCTATGTCCCGAATCAGTCTATGTTTTCTAAGTGTAGAATCTTCTCAAAATTTTCAAAGTCCAAATTCTTCAAAAATTTTCTATGTCCCGAATCAGTCTATGTTTTCTAAGTGTAGAATCCTCTTCAAAATTTTCAAAGTCCAAATTCTTCAAAAATTTTCTATGTCCCGAATCGATCTATGTTTTCTAAGTGTAGAATCCTCTTCAAAATTTTCAAAGTCCAAATTCTTCAAAAATTTTCTATGTCCCGAATCGATCTATATTTTCTATATGTAGAATCTTCTCAAAATTTTCAAAGTCCAAATTCTTCGAAAATTTTCTATGTCCCGAATCAATCTATGTTTTCTATATAGAATCCTCTTCAAAATTTTCAGTCTAAATTCTTCAAAAATTTTCTATGTCCCGAATCGATCTATATTTTCTATATGTAGAATCTTCTCAAAATTTTCAAAGTCCAAATTCTTCGAAAATTTTCTATGTTCAGATGATCAAAATTTTCTAAGTCCCAGTATGAATCTTCGAAATTTTTCTAAGTGTCAACTTCTATATTCGAAAATTTTCTAAGTGTTGGGTTCAATCCTCAAAAATTTTTTCTAAGTCTCAGGTTCTGTCTTCAAAATCTTCCCAAGTCCAGGTTCAACTTTCAAATTTTCTCAAAGTCCAGGATTCCTCAGAAATCTTCTAAGTCCAGAAGCAATCCTTCAGTGTTTCAGGAAAATTTTCAAAGTCCAAAGTTTCGGGGTGAGTCCCCAAGGGTGGCTCCCGAAGGGTAGTTTTCTCCAAGGGCAGTCCTCACGATGAACCACGATGCTGAGCTTGAGGCTTCTTAACTGGAACGTATGTTGACGGATAACTTCGGATCCGCCTCAGGGTGAGTCCTTGAGGGTTGGTTCTTGAAGGGTAGTTTTCTCCAAGGGGTAGTCCTCACAATGAACTACGATGCTGAGCTTGAGGCTTCTTAACTGGAACGTATGTTGACGGATAGCTTCGGATCCGCCTCAGGGTGAGTCCTTAAGGGTTGGTTCTTGAAGGGTAGTTTTCTCCAAGGGGTAGTCCTCACAATGAACCACGATACTGAGCTTGAGGCTTCTTGGCTGGAACGTATGTTGACGGATAACTTCGGATCCGCCTCAGGGTGAGTCCTCAAGGGTTGGTTCTTGAAGGGTAGTTTTCTCCAAGGGGTAGTCCTCACGATGAACCACGATGCTGAGCTTGAGGCGTCTTCACAGGAACGTCAATCGACGACTAACTTCGGATCTGTTTTCGGATGAGTCTTCAAGGGATGATTCTTGAAGGGTTGATTCGGGAACGGATACCAATTGACATACTGTTAAGAAACAAGATACGGGGTGCGTATATTTGGCTCTTGTGCCAAACTATATCGCAGGGCTTCGGTTTGAGTCTTCAAGGCTTGTTTCTTCAAGGGTTGATTCTTCAAGGGATGATTCGGGAACGGATACGTTTTGACATACTGTTTAAGAAACAAGATACGGGGTGCGTATATTTGGCTCTTGTGCCAAACTATATCGCAGGGCTTCGGCTTGAGTCTTCAAGGCTTGTTTCTTCAAGGGTTGATTCTTCAAGGGATGATTCGGGAACGGATACGTTTTGACATACTGTTAAGAAACAAGATGTACGGGTGCGGAGATCCGGCTATCGAAGGACCAAAAAATGTACCGGACGGGCGTGATCGACTGGAACGGGGTTGTGATGGGGTAGGTCTATCCTTTTTCTTCTCCTCCGAAGTGAACTGTGACCGACCGACGACGTCCAGCCGCGCTGACGTCCTGTACCGAAAACTAAGGCTCTTCCGCACCTAACGTACAGCGTTCTTCTATCTTGCCAAGTACTTGCTGTCTTCGGGGTAGATTGGGGTGCAGGGTGAATGCTTACCAGGGTTAAATAATAGGCAGGAATTTGAGGACACTGCAGCTAATGGTTTAAGGGCAAAGTCGCGAGTACTGTGATTCTATTTATAGATTCTAGGGTTTCTTCTGCCGGTGACTACGAATTGGCTATTTTTAACCATTTACTAAGGTACGAGGATACTTTACCGTAACGAGGCCCAAAAACCACTAACTGCTTCAGTTTATTTTAACTGCAAATTTTTACTATGGTTCTATGACTTTTTCGGCTATATCTAGGTCTATTCTAGGTCTGGATGGGGGTTGACGCACCTCTATTCAAATCCCCCGAAATTCCCCGTCGAACGGGTTGGAAATCAACCCCTCAACCCTGCCCACTAGTGGGCTTGTTGCATTTAACTATCAAAAATATCACAAGTTTTGAGCTTGCTTACTATTTGGGGTTGATTCCCCGAAAACTGTGCCCCATGGGCTATGAAACTATCTATATTCGGGTAGGTGCATCATCCCTCCATCCAGCTACACAACTTACCAAGCCACCCCTCCAAGGGTGGAGGTACTATAGGTCAGGAACCCGGGAGAGGATAAAAAACTATGTTTATCTTCTTATCTATTTTGTGGCTTTATGCCTTGCCTGACCATGAAGATGTGTACATATCTGGATAGGGCTGAGTGCCAGCTTTCCAGTGCCTATGGTTTAAGACCTAAATTCCTAGATGCCCTAAAAACTTAGCACTGAAGGTGCGTGTACATGATGGTTTTCTTCAACCACCCTACTATGTTCGAATGTGAAATGACTATTTTGTGTATACCTTCGATTTGGCTGATTTCCATCAGCCAATCAGAACACGCCCTCAGGGTGCTATTGGGAATGTGTAAGGGAAATGTGTAGCCCTACCTATTGACTATAATTTTCTTTGAAAATATGTTTTCCCCAGAACATCTTTTACGTGTTTGGGGAAAACGACAAACATATGACTTTAAATTGATTACATAGCTTACAAACTATCACTATGCAAGTACATAAGCTTCTAAATTCAGTACATAGGCCTACGACTATAGGTACATAGGTACTATCTATGCGAGTTATACAATATTAAATGCGTCTCCGCGAATATTTCTATTGCTATTTAAGTATATAAGCTTCTAACTTAAAAAACATATAGGCTTACGAATATAAGTACATAAGGCTGTTTATGCGAGTTATATAAATCAAATGCTCCGTCGCGAACAATTGCTTACCATCTGGTGAGATAGTGGTCAAACAAATACAAATATAAAAAAAAAATATTGGAACAAGAAACTATTTTACAAAAGATTGTGTTCGTTAACAACCACATAATAAGTATGGAATACTGTGTCGCGGTCATTAGCACCCACCTCCAAGAGGGGAGACAACAGCGTTCCAGATATTAGACATTCATATGTACTTATAAACAAAAAAATATATAAATGTTTTAGATTTAGAGAACAAAATATTGAAAAATTAATAAAAAATATAAAGCACTTGATAAAGAACTCGATTGGTTTACTTCTTATCGTGTGGGCAGTAAGGTCTAACGGCACCACACACCCTGGTGTCAGAGTTTCTAAACCGCCTCAAGGGCGTCTGACATGGTTTATTTGGCGACCGCCATTTGGCGGACGGAACCACCGGCTTATACGTGCCTTCCGAAGCACGGAATCATCTTTTTATCAGACAATCAGGTGATTCAAACCTGTAGTAATGTCCTAGCCAAACTGGAAACAACTTTACAAAGTGTGCTTCCCGTGGGAATCGAAGCCACGACCACCGGGTCACAAGGCAGACGCCTATAAACCACTCGACCACGGAGGCAGTTAAGCACTACTTAATTATATTTTATGCATGCGAGTGTGTGTGTTAGCGTGAATATAAGTATAGTGTATGTATGTGTAGTGTACGAGTGTAGTGTTTGCACTTTAGTATGTCTGTTTATGTGATTTGGAAGGCAGCGGGAATGAATGGGAATTTTTTTTATTCGCTTTTTCCGTTTTTAACGCGTGTAGTAGGCTAATGTAAAAAATACAGAACCCTGCAGACTAACCTGCTTACCAACAAACAACTAAAAACACCTGAAAATGTTTACCCCAGCTAGTTAGCTGGTATAAAAGCTGAATTCAGGCCAACTCCGGTAGGCAGGCGTCCGGTAATAGGCAAACTTAGGGGCAGTGCGCTTTGTACGAGTAGTTTGACATAGGCGCAACTTAATTATAGGGTACCGGGTAATTACGTCACAAAGTCATCGAAAAACGACAGTTTGGGATGGTTTGGAGTTTAGAATCATGTTTATTGAATGTGGAGTTATTTTTTTAAAGCTTAGCTAAGGATATGTATGAAAAAATAACCGGAATCTTTATAGTATGACTCGTGTGTCTGTGTGTCCGTCTGTGTCAGCCAATTTTCTCCGAACTGCTAGACCGATTTAGTAGTGTTTAAAATTAAGAAAATACAGATAAGGGCGCCTACAAATTAGTCGCTAAATACCGCGCGGCAGCAGCGCAGCGCTGCTTTGTTAATCCATACAATCAATGAACGCAGTGTCGTGCGGCTGCAACGCGGCAGCAGCGCGGCTGCCGCGCGTTTGTTATTTATATAGATTAACAAAGCAGCGAGACAGCCGCGCTGCTGCCGCGCGGCACTTAGCGACTAATTTTTAGGTGCCCTAATTGTTATTAACTTATAGATTACAGAAAATCTGTTAGGAATTTATGTAATTTTGAAATAACTAGACTAGAGTCAAGAGAAAAACAAGTAATAAAAAAAAAACATGTTAAAATAAAATAGGATTCGTTCAGAACCCTTTGCGCTCCAGTCCAACTCGTACTTGGCGGTTTTATTTGGGTGTTTTAAATTCAATTTGGGTTTTTACTATGGAGAGAGATCCAAAGATTTAGATCATCTCATCAAATGGTTTGGTCATAAAAAAGGAAGAGGTTGCATCGAATGATGATAGGTTTGACAGTGATAAGGCAGAATTATAATAATGAGAATTTTATACATAAAAAACTGCATACATATTCTACATGCATCCAAATACAAAAAATATAAAATTTTAAACCAGCGGGCTTATTATGACATCTTAAAATCATCATGATAACGGTGTGGGAAGGAGACGGAGTTATACAAGATGCATAACACTATCCCTTTTTCACAGTTTAATCATGATGGCATTAACACGTCATAATCGGTTTAAAGACTCTTTTGAATTTTCAAGGTCTGCCAGTCAAATAGATGAAGCTAAATCTGCCGCTCTAGCGACAAGAGCAGCAAGTTGTTCTACAGCAAAACACAATCACTAACCCTCATTATCTTCAGCGCACATCTTTTGACTACTTATAAATACCAGTTCGTCTGCTCCGCTCCTATTGGTCTTAGCGTGATGATGTTGTAGCGGCATCAATGATTAAAAAAAAACAAGAAAAAAACAACGGTTCAAATCGCAACAAAAAGAACCTTGACGCTATCTATCCAACTAGCATCGAATTACTTCGTCGAAATTCTGCATCGAGCAAGGAGTTTACCGTGCGATTTGAACATATAGATCAGCCCGAATATCAACTACCGGCAGTTGCCCGCCAGGCACAACATCCGCCTGGTCGGAGGATCCTCTCTTTTCAACGGTGGTATGGTATTTACTCTCTGTTCCGCATATCCTCTAAACTGGTAACCCTCGACAAAGAACATCAGCCTTCCTCGATAAATGTGCTATCTAAAGCTGAAAGAATTTTTCAAATCAGACCAATAGTTCCTGAGATTAGCGTGTTCAAGCAAACAGACAAACTCTTTAGCTTCGTATATTAAAGTATAGATATAGATTTCATGGCCCAGACAAGACAATGCTAAACCGAACCCAATCAGTAGTAGATACCTAACGTATTTCTTAACCAGAATGTGAAAGTACCAACAAGTCGGAAAGTACGTAATGCAGGGAAGCCAAACTTAAAAGTCGACCATAATTACCTGACGCCAACATGAAAAAGGACAGTTTCAACTTAGGCAGGATATTCAGCGCTTTGCAGTTAGTTTGAAATACAATGTTTTCGTTCGCCACTCGGTAATTGTTTTCCAACGTTACAGGGATATTTTTCAGTAAAAGTTTTCAACATTTTTCGGGCTTCAAGCATGAATAGAGATGTGGTCGTGTATAATAGAGTGTTGCATGTTTTTGTGGCTGTAGTATTTTGATGGAGTAAAAATTAATTTTCTATTAGGTAATTAAAGTTCGATGGAATTCAATGTTTCACGAAAGGATTTAATTAAGACTTTTATAAAATGTAGTGTATGACAAAATAATGGAAGATTTGCCTAAAGCTATCATTATTTACATCTTTTGTGAAGCGTCGTCCCGATCATAATTATAACCCCCAGTAAGCAATCTAATGCGGGAAGAAAATAAGCAAAGAAGGTAACTAAGGTAAGACATCACGTAAGGCCAATACTTTCCGCTTTTCTTTGCTTTAAGCCACCATCTATGAAATGAAGAAAAAAAAATAGTTTTTATTTGCACCAAGCATGACACAAATAAAAAAAAAAAAATTTAGAACTATTCTAGAAATTCTACCCTATATTCAGCATAAAATCTCTATATACGAGTAGCCTTACACTGCTGAACACTTTTAACTTCGTCACCCCACTGCAGCCATCCCACAAAGACTTTCCCGACCCACTGATACACATCCCGACACTCCATTTCAAGCTCTGTTTGATTTCAATCTGTGCTAGTGATGTGACCCAATTAGTGGTTCGTCGCAAGTGATACTCGACGTGTGAACACTCCACTGTCTATAGGTGGAAGTAGTGGTAGGTACTTCATGTTGAAACGCTAGTGAACTGGCAGGTGATTGGCGGGAACGCCTGTTGTCTGGAACAATAAGATGGATTTGAATTTGGAATGACTGACCGTTTAATCATAGCACCATCCATATGACCCATAACGGGTGACCTGTTTTATCTTCTAATATATAAAAATCTTGTGTCACAGTGTTTGTTATCGAATTCCTCCAAAACGGCTCGACCGATTTTTAAGATTTTTTTTAAGAACTTAATTGATGCGTCTGCGAGTAGATCGTAGGCTATTTTTATTTATATGGCAAAACAACGTTTGCCAGGTCAGCAAGTGGTTCTCAAAAGTTTACCCATCAAAAAAGGTATGCCTTTTCTGATTGATAAACTGAATAAAACGCTAAAGAACTGATAAATTATACGAGATGGACCTAAAATAATAAGAAGGGTTTATTGGACACATACGTCTAGAAAACGTAGGTGTCTTATAGTTTTATAAATTTAAACATAACGCATTTTCTTCGACGTAATTATTCTAAGGCTTGATAAAACTGAAATAGGTAGACAATCACAGGCCATGAATGTATCCTGGGTACATGTGAATATGTCCGTTAAACAACGCCACATCTATACTCAAATTTACCATATGCCATCATATTTAACGACGCAAAACATGGACAGTGCAAAAAGGCAGGCCGTCAACTTTGTCGAGCAAAGCCGCGGGCGAGAGTTTGTTAGCGGTAAATGTGAGTGTAACTCCGTGTCTGCATATTTGAGGCGAGGCGACAGGACGAGCATGTGTAATGTGTATCATGTTCCTTGCATGTTTGTGTTTTAAAAAGTTAAAAAACTTTTTTACAAAAAAATAAAACCGACTTTCAAAAACAAAACACTACAAAGCATAAAATAACTTTAATTTCGGAAGTCGGTGTCAAAAAACCAAAAAATACCAAAAACACCGACTTCCGAAATTATTTTCGGAAGTCGGTTTTATATTTGTGTAAAAAAGTTTTTTATTTTTCACTTTTTAGTGGTACCTGCGTACCACTAAAAATTGTAACCAAACATTAAAAAAAGACACAGCCGAACATAGAACCTCCTCCTTTTTGAAGAAGTCCGTTAAAAAGTGCATATATGTATATATATATATCACCGGCCAAGTACATAAGTCACCTTTATGCACTTGGCTGGTAATACGGCACATGCCGTTTTAAAAAAAGTTTCTGTTGTAGAGTGTTGCCATCAGTCTACCGGTCTTCTTCTTTTCGTGTCGCTAGCAAATTAACACAGCTATGGTAGGTGCTAGATGTGGAGGTCTGGTAGGCAGCCGCTCCACGTAAAACACTGGTATTCAGCTGAATCCGGTTTGACTGGAAGCCGACCCCAATGTAGTTGGGAAATGGCTAGGCAGATGATGATGGTAGGTGCTAGATAAACTTGCAATAAAGTAGACCTTTCCCTAACATCTTTCTCCTTCCTCATCATCCAACAATAAATTGTGAACCGTTTTTCATTACTAGAGAACGTAAAGTATCCCTTGATGTCTATAAACTTTTGCCTGCGACTTCGTACTCGCATATCCCGTTTTATCCCGTTCCCATAAGTATTTCGGGAAATCCTTTCTTAGTGCTTCTTTAAACTCCCCAAGGAACCTACATGCCATATTTCAGCTTTCTTTGACCAGTAGTTTCTGTTGTGCGTTGTCTGTCTGTTTGTCACTCAGTAGCGGAAGAATTGTAGGTATATACATTATAATTATGTATATCAATAAACGTATGAGTTAAAGTTTTTTATCTAAGACTCAAACTGTTTGTTTGGGTACCCATCACAATGTGAAGGTTAAGAGTGGGATTCTGTGTTCATTCCAAAATCAGGCCAACGCTATAGAAATCTTAATAACAGAAGATAGTTTCGACTTTTTGCTGGACTTAAAACATAACTGGCAAAACGTGGGTGTAAGAACCATACCGATCTGCTTACCCTCTTCCCAACTATGTAAGGGTTGGTTTCTAGTCTAACCGAATACCAGTATTTTACATGCAGATTACGAGTATTTTACGGAAGGATTTTACATGCAGAGACTGCTTACCTTACATAGGCTTACTGAGTTGGGTAAATATGTAGGTCTCACGATACCCATTGACAATATTTCCTGGCTTGAGACTCGATCTGGAACCACTGTGAAAGATCGAGTCAACGTGTTTTCCGAGGCACAGAGGAATCTCGCTAAGTTAAGACTTGGCAAGTGTTGCTTTGGTAAAAAAATATTCCTGGTAAAATCCTATATGGTACAAACCATACGCCGCGCCACTTATATCACATACTAACTGATCCGCGTTATTTCGTCTGCGTCACATTTTTCATTAATCCTATTCCCTCCTATTGGTCGTAGCGTGATGTTATAGTTGTGTAGCTGATTGCTTTCCTCGATAAATGGTCACTTAACTTTTTTTCAATTCGATTTAGTAGTTCCTGAGGAGCTCGTGGCTAGATAGCAACAGCCGCGGGGGTCGATCTTCAAGGGTAAGCAACGCTTGCCAAGGTGGGTCTGTCGATGGGTAACCATCTTAACATACCGTGTTTCCTCCATGCCTCGGAAAACACGTTAAGCCGTTGGTCCCGGACGTCATTTGTGGATCTTTGGCAGTCGTTACGGATAGTCAGAAGTTAGTTAATCTGACTCCAGTCTTGCCATGAAATACAGTGTTACCCAGTTAATAGGTTGTGGAGGTCTAGTAGGCAGCAGCTCCGCGTAAAATACTGGTATTCAGCTAAATCCGGTTTGACTGGAAGCCGACCCCAATAAAGTTGGGAAAAGGCTAGGCAGATGATGAGTTCCTGAGCTAAGCGCGTTCAAACAGACAAACAAACAAGCTTTATAATATTACTAGCTTTTGTCCGTGACTTCGTACGCGCATTTTCGGTTTCCGTTGGAATTTTTGAGAAATTCTCTCTTAATGCCTCCCTAAACTCCCCAAGGAACCTACATGCCGAATTTTAGCTTTCTGCAACCAGTACTTTCGGCTGTACGTTGTCTGTCAATCAGTCACTCAGTAACGGAAAAAATTATTTATTTGGATAGGTATTTTAGTGTAGAAAAGTACGGAAACACCATGATCACAAGAAAAAAAATCAAGTGCTCTATATTTTGCAAACAGTCGTTACCACAAAGTTCCAAGAGCTAAGCCACTCCACCAATCCTTTTCCAAACACTGGCAAGAAACAAAAGGCGTAGCAACATCTAAATACATTATTCATTGCTCCATTATTCTTATGTTAGCCTAAATTTCTAGAACCTTCGCCAGTTGATTTGCGGCCTTCCATAAACTTTGCCTACCTTACCGTAAACTAACATGCTCAAGTACCTAAGCACAGTCGGCTCCAAAATGTTCAAGTGCTTTTTGTACATACTGCGTTTAGTAGGTCGTACAATTGAATTACAAGATGAAGTTATTGTTTTGAAAATTTATTGAGGTGAAAAAGAGACTTTAAAAAATGGCAATAGGTATATCTAAACTAGCCTTTTCCCAAGTAAGTATGCATCTATAAATTTGCAACCAGTCTAAACGGATGTTGTTAATTTACCAGAATCTTTATTAATTAGGGTTCCGAAATCTGTGAAAAACGGGAGCCTTATAGGATCACCCAGGTCTGTCCGTCTGTCACAGTAAGTTTTTCTCCGGGTCTACTTGACCGATTCTGTTAAAATTTGGTAGGTATGTGTATGGATTTCTGTGACCCAAAGATGAACGCGCACGTAAATAAATAATTAAGTGACTTCTTCAAAAAAGAGGAGGTCCTATGTTCGGCTGTAATTATTTTTTTTATGTATGTTCACCGATTTTTTTTAGTATGGGGGTCACTTTTGGGGGTCAATCTAGAAAATTTTAAAAAAAGCTTTTCAACTTGTATAGTGTGACATATCAAATAAAAGCGCTTATTGTGAGGGCTTTAATTAATTTTTTTTTCATAATTTTAAAATAGTTTTGAAGTAATTCAAGAAATTAGACCAAAAATGACCATTCTCCCCGCTTTATCTCCGAAACTACTGAGCCTAAAATGTTGAAAAACATGGAGATAATAATTCTATACCCAAAAGTTACAGGAAATTCTATAAAAAGTCTGCAATTTTAAAATAACTTGTAAAAAAAAATAAATTGGTTCGGAACCCTTTGCACGCGAGTCCGAATCGCACTTGGCCAGTTTTATAACATAGGCACACCAACGACTTATTCAAATATCTATATTTTGAAACAAAATGCATTTTTGAGAGGATCCTCTGTAAACAAGTCACTTACAGGCATGTACATCATGCTCAGAGTAGGTCTAATTTAATTATCGTAATGAGATTTTAAAACGAACAAATTTTTTTTTTTTTGGATGGAAAACCATCAAATGACTCCTCCCGCTCTGGATACAGCAGGAGGAAGTGTCAGACTCTTACTGACTGAAACCCATCCGTGTTTCTCCTAGTGCCTTTTGCGTTCCAGGGTTCGGAGCCTTTTTCGAACGAAGTCCGCAGCCCCAGCAGGCACTGGCCCTAGTGGGCCCCGTCTTCCGTGCTGACATGTCCTTGAGGCGCGTTGGGATCGCAGCGTGCCGCCGACCCGGGCCTGGTTCTGATCAGACGGCGAGAGAGATCCCCGCCGCCGATCGCCTCGACGAGGACACGGCGGTGCTCCGCCCAAGCAGGGCAGACCTCCACCGTATGCTCCACCGTGTCCTCCGGGTGATCCTCGCAGTGTTGACACTCGGGTGTATCCTCCCGCCGTATTAAAAAACGAAATAGGTACCTCCCGAAACAACCGTGTCCGGTGAGTACCTGCGTCAAACGGAAGGTAAGGACGCCGTGGCGCCGCTCTAGCCACTCTTCAAAGAGGGGACTTATCGCCGCAATTGTGGCGTGCCCAGCGCTGGGTTGCGACAGTCGTTGTCTCCATACTGCCATGAGATCCTGCCGGAGCTCCGTCCGCCGTGCTGCAATTTCCCGCGGCAGAGGAGTCTCGCCCCGGCGTAGCGCCTCCACGCGCCATTCGTAAATGAGCGCGAGGGCTCTCGCCTCTAGATCCCATGGCGGCAGTTCGGCAAGGATAGATAAATGTCCTACTTAAATAAAATAAAGATCATAAAAATAAAATTTAACTTTATTTAAATTACTTTAAATTAGATTCTTAAATTAAAATATGATGAAATACGATTTGAAAATACACGTAGCAGTACAAGAAGCGAGGAGCGGGAGGCCGTGCGGCGGGAGGCGAGGGACGCCATCATCGTCCACTGGACGGAGGACCTCGCCTCCGCCACCTTTGGCCGCCGAACCCTGGACGCGCTCGGTCCGGTCCTGCGAGACTGGCTCGAGCGCTCCCACGGTTTCCTCTCATTCCGTCTGGTGCAGGTGTTGTCAGGCCACGGCTGTTTCGGCAAGCACCTGCACCGGATCGAGAGGGAGGAGACCCCGGCGTGCCACGACTGCGGCGCGGCGGAGGACACGGCTCAGCACACCCTCGAGGTGTGCCCGGCTTGGTCTGAGCCGCGCCGCAGTCTAACTGCGGAGATCGGACAGGACCTCTCGGAGGAGCGCGCGCGGGAGGACGACCCTCTCGCTGCGCCGCTTGGAGAAGACTCACTCCACACACCCTCGCCGGTCATTCCCAGCCCTCCCCCTGAACGAGGAGGACTTGAGGGGCCCGCCGCTTTAGGCGGGTTGTCGTCGGAGGAGGACTGGACGCTAAGGCTGCGCCGATCTCCCAGTCCTCTTCCACTCGGACGATACGGGAATGCCGCTGGGTCGTTTTAGTGGGTATACCGGGTCAGCCCGGGGAGTCCCACATACCCCTCCCGTTCCCCCGACGGGAGGGTATGCGTAATGCATTTTTTCCCAGCATAAAAAAAAAAAAAAAATAAAACAAAAAAAAAGCTGGCTAATCACAGGTCAATTTTAATAATTTTGGTTTTACATTTTGGCAGATTATCGATGAATATAATATTGATGCTGCTATCGATAGCGCAAGAGTCCACATTCCGTTTAGCATAGCGGCCCAGTTTTGTGCGACAAGCGTTAGTAGCAAACGTTCATTGAGCGACTGTAGTGTGTCCAACTCCAAACACAGTTAGATACTCTGACATTTGTCTAGAAACTAGACTAGACGGTGTCGCATTTGTAGGAACAATAAACCATATGGAAAAATTCCCACAATTATGTTAATTTAGTTATGTGTCTGACTGTATCTACCCAAAATATGTATGTAAATGTTTCATACTTTTCACCACATAATATCAAAGCAAATCCTGTGCTATTTATTCCAAGAATAAGCTGTATATTGTCTTACAACTTTTCTTGTGTAAAGCTCCCGAAAAAAGGAGATTTTTACTTTCACTAGGCCAGAAAATTCTATCTTTTTATAATTCTTCCATATCGTTTTTCCAGACCATTAATTTTTGTGCCTATGTTAGTGTCTGGCGTTGACATTGTTGTGTCTTACCTGTTCTCTTTTATATTTATCTAGTTATTTGGGTATTCACCTAAAATGTCTAGACATTTTTCACATGCCCACGTCAAATTACTCGCGTAGAAAAGGTGTGGATACTTTTAATCCAATTGATGTGAGTTTTCGTTAGTAGAAATTATGATAGTATTGCGATAAAAATGGAATATATATATTATATTTATCGACCTTCCGATCCTGGAGATCATTGACAGTGTAAGAAGAAAATAACAAAAGTCTGAAATTTCCCGACAGCCTAGAGCAAACTGTTTATAAAACTCATTGGTCATCAGTCCACCTAATTGGAGGCCAACAAAGCTTCGTCTTCCAATTTCCGGCTGCCAATCCAGAACGTTTTGACCACATCGACCAACTGTTCTACTAGCGAGGTGCTCTGCGATTCTTCGGGCAATTTCAAAAGTATCCTGGATGCGAGACGCACAGGACCAATTGGCTCTGTGCGTCTCCCACATCAACTGATGTGGCGAGACTTGGGGGAAGCGTATGTCCAGCAAGAGACGTCTTTCCGCTGAAATAATGATAATAATAATTATTAAAGAATATTGCCTTCTCCGAATAAGAACAGATTTTTGCAACGATTAATTTTATTACACGTATTTATCACTGCCCTTTTGTACTGTCTTCTCCATTGCCCATAATCGCCACGCTTGGCAGGCGGGTTGGCGATCGCAGTGTATGGTGTTGCGTTTTACAGAGAACGCTGCTGCCCATTCTCTGGTGAGTCCCTTAGTCGCCTCTTACGACACCCACGGGAAGTGATGGGATGGAGGCATTAGTACAGCCCCAAAGTTGGATACCGTACGTCCAAATTGGCCATATTTTATTATGATTGATAGACAGGATTTCCTTCCGAGTAACTAATACATACTTTTATAGCGTATGTCGAGTTCCTGTCTTTTCTTTTTGACATGAGATTTCGGAGTTGACAAAAAAACAATCCCAAAATAAAATCTTAATCCGCGTAAACGAAAAATCAATTATACTCGTAAATAAACAAAAGGGGTATAATCCCGCGCCTCTTAGCTTGGCACCGACATCGCTGCGTGACTCCACACCCTCCCAAGGAATTAGTCCAACACTTAATATTAATTCTATGCATAGTCTTAATAAACTCGTTGACAACCATATCATGTTGCTGAACTAGCCGTTACCCGCGATCTTGTTCGCTTACAAAACTTTAACCCCTTTTATACTTAGGGACAAATAAAAAGTGATATTTTTGATCCTGGACGGCAAGACGGCTGATTGACAAGTGAAAATGTCAAAACTGACTTAAATGCTATTGTAATCTATGTCAGTTTGACATTTGCACTTGTCAATTTAGTCTCCGGGTTTCAAAAATAGACCATAGTAGTAGTTTGCCCGGTTAAAGGATCGAGTCGAGCCGAACATACTACACAGTTGAAATTTCTATTGGATACATTCCTAGTAGTTTCGAGTCTACATTCGTTATCAATTACTGGTTAAAATTCGACTTCTTACGTATCTATTTAGCCTGTTGTATTCCCCTTATGTGCAAAGGCCTCCTACACCGTTTTAGAATAGCGTCTCCCTCTCTGGCTTTTTTCTTAGGACTAAAACAAAACTGAAAAAAAAAATAGAATAATAAACCTTGTAAGACTTTATACCATTACCTATCCAGAGTTTCCAACCATTATGTTATGTCATCTCCTCCTCGTATATCTCCTAAACTTCACTATCAAGATGTCTCTCTCTACTGACTTTGCGTTCTCTGCAAGCTCCACCAACTTTATATGTCACGAAGACCGAGGCACCAAGATGAGTAATGAAACTATTAGAAAAGCCACCGACTTGAGCTAGTTAATTTTTAATTAAAAGCTGCCTGTGCGCGAATACTTTCAAGCTTGCTTTAGTAAAATTAATATGAAATATTGTGTTGTTTTGTTATTCATGCTTCAACATCTTGTTTTAGCGCTCATGATGTTATGAACTTGCATAGCTTCACCTGTGTCTGAATATTGTTTATTTAAAGTAATGTCTGCTTTATATAATACTTTTTATTCAGAATTAAAATATGTTTTAGTTTTGTTTCTTGGGTGTTTTAATAATTTTGATATGTTTTATTTTCGTGTAGCTAATTTAATTCTGCTACATATTCATACCTATCTGGGTCTTCGTATTTGATGATTTCCCAACCTAAAAAAAAGGTGGCAATCTCTGGATCTACTGAACCGATTTTAATTTTATTTTTCCCATATAAAGCCACGTTATTTGTGAGGGTCATAGGTTACATGTTAATCAGGAAAATACTGTTCAAAGAAGTGAGCACGGATCAGCTAGTATTATACAATATGAATATTGCGGAGAAAATCGTCGATTGCCAATTGGCATTTTCAGGACATTCTAATAGGGAAGATGCAAAATTATAAAAAAGTATAAAATAAAGGCCATTGCTACGTTTTTATTTTGGTTAATATCGATTTTTAACAAAAATATTGAATTAAAGTAACGTGAAACGGAACGTATTTAAAAACAACAATCAGCGTTTAGTGACGTATCTGCTGTTATGCCAACGAAAAGGCCACCTTATGTCTTTGAGTTAGGACAGTTCTTGACCAGTGATAGACACGAGTGACGTCATCGTCCGTTCTCGCGCGAACCTTTAAACTGTCGGTTTAAAAACGCAATTTTGGCAATAAATTAAAGCGTTTTCATTTGTTATTTATGTGGTGGTCTACTCTAGATGGAGTTTTTTAAAATTAAAGCAAAAATGGAAATATTGCATGTTCCCTATTGGGTCATAGAAACCCCATCATCAAGAACATTCCACATGTTTAGACCCTTGTAACCCCTATTATACCCCATCCGGACACTCCAAACAAATAAAACTCCTCATAAACTCATAAACATCGATCGTATACAATTCCTTCGTAATATTACCAATAAAATTGTTGGTTATTAAAAGTTTCACCCCTTAATTGCGTAGCCTAAGCCGAAATCCTTATTACTGTTATGGCTGGGCAAGTCCCGCTAACTCCGCGTAAAGGTTCGTTCATAAAACCTTTTGTGTGTTTAAGACTTTTTAGATGCAAACTTTTTTTTTTTTCTTTCATTTTTGAATTAATGCTGGCTGAATTGGAGGATTTATTTTTATTGGATTCGTACAATTAACTGGTAGATACAAATGTTTTCTCTATATGATATTAGCACTTTGTCTGCGACTTCGTCCGCGCTGCAATTTTCTTAATGATCTTAAGGATAATTATATACTAAAACATTCCTCTAGAACCACTCTATACATTGGTGAAAACAGCATGAGTCGTTGCAGTAGTTTATGAGTTTATCGCGAACAGACAGACAGACGCGGCGGAGGACTTTGTTTTATAATATGTAGTGATAGTGATAGTAATGTAGTGATAGTGATTTATTTGTATAAATTGGTTTGTCACAATTATTTCCCAATGTCGTGGTCACATCGTTCTTAAGAGGACTATGCAGTATACAGATTAAAAGACGATTATGAATTCAATTCTTATGGATCCAGGAGTGGGTCTAATGTCGTTTATGACAATTATTTACGCGTGCAGCTGCGTGTAGCAAATTATTTATAACATTTGATCAGTAGCACCGATTCACTAGAAATTATAATTATGATGAATGTACAAATCAATGATGCGTCTATTTCAAACGAACAGTGTGCGGTAAATCCATATATGCAGAGGTCAGCCTTTATAATATTCTATTGGGGCATCGCTCTTGCAATTATCATCAAATATTAATAAACATTTCAAATTAATGAATTTCAAATGAGAACTAATGATTAACTAATTTAATCATCAGTTCTCATTAGAAATTAGTATCGTAGTTGATTTAATACAATCATAAAAGTAGATGATTTTAACGTTTTATTTACTAGAACTAGGTTCTTATAACACTGAAAAACCCACTTTTATTTTTAGTTTTTTTAGTTCATTATGTCAGGGTACATACACCACTGCAGCTATTAACAAACCCCATAACACTGCCAGAGCCAGGAATCGAATTCAAGACCCTACGTTCTACAGCCGCGCTTGTAACGACCTATGCAAATAATCCTATTTAATAGGTAGTTACAATAAACCAGCTTCTGCCTGTGGAATTAAAATAAGAGATAGTTCCAAATAAAAACACATAGCACACAGGTTTGGATGAAATTCGGCACAACCCATGTGCCGAATTTCATCCAAACCTGTTCAGCTATTGCGACGTGAAAAGGTAACAGAGAGACAGAAGACAAATGGACAGAATGACAAAGTTACTTTAGCATTAACAATTTAATACCTCATAGGGAATATGCATGTAAAAATATTATTATCTATACAGTTTATCCAAAAACATACAAAAATATAATACTGACAGTGAAAACAGAATCAAAATTGCTCGAAAACAAACGAGGTATAATTATTTTAAACAAATGTACCTCTCGCCAAAACGCTGTTTTCTATGGCAGCTGCTGGATAGGCGTCATGGATTTTGACACCAATGTTCATATCGGACTTCTCTTTTAAATTGTAATCTTTGAAGCTTTATAACTTCAAAAGTTCAAAAAATAATGTCATGATTGTTTACTAGAGCTAATAAGTATTTCATTTGCATTGATTTGCAAATTAAATACTTATACATCGCATGCATATTCCTTATGGAGTATGGTTGGTTTTTTCATCTACACTTCAGAATAAAAAATAAATCGCATCAGCCCAATCTCTACGGTAAACGTACCCTAAAGGTCACTAAGTCCCATTTACGTCGCTCCCTATTATCCCTTCAGAACATACTGCCGTTATTGGGCCGACCTGTAATGGGGAATCACCTCTACACTGGTAGGTCGATGGACATAAGTTATTACTATTAATATGGCAAGGGTGGCTGGAGTTTGTCTTTTTTTTATTAATATTAGGTTTGCTCTTGACTCTAGTCTATGTCAGATATGACAGAGACAAAGTCTATGATGGAGCGAGCTTACCCAGAAGGAGCCTCTTCACTCTAACTTTGAAGAGTTTAGTGTTGTAAGTCTGTCTTTTTTATTGCTTGATTTGATATTAGATATTGATTTCGACCATTATTTAGTTACAAGTTGAGTAAATTTATTTATTTATTTAGAATTCAGGCACAATTGCACATACATGCTCTACCAAGGCCCGCTAGGGTAGCGAAATTTGTTCGAAAGAGTCACCGCAGGAGAAACACGAATGGGTTTTAGTCAGTAAGAGTCTGACACTCCCTTCTGCTCCGCCCAGAGCGGGAGGAGACATTTGAAGATTTCCCATTCTTAAAAAAAGGCATGCTCTACCAGTCCACCAAGGGTGGTGAAAAGTTGTCTCTTCAGTACCCTTGGTTACACTGATTTAACAATGCGGCGGCCATGTTATCAGGGCCGGCGCACTGTTAAATCAGTTGAAAGAAATAAAATACAATTTTAATGTTACTTTACTTAAAAATATACCTACAATGTAAGGTCCAAATAACAGTAAACATGATTTTTTAATCTATGTACTAATATATAAAGCTGAAGAGTTTGTTTACTTGAACGTGCTAACCTCAGGAACTACTGGTCCGATTTGAAAAATTCTTTCAGTTAGATAACCCATTTATCGAGGAAGGCTATAGGCTATATATATCATTACGATAAGACCAATAGGAGCGGAGCAGACGAAGTTTCGCGGGTCAACTAGTTTTTATATTTCTCCTCCAATGAAACTGAAAAAATTCCACAGAGGAGGTAGATCTTCCTTATTAGATAAGCTTGCTATATTGTTCTCAACCACTGCAACTCCTGAAAGCCAGACCCGACAATGGCAATTACCTGAAGAACGTGGAAGCAATGAAGCTCGACGGGTCACAGAGAAACGATTCAACTGTCTAGGATCCCGCAACAGAATTAATACATAGAAAAACGGAGTTGCTGTATAATGTGTTGTCTATCAAAAGATTGTTTGTGTGCTGCTACTGATAGCAGCCCACAAAAACCAATATCCGTTGTTGAAAACCTAATATCCCAAAATGGTTTACAATACCTACAAAATACAATTTTAAAAACAACTCAATCACAAACGCAATCTGCAATATTTTTAAACAATTATTGACGAAGCTTTCAAATCGATTTGCATCGAACGTTTTTGGTTTAAACAAAAACGCATCGGGACTTCGCCTTCGTCATTATGATTTTGCACTGTCAAACCTTACAATTGTTCATTAAATCTGATTTACGTTATAAACACAAAAGTTAATTAAATAATTCCTTTCTTTGATCTCTGCCCGAGGCTTGGATTTAACGAGAAAATAATTTGGCCAGAAATTAGATTCGATTTAGTCAGGTTGAAATCTGAAACACGGGATTGCAAATGTTTTGAATAGATAAGTAAACAGTTAAACTGTTTTGTTTTGTATTTATTGAGTGGTGTTAAGTTCGTTCTTAGAAATTGGGTAAGATTTAAGGGCTTATCCAAATCTCGTTATGAAGATCCTACGATAAGCATAAGCATAATCAGCCTATAATGTTCCCACTGCTGGGACACAGGCCTCCTCTCGGTGAGAGGGAGTGCGCCGTAATCCACCACGTGGGCCCAGTGCGGGTTATTAATATTTGTTCATTTCTATCGGTCTATCGGTCGCAAGCGCGACTGCTGAGCGTAGAGTCGTGGTTTCGATTCCCAGGTTGGGCAAAAAGTGTTATTGGGTTTTCCATTAGGAATTTCTCTCTATCAGCCCGGTGTTTGGAGGTTGGTGGTGTGACACCCTCGTGCCTCGGAAAGCACGTTAAGCCGTTGGTTCTGCGCCAGATTTCGCTTCGGTCATTTCGGGTTGCTGTCCCATCGGAATATGAGAGAGATGGAAAAGACTTAAAATACTTAAACACTATAACATGTCCCGTGCTGATGGCTAGTCTCCGTTAAGATTGGCCGCCATGGCCGAAATCGGTCAACACCATAATTATTTTATAGGAATACATTATTTAAAATAAGTACTTTTTCTCCTATACTCGATTGTTATAAAATAAATTATAATTCATCGTAATTATAATTTATTTTATAATAATAATTCATCGTAATTATTATCGGAAATTATAATTTATTTTATAACAATCGAGTACGATATATATTTATATTTCATACATAAAATCTGCCACATATTTTTTCTACAAAAACATATGCAGTAAAAGGTTATATCCACGTGAACTACGGTCGTAAAATAAACTTAATTTCCTCAAAAATACTGTTAAATAAAATGTTACACAAAAAGGTAAGTTTATGATCCTATTATATTATATTCTAACGGGTCGACCTTGCCCTTAAAATGGCGACAGGGTGTTCCATATTTCTACCTTTTTAAAAGTTTACATAACCTTAGGCTTGTTTTACACGTACCACAACCACAACACGTGGGTGGGCGCTAATTTGTATGAAAATGTTTTTCTAGGTATGCGGAAACAAGCGGCACTCTCGACGATGTCTTGCAGACTTGAGTAACATCGTAGCCAATCACCAATGTGTGTACCTATATCACGTCGGAGTCACCAGTTTGGAGGTATGTGGAACAGAGAGTAATGTCCCGCGCACCTCCATTGAGATTCCCCCCCGCTCGACGCGCTCGCGATCGGTCGTGTTTCGTGTACTGTCTGTGTTTAAAAATCTATATAAAAGTAAACAACAAATTTTGAGTGACTTTTTTGTGCGAAAGATTATTATATTGCCACAAGAAACTCAAATCACCTGTGAAAATACATTAAAGTGTGTAAAACAAAACAAAAATAACATTTCAAGCTCTGAACAGTTTATTGTGTGTGTGTTGTGATATCGCGCAGTGACACTACCCGCAAGACCTTGATTTTAAAGTTACGGTCAGTCATCGATGAGTCTTTGTTATAAGAACCAATAGAACATCAATTTCGCCACTCTAACAACAGTGTTCGTAGCCTAGTGGACTGAGGCGCTACACGGAGTAACGAAGTGTCGTGAGTTCAAATCCGACCGAGACAGTTGGTTTTTTGTAACTTGTCAGCAGTTTTTCTAATATTGCTGAGAATATCCGACTCATAATGTCCAAATTAACGAGAACACCACCAAATAAGCAACAATCTCCGTCACGTTCCGAATCGGACCTACTAAAATTATTAGACGACGAAGGACATTCAATAAATCCCGTTACAAACATAACCCAAAGATGTAAGCGGCGTTGTCCTCCTACGACGAATGTGAATGATGGTTTGGATGATTTTAAGCAGGAAATCAAGAATATGTTGCACAGTCTGATATGCTCACAGAATACTCGCATGGATCAGTTAGAAAACCTTATCCTTGATGTTAAACAAATAAATAATAACATAGAAGGAACAAATAACGAAATAGAAAAATCCATGACATTTATTTCTGATCAGTTAACTTCACTCGAGTTAAAAATAACAGGTCTCGAAAAGGAACGAACCACAATGGCTTCAAAGTTAGCTGAGCTCGACGAGAAACTGGAGTCTTTCGACCGTTCCATGGTGAAAACTAGTGTTGAGCTACGTAACGTTCCAAAAAGGCCAAATGAAACTAAGGAGATGCTATACAATTCTTTGCTAGAGTTATCAAAACAACTTGAGCTCAACATACAAGTATCCGACATACGCGATGTGCTACGTCAACCTTCAAAAAAAGAAAACCAAAATTCCACAATAACAGTCGAATTTACAAATACCCTCGTCAAAAGTAATTTTTTGTCAGCTGTCAAAGCTTATAACAAACACCACTCTAACAGCAAACTGAGCTCTGCTAGCCTGGGCATGGTACCAAATGCCCCCATATTTATAGCAGAACAACTGACTGCCACTTCCAAACGACTCTTCTACCTAGCTCGAAACTATGCTAAGGCGAACAAACTCCAATTCTGCTGGACATCTAACGGACGTATCATGCTGAAGAAAGATCCAGAAAGTCAATCTATTGTTGTAAAAAGTGAACTACAACTCAATCAACTACATTTAAAGGATAATGCATGACTAGTACTCCTGTTTTGCCCTAATTTTAGCCTAAATAATGTTTCTTACGCTAAAGTTATTCTATGTTTTTGTACTGTGTTTATTGAACTCATTATAAAACTAATTTCCATTGTAAACATGACATACTCAACACCATACACAACACACAAATACAACAATCACAAACATAACTTTCAAACACTCATCAAGCATACACTACAAATACTCCCATTACACCTGGGGCCTCATTCATATCATTTAATAATTTTCATAATACCTCGCAATTACCGCCTTATTCCTAACCCACATTCAAACACCTACATTAAAAATGTCTAACAATACGTATGATTTAATCGATAATGTTGATCACTTTTCTGTATCGGATACACTCACATGCACCCCAGAACAGACACAAAACTATGTTAAACAATCCACATATCAATTGAAAATCCTTTCACAAAATATAAGGTCTATCAATGTAAATTTTGCTGATCTACAGACCCTGTTACACCGCATTGATATTCATTGTGAACTCCTGGTACTGACGGAATGCTGGTTAAATTGCTCCAGTAACAACCACATTCCCATTCTTCAAAATTACATTACCTACCACACCACCGAACACTTAAATAAGAACGACGGAGTGGTCGTCTATGTAAAATCCACTCTGGTATCTGCTTACGAAGAACCGGACTTTTGCGGATCTGCCTCTGGTTTAATAATAAAATTAGACCCAGATATTGCAATACTTTGTATATACCGATCACCTGCAAACGATAATATTAACACATTCCTCTCTGCACTCAATATAATACTTCAGTCGCTGGCCAACTACAAAACTGTAGTCATAACAGGAGACATTAACATAGACATTAAGCATAACTCATCAGATACACGAAGTCATGAGTATCTCAACACCTTGGCTTATCATGGATTCTTACCTGCACATACAAAGCCTACCAGAGGAAGTAACTGTTTAGACCACCTTATAATTCGCTCCAAGTTTAAGCCTTTGACACTTGTCTATGATTCAACTGTAACGGATCATTATTCTTCTCTGTTTTGCCTAAACAAAATTACTATTAAATCTAATTCCAGAAAGTATATAAATAAAATAAACTACGAGGCTCTTGACACAGTTATGACAGGTTTAGACTTTTCACCCGTTCTGTCTATGATAGATCCAAATGATGCTGCAGATACCTTTATAAGGTTAACTAAAGAAGCCATAGAAGTATGCGCTACAGAAATGAAGGTATCTGCGAAGAAACAAACTCTGAAACCGTGGATAACGCCAGGTTTGCTAAGGTGTATACGTAACCGAGACTCGTTGCATAAAAAAGTAAAGCAATCGCCTGACAACATCGTAATCAGTACCACCTATAAACGATACAGAAATTTTTGTACAGCAATATTAAAAAAAGCAAAAAGACAATTCGATTCTCTAGAATTAAATAAGGCTATGAATAACCCTAAAAAACTTTGGGAAACTATTAAAAATATCACAAATACCACCAAAACCAAACACTCGTACACACAGCTGTTATCAGCTTCATCATCTCCGATACAGTCGTGCAACGACGTAAACCTATTTTTTGCAAGTATAGGAAGGAATCTTGCAGATGGTATAAACAACCAACCAACTTTCTCCCGCACTTCACTCCCCCACACATCTAACTTCAAAAAATCTTTTGTTTTGGAAAAGACAGATCCTGAAGAAATTATATCAACCATAAATATGCTGCGAATAAATGCAGCAACCGGCTGGGATGGTATTTCCACCCTGTTCTTAAAACGTTACGCCACAACCCTCGCACCTATACTATGCCATATTTTCAACCTTTGCTTTGACTTAGCCACTTTTCCCACTTCATTCAAAAAGGCAGCCATTCATCCCATTTTCAAGGGCGGCGACGGGTGCCTCGTAAATAACTACCGCCCCATAGCGGTTCTTAGTACTTTATCAAAGATACTTGAACGTTTAATGAATAAAAGACTCATTTACTATCTTGAACATTTTAATATTTTATCACCACAACAATTTGGTTTTCGCAAAAACAAATCCACAAATGACGCAACTCACAAGTTAATTGATCACATTGTGAAGAATTTAGACAATAGTAAAAAGGTATTGACCATTTTCTTAGATCTCACAAAAGCCTTTGACACTGTGCCCATTCCGACCCTTTTACTCAAGCTAGAACGTATAGGTGTAAGGGGCCAACCACTTAATTTATTTAAAAGCTACCTAACAAACCGTTCACAATTTGTGACAATGGATAATTATAATAGCGATACAGTTACTATCGAATACGGCGTGCCGCAAGGAAGTATTTTAGGGCCCACTCTCTTCCTCGTATTCATCAACGACCTCTGCAACCTAGATTTACCAAATGCCCAAATAGTTTCTTATGCTGATGACACTGCAATAACTTTTACCGCTAACTCATGGTCGGAACTACAGTCAATTGCTCAAAAAGGATTTAACTCCACACTAGGATGGCTTTACACACATTCCCTGACACTAAATACCACTAAAACTAGTTTTATTACCTTCTCAATGAACACTAATTCCCAACCAAATCCCTGTATCTCCCTAAAAGCTCACTCGTGCGGTTTAATGTCGCACCAGACTTGTCAGTGCTTATCACTCACTCCAGTAGATCAAATAAAATATCTTGGTATTATCATTGACCAACACTTAAACTTCAAATCACACATTAATACCCTAGCAGGCCGCGTACGGAAACTTATTTACATTTTTAAAACACTGCGACATGTAGCACACACATCAGTTATCCGGAATGTATACTTCGCTCTTTGCCAATCACTAATCACCTACTGTATTTCCTGTTGGGGAGGAGCTGCAAAGACAGTGATAAAGCCAATAGAGATCGCTCACAGGGCCATACTTAAAGTTGCCACCTTTCGCCCTATCTTATTTCCAACAACCGAACTTTATAAATCCTGGAACGTTTTAAATGTACGTCAACAGTACATTTTACATATAATTTTATTACAACATTCCAGAACACCATACAGACATATTTCTAAACGTCGAAAAGATAGAATCTGCTCAATTCCGCCTCCACGTTCCTCTTTCGTAAAACGATTCTCTTTATATCTTGCTCCATCTCTCTATAATAAAATTAATGCAAAATGCCCAATCTTTAAACTCTCATTGCACAATTGTAAAAAAACTGTACGGACACTCCTTTTGGACCTCAATTATGATGACACTGAATTATTCCTTACAAAGTAATCTCATAAACACACATATACACACGCACACACATACACACATATACACACACGCACCACACACCCACACCTACACACTCTAGATATGTCTTGTATAAATAATAGTGAAAATAACTACTGTATAGTAACTACTGTCATACATATACAGATGCTGTTTCAAATTTCAAATTTTATATTAAGCGCTCACTATTTTATATAATCCGCCAATCAGGGGACCGGCACTGTCTCTCCTTAACACAGGCTAAATTTTAACCTAGCTAGGAGAACAGTACTTCACCCGTCTTTATTGTATATTGTTAGTGTACCTAAAAATGTGTAAATACAACATTTGTAAACTTTGCAATCCCATTATGAAATAAACTATTATTATTATTATTATTATTATTATTATTGAGAAGAGAGTATTCTCCGACCAGATGGTTGTTGTGTCTGGCGGGCCAATAGTTGATATTCAGGCTGATGTATATGTTCAAATCGCTCAGCAGACTCTGCTTGAGCGATGCTGGATTTCGATGTAGTAATTCGCTGCTAGTTGGATAGATAACGGTTGCTTTTGTTGCGATGTACATTTGCTTCGTTGGTTTTTCTTGTGTAGGTATTGCTGCCGCTACAAATTAATACGGACCACATTTTACCGTCACTGTCGACCGCGTGTGTGAAACTGACCACATCGCGGCCAAATCGTAACCACTAGCGACACCGCTATCTAGATGCCAAATACAAACACAAATTGTAGGTACCACCACAACTTAACCGCAAGAAGCCGCAGCGACACTATTTACTCGTAACCATAGCTTGGCCACCTTTTGTCGCGACTGTGAGGTGTGGTTGTGGTACGTGTGAAACAAGTCTTATAAATGTAGACTTTTGTTTCTTTTTTTATTAAGGGGTAAAATTATTTGTATTGTTTGTCATCATTTCAGCAGAAAGACGTCCACTGTTGGGAATAGGCCTCCCTCGAGTGCCGCAACATCGACAGATTCTGTGCGTTTCGTAACCAGCGGATTCCTAATACTAGTTTGATAAAATTTAATATCTATATAAAGCCAATTGACTTGAAAAGAAGACGCGGATTTCCGCCATCGATACCTACTATTTGGCCTTTCACTTAGGACCCAGCCAGCTATCTTAGAAAGCTTGGCAATTTGATTCTTTGGGTGGCAGCTCTTCAGGCTTATTAGGGTTCCGTACCTCAAAAGGAAAAAAAAACGGAAGCCTATAAGATCACTTTGTTGTCCATTCCGTCCGTCCGTCCGTTCATCCGTCTGTCTGTCAAGACCCTTTATCTTGGGAACGCTTTAAGGTATCGAGTTGAAATTAAAACAAACTCTGGTCTACAGTCTCTTGAAGCTGTGAAAAAATTAAACTTTTAAGTTAACGTAAAAAAAAGAGACAGCCGTTTATGCCGCAAAAAACACTCTCAAAGGAATCAAAACTTTTATTGTACTCGTATTTTACGTGTATTTTCCGTTGATCTAGAACTATGAGATTTGGCAAGTAATACCGTCATATACTACAAATATAGGGAACAATTAGAAAAATATACATTTGTAATTAAATCATAAAAAATAAAATCTTTATTTAAAGTAATATGTACCTCCAAATTTGTACGGAACCCTCGGTGTGCGAGTCCGACTCGCACTTGTCCAGTTTTAAATATGGGAATCATCATCTGACTCCTTTTGCTTTGGGCGGAGCGGAAGGGATTGTCAGACACTTACTGACTAAAACCCATTCGTGTTTTTCCTACTGCCCTTTGCGTTTCCAAAACAAATTCCGCCGTGAGTCACCGCGGCCCAGGAAAGACTTGCGGAATTTGTTCTGAAGATCCATTTTTCGAAATCATTCCGCAACCCTGGCAAAGAAACCATATGCTACAGTTAAGCCTGTGAGCTACATGAGTGAAACCCTATGATAAAACTAGTCTTTATATAAAAATGATTTGCTGTTCGTTAGTCTCGCTAAAACTCGAGAACTGCGGGGCCTATTTAAATAATAATTTTTTTGTTAGTTTCGCCAGAATACAGGGAAGGTTTATAAACAAAAAAAGGGTAAGTAGGTAGGGTAGATAGGGTAGCCAATTAACGGGAGCGAAGCCGCCTTGTAAAAGTTACCGTTACGTACAAACGTGGAAGTTTTTGTTACTTTTACAGCTTACGTTATTTTAAAATATAACTTGTGTGTGCTTATAAAATGATGTATGGTTATGTGTTGTAATAAATTATTATTTTTACAAGCCACGTAGCTTAATTTATGCAAAAATTTAGCGCGAACCTACATGTTGGTTCAAACAAATGCTTCATTAACCTGTACCAAGTCTACAGTCCAAACATTATTCATACCTTGTGTTAAATGAAAACTGATTCTTGTAGACAAATTGTATCTCCATTGTACTTCTAAAATCAATAGCTTTTAATTATTAAAATACTGTTCAAAATGACAAATACTACACTTTCATAAAACTATACAGTATCTATTGCCACCTTGTTGATTTTGGACACTGGTTCTAGAAAAAATATTTACACGCAAAAATCATCTGTATTTCATCACATAAAGTGAGTTATTGCTACATCAGTTTAAATTACATACTCCTTTTTTACGATGAGAAATCATAAATTGACTCCTTCCGCTCTGGGTGGAGCAGAAGGTAGTGTTAGACTCTTACTGACTTAAACCTACCCGTGTCCCTCCTAATACCCTTTCCTAATTGCGTTCCAGGGCCGCGGTGACTCTTTCCAACAAAAACTGACATACTCACATTAACAGATTGATCCATTACTTTTCTTACAGGGCTCCAAAACTTTAGTAACATACGAAAGTATATACAGAGGCATACAGTGATAGGTATATCACTGTATGCCTCTGTAATCTCTTTGGCAAAAACCAAAGAGGTTTTTGCAAAGCTAACAACATAATTCTTCGGCAATACCCAAGATCATTATCAATTAATTAAGGGCGGGAATCTGATCGTTGGTCTGCTACATAATTTTTCCCCTGGCCAGACATTAGCGACAATCCCACTTAAGTTTAATGAACAACTTCATTAATTTTATTCCCCTGTTGCCATGTCACAACCTTTCGTACTGTGAAGGGGAGTGGGAGAATGCCAACATTGTGGCGTCTTTTAAATTAAGACCGGAATAAATAGATACCTCTAGTTATTGGCTAGTGTTCGACCGAAACAGGAAGGACCGAAACCAAAGCCGAACCTTCGGTTTGATTTCAATTTCGACCGAAACCGAAACTTATCCTAATACATAAAATTCTTCCATTATTTGTGACTGATAGAGTGATTGAGTTATCGAGTGACTGACAGACTACACACAGCTGAAAGTGTTGGTCGCAGAAAGCTTAATTTTGGCATGTAGGTTGTATGGGGAGTGTAGGGGAGCACTAAGCAAGGGCTTCCCGAAATTCACAACAGCAGTTTTTTTCATAAAAGTTGTTCATAAACAATGACCCCTTTTAAGGTATGAGATTTATTCTGTTACACATTGTATACTTAAAAAATCGTAACTAGATTACTCACTAGCGATCACAGGCAACGAATACACCCGAAGTTAGCCGAGCGATGCAAGATAATGACCAACACTGAGTTTCGGCAGGGTCAAAGGTTCGGTCAGTTTTGGCCGAAACCGAAACTTCGGCCGAAACTAGATTTTTGAGCCAGAACTGGTCGAAGCCGAAACCGAACCTTCGGTCGGTCTCTATTATTGGCCTTGCTGTCTGACTTCTGTCGTTAATTTAAAGAGCTGTGATTTTTTTCTGCATATTTTTGAAATTTCCATGTTTAGTTAATAGCAATTAGGAAGCTTTTCAACTGTTAGAACTATGCATAAAAAAATTAACATTTTATTGAAAATGACTTAGGACACAGAACTAATTTTATGCATGCCGTCTTCTTCAGTCATGAAAGCCCCAAAATAGTGTCTTTTGTACATTAAACTATACCTGTTTCAAAAAAAGGGAAGAGGTAATTTTTCACTCAGAAGAAGAGAAAATGTTTTTATGTTTATTTAATAAGAAAAAGTCTTGGTTTACTGATTTTTTCTATAATGTGAAGACTACAAAGGGAAGCCTCCCAATACAAACTTCTGTTGGCGATTAGCGGAACACTCCTGAACGAGATTAAATTTCTTTATTTTTCACTGCCCCGTTCTTTTATTTTAGGCGACTCTAATTTATTTGACTCGCTATTATTTTTGACGTATTTTTTCAAATGTTTTTTTACGTCTTTTGTTTTGTTAATAAAGGAATAATAAAAGGTAAGTAGGTAATTTCGAGACTTCATTTTTAAGAAGATGGTAGCTTTTGTCTGCTATTGTTTTACTGTCTTGATTAATTGAAACGAATGATTTATTATACCTTGAGTTAGGTCCATCATCGGACCACAAGACGAACGGCGATGCGCCACCGGTACATGGTGGACATCCCACCCATACGCACAAAACGTTTTGGGAACACATTCATAGTGCGTACAGCCAAGGAGTGGAATTCCCTGCCGGAGTCTGTGTTTCCTGATAGCTACAACCTGGGAGTCTTTAAATCAAGAGTGAATAGGTTATTTCTAGGCAAGCGTGCTCCATCTTCGACCACATCCTCGCTTACCATCAGGTGAGATAGCGGTCAAACGCGTGCCTATCATTAGTAAAAAAAAAAAAAAAAAGTTAAAAATAATACGTTCTTGTATCATGTGGTAGTTTATCCAATAAAAAAAGTTAGTAACAAAGAAAACTTCAGAAATCATCATCTGCCTAGCCTTTTCCCAACTATATTAGGGTCGGCTTCCGGTCAAGCCGGATTTAGCTGAATACCAGTATTTTACGAGGAGAGGCTGCCTACCAGAACTCCACAACCCATTAACTGGGTAACACGGTACTTCATGGCAAGACTGGAGTCAGATTTACTGGCTTCTGACTATCCGTAACGACTGCCAAAGATCTATAAAAAAAAACTTCAGGAATGTGACAGCCAAATACCCTGGCTAGGTAGCTCTGCAACGTTGGAGAATATATTAACACACAGGCTGTTGTTTTACGCAATAAATATTCATAATACAAAAACACTATTTCACTTAAACTTTATAACCCACATTTCATATTATGTGTACATTTCACAGCGAAAAATTCGAATAAGCAATGAAACGCAAACAAGAGCTATGCAAATGCATTTTTACTCTGAAAGCGATGGGAATGTACACTCTATTTTCTGTGTAAGCACAAAGCTTAAGAGGGAGTCACCGAAAAGCCGCAGGTTTAAACAGGGAGCGGTTCAAAAGCGGAGATTATAATAAAATTTAAATATAGTAAGCTGTTTAAACGGACGTGGTCCGAATGATTTATAATTACAGTGCGGATTTCGTATTGTGCGCTGCTGCTGTGTCTGAGCTAAAATGGTGGTAAGTGAAAAAATATTGCTTTTGTGTTTTGCGAACTCACAAGTTTCCAAGTGGGAAAGACAGATCCTCTACTGTTTTCAAACCTGCCTGCCGGAACTCGGACCCGATATAACCACAGAATTTACTTTATTGTAGAAAATTTCCGCTTAGCTAATTTATAAAAAAATATTGCACAAATTAGTGTGTCAGATGGCAAAATTTTAAGCAAAGTGAAAGAGAAAGGCTAGGCCCGAAGGTTCAATGAGTAGCTGAAGAATAAAATCCGGCTAAGTTAGAGTCGGACTCTCTCATGAACGGTTCCGTACCATAATCCGAAAAAAACACGTTTCTTGTATAGAAACCCTCTTTAATTTTTAAATTATTTTTTTGCTTTAGCTTCAAAAGAAACGTTCTGTGAAAATTTCAACCGTCTATTTATTACTTTAATATTTTTTACTATATAGTGTTTTGTTTTTGGAAGTCGGTTTTATTTTTTTGTAGGTACGCAGGTACCACTAAAAAGTGAAACCACAATCACAGCGTGCCGGCGTGATGTTATGTTATAAACTGGTGTAAACAATCAACAGACATGCGATTTCAGAAATCGCGATCCATTTGCTATCATTTATTGAAGAGTTCCGTTGCCTACCTTCGAAGTTCTTCATCAGATCTTCACCAAATTTAAATGGGACCAGTCCGAGAAAATACTCTTCCAAACAAAAGAATCATCCAAATCGGTTAACAATTGGCGAAAATATCGCTGAACAAACATTTTTCATGAAATCCCATCATCAGATCCTGACTTATACCTTCCATCATCAGCTCAGCAACATGGTGAGATGATGATTACAGACACACACACACACACACACAAATATCTGAATTGCGTTAGAAAGTTTTTGAAAAATATTGTATGTGCTTATAAAATTTGAGGGTTTCCCTCGATTTTATGGGATCCCATCATCAGATTCTAACTTGGTGACTTTGGAACCACCTCAGGAGTAAAGGCTTTTGAATAAAAAAATAATTTTTAAAATCGGTCCAGATTTGGCGAAGAAATCGGTGACCATACATAAAAAAAAATGCATTCAGCCGAACATAGAACCTCCTCCTTTTTGAAGAAGTCGGTTAAAAATATGGTTAGCAAGGTTGAAAAGAAAAATACATAACACTAAAACTAAATCAACAAAAAAGTTCTAGTAATGTTCTTCCCATCTTATTCCAACGCCAATCGAAATTCAAAAGTTAATAATTTTACTTACCTATCTGTTACTCTACAGCCGGCAGTGAGTGTATGGACCATGGTTTATCTGCGAGGCTTCCCTGGATTCTGTGCAGTGCGTAATTATTTTTACGGTGCATATGCCATGGGGTGAAGTGGAATCTCTGGAGCTATTTGGGCATGTAGGGTTTTAATAATGTGGCGTTAATTGCCGTGAGAGATTCCGGGTATTATGATGTGAATTACGTTGTAGAAAGAAAAGGGTGTTGGGGTAAATGGGTGTTTGATAAGGTTAATTTTATTCGCAAGTAGAATAAAATTATTTCAGTACTTTGGTTAAAAAACACATGTCTCTCTACTCCGTCTGTCTATCTCCAGGAACGTTTGTCACCAGGTCGAGAACTAGAGTTGCTTAAACGGAAAGCACTTTTAGTTTTGTTTGCAGAATAACTGGCTAAATGGAGTGAAATGGATGTTAGAGACTCGTCTGATACCCAGTGAGAGTACGGTGTTCAGAGATCATGAGCCACATACAAGACTGCCCCAAATGTCAATACACCTGCACTCCTGAGATCCATATCAACGCCACAGCAATTCAGCTGTTACTGTGTCTAAATATTGGGCTCAAGTTGTCTAAAAAGTTAACCATCTTGACTTGCCACTACAATCCGCTTGTGAAGATTTTTGCTAAACACTTTTCCCACTTGCGCTAACTTTCTTCTGAGATGTCGATAAAATCATATGCCGACACCAGACAGTGTGTATATTATTGTTTCATTTCCGCAACGAACATTTTCGTATCAAAAATATTAAGTCTAGAAGTAAACTCCGTGAACTTATTGTGTCGGAGAAGTCGAAAGAAATATCGGTATCGACAAACCTCCGAACCATCACGTTCGGATAATTTATAACACTATAGGCGGTGTTTCGAATGCCAAAGTTCACTATACTTGAGATTCGGAAGCTGTATCTAGTCAATAACAAATGATAGTGATAGTATTGACTTAGTACCTTTACGTGAAAAATGTTTTTGAGGTCCAAAACTAGTTTTAGCGATTCACTAGATTTGGCTCGTGACTTCGTACGCGCATATCGAGTGATAGACAGACAAAACAATTGGTCATAGAAAGCTGAAATTTTCATGTATAGTTTCTCTACACTCCGTAAGGGATTACTAAGCGAGGATTTCCCGAAATTCTCACGGGAAAAACGGGATATGCGCGCACGAAAATCTAGTTTACATATTTTGATTAGTTATGAAAGGTATACTTATTATTGACTCGTTCGTGATCACAAGCGATACTGCAGTGTATTTGGTTCTTGATTATATTCTTGCGATGGTGTTGACGAGCGATGGGTAGCTCGGCATCCAATAAGGACCAGGCCCCTTGGCCGTGGTCGAACCTCGCGTTGTAATCCAAAGAGATTGCATAGTTAACGGAACCCGTTAAAGCCAGCCTGCCTGTCGGGCTTGGGAAATTGCTTGAAAGAGTTACCTTAGCCCTAGAACACAAAGAGCCCAGAGTCTAAATTTGTACTTAGACTTGGTAGACTCGTCCCAGGCGGTAGGGAACATATTAATAACATTAGTCACGAAATGTGGATGCAACCAGCCTAACCCTTCTAGGAATACAATCTTTCATCATCATAATTTATCAGCTGAAAGACGTCCACTTCTGGACAGAGGCTTCCCCCAAGCGTCACCACAACTTCCAGTCCTGTGCGTCTCGCATCCATCGGCTACCCGCGACCTTCACCAAGTCATCGTTTTACCTTGTGGGAGGCCTTCCAACGTTGCGTCTTCCGGTACGCGGTCGCCACTCGAGAACTTTTCGGCCCCATCGACCATCTGTTCTGCGAGCAGTGTGCCCTGCCCATTGCCACTGTAGTTTGGCTATCCTTCGGGTTATGTCGGTAACCTTGGTTCTCTTGCGGATATCATCATTCCTGATTCGATCACGCAAGGAAACTCCAAGCATTGCCCTCTCCATTGCCCTTTGACTGACTTTAAGCCTTTTGATGAGGCCCATTATGCGCGACCACGTTCCAGTTTCATATGTCATCACTGGCAACGCGCACTGGTCATAGAATTTCGTCTTGAGACACTGTGGTATGTGGGACGAGAAGATACCACGCAACTTCTTGAAAGCCGCCCAGCCGAGCCGGATTCGATGGTTGACCTCTTTGTCGAAGCCAGAACAGGCTTTAATGTACAATATTATAATGCTAGAATTAGCCAAACAATACATTGAAGCTTAATACTTTAGAAATAATCCTATTTCAATATAATACCTGCACAAATGCCAGCGACAATTACCAACATGAATTTCAATGTTTGAAAGCATAATTTATTATTATTGTTTACCTAAACCAAAGGGAATTAGCATTTGATTTCAAAACGGTTGATAACCACTGTTGCTCTATTGAATACGATATCAACTAAACAGTCGCTCTACTAATTATTATTATGAAATGTTCTCTGAAATGGTAAATGGAATTATTGTATGTAGCGTGTTCGTTGGTATTCAGGGTCTGTTTTTGGGATCATGGTATACTATGGTCGGCGCCAGATAAATGTGCTATAATGGTCATTGACCATATACATTTATTGACTTTCTTAACAAAAAAAACAGAAATAAGAACAGTGTTCCTGAATTGACTTCTATCTTGATCCTTAACGTTCTCTAGTAATGAAAAACTGTTTATAATTAATTTATCGGGTAATCTATAAAGGGATATTAGAGAAAAGTCAATGTACTTTATTGCATGTTTATCTGGCGCCTAACATACTAAAAAACCGGCCAAATGCGATTCGGAGTCGCCCACCGAAGGTTCCGTACAAATTCGTAGCTACAAAATTCATTAAATGAAGACCAAATTTTTTATTTATTTATTATATACTTAATAAAAATAAAAGACTTTTTCCTGTAATTGTAGTAGGTATTAGACAATTATTTGCCAAATTTCGTTTCCCTCAATTTTGATTCCCTTGACCTTGAGAGTGTCGAAATATACATTTTTTTACGGCATAAATGACCGTTTCCTTTTTTCTTTTTGGGTTTGGTAAGCGTGCTCCATCTTCGACCACATCATCGCTTACCATCAGCGCTATCATCGCTTATTTGATATTAAAAAAAAGGAATATTAGAAAGCGCGCTAAGCCGTTTTTTTATATTTTTTGTGTGGCCTCTCGCAGGTCAACCTAGGAGGTTGTCGACTGCTTAACCGGACTTTCCTGTGGTGGCCTTAATATAAATATTAAAGCCTCCAGCTAGGGCTTATTTTAAACTTACGCTTTAAGCCGTAGGTCCCAGATGTAATTTGTAGAACCTGGACAGTCGATACGGGAAGTCAGAAGACTGAAAGTCTATCCAAGTTATACCGTGTTGCCTAAGAGCTGGAATGGGTTGTGGAGATAGGAAGTCACTCCATGTAAAATACTAATATTCAGCTGGGAGATGACACGGGACTTCAAAATATTTTCTACTTCTGATGTATTTCTAGTTACTGAAAGTTGTCCAATAGGGAATATGCATATGATTCAAATACCGCTTATTTTTTTTTATATGAACTAGTTTCTTTTATATTTACGTACACATTAATATTTTTTAATATAATTTCGTTTTGAGTAAGAAAATCAATTATTGAAAAGTACAAAAAATTAGAGGGAAATTCAAATTAGTTGAAACGCAACGCTATTGGTCGGAACGAATAGTTACGTCACAATCCATCTAAACAAATGTTAGCCAGTGCATAGTTGTTGAATGCTTGCGATGTAATTCAGTTTTATTGTGATTTTGAGCAGATATTGGAGTGAAATACATTTGTTTTGTAAAAGAGTAGTAGAGGGATTCGAAAATGACTGATATCGGTTACGTCAAGGCACAATCGGACAATCTTCCAAAAAGTGTTGTGTTTATGATGGCCACGTATTTCGCATCAAATTCTAATTTTACGTCTACTGAAATAAAAGGAGTGAAAGCAGCAAGGTACCTACACAATAAGTATTATGTTTATTCGATCTTCCACGCTTTTGGATAATTTTTACTTATAAGTCATTAAAATAGCATACTTAACCTTAAAATGTGAATAAGAATTATAAGTTTATGATTATTTCAAAGAAAAAAACATTTTCTAAAGCTTATACTGTTTTCTAATATGAACTTGACACTCTGTCGAGCTGATAGCAATCAAAGGACTTTTATGAACTATTCTATGGTATCGAAATCGTGGGCGAAGAGTCATACAATGCTCTTGTATTGTATTTAATTGAAGTAAAACACAAATTATGAACAGATTATAACCCAAAACACTTCTGCAGCTATTCATTCCTTGTTTGTTTTTACAGACTGTGACGTAAATACAAGCGCGCCAAAATGGCGGTCGTTTAAAAAGCTGTAATCAGGCTACTATTTTAAAACTTTTTTTTCTAAACCAAATTTTGGTTTTTTTAGTACTGGTTTTTTACGTTTATATAATGATTTAAACTATCATTTAAAAATATAAAAAAATACGAGCATATTCCCTATTTCGGTGTATATAAAACTCTTAAAAATAGCTTGAAAAAAGAGAAGTGATGGCTCCTTTAAAACGGCAAAGGTAGGGTAATTTATTCGCCTACTAGGTAGTTTTCTTATTGCGAATAATATTAAAGATTAGCAAAAACAGCAATTTGTTAACAGAATACCTATTCCAAAATAACGTAAAAAGTTATTTTGTTGGTACTCAGTAAAAAATGTCTTCATGAAAACCTTACCAATACCGTAAACTAATATGGAATGTTTTTAACTGTACTTAAGGACGTAAAACGTGTTGTTTCATGAAATTCAAATATCGTTAAGGTTTAGGTACTGGGTAGGTTCCTACAGCTTCTAAATAGCTGATGACAATCCCAACAATTTTCCCACTATAATAATATTTATATTTTGAGGGCCCCACACAATTTTCCGTCTGAAATTTCATTATCCGTTGCTTAATCAAATAACCCGCGTAATGGCCGGCGAGCCTTCTCCCTCACCATTGCATTTTCATACTCCCTCAGTAGTGCAGGGTAGCACTACCTCAACCTAGCGTTTTATTCCACACACTCACGATATTGTTGGTTGGTACGTAGAGGCGTGTAGTTTAATTATAGTGCGGTCCCGTTTTATGGAAATGAACGTTTTTACGTTTTTATTCGTTTCGTGGAGTATTTTATTCTTGGTTAATGTAGAGTTCAGCGTGGTCGGTTTAAATAGCAACCTGGGATTCGATTTCAGGTTGTGTAAAATAATAAAATTTGTTATTATCCTGAGCACTTTCACTCCCTGAAATACAGGCAAGAATGGAAAACTAAATTTTGGGGTATTAACTGAATTTAAAAAAATAATTCCTCAAAACCGAGATGCAAGGCAAGACGCAATACCTATTTTTTTAACCGACTTCTTCATTAATAACGTTTTGCTTGACAAATAAAGAAGAATAACCTCAAAAGCGTGTAACTTTTCTATTTTCCCGCCGATTTTATTTAATTTTTCATAAATCGTACAATAAATCCTTTAATTAAGTATTATTATATTTTGATTTGTAAACGCCACCCTGTTGTAATTTTTTATTTCTTTCTTTGAATATGTTCAAAGAAAATTCGTTGAATATATTTTCATTTAATGACCAATAAGGTCTTCCAAGAACTTTCATTTTCATTTCAAGAAACTGTCCCGTTACCAATTCTGACTTTCGAATATTAAATAAAATGGTGGTGACATTTATTATTTACATTATGAATGAAAACGTGGGTAATGCGATCGGTTCCATAACTTTCTTCCAATTATATTTTGCGTCCATATAAAGTGGAATTAAACTTTTAATTAATGCGAGATATTTGTCCTTAATTTTTAATGTAAAATCATATGCTTGGGTGTAGGTTCTTGTAAAGCCTATTGAAAAGCTCATCGTTAGGGCTTGATAAGCAATCTGAAAGCATTGAACGAAACTAATTAGTACCTACCAGGATTAATTAGCTCTATGTGGATTAATATTTTCTCAGAATTTCTAGTTCATAAATGAGTGTGGGAGTCGTAAATTATAAGCTCGGGATTTCATTAAATTAAATGGGAATTAATAATTCTGTAAGAAAATATAAAATTTTATTAAATGAAAATCATCATCATATATAAATTCTTCCAATGATTGATTAAGTAACTGACTGACAACGCACAGCCGTCGGCCGCCATATATGTCGTAGAAAGCTGAAATTTGGCATGTAAGATTTGCCGAAATACCTACGGGAACGTGAAAGAAACGGAATATACAGGCTCCTTCTGGGTAGGCTCGCTCCATCGTAGACTTTGTCTCTGTCATCTCTGACATAGACTAGAGTCAAGAGCAAACCCATTAAAAAAAAAACGCGTGCGAAGTCGCGAGCAAAACCTAGTCAATTATAAAAGCTATTACTTTAATAACGGCTCCGAGGAACAGGTTTTATAAAAACAACATTAAAGTAGAAAATTAATTTATTACTAATGTACAGTTAGTGGTAGCAAATTGGGTAAGTGGTTTTCTACCAACTACACAATCAAGTCAGGGATTTCTACTAAGCCCCAAATAAAACAAAGACAAAAAAAAACAACTTTAAATCCACTGTTCTGAAGAAAAGAGCGTTTACCACAATCCAACGCGACCCACCTCTAGCCAGAGAAAAAAGAAATATCAGCGAACCATCTCACAAATTGTAGAAGCCGGCTACAAAAATAGTTAGCTGCTTAAGGTAGCCAATTGGATAAGTGGCCTTTTACCAACTAGAACATCACGTTATAATTATATTACTACCTAGCCCCAAATAAAATAAAAACTACTGTCCTTCAAAAAAGAGCTTTCACCATAATCTAACGCGACCCACTTCTACTAAGCTACTAAACTTATCAGCGAACAATCTCACAAATTGCAGAAGCCAGCTAGGAAAATAGTTAGCTCCTTGTAAACGATGGCTACTTCTCACCAGTAATCTTATGTTTCAATCTTGTTCACCGTACCTGCCATTGCTGGCTTTGAGCAGTAGGTATGGTCCACCACAAGTTAGTGGTTTTATGAAAACCGCCCCTATTGCTATGACTTAAAGGCTCTGTCAATGTCAAACGGTTACCATTGACGTGTAGTTGCTTGTTTTACTGAGAACTTCGCGGTTTGCTTGTTTGTCATTGTGGATGAATGTATTGAACGTGTGTGTTTGTGATTTGGGTATTTGAATCTGCGTCGTTTGGTCTAGTGGTCGCAAACCGAGACTGTTGAGCGTGAGGATTCGACTCATGGGTCGGGCAGCCTTAGTAGCCCGCAGAGTTTAGAAGTCAATGGTGTGGTACACCCGTGACGCGGAAAGAACCTAAAGCCACTGTAAGTTAACGTTTGTTTGTCCAGCGCCTGATCACTCCGAGTCGGACTGCTAGCTGTGTTAATTTCCATCTCGGACCTTGACAAATATAGTTCAACTGTAAACGACTTACGATTTAATTAATTACTAATAACAATTACTATGAAGTGTTAAAGTGTCAAGGTGAGATAAAAAAAAGGCTTGTGTTTAAACACCGCCCAAAAAAGTACCTATTTTACTACCAAAAAAGTTCTAAACGGTTACCAAAACAGATAAATGGTCACCAAATAATATTCGAGAAGTAGCGCTCGCCGGCCGCTGCCGCGGCACCGCTCGCTTCGTTCGCTCGGCTCGCGCGCGGTTGGTCACAATTCTAACATAACCTAACCTATTTTATCCAGTTTGTAACCCCAAGCCTACATTTTATGGCAATCACAGTTGAGTTGGATAGAATTTGGTGACCGTTGATCCATTTTGGTGCCTAGGATTAGAGTCTTAAAAATATTATTTTTGGTGACCGTCTAAATTATACCCTAAAAAAAATAGCGGAAAATGTTTTTTTTTTTTTTTATAATAGTAATCATTTTATTATCAGGCGACTGAGGCTCACAGGTAAAATACACAGTATTAAAAAATACAAAATTATCTTAAACAATAAGAAACAAATACATATTGATAACTAAAACCTTATTAAAACTATAACTATAGGTTCTTTATCGGCGTCGTGTTTCGCTGCGTAGTGTCGCGTCAATGTCCTCGGAAACGTCGAAATACTACATCTTTCGGCCAAAAGTCCTCTCTAAAGAAGATCTGTAGATGGTGGGTTGGAACTTGAACCACGATCGACGTAATGTGGCGCGATTCCAACCTTTCGACCCTCAGAGTCCACTTGGTCTTCTCTTTCAAGTACTACACGACTTTTTCAACTTTTGTGGAGTAATGCAGACGCGAAATATACAGCTGCGTTGAAGGCAGGTTTTGGTGGTTCTACATACAAAAAATAACACCTTCTCACCTACACAAAAAAACCTAAGTATAAACAATACGATGCATGCCTACAGGTCGTAACAATAGTAAATAATAAGGTAGGGCCACATTGTGGGGCGTCACAGCGTAACTATTACTAAGCTTAGGTCGGAAAATTGAAAAGTTAACGAGCCTATTCCACGATGCTCGCGTTTCCCCGACCACCTTTGTTTTTAACGCCCGTCGGAACTCGGCCTTATTAACGGGAAATTGCTTGGAGTTACATGAAAGGTGTGTGTCGATGACCTAATTTTTGCTTTAAATCTTGGAGTAATGAGTTTGTTAATAGAGAAATTGTGGGGAAAACAATCGGTTTTTCTTGGAACCAAGTGGTTAATGTTTATTTTTTGTTGCGGAATCCAAAAGAGATGAATTTTGAGATAGTGATTAATAATCTTTTTTTCGGGACAAGCCGCTTTTCATTGCCTTGGCGCTTTTTTGATGGTCACCACTGTTGATTCTAGCTTTCAAGAGTTGCCATGTCTGGAAAAGCAGAGCTAGATTTGTCAAAAACGCATGACAACAGTATAATCAAAAGTGTGAAACCAATTGAAATAAAAGAAGGTTCTTGTCCGGCAAATACTGCTTGGAAATATTTAAAAAAAAAAACAAACGCGCCATAATTCCTTTTTCAAATCTTTCTACAGAGTAAAAAATAAACAGAGTGGAAACACTAAAAACAAGTGAGCGTTGACTAGCAGTAGCTCAACGGTACTTAACCCTTAACGAGGCTACGTGACATTCCCGGAATTAAAACAAACAACTTCGCACAAGTCGAAATTTCTACTTATTCAACAGGACATTAATTATATACTTTGGCCGTCTTTTGTGGAGCTCTAAATGTCTTTTCAGTTTCGTAATTTTTTTTTTGTTAAAGAAAAATATGAATATTAATTTCTTAGATGTGCCTTTGTGAATGTTTTATTTTTGCTTGGCAATTGTAGGTGGCGGAAATACCTTAATTTTATTCTAAGTTAGATGAAGTATCTCCTATTTTTTACAATTCCGTTTAGACAGAACTTTTTTTGCTTTCTCTCTTTGTTTTTGTTACCATATACTGTTTCTCTAAATATCATTTTAAAACAAAAGTATTTACCTATTAGTTTGTGTTTGTGGAAAAAACTTGATGTTTATAAAATTTCTTTTTCTGCGGATTAAGCGTAACTCACTCATGTTTTATTGCAGTCACATTTCATCTGAAAAAGCCTTAAAGCTAATGTCTGAGTCCATTATGTCTGCCGAATGGCGTCGTCTGACAGTCTGATCACAGTTCAGTTAAACGGATATTAAAATTTCCACGGCTTGAATTATACTTTCCAGTGATTCGATATCTTGAAGGGAAAATTGAAATGTTTTCGCGAACGAATTGTTCGGGGATTTTGTGTGGGTAACAATTTCGGGATCACTTCAAATAAATGAGATGATATTACAGATTATTGGGAACATGATTGAGGTATATTGTTCACGTGGTTTATTTCTCGGTACTTACATGATTATTGGGCCGAATTATTAAAGAGAATCTGTTTGTTTTGTCCGGGTTGAGTTTTGTCTATCATTGTGGTAATAGCTGAGTATTTTTAGTTATCGCAAGTAAATTACTTCTAGGTCGCGGATCGATCTTCAAGACTCTGTGCAGTTTAGCTACGCTTGCCGAGGTTAGTCCGTGGATGGGTGATGTTAAAATACGAGTACTATGATTTCTCCGTAGTTCGGAAAGCAGGATAAACTGTTGGTCACGAATGGCAATTCTAGTTGACAGTTGTTGCGAGTAGGTAGGAAAAAGGATATCTGTCAGCAGCCTTTGCCTTAGGGACCGTCACCACGACCGAGAAAATCGCGGCGATATTATCGTACGTGCCACCTTTTTCTAATACTATTCTATGAATGTGTTTCCACACGGCGATATTATTGTAGCGGTTCGATGAGTGAAAAATCGTCAACTTGCCGAGGTTCTCTCGGTCGTGGAGACGGTCCTCTAGGGTATCGTGCTAGTCGGCTTCGCGCTGCGATCCCCGCGCGCCTCAAAGAGATTTCAGCACGGAAGACGGGGCCCGCTAGGGCAGGTGCCTGCTGGGGCTGCGGAATCTGTTCGAAAGAGGTACCGTAGCTCTGGAACTCCCTCCTGCTCCACCCAGAGCGGGAGAAGTCATTTGATTGTCACATTAAAAAAAAAAAAAATAAGGGTATCGTGCTAAACAGTTAGTTGGCTATGAAAGTCAGACATCCAGTCACTCCTTGTAAAATAAGCTTATTATACAAGAAGCGACTGCATTTATTATTACCAGCCGCAGCATTTCTAGCCGGTATACAGCTGCATCTGGTTAGGCTGGAAACGACACCAGTTTAGTTGGGAAAAGACTAGGTATATTCATTGCCACCACAATTCCCGGCCACCATAGGCGTGGGCCATCCTATGCTCGCCGTCCGATCAGAACCAGACCCGGGTCGACGGCGCACTGTGTTCCACGCGCGCCTCAAAGAACTGTCAGCATAGAAGACGGGGCCCGCTAGGGCCAGTGCCTGCTAGTGTTGCGGAATTTGTTCGAATGAGTCACCGCAGCCCTGGAACGCAAAGGGCATTAGGAGGAACACGGATGGGATTTAGTCAGTAAGAGTCTCTGACACCCTTCCGCTCCACGCAGAGCGGAAGGAGTCATTTGATGAATTCCCGTCCTAAAAAAAAATTCGTTTTGGTACACCTCTGCCTTACCCTATTATGTATATTAAAAGGTTTTTTCAGTAACGTTTTAGCACGATATGACGTAGTTTCTTTAATTGTATTTTGCTTTGCTGAAACCTTTGATATGTCGAAATAATGACTGTAAAAAGCATAAAAAATGCCGCAATAAGGAAAGAGTTGAATAAGTTTTTTCAGTATACTTTGAAGGTCTACTTCCAAGAACTGTTGGTTGGGTAACATTCGCCCCTATTTCGTTCTCAACTCAAATGAAGTTTATAAGGTTTCACTTTCACAATTGATATTATTTCTTGGTAGGGAAAAAGTTGTGGGTAGACCTTCATTGTGTCATGAAATAGGTCTTCTTACCTTATTGTGTCGTAAAATAAATAGGTTATGTAAAGATTGATATTTAGGATTGGGAATATGTCATGTTATCCCTGTTAACCGCTTCACAGTCCCAATAAAAATGTATATATGGTTTTCGCTGTTTTTTTTTGGGTGTCGTTTGCTATGCAATCTTTGAACCTATTATAAAGACTCCCAGGTCTTTAAGTCAAGAGTGAATAGGTTATTTCTAGGCAAGCGAGCTCCATCTTCAACCACATCATTGTTTACCATTAGGTGAGATAGTGGTCAAACGCGTGCCTACTATAGTAAAAAAATAAAATAAAATGTGGTACTTTAATATGAGCTCTCTTCAAAGGAAAACCCATCAATAAATAGAATGGCGACAAAACGTGATATTTGAAAAAAGAATTGCAATACTGGTACGTGCAATATAATTAAGGCTTCTAACGACTGATCATCCAAGACCATGTAGAGGGGAGAAGTTCACGAGGCATATCATCTACACGCTAAAGCACCTCTCTGGAAACCTACAACAGAAGCCATCGAAAACGCCTTGCGAGGGCTGCTGTGCTGCTCGCATAGGATAACCGTGGCAGTACCGACATTGCATCATAAGCCACGACCACTCTGTCAAGAATGCACGACTGATGTGAGAGAACTACTGATCAAAGATCAACAAATGACTGCCGAGACGAACTACTTCACACGCTTTCCAATGTTTGGAGAAGTCTCGGTGAGTAATAGATATGGATCCATTACCACAGAAAGCCTGAAGTAAGCGTTGCTCAACTACGCCAACTATTTAGCCAAGAGTATGTCTGTAAAGTTGTCGCTGAAAAAACAAAAATGTTTTCACACTTCTTCATCATCATATCAGCCGAAAGACGTCCACTGCTGGACATAGCGCCCCCCAACTGTCAATACAACAACCGTTTCTGCACGTCTTGCATCCATCGGCTACCCGCGACCCTCACCAGCCCATCGTTCCACCTTATGGGAGGCCTTCCAATGCTGCGTCTTTCAGAACTTTTAGACCCCATCGACCATCTCTTCTGCGAGCAAGCCTGCCCACTGCCTCTTCAAATTGGCGATCCATCGGGCTATATCGCTAACCACGATTCTATTGCGGATATCATCATTCCTGATTCGATCACGCAAGGAAACTCTAAGGGACCGTCTCCACAAGCGAGAGAATCGCGGCGATTCGTTGTATGGCAAAACGTCAACTCGCCGCGATTCTCTCGCTCGTGGAAACGGTCTCTTAGGATTGCCCTCTCCATTGCACTGTGAGAGTGTATGAGAGACGAGAAGATACCACACATTTATAGCATAAGATAAACATAAAACAATAAAAAAAAAATTGAGTCTTTAAAATTTTTAAATAAAACACAGATCACAATTTATATTATTAAAATAGGTGCCGTTTGTTTTACTGAGAAACCTTTAATGAAAATCCATCATCATTTTAATGGAATACCTATCATGTTTTAGCACTGGCCGTCGAATTCTGTTTCAGGCAGCTATGAAGGGAATTCTGCCTGAATTTCATCAAGCAATTTTTGGTGCCAACCTAATTGGATATAGGGATAAATAAATCAATTAAATTGTTCCGCTCACTGGGCCCTCTAATGGCGTTGGATGTTGGTGCGTATAAACCAATCCAGGATGACCTACCCCACCCCTTTTCCCATATTAATTATGGGGTATGAGCAGCGAAAATATTTTAAGAGACAGGGTTCGTGCCAATTTGGTGTTTGTGTTGACAATGATTCCACGATTTTGATTTCGGAAGTAGGTTTTTATGCACATTGTGCTAAGTTGTTTGTTGAAGTCAAGGGTAAGAAAATTATTAAAGAATATTTATCACTCGAAAACCAACGACTTTACTCCTCAGTCTTTCAAGCTAAACGATACCTGTTTAGGTAACTGAATGAAATCTTATAAATATTAAGAGATACTTAAAATGTTTATAAGGAATAATGTCCGTCTATTAGAACTTTGTTCGTTTCAAATAGTATTTTCGAATAAGAAGCCTGTCATTACGCGACTAACTTGATGTCACGCATATTCTAAATTTTTCTAAGACTATCAGTTTCGTTTATTTGGGTCAGATTTTTATTGTTTTTCATGAATATTACGTAATGATAATACCAGAACATTGTTGGATAATAACAGCTGCACGGGTCGATCTTCAAGGTTAAGCAACGCTTGCCAAGGTTGGTCTGTGGATGGGTGACCATCTTAACATACCGAGTTTTCTCCGTGCCTCGGAAAGCAAGTTAAGCTGTTGGTCCCGGCTGTCATTTGTAGATCTTTGGCAGTCGTTACGGATAGTCAAAAGCCAGTAAATCTGACTCCAGTCTTGCCATGAAGTACCGTGTTACCCAGTTAATGGGTTGTGGAGTTCTGGTAGGCAGCCGCTCCTCGTAAAATACTGGTATTCAGCTTAATCTGGCTTGATTGGAAGCCGACCCCAATATAGTTAGGAAAAAGCTAGGCAGATGATGAATACCAGAACATTGTTGTGAGTTTTGGTTTATAATAGACCAGAATATTTTTATTTTATCTCAGAATCTAATAATTTGGAAATAAATCTTAAGGCCTAGCCTCCTTTAAAATACGGCGATAATCACAACCACTTCGTTCACTTCAATTGTCACATTTGCCATCAAAAATGGTCGGCGACAAGAGAACCAATCGTAAGTCTTGTTCATAGAAAAAGTACTAATTAACATTTCCAATTTCTGAAATTGGTAGCAAGTCGCTTAATAGTGGAATTATTCTGATCTGTCACCCTGCTTTGTTCTCTTTGAGAGACAGATATAGACACAGACCCTTATTGACACAGACCCTTATTGACACAGATTTGACATGTTATAGGGTTCCGTACCTCAAAAAAAAGAAAAACGGAACCCTTATAGGATCACTTTGTTGTCCGTCCGTCTGTCTGTCAAGACCCTTTATCAGGACGCGTGTAGGTATCGAGTTGAAATTAAAACCATATACTTAGGTCTGTCTAGGGTCAAGCTGTGAAAAAATCAAGCTTCTATGTGATCGTAAATAAAAGATACGACTATTTATGCCGCAAAAACTCTCAAGGGAATTAAAATGTATAGGGTATTTCTCGTTGACCTAGAACTATCAAATTTGGCAAGTAATACCGTCTTATACTACAGGGAAAAGTCTGAAAACTATACATTTTTCATTAAATAATACAAAGATATAGTCTATAATTAAAGTGTCATACGTACCTACAAATTTAGACGGAACCCTTGGCGAGTTCGACTCGCACTTGGCTGGTTTTTTTAATTTTATTAGAATTAGAAATTACAATCAGTCTTCTGATTTGACTTCATAAAACCCAGTTACAAATAAAACCTTTTAAATTTACTCTTAACAAACTTAAAGTTGTAAGTATCTGTCCCTCTAAGGGGACAAAGCAGGGTTACTGATCGAATAAGTTGCTTAGTGTGCGGTCGCGCTTAAACTCAATGGAACGTCCTAATTTTGAAATTGAGGAACACCTACCACAAGAACGTGTACCATAAACAATTTACTGTCTCAATTTAACAACTATTTACACTTAGGAACCCTATAAGTAAGGGTTAGTCTTGACAATATGAAGTTATGACATTATGACCCTTATCAACATTGAACTATGGGTGATCAAGGGCAAAAAAGAAGATCAGTATGTTTACTGGCACACCAGTGCCAGTAAGCATACTGATCTTCTTTGAGCAAAGTTTATCTAATAACCATATTAGATAAACTTTGCTTATCCCAAGCGATTATATAATATTATTAAGCATGTGTAACAAATATATCTGATTATGATTTGTTAGGGTTCCGAACATTCGTGAAAAACGGAACCCTTATAAAGGATCAGTCGGGTGTCTGTCTGTCTGTCACAGCCAGTTTTCTCCAGATCTACTGGACCGATTCTGTTGAAATTTGGTATGCATATGGACTTCTGTGACCCAAACACGGACGTGTCACGGAAATAAATATTTTTTTCAAACTGTATCGTGTGATATATCAAATGAAATCGCTTACTGTGAGAGTTTTCATTATATTTTTTTCATAGTAGTTTTTAAGTTATTCAATAAATTAGACCTAAAATGACCATTCCCCGCACTTTGTCTCCAAAATACTAAGCCTAAATTTTGAAAAAAAGTGGAGTTAATAGTTCTATGCTTAAAAGTTACAGGAAAACCTGTAAAAAGTCTGTAGTGTTAAAATAACATGCTAATTTTTTTTATTAGTTCGAAACCCTTTGTTCGCGAGTCCTACTCGCACTTGGCCAGTTTTTTTATAAACACAAATCGTAATCAGATAATCGTTGAGTGCAATAGACAACTATTTCTGTTCCTGTTAGATAATGCGACAGGAGCAAAACTATGGGAAGAAACTTATCAATTTCTAGGTCATTTTGATGATTTCAGGGACATGCATGCATATTGTTTTAGTACCTACTTAGTGATGGACATAAAGTATAAACATTATGTCTTGTAACAGAAATCAGTTTCCTTAACTTACAAATGGGAACCACAAATATCAAATAGAAATACAGCTTATCATAATAATATAGGTATAGGTGCCCGCCAAGTCGTTACTAAATCTGTATGTAACGTTGCGTCTGGCTGGGTTATCTGATTTGTTTGTGTCACGGTCTATGCCAAGTGCGTCTGGTGCGAGAATTAACAATGTCAGTATGACTGTCTGGTGTCTGACGTTTGTCTGTGTTTCTGTGCACCAATCGGTTAAAACGATTGAATTTGCTATTTAGATTTTTGTGATGCCTTAAACCCCTTTAGAGTGGGTTATTTCAAGCTTTTTTATGGTCAACCATAATATCTTTGTTTACCATCACGTGAAAATATCTTATGATCAATCGTGAACATATCAAATCGAATACCAACTTATTTCTGGGAATCCCTTACCATCAGGTGAGATAGTGGTCAAACGCGTGCCTAACAATAGTAAAAAAAAAAACCATAACGAGAACGGTTTGAATGTCAATAGAAACTTTTGCTGGATTTTTGTCGAAGTTCTAATTATTTAGAACCGTACAATTTAAATAATTTAGAGATTATTGACCATCCTCTTGACACACCTTTTATGAAACTTATCTAACGGCTGGAAGAAGTGGAATTTGTGCGAGACTTGGGCGTTCACTTTGACAAAAAGCTAAAATTTGTCGAGTATATTGACAATGTTACACTGAAAGCATCAAAAATACTTTTCTTTTTATAATAATAATAACATTTATTTCGGACCAGATTATCCATATGTTGTTAGTTAAAGTCTTAACCCTAATGTTAGTACAAAACGTGTTAAACGTGTTATGAGAGAGTGCAAAAACTTAAAAAAATTCAGCACAAAAAAATTATGTACAACTCTTTAGTCAGAAGTCACCTAGACTATTGTAGTGTTGTCTGGTCCCCGAAATATAATGTGCACGTTAAGCGTATCGAACGATTGCAAAAAAGGTTCCTATGGCATCTCGCATATCACTGTAACATGGGCAAAAAGTTCAAATCGTACCAGGATAGATTGAAATATTTTGGGATTGTCTCATTGGAGAAACGTAGAGATATGTTTGATCTGATCTTCCTTAAAAAACTAGTAACAGGCTCGTTGAATTGTCTTGAGTTGCTTAGTAGGGTATCCTTCCATGTGCCACGAAATTTACCAAGAAGTAATAATAGAAGGCTGTTTTCCATGCCAAAAAGCAAAACCAATTTAAGGCAGCATTGCTCACTTTCCAGAATGTATGCTGTATACGGTGAACACGATAAAGATATTGATTTGTTTCTTACTTCTGTGCCTTCCATGAAGGGACTCTTAAAGTGTGTTTCCTAAGATAGTCACCTGGATGTCGTGAACTTTGTTACTGTCACTGTGTAGTTGTGTACCTGTTGTTCTGAGTTGAAATTTTTCATGTGTGCGTGCAGTGTAGTGCATGTAGTGCTCCTCTTTAACTGATGAGGCACTTAAACTTGATCATGGAATGTATGGTGGTGTACTCATTGTTGAGGGGCCAAATAAAATAAATAAATAAATAACTCACCGTGAACTGGTTGTTTTTTTTAATTATTATTTCGTTTATTTATTCTTATTTACATACAAAGTATATTTTTAAATATATCTCTAAAAAACCATAAAAAAATACATTTAAAAATATAAAAAGTAGTAGTCCGCCGGTGTCGGGAGCAGGGTCCAAGCTACCGGTGGTTAGGGCTCCAGAGAAAGGAACCTCCTCACAATACGAGCCGTATCAAGGAGTGCTGCCTTCTGTATCAGGCCCTTTACCCAACCGCGTAACGCCAGCTTCGACAGATGTTCGTCGAAACTTTTGGCCATCAGGCTATTGGCCGTAATGACTATCGGCACAATGATAGCTGTTTTTTAATTTATTATTAATGATGGGTTTGCTCTTGACTCTAGGTCAGAGATGACAGAGACAAAGTCTACGATGGAGCGAGCTTACCCAGGAGGAGCCTGTTCACTCTAACTTGTAAGCTTTTGGAAACACAGACGCAGGCAGAGAGTTCCACTCCTTTGCTGTGCACATTATAAAAGACGTTTGGAAACGCTTAGTCTATTTTTGTTTGCACACTAATGTTGTAAACCAAATTAATGTCACAAACAGAAATAGGCTAGTATTATTCAAATCCAAAATCATTACTCATTCAGTGGAAACCGCTCGCACAGCCCAATCCTAAAATCCTAAGCCAATAATGATGATCGCTTGGTATTGTTGGCTGCGGGGCTTAAAACCCTGAACATGTCATGGAGTAGAACTGGTGGAGAGTCGTTTATCAGGCCGGTCGAGTAGCAGCGCGTAATTAAACGATACGCACGGGGCGTGAGGATGGTGAGCTTTACAGTTGAGCAGCACTATGAGATGGAAGTTCGAAGTTTTGGAACAGACTTCCTTAACGCGGCTTGTGGTAGATGTGATTCAGGAGAAAATTTAACTAGCTTCTTTTTTTCTATTGTAATTCTTACACACACTCATACACACAATATTATCAGACTCAAAGAAAGCAGGACAGCTTATATAAAGGCGAGCATAATCCATTTAAATGTACCATAAATTTTTATACTACTGCATACTGTTAACTCTTCTTCTTCTTCTTCCACCTGGCGTTAATCCCGGCTATTGCCAGGGTCCGCCTTCCTACTTAGCTTCCTCCACTTTGCCCGATCTTCAACATCCTTCTCAGTCAGGCCATTGGCTCTCATGTCGGACTTGACGACGTCCAGCCAGCGCTTGCGAGGGCGACCACGGGGCCTAGCCCCAAGAACAGCCATATTCATGCATCTCCGACCAACGTACTCCATAGGGCGGCGCATGATGTGGCCATACCATCGCAGACGACACTCTTGCAGTTTTTCCCCCACGTCACGGACACCAAGACTACCTCGGATGTAAGAGTTGCGCATGCGATCGGATCGCGTTACGCCACTCATCCACCTCAGCATCTTCATCTCCGTGACGCGAAGCTCCTGGGTGTGTCTGCTTAGTGCTGGCCAACACTCGCCCCCGTACAGTAGGACAGGCCGAATGATGCATTTATATATCTGCCCCTTGAGCTTCGGAGGCATTTTGCGGTCGCATACAACGCCCGTCACCTCGCGCCACTTCGCCGAAGCCGCGCCAATACGTGCTTGGACATCGTCGTCCACGTTGCCAGACTCGTGCAGCACGGATCCAAGGTACCTGAACGTCTCGGACTTTCTGATCAGGTCCGAACCTATTCGGATGGTGTTTGTATCCGTGCTGCCACAGGACATGTACTCAGTCTTCGCCACATTTAGTCTCAGACCACCGTTTTCAAGCGTGTCCTTCCAAATGTTGACTTTGCGCTCAAGATGGGCTTTGTTCTGATTAACGAGGGCGATGTCATCGGCATACATCATTAGCCATGGAGGCTGATCTTGGATGTTTGCCGTAACTACATCGAACACTACGTTAAACAAGAACGGGCTAAGAGCCGAGCCTTGGTGAACGCCAACAGATATTGGGAAGCCATTCGATTCGCCAACAGCGGTCTGGACAGAGGACACGGAATCGCGGTACATGTCTCTGATAATGTCAATATAGGCCTCGGGAACGCCCTTGAAGCGCAGTGCCCACCAGATGGACTGCCGAGGTATACAGTCGAAGGCCTTCTGCAGGTCTAAAAAGGCCATATGCAAAGCTCTCCTTCTCTCTCTGTAAGCCTCAGCCAGATTCCGTAAGGCGAACACTGCGTCCATGGTGCTGTTACCCGCCCGGAAGCCATATTGACACTCAGAGACAGTACACTCGCTACGGAGCCGTGTGTCAATGATGCGCTCGAAGAGCTTCATGGTGTGGCACATGATCTTGATACCGCGGTAGCTACCACAATCCTGTACGCTACCTTTGCCTTTGTAAACAGGGATAATCAGGCTAAATCGCCACTGGTTCGGCATTTCCTTGGTGATCAGGATGCGGTTAAAAAGATCCGTCAGAAGGTCCACACCATGTGGGCCCATCGCCTTCCACACTTCAATTGGCACATTGTCAGGCCCGACCGCTTTCCGGTTCTTCATGTGGCGAAGAGCAATGCGGGTTTCGTCGGGGGAAATAGGGGAAATAAGCCCAAGGTTAGGAGGCAGTTCCGGAGGAAAGTTATGGGGATGCTGTTTGTTAGACAGCTCCGCGAAGTATGTACACCATCTCTCCTTAACAGAGGGGGCATCGTAGAGCAGCTTACCCTGGGCGTCCCTTACACAAAGACATTTGCTAATGTCCCGTGTAGCTTTCTCCCGGCCACGCGCCAGCTTAAAAATAAGCTTTTGCCCCTCCGCAGTTTCCAGCTTGTCGTATAAGGGCGCCAGACTTTTGCTGCGGGCTCTGGCTACAGCTTTTTTGCAAGCGCGCTTAGCCGCTCCATATGCCTCCCTGTCATCAAACACTTAAAAAACGCATACTGTTAACTGTCACTGCAAAAATGACTGCCAATATACCTACTTCACATTTTTGTTTAAACTATTCTGTAAGTTTCTATTATGTCTTGTGTTTTATTCCAATTTAGAATCAAAGAAACCACAAAAAAAAATGACAACCAAGCTATCCAAAGTTCAGTGCCGTATATCCCAACATTCACAACCAACAAACAACCAGACGGCCCAGACAAGTGAAATGAAATGGATAGGAACGAAGTCGACTCGTGTGAGATGTCGCTTCGAGTGCGCCCGTCGCGCCGCGATTACTCTCCATACTACACGTCCGTGTGTCACCGCCGCAGAGCACGGGATTGTCTAGAGATGCTATTGCTAATCACCAGTCCCTTACCCTTATCCCAATAGGGATGAATAAAATAAAAAAACACCGGCTAAGTGCGAGTTGGACTCGCACTCGAAAGGTTCCGTACCATAAACCTTAGTTTTTATTATTCGTCGTTATAACGGCAATAGAAATACACAATCTGTGAAATTTCAACCTGTCTATCTGTTCATGTTCATAAGATACAGCCTGCTGACAGATAGACGGACGGACGGACGGATGGACAGTGGAGACTTATTAATAGGGTTCCGTTTGTTACCCTTTGGGTACGGAACCCTAAAAATGGGTATTTATTGTCACAGAACTGACATCATTTACTCATGCTTTTTATTTGCACTCTAACCGCCGTTGCTACTAATATAAACGACTAGTTGACCCGCGCCACTTCGTCTGCGTCACAGATTTCATTACTGCTCCGCTCCTATTGGTCTCAGCGTGATGATATGCCTATAGCCTTCCTCGATAAATGGGCTATCTAACACTGAAATAATTTTTCAAATCGTACCAGTAGTTCCTGAGATTAGCGCGTCCAAGAAAACAAACAAACAAACTCTTCAGCTTAATATATTAGTATAGATGTACGCGGATCACAAATTTTGGCTGTCATAGAAATACTCGTACCTTTTCATAGTTTTTATAACACTTGACTGGATTTTCTTCATTATATTCCTCAAAAACCTAGTGAAAAGACGACTGCCTGTGACGTCACTTAATAGTGCCATTGCGCCATCCAATACAAACGACTTATAGGTGACAAAAATGGAAGAATAACTTCAAAAGCGAGAAACTTCTGCACTTCCCCGTCGTCACAGTATCGGTCAGTGTTTTTTTACCCGACTGCGAAAGAAGAAGGGTTATGTTTTTTCGATATATGTATGTATATTTCTTTGGCACGCCCTAGAGCCTAAACGGCTCGATGGATTTTAGCTTGAGAGGTGTCGTTAGATTTGTATTTACTGTGAGAGTGACACTGGATATTTCGAAATAAAAAAAAAACTAGACTTCGAAAACAATTTTTTTTTCAAAACCTATTAATGGGGAATTAAGATAAAGGGCTCGAGGAGACGATTACAAAAATGTAACTCTCTAAAATGTAGGAAATAAAAAAATTGACTGTCAAAAAACCTGACCGCTAAAAACCACTAAAATGTTCGAAATAAGTCGCTTTTCAAGCAGTCTGATGCAGTTGGTGGCATCAGATCAGTGATTGCATGATGAGTGCCTATTAATTAATTTAGATTTTCGATGTTACTCAAATACTATATTGTCCCAGGTATATAAGGAAACGGTGCCACTCTATGACTCGATTGTTTTTTTTTTAAGTTTTGACGTTGCCAATGGCCACCTGGGTGTTTCTGTGGTCTGTGGCCACGGCCTACGAGTTCATAGCGAGTGATTAGGTATCGAGTTGATCTGTTGATTCTTCAATGAGTTGATTGGGTTAAAAAGTTTTCTTTTTGTTTTTGGATTCTCGTTAGTTATTGTTAGATAATGAACTGTGATCTTTTGATATTGATTTGACTGGGCTTTATTATTTTGTCCTTTGAGTTCAGTGATTTTGCGACCATTCATTCCTTTGTTATAAAGGATAACGTTTCTACTTTAAGTACTAGTACCTACAGTGGAGATCACTTTTATTTAGCCTAAAATATATCAACATATAAAAGAGCTCGTGGCTAGATTATAACAGCCGCACGGGTCGATCTTCAAGGTTAAGCAACGCCTGCCAAGGTTGGTCTGTGGATGGGTGACCATCTTAACATACCGAGTTTCCTCCGTGCCTCGAAAAGCACGAAGACTGACTGACAGAAACACTGAAATCTGAACACTGAACAGAAAGACTGAAATCTGTTTAGGGTTTCGTAGTTAAACAACGGAGCCTTTATAGTTCTACCAAGTCCGTCCGTCCGCAGTTTGACCCACTCATGATCCGTAGGTAAGTCCCCATCGGGACAAATTCACCCCAACCGTTAGAATCCGTAAGTCCCTTTAGGGACAAGCCGACGCGCGTGCGATTTATACGTTATTTGTATGCGTCTTGGGTTTATTTACACTTGACCCAATAGGGACTTTGCCTCCTCTGGGGCTGACTGATGCTGAGGCCTGAGTAGCTCAAAAACTCTTGGTCCTAGAAAGCTGTAATTTGGCATGAATACAAACATTACTCACGTCTTCAAAGTTGTAGACTTTAGATGAAAAAATACCAGTGTTAATTACTGAAATTATCATAATATTTACATTCCCGAAATAGCTTATAACGCTCTATTTTAATGCTTCTAAAACAGTAACACTTAATTACACATTTCCAATAACAGGATTACTGTATCAAATGTTTTGTCTAACCAAACCCGCGTCGTCAAAGTTCGCAAATTAATAAGCCTTATGAACAACAACATTTTGCTACATAAACCATGTTATATTTATACATGGGAAGGAGGCTTTATTAAATACTTGTTATTGCTTTTAATTGCTGTTACGCGGTGTTGTAATATTGGCGGTGGGAGAACTTATTGCAAGTATATTGAGTAATTTTTAGGGTCCCGAACGTCCGCATTGAAAAATGGAACCTTTATACTTATAGGATAGTTCGTGTGTCAGTCTGTCTTTCCATCTGCCACAGCGAAATTGCTCCGAATCTTCTGGAAACTTTTTATAAACTTTTGTTACCAAATTCGACCAGAATAAAAACATTTTGATACCTATACCTATTGTATGGGGTCACTTTCAGGTGACAAATAAAAACACAGTTTTTTTTTTATTAGTCTTTAATCTAATAATCCTGAATGTATTCAAGATGATAGATGAAAATTGACCACTCTTTCCGAAATACTGAGTCTTAACTCTTAAAAAAAAACTGAAAATAGTTCTTAGCTTATATATTACAGAAAAAACAATAATTTAGTCAAACTGCCTAGCTGAACTATGTCTTAACGCGAGTTTTTTGAAAACGTACCCGTTTTAAAAATACTCGCGTGATTTGTTAACCCATTGGTTAACAAATTATGCAACCAAAATTTTGAGTACGTGTTGAGGACAATATTTAGCCTAACCAATACTCAATTAAATTAGGTGGACCCTGGTAATGGCCGGGATTAACGCCAGGTGGAAGAAGAATGGTCAATTAAATAACTGTTAGTTAAAAAGTCAAAGTCAAAGTCAAAACGTTTATTCCAATTAGGCCATTAAACGGCACTTTTGAACGTCATTCACATTTCAAATATATAAAAGTTCTGAAGTGACTCTACTGTCCATTCGGAAAGGTAGATTCTTATGGAGAAGAATGGACAAGAAACTCCATAGTTACTCTTTTCAAATAAATCTAAAAAGAAGTCTGGTAGGCAGCTGCTCTAAGTAAAACACTGGTATTCAGCTGAATCCGGTTCGACTAGAAGCCTACCCCAAAATAGTTGAGAAAAGGCTAGGCAGATGATGAGTTAGTTACTAAAATTTGGTCAACCCACTCATTTTATCGTGCCCAAAATGTTTAACGAAAGTATAACTAGCGAGCACCCTACGTAGCTTTTAAAGGATGTTTGAAAGACACTTCATTTTCAACAATAGTACCTACATATCTTAACACAATGGATCTTGTCTAGAGTAGCTTATATTACAAGACTGACAATTTGTCTACTTTCCTAAGTGCCATGTTGAGAGCTATTTAGCGCCACATATATCCAGTTTAGGCGTCAAGTGATATTGCTTACTACATGTCAAGACTAGAATTTAGACGTCTGAGAATGCCCAAAAGACGGTTTGCATGAAACATTAGAACAGCTATAGTCTTTAGTTGTATTAGATTATTTACTATTCTCATATTTAAAGATTGTGTGAATAAGCTTTGGTAAAATTGGTAGGAATAATAGCAACTAATTGCTATTATTCCTACCAATTTTACCAAAGCTTAGAAAATCATGACTAAATATATTTTTACACGTTATGTGGACTTGAAACTAACGAGTTTCTTCCGTGCCTCGGAAAGCACGTTAAGCCGTTGGTCCCAGCTGTCATTTGTAGATCTTTGGCAGTCGTTACTGATTGTCAGAAGCCAGTAAATCTGACTCTAGTCTTGCCAAGATGTACCGTGTTACCCAGTTAATGGGTTGTGGAGGTCTGGTAGGCAGCCGCTCCACGTAAAACACTGGTATTCAGCTGAATCCGGTTTGACTGGAAGCCGACCCCAATGTATTTGGGAAAAGGCTAGGCAGATGATGCTGATGTGGACTTGAAACTCTTTAGTTTTTAGATTGAATGCAGCAGCTTTTAGTTTGATATATTTTTCTTGAAAGGGTTAAATAAAATTACAAGTAGTAGAAGTAGGTACTTCAAGTAAGCAAGTTGGTCTAGGTTACAGTAGTGTTATTACTACAAGAATGGCTAGGTTTGACCATTACTAATGAATAATACCAATCCAGGCAATAATACCAATCCAGGCAAATTCTACATCTGCCTTAAAATAACTGATTTCCGTTACGGACCCAAGTCCGTAACTTAACTTCGATAGTAATTTATTCGATGAACGGAAAGTCTACTGAACGATTATTCGAATGGACTTTATTGCGAAATAACCTTTTATCGACAAACCCTACTTCGACTGAACGATTCATCGAATGATTATTAAGTGATGGACTGCTTTTTCGGATGAGTTTTAGTTATTACTAGCTTCTGCCCGCGACTTCGTCTCATATTCTCATTCTCGGAAAGTCGCTTTTAAAAACTTTATCTTAAACTTACACTTTATCGCTTACGATTCTAGCTTCAAAAATATTTAGACATGTTTCAGGTCATTATAAATCTTTAAGTTCAATCACTAATCGAAACCATAAATAACCAATAAACTGTAAATTAAAAGTGAAAATTGTAAGCGATAAAGTTTAACAAGTACCAGGAGACCAGGAAACATCGAAGTAATTCAGGGGCTGAAAGTACAAACAATAAAAACTCACAAACTACCAGGATGCCAGAGTATTTCCGAGAATGAGAATATGAGACGAAGTCACGGGCAGAAGCCAGCAATAACTAAAGCTCATTCGAAAGAGCAGTTCATCACTTAATAATCATTCGATGAATCGTTCAGTCGAAGTAGCGTTTGTTTATAAAAGGTTGATTCGCAATAAAGTCCATTCGAACAATCGTTCAGTCGGCTTTCCGTTCATCGAACAAATGACTATCGATGTTAAGTTACGGAACCGTTTTCCTTCGATTGATAGACACAGTGTTAAAAAGTGTTTATAATGGAACACAATATTCTGAAGCTGAACAATATTATCTACCTAAGAATAAGTAAGTAAGGAATACAAATAGTAAAAACAAAATTAGCTAGCTAGCATCCAGCTCATTACCTAAATAGAAACACTAATGAAATCAGTTCATTTTGAAACAATGGGCGAATAAAGCGTACAATGTATTGTATGTAGAATCCTCCCGTCATAATGTAATAATAGAATGACATTGTGATGAAAAAAATACCGCCTCAATTAATTATTCTTTTAGAAATGTCCACATTTACGCACCGTCATTGTCACTAATTCGTTCATTGTGTTACTTCTTTTCAATTCGGCCATCTTTGTTTCCAATGATTCCTCTTTTTATCAATTCGCTGCAGGATCCTGTTTTTACCGTTTTTATTTCTGGCAGTTCTTTAATTGAATTAATTTTGTTTGGTTATTATAGGTTCGGGTTTTTTTAATGAGAAAGTTTGATTGGTTAGTTTTTCGTGACATGCAATCAGTGATATAAACCGCAATGACAGGTAAGTACAGTTTCTCTCATAACTTAATAGGTAAAGGGCTAATACTAGAGACAACATTTTGGCTCTGGTTTTTTTTTGTGAAATATAAAGGGCGGCATAACCTTCAAATATCTCAGCAATGTGACACTATAGGGCACCATGTTGCAAATATTTTTTGTTTGTTTAAGTGTCCTCTATATAGATATGTCGCAACTTTTAAAATAAAATCAAAATGGCGGCGGGGGGTTATGCCAGCTCCCATAGATAAAAATACGAACTCCTTTACAAACAATGTGGCCTCTAATATGATGTGTGAATGTCATTCTGAAATGGAACTTGCTTTTTCGATTACTAAAAAATCTTCCAGTCATAGAGTTTCCTATCAATGAGTATTAAAATCTATCATAGGCTACTTTTTTATCAAGGAAAAAATGCACTGTACTTACTTGTAGGAAAGGCCATTGCAGCGAAGTCCCAGGAATAAAAATATTAACTCTACAAACAATTTTATCCGTGTTACCCAGTCAATGACTGCTGGAGGTCTGGTAGGCAGCCGCTTCACGTTAAACACTAGTATTTAGCTGAATCCACTTCTTAGGTTTTTATATTTGGAAGAGATGCTCACCCTTTTTTTTATAGGTACTTACATAATTATTATAATCACTTATTATTTTTGGTGTAAACTTAATCGTTATTTTTATTAATATATTTTTCATTATTTGGTCATTGACAACCATAGTTTTGTGTGAAATAGAAGCATATTTATCAAATTTTGTAAATGTGAGTATCATGAAGCCAAACATTACATTATTTACATTTTATGTGATTAGTTATAGTTTTACTTGTTGAACATGAACGAGCATGGTGGTTGAGAGCATGTCATGCTCACTCAAATGTCCCGCTGATGGCGGCGCGTGGGGTGGATCATTCGGTTCCTTTCGAAATGGTTGAGCTGAAAGGTGCCGATACACGCGTCATGTTCGTGAACGGACGCCGTCGGTTGAGACTGGTCAACTCTTAACTGCCATTGGCTTATTATAATCTTTATAATTTAAATTATTATAATAAGCTTTTTTTTTCCTTTGCATTGTCCTCACATCCAGAAGCAACAAGTATATGTAACTTAGAATTTGGTAAAACAGAACATGATTTAAAAGAGTGTCCGTGGAGTTTCTTGCACGTTCTTCTCCACAGAGATCTACGTTTTTTAACGTGCAAATAGCTTCCATGTTTTTGACTGACCGACCTTGACGTTTCAAACAAAAGTGCCTGTAAATGGTTTATTTGAAATAAAATGCTTTGAATGAATCCAGTTTGATTGAAAGCCGACCCCAATATAGTTGGGAAAAGACTAGGCAGATGATGATGACATACAATCTAATGATATATTGTGTGATCACAAATCTGCTTGACAAGCGTGAGAATTTATTAGAGTACCTAATATGCTTCAGTAATTATTCATTGCAGCCGTCTAGTAGCGTGTTGCCGGTCCAATGGTGATAACATCAGAAAGTTGTTTTATTAAAAACTTGCAGCTTACTAAACTGCACGGTGCACCATTTTAAAATATCAATCCTATTTAAGTCCATTGAGCTTCCAGTCCAGATCACCTGTTGCAGTGAATCTTGTGAAAGGTCAGCCTTGGTGATGTGTTATGGCGTTATTATGTCATAATGAATATTTGTTCGAGAGAGAGAGAGAGAGAGAAGGACCTTAACATGCCTGGCAGCACCATTCCTATTCGACTTGGATTATGAGAGTATGAATACTTTATAATAAAGCCCTTCCAGTATCCAAATAAACTGAAGATAAACTAACTTCTGTTTACCTTGTATAGGTATACCAAAATCAGCAATAGAATTCTAAATATTCTTGTCTGTCTAATAAGTAGATAACTCATATATCTATATCAGTATTTTAATTTAATACTATGTCTGTAATTTGTAGATCTTTGGCAGTCGTTACGGATAGGCAAAAGCCTGTAAATCTGACTCCAGTCTTGCCATGAAGTACCGTGTTACCCAGTTAATGGGCTGTGGAGGTCTGGTAGGCAGTCGCTCCACGTAAAATACTGGTATTCAGCTAAATCCGGCTTGACTGGAAGCCGACCCCAATATAATTGGGAAAATGCTAGGCAGGTGATGACTATGTCTATACATACTGATAATCAGAGGATAGACGTGGTTGCCTGCCATTTTATCCTTACATTTTACATTCCACTCGATGCGACTGCAACAGCAAAAATTGAGGTTTTGTAGGATGTTACATTTGCATTCGTCTCTATATATGTATTATGTCAACCGTACAATAATAAACAATTGCTGGCACCTCATTCATCAAAATCGGTACAGTAATCAACCTGCTACGGTGGAACATACATACATAAAATACTAAATTCATAACTAATCCTTGCTAGAGACTTGCTAGATAAATGTTTAACCCTCCAGCAAAGGGCTTCCGCAATGGATAAGATTAAAGAAGAAAATCAGCATGGAATACTTCCATATTTTGAATACAGTTCCAAATTAACGACCCTTACAGCCCAGTCGCCAACTGTTTCACAGACCAGAAAATATCCGCTAATTTTGGGCAGTGCTCCGCGGCGCACTGCAGTGTATAGATAAGAATGTGATGCATTAGGGGCGCGGTGTTACAAAGTAAATAGTGGCCGCTATCACTGCTTCGCTCTCAACTGCCCGACTGCAGGCGAGATGGCTATGGGGAGTTACGAGGTGCAGTGTTTTAGCCAGCATTTGTGGCCGAAAGGGTAGGAAATATTTTTAAAACAAGCTTTTACTCGTAGAAGAAGAACAGTAGCATGACCGCCTTAGATGAAAAAATTGTCATCGGAACTGAATCGACATGGATAACAATTCTGTAATAGAAGATGCGGTCAAGAGAATGATGACGACGTTTGACGTTTGTGGGTGACGAATAATTCGCGGCACACGCGTTTCCGAGAAATTTTACGTGATAATCAAGTCGCTAGTTACGCTGAATGTGAAATGTAAATTTCATGAATGTGGCATTTTTAAATTTTGTAGGTACAACAAATCCCGTTTTTTCCCCGTTCCTGTAAGAAAATCGGAAAATCATCTCTTAGTGCTCCCCTACACTCCCCAAGGAACCTACTTGTCAAATTTTAGCTTTATACGACCAGTAATTTCGGCTGTGCATTGTATGTCAATCACTCAGTCACTCATTCTTATTTTCTGAGAGAAGGTGAGGTTATATTACTTAGAGAGATGGTGCAATCGAATTTATCTTTTCCAGAAATGCATGTACCTATCACGTCCTTTTACTAAACTTTTCGCAAAACAAAATTGTTTACCAATAACACAATCAGTAAGAAAATCAAACACCGTAAGGACTGGACCAGACACAACAAATGAACTCAAACAAAACCTAACACTTCACAGATATCGTTTTGCTCTCTCACCGACTTCACAGATATCGTTTCACTCTCGCACATCAAAATAGCCCCCGCAATATTTCGTCTACAACTCGTCTAGACTACGTTTCGTTTAGCCAATGATCGCGGCGGAATGCGCGCTTTGTTTCAACATTGATTCATTCCATTTTGTTACGTTCCTGAACTGTTTCACTGTGTAATAAGTGGTTTTATTATTTTTGAATATTTTGGGAACGTTTGTTACTCTTCTTGTGATAGTTTATTTTTTTTTTTTGTTTTGTGAAAGATTTTTTGAAATGTAATTTTATTGTATTAAGAGTAACCAATTCTATTCTAAGGTTTAATTTCCAGAAACTGAAATGGTTACTCCATTTCCTTTTTTTATAACTATGTTCATTCTAAGAATAGATTTTAATGCACTTTTGTTAGGTAAAAAAACTAGGATGCCAGAAATTCTATAATTTTAATTTGATTCTACCACTGACATCAAAAATAATTCCGATCATTAAAAATATCACCTTAAATATTTAAATAAGACCCCACCTAACCAGTCCCTTGTAAAGAAGGGTATTTACCGCGCCAAACAATTATTCACTAATAAACAGCAAAAAAAATCCAACTTTTTTTTTTTGCCCCCTCATAAAAGCACAGCACACTTCCCTATTATTTTACCCCGCTCGCGTGTCCTATGTTCGTGTAATACGACACTTTAGCCCCAGGCTAACTAGTTTAAGTACAAGAAGGACCGGTACACCGTCACAAAGTAATCTTTGGCATCGATCATTCACAAAGCGAAAGGTGAGAGTTTATAGCAAGCGGCTCGTTATGTCACTTCCGTGTTGATGGTGAGGGTCCATGGAAGTGCCGTGACGTCATTTTAGTTACGGAGTGGATTTTTTTATCTAAAGCCAGAGAAGTAATGAATGAGACGATAAGTTACAAGCTCTGGTTCATGGGGTCAGTCTGAAGGAAACGCCTGTCAATTATATTTGCGTTAACAACGGAAACTCCGTTGTTAACGGACAGGTACCCTAAGGCGTCTGAGAATGTCGGTTGAACGAACATGTTGAATTCTCGACTTGGTTTTCTATTTTACAACGGAAACTCCGTTGTTAACGCAAATAACGTAAAAAATAATAAGCCGCAATATTGTCTATTTAAACGATTCGAGGTGAAGTCGAGTTGGAAAAAAATACTTGGAACATAGGGGTCATACACAGTTTCAACCAATTCTTATTAAATTGGCAATTGGTGGTTACGATAAATGTATTTTTTTTTCTTAAGAGCCTAATGAAATAAAAAAAAATCCTTAATTAGGCGTACAATGGTGAAAAAACATCAATTCAATTACATTTAGTAAAACAAGCTCAGTTTTTCATTATCATTATTATTTATAGTATAGACGCCATTGTCTGTCAACAAAGGTCAACAAACTCAAAGAAATCCAATCCAACATTTCGTCAAGAACTCCAATTTAATCAACAAACAAAAGTCTGTCTTTTTTACTTACCAACTTTCAATTTAATCAAATAGTCACATCACAGACATTGTCTTTTTACTTCGAAATACTCTCTGAAATCTAATTGACAGATATAAATCTCTCCTTTATTTTTCGGTCTAATTTGTTCGGCTTATACATAATAGTTCAAGATCCCAGAGCCTGCAGACGTTACTCAGCACGTACTCTCAGTAACAAAATGTGTGGGAAATTGAGTAGTAGGGTCTGTGACCATTATTATCTAACCCACTTGACTATTAGCGAATAATAGTCAAGTGGGTTAGATAATGTTGGTCACGTATGTACGTTTTAGAGATAAAAAAGAGGGATAGAGTAGTGTTGGTATGTATTATGAAGGTACACGTTACTGCTAGCTTGGGCCGAATTACATGTTTAGGGTTCCGTACCCGAAGGGACCAACGGAACCCTGTTACTAAGCTTTCGCTGTCCGTCCGTCCGTCTGTTTGTCAGTGGGCTGTATCTCAAAAACTGTAATGGGTAGAGAGTTGAAATTTTCACAGAGTCTATTGCCGCTATTAAAAAAATAGGAAAAATAAATTAAATTAAAATTAAACTTCAAATTAAAATACAAGAAACTTTTATGGACGGGGAACCCTTCTTGTGTGAGTCCAACTGGCACTTGGCCGGTTTGTTTTTTATACTAATACATGAAATTGAATATATTACCCACACATTTTGTTACTGAGAAAATAAGTAACGTCTGAGAGCTCCGGGATCTTACTCTATAACTTTACATTAGACTGAAAATAGAAAACCAACTTGAGAATTCAACATGTTCGTTCAACCGACATTCTCAGACGCCTTAGGGTGCCAGTCCATTACAGCGGAGCGGAGAAACGAAGAATTATAAACCAATCATGTCAGTCAAAATGTCAGTGAGTCTCGTGGTGCGAAGATTTTATGCACTTTCATTGGTTAAAATTTCTCCGTTTCTTCGTCCCGCTGTAATGGAAAGGCACCTTAAAACTGTCCTGTCCGTAACGAGGGTAGGTTCACACGATACCTGCTTGTTGTGAATTAAGAGGTGTAAACTGAGGCACGAAATACTCTGGGCATAATTATTTGCACAAAACGTTGCCTAATTGCATGCTCTGTTGGCGACACTTCCGAGGGTACGTGACGGGCTCATAAGGGTCGGGATATGGTGGGAATAGCGGATGACGTGAATGGAGATTTTGGAGTGAATTTATTGTGTCCGTGATATGAGGAGGCTTAAGCGTTAGGATGATGTGATGAATATTATATAGGTATGCAGGTTTTATTCAATTAGATAAGTGAATATAATAATAATAATATAAACAACCACACGTCCTGATTGACCATCTAATCACGTGGGGGGCGGACACACGGACGAGAAATTACCGGCGTGGCTAACGTGGCTCTGGATACCCATACAAAATGGAGACTCGTTCAAAAAGAAAACGATTAGGACCGCTGCCCGGGGGCGATCGCCGGGGCGCACCTGGAGCTGACGCTGGGTGTCTCAGCATGCGAACCGTCAGCGGTGAGGAGTTGAACAGGCGGGCTCCCACCGACAAAGATATTACAGCCGAAATCAGTGACGATGGTGACAGACTTACTAACAGGACAGACACCCCTGTAGATCCGTACAGTCCCAGTACAGTGTCATACACACCTAGAACATCATCGCCATCGATATCATCATCACATTCCGTACCATCGTCACCACCCATTAGTAGTTTAAATACAGTTCCACAAACACCGGCTTTGAATGTTGCGCGGGAGGTATCTACCTTCCTACCCGTGTCCACCAAGGCTGGAAAACCGGACCCTGGAACCTGGAGTTCGCATGAGATGGAGTAAAGAAGTAAATCTATTTATCATGCGAACATACTTATACATAACTAAGCTAGAGACCGATATGACCACCTACAGACAACAACTTCATGCACTTTTTACATTATAATATCCAGAAATTACAGTTACAGAACAAAGAATCGCAGATCAGAGAAAAATTATAGTTAGAAATAAACTTGTATCTCAAGAAGTTATAGATCAATTAAAAGAAGAAGTGCGAATACAATTATTACAGGAAGAGTCAGTAAACTTTACTTTCTCTCAAAATATAAACGAAAATACTCTTCAAGAACAACCACTAGCGCCCACTCAATCACAACTTACCTATACCCAATCTCAACCATACCACCAATCGCAGCCGTTTACGCAAACATCACATACATCCACACAAACCGAATATTTAACTTTAACGCTAGAAAATGACATTGAAACCTTAGCCTTTGGAGAGCAAAATCTTACGACTGATACTCATATTCAAGAAATACATGACAAATTTAGAAGCACATTATCACAATACTCTGGAATGGACCCAGCAGTGCGACCAAAACTACCCAAACTTAAGTACACTCCTAACTTATTTCGTTTAGTAAACTTATTTAATGAAAAAATACTCATACAGTTTATTTCTGAAGATGCACATCTTTTAGACATACATTTACTTATATATTGCACAGCGGTAGTTATATCTGAAGAGCTCAACTTTAAAATCACAAACCACACGCGAAACACAATCTAACCAGTCAAAACACAGAACCAGCGTGGCAACAAAGGTTAGAAAAAGACATTGAAAAGTTAAGAGCAGATTGTGGCAGGCTCACACAATATATCAACGGGAGCAGATCAAATAAAGTAGTAAGGAGAGTTGAAGCTATATTTAAAAACACTTTTACACACACTCGACATGAAAATAGCAACAGAAAACCAGAAGAATTTTTAGACACAGTAAAACAAAAGCTCGCACTTAAAGTTCATAGACTTAGGAGATATAAAAAAGCTCAACAACGCAAAAATGATAATGCCATATTTTCCACAAGCGAAAAAATATTTTATAGAAACCTTAGCAAACCACACACCAACACAACTGACAAGAATAGTTCCAACACACCTGACCAACCGACAAAACAGCAACTAGAAACATACTGATCTAGTATTTGGGAAGAGCAAACACATCACAATGACGAAGCAGCTTGGATAGCAGAAGAAGGTGCAAAGTGGAGAAGTATTGACGTAATGGAGTTTGTAGAGGTAACAGAATCAGACATTTCACACATAACCGCTAGACTACATAACTGGAAATCACCTGGTATAGATAAAATACACAATTTTTGGTACAAAAAGTTAACTTACTTACATAAGTATTTGGCAAAAAAAATTACAGACTTCATATTAGGAAAACAACACACACCTGACTTTATTGCAACAGGAATTACTTACATGCTCCCTAAATCTAAAAAATCATCTCAGCCTCCCAGTACAGACCAACAACTTGTTTACCTACCATATACAAAATATTAACTTCTGCAATAACAAGAAAAATTAACTTGCATATCATACACAACAATATAATAGCGGAGGAACAGAGGGGTTGCAGACAGGGCCACATGGGGTGCAAGGAACAACTAATTATCGATTCCACTATACATAAACACGCCACTTCAAAGAACAGAAACCTCCATTGTACCTATATCGATTACAAGAAAGCTTTCGACAGTGTACCACATTCCTGGTTATAAATTTTTTTGAGATTTATAGAATAAACCCAAAAATAATTGATTTCTTGCGCCGTATTATGCTACAGTGGAAAACTACTTTACAAATAAATTACAACGACCACATCATCACAACGCGACAAATATCCATTAAGAAAGGTATCTACCAAGGTGATTCTGTAAGCCCTATATGGTTCTGCCTCGCCCTAAATCCTTTGTCTCATTTGCTTCAGAGGTGTAGAGCCGGATATTGTCTTAGGCACACTAGTGCCTAAGACAATATCCGGCTCTCTCAGAGGAAACAACAATATCACATCTAATTTACATGGACGACATCAAATTGTACGCAAAAACAGAAAAGGATATGAATAAATTAGTAGACGTTACAGCAGAATTCAGTACAGATATTAATATGCAATTTGGTTTTGATAAATGTAAAACACTACACATTGTTAGAGGTAAGGTACAGCCCGGAGACTATGTAGTGAACAACACCGACACTATAAAAGCAATGGATCCGACAGACTTATATAAATACTTAGGGTACGCACAATTAAAAGGCCTCGATCACGTAAGAATCAAAAATACACTAACTACAGAGTACAAAAGAAGACTTAATGCCATCTGCAAAAGCCAACTTTCTAGTAAACACCTCATTAAAGCCATAAACACATTCGCTATTCCCGTACTAACGTACTCATTCGGAGTTATAAAATGGACCAAAACAGATATAGAACAGTTAGAACGAACTACACGAACAACACTCACAAAACACAATAATTTACATCCTAAATCAGCCATAGAAAGATTGTCAAACGACAACATGGAGGGAGAGGCCTTATAGACATCCAGCACCTTTGGCGGAAGCAAGTCTATCGATTAAAAACATTCTTTCACACAAAATCTCACACTAGTAACATTCATAAAGCCAAAGTAACAAATGATCTCTACTATACTCCACTTAATTTAAATAGTCAGATAGAGTCAGAAAGCAATATCAATGAAGATCCGCAGATATAAAAAATTGAAGATTGGAAGAAGAAAGTGCTCCACGGACGGCACCCTCATGATTTAGAACAATGTCACATAAATAAATTAGCATCCAATAAATGGCTCAAAATAGGTAACTTATTCCCAGAAACTGAAGGATTTATCATGGCTATTCAAGATCAGATAATTAACACAAAAATTACAGAAAGTTTATAATTAAAGACCCTACAGTTACAAATGATAAATGCCGCAAATGTCACATCCAGTCAGAAACCATTCAGCATATTACTGGCGCCTGCACAACACTTACGCAAACCGACTACACTCATAGACATAACCAGATAGCAAACGTAATCCACCAAAAATTTGCTGTCAAACACGGACTCATAAAAAGCTCTAACACCCCTTATTACAATTATGCTCCACAAACCATTCTAGAAAATATTACACATAAGCTTTACTACGACCGCGCCATTCTCACCGACAAGACCATTCACTATAATAGACCAGATATAACATTACAGGATAAAATAAATAAAATTACTTACTTAATAGACATCGCAGTCCCCAACACACACAACATACAAAAAACAATCTCTGAAAAGAAAAGTAAATATGCAGAACTCAAAGATGAAGTTACGAGAATCTGGCGACAAGAAAAGGTATATATAGTTCCTATAGTCCTTTCTACCACAGGCGTTATCCCTAACTATCTCCTTCACAGTTTTAAATTATTAGACCTTAAAGAAACCCTCTACATAACATTGCAAAAGGCTGCGATTTTAAACACATGTAGAATTGTCAGAAAATTCATGCAGATAGAAAAAAACGAAGTAGGACCTCATCAAACAACACGTTAAAGAACACATATATATATTTTATAGGTTCCACCCCAGGCTGGTATGCAGTACGAGATAAGGGACTGGCAAAGACTCTGGTATACTAGAAGCATTATATTACGATCAGCAGAATGCCTTAGCTCCTTGAAGATATATATCAGTTTCCTGATCCGGGTGCATAAGGCTTCTACATGGGATTGCCAGCTTAGTCAATGAAAACCCCTAGATATTTTATATCAGGAACTAGAGTTAGGGGTGGACAGTTGCAGCCATTATTACTTCCTACGCAAGTATGAGCTATAACTAATCCTGATTCTGGGGGTGGAGTAGTAGTGTTAGGTAAAGAAAAGCGAATAATTTTTGTTTTTGAGATATTGAGGGTCAAAAGATTTACTGAGAGCCATTCCATTACTAATCGAAGCGCGCATTCAGCTCTTTGTTTTGCTTTTATCCAATCGACATCGTAAACTATCAAAGCAGTGTCATCGGCATAAGTAAATATGTCACAATTTGGGATCTGGGCTTGACACAGTTCGTTTATATATAGAAGGAAGAGTGTGGGCCCAAGTATGCTTCCCTGTGGGACACCGAAATTAATAATTTTATGATCACTCGTTAGAGAGTCGATCTTTACACATTGCGTACGATTGGATAAATTATCTTTAAAGATGTTCAACGAAGATCCACGCACTCCTGTTTACTCAAGCTTCGCGACAAGAGTGGGAACAGATACCGTGTCGAACGCTTTGGATAGATCAAGAAAAATGCCGTAGCATTTCATTTTCCATCCATTTTGTCTACCAGAGTTTTTGTAACGTCAACAATGGCATCCTCCGTTGATATACCAGATCTGAAACCATACTGATTACTCGCAATGATCTTATGTTTATTCAGGAAGTTTATCAGACAATTGCTGAGGATTCTTTCAAGGATCTTTGATAACGAGCTCAGTACGGAAATGGGCCGATAGTTGGTGACACTAGCCTTATCACGACCCTTGAAAATGGGATGCACAACAGTTTTTTTAAAAGCGTCAGGGAATACGCCGGAATCAATCGCTCGGTTACAGATGTGTGTTATGGGCACTGCCAAAATGAGACTGGACTGCTTGAGCAACTTACTTGGGATGTTGTCGTAACCTGTGGCGCAGTCACTACGTAGGGAGTCGATAAGGCTTTTCACATGATCAGCATCTACCGGCAATACAACGAGTGAGTTGCAACTAGTTAGACTCTCCGTTCTCACTTTGTCGCGGCTTATAAGAGGTGTTATGTTTGAGGCTAGAGTTTGCCCTATGTTGACGAAGAAACTATTGACATCATTTATTGAAGTTTTTGGATCGCTAGCAAGTTGAAGCAATTCTTTGGGGGGTTGCGGTTGGGAACATGATTGTATTTGTGATTTGTTTAATAGCCTTCCAAGTAGCTTTTGGATTATTTTTCGCCTTAAACAGCTCATTTTTATCATGATTTCGTTTAATTTTTTTTAATAATGTATTAAGGAAGTTACGATACCGCGTGTAGGTGACTTTGAGGATATCATTACTTGGATTTTTTGTTACTTTTTTATGCATTAAGTCTCTATTACGTATACAACGGACCAAGCCTTGTGACATCCATGGTTTGATAACACGGACCCTTCTTTGGATTCGTATACGCTGCGTGTGTTTCATTATGATTTCTTGCATCATAGTAATTAATAATTCAGCAGCCTGACCTGGATCTTGCTCATCCAAGACCGGAGAAAATTTCATTTTTTATTTCAGCATAATTATATCGATAGGATGTGTTGGTACTACTGTTTGCCATACTACCTTTGGTCTTTAGACACAAAATGACGGGAATGTGATCAGTTATGTGAGAATCCAGTAATATGACACGAGCTGTTCTCCTTGTTTTTAATAGAACATGGTCTAAACAGTTCCCAACCCTCGTTGGCCGTAAGTGAGCAGGGAGTAGACCCAGTGAGGCGGTCATGGTAAGATAATCGTTTGCATGCTGATCATTGTTGTTCGGTTTTATGTCTATATTCAAGTCTCCAATGAGAACTATGTTATCATAATGTTTCAGGGTATTTATAAGACTACTGAGACTGTGATAGAATTTTAATGAAGAGTCATTGTTTTTTAATGAAGAGTCATTGTTTTTTAATGAAGAGTCATTGTTTTTTGATAAGAGCCAACAGACATTTTGCCGATTTAATTTGAGTAGGTTTCTCATTTGGATTTTTAGAATCTTTCCGTATGAGAATTCTCCCATATGAGTTCCAGCAAGAAAAGTTGTTGGCTTTTGCAAATATCCGGGCATCGTAAAACAGCTTCTTCTTTGATGGTGTCAAATGCTCATCAACATAAATTGGTTTCTTTTCTCCATGTACGCCGTTCGAATGGGAGTTCAGCTTGTCAGCTACTGGGCGTTCTTTGTTATAGCGCCGCACACTGAATAGAAACTCATTTCTTTTCGGAACTGATATAAATTCTGCCACAATGGGTCTAGGAATTCCGGACGTTCCTGGTAGTCGATAGAGATCACGTAAACTTGACGCCTGTATTTCCACGTTCGCAACTTTTCCCACGACTGACACCATGGTTAAAAGATCCTCTGAACTCTCATTAGCTTTTTGCGGAATGTTTCTGAATTCAAGAGTAGCTGGTCGCGATTGAAGCTGCAGATCCTGGATATATTGTTCTAGCTGATAAAAACGATCGTCACTTTCTTTGTAATAGGTATTTTTCAAGACTAGGTAACTGTAATTTTTGCCTGAGTTATAATCTCCTCATTACTTGAAGTCTAATGGCCCCACACACCCTACTGTCAGAGTCTCTAAACCACCTCAAGGGCGTCTGACATGGTTTATTTGACGAAAAATTGATCGAAAGAAAAAACCGACCAAGTGCGAGTCGGACTCTCAGTGGTTCTTGAGATACAGCCCGCTGTCCGACAGACGGACGGATAGACAGACAGCGGAGGCATAGTAATTGGGTTTCGTTGGTTATTTTCGGAAATGGAATCCTTAAATGGAAAATTATTCTGGACATGTAACTAATTTGATAGCAAGAGAGCACGCATAAAATAGTTGAACATAGTTTCTTTAAACGCCATTTTCTGATTGGAACATTCTCTCTAATTTTTTTTCGAAATCTCGTAGTTCTTAACGAATACTACCTTCTAAACTCTGTTAATTAATTTCCAATATTTAGGACACTACTTTGTATGGAACCATTTTTTTAAGGAAGGGAAATCATCATTTATATGACTCCTCCCACTCTGGGTGAAGCTGAAAGTAGTGTGTCAGACACTACCATCAGCTTCACCTACCTATCACCTATCATCATCTGCCTATATTGGGGTCGGCTTCCAGCCAAGCCGGATTTAGCTGAATGCCAGTATTTTACGAGGAGCGGCTGCCTACCAGACCTCCACAACCCATTAACTGGACCATAGGCTTAACGTGCTTTCAGAGGCACGGAGGAAACTCGGTAAGTTAAGATAGTCACCCATCCATAGACCAACCTTGGCAAGCGTTGCTTAACCTTGAAGATCGACCCGTGCGGCTGTTATTATCTAGCCATGAGCTCCTCAAGGGAGTGTCAGACTCGTGCTGGCTAAAACCCATCCGTTTCCTCCTAATACCCTTTGCGTTCCAGTTCCAGGGCCACAGTGACTCATCCGAACAAATGCCGCAACTTTGTATAGACCGTACCGTGAAAATTTAACGATCTTTAGGGCTTGAGAAATATGTCTAGAATTTATCGCTCATCCTGACCCGCTACCTCTCCCGCCAATCGCTCAACCAAGCACCTCTACCTAGCTTTTACGTTCAAGTTTATGGGACGTTATGAAACACCGCTCCGCCGGGACAATGTAGCAAAACAATTTGGCGCGATAGTTTTGACACTTTCATACTTTGTTAACAAGTATTATGTTACCTGTGTCGCGAATTATGTGAGAAGTTTTGTGTTTTATACTGTGTAATTGCTGTATTATTAGTTGGGGTACTTTCGTTGGAAAGACTAAGTTTTTATGACCTTTATCTATGGTTGGTATAAATCTAAAGAGCTGGTTATTGTCACGAAACAATTATTTTCTCCCTCTAGCAGTGTTGTGTATGGACATTTTATTTTAAGTGCGCAATTTCCTACATTATCCCTTATTCTAGTTAATTAAATAATAATAGTAGTTAATAAGTTTACTGAGGAGCTCGTGGCTAAATAATAACAGCCGCACGGGTCGATCTTGAAGGTTAAGCAACGCTTGCCAAGGTTGAGCTTTGAATGGGTGATCATCTTAACATAACGAGTTTCCTGCTCGCCTCGGAAAGCACGTTAAGCCGCTGGTCCCGGCTGTCATTTGTACATCTTTGGCAGTTGTTACGGATTGTCAGAAGCCAGTAAATCTGACTCTACTCTTGCCAAGATGTACCGTGTTACCCAGTTAATGGATTGTGGAGGTCTGGTAGGCAGCCGCTCCACGTAAAACACTGGTATTCAGCTGAATCCAGTTTGACTGGAAGCCGACCCCAATGTAGTTGGGAAAAGGCTAGGCAGATGATGATGAGTTAGGAGTAGAGTAGTTAATAAGTTTAAGTGTAAGTTTAAACTTTTGGACAAGAGGACGTAACAGCTGCGAAAGGACCTCTTCTTATACAGACAAGGCACGAGCATATAAGCATGTTTGTTCAAGAAGGAATGGAGATTTTACTTAATTTTAAATATTTAAATAAACAACTAACACAGATTATATTCGATAAGTTTAAGAGCGTACCTCGTTTTATCTCTTGAAAAGCAAGAAGAATGCAATAAAACTATTTTGTTAAGAAATATCGTATTATATCATCTGTAATCACGTAATTGTATTTCTATATATCTAATAGGTTTTATTTATTTTTAAGCTAATTTATTATTATTATAATAATAGTCAAGTCACAACTATAATGGTTGTAACTAAACTTCTAGAATTATATTATCTTCGACTTCGTCTTATTTTGGACTCCTTCAACAATACTCTTTTGCTAAATGTGGAGGCGGGTACCTACCCGCCGCTGTCGACGTGATCTATGACGGAGTCAGGGTATAGCCGGCAGTTTCTGTGTTGTTACCTGAAAGTCACCGAAATTAAAAGAATAAGATATTGATTACAGTGCAGTCGTCTCGTATTGAAATAACATTGATTAAACCATGTTTTTTCTATTAGAAACATTGCCAGTTCTACACATACCCAAGGGTAAATATTCTGAATGTGTAACATCGTGCCCTTAGGCAGAAAAGTAAACAATTTTCCACACATTCCTCTTCACATCCTCGGTACTAAGGCTTTGAAAGATTTATAGATATAAGAGTTGACGCGGTGTCATTGGGCCGAAGAGCAATAAATGTGAGAGCAACAGGGACGCCATTTTCTTTAAGAGATTGAAGGTTGAATAGGTTTTGTTTACTTTTAAAGCAGAACTATTAGTCTTAGTATAAGGCTGTGTTGTAGTAGACGAATACAATCCATTAGATGACTAAATAATCTATACTAATATATAAAGCTGAAGAGTTTGTTTGAAAGAAAGAAAAAGCGTTTATTTGCGCCAAGCATGACGCATACCAAAAAAAAAAAAAAATATAAAAGTTGGGAAGATATGCGTCACATTCGCGCAAAATGGCCATCGCTTACTTAAACGCGAAAATCTCAGGAACTACTGGTCCGATTTGAAAAATTATTTCAGTGTTAGATAGCCCATTTATTGAGAAAGGCTATAAGCTATATTGTTACGCGCCAGAATTAATGCTGGGTACATATCGACATTTACGTACATGTGGCGCCGTCTAGTATCGAATAGCGGAATTACTGAGGTCAAGATGTTTCCAGAATTTTCTATGCTAGAACATTCTCGATGTTTCAAAACCAGGTCAGTCGGGACCGGTATGTACCCGAACTTTCCATACTAGAAGGTTCTAGAAATAACTGTCACCGGCATAATAGGTCTTTACCTATGAAATTGCCGTTTTGTATGAAAAAATTTAAACGATTTTTTTTTATGTATTTTTATTTGTATTAATCGAAGTAATCACCCATGCAATCAATGCATCTTTGCCAACGCAGTGGCAGTTTATTGATGCCCTTCTTAAAGAAATCAGCTGGACGGGAGGCAACAAATTCTTCAAAGGCATTTTGTACTGCCTCTCGGGTATTGAATTTTTTTCCCGCCAAGAAGTTATCCAAATTCTGGAAAAAGTAGTAGTCTGTAGGCGCAAGGTCTGGTGAGTAGGGCGGATGACGGAGAGCTTCCAACCCCAGTTCTTGCAACTTGGAGACCGTCTGTTGTGCAGTATGAGGTCGCGCGTTGTCGTGCAGGAGCAGCGGAGACGAGCGATTGACCAATGCTGGTTGGAGATGTGCCAGCTTCTCCATCATTGTGTTCAGTTCTTCACAGTACACATCTGCAGTAATGCTCACCCCGTTTGGTAAGAAGCTGTGATGAATCACACCGGCGCTAGACCACCAAAAGTGACCATCACTTTTCTAGGGGTTAGTTTTCGTTTAGGGCATTGTTTAGGTGCTGAACCAGGATCCAACCAACTTGCTGAGCGCTTGCGGTTATCAAACAGAATCCATTTTTCATCGCAGGTAACAATGCGGTTCAAAATTCCTTCATTTGTGTGTCTGTTGAGCAGTGCAAGGCACGTCTCGACGCGTACTTCGCGCTGGTGATCATTGAGTTCGTGGGGCACCCATTTGTCAAGCTTTTTTACCTTGCCAATTTGACGCAAATGGACCAATATTGTTTTGACGCTAACGTCGAAAGCTGCTGCTAATTCAGCCGTAGATTGTATATCATCAGCTTCCACAATCGCCTTTAATTCGTCATTGTCGACCAAAGTCTTCGGACGAACGCGAGTTCATTTTTCAGGTCGAAATTTCCAGAACGGAAGCGAGCAAACCAATAACAGGTGGTGCGTTGGTTTGTAGTGTTAGCTCCGTAAACGTCGTTGATGTTGCGTGCCGCTTGTGCCGCGTTGCTGCCACGACGGTATTCATATTCCATAATTACTCGAATTTTTAACGTATCCATGATGACGAAAAAGATTGAAATGCGATGAAAATGTAACACTAATCAATAAACAAATGACTACTTTTGGAAAAAAAAACATGTTTTTAAAATAAAATTAATTTGAAATTAGAATTCTTAGCCAAACAAAAATTATTTTGATTTGAAATGGCCAGTACTGCAGAACGGCAATTTCATAGGTAAAGACCTAATATAAAGGGCGGACATCCAGCGACTGGAGTCAGTAGGTATTGAATTGGCGATACAAGCGATAACTTCGGAAGCGATCTTCAACTGCGAATTAAGTGAAGTGAAGTATTCAGTAGTGCGATTGTGTGTTTTAATTAGTGTGTTTAAAGTGTTAATTACTGTTGTAAATTAAAATGTTATTTTTGGTGGTTCAATCGGCTATATTTATTGTAACGAACCCCAAGCTCGTAACGATATCATCACGCTAAGACCAATAGGAGCGGAGCAGTAATGAAAATTGTGACGCAGACGAAGTTGCGCAGGTCAACTAGTGTAAATATAAAGTGTATTTTCGAGGAGTCAAAAATAGGCTCTTTATAATTTGATACAACTAATGTTTTACAACGTGGCAATGCCGCCAGTCTTTTGGGCTCACTTCCAGTCGACAGCGATGTGGACGAATATTTTAACGCCATATTTTTGTTTGGAGTTAATATTTTTTGTTTTAAGTGTATATAGAATATTAATTTCTTTACCATTTGCAAATTAGAAGATTTGTTTACTAATTATAAATTTAGGATACTTTTTAGTAGTAGGTAGTGTAGGTACCCGGTTGTACGTACTCACATTGGCCAATATTGCTGGCATAAGGCAGTTTTACATTCACGTGAGTAACATTAATTTAATGACTTCAGAGTAATATTTTTGTTCAAAAATAATTCGTACTTTTCCAGCCTTCAAAATTTACGTCGATTTCAAGCAATAAAAATTAGTACTTAACTTTCTAAATGGTATTAGATTTTTATTGATCGTGTTTTGTACATAAACGACTCATTTCACAATACTCCACTTCTACAATGAATGTTAATATAAGTACGTATGTCTTATTTACGACTTTAACCAGAATGCCGACTCACAGCGTGTTATTTTGGTCTGTAGTACATCAACAAAAGTCCAGACATCATCAATCTAGATGTTTATGAGAAAAAACAAATAAACAATAATAAAACCGCAGGCTGTGGACATATTTATTAAGTCCCAGATATATTCACGATACTGGCATGACATAATACAGGGTGAATACAATTGTTTAAGTTGAAGATTAAAAAATAAGTTCTTCTTGCCACAGCGCCATCTGTTGTCCAAAAATGAAACTTCTTTCCACGATATCTACGATCTTTGAATGGATGCAGGATGATCGTAATTGTGGAAGAAAACGAGAAAAGAAACAATCTTACCTAGGATTAAGCTAAGATTTGTTAGTAAATCTGTTTGTGCCTCAAAGTTCAGTTAGATTTTGTAAATGTGCTTGATCATCGCCAGTACAGTTACGCCTACAAGTTTTACTTGGAATAGGTACTTACATTTCCTGGACGTTTTACTGCCGAACTTCTCTTGTTAAACTTAATTCAGGTTGAAACTCACTTACCATCAAGAGATCACACGTTTGACCACTATGGTGAAACGTGTTGCTGTCAATATAAAAAAAACTGGCCAAGTATAAGTCAGACTCGCGTGCTAAGAGTTCCGAAACAATTTAAAAATGATGACGATACAAATACTTGACATTTAATTTACTATACAAAGACATTACATACATAAATTAATTTAAATAATAACATAATTTCATAATATTGATGACAAAAACAAATGAAATAACTGATATAATTTAATAAAAATGATGACAGAAACAAATTGAAATATCTGACATCATTTATCAAGACTACACACAGACATAATTATAATATATATACATAATTAATTTAAATAAATACATAATTTAATATTGGTGACGATAAAAATAAACAAAAATATTCAATAATAACAGGTTCGCCGTCCAGGCTCCAGAGTGGGAATGGTCCATAAGCCCAGTTATATTTTTATAAAAAGTCGGTGTCCTGACAAGTCCGCATTAAATACCTATGTAACTTTCTCCTCAAGTCCACAGTGTCAGATGGTTTAGAAATTGTACGGGCGAACATACCACATACGGTCTGTGGACTGATATGGAAGTCTCTCTACAGACCGTATGAGGTCTGTGGACAGTGAACCTGTTAATATAATTTAATAATAATGATGACGAAAATAAATAAAATATCTGATAGATATAATTTACCAATACATAGACATAACAATATAATAACATGCATAAATAATTTAATTAAAATATACATAGTACGTAATTTAAAAATAACGATGACAAAAATAAATTAAAGTATGGAACATAATTCACCACACAATACCTAATATACATATAAATCTATTAACATTTTAACCATCTAATTACCTGTAATAATAATTAATTAATTCCATGAATTGTTACTTAGTCTTCGTCCTCTCTCCTAACTTTGCTGTGCCCGATAGGGTCCATAATGATCTTGACAATATTTATACCACCTATATGTAAATAATATGGAATGCAATAAAATATTGAGTATTGAGTATTTAATTTCATGACACGTTATTTTAACACTACAGACTTTTTATAAGTTTACCTGTAATCTTTAAGAATGGAACTATAATCTGCATTTTTTTTTCAAAATTTTAAGCTCAGTAGTTTCGGATGTAAGGTCATTTTTTATCTAATTTCTTGAACAACTTCAAAACCATTTATTTTAAAATTATGAAAAAAATATACTATAAGTAAAATTCTAACAGAAAGTCCTTTCATTTGATATGTCACACTCATATCATACAGTTTGAAATACTTTTTTAAACTTTCTAGTATGACCCCCAAAAGTGACTCCGATATTAAAAATTTACTTATTTACGTAACGTGTCCATGTTTGGGCCACAAAAGTCCATATGTGTACCAAATTTCAACAGAATCAGTCCAGAAGATCCGGAGAAAACTGGCTGTGACAGGAGGACAGACAGACACCTAAGTGATCCTATAAGGGTTCCATTTTTCGGATGTTCGGAACCCTAAAATAACTCATCCTGTATAGAGGTAGAAACCTACTAGATTTATTTATGGGTTTTAATAATATTGTGCTGATACTAGATATTATTTATTTTAGGGCTTTGTCAAACTTTATTACAGGGAAGTAATAAACGGTTTGTTTGTCCCCCAATATAAGGAAGAATATTTATCAACTATCACGAAATAGCTAAAATTGGATTGCATATTGATTAATCAACTAGCTTTTAACCCGCGACTTCCTATATGCATATTCCGTTTTTTTTTCCGTTACCGTAGGAATTTCGGTAAATCCCCTCTTAATGCTCCCCTACATTCCCCAAGAAACAGAAGTATGCCAATTTTTTTCGATCTTTGACGAGTAGTTTTGGCTGTGCGTTGTCTGTCAGTCAGTAACGGAAGAATTTTTATATTGATTTACAGAGGGTATGGCATGCGAATAGTCACAATTATATGGTACCAATACCTCTTATTAGCAAAAGGTTAAACACCGCTTCAATATATCACAAAATCATAATTTATTACAGTAGCAATTGCTGTATCATAACTTATTCGTAAATCAAAAGTTAAACCTAAATATTAAAGAACCCTTAAGAGACTTTTCTCCTAATATCAAAAAGTTTATTTACGAAACACAAACAAAATAAAAGAAACAAACGTTTTTCTTTTGCTGAACCTAAAGCGGGTTGGGACAAATAAAATATAAATAAAATACAGGGACCAGGTATAAAAGAAAGTCTCGCTCTAAGATACTGGAAAAGATTTTAAACCTCCTTAGGAAAAGGCCTCAAGTAAATACAGGACCAATAAAAAGTTAACAAGTAAAATACGAAGCAAATAAAAAAGATCTCCACAAGAGAACGCTAGGAGAATATAAAATTTCGTCCCATTTTCTTATGAAGCGTTTAATTTTATCAAAAGAAAAGATAAAAAAGATAAAAGTTATCCAGTCTGCCTTCGTGGATTGAATCTCGATAAGTTAAGCCTGATTGCCGTGGACTAAGACTCAATTTAACATTTAAGTAACAAATTTTATTGTCACTTTATTAAATTCTGATCAGCTAGCGATATCGAGCTTTACCTGAGTGACAAATCTCACAAAGTGAGCTTTGTTGCACACAACATAAAGGTCTTACGTGTGACGTAATTTGATACTCACCTCGGATTCCGCTGTCGAGACACGAAAATGTTGTTACTTTGCATGTTCGTCGCAAGCAGCGGGATTTAATAAACCTTCATTAAATCCTACATTCCACCCTGGACTCATCTGCTCTGCTGTAGTCAATTAATATCAATACTAGGTATAACTCCAGAAAGCCAAGGACTTTTCACTTCTAATCTATACAAATAACACCTTATATTATAACCCTATCGTTAGAATGTGTCGCCTTTACAATGAAATATCAAAAGACGTCAATAATAGTATAGACATCTTCGACGCTCTTGCTGTTGCTTTTAAAAGACTTTTTTGTGCTCTTTCTCTCTGTTAGCGTTAAACATTGCTTCTGTGACTAAGTTTTGCTGGTAACATTAATTATGTGTGTGGTTTCCTGCACATCCTCTATAAGCTGGGACTGTGTCGGAGAGCAGACGCGCTGCGTTTTGGTTAATGGTAAATATTGTAATTGTGTACTTTCCATTTCTTGTAAATATCTTATTATTATTATTTTTTTGTTTTTGTTTGCCATGTTGTGCGATTATGCTTTGGGTCATAATCAGGTCAAGACAACAAATACAAATACAAACAAACAAATTTGTTGTTACTTACAAATTTGTTTCTTACGATTGTAACCTGTTGTAATTGCCTTGTGAATAAATAAATTGACGGTAGTGTGGCCATAGCATAATGAAAAGTTTTATTTAACGCAAACAATAATCGATTAACTAATCATTAAATATTGTAAAACAAAGTCACTTTCTGCTTCTGTTTTTTCCTCCACTTATTACTTTTCTAAAACACGCAACGGATTTTGATACGGTTTCGACGATACAAGAGAAAGGTTCATGTGTAAATTGCACGTGTTTAGAATTGGAGCGGGTTGCCCGTGTATTATACAGTTCTTCATCATCATCATTTAAGCCAATTTCCGTCCAATGCTGAACGTAAGTCTCTCCCAATTTAATACAGTTACATCATCATCATAACAGCCGAAAGACCACTGCTAGAGGTAGGCCTCCCCCAAAGTGGGGGGGGGGGTTGCCATAATCGCCACGATTGGCAGGCGTGTTGGCGATCGCAGAACAGAATAAATTTCTCACCAGAGAATGGGCAGCAGCGTTCTCTGTATAACGCAACACACTGCGATACAGTTACATTATAATGTTTTAAATCTTTTTTTTTACTAATATATACACGGGCTTAATGGCTTGATGCTAGAAACCACTCTAATTAAATTAATGATTGCTTGTGCAGTAAGTGATCAACACAAGCTCTTACCCCAGCTTTAATGATCAATGACCGGAAAAGCCAGAATACGATAGAAATGGGTTCCAAGAACAAAACTCATTACACTAATGAGATATTTACTCCTTTTTCTGCGTCATTACAACTGAATGTAACGTGAGGTACCAGTGTAACTTGGCACGTGGGATTGGCGGAGCTGTGAGCTAATTTTCGTTTTCTCCCTTCCGTGAAAAGTAAGATATTACACAAGGAAGTGGCAAGAACTCAAGAACCACTAAAGAATCTCAAGAACTACTGAACCGATTTGAAAAATTCTTTCAGTGTTAGATAGCCCATTTATCGAGCTAAGACTAATAGGAGCGGAGCAGACGAAGTTGCTCGGGTCAACTAGTAAAATAGAAAGAAGCAAGGTAAAGTTTAGCAGTAAGAATTTTTTCGTAAATTTTTAAATAACCTAACATTTTCTGTATTGCGAGTTTCCTGACAGTTGATTTTACTCGTAATGCGTCGAATCCCGTTTAACTGTATTCTCTTCCCCTACCTTAAGAAGGACTAACATCATCATTTTTTTTGCCCTTTCTACGTGTTACTTGGGGTTGTAACAAAATATTTTCTTCTACCATTTTTCTCTTTAATCTTTTAGAAATTCTGTGCATTAGAGTGAAAAACTGAAACTCGTATAGGATCACTCGTGCGTCTGTCTGTCTATATGTCCGTGATAGTCAATCAGCTCCAAATCCCAATGTGCTTTTTTTCTAGGCTTTAATTTGACGCATCTTTTAATATTGTCTGTTTTTATCTGTTTATAAGCACCCAAGGTACTAGGGCGCCATATAATTAGATTGGCTGTTTGTTTGTCTGCGCAGACCACAGACGCACAACTTTTGTCCCGTTCCGCGTCCCGATCGCAAGTTGTTTCTTTCCGTAAACAACGTTACGTCGCGATGTGTTCCGTTTTGCACTGTCAACTTTGTTTGTGTTTTGTGGTCATTTGAATAAGAGCAATAAATATTTATGCAATTTTGAAAGTTGAGAAAAATATGTCGGCCCATTTTTTATTTTTGTTTGCAGAAGAGTTGGACGAGAAATATAGACAGTGTAAAAGGACAGCTGTGAAGGAAACTTTTAACCTTTAATTATTGTTCAGAATGAATATTCGGGTGGGGTGTGATTAAAGAGTATCATTTAAGTATATTGCTTCATATGGTAAAAATGGAAGCCAACCTAGTTGAGAAAAAGCTTTACAGATAATATACATACCGATGGACGACAAGTCATGTTTACCCATCCTTTTTTTTTGTTACGTTATTTTCTCTTTGGCGTTTTCTAGGTATTATTGGGGTTGGAGGGGACAGCCGTCCGTCCAATAATTATAACACAGCATATTCTATACGGAAACAATCCTCGCCGATACTACACAACCAAACTACGCTACACTACAAAAACACCAATCTAAACTAACTCCTATACAACAGCCCCAATATGAGCGGTCCATCGCGTGGGTCCCACGATCGTATATAACCGCTAGGACGTCGTAACTCTTTGTGATGGATTAGTGCTTTTCCGGCTTTTCAACGGACCCCCAAATGGACGGACCCTTGAGGGAGCAGCATCTGTTTACCCATTACTCTATGAACAGTTTTGGTTAGTGTGAAATGTTTGTTTAATATACATTTTGTGTGGGATAAGTGGTTTGTGGTAGAATGGAGATTGTCGATTCAATTCAAATTGGATTCATTTTTAACTTAATTTAATAAACAAGGGATGACTATTATGAAATAAAAGTGATTATTTATTAAACAGGGGGGCTAAAAAAGCCACTTTAGGAGAATTATCTAATACTAATATATAAAGCTGAAGAATTTGTTTGTTTGTTTGCTTGAACGCGCTAATCTCAGGAACTGGTCCGATTTGAAAAATTCTTTCAGTGTTGGATAGCCAATTTATCGAGGAAGGCTATAGGCTATATATCATAACGCTAAGGCCAATAGGAGCAGAGCAGTAATGAAAATTGTGACGCAGACGAAGTTGCGCGGAACAACTGGTATTAGAATAATTCTATTAATCATGCAGCAATCTATCAAATTTGATTTTCATCTTCATCGCTTACGAATAAGGTTCAAGGTTGATTGGGAAAATTTGACAGTGACGGGTAGCGTGATGTGTGCTTTCTGAGTCTGCTAAAGTTGCCTTTTTAGACCCGCTGGTTAGAAGTGACTTTTCTATACGTCAAATTAAACTAGGCGAGGGCGATGTTTCCTGGCTGCCTTTTCTTGAGAAGAAACACCAAAACTCTTAGAGGTCAGTCTCTTTCAAGGTCCATAGACTCCGTAAGGTCAAGAAAATGCGATACCTAACTTTTATTAAACTGCAAATTATGTTTATGCAAGCCTTTGGTGATCTAATACTGACTAGGTATGTGTAACTTTTAAGTTGATAACACTAAAAATGGATTTATCATATAAATTATTTCAAGTAACTAAGTACCAAAAACTTTATCACATTAACGAAACCTTAACTTAATCTGCTAAATCAGACAGGCAAACCGTACATCCATCTCAAACTCAAGATATATAAAATGATAGAAGACCCCCCCCCTCCCCACCCCGTAAACTCTTGCAATAAAACTTCCTTCAACGTCTATAAATTAAAGATATTGTTAAAAATTTAATCAGACTCTCGGAGTTAAAGTTTTAAACGGCGTAAATGAAATTACGTACCGCCCTTATCTTCTGCAAAGTTCTTTTGGATGGAATTTAATATAACCTTGGAGGAGTAAGAAGTTGCTATCTTCCCTCGATGGGGTTAGGTGTGAATTAATTTTATATTTAGGGATATTCATGTTATTCCGCTATCTTGTGTTATGGTTTTACTTTGGGGGAGTTTTGGTGTCAGTTTGTTGGGTTTCTGGATTTTCACAGTTGAAGTATGACTTGCGTTGTGGGCTTTTGTGCTGAGATGAAGTATTACAGCCGCAATCAGTTGTATGTTGTGTTTCAACAGGACTGTTACCATTACTGCTCAAAAGAAAACAGTTTGATAAATGTTTTATTTTTAGCTGAACACTGTCGAAAAATTGACAATTTTTTTTTTACACACTCTCAACTGATGGAAAGAGAAAACGTGGTTGGCTATGGAGCACGCTTGTCTAGAAGTAACCTATTCAATGTCGACCTAGGTTGTAGCTATTAGGAAACGTAGACTCCACCAGGGTATTATACTCCTTCCTTTCATGGCATGATTGAAAAACTTGGGTACATAAATATTGGGAATTCAAAAACCAGCCAAGTGTGCGTAGGCCTGCTGGGGCTGCGGACTTCGTTCGAAAGAGGCACCGTACCCTGGAACGCAAAGGGCTCTAGGAGGAACACGGATGGGTTTTAGTCAGTAAGAGTCTGACAGTCCCTTCTGCTTTACCCAAAGCAGGAGGAGTCATTTAATGATTTCCCATACTATAAAAAAGGACTCTCACCTAAAAAGTTTTTGTATTTAATATATATTTTTTTTGTTCTAACGGAAATAGAAATACACACTGTGAAAATTTCAACTCTCTACCTATTGCAGTTCTTGAGATACAGCCCGCTGACAGACAGATGAACGGTCAGCGGAGGTTTCGTTGGTTGCCCATTCGGTACGGAACCCTAAAAATACAAATACACTAAATATTTCACAAATCTAAAAATAAACCAACTCATAAACATCTACGTTGCAACAATAAAAGCAGTAAAGATAAACACATGATTGCACAAAGAACAAGAAGTATTTAAATTCCTATACAAGCGAAGCCAGACGGTCATATCGTCCACGTAATGTATTTGAGTGTTCCGGCCAGTTACTATGTCCTGGGTTCCGGACTACATGATTAGAGCTCAGTAGTTACTACCATAGAGTAAAGAAATTTGTACAGACCCACCGCTACCCACAAACGGCTAAACCCATAATGGTTCTTGCGTGTGAGAGAGAGACGGAGCTATAGAGGTACAGTGCACTTAGCACTATCACTTTAAACTGACTTCTTTAAAAAGGAGGAGGTTCTATGTTCGGCTGTATGCATTTTTTTATTTTTTTATGTATTTTCACCGATTTCTCTGCCATTTGTGGACCGATTTTAAAAATTATTTTTTTGTTCGAAGTGGTCTCATTGTCATCAAATCAGAATCTGATGATGGGATTTCATGAAAATCGAGGGAACCTCAAATTTTATATTGCTGAGCTGATGATGGAAGGTATAAGTCAGGATCTGACGATGGGATCCCATAAAAAATGTTTGTTCAGCAATATTTACACCAATTTTAAGCCAATTTGGATGATTCTTTTTTTGTTTGGAAGAATATTTTCCCGGACTGGTCCCATTTTTATTTGGTGAAGATCTGATGAAGAACTTCGGAGGTAGGCAACGGAACTTTTCAATCAATGATAGCAAATGAATCAAGATTTTTGAAATTGCATGTCTCTTGATTGTTTACACCAGTTCATAACATAACATCACGCCGCGCACCGGTACGCTGTGTTTGTGGTTTCACTGTTTAGTGGTACGCAGGTCCACTAAAAAATAATTTTAATTTCGGAAGTCGGTGTCAAAAAATAAAAAAAATACCAAAAACACTGACTTCCGAAATTAATGTTATTTTTTACTTTCTAGTGTTCAATTTTGGAAGTCGGTTTTATTTTTTTGTAAAAAAGTTTTTTTCCAATACGGTATTAACATGGCAATAATTCTTCATAGTAAGGCTCATCTCTAGGTTGTCAAAATTGATGATCGGATGCAGCTCATCATCATCATAATATCCCTCGTTATTCTCATATGTTTTAATGGGTTGTGGAGGTCTGGTAGGCAGCCGCTCCACTAAAATCCTCTTATTCTGCTAAATCCGGCTTCACTGGAAGCCGACCCCAATATAGTTGGCAAAATTCTAGCCTGATGGTGGTGGATTCTCATGTATGTTAGGGTCGGCTTCTAGCCAACCCAGACAGTCGCTGCAGCTGCATTTTGTATTTAATCATGTTGCTACATGCTCGGCTTTCAGTTTCATCATTTTTAGCCTATCAATGCCTACTTGATGAACGAAGGGTATGCCCAAGTATATAATATGTAGCTCGGTTTTCGACGAGTCAAATTCTACTGCTACCGTGTGAAGATCTGCCCTCCAATAAGCTTAAAGGCGTTGCACCCTATGTCTTCTAATGGATGGTCTTTAATTGTACGAACAAATACATCTGCCCCAATGGTACCTCCTAAAGGTCATTGTTGCTTTGGCTAATATACTTTGCAATGTTGACTGCGTAAACTTTTTTACTCATGGGACAGTTTTTAGCAACTTTATTTTTATAATATACTTTGTTAAGTTGTTTCCAGTTTGGATAGGACATTGCAGGCTTGTATCACTTGATTTTCTGATAAAAAGCTGATTCCTTGCTTTGGAAGGCACGTATAAGCCGGTGGTCTAAGCCGCCAAAACGGCGGTCGTCAAATAAACCATGTCAAAGGCCCTTGAGGTGGTTTAGAAACTCTGACACTAGGGTTTGTGGGGTCGTTAGATCTTACTGCCCACACGATAGAAGAATTCTTAGAGCAGCAATATCGCTTCTGTGAATTCTTACCCTCTTTGTTTCCACATACTATAGTTCGTACTAGAAATGTTTCACTCGTTACGTTTGTTTCAATTTATTTGTTGGTACTTTGGTAGCTACTGTTTAATGTGGCGAGGAATTTTTGAGCTTAATTGAGAGCGCATTGTAGACTTTATTGTGTACTTGGTTCTATTTCTGTGTGTCCTATGTTTATTACATATACGATTTAGCTTTTTGTTGCCTGCTAAGCTCTTGTTGCTATAAGTATATTTCTTTCTTTAGTACTTCTGCTTCTTAAGTTTTGGTCGTTATCAGTTTTTAACCGACTTCTTCAAAAAGGAGGTGGTTCTATGTTCGGTTGTATGTAACTTTATTTTTTTATGTATGTTCACCTATTTCTCCGCCAATTCTGGACCAATTTTATTTTATTTTGTTCGAAAGCCTATACTCCTGAGGTGGTCCCATTGTCAAGTCAGAATCTGATGACGGGATCTCATGAAAATCGAGGGAAACCCTCAAATTTTATAAGCACATACACTGTTTTTCATAAACTTTCTAACGCAATTCAGATATTTGTGCCTGGTAATTATCATTTCATGTTGCTGAGATGATGATGGAAGGTATAATCAGAATCTGATGATGGGATCCCATGAAAAATGTTTGTTCAGCGATATTTTTGCCAATTGTTATTTGACATCTATTTGTTAACAATGTATTTTTAAGAGCAAATTATGTCTGTAAAATAATGAGATCCTTTTAAGACCACTCGTGTCTGTCCGTCTGTAACAGCCAATTTACTCCGAATCTATTGTACTGTACCATATGATGTATTAAATAAAAAAGCTTATTGTGACGGTTTCAAATTTTTTTTTAATAATTTTAAATATATATTTTTAAAATTATTCCTATTTCACAAAAAATAAACAATAGAAAGATCCGGTTCGGGTTCTGGATTCTAGTAATTTTAAAATAGATATTTTTAAAATTATTCAAAAAAATATACGAAAAGTTACTAGGTATTTCCCTTTACGCCGAAAGTCATCATCATCATCTTTCTGCCCTAATTCCATGTTACTTGGGGTCGGCACAACACGTTTTTTTCTTCCATTCTGTCCAATCGCCAAAAGTACTGTACTTAAAATTAAAAAAGAACATGCGGATAATATTTATTCTTTACCTATAGATTCCAGTAAACCCTATATGAGGTCAATAGTTTTAAAGTAACACGTAGGTAAAAATATGATTAATTTGGAAACCCTTTGCACGAGAGCCCACTCTGCACTTGGCTAGTTTTTTATTCTAAAATTTTGAAGCTTATCTCAAGCTTAAGGTTAGAAAAAAATATATACAAAAACAAATACGAAGGAAGGCTAGTCATTTGAACCGTCGTGCTGGGAAATGCTGTGTTTCCGTCTATCACACCGAATGGTCGACACGCGATGTTACATACATTTCGTTAAATCTTGTGGAACTAATAATTTTAACATTGCCTGAATGAGAACGTACTACCAGGAAAAAATATCCTTTACCTACTCCTGGCCAGCCTCGAAAATTTGAAGCGTGATACATTAATAAACACCTTTTTTATTTTTTTTAAGGATGGCATATCTCTACCGTATGCTCCACCGTGTCCTCCGGGTGATCCTCGCAGTGTTGACACCCAGGCGTATCCTCCTGCTTTATTCGAAACAGGTACTTCCCGAAACAACCAGGTCCGGTAAGTACCTGCGTCAAGTGGAAGGTGTGGATGCCGTGGCGCCGCTCTCTTCAAAGAGGGGACTTATTGCCGCAGTTCTGGCGTGCTCAGCGCTGGGTTGCGACAGTCGTTGTCTCCATACTGCCATGAGATCGTGCCGGAGCTCCGTCCGTATTATTAAGTAGGATTATGCCGTTGATTCCCAAGGTGACAAAGATCTTAACTATCCCCTGAAAACGTGCTGTTGCTATAATTAAGTAGATATAATTTTTCAGACAGCATCTCTACCTTGAAAACTCACAAGTTCTGAAACATCGTTCAAAAATAGACCATCACAGACTCAAATAGGAAAGTTTAATTAATTTCTGACAACCGTACGCTTTTCATTTCATATGTTTAAGTTCAATGTTTTAATTGCTTGGTCGATAGATTAGCGGCTCAGGGTACTTTTTAAGCTATCAATATTTGTAGGGTTCCGTACTCAAAGGGTAACCAACGGAACCCTATTACTAAGCCTCCGCTGTCTATCCGTCCATCTTGCAATTGCCACCATAACAAAAAATAATAAACATTCAATTTCACCCACTTTGTACCCCATAACAGCAACACAACAGGTCTCTTAGTACAGAAACCAGTCTCGCACATAGATCACAACAATTATCGCTAACGTTTTGTTTGGTTTTTTATATTGTTTGTAAAATTCTATGTGAGAGAAGAACAATAAACTTTATTATTATTATTATATTATAATTAAATCGGTTATGTTGCCAAAGTCCACTATCAGAGAAAACAGGTCTTACGCCAGTTGTAAATATAAGTTAAGTACCTACATGTCTATTTTTATGCCATCATCAACCATTTTTTAATCGACTAGCAACCTGCCCCGGCTTTGCACAGGTGCAAATGTTTATTTAGCCCAAACTAACAAAGTGAACATCTAATTACCAGAGTCAATAATATTGTGATTCAGCTGAAATAATTAAAAAAGTGCAATAGACAACCTTCAAAGACGTCTGCACTCAGGTGTCTACCAGTTCGGGACATCTCTACCTCCGTTATAATTATTAGGTTGTGCGACTTACTTTTTAAAAAATAAAGTTAAATAGCGTGAACGGCAATTTTGCTCTAAATTAAATACTCAAGATTACGAACTTATTTATTAAGATAAGGATTACATATTAAAAAATATATAATCCTAAAAACACCATAATAATATACCACCATAATATTGGTAAAAACACCTTTGGAAATGCAGTAGTATTGTATATCAAAGGAGATTGCCCATCCTTCTATGGACCGCCGTTGCGCACAAAAATAAGTTGTGTGATAGCATAAATTGGACATAAAAGAGGGGAGATGTCATATTTTCCAAGGAAATAAAAATTAACTATTTATTTTGTAGGGTTTTTATTGTTTTTTGATTTTCTGTTCAAAAAACTTAGTTTTGTAGCTAACCTTCTACCAAAAAAGCAGTATTTTCCGTTTCTACGAACATGCTATGATAGTAGGTACGACCGTGCCTGTTTTAACTGGTAGGAACCTAGAGCTACTATCATCAGATCATGTAATGTAAGTCTTGGAAATATGTCCAAATATGGATGCTCAGCATCTATGGCTAGGAAAATGGATCTCCTTTTATTAATATTTTCATTTTGTATGTACGCACCCAAATGATTTATTGTATTCAATCTAGCTTTAGCTAATTCTAAGAATTGTTGAGCATCAGGCCGCCCGGTCCACAATCGGCGCATGGAACTTATTTAAAAGTGCGCATGCAATATTAGAGTCTAACATAAGGTGTGTCGATGCGCGGTTGAAGTATTTAACCACCCATCGACACATTGTTACACATCTAGATCGATTTGCCTATCCTGTGATAAACTGATTATGGCCTTCCAAAAGTGACTCAGGCATATACGCTTTATAGTCATGGATAGGCAATTCGCCAATTACATCTCTGAAACCCCTATCTAAAATAAAAAACATCCCCAGGCCTAAAATAATTTCTTAATACACTGGTTTCATTGCGAAATTCAGAGGACATAATGTCCGAATCACTTTCTGTTGCTGGGAATGGGCCAAATGATTGTAAAATGAATCCATCACAGCAGACAAACAAAAATGGTTTTAACAAATTAAGATATTTATGTAAGCTGTATGTTTGTTTATGGTATGAATAATAACTACTATTTTGCACGTAGACATAAGTACCATCACATATAACAACAATTGCTGGCTTGGTAGAAACTGGCATATCTGGGTTTCCAAATAAACCCTCTGGAATGATTTTATTTCTAGCTGCCACATCTTGTATTGACATGTGACCAAGTCCTAAATATAAGAGTACAAATGTATTACCCAAACAATGTCTTGATTTAGACATATATCTTTCTAAAGTGCTTCTAGGAAGTCGAAACAATGTTGATAAGCGTTCATTGCTTTCACCAGTTCTAAGTTTAACCAGGATTATACTTAAAGCCACACTAGAGCAAGGAGTTTCCAGTGCCAGCTGTGGTACATGTGATAATTACTGATAGAATCGTTCAGCATTGATCCCTAACCAATAATGACAGAGATGTGGATTCATTTCTCTAATATTAGAAAAGTCGTACTGTCTGCAAGTACCTCTATCCATAATAATTGACATCATGTCATCCATTTGGACCCCAGTAAAATTATTATAATGAAACTGTGATTCATCCCAATAACCAATACTAAGATGGTAACTGCATATTCGGGCACTAATTGGTATATACAATTTATGCTCTGACAATAACATTTCCTTTATAACAGATGGTACCAGCAAACGTTCTGTATTCCTACAATCAACAAAAATACAATGCAGTTATGATGCGGCTGTTCTTTTATAAATACGTGAGATTATTTTAGGGCAGTGTGCAACATTATGATCCTGATGCAATTGCTGAATAGGTTGTGGTGGTGGTGTAGGTATTGAGAAATCCCTTGAAGGCACAGAAGATTCTGATGCACTTTCCACTTCACGACTTGATGTAGCAACATCCATGTTCTCTTGTGTTGCAATGGCTTCTTCACGAACAAACTGCGTTTGCCTATCTTGATCATGATGAGTCTGTCTTCTCACACTTCTACAGGCATTCGTCCAACCACGTAAGCAAACTCTTTCTAGCCTGTGCACCCAAAAAAAAGAAAATTGATAGCTTTAACCTTACTAGAAAGGATTTCAAGCGTAACATTATACACCTAAAACAATTATGATATGTGGAATACAGGTCAAATACAAATGATCAAGTTGAAAATATCATGAGATGTTTTTGTACATTCTGAGAATTATTTTAATGAGGGAAGTGTACAAGTATACCTACTCAGTACCTGCTGAGTAGGTATGCACAACATTATGACATTTCCTTCAAGGCTATCAATTGATACTCTGTGTGTCTTAGCTCTTAATATGGAAGATCGACAGACAAAGCACACTTCTTGATGTCCATAAGCTCATTCAATTGTTGATCCAGCCAATAAGTTTAGAGATGCTCTTTCAAGTATTGTATAACATTCTTGACAAACAACATCCTCCACTGAAATCTAAAAATAAATATAAAAGATACATAAAACATTCTGTTTAGATATTGATCTTAGTACTAGTTTAATAAAAAATATACATTTTTGTCACAAATAGGCAAAACAAATACAAAATCAAATCAAAGTAAGAAAAGTAAGTACGACTTCTTTTTTTGTGGTGGTATCTCATCATGATACAATCATTAATTATTTGAATGAAACAGTTTCCAGTATCACCTGTGAAAGTTAAATGCACAATGTGCTAAAAGACTTGGACCCCATGTCTTGGGATAACTAGGATTTTTTCTTGTATCTATAGTATCAATATTACTTGCTTAGCTTTGCACGTATGTCTAAAAGTGTGCGGGTCTTGAGAAAAGTGCTAAAAATACAATAAAACATAACTCAATAAATAAGATTATACTGACCGTTGCTGGTGCAATCCAGGATCGTAAAATTCTAACCATTACATCCGTTGCTTCCCCGAATTGACGGGGTAAACGATAAACCAGAGAAAGGACACAGTTCACACAGCGTGACATTTTTAATACAATCGTTTTGATTTTCTGCACAGTCTCGGACCGTAGTCGCAAACAAATGTTCTAAACAATCCACACCAATAGCTCAGAAACAGTGCAATGGTCTTCAAAAAGATATCTTGTTCGTGGAATAACCCTGCAGGAATCCGAAGACTCAACTGGACACGTACTCGACGTAATAATAAGTTATTTGTTATCTTAACAAACTCAACAACTTATCAAGAAAAACAAAAATTCGTTGCCGCGCCGACACGATGCTATGTTTGACTTGACAGTGACTTGAGTTTTGATGACAGTTCACTTTTCATTTGCCCCTAGTAGTGTTACCAACAGTTAATCTAAATCACCCTGACCAAAACTGATTTTTTAACTAATGAAAGATTGTTAATTAGGAAAGAAATATTTTTTAATAATATTTATTACAAATAAAAATATGAATCACGCGGGAATATCTTATATTTGAAATATTTTTTAAAACAACATCTGCCACTACATATCAGTTTAAACCGATTACGGGGAAGTTCTTCAAGTTGTCAACACTGCTTTCACTTTAAGAAAGCCATTTTGACAATAATGCAATAAAATCGAATTAGTAACTATTAAGACACAAAATATAAACCCCACATACGATTTCGATCAAGATAAGTAAGAAAAGTTAAAAAAAGATTTCATAATTTATGACTTTGTTTTTGTTGCTACACTGTTTTCTTTTATAGCGATACTAGTTCTGGGCAATGGCCTTTGAATATCATAAAAATGGTTCTTGTGAGTCAACCATAAAAGATAGACATATGGTATCGGGACTTTTTCGTTAGTATTGATGTGATATCTAAAACTGTAGTACATTGTTTTGTTCTATCATCAACTTTTGTTCAACTTCTTGTTAATTGTTTCTAGTCTGAGCTAGAGTCAAGAGCAAACCCATCACAAATTAAAAAATAAATAGTTTTCGCAGAGCACGCGATGTTAAGATTTTTTTAGATATTTTTTCCTTCATTAATAAAATTCATATATCAGCCAATTTACACAAAACCTTAACAAATTATATACTTAAACCTTCCTCGAGAACCGTCGATCTGTTGAAAAAACCCGCATCAAAAGCCGTTGCGTAGTTTTAAAGATCTAAGCATACATAGATACAGACATACTCGGAAAGCGACTTTGTTTTATACTATGTAGTGATATGGAGCTTGGGAATCAATTGTTAAGTTTTCCAAAACACATCACTAGACAATAATAATACTTAGCCCAATACAGTACACGAAGTTTTTAATAAACTTGCGAGCAAAACCCCACATTATTTTGCAAAACTTATTATAAAATCTTAATGAGTCAACACGAAGTGGAAAACAGCAATCATGGAGGGAAATGAACCGCCCTAATGATGTTGTTTTTGAATCATTGCGCAAATTAAGGGACGGCAAATTATTTTCGTGTGGAACGGAGAATATTGTATAGTGAAGCTTATTTATAGGTACATAAGATATAAAAGGAAACCAATATCATGTAGGCTGAAGAAAGGAACAATAGCAATAAAGTAACAAGGGAAGATCGAGAACATCCAATAATTACAAATACCATTACGCCTCCCGAAAACCAATCTAAGGACTAGCACAAAGGAACTACTGAAGCCCTAAGCAAGGATGAAAGCGCTGGCACTCCACCCAGAGATTTAATATATTCACCCCTTAGTCTTCACAATACCTTCGCAGCAACAATAACAAGCATGTGTGAACCCCAAGTGTCAAAGAGTAACCATGCAAAGTTACCGAATACCAAAGTGATTAATATCGAATCCCCGATATCTTAGATGGTTGATTAAATTCCAGGGAGTTACAACCATTTTGGAACGACGTGAAGTTTACGTCGATTACAGTCAATAATCTCATTGTAAGTTCCGTACTTGGGACGTAAAGGGACGATTTAATGTCGCACCTCACATAGTTTTGGGCCAATATATTGATCTTCAGGCTTTATTGGATTAATCAAGTTGGGTGGAACAGGTATAGATTTGTGTGAATTGTCTGTCAAAGTATTAAGATGAGGATTTATGAAGCTGAGCTACATTTGAGAAGATAGATGGATCTAATAACACGTCAATTACTGAGAAGATTGCTTGCGATGATATATTTTGATCATTGGAATGATTAGCAACTTAAACTGCAAAGTCACTTTAACATTCAAACCAATGAAAAATAGTGTAGGTATTGAAGTTTTGACTATTGAAGATATTCATAACGTCAGCGATTGATTACGCCATAAAGAATTTGAAATGGGAAGTGCATTCAGTTTTTGGAAACAGCCTAAAATTCCAGTTACAAATTCATCACCCAATCTATTTTAAAATGTATATTTGTCACGTATTCTAAAAGCAAATATGGATCTAAGCCTCTGATAATAAAGGAGGATCAAAAATTCAAACATCCATTTTATAAAATGACGAATTATTTATTTGGCACAGGTCCTGTCAAAAAAGAGAGATTTGTGATATCTACCAAAATTAAACAATCACGATCCGGACATTTTACAGTCCCAAAAGAATTGTTGGACAATATTGCTATTATGGACGTACAATTTTTCCTGAATGTGAGCCTAAAATTCTAAATGGGTAAACGAGAAGGTCATATGGAACAAACGTTGGGACAATTAATAATAACACACATTCGTAGTGGTGGGAAACCAGAGTACTACACATACTGTTCCTAGATTCATAGGCTATTTGCTATTACGTAGTAGATAAAGTAATAAATTATTCTAACGTAGTAAAGTACGTGTTGTACCTAGTTAATGGGTTGTGGAGGTCTGGTAGGCAGCCGCTCCACGTAATTAAAACACTGGTATTCAGCTGAATCCGGTTTGACTGGAAGCCGACCCCAATATAGTTGGGAAGGCTAGGCAGATGATGATAATGAGTAAAGTACGTGTTGTATTTAGATATTTGGTTCGATAAATTAGAAATTAAAAGCAAAGAATACCATTTTATTTTAACGCTAAAATAATATCCGTTGCTAATTACAATTTCATTGTAACATTTCTGAACCAAAACTTTGCCAAGAATAATTAATTAGTTACTGTTATACTCGAATTTCTAGAGTTCCCTTGGCGCCTCGGCAAACATTTATTAATATAATTGACGAAAACGAATCAAATCATGGAGCGTTTAATCACTGGGTCTTGGAAAACTAATATTTGTTACGAGTAAAACAGTTATGTAATCACAGTTCACGAGTATTTTGTTTTCCCCTCCCTAGTAGCCCCTGAAGCAATTTAGCCCAACAATATGGCGCAACGAAAAATTAGTTTGTCGATACAAAATCATTTTTCAGATTCACTGGAAATGAATTTTTAAACGAATCCATTTTAAATGTCGACTAACAAATACAGTTGAAATAGGAAAATAGTTTTGTTGAATTAATTTTGAAGAGTCGAAAACCCTGCTTTTTTGGAACTTATTCGAGGAATTGCTGGGTATTTGTTTGTTTTTAAATAAAATACTCAGTATTGACCGTTTGGTTTCGAGCGTTATTTTAATAATGGCTAGTGGAGTACCAGTTTCAAAACCGTTGTACAAATTGTTTTACAAAACATGGAAATAAGCTGAACTATTGAGCTTTACATTGATCCCTATTGGAAATACCTATGAAAATTATTTCTTTCTCATCTAAAATCTACCTTCGTAGGTACTATGCTAGAAAACCGGCAAAGTGCGAGTCGGACTCTCACACGAAGGATTCCGTACCATAAGTTGAAACAAAAAAATTGGTATGGTTATATATAAAGTACGGACGATAATTAAACGTGATAACGTCATAAGAAAACAATTGGAATTCAATTGTTTTCTTATGACGTTATCACGTTAACAATCAAGCTGAACGCTTGGGCCGATCGTGCCTCTCTGTCACTTGTTCGCTCTCGTTCTCGGAACGTGACACTTTTTCGTGCGTGCAGCCGGCGTTGATCGATTTATAAGACGTTATCACGTCGAAAACACGTTTTTTGTAGCCTTTTTTATTTGTTGTTATAACGGGAATAGAAATAAACACTCTGTGAAAATTCCAAACTGTCTACATATTCCAACTTATTACGGTTTTTGAGATACAGCCCACTGACAGACAGACGGACGGACGGAGAGACTGGAGGCTTAATAATAGGATCCCGTTGGTTACACTTTGGGTACGGAACCCTAAATACACGAACTGCAATAAAAAATATAAAATTCATAATTAAAACAACGACTACTTACGAAAAAGAAACAATCGCCACCAATTTATAGGATGCACTTAAAATATTAAAGGAAAAATAAAACAATAATTTCGATAAAATGTTTGCCGAAATAACAGGAAGAACGCAGAAATGTATTTTTCATTTTCTTTATCAGAGCCATTTCAATGATTTTTCCGTTGACTTTCCTTAACTAAATTACTACCTTATAGATAAGAATTCGGACAATAGACTGAGTTTCTTTGTTCCAAAAATACACAACGCAAGTAACGATACATGTAACAAATTGTTAGGGCCCGAAGTCCCTTGGCATTTACTATGAAACTCACGTCACAAGCTCTCCACTCCTGATTTTGGAAACCATTGCTGGTTAACATCAGTCGTTTGTCTGTAACAGATGATGGTACCTTAGAAAAAACGCAATGGATAACGATGGTAGTGAAAGAGTCGAGTTTTCTAGTGATGTGATGTACATAAAGTCCAGCTTACAACACAGACAATTTATTTCAAAAGAGGGACCCGTTTTTGCCGTTAACCTAATGTGTAAATAAATGTGTGCAATAATTAAACACAAAACAGAATGACGTGAAACTAATTGCCTTAAAACCCTGTTCTCATGTTTTAGTAATGAAACTCATTTTGATTTCATTTTTAATCGTTTTGCTGGGCCGTGATGAACCGCCATTGAGTTAACTCGTTTTTTAATCGTTTGAACACAAAAGGTTGTTTGTAATAATGATTTCAGGAATGCGGACGATTTTTTTTTGTATTTGTTTGTTTATTTGTTTCGAAGCACCCTGTACTCGTATGAATTGTAGGATTTTCGACGGTTCCACTTTGATATTTTTTTCGAAATATGTTTTCCCGATGTTTCGATAGGAATACTTTTTGTGTGGAATAAAAGCATGACTTTTAAGAACTAGCAATCTATAAAACATTTTTATATTAAATTTTTCAATACCTGGCACACGTATTTTCTTCATAAATGGAAAGCCATGGCTTATCAAACAAAATAATATTCCGTACAAAAACGAATTTTTCAAAATTACATTTTACATGTAAAACAAATGACAGTCTCCTCTTGAAAGATGCTCCGGTACATTTGCCTAATTATTAGGGGGACTTTGAAAATATGACAGTAATCTTTTCTCATCCCTCGCATATCTGTCCCTGCCCTAAAATAACTTAGTTATCATTATTTGTTGTCAAAGTGATTTAGGATGATGATCATAGAGTGCATTTAATACGTCAAGATTATTGTGTCTTGGACAGGAATAATAATGTATTTTTTGTTTAATTTGGATTGCCTCATTGATGTTATATTCGCAGGAGCTACTACGCAGCTTGAAGTACAGGGTTTTGGATTGTGCTATCTAGAATTTCTCAGTAATATCCCAGAGTCCGGATTCGTGGACGGTTGGTGACAATGGGGAATATGCATGCGATTTTTTTGTTTGCTTATTAGCTCTGGTAAACAATCATGAAATAATTTTTTAAATGTTTTCATCAGCGATGAAGTTACAAAGCTTCAAAGATTACAATTTAAAAGAAAAGTCCGATATAAACTTTGGCGACGTAAAGTCCATGACGCCTATACTAGTACAGCTACCATAGAAAACAGCTTTTTCGCGAGAAGGACAGATAAAGTTTGTTTATAATAATTATATCTCGTTTGTTTTTCGAGCAATTTGGATTCTATTTTCACTGCTAGTGTGTCTTCATATAAGTCGCTAAGTGCCGCGCGGCAGCAGCGCGGCTGTCGCGCTGCTTTGTTAATCCAAACAATCAATAAACGCAAAGTGCCGCGCGGCTATACGCGAAAGTAGCGCGGCTGTAACGCGACAGTAGCGCGACTGTCGCGCTGCTGTCGCACGACACTTAGCGACTAATTTGAAGGCGCCCTTAGTATTATATTCTTGTATATATTTTTTTTTTATAATCTGTATGGATAATTAACAAATACTTTATTTATGCATATTCCCTCCTTTTTTTGGGATGGGAAATCATCAAATGACTCCTTCCACTCTGGGCGAAGCTGAAGGGAGTGTCAGAGGCTTACTGACTAAAACTCACACGTGTTCCATTCGGAGGAATGGAACACGTGTGCGTTCCAGAGCCGAGGTGATTCTTTCGAACAAATGCCGCTACCCTGTCAAAGCCCACACCCTTAGAACTTAAACATAACTGGTGTAGTGGGGATGCCACCTCTGTGTATTGTTGTATATTACGGCCACTCTTCGAGTGATGCAGGATTGATGTTTTGAGATATTATGACTCTTTGGTCTGGTGTACAAAAATGTAAGTAAAATCGTAAGGATAAGAGAGTGGTATATTTTTTTTAAAGCGGCCATTTATCTTATACTTACTAATATATAAAGCTGAAGCGGTAGGGGTGCATGGGGTCTGTTACCATCTTAAGACCCACGCCAACCTCACCTGCTAGCGGTGCACCCTGCTGTCCAACGGACGAGGCTCTGGCAAACCTGGTTTCCCTCTCGTAGGGTTGTGGGGGTCAGACGGCTGGTCGCCCCACGTAAAACCAACTTCAGTCAAATATTAAAATGGACAAGAAGTTGAAAACGGGTACTCGGGCTAGGGCGTCGCCGCAAAACGACGCGCAGGCACATCGCCCTAAACCTGCGATAAGTGGGCTAGGGCTACCGTGTCGAGTACGGGCACGGCTAAAGAGGATAGTACCCAAGAAGAAGTTCCGCTTTGCCACCAGGAACATTGGCTCCCTAACCGGAAGTTGCCGAGAACTCGCGGACGTACTTGCGAAGCGTCGGGAACTCGCGGACATACTTGCGAAGCGTCGGGTCCAGTGCGCCTTCCTTCAGGAGACGCGCTGGAAGGGAAATAAGTCACGTGACATCGGGCAGGGGTACCGGCTAGTGTACACCGGATCACCAACGGGCAGGGGCGGAGTGGCCGTGGTGCTGTCTAAGGACCTTCAGGATGGACTCCTTGAAGTAGACCGATGCAGCGACCGGTTGATGCGAGTTAGGGTGCTGATCGAAGGGTCGGTAACGAACCTAATCAGCGCCTATGCTCCTCAAACTGGTTGCTGTGAGTCTGAAAAGGAGGCCTTCTGGGATGAGTTCGAGGATGTACTACGCGCTATTCCGAATTCCGAAGGTGTTTTGGTTGGGGGGGATCTCAACGGTCACGTAGGTCAGTTTGCTGGAGAGTACGGACGTGTTCACGGTGGTTTTGGATATGGCCAGCTAAATGCAGAGGGAGTCAGTATACTCAGCACCTGCGCTTTGTCTGACCTAGCCATCGCGAACACGTTCTTTCAGAAGAAGCCCCAGCATCTTATTACGTACCGTAGTGGTGCCTACTCAACCCAAATAGATTACCTGCTGGTGCGACGGTGCCACATTGGCAAGGTTACCAACTGCAAAGTCATCCCAGGTGAAAGCCTAACGGCTCAACACCGCCTCCTTGTCCTGGACTTTGCGGTTGTACCGAAAAAGAAAGTGACCGAAAAACGCAAACCCCGCACTAAGTGGTGGTTGCTTGATGGTCCTAGGCAGTCGGACTTCATCGCGGAGGTCGAGCATCTCGAGATCAGTGCTCCGCATGAGTCCGCTCAAGAGATCTGGAGTAGGATCCATTCAGCAATCACCGATGCGAGTAAGCGCGTCCTTGGCACTTCTCGTGGTGGCCGCACCATAGAAAAGGAGACGTGGTGGTGGGATGACGGGGTGCAGGAGGCGACTCGGAAGAAGAAGGTTTTATTTAAACAGTGGCAAGGGTCCAACTCTCCGGATGACAGGGAGGCATATGGAGCGGCTAAGCGCGCTTGCAAAAAAGCTGTAGCCAGAGCCCGCAGCAAAAGTCTGGCGCCCTTGTATGACAAGCTGGAAACTGCGGAGGGGCAAAAGCTTATTTTTAAGCTGGCGCGTGCCCGGGAGAAAGCTACACGGGACATTAGCAAATGTCTCTGTGTAAGGGACGCCCAGGGTAAGCTGCTCTACGATGCCCCCTCTGTTAAGGAGAGATGGTGTACATACTTCGCGGAGCTGTCTAACAAACAGCATCCCCATAACCTTCCTCCCGAACCACCTCCTAACCTTGGACTTATTTCCCCTATTTCCCCCGACGAAACCCGCATTGCTCTTCGCCACATGAAGAACCGGAAAGCGGTCGGGCCTGACAATGTGCCAATTGAAGTGTGGAAGGCGATGGGCCCACATGGCGTGGACCTTCTGACGGATCTTTTTAACCGCATCCTGATCACCAAGGAAATGCCGAACCAGTTGCGATTTAGCCTGATTATCCCTGTATACAAAGGCAAAGGTAGCTTACAGGATTGTAGTAGCTACCGTGGTATCAAGATCATGTGCCACACCATGAAGCTCTTCGAGCGCATCATTGACACACGGCTCCGTAGCGAGTGTACTGTCTCTGAGTGTCAATATGGCTTCCGGGCGGGTAACAGCACCATGGACGTAGTATTCGCCTTACGGAATCTGGCTGAGGCTTACAGAGAGAGAAGGAGAGCTTTGCATATGGCCTTTTTAGACCTGCAGAAGGCTTTCGACTGTATACCTCGGCAGTCCATCTGGTGGGCACTGCGCTTCAAGGGCGTTCCCGAGGCCTATATTGACATTATCAGAGACATGTACCGCGATTCCGTGTCCTCTGTCCAGGCCGCTGTTGGCGAATCGAATGGCTTCCCAATATCGGTTGGCGTTCACCAAGGCTCGGCTCTTAGCCCGTTCTTGTTTAACGTAGTGCTCGATGTAGTTACGGCAAACATCCAAGATAAGCCCCCATGGCTAATGATGTATGCCGATGACATCGCCCTCGTTAATCAGAAAAAAGCCCATCTTGAGCGCAAAGTCAACATTTGGAAGGACACGCTTGAAAACGGTGGTCTGAGACTAAATGTGGCGAAGACTGAGTACATGTCCTGTGGCGGCACGGATTCAAATAGGTTCATCCGAATAGGTTCGGACCTGATCAGAAAGTCCGATACGTTCAGGTACCTTGGAGTCGTGCTGCACGAGTCTGGCAACGTGGACGACGATGTCCACGCACGTATAGGCGCGGCTTGGGCGAAGTGGCGCGAGGTAACGGGCGTTGTATGCGACCGCAAAATGCCTCCGAAGGTCAAGGGGCAGATATATAAATGCATCATACGGCCTGTCCTACTGTACGGCGGTGAATGTTGGCCAGCACTAAGCAGACACACCCAGGAGCTTCGCGTCACGGAGATGAAGATGCTGAGGTGGATGAGTGGCGTAACGCGATCCGATCGCATACGCAACTCTTTCATCAGAGGTAGTCTTGGTGTCCGTGACGTGGGGGAAAAACTGCAAGAGTGTCGTCTGCGATGGTATGGCCACATCATGCGCCGCCCTATGGAGTACGTAGGTCGGGCATGCATGAATATGGCTGTTCTTGGGGCTAGGTCCCGTGGTCGCCCTCGCAAGCGCTGGTTGGACGTCGTTAAGTCCGACATGAGAGCCAATGGCCTAACTGAGAAGGATGTTCAAGATCGGGCAAAGTGGAGGAAGCTAAGTAGGAAGGCGGACCCTGGCAATATCCGGGATTAACGCCAGGTAGAAGAAGACTAATATATAAAGCTGAAGAGTTTGTATGTTTGCTTGAACGCGCTAATCTCAGGAACTACTGGTCCCACTTAAAAAACATATTTCTTTGTTAGATAGCCTATTTATCGAGGAAGGCTATAATATCATCACACTAAAACCAAAAGGAGCGGAGCAGTAATGAAAATTGTGACGCAGACGAAGTTGCGCGGGTCAACTAGTATTCATATAAGAAATTCGAGACATTAATAGCGATTGCCACTTGTCTAGGCCGTATATCTATACCAATATATAAAGCTGAAGAGTTTGTTCGTTTGTTTGTTTGCTTGAACGCGCTAATCTCAGGAACTACTGGTCCGATTTGAAAAATTATTTCAGTGTTAGATAGACTATTTATCGAGGAAGGCTATAGGCTATATATCATCACACTAAGACCAATAGGAGCGGAGCAGTAATGAAAATTGTGACGCAGACAAAGTTGCGCGGGTCAGTTCTAAATAAAATCTTCCGTGACTTATAAGTGACTGACAGACAACGCACAGTCAAAACTACTGTTCGTAAAAAGCTAAAATTAGGCATGTAGGTCTCTTGGGGAGTGTAGGGGAGCCCTAAGGGAAGATTTCCAGAAATTTCCACAGGAACGGGAAAAAAACGGGATATGTGCGTACGAAGTTAAAGCCAAAAGTACATAAATAAATAAAGGAAAAAACAAATGACCAGTGCGTTTAGTCTCTGCGCTGGGTTAGGTAGGTACACTGCCGGCCGCACAGAACAAACATTTGGTACGGCCCGGCCCACATGGATAGTTTGTTCTAAATCTGTGTGTTTGTGCCGGTGGAATTTATGCCTTTAAACGCAGCTATGTTATACCGGAATTTCTAGTGTGGTTTAAGTTTTATTTTTAAACTAGTTGACCCGCGCGACTTTGTCTGCGTCACAATTTTCATTACTGCTCCGCTCCTATTGGTCTTAGTGTGATGACATATAGCCTATAGCCTTCCTCAATAAATAGTCTATTTAACACTGAAATAATTTTTCAAATCGGACCAGTAGTTCCTGAGATTAGCGCGTTCAAGCAAACAAACAAACGAACAAACTCTTCAGCTTTATATATTGGTATAGATATACGGCCTAGACAAGTGGCAATCGCTATTAATGTCTCGAATTTCTTATATGAACACTAGTTGACCCGCGCAACTTCGTCTGCGTCACAATTTTCATTACTGCTCCGCTCCTATTGGTCTTAGTGTGATGATATATAGCCTATAGCCTTCCTCGATAAATACTCTATCTATAGTCTAGACAAGTGGCAATCGCTATTAATGTCTCGAATTACTTAAATGAATATGGTGGCCAAACCCGATGTCTACAACTTTAAATTGCGATATTTTCTTATCCAGCTAAAATATCCAGATATTTTTTCATAATTATATAAAATCGGCATTTTCCAAATCTCCCCCTTTTTGTTGCCTAAAAATTTCTGTAATATTTATTTGGGATTCTATAAAAATAATAATAAATAAGCACCAAGCGAACCTGAAGATTTGGTTTCGGCCAGTTTCGGTACAAAAATCTAGTTTCAGCCAGTTTTGGTCTAAAAATTTACCGAACCTGCGGCCCTGGCGAAACCTAGTGTTCGTCAAGAATATTATTTAGTTACAAAATAATACCTTAAGAAAAATGGAAAGTATTTATTTAATGCATCACAATAAAAACAATATACACAATACTACTAAATATGGTGACTGCCGGTGCCGTATGGTGCCGTAAAAGAATAATACCAACCCATAACTTCCCGTGGGATGGTATTATTCTTTCCAGCAGTGGACGTCTTTCGGCTGTTATGATGACTAATATGCCTATATGTATTTTCGATATTGGGTGAAACTGGTAAATGCGGTTATTATTATTGGGTATACCCAATAAAAGTACTATTAACATACCCCAAAAACAACGTACCGTTTCCAAACTAAATGATTGTTTATATTTTCATATAGGTACGAACACCCCAATGTAGTGTGTTGTCAAATATTTACGGCCGATGCTCGCATTTGACAAGGGGCAAACAATTTAACGCTATCGCTCGAAACAGACGTTTTGTGTATGTAATGGCAATAAATAATATTGAAAATATGTGCTGTCATTCAGGAAAGATCATTTATAAATAAAGGTATTATTTATGAGGGAGCGTTTATGGTTGCTTATAAGTAATTGCTGTATGATGTGAGAAACATGAGAAAAATAAAATGAAAAATCTGACTTCAGTAAAAGAATACCTACTGGAATAATTAAATAAAAAAATAAGTGAATTAAGATCCTTCCTCGGTGGCAGAACACGGCGGTGAGTCTTTGACTGGGGCGAGCACAATTTTACCTGCTCATAGCCTGTTCAAGGTACCTATTATGGCATCTTATAACCATCATGATAACGGTGTGGAAGGGAGACGGAGTTAACACTCACACACACACACTAAACACAATCTCTTTTTCACAGCTTAATCATGATGGCATGAATGTGATTGGAATCTAATCCCACTTACGACGGTTGATCTAGCTCAGTAGTTCCTAAACATTTTAACATTGTTACCCCTGTGACCTATTAGGAAAACTAATTTTACCCCGACCTTAAAATGGTTTTCATGAAAGATCGATTCTTCGATTTTTACAAATTTCAACCATCGATATAACGATATAAGTCTATTTTCTCAACATGCCCCATGCTACGGCAGCTAGAAAAACGTGTTTTTATTAATAATTAGGTCTTCATTATTTAGGTTCCTTGTTACCCCCACAGAATAGCTGATTTACCACCACGGGGGTAATTCCCCAGGTTCGGAACCACTGAGCTCGATGCTCTTTGGAATTTCTCCAGCAGTTCTACGTTAGAGAATAAATAAGTGTACATAATTGCGTGCAGTAAGTATGAGTGTATTTTTACCCGACTGCGCAAGAAGGAGGCTTGTGTTTTTTGGAATGTACAAGTACATGTACTAACAAAGAAATGGCCGTGACATTTTACCCATTTTTTTCTCGCAAAAAAAAAATCAGAAAACCGTCCTTATTTTTACAAACATCAACAGCCGACACACAAAACATTCAAGTACGCAATATACATGTACTCTCAAACCATTAACCCCTTCAGAGCGTCCATTGTAACGAGAATAACCCCACGAGTACTCGAGAAACTTGAGAAAAAACATCTCAGTTCTTACGTTACTCAAAACAGCAAAACATTCTCGCTTTGGAGGAGTGCTTGACATCCCTTCCTCAGTTTCTCCCTAATAGAGGATCGTTACTACAAGGTAAGAGGGTGTAAGAGTTCTTCACGCACCGTTCCATAGAAATATTGCGTGCCCTAGTTCTACTTCTATTCACACAATTGTAAAAACGGCTGGCTAAAGTAGTTTACTGGGTTCAAGCGTCATGCTAACGATGTCAGATCTTGAAATCTTTTTTATTCGATCGCTGTGCGGTGAGAAAATGTGGTGTTGTTGTAAATAATATGTACCTAGTTGAGTTTGTTTTGTTTATTTATTTAACAGTTTATGTGAGGAGCTCGTGACTAGATAATAACAGCCGCACGGGTTGATCTTGAAGGTTAAGCAACGTTTGCCAAGGTTGGTCTGTGTATGGGTGACCTGGGTGGCACCTTCGGCCTACCAGATCAGGAAATTGCTTAGATCACGTTCTTTTAAAAACTAAAAATACAGCATGTGTTTTGGTGGTTCAGACTCACATCACCGATCACCTGCCGATCATCTTGTCCCTCAGAATCAAGGGTTCTATCTGCAAAGATAGCCCTACTACATCGTTCCGCTACAATTTCGTAGCAATTCAACAAGACCTTGAAATTACTGATTTCGGTCCGGTGTTGAATGAGATGAACCCTAACTTGGCCGCGGAAATGTTTGTACGAATACTTCAAGAGGTTATTGCAACGCATACCCTACGTATTCACATCCAAAATAAGATTCGTGTTATAAAACCATGGATGACTCAGGGTTTGGTAAGATGTATACGCAACCGTGATAGGATGCATTATAGATTAAAAAAAGATCCTGAAAATAAGGTCCTTAAAACGACTTATAAAAGATATCGCAATTACCTTAACACTTTATTAAAAAAACTAAAACGAGCACATGATACAAATGAATTGCACAAGGCCAGAAATAACCCTAAAGCCACTTGGAGAGCAATTAAAGCTATTACCAACTCTACTTTTCAACCGCGATCTCCCAAAGAGCTTCTTCAACTCACTGATGATCCGTTGCGTCAGCAAACCGTGTCAACTGCTTCTTCACTGATATTGGTCGTAAGTAACTTCTCTTCTTAGATTTAACCACGATGTTAGAACCCCTCAACCACCTCCACCTTGCCATTCCCTTGTCATACTGCCTGTAGATGAAACCTAAATGGAAAGGCTGATCAGCACCTTGCGCTCTGAACATATCAGCTAAAGTTCTGAAACAATCGAGTTCCATTCTATCATCACCTATCACGCATATCTTCAATCGCGCTATTGATACTGGAATCTTTCCCAACGTCCTCAAAAAAGCGGTCGTGCACCCTATTTTAAAGAGTGGAGACAGAGCCAATGAAACTAACTACCGTCCAATCTCCGTACTTAGCTCTTTATCCAAGATCCTCGAAAGGATCCTTAACAATTGTCTCGTTGCGTATCTTTCTAAACATAAGATCATTTCCAACAATCAGTACGGTTTTAGACCAGGAATCTCAACGGAGGATGCTGTAGTTGAATTTACCAAAACTTTAGTTAATCACCTGGACAAAGGCAGGAAATGTTATGGTAGATTATCTCTCAAATCGTACTCAACGAGTTAAAATCGACTCTACTCATAGTGATGATAGACTTATCAGCTTCGGTGTCCCACAGGGTAGCATCCTTGGCCCCCTCTTTTTGCTTTACATCAATGACCTGTGTCAGGCACACATTCCAAATTGCGACATATTTACATACGCCGATGACACAGCGTTATTAGTTTGCGATACCGACTGGGTCAGCGCAAGTAAGAGAGCGGAACAGTCGCTTCGCTTTGTGATGGAGTGGCTCTCAGAGAATTTACTTACCCTAAACGTAGCTAAGTCAAAAATCATTAGATTTTCGCTACCAAACACCTTAGCTCCACCACCTGAATAAGGTCAAATTAAAGCTCACATTTGTTCAGGTGAAGCACCCAATTGCAGCTGCCCATTTCTGTCCTTGGTTCCAGACATAAAATATTTAGGAGTCTACATTGACCAAAAACTTAGTTGGCAACCCCATATCGAAGCCCTATGTACAAGGATCAGAAAATTAATTTACATATTTAAGGAATTAAGGCACTCTGCTGATCCCGATCTAGCTTTAATAGTTTATCAGAGCCTCTGCCAGTCAGTTATTTTATATTGTATCCCGGTTTGGGGCGGAACCTACAAAACCTACTTACTTAAAGTTGAAAGAGCTCAAAGGGCAATCTTGAAAGTCATGCACTTTAAGCGAAGGGACTTTTCGACAAATCAACTTTATACAGAAGCCAAAGTATTGACTGTGAGACAGCTTTTTGTGCTCCGCGCTGTGCTGCGGTTTCACTCTACGCTTAAACTAGATCAAGATAAGTTGAAAAGACACAAGGGAACTCCAGTGTGTGATCTAGTCAAATGCCATACTAAGTTTGCCAGCCGTCAATATGCGGCAACTAGCTCCCGACTGTATAATTAAAAACATAAACTTGTGTCTATTTACCCCCTGACAAAAAATGAAGTTAAAATCACACTTTCGGATTGGTTGCAGAAGTTAACGTATGACGAAACTGAGAATCTTATAACAATAGTCTCTTAATAAATACTTTAATTAAATTATGTTAAATTAAGTTATGTTGGTTTAATTTGTTTTTGTCACTATAAGTACTTGCACGACAACCACGTAACAATTGTATGCCATTATACCCGGAGGAACACTGGTTCCTAAAACACAGGCTTTTGGCCTAGTTTAGGAGGCATCTGTTCGCACTTTAATGTTGACTCTGTTGTACAATATGACCCTATAAATTGTGTACTTATGTATGTTTTCCTTGTGTACAAATATATTTTTTTTAATTATTATTATTATTTATTATCTTAACATACCGAGTTTCCTCCGTGCCTTGGAAAGCACGTTAAGCCGTTGGTCCCGGCTGTGATTTGTAGATCTTTGACAGTCGTTACGGATAGTCAGAAGCCAGTAAGTCTGACTCCTGCCAGTCTTGCCATGAAGTACCGTGTTACCAAATTAATGGGTTGTAGAGGTCTGGTAGGCAGCCGCTCCACGTAAAATACTAGTATTCAGCTAAATCCGGCTTGACTGGAAGCCGACCCCCATATAGTTGGGAAAAGGCTAGGCAGATGATGATTTAACAGTTTATGTACACACATACACATGTACACAAATATAAAAAGAAGAATACAGAGAAATAGGTACAAAGGTGGTGCTTATTTAAAAAAAATCTCTTCCAGCATACCTGCGAAAGTAGAGTTGTATATACTCGTAAGATATGTAGACACTGTGTGTAAAAGTTATAGGGTACTTACAAATAAAACAATAAACTTTAATATAACATACAATACATAAATATTACTAAAATTAATATGACACTAATACATACAAAATTATTGTGAATGGTTTCAGTAAAATAATAGTCAATTGCTCTTTTAGTTTTGAAATCTTAACTTAATTATTATAAAAAAAAACTAGCGGACGTCACGCGGTTTCACCCGCATACTTCCCGTTCCCGTGGGAGTTCGGGAATAAAATATAGCCTATGTTACTTCCTGATAATGTAGCTATCCATTGCAGAAATACGATTTTAAATCGGTCCAGTAGTTTTTGAGTTTATTAATTACATACATACACACAAAAATATTTTTCCTCTTTATAATATTAGTGTAGATAAAAACCAAAATACTAAACTGATTTTGAAAAATCCAAGACGCGAAGAAAATCTTGACATCTATAAGTTGCTGCTGAATATTATTCAAATTATGTTACTCACTACTATTCAAATATCGAGTGAAAAGGTAACAACTTCATCTTCTTTTCATATAGGTAGTTGCAATCAATGTTTCCGTAGTCGGTACTCCTAAAAAAAGAGGCAAGCAGTACTTCCAAATCCGAACAAAAATATTGCAGTTCCCAGTCCCCACCTGTGTCATCACACGGCATAATATAAATCAAACATACAATGCCACAGGACGCAGGGTAAATGTTCCAATTGTACGAAGCATAAATTAACCAGCTTAAGTAATGCTATCGCGCTGAGAACTTCAATGTGTGCTGACCTGCGGCTCTCAATCGGTGCTCCCACCTGGAGTTACGTGTTGAAATTGCAAAGCTGCTCATTAAACTAGGTTAAGCCGATGCAGTCCAGTAACTGGACGGCTCGCCCCAACTTATTGTTAACTTTTATTTTCCTGGAATGGCGTTGAACTGGAACAAACTTTTCACTTTAAAGTCCAATGGGGGATTTATAGCATTATGAAAAAGGTGACAATATTCTACGTAGCTGCCCTATTAGAAAAGTAGAAAAAATAAGTTTTATTTATCTTTTAATATATAACGTGTTACAGTATAAAATACTCCAACACTGAAATCGCGAAAAAAAAAAACGACTCTCCCTTACGCGCATCTCGACAAAATGTACTGAATAGCTGATTTTTTTTTTCGCGATTTTGTGTTTGGTCCCGAAGTAAGAAAAATTAATAATGATGAGTACAATGACCCAATATGAGGTATCGCGTTTATTCTTTTGGAAGTTGTATAAAAAAGTAATTTTTAAAAGAATGGTCGTTTTATTGGTAAGGGATGTTTGCAACCATAAGACTTTTGAGTCCAAAATGTCCATTAAGTGCTCAATAATATTACACTTCCAAAGCTGGGCATTTAGCTCTTGGAAACTGGACATTGTCCGCAGTTTTAATCGGATCGTAATCGTAAAACTAAACTTCTAGCGCCGATTGACCCGATTGGTAAAACCCGGTGCTTACCGCTAGCTGTGCTTAGCACTGACGGTTCTATAATCAAAATCCGATTAGAAGACCAACCGACTCTTTTTCTTTTTAGGGTTCCGTACCTCAAAAAAAAAAAACGCAACCCTTATAGGATCACTCTGTTGTCCGTCCGTCTGTCTGTCACGACCCTTTATCTCGGGAACGCGTGGAGGTATCGAGTTGGAATTTAAACCATATACTCAAGTCTAAGGTCCCTTGAAGTTGTGAAAAAATCATAGTTATAAATTAATATAAAAAAGATACGGCCGTTTATTCCTCAAAAAACGAATATTTTGACACTCTCTATTTCGGACGGCAGGGACACGACCAGTGTCCGCACTGTCGACCTGGGATAATCTCCCACGTAATTCGACGTACGCCCCTTAATTTCCTAGCGCTGGTTACGTACGTCGCCACGCACCCCTGAATGCGTATGTGGCGCTACTTGACTTCTGGGACCTCGGGAGACGGAGACGGACAGCCGGGAGGAGGTGAAATAAAATGCTTCTTCCTGGGGTATCTGGTTCCGCAGGTTTCGGCTCCCTTTCTTCTAGTTGTTGCCTCTTCGACGGCTGCTCGACGACTGCGATTGAGCCAAAATTCGGCTCCGCTTATATACGGCCCGTTGTTACCTTAATGGCGACCGTGATTTTTAGACTCATTTTGCCTATGATTTTCATTTCGAGCCGAAACCCTTGGAGCCTTTATTTATTGTTTTTATGTAAAAAACCCTTACAATATATACATTTCTGGATGCGTCAGACCTTACTCTATAATCTAGAATACAAATCTTTTTGGTATCTAATCATAATAAAAAGTTTCTAGAACAAAAACTTCTAAATTTTCATCATAACAAACTTTCACTATACATTTTCGTAAATATCTTTAAAACTATAAGTCCTATCGACTTAATTCTTTTTGTAAAATAGGTTTTGGGTCAAGACCTTTATTTTGACACTAATTACAAAACAATATCTCCATAAACAAGAAACCTCGTTTTCAACTTACGTAATTATTTACAATGCAAAAACTTTACTTTAAAATTTCCTTACAAAACGTTAAAATATTATCATATTGGAGTCTTATTAGATCTAGCATACACAAATAATACTCATTAAACTAATTAGAAAGTAATTAGAACACAAACTACTTAAATCTTAAGTTCTTAATTAGTTCCCTAACTAAACATCAAATTATCATTACATTTAAACTTTATTTAATAGAACAAACATAAAGAAACCTTACTTGACTTACATAAAAAACCTTACATAACTAATTAGACAGAAATTAAACCTAAAGCAATTAAAATCTATGCGAATCTAACTAGTTCTCTTTTCGTACATCAAGACAACATTCCTCATTTACATGGTCGCCCCTACCACTACTTGCGCCTAGGGACGTGGACGGGGCCTCGTCGCCGACACTCTCAGAGGAATAAAAGTTCATAAGGTATTTCCCGTTGACCTGAGACCTACTGAAATTTGGCAAGTTATATCGTCTTATACTACAGGTATAGGGAAAAGTCTAAAAACTACATTTGTTATTCAATTATGAAAAATATAGTCTTTATTTAAAGTACGTAATCAATCATCGAGCATAATAAACCACTGATTGGATTCAAAATCTAGGTTCTTAAAAAAATAAGTGTTATCCTGAGTAACATTTAGCGTCTACTTCATCAAAATCAACCCACAAAATCAAAATATATTGAATTTTTAAGTTTAGGAAGTAACTTCCTAATGTACTACTCTGTCAAGAAAGTACCGGGAAAAGATCAATAATACACAAAATGTCTGTTATTCATCCAAATTTATTTTATCACCTTCAAAGTATGCTCCTTTAGAAACGATACACTTGCGCCAACGAATAATCCATTCATCAAAACATTTTTTAAACGCTGCTTCCGGAATTGAGTTCAGTTCTCGCCGCGAATTCTCCTTTATGTCTTCTATCGATTGAAAACGGGTGCCACGAAGTGGTAATTTGAGTTTAGGAAAAAGAAAAAAGTCAGCAGGAGCCATATCTGGTGAATATGGTGGTTGCTGGATGGTATTTGTTGAGTGTTTGGTTAAAAATTCGTTCACAATGATAGCCTTGTGCGAAGGTGCATTGTCGTGGTGCAAAATCCAAGAATTTTCTTTCCACAAATCTGGCCTTTTTCGTCGAATTTGCTCTCTTAAACGCCGCATAACGCTCAAATAATATTCTTTATTTACCGTTAGACCTTCCGGTAAGAATTCAGAGTGCACAACACCGCGATAGTCAAAGAAAACAGTCAACACGACTTTGACTTTTGATCGACTTTGGCGTGGTTTTTTCGGTTTCGGTTCAGTTGGGAGGCGCCACTCCGAAGCTTGTTGACTAGTTTGTATGTCAAACTCGTAAACCTACGTGTCGTCACCAGTAACAATGCGTTTCATGAATGTTGGGTCCGAACTGACTCGTTCTAGCATGTCCTCAGCGACTTTCATGCGATTGAGTTTTTGGAGAAAATTCAGATCTTTTGGGACTAGCCGAGCAGCAACATGTTTCATACCCAAATGATTAGTTAAAATGGTACGAATCGACTCGTGAGATACAGAAAGTTCGGCGGCTATCTCTCTCAGAGTTGAATGAGGATTTTCAGTCACTATTTCCTTCACTTTTGCGATGTTAACTTCAGTTGCAGACGTTGACGGCCTATCAGAGCGAGGCAAATCTTCCATCACATCTCGACCGCTTTGAACGCTTTGAACCACTCATAAGCACGAGTTTTTGATAAAGTCGATTCACCGTAAGCCTTCTGTAACATTTTCAGTGACTCCGAACACGAAATTCCATTGGCGATGCAAAATTTAAGACAAACTCTTTGTTCGATATTTTTGTCCATTATGAAATTCGCAATACACACTATATATGATATTACTAAAACCAGCATTGTATTTAATATAAATAACAGATGCAACTCAAACTCCGCGTCAAAATGGAAAACAGTTGTGCCAATCTAACAACTACAAAAAAACAAAAATTTGAATTTGGAACCATAAACAAATCATCCATTCCCAGTACTTTTTTGACTGAATGTATTCTGATCAATCAATCAGCGCCATCTATTGAGAAAACTAAAATACACGAAAGCATGAAAATAACACCATAACAAATTGATGAGTTTTTAAACTTTTAATACGTACCAAAAAAATAGTGAAGCGTTATCTATATAGATACTAATATATAAACCTGAAGAGTTTGTTTGTTTCTTTGCTTGAACGCGCTAATCTCAGGAACTACTGGTCCGATTTGAAAAAAACTTTCAGCGTTAAATAGCCCATTTATCGAAGAAGGCTAACGGCTATATCACGCTTAGACTAATAGGAGCGGAGCAGACGAAGTTGCGCGGGTTAACTAGCTAATCATAACATACGTTCTTTTAACGTCTTTCGCTGCCAAACACTTTGGCAGTTTACGAAATGGTCGATAGATGACGTTGCACTGATGACGCGTTTTTCTGAATTGCGGTGTTAATACGATTAAAATCGTGAGAGGTTTGATCTCCTTGTAGTTCGATAGGAGTATAGGTTCGGCTTCTAAAAGGTCTTGAAAAGTATTTGCTATGCTCCAAATTCGTTAAATCTCTGATTGTGATTTGTTCTGGTTCGTTAATCGTGCAAGCATTTCTCGTAGAACTGTCTTAAACTAATTTGGTACTTGCGAAGTACTGAAAGAAAGAAAGAAAGAAAAATGTTTATTTGGGACTCGCGCATAACAGACAGATTTAGATTTAATTAAAACTAACAGTGACTTGAGGATCAGGCCTGTAGGGTTCCTTACCAAAGGTGCTGACGAGACCCTACTATATAAACTGCGAGAATTGATTCCTGAGAATGCGAGAATTGAACTGCGAGAATTGATTATTATGGGTACGTACCTACCTACCTACAAATTTGTACGGAAACCTCGGTGCGCGAGTCCAACTCGCTTTTGACCGGCAACTCGCTATTGATGAGCATACGTATGACCACTATCTCACCTGACGGTAAGCAATGATGCGGTCGAAGATGTAGCACGCTTGCCTAGAAGTGCCTAATCAATTCACTCTTGACTTAAAGACTCTCAGGTTGCTGTACCTTCGGACTCTTCTAAAAGGTTCAAATTCAAGGCAAATCTCATCTCGACGAAAGTCAATGTAATTTTTTTAATAAAATGCCGAGCTATTAGAAGAGTTGACATATTACGACTGCGACACAAACGCTCCTTAAAAAGCCCCTTAAAAGTTCTTTTCTCAATCATACAAAAATGTACAAATTCAAGACATACAAGACAGGTGATAAATCAATGAAAAAACCTTGTCAATAGAGTTATTTTTGACAGACTAACATTTAGATTAGAATGCTAACATTTCAGTTTTAGAAACTATTCTAAAACACAGATTCAATATACGTATCACAACTCTGGTAAAAATTTTGCACCAAACTAAAACTCGAAAGGTGAAATACAGGAATGAGACAGTCAAGAATTAGGTTAATTGCATTCGAGGATCGCATTATGTCAGATTACATATTCGAAGGCGTCCAGGCAGCACTGCCATGCATTTTAAATAGTTTTGTGAATAATTTAAGGGTCTGATCAGATGTGCCACCTAAATGGCGATAAAAATGTTGCCGGGAGTTGCTACTGTGGATAGTGTTGCTGCAGCTGCTGTTAGGTTTACATACATATTTGTTGTCGCTATCGTTTGTCACTAGTAAAAGACTCACTTCTTGAAGTTTCATTGAGGCAGCAATGTACTACACAAGTGGTAGCAATGTGGTGGGTGTCTTGATTAGAGACGGGCATTCCATTGGGTTACTGGGTCTCACCTTAAAAGTAATCTGTATAATAATAATATTATGAGCAATAAACCGATCTGCAGCCACGATGCAGTCGCTATTGAACTAACATTCGTGACTCCATAATGTAGGTACCTATGTTTAAATAGCTCTCTCGAGACTAATGAAATTTTTTGGACGGCCACATTTGTGTCGCTCTGTTTCGTTGTAGCTGTGGCAAGTCTGAACAGACTCTCAGTGTCGCAAATCCGCGTCACATCCACCGTGCAGATATTTTATTTCACGGAAATTAACTTTAATGAACTTGGCTATGTTTCAATTTGCATTTTAGCAACACCCTTTTATCCGGATTTTCAATTTTAAGCTTTATAAAATGAAGTTAGTGCGGTAAACTGGTGGAGTTTGCTTGGCAGTTTTTGAAAGCGATTTAGTAGTTCCAGTGATTTCATAAAGCTGTTATTTAATTGGGTAAATTAAAGCTGGTACTTAGTTTGCTAAGCTAAAGTTTGTTCAAGATTTTTAAAAGAAAATTCTATGAATTGCTCTACTGGAGATGTTTTAATGCATAGGTTTATTTTAATTTACAGTTGGGTTCTGTCAACAATGTTGACAGAACGTAACTGCAAATTAAGACAATGTTGGATGTTGACTCAACATCCAACATTGTCGTAATAATATTCTTTCTTATGTGTCTTGTGAGGAATAAGGTAGTAGTCTGTCAAGAGTTTAGAGAACTCACTCTAGGAATACGGCCGTAGGGAGCCTATTATTTTGTTAATCCATAATCAAATCATCATCATCAATTCAGCCAAATATATCCACAGCTGGACAAAGGTCGAGTAGCCATGGACTTTTAGCAAGCGACACATCGAACGGTCCTGTGCTTCCACAGACTTTACCAGGTCAGGTTCTATTAAGGGTCTTTGGCATTATGGGCCTTCCAAAAGTCGCGGCAACGTTCATATAAAGCTCAATAATGAAAGATAGAAGAAGAGTTCTTCAAACCACCATTACAGCCAAACAGAAAATCAACCAATCTTTAATAAAGAACAGATGAACAGTTGATAAAACGTTGCAAAGTACTAAAAAGCTTCACTGCATCGTTTACCACGACTTTGTCACTGTAATGGGCCATACCGTCTTTATTATCAGATGCCTATGATTATGTGTAGGTACCTACTTTCAATGTAAGTATGTAGCTTCTATTTTATAAAGCAGTACTTTTCTGTTGTCTTTTATTAATACGCTTTTATAAGCTTCTTACGTATGTTAGTATGTATGTAACGGAAACTTCGAACATGATTTTAACCCCCTTCGATTTTTTCGAATTAACTCGAAATTGGCATTCTTATCAAGGACCGATAACAATTCAATCATCATCTGCCTAGCCTTTTCCCAACTATATTGGGGTCGTCTTCCAGTGAAACCGGATTCACCTGAATACCAGTGTTTTACGTAAAGCGGCTGCCTACCAGACCTCCACAACCCATTAACTGGGTAACACGGTACTTCTTGGCAAGACGAGTCAGATTTACTGGCTTCTGACAATCCGTAACGACTGCCAAAATTCTACAAATGACAGCCAGGACCAACGGCTTAACGTGCTTTCCGAGGCACGGAAGAAACTCAGTATGTTAAGATGGTCACCCATCCACAGACCAACCTTGGCAAGCATTGCTTAACCTTGTTGATTGACCCGTGTGGCTGTTATTATTTAGCCACGAGCTCCTCATTTACGCTTTTATAGAAAATAAAACTAAAAATTAAAAATAAATAATAGTTGAAAAACTAAGAAACACGCTTTTATAGACAGTCCAACTAAAAAATAGAAAATAAATTTAATAAAGTTGAATTAATAATAGTGTAAAAAATAATATTTGTAACAAAAAAAGGGGTTACAGTTTAAGATATTATCAAAATGATAATGACACCATGCACCCCACGCTTTTTTTACAATAAAATACATTTTTTGACACTATTATTTATTAAAATTTATTTTCTGTTTAGTTGAATTTTCTATAAAAGCGTGTTTCTAAGTTTTTTTAAACTATTATTTTTTAACAGACATAATATGGTCCGTTTGAGAGTCATTGTTATATTGTTATAAGCCCGTAGTCTCCCACTTTTTTAAATATTTTATTTGGTAATGGGCTTCCTCTTGACCACAATCACGCCTGATGGAAAGCAATAGATGAGGTCTATGATGGAGCGAGCGTGCCCAGAAGATGCCTGTTCACTATTGCTTTGAAGGCAGACGGGCCTTTGCCTCTGCAGGGCAAAGGCCTGCCTTCCTTCTTTCCACAACAATATATATTGAGCAATCTCGGTCCGATCCTTTAGGTAGGATTCCAGCTCGTCTGGTCATCTCCGTTTGGGTCTACCGCGTCGCCGGTTCCTGATGGCCATAAGCCATGGATATAAAATTTCATAGTTAGAAGTAATTGATGTAAGTTCTTAAATTAATGTGGAAGATTGTGTTAAAGAAAATAAAAATGAGAAAATTACTTCTTTAGTAAATCAATGAAAACATCAGGGAGTTTCCTAGAAAATCCTCTTTGGTTTTCGCATGAGTTGTAAAGGTTTTTCAATCGGAAATTCTCAGAAACAGGTCGGATTCTGGATTGGCAAAAGATAACTTGCAAAGTGTGTGTGTAAGTAATATATGAGTACTCCGCAGGCAATGCAGGTATAACTAAAACGCCACTATCCGACATCTGGTCGATTTTTAACTTTTGAGTATGTTAATGAGAAAAAAGTATCTAACGATCTGTGTTTGCGAATTTTCAATACCTTGAATAAGTAGCTTTGAAAATTTGCAAACACTGATCGATAGAAATTTTTGCTCATTAATATAGCATCAAAAGTTAAGAATCGACCAGATGTCGGATAACGGCATTTTAGTTATACCACGGTAGTCTAGGTAATAAGGAGCTCGTGGCTAAATAATAACAGCTGCACGGGTCGATCTTTAAGGTTAAGCAACGCTTGCCAAGGTTGGTCTGTGGATGGGTGACCATCTTAATATACCGAGTTTCCTCCGTGCCTCGGAAAGCACGTTAAGCCGTTGGTCCTGGCTGTCATTTGTAGATCTTTGGCAGCCGTTACGGATTGTCAGAAGCCAGTAAATCTGACTCGTCTTGCCAAGAAGTACCGTGTTACCCAGTTAATGGGTTGTAGAGGTCTGGTAGGCAGCCGCTCCACGTAAAACACTGGTATTCAGCTGAATCCGGTTTGACTGGAAGCCAACCCCAATATAGTTGGGAAAAGGCTAGGCAGATGATGATGATGACGGCAGTCTAGGTAATGGATAACATCAGAAATTCTTTCGACAAAATATATTTAGACATTTCATAATTTAGTATTTGTCGACAACATTTAAGTTACGTACATTCCTTCACAATTGCCACCACACAAACTGCCCATTAAACAAGAACTCAACAGCCATTAGACAAGGCAGTCCATTTTCCAATGAATAATAATTGATAATATTGGCACCAATTGTACATTCATGAACAGTGGTACTGTATAAATTATTTCCTGTCAATGTGACAAGCTATTGTTGGCTTACAATAGTCCTAGAATAATGAATGGCTATTAATTATTTTAATTTTCACAAATTTTGTGGGGACCGTAACAAAGGAGGGAGCATTCATGTGTTATGTAAAGGTCCAACCAACTCGGTTGGGTTCGAAAAATGGCAATAATAGTTTCATTTGCTCAAGTTAATCCCGGGAAAATAATATTACCATTTTTTTTAACTGTAGGAAAATCGTGGCCGAGTTTTAACACTTGCTTGATGCGTAAAAATTTACGAACGTAATTTGTATGGATTTGTTTTTTTTTAATATTGTCACCAATCGACGCATATTCGGTTTGCGAACAAATTGTAGTTTTCGTTAACCTGAGTTGAGTGATGAGTTGTTATACCTAAAACCTGTAAAGGCCATACATTGTGCACATAATGCATTCACTGATTTAATGATAAGATAGGAATATACTCGTACTTGACAAGCGGCAGCCCGCTGCTACGCTTGCGTTAAAGTCGAAAATTTCTAAGTCCTACTTAGAGTCATAGTCTACCTTCGTACCGAGTTTCATGCAAATCCGATAAACCATAAAAAAAGAGCCAACAAACAAACGAAATCACTTTCACATTCATAATAATATGTGTAATTATGATAAGGACTTTACATCAAACATCACACAACATCTGTTACATACACATTACACGCTTTGGCTTTGACTACCTTAATAAACCTGTAGAAAAAGTTCACGTTTGACGTAATCTTAATAATTATAATTTAATTTAATTCTTTATTTCAGGCAACTAGGACACAATACAAAAAAAAAATCAACTCAATAGAATAGTGAGGACTATAATGTTAGTTACATTGCACGCGTTGATGTGTGACTAGCTTAATAAACCTGTAGAAAAAATTCTCGTTTGACGTAATCATAATAGTTATAATTTAATTTAATTTAATTTAATCCTTTATTTCAGGCATCTAGGACACAATACAACAATACGAAAATTCAACACAATAGAATAGTGAGGACTATAATGTTCTCTTTATTATTTTAACAGCCAGTTTTGTCTTGATTTATTTTGGGGATTTAATTTTCGTAGTACAATGGTCGGTAATTGGACCAAGCTTTCGTATTGGTTTATTTTTGGATCATGTGTGGTTTATGTGCTTTTTAAATTTTATACCGTGTTTTTTTTAAATATTTTATTACTATTCAATATCAGAAAAAATATTAAAAAGGACACCCATTTGCGGTACAGAGTCCCGCAAACCTCCATTGAAAAGAGAGGATCCTCCGACTAGACGGTTTATCGGACTGTTGTATACGGTTGTTCGAATGTTGAATATTCAAATCGCACGATAAATTCTACTACAGCGGTTTTTAGACCTGCTTGTCAGAAGCTACAAGCTTGGATTTACACTACTGATTAAAATGTTTGGCTTTATTTATGTTTAAAAATAAGCCGTTTTCCCGAAATTTTTTACAAACTGAATTTGCCATACAATATTCAGAACATTTTTAAGCGATGGTAAAAAATACGAGCTAGGCAGCAAAAACAGCGAACAACGTTCTGTCATACCCATTCCAGTATAAAATTGGCTTTTAAAAACCAATTTAAAAAACAAACAAGCCAATATAAAATATAATAAAAATCTCCATCAGTACAATTCAGTGCTCGCAAACAAGTGAAAAACTTACGAATAGAAAGGCTACAGCTATGTGCCAGTTGCAGAAAAAATACGCAATATGGTAAGCTATTTCATAGTGAGGTTAAAACCAATTCGAATATTCGATAGACGTGACACAAAACCAATTTGGGGCGAAACCGATCTCGGCAAACCTTTTCTATTGTCAATAGTGCTGTACTCACATGCCTACTATTTTTGGAAGACGAGATTTTTGTATTGAGAATGGAGGGCCTAGAGATTCTATCAGTGTCTGAAGTGTGTCAGTGTGTCGATAGGTATAAGGCATTTGTCTCAACGCCGGCAATCAGTAAGCAGCGTTTTGACGCTTGGCTTTAAGCGAGTGCTTGTGTGGGGCCGCTCCGGCCCGCACTTTAGGTAGAAATAACAGCTGGTTGGTAAGTCCGCCAAGCGAACATTGCCGAGCGAGTATCCCTGAACGAGTACAATCTTTGATAGCTCTTGTCGTCCATTCATAATCCGTACAGCTCATTCATAATGCGTACAGCTAAGGAGTGTAATTCCCTGCCGGAGTCTGTGTTTCCCGATAGCTACAACCTGGGAGTATTTAAGTAAAGAGTGAATAGGTTAGTTCTAGGCAAGCGTGCTCCATCTTCGACCACATCATCGCTATCAGGTGAGATGGTGGTCAAGCGCGTGCCTGTGAATAGTAAAAAAAAAAAAATGTATAACGATAAATAACTGAATTTTAAACAGTGTTTATGTGTTATTAGTTGGTTAGTCGGTGTTTTTGGTTTTTTCGTTTTTGTAACACCGACTTCCGAAATTAAAGTAATTTTTTACTTTGTAGTGTTTTGTGTTTGGAAGTCGGTTTTATTTTTTGTCAAAAAGTTTTTTTATTTTTCGACAAACACAGCGTGCCGGCGTGATGTGACGTTATGAACTGGTGTAAACAATCAACAGACATGCGATTTTAGAAATCCCGATCCTTTTGCTATGTATGTATGTATGTATGTATGTATGTAAATCGGGCTGGTTTCCGCAACTCCACGACTAAGCGCGTATTTTGCGTGTAGGTGGGACAAATGCGTCATTCGATCCACCCCAGCTCCCCAAGGAAGGCCAGCAACGCCTTGGTGTTACTAACTATCTCGCAGAGGGTACCTGGGTTTCCGAAGTACTTTGCCCTGTAATCCGCAACCACCGGGCAGCTTAGAAGCAGGTGTGCTGCTGTCTCATTCTCCTCCATGCAGGCTCTGCGTAGCGGGCTGTCAGTGACTCCTATAGCATAGAGGTGTTTATTAAAAGACCCATGGCCAGTTGTTACGGCTGTGACTGAACGCAACTGTTGTTTAGTCAGTCTTAGGGCTTGTTTTGTGAAACGGCCATTTATAGAGGGAAGTGCCTCCTTGGCCTGCCTACACTCACTATGGTCAGCCCATAGCTTGTGATGTTTATCTCCGGTGCGTTTCCTTACCAGATTTCGTAAGTACCCGAAAGGCAGCGGCACGATGGGCTCAGGTCCCATTGCTGACAAACTCGACCCCCTTCGGGCGAGTTCATCCGCAGCGTCGTTGCCTCGAGATTCACTGTGTCCCTTGATCCATTGAATGGTTACTTTGTTGTGTCTACCAACCTGGTTTAGACGTTGGTGACACTCGAGAATCAACCCAGAGTTCACTGTGTGGCTGTTCAGAGCTTGCAGGACAACCATGCTGTCCGAGAGTATGCGTATTGAGTGGTCCTTAACTTCCCTGGTTAGGATGGCTGATGCCGCCAGAGAAATGCCCATGCATTCAGCCTGGAACACTGTGTTGTGGACCCCCAATGGTGTGGCTATGTGGATATTGAGATCCTCTGAGAAGATTCCCGCACCAGTACCTGTACCTGTTTTTGATCCATCGGTGAAGATCCGCAGCTCGGCGGGGCAAAGCCCCTCGCACCGATGATCCTCATGCAATTGGATTTTGTATTTTTTATCGAAGATAAATTGCTTGGGCACCCGGTCATTGATTGCCTTTGTTATGGGGAGTTCATTGTTGAGCTCCTCGAGCAGAGCGGTGTGTCGTGTGTCTCTCTTACTCCAGAGACCTAATGTTTTAAGGCGTACTGCTGCCATCGTCGCTTCCTGTTGTATAAACAAGTGTAGCGGAGGGAGCCCCAGCATGGCTTCCAGCGCCGCAGTTGGAGTAGTCCTCATGCAGCCCGTCGTTGCCATGCAGGCCAGCCTTTGCATGTGTTGTAACTTGTTTACGGCTGTAGCTAGCTTTGAGCGTGGCCACCACACCACGGCCCCGTAGGTTACCATGGGCCGAATTACTGCGCTGTACAGCCATAGTATTATTTTGGGAGATAGGCCCCACTTCTTCCCTATCATTTTCCTGCATTGCCAGAAGGTAATGCAGGCCCTGTTTAGTTTGTAGTCTAGGTGATTACTCCAGCTTAACTTACTGTCTAGGATGACGCCTAGATACTTTACCTCGTTAGACAGCTGGAGCTCTGTATTGAAGAGCATAGGTAGCCGGTAGTGGCCTAGTGCTCGCTTTTGAGTGAACATGACTAATTAAGTTTTCGTGGGGTTTACCGACATATCATATTCGTCGCACCATCTTTCCACGATGCGTAGTGCTTGTTGAGTAAGGTTGCAGATCGTTCCAGTCACTTTCCCTGACACTAGGATTGCGAAGTCGTCAGCATAACCTATTGTGTAGTAACGATGTGCGTTGAGTTTGGTGATCAGGTCATCAATTACCAGATTCCACAGAAGAGGGGAGAGCACACCCCCCTGCGGGCAGCCTCTGGCTATCAGAGCCAACTGCTGCTCTTCCTCAAGGCGAACCACTCGTTTGCTTAACATATTAGTTATCCAGTCATTTAGTACCTGTTCCACGCCGTGTTTGGAGAGAGCGGCACCAATGCTGGAAAAGTTTGTCTTGTCGAAGGCTCCTTCGATGTCTATGAATGTGCCCAGGCAGGACCCTTTCTGGTGAATCGCTTCCTCAATCTGGTTCACTACCAGATGAAGAGCGGACTCTGTCGACTTACCCGAGCTGTATGCGTGTTGGTTACCATGCAGTGGTATTGTTTTTAAAACGCCATCACGTAGTTCCCTTTCACACAGTCTTTCCATTGTCTTTAGTAAAAACGAGGTCAGACTAATAGGTCGATAGGATTTAGCGTTTGTGTAGTCACTTTTACCTGGCTTCGGAATGAATATGACTTTCACTTCCCTCCATCCTTTAGGAACGTATCTAAAGGCCAGGCACGCTCGCATTAAGAGCACCAGTTTTGTTGCAACAGCGGTACCTCCCCACTGTAGTAAGGCAGGAAACACGCCGTCGGGACCTGGTGCCTTGAAAGGTTGGAAGCTTTTGATGGCCCACTGAAGTTTTTCCAGCGTAATCATCTTTTCTGCATAAAGCCAGTCATCATCTGATGGTGTTTGGATAACGTCAAGCCATTCATTTACCTGCGCGAATACGCTGCCTGGGAAGTGAGTTTCTACTAGGAGACGTTGCGCTTCTTCAGGTGTCGTGGTCAACGTGTTATCGGGTTTCCGGAGTGTGGCGATCTCAGGTTTGTTCTGTTGCGCCAGTATTTTCCTTACCCTGTTTGCTTGTTGGCATGATTCAATGTTACCACAGAATTTACGCCACCCTGTAGTTCTTCTGAATCTGATGCATCTCTTGTAGCTCGATTTGGCCGCGTAATAAGCGTCCCAGTCCTCATCACTACATGTGTTCATGGCTCTGTTAAGAGCCTTTCTTACCTTACCGCGTTTGCGCTCCAGGTCTGCACCCCACCAAGGTTGTTTACCCGGTGTGTCGCGCGGAATCGTTTCTGGGCAGGCGATTCGGTAGCTGTTTATCAGCGATTCGGTGAGTAGTGTTACTTGCGCATCGATCTGTGCCGTGTCCGCAAGCAACTCCGAATCGCATGATGGTACAAGCCTTGAGGTAAGGTTGCGTGTGTACGTAGCCCTCAACAAGTCGGAGGCCATAGCCTTTCATGGCCCCCGGCGGGCGCCGCCAGCGGGATCACACATAGTTGTTGGGGGGGCCCGTATCGCTGTCGAGTCCACCATGAAGTACCTGGGATTGGTTCTCGACAGCCGGTGGGATTTCGGCCCCCATTTCCGGCGGCTGGCGCCCAAGTTGTTGGGCGCGGCTGGGGCGCTGTCAACGCTGCTTCCCAATCTGGGGGACCCGAGCACCGCCTGCAGGCGGTTGTACGTGGGGATCGTGCGATCAATGGCCTTGTATGGGGCCCCGATCTGGGCGGCTGACCTGACGGCCGGCACCATCACTGTTCTGCGGAAGCCGCAGAGGGTGATGGCCGTCAGAGTCATCAGGGGCTATCGCACAATCTCCTACGAGGCGGCTTGCGTACTGGCCGGATCTCCGCCCTGGGACCTGGAGGCAAAAGTCCTCGCGTCACTGCACCGGTGGCGTGAGGAGGCGCGGGCGCGCGGCGAGCGACTGATGCAGCAGCACATTAAGATGCGTCAGTCGCAGCTGCGCGAGGTTCTGGTGGCGGAATGGCGGAACAGGCTCTCACGCCCTTCCGCCGGCCTCGTCACTATCGAGGCCATCCGGCCAGTGCTCGAGCTGTGGCTCGGGAGAAGGCACGGCTCCTTGACATTTCGTGTGACGCAGGTCCTCTCGGGGCATGGCTGCTTCGGGAGGTTCTTGTGTCGCATAGGCAGGGAGCCGGACGCTCGGTGTCACCACTGCGTCGACTGTCGGGAGGACACGGCGCGGCATACGCTGGCAGAGTGTGCCGCTTGGGAGGAGCCGCGCCGTGCCCTCATCTCTGTGGTAGGCAGTGATCTCTCGCTGTCGGCTGTAGTTCGTGCTATGGTCGACGGCGAGGAGTCCTGGGACGCGGTGGTCTCCTTCTGCGAAACAGTTATCGCGCAGAAGGAGGCTGCGGAAAGGGAGAGGGAAATCTCAACCTCTCTCCCAGCCCGCAGCAGGCGCACCGGGCGTCGGAGGAGGGTATACGCTGCCCTCTTCCGGCCCCCCTAACTGGGTCTAGGGGCGGCGGAATTGGGGATGTCCGTCGCCCCCCATTCATTCGGCCCCGAGGTGGCGGCGCGTGGTGTTCCCGTGCGCCCCTCTTTGACGTCGTGGGGGAAGTCAAGCACCTCACTCCCCCCGCTGACCCGAGGTGGCCCGCAGAGACGGGCTGGCACCAGCCGGGGATTACGGAAGTCGCATTAGTTCTCGCGATCTCCGGTTGGTGAGAGATGGAGCACCGGGGTGGTTTTAGTCAGTAAGAGTCTGACAGACCCCTCCGCCCGCCCCAGGGCGGAGGACATCCATGAGGATTTCCCCCCGTCACAAAAAAAAAAAAAAAAAAGGTTGCGTGTGTACACCGATATATCCGTGTTGCGAGGATTACGCGTAGGTTGTTTGGGTGGTATACAGACCTGGATGTCGAAGCGGATCCACCAGTGGTCTGAGCAGGAAGCCTCATTCGAGACTTGCCACCCAGTGATTAGTTCCGCTGCTCCCTCCGTAGCCAGAGTCAGGTCTATGATAGTACGACTGCGTCTGGTCACGAAGGTTGGTTCCGAACCCGTGTTTAGTAGGGATAGGTTAGTAGTGAACAGATAATCAACTAATGTCTTACCCCTTGCGTTTTGCGTCTCCATCCCCCACAGTAGATGGTGTGCGTTTGCGTCGGTCCCAATGACAATCTCATCCCTGCTGTTTTCACAGTGCGTGATGAGGCGGACCAGGTCGTGTGGGGGCGGTTCCTCCGCCTCAGGCATATATACTGAGGCGAAGACGATAGCCAACTTAGTGGCTCCCCGCTGTATGTTCAGCCTAGCAGCAGAGACATCTCTGCAACAGAAGTCGTTTAATAGCTGTGTTTTAAGGTTACCTGTGACATAGATGCACGATCTAGGGTGATCATGGTCCGCAGTAACAAGGAGCTTACCACCAAGATTGGAGAGTCCTCGTATGTGGCCACCCCTAATCCACGGCTCTTGGATCAGGGCAATGGCCGTGTGTTGAACCTCCAGCCACTTGCGGAGTTGAGCCGTCGCGGTCTGGCTGTGGTGGAGGTTAGCCTGCACGACTTTACAGGCCGACAAAAGGGACGCCATCGCCGGCAAGACCCTCCTCGTCGCCCTCAAGTCGCAGCCCGGCAAACAGGTCGCCCTCGTCGAAACCGTCCCCTCCCGGGTCTGAAGCCGGGGACAACATTACGTCGTCCGGCTCCCCCCCCGATGAAGGGACGGCACCCACGGTGGCGGCAGGGTCGGCTGAGTCTGCTGCTACAGCAGGTTCGGCCGCAGTTGCTTCCGGGTTGTTTGGCGGAGAATCGGTGTCCTCTGCGTCTTCCAGCGGCTGTTTCGTGATCGGGTCCCAACCCCGAGGGACGTCGACGAACCTGCCGTTCGGACCCTGGAACTTGACGTACACCGCTCCCAAACCAATTGAGAGACGGCGCTCGGCGCTCATCAGGGTCGGAACTTGGTCCTCGGGGATACCCAGCACCACGAACCAGCAAGCCTTCTGCTTCTCGGCGTGCAGCACTACCCACCTCCTTACGTCGATCCAGCGATTCTGGTACCAGAGGGCTCGTCCAATAAAGGTCGAGTCCTCGTAGACTCCCTGGTCGTCGGGGATGGCGATGCCGCAGCGCACCCGCTTCTGGATCTCCGCCTGGCTCTTGACGACTAGCGAGGTGCCAGCCGGGAGAGCCAGGCTGGAGACTGTTTTTTTCAGCCAGGCTAAGGTGAAGTCGTTACCGCACCACAGCTTGAGGACTCCACCGGTGAACAGCGGCTTCGCGTTGAAGGTTGGTCCCGGTGTATCCTGCATAGCAGAGCAGGCCTCGCTGATGATCCGCTTGTGGATAGCAGCCAAGACCTGGTCCGATACTCCCTGGCTTATGATGCCCCTCCGGTCGCAGGTTATTGCGACGTTTAGGGACGCACTGGCAGCTTGGGCGTAGCTTAGGTTAGCAATCCTCTGGGATTGGTCAAGCCGCGGCCGCTTGTGCTCTCCACGGGGCGAAATCGTCTCGTTGAGAGCCCGCTTGACCGCAGCCTGGTCACTTCCATCGGATCGCTGCGTTGTGGTTGCCTCTTCGGCCGGACCTCCTGCGGATTTAGATTGCAGTGTGCTAGGCGTTGGTCGGCTAGTGCCGGCCTCAGCCTGCGACCGCTTCCCCTCAGAGAAGTTCAGCTTACCTTGCTTGGTCGGTTTAACTGAGCTGGTGGCAGCAACCTGCTTGTTTTGGGGGGCTTTGCGTCCCCGCCTGCGTTCGTGACGCCGCTCCTTGCGCGTCAGTCTTTCCCTCCTCTTACCCTGGCTTGTAGGAGCTGTAGGACCCGAGGGGCCCGAACAAGAGCAATGGGCTTGTGTAATGGATTTTTTACCCTTGCCCTTGCCTTTACCTTTACCCTTACGGGTAGGCACCTGCCAGGCGCTGGTAAAAACGTCCTCGGTGTTGCTGATCGCCTCCGTGTGACCGGAGGCGGCCGCGACTTGGGAAGCGGCTTGAGGAGCCACAGGAGGAGCGGGAGGGTGTTTGGGAAGACTACTTCCGGCAGAGGTGTTAGCCGTCTCCGTTTTCGCCTTTGTGTGTAAAGGATCGGTACTGGTCCCATGCAGCGCCGTTCTCCTTTGCTTGGAGTGGGACTTTTTGGTCTTAGCTGCGGTTTTCGCCACAGCCGGACCAGCGCCCGCGCTGGCGCCCACGGCGTGAACCGCAGGGCGAGCGAGGCACCAGAGGTACCTTGCTTAGGAGCTTTGCCAGCTTTCGCCGACTCCACTCCTGCGGTATTTTCAGTTGGCTTCAATACGTCCATACTAAAAATTATTGAACTTCATCTTCCTGGCTCCCACCCACCATGCAGCCCGCACCTGGGAACGTCGCACTACTGTGAGTGCGAACGTTAGGACTACCAGGAAGATATAGGTGCGCAAGGCTGGTTTACAGCGCGACATCGGGTGCTCGATCGGGTTGGCAACTAATCAACCCTCACTTACACCGTCAGCATGGCCTTTACCTACCGCTTCGGCCGCCCAAGGACGACCTTGGCGGACCCCACGCACCTCGCCTGTGGCCCTCTGACGGGACACTTTGGCCATTTCCCTACCCTTGGCTAGAAGATAGGGCCACCGTTTTGCTTGAAATCCAGACCAAAGGGGGCGTGTTGCCTCACGGACACATTACCGCCAGTGCCGATCGGCTCAACCCCCCAGGGCTCCTTCATCCCCGCTTACGGCGCTCGACTGCGCAGGTCCTAGCGCAGGTGACAAAATTCTCCTACCCGCCGTCAGCTGAGTTTAGTGACGGCCGAGCCCGCAACCACTTCGTCACAGAAGGGTCACAGTTAGGAGGGGAGTTGGGAGGGGTTATAGAGGGGAAAAGGGGTTTAGTGGGATATGGGATGGGACTGAGTGGAAAGCCCTCCACTCTGCGGGTCGCCCGGTGGTTTCAGTTACGTCTATTTCGTAAGGAACTAGACCAAAAACGGGGTGGCAACCTCGAGAAGGTATATCCACCGGACTTGCCTTGAGGATTTACACGACCGTTGCGCTCCCCCTCAAGACCACGCCACCTTCCCGTCTCTGGAGGAGACAGCAAGGTAGGCCTGCATCTATACTATCAAGCAAAGCAAAGCAAAGCGTGTCGTTGTGCAACCGTAAAAGCATACATACAGACCCCCCCTGACCAGACCCATCCTTTTGCTATCATTTATTTAAGAGTTCCGTTGCCTACCACCAAAGTTCTTCATCAGATCTTCACCAAATTTAAATGGAACTAGTCCGAAAAAATACTCTTCCAAACAAAAAAAGAATCATCCAAATTGGTTACCAATTGGCGAAAATATCGCTGAACAAACATTTTTCATGGGATACCATCATCAGATACTGACTTATACTTTCCATCATCAGCTCAGCAACATGAGATGTTGATTACCAGGCACAAATATCTGAATTGCGTTAGAAATTTAATGAAAAACAGTGTTTGTGCTCATAAAATTTGAGGGCTTCCCTCGATATTCATGGGATCCCATCATCAGATTCTAACTTGGTGACAATGGGACCACCTCAGGAGTATAGGCTTTCGAATAAAAAAATATTTTTTGAAATCGGTCCAAAATTGGCGGAGAAATCGGTGAACATACATAAAAAAAAAGAAACACAACGTTACATAGAACCTACTCCTTTTTGAATAAGTCAGTTAAAAAAACTAGACTTAAAAGTAAGCCGGGCTGAGCTAGCGCTAGCATGAGAAGTTTATAATTTTCTGCAATGAAAATTATGTCTACTTTCCTTATTCTAGTAACCTATTTTTAACCGGCTTCTAAGTTCGTACTCAGGTTATTTAATGAAATATGGTGCTTCATTAACAGACTTATACAATAAATAAAATCTAACCACTTTCTTGACTTGAGTACTGATTAACAGATTCTTAATTTAGCAATGGAGAATTAGAATTTGCGTAGGAATTTTAAAACACCTCAATCTGCTTATATTTTTGACAGATTGCGACTGAGATGCGTGTGTAAACGTGACCTAAATGAGTAGAATGGTACTCTGTTAAAAAACAATAGGATTTGCGTCAAGCTATAAATAATATTAGGATATTTTTAAATGAAACGCAACAATCGTTCAAGCGTTCTCCATCTTCGACCACATCGTCGCTTACCATCAGGTGAGATGGTGGTCAAGCGCGTGCCTATCAATAGTTAAAAAAAATTCGACAACGCGTTTTCATACATGTATGTTTTTCTAAAATTGATCTATGCCTTAAAAACTGAGGTCCATAAATTATCCACTTTTATTTTGCCCCTTTTGTGATAATATTTCCAAAGCATCTACAAATTACCACAAAAGAAAGAAGTTCGAACCACACACTTTTCATATGCACCCGTCAATGGCGACCGCGAAACCACATTGGCACCGCAGTCAGCGCTGGACTATTTAGCTAGTTATTAAGCCCGACCTGGCCTGACGCCAAACATTCAAATTGAACTGGAAATTGCCGTGTTAGTACATGTATTTAGATGCTATCCGCGTGAATACGGGCCATGAATAACTTGGAGTAATGTCTAAGAGAAAATGTTAAAGCCCTAAATATTCTTAGCGTAGCATTTGGCAAAGGAGCCGCTCAATTTAGTCTTGGCAAAGTATTCGATTAGTCTACACTATTGTAAATCCTAAAGCGCTTAAAGCGCTGTAACATATTGTAGGATGTTAGTAGATTGTAAAATCTGCTAAACAAGAAAACAAGAGCAACAACAACTAACTGGAAATAATATATCACAGACTAACTCAATAGTTACAGAAGGTGAGTATTGAGATGACGAAAATTATGTAGAGCTGTATTGTGTGGAAAGTTTCATCATCATCTGCCTAGCCTTTTCCCAACTAAGTGGATTCAGCTGAATACCAGTGTTTTACGTAGAGCGGCTGCCTACCAGACCTCCACAACCCATTAACTGGGTAACACGGTACATCTTGGCAAGACACTGGCTTCTGTTAATCCGTAACGACTGCCAAAGATCTACAAATGACAACCATGACCAACGGCTTAACGTGCTTTCCGAGGTACGGAGGAAACTCGTTATGTTAAGATGGTCACCCATCCAAAGACCAACCTTGGCAAGCGTTGCTTAACCTTCAAGATCGACCCGTGCGGCTGTTATTATTTAGACACGAGCTCCTCCTCCTTGGAAAGCTTGCTGACCAAAATAAAGTGCTTTAAGTGCAGGAGACTAGCAAAGGACTGGTCGTCATGGCGATGCTTGGTGGAGTCGTTTGTCTGGCAATGGGCGTCTTTCAGCTGACAAAATGTTAAGATGAAACAGATATTTTGTTCCGTTTACAAACTGCAAAAAAATCTAATACAATAAGCCGTCGAAGCGGTCTCTGCCCAACCGAGTCATAACAGCATGGAATAGGTTCCCGGATAATGTTGTGCCGGCTCCCACACTGAACCGCTTAAGAATCCGATTGGTCAGACTAGATTGGTTAGACCTTTTTATAACTGAATGTGTGTCTTACTGAGTACAACTTTAATAAAAAACATATCAATAAATTCGTTGGATTCGTTTTTTCTTCAAGTTGTTTTTTTATATGTATGTATGTATTATTTATGTATTTATGATTGTATCTCTTCTTCTCTCCGTTTGTCTTTCCTTTAAGTTACACCTGTCATGTTGTCTCTGCACCACCCTAAGGTCGACTGGTAGAAAACGCCCATGGCATAAGTCCGCCTTTGTGCAGTGTTTTTACTTGTGCATCAAGTTTTAATAAACAAATATCATTTTACTTTAATATTCCTCGAAAGTCAAAGCCTTTGTTCTTTGTGGCGTATCAAACTAACAGCAAAATGGCAGTACCAAAGATATTATTTATAGTACAATGGCTGTTTCTCGAATCCGCAACCGACTGAAGGAAGCCGCAATTTTAATAGCCCAATAGTGGGGCTTCCTTTAAAGGGTAGAGTACAAAGCAAAGCCAAAATATGATTAACGGTCGAACAATACCTGCTGTCCTGAGAGGTACAGATTTCTGGGCTATCGCGCATTTGGTTAAAGCTTGAATTTTGAATTATTTATTTAAGGTGCTTATTCAATGAAAATGTAGGGTTGTATTATTTTCTCTGTAATAGTAATTAAAATTATGATAAAAACACGTTCTTGAATCAGGTTAATCAGGCTTCCGTGTTTAATCCCAAAGGAACACACTACCAGGGTAAAAAATATTCTACAACCTAACCCCGGTCTTGATCAGCCCTACATTTTATTTTACTTTACTGGGACATAAAACAGTTACACATTACAAAATAAATGTCACAAAATAATATTAAAAACTAGGCAAACATGTAACCCACACTAATGTCAGCAAAATAATGGTATACAGCATACATTTTGGCGTGCGTTGATATTTCAGAAAAGTCGTGATTTATTGAGAAACATCCAAATACACCAATATTTACATTTACAATATTTGTAGAAATAAAAGATCTACAAAGCTTACAAACCTTTTCATTTATGTAGACAAAAATCTTTTATCATCATCATACAGTATCTTCAGACTCCAAATAACTCACCAAAATAAACAAAACAAAAATAAATCCTCACTAGCAACAAAAACAAAATACGTCTACATAAAGATTATCTAGAATATTTTTTTCTAGCGCTATTCCATTTTTATATTTCCCCTTGGCGTTAACGCATGAGTTATTATGAAAGGCGCGAACTGTGAAAGAAATACGCACGGTCTCTGTTCGTATGAACCACTGACCGAGCTTGGTTTAAAAGGACTGGCCGTATTTTATTACACATTGATTTATGTTGCGTTTAGGCCTGAGGTCGCGGTAATGAAAACGTAGTTGTTAAGTGTGGTGGCAGAAAAGATGGCCAGAGATAGTTATAACCTGACGTTAAAACGATGTGTTGACGCTGAGTAGACGCTGCGCTTACGCCACTGAAACGCTGTGCTATTATCTCTAAGACGTCGCGTAGACGTGATTGATACTAACATAGCCATGACCCGGTGTTAGTGATGTGTACAGATTCGACTAAAGCCTACGGTATTCTCAATATTATGAAAGGCGAGAACTGTAAAAGAAATAGGCACGTTCTCTGTTCGTATGAACCACTGACCGAGCTTGGTTTAAAAGGATTGGCCTTATTTTATTACACATTGATTGTTGTCTTGAGACCTGAGGTGAGTTGATGACAACGTTGTTGTAAAGTGTGAAAGCAGAGAAAATGGCCAGAGATAGACATAATCTATCGAAGCGTTGACACCGAGTATTCGCAGCACTTACGCCGCTAAAACGCTGCGCTTATGCCGATGAAACGCTGCGCTATTATCACTACAACGCCACTGATTTATGTTGCTTTGAGGCCTGAGGTTGCGATATTGAAAACATTGTTGTTAAGTACAGAAGCATGATAGATGAACATTGAGGTTGGTTTTTAAATAAACGGTAGTTGTAGCGTTGATGCTTCATGGACACTCTGCCGTCGCTTAGACGCTTCGCTAACGCCGATTAGATGCTGTGCTAACGTCACGTTGATGTGATTTTATTTATATTTACATAGTGATGATCTGACGATAGCGCCTTGTATTTATTCTATTTAGTCGCTAGAAATGTATGTGTGCTAATGGAGAATGGCGAAATATCATCGATATCGTGCGAGCAAAATTTCGTGTGTCGAATTTTATAAACCTTCTGACAATCGTTACTACTGATATGACATATTGTCATTTTGTTGACAAAATGACAATCTGTCATATCAGAGAGAGAAATGACCATTATCTTACTGAAAATTATTATTAAGGTACTAGGGTGATGTGTACCTAGGAATATGAATCCATAATTTCACTTAATATGTCGATATTAAAATCTTCATAGACTCAATGATTCTGTATGATTACTCAACACATTACATTACAGTTCAATTGAGTTTTATTAAAATTGTGTTTGTAAACAGGAAACCCGAAAATAACAAAGTTATTATAAAGCAATGAAGTGCGTATGTTTCAGTTGAAATTAATCGGAATGGCAATGACTATAATTCTATGACTGACTATGGATTCACTCGGGTTTACCTGGTATGGACATCTAGGTATAATAATATAGGTAAGAGTTTCTTCAAATTTTAGGTTAATAAAAAAAGTATACAAAATAATTTGATGACAAACTGTCTATACTAATATAATATCTAATCTAAAACTAATATATAAAGCTGAAGAGTTTGTTTGTTTGTTTGCTTGAACGCGCTAATCTCAGGAAACACTGGTCCGATTTAAAAAATACTTTCAGTGTTACATAGCCCATTTATCAAGGAAGGCTGCTGCAGCTAATACCAATAGGAGCGGAGCAGTAATGAAAATTGTGACGCAGACGAAGTTGCGCGGGTCAACTAGTAATAGGTATAATAAAGCTGAAGAGATTGCTTGTTTGAACGCGCTAATCTCAGGAACTACCAGTCAGATCTGAAACAATCTTTTTGTATAAGATAACCACATTTATGAAGAAGGTTATATACTCTATGGGAATGAAAAAAAAACGGGATATGAGAGTAAGAAGTGGCGGGAAAAAAACTCTTTAAGAAGAAAATGAATTAAGTGCATTCTAACTGATATAAAATGTATGCGACTAGACTTGTTCCTTCGTAAGCTTTTTATAATAGAAAAAAATAAACAGACAGAAGTAGACTATAACTTTGTTTTTATTAGATTTAGAGAGATTACAGATAAGTATCTACAACGCACATCAAACTATGAAAATTAAATTTTATTATTAGCGACACGCATAATCATCATTTTGTACTAATATCTAACCTTACGTATTTTAATGTCGAGCTATCAATCATAGATCGCATTAAAATCCTTTCAACTAATAGCAAAAGTGTTAGTAACAATGAAATTACTGACTTTACTATACGCCCTGGGATTAATTTCGGTAATATATATTTATTTAAAAGTTAATAATAATGTAATATATAAGCCTTTATTCAGACAAAATTAAAGTTTACAAAATAATATTAAATTAGAGACTCTGTTGAGTCGTTGACACCGACAGCTTCGTCTGTTTGCCCAGCTTTGGCAAAGGCCTCCTCCATCTCTTTCCACTCGGTTCTGTTTAGCGCTTTCCTCGTCCATGTTTTTCCTGCTATTGCCTCTATTTCATCGTCCCACCTTCTAAATTTAAAAGTTAAAACTCTTCAATTCTAACTTTTGAAGACAATATTCGGACTTCTATTAAGAGGTAACATGAGTGGCGAAACTTTGTATTTAAAACGTCATAATTCGAGGTTTAGCTGTCGGCTGTTTTCTCCTTCAATATTAGACCAATTTAAGAGATATTTCACAAACTGAATAAGAAGGATGTATACTGTGTCCTTGCGTTTTCTTTTTTTATGAATAGTTGCCAAATTTGTACCCTCATCACATTTGTGTGCTCTGTTGACGGCGATTCATCGGACAATTTTGAGCGTTTTGTGAGGGTTCTAGTGCTTACACGGTTAATAAATCATTAAAAAGGAACATAGAAACACAGTTTATATCATTCTTATTCAGTTTGTGAAATATCTCTTATATCGGTCCAATATTGGAGTAGAAAACAGTCGAGAGCCAAACCTCGTATTATGACTTTTTACTTACAGTCTCGCCGCCCATGTTTCCTCTTAACCATTATAGAATATTTCATGAGTGAATCTATTAAACGTTATTTCGTAATACGAAAGGTGATTTTGTGTTTTTTTAAAGCAGCCAAAAATTTAATACTTTTTCCTTGATCTGTGTGCCAAATAAAAACGTGTTCTTTCTCTATTTAACAAAAAAAAAACAAAATATTTCAGGCTATGCAGATAGTCCCCGAGCGACATGAGATAGAGTATATCAACCACAAATATCTGAACAATATGACTATTACATTTAGGAAGCTGGGTCGTAACAGTCCTCACTACGTCAACATGGAACTCGATACCAGCATCGGTGTCGGCAATAATCTAACGGTATGTTTTTTTTTAACTAAACCAAAAAGTACTAATTGAAATAACTGGCCGCGAAGAAGAAACCAGATGGCCAAATCTCGTCAGATCCGAAATATAATCTCACTGACAATAAGTGTCAAAAGGTAATGTTTCTGACAGTTCGCGACTGCAATGCGAATTTGAACGCTAATTCTTAAGGCACTTTTCTCACCGCCAGCGAGAAAGCGATAAGCTATCGACTATTTGCTCGCTGAGGAAAGGGAAAAAAGATATAGATCTCGTGTGAGGAAAAGAGACACATACATGTCGATAGCTGGTTATTCACACTGCCGGCAAGTGGCTCTTACCACTAGTTGGTCGTAGCGACAAGCGCTATCAAAGTTTGTACTCGCTCAGCGACACTCGCTCGACGATGCTTGCTTGGCGATCAGAACTCACCAACCAGCGGTAATTTCTACCTACAGTGCGGGCCAGAGCGAGTATTGCGAGTAATATCGCCTGCCGCAAAAAAGCAGCCGCTTAAAGCCGAGCGTCAAAACTATCGAAACTTTTCACTCGCTGCTCGCCAACTCGTTTCGAGTTTCAAGCTTTACTCACTAATGGCTGATCGTCGGCGGTGAGACAAGTGCCTAAAGGTCGATCCACAAATATCCGGGCCATACCCGAGTCATGGCCGGGCCGTGATCCGTTACAATGTGAACCGAAGCGTCCCGGGTACGGCCCGGACGCGGATGTGTAGAAACGAGTTCAAAAATGTGCGCACCGATGTTTTTTGAGCTTCCGGTGAACCACAGTCCATCAAAGTCTTTAGTTACGAAACCAGTCATTACTGAACTGTCTTCAAAACCAATGTATTCGTATACTAGGCAAGTGGAAGGTGAGTAAATGACCTGACTGGCGAGCTGGCCTTGTGTCAGGAATCCGATTAAATCTTCTAGGAAGCAATATGCTTCCTACTATGATTTTGTTTTTTTATCTATACTGTATACTAATATATAAAGCTGAAGAGTTTGTTTGTTTGTTTGCTTGAACGCGCTAATCTCAGGAACTACTGGTCCGATTTGAAAAATTCTTTCAGTGTTAGATAGCCCATTTGTCACCAAGCTATGACCAATAGAAGTGGAGCAGTAATTAAAATTGTGACGCAGACGAAGTTGCGCGGGTCCACTAGTTTTTAATAAAAACGTTGCCCCTTACTAGGAATTTCTCCTGTATCGTGGGTACGTTCACAAACATACAAACTCACATACACAAACAGCCAGAACCGGAACAAATAGGCCATACAAATATTTGTTCCGTGCGGGGATCGAACCCGCGACACGCAGCGCAGCAGTCAAACGCTTGACCACTGCAACCGTGTCGTTTTTATTACTATGATTTTGTAACAAATTAGCGGATTCTTTTAAGTTTGTCAACCAAAGGAAAAAGCAGAAAGACGCTGAAAGACACTGCAAAACATCAGAAATTCATTCATAAATCTTATCGGTGTGCCTAAAACGGTGTGTTCATACTGAAATAAATGACGCAAGCAAAAGGGTAAGCGCAAATGACGTCATTCACTGAGAATATGGTGTAGGTAGGTACTTGAGCTTATACTTTCACAAATAATTTCTTATGGCTTCCAAATTGCCAATAACTGGTGTGTGAAGTAACATTTGATATTGTTAAGTGTTCCAAGACATTGTAATGTTTACCTATTGTTGGTGAAAGCGTTACTTTCAGAAAGATATACGAAGAACGGGGGGTGCTACCTTAAAATGAAATAGCATACTTAAAGAATAGCATACTTAAGGAATAGCATACTTAAAGAATAACACACTTAATGAAGTGGCTCTTCACATCTTCAACTGTCTACGTAGGCCTCCCTCAAACATCGCTACATCGACCAGTCCTACGCTTTTCGAATACAGTGGACTCCTGTACCCCTCGCTGGTTCATTGGTCCATAATTTGTTGTATTCCCTACTTTAGATGTAATATATTTTTACACTTTTTCAGATAAAGATGGAATTATTTGAATACTTGGGCGGTCATTACATCCCAACAGGTGTCGCAGGAAATTACAAGCTGTGTGATTTTCTATACAAAGAACCCTTTTTCGGCATGATGTACGCCAAACAGTTTCCTGGAAATTGGTCATGTCCGTTCCCCCCTGTAAGTATGTGCTGTAAAACTTGTATGTACATTGAAAGTATGTTTAGGACTCTGTTCAAGTAGTTCTTACAATCCAAGTATTTGGTAAAGGTCTTACGTCACTAAGGGACTACCTAAATGACAGAACCACTTAAAATCTTAGCTGGTGTTTAAGCAAGCGCAACGATGAGCGAAAAGGGATGGGTTGGCGTTCTTCACAAAACTAACCCAAGGTCTGCTCAAATCTTTTGTATCACAATTTTAAAAATAACAATGAATTTCTAATTCATTCATCTATCTGAGGCTCCTGATTTGTGACATTCTGTCAGCGGCAGCGTGGCGAAAGCGATTGTCAAAAATGTATGGGATTGAAGAACGCTGTCGAAATGGCACGTGATTCATCTGCCTAGCCTTTTCCCAACTATATTGGGGTCGGCTTCCAGTCAAACTGGATTCAGCTGATTACTAGTGTTTTAAGTGGAGCGGCTGCCTACTAGACTTCCACAACCCATTAACTGGGTCTCACGGTACATCTTGGCAAGACTGGAGTCAGATTTACTGGCTTCTGACAATCCGTAACGACTGCCAAAGATCTACAAATGACAGCCCGGACCAACGGCTTAGCGTACATTCCGAAGCACGGAGGAAACTCGTTATGTTAAGATGGTCACCCATCCACAGACCAACCTTGGCAAGCGTTGCTTAACTTTCAAGATCGACCTGTGCGGCTCTTATTACTTAGCCACGTGCTCCTCTGTGGCACGTGATCAATCTCCCATTTTTGGCCTTTCGACAATCGCCATCGCTACTGTAATTTTTTCTAGTGTCTCTGGTGTGTATCTAGTGGCTAACTTGTTTTTTGTGGTCAGAAAAGATTGTGGGTGTGAAAGCTGGTATGTTTTCTAATTCTTTGGTTATACTTTTTATAGCAAAAAATAATTTTCTTCAAAGTCCAATTTTTTCAAAGTTGGCACGTCTAATTCCGTGTTTACTTTAAATGGCATGGTCATGAATAGAAGAATAGAATAGAATTTTCTTTATTCAAACAACATGGTTTACACCATGGACTTTGTTTTGAGTTTGAGTTTTTTTTTACTGATATTTGTTATTGTGTTTTGTGTGTTGTTTGTTATTGTGAACGCCTAAGAAACTTCTTTGAGTAAAAAATACACGTTTACTATCCGATATGGTAATTTTGATAGCATATTCTATAACAACTCTTCCTACTCTACGATCTGAGATACAAATCATTTTCGCGGGAGTTGGGTAAATTTTTAACTGACTCCTTTTCATCATACTATCCTCTATATTAATATAATAAAACTGAAGAGTTTCTTTGTTTGTATGTTTGAACGTTCTTTGGAACTACCTATTCATTGACGAGAAAGGCTGGCTATACGGGAACGGGCAAAACCGGGTAATGCGCGTAAGAAGTCGCAGGCAAAAGCAAGTTGTAATATATCTAAAATGATGATTACTTTTCAGGGAGATTATCACTTCATGAACCTTACAATTCATCTGGAGAACTTCCCTTACAACATACCCTTCACATACTCGTCCATGATCGTAAGGACCCGAGCTGATGTCCAAGGCATCTTCACAACTACCAACGAGGAAGTGTTCAGGTGGAAGACCTTCGTGAAGATCACGCAGAAGATGAAGGAAACGAAGAAGAAGAGCAAGCTGTTGATACAGAATTATGGAAATTAAATAGTGGTTGTACATAAAAGTGTTTCATTGTATTGAATCAAGTAAAGTTTTTGCTTGATATGTTTAAAAACGACCTAAACGCCTATTTGACACTTTGCATGACCCAAGGGCTGGCTTTAACCATGGACAGAGGATCAGCATTGCCATACAATGTGGCTATGCCGCCAGTATTTTGGGTAGTCTCATCTCATATTCCTGTGTTTGAAGCCATTTAAGTACTTATAGCAATGTGACGGATATGACAATAGACAATTATGAAGTTACACACATTGTAGGTGTCATTATACATTATTAGCTACGCTAAAATTCATTTAATTTTTCAAGGTAGGGCCTTTATTACTATCAATTATATAGATCGTAGGCACAGATCGTATTAACCTCCACTCGACCACTAACAAAATTGTTAGTAACAATGAAATTATTGACTTTACTACACGCTCTGGGAATAATATGGGTAATATATTATTATTAATACCTAGTCATATACTTTCCTTTTTAATTAATCTATACTAATATATAAAGCTGAAGAGTTTGTTTCTTCGCTTGTTTACTTGAAATCGCTAATCTCAGGAACTACTGGTCAGATTTGATAAATTATTTCAGTGTTAGATAACCCATTTATCGAGGAAGGCTAAAACAAATAGAAGCGGAGCAGACGAGATTGCGCGGTTCAGCTAATGTTTAAACTATAACTTCCTGAGATTAGCTCGTTCAAGCAAACAAACAAACTCTTCAGCTTTATATATTAGTATAGATTGTAAATATACTTTAAATGTTTCCTTTTGTTATAACCTTTTGTTCAGAAATATTAAAAAATATCGTTTAGGTATAAAAATCAAGTATGAAACGCATCATTTAGTTTAAGAACGATTTTTTTTATTATTGTTTAAATGTTACTACGTAGTTGCAGGTATACTAATTACATTAAATCCGCACATAACACACAAACATAACTCTTCTTCCTCAAACTCAGCTCGAGGTCCACATACCATCACAAGGATCCAGCAGAATATAATCGTCAGATATATTTGCCTGACAATCATAATGAGCTGCTGGTCTAAAAAGGCCACTGTAGCAGCACTGAATCAGCCAACACATCAGGCTACTCGATACTGTCAAATTTTCCCAATCAATCTTCAACTTAATGCTTTAGGTCCGAGTGCTCATGCCTTATTTAAAGATCTTTCTAAACGCTTAGTTGACACTTCGCGTGACCTAAGGGCTGGCTTTTACCTCGGACAGAGGATAAGCATTGGCATACAACGTGGCAATGCCGCCAGTCTTTTGGTCCCACTTCCAGTGGACAGCGATGCTTACGAATTTTTCGACGCCTTATTTTGGTTAGGATTTCTTATTTTAAGTGTAAATATTTTGTTTTAATAAATCTATTCAAAAATTGCATCGCCATATGTGGTATATATGCTTTAGCTATAAAGATTAAAAATGAAACTGACCCTTATGGTGTGACTAAGCCTGTCCATGTGTCACAGCTGGTTTTTATGTTGGCACCACCACGGCAAAATCATTATAACTATTTTGATATTTATGTAATCTTTTTATTTTTAGGGTTTCGTATCAAAAGGGTATCCAACGGAACCCTATTATTAAGCCTCCGCTGTCCGTCCGTCCGTCTGTCTGTCAGCGGGCTGTATCTCAAGAACCGTAATAGGTAGAAGGTTGAAATTTTGACAGATTATGTATTTCTACTGCCGCTATAACAAAAAATAATAAAAAGTAAGGTTTATGGTACGGAAACCTTCGTGTGCGAGTCGGACTTTTTGATCGGGTGTTAAGCGTTTTTTATAATTTAATTTGTGCTTCTGTGTATTGTATTTTTTTGGTGTTGCACTATCATCAGAGGCACGACAATAAATATAAGTCATGCAGAAGACCATTTCCATGGTGTTTCTTGCTGCGATAAGTTTTTTTTTCGCAGTTCTTCGAGACTTGAATTTGTGTTATAGGATAGCACTTTAACACCTTGGCAGTATATACTTGAAAGTTGCATTTTCCAACATTTTCAGGCTATGCAAATAGTCCCCGAGCGACATGAGATTGAGTATATCAATCACAAATACCTGAGAAACGTGTTGATAACATTTAGGAAGCTCAGTCGTAATGGTCCTCATTACGTCAACATGGAAATCGATTCCAGCATGGGAGTCGGCAATAATCTAACGGTATGTGTGTTGATTCATTTTAATTATTATTATTCACAAAACGTTTTGGGAAAACATTCATAATGCGAACAGCTAAGGAGTGGAATTCCATACCGGTTGCATTTTGGGGAATGTGCGACGGAATTGCATAATTTAATTCTGCCAAGCCCGTTCCATCTTCGGACCACTAGACGAACGGCGATGCGCCACCGGTACATGGTGGACATCCCACCCACGCGCACAAAACGTTTTGGGAAAACATTCATAATGCGAACAGCTAAGGAGTGGAATTCCCTGCCGGAGTCTGTGTTTCCTGATAGCTACAACCTGGGAGTCTTTAAGTCAAGAGTGAATAGGTTACTTCTAGGCAAGCGTGCTCCATCTTCGACCACATCATCGCTTACCATCAGGTGAGATGGCGGTCAAGCGCGTGCCTATCAATAGTAAAAAAAAAAAACATATATTTAATTAACTCCTAATATGTAAACTGACCTGGACTGAACTGGTTGACTGGTAGAAAATGCCTCAGGCATTAAGTCCGCCTCTGTACATCTGTGTGCGTAAAGTGTTAAATAAAATAAATAAATAAATAAATAATAAAATTCTTCCGTTACTGACTGACTGACAACAACGCACAGCCGAATGTACTGGAAAGTTGCAATTTGGCACGTAGTTTTCTTGGGGACTATAGAAGAGCATTCAGAGGATTTTCCGTAATTCTCTATGCGAATTGATATGCGCGTATGAAGTCGCGGGCATAAGCTTATATAAATGCAAAAGTGAGTTTGTTTGTTACCTCTTCACGTCTTAAAGGCTGAACGGATTTACATGAAACTCTGCACATGGATAGACTATATCTTTTTTTTAGAGATAGGATACATTTAATCCCGAGAGTATGTTTCTTTTGGATAGTTTTTGAATTTCACGCGGGTAGAGCCACTTGCAGAAACCTGTAAAGATTTGAGGATTTAAAAAAAAATATGGAGGATAAGGCATCGTAGACATCCTTTATATTCCTAAAGGTTTGATACAGAGTTACTTTAAAGCAATGACAGAAATTATGGCCAGCCACCAGGGTCTCAAGTCTGCTATTACAATAGTGTCAGAATGGTCTATCATTGATTTTATAACTGTTGATTTTGACGAGTTTGGTAATCTACTAATATAAAAGCGTCATTATGACTTTCCAATGGTCAACCACTGACAATCCATTGAAAGAAATGGCATAGAATGGTAATCTCGTACATAATAACAAATGAATAAATAATATGTAAAAATATATAAAAGGGAAATCTGGCATAACTGAATGTTCAAATTCAGTAGTAGTTTTTCGAAAATCATTTCTATTAACGGGTTTTATAATAATTATTTATTTATTTTAAATAGAACGGCCGAAGCCAATTAGGTACACTATTTAACATCTAATGGCAATACGAAAATGTCTTTCTACCAAGATTCTATTACGAGACCATTGGTCAACCAGTGATCGACCATTATGAATTAGCAGATTACGAACTTTTAGCAAAATGACAATGGGATCGTGTTGGAAAGACGAATTTATAAAAAAGCAGACTTGGGGCCCAGAAGTCGAATTTCGGACACAGCTAGAGACACGCATACAAGAAGTCGGAACGGCTTTGTCTGCAATTTCAATTTATTCGTACTCGAGGCTAGTCTTCTTCTTTTCGTATCGATTGACTCTTACTAAATTTTATCCATCAACCTATCATTTACCTCGTTCAAATCTTGGATGGTACAGGTAGTTGTGCATGACGGGCAATTAAGGAGGTGATGGATGTCCCGTGAAGGCTAGTGAAAGCCCAGTAGCTGAACTGTCCAGTTTAAATGATAAATCCTCACGGCGATTGCCGCGTTGGTCTGTCTCTCTGAACCCGGTAAAATGAATGACTGTTTTTGTGCTGTTTGTCGACATGTTAACTCTGGGTGTGCGCCCATCACCCTTGGGGCCCTGTATCTGGAGCACAGTAGCCACAGAGACTCCAACCCTTAGAAACTTGTTAAGAATGAGACGTTATCTTTGAGATAATTTTGTAAACAATGAGAATTTATGAACGTTATCTAAATCTGAAGGAAAAACATTGGATTGCGTTGTGGTGAAGAAATCAGAACAGTCTAAAATTACTATGTGAATTTTCAACTTTAACCAAGGAAAACATTTCAGGGAGAGGCAACAAATAAAATACCGTAGATTTTTCAGCTGTAGCAGGGAATGGTTAATTATAACAGTTTTATAAATATCTCATCTATTCAAAGTTAGATTAAACAGGCTTCTTTCTTCCGGGTAAACTCACTCCATCGTCGAATTGCTGGTTTTAAATATGTATATTGATGTACTTACCTTTTTTTTAAGGATGGGAAATCATGTTTCTCCTAAAGCCCTTCGCGTTCCAGGGCATCCGCATCCCTGATGTCATCATCATCTGGGTCGGCTTCCAGTCAAACCGGATTTAGCTGAAAACCAGTATTTTACGCGGAGCTGCTGCCTACCAGGCCTCCACAACCCAGTAACTGGGTAACACGGTAGTTCATGGCAAGACTGGAGTCAGATTTACTGGCTTCTGACTATCCGTAACGACTGCCAAAGATCTAGAAATGACCGCCGGGACCACCGGCTTAACGTGCTTTCCGAAGCATGGAGGAAACTCGTTATGTTAAGATGATCACCCATCCACAGACCAACCTTGGCAAGCGTTGCTTAACCTTGAAGATCGACCCGTGCGGCTGTTATAATCTAGCCACGAACTCCTCCGCATCCCTGATGTACTTACCTAGTATTTTATTCTTTTCAGCTTAAAATGGAACTATTTGAATTCTTGGGCGGTCATTACATCCCAACAGGCGTCGTAGGATCGTACAAGCTGTGTGATTTTCTATACAAAGAGCCCTTTTTCGGCATGATGTATGCCAAGCAGTTTCCTGGAAATTGGTCGTGCCCGTTCCCTCCTGTAAGTATGTTCTGTAACCCTTGTATGAATTTAGTTATTCTGATTGAAGACTTGAATAAAGACCAGCTACAGGCTGTTTTGGGTACTCAATAAAAAGCAATTCAAAAACCCACGTGTCTTATAATCACAACTTGCAAAAATCTGGCAAAGTGCGAGTCAGACTCGCACACGAAGGGTTCCGTACCATAAACCTTAACTTTTATTATTTGTTGTAATAGTGGCAATAGAAATATACAATCTGGGAAAATTTCAACTCTCTACCTATTACCGTTCTTGAGATACAGCCCGCTGACAGAGAGACGGACGGACAGATGGACGGACGGACGCACGGACGGCGGAGGTTTAGTAATAGGGTTCCTTTGGTTATCCTTTGGGTACGGAATCTTAAAAATCATTTAATGCCGTATTGTGGCCAAAATGGCGAACTGCATAGAAAAAGTAAAGACACGGGCAATAACATGTATCCAGTTTGTGGGTTACGAGTATTATAAAACTGGAAAAAACTTTTTGATTAATTATCATTATTCGGGCGATTTGTGTAAACTAGAAAGAAATAATTTATTTTGCTATGAATGTGGGTATACAAATAAGATGACGATATTGTAATAAATAACAGTTCAAAAAATAAAAAAAAACGTAAAACGTTTCGGAGACGTCCAAATTCTCAGAAATGTAGTTAGTTTTTGTTTCAAAGTTCTACTTTTTAACAAAATTATTACGTTTGAGACTTTGGACAGAAGTATGATATCTTTATTAAAGCTATTTTAGTTTTTACTAAACCAACCTCTTTTTTGTGCGTTTTGTCCGAAGAGGCGTTAATATATTTGACGCTGGCAGCGACGTCCGTAAACAGTGAACCTTTTTGTACAATGATGGAGTTGCATTTTGGAGTGAGAAAATCAACATAACTCAAAATAGATATCCAATATAAATGCAGATAACATAGCTAATTTTACTTTCCAGGGCAATTATCACTTCATGAATCTTACAATCCACCTGGAGAATTTTCCATACAACATACCCTTCACATACTCCTCATTGATTGTAAGGACCCGAGCTGATGTTCAGGGTATCTTCACGACCACCAACGAGGAAGTAGTCAGGTGGAAGACCTACATGAAGATTACGCAGAAGATGAAGACCAAGCCGTCGATACAAAATTTCAGCAAAAAGGTTTAGTACCGAAGGATTTTGGAAATAAAATACTTCATATTTGATGCGGGTGTTTTATTAAACCTCTATTGAACTAGATTTGCATCCGTGGCCTGTTGTAGAACATTGCTTTTATGGGATGATATACCAACTCCCCTCTTGTGTCACTAATATCTACTTCTATGAGTGTAAGAATTATCGTAACCCGATCAGTAAGTACTTCAGCAGAATCATCATCATCATCCGCAGCCCGACTTCGCCCACTGCTGACCATAGGCCTCTTTTTTCTTGTGCCAATCCTCACGTTTCTGTGCCAGCCTCATCCAAGATCTACCCACGATGGCAACAATGTTCGCCCATATCGCCGCTGGCCGACCAAAACTTCTTCAACAGATTGACAACAGAACCTTGTTCAAAAGTATGTACAATTTAACTTTTTTATAATATTAATAAAGAAAGAAAACAAAACGTTAATTTGGGACTCGCACAAAACAGAGAGATGTAAAATTAATTTTAACTAACAGTAGTCTTAATCTAGATTGTACATATATTTGTAGTAACGGATGGAAAATTAATTAAAGTGGGTAAGTAAACTTTAATTTCTGAAGCCGGTGTTTTTGGTTACTTTTTCGTTTTAAGACACCGACTTCCGAAATCAAAGTTCTTTTCTTTCTTCCGAAGTTATTTTGTACCTTGTAGTGTTTTGTTTTTGGAAGTCGGTTGTATTTTTTGTAAAAAAGTTTTTTATTTTTCTCTTTTTAGTGGTACCTAGTTACTTGCGTACCCATTAACAGCGTACCAGCGCAATGTTATATTAAGAACTGGTGTAAACACTGAGTGAGTTCCGTTGCCTACCTCCGAAGTTCTTTGTCAGATCTTCACCAAATTGAAACGGGACCAGTCCAGGAAAATGCTCTTTCAAACAAAAAAAGAATCATCCAAATCGGCTGACAATTGGCGAAAGTATCGCTGTACAAACATTTTTCATGGGATCTTATCATCAGATCCTAATTTATACCTTCCATCATCAGCTCAGCAACATGAGATGATGATTACCAGTCACAAATATCTGAATTGCGTTAGAAAGTTCATGAAAAACATTGCATGTGCCTATAAAATTTAAGGGTTGCCCTCGATTTTCGTGGGATCCCATCATCAGATTCTGACATGGTGACAATGGGACCAATTAAGAAGTATATACCTTCAGATGAAACAAAAATTTTTCAAATCGGTTCATAAATGACGGATTTATGAGGTAACAAACATAAAAAAAAAATACAGTTGAATTGAGAACCTCCTCCTTTTTTTGAAGTCGGTTAAAAATAATTATTTTCTCTTTTGCTGTAGAGGTTAAAAAAATAACCAATGTTACATAACTAGTTGACCCGCGCAACTTCGTTTGCGTCACAATTTTCATAACTGCTCCGCTCGTATTGGTCTTAGCGTTATGATAATAGCCTATAGACTTCCTCAATAAATGGGCTATCTAACACTGAAAGATTTTTTCAAATCGGACCAGAAGTTCTTGAGATTAGCGTGTTCAAGCAAATTGTAAAACACCAGCAACCTCTTAGGCAGTGAAAGTACACATGATTATAAGCAACTTTTACTTTGGCAAAACTCCGAAATATCGAAAAAAAATTCAGCTGTTCCATACATTTTCATTGGCTAAATATTGCATTTTGTATGAAACAGCTGATATTTTTTTCGAGATTTCGGAGTTTTCCCAAAGTAAAAGTTGCTTCTAATCATGTGTGTACTTTCACTGCCTAAGAGGTTGCTGGTGTTTTACAAATAACCCTGTATATTAGTATAGATAAGTTACAGTATTGTCTGTATATGTTTAGATAGTATCGTCTGCTGTTTTGTCATTCGTATCTTCATAATTCAGAGCACTAATAATTAATTTAGGTTTTTTTCTGATCTTCAAAAAAGAGTACAAAAGTCACCATTATTGGGGAGAATGACTTTACCATTCACTTTTTGAACACGGAGTGATGAATTCACAGGCAAAATTGAGCATTTTTGTGCAATATTATTTATGAGACAAAGTCAAAGTCAAAACGTAAAACGTAGACATATTCCTAGTTAGCATAAATTAAAATGTCCACTTACGCGGACCTTCTCTATATGAAAAAAAAAAGTCTGTACCCACCAAGCCACGTATACATTAATGTTTTCAAATTGTTTCAATGTTGCTAACCTCAGATTTATTTTTACAGATAAGGGTTTGTTTGATCTGTAACAAATTGCACTGCTTTATGTTATGGATTTATAAATATCATTCATTACATTGCAACGTCATCTGCCATCAGTGTGATAAAATCGCGTGGTATTTTTAAAGTCTCATTAACCTTTTTGAGACCTTTTTATTACACTGCCATCGACGGTTAGGGAAGACCCAACATGATGAAGTTATTCATTATTTTATTTTTTATTTTTCAACTTATTTCAGTAAGTCTTTATGATGGACCACCAAAATAACTTCAAAACATGTTTTGTACTTGCTACTGTTAACTAAGAAGCGTAAAATACTGGTATTCAGCTAAATCCGGCTTGATTGGAAGCCGACCCAAATGTAGTTGAGAAAAGGCTAAGCAGATGATGACTGTTGAAATTTCTTCTTAGCACGTCGATGGCAAATACAGTTTTAGAATTTTGTCTTTGGCCCAGTACTCAGCAATGCCAGTAACACCATTCGCTGGAGTGGCCATAAACTTTTCATATGTACAGTGGGCCAAGGACTGCAGAAAGACGACAAGCACGAAAGATCGGACCCATCCGAGAACCTCCACCTGAGGAAGTTGTATTTAGTGCGACCGACCAATCTGTTTAAAAAAATGCTTGTTTTTCATTTCAGACTGCAGAAATATATCCTGAAAGAGTAGAGACAGAGTCTGGTGATAGCTGCTTGCACACTATCAACTTCACGTTTAGAAAACGGAGTCGCAACAGTCCTTATTATATCAATTTTGATTTCAACGCAACCTGTGGATATGGGAATAACTTAACGGTGGGTATAAAACTAGAAAATAAAACTAGAAATTATGTTTATAGAGCATTTTCAGTCTCCTTTCAAATATGTAGATGTTTCTTTTCCAAGCTATTATTTAAGTTTCTATATTTGTATGTCCCTCATATGTTGGTGCTCCCACACTGATGTTAAAAATGTTTACAAACATTTTCTAACACTAATACATTTACGAGTACTTTCAAATGTTAGAAATTATGAGATGTTTTTAGTAGCTAAAATGTTTAGTAACATTACCTAACATAAAAAACCGGCCAAGTGCGAGTCGGACTCGCACACGAAGGGTTCCGTACTATAAACCTTAATTTTTATTATTTGTATTAGAAATACACAATCTGTGAAAATTTCAGCTGTCTACCTATTACGGTTCTTGAGATACAAACCGCTGACAGAGAGACGAACGGACGCACGGACGGACGGACAGCGGAGGCTTAATAATAGGGTTCCGTTGGTTACCCTTTAGGTACGGAACGCTAAAAAAAAAATTATTAACAATGTGATGAAATTAGTTTTTGTTAAAAAAATGTTTATTATTGCTTGTCGACATTTTTAAGAGTAGTTTGAGAGCTCTTCTTTGGTTCTTTCAACATTTATTTTAACCAAAGCAGGCTTCATGTTACCTGCTATATTGTTTGCGATTTTTTGACACTAGGGACATTGGGATTGTCACGTAATAAATAAGTTAAGTGGGGAGAACTTTTTTATTTACTTTCCCAACAACCCTTAGACTTCTTGGAAAATAGCGAACATCATAAATAACGGACTAATGTCCACATCTTTGGCATTTGGTGATAGTGGTACTGATATAATTCTTTTGCCTCCGATTTCAGATCAAATGGTCTTTAAACGAATATATAAGTGGGCGCTACGTGCCGATACCTATACAATTTGATTATAATCTTTGCGATTTTCTGCTCAAAGACCAATTTCTTGGCAAGATGTTCGCCAAGCAACTGCGGGGTAACTGGACTTGTCCTTTTCCTCCTGTGAGTGCAGCCAAGTTTTCCTATTTTTATTCTTGGTTCCAATTATCTTGTCATCTTCTTCGCTTGTTTTTCAAGTCACACCCTACTGTTCGATTCTAAATCATTCGTCATCTCATCGTTCACTCCCATTTCATTCATATCATTCCTTCATAGCTATTTATATTTGTTTTTGATTTCCTAACTCTTTAAACCACATTATTTAATTGAACCTTTACTATTATTTAAACCTCTGCAAATTCTAATACAACTTTTGTTTCGTATTTCAGGGAAGAAGTATCTTCAAGAACTTAGTGTGCCATGTTGAAAACATACCTATAATACCGTTCACTTATTCCTCAGTCATAGTCAGAATCCGAGTTGATCTTATATTCTTCATTGGACCACCTACAGTAGAGGTAGCAGTTGTAAAAGTTTACATGACAGTGAGACAAAAGATAAAATAATCGTAAAGAAAATATAAAGTATGTATATTTAGAAGCAAAAGACTTTTACTGTCTATATCCGACAAGACACGGTTGTAGGTTTTACTAACGGTTTGCAATTGGCTTATATTCAACTTGATATCATTATATCATAAATATATTCATCATCATCATATCAGCCGCTGCTGGACATAGGCCTCCCCCAAACTTGTAATTTATGGGGGTTTGCCATAATCGCCACGCTTGGCAGGCGGGTTGGCGATTGCAGTGTATGGTGTTGAGTTTTACAGAGAACGCTGCTGCCCATTCTCTAGCAAGTCCCTTAGTCGCCTCTTACGTCACCCACGGGAAGTGATGGGCTGGTATTAATCTTTTACGGCACAATACGGCACGATGACACCATACACCGACAAATACATTCAGAGTCACTTAATGTATTCCATAGTATTATTTTAGATGTTACATAAAGGCTACAAAGGCTAAGTACAATAATGGACCCTGATAGAGAACAGCAACCTTTACAAACATGTTGAAATACTAAAACCTAAGGGATTTTGGCCTTTGTCCACCTTTGTCGCTGATAGAATGTCAAAATTCCTTATCCCTAAGGTCACTGTTATCGTTATCAACATTTGAGTTACAAGGAATTTTAGGAAAGGTTTTTTTGTTGTTATCAGGGACGGGTTCAGCCATTTCCAAGCTAATTTAATTTTAGCCGTATTTGTTTGCATTTATATCACGAATCAGTCCGAAAGGATTTCATTCTGTGGAATTATATATATCTGGGAATTACTTTATTATTTGGTTTAACGAAAAAATTACTCGTAAAATTTTACGATCTTGAACTTAGTAATTGTATTCAGTTCTTATATTTAATAAGGTAATAATATAATTGTAATTTAAGTCTTACCTACCCAATGCCCGATGTAACATTTTTGTGTGAACTATTTAAGTATGTGTTGTATTTTTTTTATGAGAGACAAATATATGAACATTTATTTATATTTAACGCGTTGCTTGTTTTAATAGTTCATTTCTAGAGCCGAATCTGGAGCAGGGGCCCGAAGTCCATAGTTTCGGGCTTAGTTGTGGGCGTATTCTGCTCCGTATCACCTACGGACTTACGATTTACTCCTGAACCCGAGCTAAGAATGAATGACAACTCATTAATTATTATTATTATAATTGGATTAAAGATTTTGTATTTTTTTAAGTTTTAATTTTGTAATTTTATATTTATTCATGTTTTGTTTTGTTTTAATTTAATTTAATTGTAATATTGGGACTTAGTGCCCTAATAAAGAAATTAATATTATTAATTCTTAGTGGTTATGTGATACGGAGTAGAATACGCCCGCAACTGAGCACAAAACTACGGATTTCGGGCTTAGAGAATAGCTCCCCCCTGGTCTGGCGTAATAAAGCTATCGATTTAAATGTAACATATTTTGAGTTTAGTAAGCTCAATAACATTCGTCATGATGTTGGTGTTGATCAACTATAGAAAAAAATCATAAACACTCATTCGCGAGAAACTAGTGCATGACAACATAAACACTTTTCTACACTTTTTACTAGAATCTGTTAGTAAAAAAATAAACTAGGAAATTAGGAGATTATTATCAGGGATGTTTTTTCTAAAACACTTATAAATTAATATTAATACACAAATAGGATGGAACAAGTTTGGACCCAGGCAAGTATTTTTATCATTATCATCCACAGTCCGACTTTGCTGACGGCTGAGAATAGGTGTCTTTTTTATTGATCTCTCTTTCTTTTTTGTTTTTATATTATAATTTTAATTAGTGTTCCATCCATTTAAACTTTGCATGTCAAATATTTGGCAGAATGTATGGCTCAACTTTTATATTCACGACCTCATTCGTATACCTGCATTCTAGCAAATAAGTAATTTGATTGATTGATTGTGCCAGTCCCCAAGTGTCTGTACCAACCTTATCCAGGTTAAACCTGCGATGACTCGCCGCCGGACGACTCACACTTCTCTTCTGCTCACTTCTGCTGGCACTTTAAATAAATGAAAAAAATAAATGTAAATTGCAAAATTTGTAAATTGTTTTGTTACCATCACCCCTACTCTCAAGGTGGTGAAGGAATGTCCTACAATCAAAGCTTAGAAGACGTGATCACCAACCTATACTAGCCCTTGTGGTGGATTACGACTCACTCCCTGACACAGAGAGGAAGCCTGTGTCCCAGCAGTGGGAACATTGTAGGCAAATTTTGAACTGACTTGTTCAAAAAGGAGGAGGTTCTATGTTCGGCTGAATGTAATTTTTTTTTTAAATGCTAATGAATAAGTTAAAACAATTATTAATTGAAAAAAGCTACTACACATTGGAAGAATTCCTTACGGATAAGTTTTAATAATAACAGGATAAATGCAAACCTAATAATAATAAATACATGACATGCTATTCTATCAATAATAATAAATAAATAAATGACATTCTATTCAATTCATAATAAAAAAAAATGACATCATATCCAATTAATAATAATATATAAATGACATCCTATCCTATTGGTAATAAATGAATAAAATACTATCCGATTAATAATAATAAATATATGACATGCTATTCTATTAATAATAATAAATAAATAAATAAACGATATAGTACTCTATTAATAATAACAATAAATAAATCACATCCTATTCAAATAATGTACTTAATTGCATACAAGTTGGACAGGAAATAATAAACTTTTATAAATTATTTAAAGCGCTCTTCCTCTCTCCTAATTATTCAAAGTTTTGCTGTGCCCGACAGGGTCCATAATTGTTTCTATGTATTTATTCTTACCACCTGTATTTTGACATTATGGATTGCAATAAACGATTTGAGATTTGAGATTTGAATTTCTTAATTCCGGGCCGTTTTTAAAAATTATTGTTTTATTCGAAAGCCTATACTCCTGAGGTGGTCCCATTGTCACCACGTTAGAATCTGATGATAGAATTCCATGATTCTAGATATTTGTGACTGGTAGTCATCATCTCATGTTGCTGAGCTGATGATGGAAGGTATAAGTCAGGATCTGATGATGGGATGCCATGAAAAGTGTTTGTTCAGCCTGCGATATTTTCGCCAATTGTAAACCGATGATTCTTTTTTGTTTGGAAGACTATTTTTTCGGACTGGTCCCATTTAAATATGGTGAAGATCTGATAAAGAACTTCGGAGGTAGGCAACGGAACTATTCAATAAATGACAGCAAATGGATCGGGATTTCTGAAATCGCATGTCTGTTGATTGTTTACACCAGTTCAAAACATAACATCACGCACGCTGTGTTTGTGGTTGCACTTTTTAGTGGTACGTGCGTACCACTAAAAATGAAAAATAAAAAAACTTTTTTACAAAAAAATAAAATCGACTTCCAAAAAAAAAAAACTACAAAGTAAAAAATAACTTTAATTTCGGAAGTCGATGTTCAAAAACGAAACAACCAAAAACACTGACTTCCGAAATTAAAGTTATTCAAAAAAAAGTATAAATGGAAGTCGGTTTTATTCTTTTGTAAAAAAGTTTTTTCCTACATTAATTTTAGGCATTCCTTTTTTAAACTTTGACAGTTCAATGTGAATGAGTCACCAGGTCATTGAGGTTGTTGGTAATACAGTTGAACGCATCATAAAGTTTGATGTAATGATGATTGCTAAATAAATTGTAGTTACTAATGGATTGCTGGTGCGGCACAATTCATTATTATTATATTATCTAGCCTGAGTTATCAGGGTCACACAGCTGGAAGATCTCCCTCAATTATTTCCATTATTGCGCCACTTCTTGCCGATTCCTGGGGAAGACATCCAAGTCGTCCCACCATCTGCTTCGTGGTCTGCCGAAGCCCTGTCTCGTTTTTTTGTCAAATTTTGTGTACATGGGGCCATCGCTCAATCGGCCAATCCATTTCCATTTAACCTGGGCAGCCTACTGAGCTCCGTCAATAATATACCTGTATTGGAGCGCAATTTCCTTACTAAAAGAATCTTTTAACTTAACTTGACTTAAGATCCTATGTCCCCTAGCTGGGGCAGAGGGCGTCCACAGTAGTCTTCCATCGCGAACGATCTTGAGCTTCACGCTTCACCTCACTCCACGTCACTCCGATGCTCGTCGCTTCTGCCAACACGGTGCGTCGCCAAGTTTCACGGGGATGGCTACTCTTCCTTTGCTCTTCAGGATTTCAGTCCATAGCCTGTTTGGGAATATGAATTTACTAGTTGACCATCGCAACTTCATCTGCGTCACAATTAACATTACCTACTGCTCCGCTCCTATTGGTTTTAACGTGATGATATATATATAGCCTTCCTCTATAAATGGGCTACCTAACACTGAAATATTTTTTCAAATCGGACCAGTAGTTCCTGAGATTAGGGTGTTCAAGTAAACAAACAACCGCTTCAGCTTTAGATTCATCCTGAGCGTGTGACCAATCCACCTCAACTTACGGCACTATATCTGGCGGTCGGATCGGTCTTTCGGGATGTTTCACTAACTGCTTTACATTAGAGATAGTCTCGGGCCAATAAATTCTGACTATGCAACGAAGACATCTTTTTTTTTATTGGGACAAGCCCGCCACACATTCCCAACCACGACATTTCCTGAAAGCCAGAATCAACAGTGGCGACCACCAGAAAAAAGCCGAGCCAATGAAGCCCGACGAGTTCCGGACGATTAAACTGTCTTGGTTCCTGCAACGAAATTAATCAGAAAAGCACACCGGAGGAGTAGGAAAAAAATATATTTATATAATTTTCATATTGATTATCTGTTGACAAAGACCTGGATTTGGCGTAAGATGTTCTTTGAGACCTTCCACGTTAGACGTTACACACATGTAAATAACCCACCAAATAAATAAATAATAATAGTAATTGCACCCAAAGATTTTAAGGTTAACTCTTAGGGTCATTTTCCGAGATTGCAAAATAGTTCTTAGCTGTGCAAATGTCACTTTTAGCCGTTTGAGCTGTAGAGGTCTGTTGATGACCTAGAAGTTTTATTCAATGACTAAGTTTAAAATTCCATAAAATATTAATTTGCAGCTGCATCTGGTTCGGAAGGAACTGTACCCCTTATATATATGCTTCTTCGGTCAGTGTACCTACTTCTCATGTACAGTCAACAAAGCTATTTGATCATCATCTGCATAGCCTTTTCCCAACAACATATATTGGAGTTGGCTTCCAGTCAAACCTGATTTAGCTGAATACCAGTATTTTACGCGGAGCGGCTGCCTACCAGACCTCCACAACCCATTTAACTGGTTAACACGGTACTTCATGGCAAGACTGGAGTTAGATTAACTGGCTTCTGACTATCGTAGCGACTTCCAAAGATCTACAAATGACAGCCGAGACCAACAGCTTAACGTGCTTTCCGAGGCACGGAGGAAACTCGGTGTGTTAACCTTGAAGATCGACACGTGCGGCTGTTATTATCTAGCCACGAGCTCCTCAACAAAGCTATTTGATATACCGTCAAAAATGTTTACTTTTCTCTGCCAATGTTTATTTCTAATGCGGGCATAATAACTTTTTAAGCTTATGACATACTTACGAGTGTAGTGTACAATAAGTGTCTACTCAGCACTCTCATAACATTGTTAAAGTAGTTGCAAGTTAGCTGCCTGCAAACCAAATAGCTTTGCTGACTGTACCAGTGTCACTGTTTTATGCAGCGCTACTACCTACTGAATATTAATTCGTTTTAGATTTCCTATTGATATGATGTAAAAAATGCACTGACTTTTGTTATGAATAAATAAACATATGATAATAGTGAATTGCAGTTTCCATGAGTATGATGACTTCATTAATGATTAAAATGTAATTTTGATTTTGTATTTCTTTTCAAATTATAAATCACTAGCATTTTGGCTGTTGGATTGCATTTCAGTGATTGGACTGGTTCTTAAAAGATGGAATTATTATTTTTAATGTTTTGTACTATTCCATTTATATCGGTAAGTTTTTATAATCACGTACTTCTTGTAAAGAGTTGGATGGCGTGTGCCTAATTATTCCCAGATATAATAACTTTGAGATATTCAATATTTTTATTATTACTCGTACATACCGGAACATTAAATGACGTTATCTAAACAAGTCAAAAGACGGGTTGGTTTACCTATTTAAAACTAATGACCTACCCTGGATCTGCACGTCTGTAAATTACATCCCTTGTGTCAAATGCGGTGAAGATCGAGAGTGTGTCGACCAGGGTTGCCTACGTATATATTCAGAATGTAGTCAAGATATTCGTTGACAGTCACACCCCAACCGCGACACACACGAATTTTTAATAAATATCTTAATCAAAAATTACCAAATTTTTCAATCTCCAACAAGTTTCTTTAATAAATACTAGTTTTAAATAATGTCCAAAGTCAGAACTAGTTTTATCTAAAATTAAAATATTGGAGATTGGCGAGAGAACCGATACTGTTCTGCTCAGTAGGTTCACTAAACTCCATGTGTTGCTGGACCGATGAGCCTACTGTGCAGGGTTACGGTGGTATGTAGCCTCTTCTTTTTAATTTTTTTGTTACTAACATTAGTTATAAGCAAAATTCTGTTACTAACAACCTTGCCTATATATGGACTTCTTTGTCTGAATTTTTATTTTTTTAAAACAGTAATTTCTAGTTCTAACCAGGAAATTTAAATTGTAACAAAGGCATTTACTGAAAACGATACAACTAGTTTTCAGTAAATGCCTTTGTTTAACTATAGAAAACGCATTGTAATTAAGATCGGGTTCTAACTGTAACCTATTTTGAAACCTATTTTGTTTATCTATCTCTTCATTAATAGTGAAAACAATATTAATATCCGATGTGAGAAGAAATAAGCGGAGGAACAGACAGAGACTTTTTTTTTGAGATTTTTATTTTTAATGACATACATTTTAAGGCAACAGAAATATATCCTGAGAAACTGGAGACGATTACCAAGAGCACTAAACATATCCACAATATTAAGTTCACATTCAGAAGGCATAGCCGCAACAGTCCGTATTACATAGACTTTGATTACATCGCAACATCTTGGTACGGGAATAACTTGACGGTAAGTTTACACAATTATAATATATTTTAATATTTATTTCAAAACAACTTTAAAAATAACTATATACATTATGAATATATAAAACCGAATACAATCAGGCGTCGAAAAATTCCTCCGCATCGCTGTCATCCGGAAACGTGCCCAGAAGACTGGCAGCATTGCCACGTTGAATGGCAATGCTAATTCTTTGAGCAATTATAATTATATTGATGTAAAAAATCCTAATTTAATTGCTGAACAGGCCCATTGATTATATTCTTCATGTTATTTTTTGAGTTAAGATATTCTTTCAATACAAACAAGGGTTGTTCTGTTCTCACAAGTAAAATTCCAAACTCATAATGTTTAAAATTACCAACCCTAAGGGTGTTTGTCCATTGCGAGCGAGCAAGGCAGCAGAGCGGAGAAACGGAGAAATATTAACCAATGGAATTGCACAAAATGTCAGTGACTCACGTGGTGCCGAGTTTTTGTGCAATTCCATTGGTTAAAATTTCTCCGTATCTCCGCTCCGCTGCCTCGCTCCGCTGTAATTGACAGGTACTCTAATGGTGGTAAACTATTTCGGGAATACCTCCATGGTTTATAAGTAAAGAGTGAATGGTTACTTCTAGGAAGGCGTGTTCCATCGTCGCTCGACCAGACCATAGCTTTCCATCAGGTGAAAATCTTGCTAGACCTCTTTCTGTAGAAACTGGATGATTTACAGTAAAATATAAAGTGCTATTTTAGTCGTGCACTTCATCTACCCAATGTCTACTACACATTTATTAAAAAAAATGATATTTGTGAACATTTAATTTATTAAAAAAATATATATGATTAATTCTCATGACGCATGACATAGTTTGAAACATCCAGGAGCGAGCGCAGTTCAAGCCTTGTGTTCCAAGGACAGCGTGAAATGGAACGGCATCATTGTTTTAATACGTAAATATTATTAACAGGGTATTTCATAATATGCATTACCTATTTATTTTTATTGTACTAATAGCGACACGGTTGACGCAGTGGTTGAGCGATCGGCTGCTGCGTTGCGCGAGGCGGGTTCGATTCCCGCACGGAATAAATATTTATATGGCCTACAGATAGTTGTTCCGGTTCTGGCTGTTTGTGTATGTGAGTTTGTATGTTTGTGACCGCACCCACCATACAGGAGAAATTTATAGTGTGGGGCAACGTTTTTATATTATAAAAAATATACTAAAAAAAAACGCGCCTAGCGGTAGTATATGTCGGGTACATTAAGTGTGCCGCCTTTGTAAGACGACTAAAGGAACCGTGTATTAAAGCTGTAAATGTAATGCTGAGCGCAAATTAAATGAAGACCGATATAAGCGAACGAGAATGCTGGCATTCATGGGACATCATCATCTGCCTAGCCTTTTCCCAACTAAATTGGGGTTGGCTCCCAGTCAAATCGGATTCAGCTGAATACCAGTATTTTACGTGGAGCGGCTGCCTACCAGACCTCCACAACCCATTAACTGGGTAATACGGCAGTTCTTGGCAAGACTGGTGTCAGATTTTACTGGCTTCTGACAGTCCGTAACGACTGCCAAAGATTTACAAATGACAGGCGGGACCAACGGCTTAACGTGCTTTCCGAAGCATGGAGGAAACTCGGTATGTTAAGATGGTCACCCATCCACAGACCGACCTTGGCAAGCGTTGCTTAACCTTAAAGATCGATTTGTACGGCTAGTATTCTTTAGCCACAAACTATTGTTGTCATGGGACAACAACATATCATAAGCATAATCAGCCTATAATGTTCCCACTGCTGAGACACAGGCCTCCACTCGGTGAGAGTGAGTGCGCCGTAATCCACCACGCGGGCCCAGTGCGGGTTGGTAGATGTCACATGTCTTCGAATGTTTGGTTCTAGGACATGACGGTTTCCTTACGATGTTTTCCTTCACCGTTTTGTGGGCAGTGGTGATGAAATAATTTACACAAAGTAAAGCGCCTGCCTGGGTTCGAACCTACGACCTACAACTCGTAAGTCGCAGCCATTACCACCGGGCCACCACTGCTCTACAACACATTCGTAATTAATATAGAATTACAAAGTTTTTTCAGTGATTTAAGTATTACTTTATCTCCTTTTTAGCTCAAATGGCAGTTAAATGAATACATTAGCGGACGCTACGTTCCAATACCGGTACAATTTGAGTATAAGTTATGCGACTTTCTGTATAAGGACCCATTCTTTGGACAGATGTATGCAAAGCAACTGACGGGAAATTGGTCGTGTCCTTTTCCACCTGTAAGTACAGATTCTTTTAATATAATTATTTCTAATGCAAAAAAATTGTTTACTCAAACCTTTTATTGGCTTTTTCGTTTTTCATGTGGTCCATTCACTTTGAAAATTACCTTGTTTCCTTATTTACTGGTTTACGTTCTACAAAGTACACCTGCATTGTCTGTTAGTTACCTTCGAAATTGTTCATAGATTTTTGTAATCCTTTAGCCTTTCCTTTTTTCAATTTTATTATTTTTATTTTAATAACTATCTTCTGCCACCGGCTTCGCCCGCGTGATCCCTAGGGAACATATTCCCGGGATATATATAGTATAGCCTATGTGTTATTTCAGACTATAATCTACCTCTGCGCTAAATTTCATGAAGATCCTTTCAGGCGTTCTGACTTGAAAGCGTAACAAACATCCATCCATCCATCCTCACAAACTTTCGCGATTATAATATTAGTAGGATAAGCCTTAGTGTACCTTAGTGTTCTATTTTTGAGTATTTTAATTTTTTTTTTTTTATGGTCGTTTATTGTAGCGGCATCGAAACTGGGAGTCCAGCAGTGGACGTCTTTCGGCTGATATAATGATGATAATGATGATTTTCTTCCAGGGAAGAAGCCCCTTCAGAAGCTTAGTAATGCACGTAGAGAACATGCCTCGAGTACCGTTCACCTACTCGTCACTGATAGTGAGAACCCGAGCTGATCTCATCATATTCATGAACCAACCGATGGAAGAGATCGCCTTAGTGAAGATATACTTGACAGTGAGGCAAAGCTTGAAGAAGATTGATATGAATACTTGGAATGGGACAGTATTGGCTAACCATACGTTTGTTTAAAAAGTGCTTAAAGTCTGTTTGCTAATGTATTCAGTTTTATCAATGACAGACAAGCTAATTATTTATTTTTATCGGGTCGATTGGATTATATTATAGTAAAAGGTAATGGAATTATGAGTATTAAACGTAAAAAAGAAACGATATTTATTTAGATTTGTTAACACAGTACGTTTACAATTTAATTTTTCCTTAATTTATAAGAAGTGTAACAATTAATTAAACACCAGAGGCGACGAAGTTACGTGGATCAACTAGTTAAAGTACAATAGTCTTAACATTCAAATAAAAAAATGACTAACTTGTCAATATCAATTAATATCTAATTATAACAGCAATTCATAAATTAAGATTAACAATTATTTGGTTCATTATCAATTTGTGTATAATTAAAAAAAAAACAATAAAATAACACACAACTACACAATGAGCGATTGCATTTTATTGAAAATAGAAATCATATTATTAAAATAAATGAGCAAACCTGACCAAACCAACGAGTTCACTCAGGGTAGTATTTTAGGCCCACCTTTTTTTGATAGATTTGGGTAAGGATGAGGTCATCAACTGGTTACCTGGTATTACGTAAAAGTAAACTATGTGCACAGCAAAGGAGTGGAACTTTCTACTTGCGTCTGTGTTTCAGAACATATTCAATCTTAATGTCTTCAAAGTAATAGAGAACAGGGTTTTTCAGGTTAAGCTCACACCATCGTCGACTTTGTGTCTGACTCTTCTGACCTAGACAAGGTCAAAGTCAAGAACAACCTCATCTCAAATTAAAAAAAAAAAGTGGCGAAGTGCAAGTCGAACTCACACACGAAGGGTTCCGTACCATAAACCTTAATTTTTATTATTCGTTGTTATACCAGCAATAGAAATACACAATCTATGAAATGTTGAACGTTTTTACTTATTACGGTTCTTGAGGTATAGCCCTCTGACAGACGGACAGAGGGACGGACGGACGGACAGCGGAGGCTTGGTAATAAGGTTCCATTGGTTACCCTTTGGGTATGGAATCCTAAAAACTATATTAATATGACGCTTATTCACATACGAGCTTTACTACTGCACCAAAAGGTCAGCTGCAACTTTATAATTATTATCATTAAATTATTTATTGCGAGCAACAATGACTCATAGTGTTAGTACAATAAATAAACTTACAATTATGTTAGTGACACAATACAACAACAAATATTTGAACACTCACCGCTTCAGAATCCCAGCTAAGATACTGGAGCAATGATTTAAAGTACAGCAGTCCAGCCTGTCAGCAATCATGCCCAGGATGCTGTTGGAACTGGCTCGCACCCTGCGCACGAAGGACGAACATCTTTTACGCATTAATGCATAAAAGCAATCAACGCGCATTTCCGTAAACATCCCTGATGCGCTACAGAAGCGAGGCAGCCCCAATATAGCAATAACTACTAAGCAACTAGAATCCAGATTCCATGTAGTGAAACATCAGCTTGAATCACCAATTAGCACACCAAAACATTAAGTTTACACTGAATAGAGCAAAGTTATATTCAATACAGAAACCGGACAAGACACGCCAAGTAACTGACGTTCACAAGCAGTTCATTAGTTTGAATGGTCAGTCAGATTCTGGCAAGTTGCACTGAGCTGTTGCCAACCTCGTAACGAAGATTCTAGAACAGAAACAAAGGGGTTCTTATTACTACGATAACGTTGGATAGTGCTAGGAGCTCGTGGTTAGATATTAACAGCCGCACGGGCCGATCTTCAAGGTCAAGCAACGCTTGCCAAGGTTGGTTTGTGGATGTGTGACCATCTTAATATACCGAGTTTCTTCCGTGCCTCAGAAAGCACGTTAAGCAGTTTGTCCCGGCTTTCATTTGTAGATCTATGGCAATCGTTAAGGATAATCAGAAGCCAGTAAATGTGACTCCAGTATTGCCATGAAGTACTGTGTTACCCAGTTAATGGGATGTGGAGGTTTGATAGGCAGCCGCTCCACGTAAAACACTGGTATTGAACTGAATCCGGCGTGACTGGAAGCCGACCCCAATATAGTTGGCAAAAGGCTAGGCAGATGAACGTTCGAAAACGCAGGCCCCTTCTGGGTAAGCTCGCTCCATCGTAGACTTTGTCTCTGTTATCTATGACCTAGACTAGAATCAAGAGCAAACCCATCACAACCAAAAAAAAAAACGTTGGAAAGCACCAACGATGCTTTGTATAGGTGCTTTCCAAACAGTAAGGACGTAGAAAGGGGACCTAGTAAACCTTATAATAGTAAACCTGAATTTGATTATTGCATTAGTTTGTTTGTTACGCTGAAACAATTTGATTAATTTAAGTACAGAGATACATGGGATATTGGAGACCAATATAGGCTACTACTTGTTTTTTACCAAAATCTACAAAAGCTAATTTCAAAAACCGGCCAAGTACGAGTCGGATTCGCACACGAAGGGTTCCGAACATGAACCTAAATTTTATTATTTGTTGTTATAGCGGCAATAGAAATACATAATCTGTGAAAATTTCAACCTATTACGGTTCTTGAGATACAGGCCGCTGACAGACAGACGGCTAAATAATAGGGTTCCGTTGGTTACGCTTTGGGTACGGAACCCTAAAAATTGTAAGCCGTTTTTAGTTCAGAAAGAATTTGTGTGCATATCAGTTGTGTAATAATAAAAAATACTTTTCTTCTTTTGAGTTCTTGAGATTTTAGTTATAAGATAAGTGTCTTTAAGCTTTTCAAGATTCAGGTCCAATTAGTAATGCCTAACTGCTCATTTTTAATAGGGTCATCTTGTAGTCAAGTACTCATGTCTCAAGATTTTCAGGCCACTTCAAAATAATAATAATTTTTAATAATAATAATTTATTTGAATTACAGTTTTACATGAAATACATGCAGGTAAATATAGGTATACAATTGTGAGGTGACACCAGCACCCTTGCTAAACTTAGCAACCCTTCACAAGTTGTCTTGTCAACTGACAAGACAACTTGTGAAGATGCAGCTGGAAGTAAAGTACAGTAGAAATACAATCATGGATTAATTTATTAAAATGCTCAATGCCTTTTTTAAGTAATATAAACTGAGTTACCTTATCAAGACTATTAGGTAAACCTTTTAGCTAGACATTTAATTTATCCCTAATTAAGAAGTAAAACCGCCTCCACGTTAAACGAAAATGATAATATGTCCGAAAAGCCAGTGATGGAAAGATCATCATCATCTTCCTGCCCTTCATCATCACAATAGTCGTCACTCTATCACTAACTCCCTTTTCTTTCATATCACTCCTCACACAATCCATCCATCTTTTCTTTGGCCTTCCTCTCCCTCTCCATCCATCCACATTTATATTCATAACTCTTCTAGTTACATGCGTTTCATCCCTCCTCTTCACATGACCATACCAAGACAAGCGATTCCCTTTTAACTTTTCTGTCACTGACGCCACTTTTTCACATAGTAACGGAAAGATAGAACTATATATTTTTATGAAGCCGTTCGTGCACTATCAGGCTTCCGGTTCAACGACCCGAGACGATTTCAGTTTATCATGCAGCCGTACCGTGGTTACTTTGTCATTTATTTTATACAGCCTTTAAAAATCTTTGTGGACCATCGCTTACTTGAGTGACAGAAGGACGGACACACCTTAGACCTTTTAAAAGAATGGGCTTTTAAAATTTTATTCTTTTGCATCATTGTAAGACTTGTTATTTCTAATTGTGAGTTTTGCATACATTTTAAGCTGTCTGTAGTAAAATGTTTATTGCACCTTTTTATTTGGGTTTCTGTTAGAAAATAAATGGGAAAACATATTTGAGGCTTTTTTTTTTTTTTAATTAGCAATTATGGTACGAATTGTCACAATTATAAACGCGAACTTATCTTTCCAAAACATAAACTGCAAAATCTAAAGCCGGAAAAAAGTTAATATACAACTAACAATAAATAATGCATTGCCTAATATATGGAATGTCCGGTCTCAGGGCAAGATTCCAACGAAAAATAACAACTTCATATCATTTGAATACGATGAAAAGCCAAACGGTATGCATTATTCATTTGAGAGTCGGGTGCTCGCATACGATAAAATTTATTATAAGTGCACGCAATATTATGACGTGGTCTCGTAGAGATGAATAGTCGCTTTAAGGATTTTCCTGTGAACTGTTTTACAGAATCGTGACGCCGTGCTCTGCGATCCTCAATGTTGTATTGAAGCAGTGTTCCTGTAAACATAGACACCACACTCTTTTATACTTTATTTCGAATTTTAATACCGTGATTCATTTTTTGAAGAAGCAGATTTCACTCTGCTTGAAATAAAAACTGGTAAATAAATAATACCGCACTATTTACTAAAGCCATAAATATAGAAAGAAGGGAAAAGTGTTTGTTTGCACCAGGTATGATGTATGCCATAATAAAACGACACGCAAAAAATGGGTAGTCAAAACTAACTTCTTTTAAAATTAACTTTTAATTCAAACAATAATTTTATGATCACCATTCAGAACACGTTTAATTTGTAGCTTATAAATATCCATAATTCTCCTGAATAAGACACACGGCCACCATTATCCCTCCAAATTAATATTAAAATGCTCCAACAGTCATTATTTTACTATTAGCCCAACAGTTAATCATAAGAGAAAAGCCGCGACAAAAATAAATTAGCTAAGCCACAACACTGTGGCACTTCAAACAATTTGTCTCGTCTATCATTTCTCTGGCGATTTGCTTAAACCTCATCTGCTTTGGACAGATGGGGGAGCAAAAACATCGAGGGAACGTCTCCCCACGAAAGTCTTCCCGATTCACATTTACACCGCTGTCCTTAACTCAACTGTGAATCACTCACACATGCTTACTATCGTTGAAGTGACGTCACTGTGCGTGTAACCAATCATATTATGCAGATTGATGTGTGCGTACCATCCACAGAGCTTAGAACCGTAGAGTTGCCATTATTCATAACTAGCGGCCCGCCCCGGCTTTGCACGGATGTAAATTATATACTAAAACCTTCCTCGAAAACCATTCTATCAATTAAAAAATCATCCTGCATCAAAATCCGTTGCGTTGTTTTAAAGATCTATGCATACAGACAGCGGAAGCGACTATGTTTCATAATATGTAGTGATATTTGTGCCTGCGCAATGTGCTCTGACCACAAGTTTTGGCTGTTATAGCCAAAGTCAGAATTTACTTCTTAGCGTGTCGATGACAAAAAAAAGTTTTTTTTTAATTAAGTTCTTGCTGGCCTAACTCGGTTATGGCAATGTCGGGAACACATATAAATAAAATCTGTTTTGTTTACTTTTTTTTTGCCTATGCACCTATTGTGTGCACAGGCAAATGCATGTACATGGGTTATGGTGAGCAGAACGACGCTGTATAAACACAGAAGATCGGAACCTTCTGTCTCTAACAGTGGCCGATTAAGCATTTCTGTGCACTGTGGTACCACTGTATTGAATTACGCAGTGAGTCAACTCTGCATTATCTGTGCACAGCCACTTGGATGTCGGCGGATGATTGATTGCAGTGGTGTCGCTGACTCCGCGACACTTGGGTTATTCTTGGCTGCGGATCACGGACAGATGGAGTAAGTTGGTGTTGGTGTTTTTTTTTTACCGAGACTGCTTCGTACCACGGAAGCACGTCGTAGATCTTTGGCAGTCGATACGGATTGTCCGAAGCCAGAAAATCTTAGACCAATCTTGCCAATAAGTACCGTGTTACCCAGACACTGGGTTGTAAAGGTTAGATAGGTATCTGCTCCATGTACCAATATGTACTTAAATGTATCATCAACCACGAGGATACTAGATACCACGACACAGGGTATCCTAGTGTGGGGTTACTCAATTGTACACAAAGTTTTTCAATTAAATCTAAGACTTATATTGTGCTTACTATGTCTGTAAACATGTTCTTAATACCTTATACGGACTTAGTAGAGACCAGAACAAATTTCCGTGCGTTCAGGCGATTTTGCCATACCTATTACTGGAATTAAAAAATTAGCTCACAATTTAGGACCCATTAATTTTAGTAGTAAAATATAATCCGTGGTGCTTGGCAACTGGGCTTCACACAGTTGTATATGTCCCTTGGTGCCTATTGGCCTAGTTCTATTCTGCTTGATACGGAGGGAAGTGGAAATTATATATTTTTTTCTTACTCCTCCGCTGTACTTTTCTGATTAATTTCAATGCAGGATCCAAGACAGTTGAATCGTTTCTCCGGGACTCGTTGGGTTTTATTGTCTCGGCGTTTTTCTGGTGGTCACCACTGTTGATTCTGGCTTTCAGGAGTTGTGGTAGTTGGGAAAGTGTGGCAGGCTTGTCCCAAAAAAAAAAAAAATGTTCTTAATATTTTTTTATATTTTTAATATTCAGCTGAATCGGGTTTATCTGGAAGCCTACCTCAATCATCATCTGCCTAGCCTTTTCCCAACTACATTGGGGTCGGCTTCCAGTCAAATCGGATTCAGCTGAATACCAGTGTTTTACGTGGAGCGGCTGCCTACCAGACCTCCACAACCCATTAACTGGGTAGCACGGTACTTCATGGCAAGACTGGAGTCAGATTTACTGGCTTCTGACAATCCGTAACGACTGCCAAAGATCTACAAATGACAGCCGGGACCAACGGCTTAACGTACTTTCCGAGACACGTAGGAAACTCGGTAAGTTAAGATGGTCACCCATCCACAGACCAACCATGGCAAGCGTTGCTTAGCCACGAGCTCCTCGTGTCGTCAAACCTACCTCAATATAGTTAGGAAAAAGCTAGGCAGATGATAATATTTGTTATAGATTTTCGTTTATTTACAAGCGATTTTCCTTTCCTTGTGGGTTATATGGACTCATTCCGAATATGTTATGTAAAGAGGGGCATTACCTACACTGCGAAGTATATTCAAAAAAATCGGATTCCTATCAGAAGTACCTATTTAGGTAGGCACAGACGTAAGAGTGAACCCTCTTGAATACAGAAGTTAGAATCTGAGATTATTTGCTGAATCAAAACCATTCCCCATTTCATATTTTTGCTGTAAACCTTTTAATTTTTTATTAGGATTTCCTCATATATACGAGTATGATTTAGAATTGCGAATACCAACTGAAACCCGATGAATCAGATGTTTTCACAAGTAAATATTACTTTGCGGCTCAGCTTAGAATAAAAGCTTTTTGTTGCCTATTAGTGCGTAACAGTAGCACTTGAGTAACAAGAAAAGACTCGCTGCTGGCAATCATTTCTTGTAGGGAACCATTTTCTCTTAGTTGTTTTCGCAAATATTTAGTATACCTTTTATTCTGTCTCGGAATAAAAAAGATACGTTGTGAGCTTAATATACACAGTGCCATTTTAATCGTTTTACAATGACAGCCCACTTCATCTATCCAATGACTACTACATTCATTAAATTAAAAAAATATATAAATATGAACATTTAAATTATTAAAAACTAAAAAAATATATTCATTATCATACCGCATGGTTAGATAATAACAGCCGCACGGGTCGATCTTCAAGGTTAAGCAACGCTTGCCATGTTTGGTCTGTGGATGGGTGACCATCTTAACATACCGAGTTTCCTCCGTGCCCCGGAAAGCACGTTAAGCCGTTGGTCCCGGCTGTCAATTGTAGATCTTTGGCAGTCGTTACCGACGTCAGAAGCCAGTAAAATCTGACACAAGTCTTGCCAAGAACTGCCGTATCACCTAGTTAATGGGTTGTGGAGATCTGGTAGGCAGCCGCTTCACGTAAAAACTGGTATTCAGCTGAAACCGATTTGACTAGGAGCCGACCCCAATATAGTTGGGAAAAGGCTAGGCAGATGATGATTATCATACCGCCTGGAGGAGTTTAAAACTTCCAGCACGGAACGTAATGGCGACATTGTTTTGTTACGTAAACATTATCAACAGGGCGTTTCATAATTCTAATGCATATTTATTTTCATTGTATCTTAATCTTAATTGATTATTTAAAAAATCTTGCCTAGAGGTGGTTTATGTCGGGTACATTAAGTGGGCCGCTCTTGTAAGACAACTAAAATATCGCATCGTGTATAAATATCCGTATGTCATTTATGTACAACCATAGTAGATTCTTGGGTAAATACAAAAAATAAGCATTAGTTAATATCTCGTATATAAATGGTTATAATTCCGACTTCTTTTTCCTGGTCATGCGAAATCTCGGCATTGTTCCAAAATCGCAGTTGCTATTACAATACAAACATACAGTTTACAGTGAAATTAATTGAATTAAATAATTGAATATGTCTATTCATTACACAAATTAATTGAACCGAAGCCATTGAACTCCGTTGGCGTCACACACACGCTTCCAATTTACTTGGCGATGAAGAGTGGCTGCAATAAACACAATATATTGAAATCGCTCGATAAGTTTGATAAAGCTGCGTTCCTATCGAGTTTTGATAGTAAAAAAACATGGTCCCTTTTTTGGAAGCCGGTTAAAAATATTGGTGGTTCCGTATCAAACTCCCCCCTTTCCCCCCTACTGTGTTGGGTCCGGTTTCCAGTCTAACCAGATGTAGCTGAGTACCTACCAGTCTTTTTTATCTGAAGTGACTTAGTATCTGACCTCCACAATCTACCTGGGTAATACGATCCCTAACCATTCGACAAGACTGGTGACATATTTCTTGTAAAGAATTCCATTTATTATTATTTTTCTATCTTTCCGCTCCATTGCCTCGCTTCGCGTCTATAGACAGGCAGCCTAAAAGTGGTATTTTCAAGACAACTGTCATCTGTTTGGCCACGGCACAGTTTTTAGATGAATAATTTTTTGAGTTGACTGTCAAAAGCCACTTTTGCATCGACATTTCAGTTGCAATCTGTCAAAAGGAGTTTGCGACTGACATGCGAATACAAATGTTGTTTAATAAATAGTAGAATTGACCCTCTGGTCTGGTAGATTTGATGATTGCTCCAAATTACAGCAGTACAAAATTACAAAACACGACAAATTATTTTATTTAAACGTTCCAAGACGGCTATCGCTGATGTTGGAGACAAAGCAGCAAGGCTAAAGTTTAATTGGGCGGGCCACTTTTACAGGATGCACGAGAGCAGATGGGCCAAGATATCCACACAGTGGGTGCCTGAAGTCGGACGTCGCAATCGAGGCAGGCCTAAAAAACGCTGGCGTGACGATTTGGACTCATTTCGGACGGATTGACGGGAGAAGGCACCAGATAAAGTTGGCGGGAAAAATATGGGGAAGCCTTTGCCCAGCGGTGGTGTCTCACTGCTGGGCAAAGGCCTTCCCCATATTTTTATTTTAGACTTACAAAAGAAAGAAACGTAACAGATTGAAAAGTAAGTGTTGCGATAACTTTACTAATCTTCTTAGTAAAAGTAGCGTTTTTGTTGAAAATAAGTTCCAAAGAAAAACCAGGAGACCATTCATAATTTTAAAAGACGTTACAAAACCCAGGGCACAAAATGCGGTAGTAAAAGTATTTAACCATCGTCTTGTTTTAAAACTAAGTTCTTTCCGGAGTTAAGCAGAACTTTTATAATGGCGGTAGGTATCATTTTATTTAGTTAAAAACCTGAGTTGGGAATTGTTTTATCTACATTTGAGTTGTTTGCCCGAAGGCGTTGCGGCCCGTTTAAACGTATCCAAAAGGGGCGAAATTAAAAAAAAAGACTGGCCGCAATTTCATTTCACGAAATAAATTCGAGAGAAAAAATAATAGACGCGTTCATGATTTTAATTTTAATCTGAGGTATGTAGTGCAGTTGCTATTTTGTGGTGGCTATTGGTTTTATCAATTGGTTGTGTTTTATTTTATTTTTTAACTAGCTTTTACCGTGCTTCTGTTTTGTGGCTAATACCGGACTCTAGACGGATGAACGATAGAGCAGGAATATTTATACAAATGTGAGAAAGAATTTTCGTAATCGGTTTTATACTTTCGTCTTTTATAATGTGCACAGCAAAGGAGTGGAACTCTTTACCTGTGTCTGTGTTTCCAAACGCATTCAATCCTAATCTATTCAAGTCAGAGTAGACAGGCTTCTTCTGGGTAAGCTAACTCCATGGTCGACTTTGTCTCTGTCACCTTTGACCTCGAATAGAGTCAAGCGCAAACCCATCTCAAATAATACAATCATTATCCACAGTCTAATTTCGCCCCCGGCTGAACATATGACTCTCTTTTCCTTTGCCAATCCCCTCACGCTTCCGTGCCACCATCCAGGTTCTACCTGCGATGGTACAAATCTCTTTTTAGGGTTCTGTAGCCAATTGGCAAAAAACGGAACCCTTATGGATTCGTTATGTCTGTCTGTCCGTCCGTATGTCACAGCCACTTTTTTTTCGAAACTATTAGAACTATACTGTTGAAACTTGGTAAGTAGATGTATTCTGTAAACCGAAATAAGATTTTCAGAAAACAAAAAAAAAAAAAAATTAGGGGTTCCCCTTACTTAGAACTGAAACTCATTTTTTTTTCATCAAACCCATACGTGTGGGTATATAGCCTATAGCCTTCCTCGATAAATGGGCTATCTATCACTGAAAGAATTTTTCAAATCAGACCAGATGTTCCTGAGATTAGCGCGTTCTAGCAAACAAACAAACTCCTCAGCTTTGTACATTAGTAGAGATATAGATGAAGCAGAAGGCTCATTTTCTGAATCAGTACTAAATGCTTGCCCTTCAAAGTCCACGAGCATAATAAAGCCTTGCTCAGTTAATTTCATCGAATTGGCTCCCATTTCTTTAGTGTCGATACGGAACACTAAAAATAAATAGACTGAAGCGAATTGTTCGAAGTTCTTGAATTAAAGTTTTAGCGTTTTACTTTATTTTGAAACAGTGTTGAGGCTTTGATACATAATAAACTTTATTTAAGTAGACTTTGGGTTGCAAGTTGTGATTTAAAACTTACTTGGAGCTGAAATATGAAGAGCTCGTGGCTAAACAGCCGCACGTTTCGTTTCATCTTCAAGGTTAACCCGCACTTGCCGAGAACGGTCCATGGATGGGTGATCCCTTAATACTGAGAACTTTGTATGGCTTGTAAAATATGTGAAGCCAGTCGTTACGGATAGTCAGAAGCCAGAATATCTGACACCAAGGTACCTATTATGACATCTTAAAACCATCATGATAACGGTGTGGGAGGGAGACCGAGTTATACAAGGTGGATAGCACTATCCCTTTTTCATAGCTTAACAAGACTGGGGAGTCTTGCCACGGGGTACGTATTCCCCAGTTATTGGGTTGTGGAGGTCAGATAGGCTTCGGTTAGGTTAGGGTAGGTTTTCACTTCGTGTAAAAACCACGAAGCATCTGGTTTGACTGAAATGCATCCCATTATAGTTTTGAAAAGGCACTTTAAGATTTACTTATGTAACGTAGGTTATTTTGTGTAATTATGTTACTGGTCTGAAAAAATATTCTACCTACTACTAAAAAGCAGTCCAGGATCGGTAAGACCCTTTTGGGACAAAATCGCGGGCGCAATCGCGCGAGCCTCGGCTTGTCCCGAAAGGGATTTACGGATTCTGACGGTTGTGGAGTATTTGTCCCGAAAGGGACACGTATCCTAAGTTATTTAAACACAGCAATATCTAACTTTCGAGCAAAATTTTCGGTGTTCCTCAAACAATCTTGGCAAAATATCAACAGTTTCAGAATCACGCTTCGCAGCAATATAAAACTCGGCAAGAAATTTCACTAATCTTCCCCAGTAGTTTGCACAGCGCCATATGGGCCCACTTTTAATGAAAACGCAGCCTAATGTACAACAGTTGTACGAGTATTGTACCATACGATGGGAATTGAAAAATAAAATTGGCAGTACCCCAATTTTTCGCTTCAATAAATGCAGTTCACTTCAATTGTGTACATGGTAGCTAGCAACTTTTGTTTTCCTGGAAGTTGCTCTGAAGAAGTATGCCAATTGAAAATAGTTGTTTATTTTCTTTTCTAAGAGGACTACTACAGTTTTTTGTTCGATTGAGTGCGGCCAATTGAGATTCTTTCTTGGGCTCAATTGTCTCGGCTTGCTTTTCGATTGGCATTCAGATTTGGTTTCGTTGTTTATGTTAATTTGCTATGTTGGCACAGTTGATACTCGTTGTTTCTAGAATTTGTATCAGCGTTGCTATTATTGGTTGACAGAAATATAAATTCATAAATATAATAAACAAGAGACAGGACGGACTCTTCCAGAGCGCGTTTATGAAGGTTTTCAATTCTTTTCTTCATCATCATCTGCCCAGACTTTTCCCAACTATATTGGGGTCCGTTTCCAGTTAAACCGAATTCAGCTGAATAGCCAGACCTCAACAACCCATTAACTGGGTAACACGGTTGTTCTTGGCAAGACTAAAGTCAGATTTACTGTTCGGGAAGCTGCAATCCCACAATCCCTTAAGACCAGGGTCTATAACCAGTGCGTCCTAACCGTAATCACTTACGGAGCCGAAACGTGGACACTCATCATAGGTCTGGTACACAAATTCAAAGTTGCTCAGAGTGTGATGAAGAGAGCAATGCTCGGGGATTCTCTGGTGGATAGAATACGCAACGAAATCATTCGCCAGAGATCTAAAGTCACTGACATTGCGTGTAGAATCAGCATGCTAAAGTGGAAGTGGCCCGGCCATGTCTGCAGACGGACAGACGGTCGATGGAGTAAACATGTGTTAGAGTGGATACTGCGTAAGGACAAACGTAGTGTGGGACGCCCTGCGGCACGATGGATCTATGATTTAAGGAAGGTGGCTTGCAGTAGATGAATGCGGACTACTCAAGACCGGGATAGCTGGCGCTCTTTGAGGCTGGTTTACATTCAGCACTGGACGGAAATTGGCTGAAATGATGATGATGATGAACGAATTTGGTGCGTGTATGTGTGACCATCTTAACATAACAAGATACCTAAATACCTCGGAAGACATGCTACACATGACATGTTGAGCGGTTGTTTTTAATATTGGTTTCTTACCATATCTTTAACAACCGTTACCGGTAGTCAAAAGACAAGCAATCTGACACCAGTATTGCAAAGGTGTATTGCTTTTACTTATTTAAAATTGGTTTGCTCTTGACTCTAGTCTAGGAGACCCTACAGAGGGGTAGGGTTAGTGGACGATAGAGTGAGTCTTCCCAGAAAATGCCACCTTTACATGACCACCATACAGGTACCTTCCCAGAAAACCAGATGCACCTGAGTACCTGTACTGCACATGTATTGACTGCCCATCTGCCTTCCAGCGCAGTTACTACTACAACTACTAACTGCCTCCGTGGTCGTGTGGTATAGGCGTTTGCCTTGTGGCCCGGTGGTCGTGGATTCGATTTCCACGGGAAGCATACTTTGTAAAGGTGTTTCCAGTTTGGTTAGGACATTGCAGGCTTGAATTACCTGATTGTCTGATAAAAAGATGATTCCGTGGGAGCGTCGTGTGTGTGTAAAAGATTCAAATAACACTTCCACTAAACTTATTGTTTATTACAGTTATTATAAAACATGTAGTTCTTTTTCACTCGGACAGAATAGGCGAGAAGGTGAGATGAAAAAGTAAAGAGCAAAGGCACTGAAGAAAAATCACCGACTGACGACGTCAGTCGTCTTGACGGGTTTTCTAGTGATAGGCGCAGCATCTAGTGACGCGTCGCCGCAATTCCGTGCTTCGGAAAGCACGTATAAGCCGGTGGTCCCGGCCGCCAAATGGCGGTCGTCAAATAAACCATGTCAGAGGCTCTTGAGGCGGTTTAGAAATTATGACACTAGGGTGTTAGATCTTACTGCCCACACAATAAGAAGAAGACTACTACAATGCATAATCGTAAGAGAATTAAGTTAAAGCTTACTTAGTTTCAATTAAACACAAGGTAGACAGTCTCCAACCAGTGATATCCTGAAACTTGGACGAAGCAGTCAGCCAAGTTACGGATAGTTACCGCAAACACTAAGGTGACCTATATTAGTGCATTCTAGAACTTGGCGAAAGTTAAGATTGTGATACCAAGTGCGAGTGCCCTAGGATGTTAAAGTAGTGTTCTCTAATTGTGTTATGAATAATGTCCCTAGTTTTTTAAATCGTCAAATGATTAGCGGGTCTAAAAAGGCTACTTTAGCAGAATCAGAAAGCAAATCACGCTGCCCGTCACTGTCAAATTTTCTCAATCAACCTTTAACCTAATGCGTTAGCGATAAAGATGAAAATTAAATTTGACAGATTTTTGTGTGATTACTATTATCATCATCTGCCTAGCCTTTTCCCAACTATATTGGGGTCGGCTTCCAGTGAAACCGGATTTAGCTGAATACCAGTATTTTACGCGGAGCGGCTGCCTACCAGTCCTCCACAACCCAGTAACTGGGTAACATGGTACTTCATGGCAAGACTGGAGTCAGATTTACTGGCTTCTAACTATCCGTAACGACTGCCAAAGATCTACAAATGACAGCCGGGACCAACGGCTTAACGTGCTTTCCGAGGCACGGAGGAAACTCGCTATGTTAAGATGGTCACCCATCCACAGACCAACCTTGGCAAGCGTTGCTTAACCTTGAAGATCGACCCGTGCGGCTGTTATTATTTAGCCATGAGCTCCTCGATTGACTACTATTATGATTTTCCTAAAGTGGCCTTTTTAGCCCCCCAGATCTGACTTCCACTCTGGGTGGAAGGTAGTGTCAGATTCTTACTGACTAAAACCTATACGTTTTCATCCTTCTACAGAATGCCCTTTGCGTTCCAGGGCTTCGGCCACTCTTTCGAACAATTTCCGCAACCGAATAGGTACCGCGGCGTTTGGTTGAACTAATTATGTTGAAACCAAAGAATATTTGAGAAAGAGTATCCAAGAGAGTTGGAACCTTTTTTCTTTGCCCCTGCGCTTTTCTGCTGGCCGCCATCGATTTGTGGTTTTCAAGAGTTGCAGTGGTTGGAAATAGCCCTTGTCCCAAAAAAACAGAGAGTAATTCCAAATACGATTTTTCCTAAATTCAGTGCAGTATTCGTTGAATACTTTGTTTAAAGGAAATGGAACTAAAAGATCTACAAATATTGGTAACCATAAAAACGAGCTGTTTCCTACAAACTCGTTCATTACATCTAACGATAATCCCCAAATCTGGTTATTATTTCGTTGTTTTTTTTTTTCGAATACGCCATACATTGTGTGTAGTGTCCCTAAATTATCATTTATTTGTTTATTTATTTGATAGGTACACCAACGACCTATTCACTTGAGCCATTAAAATAAAAAAATAACAAATGTATTATTAGTTATGGTGAATTAGTCACTTACAGGCGTAATAGCACTTACGTACAAAATTGCTTCTTATACATAGGTTTAACAAGATTCTTTACTCGTGAGGAAAGAAAAACTAAATAAGAAACAAAGAACAAAACATTAAGTAAAAAACAAGATCACAAAAGAAATTAGAATCAAAAATCAAAATGATTATTAAAACATTAAGATTAAAAATTAACAGTAACAATATTTATCATTATAGTTATTGGTGAAAAATAAAAAAAAAATTTTTTCGAGAACAAATATTTTTATAATAATTACCGGACACGTATTACAATAATAAAAAATCAATAAACAAAGAACAAAACATTCAGTAAAAAACAAGATCACAAAAGAAATTAGAATCAAAAATCAAAATGATGATGTAAAATTAACAGTAACAATATCATTATAGTTATTGGTGAAAAAAAAAATATTTTTCGAGAACAAATATTTTTATAATAATTACCGGACACGTATTACAATAATAAAAAATCAATAAACAAAGAACAAAACATTAAGTAAAAAACAAGATCACAAAAGAAATTGGAATCAAAAATCAAAATGATCATTAAAACATTAAGATTAAAAATTAACAGTAACAATGTCATTACAGTTGTTGGTGAAAAAAAAAATATATTTTTCGAGAACAAATATTTTTATAATAATTACCGGACACGTATTACAATAATAAAAAATCAATAAACAAAGAACAAAACATTAAGTAAAAAACAAGATCACAAAAGAAATTGGAATCAAAAATCAAAATGATCATTAAAACATTAAGATTAAAAATTAACAGTAACAATATCATTATAGTTGTTGGTGAAAAAAAAAAAAATATTTTTCGAGAACAAATATTTTTATAATAATTACCGGACACGTATTACAATAATGATTATATGGTGTCGGCCGGTGCCTTATGGTGCCGTAAAAGAATAATACCGTCCCATCACTTCCCATGGGTGTCGTAAGAGGCGACTAAGGGACTCGCCAGAGAATGGGCAGCAGCGTTCTCTGTAAAACTCATGCACTGCGATCGCCAACCCACCTGCCAAGCGTGGCGATTATGGCCCCCATTTTGGGGGGAGGCTTTGTCCAGTAGTGGACCTCTTTCGGCTGATATGATAATGATGATTGGCAAGGGCACTTACCTAACTGCATTGTGAAGTTCAGATAGGCAGTTACTAGATAGGCAGTTACTCTACGTACAATACTGGTATTCACCTGCATTCAACTGGAATGCCGGAAGTTGATTTCAAGATAATTTGGAAATGGCTAGGCGGATTGAGTGTTTTTTTTTTCGGAGAGATATGATGATATCAATACCAAAAATTCATCGAATTATAACCTAAAAATAATTACAAAATTACTAAAGGTAACAAACAACTCCAAACAGATATTTCATAAAAGCTTTATATTAAAATAATTGCTCTTAATAACGGGTTATTATTTATGGGACCGGTACAGAGCACGGAACGCCATCTTGGCAGTGACCATAGGGGATCTCTATCCACTTCAATACTTATTCGTGCATAGAGTATATGTATGTATTTTTTATTAAATAATTATTAGCTGTAGTGAATTAACAGTTCTGAAATATTTTTTTAAATATATCTTCAGCGACGAAGTCACAAAATCTAAAGTTGATCATTAGAAAGAGAAGTCCGATGTGGTCTCTGATATCTGTCGTAGTAAACGTCTATTTCGCAAAAGGGACATTTAATTAATAACTCGTTTAACTTTTTGTATCCCGTAAATTTTTCGACCAATTTTGGTTTTTAAGGTTTTTGTCTGTTTATTGATTAACTTGTTAGTTTTTTTTTCATAAAAAATTGCCTATTTGTGCTGAGTAGGTTCTGTTATTATAACCATAGCTAGAGTTGACATTATTTTTTTGTAACGATGGGCAGTCATCAATTGACTCCTATTGCTCTGGGCGGAGCAGAAGGGAGTGTCAGACTCTTACTGACTAAAACCTATCCGTGTTCCTTCTAATGTTCTTTGCGTTGCAGGGCTTTTTTTATAATAAAGGAGTCATTTGATGATTTCCCGCTCTGGCTAAAACCCATCAGTGTTCCTCCTAGTGCTAGGGTACGGTACCTCTTTCGAACGAAGTCCGCAGCCCCAGCAGGCACTGGCCCTAGCGGGCCCCGTCTTTTATGCTGACAGCTCTTGGAGCCCCTAGGGCTGTAGTGGGTCTTTTGAATAAGTTCCGCAACAGTTAGAATTGACATGGGCCGTCAATTTCCAGCTAACGATAGCTCACTGTCACGCTTGTCTTTAACTGTGCCGCCGAGCTACCTCGGTAGTCTGTGGTCCGGGAGCCATAGGAAGTAGCGCACAATTAAGGGGTATTACCTATAATTGATCAATGAATTCTCCATAATGGACATAGGTAAAGTGAAAAGTTACTGGACACGTATTACAATAATGATTATTACAGGAATCAATCTATCTAGACGATTAATAGATGTCGATCTAAGTGGAGCGACGATAAATGACTGTCTTTGGTTTTTTTCTTTAAGATCAATTTTCATATATCATTGGATAGTGATGGATGTGAATGGTTTAAAATGGAGATGGCCCGGAATTTAAATTTGGAACATGCTTATCAGATTAATTTACCACGTATCTACTGAGTTATACACTGAGTTAGTGATCGGCTAATCAGAGTAAAATAGATAACTATTTTCTAAGCATATGGCGCAACTTCGTCTGCGTCACAATTTTCATTACTGCTCCGCTCCTATTGGTCTTAGCGTAATAATTTTTCAAATCGGACCAGTAGTTCCTGAGATTAGCGCGTTCAAGTAAACAAACAAACATACATACAAACAAACAAACATACAAACAAACAAACTCTTCAGCTTTATATATTAGTATAGATTATATGCTTTTTAAGAGTAAAAAAAAAAATTGAATTTCGTACGAAGTTTATGACCAAAATCAAGGTTTATCATATAGGTAATCAGTAATCAGGTTATGAAGTGTTTGAAAACATGGACGGATTTTGTCTGGAAACATATGCATATATTTAAAAATAGGATACCCGGAGGACGGTGATAGCGTAATGGTTGATGTTTGTAATAGAAGGAAAAAAAAAGGTGTCACACTGACCCCAAAAAACATGGGGTAATATGGGGTATGTCGATATATCTAACTGCCCTTGTGCTGTAACATAAATCGACAACCGATGACCTGGTGAAGGTCGTGGGTAGCCACTGGATGTGAGACGCACAAGTCCCATCAATGTGACGATACTGGGGGAGGCCTTTAGCCCAAATACGTCTAGCTGGTCGATTTCACTTTACCCAAGCCTTCACTTCGACATGTTTACAGAATCGACCAGTAGCAGTGTACGTCTTTCGGCTGAAATGATGATGATGACTTGGTTAAATAAAAAGCAAAGTGAGATGGCCACAACATATTTCTACCAAAAAATCTTTCATACAAATCGAAATATTACACTTCCAATATTTACAATTTCTATTAAAAATGTTTACCAACACGGCAAACAAAGTGCATTCGTTTTGAATTCGATTGATTTAGTTTACCATACTGAGAGTGTTGAACGTACACGCATACTGATTGCAGCTTTGCAGACGGGTTTATGCACATTCATAACAATTGTACTGGCAGTTTGTACAGTAAATGCAAACATACGGTAGCAAGCTTTGTGGAAACAATAGAGAAATGGTTCGATATGATTTATTCTCATTTGGGTTATGAAGCGTGAGGCTCAAGACCGTTTACGATGGAGGATTACTGTGGACGCCCTCTGCCCACCACTAAAAATCTTGAAAGCCAGAATCAATAGCGGTGACTACCAGAAAACCCCCGAAGTTCAATAAATCTGGGAAAAACGATTGAAGTATCTCGGAGCCGCAACAAAACTAATCATAACAGAACAGCGGAGGAGTACAACAAACGTATAATATTCATATTTTTTATTTTTTTTTATTTTTTACTATTGATAGGCATGCGCTTGACCACCATATCACCTGATGGTAAGCGATGATGTGGTCGAAGATGGAGCACGCTTGCCTAGAAGTAACCTATTCACTCTTGACTTAAAGACTCCCAGGTTGTAGCTATCGGTATCGGGAAACACAGACTCGGTAACGGTCGACGACGAGGTAACGGTATCCAGTGACTCCTGACTGGTACGAATGTATTCGTGAGGCCTTTTGATTCCCTTTCAAACAAACTATCCCTTTTCGATCTTGCCCCATGGGTGTCATAAAACGCAACGAATGTCAATTAACTGTCAGCAGGACAGCCATTTTCTTTTTCAGTCTCAGCTGAATAAGCCTTTTACTTTTATCTATTATCTTTGTAATAAGCCTGGTACATGTTTTCAAGATAACATGTTGGTATGTTAATCCCTATTTTATACATACTCCTGTCTAATATAATACTATAAGTATGGCAGCACGGTTGGCGCAGTGGGTGAGCGATTGATTCCCGCACGGATCAAATATTTGAATGGCCTACAGATAAGAAGTTGTTCCGGGTCTGGCTGTTAGTGTATGTGAGATTGTATATTTGTGAACGCACCGACGATACATGAGTAATTCCTAGTGTGGGGCAACGTTTTAAAAAAAATGTAAATCCTCCAAAATTTTACTACTGTTATACATACAAAACTGTGGATGGATTTGTCACTCAATCACGCCCGAACAGCTGAACGGTTTTGGATGAAATTTAGAGATTATAGTCTAGAATAGCATATAGGCTATGCGGGTGAAGCCGCTGACAGAAGCTAGTTAAGTATATAAAACACTCGACCTAAAGCAAAGAAAAATATAATACCTTATAGATTTTGTAAGCTAATTATATTAATCAAATCTATACTAATATAGCTGAAGAGTTTGTTTGAACGCGCTACTCTCTAAAACTACTCGTCGGATTTGCAAAATTTTCTTTATATTTAGCCAGATTCAGGAGGAAAGATATAAGTTAAAAAGGGAACGGAAAAAGTCGCGGACAAAAGGTATTATTGATACAATCCAACGAAAAAACTCTTAAATATTTATCAAGCTAACTTACAACCTTAACAATAATCGCTTATCGTTAAGTTGGCTTAATAAATATTTATTGAACCCTTTTCCATGAAGGACCCGTAGTCCCGTAATTACTTTCTAATAACCGGACGCTCAACGAAAGTCTATTGACTTTCGTAATCTTTGACTGATGCGTAATACCCGTACTCGTATATTCATTTACCGCTTCATAAACGACGATGTTAATAAATTCTGATGGCGAGGACTTGAGAAGCGAGATGTCTATGAAAAAAAATTTATTGACCAAACTCTTGAATGAAATCCTCAAAATTTCTCCTTTGGTAGAGCAACAGGGTTATACATTCAGTCAAAAAAGTATCGGGAATGGATGATTTGTTTATGGTTCCAAATTCAAATTTTTGTTTTTTTGTAGTTGTTAGATTGGCACAACTGTTTTCCATTTTGGTGCGGAGTTTGAGTTGCATCTGTTATTTATATTAAATACAGTGCTGGTTTTAGTAATATCATATATAGTGTGTATTGCGAATTTCATAATGGACAAAAATATCGAACAAAGAGTTTGTCTTAAATTTTGCATCGCCAATGGAATTTCGTGTTCGGAGTCACTGAAAATGTTACAGAAGGCTTACGGTGAATCGACTTTATTAAAAAACTCGTGCTTATGAGTGGTTCAAAGCGTTCAAAAGCGGTCGAGATGTGATGGATGATTTGCCTCGCTCTGGTAGGCCGTCAACGTCTGCAACTGAAGTTAACATCGCAAAAGTGAAGGAAATAGTGACTGAAAATCCCCATTCAACTCTGAGAGAGATAGCCGCCGAACTTTCTGTATCTCACGAGTCGATCCGTACCATTTTAACTAATCATTTGGGTATGAAACATGTTGCTACTCGGCTAGTCCCAAAAGATCTGAATTTTCTCCAAAAACTCAATCGCATGAAAGTCGCTGAGGACATGCTAGAACGAGTCAGTTCGGACCCAACATTCATGAAACGCATTGTTACTGGTGACGAGACGTGGGTTTACGAGTTTGACATGCAAACTAGTCAACAAGCTTCGGAGTGGCGCCTTCCAACTGAACCGAAACCGAAAAAACCACGCCAAAGTCGATCAAAAGCCAAAGTCATGTTGACTGTTTTCTTTGACTATCGCGGTGTTGTGCACTCTGAATTCTTACCGGAAGGTCTAACGGTAAATAAAGAATATTATTTGAGCGTTATGCGGCGTTTAAGAGAGCAAATTCGACGAAAAAGGCCAGATTTGTGGAAAGAAAATTCTTGGATTTTGCACCACGACAATGCGCCTTCGCACAAGGCTATCATTGTGAACGAATTTTTAACCAAACACTCAACAAATACCATCCAGCAACCACCATATTCACCAGATATGGCTCCTGCTGACTTTTTTCTTTTTCCTAAACTCAAATTACCACTTCGTGGCACCCGTTTTCAATCGATAGAAGACATAAAGGAGAATTCGCGGCGAGAACTGAACTCAATTCCGGAAGCAGCGTTTAAAAAATGTTTTGATGAATGGATTATTCGTTGGCGCAAGTGTATTGTTTCTAAAGGAGCATACTTTGAAGGTGATAAAATAAATTTGGATGAATAACAGACATTTTGTGTATTATTGATCTTTTCCCGGTACTTTCTTGACAGAGTAGTAAGTGCTGTTCCTTTGACTTATATTCTTAAACGGTCTACCATGTAGCAGTTGCCTTTAAACCAAGGGACTTTTGGATTCTTCTTACAGTCTCACTACACAGCTATGTCGTCTTTAAACACTAGGTAAGTGTTTAGAGACGATATAGCTGCGGATTGAGAAAATATAATTATACGATTAACTAAAGTGGTTATGCCGTATGGTGCCGTAAAAGAATAATACCATCCCATCTCTTCCCGTAAAATACAACACATACACTGCGATCGCCAACCCGCCTGCCAGACGTGGCGATTATGGCGAAGGCCTATGTCCAGCAGTGGATGTCTTCCGGCTGTGATGATGAACTGAAGTGGCAGGGACGCAGAACAGATGGTCGATGGAGCCGAAAAGTTCTGAAGTGGCGACCGGTTACTGACACAGCGTTAGAAGGCCTCCCCACAAGGTGAATAGGTGACCTGGTGAGGGTCGAGAGTAACCGATGGATGTGAGACGCACAGGACCGGCTGATATGATGATGATTTTGATAACATGGTCAAAACTGGTTCCGATATATTAATGCAAGCGTTACACCACATGCTCTTTCTTTTTTCTCTTTTCTTCGCATATTATTGTATAGTTCTTTTAACCCAACAGACAGATGTGTTGCTGGGCGAGCTGGGGAGTTCCTTCCGTCACTTCTCCATCCTAGCTAAAGCATTAAGACTAGTCCCCCAAAACGTACCGCTCGTCATGGGACGGGCGGTACGTTTTGGGGGACTGTCTTTTGTAAATGTTGACCTTCAAAAGGTGCTAGCACTCAGCCTAGTTTGAATTATGAAATGACTTTTGATTTCATTATTTTGACTAGTTGACCCGCGCAACTACGTTTGCGTCACAATTTTCATTACTGCTCCGCTCCTATTGGTCTTATCGTGATATAGCCTATAGCCTTCCTCGATAAATGGGCTATCTAACACTGAAAGAATTTTAGAACAAATCGGACCAGTAGTTCCTTAGATTAGCGCGTTCAAGCAAACAAGCAAACTCTTCAGCTTTATATATTAGTACATAGATTTTTCCCCTACTTTCCACAAAAATAGATCTTCGCACTACACTATCACAATCACCAGTCCTAAACGGCACTAAACCAAAGCCAATACTGTCGATACCTAATAGGTTCGTTCAGGATAAGTTTAGATTTCCCATTACGAGGCCCGACATGGAAGGGGCGTGGGTCTCACAGACTTCGGGGGGGTCATTACGACCGATATTCTTTGTATTTAATTTGCTGTCGGTTGGGTGTGTTGAAAGGAATAGTTAGTGGTTATTTTATCGTAGTCGATGGGTTGGGAATAGATTTTCTGTTTGGATTTTCACTTGAAATGTGAAGTTTGTTTGTGCATTTTTCATTGGAGTGTTGTGTCGATAGTTTTGTCCGTTTATTATTTTAAACCTTTATTAGTCAGCAAATATTTAGTTAAGTACTTTTTCACACGCTAGGGTTGTAGAAAAAAAAATCGACGTGACACAAACAAACTGCTGCGCTACCTTTAATACGTAGGGCTTTATAAACGGATACCTTTCTCTGGATAGCCAAGAAAAGTTTTTTATGATTTGTTTCAAGTTTATAAGAGTCATTCAAAGAAATATAACTATCCGCAAATCACAATGACCGTAGACCAAAAGTATTTTCAGTAAAAGATTGGCTATTAAAAATCTTTGACACTTTCCGTTTCTTTTTTTAGGGTTCCGTACCCGAAGGGTTACCAACGGAACCCTATTACTAAGCCTCCGCTGTCCGTCCGTCCGTCCGTCCTTCCGTTCGTCCATCCTTCCGTCCGTCCGTTTGTTCGTCTGTCTGTCAGCGGGCTGTATCTCAAGAACCGTAATAGGAAGAGAGCTGAAATTTTCACTGATTGTGTATTTCTATTGCCGCTATAACAACAAATAAAAAAATTCTTTATTTATTTATTTCTTCTTACATCTATCATTACAGGCTTAACCCAATGCGATAAATGCGCTTATCCTAACTTATACTAACATCTATAACTAATTATAAATAATGCATTCTTTGTGAACTCACCCAGAGTACAACAAAATAGGTCCGTACATTCAGTCAAAAAAGTATCGGGAATGGATGATTTGTTTATGGTTCCAAATTCAAATTTTTGTTTTTTTTGTAGTTGTTAGATTGGCACAACTGTTTTCCATTTTGGCGCGGAGTTTGAGTTGCATCTGTTATTTATATTAAATACAGTGCTGGTTTTAGTAATATCATATATAGTGTGTATTGCGAATTTCATAATGGACAAAAATATCGAACAAAGAGTTTGTCTTAAATTTTGCATCGCCAATGGAATTTCGTGTTCGGAGTCACTGAAAATGTTACAGAAGGCTTACGGTGAATCGACTTTATCAAAAACTCGTGCTTATGAGTGGTTCAAAGCGTTCAAAAGCGGTCGAGATGTGATAGAAGATTTGCCTCGCTCTGGTAGGCCGTCAACGTCTGCAACTGAAGTTAACATCGCAAAAGTGAAGGAAATAGTGACTGAAAATTCCCATTCAACTCTGAGAGAGATAGCCGCCGAACTTTCTGTATCTCACGAGTCGATCCGTACCATTTTAACTAATCATTTGGGTATGAAACATGTTGCTGCTCGGCTAGTCCCAAAAGATCTGAATTTTCTCCAAAAACTCAATCGCATGAAAGTCGCTGAGGACATGCTAGAACGAGTCAGTTCGGACCCAACATTCATGAAACGCATTGTCACTGGTGACGAGACGTGGGTTTACGAGTTTGACATGCAAACTAGTCAACAAGCTTCGGAGTGGCGCCTTCCAACTGAACCGAAACCGAAAAAACCACGCCAAAGTCGATCAAAAGTCAAAGTCATGTTGACTGTTTTCTTTGACTATCGCGGTGTTGTGCACTCTGAATTCTTACCGGAAGGTCTAACGGTAAATAAAGAATATTATTTGAGCGTTATGCGGCGTTTAAGAGAGCAAATTCGACGAAAAAGGCCAGATTTGTGGAAAGAAAATTCTTGGATTTTGCACCACGACAATGCGCCTTCGCGCAAGGCTATCATTGTGAACGAATTTTTAACCAAACACTCAACAAATACCATCCAGCAACCACCATATTCACCAGATATGGCTCCTGCTGACTTTTTTCTTTTTCCTAAACTCAAATTACCACTTCGTGGCACCCGTTTTCAATCGATAGAAGACATAAAGGAGAATTCGCGGCGAGAACTGAACTCAATTCCGGAAGCAGCGTTTAAAAAATGTTTTGATGAATGGATTATTCGTTGGCGCAAGTGTATCGTTTCTAAAGGAGCATACTTTGAAGGTGATAAAATAAATTTGGATGAATAACAGACATTTTGTGTATTATTGATCTTTTCCCGGTACTTTCTTGACAGAGTAGTATAATTAGCAATCAGCTAATGAGCGTGCGAAGTGCACGCGTCAGCGGCGCCTCTCTATTAAGGTTTATGGTGCGAAACCCTTCGTGAGTCCGACTCGCACTTGGCCGGTTTTTTACCATAACGATCGTTTTCGTTCCAGAAATATCCATTTCATCAATCGCGATATCATCATAAACAAGACTTAACATCCCTCTACGAATATTAACATCTACATAATAAATACACAAACACTTACGAAGAACGAGAATAAGAAGTTTTTTTCCGTTTGTTTGTGCGTAATTTTTAGGCTGGCAACTCTAATGTCATAGGTAAGTGACAGACGGACAGACAGACGCGCTTTCTACTTCAACGAAGAGTGCTTTTACTTTCCCAATTCACTGAATTATTCACACGTTCGAGTTTTTTCGTATCTCGCCTAAATTCATATTCGAATTAGGGCGTGCGTGCACTGGCCGAGCAAACATAATTTAAATATTTGATCATCGGGCAAAAAGGGGTACATTCGTGACGCCGTATGGGGAAAAACGATTATTAAGGTAACCGCTATACGCTTAACCTTTTTATGAAATAAAATCTGACTAGACTTCGTTGGAAATTATGACATCAGATATGGAGAATTTTAATTTTTCCTGCTCCTCCGCTGTTCTTTTCAGATTAATTTCGTTGCGGAATCCAAGACAGTTGTATCGTTTCTCCGAGACTCGTCGAGCTTCATTGACTTGGCGTTTTTTCTGATTGTCACTGTTGATTCTGACTTTCAGGAGTTGCAGTGGTTGGGGGAACGTGTGGCGGCACTGATTAGTAAAAAAAAAAATTGGAGCAAAATGGGTAATTTTTTTGAGTTGAGTTATTATGTAAGGAGGTTTGTTTTTGGTATTTTCTGAGTGAACATTGAAATTGAGATCTTTAACCCGTTACAGGTCATCGGAAATCCCAAGACAACAATAGGTTTTGTGATTTTAAAAAGACACTAGATGTGTGATGTGAGCATATCTATTTATTTTATCAAGGGTTGCAATAATCCTTTGCAAAGTGATGTCCTTTTACTCAACATCAAGTTTTAAATCGACATTTATAACTTTTTTTTTTTTTACTATTGATAGGCACGCGTTTGACCACCATCTCACCTGATGGTAAGCGATGATGTGGTCGAAGATGGAGCACGCTTGCCTAGAAGTAACCTATTTGCTCTTGACTTAAATACTCCCAGGTTGTAGCTATCAGGAAACACAGACTCGGGCAGGGAATTCCACTACATTTAAATTAAAATGACGAGTAACTCGATTAAAAGGCCTTTAAAGTGCCTTGAAATATGGCCTTAGATCATTCACACCGTGTGATAAAACTTAGTATTTTTTACATTCTCAGCAATATTACCAACATATGTCTCACCATTATGACGCACGCCTTACCAAAAACAGATGCTTCCTACAAATTGATGTCGACAACTTTGAAACTTTTCAAAGACCAAACCAAAAGTTGTAGAAAAGACTTTTGAAGAATAGTCGTTTACTCGTCAAGCAAAGTAGCCAAAGGAGACGCGTCGACTTTTAATATTTAAATATTTATTAAAAGTAATACTTACAGCTCTCTTTAGTAGAAGAATAATTATGAACCTATTTGAACGCTGTCTGGGAATAATTAGGTAAGTATGAAATTCAGACTTTGTAAGTTGTTCGGAAAATACTTAACGTCGGTAAGAATTTACAGGTAGGTGTAGGTATCTTAATATTGGTGTAAGTAGGTAACCAATATTTCTTTTACCAAACTTTTTTTGCTATTCTTAAAATTATTGAAAGAATTAATGAAAGGTCGCATTAAAGGATTGTCGTTTAAGATACAGTTTCGAAATTGGTATTTCAGCTCAGATTTATTGAAAGCAAAATTACTCATCAACTAAGATCTCCATCAGCTAAGCGATCTTAAAGTTGCCAGTCTTATTATTGTTGTTCCCGAAAAACAGTTGAATACGCAGCGTTCGCTTTTTAAACCTTCGGCATTTTCTGTTTACGTACCCATCCCTCAGCAAACAATGAAATGTTTCGAAAACTTTTAATGGTGATCAAACAATCGTTCCGTTTCGTTTTTGCGAAGCGAGGCGGCGGCGTGCGCATCGGACGTTTAGCAAACATTTTATTTTTATTTATTATTATTTCTTTCTCTATAAATCACTCAATTTGCTTAATGCTGCCAGTTGTCGCGTTTTCGAGTGGAATGAGTTCTTTGTTGATGCCGATAATATTAAAATGTATTACTTTTAAAATTATTTCATCAGAACGGTTTTCCTGTTACTGTTATTAAAATTAAGATCAGAATTGAAATAATTTAAAAATTAAAGTCTATTTCTGAACAGATAAAAGTATTCGTTAATTTACTGGCGATAGATTTTTTTGCGAATCTGTTCCAAAAACTCGATGATATTTTATCCGCCAAGGGACATTAAAATTGTAGAGATTAAAAACACATTTTTACCTTATAAAATTATTTCGTCGTCGCATCTAATAATAAGTACATAAAAAGAAATTCAAAGGATACGCTTTAATATTAATATCACTCAGTTTTATAGACTAATAAATGTTACGATCTTTTTATGGCATGTCCTCTCTTAGTGTCGTCACACCCTTATTAATTTTTCTTGATCGAATATTTATATGATATTAGGTTTTACCGTGGTTTATGAGTTTTTGCAGACTATGTTCTAGGTTAAAAACGGTATTAATATACTGTCTGCGTTCTGCTCATAGTCATTTTATTTTGAAGGACTTTCAAGTTACAAAGTTTGTTTGTACTCCGTCTGGGTTTTAAAAAGGATATAGTTTTTTGGGGACAGTATTATTGTACACTCGTACTAGTTTTCTTAATGAGCTATTCTGGACTTTGTTTAAGAGAATTTTAACAGCGTTTTCGATTCTTTAAGCTAATGTTGAGCGTGACAAAATAATTTTGCGTTATTGATTTGCAGATTGAAGTTCAACACTCCCTGCAGTTGCTGAAACCAAATCTTAAACATAGTCACGACACGAATGTCATTGAAAACAAATTTCAATATCTAGAAATTTAATATTAGAAATTCTTAGTCATTCATTTGCACGACCACTACAGAGCATTTCGCAAAATCATAAAGATTCAGCTCAGCGCGTATTAATGTTGACAATAAGCATTGAAAGGTCTCATTCAACTGAAAATATGGACAAAAAGATTGCCGAAGAAAATCCGAATGTACTTTTCCAAAGCAAATTACTTTTCTGAATGTATAAAAGAAATTGTAAAGGTACCTCCGCTCTTTTGGGGTGGACAATAAACTGCACTCGTGTTGCCAAGATGACAGGGACCCTTGGAAAGGAGGAGTAAATTTTATTAAAACGCCACAAAAATATTCTGTAAGCTGATTCTGACAGCCTGTGGCAATATATGGGTATAGATAAACGATGATAATGAAATTGCTCGGGTAAAAGACTATCGTTGGTTGGTCTTCAGTTTTTGATTTACTGAATGGCAAAGGGCTCTCAGCAAATCATTTTAGTCAAGATAAAAGTATTGTAGGTATTATGATCTAGATATTCAAATGTTTGAATTAACCTTTTTCCAACCAAAACCACTGATAGATTTCGAGCCATTTAAGGCTGTTCTCTCATGCAGATAAAGCCGCTTTTCGTTGGCACTAATAGAGAAATTACATTTGAAAAAATTTGTTAGTAATCTACATGATAATGATACGTAATTTGGTTTAGCTAGAATTTGTCTATGGGTATCGAAAAAAACTACCAAATCACTTCCAAATCGTTCAAATGAAACCATTTTACTCTCACATTTTTTATCTAAAGAGTAAAAAAATATATTTACTGCTTTGCAATACAAATTAAAATGATTTGGTTTTGTTACTTTTTAAAAACATGTATTATTTTTATTGTAAAAAATTAAAACATGCGGGTAGCGGAGTGGCGCGTAGAGGGGTAGTTAGCTCCGTTCAAATGCTCAAGATCATTAGCACGAGTACAAGCTTTAATTTACTAGCTGCCGTTCGTAGCTCAGCCTCGTAATAATTAGAATTTTGCTTAAAAATTATATATAGCCTATGTGTTGTGTTAAGTTTCATGCTTCTGTAGTTTTTGCTTGAAATAGCAACAAACATCGATTCATACATTCTTAGAAAGTTACAAATTAAAATATTAGAGGGATTTTTAAAATTGGGATAAACTCACAAAAAATTGTGACCACATGACTCCGTTACTGCAGTGCGATTCTGTAAACATGTCAAAATGAAGGCTTGGGTGAAGTGATTACGATGTGAGTTTTCAATCCATGTAATCAAGATGGAGTGACAGCTCACTTTGTGATCACTTCACCCAAGCCTTCACTTCGACTTGTTTACATAATCGACCAGCTGTTAACATCACACCTTGTATATTAAGGTGAAGTGAGCTGTCAATCCGTAAAAACAAGATGGAATGACAGTTTGCTTCACCCTCAGTCCTACTAGGTTTACACGGAGAGATGTTTACAGAATCGACCAGCCAAGAAAGAACGTTCTTAGTGTAGTGACAGACTAGTATAAATTAGTACAGGATTAGTTATAGAGGAGAGAGAGACATAATAGGCTCCAACTGGTATCCTTTGACAACATAATCCCAAAAAAATATAAGTTCACGCACTAACGCACCTGCGTATTTCAAGCGAATTTTATATTTACAACATCACGTTTTCAGGATTAGATTTATGATGCTTTTATCTAGTTTATATCGTAGTTTGAAAGCCTAGCGATGTTATAACTTTCTGTAGGTGGATCTTATTCGGGCAGGTTTAGAGGCGGTTTTTCCTAAGCCTTTATTTAGAACATCGTTTGGAGTATTTTTACAACCTTTTAGCTTGTCGAATGTGTCGTGGCTTAGCAAACTCTTTCGTTTTTGGCTTAAGTTGCTAGAATAGTCTGAACCTTTTAAATCTAGTTTTAGGTTTATCTGACCTATTTTTCTATCAAACGAAATATTATATGATCACGGGGCCATAATAGAATGGGCAGCATCGTTCTTTGTAAAACGCTACACCATATACAGCGATCGCAAACCCGCCTGCCAAGCGTGGCGATTATGGCAAACCCGCCCTTTGTGGCAGGCCTACGTCCAGCAGTGGACGTCTTTCGGCTGATGATGATGATGATGATGACGGGGCCATTTTAGTCGTCTTAAAAAGGCGGGCAACTTAATGTACCTATGAACTATCTCCAAGAGTGTTTTTATTTTAATAATTGATTATGATAATAGGATAAACAAAATAAATATTGCATTAAATGTGACGCAATAGCGCGTCGTGACGCAACAACAACTGAATAGTTTTATTGTAAAAAAAAATCGGCGGCCACCATGTTTTTTGGTCGATCGTGGGCCATAGGATATTAAACAAATAAGTTTTTTTTTTTTAATAAGTTTAAACCGCGTGACTTGGTATGGCATGTGGGATGCCATTATGCGTTAATTTCAGTTGACGCCCAATGGCACACACGTGTGCCGACGAAATCCCACAGGAGCCACAGGTATCAAAACAATGTCACCGTCCATTCCCCGCCGTCCTTGGAATACAAGGCTCGAACTGCGCTCGCTCCACGACTTTTCAAACTACGTCATACGTCGTGATAATGAATAATATTTTAATTTTTAAAATAAACTTAATGTTCATTTATATCTTTTTTTATGAATCTGTAGTAAGTCTTTGGATAGATGAAGTGGGCTGAAGAAAATGGCACCGTGTAGACTGTATTTTTGAAAATTAAACCAATAATTAATAATCAAAACTAATAATTTTTTCAAAAATAAGATTTTATGAAACGCATTTTTTTTTGTTCTGCCAATAATTTTGTTTATGAAATAATAAAAAAAAAATACTAAAATTAGACGACTATCTAATTTAAACAAGAACCCAATGCACGCGACTGCAAATTAAAGAACATTATTGACAGCTAGATAGACAACCGGCTCTTTAAACTTTTTACCCTGTATTTTGCCGCCCTGAATAATTCATTTAAGGAGGGTGCGTGAACAAATTCACCGGAACTTTCTAATGTTACGAGTGGAATAAAAGTTCTCCTCTGCCTTTTAATTTCAATGTCATTACAAGCTTGTCCTTAAATCTTTGTTCTTTTAAAAAAAGAATAATAGTTGTTCCTTTGTTTTGTTTTAAATAGTGAGGTGCGTTCCTTCATTGAGATTTTATATTGTTTTATTATCGATGCGATTTTGTTTTTCATATTATACTCGTGAATCACTTATTTTTTTTAAGAAATGCTGCTAAAGTGGTAAGTCGTGCTAGTCGCTTACTTGAAGAAGTCTACAATTTTTATTTTGTCATCTAATACAAAATTTCATGTAGATATTCGCAAAAAAGTAGTATCCAGCGTCCCGTCGCGGTTCAGCGATTTAGATGTGCAAGCTTAACACTCACTTAAACATTTACAATATTATATAGGACACTAGCTTAGCTTGCTAAAAGTTTCTGAAGTAAAGTTTACTACAACCTCTTTATCCCCCAGACTAGCCAACCACTCAATTACAACCCAATACACTGAACTTTACCACTTACAAACAAAACTACGAAAATCAAAAGCATTTAATAACAGCCGGTGACCAATACACGTCCAATAAGGGACGAAGCCCGAAGGTGTTTGACTAGGTATTCCCGCTGCGTCACTGCACTTCCACTTTTAATAAGTACACAACCCTCCTTTAATATAGAGAGCCCCTAGGGGTCCCTCGGTTGAACCCCACGTACAAGGGGAGTCGTAAATTTCTTTGCAGCACTTGTGACTGTGATTTTTTTCCGTCCGAGAATTTAATAATTGCATTTCTATTGTTTATTTGGCCGTTTTACGATACTTAATTATGTTGTAATTTGGGGGTTAAATTTGGATCGTTTGGATATAATTAATTGTTGAGGGGCCATTTTGTAAATAAAAATTAAAAAAGCCGGTTTTTTAAAGAAAACACATTTTTATTTGCCATAAAACGACCTTTAAATGTGTAAAAATGTAATTATTCGAGATTATGCACTGATTAGGTTTTGATCGTTACTTTACTGTGGGTAAAGGAAGTATAGGAAGGCTTTTTAAAGACAGCTCATTTTTTAATGACAACCAAATATTTAGAAAAAATAATATCTAGTAGACGCTATTTATTTATGAGTAAGTCTATTTCTAGATTTAAGCGGCCCTAGATCTAATACAATACCTGTCAAACCTAATTTAGACATATCCAGCCCCTGTATTACATTAGATCAGTATCTGTCACTCTAAAACAATCCCTATTCATTCAACGTCCGAAACTAAAAGCCTATTTCATTCAAAATCAGAACCACCAGTCACTGTACAATTCCATTCGAAACCTCACATAATTTCGGATCTAGCTTCAGTAAAATATTAAATTCCTTTCACAGTTTCCGTCAAAATTGAGGACCCTTTGTGGCACGATATTATTGGATTTCGTAACCGCGCCTTATTTTATTATTTGCTCACTTTAAGCACAAACACACAAAGGAAAATGAAATCGATATTTTTATTCTAAAGCGATTGCGGAGATGGGACGCTTCCAGAATAACTATGATCGTTGATGCTTTTATTGTTTGTCGTACGGATTTGTGCGTAGTTCTTCTGATCGTAGGTAATAAAATTGAGCTTGTCAGCAAAATATTTTTGAGGTTCTATTGAGTGGAAAGTTTATGGTCTCTCGTCTGCCAGAAGCAGAAGTGGGATAGTTTATTTTATATGGTTTCGGCTTCATGAATGATTCAGTTACTGAATGTGAAGTTTTTTTTTATTTTGGTTGTGCAAAAAAAACCGGCGACTCGCACACGAAGGGTTCCGTAACGTAAACCCTAATTTTTATTATTTGTTGTTACAGCGGTATTAGAAATACACAATCTATGAAAATTTCGGCTGTCTACCTATAACGGTTCTTGAGATACAGCCCGCTAACAGAGAGATGGACGGACAGCGGAGGCTTAGTAATAGGGTTGGATTCCGTTGGTTACAGAACCGTACTTTGGGTACGGAACCGTAAAAATGACTAAAAGTCAATAATGTTCTTCAGAATTGTTGATTCTAAACTAATATTTATAATAAACATAAACAAATAAAATCTTGATTGTAAGTAAGTTAAAAATAATAAACATTTCTATAAATAGTTTTAGAGCCTACTTATAACTTCCGAACTTTATTAAAAATAAAAAAAAAAACAAATTAAATTAAGTTTTAATTGTAATGTATATTTTTAATAACTATCTATCTCGTAAGATATACTTACGTCTCAAATAAAATTATTTCAGTTCATAGATAGGTACAGCAATGTATTATTAATATCACTTCCAGACACCTGGGAAATACCAGCTGAATATAACCGTAATTTATTCAAACCAAAAAAAAAAACAAATTATATTAAGTTTTAATTGTAATGTATATTTTTAATAATTATCTATCTCTTAAGATATACTTACGTCTCAAATAAAATTACTTCAGTCCATAGAACACAACAATGTATTATTAATATCACTTCCGTACACCTGGGAAATACCAGCTGAATAAAACCATAATTTATTCAAAACAATAGAGCCTATAATATCCTTCAACTGACCTCATTAACTTACAAAACTTTTCATACTTAAATATTAAACGATACAAATTGTTTTAGGGAAAGACAACGAAGGGATACAACCGGTCAAGTGCAAGTTGGACTCGTATTCGGTACCGTATACCGAAAACAACACGTTTCTTCTATGTCCTATGTAATTTTTAGTTTAATTTATCTTTTTATATTATGTTGTAGTGGCTATAGAAGTATACATTTAACTGAGGTTCATGAGATACAGCCCACTGATAAAAAGAAGGACGTGCAGTAGAGGCTTACTAATTCTGTTGGTTTCCCCTCAGGTTTGGAACCCTAAAAACCAATCTGAAAATAAAAAACGCAAAATTGGACAAAAATAACATATTACGCATACGCCGTCTTGGGTCATGAGAACGCAACCTTATCTATATATTTTTCTTTTATTTTGTGTCCTCCGTCTGTCATTGTTTGTTATACTTATGGAATATACCTACGCATTTTTCCAAAGAATTTTCTACTCAACTCCAGTTAAATATCAACAGACCGAAACGTTATTGCCTCGCCAATTCATAAACAAACCAAACACCGCTGCCTCGCTCCCCACGAAAAAAGGTAAACATTAAACATCTGGCATATCACTGAAAGTTTACCTCCCCCCTCCTCCCCATCGAAGAAACGCCTCCAATTCAAAGTTTTAATGAGTAAATAACGAGTCGTGATTCTGACGACTGTTCACTTCACCGCACTACGTCCAAGAGACGTATTTTGAATATTTTCTTATAACAAAGTTTTTGAAGTAATTATAGACGCCAATCTGAAGGAATCATGTTTTGATCTTGTAAGCTTGTTTATGTTAAAGTTTGGGAGGTAAAAAGATTTGCGGATATTTTGTTGGACAGGAATTTGGGGTCGTGTTCAATTTGATCAGCTTTACAACTTATAATACAGGTGTGATTTTTGCGTATTAATCAAACTACAAAGAAGACAAGGTAAACAGTGGCGTTATTTTATATGAATATCACAGTGAAAACTTAGGTGAAGTGAACATTGAAGTGTGCTGTCAATTCAGCCGATTGATTCTGTAAACATGTCGAGGTGAAGGCTTGGGTGAAGTGATCATGAAGAGAATTGTCATTCCCTCTTGATACTTGGACTCTCACGAAGTGAGATTCTGTTAAAATATCGAAGTGAAGGCTTGGACACCTAAGCCTTCACTTCGATATTTTAACAGAATCGACCGGCTATTAGAGGGTTTTACGAGTACATTGGTACTCAGTTTTGAATCTTTATCAAAAATTTAAATAACACCAATTTAATTGGGGGAAAGATTCACAATCCAGACGTATTGCGACAAGTGTGCATGTGTGTTCCGGACAGATACGTGTGGCGGCGGCGGCGGCCGCGGCTGCTCGCAGTGCCGCGCGGCCGCACTCAGTTGGTGAATGAGGCGCCGTTTACCCGCGCACTCCGTATTCTCAACAATATAGCAGAAGACATAGACCTATTTTGTTGTACTCTGGGTGGGTTCATAGTGAGAGCTCTCTTTGAGATTTGTTACAGTCCTTCGATTGAAAGTTGTTAGTTTTTAATGGTTTAGTTCAAATAATAGTCGACTACAATATCGCATTAGGTGGTAAACCTGTAAAGATAATTGTATGGTGGAAATAAATAAATAAATAAATAAATAAAAAAATTCTGGCTTTAAATTTTACTAGCAGACCCGTGCGTCACAATTTTCATTACTGCTCCTGCTCCTATTTGTCTCAGCTTGATGATATATTGCCTATAGCCTTCCTCAATAAATGGGCTATATTTCACTGAAATAATTTTCAAATCGGACCTGTAGTTCCTGAGATTAGCGCGTTCAAGCAAATAAACAAACAAACTCTTCAGGTTTATATACTCGTATTAGTACAAGTTGATCCGCGCAACTTCCTCTGCGTCACAATTTCCATTACTGCTCCGCTTCTATTAATCTTAGCGTAATGATATATAGCCTATGGCTTTCTTCGATAAATGGACTCGACAAATGTAACACTAAAATAAATTTTCAAATCGGACCAGTATTTCCTGAGATTAGCGCATTCAAGCAAACAAACAAACTAACAAACAAACTCTTCAGCTCTATATTATATTAGTGTAGATAGAAGATAAATACAATCTTATCAATAAAATCCAATACACCAATCTATTCCGATATAGCAATAATGTGAATAGCTAAGCAAACAGAAATATCCGAAAAATATTTCCAGTCACTAATAGCCTGGTCAAGTTCTACATAATACGTAACAAAGTACCAGAGATTACATGAAGTATTTCAGCAAAGACCTCCTGCAGATAAGTTGGAACAAGCTCTGCATGCGGATTCTGAAACTAGCCAAGTTTCCGCCAAGCTGCAAAATATAGTCATTTCTTTTGTGTTTATTGTCCAGATTTCACACAGAACTTTAAGATTTTTACTTAAGGCGCTGTACTCAGTCAAAATAGGCTTCACAAAACAGTTTTTTAGCCAAATGTATACATTTTAGAGCAGCTAAAAAAATATATGTTAATCTTGATCATATTTATGGGTGGACCATTGTGTTCAAAACACGTTTTCGGTAAATTTTCTCGATAAAAAAAAATCATAAAATTACCATTTAAATTGAAATTGTAGCAATTGTAACTTTATTATTTATAAACTAATCTTGATAAAATTAATAACAGTGATGTAATATATAATAATAAAGGGAACTGTTGTTTTTATTTATCGATTGGAATAAGATATTTGTAAGGATTAATGTATTTAATGTATTTAAGTCGAACGAAACGCCGCGATGGCGCGGCGTTTCGTTCGACTCGTTCGAGTTATTTATCATTAAATACATTAATCCTTACAAATATCTTATTCCAATCGATAAATAAAAACAACAGTTCCCTTTATTATTATATATTACATCACTGTTATTAATTTTATCAAGATTAGTTTATAAATAATACAGTTACAATTGCTACAATTTCAATTTAAATGGTAATTTTATGATTTTTTTTTATCGAGAAAATTTACCGAAAACGTGTTTTGAACACAATGGTCCACCCATAAATATGATCAAGATTAACATATATTTTTTTAGCTGCTCTAAAATGTATACATTTGGCTAAAAAACTGTTTTGTGAAGCCTATTTTGACTGAGTACAGCGCCTTAAAAACATAACTTTTACGTATTTTTTTCTTTTGTTTTTGTACATCTGTCGACTCGGCGCGTAGTTGCCGCTGAAATATGAGCGGCTGTCTTTTGTTATGTAAAATAAGATTATATCTTTGTGTAATTATGGAATGGTATTTATAAAAGCATAAAGAGACAGGTTTCGAGATAGCAAGGCTTAAAGTTTTCAATCTGGTGTTTTGTTGTCAGTTGTTCTGAATCACTGATACGGAGCAATAGTTGGTTCCAACACTAAGGTCTTATTAATTTACTTATATACCTACGTTACACTCGCCTATTAACCTCGCCTCGCCTATTACTTAAGAGCCTTATTACAACGAATTGCGTTTTCGCTTACAAAAGTGCCGCATCATTGCTTTATGTGGAAATTAGACAGTTTATTGTTATTAATTTATTTAATGAATATGTATAAAATTTTCATTTCTTATGAACTACGTTTTATTTTGGAATACATTTTACTAATAGGAGTAATTTGCAGTTCGTTCTGGGCGTTTTTAGTCGTTTTATGGATTTGAATTCGATTTTTTACGGATATTCCATCCTCATTTTAAATTTCTGGAGCCGCTATGAACCAAATCACTCATCTGCCTAGCCTTTTCCCAACTATATTGGGGTCGGCTTCCAGTCAAGCCGGATTTAGCTGAATACCAGTATTTTACGAGGAGCGGCTGCCTACCAGACCTCCACAACCCATTAACTGGGATAACACGGTATTTCATGGCAAGACTGGAGTCAGATTTACTGGCTTCGGACTATCCGTAACGACTGCCAAAGATCTACAAATGACAGCCGGGACCAACGGCTTAACGTGCTTTCCGAGGCACGGAGGAAACTCGGTATGTTAAGATGGTCACCCATCCACAGACCAACCTTGGCAAGTGTTGCTTAACCTTGAAGATCGACCCGTGCGGCTGTTGGCTATGAACTAAATCACTATATAAGGAATATTATGATATATTTTTCATTTCATCTAGTTAGTACAGTGGTTCAACACACGACCTCGAAATAGAGCCGTCGCGTATTTTATGATAAACTTACTTCGGTATCTTGGCTCACTACATTTAGATAAGAGAGTAATGCAAAAAGTAAGGCCGCTATATACCATACTAAAAACTTTTCTCAACTACCCAATAAGCCAAAGTGGTCTAAATATTTCAGTTTCTAAGAATAAGAAATTCAAAGTTGGCCATTTAACGCAAAAATAGTCAAATTGTAATAGGCCTCTTAAGACAATAACCATCAATTATGATGGCTCACCTTGTGGGAGGCCTTCCAAAGCAGCGTCTTCCAGCCGGTCTAATATTTCAACTTCTCAGCGTGTAAGCCATTGAGTACAAAGCCCAAACTACGGTCGAAAACCTGGGCATCTTAAAAAGAGTAAAGCGCTACTTCAGGCCTGGAGCTTTTAACCCAGTACAAAGCACAAGTCCGATCCTGCATGGAGTATTGCAGCCACCTTTGGGATGGCTCAGCTAAATACCAGCTTGCCGCGCTTGACTCGGTGGAACGAAGAGCTAAGAGGCTCATTGGCGACGTAAACCTGGTGGCTAACAAGCTACACAGCTTGGCGCATCACCGCAAAGTTGCCTGCTTATCGGTTTTCTACAGGTTATACTTCGGTAAGTGTGCCCAAGAACTCCACGTCCTCATTCCACTGGCCCCCTATTACCATCGGACATCCAGACGCACTGCAAGTTACCGTCCCTACCTTTTTGCTATTCCACCAATTCGCACTAAACGTTTCCAAACGTCTATAGTGCGCACAGCAAAGGAGTGGAACTCTCTGCCTGCCTCTGTGTTTCCGAACGCTTACAACCCTCATCTCTTTAAAGTCAGAGTGAACAGGCTCCTTCTGGGTAAGCTCGCTCCATCGTAGACTTTGTCTCTGTTATCTCTGACATAGACTAGAGTCAAGAGCAAACCCATCTTAAATAAAAAAAATATGTTTGTAAACGTGTTTCGAAACAAAAATCCTCGTATTTTTTTCTAATATCACCTTTAATCACGACAGTAGTTTTGATCAAAGAATACGATACTGTCATCACAAAAAGGAATCTTCAAAACAACAGTACCTAAATAAGATAGTTTTCTACTAATTACATCTCCAAGACTCACCCAGTTTCCAACAATATATTTGGGCGTAGATGAGGAGGCAAGTTCGGGTTAATTAATTACTGTAACGAACAGAACGTCTCCAAGATGGATGGTGGCGACAACTCAAAACAAAATGTCTGTTCGACCGATGTGCGCCGAACATTAATCACATTGATGATATTTTTTTTGGACAGTGTTCGGGGGTGAACCTGTGGGTGACAGTTAACGTTTGAAGTTTAGTGCGATAAGGTATTTTATATATGCTATAAAGAAAGAAAGAAAAGAAAGAAAGAAAATCGGATTTATTGGCACAACAAAAAAAACACCTTACAATTATCGAATACAATAAGTTGTTTGTTGTTTTTTGTTTTTTAGTTTGTTTAGAGGGGAGCTTATTGTATATGTTTAAGGCCGATTTATGTACATTCAACAAAGCTATTTAGTATGCAGGCAGCTAACTTGCAACTACTTTCAAACAATGTTGTGAATGTGCTGAGTAGACAATTATTATACACCACACTCGTGACTATGTCATAAGCTTAAAAGTTATAATGCACACATTAGAAATAAAAATTGGCAGGTCCAGTGGAAAAAATAAATATTTTTGCCTGCATACCAAATAACTTTGTTGACTGTACGTAATTTATTTATTTACTTTATTACTTTATTTTTCAGTTTTAACTAGACGGAGTTTATCCCTAGCCATTCTCTACAAGTCAACCAAGGGTCGTAAAGAACTAACAGTTGCATAAAATTTAAACATTCAAAGTTTATACATTCATAATGCGTACAGCTAAGGAGTGGAATTCTCTGCCGGAGTCTGTGTGTCCTGATAGCTACAACCTGGGAGTCTTTAAGTTATGAGTGAATAGGTTACTTGTAGGCAAGCGTGCTCCATCTTCGACTACATAAATTGTCATTAGAAACCAATACCAAACACGTAACTAAAGCTAGAGACAAACTAGTCCCACGTACGTAACGTATGCAACGCTTTTGTATCGTATCGTATGTTGCGTTGCATACGATAAGTGTGTTTCTATTGCATAGTTTTTCATACAAAATCAAAGTCCAGATATCATAATACGTTGCGTACGTGGGACCAGTTTGTCTCTAGCTTTATTTTTTTTACTAAAATATTCGTATATAAAGCTCGCTCCATCATAGACCTCATCTATCGCTTTCTATCAGGCGTGATTGCAATCAAGCAAGCCCATTACCAAATAAAAATATAAAACCAGCCAAGTGCGAGTCCTTTTTTTTTTTTTTTATTTAGGAATGGACTAGCTCTTGACCACAATCACGCCTGATGAAAAGCGATAGATGAGGTCTATGATGGAGCGAGCGTGCCCAGAAGATGCCTGTTCACTCTTGATTTGAAGGCAGACGGGTCATATGTGGACGGGAACACAGATGCTGGCAGAGAGTTCCACACTTTAACTGTGCGAGTCGGACTCGTACACGAAGGGTTCCGTACCATAAACATTAGTTTTTTTTTTTTGTCATAGCGGCAATAGATATACACAATCTGTGTAAATTTCAACCGTCTACCTATTACGGTTCTTAAGGTACAGCCCGCTGACAGATAGACGGACGGACGGACGGACGGACGGACGGACGGACGGACGGACGGACGGACGGACGGACGGACGGACAGCGGAGGCTTAGTAATAGGGTTCCGTTGGATACCCTTTGGGTACGGAACCCTAAAAAAGAGGCAGGTTGTTTCGGCAGACATTGGAAAAGGAAAACAAAACCAAAGTCACCTAGTTTAGTGCGGCATCATAGTACCTAAATATTGTTACTAATATCATAGCATTTAGCGCCGAATTTGGTTTGGCATGTTAGCAAATTTTGTTGCTGTTGACAGCGAACTCATAAATTTAAATGTTGTGTTTTATGGACATTTTATGCTCGTAGCTTTATAATAAAACTTATCATCATAAAACAGTTCTGTTGATATTTATATATTGATAGAATTTTCTCATCATCATCTTCATCTGCCTAGCCTCTTCCCAACTAAATTGGGGTCGGCTTCCAGTCAAGCCGGATTCAGCTGAATACCAGTGATTTACGTGGAGCGGCTGCTTACCAAACCTCCACAACCCATTAAATGCGTAACAAGGTACTCTTACTTCTTGGCAAGACTGGAGTCAGATTTACCTACTGGCTTCTGACAATCCGTAAAACAACAAACAAACACGTCGACAAATGACAGCCGGGACCAACGGCTTAACGTGCTTTCCGAGGCACGGAGGAAACTCGGTATTTTAAGATGGTCACCCATCCACAGACCAACCTTGGCAAGCGTTGCTTAACCTTGAAGATCGACCCGTGCGGCTGCTATTATCTAGCCACGAGCTCCTGCGTCCACGAGCATCATGGTACCTGAATATTGTTAGTTATATCATAGCACTTATCGCCGAATTTGGTTTGGCACGTTAGCAAATTTTGTTGCTCGTTATGCTCGTAGCTTTAAGCTAGCAGTTTATAATAAAACTTAATCATCATAGAACAGTTCTGTGGATATTTATATATTGATAGAATTTTCTGTGCTAACTAATTATTATTTTAACAAACCTTGTGCCTCTTTCAGAAGAGGAACTTTCACACAAACTTTAATTCCCTAGGAAACCCACTTACTGTAATAACAAAATATCGTAGCATAATATAATAGCATTGAGCTCACATATCGGTCTATAGGAAACTCTTTTCATGTTCATAAAGTTTAATGAATTAGAGATTTAAAATGGCTAGATTATAACGTGCCTAAAAAATAAACACACAAGCAAATTCAACCCCACAGCATGCAAATACAAGAACCTAACTACCCGGTTAAATGAAATTAACATCCTATAAATACGGCCCAGTAGAATCTTTAATGGGCATCAAATGATCCGCGCAGAGTGTGCAGACATAAATATTTACAAGGGCATGTTGCTCCGCGCGACTATGAATACTGCATAGTGCGTTATAGGGCCAATACACACCCAATTGGAATCAATAGGGGATGCAGCGACACTTTGGCTGTATGCATTATTTAGAGGCGTCTGTCTGGATGTCTACCTCTCTTTTGTATGGATGTTGGTGGTTTTGTAGGAAAAGAACTAGATTTTGTGTTGTTAGTGGGGATTTTTCTGATTCTTTCTTTTGAAGGAAACGAAAAATTTAAAATAGAAAATTAAAATTAATTAAAACTTTTTAATTTAATAGACAAAAGATTAGATTGGATTGGATTTAGATTTTTTTTTTTTTAATTTTAGTAATTTATAATATTAAAAATCTATAAATTATGACGTTTCGTACCTTTGTGATAGGACTAAAAAAAAGTCTATTCTGCCCCACTAGTGGGGTAGGTTTGTATGAATCAATAAACATATACACATACTTTTTTGAAAGTTAGTTTTTCGACATGTTTTTATTCTGCGGGTTAAAAATGTATCTTACTATTAACAAATCAGCCCCTTATTTTTGTGAAAAAGCTGTCATACCGCAATTAATTTATATTCCTAAAGTTGTTTGACATCTGAAAAATTGGTCCTAAATTACAGGACACAAGTTTATTTCATTTAAGATTACTACAAATAATTCACTGCCTCAAATAAATTCGCATAACCTACTCGTACAAGCACAATTTCTCCCGAGTCTGAACACCTAGAACAGAAATTCTTTTGAACCCACACTTCAATCTAGACTAACTAGAGAAAGTTTATAATAATTAATTTATTAAACCTGACCTACTTTCTGTTTCTTTAATAACCAAGTACTTCGCACTGCAAAACAATACAAACAACGTACAGTCACGGTGAAAATAGGTTAGTTAGGGTGCCTGTCCGTTTAGAAATGGAGAAATTCAAACCAATTATGTCAGTCAAAATATCTGTGACTCACGTGGTGCGGAGATTTTATGCAATTCCATTTGTTAAAATTTCTCCGTTTCTCCGCTCCGCTGCCTCGCTCCACTGTAATGGACACCCGTAACATTACAAAGGCTATTCACGTATTTTTAAGGAGCATTCACATTGACATCGCAGTCGAAAATTGAAAAACACCTTAGTTTTCCCCACAGTTTAACAAGTTTTTGACATTGATTATACTAACGTTAACATGATATTTCCAGTTGAATTTTATCGTTTTTAAGATAAGATGAGCTTTTTAAGTTTAAAAAATGGCATTCAGTTCTACTTTTGTTTTCTTCATGCATGAGAAAATCTATTTTAGGTACCGACTCTCTAACTGTCATGCGCTCAAAGTCACAGAATGGCACTGATTTTTTATTTAAAAAGGGAACATAGAAAAGACTTGCTTTTTTTTCATGAAATAGTTAATTAAGCAGGTTTAAGAGTTAGTTTTCACTAATAAGTAAACCTTTCGGTTTACGCTATTTTGACCTTAGTTTTCAGATCATAAAGTTGGTTTACTATGCAAAAATTCTGGTCAGTATCGTATCTGCTAAAAATATGATGTGCCCTGACTTGATAAAAAAATAAATTAAAAAAACTGATGAACGACTAGAATGTACCTATTAATTAATACTTTTTGCAAGCACAAAGAATCAGCGAACAATGTTTTCCAATTCCAGTTCACCGTAGAACACCGCAGCGAAACAAAAAGGTAAATAAAAAGTAGGTTAGAGCTATTTTTACACTTTTTTCAGTCAGGTTAGATATCCGCACGGTTCCACCTCTAATTCTGCTAGTGTTGGGCCATCGATCAGTTAGAGGGACGGCCACCTTTCCGCGAAATACGGGCCGGGCCGCGGTGTTTACGGGTTTTTGCTCCCGCAGTCTTTCAAGCTGGGTAAACACGACACTACTCGGTTGCTGATAGCTGTTTTACATTGAATTAAGGGTACGGGACATTATTTAGGGGTTTATTGTCAAAGGTTTGGTGTTTTAATGCTGTTTGACTGTTGTTTTGAGTTTTGTTTGTATATTAAATAACGTGTGTATTTGTGAAGGTGATTCAATGAGACATGAAGCATATTTCTTTTATCTGCAAAGTTTTGATGAAATGTACCCGTACAATATTATAAATGTGAAAGTAACTATCTTTTTGTTAACTATTTACGTATCATCGGCTGAACAGATTTGATTGAAAGATGGCTGACAGCGGATGGATGCAGACTGCTCAAGGTCTAAGCTCTTTGGGGGAGGCTTACGTTCAGCAGTGGAAGGCAATTGGCTGAATGATGATGACGATGGCAAACAGGTAGACCATGTCCTGAAATAGGATATAGAATGGAGAAGCGTACTCTTTATTATGATAGGTAGGTACTTTTAGATACTTTTTATCCCGAGTTTATGTTCTCTTGGGATAACTTAAGAAGATAGGCTAGTTCTACATAAATAACAATTTACAGCCTTTTAAATGGAGTGAATCCCCATTTAAAACAGTGGTCAGACTATTCGTGTTACAGAGCAAAAATCAAAATGTAAATAGTTGGCGGTTGATACCGGCAAGCAAACCACGGATAGCCCTTGCAAAACTTTTAAGTGCCCTACAGAAATATGGACGACTCGTTCAAATGAATATTTTGCAATGCGGGTATCGAATTTATTCAAACTATTCAGATACATTGAGTTAAAAGAACTGTCATACGGGGTTTGAGTAATGGATAGAAAACTCGCTTCAGTGACTTTTGATTCATTGACAATTCTCTTCTGACAGACGTATAACTTATTAAATACATAAGCTCTGAAGTATCCAAAAAAACAGCCATTCCGTTTGTATTTTTAGGGTTCCAAACATCCGTACAAAACGGAACCCTCATAGGATCACTCCGGTGTCTGTCTATCTGTCTGTCCATCTGTCACAGCCAGATCCTCCGGATTTACTGGACCGATTCTGTTAAAATTTGGTATAATCAATTTGGTCAACTGAAATTGACGCATAATGGCATGCCAAACGCAGTGTTTAATATCCTATGGCCCCCGATCGACTAAAGAACATAGCGGTTCCCGATATTTTACAACAAAACTATTCAATTGTTGTAGCATCGCGACGGCTATTGCGCCCCGTCAATCACAGGTTAAGTAAAAAAAACTGTTACTTTGATATAACAAACAGACACTCCAATTTAATTTACTCGTATTCATGTATAGATATAGATTCTCAAATGTACTATTCTAGAAAAGTGTTTGTGTATGAGACTGTACCAACTTGGTACACGTGGATGCTCTTAACTGTATTGAATACTTACTTTAGACATAAATAAAACAATGTGAAGAAAATAATGTTTTCATTGTGCTGTTTGTCGACGTAGTTGAAAAGTATGGTTGTTATAAATAGCTCATAGAAGAATCTATCGTTTTGTTTTTTTATTGGAAATCATTCGTTGCATGCGAGTCCGTCTCGCACTTTGCCATTTTTGGGCATAAGTTGATACTTTTCAATTCTCTAAAATTAATTGTATTAACTTATTGGAATCAATAAGTTAATACATACATATACATACTTATACATACTACGCATAATATTCGCCAAAACGCAGTTCCCCAATAACAAGTTCTTTAAGTTCTAACAAAGCTCTTAAATGTTTATATGGTCATAAAAAATCTATTTCTGGCGACCGTTGCTGTACAATATTGAACAATATAGTTTTATTTGTGCGAGGAGACATTCTGACCCGGGTCTCATGCATATTTTAAATGAAATAGCCAAACGGACCGCGATGCTTTTGTGTACAGCTGGAAATCTATTCGCTTTAGTGATGTCCATTCGTATTCGAGTTCGATGAAGTTTTGTGTCGATGCTTTATTCGAAGTCCATTTGATCGAAGTTTTTAAATGGGTTCTATTATTCGTATTTATGTTAAACTTCTTGGAGACGACTGTGGAATAAAATTCTTCCGTTACACAGCCGAAACCACTGGCCGTAGAAAGTTAAAATTTGGCGTGTAGGTTTACAATCCGTATGGGATATGCGCGTACGAAGTGGCAGGCAAAAACTAGTTATCTATGTAGGTTAAGGTAAATCGTTTAATAACAAGCCCTTCAAGTGTAGAAGTAGTTCATACCGAAATAATTAATCAACTTGATTGTAAGCTACTGCATTCAAATTCGATAACAAGTTGCCTGATAGATTCTCACTAGGAATAAAAATGTTAGCCACAATCAATTAACATAAAACGTCAAAAATCTTAAAACAACTTAAATAACGAGGTATTTCCGATAAAAATACCTTCCCGTAGGAACTTCGTCGACAATATCTCGCCGGTATACGTCCGCCCTTACAAACTTGATGAAGTATCGCCATCCATTGCTGTTCGTGGGATATTAGGAACACAAGGTTTAGAACGAGTATTCATTTGTATTTTTAATTAACGGACGCTATAGTATTAGTATCATAATTAAATAATACTGCCCTTTCTTGCTTACTTTTTAGGGCGCCGTGCCCAAAGGGTTACCAACGGAATTATTAAGCATCCGCTGTCCGTCCGTCCGCCTGTTTGTCAGCGGGCTGTATCTCAAGAATCGTAAAAGGTAGGTAATTGAAATTTTCACAAAGTGTATATTTCTATTGCCGCTGTAACAACATATAATACAAAAGCATAATTAAAATTTAAAATGGGGCACAAAATCTACACGAATTTATTTACAGATAAATGCAAACTTTTAAATTACATTATGTACAAGCGACATAAAATCATTAGGCATCATAAAATTCGCAACACTGTTGGTAACGGGAAAAGTGGACAACACACTAGCTTGCCACGTTGAATGGCAATACCGATTTTTGGCCGAAAAAAGGTCAGTATTCTGGTCACATGAAGAGTCAACTATCAGCTGTTGTTATTTTTGGTTTTATGCACTTAGATTTAAATAGAATACGACACACGTCAATGTTTAAAAACTGAACAAAGATGGATTTAGGTTACTTAATAGTTTTAAGCAAATACAAGTTTTTATTTAAAATTAATTTCTTGTTTTTTTTTTTTGAGAATGAGTTCAACCCAACAAACTCTTCAGCTTTATAATATTAGTTTAGATTTGAAAATAAGCTCCAAAAAGAGAATACTATTTAAATTGTATTCAGCTTAGACTGTCCCACTGCTAGGCAGGCTTTCCCGAATCTTTTCAAGAAAAAAAAAGACATTTTCAATCGTTCCTCCCAATATTTAGAATACCATTGAAATAAATATTACTGTTCAAAAAGTAATTCAATACCATTTTTCAAAATAATCGAGAGTCACATCACTAATTGTCGTTATTGTATCGCGCATCTACTGAATATAAGAAGATTTTTGGAAATAGTTTCTTGTAAAAACGATAAGATCTCGATGTCCGATAAAATGTTCTATGTTATAGTGAATCTGAAAGAACTTACTATTTGGAGGAATGGTGTTTGGTCTTTTTTGGACTAGGATAAACCTTTTGGGCTTGTAACGTGTATTGGACTGACAAAGTCAGATTTTGTTGGATTTTTTTAATTTAGTTTTAGTAGTATTTTCAGAAAATCCTGAAAGGACCGAAATACTTTTCACCACATGATACTCTGTATTTGCTGTTGTTGTGAATCTCAATTGTTATCATGAGACAGTATTTGGAATATTTTCATTATCTGGTCCTGTATGAATTTTCAAGTATTATTTCAATTCAAATCTAGCAGCACACAAAAACAATCATGAATAAAAGAAAAGTTCCCCAATTTCATTCTCGTTACTTCTCTTACCTACAGCAATACACTAAAATAGAAAAAAGTTTGACAAAAAGGTATCTACACAAAAGGCTATACAATTTAAAAGTCCTATCACTTAGAGGTCCTTTCAAATTCCCGTCTAGACAACCCGTAGACTTTAATATGGCGTCTACCGCCCGGGTTCGCCGATAGGTTGGCAACATTGAACGCTACCTGACAAACCTTGATAATATGATATTCAGTTTTGACGCCCCCACTCAAACTCGCAGACTGAGAATTTATTACGTCGCGAATTTGAAAGGAATTTCTGTCTTCGGGGATCGTCAAAGAGTTATGCAGTTATTTTCATGGCTGATTTGAGAAGCTGAATTTCCTTATGTATTTTTTTTTTTTGGATAGGAAATAGACCCAAACATTGTATTGCGAGCTTTTTACTTACTTACTTCGTTCGTACTGTGTAAGTCTGAATGTTTTTTTTTTTTTTATTATAGTATCTAAACCTTTCGGGCCAGTTGACAGCTTTACCTACATTATAGGTTTTCCGAAAAAGTACGAGTATGCTCCTTTATCGTTTTGGACATATATTAAATACATGCTTCTCAAAATAATGCCAACATTTTTAGATATTCTTTGGCCTAAAAAAGAAAAGTCTCGCGACATTTTTTTCTCAACTTTTATTCAAGATGGAAGCTTTTTGCTCTTTCCAAGGTCGAAAACCTGAATTTTTCATTTTGTTTTGAACTTAGAAGCCTCGCTTTTTTGGTAAGATTATCTACTTGGTGAACTACATGCCGCGCTTTTCTTGGTAATGAACTTGGAGGGGACAGGCGACGTTGTAACAAGTATGTACCTACCTACTATGTAACTTTTTGTGTAGTACATGGTGGATAAACGCGAAAGTCTGTATTATTGTAGATATTTGTTAAACAATCTCTCATCGGTAATACGAATTTGGACAAAATTTGACACAGCCAACCTAAGGCAAAATGTTCCCTTTCGTTAATTTTCAACATTATCATAACTCATAAAAATAACTATATACATTATGAATATACAAAACCAAATACAATCAGGCGTCGAAAAATTCCTCCGCATCGCTGTCATCCGGAAACGTGCCCAGAAGACTGGCAGCATTGCCACGTTGAATGGCAATGCTAATTCTTTGAGCAAAGAACGAGCCAGCCCTCTGATAACGCAAAGTGTCGATCAGTCGGCGATAAATGTCCTTAAAAAGGAGACGCGCACTCGGACCCCATGACCCTAGTGTTACATTATCATTGGTGGAACAGATGGCAATAAATGGCCATACATAAGAGAAGAAATTTTGTTTGTCGTTTGCCCATTAGTACAGCGATTGCCTTACCCGCTTTGTGCTTTACCTCAGAAATCAGCATAGAAATAATAATGCTAATAACCGATCCACTTCTCAAAATTAGCCTTCAATGTTATCTAAATATGGCAGTTTAGAAAATAGTTGGGGTTATTATTGAAAACGCATTTATTACGCGAAAGCTGAGGTTTCACCGAGATGCCATTGTTAGTTTTCAATAGGTCTCGTTAAGGTTCTGAAATGGCCCTCAGCTGAGTAACTCGGCCTATCCTTTTGTTAGTAAACGAGCCCTTGATCGATTTCCCAACAATAGACCAATTTCAATGCTAGTTCGGTGGGCTTATTTCTGAACTATGTTTGCGAGTTTGGTGCAAGTTAAATGCGCTTGTTCCTTCCGTATTCCAAAGCATTGTTCGGCGTGGAGGCCTGCTGCGCTGTATTTTTAATAGTGTTTCAATTGCTGCTGGAATTTAGTAGCGTTAGTCAACATTTCTGACCGAGTCCCGGATTGGTCATGTTTTGTTACTGGATATTCGTCAAACTAGACTTTTTAGTTTTCGTTTTATTTTACTTTAAATTTTAGTTAAACTATTCGATTAATATTCAAGCTTAATATTGGAGCTCATGATGAATGAGCAACATGAAATGTCTTTAAGTATCCATGAAGATAACTAATTCTTTAATGTAATCGCTTCCGCTTATGATTTTAATTCTACAGACAGGTATGAGAAGATCCATGTATTTGCTGAGCTTAATGTATTACGCAGTTTAATCATCCATCTGTACATTTTCGTATCTGAACTTGAGTTACAGATGAAGTCATCAAGATGGAAGGACAGAGGATGTGCCACATTTCTTGGGACAATATTTTATAGTATCCAGTACCAGTTATGTTATGAGCTCAACGGAAATATCTTTATAATAACATACAAGTATAGCTCCCAAACATAATATTGCTATGGTGATGAACAATATTACAATGCCCTGATCCATCACTATTAATTACATCATGTAACCGGTGCAATAGTGATGGCCCAGTCTTTCGTGACACAAAAATATATTAAGTTTAATATAAATTAAATTTGTAAACAGATATCTAACATTATTTTTTGTTTGGCTCCGGCCCCTTGTATGCCTATCAAAGGACCGGGACTCCAGGGACCTGAGAAAAAAAAGTTAAGTAATAATAAGCTTACAATATGATATTAAAAATATAAATATACCGTAGGTACTTCTTATCTCAGCAAAATGCATGCAGTACTGGTTATACAGGCTAAAAAAAAACTAGCGACGAGTATATTATACGGAGAATCGGAAAATTGGAAATGATTCTCTCCGTTAAATATTTTCCTAGAAGCTTTTATACCGGTATAATCAACTTATTCAGCTCCTATTAACAGTGAACGTAAAAGTCGTACGTAACTTGTTTTGGAGGAAAAGTTCACTGACGTTTGAAGAAACCGCATCAAAATACAGGGTAACTTTCAAACGTTGTCTTTCAAACAATGTTTAAAAATGCAATAATAAAAAAAACCTTTTTTATCAAAAAAGCAACAGACTTCCAAATAAAAAAAATCGACCAAGTGCGAGTCGGCCTCGCCCATTGAGGGTTACGTACAAATTACAATAAAGACTATATTTCATTTATGATTTAATTACAAATGTGTAGTTTTCAAACATTTCCCTATACTTGTAGTATGAGACGTATCACTTGCGAAATTTTATAGTTCTAGGTCAACGAGAAATACCCTATAAATTTTGATTCCCTTGAAAGTGTCGGAATATACGTTTTTTGCGGCATAAATGACCGTATCTTTTTTTTTCATTTTTTCAAGCTTCAAGGTACTGAAAGAAAGAATGAAAGAAAGAAAAAATGTTTATTTGGGACTCGCACATAACAGACAACAACAACAACAACTTGATGCCTTCACGCGTTCCCGGGTTAAAAAGTCTTGACAGATAGACGGACGGACGGACGAACGTACAACTAAGTGATCCTATAAGGGTTCCGTTTTCTTTTGAGGTACGGGCCTTAAAAATTTTAACTCTTTTTCTGTCCGTGGTTTCTGGAGTCGACTGTATATGGAGACAGTGGTCTTCCAAATTCAAAAAGTTGCGGAAATGCACGAAAAAAATACCGTGGCCCTGCAACGCAAACTGCATTTGTGGGATCACGGGTGGATTTTAGTGACGAATGAACGTAAGTGAATTTTGAATGTGAAAAACCACAAACCATTCTGGTTTAATTTTATGGGACATATACAATTTATATCATTCAAATATATATATATAGTATCTAATTCAAATAAATATTATGTACGAAACGAGTATTGTAGCTAATGTAGCTATGGTAAAATTTTACGATATGTTACTATTATGTCAACAATATTCGTGCTAGGCCCTCAGTTGATATTTTTCCCTTCCACAAAAAAAAAAACATGATACGTCACTTATGATATTCAAACAGATACTCCTATTCAACTAACCTCCAATCAAACCAATTAAACCAAACTCATAAATAACAAACTAAATAAAAAGCACTTAGTACAAAACACTTAAATAAAACAGCATCATATTATCACAATTACTGTTCACAGTTATTAAGTTTAAATTGGATAACAATTATCAGAATGAAACGCCAATCAAGCCACAGATGGGCTGTAATTAACCGGTAGGCTAGTTAGCATGACAAACGAGTCGGCTCCCGCGCTGTGTTATTATACTGTAGTGACGAGACTGTGGTCTATTCACGTTTGAATGGCCAAAGTGAAATAGAACGATCGATCGATTTAAAAAAGGAATAGTCTGACACCAAGTTTGAGTGATGAAATAAGGACTGATGCCTTTTTCAATTCAATCGATTGCGATCAAGAAAATTTTGGTGTGTAAATGTTTGAAATTTAATAGAACAATCGATCGATTTGAAATAGGAATCGATTTATACTTTAATCCTCAAACTTGCAACAGTACTTTTTTATGACGCATTAAGATCAAACCACAGGACGTGGGATGTAATTAAGCGGTGGGCAAGTTGACATGACAAATAAGGCAGCTTTCACGCTGTGTTATATTATAATACTGTAGCGACGAGACTGTGGTATAATTATTCGAGTTTTAATGCCTATTCTAACTAAAATAGAACTATTGATTGATTTGAATCAGTATTCAAAATCATACCTAGAACAATCAATCATTTAAAAAGGAACCGATCTATATTTTAACACACAAACGTGTATAAGTGAATTTTGTATCCGGCATTAAAATAACTTTTTGTACTCGTACATTTAGTACAGATAGGCTCACGAATCTGTGGTGTGTGAATAAAACTAATAAAGTAAGTAAAACCAAAAATACAGACAATTTCATTTTATAACAAGAACATCTTAATTCGTTACCATATTACAGGCTAATCGTCACCTAATTGGTATACGGTCAGATGGCAAGTGTTAATTACATTGAAATCCAACCGCAACATGGCTGAGAAATGACCTAATTATTGTCTACTAACTAGCTTCTGCCAGTAGTATTGCCCGCGAGCAAGTTGGTAATCATCCCAAGGAAATATACACCCGGGATAGAATGTCTATGATCTGAGGAGCTCGTGGCTAAATAATAACAGCCGCACGGATCGATCTTGAAGGTTAAGCAACGCCTGCCAAGGTTGGTCTGTGGATGGGTGACCATCTTAACATAACGAGTTTCCTCCGTGCCTAGGAAAGCACGTTAAGCCGCGGATCCCGGCTGTCATTTGTACATCTTTGGCAGTCGTTACGGATTGTCTGAAGCCAGTAAATCTTACTCCAGTCTTGCCAAGATGTACCGTGTTACCCAGTTAATGGGTTGTGGAGGTCTGGTAGGCAGCCGCTCCACGTAAAACACTGGTATTCAGCTGAATCCGGTTTGACTGGAAGCCAAACCCAATGTAGTTGGGAAAAGGCTAGGCAGATGATGAAGAGTCTATGATCAGTGCCTGTTGCCAGTGAGGACTTATGGAACCACAACGTAGTCGCTCACAATGGCCCTCATCAGAAGCCTTAAAGCCACCTAAATGAGGGCAATGCTTGGAGTTTCGTTGCGTGACCGAATCAGGAACGATGATATCCGCAAGAGAACCAAGCAGCGTTGGAAGGCTGGTTACAGGGTGGACCGATGACTGGATGAGGGTCGCGGGTAGTACCTATCCTATCCTAAGACAGACCACCACCGACAGACAGACAACCACCAACTTAGGGTGAGACCATACCAATCGACTGACCATTCTTCATTGACATTTATCGGCGTCGAACGACACGATTTAGTTTATTAGAAACAGTTGATCGACAGTCACCATTAAATTAATGTTTGGCATGAATGAATAGGAAACATTAATTTCTGTTCTGATCGTGTCCCAACACTATTCCCTCATATGTGTACTTACGCCTTACCTCACGCGACCGGTTTTCCGGGATATACGGTCTTAAAGACCATTATTTATGAATAGTTAACGCCTCGTTGGACCTTAGTACGTATAAAGGTCAGTTCACATTTAGATGCCACGTGTACCGATGCCGCGCGTTTGTGCGATTGGCGTGCAATGTAAGACTACTAAGTTATGTACTACATAAAGAGGTACACATTTCAGTTAGAGAATTCTGGACCGTTTACATAAAGTCGGTTGCTGCATTCAGTTTAACGGAATTGATGCATCGACTTGAGCTGTTTACATTAATTCAGTGATCGACCGCATGCGACGCGTACGCCGTCCACGCTCTTCGATTGAACAATGAGTGGCGCGTTTCAACAAATCAGCCGTGTTCAATTCACCGAAAATGGTCTACGGCCGAATGCGGTTAACCGAAAACCTTTTTACACTAGTCGGTGGCCGAATACGGGCTGCAACCGAATCGTTCGAAACGACCTAATGTAAATGAGCCATTCGAATAAGACCTACGCGATCAAGTACGATTAAGAACTCGCACAAAGGCCACAGAATACGTAGAGCTCAGCGCGCTAAAACTCTGTCCTCTTCATATTTATAGCATACTGGCGTCGCGTCTCGGTGTGAGCTGGCCCTAAGTGTCATGGCTGACATTTTTAAGGGACCACAGACTATTGAATCATAGTCCAGTGACTTGTACGATAAATTGCTTTGTTGATTGATGTGGGAAGGGAAAAACGTGTAGGTATCGGTCAGCCGTTTTAATTTCGCATTAATCAATATTCATGGCTAAACAGGATACTCGAAGATTTATGATTTGAAATTTTTATTATGTTTTTGTATATGCGCATGTTATTAAAAAAGTTATGAATATGAAAGTGGATGGATGGAGAGGAAGAGGAAGGCCAAAGAAAAGATGGATGGATTGTTTGAGGAGCGATATGAAAGAAAAGGGAGTTAGTGATAGCGTGGCGACTGATAAGACAGAATGGAAGGAAAAAACGTGTTGTGCCGACCCCAAGTAACATGGGATGCCGGCAGGAAGATGCTTAGAGGTCTCTTTGAGGGGCAATTAAAGGGAAATGCAATTTCCAGGCAGGTGTTTCAGTATTATATCATTACTAGCCTTTCCCCGCGGATTCGATTGCGTCAAAGTAGCCTGAAACCATCTTCAGTGTTTACCTCTGTACGTTACAAATGCATCAAAATCGGTTCTGCAATATATATGCGTGTAAGCGTTAAAAACATACAAACTCACTTTTGCTTTTAAGGGTTCCGTACCTCAAATGGAAAAACGGCACCCTTTTAGGATCACTTTGTTGTCCGAAAGTCCGTCCATATGTCTGTCAAGACCCTTTATCTCGGGAACGCGTGGAGGTATCGACTCTAAATTAAAACCGTATACTCAGGTCTACAGATTCTTGAAGCTGTGAAAAAATCAAACTTCTAAGTTAACGTAAAAAAAAACGACGCGGCAGTTTATGCCGCAAAAACGTATATTTCCACACTTTCTGTACAGATTTCAGTATTACAGCAATATTATAAGAGCAGGTAGCATCAGTCCTCATTTATCGTAATAAATAAAGACGACGAAGTTAATAAATCACCTCTGAACATCTGTGGTCAAGGCTACGTCCTAAAAGAATAACTCGTAATGTAACGTAGGTAGATACTACAGAGAAACACTCATAAATAATTTATTTCTGGGAGGGAAATATCTGGAGAACAATAGTAATGAAAGTCCTCATTTTGCCGTAGCTACCTAAATAGTTGCTTAAAACTAAAAGATGATACTGGCTTGAATAGGGAATATTCATGAAAAAAAGAAATATCAGAACTGTTTATCAAAAAATATATAAAAATATAAACCTAACAGTGAAATTAGAATCAAAATTGCTCGAAAAACAAACGAAATTTAATAATTTTAAACATCATACAAATGAAAGGCGAACTGAAGGTTGACTTTCATCGAGCAAACCATTCAGTGGTAGGATCCAGTTAACAATTTGATAAATAATATTAAACATAATTAAAATAATGTTTAAATATCTACGTACATAAATACAAAAAATCAGCGCCAAAACCGTCCTGGCAATGATTGCTAACAGACTGGATTGCCCGTACATCCGGCAATGCTGTAGCAGGCATATTGTTACGGTGTGAATAATAATAATATTCCGAATGTTCATGTTCGTTTTTGCTTAGTCCTGTCTGTAACTGTTTTTTATGTTTTATGTTTTCTGTGTTGTATTTTATGCGTTTTATGTATTGTTTGTGATTAGTCTCCGTTACTCGAAATAAATAAATTTAATTTAATTTTAATATTACGGCACCGAGTACCTAATGGAGATTAGAATACCTTCCTACTAAATAGCAACCAATCGCAAAAGACATTTTCCCTAAAAAAATCAGCCTGTATTATATCCATATTAGTTATTTGAAGAATAGATTCGGTCAGATATAAAAGCTCTAATGGATTACCTATCCGTTATTATTTCTTGTAATGAGAAATGAAAATGATACATCATGTAATAAAGAAAAATAGTCGTGTTATGTTATTATTGGTTGACCTAGAAAATATCTGGGTCAACAGGTCCAACATTCTAAACTAAAATTCTTCAGATCTCCCGACCCCCCCCCCCTCCCCCACTGACTATTTCATCGAGTCTCTGGATAACATAGGCGCACGTTACCGTGGTCGACCTGGAAAACTCATAATAAACTCCGTACTTGGATCGGCCGCAGTACCTAAAGATAACCTCCTCCGGTGGGAATTCGTGGATGGATCCGATCTTCAGTGTTTGTGTGGCGTCTCTCCGCAGTCCATGACCCATCTTTCGTCTTCCGCCACATGCTTTGTCACCTGTACATGTAAAGACCTTATGGCTGCGTCAGCGAATGGTGTCACCGTTGCTAAATACTGGGCCAAGCATAAAATTAAATAAAAAAAAAACATTTAACCTAAACTGAATTTGTTTCTGTGCTTGCCTATAATGTTTGTAAAAGGTGTCTGAAGGAAGTATCTGGAGGACCTTTAAGCAGGATCACAAATAGTAATAGGCTACTTTTATGCTGGAAAAATGCACGATCCTGTACAAGTACAACGAGTAACAGAATAAACGCAATACGCACATTTTAAGAGGTTATTGTGTTCGTCATTGTGAACAACTTTCTACTACGGAATCAACCCAAAAATCGTGTGTAGACAGGAAGTTGACCAATATAGTTGGTATAGGGATTTAAAGATTAGTTGCTCCCCAAAAAGTTGATATGAATCTGGCTGTTCTTGCTCAAGTCAAAACTTAACAGCTTATGACGTACCTGTAGGTACGTCATAAGATGTTAAGTTTTGTCTCATTACCTTTTTTGATGAAAATAGTCAATGTTGGTTCTACAAGGTGTTTTTTCCATTTCATCCTCGTCAAATTTCAGGAGGTTGTCATAAAAGACATAAATAATCAATTTAAAGTACGGTAGCGGGCAATGACTAATAAGCGGTGCTTTTTTTGTTGTTCAAAAACAGTATTTCAACAGTATTTTAATTGATTACCTACAAATTTATTGATGATCGTTTGCGTATGCGTTGTGTATGTGTTGTTTGCGTTTGTTTGTGTGTGTGTGAAAGCGCGGTTATAGGGCTAGTAACAGACGGACCGCTTTTAAATACGGCTGGTTCACACTTACGGATTTCCGTAAATAATAAAAAACACCTACCCATTTTATTGTTGATTTGGGTCGAGAATCATTAGCATAATTACGTCCTTGAATTTGATTAGGATGCAAATCAACATCTTGTATTTTATCAGTTGAGCTTTCTTACAAAGAACACGCATATAAAAACCATTCTTAGTACTCATTAATTCAAGGCCTTGAAACCAGGATCCATTGATGCCTTAATCAGCACACATAAATCGAGAAATCCGCTTCTTTCTCCACGACGTCTCACGGTTATACTGGTGCCTATAAATCTCCTGTGGGTCGTCTAATTTGCAAGCGGTAGACGAATTAGAGATACCCACGCGTCAGAGAAGACCGGAATTCCAATATTTTTGTTGATCAAAGACTTGCGAGTTTGATTGACTATTATTGCTGTCTTAGGTAGTTGAGTAGATCAAGTGTGTAGGATGTCTTTGAGGTAGTGAGTGGTTTTTTTTTTAAGTTGGTTTAGTAATAAAAATATTTGCTCCGATTTCTGAAGGCCTTCTTGTAATGAATGATCAATAGTTCGAATTATTTTAATTTTAGTAGGTGTAACCGGTTAGACTGGAAGAGATCTTAACTGAGTTGGTAAAAACTATACGCCCTATTGGTTGAATCACTTTGATTACAGTTTTGACTGAGGATTATATGTTGACATCAAACGGATGGGTTTTGATGCCTCTTGCCGACATTTTAGTCGATTTATGAAAAATAACTTCACTCTCGAACCTATAATTTTGAAAATTACTAAATACTACACTGCGCAGAGATGAATATCACAGGTGGCCAGGTGGTGTAACTAGGCTGGATCATGTCAGAAACACACACATAAGAGGCACCTTCAAAGTAAGACTTATTCCAGATAAACTACAGCACAGCCGTCTACGATGGTACGGATACGTTATGAGGTGACCATCCGACCACATGACCAGAAAAGTGCTAGAGATCGAAACTAAACCCCGAGGACGAGGAAGATCCCGAATCACAAGGATGTCCGTAGTTAATAAGAACCTTAAAGAAGCCCAAGTCATCAATGAGACGACCCAGGACCGAGCTGCCTGGAGACGCATGATACGGAGGGCCGACCCCAAATAAATGGGAAAGGGCCAGGCAAAGAAGAAGACTCTCGAACCTATACTTTGAGAAAATCAGGGCGTTGTAACCTGCTTCATACGACACATTTTAAACCCATCCACAGTCCCGACACGTATACAAAATAAAACAATTACTTACATCACAGCCTACAGATACATTCTAATTGCGTCTCAAATAATCGCACCAGAACACGTTCACGATTAACAACATTAAAGTATGTATCTCGTAATTAGAACATTACCTACGCGACGTAAGACGACGCTAGTAATTTTATGTAGATTACTCCAATCCATTTTGGGTGTATTCGAGGAGTTACAAGCGGAACGACACTGGTTTAGAAGTTATATGTATACCGGGATTAATCGGTTTATTATTTTGAAGCGGATTTTGGTAGAAGTGTTGAATCTGAACTTAAAACATTTGACACAGCAATTATTATAAATGCAGAACTTATGACTCTTTGGGTTGTAAGCCTTCACAGATTATCCAAATTTTCATCAATGACTGAATTGTAAGAAACTAGCTTCTGCCAACGGCTTCACCCGCGTGATCCCCAGGAAACATATTCCCGGCATGAAAAGTAGCCTATGCCCTTTCTCAGGCTCCAGACTATCGGTGTACCTAATTTCATTTAAATCGGATCAGTATTTTTGGCGTGAAAGCGCGACAGACAGACAGACAGAGTTATTTTCGCATTAATAATAGAAGTAAGGATTTTTCAGTTGGAAACCGGAACGAAAAAAGTCTGTAAAACAAGAAATTTTATAAGAGAATATCATAGAGATTGTCGCCGTGCTGAAGTCCGTAGGAGCCTGTTGGATGCGAGAAGCACAGGACCTGTCGGCTTGGCAAAGTTTGTAGAATTGTGAAATCCTATTTCCAGCAGAGGAAATCTTTCACCTAGACACCATAGATGCATTTCTTCTTAGCGTATCTACCCAGAACTAAAGCGCCGCCTTGTGAGTGAATCGCTGCGTGACGACGTTTTGGTCGTCAATGTCACTTCTCGAATTTTGCACTGGAGAGTTCATAGAATGTCATAGATTGAAGTGTCATAGATGATAATATCACCGTGGCACTCACTTGTGGAGGTAGCGCCTAAGCTACAAAAAAAGATTTGGAGAAACTGAAGTGCTAAAGTCAGTATGAGCAAAGAATCCAATTAATCACACACCTTTTCTTCCTTTTCCAAATTCAAATTCACTCAATATTAATTAATGAACCCTTCAAAAGATCGTAGACTTTACCACACACCACTACGTATAAAATATTAATTATTAGCGAAAACAATGGTTCACGTTTGTGGAATTAATCGATTCTCTTTGTTGTCTAATAGCATTGGTTTCAGTGCACCCAAGTACAGCATAGAACAGTAGGTAAGTTCCATACAAAGAACGAAAATGCACGCACACATATCACGTTCATCCAGTGCAAGCGCACTCGCGTCTGTCATTTGATTGAGATCACCGCACATACGCGTCTATGTGTGCGTGCCTGTTATCTTTCGCTTCTTGTATGGAATTTAACTTCTGTTTCAACTTTACTGTGTTTCATTGCACCCAAGAAAGGGTAATTAAAAGGCTTTTCATATAGTGAGCGTCGACAGTAGTATTATTTGAAATCGGATTCCAGCTAAATGAACTTCCTTGAAAATATATTTTAATGGAATCAAATGCCCCTTTCATTACAGGGGAGAATTTAATGCTTTTAGTTTGTGGAATGAGAGAAGTTTTTAATTAAAAGTAGTTGATCAATCAAAGGTTAGGTTATTTGCGGTCACAAGCCTTAAAGTTAATCAAGGGTTCTGTCCTATTTTAAAATTTGATTAAAGTGCGTTAATATCTTTTTTGCAAAGCAATTCATATTATTTTGGTTTTTGAGTGGCAGGCTTAATGAAAACACGCACGGTCTTTGGCGAGGCGGTGAGCCTCCTTGCTGGACTGCCGCCATGGAATCTGGAGGCGAGAGCCCTCGCGCACATTTACGAGTGGCGCGTGGAGGTGCAACGCCGGGGCGAGACTTCTCTGCCACGGCAAATCGCAGCAAGGTGGACGGAGCTCCGGCAGGATCTCATGGCGGTATGGAGACAGCGACTGTCGCAACCCAGCGCTGGGCACGCCACAATCCAGGCGATAAGTTCCCTCTTTGAGGAGTGGCTGGAGCGGCGCCACGGCGTCCTCACCTTCCGCCTGACACAGGTACTCACCGGACACGATTGTTTCGGGAGATATCTGTTTCGAATTCGGCGGGAGGACGCGCCCGGGTGTCATCACTGTGAAGGTCACCCGGAGGACACGGTGGAGCATACGGTGGAGGTCTGCCCTGCGGAGCACCGCTGGGATCTCGTTGAGGCGATCGGCGGCGGCGACCTCTCGCGACCGGCCTTGGTTCAATCTATGGTCCTTCTGCGAAGCAGTAATGCTAGCAAAGGAGGAGGCCGAACGTGTGAGAGACAGGGAAACCTTACGCCCGGATTCCCGGCTGCCGTAGGCGCGGGCTTGCGGACGGCGAGCAGTGGGTGACTCGCCGTCTGATCAGAACTGGGCCCGGGTCGGCGGGCGGCGCGCTGCGATCCCAGCGCGCCTCAAAGAGATGTCAGCATAGAAGACAGGGCCCGCTAGGGCAAGTGCCTGCTGGGGCTGCGGAATCTGTTCGAAAGAAGTACCGTAGCCTTGGAACGCAAAGGGCACTAGGAGAAACACGGATGAGTTTTAGTCAGTAAGAGTCTGACACCCCTCCTGCTTCACCCAGAGCGAGAGGAGTCATTTGATGATTTTCAATCCTTAAAAAAATAAGGCCTAATGAAAACAAGAGGTATCCACCGATCATCTGCTACATTTTATTGAAGTAGTACTATTTTTTAAAGCAAATTGCTTTGATAGCGTTTGTATGATATCTTCTCCCTTTGGTAGTTCTGCTATAGTTTTTGGATCATTATATATTTCTAAAGTGAAAACATGCGTAAACGAAGTCATAAAAACCGAATATGTCAGCACAAAAAATTAATAAAAAGTTACCTTTCGGTTTGAATTAACCAAAGTAACATGGAACATTTTGAAATCTGATTTGATTTAAATTGACATTTCCACTCTCAATAATGTAGAAAGTTCGATAGCTACATTACTGCCCTTTTAACGGTTCTTATCAACAGAAAGTAACTTTCAAAAAACTCATTACAAAATTAATGAAAACTTTCTGCTTAATTGGTATCGCGATACGAAATACGGAAGCGATAACGAAATTCTGAATTCAACTCGATATCTTTGGGTATTAATCTACACTTTTAAGGCAAAAAGTGAATTTGGATTGGCCAGGCTGAAGGCGAAAACTTGAACCGTATCGTAACCGTTGATTATGCAAATTGCATGGCATTAGCAAGAATTCAATTTATGAAAATTATGACTTAATGCCATACAATGGTTTGGTTATTGACCCATAATAATATGGTATAAGTTTCTTTATGATTATTATGTGAAACACGTAAAGGTTATGAGCTTCTGTTTCAGTATTCAGTAGCTTTTTAAGGTTCCGTTCCGAAAGGGTAACCAACGCAACCCTATTTTTAAGCCTCCGCTGTCCGACCGTCCGTCCGTCTGCCCGTCCATCCGTCCGTCCGTCAGTCTGTCAGCGAGCTGTATCTCAATAACCGTAATAGGTAGACACTTGAAATTTTCACAGATTGTGTATTTCTATTGCCGCTATAACAACAAATAATAAAAATTAAGGTTTATGGTTTGGAACCTTTCGAATCGTGTGCGAGTTCGAATCCTATAAAAATCCTACAGAGAGAGACATGTACCTACTACTGTGATGATGGTCAGCCTCTTATCAGACATTTTTCTCCAAAAATACAATGATTCTAATAAATTAAGTTCGTGCTCGTTTTTTCTTTTTCTTCCACAACAGTTGGCACTTTTGAGTTTGATTATTTCATAATAACTACGCACGGTATCACGTGCCTATTTTCTTAATGAATGTATTCTTCATGAATAAAAAGAGTGAGGGTATTTGCCTCTTTTCTATCTTCTCTAAATATTAGTAAAAAACTAACGAAAACTAACTGACCTAAACTGAGAACATCCTTCTTTTTTTTGTTTGAAGTTTGTGAGTAAGTCTGTTACTCCGCTTACTTCTACCGTTTTCATAAATAGACTGCGTTAAACGAGGAAGTAAGTATATATAATAGGGTAAAAATTAAGTTACTTAAAAAATTATTGGACGCTCGAAGAGGACAAAATAAAAGGAAAACACAGGTTGTGGAAACCCTCTTTTAGACATACAATCTTCTTCAGAAACAGCAAAAATTACTGAGTTCGTTGGTTCAGCTTCCTTTTTCGTTGGAAAAAGGAAGCTTTTTAAATTTCATTTCAGGAAACTTACTCCCAGCCCCTCCTTTTCTCTCTGTTGCAAGTTTGTCTTTCTGCGACTTTCACAGGTTCCAGTCGTAGCACTGACCTACAGTAGCGGTAGGTTCGCTAGACAAGACACGCAAGCATGTCATTTATCTGTCGTCAGTCTCGCCAAGCCTGGTACAAAACAATACTCACCCTTAAATTATATCTAGTTTTCAGCAAATCGGAAATCAACCCAAAGAAGTGAATTATCCACTTAATAAAATACGTCATGTGCCTTAATCCAGAACAACCCAAGTGTCAATCTTTTTCAAAATAAGTTTTTTTCAAATCCAAAAAGACAACAAACGGACAAACATAGCTACTTTTACTGACCAACTGATAAACCAGACGTGAGTCAGACTCACGCACCGCGGCTTCCGGTCGAATCTTGATTTTGTCCGAGTATACATTACCTACGGAAGTTTATAAACTATAAAAGCAAAATGTAGCAGATAAGGTTGAAGGACAAACTTAACTTTGTTGCTAAACAAAATGCTTTCCCATGCAATCCGGCCTGAGTATTTGATATTAATTTCAGCTTGGTTCCTCCACGCGTTACTTAGAAAAAAGTCTTGACAGACGGACAACGTAGTGATCTTACGAGTATAAGGGTTCCGTTTTTTTCTTTCGATGTACGAAACCCTAAAACTAAGAAATAAAAATAAACAGTTTACTGGAGTACCTAAACTGTCCTGTTTGCATCGTGAGATACTCGACTAGAAAACGGGCAGCACTTGAGTTCGGATTAAGATTTAACACTTCCAATGTTACCCGCGGCGCTTGCACAAAACATCTCCAACTACCCGCCTACGATTGTTCTTAAGATATCGCCTTTGAACAGGGGAAACTGCTTTGTTTTGTTATTTTGTTTTGAATAAAACTTGTTTCTGCTATTCGAATTTTAATAGAGTGGCCTAGAGTAATAGTTACATTGTTAATTCATGTTTGAATTATTCAGAATGTAAGGTTTTATTTTTTTAATTTTTGATCAAAAACTCTACAGCATAGTGTAGAAAGTACAAATTCCACTATAACCAATACGGTTTACTACGGTCACTTTAAAATTAACTTAAAATTCACAAGCCTAAAGTTTCGATAAATTGAATTTATCTCGAATTATAAATTCAAGTTTTAATTAAGAACCCTTGTACATTTATGTACCTATGTTTCTCCGTTTAAGTGTTTATTATAATTAGTAGTTATTTGACTCAAAACAAATACGAAGTCTCATTAATAACCCAAAATACATCAAACAACATATCATCAAAAAAACAAATCGTTATTTTCCATTTACGGTAGCCATGAAAAGTAGCGCCCAGATTATTTCATGAAAAAACTGAACCATATAATTTAACAACTCGTAATTATTAGTATTACGAGCTTTTTCAGTACAGAAAATTCCAAATTACTGGTATTACACGTAACGTTTCACCTTGGAAAGGCGAGCAATTTACGAAAGAACGGTATTACGGAGGCGCTCGAAAATTATACATTCGACTTATCTGTCCCACAAAGTTTAGGTGCTTCCCCACTTCTAAGACTCAAAAGCTTAACCGTTCATTTCATTCAAATCCGTTCACCCCGAACAGACCGAACGTGTAATAGAGACATTCTATTCAGAAAATTTGCTCATAAACTACGTTTTGTCGGTTAAGAGCCACTCAGGAATTCTCTTTGTTTACTTTGTGTTGCGAACAACTAGGAAACTCAGTACTTTGGTGGAAAATTGATAAGAATAAGACGGTACTGCGGAAATCTTAACTACGGATCCTATTCATGAGCTTGTTGTGTTATAATATTGCAGTCTCAGGAATTTGCATTTTGGCTGCTTCTGCTGGCGTCCTTTTAGATCACCTCCAAGTATTTTTGCAGACGAAATTTTTAGCTTTTTTGTTGATGTCTAGTATCGTCTCCGTTTCGCCGTTAAGCGGTGATATATTGTAAAAATATTTTTATTTTCCGCCTTTTTCATGGTCACGGCTCGCGAAGGGATTTATTTTTTGGGCTTCCGCCATCGAATTCTCATATCTGAGTTATTTGGTGAAAAAAAAACAAAATTTGCAAGGGACAATTTAATGTAAATATACTCTTTACTGAAGATCGTAAACTCACCTAAAGTACCTAAATACAGTGAAAGTTTAAATAATAGTAAGGTGTATCAATGGGCGGTCTTATCGCTAAAAGCAATATTTTACAGACGGTTGTCTGTAAAAGGTTTGGTTGGATTTCATGGTATACTTTTTACATTTAGGTAATATAACAACTGATGAGCGGCTGGATACGTTTGCATACTGAACTGTGAGCAGTGGACTTCCTCCTGGTCCTAATGTGTGTTGTGTCCTTAGCAGCTTTTTATTTTTGTGTGTGTGTTTTGTTTTATATTGTTGTGAGCTTGTTGTTTTAAAGTGTGTGTGTGTGTACTATGTTATGTGTGTAATATGGACATTATTCTGAAATAAGTGCTTATTAAAAAAATACTTCTGCTTCGTCCGGGAGTATTTTATATAGATGCTATGTTATTTGGAAGAAATAAATGTATACATTTAGCGGGTTCGATTTTCGATTTAGACAGGCGATTATTTAAAAGTTTTTGAATGCAGTTCGTATTGTTTACAAAATAAAATGAAGTCTTCATTTAGTATTTTTTTTCTATTTACAGTATTTACGGTACTTTTCCTCTATGTGGCAAAGTCTACACTCTGCATAGATACATAACTAATTATACATACAGAACCAAGGCAAGGTACTTATAGGAAGTTCACTTCACACGCTGTTAAAATATGCTAAAAGTCTTGTCAATAAAGTTGATAACGAAGATTAAGATCCCATGTTTATTATTCATGTTCATACCGATTGGCACCGTCTTCATTATAATGCAATCACAAGATAAGGATGTGAGGAGAGAAAACATGGAACGTGTTAACCGCTTTAAATATTCGCGAGAAATTAAAAGGGTATTAATATTTATATCTACTTGTATGTTCATGTTATTTCTTTGTGGTTTGATTTTAGATTTTTTTTTTTACTTTTTTATGCGAAAAGATTACTCCTTTTAACGCTACACAAACTGTATACCTATAGAATAGAATAGAAAGCTTTATTTATTCTATGCAAATCTTTAAGAACAATTTATATATCGAGTTTATTTAGAAACTTAAGAAATCTGTACAGATGGGTAAAAGCCTAATCCAAGGAGTGCCAATGAGCTTTATCACTGGCAACGTGTAGTCAGCTTTGACCTGCCATATCCACTATCTCGTCTGCCTATCTAGCAGCCTGCCTCTGCTCGTAGTTCCTCGTACACCCAAACTATAGCAGGTGATAATTACTCATCATCTACTAAAGTTTGTGTAGTGCTTCTTTATTATGTAGCGTAATTTAAATTCTAACAGTAACAAAATTGCAAATTTTTCAAGGGAGTGAAAAATTTGCTTTATTTTGCATAGATACAATACCATTTTAATATTGGTGTCACTTCAAAATACAAGTATTAAATATAGAACCATAACTTTTTAGTAAAAGTCGAAACAACGCGTCTGTCGACTTTCTACAATCTACATCAAAGTGTCAAAACCGCCAAAAAAAGCTTACGTGTTACCGTTTATTAACTTAAACGGTAATAGGTAAGTTTGGGAAAACGGTTTAAACGTTTAAGTAGAGTAACAATGTTTGATTGAATTCTAGTGAATTAAATCCGCCTTTTCAAGTTTTTTTTTTTGTGATGGGTTTGCTCTTGACTCTAGTCTAGGTCAGAGATGACAGAGACAAAGTCTACGATGGAGCGAGCTTACCCAGAAGGAGCTGGAAGTATACCTAAATGCGTCACTTAGACGTACTATCTTCCGTTTAACACTCAAAATAGACCAGCAACTGCCAGTTTTAATTCTTCTCTTGATAACAGTGAACTACTAAAATACTTACCTTACTCATATTTGAACATTAAAACACCACAAAAAAACAACTAAGAAAACTAAAGAGAAAAAAAAACTCATTCCCTTAATAACACAATCCCATACATAACTATATAAAGAACTACATAATGCCTTATTACCTCGGGAGCTAAAAATCTCCCCTTACAATGCCGCAACAAAAAACGCGAGCTTCAATTTAAGAGCATCGGATAAGACGGAGGCAATCTCATTTCCCATCGAACTAAGGCGGGCATAAATCACTATATTCAATAGGTTTTAATATAAGTTCGCAAATGAACATGAAAAGTAATGCGCTCTTGTAGCAGAAAAGCTTGATAAGATGTGGCTGTCTTGCATTCGAATAGTTTAGATTTGCATATTGGAAGAATTTGGTAGGGAAAAATGTTTGATGGTTATGTTGTTGAGAGAAGTAAAGCTGCAGATGTTATGGAGTACAAGGATGTCGGAGAAGAAGATCAAATACTAGTAAAGGCGACTAATTTTAGTTGATAGGTATTTGAGTTTGGTCTTTGATATATTCATTCTAGAAGCTTAACTTATACCACTAAGTGAACATGCTACTCAAGTCCGCTATCGAAGAACAGTAAGGAACACGGGTAACTAATGTTCTATTTATGTTTTATATAACAGAAAACTCAAAATACCCTATTTATTTCTTGAAATACATACAATATAATATTCCATAATGACGATACACGTGCCGACGAAGGGATCACCAAACTATCTCAAAACTTATCCAACTCTAACAATAATACAACGAACAACAATAACAAAATATTTCAGATACTTCATGAAAGGGTCCTAGAGCACGCTCCAAATATTTTGAAGAATAATAACATCGGAACACCAAACACATGTCCATCCCAGGATAATAACGAAGCATTTACAAAAGCATATATTCAAACTATAGCTGTCTCTCTCAAGCACATGGCTAGATATGAGGGGCATTATCCAGATAGCCGTATGTTCCATATCGGCGCGGGACAAAATGTGACCGTATTAACAAACTGGATTGTTCCGAGCCAAGTTGGGAAACCCGTCGGGAGGAAATTCAATAGAACCCTAATTTTCCAGCCCCTACTGACGCACAATAGCCAACAATGCGGAGTACTTACTATATAGAAACGCATATTGTCACATAATGTTAATTAATTGTTGCTATAGTAACTATTGAAAATAGATAGATAAATGTAATAATAACTGTGGTGAAAGTGGTTATCTTAGATATAATCATCATCACCATCAACACCAATACTATACGGAGGATTATCGATTCGGAAAATTCTTTTGCTGATTGAACCAGCACCAGCAGCTAATTTTGTAACTTGGTCAATGCATTTCTTTCGAATATTAGATTGAAGCGGGGGAAAAAGCGAGTCCATATTCATCATCAATATATGTAGGTATTTAAAATTCTCCCGTTACTGAGTGAGTGAGTAACTTACGGATAACGCACAGCCGAAACTACTACTACTTGATAAAAAGCTGGTATGTAGGCTCCTGGGGAGTGTAGTTTTCTTACGGTAACGAAAAATAAAGGAATATGCGCGTACGAAGTCACGAACAAAAGCTAGCATAATTATAAAACCACCATTTTTAAACTTGATGCTAATAACGTAGAAGTTGATGCTATAATTAGTATTAATAGCCAAATTAGTTTCATCGTTAGAGATAATGATGTGGTTACCGTGTTCGTGAATGGCTAATAAATTAATAGTATTGTAGTCTTTAAATTGGACTTGTCAGCAATATATAAGATTAATTTAGGGGAATAACAAAGCGTCTGTGGCGTAACCAACAATTTTAAATTTATTTTGTTATCCTCCAAATTTCGAAATGTAGATAAAAAAATAAACTTAGAGATTAAATAGATGCTGCTTGAAATAAATTTTGTAGCAGTAGTGTGTGCGTTTATGAAATTTGTCTCAAAGGCCTCACAATAAGCTCTAGATCAAACCTGAGATCCAAAACTATAATTCCAAGCGGGCATCGAACAAGTATCGCACAATATCAACACCAAACAACTCCCTAAGTACACTTTGAGACACACAATTTTGCCACGTAATAAGTACATGTATGGGCGCTGAGACGTGTCTTGCAAAATTTCGAGCGTCATATGTTTGTGACTCGCTTTTTGCGAAGTTTCCTCGCAACACTGCGCTGTGCAAAAAAACCTAAAATATTTTTTTCCTTTGGCACTTGGGTGTCACGTTCGTACGTCATATTACTTCCATGCTCCGATATTAGCTTGAAATATCGCCGTTTTATATCAGTTCATGAACTATGGCGAAGTCTTGATCTAATTCTTTTGAAATTGGCCGTTATTTTTGAGTTACGGGCAATTTGAAATTGGAAATCGGGATAAATGGGAGTTGCTTTTTTGCTAGTGTTTGTAGAAAACAATTCTTTTAGATCATCATCTTTAACAATTCCATTGTAGCTTTCAATCTAGATGCATCTATTCCTATCCATATTCATTATAATACATGAACAAGACTAACAAGCCCTGATTGTCAGTATTCATCGTAGCTTAAAACTGCATCGCCAGCCGTACACGGCTTATCTGTGATCGTAACTATTTGTGACGATTTCGAACTCGTTGGCAGACTTATCTTATCTAACTTAAATTGAATATTTCGTATAAGAAGTCCTATGTTTTGTGAAGTTTATGATTAAAATTTAATTATGATTTCTCCTGATAAGGGTGATTTTAAATTATGGGCACCAGAATTTCATTAACGTGCATTTATCGATCAACATTCAGTTTGAACAATGGTCAAATAAGTATTTATGAATTTTCACTAACAAATGTTGACTGGTAGAGAATGCATTAAGTCCGCCTCTGTACATTTGTGTGCTTAAAGTGTCAAATAAATAATTTGACCGGAAAACGTATTTTAACGAAATTTTTATCACAATTTTATGCAATGGTTGAGTTAACTCCGGATCGAATAACTCGCCCTGAGTTAACACAGTTGCCATATAAATATTTGATCACTTTAATGACACTCACATGGATAAACAAAATTATATCCAGTGTTGCTACTGGAAAAGCTCTCCCCAAACCGTAGTTTATCAAAACAAAGTTGCATAACAATCCCGCAAACACACGTTTACATGTAAAGCAAAAATAAAAAAAAAACCGTTGTATTCGGTTGTAAATTTACGAATTATTCCGACATGTCGGATACCAGCCGATGCAGATGTGTCAACACTACGTGATGGCGATTTCAATCACTCCGCCTCTTCTATTTTTATGTTTCGCCGCTCTCGACAAAATTCATTTTAATCCGCGCAGTGCACTCTGCTCAATTGGTGGGCCTTATCAAAATCGGGGCCGTGTCCACATATTAATCAACGGTTTTTGTGAAGATTTTTGACCGTATTGAGCACAGCGGGGTCCCGTGGGATGTGTGGGGTGAAATATGGATGTCAAAGCGTTTATTTTTGTGTCTTTTGCTGTATTTCGCTGAGCGGTCAGGGTGTTTGGTTGCGGAAATACTTTTTCCGTTCATGTTTCAAGGGTTTGCTTGCTATATTGCATGGGTATGAAAGAGAGAAGTTTTGTAGACAAAACTGCAGGATTTTTATTTATATATAATGTTTTCAAAAGTATGCTTTCCTCAAGAAAGGTCTTGATATTCCTTCAATTATTTAGATAGTTGAAGGAAATAAATACCTAATTATGTATGCATTGTGCCAGCTGCAAAGCGCTTAGCCAGAGTCACTTACTAGGCGTAATTAATAAATACGTTCGTTCTAGGCCAGCGTGCTTCATCTTCGATCACATCATCGCTTGAGGTGAGATAGTGGTCAAACGCGTGCCTATCAACAGTAAAAAAAAACCGTATTTCAACGAAAATAACAACACACAACATTTAAAATATTACCTGAAACGAGTCAAATAACTCGAAGAATGTTTAACTTCCACTCCACATAATATGCCTGCTGAAAATTCTCTGAAAGTGGAGGCTGTTAACAGAATGTTTTATAGATCAGATTCTCCTGATGACTGGTCAGTATCGATTGACATTCCGCAGCCCGTGATTGATGGACTTACTCACAAATGATAAAACATGACCCTTGCACATTTCGGTATTTTTCGTTTAAAGCAATTTTTTGTTACTTTCGGTAATTTATCATATGCTGGAGATTTTGTGGACGGAAAATGTAGATGATGATGATGTTTCTCAAATTCGGACTGAAGTAGGTACTCTGTTCACGTAACCGGAACTTAAAATAAATTAAAAGTAGTCAGTACAAATAATTATTACGTAAACTTATAATTAATTTAAAACCCCATCAGAACATTTAGCATTCCTGGATATTGAAAATTAAAATAATCGATACCTATTTTAATTTCCAAGATCCCGGAATGCTAAAGTTTTTGTTCAAGAACGCTTTTCTGATAATAAATAAACAAAAATTATTGGTTACATAGGTATCTTTTATTGTTAGATAGCCCATTTATTGAAGAAGGCTATATAACACGGTACGAACAAAAGGAGGGAACATTAATAAAAAATGTGACGCAGACGATGTGGCGTGGGTCAGCTGGTACATAATATAAACTAATATTATCAGAACATACCTACCTACCCACATCTATTTCCGAAAAGCTCCGAATTAAACGGTCATTACGCTCACCACTTAAATTGGTTCCGCAGATAACTAATTGACAGACAAACTGACATCACACCGATAGTCCGTTAGAATATTGTTTTGTTTAATTTGACTCCCGAGGCCGACGTAGCTATTGATTTTTTGTCGTAGTGATAAGTTTCTCGCAATAATTACACAGAATCTTAATCCATACATACATATAAAATTCTTCCGTTACTGAGTGACAGACAGACAACGCACAGATGAAACTACTGGTTGTAGAAAGCTGATATTTGGCATGTAGGTTCCTTGGGGAGTGTAGGGGAGCACTAAGAGAGGATTTCCCGAAATTCCTACGGGGACAGGATAAAGCGGGATATGCGCGTACGAAGTCGAGAGCAAAAGCTTGTAATCAATATAATACGAACTTTATTTATTTAATTACAACGGTTTATAACCAATTACAACTTATTTAGTAGAAAATACTTTTACAGAAATTGTTACACTGAAGTTGTAGATCTAATTGTTACACTCAAAGAATACTCGTATACTTGTAATAATCATTAGTTTTTTTTTATAAATAAAACAGTTTTTTAGACTCAATAAGTGAATAGTCAACTTGAGAATAGTCTTTGAAAGAGAAAAAGAAGGACTCTGCTTCATGTCTGAAAATGTAGTATGTATTTAGAAAGAATAAGAGTTTATTTGCACCAAGCATAACGCACACCATAAAAAAAACCTGACGCTAAGTATGAGTCGGACTCGCACACGAAGGGTTCCGTACCATATCCCTTCATTTTTATTATTTTTTGTTACAGCAGCAATAGAAATACACAATCTGTGAAAATTTCAACTGTCTACCTATTACGGTTCCATTGAGAGACAGTCCGCAGACAGACGGACGGACGGACAGCGGAGGCTTAGTAATAGGGTTCCGTTGGTTACCCTTTAGGTATGAAACCCTAAAAAATATGCAAGTTATGAAGATATGCGTTACATCCGCGCAAAACAACTATCGCTCAGTATAATGCTGGGACTCGATCAATCGACTTATAAATGAGTTTATTGAGAACAGAAACAGGCCATTATTTTCCAAAGGACCATGTTGTGACGTTTTACTCAGACCAACACTGTACGAAAGTGACTAGAACATAATACAGGCAAGAGACAAGTAGATACCATTCTTTCAGCGATGCAAGGCAACATGCTCTTCCGACATGTCACGTGGTAAACGTCTACTCCATTATTTTTAACCGACTTCTTCAAATAGGAGGAGGTTCAATGTTCGGCTGTGTGTATTTTTTTTTTAGAACGGTTGAACTTCACTTTGGCTGTTAGGTAATAGGTCCTGTCTTTGAAAATGCAGCAGTGAACAGTAATTCCAGGTTTGTCAGTAATTTAGCCGAAAGAGTCACTGGAGGAACACAAATTGGTTTTAGTCAGTAAGAGTCTGACTAGCCATTGACAAAAGAGTCATTTGATGGTTTCCCATTCTTAAAAAAGCACTGAACAGTAACTAAGCCCTGACAGATAAAGGGAACATAATATGCCACTTAAATAATCGTATAACGCAGTTTATTCTATGGGCTATCTTAAGAACTTGGATTAGCGTACCTTGTTTATTCAATCCACGAAGACCAAACAAAGCACAAAATATCTTTGACTCCACAATAACATTCCTGATTGCCTTTGGTTAGAATACAATAACAAGGCAATTCATCAAGATAATAATAATGATAGAAAAGTTTAAACATTAATCCGATATCCTGTAATTGATGTTTTCGAAGGCTCAACTTGAAACAATGATGATCAAAAGCCAATGTTTTACACAATTTCTTGGACAGATGGGTCGTTTGTTTTGTATAATAAAATTATTTGAGTTGATAACTAGGAAAACTTTGAGATTAGGTTTGGATGAAAGGGAATTTAAATACCGTTCTAACAAACGCTGCTCTAGACCAATTCTACCTCATTGGAGCATAGGCGTGAATTATGTGATACTGATAACCAAACATACGCATATTCATTTGTTTAATTTTAAGAGGATTTTTTTCCTTAGGCTGGAAACAGTGCTCGACCGACGGTCAGCGGTGACCGTCGGTCGTCTCAGCTATATCTATGCAAGACTATGAATGCGCACACAGCTACGATCACGGTCCGCTCGTAATTTGGTTCGCCCTCTACGGTCGTTCGAGCCGTCGGTCCGGCTCGTCAGTCGCGCGTACGTCGGTCGACCGACGAGCTATGAGATTGTATGGATGCTTTCAGTGCTTCGCTGACTGAGCGCGGTCGCTCAGTACCGTACGCGCGTACGTACACTCAAAGCAAAAATGAGTATCGACACAGAGCGCCTTATTAATAAAGTACGGCTTCGTCCGGCAATATGGAATTTATCGTCTGTATTTTATAAAGACCGTGATGCCAAAATAAGTGTCATGATGTTGACGGTCAGGACGTACCGTTGGTCGAGCACTGTTTCCAGCCTTATAATTACCTATGCAAAAAAAATCGATGTATGCCTAACATTTATCTCTATCGATTGGCATTTCATCTATTGAAACTACGAATTTGTATAAAGATGCGTGTAAGGACCAATTCTCATCTCCGATGCAAGTGTTCACTATCGTTTTGCTAGTAGTCCCAGTCACTGCCAGGGTTACGGAATGTGTTCAAAAGAGTCACAGCGGCTCTGGAACGCAAAGGGCATTAGGAAGAACACGGATGTATTTTAGTCATTAAGAGTCTGACACTCGCTTCTGCTCCGCCCAGAGCGGCAGAAGTCGTTTGATGATTTCCCATCCTTAAAAAAAACTACTCCCTGTCAGCTGGAGAAAAATAATGAATGCTTCAGATTACTATGATCACTGTGTCAGTTTAACAACGGTAACAGTCCTTTAAATATTTCCTGTTATGTTTGTAAGATTTCACATGAACCAACACAATGAAATCACAAGACCCAGGACAGTTGGATTAACCGTGCCCATTGTAGCGAAGCGATAAATTTTTCTATTCTGATCGGCTAAGCTGGAGTATTGCAATGTTTTACACCGGCGACCACTTTGTGGGGTTAACTCCTGCGCTCGTATTGTTTTGAAATCGTTCCTTCTTTTTTTTCCATCCCTACCGCGAACGTTGAAAAGGCTTTCGCTTACAATTTAATGCTGTAAAGTCCGACGCTCGTGGAGCCTGAAGCTATTAAGGTCTTAGTTGCTTGTAGGTTATTGTTGTAAGTAATATTTTTATGGGTCTGTTGTATGGAGTATAGGATTAAGAGTTTTCAAATTCGAATAAAGTTATTAATCATAACAAAGTCCCTCGAAGAGGTCTTGTTCTTCTTTGTATTATTAATAGGTTAGCGTTAATTCCAATAAAACCTGACGGAAAGCGATGATATGGTCGGACATCTACACACACAGCAACTTACCATCTAGGGATGGTTGTTGCTATTCCGCCAATTCGCACTAAGCGTTTCCAAACATCTTTTTTAATGCGCACAGAAAATGAGTGGAACTCTCTGCCTGCGTTTTTGTTTCCGAATGCTTACAACTCTTATTTCTACAAAGTTTAGAGTGAACAGGCTCCTTCTGGGTAAGCTCGCTCTATCGTAGACTTTGTCTCTGTCATCTCTGACATAGACTAGAGTCAAGAGCAAACCCATCACAAATAAAAAAAACAATGGAGCACGCTTCTCAGTGTCAATCATCATCATTATCTTCATATCAGCTGAAAGACGTCCACTGCTGGACACAGGCCTCCCCCTAGCGTCGCCACAACGACCGGTCCTGCGCGTCTTGCATCCATCGGCTACCCACGACCGTCACCAGGTTATCGGTCCACCTTGTGGGAGGCCTACCAACGTTGCGTCTTCGTAGTGTCAATGGTACATTTCAATTTCATGAAGGATTATGTAAAGATCACGGTAGTTGGTGATCCAAAGTAACTACCTACCCGGATGGGACATGGCATACATGTACTCGTGTGTATCTACACATTTCAAACATACGTACATTTAAAAAGCTGACGCCATTTTTCCGCCCAAAAGCTACAAAATATCTGCCCATCGTACGGTAACAAAAAAGAACCATAGCAAATCAATTCCCTTTATCTTCTCTGTGTTCCTTTACAAACCACATGGTCATGGATATTGGATATTTCATCAATGCAGCCGCAAACACAAACAAATCAGACATCCCTTTGAATTGAAACGGCAAAATGATCTGAGCTAATGAATTAAAAACACTACATCAGAATTAAACGACATAATACCTATATACCAAAGTCAATGCAGACCAGTTGATAGAATAACGACTATTATAACTTGCTCCCTACGATTTGAAATGTGATTCAGGTTTGGGAATGTCACAGAGGTTTTGGTAAATTGGTTGGTGATAGCGTGTTGTGAATAAACCATGACTTGTTTTCAATTTAGCGTAAAAGCGTTCTGTCATAAAAGCGGGTACGGTTTCATAATTAACATTTTATGTTTGTGTGACAAATATATGTGGACAAGTGCATTGATAGTATCTGTTGTGGCTTCATTCAATCTGAGGATGCATTCTGATTCAAAGACAAAACGTATCTATCTAAGTACTTTTCCAAATGTACTCCCACGTTTCAGTGGTATGTATGTATTGAAATTAGGGTTCTCCCGACAATTACTTTGAGTGTTTTTAGGGTCAACGAAATAACAATATCTTCTAGATCGTTTAATACAGAGTGTCATTCAACCGTTCAACTTGCTAAGGTTGTCGATTATTTTACTTAGAAATTTAGCTGTTGTATTCTAAAAAAAATGGAAACCGAACAGACCCAATTGTAGTTGGTAAAAGGTTTATTTTATACAAAAATCTATGAATTATTGTTTTATACCTGTGGTGTCTAGTGATGCGAAAATTGTACTTAAAGCTGACTGTCCGCTGAATTGGAGAGGAGAGGAGTGGAGCAGAAATGTGCCAGTATTTACCAATAGAATTGCATAAAATAGCGGCTTCGCTTCAGTGGACAAGGATTTGTGAACTGGTCAATATTCATACAAAACTGGGAAGCGGAGCGAGGTACTGGAGAGGGGAAGCGGAGAGGGAAGAGGAAAAATCCAGCCGATCACTCAAATTACTCGTCACGTGAACTTGGACTAGCCCCGCAACTCCACTCAGCATCAATGGACAGACACAGTCCGCAACTCCCTCTCCACATTATTCCCTCACTCCGTTCCACTGCCATGCTTTCCGCGTCAATGAACAGGCGGCCCGTGGGTTATTAAGAATAACCCAAAGAATTGCCAAGCCTAAACGGCTGTAGGCAATGCACATAGCTTGCAGAACGGATATCAATGGAGCTAAAAAGTTCTGCCCATCGACCATTTGGAGCGGCGATCCCTTCTCAGAAGACGCAGCGTTGGAAGGGTTATATAAACCATAAGATGAATTAGAGACTTGGCGAGGGCCACGGGAATCAGTTGCATACAGAACTCACAGAACCGCCTGATGTGGTGACAATAAAGGGAAGCTGGAGGCTTAAAAAATGTGATGATGATGCGTAAGAATTATATTGTTGGTTAAGGGGCAATTCTCGTATTTGAAATATATGTGTTTGCTTACGCAGCACAGCCGCAAAGGGTCAAAAACACAAGAAAATTAGAGAATTTCCCTACATTTTGACAGAGATTTTAGCTTCCACTCTTAACCGAATGCTCATTACTTCAATTGATCTCAACCAGATCACTACGAAATAGATCGAAATAGAGCTTGAATACACAGGCAGTTCTGCACAAGTAAAAGACGTATTTCTATTTCCCCGCGCCATTAAGGTGGTAAAAGCGACCAAACGGAGCGTTCCACAAAATTTTAAAGCTCGATTTATATGTCGCACGAAACGTATGGCAACGATTAAACGGAGTAGCCTTAGCGGGCGCGGACAAATGTTAAGTTATCACTTACCACCATTTTGAAACTAAATCTTCATTGGAGAAGAGGTTTTCTGTAACGTCTTGATTTTCTCGGGGGAGAGATTTTCTTAAATGGCTGGGTTTTGTTGTATTGTGGAGGACGTTGTCTAATTTAAAATTAGGGAGTTGGTTGATGGTTTTAAGAAAAGTTTACAAAAAATGTTTTGGTACGATACAAGGTAATGATATTGGCATGGCATGGTACTTAAATTAAGAATTAAAATACTATGTTGAAAACAGTATCAGGCTTATTACATTTATAAACTAATTGAAATCTAACTATAGGTATGATTAGTTTAAAATACTGATTGACAGATTTTAAATTCAAACTCTCTGCTAATTTGTATCTATTTAAACTACTAGGGTTATAATTTTTATTTATAAAAAACCTCTATGTTATTACATCAATATGCCTGTCTTTAAATTAATCCATGATTATGGATAAAAAGGAACAGCGCAGCGCTGACATAACAATTAAAAGCATAACCAATTACTTTATCACACGATAAATAAATTGCTCCCCCGCTTTACGCAGTATTTTATAATGGAAGCTTGCAGTAAAAATATAGTACCAACCTCAAAAAAAATTCAATCGCAAAAAACCGTACCGGTAGTAATAAAATTGAGTGCAAAAATACTAACCGCCTTAACGACAGAGAACTTTAATACTCCGACTTTACTTTGAAACTGTTCATAGTTCGGGGAGGCACTAATAGAAAATTTTAAAGTTCCAATGTTAAAATCGAAGTCGGTTGACAGCAGTGGTCGCACATCCGCTGTCTTCCAAAACTTTAGGGTCGAAAACTTGCTTCTAACAGGAAACGTTACTTTGAAATTGTGGATTTGGGTTTTGGTGGATAATTTTGGCTAAATGTCTACGTGTAGAGGAGATTGTATTTTTGTGTTTGTAATTTGACCTCTATTGTTTGTCGTATTTGGATGGCAATTATTTCGATTATTTTAGGATTTCTGAAAAATTCTTTTTAAGTCATCGGTACCGTTAGGTACCAGATTTGAAGAATTTTTGTATATGTGACAGTTCATAGGTTTCTTAAGAATATTACGTTTTATATACGCTTTGTATATTAGAATCGATTGTAGTCCTGAAGTTTCTTAGTTTAAATAAAAGGTTGGGCTGTAGTTGACACGTCAGTGTTAGTTAAATTTTCCACCAGGGATGCGCGAGGATGTGTAGCGAGGGCACTTGTGCTGAGCGAGGCAAGGTAAATGAAACGATTCTATTAGTTCTTAACAAACACATCCTCGCTACGCATTCTCGTACATCTCAGGTAGACATGCAGCCTATGGGTGCCTGTCCGTTACAGCGGAGCGGTGAAACGGAGAAATATTAATCAGTCAGTCAAAATGTCAGTGACTCACATAGTATGAACTCCATTGGTTAAAATTTCTCCGTTTCTCCGCTCCGCTGCTTCGCTCCGCGCAAATGGACAGGCACATTAAAGCTGGTCCTTTAATCTTTTAAAACTATTTACCTACTATGCTAGGCCAGCTAAAAGCAAGCTGAGCGTTTAACAGTAATTCAACACACTTTACAAAACAAAAGCTTCCCTAAAATTGTTACAAAAATCCTACCCCACCGCCTCCGAACGTGTCAACCCAGAAATAATGTTTCAATTTAAGCAAATAAAATATTCCAAAGCACATTAGAGTGAACAAACCGCGGGCAAGTTCGAAATAGAATCAACGATTTTAGGATCGAACCCATCGGAACGGAACTTGGAACTCAGCAAGCTTGTGCGGATCTCCGGCTTCACTTGCTAAATGGCGGCCACGATTCGGTCAGAGGTGAGAGTTGTCGGGAATTTATAGCCGGGATATGTCGAGGAGTCGAAAGTAGCGAGGCAACTACATTACCATCGGATACGTTCGAAATCGGCGCACAGTTTCACAAGTCCTAGATTTCATCAGGAAAATAGTCGTGCATGAATAACAGATTTGAGAGCGAAGAAAATGGTAAAGGTTTCGAGATACAGAAATTACGTAATATAATATAAAATCAGGCAATAGCCTGAAGGGTTTGGCCGGAGTATACCTGTAATAGTATTTTTTGTTCTTACGGGTTAAACTCCAAAAGACGCCTGGACTTTTGGGGAAAATGCCAGGAAGAGTGTACTTTATACCTCATTAAAACCTCCTGGGGATCATCATTAGCACATAGAGAGTAAAAAGGCTTCTCCTTTATCTCTTAAAAGACTTTCTTAGATCCTCTTCAGTGCGACGTCTGTTAGGGTGCAGCTCGAGAGAGACCGCAAAGGGGTATCCAGTGAGCGCCCATGACCCGTATAAAGAAACGGCTCCTCCAAAATGACTCCTCCCGCTCTGGGTGGAGCAGGAGGGAGTGTCAGACTCTTACTGACTAAAACCCATCCGTATTCCTCCTAGTGCCCTTTGCATCCCAGAGCTACGGTACCTCTTTCGAACAGATTGCGCAGCCTCGGCAGGCACCTGACCTAGCGGGCCCCGTATATAGAACCTACACCCACCATACATGTTGCAGAAAGGAATTTATTGGGTGTATATTGTAACAGCAAGGAAGTTCATTATTGTACTTTATTCAGGCACAAATCTAGACTACGGCGTGCTACAGAAAATTTCCTGATGTAAAACCCTAATAATACTTTGCATGGCAGGGGCATCGACCTAAAAACGTACGAACCTATATTTTTATGAACAAAAATAAAACAGTAACTAGAACTGAACGTAATAAAACACAATCAAATATCGACCTTATTCACATCTAACTTGGTTAAGTTAAAGGTGAATAAGGTCGATATTTGATAGGTTTATCACAGCCAATTACTGTAACCCATTTTAGGATAAAACATAGTTTCTTTATCCTAAAAAGCCAGTACCACTGCTAAGTAAATGTTTGTCAAATAAAAGGGTTTACCACAATACGGTATAAAACGCAAAGTTGAACAAAAATATTAGACCCTTTTCATCTGAGATTAAAAGTGTTACCCAAACAGAAGTATGAAATTACATATTAATTTAATTAAAATTTCCACACAGATTTGAATTTATTTATGTGTCGAGGATGAAATTTTATATTGTTTGGTGATCTTTGGAGTTAGTGAGCAAACATTTTAACCCACAGTGGGCATAATGTAGACTTTAAGTAAGATACCGTTTAAGGTTGTTTCATAGAAATAATTTTACAGCATAATCAGGCACAGTACAGGGGGCTTAAAATGCCACTTTAGGAGAATCATCATATTAATTATTAATCACCCAACAATCTATCAAATTTAAATTTCATATTTATCGCCAACGCATTAGGTTCAAGGTTGATTGGGAAAATTTTACAGTGACGGGTAGCGTGTTGTTCTTTCTGATTCTGCTAAATTGGCCTTTATAGGCCACCGGTACGGCCGCAGTCACAGAAAAGTTTGAGTTATGGAATAGGTACAAAGAAATAACTAGATGGCGCTACTTGTCGCAAAACAACTTGATTTATAATATTGTTGGGTATATTTCCGAAAAGTGCCAAGGTCTTGAAGTCTGAGGGAACGAATATTTTTGAGGTCTAACGTAACGTAAAATTTTACCACAGCTAAAATACTCGTTTCGCGCATGAATTTGAATTGGATATTATTCATAATTTTGAGTGATAAAAATTGTGTATATCGCATAAAATTAACCAAAATACTGTGGGTTTGCAGTTTTTTTAAACTCAAAATTCACTTACGTTACTATAAGTCAAAATATTCGTCCTAGGCTCTCTGGTTGCGGAATGTGTTCGAAAGCGTCACCGCGGCCCTGGAACGCAAAGGGCATAAGGAGAAAATAAGGAGGAACACGGATGGGTTTTAGTCAGTAAGAGTCTGATACTCCCTTCCGCTCCGCCCAGAGCGGAAGGAGTCATTTTATGATTGCTTCCATCCTTAAAAAAATGGCCTGAAGTCTCCACATGGATGGCAATTTCGGTAATTTCATTAAATTATAAAGCTGTCACCTGCCTAGCCTTTTTCCAACTATATTGGGGTCGGCTTCCAGTCAAGCCGAATTTAGCTGAATACCAGTATTTTATTAGGAGCGACTGCCTACCAGACCTCCACAACCCATTAACTGGGTAACACGCTACTTCATGGCAAGACTGGTGTCAGATTCACTGGCGTCTGACTATCCGTAACGACTGCCAAAGATCTACAAATGACAGCCGGGACCAACGGCTTAACGTGCTTTCCGAGGCACGGAGGAAACTTGGTATGTTAAGATGATCACCCATCCAAAGACCAACCTTGGCAAGCGTTGCTTAACCTTTGAAAATCGACCCGTGCGGCTGTTATTATCTAGCCACGAGCTCCTCAAATAATAAACCTGTCATGTCTAATATTTAATATCGAAGGTCGCCATTTAGAAAAATAATAAATTCGGTGCCGGGTCTCCATCTGCTCGTATCCAACGCAAAATACATGTTTGACCGTGTTTATCTATGAAAGTCAAAAAAATATGTAAGCCGAAAATCCACAGATTACAGAGCATAGGTACCAACTGTAGCACCCGTCTAAACTTAGAAAAAAGTCGTTAGTCTCTGCAACTAAAGTTTCGAACTAATATTGTGAAACTGAGACGGAATAAAAACTGTCTTATGATGACTGTTTTTCGAGACCGCGCGGGGTAAATAAACAAAGTTGCTTGAAGTTTTTCAGTATAATGAATGGAAGTGACAGAAAATAATTATTATGAGGAATATTTTGAACACGTCTGCTCTATCCTAATTATTTTAAAACAGTCGTGACCCGAAAAAACGAAGTACAAATTTTGATGAATTATCATAGGGCATAAATTAATAGGCAATATATTTTGAAGACATATTTTAAAATGTCTGCTCCTAACTATTTTTCAACAACTGGAAAAACCTTACATATGTTCACGAGTTTCTAATTTATCAACCAACAACGCATAAAAATTCTTAAAAATATGAACCGTTTCCAGTGAACTGCGGCAATAATGACAAAAACAGATATCCCTTCTGCTATTAACTGGAAAGAGGGTAAATATGAGTAGTGCAAAATGGCTCTTCCAGTACTTTTATTCGTTAACTCTTGCCTGCCGATACAGTCACAACTATTCAAGAAACGAACATAAACAGAGACGTATTTTACGTCCCGGATGTCCGTCTCACTCTACGAATGGGCTGCATTCAATGTAGGAGCATTTTTAACGTTGCCAGTTGTAAAAAGTAAAACATAAACAAAGTTGGAGTGAGATTCGAAGTTGTGCATTTGTGTTGGATCGTCAGATTTTTTGGTTGTGGTGTGGGTGCTATTTAAAAAATAAAATAAATGGTTTTTGCTGAAGTGGTAACCTCTTAAAATATTGAGGTACGAGTATTTTTGTAAGTATTAGGTAAGTATTCTTTTTTGATTTTAGTTTTGGTTCCCAGCGCTGAATAGCCTAACAAGATGTAAACAATGAAAGCAATATTTAAAAAATACCGAATATCGATGTTATAACAGTCATAATATAGTCAATCATCCGCCTAGCCTTTTCTCAACTATATTGGGGTCGGCTTCCAGTCAAACCGGATTTAGCTGAATACCAGTATTTTACGCAGAGCGGCTGCCTACCAGACCTCCACAACACATTAACTGGGTAACACGGTACTTCATGGCAAGACTGGAGTCAGATTAACTGGCTTCTGACTATCCGTAACGACTACCAAAGATCTACAAATGATAGCCGGGACCAACGGCTTAACGTGCTTTCCGAGGCACGGAGAAAACTCGCTATGTTAAGATGGTCACCCATCCACAGACCAACCTTGGCAAGCGTTGCTTAACCTTGAAGATCGACCCGTGCGGCTGTTATTATCTAGCCACGAGCTCCTCTACACATATAGTCAATACAAAATAAAATAATACCACCTTGACGAACTTGAAAGACGCACTGAAAATTCAAGAATAGAATTCATTCACATAATCCGTAAAATCTTCAGCTAAAATATAATGCAGAGAAAAGCTCACGTACCTAGAGGTATTTTTAACCATCGACAAAATCCTAAATAGGCACTCACGATAAAAGGCAGTCGTTATGAAAACTTGACGTCTCCTTCGACTGTCGACAACTCTACAGTCAATGAGCATTTATCGATCCTTATTAGATATTCATAAGAACTTCGTGATGGGAATATCCGATTCCTGAAAAGGAGCTCTTTCCTTGAAGAAATGATGCAATCAAGGCGGGGTTATGACATGCTAGAATTAATCTTTTATTATCCTTTCAATGTAACTGCTTTGAAAGGATGATAGTCGGTGGGAAAATTTGTTGAGTTATCGACTGGTCGAGTTATACCCGACTGACTTAGGTATACCTTAGAAATTAATCACCGCATTTATGTAGATCCGATCCTTGATAGAATAGGGTGGGTTAACATACTGATTGTATTATTAATTATTTTCATTACTCATACTCGGAAAGTAGGCATGAAGTTGCCTGAAGAGCGGGTTGAAAGTATTACTTTTCAGCCCTAGGGAGAATCGTTTTGCAACTGACAGCCGTCAAATAAAAAAGAATCGTTGAACATTTCTATTGAACCATGTCCTAACTTTCTATACAGCCAGTCAATTACAACGCGATGTCAAATTGAAATAACGTAAACTTGATTATTAAGTTAAGATTATTTTTTTAATGGCTTTATTGTAATTCACTTTCAACTATTTATTTAAAATAACATAGATTTCCTTAATGATGATAGTGTAGAATAATGGCTGAATATAAATTGACGGGCAAGCGGCAGTCCCATCTTCATTTGTTTTTTTTTTAAGATTTGTCGACGAGTTCATCAGATTCAGATATGGATTTTTCTTTAGCTGATTCGTGTTTTTATTTTTACTTTCCTTGAATTCGTAATGAAAAGCACATTATTTACCTCGGGTGAAAGACTTACTTAGTCCCTCGAACTATTGGCACCCTCGCTGCAATCGGGCGCATAACGCCGGCTCGGAACTGAATCAGTTGCTTTCACCCCTAGGATAACAATGTACTATTTCATGAAAGTAATATGGTCGATCTTGTAAGTCTTTTTCTTCTTCTTCGTATCGATGACCCAAATTAAACGTAACGTGATATAAATTCGAAGAGGAATCAAAAACCTGATTTGCAAGACTTGGGCTCAAACTGGGCATTCTTCTGAAATTCTTTCGTTATCTTTTCTTCTTCTAATAAAAAAAAATCTCATAGTGTTTGTTATCGAGCTCCGAAACAGCTCGACCGATTTTTATAAAATTGTTTATGTATGTTTGGTAGCTCTGAACATAGATCGTAGGCTATTTTTTTATTTATATGGCAAAACAATTCACGGGAACAGCTAGCAAGAATATAATATTCTTATAAATTCAATTTCCCACCAAATTCATCACCGTCCATCCTCATTTCCTAACGATATTACTACCGCCACGCATCCATATTCACGCCATGTTTTAAGCAATAAGGTTGCGCCTACGGCTATCGTAAATATGACCCTTATGAGACGAAATATGACCCTTATAACCCAAACGCGCTCCCCGCTTCTTTTTATGCACGAACAGCGATTCGGGATCTTGGACCCTAGAATCATACGTTCAATTTAATCGCGATAGGTCAGTGTCTATTTTCCTTAGAATCAGTATTTCTTGTTGTTTTTTCTTCCTGATGGATGGACATAATTTATTAAATAAGATTGTTCTATTTTTAAATTTTGAGTAGGAAATAACTTTTCTTTTTTTTTGCAGATATTTTTTTAAACCATGTTTCTATTTGCTTTGTTCAATATTATATCATTTTATATTGAGTAGGTACGGGAAGATTTATTGAGGATTTTTTAGATTTATTTTGAGGAGCCACGAGCTCCTCAAAAAGGAGCTCGTGGCTAAATAATAACAGCCGCACGGGTCGATCTTTAAGGTTAAGCAACGCTTGCCAAGGTTGGTCTGTGGATGGATGACCATCTTAATATACCGAGTTTCCTCCATGCCTCGGAAAGCACGTTAAGCCGTTGGTTCCGGCTGTTATTTGACGCAAAAGGACTTCATATCAGTAATAATAAGTCGAACACATTTTCCTAGACACAATTACGCTTGCTATGGTTATATTCGCATAATACCATAGACAGACTTTACTCGGCCTGAATACACAGACTAACTTGACACGATAATAAGTGCCCTCCATTGTGACCGCGGAGTGGTTAGCAAATGGAGCGATCATTTGCGAACGCGATCGACAACTGACACAAACACAACGTTCATTGTTGGAATAACAAACAGTGGGACATCGTTACCGGATAATGCTATGTGCATTAAAATTTCCTGTGAGTAACGATGGATACTCAAATGTATAGTCGAAAAAGGTTTTTGTTTTCAGGTAACTACTTTTTAACAAAGGTGTGAGTGTGCTGTGAAGAAAATTCGACGGTACGTGTCAACGTGCGACAATTTAAACTAATATTTAAGACTACTGTCGCACGTTGACTTGTTTTAGGGTTCCGTAACCAAAGGATAACCAACGGAACCCTATTACTAAGCCTTCGCTGTCCGTCCTTCCGTCCGTCCGACCGTCTTTCTGTCAGCGGGCTGTATCTCAAGAATCGTAATAGTTAAGCAGGTGAAATTTTCACATATTGTGTATTTTTATTGCCGCTATAACAACAAATAATAAAAATTAAGGTTTATGGTTAGGAACCCTTTGTGTGCGAGCCCGATTCGCACTTGGCCGGTTTTTTACAATGGTGCAGGCAAATCGAAACATGATACATTGTGTAGGTTAGCAAGGCTATGAAGAAACTGGTATTCAGTTACATCCTGTAAGGCTAGAAGCCAACCCCAGCATAGTTGAAAAAACGCTGTGCAGAACATGAAGAGACATGATAATTATTTATTAGTTTTTAGGGTTCCGTATTAAAATGGTAAAAAGGACTGAGTCTGTCCATCTGTCACAACTGGATATTTCAAGAACCACTAATGTTATCTACTTGAAACTTGGAATAATTTTAAATGACGTTTTCCCAGCTATTTTTCAATTAAGAAAGAAATAAAAACGTATATTTCTTTCGCAACAGCGGTCTTAAAAATTCAAAATGGGGCTACATGTGGGGTATAATATGCTAAAACGCTATTTTATATTCTCAGACATTTATTTTCTTCTTATTAGGGTGCACAGTTTTCGACTTTTAACGAATAAATTAAAAAATATGACCTTCCCCCCATCCTTATCTCCGAAGTTTGCATAGAGAAAAATCTGATATTATTCTGTGATAGGTATATATGTATGTAAAGATTACAGGACAAATAAAACGAGGTCTCTAAATACCACACTTTTTCAGAAGTCATCAACAAAACTTACATTACACACTATCGGTCAAGAGATTTACGCTTATCTGAAATACTAATGTAGGCCTCATCGATGAAAATTTAAAAATGTTTCACTTTTCAGTGGGCAGCCGACTAAAATGGCACTGTGTATAATGGTACGGAACCCTCGGTGCGCAAATCCGACTCGCTCTTGACCGGTTTTTTTCTCGTTAATTATAATTACATGAGGCCATTGTTTTCCATGACTAACCTAGGCAGAAAAACGGAAACAAACTTTAAATCAAAATCTGTTTTAAAGTTCATGCAATCCGTTGTCGTTAAATCATACTATATAAGAACCTTATAGGTAGGTTAAGTTTTTGAGATAACATTCTCCATTCGCTACTAAGCTAGCCTAGCTCGTGGCTAAATAAAAACAGCCGCACGGGTCGATCTTTAAGGTTAAGCAACGCTTGCCAAGGTAGGTCGGTCTGTGGATGGGTGACCATCTTAACATACCGAGTTTCCTCTGCGCCTCGGGAAGCACGTTAAGCCGTTGGTTCCGGCTGTCATTTGTAGATCTTTGGCAGTCTTTACGGATTGTCAGAAGCCAGTAAATCTGACTGCAGTCTTGCCAAGAACTACCGTGTTACCCAGTTAATGGGTTGTGGAGGTCTGGTAGGCAGCCGCTCCACGTAAAACACTGGTATTCAGCTGAACCCGGTTTGACTGGAAGCCGACCCCAATATAGTTGGGAAAAGGCAAGGCAGATAATGATGATGATTCTCCATTCGCTCCTAACTCCTTGGTCCTCACTTGTCACCGACCTGCTCAAGTATTCTGGTCCTGTCGCCCGAAGTTTTCCTTCAACTCGTTTTAATATGATACTAAAGTTGGATATAATCCGCACTTTAAGAGTTTATTCCATGATATTGCCGATAAAAAGTGAGAAAATGGCAGCGTAAAATTTTTGTTGGTACTCAAGTAATTTTGGTTATTGTTATACAAGTTTCAGAGGGTTTTGTGCTATTCACCGTATATAATGAAGAGGTTTTATGTTTCTTTTGGTATATTTAAAGCTATTTTTAGTTGATGCAAAGCCTTTGGACATCTTTTAAGAAAAGGTTTTTAGCAGCAGTATATTTTCAAAAGACAAAAAATTTAGACATTCTTTGGAAATTATTTTAATGTCTTAAAAATACTTAATTAGCTTTTTAAGAATCATTACGAACGCAAGGTCAGCTAAGTAGGAATACCCACTGACATTTAGATCGAACCTTCCTCTGCTGCCGTTAGGGCTAAGTAAAGACAAGTAGATTTTTTTTTTGTAATTTGTAAGTAATCCATCTTGTTCTTAGCGTATTGAATGATGAAAAACATGCTTACTTTCACAGTTTAATTTTTTGTTTGTCCAATATTTAGCTACGGTAATACCGTTGCGGACGACATAGGTGGTGCATGATTCATCACCACCACATGATGGTTCACCATTCATTCAGGTGGTGAATCATCTACAAGATAGCACTCTTTAACACTGGCTACTACTACAAATTGATAGCAAAACAAAAAAATATAAAAAAACAAAACACCATCTGCCATGAACAGAAAAATAAACGCAGTCGTGCAAAAAGACTCGATCTCATACTTCAAAACATAGTTACGACGTACAAACCCCATTCAATTTCCACTGAAACTATATTCGTTACTTGTTTGCGCTTTTAAAAACCTTCAAAAATTGCTCGTAGGTACCTACAGTTTTTCCGAGCTAAAATCGGACTCGGCACGTTTTTCTATTCGGGTATTGTTCACGGTACCCTGAACAATCAAAAGTTGCTTTTCATTTAACTTATCGGGTTCCAAACAATGCGGGTATCGGAAAAAGCGGGAACGGTGAAATTGGTTTATACCTTTGTCTTGTTGCTTTAAATCTCGCGAAGAATCGGATTTTATTTAGGAACATGAATAAGTATGTGTGTGTTTTCTGTACGTGAGTTATTTATTACCAGAAGATTAAATCGTTTGGAAGAATTGGAGAAAGAATTGAATTGAACAACGTATTTGCAGACTTGACTGCGCAAATATTAGCACACATAAAGAAAAATATATCACAAAATTATCTACAATAAGGTATTAAGTCTAATCCCGAAAAATAAAGAGAGCCATAAAATCTAATTTAACTTTTAATCTAAACCCAAACCATCCGAAATTGAATCTTTTTAAATCCGTTTAAAAGCCTTTGTGTCACGCGTCTTTAAAAGCTAGAAAGACACCTAGAGAAAATAAAAGAAAATTACTTTTTTTTCTGTAATACCGCACTAGTGGGTATTTACCTGAAAAACACAGTCTGCAGGTACTTAGGTACCTACTCATACGGTGTCTGTCTAACCATCTTATTTTAAACGGTGAAATTAATAATCCAATCAACAAGTGCTTTATCAAGTTTTTTCAGCAGTTTCGGAAAAATATGAATGAGCTGTCATTCGATTTGGAAGAGCATGTAGATGATTTTTGAAAAAAATAAAGTACCGCTCAAAAAAATTGCAGAAGTTACAAACAATTTACTAAAAAAAGAAAGAAGGGTTTTGTCTTTTGCAAATATCTCAAAATCTGATCAATATTTTTGAAATCTAAAAATAGACTCGAAAAGAGGATGAAATTTTTTACGAGAAAGTCTTATCTTTCGGAACTGTAGGAACAATATTTATAACTTTCCCAGAGGAAAATCACAGTACGTAGGATTTAAATTGGTGTCTTCATAAAGTCTACTGGAATGATAAATAGACAATGACAAAAAACCAATGAAATAACAAAAAACTATTAAAGCCACATAAAAGAGCAAGCTAGAAAAACCATTTAAAACGAAAATTATTCTAGTTCATAAAACAGTAGTAATTAATTTCAAGGAAGTAATTCTGCCCATCCGGCCGAGATTCCGCAATTTCCTGGCGATTGTACCCAAGACTTCAAAATGGCGATGTCATTATAAACTTAGATACTGTCGGAAATTAGTCGAAAAGTAATAATCGTAATATTATAAGAATTACTGGAGAGAATGTCAAAGAGGAGATTGTTCTTTGTGCGGGACAAATAGGGTAAGTTGACTGTTTAGCTGATTCAAATCGGCATAGGCAGACACGGTTAATGCCAGCAAAAAGAAATATTTGTATTGCGATGCAGGCGTTAGTTATGTTTGCTGCAGGGACAATATCAAGAGAAAATTTCGCATTTGTGGTAAACTATTTCAAGCTTTATTAGAAACCCTATTCATTTGATCAAAATGCGACAGACAGACAGACAGAGTTACTTTCGCATTTATAACATTAGTAAGGAAGTAATGATAAAACTAATTGACCAACCATTATTCTACAATTGCGACAAAACAACAACCTATCATTATTAATGGCTATATTCAAGCCTTTCAGCGCAACCACAAAATCTACACTGTTCATACATAATTCGGGCTTCAAAGCAACCTTAAACTGCCGATATGGTCCTTCCGCCCCGCAACCGACTGTCAAAGGGCCTAGCAGGTGAATTGAATCAGGGTCTCTTTGCCCCCAAAGGGTACCGACCACTTACAACTTTACCCAGAATAATGGATACGAAACCGCACGTTATGAACTTCCACTTGCTATTGCAATATGGCGGACAATTCCATTTATGAATTTCGAATTAAGAATGATTTTAGGTGATTGCTGATTGGAGAATATACCTAACTCTTTGTCTTTTTTCTGGTTTTGAAATTATGGACTGATCAGAGGACACGATAATTTTTGGACTTGATACAATTATCTAACTTTTAGTAGAGGGTTTTTACGAGGAAAATTAAGTAACTCTGTACGCCTGTCTGCTACCTCTTCACATCATAACGGCTTAACAGATTAGGATGAAACTTTGCGTGCAGGTAGACCATGTTCTGGAAAAAAGACTAATTTAATTTATAGGAATAGAATATTTTTTTCGAATATTACGCGGCCGCTGGCTATAAGACGCTGGCAGAAGCTTACACATACTCGTACATTCAATTTTACAAATTTAAACTATAGAACATAATTTAGGTCAATACTGGCCTCTTTACAGTAAACATTTCAGCACCTTTAGGGCAGTAAATACACAGTACTTACTGTCTCCATACGTTAGCCCGCCTACGCCAAAATTACGCCTATCAGTCCATTATAAACCACTTCGATGGGTCTATTGTAAGTGGAGCAGTGGACGCAATTCTCCAGACGTTAGCCCGTATGGTCGGTGTAGACGTTGCGGTATAATAGTGTTTGTAAGACATGAATAAAGGCTTTAGGTATGGTATACAATGGACCTTAGAATGTTGCTTGAAATTGTAAGGTTTCTTGAATATAGGCCACCAATTCCCACTAAGCGTTTCCAAACGTCTTTTATAATGCGCACAGCAAAGGAGTGGAACTGTCAGCCTGCGTCTGTGTTTCCAAAAGCTTACAACCCTAATCTCTTCAAAGTTAGAGTGAACAGGCTCCTTCTGGGTAGGCTCGCTCCATCGTAGACTTTGTCTCTGTCATCTCTGACATAGACTAGAGTCAAGAACAAACCCATAACAAAAAAGAAAAAAAAAAGTTAATACTTTTGTGTGTATGAAATCTAATAATGAATTGAAGACCAAACGTTCTGACCTATTTTGGCGTACCAATGACGCCAAATGACGCCATGATTCCGTTGTGAAAAAGAGAGATGGTGCCTACTATGCGTTTTCTACAGCACCGTCTCCCTGTCGCATCGGTACCATGATTTTTATTTAAATAATAATAATTTATTCACCAACCATCATCATCATCTGCCTAGCCTTTTCCTAACTATTTATATTGGGGTCGGCTTCCAGTCAAACCGGATTTAGCTGAATACCAGTGTTTTGCGTGGAGCGGCTGCCTACCAAACCTCCAAAACCCATTTACTGGGTAACATGGTACTTCTTGGAAAGACTGGAGTCAGATTTACTGGCTTCTGACAACCTGTAATGACTGCCAAAGATCTACAAATGACAGCCGGGACCAACGGCTTAACGTGCTTTCCGAGGGACGTAGGATACTCGTTATGTTAAGATGGTCACCCATCCACAGGCCAACCTTGGCAAGCGTTGCTTAACCCTAAAGATCGACCCATGCGGCTGTTATTATTTAGCCACGAGTTCCTCAATAATTTATTCACCAATCATTTACATAAATTTACAAAATTCACATTTATAGGTATAAATCGTTAAAGGCTTTTTTAAACATTGTAGATAATTTTAAATACCTTGACTCCTAAACTAGGTGTATATGCCTGTGACTTAGGAGTCAGTGATCCTCTGTGGCAACAAAGTCTTAGAACATAATGAAGCTGTCATTTTAAGGTTTCACAATTAATATATGATGTAAAATAAAAAGAAAGTCTAATAGTAATTACAATTACTTAAAAAATAGTAGATAATAATTTGATTTGATTCTTTTAAAGTGAAGCGTATGATGGTTTTAAAATGTCATAGTAGTGATTCCAAACTGTATTTCTTATTTTCGTAAACTTATTTTGTAAAGTTGAAAAACGTCATTGTAAAATATAAGGCAGCTTTTTTAAAAAATGAGCTACGACGATGTTCTTGCTATTTTTAGGGTTCCGAATATCCGTAAAAACGGAACCCTTATAGAATCACTTGAGTGTCTGTCACAGCCAATTTTCTCCGGATCAATAGGACCGATTCTATTTAAATTTGTTATACATATAGATTTCTGTGACCCAAACACGAAAGCGTTACGTAAATAAATATTTTTTTAGTATGAAGGTCACTTTTGGGGGTCCAACTAGAAAAATAAAAAAGTTTTCCAAACTATATTGTGTGATATATCAAATTACTTACTATGAGGGTTTTAATTACATCATTTTCGAAATTTTATAATCAACAGTTTTGAAGTTATTCAAGAAATTAGACCAAAACCGACTATTCCCCTCCCCCCCTTATCTTCGAAAATACAACGCCTAAAATTTTGAAAAAAATTGCAGATAATGGATACTTAAAGATTACAGGAAAACCTGTAAGAAGTCTGTGGTGTTAAAATTACATGTTAAAAAAATGAAATTGGTCCGGAACCCTTTGCACGCGAGTCCGACTTGCACTTGGCCAGTTCGTGTTTCGTCAATTCTCAATATTTTTCACGTTTCCTTAATCCTTACTAATTCTCAGAAAAATTGTCAAACCACTATTTATTTTCCTCACATAAAAGTAAGTAACCAGACTATTGAAAAATTGGACCATAATGAACTGTCCTATTCAAAACCTAAAAGTACCAGGAGTCTATAGATCGCGTAGAGATACACACCGTGTTGATGTTAACAGCCAAATAATATTTAGCATACTCAGCTTACGATGGACTACCCAAAATCCCGCTTACACCGCAAACTATGCAATGCAACCTAACTTTTGTTTTATATTTACCCTACCCACCACCGCAACACAGGAACTAATGATGCGAGCTCAATGAAGTGTAAACTGGAACAATAATTAAACTTTCGATTCGGCCAACGGAGGAGAGCAACATATGAAACGTTTGGTCTGAAATTCATACGGAACCATCCGATATCGCTTAACGTTCTCGAATGCTGGGTTGGGATTAAATACAAATCAGCGATACGTAACCGGACGGGTTCCTCTTGGAGCCTCGGCTCAGATTGGAATAATAAATTGGAATGGTAGCTGTATCTGTATGTGTTTTGAGGATGTGGTGTTTGCTTTAAGAACGGAATTTGGGAGTTCGTAGATTGGATACGATTTTTACAGTGCTGAAATCAATCCAAGAACCTAATCATAGTAGTAATCTTTTCCCTACTATTTGGGGTCGACTTAAAATCTAACCTGTATTATATAGCTGTGTATTTTACATGAACCGTGGATCACCAGTAACTAATTAACACGATACTTATAAGACTGGTTGTCAGATATTCTGGCTTGAATTCCCGTAACGGCTGTCGAAAAATGTAAAGATGTCACGTAGCCGGAACTTACAGATTAACGTACTTTTTGAGACACGGAAGGATCTCGCTATGTCACCTATCGACGGACCGACCTCAGCGAGCGTAGTACTAACCTTTGGAAACCCACTCGTGCAGAACTTTTTATTTAGCCACAAGCTACAGTAGCGCTAAGCTCGAGTATGACTAAGCCGTAGTCAGAATTGTTTCGGGTCGTCAATTTCTATGAGAAAGGCTCGGTTTTTATGGAAATCTTTGATAATGCCTTCTAGCGGCTCGGTACTCAGGGTCTTTTATTATGAAGAGTATGCGGAACAAGCTGTATAGTTCCGCAAAACCTAAATTGAAATGGGAAGATGCTCCGACCAGAAGGTTGCTGTGTCTGGTGCATAATTGCGATAGTTGATATTCGGACTGTATATGTTCGAATCGCACGGAAAACTGATACGGTCCTGCCGCCCCTCACTACCACCACTGCTGAGACCCGACGGGACGCTGGCCCACTCCGCTGAGGAGAAAGCGAACTTGTTTGCTTCCTTGTTTGCGCAATCTTCGCGTCTGGATCCCGGTGGCGCGAGGCTCCCTGCTTCTCCTGGTGGATGCGAGTCGAGCATGTCGAACATTCGCATTCATCAGAAGGACGTCCGTAGGGTGCTGCGTAACCTAGACGTGAACAAGGCTAGTGGCCCCGACGGGATACCGGCAATTGTTCTGAAAACTTGTGCGCCTGAGTTGTCTCCGATCTTGACACGCCTATTTCGCCTTTCGTTTGAGACTGGAAAGGTGCCGAAGGCTTGGAAGCAAGCTAACGTGCAACCCGTGCCCAAGAAGGGTAGTCGAGCTGACCCGTCGAATTATAGACCCATCTCGGTAACGTCCATACTCTGTAAGACTATGGAACGCGTGCTGAATCATAAGCTCCTGGCGTACCTAGAAGGAAATGATATCCTTAGTGACCGACAATACGGGTTCCGCCGAAATCGGTCAACTGGGGATCTTCTAGCGTATGCCATTCACATCTGGAGTGAAGCCATAGAAAAGCACGGGGAGGCACTAGCGGTCTCCCTTGACATCTCGAAGGCTTTCGACAGGGTCTGGCACGATAGCCTTATTAGTAAGCTTCCTTCCTTCGGTCTGCCCGCCGGTTTGTGTGATTGGAATGCAGATTTCCTGAGGGATCGGTCTATCCGAGTGGTCATAGATGGCTGCTCGTCTGGACTGCTGGAATTTAATGCCGGGGTTCCTCAGGGGTCGGTGCTTTCGGCAGCACCGTTCTTGCTGCATATTAATGATCTTCTTAAACCCGGTACCTTTGGGTATGCAGACGACAGCACTGTCGCTGGAAGATACGTGTCCGACGCACGAGCTGGTGGGTCGCAGATCCGGTCTCTTCGGGAGGCTATGGTTGAGCGCTTGAATGTGTCCTTACAGGCTGTCTCTGAATGGGGCGATGCCAATCTGGTCAAGTTCAATGCTGCTAAGACTCAAGCGTGTCTATTTTCCGCCAAAAGGAGCCAATTCCACCCAGCTCCATCTTTCCGAGGTGCAACCGTGCCGATAACCGACCAACTTGAGCTTCTTGGGGTTACATTAACATCTACTCTCAATTTTGGCCCTTACATAGAGGCAAAAGCTCAAGTGGCTGCAAAGAAGTTGGGGATCCTATCAAGGGTGAGACGGTACTTCACGCCGGAACAGCTGCTCAAACTCTATCAAGCGCAAGTTCGATCGTGTATGGAATACTGCTCTCATCTTTGGGACGGATCTGCGAGATACCAGCTTGATGCCCTTGAGTCAATTGAGAAACGAGCCAAGAGGATCATTGGCAATGAGAGGCTCGTCGCGACGAAGCTCCAAAGTCTTGAGCATCGACGACGAGTTGCTAGCCTGTCGGTTTTCTACCGGTTGCATTTTGGGGAATGTGCGACGGAATTGCATAATTTAATTCCGCCAAGCCCGTTCCATCATCGGACCACAAGACGAACGGCGATGCGCCACCGGTACATGGTGGACATCCCACCCACACGCACAAAACGTTTTGGGAACACATTCATAATGCGTACAGCTAAGGAGTGGAATTCCCTGCCGGAGTCTGTGTATCCCGATAGCTACAACCTGGGAGTCTTTATGTCAAGAGTGAATAGGTTGCTTCTAGGCAGGCGTGCTCCATCTTCGACCACATCATCGCTTACCATCGGTGAGATGGTGGTCAAGCGCGTGCCTATTATTAGTAAAAAAAAAAAAAAAAAAAACGGTGGTTTTTTTGTGGTGGTATCAATGCCACATCACTAGCACCTTAAAACCATCTATTCTAGTCTGAAAGGGAGACGGAGCTACACAAGTTGCATTGCATTATCCCTTTTTTTGGGTACCTACGTTAAACTCATATCTAATCTTCTAATACTCCATACTGCACCTTTTCATTAGAGGTTGGTTTTCAATCACGCTTTGTGCAACCTCAGAGCTCTGAACTCTAGCGGTGTAAGGACGGTCACAAAAGGAATAAACCGGAACACATCATGTACTGTTCCCCGAATATTCCTCGTATCCAGTAGATTTTGAACGTCGATACTTGACAAATTATGTCCCTATTGATTTAAGAACGTAAGTATGTAATTGAATGATAGATTAATATAAACATTTTCTTTTATAAATAGGTACACTTATGGAGGGGTACCAACATATTTATAGGTACAGTACCTACCCTTATTCTGTAACAATATTTTCGTGTCGCGACAGTCCAATCCGAGATGAGTACCAAATTACGTCAAACATAAGACCCTTATGTTGTGTGCGATAAAGCTCACTTTGTGAGGTTTGTCACTCAGGTGAAGCTCGATATCGAAATGGTAATTTACAGAATAGACTAGCTGATCTGCGGGTCTAAAAAGGCCACTTTAGTAGAATGAGAAAGCATACCAATTTACCGGCTGTCATTTGTAGATCTCTGGCAGTCGTTACGGATAGTCAGAAGTCAGTAAATCTGACTCCAGTCTTGCCATGAAGTACCGTGTTACCCATTTAATGGGTTGTGGAGGTCTGGTAGGCAGCCGCTCCTCGTAAAATACTGGTATTCAGCTAAATCCGGCTTGACTGGAAGCCGACCCCAAATTAGTTGGGAAAAGGCTAGGCAGATGATGACCCGAAACTGATAAATTTTCAACCTTGAACCCAATGCTTTAGCGATAAAGATGAAGATGAAAGGAGATTGACCAAAAGCAGTCTTGAAAAGTTGCACGTATGAAAACCAAATTAATATACAAATTATTTGCTTATTTTTTACAAGCTTATCACTTCAGGAATTTTGTTTTCGTATCCGGAATTATGATTTTAAGATGAACAGTAAATTAACGATTGCTAGGTACATTTCCGTTTAGTCATGATGGACGTTTCGTTCTCTTCATTTGTACGAGTTACAAAGTTAGAGTGAACAGGCTCCTTCTGGGTAGGCTCGCTCCATCGTAGACTTTGTCTCTGTCATCTCTGACATAGACTAGAGTCAAGAGCAAACCCATTACAAATTAAAAAAAAAAAAGTATGAGCCTTTACATAAAAACATCACACAAATGATATCAAACTCATAAATAGCTAAATAATTATGTTTTTTTTTTCAATAAGCAGCTGTTCTCTTATTTTGTTTTTAACTAACTTTGTTGTTTTGTACCTACATGAGTGATCTGTGGTCATTTTATAAGTTGCGAGTAGTTTAGACATAATTTTTAGGTTATCTCCGATTTTTTTATTACTTTAAAACTCGGATTATTGTGTGAAAATGAACACTTTTATTCAATAGTATACAGGGTTATTTGTAAAACACTAGCAACCTCTTAGGCAGTGAAAGTACACATCATTATAAGCAACTTTTACTTTGGGAAATCTCCGAATTCTCGAGAAAAATATCAGCTGTTTCATACAAAATGCAATATTTAGCCAATGAAAATTTATGAAACAGCTGATATTTTTCTCGAGATTTCGGGGTTTTCTCAATGAAAAAGTTGCTTATAATCATGTGTACTTTCACTGCCTAAGATGTTGCTGGTGTTTTAAAAATAACCCTGTATAAAGCGTAGTCTTTTTTTTTTTTTTTTTACTATAGATAGGCACGCGTTTGACCACTATCTCACCTGATGGTAAGTGATGATGTGGTCGAAGATGGAGCACGCTTGCCTAGAAATAACCTATTCACTCTTGACTTAAAGACTCCCAGGTTGTAGCTATCGGGAAACACAGACTCCGGCAGGGAATTCCACTCCTTAGCTGTACGCATTATGAATGTGTTACCAAAACGTTTTGTGCGTATGGGTGGGATATCCACCGTGTACCGGTGGCGCATCGCCGTTCGTCTTGTGGTCCGATGATGGAACGGGCTTGGCGGAATTAAATTATGCAATTCCGTCGCACATTCCCCAAAATGCAACCGGTAAAAAACCGACAGGCTAGCAACTCGTCGTCGATGTTCAAGACTTTGGAGCTTCGTCGCGACAAGCCTCTCATTGCCGATGATCCTCTTGGCTCGTTTCTCAATTGTCTCAAGGGCATCAAGTTGGTATCCGGCAGATCCATCCCAAAGATGAGAGCAGTACTCCATACACGATCGAACTTGCGCTTGATAGAGTTTGAGCAGCTGTTCCGGCGTGAAGTATCGTCTCACCTTTGCCAGAATCCCCAACTTCTTTGCAGCCACTTGAGCCTTAGCCTCTATGTAAGGGCCAAAATTGAGAGTAGATGTTAATGTAACCCCAAGAAGCTCAAGTTGTGAAGTCAAGTCTATAATAAATAAAGATTTATTTTGTTTTTAAGACGGATTTCCATACATCGTTGGTCATGATCCTTTCACAGATTGTTGTATGTATAATATTATGATCCTAATAGGTATGATTTTTCTAAAGTTTCAGACCCGGTTACGATATTCTTTTACCGATATGTAGAAATCAGCACATTCTCTGAGTGCTATTAGGTTACTGTTTACTATATCTTGAAAAATGCAGGGCTCTTATGGGATACTATATACCAGACAAAAGGCGGTGTGGTAAGTTTTTTTATTACAGAAAATAATATTCTTCCGCCATATCATAATCGAAGACTACCAACCTATGTAACGCCATTTTGGTACTAATCATTATTGACCCTGTCAAGAAGCAATCACAAAACTGCAATTAAACGATGAAACAGCTCGGAATCACGGTAATAATACATTGTAAGCTAGTGTCACGGTCTTTGCGTGGTCATGGTCTGTGGCCCATCGTAAGTGGCGCCACCTTTACGTAATTTTCCGCAATGACGGGCAATTGACAATCTGCGAAGGAAATGTCCGGTGTATTATACGCATGTCGATTTTGAAGGACAATTTTGTTGCAGTGTCTTTTATGGACAATTAGGCACAAATAATATGGCATTAGATCTGTATTTGAAGCATAATAATTTTTATTTGATTATGATTGTTGTTGAATACGTATTTTCTTAATGCCTCGTTATATACCTATTTATAGGTAGGACGTTACGAAGTTATAATAACCGCATGGGACGATCTTCTAGGTTAAGCAACTCTTGCAATGGTCAATGGAAGGGTGACCATCCATTACATACCTTCCGTAAAATACGTTAAGCTGTAAGTCCTAGCTGCGTGTCATTTTAAAATTCTTTGACAGAGTTTTTTGGTATTTAACAGCCTGAAAGTCTGATAAAGAGTCTTACCGAGGGGAACCGTGTTATCGAACTGTTGAAATTGGTAAAATAATTATATTCAGCAGCACGTGGATAAACTCGAAGCCTACACAGTTGGGAAAAGGCTAGGACGAATGATGACGTATTTAAATTGTAATATTTAGATTGCTTTTTTTCGTGCAAATACAACGAAACCTGTGCTGCATGTTAGGTTACCAATCAAAAGTTACATTGTTCGTTTCGTAATCGAATTTGCTGTTTGGCTTCGCGGAAGCACACTGCGGTAACAGCGTGGTCAGTATGATTGGCAACATTGTTTCTGGTCTACAGAGAAAATCTGAATATAACTCCCAGCTACAAAAACGACATCACGCATTAGTATAATGTGCTAACGTCAGGATGTTTCCGTTGCGATAAAGGGATAGAGCTATGCATCTTAGCTCAGTCTCCCTTACAAAAAAACATAGTACGGGAGCTGTTGTAAGGATTTTAAAAGAGATTTTGACATCTGTGTTTATTTCGATGTTTCTTGTCGGGGATAGTCAGCTAAGAAATACCCACCTCCTCTAGTGACAATCAACGAAAATGAGCGTGTACCTAAAAGTGTAAATTACAACCAATTTGCGTATTAGGTACAATATTAATCATTTATCGTATTTAATTTTAAACGGTGTTTACACTTAACTTGCGGAAAAAAAGCTATTTACGTTCATAACCTAATCTTTCTCGGAACACCTTTTCACGAGCTCATCAATCATCTCCACTCTAAGCCTCATCAAAACCTCCTCTATACAAGAGTACACTAAGGTCGAGTTTATTATCCGTAGGTAACTCAACCGGGTACGCCTCATTTCATATAAAGTTATTTGGTATATTTTCATTTCAATAACGTTCACAAGATATAATACCAACTGTTGATATAATTTCTTTACAAATAACATTCATATACTCCAAACTGATTTCGTAGAATATTATTTGATATAATGTTTATTTAATCGAAAATCATTGGGTATATCATTTAAAATCTATAATATTGTCATAAAAAATCAATGAGTATGTCGTGCTACAAAAGTAACAGAAACGAATCGTTACAAAACCGACTCCACGTAGTCTTGTCTGCCCTACCCCTAAAGTGTAATTTAAGCCCGCGTAGGCGCGAAGGGACGAGGCGGCCCGCGAGCTGAGGAGCAGGAGGTTTTAACGCCCGCCAAGTGATGCCTGATAAGCTCGCGTGAGGCTGCCGGAGCCGTGCAGCGCCGGAGCCGTGACAGAAACCATGCCTGCTGCATGTTGCATGCTCTCTTGCATGCTACAAGCTTGCCTGTATGCTGCATGTTTGCTCGAATGCTGCATGCTTGTATGCCGCATGCTTGCTTGCATGCTAAATGCTTGCTTGCATGTTGCATGCTTGCTTGCATGCTTGGTAGGTGATAATCAGTTACCAAAACTAGGTAATCTACTCATGCAACTTTAATGATATTTGTTAAGCCAAGACTAGACTAAGTTATAATGTGTATAAAATATACAATTCTGCTTTGGGTTTTTGACTAAGCGTTTTTATCATATTAGACTAAATGGATTTTATGTTATTTGAGTGGTATATCTAACGATTTTAAATTCAATGTAAATGTTACGCTTGTAATAATTAGAGATTTTAAAATTATATCCATCGTTTATTAAATTAATTGAACATTATATCAAACAAAATTATAGGGTCAGTTATTATATCTTGTAAATATTAGACATTTTGTAATTATATCATATATTACTTACCCAACTCAACCAAGGGATTAAAATTGTGATAACAATTTTGTTAAAATGCGTAGACATCAGGGGTTTTATAAAGTACAAAATAGACTTGTGTTACCGAACTGTGGCGTTGGCAATCCCAAATCATTTGGACTTTTTGCAGTCGTTATTGCTTATAGAAACCACCGCTGACATACACGGTATTAGGGTGAGTTTTGTGATCCGTAGTTAAAAAAAACCACCCGCCGAACTACACCCAACCCACCCATACCACCCAAACCACACCGACCCAACATCTATGGCACCCATGCCGGGCTCAAGCAAATTGGTGATCGCAGTGTTAGTGTTGCGTTTTACAGAGAACGCTACTGTCAATTCTCTGGTGAGTCCCTTAGTCGCCTCTTACGACACCCACGGGAAGTGGTGGGATTGTATTATTCTTTTATGGCACCATACGGCACCGGCCGACACCATACGGCTCATGGCATGTACCCGTGGTTAAAATTGTGTGAAAATATTGTTAAAATGCGTTTTTCGATAAAAGTTAGATAGGTATCAAAAAACAGTAAAATATCGACTGAAATATTGATCAATGATTCGTTATTTTTATTAATTTTACAGACATACGTTGGTCAGTAAAACATACATTTTTTATAAGGTCAGAGAAACAGTTTTCCTTTTATTTCTGTCTAGATTGTTTCATGAATCATTTTTGGACCAAACAGAACCTCAAAAATATTGCCAAGATTAACATTTTTTTTTGCCTTTCAGTCTTTTTTTTTCTTTGAAACAAGCTATATTATATTTTATTTGCCTCGTGTCTTCGTCTTAATATTTTCCAGCGAGTGCGTCATGCATCTCTGGCGCGAGCACTTGGGGTAATGGAAACTACCATTATAAATTTTCACCACTAAGAGCTTGTCAGAGGCGAAATTGATATTTTTCCTTACAATCTGACTTTGAGTATCAGACAAAGGTGAGCTAATGGTTTGACGTCAAATGGTGGTGTTCTTATAGAGTACATGTTTTGTTACCCGGTGATGCGCTTTTATTTTTAGCTTCAAACGCCAAATAAGCAATGGCAGAGGCCCTTGAGGCGGTCGTTAGCCCTTACTGCCCCACACGATACAAAGAAGATGTTTAGATTTGTATACTACTAGTTTCTATCAGCGGCTTCGCTCGCTTGAAATTCTAAAATTATATCAAATGATTATCATTTAATTGTCATGGTTTTCATGGTAAATAATAATTATGATCTTAAGACTAGTCAGTGGTATCACCACATTCAGCCAATTATGGAGTGCAAATTTTAGGTGGTTCATGCAAAAACTAAAGGACTACTAAGTGAGCAAGTTACGAATTAAAATTACAATATTTCAAATGTGTCAGTTAAAAATAATATAATCAAATACAGAATTTATCAAGGATGTCAAAGAACGGTTTAATGTCGAGATTATCAAAGAGTAAGAATAGATGTAAAAGTATAAGTTATTACAATTAAATTAGACTGCCAAATTATCATTCAAATAAAAAACATATTCTCTAGATGACAAGTCACCATAATGTCCTATTCCAATCAGATGAGAAGAATTGGGTGAAGTGATCACGAATTGACCCCACCTCACTTCACCCCAGCTTTCACTTCAACATGTTTACAGAATCGCACTGCTGGACATGGTCTACCAGTGTGCCAAATTTCATTCAAACCCGAGAAGTCGTTCCGATGTGAAGAAGAACAAGTGATTCCGTATTATGTTGGTTGGTGTACTCAATCGCATTACATACGAAAAAATATTGTACACTATATTTATTAATTATTCCTTTGACTTGCTCAATGGTATTTCAAGAATATTTACTTATGTACCTATGTGCTTCGTTAGATATAATTGTAAGAAACTAGATTTTAGTTAGTGGAATGAGGACAAGGTCCGATACCAAACATTTGTGGCATGAAAGGCAGAATATTTGATTGGTTGATATTTTAGTAGGTATCATCTTTGTGTGATTAAGATAAATAGAAATTTTCTCAGTTTTTTCCTCTCAATTATGATAAAAATAGCTTTTGCCCGCGAATTAGTTCGCGCATATCCCGTTTTTCACGTTCCCATAGGGTTTTTGGGAAATCCTCTGTTATGGCTCCTCTACACTCACCAAGGAACCTACACGCCAATATCCAGCTTTCTACCAGTAGTTTCAGCTGTGCGTTGTCTGTCAGTTACTTAATCACTCAATCAGTGAGTAATTGAAAAATTATATATATTAGGATAAATACATGTTTTAACAATTTATTTCATTAAGGTGAATGCTCCAGGGTAGCCCGCGAAATTCAAATATTTTTATGTTTTTTGCAATTTGAAAGAATGATTATTTCTGAAATATTCACTCTTTCGAACTACATGAACTTAGAGGGCTATATTGATGATTAAAATGGTTATAATTCTTTAGATAAATACGCGTTACGGTCGCGGATCGCATTTGGTCCACATACAGCTTCACACTGACCGGCAAATTGCAAAAAACATAAAAATATTTGAATTTCGCGGGCTACCCTGGAGCATCCACCTTAAGGTGAAACTAACCTTATTAACCACAATTTAAGTACATACTATCAACAGAAAAAAAACACAACCGACTTCCAAAAACAAAACACTACCAGGTACAAAATAACTACGGAAGAAAGAAAAAACTTTAATTTCGGAAGTCGGTTTCAAAAAACGAAAAAATAACCAAAAACACCGACTTCAGAAATTAAAGTTTTTTCTTTCTTCCGAAGTTATTTTGTACTGGCAGTGTTTTGTTTTTGGAAGTCGGTTGTGTTTTTTGTTAAAAAGTTTTTTATTTTTCACTTTTTAGTGGTACCTAGGTACCTGCGTACCCATTAATAGCATACCGGCGCAATGTTATGTTATGAACTGGTGTAAACACTAAAAAAACATGCGTTTTCAGCAATCCCGATCCCTTTGCTATCATTTATTGAAGAGTTCCGTTGCCTACCTCCAAAGTTCTTCGTCAGATCTTCACCAAATTGAAACGGGACCAGTCCAGGAAAATACTCTTTCAAGCAAAAAAATAATCATCGAAATCGGCTGACAATTGGCTAAAGTATCGCTGAACAAACATTTTTCATGGGATCTTATCATCAGATCCTTTTTTTTTCTTTTCTTTTTTTAAGGATGGGAAATCATCAAATGATTCCTCCCGCTTTGGGTGAAGCAGAAGGGAGTGTCAGACTCTTACTGACTAAAACCCATCCGCGTTTCTCCCAGTGCCCTTTGCGTTCTAGGGTACGGTGCCTCTTTCGAACGAAGTCCGCAGCCCCAGCAGGCACTGGCCCTAGCGGGCCCCGTCTTTTTTGCTGACAGCTCTTTGAGGCACGCGTGAAACACAGCGCGCCGTCCACCCGGGCCTGGTTCTGATCAGACGGCGAGCCACCCAATGCTCGCCGTCAGGCTCGCGCTTACGGTGGCCGAAAATCGCCCTGCGACTCCCGACGCCCGGGGCGTCTTCTTCTGTTGCGGCGGCTGAGGCGTGAGGTTTCCCTTTCTCTCACACGTTCGGCTTCCTCCTTTGCTAGCATTACTGCTTCGCAGAAGGAGGTGACCGCTTCCCATGTCTCCTCGCTTCGGACCATAGCTTGAACCAGGGCCGGGAGACGCGAGAGATCGCCGCTGCCGATCGCCTCGGCGAGGACACGGTGGTGCTCCACCCAAACAAGGCAGACCTCAACCGTATGCTCCACCGTGTCCTCCGGGCGATCCTCGCAGTGTTGACACCCGGGCGTATCCTCCCGCCGTATTCGAAACAGGTACCTCCCAAAACAACCGTGTCCGGTGAGTACCTGCATCAAGCGGAAACTAAGGACGCCGTGGCGCCGCTCTAGCTACTCCTCAAAGAGGGGACTTATCGCCGCAATTTTAGCATGACCAGCGCAGGGTAGGGATAGTCTTTGTCTCCATACTGCCATGAGATCCTGCCGGAGCTCCGAACGCCGTATTGCGATTTGCCGCGGCAGAGGAGTCTCGCCCCGGCGTAGCACTTCCAGGCGCCATTCGTAAATGAGTGCGAGGGCTCTCGCCTCTAGATCCCATGGCGGCAGTCCGGCAAGGAGGTTCGCCGCCTCGCCAGAGACCGTGCGGTATCCCCGGGCAAGCCGGATGGCCATGACCCTCTGGGACGAGTTGAGGTAACGGGCAGGTCGCTTCCTCAAAGTAGGCGCCCACACCGGCGCCCCATAAAGGGCCATGGACCGCACGATCCCCGCATAGCGTAAAGCCTCCGGCAAGAGGCGTTTGGACCCCCTAGATTGGGCAAAAGCCGCTTGAAGGCAGCCCCGGCTCGCTCCAGTCTAGGAGCCAAACGTCGGAAATGCTCAACGAAGTTCCACCGGCTGTCAATAACGAGACCCAAGTACGTCATCGTCGATCCGACGCCGATTTGAACCCCTCCTACCGTTATTTGGGATCCCGACGGTGGTCTGTTCCGAGATCCATGAAAGCACATCGCTTCGGACTTGTGAAGGGCCACCTCGAGACCCAGCTGCCGGATCCTCTCAACGACTATCGCAACCCCGCGTGTCATAGCGTCAGCCGCCGCTTGGTGCGATCCCCCTTGCGCCAGTACCAGCTTGTTGTCGGCATAGCACACAACGCTGACGCCACTAGGGAGGTCGGCGCGCAGCACCCAGTCGTAGCCGATGTCCCACAGAAGCGGCCCCAGAACGAAACCCTGTGGAACACCGCACGACATCTCTCGCCGGTTCCACTCTCCCAGGTGACCGGGGTAGATGACGGCTCTGTCCGTCAAGTAATCCTCGACTACGCGACGGAGGTAGGTCGGCACCCGGTGATACCGAAGTGCCTCCCTGATGCAACTCCAGAGCAGGGTGTTGAAGGCATTGGCGATGTCTAGAGACACCGCCAAGACGACCCCGCTCCGGGAAACCGCGTCCCCCGTCGAGAGGGCTCTCACGCGCATGATGGCGTCCACCGTAGAGCATCCCGTGCGGAAACCGAACTGGTTCTCCGCCAGATCCGGCCCCACCCTCCCTAGGTGCTCGAAAAGGCGGTTTGCAATTACTCTTTCAAAGAGCTTGCCCACCTCATCGAGCAGCACAATGGGCTGGTATGCGGACGGAGAGTCCGCAGGGCGCCCCGGCTTCTTAATGAGGACCAGTTTCCCCGTCTTCCAACGAAGTGGGAACTGGCCCCTCTCCAAGCATACGCTTAGGAACCCTCTTAGTCGAGGCCCGAGAGCCTCCAAGGCCAGGACCCAGGCTTTTCCAGGTAAGCCGTCGGGTCCTGGGGCGGTATTTTTGGCCTTCAGCCTATTAACCGCCACTCTCAGGTCTACCTCAGTCACCTCAGGAGCATCGTCATCGTCGTAACCGGTGTAGTCCGTATCAGGCGCCGCAGGTGGCGGAGCTATAAGCGGGGGAGTATGCTCCCTCGCGAGGGGAACAGAGCGCTTACCACGTCCTCCACCAGCTGGGGCCGTAGACTCTGCGTTAACGGGGAGGCCCAGGTGCGGAGCTTATTCCGTACCATTTTGTAGGGTCTTCCCTATGGGTCCCCGTTCAGTGACTCCAGCATCTCCTTGACAGCCAGATCCTTGTCCTGCAGGACCTCAGCTCGGAGGGCGGCCTTCGCTACTCTGTACCCCTCGTACAGCTCCGCCTCTCTGATCTGCGCATCCGGAGGGCGGATGCGGAGCCTGCGGTGCCTGGTGTACCGGCGCCGTGCGGCTACGCATGCCTGACGCAGCATCGCCAGCTCTTGCGACCACCAGTACACCTGGCGGCGGGCGCGTCCTGGCTTAACCCGGGGCATTGCCACATCACAAATATCGGACATGGCCTCCCGGAACCACTCCGCTTCGTCGTTGATGTCAGCAGGCCTGTCCGGAGGTGACACCCAGGCCTGCACGATCGAAGCTTCCAGGAGGAGCTCCCGGTCCAGCTGTTTCAGCACCCACCGTGGACCACTCGGGGCCTGCCGGACTGGCGCGGTTGAAGTCTGGGCAAAGACGTCAAACCGGATGTACCGGTGATCGGAATAGGTTTCCACCTCCTCTAATACGCGCCAGTCAATAAAACGCGGTGACAGAGCAGGGTTAGCGAATGAAATGTCCACCACAGACTCCCCCTGCATCCGCACACACGTGGGGACAGATCCTCGGTTTAGGACGACTAGGCCTGACTCCAGAGCCCAGTTCCCTACCATCCTGCCCCGCATATCGGTGTAACGGGAACCCCAAGCCAAGTGCTTGGCATTGAAGTCCCCGAGAACGAGTACAGGGAGGGAACGACACCCGGCGACGACGGCGCCCAACTCCGTAAGGGAGTTTTGGAACTCGGCGAGAGTTCGGTTCGGGGAGAAGTACACTCCTACCACAACAATCTCCCCAAACCGTGCTGCTACGCACCCCTGTCCTCTCCTGACGCTTTCGAGGGATGGGGTACCTGCAGCGGCCGACGAAATTAGGGCCACTGAGCCATTCAGGTCCTCCACCCAGTCATCCCTGGGCGGGACAAAGTAGGGCTCAGCGACCACGGCGATGTTAATCAACCACTGTGCCATGCTTTGGACCAACAGGTCCTGAGCGGCGGCGCAGTGGTTGATGTTCGTCTGGAGGAGGCGTAATGGAGCCGTTATTGGCTCTCCATTTCAGCCTCCTCCCAAGTCTCTTGTGAGGGCTCACTAGCAGCAACCGAAGTGACAGCGGCGGCAGGGACGGCGGTGGTGGAGGGCTTCATTTTGCCCCCGTCCATGGCGGGTGGAGCGCAGGCTTTGTCCCCAGCCCAGTGATCGGCCGGCTTGCCAGCTGCCGCACAAACAACGCAGTGCGGCGTGGCGTTACACGAGCCGGCCTTGTGTCCGGGCTGACCACAGCGGAAACAAAGATCGCTGCGGTCCACCTCCGAGGTGCAGAGAGCTCCCGTGTGATTGCCCACTAGGCAGCGGAAGCACCTCAGGGGTCTGGGTTCCAGCAGTTTCACCTGCGCTGAAACCCAGCCCATCAGAAGCCTTCGGCCCTCCGAGATTTCCTTGGCCACCGTCACAGGACAGCTTACCACAACGGTTCGCATGCCCGTGTTGTCAGGGCGTATGGTGCCTGCCTTCACTTGCTCAGCAGAGCACCCCCCAGTCCTGACGACGGCGGCCTCCCGTGATTCCGAGCTCCTGGAGGTCCACCGCCTCTTTTGCCTTAGTAATGACATCGCGGTAAGTCACGCCCCTTTTCTCCGCATCCGGCTGTAGTGTCATTACTACAGCTGCGGTGTTCGGGGCGCGTAGCCTAGCCGCGACGCTTCGCGCTTTGCGCTGCCGCCTCCTCTGACGTTGCTTGGCCGCCCTGGCTGCCTTGCCCACCTTCCTCTTTTCCACGACCACTTGCCATCCGGCTTCGGCCGCAGGAGAGTTGGAAGGCGGGGGTGCCGGTTGCACTGCTGCCGCTTGAGTTTTCGCCACCTGTGCAGCCACCCCACCTTTCTTCTTCTGCTTGGCTTGCTTCGCGGTTGCAGGTTTCGTGGGTGCTGGTCCGGCCCCTCGGTTGGCCTGACCGGACGACCTCGGTTTGGCACCCGCGGCGGCCGCGTACGAGGCCGCCTTCGGCTGGCCCGATGCCTTCTGGTTCGTCGCTAGCGGGGGGCGCAGGACGATGCCCTCCAGGACCGAAAACCTTTGCGCGAATGCAGCCATCTCCTTTCGCACCAGATGCAGGACCTGCTCCTCCGCTGACACGGCCTGCCCGTGCTTGCGCCCCCCTTGAGGCGCCTCCTTTGCGCCAGCTCCTCGGAGCCCGGCCAGGTCTGCTCGGAGCTTCTCATTCTGCTTTTGGAGAAGCTCCGTTGCGGCCGTCAAGCGAGCGACCTCCGCCTGCAGCTTGGACATTTCGTCAGACGGAAGCCCGTAATAGTTAGCCTTCGCTGCCGCCAAAACGGAGGCCGAGGCCGCACTTATAGCCATATTTTTGGAAGACTGCGACCTCTTCAAAGCTTCATCGGTGATTCACAACCTCCGCAAACCTGGCCTTCCGCTTCAGATCTAGATCGGAGCCGCCACCCACTTTCTTGTCTACGAGAGAGACGGAGACTCCTCCCGGCTCCTCAATGGAGACCCCAGATGAGACTCCGGGATCACTCTCTCCGCCAATTGCCGTTATATCAGGGCGCTTGAAGCGACCCCGTACGTCACGCCCTGGCAGAGTAGCGGAAGCTCCGCTCACCGTCGCTCGACCCCGGCCTCTCCTCGATGTAGCCACTTTAGCAGCCGGCAGGTTCTCTTCACTTGAGGAGAGACCCACCGACCCCACTCAGTCCGAAGAAATTTCGTTGCGCGATCGTTTTCTCTAAAATTTGGAGCGACCGCGCAAGTCCTGGTCGGACATATTTGGATCCTCTATTGAGGATCGGGAGCCTCCTCGGCTCTTGTTGCCGTCGCCGGCAAGCGGTACCTCCACAACATCTTTTCTATTTTTAAAGAAACTATTCATTTTGATCCCACGAGTAGTAAGGAAAAAATGTCCACCCAGGCAGAGCCTATTTACCTGGGTAAGCCTACATACTGCAGAGTGCGGCAGGTGCTCTACAGGGGAAGTGCTCGCGACTGGACTCCCTCCAGCCATTCATCCTCTCACCGCGATTCAAAGCTTAGGATTAGGTGGTTTTTTATCTTAGAGGTAGCCTTCCTCTTTGTCCAGGCGGTCAAGCCAAGCCCCCGGCGGCGGCATTAAACATGCCTCCGTTCGCTGTCCGGCCAACCCAGCTCAGCGAACCCGCCGAAAATTCTCTCCTCAAGGAGAGAAAGGTGCGCCGCTTTGGTGCGCCTGCACCGCAGCGGCATGGTCACGTCATCTGTCGATCGACTACCGTCGATCAATCAGGAGCAACCACTTCCCGGTATCTCTCTTGGTCTGGTCTCTCACTAGGACCTTTCCGGCATGAGTAACTCTACCGGCAGAGCTCCAAGATCATTGAGACACACAAGCCCCACCACGACGACAACGTGGAGATACAGATCCTAATTTACACCTTTCATCATCAGCTCAGCAATATGAGATGATGATTACCAGGCACAAATATCTAAATTGCGTTAGAAAATTCATGAAAAACATTGTATGTGCCTATAAAATTTGAGGGTTGCCCTCGATTTTCGTGGGATCCCATCATCAAATTCTGACATGGTGACAATGGGACCAATCGAGGAGTATACCCTTTCAGATGAAACAAAAATTTTTCAAATCGGTTCATAAATGACGGAGTTATAAGGTAACAAACATAAAAAAATAAAAATACAACCGAATTGAGAACCTCCTTGTGCGGGACAGTGATAGTAACTTGTAAATAGCGCAGTTCTAATGAAACAAACTATAGTGATTAGGTATAAACATTTAGAAATGTTATGTACATAGACTTTCATTAGTTTTTATGTTAGTATATAAGGTTTATTCTCTCTTTAATGTTTATTCATGTTATTCTAATAAGTTTTAAGTTTGTTTCTTATAAGAATTTAGTAGTTTTGTAACAGATTTTTATAGTTTTATGTCAATCATCGTAATGTTTACATAACATTTTATGTTGGAATTTCCTATGTTCTATATTTTTGTTAGATAGTTTACGATACACAGATTACGAAAATATTTAGTTTATAGTATGTTGTCATAGAAAAACATAGTGAAAAACAGGAAAATGTGTGTAATGTTCTCGTTACGGTAACGTAACGTCGTACCTTCACTAACTGCACCGATGGTATCTTTGCGCTGATTGGCCGAAAAGTCCTGTGGGCCTACATTTTTCTTAACGAAAATAGTATAAATTGAGAGCGATTTTGTACAAGCTATCCCTTAAATGCAAACTGCGCATCTATACCACGTGCATACGTCCGATAATGACCTATGCGTGTGCCGTCTTCGCACACACAAAGGATCGACATATCCATAGGATGCAGACCATCCAAAATCGTTTTCTCCGAAAGGCCACGGGCGCTCCGTGGTTCGTTAGGAATGACCGACTACATGTCGACCTCAAAGTCCCAACCATCAAGCAATTCATGAAGCGTCTTACTAAGCACTTCATCGAATCTGCAGAAAAGCACCAGAATCCCTTAATCGTATCGGCTACCCGATACGCTCCCTCCAAGATTAGTAAGATTCGCCGTCCTCGGCATACCCTCGTCGACCCTGACGACCCAATCACCGTCCTTCAAGAAAGCTGTAGGGAAACCAGCACTCTCAAGAAACACAAATACAGACCGCGATCCGTATTCCGACCTCGCCGCCGAGGTCCGTCGCGACGTCCCAGTAACGTTCCCCCCCGTCTTTTGCCAAACGAGCCAGCCCGCGAAGCTGAGCCAGTAGTGACAAATATCTCCCTAAATAATGACATGACCCAGCCAGTCTCTTGCTGCCCCCCCCTAAACGACGCCGCTGAGCCGAGGTCCGTACCCCACAGGGGGTGCCCTCAGCGAGCGGAGTTCTAATAAATATAAATTTGTAGCCTCGGCTGGGGGCCTTAAATTCTAGAGGCCCACACAGGCAAGTCCGGTTTAGTAGTTGACAACCCTCTAGGGTTGATAACTGCGAGTGGCCATCGACAAAAAAAAAAAAAAAAAAAAAAAAAAGAACATCGGTACAGTTGGCGGGCACACATAGGAAGAAGAACATCTCAAGAATAAAGAAGATCTCTCAAGAATTCTCTCCGGCTTTCATTTCTCACCAACCCCAGCAACAAATGTGCCTAGCCCGCACATTTAATGGTCCTTCGCTCGCCGGATTTATTGTGGGGAATATCGCCGGAAGAAAATAGTCAAGCAAGAAGCCTTGAAGATCGTATCCAGTGAAGATATTCAAGATCGCCGATTGAATCAACAGTCATCATGCCTGTTACGCGTTCTGAGGGGAGGGGCCGGAAGCCGTCGAGCGAACAGAAGCCGTCGTCGTCTGAAACCACTACAGGGACCTCAGCGACCGGTACCAGTACGGAAGCCACTACCGAATCGACACAGACAGGGACAACTGCCACGGAGTATACAGATAATACAGCCACCTCCGCGACGACCGACCCAGCTACAGTGACTTCTGCCGCCAGCGCCTCGACCGCACGGACCTCCGCCTCGGCCGCAAATGTGGCGCCCCCCTCGCACCCCGCTAGCGCCGCCGCCCCCTCTGTCGCCCCTTCCGCTGCGACGACGCTTACTATGGGTGCGAAATCGAAACAGTAGATGATGCCGCCCGCCGCTGTCCCTTCCAGAGATACTCGCGAAGAAACGGATGCCTCTACAGTGAAGCGAGTTGTCAAGCACGCCGGTACGTCGACGCCGACCGGCCCACAGCACCTCTCCCCCCCTAGCAAGAAGGGGGGTGGGGGGGGATCGACTCATAGCAAGTCGAAACAGTTGAAGATAGCGAAAGCAAAGGAAGATTTGCTTCGCCTCCAAGTCAAACTAGCTGCAGCACGCCTGGCCGCACTAGAACAAGAAGATGAAACAGAAGAAGAAATAATAGAAGGAGAAGAAGATGACGTCTCCCTCTACTCAGAAGTCAATGCAAGAGTGGACAATTGGTTGGAAAACCAGGATACTCGTCCAGTATTAGCCATCACCAACGAGCCCTATCGCTATCCAGAAGAACCAACGGTTATCCTCAACGAACAGAAGCATGAAGAAGTACGTCAAGTACCGGCGGGAGGTCAAGGGGACTTAGCCCTCCTAGCTGAAGCCATCACTAGGGCTGTCAGCACCGCCCAACGACCCAAGTTTATCGAGCTACCTTTCTTCAGTGGGTCGCACCAGGAGTGGCTACCTTTCCGAGCCGCCTACCATGAAACTGAAGCGATGTTCAGCGCCGTCGAGAATACGAACAGATTGCGAAGAAACCTAAAGGGCAAAGCCAAGGAAGCAGTAGAAGGGTTGCTGATTACGAATGCGCACCCAACAGAAATAATGAAGACATTGGAGTCCAGATTCGGAAGATCAGAGTCCATAGCCATGTTGGAGATGGAAACTCTTCGAAGCCTGCCGCGCCTCTCCGAGTCACCGAGGGACATATGCATATTCGCTACGAAGATCTCCAACGTCGTAGCAACATTGAAGACTTTGGGTTGTTTCAACTACATGTACAACCCTGAACTTGCAAAGACATTGGTAGACAAGCTGACCCCGACACTACGGTATAGATACTACGACTTCTCAGCTACACAGCCGCGAGAAGACCCTGCCTCATCAAGATAGAGAAGTTTTTCAAGAGAGAAACCGAACTATGCGCGCCTTACGCACTACCTGAACAGGTGGCAGCACCGTCCACGGCCGCATTCCAGAAGAAGACGCAACGGGTCAACAACGTGACCGAGAAGACCACACCGAAGTGTTTCATATGTGAAGAAAAAAGTCACACCAATGCCACAGAATGTGAAGCATTCAAGAAGATGGATGCCAACTCAAGATGGGATACTGCGAAGTCCAAACGCCTCTGCTTCAGATGCCTGCGATACAGAAGCAAGGTACACAACTGCCGACCGAAGCCGTGTGGTGTCAACAGCTGCAAATACTCCCACCACAAGATGCTTTATTACGACAAGAACACAGAGAAGGCAGAGAAGACAGAACATGAAGAGGCAACAGAAGTTATAAATTCAACTTGGACAATGAAGAAGCAATCCTATCTGAAGATCCTGCCGGTCCAGGTGAAAGGACCAAAGGGAACAGTCGATACCTTCGCATTGATGGACGACGGGTCAACAGTGACGCTCATCGACGACAGCATCGCCACGACAGTCGGAGCAACAGGACCCATAGACCCGCTGAAAATAGAAACCATCAACGAACTGAAGACGGCGGAATCAACGTCAAGACGGGTGACTATCGGGCTGAAAGGGATCAACAACAAAGAAGAGCGAATTCAAGCAAGAACAGTGAAGAACTTACAAGTCTCATCTCAACGGGTTCCGCAAGAATTAGTAGATGGGTGCCCTCATCTATTAGACATCAAGGGCTATCTATCTTACCCCGACGCGAAGCCACAAGTCCTCATCGGGCAAGACAATTGGCATCTTCTGCTTACCAGAGAAACACGAAAAGGCGACAAGGACCATCCGGTGGCATCTCTCACGCCACTGGGGTGGGTCCTTCATGGAAGCCAAACGAGATCCTTCGGACAGAAGATAGACTTCGTGTCACATATGATCGCAGATCCAGAAGATGACCTTGAGGACTTGGTGAAGAAGTACTTCGAATTGGACGCCCTCTGCATAAACCCGAAGAGACCGAAGACCGACCCAGAAGAAAAGGCACTCCGAATACTGGAACAGAAAACTGAGAAGATTGAAGAAACCAGACACCAGACCGGCCTTCTCTGGAAGAAAGAAGATGTTAAGTTCCCAGATAACTACGATAACTCACTAAAGAGACTCTTCAACATCGAAAAGAAAATCGACCGTGATCCAGCCCTGAAGAAGAAATACGTCGAACAGATGGACGCCCTTATAGAAAAAGGCTACGCCGAGCCTGCGCCGTCTCAGAAGACACCACAGAAGACGTGGTACCTGCCTCATTTTGCTGTTATCAATCCTATGAAGCCGGAGAAACTCCGAGTTGTGCACGACGCCGCAGCCAAGACCAAGGGAGTAGCACTCAATGACATGCTGCTCAACGGTCCAGATCTACTCCAGTCGTTACCAGGCGTCGTCATGCGCTTTCGACAGCACCTAATCGGAGTGACAGAGGACATAAAGGAAATGTTCATGCAGGTCAAGCTACGTACAGAAGATAGAGATGCACTGCGGTACCTGTGGCGTGGAGATCGTCGCGACAACCGACCTCCAGAAGAATACAGAATGAATCCTGATTTTCGGAGCATCAAGTTCACCATCAACAGCGATATATGTGAAGAACTTGAATGCAAAGCAATATGAGAAGACTCATCCGGAAGCCGCAGCTGCCATTATCGAGAAACACTACGTCGACGATTACCTCGATAGTTTCCGAAGCCTGGAAGATGCTGAAAGAATAACGAAGAGCGTGCGTGAAGTGCACAGCAAAGCCAGCTTCGAACTTAAACAGTGGAAGTCGAACTCAGCATCACTCCTAGAAGCACTGGGAGAACAGCATAGAGCAGACGACCTGGAACTGTACAGATCAGAAGAAAAGACAGAACGAGTACTAGGAGTCATCTGGAAAATCAACTCGGACGAGCTCACTTTCAACCTCAACTTAGCAAGAATCCCATCGACGTTAATAGAAGGAAAGCAGCCAACGAAGAGAGAAGCCTTGAGGATAGTTATGTCGCTCTTCGACCCCCTAGGATTCGCCTCGCCTGTCACGATACGAGCGAAGCAACTACTTCAAGAAGTTTGGCGCCGAGGAACCGGGTGGGACGACCGAATCGACGAGGATCTAGCGGAACAATGGGACGCGTGGATGGGACACCTGAAAAGTCTCCACGACTTGGCAATCCCGCGGCGATATCTACATTACAGCGACGCCGCTTCCCTAGAGCTCCATATTTTCAGCGATGCTAGTGAATCGGCCTACTCTGCGGTCCTCTTCTGGAGAGCTGTAACATCGGACGGCGAAGTCGGCATATCACTCATCATGGCCAAGGCAAAAGTGGCACCTTTGAAGTTGACTTCGATCCCAAGATTGGAACTGCAAGCAGCGGTCATGGGAACCAGACTCGCCGAAACAGTCATAGAAGAACACGAGAGGAAGCCTGACCGAAAAGTGTTCTGGACCGATAGCAAGACAGTACTCACCTGGATAAGGACGGGGTCACGTTCCTACAAACCCTACGTGGCTCATCGTCTGGCAGCAATAGAAGAAAGTTCCAAGGTCAACGACTGGCGCTGGGTTCCGACGAAACAGAACGTGGCTGACGACGCCACCCGAGATGTACCAGCCGCCTTCAATAGAGATCATCGATGGTACAAAGGGCCGGACTTCTTATACCTGACAGAAGACTCCTGGCCTACAGAAACCGCAAGGACAGCACCAGAAGAGCCTTCCGACGAAGAGAAGACGCATCACGTCACCGACAGAAGAAGACTGAAGCTAGCTGAGGGTCTGCCTGATCCGGCTAAATTCTCAAGCTGGGACCGCCTCCGGTATTCAACAGCGCGAGCTCTGCAGTTCATCGAGCTCTGTAGAGCTCCTAGACAGAAGGTCAACTACCGACGAACCAAGAAGAACAAAGAGGCGGATCCTAACTGGAAGAGAAACAAGCCGACCGCAGCTAAACAGCAGGCGCCCGCAGTACCGAGGAAACATTTACTCAAGCTGCTTCCAGTCACAGCCGAGCTCCTCAAGAGAGCTGAAGAGTTGCTGATGCGGTCTTCACAGGAAGAAGCCTTCTTGGAAGACATAGACAACCTGAACAGTGGGAAGCCGATCGCCAAAGAAAGTCGCCTACATCAGCTCAGCGTTGAATCGGTAAACGGCTTACTCCGAATCCGGAGCCGTATCCGAGCGGCCACAGACATGCAGGAAGACTTCAAGAACCCGCTAGTAGTCGACAGAGATCATCCAACGGTGAAGCTGTGGATACAGGCCATACATCGACAACTCCATCACGCCGGCGTGGAGGCAACAGTCAACGAGTGCAGACAGCAATACTGGGTATTACGATTGCGCCCTATTACACGCGCAATCCTCCGAAGATGCCTCTTCTGCCGCATGAAGACTCAAGCGCCGCCACATCCACGAACTGGGGATCTGCCAGCGTGTCGTCTAGCACACCACAAGCGACCCTTCACGTACACCGGCGTTGACTATTTCGGGCCTCTCTCCGTGACCGTCGGACGAACCAGACAGAAGAGATATGTAGCCATCTTCACATGTCTCACCACGAGAGCCATACACCTGGAAATCGCCGGCTCTCTCAGCGCTGACTCTGCAGTGATGGCGGTCAGAAGAATGATCGCGCGACGAGGCTGCCCTACTGAAATCTGGTCGGACAACGGCACCAACTTGAAGGCTGCCGACAAGGAACTTCGACAATCTATCGACGCGGCGACTTCAGAAGAAGCAGCGAAGAGGACGATCTCCTGGCGCTACATTCCGCCGGGAGCTCCATTTATGGGCGGCGCTTGGGAGCGAATGGTTCGCTCAGTGAAGACGGCTCTCACAGCGACACTGCATGAGCGCCACCCCACCGAAGAAGTCCTCGCTACTCTACTCGCTGAAGTGGAGTATACAGTGAACAGTCGTCTGCTGACGGACGTCTCCGTCAGTGCAGAAGATCCCGAGGCCCTGACTCCCAACCATTTCCTGTTGGGGGGTCCTGGACGTGTGCCACAGCCGGGCACATTCACCGAGCAAGACGCCATCTCCCGGTCCAGCTGGCGAGCTGCACAGAGACTCGCAGACGTCTTCTGGCTCCGCTGGGTGAAGGAGTACCTTCCTGAGCTCCAACACCGGCGGGAGCCCCACGGACGAGGTCAACCAGTCCAAGTGAACGACCTCGTGCAGATCGTCGACCCGAACCTGCCCCGCAACGTGTGGATACGAGGACGAGTCATCGCGGTGTATCCTGGTCCAGACAGCATCGTGCGGACGGTGGACGTGCAGACCAAGGGAGGTGTCCTGCGCCGGCCGGTGAGGAAGCTGGTGATCCTGCCTCTGCTTACGGACGACGTGCCCGCACCGGAACTGAATGCGACGCGGTCGCACGGCGGGAGTGATGTGCGGGACAGTGATAGTAACTTGTAAATAGCGCAGTTCTAATGAAACAAACTATAGTGATTAGGTATAAACATTTAGAAATGTTATGTACATAGACTTTCATTAGTTTTTATGTTAGTATATAAGGTTTATTCTCTCTTTAATGTTTATTCATGTTATTCTAATAAGTTTTAAGTTTGTTTCTTATAAGAATTTAGTAGTTTTGTAACAGATTTTTATAGTTTTATGTCAATCATCGTAATGTTTACATAACATTTTATGTTGGAATTTCCTATGTTCTATATTTTTGTTAGATAGTTTACGATACACAGATTACGAAAATATATAGTTTATAGTATGTTGTCATAGAAAAACATAGTGAAAAACAGGAAAATGTGTGTAATGTTCTCGTTACGGTAACGTAACGTCGTACCTTCACTAACTGCACCGATGGTATCTTTGCGCTGATTGGCCGAAAAGTCCTGTGGGCCTACATTTTTCTTAACGAAAATAGTATAAATTGAGAGCAATTTTGGAACATCGGTACAGATTCCGCGCCTGACGCCCGCCCGTGACGGACGTGCCGCTCCCCGCCGCTCGTCCGCTATCAGTGTGCGTTCGCTCTGTCCCGCTCTCGCCCTGACGTCATCAGTGGTCGTTGACTACTACACCCGATCCGAAGCCGCCTTTTTCAAGGCAGTGGACGACATCTGTTTCTTTTGCAAATAGTTCGAAAAACGTAGTGCCCCTTCAGGGAAAATCCACAGTTTCGTGGTACTTGGTGGGAAACCTCACGATGCCAACGAAACCAAGTGGTGTGGACCCGACACACCTACCAAGCCCCTTCAGGACTTAGGTAAAGTCGGAAGGGCGTTGGACCCGCGGCCTTGGGGGGCCTCCTAGTCGCGACCAACCGCTTAACCCCGCTCTTTTTCAGCTACACACCTAGAGCTGGTTGGGTGTGTCTACCCCTTCACTCTAGACCCAGTTAGGGCCCGGTTCGCACAATAAGATTGGCGACCGGTTACAAGCTTAGGGCTCACCAATAGGTACTCACCTCCCAGTCTATACCCGACTGGGAGGGTTACACATCCCCGGGCCCGTCCACCCGGGGAGCTAGAAATAGGTCCCCTCGAGGGAAAACCACCATTTCCCACTAGGAATTCCCATTATGATGACGGACGCCGTTATTGTAGCGTTCGTCAGGGAAGTCCTCTTAAAGGACCCCGACTTTCTTGCCAAGTATGGCAAGAAATTCACGGAGATGCAACATGCATCTCCAGCCATCGAGTCGAGTGTTGCTGATTTCAGCGACGCTTTAGAAAGTCCCCTTTCTCCCCCGTTTGCAGAAAGACAAGCTACCTCAAGTTGGGTACCGAAACCGGTACCACTTGTCGCCGCTGTCTCTGCTATCAAACCGGCCTTTGTTGCCGCCGCCAAATCTCCTATTGTCTCAAAGACAATAAACAATGCGGCTCCCGCCCCCGTCTCTTCTAAGAAACCGGCATTTGTCGATTCCGCCGCGGCTCCTGCCCAAGTCCCTTCCAAGAAATCGGCCTTTGTTGCCGCCGCCGCTAAACCCTCTATTATCCCAAGCACAATAGACGCCTCGGCTTCCGCCCCTGTTCCCACTAACTCTAATGACCCGATAGACATGGACACATCAGTGCCATGCTCGAACCCGCCATCTGACTCAGAAGGCAGCTCTTCCGATGCCTCTTCTTCTGAGGATGACTTTCAGCTAGTCACCTCAGGAGGAAAGAGGAAGAAGAAAGCCAAATCGTCCCAGGCCAACAAGGCCAAGAAGTCCGTAGCGTCTTCAAAGACCTCCACCCCCTCCACCTCCACTGCCCCAGCAGCACAGGCAAGACGGCCGGCTAGTCCCAATGCCCCTGCTTCTGCTTCCCAAAAGAAGCAACGCCCCCCACCGCCTGTGTACATTCAGGACAAGTCGAAATGGACCGATGTCTCAAAGATGTGTGTTGATCGCAAGATCAACTACACCAATGCGAAAGCTTGCCAAGATGGAATCAAAGTTGCTGTCCCGACAGCTAACGATTACCGGGAGCTAACCCGCGCCCTGCGTGAAAGGAACATTTCCTTTCACACTTATACCCTTCCGGAGGACACGCCCACCCGAGTAGTGATAAGACGTATCCCAAAGGAGATCTCTACTGACGACGTCAAAGAGGATCTCCTTGCACAGTCCATCCCAGTGTCCGCCGTCCATCGCTTGCACAAAGCAAGGGGAGGAGAACTCTACGACATGGTGCTGGTTGTGTGCGACCCCACCGAGGGCCACCACCCGATTTTTAAAATAAAATCGGTCTGCAACCTATCTGGCATCCAAATCGAGAAGCCTTTCCGCCCGACAGTAGTTGGCCAGTGTCACCGCTGCCAACTATATGGGCACTCACAGCGTAACTGTTACGCGAAACCCAGATGCGTTAAGTGTTTGGATGAGCACAGTACCAGCGAGTGCCCCCGCCCCAAAGACCACTCACAGTGCGCAGAGCCTCCCAGCTGCGTACTATGCGGTCAAACCGGTCACCCGGCAAACTACCGTGGGTGCCCCAAAGCCCCCAAGATTTCCCCCAAACTGGCAAAGCGTGCCAACGCCCGCCAGCTACGTGAGTCAGGCCCAGAGAGAATTCCCTCCTCTCAGTTGCCCGACCGGCTAGCTCCACAGAGGCCCTCTCCGTGGAACCAGCTCAACCACCAAAAGGCATTCCCAGCTTTGGTGGCCTCCCCCGCCCAGCCCATCCCAGCGCTAATGGCTAAGCCCATCCCAGCGCCGACACCCGCGCCTGCGTCCGCAGCTGTCACAGTTGCTTCCCAGTCTGCGCCACAGCGCACTGCTGCTCACCAACCTGCGCCTCAGAGCGGTGTTGCTGCTGCAACAGTGCGAGCGCGTCCCATCCCCACAACCAACACGGTCAAGAACCCTGGTGTAGGCCCCACAATCCTGGAGGCTTACAGCTTGTTCATGACCCGTGCTGCGAGGGCAATGTCCGACGAGTTGAATGCGACCAGAGGAAACGATGGTCAATTAAAACTCTCCACCAGAAAGGCGCATGAGATATTCACCGCCTATAAGTCCATTACGGATGCTCTGGACGCCATGGATGCAATTGATGACTAATCAATGGATAAGTCACGCATCAACACCACCAGGCCCAGATCACTCAAACTAGGGTTTTTCAATGCCAATGGCATTAGTAACCAGCGCGATGAAATCGCCAAATTACTCCGCGATCATCAGCTAGACATCCTCCTCATACAGGAAACATTCCTAAAACCCCACCGCAGCGACCCTAAAATTGCCAACTACCGCATAGTTCGCAACGATAGGTCGCGTTGTCACGGCGGTGGCACTCTCATTTATTATAAAAAGGAGCTGTACTGCATTCCCTTGATCTCTCCCACACCTCGCTCTCTGCTCGAATACTCAGCCTGTCGGCTAGGCATGACTGGTCATCAACCGATCACCATCATCTCCGCCTACTACCCGCCGCCCTCGATCTCGTCTCCCACGCCTGACGACCCAAATGCACTCGCTAGTGACTTCACCACCCTCTTTGGCTTGAGTGACTCCGTTATTTTAGCGGGTGACCTCAACGCCAAGCATCCCGCGTGGAATTGCAGCACTGCAAATGCCAGAGGCAGGGTAGTGTACAACCTAGGGGAAACCCTAAACTATGACGTCATCGCTCCGATGACTCCCACTCACTTTCCTCATGATCCCAATCAGAATCCTGATGTCCTCGATGTGGCGTTGCTGAAGAATGTAAACCTCCGTTTGCAATCTATAGAAACGCTACACGAGCTCAATTCTGACCACCGTCCAGTGATCATGCATCTAGGCTCCCGCTCGGGGCAGCTCGATCCCGACCAGCCCCCCCCGTCTCAAGTGATCACCGACTGGAGGAAAGTAAGCGAAAGACTGAAATCCACCAAGTCGCCTCACCTAGACACCATCCCCGATCATATTGTCTCAGTCGCTGACACGACGGCGGCGATCGACTCGCTTACGGATCACGTACAACTCGTCCTGAACGAATGTTCAAGGGAGATTCCAGTGGTGGAAGACCACCGCTGGAAGCTCCCGGACGATGTTCGGAGTCTGATAACCGAGAAGAACGCAGCCATCCGTGCGTATAGTTCTTTTCCCTGCGATGCGAACAAAGCTCACATGCGTAACTTGCAGCGTGCTGTGAGGAAACGCACTTCTGAGCTGCGTTCTGCGCGATGGGACAAGACGCTAAGCGAACTCGAGCCCACCCACCTCGCCTTTTGGCAACTTCAGAGGAAGTTACGGTCCAAAGAAGAGGCCACAATGCCCCCTCTCATCCGCCCAGACAAGAGTGTCGCTTTCGACAACTCTGACAAAGCGGAATGTCTGGCCGACAGCCTAGAGTCCCAATGCTCTCCCAGCTCACAACCGGTAGACAAAGCTCACCTCGATATGGTGGATGCCGAAGTCGAACGTAGAGCTTCCCTCCCACCAGTCGAAGATCCTGATGGTCCTCTCCCCCCCATCACTCCCGAAGAGGTGGAGGATATCATCAAAAGGCTTCAGCCTAGGAAAGCCCCTGGCTCCGACGGCATCACTAACAGGGTATTCAAACTCTTCCCCGCTCAACTCATAGTGCTAATGACTGCCATCTTCAATGGCGCATTAAGCAATAACATGTTCCCCCAAGCATGGAAACAGGCCACTGTTATCGGTATCCCCAAACCAGGCAAGCCCAAGTCTGATCCCGCCAGTTACCGTCCCATCAGTTTACTCAACGTTCTCGGTAAGATATATGAGAGGCTTATTTATAAGCGACTCAAAGACTTTGCCGAAGCAAAGAGTCTTATCCCTGACGAGCAATTTGGCTTTCGAACCGAACACTCGTGCATCCAACAAGTCCATCGTAGAACACTTAAGCGCTGGCTTCCAGCGTGGCTCGATGACGGGCGTGTAGCGGCATCAAGGCCGCCACAAGAAAAACCTACGTAGCAAATCTACATCGCAACAAAAAGCACCGCGACGCCATCTATCCGATTAGCAGCGAACTACAACGTTGAAATCCTGCATCGCGCAAGCAGAGTTTACCGTGCGATTTGAACATATACATCAGCCCGAATATCAACTATCGGGCAGTAGCCCGCCAGGCACAACAGCCGCCTGGTCGGAGGATCCTCCTTTTCAATTGAGGTGTGTGGGACTTTACTCTCTGTTCCGCATACCTCTAAACTGGTGACCCTCGACATTGAACGTCAGCGCAGCCTTCGTGCAACTACTTCAGCGTGACGTCATCATCACTTCTCCTCATCGTGACCTCAAGCTCTCGAGCAGCGAGTCATACAGCCAGCCAGTACCCACGGCTTCTACGGATATCCTGACCACCAGCATGCAGCAGCCGCGCATTCCTGTTCAGCATCCTCAGCCTCTATCTTCACCCCGACTCACTGGGGCATCGCATACAGTTCCGACTCACTGTGAACTCTGCGACTACCGGTTCCGACTCACTGGAGCCAACAGCAGCAGCACTCCGACTCACTGGAGCCTGCAGCATCATCCCGACTCACTGGGATCCCATCACCCCGACTCACTGGGGCATCGCATATAGTTCCGACTCACCGAGAACTCTGCGACATCCGGTTCCGACTCACTGGAGCCTGCAGCATCATCCCGACTCACTGGGATATCTCATCACCCCGACTCACTGGGGCACCGCATATAGTTCCGACTCACCGAGAACTCTGCGACTTCCGATTCCGACTCACTGGAATCAACCTTCAACTGGCTTGGCAAGCATCTCAAGATGCATGGACGACTCATCCACTATCGACCTCCGGTCTCCGGAGGGGAGTGATGTAGCGGCATCAAGGCCGCCACAAGAAAAACCTACGTAGCAAATCTACATCGCAACAAAAAGCACCGCGACGCCATCTATCCGATTAGCAGCGAACTACAACGTTGAAATCCTGCATCGCGCAAGCAGAGTTTACCGTGCGATTTGAACATATACATCAGCCCGAATATCAACTATCGGGCAGTAGCCCGCCAGGCACAACAGCCGCCTGGTCGGAGGATCCTCCTTTTCAATTGAGGTGTGTGGGACTTTACTCTCAGTTCCGCATACCTCTAAAGGCGCCTTGTTCTTTGACATAGCGAAAGCATTTGACAAAGTCTGGCACAATGGCTTAATTTACAAGCTATACCAACTCGGCGTGCCGGACCGCCTCGTGCTTATCTTGCGAGATTTTCTGTCAAACCGCACCTTTCGCTATCGAGTCGAGGGTGCACTCTCGTCCCCTCACCCCATCCGAGCAGGAGTCCCTCAGGGCTCAGTGCTATCCCCCCTGATCTTTACGCTGTTTACCAGCGATATCCCCAAAAGTATCAAGGCTCAGTTGGCCCTTTTCGCTGACGACACGGCCATGTACTATACCGGTCGCGACCCTGACTCTATCGCCCGCACTCTCCAGACTTACGCAAACATCTTGGGCAGATGGTTCAAAAAGTGGAGAATTGAGGTGAACCCCGATAAGAGTCAAGCGGTTCTGTTTTCGAAACCGCGGCATAAGCCCCCCTCACCCCGTCCTATCACCATGTATGGCAAGTCGATTCCTTGGGAAAAGCAAGCCAAATACTTGGGGGTCATCCTGGACAGACACCTCACCTTCGCGGAGCACATAAGGCAGGCCCGTTCACGCGCCGCCTTCGCCCAGGGTAGGCTTCACTTTATCACGACCGCCCGCAGCAAATTGTCACTCAAGTGCAAATTGCGACTCTTCACTGCGGTCATCCGACCCATCATGACGTACGCTTGCGCTGTCTTCGCACACGCAAAGCCTCGTCACCTTCATAGGATGCAGACGCTCCAAAATCGTTTCCTCCGTAAGATCACGGGAGCCCCCTACTATGTCCGCAATGAGACTCTCCACGTAGATCTCAAATTGCCCACCATACAGCAGTTCATGAAACGCATTACAAAGCGTTTCTTCGATACTGCTGTCAAACACCACAACCCCCTTATCGCATCGTCCGCCCGATACGAACCCTCCCGCATCTCAAAAATCCGCCGTCCGAGGCACACCTTAACCACCCCAGATGACTCTACCACTCTCTTACAAGAAAGTCGTAAAGAAACAAGCACAATCAAAACAAGACCGTCGTCCTTCCGACCTCGCCGCCGAGGCCCGTCGCGATCTTCTCTTCAATGTCCACCCCGACCCTTGCTCGAGCCAGCCCGCGCCGCTGAGCCTGTAGCTTTAAATTCGCCCCTAAATAATCAATGTTCGATCCAGCCCGTCCCTAGCTGTCCTCCCCCCAGCGATGCCCTAAGCCGAGGTCCGTACCCCACAGGGGGTGCCCTTAGCGTGTAATCGCTTAGCTTGTAAGTTTTTAAATAAGCCCTGGCTGGAGGCTTTAATATTATATTAAGGCCACCACAGGAAAGTCCGGTTAAGCAGTCGACAACCTCCTAGGTTGACCTGCGAGAGGCCACACACAAAAAAAAAAAAAAAAAAAAGAACATCGGTACAGTTGGCGGGCACACATAGGAAGAAGAACATCTCAAGAATAAAGAAGATCTCTCAAGAATTCTCTCCGGCTTTCATTTCTCACCAACCCCAGCAACAAATGTGCCTAGCCCGCACACTCCTCCTTTTTTTGAAGTCGGTTAAAAACAGCTATTCAATGAAAAAAATGTTGAAATTAACGAACTCATATAACAGTATTGTCTGACAAGGCTAAACTTTTGTAGCTACTAAAGCAATAAAAAAGCCACACAAAGGAAAACATTGAATCATCTCACTAAAATAAAAACCGGCTAAATGCGAGTTGGTCTCTCACACGAAGGGTTCCGTACCATAAACCGAAAAAACAAGTTTCTTGTGTGGTGTCAATAAATAATAAAAAGTAAAGGGGACTCCCCTTAAATTTTATTATTTATTGTTATAGTGACAATAGAAAAACACATTCCGTAAAAATTTCAACTGTCTATCTGTTACGGTTCTTGAGATACAGACCGCTGACAGACAGAAGGACGGACGGACGGACGGACAGCGGAGGCTTAGTTATAAGGTTCCGTTGGTTACCCTTTGATTACGGAACCCTAAAACGGATAGTAACTGGCAACAACTTTTCAATACGATAAAATAAATCAGAAATTATTGAGCACGCGACAGTCTTGTTCTTCACACTCGATATAACACCACCCATACCGAACTTTGGCCATTCGACATCGGCTAACTTAACGAAATATGTTTTTCTTACAGGAAAACATGTATTATTAAACTTTGAAGCTATGAGAATAAGAGAAAGTACCTTCGGAGTTTTTATCTATTGAAATTATATTCATCCCTTTTACATATCAACTTAGCGTCAGTTTCTCGAACAAAAATTGCCAGCCACCAGCGAATGTAAACTATAGTTGATTATACATTCAACTAATTGCTGATTTTAGTAATCTCGAGAATAATATCAGCTGTTTCACTCATTTTCATTGGCTAAATATTGCTTTTTGTATGAAACAGCTGATATTTTTCTTGAGATTTCGGGGTTTTCCCAAAGTAAAAGTTGCTTATAATAATGTGTACTTTCACTGCCTAAGAGGTTGCTGGTGTTTTACAGATAACCCTGTATATCGCAATCGGATTGTATAAATCGCCGTTTCCAAAAACAGGGCCGTTTTTTGTTAACGGTTAGTTGGATTGTCATTGCGAGACGTTCTACAATATGGCGGCTCACGTTTAGCCTCATTGTACTTATTCCACAATGTAGGGATAGGTGTAGAGATGTAGGAGTAGGGTTAGGTTAGGTTAGGTTACTTTTCCTGCGGAGCATGGCCCTATACGGGGCCCCCATCTGGTCGGACTCCCTCAACAGGAGGGAGAACGCTACTATGATGCGGAGGCCCCAAAGGGCCATTGCACTGCGGGTGGCGAGGGCCTATCGCTCGGTGGGCTTTTCGGCGGCGTGCGCTCTGGCGGGCACCCCTCCTTGGGAGCTGGAGGCGTGGGTGCTCGCCAGAGTGTACGAGTGGACGGCGCGGCGAAGGGCCCTCGGCGAGCGCCCCGTCGCGGAGGAGCGGGAGGCCGTGCGGCGGGAGGCGAGGGACGCCATCATCGTCCATTGGACAGAGGACCTCGCCTCCGCCACCTTTGGCCGCCGTACATTGGACGCGCTCGGTCCGGTCCTACGAGACTGGCTCGAGCGCTCCCACGGGTTCCTCTCATTCCGTCTGGTGCAGGTGTTGTCAGGCCACGGCTGTTTCGGCAAGCACCTGCACCGGATCGGGAGGGAGGAGACCCCGGCGTGCCACGACTGCGGCGCGGCGGAGGACACGGCTCAGCACACCCTCGAGGTGTGCCCGGCTTGGTCTGAGCTGCGCCGCAGTCTAACAGCGGAGATCAGACAGGACCTCTCGCTTCCCGGCGTGGTCAACGCCATGCTGGAGAGTGAGGGGTCCTGGGCAGCTGTCGCCTCTTTTTGCGAGGATGTCATCTCGCAAAAGGAGGCGGCGGAGCGCGCGCGGGAGGACGACCCTCTCGCTGCGCCGCTCCGCAGGCGCAGAAGAGGTCGGAGAAGACGCCGTCTTCTCCCTCCTCATGGTGGTGATGGGCGGGCGATAGGCGCGGGGGCGCCTCCGCCCGCATTGCACTCCACACCACCCTCGCCGGTCATTCCCAGCCCTCCCCCTGAACGGGGAGGACTTGAGGGGCCCGCCGCTTTAGGCGGGTTGTCGTCGGAGGAGGACTGGACGCTAAGGCTGCGCCGATCTCCCAGTCCTCTTCCACTCGGACGACGCGGGAATAACGCTGGGTCGTTTTAGTGGGTATACCGGGTCAGCCCGGGGAGTCCCACATACCCCTCCCGTTCCCCCGACGGGAGGGTATGCGTAATGCATTTTTTCCCAGTTTAAAAAAAAAAAAAAAAAAAAAGGTTAGGTTACTTTAAACCCTTTACATAGAAATAGGAGCCCCGCGAAGTGGGGCTCCGTCAACCGCTCCTTCACAAATTTGTCAAAGAGGCGGATAATAACCCGTTCTATTACATTACGGCTAGCTATATTACATTATGGCTAGCCGTGTTGAATGACGTATGGCACCGAATACTTTCCGGCGGTTTTTTTATTCAGCCACATTCACATTCAGCCAAAACGGCCCTGTTTTTGTTAACAGCTAGCCGTAATGTAATACGGCGATTATACAATCCGACTCCGACATATATCTATATGCTAATATATATAAAGCTGAAGAGTTTGTTTGTTTGTTTACTTGAACGCGCTAATCTCAGGAAATACTGATCCGATTTGAAAAAATATTTTAGTGTTAGACAGCCCATATATATAGCCTATACCCTTAGGCTATATATCATCACGATAAGACCAATAGGAGCGGAGCAGACGAAGTTGCGCGGCTCAACTAGTCTTAATAATAAAATTCTTCCGTAAATTATGACTGACTAACAGACAACGCACAGCTGAAACTACTAGTCGTAGAAAGCAAGCACTAAGAGGATTTTCCTAAATTTCTGCGGGAACAAGAAAATCTGTATACGCGCGTACGAAGGCGCGGGAAAAGCTAGTTAATATTATTTATTTATTTAAACTTCATGTACAATGGTTTTACATAGGCGGACTTAATGCAACGGGGCATTTTCTACCACATTCGCTAACACAGCATCGGGCTACCATTAAATCAATATTTTCTCTCTTCCATATTTTTTACTCTGCATCACCCAAAAGTTGACCGGTAAAAAATGCCTAAGGCAAGTCCTGCTTTGTACTTTTCTGTGCATAAAGTATTCAATAAATAAATTAGAAAAGAAATTAACCTTTTATAATCACAATGATCTTTATCTTTTAGAAAAGTTTTTTCTAAAAGATAATTTCTTAACGAATTCTCTTTCGACAATTGTTTTTGACGCCATCTCTTCATATCCAACCTCAGAGAAAACTTTTCAACACAAAGTACTAAACCAACTCAGTTGGTTCCTAGGTATTTCTAACTGATCTAACATTCAACTAATCCGAATGTGTTTCCCTAAGGATAGTTTCGCAACACAACAGTTCAGTAGAGTCTGTTCACAACTTTGAACTGGTGCATAACTTTACAAAACCGTGTTGCTATACGGATGTGAGATGTGGAAGGTCACTAAGGACATTTCGCACAAACTCCAGGTCGTTATCAATCGATTTCTTCGTCGTATCCTCGGTGTTTACTGGCCCGAGAAAATCTCCAACCAAGATCTGTGGGAACGCTGCGGTGAGACTCCGATCGACCAGTAGATCAAATGCCGCAAGTGGAACTGGATCGGCCACACGCTCCGAATTGATCCTGAACACATATCGAGGCAAGCCCTAGACTGGAATCCCCAAGGAAAGCGTAAATGTGGTCGCCCCAGGCAGACCTGGCGCCGGACGATCATTGCTGAAGGGAGACAATTAGGAAAGACCTGGAGCGAAATTAATCGCGAAGCTCAAGACCGTTCGGGATGGCGGCGCACTGTGGACGCCCTCTGCCCCATCTTGGGGACACAGGAATTTGAGTCAAGTAAGTTATAACTTTACATACAACACAATAGATAATATATATTCCTATATTATAAGGGATTTCCAGAAGTGCGTGGTCTTTTTAAGGATGATGTCGGGTAGTTGAAATACATCATCTGCCTAGCCTTTTCCCAACTATTATTGGGGTCGGCTTCCAGTCAAACCAGATTCAGCTGAATACCAGTATTTCACGTGGAGAGACTTCCACAACCCATTGACTGAGTAACACGGTATTTCTTTGCAAGACTGGAGTCAGATTTATTGGCTTCTGACAATCCGTAACGACTGCCAAAGATCTACAAATGACAGCCGGGATGGCTTAACGTGCTTTCCGATTGACAGAATGAGCTCAGTATATTAAAATCACAGACCAACCTTGGTAAGCGTTGCTTAACCTTGAAGATCGATCTGTGAGGCTGTATTATTTAATTAAGTAATTGATATACAATTAAGGAAAAAGAAGCAAAACCAACAACCAACAAAACTAAAAAGTTAGGAAGAAACGACTTTTCGAGTAATTTGTTACAGTTGCTGGCATTTGCTTTAGTTCAATCGCAGGTATGATGTCACAACTGCATCAGACTGCTTAAAAAGTTTTTTTTACTTTTAGTCGTGTTTTGTGGTTGATTCTTTGAGTTCCGTACCTCAAAATAAAAGAAACGGAACCCTTATGGGATCACTTTGTTGTCCGTCCGTCCTTCCGTTTGTCGGTCAAGACCATTGTATCTCGGGAACGCCCACCACATTAGCACATTTCAACTTGATACCTCCATAGGTATCAAGTTGAAATTTAATACTTAGGTCCCTTGAAGCTGGAAAAAATTAAACTTCTATGTTAACGTTAAAAAAACCAGCAAAGTGCGAGTCGGACTCGCACACAAAGGGTTCCGTAATAAAGCCTCATTTTTTATTATTTGTTATTATAGCGGCAACAGAACTACCCAATCTGTGAAAATTTCAACTGTCTACCTATTACAGTTCTTGAGATACAGCCCTCTGACAGACAGACAGACAGACGGACGGACTCAAGGGAATAAAATTGATAGAGTAATTAGTACGGAAATTTGATGAGTAATACCGTCTTATACTACAAGTATAGGGAAAAATCTGAAAACTATACATTTTAATAAATCATAAAAAAATATAGTCAGTATAGTAAGTAATATGACAAATTTGTACGGATCCCTTCGTGGGCGAGTCTGACTCGCACTTGTCCGGTTTTATTTTTTATGACAACAGATGTCATTGCCTGTTTGCATGTTTCGGTGAAAGAATTTTCATGATTGCGTCTGAAATTTACTCACACAGTATTACCTCTTTATAATATAAAATTAGAAAAAAAAATCCAACAATTCCAAAACAAATTCATACAAAAATTAAAATTAATCCCACCTGCCACACTGTCATAATTTGTCCTCTTCATTAAACTTTGTTTGCACAGCATTGTTGAATCTTTCACGTTGTTTATTTTCGTTTTAATCCCCTTTCACCCCTACCCTTATTTGTATCAAAGGGTCCTCAATACCTCATATACTTTTAATCCTTTGGCGGCTTTCCCCGTTACCATTAGGGCAGATCTGTGATATAGAAGAAAGGTATTGCAGCAGTAATTAATATTTTATGTGGCACTTTCGGTGGCCGAATGTGTTAATTATAGATTGTTCGGATTTAATCTGGTCGAGGATTAGATTACAGCTGGGCTGTCTGTGGGATTCGTCGGGGGGAGAGGTAGAACCGACTATGTCTGAGTGACTGCGGTTATGTAGTAAGAATGCACACAAACTGGACTAGTTTTTTGCAGTTTTTTACCAAGCTGAAAAAGAATTAAATTGAATTATCAATACTCTCAGTCTCTAGATATTTATATTTGTACCAATCTGTACCTATATATAAAGCTGAAGAGTTCGTTTGTTTGTTTACTTGAACGTGCTAATCTCAGGAACTAATGGTCTGATTTGAAAAATTCTTTCAATGTTAGATAGCCCATTTATCGAGGAAGGCTATAGGCTATACAGGTATCATCACGCACATTAGGAGCGGAGCAGTAATGAAAATTTTGACGCAAACGAAGTTGCGCGGGTCAACTAGTAGTATATAAAATGAATAAATAAATAACTGCAATGTACTTTTTTATACGTAATCTAACTGTCAGACCAAACAAAATTTGTTTTTTTTTATCCAGAGAAATCTCTATTAAAAAACTGGTCATTTTTGGTCTAATTTGTTGAATTACTTTAAAACTATTTAATATAAAATTATGAAAAAAATATTATTAAAACTCTCACAGTAAGCCTTTTTATTTGTTATCACAAGATACAGTTGAAAAATCTTTTTTTTAATTTTCTAGCTGACCCCCAAAAGTGACTAACTAAGTTAATTTCAACCGAATCGGCTCCGTACATCCAGAGATAACTGGCTGTGACAGACGGACAGACAGACACCCGAGTAATCCTATGAGGGTTCCGTTTTTTACGGATGTTTGAAACCCTACAAATAGTCAAACAGGTACATATCTGCCTCTTCCCGATTTTTTCAATATCCCTGTGGTGCACATTAGCGAAAGCAAGGTGAAACGGAAGCCATCGTCCGTTTCACTCGATATAATTATCTACAAACTCGTATTCTCGGCGTGCGTTATACCTAGCACCCTTTTTTGGTGGAGGTTGCCACTGGACTGGAATAATTACGATAGTAGCCTAGGGCGACTTTCATGAGTAACGTCCCCCAATTTTAAAAGCGCTCGGTTCCGTCAACGTACCTACCACAATCAATTTATTGACATCGGTCGCTCGGTCAATGACACGTAGGTACATTATGTACGTTATATGGCTAGGCTACGCCACTGAAAATCAGTGTGAGGTAGCAATACCATTAACACCATATTTGAGACCCTTTTGGCATAAAAATGTAACGTTATTTCTTTGTAAAATTAAGGCTTAATTTTGTACCAAATAACGAAACGCAATTTTATTTCTTTCTGTACGTTTTCCAATGTGAACGTACCCGTAATGTGAGCAACAAAACAATTTTTAATTTTGTTAAGTCGTTCTAGTTGTGCATGCAATTTTCGTATTCTGTAAATTAGACCGTTAACCTCTTATGAAAATAACAAGTTCGCTTTTGAGTGGACGAAAACATGCTCGTTTTGTTCTTCACAGCATAATAATATCGTAAAATTCTGTATGAATACTGGATAGCAGTATTTTATCGAAGCAATATTTTTAGTGTAAGCGGTTACTACTTCCATTTCTTGTTAAATCTTTTGCATTTTACAAACGTACGTACGTAACTTGGAAACCTTTTTTCAAACGGAATTAAATCGTGGTAAAAATGATAATTAAATCACACATTTGTATTGATACGTACACTCGAAGTAATCAGCGGGTCCAAAAAGGCCACTTTCTCTCAATCATAATATTAACCACTGAACAATATGTCAAATATCATTTTCATCTTTATCGCTAACGCATTAGGTTCAAGGTTAATTGGGAAAATTTTACAGTGACGATTAGCGTGATGTGCTTTATGATTCTGCTCGAGTGGCCTTTTTAGACCCACAGGTAGGTGCTCTATTAATTTCATTGCGCACAAAAGAAATAGGAATGGAGAAGAAACGAATAAAAGCTTTTCCATTCTACGATTTCCATTCGATAAGTACAGTACCTGGGTCATTCTACTTTTCGAGGGACAATGTTTGTGAAGACCGAAAAACATGGTGGCCAATTAATGTAGTTAGTGATCAGAGTGATCAGCAATTTTAAGAATGATTGGACACTTCATGAAATCATGGCCATCTCAATTCTAACCTCAGCCTTATCATGAAATGACCAATTCTACAATAAGGCTTCGATGTATGATTAAATTCATAGATTTGCTCGTAATTTATACGACAGATGGTTCATCACGATCATGAGCGTGTATTTTATGCATTGAAAAGCTACAACAAAAGCCATTGAGATAAAAAAAAATCATTTTTACATAATTTATAGGTATGTTATATTTTTCAGAAATTAAAAAAAATATATTTTAATGCGTTTAAAAGTGAATAACCAAATAATAATTGAACACTATTACTTTCACTCAGGGGCAGTTTTTTGTCCATCGAAAAGAAGAATGGCCCTCCTAACCTCCCACAACAAAGACCAGAGATTACGCAAAATCTCTTCCATTAGCAATTAATCCTTATAAGATGATACTTTCCGACTCCGACGTTTTTATAACGCTTTTAATATTATTTTTATCTCTTTGGTAGTCCATTTTCAATTTTAATTTTATTAATGTGAACGTGAATTCTTTTCATTATTCAGGCATTAGTATTTAAGTCGATTTCCTTTAAGTTAGTTTTCAATGGATTTTCTCGCTTTCTGTTTTTCCTTTTTTTGTTTTAGAGACTTACTGCACATTACTGCTGTGGGTTGCACGCTACTGATATTTTAATAAAACTGTACGTTTTTGCTATTACGTTTGTTAGTTTTTTTAGTACTAAATCGTTACCAATGAAGACTATCGCGTTTGAATTCGCCGCTAGAGGCGCTAGTGTAGCGTGAGGTTTTAAATGTCAAATTTCACTGTTGGTCTGCTATTGACGCGAGTTTATTTGTGTACTTTTTTGTTTTGATTTTTGTAAATGTTTTTCTAAAATAGCCTAAATTTGTTCACATGCGCGTAATAACTTTAATGATCAAAAACCTTACTCGACAGTGGCGCCCACTAGTGAGTACAAAAACAGTAGCCTTCATTCTACTCATTTTTAGGCAACGATCGCATTCGCAGTCAACCCATTTCGCATGTCAGTCGCAATCTGCCAAAAATGTATTGAAACTCAAGTCGCTGGTTTGCAGACCGTTAGAGCGACGTTAGTTAGAGCTGTTACCAGAAAATAGCAGACTTCGTAAGATTCGATATTGACCTAGATTAGAGTCAAGAGCAAACCCACCACAAATAAAAAAAAAGGTGACTTATCTTGATTTTATTATAATTTCTCGGTATATTATGAAAAAATCGTTTTGCATATGATATATCCCATCCGAATTCAATAGTTTCCAATACATCCGTGTCTTATTTTGAAAAATTGTTACTTCTAAAAATAGTCTTACGGCGTTTGACATTTTCCAGTGACAGAGCTATCACCACGGTTATGAAAGCAGAAGCAAGCACAATATGAGTCCATGGATGGTAAAAACGTTTTAACTGATACAATCCAACCGAACGGCAGTTTAATCCGCGAGTTGCTGCGCGATAGCAAATTCATGTTACTGCGAGGTTGAAGGGGTGGAGTATTGCACCGCAAAAAGCGTACATTAAGATTAAATCGACCTTTGTAATAATTTCTTCTACCTAAGATATAGTAAGGCCTTCTATGGGCTAAAATGATTGCGTTTGCTTCATTTGAGGTTCAGTACAACTCAAAACTTCCTTAGATATCTCTATAGCCACACTACTTCGTTAAGTACATCTCAAACTAACCCTAACTCAAGTGAGGAGACGAAAGGCGATTTATGGAGATCTAGATTAGAACTATCCTCATTACAGTGCTATGCCAGTTTAGCTCCATATCAGAATGCCTTTATCGACGTAAGCACTTATTCCCCAGCCCCGAAGGGGGACGGACGGGTGGCTCGAATGATAATAGCCTGATTAAGAAAGGTCACGTCTTTCAGCCTCGTTTTGTTTTTCTCGGAGCAAAAAAAATAAAACAAACAAACAAAGAAAGGTTAGTGAAAAATTTGTGTCTGCGAAACTAAAGACCAGAAGTTTTTTGGTGCTGATTTGAAACTGTAAATAAAACGAGTTATTCTGGTCGGATACCCCGAATTTTATACCCTGGGGGATCAGTTTTATAATATAATATTTTCTATTCCAGTCTGATCCACCGTGCAGGGTAACACAAATAAAAATATTGTATACCGTAGTTATTTATTAACAGATTTTTGGGACGGTCAGCAACAAAATATACGTACAGGGTTTATTGAAATAGACATTTTCGTAATCCTTAGTGTAATGGAGACAAACAATTTTTTTACATGAACAACTGTTTTTCTCTTGACTATACCGCTCACTGTCAAAAAGGGTAAGGTGACTGGAATGACAAAGTTTATTGTGGATCAGAGAAGGAACTAAAAAAAACATACCTACATGTAAATAGCAAGGGAATCAGATCGGGGATCCGACCGGAATAACTCAGTAAACGTTTTTTGTATCTATTAATTTATGTATAAGATTGTTTTAAGTTTTTTGTGCTTATTTATGTATAGTTTTTTATGGGCTTCAGTTGCCTGAAATAAAGGATAAATAAAATAAAATGTAATACATGTACGTCTGATATTTTAATAGAACCTACACGATTCCTCTCCCAGATTAATAATTTCATACCCAGACCAGTTTAAATTACTTGCCTTACACAATCCTGTGGCCTGTCATGAAAAATAATTACGAATGAAAACGTGCCGAAAAAACATAATTAGTTAATTCGCGTTGAAAATCGGTCGGAACATGTCAGGAACAAAAACTGTTTTCAGTTTTTGGCTCGTTTGTACGAGGCCTTACCTACTTGCAACAATTTTTAGTTTAATGCAACAATTTTTTATTTAATGAACCGTTTACACGGATAATGAAAATTTATCAATTAAAAGTGTTGGAATTATTGTATTATATACAGTTGTTTGTTATCCCTAATAAAGTAAAATAAAAATAAGAAATACAGGTCGATTGTGACGTTATAAAATATTAAAAATTTACGGCAACGGCAGAACACGTCAATTTGTCGTAGTACATTAAACAATTTTAAACATTTTGGTATACATTAAAATTATGGACATTCTAAGTCAGACTGCTGGTTTAGTAAAATTCATTTTATGAAAACAATTATTATTATTATTATTCCTTTATTTCAGGCAACGCTGGCCCATACAAATACAATACACAACAAAACATTAAAATAAAAATAAACTGAAACATATTAAATATAAACTAAGACACACCCATTATAGCCCGTAGAGTCGGAACGAAACAGTTGCCAACAATTTTTGAGAAATAAGTTTTGTACCAAAACAAAACAGTTTTGTAAATACGGTAGGCACCAAATAAACTTCATATCATAATAATTTTGTAGGTATAACTCGCGTACATAAGAGCCTATGTAATGAAAAATGTTTAAGAGCTTATGTATTAGAATAGTTATAGTTTGATAGCTATGTAACAGAATGAAAAACATATTTTGCTGTCGTTTTCCCCCGAACACATAAGATTTTTTTTTTTTTTTTCTTTTAAAGTTTAGGGACTTTTATAACGCAACACATAAGATGTTCTTGGAGAAGTTATTTATTTGAATATATAGATAGGTAGGGCTACACATTTCCCCTACACATTCCTGGTAAACCCTTGAAAGGTATGGTTCTATCTGGTAAAATGGTAAATGTCAATGGTAAAGGAGGTACCCAGGTATTGAACATTTCACACATACCGACACAGGACAGTTAGTCAAAGGTAATAGGGTAGACAGCAAAAACCACCATTTACAGAAAGCTTCGTTTACTAAACATACAGAATATCTAGGTATTTAGACTTTAAATAGTAGGCACTAGAAACCTGGCACTGAGCTCTATTCAGATATGTACACATCTTTATGGTCAGAAGAGGCATAAAGCCACAATTTAGGAAAATGTAAAAACAGATTTTTTCCCATTCCGGGTTCTTGACCTTATAGTACTTCCACCCTTAGAGGGGTGGCTTCGAAAGTTGATACATCTGATCGTTGATGATACATCTACCCTATGACATATCCTATGGCTTTTAAGGCACAGTTTTTCAGGAATTTAACCCTAAATAGTAGACAAGTTCATATTTGTAAATAGATTCAATTGCAACAAGCCTATACATACAACAAGCATATAGAATAGACCTAGATGTAGCCAGAAATGTACTACAGTTATAGTTAAACTTAAAGTTAAAAATAAACTCAAGCAGTTAGCGATTTTTGGGCCTCGTTACGGTAAAGTAACATGGTTTGTTAGTAAACACATAGAAAATAGAAATTTGTAGTCACTGGCAGAAGAAATATAGAATTTTTAACTAGATAGCAAAATAATTGCGCAATTTTCCCTTAAACCGCTAGCTGCAGTGTTATCAGAATTCCTGCATCTTATTTATCCCTGGTAAGCATACATCCCTCACCCCAATCTACCCCGAAGACAGCAAGTAAATAGTAAGAAAGAAGAACGTTGCACGCGTGGTACGGAGAACCTCGGTACCCCCGGTACAGGACGTCAGCGTGGCTGGACGCAGTCGGGTGGTCACAGTTCACGTTCACACACCCCCGTTCACACGTACACCTAATATTTCTTCACTAGTTAAGCCGCGCAACTTCGTCTGCTCCGCTCCTATTGATCTCAGCGTGATGATATATAGCCTATAGCCTTCCTCGATAAATGGACCATCTTACACTGAACGATTTTTTTTTTCAAATCGGACTAGTAGTTCCTGAGATTAGCGCGTTCATGCAAACAAACAAACTCTTCAGCTTTATTAGTATAGATAGATATCCAAACAATAAATTATGAACCATTTTTCATTACTAGAGAACGTAAAGGATCACAACAGAAGTTGATTCAGGACAGTTTTATGTACGTGGGTCGGTGGAGCTTGTGACTAAATAATAACAGCCGCACAGGTCGATCTTGAAGGTTAAGCAACGCTGGCCAAGGTTGGTCTGTGGATGGGTGACCATCTTAACATACCGAGTTTCCTTCGTGCCTCGGAAAGCACGTTAAGCCGTTGGTCCCGGCTGTCATTTGTAGATCTTTGGCAGTCATTACGGTTTGTCAGAAGCCAGTAAATCTGACTCCAGTTTTGCCACGATGTACCGTGTTACCCAGTTAAAGGGTTGTGGAGGTCTGGCAGGCAGCCGCTCTATGTAAAACACTGGTATTCAGCTGAATCCGGTTTGACTGGAAACCGACCCCAATGTTGTTGGGAAAAAGCTAGGCAGATGATGAGGATGAATAAATGTACGTGGGTCAATGACCGTTAGTGCACATTTATCTGGCGCCTACCTTAGTGAGCGCAATGTACGTGGGTCAATGACCGTTAGTGCACATTTATCTGGCGCCTACCTTAGTGAGCGCAATGCCTAAGTTGAAATACATGTCTAGATATATATAAGACCAAGTTTGCCTCGAGGCCCCAAGTTGTTAACTTGTTAAACTTTAAATTGTTAAGAATTATTACTAAAGCTATACTTGTTGCTACTGAATATTAAAATTCAAATGTTTTATTGCAATTTCTATGGAATATTATGTGATCAAAATGTCACGTAAGTTAACATAGTCTTTGTTCCAAACTTTGTGATTTCTAGCAACTAATGCAATTAAAACAAATTAATGCTCTATTTTGTATAATGATTCTGCAGATTTTCAGACTAATCAATCGATCACTACGCATAAACTTGGTTTTTAGGGTTCCGTACCCAAAGGATATCCAACGGAACCCTATTATTAAGCCTCCGCTGTCCGTCCGTCCGTCCTTCCGTCCGTCCATCCGTCTGTCTGTCAGTCAGCGGGCTGAATCTCAAGAACGGTAATAGGTAGGCAGTTGAAATTTTCACAGATTGTGTATATCTATTGCCGCTATAACAACAAATTATAAAAATTGAGTTTTATGGTACGAAACCCTTCGTGTGGGGAGTCCGACTAGCAGTTGGCCGGTTTTTATTTAGAGCCTACGTATTGTGTAAAAGAGTGTCCGTGGAGTTTCTTCCACGTTCTTCTCCAAAGAGATTACGCTTTTGAACGTGCCACATATTTGTGTCTAACCAATTCCTTCACAAATAAAAACACTATACCTAAATTTAAAAAAATCTTTGAGTTCTAGTTTGTTTTTTTTTTTAGATAACGTGATTTGTACATAACTATGACACAGTTCCATGCCATACCACGCACATTATTAAAATAGCTGTGAACCCACTGTGTCAGGCTCCATTTCGGTCTGCAGCATTTAAACGAATCTTACATGAATGGCAACATATAACCCGTCTGCCTTCAAAGCAAGAGTGAACAGGCATCTTCTGGGCACGCTCGCTCCATCATAGACCTCATCTATCGCTTTCCATCAGGCGTGATTGTGGTCGCGAGCATGCCCATTACCAAAAAAATGGCATGACGGGAGCCATTCAAACCTAACTTCTGAGAAGGTCAAAGGAAGATTCAAAGTTTGTTTACGACTAAAGTCACATCCAACATCGAGAATACTAGGTCTGTAAACTCAGAAAGTAGAACCATCAATTTTAATACCAAGTGCCAAGAGCAGACCAAACAATCGTTCATATTGTCAGAGGCTACTGCATAGTGAATTCTTATTTAAGTTGCCATCTTTTGTACAAAGTTCGAGTATTCTTTTAGAAGTTGTGATACGTTTTTGGGAACTTTGACGGATATTTTCGGCCTATTGTGAGGCTTAAAAGATGGGCTCGAAAACAGACTGAACTAACAAAAAGTAAGGTGGTTTTCGTGCTTAAAAAGTATTCAAAATCAAATCTCTGATATTAATGTCAAAAACTCGTCAAAATGTAGGGAAACTAAAGAGGTTTTGACTTTTTGTGACAAATTACATTCTGTCTGCCTATTTTATATAGGTAAGTAATAACTGATAGATTTTCATTTGTCAAAAACAGGCATTACTTGTTACAGAGTATCACTAAATTATCTACATATCTGATCTAATTACAACCATCTCATTCAATTGAAAACTGAAGCCCACATCCCAAAACAAACATTAATTTCTAAACAGGCAGTGTACCTGTTCTGTATTGAACAGGCAATGTACCTGCTCTGTATTGAAAACGGATAAATGCGGGTAGATATGCCTGTGACGTCACACGTCAAACGTGACGTGTTTTGGCCCGGCGTGTATTTGATTCGATAGCAAATGCCAATCATAACCCTCCTTACCTGAAATTGTATTATGGGTAGGTAGACGCTCACCTTGCCCAATTGTATAGGCGTATCTAGTGAATATTACCTAATAGCTATGGCAATCATCATTACTATATCGGTTGAAGGATTTCCACTTCTGGGACATAGTGGATATATACCTAAGCGTCGCCACATAGACCGTACCTACTTCTCGCATCCAGCGGGCTTCAGACTTCACCAGTTCAAAGACAGACAGACATCCGCAGACTTCACCAGTTCAAAGACGCAACACTCCAAAATCTTTCTGTCCCATTGACTATACTTGTTCTGCGAGCTAGTGGTACATAGGCGGACTTAATGCAACAAGGCATTCTCTACCAGTCAACCTTTGGGTTAAAAAGAAACACACTGTGGTAGGTGTACAGCAAATAAATAAAATATAAAATAGAATATTTTTCGGAAAAAAGAAATATACAAAGAAATAACATATATAATACAAGTAAATGAATAAACGAAATATATATTACCAATAAAATACACATATATTCCACCACTAATACAAAAATTTGGCATTTCTTCAAGCTTCATTATTTTTTTCCACGAAACTATATTTTTCTATCTCTGTTGCGATCACGTAGAATAACTTCGAAGAAAGGAATTTGCTTTCGAGGAACGTCTTCTAATGAGGCCTTGGTTTCGATTGCATCATTTTTTTTTTAATTACCCAATAGGGAAGATGCAGATTTAATATTTATCAATATTTTGTGACTAAAATGTAAAAAAAGCATAAGAGAAGGGCCACTGCAACGTTCTTATTCCAGTTAATGTTGATTTTCTACAATAATTACAAATTTAAAGTAACGTGAAACAGAACGTGTTTTAATACACCAATTAGCGTCTGGTGACGTCACTCGTGTTAGTTTATAGTCAAAGATCCCAGGGCTTATAGACGTTACTTATTTCGCAGTATCAAAATATTTGAATAGAGTAGTGGCCAGTGTAATTTCAACGTACGAATAATAAGTATCTGCTAGCTCCATGCAATGGGCATTTTTTTTTTAGTGATGTATGTAGGTAGGTATGACATATTTCATAAGTCTATTAGGAGGCTGATAGTTTTGCAGTTTTCTTTTTATACTTAGTAAATAAACTATGTCCAAAAGATACTTGTGAATAGGATCTCAATTCTCAATGGAGATTGCGGTCAGATCTTACACTATTACAATGACTAATTCGGCTTTAAATTTTTACTAAATTACTAATTATTTAATAATATGTATTTTATAAAAATCGTGAAAATTATCTAGTCATTTTGTAGCTAGCATCTGATGATAATACTTACAAATTGGCGGTCGCGTCAACTCAAACTAGCAGGTAAGCGAATGTTCAAAGTACCTACATACTAACACTATTCTATTCCAAACATTTTGTTACTGAGAAAATGAGTAAGTTCTAGAAGCACTGCTGGGATCTTGCTCTACGACTTTGAATTATGACAGTTCTTGACCAGTGACCGACATGAGTGACGTCATCGTCCGTTTTGGCGCGAAAATTTAAACTGTCTATTTAAAAACGCAATTTTAGCAATAAACTAAAGCGTTTTCATATTTTATTTATGTGGCGGTCTATTCTAGACGGAGTTCTTTAAAATGAAAGCAAAAATAGAAATATCGCATATTCCCTATTGTAATCCTTGGGATCTTCAGAATTCATTTATTTTCAAACATCATTATCGACTATTTGAATTGGACTTAAGAAGCAGATCTAAAAATATTAAAACTAAAGATTTCTCCTTATTTCCCTTAAGGAACTTTAAAATCTATTTTTACTTTTGAAAAGTAGGATAAGAGTTTAAGTATTTAAGTCGGCAAGAAATATACATGAGCCATTTACTGGTATGAACTGACTATTTACTGGGGCTTGTAATGGGGCTTAGATAATTGTAATACGAACTCTCAGAACAGTTTTTCCAAAAAAATTCTTTAATTTACTTGTTCCCTAAGGTTCTTGTCTAAAAAGCAAGCAGCACAAGGGGGAGATGAAACTATTTAAACATTAAAAAAATTCTATAGCGGTGGATGGGAAAAGTGCACAACAGTGTTGCCACGATAAATTGAAATGTTTTTTTTTAACGTTGCCCTTCACTAGGATTTTCTCCTGCATCGTGGGTGCGTTCATAAACTTATAATCTCACAAACACAAACACCCAAACCCGGAACAACTATCTGTAGGCCACACAAATATTTGTCCGTGCGGGAATCGATCCCGCGACACGCAGCGCAGCAGCCAAATGCTCAACCACTTCGCATATTGTCGACCACAGCAAAAAGTCTAAAAATATTTAAACTCTAATTAAAAAACAATTTTTCACCACAACAAAAAAAAACATTTAAGGCTATTAACACACCATCATATCACCCCCGGGAACGTCAAAACTTCACAAAAAAACTGCGTTAAAATTTATCGCGGAATTTAATTACTAAAAATCTTTTAGCTAATACAATGGCGCACCCTAGCAGTATTTAATTATGACGTGGCATATTCGCGTCACGTTATGGAGTTTCATTAGGAAGGCAAACAGTTTTAAACGGCGCAGTGTGGCCGCACCCTAACGATAGCGTAGACAACTTCAGTATTTGTTTTGATAATTGCACTTTTATTCTGCCTGGGGAATTAACAAATGGTGCTGGTGGTATTTTGTGCTATGGCAAGACTATTCTGTCTTCTTAAAGCTATAATTTTACTATTTATAGGCGCGCGTTTGACTACCATCTCACTTGATGGTAAGAGATGATGTGGTCGGAGTTGGAGCACGCTTGCTTAGCTTGCTTGAATTAATGCCGTTATCTAACACTGCACATTTTTTACTACGCACAATAATGTTACGAGGTTTATTTATAGCTTTTACGTTTCGATTTATTTTTAATTATCTTGTTATTATAAGTTAGTAGCTTCTTTCTGCCAGCGGCTTCAACCGTGTGGTCCCTAAGGAACATACCCCCGGGATAAAAAGTAGCCTATGTCCTTTCTCAGGCTCTAGACTATCTGTGTACCAAAGTTCATTTTAATAGTTTTGGCGTGAAAGCGCGACAGACAGACAGGCAGAGTTACTTTCGCATATAAAGCTGAAGAGTTTGTTTGTTTGTTTGCTTAAACGCGCTAATCTCAGGAACTACTGGTCTGATTAGAAAAAATCTGTCAGTGTTAGATAGCCCATTTATCGAGGAAGGCTATAGGCTATATATCATCACGCTAAGACCAATAGGAGCGAAGCAGTAATGAAAATTGAAACGCAAACGAAGTTGCGTGGTTCAACTAGTTTATAATATTAGTAAAGATAGTAAGGATTTATTTCGTGCATCTTTCGGGCAGCATAGACAGTTTTCCTTTCTTTCCTTTTTAGAAATCAACGGAACTGTGATTAAATTTTTCTCTCAAAAATCTACTGACACTAGAAAATTAATGCTAGGCAGGTCGATGGATAATAAGGATGCCTGTCCATTACAGCGGAGCGAGGCAGCGGAGCGGAGAAACGGAGAAATTTTAACGAATGGAATTACATAAAATCTCCGCACCACGTGAGTCACTGACATGAATGGAGAGAGGCACTCCCTGACATACCGTTCGACCCTCTAGTACATTCGGCGCACTCTGAGCTATCGACTTTTATCGATTGGCTAATCTTTTCACCACGATGGATAACTTAAATTCTAATCGTCCCTTCTCAGGGCCTATCAGTCCACTGACAAAACCAGCCTTGTGTGTAATCTCGATTAACATTGAAGGGTTCTCTCAGAATTTCTTTCTGAATTAGCTCGCAAGGGACACTGTGACATCTTATGTGTTCAAAAAATCTATCGGAATGAGGTCTAACATGTTAGAATTCGCCGCTAGGGGCGCTAGTGTAGTGTGAAGCTTAATATCGAAATATCAAACTTCATCGTTTGTTGGCTATTAACGCGAGTTTATTTACTTATTTGTTTTTTTTTTTTTCTATAACAGCCTGACTATAGCAGATTAAGTTACGCTTATCCCAACCACAGCATTAAACTTTTATTTTTGTCGGAAAAATGTATATATCCTTGTTTTTTCCATAGGTAATGATGAGTGCACGAAACACTGCGACACTTTCTTTGTTGTATTTAATCGCACGTTAACAGCATCATAAATTATTTTCCTTCTAATCTTGTTCACATGCATGTAATAACTTCAATGCGATAATTCAATTAAGGACTTTACTGGCGTTAGTCTTATCTCTATGATATAAGATATCGGTAACTTTTAAATGTAGTTTGAGTATGTCGCTAAAACTAACACACATGAAATTGAATTAGAAACGTTTATTTACCAAAAAATATTACAGTGATTTTACATTGGCCCCAAACTAGGCAAGCCTGTATCTTGGGTACCAATATCGAGGGTTTACCATAAAAATTATGCTTAAGTAAACATGTTCGGTACTGTAACTAAAAATTGTTATTTAAAATAATGTGCAAAATTATTTTTTTAAAAGCATAAAATAAAATAATCAAACTAAAATAAAATCAACGTACAACAACAAAAACAAAAATTTAATTAATCAAAACACAATAATGAAAAACAAAAATAACAAAATAGTCAAAATAAAATTATCAAAACAAAATAAGCAAAATACAAAAATCAAAAAATAAAATAATTTAAATTCTATAATCAAAAATAAAATAATCCAGATAAATAATCAAAAATAAAATACTAAAAATTGAGACACATATATAATAAACATTTAGAAAGAAAAAAAATATATTATTTGAAACTCACACAAGACAAACATAAAAATAAAATTAATTAAAAACTAACTAAGCTAACAACATGGATATTATCTGTGCGAGGCCAACAATATCCTATCTCAGTATATCACCATCATCATCATATCAGCCGAAAGACGTCCACTGCTGGACATGAGCCTCCCCCAGGCGTCGCCATAACGACAGGTCCTGTGCGTCTCGTATCCATCGGCTACCCGCAACCTTCACCAGTATATGCTTTTTTTTTTTTTTTTTTTTTTTAGGATGGGAAATCATCAAATGACTTCTCCCGCTCTGGGTACAGCAGGAGGGAGTGTCAGACTCTTACTGACTAAAACCCATCCGTGTTTCTCCTAGTGCCCTTTGCATTCCAGGGTACGGTGCCTCTTTCGAACGAAGTCCGCAGCCCCAGCAGGCACTGGCCCTAGTGGGCCCCGTCTTCTGTGCTGACATGTCCTTGAGGCGCGGTGGGATCGCAGCGCGCCGCCGACCCGGGCCTGGTTCTGATCAGACGGCGAGCCACCCAATGCTCGCCGTCCGCAGTCCCACGCCTACGGTGGCCGAGAATCGTCCTGCGACTCCCGACGCCCGGGGCGTCTTCTTCTGTTTCGGCGGCTGGGGCGTGAGGTTTCCCTCTCTCTCACGCGTTCGGCTTCCTCCTTTGTTAGCATTATTGCTTCGCAGAAGGAGGTGATCGCTTCCCATGTCTCGTCGCTCCGGACCATGGCTTGAACCAGGGCCGGACGCGAGAGATCCCCGCCGCCGATCGCCTCGACGAGGACACGGCGGTGCTCCGCCCAAGCAGGGCAAACCTCCACCGTATGCTCCACCGTGTCCTCCGGACGATCCTCGCAGTGTTGACACCCGGGTGTATCCTCCCGCCGTATCCGAAAAAGGTACCTCCCGAAACAACCGTGTCCGGTGAGTACCTGCGTCAAGCGGAAGGTAAGGACGCCGTGGCGCCGCTCTAGCCACTCCTCAAAGAGGGGACTTATCGCCGCAATTGTGGCGTGCCCAGCGCTGGGTTGCGACAGTCGTTGTCTCCATACTGCCATGAGATCCTGCTGGAGTTCCGTCCGCTGTGCTGCAATTTGCCGCGGCAGAGGAGTCTCGCCCCGGCGTAGCGCCTCCACGCGCCATTCGTAAATGAGCGCGAGGGCTTTCGCCTCTAGATCCCATGGCGGCAGTCCGGCAAGGAGGCTCGCTGCTTCGCCAGAGACCGTGCGGTATCCCCGGGCCAGCCGGATGGCCATGACCCTCTGGGACGCGTTGAGGTAACGGGCAGGTCGCTTCCTCAAAGTAGGCGCCCACACCGGCGCCCCATAAAGGGCCATGGACCGCACGACCCCCGCGTAAAGCCTTCGGCAGGAGGCGTTTGGACCCCCTAGATTGGGTAGAAGCCGCTTGAAGGCAGCCCCGGCTCGCCCCAGTCTGGGAGCCAAACGTCGGAAATGCTCGACAAAGTTCCACCGGCTGTCAAGGACGAGACCCAGGTACGTCATTGTCGATCCGACACCGATGTGAACCCCTCCTACTGTTATTTGGGATCCCGATGGCAACCTGTTCCGAGAACCATGAAAGCACATGGCTTCGGACTTGTGTAAGGCCACCTCGAGACCCAGCTGCCTCACCAGTATATGCTGCTATTTAAAAAAAAAAATAATATCTCAACGCTGGTATTTTGCTACGACCAGTCAGTGACGCCATGGACACAAGAAGCAGTCTTAAAAGGAATCCGTGAGTGGCTGACAGACAACGTACAGTCGAAATTTCTTATCGTGGAAAGCTGAAATTTGGCATGTAGGTTCCTTAGGGAGTGTAGGGAGCACGAAGAGAAGATTTTTCGAAGTTTTTAAGGGAACAGGTGTCGTGCGCGTATGAAGTTGCAGGCAAAATCTAGTATAAAATAAAACAATTAAGAAATTATACACTCATCTAAGAGCAACAAAAATAACAAATATAGAAAGCCAATCAAATCAGCATCGTTCTCAATACAACCTCGCTATAACTGCTATCACGTTGAAATATAAGAGCAATCCTTATAACTTATTTATTGGCACAGCATCCTACGCGCGAATATTAATGAAGACGCCCGCGACCGGGGCGGGTCGAACATGTGCCCATTGCAAATGATATCGGATAAATCTGGGAGATCATATACATACAGTGTGACTGGTTAAATTAGGGACATCATTATGTAAACATACACTTACCTAAACGTTATTAAATTTATCTTTTATTTAATAAATATCTAGTTATAAACTGTCTATTTAAAAATATGAACCGCAAAAACTTCTTAAAAGTTCCAAACAAGACACAAATCAAGCAGTCAGATACAGTTGGTGACATCAATTCTGTGATTGAACTTAAACAATTGTTAAAAAAAAACCGGCATACGAAGGGTTCCGTACCATGAACCTTAATTTTTATTATTTTTTGTTATAGCGACATTAGAAATACAAAATCTGTGAAAATTTCTTCCTATTACGATTCTTGAGATACAACCTGCTGACGGACGGACAGCGGAGGCTTGGTAATAGGGTTCTGTTGGTTACCCTTTGCCTACGAATCCCTGCTACGACCAACGACTTAACATGCTTTCCGAGCCACGAAGGAATCTTGATATTATGTTAAGATGGTCACCCATCCACTGACAGACTTCAGCAGGCGTTGCTTAACCTTGAATATTGACCCGTGCGGCTGTTCACATACTAAAATATTTTAATGTTCTTTGAAACGAAAATCGATTACTGAATATTCTACTGTAATATGTTCATCCTTTAACGAGTCAGCCTGTACAATCTGCGTGTGTTAGGACTTAATGAAAGGACCCAGTTATCTCAATGTCGAATATTTATTAATGTCGTTACATTGTCTCGGTTTGTGTCGCGTGGGTATGAATAGTTATGATGATGTTCGTGTCTGAATCGCTATAATTGTTGTACCTATGTCTAGTAGATCCAATAGGTGTACATAGGTAGGTCTATAGGCTTTTGGGGCTCAGGAATCTGTTCGAAAGAGGTACCGTAGCCCTGGAACGCAAAGGACACTAAGAGGAAAACGGATGGGTTTTAGTCAGTAAGAGTCTGACACTCCTTCAGAGGAGCTCGTGGCTAGATAATAACAGCCGCCCGGGTCGATCTTCAAGGTTGTGGAGGTCTGGTAGGCAGCCGCTCCACGTAAAATACTGGTATTCAGCTAAAATCCGGTTTGACTGGAAGCCGACCCCAATATAGTTAGGAAAAAGGCTAGGCAGATGATGAGTCTGACACTCCTTCCTGCTTCACCCAGAGCGGGAGGAGTCATTTGAAGATTTCCCATCCTTAAAAAAAAGGTCTATAGGCCTTGTTCAGAGCGAAGGCGTAGTGACCAGCAGTGCTATTCTATAAACACCTCACCTAACGCACTTCTAAGTATACACAGGACGCATTCGGTTGGGATAGTGGGCAAAATTGTGTTGTGGTCAAAATAGCGGGCAGAAGAGGCTGTTTGTATCTATCTTTCTATACATTGGGACTTGGTTTCCGCACTTTGTCCTGATATTGCATGGCGGCCGTCATTCCAGTTAGCCAATCACCCTCCAGAACTGGATCAGTCCTCTTAGTGTGTTCATCTGTAAGCAAATTCGGTGTCCCTATTGTTTGCCTCCGTATTTCGTTCTGGAGGTTGGACGTATTGCCTCAGGCTAAAACAATCACTACGCTACTTCCTCCAAACGCCAACCATAGTCACTATACGTAATCGGAGTTTTCCTATGTTTAATACTGTGCGAGCACCGCTAAAGTTTCTCACTCTGGTCGGGGCCTTACTGAAAGATAGGTTATACCATTTAGTTGTTTGTCAGTACCCATAGACTGGAAATAAACCGTTCCACAACGCACGCTAATGATCAGCCAATTTGGCTCTAAAGCTTTGCTATTCAGCATAAAAAGTAAATTAAAAGGTGAACGGTTTCGTACTATTTCCGAGAACTTATTGAAATATGTAGATTGTTAGTATATTAATGCCACAAACATTAAAAAAAACAATTTTAACCGATACTTATCCCAAGGTATACGCAGATACCCGTGTATAAAAATACTATATACTGAAACCAAGTCCATATTCTACAAATGAGTTTTCCAATTTAAATCCGTTCCGTGATTGAGTAAAAAACATTAAATCAGAATTTCAGTAGGAATCGCAACTCTTTTGTACATACTATTTTTGAATAAGTGTTTAATAAACATATTTACTCACCTACTTATTTACCGTCGTTTCAGCATTTTACAATAACTCGCTGATTTACAAACAAACTGAAATTTAAATACGGATTACAGCAGGATTAATTTTAATTAATTCTCATTAAATATTGCGCCAAGCTTGGTTAGTTATTTTCCAATCAAATATTGACTGATTGAGTTAATAATATTGCTGGGAAAACAATTATTTATGCCTTCAATTTATGGGCCTTTATTTTCTCTACGGCTGTGCATGAGGTCGTGGATTTTTTTTTTTGGACGGGGTTACTCGCAGTTCGACACGCTAGGGTTGGTTACTGCTTCACCGGACTATCCAGTAGTGACCTCAAATAAATTTAAGGCCTCCAGAAAATCGGGCAAAGTCTTATTGAGTTTATTCAACTGGGACTTCCCGGTAGCAGCCTGGAGGCCATTTTTGCTCGATTGATGGTCTCAAGACTCCTATGTCAATTCGTTACTGAGGTAAAACCTAACCTAACGACTAAAGGACTTAAATTCGCAGACCGAATTTAGGAATAAGCAGACCGTGATGATTCCTAATCGCACAAACAAAAACGTAACAGGACAGCTTAACAGAGACATGGGAGATAGTTTACTCTTTTTTAAATTTTATTTTCGTATACAGGATTATTTCAAATCACTACTTTTCTTTTGCGTTTCCCTATTTTAGAGTTGCATCATCCCTTAAAAACACGTCCATCTACAATCATGCCACTCAAATCAAATTCCCTCTCAATTCCTCACAAACGCACAGCTTCAACTTTCGATGTACCACAACACGTTGACGTGAGCCATCATTAGCCATGAGTTATGACGTCAGACGGCTGCACTGACGGCGTATTGTTCAAGGTAAGGGAGGATGACTTATTGGAACCGGAATGACGGTCATTGTTGTTCCAGTGCTGTGTTACGATGATGTGACGGAGGGAAACAGGCTGTAGCACGGTTTTTAGTACTGAAAAGCATTTCGCATCAAACATTATATCTAAGTAATTTATTTTTATAGAGAGATAGGAACATCATCACGGTGAATAACAGCTTCTAAGGGACGATGACTTATTGGAGCCGGAATGGCGGTCATTATTGCTTCAGTTTGTTACGATGATGCGACGGAGGGAAACCTATGTATGTAGTTGTTATAATGAAACGACTGGCAAAATTGGTCAATGCTCGATAGTAAATATCTCTTCCAGAAAATAAATTGAATCAGTTTCATAAGTAAAAAATGGTGGGGATCACATTAGAAAACGATTCAGAATGGATTCTGAATCGCTGTCTAACGTGTTACTTACTTATGTCTTTAATTCAGATTTTCCATATAAAATGTAGTGCCATTCTTAAATACAAAAGCTGTAGTGCGCTAGTGACTCGCTGGCGTGTGTAAGTCAGCCTTAGACTGCCTAAGATTACAAAATATAGATTGCTATAGGTAGTGATAATGGCTCTACTGTAGGTTCATTCACCAGTTTTTTTAACTGTAAGAACGTAAAATGTAACTCCAGAGGGTAACTTGATTTTTCAGGGGTAATCAGGGGTAACTCTGCGATTTCGTTTTCCGGTAAGTAACACACAGGATGACTTTGAAATGCTATCAACAAAACACAGGTCTCTATTTGTCTGATTTACAGACACGTACTGAATGAGGTGTTTCTAGGGTAGGGTGAGGGTGGGGTGTCTCCAGTCTAGCCATGAAGTACCATGTTACCCAGTTAATGGGTTGTGGAGGTCTGGTAGGCAGCCGCTCCACGTAAAATACTAGTATTCAGCTAAATCCGGCTTGACTGGAAGCCGACCCCAATATAGTTGGGAAAAGGCTAGGCAGATGATGGTGATGACTGAATTAGGTGTTTGTCGATAAAGGAGAAAATCCTTGTAGTATTAAACTAAAAACCTTCACACGCCCAGTGAAAGCTACTCACTAAACAAAAACTACAACATCGATGCAGAAAGTAATCTTGACGCAAGTCTTTAACTTTTTCGCCTCTTAATTCGGCCATCTTCGGAATAAACCGGCTATCTACCCAATAAGGGTTCGTTCCACCGATCAATCTGGCGTTTCTTATCATCGGTAATTACAATGGGCCGTTACAAGTAGAGTTGTGATCCACCTTCATCTCGATCTCCGCAAGAGATCGTACCTTCGCAAGTTCTTAGCAGAGTTGTAACGGAGGTATACAAGTATTTAGGTAAAGATCATTTAGTTGAAACTCTAAAACGAGTTATATCTTTAGATAGATAGAAGGTTCACAATTTTGGTCCCACGTCATTGCTTCCAGTAGGATCAGTACTAAGTGGACAATTGTTTAGTGTGACGGTGACATAACCTGGGAGGCTTGAGGGTAGTCAAGAGTAAAACATCAAAATTTAAACTCTCAATTATAAATTTAATTAAAAATAGTAATTATAATCAGTTACATACAGAAATGATTCAAACTATTAGTTAGTTATCTCTGCCTGCCAGTGAAGTGTTTTCAGCTCCTAATCAGATACTTAATATTAATTATAACAACACCACACAATGGAAGCAATTAACCGCACCATCATGGATATGAGCAACATGTTCACTCAAAGGATGTCGGAATTTGAGAAAGAGTTGCAGAAAAGTCCATGCACCACAACAATTACCACCACAGGTTTGGCAGCGGAGTTTACATCGTTCCGGACTTTTATTGTACAGGCGCTCAGTACTCTCCAGCAACAAGTAGGCATCCTAGCACAAAGCCTCGATAACATGGAGATGCGTGGGAGGCGGAAAATTCTGCTGTTGCACGGAGTGTCGGAGGAGCCAAACGAGGAGACTGCACAGGTGGTGGCTCAAATTGTCAAGCAGCGTCTGAATTTGGACTTGGTTGCATCTGGCATCAAGCGGTGTCACAGGATGGGGCGCAGCACATCTCACAAACCCCGACCAATCCTATTTAAGCTGCACGATGTGGTTCTCCGGGATAAACTCTGGTTCAGCAAAACTAAGCTGAAGGGGTCTGGGATCACTGTTTCAGAGTTCCTAACTAAAGCCAGGCACAATGTCTTCATGGCAGCACGGGACAGATTTGGTGTGACCCAATGCTGGACTTCAGAAGGCACCATTTTCGTCCTCGATTCAAAAGGATCCCGGCATCGAGTCACTTCATTTGCCGAGCTGAATAACATCGCGCAGCAGCCGGAGCAGCCCTCAGGACAACCGGAGACTGGCGTCATTCAACCTGTCGCAGTGGGAAAGGCCGCTGCAGCTAAAACCAAGCGTGCTGTAGCCAGAAAGTGATCTTCTTTGTTTTGATTTGTTTATCTTTTATTTAATTAGTCCAGGTGGTAGGTAGGTTTTGTTTGCACTCAGTAGGTAGTTCAGCATAATATAGAAAATTTTAATGCTCCGCAACTAGTCTTAACTTCCCGTTCTTTGTTTTTGTGTACCGTTTATTTTATTTATTTTTTTGTTGTTCTTCCTCACATCAATGTCAAATGTCAATGTCGCTATCTGTCACTTTATTGTTTGCGTTCCGTACCGCGGTACTTTCTATTTTAAACACAGCTTCGTTACACGATCCTACTTTTTAATTTATTTATTTTTTTGTTTTACTTTTTATTTTTTTTTGTATGTAACTTTGTTCATTGTTTTATACCTGGACTACAAAATCTAATTTTTGTTTTTTTTTTTTTTTGTTTCCTTTTTTGTAAAGCACAACTGGCAGGTGGACCTTAATATTTTTGTTTATTTGTACGTTTTATTGTTTTTATTATATATATATATATATATATATATATATATATGCACAGCCCTGGCTGTAGCAGTGATAGTGATACTTTATTTTCTTTGAACAGTAATGATGAAAGCTTCGTAAGTGTTCCTTCCTTAGCCGACACGCTTGTCTCTGTATTTTCCGATGTCTCCCAGAACTTTAATGTAGTCCACATAAATGCCCAGAGTATTCCGGCTCATTTCGCTGATATGCTGGCCAATTTTGACTGTAAGAATATTCATGCGATTCTTGTTTCTGAATCGTGGTTAAAACCTTGTCTTCCGTCTTCCTCTTACTCTCTTCCAGGTTTTCAACTCATTAGGAATGATCGCGGGATCGGTGGTGGTGGTGGAGTAGCCATTTACCTTCGTAATTACATTCCATTTTCTGTTGTTAACATGTCCGCTCAGCCGCCCCCACCGAACGCCGGCGAACATCTTTTCGTGGAAGTTGAACTTCATCACTCTAAGATTCTTCTTGGGGTCTACTACTGCCCTTCTCTTCGGATTAATTTCTTATCTTCTTTTGAACTCATTTTAGAAGCCTTAATTCCCTCTTACAGTCATAGCATCATAATGGGCGACTTTAATACATGTCTCCTTAAAAATGACTCCCGCTCCACTTCTCTTCGCCGTATTGTGGAATCCACCAATCTCTCTATCCTCGATCTTGGTGCCACTCACCATTTTCCTAATTCTGCTCCCTCACTTCTCGATCTTATGTTTGTCTCATCTCTCGATCACGTAGCTAAACATGGTCAATGTTCAGCTGACGCCTTTTCCTATCACGACCTAATTTTCACCTCTTATAAAATTCGTCCACCTAAGCACAAGTCCAAAACTCTTATGCTTCGCAATTTTGATGGAATGAATGTTGATCGTCTTCGGGAGGACGCCAGCAGCATTGACTGGACGCCTCTTGTCACATCGTCGTCCGTCGACGAACAAGTTGAAATCTTGACCTCTACCTTGATTCAGCTGTACGACACACATGCACCTATTCGAGCTGTGAGAGTGAAACATCTTCCAGCGCCATGGCTGACTGATGAAATAAAACTTTTACTAAGTAAAAAAGCAGCCGCTAAGTTTAAGTTTAAAATTCGGCCTAACGACATCAATAAGGAAAAATATGTCTCAATTAGAAACCTTTGCAACAAGGTGTGTAGGAACGCAAACCGCCAACATGTCCATAGTTCTGTTCAAAATGGTGATCCAGCTAAGGTCTGGAATTTTCTCAAATCCTTAGGTATCGGAAAAAAATCTCGTGAAAGGATTCCTAAAGACTTAGACTTCAACTTGCTTAATAGTCATTTTTCTACTTCGCCCGTACTGGATAGGGCCACCAAAGCTGCAACACTAAGTCATCTTTCAAACCTTCCGATACCTGATTATTCTCCTTTTGTCATAAGTCAATTCACTGCTAGTGATGTTAAAAAGAGTATTGTATCGATTACATCCAACGCTGTGGGTAGTGACTGTGTCAGCCGTAAGATGATCATTCCCATCCTTGATGATATTCTTCCGGTCATCCTTTATATCCTCAACTTCTCTGTTTCCAGTAGGGTCTTCCCACAAGCCTGGAAACATGCCCAGGTTATCCCTTTACCTAAAAAATCACATCCTGATTCTTTCTCTGACTATCGTCCCATTTCCATTCTCCCATTCCTATCCAAAGTCCTTGAAAAACTCGTCCATCAGCAGCTTAGCTCATTCCTTTCCAAGCACAATCTGCTGAATCCCTTCCAATCTGGTTTCCGACATGGACACAGTACTACCTCAGCACTTGTGCATATTATGGATGATATCAGGTCAGGCATGGAAATGGGGAAGTTAACGGCACTCGCTCTGCTTGACTTTAGCAATGCTTTTAATTTGGTTGACTTCGACATTTTGCTTGGAATACTGTGCTCTTTTAACATATCTCCTTCGGTAATTGACTGGTTTCGTAGTTACCTGTTTGGTCGCCGGCAGCGTATTTGCATTGAAGAATCTTTCTCTTCTTGGTGTAACACCTCTGCCGGTGTGCCACAGGGTGGCGTGTTATCTCCTCTACTTTTCGCACTTTTTATTAATGCTATCACTCAACGACTATCTTCTTTCTACCACCTGTATGCTGATGATCTACAAATTTACACCCAAGCCCCTCTAGGAGAGCTATCTACTGCGATTGAGACGATTAATACAGACCTGGCTCGAATAGGTGAATGGAGCACTGAGTTTGGGCTGAAAATCAATCCAGCAAAGACGCAAATGATTATTGTTGGTAGTTCCCGAACCGTTTCAAGGATTGATTGGTCGACACTTCCCCAGGTTTCTTTCAATAACACTACTATTCCTATAACTCACACTGTGAAGAACTTGGGGATTTATATCGACAGCACTCTTTCCTGGACTAAACAACTGCAGGAGGTCAGTCGTAAACTGTTCGCTTCGGCGGGCTCTCTGAGACGCCTTCGTAATTTTCTTCCCATCACCACTAAAATTGCCTTAGCACAATCTCTTCTTCTACCAATCTTGGACTATGCTGACGCCAGCTATCTTGATCTCACCCAAGTCCAATTGGACAAGCTTGAGCGACTTCAAAATCTCTGCATCAGGTTCATATTTGGCTTGCGCAAGTATGACCACGTTTCTGATTTTCGTACCAAGCTCAAATGGCTTCCTATTCGCCTTCGCCGGAATGCCCACATACTTTCTTTGCTTTATAATGTGCTCTTTAATCCTTATACTCCTTTTTATCTTAAAGAACGATTTCAGTTTCTCTGTGACACGCATTCTAGGTCTTTGAGATCATCGGAAAATCTTAAATTAAGTATTCGTATGCATTCCACATCCTTCTTTGACAAATCTTTCACTATTCAAGCAGCTCGTTTGTGGAATGCATTACCAATAGATGTGAGGCGCGCTCAAACGCTACCAACGTTTAAAAAATTGGTGAAGGAACATTACCTCTCACTATAACGTTTTGTCTCCTTTCCCTGTTATATATTTGATATTTATTAGTATATTACTTAATATTGTATGTATTTGTTTTATATTATTATGTATGTCTCTCTATTAATATTATTTATGATGTTTGTACACTGACCGCCCTAAATCTAGCTTCTTTAGTTCAGTCCATCCAAAGGTTGTCTGTAAGAGATTGCCCTGTGCGATAAGACCGCCCATTGTACACTAGTTTTATAAGCGTTTTTACTGTGCTTGTTATGAGGTGTACAATAAAGTATATAATATAATAACCGAAAAAAATAGTTGTGGAATTTTGATTTAAAAAATGTTACAGAAATGTAACATTACGCCTATATACCACAATATCGTAGGCAGAGGAGAAAATATTTCTCCAGGTATGAGTACGTCCCTGTATTATTATTATTGAGCAAGCCTATAGCCATCTCAGGCTCAAATCCACACTCCAGACTGCAATTACAGATTGAAATAAGTACCCAATAACGCTGTGCCCGCCTGAGGAATCGAACCCAGGATATCATGTTCAGCAGTAGAGTATGCGGCTACTAGACCAACGATTCTAGTCCATATGATAGACCAACGAGGTTGACAGATTTTTTGTTGGTATTTTTTCATTATATCGACCTCCTTCGACCTCCGCCTCCGAGACGCTCATATTGCAGACTTTGAGCTCCTCCTAAATGGCCTTCGTTACATCTCTAGTCACAAGAACGAAGACCGGTCGGTAACAGTCTGTATCACAACAAAAGTCCATTAGTGGGTCCCGTCAAACGAATTAATTAATTCAGACGATTCGCCCCCTATTTACTATAAACGACCCAAGATGCGCCCCATTTTGGGATCAGCTATGGTCAATGATTCCTAATGTGGTTTGATTAAACTTTGTTCCGAGGGTTTTGGTTGCAGAAGTGGGATTGATAGACATGGGGTAAGTTTTGAACTAATTAGAGCTGCATAAATTAAAAATTGTTATATTATTATAAATTATTATTTTATGTTATTTTTTGTAGTATCTGTGGGAAAAACCAGCCGAGTGCGAGTCCGATCAAATTATAATTTTATAACAAATCGTTTTAAAATAATTCAAAAATATATTACACCTATATTGGAAACGCTTCTGAAAACATTTTTATTTTCTAATTTTTCCATATATTTTAAATTTAATCTGTGTTTGGATCGAAGTAGTTCATGTGTATTTTGAAACCCTAAAAGTATGTATACGTATTTATGCTTTTTTAGAAAACATAAAACTCATTTTTTGGGCATTCGTGTGAATAGCGAAGGCAAGCGGTCTCACAGACTCACAGACAATTAAAATGACGAAATTAAATTGTTTTTCAAAGTTATTAATACATTTTTGCATGAGTTGTGGCATTTGAAAAATCGACTTCATTTTAGTGGTTATGTTTCGACACACATCCCGGGATTTCACAATAATTTCAATGTTAAACACTGAAATTCAGCTGAAAGTATTTAATGCACGAGAATTTTGCATGCAACGTTGATTAAATTTCCAGTGAATTTTAATATGATGAATATTAAGGTGGGTACTGTCCGTCTGTGACCTTTTTAATAAATTAAAGCGAAGTAAGTAGTTGCCTACATTGAATATTTTTGACAAAAGTTCGGTTACCTATTTGGTAATTTATCTTAAAACCAAAATAAAGCAAAGAATTTGAACATTTAGGGCTTTATTCGTACAAATGTCTGCGCTGTTTAGCAATTTGGAGGTCAACTATCGTACCTCCTTTTTTTGGCAACTGAGCCGAAGATGTCGAATATTCTGCCAGTGTCATGCGGAGAAGGCAGCGTGGTAGGGTGAGCAGCTGTCAAATTCCAGTTGCAATTTCATCTAAGCGACTGTCACTGTCAAAACACAAACCTTGTGATCTACAACATTAGTTGTCAGCTTGGTGCAGACCATAGAGCAGGGAAGTATCGCGCCAGCAGTTTTTGTAGGGTTCCGTACCCAAAGGGTAACCAATAGAACCCTATTACTAAGCTTCCGCTGTCCGTCCATCCGTCCGTCCGTCTGTCTGTCAGCGGGCTGCATCTCAAGAACCGTAATAGGTTGACAGTTCAAATATTCACAGATTGTATATTTCTATTGTCGCTATAAGAACAAATAATAAAATTAAGGTTTGTGGTACGCAACTCTTCGTGTGCAACTCCGACCCACTCTTTTTTTTACAAATTGTATCTTTAACAAATTAATGATATTTTGCTATCTGATATTAAAATTGCTTTAAGGCGATTCAACATCCAAAAAACCTATTAAGGATTTCGTGATGTTCCTGTTAATATTTCGTTTTGTTCTTTGATTATTAACAATAAAAATTCAACTACCACGAAAGTTACATAGGGAATGTTCTTGCACAGGAACGTTGTAAGATAAATAAAATGCCGTCAGCTTTTCCGACTGTGGATGGTGTGAAGAAAAAGTATTCATTCAAACTGAGTAAAATAAGACTATAGAAATTCTATTGGTTGTTTTCGAGCTAGAACTTTCATCACAAGAGCAGTACCTGCCTATAGTGCTTGCTGGGGCTGCGGATTTCGTTCGAAAGAGGCACCGTACCCTGGTACGCAAAGGGCACTAGGAGGAACGCGGATGGGTTTTAGTTAGTAAGAGTCTGACACTCACTTCTGCTTCATCCTGAGCGGGAGGAGTCATTTGATGATTTCCCATCCTTAAAAAAAAAAGTACTAGCCTATTAACCAAATGAAAGTTTGGGTAAATCCCAAACATTCCCTTCCATAAAGTCAGTAAGCTAAGTCCGTTCAAAACGTCAATTAAGACTTTCTAACGGCTTCATAACACTTTGGCGAGGCGCTCTATTGTGTTCTAAGCGAGCGCTGTGCCAGACAATGAAGTTCCGGTGGCACTAAACATCGGACATCAAATAGCATGCAAACAATACCGCTGTAAATTAGCACCATAGCTCAAGGCAGGGAAAAGTTTGTGGCTTACTTTGGAAATAGCGGTGAGATTTTAATGCTTTTTGTATTAAGCAGTACCGATCAATGTAAGTTAACCTTATAACGGGCATAAACAACAACAACACAATCAAAAACAATCTGGGTATTCAAAACAGATTCGGTGAAAATCGGCTGTGACAAACGGTTAGACAGATAACAGAGTGATCATAATAAGGGTTCCGTTTTTTCCATATAAAGATATATCTGATTTTTTTAGGGTACCAGAACCCTAAACAATCCGATGAACCTATCCTTCCTCGAGGAACTAATGTTAAAAAGGCGAAAAAGAAGTGTTAAGGCCATATATCGCCTTCTATAGGTACACAAATGACCTGAAACAAACCATTTTTTTTAATTTCCTCTTCATTCCATCTGCCTAGCCTTTTCCCAGCTATATTGGGGTCGGCTTCCAGTCAAACCAGATTCAGCTGAATACCAGTGTTTTACGTGGAGCGGCTGCCTACCAGACCTCCACAACCCATTAACTGGGTAACACGGTACTTCTTGGAAAGACTGGAGTCAGATTTTACTAGCTTCTGACAACCCGTAACGACTGCCAAAGATCTACAAATGACAGCCGGGACCAACGGCTTAACGTGCTTTCCGAGGCACGGAGGAAACTCGTTATGTTAATATGGTCACCCATCCACAGACCAACCTTGGCAAGCGTTGCTTAACCTTAAAGATCGACCCGTGCGGCTGTTATTATTTAGCCACGAGCTCCTCGAAATTCCACGATTTTATTTCCTCTTCATTGATTTCGGGAAATAGAGACCAAACCATCTCCCAGCGTGTGCCCTAAAATGGCTTGCCAAACCGAATTTGGTGGCAATGAATACTCAGGGTGTATCAGACCGCGTGCCTGCGGACGGCGAGCAGTGGGTGGCTCGCTGTCTGATCAGAACTAGGCCTGGGTCGGCGGCGCGCTGCGATCCCAGCGCGCCTCAAAGAGATGTCAGCACGGAAGACGGGGCCCGCTAGGGCAAGTGTCTGCTGGGGCTGCAGAATCTGTTCGAAAGAGGTACCGAAGCCCTGGAACGTAACGGGCACTAGGAGGAACACGGATTGGTTTTAGTAAGTAAGAGTCTGACATTCCCTCCTGCTGCACCCAGAGCGGGAGGAGTCATTTGATGATTTACCATCATTAAAAAAAAGGGGTGTGTCAGACACCAGGGCTACGGAATTGTTCGAACGTAAAAGGTATTTAAAGGAACAGTGGTGGGTTTTAGACAATAAGAGTCTGACACTCCATTCCGCCCAGAGCGGGGGAGTCACCTAATGATTTCCCATCCACGAAAGAAAAGTGTGTCAGACAAGCATTAAATTAAGTCTTTCGAAGATCGCCAAACTGAAATAGCAGCGGGCAAGGCACATTGTACTTGCAGAACAGATGTTCAATGTGGCTGAAAGTTCTGTAGTGGTGACCGCGTACCGGAAGACACAGCGTTGGAAAGCCTCCCACAAGGTCAACGATGTGGTAGGTGATGATCGCGGTAGCCAATGGATGCGAGACACGCAGGACCGGTTGTTGTGGCTACACTTAGGGGAGCCCTATTTGAAGCAGTGGAAGTCTTTTGGCTGAAATGATGATGATGATGAACTAGGTGGACCCTGGCAATAGCTGGGATTAACGCCAGCTGGAAGAGAAGAAGATGAACCGCTATTCGTGATTACTTTATGGTTATTTTAATAACACACGATCTCTGTTAATTAAAACTGATCAACCTAATAATGTTTTAATGCTAGTCTTCCAGTCCGTTATTTAGCTATAAAGAGTAGTTTTACGGCGTTTTTACGGCACAATATCATGCAAATCAAAGTACTAAAGATCGAAGTCCATTTTACGTCGTAAAACTGCACACAGTCCCGAAATAACATGGAAAATACCGACCAGTCATTTTGGTATACGACTTTGCAAACTATTATTAGTTTCAGATCAGTTTTGTGTAAGTTTTGTAGACATTAAATGATTACGTTTGCCGTATGGTGTCGGTTTGCCGTACGGTTTACGGCACTAAAAGAATAATACCATCCCATCACTTCCCGTGGGTGTCGTAAAGATTAAGTGACTCACCAGGGAATTGGCAGCAGCTTTCTCTGTAAAACGCAGCACCATACACTGCGATCGCCAACCCGCTTGCCAAGCGTGGCGATTATGCCAACCCTCCCCCCTTTTAGGGGAGGCCTATTTCCAGCAGTGGACGTCTTTCGGCTGTTATGATGATGATGAAATGATTCTGTTGCGTTTGTATTTTTCATGGAACACTAATGCTTAGATACCCAAATATTCCTAGGTTATCGTAAGCTATCCTACTTCTTACTATACTGCTAATATTATAAACTAGCAGCGCCCCGCGTTTTTACCAGCGTAGTTCCCGTTCCCATGAGAATACGGGTATAAAATAAAGCCAATGTTATTCGATAAAGATATAGCTTTCTAGTAATGAAAGATTTTTTTAAATCGGTTCACGTGTTTTCAAAGGAGGTTCTAAGTTCGGCAGTATGTATCTTTTTTTTTTGTATGTTCACCGATTTCTCCGCCAATTCTGGACCGATTTAAAAAATTCTTTTTTTATTTGAAAGCCTATACTCCTGAAGTGGTCCTATTGTCACCAAGTTAGAATCTGATGATGGGATCCCATGAAAATCGAGGGAAACCCTCAAATTTTATAAACTCATACACTGTTTTTCATAAACTTTCTAACGCAATTCAGATATTTGTGCCTGGTAATCATCATCTCATGTTGCTGAGCTGATAATGGAAGGTATAAGTCAGGAGATAATGTTGGATTCCCATGAAAAATGTTTGTTCAGCGATATTTTCGCCAATTGATAACCGATTTGGATGATTCTTTTTTTGTTTGGAAGAGTATTTTCTTGGACTAGTCCTATTTAAATATGGTGAAGATCTGATGAAGAACTTCGGAGGTAGGCACCGGAACTCTTCAATAAATGATAGCAAATGGATCGGGGTTTCTGTAATCGCCTGTCTGTTGATTGTTTACACCAGTTCATAACATAATATTACGCTGGCACGCTGTGCTTCAAAACCGAAATAATCAAAAACACCGACTTCCGAAATTAAAGTTATTTTTTACTTTTTAGTGTTTTGTTTTTGGAAGTAGGTTTTATTTTTAGGTAAAAAGTGTTTTTTTGACTTAAATCGTAACAAACAAAAAAACAAATCTTCCCTCTTTATAATATTAGTATAGACGTAGAAGTTGGTGAGGGTGGACGTATATTTGTTACTCTTTAGGCAAAAACAACGGAACGGATTTTAGCTAAACTTTACAGGAGATTGTCTTACACATCAGAATAATACATCCTAACAAGTATTATTTTATTATAAAATAAATAAAATTATCATTTCGAAAACGAGTTTGGTTTTTTTTTAAACCTCTTCACGTCTTAACGGCTGAACGGATTTGAATGAAATTCGGAACACAGGTAGAACATATCCTGGAACAAACAATACTTTTTATCCCATGGTGACTTCTGAGTCATTGGTAATACAGGGCCTGAAAATAACAAAGAACATGAATAACTGATTCCATGCGATGAATCCATCCTATATTTATGAAATAATAGGAGTCAAACTTAGATATTATTAGTTCAAAAACCACCTGACTCCCATCTCCCTATCTCTGCACTTTGACTACGCAGTACCATTCATTTTAAGAGAAATTGTGAATTGTACCCTACTTGAAACATAATGCAGCTGATACATTTTACGTCACCATTATATGTCGAATCTCAATAGCTCGGCTAACAATAAAATATACATACTTATCGCAATCTCGAGCCGGTCTCAACCTTAATGGGACTCTCCTATGCGATATCGAATTTCCCTATTGTCGACTTCGGAAGGGGAGACTTCAAGTCGGACCTTTTTTGTAGCTCATTTAATACCAATTTGCAACAGCTATTTATAACAATTCGACGGAATAATACAGGGCGGGAGTAGAATTTGTTTGCGCGAAAACGTTTATTTATTTTGAGTTCGTAGGTCTGTAGAGACTCGTAATGTTTTCGTTACTGATGGAGCTTTAAAAGCATTAAGTACAGGGCAACAAAATACTAATGAATAAAGTTCCCAGGGCACCCAAATCATTAAATAAAAATTAACTTTGTGATAAAATATTAAGTGCCAGCACCATCATATCATGACATCAAATATTCGTGGTGTATAATAATGAAACAAGCCAATTGGTCTTAGAAACAGCCGTCACAAACTTGTCTTATCTTCGGCGATGAGCTCTTGAATGTTGATTACCTCTGTCTCCTTCAAATGAACTGAAACGAGTCGGTGTCGAGTGGATCGCAGGCTATCGGGGGCATTCGGGGGCTATCGGAGTTCGTCCCATCTCCGGAGTGTCATTAGTTAATGTTGCGGGCAGTTCCTACAGAGATTTAATCTGGCCGCAGTCTGAGATCAGTCGATTCGCCCTCGCTTCCTCACCGAGCGATGTTATCGCACCGTCATTACCGTTCCGCCGGCGATAACACGCCCTCCACGCGGTATATCGCCGCCGAGATTACTACAACTCTATTACTTCCAACTTTTATTGCGGCCGTCTCGATGTAAGTCGCCGAAATTCTAAATTCGGTAGCCGCTCATTAATTGTGACCATTAAACCCGTTCCATTACATGGTCAAGCGAGAGCATATCAGTGTATCGCGACCGCAGCGCGCGTATGGAACGAAACAATTAACACATTCCGTCCACAAATCTGGCGGCAGAAACCGAGCGTGCATTCATTTTAAACGAGGGAGCATGTTTTAAATTACGATTGTGCTGCATTAAGGCACGAGAGGAAAATATTTGGAAACAAGGAGGCGTGCCGCCTTGGGGTTGGATCCCCTCGGAATAGAAATAGTTTCCGGCCCTGTCGTAGAATTACGACCGGAGCTCGGGTCAACGGAATGAATTTTGATTTTGCTTTTTCTATCGAACCGAAGCCGGATTATTGTGCTTCGTGTCCGCACCCTTCGCAAGTTTACTTATGCAAACCTGCTAGCCCACCTGGCCCAGTGCTTGTACAAATTTGAATATTTATAAGCACCCCGTCGACCTCTAGAATTTTTATGACATTGCGAATTTGATACTACATAAAAAATATTCCGGGTAATTCTTTCCTCATTCTTCAATTATTTTCCTTTGGAGCATTATCTTGAGCTTTCTACCAAATTTGTTTTTCATAAGTAATGCAGATGGAAATAAAATACACAAACATTAATATAGCTGTTTGCTTTAACTTTTTTATTGTTTGTAGAGTACACGTGAACTCAAACAATTTACCCGAATACATTTTTTTTTTTTTTACTATAGATAGGCACGCGTTTGACCACTATCTCACTTGATGGTAAGCGATGATGTGGTCGAAGATGGAGCACGATTGCCTAGAAATAACCTATTCACTCTTGACTTAAATACTCCCAGGTTGTACTACGGATTTTAGAATCTCAAAATCACTGTCGTATATTCACACGTCTTTTCCAGTTCCCGGCTTCAGGTTAGAAAAACGGAACCCTTATAGGATCAGTTGTGTCCGTCTGTCACAGCTTATTTTCTCCTAATCTACTTAACCAATTCAGTTGTTTGGTACACATGTGAACTACACACACATTCACAAACAAACAACGTTTTTGACTCAAACACTGCACATGAAGAAATAAATATACGAATATTTTTAAAATAGGGCCACTTTCTGGAGGGACCAATTGGAAAATTAATAAAAAGTTTTTCTAACGTTACCTTGTGATATATCAAATGGAGAATTTAAAATAGATTTAAATTCTCCTTATCTCCAAAACCACACAGCTAAAAAGAATAAAAAATACAGATCTATAGATTACAGGAAAACCTAGAAGAAGTCAATGGTTTTAAAATAAAATAATTATATGTTCGTTCGGAACCTTGCACAAAGTCCGACTCGCACTTGGTCGGTTTTTATAACTACAGTTTTCAATTTCTTTTGATTTGGTCTAAAAGGAGGGGTTTGAGATTGCCTGTCCATTTCAGCGGTACGAGGCAGCGAAGCAGAGAAACAGAGAAATAATATCCTATCATGACAGTCAAAATGTCAGTGAGTCACGTGGTGCTGAGATTTTATGCAATTCCATAGGTTAAAATTTCTCCGTTTCTCCGCTCCACTGCCAAGCTCCGCTGTAATGGACTGGCACTCTAAAGAAACTTTTGCCACTTAAAATTCAGTAAGTGTTGTTTTTCTAAAATTAACGACACTAAGACCCTGATTAACAAGAAAGGCATCACACATAAACCAAACTGACGCGACAACACATATAAAACCTTTTGATTCTGATGTTTTCGCATACAAAATCAACATAATACGATTGCAAACAACTGAAATAAAACAAATCCATCCAGCTCTTTATGATGCGGAAGTGTACAATAAAAACACAAACATGCTTGTCCGCGTTCGGTAAAGAGTTGGCTCGTAAACAGCTCATAAATGTCTCTAGTATTTCATTTCGGAAAGGGGAACCCTCTATCTCTAACAACAGTAAATTTGCTTGTAAAAATATCACAATACACCAAGGTTTTATTGTTTTCCTCTTAATTGTCGAAATTTTATGGGCGTTTTCAGTTGTAAAAGTGACCTGAATGGTCTGAAAATTGAGGTAGAATCTACATACCAACATATATTTTTTTTTTATTTATTTATTTATAATCCACACAACTATCACACAACGCCATCTAGTCCCAAGCTAAGCAGAGCTTGTGTTATGGGTACTTGACAACTGATAAACATACTTATATATTTCTAAATACATACATATTATAGATAAACTACACCCAGACACAGAACAAATGATCATGCTCATCACACAAACATTTGTCCTGGGTGGGAATCGAACCCACAACCTCTGGCATAGCAGTCAGGGTCACTAACCACTAAACCAACAGGCCAGTCAAATATGTAACGGCATGGGAGATATTCGGATGTCAGTTTTAGGTTGGCGTCCAGATACAGTAATGTAATTACTCCAGACCTGCCGGAACTCCAAAAACGGACGGGCTCAGAATATCGGTTGACATTTTCGAATATCGCCTACCTGAATGTTTGTATATTCAAAGATCGTGCTGGTGAGTTTATTGTCGTATTAGTTTGTTGTGACCAGAGGACTAGATTTTTCTTCAGTAAACTGATCAGATTGCGTGGGGGAAAAACTGCAAGAGTGTCGTCTGCGATGGTATGGCCACATCATGCGCCGCCCTATGGAGTACGTTGGTCGGAGATGCATGAATATGGCTGTTCTTGGGGCTAGGCCCCGTGGTCGCCCTCGCAAGCGCTGGCTGGACGTCGTCAAGTCCGACATGAGAGCCAATGGCCTGACTGAGAAGGATGTTGAAGATCGGGCAAAGTGGAGGAAGCTAAGTAGGAAGGCGGACCCTGGCAATAGCCGGGATTAACGCCAGGTGGAAGAAGAAACTAATCAGGATTGCAAACCAACGTTGCATTTCTGTCAATGGCGCTTTTGTTATGGACAGCAATGTTGACGAATTTTTAATGCCCAAAGTTAATTACCGGTCCATTCTTGATATGCATTTGTTGTTAGAGTCAGCAAAGATTACAAATACTATGATTACGATGATTATTGATTATGATTGCCTGCTGGCATCAAATTAGACAAAGATGATTACATAGTAATAAACAACGCCATGACATTTTGTGTTATTCTTGAAACGTTACTTCAAAATTCGAACGCTTTTGAACTTGGCATAACAAATGATTTAGATTTCGAAGCATTTGTATTCACAATTCGAAAATAAGTTTCGGAATCACTTCTTAACATTACAGCTTCCTTAAAATTAAGTAGACAGGCGTCGAATGTCTTCTCCTCCATGACATCGGCCTTCTGATTCCAAGATTCCCATTCATCAATAATCTCTATTCAGCAAAATTACATCAAAAACGTAACAACATAGCACTCATTTCATGATCCAACCACTCGAGTTTACTCTCCAAATCAAAACGTACAAATCAGTAGCAGATTATTCGTCGCTATGCGGGATCACACACGCCGCAGAGGGGGTGGTCGTAAATTTTCTAACAATAAAACAATATTATGACGTCAACATAAAAATCTTTACGGCTAAAGCCATAAGGGAGATGAGGCGAATTTGTTTAACAAACAAAAAGGAGTTGTAGCTATCGGCCATGTATTCTCGAATCGCTCAATTTGGTTTGCAAATTCGTATCATTCATTTGTTTGAGTTGGTCATGGTTATTTCTGCTTTCGTCCTATGAAGGTTTGTTTAAAGTAGCTGTGTCAACAGACCTCTTCAGTATTTAGTTGCTTTATTTGCTAACAAATCTTGTCCTGAACTTCTATTTCTCTTGAAAGGGTCACAAGAAGTTTTCATTGAAACCCGGGATGGGCATACCATCCGCATTGTTCCGATATGTAGCACTAACTTCATTATCTCTCTCGCCTCTGTTAGCAACACAGAAATGACAACCTAAATTAAACATTTTACCCTTCAAAGTAAGACTTTTTCTGGGTTCCATTAAAAACAACATTTGGGAGTAAACGCAATACGACAAGAGGTCATTGTACTCATTATTATGAACAAAAAAACAGCTGTTCAGTAGTGTTTGTCGAGTTATTCGCACATAAATGTTTGTAGCAGTTGGTTTATTCGCGATTTCGGGGTTGGCCTTAAAATAAAAGTTGTTCAAATCTATATCTATACTAATATATAAAGCTGTAGAGTTTGTTTGTATACTCGAACGCGCTAATCTCAGGAACTACTGGTCCGATTTGAAAAACTCTTTCAGTGTTAGATAGCCCATTTATCGAAGAAGGCTATAGGATATATATCACGCTAAGACTAATAAGAGCGAAGCAGTAATGAAAATTGTGACGCAGACGAAGTTGCGCGGGTCAACTAGTTGTCGAATATAGTGACTCTTTTCAGGTTTTGTGACGATTCTGTGACATCAGCATACGAAACAAAATCATAGATCTGAATATAACTTCTAATGTAATCTGAGTCCTTGAACTCAACTAGTTAACCCTTCCCCTGACTTTAACGACTTCTGTGATATTACAAGCAAACATCCTTAGTATAGCACTAACACAAACATTAGGCCACTAGACCCCAGCCTCCAAATTACCCCCAGCTTCAAAATTTCAAACTAATACTACAAATTTGGACTCCGATAAACCTTCCGCAAATACACTACGCACAAATTATGACTACATCATGAGCCTACAGTGTGTTATTACGGAAATTCAAAATACATTTACCGTTGAGTACAAATTGGTTAGGCTTAACGCAAACAAGGCTGTCGATGTACACAATATTACTGGTAACTGTTTACGGATCGAGTGTACTGTTGAAATAATTTGCTGGTTATGATTAGATGAACTGGTCTATATTTCGAATTTATGGAACATCGTGCTTGTTTTCTCTTTGCCTCGTAAACCACATAAATCCGTTGATTTCGGCTGCCATTTGTAGATTTTTACAGTCGCTACGGATAGTCAGAACCTAGTAAGTCTGACACCAGTCTTGCCAAGGGATGCCGTAGTACTTTACAAGCCGACCCCGCTAGGCGGAACTTTATTTTCTCCAAAAAAGTAGGCAAAGGGCTCACATAGTATAAATTAAAGTAATGGGGTGAGTCTGACACTCTTGGCAGGACCCGAAAACAAAATAAATATTGGTCTTTACCTATGAAATTGCCGTTCTGCAGTACTGGCCATTTCAAATCAAAAAAATTTTTGTTTGGCTAAGAATTCTAATTTCAAATTAATTTTATTTTAAAAACATGGTTTTATTTTTCCAAAAGTAGTCATTTGTTTATTGATTAGTGTTACATTTTCATCGCATTTCAATCTTTTTCGTCATCATGGATACGTTAAAATTCGAGTAATTATGGAATATGAATACCGTCGTGGCAGCAACGCGGCACAAGCGGCACGCAACATCAACGACGTTTACGGAGCTAACACTACAAACTAACGCACCACCTGTTATTGGTTTGCTCGCTTCCGTTCTGGAAATTTCGACCTGAAAAATGAACCTCGCGGTCGTCCGAAGACTTTGGTCGACAATGACGAATTAAAGGCGATTGTGGAAGCTGATGATACACAATCTACGGCTGAATTAGCAGCAGCTTTCGACGTTAGCGTCAAAACAATATTGGTCCATTTGCGGCAAATTGGCAAGGTAAAAAAGCTTGACAAATGGGTGCCCCACGAACTCAATGATCGCCAGCGCGAAGTACGCGTCGAGACGTGCCTTGCACTGCTCAACAGACACACAAATGAAGGAATTTTGAACCGCATTGTTACCTGCGATGAAAAATGGATTCTGTTTGATAACCGCAAGCGCTCAGCAAGTTGGTTGGATCCTGGTTCAGCATCTAAACAATGCCCTAAACGAAAACTTACCCCTATAAAAGTGATGGTCACTGTTTGGTGGTCTAGCGCCGATGTGATTCATCACAGCTTCTTACCAAACGGGGTGAGCATTACTGCAGATGTGTACTGTGAAGAACTGAACACAATGATGGAGAAGCTGGCACATCTCCAACCAGCATTGGTCAATCGCTCGTCTCCGCTGCTCCTGCACGACAACGCGCGACCTCATACTGCACAGCAGACGGTCTCCAAGTTGCAAGAACTGGGGTTGGAAGCTCTCCGTCATCCGCCCTACTCACCAGACCTTACGCCTACAGACTACTACTTTTTCCAGAATTTGGATAACTTCTTGGCGGGAAAAAAATTCAATACCCGAGAGGCAGTACAAAATGCCTTTGAAGAATTGGTTGCCTCCCGTCCAGCTGATTTCTTTAAGAAGGGCATCAATAAACTGCCACTGCGTTGGCAAAGATGCATTGATTGCATGGGTGATTACTTCGATTAATACAAATAAAAAATACATGAAAAAAATTCGTTTCAATTTTTTCATACAAAACGGCAATTTCATAGGTAAAGACCTATTATTTACAATAAATTGTAGAAGGATATACAACTTGTAACATAATAAACGCAATAACTCTTAAGGGGTCATTGAACCGATCAATATGAACAACTTTCACTACGGGACCAACACTGAAATCTTGAAAAAAAAAATCGACTAACCCATACATTTATGTGCGCATAACTCGATAAAATGTAGGTACTGAACAGCTGTTTTTTTTTTCGCGATTTCGTGATTGCTCTCATAGAAAAAGTTTTTCATAATAATGAGTACAATGACCCCTTAAGAGGTACTGCGTTTCTGTTACACGTTGTATAAACAACAATTTTAATCTAGCAAACAATTTAATTGAAGTAATCGAACACCAAAACAATTAACCAATTTAATGGGTACCAAAGAAACAAGATTCTCAAAACAATTTATAGCGAGCTAGTCAAACATTACAGAGACGTAACAATGTCGCTGAAATAAACTTTAATTTGTAATTTAAACCTAACTTTGTTTCAGTTTCATCAAGAGCGAGACTAACGCTGCTAGTGAAGCGAAGCGAGTGTGTGGAGCAGAACAAGGGACTGAAGCGGAGTGTCCCTGTTCACTGAAGCGTGCATGAATTCAGTGGAATACTATTGGCGAATGCTTTCCTAGCTTTAAACATATATGTGGACAAGAAGAACATGGCGTCATACCACCTAATTAATTAAAGAAGTGTAAAGGTGCAGTAAGTAGGAGCAAAGCCGATAAAGGCAAAATAAAAATCACCGGACACATTTCTTGATATTATAAAATTTGCTCATAAAATGTATTTACATAAGTAATATCTAATCCACAAGAACCATCTCTTGTCCAGTACGGACGAAGCTGCAGTACAAAGTAAACGGATTAAGTTCTGCTAATACTTATATTCTACGATTAAATACGCTCTGCACTTATTTATATTTATTTTTTTAGAAACATTATTTTTATATTTTGTGACTCGCACAAGACACAGAAATAAGCAAACTGAAGTAAAACTAACAGTAATAAAAAAAACTATAATAATGAGAATGAAACAGAGCGGGCCGGAGACTCAGTTTCTGAAACTCTTTTAGTTGTAGTTTTCCCAGCGACGCCGCACAGCTCCGCTCCTCTCCAGTCCAATGTATACCAGGCAGTCTAATAAATCTAAATGTCTAGGTTGGTTTTGCAGAACAAAGCAAACATGTGGCTGTAACGTCAGAGAGGATGTTGTGGGATGTCAGCTGTGTTTGATTCCGGATGCGATCATTGTTGTTGCAATTTGTTTTATGCGTATAAGTAGGAGTTAAATATGAATTAAACTGTTGTTTCATTTCATATCGTTGACTTTGTGAATGATGTTAGCAAGACGTTTGTTTATGGAAGCAATGTTTGACGTCCAATGTTTGCATTCTATTTGTAATCATCAAATCCTACGAGGATGCCCTCAGGCTAGGTGGAGCGACGATCTTCGCAGGGTGACTGGTAGCGGCTGGATGAGAGTTGCCGGAGATCGAGCCAAATGGCGTGCATTTGGAGAGGCCTATGTCCAGCAGTGAACTGTTATAGGCTGATGATGAAGATGATGGAAGCTTACGAGTATTTTGGACTGTTTCCTAATTTTGCACAATGCCAGAACTTCTCAAACAGTATCTCTGAATTAAACAAATTCAAAAATTTAACAGACTGGTTTATTATGACATACGAGTAATATGCCTGGTAAAACGAGCAAATATGAAATCTAAACTTATATAATACAGAGATAAAATTGTATGATATTGTGTCTGAAAATAACCCAGAAGCACTGATCCGATTAATTACCTACAAAAACATATCACTGGTAAAAAGCTGCAATATTGCCTTGTGCTTTAACCCGTCAGTTCGCCGTCCCACATGTGGGGTGAGGCTATTTTCTTTTAAAGACAATAGCCTCAGGGTTTAAATAAGTTTTAAGTCAAAACGATGTCGTGTCTTGAGAATCAAGTTGATCAACACTCCTATATCACGAAAAACACAAATAAAGACTGTCCTACCACTATATTATCACCACATCCATCAAGATACTGTCAACACGAAGATATTAACGCGCTATCTCGGTTTGATAGAAAGAAAGGGATACTTAACCCTCCAGCTACTGCACATTTATCTACGGAGCGAAGTAAACATCCTGTTACAACGCACCCCTACGCGAGTGATGTCGGAATAACTGCCGAGATACAGGTAGGGATTTGGGAGACAGTTTGAGGGTTAATTTTACAGTATTTTTGTATCATCTGTCTCAGATTTTGTGGGGAAAAGAAAAGGGAGGAAACAAGCATAACGCTTGACAGAGGAGAATGGAAAAAGAACACGAGCTGCGTCGATCTCCGATCCCAAGTACCGAGGTACAAGGAAAGGAAGATGTTGGTAAGATTTCTTCTGAGTTTTTTCTCCAGTGGTTGTAAGCGCTACTCATCTGCCTATCCTTTTCCCAACTATAGTGGGGTCGGCTTCCAGTCAAGCCGGATTTAGCTGAATACTAGTGTTTTACGAGGAGCGGCTGCCTACCAGACCTCCAAAACCCATTAACTGGGTAACACGGTACTTCATGGCAAAACTGGAGTCAGATTTACTGGCTTCTAACTATCCGTAACGACTGCCAAAGGTCTACTATTGACAGCCGGGACCAACGGCGTAACGTGCTTTCCGAGACACGGAGGAAACTCGGTATGTTAAGAACAGACCGCGCCTGTTGTCTAGCCACGAGCTACTCAGTTGGAAGCGCTATTACTGAGCATAAAATCCTTAGATTCCAAAGCAACGTCTTATTGGGATTTTCTTTCTGGAATTTCTTAACAGTAGCCCAAAGTCTGGATTTTGGACGCAATATTTTCGCATTGAGGTGAACAAAAATAAAAATCTATTTATTTTATTACTTGCATTTTAATTATTTGCAAAATGGTGTTGACATGAAAAACGGCCAAGTTCGAGTCTCACACGAAGGGTTCCGTACCAAAGACGGAAGGAAACCCGGTTCTTGTATATATTATTATAATTATACTTTTATTGGTGGTTATAGCGGCATTTAGTAATAGGGTTCCGTTATTGGTTACATTTCGGGTACGGAACCATGAAAATGAAGTCTTAATCTGCATTTCCTTTGATCGTGTTCATATAAAGGAGGTACTTCTTTACTGTATCTACTTACCCTAAAAAAGGAACCTTCCCATCAATAAATCCCGATTAAAGGCGGCATTCCAATCATATTATTTTAAATTCGCTTGCATCCTCTCTCCAAAAACGTCACATTAAAATGATAAATTCCTGAGATACGTAAGCAAATTCTTTAAAAACAAATCTAATCTGGGGGACCCTTGCACCCCAAATCCGTGCTTCCTCTATAGTTTTTTATGTTTCCGCAGGCAGTAATATATCGTTCAAGTGTAGGGATTTCTCATATTTTTATTATTACGAACAACGTAAATGTCAGAATCAAAAGTGGTAAGTCAGAGGGCGCCTGTTCTTTAAGGTCCCATTGCGATGCTTAGAAGGGGAGATCGTTTCTGTGGAGCGATTTTATCATGTGTGCATAGAGCTTTAACTGTTCAAAATCAATCCATTCTGATTTTATTTGTGGACGAAATACAGTTTTAATCATCGATTTATAAAATGTTCCTAATTTTTCACACTACCTTTGAAAATGATGTTAAGTAATGATAATTTAAAGTTCTTAATTAAATAGTGGGTCCATGTTACTTTACCTTCTGAACTGTCATTTTCTAAAGCTCTTTCTCTTGTATGCTAAGTAGATAAAGTTTCCAATTTATACATTATTATGTAGTTTGTTCAAAACTTTTGTGACTCAAAAAATGTTAAAGAAAGTAATTTTATTACTGTACGATAATTTAATATCTATCGAATAACCTCTTTATTTAATAACGAAAGACTCTTCCCCTCTTATTAAGTAATCTAACTCCATAACATAATCATACAGAAACAACATCTTAGCTAATATTATAATCTAAGACGTACTCGTAGCAGCTACGGTGTTCGGTAGGTACACATGCAAGATTACGTTAACTTAAACATAGTTGTACATGCAAGACGGAATTAACTCTATCTTGTGTGGTTCAAGATTTTGCATGTTAGAATTATAATTATATTGTAATATTGAAACAATTATTTTGATATTGAATTAATGATGTACGTCTTCTTCTTCTTATGTACGATTTTCTTAAATATTATTATAATTCTGTAGTTTCAAATTTTTGTTATTCTTTTTCCATGGCAGTATTTTATCGGATAAGCAAAAAAATAACAAGCTTAGTATTAGCTTTTAGAAGATTACAAAGACGGGGATTTAAGCGATGTACAAATATATTGAACACAGGAGGAGCTCGTGGCTGAAGAATAACAGCCGCACAGGTCGATCTTCAAAGTTAAGCAACGCTTGCCATAGTGAGTTTCCTCCGTGCCTCGGAAAGCACGTTAAGCTGTTGGTCCCGGCTGTCATTTGTAGAACTTTGGCAGTCGTTACGGATTGTCAGAAGCCAGTAAATCTGACTCCAGTCTTGCCAAGAAGTACCGTGTTACCCAGTTAATAGGTTTTGGAGGTCTAGTAGGCAGCCGCTCCACGTAAAACACTGGTATTCAGCTGAATCCGGTTTGACTGGAAGCCGACCCCAATATAGTTGGGAAAAGGCTTGGCAGATGACAACTATATTGAACACAGTTTTTTTTACTTTTATAAAATAACTTGTTGACCCACGCATCTTCGTTTGCGACATAATTTTCATTTCTGCACCGTTCCTATTGGTCATCGCATAATATATAGCCTATATCCTTCCTCGATAAATGGGCTATCTAACACTGAAAGAATTTTTCAAATCGGTCCAGTAGTTCCTGAGATGGCGCGTTCAATTAAACAAACAAACTCATCAGCTTTATATATTAGTATAGAGTATAGATTATATTGAATTATTTTGTCTATCTAGACAAGTTATTAACAATTTGGATTATTGTGCCAAATGTAAACTTGTGAAGTATTCACTCATTAATAGATTTTTTTGTTGTTTAAACTGTTAATTTTCTGATCATATTTTTATATAATTTATTTTTATTTACTATTAGGAAGAACCTAGTTTCTAAGAAATTAATAAAAGCATACTCAATGGTATTATTTCTTAGTTCTGCATGTTTCAAGTTTTAAAAGTACACTCATCATCATCAACATAACAGCCGAAAGACGTCCACTGCTGGACATAGGCCTTCCCCAAAAGGGATTAGCCATTATCGCCACGCTTGGCAGGTGGGTTGGCGATCGCAGTGTAAGGTGTTGCGTTTTACAGAGAACGCTGCTGCTCATTCTCTGGTGAGTCCCTTAGTCGCCTCTTACGACACCCACGGGAAGTGATGGTATGGTATTATTCTTTTACGGCACTCACTATACGGCACCAGCCGACACCATAAATAATGACATTTTTTGTAAAAATACACTACTAAAAATATCCTCCAACAACCATCCATTTTTTATCTCGTTTTCTTGTTTATGACGTTTTCCTAACAAATATTTATAAAGTAGAAGAACTTTTTCATTCCATCGGCTCCTTAGTCACTGGCCGGAAGTCTGTACGTGACCGGAAATGAATTTCCCGGACGTACTTGATACTTTCAGTAAACGCTACTGAAGATATTCAATATTCCGCGCGACACTATTCGAGTCTATGTGCAAATGACTTTTTAACAGAAATGTTGTAGTAGCTATATACCACTAGATCGGTTTATTTTTTGTCTTTTCATAGTGGAAGAACTTGTTATGAAAATATGTAAATAATAATAATAAATAATAATAAAAATTGTTTATTTCTCACCACAAGCCAAAAAATACAAACAGAATTTACACACGAGCAAAAGCTAGTAATTTTTGGTTGTGGATCGCTGGTGCCTAAGGTAGGTAGTAACACCTGTAATACAGGTCACCAGGTCCCCACCCGGTCATAGATTAACACATTTGATAGCTTACATCTGATATCACAGCAAATAGCAGGTCCAAGCAATTAGTGAGTTAATAACAGATTACATTCATTTTAGAATTATAGTGAGATTAAATTAAATTTAATTTGAAAAAGAGTTAAAAATAATTAAAAGTACCTATATTTGGGAGGATTTTATGAGTGTAATGTTTGTGAAGGTGTGTGTTTGTGATGATGTGTGTGTGACAGTGTATATTTGTTTTGGTGTGTGTTAGTGCATGAAATAACTAGACTAATACGTCAAAGAGAGCTTCTGTGGCAGTATATGTTAGGCCTTGTAGCCAGGCTTGCAAAGTGACTTTAAAATTATGTTTGTCAAATGGAAAATAAAGAATCTATGACTAAAGGAAGTTTTAAGAGGCGTATTTAGAGCAACTATATGATTACGGCGATTTATTTGCTGGGAATAGTTGGAAATGGCGTGTTGTTTAATGGCTGTGGCCAGAACAAATAATTGCCTAACCGTGAGGACTTGACAATATTCGTAGAGCTTAACGGTGGGATAAAGTCTAGGCTTGGAACAGCATACTTTAAGGACCGCTCTCTGCGCTCGCTCGATCTGGATAAAATTAGATTTGGCTGCACCGCCCCAGGACGAGATGCAATAAACTAAAATTGACTGACACGGTGCCTGGTAAATCATTTTCATGATACCAGCATCTGCAGAACTGCGTAATTGTTTAAGATGTACATTAGTTTGCGCACCATATTTGATAAGTGCGTTATGTACTCTTTAAATGTAAGGTTGCAGTCAATGACGATGTCAAGATACTTTATCGAGGTGACGCGTTCAATGTCACAGCAAACATGGGTGCAAGTGCCGACGCTGCAATCAAAAGACGGTGTCGACTGGGCGGTAACGTTCAGTGATCCTATAGTAGACACATTGGTATTTCGAATAGAAATATTCATTATTTTCGTTTTCGATACGTTCAGGGTAAGCAAGTTGCTCTTAAGCCATTCGCTGACCGTATCGAAACCCTTCTGAGCAAGGCGATATGCATCTTCCCAGCTGTCCGAGGCAAACACAAGTGCTGTATCGTCTGCATACGAAAATATTGTGCCGCTTTCTAGACTGAGGCTACACAGATCATTCATGTAGATTAAAAATAGACTGGGGCCAAGAATACTGCCCTGTGGCACAACGAAAGCTATATTTAAATCTGAGCTGGAGTAGGATCCAATTTTGGCGCTCTGTGTTCTATTTGTTAAATAACTCCGAAACAGGGACAGCTGGGCGCCCCGTATTCCCAGGCATTCGAGCTTAGATAGTAGGATGGGCATCGAGACCGTGTCGAATGCCTTCGCGAGGTCCAGGAACAATGCAACACATTTCTTGCCGTTGTCAAGTTCCTGAGCCACATGATTAACCAATTTGTGTACAGCATCAGCAGTGGACATATTTTTTCGAAAGCCGAATTGGTTAACCGACAAAAGATTGCGTGCCTCTAGGTACGCAACTAGCCTTGCATTTATTATTTTTTCCAGTACCTTGGACATCGCGGGCAGAACTGATATAGGCCTATAGTTTTCGGTCGCGGTCGCCAGACTTAAAAATAGGGTGAAGAATAGCCTTCTTAAACCAGTCAGGGAAGACACCAGAATCAAGGCACAGATTGCAAACATATGTCAGTGGAGGTACAATAATATTTATATGTTTTTTAAGAAAACTAGAGGAAATACCGTCCCAGCCGACTGCACAATCGCTTTTAAGTGAAAGGATTAAGCGTTCCACCTCTTGTTCATTTGTCCTAAGTAGAACTAAGGATTCCTTCTGGGGGTCGGGTAACGAAATCGATCGAGGATCTCTTTGTATTTTGTCCGCTAGATTTCTCCCTACGTTTGCGAAATAGTCATTAATTTGATTTATAGTGTCCTGCCTATCGTGACTATTCGCTATGAGATCATGGGCTGGAGACTTCTGTTGACCCATGTTTGTGACACTTTTGATAGCACGCCATAACAGCTTAGAATTTCTACCTGCTTTTTCAAATTGCAGTCTCTCATAATCCCTTTTTGCTTTTCGTAGCAGATTTGTACAAAAATTACGGTACCGTCTGTAGGTCACCACGAGGACTTCATTTGACGGGTCTGTTTTAAGCTTTTTATACAAATTGTCTCTATGGCGCATACATTTGAGTAAGCCTTGGGTAATCCAGGGCTTAATCGGCCTGCGTCTACGTGAACCAGAAAAAGTTTTGGTGTTCCTTTTTAAGGCTAGAAGAAGTGGTTCCATTAAATATTTAGTAGCCAAATTGGGATTTTTCGTTCTATAGACGGCATCAAAACAAATGTTGCGGATGTCATTGGCGAGCTCTTCCTCATTTATTTTTGTGATTTGATGTGAGTCTAGGATTTTGATTTTACTTAAAGACAGAGAGAGTAAAACTGAGAAGTGATCTGTTAGAGTGGATTCCAGTACCATGACCGTGCTAGAGAGAGAAGTTTTTATGTTGACGTGATCAAGACATGTAGATCCATGCGTTTCCAACACGGGTCCTGGGAAAAGTCCATGATGAGCCAATAAGTCCAAATAGTACAGTGCATGAGCATCTTTATTGTTGCGTGAAATGTCAATGTTTATGTCTCCCATAATTATGATGTTTCTAAACGATTTAAGGTCACACAGAACACTATCCATAGATTGTATAAATTTTGAGGGGTCCTTAAATGCCCTTCCTTCCTTCCTTCCTGTCCTTTACACAATCTGTGAAAAGACAGCGGAGGCTTAGTAATAGGGTTCCGTTGGTTACCCTTTGGGTACAGAACCCTAAAAATGAATAATTAAAGAGGGCTTTCTCATACAAGAAACGTGTTTTTTTTCGATTTATAATGCTCTTCATGCGCGAGTCCGAATAGCACTTGGGTGGTTTTTTTTCATAGAGTGGCGAACAAGCAGGCGGTCAACCTTATGGTGAATGATAACACCTCAGACCGACTATCCGTTCGATGGGACCGAACGGTTCTAGAGAGGCAATCGAACACTGGAAGACGAATCTTTTTTCATTCTTACTTTGATTACCTACATGTTTGTCCGATGACCTGGTGAGTGGTGGAAGCACTAGGAGTCAGCTGGTTGCAAATAGCTTAGTCGATGTGACACCTATTGCGTAATTATGCTCTCCCGGAGGTAAAAGATATAATCTCCGGGAGAGTAATACAAAAAAACCGGCCAAGTGCGAGTCGGACTCACACACGAAGGAATCCGTACCACAAACCTTAATTTTATTTTATTTGTTGTTATAACGGCTATAGAAATACACAATCGGTGAAAATTTCAACTTTCTTCCTATTACGGTTCTTGAGATACAGCCCGCTGACAGACAGACGGACGGACGGACGGACAGCGGAGGCTTAGTAATAGGGTTCCGTTGGTTACCCTTTGGGTACGGAACCCTAAAAATTATTTTCGGCCTTTAATTCAAAAATAGAAGGAAAAGTAATAGATCCTTAAAAATAGAATTGTAAAATCTTAATGGATCTGAATACCCCTTTTAATCAAATTACCAAATCAAATCAAATCAAATACGTTTATTTGTGTAGGCAGGTAAAAAGGGTTTAACACTTACAGAATAATGGGTCTCTGTGTCTTGCTACAGTAAGTGGCATACAAATATAACACTAACTTCTGCTAGCGGCTTCGCCCACGTAATCCCTAGGGAACATACTTCCGGGATATATGTAACTTGTGTGTTATTCCAGACTATAATCTACCTCTATGCCAAATTTCATGAAGATGCTTTCAGGCGTTTTGACGTGGAAAGGTTACAAACATCCATCCTCACAAACTTTCGCATTTATAATATTTAATTAGGAAGTAAGATTAATATACTAACAAATACAAAAATGTAACATTATTTAGATCATACCATCACATCAATAGCTCATCATTATCATCATCATAACAGTCGAAGAGTCCACAGCTGGACATAGGCCTCCCCCCCAAAGGGTTGGCGATTGCAGTGTATGGTTGCGTTTTACAGAGAACGCTGCTGCCCATTCTCTGGTGATCAATAGCTCATGACTGCAGAGTAATGTTTTATACCCTTGTTGTTGCTGGTCAAATTATTACCAAAATAAGTGAAAACAAAATGAGAAAAGCGGGTACGGCTAGTGAGGAAGGCAATGTGATATACTCGTATTTATCATAGCGTTATCTAGACGAAACCATCATCTTCAGTTGAAGTATAACCGCGGTCATATTTTATTTTTATCTCTGTATACAGTATGGTCGTTTGTGATTTTCTTATGTTTTATTTTCTACACAAAACAAATACGTGTCTCATGAATTCATTTGAATTAAAGCCTGACTTTTCAGTAGTCTAAAAACTTTTGAATAAATATGGTCATACTACCATTTTTGTAACGCCTTAGCTGCCTTAATGATAATGCAAAAAAACGGCCAAGTGCTAGTCGGATTATTACACCGTATACCGAAAAAAAACACGTTTCTTGTATGAAATGAATGGAGCCCCCTTAATTTTAAATTCAATTTAATTTTTATTGTTTGTTGTTACAGCGGTAATAGAAATACACATTATGTGACTATTTCAAATGTCTAGAATCAATGTCAAAAAATAAATAAATTCAAATCTTTAACAGACTATACAAAACGTGTAGGTAATAGAACTATTCTGCGTTTATAGATGAAATTTCGGTGCTGTATTTTATTGGAAAGTGACCAAATATGGAATACTTACCATTTTGTTTTTTATGAACAATTTGCACAAATGTTATAAATAAAAATCTTTTTGTACTAATTATTAACAAGTTTGTAACAATTTGAGGTTATATTGATAAGTTCAAGGTAACAATTTTTTTTTAAAACAACATAAAGTTAAAGGTGCCCCAAATATATGAAATACTCGTAGGTACCTACCCCAAATATGGAATACTACAATCACTATCAAAATTTAACCTTAACTTATAAGATATTCTTTGAAAACTTTGGTGTAACATACTCGTAGATAGGAACACAAATTATCTACAAAAATCGCAAATCCAGGTTTCAAACTCTGGCCCGGCACAATCAGTATGTGCCCAGAGCCCACATATGAGGCACTTGATCCATGTTGCCCCGTGAGTATGATTCGAAAACAGCAGACCACAGAAAATACACTCCGAATCTTCAGAGTCTGGAGCTCTATATCCTATTAAGGCATCATGTTCACTGTCTGCATCAAGCAGCATCACCTCCATAGTCCATATTTTGATACTGTAATCTGTCCATATTTGGAGTTTCTCAGTTAGAATGATTTTAAACTGTCATTCAATGTTTTATAATTTTGAAAGTAATACCATCTAATACCGCTAAAAGTTATAAAAACAATACCGTGTGCACTTTCTGTACGAGAAATACGTATTTTTTGCATACCTTAGAAAGTTCTGCGAAAGCGGTAAAACAAAACATTGTCACAACGACGAAAAGGCTTGCTCGAATGACATGTTACCACTTGTACGCAAGAAATGGAGTAGATAGAGACAGAATAGCGCTGATTGATGCGTGTTTGCATTTGAGTGAAAGGGGGGTATTCCATGTTAGGGATACTATTCCACATTTGGTCGCTTTTCTCTACTAAAAAAGAAATGCTTTTACAAATCTACATAATAAGATTTTTCGATCCCAACGGACAGTTGCTGTTAAAAACTACAACCCCAGCTCTTAACCTCATTTATGAAGAAACTAATTCCTCTTGAGGATTCATATAACTGGATCAACTTTATTAAAAGAAACTACGTTTATGCCGTTCCTTTTTCTTTTAGTTAAAGGGAAGAGAAAAAACATTATGAATTTTTCTCATCATTGTCATCATCATCAACCCGATTGAGCCAACCGACCTCTCTTTTCTATTGCCAATCCCCACGCTTCTGTTCTAACTTCATCCAGGTTATTATTATATATAGGAATAAATTGAATTAAATTGAATTGATTGAAATACTGCTCCGCTTTTTTTGGTCTTAGCGAGATGATATATAGCCTATTGCCTTCCTCGAAAAATGGGCTATATATCACTGAAAGAAATTTTCAAATCGGCCCAGAAGTTCCTGAGATTAGCGCGTTCAAGCAAACAAACAAACAAACTCTTCAGGTTTATATTTTAAAAGTAGTACTAGTTGACCCATGCTACTTCGTCTGCGTCACAACTTTCATTACTGCTCCGCTCTTTTTGGTCTTAGCGTGATGATATATAGCCTAATTTTTCAAATCGGACCAGTAGTTCCTGGGATTATTTATTATAGTTCAAGCAAACAAACAAACAAAGGCTTCAGTTTTATAAATTATAAAGATAGAGATAGAGATAGAGATAGAGATAGAGAAAGAGATAGAGATAGAGATAGAGATAGAAATAGAGATAGAGTTAGAGACATATCATTATCTGTGTAATGGAAATAAAACACAAAATAATAAAATAAAAGGTAAGAAGGAAGATAGAGCAGTCTAATACCTTTGCAAAAGTAATGTAAAACCATTTTCATTTTAAACCAGGAAACTCATAACCCAATTACCTTAAGACCATTCACACTAAAACTCCATTCGATATCATAACATAAAATGCGATACTTCTCGCTAAAATAAATAACGGTTATTTGAATCGAACGTTGCCACAGTAACCGCTTTTAACGATACGAGTAACGATAACACCTGCGGTTTCGACGATAACCCACCGATTCATTTGTATGCCGCACTGGTTTCAAAGTTAGTGCTGTACTAACACTTTACTGAACCACGTAATTAGCATGGTTCGAGTGTGTTTGCGAAATGAGGGCTTTGTGAAGCTTAGGAGTTCACTAAAACTGGGTGAAGATTTGGGTAGGTTTAAGTGCAGTTATGAATTTTGGGCGCAGATTATAATTGCTTCTTTCCTTAATGCATAATGAGTACCTACATACATTGACAGCATCAGGCCTAGCCGCATTGTGTCGCCGGTGACGTATGGTGCCGTAAAAGAATAATACCATCCCATCACTTCCCGTGGGTGTCGTATGAGGTGACTAAGGGACTCACCAGAGAATGGGCAGCAGCGTTCTCTGTAACACGCAACACCATACACTGCGATTGCCAACCCACCTGCCAAACGTGGCGATTATTACAAACCCCACCTTTTGGGGAGGCCTATGTCCAGCAGTGGACGTTTTTCGGATGTTATAATGATGATATAGTACCTACATTCATTGACAGCATGCCGGGACTAATTCTTGCAGCTACAAAGATTTCATATTGTTGCTGTATTTTTTATTGTTTCTACTTTTGCCTTTTATAATTTATGTAGATAATATAATTTACAATAGGTATGTACATTCTATCCTACTATCCTACTAATAATATGAAAGCGAACGTTTGTGAAGGTGGATGGATGACGTCAGAACGCCTGAAAGAGGCACTGAGATAGATTATAGTCTGTCAATTATACTTTTTGTCACTCACACGGGTGGACCCGCGGTAAAGCTAGGCTAGTAAATTATAAAACTTTTTAACAAAAAAATAAAACCGACTTCCAAAAACAAACACTAGAAAGTAAAAAATAATTTTAATTTCGGAAGTCGGTGTTTTTGATTTTTTTCGTTTTTGAACACCGAGTTCCGAAATTAAAGTTGTTCAAAAGTTTTTTTATTTTTCACTTTTTAGTGGTACGCAGGTACCATTAAAAAGTGAAACCACAAACCATGCGTGCCGGTGTGATGTTATGTTATGAACTGGTGTAAATAATCAAACGACATGCGATTTCAGAAATCCCGATCCATTTACTATCATTTATTGAAGAGTTCCGTTGCCTACCTCCGAAGTTCTTCATCAGATCTTCACCAAATTTAAATGGGACCAGTCCGAGAAAATACTCTTCCAAACAAAAAAAGAATCATCCAAATCGGTTAACAATTGGCGAAAATATCGCTGAATAAACATTTTCCATGGGATACCATCATCAGATCCTGACTTATACCTTCCACCATCAGCTCAGTAACATGAGATGATGATTACCAGGCACAAATATCTGAATTACGTTAGAAAGTTTATGAAAAACAGTGTATGTGCTTATACAATTTGAGGGTTTCCCTCAATTTTCACGGGATCCCATAATCAGATTCTAACTTGGTAACAGTGGGACTACCTCAGGAGTATAGGCTTTCGAATAAAAAAATATTTTTTGAAATCGGTCCAGTATTGACGGAGAAATCGGTGAACATACATAAAAAAACTTACAACAGAACCTTCTCCTTTTTGAAGAAGTTGGTTAAAATTTATAAATAATCGATGGTCAAACAGTTCAAAAAAATTGTCACGCACTAGTGAAACGATAGGTGGTCTATCCCGAACATGTTAGATTTGTGACAATCGCTATCATTAATATAATTTCACTTGGTCTAATGCCCCAGATTTATGGACTTTATCGTAAGAAAAAACTTTAATATAAATATATATATATATAGATGTGGAAGTCAGTTATATTTTTCTGTTTATAAGTTTTTTATTTTTTACTTTTAAGTGGTGACACTTTGACGACGGCTTCGTAAACGCAGATATTAAATAATCAAAAACGCTCATAAATTAAAAACTGCTGAATCAAACAGAATAAATTTTTTACGGGACCAAAAGACAAGTATGCCGCATCGAACTGAAAAAGAATCACTGAAATTGGATCAGAAACCTCGGAGTAATTGGTGTACATAAAAAAAAAATACCAGCCGAATTGAGAACCTCCTCCTTTTTTGGAAGTAAATTTAAAAGCAATAAGTTAGAATCGCCAATAAGTTAGGTCGCTCAGCGAGCTATGGAACGGGATATGCTTGGGGTCTCTTTGAGAGATCTAATCCGCAACGAAGTGATCCAACAGAGAAACAAAGTTGTAGACATAGCTCACAGAATAGGCAAGCTGAAGTGGCAATGGGCCGGCCATATTAGCCGTAGAACCGATGACCGTTGGGGTAGACGAGTTCTTGAGTGGAGACCGCGAATCGACAAACGTAAGGTAGGACGTCCTCAGGCTAGGTGGAGCGACGATCTTCGCAGGGTGGCTGGTAGCGGCTGGATGAGAGTTGCCGAAGATCGAGCCAAATGGCGTGCACTTGGAGAGGCCTATGTCCAGCAGTGGACTGTTATAGGCTGAAATTAGAATCACAGCAGGTTGTATTCTGTAGAATCCTGCCAACATCCATTGGAAAAAGGTGCAAGTAAATGTATGTCAACTTACATTGCAAAACCAATCAAACATTACGCCCGTCACCAACCATAGTAACCGTACCAACATTATCACATAAATAAAACCTCGCTACTGCACTTAATAACCCACTGACAGGTGACATCCCAACAGTGACAAGCTATCACAACGCGCTATCATTGTATCACGACAGGCGTCCATTTCAATTGACAGAACCGGTAGCATGCTCCATGTATCATGCATTGGCCTTTGTTGATTGCATTTATTAATTTGTGATTGATATTTATTTGTGAAATGTTATGTTGTAGACTCGGTGAAAAGTAGTTTTGCATTGTCGATGTGTCAAAAGCTTGGTATTTGTGGTGGTAATACGTATTCTAAACCAAAGTTTCGTTTCATATTACTTAGTTACTTCAAGAAATTTCAATTTTGTTACATTATAGCAACAAACTTCTACGGCCAGGAGCGCGATTTGATGTTTAGAACAAACTCTGTCAAAAGATTTTAATTAAATTAACCCACAACGTGTTCGCGGTTATCCGTAGTGTCTTTACCGGTGAAATATATTTTCAACACCAGTCAACATGCTGAAAGAATTATCCAATCAACACCTGAAAATCGCCTGAAAATTCTAACCGATGCCGAGACAATCACCCCCAATCTGACATGCAATCAATCTGCCTAACTTTTTCCCACCTCAACAATGATGAAATAGTATATTTTATTTCAAGTAATAGACTCATACACAAACATACATAAAAAGATACAGACAAAATTTCACGCACAGACAAAAACGAACACGAACACTTACACGGTAGCAATTTGTCTGCTCGATCATTGCCAGATATAAGTGCAAGCCAGTCTGTTGGCGATCATCGCCAGGACGGCTCATAAAAGGCTTGTCTGCCAGTCCAACCCTTTGTAGCAGTAGATACCAGTTTTTTACATGGCACGAAAGCCTATTATGACCTTCATAATTGGGTAACACCATAGCCCTTGGCAAGACTGGTGTCAAACTTTTTAAGTACGAGATTTGCCCTTCTGAAAACCGCTTAAAAATTCAAACCCAAACATAGCCTTTTCTCAACTATAGGTATTGGAGTCGCGGCTTACAGTCAAACCGGATTCAGCTGAATACCAATATTTTACGTGGAGCGGCTGCCTACCAGGCCTCCACAACGCATTGACTGGGTAAAACGGTAGTTCTTGGCAAGACTAGTGACAAATTTTCTTTTTAAGTACGAGATTTGTCCTTCTGAACACAGCTCAAAAATTCAAACACAAACTGAGACAATCATCCTTAAACTCACGTGCAGGATCTACCTTTAACAGACAATTTGTAAGTGAGCACCCTTCTTGGAGTATAAGTAAGTTACAGGGAACGTTCTCGCGTTCTCACTTTCACCGACAATCAGCGAGTAACGGGCGGTAACCGAGTTTCGCTAACGAACTCGACTTAACTAGATAGTAACGATGTACAACTTCTTAATTAACACAAACCGACGATTGTGAACGAACATTTTTGTCAGTTTTTGGTAACTCTGCAGTTTTGTTGCGGTTAGCATGTTTGATGTTTTCAGCATTTACATCGTGATGACCGAAACCTCGCCTTTTATGCCTGAGTTTAAATTCTGGGCAAGTATCAATGCAATGTTGAAGATTCCAAATGCAACGACAACGCGGCCATTTCAGAATTAGATAGTGGAATGAGCTGGACTCCTTTTCAAAGGACGTGCAAAATTGCAATGGACCACCAGAGAAAGTGGAAAGAGGGAAGGAATTCCTTTGCACTATAGTGGGACAACATAGGCTCATAATAAAGTATCAATGTGATTTTATCCATTTACATTTACTTTTTAAGTTAATCTTGGACTTCGCTGTCCTTTCTAAAATTGCCAGTACGCCTTGAACAAGCGTCCATCCGTTAAACCGATGACCAGGTGAAGGTCGCGGGTATTTGTTGGATGCGAGACTCACAGGTCGGGTCAATGTGGTGAGACTTGGTGGAGGCTTATGTCTAGTAGCGGACGTTTTTCAGCATAAATGATAATAACGAAACGTGATGATTCAAACTCGTGCCTTCCTTGTATGAGAAGTGATCTTTGGTCAGCAATAGAGCAGGTTATAAATAGTTTTTGATGTCAGCATTAATCCATTTTTTTCGCAGAATTTTTTGTTGCTACTCGTGCCGCAGTAACTCTTTCTAATTGCGCTGGAAACTGAATTTAATTGCGCTCTGTTAAGCACTTTTTCTGACTTTTGTAACTATCGTGTCGGGAAAAGTTTACAATGAAATTACCTATTCATTTACCATTTTATGTGCCTTTTGGCAACATGCAGTCTGTGGCTTTCGTCAACACTTTACTCAAAATTAACGGAAAAGCCTTGGTTTCCTCTGAGATACAATTTTAGAAAACAAATCTACTTCAATGACAATAAACTCACAACAAATCATCTCACTAACTCACCAGGTAACTAAACAAATAACAATAACAAGCCAATAAAGAAAAGAAAGAAAATAAACATGGAAAAACAAACGATTGTTACTTCTTTTTATAAAGGGGCCAATTACGGGGTTTCATCGTGAAACGGGTCCTATCTCGGTGTCTGCCTATCGTTCTGATTTGATGAATAATTTTCCAATCGAAGAGACACGAATGAATGGAGCGGTGAAATAAAAATGAAGGACTTGGGCAGGGATGGGGAACCTAAGTTGAGAGAAATTCTGGGTTAAATTGAATGAAGTACGAAACGTAGAAAGAATTGTTTTCATTTGTTTTAGCAATGGATTGTGCTTTTTTTAGTTTATTTCTAAACATTTGTGGTTGCATTATGTACAAATGTTCGTTTATGACTAGATTAATAAAGCAGTTATCTTCGGAGGAACCGAGCATCTTTTCGAGTAAAAAGTAGCTTATAAAATTCTGTGATAGTGTAGGTTTTTTTTTTGTCAGGGAATAAAATCATATTAGACCAGAGGGTATTTAGGTATTTTTGACGTATAGTAACGTAACGTAAAGTTTTACCATAGCTGCAACACTCGTTTCGCACGTAATATTTATTTGAATTAGATACTACATTCATATTTTTTAATGATATAAAATGTGTATGTCCCATATTATTAAACCAAAATACTATGGGGTTGTAGTTTTTCACATTCGAAATTCACTTACGATAACGTTACTATACGTCAAAATATTAATGCCAAGCCCTCAGTACTTCAGATATTATCTTCATCAAAAATCCATAAAACCATTTCTGTACTGCCTTCTCGCATCGAGTGTGAAAGATATACAAATGACAGCCCGGACCAGCAGTTTAATGTGCTTTCGGAGGCACGATAGATTCTTGATATGTCAAGATTATCAGGCTTATCCCTGAAGATCGAGCCATGCTGTTATTATTTGGCCGCGAGCTCAAATAGGTATCTCAAGGCAAAAATAATAAATGGCTCCAACATGAAAAAAGGTTCGCCATCCCTGGCTTGCGTATGTTTGTACGTAACTCAATGTTGCCATACTTAGGAAAGGTTCAGAATATTTCGATGTTTTCTTTTGCTTGTTTTACGTGAGTACGAACTTGAGATGATTGTAAGCGTAATTTTTTGACGAAAATATCTCCAAGTTTATTTTTAGCTGCAACTTGGTTTCACTGTAGACTAATTAAGTTTTTATTTAGCTAGCGAAATGTTTTTACAAGGAAAGGGTGAAGGAAATTTTTGAATGTTATTGTGTCTGTAAGATAAAAGTTGCTGCGAACTAGAGTAAGAAAACAATGAAAGATCATAAAGTTTTCCCGTGGGTCGCTCATTGTTTTTTCCTTTTTCGAAACGAACGTTGTTTGAAAAACATTATCTACGAAAACCTAAACGGGTAAGTTTTTTTTTACTCATAGTGCCTTATCTCGTTAATTATGTTTATTCACTTTTATTGGTTTAACTTTCATTTGCTTAAAGCTGTCAATTGCTATTTTATTGCGAATTATTTGTTTTATTTCCAAAAATGGATTATCTGCATTACGTATTTGCTTTTGAAACCGTAAAACTGCAACTTCAATTCAATAAATGAGAATTTACTCATAAAAAAATAATTAAATAGAAGACCATTTTTAAATGGACACGATTATTTACTTACCAACACGAACATCGCTGCGCTAAAAAATATTTATATAGAACAGCAAAAAGTGCTTACTCATTCATCCCTGAAGCGCTTTAAGCTTTAAAACATGGTATTAGTGAAAAACACTGACCCCGCGGTCGCCTCTGCCTATTCACTGGCATTTTTTTCAGCGACAAAAGCATTAAGGCATCTCGCGGAAAATTAATGGCATTCCCCATTAAGGTTAAGTGCCTATTTTAGGCTATGTGACTTGACATAAAGTTTCGAAGTTCGCAATATGCGCACACTTTGGACGACCCGTCAGATAGGGTCTTGTCACGCAATTGTTTCGATTAGACTTAGGGCGGTTTTATGATTTTATACACGCATAAAATAGTCGTAAAACGCCTTGTTTAACGCTAGCTTTTGTTGCAAATCGGTTGGGAATAATACGTTGAAATATTATTCAGAAAATACTAACAATTCGGCTACAGTTTAAACCATGCGATGCCAGAATGTATCTGTGCTAGCCAATTCGTAGAATTTACCATTTTTATTAAATGGTTGACCACTTCATCAAATGGCCACCTCACACACTTGAGCGGCGGACCCCTACTGTGTAGGACTCCTATTTCTGTCTGCAGGTCGTATAGGAAACTAACATGACAGGATGACGGGAGCTCAATTCGCTCGCTTTACACGCTCACTCTAGCTCCCGACATCCCATTCGAACTTAACGTATCCCTGTCGGGGTGTCCTGAGTTCCCTAATGCTACGATTATAACATAATTATCTAAAATTATATTACAAATGCAAAAAAATACTCCGTCTGTATTTCAAGAACCAACTCAGTTGAATTTCGGTATGCAGACAGATCGGATCTTGGAGAAAGGACATAGAATTATCCTATCCTAATATATTGAAATTCTTCCGTTTCTTCGTGACTGACAGACAACGCACCGCCGGAACTCCTGGTCATAGAGAGCCAGGTAGGTTCTTTTGGGAGTATAGAGAAGCACTAAGAAAGGACATAGGCAGGCAAAGTCTATGGAAAAAAACTAGTCTCAAACCTGGTTAGGATTCTCCTTTACCTCCTAACTAGAGGTAGATATTTACCACAACTTTGATCTCGACATATCAAATTCCTAATATGTTATTCTGTACAGATCCTCCAAATCTTAATACGCGACGTTCATTGACGTTCAAAATCGATGAGCGAGGGAATTACCGCTATCTATACACATTAACGTATCTACACGTTACCAACCTTACACGTGTATGCAAGGTTAGCTTCTGCACGCGGTTTCGCCCGTTTGAAAAGTGTTATACTATCCAAAAGGAACATCATGCTCCACTCTCTGACGACGTTCACGGCATAGGCCGCTCTTAGCTTGTGCCAATGCCTAGGTTTTATGGCAACCTCATACAGGTTCTGCCCGATATGGCAACAATATAATTTGCCCAATTCGCCTCCGGACGACGAACTCTTTTCTTCCAAACCTTGAACGAAACTCGGAAGGAAACGTACACTGGTGTCATAATACAGGTTATGGTCCTCAAATATGTTTTGTATAAACGTTCAGTTGTTATAGTCTGAAAAGGTAACACAGACAGATTTACATTCGAATTTATATTGTTAGTATGGATTGACTGCTCAAGGAAGGTAAGCGTGAACTAGTACATAATATTATATCTTAATTACGTATAGATGAAAGGGACGGGACGTTATGAAATGGGCGTAGGTTTTAGCGTAAACCAATTCGCATTCAACCGATGTTAGACATAGGTATAGTGGGTAGAAAGGGCAAGTTCAGTGCACTGGCTGTAAGTTTATATTATTTGGTTTTTAGGGTTCCGAATAAAAAACGGAACCCTTAAGGTGGATGCTCCAGGGTAGCCCGCGAAATTCAAAAATTTTTATGTTTTTTCCAATTTGCCGGTCAGTGTGAAGCTGTATGTGGACCAAATGCGATCTGCGACCGTAACGCGTATTTATCTAAAGAATTATAACCATTTTAATCATCAATATAGCCCTCTAAGTTCATATAGTTCGAAAGAATGAATATTTCAGAAATAATCATACTTTCGAATAAATACGCGTTACGGTCGCAGATCGCATTTGGTCCACATACAGCTTCACACTGACCGGCAAATTGCAAAAAACATAAAAATATTTGAATTTCGCGGGCTACCCTGGAGCATCCACCTTAAAACCAAAAAATATAAACGTTTTTAAGTACGAAAATTGACCTTCTGCGTACATTTTATACTGAATGATAATTATGATGATGATTCTTTCATTTTTTCCTAGAAGCTTTTTCTACCCACTATACCAATGTGTAATATCGGTTGAATGCAAATTGGAAAAAGGATCACTCGGGTGTCTGTCTGTCAGTCTGTCACATTAAACCACAAACACTACAACCACACCAAGCAACCAACCAACCACTAACAAACACACACACACCCTCACACACTTAGTTACACACACACACACACACTACACTAGTACACTTAGTTCGCAATAAACGTTTTGACTTTGACTTTGACCATGTCAGAGGCCCTTGAGGTGGTTTAGAAACTGACACGAGGGTGTGCGGTGTCGTTAGACCATACTGCCCACACGAGAAGAAGAAGTCTGTCACAGCCAGTTTTCTCCGGAATCACTGGTCCGATTCTGTTGAAATTTGGTTCTGTGACCCAAATACGGACGTGTGACTTTTGGGGATCAAACTAGAAGATTAAAAAAAATATTTTTGAACAATATCGAGTGATATGTCAAATAAAAGGGCTTACTGTGAGAGTTTTATTTATATTTTTATTTTATAATTTTAAAATTAATGGTTTTAAAGTTATTCAAGAAATTAGACGAAAAATGACCGTTCCCCCTTTATCTCCGAAACTACTGGGCCTAAAATTTTGATAAAAATGGAGATAATAGATCTTTACCTATAGATTACAGGAAAACGTATAAAAAGTCTTTAGTATAAAAATAACTTGTTAAAAAAAATCGTTCGGTACCCTTTGTACGCGAGTCCGACTCGCACTCGGCCAGTTTTTGATCATATATTTGTTACTGCATAAACTCAGGTGTTTACTAGAGAAATAGCTGTTATGTACAATGATATTTCATAGAAGAAAACTATAAGCAGTAAACTAGTAGTACAAGACACAGCTTTTAAACTAAAGAGTACCTACCCGTTATTAGAGAATGCAATCAACCTGTAATAAGCCATCCATCCATCCATATTGCATAATTATCATCTATAAAAATCCATCCATTTGCCTAGCTTTTTCCCAAATATATTGGGGTCGGCTTCCAGTCAAACCGGATTAAGCTGAATACCAGTATTTTACTCGGAGCGGCTGCCTACCAGACCTCCACCACCCATTAACTGGGTAACACGGTACTTCATGGCAAGACTAGAGTCAAATTATGACTATCCGTAACGACTGCCAAAAATCTACAAATGACACCCGGGACCAACGGCTTAACGTGCTTTCCGAGGCACGGAGGAAACTCGGTATGTTAAGATGGTTACCCATCCACAGACCAACCTTGGCAAGCGTTGCTTAACCTTGAAGATCGACCCGTGCGGCTGTTATTATCTAGCCACGAGCTCCTCATTATAATTATCATCTAGTTTAAAATGTACGCTGAAGGTAAATTTTCGTACTTAAAAACGTTCATATTGCTTTGTGTTTATTAGCCGTTGTGGCTAAGGGACAAAGGCAATTTGATTTCATTGTAGCTCCAAAGTCAAATAAGTTTTTTTTTTAATTAGTTGAGCCTGCTGGCTGGTTTTAAAATTAAAAGAAATTCTTTTTTCAAATTTATGTTAAACAAAAAACAGGCTAGCTTCCAAGGTATTTTTTTTTTTAATTAGTAAGAACAATATTATGATTCTAATTTTGAAAAATAAATAAAATATTACGAGACCTAAATGAAATGTTGCCCTTATTCTCATCCTAATATTATAATTGCGAATGTGTGTATGTTTGTTCGTAACGCTTTCACACCTAAATCGTTGAACCGATTTTGATAAATTTTGGTACGGAGACAGAAAACCAGAGTGAAAAAAAACCGGCCAAGTGAGAGTCGGGCGCACACACGAAGGGTCTCGTACCATAATGTTTAGATTTTATTATTTTTTGTTATAACGGCAATAGAAATACAAAATCTGTGAAAATTACAACTGTCTATCTATTACGGTTCTTTAGATAAAGCATGCTGATAGACAGACGGACAGATGGACGGACGGACAGCGGAGGCTTAGTAATAGAGTTCCGTTGGTTACCCTTTGGGTACGGAACCCTAAAAAGTAGCCTATGACTGTCCCCAGTTCACCCTGGAGACGGCAATTGGCCACTTTTTTAATAAAATCTTTATTAACGCGATCGAAGCCGCGGGCCATAGTAAGTTTTGTCTAAATAACTTAATAAAATAAAAACAAAGAATTTATTCACTTATTTTTCCTTCACTTTTCTTCCACAAAATTGTTTTTATTTTCGTTCTTCTATTTTCCTAGCTTACGTTCCACATGACAACATAGACCTTGATAGACGCCGAACTATCTCGTGCTACTGAATATTTTAGCGACTGAGCCTCGTGTAACACTGAAAAACTTACGTAGGGATATAGAAAATGTGACGTAGGTAGGTTTACTTTTTAACCGACTTCCAAAAAAGGAGGAGGTTCTCAATTCGTTGGGTATTTTTATTTTTTTATGTGTGTACACCGATTACTCCGAGGTTACTCATCCAATTTGTGTGATTCTTTTTAGTTCGATGCGACATGCTTGCCGTTTGGTCCCGTAAAAATTTGATTCTGTTTGATTCAGTAGTTTTTACTTTATAAGCATTTTTGCCTATTTCAATTTTTGCATAAATTATGTCGTCGGTCGTCCAAGTATCACCACATAAAAGTGAAAAATAAAAAACTTTTTCACAAAAAAATATTACAGAGTTCCAAAAATTTTTTGGAAGTCGGTTATATTTTTTTTGTAAAAAAGTTTTTTTTCTAGATTGTTTGAATATTTTCGCAAAAATAAACAAAGACAAAATAGATACGTAACTTAGTTCCAGCTGGTAGGAGAAGTTCATTATGTGCTGTATAATACTCTCAAAATTCTGAACAAAATTGAAGAAGTCACTGGCTTCTAAAATCCTTGTATAGAGTACAAGTACCCGGCTCTGAAGCCAGGATTTTAAATTTTTTGTAAACTTGCGTTGTGCCTGTAAATAATTTCTTCATATTATCCACACTAATATTATAAAAGTTAAAGTAACTCTGTCTGTCTGTCTGTTTACCTATTTATTACTTTTTCGCGTCTTAATGGCTGAACGGATTGAATGAAACTTGGCACACGAGGAAACCATGTCCTGGAATATAACATAGGATGCTGATTCATCCTAGGATATTTTTCACTTCGGATCATCATCATCTGCCTAGCCTTTTCCCAACTATATTTGAGTTGGCAGATTCAGCTAAATACCAGTGTTTTACGTTGAGCGGCTGCCTACCAGTCCTTCAATACCCATTAAATGATACACGGTATTTCTTGGCAAGACTGGAGTCAGATTTACCTACTGGCTTCTGACTATCCGTAACGACTGCCAAAGTTCTACGAATGACAGCCGGGACCAACAGCTTGACGTGCTTTCCGAGCCACGGAGGAAACTCGGTATGATAAGATGGTCAACCATCCACAGACTAACCTTGACAAGCGTTGCTTAACCTTGAAGATCGACCTGTGCAGCTGTTACTCTTTAACTACGAGCTCCTCCATTATTTGCACTTCGGATAATTTCAGATTTTCATGCGGATGAAGCCGCGTGCGGATACAAGTTATTTATGTATAATTTTACTAGCTGACCCACGCAACTTCGTCTGCGCCACATTTTTCATTAATGCTACGCTCCTTTCGGTCGTAGCGTGATGTTAGATAGCCTTCCTCGATAAATAGGCTATCCAACACTAAAATAATTTTTCAATTCGGACCAGTAGTTCCTGAGATTAGCGCGTTCAACTAAACAAACTCTTCAGCTTTGTCATGTGAGTATTGATAGCTGACTCAGTCCAGGGCTAGACCCGTCACGGTTTGAGGCCCCAGCGGTGAGATGATACCAGCCGGCGGTAACCGTTTTTGCACCTACTCAATTTATCAAATGTTTGTACCTAAATTATTCCAGTCAGACGAATGGTGCAAAAAGTAAATTAATTACGAATGTCATTGCCAGATTTTATTTCACAAACTTAATTTATTTCAACAAGAAAATGTTCTTAAATTGCATTGGACTTGCGTTTCGTTTCTTTTGCGCTCTGAGTTTCGTGAAACTGAAAATAAAATTCGTGAATTTCATTCAGCCATGGTCTTGCTACAATAAGCAATTTCAGCACTCATTATATTCGTGAAAACCCCAAAATAAACAATAGTTCAATTGTGAACTGTTATTGTAGCATTACTCAAACTCAAAATGCATTCCCTGTTTTAAAAGAGCCCTAACTTTGACAAATTAAAATACGTTGTTAAAACACGAAATGCGTCAAAAAAGCCGCCACTGCGTTAACTTGAACACAAAACGCGTCAGCCAACAGACCATGCGCGTCGCAAATTGGCTCCACAGTACAAGTGTTAACCGCACGATACTAACGAACCGCAACTTTTAATTACCAAACTTAAATCCGACCAGAGAAGCAGAGACACTCAGAAAACCGCAGTTAAAAATAACCCTGAAGTTTTCCGCTTTTTATTAAGATAATAAAACTCGGTATTGCTGCTCTCACCGTCTGAAACTTAGACGGTCTTGCGGCCAACATAATTTCAATTATGTTTTTTTCCTTAGTGAAATGCTGGAAGGCAACGCAAGGCCTAGAAGAACTAATAAACTTTTATTAGTTCTTCTAGGCCTTGCGTGGGATGCCCAATTGTGGACTAACACATTGTATTATGTATACTGTTGGCGGTGAACGAAATGAATTAACATTGCCGGTATGAGAGTAGGTAATTGGCAGGTCGATCGCTGTAGGGAGTTAAATTAATTTTGACTAGAAACGGCTATCGTATGCGCCTATACTTTGTTAATTACTACTGGAATGCATTGTTAGGCTGTCTGTACATTATCATGTAATAAATAATATCTTCATATCATCATTTTCGCTGTAAGATATCTACTGCTGGATATGGGGTACATATCCAGTAGTGGACGTAGATGTAGCGACCTAAGCGTCGCCTCATCGACGGATTCCCATATCTCCACATATCTATAAATCCTTACTAATCCTTACTATTAATATTACAAATGCGAAAGTAACTCTGTCTGTCCGTTTGTCTGACTGTCGCGGTTTCAGGTCAAAACTATTGAACCGATTTAAATGAAATTTGAAACACAGATAGTCTAAACCCTGAGAAAGGACCGGGGATCACGCGGGCGAAGCCGCTGGCAGAAGCTAGTATGTTATAAAATAAAGTTGGTTTGCATGTCTGTTTGGAGGCCACGTTGTTCTCCTTGATGCAGCTTTTACTACCATTTTAAGAATTTATACCGACTTATTGAAATTACATAAAAATCACTTCTGTTTTTTTTTTGAAGATTTAAAAAGCGTGTGAAGCAGTTACAATAGGCGCTAAACAATAGCCTTAAAATTAATCATTCAAGACCTAGAATAACAAAATAGCGTACACAATTGTTTGAGTAAAGAGATCATCTAATAAAATTATGAAAAGCAAATTCAACACCCCAAAATCACCAAATAAAAATCCAAAACAAACACGAACTCAAACAAAATCCAAGTATTATGAAAGCACGAATTTCTGTCTAAAAGAGCAACATTATATTTTTAAAACAATACCGTTGTTCACACCACATTTCAGCGAAGTTTCGAAGCGAAGCAGTTAGCGGTATACTTCTTTATAACTGAAAGTTTCAGAAGCACGCATTAGACTGAAATACTTTCACCGTATTGGGGTAAGCTGCTTTTCATAATGGATTTTCCAAAGTTTTTTTGCTCAAATTTTTTTAAACGCCGTTTAACACGAAAAGTTTTCTTTGGATTAACGATTTTTCGAAGTATTATATTACTTAGCCAAAATGCAGTTTATTTTTTTGCTGACTTTAGAAAATATGCCTACCGTTTTACGCGTTTAGAATAGGTACAAAAAAAGTTTGCCGTCACTTTGAAAAATCGAAAACTTTTTTGTTACATTAGATTATATTATGACTTCTTCTTCTTTTTAGATTCTTTATTTAAAAATATAGAATGAGAATATAAAATAATAAAACAGTTCAATTGTTTTTCCCATATAAAAAAGCTTTCAGTCCTAGCTTACGCTCATTCAGAATTCTGGTTTAGTCAATTTTAACGGATTTAGAATACTTTTTCGCGGAAAGTTGTTATTGAAAAATGCCAAGAGGATTATCAAAAGTTTTACGAGCAAGAATAGTAACTTTGAGGGAAGAAGGATACACAACGAGAGAAATAGCACGCAGAGTTGCTATATCCCAATACTGTGTCCGTAACCACGTTTCAGAGATACCACGGGATGGGTAATTTAGCTGACCGATCCCGCAGTGGTCGCCCAACTGTTTGGACTGCTGCCCAAAAACGCTATATTAGATTCTGGCAGCCCGTGACCCAACAAACAACGCTACTAAAATAAAAGCAGAAGTTCGGGTCGCCTCTGGGCTTGAAATTAGCACTCAGACCATTCGGAATTGGCCACCAGGCCGGATTACGAGCATAGAGGTCTTGGCGAGCACCTCTGGATTCCCGGCAATGCCAAAGACGTAAATTGCAGTGGGCTAGCTAGGCTTTGGCAAAATGAAGAAGATGAAAAAGAAAACATTTGGCAAAATGTCTCCTTGTTGACGAATCGCGAATCAGTACTCATCCAGATAACCGACGTGTCCGTGTCTGGAAAAGACCAGGAAATCGTAAAAGGCAAAGAACTGCCACTGGAACTATTTAGCAAGGTGGGAAATCGGCGTCCTTTTGGGGTGGTATTATGATTGGAGCTAGAACGCCTTTGATCCCGTATCGAGGCTTCATGACCGCAGACATGTATAAAGCAGTTGCTAATGATGGAATTGTCAGACCATTCCGAGTAAACCATTGGCACCAATTTGTACTGGTCGATGATAATGCGCCCGCACATCAAACTCAACAAGTCTATGCTGCTATCCAGGAATACGACATCACAAGGTTAGACTGGCCTGCTGGCTCGCCTGACTTAAACCCAATAGAGCACGCATGGGATGCTCTTAAGTGAGCTATTTGGAACCGTTAACAACGTCCCCAGACAGTGCCAGATTTAAGGGAAGCCGCTATTCAAGAATGGGACAGGTTACCCCAAAAAATGCTAGATAACTAATGGATCTCCACATGTGTTCGAGCCAGGGGAGGAGTTATATTATATTGAACATAAACCTTTTATTAATAAATTGTTCTTTAAGTTTGGTTTAACAGTCTTTTTCTTTCTATCAAATTCATATTAAAATTTATTACATTCTGATTAATTACTCAATTTTTGTTAATAAAAAATAAATAATAGTGTGACCAGTGACCATCTTAACATAACGAGTTTCCTCCGTGCCTCGGAAAGCGCGTTAAGCCGTTGGTCCCGGCTGTCATTTGTAGATCTTTGGCAGTCGTTACGGGTTGTCAGAAGCCAGTAAATCTGACTGCAGTCTCGCCAAGAAGTACCGTATTACCCAGTTAATGGGTTGTAGAGGTCTGATAGGCAGCCGCTCCACGTAAAACACTGGTATTCAGCTGAATCTGGTTTGACTGGAAGCCGACCCCAATATAGTTGGGAAAAGGCTAGGCAGATGAGATGATGATGAGGGTAAACGGCTGAACGGATTTGACTTTATTTTCTAACAAAGATATGCCATGTCCCAAATTAACACATAGAATACTTTTATCCAGCTACACAAAACAGTCTTCCCAGAATCTGAGTGCAACTCCGGACAAAAGCCAGTTGTAAATCCGAACGAAAATTGAGACGTACCCATTCCATTTACGAACCCCGGACCCATTCACACCGTCATACATCTTGTTTATAAATATTTCTGCAACCATCCATATGTGCTCGAAAAGTAATATTTCCGTTTGAACCAGCGTCCATAAAATGTTTGTCTCTGTCGGCAAGGGTACGATGGTCGGTGTGACAGATGACTAATGTTGTTTGTTGAAACTGAAATGGTCGAGGGTTCACGGTTTTCACTATATTGTTTACTTTCAATAGGCGACTTTGATTAATAGCAACTATCTGTGGAAGGTTTGTTATCTTCGAACTAAGTAGTTGTCTGGCGAGCTAAACTAGAGTTGTGGAGAAATTGAAACTTTTTATAGAATTAATTCTGGGATGAATAACATTTGTAGTTGAAGTTGTGGGTTTGAAAGCGATGATAGTGAAAGCAACTTCAACTTGTATAAAAGACTAGATTATGCAAAGGGCTTCGCCTGCGTGATGGTCGGAAATCATACAAAGGGAACGTATTCCCCAAATAAAAATATCACAAGTCTTTTAACTAAGGGCCAGTCTATCTCTATCCAAATTTATGTAATACTAGCTGTCCCGTGCCCACTTCTTTGGACGGTATTTTTCGGGTTAGTTTAGCCTATGATACTCACAAATAATGTGGCTTTCTATTGGAAAAAGAATTTTCAAAATCGTTTTCGTTGATCCAGAAACCTCACAAACTTTACCCCTTTATGATATTATATTTATACGTAAATATTTAATATTTGTAATACGTAATACTAGCGACCCGCCCCGGCTTCGCACGGGTGCAAGCTATATACTAAAATCTTCCTCGAGAATCACTCTATCTATTAAAAAACCGGCATCAAAATCCGTTGCGGAGTTTTAAAGATCTAAGCATAGGTACTTCGATAAGGTAGGAGGTCAAAAGCGTAGTATATTTCCAATGCTTCATAATAACAAATTTATATTCAACTTTCCTTGGCGTGAGGACCGCGAATACCACAGATTAAAAATAACCGTGACATAAACGACATACCTAACTAAAGCTCATTAATTTTAAGTAGGTAAGTACTTTAAATTCAACTGACTTAAAAATGGAACATCCAAACATTAATGCTTATTTATTTCAGGTATTTTAAAGTTCTGTTTAAAAAAAAAGAATTTCATCAAAATAATAAAAGATAACCGTTAATAAGCTGAATGATCGAACCTCCTTGGAAGCGCTCTTGCTAAATACATTTGTCTCCATTTAATACTATAGAGAAATTGACGACGAACGACGACGATGTAGTTCTAATTTTAAATTTGCAAGTTCATGCCATTTCTATACTGCAAAGCTTGTTGAGACTCCGATTGACATCTAAAAACAAGATGTTTGTCTAATTACCTATTATTGTACTGTTTTCTCACAAATGTGTTGTAAAATGTTGTATGATACATGTGTGGATTGGTTTTTACAAACTCGTGATTATGATAAGCCCTCGACTTTGTCTCGGGCTTACACTCGTCTACTCGTTTGTAAAAACCAACTTACCGCATTAATATCATAAATAACTTTTATTTTCGAATGCATACTTGCTTAGCTATGATATATAGAACCGAATAAATTAAGCTTTTTCATTATAACCATGATAAATCTGCTCCTCAGTAAGCAACTGTAACGACGGCTCAGTAAAAAAAAAAAAATTATTCATTATTGATATTGTTTATTGATTGGTATTATTGCTGCATTGGTACGATCTTAACAGCCGCATGGATCGATTTCAAGGTTTAGCAACACTTGCCGAAGTCTGCCCGTACTTCTGTAGATGGGTGTGACCTTCCATCCATTACATACCAAGTTCCCACCGTACCTCCGAAAGCTTATTCAAAGGGCGCCTTCAGATTACTCGCTAAGTGCCGCGCGGCAGCAGCGCGACAGCAGCGCGGCTGTCGCGCTTACAATCAATAAACGCAAAGTGCCGCGTGGCTGCAGCGCGACATCAGCGCGGCTGCCACGAGTTTGTTATTTGTATGGAACATGTCCTGGTGGACATTTGTAGTACTTTTACAGTCGATACGGTATCTGACGTCCGGGATATCTGATAACCAGTCTTACCAAAGCATTACTGGGCTGTGGTGGAGGGTATACCGGCAATCTCTTCACGCAACTGCATCAAAATAGATTAGAAACCGACCCAAAACTTAGTTGCGAAAAGCCTAAGCAGATTGATTTCTACGTCTATCATTCCATTTTTGATGTTTATTTTGGCTATATCATTCCTTTGCATTAAACTGCACAGAATCCCGAACACCCGATGTTTCTCTAATCACCTCTCTCCCGGTCGCAACAAAATAAATATTGTTATTGTTCCCTTAAAGAGGTGCGCGTTCCCAGGGGCGTTCATCAATCATAATTTATTTCCCTATTGTTACCGCGGCCCAGAATAATCGTTCATATCCGAAACACCTTTCTAGGGACGCGGTCACACTTGGGACCGCAAGACTAATAAATTGATGGTAACATGTTTTGTAAATCATTAAGGATTAATATTGCTTAATTTTCGTAAATTGGCGAAGTTTAGATGTAGTAGATACGAAATTTAACTTAACCTTAAATTAATCATTTACCATTCAATTAGTTAGAAATCATGGCATATTTGTAACAACAAACCATTGAGGTATAAAGATTTAATTCTATACCTATTAGTTCAATTTGCCCCATATACGTTTTTATGTTAGTTTTCCACATTATAAACAAATAATAGCTAGACAAAACACCGTAACATACTTTTTCATTACTCATACTCAAAAAGTAGGCCTGAAGTTGCATGAGAAGCAGTTATACTTTCAGTATTACTTTTCAGCCCTAGGGAGAATCGATTTCAACTGACAGCCATCAAATTATAAAAAAAAAACTTGTTGAACATTTCTATTGAACCATGTCCCAACTTTCTATACAGCCAGTCAATTACAGCGCGATGTGAAATTGGAATAAAATAATATAAAGATTAACCAAAGATAACATTTTTAACGACTTTATAAAAAATTAAAATAACATAGATTTGGGCAAAATATTTACAATTTTAAAAATAATGGCTAAACAGCTGGCCGGTCACAGAAAAAAAAAACAAAATAGGCGGGAAAGTAGCATTCCGATCATCTTGTTTTTTCAAGTTTTAAAGTTTTGTTCATACTTTTTACATATAGCAGAGATTTGTACCTACATCGTGTCAGATATGGATTTTTTGTTTAGCTAATTCATGTTTTGATTTTTTTCTTGTATTCGTAATGAAAAGCACAGTGTTTATCTCGGGTGAAAGACTTATTTAGTGTCTCGAACTCTTGGCGTCCAAACGCCGTCTCGGGACTAATTCAGTTACTTTCAGCCCTAAGATAACAATGTACTATTTTCTGCCAGGTTCTATGTCTGGACAGAGAACCTTTTTTGACGTGATAATGTCTTATAAATCGATGAACGCCGGCTGCACCCACGTAAAAAGTGTCACGTTCCTCCTGAGCCGAGCGTGCAAGCGAGAGCGCGGAACAAGCGATAGAAAGGCAAGATCGGCCTAAGCGTTCATCTTGTTTGTTAAGAATTAAATTGTTTTCTTATGGCATTATCACGTAAAATCCGCAAACCGACTTTACAGAAAACCAATTTTTATGGCAAAGAAGCACGAAAATAAACCTACTAGACTAAAAACTGCCTCGTTATTCACCGCAAACATTCTTCTACAACAACTAGATCTCACCAAAAGTCTAGAACGTAAACCAACTTACATTAGCCTTTTTAAGCCGTGAACGACACACTTAAGTAACAGCTCTTAACTTGATTAACTTAGTTATTGATGAGAGCGTCTGTTGGGTAATTCTCTTCTCGAATACTTATTATAATACAGATTTAAGTTCTTTAACAAAATCTGGATTTAGCTTGAGGAATTTTAGTGAAATATTAATTGTATTTACATTGTACTTGAACTTATTATAAAATTGTTAGAGTAAAGGATTGTTAAGAATGATTAGGATGTTTAAATTCTTTTTGGAATAGCTAAAAGCTCCGAATTATTTTTGTAAAACTAATGTTTGTTTAAATATGGTTTGAACGTAGCAACAAGGGATTTCCAATATTTAATGCTCGAGCTAACAATTTTAACTTTTTCACTAGTACTTCATAATACTGATAAATGAAAAACTTACAAATTCAAATAAAAAAGTTTATAATTACAAACACTAATTTCCAAACCAAAAGGAATTTTAACCGACTTTTTAGTTTAGTTTCACAAAAAACCCCGCATCTTGATTTGCAAGTCAAGTTTACAGACTACAATTTCCACAAAAAAGGCAAACACACCGTCGCATAAACCATGAATATAGTCATAACATTCTGGAGCCGTGCCCTACGACCCATATTACCTTCATCACTTCTCCCAGATTTACATCCTCTAGTATGTAACAGTATAACACGATATCATCGGCCCAGTGTGAACTGGGGGCGAACCTCCTTCGTCCCTCCAGTATTGCAACCTAAGGAAATTGCTTTTTTCTTTATACTCGGGTAAGTTGATATTGCGTGAATTATGAAAATTGCCCGGCTAAATTGTTGATTTATTGCGTGCCATCTATTGGATTGGGTGCCAAGGAATTGTTTTACGGTTTTCTGAGGGTATTTAGGGTGATATGTAAAGGGGGTTTAAGTAACAAGTTAGGTATTGGTCGCGTGATCGATTTTGGTGTTAGTGCTGGTGTAACGGGGGATAGTGCGGCTGTCAAACTTACCGTTTTGGATTCGATTCTAAACATAAGTAAAACATGCTTGGTTTAATTTTATGTCGAACGTCATACGTAGACGCAATTTAAGTAATAGTGCTAATATTTTAAAATCAAAAACGTTTGCGTGATAATCTAAAATAATTGAGTAAATCGATCTTTGAGGGATTACCTACACATTTTTAATTTGTCATATGGAAAGAAAGATTAATGTTATTAAGTAGGTACATGCAGATGAATAACAGTAACTAAAAAAAATCAGATGGAAATCAACTAAATGTAAACAAATACCTATGCGAAGCTAAAAGTGCCACATCAAAACTATTTTAAAATAATGATTCTAATCTCTCGAGATTTTGTAATAGTAGGTAAGTGTGTTACCACGTATGCAAATTCCCAAATGGCAATAGGCATTAGAGTGAGCGACAGCGACATTAGAAACATTAGGGGCTGCATATACGAAGATTGACATAGCACTGAAGAACTTGAAACTCGGGGAAATCTAATGTCACTTTCACAAACGTTTCAAATATTTATTTCTTTTAAACTTTTAAGTCCGGCTTAAGTAAGACTTAAAATGAATACGATGACATGTGTTGACTGATGACCTGAAGGTTGCGGGTAGCCGATGGATGCGAGACGCTCAGGACCGGTCGTTGTGGCGACGCTTGGGGGAGGCCTATGTCCAGCAGTGGACGTCTTTCGGCTGATATGATGATGATGATGACATATGTTGTATATATTTAGCCGTTTGGGTGGTCTGTTGCCAAAAAATTTAACATCAGTTTTGTCAAGGGGTGTCTTATTACCCCGTTACTTAGTTGTGAAGGTCAGGTAGGCGTTCGCTCCATGTGAAATACTGCCACTCAAAAATCCAATTAGACTGAAAGCCTACCACAACATAGGTGAATAAAGGCTAGGGAGATTGACTGACTTGATAAAGTACTGATTTAACCTTTTCACCGCTTGTGTCGCATTTATGCAACACATATTTTCGTGCCCCGACCGCTCGTGTCGTATTTCTGCGAACATGCGTGATTTTTTCGTTCTATATGCGTCTTATTAACTGCGTGGTACAACTAAAACCATTATTAAATAGAGATATTATTTAAAACAATTTTTGTAACCGCAAAAACGATTGCTACTCTTTATTTATTGTAGATATTATTGTATCGATTTGTAGCCGCGCTGGCCCGCGCTTTTGGGCCACAGCAATCGTTTTAGCCAAGCGGTCAAAAGGTTAACTTTCTCTCACTTAACTTATAAGTTACACCTCAAAAACGCAATGTAATGAAGAAAATTATCTTTTTATCATCGAGGGAAACGCTCTACTACATTAAACGATAAATTTTAATATGTCCTACTGAATGCTCATGAAATCGATAGTCTCACAGAGACATCCCTAACGGCATATCCTTGTTATTTATTACCACTAGATTAGTTCCGTATGGCTACATATTATATAAGTACTTAATATTCAATCGTAGCTAAAGTTGGTAAGCACGATGTGGGGTTTCTATCGAGTTCCAAACGTCGAGATCCGAAGACGTACGAAGGTTTTCGATATCGGAAAACGAATTGTGGAACTAAAATGGGGCTGGGCCAGGACACCTGGCAAGGCGCGGTGATGATTGGTGGAGTAAGGCTGTGACCGAGTGGCGTCCGAGGACTGGAAGAACAAGTGTTGGTCGGCCAGCGGCGAGATGGGCGGACGACATTGTTGCCATCGCGAGTAGGTAGAACCTGGATGAAGCTGGCGCAAGAACGTGGGGATTGGCATAAGAAAAGAGGGGCCTATACTCAGCAATGGGCGAAGTCGGGATATGGATGATAATGGTGATTATGAGGGCTGAAAGAATATATTACGCTGATTAGCGGATTTATAGGTTTTATTATTCCTATAAAATGAGAATGAAAGTAATTTTACACATATTATAAAGCACCAAATGACCGCCTGACAAAATTCTATCCTTCACATTTTTTCTTTTTTAATACATGTCTATTATTTGTAAACAAACTACTAAAATATATTTTTTTGAACTGCCAACACACTTATTACGGCAACTTTCGTTCAAGCTCCAAGACAAGTTTTAGCGTGCCTTTTAAAAAACGCATCGTGGAAGAAGAACGAGAAGTTTTCTGAAAAAAATCCTGGACAATGACGAAAATTAGGTCTTTAAGACTAGACAAGTCCGTAAGAATGACACATAGCGCTCATTATATTTATCCTTACCACATTGTTAAAAATTTCACCTAGCAAGTTAGCTAAAACTACCAACAGAACACTAAATTCTACACGACAATATCCAATAAAACAAAACAAACTATCCTAACAGCTTGTTACCGACCTATCGCCTTACGTTTAGTTACGACCTTCTTACGATGCGGAGTCTTCGTTAGTGCCAACGTGTGGTGAAACGAGCGAGATTCTATATTTTGTAGGCTAGTGTAACAATTGATTTAACACAGGGTTTATAGTAAATGAAATTCAAACAAACTTAGTAAATTATATTTTATCACACGAAAACAAATTAACAATCACTAATCATTTTGTACAAATATTGAACAAGAATCATTTTATCAAGTACATACAAAACAATTTAAATCAAAAGATTAAATATACTTATCAGATCAGCATAAACAGTAAAATCAGAGACATAGGTTTGACCTGGATAGTTGTCTTGGTGAAAGAAAAAGGGGCGAGATTGACACGTGAAGGCTTATTTAAAGCATCATTCCCATCATGGCGTCTTGAAGTGCGTGGAGGGGCTTGGTAGTGGTGAGGGCACGCTGACGGTGTTACCAGCGTAGCCAGTTTAGCGGGCGAGTATAGATGTAAGACTTGTAAATTTTAATAAATAAAGATCGTGCATTTCTATCCGCTAAGGGTGTGGTGACAAAGTTTCACGTCTGTCTGCCCAAATGGTATTATTGTTCGCAGAGTCGTTGAGTTTCTAAGTAGTTCTGAAAATGTGACAATCAAACAGACAGACAAAGTTACCAACGGTATCAGCTATTATTCATAATTGTCTGATAGTATCTATTATATAAAGAAGCAAGTGAATATTTAACGACTGCCATTTCTTTATTTTCTCTCATGAAAAACTTTTTATAAAAAAATAAACTGACTTCCAAAAACAAAACAATAGCAAAATAACTTTAATTTCGGAAGTCGGTTTTTTCTGGTTACTTCGTTTTTGAACACCGTCCGTAATTAAAGTTATTTTTTTACTTTGTAGTGTTTTGGTTTTGGAAGTCCGTTTAATTTATTTTTTTATATTTTTTATTTTTCACTTATTAGTGGTACACAGGTATCACTAAAAGTGAAACCATAATCACAGCGTGCCGGCGCGGCGTGATGTTATGTTATGAACTGGTGTAAACAATCAACATACATGCAATTTCAGCAATCCCGATCCATTTGCTTTCATTTATTGAAGAGTTCCGTTGCCTACTTCCAAAGTTCATCATCAAATCTTCACCAAATTTAATTGGAACCAGTCCGAGAAAATACTCTTCCAAACAAAAATGAATCATCCAAATCGGTTAACAATTGGCGAAAATATCGCTGAACAAACATCCACCATCAGATTTTAACTTGGTGGCAATGGGACCACATCAGGAGTGTAGGCTTTCGAATAAAAAAATATTTTTTGAAATCGGTCCAGAATTGGCGGAGAAATCGGTGAACATACATAAAAAAAGAAAATATGTATACAGCCGAACATAGAACCTCCTCCTTTTTGAAGAAGTCGGTTAAAAAAGCTGTCAAGACTATCCCGGATATCCGTTTAAATCACCTTCTTCGTACTTTAAATCAGTCCTTGAACCCTTGACCTGATTAAAGCCAACCGATTTGTAATCAAAAACTTTTAAATTAGTTCCTGGAGCCAAGTCTTTCGAGGCCACTTGGGAGCGTTCACCCCATCTTGTCATTTAGTTTCGCGTTTCGGCTACAGTCTGTTATTTATTTGCTTTTGAGGTAAAATAAGGCTTTTTTTTTTAGATTTTAAATAAGATCGTCTTCGTGTATGTAAGCCATAACTTCGATGAACCAATGTCGGCAATTTTTTAATCGGTTTGGATTACAATTTATTAGCGGCTATGTTAGCTTTATAATAATAATAATGGTGTCCCATTCCATTTGTCTAACGGGGCCTCTGTGAGTTGGCTTTGGCTCCTCGTACGTCTATCAAAGGACCGGGTCGCCAGGGACCCGAGGAAATAAAAACATAATAATGATTTATTGATACAAAAACCTTACATTAGCTTAATATCCAGTTAGTTCTCCATAAAATTAAATGCGCACGAAAGTTGAAACCCTGACTCCTAAACTAGGAATACCTGTGACTAAGGAGTCAGGATATTTTTTCAATTAAAGCATCATTAGATAGGCGCAACGCGACAGTGCGACAATGATGTTTCAAAGAAACCGTTCGAGGAATAACGTTAGTAAACCTACCTTACCTACAAGTACAATTCCTTAAAAAAAAAAACAACTAAAAACCGGCCAAGTGCGAATCGGAGTCGCACACGAAGTGTTCCGTACCATAAACCTTGACTTTTATTATTTGCTGTTATAGCGGCAATAGAAATACACAATCTGTGAAAATTTCAACTCTCTACCTATATGGTTCTTGAGATACAGCTCGCTGATAGCCAGATGGATGGACGGACGGACGGACGGACGGACAGCTGAGGCCTAGTAATAGGGTTTCGTTGGTTATCCTTTGGGTTTGGAACCCTAAAAATTAAGGTTTATGGTACGGAAACCTTCGTGTGCGAGTCGGTCTCGCACTTGGTCATTTATTTAAAAAAATTGCCCTAAAAAAATACTGTCGCTTTGTCACGTCGTCGCGTCTGTCCAATTTTTTCAAATATATTTCGTATACATAAAACACATAGACAGGGAAGAGACCTACCTTATTTGCATTAGAAAAAACTCCTTGTACACAGAATTATCAAACATATCAAATCCTCACAAACTATGCCATGCACATCTGCTCCAGACTTGTAGCGTATACTTTCTTAAAGATGCAATATAGGGTAGGAAATGGTATAAAAGTATAACTAAAGTATTCTATTCTATTCTAAACATCGCATGTTTACCCAAGAACATAGATCCACATTGGAACATGTTTGTAGCTAATATCATACCATGTACACGTAAAATCCAGGAAACTACTTTATTAATATTCGCTTTTCATTTAGTTGTTAACATTAACGTAACAATTCCTGTACAATCTACTAAAATTCCTTGTAATTCCTCTTAAATCTCGACTACCATTTTCAATTTTACCCTTACGAAAACACTTTGTTTTGGAACGTTTGCTAGTCCGAATTATACCATTTCTATGTAAGATATATGAACGATAAGCTGGAATATAGAGGCAAGCAACAAACTTCGTGTTTGGTATATGGCCGGTACGTATAATGATCGTACGGAACGCGTGGATATACGACAATTGAGGATTTGTTTATATTGACGAGAGGGCGCGATTGAAAATAATAATTTTATATGTAGGATTTTTTATTTAGAACGCGTCAAAATTTTAAACGATTGATAGATGTATGAACGCAGCAATGAGTGAACGAGAGAGTACTACTCTGTCAAGAAAGTACCGGGAAAAGATCAATAATACACAAAATGTCTGTTATTCATCCAAATTTATTTTATCACCTTCAAAGTATGCTCCTTTAGAAACGATACACTTGCGCCAACGAATAATTCATTCATCAAAACATTTTTTAAACTCTGCTTCCGGAATTGAGTTCAGTTCTCGCCGCGAATTCTCCTTTCCTTTATGTCTTCTATCGATTGAAATCGGGTGCCACGAAGTGGTAATTTGAGTTTAGGAAAAAGAAAAAAGTCAGCAGGAGCCATATCTGGTGAATATGGTGGTTGCTGGATGGTATTTGTTGAGTGTTTGGTTAAAAATTCGTTCACAATGATAGCCTTGTGCGAAGGCGCATTGTCGTGGTGCAAAATCCAAGAATTTTCTTTCCACAAATCTGGCCTTTTTCGTTGAATTTGCTCTCTTAAACGCCGCATAACGCTCAAATAATATTCTTTATTTACCGTTAGACCTTCCGGTAAGAATTCAGAGTGCACAACACTGCGATAGTCAAAGAAAACAGTCAACATGACTTTGACTTTTGATCGACTTTGGCGTGGTTTTTTCGGTTTCGGTTCAGTTGGAAGGCGCCACTCCGAAGCTTGTTGACTAGTTTGCATGTCAAACTCGTAAACCCACGTCTCGTCACCAGTAACAATGCGTTTCATGAATGTTGGGTCCGAACTGACTCGTTCTAGCATGTCCTCAGCGACTTTCATGCGATTGAGTTTTTGGAGAAAATTCTGATCTTTTAGGACTAGCCGAGCAGCAACATGTTTCATACCCAAATGATTAGTTAAAATGGTATGGATCGACTCGTGAGATAAAGAAAGTTCGGCGGCTATCTCTCTCAGAGTTGAATGGGGATTTTCAGTCACTATTTCCTTCACTTTTGCGATGTTAACTTCAGTTGCAGACGTTGACGGCCTACCAGAGCGAGGCAAATCTTCCATCACATCTCGACCGCTTTTGAACGCTTTGAACCACTCATAAGCACGAGTTTTGATAAAGTCGATTCACCGTAAGCCTTCTGTAACATTTTCAGTGACTCCGAACACGAAATTCCATTGGCGATGCAAAATTTAAGACAAACTCTTTGTTCGATTGTTTTGTCCATTACGAAATTCGCAATACACACTATATATGATATTATTAAAACCAGCACTGTATTTAATATAAATAACAGATGCAACTCAAACTCCGCGCCAAAATGGAAAACAGTTGTGCCAATCTAACAACTACAAAAAAACAAAAATTTGAATTTGGAACCATAAACAAATCATCCATTCCCGATACTTTTTTGACTGAATGTATGTGTATGGAAGGGAAAGAAGAACATGAGATACGACGAAAATTTTGTAATTGGCATAAAGTTCAGAATTTTTAAAAATAAACGAGGATTTCAAGAAGTGAAGCGCTTTTATGGGTGTACCGCATCTCTCTACTTAAAGATAGTTTTCGCAGACATTAGTTTTAATCTAAAACTCACATCAGTTATGTCACCAGGTTGTTATGAGGTTGTATCTTTTCTATGTAGGTATAAATATGCACTGTAATCGTGCTCGTAAAAGGAGATCGTGCTTCGATAATAACAGCCGCACGGGCCGATATTCAAGGTTTAGCTACGCTTGCCAAGGTTGGTCTGTGGATGGATGACCATCTTAACATACCGAGTTTCCTCCGTGCCTCGGAAAGCACGTTAAGCCGTTGGACCCGGCTGTCATTTGTAGATCTTTGGCAGTCGTTACGGATAGTCAGAAGCCAGTAAACCTGACTCCAGTCTTGCCCTGAAGTATCGTGTTACCCAGTTAATGGGTTGTGGAGATCTGGTAGGCTGCCGCTCCATGTAAAATACTGGTATTGAGCTAAATTCGGCTTGACGGGAAGCCGACCCCAATATAGATGGGAAAAGGCTAGGCAGATGATGATGATAAATATGCACTGTAATATCAAAGTCAAGTTAAAGTCCATCAATTCAAAGTATAATTTAACAGAAGGTAAGATACCTTCTGTTAAATTCTACGCCTTTACAGTAACTTAATTAGAACAACTCAGATGCAGAAAAGCAATTACTGGTCAAGGCGTGTAAGTCCCCACACCATTAACAACCACCATTATCCCAGAATCAACAGTGCCGTACACTAGACTAGCACAATGAAGTTAGAGGAGTCGTAGTTCAGATATAAATGTAATAAAAATAAACAGGCTTAGATATTCATAAAAAGAGTGAAGTTAGAGTGAACAGGCTCCTTCTGAGTAAGCTCGCTCCGTCGTAGACTTTGTCTCTGTCATCTTTGACCTAGACTAGAGTCAAGACTAAACCCATATGAATAAGAAAAAAATTACCGTATAATAAATTTAAATACTAACTATCGGGCTCTAGATTTAAATTGTCTATAGAAAAGTTAAATGACGTATCTGCTAATCAGTAGGTACTTAAAACTAATTATGTAGTGAGATTTATTTTATGACTAAGCCTGGAAATCACCAAGCTCGCCCTGCTCGCCACCGTGCCCGCACCCGAAAGTTGTACGTGAACAAGCACTAAGATTGTGCTACAATTAAGTGATTCCACGAAATACGGAATTGTTGTATTTAGATCCAGTAAGCGGAAATTGGACTGGCGTGTATATCCGAGCTTTTGAGTATTCCGATTGTAGTTAAGATTTCTAAGATAATTTTATTGTTAGGTTAGGTTTTATTCCTTGAAAATGTCGAATAGAATTTGTAAGGGTTTATTTTTACATTACCCCGTAAATATAGAATCGGGACAAAGATCTTAAAATACTGAAAAAAAAATGAGAAAGGAAATACAGAATTGCAATAGAACTTGTGTAAAGACAGATTCCTGAATTATAAGCATTTGAAGTCGAGATTTTGTCAGTCTAACTTAGCCTGAAAACCTGTTGTTTGTTATTTACAAGGAGTAAGTTTTTATATACTATTGATAGGCACGCGTTTGACTACTATCTCACTTGATGGATAGCAATGATGTGGTCGAAGATGGAGCACGCTGGCCTAGAAGTAATCTGTTCACTCTTGACTTAAAGACTCAATTTCAGAAACCCGCAGAAAAAAGAAGTCGTAATTTTACCTCACAAGATTGAACTTCGGTTTTTAGATGCTTCAACAATTCTCTGGAAATTAAAAAAAAATATTGTAATCAATATTTAGGTACCGAACTTTTTATAACAAAAAACAACAGAGCTATGATTTCCACGACAGCTTCTAAATTCGAATTTGTAACTGCATTCAAACTCATTTGCAATTTACAGACGTGACGTCACATGTGTAGGATTTAACAGAAGTAGAGTAGCTACAACATCGCGGTATTTGCTACTGGCTTGTAATCTACAAACTCAATACAATTAATGTAGAACGTGTTCTGCAATCTACATCTCGAGTGGCTTTGCTTTATTTACTAGCTATGAGTTAATATTTTAGTAGTAAGCCCGCAGGTTGTATATATATGATTTTTAGATGAAAATGAATACAAAATATTATATTTAGGTTTAAATACTATAAAAGGATCATAATGGCACTGACATGCCATAGTAGAGTAGGTTACTATAGTCACCGCGGCCCTGGAACGCAAAAGGCATTAGGAGAAACACGGATTAAACTCCCTTCTGCTTCACCTAGAACGGGAGGAGTCATTTGATGATTTCTCATCCTTAAAAAAGGGGGTAGGCTACAATGACGTGCTAGTAACATTATAATTCCACTTTGAGAGAGGGACGAAGTATATAGCACGAATAATACTATTCCTTTTTCAAAACGAAATCATTATGACATTGGCATGGCAACTGTTGGCAAGAGGCAAGTCGTGCGAAACAGCTGTCAATAATAGGTTTACCGAATCCTGAAATGTTATTTTTCTTGTTCAATGTCATGGACAATTATTGGACGAATATTGGGATACATTTTCCAATATAGTAGTTTGTATCCCAATAGCTACCTATCCATATACCTGCTAAACAGTATACCGTATGTTTGGATACAAGTAAGGTACTGTCAAACCGATTTTATGACACTTCTAGGCAGAGGCCTCATTTTGAAAAAAAGACAAAAACATCGAAACTGAAATTAGTGTTATTTTTTTTGTAAAAATGTTTTTTTAGCCTACATATTTGCTTAGTAAAACTCAAAGATGTAATCATTAAATGAGATCCTAGTTAAGAAGTAAGAATGCCTCGCAACGCAACTGAACTTTCCATGAAGCTCACTGCTCACATACATTTTCATACGAAGCCTAACAAAGTTTCAACTTAGGCGCTCATTACAGACCCATTCACAAAGCTGGTATACAAAATGTTACCAGACTACAATTTCGAATGTTTTTAGTTGGAAAATTCATTTTGTGAGAATAAAATTAGCTTGTGAGAAACTTTGATTGCATGTTTATTAGTTCGTGTGCATCTTCTTTAGAAGTGTGTAGTTGGTCTGTTTCTTGAATAAGCAAGTTTGTTTGTGGTTTCTTCGCAATTATACGAGAAGTATCTTATTAAAATTTTGTGGGGAGGAAATCTTATAAAATTATTAATCTGGTTTTTAGCCTACGTTAGTGTGTTTAAGCATTATTGCTATGCCAATTATTGGAATCGAATGTGCTCACAATTTAGGACCCATTGATAGTAGTATTCATTTTAAACCTTTAAACTATACATTTGGCAACGGGGCTTTCCCAATTGTACATCCCTTTGTGCCTATTGGCTTAGATTTGTGACAATCTAAAAAGACAGATGAATAGAGAGGGATAGAAGATCACTTAACCACTAAGTGCGAAAGACATTAATATTTTCTTGTCTTTTTCATACTTACTAGTAAAATTACATTTTATCCTGCTGTTAAATCCCACTTCTTAGATTGACACGAATATTGGCCCGGGTATTTTGTCTGCTGCTTGGTAAGAATGGAAAAGGAAATTACGTTTTCTCAAACATGCTTGGAAAGGAGATTGACACGGAGCAGATCCCTTATGTGGTATCATGTGCCTGATTGAAATAATAACCTAATATTTTTTTGTGTACTGGAAATTTTTAAACAATTTATTACACCCTGGAGTTAAAGTTAATTAACAGTTAACATTACGTCGACATCCATTTGATTCCATGTAGGCTGTGGTTTGATAGCTATACAAAAAAGTTGCCAGTTATCAAAGAAATAAATAACTGATGACGTCTTTTAATCAATTCAGTAATCGATGTCAACATAAAACAATATATAATTACACAATAAAAAAACGATTATTTTTATTTATATTATGCAACTTATTGGCAGTTTACATCTCAACATTTAGATTTAGATCTCAACTTTTGACTGCTTCAAAGCTACTGTGTTTGTATTTTGTTTTCACGTCGATGAGGTAAAATTTTGTTATCCCTGTCCTTTTTATACATATTACAGTACCATTTAATTATCTGAACTAAACGAAAATAGGTGTACGCCAAATATGAGTGTATGTAAAGTATTCATACAGTGCTCACAGTCGATGCGAGTAAAACCGATGAAAAGAAGAGATTGCATTAATTAATAATAAGCCTACATTGATAAATAATAGGTGTTCACAAAAGCAATAGATACAAACAAAATTGTTTTTATCGATTGACCGATAACGATTTACTAATCGTTTTAAAAAATGTATCTGGCAACATTTACTTACACATGTCACAGACTTTGTGTCTCATCAGTCAACATTTGTCATAAACTCATCAGTTTAGTACCGTTATTCAATATTTCCATATTTGCTTTAATTTTAAAGAACTCCATCTAGAATAGACCACAACATAAATAAGAAATGAAAACGCTTTAATTTATTGCCAAAATTGCGTTTTGAAACCGACAGTTTAAAGGTTTGCGCGAAAACGGACGATGACGTCACTCGTGTCTATCACTGGTCAAGAACTGTCCTAACTCAAAGACATAAGGTTGCCTTTTCGTTGGCACAACAGCAGATACGTCACTAAACGCTGATTGTTGTTTTTAGATACGTTCCGTTTCACGTTACTTTAATTCATTATTTTTGCTAAAAATCGATGTTAATCAAAATAAAAACGTTGCAATGGCCTTTATTTTATACTTTTTTATCATTTTACTGACAAAATTCTCTTAAATTCTGTATTTGCAAATAAATAAATAACAAATATACACTATCTCACCTGATGGTAAGTGATGATGTGGTCGAAGATGGAGCACGCTTGCCTAGAAATAACCTATTCACTCTTGACTTAAAGACTCCCAGATTGTAGCTATCAGGAAACACAGACTCCGGCAGGGAATTCCACTCCTTAGCTGTACGCATTATGAATGTGTTACCAAAACGTTTTGTGCGTATGGGTGGCGTGTACCGGTGGCGCATCGCCGTTCGTCTTGTGGTCCGATGATGGAACGGGCTTGGCGGAATTAAATTATGTAATTCCGTCGCACATTCCCCAAAATGCATTCGGTAAAAACCGACAGGCTAGCAACTCGTCGTCGATGTTCAAGACTTTGGAGCTTCGTCGCGACAAGCCTCTCATTGCCGATGATCCTCTTGGCTCGTTTCTCAATTGATTCAAGGGTATCAAGTTGGTATCTGGCAGATCCATCCCAAAGATGAGAGCAGTACTCCATACACGATCGAACTTGCGCTTGATAGAGTTTAAGCAGCTGTTCCGGCGTGAAGTATCGTCTCACCTTTGCCAGAATCCCCAACTTCTTTGCAGCCACTTGTGCCTTTGCCTCTATGTAAGGGCCAAAATTGAGAGAATGATTGATGAGATTGATTGATTGATGAGATTAATGTAACCCCAAGAAGCTCAAGATGGTCGGTTATCGGCAGGGTTAAACCTCGGAAAGATAGAGCTGGGTGGAATTGGCTCCTTTTGGCGGAAAATAGACACGCTTGGGTCTTAGCAGTATTGAACTTGACCAGATTGGCATTGCCCCATTCAGAGACTGCCTGTAAGGACACGTCCAAGCGCTCAACCATTGCCTCCCGGAGAGACCGGATCTGCGACCCACCAGCTCGTGCGTCGGACACGTATCTCTCAGCAACAGTGCTGTCGTCTGCATTCCCAAAGGTACCGGGTTTAAGCAGATCATTAATATGCAGCAAGAACAGTGTTGCCGAAAGCACCGAACCTTGAGGAACCCCGGCATTAATATCCATCTTCCCTATTATAGATGGCGTTGTGCCATGACGTCACTTTTCTGAATCGCCCTACAGAATATGACCTCTTCGATTTGTTATGTAATAAATTGTCTGACTCTGGAGTACACTGGATGCACTCGTTTTAATTATTTCGAGATATTTTTGGGACGTTGTACACTTGGTCTGTGGTTCGTTACGTGCGTGATTGCTTTATTTAGATACGTTTGAGTTTTGAATTCCGTAATCTACTACTTAGTAATTATTCCGATACGTGCTACGTATCAACAACGTTAATTACGAAAGTCTGGTGCTGAAGCTGTTAACAAATTATACATTTTTATCTAATTAAACGTCAATAATTCTACACCATCTATGTATGATTTTTTTAATGTGTTGCTGCTGCTATTATATGTCCATAAAGTAATAGAGACATAATATAGTGATGATATATATTAATATATGGATAGGTAGTAGAAGTAGGTACTTAACCTAAATAGAATAAAGAGGAAATGTCAATGTCAATTTCTAATTATAACCTAGATTTTTACAATAAATGAAAGTTTTTACTATTATGTAAAATGAAAATCTTCAGGGCACAACAATTTTCCACTGGGACCCAGCTTTCCTTACAAATCGGGCCATCTCCTTTGAGCATTATTTTGACAACCTTCTTCGAGGTAAATCGAAATTGCTGTACTGGCCAAATACATGCGAGCAGCGGCCGGCAAAAGTTGTATGAAAATCCATTACTGTCGTGTGTAGCGGCAAATAAATTACATAGTAAAGTTATTTAAAAATGGAACGATTTTTTACTCCGAGGCATGGCAGCCAAGCAGGTAACTTACCAATGGTTTTAATTAAATTTCGAACTGGTTTGCAAAAAGAAAGCTGTTTATTGGGAAAGAAAGAAACAACATTATGTGTTCATTTTTTTCACGCGGGAAAAATATTGTTGTTCGTCATTGATTTTGAAAATTAATTGTATTATAATTTCCGCGAAATATTTGAGAAAAGTACTATACAAGCCTTGGCCACAAATAGTCATTGATGGGCTTACGTATGTGTGCCTCGGCCCACATTTACACGTTCGTCTATCATTACCTCTTTTGTTGGCCGCTGCAGTAATGTAGGTACTATTTTTTACTCCTCTGCTGTTCGTTTCTGATTAATTCGCAGCGAGATCGAAGACAGTTGAATCATTTCTCCGAGACAATGTTGAACTTCATGGACTTGGCGTTATTCTGATGGTCACTACTGTTGATTCTGGCTTTTATAAGTTATAATGGTTGGGACCAGCCCGTTTAAAACCGAGCAAAATTATGAACTCACCCTAATTTCCATTCCCTTTGTAACTCATTTAGCGGATGAATTTTCGTCGTTATACAGAGTCTATCAAGTAAGTTAAATCAGGCTTTTTTATCGATTAGATACTTTGATTTATTAGGAAATACTGAGTTACCCATTTAATGGGTTGTGAAGGTCTGGTAGGCATCCGCTCCACGTAAAATACTGGTATTCAGCTGAATCCGGTTTGACTGGAAGCCGACCCCAATGTATTGGGGTCGCCCAATATAGTTGGGAAAAGGCTAGACAGATGATAATGAGAAACCTACGTAAATATTTTATCAAATCAAAACGTTTCCTCTGTTTGTAGCCGTTTCTCGACTTCAGTTATTCAAACCCCGAAGTCACACATCACATTCAAAAGCTCGTTAAGAACATTAAAATTTATCACAACGCCAATAGAAGACTTTGTGGAAGACAGAAAGTCACAGAAGTTTCCAACCAAAGTTTATTGCAAGAATAAACACTGGTTCAAAACTTAAAGTTCAATATTCCAAGATCTTTCGTAGTTTCTCAAACCTACCCACAGAAATCAAAATAAAGCCACTACCTACGGAACCTTACATTTTGATTACCTAACTTACCTACACTAGACACCCGACGCCCACGGCGAAATAAATAATCAACTCAATTATTTTCCCTGAAACCGTAGACTAATGAAAGCGTAGAAGCGACACTCGTGTACTTACAGTATGACAGACGTCATTGGAACAAAACCAGAGCTGGCCTCTTATTCGCTTCTGGAATTCTTATCTGGAATATCCCAGTAGTAGCTCAGAGTGTGCATTTGTCCCCGAGTGATGTCAATAGGGTCAGACCCTATTTGCATGAGACTGAAACAACTGGAACGAAGTATGGATGTATTAAAAGTACATATCTGGCCCCCCACTGCGACGTGCTATCATGATTTCGTAGTAAAAAGGCTCTGCATCTTGAATAGTTCCGCCTCCATCTCTCAACGCAATTATAATTTTAAGACATCCAACTTTTTTCTATTCACCTCTACATTTTTTTTCACCACGTTTTAAAGTAGATATTTGAGTAATCTCATAGTCAATAGTCACCTTCTTTTTAGCAACATCATTTTCCCCATAATCCGTTGTTTATTTAAGTCTTACTCTGCCATAGGTACAACTAATACCTAATGTATGTATGGCATGGGTATACCTACTACTACTCTACTCTATGGTTAAGTAACAATGTTCCCTTTCTATACCTTTTCTACTCTATGCCCAAACCCTGTTACGCGCCGAATACGGTCGCTCACAGGGGAGTAACGGGAACTTAAGACATAATTATTAACAAGACACTTAAAATTAGGGTAAAACTTAACGCAACCCATGTCACATTACTTGTTGGAGTTAGTTCGTGACGTTTCGGGAGGCTGAGTTTGTTCAGTTAGAACTATTGAGTTGACTGATGTGTTTGATACGAACTCTGTTGTGTACTAGAAGTTAGGCTTTGCGTGTAGATGTTTGACGACATAACTTTAAGATTAGGTGGATTTCCAAGGCAGCTGTTTTTGATTTTACGAGCTTCAAGTTAGAACTTTGTTTTGAGAAAAATACTCAATATATACCGAAAGTACGTGGTCTTCCACAAAATAGACCGATAAAATGATGGAGGTCACGGAAATCCGCTGGATGTGAGGCGTTCAGGACCGGGCGATGTGGAGACACTTGGGGAGGCCTATGGGTAAGGGAGCCTGTCCATTACAGCGGATCGAGGAGGAGAAACGGAGAAATATTAACCAATCGTGTCAGTCAAAATGTCAGTGAGTCATGTGGTGCGGAGATTTTAGGTAATTCTATTGGTTAAAATTTCTCAGATTCTCCGCTCGCTGCTTTGCTTGCTTGCAATGCACAGGCGGTTTCCTCACAGTAGACCTCTTTCGGCTGAAATAATGATGATGAATACTTTCTGAAAACCGTACAAAACTTAAAATATAGACATTTACAAAAAAAATATAGTTATTGATATGCCAGGTTCCATCCAATATTGCCTTTTTTCTTGACATATCTACCTTTTACAGAAATTAATAAATTCGTTATACTATGATTGAGACCCCATTTGTTTGGCACAAACATCCAAATTCTAACATTTTCTACTGGTGGTTGGTGGTGGTGATTGCATGTAACTACAATGAATCAGAAACCAATTCTCGTTCTTATAGATCATTAAACATTTCAGCGACCGTCAAAGTCAAAAACATGTTAAAATGAAAATAGGGGTAGAGTTTTTTACAGTTTGACAAATTCCTACCTTACTCAAAATACGATGCCTCTCTGATAGGTCAATCAGTCAAGCATCAAACCTTCATAAAAACAACATCCAAACAAATAATTGATTAATTGTTTGATCCCCATACCTACACACTCCTGGCTAAAGTTACTCTGTGTCATGTGAGTTCAACTCGCTGACAACTTCGCAATCTAAACGCTGGCATTCCTGTTATCACTCCACTACCGGGACAGATTTAATGTTGGCACATTTTTTCAGAGAAATAGGTCAACAAGTCAAGCATCATATTATTCATAAAACCAACATCCCCATACCTACACCGACCTAGCTAAAGTTATCTCCGCATCACCGCGCACCAAGTCATGTGAGTTCAACTCGCAGACAACTTCGCAATGTAAACACTGGCATTCCTGTTATCACTACGAAGCTCAGAGGTGTGAAATTTCACGCTATGTGGATTTAACTTTGAGGGAATAGTTTGAGTTTTAGAGTTAATTGTCACTGTGGTATTACATATTATAATGTTGGTACTCTTGGAATTTATTTGAAAAGATTTTTGGATGTTGTCAATCAAATTCGCTTGAATGTTTTTATGGTGTAAAATTGGAAACAGTTAAAACTTGAAGAAGTTGAAGTTTTAAATGAAAACTTGAAAATTTTATCTGCGCTTTAAGCGCAGATAAATACTGCGAAAAAAACTGATTTTGTTAAAAAAAAAACATTAAAACTCTCTCTCACCGATCTTATTGCTCACCTCTGTTATGTAAGGAATTTATATGCAACATTTTGAACCACGTTGTCGAGTCCAGACTATAAAACACGGTTCGATATTTGGGCCAAATGTTGAATTTAAAACTATTATTAAGTGTAAATGATTCCTATAACAGCCGCACGGGTCGATTTTTAAGGTTAAGCAATGCTTGCCAAGGTTGGTCTGTGGATGGGTAACCATCTTAATATAAGGTTAAGATGGTTATCCATCTACCAAGGTTAAGGTTTGACTTGAAGCCGACCCCAATATAGTTGGGAAAAGGCTTCAAGTCAAACCGGATTTAGCTGAATACGAGTGTTTTACGTGGTGCGGCTGCCTACCAGACCTCCACAACCCATTAACTGGGTAACACAGTACTTCTTGGCAAGACTAGAGTCAGATTTACTGGCTTCTGACAATCCCTAACGACTGCCTAAGATCTACAAATGGCAGCCGGGACCAACGGATAACGTGTTTTAAACTCGGTATATTAAGATGGTTACCCATCCACAGACCAACCTTGGCAAGCGTTGCTTAACCTTAAAGATCGACCCGTGCGGCTGTTATAGGAATCATTTACTTAATAATAGTTTTAAATTCAACATTTGGCCCAAATATCGAACCGTGTTTTATAGTCTGGACTCGACAACGTGGTTCAAAATGTTGCATATTATACATAAATTCCTTACATAACAGAGGTGAGCAATAAGATCGGTGAGAGAGAGTTTTAATGTATTTTTTTTACAAAATCAGTATTTTTTACCCTTAGACTATCTTATTCATCTCTTACTGCAAGTATGAGGCGTTCTGTCAAACCTTTTACAGGAGTAGCAAGTGGGTACATACACACGCCGAGCCTACAACGTCCTGCGAGTTCAATTTAATAATGCTTTTAGGATGCTGTTGGGACTGCCATGGCGTATTAGTGCTTCAGGAATGTTCGCGGAGCCTCGCACAGATGGTTCCCATGCCATCATACATGAAAGCGGCCTCCTTACTACAGCGCTTGCACGGTAGTGACAACAGCATCCTGAAAATGATAGCTGCCAGACCAGACTGTCCCTTTCAGGAACACTGGGTGGGGACAGTCCTAGGTTTAATTAAATAAATAAATCTTTTATATAAACTAACAATACTAACCTACTTACGTAAGCACCATTGTTACTAACACCAAATACTAACTAAATTATGGATGAAGCCTGGAAAAAAAGTCTTATTTAATTTTTATTTTTTAAATTATTATAACATAAACACGTCAACTAAACTAGTTAGTTCACTATGCCGCAAAATAATGTATTCCTCGATTAAATTCTAAACAATCTTCTTTAAAATGTTCCTGCTTACTACTTTATAACTTTACTCTCCCCAGTTTGTTGGTTCGATACTCTTCGCCTAAACCTCATCAAGAGCAGAGTATCTTGCTCGAAAGTAAGTTTGATTTAAAATATATCCGCGTAGTCTGCTACGCCGAACCTACGTGGTTACCGCTACCTACTATATAAATATAGGTACGTATTATTTTGTATAAAACAGTGTATGTGGTTGCCGCTACTATGTAAAATTATGGTATTTAGTATAAAAAGTTGGTACGTATTATTTTCATCATCATCATCTGCCTAGCCTTTTCCCAACTATATTGGGGTTGGCTTCCAGGCAAACCGGATTTAGCTGAATACCAGTGTTTTACGTGGAGCGGCTGCCTACCAGATCTCCACAACCCACTAACTGGGTAACACGGTACTTCTTGGCAAGACTGGAGTCAGATTTACTGGCTTCTGACAATCCGTAACGACTGCCAAAGATCTTCAATTGTCAGCCGGGACCAACGGCTTAACATGCTTCACGGAGGAAACTCGTTATGTTAAGATGGTTACCCATCCACAGACCAACCTTGGCAAGCCGTGCGGCTGTTATTATATAGCCACGAGCTCCTCAATTTTGTTTAATATAATGTATTTACTATTCTGTTTAGTATATTTTTTATGCTGATAGACAACGCGATTGCAGTGTTGATCTCGTAGTAAAAGTTATTCATAATTATGAGTGCAATGTCCCAAGGTATTGAATAACTATATAACACGCTGTGCATTTGTTTATTGTAGGCATGTCATAACTCAAATCCAATAACTCGCTACTTGTAAACAACGCAATACGTATCACAAAACGTTAAGTTCTTGACAAAGTTGGTCTCTTCAAAATTCTTTTTCTCTCGATATTTTAGCTCTCGACTCAATCAGGAACAGCTGAGGGGCCTCTTAGAGAGATTGTTCAGACTCCCATCGGTTCTTGTTAGCTCCAATCCGTCGCTTATTTTTATTATTAAAGCTCAAATTAAATTGCAAGGGTTTTTATTGAGAGTATTTTTTCAGCTTTTGCTTTTGAATTTGTTTTGGTGAAGTGTTTCTTGCTGTGCTTCGCGATGAGTCTTGAAAGTCAGCTGGATCAATGGATCCACAAAGTGAGACTTCTACCTCAAGAATATAATACAAAATCACTTCTATATTTCTCTTACGGTAAGGCAGAAATTCACCAGTAACCGAGCCCAAATACAGACTCCAGGCTGCATTTTTTCGGAAGAGTCACTGCGACCCTGGAACGCAAAGGACATTAGGATGAATACGGATTGGTTTTTGTAAGTAAGAGTCTGATATTCCCGCTCCACCCAGAGCGTCAGGGGTCATTTAATAAATAATAATAATCGTTTATTTGTACATTTACAACTGAGCATCCAGACAATTACAATAACACAATTACAAACAGCATGTTGTACATTAAGACCCAAACAAAAAGCGAACTGTTAACTAGGCTAAAAGCCTGTGTTTTAGGAGTTCCGCCAAAAATAGTTAATCAAAGGTAGACAACATTCCAAGTAAATACTTATTGTAACACTCAATACAAAACAATATATCAGTTGAACAATAATAATCAAACTATCGTTAACTAATTAATATAATTATTACAAGCAAAAACATATTATTATTAAATTACATTATTATAATAAAATAAAGCATTAAATTATTATTGCAATTTCACATTCTATTGTGAAAATATTCTAGATAATATAATTCATAGATCATGTAGATACTTGTACAATCATTAAAATGTATTTAAGAGACGATAGTTATAAGTTTTTCAGTTCCATCAAACGTCAACTGCTGCAACCATTTGGCAAGTTTGATTTTAACTTCGTGTTTGGTAAAAGGATAAACGGAGATGATTTTATTTATTTTAGTATTAGTTACCAAATACTGGCGGCTGGCAAACTTAGAACGGCATTGTACTGTGTCACAAACGGGAAGCCCTCTGCGTCTATTTAGCCTGTCAGAGCCTAGGTGCAGCATGGAGTATTTCCGAAGCACAACGCGAAGCACAAAGAGCTGTCTCACGGTCAAGACTTCGGCTTCTGAGTTTTCCTTAGTCGAGAAATCCCTTCAAGATCATGACCTTCAAGATCGCCTTTTGCGCTCTTTCCACTTTAAGTATTGAAGATTTGTAGGTGCCCGAAGTGGCACACAGTACAATATAATTGACTGACAAAGGCTCTGATAAACTAGCATGGCTGTATCACGATCCGCGGAGTGCCTAAGTTCTTTAAATATGTAAATTAACTTTCTGATCCGAGTGCAGAGGGCGTCGATGTGCCAGCTTAGTTTATTATCTATATGGAATCCTAGATATTTAATGTCTGGAACCAGGGACAGAGATGGGTTACAAAGAGAGGAGTCACCTGAACAAACATAGGCTTTAATTTTTTCTGACCCCTGTGGTGGAGTTATTGTATTTGATGATTTCCCATCCTTAAAAAAGACTGCTACTAAGATTTTTTTCTTGGAAACAATACCAATATTCTAGCATAAAAACCAAGACATACAACGTTGTAACTATAAAATATATAAGTCCGTATGTTTTTCATCGTGACATTTTGTGCCAATATCATTTTTATGGGCGAACGATGTGCCCTAAAGAAAAGTGATACATTGTCAAGCTTATTTCCCTAGCGGTATAAGAGATTAATTGGGTTCCACGGAAAGAATGGAGCATATTAATTTAATGTCAATACTAGCTTATCCTCCACATACAGGCAGGATTTTGTAATTTTTGTTTTATTGTGTTGTCTTTATAATTATTTTATTCTATAGTTTGTTTTTTAATCCAGGAGACTAAATTGACAAGTGCAAATGGCAATTAGTTTTGACATTTGCAATTGTCAATTTAGTCTCCGGTATAAAAAACAGACTATTAATCGAGTTAAATTAGTTAAAATTATTTGAAAATCTCGGAATTTCAGATACCTAGCTATAAACTCGTATAAACTTGTATTTTGAAATCCTAAAATTGGTCTCAAAACCTACATGTGGTAGGGTGTCTGTGACTATCAAAATCTGGTAAAAAGTCACAAAAACCGATTACATGCACATTTTTTGGAAATTTTTATATCATTATTGTAGAGGATTAAATTCCATTCAACTTTTGTTTAATATTTTTTTTTATACGTTATATCATTTTCGAGAGAGACGTGTTCCAAAAAAATAGCGGGTTAGATATAGACTTACAGCTCTAAAAGCAACGCAAGCACTATCGGTACTATAATCGTTAGCAAGATAGCTAAGTATTTATCATACTTAGAAAGTAGGCCTGAAGTTGCCTGAGTAGCGGGTTGAAACTATTACTTTTTAGCCCTAGGGAGAATCGTTTTGCAACTGACAACCGTCAAATTAAAAAAAAACTCGTTGATCATTTCTGTTGAACCATGTCCTAACTTTCTATACAGCCATTCAGTTATAATGCGATGTCATATTGAAATAACGTAAACGTGATTATTAGCTGAAGATTATATTTTTAAATGACTTATTATAATTTACTTTTAACTATTTCTTTAAAATAACATAGATTTGGGCAAAATATTTACCATTTCATCAATGATGATAATGTAAAATAATGGCTGAATAGCTGGCCAGTCACAGAAAAAAAGGGAAAGCGGCAGTCCGATCTTCATTTGTTTTTTCGAGAGATTTGTATTGACACGTCGACGAGTTCATTAGATTCAGATATGGATTTTTTCTTTAGCTAATTCGTGTTTTTATTTTTACTTTCCTTGTATTCGTAATGAAAAGCACAGTTTTTACTTTAGTCCCTCGAACTATGGGCACCGCCGTCTCGGGACTAAACCAGTTGCTTTCACCCTAAGATAACAATGTACTATTACGCGCGCGTTGTATAGCCCAGGATCGCAGAAGTAAATTAGTCTTACAAAATTGTTTAATTAATAATCAGCTAATAAGTCATTTATTAATTTGTTAACATATTTAGGTACAATAAATAGTTTTTATAAAATTACAAGTGTCCTATGTTATGCCAGAACGCGTACGAATATTCATGCATAGATTTCATTCATATTAAAAACATGATTAAGTATATTAATTGATTGCATGTAAAATTCATTGTTACTAATCTACACAATTTTTATTTCTTCTGTCGAAGCGGTCTCTGACACCAATAATACCTACCTAACACGCCAGGTGGCGCCACAAACTACCCGTTCAAAACAGCCACGATGAACCTCCACATATTTTAATTAACAAAGAGGTTGCTATCAAAGCCTTCCACGATACGTTAATATCGGCAGGTTATTATAAACTCAAGCTTGCAACAGATACCTAATTAACTGATAACGAGAGCAAAGGATTTATTTTAAAACAGGTAAAGGTACCTATAGGTTCTGTCAGGGAAAGGCAATTTCATTATTTTATTATCTAAAGAATTACAGAATATATTATTTCGGAAGTAGTAACAAGTAAAGTGAAATATGTATAAATACTAATTGTCAAACTAAATAAAAAATAATGTTTTCTTGAAGTGGTTCCAAAGGTGGCGTAACTGCAATCGCCCTAATTTTCAACTTTCAGAATTCTCATCTTCAAAAACAAACTCCTAAGAGCCTGAATCTCCAGAAAATCGCCGACTCAAGACAAAGGGTCAAGAATTGTCATTGGTTCAGTACTTTCAGATATTTATTTATTATTTATTTAAACTTCATGTACAGCAATGGTACGTAGGCGGACTTAATGCAACAAGTCAAACATACCTTTACAAACACACAAACAAGCAATACACATAAACATACAAACATATAAACAAGCAATCTTGTCTCTTTATAATATTCATATAAAAGATTACCAAGCCAAATTACACTAATTTCATTTTCACACATCATCGGTCAACGACCGACAGATTAAATCTGTGGATTAAATAAAGGTAATAAGAGAATATATCAATGTCAGTAATACGTTAGTAAATTACATTACTGGTTACCAAATGTGAATTTAATTCACTTTTAATAGCCAGCACGTGAACGATTGCTTTTCTGATTGAGACTTCTATTTTTTTTTTTAGTTCATGTCATAGACAAGACAAGGTTATATAAAATAAGCTAGCTTAGAACTACAGACCATAAACCGTGCGAAGCCAAAGCAAAAAAAAAAAACTACAGACTGTTGCCAGATGACGTTGCCATGGCCGGATCAGGAATTAAGATATTTGAGATAAGCAGTTTTCAAAATAGCCTGAATATGGAATAATATCTCATCTTGCCATCAGGTGTGATAGTGGTCAAACGTATGCCTATTAATAGTAAAAGAATAATCGCAAAACTTAAGTGGCAGTTGACAGGGCTCACTTCTCGCCGGACAGATTAACGCGCTGACCAGTCAGTATGTTGAGTTTATCAACAAGGGAAATGGCTAGACTTAACTGGATGTAGCTGAGTACCAGTATTTTAATAGAATAACTACATACCCAGAAACTGGTTAACACAGTAGCCCTTGGCAAGACTGAGATTTTCTGGCTTCTGACTATCCTACAATACAAACAAACGTACAAGCAGACATTTCACCTTTTATAACATTAGTTCAGATTTAAAATACCCTCATAAGCATGAGAACATTACACGGCTCGAGAATTGCGTGTGTTTGGGTAGGCAGATGCTTAGCCCCGTCAATCACTGTCAATCATAGTCGAGATGGGTGACACTCGATATATCGATCCCTCTGTTCTTGGGTACGTACTATACTGGGAATACGGTTACAGGAGTCAAATGATATAAGCTGAAATACATTTAGGTAGGTATGGCGAATAGGAATCGTATAGGTACATCTATAATAAATAATATAAAGATAGAGAATACGGTACAGAGAAAAATATGTCCCTCCTTCCTGGTGCCTAGAAATTAAATACCACGCATGAGAAATTACATTATTGATGTCTGAAAAGACTACTAAAAGTGATGTTCAAAAATTGATAAGTCGACCCAAAATAACAAATGAAGATTTTTAAACGCAGGTAAATTCCACTTGCGATATGATTCAGAAATGAAAATAAAGGTATCTTTATTTAGTAATGAAGAATCTTCTAAAAAGAGCACGTTAGACTGAAAAAAAAATAAGATTAATGTTCAAGATACCCTAGAATTAGACAGAAGATAAAATGGTCAGCAAAGATAACAGACAGCCAAAAGGAATGACCCATTTCACAATGATAAGACATCAGAAGCCTTAGCCTTGAATTCAATACACCAGTCCAAGACAGATCCCTTTCAAATGACGATAAGACAAGAAAAGCTGAGCCTAAAATACAATCTTACAGATATCAACCCAGACTACAAATGAATCCGCAAAATATCGCACTACGCAAACCAATACATGTCAGATCTTCACGCTTGTCAACTGTCTCAAAATTCTTAGAGCAGCCAACATGCGTACTGTCGGGGAAAAAAGTGGAGTATCAGTTTTGATTACATCCTTAAAAGACACAACGTGACACTACTACACTAGCAATAATAATCATCATCATCATTATATCAGCCGAAAGACGTCCCCAGTCCTGTGCGTCTCGCATCCATCGTCCGCGACCTTCACCAGGCCATCGGTCGACCTTGCGGGAGGCCTTCCAACGTTACGTATTCCGGTACGCGGTTGCCATTCCAGAACTTTTGAGCTCCATCGACCATCTGTTCTGCGAGCAATGTGCCCTGCCTACTGCCACTTTATTTTGGCGATCCTTCGGGCTATGTCGGTAACCTTGGTTCTCTTGCGGATATCATCATTCCTGATTCGATCACGCAAGGAAACTCCAAGCATTGCCCTCTCCATTGCCCATTGAGTGACTTTAAGCCTACTGATGAGGTCCATTGTGAGCGACCACGTTTCAGTTCCATAATTTATCACTGGCAACACGCCACCAATAATGACTGTCATGAATTTAAAAATGTATGGGTTTACATACGCTTCGGAAATATCACGTAGTCGATCACAGACATTTAGATCTGTTTACTTTTTAACTGACTTCCAAAAAGGAAAAAGTTCTCAATTCGGTTATTTTTTTTAGAATATCACTTTGTCAAGAGGCTTTTTTTAAGGATAGGAAATTATCAAATGCCTCCTTCCTCACTGGGCGGAGTGGAAGCGAGTGTCGGACTAAAACCTATTCGTGTTCCTCCTAATGCCTTTTGCGTTCCAGTGCCGCAGTGACTCTTTCGAAATTATGAAAAATAATAATAACGCATGACGTCACAACAGTATACCATATATATAGGCTTAGGATTATGGAATAATTCTATTTCAAATAGAGAATTGGAGTGTGATTGAAAAGCAGTAAAGTGGCATTTTTCGTTATTTCTTTTCGATTCTTCGTGAGACCACTTTTTTAGTCGACTGTACAAGGAAGACTTATGACAACCCTCGTCAAACTACGGGGCAGTGCACGTTGCTACACGAAAAACGTTTTACTTCAACCAGCATTTTATTGGTTTCAATTTCACCGTTGCGTTGTCGCGGATAATTCGGTAACGCTACAGTACGCCGCGTAGCATGGTAGCGTTTTTGGCTCGAGTACGCGTTTTGGTCGGCTATTAGTGCAGTACGCCATCGGATTTTCGTATGATGAGTCATGAGTTTATAATACGAGGATTGGAGCGATTGTTTCGTAGTTTGTTTTTGTTGGATTGTTCGTAAATGTTTTATGGAATTGTGCTGGTCTAGCAGAAAATTGTAATAGACAAAGTATCCATTTGCTTTATTTCATTGTTGTTTTGTATCATTTTAAACTATTCGAATCTGCAAACTATAGTAACGTATCAATAAAAGGTAATTAGAGATAAGAGACTCTACAAAGTGCCAGTCTGTCAACGAATGGGATAAACGATTGATCACATGACACTCCGACAGCGTTTCTCAATCCCACACATTTTTACGCTTTGACAACCGGCTTCGCCACGCTAACACTGATGCTGCAGCCACACTACCATAATATGGCAATAAATATGGCCATAATAGGCTAGTTTCCACCATCAATAAATTGCAAATCTATTTAGTCCGTCATTGTCAAAGATAAAACGAATCAAAACTCGGGAATGGATATACCACGGCGTGATGTACCTATTGAGAATTTTAAAAGCGTCGTATCTTCGTCAATATTGGTTTACGTAACAAAAGAAAAAAAAAACGGATCAAATATTTTTTGATAATGATGGACTTATTAGACTGTTTCTGTGGACAAGCCTATTGGTGTTGTTTCAGTTTGATTTTGTTTTAATTATGGTCATAATCATTGCCATATTACAGTAGTTTAGCCGTAGCATGACAGAATGTCTTGAACCGGAGGACTCTTCTCCTTTCGAAAATAAAATATCCAAACCTACACCTATTCAATCACCAAGTAATTTTCAAAATGAATACCTAACTTAACAAGTTTTAACTTTGCTTATAAGTTCGTATGGCAGCGACAAATTAACATCATGTTTCCGAAACTTTGCAACTCATTTCCACCCCTACTCCTTACAAAATAGGGGACAAAATTCCGTGTATTTCCTATATGAATAACACTATCATTACTGGGGCATAGTTGTGACAGCATGTTTACTCAGTGACGGAGAGTTAATTTAGTTGAACGCGTTCGTTCGAAAATGTTATTAATTTTATCAGAATCCCATTGTCACGTACATTCGTTATAATTTAATTAGCTCCATTGTAACATAAATTATAATTAACTTGAAGTATGTATTGAAAACAAACGCGTATTTGTAAAGGTATTAATTTTAACACCGGATGGTATGAAGGAGGATAATGTTTAATTAAATAATGGTAATTTGGTAATTGGTTAATCATGAGCTTTTCGGGTTGTATTTCTGTATGAGCCGATGTGAGATAAGTTTTTAATTATCTGCATACATTGACAGTTTCCATTTGAAGTGAAACTACCTTTCTTTTCAAATAACTCAAATTAATTGATTTAGTTACATTTACGAGGTATCAACTGGTCCGTATTATTTTAGCAATTGTCAGATATGTATTTATTAACTGAAGAAAATTTCTAGAACAGACTTTCTATACCCAACCTTCATTATTATTCGTCTGGTAAAAATAAATATATCTCAAGAAAGCCCGAAACGAAGACACCATCAACTTTAGATAAAAAATACAAAAAACCAACCGATCACAATCTTCAACAATATTCCTAATATAAATACTTTGAAAGGCTCCTCAAGACTTGAAGAGCAAGGCAGCTAATTAAACCGTCCACAGTATCAGTGTCGTCGCTAAGATAATAATCCGGGCCAATCCGCGCCGTAGCCAACTTGAGCTATCACCGGCTCAGGCTAACAAGAATGCACCCTGTACGAGACAGATCTTTTACACAGAATACCAACTAAACAGTAAATCAAGAGGTTTTTATTATTGACTAGTTTTTGCACGCGGTTTTGCTTGTATTCATTTAGATTTTCTACTTCTCTGGTAAACATAAGTCTGACTATTGAAAAATATGCCTTACAAGGAAGCTCAATGAAAACACCACCCACACTTAAGAGAAAGATCACAAAAGACCAACCCATAACAATCTTCAACGATATTATACTATAAATACTTTGAAAGGCTCCTCACTGAGACTTGTAGAGCTAGGCAACTAATTATGGTATATATCATACTTGGCACATATCCCATCGTTTTTTTTTCTTTCAACTTAACTCAAACACTCGAAGAAAACAAAGATGTAGTGGGCGTAATTGTATAACTAGATTTCTGATTTTGGTTAAGTTGGTTTTAAGTTAGAATTTTAGAAGAACGGCGTTGTTCATCATCTAGTCGTCTTTTATGATAGCCCATCCTAAGCCACTGCATTACAGGGCTTTAAAGACTAGTGGATACCTTTAGGTTAACCTTATCTTGACTAAAGGTACTCTTATGAAGTATCTTCTTTACTGCTACTGTTGCTCATCATGTTAAAATCAAAACCAAGTCGAAACTGATGGGATAGTCCACATCGAAAGTTGGCATACCTATTTAATTGCAAAACACCACAAAGTAAAACTGAACTCAAGTCAAGACAAAATTAAATCTTTGCAAGATTTATTATGGGAAGTCGTGCATAGACACCTTAACTAATTGACCTACTGCTTCCCCTCCACTGTGTACTTGAAGTAAGTGAAACTATACTCACGCGAGAAGGCTGCCAGAACATGTCAGCAAGTTAGCTGTCCTTGTACAACTTTCGACTTGCCTTGCCTTAACTTATGAAATCCATTTCAATTGTCAAGTTTTAATTGTTATTGATCAGTGTAGAGTGGGTGATGTTAGAATGTTTACATGTGGGGGATGATAACACATGACAGGCGTGTGAATTCAAATATCATTCATATATTAAAGTTGTCTATTGCGTTGATCAGAGGGCACGTAGCGATCAGTGGGCTGTAGCACAAAGCAAACTTTGTTTCACACATAATATTTACATGAATTGGATACTATATTTTTGTATGATACAAATTGTGTTTATCGCATAAAATTAAACCAAAATAGAAAATGCTATGGGGTTGCGGGATTTTATATGAACTTTATTATAGCCTACTTTCTATCCTACTAATATTTAAAATGCGAAAGTTTGTCAAGATAGATGGATGGATGTATGTATCACGTCACAAAGCCAGAAAGGATCTTCCTGAAATTTGGCATAGAGGTAGATTATACTCTGGAATAGCACATAAGCTACTTTTTATCCCAGGAGTATGTTTCCTAAGGATCACGCGGGCGAAGCCGCTGGCAGAAGCTAGTACGTTACCATACGTCAAAACTTTCATGCTAGGCCTTCTGATAGCCATCATGCATTAAAAAGATCAATATCTACAACAATCAACTCGATGACGCTCAATTTCAAAAAACTCTTTATGGGAAATAAGGTTTAGAAGGTTAAGGGTAAAGTAAGGTTAAGGTTAAGGACAAACCCCAAAAAAGAACCTTAATAAGATTTTTTTAAAGGTTTTTTTCTTGGGGTTTGAGACTGATGGGGAAAAATGTGGGAATAATCCCTGTGGTTACTAAAAGGCGTATAATTTATGGATGCCGTTGTCATACTAAAAACTGTTGTAGGACATGTAATCACAATTAACACATTTAGTAACATGAATACTACCTTACACCGTAACACGGATCTCTTACAATAAACATTTTAGAAAAAAAAGTTTCTTTAACGCAAAAACGAGGAAAATTTGCACTGAATCTATGCTTATCCTGCTGCGTATACTGGATCTATAACTTCTACCATTTAAACTTGCTTTTCTACCAACAGAATAACACAAACAATTGTGTTTGTCTAACTCAGGAAGATATTCAACATAATTATATTACAAGCTCGACTTCATTCCTTGGGAAAATTTTCGAGACGCTAATTTAATTCTAAAATGTCCGCTCCGAGGTCAGTTTCACAAATAAACAGAAACTAGAATGTTGGGTGAAACAATTTCAAGTCACATTTTACCACCATCTTTACAACTCATCGTTGCGTTGGTAGTTGGTGCCAAATAAGCAATTATGGCAGGGTTGGAACCAATATTGGGTTTGTCATGTCGAATGAGTTTTCTTCAGTGAAAACTTTAAACTGGGAAAATTAAAAATGTGCTCTTAAGGAGCTATATGTGCTTATTACTGAGATCCCCAGTAGAATTCCTTCCTTTATCCCTAGTCTAAGAATGAGGATCTCGTGGCTAAAATAATAACAGCCACACGGTCGACATTTAAGCAACGCTTGCCAAGGTTGGTCTGTGGATAGGTGACCATCTTAATGTAGGTACCGAGTTTCTTTCGTGCCTCAGAAAGCACGTTAAGCCGTTGGTCCCGGCTGTCATTTGTAGATCTTTGGCAGTCGGTATGGATTGTCAGAAGCCAGTAAATTTGACACCAGTCTTGCCAAGAAGTACCGTGTTATCCGGTTAATGGGTTGTGGAGGTCTGGTATGCACCCGCTCCACATAAAACACTGGTATTCAGCTGAATCCGGTTTGACTGGAAGCCGACCCCAATATAGTTGGGAAAAGGCTAGGCAGATGATGACTGAGAACCCCATGAGTCGGGGATATTCATGGCCTCGCTTTAATGATATTGCATTAATGTTTGGATCTATATCTTGCTGATTTTGTATGAGAATTTCTGATTAAAATTTTCTTTTCGGTTCAGCAGCTGTCAGAAAATTTAATATTAGTATTAGCGTGTCCTAGAAGTATTACAAAATTATTGTTTCATTCATTTATTCATTCATTTAATGAATCATATAACAATTATCATTATATTTCAATATTATCATTGTCTTGGTAACATTACTTTAAACTTCAGCTTTCTAAATACGATTTATTAATGTTTAATGATAATAAACTACGATTTCACAAAGCTGTATTCAAAACTTATATGAACCAAAAATACGAAACCAAAACCACTTCCTCGACTATGGCCAACCTTGGCTCCAAACAGCTCCTCTACAAAGCCACTGTTGCCCAACATCCTTACTTATTCCTCGAATGGAAATGAGGGGCACAGAACAATGGTGTAGTTTGGGCAAATGATCGCGAGAGGAAAATTTAGTTCAAGGCACGCACGGCTCCTGAGATAAAGTTGCTTCAAAGTTTGCGTGAAAAGTCGGGCGTTGCATGAATGGCTTTATGTGAAGCATTCATGTTGGTACACTCAAAGTAAGAACAGGTTCATCACCTTAATTCCCCTTTTTTATTAAAATTCATCCAGTGTTCAGATACAGCTGTCAATGGTAAAACTACCACTGTGTCCCGGAATTACATTATTCTAAGTGAGTTATTTTTTTTTATAATAATATAAAGCTTAGTAAGGTAAGTAAATCTTTTTAAGGTTGATCAATGCAGGATAGAATCTGCTTTAGCTCAGCATTGTCTTAATGCCATTATTATAAAATTACACTTAGTTTTTAATAAATCACGTGACTTTTAATTAAAACTGTGTTTTATTTTTTTTTCATAAAAAGCTTAGTCCATTAAAAAGTGTTTAGTTGAATATCGATATTGGTGAAAAGGTTCATTGCTGAAAAGGTTCATGCTACTTCTATGAAGTATTTGCGCAGACCCGTAGCTTCAAAATGATCTGACCTGACGCGATATAGAAAAGAATTTTAAAACTGACGAAAGTACAAACGACTCGACTGTACGTCAGCGGAACTTGTTGGTAACGTTAGTGTTCGTCGAGTTCGGATTAAAATGTGTTTATCTGTTTTTGAGATGCATGGTGAGGGCAAAGTTCGTGAATGCATTATGGAAAACAGAACAAAATGTATTCTGGTTTTGTGTGAAAAATTGTTAGGTGGAATTTCCAGGGAGGTTATCTTTCGTTAAAAATGTATTTTAAAGAGTGTTCAGTGCGAATTTGTAAAATGTGAAAATGGTTGCCTATATCCATTTAGATCTTTAATTTAACGAGAACCTCTGTCGCATTCATGAATACGTAGGCAACATTTTACAAGCAATTAAATTTGCACTCCAATTATATTTTTAAACAAAAACGTTCTGTGTAACTTTCACAAATTCACTATCAAAAATTCTCAAACTGAAACCATTTAGACTGCTCACTATACTGTATATTTAGTGCCCATTCAATCCAAACTATTCTAAATAAATAAATAAATCTGTAGACAGCTCAGAGTAAACACTTCTTAAATCCTTTATACTGAAGAGAATATTGAAAGCTTACAGCTACTAATGTTCTTTAGTAGTGGATGTAGATAAATAGTCCAAACTGTAAATAGAAGCTCTAATGCTCTCTTTGATCACCAAATAAACAGCATTTTGGATTGATAAAAGATAGTTTGAGACGCTGTGAATGTATAATACATATTATATATATATATATATATACTGCATAAAACAACTAAATTATTAGAAAAACTGCAATTTAGTAAACATACTAAATTGCACAGTTTTCCTAATCCTTTGTAAACGGCGTATTTTTAACGCGCCGACGACGCACGTTTTACGAAAAAGCGTTAACGTGCTGTAGATGACCAAAAAGCAGTACTGTCTGCGTCTGAAATTCGTTTAAAGCGCGTTAGCGCGCGTCATCTGCACGTCGCGTCGTTGGCGCGTTAAAAAAAGTTGCAAAGGCTTAATTTCTAAGTAATTTCTCCCACTCGACTCAATCAAATTGAAAATTATTGTCTTTTATTAATAATTATGTTGTTTAAGGATCATTCCAAACGCCTAGTTGACACTTCGAGTGGCTGAGTTTTACCTCGGACGTAATAATGCAGCTAGATTTCTAGCACATTACCAGAGAATAACGAAGTGAAGCGAGTGACGGGGTGGCAGTTTTGGTTGCCTTCATCATCTGCCTAGCCTTTTCCCGACTACATATATTGGGGTCGGCTACCAGTCAAACCGGATTCAGCTGAATACCGATATTTTACGTGGAGTGGCTGCCTACCAGACCTCCGCTTTTGGACGCAATATTCAGGTTATTTATGGTATTAGTTCAAAAGGTCTTAGAATATAGACCAATTGAAGGAAAAAGCCTGCTTTAGTCTATTATACTTCGACACCTACTCAGCAGATTAAATTTATCCTATTCTTAGAGCAGGCTCAAACAGATAAATCAAGGACAATCAAACTCGAGGCGTCTGAAAGTTTTAGGCCTACGCAAATAGATCGCTACCCACGTACAACCTCATTAGGATCATACAGCCTGAGACTATTTAGAAGGCGGTAGTTAAAAAACCGGCTAAGTGCGGTCCGACTCGCATCATCGCCGACCGTACCTTCGTATTTTTATTATAGCCAGAAATACACACTGCGACGATTTCAACCCCCTACCTATTACGGTTCATGTGATACAGACGGCTGACAGACAGAAGGGCGGACAGCGGACGCTTAGTAATAGGGATCCCTTGGCCTTTGGGTACGGAACCCTAAAAAGGTACACTGATACTAAAGCCTCAGATACATTCCTGATTTTAATAAGAAGCGCCGCCACCTATTAGTTTGGTTCCTACAGGTGATCTACTTTAAAAGTTTACGTACCTTTGGAATTTCACCTCTTTCGCAAGGTGTTTTGAGTACAATTTGACAATCGTTTCAATAATATGTAACACCATTATCATAAACTTAAATTAAAAAAAAAATGTTTTTTTTTTCTCTTTCGAATATATTCAGTCATCTTCTTCAAAAATGTTTTCTACATTCCACCAAGCAATTCAGAATAGTATTTAGGTATAAGTAGGTACAACTTCCCTTTTTAGGGTTGCGTACCCGAAGGGTAACCAACGGATCCCTGTTACTAAGCCTCCGCTGTCCGTCCGTCCGTCCTTCTGTCTGTCTGTCAGCGGGCTGTATCTCAAGAACCGAAATAGGTAGAGAGCTGATTTTTTTCCCCTTCGTGTACGAGTCCGACTCGCACTTGGCCGGTTTTTATTTTCTCACTCTGCATCTTCTTATTGAAAATTCAGCATCGCCTTTTTTCAAATGGCTGTTATTCCTGGCGAATTCGCTCAGACCTTTTCAGATTCTTAACCAACATTCAAAATTAGAATTCACCAACCCACTTAACACGTAATCGATCCCGACAATAAAATCGAAAGCGATCATCCGACAATTAGTCGATACTTGGATAGTCGTCATACCATACGTAACCCGACACGGACGACGGGCTTATGTCGCTCGACTACACTTGATCCGAGGCCAGCTTACAGGGACTTTTTAAACGGAAACTATGTACGTCTGTGTTGTGTTGAAGGCATTTGAAGGTTACTTTTAAACGGTATTAGGATAGTTGAAGTTGATTAAGTTTGGTAGTGAATTTCGGGTGAAGGGTAAACAGGCATCTTCTGGGCACGATCGCTCCATCATAGACCTCATCTATCGTTTTCCATCAGGCGTGATTGTGGTCAAGAGCATGCCCATTACCAATTTAAAAAAAAAAAATTGTGGATAACGTATTTTTTGTGAATATAGTTTTACATCTTATTTAAGAATGGTAAATTACTCTTTCCGCTCGGGCGGAGTGGAAAAGAGTGTCAGACTTTACTGACTAAAACCCATCCGCGTTCCTTCTAATTCCCTTTGCGTTTCAGGGCCACGGCGACTCTTTTAACAAATTCCGCTACTCTGGCAGGTCACTAGCACAGGTCCTAGCGGGCCCCGTCCACTATGCTGACATCTCTTTGAGGCGCGCGTGGAACACAACGCACCGTTGACCCGGGACTGGTTCTTATTCTTATTGGATGGTACTTTTACCCTGAGAATGATATATACTGGCGTACTCTATACTCACTTCAGATGTTAACGGAGACTGCATTTTTTAGATGATACTACGCGGTCGCCTCAACAACCGCACCAGAGGGCCTAGCACAAATATTTTGACGTATACTAATGTTTACGTAAGAGAATTTTGAATGTGAAAAACTACCAACCCATAGTACTTTCCCCAGTAATATCATTTAAAAATATAAATATAGGATGCGAAAAGAGTATTGTAGCCATGGTAAAATTTTACGTTACGTTACTATACGTCAAAAATCCTCCGCCTTTTACCCGGACACTGGCTGTTCTGTAAAGCTTTTACGCATGACACGACAATGCGAATCAACTTTTTGATGTTATATGCGTAAAACACATACAAACTTGGTTTTGCTTCATTCATCTCACTTTTTGATTTTCTTGCAAAAAGAGACAATAAATTAAAAAATGTATTTCTACTTCAACAAACCACTTACTTCTTCGCTATACCCGACCGAACTGAGGCAAGTCTACATTTCATAGTATCGATAGAATTCCAGAAGTTTTAATATAGGAACACGGCAGATGGCAGTATATAACTTGCTTTACTTCGTCTAAGTAACCAGTTTGCTAGACACGATAGTAAATATTTGGTTATTATGATGTAGCTGACTTGCAGGCCTCCGCCTTTGCAAGTCATTTTGTTAGCAAACTAAATATACTCGTAGATACTCACTTAAACATCGTTGATAAAATGTTTCGACACTTAATTCCAAGATACGTTGACTAATTCACCGTTTCTGGAAATAACTTTCGAGGTATGACAAATTACACCTAATATTCCAAATGATGCGATTGGCTTTTCAAAATAGACTTTTCAGTTATAGACTCCTTCAAAGCAAGCGAAGCGGCGGGCAAAAGCAGTTATATTTGAATCCTTCAATTCGAAGTAAACTTACGAACACAAAAATCATTTTAATCTTAGTAGAACACACTGTGAACATTATTATGAAAGTACAAAAAGACTCCAACCGAGTTTTCAGCTATTTCGATCTGAAATTGAAATTATCAACTACCTAATGGTTCGGGGTACAAAGTGATTTCACCTCAATTTCATGTTCAATGCTTTTACCATCATGTCATCATGCATCATTATTGTCTATCGCGAGGTTGATCGGTACAGGGGTCTGTTGACCCAATTATCCATTGGAGAATATTCGACATAACTGCATAGGTACTACTTACTACGGGTGAAAAGCAAGGTGTAATTATGCAATAGTCATTTCAAAAAGATGGTTCGGTTTTTTATGTTTATCTTCGGAATGTAGAAACTCGGACAAAATTACATGACCCAAATAAAACCCCGATTAAATATTAAAAATAGGGATTCTCAGTTTTATTAAAACTACTTAATATTCTTTGTAAACGTGAAAGTCTTGTACAAATATGAATAACGTTCACATCTCAAAGTAAAGTCAAAATGAATTTCTGGTATGAGGAAAGATATGAGAAATGTAGAACTATTTCGCTCGGCAAAAAAAAATGAAGTTATACAAGTTTCATTTCAATTGCTCAGACTCGGTAAGAACTCGCACAAAATTAAAATTGTTTGCTGAAAATGGTTCCAAAATCGTTTACAAGCCCTTGAACATGTCTGGATATTTAACATCCAACTACATTTAAATCAGGAGGTGTACTAAGCCAACTAAACACTAAAACAACATGGCCAACCTAAAATAATCCGCGAGCTTACTGCCACTTTTCATTTATAATTTTCACACGCAAATCTGCTGGTGGCCTAAAACCGGCTCAGTCGTAAGCCGTCGTGTCCACGGAGTAAGAAACACATGGAGTACCATCTACAATCCTATCTAAAACGTGAGCAGCTTGATGCTAACAGCAACATACCAGCTTTCATGGTTAAGCAAGGCTTGCCGAGGTCGAATCCTAGATGGGTAACCAATGATCATCCACAACATACCAAAACTCTTCCCTGCATAACTAAACTCGTTTAGCAGTTAATCTCAGCTGTCATTTGTAGATCTTTGACAGTCGTTACGCATAGTCAGAAACTAGAAACTCTGACACCAGTCTCATCAAAGATAACTGAGTAACTCGATAGTTACTCAGTTCCTGGGTTGTGCAAGTCAACTAAGCAAATGTTCCATGTAAAATACTGGTGTTTAGCTGCATGTAGGCGATCCTAGCATGATTGAGAAAGGCTAAGCAGATTGATTGGAGTACCTACTAATGTTTATTTGTAAATTATTATTTTTTGCATCTACCCACTACATACTTCTTTTAAAAAAAATGAAATCTTCAATTTGTAGCTGAATTGCAATAAATATTAAGAAAGCTATAAGGAGTTGGTAGACATCATTTAGGAAAATATAACTTTAAGATCTGATCTAACATCGCAAAGATTCGCAAAAGGTACCCGAAACTGTCAATTCCCCAATCCTACCAACTTCCACCCTTTTTTTTTTTTTTTGCGGACGACCCCGAGTCCACCGTCCCTCCGGACCTTTCTACGGGGGCTGGAAGAGGGCGTTGTCCGCCCTCCGCCGACGCCCGGTTCGCCTACTGCGGCACGGGAGAGTGGCCACGGCCTCCCTCTCCCACTCCGCAGCCTCCTTCTGCGAAATTACGATTTCGCAGAAGGAGATCACCGCATTCCATGACTAACCAACTTCCACCCAACCCAACCTTGATCCTAATGCATTGGCGATTAAATAAGAAATCTATTAAATATATTTGGCAGGTTGTGGTTAGCTTGATGTGCTGGCGTCTGTACGCATGTTACCACTCCATACTCTCTACTCTGTGGTGATACCTGAGGCGGTATTCGGAAATGGCATTAGCTCACTTGACATTCGAGGCGCACGTCAAGAGATGTCCCTCGCATTTACGGAACTTCCTACTTTCCTTTTGTTGCAGTTTTTTTGAAGAATGGAAACTTTCGACATTTGAGAGGAAAGTTGAAGTAATTTCTAGTGTAATTTAAACTTACTCATTGTCGAACATTTTGTGAAATATTCTGTGCCGGTAGCGGAATGTGAAAAGCAGAACGCTGCGTGTTTAAAATTCTTGTACATTGTGAAAACTTATCATGAAGATTATTACGTCCAAATTCCTTTCGTATAAAAATATGTGGATAGAAAGGAACATTGCGGGTATCAAAATACCTATAGCTTAGTCCTAAATAACTCGAACATCATATCATGTTAAAAGTATAACCACAATTCTTAGAAATCTTCTCCACTAAATTCAATCACATATACAGTTCAACTTGGTTTTTGACTTAAATCGAGCATTTCTTACCGTTTTCATAGTGACTGAGTCGATTAGAGTTGACTAAGTTGTCTTTAAAGGGAAATAAAATTTCGCAACTACTTCAAATGTCTTTTAAAGAAAAGGGGTTAAACATTGCCAGCGACGAAAGCAAATCATAGTTATTTTTAACTAAACAGAAAAAACTATCATAAGTAGGCTTAATCATCGCGCGTCATTAAAGCTTGACTAACTGTCAGTCAATAGGTACAAGCTACATACAAAGGTACCTATAACTTCGGCTCATTTCCAATTTTCATGCTAATTCGCGCATAAAAGGGAAACATTGAAGGTATTAAACCGTCCGTAATTATGCTAAAGGTGTGAAAGTCAATTGAGAGGAAGGCTATGGTTCCAACGGTGAAAATCGTATTTTAATTTATGCACAATTAAGGCCCTTGATATAAACACGCTTTTGCTGTTAATACTTAGGAGATATCGCAATTTGATCTTAAAATTCTTCCTCTTTCAGGTTTAGCCAAAACGGGGGTTTAAAAATAAAAACCGGCCAAGTGTGAGTCGGACACACACACGAAGAGTTCCGTACCATAAACCTTAATTTTGTTGTTATGGCGACAATAGAAATACACAATCTGTGAAAATTTCAACTCTCTATCTATTATTCTTCGGTTCGTTCTTATCGATCGGTTCTTGAGATACAGCCTACTGACAGACAGACGGACGGACGAACGGACAGACGGACAGCGGAGACTTAGTAATAGGGATCCGTTGGTTACCCTTCATGTACGCAACCCTTAAAACTATGTTTGTTTGTATGGTTGTGTCAAATAAGTCCAGACAATAACTAGAAGTTGCCTATCGCTGGTTGTCACTAAACCTTACGTTGAAGTAATATTAGCGGAGATTAGAGGAGATTAAATAATAACAGCCGTTCGGGTTGATCTTCAAAGTGACAAAGCGTTTCCACCAGTTTTATGTTTTATAAAAAATATAATACACTTTTTTAAAAAGTAACAAAACCAGATTATTTTCGTTTGTATTGAAAAGCAATAAAAAAAAATTATCCTCTTTTGATAAAAAATGAAGGAGTAAACTGGTTTCATCTCAACGATTTGGAGGTGATTTGGTGGTTTTTTTTTTCTTAGTATATGATAGCGATAGACAAATTCTGGCTAAACCAGATTACGTAGATACTGACTATTTTTTAACCGACTTCTTCAAAAAGGAGGACGTTCTATGTTCGGCTGTATGTATCTTTTTTTTTATGTATGTTCACCGATTTCTCCGCCAATTTTGGACCGATTTCAAAAATTCTTTTTTTATTCGAAAGCCTATACTCCTGAGGTGGTCCCATTGTCACCAAGTTAGAATCTGATGATGGGATCTCATGAAAATCGAGGGAAACCCTCAAATTTTATAAGCACATACACTGTTTTTCATAAACTTTCTAACGCAATTTATTTGTGCCTGGTAATCATCATCTCATGTTGCTATGCTGATGATGAAAGGTGTAAGTCAGGATCTGATGATGGTATCCCATGAAAAAACGAAATAAAATCACCGAATTTCGAAATTAAAGTTATTTTTTGCTTTGTATTGTTTTGTTTTTGGAAGTCGGTTTTTTTTTTCAAATGTTATTGCTCTGTTAGCGCCGACGAAAATCTGCTTCATCTGCACGCTATTTAAAGCTTTATTCGAGAGAGCAAATTAGTCAAAATACGGCATAAAAACCCTTCTGATTCGCCATACTTCACGAAAATAATATCTAACTCGCTTATAGTACCGTTTACACACACATAGACATGATTGAAAGTATGATTTGAAATATATGGCGAATCATAAGGGTTTTTATGCCGTATTTTGACTAATTTCGATAAAGTGGAATATCCGATTGTCGCACCATTATTTCTGCGACTTAATATTGTTCCAATTACACTCGAAACAAAATAAAACTGAAAATGTTGACTTCAGCGCCATCTCGCGAGAAAATGGCAATGAGCAACCCGTAACATTCACCTTAATGCCTTAAACATTTTCTTCCAGTCAACCTTAGGGTGGTGCAGAGACAATATGGCAGGTGCAAATTATAGGAAATACGAAAGAGGGAGAGAATAAAATATACAATCAAAAATACAAAACTAAATAACTCATCTTCCACAAATCCAGCTCGACATCCGCCATACGATATATTTTCCTGACTGATGCTGAGCTGGACCGCGTTTGGCGCAACCTGGATCGCATAACGCACTATGGTTGTTCCTTTCAAAGTTTCTTTAATTTTAGAATATTTTTTCTTTTATGTTGGCACCACCACTATAAAATGATTGTATTTATTTTAATATTTGTAATCGTTTTCTTATTTATTTATTTATTTATTTATATATGCTTTATTGTACACCAAAGAAGAAAAAAACAAAGAATACCTTAAACTAAAACAAAATACAATCGGCGGCCTTATCGCGTTCCGCGATCTCTTCCAGGCAACCTGGAATGGAAAGAGACAGCCTGGACATGACATGGGGCTGCAATTGGTGTAAACATAGTAAACAATTTAAACAGAGAAATATACGTAGGTAATAAATATGAACTGAAACATTATAAAAATCATACAATATACAAAAATATATACACAAATACATACATACTTAATATATAGGAAGAGGATATACCTACTAATAATTCAAATATCATAGTGACAAGTAGTGTTCCTTAACTAGTCTTTTAAAAACAGGCAGTGATTGCGCGCGCTTAATTGAGACAGGCAGAGCATTCCATAAACGAGCGGCCTGAACTGTAAAAGAATTTCTAAATTTTTTATACCTAATTTAATTGTCCCTGTATTTTGAATTTTTTGTTGTTGACTTGCATCAAATAAATAGTTTTTATCGAATCATCTATCCTTATAATAATTTAATTGAAAGTTTATTTTAGGCGTAGTTTAGATACAACTGGTACCTATAAGCTCGCTCCATCTTAGACTTTGTCCTTATCATCTCTGACATAGACTAGAGTCATTTTTTTTTTGTCGATGGTCACTCTCAGTTTCAAACTCTGAGGGTTACAACTACTAAATTGGACTTGCCTGTGTGGGCCTCAAATGAATTTAAGGCCCCCAGCCGAAGACTAGAGTCAAAAGCATATTTTTCCATACTAATGTGTACATTTTATTGCTTTATCTTTTAATTTATGTTTTATTAGGGTTGCCTGACTAAACCTAATTCAGAACTTTAGCAAACCAAATTATTTCAGTCATTAACTTTGGAACACTAACTACAGTTCTGTAAGTCACCTTTGTAGTTTAACTTAATTTGTACATTTAATAGCCGTTTAATACTTTGTAAACGTGAAATTCTGTATGTTGTCGTGTTAATCACGTCGCAACGGCTAAACGGAATTGTTAAACTGGCTTATGCCGGCGACTTCATATGCGCATATCCCGTTTTACCCGTTTCAGTCAGAATTTCGGGAAATCCTCTCTTAGTGCTCCTCTACACTTCCTAAGGAACCTATATACCAAATTTCAGCTTTCGATGACATGTAGTTTCTGCTGTACGTTGTGTCAACCATTCACTCGGTAACTCAGTAGCGGAAGAATTGATATATGAGAAACTAGTCGACCCGCGCAACTTCGTTTGCGTCACAACTTTCATTACTGTTTCGCTCCTACTAGTCTTAGCATAATGATATATAGCCTATAGCCTTCCTCGATAAATGGGCTATCTAACACTGAAAGATTTTTTTTAAATCGGACCAGCAGTTCCTGAGATTAGTGCGTTCAAGTAAATAAACACACTCTTCAGCTTTATATATTAAGTATAGATAGGCACAGTACAAATAGACCTGTGGGGAAGGTATTGCGAAATACAAAATTTAGTTTGGCAATTGAAAATTAAATATTAATTTCGTATTTAAGAGTCGTCAAGCAGAAGAATTTTAAAACATTTATTTCCATCTTCGATGAAGTAATAAATCAGAAATAGATAACGGATGGTAGATGAGAAGGCAGCGTGAATCCGGTGAATGCAAGACACATAAGACTGGTCGATGTGATGATTTTTCACCCGACTGCGCCAGGAGGGTTATATTTTTCGAGAGTATGTATATTTATGTATGTATTTATATATGTTTGGCACGCTCTGCGGCCGAACGGCTCGATGGGTGAGAGGTGTCGTTAGAGAAATTGTGATGATGATGGATTAGAATTTCTTTCAGTGATAAAAGAAAGTGTGGTGTAGTAGACTTCGCAGTTAAGGTGCATGATTAGGTTAACCTGGTAATAACTAGATACGTTCCAATGGAATAATTTTCGACTGTGTAATACAAATGTATACAAATTACATTAGAATATCCTACATAATAAATAAAAATAAAATAATTGAAATAAAAATGTAATGTTTTTTAAGAAAATAGGTAGATACATCAATCAAGTAGGACTTGGAACCCTCCCATTCCACGAAAAAGTACGTTTTTATCATGCGTTAGCTATTTTATTTACCTACCTGTACATATTTTATATTTCAAAGCAATCCATCTGTGTCACGCGTGTAACTTTATTTATTATAGAAAGTATTATAATAACATTATGTTTTTTTTGAAAAAAATATGTTATTTCGTCGAATGAATTTATTAGATAACTACGATATGAAAGAATATTATTTTAGTGCTCACAATTCAGTCTAGTCACGGGATTAAAAGTAAATACCTACGTAATACCTAACTGGGAGCAAAATTTAAGAAAGTAAATAATATAAACGAAACTTTACTTACTCAAGGACCTACCAATCCATAATTGAATGTGACGGGACTTTTTTTTAATATTAAATATTAGATAAATTAACTTTAAAATCGCAAAGCACGATGTAGTTCTACATTTTTTAAATGTTGTATAGATCAGGTAGTGATTATGTGAGTCCAAAGGGTTTTGGTATCTTGGTCTTGGGTCAATCATCGAGATTTAGCAAAGCGCGGAACCCTCGATGGGTAAGTCCGACTCGCCCATCGAGGATTCCGCACGTTCCGGTTTTCTTTTTGTAATGACTCCAAAAGTAGATCTCCAGAAAAGGAACAGATTAGCGGCTTGTGGTAATCACATCTTGATTTCTTTGTACAAAAAGGACGGTACTACTCGTCCTATATAGTTTCGTCTCTATCGCACACTACTATAATCGTTTTAAAACTACGTAGTACGGCCGCAGAGCTACAAAAGAGTTTTCGAACTTTTTCCGGCAAGTCATTGCCACCGCGCGTTTAATATCACGTAAAATTTCTTGAGCTGTCAAAAAATCATAATAAAATGATTACGAGTATACCTAATTAAAAAATCAAACGTCAAAATAATTTCCCTTACATCATTCCACTTTCCAGTGACTACATTATAATCGTATGGAGAGCGAAGTGTTTTTCGCAGCTTCCGGCGCGAGCGCCCACGCCGGAAATTGACGTCAGCGCCCTCCCCCGGAACAACTTCCGGTACATAATCGCGAACGACACTGGACGCATTCATTTTTATAATGACTTTGTGAAATGGACGCGTTCGTGATCGGCGAAAATGAAAATGCGGAATAGATTGATGAGTTTGGTGTTTATGCTTTGGTTATGTGTTGTAACGTTACAGGCGATGTCAGACTGATGGAAATATCGTCCTTAATAGATCTACCAATACTTAAGCGAATTTATCTAAACAAAATAAATTTTCTTTGCGCTGAAATACTGTTTGTGAGCTCTAATGTATGAGTCATGGAAAGTGTAGAAGATATTCTTGTGCCATTCTTCCATGCACACATCGACTAATATGAAATTATCGGAATGACAACAATAATCCTTACTTCTTTACTAATCTCTTACTAATATTCCATACTTAATATTTTATATTATTATTAATTCTAGTTGACCCGCGCAACTTCGTCTGCTCCTCTCCTATTGGTCTTAGCGTGATGATAGCGCCTATAGCCGATAAATGGGCTATCTAACACTGACAGAATTTTTCAAATCGCACCAGTAGTTCCTGAGATTAGCGCGTTAAAGCAAACAAACAAACTCTTCAGCTTTATATATTAGTATAGATTTTAAATGCGAAAGTAGCTCTGTTTGTCAGTCTGTCGCGCTTTCGCGCCAAAACTACTGAACCGATTTAAATGAAATTTTATCGCGGGAGTATGTTCCCTAGGGACCACGCGGGTGAAGCAAGTAGTAAATAATATAATCATCAACATAGATCGTTGAAAAACATCTACTGTTGAATACAAACCTTTCTTAAGCACAAGTAGCTTTTTGATTTTTTTATTTATTTATTTATTTAACACTTTACGCACACAGATGTACAGAGGCGGACTTAATGCCACAATATGATTAGCATAGCATAAGCATAGCATAAGCATAGCATAAGCATAGCATAAGCATAGCATAAGCATAGCATAAGCATAGCATAAGCATAGCATAAGCATAGCATAAGCATAGCATAAGCATAGCATAAGCATAGCATAAGCATAGCATAAGCATAGCATAAGCATAGCATAATCAGCCTATAATGTTCCCACTGCTGGGACACAGGCCTCCACTCGGTGAGGGTTACGGCCCACTGGCCGTAATTCACCACGCGGGCCCAGTGCGTGTTGGTAGATGTCACATGTCTTCGATATTTTGGTTCTAGGACATGCCGGTTTCTTCACGATGTTTTCCTTCACCGTTTTGAGAGCAGTGACGATGAATTAATTTACACATAGTAAAGCGCGTGCCTGGGTTCGAACCTACGACCAACAACTTGTAAGTCGCAGTCATTACCACCGGGCCACCACTACTCCCACCGGATTAAGGAATATGATTAATAAATGGAACTCACAAGGAAATTATCCCGGAACAACGACAAAAGCAACACAACGACAAAAGCAACACTCCGTATAACGGCAATAACTTGTAATTCCACCCCCGCCCAGAAACTTCCAAGAAAACAGTAAAAAGCAAACACTCCAATCAAGTTCCATTAGATTAACTACTAATTACACGATGATGACGTTCGATAGCAATCGTGGACGCGTCCGTATCGCGATCGAACTTAATGACTAATTTCACAAGCCCGTTTGTATAATCACGGTATATGCCTGCAAAATCTGATTTTAGCGTCAATATTTTGATGGACTTTACAGCTGTAACGTATTATGTTAGTAGTTTAGTGTAGTTTGTGTCGATATTAGCCTGTGTGGTTTGTGGGTAACTAGGTTAGGTAACTTAACTGCTGTTCCAAATAGGGAACATAATGCGAAGTTACGCGAGCCAATGTAATCAGCTGATTTCAATGGTATGATCACAACTGGCATCTGCGGACAGACGACATTTTAACAGCTGAATAAAGGATAATAATACGATTTAGGAAGCGCTCGTGACTAGATAATAACAGCCGCAAGGGTCGATCTTCAAGGTTAAGCAACGCTTGCCAAGGTTGGTCTGTGGATGGGTGACCATCTTAACATACCGAGTTTCCTCCGTGCCTCGGAAAGCACGTTAAGCCGTTGGTCCCGGCTGTCATTTGTAGATCGTTGGCAGTCGTTATGGATAGTCAGAAGCCAGTAAATCTGACTCCAGTCTTGCCATGAAGTACCGTGTTACCCAGTTAATGGGTTGTGGAGGTCTGGTAGGCAGCCGCTCCTCGTAAAATACTGGTATTCAGCTAAATCCGGCTTGACTGGAAGCCGACCCCAGTATGGTTGAGAAAAGGCTAGGCAGATGAATATGATTTAGGAAGCGGTACTTCTGGATCCGGCTAAAATTACTAAAGACGTTCACTGCTGGACATAGGCCTCCCCCAAGTGTCGCCACAACAACCGTTCCTGTTCGTCATCCATCGGCTACCCGCGACCCTCACCAGGTCATCGGTACACCTTGTGGGAGGCCTTCCAACGCTGCGTCTTCCGGTATGCGGTCGACACTCCAGAACTTTTCAGCCCTCTATTCTACGAGCAGTTTCCCTGCCCACTGCCACTACAGTTTGGCGATTCTTCGGGCTATATCGGTAACCTTGGTTATCTTGCGGATATCATCATTCCTAATTCGCCCCCTCCTCTAACCCCTATCCTATTACATAAATAGGTTTTTGGGTTAGGGCCTAGGGTTAAACCCTATTTATTTAAATTTAACCTAAGTAAAACCAGTAACCTTATTTTTCTGCAGCGCCACAAAACACTGCTGTTATTTTATGCACATTAATCGGTTTATACCGGATTTTTTTTTTCAAAGTAATCCGGGCAGTAATCCGGTCGCCATTGGCCATCGATTTAATTATCGTTGATTATATTTGTTGATCCTGGATGCAATGAAGTTACTAGCTCGCATATGGCAGCTTAATCTCTTTGGCCCATTTACTGTACGAGGCACGGTGTGGACTAGAAAAGTTTAACATGGCGGGAGTTCGTATGATAGAAATAATAAATATACACTTCGTTTTTTCGTGACGTAACTACTTTGTCTTGTCAAAAAATTAACAGTTATTCCTAGAGTGGGAATAAAAGGAAACCAAATGCTTCAGATCACGTGTCAAAAATTTAAAATTTAATAAGGGCAAGTAAAAATTTACATGCTCGAATGTTAATTTGTCTTTGCCCTCGACAAGTGTGATAATGATTGTCACAAATACAAAATGTATGGAATTGACATGCGAAAATAACTGTCGAACACTCCTCTAGATTAGGTAGTTTCGGCTGTGCGTAATCTGTCAGTCATTCTCCAGTACTGGAAAATCCTGCCTGATTGAGTGACTGCCAGACAACACACAGCCGAAACTACTGGTCAGGAAAGCTGAAATTTGACACGTAGGTTCCTTGGGGAGTGTAGGGGAGCAATAGGAAAGGACTTTCCGAAAGTCTCACGGGAACGGAACAAAAAGGAGATGCGCGTGCGATGTCGCGTGCAAAAGCTAGTTTTTAACCGACTTCTTCAAAAAGGAGGAGGTTCTATGTTCGGCTGTGTGTTTTTCCGATTTCTCCGCCTATTCTGGACCGTTTTTTTTTTTTTTTTCAAAAGCCTATACTCCTGTGGTGGTCCCATTGTCACCAAATTAGAATCTGATGATGGGACCCCATGAAAATCGAGGGATCCCCTCAAATTTTATAAGCACAAACACTGTTTTTCATAAAATTTCTAACGTAATTCAGATATTTGTGCCTGGTAATCATCATCTCATGTTGCTGAGCTGATGATGGAAGGTATAAGTCAGGATCTCATGATGGGATCCCATGAAAAATGTTTGTTCAGCGATATTTTCGCCAATTGTTAACCGATTCGGATGATTCTTTTTTTGTTTGAAAGTATTTTTTCGGACTGGTCCCATTTCAATTTGGTGAAGAATTTCGGAGGTAGGCAACGGAACTCTTCAATAAATGATAGCAAATGGATCGGGAGTTCTGAAATCGCATGTCTGTTGATTGTTTACTTACTTGTTTACACCAAATTGTTCATAACATAACATCACGCCGGCACGCTATATTTTGTGCTGATTCACTTTTTAACAAAAAAATAAAAACCGACTTCCAAAAACAAAACACTACAAAAAAAAAATACCTTTAATTTCGGATGTCGGCGTTTTTTGTTTAAAGGTGTTTTTTTATATATAAGGATTGACGTGAGCTGTCGAAATATCATGTGGTCAATCGCCATATCCTTTGGCTTCTCGGAAATCTTTGTTGCTGATAGAACATCACTTTGTATATAGCAAGACACATACCTACTTCTTTATCGAGACATAAGAGTTGCCTAAACATCTCTTAAAGTAGGTAGTTAGTCTTAGACTAGGGATAAAGGAAGGAATTCTGTTGGTACAAATACCAGTCAGTCTACAGAACTAGACAGAACGGTATTTGGGTCAAAGCTAATCTACCAAGGAGCTCGAATAATATTTGCGCCGCCCTAAGATATCAGTGCCGCAGGTAACATCTATAGGTATTCCGACTAAAGTTCATAATAATTCTTAACGTTAAAACCGTAACTGTTATTTTATTTGGCATATTTGTCTCAAGTATTAAAATTATCATTATCTTCCATTTCTTCTTTAACCAATAATATTATAAAGCTGAAGAGGTTTTTGTTTAGGTATTAGTTTGGTTGCACGCGCTAAGCTCAGGTTCGAATTGAAAAAAACATTTTAGTGTTGGATAATAGGAGTGGAGCGTTAATGAAAACTGTGACGCAAACGAAGTTGCGCGGGTTGCTAGTTCTAATATATTTGGAGTCGGCGCATCATGTTTTATTTTTCCGTATCATCTTCTCTATTAGTTGTTATCCCAGAAAACACTCCCTTTATATCTTTCTCTCTGTTAATGATGGATAGGATACTATACATAGATATCTAAGAAAGCGAAAGATAATAATATATTAGCAAGTTTCTTGTCAAAAACTTGGGACATGTGCAAAGACACTCCTACATCAACATTGCATTTAAAGCAACCAAATTAGTGTGACAGTCGTTTTCTTTTAAAACAAAACTGCGCTCTCTCCACTAATTCGTAAGTAAACAAAACAGAACCTACTCCGCTTCCTCAAAGGATATTCCCAGTTCAACAAACACTGCAAAAAACCTCGTAGACATTTTGAATGCCGTAAAATTGGCGACAGCTCCATACGGTTTCAAAAAACAATTTTCCCAGTTCCGTCTCCTTTTTATTCTGTGGAGCTCCATCCAATCAAAATCTAACTGTGTATCGGTACGGACGGGCTTCGAAGTAAAAATGAGCAAGATGGATGGCGTGTTACCGTGGATACTCGGGTAGTCGGGTACCCGGGAAAAGCGACGGGCAATAATTCCCGGGAAATATTAAGAAATGAACGATTGAGAGCTCGTAACATTTGCTTACCTGTTGATGTACTTGTGTTTTGATGAGGCTGTTTGAGTTTGAATAAGGAATTTTATATGGATGCAGTAAAAGTATTGGTGATGTACTTACTTTGAAAACAAAGTACCTTGGAGTGTACGATGATGGTTTGAGAAGTGATTTAAAGTACCAGGAACTTTTTTTTCTCACTCAGTTTCTCTGTCTGAGTTTTAAAGCGCTTAAAGTTGTAACCATAACACTTATTACAGGGCTTACCTACACCATCTCCTCTGAGATCGGTGCAACGCATCTTGGAGGATAATACTATAATCCCGAAATCAGGAAACTGTACGGTCTATCTTGCAAAGTATAGTGTCGTTCCTTCTTCAGAAAAGCTCCTGGAAATTGGAAGTTTAATTTTCTCGTTATTAGCTCAAAAAGTAGTAATCTTGCGTTTGCGGATATTGTGTAGTTTTAAGGTAAAGTTTTTTTTTAAATCTCTTTGTACATATCAAGGGCTCATGCTGCAAACAGCCCAATGTTAATAAAACAAAAAACCTAATCATCATTTTAATTGATCCCTGTCAAAAAAACGGTGGCCTGATGAATGACAAAGTAATGCTGACTGCTATGTCATTACCACAGAACACCAAGACCACTCGGTGGCCACTGTAGAGGGGTTAGTTAAAACTTTCCATAAAAACTTTTTTACAAAAAAATATAACTGACTTCCAAAAAAACAACACAAAGTATAAAATAAACTTAATTTCGGAACTCTGTGTTTTTGGCTTTATATCTCGGTTTTTTAACACCGACTTCCGAAATTAAGGTTATTTTAGACTTTGTAATGCTTTTTTTTGGAAGTCGGTTATATTTTTTTGGTAAAAATGTTTTTTATTTTTCGCTTTTATGTGGTGACAGTTAGACGACGTCTTCATCTACGCAGAAATGGAAATAAGCAAAAATGATCCTAAAATAAAAACTACTGAACCAAACTGAATCGAATCTTAACGGGACCAAATGGCAAGTATGCCGCATCGAACTATAAAAGAGTCACATAAATCGTACGTAAACGTCGTAGTAAACGGTGTACATACATGAAACAAAAAAAAATACCCGCCGAATTGAGAACCTACTTACCTACTTATAAAAAGAGTCAGCCCGAGACCATTCAGTCTATGAATGACAATTATGGAAATGGCGATTCAGCCAGCGCGGACACGAATATTTATCAGCAAGCAGTGTTCCGTGTTCTGTAGTCATAACAACAATACATTTTCATTAACTTTAAATAATGACAAATAGCATTCACTATGCTTGCCACAATAAAGGTTAATATCCGACAAATAGACATGTAAGGTCACAAACATCACGTGCTTTTATCAGACTGCTTATTAAAATTAATGGGATCTACAATTGATATATGAAAATTACTATATCTAATAGTTTTGATGGACTCCATCATGTGATTTATTTTAATTGTTAGATAGTTGGGACAAGTAAGTTGAGACCGAGGTCTTAATTAGCAAGTTGAGAGCGGTTGTTGACACTAACGAGACAAATGAATATTTGGAGGAGATTGAAATTCTTACGACTGACGTAAATTATTAAAGATTTGCTCGACCAATATGGTAAAAGGTTTGTAAAATTTTTAATATGCATACTGAACTAAAATAACGTAGAGAAGAAAGCAACTCTGAACCAAATACAAGATGATGGCCATAACCTACTCCTTCTCAGAGTTCTCTCTGAAGGAAAGAGTATGTATGTACATCTTATAATACAAAATACTTACGCACATAAATATTATTTTTTCTCAAACACGCTTGGAAATTTGCAGCATTATAATGCTGCAAATTTCCAAGCGTGTTATATATTGACAACATTCTTCGAGATACATCGAAATTGTTGCAAGCAGCGGCCGACAAAATTGTATGAAAATCGATATCTGTCATGGTTTAGCGGCCAAAGAAACTACATAGTAAACTCATATCTGTCGTGTAATTTAAAACGATCTTTTACCCCGTAACAGGACAATCAAGGAGGTAACTTATCAAAGGTTTTATTTAAATTTCAAACTGGCTTGTAAATCGAAAGCTATTTATTGAAAAAAAAACAAGTCAACACTTTAACGCGGGAAAAATTATTGTTGTTCTTTCTTCGTCATTGATTTTGAAAAGTAGGTAATCGTATTTTAATTTCCGCGCATTATTTGAGAAAAGTACAAGTACAAGCCTTGACCACAACTAGGCAATGATGGACTTACACATTCGTCCATCAATGCCTCTTTTAATAATAATAATAAACATGTTATTTCGGAAAATCCATAATTTGTTAGTACATTTACCTTAATTACTATGTTAGTAAACGTGCAAGTTGGATATAGAATGTACCAGCGGGCAATCAAATTACCCCGCAATGACATTCATGAGACTGTTCGAGCTGCCCCGGACCCTCTGCAGCAGCGACGCAGCACGCTTACGTCTGATCGCTGCGAAGCCATCAGTGTGCGCATCAGCAAACATTCCCGACGCACTGCAGAAGCGTGGCAGCCCCAGCAGCATCTTGAACGCATTGTTGTATTGCACTCGAAGAGCATTGATGGCTTTCTGCGTACAACGTGTCTATAGGCTGCTCGTGTAAAATGTCTGACAATATGCTTTAAAAAGAGTTATTTTCACTTCACACGTGCAACGTGCAAACCTACGGACAAGCATGTTGCATCGAACCGCCAATGCTCTTCGTTCCCTTCCTACATCCAGAGCCCGCGGTGACAATATGACCGAGATATTTGAATCGTTGAACACGATTTAAGATATTAGCTGTGAGTTTAATAGGAGGAAAATTTTCTGAGGACTTAGTTCCAAAAATAAGAACCTCACTCTTTTTGGCATTGTATCTTAAACCGTGTCTCTCAACATATTTCTCACAAACCTGGCCTCTTTTGCTGGCCGCTGCAGTATGTACTATAGTTAAGATTCCAGTAGGCCTTTATCTAAACTCAGTTTGTTAGATAACGCAGTTTTCCCTACTAGAAAATGGTTGCAACATTCTTATCCAAGGGTCCTACTCCGGCTTTCCGACGAAGTCAATTATTTGCTTACTTTCCCCACTTACGCACATTACACAGTGAAGTTAAACTAGTTTTATTTACATTTCCCGACGCTCCCCGGCCAGGTGTTGAAACTCAACAGCTGATAGATTTCAACTTGCCCAGAACCACCACCATGGTTATTAACTTTTACTGCTATTAGGTTTTGGTTGTGAAGTTTTCCGCAGAATATAATAAGTACACTCCTTTTGCTCCAATTAAAAACTTCTAGGTACTTTAAATAATTAACCTTTCGGCTCTTACAGTTTTTATTGGTGCCTATTTTAGCATACAGATCATGATTTTTCTAAAATCTTTCTATGATATTTCTTCTTTATCTCAGCTCTCTCTTTTGTAGATTTAACTACATACTTAATTAGTCTACGCTTGTATCTATTTTGACACCTTTGACATAAACTTCAACATCAACAAAACTTATGATATAACTTACCTCGGCTGCGGAAACAAATTGCTGGCTCCTCCGCGTAGTCGTCTTGCCCCAACGACCGCGATGCTTGCTGACGCAGATACTTCCCAGGTACCATGACTTGCCCATAATCCAATAAAGACCCTTACTTCCTCAGATAAGCACAAACAAACCGAGCCAAAGCCCCGTATATCAGGCATGAGAAGCCCTCGGATGCAATGTTTCGAAAGCGAATTTCTCGTGTGTTCCGTCGATCACGTTTTATGTAGCGAAGCGAAAGGAATCGATGCGAATGAGGGATGTTAGCGAAATACAGAGATAAGTCACGTTCGCGAAGGCCCCTACTAGTTGATGGATTAACCGTTTACTGCTTTAACTCGATCGTATTAATCATAATTTGGAGAAAGTTTGAAGCGCAGAGGATAATCGCTCGCTTCATTTTTCGGAGGGGAGATTTATTGTTTGATTTGATGTCAATGAAAGTAAAAGGTACAGAAGGTTAGAATGGAAATTACCACCGTACCATGCCATTGTAACCTTCTAACCTTCAGTATGCTAATTATATAATTCTTATACTGAATTCCAAGAAAGACATTCAGATTTTATTTATTCAAACTTTATGCACTAGTTTGTGCACTTACATACTTTGTAACTAACTGCAAAGTAGGACTTAATGATAAATGTTTTTGTCGTGATAACGTCTTAAAAATCGATGAAGGCTGGCTGTGCGCACGAAAAAGTGTCACGTTCCGCAAGCGAGAGCGCGATATAAGCGATAGAGAGGCACGATCGGTCTAAGCGTTCGGCTTGTTTCTTAAGAATTCAATTGTTTTCTTATGACGTTATCACGTAAATTCATCGTCTGTAAACCGATTTTACAAACAACTATTTTTTTACCTACTATTTCACACCTCGTGACAGCAAAACACACCAATATCCTCTCATTTTACAACATTTTCATTCACGAACCGCCCAACACAACTCTATCAAAAGGGAACCCTATCAAACTCATGGTAGGGCCATTAATATCACGCGACAGCTGCTTGCTTCCATCGCTAATGTAGTGAACGGGAACAAATCTGTGACGCTGAGCTATCTCGCAATGGGCTCTCCTCTCTCGACTGATTCGAATGTTACACTTATCAATTTGCGGGATCAATGACAAGAAAGCTTGGGATTAGATAATTTTGCAAGAAGAAGAAACTTGAGAATTATTCTAAGATCTTGAAATACATTTGAAAGAAGCAAGCAAGTGGTACTGGGAAGAAGAGATTTCTAAGAAAATTTTGTACACATTTGCAGGGTTTAACGACAGTTGAACTTGGGATTAGATAAGTTTGCAAGCAAGTGAAGAATGCATAAGACCTTCAAAAATTTAAGATCTTGAAAGAATTTGAAAGAAGTAATTAAGTGTGTATGGTTACCGGGAAGGCGAGATTTTTAAGAATATCTTGAGACCATTTGCAAGAATCTTGAAATCTTATGAATAATTTTCAAACAGGTGAGTAGGAAGCCGGGAGTTGTTAGATCTTAAAGACATTTGAAATAAGCAACCAATGTGGTTTCTAGGAAGGCAAAATTTCGCCGGTGTTAATGTGCTCAAAAAGATGCTAAACACATTTGTCATAATCTTAGAATTTGATATAAAATATCTCTACAAGATCGGACAAGGGCAGACTGTCAATTTTAAATAAACAAAGCCAGGAGTCAAAGCTTAGCGTGAGCTTTTCAAACTACAGCAAAAGTTATTTATGGCATGAAACGGAAAAACGCCACTCCTTATTTATTTAAAAAGCTTGTAAACCAATTGACCTACAACATGCAACCAGCAATTAGGTAATAAAGCACATAATTCTTTGTAACCTTCAGACGTTTCCAGTAAAAAAGTACGTACCTAGAGCACACGACAAATATCAATAACCTTCACACACCTAGGTGGTAGGGATGTTAAGGATGCTTTCATAGCGAAGGCGAAATTTAGCGAAACTTTCGGCTTCAGCCACAATGGGCCGAAGGTTCGTTTGCCCGAAGACGAAGTTTACAGGTAAATTTTATTATTTTTGTCAATTTACAGTGTAATTTTCTCATCTCTAGATAAACTTCTACAAGTTGATCAGATAAAGTTGATTAAAATTATCATTTCATCTTTAATTTAATTTTTAAAATCATTAACATTATTAGTCAGCCTCGGGGTTTTTAGCCTTTGGCTTTGGCTGAAAGTTGTAGCAATAGCGGAATAATCGGCTTCGACTCCGGTTCGAAATCAACCTTCGGTCGGACTCAAAAAATATTTAACTTTGAATTATATTTCCGCCACCTCGCCTATTTGTATATTAGACCTCCGTTACAACTCATCTAAAAACGAGCCGAGAATTTTTTGCGAAAGTTTCGTCTTCGCAAAGGCGAAATTCAGTTACGACCCTAGTAGGCATACGTCTATAAAAGCAGAGTGCCAAGCCAATATAACCTTATGCACACCCTTCACAATTTTTATTCCTTAATCCCCCAAATATGCACGGCCCATATTTCAAGGTGGGGCCGCCCTGGGCCATGCTGGGCCACGTGCACCTGCAGATAAGAGGCCATCAATCACACTTGGCCATAAACAAAGCAACACCATTACCCCTCCTGGATGGAAAATCTTTGGGAAGCAATATTTCATGCATGTTTATCATGGGATACAGTAGCAAAATCTGTTTATGTTTGTAGAGAAATTGGCTGTGAAATTGGTCTTTTGATTTTATGCAGATTTCTAAAATTTTTAACATGGATTGAAATTATTTTGTGAACTCAATCATTTTGTTTGCTTTAATTATGGCCGGGGATGATAGAATTTTCAATTTGGATGAACGGCCTACGCATGTTCTAAAAAGAATATTCGAATTTATAATCGGCCAGTACTACGAAAAAGGTCGTAGTGACACGATCGATTTCAATATTTCTTAAGTTTTGTAAATTAATAGTTGCAATTTTACTATTAGGCATTATAAGTCGCGAAGGGATCGAAAAACGTCCATTATTCATAAAAAAATATTTATGAACCTCTTTGTCATTAGAAGTGAAACTATACTCACCAAATCTAACACAGAAACTAAACAGTCTTCAAGATTTCAGACAAATCCTTCCAACAATATTGCGCCTTCAAACAATTGAGCCAGTGTCCTTTTACGTTGAAATGAAAAATTCCCTAAACTTCTCATTCCACTTCCCAGCAATTTTAAATTCGTGAAACTCACTCCAATATCAAAAAGCATAAAGTAGCAGCATATCATCTAAGTACAACGCATATTACGAGATCTTTCAGTGTAGTGTACCGAAACTGTCGCTCGCATACCGGGCCACAGGACAAAAAGCAAACAGAAAAGCAACTCTACACAACAACGAAAACAAGTACACGCACACATTATGTAGGCGCGTACGTACAGAGATCTTAACAAATGACAGTCGCGTGGGAATACGTTTGCACTCGCTGTCAGTAGACGCGTCCTATGTATGCGTGTTCTTTCGCTCGTTGTAAGAAGCTGAACTTCTGTTCTCATTTATTCTGTGTCAGGGTACAACAGAAATTCTAGTGGCAATATCCTAGTGACGTAATATACGGGGAACGTATAAATCTAGATATTGTTTGTGTCTGTTACGAAGGTTCTGTGCACCTGTATGTATGTTAAACTTGGTGTTATATTTCTCGGCTTGAAGCTTATGGGATTTGACGTTTAGAGAGTGTATTTGTGAAAGAATTTCCGAAGAATTTGCGATGTTCTTTACTTATGAGTCAATTAGGCACTCTCATGTGTGCTACCATATTTTTATGATTGCAATGAGGTGGTCGACGATGTCTTGTCGTGACTTTAAAACCCTCGTCTAGTTTTATGTAGGTAATCCATTTTTACCGCAATACACTGCTGAAACAGGTTACATTTATTATTTAATATTTTTGCTATTTTATTATTACACATAGAATTAAAAATTACTGCAGCATAAAATTACAAAACATTTAACAACATTAAACCCTCAAAGTATTGGTAACATTTCAAACCTTACATCGGTCGACTTTTCAACAGCACCGCTCCACAAATCCAAGTCGATTTCGTAATGTGAAAAATAATTCTCAGCAATTCGAAACGGAATCGAGACGAACGGATAGCGACGATGGATCTATCCGCATTTGCTCGGAATTCCGCAAGATTAACGTCTGCTGGAGGAAGCACAACGATACCCCCGTCCCTCCCTGCGGAGGGGGATTCCTCCGCCCCTTATTGTGGTCCGTTATTATTACAAATGCCAATTGAGACGACAGATCAAACAATGGACCCTAACTAATTGCGATGCAGAAATAATCCATACAAATAGTAAAGTTGTCCGTAATTGGCCAAGTTTGTTTAGGGGTTGTTTATGATATTTATTAGCGTATTATGCTTGAAGTTTGGCCAAATTTATTGAAGCTGAAAACCTATTTGAATCTTAGTTACGGGACATCTATTTTTGGCTTTAGAATTACTATTTAGGATGGCCGAATTGGATTTTATAGAAAAACTAATAAAATTTTATATAAAGCTTGTTTATTAACGTCATGTTTTGCAAAATAGACAAATATACACTTTTAAATTGTCATTTCACTTAAAAATTCCGCATCAACATTTAACAATTAATATAATACATAGTTACACACGCATACACGCTAACTTTAATGCACAAAACACATTTATCATACGTTACACTACCTTGTGAACTGGATTCTTTAAAATAAATCTCGTTGCCAACGTTTATAGTATAAATGTACAATTAAGAAGTCAGTTCACGGTGCGCTCATCTTGTAACGTTCAGTAAACGTGTTTCAGCCTTTAAGATAAATACACTTTATACAAACTCATAGCTTTACATTAATTACACAATTTTATTCATTTACTGTTAATAAAGATTCAATATTTCATAATCGAACATAACAGATGGTGTATAAACAAATTAAATGTACTTAAAGTTACAACACTAATTATTGTCGTGGGTCCTTAAATTTTGATTCAATTTTTATTCCACACGAAAAATTTTGATTGACGAAAGCAAAGCTAACAAAATTTAAATATGGTGAGAAGGGCTTAATCTCGAAATCGGTGGGGGAAACGAAACGTTGCATGTCATAATGTGAGTTTAGAATTTCATTAGTAATTACTCTTTGAAAATACCATAACTGAAAAGAAATCAGTAAATTTCATCAGAATAGGCCACAATATTTTATCTATTTGGCTTGCATTCCAAATCTGCACAAAATTCAAAGTTTATTTAAAAAATACATCACGTCCCCATTAAATGACGCGGGTAGGTAATGTAATGACGCAATCTGAAAGCGTAACATCACGATGTTTTAAAAGATACGTCACATAATGACGCGCAACATTTGCTCCCGACCGTCTACGATTTATATCTCTTCAACATTCTCGTCAACCCTTACATTTACTTTTCCTTATCTACACGTAATGGTACTTTAATAACTTTATTACGTATTCCCGTTTCATTATTCATACGACCAGTCTTATCCAGAATATTATAATTTAGTACCGATAACGTTTGCAAGTTAGTTCCAAATCAATAAACAATTTATGGGTATAAAAGTTTGTTCGGTAAATAAATTCCGCCGAATACCGTTGTCGAGTCGAGTGTGAACATTCCCTAATTTTTCTGATTTCGAAATATTTGCTTTAGGCTTTTCTGTTCTTCGCCTCGTCGCGGTAGACCCTCGACTTGTTAGAAATGACATCAACTGATTTATTTTGATATCGTTTTATTTTACAAACCCATTCCAAAAAAAAAATTGTGCGAATTGTAATAAACGAATTCGGTATTTAAAAGTCCATTTATTTAATCAATGAAAACAAAATGCAAAACATTTCTGTCTTGACTTTATTTTTATAAATTTCCCAAATCGAAGGTATTTTATAGAATACAAACCGTTAAGAAATTTATTCTATAGATGTCTTACCTTATCCATTGTCAAGTTATTTTTTCCTGTTTTGTCAATTTGTTCGGGCCATCCCTGAAGGTGACTTCAAAATCGACGCCAAAATGACGCCACAGTTGACTCAACTATAAGATACGTTCTACGCATGCTAATGTTAAGACAACAACATATTATTTTCCTGTCCCCATTCATAATAAATCATAATAATTGCGAGTAATTTATCATTTAAAAATAAATTATTTACAGTTTCTAGAAAACACAAGGATGTTATTTTTATTTAATATAAAATGTTGTTATTTGTACTGCAAAGCTCTTTGCAGTATTTCATTCTAAACTATAGTATTAATAATATATTTCTTGGTTAACTCGACTATTTTCTCAGGGTTTTAAAAAAAAACAATAAAATACCAACATAATATAGTTGATGTCATTTCTCATGTTACTCTTTGCCAGCCGAACCCAAGAATTTGATACAAAACTGTACACGTCCAAATATGTCCACCTTAACTATAATTACGAAAATAAATTAAATAACTTATTTGCTTATAACATTCATTTATTATACATTATGACTAGCTCTCGTAAAGGAAATAAAATGCACCACTTTTCTTTAGTTCACTATTTTCTATCGTATGGCACTACACATTTTCGTCTATCAAGATTGTAGGTTCCGATGCTGAGGTCACCACATCAGGTAATGCTTACATAAAATCATTAACTTGGTCATGTACTTTATAAAAATATTTAATTTTCTTAGACTAAGTATTAACAACCATACGTTTAACAAGCGATTAGGCTGGGGGTAGGCAGATCTTAGCCACGGCTGCCTAAAATAAACTCAAATAAACAATTTAACAATTGCATAAAAATACATAATCTAAATGATAAAATAAGCCTTGTGTATCGTTGTATCAACTAGACCCAGCCTAAAGAAACGGTAACTTAAATTCTTAAGTAATGTTTAAACAGCTCGTTACTTCTAAGTTCAACGTTAAGCTAATTATATTATCAAACAATTCAAGCAAAACAATAAGACATAGAACTTTGCAAAATAATATTATAAACAAGTTTTAAGGCGCTATCACAGGAATGAAATCATGAATGAAGTCCATACACCTTTCACAATCGCTCCGCAGTACTTTGAAGATATTAATGTGAGTGGTCTGAAAGCAAATCTTAACCTCAATTTAGGCGACGCACAATTTTAATCACATCACTTGTACAGAAGATTTAAAACTGATATAAATGCCAATCAATGAAGTAAAGCTATCGTACAGTAAATTCAATTTAGTTGCATTTCAGTGCCAAAATAACTTCCAAACAACAATACTACATACATATTTACACCTTATTAAAATTCTAACAAACTCAACCGTCAGCTTTTAGTAAAAATTTATTTTTAAGAACTTAAATACTTACAATATAACATAAAAGACCGGCTGCTTAACATTTACCGCGTTCAAATTCTTGTTGAGCACCACTCATCACTAAATCTTCAAAGCCATTAATACTGTTACCATTATCAGTCTCGAGTGTATTACCTTGAATGTTGTCAAGTCGTTCACCAACCGAGTCTTGTTCAATGTCATTCACTAGATCATTGTCATTCACTTCACTTCACACATAGTCTCTTCTGCCGGCTCCTATGATGCTATTTCGTTCACTTACGACGGAAACCTCTGAACCGTCTTTTTTCCTTTTGCAGGATGAGAAGAGGTGTGATGACTGTTGGGGAAAGACATGGTTATTATTTTGTGTCACGATCTTATACAGATTTTAAATCATTGTTTGAAACACGGATTTGTAACACCTGAGTATTTTTACTAATTTTATTTTTATATTGTAGATACCTATTGTTTCTATTGACACTTTATTCAAATCTATATATTTTACTTCATATCCTCTTTTAAATCCTCTTTGCGATTATTTTTACTGCATTGTACCAACACACAGCAGTAACCTCTACTGTTACTTTTTCAACCTTTTTTTCGTCTTTAAAAAATATATATATATTTTTAAATGTACCTATATTTTAGCGAATCCTTCAACAATCTTGTTAATTTCAGAACACTTGAATTATACTACAACACAAAGAAAAAGCTCACCTTAACGAGAGAACGGACGGGCTGTTGCAGCACGAAGATGGCGAAGATGACGACTCCCTGCAGCGCGTTGACGAGGTCGAACACCGACCACACGGACATGACGTCAGAGCCCGCGCCCGCCGCCCACGACACCACCTCCAACACCCACGACAAGCCCATGATGAAGGACAGGAGGCAGCACATGCGGAACCTGGTATAGGACATTACATATAACTGTAAGGCTAGAGACAAACTGGTCCCACGTACGCAACGTATGCAACGCATTATGATATCTGGATATGATATCTAACTATGCAGTAGAAACACACTTATCGTATGCAACGCAACATACGATAAGATACAAAAGCGTTACATACGTTGTGTACGTAGGACCAGTGTGTTTCTCGTTTTAAGGTTGCAGCAGAATCAGCTAGCATATTTTCTATCATGTAAATAAATAAATATCAACACTAGCTTTTGCCCGCCACTTCGTACGCGCATATCCTGTATTTTTTTAACCGTCGGAGCTCGTGGCTAGATAATAATAATAGATCTTTAGCAGTCGTTACGGATAGTCAGAAGCCAGTAAAACTGACTCCAGTCTTGTCATGAAGCACCGTGTTACTCAGTTAATGGGTTGTGAAGGCCAGGTAGGCAGCCGCTCCACGTAAAATACTGGTATTCAGCTAAATCCGGCTTGACTGTAAGCCGACCCCATAAAGTTGGGAAAAGGCTAGGCAGATGATGACTGGTTCTTTCCCGTTCCCGTCGGAATTTCGAGTAATCCTGCTCAGCTTTCAGCTTTCTAAGACCAGTAGTCATGACGGCTGTGCGTTTTTTGTCAGTCACTCAGTAACGGAAGAATTTTATATATATTGACGATGTAATTTAAGAAATAACATCTGTAAAATGAAACTATGATCCTGCTTTCAACGGTCCCTATCCTCTAATGCCTTTAACGATATCCCATGTCACAAAAGGGGTGATCTTACCACACGGCACAGACGGGATCAGGGGTAGTCATATCCTACCAGCTTATAAACTAATGGTACTACTACAGGTCATGTGTTTATTTAGCTACGAGCTCCACCGCTTGGTGAGTTAAATATTAAATCCTACAAAGATGACACTGCTGTCTTGACCAGTGATGAGCTTCAAAACGTAATGTAGAATTGTAATTGTATCTGGAAACTCAAAATTGCCCCCAGTTTCATTATTGTGGTTACCCACGCAATCATTACGATAATTGCACAAAATGGATTTGGTAATCATAAGCTTGTTAAGTTTACATGTCTTCTTAGGTGATTAGATCCACTAATTTGCGGTCAAAGCGACTGCACCGAAACCAAACCCAGTCGTATTGACTTTACGCGGAGTTACTCCGTTTGACCTCAGCGCGGTAAATTGATTGTACATAATTAATACGCCAGCCAGCGAATCTTGTGGATTCTCTACATGATACATATGTACATAATATGATATGCTTTATCCAATAACCTATATCTACTTAATAGGTTATAATTGTAGCTGTTTGTTGTTCCTTTTTTAAATATAATAAAAATAAAATAACATAACGCGCATTAAAACTCGCATACAAAGGGTTCCTAACGAATTTCATTTTTGTAACATGTTATTTTAAAGATTTCCTGTAATCTGTAGGTAACGAACTGTTTATTTTTTTTATCTGTTTTATTTTTTCATTTTTAGCTCACTAGCTTTGGTGAACATCGTCTGTTGCAGACGGACAGACAGACACCTATACGACCACAGAATGATCCTATAAGATTCCATTTTTTACGAATGTTCGGAACCCTAAAAACAAAGCTAAAACCAATGTATTTTGACATAAATAAAACGGGCTCTACATCCTCTCAACTGGAACACAGCATCGCTGTGTGTATGTAGCATTACCGGTATCCGTATTATGAAATACTTGTAGATACTTCCTACTTACCTTGTTCCTCCACAAATATAACTCTACTATGTGGTAGATACTCATCTGCCTAGCCTTCTCACAACTATACTGGGATTGGCTTTCAGTCAAATACTAGTATTTCACGTGGAGCGACTGCTTACCAGACCTCCACAACTCATTACCTGGGTAACAACTATAACGTAGATACTAAATGGATGAAAATCTTCTAACTAAATTTTTCTTTATAAATGGTTTTCTTTAGCTTAATTTCACATCGTGAAAAACTATGGATGAGGCATGTGATGGAGCTAACATTCCTAAAATATACTTGCTCATTCTTATTATGCAGAATAACTACTATTTTTAAACTACTATTTCTATTTAACCAAAGGTTGACTGGTAGAGACTGCGTCGTTGCATTAAGTCGACCTATGTACCACTATTGTACTTGAAGTTTAAATCTATACTGATATATAAAGCTGAAGAGTTTGTTTGTTTGCTTGAACGCGCTAATCTCAGGAACTACTAAAAATTATTTCAGTGTTAGATAGCCCATTTATCGATGAAGGATATATATATCATCACGCTAAGACCAATAGGACCGGAGCAGTAATGAAAATTGTGACGCAGACGAAGTTGCGTGGGTCAACTAGTACTAATATATTACTCGTAGGCTGAAGAGTTTGTTTGTTTGCTTGAACGCGCTAATCTCATGAACTACTGGTCGGATTTGAAAAAGTATTTTAGTGTTAGATAGCCCATTTATCGAGGAAGGCTATAAGCTATGTATCACGCTAAGACTAATACGAGCGGAGCAGTAACGAAAACTGTGACACACACGAATTTGCGCAGGTCAACTAGGAAATAAATAAATACTCACAATTTCTTGTACTTCTTGAGCCTCTGGTTGAAGTTGGTGGGTGCTTCCACGGGCGGCGATGACGTCGGCTCGTGCACCGGGAGCGGCTGCCCCAGCACTGTGCCGAGCCGCACCCAGTCGTCCGATGTGCTGAAGTCGGAGTGCGTCAGGTCTAACGCTGTTTGAAGAAGGAAAAATGTTCAGTTTTGACAATGTATTTACATATTTTATTGACCTGCTGAACGCACCCTTTTTTAAGGATTGAAAATCATCAAATGACTCCTTCCGCTCTGAGCGAAGCAGGAGGGAGTGTCAGACTATTACTGACTAAAACCTATTCGTGTTCCTCCTGGTGCCCTTTACGTTCCAGGGCCGCGGTGACTCTATCGAACAAATTCCGCAACCCCGAAGCTTAACGCACCCTGTGATTGTAATTGTCTTACGCCAATCGGTTTTAAGGATAAGCTTGACCGATTTTTTTTTATTTTAGTTATGGAGCTTATAATCTATTGCGCATAGTTATCCCTTCTTATGCACCAGTGCTCGCCACATTTCTTGGTAAGTGAAGCCCGTATCCGTAATCATAATTTCATAAGATAACAGACTGCAATCGTCTTTGGCATCGCCAAAGGGGATAAGTCAACGAGACGGGTACTAGATAACAAACTAAGCCAAAGAGTTCATGCCAAAACAGAACATTAAGTAACAAGTCACGCTCCTCAGCAATGAGGAATATTACTGAAGAGGAGGACAATGACCGATGGCAATTGCCACTACTGCTATGTGTCAGAGCAGTAGGTATTTTAGCTGTTCCTTTTATTAAAGATGCTCGTACAAATTTGTGCGAAGCAAATTGTATTGAGAAAATTTTGAAGAACAGAGCAAAAATTTGTTGCGACAAAATAGCATTTCAATCATATTTTTTGACGTAATAACGTATAATAAATCGATGGATACGCGCACGAAAAAGTGTCACGTTCCGCAAGCGAGAGCGCAATACAAGCGATAAAAAGGCACGATCGGCCTAAGCGATCGGCTTGTTTGTTAAGAATTTAATTGTTTTCTTATGACGTTATCACGTAAAATTATCGTCCGTAAACCGACTTTACAGACAACAATTTTTCGCAAAACAGAAGTTAAAACAGCAACTTAATATTATGAAACTTTCAAGATTCATTCAATAAAATAAAGATAAGGCCAATTGTTATTTTTGTTTTGTCTACAGAGAGATAGAGCTTATCTTTAAGGACATTGAAAAACATTGCGATGAACACATACTGATTGCAAATAATAAAATATTTACTGAAGACCCGGGTTTCATTGTTCCAAGATTTGATTATCTTAGTAAAGACCAATAAAAGTTTTACTATAATCTTTTTATGAATCATAAACAAAGCGTTATACTCTCAAAGTTATCGTTTTAAAGCCATTATGATCACAAAATATCATAGCATATAAAATGGATGGATATAAAATTGAAAAAGTACTGACGGTGAATTTTTTTTTTGGATGTAATGAAAACTTTTATTGTTATTGAAGATCTAGGAGTAACTTTTTTTCTTATTTTACTCTGTTGAATTAATTGATTCTAGCAAATAAAGAAGGGAACTGACTCATGCATAGGTAGTTTACGTGTGAATAGCAGTTAGTTGTTTGCGCACATATTCTTAGTAGGTACGAGGCATGCCTTTTAAGTTTTGTCGTTTGAAGAAACTAACACAACAAGAACCGTATAGTACTTTTTATTGTTTTTCAAAGTATTCACCACGTAGTTTAATACACTTTTCCATTCGCTCAAACCAATTATTATAAGATTTATTCCACTCTAAAGTGGGGGTGTTCAAAATGGCTGACTTGAAAGCGTCGACTGCTTCTTCACCGGACTGGAACCTTTGACCACGAAGACTTTTCTTAATTTTAGGAAATGTAAAGAAATCGTTAGGGCTTAGGTCAGGACTGTATGGAGGATGGTCAAGAATTTCTACTTTTTCCTGCTTCAAATTCTCAGTCGTTTGACGAGCGCTGTGTAAGCTTGTGCTGTCGTGGTGCAGGATGATGCATCGCTTTGAGTTAGATTTTCGAAATTCGGCGATGACATGTGGTAAACAAACTGTGGCATACCACTTTGCGTTAACAGTTCTACGATCTTCAAGTGCAATAGTCGCAACATGGCCGGTTTTTCCAACGAACGTTGTCACCATCTTCTTTGAAGTGCTTCGAGAACGAACAACTTTAGTCGGCTTTGGCTCGTCTTGAAAGACCCAGATTGTAGATTGTTTTGCGGAATCAGGACCGCAGGCATAGATCTAAGATTCGTCACCACTGGTGATGTCGTAGACGTGATTTGACTCTCCTCGGTTGAACCTTTGCAGAGTTTTCTTACACCATCTGACGCGGGCCGCCTTGTGATCGTCGGATAGCAGATGCGGTATCCAACGGCAAACTAGCTTTCTCACACCAAGCGCTTCATGCAAGATCTTCTGAATGGTTGTCCCTGAGATGCCTAATAGAGCCTCTATCTCTCGATACGTCACATAACGATCTTCGAGAATTAGTTGTCTCACAGCAATGATCTTTTACAGCAATGATCTTCAGTGAAGGCGGATTTTGGGCGTCCTTGGCGAGATTTGTCACTAACACTAGTATGTTCACGCTGGAGTTCTAAATACCAGCGTTCGAGAGTCCGCAGACATGGGTCTTCATCACTTAACACAGATGTTAGCTCTTCAAAAAACTGAAGCCGTGTCAGGCCTCTTCTAAAGTTGTAGAAAATTATTGCACGAACATTTTCCTTCAAAAAGATTCATTTTCGTACGTAACCTGACAGATTCCAATCGACGCTGTGACTAAACAATAGCATTAATCCTAATACGTTCGAATATAGAACAGTTCCAAATTCAAAATTGCTGGAAAATATGGAAACGACAGAACTTAAAAGGCATGCCTAGTATGTTTGTTTTCTAAGAGACAAGTAGACACAATTATCTACAAAGCAAGGCAGGCTTAAGGTTTTTCTGAAAATAATAATTAAACTACTTACGTGTGACATCCTTAAGTTTATCATAATGCGTGGCGATGGCTCGTGATGTGAAGAAAAATATACAAAGATTGCTGAACAGGATCAGTGCCACCGGTCCGTAGAAGTATGGCAACGCTGCCTCGTCCGCTGTGAAACAAATGTATTCATTAACATGATTATTTTACACGAACGATTTTACAAAGAAATACTTCAGAAATCTGCCTGTAGAAACTAGATATTTTTTTAATAGAGTTATACTAAAATAACAAAGAGTATTATCGGATTTTATTTTTATATTCGCTTCAATAAAAAGCTTTCATTTTATTCTGCTAGGCAGATCCATAAATTTCTAAAATAAATATCAAAGCTGCTACTGTATATTCTGCTTTCATTGTACTTTCTTATTGAAAATCAAATAAACTTTCTACAACTGACAGTAATCCGATTTTACTAACGAACTCTTCACAAATAATGTATTGATCTTAATAAATGAAAATAATAATCATCTCCAAAAGTATTTTCAGGAGCTGCAAATATCTCTAGAATATTCTGTCTGGCTCTCAAATAATCCAAGTTATTTAAACCAATGATGCGCGATGTATACAAAAACCAAAACCCGAAAAGCGTTGAAAAAAAAAATATGAGTGCACCATTATTACCAATAGACTACATGCATCATTATTAACAATAGGATATTTTATAGTCCGCCAGATAAACAAAAAAATATTGGAAGCGTATCTTTTCTTTTTTCAAGGAAACAAAAAAAAAGAAGACAAGACAGTGCATTGAAAACTCGCGAAACGTCACGCGATGATACACTTTTTACTAAAACGTGACGTCACCAGCCCCCACTCTTGAACTTTGATGCGTTTTATCTTTATCGATTTGAAATGGAAAAAATTACTGATTAAATGGAAAAATTATTTTTCTATCCACAAAATTCCCTACTTAGAATAAAAAAAATTGTTGTCTGAAACGTCGGTTTACGGACGATAATTAACTTAACGTGATAACGTCATAAGAAAACAATTGAACGTGCGGAACGTGACCGTGACACTTTTTCGTGCGTGCAGCTGGTGTTCATTAATTTATAAGACGTTATCACGTCAAAAAAATACTTAAATCGCCCAACTTACTCTTAAACCAGCACCCCTTAACTCCGAAGTTAGGCTTCAGATATGTGCTGGGCACAGCCGGCGACAGGTCCATGGTGATGGTCACTATCAGCAGCAGTATCGGGAAGAGCACCGCGTACACGCAATACCACGCGAACCGTCGTCTCATGCTGCGTCTTGTCACTGACGCGTTTATGTATCTCCTGCGAAATTGGAGACGTTATAAATATTGCTGTTTATGAAATATCAAATATATGCAATTAATGTAGAAAATATTATTCAGCTGCCGGTGCTGGTTTTAGGAATATCTCATTGGGCGGTACTGTAGATATAGGTACACTCATCGTTGAAACAATATTCCGGGCGGATCATAATAATTAAAGTGGTGATTTTTCTGCTTTTAACATTGTTCTAAAATATACAATACTCAGAAATATTGGCGATAAATAACTCTTTATCAAATTAATATATTCGCCTAAAAGCTGAGTGCTTTCGATAAGGAGTAATGTCAAAAAGAAAATAACTGAAGCGTCACATTACAAAATGTTATTCGACAAAATTTTAGAAAATATCAATTACGTACGCCTCACACGTAAACACTTAACATAATAAGCGCTAAAAGCAACGATGAAAAAGCTCGCGAAGTACGAACATGTAATAAATGTAATAACGATACATTTAATAATGTTACATTTAACGACGTTATATTTATGTACTTACCGAACGTTCAAGAATATATCGAAACACATCACGTTTAGCCAGAAGAAGCAGGATACGAACGAAAACTGGATCAAGTACGCTGGAACAAAAATATTGAATATACTGTGGGTTTGGTTAAAGCCTAAGGGTATCTTATGTTAATAAACTATTTTCTACAATATTTGAGAGAAGAATTTCAAGCACATCATGAAGGATCTTAAAATTTTAACTATAAAATGAAATTCTCCAGGAGACATTATTCAACATTCATGCTCATTTTGATGCCTAAGAAGACATCAAATACTTAGATACTTAAAAGGGACCTCTCAAAGGAGACTCATTTATTAAGACAGGCATTTTACACTGGTACGAAATCAATGTTTACTAAGCCTAAAACAAAACCCTTTTCTTAGTTTCACTAATGGTCTTTAACCGCAAGACATCTCTCAATTTAAGCAGTCTGTATTGGAAATCGTCTAGACTATAAAGCCGAATGACAGACACAGATAATCATTATTTGATTAATTTCAGGGTACGAATAAACTCAATTCTATAATAATTAAAATTTTAGTCTCTAAGGCTCGCTTGCACAAACCAGGGTCATCTTTTACGTCCGATTTTTTTTAAGAAAAAAAAATGATTTAAAAAAAAACGTTGCCCCACACTAGGAATTTCTCCTGTATCGTGGGTGCGTTTACAAACATATAAATACACATGCACAAACAACCAGACCCGGAACAAATATCTGTAGGCCATTCAAATTCACATCACAATTTATTCCGTGCGGGAATCGAACCCGCGACACGCAGCGCAGCAGTCAATCGCTCAACCACTGCGCCAACCGTGCCAGTTAGTGATAACGTGGGTATGTATGAAATTTTTGTTATTGAACCTCATGTTAGCAACTAATTTGTAGTTAAAAGATAACTCTGGTTTTTTCAAGCGGGCTGAAGAATACTTAACTTGAGGATTTCAATAAAAAATACATAGAATAAAAACCATAACTTACCCATAATAGTGCACGCGACTTTAGGAAATGCATGTCCAGCAAGCTGCGTGGCAGCTAGACAAGTGAAGGCAAGCGCCAAACACACGGTGTGGCAGGCAAGAGCCTTTCCGTGAGTGTCTCGTAACTCCGTTATGAAAAGGTACACAGAGGCTGTCGCCAACAGGAACGGTACCGATATTAGGAGACCTAGAAAAGAAGGAACGCTCTAGATTTTCGAGTTACCAGCATAAAACAATAGGCATGTCTACTGAAACTTTCAATGGCGATGCGTAGGGGTTTATGAATGATAATGCTGGGAAAACATGTATAGAGAAGACAATCTTCTCAAAGATTATAACTAAGAAATTAATTATCTGATGATACAAATTGCGTCTTGTATTTCGTAATCTTTAAAGATCACAAGGAATGAAAAGCGCTCGTTCCTAAATTGAATGACGAGATATAATTAATTAAAATATAATTTATAATTCCTGTAACCCTTACCCTCGCCTCAAGCCTCAACTCCTTTAATAAAAGCTTTCATACCTATTATCAACTCTCAAATAACTTGTATTATAAAAGGCTGTAGAAAGTTTTCAAAATCTTTTGGAGACTAGAACAACGATCAAATAGTTAAGTAACTCGGTAACTAGAGTCTTCGCAACAAAGTTAACAATTTGTTCTTGTTGCCAACAACAAAAAGTGGAATTAATTAATGATCAACTCACTTAGTATTTACTTTGGATGAAAAACATACAGCTGGGGATTCTCCCACGGGAGTCGATATAGTAAATTGGTTATTTCGTGTTTACACAATAAATAAGTTGTACTATTATTATTTGCTGTTGCTATGGGCGTCTTCATTTATTTAAATTATGTTGTCATGATTATGAAATCAGGCACGTGACGTCTCCGTGTGATCATTGATAATTCGCATTCAATGCTATACATATCAAAATATGCATGCGATTTGGATAACAGAAATGATAAAATTATGATGATATATTATTGATTTTATTTGAGATGACTCTTTTATATTAGGTTATTCCCCCATCAGAGCACTTTAAACCTAATGTTCCAATAAATAACAGACAAAACATATAATGCATATACGCGGCCTCAAATCTCTTTTAGGTGTATCGAACTATCGACATAGTAAAGGACTATCACCAAATACAAACCTGTAGCATAAGCGATGAGTGTAGACGACGTCTTAGTGTCTTCCATGGGGGTAGTAAAGCATACAACGGGTAGTGTTATCCCCGCTGGCACCGACTCGTTCCAAAAAGTTTCCATGCAGTAGTCCCGCGTGCCCAATAGTGGAGGTCTTGAGTAAGGAACGAAGAGGGAACCGTTCACTAGGAGATAGAACTCGTCCTGACTGTGGACGTCTGGCTGTAGCTTGTATCTGAGAACAATTATAGATGTTTAAAATTTGTAGGGTACTTTTACGATGAGATGTTAAAGGAGTTTTGTAGCTATAGTCACTCAGCTATCTAGAAGTAATTTAAGATGATGTTGCAGTGTGTAAGGTTAAAGAGAACTCTTTCAGGGTAAACAATGCAACACTATTACAAAACGTCTACTGTCTGTCAGTCAGCGGGCTGCATCTCATGAACCGTTAGACGATTTCAATATTCACTGTGTTTACTGTGGAAATTAATTATTTTTCTATATATTATAATAAATAAAGGAACCTTTTGAGTGCGAGACCAGGCTGGATTTTCGTGTTCAACATATTTGATTTTTTAAACACTAAAATATAGCTAAGAATATTATTGAAACTAAGGCAATAAAAACCAACGATCACAAAAAAAAACATCCCAAGATCAAATTAATAAAGCACTGTTCTCTAATGAATTAACCACTACACATCGTTTTATCCCAGGCACTCGCAATTTCATGGATGGAAGAATTTGTTCTACGATTCCTAATGAGCTTAGAACCTCCGCAAAAAGAACTCTTAAACAAGAATATAAAAGATTGAATAAAATTTGTCGTAATTGGGTATACCCCAATTAAATATTTATTAGTCATATCCTTCGATTCAGGATTGAGATTGCATATTATCTTTATCAATGGACATGGAATGTTATCATAATTGGACGTCATATCTTAAGTTTTCGTTTATAAATAATTATGATAACAAAGGTATTCGATTGTATGAGGTAATTGATTGTGTAGACCACTACATAGTGAATAGTCTTTTATCATATCAGAAAAGAAATATCTCTTTGATATAGTTTATCACTAATGCCATCTAGAAGTACCGTTTAAGTTTCAAAGTGCAATTTATAAAGAATGTTTAATGCAGTAACCAGCTTTTCTTTTTCATTTGTGATATTATTTTTTTCCATTATTTCAGCCATTGGTAGGATCAGATTAGTTTTAGGTTCTTGTTTTAGGCCTTCGTGCCAATTCTATTTATTTTTTCAAGCAACGTTCCCATTCGCAAGACAGTCGGAATCTGTCATTTTTTGACAGATTGTGACTGACATGCGAATGTTGGTTAAAAAGTAGTAGTAGTAGTAGTAGAATTGGCCCCTTTAGCTTGATCGGCGGCCATATTATTATAGATTTTTTTTGTGTACGGTGCAGCTTCGTTTTTTTATTAAGTATAATTTCATTGCTGACTGAATTTATGACAACTTAAATACATTTCAGAGAAACAATGACTCTTGAGGAACTAGTCTACTACTAGTTTCCCGACTAATAAAATAAAACTAATATTTACTTTTCATATTTACACGGGCTCCCGACGATGGTCTCGTAGACATTGCTGTCGAAGCTGAAGATGTGGGTTTCGTTGGCCTGGTGGAAGATCGGCTGGAAGGTCAGAGTGGACCGAGAGCACACCGTCTTGACCGTGCCATCGTCGATTCTGACAGTCAAATTCTGACCGCTTGGACAGCATTTTGGGACGACCGGCAGCTCTTTTACTTCTTGGTCCTGTAGAAAAAAGAGAATTTTTGTTTAGAAAATGACTTTGATACAAATAAATTCACTCTCTCAGTGTATAACCAAATTTTCTAAGACTTTCAGTCTGAAATACTCGTAAGAACTGACAAATAGCGTTCCTGATTCGTGAGTATACGAAACAAGCATAAAACAAGAAGATTAATAATAACACAGCTACCCATAAAACTCGTACCTAGTAAGATTGTAGTAGATAAAAAAGAAGAACTGTGACAAATTCAAGTTGTAAGTCATTTAAATTGACGGGTATGTCACAGTATAATGATATCCATTTGAGAAACCTTTTAAAAAGAGCAATATTATCCAAATTATGTTAAGTAAAGACCCTACTCAAACAAGAGTCCAATTTAATAGTAATTCTTCGAAAGCCCACTTCGAATTTAGTCACATAATGCTTTTATAAAACGTGACGTTATATTTTAAATTGGGTCGCGCCACAAACACAAGGTAAGGACAACATAATTATGGATGTCATTCAAACGATGATAAATTGCAATTCTGTATGACTTGGTCCCATCAAAATTCAACATGAGTATTTGATCTTTGACGCTCATAAAAGAAATTCAACTGAGGTTGATGACGTCAGATGTTCAATTAGAATTGGGCACGTCTTTATGTTTAACAATTGCAGTTTTATGATCACAACAAAAACATAGTTAAAATTCCAAACAAATATTTTGTTGTTTTGTTAAACCGGTCTGAAAATCGAGCCATTCAACAACAATCAAATACCATACTGCACCAATTTTTTGATTCAGAAAAACTATGCTTCGTTGAAATGTTAACAGAGGAATGTGAAAAGCACAGTGCAATAGAACTATACATTTTTGCTGGCCTATACGTTTATGACATTTTTTACTTAGAAATACATTCAGTCAAAAAAGTATCGGGAATGGATGATTTGTTTATGGTTCCAAATTCAAATTTTTGTTTTTTTGTAGTTGTTAGATTGGCACAACTGTTTTCCATTTTCGCGCGGAATTTGAGTTGCATCTGTTATTTATATTAAATACAGTGCTGATTTTAGTAATATCATATATAGTGTGTATTGCGAATTTCATAATGGACAAAAATATCGAACAAAGAGTTTGTCTTAAATTTTGCATCGCCAATGGAATTTCGTGTTCGGAGTCACTGAAAATGTTACAGAAGGCTTACGGTGAATCGACTTTATCAAAAACTCGTGCTTATGAGTGGTTCAAAGCGTTCAAAAGCGGTCGAGATGTGATGGAAGATTTGCCTCGCTCTGGTAGGCCGTCAACGTCTGCAACTGAAGTTAACATCGCAAAAGTGAAGGAAATAGTGACTGAAAATCCCCATTCAACTCTGAGAGAGATAACCGCCGAACTTTCTGTATCTCACGAGTCGATCCGTACCATTTTAACTAATCATTTGGGTATGAAACATGTTGCTGCTCGGCTAGTCCCAAAAGATCTGAATTTTCTCCAAAAACTCAATCGCATGAAAGTCGCTGAGGACATGCTAGAACGAGTCAGTTCGGACCCAACATTCATGAAACGCATTGTTACTGGTGACGAGACGTGGGTTTACGAGTTTGACATGCAAACTAGTCAACAAGCTTCGGAGTGGCGCCTTCCAACTGAACCGAAACCGAAAAAACCACGCCAAAGTCGATCAAAAGTCAAAGTCATGTTGACTGTTTTCTTTGACTATCGCGGTGTTGTGCACTCTGAATTCTTACCGGAAGGTCTAACGGTAAATAAAGAATATTATTTGAGCGTTATGCGGCGTTTAAGAGAGCAAATTCGATGAAAAAGGCCAGATTTGTGGAAAGAAAATTCTTGGATTTTGCACCACGACAATGCGCCTTCGCACAAGGCTATCATTGTGAACGAATTTTTAACCAAACACACAACAAATACCATCCAGCAACCACCATATTCACCAGATATGGCTCCTGCTGACTTTTTTCTTTTTCCTAAACTCAAATTACCACTTCGTGGCACCCGTTTTCAATCGATAGAAGACATAAAGGAGAATTCGCGGCGAGAACTGAACTCAATTCCGGAAGCAGCGTTTAAAAAATGTTTTGATGAATGGATTATTCGTTGGCGCAAGTGTATCGTTTCTAAAGCAGCATACTTTGAAGGTGATAAAATAAATTTGGATGAATAACAGACATTTTGTGTATTATTGATCTTTTCCCGGTACTTTCTTGACAGAGTAGTAGAATTTAAAGTGGTCTTTGAGTTTTTTGGTGATTAGTTTGTTGGTGGCTCCGCGTTCAGTATGAAAATTCAGCTAAAATGTTGTGTCACGCAAAAATGCGTAAAAAAAGTACGCTTCCTTGGTGCACAGGGAGTAGGACAGCTCATGATTAGGTACCTAAGCATGATTGCAAGTTCACATTGTTGACGTGGGCCGCTGTTATGTCATTTGTTTTGTGTTTTGTTGTCCCACCAGTTATCCACTGTTATTTTTTGTATTGTCCTTTTTTTCATTTTGTTCAGTAATACTACTACTATTACTAAAAGAGACGTTTATTTTATAAAGTATTTTTTTGAGCCGGAGAGATATTGAATAAAATGTATTATGTTCGATTTTAAGTTTAATTACACGCAATAACTTTGTACACTGTTTACTCAGAACATAAAAATAGAAAGAAACTCTCACTCAATGAAACAGTAGTTGATAAAAATATACTTCAGTACATTGTCCAGACGTTAGCGAATGCCAAATGTACTACAAATTATTTGTTAAAATAGTAAGAAGCAAAGTCCAACTATTGAGTAGATTACATGAACATTGGAATGTAGAATGCCAGTTTGTTTATTTAAAAAGGAAAATCAATGGCCTGAGTCATTCGATAATGGTTTGCCGTTCGTTTGGCTTCGGGTCATCGACATTAGTCACCTAATTAGAACGTAGGTGGAACCCTTTCCATTTAATTTAGCTTTGTTTCCTGTGATACGTTAAATAGTAACGAAAATAAATAATAATAAATGGTTGAAAAATCGTTAAATAAGGTATGCCTTATTTAACGATTTTTCAACAATTTCATTCTATGTGAAAAACAAGTATTTAATTGCATTATGACGGAAAACCGATTTTAAAATTTATGAAAAAAGTTTTCCAATTCTTAATCCCTTGTCGTCAGCGAATAATCTGTCTGGAATAATTACAGATCACCACAACGCATTCAACTGATATTGTTTAATCAGGTTACTTTTATGAGATTTATCTACATAAAACACTAACCATAATAAAATAATTTTCCATACATACACAGTTTTAATGTTATTTCTTAGAACACGTTTAATCCACACCTGCATTTTCTGTGTTACATTTTCCGGTATACCTACAAAGTACAGCAATTTTCCTCATTGCATTCAAGTTTCGTTTAGCATACACATACCTTCTGTTAACAGCTTCAATTAAAAAAAAAAAACTAGTTGACATTAGAAATAACTCAGACCATTCGTATGTATACTAATATATAATATTTTTCCGTTACTGGTCGTAGAAAGCTAAAATTTGGCATGTAGCTTTCCTGCAGTCCGTACGGGAGCACTAAGAGAGGATAAGGGAACGGGATATGCGCCTACAAAGTCGTGAGCAATAGCTAGTAAGATATAAAGTACTAACACCAAACGATATTCTAGTGATTGTTAGATCAAGTCAAAATCGTATTCTCATATTTATTATGCTATATAGCTACACACCGAACGGCGTGAAATGTGGATTTTGGGTTAAAATAATCTAAAAAGCCATTCTTGCCAGTGACACGGAGAAGAAGAGCTAAACACTCGATGTCTATTCTTCCAAAATTGCTCCTTTTATGGACTATATATACTTATTACTATTGAGTAGTTGCAGCTAATTTTAGACTCAGACTTGTGAAATTTGTTCAAAAGAGTCACCGCGGCCCTGGTACGCAAAGGGCATTCGGAGGAACAGGGATGGGCTTTAGTCGGTAAGAGTCTGACACTCCCTTCTGCTCCGCCCAGAGCGGAAGGAGTCAATTGATGATTTCCCATCCTTAAAAAATTTTTGAATGTAAATATGACCTCGTTTAGATAATATCGCAACCAGAAAAAATCATCTGTAACGTTTCGGCTTCCAACAAAGCACTACCAAAAACAGGATAAAAACGTAACATAAGATCATCTACGTGACCAAAGTACTTTCTGTCGGTACATTACATTCGTTCAGCTCCAACGTGAGTAAGAAGCCGGGTATCGAAGGCGCCACGTCTGTCACGCGTCTTGTTAGCAACGTGCCCGCAACGGTAATGAGACAGCCGATGACATCGACTGCTGAGCTCCAGTGTAATGCAGAAGGGTGATGGATTCCGATGGAAAAAATTGAGTTTATAAACTTGATGGATTGTGTATTGCAGCTGTTCTTGTAAGGGTGAATATCTTTTATGTGAAAAAGTGGTATCTAATATTTGGGATCGATATTTGGCTGTGGTCCTCAGTAAAGAAATTATGAATAATTATTCACATGTTAGGAAAAAGATTTTTATCATTAACTTCAACAAGAATGTTGTTTCAACCAAAGGTTTTCTCAACAATCCGTAGCTAAATGGGCCAAACAAAACATGAAAGAAGCTTTGTTTGTCATCAATACGCTAAGATGAACATACAAGATTATGATTTAGTTAGTTGTAGATAGGTATTTATAACTACAACAACATGCTATTGCATTAAACTTCCATGAGAATAAAGAAATTACACTTATAAGAGCAGACATTTAGGTACTAAATATACAAAGTCCTTGAGCCATCCGCAGGGCCTCCAAATAAACTGCCGTATTTACTCATCATTTACAAAACTTCTGTCTAAGTGGGTGATCACGACCATGTTTGGGAATCGTATGTGTTTAGAGAAAGTTGTGATTTTTCGTGTAAACAGCGTAAGTATCAGATTAGGTTGTTTGCACTTACACTTCGTTGAGATTGGACCTCACGCGGCTCGAAGGACCGGCTGAGTCCCGTAAGTAGTTGTGTGCCACATTATGTGGGCAATGCGGGTATTAGCTACCTTTTCTTGAATGTCAGAGGAAATTGGGCCTATTTGGTAAATGAGTAAGGTCCAGCTTAGTTTTTACTAACGCGATATAGTTTGCTTAGTCCTTTTTTTTTTCTTTCTGTTTAAGGATGGTAAATCATCAAATGATTCCAGCTTTGGGTGAAGCAGAAGGGACTCTTACTGACTAAAACCCATCCGAGTTCCCTTTGCGTTTTAAGGTACAGTGCTTTTTTCGAACAGATTCCGCAGGCACTGGCCCTAGCTGGCCAGTTTGCTTAGTCCTGGCTCGTCATATTACTTAATTAAGCTCGTCTTATAATCAAAATTATACTTGAAGTTTCTCACTCTTTGAAAGAAATGATCTTACTTTAAAGATTGCGAAACTTCAAGTAAAATTCTTCACACCCGAATTTACTTCTTCTCACTCAAATCTTTACACCTAAAAGCAACCATAGGTATCATAATTTTGAACAGTAGTTTAGTGACTAAACCTTGTGGTTACTTGTCACTGAAGCTCAACATAAAGTTTCAAACACACGACCGTGTTCAGGTCAGACCACATTTCGTCCGATTTTAAATGCTCTGTCAAACATACGTCCAGTTGATTGGCAGACTAATAAATATCGTTTGTTTATTTGGCTCGCAAAGAATCTAAATGAATGACTATAACACTAAAACATTTTTGAAGAATTAACTTAGTTAGAGGAGCTCGTGGCTAAGTAATAACAGCCGCACAGGTCGGTCTTCAAGATTAAGCAACGCTTGCCGAAGTTGGTCTGTGGATGGGTGACCATCTTAACACACCGAGTTTGCTCCGTGCCTCGGAAAGCACTTTAAGCCGTTGGTCCCGGCTGTCATTTGTAGATCTTTGGCAGTCGTTACGGATTGTCAGAAGCCAGAAAATCTTGACACCAGTCTTGCCAAGGAGTACGGTCTTACCCAGTTAATGGGTTGTGGACTGTTATTGGTCTGGTAGGCAGCCACTCTACGTAAAATACTGGTATTCAGCTGAATCCGGTTTGTCTGGAACCCGACCCCATAATAGTTGGGAAAAGGCTAGGCAGATGATGATGATGAACTTAGTTAAGTTTATTCTATAATATTTTATTTTACTTAAGAGTATTTTAAACAAAATTTTGATAATTTGTTTATAAACTCCTCAACGACTTGGTTATGCCTTTGCTACCAAATAAAAAAACTTGCCTAAACAAAAATTGCGAACAAAAAAGTTTATTTCAGGAACAAAAGCCTAGAGACCCGTTTAAGTCGGAAACTCGCAGAATTTCTAAATGTTAAAACAATTTGTTTTTTAAGGCTTCTTTATGGAAATATCCGGGGACTGGGAGCCGTGACGACACTGACAACTTCCTCGAAATATTCGCGAAGGAAACCTTAAAAATACTCATAAGAGTCTTTTTTCCCGAAAATGTTTCGGGCTGGTAATCACCTAAAGGATTTTAGACGGGGTTATATTGCGGCAAGAAAGGCGACGCGTTACATTTGAAATTATAACCCGGTTCCTGTATATTCAGCGGGCATTTTAACGAAAAGAATTCTTGGAGCCGCAAACTACGCAAATAATGATCTGAATTAAAACAAGGTTATCCTCCTACTAAGGATAGACAAACAGAGAAAATGTGTGATGGTTCGTCTACATTGTCTGTTGACCTAGATCCAGGAATTTGTAATATACTGCACATTGGCAACAGGTCCCAGAGGATCGAGTATTCGAGAGAGATGGTTGTCCTGTAAATTATTTAGGAGCTATCAAACCAATATGATGCCACAGAATCAATAACATGGTGAACCAGAATGATGAAATCTCATTGATAAAGACCGTTCGTTTCACAAACTATTTTGAATTTACTCCTCATTTTGTTGACTCTCCTAACCAAATTCCAATCACCTTAAACACGAGAGACAGTCTACCGACTTTTTAACCGTCTTCATCAAAAAGGAGGAGGTGCTATGTATTTTCTTTGTATGTATGTTCACCGATTTTTCCGCCAATTCTGGACCGATTTTAAAAAATATTTTTTACTTCATAATATCGAATAAGAAAATGATGTCAATGTTGTTTTGGTACCGAAAATAATCACTACTCATCATGCATTACCAGCCAGCACGCTAATAAAACTTGAATCAGAGAACATAAATACTTCACATATAATCATAGATATCAGCAATCTTTTATTTTGCACCTAGCCACCTATCTGATGAAATGTTGTTATTAGGCCTAAGGCAGCCTGCCAAGAATTCAGATACCACTCGCTGAAACAATTTCATGGATTATCCAGGCATTCAAATGGTCATAACACTGTGTTAAACCAGTTGCAGCAAGCGGTTCCGTTTAAAAGCTAACAGCAAGTTATCTATTGTAAGCCAGTGGGCACACCACACAGATTTAACTGTCATATAATGACCAGTCTTATTTCGTATCGAAAGAAAATGTTTGTTTACTTTGAAACTTTATTATGAAGTAGCTTTTGCTCGCGACTTGGTACGCGCATATCCCGTATTTTCCCGTTTTGTAAGAATTTCGGGGAACCTTCTCTAAGAGCTACTGTACAGAGTGTAGGGAAGCTACATACCAAATTTCAGCTTTCTACGCCCAGTAGGTTCGGCTATGCCTTTTATAGCAGTCACTCATGCTCGGTTTACGAGGTACTTTATCGGTCGTTTATATGTCCGTTAACCACTAACCAACCAATGGCGTTATGACAAGTAGCCTTAATGAACAGATAAACGGCCGATAAAAACCTTAAAAAGTCAGTCATCAGTCAGTAACTGAAGAACTTTATATATTTTGATTATGATTATCAAGCGAGGAAAAAGTGTATAAAATACACGGTCGGCATCCATTCTTTGTGTAAAATATTTCAGGATTTGTACTAGAGTGTATTCGAGTACAATAAACTGTTACAAATTACCAACACCTACAATATTTTTTTTTACTTTCAGACGTCACAATTTTTTTCGTTCGTGTAATGACTATCCTCTTACATGAATAACTGAACTAGTATTTTTTCGCCGAATTGACACACATTTCTTGGCACTTATCGCATTTTTTTATCGTTGTCGTAACAGTGGGAGCCACGTCACTGATAGTATCCCGAGATGTTCCAAGAAATGTTATTGAATGTAGGTGAATAAATATTTCGTCTAAAGTGCATTTTTTCCTGCTGACTTATTGCGAAATCTTATCTGAGGGAATGATAAAGTTAAGCCCATAGGTGGCGCAATGACGGACCTATTTCTTACTTAGGTTAAAAATACTAAGAACATTATCTTCATTGAGGAATTGAAACAGTTCGATTTGATAACAGCTCATTCAATAATATCCACTTGACTAACAGCGCATTGTCATGTGATTATGTGGATCAGGCCTTATCAAAAATAATTTGGCCAGAGACCAACAGGAAAACACTGCTCAAAGGTTCAAAGCGTATGCCGCAAATTATACATATATCCACGTACAACATATTAAAATACGATCTTGGTCTTCTGAGCATTTTAGTTGGTTGGTTTAGTAACCCAGCCAGATACAGAATTCATTAAGTCGGAAAAACTCGAGACGAGTAAAAACAGAATGAGATATTCTTCCCACAGACATAATTATATTTGTAACAGATATTTTTCTTGACAAGCATACGAATTAAATTCATAAAGGGAAAGCTATCAGATACCAGGAGGACATACACGTAGGCAGGTAATAGAAATGAAAATATTTCAACGACGCGAGGCACGTATTCGTTCCGCGTAATAACTAGGACAACGCTGGAAAGTAAATACGTCTGGAAAACCTCCTACATATTCTATTTGCCTGGTTATGATAATAGGTATCGATAATAAGTTGATAAGTATTCGGTAGGAGATTGGAAATGTCTCCGAGATGTTGGTACGCCTAGATAAGCTGTGCGTACATTTCTAAAGTACGTGTAAAATATTATTAAGCATAACATAAAAGTACGTGCTTTATCCCTGCTTATATTATAAATGGAAAAGTAACTCTGTATGCATGTATGTCTCAATGTCGGTCTGTCTGTTTGTCTTTTTGTTACCTCTCTGCGGAATGGATTTTGATGAAACTGCACACGGGTAGACCATGCCCATAAGACAAAAGATAGATACCCGGGAATAGGTGCATTACCCTGAGATCAAATTTCACGTGTGCGTTTGTTTTAACCATATTTTACTTTTTTTTTAATAATTATAATAGAGTTATAGAAACACTAAAGACAATAGCTAAACTTTTCATATCAACATTTTTGAAATTTAACTTCCTTCAGCAATCTTGTTTGTAAGAGCACTGAATATCTGTAACGTGATTGCCTGTAAAAAGTGTTCGTGACGCCGAGAAATGTCTGAAGTTTAATAAACCGTGGAAGTTTTGATCAAAATCTTGTACCTGTGTAAGGACCAAACTGAAATACATGCAGTTTTTTTTTTAAACGCATAAAACTATTTGTCAATGATTTGATTTTTAATTTCGACTTATTATATCATTGACTAATAATCTGACAATATAAAGTCAATAACTGAATAAAATAAAATTTTAAGTCCCTTTAAGTTTAAAAAAAAAATAAGATTTGTGAAAGGCTCTGCATCGAAAAATATTTAATCCTCACCATGTTTGCTACTATAACAACCTTGAAAAGAACAAAAATGTTTCAGTGCTTTAAGGAAAGAGTAGAAATGTATGGAAGCTCTGAAAATATGCTAACTATGCTGCCTGCACTTAGGCTTTACGTAGCTCTAAGAGCTGTTCACACCTCACAGTAGCGTTGCCAGGATTCCTCTTAACCCAGTAAAGAAAAAAAATAAACTAGTGTGTAAATACGCAGGCACAAAAATATCTTTGTGCTATTTCCAACGATAAATAACTACTAAACACACGCGTAGACACGCATGTGTTTTGTAAGAATAAATTGGTTTGATATTGAAACCCGATTAGAAAGGTTAAGACTCAAATATGCAGTTTATTTATTTATTTTTGTGCTGAAATCAATCTTCTATTTGCCCGACTACGGCAAAGCCAATAAGAAGGGTTATGATATTTAGGAAGAAATAAAATTGTTCCACAACTATCCTTTTTTATTTTTTTTCGCCGTTTTTGTTTCAGATTTCTCAGAGATTTGTCTCAAAGCCATTCTTATCGCAGAGGGTAGCACTCAGGAATTATTCAGAGGACCATTTCGCGTCGCCACCGCCTTGCGGCAGGTAATAGAAAGTAAATATTTTCGCAAGTAGCCGACCGGCGGCGACGGCTACAGTGAGAGTGATACACGGCTAAAGCCTGCGGCTTGGCACGGCTTACTGTGAGCAGATTGCTTCTACAAATACTGATGGTCTGCCGCGTTTAGCTAGACTGGAGATTTGGTCCTAAGTTCCTAACGCTTTGGAAGTGTCTAGGATGATGATGCGTCTGAGTCCAGATTTACGAGCGAGCTTTCTACAATTTTCAGTCTTTACACTGTAACATTTCTTCGTGAAAAGTTTAAAAGGATTAGTGGTTATTCGTCATACAGAATTATACAACGTGATACAGAATTAACGAAACACCTGAAAATGGCAATTCTGCTTCTCATTATGAACAACTTTTACAATAGGATCCAAGAAATGTCAAAAAAATAAAACAGCTGTTCAGTACATTTTGTTGAGTTTTTCACACATTTGAATGTAAGGGCCAGTAGTTTTGTGTGTTCGTAATGGTGACTACAATGACCTTTTTAAGTATTGCGTTTATTCTAAAGTAAAATCTGTTAGTTGTTTTTCGAACGCGCGCTCACGGCGCTGTAGATGACCAACAAAAAGCAGTAAGTACAATCTGCGTTTGAAACCCGTTAGAACGCGTCATCTGCGCGTCGTCGGTGCGTTAAAAATACACCGTGTGCAAAGACCCTTACTTAAACTAGAAAATAGTTAATAAGGTTCAATCGCTAAGTAACCCTTCTGTCTATAAAGTAACCATGACCCTAACCTTAGTAACACGAGTCAATATTAATTTGGGCAAGTGTTGTGATTACAGAAAGGCTGTTGTTTTTGAACTTCAATTATCGAGCCAGTAGATTCGTTGGTAATTAAAATTAGATTAGGAGTAGCCTTTCGAGTGTTAGGCAAATAAATGGACGATAAAGTGGAAATCAATTTAGATAAAAGCTAGGACAATACTGGCAATTAATAGGTACTGGATAATTATAGAGAGGAGGCAAGTAGGTAGGTACTTTGATTATAAACCCGATAGAGACTAAGCAGACTTTCTCAAGTTTTTTTTAAGGTTTCGATCAAATCCATATTTAATTAGTACAATGAAGATAAATGATGAGGTCTTTTTTAAGTGTACTCGGAACAAAAAACATTAACAAAAAAAATTAAAGACAGTAATCAGACCAATCCCACTTATCACTCACTCAACGTCTTACAATTACTGTTGCCGCCCATTTAATAACTACCGCTATCAGACCAATCAAAACCACATCAATTGTATTTAATCCATCCTTTTAAAGAGGCATCTTCCTTCTATATTATCAGGCAGCATTATCTCCACAACAAAGATATATCAGGACATCTCTGCACCAGACGGTACTTAACAATATTTATTTCGGCACTAGGGGCAGTATATTTTTTGCGAAGAATGCTCATATTAACTGAATCCTATCTTGTGAGAATGAATGTGGTGCGTGGAGTCTCGAAGCAATCTCTTTAAGTGGCCCTCGCCACAATACAGGGATGGCGCAGTATGTGAAACAGAAGTAACGTATCTGGTCCTTCGAGACGTGATCGTAATCGTAAAGGGGAAATGGAGTATTTTTGGTTTTATTTATGACAAAATTGATCGAGGAAGCTTTAAGTATTTATGAATCAGAACGTTTGTAATCACTATGTTGTATTAGAAGTACAAAACCTTCTCGTATAATAACCAATCTTCACAACAGTCTTTTAAATAAATAGTGATGTTACTAGTACCAACCACCACAATATTTCTGTATTATTGCCTCACAGATAAAACTCCGAATCTAATTTTAGGAGACATCCTCAATCGAAAACAATTTCGACAGTCCATTTTTATTCCTCAGGGAGCATTTCTTGGCAGAACATCTCCGTGACCTTGTACCCAAAACTTCTGCTACGTTTCTTTCGTCTTGTTCGTGCGTAGAGTTTGCCTTATCGAGGTTTATTAGATATTTATTCTCACACACAGCCCAAGGGCTGTAGTCCTTCATGAAACTTGCGTTATATTGTTAGACCTGCATGTAATCGCGACCTAATTCTCCAGAAGAATTCCAAGGTCGACAGCAATTAAGTTTTTCAAGAATAATTTGCTTCAAGTCATGCGAAATGCAATTTTCTTTGTCTAGAACGCTGCAAAAGAAATTAGGTGAGAGCAAGTTATTTAAACAATTACGGAACTACCTGTATTCATTTTTTTATTTTTAGTTTCAGCGTTTCCGCTGCCTTTACACCGCTGAACTCTATTTAAATTAACAATGCTTCTATTGGGAAATTCTTCTATCTGAAAAGTTCGTTTAAAATAATTCCGTATATATTGTATGTCTAGTTCTATGAAAACCTACGGAGTCAGTATTTGTGTGACACGTGATAAAACGAATTCTTGTTGATTGTTCATAAACTTCATAATTTTAGGGTTCCGTACCCGAAGGGTAACCAACGGAACCCTATTAAGCCTCCGCTGTCCCTTCGTCCGTCCATCCGTCCGTCCGTCTGTCAGCGGACTGTATCTCAAGAACCGTAATAGGTATATAGGACAGCTGAAATTTTCACAGATTGTGTATTTCTATTGCCGCTATAACAACAAATAATAAAAATTAAGGTTTATGGTACGGAACCATTCGTGTGCGAGTCCGACTCGCACTTGGCCGGTTCTTCTCTATAGTACCTACTCAACTTTAGCATGTGTGTAGCTTGCCATATTGTACATTGAGTAATTTGATTAGGGGAAGTAATATTATGAATGAAAATGGATGACTAACATTTCCCCTTATTTCGATATTAGTTAAAAGAAAACTGTGTAATACAGGGAACGAAAATGAGTCACTGCATCCTACTCAAACATAGGTGGGAGTGTATTATTACACCTGTAATCTTCGTAATAACTGTACCTTTATGCTTTTATTTATTTACTTTACACATTCTTACCTGTGATCTCTGACGTATTTCACTTCTTTCTGAGTCACTGACGAATTACGGAAACACAGAGAGAAACTACAGTAATTTCACGTAGCGAATCCTTGCTGACTAATGTGTTGAAAAATAAAGCAAATATAATTAAATATAATAATGCCTGTAAACTCCGGATTTAATTATGCATATTGCTTATTAATTAAATTCCTGACCCTGCTTATTAATTAGCTAATTACCAATGTTAGCTTTCGTATTATTCATTGTTATTGCTGAAGCTTAGCGCTCTTTCATATACATATATAAAAACCTCCTTTTTGGGAAGTCGGTTAAAAAGAAGATAGTCCTATTTCGTGAAGTGACGGAAATTGTATTCCCATCTTAGAGTAATTGACTCAACAAGCTCAAGATAAATACAAATATTCCCATAGCAAGTACTTCAGCATATATTTACTCAGACTCTGTCCAACAGTGGACAGTAGCCATCACTGGCCAGCCTTGTGGCCATTTCTAGCCATCACTAGCCACACACGATGTTATTTGTTAAGTGTTGAACGCAACAACTGGACCATGTCGCGCGTAAATATCAATGAATGCATGGAATTAATAAATGGATACCAGGTACATGAATTATTAATATTTTGAACATTCATTTTTCATTTGTGGGAGTTTTATTGCGAATCTGAATTTTTTTTTTGATTCTGTGTATTGTTAATAATATTGCAATTTTATTTGATTATTCAAAACTACAATGCATTTTATAACATGTGAAATTTCAGTTTTTTTTTTTTAATTAAGTATATTCTATTCCGGACTACATTTATAAATTGCAATATGTTGGTACTTCGAGCCGGATTTTAAAAGTAGGCCTAAAAGTTAGAAAGAAAACCCAACTAAATCAAAAAACAAAAGAAGATAAGTATGATTTAAATTTAAATTAATTTCTGCGACAACGAAAATCAATATTATCCAACTTCAGTAGTTAAAACAACACTAACGACATAAACTGATACCAAAGAGTTTCGCAAAAGTAACTATCAAATCGCAGTTAAACATTTCCATTGAGCAGTTAACGGAAAGCCTTCGTGAGTGCTAGATAAGGGCGAGGAGTGACCGTCGTTAATGCCAAACACTTGGATTGCAACACACTAGGAAGCGATCAACAATCGCATCCAACACATCTACCTATCAGTACAGACTGTTAGAAATAAAACAAGTTAGGCTGTCCGCAGACAAACGTTGTTTCTGGGCAGAGTTAAGTTTAGACGTCAGTAAGTAAGGCTACTTACTATAAATTCAATACCCAATAGGAAGCCCAAAAATTATTAAAAAATTTGAGGTTGGTGTAGTATAGAGGAAGGTTTGGATTCTGAATTGATATACCTACAAATGTAGGCACTACACGTAAACTTTTAGTCATAGAGCCAATTTCACCAACGCTGAAACTAAAAATAAGAAATTGAACGTATGTCACCAGAAAATTACAAACTCCGTAAGATTGCAATAAATCTATATTAGACTAGCATTCCCGCGCAACTTCGTATGCGTCACAATTTTCATTACTGCTCCGCTCCTATTAGGCTATCTAATATTGAAAGAAGTTTTCAAATCGAACCAGTGATTCCTAAGATTAGCGCGTTCAAGCAAACAAACAAACTAACTCTTCAGCTTTATTTATTAGTATAAGATTATAATTTCTCGATGAACAATGAACAAATCATTTTTAAAACAATAAATCCTATCCAAATTCAACAGTTTTCAATATATTCGTGTATTATGGAGAAAAATGAGTTAGCTACTTGACGCGATATTTTACAATCTTACGGCATCTGAAATTATTCGATGACACATATAAACCGCATTCAAGAACTTTCAATGTGTCAATGCCATCATTGTTATGAAATATTGACACAGACAGAACGCAAAGCAAACAAAATAGAAACAATAAAATCCTAAAGAGTAAAAAGATATGAAATTGTTTTAAGTGCATCAAAACTCGAGTAATCTTGTTACATAATCGCTGCGGTGTAACCGGCCTACGTTTGAAGCCCTTATTAAGTCCACGCCACCGAAACGTGGGTGGAGCGGCGTGTACTGAAAAATGATACCAAACTAACTTTCTTGTTATTTTGTCAAGTAAACTGGAAACATTTTGTCTCTGACCTGTTGTGTTTATGTGGTCAGGAAGTTGTTCTATTTCCTTGTTACATTTCTTTGTAGTCGTAACTAAAATCCTACGCGGACTAATTTTTTGTTTGTCTCTCCTATCTGCCTTATTTTTGCAGTACCTGCTTGCTTTTGTTCTGAATAACCTAGAAACTCGCTTTATCGTTAATTAAGAATCTGGTCCTAACATTTTCTAATGAGAGAATCCTTCAAGATAGCGTTGCGAGTGAAGAGGGCTCATTGCGGCGCTCGTTGGACACAGCCGAGTCTCAAGATAAGTAATCCTTTACGTTCTTATAATTCCCTTTTTATTTTCAAAGAAAATAAGATAGTTTTCAGAGATAGTGCCCTAGTTTTTAGGTCAGTGAGTGTCTCAGGGGCGTTGAGAAACGACGCGATCGGGACGCAAACAAAATAGCTGAATAATGAACCTAGGCGCTTTCTTGATTAACGGAGTACGGAAATTAATTTACTTCATCTAGATGCAGCTCTGAAAATATGTGCTGCACTGCAAAGTCGTGTTTTTGCTCGAAATGTTTTTGATTCATTAGATGGATTTACACCTATTATAGACGGATTAGTTTTCCCAAATGTATTTCCTTTGTAGCAACAAGTTTAAATGAATAAATAACACGCAATTAAACACATACAAGCCATTGTAAGTAATTTCTCAACCAAAAAGGCCCGTCTCTTAGCGTCTAAAGGCTCATAAAGAGTGTATTTAATAGCGTGTGCTGCTTATCTTCGACATGACGAGTAAGATATCGATGCACCGGCGAAGGGGACAGGCGACGCGGCGACGGTAGCAGCCTCTGACAGCCCCCGATAAGATACACCCACGCAACACAACCGTTACACAGCGTTTATAAATCAACTCCACGAGACCACAAAATAAATTAATCCACAATTTATTTTAATTCGAAAAATTTGTCCGTAAAATTATTCCGAATTCCATATATAACTTAATTTGAATCGATAAAATGTTATCGGCTTTAATTATTTATCGGTTTATAAATTAGTGGTGTAAGGTTTTAGTAATTAACGTAAATTAGTTTTCGGTTGAAAGCTTTATGTTTTAGAGGAGTGTGATAGGTGAGATGAATGCATTGAATTTGTTTGAAAGATTTGAATGTATTAGATTTGAATCTATCTTTTAGTTTATCAAAGCTGATTGAGATAGTTTGAAGATTTGAGTAATTGCGCAAGGTTTTAGTGTCTCAGAACTTCTGAACCTCCCGAGAAGTTATAAATGCCTAAGGCATTAAGTCTGCTTTTGTACCTACAGTGTTTTCTACTAGTGCACGAATTAATATAGATTGAATATATAGATAAATATTTATTTAGAAATTAAAGTGTTTCTTACCTGTCTTATCCACTAACAAGAATATTTTCTATCCAATATGAAAGACGTTGCTATTTTCCTTCAGATATGAAGTACCGTAACAAAATTCCTGTGCCAAATAGTCCTTTAGAAAATAAGCTCTGACATCGAGGCAGAACGACAACCGACATAGCTCCGTTTTTACATTTTTGCGATGGAACTCTAAAATTGAGACGGCGGAATCCTGAAAATGCTTCTACTCCTACTTCCTTTATTATATTAATCTGGCTTATACTTTGCGTTTCTCTTTAATCTCGAGGGACCTTAGTTTTAGGTCGGCGCACTTAAGGACCAATATTTGGCAGATGACTTTTGTGGGTCTATTAAATTATTCAACCACTCCAATATCTTCTTTTTGTCGACCGCTAATAATATTTGAATATTCTTTTAGAAAGGCTAGCTATTCTGTATTTTATTTTTACCGATAAAACACTTTCGATTGCGGGTCGTAAGGGGACCTTTCTACTGTTTCAATGGCACTTAAAAGCTTTATTAAAGCAATTTATCATTGTACGTAGATGTGTGGTTGACCTCTACCTAATAAAGCAGCCATTACAATACAACTGTATAGAATAATTGACAGGGAACAGGTCCATTGTCTATGGAGCTTTGAGCTTAAAACGACAGTTTAATTGACAGTTATCGTTAGTCTAGGCACCAGTGGAGAAATCCCACGTCTCTATAGGTTTCTTACGCAACCAATACTTATCCAAGTATTGGTTACTTAGTATCCACTAAGGCCCTGTCCGCACTGCGGACTGATTTTTATTCACGCGGTTGGTTTTCCGCAATTCTGTAACACATTGAATCCTACACGAGTATCCGCACTGGAGGAAAAAAATCTGCGCGGAAAAACAAACCCGATGACGGAATTTAATTCGCGTGAATAAATATCGCAGTGTGGACAGGGCCTATGTTAGTACCTAAGACCACCCATCAAACCACCTATCAAAAGAAAGAAAGAAAAATGTTTATTTGGGACTCGCACAAAGCACAAAGATGTTAAATTAATTAAAACTAACAGTAGTCTATTACTTATTATCAATAATAATTTTAGTCTGTGCGAGGCCAAAAAGGTCCCTATCTCAGCATAGGCTGCGAAATTTAAAAATAAAAAAACACAGCGGAAAAAAAGCATACTAAAAGTAGAATATTGTTCGCTGCGTTGACATCCATAGGCATTGAACTTCAAAGAACTTATTTAACTCATCTGCCTAGCCTTTTCCCAACTATATTGGGGTCGGCTTCCAGTCAAACCGGATTCAGCTGAATACCAGTGTTTTACGCGGAGCGTTTGCCTACACGACCTCCACAACCCATTAACTGGGTAACACGGTACTTCTTGGCAAGACTGGAGTCAGATTTACTGGCTTCTGACAATCCACACGGGACCAACGGCTTAACGTGCTTTCCGAGGCACGGAGGAAACTCGGTATATTAAGATAGTCACCCATCCACAGACCAACCTTGGCAAGCGTTGCTTAACCTTAAAGATCGACCCGTGCGCGTGTTATTATTTAGCCACAAGCTCCTCAAAGAACTTATTTAACTAAACTAATATTATGATGTGATATTGTTTGTTTCTGGAGGAAAAAAGGAGATCTGGAAGAATTATTTCTTCCAGATCTCCTTTTTTCAAAGGAGATCTGGAAGAACATAAGCATAGAAAAATAAAATACTTTTTTGCCAAGCTTATACAAGCAGCAAGTTGCAAATAGTCTTACGGTACCCACATGTGTAGTGGGCCTATTTAACTACACATTGGGTGTTTTTTCTCCCGGAAATAATTCCTACATATTCCAGTAGAATAAAATAAAGACAAAGTACTGTTAAGTACTGTTTGCCACACAAGTAGTCTCTCGTCACGTGTACTGACACTACTGGACAACAGCGAAGCATTGACACTATGCACAAAGACTCATAACCTATGCACAAAGAGACACAGATGACCTACAAACTGTATATCTGCGTCTTAGTACTTATTTGTAATGCTGCGCTATAATCTCCTCTTTAAGCATCAACATCAAGTAATGAACAGGCTCTCGGGAACTTCTACAAACTTCACGCCTAAGGCCGCGGACACGAACTAAGCGGAGCGGCGGGCGGCGCGGCAAGTTACATTATACATGTCTGGATTTGAATGCACCGCTGCAGCGCTGGTACCACATCTCTATGTAGTACGTACGAAATCACGTAGGTACGCAGAGTTCGTGTCCGCAGCCTAACACAGAATTTGATACACCTATAAAAAACTGTTATGATTTTCTAAAGTGGCAATGAAAAGCATCTCATATTAGTTTACTCAGCCTTCGCAAAATTTTAACCGACTAAGTAATAGGATAATGAAAGACAGTGAGAGTAATTTAAGGTTTTCTATGGATAGCGAAAAATTACTCTTTTTCCAAGTTCTTAACTAACTTTTTGACTAAAGCATCTTACAAATACCAGTGAGTGCTTGTGGCAATTTTAATTAAGATCAGTTCACCCATTTCCAAGAATAATATCGAGTGAAGTTGAATGAAATACCGTGCAAAGTATACGATTTTAAAGAAATAAAATCATATCGCTTTTAGCGATAAGGCCGCCCATTGTGTCACCCTATGTAATGTTTTCTTCATCTATCTTTTCTGTAACTTATATGGTGTACATAATAAAGTGTATTCTATCATCAACATCACTGCCCAAAGTGGCATCACGTCACGGACCAAAGACCTAAGACAGAACACATCTAGGAATATATTTATTTATTTATAACAATCTTGGTATGGTATCCACGACGACGCATAATATTTTATTAGATCAAGAACCGAAATACACCCTGTATTGATTAAAGTTTCGCTCCCAGGCTCATCAGCAGCTTATCCGAAGATGTTTACATGTTTATGTTTACATAGACGGCCGAGGGCCATCCCTAACGAATCTTATTTATAACCTCTTCACGTCAGAGCGGACCACTACATAAATAGATGGAGACCTCAAGATGTCACAACAGTCCTTAGGTTCTTTTTTCAAATTAAATAACGTTTAGACATTTGACATCTATTTTTGTGATGACACGTGACAAGAGGAATAGATAATTTGAAGAGTGAGCATGCTTTGAATTGTTGCTAGGGTTGCCCAGTGTGAGGAATTTAAGTTTTTAATAAATAGGTTTTTAGTTAGAACCTTGTACGACTGGGATGAGCATTATCATAAGACACCAGAAATAATTTGATACACCTAGATAAAACTGCTTATTTAATCTAACAGTCCTGTGAAGTTATTTTAATTGGGGGCAAAACAAATTATAATTATAAAACAGATTATATAACTTTTTATATCTGTAATCTTACCTAGTTAAGTGCATGTTTTACTTAGAGATTAAAAAGACAAATTACCACAAAAGCAGGAAATAGCAACAAAACAAGTTATAATCTTAACTAAACGTGTTCGAATTATCATTTTATCAGAACCACGAGCCGTTTGTGGCTGATATCTGTCTAACAAATTCTAAACGACGGATAAACTTAGATACTACACATAGATTTCAAGGTAATCTCTAATACGTACATGTATTAGGGCCGATAAGAACTTTTACGATTAGGTTGGTTACGAATACTTTAATCCGAATATAGAAATTCTTTGCAATAGTATATCTTTAGGTGCTACACATTTTCGGAGAATGATAATACGCTAACGATTGAATTTTATCTAAGACCTTCTCCGCGGGCCTGTGGACGGCGAGCACTGGGTGGCTCGCCGTCTGATCAGAACCAGGTGCCTACTCTCTAAGCCCGAAGTCCGTAGTTTCGGGCTTAGTTCCGGGCGTATTCTACTCCGTATCACCTAACCACTAAGAATTAACTACAACACGATTTGGCAGTTACTGTCAAATCGTGTTGTCATTCATTCATAGTTCGGGTTCGGGACTAATCGGAAACTACGGACTTCGGGTTTAGAGAGTAGCCCCCCTGACCCGGGCCGACGGAGCGCTAAAAAAAAAAAAAATCTAAGGACCTTCTCGTGCATTTAAAAGAAAAATTATTTTAAAAATAAATAAATGTTTGTGCAAAATGTTTTCGAACATAAAATAAAAGCAATAAGGACCAAAGATTAATGAAAAGTTCATCAAAAATATTATTAAAATAACATTTGTGTATTTCATTTCACCCGTCTGGCGCGTGGATAGAAAAAATAGTAAAATTATTTTTTTTACTGACTTTTTCTTCAATGAATAAAATAGTCATAAACCTTGTAGGTATGATCTTTTCCGATCCCAATTATTAAAAGACTTACCTAACCTGTTATTCAACAGTAAAATTTTCCGCTTGCTGGATTAAATTATAATTCCACATACAAAACCGTTGTATACAATAAAAAAAATGTTAAAGACGAAAACATACCAATAACAATACATCGAAACTCATTGCTACGTGATTTCCAATCGGTTAAACTCTAACCTCGCCGAGGGCGCTTAGAGAATTCAATAACGTTTTGATCGCTTGCCGGATTGCCCACACACCCTTGCGGCTGAGAAACGGGGATTCTCGATCTGTTTAAAGCCTAAATGGGAACCGCCCACTCGAACTCGAAACTATATTAGCCTTAGGCCGGCGATACACATGCGAGCAAATGTTCTGGAGAGCCTTCGTTTACTTAGTGAGAACTTTCATACCAAAAGATCCTAGCATATTTTTCGTTAAATAACTGTTCGGATTTTTAGTACAAAAGTAATCAATTTGAACGTCCCACAACAGGCCAATAGGGAAATGAATAATCTTTCATACCTACCATACCTATTTTTGATGCAAAAGAGTAACCATCAAGCAGACGAAACTGGTGGAATGGCACATATGTAAATCTATGGGACAATTTAGTTCTTCCGGATTTTTTCTGGTCTTCAAATATCTATTTGTTGACGCCCTAAACGAAATAAAGTTCGACACAGACGAATCGCCCGAGGTTCTAAATGTAGATTAAACATAATTGGTTTACGTCGGGTTGAAATTGAGAAAATATTTATCATGGAAATGAGAAAACAAGGATCCGAGCTAAAGACAAACTAAATCAGCCGTTGTAATAAATTACATCGTCGTATAAAAATAAGAAATTTACAAAACGAGGGTTGCCCTTTTGCAGGCTAATCTGAAAGTCAAGTGTTGCCTTGTTAAAAATAACGTTGCTTCTAAACGGAGGCGTTTTCGCATAATAACGTTAAGAATTATGATTCTATGTTGACCTATTTACCTATTAAAACTTCCTCGGGAAAATTAACTCTTGAGTTTAATTTCAGGCGAGCGCTAAATTCCAATAGCGGGGAAAAAAGTTATATTATTCTCTGTGCAAAAAATTTGCCGTGTTTTATAACAGATAAAAGCTTTAGTTATAAGTTTCACCTTTAAACTATAAAATTTTCAACACTTCTCAGAGTAGGTAAGTAGTAAAGCACTTTGTGTTGCCAGTTATGAGAAATATTTATTTATTTATTTATTTATTATACGCTTTATTGTACATACACCAAAAGTAATACAAAAGGAAACTTAAAACTAAAACACATACAATGGGCGGTCTTATCGCATTCCGCGATCTCTTCCAGACAACCTGAGAATTAGCTGAGAAATAGCAGTTTTCTATAGAGAAAACGATGGCCACATCGATAGTTTGGGACGTAACTGCAAGAGGCAAGTAAATGACACTCCAACTTGCAGATGGCGTCAAAGATAATAGAAGGTAAACATTTGCTAAGGTTGCCAAGACAACGCACGCGCTTACGTTAGGGTTGTCAGAAAATTCTTAACTTTTTTTTATAAATTTAGAAAATATGGTGACTTTTTACAAAAATAACTATAATGGAGAACAACTTATCATTACACAATTTTCGATAAACTTATCATACTCATTCAAGGTGTGTTTTCTATTTATCAGCCGTAAAATAAACGCGGAAGAAGCAAAACAAATAAATAATACAAACATTGGATATAGACGCACTTAAATCATATCAGTTATGCCATATCTATTGATAACAGTTATTTATTTATCTATACATTGTTAGGTAGATAGATACTAGAACGTGTGCCTAAAAGTCGTTTTGTCCATACTTAACTGCAATGCTTTCTTTTCAAATAGGCCTGTGAATAAGCAAAAGATAAATATAAAGCCCATTAAAACAAATGAATTATTTAGAAACCGAAACTTTAAAAAAAAAATACAACCTTTGTAAAAATTAGAGGCAAACAATATAAATGGTTTTTATATCAGTTTAAACCACATACAACTGACAGCCCTAACGGTAGGGGTGACACTCGGGAACTCGTTCGTTTCATTTCATTTCCCATCTGATGTTTGCACAGTCAACACGTATCCCGTATGTGGCGTTCTTTTCAATCCTCCAGTCCTCTTTGGGTGAAATGCTTTACCGTTTTGATTGAAGGCCCCTAAATGCGGTCTGCCTTTTAACGGTCGATGTAACAGCGTTGAATTTTAATGAGTCCAATTAAGTAAAGAAGCTTGTAACAGCAATTATTATGAGTGTTTTTTAAAGACTCTCTGGGTGTTTAAATTAATGTATTTGTTTTTTCGGTAAGATTAAAGTGGTCGGGTAATTTTATTTTAACAATCACTTTTAGAATTAAATTATGCCATGTTTTTTATTCAATGAAAATAAAAGCTTTAATAAAAGTCCTCACGAAACCTCTGACTTTTATCATCATTACAAACAGCAAAAGTAAAAAGGAAATTCCAAAAGCGATTTCATTAAAACATCTCACTACTTAAAAAGTAAAAGTGTCGCTCAAATGATCGTATTTCAAACAAATTAGCGCCTTACAAAAAGGCCCTTAAACTTCCAATAATACCCAAATAACATAATTAATTACTTAGACCGAGGGGAGGAAAAATTTCACGAAAGATTGGAGATTAGAGCGGTAATCCAATAAATAAGAACAAACTGTAGAACTCCGGGAGCGAGGGATTCATCAATCATTAAAGATTTTTTTTATCATCCCCGTCTGAATCCCCCTTTACAGAGCTCGGTGCAATTATCGATTAACAAATTGAATTATTTTTGAGGGATCGTTATTAATACATATTTATGAGGGTATTACAAAGGCAGATTTTTTTGGCTGATTAATTTATTATTCTACCCTTGTGTCCTTCATTCATCTTTTAGGTTTCTTGCGTGATTTACTTGCACCTGGTGCGTACGTGACCTAGCAAAACGTGTAAGACGCATGAATTTTTAAAGAAGCAAATGGATGAACATGCTCTTCAAACTTTATTTGGCCCTCTTGCAATACAAGTGCCATTTATATTAAAAACATTTGGTTGACTTATGCATGTGTATGAAGCAGTCTGATCTCTATTTTTTCCGGGATTTCGGGTTGGATCCCATCGTAAAAGTTGGTCATAATGTTGAGTACAATCACCCATTTTTAGGTTTAGCGTTTATTTTGTGACACGTTGTGTATCTTTTTACGTCTCTTAAATTGACTAATCGTCTTACTTTATTTCATTTCTTGGCACACCCCATCTAAACCAGTCGCAGCTGAATCTCTAATCCTTTACGAATCTGGCACTAAACGGACTGTCAACTGACCTACGCAGCTCCTTATCATCGTACAGGTGGATGTTACCATTCATCTGATATAAGCTTTAGCTGCCCACGCTCAAAGATGGACGCTTGCGGTCCTGCCTTGATCTGGGTTGCAGATTCCATTCATGCCTGGACAAGGGAGTTAAGCCTACTGGTATTTTGTTGTGAGTCAAGGTTTAAGTCTGTGTTAACTTCGATCGTTGCCTTTCGAAGCCAATTTGAGTAAAGCTGTCTCAAATCCTTATTGAATGACGTTGATGGTGATTTCTGTTTAACGTGAACGCGAATAATTCTTAGATATTTTATACAAATGTCGTAGTTTTAGAAAGAAGTTACCATTTATGTTATTATGATTTGACATAGAACTTTAAACCGCTAGAAAAGTCTGTGCTGGAAAAGTGTAAACATAAAGAAGTTACTTTATGCTAATAACGAATTTAATTTGGCAGTACTTGGTGAATCAACACACTTAAACAACGTTCACATTTAAGAAACGACTCCAAAAAATTTGGTCCTTTGAATCCATTATTCCTAAATATTAACCTCTCATTAACTACAAGGAAAAGGTCGAAGATTTACACAACACACTGTCTTATAGCTCTCCACTAATACTGTTAACCCTCAGACTGCTATCTCGGAGTACTTCAGACATAATATAACAGCTCTGAGTAGATAAAATCGAAGATAATGCAATTGTCTGGATATCCTCACGATATTGGAGCAGGATGGGTAAGTGACAACACTTGAGACTACAAACATGGATCGATTGTCTTTGTTCTAGTTTAATAAGGTTATAAAATAGTTCGTATAAGGAGCAACTTTGATGTAAGTCATCATGCTATGAACAAAGGAGTTTTATAACCCCCTTCTGGGTTACAAAACCCAAAATTCTGATTTGAGATTTTTAAGTCACAAGGGTCATATTTGACACAGTTTGAATAGTTCTCCACTTCAAATTCTTAATTCTTTCTGCAACATGTCTTTGACTATCTTTAATAATTTTTGGTTCGGTTAAATATTTTGTGGTAGAAAAAAAGAAAAGAAACAGTCTGATTAGATTGACGTAGAAAATAATAAAATAGAGAGAGTATTTAAAAAAGAAGTCGTATTATTTATCGCTAATAACACAAAAGCAATATTTCCAAATGAATTTTTGCATTCTATGAATGCATTTCCATCCAGCTAAAAGTAGGCCACCCCATCCCACCTTGAGCTCGCTGTAAAAGGCGAGTAACTATCCAAGGGATTATACCTTTCAGGTGAATGGGCAGGCGTATTAACTTGTACAACACTGCAATATCGATATCATTTCGATATTAAATTGATATATCTACACTAACATCTCAGTTGGAGGATCTTATTTCTCCTAGAATAAGGTTGGATGAGACAAATTAAATTTATCAGCTTTTATAGAACTGAAAATGATTACAAAGAAAGATTTTGTTTGAGCTTTGAACGAGTAGAGAACACGTCAAATTCGAATAAGGAAGAGATGAAAAACAATTGAACAAAGAATGAAGAAAGCCGTACCGTCTAAACAAAAATTAACACATCATGCTGCCAGTACTGACATTAAGGTTAAACAAACGTTAATTCAGGAACATACACCGACAAAAACGCCGTGTGTGGCAGCACTGGCAGCAACAACCTACTAATATGACAACCTCTTGACACAAACTGTTCAACATCAATACAAAATTTATCGTACACACTCTGAACTCCACATTAAAATCCTATGAGACTCAAATTTTAACAGACATTTTTATTTCCATTCAGTTGCAGTCAATTCATATTTAAATCAGACATCATTTATTCATTTTAGGGCCTTATGAACGTCAAATAAGGCGTATTGTGGCTTGGGTACATATTTTATTGTTGTTTAGTAGCATGCTGCATTGTCAAAATGTTGGGTACGCCTCCGACGGGTATGTGGCTCATGAATGAAACTACTGTGACAATGTTTGGATGGCTGTTGTTACTTTGTAAGTAGTCCTACCAGTTTTAGAATGATGTTTTCTAAGTAACTGTGAACATAATTGATATTGAATAGCGCCCCGCAGACGATGGACGTATTGCTTAAGTTGTAATGTATTTTGCCTACGGCTAAGCTGGACCAAATAATTGTTTTGTGTTTCTTGTATTAGTTACTGCTCACTGTGTTCAGTCCATCTGATTTATTGGTAAACAGCAACGGATTCTTCACAATGATTTCTGTTTATGTTGTAACAGGTTTCAAGTTAGAATAGTTTTCTATTGTAGCTTCCTTAAAAGTTAGCTAGTAAGTATACAGAAAAGGACGATCCGAGTGTTAGCCAATCACAAAGCAGGAAGCTTTTACATTTTTAAACATTGACCGTGCTGATGGGTGAACATCGATCGTGCAAGCGAGCTCAGCCTTGGGCGAAAGGAAACGTGATATTGGGATATTGCAAATTCGCTCCCAAGCGTGAGATGGCTGGGCTTTCAAATGGCTTTCAAACGCATGCTTACAATTTATGGAACTTGTCGTTTGGGACTCACCACCACTATTAACATGGATATTGCGGACACATCGAGTACCTAAACCTCAATTAATTATAGTAACACTAAACAACCACAAAAGCCAATTAGTATGAAATTATTGACAAATTCTAGAACTAATATTGAAATGGTTAAAATAAATGACATGAGCCTACGACACTACCACAACAAAACAAATGAATACATAAAGGTTGGAGCCAATGTTTGTAATGCAGACCACCATGCTAGTAATCAAATAATTCGGTAAGAATTCGGTACGGGAGCCAGTTTGGCAAACACTGCAAACAGATAATACCATGTTTGCCGAGGCGAGCAAACACGAGGCGTTCGAACTAACAGCTCGAACATTAAGCAATTTGTTCCGGAACTTGTGAGGTGACGACATTTTGAATAAGGATTTTGTAACTGAATTTATTTTGTTCTCGCCTTATGAAGCGCGTTCCACTTTCTGGAAAATGATGAAGGGCTAAAGTTTTAGGAATTCTCGACGATATCGCTTTAATATATGTGGATTTTATTTACAGGAAAAACACCTACCTATGTACGAATAGTATATAGATTATTGGGAAACTACATTGAAACATACTTTGTATGTTGAAGGCTAGGCAGATGATGACATTGAAACATACTTTATCATCATACTTGAAAAGAAATTCCTTACCTTAGATATTGATTGCGTCGTTCATTATGTTAAATACAAAACTGAAGCTATCGAGGACTCTTTACTACGTTTCAACGAATAGGGGAAATTAATCAAAGGTTCTAATTACTTAGAAATCTTAATTCAGTATTAACTGAATAAAGATGACTATTACAAAAATTGCGAACATCATACTAACAGTTCATAAAACTCTGGCTCTTTCGTACAATTCTGTTTTTCGTATTAAAAGGGCGTTTTCAGGGATTACACATACAAATATCTGGCCTGGAAAGTGGCCAAACTTTTTACGACACTTTTGTTTTCAAATCGATGAGTAAGTATTGTAAAATTTAAAATATGCAGAACGCTAGCATTAAACCTAAAGACCCCTGAACACTATTCAGTAAAACAACTGATGAAAAATGGACAAGTTTGAAAGTATTTTCGAACTTAGTTTAATGTAAGCTCGATAAACCAATGGATAAGTTAGCAAAGTAATAGAGAAAAAAGGAGGGCACCATAAATTATTATGCTCATAGTCATTGAACGCCGATTAATCTATATCTATACTAATATATAAAACTGAAGAGTTTGTTTGTTTGTTTGTTTGTTTACTTGAACGCGCTAGTCTCAGGAACTACTGGTCCGATTTGAACAATTCTTTCAGTGTTCGATAGCCCATTTATCGAGGAAGGCTATAGGCTAAATATCATCACGCTAAAGCCAAAAGAAGCGAAGCAGTAATGAAAATTAACGCAGACGAAGATGCGCGGATCAACTAGTCTTTTATAGTGAATAAAGTCTTACGATGTAATATATTTAAGTTCTGTAGCTTCACCCGCGAAAAAATCGAAAATAACACCCATGGTCTATATAAGTATCCTACGTCCTTCTCCAAAGATTAATAGATTTATTCTTCTTCTCTATCCCAAAATTCATGGAAATTGGTTCCGTGCTTAAGGGTGAACACGAAACAACCTATCATAGAGACAAACATAGTTTCTTCCTCACTTGTAATAGGTATTAAGTATTTAGCACTTTCATAATAAAAATATAAGTACAAGCCACAAACCAGAAAGGTAACTAAACCCCACAAAAAGGAACCGAACACCTTATAAAACTTAAAAAGGTTGCGCAAGAAATAGAAGTTAGTGTTTAGAACGCGGTTCCTGGGTACAGCGGTGTTTTGGCGTTAGTAAGAACAAACAAACAAGTCGCTCCATTAGCACTAATTGTGTTAGCTCGCGTGCCCTGGTGGAACATGAAGTAAGGAAGCGAGGCGGTTGAGATACGGCAAAAGAACATGCGAGGATTAAGCACGCTTTAAGTGTACTCAGTAGGTACATCTGAATTGCGTTCAAGAGCTGCCAGTGTCAATATTCCACAGAAAATAACGACACTGACGCTCGTAAACGTGGTTTGTACGCTGATCGCGATCAGTTTCGTTGGTAAAATTCGCCTTTAGAAGGTAACTGTGGAGTTCTAGCTCAATATTTTCTTGAGACATGTTGAAAAAAAACATTGATGTGATTTTTAATTAATCGAAAATCAAGACTAAAAATAGTACTGATGACTATGAACAGCTTTTACAATAGGTACTCGCTTGAGAAAGGAATATTGGGTTTGGTGAAAATGCCTTATTTTTTTCATTTTGAATAATGGAACATCAAGTTAAAGAAGTTAAAAGTGGCACTATTAATAAAACTGCTATTTAGAAGGTAAAAATCTAATAGTACTTAGAACAATGAAAAGCACAGCAAGCAACTACCCACTGCAATATATTACCTATCATGTGTTGCCAGATTTAAGCTATCATCTTTAGATTTGGTTGCTACTAAATATCCTCCTGCGAATCTTCATGACAAATTTATAGCGATGTTTGAAAATGAAAATTGTGTCGTTAAAACAAGGTAAATAACTAAAGATACCATTTCTCCCTAGTTTCTTTGATCTATGTCGGGTACACTTCCCTCCCTCCATACATCATTGTATACTGCCAGAGAAATATCTTCAGTGGCTGCTAATATTCGTACCGCTCTGTTTTAGTTACAGAAAACTATATCGGTTCTTCCATTCACAAGTAAAAACAAAAAAAAAATATATATAAAAGATTAGTATTTTTGTATGTCACTTATAAACTTAAAAACTACTGGACCAATTTGAATAATTCTTTCAGTAATGGACAGCTGCAGTATCAGGGACTAACATAGGCTATATTGTATCCCTGTACTCCCACGGGAACGGGAACTATGCGGGTGATACCGTAGAACATCTAGATTAATAAAAATGAGACTAACACCCGTCTCTACAAATAAATTGTGCAACACGATTGGCTGTTGAAACTTCATTCAACCAATGGCAGAAACTTTGAACATAAACTCTACTTTATCATCTCCACTTTAATACTTTCAATATCAAGTACTGTTAGTTGTTTTGGTGTACACTAAAAAAATTATAAAAAACGAATGAACATTGGACAATTTGTCTCATTAATGTCGCGATCATGTTCATTCTGATACTGGGCCAAAATGCTATCAAATTCAAATAATATAAGTATGTAAAATAAACAAAACAGTGGTAAAGGCAACCATAATATATGTATATGTACACACCCTAAAATATTTTCTGCTTCCACTCACGATAGCTGTTGACATTCCGAAAGTGCTTCTTGGAAACCGAAATTAATAAAGACATTTTGACATTAGCTTTGACTAAAAGTTCTCAAACAATCTTGAAGGAAAATCCTGAAAATACCAACATTATGAGAAGGACCATTTATCAAATTCGCTAAAGTAATGTCCCTTTCTTATCTCGGCGCTCGGTTTTTCTCTGGGACTTGAGATAACTACAAAGCTTTATGAAAATTAGGAATGTCACCACTATCCGGATGAAATGCTTTTATTCTTTAACATTACAACCACTGCGAAGTTTTATCTTGAAAATCCTTGAGAGGACGGTTGTGGATGTATCTAAGTTTGTAAAGATTTTTGTTAGAATTTCTCCGACTAAAAGAGACAGTTGGCAACCCGTTTAGGACGATTGTAGATCGACCTTCTACCCAAAAACAGTCTACAAAATTATTTACCTTGCCATCTAGCCTCTGTTATCCCAACGCTGGACTAAAGCCTCCCCTTTTTCCACACAACTCTGTTCTTTGTTAATACGGACCAGTCTTTTAAATAGGAGTTCAAACACAAGCCAAATTAAAAAAATGGTTAAAGTTAACAAAAATCTACTAGAAGTTTGTGATAGTTCACCTTAAATTCTTTATCGTAACACCAACCTCAATTCTAATGTATAAAAGTAACCTAACATTAAAACATGGACAGGCCAATTTTAAAAAAGTGATTGCAAAATAATAAAAGATATTTATCTTCCTCCGTATTGTTTCAACGAGTAACGACTGTAGACTAAACCTTATCTTCAACGTAATTGCCCCAAGTTTGCTTCAAACAATTCTGTCATTACGTCGTTATGATTGAGCGAAAAAACGATTGGTATTTTTAAAAGTAAGACCACATGGAAATAAAAATAAATTCATTTTATTGCTTAATAAACCGCTGGCCATTTTATCATAACAATAAGTACCTACGCATTTGTTTCATGGAGGCGATTTAAATCTGTTTTTATTGACGGCATAATGGACGGATTGGGAATCTCGTTTTATTAAAAGGTTTCGCAATATAAATGTACTTAATAATACTTTACATTATATTAGGTCTATTACGTAAAACATAATAGGCAATTTATTAGCATTACCAAATCTATTATTTCCATAATTCATTTCATTCAGGCTCCGCCATTTTTTATTCTTATGAGAAACACTATTTGTTCGCTGTCAGTTCTTATTAAATTTTCTTTCTACACTATGATTAATTTGTACGAATGAATCAAACTAGTTGCCAATAGGTATGAGATACCGTTATTAGTCAGCAAGGAATTTTTGCACGTACTGTATTGATAGCGGTACAAGAAAACTCAAGTTCAAATAAGAAATAAAGGTAATACCTATACGTCATGATACGTAACACCACAAACATAATATTAGTCACAAAAAAAACATAATACTGGGTATGACAGACACATTCATATCACACCTTGTTGACATTCATAAAATGTCCAGTTATTTTATAAATATAAGTAACAAAAAATCAAACATGGAAATATATGTAGGTAATGTTGTCAGCTGTCATCACTTGTCATACAGCTGTCACTTCGAAACCAAAAGACCACTAGGTGGGATGTATTTAGGGATTTGTTTTTGTTAATCAATTTCTACCGACCATTATTTTTGTCACAAAGGGCAGGCTATAACTTCTGAATTAGGCATCCAATTGGGTTGACGAAAATAACTGGTTTAAAAACAATTTCTTTTTTATATTTGTATTTGGGACTGGATGGAACTGAAGGTACAGCGTAGAGGTCAAATTCATTTTCCATTTAGGCCTACGTTTTTAAGTCTAAGAACTAATTGGGTTTATAGATGGACCTGAGTTGAGGTTCGTCGTTACCAAAACATGTGAACAGACCCTAACTACCTATATTGGAAAAGGAGTCTTTACCTCTTTGGCCACGCAATGTATTTGATTTTCCGTTCAAAGTTCGGTGAATAAACAGTTTCATTCCGTACTTCAGGTAAACAACCAACCAAGCCAAAATAACTCATGATAATACCGAACATTATTTACCAATTAACCACATAATAACTACTTCGAAATTGGTCTCTAAAGACCATTCGTTGAACACACAAATTACGGAACTCCCAGGTATATATTTAATGTAGGGAACACTTTCGAACTAGGTTCCCGTATCCAGTTGGCCTATTTTTATGGCCTCATCAACTAATGATTTAACCTTTCAATGTATTTGAAATTTCCTCGTGATTTTCCTAATGGACCTCACGCCCTACATTATTTTTTATGCTGCCATAATGAATTAATAAAATAAAACATGAACACGGGTGTAATAAAGATAAAAGAAACTATAGCAAATTAGGTTATGGTTTCGTTTGATTAAAAGATGTCGGTGGGCTAATGATCTTTTAATGTAGATAGAAATTAAACACAACCTTGAAGTCGCTAAACATAAAAGAATTATTAAAGAGAGCAATTACTCAAAAGTATACAGAGACAGAAAAAGCCAGTTTTGGCAATCATATTGCCAGCCTGCTAAGTTACGTCAGAATACAAGCCATTTAAACAAACTTGATTTAAATAAGGCATAATACTATTTCACCTTGACGAACACCAGTCACCTAATCATTTCGCTGAAATCAAAAAATGAGTCGAAACACCTAGGTCGACCACTTAGGTTGGTTAGACTATAAAATTTGACCCTGCCGATGAATCAAGACTCGCAGAACTGTAACTGTGAGTCAGCTGAACCATTACTCTTAACTAACAGGTTATAACAGTAATCCTTCTCCCAGAATCTTTGCAGTGACATTGATGTATCTACTTCATCTCCTGTTCGTCGGGATACAAAATTATTTTCTCAGAACGCAGTTGATTATAATCCTATCAAATTCAGTAAACAATGCTTTGACGGATAGATCTGTTCATGATTGATGACTCCGTGACTTGGTTGCGTAGTATTCTTGGAAGGCGTTTAGGATGCATTTGAACTTTGCTGTGATGTCATAATGTGATTTAATGTGTTGTTATTGAATACTAATTAGAAATTAGAGTCTGATTTGGTTTTTTTGGTTTTTTCCTGTTAGCTCCACCTTAAATTAAATCTGCTTAGACTCAAGCATAACAAATCGCTCTCACGTGGGTGAGCTACTAATTGAGTAATCAACTAAATTAATAACATGGATTTTATAAAATACTAGATGACCCGCGCGGCTTCGCTCCCGTCAACTGGCTACTCTACCTGCCCTACCTACCCTACCTACCCTACCTACCCTACCTACCCTACCTACCCTACCTACCCTACCTACCCTACCTACCCTACCTACCCTACCTACCCTACCTACCCTACCTACCCTACCTACCCTACCTACCCTACCTACCCTACCTACCCTACCTACCCTACCTACCCTACCTACCCTACCTACCCTACCTACCCTACCTACCCTACCTACCCTACCTACCCTACCTACCCTACCTACCCTACCTACCCTACCTACCCTACCTACCCTACCTACCCTACCTACCCTACCTACCCTACCTACCCTACCTACCCTACCTACCCTACCTACCCTACCTACCCTACCTACCCTACCTACCCTACCTACCCTACCTACCCTACCTACCCTACCTACCCTACCTACCCTACCTACCCTACCTACCCTACCTACCCTACCTACCCTACCTACCCTACCTACCCTACCTACCCTACCTACCCTACCTACCCTACCTACCCTACCTACCCTACCTACCCTACCTACCCTACCTACCCTACCTACCCTACCTACCCTACCTACCCTACCTACCCTACCTACCCTACCTACCCTACCTACCCTACCTACCCTACCTACCCTACCTACCCTACCTACCCTACCTACTTTTTTTTTTTTTGTTTTTAAACCTTCCCTGTATTCTGGCGAAACTAACAAAAAAAGAATTATTTAAATCGGCCCCGCCGTTCTCGAGTTTTAGCGAGACTAACGAACAGCAATTGATTTTTATATATATAGATTAATGTTTGTTTCTTAACAAAAAAAGGCGTTTCCTTTAAAAGCTACGACTTTTTTTAATGAAATATCGACCAGTTCCGGCCTGAGCCAACCGTGAGACTAATGACCGACAACCTAAGTAAAAAAAATACGCCGACCAATGTGACAGGTAGCCACTTAAACCCAAAATAATTTATTAATTTGTCTGTTTTTCCCTAATTACATGCTACTAATATTTAATTTAAAACACGTACGATTTATGGCACACTTCGATTGAAGCTTAACTCGAAAATAAACATAATTAAGACTAATAGACTGAAAACAGATGGCCGTTCGATAAGGTACCTGTTTTTACTGCGGAACCCGAAACCAAGGGCTATTAACTAATTTGATAGGTGCACCTGTTCGTGTCAATAACCAGGGAGCCACTATAAAATTACTTTAACTTAAAAAAAAAGTGATGATATGGAAAAAGCTGTGTGCGCCAATCGCTTAATTAAAGTGCGTTTATTGAAAATTGATTTTTGAAAAATATTCACTACTCAAAATTTGATTCAGATTTAGTAACCTACTTAGTACCACATTTCAAAATATTTTTTTGACAAGTGGTACTAAGTAGGTTACTAAATCTGAATCAAATTTAATGCAGCGTAATCAGCAAATGTAGTTACAATGAATGATAGTTGAATTATTTCGGTGCTTTTACAGTGACTATGCTACGAGCAATGTCCATTACCTACATAAGAAAGTTTGTTATTCAATTGGTACTAGATGCGACATTGAATACAATGTTACCAAATGTCACAAATTACACGTAGTTGTCAAATCTAATATTGATAACTGTTCATACAGTTGTGCACTTTGAGGAATTTAAATATTTATTTGCTTTAGTAAGTTACTAAGGGCCAGCATTGTTTAAATCTGAATCAAATTTAATGCAGCGTAATCAGCAAATGTAGTTACAATGAATGATAGTTGAATTATTTCGGTGCTTTCACAGTGACTATGCTACGAGCAATGTCCATTACCTACATAAGGAAGTTTGTTATTCAATTGGTACTAGATGCGACATTGAATACAATGTTACCAAACGTCACAAATTACACGTAGTTGTCAAATCTAATATTGATAACTGTTCATACAGTTGTGCACTTTGAGGAATTTAAATATTTATTTACTTTAGTAAGTTACTAAGGGCCAGCATTGTTTGTCACAAGTGTCAACAAGACACTGAATAATTATTTAAAGATACATAAAATTACCATGAGTATACCTACTCATGGTAATTTTCCCTACCTACCTAACCTAACCTTCCGGGAGATATTTTGATCGATGAGCTACAAGTTTTTGTGATTTTGTTTAAACAATAAAAACATTACTTAACTAATTCAACAATAAGTTGCAAAATAAATGACAAAGCAAAGGTACATTGTTTCTACAATTCTCAATATAAACGTGTGCGTGTTTTATCTATCTCTTCGTATAAAACGCACCCATCTATAGCGAACGTACTATCAAAGGTGCGTCGGCGCTCGACGGACGAGCCAATTTATCAGCCGCAGTTCCAAGAACAACTATTCCAAATTCGAACTACATTTGTTCACAGAAACCAACCAGCGTGAAAAGACCCACGTCGTCGGTACATTACCGTAACACGCAAACAAATGACTAAGATTTTTTTAAACGTCAGAGCTCCACGTAAAATGGACGTTAGATAATAGCTGGGTACGTTCGGAAAGTAATGACGTAATGGTCCAGTTTAAGTTACATGTTGAGTTTTTTATAAGAATCTTAATGAACGAATTTGAATTGCCTCTGTGGTAATACTTTTCTAAATTGATGGGGCAACTAAGTGTTAAGTTTTAACGTCACCAATCACCATTATAAGATAGTTCCTTTTATGGTTGTTTTACCTCGAAATTACCGAAATTCTTATACCATTAGATAGAAACAATCGCGCCGTCTATAATATAATTGTATGCTTCTACGTCGGAAAAATGTATCATTGTAGGTGGAGAACAGGCATTACTAATTAATTATGTGTGGCCTTTAGGAAATTCACGTTCCGTTACGCATAAGGCTAAACAATACGACTTTAGCGAGAACGATTTTCGAAATTACAAAGTGGTTGAAATTGTCTTGTCAATCGGTAGGTAGGTATATTTGGGTGTTTTTGACAATCATTGTCGCTGTATAGCTTTGTATAGACAAAGTGTTCGTAGTGGGACCTAGGCCAGCGTCCCTTAGGACTTATAATATACTAGCTTTTGCCCGCGACTTCCCGATTTCCCGTTCCTGTAGGAATTTCGAGATATTCTCTCTTAATGCTCCCCTACGGAGTGTGGGGAAGCTACGTGCCAAATTTCAGCTTTCTACGACCAGTAGTATCGGCTGTGCGTTGTCTGTCAGTCACTCACTCAGTAACGGAAGAATTTATATTGATACAGAATAAATTTTTAAAGTGTGCGTAGGTGTCCAAATCCGAAACTACGAGGAATATCGAAAAACACTGAAAGAGAAACTGCATCACTTGATTCTTAGAGTAGCTCGTGGCTAGATAATAACAGCCGCACGGGTCGATCTTTAAGGTTAAGCAACGCTTGCCAAGGTTGGTCTGTGGATGGGTGACCATCTTAACATACCGAGTTTCCTCCGTGCCTCGGAAAGCACGTTAAGCCGTTGGTCCCGGCTGTCATTTGTAGATCTTTGGCAGTCGTTACGAATAGTCAGAAGCCAGTAAATCTGACTCCAGTCTTGCCATGAAGTACCGTGTTACCCAGTTAATGGGTTGTGGAGGTCTGGTAGGCAGCCGCTCCTCGTAAAATACTGGTATTCAGCTAAATCCGGCTTGACTGGAAGCCGACTATAGTTGGGAAAAGGCTAGGCAGATGACTGAAAGAGAAACTGCATCACTAGATTCTTGAAAAACCAGTATTCCTGGCAGGAATCGCACCGAACAAAAAAATGTCCTCTGAATTATTACCTACACTATCTGAAAGTATCGCTACTAAGGATAAAACTCTGAGAAGTAATAAGGCATGCAAGACAACAAAACAAAAGGAAAACGCTCATTTTGTAATCTATACTAATATATGAAGCTGAAGAGTTTGTTTGTTTGTTTACTTGAACGCGCTAATCTTAGGAACTACTGGTCCGATTTGAAAAATTCTTTCAATGTTAGATAGCCCGATATCGAGGAAGGCTATAGGCTATATATCATCACACTAAGACCAAAAGAAGCGGAGCAGTAATGAGGATAGTGTAAATAAAATAGTTGTAAATAAAATAATTCACATAATATTAGGAAGCTGTTTTGCTTTGATAAACGATCATTACTAAATAGCCTGTAATCCTGCATGCCATACTACCTACCTATCTCCTTTGTCGTTTACTACGTAGGTATTCGGTATGCGTCACGGAGCCCTGATTAAGCCCTAAACCCTAACGTGATTGACGTAATTTAAGCAAGCATTTGACGTCAAATTACCATTATCTACAAGGTACATGATTCTGTGCGTAAGTCAGGTACAGTTTTTCCTGTAGAGTGCGGTTAAGATGTTTTCTATTGTCTTCGTAAATGATGTAGGTATAATTTTATTGATAGTTTGAAATCTGCCGTTTTTCCTCAACTATTTTGGGGTCAGCTACAAGTCTAACAGAAAACAAGTCTAAGAGAATGGGCAGCTGCCATGCAGCAGCGTTCTCTGTAAAAATCAACACCATACACTGCGATCGCCAGCCGGCCTGCCAAGCGTGGCGATAATGGCAAATCCCCCGTTTTGGGGGAGGTCTATGTCCAGCAGTGGACGTCTTTCGGCTGATATGATGACAAGTCTAACCGAATGCAGGTGAATACCGCAGATACATTTATTTACTAGTTTATTTATTTATTCATTCATTATTATTATAACACCCTTACAGACACATCCAAGGCGATGTTATAACATACACACATGGAACGACCAGTACCTAGATACCTACCAAGTACCTGGGTTTAGGAGGAGGTTAATTGCTCCATGTACAATAGGTATTAACTATTAGTACAGGGCTGCGTCCGTTTTATCTTGCAGCCGAACCTCCAACACAATTGGGAATGATCAATCACTCATGCACAATGCGGAATGATATAAAATATTGAATATTGAGAATTGATCAATCACGCATGCATAACCTGGCCTCCACCAATTTAAATTGAGTATTTATTTGAAAATGTGTGCTTATGATTAAATCTTAGAAAATTCAATCAAACATTTCAATTTGTATATTGTTCAAGAGGCCTCGCGTTGTTACAAGAAATTCAAACATAAACTTACCTACTTCACCAAAGAAACTACGTCTCCAAGTAGTAAGTAGATAGAATAACGTACCTGAAACAACAAAATGCAAACTTTACAAAACAATAACAATCAATAACAATAACTACAATAGTTATTAGGTCTATGGTTTTTAGATATTCCACTGCAATGCAATGTTGAAATTATATAAACCCTACTTACAACAATATAGCTTTGAATTTAAAGGTCACATGAACATAGCGAAAAGTTCTTAGAATTTATTTTACAGTTATTGTACCTAATTAAGTTGTAATAACTGTTAGGTATACATTTACCTACTAACTAAGGTACATGTCTGAGTCAGATTAATTCTGGGTCAAGTACAACCGCAATTTCATTAACTGGGAATTTCTAACGTTTCGGGAACTCCCACTGATGTTCTTATAAAATTAATGGATTTTAAAATTATTATTTGCGCAAACACATTTTGCATTTCTAGGAAAATCACAATATTTACAAAATAATAATTAACTGTACCTAACAAAAAACAAAAAAAAACTTGGCAATAACCATGGAATAACAATTAAAACCTTCATTCCATTTTCAGATTTCAAAAAATAAAATTAGCACATTAAATGACCAGCCAGTCTTTATTTCCAGAAATTTAAAAAAATGTCAACAACATTCGAATACCGGGATCTTACCGCCATTCAAAAAACCAGTTTCGCAATCAAGTCATTGTCCTCGATTGTTTTTTGCTATTTTAATAACATTGCTATGCAAAATACATACTTATTGGAAGTATTCCGCTTAAAGTTGCAACTGCTTCAATCACGATTGGTGAATCATTTCGTACCGAGTTCGTACTCACGAGGATCAAACAATGACTATGAATATTTATATTGTTGTGGAAAACAAGCTAAAGAAAAATAAAACGAGGCAGTATCTTCTTAGTGATTTATTAGTATGTACTACAAACTATAACTGCAGGCTGTATAAACTTTATAAGTTTTCTATACCATTCTTTATAATTGCACGCAATAACAATAAAATAAGTCATTTATTCATGTACAACGGATATTTCGTTGGATTTATAAAAACGGATAAGCCAAAACAAAATACAATTAGTTTTATAAGGGTATAATTTAGACGGTCACCAAAAATAATATTTTTAAGACTCTAAGCCTAGGCACCAAAATGGATCAACGGTCACCAAATTCCATCCAACTCAACTGTGATTGCCATAAAATGTAGGCTTGGGGTTTCAAACTGGATAAAATAGGTTAGGTTAGGTTAGAATTGTGACCAACCGCGCGCGAGCCGAGCGAGCAAGGCGAGCGGTGCCGCGGCAGCGGCCGGCGAGCGCTACTTCTCGAATATTATTTGGTGACCATTTATCTGTTTTGGTAACCGTTTAGAACTTTTTTGGTAGTAAAATAGGTACTTTTTTGGGCGGTGTTTAAACACAAGCCGTTTTATAATACCTACACAATAACCTCCAAGTCTAACATAACCGAAACTAAATGTCCATTAGTCAACTAAATGTCCCAAGAATTGCACTAACACAGTCATAAAATTTAACTGTTCATATACGAGAGAATAATAGTTTACTTTTGCACTCTTTTGCATACTATACATATATTTACCAGAACTAAAGTCATTTCTTAATCTACAACAGATTAATAAGATCAGATAAGCCAGAAAAGTACAGATTTAATTACAGATTTACAATACCTACACGATATCCCCAAAATTACACAAACAGTCTCGTTAATTTCCCAAGAATTGCACTTACTCAGTCGTAAAGTAGAACTGCTAAACGCTCTTTGTAAACAAGCATCGAACGAGCGAAGCACATAATACCATTAATTCAGCCTAATTAGTGGAAACCATACATTACATTGCAAACGGATGATTAAACCGCTTTAGCTAATCCTGCTTTTACACTCTATTTCTCGGCAATTTATGGTAAAACCACGAAATATCTCTTTAAAACCTCGATTTGTTTATTCTTTTTGATTGTAGCTATATGTTTTTATTGGTTTTATGGTCGTAAACTATTATTGTCTGTGGGTTAATTCGCTAGCTATAGTCTATGGCAATAATGGCGGCCTTCAATAATTGAATAGTACACAAGCATGGTATTGACAATTATTGTACTTTTAATAGTCCGAGAGGTCGTAATTCAAAGGTGTTGTGTTTTATGTTGGCAAGTGTCAATGTTTGTACATCTTATTAGCAGAATATCGCATAATTTATTCAGATTATATCGGATTTCACACAATACACCAGGAATACATAGGAATGCAGTGAATAACTGAATGAATCAGGTACCTAGTTGACAAAAAATGTGTGACCATAGAAATCGTTTATTATATTTATGTGTGTGACCCACACACATAATATCGGCGCACAAAGTTTTTTGATCGCATAACAACAATAATAATAGTTGTTAAGCGATCAAAAAATTTTAGGAATAACCTTGAAGTGGGTCTTACACGTACTTACTAACTTAACATTGATGTGAAGAGTCAGCACTTTTATAATGTAGCTAAAGCTAACATAACGTAACACAACGGAATAACACAAGTTAAAAAGTATCGACATCTGTGGTAATAATGTGATAAACAATACAACGTACCTATTTTTTTAGGCATTAGGTATCGACCATAGACACTATTTCTCCCTAATAAGAAAAAAAAACAGCTGTTCCCTGCATGTTATCGAGTTACGCGAGCAAAATTGTAATGAAGAAGTGTTTTTTTATTTGCTTGATGATGAAAAAAAACTTGTATAAATAGCTAGCCTTTTCTGACAGCTCTGCACCATGGCCTATCACATACACAGGAACCCTACATTTTTACGATACAAAAGCTATTCCATGACACTCGGCAATTTTCTCGCTTATATCGGTTCCTACCTAGACTACTTAATTATTGATCCCTTAGTTTTTTTCTTTAAGGAAGGCAATGACATTCTTCATTCGGATCAGTATTTTAATGCATTTGCAGTTTGTACCAGACTTAAAACATATAAGGGTAATTTTTAGGTGAGTTAACAATAATAATCTAATCATGGGTTGATAAGTTTATTGTTGACTAAAACAATAAACCCGCAGCAAAATAATTACCCGCCCTTCTTTTGTTTAGAGTCTAGCCTAGCTACAAGAAAAAATATAATCCGAAAAACGACGCTAAATCATAATAAAGCGCCACATTAATAGTAAAGAACTCCCGCTGTGAGACCGCTAGTAAGTCACGGCTGAGATACAGTTACTGTGTACTGCCAGATACACAAGCTTTATGTAAAAAATATCTAGACTACGGCATTATGAACTACGAGTATGTAGGTCGAATAAAACTGTGGAGACATTTCTGGGAGCAAAATTTTTCGTTTAGGCGCAGTTTTTCTTGCTTTTTCTCATCACCATCATCATCATCATATCAGGAGAAAGATGTCCACTGCTGGACATAGGCCCTTTTGTTTGCCATAATCGCCACGCTCGGCAGGCGGGTTGGCGATCGCAGAGCATAGTGTTCAGTTTTACAGATATGTAACTGGCGAGTCCCATAGTCGCCTCTTATGACACCCACGGGAAGTGATGGGATGGTATTATTCTATACGAAAGATACCTTGGTCTCTAAAAAAGTTAGTTGACACCTTCGAGAGTTCAGAGGGAAAGAGAGATTGATTTTCCACTTTGTATAGAAAACTCAAAATTGGTGTTTCTTTCCCTTAGAACGTTTTTTCGAAATAGTTCTTAAGTATCTTTCCAAAACTAAGGCCTTGAAAGTTTTTATAAAACACCGTCAGGAATAAACGCTCTTAACGAGAATCATGCAAGACCATAATACATTACGTGTGTCTATTTTCGGTTTCTATTTAATAAAGTAAGTAGATCGCACAAAAAAACACATACATTAAAAAAAACATAATAGGCCTGTCTACTACAAAGGTTTGAATAAAAAAACAAAATCGAATCACTGTGTGGCCATGAAAAAAACAAACGGCCTTGAACTGGCGGCATTCCAAATTGAATATCGCAACTTAGTATTGAACTGTTTGAATGCGAATTTACGCGTTATATGTTAAATAGTAGACCCTCTATGGGCACTCTACAAAGAGTTTATTATAAATACAGTTACCTTTATAACTATAACATAATCATTGAACGTTACCGTACATTTCCGGTAACACTAATTATGTTTTTAGCTTTTACTCCCTTCTTGCTAAATTTTATCTCAATTGTTAAGTGCCTGTTTCTAGCGGATTGTTCTAATTTTAGCGTAACCAGACCCTATGCCAGAGAACGTGCTTGTTCTTAAGTAAAAAATTGGGAGTCTTTCAACGCGACAATGTTCAAAGTTTTCTGGTTACGATTAAACCCAAGTGTCCTGAGCTCTATTTACTTTTGCCCTTTTCTGTTTTATTTTGGTAAGTGAGTGCGTTCCTTCAAATGGAATGTTCTACAGCTATTTTGACCTTGACTATTTGGGAATTAAATTAGGTTTATTTTGAATACATAAATTATGTTATCTATGTTTTACCTAAATAAAATTAATTAGTCATATTAATATACAGGTTCCCGTATGAATATAGGCGACAAAAGCCCCCGGCTTGCTCATTAAACAGCGGACGACGTGTCATAATTTTAATCCTGTAACTTGATCAATTACACTATCTTATGGACACCTGTGAACTTTAAATCTATCTTTTTGAAGCCGCGTATGGGCTCATGCTGTGTTCATAATAATATCTGCTTGGAATTATGGAGAGGCGCCCCCTTACTTAACTCATACTTAATTTAATAATATAAGATGGGATCTTAGACAATAAAGCAACAGGATTGAACATGGAACTTCTTGAGCTGTAGACAAAGTGATTCTAGAAATACTAATAAGGTTGGGATTGACTTTTTTTTTAATTACTAACAATAGTTATAAGCAAAATTCTGTTACTAACAACCTTGCCTATATATGGACTTTTTTGTGAAATAAACTATTTTTATTTTTATTTATTATTGACTGCATCAATGCGGTGGTAGCGCATGTCAATTTGAGTTTCAATTCTCGTATTTTTTTTACGGAGCGTTCGCATCGCAATCGCAAAATCACATCTAACTTTCGTACATTTGTACAAGTTTTTGACATTGACTGTCGCTGAGAGGGTTTTGCGTCTGGAATTTAAGCGCTTTTTTGTCCTTGCTCCTGAAGCTCTTGACGCAGATTAGTGGTGCATTAAAAGAGCCTTTGTGACTGAAGACACAATCACCTCAAAAGTGACGAAGAAATTTCACTTAATCGTACCAAAATGGTAGTTTACGTAATATATCCGATACAGCATGACCGATTCTCGTATTAGGCACTTTAACCTACAGTAGAGGCGAAACCAACTACTATGAGCAGAAATCTGTCACACACACCAATGACGTGCATTCCAGTAAAGTGATTTCAGTTTTATCAAAATCCTTATAAAATATGTAACGTTCGGATCCTCTGAGCAAATTGAATCGCCTTAGCACTATTTACGGAGTCATTTATTCGGACCTTACGAAAAGTAATCCTAGTTTGTGTCGGTATCGGGATTTTCGTATTTCCATAAGCAGTATTTTTTCCGTTCGCACCGGATTCTGATATATCTACCTCGGTCCTCGCTTCTCCCCCGAAATTGTGATGGGTATTTCAATGATAGAAATTGTAGCTGTATTTTTCAAACCTATATCGTGAAATTAAAGGAAAACATGGCATGAATCTGTTTTATTAATCTAGCTACCTTTTCCTGGTAAGGTAACGTAATGTTATACTAATAGGAGGTTGGTGGGACTCGGGTCGCCCACTCGGCCCCCGACCGCCTATCGCAACATGGTACTATTCAAACAGAGAAGATACTATTACTATATTATCTTTAGTTTTGATTAATTAGTGAACTATCGTTTAAATTACTCGGCATAGAGTCGGTTATTGAATTGAGTATTTGAATTTAAGAACATGTTGAACCTTACTTAACCGATCCACTGTCCGCACACGTCACTATTGTGTGCTGTTTGCGGACAGTGGACCTGTTAAAACAATCAGCACGACTGCATGTGGTTCACGGACTGTGCCAAAGTTTCACAGGTTGTCAGGCAAAAGTAGAGTTTGACAATTAATACTAAACTTGAAATTCTTAATTCAGAAATATCTACGGTCATAGCAATGTAAAGCATCAGTCCATGCAAGACATATATTTCACCTAAATGTTAAGCTTTAAAGTAGGTAGGTACCGTAGTCATTTAAACAAGTAGCGGTCTGAAAACGTGATGCTTCATAGACACAAGAGTGTAACACTCCACCCAATTTATTTCACAGTCAATCACAAGAAAATATAACTTCAAAACTGGTACAACCGTACGAATGCATTTACTTTATATACTTCATCGTTCCATACGATACCCTTGAGAAATAGTGAGAAATGTTGCCACAGTATGGGACTCTGATATCTGCACCGAGATGCTTAATAAATCAAATGCAGTGAGAGTTATCGGGCGTCCGCATCGATACATAGTATGAATTTATTGCGCCAACTTGCTTTACTCTTCGAGTAAAAGAAAACTGGTAAATTAAGAGTTATTCTGATGGTCCTTCAGTATTTATGTATCTGGAAATAAATTGCTCAAAGACATCTTTATGGAGAATAAAATGTAAATACGAATTGCTGGTGTTTAATCAAAAATAACGAAGTTAAGGAAAGGCGAATTCTTTCATATTTTATACGGTTTGGTCTTATTTTATGAACATTTTAAATTAAAAAAAGAAAGAGAATGCCAATTATTATAAAAAGGCTTCCTGTTACATTTTTAACCATTCAAAATTAGAACCCCGATTATTTACGATCTTTATTCAAAACCATGAATACAAGTCCTTCAGTCGGATTATTTACGAAAGTGTGTTGCTATATTTTAACGCCAGTCTTTTTCTTTTAATCAAAAAAATAAATTACCGACGAGTTTTCATAACTCCATGCAATAAATAGTGTAAATACAAAGGAATGATCTGGTTTGACGTCATCATGGTTGTGTCGCGGTTGTTCGCACAAAATGTGGAGCGACCGCGACGCACTCCTTCAAATGACGAGGGTCGTCATAGCTTTCATTCCGTGCCGCCGCGGTACGACCGTGGTAGGGTTGCCAGCTTTCATAATGACGTGACGTTATGAATGAAATGTTGCAAGGAAATTGCCTGGTGTAATGATGACGGGTGACAGCGCGTTTATCTATTTGATGGGCATCTATAAGCTAGATTTTAGAGTCAATTCTATTGAGTTTGATTTGATATCAATTACTAATTTAAATAAATATGTTACAGTTACATAAAATTTCTGAAAAAATGTCCCCGATTAAGCAAGTTTTTCTCTGAAGAAGGATTTCTTCACTATAGTTATACTTTTTGGAATAATTTTTATAATCATTTTCGCTACACGCAAAAATTTTAAACCTCATCAACCAGACATAAAAATAAACACGTCCCCATCACCCAACTATAAGAAATCGTGTCATACAAACACCGAACTCAAACGACACACGAACGAAATGGAACATTTCATGCTTCAACAGTTTTCCCAGCCCTAGAGCGCCGGCTGGTCTTTGGTTACGTAATCGTCAGGCCTGCGGGCCATTGGGACTCTTAACTTCAACTTGACATGGCCTATTTCTGGAGAATTTGACATCTTTGCCACTTCCAACTGTGCCTCTTTGTAGGAGTAGCGCAGAAGCGTTTGGAGTGTATAACTTTGCTAAGATTATTTTAAGAGCAGGTTCCTTATCTTGAGTCTCTTCAGGGTGAGTTCAGTTCTCACAATATTATTGTGTTCAATCATTTTATACTTAAACAGTAAATGGGACTTAAATAATACTGGAAAAAAGTTGGTTACTTCCTATTGAGACCACTTTGAGTAATTTTTCGAGGAAGTATACCAAAGTAGGTATGTACAGACGCCAGCACATCAAACTACAACAATCTGTCAAATTTCTTAAGTAGATATCCAACTTTATGACTAAAGCATTAGGTTTAAGGTTGATTGGAAAAATTTGTCAGTTTCGTGCAGCTTTTTGTTCTGGCGTCTGTACCTGCCAATTTATTTTAATGTAGAAAAAAATAGAGTTTAGAACTTATTTTTAATAGGAGCTTGACTCAATTATTTTGAGTTCTTAATCAGATAATTGCACTAACTTCAAACTTTGGTTCAAACTACTTAGAAATAACAGATAAAATTTAACCTCTTAACTTATCCAATAACAAATTCATAACTAAGTTGTTATTTAGTCATAGACTCAAAGTTTGTGTGTTAACTGATAAGTAATAACTGCTAAGCCAACGGATAAGCAAAGTAATTTCATTTAATTATGATTGTCTTTGTTCGTGGCTAAATATAAAATAACGCAGGAAAAAATTGGGAATAGTTTAAAATAAGATTAAATAAGATGAATAAGGCCTTTCAAAATAAATAGTTCGTATGAAATGGAAGCTTGCAAAGAGCTACATTTTTAAAACATTTATTTTTATTAGATACGCGGCCACGTAGGATAGGTAAAATTCAAATATATACACATTAAACCACAACAAAAGCACGATACTTTAATACCATCTTAATTTGGGACGAATCTGTGCGTTAGGCCCTTCGTCCCATGAGCTCTGTCAAAAGCCTTTATTCCAATTCGAATGTCACCGCTTCATAATTTATGGGCCAAAGGCTTAGTGCTTGTTTATGGTATGAGTTATTGTCATATGGAATGCATTAGGTTGGTAATACTGCGTCCCGTGTTTGTCTGATGTTGGTATTGAATTTAGAGAGCTCAACGAATTTTATTGGTGCAGTCTACAGAGGTTTTGTTACGCATTTTGACTGAATGGATTAATTAGGTTTATTATTTAGGTTGAGTATTGTGTGTTAGTTAAAAGATAAGGTAACGTTTTTATCCGGGTAATCGCAATTGATTTGGATAAAAGGACGATCAGTTTCATTATCAGTTCAATATTGGAAAAAGTTATTTCAAAATACGAAATCTAGATCAGATTTTTAAGAATGGCTCACTCAAAATGTATTGATGTGCATTTGAATGCCTAGCCGATAGATATTCTTACTGGCATTTGGAAAAATGAAATATAAAAAAAAAACATCTCAGATTTTTTCATAGGACATTTTTTCATAGAGCAGAGCTGTTGTGATCCTTCATAAATATACGGGTCACGGGGTTCGAAAGGGTGTTTACTGACACTTCCTCATACCTTTGCCACATCAAACGATAGAAAAGCAAAATAAGAGTTTATTATGAAAATAAACTGACACGGTGACCTATATTGTATTGAAAACTCTTTGCTATTTGTTTAGCCTTGAGTCAGTTAAAATGACCTTACGATTGCTATCTGCATTATTTTCTTTTTTTTTTTTTATGCTCCAGGATATTATGTTATGTAGGTATATTTTTCACGCAGTAGGTACTGCTTACACGACTCAGGAAGGCCTTTGACATAGGTACCAATAGTCGAGATTTTTTTTGAATAGGTTCTATTATTTATCTTTGATCTATAAACACACTTCCACCTTAACTACCTCATTAAAGATTTAATGAAAAAAGGTTTGGTAGATAAGTAGTAGTAGAATTTAATTCCTGATTTTGTTTTATGACAATTTTATGAATGTTAACTTACAGACAAATTGTTTTCTGAGTGGGTACTCAGATAACTTACCTATTAAATAACTATTAAAACCACCCACTTAGAAAACATATCTAGGGACTGATTAAATTTAAAAAAAGTTTGTAGAAAAACTATTACAAGTAACTATAAAACACTATCACACTTCTACTAAAACGATGAATGACTCCGATAATACCACTATTACTCAGTTATTGCAGCTCACTAGTGAGAAGTCTCGAGTGAAACAAGAAATGCGTAATAAAACGTATTCGATTACGAGAATCGGTAGCGTGTCGAGAATGTCAACCGATAACGTAGGTGCTGTTAAACTTTTAATGGTGTTACAAGTATTGAAGGGTTACACAAATATTTTCTAAGAACGATCTGAAGAAATCTCTTCGTCGTATAATTGTAATGCAGAAGAGAATGTTTTTTTTTTGTAAGGACAACTTATTTTTAATCAATTTATATGTGTAACTTCTAGTACTGAAATGGTATTTAAAACCGGCCAAGTGCGAGTCGGACTCGCACACTAAGGGTTCCGTATCTTCTTCTTCTTCTGCCTAGCCTTTTCCCATCTATTTTGGGGTCGGCTTCTAGTCAAAGCGGATTCAGCTGAATACCAGTGTTTTACGTGGAGCGGCTGCCTACCAGACCTCCACAACCCATTAACTGGGTAACACGGTACACCTTGGCAAGACTGGAGTCAGATTTACTGGCTTCTGACAATCCGTAACGACTGTCAAAGATCTACTAATGACAGCCGGGACCAACAGCTTAACGTGCTTTCCGAGGCACGGAGGAAACTCGTTATGTTAAGATGGTCACCCATCCTCAGACCAACCTTGGCAAGCGTTGCTTAACCTTAAAGATCGACCCGTGCGGCTGATTTTATTTAGCCACGAGTTCCTCTATTATCATTAGTCTAATCTAAATAAATGTCTTTATTTAGATTTTATTTCATATAGATACATCGACAATAAGGCCAAAGGAACTTTCCACCGGGAAAAAAATATTCTAAATCCTGGTCATGGCGTAGCTAACCACGTGCCTAGTTTCATCCAAATACAATTTGACGACACGTTTCGCGCAGCGATTGACTGCTGCGCTGCGTGTCGCGGGTTCGATCCCCGCACGGAACAAATATTTGAATGGCCTACAGATAGTTGTTCTGGGTCTGGCTGTATGTGAATTTATATGTCTATAAACGCACCCAAAGTACAGGAAATCCTCCTAGTGTGGGGCAACGTTTAAAAAAAAATAACAGACATATATACATTCCGCCACGGCTGTAATAATATATATCGTCAAAATATTCAAAGGTCAGGAAATCTACGCATTAAAACTACCCGCCGACCTGTTGTAAACTTGTAATGTCCCCAAGACAGTTAGCATTATGATAGGCGATTATTATTTCTGCATATGGAAACAGTTAAGTATTATGATTTCTAGTTCGAGTAGGTGCTATATGCTTTTATGGAAACTTGTGCGAAATGCCTTTATGGAATGTTTTGTTCAATGGATTTTGCACTGTCTTTATCATAATTTACCAAATCTATTTATTTATCAAAAAACCCTCACACAATAAATATTAACCATGTCTTTGAAAATTTAAGTAAATTGAATTAGGTACGCATTTGATTATTCAAATTAAATGACTTCAGTTTGACTAGTTAACAAGTTCTCAACTTCAATTTCTCAATTCAGAATCCGGGTGTTATAAACTTGAACCCGAATTCTAAAAAATTGAATTCTTGAATCATTACTTGGGAAATTGAATTCTTAAATCATTAGTTAACAAACTACTTGGTTACAATTAGCATCACCCAGGATTTCACCACTAGCAGCACTGTATTTGAGAGATGAGAGGGACTTTTTTTACGATGTATACGTGCCCTAACACTGCGCTTGTTTTCACACGCAACAGAATTATAATACGCAAAATAATTTATCACTACAATATTCTAGGCATATATCTTGTATCAATAGGCAATCATTTGTAAGCAAAATAATCCTCCACAACAGTACCCTTATTACAAATCAGGTACACATTCATAAAGCTGGTTCTACAACGTCTGATTAATCCGCGATAAGGCGTGAACACGTTCAATTTCCAATAATTCCTAGATGATATTACCCTGATATTATTATCTAGTATTATCATCTAGGAGAAATGATACCGGGTCCAACGCCCACGCACTTGCGACAGAGCGAGTTTATCAATATAAATTCAGTGCGACTGTCGTGTTTGTAATTAAAACGACGGAACTGAGGCTAACTAAGGCTTTGGTTAGGGTGAGGAGCATGAGCGATTGCTGAAGCGGGCGCGATGCACAAAGCATTAAATAACCTACAACCTGAGGTCTTGAAGTCAAGGATGAGTAGGTTGCTTTTAGCCAAGCATGCTCCACCGTAGACCACATCATCGCTTTCCATAAGATGAGATTGTTGTTTGTGTCTATATTGACGTGACAATGGCGAAGGCCTAACACAACGTTACGAAACGGCCTTGCTACAAGCCATCGTCTTTTGTTTCACCCTGAGGAAAACACCAAGAGAACCAAGGTTACCGAAGCCCGAAGGATCACCAAACTAAAGTGGCAGTGGGCAGGGTACATAGCTCACAGAGCAGATGGTTGATAGGGCCGAAAAGTTTTAGAGCGGCGACCGCGTACCGGAAGACGCAACGTTGGAAGCCCTCCCACAAGGTGGACCGATGACCTGGTGAAGGTCGCGGGTAGCCGATGGATGCGAGACGCGCAGGACCGGTCGTTGTGGCGATACTTGGGGGAGACCTATATCCAGTAGTGGACGTCTTTTGGCTGAAATGATGATGAGAATGAGGAAACACACGTCTAGCCTCTACCGCCCGCTGCAACAACTCGCGATGCACTGTGGCCACATAATCGCGTCCGCACCCGCCCTAGCCACAGCGCGTTCACTCTAGACAAGCTACAGCGATAGCGTGGCGAAGGCAATAGGGAATATGCATGACACAGATATAAACAAACAAACGAGATTTTAAACAAATATATTGATCCTTGTCGCGAAAACGCTGTTTTCTATGGCAGCTGTATACTTGTCACGGACTTTGACGTCAAAGTTCACATCGAAGTCCAATGCGAATCTTTGAAGCTTTATAACTTCATCGCCGATGAAGGTATTTGAAATATAATTTCATGATTGTTTACTAGAGCTAATATGCAAATAAAAAAAATCGCATGCATATTTCCTATTTTCAAAACGTCAAAATGTATGGAATTTATTAAAGCTGTTCAAATGACACGTGATCAACACTTAAATTTCGTCACTAGCTGGCCCGGGCAACTTCGTCCGCGTCACATTTTTCATTATTTTCCGCTCCTGTTGGTCGTAGCGTGATGTTGTATGACCTTCCTTGATACATGGACTATCCAACAATTTTTGAATTGGAACCAGTAGTTTCTGGTATTAGCGCGTTCAACCAAACAAACCAACTCTTCAGCTGTATAATATTAGCAATTCGACAGTGGCATTCACTAAAAAGCTTTATATAGAGCAGCATCTATTCACCGCACGTTTACTCTGGACAACGTCTATCACGAGACTTAATTAAATGTTACTTTTAGAATGTCAAGAAAATAAAAACATAACGTCATCATTTTTAATCAGATCAGTCGGGCAAATATTTGTGTTTAGTGTATACTCGTGCGAAATGAATCATTGTTTTCACAGTTTTCAGACGTTCCGCATCGTACTTAACTTTTTATGTTTTCCGACATTTTGAGCTGTTTACGTACACGGACATAGCATTATGTTATCGCATGATAAGGACGTGTGAGTAAAAATAGATTCATATTAGTTTTGATAGTAATAATCACCCCATCCGTCATCCCACCAGAGATCAAAAGTCAATTGAAGGAATTCGTTGCCGTGGGTACTATGGTTGCCCTATTAAGAAACTACTCACTAATTAGATCAAATTAACGTATGAGTTGTCACAGGTACTAAACCTTGGGGTTGATGACCTTAGATACGACCTTTGAGGTCGTACTACCGATTTTAGTCCGGAGCTGGAAATGTCCAACAAAAGACTACCACCTGTTTGCCGATGGAAAAACGATTTAAGACTGACTCAACCAAAATAATAAATGAACCTAAATCAGAAGAATTTCGCGTGTTTATTTATTTATTTATTATATACTTTATTGTACACCTCATAACAAGCACAGTAAAAACGCTTATAAAACTAGTGTACAATGGGCGGTCTTATCGCACAGGGCAATCTCTTACAGACAACCTTTGGATGGACTGAACTAAAGAAGCTAGATTTAGGGCGGTCAGTGTACAAACATCATAAATAATATTAATAGAGAGACATACATAATAATATAAAACAAATACATACAATATTAAGTAATATACTAATAAATATCAAATATATAACAGGGAAAGGAGACAAAACGTTATAGTGAGAGGTAATGTTCCTTCACCAATTTTTTAAACGTTGGTAGCGTTTGAGCGCGCCTCACATCTATTGGTAATGCATTCCACAAACGAGCTGCTTGAATAGTGAAAGATTTGTCAAAGAAGGATGTGGAATGCATACGAATACTTAATTTAAGATTTTCCGATGATCTCAAAGACCTAGAATGCGTGTCACAGAGAAACTGAAATCGTTCTTTAAGATAAAAAGGAGTATAAGGATTAAAGAGCACATTATAGAGCAAAGAAAGTATGTGGGCATTCCGGCGAAGGCGAATAGGAAGCCATTTGAGCTTGGTACGAAAATCAGAAACGTGGTCATACTTGCGCAAGCCAAATATGAACCTGATGCAGAGATTTTGAAGTCGCTCAAGCTTGTCCAATTGGACTTGGGTGAGATCAAGATAGCTGGCGTCAGCATAGTCCAAGATTGGGAGAAGAAGAGATTGTGCTAAGGCAATTTTAGTGGTGATGGGAAGAAAATTACGAAGGCGTCTCAGAGAGCCCGCCGAAGCGAACAGTTTACGACTGACCTCCTGCAGTTGTTTAGTCCAGGAAAGAGTGCTGTCGATATAAATCCCCAAGTTCTTCACAGTGTGAGTTATAGGAATAGTAGTGTTATTGAAAGAAACCTGGGGAAGTGTCGACCAATCAATCCTTGAAACGGTTCGGGAACTACCAACAATAATCATTTGCGTCTTTGCTGGATTGATTTTCAGCCCAAACTCAGTGCTCCATTCACCTATTCGAGCCAGGTCTGTATTAATCGTCTCAATCGCAGTAGATAGCTCTCCTAGAGGGGCTTGGGTGTAAATTTGTAGATCATCAGCATACAGGTGGTAGAAAGAAGATAGTCGTTGAGTGATAGCATTAATAAAAAGTGCGAAAAGTAGAGGAGATAACACGCCACCCTGTGGCACACCGGCAGAGGTGTTACACCAAGAAGAGAAAGATTCTTCAATGCAAATACGCTGCCGGCGACCAAACAGGTAACTACGAAACCAGTCAATTACCGAAGGAGATATGTTAAAAGAGCACAGTATTCCAAGCAAAATGTCGAAGTCAACCAAATTAAAAGCATTGCTAAAGTCAAGCAGAGCGAGTGCCGTTAACTTCCCCATTTCCATGCCTGACCTGATATCATCCGTAATATGCACAAGTGCTGAGGTAGTACTGTGTCCATGTCGGAAACCAGATTGGAAGGGATTCAGCAGATTGTGCTTGGAAAGGAATGAGCTAAGCTGCTGATGGACGAGTTTTTCAAGGACTTTGGATAGGAATGGGAGAATGGAAATGGGACGATAGTCAGAGAAAGAATCAGGATGTGATTTTTTAGGTAAAGGGATAACCTGGGCATGTTTCCAGGCTTGTGGGAAGACCCTACTGGAAACAGAGAAGTTGAGGATATAAAGGATGACCGGAAGAATATCATCAAGGATGGGAATGATCATCTTACGGCTGACACAGTCACTACCCACAGCGTTGGATGTAATCGATACAATACTCTTTTTAACATCACTAGCAGTGAATTGACTTATGACAAAAGGAGAATAATCAGGTATCGGAAGGTTTGAAAGATGACTTAGTGTTGCAGCTTTGGTGGCCCTATCCAGTACGGGCGAAGTAGAAAAATGACTATTAAGCAAGTTGAAGTCTAAGTCTTTAGGAATCCTTTCACGAGATTTCTTTCCGATACCTAAGGATTTGAGAAAATTCCAGACCTTAGCTGGATCACCATTTTGAACAGAACTATGGACATGTTGGCGGTTTGCGTTCCTACACACCTTGTTGCAGTGGTTTCTAATTGAGACATATTTTCCCTTATTGATGTCGTTAGGCCGAATTTTAAACTTAAACTTAGCGGCTGCTTTTTTACTTAGTAAAAGTTTTATTTCATCAGTCAGCCATGGCGCTGGAAGATGTTTCACTCTCACAGCTCGAATAGGTGCATGTGTGTCGTACAGCTGAATCAAGGTAGAGGTCAAGATTTCAACTTGTTCGTCGACGGACGACGATGTGACAAGAGGCGTCCAGTCAATGCTGCTGGCGTCCTCCCGAAGACGATCAACATACATTCCATCAAAATTGCGAAGCATAAGAGTTTTGGACTTGTGCTTAGGTGGACGAATTTTATAAGAGGTGAAAATTAGGTCGTGATAGGAAAAGGCGTCAGCTGAACATTGACCATGTTTAGCTACGTGATCGAGAGATGAGACAAACATAAGATCGAGAAGTGAGGGAGCAGAATTAGGAAAATGGTGAGTGGCACCAAGATCGAGGATAGAGAGATTGGTGGATTCCACAATACGGCGAAGAGAAGTGGAGCGGGAGTCATTTTTAAGGAGACATGTATTAAAGTCGCCCATTATGATGCTATGACTGTAAGAGGGAATTAAGGCTTCTAAAATGAGTTCAAAAGAAGATAAGAAATTAATCCGAAGAGAAGGGCAGTAGTAGACCCCAAGAAGAATCTTAGAGTGATGAAGTTCAACTTCCACGAAAAGATGTTCGCCGGCGTTCGGTGGGGGCGGCTGAGCGGACATGTTAACAACAGAAAATGGAATGTAATTACGAAGGTAAATGGCCACTCCACCACCACCACCGATCCCGCGATCATTCCTAATGAGTTGAAAATCTGGAAGAGAGTAAGAGGAAGACGGAAGACAAGGTTTTAACCACGATTCAGAAACAAGAATCGCATGAATATTCTTACAGTCAAAATTGGCCAGCATATCAGCGAAATGAGCCGGAATACTCTGGGCATTTATGTGGACTACATTAAAGTTCTGGGAGACATCGGAAAATACAGAGACAAGCGTGTCGGCTAAGGAAGGAACACTTACGAAGCTTTCATCATTACTGTTCAAAGAAAATAAAGTATCACTATCACTGCTACAGCCAGGGCTGTGCATATATATATATATATATAAATATAATAAAAACAATAAAACGTACAAATAAACAAAAATATTAAGGTCCACCTGCCAGTTGTGCTTTACAAAAAAGGAAACAAAAAAAAAAATCAAAAATTAGATTTTGTAGTCCAGGTATAAAACAATGAACAAGGTTACATACAAAAAAAAAAGAAAAAGTAAAACAAAAAAATAAATAAATTAAAAAGTAGGATCGTGTAACGAAGCTGTGTTTAAAATAGAAAGTACCGCGGTACGGAACGCAAACAATAAGTGACAGATAGCGACATTGACATTTGACATTGATGTGAGGAAGAACAACAAAAAAATAAATAAAATAAACGGTACACAAAAACAAAGAACGGGAAGTTAATTAAGACTAGTTGCGGAGCATTAAAATTTTCTATATTATGCTGAACTACCTACTGAGTGCAAACAAAACCTACCTACCACCTGGACTACTTAAATAAAAGATAAACAAATCAAAACAAAGAAGATCACTTTCTGGCTACAGCAAGCTTGGTTTTAGCTGCAGCGGCCTTTCCCACTGCGACAGGTTGAATGACGCCAGTCTCCGGTTGTCCTGAGGGCTGCTCCGGCTGCTGCGCGATGTTATTCAGCTCGGCAAATGAAGTGACTCGATGCCGGGATCCTTTTGAATCGAGGACGAAAATGGTGCCTTCTGAAGTCCAGCATTGGGTCACACCAAATCTGTCCCGCGCTGCCATGAAGACATTGTGCCTGGCTTTAGTTAGGAACTCTGAAACAGTGATCCCAGACCCCTTCAGCTTAGTTTTGCTGAACCAGAGTTTATCCCGGAGAGCCACATCGTGCAGCTTAAATAGGATTGGTCGGGGTTTGTGAGATGTGCTGCGCCCCATCCTGTGACACCGCTTGATGTCAGATGCAACCAAGTCCAAATTCAGACGCTGCTTGACAATTTGAGCCACCACCTGTGCAGTCTCCTCGTTTGACTCCTCCGACACTCCGTGCAACAGTAGAATTTTCCGCCTCACACGCATCTCCATGTTATCGAGGCTTTGTGCTAGGATGCCTACTTGTTGCTGGAGAGTACTGAGCGCCTGTACAATAAAAGTCCGGAACGATGTAAACTCCGCTGCCAAACCTGTGGTGGTAATTGTTGTGGTGCATGGACTTTTCTGCAACTCTTTCTCAAATTCCGACATCCTTTGAGTGAACATGTTGCTCATATCCATGATGGTGCGGTTAATTGCTTCCATTGTGTGGTGTTGTTATAATTAATATTAAGTATCTGATTAGGAGCTGAAAACACTTCACTGGCAGGTAGAGATAACTAACTAATAGTTTGAATCATTTCTGTATGTAACTGATTATAATTACTATTTTTAATTAAATTTATAATTGAGAGTTTAAAAATTCATGCTGTTAAGAAAATAAGTAGAACATAAGACCAAAACGGCTGTAAAGAATCGCAGAGATAAAACATTAATCGCAGTCACCAGTCGGTTGCTGACTTGCACGTAAACCGTTCCGCTGAAGGCAGCAAGCGTTCTAAGTACACTATTAAACGTTAACAAAACCGCATTCAGCCATGTTACGAGTGAAAAGGAAGAATCCACTAGCCGACTCTTATTTGTTTCCATCCTTAATTACATCACACAATTAATGGTACGTCATTTGCAATGGCCAAGTGGAAGCTCAGCTTTTATTATAAAAAAGTTAATTTCCTTAATTTGGCCTCTTCCCTTTCGTCGGTCTTATTCTTTAGATTCATATAATGAGAAAAGTCCTGCTTATTCACATTTAGGCATTCTCTTTTACTTATATTTTCTTAAGCGGAATTCGGAGTAAAAATCTTTGTTATTTTGACGGCCAACGGTTTTTTAGAGGTCCGTCGTTAGCTCATTGGAATACATTAAATAAATGAGAACTTTTTTTTGGCTAACTAGTATTTGAGTGTTTTAATTGGGTAATTTAAATACAGATTGCTGTGATTAGACCGAACCTAAGTGGCTTAGTTTCGTCCATTAGAACACATTATTTTAGGATTACATTATCTTTGGGCACGGCTGGTGTCTTTTCAATGTGCCTGAATTTCGTAGTTGATCATGAATAATTTATGATATCCCTTTAATTTTACTATCCCCACATATTCTGAGTATGGAATGAATAAGATTAGGCCTGAAAACATAATTCTTTGGCGTCTTATCTTGGCCCACCCTCCGCGTACATAACACACATGATTGATACACTTTCCCCGTACTAAGCATAATATACTATTAATATGTTAATCATATTGTTACCTCACCCCTCCCGCACATGTACTTAATAGGGGCATAATTAGTAATCATGAAATATTCATAAAACATAAGCTTGTATGCCGTAGAACTGTTTGCTTGATTGTCGCCGTGAGGTTCGCGACCTGTTTGTTATACAACCCTTCGTGCTATGCCGCTATGCCCTCTAGCAGTAATTTACAGGACAGGCAGAGACAATTTTTGTTTTGAAAAAGGAACGTTTCACTTTTAACGAGGGAAATAATTAGGGATATTCTTTTTAATTTTCGCCCATCGATCGATTCGTACAGTTTACTGAAAGACACGTCTAGACAGTATGAGCTCTTAAAGTTTTTCAACAGTTAGATATTTTGAACTGTACTATAAATATTGCTGTTTGACATATTTTTATGCAAAAGCTTTTAAACATTTATTTTGAATCTTAATGAAAAAAAAAATATTAACAAATCGTTTTTCTAAATAAATAATCTACCCTCTACTTTCCCTCAGCGAGCGGAGTTTAGTATGTAAGCTTGTAGCCTCGGCTGGGGGCCTTAAATTCATTTGAGGCCCACACAGGCAAGTCCGGTTTAGTAGTTGACAACCCTCTAAGGTTGAAACTGCGAGTGGCCATCAACAAAAAAAAATAAAAAAAAACCCTCTACTTTTGAAATAAAGTTCCATAGCTTAGCTTAATACCCTTCATTTTCTAAAAGCGTCTGCGGTATCGTTCCTAATACACGATCAGTAAAGATCCGTTGATCTACACTAAACTAGGAATATTCCACGTATCCAACCTTGTTCATAACTTATCGTGAAAGAATTTCTGTACTAAATAGAGTAATCACCACAACACAGGCAATCTTCGTAAGCCAAGCATAATAAAAAGCGTGATATCATAAATATGACATCAGGCTCCCTTCATAATATGCGAGCCGAAACACAGCAATCATTTGTGAGGCAAATTACGAGACTTCTAACCGTCTAATGTTGTTAAGATTAGGTATACTTATACGTTGATAGTATATGTGTGTGTTCATATTTTTCTTTTAACGTTCGAGGGGAAAAATGGTTGACTTTCTCTGGATTTTCCGGAAAAATGTTATTTAGGGAATCTGGACGGATTTGAGTGGCTGAAATAGTTTATTAAAGTGCATTGCGGTCAGTTTTAGAAATGGTGTGTCAAAGACAATAGCTATTGTCTAAGTTCTTTCCTCTGAATGAAATTGAAAGTTGGAGGTATGTAGTTATTTTTAAATTATATATTAGAGAAGATTTTCTTCCGTTGACATAGCGAGCAAGTCGACTAGACCGGAGGAAGTTTCGTTACAAAGACGGCAAATTTATATGTATTTAAAACTTGAAAAATTCATTATCATTCATTCATTTATAATATAATTAACTAAAGAAATTGTAAATTGCATAAAATCATTGTAAAAGAATAACCATTTTCATATTAGCAGGAAACAAAAATGAATGCTCGATTCCTTAAAAAACAGTAAAAGTAAGTGTATCCAATTAGCAGTTGGATCAAACAACTTGTAACTAAAAAATAAACACTAATATCTACAAAAACACATAAATAACAGTTTGTATAAATGTCACATCCAAACATGGCCACGCTACCACGAGAAGCTAATTACGGACTAATTACAAACAGAATAGAAAATCATAATCATTAATATTTATGTGTCACTAAAGTTTTATTTACTGTTTGTTTTAACGAAACGATATGTAGGTACTTCTTACTTAGAAGTACCTACATATCGTTTCGTTAAAACTTTACTACTTGTAAATATTTGTATAATTAACTGATTTTCAGGAAAAATGTACCTATAACGATTTAGCCGTGAAAACGTTACCTACAAACAAACATAATAACTTTCGTATTTATAATAAACTAAGCTGTTGCCCACGACTTCGTACGCGTATATCTCGTTTTTCGCCGTTGGATTGTAAAATATCGCGTGAAACTATAAACATTTCTTTATAAGACACGGATTGAAAACTATTGAATTCGGATGGGGTTTAATGTAAACAAAACGTTTGTTTCATAACATGTCAAGAAATTATAATGTAATAGAGATCAGTAACTTGAGCTTAGTTTTCAGTGTTTGGTCAAAAAATTAAATCTCTAGCTTTTTATTTATTTATTTTTCATTCAGCTAAGACGAAAGTACCCACGTAATGAGTGGACAGAGCCAATTGCGAACAAATTACTTACGACACCCCACAAGATGGCCGCTACCATCGACAATAAATTACACGCCTATATTTCAGTGGGACTTTCAAAAGTAGGTAACTAAGTTGGATTGGACGTGGAAAGACGTAACTATTGTTAGGCTGACTTAATATAGAAAGATAAAGCATGCGGCCGCCGATTGTATACTTTTTAGTTTTAGATTTTTTACACAAAAATAAATAAGTAGGTAATTGCTGTCAAATCTGTGACAGTAAATACCTACTCTTATTATGCATAAGTACAAATTATGAAATTAAACTATTTCTGTTTTTATTTTCTTATTACGGTTTGACTTTCTACTTTATTGTTTTGGTATCAAATTTCTAGAGACATTTTGTACCTTACAAGTAAGTTTATAACACAAGATTTCCTCGATGATTAAGAATTAAAAAAACAAATTGTTGTATTTAAATTAAATGCATACTTGGATATGTTCCTCCCCACTAAGTTGTTATTATTGTCAAGTGGTTATGGAGGCAAATGAATAAATATAATACGATACGATACGATAGGTAGGTGTGGAAACACTGATTAATGATGTATCTGCTCTTTTCTTTAAAAACATTTATTCATTAGGAACCACCAAGTTTAGGTATCTACAAATATGAAGGGCCGATATTTGGTTTCAGAAAATATAAAATAAATCTTTCTACGAAAACAACCTTATTTACCAAGACTATTTTAATACTTACCTAGTCACTAGGTAACAAAGGATCCGTTATGAAAAACAGAAAATTATCCTGAAATTTCAGATTCACTGAAAGAAATGTAATTTACTTATTTTTTATCTTTTTATCAATATCCTGTCTCTATTTATATCTTCTTTCCTTCTTACAATCTGCTATAACCAATCTTCATTGATACGAGAAAAGCCCGAGAAACGTTATTTCTTGTGTCTATTCTTGGATTTATCAGGAAAGCGCTTTAACAAATACAACACCTACTCACTGGCTGATATAAAGGTAGACAGAAAAAAAAAAAAAACGACCGAAATTCAAAATTAGAACTAAAAAAATGTCGTCGACACAAATTTACCGCTCAATACGTACTGCCAACATTATCACAACACAATGTTAGCAACCTCGCTATCTGGCGGAGTCCATTGAGTTCAGAAACTAATCGAGTCGGCCTGTCCAATGATCCAGCCATGTCCAACACACAATAAGGCCAGGTTATCCCCCGGGATTGCGGATGTCTGCCGAAACAATACAGGAATTCTGGCCGGTTTCATGTAGCCTGACTTTGATGGGCGACGTTCTAAGTTTCTATAGATAAACTGAACTATATTCTGGACCGGTTCCGGAGAAATAGGTTTTCTAAAAGATTCGACATTTATGTTTAAACAAAAAGGCATGTTCCTATTCTAAAGATACTCTTCACTTCTTTTAAATTATTCCAGAATCATCATTATAGGAATCTTCCAGTTTTCAACTCGACCTTAAAATAATATCGATTGTATTGCTTGTGCAAACAATAACGCGTGTTTAATAAATTACTGATGTTCCTTGAATCATAAATTCACGACCCAGCGGATGAATCATCATTCATTTCATGACTGTTAATATTGAAGTTACATAGCATAAAATATGCAAAGCCACGGCGATATGCTTTGGTATTTTTACTATCGGTATTCCCTAACTTCAAGTAAATGAGTAAGAAGTTCAAAACAGATTATTTAATGACGTCAACGGTTTGACCACGTATCGATAAAATCCTGTTAACTTGCATTGATGTCATCAGATAGATGAACATCCTTCCGAATGCAATCCATCATCACGTTCTTATGTAAAATGATGTCACTGTTTTCATGAATACTACAATGTTGTACTAGGTACTCGCAATGCATTGTTGGGCACGTGAAAAACGTTACATCATGGAGCGAAAATATTTCAACCGTGACGACGAACTCATAATATTAATAATCTGATTAGAATCCGTGTAGGTAACGAAGACCTCCATGTTGTAACTGTTATGTGGTACAGTCATTGTTATTTTTCAAAGTATTAGTCACTTGGGAAAAGACTTCAACTCTTCTTTTCTCTTTCAAAGATTTCGACAGATCGAGATAGAGATAAGAACGGTTCTTTAAAATCGCAGGAATTGCCCCTCTATCTCGGTTTATCTCTTATCAGATTACCACCTACGAAACTGTCAAAAAACACTAGTAGTGTTGTAGCTACAGGGAATTCTCAAAACAATCTACCGTATCTTCAATCAGTAGGAATCAAATAAAACCGGCCAAGTGCGAGTTGGACTCGCACACGAAGGGTTCCGTATTATTTATTGTTATAGCAGCAATAGAAAAACAAATTCTGTGGAAATTTCAACAGTCTACCTATTATGGTTCTTGAGATACATCCCGCTGACAGACAGACAGACGGACAGCAGATGGACGCGACAGCCGAGGCTTAGTAAAAGGGTTCCGTTGGTTACCCTTTAGGTACGGAACCCTAAAAAATTTGCAGCGATAGATAAAAATCTACACCGCAGAATCACATAATGATTAATTTTTATGATATATTCATAGGCTGTCGTAAGCTTTAACATACGTGAAATCGTCAGTTACCTCCCCGGTAACATAATTATGTCGATCACATGCATCTGAACTATTAAGGTATAATGTATGCCTTGCCATCGGTCAATCAGCTTCATCTAACTACAAATGAAGTCGCTTAGCTTATCCATACTCATTACTCTGTCTGTTTGTTTGTAACGTTTTAAAAGCCAAACCGCTAAACCAATTTTAATAAATATTGGTTTAGATTAGATTGATGTTTGGTAAATCCTGATTGAAATAGGACCTTCTTGTAATATAATATATATCTAATCTTCCTTTAAAAACTCTTAAACCAAATTGAAAGCCAAAACACACATCTACAAAATAAAATAACTAAACTAGTGGACAGGTATCCCTCTAAATAGGGTCTCTGACACTCACTTTGGTACGTTTTTCTAAGGAATAAAAAGGAATTTTCAATAGTGACCGAACTCAGTGGAAATAGATGGCGGGATCGCGAGAACCAATAAAGAAACTGAAAGAATTCTATTCAACGCATTCCGGGCTCTCGGAGGTCCTTGTCTCCTTGTTACACGATGCATATTCAACCACTCTGGTTACGTAGCTGGATTGTAGAATTTGTTTCCTTAGCTTAGTGTTTGTGACGGTAAGATGGGTGGTAACATTGGCATGTTTGACGTTGATACTGGGTCTCTTTTGCATAGAATTGCAAAGGTTGATGCTGTGGACGGAGAATCTGATAGTTGATGATTCCGAAAATTATAGACACAGCGCGATTTTTTTGGGAATACTTTCATTGTGCGTACAACTAAGGAGTGGAATTCCCTGACGATGTCTGTTTCCTGATAGCTAAAAGGTGGGGATCCTTAGATCAAGAGTAAATAAGTAACTTCTAAGCAAGAGTGCTCAATCGTCTACCACATATGGTGTTATATGGTGCGATTATATATGGTCAAACGTGAGGCTTTCAATAATCAATAAAAGGGCCAGTAATTAGGTCAAATGTTTAATTTTTCCTCTTTATTTATTACTAATTGAGCCGCGCAACTTCGTTTGCGTCACAATTTTCATTACTGCTCCGCTCCTATTGGTCTTAGCGTGATGATATATTTACAGCCTATAGCCTTCCTCGATAAATGGGCTATCTAACACTGAAAGAATGTTTCAAATCGGACCAGTAGTTCCTGAGATTAGCACGTTCAAGTAAACAAACAAACTCTTCAGCTTTATATATTAGAATAGATTAGGGACTTTTATACAAGTGTACAGTCAACCGCAAAAGTAGATGATCAAAATCAGAAATTCAATACTAATGAACGGAGTTCGCGTCAGAACTGTGTGGCGTCGAAGTGATTCAAAAGTATGTGATTGTAAATTATACCAAACATTTACTACTAGTACAGCTGCCATATACCTATTCGTAATCAGTTTTGACTCCAAAATTTATTAACTCAATTCGCATCAGAACTAAGGAGTGAAAAAAATTTACAAAACTAGTGAACAGTTAAAATCAAAAATTTAATGATGAAACTGAGGCCACGTTATCATGAGGCATATAATTCATCCATCCTTATTTTTAAATTAACCCAGTAATTTAATTTGTTATGTTTTACTGGAGGAAAATCTGCTGAATTGGATAAAAATTTGCATATTGAATATATGCCAAATTTCATCCAATTTAACCCCTAAAAAAGCATTTATGTTCATTAAAAAAACTTTTTTACAAAACAAAACAAAACAAGCGACTTCCAAAAAAAAAACACTACAAAGTGAAAAATAATAGAGTTATTTTTCACTTAGAAGTCGGTGTCTTTGGATCTGTGTTTTAGTTTTTTGCCACCGATTTCCAAAATTAAAGATATTTTTCACTTTGAAGTGTTTTTTTTGTAAAAAGTTATTATTTTTCACTTTCTAGTGGGTCAGTTTGTTATTTATCTAAGTTACAATAGCCCAATGTCAACTGCTCATCACCTTTTACAACATATTGCTTTTCCCGATGCAGGGACGTTAATTGTTGAGGAGTTCTCCTAGTAAGAACCAGGAGAACTGGAGCTCCATGGTGAAGGCATCATCATCACTATGCATTTTGACGAGCATGAATTACTTAGCAACCATATTAAAGTAATCGAATCGCAACCCGTGAAATACTTAGGTATAATTGAGTAGTTCCGATGCCCATCTGTGGTCTTCATCATCAGTTCCACTTCAGCAAATGGTGCTTTTCGAGAGTGCATTCGTTCATTCGCTTCAAAAAAAACACTTCAAAGTGAAAAATATCTTTAATTTTGGAAATCGGTGGCAAAAAACTAAAACACAGATCCAAAGACACCGACTTCTAAGTGAAAAATAACTCTATTATTTTTCACTTTGTAGTGTTTTTTTTGGAAGTCGCTTGTTTTTTTTTTGTAAAAAAGTTTTTTTTTAATGAACATAAATGCTTTTTTAGGGGTTCAATTGGATGAAATTTGGCATATATTCAATATGAAAATTTTTATCCAATTCAGCAGATTTTCCTCCAGTAAAACATAACAAATTAAATTACTGGGTTAATTAAAAAATAAGGATGGATGAATTATATGCCTCATGATAACGTGGCCTCAGTTTCATCATAAAATTTTTGATTTTAACTGTTCACTAGTTTTGTAAATTTTTTTCACTCCTTAGTTCTGATGCGAATTGAGTTAATAACTTTTGGAGTCAAAACTGATCACAAATATATGGCAGCTGTACTAGTAGTAAATGTTTGGTATAATTTACAATCACATACTTTTGAATCACTTCGACGCCATACAGTTCTGACGCGAACTCTGTTCATTAGTATTGAATTTCTGATTTTGATCATCTACTTTTGCTGTTGACTGTACATGCCAGTCTTATCGGACCTTATAATTATGTAAAACGTAACAACACAAACTTAATTAGACTATGAGCAGCTCTACAGTTAAGTGACGACAAAATATGATGGAACATGCCAACATCGTACATATTTCTCTCAAGCTCTCTAAGTAGTTCCTCTCTTGCAGACTGAAATCTGACACACTCCGTCAATAAATGTATCACATCCTCCAGTGTGCCACACACATCACAACTGGGTGAATTATTTTTTTTTTTTCATTAAAAATCCTAAATTATTGAGCGGCATGTGTCCAGTACCCCTATTCTGTAACAGCATTTTTTTTGTGTCTCGACAGCGGAATCCGAAGTGAGTGTCAAATTACGTCAAACGTAAAACTCTTATGTTGTTTGCAATAAAGCTCACTTTGTGAGGTTTGTCACTCAGGTGAAGCTCGATATCGAAATGGTTATTTACAGAATAGACTAGCAGATCTCAGTCTGTGAGCTGTAACAATCATTTTTCTGCTAAGCCTAGTATAACAAAACCACGATATAAGAGGGGGCTCCGAAACTATATGTAGATCTATACCAATGGTCAAATGTTAAAGCTGCCACTTGTAATACAATTTTCAATTCTACTCTTACACAAGACCTGTATTTAATTAAATTTCTTATCGCAGGTACGCTAGAAAAGATTTCTTTAGACATAAGAGTCACCTCAGTACGATCTTTTTTGTATGTTTCTGATGTGTGTGTGTAAACTGTTAAATAAATAGATAAGTTAAACTAAAACAAGGGAGTTTCTTTTAAGTTTAACTTAACAATTACATTAAATACAAATGAGACAATAGCATTTTAACATGCTAATTCGACTAAAAATAGCCTTGAAAGATTCACTGTTCTCATCATGCTTTGGCGGATCTGAGTTCCGTGACAGGTAATTATACTATGACTACCTATTCGGTGCCAGGAAGTTACCGTGTCGCAAGTAGTGGTAGGTAGCACCTACGTTCGAGGGAATTATAAAATGACGTCATAAGCATCGCTTGCAACATTTGTCAATGTCATCGGTACGATTATTATCATGTCATTAGAAAATATAGTGAAGAGCGATTCGGAAATACCAAATGTCACGTATTACGGTATTAATCATAGGTTTTTGATGAATGTATTAGGTCATAAGAGGAATCAGAATCGTTGATTAGGTATTGATACGAGGTATGTAGGAGAAAGCGAATCTAGGAAGATGTGAAATAATCACTCATCGGACTAAATGAATACTTTTACTTCGTAGTTCGCGAAACGAGTTATATATTTGTTATTTTATCTCGTGTTAGAAACAAACTCTGGGCTTATAGATTACTCTGGTTTGTACAAGTGGGCCTAAATTGTTAAACCCCTCAAATAAACCCAAATCTCTGAAACAAATTACTACATAGTATAAAACAAAGTCGCTTCCGCTGTCTGTCTGTCCCTATGTATGCTTAGATGATAGATCTTTAAAACTACGCAACGGATTTTGATGCGGGTTTTTTTAATAGATAGAGCGGTTCTCGAGGAAAGTTTTAATATATAATTTGCACCCGTGCGATACCGGGGCGGATCGCTAGTTACAGATAAAATAAAAACACATCAACAACCAAATCATCCCAAAAATATGCTCAAATCTACCCCAGGCCAACAAAAGACAAACTCGGCTAACTCAAAAGGGTAATGCGAAACTTTTCTCCCGAATCACTTAACAACAACTTATATTGACAATACGATATTGAGGCAAGACGTGGGAGCCTATACGGGCTATTACCGAATAAAATTTCATAGAAAGCTTCGCAAACAAGCCTGATGGAAAGGCCCATTAGACTTCATGCATAAATTGTTAGTATAGTGACAACACTGACGACGAAACGGCACATCACCTCGTTTTATGTCGCATTGTTTTCGGATCTCAATTTTCGTACTGTATTTTTCCCTTTTTGTATTTTATACGGTAACATGTATGACAAAATATACATTTGAACGGACTACGCAGTGTTTTGTGTGGGTGGAACGCGTGTAGTAAAGTTGTAGTATTAAATTGGATTTGTTTTGAATATTCTATCCGCATTCTGTTTTTTTAAAACATTTGCTGTTTCAATCCTCAACCTTTGGTTGTGTAGCTGGTATCGGAGACACATTCTATAGTTTGTAAATTATTCAGGTTCGAATATGTGAAGTGGAATTGAACGGGTCAGGTCAGCCGCATCCTCAGTGACCACTGGCCAATAGTCTCTACAAAGTGGGTGCCTGATGATAGACGGCACCGGAATATACTATAATGACGGTACAAAAAGATCGCATTTGTAGCCATATGAATAAGAAAAGTATGAAAAAATAGTAAACATAATAGAATTTTCTTTGAATCGGAAACAAAAAATGTTTTCCGAAGAAATCCTTTCAATCTATCATGAACTGAAACCAACTGAAACCTTTATGGCAATCAGTATGCCAACTGTTTAACACCACATAGCGACTGAAATAGCTCGTAAACCTGTATAAAGTCTACATAAACGCTGTATAAAGGTCACACATAAATCCCGAGACCCGATTACGTAAGTCGATCGAAATCACCGGCGCCTTTAACGCTATCGGTCGAGATCGAGAAGTCGAACTTCGCCTTTTTATATCGAAACAAAAACGATTCTGATTTACATAATTAGGTCGTATTTATAAGTAGCTAGAAGCTAAAATGGGATAGCAGTGATTCTCATAGCGCAAAAGGTAGGCAGCTTTTTGCATGGATGATTATGTCATATTGTTATGTGAAGTAAAGAGTTTTTATCTATCATTGAATTATGACCTAGTGGAGGTCCCGGGAACCTGTGAGACGCACAGGCAGTGGTAACACTTGGCGAAGGCTTCTACCCAGCTGTAAACGTTTTTCGGCTGAAACGTTATTCAATTGTAATAATAAGCGTCCATTTATCTATTTCCAAACATGGTTGTACAGACACCTATCATCAATAACCCTTCTTGAAATTACAACATGAATCTACAAGACACCATTTTAATCAAGTTTCGTTTAGACGGTTGAAGCCCATAAATATTGCGTACAAGGAGTGGCAGTTAGCTCACTCGACGATTACAGCCTCAACGATACTTTTGCCTCATTTCATTTACAATTTATAAGAAACGGTAAACGAGATGGTTTTTCTCCATTCCTTACATGGGAATTTTCTATATTTCTTGACGGTTTAGGTGTTCCGTAAACTCCTACCCGTTATTATGCTAGGTGTTCTCCTTAAGGTGGTTGCGCCAGGGTAGCCCGCGCAATTCAAATATTTTTATGTTTTTTGCAATTTGCCGGTCAGTGTAAAGCTGTATGTTGAATGGTTATTTCATGAAAAAGTTATTCTATAGGGCTTCATGAACTTAGAGGGCTATATTGATGATTAAAATGGTTATAATTCTTTAGATAAATACGCGTTACGGCCGCGAATCGTATTTTGTTCAAGATACACCTTCACACTGACCGGCAAATTGCAAAAATACATAAAAATACTTATTTGAATTTTGCGGGCTACCCTGGCGCATCCACCTTAAGCTAATAAATCAATGGCCAATTGTAATTGTGAAACATTCAATTGAAAGGTGAGAGAGTGGAAGTCCATGAAAGTTAGAGTCGCCGTATAATTATATTAAAAGCTTATATTAAAACTGTCGCTAATGTCACGGCAAAATTACGCGGCTGACATTATTCAGAAAATAAAACAGAGGTAAAACTGATTGTGCGTATGTTGGTGATAATCTCTGGAAGTACTGATCCGATTATGAAAACTCTTTCACTAATAGAAATTTACACTATCGCTCAAAAAAATCGCGATTATTTTGGTTTAAGGTCAGGGGAGCGAGCCGTACTTAGGATAAGTTAGTTTTAAAGTCAATAGATGAAACAAACCACAAAACAGTTACTTGATTCAAGTTCACATTTCTTACATCTCTTTAGAAGTCAACGGATTCCGAATCGAATAACAAATCACTATCGGAAAGAAGTTGCGTCACCTCGTTCCTATTATCCAAAACAATAGTCAATACAAACGACAGTGTTTTAATCTACATCTGTTACATTAAAGCTCACCTTATGTAAGGGACAATGATAAATGAATTTCTTGTTACGGCCTTATTTATGTAACAAGTTATGGAAGTTTGTTTTGTTTTATAACCTGCTCTTACGATGACTTTTTTTTACTGAATCCATAGAAATAAATTCTAATTTCTCATTTGCAGCATACCTAACGATAAATAAATCATATACTGATTTTTACACAACCGATAAGTGTAAATTAACGAATGCAATAAAAATTTCTTTGAAGCATCAAATTACAGACAATTTCAAAACCTGTGTTTTGCATTTTTAAGTTCAGATCAAAAACAGACGATTGCCAAACTTCCTATATCTTAACAAGACAAAATAAAAAGGTGTTAATATATTACGATATCTTCATATCATCTTTGTTTGCAAACCACAAAAGAACTCAAGGTAAAAACCGCATAGCACAAAAACTGGTAATCGATCTTCATAATATTATACTCAAACCAGAAAACATAATATTTGTTCAATTTTTTCTGAACGCCACTACAACAAACACTGTCTGTCAATGACCAGCCAACGTCACATACACTACCGCTCAAAAGTATTTGGCCACTTGCATTTTGTGAGGCTAGTGTCATTAAAAACAAATGTGTAATTCTAAAACGCTATTGTTTTGCGTAAAAAAAAAATCCTAGTAATTAATTTAAATTACTATGAAGTCCTGTCATTAATTCAAACTTCAACTAAACACCTTTTTCTGAGTGGCCAAATACTTGTGAGCGGTAGTGTAAATCGTGGCGAGTAAACAGAGGTAAGGACAGGTAAGAACACAAGTTTGACAAATTGTCCGCTCAACGCATTGTTCGGTAACAAAACTATGAGGACGACTGTTCATTGTTCTCGGTGGCCGTAGAATTGATCACCGTGATTTAAGATGCGCTTGCGACGTAGCGGAGGTCCGGCAATTAAGGCCCTTTATGATAGAGTGGTAATGGATGGGACCCACCTATGAATACGGTTGGGTTTATTAATTTTATTGTTTACAGTGACTATTTACACTATAAAACGTGTTTTTGTCCGTGACATTTTGATGTCGGTACTTGAATGGAGCTTTATGGCGAACTGATGTTATGCAGTTAAAAATCAATTTAAGATTTTTAATGCTACTACTTTTATTATAAAATAAAAGATAATTTACAAAAACTCTCGCGGATTTTAATAAGTTTAATCTCTGCTGAAACTGCCACCGGAAAATTAGTTTTCTTAAAACTCCTATCGGTTCTTGAAGTTTGCATTAATATTTTAAAAACAGACCACAGCGAATGACGTAGTACTTATAATGATCCGGTATGCAATCACTAGGTAACATAATGCACATAAAAACAATATACTTACTTCAAAGCATACTAGGTACCTACACATACATACCTATCTTACCGTCTAACAATATCAGAAACCATAGTTTCTTGAATGATTTAAGAATATAGAGCATCGCATTCTCGCATGGCCAGTATCATTCAACCACTATGATTTAGGATCGTTAGCCAGTCTCCACGGAGGTCCGGATCTAAGGCAGTTTCACAAAGTATAGGCCCTAAGATATTGTACATGTTTCTAAATACTAATATTAGTGTAAAGATTTATTGTAGCTAAATCCATATAAATAAAACTCTTCCGTTACTCAGTGACTGACAGACAACACAGCCGAAACTACTGGTCGCAAGAAGCTGAAATTTGGGTAGTGAGCACTCAGAGAGGATTTCCCGAAATTTCTACGGCAACGGGAAAAAACGGTATATGCGCATACGAAGTCACGGGCATAAGCTAGTACCTCTATATTTAGTCTTTGGAGCTTTTGAGCCTCAAAGGAGGAAGCCGAACGTGTGAGAGAGATAGAAACCTCACGCCCCAGCTGCCGCAACAGAAGAAGACGCCCCGGGCGTTTCTCGGCCAGTGCCTGCTGGGGCTGCGGACTTCGTTCGAAAGAGGCACCGTACCCTGGAACGCAAAGGGCGCTAGGAGGAGACTGACACTCCCTTATGCTTTACCCAAAGCAGGAGTCATTTGATGATTTCCCATCCTTAAAAAAAAGGGGCTGTTGAGCCTGGAGTCTTAAACGATACCCCGAGGATGGGCAAAATTAAATTAGGTTTTAAGAAACGGTTTTTTTCACTAGCAGCCCGATGCTTTAATTTGTGTCGCAATATACTTCCTTTGACATAGAATTTGATTGTAACACTAGCTTCTGCCCGTTATTTCGATCACGTTAAAATAGATTTTCGCAAAAAAAAGTAGCCTGGAGGCGGTTATACCGTCTCCAGGATCCATCTACAAAACTCATCAAAATCGGTTCAGCAATTTAGGATTACGATATATATTAGCTAGTATAGGTAGCATAATAGCAGACTACATCTACCTCAATCTTCGGAAATGACATATGTTATTTTATTATACCTAGTAGATAAAAAATACAAATAACTAAAAAATATATGTTTCAAACTTGGGTGGTTCATTTATTTCCAAGAAACAAGTAACACTTATTCAGTAAATAAAATATAACGATCTAGAACTCTAGACTTATTGCATTAGTTTATTAGTGCGTGATGCGTATAATACTGAGTAAGCTCATTAGATACAAATGTATTTCTGTCGTGGACATTTCAGTTTGGTATCAGTTATATTGAAAATGTAATAAAAATTTCATGTTTTAAGATGAGAGACTTTATATTTTGTTAAACTTTAAAGTACGACTTTGTCTCTGTCACCTCTGACCTAGACTAGAGTCAAGTCAAGAGCAAAAATATCTTAAATAAAAAAAAATAACAAAACGTAAATTAACAAATTAATTTAATTTGAGAAAAGAAGTGTGTGATTCAATAATCACACACATCTTTTCTCAACTTAAATAAAGTCATTAAATTCTATGTTTCGGTTAATGTGATAATATTTAAAAAAATCTTGTTCTTATAACGTAGCTTGTTCTGTAATTAACGAACCATGTTTAAGTAGCCCCGATAAATCAATGAAGTCCATACAAAGGCATCGTTAAAAACCATATTTCATACAAGACTTTTCATTAACATTATCAATTATTGAAATAGAGTCAGCATCCACCAACTAAATATTATGAATTTGCATAAGAAAAGTTATAAGTTTGCCGCGTTTTAATCGAATATAACTCTTAAGGGTGCTGAGGTAAAGTTCGATTTGTTGGTGACAACAAATTCCTGGATCGTTAAGATGGGATATCAGTCGCCCACGCGACGTCCGAACTCACAAGAACTTAATTAGTGGCTTCTCAACGAGTCCCTGAAAGTTATTTATTGTCTGACAGACGATTCTGATTGTGCACTATAATGTAAACCTCTGTCGACAATAACTATTTCAAAAGAAGATGAATGCACCGCGTTCAATTGAAGAGAAATAATTACAAAACATGCATTTATCACTTCTATGTAAAATATTACCGTAAAAAGTAAATTTATTCTTATATCGTATGAAAATTTACGGGATTAGAATAGAGATAAATCTTGTAATGAGTAAACTGATATTGTATAATTAGATGGTAAGTTTCTGAAGTGAGGTGGGATGACGCTAATTTATTGAGTTGAAGCTCTACGCTCAGAGACAGTTTATCTTAAAGTTAAATTATAATTCAAGTTTAAATTACTCGCTTACGTCCTCAAATTCTTGGGAATATTTATGTTTGGATTTAAGTGATAGTTTGGTAAGAGCTAACATTACATAGTAGTCACAAGTGATTGTGTATCGTAACACCAGAAGGTCTTGGACTTTTTAGTTTTGTTCCAGACAGATGTTTACTGCAGACCCCAAAGTTTTAGTTCGTCTAGTCTTAGTATAGAGTCGCAGCACATGCTGAGATAGTGGCCTTTTGGCCTCGCACAGGTATTCTTTTTATTTGAGATTGGTTTGCTCTTGACTCTAGTCTATGTCAGAGATGACTCTAACTTTGAAGAGATTAGGGTTGACTGCATTCGGAAACATAGACGCAGGAGGAGTATTTTTATGTTGTTAGTTTTGATGACTTCGTTATTATTGTTGGTCATTCTATTGTTAGTCCTGTACGAGTCCCAAATAAACATATATTTTCTTTACATATTTTTCTTCGTGTTGAAGGGCTACTCAACCAATATTTCTTATTATAGATAGCGAGTAATATTGTATCGATTGCAATTTCCAGTTTAATTTCGAAACGCAATCACAATAGTTTTAGTTCATCGACATTCATTGCATTGCTGCATCGTTGCTTATGTTGGATTGACAAACAAAGTTACATCGATTGCTTGTGAGTTGCATAAGTAGGGAACCGATGCATTAGTCGAGTGGAACTACTTAATTTAAAACACCTACAAACATGAAATATTTTCCGCGTAATTATAAGGTGCTAATAGAGCTGAGCAATCACTTGTACCTAACAGAATATCGAGCATCCGCCGTTTTTAAATTTGTGGAGCTGAACTACGAACAGAGTCGAGCATAGAGCCAAACATTGCTACGAACATGTTCACGATCATTCTAGCGAACTTTCACGAAGATATTAAACAATAACGACAAGATTGCTCGGCTCGATAAAAAGCTAGAAGCAAAATTTACTGTCGTTCGCTAGAATGCGCGCTAAAACGCTCCTGTTTATTTTTAACAAAAGAACATTCTAATTACAAGTGAATATCCAAGTCCAGCCAAAACCCAGCGGCTCAAAATGAATAATAAAACATAAGCTACCGATACTTCGACGATATTGTTAGAAAAATCCTTCGTTTTGGTAGCACTTTTAAAAACAGTTCCCAGTAACGTTAATTATGTTCAAACTAGTTGTCACATAGATCTTGCTTTTTTATTACTTGCAAAACGTGTCATTCGCCTTAAGGTAATGAACAATTAATTTTACTGGCATAGAAGCTAAAAACTCTAACCCAAGCAACTGTTAAACAGTGTTTGAAAAACTAATTAAAGTCCGGATTCCGAAACAATGCACCATGAACGTTGAAGTATAGACAGTAGACTTCTAAAGTTCTTCAGTAGGCTCTAAAGTTTAACGTGAAATCCAATAATACAATATTAAGACGCAACCAGACAGGTAGTTAAGAGTAGCGTGTGGCGGAAACACTTCGCGATTGAAATGTCAGTACTTCTGACATTTCGTCGGTATAGCGTGTACTTGATAACATGAAAGAAAGTGCCTTTCATATGGTCATGGCATATCTTTGTCTGTCGAAATATTATTACGGCGCTGTATGACTGTTTCATGTTTTTCGTAAAAGCACTAATGCCCAAAGTTTTGGGCTTCTGTCCATCTACCATAGGTGATTTTTTCCGAATCTACTGGACCAATTCAGTTAAAATATGAATCACATAATTGGACTTTTGTGACCCAAATAACGTAAATAAACTCTGGAATCAAATTTGGGGCGTGTGCGTGTCACGCACGTCGCCTGTTCTTTGAAGGAACCATCCTTTCTTTAGTCTTGCCAAGAAGGTTTTATCTGCAAAACAGACTCTTTATAATGATAAACAAGATATCATAACTGCAATATGATAGAACTTGTTTTGATATTTTATACCTCAGTACGGATACTTATTTTTTAATTATGAGGTAGTTAAAAGCGAAGGCGCCATAATTTAAATTAATCAAGCCTTTGCCAACGCTTAAAACTGGGCATTTTACTGTTTATCACGCTGTTAAAATGTAAATGTAAACATTATTACAAGGAACAAGTTTGCTTCTAGGCACGCATGGCCATCCTACATCATTACTTACAGGTGCGATAGTGGTCAAACGCGAGCCTATCAAATATAAAGTAAAACATGAAGTGACGCTATCAAGAACCTGCTGGCGAACTGTAAATACCTAATTGTTAGGGTTCCGTACCCAAAGGGTAACCAACGAAACCCTATTACTAAGCCTCCGCTGTCCGTCCGTCCGTTCGTCCGTCAGTCTGTCTGTCTGACAGATGGCTGTATCTCAAGAAACGTAATAGGTAGACATTCAAATTTTCACAGATTGTTTATTTTCTATTGCCGCTATAACAAATAATAAAAATTAAGATTTATGGTTATGCCCATCGTGTGCGAGGCCGACTCGCACTTGGCCAGTTTTTCCAATAACTAACATTTAAGACTACACTACTAGTGAAGATAATAATCAAAATGATATCGAATCTGGCTCCTGTAGGATCATTCCCACATCCTGCCTGATCGCTATCTTTACAACTAATGTGTGTTATTTACAAACCCTCGCATTTACGTACGCTAATTCCGAGTTAATAATCAGGGTTGCTTACTGACTTATTGATTTCTTTGTAGTTCACATTACATTTTGTAAATATACGAAAATGTTGTTTATTTCAAACGTAGGTATCGACAATGTAATCGATGTTTAATTATAGAACCTCATAATTTCAAATGTGTGGGAAGTAAACAATGCAACTCGAAATCCGATGACGAAGGTTCATTAGAAAGGTAGTAAGTACATAATACCTTTGTGTTATGGGCTTTATGATTGTCTATGATAACGACTTATTCCTAAATAACTCGTCATCATAGACAGGGAATGGACTGAGTTGTGGGTACTTTGTCCAAATATGAAATGAAGAGGTACGAGCAGCAAAGTGAGAGAGATAAAGCTACTGCGCAGCCAGTGATTCTAGAATATGAAATAAGCATGCATTTTTAATTGGACATTTAAAAATAAGCTCTTGTAAACTAATCTGAAAGATTTATTTAATTTATCATCAACGATGACAAAGTTTATAATAAGAAATTATAAGTCCGACAAAGACTAATACGGCCTTAGATCTGCCACATATTTTTCTCTTTCTACAGAGATGCCAATTTTGTGATGATATTGCTCAGTCCATTCTGTATGTCTATGGTCGATTCTACCTATGAAACCTACGTCAAATAATATAGTAGGTACCTAACTGATTATAATCCCGCGCAAGTGACATTCAAATAAGGAAGCCAGTGACAAGAGTATACATGCTCATAACCTGCCAGTGTTTATGAATAAATAAACACGCCTAAGTTGACAGTTTCATACATTGTACGTTATGCCTTACTATTTTATAGGAGTTTTATGAACGTACCTAACACCTTTTCCAGTATCGTCATTTTTCAAATGCGTGCAAAATCCACAAGGGAAAATCTTTGACAGACTTATTAAAATGATGACGCTAACTTTGTAGTAAACACTTTCTTGGAACTAAGTATGTTACTTTAATGAATTTAAATTATACTTAGTAACATTTTGCTCCTGGCAACCCTATTTAAAACTCAATATTACCCACCAGCAAAACGCATTATTTCTAAACAGGTTCCCGGTGTAAGTTTCACCTTTTTTAATAACTTAATCATTTTACGTAGTTTTAAAAATCGCTTTAGTTAATAGTCTAAGTGTGCTGTTAACTTGTGTGTTACAATAAATTGAGGATATTAATAAACGTACCGGAATACATTTATTTAAATTAATTTAGTTAATCTCAGTTCTCTCCGAATTATCTAACTTATTTCTAATCAAATGTCCACAAAAGAGTTAATTTTCAAATGAACTTTTATGTTCCAACGACGTCAATTAAGCTATCTCTCTCGAAAGTGCATAAGAGCATATTAAAGCCTATAAAATACGGTATTCCATTTAAATTCATATTACTGAACTGCGTAGGAGCAAGGCATTGTTTGAACCGTGTTAACATGGCCCAGGGACTCCCACATAGTCTGCTGATACAGACATTAAAGTGGACATACATATTTTATACATTTCTATAAGCACAAACATAAGTGTAGACAATAACGTTGTTGGGTACTGTCCTTATGTGGTCACCTTTATGTAAGGGTCGTTGAGTTTATCAACTGTTTGTCAGCTGTACTGTGAGTCATGTTTTATTGGACTGTTTAATTGATAATAATGAATTTAGTCGCTAGTTGTAAGTTATAAGCAAGAAATAGACCGCTTTTATTCAGGTATTTTGAAATTTTCCATTTCTGTTTAAAAACTGTCCTATTTTTATACATTGGACAATTTAAAAATAGGAAGCCATTCCAGGAACTCTTTTCCCGCACCACCTCGTACCAGCCCTCGCGGTACGCGTCCTGGCAGTCTCGCCATCACTTTTTCTTCTTCTTCCACCTGGCGTTAATCCCGGCCATTGCCAGGTTCCGCCTAAAAACAGTATCACACTTCAGATGAGACCTATTATCATCATCATCACCTGTCTAGCCTTTTCCCAACTATATTGGGGTCGGCTTCCAGTCAAGCCGGATTTAGCTGAATACCAGTATTTTACGAGGAGCGGCTGCCTCTACCAGACCTCCACAACCCATTAACTGGTTAACACGGTACTTCATGGCAAGACTGGAGTCAGATTTACTGGCTTCTGACTATCCGTAACGACTGCCAAAGATCTATAAATGACAGCCGGGACCAACGGCTTAACGTGCTTTCCGAGACACGGAGGAAACTCGGTATGTTAAGATGGTTACCCATCCACAGACCAACCTTGGCAAGCGTTGCTTAACCTTCTCGCCACCACTTTTTGTTTTATATTAAACTTGCTTTTCCAAATCCGACTAGTGGTTCCGCGTTATAAGCGCGTTCAAACAAACAAAATCTTCAGCTTTATTATATTGTAGTATAGATAGATTAAATTAGGTAATCCTGCTTCACCAAGCTCACACTACACTCGCTCCCCATCTTCAATCTTTCCAAGACATATTACCTACTTTACATCGTACGTGATACAGCCAATCACTTAAGGTTTCTTCAAACATAAATCTCGCAGAACTTGCCTTAATGCACGACAACGCATGGCACGGTATATTAGCTGTCTTCGGAGATAATCCCCCAGCGTGCAGTCGACAGTCTCATCACAAACTCGAATCGAAGCTTTGAAATTATACATCTAACTAAGCTATATGCTTTTCCGCTTTTATCATCTATGTTTTCAAACACTTTGATGATATACACTCCCCTGTTGATAACCAGAAAGCCGTTATGATATGCAATATTGGAGATGAAAAGGTAAAAAAATATTACATGATCGTAACTGAATGAGAATGACAGAATTCCGAGTTTTTTACGAACGGGAAGTATGAGACGTTTGGTTTTGTTTATACCGGAAATTACGAAACAACTTAGCAGCCTACACAGAATTTAGATTAGGATATTTGATCGGAAAGCCTCAGGGATATTTTCTTGACACACGATACATGGATTCTTCTAAAACAGTAAGATGTTTTGATCATGAATACCTTAATAAGAGTAAAAATAATGGCACCACTGAAACTACTATAGGTATCTACTTAAGTGCAAGCGCTAAGCATCGTCACTATATTCTAGACTAAGCGTGCAGCCTAAGAGAGGCTAATTTCAAATAGAGCGGATCTCTTAGAGCACTCTATCGCATATACAAGCTACGATATTACTTTAGCTTAAGGCGTGTGAAGGAAGAAAGATTTACCTTAGATACTTATAGAGGCCGACGCTTTGGCAATAGATTAATAAATGGAATATTCAATGTAAAAAACGCTCAATATCATTCTTATTTTTCGAAAAAATATTTTTCTGTTACTTAGGAGTCTATTACACGATTTTCCAATAGTCTAGTGACTTTGATTCAAAGAATAAATATGATAGTTTGAAAGTTTTAGTACAGAAAATATATCAAAACACTATTTCTATTATTCAGATAAAAGTTACCTGTTTTTCGAAAAATCAGCTATTATGCTCGGTTTCTAAGGTAGGTACATTATCGGTCGTTCATCTGTTCGTGTCATAACGCTATTGGTTGGTTAACGGACAGATAAACGACCGATCAAGTACCACAGAAACTAGGTACTAGTTCCTTATTCTATTTGTCATAACGCCATTGGATGGTTAGTACACGGACAGATAAAAAACCGGTCAAGAACAAGTCGGACTCGCACACGAAGGGTTCCGTATTTATTTATTTATTATATACTTTATTGTACACCGATAATAATATAAAAAGAAAACAACAAACTAAAACACATTAGTACAATGGGCGGCCTTATTGCATTCTGCGATCTCTTCCAGGCAACCTGGAACCATAAACCTTATTTTTTTTATTATTTGTTATTATAGCACAGACAGACGGACGGGCGGACGGACGGACGGACGGACGGACGAACGGACGGACGGACGGACGTACGGACGGACGGACAGCGGAAGCTTAGTAAAGGGTTTCGTTGGTTACTCTTTGGGTACGGAACCCTAAAAACCTCAGAAACCGGGTATAGGTTATTCAGAGAGACTAATAACAATAATATTTAACTTATTTTTCCAACAAATACTTTCAATAAAACTTAGAAAATGATAATAAAGACGTCCACTCATTGAGGTCTTCCAAACAATCGACCCTAACAACAAAAATCGGGAAAGAAACATTACTTCTCTTTGTGCGAGCTTTCGTTGCGGAACCCATTGGATACAGATAAATTAAGTGATAAATGTCATCGCACTGATTTACGATACAGGCAATAAGCATCACTAATTCTGATAAAGCGATATCGTGTTCCTTGTCATGTTATTGGTAACCTGATGTATGTTATACGTACCTTCGTGTAGATATTCTGACACCTATAATTTCTATCTGTTTCTGCCAAGTATAATTCCTTAAAAACACATGAAAATCCATGGACCTCTTAAGTACTATGTATTATAGGAATAGTACTTACTAGGTCCATGGGTTTTCATGACAATTAGAAACGTTGAACAAAACGAACTATGTAATTAAAATAATTCATTTAGAATAGAAATCCGTTAAGAATATAAAAGATACGCTTTTTTGCTGGTAGTAATGTGCTTACGGATTTATCGAAGGTTATTGACAGTGACTCAGTAAAAAAAGGATGCACGGTAAAATGACTTCATAGGTCTTTACATCAGGAATCACTAAATAACAAGGTAAAAAGCCAAGGCTGCTTTTGAAAGTTTTCGCTCTAAGTATGGTACTAGTAGGTAGCTATATTACTTTTCGCAACTGAAACCATCGTTCAACGTTACATAGGTACTGCATATCCCCTTTGTAAAATAGAGATTAGGGAGTAAAGTTTTAAAAGCAGGAAAAGCGTTACGTAGCGTACGTTTTCCTTAAGTCCAACTTCAAATAACTCATTAAATTACTTATATCACAGTTTTCTTAGTAAATTAAAAGCACTTTCCAAGTAAATTACCATTATCCTACGGTTTTACTTCTAAACTAGAGATCCTCGTTAAGCCGTTGAGTGCAAAATGTGGTCAGCCCTCGGAACCTTTCAATCAGTACTCGTTTATCTAGTAATATATCGATCAACGTCCGAATAGCTGGCAACCACTAATTGATAATAATAAAAAGTCGGAAGCTATAAGACGGAACTGTTGGTTTAGAAATAAACACTGTCTTGTTACAAAAAGATTAACACTGTCTCGTTACAAATAGGTAACTTGTTAGAAGTTAGTAACAAAAAGATTAGAGATGGTACCTAATCGAAAAATCGGGTTAGACTCAGTTGATTGCCAAAAAAATGGTGTTTTAATTTTGTTGGCATAATTAAAAAATGTATTGAAAAGCTTTTTTTTATTAATAGGTACCAGGACAAATTCAGATGATGATTAAAAATCCCAATACCTAATTGTGTTTAACCCAGGCCCATCATGATTGCCTATCTGTACTCACAATGCAACAAATATACATTTGAAGGTTGTTTAGACAAACTAGGATGCTTAGACACAAAGTTAGTAACCAGAATGAAACAGTTCAGATATACGACGCCACTCTAGAGATCATAACAGACTATAACATAAATTATGCTCGACTGCCACTAAAACTACCGAGGATTAAACATGGTTTAGCCTACCGCCTACGCCACGCAGAGCTGGGTTTAGGGGAATTTTACAAATAAACTGAGTAATTGCATTTTTCTGTCCCAACATACGTGTAGGCTGCTAGCTCACGACCCGTTTTTCATAATTGCCTAATAATGCTGTAGAGTTTAACCTAGGTTTTTACGAGTAGGCTACCTAGCGTAATAACTACAGTTTACAAAGAATGACAAACAACTTAAGAACAATGTTTGTCATTGCCAACACGATAAATCAAGAAGGTATGTATATTCACTTAAATTCCTTTCTATTGTGGGTTAGGTACGCAAGTTAAGTAAAGATTATTACGCGAAATACAAACAAGAAGTTTTCCCTTCCCATTTTCCGAAAGCTTGTGAAACATTTACGATATTGTTCTTACTCAAAAAACATGTTTGTGTAGTCACAGGTGGTCCGTGGCTCTACTCGCTGTACGGAAGTTAAGCCATCGATTTTCGCTAAAATACTCGCCTCATCGCTCTTAACGATAGGGGGAGCGAAACAGATAATTATTTTGGTTGACGACTGACAATATTTCAAAGGCAGATGCTTGATTCACTAAGGAATTATATCTTCCCTTTTTATAACGCCGTCACAAAGGGGAACTTCATTATTATTACTTTTTGTTACGGTTTTCTTACGGCTGTCTACGTTTTATAAAGATTTTTATAGGAATAATAAATTGAAGGAGGATAATTAACTTTTAAGCGTCGCCTATGGGTCGTTATGTTGAAGACGGACAGCGGTAAGAAGTGGTAACAAATTCTAAATGAACACGCGGAAATTACTTGGGATTTAAATCGTCTAATGAAGAAAGTTTTTTAGCGTTTATTTAATGGTTTCTGCTTAAATAATTCGCGTACTTTCGTTAGACGAATTCTGTAACATAATAAAGTGCTTGAGTACTCGCTTACACGAAGAAATTACTCTTTGTGAGTATTAAATTCGTATTCTAGTGTAATGAAGACGGAGGGTGAGTTTACAGCGCGGCGCTATAATATGTGGGGCCGAAATGTGTCCGTGAGGTGCAATGCGGTATACTTAATTACACACCTATCCCTATTTAATAAATTAATTACTGTTTGAATGATGAGTTTATACGTTATGATAACGTTATGCGAGTTATGTTATTACATGGGCAGGAATTCTACTTCAAAACGTACCTACTTTGAACCGAAGTGTTCTTCGAATCTTAGTTATATAAGTCGATTTTCCTGTTGCTAAGAGGTAGGTTTTCTTAGCCTCCGTTATTGTCAGTGGTCTTTAGTATTTGAATACTAAGTTATGTAACGTTGTTCGCGCTTCAGATAACTTGTTCAGATTACAATTATACAAAAATAATCAACATTCCGGTTTAATAATAATAATTGTTGTAGTTTCCTTAATAGGTCTAAATTTTCAGGTAACTACTTTGTAAAAACCCTATATCTATTTTAAATTTTACGGATTTTATATAGTGAAATTAATATTTTTTCTACCTTATATAAATATGATAAATATGGTGCTGTTTAGGTACTTACTAAAAAGCATTTGGATATATCACATAGGTAATTACCGAAACAAAAACAACGACCATGTATTCCAGAAATGTCTATTACATAATAAATGATGATGTGAGTCATACATCTAAACCGAACATTTTCGATCACGTTCAAAATTCGTAGTGTTGATTGCAATTTCGCAACCTGCCGGTAGACGAGTCAATCAGACACTATTAGCGGCATCGATAGTGGACAGTATCGACTGGGAAATTATTGATTTGTGCCTAATTTCCGGGTGATTGGCGCCGGTTGGGCTGCGGACAGGGGGCGTTCACGTGGTCGAGACTGTAACTTAGCACAGGTGAACGATAACTCGCACGAAACAAGATAACGCCCCATCCGATTGGAAACGTTATCGATATAGATACGCAATCGATTTAAATTGAAATGCTGGCACTTAGCAGCCAGGAGCCAGGTTTTAAATTAAGAATTTAAATGTGTAAAATCCTAATTGAACGCCCAAGTTTGATAGGTTTATTTTAATTATGTTTATTTTCGACTTAGAGGCGTTCATGACAGATTGGTCGAAGAAGGGACAGCACACCGGGAAGAGTGGAAGTTGAAGTTGGCTTTGAAGTGGGAGACCTTTGCCGGGCGGTGGAAAAATACGGTTGAAAAAAAGTACTCAGTCGTTAAATTATATGAGGCTCTAATGGAGATTGACTATAACACTAAACTAAAAATCTTAATTCAAAAATCTCTTTAATTTCTTTAGTCATGGCGATGAATATTTTAGTGTGTACATTTGTGTGCCACAATTGCTTTTGAGAGTTGGGAGTTCCACGGAAGGGCCATCGCGGGTCCTATGAAAATTAAATCAAGTGACCCGTAACAATGTTTAAAGCATTTGAAGTGAACAGTCAAATGAGTCGTTTATGCTAAAACAGGAAGGGAGTTAATAAATGTGAAAGAGTAATAGTTCGGGGTGGCAACCCTATGTCGGTCGCATGACCCTCAGTGAGTTTCGCAAAAGGTTAACAATCTAAAGGTCGAACACTAAAAACCAGTCATGTATGCCTAATTTAGTTCTCCGGGGACACATTTACGGGACTACATTTAAATAGCTATGTAGCACATTCAAGTTTTACAGTTTGCTAAGCATATGTACACTCGTAGTCGTAAATGTCTAGAATTGGCATGTTAAGTTCTAATATCCTAAGTTTAACACCTTCAGCCTTTCCGTGTTCAACTAGGTATTCCAAAAGTTTGTTTTAGAGTACCGTAATGAATGATATAAAGATAATGAACTCTGATATCGTGATTGAAATAGTGGTTTGACTGTGTTAAAATCAAATTTATATTCGATGATTGACAATTCGTCCGTGTCTTTAAAGAAATAAAGATTATTATAATCTCACGCAGTTAATAAGAAACCTGCGCTGTTTGCAATAACCCGGCGACACAGACAATTATTAAGTATGAAACGTTAGTGGGTAACTTAGTAGTACACATGTCAAGTTTGGTAATTATACTCGTATACCTAATTTGTATTTAACTGTCCGAGTTGTAACTTGACATCCAATTAGGCCTGTGTAATTGGTAATTCTAGTCCCGTTACCTACCCAGTTACCTAAATAGATACAAGAGACAGAATAGCTACAAGTTATTTATAAGAGTATCCGCAAAGATATTCCAAGCAATCAAGTTAATGTATCAGTAAATAAAAGCAGGTACGCGAACGTAAACATCGACGAAAACAAACAGATAATCCGCAAAATATATCTTACTGATAAGGTACTGTGTGAGCCAATCTCCCCTTGAAAATTATTTTTCGCTCGCGTCCGCGCAACGTGATACGATCTACATACAGCCGGCGAGAAAATATTTTAAAAACAATGAAGGGCATTCACTTTTATCAACGCATCGTCGCCCGCGGGGTTATCCTGAAAAGGAGCGGTGAATAGAAATCCCTACGGCAATGCCGGCAGCCTATCAGTACTGTGAATGGCTATTAACCACCTCGGGGCGACGATAACGATGAAAGGCGACGTTACATTAATGTATACGGTGTTTGCTCTCACTCATTACCTCGTCCTCGGGCTGACGCAGCAGCATGGGGGGCCCCACGTCCCGCGGCGCATTCACTGGGGAACTGGCACTCTCACTCACTGCACTGGCATTCACCACCGGCCCGCTATTGTCAGCGTCGATCTGCTCCCACGGCACATCGTCGTCGTACACGGCCACGTTGAGCAGCTGGTCGCCGGCATGGAACCGCCACGGCAGCTCGCCGGCTTGTCGGGGCCGGCGCCGCTTGTGCCGCACTTTGTGCCGCGTGAACCTGCCGAACCCTCCGCCGTGGCCTTCCTCCAGCATCGCATCGTACAGCGAGTCCAAGTTCACTTTCAACTTGTGGCGCCTGGTGGTGCGCGCGGCAGCTGTGGTGGCCGGCGCCGGCGAGGTGATGGGGTCCCGGCTGAGCCCCTCCGCGTCCCACAATTGTATTCTGAGGATGTTGTCGTGCGACGGTATGTGGGCGCGCGCGTACGTGAGCGCGATCACCGCGAGTACGAGAGCGAGCGCGCGCGCGGACCCGTCCATGTCTGTCGGCGGCCGCGAACCTACTGAAGCGAGTGCTCGGCGCCGCGATTTTCCCGCGCTTTCCCGATAACGCTACGAGCTACAGTACTACGCGGGCGGCTACGAGCGGCACGCATTCGACATCAACGCCGCGCCTCCCTCGCCGTCGCCGCGCCACATATCGCGGACTATTTATCGCGATGTGATTAATTTGATAAGGGCAAACATTACACCTATCGTGTCGCGCCCTGACAGCGATTACGACACGCAATTACCAAAGAAACGAGTAAATAAAACAAATTGTTCAACTAAATAAATTCTATTTCCATAATTTAACACAACTGTTGTGACAACTACAAATTATTCATTTTGTACTACAATCTTAATAGCATTTCAAATGCAGCGAATCACGATACATTTATACAGAAAGTTGGGTAACTAACTGATAAGGATAACATAATAATCACGTGATATGGAGTTTCGTAAATATTCTACTATTATTACGGAACAATCCAACTGCGGCTTACAGGTATAGATACTAGTATGTTTATATAAATAAGTAGTATTACATACAAAGTTGATATTATAAGAAACCTACACCTTTCTGTCAATTTTGCTTTGCACCATATCAACAATAAAGCCGCTAAACAAGTGAAGATAGTTCGTACCGATTAAAATATGCAACTTCATTCAATACCTAATGTCGTAATACTACTTATTGTCGCGTAGTCCGTAGAGCGAAACTGACAATTTTCGTCGACAAAGTAACAAAAAATTGCACAGTGAAATCGCTACGAAATCTCGTAGCAAGCGTAGCTAACTGTAGACTAAGCGGTACGAATCCCGAATATGTCTAACTATTAATGCCTATTATTCTATAGGCTACACTCAGTCTACTGAGTTGAATGTAGGCATTCACAATTTGCTACGCGGCATACATAACCAATTTGGTTTCGCCGTTTGAAAAGTAAAAATATGTCACTGCTTTAGTCGGAAATTCATTGTTGTACTTAGGCCAATTCAGATTTGCCTTAAAATGGTTACGGATCGGTGATTTAAAATTGTAATGAATTAGCTAGTAAGGCGGTTGACAAGATTAATGAAATATTAAAACATTTTGTTTTAACTGCAACTGACGCGATACAGAAATGAGTTCGTATGTAGTGAGTTTTCATGAGTACTACTGAGAACGTGTTGGCTGCTCTCTTGTTGATTAGTGTTTTAGGGTTCCGTACCCAAAGGGTAACCAACGAAACCCTATTACTAAGCCTCCGCTGTCCGTCCGTCCGTCCGTCCGTCTGACAGCAGGCTGTATCTCAAGAACCGTATAGGTAGACAGTTGAAAAAATGGGCTTGCTCTTGACCACAAACACGCAATTTCTATATGGCAACAAATAATTAAAATTAAGGTTTATGGTACGGAACCCTTCGTGTGCGAGTCCGACTCGCACTTAGCCGGTTTTTTACATATTTGTCAGTCGTTTAGGGTAGTTAAAGTTAAAAAACTAGTCTTCTCTGTATTTTATTAAGTATCAGAATAACAGGAATCGACGTAAAGGGAATAAATCTATGTGTTATCCGGTAACAGCTGTGGAGGTCAGAAACCAATATGGAAATTGTTCTTTGTAAATCATTTAGTTCCATGTTCCAAATATTGCTTTTAAGCTGCATCCTAGAGTGCCAGCTGACCCTTTTTTTTTTTTTGTTTGTTGATATCAAAGCACCAAGAAAATATAAAAGAAAATCACTAAGTATAAGACAAAGTCGCTCCCTAACCCAACATAGTTGGAAAAGGGCTACACAGAATTGCTACATCATTTTCTGTACTGACGTTACTTTGTTTTTTTAGGGTTCCGTAGCCAAAGGTTAACCAACGGAACCCTATTACTATCCGCTGTCCGTCCGTCCGTCCGTCTGTCTGTCAGCAGGCTATATCTCATGATCCGTAATAAGTAGATAGCTTCAATTTTTACAGGGTGTGTATATCTGTTGCCGCTATAGCAACAAATAATAAAAATAAGATGGTACGGAACCCTTCATGCGCGAATCCGGCTCGCACTTGACCGGTTTTTGTATGTTTGTGTGCGCAATATTTGGTGCAAATAAACTTGGTTTCATTTTTAGGGTTCCGTACCCAAAGTGTAACCAACGGAACCCTATTACTAAGCCTCCGCTGTCCGTCCGTCTGTCTGTCAGCGGGCTGTATCTCAAGAACCGTAATAGGTAGACAGTTGAAATTTTCACAGATTGTGTATTTCTATTGCCGCTATAAGAACAAATAATAAAAATAAGGTTTATGGTACGGAACCCTTCGTGTGCGAGTCCCGACTCGCAGTTGGCCAATTTTTTTCTCTCTCTTTTTTAACAGATACCAACATCGTCGTTAACATTTCGTCAGAAATAGAAAATCTACATTTTCAGGACGCAATGGGGCGAAAGCTGAAGCGGGCAGCGAAACGCTCGCACTATACATATTGAATGAAGTGAGTCGAGTATACCTCGCGTTTTCCGCCCCGATTTCCGTTTCCGCTGGCGCTCGCTACCAAAAATATAGCCTGCCAGCTTTTACATAACGTTACATCACGCTGGCACGTATTGCTCGCTTGGATAGGTAGAGTTGTATTCCTTATACAACGTTGATACGACAGAGGGGCTTTCCTTTAAACTGCCTATACTAGGTACCATTTTCAAGCTCTGTACCAAAAATAAATTAATTAGGAGCAGTAGTTTAGTCGCAAATGATTTTTAAAGTTTTTGCACGGTTTGAACACGATGTATCTTTTCTAACAGCTGATTATCGTCTAAGCATAGGTCATGCACCTTACAACGATAAATCTACGATGCGTTGTTGCCGCTCTGACGCATGTCGAAGGACATTCACTAAAAATTGGCAATGCAAACAAGGAAGCAATCAATACACACACACTTGCACTTTCACTACGAAAGCGACTAACATAATGCGAGCGAAAGAAATAGAGATAGGTCAGTTTGTTGCATCCTTGTTTTTTGCGATCGGTAAGTCCCTCAATGCGCCGACGCTTGTTTTTCGGAACGTACGGTTTGTGAAATTCGCGCGCAAACAATTGTAATTTTATTTTGTTATTGTGAGAGGACACGTAACTTGGGATTATTATTATTTAGTATTAGTGTTTTTTTTTTGTGATTGACTGTTTTTTATGGTGATAGGACACGTAACTTGGGATTATTATTATTTAGTATTAGTATCTCCGGACCTCACTCCCATGGATTTCTTTTTGTGTATGCCTCAGAGGTAAATACAATTGATGAGTTAAAAAATAGGATTATTTTAGCATTTCGCAAATTAAAGTGCTTAGCGACGGACAGTGATCTAATTAGAAAAATAAATAACAATATTCTCCGTCGGTATAATTTGTGCATCAATGTGAATGGAGGACACATCAAAAATTTAAAAATTTAGTGTGTTTGTTTTTGTGCGCGTACTTCGAAACGTTACCTAACATAAAAGCCAGTGCGAGCGGAGGCCTAAGTCGCCGGCCGCCACCCCGGCCCGGCCCCCGCCGAGCACACGAGATACCGCACACCGGCACACCGCACTCCAAGGCGCGCGCGACGTTGCCGCTTTGTTACCTAGCGGTATCTAAGGTCAGTGTCATTTTTTTTACAAAGGGTGGTTGCGTTTTATTCGGATTTGCAAGCTATTTAGTTTGTTTGAAAAAAATATTTTCTCATTTATGGCGCTTTTTGTTTTTGTACCGTATCGAATTAATACTGAACACGTATAGTATACGTAGTTTAATTTAATGCCCCTCTGTCGTATCAACTCTGTATATTATTTCCCTTACTTAGGAAGATACATATAATCAACCGATCTCGATGAATAGACGTCCACCGATATTGACATTATTTAAGACTTTTTTATATTCAAAACAGACACTGCCAAAGGTTGGATGGTAGGAAATGCCTAAGGAATTAGTCTGCCTCCGTTCTTTTGTGTGCATAGAGTATTAAAACGATTAAATAGAATGAAAAAGTGGGGGGCAAGCGAGATTTCAATCAATATTGTGTGTGCTAGCTTTTGCCCGCGATTTCGTACGCGCATATCCCATTTTTTCCCGTTCCCGTCGGATTTTCGGGAAATAATCTCTGTTCCCTTACTCTCTTATAGGAACGTACTAAGTCGCGGACAGAAGCTAGTTTTTTAGTATAAAAGTGTTATCCTTGACAGCGACGTTTGATTTCCGTAATATTAAGAGTCCAGTAAGTTACAGTATCTACGCACAAACATATTTTGCCAGTTATATAGGTCCCTTGCATTCACGGGACCGCGGCAGACCGCCAAGGAGATGGCGGAGCGACCTGGATGTCTTCCTTAGGAATTGGAAGGAAGCGTAAAATCATGTCCGTTGGAAGTAATAAAGGGCCTTTGCTCAACAGCAATATAAGATCCCATGTGAAGACAATGATTGTGAAGACAATGATTGTAAAGGCAACAGCTTTTGGTAAAATGAAGGTTGCTTGTTCAATGGCGCGGGTCTATGGTCAATGGGCAGGCCTATTGTGATTACCATAGTCTCACAACTTCCGTACTCGACTGGAACGAATCCCCGACTTAAACAGTGACAAATAATGTTACATATTTAAATACTATTTTCTGTTATTGTTTATTATCTTATGAACCTAAAAATAAGTACCGTTTTCAAATTTAATCGTACAATGGCAAGTAAAAAATAACACCTTAAGTTAAAAATTGTTAGTTAAAGGAAAGCTAATAATCTCCGTATCTCACACTATCATGAACCAGATCAAGCACTCAAGATGTTTAGAAATATAAAATAGTGCCTGTATCCGAGAAGGGTAGGGCGAAAGTGAACCTATTGTACGTTTATTAGAAGTAGTTAAATAGCGCGCGAGTTATAAAAAGAATACATACCCAAGAAAAGAGAACCCCTCCATTTTTGGAGTACAGTTCCCGTCACGCAAGTTTGCCTCTGCGAAGTACGCCGCAATCGGCTGCGAAGGATGTCAATTTGACAACAATCGCGGGTGTAATGGCATCTCACTCGCTCGTATACGTTCGATGCATAAGTGTGACCCACTTGCTCAATGCAATACGACTGTGGATGTGAAAAAAGTTATACGTTGTTATTGTTTTTAATTATTTATTTTGGTTACTTCTTAAATTGATTTGTCTTTTTGTGGTGTATGTTTGTTGTGTTACTTTTTAATATTTTTATTGTTACTGGTAGTCTTTGTTACTTGTTTATAGTATAATACGTATAAACAAAAAATATTCTAGGAACGTAACACTTTTTTACGCTATTGCACCTGCGCGGACTTTACTCAAACCTAACTTCCGAGGGGCAAACAACGCTGACGCGAATTGTAGGATTAAAATAGGGTTGTATTGCTTGCGTGGTATAGCCTGTTTTAATTCAAATATGCCTTGTTAAAGTGCAGCAATTGTATGTTTATTCTGCATTCTGCATAAAATGTGTTTTATTCTGCATTCTACACAAAATGTGTTTCTAGATCTTCGACAATCGACACACATTGTAGACAGATTTTTATGTATTTATCTTTTTGAAACCTAACGCACTCGCATTTAACCAATGTTTTAAATAACACTTTTATTACAATTACCATTTCATTAAAATTAAATTAGAGTAAAAATAGACTGCACTCAATTCATAAAGGGGCATACATTCATAATAATTTCTGACTCTGCTAAATAGGTGTTAAGGTTCATAATTTATTCTATCACCGGTACAAGCGTACAAATACATAGTTTTAAGAAAAGTACAATCGGCTACACGAGTACTATGTTACTTTTATTAATATAGGCCATTTATGATACATACATTATTGCGATGATTAATTATTAAAAGCGTAGTACTTCAAACAATACCTGGCCATACATACCATACATATGTTTTTTTTATTTATATAATTAATGTATAAATATATAATTCTACACAAAATATTCTTAATTCATAGAAAATTGTTAGATTAAAGTTCAAAAGGTACAAAAGGGTTAGTATTTGTGATAAAAATCGGTGGTTTTTAAACAGGTTTATATACTTTGACTAAAATAGTAGGTACAAGATATTTTTATGTAAATATTTTTAATTGCTTTGCCCGGATACTTTAATGAGAAAAATAGTTAATAAGTAGTTCAGATATTTTTTTACATTTCAAGAACTCACTCCTCAAAAATGGCTTATACCCAAAATAAAGGTTCGCATTGAGCAGCCAAACAGCGTAAAAAAAATAAAAAATAGGGACGGGCGTCTACTTAATTTAAAAAACGAAAAAATAAAATGGCAATATTTTATGAATCACAACACTTAACTACCAAGTTTATTGTCATTATAGACTGAGCTTTTATTGAGCCCTAATATTTTAGTATGGAACTTTTTATAGTACGTTCTATTCGTTTATTTAAATAGGTGGTTCAACAAAATCAAATACATTAATAATATAGTAAATTTTGAGACATTTCCGAACCGCAAAAGCTATTATAAGCAAGGTTTTTTTTAATAAAAATTCATAACTAATTACAATTTAAAGCTTCACAGCAGGAATGTTACCCGAATATCTAGTAGACGTCTGAATTTATAGTAAAAATAACGTTTTTAAAATTCCAATAATACTGCCTAATATTGTGACATACCCAGATACCTTAATTTCAATAAATCATTCCCCGACAGCAGAATATTTATTATGTTATATTACAGTATTATTATGATATACAACGTTTAACCAGTGAACACACTTACAATGCTATATAATTACAAATTGTACTAATATAATCACTCAACGAAAAAGCTCTTATTTACAGACAGTCATGGAAAATAATCCTTCAGCAGCTTGACACACACGACAACATCGGCATTTTTTATGCTAATGTAAGTACGTAACAATAAACACGAAATGTCAAGCTTCTCACTAATTTTTTTCCACGACTGTTCATTAGATATCAATTCCTAATACGTGTTAATTAAGTAATATATTTATTATTGGTCGCATAAAAGCCGATTTACACACCACAAACTCATAGATATGTCCCAACCTTTATAATACCATACTCGTTCGTCTCATCTGTACTGTTTGATAATCGACCTTTTTGGTTAAAAGCTGTGTATTCAACTACAACGAAATGCAATAATTAATATTTTGAACAACAATCATGGCATTGCTAACGAAAGTGCTAGATATGATTACATTTAGAGAGCACAGGCACCGATGCTCTAACGATAAGACCTACTGTACAGTCACCTTATGAAAACATTGATCATTCTGTATTTGTCTTATACTCTACTTATCTTTGACGTCGTCAGTGAGTCATGAGTAAAGTGACATGACCAAGGTTTTCATATGCTGACTGTACATCGGCGACTAGACGCGATATATAAAACATAACAAAACAGCAGAATATTAAGTTAATATTATGCCCTAATTTATATCACACTTATCCCAAAATCAAACCTAACATTTGTAATCTCTTTCAAACGTCAGATTTATCAGTCGGTATACTTGGTCGTATAGATTTTTACCGTGATTTTATTTTAACAATTTTGTGTGGTTACAATTTTAACACCTAAAAAACGTACTACTTTAATTTTTTTAATGTTGCTAGTAGGCCTATAATGTCATAACAATACTATTTTGTGACGAACTAGGTACAGTCGCGGTAAGTGTCCAAAAAGTCCATAACAGTTAACCCTTTCGACTGTACATTACACTTAAAGCTAGCAGCACACCGACTACACAACTCAAACACCATTATTGTTCTTCCTCACGTTAGCCGGTGAGCCAGGCAGGTAGGTCTTTAGTCAGTCAATGCTGAGGTCGTTAGAGAAGTGTCGCGACAGCTTGGCCACGTCGAGGCCGGTGAAGTCGGTGAAGATGTCTGACGTAGCGGTGGAGGGTTTGTCGGACCTGCCTGGTGACGAACTACTGGACGCTTGCTCGCAAGGATCGATCACGACTAGGCTGTCCTCTTTGCTACTTACCTCGAACGGTTCTGATATGCCTGTGAACGAAAATATCTGTTTAGAATTACAGTTTATAGTAAGTGTATTGTAAGATGAATATAAATCGAACAAAACGAACTTGCTATGTTATTGATAAAGTTTATCAAGCAACTTGGCAAATCGATATTAGGAAACATTTGGACTGTGTAGAGCAACGTCTCTGTGACAGTATTTTTGACACATACTTGTAGCGACATCTATGCTACCACAAACAATCTAATAAATAGCCTGACGTCACACTCCGCGCGATTAGAACTGACACAACCTTACATCAACCATCGGGCAGTTGCCCACAGGACACAACACCAGTTTGGTCGGAGGATCCTCTCTTTTTAAAATAGACGTTGCGAGAATAGGCTAGTTTCCACCATCAATAAATTACAAATCTATTTGGTCCGTCATATCGTCCGTCAGTTAGAGTATTAAAAAATAATGGATACGTATTTTTTGTTTTTGTAAATCAAAAACAAAAAACGCATCAAAACTCGGGAGTGGGGGCTAGTGACGTCAGAACGCACTAAAAATCATGCCACGGCGTGACGTATTGAGAATTTTAAAAGCGTAGAGAATTTTACGATCCGTTTTTTTTTTTTCGAATTAGTCCGTTAATTAGATTATGTTAGATTATAATCTAACTAACGGACTAATTCGATTTATTCAGTGGACGAGCCTATTCACCCAGAACACTCCTGACGTCGTTGTTGGGCTGGCTGAAGTAGATAAACCGGTAGAAGCCAGGGTTCCTCACACCGCTGCCGACGGGGAAGCTGAGTGTGATGGTGCGCGGCTGACCTTCGCTATGAACTCTAATATGTAACATCAACTCACCCAGAACACTCCTGACGTCGTTGTTGGGCTGGCTGAAGTAGATGAACCGGTAGAAGCCAGGGTTCCTCACACCGCTGCCGACGGGGAAGCTGAGTGTGATGGTGCGCGGCTGACCTTCGCTATGAACTCTAATATGTAACATCAACTCACCCAGAACACTCCTGACGTCGTTGTTGGGCTGGCTGAAGTAAATGAACCGGTAGAAGCCAGGGTTCCTCACACCGCTGCCGACGGGGAAGCTGAGTGTGATGGTGCGCGGCTGACCTTCGCTATGAACTCTAATATGTAACATCAACTCACCCAGAACACTCCTGACGTCGTTGTTGGGCTGGCTGAAGTAGATGAACCGGTAGAAGCCAGGGTTCCTCACACCGCTGCCGACGGGGAAGCTGAGTGTGATGGTGCGCGGCTGACCTTCGCTATGAACTCTAATATGTAACATCAACTCACCCAGAACACTCCTGACGTCGTTGTTGGGCTGGCTGAAGTAGATGAACCGGTAGAAGCCAGGGTTCCTCACACCGCTGCCGACGGGGAAGCTGAGTGTGATGGTGCGTGGCTGGCCGTCCGAGGGCGAACCACCGGGCAGGCTGACCTTCGCGAGGTACTCGTACGCTATGTAGTCATCTAGGTTGTGGAAATTGGCCTGGAAGAAAGAAGACAATGTACTTATTAGTGGGTTATGAAAATAACGCCAACATGGGAAACTCTCTACCTTAGTTCCGTAGCACATACTACTGGACCGAATGGGAGTGCCGGCGGAGAGTTCCTACTCTACTCTAATAAACCTAATCTCTACAATCGTCTCGTGGCTAAATAATAACAGCCGCACGGGTCGAGCTGTAAGGATAAGCTACGCTTGCTGAGGATGGTCCGTGGTTCGGAAACCTTGGCTTATATTACTTATAGAATTGGTTATAGTCTAAACAGGGGTACTATATGTATAGTTTTAAGTGTGGTAATATATCGCATTGGGTCTAACGTGTAGGGATATTTGTATGTGTAAATAAATAAATATACTGAGTTTATTCCGTGCCTCAGTAACCGTAAAGGTCCCGGCTATCATTTGAATATCTTTGACAGTCGTTACGGTAGTCAGACACCAGAAAATCAGAAACCATAAGCTAAGGGTTATTGTATTCCCCAAGTTGTCTACTGGGTTGTGGAGGTCAGAGTGCCAATTTTACAAAATTTTAGCAACGCGTTCGCATTTGTTTCTCACTCGCAATCTGACAAAAATTTATGGACATTGATGCTTTTTTACCCGACTGTCAAGGAAGGCTTGTTTTTCGCGGGTATCTTGTATGTACAAATATGTTTGTAAATTTCTTTATTACCTCGTATCTTCCAAACGGGAGCTGGATGGATTTCGACAGTTAAGATGTAAGATTTGTCTCAAAAACCCAAGTGTCCTTAGATAGGTTATAAAAAAAACAATCAAAATGGCGGATTTTTTGCGCTAAATTGTAAGTTGTTAATGTTTTTTTACCAAACCTGTCGAATGGGGTATCAAAATGAATAAAATTAAAGGAGATTACGTTTTTTTCGGTCTTTTTAGTTTACTGGTTTTAAGTTGACTTTATTGTAGTCGGGTTTTTTTTTATCTTTCACTTGTTGACAGATTGCGACTGAGATGTGAAACCGAACGTTGCATAAAATATAGTAGAATTAGCACTCTGATAGGCAGTCGCTCTATGTTAAATACTGCGGGTCTAAAGGGCCACTTTAGCAAAATCAGAAAGCACATCACGCTATACGTCACTGTCAAATTTTCCCAATCAACCTTGAACCTAATTTATTAGCGATAAAGATGAAAATGGAATATGACAGATCGTTGCGTGATTAATATTATGATTCTAATATGAATTCTCCTAAAGTGGCCTTTTTAGCCCCCCTGATATTCAGATGCGTCCGGCTAGACTGGAAGCTGACGCCCATATGTATAGTTGGGAAAAGACTAGGCCGATTGACGTAAATCTTCCCAACAAGAGTAAACAATTCATCGTTTACCGTCAGGCGGGAGCTAGGTCAAGAGCAATATTATCGGGTTTAAAAAATCTATGATGGTATGGCCATTACGATATAGGTCGCTGGGAATCTCGCTAAGATCAAAGTATTAAAGTGGCATGGTATAGTGCTGTTAGAAACTAGGTAGCAGCATGTGTTATTTTGTTTTTGTAAACGTACCCAAGTGCTATTTTAGAGCACGTTCTTTAATAAAAAGCATATTAATGAGTATTTTCACCCCTGGAAGTATGCCAATGATTTCAGTGTCGCTTAGCATTCCAATAAAGCAGTGGCCTCTGTGCGAGTTTTATAACGATCGGTTTAACATAAACGACAATTTGTACTAAAACTGAATTAAGCGCGACGGACGACATCAGACGTGATGTCAATAACGAAAAACGTCTTTTTACACACGTTAACCAGATCGATAAAAAAAGAATCGCAATAGGCCCATTGAGCTTGTTTTCTAATTAAATTCACGCCTGTCAAATTAATCAGACCTGTAATTTACATATTTTTGTCTTTAAGTTAGGAATGTAAGCGCCATTTCCACCTTGATCAAGCGTGATGACATGTACATTCGAGGCTTTGCCCTATAGTAGAACAATAAAAGAAAGGTACAACATCATTGTTGATACTTACATCGTATATGCCGATCCAGTCGTTAGCGTTGACCTCAATGTCTGGAGTAAGCGTGCACTGTGTCCTGAAGTCAGCGTCACCGATGTACCAGATCCTGTTGATTGGTGCGAACTCCACTGTCTTTTCCGTGTAGTTGGAAAAGGTCTGTAGAAGAAAATACTGAGTTATTGTTCATGGAAAAATAGACTCTATGGTCGTGGATACTTTTGTGGGGCAAAAAAGTCGAATGTAGACTGATTGGTCTTAACTTGAATAGGAAATATCGTAATCGTATCGTTACGAATCGATCAAATAACAATATTACTATTTTATTAATAAGAGAATACCGGTTAGCATGTTGGTGCAATTTCAAGGCCTGAGAATAATGCTAAAAATAATCATGCAGCAACCAGAAAGTGCATATACAAGTCTAACAGCTAATACAAGGTGTGGCGTCAATTGTATAAACGCTTGATCTGTTTGTTTGTTACAACAACCAAATTTTTTAAGCAGAGAATCCCTTGTAACATCATTTTATAGTTGTCTTCTTCTTATCGTGTGGGCAGTAAGGTCTAACGACCCCACACACCATAGTATCAGAGTTTCTAAGCCGCCTCAAGGGCCTCTGACATGGTTAATTTGACGACCGCCATTTGGCGGACGGAACCACCGGCTTATACCTACGTGCCTTTCGAAGCATGGCATCATCTTTTTATCAGACAATCAGGTGATTCAAGCCAGCAATTTTCTAGCCAATCTGGAAACAACTTTACAAAGTATGCTTCCTTTGGGAATCGAACCCACGACCACCGGGTCTCAAGGCAAACGCCTTGCTACTTGCGCTTGCGCTTGCTGCTAGCCTCCGTGATCGAGTGGTCTCGACCACGGAGGCCAGCAGAAGTGACATTGGCCATTAATACAGATGATCAACACCACACCCTGTACACAACAAAAAAAAAACAAGCTAGCACTTACCGCTGGCTGCTCAAACCCTGCATCTACCGCATCACAAGCTCCAAACGCATGCGCATCGCTGACGTCATCAAGTGAATCAGTTACCACCGACCCCTCCCCTTCCTCGACGCCAGCAGGAATGATCATAGATCTCATTCGGATGCCAGCATGCATCACGATGGGTTCGGCCATGATAGTGGGTGTGAAGCCCTTGCGAACCTAGCATGCGAGCGTGCAAAATTAGGAGGTTATATTAAAGCTTTACTGGGCATAGTGCATTTGGCGTGCGCTGAATTAAATTGAGATAGCAAGTACAGCTAAATACATGAAAACTGGTTATTATTTAATTCTAAAGTCTTAACAATGTGGTTTGATGATGAGGTAATTTTAAGACAGGGCTACTTTTTAATTATCTCTTTATTCTAAAATGTCTCAATCAATCTGCTAGCTTTTTTCCAAATATGATGTGTGTGTTTCGAAATATAAAACAGTATACTGGCCAGTGCTCATGACGTCATGAATCCGACGTCATATTGTACTGGTGTGCCACCACAGTGTACTTACTGGGAGACAAATTTCAAATGTAACGGCCACGGTATCGTAACATGGCAATAATTATGAAACAAAACCAACTGAAACAACACCCATTATGGCCATAATTATTGCTATATTACGCTAGTGTGGCCGAAGCATTAGTAGTATATCAAACGTCAAACGGGCGTGTGTGCATCAGACTGAGGATTTTTTTTAATTTATGACGTCCCTACCTTGTGGCTATTCCACCAATTCGCACTAAGCGTTTTCAAACGTCTTTTATAATGCGCACAGCAAAGGAGTGGAACTCTCTGCCTGCGTCTGTGTTTCCAAAAGCTTACAACCCTAATCTCTTCAAAGTTAGAGTGAACAGGCTCCTTCTGGGTAGGCTCGCTCCATCGTAGACTTTGTCTCTGTCATCTCTGACATAGACTACAGTCAAGAACAAAAAAAAAAAAAACGCACTGGCTAGAATATTTCGGAACGAGTCAACAGTATGGCGTCGATTCTTGACGTCATGAGCACTGGCCAGTATTCTGTTTTATATTTCGGAACACACACGTTATGTTATTAAGATCGGCTTCCCGTCTAATCGGCTCCAACTGAGTATCAGTATATTTCTTAGATTAACTGCCTATCTGACCTCCATAGGCCAGAAACTGGGTAGCAGTGTCGATTTCAGTGAATTTAGCGATATTTTTTTTATTTATCGACACAAGTTTGGTAACAAAAATAAACGATTAGATTAGATTAGATTAGATTACAATTATAAAAAATAAATTATATTATATATAATACATACATATGTACTTATATTTTATTTATTTTAATATTGTTTGATTAAAATTATAAAAATTAAATTATATTTATAACAAATATTTTATTTATTTTTATATTGTTTAATTATTAAATTTTAGATTTTTTAGTGTTGGCCCTTTTCATAAAATCACCTCAACCAACTTAAATTAACATTTTCTATTCACAAAAACAACTCAAAAGCGTTGTTTGATATCAAAACATCTGATTTTTCTAGATATTTTAAAGTCAAAACACGCCTCATTTGTTCGTGCAATAAACCAAAAAATAAACACTAAAAATTATCACAGTCCCGTGAAACAAATTAGTCGTGTTACAGTGTTTTACGAATCTCAGAGCAACAAACTACCGTATTTGTAGACGCTATTATATTTTTAGATGTTATATAATGTTGCGTGCATCAAAAGAGTGGTAATTGAATTTGAATGCGCCGAATTTCCGACCTGTATAGTAACCATCGAGTCAGGTTTATGAAAAGTAAACATTTGTCTCTGATAAACTATTGTTTATTGAATGGATTTGTATGTTTGTTTGTATTATCTTGTTCGTCTTTATGGTTAGACACGCAGGTGAGTCGAAACGACAAAAATTACGAACTATCGACCAAGCTTTGAAACCGTGTTCCTCCTAGTGCCCTTTGCGTTCCAGAGCTGCGGTACCACTTTCGAACAGATTCCGCAGCCCATAAGGTTATGCTACTACATTGACTGTCAAATACAACATAGTAAGTAAATAATTACAAACAGGTCGGAAATTAGGCCATTACAAATAATGTTAGGTAAATAAATAATGTAGGTAAATACGTCACATACACAAAAATTGATGACGGAGTGGTAATTAGTACATTGTTTTTGTTTTGTTCTCATTTCATTATTTAATCATTCCATTAAGTAGGTACTATTTAGTTATTGAAAACAGAATTATTTGGAAAATACAGAGATCTCTGCCCTGCGGTGGGACCATGTAGGGTATATACTCGTAGCTATTTAGGCTAGTTAGTCATCCTATTTAGGAGAACTATAGTCTGCTTTTAATCCCGGAGACAAAATTGACAAGTGCAAAAGTCAAAACTGACTTAAATTCTATTGTAATCTATGTCAGTTTACCTTGTCAATTTAGTCGCCGAGATTAAAAAACAGACTGTACATAGCTATCCAATCAATACAATGTATATGGCATAGTAACGTATTTACCTACTAAACTCCTTTATAAAAAACATTAGTAGTATTTTCAAGGTGTTATTCCCATATTCACTACTGGATTTTCCGTGCAGTTTCGAACCGCAACAGACGACGTCGTGAGTCTTATACATCACATGAATAAAGACACAGCACCTTTATTAATGAGCCCAGCTACTCAAGCTCGAGGCTACTCAAGAAACCCCAATAACGTTTAGCTGGCAAACTACTAGGAATTAATAAGTGTACCAAACTACAAGTCATGCGATATTAACTGGCCCACTGACCTTTATATTCATCAAGGCGACCACTGGCTTGTGGTCACTGACAGTGTAATGTGACATGTGGTTATATGACACCACCTCAGCTTTTAGTGTCACATTCTCGTAGTTGTTCGCGTTGACTTTGTACAGGATTCTATCAGTCCATGACGGTTTTCGCCTGGGAACAAAAAGTTTCAGGTAATCACTCAGTCGAACATTTTATTTTACTAATTTAAGGAAAACAACAAATATGAAAAGATGTAAAAATTACCATTTACAAGGTGTTACCCTTGTTTCGCAGACAAAAATTTCATAGAATTTCGTTTCGCAGAAATTGTTTTGTATAATATTTGGTCCTTGTAATTCTATGCCTATTATTATTGTTTCAAAGACTATTTACTTGAATGAAACCTTTACACAGAAACACAATTCAATGAATTCAAGATCACATTTTTTTATTTAACAAACTTATCAAACCGCAGAATTATTTTCAATGGTATTTTATATTTCAGTGAAAATGTAATAAAAATAAAAATATAATTGTTTTCTAATTTTATATCCATGGCATACTTTTAAGATGACAGAATTTTATTCGGAATGATTTAACTACGCATGTTGTCATTTCAACAGGTGTAATATAAGCCCGCGTAAGCGCGGACGGGCGAGGCGTCCCGCGAACTGAGGAGAAGGTGTTATAATTATAAGCAAGCCGAAGCTGCGGTGGTGAGCGTTAAAACTACCTGCGACGGTAAGTTGGCGTGGGATCGCCGGAACCCTGCAGCGCCGGAGCCGTGACAGAAACCATGCCTGTTGCATGTTCGCCTGCATACCGTATGCTTGTTTGCATTCTGCATCTTGCATGCTCGTTTACGTTCTGCATGCCTCCTACCTTTTCGCCTAGGTCTGCCGCGATGGTTTTGGCATTTAAAGGGGCACAAGGTATTAAATATCAGTAACCTAAATACCCTCAATTTTTGGAGCAGTATTGCGATAAATATTAATTAACATTTAAATTAAAATACGCGCCTACTTGGTGCAAAACCATGACCCAGGATTCGTATTTCGCGGCCACTACCAATGAGCTAAGAGTAAAAACTCAAATCTTCGGACTTTGATCAAGCTCATACCTGTATTACACAAGATCATGCGAACATGTAAACAATGGAGCTGACCTAGACCGGAAAGTGTGTTAAATAATATAATGAATTAATTTGTCTAGGAAATTCCCAAGATAAAAATCTTATTAATACTGAATGATTGACGTATAATATGATACATTGTCTTTGCAAGATTATATTAATCTTGCAAAGACAATGTAATTTAATAAGTAATTTCATAACATTTTATATTGATTACGGAAAATTATCCTTATATAAAAATTATTTGTCATCACTTTTGCAGTGTGACAGTGTAGCAGCATCAAGCCACAAGAAAAATAGATGAAGTAATGAAATTTACACGCTTACAAAAATAGCCTCAACGCCATCTATCCAACCAGCAGCGAACTGCTAACGAAATCCTGCATCGCGGTATCAGAGTTATCCTTGCGATTTGAACTACCAACCAACCAAAACAATCAACCAACCAAACCAACAAACCAAACCAATACCAACTAGAAGACAGTTGCCGTCACACAACCGTCCGGTCGGAGGATCCTGACTTTGCTCCCTTATCTGAGGAGATTTGTGGGACTTTACAGTGGAACAGATATGTTCCGCATACCTACCCTCTAAAACAGTTTGTTTGATTTACATATTCGCTAAATAGTCTAGTTCTTTTATAGTATTTTCAATAATTTATTGTGATAACACAAGGAATATGTTATGTAAAGGTAGCAATACAAGACACCAATGATTTATTGAAATAGGCACCATTTCTGTTGATAGGGGGTATCACTTCTTAATCACAGATACAAGTTAAAACATAATTTGCAAGTATTGAGTAATAGTTAAAAATAATAATAGAATTCCTGATAGCACGCAATGTAAATCTACTTCAGTAACTTATCTCTGGACTATTACATTGTCATTTCATATTCCAACCACAATTTGGCCAGTTTGACTTATCGTTTTTTGTTCAATATTTTGAACACATTCAACTAATCGAATTTCGAACACTCAAGTCTGCTAATTTAACTGGCAGCTAATAAAGATGTGAATATAAAAGAAAATGAGCTGCACCTACTAGGCAAGTATAGATTTAGGGTGCCTATTATGACATCTTAAAACCATCATTATAACGGTGTGGGAGAGAGTTGGAGTTATACAACACGCATAACACTATCCCTTTTTCACAGCTTAATCATAATGGCATTAGCACGTCATAATAGGGCCACAGGGCAGGAGAATTATTATAAAGTCTATATTAACTATTTAATTAGCCTTTTCGTAACTATGTTGGCACCTAAGAAAACATATCAAACGTAATACGTACTTAATATCATACTCATCCCCGCCAATCAGGAACTTGTAAGTCGGCGGGAACCGTATGTCATGCTCCGTGAACTCCGAGAAAGCTTCGCCGGAATCCATAACCGCGATCAGCTGGTCGTGCGTTAGAAGAGACGCGTATTTGTCCTTCTCTATCTTCTGTAGGGTGGCGACGATCTCTTCTGACGTAGGGCTGCTGCCAGCTGGATGGTCCGTACGGAAGTTTAAGTCGCCAATCCATATTACATAGCTGGAATAGAGAAAGCGTATCTGTGTTTAGTTCTTTTTACCCGACTGCGAAAGGAGGAGGAGGATATATGTATATTTCTTTGGCACGCCCTAGAGCCTAAACGGCTCGATGGATTTTAGCTTGAGCGGTGTCGTTAGATTCGTATTTACTGTGAGAGTGACACTGGGTATATAATAATTAAAATAGCCAATTTTTGGCGCCATATTATGCCTTCAATAAATTTTTAATTTTCGAAACCTATCGAGTGGGGTATTAAGATAAAGGACACGAGGAGACGATTCCAAAAATGTAAATGCAGTTCAATCACTGATCTGATGCCACCAACTGCATCAGACTGCTTGAACTTTTTAGTGGTTTTGTTAAAGTCAATTTTTTAACTTGTTTCTTCTCAATGGACTGGACCAAACTGCAGAAGACTGGAGAAAGTGGAAGGAGTGAAGGGAAGCATTTGCTCAGCAGTGGGAGTACTGGGACAGAACAGGCTTATAATAATAATTGATGTACAGTAGTGGTACATGAATGAACTTAAGGCAAGGCATTCTCTGGGAAGGGTTGTGGATGGTGAAACATGAAGAAAAAACTTGACAGTCACCTGGGAGATGTAAACAGAAGGGTAAACGGTTATTGCAAAATGTACGTATAAGTAATAAGGAAAAATAGCAGAGAAAAAGGAAGAATGAATCTTCAGAATTTCCATAGGTTTCTTAGTAAAGGGGAAGGACCAAGTCCAACTGTACTTGGTCCTTCTAAAGGCGTCATAACAAAATTACTAATAACTGCAGTCATTTGTTATTCAGACTAAATGACGGAAAACTCCAGACCATGAAATTACAGTTTGTAACAATTTAACTTTAAGTCTCATTAATGTGTGGTATCAAATACTGGTATTCAGCTGAAACTGGTTTGACTGGAAGCCGACCCCAATATAGTGGGAAAAGGCTAGGCAGATGATGAAAGTGTGGTATCAAAACTAAAATACTCCAAAGTTCTTAGAAACTATAATCAGGATGGCGTTCTTGTTGCGGAATTTTTCCAAAGAGTTAACGCGACCCATACGGGTCCCGGTCCAATCAGACCGAGAGAAGTCTTAACATAATTTCCCACCCAGAACAAAAAAGGCGAACTTCCTCAATACTTGAAAATAAAAAAAAACCATGTCGTCACTGATAATAGAGATAACTATCGAACGTAAATAAGGAAACTAAACAAAACACCTCAGAACATGGAAGAGTTGCATTGATATATAAACCAGAATATCAGATATTTTCCTGTTCACAAATTTTTAGGCGTTTATCACTTTTAGTCATGTAGGTATTTCTAAGTTGATAAGGCACGTGTGATGTTTGGATACTCGGATTATCTGTAATTTTGTTAGAAACTGATAGAGATGCTTATTTATCTTTTAATGATAGTATCGGTAGATCAAACGATATTTTATTAAAGGTATGTTCGGTACTAAAGATTGACTAGGGTGATTTAAAACTGAGCTACTGTTTCGTATGATAGACTAATATGATGTTTTTATCTTCGATGTTGTCTTAATAGTAACATAATGGCTGTTTTTAAAGATAATCAATTAGTTTTATAGATTTAACGTGTAGGGCTATATTCTTATTCTTTACGAAAGACTTTTTCTACCCCAAATGACAACCTGGATGTCAATAAACAAAACTATTATCAACTCGGTCGACGTAGTGGAACTCTCTACCTGCGTCTGTGTTTCGGAACGCATTCAACCCTAATCTCTTCAAAGCTAGAGTGAACAGACTTCTACTGGATAAGCTCACTCCACTCCATCGTTGACTTTGTCTCTGTCACCTCTGATCTCGACTAGAGCCAAGAGCAAACCCATCCAAAGTAAAAGAATAATAATATAGGGGCTAGATACCTACAGAGGTTTGTTCTGTAACTAGAAGTGTGCAGAATATATTCATATGAAGAAGCACTATTTCGCAAGTGTAAACCATTAAGATAATAAATGGAAAAGAAACGAATGACGTAGATACTTAATTACATTTATAGATATGAACGTGAGTAGGTAATTAATGACAGTAACCTTTAGGCTACTGACACCACAATATCCTTAAGAAATACTAATGATTATAACGCAACAATGTGCGGACTTTTTTCAAGTCTTACGCAAACAGGTTTATGTAAATGTACGTACTATGACTAAATATGTTTTGTTTTGTCTATAAAATGTAAAATATTTTAATAAAACTAACACTGTACATCTAGGGCGCAATCTTCTCAAAGCAAGGCAATGCTCTCACAATTACTTATGTACTTTTTCTGATTGCTATTTAATACGTATTCTTATTCATCATCATCTCAGCTTAGCCTTTTCCCAAGTACATTGGGGTCGGCTTCCAGTCAAACCGGATTCAGCTGAATACCAGTGTTTACGTGGAGCGGCTGCCTACCAGACCTCCACAACCCATTAACTGGGTAACACGGTACTTCTTGGCAAGACTGGAGTCAGATTTACTGGCTTCTGACAATCCGTAACAGCTGTCAAAGATCTACAAATGACAGCCGGGACCAACGGATTAACGTGCTTTCCGAGGCACGGAGGAGACTCGTTATGTTAAGATGGTCACCCATCCACAGACTTCAGGGCTTAACCTTGAAGATCGACCCGTGCGGCTGTTATTATTTAGCCACGAGCTCCACCAAAATAACAGCTAACGATCGATTTTCTTTATTTGCTTACCTAATGCCTTGTGATTATTAATACGTATTCTTATTAGACTTATTAATCTGCAGGCAGGGAGTCTACTCACTAAGCCCGAAGTCCGTAGTTTCGGCCTTAGTGACGGGCGTTTTCTACTCTTTATCGCCTAACCACTAAGAATGAATGGCAACACGATTTGACAGTAACTGCCATTCATTCTTAGTTCTGGTTCAGGACTAATCGTAAGTCCGTAGGTGATACGGAGTAGAAAACGCCCGTCACTTAGTCCGAAACTACGGACTTCGGGCTTAGAGAGTAGACTCCAGAGTCGTTACGTAATGGGAGCCAGAAGACGGGAGCTGTCACATATAGAGGCCCAGGAAACAACTCAGAGACCTTTAGGACAGTTTGGTCGGATATGCCAATACACTAGCAAGAGTGTAAAGCTGTAGGGAAGATCTTTGCCCAGCTGATTTCAAGAAAACAAGAAGGAGTAAATCCCGCGCTCCCAACTCATGGGAATAGGAGGAAAACTGTGGCGTTTTAGTCAGTTGGATTCCGAAGAAAAAATATACTTACTCATGGTACAAAATGTTGGTAGTCTCCCCGACATGGTACATGTGTTGTTTTATGATCGAGTTATAGTCATTGATGCGGTCGGCCAGCAGATGTTCATGGGCAGTCAGGTGGGAATTGACGAGGCACACCGAACAACCGTATATGTTGAATCTTATACTAACGGCGCCTTTGTTGCCCTGAAACAAGAATGTTTTGTAAATCACTATGAATTGTTGGCCTTTCAATGGGCGGACGTTTGGTAGGAAATGAAAAGGAAGCCAATGATCAACTATTTATTGTATGTCTTCTTCCTTTATACCTGTTGTCATGTCACTAATGTTAGGCGACGAAAAGCATGCCGGTACAATAGCGCACTGTTACATTTTAGACGCACTGCTAAGCATGATAGTTTAAAATCTAACAGTGCAATAATATTTGCCATAGATTTAAGTGTCGCTTGAATATCTAGTAGGTGAAAACGGGTAATAATATTTTTAGTTCTTATTGGCATGAACGATAAAATAATAGTTTATGCAGCCGTAATAAAAATATGAGAGTCAGCCAACGTGGTAGCTAAGGGAGTATCACTTCTCATGGAGTCTATTATAATGCCATGTATTGCATGCCTGATTAAACCACGTGCCGGTTTCCATTCCATGTCACAACTCACATAATGAATATTTGCACCATGTTTATCTTTAGATATTTGAGGACGAAAGACAAATAAATAGCTGGGATAAAAAGAATATGGAGGAGTTAAACAAAAACAGCTGCACGGGTCGATCTTTGAGGTTAAGGGCGAGGCTAAACTAGCTTAATTTTTTGAGTGGTGACGCAAACTCATTTTGCGTCGTCGCGTAGCTCAAACAAGACTTTAGTATGAAACCGAATGCAACGTAAATTCCGCGACTCACAACACAACTCAAAAAATTACGCTCGTTTGGCATCTCGCTCTTCTTGATCTTGCTTTAACCAGTTCATAAATATGGTAAAAGTCAGGAAAAGTTACAATAATAAAATGCAGTGCATTGACATTTTCCGCCATTTTTAGTGTTGGCATACAAATCTTCTTAAGGAAGCAGTCTATAGAGATGCTGACAACTCTTCTGAAATACACCACCACACACCCAAAAATAAGATAAGTATACTCAAACTACCGCCCTGAAGGTTAGCTTAGATCATCGTGATACGATAGCTATCTACGACCTTGAAAGCTTTATGTCACCTACGATACGCCAGGTGACGAAATCAGGGACCAAGCATATAACAAAATGTTGTGTAATGATATCTAGTCCATCACAAAACTAACATCCTGGCCGCAATCGATTTCATACTTGTCCGATAAGACCACTTGGCACAGTTGATATCTTTCTACTACTTCACATAAAAGTATATCCAAGTAAAGGTAATATAAAGAATGCGTCATGTTTATGATTCAAATACGCATTAACGGAGGACCCTGTCCTGGAATAACATAAAAAAATGTATGCTGTTTCACCAGATGAAGATTCCCAGACACTAATGAAACCGTGGGCGAGGATATGTCTACTAGTTTACAGCTTTACAATATCAGTTACTGTGTACAACATACATATCAACACATAACATGTATGTGACGCCATGGTCGATTTATTTAACGGAGCAAACTCCCACCATTGCCAACAATAATTGCAGCTAGAGTGAAGTGTTGGGTCAAACGACAAAACACTTCATTGTAAATGGTATAATTCGCAGTTACAAATCTATACTGGGTGTTATTTAAATCATTGACAAATATTTTTTTAACCGTCTTCAAAACATGAAGAGGTTCTCAATTCAGTTGAATTTTTTATGTTTGATACCTCATAACTCCGTCATTTATGAACCGATTTGAAAAATTCTTGTTTTATCTAAAAGGTCGATTGGTTCCATAGCAATTTTATCAAAATCGGTAAGGAAGTTTGGCTTTAAAATCAAAGCTGGAATTCGTTAACTTGATGACGATTTTAGCGATTGCGTATTTTAGTTTCTTGCTATTTTCCAGTGGTGTTGATAAACTTTTTACAAAAAACTACAACAATAAAGAAGGAACACATAAATGTACAAAGGTGATGCTTATTTCTATAGAAGTATAGAAGACTCTTCCAACATTCCTACGATAGATGAAAAAACTACCAAAACACACCGACTTCCGAAATTAAAGTTCAGTGGTTGAAAAATCTCATGAATAAGAACAAGTTTTACCAAAATTACTAACTTATTTGAATTTGGAAACACTTAATCCTTCATTTGTTTTTTCAAGATTTCATGGTAATCAGTAGAAATTGTTCACTTCACACTCTGAAACATTGCCAATGTATTAAGTCACCCTGTGTAGGCGACCTATATTTTGTCATTCCTATTACATATTAATATTATTACGTATATATTCGTCTAGTACGAGGAACAGACTATTAACTAGATATAAGTAGAGCAAGATTACATGCGACCTACGTAGGTACTTTTGTTTTTCCTCATGGCATGAATCTAAACGATTCAAAGTCATGGTCACTTCACAGCTACATACAGGGGGAAAAATTACGTTTTCCAGTCCTACGAGTATGTACGGGACATTCCATATAGAAATATATACTACTTATTATGCGGTTTCTTCCTTATGGCTGACTTTGAACGCCATGCGTGCTTTCGATATTGAAGATCTAAAGTGCGATGCTGTAAACATCTGACCGTGTTACCTTGGGTGTATAGTCTGTTTTTTAATCTCAGAGACTAAATTGACAAGTGAAACTGGCATAGATTTCAATAGAATTTAAGTCTTTTGTGACATGTGAAGTTGTCAATTTAGTCTACGAAATTACAAAACAGACATTAGTGAACGTGAAGCGAGCTGTTAATCCTTACAAACAAGATGGAATGACATTTCAGTTCACTTCATGTTCACTCCGCCTAAGTTTTAACGGTCAGACGTTGACAGAATATACCGGCAGGATTCATTACGCTACATTTACTAACTTAAAATTACATAATCAACTATTAACTTAAATTGACAAAAATATTAATTTGTTGGGTGTGGAATCTATATTATCCATATCTATATTAATATATAAAGCTGAAGAGTTTGTTTGTTTGTTTGTTTGTTTACTTGAACGCGCTAATCTCAGGAACTACTGGTCCGATTTGAAAAATTCTTTCACAGTTACATAGCCCATTTATCGAGGAAGGCTATAGGCTATATATCATCACACTTAGACCAATAGGAGCGGAACAGTAATGAAAATTGTGACGCAGACGAATTTGCGTGGGTCACCCAGTGGTTAATAAACATGTAAATATAGGAACGCAGTCAAATTAATTATATAGTCAAAAATATGAAAGAGTGATAGCATTTCAGTTTGTTACTATCAATTAATCACTATATATAAAATTCTTCCGTTATTGACTGATTGAGTGAGTGTGAGTGACTGAGTGACTGACAGACAACGCACAGCCGAAACTACAAGTTGAAGGCTAAAATTAAGCATGTCGGTTCCATGGGAAGTGTATAGTCTGTTTTTTAATCTCAGAGACTAAATTGACAAGTGAAAATGGCAAACTGACATAGATTTCAATAGCATTTAAGTCAGTTTTGACATTTGAAGTTCTCGGAGACTATAAACTCCGAGATTAAAAAATAGACATTAGTTCCCTACACTTCCCAAGGAACCTACTAAGAGAGGAATTCCCGAAATTCGCACGGGAACAGGATATACGCGTACAAGTCAAGGGTAAAAGGTAGTTGGCTATAAGATAGTCAAATTAATTATTGGTTTTCTAACATCAATATTCGTTAAGGTCATCCACCTTAACGAATATTGATGTTAGAAAACCGTTTAAAAAAAAGAGTGTTCATGTAGCTCGACAGAATGATTATTTCAGAAATAATCATTCTTGACATGAACTTAGAGGGCTATATTGATGATTAAAATGGTTATAATTCTTTAGATAAATACGCGTTACGGTCGCGGATCGTATTTGGTCCACATACAGCTTCACACTGACCGGCAAATTGCAAAAAACATAAAAATATTTGAATTTCGCGGGCTACCCTGGAGCATTCACCTTAAGTGAAGTTTTTCAATGGCAGTTAAAGTGTAAAATTCTGGTTAAATCTCCTGAAGCAAAAGTCTAGCAGCGAATAAAATATTTCAGTTACGGTAAGTAAGTAGGCTTTATGTGTGACTGTAGTTCAAGCGTAGGTACCTCTCAAGGGCGCGATAACGATTTGTGCATACAAAATTTTCCACTCAAGGCCTTATCGATTTTAGCGTACATACGTATGAAAAATCAGAAGGCATTAGGTAAGCAAATAAAGAAAATCGATCGTTAGCTGTTATTTTGGAGAAGCTCGTGGCTAGATAATAACAGCCACACGGGTCGATCTTCAAGGTTAAGCAACGCTTGCCAAGGTTGGTCTGTGGATGGGTGACCATCTTATAAAGCCACGAGCTCTTCGATAACTTATCAAGCGATCATAGTATAAATCTTACTAAATGTTGTAGGTAATAAAGTTATTAAATTTCCCTAATAATAAAATAGCTAGTTGACCCGCGCAACTTCGTCTTCGTCGAATCGTATTGGTCTTAGCGTGATGATATATATAGCCTATACATAATTATATACTATCGAACTCTGATAGAATTTTTCAAATCGGACCAGTAGTTCCTGAGATTAGCGCGTTCAAGTAAACAAACAAACTCTTCAGCTTTATATATTAAGTATATGTATAGAAGTACAACCGTGACGCTTTCATATTCGGCTAACTATGTATGTACCTACTTTGAACCACCCGGGTCTTATTTGGCAATAACGTCTAACGTCTTATTTTTATATATATTTTGGTATACAATAAAGCATATATAAATAAATAAATAACGGCAACTGAAAAACTTAAATTCACTTACAACCCGCATTACTTGACCTTCTTAATTTTATTTCCCTGCTTAGTTTGTGTCTAACTACTGAATAAACGTATCACCTTTCTCCCTCCAAATATTTTTGTCTTGCGCGATCATTGGCAATGTTTTCCCCGCCAACATGTTCAGATCGCCACACGACCTTCGCCACGGACGTCCTTGACGGATTTTTAATTATAAATATTATGTAAAATGACCCATAGATACCCATTTACTGTTTTGAATCGATATCAATTGTCCTCCTTTTATGTTCTTATGAAATATAAAGTAAAAAAATGAAAAAAAACCTTTTATTTAAATACTCTAAAAAGAAGAAAATAAAATTTTCCTTTAAAATTGATCATAAAAGCTTGTCGCGAGGTTTGATTAATTAAATACTTGTTGGTACTCACGCAAACCTCGCGACAAGCTTTTATGATCAATTTTATTTTATATTTCGAGTTACTCTCAACAAGCCCTTTCATTTGATACCCATATTGTAGAAGTGCATAAAAAATAACTATTCCGCCATCTTGGATGTTTCGCCATATTGGATTTAGTATTACGTAACCTAATTTTTCGAGTTACTCTCAACAAGGGTATCAAATGAACCCTTTCATTTGATACCTTTTATGGTCTACATAATAAAGAGTATTCTATTCTATTTTATTTTATTCTACCCATATTGTAGATATGCATTAAAAATAACTATTCCGCCATCTTGGATGGTCCGCCATATTTGATTTAGAATTACGTCACACAGCTTATCGTGTATTGTCATCCAAACTAAACGAGTATACAAAATTACAGCTTAATCGGTTGAAGATATCTGCTTCAAAATTGAGTAGCAAGATTCCACCCGAACAAACATACATACATACACACATTACAAATTAAATAAAAGCTTTTAAAAAAGGATCCATGGTTTAATTTTCGGGTTGTTGCTAATATTTTGGTACCGAATAATTGCCACCATTGCTAAGGCGAAACAACGACAAGTCAACAATTGAACGTTGGGACGCTTCGATTGCGTTCTAAATTAACCTCAGCTAAAAGGCGATAGGAACACCCAGTTCTTTTATATATTTAAACAAAGTATTGATTTTCTACTTTATACTGTAGTGTTCGGTTTATTAATAACATAGCACAGAAACATGTTTTATTAGCCACCACTCATATAATCTATCGTCATTATTATCTAACCACGCAATTAAAAGGACTAACAGGATAGGAATAATTAAAAATCCATACTCGAACTGAATATCTTCAATTAGGTATTATGCAAAATAAAGTTTCAGTTTTATTTTAATTACGCGATGTGATTTTCTGACAGAAATAACTCTGAGAAGGAATACGATGTAGAATAGTTTTGCACACAATTGTAAGAGCTGCAATTTGTTCCATTCTAAATGCAATTTTAATTATTATTGTACAAATGTTGGTTGGATCAGTCAGATTAAGTGAAGCCCAGTGAACGCCAGTAGACAGCACGTCATGTGTGTATCAATGTATGTTATTGTATAGAACTTACCTAACATACGTGAAGTGTACCTAAATATTTTGTTAAAGAAACACGACATTTGAAAAATTATAAAAGATAAAGAGATTCAATTCTTATTATAAACTGAATCAACATTTGTTTATGACACTTAAATTAAGTGCACAACATTTTTTTCTGACATGATTTATTAATTTCCAGACATTTAAATGTTAAAAGTTAAAGACGTCAGTTGGGTCAGTTTAACTAAACATTGCCCCACACTAGGAATTTCTCCTGTGTCGTGAGTGCGTTTACATATACAGAGTTATTTGTAAAACACCAGCAACCTCTAAGGCAGTGAAAGTACACATGATTATAAGCAACTTTTACTTTGGGATAACTCCGAAATCTCGAAAAAAATATCATGGTGTTTTACAAATAACCCTGTACATAATCTCATACAAAAAACAGCCAGACCCGGAATAACTATTTAAGTTTTAAGTTTCCTTTTGTATTACTTTTGGTGTATGTACAATAAAGCGTATAATAAATAAATAAATAAACTATCTGTAGGCCATACAAATACTTTTCCCGTGCAGGATCGAACCCGCGACACACAGCACCGCAGTCAATCGCTCAACCACTGTGCCAACCGTGTCGTCAATTTTAACTACAGAATTACTCGTAGTTAGAAGACTGATTGACAAAAATACTCTACTAAAACGAAGGTAGAAAAAGATATAGGTCTGACTTACAGTATCTTAAGTCTATGTGATACAGATACAGCACCTAAGTACAACCTCTTAATTGCACACAATATTATGTTGGTTGTGTGAAATCAGCCTGTCCCCTTTCAAAACAACATAACATAATCTATGCTTAATATCATACAGCTGAAGAGTTTGTTTGGTTGATAATGCTAATCTCAGGAACTCATCATCTGCATAGCCTTTTCCCAACTGTATTGAGGTTGGCTTCCAGTCAAGCCAGATTTAGCTGAATACCAGTATTTTATGAGGAGCGGCTGCCTACCAGACCTCCACAACCCATTATCTGGGTAACACGGTATTTCATGGCAAGACTGGAGACAGATTAACTGGCTTCTGACTATCCGTAACAACTGGCAAAGATTTACAAAAGACAGCCGGGACCAACGGCTTAACATGCTTTCCGCTAATCTCAGAAACTATTGGTTTGATTTTAAAATTTTTTTAGAGTTGGGATGGGACATTTATCGAAGAAGGCTTTAAAAAATGTGACGTAGAGGAAGTTGTGCAGGTAGGTATCAGCTTGTATAAAAATATGTCTCTTACTCACCCACATTCCACCCAGTCCAGTCTTAGTGTACTGCGCCTCAATATCCCTCAGGTGTATTATATGTTTCATCTGAGTATACACTAGCAGCAGTATGCCCTGCAACCTGGTGGTCTTGGCAATAATGAACCCTTGCCGACAAAGTATTTTGTTGAATGATTGCGTCCATGCATCAGTGAACAACGAGTCCATTACCAGGTTCTGTGGTTGGGACTTAACTTCTTGCAGTCTGTAATAAAATATAATAATCTAAGAAATCTGCTCAGTAAAAAAATTAAACCGAGATACAATGGACAGTCAAAACTGCTAGGTCGCATAGCATACATTTTTTTAAAAGAGCTTTATAACTGAGCAATGAGGAAAGGTTTTTGTTAATATGAAGGTTTTTAATAATCCCTACAAAGAGGCAAAATAGGGGATGAAACTGTATGATTTTTTTTTTACATTTTTGCAATGGCTAACCCCACCACACAGCTGGTTTATTGTCTTTGAAATTTCTAGCAGTTTTATTATAGGTATTATTAAACATAATACAAAAATAAAAAAAGTTGTTTGATTTACATACATACACCCTCAAAGTTAAAAGGTCAGTATAATAAAATGAAAGGCAGGGTTAATCATGTCACTTGTGTAACACTAAATCATTATTATTCCACAAGGATGAAAGTGAAAAAATGTGTCTTTCCTTATTTTAATTTATCAACGTTACATGACTTTAGCTACTCAACAGATTTATAAACATTCTCTTTTACCTGTGACACTGAATACCATTCACAATTTTATTTGATAGTGTTAATAACTTTTCACAAGTCATAACATAAGCAAAACAATCACAATATAAATGTATAATCAATATTTAAAAAGCCATTACATTACATTCAATTTAAATAAGCATGTTATGAATGACCTTCAATACTTCTATTTCAAAATACTCAACAAAACAAATAAGTAGGTATGAAATCTTTAAAAAGTCATATTGCTATAAGGAAATACACAAGCATAGTTGTAGTTGTTGTAGTTTTTTTCTATATATTTGTACATATTCTGTTGACTTTGCTATTAATATCATCTGTTAGCTGAATATTTTTTCCGAGTGACTATTTTATACTGCTGGTCCTATCACAAAATTTTCCTTGATACAGATAAAATGCAACTATGCAACTAGTTTTAGAATTATGAGAAATCATAAATAATATTAAAGTAAAAGTAGGTCAAACAAATGAAAATGAACATGCATAAACAATATTGTGTATTATTTAAACATAAGATCAATGTCTCACATTGACCTAGAATATAAGTAGGGTACAGCCAGCATTATGCAAGTATTCATGGACCATAAATATGTACTTACCCAATCACGAAAAAGTCTGGTAAAGGCTTGTTTTTATTAAACTGAGATGGAAAGTCCAACAAGGCATTAAGATCTTGCCCGGGATTCTTGGTTGCCACATTCCAAGTGACAAAATAGAACCTGAAAGTTTCATTAGTTATTTAATTAATTAGTGCAACCGTGAAGAAGTCAAGTAAGTATAACAAACGTTTAGACGTAACCTTGACTCCTTCTGACGCAGGTACTAAGTAGTAAAATATATACGTATATGTTAACTTACTTGAGTGTATCCATGTTCGTCTAGTTACACTATGTCCTGCAGAAACCTGGTATCTATAAACTAACACCAAAAGATAAAAGTGTACTTCAGGTATAGATAAGATAGGAACCGTATAAATTATTATTTAATTGAAAATATTTATCACGACTGACTATAATTATACCATAGTGATACTTTTCATGAACGTTATAAACTGATTGGATTTTAAGCACATAATCATGTGCTATCTTCATATAAAGCAATAGATAAATAATGAATTGATTATTATTTATATATATATTTCACTATCACAAATGATCACAAAACATCTCCCACCGAGCGCAAATAAAAGACTGTCACTGTCAATTCAACGAACGTCAAATTAACAATGAATGAAAATTACATGACTGAAGATTTTGTGGAATAACAAATCATAAACATGAATTTTATAACAATAAACTGAAGACTTCAAATTGACTAACTTTACATGGAAAATAAGAAACTGATGATCTTACCTGGATTTGAATACCTATGGATAAATACTAATGACTGGAATTGGAATTACTTTAAAACTAATGAATTTTATTGGATTTCCCTATATTATGGATTTATATACTGATAAATTGAACTGGATCTAACCTACCCAAGAAAATGCTAACTGGTGACTAGGCAGCATGGACTCAGACGTTAGCCTGTTCCGTCAGGAACGAACTAAAAAAAAAATCAACGAACGAACGCAAAGAAAGCAACCCTAGATAGAATACCGAAACTTGCGTCTCCTTTTTTCAAAAGCAAAGTGTCATGTGCCTGAAAGAGAAAAGAATAGTGTCCGTGCGTCGAAAACTATAGAATGTCGCCAGTTCGACTATACAATAGAGAACTTGCAATATTTCCATTTTTGCTTTAATTTTAAAGAACTCCATCTAGAATAGACCACCACATAAATAAGAAATGAAAACGCTTTAATTTATAGCCAAAATTGCGTTTTGAAACCGACAGTTTAAAGGTTCGCGCGAAAACGGACGATGACGTCACTCGTGTCTATCACTAGTCAAGAACTGTCGTAACTCAAAAAAATAAGTTTGCCTTTTCGTTGGCATAACAGCAGTACGTCACTAAACTCTGATTGTTGTTTTTAAATACGTTCCGTTCACGTTACACTCATTCATTATTTTTGTTAAAAAACGTTGCAATGGCCTTTATTTTATACTCTTTTATCATTTTACTGACATAATTATCATAAATTCTGTATAAATTGCATCTTCCCTATTCTACTTGTTGATATATCAATGCACAGGGATGTGTATTTTCTGTCGACTATCGAAAATATGCCAGTCGACACATTTAGACACAAAAATATTTCAATTTGAAATAATACTGTAATTCCATTATAATAATGATTGTAATATCAAAATTTCTTTAAAGATATTATTTGTCTTCATTTGTTTTTACCGTCTTTATTTCTTTGTTTGCTTGTAAAATCTCTTGTTTTTGTGTTATAAACTAAAAATATTAATTTAAGCAGATGGTTATTTATTTCTCTATAAAAACGTTACTCTCTCTGGAGCCCTGACCGCCTAGCGTAGCTCGCGCGTAGATTGGACCCTGTTCCTGATACCGGTGGGCTACTATTTTGTTTTTCTTTTTGAAATATTTAAAAATGTACTAATAAGTAAAGGAAATGAATAAACGAAACAATATCTATACCAATATTATAAAGATGTAATGTTTGTGAGGTTGTAGGGGGTAATCTCTGGATCTACTGAACCTATTTTGAAAATTCTTTTACCAATAGAAAGCCACGTTATTTGTAAGTCATTCCAATATATAAAATTCATCCGTTACTGAATGACTGACAGACAACGCACAGCCGAAACTACTGGTCGTAGAAAGCTAAAATTTGGCATGTAGGTTCTTTGGGGAACGCAGAGGAGCACTAAGAGAGGATTTCCCAAAACCGATTTTTTTTCTACAGGAACGGAATAATACGGGATACGCGCGTACAATCTCGCGGGTAAAAGCTAGTCCTTATCCATACTTTCTTACTAATATTATAAATTCGAAAGTAACTGTCTGTCACTCTGTCATCTGTCTCTTTCACGCCAAAACTACTGAACCGATTTAAATAAAATTTGGTACACAGATAATCTGAAAGGTGGCATGAGAAAGGACATAGGCTCCTTTTTATCCCAGGAGTATGCTCTCTAGGGACCACGCGGTAGGGACTACCGGGGCAGCTAGTTTCTAATAATCAGTAGGCAACTAATAAGTTTTACAGAATCTGACATTGTTCAGTGTTTAAAATATCAATATTTTTTATAAGAAATCATATTGAGTAAGTGAATTCAGGAGTATGAAAAATCGACCGATCTCATGCGAGATGAAAGCCGCGATTTGGATTTCCGAATATGTGATTGTTCGATTGTTCATACTCTTTGCATTTTACCTTGCCGAATCCACCTGTAGTGATCTGGCCGTCGTAATGCGAGGGTCGTATACATGTATGGCGGACTTAGTCCGCCAAACATGTGTAGTATACAAGTGTATGTGTATACAAGCGAATTCTACCTCAAAGCAAACAAATCAAGTAAACCTAACTAAAGGGGACTTTAAACTTGACATTTCTCGCAAGAAGTTGGTAGAATTGTCACAGCGGTAATTTGTCGGACTTTTTTTTTCTTTACAAAATTGTTTATACAACGTTGATACGACAGAGGGGCCTTCCTTTAAACTGCCTATACTAGGTAGAATAGAATAGAATAGAATAGTACTCTTTATTATGTACACCATATAAGTTACAGAAAAGATAGATGAAGAAAACATTACATAGGGTGACACAATGGGCGGCCTTATCGCTAAAAGCGATCTTTTCAAGACAACCTTTGGATGGATTTCATACCACCACCACCACACCATGGAGGTACCATTTTCAAGCTCTGTACCAAAAATAAATTAAATAGGAGCAGTAGTTTAGTCGCAAATGATTTTTAAAGTTTTTGCACCGTTTGAACACGACGTATCTTTTCTAACAGCTGATTATCGTCTAAGCATAGGTCATGCACCTTACAACGATAAATCTACGATGCGTTGTTGCCGCTCTGACGCATGTCGAAGGACATTCACTAAAAATTGGCATTGCAAACAAGGAAGCAATAAATACACACAAACTTGCACTTTCACTACGAAAGCGACTAACATAGAGAGAGCGAAAGAAACACAGATAGGTCAGTTTGTTGCATCCTTGTTTTTTGCGATCGGTAAGTGGGGCCTCTATTCAGTGCGCCGACGCTGTCTTTTCGGAACGTACGGTTTGTGGAATTCGCGCGCAAATAATTGTGATTTCATTTTGTTATTGTGATAGGACACTAAATAAGTTTAAGACAGTATTTCCTTCTTTTATTGTGAGAGGACACGTAACTTGGGATTATTATTATTTAGTATTAGTGTTTTTTTTTTGTGATTGACTGTTTTTTATGGTGATAGGACACGTAACTTGGGATTATTATTATTTAGAATTAGTATCTCCGGACCTCACTCCCATGGATTTCTTTTTCTGGGGCTACATGGGTGAAGTGTATGCCTCAGAGGTAAATACAATTGATGAGTTAAAAAATATAATTATTTTAGCATTTCACAAATTAAAGTGCTTAGCGACGGACAGTGATCTAATTAGAAAAATAAATAACAATATTCTCCGTCGGTATAATTTGTGCATCAATAATTGGAGGACACATCGAAAATTTAAAAATTTAGTGAGTTTGGTTTTGTGCGCGTACTTCGAAACGGTACCTAACATAAAAGCCAGTGCAAGCCGAGGCCTAAGTCACCGGCCGCCATTATTTTTGAAATATTCATTCTTTCGAACTACATGAACTTAGAGGGCTATATTGATGATTGAAATGGTTATAATTCTTTAGATAAATACGCGTTACGGTCGCGGATCGCATTTGGTCCACATACAGCTTCACACTGACCGGCAAATTGCAAAAAACATAAAAATATTTGAATTTCGCGGGGTACCCTGGAGCATTCACCTTAAATTGGAATAACTTCTGAGTTCCATGGATTTGGGATGTCATAATCATGTGGTGTATTGGGGAAGTAAATAGAATATAGAATTATTTCTATATGTATAGATAACTTTTCCCGAAACGGCGGAATTTTCGAGAAAATTAAGAAAAACTAAAAACCGAAAAACCTGTACAAATCTCGATCTAACAATGGTGCGAGTTTCATTTACGGAGTAAAATACTCGGCATAAAATGCGCCTGCGCCATCAATGTACCTAACGTCATTATTTCGTATCACGCTTAGTTTAGGCGTAATTAATTTTTTTCTTAATATCCGGATGGAAAAATTTCGATTTTCAAAAAATGATCACTCAGAAACTAGACTTGGTAGCTAATACGCGTTACGGTCGTGGATCACATTTGGTCCACATACAGTTTCACACTGACCGGCAAATTGCAAAAAACATAAAAATATTTGAATTACGCGGGCTACCCTGGAGCATCCACCTTAATGCGCTTTATATCTTAAAAGCCTTGGTGTCCTTGAAACATTAATATTAAAAAAACAAAGTGGCGGGAAAAGCTGCTGTCAAACAAAGTAACTGTCAAAAAGTGTCAATTGTCGTTCGTTGTGAGCTGGTAAATAAAACAAATTCTTAGTTCTGCCTGTGATTTCTGCTGTTTTCTTCAGCTGAAAGTAACAATTGCAACTGTATAAACCGGTGTTTAGAACAAACTTCAACATGAGCACTCAAGAGCTCCAGGTAAGAGACAACTTGAGCATTGTTCCTAGATCATCTTGTGCTCGTTATTGGTTCACGTAAATTGTTTGATTTCTATCTTTTATTCAGTACCTCATAAGTATTTTTTGTGTCTTAGGAGACGACGAGAGTTACGAGGAGATCTCTCAAAACTCTTCAACACACTGCTTCAGATAGAGAAAATTTAGTGGGTAGACCATCAAAAAGTTTGAAGCATCAACTAAGTCAAGAATCTCCATCTGCGTTAGTAAAAATGAACTATAGTGAATGATTGAACAACTTGCAGACAAAGTACCAAAATTATGTTGTTTTGATTTCAGTGATGTTGAGGTTAAACGCAAGAACTTGTCCACTAAAGAAACTCAAGCAAACCTTGATACAAAAATCACTGTTGAAGATCTCACCAATCCTGAGGGACCTTCTGAAAAGTATTGGGAACTTCTAGCTGAGAAGCGTCAGTAAGTACTCAACTTCAGTATTAGAATTCATTTGCATGAACACTTCTGCTAGGTATGTTTTCCCATTTATTACTCATAATACCTATTCAGGCTATTTTGATTTTTAATCAAATAGCATTCACATCATCTTTTATAGTTATGACAACTACACTGTAGTCACCAATCTATTTAGACACTTAGTTATGCACATTTTGCAACCATCTCATGAAAACCTGTTTCATGTTCACAAACAAAACACTTTTAATTTTCAGAGTTGCTTTACAAGATGCTCTGGATGAAAATGAGAAGCTCCGTAAAATCATTGAAGACCTGAAGGAAGAAAACGCTCTGTTCAAACAGATGTTGGATGAGGCTAACAGTTTTGTTGAAGTTATCAAGGCAAGTTTATTTCTATGAAACTAGATTTTCAAATAACTTGCCATTTGTAGCAATTGACTCAATCTTGTTACATACTTTTTTTTTGATTATTCTTTTTCTATTTACATCTTAAAGTTTTGTTGTTCATGTAACCTCAGAAGACCCCATAGAGAAAGTGTGTTTATAATTGTAGTAATACAAAAATGTCCGCAATGGCCACTTGGCTCATTTGAACTTGTGCCTTTGCATAAATGCTGTGGTATTAGCAAAACATCCCCCTGCCAGCATCACCTCATTTGACCCTTAAATCGTTTTACAGGAGGAACTCGCAAACAGCAGCAACAATGACACAGGAATTGATGTCAATGATGTCAGTACTGCAGACGAAACTACTGATGATGTTGAGAGCAAGACTGCCGACCAAGACTAGATCAGCTGTCTATAACAACTTGATCCATTCATGGCAACTAAATATAGGGTTTTTTAGTATTATGTGAGAAAAAACCTGAAGCCAAATGTTTTTCTTGTACTGAACAGTTAATATATATTTTTTGTCTTTGTGACTTTTGTTGTGTTAAAATGAACTAATAAAAGATCATGATGCTGATAAACAATGCATGATTGAAAAACTGAAAATATAATTTTACATAATGAATGTTACATTGTCCTTGTAATACATAAAAATATATGAGCGAGCCAGCTACCTCTGTTATTTAAATAATACTAATATATTACTTTCTTCATTAAATGCACTGTTTAGGTTATAAATTCCTTTTTTTTTGGGTAGGCTAAACAAGTTCTTCCTCTTGTTTTGTCATAATGTTATGCCGAGCCTATGATGTATTAAGCTAGAAGTGGTTTTAGTTTTTTACATTTTACTCCATGTTTTCTATTATATTTTTTGTAATTTAAATTGTCATAATAAATTGGTTCAATCTTAGCAATAAGATTTGCATTGCCTTAGTAAATTTTAGTATTCAAATATTCTTTTTATTTGTACTACACATGTCTTATAAAGAGAATTTTAAAATTAAAACAATTAATTTCTAATAAAATATTGTTTAATTGATGCAGTTGGTATCAGGTACAGTGTCATACATTATAGAACAATAAACGTATCTCACATCAAAATGTTTAATAAGTTTTGTATATGGCAAATGTAGATAGTTGCTGTCAAGATAATACAAAGAAATGCGTAGTTATGACAAGACTCTCACGATTTCTTCAAAAAAGCTTTGAATTGCGCATCAAAATTAGTTTCATATGTCCATGGCATCAAATCAGGGTACATAGTGATACTCATAAATAAGTCAACATTAGCATTTTGAGGCAGTACACTTCTTACTCTCTTGTTGAGGCAGCCTGATGCATGAATATAGTGATTAACAATAAGATTATAAATAAAATTTACATATTTATGGTCTAAATTATCAGAAGTATTTGGAACAGCTGGATTATGTGACTTAATTTGTTCTATGTAGCCAGTTGTGATGATTGGTATGATGATATCAGCCTGCAAAGGAAAAACAGGAAAAATATTATTATAAAACCAAGAACTCCAACCCAACTATATTGGGGTCAGCTTTCAGTCAAACCGGATTTAGCTGAATACCAGTATTTTAAGCGGAGCGGCTGCCTACCAGACCTCCACAACCCAGTTACTGGGTTGTGGACTGCAAGATTTTAATATACCTTGGTTATGTTATAAACTATGCCTACAAACAGGGTGAATCAAAACAAAACTAAATATTGTTGGCAGCATTCATGGTCTCTTAGTTATATTTAATAGAAATTAAAAAAAAAGAAGTTGCTTTCTTAGAAATCCAATAATATGATATTACATTGAGAATCCCTATCAAACTTTTGTTTGGATTCACCCCTCCTTACCCATTCACATTTGACGGTATACTGTGAACAGATAATTTCGAAAAGACTAAATCCCATCCAAATTCAATAGTTTACAATATGTACAAGTCTTATCAAGGAGATTGACAAAACTGCACTTGTATTTAATTATAATACATACTTTTTCAAAATATTCCCTAATAAACTTCTCAGGATTTTGATACAACTCTTCCCTTCTATTGTTCAAAGTGATGACTTGAACATCAGGTACATCCAACCAGTTTTCAACATACTCTTGTATGTTTAGAGCAGTTGGAAAACCATCCTGTGAATAAGTCAAGAAGAGGATAGGACTATCATTTACTACGGGCTCATTTGTGGTGGCAGCTTTTCTCAATTGTTTGGGTATTTTTGGGTCCTTATTGTCAATCATGACTTTTTTACTTAAAGGCGCTGGTAAACGATTTGGTAACTTTATGGTGACAATCTCTCTCTTCACTGTATCCCCAGAGCTTTTGCTTTGATATCCACTGTCATCCTTATTGAAGTACTGAGCTATTTCACAAAGTGGTTTCTCAATTGACTTCAATATGTCATAGCGCTCAAGTTTTGTTAAGGCGTCCAGTATTTTGTCAATTGTTGCATTATCATTTTGTCTGAACACTTCCAATACCACATCAACAGGATCTTCGTTTACAGAGTGCATTATATACTGAGGAAAAACAAATATTTAAAATTAGTTAAGTTCACTCATTTTAAAGGAACTAAAAATGACTCTAGGCATATTGATAACATATCTGGAACTCAGTGAAAATAACACATGATATGACTAAAGAAAAATACCATGAACACTTACATCCAAATCATCTTGTGACAGTCCTAAAGAGTATCCAAGCTCCCGCCATCCATTGCGAGTGCCGCCCACTTTTTTAAGTAAAGTGACCCATAACTGATAACAAGCTGAACCCATGGCAGATGTTGCGTGCCTATAATACAGCAGATTTGCATGGAGAAAACTAACTTTTTTGCTCAATGCCTGCAATTCCGTTATCTCTTTGGCTCTCTCTTTCTGTACCATTTGTTCTAAAACCAATGTATCAACACTGATCGTGTCAGCATCCCCATACTCGCTTTGGACTTCCCTGTAATTAAAAGAAGTAAGATTTATTCTTAGAATAATTACGTTATACTGCTCTATATGATTGTCTTGTAATTAATAAATCATCAAAACTTACATCATTGTTGATTGAAAACTATTATTCTCGTGATCTAAACAAAAGAGCACACACTAACACTATCTTAAAGAAGACATTCAACTCCAAGACAAGACATAAGGAAAAAGTTGCACAAAAATATTATCGCCTTTATTGACACTTTGACAAACTGACAGTTGGAGTGTTACCACTTGATTTTTTTATTACTCCTCCCGCTCTGGGTGAAGCTGGAGGGAGAGTCAGACTCTTACTGACTAAAACCCATCCGTGTTCCTCCTAGTGCCCTTTGCGTTCCAAGGCTAGGGTACCTCTTTCGAACCTCTTTCCCTAGCGGGCCGCGTCTTCCGTGCTGACATCTCTTTGAGGCATGCTGGTATCGCAGCGCGACCCGGGTCTAGTTCTGATCAGGCGGCGAGCCACCCACTGCTCGCAGTCCGCAGGCCCGCGTCTACGGCGGCCGGGAATCGTCCTGCGACTCCCGACGCCCGGGGCGTCTTCTTGCGTGAGGTTTCCCTCTCTCTCACGCGTTCGGCTTCCTCCTTTGCTAGCATAACTGCTTCGCAGAAGGTGGTGACCGCTTGCCCTGTCTCCTCGCTCCGAACCATGGCTTGAACCAGGGCCGGACGCGAGAGATCCCTGCCGCCGATCGCCTCGACGAGGACATGGCGGTGCTCCGCCCAAGCAGGGCAGACCTCCACCGTATGCTCCACCGTGTCCTCCGGGTGATCCTCGCAGTGTTGACACCCGGGTGTATTCTCCCGCCGTATTCGAAACAGGTACCTCCCGAAACAACCGTGTCCGGTGAGTACCTGCGTCAAGCGGAAAGTAAGGACGCCGTGGCGCCTCTCTAGCCACTCCTCAAAGAGGGGACTTATTGCCGCAATTGTGGCGTGCCCAGCGCTGGGTTGCGACAGTCGTTATCTCCGTACTGACAATAAATCCTGCCGGAGCTCCGTCCGCCGTGCTGCAATTTGCTGCGGCAGAGGAGTTTCGCCCCGGCGTAGCGCCTCCACGCGCCATTCGTAAATGAGCGCGAGGGATCTTGCCTCTAGATCCCATGGTGGCAGTCAGCAAGGAGGCTCGCCGCTTCGCCAGAGACCGTGCGGTATCCCCGGGCCAGCAGGATGGCCATGACCCTCTGGGACGAGTTGAGGTAAATAATAATAAATAATAAATGTTTATTTCAATAACTTACAGTAGTTACATTTTTACTTTTAGAAATGACCTTTTAAGCAAAATAATTGCTTGTGTTAGGACATTCCGCCCTTCACTACATACAGTATCATTTGTATTCGGGTTATTGAAATATAAAAGTACTTAATTAACGATAACAAAATAAATCCTAAAATTATAAAGGAGGAGTCTAATCTAAATAAAACACAAAAACAAACGAAGATTATTTTGAATAAGTGTGCGCATTAGTGTGTGTGTGAGTGCTCTAGTGAGTGTGTGTGTGTGTGAGTGTGTAGGCGTGGGTGTGTGAGTGTATATGTGTATGTCGGGGGAGAGGATTGGTGCGATAGGTGTTTAGGAATTTTAAATGTGATTGCAATTTGGGGTATGAGTGGGATAAGCGTTAAAAGAGTTATGAGTTAGCCCTACGACATATCTTGGGATCGTAAGATGTTTTATGACTACATCTTACACTAACCGTTATTTAATGTTTGTATTAAACATTCAACTTGATCATACGACTTTGATTTTAGCCATTTCGTCATAATACTTTTGCAGTCGCGATGTGTCCGGGAATAAATACCTAGTTCCTTGTTAAGTCGATTATATAAGCGAGAAGATTGGCTAGCGTACTGTCTTTTTGCAAATGCTGATTTACACGCGATTGCTGGGGCTACCTTATCCTTTCTTCTGCCTTTCAGCCTCGAAGGGTCAAAAGTGAGGGATTTGTGCTGCTTTAGAATAATATGGAGTACGTACATCTTTCTGACCGACAGAAGGTTAGATATTTTATAAAGGCTTTCTGTCGGGTATCTAAAGGGTTTGAAGAGCATTACTTTAAGTAGTGACCTCTGAGCTCTCTCGAGCTCTAGGAATTTAGTTTTTGCAGCTCCACCCCAGACCGGGAGACAATAAGAAAGAACCGACTGTGCTAATGACGTGTAAATTTGAAGCAGAAGGCATTTGGAAGTGACGTAACGTAGTGTTTTAAAGGTCCAGATGAGCTTTCTAACTCTTTTCATTAATAATTCTGTGTGAAAGTGCCAGGTCAGGCGTTGATCAATCATTATGCCCAGATATTTTGTAAATTTAACTTTTTCAATTTTGTCGCAAGAGCATGTTGAGTGACGGGGGTAGTGGCACCTGTGAATTTTTATATTGAAATCCGCCGGCGGTTGGGAGGTATCGTACTTAGAGAAGCAGATGAAGTTCGTTTTGGAAGTGTTTAGGGTTAGAAGGTTAAGGTCGAGCCAATTTGCAACCTTTATCAGACCCTCCTCAGTGGATTTACGCACATTGCTCCAAGTTGCGCCACTAAATACTATGGCGGTGTCATCCGCGTAAGAGAACGTTTGACCATCTAGTATTTTTAAATTACAAAGGCTGTTAATATAAAGAAGGAATAGTGTCGGGCCAGGGACTGTTCCTTGGCCTACTCCGCAGGTTACTATTTCTTCGGAACTTACGACTTTACCGATTCTAACTTTTTGTTTGCGACCGTTTAAATAATCCGCGAGGAGAGTCAGAGGTGGGCCTCTTATACCACTTGCTTCTAGTCGGTCCAGAAGAAGGGGGACTGAGACTGTGTCGAACGCCTTTTTAAGGTCCAGAAAGACAACAAGACATTTCTTTCCACTGTCCACCATCTTGGTCACAGTGGAGGTAAGTGCCAGAACCGCGTCTTCAGTAGACCTTCCTTGCCGAAAGCCAAATTGTGTAGGTGATAATTGGTTGGTTTTATTAAAATAGCTTAGCAATCTTGAATTGATAAGCCTTTCCAAAATTTTCGACAAAGATGGCAGTACCGATATAGGCCTGTAATTCGACGGGTCTCTTCTGTCGCCACTCTTGTGTACGGGAGTTATTACCGCAAGTTTTAGAGCCGTCGGGAATATCGCTTGCTCAAAGCATATATTTGTTAGGTGGGTTATAATTGGGACGATAAACTTGTGAGCTGCCTTCAAGAAACTGACCGGTATTCCATCCCAGCCCGGGGCGCTGTCAGATTTCAGACTCATTAGTACTCCACGTACTTCGCAATGGTCTGTGTCTAGCAGCACAAACGAAGAGGTTGGCACATTGTGCTGTGTATCAGGGTTAGTATTCAGACCTCGCGTGGAGTTTTGAACGATTTCGTCAGCTAGGATTTTGCCTATATTAGAGAAGTACTTGTTAACAGAGTCGACAGCCTCCTGAGGAGTGGCCTTATGATCTAAAAGGTCAACGTTAGGCGTTTTGATTGGTTTACGCTGAGTAATGCTGTTAATTTTATCCCAAAGTTTTTTTGGATTTTTCTGTACCTTTGTTAGTTGGTCTCGATCGTATTTGCGCTTCTGTTTGTTAATTAAGCCGTTACAGTAATTTCGGTATCTTTTATAGGTGATTTTTAATATATCATCGAAAGGATCTAGTTTAAGTTTTTTCTGTATGTTATTTCGGTTATGGATGCAGCGAAGTAATCCAATAGTCATCCATGGTTTAATTAATCTGCATTTCTGAGGAATTATTGATGTTAGAGTGTTGGCAGCAAGACATGTTTGTAGAATAGACACTAAGCGGTCAGTAAGCAAGTTAGGGTCATTTAGATTGAGTAGGTTTTCCAATCTACTTTCCTGCAGACATTCGAGTGCTTTTTCAAGGTTAATCCTGGTTTTAGTTTTTGTCCTTTCATATTTATTTTTTAGGTTCGATATTTTTAGGAAAATCATAAAGTGATCTGTAACAGTAGAGTTAAGAATAGCAATGGTAGCCGATTTGTTTGCAGGGTTTAGCTTGATAATGAAATGGTCGAGGCAATTATTTCCCCTGGTAGGCAGTGAATGTCCTGGGAGTAGACCGTGCATAGCCAACATATTTAAATAATTTAGTCTGTTTGTGCTCTCATAAGAGTTTTCTTCTAGATGAAATATGAGATTGATATTTATGTCTCCTGTAATTATGATGTTTTTACTGGATGCGATAGTATATAAGTGTTCATTTAGCGAAGAAATAAACTCGTCTGTTTTAGATCGGTTAGTATTGATGGAGGGAGACCGGTAGATAGCTAGTACTACGAGGTCCGGAAAAATTTTAATCTCCAGACCGGATGCATGACTTAGTTTTAACTCTTTTACTTTTGTTTTATATTCGCTTTTAATATAGGCGACCACTCCATCTGCCTGGTTCAGAATTTTTGTGGTATGGTAAGACATGTAGTTATTTATTTGAGGTATTTGTTTGTTAGGAGTTAGTCTACATTCACTTAGAATGATTAGGTCGACCTCTGTTTTCAGGTTCGAGAGGTTTAGTAGCAGGTCGAGATAGTTGGAGTAGATACTGCGAATATTTTGAGAAGCTATGGTAAAATCAGTTGATTTCACACTGATTAGTCTATTTAATTCGTCTGGGAAACAATTGAAAACTTGAGCGATTTCTGTGCTGTCAATTTTTTCCAAAGTTTGTAGGGTGCTATCCATCATAGATGTTTTTGTAAGGACAGAGGTGCGTGTCTACACTGTCAAATTGTTTGTGAGTGGGAAAGTAGGTGCGTGAGTATTGAGATAAATAGTGTGGGAGGGGGGGTGTTGTGTGTGTGTTATTTAGCGAATGCTTAGGGGATGTTGAATATGTGAGTGCTTTTCGTGTGTGCATGCTCATTATATGTACATCATTATAACCTAAGTAAATCAGTTTAACCTTATTACAATAATTTGAGTTCTTTTGACAATCGTAAATATAAAAAAAGTAAATTAACTTTAATCGAATTTGTGTAACGGGCAGGTCGCTTCCTCAAAGTAGGCGCCCATACCGGCGCCCCATAAAAGGCCATGGACCGCACGACCCCCTCGCACCTTCAAAATCTCCCAATTTATCGGACGCGGGAACCGATCACTTTTACGAATTTCATTTTACCAAAAACTATTGACCGACGTCTTATTTGCTATATGCATTATTTGACATATTTTTAGATTATAAAAGTATTATGTGACATAGGTATTATTTTACCGAACTATTATTGGCCGAAGCCTCTTTTGAACTTTTTCATTTCCCATATGATTTACTTTCACCAAACCGAAACAACATTTTACGGAATATGTATCACAAATATATAGCCGGTTACTTGCTAACATTTTCAATTTAGTGTCATAAAAAGTCAATTATGTTGTGCTACAAAATATAGTGACAGAAACGACTCGCTGCAAAACCAACTTCACGCAGTCTTGTCTGCTCTACCCCTAGAGTGTAATTTAAGCCCTCGTTACTGCCACCGCGGCTGAGGCTGGCCGATTTTGCCGGCCAGCAAGCCGAAGTTGCGGTGGTGAGCGTTAAAACCATCTGCGATGATAAGCTTGCGTGGGGCCGCCCAAACCCCGCAGCGCTGAAGCCGTGACAGAAACAATGCTTGCTGCATGCCTGCTTGCTCGTTGCATGCCTGGTTGCATGCTGCATGCTGGAAGCAAGCATCCTTGTTTGCATGCTTTTTACTTGCACCGCTTAAGACCACTTTCGTTAACCATCGCTACCACCACCACCGTCCACTACCACACCACCATTACACCACTTAAATTCAAATAGTGGTATATTGAATGTTCGGAAACATAATACTTCGAACAAATGTAATTTTGCCAAAAAATATACTAGGCAACTGCCTTATAAAGTCCCCTAACAATGAAAAATGCACCAATATAGGGGAAAAGACCTTAAGTTGGCAACACTCGAGACAGCTGATATCGTTATGTTGTCGTCTGACGTCACTGCTTGGTTTTTCCAGACGTGGTATTTTCAGAAACCGGAAGTCAAGTTCTGGTCTTATTATTTTTTTCTTTTATAGTTTTCGCAGCAGCTAAGTTGATTTATGAGACGCTTTTGAATGCGTATAATAAGTTGCCAGGTATAATTTTTCCATTCACTTGACATTTTGTGTCATAAGTTTTTTGGCGGGATTTATAAAATGTTTCCACAGAAGTAATTAAGTTCTAATTAATTTTGTTTGGTCTAATAAGTGTAAATAATGAATACTACTCTGTGAGTTACTTGTAGTTTATTAATAACAACAAGATTTTTTCGAATCTTCGTACAAGAAGATGTTTATAAAGCACATGAGAAAGAAAGAATCTTATGTTTTTATCTTGCTGCATTATTGTGGTCAACCCAGTGTAGCTACGAAACATTCCTAAGTTGTATTTTTATTTTTAGTGCCAACTTCACTGATGTTTTAGTCGATGAAATATGCAACTCCCAACCTCTGTCTTTGTCGTCGTCTGTTGAAAGTAGACCGTCAACTGTTAACAATCCTTGTAATGAAGATGCAAAAGTTATAGAACGTCCGCCTAAAGGAACTGGGCAGCGTGGCCAGTTTCGGTGCACGGAGGAAATTGGTAAGTTTTCTTCTTTCAATTATTCTGTGCATTCGTTTCTTGAATTGATACCTAGAATCATGTACCTACATAGGTAGGTACTTGTAACTTTTGTACCTATGCTTAAATAGATGGGTAGTATGTAAGTAGAGAACTTTCCTATTTAGATTGTAATACTAAGTTAGAAAAAGACATTTATAAATAAATGGCATAATTTTCTTGCAGATCCAAAATACCGAGACGTGTTTTCATATCCATATTTCAACTTGGTTCAGTCAAGTGTCATTGAAAATGCGTTATACTCAGGTGAGTATTCTCAAGGCTGGTTTGGGGATTTCTTATTTTGAGTCAAGAACGTGTGAAACCCTACTTTAATGTCATGGTTTCTGCCTATAGTAGAATTTCATAAAAGTTCTGGTCATCTTGGGCGTCTTATACTTAAAATTCTTTATTTCAGCAATCATTATCTATGAACTCTAAACAGGTACACTCATCTGCACGTTTTTAATGATAACTGAAAGTGAACTCTGGCATCGCCTATTACAAAAAAATTCTTTGTACAGTTGATTTTTACCATTGACATGCCAAACCATTGAAATGACCATTAGAAGGAACCAGATTTTTATAAAAAAGGCAGCCAGCTAAGAATTCCTTTGTCTACGTAGATCATATCCCTGGTCCCATGACTGTCTTTTCGTTTTAGATAAATCCATAGTCGTATGTGCACCTACGGGGTCAGGGAAGACCGTTGTATTTGAAATGGCGATAGTGCAGCTACTGATGGAACTAGAGGAAAAACAGTATACTGAGGACTTCAAAATTATTTACAGTAAGTTGTTGAACCCTTGATTTCTATGACTTATGAAGGCTGCGGGGATCCGCTGGATGCGAGACGCATAGGAATGGTCTATGTGGCGTCACTTGCTTGGGGGAGGCCTATATCCAGCAGTGATCGTCCTTCGGCTGATATGATATAGAACAGTTTGCTTTGATGGTGAGGTTATGTTGAGAGGATGAATGAAAAATGATTACCAAGGCAGGTGTGAGTGGAAACGTGAGGGACGGACGCCCTAAAATATATAGGTACACAGAACTTATAGGTGAAGTTTTTTAGAAAGATCAGAGGCCTTTGTGCGAGTTTTTAGACGTACTCGATCGCGTTAACGTAAATGTTCGCTTACACTACGACGGAAAAATTGACGTTATGTTAGTTAAAGGAACGATCAAGTGCGTACCTAAAACATTCACTAAGGTTACAGGTGTATGAAAGGATCGTAACAGGAGGCATTCGATTGTTTCTGCCTGTCCCAATAGAAAAAGTTGTGTTTATTTACGACAGTAACCCTTCTGCATTTAATAAGTCTGTATAAAACGTTTTATCTTGCAGTGGCACCTGTGAAAGCGCTATGTACAGAACGATTGACCGAATGGTACTCAAAGTTCACCAGACTAGGTTTGCTGTGTATCGAAGTCACAGGAGACACAGACGTTGACTTTACGCAGTTGAAGCCTTACAAGTAAGTTGATATACCTACAGATATAAATATGAACTTTTTTTTAGTCAGGATATGTTTGCTCTTGTCTCTAGTCTAGGTCAGAGGTGACAGAGACAAAGTCGACGATGTATTGAGCTTACCCAGAAGAAGTTTGTTTAGTCTAGCTTTGAAGAGATTAGGGTTGAATGCGGGTAACTAACTTTTTCTTTTGGTACTAATGAACCGATTTCGAAAATCTGTCACGGAACGGATAGAAACCCACACTATCACTGAGTGGTATAGACTACTTTAAATCCCCAAAAATGCACGTTCACTGTTCGATAAGTCATGGCAGCGAAGCCAAAGGAATATGCTAATAGGTACGTAAATATAAGTAGTTTAACCAAGGGTTATCGTTTTATTTAGTGACTTGATTGTTGTGGTCTGATAGGCAGTCCCTCAACATATTTGGGAAGACGGCTAGCTAAATAATAATGACCCTGAAACCTACTTGTCGCTAGCCTCCAGTACTGGACATCCCCGGCACCTATATTTTTCGAATCAAAACACTTCAACAAGTATTGCTAAGCGTACATACCTAGGCGCACTAGTAATATACCTTCTCAAAATATTCTTTTAAACAAGGACCTCTCCCTAAAATTCATCCTCCAGAATAATAATAACAACGCCAGAGAAGTGGGACATGTTGACTCGTCGATGGCGGGATCACCGAGGCTTGGTGGAGGTCATCAAGTTGTTCCTCATCGATGAGGTGCACATACTGAACGACGAGACTCGAGGACCCGTGCTCGAAGCGGTGGTTAGCAGGATGAAGACTATTGAAGTAAGAGTTTATTAATTACATAGTTCATAGGTAAGTGTGTTATATGACTCCAGTCTGGTGGAGGTCATCAAATTGTTCGTGATCGATGAACCTGAGTGATGATAGACTATTAGGCTGACGTTACACACAAAAAATCACTAAAATGTGTTTCCAGAATTCTGCCCAATCAGTTCATCGCATTGAACAACTGCAGAAAGAAATTCAAGGTCAGACAGCATCCAACAAATCGGCCCCAAGGATAAGGTTCGTCGCCGTCTCAGCCACCGTCAGCAACCCCGAAGATGTTGCCAACTGGCTTGGAACCAGCGATAAACCAGCTGTGTTTTATAAGTAAGTATGGATCGGTGTAAAAGTAATAGGCACTAGCTAGCCCGTTTCCGTAGGAATTTCGGAAAATCCTCTCTTAGTTCTCGCCTCCACTCCCGAAGGAACCTATATGCCAAATTTTAGCTTTCTACGACCAGTAGGTTTGGCTGGCCTCTGTCAGTCAGTCACTAACTCAGACACTCTGTAACGGAAGAATTTTATAAGATTGATGAACCTGTTGTATCCCACTGCAAGCAAAGTTCTCCTTCCCTTTCTTCCATATTTTTCTGTTGCCCATCCTTCAGGTAGAAGTCTAACTCGTGACTAGTGACGCCATCTCCTCCTAGGTATACCGCGTCGCCGGTTCCTGTTGTTCAGAATCCAATCAGTGTCTACTTTTGACCAGGTCTATTAAAATATGCGACAAATGTAGCCAGCCCAGTTCCATTCTAGATTATAATAATATTAATAAGAAATACAATTAAATGTTCTGGAGTGGCGACCGCGTACCGGAAGACACAATGTTGGAAAGCCTCCCACGAAGTGGACCGATGACCTGGTGAAGGTCGCGGGTAGCCGATGGATGCGAGACGTACAGGACCAGTTGTTGTGGCGACACTCAAAATTAAATAAAATAAAGATTTTCAATGAGGCTAACAGTGTATTCGTATAGTCAAGGTTTCATCATTAATGAGCTAAGGTACTAACCAAGTCGGCCAGGGTTGCGGAATTTGTTCGAAAGAATCACCGCGGCCCTGGGGGGCTACTCTCTAAGCCCGAAGTCCTTAGTTTCAGATTTAGTTGCGCGCGTATTCTACTCCGTATCACCTAACCACTAAGCATTGATGACAACACGATTTGATAGTGACTGTCAAATCGTGTTGCCATTCATTCTTAGTTCGGGTTTGGTACTAATCGTAAGACCGTACGTGATACGGAGTAGAATACGCCCGCTACTAAGCCCGAAACTGCGGACTTCGGGTTTAGAGAGTCCCCCTGGAACGCAAAGGGCACTAGGAGGAACCCGGATTGGTTTTAGTCAATAAGAGTTTGACACTCCCGTCTACTCCGCCCAGAGCGGGAGGAGTCACTTAATGATTTACCATCCTTAAAAAAATGGTATGGTATAGTCTACTCTTGGTCTACAAGACATGAGAGGATGTCTCACGAACCGGTAGATAGATGCTGATATGTTTCGTAATTCTGTAACCCAGTCCTCACTCTTTTCATAGGTTTGGCGATGAGTGTCGCCCCGTGAAACTGAAGCGCATAGTGGAAGGGTATCCTTGCGCTGAAGGCACCAGCATCTTCAAATTCGACATCATTCTAAACTACAAGCTGTGGCCAATCATACAGAAGTATCATTCCGGGAAACCTACTCTGGTAAGGCTTCGATTCGAACAAATCGGCTTCGAAAATCGAGCCTCGAGGCTTCGGAATTTTATGAATAGCTGTTAATTTTTTGTTACGAACATAAAATTAGAATTTTCTACCTATTTTCGTCAAGTTCTTTGATAAACAAATAAGAATTTAACGAGAATGTTTGATTTAAGTTTTTTTTTGTACTTATTGATGGTGCGCGTTTGACCACTATCTCACTTGATGCCCTGATGGTAAGCGATGATGTGGTCGAAGATAGAGCACGCTTGCCTAGAAGTAACATATTCACTCTTGACTTAAAGACTCCTAGGTTGAATTGATATATTTTTTTTCTATGCTATCGATACGAAAAAAAGAAAAGAAATCGATCCAGCTATACATACTTTCTATGCTTTAAAGTATCTTATTAGGGTTCCGAACAAAAAACGGAACCCTTATAGGATCACTCGGGTGTCTGTCTGTCTGTCCGTCTGTCACAGCCAGTTTTCTCCGGATCCATTGGATTGATTCTGTTGAAATTTGGTACACGTATGGGCTTTTGTGACCCAAACACGGACGTGTTACATAAATTATAAAAATTTTAGTATGGGGGTCACTTTAGGGGGTCAAACTAGTAAATGTTCAAATTCAAATTCAAAGCATTTTATTTCAAATAAACCATTCACAGGCACTTTTGAAACGTCAAGGTCGGTCAGTCAAAAACATGGAAGCTATTTGCACGTTCCAAAGCGTAGATCTCTATGGAGAAGAACGTGCAAGAAACTCCACGGACACTCTTTTAAATCATGTTCTGGTTTTACAAAATTTCAAGTTACATATACTTGTTGCTTCTGCATGTGAGGACAATGCAAAGGAAAAAAAAAGGGCTTATTATAAGAATTTTAAATATAAAGATTAAAATAAGCCAATGGCAGTTAAGAGATGACCAGTCTCAACCGACGGCGCCTGTTCACGAACATGACGCGTGTATCGGCACCCTTCAGCTCAACCATTTCGAAAGGAACCGAATGATCAAACCCACGCGCCGCCATCAGCGACACATTTGAGTGAGCATGAGATGCTCTCAACCACCATGCTCGTTCATGTCCAACAAGTAAAACTATAACTACTCACATAACATGTAAATGGTTTCATGGTACTCACATTTACAAAATTTTAAAAATATGCTTCTACTTTACACAAAAGTATGGTTGTCAATGACCAAATAATGAAAAATAAATTAATAAAGAGAACGATTAAGTTCTTACATCAAAAAGAATAAATAAGTAATTAATATAATAATATAATTTGTATGTATATAAGAATAAATAAACGAAATAATGTAAGAACCTCTAAAAGGAGCGAGCATCTCTTCCAAATATAAAAACATAAAAACCTAAAAAGTGGACCTAAGCAGCTGTGACTGTGGAGCAGGACCAGCATTGAAATAGAAAATTAAAATAAAAAGTTTTTAACAATATCGTGTATCAAGTAAAAGGGCTTACTGTGAGAATTTTAATTATATTTTATTCATAATTTTAAAATCAATGGTTTTTAAGTTATTCAAGAAAGTAGGCGAAAAATGACCAAAAATGCGTAAAATTTTGAAAACAGTGGAGACAATTTTATAAAAATAACATGTTAAAAAAAGTAGTTCGTTCGGAACCCTTTGCACGCGAGTCCGACTCGCACTTGGCCAGATTTAATTCCTAAATGATAGCAAAGCTTAGTATCCCTATCCGTTCTACATACACAAATCCATTTAGCTAATTGTCGAATATTTTCTGAGTATAAAATTGTAGCATTACCAAACAGCCATAATATTATGCCATAATATGGGGAGCTCGTGGCTAGATAATAACAGCCGCACGGGTCGATCTTCAAGGTTAAGCAACGCTTGCCAAGGTTGGTCTGTGGATGGGTGACCATCTTAACATACCGAGTTTCCTCCGTGCCTCGGAAAGCACGTTAAGCCGTTGGTCCCGGCTGTCATTTGTAGATCTTTGGCAGTCGTTACGGATTGTCAGAAGCCAGTTAATCTGAATCCAGTCTTGCCATGAAGTACCGTGTTACCCAGTTACTGGGTTGTGGAGGTCTGGTAGGCAGCCGCTCCGCGTAAAATACTGGTATTCAGCTAAATTCGGTTTGACTGGAAGCCGACCCCAAAATACTTGGGAAAAGGCTAGGCAGATGATGACCAAACAGCCATAATATTACTGGGATGCACGAGCAATTAGCTACCTAATTGTGGCACAAATCAAAGCATAATGACCCACCTAATTATTTACCAGATATAATGCAAAGATAATTTATTTAATTCAGCAGAATACTTCGACATAATGAGTTCAGTACATTTCTCCTTACCTACTTAGATATTCTGCAACACTCGCAAGAGCGTTGTATTGACGGCGGAGACTTTGTCCCGGGAGCTCACAATTAGCTTCAATGCGGAACAAAAGGCGAAGTTAACTGCCGTAGCTTCGTCTATTAAGAATAAGAAATTGCAGGTAAATTAATTAAGGATTATTCGTTTTAGTAAAAGCTTTTTCTTTCACAGAGATTGCTTTTGTAAGTGCATAGCTTTATTAACCGACTTCTTCAAAAAGGACGAGGTTCGGCTGTATGTATTTTTTTATGGTTTAAATTCGATAGTATTTTGTCGTTCAAAAAAATAACGTCGGCTCTACTCATTGGTCTGTTTTTTTTTACACGCAAATACTGAACTAGGTGATCGGATTCGATTCCGATAGTAAGAGCAAATTGTTATTTGTTTTATTTTCTTTACAGAATTTGTCAGTACAAGTCTGTAGTCCTAGTATTTGCGCGCCTGACTCAGACTCGTCCCTTTTCTATGTGAGAGAGACATATGGGTGTTTAAGGGTGCCTGTCCATTTGCGCAGAGCGAGGCAGCGGAGCGAAAAAACGGAGAAATATTAACCAATCATGTCAATCAATATGTCAGGGACTCACTTGGTGCAGAGGTTTTATACAATTCCATTGGTTAAAATTTCTCCGTTTCTCCGCTCCGCTGCCTCACCCCGCTGAATTGGACAGGCACGCGTATACGCCTGTCCCTACCTGGGTTCGATTCTCAGGTCAGAAAAAAAATATATTGGCTTTTTCCATTACGAATTTTACAGTAGCACCCTTGTGCGAAACGCACAGAACCGGTGGTTGTCGTGGCGACATTCGGGGGAGGCCTATGTCCGGCAGTGGACGTCTTTCGGCTGATATGATGATGACCTCCGTGCTTTGGAAAACATGTCCCACTACATGTCATTTCTTACAAAATGTATGACTACATTTATAATATCTGCGATCTGCACTACAAGTAGCTGCGATAGTATTACAAATACTTTCGTTTAATAAATTCGTCTTATAGGCCTTAGTAATGAGTGGTGTAGGATGCCACCACGCCGGGTTACTGTACGAAGAGAGACAGAACATAGAATCTGCGTTCAGGAACAGAGACTTGCCGATTTTGATAACAACCACTACATTAGGTAAGAATTCGTTTTGTGCCTTGATCGTTGATGTCTTTTGTTTGAGAAAAATAAATGTAACAGAAAAACTTTTTATTTTTGTTTAAAAAACATTGCCGTATACTAGGAACCTCCCCTGTATCGTGGGTGCGTTTACAAACAGATAAAGTCTCTTACACAAACACCCAGACGCAGAACAACTATCTGTAGGCCATACAAATATTTGTTCCGTGCGGGAATCGAACCCGCGACACGCAGTCAATCGCTCAACCGTGCCGTGCCGTCAATTAAAGCATATATTTTATTTTACTATTGATAGGCACGCGTTTGGCCACTATCTCACCTGTTGGTAAGCGATGATGTGGTCGAAGATGTAGCACGCCTGCCTAGAAGTAACCTATTCACTTTTGACAGATTTGAAATTAAAACTACAACAAAATAACATCTCCATTTAAATTCTGTTAGACGATTTTCATTACTCTACAGGAACATGTACCTATTTTTAATGAGGTAATTATCATTCTTAGTTTTTTTTTTGCCACATTATTCGTTTTATGTGTGAATAATCCCTTGAATATTTCAGCCATGGGTGTCAATTTGCCAGCCCATCTAGTGATAGTCAAAAACACGCAGCAATACGTCAATGGTGCTTATCAGGTAAATGTTGATACCACGTATGGTGATACTAAAGTTTTAGCTTCTAATAATAAATAATAATTTATTCACTAATCATTTACATAAACTTACAAATTTCACATTTATTATAACAAACTCTTTTGTAGGGTTCTGTACCCAAAGAGTGACCAACGGAACCCTATTACTAATCCTCCGCTGTGCGTCCGTCCATCCATCTGTCGGTCTGTCCGTCCGTCTGTCTATCAGCGGGCTGTATCTCAAGAACCGTAATGGGAAGACAGTTGAAATTTTCACAAACTATGTATTTCATTGCCGCTATAACAGCAAATAATAAAAATTAAATTAAATTTAAAAAAAATAATGGGGCCTAACCGCGTCCGGACCCTAAACCTTTTTTTTCGGTTTAGGGTTCGGAACCTTTCGTGTGAGAGACCAACAGTCACATGGCCGGTTTTTTCTGAAACCTGAGGCATTGCGCTTATGAACCAAAGACAGAAATGCCAGCCCCATTTCATGTCCAAGCAATTACTGTTCATCCCAGGTTGCCTAGAAGAGAACGCGGAAACTGATATTTTTTTTTTTGTTGTACAATTAAGTATATCTAGTATACTTCTCTAGTAATATTATAAAGAGGAAATAATTGTATTATGTATAACGAATTAACATAAAAACTACTGAACCGATTTGAAAAATTCTTTCAGCAATGGATAGCTACGTTATCAAGAAATAACATAGGCTATATTTTATTCCCGTACTCCCACGGGAACGGGAACTACGCGGGTGAAATCGCGAGACGTCCGCTAGTAGTTAATAAACAACGTGATTTATTCCATCCTCACTCAGGAGTACAGCATCAGCACAGTCCTGCAGATGGTGGGTCGCGCGGGCAGGCCGCAGTTCGACACTGAAGCCACCGCCGTCATCATGACAAGACTCGTTGACAAGGTTGGCCTATTTTTTACCCGACTGCGAAAGAAGGAGGGTTATGTTTTTCGTGTGTATGTATGTATATTTCTTTGGCACGCTCTAGTCTGTTATACAATATACTATCCAGTTTTGCTAGCGACTTCCCGTGCGCAAGTTTATCTCACGGGAACTTACTATTAGGGTCGAAAATATCCGTAGGACATACAATACATTTGCCCGGGTATTTAAAATTTAATCAAAAACCATTGAGAGAGTAATTGTTTATCAAACAGACATTTAATATTTTTTGCTTGAAAGATTTTTTACTTTATGTTGAAGTTCTTGGAACTTATTCCCAACCACACCTACCTTACTTGCGATGGAAGAATAAGCAAAAAAAGAAACAGTTTTTTGCAAACAACCATCATTGCAGGTGCCTCCTTAAAAGGGCAAACTGAGAGTATTACTCACTTCCTGATTGAGGCCTAAATCGCTGTAGGCCCTGTGTAAAATGTTAATAATTTGGTTATCAGAACCTATAGGTATCTCAAGTTACTACTATTTACCAGACCCCGGGCACTGGTGACCATGAAATAGGTAGTAGAGAATCCTCCAGTATGGAAGTACCAATACGAAGTGCACCTATGTATCCTGAAAAGCAGAAAATACCACGTTTTGTCCAAAGAACGAGTAAAAACGAGAACCCAATTTGCCTACTTAAGTTATTGTCGCATAGTTGCTCGGCTTAAAATAGACGCAGTATTCATTATCAATCCTTAAGTATTACAATACAAGAACCCTTGTGGTGAACACTGAAACCGCGGTCATCATGACAATGACAGGCGTGGGTAACAACTGTGACCTTTATTATTATTACTAATCATACCTATCTTACTTGGGAGGAAAAAGGGAAGCAAGCAAAATTCTTCCTAATAACTACTTTAACAGGTGCCCTCTAAAGGATAGACCTTTGTAGGATCGGGAGTAATACTCGCTTCTTGATTGGCGATGATACAACTGTCAGTTTTTCGAATTTTATTAACGTTTTATGTAAAATCGCTTAGTTTAGTTACTCGAATCTACATGTTCAGATACCCTGGATAGTTGTGACCAGGACAAGAGAATTATCGGTACCAACACGAAGTACCCATGGCCACAGGATTTCATTTCTTCTTCTTATTGTGTGGGCAGTAAGGTCTAACAATACCACACACCCTAGTGTCAGGTTTTCTAAACCGCCTCAAGGGCCTCTGACATGGTTTATTTGACGACCGCCATTTGGTCGCCGGGACCACCGGCTTAACGTGCCTTCCGAAGCACGGAATCAACTTTTTATCTGACAATCAGGTGATTCAAGCCTGCAATGTCCTAGCCAAACTGGAAAACAACTTTACAAAGTATGCTTCCCGTGGGAATCGAACCCTCGACCACCGAGTCACAAGACAAACGCTTAAACCATTCGACCACGGAGGCAGTTAAGGATTTCATTACACATCGTTAAGTTAGTATTAAAATACCAAGACCCTTGCGGTGGACACTGAAACTGCGTTCATCATGACAAAGACACGCGTCGGTAACAAGGCCATGCTATTATAATAATATCATGTAATATTATACAATACTTCAGAGTGAAGCCACTGCCGCATCCTTGTTAAAAAATTCTTGCTCATGTTCAATGGAATTCAGATTATTCAGATTGTGTACTTACATAATGTTTTACGATGTTTTTTGGTTGAGAGGACTGAGTCGCGTTCTTTGAATTGTGTGTTTTGAGGTACTTTCAAACAGAGATATGTAGTTTAAAAAGTATTTTTATGTATTCCTAAACGTCATAGAAGCAAAAGGATTATAGTTTGTAGTAGTCTTTTGTATATGGTATAGTTCATAAATAATACCTCAAAAAGCTTATTCCTAGGGAAGGTCCTTTACTAATGAGGATAGAATATCGAAATAAAACAGCATTAAATATTTCAATACAAAAATATTTATCAAAATTATTATTTATCAAAATCTACATGCAGTTACAAACTAATCGATACACATACAAAATTATAATCTACGTTACAATTTTATTACGTTAAATGTCGAACATGGCCTATATTATAATCGTTCTAATTGATCACAGTATCGGTAACTCGATATTTACGGTACACCAATTATTATCGCAGAGATCGCTGACTGTACATAACCTTATTGGCGAATGAGTTTTGACTATAACTAGATTATTTAGTATAGAGTACACTTACAAAAAATATATGAAGAGTTATTCCGTAGAAAAAAGTCACAGAAGTTTTCCTTCAGTAACCAATATTTTCCTCGAGATGTTCCAAATAAATTCTTCTTCCATAAATTACTTATTTATCCTTAAATTTATAACTATTAAAGATCCCTGATAGATAAAGTTATCACATGTATAATCTAATGAAAACCAAAGTAACTTTCTTCTGTGTTTCGACTTCTGAATTTCATGTTATTCAAATTGCAAAATTATTGAGATTGAAAAGCAAAAAAAGTAAATTTTGGCCTTTTACCGTATTAATAAAGGGTAAAATCTACTGGCAAACCCAAAAAGAAAAACCAAACAAAAAAGTGTGCATGAAATTCAGAAATCAAGGGTTAGTATTTGAACTATTAATCAATTCATCGCGAAACCAGTCTTGTGAGCATCATTGTAGGGTTTACTTTCCTTTGCCGAAGGGGCTAGCATTGTCTTCGAATGTGATCTTGGGGACGAAACCGCTTTCTCCCTCGACGCTGTACTCCACGGTCATGAGGCGACCGTCGGGGAGAAGTACTCGGTATCCTCCAATGACCTTGCCTTGAGCGTCTCCTTGTTCGTTGGCGCCAAAGTAGAGAGCTTTCTCTTGGTCTTCAACGTCGTATTTGTATTCGTACTGTGGATGAGAGTAAGTGTTAGTAAATATAATTGTTTTATTCGTGAATTGGTCCTAGTTAGGAGGAAGCTAGGATAAAGGAGGGTTGTGGTCGGAATAAAACTTTTATAGCATATTAGTAACCAGTCCTGACCGAATTTCGGCGAAGATTGGTGTGGTAGACATTCAAGTGCACAAGTATTTGCACAAACAAAGATGCACTATTTCATCCATCTCACTGGCGATTTTTTGATCCGACTCAACCGGAGAGAGATCAGACAATAATTTACACAATAATGCCTGAAATGACGGATAAACTGTGTGATTGTAACATTTCATAGGGCCGTAAATGGGCGTCGGATTATTGAATTTTGTGTACCACAACAAAAATGACTAAAATAAAACCATACCAACATTGAATGGCACGTCTGCTTTTCCTCAATATTAATATAAAAAGCAGCAACATTTGAATGAAGAGTCAATTAGTATAATAAGCAAAAAATAATCTAGAAAATTAAATTCATGCAATTTCTTCAACTAAATAAATGTTATCAAGGAATCAATCATGTTCTGATGCAAATGATAAAGCCATGCATTTCTCTGTAATTTTGGTAGATCTGCGGTTCTAAAAAGTTTACTTTAGCAGAATCATAACATTAACCACACAACAATCTATTAAATTTCATTTTCATCTTTATCGCTAACGCATTAGGTTCAAGGTTGATTGGGAATATTTGACAGTGACGGATAGCATGACGGATAGCATGGATAGCGGATGTGCTTTCTGAGTCTGCTAAAGTGGCATTTTAAGGCCACCTTATAGAACTAGATCACTAAACGTCTGCAGTTTTTAGGTAACCCTAAATTATTCTTGCATTTTATTGCGCGTATTTAAATAAATATGCATAATACAACCAACGGATTACTTTCTAAAAAGGAGCGCACTGTTTTGCTTTTTCTACTGTATTAAACACCAAAATAAAAATCATAATATAACCTTAACGTAAAGAAACATGCAAGTGACAGCCCTTGTCGCATTCCTCGACCTCTCCTAGACACTAATTTGCCCTTTCCAAGATAAGTGATTCATTGAATTCATAATTAGTATTTTTGGGACGACCATGGTTTTAGTGCCCATATCACTTCTGTTCAGCATTAAAACCTCACTCTGCTGTGTCGAAATCGATTTACGACTGACAGCTTTGTTAAATAATACCTAGAATATTTTGCAAGGTCCCATGATCATAATATTAAATAATGCCTAACAGCTAATACTTTTCGTATCACTAATTGGTATAATAACTGTAACCTTCATCATATTGATGTTACCGTGCCAAACTCGGTATTATTTATGCGGAAAATATGACGTTATGCTATTCAATATTTATATTTTCTTTAAACATTTTGTAATCATACTCATACATGGTATTTCTCACAATAGAACGGCACAACGATTCCCATTAAACGATGTTACAAAATAAGTAAGTTTAATACTTATTTATGCTAAATAATAACATTTCACCATATCCATCTACGACCGAGCATGACCAAGCATAAGTCGTTTTGCAAGCTTCATTCTTATGCAAAGACAAAGTGCTTGAAATGTGAAATAATTAAATTAAAATTAGTAGTAGACACAATTACGTTTATAAAATTAGCGTTTTATGAGAATAAAATTAGAATTTTTGAGTGTGTCTTTGCATTATTCTTTGGTACAAATACATGCACGTGATTCAAATAGGTTTTTATTGTGTAGTGTTTGCAATTAATCGAGATAAGCCGTATAACGCTCACAAAGACGGTTAAACGCAATTGCGTCCAATTAGTAGAGTTTGCGTTGCAAATGTTCACATCGTTAACATAATCGTTGGCAAGATGCGTCCGATAGTGCACGGACGTGCTAGCTAGAGTACGAACAATACTATATCGATGGGATAGGGGCAAGGTGTATGAATATGGTTGGGTGAGCATGTTATACCTTAATAGCGATACTTTAGACCGAGGACGCGTTAACAATGACTTAACTTGATGTATGAATACCGTTTAAGCTGCTACCAGCTCTAGCCAACAATCTAAAAACATCACGACATGATAATTCGTGGATAGGCACCGAACGAACACATCGACCAATACTGAACCCTAACAGATTTAACTACAATTTAATGTCTTAATGTTCAGTTACAATCGAGATAAAACTAAACACAGGAAACTAAAAAAACGACATAAAATGGAACGATTAAAAACAGTTTCACGCATACATCAAACCGAAAAAAACGAATGTATCTAATCATTATTTCGATCTTCACGTTATCATTACATTTGGAGTCCTTGGGAATCTAATTATTACGCTAATGTAGGCTTAGTAAAAAACGAAGTTATTTTGGAAAACGACACATCGTCGAACATGTTTGTCACGTAAACTTATCGACTGAAAATAAATAATCTGGTGAAATATTGTTAAGCTTATTTTGTAACTTCGCTTGCCTTTACAATGTTATTTTACGAAGGAGGCAAGTGTATACGGTTACAAAATGTAAACATAAATAATCATGAATAAATATTTAGTAGTTATTTTAATGAAAAACTCGAAGATTTAAGGTGTCTTCTATCATAGGTTTTGCTGCTATTTCAAAACTGAATTTCCATAAAATGTTATAGATATAGGTGGTATGTACCTAAATAAGTAGTAGACTTCTGTCAGATAAGATACCCACTGATTTAATGAGTCGGTGTCAAAGATCGCAAGAGTTCAGGCGTCTACCGTCACAAACTGATTTCCATAAAGAACTTGTTATAATCGATTCATGAAGAAAAGAACATGGGTTTTAGATAGTTTTAGGTTGACGAATCCTATGCACTTTAGGATGAACTCTGCCCTTTTACACATAGGTACCTCACAGATTTTTCCGCGGGGTTACATCTACCTAGTAACTTTTTTATTCGCAAGCCCTAAATAGTACTCAATTCTAAACTTCTTTACCTTGTCGACAAAATAAATCTGACACTTGGCACAAAAATTAAACTTTCTCAAAAAATCGATATTCAACTAACCGATCGCATTATTCTATGTTATAAATCCTTTTTATTATTCAGCGTTTACACAGCATACTTAATAATGCTAATGCCTGTTTATCTTATAATGAACTTTTGACAGGGATTGTCAAACAAAGATTTATTGCCTCGGCATCGCGTTAATAAGTGCGATAAAACGATCATTTTCCCTTCAACAATGCCTGCAAGTCCATTATAGCCCATTTATGTCATGTTGGTAGTTCTGATTTATTTGTTTATAATACAAGCCTCTATTTGCGTTAGATGATTAGGTAGTCTATACTTACTGCGTTTGCGTTATTCTTAGGGTTGTCATACAGATTTTTCTAAAAGCTTCAATCAAGATTAAAAGAAAAGCATTCTCAGAATGTTCAGTTTATCAGATCGTCTAATTGGAACTTTAATAAAGATAATATCTGCATATTATCAGCATAGTAATTTAGCAATAGTAAAATTAGACAGCTTTGTAATTTAGCAATAGTATGAAACCAAAACATTCAGCCAAAATTATTGCACAATAAACATTGTCACTTCAGCCTCTACAACTAATTATGCATTACCGAATACCAGCATTGAGGCATCCTTCACATTATTCAGAGTTTATTGTTAGATTGAATATGTCGTAATTTAACATCTGCCTGACTTAAACTTGCCTTAGTCGTAATGCCGTAGGTCAAAGGTATTCACGTTTTGTTTAAATTATTGCCAACGTACGAACATCCTTGCAGCTCCTCGCTTATATGTTAAGGCAGACAACTTTTAGTTGTATAAAAACAACTGTTATAGCACATAATAATGTTGATTTAATGATTTAATGACACATTTTAATTAAGCTTAAGATGACGGATTTGTGCGTGAATTTTAAGTGTTTCAGCTTTTGGAGCTAATTGCTTTGTTTTATAGTTTTACCCTTGATTATATTGGTGTCGATGGATGATTATGTAGGATAATAAAAAGTAAGTGTTAAACCACACTTGCAGCCGTAGGCTATTGTGTACCTACTTGTGAAATGCCACAGACACTGACTGAGCTGTACATAAATACGTTCGATGGCCACAAAGTTATGTCGGCCATGAACATAGGTCAAACAAACAATACCTAGGTACTGGTGCGTATGTGATTCCTTGATGAGTAACAAATATTAAACAAAAGCTCCTGACTTGCTAGAAGAAGTTATTAACTGTAGAAATCGTTTTCAGAAGCTCGTGCTTTTTCATGAATAAGCAAATAAGCGCATCATCATCTGCCTAGCCTTTTCCCAACTTATATTGGGGTTGGCTCCCAGTCAAACCGGATTCAGCTGAATACCAGTATTTTACGTGGAGCGGCTGCCTACCAGACCTCCACAACCCATAAACTGGGTAATACGGCAGTTCTTGGCAAGACTGTTGTCAGATCTACTGGACTCTTGACATTCCGTAACGACTGCCAAAGATCTACAAATGACAGTATGGACCAACGGCTTAACGTGCTTTCCGAGGCACGGAAGAAACTCGATATGTTAAGATGTTCACCCATCCACAGACCAACCTTGGCAAGCGTTACTTAACCTTAAAGATCAATCCGTGCGGCTAGTATTCTTTAGCCACGAGCTCCTCCAAGCAAATAAGCGCATGATTATTGTATTAACGGTTAATCTTAACATACAACACTAACAGCACAATATTCTCGGAATCAACTAGGACATCAAACCTATAAATAGCATTAAAATGTGAAGATGTTCTCCTCATTGTCATTTAAAAGGGCAAAAGACCTTGCGAGGTAACACATTCGTTCAATTACAGTTACCATAGATATTACTGCGACAGTTACCATTGCATTCTTATAATGTATCGAGCTGTGGAGCAATTAAAGATCGTTAAATTTGTATGCATTTTGTTCTACATACGGACAGAAATGTTTGTGTACCTATTCCTTGTATGTACCGATTTGTAAAGAATTTGTGTGATGGGCATTATTAGTTAGCTGACAGATGTTACTGCAAAGCATCACTAGTTAAGCATATGGTTTAGGTGTTAATTATTCTAACCCAATATGTTAAAATCTATGATTTTAAGGATAGGAAATCATCAAATGACTTTTCTCCGCTCTGAGCGAAGCGGAAGCGGACTCTTACATTTGTGATTTTTCTCTAGCATTATGCTGAGCGATGGCCGTTTTGCGCGAATGTGACGCATATCTTCCCAACTTTTTTTTTTTTTGGTGTGCGTCATGCTTGGCGCAAATAAACGCTTTTTCTTTCTTTTCTTTTTCCTTCTTTCTTTACTGGCTAAAACCCATCCGGCCGCGGCGACTAAGCCTGTTATGTACCTAATGAGTGAAATAAGTCAATTAGACCTAAATGGTAAAACCCAAAACCTGCTTCTTTTTTGGCTCTCAAAAAAGCTGAAAAAGAAGATGTTTGCAAACAGAGGATTCAACGATTCTGTGCATGAAACATTAAACGTATAAATCTGCGTATCCTCTTCTATGAAGGTTGTTTCTACTATGTTTTTCTTAGGTATTTACAAGGAGGTACAAGGCACTTGACATTTTACATAATCGTGCAACGTTTTTATTGTATTTCTGTTAAATTGAATGAAGCACTTATAAGGATTTTAATTGCGATATGAGAATGACCCATGCAGAAACCTATCATTGTCGTTTTAATTAAACTGTTGTGCATAATAGATTCCTCTTCAAGCGAAAGGTTAATTGATTTATTTATTCAAACTATGCGTTAGTAAAAACACTGTACAAAGGGGGGCTTGATGCCGTAGGCATTTTTTACCAGTCGACCTTAGGGTGGTGCAGAGAACACATGGCAGGTGTAACAACAGGAAATACAAACAGAGAGAGAAAAATACAATCATATATACAAAAAATTACATAAACAAACGAATCCAACAAAAAAACGCTGTGATGATTCTACCTGCGAACTTCTTGCAAATGTGCTCACGTGATTTAATGTTATGAGTAGGTTATATCAGCCAAAAGCTAAGAAAAGATTCGTTTATTAATATTGCCGTGATAGATCACTTGTCGTTCACTTCTTGTACGTTCTGACTACGACATGTTTACAGAATCGCTCTGCAGCAGTCATTTCACGTTGATTGATAGGATTGACAGCTGAGCAGCAGTACGATTCTTTAAACATCTCACCGTGTAGGCTTAGGTGAAGTGAACATGAAGTGAGCTCTGTCAAACCATACAAAAATCGGCCAAGTGCGAGCCGGACTCTCGCACGAAGGGTTCCGTACCATAAACATAATTTTTATTATTGATTGTTATATCGGCATTAGAAGTACACAATCTGTGAAAATTTCAGCTGTCTACCTATTACGGTTCTTGAGATACAGCCCGCTGACAGACAGATGGACGGATGGACAGCGGAGGCTTAGTAATAGGGTTCCGTTGGTTACCCTTTGGGTAAGGAACCCTAAAAAGATGAAATGACGGTTCACTTCATGCTCACTCCACCTTAGGTATTATTATTACTGTCCTACTGCTGGGCAAAGGCCTCCCTCGATTCCTAGGCTTCTAATGCTCACGGTGTTGTGCCTCTTCCTTCCAATTTGTAAGGAAGGCATCCAGGTGGTCCCGCCATCTCCTTAATTTAACACCTAGTAAACTGCGCTCCATAGCATGTTGGCAAACTTTGAGTTTGGACCTTTGGATGTTAGTCAAAGACCAAGTCTGTGCACCATAGGTCAAGATGGGGAGAATACACATGTGTCTTCAGTGACATGGGCAAAGTGCCCTTAAAGAGCTCCTTCATGGACCAGTAGCTCTTCCCTTAGGTATACGGTGAGATTTTGACAGAACAGACCGGCTGCACAATTCACGTTCAGTTCACCTTAGTTTTCAGTGTGAGATTTTACAGAACAGCAATACATCAGATACATGCGTAAGACTTACTGGCATAGGCGGGTACTCTTGTTCCTGAGGCGCGGGCGCAGCCATCGCTTGCCTCACGCTGATACACACCACCACGAGCGCGCATACTAACCACTTTGTTGACGACATCTGCGGAAAAACAATCGTTATTTATTGCTAGGAAAGGTCGAAGTTCAATCATTTTGAGTTAAGGGATTACTATCCGTTGGCGAATTATGTTGCCTTGTGCCTTCGGGCTTCTAAGTGTCTGGGACCTGAGGGATTCTTGGACGGAAATTATTATGACCTAATCTGGTGGTTTGTTTATGTGGCGCGAGACATGTCTAAAAAAATAACTACTATTAATTCGCTTCAAAGGCAAATATTGTCTACAGTAAAAAAAAGAACAATGAACTTGCTTAAGCAACTACATCTTTAAGGACATTAGAGTCCTCCTATTAATCTGAAATTAACATGATTTTAGCGTTAAGCTCGTCGTTTTTTTGTAATGTCTTTTTGTGAATCTAAAACATTTGGAAATTAGGTATCAAATTCAAATTAGATATGTAGGTCGCAATAAAGTAGTCGGTTTTTAGTTGTGCTAAGAATATAATTATTTTTTATCGATAAAAAGGGAACAATAAAATTAGTGTGACTTTACTTTATGCTAATTCCTACATAAATCAGCTTTGTGCTTAGAATACATTTCATTAGTTGTGTCCTCTAGACAGCAATACCGCTTCTTTGGATTTGGTTTTGTGAAATTAAATTAAAACAGACGTAGGTTTTAAATCGTACCTAATGGAAAACGAAAACTAAGTAGGTATTTGAGCAGGTACGTCGAAATCAATATATTATTATGTATATAAAACTAGTTGACCCGCGCATGTTCGTTTGCGTCACAATTTTCATTACTGCTCCACTCCTATTGGTCTTAGCGTGATGATATATAGCCTATAGCCTTCCTCAGTAAATGGGCTATCTAACACTTTTTTCAAATCGGACCAGCAGTTCCTGAGATTAGCGTGTTCAAGCAAACAAACAAACTCTTCAGGTTTATTCTTCCGTTACTGGTGACTGACTGAATGATTGAGTGACTGATAAACAACGTACAGCCGAAACTACTGGTCGTAGAAAGCTGAAATTTGACGTGTAGGTTCCTTGGGGAGTGTGTCGGGAAATCCTTAGTGGTCCCCGCACTAAGTGAGGATTTACGGAAATTACTACGGGTACAGGAAAAAACGGGATATGCGCGCATGAAGTCGAGAGCAAAAGCTAGTTTTACATAGATAACTAAGATTTCCAAATAAGCACGCACACACAGCATTTCCTTTTACATGTGCATGCATTGTGAATCACACTTTTGATTTGAGACAGCTTTTCGTTACAAGCTTCGACTTTTTGCTCCTATCATTCATATTTTGATTATAGGAATCGTATCGATAGGAATGATAAACTCCTCGCTAACTTGTAGCAATTGAGCATCTTTAAAATCAAAACCTTAACTAAAGAAACATCTTGGATACAATTATCTCAACACAAATAAAACCATTTACAAGACATACGATAATTGCCGTTATATACCGCAGTCGTGTAACGTGTATTATTTCATTATTATAATGATTAATTTTAATTCTTTGTATGATGTTCAGTTTCATGAGTATTTATCATTTCCGTGGATTCTTCAATAGAAACAATAAGTAATTACATAAGCTAATGTGGGTAAGGAATGTCAACGTTCAATCTTTACTACATAAATCTATCTTGATTTATTTTAAGAAGCGCGTCTTAGATAGCCTAAGCACTAGTTTAAGAAGGACGTTCTATGTATGGCGATGATGCATACAAGGTATAAAGACTATTTAGTTTTGTTCAACAATTCGTCGCTGCTTTGAGTCCCATGGTTTTTGTTCTGACGGAAGATGAACTTTTGAGAACACTTGAGCTGGTTGTTAATTTGAAAACTGTGCTCTTCTTATTGTTTAGTGATAGGGTTTTCCTATTTTCTATTTCGCTTTTCTAGTTAGTTTTTTGTAGCAATTGCGACGAAACCTGAACTAGGTATGCACAATACAAGCTCATGTCTTCCGAAAAACTATTCGGCAGTTTGGCAGAAGATATTACGAGTATGTATATTATCTATTTATGCAACTTTTCGTGAATTAACTAAAAATAAAAATAAAACAACGGGCTGCACTCCAGGACAGCCGGCAGAAGTGAAAACTTGAATTTTCGATCAGGTCACGTGACCTGACGCGAGTTTAAAATTTTCTACCCATCACAAAAAAAGTGCACAACATCGCTAAAGAAGCTCTCACTTCAAAAAAAAAAAATGTTAATGTGCAGTCTTTTCTTGCGGGATTTTCGTACAGAGCAAACTTTTTTCCAATATATTTATCTAAACAAATTAAATTGATTTCTGATTTCCTGGAAAATCCGGTCCCTTGGGACTTTCCTATCATTTAAATAGGTAGTGCTACTACGGGAACAAAAACGTGTAGTTATAAGATATCGATGATTCAGCTGTGGTATAAACACCTCGTTATCGACACAGCTCTGGAGTGACAATTACTGCAATTATCTTCAGTTTTATGTTTTTGTATCACGCACGCTCTGCGGCCTTTCCCACACGAGAATTAAGTAAACACTAGGTAGATAGTTCGTTTCCACCGTACTGGTTTTTGTTTCGGGATACGTGTTTCCTTGGAAGTTTGCGATAACCTCTATCACGAATTAAGAGCTTAGGAGGAACAGATTTATTGGTAGAAAGTGCCTTGTTGCACTAAGTCCGTCTATGTAACACAAGTGTGTAAAATAAAACTTAGATAATCAACATCGGGAGCAGTGGTGTCCAGGTGTTATAATGGCTGCGAATTACGAATTGTAGGTCGTAGGTTCGAACCCAGGCAGGCGCTTTACTATGTGTAAATTATTTCATCACCACTGCTCTCAAAACGGAAAAGGAAAACATCGTGAGGAAACCGGCATGTCCTAGAACCAAAAATTTTGAAGACATGTGACATCTACCAACCCTCACTGGGCCCGCGTGGTGGATTACGGCCCACTCCCTCTCACCGAGAGGCCTGTGTCCCAGCAGTGGGAACATTATAAGCTGATTATGCTTATGCTATGCAACATCATGATACATTGTCAAGTGAGACAGGTCCCGTATTGGCTTGAAGATTTTCAGTCTATTCAGACTATTTGCATGACCCAGAATCTTGACACCAACACTAATTTCCTCGGGATTCCCCCCTAATAAGCCAAGGGACTGATGTCCTCAAGGTCTAGCTTTTCGCTTGAATAACGCCGTTAGTAGTCTTAACTGCTCAATGATGTAAATTATAAATTGATTGCCCATCCGTGAGTCAATAGATACCTACCTCATTATTCAGCGTCGAGATCTAGCTTCGCGTGCAGTTAAAAAAAACAGAAATATTATTCAATATGAAATTGATATTTCTTTGTGGACGTGCCTAAACAGAATTTAGGTACAAAATCTTTTTTTTTTATTGTTAGGGGTCTTGATTAACGACTTTATCCTTATAAGTGTCTTAAGTCCACTTCAAACACGCTAAAAGATTATTTTGTTGCTTTGTGAGGTGACAAAAAAAAGATTTACGAACCATTACCATAAATAAACAGGCTATTATGTTGTTATTTATTTTTATCAAGATAATGTTTTAAAGGATACAGAAGCTGTCTTTTATTTGGACATAATTTATCGACAAATCACTTAATTCTTTCGTTAAATCTTTAACATTTACGAGGTAGCAGTATAACTTATTTCTATCTATATTATTAAAAGTCTAGTACCAATAAGAAAACATAGAACAATTTCACTTCATTTTAATAATCCATAATTAGGCACTGACAAAAAGGCTAATTATCATAAACAATACCTGATAGGGAACTTTGGCGGCAATCTGCATAAAACATTGACGCTGGTATGCCAATAATTGAGATTTGTCTGGCCTCGCGTGATCGATTCCTGTGGGGAATTGCTTTGTCTTGTCGCGTCGCAATCTCTTGCGGACGTGTGATTGCGCACTTATTCGGCACTTTTTATTCGTGAAAAGCCAAGGAAAATACGCGACTTTGAACATTTCGTTTGCAGAGATAATGTATTGTGTGAATGATTGAAATATTTTGTAGACTATGGGAAAGATCGATTTGTGGCGTCGCAATGTTTAGGACCGTCGGAAAACCTACAGTCAGGTTATGCAGGTATTAAAACGGCCTGCGTCAATTACTTTAGGAGAAATTTTAACTTAGTTGCTGTTTGGAAACAGTGAAACAGATGAGTTCAATATAAATGGTACTGGGATAGGATAGAGATAGATAAGATTTTCACAATGATTGCCAGTAACTGTTAACTTTACCTGAGACTTCGTTACCTATCCTACTCATCCTACAAACTGGTGACCTCAGCTCCTGAGCTATTTCTTAATTACTTTGTACTTAGTTTGTATCATCATCATTATCTGCCTAGCCTTTTCCCAACTATATTGGGGTCGGCTTCCAGTCAAACCGGATTCAGCTTAATACCTGAATAACAACTGGGTAATACGGCACTTCTTGGCAGGATTGGACTCAGATTTACTGGCTTCTGACAATCCGTAAGACTGCCAAAGATGTACTTAGTTTGTATGTAATTAGGTAATTTTGCCAGTTCGTTGTGTATGTATAGGTGAATTAATAGTCTTCTACAGATTATTATATAAACTTTAACTGGTAGACGTATACCTAATAATTAACCTATAATGCGGGCTCAATACCTAACACAATACAGTACAGCTGATTATATCTCTAGTTACTTATCAGCTAATCTTTCACATGACAATTGAACTAAACTTTTTATTTCACGACCTTTAAAGTCGTGAAATCTCATACACATAAAAATTCCATTTACGTTTTGTTCCGAAAATTCTGAGAATTCTTTCTCATAGTCGGACTCGGTAACTTTATTTGACAGTCCTTGCTCTCAATAGACAATATTAGTGAAAAATCCCATGGAACAGAATGTTGTTATCACATGCGTAATCGGTCGATGACAAACAAAATGACATTCTCACTGTTTCTAGGTTTACGATGGTAAGTTAATGAAGTGCGCGTGCGACCCGATCGTTTACATCGCTTCACGGGTAATTTTGGTTTACCTACAGCTATCTAGCGAAGCATACAGTATAATTTGCTGAACAAATCGTATAATTTTAGAAATACCACGCACATGACCTACGACTGTCTATTATGTGTCAATGTGCCATCGTCACATAATTCGATGGCTCCCAAAATCACGAGAAAAATATCTTTCGCTTCCGGATAATGGTGACATGAACCCCAATCTACTGACATTAGGATAGATGCTCAGTTTACGCGATTACATTGTAGGATGAAGATTCCGTAATAGAGGAATCTGTTGAACTTTCAATACCTGTCTTACTTAGGCAAATCAGATTGGGACACTGAACAGCACGAATTTTTGCTAAGACTTGAGGTAAATTTTATGCTGTTAAGATCGATTAAATCAATTAATCTTTTGATTGTGTATCCATCAGCTGTCTACACTTTTTACGTTGCACGCGCTTTATGCTCCGGTTCAACCGTGGGAAATGCTACTGTATTAGAGTCCTCCAGCCTCTTAGCTAGGAAGAAATGGCAAAGGTGGCGACACTGCATTTTCGCAGTTGCTCGCTCAGTTACCAATGGTAATGGTATGCAATAAATCAATAATGAAATGTATTAACTCACACGTTTTTTAACTGGAACAATGATTTTTACGTCGGTGTGCAACTGATAACGTTCTAAGATAATCGAGAGTAATTATGGATGACAACAGATCGATTGATGAAATTATATTTATGTTTTTCATTATTTATTTAGATTATTTTAATTCCAAATAGCTTATTTCACGTGAGCCTATGGGTAATTATAAAACGTAAGTAGCACAGTTCTAAGTGGTCGTTTCCTCGAAACTTAACAAACTACTACCTACATAAAAAGGGGGCAAGTAGAAATATGATAATGAAATGAATGTCTGTCTACAATATTAGGTATGTAAATAGAGGTAGATGACGACTGACTAATAAGGAAATAATTAAGAAGTTACAGTTGTTTATAGAATTACAAAAAATGGTCCTTATTCATAATTATTTTAAAGTTAAAGTTTCTCATGTAGGTACACTATTTTTTTCAAACTGGTCGTTGTCGCCTGTAAAAGTATCTTTAACTTAAGGAAGTTTAAGGGTCTCACAAGTTAAAATCCGTAAGGAATGCAATCTTACATAATGGATTAGAACATTCTTTTCATATTTACGATTTTAATGGTTTACCGTGCCTTTTTTTTTCGTCTTTCTTTAAAACTGTTAGGCTTCTTTGTAATTTCCGTATCATCTGAGACAATTCTTATGTTTGACTGGAGAAGATACTACTACTGTAAGCGGTATAACTGCCTATATTTAAAAGTATTTTTTATTTCGTTTCTTTGTCATATCCTTCAGGAAACACAGAAGCAATTTTATGTTAACATTATAGCTTTTTTGTGTCTTCCTTAGATAGCAAATTCTAATAAAATAAGCCCATCGCTATAAGCAGGCAACGCTGAAAATAAGGCAATATCGATATATTGCACGCCTATTTCCAGACATAGAAAGGTGAAGGATCAAGGATAGGTCCTCCTTTGCCGCACGGCTACCATCAGACAGGTTTGATGCAAACTCACCTTAGGAGGAACGTACACACAAATAGCACGACACTGTACACAACTTGTAACAATCGGTACCGGTGACAATGATCGTTGTTTAGCGAGCAAAGCTGACTGGTGGCGCGCCCCGGCCTCGTCCGCGTCTTATATACGCACCCCACGGCTCCCCGACGCAGCGAAGATGCCGCAATGTCGCCCTATCGTGATGGATGTCCCTCCGAACGTACGGATCTCGCCTCTGATAGTACGTCAATAACCGTGACTAAATATCACCGTTTCCACGTATCCATCGGTTTACACACATGACTTGACGTTTACGTAGACTCGTACATTGCTGGCTTAACGAGCCCCAAGAACACCTATCCGTCTCATCCATGCATCAATCAGCTGAATTTCATCGCGTGATCAAACTTTACCAAACGTTAAGTTTTCGTAACACGTGTGTTTCTGCCTTTTGTTGGCATTGTACCGGTAATTATTTCATAATGTGATGACTTTTTGTCTGCCTTCTCGGTTATAAACCAATTAAAATACCAAATTAAGTGACCGTGAACCTTTATTTTAATTATTTTGAAGCTCTATTGCGTCGGTCTCCAGTAACCAAGTCGTTAGTCCTTATTTCGTTATTAGTTGCTAGACCAACTAGTCTTCCAATAATTAGGGATGATCAGTTGTTCGTCATCAATTCTGGAAACGCATTTTTTTTATACAGCTGTAAGGTCTTTCACGAAATAATACAATCAAAACGATGTGTTAGTATATTCAATAGTGTTATTTCTATTATGGACCAAGATTATTTTTATTTAGCCCGTCCAGTTTAATGTTATTTTATTTTCTGAAAACCATCATAAAGTATTGGAAATGTCAGCAGTTACAAACTACTGATGCATTACAGATTAGAATAATATTCAAATCATTAAAATATCGTGCTACTGGAAAAAGATACACAATCCAGAAGCATCTCTACTATATTGATTTTATCTCACTTTTAACAAGGAAACTTTTGTAACATCTTACTTTAAATCTTTGTATCACAAGGCGTGTCGTGATACCGTTCGTAATAACGCTATGCAGGTATAAAATAGTGGGAATACGGCTTAACGTGGTTTACAATACGTGTGTATGATGCCTAAAGTACAATATAGTTCGTTATGGTAAGTGGGGCAGAGCTTCTTCCTTGTAGTTATCCTTGCTGCATCAAGCGGTGAAAGCGGGTATCTGTCAAACGCTCATGATGAGGAAGTGGATCATATGTGCAAGCCTTTATGTTCTTTCGCAGTTTCGCACGCTCTTCAAATATCGGTGGTGTCAGACGTTCGAGTATTTCAGCTTAAATAAAGCCATAAAGTTATCCATGAATGCAAAAATAGTTACTGTGATAGAAGTTGTGTGAAATACCTATCATCTTCCTCATTATTTTAAATAACTTTTCAAGTTAGTAATAATAATATTCACATCTTATGGAAAATGTCGGCAATGCTGTTTTATTGTGATAGCTATCAATGTTCAAGAGTAATTTTATTGTCCCAAGAACATTTCAATCTTCATTTTTGCTATTAGCGGAATTATAAAGATGACACAGGATGGTACTTAATCTATATACTAATATATAAAGCTGAAGAGTTTGTTTGTTTTTTTGTTTGTTTACTTGAACGCGCTAATCTCAGGAACTACTGGTCCGATTTGAAAAATTATTTCAGTGTTAGATAGCTCATTTATCGAGGAAGGCTTTAGGCTATATATCATCACGCTAAGACCAATAGAAGCGGAGCAGTAATGAAAATTGTGACGCTAACGAAGTTGCGCGAGTCAACTAGTTTATTCATATAACTCGTTACTGGGGATTTTCGTTGCAATGCGAATTGCTTAAGTTTCTGACTTTTTACTTAATATTTGTTTATTAGGTAATTTAACAAATTATTAGCTGCATAATAAGATAGTTGTACTGTTAAACCTGTACCTTGAAACTAGTAGATAATAAGATTATGAATATAAATAATGAATATTGTGAAAAAGCCTATTTAAAAAAAAAACGAGCGAGTATCACAATAGGCGTTAAGTTCACCTACTTACATGACCACACACGAAGTGCAAGGTCGAAACAATAATAATATGTATTTAAAATATTTTGACACACTAGATAGAATGCTTTAAACAGTCGTGTAATGAACTTGCATTTGAGAATGAGTTAGGTCGGGTATGGTTAAAAAGACGCCGCAAGTTACAAAAGCGAAGCTCAAATATCCAAGAAAAACGACCGCATATTTTGTATAGATAGTCTGTATTTAAATTTAAAATCAAATTTCAACTACTAACTTGAATAAATCTTAGGACAATTTTTTTTTTCTTTAAAAAATAGTTGCTCCATGTATAAAAGCTCCTCGCTTGAGCACATTTTGCTCTGCCGATTTGTATGTATTTTTTTTTGTGTAAAACTTAGATAAACTTAAATAAAAGGTAAGGTTGAATGATAGAGAATCCCTTGTTGCATTTAGTCGGCCCATGTACCAACTGTACCCAGTAGCGTGCCGTAGGTGCAAGCCAGCAAGACTCGCTAGTCCCCTATACACAGTGCCATTTCAGTCTCTCTAGTTATATCATTTACGTTATAAAATACTAACTCAGCTGTTTTAGTTATTTTATTATGTTATATTTCGATGTTATAATGATATAAGAAATAAACACGTAGCAATTTAATATCAATATAGCACAGTATTCAGTACAGAAAGAGCGCGGTGCAGTGGGTCGGCGTGATAGCGATGAGTTATATTATGGTATTTTCTTTTTAACCAGTTATTACCTATGCTGGCTTGCATCTACGGTTCGCCACTGCATGTACCACTATTGTACATAAAGATAAAATAAATAAATGCAATGTCATAGCTACGCTGATGTTAAAAGAAAATAAGAAGTCAAGCCGGAGAACTTTAGCGGCAGAGTAGGTATCTGCTATTGATATTGATGTCTACATTTGCCACAATATAAGAAGTAGATAATGTCAAAGTGTCATCGCTTGCGCCTCGCAGGGTTCGGCATCATTACAACATGCGCGTGCGACGCTTACGCCGGGATAGACGAAATAAACAAACGTCACACAGGCCCCTTGCAAAACTGCAAAATGTTATGTCACTGTTGCCTTCGACAGAACAGTATAATGAGCTTCGTGCTGCACTAACACGAAAACAATGTTTGTAAGCTGAAAAAAATAATTGTTACCATAGGCACAAAATTAATTTAGCCACCTATCACGTTGCTCTATGTCTATACAATACTAATGTTATTTTGGCATTGGCAGTAGTTTTTTAGCTTCTAAAACTCCATCTATTGCAACGGGATGGGAAACATTTTTTCGAGAATGCATTTTTTCACGATTATTTAGACAAACACATGTTTTGGGATTAACTGATATTTTGTTCTCTTGAAACTCTTGGATAGAACTTAATATCATAGCGTTTTCTTGCTCTAGTAACATTTTTTCACGATACAAAGCTCTTTTTGACAATTCTGCTTTAGAAATCCTGTGCCATAGTCTTGTCAAACCACTTGTTGATGATATAGCATTTAAAACTAGCGAATCATCTGAATCGTGTTTACGGATATTCAATTTCGACGCGGTTGGGGAATGAGGCAAGTATGAACCATAGGGTAGAACTTTTTCGAGCTGAGTCTCAAATTTTCGACAAATTCCTGCCAGACGCAGGATTTTATCAACTTTTTCGTATGCCTTTTGCAACCATTCAACAGTCTTATCTGACGCTTTTACCAATATTGCTAACTGTTTTTCATCCTTCTTGATACCAGAAACCATACGGGTTTTTAACCTGTAACAAGCATTCCTATGCCTGTTACGACGTTCGCGGAAGACTGCCTGTTTTGTACCCGATTCGTAGGCTGCCAATTCCAAACGTAGTCTTTTTAGCATGTCATCACTATTAGCAATTTTCTTGCCTTGACTGGCTATAATGTCGGCCATCATATTTTCTTTTTTTCGTAATTTACGCACTGCTTTTTGATTTTCAGCGGTACCGACAACATAAGCTCTAAGTACTGCCTTATACTCCTCCCACACTGCATTATACGTGTTCTCGAGAAATGATCGCAAAATTTCACGTACATTGGAATAGGTAGTGCGGTCTTCGTCTGCTTTTACCATATTTTCACCCCTTGTAGTCCATTGTAAAGTATCAGCTGAGGTATGAGCATCATACAATAGTAGTTGTAAATGAGTTTCGGCTGCTGTGTGATCTGACATAATATTTGATGTCTCATCATCAGATCTTTTTAACAAGTCACTAGTTCGGATATCATTATCTTGTGACAGGTCCTCCAAGTCCGTTAAAAATTTGTTAATCATTCTATCGATTGTATCACAGAAGCTGGCAACCGTTCGTTGGAATTGGTCATCAGCAACATTCATGAGTCTCATCGTGTACTCAATTATGTGGTCTTTTTTATCGAAAACCCTTTCAAAGACATGCCACAGTACTTCAATATCCTGTCTAAAAACAGGTTCCTTTATCTTCAGCATCATCGCACGCCAAGTCTTGTTGATATCTTCTCTTCGCAGAGCTTGTGCAGCAATCTCTCGTTTAAGCTCATCACGTTTTACTTGTTTCACTTTTTCCATCTCCAATTTTAATTTTGCTTGTTTTTTCGCTTCTTTCTGGGCTTTCTTCTCTTCTTTTGTTAACCCCATTTTTAATACTTTTATTTACTTGTAAATAATCAAAATCCTTGGAAAACAAAAATGTCAATAGTGGCAACGAATGCTTTTGCTGCTTGTCATGTCTGTTTTCCCGTCATTTGAAACAACTATATCAAACCTTTGCGGCCAGTCATATCGTTACTAAAAGAAGTATCAATATAATGTGCTTAGGCAGACTATGTTTTTGCTATTGCATGTCGCACATGTATGTTGTTTCTGGGTTGGTCTATTGTCACAGCTATTATTTCGGACGGCAGGGACACGACCAGTGTCCGCACTGTCGACCTGGGATAATCTCCCACGTAGTTCAACGTACGCCCCTTAATTTCCTAGTGCTGGTTACGTACGTCGCCACGCATCCCTGAATATGTATGTGGCGCTACTTGACTTCTGGGACCTCGGGAGACGGAGACGGACAGCCGGGAGGAGGTGAAATAAAATGCTTCTTCCTGGGGTATCTTGTTCCGCAGGTTTCGGCTCGCTTTCTTGTAGTTGTTGCCTCTTCGACGGCTGCTCGAGTGCGATTGAGCCAAAATTCGGCTCCGCTTATAGACGGCCCGTTGTTACCTTAACGGCGACCGTGATTATACTCATTTTGCCTACGATTTTCATTTCGAGCCGAAACCTTTGGAGCCTTTATTTATTGTTTTTATGTAAAAACCCTTACAATATATACATTTCTGGATGCGTCGAGACCTTACTCTATAATCTAGAATACAAATCTTTTTGGTATCTTTTCATAATAAAAAGTTTCTAGAACAAAACCTTCTATATTTTCATCATAACAAACTTTCACTATACATTTTCGTAAATATCTTTAAAACTATAAGTCCTATCGACTTAATTCTTATGGTAAAATAGGTTTTGGGTCGAGACCTTTATTTTGACACTAATTTCAAAACAATTTCTCCAAAAACAATAAACCTCGTTTTCAACTTACTTAATTATTTAGATGCAATGCAAAAACTTTACTTTAAAATTTCCTTACAAAACGTTAAAATACGATCATATTAGAGTCTTATTAGATCTAGCATACACAAATAATACTCATAAAACTAATTAGAAAGTAATTAGAACACAAATTACCTAAATCCTACGTTCTTAATTAGTTCCTTAACTAAACATCAAATTATCATCACATTTAAACCTCATCTAATCGGACATACATAAAGAAACCTTACTTAACTTACATAAAGAAACCTTACTTTACTAATTAGACAGAAATTAAACCTAAAGCAATTAAAATCCATGCGAATCAAACTAGTTCTCTTTTCATACATTCTTTATTTACATGGTCGCCCCTACCACTACTTGCGCCTAGGGACACAGACGGGGTCTCGTCGCCGACAGCTATTGTCGTCGTTTTATTAATGGATTTAAAAAAATACTACATGTGCTAAAGAAATCCAAAAGGGCTAAAGCTCAGGGCTTGTTCCTACTAACATAGCTCTTAAGAAAAATGTTTACTAACACTTATGGATTATGTCCGAAATAAATAGATAATAATAATAAACGGAGACTATTTGCACAGGCACAATCTTGTAGCCAGGATTATCCACCAGCAACTTGCTCTTAAATACAATCTTGTGGAATCGGAAGTACCGTACTATAGGTATGTGCCCGACCCAGTTCTCGAAAGTGGTAGTTGCACATTGTATTGGGATCGGTCTATCATCACTGACAGGACTATTGTTGCCAATAAGCCTGATATGGTGGTGATAGACCGACTAGAGCGTCGCGCAATGATTGTTGATATAGCAGTCCCTCATGACGAGAACCTCGTGAATTCAGAGAAAGATAAACAAACGAAGTATCTTGACTTGGCTCGCGAGGTTGTCGACATGTGGGATGTGAACACAGCAGTCATTGTGTTGTCATTTTTATCAGGCGGAAACAAGGTGCGCGCCTTCAACGGTTGGGTCATGCCGGTTTTGATGTATTCTTTCGGCATACTCAAATGGACTCAGACGGAACTTGACGCCCTGGATAGAAGGGTACGTTCACTGCTTACCGCAAATCGGATGCATCACCCACGGTCATCGGTGACGAGGCTGTATATCCCGCGAAAGTGCGGGGGAAGCCACGAGGCTTCTTAAATGCTAAGACCCTGCACAACCGCGAGGTATGCAGCCTTAGGGAATAATTCCTAGAGGCCGACGTGGGTATGCATCGAGATGTGGTAGCGGTGGACAAAGGCCTTACCGCGCTCTCCTTGGCTAACGAGAACTGGCGCAAACCTGTGGTGTTAGATACTAACGACCGCAGGGAGGTATGGCAGAGCAAGGAGCTTCACGGACGCTATTATCGGGTCCTACATGGGCCCGATGTAGACTTAGCGTCCGTAGCCTGGCTTCGTTTTGGTGACCTCTTCGGGGAAACAGAAGGTTTTGTCTGTGCAATTATGGACAAAGTTATGATGACTAATAACTACCGGAAATACATTGTGAAGGACGGCACATTATTTCCGGCTGTTCTAGTCTGGCTAACGGAGACTATTTGCACAAGCACAACCTTGTAGCCAGGATTATCCACCAGCAACTTGGCTCTTAAATACAATCTTGTGGAATCGGAAGTAACGTACTATAGGTATGTGCCCGACCCAGTTCTCGAAAGTGGTAGTTGCACATTGTATTGGGATCAGTCTATCATCACTGACAGGACTATTGTTGCCAATAAGCCTGATATACTGGTGATAGACCGACTAGAGCGTCGCGCAATGATTGTTGATATAGCAGTCCCTCATGACGAGAACCTCGTCAAGTCAGAGAAAGATAAACAAACGAAGTAGGCTCGCGAGGTTGTCGACATGTGGGATGTGAACACAGCAGTCGTTGTGCCGATAGTCGTGACGGCCAATGGCATTATTGCCAAGAACCTCGACCAACATCTCAAGAGGCTCTCGTTGGGCAGCTGGATCAAGGGCTTGATCCAGAAAGCAGTACTCCTGGACACGGCGCGCGTCGTTAGGAGGTTCCTCTCTCAGGAGCCCTGACCACCGGTAGCTTGGACCCTGTTCCCGATACCTTTTTTATATTTTTAAATGTTTTTTGTATTTTCATATAAATTTTTAAAAAACGTAATTAGTATGTATATATAAATGAATAAATGGAATAATAATAATACTCAAGTTGCAAATTATCACTACGGGTCTGAAGACTGTCTATCAGTTTTGCCATGTATCGTGTGACCCCGCCAGTAAATGGGTTGTGGTGTTCAGATAAGCAGGGCCCCAAGTTTGCTATTTTTTATAAATTCGTCATTCCAACACGATCCCATTGTCGTTTTGCTAAAAGTTCGTAATCTGCTAATTCTTAATGGTCGATCACTGGTCGGTCAATGGAATCGTAATAGAATCGTGGTAGAAAGACATTTTCGTATTGCCATTATTATAAAACCCGTTAGTAGAAATGATTTTCGAAAAACGACTACTAAATTTGAACATTAAGTTATGCCAGATTTCTTTTATACATATATATTTTTACATATTATTTATTCATTTGTCATTATGTACCAGATTACCATTCTATGCCATTTATTTCGAGGAGCCGGAGTGTCAGTGGTTGACCATTGGAAAGTCATAATGACGCTTTTATATTAGTAGATTACCAAATTTGTCAAAATCAACAATTATGAAATCAATGATAGACCATTCTTCTAGCAGACTTGAAGCCCTGTTCATGTAACCACGATGCCGGTATACAGCTGCATCCGGTTAAATTAGAAGCCTAACTAATTTACCTAGTTGGAAAAAGGCTACATTGACATACTAGCATTTCGCTCGCGACTTCGTCCCCGCGGATTTTAAAGAATAATTTTGGAAAATCCTAATACTAATTAATATTATATCAATGCGAGAGTGAGTTTGTTACGGCTTCATACCTAAATCGCTGATAAGATATTGATGAATTTTGATACAAAGATAGATAAGACTATGCCAGTTAATCATAAATACTACTTTTGTTTGTGAATGTGAATGACTGTAGGTAGGGTTGCCAGGTATTCAAACCTAAAAGCCGAAAACACCAGTCAGCTTAGCCGGAAATTTTGATAAAAAGGCCGGACACCAATAATTATTTGTCTAAGTATAACCTAACATTATTTTTAAAGTGAATAGGGCTTTTTACTTTAAATACTAATGAAACAAAATAAAATTGAATGAATCAGTTTTCTTTATTATTAATCATTTAATATTAATAACCTACTACTTACCAATATAAATTTCTAAAATTGCAATAGTAACTAGCGATACAAGGTGAGGTAAGCGGAGCGGAAACCAAAACACGACAAATTTAAAAAAAAGGATGTTCAAATTCAAATGCCTAACAAAAGCCGGACCGGTCACACCGTTTAATTTGGCCGGAATCACAACCAAATATATATATATACCTACTAGCTTTTGCCCGGGACTTCGTAGTTGTATAGGTATCCTATTGTTTCCAGTTCCCGTAGGAATTTCGGAAAATCCTTTCTTTGTACTCCCGTACACTCCTCAAGGAACGTACATGTTAAGTTTAGGTTCAACTTTCTATGACCAACAGTTTCGGCTGTGCGTTGTCTGTCAGTCACCAGTAACGGAAGAATTTTATATATATATATATATTTTATACCTACCTTTTTTAAATACAATTAATATATTTCTTACAGCCCCGTTATCAGGCATTGGTGGGTGGATGCGAACCTTTGCAAAGCTATTTGCACAAACGTTTGCCAGAAAACCTGAACAGTGAAGCGGCCCTGGGTACAGTTGGCGATGTTGCTCAGTGCGTACAGTGGCTTCGTTCCACTTTCCTATACGTCCGTGCGGCTCGAGACCCAAAGAAGTAAGTATTGGGCGGTCTTTATACTAGTGAGCCCTTGGGCAAGCAAAAAATTACTGCCAGATTTTTTTTACTATTGATAGGTGTACGCTTGACCACTATCTCACCTGATAGTGATCAAAGTGCTCCAGTTTAGCCACATAGCTCAATTTATCGCGTTCCAAATGACGTTACATGGGCAGGCCTCATATACGTCACACGTAGGTACGTCGACCCCTAAACGTGCCTACTCTGATATTGTCACCACCGGCAAATCGGATGCGTCGCAGCCTAAGCGACAAATCAAAACAGGGGAAAAGAAGGGCGCTCCACCTGCCCTGTCTGCGGTCCGTAGCTCCTTGCCAAAGGCGGGCCAAGATGATGAAGAGGGTTTCACAAAAGTGGAAAAGAAGAAGAAGAAGCCCTGTTCACGTAACCAGTGCGGGACCGCACCGAGTGGACCCAACATGCTGTTGCGCCCTGCTGTGCCTACGACGCAGCTGTACATTTCGCGTCTGCACTACTCCACAAAAATTGAGGAAGTCGTGCAGTATTTGAAGGTGAAGACGAATTGGACTCTGAGGGTTGAAAGGTTGGAATCGCACCACAACATCAACTTTACGTCGTTCGTGGTACGAGTTCCAACCCACCATCTGCAGACCTTCTTGAAAGAGGACTTTTGGCCGAAAGGTGTCGTATTTCGACGTTTCCGAGGACGGTTACGCGACACCACGCAGCGACACACGACGCCGACGTTACGTGTATAGTCATAGTTTTAATATGGTTTATAATATGTATTAGTTTATTTTAGTTTAAGATAATTTTGTGTATTTTATCTATGGGCCTCAGATGCCTGAAAATAAAATGATATTATTATTATTATTATTATATAAGGAAGGCGTGAAGTAGGAAGAAACAAAAATGCGAGCGGGAGGCAACGTTTACACGGTGAGATGTGGACGTGGACAGAATAGACTGGTCGTTGTCGCGATACCAGGAGGAAGTCTATTACCAGCCGTAAACGAAGCCCAGCAGAGGACATCTATGCCTTACGTACAGTTAAGGTGTGGTTGTCAAATGGCATTATTTCAGATCATTTCCGTCCACTGCTGAACGTAAGCCTCCCCCAAAGAGCGCCAACCATCCCGGTCTTGAGCAGTCTACATCCATCCGCTGCCAGCCACCTTATCCATATCGTGCCGCAGGGCGTCCCACTCTACGTTTGCCCATCCGCGGTCAAATGTTTGTCTAATGTGCTAGTTATTTTATCAGTACCTACGCTTTTTCACAGGTACCTTAGTTTGCCACAAAATTCACCCCAGCATCTTATCTCCAAGAAAATTGAGGGTAAGTTTTCCGTTTCTGTATTTTTGTACCGTTGTTTATCTTTCAAGTTGATATTTTTACATGTCGAAATTAATACGCTTGCTGTTGCATCAAGGTGCAAGAGATTTAACTTTTGTTTAACATCAACGGTTGATCAATGACGCCTTTATTTTCAGAACTACAGGATAATCGCGTTATTTATCTCTATTGTATTACCTTTTGGATGTTATCTTTGCATTTGTAATAAAATTACTTTAATTAAAATTAATCACTCGACCCATTAACCGCTTACAATCATTGATGTTTTTCTACTCTAAAAGATCTATTACATGGAATAAACTTGTTTTATTTTTATTTTAAATTGATGAATTTAGTTTTTACCTTTAGACTCTTTTGTTTACGTACAAGTTCCAAATCATTAGTTTTGTCGGAAGAACCCATCAAAGGAAAACAGATATAATTGTTATGATAAAAAAAAATAATGCACAAAAAACATAGGCCACTCAAATTATAATATAATTTGAAGGCCATTAAAGTAATTTTATTCTAATAAAAAAATCTTTAAAAGTAATAAAAATATAATTACATCTACGCATTTAAAAAATGTCGTCAATAAATTCGTCTCATAACAAATATAATTAACTCGCGGCATTTTATAGATGAACTAATGAAATATTCATCATAACCTTATCTATCTGTATTATCTGTAAACTTAATATATTCATTCATAACTACTTATACAATAAGTGACAAGAATCCAATGGCATCATCATCGCCGTGTAATTGCTACATTTTTATAAAAAAAAAAAAACTTGTAATCTTCTTATAATTGCACCAACGTAAACAGTATGCTCCATACAACGACTTCACTATTGTTAGTTCAAATCACATATTATCCATGAGTTCTTATTACAATGCTGTGGTTAAAAATGTCGACTTTATTTATTTGGATTTTGTGTGCTAATTCCATAATTATCATATAATTTTTCGCCTTCAGACGCCCAAAAAGCTTTAATTTTCCTTATCAAATTTGTGATTTCTTCTCATGTATAACCCTTAGAATATAAATTATCATCATCATTCACAGGCTGTGCAATTGCTAGTCATACTTAGATCTGCCCGTACTATACTCCATTTAGCTCGATCCTCGGTCACTACGAGTATCATCCAACAGAATCCAACTGTTACCCACCAGCCACTCTACTAAAATCATCGTTTCTAGCTTACCTCACAACTAAATATTACTTATTATTTTTTGATTGATTGAGTTATTAAATTTTCGTAATTAGGCTTACCATGGCCAACGAGCGTATCCATTTTTTTGCTATTCTCATCACCATATCTAATCACTATGTTGCAACTGGCTAGAAAAATCTTGACTCAGTCTATCTGTAGGTTGGTCGTTCTTTAGGGTTTTACTGATATCCTTTATCTAAACGGAACGGCAACTTTACTTTTGATTAAAAGGATTGTGAAGAAACGGATCTCCTTTACGAGTTTGAGCGTTCATAATTGTAGTGTCGCGAAGCGTGTGCTGAAGGGCATACCATATATTAATTTGCGGTATCTTGACTTATGTGCAAGCAGCAACGCGTATAAATAACCAATGTACCTATCGGTAGGTTTCCACATCATCGATTCGCATCAAATCAATTACTTAATTGACAGGCTTAGCGATCTTGGCCTCCAACTGGTGGATTCAATTGGCGAAATCATTCGCCACACACCCTGAAGTAAAGATACAATGTATGGGTTCTTTTCTGGAGGTTATATCAATTTTGAGGCGCTCGTGGCTAGATAATAACAGCTGCACGGATCGATCTTCAAGGTTAAGCAACGCTTGCCAAGGTTTGTCTGTGGATGGGTGACCATCTTATATTTATATTTATTTATTTATAGTTAATTAAAACGGCACAGGTCCAATTACATTAATTAACATAGAATTATAATGTTAAAATAAAATAAGCATTCAAATAACAAACAATACAAAAATTAAATTCAAATTCAAAGATATACAATTCGTGGATAAAATTAGTAATAATTATTTGCGTAAATAGTTAAATAAATTAGAAACATCATAAACTAACAGAAACTATGTAACAGTGGACTCCCTCGCATATTGTCTCTCACAAAACACCAGACAGGCACGCATTATTTTCTTCCATTCATCAGCAAACACATCACATTCAGGGTCGGCAGTCAGGAGGGCGTTAAGCATCCTTAGGGTTCGACATACCGGGGATTCAGCTCTAGTAACCGATCTAGATAGCGGTAGTGCGAACAGGTTATGACGGCGGCTTTGACGGTGCCCAAGGTATTTGTCGGGCACAAATAGGCAGCAGAAAAGTCCGTGGAGCTCAGGGCAGTCAATACGACCGCTTAGGGTTTTACAGGCAATCGTGAGCTGATCAAAGCCCCTTCTTACCTCCAACGAATTGAAGCCCAACACCCCTAGAAGATAGTTCGTTGGGTACATGAATGGAAAGTAATGGTACAGCCTTTGATACAAAAATCTCAGGAAGGTTTTCTGAACTTTCTCAAGCATCAGTGTCAGTGACGCAGTATATGGATGCCAGACACAGGCGCTGGACTCGAGTTTACTCCGAACCAAAGTGGTGTATACGAGTTTAATAATACTGGGATTGCGAAAATCACGAGCGTTCCTCAAGACAAATCCCAGACGCCTGAAGGATTCCTTTGCAAGGGCAGACACGTGGTCTCTAAATGTCAGACTGCGGTCGAAAGTCACTCCTAAGTCCTTAACGCTGGTGACACGAGTGATCACATCTTAACATACCGAGTCTCCTCCGTGCCTCGGAATGCACGTTAAGCCGTTGGTCCCGGCTGTCATTTGTAGATCTTTGGCAGTCGTTACGGATAGTCTTAAGCCAGTAAATCTGACTCCAGTCTTGCCATGAAGTACCGTGTTACCCAGTTAATGGGTTGTGGAGGTCTGGTAGGCAGCCGCTCCACGTAAAATACTGGTATTCAGCTAAATCCAGCTTAACTGCAAGCCGACCCCAATATAGTTGGGAAAAGGTTAGGCTATGATGACATCAATATTGTATTTACCATAAACCTTGAAAACTCTTTCTTATATCTATCATCGAGTTAGTAATCGTCGCGTGTCACTCAAGTTCGCTCTCCCCGGTCCTGCGGCCTCGCTTGAGTTCCGGATCGTGATTGATGGATGGCGTCGCCGACACGCGCTGATCCTTCGCATTTGTCGATGCACGCGATTCTCTTATCCTTGGTCCAAGTGAAGGGCTAATGCGTGTAAATGCACCTTTAAAGATGGGATTACGTATTTGTTGGTATACTAGTTGACCCGCGCAACTTCGTCTGCGTCACAATTTTCATTACTGCTCCGCTCCTATTAGTCTTAGCGTGAGCGTGCTTCCTCGATAAATGTGCTATCTAACACTGAAATAATTTTTCAAATCAGACCAGTAGTTCCTGAGATTAGCGCGTTTAAGTAAACAAACAAACAAACTCTTCAGCTTTATATATATATTATTTTATTACTATATTATTATTATTGGTATATTGTAATGTAACTGCATGGTACAAGAATCACTGCCACATCTAACTAGCTAATCAATAAATTCAAATTGGTTTTGTTTGGAGGGTAAAGTTCATTCGATGTCTTCCAATATGATTGAGATAATACGTAAAATAACCGGCCTTTGTAATTGGCTTGTTATTTTATTTACTTATTCATGTTATTGTTCTACAAAAAGATAATATCATGCTCGCCATCTTTTCCTAGCTTACAGTACTGTTATTACTTGCCCTTTAAACGTAAAGCTATTTCTGATGTCGTCGAAGACACTTAATGTGTGTGTGTTTGTGCTAAATCGTAGTAAACGCTTGTAAATATCACGTCATTGGAATGGCAATTATGTTTATTCATCTTCACTTTAGTTATAATAATTGCTGTTGTGACCCTTGATTGTATCTTCTCCATCTACGTTGTCATTCTTCGATGATGTCCTTATCGGGAAAAGTTGAAAGGCGAATGATGCATCTTCGCACCATAAAATCTGTTCACCTATTGAATAAGTGCGTTTATTGTATGCAACATTTAATTACTTTGTCGTGCTCGTGACTAATATACTTGGCAATTGAACTTTTACTTGAAATCTATGTCATACTTTAGCTAAATGACAAATGTTTCGCGTCGAACCTAATAACTGTTGAACTCATCCAAATCAATACACGACAAATTCTTTACCAGTCTTTTAACCTATGCCTTTTAAGTACAATGTTATCGGCACACTAGATCCAAATCCAGTGATATTTGCACATCCTCCTTGTTTACAGAGCTGTGTGTAAAAGCTATGAACGGCTTAGCTTCTTCAGGGCTCATAACGATGGACGAAGCTAGTTGTATCGAGTCCACTGAAGCCGGACGACTTATGTCCATCTTTTATTTGGACTTGGAAACTATGAAGCAGATTATGAAGGTAAGATTTTACATAGATTATAACTTCATGGGTAAATGATATGAGGATGATTAAGCGGTAAATAGTGTCGTCATGATATTTAATTAAACTTTCATTGTCATTAGCCTATTCCTGGCAAGAGCAGGATTGGCGGCACAAACATGGCATTCGAGAGAAAGACACTATTCAGTGCAATGAGCTGTCAACAGGGCTGTCTTTTACCTAGTAGAGGCCCTGGGCACAGCGTATACTTTAGGATAATGGGGTGCTTATGACTTTGTTTAAGGACAAGTTTGTTAAAACAGGCATAAAAAGGTCTACAATTTTTTGACTGCTACATGATATGAAAATGTTAATGAATAATAATTGCCTAAATATTTTTTGTTCCGGATATTAGTATTATCCGGAACACAAAATATTTAGGCTATTTCAAGTTAATGCTTAAAAATCTATAAGTAGATGTTTATTGAAGAGCTACTCTTTTTAGTTTTGAGATGTGCAAAATCATCAATCACTTGGTCTTACACATTACATTCTGGCAGAAACTTGTGCCCAGACTGCCCAGTGGCAAAGAGGAGCCTGGCTATCACAATGACCTTGCTTGATATTCCGGGTTTCGTTGATCAAAGTTCGTAGATCAAGCAAAAAACTTCGTTTCTTTTGCCTCTATCCCCTGCTCCTGCTAGGAGTTGAGCACATGCTCAGTCCATATATTACGAGTATTTTCGGGTCAAACCTTTCATTATTCCGATCTTCAAGTTATAGTCCCAATTCCCAAGCCTGTACTCCTTTATCCTAACAAGCTGTTTGTGGGCAGAGAAATGTAGTGAATTAGGGTTCTTGTTATCTAGTGTATGTTGGAAAGGTCACCCGGGGGAACTGGGTTGTATCATGTCGTGTGTTAGCGATGACTTACGCTATAGAGCGTAAGAACCATACCATAATAATAGTATTATGGTTAAAACCTACGAGCTACTATGTAAGTAGGTATATCCTTAGCCGTGTTTTATCTTGTTAGAGAAAAACATAAAGATGCATGATGAATCATTACAATTAGATACCTACCTACATCAGTACACCTGCGTACTGTAAAGTTCAGTATGGTACAGCAAGTGTCATCATGTGTAAGTTTAATTATTGACCTTTTTGCAAAGGTCGAAATGAGCTCTTGGGCTTAATTGAAGAATAATGAAGTACTATAATGTGTCGAGGAGTACTTGCCACTTTTTGTTTAAAGGCTAACTAATCTAAGGTTTAACTAACAAACCAAAAAACTCAGCATTGGTAAAGTCAAGTTTGTTAATTAATATCGCACCATATCTAGTAGGTTACCTAAATATAAATTCTACCGTTACTGACGAGTGACTGACATACAACGCACAGCCGAAACTACGGGACGTAGCTTGCTGAAATTTGGCACGTAGGTTACTTGAGCGAATTTTCCGAAATTCCTACGGGAACGGGATATGTGCATAGGCTCGAAGTTGCGGGAAAAGCTCATCATCATCATCTGCCTAGCCTTTTCCCAACTATATTGGGGTCGGCTTCCAGTCAAACCTGATTCAGCTGAATACCAGTGTTTTACGAGGAGCGGCTGCCTACCAGACCTCCACAACCCATTAACTGGGTAACACGGTACTTCTTGGCAAGACTGGAGTCAGATTTACTGGCTTCTGACAATCCGTAACGACTGCCAAAGATCTACAAATGACAGCCGGGACCAACGGCTTAACGTGCTTTCCGAGGCACGGAGGAAACTCGGTATATTAAGATGGTCACCCATCCACAGACCAACCTTGGCAAGCGTTGCTTAACCTTAAAGATCGACCCGTGCGGCTGTTATTATTTAGCCACGAGCTCCTCGGGAAAAGCTAATCTATCTATATTCAACGGCATGGCATGTAGCTCCTACACTATGCGTATTACCACAAGGATGGATGGGGAATGGGAATCTTACATTTAAAAAGTTTCAGGTGGTCGGGCTTTACCTACATTATCAGTAGGCTATCGCAGCTGAAAGTTGAACCTGTTAGACAAAGACCTCCCTCCTCTAAGTCAACAACCATCGGTCCTTTAAATGCAATCTATCAGTCATGTGTAATGAAAAGACATGGTCATCGAAACAGACACTCTTTTGTTCTAATGATTTCTCTAACTTCTCGTTGAACGGATGCTCTATGGCCGAAAGGTCCTTTAGTGGCTACGAACCTAAAGACCTAACACTCGAAGGCCTCCTACAAGGATGTGATAAACTGCTAAACTGGTGAAGGTTTTGGGAACACACAGGACCAGTTGATGTGGAAACTCTTTGGCGAGACCTCTTTTTTTTAAGGATCGTCAAATGACTCCTCCCGCTCTGGGTGAAGCAGAAGGGAGTGTCAGACTCTTACCGCTCTGGGTGAAGCAGAAGGGAGTGTCAAACTCTTACTGACTAAAACCCAGCCGTGTTCCTGCTAATACCCTTTGCGTTCCAGGCCCGCGGTGGCTCTTTCAAACAAATTCCGCAACCCCGGCAGACACTGGCCCTAGCGGGCCCCATCTTCTATGCTGACAGCTCTTTTAGGCGCGCGTGGAACACAGCGTGCCGTCGACCCGGGGAGGCCTAAATCCTGCAAATATCGTCTTTCAGCTAAATTGATTAACAATTCAAATCATTATTTCCAATCCTCAGATAGAAGGCACGGAATCTCTAGAACGTCTCCTTGTACTAATATGTGAAAGCCACGAGTTGGCTGATATGCATCTGCGAGTAGATGAACGAAGGTGTCTGAACCTGCTCAATAGGAACAACGCTGCCGCCACCATTCGGTTCCCTATAAAGGGGAAGATTAGTACGAGGCAGATGAAGCTTAATTGGTGAGACTGTTTTTAATTTCCACTGGACTTGTGCATAGCCTACACAAAGTGTGCTGTTCTATCGGCGGTAACGATTGCTAAATAGTTCAAAATGTATGGATTAATTCACACATTCAAAAGTTAAAATACAAAAATGCCTGTTTATAGTTTATTTGAAATAAGTGCTTTGAGTTTTCATTTTTTTACACAGTTTATAATGCTGATAGAATGACAATTTGTCTAGACTTCTAGAGTGTCTTGATCCAGTTGTTTTGTTCCACTTACTCTTTTGCTCCGAATCCTACAGGGAATACTGGTAGCTTGTATGCTACGTTTTAAATTTATGTGAATAAATGTTTTTAAATGCACCCACAATAATGAAGAAATTCCAGAGTGGGGTAAAGAAAAACAAAATCATAGGATCTTGAGGTGTTGTCTTTATGTATAGTCTATATATACCTACATGATCTTGTTTACAGACCTGAGACTTCAGACATTCATCATAACCACCTATGTTTTTATTGGCTTGTAAATTGCACGACTGTAAGGTCTCCAGGCAACGTTTATAGACAGTTATTAATCGAAGTCTTTACTTACTTGTGTTACTTCGTTGACAAGGACAAACATTAAAATATTTCGTAATATTGAAGTTCCTGCCGTTTGATTAATCCCTATAAAGATGTTTGATGTGTGAAAATGATGAGTTTTTAATAGTAGATCTTATTATTTATTGAAGTGAAAACTTCTTTAGCGGTGTTGTGCACTTTTTTGTGATGGGTAAAAAATGTTATACTCGCGTCAGGATACGTGACCTGATCGAAAATTCGTAAGACGGAGGGAGAGAAGCACGTATTCAAGTTTTTACTTGTGCCGGCACTCCCGGAGTGCAAACCGTTGTTTTTTTTGTTTACAGCGTTATTCAAGCTGTCCTCGGATGCCTTTCAATACCCGATCCGTCACTCAATCAAGAAGCTATGAAAATTATGAGGATTGCTGACAGGGTTTGCAAATGTAAGTAGAAATAGCTAAATTGATATCAATAATAATTTATACTAAGTAATATATAAAGCTGAAGAGTTTGTTTGTTTGTTTGCTTGATCGCGCTAATCTCAGGAGCTACTGGTCCGATTTGAAAAATTTAGTTCTTTCAGTGTTAGATAGCCCATTTATCGAGGCTATATAATGACGCTAAGACCAATAGTCATATATATATATTTTTTTTTTTTTTTTTAATAAAAAAAAAATAAAAAAAGTCATATATATACAGATATTTTTTCTTTTAATTTTACCGTCACGCGTCATTCGATTTCGCCACCCTCCACGTCTGCGTGGTTTCGCTAGGTAATTATGTAATTTGACTCCGCAAGTAAGTAACTAAGTAGCTAGTAATTGTGTTGACTCTTTTTAAATGCTCTTATCATTTTTTAACTTGGCTTGTTAGTTAGTAGGTACCTAACTGGGATATGTATGGGTCAAATCATGAGCAGAGTTAAAAAACCCCAACCGATGTAACCATAGATATAATAAATTTTATATTTCTATGGATGTAACCTAATTGTACATTTATGTACAGTCAACAAAGCTATTAGCTATGCAGGCAGCTAACTTGCAACTACTTTAAAACAATGTTCCTTCTGGGTAGGCTCGCTCCATTGTAGACTTTGTCTCTGTCATCTCTGACATAGACTAGAGTCAAGAGCAAATCCCTAACAAATAAAAAAAAAAAAAAAAATGTGAGTGTATTGAGTAGACAATTATTGTACAACACTCTCGTAAGTATGTCAAAAGATAAAAAAAAATATAATGCATTCATTAGAAATAAACATTGGCCGTGCTGCGGAAAAATTAATATTTAAGAGAATGCAAAATTAGAAAAAAAAGCTATGTGACATAATTCTGAGATTAGAAAAAACCGACATGTTTCATCTTGGGTGTCAGCCATATCTGACACCCAAGATGAAACATGTCGGTTTCTGATCCAATATAACGGTCCAATTATGCTTTATGCACACATAAAAATATGGGAATCAACTAAAGGTTTTGCTGAGAGGAACACGACATCTAAAACGACGTCACCAAAAAACTCGCTTAAAAATTTAGGTGGTAATAATTAATTCTTATCTAAACCAACAAACTGTTTTAAAAACTATAAATGCATAATACTGTGAGGACTCAAAACAGGCAGTAGGAGGTCGCTGTATCTTACACTCAGCCTGTTCTGCATACTGTTGGTATTGTGTTGGTGTATCAAAAGTTATCGATAAACCCATGCTTTTAATTTAAATGCTACTGAAGAGTTCTTGAATTGTTTCTCTTTGTTTAATTTTTCAGGTTTGGTAACGTACGTGACCCGTCCAGATCTGATCTCCCAACAGCCACAGTTCTTCTCCGCGGTACAAAACTCGATACTCCTAGCGAAGTGCATAGCAGCTCACTTGTGGGAGAATTCACCATTTGTTAGCAAGCAGCTGAAGGGCATAGGGCCAACTTTCAGTACGTTGCTGGCGTCGGCTGGGAAGATCAACTTTATGTTGTTGGAGGAGAGTCATCCAAGAGATTTGGAAAGGGTGAGTGAATACTGGGATTAAAGTTCTGGGTCATTTAGTAGAAGTAGACCTGACTCAAAAAATGCATGGAATTAATTCAAGACTAGTGTAGATACAAACATGATCAGCCAGGTAATGTTGACGTAAGGCGACGATATTTGCAGGAGGGCTGTTAACAGTTGGATCAATGTAGAGATAACTGAACTACTAATACTTATAGGCTAGCGTATATTTATAGTAACAAAAACAATCCTGTTGTTTCTAGACTACAGTACATCGTTATGTTCTCAAACAACAAACAGTCCAGAAACAAGATTTAAAACTGAGCATCGCTTATCAATACCGTACCTAACCGAATTTATTCCAATAGATAATGAATAAAGGACCTCCAGCCGGTAACGTCCTCCGCAAGCAAGTAAGCCTGCTGCCGAAATACCAGTTGACGATGACGCCGGTAGACGAGAAGACTGTGACCATACAACTTGTGCTACTTAACCAGTCTCACTTGGCAGAGAACATGGATAACTTGACGGCCGGAGACAGTCATAAAAGTTACATAATTGTGGGGGACTCGAACAATAATCTTCTGTTATTAGTGACTTTCAAGTAAGCTTCATTTCAATCATTTCAGCAGCAGGACGTGTATCGCTGGACAGAGGCCTACCAAGTATCGCTAAATCGATCAGTCGTGTGTTTTGCGCTGCTTTATTTAAACTCATTGCAATTTAGACACGATTTCAAAGTTATAGCTAGTCGTTTCGCCTATTACTAAGGTCCAATTGATTAAATTGTCCTTTACTATATGCTGAAATACTGTTGCAATGTTTCAGGGACACGGATTTAATTAGTGTTTATGATGGTACCATAACACACCAAGTAAAAAGAAAACATAATTTCGAGCACAAAGTATTTGCACACTGCGTCAGTTCTAGATTTGGTTGGTTAATTTAAAAACAATAAGAACAGAAAATTTGAAGGTATTAATAAAACACATAATTAATGTACCTACTTCACACGTTTTTGTTCCAGTGGGCATCGACGTTCAGTCAGAATATGCGTTCAATGACTTAGAACCATTCTTAAGAGGACCAGCACCAAATATACCGACGCTCACAAATGCAATACTAATTAAAAAAACTGCAGAAAGGCAAACCTGTATAACAGACACGTTTAAAGAACGTAAAAGAAAGATTAATCCAGATGCTATAGAAATGTCTAAAGAAAAAAGAAAACGAGAAAATGCTGTTATTGAGAATTTTAACTATCTCAAACAATCATTTCAAACTGCTTCTAAAAATATTAGCCATAGTATGAATAAACAAAGTAGACAACAAGGAGAAAACTTGAATAAAATAGCAGATGCAAGTTCACTGTCCAATAATACAATAAACAACACACTTTACGCCGTAAATTCAAGCCTAGGACTAGACAAATCAAATTCTTTATCAGACCAAAATACGTGTTTTAAAGAAATAGATAGTGATGAGTTTATAGATGAAAACAAGATTGATAGCATACTTAACGAAATAGAAAATGAAATGGGTAAAAGTAAAACAAACATAGTCAAAGCTAAACCTTTAATCAACAATCCCTATATCCGTGAAAAAAACCTCAAGGTCCTAAATCCTTTTGCTACTAAATTGACAGCAGATTGTCTACAAACTTCAGCCACAAAGTCCAGTTCTTACAAAACTTTAAGTGCATCGAAAAAGCCTAAAACCAAGAACGCAAAATCGAACTACACTTTCATTGAGTTATTAGAAAGGAAATTAAGTTTGAGCGATGACGATGAAAAAGCTGAAATACCCCACAAAGATAACGGATTTTCAGACACTATAAAAAGTCAAATACAAAAGTATTTGGCTAAAACGCAAATAAAAACTGTTGTACCAGACACAAATCTAAAAGTGTTATTAGATAAATCTGAAGATAGATTGGCGAGTGACGATAAAAAGACTCAAGAAGTTAAAACAGTGAATCTAGATTCTGACATTTTAAACAGTTCCTTGCATAGCTCTTATCCTCGATATGAAATTAAAGAAATATTAGGTGGTAAAATTTCTACCCTGCACAATATTCAGAAACTACCAAGATCGGACGAAAAAAACTTGATTTACAGTAAACATTCTATGGATTGCGATATTATGTCGAACATGAATGATATGAACATGGACGATACATCAAGTCATTGGGATACCGATATGAAAGCTTCAACACCTTTGCGTAACATGAGCTCTATAATAATAGACGAAGAAGATCATAGAAGCAATAGTGACAATGTGGTGAAAGAAGACGATTTAGAAGATACATTAATTTTTAAAATTGATGAAACTAGTGAAATGTTTAAAAATCAGAAAAAAAATAAAAGAGTAGATGGAAATTGTAATGAAAATAATGGAAATTGTAATGAAAATAATTTAGATGACATAATTTGTGTAGAAGAATATAACTTTCAAAAAGTTAAAAATGAATTCGGTATCAATGTAGCGAGCTTAGGCCCAGATGTTATAATGATAAGTCCTACCGAAGTTAGTGATGAATTTTCTAATACGAATAAGAAAGACACAAAATATCAGAGATCAGATAAGAATGAAAATTACTTTGCTAAAGAAACTACTATTTCCAAAGGAAGCAATTATAACATATCATCGCAAGATAAAACTGTGTTGAAGGAAAATATCGGTTGTAACTCTATCAAAAATATATTCTCAGATGTAGTCCTTAAAAGTAATAATCAAAAAGATAAAGTCGTGGCAATAGAACACAGCAATGTCGGTGATAACCTTTACAAGTCCACTACGGTTGATTCTTTTGCAAAGATCGCTGATTCAGATGTTGCTCTGCAGAACAGAAGTGAACTCATTGTAAACAACAGAGCATCGCATAATAGGTTAGAAGATAATATCGACCATAGCCTTAACGAGTCTTTTATTAACGATGCTTTAGCAAAAATGCCTAACGCAGATTTAGATTTGAAAGATGGAAATCAACTCTTCGGATACAAAAGATCATCTTATAATAAAACCTTACCTTTAGATTATACTGCTTCAACATCGTCTAATCAGGCACAAGGCAATAAAAGCCTTGATTACACATCCGTCGCTTGTAATCCGCATCCTTCCTATGATTTAATGAACAAAATTCAAAATGAATTTAGTGATTCTACGAAGAAACTAGAAGATTATCAACAAAAAAATGAATACGTTAAGAGATACACTTATTCAGCTAGCAAAGTTGATGTTTGTACCAAACAAACTCCAGGTTATTGTGTACAAGTTATCCAAAAAGTAAAAATGGATTTAGATATTACAGCAATAGTATCCCGTAAACATAACTCATCTCAGAATTATAAAAGAGATTGCGAAGAAACTTGTACAAATAATAAAAGAATGAAAATTATTGAAAATAAGGAACAAGTTAATGCCTTTCATAATACTACAGAAGATGCGAATAAAAGAATTGCTTCAATGAGTAATGAAGTAAAAAATACATCAAAAGTAAGCTTACCACCAGATAGATTGTCCAGACCCGAAACTCCAAGGGTTCAGAACTTTTTAAAGCCCCCATATAAAGCTAAAGGTGAAGAAGAATCTGAAATCAATAATGTGACAGTTATAAATACAAGAGAAGAGTATCTAACGCCTGATTCCATGAAACATGAAAGGCAATTGAACAAAAATGATATAAGACAGGAAGAATTAGAAATACGAGAAAATGAAAAGGAAAACGATGAAGAAACGAATGGAAAGTTAAGAGAATCAGAAATTGGAAATAATCCAGTGCCAGGAGAAAATAAAATAAGAAATCTATTACAAAAATACAGCAAAATATTAGCGTAAGTTTATTTCATTAATAGTATGGGAGCTTCTAAAGCCTGTGTGATGTACAGATAGATAGGTAATCATTATTTCCTTTGAATTTCAGGAAAAATGCAGTAAGAACTATACCTTCAAGCGGTTCGGGTATCAATAGAATTCCAACTGCTGTTGGTTCAGCCACTATAAAATCTCATAAACCGTTCAAGATATCCGACATTCATAAACTACATGCAACTTTACCAGAAACAATTGTAGATAACAAACCCGAAGTTGAAAATAATATCCTAAAATTCCCAACGATAAATCGCTTTGTTGAAGCAAAAAACAGACGTGAAGATGCAAATTCTAGTCAGTACATACAATGTACGCAAATGGAACCTGTAGAAGAAATTCCTGAATACGAATTTATCAATGATTTTGATTTAAAGCCGATCCATTTGCCTAGCAATGTGGACTTTGAGCCATCTAAGGACTACAAAATAGATCAGTCAATGTTCGATCCGAAAACTCTTTTACAAAGCGTGGCTGATGATGAGAAAGACGAGATAGTTCCGCCGCCTCCTGAGTTTTGTGACAGCATTAGTAATTACTCACCAGGCTATGACAATGCTGAAGTTTCGATGGATGATTACAACGATACTAAGAGACCACAACAGCATGATATTTTTACAGAAATGGATATGCAATACAATGAGAGTATATTTAATGATTCTTGTGCTTCTGATCTAACTCCCTCTACAGAAATAGAAACATGGAATTTATCTCAAGATGCTTGGGAGCCTCGCAATGCAATGAGTTTAAGTCCTACTCAATCGTTCACAGTTATGCGCAAAAATTTTAATAATGACTATAATTTTATGCAACATAGCGCTATTTCGAGGCGGGGAAAGTTGGGACAATTTAGATTCAACAAAAAAAACAAATTGAAAATTAGAAAATAAATACAAGTAGGACCTATCTTTGGACCTAATTTAGTACCTAGGTAGACAAATTAAATAAAGTCACTTATGAATTTATTGTTTTATTATTACAAAGGTACAGCTAAATTATTAAAATTAGTAACCTTTTATGTGAACGAGGATACTGTGCCTATGGGACTTGCTTGCTTATATTTAATAACTTTTTAAAAGAGCTTATTTTTTTTTAAATATTATAAGGTAGAAAACGGGTAGTAAATAATATTTACATTCAAAACTCGCTTAATACAACGCTAAAACTATTCTTCTTATCGTGTGGGCAGTAAGGTCTAACGACCTCACACACCCTAGTGTCAGAGTTTCTTAACCGCCTCAAGGGCCTCTAACATAGTTTATTTGGCGACCGCCATTCTGCGGCCGTGACCACCGGCTTATACGTGTCTTCCGAAGCACGGAATCATCTTTTTATCAGACAATCAGGTGATTCAAGCCTGCAATGTCCTAACCAAACTGGAAAACAACTTTACTAAGTATGCTGTCCCATGGGAATGACGACCACAGAGTCACAAGGCAATCTCCTATACCACCTACACTAAACTGTTTCCGTGGTCGAGTACCACGGAGGCAGTTAAAACTATGAGAAGTGATAAGTGGTCAGCCAACTTGACGTCAGAATGGCTGAACGCTTTATTTCATTTATATCACTCTTAACGCAAAGGTAGCAAATATTTCATAATAGGTAATAAATAGTAATGGGGTATGTAGTCCAGCGTATTTATATTATATGTATACAAGGTTATTTGTAAAACACCAACAACATCTTAGCGGGTGAAGGTACACATGATTATAAACATTTTTACTTTTAGACCAACTCGAAAAAAATATCAGCTGTTTTATACAAAATGCAATATTTAGCCAGTCAAAATGTATGAAACACCTGATTTTTATCGAGTTTTCCGGGTTGGTCTCAAAGTAAAAGTTGTTTATAAAGTTGTCCCCAAACTAGGGTGCCACTTATTACACTAGCCGGTCGATTCAGCCCTAAATCAGTAACTCAGTATGAATCGACGCAGCGTTGCCAACGTGTGGGGAATTCCCCGAACTGCGGGGAATCTCAAGTTGATTGGGGATTTATTGGGGGTTGGCAAGATGTGAGGAAAATGCGGGGATTCTAAGTAACGATTTTATTCTTCTAATGTTATTCTAAATGTCGAAATGTCCAGAATTTGTAGATTTTTGTCCCCAAGTTGGGAAATTTGATTTGCGTTTTCGGGGATTTTTTTTAAATTGGTGTTGGCAACACTGCTCTTAACTCCCTAAACGGTATTACACACAGAACAGAAAAACAGTAGAAGTGCAAAGTAGACGTGGCACGCGTGCCGATATTACGCGTGGTTACGCGTACCTCAACCCAGTCGTGTTCTAACATCACGACGAACCGATCGTCTCGCTCACTCTCAAAATAAATTTATATTTTCTGAACCATGCTGTATTGTTCCATTTTGGAGTGCAAAAATGATAGTAGGAGAATAAATCTTATAAATGGAGGTGTTTCATACCATCGCTAAGTACGATTTTATTTGATTTCTAATAAAATCTTAGCAAATTTGATCTTGCCAAAAACGTAAGTTCAGGTCTAGTTAAAATCCACCTTATCCCATTAGCATTGAGTTTATTTTACGTCGATTCAGTTACTGTTTCGTTCTCGAAAGTTCTACGCTAGGTACTCAAAAAGTGATGTAGTCGGGTCGGATACTGGATGGATAGATATCGATAAAAACATTTGTTTGTAGTTCGTCTACTAATAAATCCTACGTGTAAAGCCAAAGGCATATTTTCAAATGTAGGTTCTTTGACTTATTCTTGTTTTGACCAAAATTGAAACGACCAATCAATCGTATCCTTGATTTGTGTTGAAATATGATTATCGGTATAGTTATGTGAGTGTGGCGACACAGGTTCCGATGCCGTCGCATAGCATTTCCACCTGTTTTTTTCTGTTCCGTGGTATTACACTACCCGGGTGGTAAGGGAGTTAAAGTGGTCGAACTCAGCGCCACCTGGGTTCTAGTTAATGGAACTAATTTATGTAAATACTAATGTAAAGGTTGGTAGGTGTACAGCTGTGGTGTATAGCTGCTGTCCCATCCGTTAGGATGGATATGGATACGTTTTATATACTTTTTATTAGGTACCTACAAACCACTACGGAATTGGATAAATACCTCTTTATTATAAAAACATTACACATTTACAATAAAATATTGTGTTCTCCATTTTCTTTCTTTATGATTTAAGTAGTGTCAATTAGCTTTTAACCATGTTTTGGCAACGGCACTACTAAGCCTATTTTGGATAAACCTGCACAGTCAACACAGCAAAGTTCATAAATATAATTTATTACTAAGTAAATCATGAAACACCAAGGGTACCGCCATTTTTTTTAAGGATGGAAAATCATCAAATGACTCCTCCCGCTCTGGGTGAAGCAGGAGGGAGTGTCAGACTCTTCCTGACTAAAACCCATCCGTGTTCCTCCTAGTGCCCTTTGCTTTCCAGGGCTACGGTGCCTTTTTCGAACAGATTCCGCAGCCCCAGCAGGCACTTGCCCTAGCGGGCCGCGTCTTGCGTGTTGACATCTCTTTGAGGCGCGCTGGGATCGCAGCGCGCCGCCGACCCGGGCCTAGTTCTGATCAGACGGCGAGCCACCCACTGCTCGCCGTCCACAGGCCCACGTCTATGGCGGCCGGGAATCGTCCTGCGACTCCCGACGCCTGTGGTGTCTTCTTCCGTTGCGGCGACTGGGGGTGAGGTTTTCCTCTCACACGTTCGGCCTCCTCCTTTGCTAGCATTACTGCTTTGCAGAAGGAGGTGACCGCTTCCCATGCCTCCTCGCTCTGAACCATAGATTGAACCAGGGCCGGACGCGAGAGGTCACCGCCGACGATCGATTCGACGAGGACCCGGCGGTGCTCCGCCGTATGCTCTACCGTGTCCTCCGGGCGACCCTCACAGTGTTGACACCCGGGCGTGTCCACCCGCTGAATCCGAAACAGATATCTCCCGAAACAACCATTTCCGGTGAGTACCTGCGTCAGGCGGAAGGTGAGGACGCCGTGGCGCCGCTCCAGCCACTCCTCAAAGAGGGGACTTATCGCCTGGATTGTGGCGTGCCCAGGGTGCTTACTCTCGAATATAATTCCGATAGATCGACATTGGAATTGTCAGTTAAACGTCAGGGATTGGCTAGACTCACTGAGTCTAGCCAATCCCTGACGTTTAACTCAACCAACTGACGTTGGACCAATGTCGATCTATCGGAATTATATTCCAGAGTAAGCACCCAGAGCTGGGTTGCGACAGTCGCTGTCTGCATACCGCCATGAGATCCTGCCAGAGCTCCGTCCGCCTTGCTGCGATTTGCCGCGGTAGAGGAGTCTCACCCCGATGTTGCGCCTACACGCGCCAGTCGTAAATGTGCGCGAGAAAGCCAAACTAAAGTGGCAGTGGGCAGGGCAATTACTCGCAGAACAGATGGTCGATGGGACCGAAAAGATCTGTTATTACTTCCTAAAATTTGATCTTTATTAGCGTCACTTTCTGATTATGTGGTTGGATTTCGGGGTTGGAGAACGATTTTTCAAAAATCCAATGGTGCAGTATTCATCAAAATCGGGCTAGAGACTCTTTTCAGTGTTTTTCAATCCTCATAGTTTTGGATTTGACTATCAAAGCAAACCTATTAACAAAATATCAAACTATTAACAATTTAGTTTTAATTTTCTGAATGATGCAGTAGTAGATTCTGGGGCCCTAAGTTGAGGAAACTAAAAGTGCAATATAGATTTTTTTTTAAATGGTTAGCTGATTTTTTTTTTAATTTTAAAAGTAGGAATGAGCCCTTTCCTTTAGTTTCCCATGAGTTATTACTTCGGGGTTACAAGTTGGGGTGCCCAAAGTCCCAACACTGGACGAATAACTTCGAGTTGTATGTTATTTTATTTATATACCCGCCGCCTTTATTATTAAGTTTCGGCACACGATCTTACATGCATATATAGGTAGAGGACAGGACACTTCAACAAACAAAAATTGTTACGAACATGGTGGCCTAAAGTGTCACGTTGCCGAGATATTTCGAGGTACCTAGTCACCATGTGACATCATGACTACCTATCATTAAAAATTACTTAATTATTAAGTTTAAATGCATTAGATTATATGCAAATAATATTTCCTAGCTTAATTTAATCATTACTTGGAAGAATTATAGGCGTATATATGGGGCCGTGCCCAAAGTCAAAAAAATACCGAAAACTTCTTTTTCGGTATTTTTTTCACTATGCCTTTTAACTTCTAAACGGTGCATTGTGGATAAAAAAATAACCCTCCTTCTTTCGCAGTCGGGTAAAAAGTCAATCCACATACTTTTAAGTCCTCAAATCTTGCTTCAGTTCCAGCATAAATCGCATCTCTGTAGGTGTCGGGAACTCGGGATACAGTACTTAAACATCGGAAACTTTTCCCAAAAGTTGGAAAATGTATTTTTAAGCATCTCTACTTTTTTGTCCTGGCTGGGGCATGCAGGCCGCAAGACAGGCGTTAGATGGGCTAGGAGGCCCACCCAGCTTATACCCCGGCTCTTACTGAATGGTGTTACCTACAACCTACATAATTAAGTTGGTAAATTATCCAGGGTGCAATAAATAATTTTCGAGCTCGCTTCGCTCGGTTTTGCATTCTACACTGAAGTGCTTGAACTTTTGTGCATTTTGTCATAAAAATGTAATCTATTTAATTATAAAAATAAAACCTAATGAGATGAAGTCCAAAATTTTATAGCTCGCTTCGCTCGCTCTTAGATTTTATGATCTCTGAGTTTCTTACTATTCTATTTCTTACCCGGGACGATATGCACATCTCTTAAAATCTATACGTGACTGAAAAGTTTTATTTACATAAATGACCATGATAAATAAATCTCATAATCAAATCTCGGAGAGAAAATAAAAGTACCTATTTTACTAGTTGCGTAGTGTAATTTTTGAGCTCGCTTCGCTCGCTTTTGGACTTTTAAATCTCTGAATTTGTCAACCTTTCCTGTATGTGCTAAAATATATTTATTGCCATTTAAATAAAAATAACATTTTGCCTCATAGAAATCAAACCTATCCGATAAAGGATACAAAAATTTTCGACCTCGCTTCGCTCGCTCTTGTATTCTACACTCTCAGAATTCTGGAGCTTTCCTGCATCAGTCAACAAAGTTACTTGTATCGTACCGGGCTCCGGGATTGTAGAGAGCAAGCTGGGCCTTCTGTCTATGACTGACCTAAAATTTTACTTGATTGTACACACTGCAACGATTTTTCTTATTGGGCGTCGCATCTCAGGTTGGGGCCCCCCCTGAAAGATCCCTAGATACGCCAATGAAAGTATGAATAAAAACACGTGAAAACCACTTTATTAAGAACTTCGCCAAATAATAGTTTTTAAATGGTTAAATTAAGCATAGAAATATTACCTATTAGAATAGAATCTACTGCATATAAGCCCGTGATATGTTAATTTTTAATTATTTTCTTTGTTCACATATTATTATGGTGACTTTATCTTCAAATATCTCGGCAACGTGACACTTTAGGGTACCATGTTGCTAACATTTTTTCTTGGTTACATTTCCTCTACCCGTATCTACATACATGTTACATCGTGTGCCGCGATTTTATAAAAAATATAAAAAGGGGGATTATGCCAGCTCCCATACAAAAAAGTTCAAACCCCTTTCAATTTATACTTGCATTCACCAATTCATGTTGTTATTATTAATAATGGTGGATAATAATTTTCAATTCATCACAGTACTTAGGTACTTTGATGAATACATCCCAATACGAATGATATCCGCACTTGGCAGCGCCGGAACCGCGTGTAATCCGCATAGATACCGAGTTACATAGCAGGCACAGCAAAGATCCTTCAGTAAAAAAGAATTTGTATAAAATAAGTTCAACTCATTGAACTTATTGGAATACAGTCTGACTGTACAGTCAGAAGTTTTGGTCCCCCCAAAACTTCTGACTGTACAGTTTTATCCACAGAACAGAAAAAACAGTAGAAGTGCAAAGTAGGCGTGACACGCGTGCCCGTATTACCCGGAGTTACGCATACCTCAACCCAATCGTGTTCTAACATCACGACGAACCGATCGTCTCGCTCACTCTTGATATAAATTTATATTTTGTGAACCATGCATAACCCCCGTTATGCCAGCTCCCATACAAAAAAGTTCAAACCCCTTTCAATTTATACTTGCATTCACCAATTCATGTTGTTATTATTAATAATGGTGGATAATAATTTTCAATTCATCACAGTACTTAGGTACTTTGATGAATACATCCCAATACCGTGACATAATTAAGTAAACGAATGATATCCGCACTTGGCAGCGCCGGAACCGCGTGTAATCCGCATAGATACCGAGTTATATAGCAGGCACAGCAAAGATCCTTCAGTAAAAAAGAATTTGTATAAAATAAGTTCAACTCATTGAACTTATTGGAATACAGTCTGACTGTACAGTCAGAAGTTTTGGTCCCCCCAAAACTTCTGACTGTACAGTTTTATCCACAGAGCAGAAAAAAACAGAAAAAACAGTAGAAGTGCAAAGTAGGCGTGACACGCGTGCCCGTATTACCCGGAGTTACGCATACCTCAACCCAATCGTGTTCTAACATCACGACGAACCGACGATCGGCTCACTCTTGATATAAATTTATATTTTGTGAACCATGCCGTATTGTTCCATTTTGGAGTGCAAAAATGATAGTAGGAGAATAAATCTTAAAAATGGAGGTGTTTCATACCATCGGTAACTACGATTTTATTTGTTTTCTAATAAAATCTTAGGAAATTTCATTTTGCAAAAACCTTAAGTTCAAGTCTAGTTACAATCCACCTTATCCCATTAGCTTAGAGTTTATTTTACATCGATTCAGTTACTGTTTCGTTCTCGTAAGTTCTTCGCTATTAAAATAGTGATGTAGTCGGGTTGGATCACGGAACAGAAAAACAGGTGGAAATGCTATGCGACGAAATTTGTATCGGAACCTGTGTCGCCACACTCACACAACTATACCGATAATCATATAATTCAACACAAATCAAGGATACGATTGATTGGTCGTTTAAATTTTGGTCAAAACAAGAATAAGTCATGGAACCTATATTTGAAAATATACTTTCGGCCTTACACTTAGGATTTATTTTGCTTTAAGGCAAAAAGTACTCACGGCGTTTCATTTTCTGAAATCATTCTAAGTTGAATTTACGAGTAAATTCCGCTATTCGACCATAGATGGCGGTATTATCAATGGTTGCAATTATAAACTTAAACGACTTAGCAATAAGGGTCATTATTCAATGTTTGGATAGTAACAGTTGCCACTCGATCACGGCTGTGGCACATGAACTTTGACTTACATTGTCGATATCGATAAATAACATAACTTTTTTCGAAATTAGTTCCAAAAAATGTGACTCGCTTGGTGTTGAAGTTTTGTATGGGAGCCATACATGAAACTAGTTGTTGGAATCGTTATGAAATTAGCTATCACATTTAAAATTGATAAGTTCGGGTTTACTTTGTAATACATTGTTAATATTAATAAAGTTCTACTTTAAAAATAGCGTAAGTAAAATATTCCCATTTTATTGTATAAAAGTAGATAGAAACAAAAAAAAACATTATTTCAAAGGTTTTTATTTTATTTATGTAAATATACCTTATTACACATTAATCAATAAAAATAACACACCTCATACATTTTTTTGTGTTCCGAACATCCATAAGAAACGGAACCCTTACAAAAATGAAATTGGTTCGGAACCCTTTGAACGCGAGTCCGACTCGCACTGGGCCAGATTTTCTTTCATACCACAAGCCTTACAAAATCATGCCTCGGGTATCTTACTCGACTGCCGACAAAAAAAGGGGTGTTGTTTACACTTCAGTTCCGTGAACTCTTTATGCCAAGTGGCTTACAATAGTATCTTATTAAATAGTTTGGTACAGAATCTTAAGTTTTCATGTATCTATATCCTTTTTTTAAATAAAAAATGTCGCTTTCTAAAAAATGTACGGAGCATATCGTGCTTGTCTTGCATCTATCCATTTTTCTTTGACGATATCGTCTTTGGGAAACCTAAAAATATTTTTAAAGTTATGTTTAGTGATTTAAATAAAATTTCTAGACGAACTACAAAAAAGTGTTTTTATCGATATCTATCCGTCCAGTATCCAACCCGACTTCTTCTTTCTCTCGACCGAAAGTTCTTCGCTATTCAAATAGTGATGTCACTATTTGAATAGCGAAGAACTTTCGAGAACGAAACAGTAACTGAATCGATGTAAAATAAACTCTAAGCTAATGGGATAAGGTAGATTTTAACTAGACTTGAACTTAAGGTTTTTGCAAAATGAAATTTCCTGAGATTTTATTAGAAAACAAATAAAATCGTAGTTACCGATGGTATGAAACACCTCCATTTTTAAGATTTATTCTCCTACTATCATTTTTGCACTCCAAAATGGAACAATACAGTATGGTTCACAAAATATAAATTTATATCGAGAGTGAGCGAGACGATCGGTTCGTCGTGATGTTAGAACACGACTGGGTTGAGATACGCGTAACGCCGCGTAATACCGGCACGCTTGCCACGCCTACTTTGCACTTCTACTGTTTTTTCTGTTCTGTGATAGATATCGATAAAAACACTTTTTCGTATTTCGTCTAGAAAATTTATTAAAATCACTAAACATAACTTTAAAAATATTTTTAGGTTTCCCAAAGACGCTATCGTCAAATAAAAATGGATAGATGCACGGGTAGAGCTGATTGGATGCCAAGCAAGACAAGCACGATACGCTCCGTACATTTTTTAGAAAGCAACTTTTTTTATTTCAAAAAAAGGATATAGATACATGAAAACTTAGTCCGCGTTAAGATTCTGTACCAAACCATTTAATAAGATAGTATTGTAAGCCACTTGGCATAAAGTGTAAACAACACCCCTTTTTTGTCGGCAGTCGAGTAAGATACCCGAGGCATGATTTTGTAAGACTTGTGGTATGAAAGAAAATCTGGCCAAGTGCGAGTCGGACTAGCTTTAAAAGGGTTCCGAACCAATTTTATTTTTGTAAGGGTTCCGTTTCTTATGGATGTTCGGAACACAAAAAATGTATGAGGTGTGTTATTTTTATTGATTAATGTGTAATAAGGTATATTTACATAAATAAAATAAAAACCTTTGACATAATGTATTTTTCTTTAGTTTCTATCTACTTTTATACAATAAACTGGGAATATTTTGCTTACACTATTTTGAAAGTAAATAAGCAAACCCGAACTTATCAATTTTAAATGTGATAGCTAATTTCATAACGATTCCAACAACAAGTTTCATGTATGGCTCCCATACAAAACTTCAACACCAAGCGAGTCACATTTTTTGGAATTAATTTCGAAAAAAGTTATCTTATTTATCGATATCGACAATGTAAGTCAAAGTTCATGTGTCACAGCCGTAATCGAGTGGCAACTGTTACTATCCAAACACAGAATAATGAACCTTATTGCTAAGTCGTTTAAGTTTATAATTGCAACCATTGATAATACCACCATCGATGGTCGAATAGCGGAATTTACTCGTAAAATCAACTAAGAATGATTTCAGAAAACGAAACGCCGTGAGTACTTTTTGCCTTAAAGCAAAATAAATCCTACGTGTAAGGCCAAAAGTATATTTTCAAATATAGGTTCTTTGACTTATTCTTGTTTTGACCAAAATTAAAACGACCAATCAATCGTATCCTTGATTTGTGTTGAATTATATGATTATCGGTATAGTTGTGTGAGTGTGGCGACACAGGTTCCGATACAAATTTCGTCGCATCATTTCCCACAGAGTACATTATACTATACTGCATTTCCACCTGTTTTTTCTGTTTCGTGGTTTTATCCAAAATAGGCTTGGCATTAATCGTAAACGACACTACGGGTAGTGTCGTTGCCAAAAAATGGTTAAAACATCCCTAAAGATTATGCTCCCAGGTTATGCTGCCAGTAAGAACATTATTGACATCTTTTCACCAATTGTTTATGAAAAACACTGCTTTTATTTATTAAATTATTACGTAAATTATCTGCGTGATCTGCACAACTAATAAATGAGACGCTTACATTTATATTTGTATTTAAATTGATACCTAAACACTGAAATATAATATTGCGAAACAACAAGAATTTTATTGCAAAACAATGCGTACGAGTAGTTCAAGGAGAGTAATATATCGGGTGTAAAGAGTCGCGCAGTTTGTTGAAGACCGCTAATGTCAATTGATCAGAAAAATGGCGCCATCTATTATCGCCATCCACAAACTTGCAACGTGTTTGTGTGTGCGTGTGTAGGTTGATACTACCTATGCAATAGTGCTATGCTAGCTTTTTCTCCTAGCTAAAGTTTTACATAACTTTAGTACTTATTTATATTTTTTTATTAACAAAATCATAGTAAAACTTTATCAAATTAAAAACAAGCAAATTAGTAAGGAATAGCGTTGAAAAAAGCAGGAAAATTCCCGTTTTTATCCAATTCCGTTGTTTTTTTTCAATGTTACATTCGAAAGTTTGAAGAAAATTGGTCAAATTATGTTTTGTTTTTTTTCAATGAAACCGAAAAAAATAAAAAAAACCGGAAATTTTTCAAGTTTTTTTCAAATACGTACTAAGTATTGAAACTTAGGATATTCTATGTTTTAACTCTTTCCATAATAATACGAATTACGTAGTAATAAAATTGAGGGTAGAATAAAAAAAATATCCGCGAGCAAGGCGCGCTCGCCCTCATTGTTGTGCATCTAGTATTTATTATATCTGTCGTTTGCATAAATAGTTTTATCGATTAACAAGCTAGTTCCGTTGTAGTTTGCTATCTTAAATTTTTAATCTAAATAGGTAGGTAGTATAATCGCGCGTTGTGTGATATTGTTTACCTCATAATGCCTCGAAATAAAAGTTGTGTTTGGGATCATAAAAAAATATTAAATGGCAAGAAATATCTATGCAAAATATGTATTTTATACAAAGGAATATGCATTTGCAAATTCTACTCGTATGGCGGATCATGTACAGTCAACAGCAAAAGTAGATGATCAAAATCAGAAATTCAATACTAATGAACGGAGTTCGCATCAGAACTGTGTGGCGTCGAAGTGATTCAAAAGTATGTGATTGTAAATTATACCAAACATTTACTACTAGTACAGCTGCCATATATTCGTGATCAGTTTTGACTCCAAAAGTTATTAACTCAATTCGCATCAGAACTAAGGAGTGAACTAAGGATTTACAAAACTAGTGAACAGTTAAAATCAAAAATTAAATGATGAAACTAAGGCCACGTTATCATGAGGCATATAATTCATCCATCCTAATTTTTTAATTTACCCAGTAATTTAATTTGTTATGTTTTACGGCAAATCTGCTGAATTGGATAAAAATTAGCATATTGAATATATGCCAAATTTCATCCAATTGAACCCCTACGAAAGCATATGTTCATTAATAAAAACTTTTTTACAAAAAAAAACAAGCGGCTTCCAAAAAAAACACTACAAAGTGAAAAATAATAGAGTTATTTTTCACTTAGAAGTCGGTGTCTTTGGATCTGTGTTTTAGTTTTTTGCCACCGATTTCCAAAATTAAAGTTATTTTTCACTTTGAAGTGTTTTTTTTGGAAGTCGGTTGTATTTTTTTGTAAAAAGTTTTTATTTTTCACTGTCTAGTGGGTCAGTTTGTAATTTATCTAAGTTACAATAGCGCAATGTCAACTGCTCATCATCTTTTACAACATATTGCTTTTCCCGATGCAGGGACTTTAATTGTTGAGGAGTTCTCCTAGTAAGAACCAGGAGAACTGGAGCTCCATGGTGAAGGCATCATGGCTATGCATTTTGACGAGCATAAATTACTTAGCAACCATATTAAAGTAATCGAATCGCAACCCGTGAAATACTTAGGTATAATTGAGTAGTTCCGATGCCCATCTGTGGTCTTCATCATCAGTTCCACTTCAGCAAATGGTGCTTTTCGAGAGCGAATGCACGAGTTACTATAAAAAATACCCAAATCACTATAGGTGTGCCTATAAAATTTGAATACATACGTAAAACAATATATATATATATATATAAACATCCAAATTGATTACCTCCTCCTTTTTCAGAAGCCGGTTAAAATCATATAATAGAAAAACTTTACTATTTTAATTGTGTTTTTTTTTGTAACTTCTGTCAAATGTTTAAAAGTAGCTGATCTGATACAAAACGATAATTCAATAAATATTATTATCTTTGCATGTTTGTGATTTTTTGTCAATGTTCAAAAGTAGCTGATGCGATACAAAACGATAATTCAATAAATATTATTATCTTTGCATGTTTGTGATCTTTTGTCAATGTTCAAAAGTAGCTGATGCGATACAAAATCATAACTCAATGATTGTTTTTGCCCAGTCGGCTACAATATATTATTAAAACCGGAAGGTAGATTGATAGTTTTATCTTTAGGGCATTACCTACTTATATTGACTCGTTGCGCTTTTGTCGCACTGTTAGCGTTGAGTGCGTCTGTTGTCTATTGCATTGATTTATTTTTAGTTTATTTTTGATTTTAACTGTTCACTAGTTTTGTAAATCCTTAGTTCACTCCTTAGTTCTGATGCGAATTGAGTTAATAACTTTTGGAGTCAAAACTGATCACGAATATATGGCAGCTGTACTAGTAGTAAATGTTTGGTATAATTTACAATCACATACTTTTGAATCACTTCGACGCCACACAGTTCTGATGCGAACTCCGTTCATTAGTATTGAATTTCTGATTTTGATCATCTACTTTTGCTGTTGACTGTACCTACATTGCCCATACAAACAAAATAAAAAATGATATTTTCCCATCTCAATAAAACGTGATTTTTTCAATTTTTCATAACATCAAGCGAAATATTCGAATAATATGTTTTTTTTTTCGAAGGATTCCTTCTCTTAATTATTCTATGTAACATGAAAAAAACGGAAAAAACCAAAAATATTTTTTTCCGGTAAAAAAACAAATTGTTATATTCGGCATTTTCAACGCTAGTAAGGAAGCATCAATTTCAAAAGGGTTGACATAAAAAAACAACTTATTTCAGAAGATTTCTTATTTATTTGTCATGTGTTTATTTTTTCAAACTTGCGCTGATAATTTGGTTACGTCGCGTCCTCACCATGGTATGTGATTTTGCCAGACAAAATCGTGTGCGTCATCCTGGCGGAAAAATGACGTTTTTTTAATTTCAGTTTAGTAGATGTTTAGTGTATGACGTCCTGTAAATGTGTATGGTAAGTACGAATTTGTGCATCCAACCATTAGGGAGTTATTCAACAAAAACAGTTTATTTTGGTCATTCAAGAATACAATTTAAACTTAAATCTAAGGTAACCAGTCTCAAATAATTTTAAATAGTCTCAAAATAATACTCGTCCCGTGCGCACTTTTAGGGTGCTTTGTTGCAAAGAGTACGCAGTGACAACCCTTCATACAAGCTAAGAGTGCACAAGAGATCGAAGTTAAGTCCAATCCTATGTAGTATGTGCATTCATCATGCCACCGAGCAGTACCTACATCGGCCACACTGGATACAATCTTCTGGCGGCGGCTCAACGTAGACTTCAAGACAAAGGAGACGTCTTGAAATTTCTTGACCTGTATTTGTATTCAACAGTTGTTGATTATTTCTAGTAGTCCTGTTTATTTTGTTTCTGTTATCTACTATTAAAAATCTAAAAACCGAAGCGTGTTATTTATTTTAGATTCATACCAGCTTAGAGTACGCATGCGTACTCTTTAGGTGCGTACTCTTAGATAATACGCATTATTGGGCATGGACCGTATTATTTTAGAAAGAACGTATAATCACAAATTACAGATGTCAATCTACGTACAAAGCGCGCTCGAGCAACGCACACAGACACCGTTCACCGACGCGAAAACCGGGCTCAACGAGGATCATTACGACCGCGAGGGTGTCACATTTGAGACGCGCGTCTGTGAAATTTTTGTAAAAAAAAATGGGTCCACTAAAACAAAATCCCTATAATAACTGTTCAGTGCACGGTTGTTTAAATTCAACATTAAACAGTGAATTGACGTTTTTTAAGATACCAGCTAATTCAGAGAGGTAAGTACGTACTTAGATATTTGCTTGTATTTTGATGGTTTGTTTTAACGTAATACCTAATACCTAATAGCCAGCAAAGAAAACTGCAAGAAACCTATATAATTGCAACCAGGTAAGGCTGGGGTGGGTAGCTTGTTTGTAATATAACAATAAAATTGAAATGTTTCTTAATGTTTTTCTATTTCATTCCCAACAATAAATCAATCAACTGAATACGAGTGCAACTACCACGATAATTTGTTGTGCATAATCCAGTTGACAACCCTAGCGCGCGCGACCGCCGTGCGTAGGTATGAAAAGTGAAGTACATACATGAGATTGACTTCTGTGCCTATTTATTTTGTGGTATAATGGCGTCATAATAAATATAAGCATCAGGGGCGTAACTACAGAAAGTAGCGCCTGGGGCACGCATCATTGTTGCGCCCCTTCGTAAATTATCTTAAAACGAAAAAAAAAAAACAAATACACTAAAAAACCGTTACAAATCTTACTTCAAAACATTAAATACATATTTATACCTTTTTACAACGAAAGTAAAGTCAGTCCGTAAAACTTATGACCTACATTTAAAAAGTTGTATTCGTACCCTATCTCTAATAGTTAATTTTCCCTTAACCGTTCATGAAGTGACTTAATACTTAGCCAGCGGCTTCGCCCGCGTGGTCCCTAGGGAACATACTCCCGAGATCGACTCTTTCTCAGGCTCTAGACTCTGTGTACCAAATTTCATTTAAATCGGTTGAGTAGTTTTGGCTTGAATGCGCGACAGACAGACAGAGTTACTTTCGCATTTATAATATTAGTCAGAATAAGGATGTCAAAGGACGAGAGGCCGTAGAATTCCAGAGCGAGCGAAGCGAGCTCGAAAAATTTTTCACCCCACCTCGGATTGGTTTAATTTTCTTACCTAAATAGAAGAAACAGTTTTGACTAACCCAGGAAAGCTCAAAAACCTAGGCAGGCGAACTTGAAAATAGTTGCATCCTGCATGAATTATCTTCGGTAAGAGTCGGCTGCGAGGGCTGCCTAACTCTACTTACCAGGTGGTAAGCACATACTACATAGGATTGGACTTAACTTCGATCTCTTGTGCACTCTTAGCTTGTATGAAGGGTTGTCACTGCGTACTCTTTGCAACAAAGCACCCTAAAAGTGCGCACGGGACGAGTGTTATTTTGAGACTATTTAAAATTATTTGAGACTGGTTACCTTAGATTTAAGTTTAAATTGTATTCTTGAATGACCAAAGCTTAAAATTAATAAGAAGTACAAAGTGTAATTTTTAAGTAGATATTTTAATAAATAAAAGTTTATAAAATGCGCACTCTTTGGTGGCTCTCCTATTTTGAAAACAAAATTATTCATGTGCTTATTTATAGTTGGTGCCGTTCAATAAACCGGATTTTGTCGTGTGCGTCATCCTGGCGGAAAAATGTCGTGTTTATTAATTTCAGTTTAGCAGATATTTAGTGTATGATGTCCTGTAATATAGTAAGTACGAATTTATGCAACAGTAACAGTTAAAAAAATACATACAATAATTAGTGTGTATTTGTGTGTAAATGTGTATGTTAAAATGAAATTTGTGTGTCATGAAACTACGGAGATATTCAAGTTTCCGCTGCGCTGACGTTTGGCTGTTTGATGAAAATAATACATATAAAACGGTTTAGTGCAGAGTTGACTTTTTTTTTGACACGTTGCTTTGAATTTGTGTGTAATGTTTGCGAAAACATTACACACAATTGGAATTCTAGAGCCTAACATATTTCGTTCATTTGTACCTTGTAAGGGTCTACAATGTCCTGTCAAGTTTCAATTATGTGCTCTTTATAATTAAAGAGCAATGTTTTATGAATAATTAAAGAGATATCAATACAAATATCAGAACCACCACAAAACATGTATAATCCGACCAAGTTTGAATGGCTATTATGAGGCGCCCGTTTAGTATTAAGAGCTAACGTTCTAAAATTTCCAGTATAGTATCGTTGTTGTGTTTAATAGTTTCGTACAGGTGTGTACACAATAGTTTACCTACATAATATATTACTGCAGGATTATATTGATTGTGGTTTGAATGATTGCAAACAAGAACAAACGAAATTCCTGTCCCACTTCAAAGTGATGCACTAGATATTAATAGATACACTAAGGCGCCATCTCCACGAGCGAGTGTGTCGTCGCGAGTTGACATTTTGTCACTCGTCGAATCGCTGTGATAATATCGGCCTGTGGAGACACGTTCATATAATTGTTAAAGAAATTCTCGCACTGCGATTATATAATAGGGAAAATAAACTGTTTTTGTTGAATAACTCCCTAATGGTTGGATGCACAAATTCGTACTTACCATACACATTTACAGGACGTCATACACTAAACATCTACTAAACTGAAATTAAAAAAACGACATTTTTCCGCCAGGATGACGCACACGATTTTGTCTGGCAAAATCACATACCATGGTGAGGACGCGACGTAACCAAATTATCAGCGCAAGTTTGAAAAAATAAACACATGACAAATAAATAAGAAATCTTCTGAAATAAGTTTTTTTTTATGTCAACCCTTTTGAAATTGATGCTTCCTTACTAGCGTTGAAAATGCCGAATATAACAATTTATTTTTTTACCGGAAAAAAAAATTTTTGGTTTTTTCCGTTTTTTTCACGTTACATATAATAATTAAGAGAAGGAATCCTTCGAAAAAAAAAACATATTATTCGAATATTTCGCTTGATGTTATGAAAAATTAAAAAAAATCAAGTTTTATTGAGATGGGAAAATATCATGTTTTATTTTGTTTGTATGGGCAATGTAGGTACATGATCCGCCATACGAGTAGAATTTGCAAATGCATATTCCTTTGTATAAAATACACATTTTGCATAGATATTTCTTGCCATTTAATAATTTTTAATGATCCCAAACACAACTTTTATTTCGAGGCATTATGCGGTAAACAATATCACACAACGCGCGATTATACTACCTACCTATTTAGATTAAAAATTTAAGATAGCAAACTACAACGGAACTAGCTTGTTACTCGATAAAACTATTCATGCAAACGACAGATATAATAAATACTAGATGCACAACAATTAGGGCGAGCGCGCCTTACTCGCTATTTTTTTTATTCTACCCTCAATTTTATTACTACGTAATTCGTATTATTACGTATCCTAAGTTTCAATACTTAGTACGTATTTGAAAAAAACTTGAAAAATTTCCCGTCTTTTTTATATTTTTCGGTTTTATTTAAAAAAAAAACAAAAAATAATTTGACCAATTTTCTTCAAACTTTCGAATGTAACATTGAAAAAAAAAAAAACAAAGGAATTGGTAAAAAACGGGAATTTTCTTCTCTCTCTGCTTGTTTTTAATTTGATAAAGTTTTACTATGATTTTGTTAATAAAAAGAAATACTAAAATTATGTAAAACTTTAGCTAGAAGAAAAAGCTAGCATAGCACTATTGCATAGGTAGTATCAACCTACACACGCACACACAAACACGTTGCAAGTTTACCAAACGATGCTGACGACATGCGCGCAGGCACCAACTGTCCTCATACCCGTCAAACATGAGCAGTAATATGCCTGAATAGCGTTTATTTCCTGTGCGTTATTCAGTATTAAATACGTATAATAGGTCGCATTAGACCTGTCTTGATAAAATTCGACCCCTTAGTAGAGTGCAATCTTCCGTGTCTATACCGTAATTCATAATTTGGGCTTGGAGTTGCACAAACCTCTATGTTATAGACGCCGCCACGTAAATGTTCGCTGACATAGGAAGCTGCCAGTTTTAGATGATATGTCCCCAAGCTAAACAGAATAATATCTTCGTTTGACAATTCAGGGAACGGCATATTTATGGACTCGTCAGTCAATGTCCTGAACGCAACCCGCTGCCTGTTAACATTTTCTGCAACAACGTAGTTGCCCAAGTCATTGTTGATATGAATTCTGTGACTGATTCGTTCTACGAACTCTGTGGCGTAGACACTATCATGAAAAGGCTCCCTGAAGGTGTTGAGAAGCGCTCCAGCAATCCACGTTCCTGAACATTTTAAAGTTGCGTTTAAATCTCCCGTTTATCGCCTCAATGACCCAGCGGACAATTGTTATTAGACGCGATTTATTCGCTTGTTCATTCGTGAGCTGCGTTGCGTTTCTGTCTTTTGTAGGAGGCATGTGAGGCTCATAGCCACATTCTTCGATTGCAGGAATTGAGTCTGTGAAGCCTCTGTCTAATATAAACTTATCATTCTCGTGGAGCAAGTAATGAATCGGAGAATAAATGTTATTCATTATATCCTTCATAATCTGAGCGTCTGATGTCCTAGCAGAGTAGGGTCCTAGAATATCTATTATAATATACCCGTCTCGGCACACTAAAAGGAATGGCTTCAATAAGTTTTTGAATTTGTGCAGGCTGTATGTTATTTTCTGGAACAGGAAATTCTTACTTTTCTGTATATAAATGTATGTTCCGTCGAATATTATGATGGCTTTTGAATCTCCATATAATGCTCTCGCAATAGTAGTGCTGTGACTTATTATTTCATCTCGGCCGATGTGGTCGTATCCTAGATGAAGTGCCACAAAGTTTCTCGTTAAGCACTCTCGGGCTGTATTCAGGTAACGTCCCACTGTTGTCCTGCTGACGTTTAAGTGGCATGCTATTCTGACATCTGGTTCAGCTGACCTTATTTTCACAAGATAGCATGCCAGCACAGTTTCTGGCTGTCTTGTGTGCTGGTTTAAAGATGGTGTGTCATTTAAAACAATAGCAAACTGCTCGTGGGTTAGCCCTGTTCTAAAATATAGTTCTTCAGGAGAAATGCTGTCTATATTTTCAAAATCCAAGGCTTTTTTGTTATTATATGCATTTCTTAAAACGTCCATCATGTCCTGGTGAAAATGTCGTATCTGCAGAATCATATAATAGGTTCCATTCATTGGTCCGCATATGATTTGTACAAACCCTTGCACTGGTAGGGACATATAAGCTGTGCTCGATCAGTGAATGTATTTTTTAGTGGTGTTCTATGCAGATCTTGATTTGCACATCCATGAAACGCACAGTGACGAGACGTATTTGCTAACCTTTGCTCAGGTCGGGACTGTAATTAACTGCTCAGCAACTGCTTGTTCATCGGCTTGCTCATCACGTTGTTCCTCGTTTTGTCCACCTTCATTTCTCATTTGGTGTCGATGTGCTGCCAGTGCTGCCACCCAACAGCGGTAACACATGTACTGAACACATGTGTGAAGTCGTTATGGGCCGCCTGAAAGATAACATTATTACTGCAGTAAAGAAAAAAAAATATGTACCTATCGCAATAGCTTACTAATGAGAGCGCCCCACTCACATTTCTTAATATCGCTGTGATAGCTATCTATCATTTTTAATGGGCCAAGTGATAGCATTTAGAAATAAACTAAAATCGTCGTACACACTTAAGACATAAGTCATATTATTTAATACAAATACTGATTGATCAATGAAACGAGCTACAATCTATTTATTTCTTTAAAAATAGTTATTTACTAACCTCTTGTACATTCATTCGCTCCAGTACGTACTCGGAGAATCTTGGATGGTTTTCCATGTATTCATGTGTTAGAATGCGTCGATTTCGATCTCGGAATACAGACCGTAGACACGTAACACATTGATGAATTCGTTGATGTTCCATATTGCCAAAACAATGAAATAAATCCAAACCACAGGCACACAAAATCCGTTATTAAGTCCGTAGTCGCTTAAAACAAACCAATTCAACTTAGTCCAACCGTTGGCACAAAATCAAATCCAGTAAGAAGTCCAAAGTAGAAGGATAAAACTAGCAATCAAAAGTGGGAGACAAATACGCGTACGCTCAAGGAAGTTCCGAAAGGTACTTAGGAACAATTACAATAACCAATAAAACCGGCAGCGGTAGACAGGCAAGCGATAAGGGAACAAAGACATACTTCCCTTCTCCCCACCCTTCCACCACCACCTGCTCTGCGTCGTGTGGCGCTGCGCGTGCGGCTCTTATTATAACCATTCTATACCTAGGTACTGCTCTCAAAAACTTACCAAAATGTAATTATATTGTAGTAGGTATGGTTACCTACATCATGTCGAAAAAGTATAATAAACGGCACAATAAATTGTTACTGATTCCGTTTTCTTCATGTCGATACCTATAACTTTTTTCGAATGCACATTTCAGTTTCGCCGTCGTACAATAAAATGATAAGATGGTTATGGCCCTTCGATTAACATAGGTTTTAAAGTGCTACAAGGGTGGGGACGTTTTGAACATTGTTCTTTAGATTATTAAATTTAATAATGGGCGATTTTGCGCTTTCGATTGGCGCCCAGGGCTCGTGCCCTGCCTGCCACACCCTAGTTACGCCTCTGTTTCCAGACAAAGACTAATTCAAAAACACAAAAATAATGAAAATCGGTCCAGCCGTTCTTGAGTTATAAGTGTTCGAACAAACCCGACTTTGTTTTATATATTAAGATTTTTGCTAAATAGTGAAAGACCTTTTTCTAGAAGGCATTTTTAAATTAGCAAGGCAGAAATAAAAAGAATAAACTGAAGAAAGACGGACAGCGGTAGCTTATTATTCTTGGTTCGCACGACGTAAAATCATACGCGAATAGGGTCGTAATAGGGTCCCGTTAGTACCTTTGGTACGGTATCCTATAATTCGCCTTGGCTCGCAAGTCGAACAGTCTGATAGTTCGCACGAATCAGAATCGATCGCAGAGGCTTAGTAATACCTAGGGTCCCGTCACCGTGACCACCTTTGGTACGGAACCCTACAGATCTGATCTGCAAATCGAACCGTCCAGTACTTCGTAAGAACCAAATTAATTCAAGCAAGACTACTATAAACGCATAGGTAGTTAACTAAACCTGTACAACTCAGAAATTTTAGCTACTTTGAATATTTTGATTCTAACGGCGTCTTTAAGAACCGAATCTAAGCCCCAAACGTAACACAACTGAATTTAAAAATCGTGTGAGGGTCGTTCTCCAGCGGAATACCTTAACACCGCAATTCAGAAAAACGCGTCATCAGGGCAACGCCATCTATCGACCAAGTCGTAAACTGATAAAATATTTGGCAGCGGAAGATGTTAAAAGAACGTATGTTACGATTAATAACGATAAGGTATTGATTAATAATAATTAATACCTTCACTATTATTTTGGTATGTATTAAAAGTTTAACAAATAACTCAACATTTTGTTATGGAGGTATTTGTATGCTTTCGTGCATTTTACTTTTCTCAACAGATGGCGCTTTGGCTAATGAGAATACATTAGGAAGTTTCTTGCTAAACTTAAAAATTCAATATATTTTGATTTTGAGGATCGAATGTAATGATGAATACCGATGTTTAAAATATTCACTTTTATTTTGCCACGTATTAATTTCACAATTGTTTTGGTGTTAATTCAGAATTTTCATGCATATTACTTTTCTCATCCATAAGAATCTACCCTTCCGAATGGACAGTAGAGTCACTATGTTATTTTAAATGTAATGATGACGTTCAAAAGTGCCGTTTAATGGCCTAATTCAAATAAACGTTTTTGACTTTGACTTCAATAGATGGCGCGAAGTTGGTTTCTTATATTATAAAAATTCAATATCTTTTGATTTTGTGGATCGATTTCCCACAAACGCACAACAAAAATTTCAAAATTTGCATTTAAATTTTGTCGTTTTTCTAACATTTCTCTATTATTTTTATGCAAAAATATCACGGCATGTCTACGATTTCATTAATCTATACTTAATATATAAAGCAGAAGAGTTAGTTTGTTTGCTTGAACGCGCTAATCTCAGGAACTACTGATCTGATTTGAAAAAATCTTCCAGTGTTAGATAGCCCATTTATCGAGGAAGGCTATAGGTTATATATCATCACGCTAAGACCAACCGTATACTAAATTTTTAGAGTTTACAGACGTTGAGGGACGTATTTATCTCTGCTCTCGAATATCGTGAATAAAAATTCCCGACAGCCTCCTCAACAGTACCTTTCAACATTATGTCGTCCCAGTTAGTGCTTCGCAGGCTGATGGAATACGTTCGTAAATAACCTTTGTTATATTGATACGCCATGCGCGCACTAGCGTTAAGTGACCGAGCTTGCGCAGTAAGATGCTGAATTAATAGCGCAGGATGATATGCGTCCTCCATAGTTAAGGGTTCTTAACACGCTAAGACGGTGTCGGAGTATCAACATTCACAACAGCAAGTTCACGGTGGACCGCCACCAGTGGCGTCGTAATCACCGTTGCGCCGCCACACTAGGTAGGTACCTATCGTCAAAAACTTCACTGTTCAAAATCCCATCCACGAGCCAGGTCTCCGTTGAAGTTTGCGCGGCACTTTCCTTTTATTAGGTCTTTACCTATGAAATTGCCGTTCTGCAGTAGGTACTGGCCATTTCAAATCAAAATAATTTTTGTTTGGCTAAGAATTCTAATTTCAAATTAATTTAATTTTAAAAACATGTTTTTTTTTCCAAATGTAGTCATTTTGTTCGCGACGGAGCATTTTGCATTATATAACTCGCATAGACAGCCCCATGTACCTATATAGTCGTAAGCTTGTATACTTGAAACTTAGGAGCGTACTCACATAGTCACAGTTTATGCTCGCGGCGAAGCATTTTGCATTATATAACTCGAATAGATAGCGCCCATGTACCTGTAGTCGTAAGCCTATGTACTAAAACTTAGGAGCTTATGTACTCGCATAGTCATAGTTTATAAGCTATGTAAATTAAAATGTATATTTTGTCGTTTTCCCCAAACACGTAAAAGATGTTCTGGGGAAAACTTAATTTCATTAAAAAACTAAACACATAGGTAGGGCTACACATTTCCCCTATACGTTCCTGATAGCACCCAAAAGGCGTGTTCTGATTGGTTGATGGAAATCAACAGTAACGAAGGTACACGAGTAATAGACATTTCACACATACCTACACGGGGCAGTTGCTCAAAGGTAGTAGGGTGGATAGAGAAAACCACCATTTACAGACACCTTCAGTTACTAAGTATATAGAAAATCTAGGAATATAGGTCTTAAACCATAGGCACTGGAAACCTGGCACTCAGCCCTATCCAGATATGTACACATCTTTATGTTCAGGCAAGGCATAAAGCCGCAAATTGGAAAAATGTAAAATCACAGATTTTTATCCCCTTCCGGGTTCCTGGCCTACAGTACCTCCACCCGTAGAGGGGTGGCTTCAAAGTTGTGTATCTGGATAGAGGGATGATGCACCTACCCGAATACAGATAGTTTCATAGCCCATGGGGCACAGTTTTCCGGGAAATCAACCCTTAATAGTAAACAAGTTCACACTTGTAAACAGTTTCGACAGTTAAATCCAACAAGCCCACTAGTGGGCAGGGTAATTTCTGGGGATTTACATAGAGGTGCATCAACCCCTATCCAGACCTAGATATAGCCGGAAATGTGGTAGAACCACAGTTAAATTGAACAGTTAAAATAAACCGAAACAGTTAGTCAAGTTAGTGGTTTTTGGGCCTCGTTACGGTAAGGTAACCTCGTACCTTAGTAAATTGTTGAAAAATAGCAAACTGGTCGTCACCGGCAGAAGAAATATAGAAACTATAAATAGAATCACAGTACTCGCGAATTTGCCCTTAAAACCATTAGCTGCAGTGTTGTCAAATTCCTGCCTATTATTTAACCCTGGTAAGCATTCATCCTGCACCCCAATCTACCCCGAAGACAGCAAGTAATTGGCAAAATAGAAGAACGTTGTACGTGTGGTACGGAGACCCTCAGATCCCGGTACAGGACGTCAGCGCGGCTGGACGCAGTCGGTTGGTCACAGTTCACATCGAAGGAGTAGAAGAAGGATAGACCTACCCCATCACAACCCCCGTTCCAGTCGATCACGCCCGTCCGGTACACATTTGTTTATTGATTAGTGTTACATTTTCATAGCATTTCTATCTTTTTCGTTATCATGGATACGTTAAAAATTCGAGTAATTATGGAATATGAATACCGTCGTGGCAGCAACGCGGAACAAGCGGCACGCAACATCAACGACGTTTACGGAGCTAACACTACAAACCAACGCACCATCTGTTATTGGTTTGCTCGCTTCCGTTCTGGAAATTTCGTCCTGAAAAATGAACCTCGCGGTCGTCCGAAGACTTAGGTCGACAATGACGAATTAAAGGCGATTGTGGAAGCTGATGATACACAATCTACGGCTGAATTAGCAGCAGCTTTCGACGTTAGCGTCAAAACAATATTGGTCCATTTGCGTCAAATTGCCAAGGTAAAAAAGCTTGACAAATGGGTGCCCCACGAACTCAATGATCGCCAGCGCGAAGTACGCGTCGAGACGTGCCTTGCACTGCTCAACAGACACACAAATGAAGGAATTTTGAACCGCATTGCTACCTGCGATGAAAAATGGATTCTGTTTGATAACCGCAAGCGCTCAGCAAGTTGGTTGGATCCTGGTTCAGCACCTAAACAATGCCCTAAACGAAAACTTACCCCAAGAAAAGTGATGGTCACTGTTTGGTGGTCTAGCGCCGGTGTGATTCATCACAGCTTCTTACCAAACGGGGTGAGCATTACTGCAGATGTGTACTGTGAAGAACTGAACACAATGATGGAGAAGCTGGCACATCTCCAACCAGCATTCGTCAATCGCTCGTCTCCGCTGCTCCTGAACGACAACGCGCGACCTCATACTGCACAGCAGACGGTCTCCAAGTTGCAAGAACTGGGGTTGGAAGCTCTCCGTCATCCGCCCTACTCGCCAGACCTTGCGCCTACAGACTACCTACTACTTTTTCCAGAATTTGGATAACTTCTTGGCGGGAAAAAAATTCAATAAAATGCCTTTGAAGAATTTGTTGCCTCCCGTCCAGCTGATTTCTTTAAGAAATCAAACTGCCACTGCGTTGGCAAAGATGCATTGATTGCATGGGTGATTACTTCGATTAATTCAATTAACAAATAAAAATACATGATAAAAATTCGTTTAAATTTTTACATACAAAACGGCAATTTCATAGGTAAAGACCTATTATTTGTATCCATACAAATAAACGGAAAGTGCCGCGCGGCTGCAGCGGCCGCGTGTTTATTTGTATGGATTAACAAAGCATCAGCCCTAAAGCGCTATCTCGCTCGCTAGCTAACTGGTTCCGAATTACTGCCAGTTTTTGGGACCCGGCGACGGCTGAAGTGGCTAGCTGTATACGAAATAGGTAGGTAATGGGAATTCAAATGGAAAGTCTGAATATTATATAAGCAACATCAAATTTATTTAAATTAGCGCAGAAATAGTTCATAGCAAAAATTAAAGTTAGTCTATTACACAATCAAAAAACCGTTTCACATAAATAAGTGTGAGAAGTGTGATAATGTCCACAAAGTTGACAATAATCTACAATTTATTACTATTTTATATCTTGAGATTAATCACAAGAACAAGTAAAACCAAGACTCACTAAACATAAAAATAATACATTAAACTTCAATGCCACGACACTAGGACATTGTAATTTTATTTAGTTGGTCTTGGTTGAACGGAACTCCAATCCTTTACTCGAGTAGTCTTTTCTAACTTGAACAGTGCGATGTTTTACAAGGGCAGGTTGAACTCACACCATTCAATTTAAAAGAAACTTGGTGCGTGCAGGATCCTCGTCATTGCCCGGCATGTCAAGGCAAAGCATCGACGACGACACTGTACAGTTAGAAATTGTTACAACCTCTATACTTTGCATTAAAATAATGCCCATTTTCACAGGCAAGGGATCCTAACTTCGCAACCACTAATTCCAGTGATAAATTCACTCTAGCACGTAGTTCTCAGCTTCCCTGCAAAGTTAACCATCTTGTATTCAAAAGAAAACCTAGACTCACTGGTTCAAATTCAAATAAAAACACTCTGCAATCCTGCCTCACATGATTCATCCACAAATTCCAACCCTTGCGTTTGAAATAAAGTTACGTTTCCGAGTTCCAAGTTAACCGCAATGTTGGAGCTTGTTACAAAGCAAAGGTCGGGCAGTTCGTCAACAAGACATTACTAGCTGAGAATAATTTTTCCGTTTAATGCTCAGCATGTTAGATAGCTGCTTAACACACGACACTTAACTAATTTTATGTAAATAAGTATATATCTGGTTTAACAAAATGAAAGATATGACTGGCTACGCCATGATTATAATATACATTAAAAGCTAAGACTTCAACTTTTGTTTGATAAGTATACATTTTTATTAATATGAATGCAAAAATCATGCCTAAATAATGCTGAATATTAAACTGGAAATATCCACACGTATTTTTTTTTACATTTATGTATTTTATATTCTTTTTTTTGTATTTTTTTCAATTTTTTTTTAAGTAATTTCCACGCTGGGAAAATTACACTAATTCTATGCAAAGTATAGCTTGTATTTGTTATGTAACCACTCCATACTTTGTTTCATTTAAATTTACGGGCTATGCCATTTACCCTCGCACGTTGGCAGTAATAGTACAAGTGAAAAGTCACTTGCCGATGTTAGATTAACAGTATTAAAGAAGAAACAAAAGAGCAGTATTAAGTAGATAGAAGAAATGCACTGATGAGATGAACAAGTGCAAATTGAAACTAACAGGGAAAAAAATCACAAGTAAGATACTGCAAACATGCCAGTTATAAAGCATAGCCCGAAGTGCTGTTGGCACACAGGCATAATGCCATATTCAAATGGGAAGTGGTGATAAAGATAAGTTTAGGCTCAAAACCTAGCGACATCAATCACCAGTTCAGGTGCCAGGGGTTCACCACTAAAATGTTATTTGTTAAAATAACTCATTTAAAATAATATGCATACTGTGGAGCTCCCGGCAAGTGGTGCTGATGTCGCAAGATAGTGAGACATTCACTTTTTTGTCATAATCTTGAGGTATTCGAGAGCATTCTGAGCTGCAGACGACTGAGCATCCTTGCTGGTGAGTCCAGAACCATAGCAAACAGCCACTGGAAGAGTTGAAAGCTGCACCAGGCATTGGCTGCGACCGGTCATTGACTTCTCTTCAATATCCACATAGGTAACTTCAAATGACTGCTCAGATGCAATCTCTTGCAAGAATTGGACGAAATTAAAGTCCTTGTTATTCAATGGAGTCACCTGTTGCAGAAAAACAAACATTAGGATCTGAACAATCACATTTTCTTTTACAACTCCAATACAAAACACAATACCCATTACATGCATTCATTTCAATTAACAAGATGGCCATGCATACTAAAAAAGTATATCATACCTGCAACTTGGCCAGGTTAGGGCCGACAGACTGTTTAAGATGCTTGTGGAATTGAGACACCTTGTGGCTGTGACTTGTAGTCAGAGTAGAGATTTTACTATCTTTCAGATCGGCATAACGGGCCGCGACTCCGCCCTAGAACATAACACGAAACATTAGATCAAATAGTAAATTTTGACGCGAGTGACCCTTCTGTCCATTCATGCCAGCAGGAGTTGACTGAAAGATAGTAAAACACCTGGCCAAGTGCAAACCTCTCATGGAATGATACAAAAGAGCCACTCACATGGCTGGTGCTAGTGGAGGAATCTGTTAAGAAATGTTTCAGGTATAAAACAACAGTTGCAATAAGTGTAAGTAAACATAATAATCCAACAGTGACTTTTTGGGGTTAATTAAAAATGATTGACTATTATCATCATCTGCCTAGCCTTTTTCCAACTACATTGGGGTCGGCTTCCAGTCAAAGATAGAGTATAAGACTTTGCAATTAAATTTTTTAATTAAATTAATGAGGCAAAAACCAGTCAATTAGCTTTTTGGATAACTAGCTGCTATATTAGATAGATAAAATTAATTTCAAAATACCTACCTCTTCCTCCGGCTGGAACGACTCCGGGGGATTGTCCTGCAGAGCTTGCCACATCTTGTAAGCAGCCTGGCGCTTAGCAAGCTTCTTAGACTTGCCAGTTCCAACTTCACGGCGTTTCAGCAGAGTGCACACAATGGTAAATTGGCGCTCATGAGGCAAACCTTGAAAAAGACAAGATAGACTGAAGAAAGATAAAAAGGTGACATTATTTTAATGTGATGTTGCTACAAAAGCAAAACTGACTGATGGTTATGTCACTGTAAAATGGCAAACTCCATAAGATTATAAAATCACCTGAGATTGTAAACTTTTGACAAATTGTCAACAGAACATTGGGAATACTTTTTTACGCATCAAAATTCGATATTTTATCATTTCTCGAATTCATTCTGAGAAGTTGTGAACTGAAATAAAATGACGACCAATCAGAGCACAAGTCTACAAGAAACAGGCTCGCATACCCAACCGTAATTTAAACTGAATATACTTAACATTACACACCCAAAGTAAACCCAACCAACATCAGACAATGGGAGGTCCATTCATATCGCAACTCTGTAGCGTACAAGCCAAGTTTTCAATTTCACTATCACACCAAAATAGATAAATTGTTAACTTGTGCTCGGTGATCAATCACCATTTTATGTCACTTGACAATTTTTCGGAATGACAGAGATTATAAACAATCAAATTTGGATGCATAAAAAGGTGTACCCTTGTTTCGCAGACAGAAATTTAATACAATTTCGTTTCACAGAAAATGTTTCATATAATATTGGATCCTTGTAATTTTGTCACATATTATTATTTCAAAGACAATTCACTTGAATGAAACCTATTTCACAGAAACAGAATTACATGATCACATTTTTTTATTCAATAAACATATAAAACAGCAGAATTATTTTTTAATGAATGTTGTTTGTATATTTTTCCATGGAATTTTATATTTCACTGAAAATGCAATTATAAATAAATATTATTGTTTTATAGTTAGTCGCTTGTAATTTTGCAGAATTTTATTCGGAAAAATTTTGCTATAATTTCTATGAAAATATGATCTCAAAAATCAACATGTTTGCTAGAAAAAATAGTGACAGAAACAAATCGCTGTAAAACCGACCCCACGTAGTCTTGTCTGCCCTACCCCTACAGTGTAATTTAAGCCCGCGTAGGCGCGGAGGGGCGAGGCGGCCCGCGAGCTGAGGAGCAAGTGATATAAGCTTCGGCTTGTTCGCCGGCCAGTCTCAGCCACGCTGCCGGGTGTTAAAACCATCTGCGACGATAAGTTCGCGTGGGATTGCTGGAGCCGTGACAGGAATCATGCCTGCCGCATATTAAATGCCGCTTGCTTGGTGCATTCATGTTGCATGCTCGCCTGCATACTTCATACTTGCTTGCATTCTGCATATTACATGCTCGTCTGCATGTTGCATGCTTGCTTACATTCTGCATGCTCGTTTACGTGCTGCATGTTGAATGTAGCATGATTACTGCAGGCTTTTTGTGTGCAATCATGGTGTATGCTTGTTTGCATATTTTGGTATTTTATTCCCATCGCCATTTGCCACCATTACCGCTTCAAGGGGTTCCGTCGGCCGGGTCCGAAAGAAAAGTTTTGCTTGACTAGAATTTACCCGCATTGATGTTGTAATTTTAAAGGAGGGTACATTTTTGTCACAGTTTAAACTTTCACTCTATAAAATGTTTTTCTTGGTAACAAGTTTTATGTTAACTAGTCAATATGAGGATTAAGAACATTTGATTTGATATTCTATGATATGATGAATATCGAAACAAAGTTAATTTGTAACAAAAATCTATGATTTAAATTTATTCATAGTAAGTATTCTGCATATTGATAATTCTATGAAATGAAAATACGAGATAAATTTTATGTGAAAGGAAATTCTGTGAAACTGTCTTCTTAAAAACAACGTACAACCCATAAAAAACCGGTCAAGTGCGAGTCGGACTTGTACACGAAGGGTTCCGTACCATAAACCTTAATTTATTTTTATTGTTTATTGTTATAGCGGCAATAGAAATACACAATCTATAAAAATATAGAAAGTTTCAACTGTCTACCTATTACGGATCCTGAAATACAGCCCGCTGACAGACAAACGGACAGCAGAGGCTTAGTAATAGGGTTCCGTTGGACACCCTTTGGGAACTCTAAAAAGTATTCCTGTCAACTGAGCATTGACAATTGAACAAAAAGTTTACATCTTTTTCTATATCTCAAGTTCTTAGCCAGTAAATCTGACTCCAGTCTTGCCATGAAGTACCGTGTTACCCACGTAATGGGTTGTGCAGGTCTGGTAGGTAGCCGCTTCACGTTAAATGGTATTCAGCTAAATCCAGTTTGACAGGAAGCCAACCCCAATATAGTTGGAAAAGGCTAGTCAGAAGTGAGAGAGAGAAGATTTTATAATCTTACGAAGTTTGCTATTTTCCAGTGACAGTTACATTAAATAAACTTACGCCTGTTTACATTGTCATCATTTTCAGCATGGTAAGATGGCGGTGGCCAGAATCGAGACATGCAAAGCTCTTGCAGCCAGCCAACAGGATTCCCCATTAATTTATCTTCAAATGACGACACCACAGTTCCACTGTAAGAAAAGAAGTTATTCATAAATTACTCAATCTTTTTTAATAAAATCAGAAGATTTGAATATTTAAGATTGGACTTACGTCTCAGGCACATTGCCATTAGTAGACTGATCAGCAGGAGCTGCTCCGGTCAATTTATCAAGCAAGGCTTTAGCTGCAGAATGCTTAGCTTCCTTCTTGGAGCGTCCAGTACCCATGGCTGTAATTACATCTGTTATTACATGGTCGTGAATGTAAATATAGATCAGTATGCAGTTGCAAGTACTTACCAACAAGATCAGCAACCGTCACCCGGTAGCGGAAGGTGGGCTCGTGTATCATGCCTTCTATCTGTACCAGCTCGTATTTAGGGACAGTTCCACGGCGTGCCAGCAGTTCTTGAAGTACAGACACAGGAGTTTTCAATGGTAGAGACTCCATTTCCTGAAATGAGTGTTTTCATTAATCATAGTAAATTACTTTCCCTCCAAGCTACAAGCTCCACTCCGGTTTTAACTGGTTATTGCACAGACAAATTATATGCATTATTACAATGGTAAACATAGAATTAAGGTACATTGCACATTGCTTGCAAAATAATGTTATTTTTCCTGTTGATGACTTGATGGTAACATGTTACCTGCTAATCTTTAGCCATAATTAGGGTTGCCAGGTCTTTAAACCAAAAAGCCACGGATTAGCAAGTTTAGCCGAACATTTGCGTTAAAAGGCCAGACATCCTTAAGGTGGAAGCTCCAGGGTAGACAGCGATTGCAATATGTGGGTCAGTGTAAAACTGTATGTTGAACAAAATACGATTCACGGCAGTAACGCGTATTTATCTAAAGAATTATAACCATTTTAATCGTCAATATAGCCCTCTAAGTTTATAAAGCCCTATTGAATGACTTTTTCATGAAATAACCATTCAATAAGGCTATATCGACGGTCCCTACAGAAACATGTCGAAAATGGCATTTTTTATGTATACATACAATATGTATAAAAGAACAAGTATTATAAATACAACGAATAAGTGTCGTAGATGCGGACATCTATAGATATGTTTTTGTACAGTGTTTAAAAAAAAAAACTTTTTAACAAAAAAATAAAACCGACTTCCAAAAACAAAACACTACAAAGTAAAAAATTCGCAAGTCAGTGTTTTTGGTATTTTCGTTTTTGAACACCGACTTCCGAAATTACCTCCTTTTTAGTGGTACCTGCGTACCACTAAAAAGTGACAACAAACAGCGTGCCGGCGTTATGTTATGAACTGGTGTAGGTAAACAATCAACAGACATGTGATTTCAGAAATCCCGATCCTTTTGCTACGAGGGTGGATTGAAAAGTTCGCGGCCTAACACATAAATACTTAAAACTATTTTAATGTCCTCATTCGGTTAGTTTACTCTCTGGTTGTCAAATCGTAAAATTTTATCGCAATAGCATTAACTGTATTTCAATTAGACTGAATTTTGTGAGCCTTTGCGCAGCGTTTGTAAAGAATGGAGAAAATTGAGCAACGTGCGATCATGAAATACCTGTTAAAAAAAAAACTAACTACAAAAGAGATTCACGAAGATATGTCAACAACATTGGGGTAATCTGCTCCGTGAGCTCCGTCGTATACGACTGTGAAAAAGTGGGTTGCTGAATTTAAACGCGGACGAGAGAGTATTGAAGATGACCCTCGCTCTGGCCGGCCTATGACGTCTACGACTGAAGAAAACATCGGGAAAATCTGTGATCTGATATTGACAGATCGGAGATTGACCATCAGGGTGATTGCAGACACTTGGCATCTCGTATGAACGAACACAAAACATTAGTCAATGAACTTGGATTTTTTAAGGTTTCTGCGCGGTGGGTACCCCAGATTGCTTTCAGTCGAACAAAAACGAATACGCCTTACGATTTCTCGCGACTGTTTGAGGCTGATCCACAAGATTTTTTGGCCAGTTTTGTAACAATGGATGAAACTTGGGTACACCACTACACCCCAGAGTCAAAACAGCAATCCAAGCAGTGGAAAAAACCTGATGAACCGACTCCAAAAAAAGCCAAAACAATTTTGTCAGCTGGCAAGGTGATGGCGTCAGATCCATACAACCGAACATAGAACCTCCTCCTTTTTGAAGAAGTCTGTTAATGAGTGCTACTCGGTCCGAACGCGTTTTGTCAGACTTATCGCCATTTACGGGAGTTCCCCAAACGAGACAGGTTGATGCTTGTTCGTGTGATGAAACAATATTTATGTTTGGATACAGTTTAGATTTACTGGTGTTTCAGCACAAGATTTAATTAATTATATAGATGAAGCTAATGAGGGTAAGTAGTAATCCAAATAAGTATATATTAATCGCTTAATAATACCCAAAACCATTATAATATCTTTGTCGTTTTGGTGAAATTAGTGTGCTGTATTATAAAAAAAAAATATCCGTATATTAACTATTCACTATTTTTGACACCGGATTGAAGGTACGTGTTACATGTGAGATGAAACAGTTGCTAAACGTAGTGCCAATGAAGTGGCTAGTTGTTTGTTTTCTTTGGTTGACTACTGGGTTAAAGCTGGAGTCAAGTTAGTGGAGAGAAATAAATAAATAAAGATTTTCTGGTCAGACAACTGTGCTGTTCAGAACCGCAATCGCATTGCTTTTTTTATGTACTTATATGCAAGCGATAGATTTAAGGTAAATGTGTCCCATCAATTCCTAGAAAAAATCCACAGCCAAAATGAGGCGGATAGCGTTCACACATTAATAGAGCAAGCAGCAAAAATTAAACTAATACACACCAGATAAAAGGTACAAACTGGTTTGTTGGGCTAAACAGACTTCTACAACTGTCTATGGTGGACCCATAGACAGTTGTAGAAGTAGATCAAGACTAAGGCCCGTATTACAGAACTACAATCAAGACTCACACTACTTAAAATTAGTCTCAGTTGGAGTTTTAATTTTAGAACTTGACTTGAGCAGAGAAACTACAATCAATAATCACCTGAGCAATGTTACTTTAAAATGATTTTTTTTTGCGTATTACAGAAAAGTGTTTGAGGCTTGACTGAGCTCTACTCAATGTGTCCTTATTTTAAAAGCACAATCAGCTCAGAATCACTGCTTGAGGCGAGATTTGATCTTTGTTTTCGCAAGTGTAGTCGAGACCCCGCTTGAGCATAGATTCTCATGGAAATTGTTGTCGATTTGGAGTAAATCGAGTACCTACCTAATCAAAATGGATTTATTTGCAGAAGTAGATTACCTATTTTTTTTTTTTTTAATAATGAGACAAATCGAACTTAAATGTTCCTCAGATATTTAAGAGATACGCAGTACCCTTATAATTGTTAAAACTTTAAGAAGTACAGGTTTTCACAAGATTTCGTGAAACATTTAATTTTACCTGAGACCTCTTTATTTTAATTTGTATCTTTTTTGAGTTTCATTAGAAGGCTGGTGCAACACATTCTATTTTTTTTGCAGTATTTGGCAGCAAATGTATCGAGTCAGCCTTCTCGTAAACTTTCCTGAGGTAGTTAATTCCAACAAAACAAAACCACTAGGAATCACTTTGCGAATAATTAAAACAGCCACTGAACTTCACTCGAAATAATCCCACCAAAAACACTCCCATTTCAGTTTTTCTGTCCACAGAACATAATATGTACCTACTATGAAGGGTTAAGGGTGGCTGTCAGTGTCAGTAACGTCATATCGTCTGCCTACTTCGGTTTTGATCGTGCGAAAAAAAATAAAAGAATTGCTATAGAAAAAAAAACTATTGTTCAGGGTTACCATAATGATTGCTTACTCACGTAATCAGAGATCAAAATCTCTACTCAAGCGTAGTTTCCTTTGATTTGAGTTTGAGGATAGTTCTAAAATAAACTGAATGCTTGAGGCGAGATTCTTTGCTCAAGCAGTAATTGGTTGAACGCAGTTTAAGTAGTTCTTGAGTAAGGTTCTGTAATACGGGCCTGAGTATGGGATTTTACAGCTTGGCTGCATACTAAAAATTGGAAAATTTTGGAAAGAGAAAATTTCTTGGAATAAGGTAAGAGAAGTAAAAGTGCAAGGGAATAATCCAGACATAATAGAATTTAAGCACGACTTTCCTGAAGAAAATTATAGAAAACTTAACTGTAGCTAGCAATAATTTGAAATTGACTAGAGCTCCCTCTAGTCAATTTCAAATTATTGTAATAATAATATATTATAAAGCTCTTAAAACTTAAAATATTGTAGAAAGAAAATATTTATATTGGTCATAGAATTATTTCTAGGGTGTGTTGAACACAAATTACGCTCTCCTGTAAACCTCGGTTTTTGTTTTGACCTTATATACGTAGGAACTTTCGATATTGATGATTAAAATGGTTATTAAAAGCAAAAAACATAAAAATATTCCAATTTTGCAGGCTACCCTGGGCGCTTCCACCTTAATGTTTTAGATTAACACAAATTTTTTTTAAGTGAAATATTACTTGATTATTATTTCTCATAAAGTCTACTTTAAATTCTAATGAATCAAATATAAAATTTAATGAATCAGTCTTCTTTATTATTAATCATTCAATATTAATTTATTTCAATAGTGACTGGCCTGTTGGTCTAGTGGTTAGTGACCCTGACTGCTATGCCAGAGGTTGTGGGTTCGATTCCCACCCAGGACAAAATGTTTGTGTGATGAGCACGATCATTTGTTCTGTGTCTGGGTGTAGTTTATCTATAATATGTATGTATTTAGAAATATATAAGTATGTTTATCAGTTGTCTAGTACCCATAACACAAGCTCTGCTTAGCTTGGGACTAGATGGCGTTGTGTGATAGTTGTGTGGAATATTATTATAGTAGTAGTAACTAGCTAGCGATACAAGTTGAGGTAAGCAGAGCAGAAATCTACAGAATATGACAAATGTAAAAAACTCAAATTCAAAAAGCCTAACAAAAAAGCAGGTCAGGCTGGACAGTCTGATTTGGCCAGACTCACAACCACACAGCCTCACTGTGTCCAGCTTTATCCAGACGCCTGGCAACGTTTGCCATAACTATATGTATGGCTAAAGATGAAATGATACCAGTCTATGCATCATAATAAAAATGTGAGGGTAGGGGGAACATATGTTACCTGCTAGTCTTTATCCATAACTGTTTGTATGGCTAAAGATGGAATGATACCAGTCTATGCATAACAATAAAAATGTGAGGGTAGGTAGTTACAAATGCTTACTCTCTTAGCAGCTTCATCGAGGGGCAGGCGCTCAAGGTTGTTGGGAGGCTTGGGCCTGTTCTGGTAGCGGCGGCGCGGGCCGTGCGGCGCGTGCTCGCCGTCCGGCCCGGCACCGTGCACCGCCATGCCGTGCACCACGCCGGGCAGGCCGCCCGGGACCACTCCCGGGTGCGGGTGCACTACGTTTCCGTCCATCTATGATTACAACAATAGCCATCAATCTACATTGCAAAAAAAGCCACTACGATGCAATTATTACCAGCCCAATTAGCTGACAAGTTACAAATCTTTGTGAAATTTCAACATGATAGACTTAATAATTATGAATAAACCAAGGTAGTCCGAAACCATAATTTGAAACCGTACCTGGTGCCTAAGAACATACATCGTAAAATTTTTCACAAGATCGTTGGTATTGATAAATCACCAGTTCACCACTCCCACAAAAATGTTAAGACGAATTAACTACACGAGAATCGGTTTAGATTCCTTGAAACCGAATGAAAACAGGAAAATCTCACTTTGACTAACTTAGGATGCACTAGATCGATTTATTTTTCACGAGCATGCGGACTTTACGTGTGATCCTACTTCTGTCTGTGACATGGCGGCCGCCAGCCATTACAGCAACTCAAAATGGCTACACCGCATGCCGGCATCCGGCGACACTTAATCATAACAGAGGTTGGTTAACCAAATGACACTAAAAAAAATGGGTTTTAAATGATTTATCTTTTTTTACCGGAGGAAAACTAACTAACTTCAGCATAATCGTGATATTTTCCTGTAGGTACAATACATAACAACTTACCATTTTGTAATATCCTTTTGGAATAAACAGGGTACTGAAAGAACACTGGAAAGATTTAAATGAGCGATTAATTACTTGTATGCAATTGAATGGTGTTTTATTAACTGGAAAATTTATACTAACCACGAAAAGCTGCCTTTGCTGCTTCAACAAGAATTGAAATTTTATAAAGATGTGCCGGTTGTCAGAGTAAAAATATAAAACTCCCACGACAGCTCAAGAAAATAAAAGAATAGCGAATAAAATACACAAGCCGAAAGATGAAAAAATTAATAAATTGGGTGACGTTGCTAAATAGCTTTTTGTTTATGAATAAATAAAACATTGAATCCAGTTAGCCCCAGCTTCTGCTCATCAGATGGTTTACAATAAATATAATTTAAAGTTTGGCAAAAAAGAGTAGAAAATAATAGGCGCCACTGTGCTGTTCGTTTTCAACCGGTATAAATCTGCTGTATTCTTTGTTGTCTGTCTGTAGTTGTTGTGGTCGGTTCATCATCACCTGCCTTCAACAGTATTTTGGTATACTGTTGAAGGCAGGTGATAGTTTTGATACTAGCTGTATTTTTGTTAGATATGAAATGTATGTATTATTTATTTAAATCAGTAAGTTTTGTTAATTTTAATATGGACGTGTTTTTGTCATGCAACTGATTACTAAGTACCTAAATATTAATATATATAGGATGTGTTAACAACATGTTTTAGGACTTATAAAAAACAACGTTTCTAATGCAAATGCTACACTCCAACTTATCTGTGAAATGGTGAAAATTGGAACTACGGCCGTCATGTTGAAATGTCATTCGATTTTCAGTGTCTACTACATTCGGGTTCTCTGGTTATTTTGTCGTGATATTGCTGAATTTATAAAGTTAAATAGCCGAAAGCTATTAAAAGTGATGATCGAAACATTATTCGCATAAGCGTATACAACATTGATACGACAGAGGGGCTTTCCTTTAAACTGCCTATACTAGGTACCATTTTCAAGCTCTGTACCAAAAATAAATGAAATAGGAGCAGTAGTTTAGTCGCAAATGATTTTTAAAGTTCTTGCACCGTTTGAACACGATGTATCTTTTCTAACATGTGATTATCGTCTAAGCATAGGTCATGCACCTTACAACGATAAATCTACGATGCGTTATTGCCGCTCTGACGCATGTCGAAGGACATTCACAAAATATTGGCAATGCAAACAAGGAAGCAATAAATACACACACACTTGCACTTTCACTACGAAAGCGACTAACATAGAGAGAGCGAAAGAAACACGGATAGGTCAGTTTGTTGCATCCTTGTTTTTTTGCGATCGGTAAGTGGGGCCTCTATAAAACTTGTTTTTTCAGTGCGCCGACGCTGTCTTTTCGGAACGTACGGTTTGTCGAATTCGCGCGCAAACAATTGTGATTTTATTTTGTTATTGTGATAGGACACTAAATAAGTTTAAAAGACAGTATTTCTTTCTTTTATTGTGAGAGGACACGTAACTTGGGATTATTATTATTTAGTATTAGTGTTTTTTTTTTGTGATTGACTGTTTTTTTATGGTGATAGGACCCGTTATTTGGGATTATTATTATTTAGTATTAGTATCTCCGGACCTCACTCCCATGGATTTCTTTTTGTGGGGGTACATTAAGGGTGAAGATGTTTGCCTCAGAGGTAAATACAATTAATGAGTTAAAAAATAGGATTATTTTAGCATTTCACAAATTAAAGTGCTTAGCGACGGACAGTGATCTAATTAGAAAAATAAATAACAATATTCTCCGTCGGTATCATTTATGCCTCAATGTGAATGGAGGACACATCGAAAATTTAAAAATTTAGTGTGTTTGTTTTTGTGCGCGTACTCCGAAACATTACCTAACATAAAAGCCAGTGCGAGCGGAGGCCTAAGTCGCCGGCCGCCCCCCCGCCCCGGGCCCCGCCGAGCACACGAGATACCGCACACCGCGCTCCGGCGTGCGCGCGACGTTGCCGCTTTGTTACCTAGCGGCCTAGGTATCTAAGGTCAGTGTCATTTTTTTACAAAGGGTGGTTGCGTTTATCGGATTTGCAAGCTATTTAGTTTGTTTGAAAAAAATATATTCTCATTTATGGCGCTTTTTGTTTTTGTACTGTATCGAATTAATACTGAACACGTATAGTATACGTAGTTTAATTTAATGCCCCTCTGTCGTATCAACTCTGTATAGTGGGGGGGGGGGGGGTTGCGGGTGGGCCGAGCACAAAGGTACTGCTTATTTCCTAATAAATTTCTTCCAGCAGATCTGCGACAGGAGAGTGGGATAAGATACGTAGACACAGTGTGTAAAGATACAAAGAAGATAACTCAAAATAGACTAAGCTAACTTAAGTTAAACATACAACTATTAATAAATATAAATCAAAATACAATAAACATACTAACTAATAGGAGGAGCTCGTGGCTAGATAATAAATAACAGCCACACGGATCGATCTTCAAAGCAACGCTTGCCAAGGTTGGTCTGTGGATGGGTGACCATCTTAACATACCGAGTTTCCTCCGTGCCTCGGAAAGCACGTTAAGCCGTTGGTCCCGGCTGTCATTTGTAGATCTTTAGCAGTCGTTACGGATAGTCAGAAGCCAATAAATCTGACTACAGTCTTGCCATGAAGTACCGTGTTACCCAATTAATGGGTTGTGGAGGTCTGGTAGGCAGCCGCTCCATGTAAAATACTGGTATTCACCTAAATCCGGCTTGACTGGAAACCGACCACAATTTAGTTGGGAAAAGGCTAGGCAGTTGATGAATAAACATACTAACTAATATACACAAATACATTTACCCAAATACATAATTAATAAAATTGTACAAATAATAAAAAAAAAAATTGAAAATAGAAATATTTTTACATTATTTTATTTTAAATGGGAGTGAGTTTCACAATCGTTTCACAAGAAATGAGAAGGAGTGGGAGTAAGAATGAGTTTTTTGGGTCGAGAAGTTACGATGGAGTTTGAGGTGGGATCTACACAGCGCATCGGCAGTGCAAGTAAACGAGAACCGATCACGCAGGTAACCAGGGTAAACAGGATTGAAGAGGATGTTGTAAAGGAGACATAATATTCGAGTGTTTCTGCGAAGACGGATAGGGAGCCACTTGAGATCCTTGCGAAACTGAGAGACGTGGTCGTATTTTCTCAAACCAAAAACAAAACGAATGCACAAATTTTGCAAGCGCTCAAGCTTGTTTAAGCTTGTTTAATTTATTGTAATATTACCGACATAATACAAAAGGAAGACATTTAAAAATCAGGATTCAGGACCAGGATTTTTTGAGATTTTGTTAGGATACTCGTAGATGCCAATAGTGTACAGGTTTACACTACCTACTTAGTGCTCAAAAAACTTCCGATTTTCGGCTTTTATTTCTAATCGGTGCATTTTAAGTAAGAAATCAATCCGCATACTGTTAAAGTAGACAAAATTTGCTTCAGTTTCACCATAAATCATATCTCTGTAGGTTGAAAAGGTGTAAACATGAAATTCTTGATTTTTAGTGGATTTGTCAAAAAAGTTTATTTAATTAAGTTTAAAAATGAAACCTATGAGAATGATAGAGTGCAAAAAATTTCGAACTCGCTTCGCTCGCTTTTCAATTTTGCGATAATCCCAGTTCTTAACCGTTCCTGTATGAGGCAAAAAGTTACTTCTATTCAGATATTAATGACAGAAAATTAAACCTGTCCGATAAAGGGAACAAAAATTTTCGAGCTCGCTTCGCTCACTTTCTAAATTCTTGCTTTTCTGCATCAGTCAACAAAGTTACTTATGTCGTCCCGGGTACCGGGATTGTGGGGAGCTACCTGGGCCTCCTGAATAGTCAGGAGGCCAGGGGGTCGGGAAGGAGGGAGTAGAATTTTAGGACAGTCATAGGACTGTCCTAAAATTCTACTTTTGATCGGGCACACCGCAACGATTTTTCTTATTGAACGTCGCATCTCAGGTTGGGGGCCAGGCCCCCTGGAAAAAAATCCTAAATACGCCAATGAGGTTAAAACCTTTATTGAAGAAGAAGCTCTGGCGGGGTCTCCGATTATTATTCAAATATACAAACGAATTTCGGCAGCGACAGGTTAGTGTTGTCAACTTTCTGTTATAAATTACCCGATACTTAATTAATTATTTAAGTCCATGAAATATTCGTTTCTATTCTTACTGCAGGTGGTTAGCGTAGCGGTAAAGTACATCTATTAGGGAACCTGCTAAGCGAGTGAGCCAAGTAACCTGCCAGATTTCAATTTTCTACTAACATTTATCTTATTACTCGTATCTTATATTAATTCAGATGTGAGTCAAGGACTAATTTAAAAAATAATTAAGGAAGGGCCCGCAACAGAAGAAACTGGTACAAAAATTCGGACACCAGGCAAGGACAGAAAACGTAAAAGTGGATTTGAGCATGTTGATGATTTTGACATGGGAGTTATACGGAGGAAAGTACATGAATTTTATTCTGCTAAAAAAGAGGTCCCTACTGTTAAGAAGCTTCCAGAGGTCTTAATTACACAGGACAGCGAGAGTCTGCGAAAGCTGCTTCACAAGGTGGGTATTCGTTTTAAAAGTCTCAATCCAATCGGAAGTTTCTTATGGAGCGTAATGAAATATAAGCAGTAGTAGTAGTAGTAGTGACTATATATGCAGTGGATAAAAATAATAAATCTCCCCAGCCCCGGCCCATAATTTATTTAGATGAGACCTATATTCACTCTTCGCATACATCGGGTAAATGTTAGCAAGGAGAGGGTGAAGACGGAGTATTGAAGCCTGTATCGAAAGGGCAAAGATTTATTATTGTTCATGCGGGAGGAGATACTGGATTTGTTACAAACGCACTACTTGTTTAAACACAAGTAGTGCGTTTGTAACAAATCCAGTATCTCCTCCCGCATGAAATCAAACACAAAAAGTGGTGAGTTTCATGACAAGATGAATAGTATGTACTCGTACCAACTTTAAAAAGTGGGTTATTGAAAAACTTGTGCCTTTTTTACGAGAGCCATCCATAAAAGTGATGGATAATGCTGCTTATCACCGTATTTGTGTGAATAAAATCCCATATACGCATTCCTTAAAAAGATATGCAATTATGGTTGACCCAAAATAAAAATTGACTAGGGAATGCTTATATTTACCACCTTATCACTATGATCTCAATCCCATTGAACTCATATGGAGCACAATGAAAAGAGAAGTTGCCGATGTAAATATTGAACACAAAAATGCTGAAATTCCCCGTTTAGTTAGAGAAGCTTTTGACACTATTACAGTTCATGAGTGGGCACAGCATTGTAAACACGTTCCGAGGTTAGAAGGTACTTAAAACATGATTTGTATTTAGATAAACCTTTTATTAAAGAAGTGGTAAGTGACACTGTACCGAAAGCGATAGTGATAATGATGATAGTGGTACGGAAATAAGCGGAGTATGGCCTCACAACCAGGATGAAGTTGTGTACGCATGTTGATCTAAAGATGACAATTACTGTGATCCTGGTTTTCAATAAATTATTGTAAAGCAATTTGTTTTTTTCTTATACTACACTACCACTAGGTACCACTGCTAATTATAATTAGCCAAATCTGGTGTTAGGGGTTAGGTATGGTCATAACTAAATGCTAGATATCCAGGTACCTCTTGCAGGGTAGGTACTGTAAGGTACAAGGATAGGGACGTAGCGGTGGTTAATTATACAAATTAAAATCTGATGGAACTTTTAAAGATAATCATATTTTACGTGTGCTCTCATGGAATCTCTTACAGAAAATCATAGAAAAGGCTGACTCATTCTTATGTCATTCTTTGACTTGAAATCTAATCTAAATCTTATTAAATTTTCTAAGGCTTATATCATTGAGGTTGCACATTCCAAGGAGGATGTTCTACATGAGCTACCCCCCTAAGAATGGACTAAGAATGATTTCTTGCAATCATCCATTCCCAGCCTTGGAAGAGTTAAGCACCTACCTACTCCTAACTAGAAGTCCCTACCTATCCCCGGACACAGCAGACAAACGCAAGTACATCTTTAGATGCAGCTTGAATCATGCCTTGCGTAGAAAAGTATCTTTGCAAAGTTATTGAGTGCTTATGCTTTGTTTAAGCAACGCAGGCATGTTCGAGCCCCAGTGCGAAAAAACCGGAGTAAAAGTCGCACCATACTGCGATCTTTTACTACAGTCGATGTGGTTTATAAGCTAACCTAACTAATCTATGTGGTTGTCCGTCAGACGATCATCGTAGGTCTACTCTGTCAAATTGACAAAATGCAAATAAATGAATATGAATAAGAAATTTTTTAACTTAGAACTTACTCCAGCAATCATAATTCTTAAGAACTGAAAACTGCCTCCATAAACAACTCAACCAATGGTGACAACTAGCCACCCCTTGCGTAGGTTATGCCTCGTATGCAAAGTCAGTATTACCGCCCATGGAGTCCTTTAATGGCGTTAAACTGAACGCGAAAACCCTAACTGGTGGTGTTAGACCACTGGAATGAGTTCAACCTAGCTAATCATTTTTATTAACGCGCTCTTCGCAGTCTGGGAGCGCCCTCGAAGTTGCCGATCAACGTACATCACTACATACATTCTTCGAATATTACATGAAAAAGAAACCTAGAATTTTATTCAGCATACCAACTAAAATAATGTTTTGTTTTGTTTACATATAAATATTATTGACATCTGTTTTGACATCATACTTTTTCTATTACCATAAATATTCTTTAAAATAAAATGGTTTCAACCTATTTACATGAACATAAACAACTCAACCAATGGTGACAACTAGCCACCCCTTGCGTAGGTTATGCCTCGTATGCAAAGTCAGTATTACCGCCCATTGAACATATGAAATATCGAAGTGTTTCCACCACATGCACTCTAGTGTTCCGTAGTTGCATGTCACAGTTGTATTATTTTAGGTTGGTCAACTATTAAGTACTCGTTAAGAGGTCTATTACAATTTGACCGTGATTTTTGCGTAAAATGGCCAGTTTTGGCCATAAAGCCTAAAATAAACGTAAATAAAAAACCACTGTCTACTGTCTACAATTCTACATATAGTATACAATATACATACAGTTTTGTGAGTGAAAACGCAATTTTGTGATAGACTAACTTGGAAAGCTTACTTCTGAGATAATTTTCCTTTTAAATTTGTTATACAACGAAAATACGAAATAATAATAAAAAAAGCAATACATCTTAAATGGTCATTGTACTCATCATTAAGCACAACTTTTTAGGTAGATAACTAGATACTATTGGAACGAAACCCGAAATCGCGATAAAAAGTCAGCTGTTCAGAACATTTTGTCGAGTTATGCGCACATAAATGTAGGTATGGGGCAGTCGTTTTTTTCACGATTTTAGAGTTGGTCCCGTAATAAAAGTTGTTCATAGTGATGACTACAATAACCTCTTAAGAGGCATTGCGTTTTTTCTGTTACACTTTTATAGGTATGCTAATACGATGATTTTTTATTGTGAATTTGTAAAAGGTCTTTAATCCAAACGGAATTCGATCACTTTTCCGTTTTTTTTTGTTCTAATTTCATTTAATCGAAAACTATTGACCGACGTCATTTTTGCTATGATTATACATTATTTGAAGAGATATTTTTAGATCATCGAAGTATCATGTGTCTTAGGCATTATTTTACCGGACTGTATTTCGCCGATTTACATAATAACTTTTTGCTATTGGCCGGATCCTCTGTTTTCTTTTGCCAAATGATTTATTTACGATATTTTCACCACACCGAAACAATATTTAACGGAATATTTATCACAAATATATAGCCGGTTACTTGGTAGCTATATTAAATTAAATAGTGTCATAAAAAGTTAATAATTATATTGCGCTACAAAATTTAGTGACAGAAACGAATCGACAAAAATAAAATTGAAAATTTTTACACCATATCGGTATTTATCATAACAATCGATCCACAAATCAAAATAATTATATTGAATTTTTAAGTTTAGTAGGAAACTTCCTAATGTATTGTGATTAGGCAAAGCACCATCTATTGAGAAAAATAAAATGCATGAAAACATGAATATTACCCTAAAACACATTGTTGAGTTATTGTGACACTTTTATACGTAGCAAAATAAAAGTGAACATTTTAATACCTGAAAGTTGTCATACGGGCTCCTTATTTAACGTCTTCCAATGCTAAACATTTTATCAGTTTACTTACTTGGTCGATAGATGGCGTTGAACTAATAACGCGCTTTTCTGAATTGCGGTGTTAAGATTTTCTGCAGGAGAACGACCCTCACACGATTTTGGGTTTGGCTCAGGTTCGGTCTCTAATAGGTTTTTGTTAGGGTCTAATTTACCAATATCGCTATTTTCTCTGAGTTGTCTTTAATTAGATTCGTTAAATGTCCGCATAACCAGTTTTTTATAATAGGTACATATCATGATATAAAAGACTGTACATGGAGTTTCTTTTTCATATAGATCTACTTACGCTTTAAAACTCCCAAATAGCTTCATTTTTTTGACAGACTGATCTTAACAATTCAGTACTTAGTATAAATTGTTAAGATCAGTAAATACCTGTAAATAAATGATTTGAATCTTGAATATCTCCCAGAGTAGGTACTCCCGAGATAAGAAAAAAAATTATCCAGATCCGTTCAGCCGTATTGTCGTAATTGAGTAAGAAACAAAAATTAGAAGTAAGGTAATAGGCTGGCCTAGTTTTAAATTTAAATTTAATAACGTACCCGTTAAAAGAAAAGAATCCGTGTGCTATCTCGGTATGCTATTAGAAAATAACTTTTCATTTATTGATCATATAAAAACAGTAGGTGAGAAAGCAAAAAAGAACTTCTACGCCTTGACGAGAATATCCAAAGCTACTTGGGGTCAATCTTTTCAAACCTTAAAAACTATTTATGGGGCTACCTACTTGGGTTGTATGTGCTACGGGGCACCTGTCTGGGCCGATAGGGCCACCATAGGTGCGGTACGACGTAAATTGCTTCAAAGCCAGCGTTTGGCTTTGATATTCTTATGCAAGGCGTATAGGACGGTTAGTACTGAAGCCTTACCAGTGCTGGCGGGTGTTCTCCCAGTCGATCTAGATGTGCAGCGGCGTGCTGCAATGTACTACTACGCTAGAAAGATTACGGACCCAGAGTTCTTACCGCAACGCGGCCGTGCTAAGATCTCTAGATTAGTAAAACCCCAGACTGATGTCTGGGAGGAACTTTTATCCGAGTGGCAATGTAGGTGGGAAAATTCCATCAAAGGCCGTCACCTCCACCAATTTTTTCCATCTGTTCGTGAGCGGCTGGACAGGACATGGCTGGAGGTGGATCACTGTGTTGCCAAATTTCTCACAGGTCATGGCAATTTTAAGAGTAAATTATTTTCCTTTAAGCTTGTGGCCTCGCCTTTATGTCAATGTTCTACAGCTGACCATGAATACGAACAATCCGCACATCACATCTTATGGGAGTGTAGTCTTTGGAAACTGAACGCAATATTATGTTAGATAGTATTAAGGTTACATCTGGTGTAGTTTACTATACGGACCTTGTTGAAACCAGAACAAATTTCCGTGCGTTCAAGCGATTTTGCCATACCTATTACTGGAATCAAAAGTAGCTCACAATTTAGGACCCATTAGTTTAAGTGGTAAGATATAATCCGTGGTGATTGGCAACTGGGCTTAACCCAATTGTATTTGTCCCTTGGTGCCTATTGGCCTAGTTCTATTCTGTCTCCTGTTTGATACGGAGGGAAGTGGAAATTATATATATATTTTTCCTACTCCTCCGCTGTACTTTTCTGATTAATTTCGTTGCAGGATCTAAGACAGTTGAATCGTTTCTCCGGGACTCGTCGGGTTTCATTGGCTCGGCGTTTTTCTGGTGGTCGCCACTGTTGATTCTGGCTTTCAGGAGTTGCAGTGGTTGGGAATGTGTGGCGGGCTTGCCCCAAAAAAAAAAAAAAAAAAATAGGCTGGCATCGATCTACGCGCACGCGAACGACGTCACGGGCACAGCTAGTTAGAACTAAATTTTCTTCCTTCCTGACAATGGGATCACTTCAGTGATCCCATTGTCACCAAGTCAGAATCTGATGATGGGATCCCATGAGAATCGAGGGAAACTCTCAAATTTTATAAGCACATACACTGTTTTTCATAATCTTTCTAACTGGTAATTATCATCTCATGTTGCTAAGCTGATGATGGAAGGTTTAAGTCAGGATCTGATTATGTGATCCCATGAAAAATGTTTGTTCAACGATATTTTCGCCAATTGTTAACCGATTTGGATGATTCTTTTTTTTGTTTGGAAGAGTATTTTCTCGGACTGGTCCCATTAAAATTTAGTGAATATCTGATGAAGAACTTCGGAGGTAGGCAACGGAACTCTTCAATAAATGATAGCAAATGGATCGGGATTTCTGTAATCGCATGTTTGTTGATTGTTTACACCAGTTCATAACATAATATCACGCCGGCACGCTGTGTTTGTGGTTTCACTTTTTAGTGGTACCTGCGTAGGTACCATTAAAAAGTGTAAGATATTTTTTTAAAAATTTTATTTTTATTGTTTTATTTTTTTAATAGGTAATGAAATTAGCTAATTACAAGCTTCCACATAATATAAAACTACTTAGTTATAAGGTGTTTGTGTTGACCAATAATTACAGGGTAGGTAATCAAACATTTTACAATGTACATAAGGGATGTCGAGATACCAGGGTAAACTAAATTACCTGAACTATAACTAAACTTCATTTACTTAATAGATACCACTAGATAATAGAAAACCTATGATTTCATCATCCTGCTGCCCTTGTCTCATGTTACTTGGGGTCGGCGCAAAACGTTTTTTACTTCCATTCTGTCCTATCAGCTGTCACGCATTCACTAACTCCCTTTTCTTTCATATTGCTCCACACAATCAAACCATCTCATTGTTTCCTTCCTCTCCATCCTTACACATTATGATCTACACTCACCTAAACGGCACTACATCCTACATCGTATGCATTATACAATCGGTAAAACGAGTGAAAGTAGCTTAGCATCTCTCACCAATGTATTCACGCATTTCTCTTTTCTGCTTCATCATCAGACCCTGATCACAATCTATTTATAATCTATTCATTGCTTCCATTAAAGGAATACGAAAACGGAAGGTCTGCTGTAAGTAAGTGAGGAGTTGGGTATCCAGCAGATTTCAGGACATGCTTCAGCATCAGGTTAAGGTTACTGATCTAATTATAATCTGTTCATTGAAACCATGCCAGTGAGTTCCAACAGGATACCTCTGCTGTAACTTAGTGAGGAGTTGGGTATTCTGCAGACCTCAGGTTATGCTACAGCATCAGGTCAATATAACCATGTTCTTTTATTGCCATTAAAGTAACAGAATACCTACCATATTTCACATTATTTATTTATTTATTTATTAATACTTCATGCACACAAATGTACAGAGGCGGACTTAATGCCACACATCGATCAGACATAAACTGATTAAATGCCTTCATCAACTAGAAAAGAGATGATGATCTTCAAACGACTCAACCGATTTTGATAAAACTCTAAGAACCACCGCTAGAAAACCTGCTCTCAAATAGAAAAAACCGCATCCAAATCGGTTTACCCGTTTAAGAGCTACGGTGCCACGGACAGACACATAGACAGACATACATAGCGGTCAAACTTATAACACCTCTCTTTTTGGTCGGGGTTTAAAAAGAAAGTGAGTCAATGGCTCACAACTCTTACTTATGAGGAAATTGAGAACATTTTAGGAAAGGAAGCTTTTTTGACACTTCTGATTTATGTAGATTACACAAACACACAATCACATTATGTACATTCATATTCAGAGTAAGGAGAGGCTACATATTATATTTTCTTTTGTCTCTATATTTTCATGGTTTTTTGTTTTTAATTTATTTTCTTTTTACAAATAATTGTTTTCAACCCGATGTAGAGCTAGAGCTCTTTGCATTTCTAAGTTGATGTAATAAATAGAGTGAGCCTTCGCATGGCATCCATAACACAAGTTTAATCTTAGCTTGGGTGCCAGAGGTCGATAACCTGTGTTACATGCAATTTTTAACATATATGTTTTTTTCCTCGTGCTTATACAAATTCTTGTAAAATTGTCATTACTTACGTGGAAATAAAGTTTTTATTATTATTAATATTTCTTTATTTTTTTATTTTAATAACAGCCACACGGGTTGATCTTCAAGGTTAAGCAACGTTTTCCAAGGTTGGTCTGTGGATGGATGACCATCTTAACATACCGAGTATCTTCCGTGCACGTTAAGCCATTAGTCCCGGCTGTAATTTTTAGATCTTTGGAAGTCGTCACGGATAGTCAGAAGCCAGTAAAAATCTGACTCGTCTTGCCATGAAGTACCGTGTTACCCAGTTAATAAGTTGTGGAGGTCTGGTAGGCAGCCGCTCCTCGTAAAATACTGGTATTCAGCTAAATCCGGCTTGACTGGAAGCCGTCCCTAAAATAATTGGGAAAAGGCTAGGCAGATGATGATTATTATTTCTATGGTCTGGGCTAACATATTACCTAGATATAAATTACACAGGTCCTTTCCAGCATCTAGGTACTTGCTATGTTAGCTATTATACAGATAGGCAGCAAATTATATTCTAGTTATAGCAAATTATAGCCAAGTTAACTTCCTTCTTTCTGAAGGAACGTACCTGGACTATAATTTGCTGACAGGAAGGCACGAATGTAAAGAATAAAAGATGAAGATATTAAGATTAGGGTAAGCTTGCTCCATCGTAGACTTTGTCTCTGTCATCTCTGATATAGAAAAAAAGATTAGAATTGGGTATATTTTATTAGTAAACAGAAATACACGGTATAAAAATAACAATTTACTACTTTTGTTCTTATTACCTACTTTAGTATGCGGCCTTATAACATCAGTTTCTTGAAGTGTTGATAGCCTTTATTTGTTGATAAAAATTTTTCATTTTCTATATACATCTACGTAATACTAGAGATGGAGCTAACATGGTTTTAGAACAACCATATTCCCGGAAAAGTTGATGGCTGAATAGATGTTGAGAGAACCCGAATATGGTTTCTCAAAAACCATGCTAGCTGCCCCTCTATAAGTTTATGTACAAGTACATACATATAGTGTGGAACATTAAAACTTTTTCATTACTCATTCTCGGAAAGTTGGCCTCAAGTTGCCTGAGGAGCGAATTGAAAGGATTACTTTTCCGCTCTTGGGAGAATCGTTTTCAACTGAGAGTCGTGAAGTTAAAAATAAACGGTTTGCACTCCGGGAGTGCCGGCAGAAGTGAAAACTTGAATACGTGCTTCTCTCCCTCCGTCTTACGAATTTTCAATCAGGTCACGTGTCCTGACGCGAGTCCTCTTACGTATTTCCGATCAGGTCACATGTCCATACGCGAGTTTTAGATTTTTTACCCATCACGAAAATGTGCACAAAGCCGCTAAAGAAGTTTTCACTTCAAAAACTCGTTCAATATTTCTATTGAACCATGTCCCAACTTTCTATACATCCAGTCAATTACAACGCGATGTCAAATTGAAATAACGTGATGTCAGTTTTTTAATCTCGGAGACTAAATTGACAACTTCAATTGTCAAAACTGACTTAAATGCTATTGAAATCTATGTCAGTTTGCCATTTTCAATTGTAAATTTAGTCTCTGAGATTAACAAACAGACTTTCAACGTGATTTTTAACTTAAGATTATATTTTTTAAATGGAGACTTTTTTATAATTTAATTTTAACTACTTCTTTAAAATAACATAGATTTGTGCAAAAAAATTACCACTTCTTTAATGATGATAATGTAAAATAATGGCTGAATAGCTGGCCAGTAGAAAAAAAAAACAAAATAGACGGAAATGCAGCAGTCCGATCTTCATTTGTTTTTTCGAGAGGTTTTTATTGACAGGTCGATTGACATTAGAGCTGAACTTTGTCATTTAAATTGTATATCGACATTTGAATTGTATTTTCCCGTTTTAATTGTATTTTGACGGAATGTTATGTTTTTATATTTTAATTTTAATTAGTGTTCCAACCATTTAAATTTTGCATGTCAAATATTGGGCAGAATGTATAGCTCAACTTTTATATTTCACGACCTCATTTGTCTACCCTGCATTCTAGCAAATAAATAATTTGATTGATTGCTTGATGGATTCATCAGATTCAGATATAGAGTTATTTCTTCAGCTGATTCGTGTTTTTATTTTTACTTTCCTTGTATTCGTAATGAAAAGCAGTGTTTACCTCGGGTGAAAAACTTATTTATCCCTCGGTCTCGGGAATAAATCAGTTGCTTTAACCCTAAGCTAACAATGTACTATTGTGCTGAGAATTTCATTTTCTATCAAATTGCACCAGAATTGTCAAATACATTGCGGACGATGCTATTATCTGTAAAAAAGAAAATTATTTTTTAACATTTTCACCTGCATACAACTACATAAAATTAAAATAAAGTACCTAGTGGGGCGGTAACGATGACTTATGATGATTTAGCACACCGCTTCACATTTATCAGTGCCATCAATACAACTTTTTCGGGCTGTCCTTTAGAAGTACATCCTCCGCATTGTAGTGCATGTATAACCTATTATCATGTAGGTCCCTACTTCCTGTGTGTCTGTAGACATCTGCGATTCCTAGGAGTCTGACCAAGAATTAATTTCGCGTCATTATTTTTCAGCCAATATCCGTCCACTGCTGAACGCAAGCCTCCCCCAAAGAGCGCCAACCGTCCAGAGTCTTGAGCAGTCCGCTTCCATCCGCTGCCAGCCACCTTCTTTAAATCATCGATCCATCGTGCCGCAGGGCGTCCCTCACTACGTTTATACGTTTGTTCATTCGCAGTCTCCACTCTAACACATATCTGCTCCATCGACCGTCTGTCCGTCTGCAGTCATGACCGGCCCACTTCCACTTCAGCATACTGATTCTACGCGCAATATCACTTACTTTAATTCTCTGGCGAATTACTTCGTTGCGAATTCTATCCACCAGAGAAACCCCGAGTATTGCTCTCTCCATTACACGCCGAGCAACCTTGAATACCTTTGAAATTATATGTAGGTACTTAGGTACATTCCAACATGAGATATATATATAATTTTCTCTTGCAGGTATCAGTACGAATTACAGTGAGAATTATTAGAAAGAAAGTAAAATTGTACCATGGCAAAACTCGGGGCTCACGTACCTACTCGTAGAAGTTATTCGTTGAAACTTCTACTTGTTGTGTTTCAAATAATATCACCGCAGATATTTACCTTAGACAGAAGAGCGGCATCCAGCGAAAATAATCCATACGCTGTAATCTCGTCACCTTGAAATACAATCATCGATGAAAAATGTTGTATCTGGAAATACCCCACAAGCATAATTCGTTTATCGGATAGGTATATAGTTGGAGATCTTAAATATTATCAGCATAGTTATCGTAACCGTTTAAAGGATTAATTTTACCTCTAATAATAATCTTATATCGTGTTTTTCGGTTGGAATTCTGTGTAGGGCTTGTCCTATTTTCATCACCTGAAATAAAACTTTTAAGTATTTTTAAAACTTTATTATGAGCCTGTGGTTTCCAGGGTCATAATACACCCCTACTTTCCCCGCTCATCTGCAATTTTGGGCAAGTACTATGAGTAGTACGATAGTATAGCTCATCCCGACATCTTTTTCTGAGCCTGTCTCATTGTCGTTTCGTTGCGTTTGGGATTCGTTGTGTGGTAATCTTCGCCCAGAAACTAACTTAGACCACAAATATTAAACCTTATATTTATTTAAAATTAAGGCGTTCAACAATGTTAATAAAAGATTTAGCTTTTACTATTGTTGACTATGATGACGATATCGTAACCGTTGACAGGGAGAGACAGTGGAAGGAAAAAAGTGTTGCGTCCACTGCAAGTTATATGTGCAGAAAGGTGATAATGTTATATTCCAATAATAACAAAGTGCAGCTAGTACCTCTTGCTTCAATAAATTTCCTGATCTGGCCATCGTATAAACTTTAATGATCTGATATATTATCCAAATAGAACAGTTAATGACGGGATGTAAGGTGAAATCTCTCTCGACGACCAGGCCGTGGTATATGATGTGAGCCTCGCTCACCATGGCGTGGAAGCACTGCAGCGTAGTGATCAACAAAGGCGCTTGAAATGCTTTATTTATATCTCTCTTTGCTTCGAACGCCTTTTCATACAAAGATTCTACATATTGCAATGTCAACACTTTGCGCTCAACCTTTTCGAAAAAATCCATAACTATTTTTTCTTTCGATAGGCTGGCTATCTGCGTTCTTATATTCTTCAGCAGAACCACTAGCATCAAGATGAGGACGTAGTAAAACGCCACCACAGTGAACTGTATCATTTGCGGTAACAAGAACGACGTGGACACTAAAATCATCTTCCAGAATGAATCATCTCGAGAGAAGTTCACACATATTTGCAGTAACAATGCTGTTATGAGAAAAAACATTATTATATTTGTTTGTAATCGCAACTGCTTCATTGCACTCTTCATATTTGGTGGATCAGTGTTATTTGCTATTTGGTTTATTATTTTCACATATATGCAACGGTTTTTAAACGCACAGAAGTATGCAGCTAAGCAGAAAATTATGAAAGTGACGAGTTCTACGATATAGTTCATCTGAGTGAGCAGTTCGCGAGTCATGACTGTGTCGCCGATGGAGTCGTACACATACTGTACGTGCAGCACTAAGAAAGACAGCAGAAGTAACAAGTAAGATATAGCACACAGAGAATTGATGTATATCGACTTCTTGACAATAGTTAAACCACGTTTGCTGTTGTTGAACTTAACGCTATAAGGAAACAGACCGAGCATTGACAACACGATGTAAAGAGGTTTGAAGATATGGCGCATATTGAGTTTTTCATTAGCGCTTGCCGTCGTGCTTGTATAAAAATATTTCCTTACGTTTGAAAACATTGTTTAGAAAAGCAGTGGATAATATGAAGTTACACGGTCAACTAACGCCCAGTATAGGTATAGTATATCTAGAAATGAATCAGCAGACCGCGTACAGGCGATTGTAAAACACAATTACTATACAAAGTGAAGCGATAGTATCTTTGCACATTATTTATTCAGAGTGGGTTTCATGTATGTATGCACAACGTAGTATTAAATGTCTATCAGCGGTACAAACATTTTCGTTGATTGTGTAATCTCAAAGTGTTATGTACCGCTAACCATAGTGTCACAGTTACACATACGTGTATAAAGCTGCTATCTAGCTAACAATTACACGAAAAAATGTTCTCACTGTGTTATTAGTTGGAATACCATAGTGCATGGTTTATTACAACGTAGTTGTTTTAATTCAGGCAGCTTATTTTGAAAATATGTATAATCTTGTGTGCGTAATCTTGGGATACAAGCTTAATTTACTGTCATATTTCAGGAAAAAGTTAGGCTATTTTTTTTCTGTTGTCAGATTTATTTTCCTATCTGCGTGATAAATAAGTACTGCGGTTCCACTTTACAACCAGCAAGCACATCAATTACTCGTAACTTTATTTTTCCAATCAAACTTGAACTTAATGCTTTAGCGATAAAGATGAAAATAAAATTTACCAGATTGTGGTATGATTGGTATTATGATTCTACTAAAGTGGCCCTTTTAGACCCACTGCAGATAATTAATATATGTAGTTTACAATGGTACATAAGAGAACCATAGTCTGAATGATATACCTACAAAATTCTTTTTCATGCTCATCAAAGATCAGTGACCATGAAGCTTCTGTCAACCTTCAACATGACAGAAGAAAAAGAAAACTCATACTTTATGACATAAATTTTTAGTCATGTAAAAATATTATAAAATTAAAAATTAAAAAAATATGGTTATTTGGAGATCTTTTTTAACAGGATGCCGTGGGGGTAGACGGTATTTAATCGGTGGATTTGGTGATTGGTTGGATGGAAGTTACACTACGCTGGGTTGTGACGAGTTCTGTCGGCGTCATGTCCGACGGGGCTATAGTACCTGCCCCTGTCCCTCCGGGGTGAAAGTCACCATATGTGGAGCCGCTGGCTGCACTGGTACGGAACTAAACGTGTTATAAAATTAATCGCTCTTACGACTGATTTATTTATGTAGTCGGATTGCCTTTTGAGAGTAAACGTTAGAAGAGAGTGTTTCCGTGTTTGCGCTCATACTTCTGCAGTATAATATCTCAGGCTAGTCTCATCAGTCTATAAGATTGGACACAAAGGCCGCAATGAAGCCAGGAGATTGTTGAAATCTGTAAAAATGTGTGAACGTTGATTTAGAAGACACTTTTCTTGTAACATATTATCCGAAGGCTACTGTAGAAAAAGCCACATTTCCAATTGCAACCAGCTCCCGTCCAAGTTGCTATATAAAGCATGTTACAGAGGTATCATGTGATCAATCACTTGATCGCGCCCTTTAATGAAATTCGTCTCGCATGCTAATTGCTTGCATGTGGATACGCGGCTTTATGCTATCAAACGGAACGTAATGTTTATAATATTCATATTGAAAATGACTTCTTTCTTTTCTTCAGTATCAATCTAGTAGCCAACTATGTTCGGTCTGGCTTTCAGTCTAACCGAAAGCAACTGAGTACCTACCAGGATTTTACATGGAATAACTACCTATGTGACCTCCGCAGTCCAGTACCTCGGTAGCACGATACCCCTTGGCTAGACTGCTGACAGATATCTGGCTTCTGACTAACCGTAACGACGGTCCGAGAACCATCCAAACCAACGCGGCAACGGAGCAAATCTACATCGCAACAGAAACGCTACGCCATCTATCCAACAAGCAGCGACTACTGCGTCGAAATCCTGCATCGCGCAAGGACAGTTTACCGTGCGATTTGAACATATACATCAGCCCAAATATGAACTATAGGGCAGTGGCCCACCAGACACAACAACCGTCAGGTCTGAGGATCCTCCCTTTTCAATGGAGGTTGACGAGACTTTACTCTCTATACCGCTTACCTCAAAAGTACAAATGACAGCCCAGATTGACGTGCTTTCCGAGTCACGGAGTCTCGAATCGCCCATCCGCGGACCGACTAAGGGGCCGTTACCACGAGCGAGAGAATCGCGGCGAGTTGACGTTTTTTCTCTCGTCAAATTGCCGCGATAATATCGCCGTGTGGAGACACGTTCATAGAGTTGTTATAGAAATACGTGCCACGACGATAATATCACTGCGATTCTCTCGCTCGTCGTTATGGCGCCTTAAGCGCCATTTACACGATGCGAGTTTCTCGAACGTTTTGGGCCGAAAAGTCGTATACGATTATCGGATGCGATAATCGCCTCAAGATTATTACACGATGACACAAATCCCAATGCGATATTTGCCAACGATTTCTCGACTCGTCTAAACACGATCTCGTATGACATTTTTACAAGTTCATGCAAGTATCGTACACGTAAATCGAGATAATATAATAATACCTACACGTGTCGTGAACTCTAAGTACGATTTTCTTGCTTTCAATTCAGTATTAAAAGGCGAGGCGATTATCGCCTTTCCACGTACGATATCGTATAAGATGTTTACATGGTCACATTTATTTCTTACTTTCGAGAATCGTATGTTCGAGGTAAGAAACTCACATCGTGTAAATGGCGCTTTAGGCGAGCGTAGCTTTACCTGGAAGTTCTCCAGTGCGGTTGTTGTTGTTTAGCCGCGAGCTCCTTCCTACAATAAAAGTTTGTATCGTATCCCCAGGCCAGCCACTAGCCCTGTTGCTGAAACAGTGCCCCCTACTGGACGAGATAGCCCTCTACGACCAGTGTGCCACTTGCGGTTACGGCATGGAGCTCAGTCACGTTGACACCAAGTGCAGAATATCCTCGTACTCTGGGAAACACATGCTGTGCGATGCACTTAAAGTAAGAAAACATAAAAAATAATTATGTCACCCCTAAAAATCCTATCATAGGTCCGGGACCCCAAGGCTCCTACATTGTCAAAGACGTGTAAGTAAATATAATTTAGTAGCTCTACGCTCGCGACTGCTTTCGCTTCCATACAAATTTTAACACCCCTTATTTAAATCATAATTGAGGGTAGTTGTGAAAAAGTAATGATGACAAACTTAATTTATATTCCCGTACCTGAGAGGTCACCAACGGGATCGTATTACTAAGTCTCCGCTGATCTTCCGTCCGTCCTTCCTTCTGTTTCTCCGTCCGTCTGCCTGACAGCGGGCTGTATCTCAAGAACAGCAATAGGTAGATTGTTGAAATTGTCACAAAGAATTTATGTTGCCGTTATAACAACAGATAATAATAATAAAAAAATAATTAAAAATGTGTAAGCGAGCCCCGCATACAAAAAGGGGTTTTTTCGGCTTATGGTACAAAACTTCGTGTGAGAGTCTGACTCGCACTTGACCAATTTTTTATGTAGATCAGTATTTGTACATAGAGTTTCAAGTATATTGGCCCAAGAAAAAAGATTTTTAATACAAACTTCCACCCCTTTCAACCGTTTAAGAAGAGTTTCCTTCCTTCCTTTCTTCCTTCGCTTTTTAAACTTAATTTTCATAAGTGATTTAATCAGTGAATGAATTAATGAGTGAGTGACTTTTTATATGTCAAGATTATAGTATCCTTTGAGAGCGGCTATACCCGCGTGAAAGTCGAATGCTGCCGTGGTATATCTAAAATGCGTTTATCCGATATCTGGTCGATTTATCCGATTCAGGCATATTAGATATACCACGGCAGAATGTTGTCCCAAGCTTCCATGTTCAAACTAAGGTACGTGTTCCAAATTTCATCCAAATCATTGAGACGCCAAATTTCAGCTTTCTACAACCAGTAGTTTGGGCTGTGGGTTGTCTGGCAGTCAGTCAGTCACTTATCAGTAAGTAACGGAAGAATTTTATACATTTAATTTTATATATTTTAATATTATAGCGTTGATTCATTTTTCCATCAAATAAAACTAACCTAACCTAACCTAACCTTACGCGGCCAATAAGTTTTGTGGAGATTTTGGTGTCACGTAGGTAGGCGTGAGGCTACGCAAAGTGCGCAGCTGCTACACCGTGCTACGCTTAGTAGCAGACCGGGGTCCAACCGTAGCGCGTAACACTGGCGTAGACGTACTGAAAAAACATCTTCGTGTGAAAAAAAACAGGCTGTAAAACAAAATGAGCTGTAATATATAGGTACTATACGTAACTGCAATAATACAATTTTGTTTTTTGTAACTAAACCACCGTCTTCCAAAGTATGAAACTTATCATAATTCAAATAGTTTCTGAGAATATTCGGCGGCTATTTCCTATTATACCTAAATATAAATGACTGTATGTTTTCAATAACATCAAATTCAAATTCAAAGCATTTTATTTCAAATAAACCATTCACAGGCACTTTTGAAACGTCAAGGTCGGTCAGTCAAAAACATGGAAGCTATTTGCACGTTCCAAAGCGTAGATCTCTATGGAGAAGAACGTGCAAGAAACTCCACGGACACTCTTTTAAATCATGTTCTGTTTTACAAAATTCCAAGTTACATATACTTGTTGCTTCTGCATGTGAGGACAATGCAAAGGAAAAAAAGAAGGGCTTATTATAAGAATTTTAAATATAAAGATTAAAATAAGCCAATGGCAGTTAAGAGATGACCAGTCTCAACCGACGGCGCCTGTTCACGAACATGACGCGTGTATCGGCACCTTTCAGCTCAACCATTTCGAAGGGAACCGAATGATCAAACCCACGCGCCGCCATCAGCGAGACATTTGAGTGAGCATGACATGCTCTCAACCACCATGCTCGTTCATGTCCAACAAGTAAAACTATAACTACTCACATAAAATTTAAATGGTTTCATGGTACTCACATTTACAAAATTTGAAAAATATGCTTCTACTTTACACAAAACTATGGTTGTCAATGACCAAATAATGAAAAATAGATTAATAAAGACAACGATTAAGTTCTTACATCAAAAAGAATAAATAAGTAATTATAATAATAATATAATTTGTATGTATATAAGAATAAATAAACAAAATAATGTAAGAACCTCTAAAAAAAAAACAAAGGAGCGAGCATCTCTTCCAAATATAAAAACATAAAAATCTAAAAAGTGGACCTAAGCAGCTGTGACTGTGGAGCAGGACCAGCATTTAGCCAAGCGTTTTTATCGAGGATATAATCTTCCAGTTTATAATACGCTTGTCTACATAGTGTGCGTTTTATGCATGCTTTAAATTTTCTTTCATTCAGTTCGAGAATATCAACTGGTATTTTATTATAAAATTTAATATAGTACCCCATAAAAGAAGTGTGTACTTTGGCCAATCTGAATCGGGGTTGATCTAATTTGTTCCTATTTCTAGTATTAAAATTATGCCTGTCACTAATCTTGCTAAAGAGATGAAGATTTTTCCGAACATGCATAATATCAAAACGGATGAACTGATTTGGGTTTAACATGACATACGACACACACATGGATTGTAGTATGGTCCCATATAATTTTCATCTTCCACGCAGACAAAGCCGCTTATAAAAACGAGTAAATCATAAAGTAATTATCCCTGTGCGCAGGCCATTAAATGAGTGCATTGTTTCAGGGCTCGAAGCTAGTAGTGATCGTGGCTCGCAGCGAGCAGGACACATTCGAGTACAGCGCGCCCATCATCACGGAGATCGCGCTGCAGATATGCAACACGTGCCCTGCTGTAAGTCATGACAATTGTATTCTTATAAGCTTTTTTAGGGTTCCATATCCAAAGGGTAATCAACGGAACCCTATTACTAATCCCTGTCCGTCCGTCCGTCCGTCTGTCTATCAGTGGGCTGTATCTCGAGAATCGTTATAGGTCATGGATATTTAAAAACCCAAGATGCACAATCTCGAACAAATGCAACACTTGAAACCGTCACCAAAGACTGACATGTATCATGTGTCATGTGTGAGTGTGTGTGTAAACATTTTTTTTTGCAAATTCAGCCTTACTTTAACCTTACAAAGCAGTGTACAAAAAGCAAAAAAAAATTACGACTGAAGTAGATAGAACAAGGCATGGAGTGGAGACGAAAATGCTTTATATTTTTTTTATTGATATTGAGTTAGTGTTTTAAGAGTTTGGTAAATTGTGTTGTCAACACATGTGAAAGTAAATCAAAGAAACAAATATAAAGTAGTAAAAGTAAAAATCATTTATTCAGACTCAAAGTCAAAACGCTTGCCGACAGTTTTGAACGTTATCATTTTTAAAATAATATACTACTCTGTCAAGAAAGTACCGGGAAAAGATCAATAATACACAAAATGTCTGTTATTCATCAAAATTTATTTTATCACCTTCAAAGTATGCTCCTTTAGAAACGATACACTTGCGCCAACGAATAATCCATTCATCAAAACATTTTTTAAACGCTGCTTCCGGAATTGAGTTGAGTTCTCGCCGCGAATTTCCTTTTTGTCTTCTATCGATTGAAAACGGTTCAGTTGGAAGGCGCCACTCCGAAGCTTGTTGACTAGTTTGCATGTCAAACTCGTAAACCCACGTCTCGTCACCAGTAACAATGCGTTTCATGAATGTTGGGTCCGAACTGACTCGTTCTAGCATGTCCTCAGCGACTTTCATGCGATTGAGTTTTTGGAGAAAATTCAGATCTTTTGGGACTAGCCGAGCAGCAACATGTTTCATACCCAAATGATTAGTTAAAATGGTACTGATCGACTCGTGAGATACGGAAAGTTCGGCGGCTATCTCTCTCAGAGTTGAATGGGGATTTTCAGTCACTATTTCCTTCACTTTTGCGATGTTAACTTCAGTTGCAGACGTTGACGGCCTACCAGAGCGAGGCAAATCTTCCATCACATCTCGACCGCTTTTGAACGCTTTGAACCACTCATAAGCACGAGTTTTTGATAAAGTCGATTCACCGTAAGCCTTCTGTAACATTTTCAGTGACTCCGAACACGAAATTCCATTGGCGATGCAAAATTTAAGACAAACTCTTTGTTCGATATTTTTGTCCATTATGAAATTCGCAATACACACTATATATGATATTACTAAAACCAGCACTGTATTTAATATAAATAACAGATGCAACTCAAACTCCGCGCCAAAATGGAAAACAGTTGTGCCAATCTAACAACTACAAAAAAACAAAAATTTGAATTTGGAACCATAAACAAATCATCCATTCCCGATACTTTTTTGACTGAATGTATACAAAAAAACCGGCCATTTGAGAGTCGGACTCGCACACGAAGGGTTCCGTACCATAAACCTTAATTTTTATTATTTGTTGTTATAGCGGCAAAAGAAATACACAATCTGTGAAAATTTCAAGTGCCTACCTATTACGGTTCTTGAAATACAGCCCGCTGACAGACAGACGGACGGACGGAAGGACGTACGGGCTTACGAACGGACGGACAGCGGAGGCTTAGTAATAGGGTTCCGTTGGTTACCCTTTGGATAATGAACCCAAATAAAACTACATTTATTTTATGATTAAATTACAAATGTACAGTTCTTTCTCTATAGGTACTTGTATATAGTATAAGATTGCCAAATTTCGTGATTCCAAGTCAACGGGAACTACCCTATAGGTTTTCGACCCAAGACCTATTGGGTACTTCCGGTTGACCTAGAATAGTAAATTTTAGTTAAAAGCAAGGTTTAACAGCACAAGTGAATGAAAAATTGAACGAAAGCATGAAAATAACACCATAACAAATTGTTGAGTTATTTTATTAAACTTTTAATAGGTACGTACCAAAATAATAGTGAAAATTTTAATACCTTATCGTTACTAATCGTAACATACATTCTTATAACGTCTTCCGCTGCCAAATATTTTGTCAGTTTACGACATGGTTGATAGATTATGGCGTTGCACTGATGACGCGATTTTCTGAATCGTGGTGTTAATATTTTCCATTGGAAAACGACCCTCACACGATTTTTAAACAACGCAGCGTTGTAGCTCGTTAGGGGTATAGGTTCGGTTTCTAAAAGGTCTTGAAAAGTATCAACTAGGGTCCAAATTCGTTAAATCTCTGATTTGTTCTGGTTCATTAATCGTGCATTAAGCAAAATATCGTAGAACTGTCTTGAACTAATTTGGTACTTGCGAAGTACTGGACGGTACGACTTGCCAGGCCTGTAGGGTTCCGTACCAAAGGTGCTGACAAGACCCTACCGGCGATAGATTTTTAGATCGAAAAAGCTCAGAAATAACTGCGGGATTTGATTCCTGAACGATTTACAACGTTTTACGTGTATAATACGAAGGTACCTGTTTGGATAAACATATGGTAAAAATATACGGAACTCTCGGTGCGCAAGTCCGACTTGCTTTTGTCCGTTTTTACCCGCACTTGGCCGGTTAAAAAACCTAAACGGATAAAAAAATCCATATTAAAAGTGGTTCATAATGATAAGAACAATGACCCCTTAACAGGTATTGCGTTTATTCTGTTACACGTTGTATAGTAGATATTTCTAAAAGAAAAAAAGAACCGTATTTATATCTCCAGGATCCCATCTAACCCTGTAACAGAAATAGCTGCCGTTTTCTACTCAAGAACTCGTTCTTCCACCACCAGGCGTTCACGTTAGTGGCGACGGAGCCGGTGGAGAGCATGGTGCCCCTGATCGGCGAGATCAACCGCCTGCGCGGCATCTACAACCCTCGCCTGCTGATGGGCTGCGTCGAGCTGAACTGTGTGCGCGCCAACACCGTGCTGGCTGAGTTCCTTCAGGTTCATTTCATCTTATTCATGCTATCCTTACATCATCAACATATCAGCCAAAAGATGTCCAATACTGGACATAGGCGTTCACCAAGCGTCTCCACAACGACCGGTCCTGCGCGTCTCACATCCATCGGCTACCCGCGACCTTTACCAGGTCATCGGTCCACCTTGTGGGAGGCCTTCCAACGTTACGTCCTATGTTACACATTGAAAAAAATGTGTTTATTTACCATTATTCTGTACTTCATGACAAAGAACAATAGGGTTTTTGTTACACCCTATGATTGCCTAAATTCAAATGAGATCGGGCAGGCCAAGTATGTGGTCGCCTGAATTGTTGTCGACGCCTTGGAAGACTCACGCCAAAATGGCGAGATGAGCTAGGCAGCTTAATGAGGGATTGAGCAGAAACAGTAAGAAGTTGTGACACGTGGAATGAGTGGAGGGAGGCCTTTGCGCAGACAGACGTACGTGGCGATAGGGGACTATGATATAATAAGAATGATTATTCTAGCTTTTGAGGGCAGGTTCATCTACAACTGATGTTTCAAATATTGTGTCATGTTGTACTAATTTTATCATCTAAAATTCAGAATGACACCTTTTGTTTTGATCTTAAGACATAGGGATTTCAGCATTTCATGCATAACACGCATTGCGAAAAACAGTTTTAAGAGTTCATTCATTCAATTTCCTTTTCTCATTTCTTATATTGCTTTCCTTCTCGAAAGTCTGTATTTCATACATTCGTAAGAAGCTAGGATATATGATACGGAGACGTATTATGATGAAATGTTAATCAGTAGGCTTTTGATGAAGGTTCCTCCTGAAGCGGTGAAGGTGCCTGTCATAGGCGGTGCCACTCCAAAGACCATGGTGCCTGTGCTGTCAGCTGCTGTGCACCCCAGTAGCATGACTCAAGAACAGGTGTGTGCAGTTAAAGAATAGCTTTGTTTACCATGATAATAGTTGGGACGGTCATGTAAGATTAATGAGGAGCTCGTGGCTAGATAATAACAGCCACACGGGTCGATCTTCAAGGTTAAGCAACGCTTGCCAAGGTTGGTCTGTGGATGGGTGACCATCGACCACCGAGTTTCCTCCGTGCCTCGAAAAGCACGTTAAACCATTGGTCCCGGCTGTCATTTGTAGATCTTTGACAGTCGCTAAGGATAGTCAGAAGCCAGTTAATCTGAGTTAATGGATTGTGGAGGTCTGGTAGGCAGCCGCTCCGCGTAAAATACTGGTATTCTGCTGAATCCGGTTTAACTGGGAGCCGACTCCAATATAGTTTTTGGGAAAAAGCTAGGCAGATGATGGTCAAGTAAGATAAACATTGTCCGCTTCGTCCAAAACAGCTGATATCGGCCGGACTTTCGGTGTCGACCACAAGTTAGAGTGAACAGGCTCCTTGTGGGTAGGCTCACTCCATCGTAGACTTCGTAAATAAAAAAAAATGTGGCATAAGAGTGCCAGTTTCTCCGCTCCACCGTCTCACTGCGCGCAAATGGACAGCCACCCTTGTAATAAGCTCGTGGAGTAAATAATAGGTTTAACCACGTGACACATCGAAAACGCATGTGACCGTCTTAATATACCGAGTTTCCTCCGTGCCTCGGCTGTCATTTGTAGATCTTTGGCAGTCGTGACGGATTGTCAGAAGCCAGAAAATCTGACTGCAGTCTTGCCAAGAAGTACCGTGTTACCCAGTTTATGGGTTCTGGAGGTCTGGTAGGCAGCCGCGCCACGTAAAACACTGGTATTCAGCTGAATCCGGTTTGACTGGAAGCCGACCCCAATATAGTTGGGAAAAGGCTAGGCAGATGATGATGATGACTTCGAAAATGCATGTCAATGTAATATACCTATTTATTTGAAATTTCGACAATCGTTGTCTCTGGCAGAATGAAGCGTTGTACAAAGCCTCTTTTTTTAACTTAATGGAAAATAAGTCTTATTACAAATAACTACAGGTGGAATGCGTGACATCCTGCATAATGAGCGGCACCGAGGCAGTTTGCGCCGCAAAGGGCTGCTCCACCGCGACCCCCTGTCTCGCTGGGGCGTATGCGATAGCGCGCAACGTCATTAATGTGGTCAAGGGCATGCAGGGGAGGAGAACCACTCAGTGCGCGTACGTCGACAGTCTGGGTACCTGTGCGCCTAACTGCCAGTACTTTTCTAGCGAAGTGAGTTTTTTTACAAGCTTTTATTTAAGTTGCCTAAGTTACATACTTACTCCACGACCCCATCCGACCGGCCCCCTTCTGCCATTGGACATCCAGACGCACTGCAATTTACCATCCTACTATGTACTACCTTGTTGCTATTCTGCCAATTCGCACTATGCGTTTTCTAACGTTTTTATAATGCGCAAAGCAAATAATAGAACTCTCTGCCTGCGTCTGTGTTTCCGAACGCTTACAACTCTAATCTCTTCAAAGTTAGAGTGAGCAGGCTCATATACTTTGTATCTGTAATTTCTGGCATAGACAAGAGCTAGGAGTAAACCCATCTCAAATAAAAAAAGTGTGGATGGGTCACATTTTGTAACTGAATTTTGAAACAGTTATCCCCAACGGATTGAGCTGAAATTCAATACATTTATTCAAACTAGGCTGAAAACGAGCTTGTATTGAAAGTCATAGGACAGTCCTCCAAATCGCCCAGTCCGTCAGGTCTTCCTAGTGTTTTAAAATTGGTATTTTCAAAGATGACGGTCCAATATTTTTTATGTACCTCATGCATAAAAAATATCAGTTCTCAGTTATCAAGTGATGGGGTTTGCTGAGAGGAATACAAAAAAATAAACAGCTTGTATTTAAACAGTTTTTTTTCTTTGTAATATATTTTTGTTTTTGATAAGCCCGCTCTTGAACTCATTCATGCCTGATGGTAGGCAATCGCAAGTTAGCCCTGAATAGCTATGACTAAAGGCTGGTATTGGATAGGCTTGCGTTTGTCCACTATCTCACCTGGTAGGCGATTATTTAGTTGGTGGAGCACGTTTGCCAAGAAATTGAGTATTCCCCCTGACTTAAAGACTCCCAGTTATAAACACAGACTTTGGCAAGGCATGCAAACAATTCAAACAGCTGCGTCAAGGGTATCAATCATGCATTAAATTACTTTAGAACAGCTGTGCAGCAAGCTCATTTGCGGCCCGCAAGGAAAAAAGTAGAAACACCAGCTGTTGTTGTTGTTGTTTACTTATTTGTTTGTTTTTCCAGGTTGTGCTCGGTCCTTCTGGAATAGAAAAGATCTTGGGCGTGCCAGAGTTGAGCAAGTTTGAGCAATGTCTTCTGTATACTTCTCTGCCTTACGTTAGGAACGAGATAGCCCGAGCCATTTGGCTGGTAAGTAGTAGTAAAGACAGAAAAATCGATCACTCTTTCCCAACTAACACTAAAACTTTAAAAAAACCTATATAAGACTCGTATATCAGTTCCATTTGAGTATAAAAGTGATAACGCATACCTTTACAATTGAGTTAGAGCATGCTTCTAACTCACTTATAATTTCGAAAGAGGTCAACAGTTTTACAGGTAAAACTTATAGAAAGTCTATAGCACGGTGTTACAAATATATTAAAGCTGCACAGAGCGTTTATTAATCGTCAGTTACTACATTATCCGGTATTACCGTTGTAATATCGGATTGGTAACCACTACAGGTGGTAGAAAGCCTATAGTACGGTGTTACAAAGATATTAAAGCTTCATAAGAGCGTTTATTCATCGTCAGCTACTACTTTAACCGGTATTACCGTTGTAATATTGGGTTGGTAAACACAATAGGTGGTAGGAAAGCATCGGATAAGAATGCTTTGCCACTAAAAACTTCTTGAGTACATTATATATCAACTGTATAACTTTTAGCGTACGTCAAAATTGAAAAACCTGTAACCTTAATAAAATTTGATCTATTCGTAGTGGAAGTGTTATGTCATCCATTACTCAACACAGCAGAATAATATTACGGAATATTAAGTTATTTAAGTTTGTGAAGTAACGTGCCTAGGATTTATTAAAGATTTAAAAGAATAGTTATGATAATAAAATAGACACCTCATGCTAAAATGGTATGTTTCACCCATCCACAGACCAACCTAGGCAAGCGTTGCTTAATCTTGAAAGATCGATCCGTGCATACTAGCCAGTATTCTTTAGCCACGAGCTCCTCCAAATGTTTTAATAAGATACCTCTCCATTAAAACTAAATGAGACAAAATTTAAATCTTGTATTAGTTTTTTTCTTCACCAAACATATTTACTTCATGCACCAAAACATTGTAGGCCTGCTATCCAAATGCGATTTCCCGATCACCAATGTAGAGAACTGCCAAAAATAGCAAAAGTATCTGCAAGTGGTGTCTTTGAATGTTGCGCCATTGAACTGACTATGCATAAAATTGTATGTTTTTGTATTTACAGAGTACCAAATTCTAATAAGTATGAATTGAATGTATTAAGAAATTAGAACAGATATTACAAATGTTAATAAAAACAGATCCTGTATCTATATTAGGGTATAAGAACAAAGGGAAAAATAAAGAAAAAAATCCTGCCTGTAATTTTTTCAAGAAAAAACAGTTTTTCTTTTTGTGTACAAATGTTCACATCCGTCCTACGTAATGAAAAAAAATAGTGTATGCATGTTTCTCCGAAATAAAAAAATATGTTTAATTTAGTATTGTTTATTAGGATATTATAATTTTATAAAATTACCAAAACGAAATATGTATAATCATTCATAAAACTAACAAAAAAAAAAATAGATTACTTCTTTGGAGCTTATCAGTAATTGGCAAATAAATCAGTCTTAGATTCAATCAGTTTACGAATTAGTTTATTATTTCAGGTATGAAATGCTAAGAAACAATTTTTATCTTTAGTGAGACACAAGTGAACTTTGCATTTTATGCATTTTATCCGGGTTCGGCCCTTGCACCCTACCATTTTGCACCGCGTCCCAAGTCCCTCATCATGTGCAGGAAAATGTCCAACACCATCTCGAGCTATTTCAGCTACAGGGCGAATCTCTCCTGGTCGTCTTGGTATGATCTGCGGAGTTGGGCTACTGCCACTTGGCCGTCCTCTTTTACCAAGCGTAACTTTATTTCGCATCACCAGACATTCAGCTAGCCGACGACGAAAGTGGAGCAAAGTGAGTTGTTTATTTTTTGGTATGCCTAGCAAGTCACTATCAATTTGGTACTCTCGATATGCCTGAACCACTGCTAAATCGGATGCATGAAAAATCATACGAAGAGTCCACTTTTTAGATTTTATAAAAGTCCTGTAGTAACTCATTAGTTGATCTAATAAGTCAACTCCTCCCATTGCATGATTATACTTCTTGACAATTTCGGGGCGTTCGACTTCAATAAATTGTTTATCCTTTTTACACCATCTTCTAACGCGATCTGTTTCTCCAATACCAACGAAATTAGAAGCTAGATGCGTAATTTTGTTGTCTAACCACTTGACCACAGTTACGTCTTCGTCATAACTACTCACTTCTTGAGAAAATCCTCGAGGTTTTTTTTTTATTTCTTTATCCGTCACTAATGTTGGGTTAGCAAATCTATTCACACGAGCGGTACATGCAGCCATGATACCCTTTTTTTTCAAAATTTGTAATATGTGATACGATGAAAAGTAATTGTCAAAGTACAGCTCGTGACCTGTGCTTTCTCCAATTCTCTTTGTGAGATGAAGGACAATAGCTGCACCGTATCCAATTTTTTTTTGTGAAATTATTGTCAAGTTCCGGACTAGAGCTTTGATACAGTATAAAATCGTAGGCTTGGCCATTTTTACCGCATAAAAAAATATCTTGAGTCCCCATGGACAAGGTTTACCTTTTATGTACTGCTTAGCAACATGTTTTCCAGTAAAGGGAACTATTTGCTCATCGATGCAAAGTTCCTTTTCAAGTGGTAATTCCAAACATCGTTTCCTAACAGCATCAAATATTGGTCGTACTTTGTAAAAAGCATCATTGCAACCAGCAGGTACTCTTGTATTATCAACAAGGTGTAAATGATTGCGTAGTTCAAAAAATCGATCCCTGGACATATTTTCTGAGAACAAGGGAATGCTGATGGTTGTTTCCCAGAACATTTTCAAGCAAGGGTAGCCAAATATACCAGTGGCTAAATGTAAGCCAAATAAGGTTTCCAATACTTCCGCGGAGGTAGGTTTGAACCTGGGCCTATTTGAAAAAGTTGCGTATAAGTTCGTCATTTCCGCCATGGTTTCAAATAACTGTTTTGGCACATACCTGTAATAATAATCCATTGGGGCTTCTACTTTAGGGTCAACTGATATTGGTGGAAACCAATCTGATCTAATCGTGTTTACTAGCTCCCTGTGTCTCCATCTAATGTTCTGCTTGGGCGTAACATTCCGTAAAATATTTTCATAAGAGGTGTCTAGTTCAATGGTCGGTGTTACTCCGGGTACTACCTCATTGTAGGTGTCAGGAACATCTAGTTCCTGGTCAATCATTCCGACCCAGGATGAGCTAGGTTCTTCATTATCGTCCGAGTCAGGTGGGAATACCTCGCGTTGGTTGTGGTTTATGACATCTGCACCAACTCGAACAGTCCGCAACTCCCTTTCAGACGTAAATCCCAACCGGTCTTCATCATCAGATGATAATTCCAAATCAGAGAGATCTCCTTCATGTAGCGCTCTCAAAGCGTCTGGGGTAAACATATTGATGTTTTTTATCTGAAAATATAAACTAAGGTTTTACACCAATTTATAGGATCAAATCACATCAAAATAGTATCTTCAAATAACATTCATAATAGATTTTTATGATATCGTTATAATAGTTGGACAAACCGTAAAAACATCGTTTACGCCTGATGTGTACATTTGTGTACAATTATAAAAAATGAGTTATTGGGTACAAAAATAGAATAACAAACTCAAAATATAGCTTACATTTCACTATTATAATATAACACATCAATTAATATTTTGCAATACGTATATTTCGCGATATTCTATTTTTTTTAGAAATAAAATAATGAGCTTACCTACTCAGCTCCAACTTTGGTCACCCACTGGTCGAAACTTGTCGAAAAAATTACAAAATATGCTAAGAGATGGCATTAGTTGTATCGTATTTTGTACTTTATAATGTGAACTTTTGCATACAATCGTCCTCAATTGCACTTCATGCGAAATTAATACTTAAATATTTTTTTACATTTAATGTGTATATTTATGTACGCCAGGTCTGAAAGGGTTAATATAAATGTACTTAAAAGAACTAATCAGTCAATAGAATTCGAAAATATGTTAATAAGCTTTAACTTGAAACTGGCGCTTTATCAACGAACTCGTCTTAAATCAGAACATGCATTGACAATTTTGTACATAACTCTAACAGGCGCTGTCAATCTACGGTATTAGAATTAGCGTCATCGGATCACACAGCCCAACTACTGAAGTGTCCAACAAACACGATATGTACTTTTAGTCGGTGGAGTAGGAGAAGACGTGATTATAGAAGCGATAACATTAATAAATTTAACGCCTATCTGCGGAGTCTGTTGTTTTCAGAATAATTATATGAAGCAAATGACCCAAATGTAGCGATTAATTCGTTTTCCGATATCTTCTCATAACTATACTAACAGTGCTTCCCCGAAACTATGATTTCGATTAATGTCCATAAAAAAACAAAACTGGGTATCACGTGGAATTAAAAGATGCAGTGTGAAAAAACGGCAATTACTTTGGCAGTTCCGATTAAAACCTACTCATCAGAATAAAATAAAATTTAATTAAAAAGATTATTAATTTAGCTCAAAGAGCTCAAAATACCCATAAAATAAAGACACCGTATAATAAATCTAAAACTACATGGCAAATTATAAACCAGTGAAAGTTAAATGTTCTAAAGAATAATATTAATAAACTTATAATTAATAATAACAAAGTTATCTCTGATCCAAAGTGCATTTGTAAGGTATTTAATAATTATTTTAGTGACAAAATTCAGCCCATTATTAATTCAGGAGACAGAGTCACTAGGCATATTATAAACAGGAAGGACTCTATGTTTATGGCTCCATGTTTACCGAACGTTGTGTAAAAAATCAACCTTTACAACCCTTAACAACACAAACAGTGTCGGTTACGATGGCATCTGCACAAAAATAATCAAAGCAGTTGCTGAAGAAATTTGTTGCCCGCTAAGCTACATCATAAATTTGTGCACTAGCGAAGGTATTTTTACAGATTCCTTAAAAAAAATCTGTACTAAAGCCACTATTCAAAAACCAAAATAGAGAGTTCATGGAAAACTACAGACCGATTTCATTGATTCCAATATTCTCTAAAATAATTGAAAAGTACATATATAAAGAACTTAATTTTTATTTAGAGAAAAGTAATATTCTTTGCAACGAAAAAAAGGATTTAGGAAAAACAAGACAATTAACATGGCGATTTACGACTTTTTGCATACTAGTATGACAAATATGGGTATAAATAAACCAGTATGTGTGATATTTAGTGACATGACCCAGGCATTCGACTACGTGCAACATAATATTTTGCTGAAAAAGCTTGAAGCTTACGGGGTAAGAGGAAACGTCCTTGATCTCTTAAAATCGTACCTAACTGACAAAAAACAGATTACTGAAATAAGCAGACTAAATACTAGCGTCAAAACAGAAATATTTCTATCGGATGAACGGGACATTATCTACGGACTTCCACAAGGAAGTATACTGGGACCACTACTATCTATATAAATGATTTTCCAATGGCAATCAAACATCCGGTGACATTAGTCGCAGATGACAGTACAATAACAATACCTTGCAATCAAATAGATTTATATAAAGAGGACATAAGTAACACTTTGCAAAAACCTATAGAATGGGATAACCGTTTAAAAATAAATTTAAATAAGACAGTTATGATCCATTTTAGCCAACGCTCATTGACTCTTCCTAATCTTGACATAAAGTATAAAGACATTACAATTGACACAGTTAATACAACTAACTTTCGAGGACTGACAATCGATCGGAATTTAAATTGGAAGGCGCACATTGAGGTCCTGACTAGAATCCCACCAAAAACATTCTGTAAAAAACTAGCCAAGTCTCGACGGAGCTGCTTGTTTATCTCTAAAAAGTAATGAAATCTAGACAAAGTCGTGCCAAGTCGTGTCAAGGTTCCTTACTGCGATTTCTTTATTATTATAGTTTATGTTGTGTGACTTGGCCGTTGAACATTCTTTATACGTTAGTGGGTACAAGTCAATTTTGTTTACACGTAATGTTATATCTGTCGTAACTACCTATGTTTGTTACGACAGACATAACAAACATAGGCATAATAAACATACTTATAAATTATAGAATTGTTGTTGTATGTATATATAGAGTACCAAATCCAAGCAATTTTGATGAATTTATGAGTAGACTAGAGATATTGTTACGTGTTCTGATAAAAAAAAAACATTTAAAAATATTGTACTGGCGGGTGATTTTATATAGATATATTGAAAAAAAAACAAACAGACTCTAGAATTTTTATAAATTTGAAAATTTGTTATTGAATTTAATTTAAAATTATCTGTACGTCAACCTACCCGTTTGAAGAGCAAGACATGCATCGACAATTTTGCGCATAATTTTAATAAGTGTCGTCAAGCTATAGTTTTGGAACTGGCTTTGTCTGACCATACGGCACAACTACTTAACTGTCCGATTAGCACCGCAAGCACTAGAAATCATTGGCGGACCACTAGACGGGACTATAGTAAAGAGAACATAGACAAATTTAAATCCTACCTCAATAGCTTATCGTTTGCTGAAGTATATGAAGTTAAGGACCCAAACATTGCTTATAAAGCCTTCACAGAAATGTTTTCTTTCCTTTATACACAGTGCTTTCCTGATACTCTTATCTCTGTAAAAGTGAAAAGAAGGCCTAGTTGGGTTTCTTATGGCATTATAATATGTAGCAAAAAGGAACGTCAATTATTATGGCAATATAGACAAAAACCTACCGGAATGAATAAAAATAAATTTAAGAGTTATTCGAAATTGCTTAAAAAAATAATTTATTTAACTCAACGCGCACAAAATATACATAAAATTAAAAAATCAAATAATAAATCTAAGACTACTTGGGAAATCATAAATCAATCAAAACTGAACATACCAAAAAACACTATAGACAAAATTCGATATAATAATGAAACTGTAACTGACCCCAAAATGATTGCAAACATATTTAACAATTACTTTATAGATAAAATTAAACCTATGAATATCTCGGGAACCACAGTCACTAAACATATTTTAGCCAGAAAAGACTCAATGTTCATGGCCCCAAGTCTAGCACACGATATATTAAAAATTATAGCGTCCTTAAAAATACAAACAGTGTAGGATACGATGGCATATGTACTAAAATTGTTAAGTCTGTAGCATATGAAATCTGTAGCGCCATAAGCTATATTATTAATCTAAGTATCAGTGAAGGTATATTTCCCAATGCCCTAAAAAAGTCTATTGTAAAACCACTTTTTAAGAAACAGGATAGGGAGTTAATGGAATGTTATAGGCCAATATCGATAATTCCAATAATTTCAAAAAATTTCGAAAAATATATTTACAGATGACTTAATGCCTATTTTGAAAAAAATCACATACTGTGTGATGAGCAGAAAGGATTTAGGGAGAAAAAATCAATTAACTTGGCCATATACGACTTCTTGCATATTGTCATGACAAACATGGACAAAAATACACCAGTCTGTGCCATTTTCTGTGACATGACACAGGCGTTTGATTATGTTCAACATAATATATTACTAACTAAACTTGACGCATATGGTATACGAGGAAACATATTCAATCTACTACAATCATACCTACAAGACAGAAAACAAGTTACACAAATTAGCAAAATAAATATGAGCTCCAAACGCGAAGAGATTTGTACGTCATGCGAGCGTACCGTCCCTCATGGAGTTCCCCAGGGCAGTGTACTTGGACCACCCTTGTTTACAGTCTATATTAACGACTTCCCTAAATCCATTAAAAATCCCATGACATTGTTTGCGGATGACAGCACGATAACTATACCATGCCATAATAAGAATACATATGAAACGGACATAAAAACACATTAATAGAAGCGTTAACGTAGCTTAATAATAATAATTTAAAAATTAATATAAATAAAACTTTGATTATGCACTTTAGCCAACGATCATTATTGTTCTCTAATCTTGACATCGAATATAATAATAATAAAATACAGACAGCTAACACTACAAAATTTTTAGGCCTAACAATCGACAGAAACCTAAATTGGAAAGCGCATATTGAGGCTCTAGCCAAAAGAATAAGCAGTGGTGCATATGCGTTATATAAATTATCACGCACTCTAAATGTAGAATCGTTATTAACGGCCTACTATGGTTTGATAGAATCCGTCATTAGATATGGGGTTATCTTCTGGGGTAACTTAACCGACAGGGATATCATCTTTAAAAGACAAAAGTAATGCTTGAGATCTATGTTTAATCTCAAAACTACTGATAGCTGTAAAAACTATTTCATTAAACATCATATATTAACATTACCCTCACTTTATATATTAGAAATATTCATGTTCGTAAAAACAAATCCACAGTTGTTTCCTTGTATGGCAGACAAATTCCCTAGAAATAGACGTGATGATAGTAAACTATGTGGACATACATCGAAAACTGCACTTATGCGCAAGAGTGTTTTTTGCATGGCACCAATTGTCTACAACAAATTGCCCAAAAGTTGGAGAGAGCTAACAATACTTAAACTTAAACAAACAATGAAATCTTTTTTGGCACAAAAAGCATATTATAGTATTGCAGAATTTTTAAACGACTCATTGTGATAAAAACATATAACTTAAATATGCCATAATAAATGTTATTTAATTGAATTCCTATTGTAAATCTTCATAATATAATTTTATTATATGTAATTTGTATTATTGGACTAGTCAAATATAAAATGAATAATTGGATAATGTAAATGATTAAATGTATTTGTTTAACTGACATTAATTAATGTATAATTGTAATATTTTAAAATCAATGTATTAATACTATTTTATTTTATTTTTTCCAAGATATTTGCACGCCATGAGAAATGGCAAACATGTCGTGAGCTAATCTTATTTACGACCTTGCATGCATCTATTATTTTAATTTTGTATGTGTACACATGTTTGCGCAAATAAAATTTCTTCTTCTTCTTCTTCTTGTTAAGCGAGATAATAGCCCATACTGGTATTGGTAATTGGACGCTAGTGTCTCATTTTAGGCTGTTTTGATTGTGCAACACATGCATTCAGCATTGACAATGCTGACTTCTGCTCTCTTCTTTTTGGAGCGTCAAATCGACCACCGATCTAACATAAAAAAGACGTACAGACGGACTTCTATCAATGATTAGAAGTCCATCTGTACTAGATTTTTTTATACTCTTTGTTTCAGGCTCGCCTATACATAAGTATTATTGAAATACGCAGCTTTATCAAGCCTACAATTGACTGCCGTGCCCCCAGTAGTGCGTACACCTTGCATATGCTGTCACGAACGGTTAACGTAGATGCCTTATTAACCGCTTACTACGGGCTAACTGAATCTGTTCTCAGATATGGGGTTATCTTTTGGGGTACCTCAACTAATAAAGAAATTGTATTCAAAGCACAAAAGAGAATAATGGTGTGAGAATCGGATATTCCACTTTATCGAAATTAGTCAAAATATGGCATAAAAACCCTTCTGATTCGCCATACTTTCAATCATGTCTATGTGTGTGTAAACGTACTATAACTACTGCGAGTTAGATATTATTTTCGTGAAGTATGGCGAATCAGAAGGGTTTTTATGCCGTATTTTGACTAATTTCGATAAAGTGGAATATCCGATTGTCGCACCATTATTTCTGCGACTTAATATTGTTCCAATTACACTCGAAACAAAATAAAACTGAAAATGTTGACTTCAGCGCCATCTCGCGGGAAAATGACAATGAGCAACCCGTAACATTCACCTTAAGATGTTTCTAAGCAACAAGGCTTACTATTTAGTAACAACGAATTTCTTGCAGAATCATTTATTTTGACATAATCCATAAAATCTTTGTTTTGGACTTTTATTGATATTTATAATTATATATTGATTTAACATTGGTAAATTTGACTTAGGTTTTTCATTTTTTTATATTTGATATAATTTTGACATAATTTTTGCATTGATTTTGACATAAATATTTTTTTTTCCATGGACATTTATAATTATTCAAATATAATATTTTGTAATTAATTCTTTACTATGTACAATATTTGCACGCCATAGTATGTGACAAACATGTCTGAACTTTGTCTAGTTTAATGTTATCCTGCATGCACGTTTTTTATTCTTGTATGTGTACACATGTTTGGGCAAATAAATTTATCTTTATCTTAAACGCACACTATGCAGGCAAGCATATTATAAGTCGGGGGATTATATTGAAGACTAGCTGACCCGCGCGACTTTGCTCTCGTCAACTGGTTACCCTACCTACCTACCTACCCTAGGTAGTGTAGGTGATACTTATTATGCTATTCCGGACAAAGACTAATTAAAAAACAAAATCATGATAATCAGTGCAGTTGTTTGTTCTTGAGTTATAAGTGTTCGAACAAACCCGACTTTGTTTTATATTTTAAGATTTTTGCTATATTGTGAAAGATTCGACCTTTTTCTAGAATGCATTTTAAATTAGCTGACAGCAGTTACTTATTAATAAACGGGGTTCCATTAGCAAACTTGGTACGGAATCCTAAAAATCGATTTCGTTCGAATGGTTCACACGTTCACACGAATCAAAATCGTACGCGAAGGCTTAGTAACAGGGTCCCGTTAGCACCTTTGGTACGGAACCCTATAATTCGCCTTGGCTCGCAAGTCGAAACGCATCATCAGTGCAACGCCATTTATTATTATTATTATTATAACGCCATCTATCGACCAAGTCGTAAACTGACAAAATATTTAGCCGCGAAAGACGTGAAGTAAGAAGCCCATATACAACGATAAGATTAATACTTTATCGTTGCATTGTATTGTATGTTCACTTTTATTTTGCCACGTATTAAAAGTTTCACACATAATAATTTGTTTTGGTGTTATATTCAGGCTTTCATGCATCATTTTATTTTTCTCAATAGATGGCGCTCTGAATAATCAAATACATTAGGAAGTTTCTTATTAAATTTAAAAATTCAACATAATTTAGATTTTGTGGGTCAATTGTTCAATAAATACCGAAAAGGTATAAAAATGTTCACATTTATTTTGACACGTATTAAAAGTTTCACACATAACTCAACAATTTGTTTTGGTGTTATATTCATGCTTTCGTGCATCATTTTATTTTTCTCAATAGTTGGCGCTCAGAATAATCAAATACATAAGGAAGTTTCAGACTAAATTTAAAAATTCAATATGTTTTGATTTTGTGGGTCGATTTTGATGTAATAATCGCTAAATGTTACTCGGGTTATCACTCAATATTTTCAAGTATCTAGATTTGGAACCCAATCTTTAGTTTATGAGTGATGCTCCCTCAAACGCACAGACAAACAGACAAAACTTTCAAAAATTGCATTTTTGTGTTTTATATCTTTTACCTAACTTTTCTATGTAATTTTTATGCGAAAATATTCAATGTGCAGTAAAAGTAAAAATGCTTGGCTGAATGCTGTTCTAGCTCCACAGCCACTTGGGCGCACAAAATAATCTGTTAGCATATGGAAACATTGTTGGACTGGCTGAAGATTGTAAGAAATCAATATTTGCATTATATTGTATAGACTCAATTTATTTAGCATTGTATAATTGCATCCATTTTAACAGCACATGTGTGAGTACTGCGTACCTTAAACTTAAGCTATAGCTATCAGTTTTAGGTTTGTTTTTGACTTGAATGTACCCTGGCGGTTGGGAGTGTCATGTTAACTCAAAAGTCTAGCTGATGGTGGCGTATGCGTTGGAACATTTGGCTCCCTTCAAAATAGTTGAGCCGAATGGTGCTAGCGCATGCGTCATGTTCGTGAACGGGCGCCGTCAGTTGGGACTGGTCATTTCTCAGCTGCCATGGTTTATTTTAATTATTTCTTTGAATTGTTCCTTTATTTCCGGACGCTTTTATCCTGCTCGTCTTTTACATAATTCTCACATGTATTTATAATTTCAACTTGATGTAAACAAAACTTTGTAACAATTTATTATTTTTAAAAGAGTGTCCGTTCCAATTGGGTATTTTTCAGTTAATATTTTTCGATTTCTTTCTTTAGTTCCTTTACAGATGTTTGCCAATATTTTTTAGAAATAAAGATGAAAATTTAAAAAATAAATGTGTTACGATTAAAAAATTGGTTATGTAGGTACTGTAATAATATAAAGAGGAAAGATTTGTATGTTTGTAACGAATAAACTTAAAAGCTTCTGGACCGATTTCAAAAAGTTTATCACCATTAGAATGACACATTATCCCGAAGTAACATAGGCTATAATATTTATTACTAAAAAGCATTAGGTATCCTTAAGAAAGTTGCAGCGCAGATGAAGTCGCGAACGAAGTGCTAGTTGTTTATATTCATATTTTAACACTGTTTATATTAGTTTACGCAAATCTTTAGTCGTGGGTTAATAATTGTTACTTTATTTTCATAAAACATTTGATGATGTTATGTCATAATATCATAATACCTAGAGCTGAAACCTGACCGTCTATTATGTCAGTATTTTTCTCGCTAGACTTGTTGTAAATGTTATTTTCTGATTTATTTCGATATTTCAGCGACGACAAAACTAACACAAAAATACAGAATGTTAGAAGCATCTTTTTACCCGTGGCAAAAATCGAATTAAGGTTTTGTTTTTTTGTTTGAAGTATTTTTACAACAAAAAAGTTAAACAAACAGGGTCAAAATGAACAAAGTACTGAGTGCGTCATTATGACGTCATCACTTGACAAGCTCCAGCATCTGACGAATGCATCAATCCAAAGCCTCACGAAGTGGATTCGATGATCATAACATTTATACATTTATGCTATCAATATCTCCTTATAATCGCGACCGAATTGAGACCAAGCATCACAATGAGGCTCAAATCGACCCGAAGTCGCCCGAACTGTTAGTAATGTAAGCACTAACAGTTCAGGCGACTTCGGATCCAGCCGTAATTATGCAGTTCCAGAAAGTAAGTCGATTTGATAAATGTAACTCGATATACGTAAGCGCAGTTTCAATTTAACTTTCTGGAAATGCCATATGACCCCTCCCTAGCTTGTAATACTATTTTATTCCTCGAAATAGAAAATGCTTGAAAAGCAAAGCTTTTATGTTAAACAGTTCACGAAAGTTCTTGCAAATTATAAAGCACAAAATATTTCATTACTGAATATTTTAATATTCCAAGTTAATGTGAGATTCCTATATATGCTTAGGGCAGTCATTTAACCATCTCCTTTGGCGAACGGGTAGACCACGCCCGGTAGTAGGACAAAAGGATACTTTTATGTATTTAAACAACAGTAGTGGAACATAGCCGGACTTAATGCAACAAGGTATTCTCTACCAGTCAACTTTTTTACCCGAAAATACGTTCTCTGGGAATTGGGATATAGCATACTTGCTGTCTGTCACGTGAGTGAGGTTGCTGACAAAACTCAATATGCATAAATGTGTAATTGCAGGTGTACACGATGTGCCAGCAGTGTTGTTGTCCGACGTGCTGCTATCACCCCAACACGTGCTACACGCCGCCTATCTGTCCGTGCGTGCCCCCCACTAACTGGACTTGCAACTGTCCCGACGCTTGCAGGGACGAGTATCTTGCTTCGGTCAGTATAAACTCTTATTTAGTTGTTGAGCGAACTGATTTCACCCCAACATGTACCACACGCCGCCCATCTGTCCGTGCGTGCCCCCCACCAACTTGACCTGCGACTGTCCCGACGCTTGCAGGGTGTATACTGAGTGAAGTGTATACTGACTGAAGCGAGACACTCATTGTCTCGCTTCAGTCAGTATACACTCTTACGTAGTTGTCCGACGTACTGTAGTGTTCTAGTACTTACCGTCTTTTATTCCATTCGTCTCCCATCTAAAAGTAATATAGGGTCTAGCAAGAGATCATACAGGAGCCCTATCTACAATACTAGTAAAATCCTAAGGAACTATCTTCACGGTGGCTAAATCAGGTGATAGTCAAGAACCCAACAATTACAGACCGGTGTCAATATCCTGCCAGTTTTCAGTAAGGTGTTCGAAAAGTTAATGCTTAACCAGATGTTACTACATTTTAATAAAAAATCCATCTTTCATGAACAACAGTACGGTTTCACCGAAGTCGGAATCACCCTAATAAAGAACATCTTTAACGCCTGGGAGGATTCACAAGACGCCATTGGAATTTTTTGTGACCTCTCGAAAGCGTTCGATTGCGTTAACCATGAAACACTTTTGTTGAAACTCGAGCATTATGGGATTAGGAATACATCTCTTGATTTGATTAGATCATACTTGAAAGACAGACAGGTTAAAGTACAGGTAAACGGTGTGAACTCACAGGGTCTGAAATGACAATGGGCGTTCCACAAGGGTACGTCTCGTAACATATAAAGTTATTTGGTATATTTTCATTTCAATAACGTTCACAAGATATAATAAACGTGAGATATACCTACTGTTGATATAATTTCTTTACATATAACATTCATATAGGGACTTACTCTAAAACTTATTTCATATAATGTTATTGGATATATGTTTATTTAATCAAAAACCGTTAGGTCTATCGTTTAAAAAATGTAATATTGTCTTAAAAAGTCAATAATTATGTTGTGCTACAAAAGTTAGTGTCAGAAACGAATCGCTGCAAAACCGACTCCACGTAGTCTTGTCTGCCCTACCCCTAGAGTGTAATTTAAGCCCGCGTAGACGCGGAGGGGCTAGGCGGCCCGCAGCGTCGGAGCCGTAACAGGAACCATGCCTGCTGCACGTTGCATGCTTGCTTGTATGCTGCATGCATGCTTGCTTGCATGCTGCATGCTCGCTTGCTTGCATGCTACATGCTTGCTTGCAGCACAAGCATGTTTGGCAGGTGATAATTAGTTACTAAAACTAGGTATATCTATTCATTATATTGACATTGAGAAAAAAACACTCATTACCTAAAGCGGAATCAAGCAAATGTGTGACATCAAACGTGTTGGAAGAGACTACTCCTTGGTCCACCCCAAAGAGCACATCTTCTGAAGCTTATGACTCAAATATACTAACAATGGAAACCATGTACGATGAATCAACTGCTATATCCGATAAAACAATGTCAAGAAGTATGGACTATAGTGACTATACAATAATTGATCCTATGCAATACCAAGAGCTCAAAGAATCAATTGAACACCTCCAGATGGAACTTAGAAGTTCACAGAACGAGCTTGATAATGTCATACTAGACAATAATGAGCTTCGCAAACAAAATGAGAAACTCCTTAAAGATAATATTACTTTAAAAGGATTCTTAGGCCAATCCCCTCAAAAAGTTTTTTGCAGCAATAAAGGCACAAAAAGAGCAAATGCGCACTCTTTATTACATTCGGATATGCAAGCATTCTTTACACCACCTAGAAATTTTCCCACAACTACAAATAACACGACAGGTACGAATAAACATCTAAGCGGGAATATCTTGAGTCTTCAAAAAAATATCGCCGACCTAGAGGATCAGTTAAAACAGGCTGGAAATGATATACTGCACCTCAAAGATGAAATTTTAAAACTGCAGAAGCTATTAGAAATGAAAGAGAGGGGTAAAAAATCCAAAGATGAGAAAACTTCTGATAGACTAAAAGAAGAACGCACTGACAGGATATTCATTTTTGGCACACAACAATGTGTTGGACTTTCTTCTGCATTGATGAAATCAAGAGCGGCTACACCGTATGCAAAATATACTGTGACGGCGGAAACAAAACCCCACGCGCTTACTTGTGACATTATTAAGAATTGTCAAAATCTTGCAATGTCAAGTGGCGACAAACTCATCATTTGTGTGGGTGAAAATGATTATGATACAAAAATTTTGTCTACGCAATTACACCAACTTCTCAATCTGTTCAGTAATCATTTTATAATTGTTTTGAGTCCGTTAAAGAATAAGTATATAAATATAAATGATTTGAAACTAACTATACGTAATATTTGCAGCGAATACAAATGTTGCAGATATATTGATTCTGAATACAAATTATACAATGCATGTAAATCTATAAACTATGCTATTGACTGTTACGATTACGAAACAAAGTACTTAAATGTTAAAGAATTAAAGAAAATTATATTGCGTAATCAAACTACCTGTAAAAAATCCGATAATAAACATGTAATGGCTGTGAAGGGTACAATCCCTTATTATTTTACACGTCATCAAACAGAATGCCATGCTACAAGTTGTCCTGATATTGAAAATTCTACTAATAAAAAAAAGGTACTATTCCATACTATTTTAAAGTTAATAATCATAAACCGCTTTTTCGTGAACAACAAAAATTTAACAAGCGCACCTAAAACTTTTAAAATTTTGCACCAAAATATAGCTAGTATTCTTTCAAAAAAGGATATTTTGGAACTAACGTTACTGGAGTTACGAGACATAAATAAAGAATCAGACATAATATGTTTGTCTGAAACCTTTATGCGCTCCGGTAATGAGAAATATTTAAAATTAAATAACTACGCCGTAGCAGCTGCATTTAGCAGAGACACACAGAGAGGGGGGACCTGTATACTCGCTAAACAGGGTATTATTTATAAAGAGCTTTCTCACATTAAAAAGTACTCAACCCCAAAATCATTTGAAGCCTGTGGCGTTGAAGTTCCATTGCACAAATTGCTAATCGTGTGTCTTTATATAACGCCGAAGTCTGATCCTAACATATTTTTAGATAAACTAGATCAATTAATGTGCGAAACAATTAAAAAATATGGGTCAAGTACAAAAATAGTGATTGCCGGTGACTTCAATATAAATACTTTTAAACAAGGAAAAGTCACCAATTACTTAACAGATCTATGTAACAACTATAACTTGCAGATACACGTTAAAGTTCCAACACGTAAAGACTCTTGTATAGACCACATACTAAGTAACATAAAACAATGTTCTATTGAGGTTTTACCCCTTTTCTTATCAGACCACGATACAGCACAACTCTTAGATTTCCCAGTAAAAGAGAAAAGTTTAAAGGCCGAATCATATTTTATTTATAAAAAAGACTATTGTAGAGAAAATATAAGGAAATTCAAAAAATGCCTTGCAGGTTTAACGTGGTCAGAGGTACATCTCGAATCTGATTTAAATGAAGCATTCAATAAATTTCACGAGTTTTTATGTTTGTTGTATAATTTATGCTTCCCATATATTAAGATTAAAATAAACAATTGTAATGCAAATAAACAAAAATGGGTAAGCAAGGGTCTTCGAAACAGTTGCAAAACTAAACGATGTTTACGGTATCTTTATTATAAAAATAAAACCCTAACGTACAAACTTAGATATAAAAAATATTCATCAATACTGAAAAAATGTATCTTTAAATCCAAAATAAATTCAAACATCAATTACATAAATAACAGTCAAAATAAATGCAGAGCAACGTGGACAGTCATTAACCGTGAAATTGGAAATACAAAATATGACAATAATATTTCTGAACTAGAATTAGATAAGAGAATACTGACTAATCCATCTGACATAGCAAACGCTTTTAATAATTACTTTATTGATTCGACTAGCACTGTGACATTTAACAATTTACATGATAATGATGAATCTTATAAAAACATAACCATGCTCAATTCCATGTTTCTTAGCCCTATGACTGAAGACGAGATTAAAAAAGAAATAACAGCTCTAAATAACACTAACTCAGAAGGTTACGATGGAATTAGTACAAGGATAATGAAAACTTGCAGTACAGAACTGATTCCTATACTGACTTATTTGATTAATCTTTCATTTTCATCTGGAACATTTCCTGATGCCCTTAAATTATCAGTTGTTAAACCTCTGTACAAAAAAAACGATAAAAATGATGTCAAAAATTATCGCCCGATAACCCTTATACCTATATTATCTAAATTATTTGAAAAATGTATGCACAAGAGACTTACCGACTACTGTAGCAAGTACAACATCATAACAAAAGAACAGTATGGATTTCAAAAACACAAGTCAATAACTCTAGCATGTTCATAATTTCCTAAATAAAAATTATTTAACGACCGGACTATTCTTCGACCTGTCACAAGCCTTCGACTTTGTGGCACATGGTATTTTGTTGGAAAAATTAGAAAAAAGTGGCATAAGAGGTTTAGCACTGCAGTGGATCGCGTCTTATTTAAGCAACCGAAAACAATACGTTGTTATTAATAAAGTAAATGAAAATTTATTAACCTCGTATTCATCAGACCATAGACTTAATAATTGCGGAGTCCCCCAAGGGAGTGTATTAGGACCCTTATTGTTTCTATTATACATAAACGACTTACCACTATTGACTAATCATAAATGTGTATTATTTGCAGATGATATTTCAATTATTGTGACAACTGACAAAAAATATAAAACTAAATCTGATCATGAAATGGACATTAATAATACTATTGACGACATTTTAAAATGGTTACAGACTAATAAATTAAAAATTAATTTGGATAAATCTAATTATATGCAGTTTAATAAATCAAAACATAGTAAAAACAATTTTAAACTTAATATTGACAGGCTAAAAGAAGCTCAACAAATTAAGTTCTTAGGAGTACTCATAGATCAAGATCTGAATTGGAAAGTACATCTGGATAATTTGTGCAGTAGGATTAATAAGTTTGTTTATGCTCTCAGACAAATAAAGAATGTAACAAACAAAAAAACCGCTATTACAACTTATCACGCCTATATAGAATCCATCTTACGGTACGGACTCATTTTTTGGGGTAATAGCACGGATAGACGCAGAGCATTTATTGCGCAAAAGAAATGCGTCAGAGCAATTTGTGGTATCCGTCCTGACGAGTCATGTAAAGGGTTCTTTAAAAAGCTAGGTATTTTACCACTTCCATCACTTTACATTTATGAAATCTGTAATTATGTTTATAATAATAAGGGATTGTTCAAAAAAGCCTATCAAATGAACTCTCGGAATAGAGATCCATGTAGACTTGTATTGCAAGATACTCCTAAATCAGCCAAGTATGCGAAAAGTTTCCTGGTCATGTGTATACGCATTTATAATAAAATTCCAAAAGAAATAAAATTGATATGTAATATTAAATCTTATAAAAACAAATTATTGAAATGGCTGAAAGAACATATATGGCTGAAAGAACATATGTTTTATGACATTAAAGATTTTTTTAACAATAGAATATAAAATTTTGGACATTTACGTGGATAATTTTGACAACTATTGTATTATTGTATTGAATTCTTGACATTAAACAATAATTAAATTATAATATTTTGCATGCAATTGATACATATTCTGTATAGCTAAACATGTGGACCTAAGATTAATACCTGACTGTAACAACTTTATACCATGTTTAAAGCAAATAAAGACTTATCTATCTTATCTATCTTATCTATCTCATGCAACTTTAATGATATTTGTTAAGCTACCACTTATCAATGTAATTAGACCAGACTAAGTTATAATGGGCATTTATATAATATGCAATTCTGCTTTGTGTATTTAACTAGTCGTTTTAATTAACGTTTATTTTATTAACTGATCATTATATCAAACAATTTTATAGGGTCAGTTGTTATACATATCTTGTATATATTACAGATTTTGTAATTATATCATATATTACTTACCCGTTCCGCAGGGTTCAATATTGGGTCCATTCCTCTTTTTAGTATACATAAACGATTTGCCCCAATTGCTTTAAAATGAACCAAAGATGGTGTTATTTGCTGATGGATGGTGTTATTTGTTGATGACACATCATTGATATTTAAGATAGATCGACGGTCATAAAATCTTGATGATGTCAATTACTCTATTCATCAGGTTCAAGATTGGTTTACGGCAAACAACTTAGTACTAAATAATAAAAAACGATATGTATTAAATTTACTTTACCTAATGTTACAAGTAACGAATGTGACATCATATTGAATGAACAAAAACTGGAATTTATTGGGGACACGATTTTCCTCGGAATCACTATAGACGAGAAATTGCAATGGGGACCTCACATAACATCACTTGCGGCGCGGCTAAGCTCAGCCGCTTATGCTGTTAGGAAGATAAGAAATAGAAACAGCGCTTTTGGTCTATTTTATTTAGTTACTTTCACAGCTAATGCTGTGAAAAATACCATACGACAATTATGTCGTATGGTATTTTGCTTTGGGGTCGGGCTGCTGACATCGAATCCATGTTTATAAAAAAAATGCACTGTCAGAGCCATTTATAATCTTCGTCGCCGCGATTCTCTTAGGGAACTCTTTAAAAAGATTAATATTGTCCCAGTCCCTTGTCAATTCATTTATCAAAATATTATGTATGTAAGGAAAAATCAACATCTCTTTAGCAAAATTTGTGATAGATACTTATTATATAAGTATTTCTAGCATTAAAATTATGTGATTTTAATACTAGAAATAGAAATAAACTAGATCAACCATTTTTAGATCATCCAATATACGAACATCTTTCATACCCACCTACTGTATTAAATGTTACAACAAAATTTATTCAGACATATTAGAAATAAATGAAAGAAAATTTAAAACGTATGTAAAAACACACACTTTTCAAACAAGAATATTACAAATTAGATGGTTATATTCAAGATAAGAATGCTTGGAAACATGCTGGTCATGCTCCATAGGACAATCTAGAGTGTAGTATACATAGTCAAACTAGTTGATATGTATGTGTTTATATATTTACTACATATAAAGGTGTATTTAATGTTTTTTATTCTAGCTAAATCTGGTTTGACTGGAAGCCGACCCCAATATAGTTGGGAAAAGGCTAGGCAGATGATGATTTACTGATTTTTATATTGAATTTAACTCACACACTGATCCATAGTTGTTAATAATATAAATCAATAGTTGCAAAATTTGTGCGTATGTGAGTACTATATATTTATGTCCCCTTACTAGCAGGGGGTAAGTAATATGTGATAAAATTACAAAATCACTAATATTTACAAGAAACAACAACTGACCATATAATTTTATTTGATACTAGCTGACCCACGCGGCTTCGCTCCCGTCAACTGGCTCCCTACCTACCCTACCTACCCTACCTACCCTACCTACCCTACCTACCCTACCTACCCTACCTACCCTACCTACCCTACCTACCCTACCTACCCTACCTACCCTACCTACCCTACCTACCCTACCTACCCTACCTACCCTACCTACCCTACCTACCCTACCTACCCTACCTACCCTACCTACCCTACCTACCCTACCTACCCTACCTACCCTACCTACCCTACCTACCCTACCTACCCTACCTACCCTACCTACCCTACCTACCCTACCTACCCTACCTACCCTACCTACCCTACCTACCCTACCTACCCTACCTACCCTACCTACCCTACCTACCCTACCTACCCTACCTACCCTACCTACCCTACCTACCCTACCTACCCTACCTACCCTACCTACCCTACCTACCCTACCTACCCTACCTACCCTACCTACCCTACCTACCCTACCTACCCTACCTACCCTACCTACCCTACCTACCCTACCTACCCTACCTACCCTACCTACCCTACCTACCCTACCTACCCTACCTACCCTACCTACCCTACCTACCCTACCTACCCTACCTACCCTACCTACCCTACCTACCCTACCTACCCTACCTACCCTACCTACCCTACCTACCCTACCTACCCTACCTACCCTACCTACCCTACCTACCCTACCTACCCTACCTACCCTACCTACCCTACCTACCCTACCTACCCTACCTACCCTACCTACCCTACCTACCCTACCTACCCTACCTACCCTACCTACCCTACCTACCCTACCTACCCTACCTACCCTACCTACCCTACCTACCCTACCTACCCTACCTACCCTACCTACCCTACCTACCCTACCTACCCTACCTACCCTACCTACCCTACCTACCCTACCTACCCTACCTACCCTACCTACCCTACCTACCCTACCTACCCTACCTACCCTACCTACTTTTTTTGTTTTTAAACCTTCCCTGTATTCTGGCGAAACTAACAAAAAAAGAATTATTCAAATCGGCCCCGCCGTTCTCGAGTTTTAGCGAGACTAACGAACAGCAATTGATTTTTATATATATAGATAATGATCAATTGATATTATAAACGATTTATATAGTTTTAAAATATCTACAAGCATAACATACAGTGAATATAAAATCGTTAGAAAAATGCCTAGTTAAAAACACAAAGCAGACTTGCATATTATATGCAAATTATAATTTAGTCTGAAATAATTGTATTGATAAGTGGTAGCTTAGCAACAAAATCTTTAACGTTGCATGAGTAGATATACCTAGTTTTAGTAACTGATTATCATCTGCTAAGCATGCATGTGCTGCAAGCAAGCATGCAGCATGTAAGCAAGCATGCAACATGCAAGCAAGCATTCAGCATGCGAGCAAGCAAACATGGAACAAGCATGGTTTCTGTCACGGCTCCGACGCTGCGGGGCTCCGGCAGCTCCACGCGAGCTTATCGTTACAGATGGTTTAATCGTTCACCACCTGCTCTTCAGCTCGCGAGCCGTCTCGCCCCTCCGTGCCTACGCAGGCCTTAATCACACGCTAGGGGTAGGGCAAACAAGACTACGTGGAGTCGGTTTTGCAGGGATTCGTTTCTGTCACTAACTTTTGTAGCACGACATAATTATTAATTTTTAAGACAATATTATAGATTTTATACGATATACCTAATGATTTTCGATTAAATAAACATATATCCAATAACGTTATACGAAATAAGTTTTAGAGTAAGTATGAAATAATGCTATATGTAAAGAAATTATATCAACAGTTGGTAAATCTCACGTTTATTATATCTTGTGAACGTTATTGAAAAGAAAATATACCAAATAACTTTATATGAAATGAGACGCACCCTGTTGAAGTGTACAAGCAATCATTAATGGTAAAATAAAATGTCAAGCAAACTTATTAATTTTACTTCTGCTGGCATTCCTTATTGTACTTATTAGTAGTATGTAAGTTTTATTTTGGGAGCATCGTCCTCACATATAATCATTTGATTAAGTATGCAAATATTGTAAAGCTTATTTTTGAATCTCCATAAGAATCTACCTTTTGCAAACGGACGACTAGATTCACTATACTTAATTTTTTATTTTCATTTAACGTTTAAAAGTACCTTTAATGGTCTAGTTGCAATAAATCATTTGACTTTGTCTTTGACATGGGCAAGAAAATCGCGACGTTAGTCCCAGCCTTGCAAAATAAAATAAAAACGAAAATAGTACGCCGTGCCTTTCGCCGCAATTCGCTGTATCATCGTTGATTTGTTTCCACAGATATGCCGTGAGATGACCTGCAGATGCGGCAGCACCGAGCTGTGTTGGCGCCCCCGTCAGACCGACTATGACGCCGCGCGCGCCGCCAACATCAAGCACCAGCTCCCCCCCTACATCCCCTCGTGCAACGCCCAGATCCCCAGGAGCATCCAAATAACGATGGATCTCCTGGATAAAGCCAGAAACACCCCCTGCAAAAAATAAATCTTAAGGATCCTCGGGAACTACGATATTAGATAGATCACCCTGGGTTTTTTAACTATTACACCATGTTTAAAGTCATGAAATCACTTAACAATATGACCATCAAGATAGTGTTTCTTGGCTATGTATGTATATTATCCGCATGCTTAGATTCTGCTATAGTCTAGTGCAGCAGCCAATTATTGTGTCGCCTGTTTACGCGCCCGTTTACGCGCCCGTTTACACCACTGGCGCTGGTTTGATTGCGTCTTGCAGTTCCGGCAGCGGGGGTACTGCCACGAAAATTACCAACATTACATTCTTCCACAAAATTGTATGTATTTCTTGTTCAATTAGAAGTGTAGTTTAGGTTTTTGTTTACAGTATTAGTAGTCAACAGTTATCACAAGCAAATCATTGTCGGTATATGAAACGGCGTCAAGAAGTTAAACCTGAGTCTAAGTCTGAGTCTGAGATAAGGCCTGAGACTTAAAATTAGCTGTGTACCTATTTGTTGTTTTTTTTTTTTGTAGTGACGATACTACAAAAATATATTCTTTCTTATACTTTCTATATTGAGGTCATTATGATGATTTTATAAATTATGATTTGCAAAATAAAAAATGTATAATTCTTTTGGTTACTTCATTTACTTCCAACATAAGTTTCACAAAACAATATTTTCTAAATGATTGTTGTTTGTGCGTAAATATTTGTACCTCTACATATGCAAGACATGTTTTATTCTTCCACGCCAGTTGTCCAGTTTTCCCTTCAGATTATCCAAAAAATTTGCGCAATTACCTTCTTCAATCTGTAAATATAAAACACATTTGAACACGACTTCGTACGCGTATATCCCGTTTTTCCCGCTCCCGCAAGCATTTCGAAATTTCCTTTCGTAGTGATCCCATACTGAATGTAGGGAAGCTTCATGCCGCTTCCGGCCCTGGTGCCGGCGCCGAACGCGTGAGAGAGGGAAACCTCAAGAATTTTATATATATTACTGATTAATTTTTCTGTTACTGAGTGACTGACCGCGCGGGATCGGGAAATACGTGATATGGGCGCACGAAGTCGTGGGCAAACGCTAGTGATGCCATAGTTAGAAAAAGAGCAGCTTCGTTGGTGCGCAGAATGAGAGACAGCCCTAACGGCTACCTGAGTGTCACTGCTGAACATATTGAGAGTCCTATCTGGAGGTAGGTACTGGAATTGCCTACATGGAGGATACTTATTATAGTTTGTTTTTTGAGTGTCTGTATTAATAACATAGTTCTTAAGTTTCAGAGTATTACTAACAATATCTATGGACAACCTTGTCTCAAAAATTATAAATAAAAAATATGTACGTATTATGCCCAACTTTCCATATTCTCAGAAAGCCTGTTCGTCACCCACTGCAGTTTACAATGAGCAGTGAAAAGTAACAAAGCTGTCAATGGAGATTATTTTAAATAGGTTACAAAGGAATTTAAAATATTATGTTGTCAAAAAATTGAAATTTGAGAGAATTGATAGTAAATAGTCCAGTAAAATTAGCGTTTCACCTCAGAATGAGAGATTAAAAGATAAAAACTCGTTCACATCTTCATTTCATCGTTCTAAATGTTGTGTTATACAAAAGTCTCATTCAAAGTATTTTTATTTTTTATATAATTTAAAATATTCTACTCCGAAGTTATTTAAAAAAATAGATTAAAAATTGACCACTCTCCCTTAAAAAAAACATTAATTGTTCTTCATCTAAAGATTACAGGAAAACCCAAAAAGTATGATTTTAAAGTAACATGTTAAAAATATTATTCGTTCTGAACCCTTTGCACGCGAGTCCCACTCGAACTTGGCCGGTTTTTTATGCTTTTTGACTGGACTATAAGAGGGTTTTGTTCAGTAAGAGGAAGGGAAGCTCAAACTAGGTAGGTACATGTCTCAGAAAGGCAACTGCTTTTTTTCAGTTTCAGAAATTGCCTTCTTTGGTAGGCAAGTATGTATAGGTCAACCAAGTATTGCTTTAACAGTTTTCAAGTAAACTCCCTGTTAATTGAAACTTCACAATTAAATTGATCTTAAAGAAAATAATCGATATTAACCAAAATAATAACGTTGTATTACATTTTACTGACAACATTCTCATAAATTCTGTATTTGCATCTTCCCTATTATACCGAATTAAACATTTACTTGTAATCTATATAATATAATTATACAACGTGTAACAGAATAAACGCAATACCTCTTAAGGGCTCATTGTACGCATCATTATACACAATTTTTATTTATTTAGGGGTCTTTTCTATTGCATTTATTCTGTTACAGGTTGTATAATACACTAGCTGACCCGCGCAACTTCGTCTGCGTCACATTTTTGCTCCGCTCCTATTTGTCGTTGCGTGATGTTGTATAGCCTCCCGCGAAAATTGAGCTATCCGTGTTGGATAGACCATTTATCCCGGGAAGCGGAGCATTAATGCAGACGAAGATGCACGCGTCAGCTAGAACAAAATAAAGTTTAATTACTTTAATGCCTATTTTAGTCTCTTTTCGTGGAATCACAACTCGGTCTGTTCTCATTCTCATTTCACAATCGCTTAATAATTTTGTATTAATATCCAAGCATCTCTGAAAAAAGAAAATACGTTTATATTATAATTCGACCGGCACAGCTGTACCGTGCCTTAGGAAGGGGCGGAAAGGGTGGTGACAGGAAAGAACATGGGTTCACATGAGTTCGATAATGTCGGAAAGATCTTATGATATCAGTTTGGTATTTTTATATCGCCTGATTGGGCGGGCTACAATTCAGGCTGGAAAGTGATTCCTTTTCAGCCTAACTGACTTGTTCTATCGTATCGTATCTTGTTGACTTGTTGTATCGAAGATTCCTGCCGGTCGATTCTGTAAGCATTTTTTTTTTGGGACAAGTCCGCCATGCATTTCCAACCACTGCAACTCCTGAAAGCCACAATCAACAGTGGCGACCACCAGAAAAACGCCGAGCCAATGAAACCCGACGAGTCCCGGAGAAACGATTCAACTGTCTTGGATCCTGCAACGAAATTAATCAGAAAAGTACAGCGCAGGAGTAGTAAAAAAAATCCACTTCCCTCCTTACCAAGCAGGAGATAGAATAGAACTAGGCCAATAGGCACCAAGGGACATATAACGACTGGGTTAAGCCCAGTTGCCGAGCACCATGGATTTCTTACCACTAAAACTAATGCGTCCTAAGTTGTGAGCTACTTTTGATTCCAGTAATAGGTATCGACAAAATCGCTTGAACGCACGGAAATTTGTTCTGGATTCTACAAGGTCCGTATAGTAAACTAACCCAGAGTTAACCTGAATAGGCACTATCTAACATAATATTGCGTTCAGTTTGCCAAAGAACTCTCCAATAAGATGTGATGTGCGGATTGTTCGTATTCATTGTCAGCAGCAGCTGTAGAACATTCACATAAAGGCGAGGCCACAACTTTAAAGGAAAATAATTTACTCTTAAAGTTGCCATGACCTGTGAGAAATTGGGCAACACAGTGATCTACCTCCAGCCATGTCCTGCCAAGCCGCTCACGTTAAGATGGAAAAAACTGGTGGAGGTGACGACCTTTAATGGAATTTTCCCACCTACATTGCTTCTTCTTCTTTTTCTCGTTTATATAAATGATTTGTGCAATTTGAACCTACAACATGGCAAAATTATTTTATATGCTGACGACAAGGAACGTTAAATGCTGACAAGACAAAATATATTTCTCATCCTCATCTGTTTGCTCATAAATGTGCACCCCACACAATCAGTACAATATGTGACTGTCCTTTTATCCGCCAAACATCCAACATTAAATATCTCGGAGTAGATATAGATGATACTCTCTCTTTTAGACCACACACTGAGAGTCTGGTTTAAAGAGTGCGCAAATTAATCTATGTCATTAAAAAACTGCGAGCTATTGCGGACCCAAAAGTAATTACACAAGTTTATTTGGCCCTAGGGCAATCTGTAATCCAGTACTGTATCGCTTCATGGAGTGGAGCAGCCAAAACTCACTTACTCCCTCTTGAAAGAGCTCAGAGAGCCATTTTAAAAGTAGCCAATTTCCATCCCTTTCTCTATCCCACAGATCTTCAGTACAAATCCTGCAACGTACTGACTGTTCCCCAGCTTTTCATTATGCAACTGGTATTATTACAGCACACCATGCTCACTTACAACACCGAAAAAACTAATAAGAGACGGAATTATATTGTCTGCGAGACTACTTCATTTTCAAAATATGCTTTTGTAAAAAGATTTTTTAATTTTTTAGGTCCATTTCTATACAATAGACTAAATAAGGAACTAAGTATCTATAAGTTAAATTACAATAGCTGTAAAAAGACAATTATGCAATATTTATTAAGCATCTCGTACGTAGAGACAGAAGACCTTCTTTTTGTGTGTAAATAAAATGTGATGTGTCCCTTAATTTTAAGTTTTTAATTTAGGTTATTGATAAATTGTTATTTTATTATTGATGTTTACATAAGCACTATTTAGCCTGAAACACAGGTTTCAACCTAGTTCAGGCAAATCAGCAACAGCAAATTTTGAACAAGTGTTTGGAGTTATTTTTCGGTCTTAATGAGTAATGGATCCTAAAAATAAAATGGTTCAGTTAAATTTATTGCAGTGGGACCTAAAATTAAAGCTTTGAAAATTTCTTAGTAACAAAAAAAGTCCATATATGCATTATATCCGAGACATGGCTTGAACCAGACAGTCGTTTGAAAATAGGTAGTTACTCTATCCATAGACAAGACCGGGATGATTCATATGGTGGAATCGCGATTGTTGTACATAGCTCCATTAAAGCACAGATTACCAATTTTAGCTTACGTAATCGAAGCATTCAAGTACTTCACATTAAAATATTTAACTGTAGCTTTTTAGAAAATATCATAGCCGTATATTGCCCACCTAATATTCACACTGCAGATGAGGATTGGAAAATGTTATTTTCTAGTTGGCCAAATAAAACTTTTATAGGGGGAGATTTCAACGGGCATCAACAGCACAAACTGGTCACACAAAAGCGATCACAGGGATTTACAAATCCACGATGCAGCGGATGAGTGGCGTTATGTTTCCCTCAATACAGGAGACCATACCAGACTTAAATTAGTATTAAATCAGTTACATAAAAGCTCGCCTGACGTCACAATTGCAACATCAGACATTGCATTACGGTTTAAGTGGGGTGTTTTAAATGAAAATTTAGGTAGTGATCACTTAATGGATCAGTTAGTCGGCGGCACGCTGCGATCCCAACGCGCCTCACGGAGATGTGAGCACGGAAGACGGGGCCACTAGGGCCAGTGCCTGCTGGGGCTGCGGACTTCGTTCGAAAGAGGTACCGTACCCTGGAACGCAAAGGGCACTAGGAGGAACACGGATGGGTTTTAGTCAGTAAGAGTGTGACACTCCCTCCTGCTGTACCCAGAGCGGGAGGAGTCATTTGATGATATCCCATCCTAAAAAAAAAGACCCATATGTTAATTTAAAATTCCATTGTGGTCTCCACTCAAGGTGAACTTATGGTGATCGATTGAGGGACCACCTTCCGCATGCTAGTTCTTTTTATTCTTTGAACAGGAAGGGTTGATATTGAGTAAATTAGTTTTAGAAATCTTTTACTAAGAGTAGTCATTAAAAGCAGTTGTAAATTTTAACTAGGTTTTGAGATGCGACTACAGAACAGTCGAGACCGACAAGCATCCGTTGCTTGTCGGTCACGACTGAGGGACCACCTTTAACTGATTGTAACTTTTGAGAAATTAAAGGCTGAATATGCAATTGTTTGAGAACTTTTACTAAAGGTCGACTCATTCAAAAACTCAACATTCAAATTGGTCCCTCAATGGGAACGAGGTGACGGCCTTTGATGGAATTTTCTCACCTACATTGTCATTCGGATAAAAGTTCCTCCCAGACATCAGTCTGGGGTTTTACTAATCTAGTGATCTTAGCACGGTCGCCTTGCGGTAAAAACTCTGGGTCCGTAATCTTTCTAGCATCGTAGTAAATTACAGCACGCCGCTGCACCTCTAGATCGACCGGGAGAACACTCGCCAGCAGTAAGGCTTTAGTACTAACCGTCCTATACGCCTTGCATAAGAATATCAAAGCCGAACGCTGGCTTTAAAGCAATAATTTACGTCGTACCGCCCCTACGGTGGCCCTATCGGCCCAGACTGGTGCCCCTATCGGCCCAGACTAGTGCCCCTATCGGCCCAGACTGGTGCCCCTATCGGCCCAGACTGGTGCCCCTATCGGCCCAGACAGGTGCCCCGTAGCACATACAACCCAAGTAAGTAGTAAGCTTGTCTGGCTTGTCTGAAAGCATGTCTGGCTTGGGTGAAGTGATCACAAAGTAAGCTGTCATTCCGTCTTGATTACTTGGATTGACAGTTCACTTCACCCAAGCCTTCACGTCGACATGTTTACAGAATCGATCGGCTGTTTTGCAGCGTATCGTGGTATTACGCTGGTTGTAATTGAGGTTAATCCCTTTTAGTTTGAAAAGAAAGATATAAATGATATACTATACCTTGGACATATTTATATTAATGCCTCCTGATTTACTCGGTTTGATGTTTTCATTAAAAGTTTTCGCAGATTTCTGAAATGAAAAAAGCACTCGCGAGCAAAAACCGGAATCACTAATTGCGTGTTGCTCAAAACAGTCCCTACTAATGTTATAAATGTGAATGTAAGCTTGTTTGTTACGCTTTTATGCGAAAACTCCTTAACCGATTATCATGAACCTTTGTACGCATGTTCTGGGAGGTTTTAGAAGTTACATAAGATACTATTAATTAAAAAAAAAAACGAAAAATACCGCCCAACGAAGTGGGCATGGGTCAACAAGTTTTATATCATTTCTATGCAATAACCTATAGATTGTGGCATATCATTGCAAAGGTAATTTTGTGAGCTATCAACTTCTCTCATTAGGTATCATAACCAAAGATTATTCCCCTTATGTCATGGAACGTAAAAACAAGACATCGATTTTAATAAAAAACACCATATTGTTTGGTAGTCCAGGGTAAATATTTGGGTGTTTGGCTAGATAAGACATTGCGCTGGGGTAAGCAGATTAATGAGACCGTAGTAAAGGTTCAGAAACTTATTAATGTTCTTAAAATTCTTACTGGTTCTTCCTGGGGTGTACATCAGATTCACTTGCGTAAGCTATAATTTAATATTGCTTTCATTAGAAGTCGACTGGATTATGGCTGTTTCCTGTATGACAGTAGTGCAGATTCAAATATTTACAAGTTATTTAAGGTGCAAAATCAAGCTTTAAGGATAGTAATACGGCGGGAGGATACGCCCGGGTGTCAACACTGCGAGGATCGCCCGGAGGACACGGTGGAGCATACGGTTGAGGTCTGCCCTGCTTGGGCAGAGCACCGCCATGTCCTCGCCGAGGCGATCGGCGGCGGCGATCTCTCGCGTCCGGCCCTGGTTCAAGCTATGGTCCGAAGCGAGGAGACATGGGAAGCGGTCACCTCCTTCTGCGAAGCAGTAATGCTAGCAAAGGAGGAAGCCGAACGTGTGAGAGAAAGGGAAACCTCACGCCCCAGCCGCCGCAACAGAAGAAGACGCCCCGGGCGTCGGGAGTCGCAGGGCGATTTTCGGCCACCGTAAGCGCGAGCCTGCGGACGGCGAGCATTGGGTGGCTCGCCGTCTGATCAGAGCCAGGCCCGGGTGGTCAGCGCGCTGTGTTTCACGCGTGCCTCAAAGAGCTGTCAGCAAAAAAGACGGGGCCCGCTAGGGCCAGTGCCTGCTGAGGCAGCGGACTTCGTTCGAAAGAGGCACCGTACCCTGGAACGCAAAGGGCACTGGGAGAAACGCGGTTGGGTTTTAGTCAGTAAGAGTCTGACACTCCCTTCTGCTTCACCCAAAGCGGGAGGAGTCATTTGATGATTTCCCATCCTTAAAAAAAAAAAAAAGCACTCCGATTCATGTTATGGAATCCGAGCTCTGTGTTTCTCCACTGCATTTAAGAAGAAGTTGATTAGCCGTCAAGTATTGTTAGAAGTTGCGGTCATGGTCAGATAATATAACATGCTGAGCTGTTTTAAGAACTTAGCGCTCTTAGACACACCAGTTATTGGTCATAGAAGAAGATCCCGTTACTTGTTAGCGTTTTCGAAGAAGTTAAAGAAGAGAACGTGAACTCCATTTCCATCCTGGAAATGTTTACTTTGGACACATGGATAACTAACTGTAATACTCAAAATACAATTGCAGTTAATCTAGATTCGATTAAAAAACCTAAAAAAGCTTATGAGCATAATCTACTAAAACGAGAATTGTTGAAAGAACTGAGGGAAAAATATCACGATTATTTTATCATTTATACTGATGGGTCTAAGCGTTAGTGGGAATGGCGCTGCTTATGATGATCCTTTGAAACCGGAAAATAGTGGTAATAACTTTTGAAAAAAAATTAATTCTATGTCGGTCATGTCTCTGGAACTCTTCGCAATCTCAGAAGCACTTGTTTATATTCAAAATATTGAAAAAAGAAAAGCAGTAATTTGTGTAGACAGCAAAAGCGCATTGCAACATACATCTCGATGCGCCTCTGGTTGCAGAGGTGCACCGATAGCTTATGGTATTCTGTCTAAGATACAAAATTTTACCAACAGCGCGTTAAGCCGTTGGTCCCGGCTGGCATTTGTAGATCTTTGGCAGTCGTTACGGATAGTCAGAAGCCAGTTAATCTGACTCCATTCTTGCCATGAAGTACCGTGTTAGCCAGTTACTGGGTTGTGGAGGTCTGGTAGGCAGCCGCTTCGCGTAAAATACTGGTATTCAGCTGGAAGCCGACCCCAATATAGTTGGGAAAAGGCTAGGTAGATGATGATGATGATAATGATTACCTAAATATAAAAAAAAAATTATAAACTTTGGAAAGAATATTTTGATGGTATACTGGTATACATATTTTAAATCATGTTCTGTTGTAAAACAGAACATGATTTAAAAGAGTGTCCGTGGAGTTTCTTGCACGTTCTTCTCCATAGAGATCTACGCTTTGGAACGTGCAAATAGCTTCCATGTTTTTGACTGACCGACCTTGACGTTTCAAAAGTGCCTGTGAATGGTTTATTTGAAATAAAATGCTTTGAATTTGAATTTGACATAGATCTATGGTATCGGAGCCTCCTCATGTACCCTGGTTTTGAGTTTCTTACCGGAAATTATTGGGCGTCTCAACAAAATGAAGCTACTCACGAGAAATTAGCTTGATAGTAATCAAGTGCAAAAATGTACCAAGGATCCTGGTACATTTTTGCCTATATATCTCGTTTGTTTTTCGAATAATTTTGATTCCGATTTCAATGTTAGTATTTAGTGATTATTTTTAGATAAACTGTTTAGATAATAAATATTTTTTTCCATGCATATTTCCTATTCCATTTAAGCAAAAATGAAGCTGATATTAGTAGCTGGTCGGGGAAGGGGGCTAACCGCAGAAAGATACATCAACTAGGTAAATTCTGCTGGGCCATGTGCTAGGGAAGCACACTGCCACACCGCGCTGCAATGCACCGGACCTGGAAGAAATTGGAATTTACACACTAGACTGGCCAGTCCCCAGTCCCGACTTGAATCTGATTGAACATATGCGGGACGAGCTGAAAACGCAGCTAGGAAGATGTCCAGCTCCGCCAAAGACCTAAAAACTGCTTTAGTCGAAGCGTGGCAGGATCCCACAGGATTCCATCAGGAAACTCATTCGGTCAATGAAAATCCGTTTACAGGCAGTCATTAGTGCCAGGGGGAGTGGTAACACAAAACATTGAGGGTTAAATTGTAAAGTAAAATGTTATCTTTTCATATTATTTCCTATTCATTTAGACTTCCACAACTACGACCTATTGCAATATTTACTAAACGAACGTAGATAATAAAATAAATTTTAAATAATTTGAAAGCTAAAAAAAATATCATTCAAATAATATACCACAATCCATAGGTCAACGCAAAGAAATTGTAAAAAATTGTTTTGAGCAACGCGCCATGAAGTGATTCCAATTTTTTGCTCGCGAGTGTAGTGTTCCATTAACTCTTGAAGATTTAGTAGAATCACAACATTCAATATTGTATTGAGTTAATTATGTTTTTAGCAACAACAGGGCAAAAATACGAGTAGTTCTGACACTTTTCCATTTTGTATAAGAGAAATAACCTTGAAAAGCAGACGTCTCGAGTGCGCGTCTACTTTTCAAGGTTATCAAGTTCGTCCCAAGTCCTAACACTTTTCGACTTCCAAAGGCTACTCTTGTCGTTAGGCAACCTTGGGCAGTTGACTACCTTGGCTAATTCCGGATGGCTCCCGTAAGGTAAAGTTTTTCTAAAGCAAAGGCCCCACCGAAGCCCTGCGATCCAACATCCACAGAACACTGCGAGTGTTCAAATTCTAAAAACCAACGTACAAGTTTTCAGTCTTTTGAAAGTTTAAATAAATGGAACAATCAGACAATGGAAGAGGCTTATAGTAAACCTGTAGCTGCACTTTGTCCAAATATGTCGCATTGTCCAGGTGATTTCTTTTTTCTTTAGCTGTTTAGTGCTAGTGATCTGTAAACGTATCAATCGCTATTCCTACCGATAGTGAAAGAAACCTATACTTATTTTAGGATTCCGTAGCCAAAGGGTATCCAACGAAACCCTATTACTAAGCCTCCGCTGTCCGTCCGTCCGTAAGTCCGTCCGTCCGTCTGTCTGTCAGGTGGCTGTATCTCAGAACCTTAATAGGTATTGCCGCGATAACAACAAATAATAAAATCATGTTTGTGGAATGTAAATGTACGAACCCTCTTGACTGGTTTTTTATTTTAATAGTAGATACTTTCTGTTCTGTAAAAAAACCCCCCCCCCCCCCCCCCCCCCCCCCCCCCCCCGATAGGCACGCGTTTGACCACTATCTCACCTGATGGTAAGCGAGGATATGGTCGAAGATGGAGCACGCTTGCCTAGAAATAACCTATTCACTCTTGATTTAAAGACTCCCAGGGTTGTAGCTATCAGGAAACACAGACTCCGGCAGGGAATTCACTCCTTAGCTGTACGCACTATGAATGTGTTCCCAAAACGTTTTGTGCGTATGGGTGGGATGTCCACCATATACCGGTGGCGCATCGCCGTTCGTCTTGTGGTCCGATGATGGAACGGGCTTGGCGGAATTAAATTATGCAATTCCGTCGCACATTCCCCAAAATGCAACCGGTAAAAGACCGACAGGCTAGCAACTCGTCGTCGATGTTCAAGACTTTGGAGCTTCGACGCGACGAGCCTCTCATTGCCGATGATCCTCTTGGCTCGTTTCTCAATTGACTCAAGGGCATCAAGCTGGTATCTGGCAGACCCATCCCAAAGATGAGAGCAGTATTCCATACACGATCGAACTTGCGCTTGATAGAGTTTGAGCAGCTGTTCCGGCGTGAAGTACCGTCTCACCTTAGCCAGAATCCCCAACTTCTTTGCAGCCACTTGAGCTTTTGCCTCTATGTAAGGGCCAAAATTGAGAGTAGATGTTAATGTAACCCCAAGAAGCTCAAGATGGTCGGTTATCGGCACGGTTTCACCGCGGAAAGATGGAGCTGGGCGGAATTGGCTCCTTTTGGCGGAAAATAGACACGCTTGGGTCTTAGCAGCATTGAACTTGACCAGATTGGCATCGCCCCAATCAGAGACAGCCTGTAGGGACACGTTCAAGCGCTCAACCATTGCCTCCCGGAGAGACCGAATCTGCGACCCACCAGCTCGTGCGTCGGACACGTATCTTTCAGCAACAGTGCTGTCGTCTGCATACCCAAAGGTACCGGGTTTAAGACCCGAAATAGAGCAGCTGTTTAAAAAATATTTAAATAATAACCAGCCAAGTGCGAGAAAGACTTGCACATGCTTGGTTGCAAATAAAATTTACAATTTATGGGGCCGCTGACAGACAGGTGGATGGACAGCGGTCGCTTAATAGAGTTTCGTTGGTTATCATTTGGGTACAGGAACCGATAATGATGAAAAAAATGGCTAAAACATAAGTTACGTAAACATGTGGTACTTACTAGCTTCTGCCAGCGGCTTCGCCCGCGGTGTCCGTTTCGACTGCTCGGACACAATTTCGTACAAGAAAAACGACGACGTCAACATTACGAAGGAATTCGTAAAACACTAACAGTGAAAGACGCAAATTCGTAGAACCAATATTCAGAAAGTTATAAAGGTTTAACCATGGCCGCGCGGTCGAAACGTGGAGAACCGCGCGGCCACGCAGTTCTCTTAAATTAGAGCTTCGTAGAGGTCCCATTCTTTTTGCTAAAAACTGATATGATTTCGAAGAAAATGTAGATAGTATGAATAAAGCCCTAATATTTGGAGTTTATGACCTACAAAACTTATATAGCATATAGATACAAGTACATATACAAGTTAGAAGAAGGGTGACCAAAATGTATGGTTCGTCAATCAGACATTTCCAAGCGTCATTTTTTATATCACTCTAGGTACCTATTATCATAATGGGGAAATAAGTAGGTAAGGTTAATTGGATGGAGATGTACTTATACGAAAATATTACCATCGTATTCGTACTACCTATTAATGCTAATTTTAACATTTTGCTAAAGAAAGCACTCATTTAATCATACACTCGTTCATATTTCTGTGAATTAGGTATTTCCCTTTGTTTTTTCAGTAATATATTCATTAAACGAACTGAAATGAATTAAATGTCTATAATTTGCAATATTTTTGAGCGAGTTGCATCAGTCAGTTGTCGATATTATGGAGGACAGAATTCCAATATTGATCGAGGATTTTATTTCCTTTATTGAAGGTCGACCGATAATAATATGTGATAATACATTGGACCGATGACGCGCACTGGCATTTTCATTTTATTTTATTGTAACGTGAAAAAACCGAATCGAATGATCGCCGTGTGAACGATTGCACCGTATACATATTGTGAAAAAATCGAACGATCGCCGTGTGAACCTGGGCTTTGTAAAAAGAATCAATATTTGTACACCTAAATCTACCTTTAACGTAAACAATGCTATAATATATTAATACAACGTAATACGTCCGTGATATGTGATTAAGTATGTTAATCACATATCACGGACCCGTATAAGTCCTTCTGGTCATTGTCAATGAAGGAAACATACCAAATATAAGAATTCAAAAAGTTTATCAGATTTCAAATTCGATTCCATCTCACACTATGCGCAATTAGGTTTAAGAAGACGTCGTCGTGTCAACTTACATTACTTTTTAAAATTGTAAAGTGTCGGTTATTGCAAAAAAACCAAGTGCGTATCGGGCCACGCGCAGTGTAGGGTTCCGTAGTTGCACGTCACAATTTTAACGTTTTATGGGTTGTTCGACTATTACTCGTTAACTTGTAAAGCTTACCTACTTATCTGAAAGTTTTCCTTCTTGAAACCTGGCTCGAATGACGTTTGTGCAAAGGTAGAGTGTGCAAAAATATATTTCGTTTCCATTTCATATTCTTTTACAAAAATTAAAACTGCTATTGTTGTTGTTGATTAATTTATAGGTTTTAATTTTATGTTTTGTTAGCACTTAATTTCGTGATGCAGTCTAGCCAACAAATGCTTTTTGTTCAACCTTTTTCAGCAGTCTCGGAAAAATGTGAATAAGATTCGAAAAAGCTTGTACTTATTAGATGATTTTTGAAAAACAAAGTTCAGTTCAAAAATTAAGCAAATTTTACATAAAAATACTTAATTAGAATATAATAGAATATCTTCAAGTGACTTCTCCCGCTCTGGATGTAGTAGGAGGGAGTGTCAGACACTTACTGACTAAAACCCATCCGTGTTCCTCCTAGTGCCCTTTGCGTTCCAGGGCTACGGTACTTTTCGAACAGATTTCGCAGCCCCAGCAGGCACTTGCCCTAGCTCCCTGTCTTCTGTGCTGATAGCTCTTTGAGGCGCGCGGGGATCACAGCGCGTCTACCCGAGCCTTGTTCTGATCAGACAGCGAGCCACCTAATGCTCGCCGTCCGCAGGCCCGCGCCTACGGTGACCAAGAATCGCCCTGCGACTTGCAACGCCCGGGGCGTCTTCTTCTGTTGTGGCGGCTGGGGTGTGAGGTTTCCATCTCTCTCACACGATCGGCCACCTTTGCTAGCATAACTGCTTCGCAGAAGGAGGTGACCGCTTCCCATGTCTCCTCGCTCCGGACCATAGATTGAACCAAGGTCGGTCGCGAGAGGTTGCTGCCGCCGATCGCCCCGAGGAGGACCAGGCGATACCCCGGCCAAGCAGGGCAGACCTCCACCGTATGCTCTACCGTGTCCTCCGGGTGACACTCACAGTGTTGACACCCGGGCGTGTCCTCCCGCTAAATTGGAAACAGGTATCTCCCGAAATAACCGTGTGCGGTGAGTAGGTACCTGCGTCAGGCGAAAGGTGAGGACGCCTTGTCGTCGCTCCAAAAACTCTTAGTACTCTCAAAGAGGTGACTTATCGCCTGCATTGTGGCGTGCCCAGCGCTGGATTGACAGTTGCTGTCTGCATACCGCCATGGGATTCTGCCGGAACTCTGTCCGCCTTGCTGCGGTTTGCCGCGGCAGAGAAGTCTCGCACCGGCGTTGCGCCTCCACGCGCCACTCGTAAATGAGCGCGAGGGCACTCGTCTCCAGATCCCATGGCGGCAGTCCAGCAAGTAATCTCACCGCCTCGCCAGAGACCGTGCAGTATACCCGGGCTATCCGGATGGCCATGTTATGGGACGCGTTGAGGTAACAGGCAGGTCGCTTCCTCAAAGTAGGCACCCACACCGGCGCCCCATAAAGGGCAATGGACCGCACGACATGTTAATAGGCACCTATGTGATATAAAAACGACGCTTGGAAATGTCTGATAGACGAACCATAAATTTTGGTCACCCTTCTTCTAACTTGTATTATAGGTTATAAGTTCTGCAGGTCATAAACTCCAAACATTAAGGCTTTATTCATGCTATCTACATTTTCTTCGAAATCGTATCAGTAATTAGCAAAAAGAATGGGACCTCTACGAAGCTCCGTTTAAGAGAACTGCATAGCCGCGCGTCCCTCCACGTTTCGACTGCGCGCCATAACATTTAAGTTCTTTAAGTGGTAAAGTTCAAACATTAGGGCTTTATTCATACCATCTACATTTTCTTCGAAATCGTATCAGTAGTTAGCAAAAAGAATGGGACCTCTACGAAGCTCCGTTTAAGAGAACTGCGTGGTCGCGCGGTCCTCCACATTTCGACCGCGCGGAATTTACGATTTTCACTGTTAGTGTTTTACAAATTCCTTCGTAATGTTGACGTCGTTGTTTTTCTTGTACGACATTGTGTCCGAGTAGACGAAACGGACACCGACCGCGTGGTCACTAGGGAACATATTCCCGGGATAAAAAGTAGCCTTTGTCCTTTCTCAGGCTCTAGACTACCTCTGTACCAAATTTCATTTAAATCGGTACCGTAGTTTTGGCGTGAAAGCGCGACAGACAGACCGACAGAGTTACTTTCGCATTTATAATATTAGTAAGGATTTACTTACGCCTTCGTTGACGGTGGTACCACTTGCCACCTTTCTTTGTAAAGGTAACTTGGCATCGTTTTTTCGAACCACTTGCACTGGATCTTCTTTCTTATTTACCGTTTCGTTATCCTAAAACATTGCTATGGTTCTAAAATAGTTTGCACATGACTTCATTCGAAAGTTTTTACCTTTGTATATTAAGATGGGATGAACTAGACTTTTTTTGTATTGGAATGCGTGGCAAGTTGAATGAAAATTTTAATACTTTATAGCATACTAGCACTTTGCCCGCGACTTCATCCGAGATGTAATTTTCTTATGGATCCCTATTTTTTTTTCTAGTAGGTAATGAATATAGCTCTTTACTTAGAGATATACAGTCGTTACAGATTGTCAGAAGCCAGTTAAATCTGACTCGTCTTGCCAAAAAGTACCGTGTTACCCAGTTAATGGGTTGTGGAGGCTTGGCAGGCTACCGCTCCACGTGAAATACTGGTGTTCAGCTGAATCCGGTTTGACTGGAAGCCGATCCCAATATAGTTGGGAAAAGGCTAGGCAGATGATGATGTTACTTAGAGATAATGTAGAATTCTAATGGTGAAAGGATTTTTGAAATCGTCCTAGTAGTTTAAAAGTTTATTTGTTACAAACATACAAAAACACAAATCTTTCCTCTTAATAATATTAGTAGATATAAGTTACTAGGAAGCTTCTTGCAGCGGCAGCGACTTGCCCGCGTGAAAGTTGGAAGTCAACCTAAACTCAACTCAAAGGCGGTTGCATCACAGACAGTAGCTGTTCTGTACCGCAGCCGGGTCTGTATATAAGTTGGCCCGCGCAACTTCGTCTGCGTCACAATTTTCATTACTGCTCCGCAACTATTGGTCTTAGCGTCTTAGCCTAGAGCCTTCATCGATAAATGGATAATGGATCTAACAATGAATTTTTTTTCTAATCGGAACTACTTCCCGAGATTAGCACGTTCAAGCAAACAAACAAACAAACTCTTCAGCTTTGTTTATTAGTATATGGATTACAAACACGACTGTAACACAGACATTTGGAAACTGTCTGCACTGTGATCGGTTTCGTAAGACATTATTTTAACCAAAACAGCTGCAATACAGAATAGGTCATTACCTAATCGCTAGTCTGTACTATGACCGCATTAGGAACGTTGCACAAATGCAGCGGCTTTGCAGACAGATCGAATCTTAGTTTGTCCTTGACCTAGCGACAGCGACCGCGTGGAGTGGCACGGGGGGGGATACCTTCTCTCCGACTCGTATAGGTTAGGTTAGAAGGCTATTAGTCTAGTCAACAAGAGCTTTTTGGAGTAACATTTTTTTCAGTAGTCTCGAAAAAATATGAATGAAGTGTCATTCGGAGGAGCATGTAAATGATTTTGAAAAAAAAAAATGTATTTACCGCTCGAAAAACCTGAAAAAGTTATAAACAATTTACTAAAAAAAGAAAAAAGAAGTTTGCTTTTTTTTTTCAAATATCTCAAAATCCAATTAAGATTTATAAAATTAAAAGAGAGCCAATTTCCTACAAAAAAATCTAATCTTGGACCTGTAGGACCAATATTTATAACTTTCCCAGAGGAGTGAAAATACCACAGAAAACATGTATATCAGAACGTTCGGCCAGTCCGAGATAGGGAGCTGGCTGCTACTCCAGTTTTTAGTGACGATTATGTGACGCATAAAGGTTCCAGCCAAAGAATTTGTGACAGAACAGTTCGAAAGTTGGAAGCATTTATTTATGGCCGAACGACCTGATATCAGAACGTTCGGCCAACCTGTATCTCCATAACTGAGGACCTTAGAGAAACTGTTACTGAATAAAAATTTAGTGAAGATTTGTTGACAAACAACCACTGCTTTACTTTTACTCGTAATGCCACCGGTTAAAAGTAAAATTAATTTTAGTTCCTGGAACATCAGGACGTTCGGCTAACGTAATCTCCATAACGGAGGACCTGAGAGAAACCGTTATTGAATAAAGATTTAGTGACGATACTGAAACGAACTTTTATTGTTTTTCTTTTTTTTTGTGACGGCCCCTTTAAATAGTAAATTGAAAATTTAACATATAACCTCAAAACATTGGGATTATCGAGTCCTCCACAAGGGAGAAGCCCAGAAAAACCGTTAATGAATAAAGATTTAGTGACGACACTGAAACGCACTTTTATTGTTTTATTTTTTTTTTGTGACGGCCCCGGCAACGAAGAAGCCTAGAAGACTCTTAAAACCCCTGATGTGTTTTAGGTTTTCAATGCAATGGTGTAAGCATTGTTTTTGATTCAAGATTCTTCTTTTTCTACCTGGCGTTAATCCCGGCTATTGCCAGGGTCCGCCTTCCTACTTAGCTTCCTCCACTTTGCCCGATCTTGAACATCCTTCTCAGTTAGGCCATTGGCTCTCATGTCGGACTTAACGACGTCCAACCAGCGCTTGCGAGGGCGACCACGGGACCTAGCCCCAAGAACAGCCATATTCATGCATCCCCGACCAACGTACTCCATAGGGCGGCGCATGATGTGGCCATACCATCGCAGACGACACTCTTGCAGATTTCCCCCACGTCACGGACACCAAGACTACCTCTGATGAAAGAGTTGCGTATGCGATCGGATCGCGTTACGCCACTCATCCACCTCAGCATCTTCATCTCCGTGACGCGAAGCTCCTGGGTGTGTCTGCTTAGTGCTGGCCAACATTCACCGCCGTACAGTAGGACAGGCCGTATGATGCATTTATATATCTGCCCCTTGAGCTTCGGAGGCATTTTGCGGTCGCATACAACGCCCGTTACCTCGCGCCACTTCGCCCAAGCCGCGCCTATACGTGCTTGGACATCGTCGTCCACGTTGCCAGACTCGTGCAGCACGGATCCAAGGTACCTGAACGTATCGGACTTTCTGATCAGGTCCGAACCTATTCGGATGAACCTATTTGAATCCGTGCCGCCACAGGACATGTACTCAGTCTTCGCCACATTTAGTCTCAGACCACCGTTTTCCGCTCAAGATGGGCTTTGTTCTGATTAACGAGGGCGATGTCATCGGCATACATCATTAGCCATGGGGGCTTATCTTGGATGTTTGCCGTAACTACATCGAGCACTACGTTAAACAAGAACGGGCTAAGAGCCGAGCCTTGGTGAACGCCAACAGATATTGGGAAGCCATTCGATTCGCCAACAGCAGTCTGGACAGAGGACACGGAATCGCGGTACATGTCTCTGATAATGTCAATATAGGCCTCGGGAACGCCCTTGAAGCGCAGTGCCCACCAGATGGACTGCCGAGGTATACAGTCGAAGGCCTTCTGCAGGTCTAAAAAGGCCATATGCAAAGCTCTCCTTCTCTCTCTGTAAGCCTCAGCCAGATTCCGTAAGGCGAATACTGCGTCCATGGTGCTGTTACCCGCCCGGAAGCCATATTGACACTCAGAGACAGTACACTCGCTACGGAGCCGTGTGTCAATGATGCGCTCGAAGAGCTTCATGGTGTGGCACATGATCTTGATACCGCGGTAGCTACTACAATCCTGTACGCTACCTTTGCCTTTGTATACAGGGATAATCAGGCTAAATCGCCACTGGTTCGGCATTTCCTTGGTGATCAGGATGCGGTTAAAAAGATCCGTCAGAAGGTCCACGCCATGTGGGCCCATCGCCTTCCACACTTCAATTGGCACATTGTCAGGCCCGACCGCTTTCCGGTTCTTCATGTAGCGAAGAGCAATGCGGGTTTCGTCGGGGGAAATAGGGGAAATAAGTCCAAGGTTAGGAGGCGGTTCGGGAGGAAGGTTATGGGGATGCTGTTTGTTAGACAGCTCCGCGAAGTATGTACACCATCTCTCCTTAACAGAGGGGGCATCGTAGAGCAGCTTACCCTGGGCGTCCCTTACACAGAGACATTTGCTAATGTCCCGTGTAGCTTTCTCCCGGGCACGCGCCAGCTTAAAAATAAGCTTTTGCCCCTCCGCAGTTTCCAGCTTGACTTTTGCTGCGGGCTCTGGCTACAGCTTTTTTGCAAGCGCGCTTAGCCGCTCCATATGCCTCTCTGTCATCCGGAGAGTTGGACCCTTGCCACTGTTTAAATAAAACCTTCTTCTTCCGAGTCGCCTCCTGCACCCCGTCATCCCACCACCACGTCTCCTTTTCTATGGTGCGGCCACCACGAGAAGTGCCAAGGACGCGCTTACCCGCATCGGTGATTGCTGAATGGATCCTACTCCAGATCTCTTGAGCGGACTTATGCGGAGCACTGATCTCGAGATGCTCGACCTCCGCGATGAAGTCCGACTGCCTAGGACCATCAAGCAACCACCACTTTGTGCGGGGTTTGCGTTTTTCGGTCACTTTCTTTTTCGGTACAACCGCAAAGTCCAGGACAAGGAGGCGGTGTTGAGCCGTTAGGCTTTCACCTGGGATGACTTTGCAGTTGGTAACCTTGCCAATGTGGCACCGTCGCACCAGCAGGTAATCTATTTGGGTTGAGTAGGCACCACTACGGTACGTAATAAGATGCTGGGGCTTCTTCTGAAAGAACGTGTTTGCGATGGCTAGGTCAGACAAAGCGCAGGTGCTGAGTATACTGACTCCCTCTGCATTTAGCTGGCCATATCCAAAACCACCGTGAACACGTCCGTATTCTCCAGCAAACTGACCTACGTGACCGTTGAGATCCCCCCCAACCAAAACACCTTCGGAATTCGGAATAGCGCGTAGTACGTCCTCGAACTCATCCCAGAAGGCCTCCTTTTCAGACTCACAGCAACCAGTTTGAGGAGCATAGGCGCTGATTAGGTTCGTTACCGACCCTTCGATCAGCACCCTAACTCGCATCAACCGGTCGCTGCATCGGTCTACTTCAAAGAGTCCATCCTGAAGGTCCTTAGACAGCACCACGGCCACTCCGCCCCTGCCCGTTGGTGATCCGGTGTACACTAGCCGGTACCCCTGCCCGATGTCACGTGACTTATTTCCCTTCCAGCGCGTCTCCTGAAGGAAGGCGCACTGGACCCGACGCTTCGCAAGTACGTCCGCGAGTTCTCGGCAACGTCCGGTTAGGGAGCCAATGTTCCAGGTGGCAAAGCGGAACTTCTTCTTGGGTACTATCCTCTTTAGCCATGCCCGTACTCGACACGGTAGCCCTAGCCCACTTATCGCAGGTTTAGGGCGATGTGCCTGCGCGTCGTTATGCGGCGACGCCCTAGCCCGAGTACCCGTTTTCAACTTCTTGTCCATTTTAATATTTGGCTGAAGTTGGTTTTACGTGGGGCGACCAGCCGTCTGACCCCCACAACCCTACGAGAGGGAAACCAGGTTCGCCAGAGCCTCGTCCGTTGGACAGCAGGGTGCACCGCTAGCAGGTGAGGTTGACTTGGGTCTTAAGATGGTAACAGACCCCATGCACCCCACGTTTTTGATTCAAGATTAATCTATAAAAATGCACTATGCTGGATGACGACTGAAATAGGGTGGTGACCATGTATTCCAAGAATTTCGAAATAAGTATTTATCTAGTAAGTACCTATTTGTACCGGTTGGCACTTCTGTTGCTGGGATTGGTAGAGAAGGTGTATTGAAAGACTGCAAATTTCAGAAGATATTTATTCTTGCTGCGACTGTACCGATCTGATTCTATAATGTCACCATACTGTACTATAAATACAATAAGAAAGCGTACCATACTGAGGAGCTCGTGGCTAAATAATAATAGCTGCACGGGTCGATCTTCAAGGTTAAGCAACGCTTGCCAAGGTTGGTCTGTGGATGGGTGACCATCTTAACATAGCGAGTTTCCTCCGTGCCTCGAAAAACACGTTAAGCCGTTGGTCCCGGCTGTCATTTGTACATCTTTGGTAGTCGTTACGGATAGTCAGAAGCCAGTAAATCTGACTCCAGTCTTGCCATGAAGTACCGTGTTACCCAGTTACTGGGTTGTGGAGGTCTGGTAGGCAGCCGCTCCGCGTAAAATACTGGTATTCAGCTAAATCCGGTTTGACTGGAAGCCGACCCCAATATAGTTGGGAAAAGGCTAGGCAGATGATGAAAGCGTACCATACTGTTACAACTTTTATACCGCTATAAATTTTTCAAACAAACTGCTGTGTGATGTCTCCGAACGAACTGCTCTGTATGATAGTCTCCGAACGAACTGCGCTGTATGATGTCTCGGAACGAACTGCATTGTATGATTTCTCCGAACGAACTGCCCTGTATGATGTCTCCGAACGAACTGCATTGTATGATGTCTCCGAACGAACTGCCCTGCTCGTTTTTTAGGGTTCCGTTCCGTACCTCAAAAGGAAAAAAAACGGATCTCTTATAGGATCACTTAGTTGTCCGTCCGTCTGTCTGTCAAGACCCTTTATCTCGGGAACGCAAGTATCGAGTAGGAATTTAAACTATATACTTAAGTCTGCGGTCCCTTGAAGCTGTGAAAAAATCATAGTTATAAGTTAACATACAAAAAAGATACGGCCGTTTATGCCGCAAAAAACGATTATTTCGACACTCAAGGGAATCAAAATTCATAGGGTATTTCCCGTTGACCTAGAACTATTAAATTCAGCAAGTAATACTGTCTTATACTACAGGTATAGGGAAAAGTCTAAAAACTATACATTTATGATTAAATCATAACAATATAGTCTTTATTTAAAGTATTTAATCATCGAGCGTGATAAACTACTGATTGCATTCAAAATCTAGGTACCTACTTAAAACAATTTAGTGTTATCTCGAGTAACATTTAACGTTTATTTCATCAAAATCGACCACCAATATCAAAAGATATTTAATGTTTAATTTAAGGAAGAAACTTCATCGAGCGTTAAAATAGGTAGTTTTCATTGAGACTGCAGTAACTTGCAATGCCATCTGTTGAGAAAAATAGTAGTAGCAAATGTGTGAAAAGAACACAAAACACATTGTCGAGTTGTTATATTTTAATATGTAGTAATAAATAACGAACATTTTAGTATCCAATCATTATTTATCGTAACATTTGTGAGCTTCTGAGCTCGATCTCATTTATGACAGTTGCAACTACATTGTCGGTAGATGGCGTTATACTGATAATGGCGGTGTTTAGAATTAAGATTTTCCGCAGGAATATTGACCTCAGCCCATGACGACGGTCTGTTTAGCGAAAAAGATCAACATGATTAATTTTACAGACTGTGTTCTTAGTCGATAAGTCTATTCATGGGACGACCATCAAGGTTAAGCTACGCTTTCCGAGGTTGGTCTACGGATGGGTGACCAAGACCATTTTAACATACATACGGGTCGATGGACTCGTGCGACTTAGCTACGAACTCCTCATTCAGTATTTACTAATTATCTATTTAAAAATCGATTAATCTTACACAATAAATCGATTCTATGAAACCGGTAAAATTGTGATCCTAATCTATAAAATACATCGTAAGAGGCTGAAATTTGGCGTGGAAATCCCGATTTTTTTTCTAGGAACGGGAAAAAACGGGATATGCGCGTAGGTGCGCCGCGGGCAAAAGCTAGTTTAAAATACGTACCTACAAATTTGCATGGAACCCTAGGTGCGAAGCAGTAATGCTAGCAAAGGAAGAAGCTGAACGTGTGAGAGAGAGAGGGAAACCTCACGCCCCCGCTGCCGCAACAGAAGAAGACGCCCCGGGCGTCGCAAGTCGCAGGGCGTTTCTCGGCCACCGTAGGCGCGGGCCTGCGGACGGCGAGCTTTGGGTGGCTTGCTGTCTGATCAGAACCAGGCCTGGGTCGACGGCGCGCTGTGTTCCACGCGCGCCTCAAAAAACTGTCAAACAAAAGACGGGGCCCGCTAGGGCCAGTGCCTGCGAGGGCTGCGGACTTCGTTCGAAAGAGGCACCGTACCTTTGTTTATCTAATAATTCTTGAACTATTTCTTGAACTTTGTCTCTTTCTACTGGGTCAAGTCGATATGGTCTGTAGTAGACAACCTCGCCCCTTTTTAATTTTGTTTCAAGTTCGCCGGTCTTTACATGGCCAATGGATTTTAAAACTGATGGATATTTTACAAAAATGGCTTTTATCTTTTCCTGTATCAACGAATCTAAATGCGACTCTCCTACTAAAATTTCCGAAAGTGAAATGTCTAGGTCACATTTAGCGGCAGTTTTTTGTACTAATCGGGAACCTAAATAGTCAGTCACGATTTCTATATCTGGGTATTGAAAAACATTTCTACCTATTAAAAGATCATAGCAAAAATCAGTGTCCTTAACAACAAAAATATCTAATTCAATACATATGTCTTCGAATTTAACTGGAACTATAATTTTAGCAAATTTATGCTTTCAATATACCGACTCCTATACCACGAAGATTTAAATAACATGGGCTAAACTGGCAGCCAAGACGTTTTGCTATTGATTCTTTGATTATACTACAATTAGCTCCAGTATCTACAAGTGAATTAATGGTTACTTTTTTTTTTTTTACTATTGATAGGCACGCGTTTGACCACTATCTCACCTGATGGTAAGCGAGGATGTGGTTGAAGATGGAGCACGCTTGCCTAGAAATAACCTATTCACTCTTGATTTAAAGACTCCCAGGTTGTAGCTATCAGGAAACACAGACTCCGGCAGGGAGTTCCACTCCTTAGCTATACGCACTATGAATGTGTTCCCAAAACGTTTTGTGCGTATGGGTGGGATGTCCACCATGTGCCGGTGGCGCATCGCCGTTCGTCTTGTGGTCCGATGATGGAACGGGCTTGGCGGAATTAAATTATGCAATTCCGTCGCACATTCCCCAAAATGCAACCGGTAAAAAACCGACAGGCTAGCAACTCGTCGTCGATGTTCAAGACTTTGGAGCTTCGACGCGACGAGCCTCTCATTGCCGATGATCCTCTTGGCTCGTTTCTCAATTGACTCAAGGGCATCAAGCTGGTATCTGGCAGATCCATCCCAAAGATGAGAGCAGTACTCCATACACGATCGAACTTGCGCTTGATAGAGTTTGAGCAGCTATTCCGGCGTGAAGTACCTTAGCCAGAATCCCCAACTTCTTTGCAGCCACTTGAGCTTTTGCCTCTATGTAAGGGCCAAAATTGAGAGTAGATGTTAATGTAACCCCAAGAAGCTCAAGATGGTCGGTTATCGGCACGGTTTCACCGCGGAAAGATGGAGCTGAGCGGAATTGGCTCCTTTTGGCGGAAAATAGACACGCTTGGGTCTTAGCAGCATTGAACTTGACCAGATTGGCATCGCCCCATTCAGAGACCGCCTGTAAGGACACGTTCAAGCGCTCAACCATTGCCTCCCGGAGAGACCGGATCTGCGACCCACCAGCTCGTGCGTCGGACACGTATCTCTCAGCAACAGTGCTGTCGTCTGCATACCCAAAGGTACCGGGTTTAAGCAGATCATTAATATGCAGCAAGAACATTGTTGCCGAAAGCACCGACCCCTGAGGAACCCCGGCATTAATATCCAGCAGTCCAGACGAGCAGCCATCTATGACCACTTGGATAGACCGATCTCTCAGGAAATCTGTGATCCAATCACACAAACCGGCGGGCAGACCGAAGGAAGGAAGCTTACTAATAAGGCTATCGTGCCAGACCCTGTCGAAGGCCTTCGAGATGTCAAGGGAGACCGCCAGTACCTCCCCGTGCTTCTCTATGGCCTCACTCCAGATGTGAATGGCATACGCTAGTAGATCCCCAGTTGACCGATTTCGGCGAAACCCGTATTGTCGGTCACTAAGGATATCATTCGCTTCTAGGTACGCCAGGAGCTTATGATTCAGCACGCGTTCCATAGTCTTACAGAGTATGGACGTTACCGAGATGGGTCTATAATTCGACGGGTCAGCTCGACTACCCTTCTTGGGCACGGGCTGCACGTTAGCTTGCTTCCAAGCCTTCGGCACTTTTTCAGTCTCGAACGAAAGGCGAAATAGGCGTGTCAAGATCGGAGACAGCTCAGGCGCACAAGTTTTCAGAACAATTGCCGGTATCCCGTCGGGACCACCAGCCTTGTCCACGTCTAGGTTACGCAGTACCCTACGGACGTCCTTCTGATGAATGCGAATGTTCGACATACTCGACTCGCATTCACCAGTAGAGGCGGAGGGCGTCGCGCCACCAGGATCCAGACGTGAAGATTCCGCAAACAAAGAAGCAAACAAGTTCGCTTTCTCCTCAGCGGAGTGGGCCAGCGTCCCGTCGGGTCTCAGCAGTGGTGGTAGTGAGGGGCGGCAGAAGTTCGATTCGATCGACTTAGCCAGGGACCAAAAAGCCTTACTACCGGGCCTGCTGGGTATGAAGCAAGTTTGTTCCCTATTCGGCTAATGTGGTCAAACCGAGCCCTCCGCAACACCTTCTTGCAGGACTTAGCAGCCCTGTTGAAGGCTCTCTCTTCTACTGACTCACGTCATTTGCTTTGCGCGTACGAGCGTCGACCCATGCTAGGTACGCCGCGTGCTTATGCGCATCAGCGCGATTGCACTCGGCACCAAACCAAGGACGAGCTTTGCCAGATATTGCTATGTCAGAGAACGGAATGTAGTACTCCATTCCCCTCCGCAACACATCCGTCACGGCGTCCGCGCACGACGTAGCATCAGTGGAAGAAAAGCAAGTAGGCTGCCAAGGGTAACATGCGAAGAAAGATCGCATGCCATCCCAATCTGCTGACTTGTATCGCCATACCCGCCGGGTGCCTCTTGGGCTAGGATCGGGCGGAGAGTAGACAGACACAGACTTCACCAGACAGTGGTCGGAACTACCCAGTGGTGATGAAATCGACACCGAATAGCGGTCTGGATCTGTTGTCAGCAAAAGGTCCAAGCAATTGGCAGTGTGCGAATCAACATCCGGCACCCTCGTTGCCCCCTGGACCAGCTGGGTAAGATTTAACGCAAGCGAAATTTACATCATTAATCGATACTGCCGTCAGGGTCAAATTTGATTGGCCTAAAAAAATTAAATAAATAATAAATAATAAATCTTTATTTACCCAAAAACATACAGAGTTTGACTTACAGTTTGATAAGTACATACATTTAATGTTATGTGTTCTGTACAAGAGTAATACTCTACCTCTTAAGCTAGGGTATACCTGTATTTTAAGAGGTAGTTTGCGGTCTAAGGTTACAGTAATTAGACAAAGACTTATCACAAGTGGACTGTGTCATTCTACTGTATGGTACACAAAGAGTAAAAAAAAAAAATTGTGTGTGTGTTAGTGTGTTGATTAGTATGGTGTGTGCGTGTGAGTGTGTGTATGTGTGTATGGGTGTGAGTCTGTGTGGTGGGTGTGGGTGTATTACACAAGATAGGTAAGTAAAGACTCCGTATAAGAGTAGTCCTTAAGCAGCAGCCATTCTGTTAGTTTGGATTTTAGTTCGTATGAATTAAGATTTATAATATTGAGGTGTTTGTTAATTATTTTATAAATATGCGTACTTAGTATATAATATTGACGTTTAGCGAATGAAGTCTTGTGTTGGATACTTGGCGGAAGGTACGTGCGTTTATTGGGGGTAGGAGGTGGAAGATCCGCGTGCTTTCCAAGGGTGGATTTAAGCACATAAAGCTGACGAACCGTAAGTACCTTACAGTCAGAGTACAGTTCCATCGTTGGGAACCTATGAGGTTTTTTGGTCATGACTTTAAGGATAGCTCTCTGTGCTCTTTCCACCCTTAGGAAGCTAGTCTTTGTAGCACCGCCCCATGCAACTATGCAATAACCAATCACTGATTGGCATAGAGCATGGTACACCATCTTAAGTGTTTTCGGGTCTGCGGATTGTCTAAGAGACTTAAATACATGTATTAGACGTAATGTTCTGGAGGTGATGGCGTTAATTTGTTGGTCCCATCTCAGCCCGTCGTCTATTTGTACTCCCAAGTATTTGACGGTCTCGGATCTTGCAAGTGGGGGACAGTTGCAGTTGGTGGGCGGGTTTGTGCAAGAATGGGCAGTTATACTAAAAGAAGGAGATGGTTTAGCGTTACGTCTTAGAGCAAAAGGAATATAAGTCGTTTTATGTAGGTTCAGTGTTAGAAGATTCGAGTTTAACCAGTGCATAACTTTAGCCATAGCCATCTCTGCATTTGCTTTTACACTGTCCCAAGTGGTTCCATCAACAAGGATTGCTGTGTCGTCTGCATAAGCATAAATTTTGGTGTTTGGAAGACTCAGTTTGCAGAGGTCATTGACGTAGATCTGAAATAGTGTCGGGGAAAGGATTCCTCCTTGGGGAACACCATATGCCACGAGAAACTCATCACTTGAGTAATTATCAATTTTAATACACTGCCTACGATTTTTTAGGTAATCCTCAAAGATGTGTAGAGGCATTCCACGCACACCAATATTTTCCAACTTCTTGATGAGTTTGGGAACTGAGACCGTGTCGAAAGCCTTCGAAAGGTCAAGGAATATACCTAGGCATTTCGATTTTTTATCTAGATTTAAGGCAACTTGCTGCGTGAAATCTAGAACTGCATCTTCTGTAGATAACCCTGTCCGAAATCCGTATTGGTTATTAGCAATGAGATGGTGTTTATCGAGAAATTTTCGTAAGGAGTTATTGAGAATTTTTTCGAGAACTTTAGAGAGTGCAGGTAGGACTGATATCGGCCTGTAGTTATTCACACAGTCTCTATTCCCTCCCTTGTGAATTGGATGGACCACGGCTTTTTTAAAAGCCTCCGGAAAAACACCCTCCTGTATGCAACGATTAAAAAGAAGTGTAATTGGTGGAACCAGTACATGTCGACAGTTTTTCAAAATTAGCGGTGGGATGCCGTCCCAGCCCACTGCACTGTCAGAGCGTAGTTGTAGGATTAGGGACTCCACTTCTGCTTCGTCTACTTCCAGGATGGTCAGAGAGTTTGCAGGGGAGTTTTGGGTGTCCGTAAGTGAAGGTGAGCGATGGCCATCGGTTGGTAATGATGGAATGTCAATATTTATTTTCGTAGCCAAGTTTTTGCCAATGTTGGCAAAAAATTGGCCCACCTCATTAATTGCAGATTTTGGGGTGTCTCGTAATGTAAGTAGCTGCACTGGGCTATGTTTTGTTTTTTGAGTATTTGTTATTTGCTTTATGGTTTCCCATAAAGCTTTGGGATTGTTTTTAGCTTTTTCTAGTTGACCGGCTTCATAGGATTTTTTTAGTTTTCGTAATAAGTTATTACAGAAATTACGATAACGTGAATAAGTAGTTTTTAGAATAATATTATCTGGAGATTTTTTTGATTTAATGTGCATTCTATCTCTGTTTTTTATGCATTTTAATAGACCAGGGGTTATCCAGGGTTTAATGATTCTGTTTTTTCTAGGGATTTTAACTTGTTTTGAATGATTTGTTATTACTGATTTAATTATACTAATGAATTTATTTACTGCTGCATTGATGTTTTCGACCTCATATATTACTGTGAAATCCACTTTTTCTAATTCCTCCACAATAGCTTTGTGATTTAGGGTTGTTTTTGAATATAGTTTGTGAGAAGGATTAGCATTTTTCATATTTAACAGTAGTGGTTTGTGGTCTGTTATGTGTGCCTCTAAAACTAATGTAATTGTATTAAGATTCGATTTTAAAAATATATGATCCAAACAGTTTTCATCTCGAGTGGGGAATAAATGTGTTGGCCTCAAACCATGACATGCATTTAGTGTGAGATAGTCCAAAGTTCGTTCGTTCATATTATTTGGTTGTATGTCAATGTTTAGGTCACCTACAAGAGCGATGTTAGGGCATACAGATTTAATGTTGTCGTAGACATCAATTAGACTTGTTGTGAAATTGTCAAAATTTTCCCTTGAATTTAATGAAGGCGAGCGATAGATCGCTACCACTGATAATTTATTGTCTAAGTGACACACTAGACAATTTCCACCCGTAAAGTCTGGCTCCCACGCTGTAGTTTGCAAGCTTGATTTTGTATAGATAATTATTCCGTCATTTTGGTTACAGTTTGTAATCGTGTAGTGTGAATCAAAACCGTCCAATATTGGTATATTGTTGATTTTACTGAGCCAGCACTCTGTTAGGACAATAATATCAATATCCACATTTAACAAATTCAACAGTACTTGAAGGTGCGGAAAATTTTTGCCGACACTACGAATGTTTATGTGTAATAGATTTATACTATTTCCAGCTGTGTCTATGTACTTTAGACATTCTTCTGGGTTGCAAACAAAGGATGGACCCTGGGTTATTTGGTCAAGGTCGTTATTGACGTTGATTAGATTAGCCATTAAGAGTAGAAAAATCTGAACATTTAAAATAACTTCCGCAAACCGGTAGGGGGTTAAGGGATATAAGAGTCCCGTTGGGTTTTAAATAAAATATATTTACTAGTGGGGTTGGAGCCTTTAAATGCTTGCACGTGTTTGTGTGAGTAATTATGGGAGTGCTTGGAATGTTATTGCGGACAGTGGATTGATGTGTATTGTTTTTTTGTAAAAGGTAGACGTGTGTGTATGTTATTAAGTGTTTAGCTAATAATTGTAAAATTATTGAAGAACATCTTTGTATGTATAAACTTAAGATAATGCATTTTTGTAGTCAGATATTTAGCTTAGGTACATTAGTAATAAGGTCTTGAAGACATTTTTCTGTGTGAATTAGAATTTGCTTGTCACCAACTTGCTTACGGAGAAAAATATTTCCGTTGCTGATCCAGCAGAAGCTATATTCATTGTTCTTTGCGAATTGCCGCGTCAGGTAGAACAGCTTCTTCGAACTGGCGGACAGTCGCTCTTCGACATAGACCGCCTGGCGTTTGCCCGGGACACCAATCAATTCCGTGTTTAGTTTGTCTTCCTTCGAAGTTTTATTTTTGTTGTATGTCCGAATAGCCATAAGTAGGTTTTGTTTGGTATTAACCGTTGAGAACTCAACCACCACAGGACGTGATGTTTGGCTAGGTTTTCCGGGCTGACGGTACACATCACGGATTTCGGATTGAGATACTGGTGTTCCAACGACCTGGCTAATATTGCAGATAGTATGTGATAGTGCGGTTGTAGTTTCATTTTCTAGTTGGGGAATATTTCTTATTTCAACACATGATGAGCGTGTCGCATACTGCAGATCTCTTATTTTATTTTCAAGTATTTCTATGTAGTTTCTCTGTTCTTTCCTCTCTTTCTTTAAGTCTTCTACTTCTTTTCGCATTTCTTCAAATTGTTGGTTAAAATATTGCATCGACTTCTCAATTTCGGCATTTGTTTTACGAATCTCGGTGTTCGATTTTTTGATATCGGCATTTTGCGCTTTAATCTCAGTTATGTCCTCCATCAGTTTTTGTATCAGAGCTGTTTGTGACTCCAGCAACTTAGCTACACGAGTGTCCTGCTCATTTCTCCACAAACTGAGCAGATCAGTTAGTTCCTGTTTATTTAAAGCAGGCTCAGTTTCTTGGGAAGTTTCTTTTCTTGGTCGCTTGCCTCTATTTGTTACATGTTCACTCATATCAATGGCCGCATTTATGTCCGGTTCAGATTGAGTGAGCCACTGACCGGGCAATTTTGGGGGTGGGGTGCGCTGTACGCCCGCCATATTACAACAAGTAGGTATTAAGTATGCACCGCCGAAGTGTTTTGGAGTCACTTGCAAATACTAATTAAACTATTTGAAGTTTATACAATTGTTAAAAAACTTGCCGCAAAATTCCTCTCTCCGGTGTTCCACTTCGCTGTCGTAGCCGATACAAAATCGTAGCTGCTCTCGTAGCTCGCCCGTAGCACGCAGTCACCACCGTAGCGGGCCTCGATGATGTCAGACTCGCGTAGCACACTGTTATTTCGTCGCTCACTGTATCTTGCTCGGTGGCGCGGCGGTCAAGCGCGCGGCTTGGAATGCCCCACCGTGAGAGTTCGTGGGTTCGAAACTCACCAATCCAAATTACTTTTCGAAACGAATTTTGAGACGGCAGTGTCAAAAAACTATTTATCTCTTTCAAGGACCGCCTAGTGGGCGTCAAGTCCGGATTAGAACAGTTAAAGAGTGACAAGGAATTGTGAAATGAGTAACTTGACCAATCACAGATTTTAGCGACACAATTTCCAAACGACAGATGACACACGTCCACTCGCCACAACGTTCGTCGACCGAAAAATGATTAATTACCACTTTTTCAGTTGTATTGAGTCATTTTTAGGTTTGTATCTACAAATGGAATCGTTATGACCGGGTTTTTTACAGTGAGTACAAAACTTACTTGCGAAAGTGACAGATTTTTGTTCATTTTTTTCATCATTTGTACCTACATCTTTTTTAAAGCATTGTGCCTTAGTGTGCCCAACCTTGCCACATGTAAAACATTTTATGTCGGTGGACTGAGAATCTACTTTAGGACGCTTAAACGGGTTAGTACTAGAGGAATTTCTACCGTCATGTTCTAAAGAACGTTTTCTTATTTTTGTATAAGAGGTAAATAAGGAAATTAGCTCGGATGTACACTGAACATTGCTGTTAAAGGAGGCCATTCTTACATTAACGTCACATATACTACTACAAACTAATTCTATCAATTCTGGTTCGGAAAATGCAACTGTAGTATTACGGAGTAACCTAATTTTCTCCCTAGCATATTCACAATACGTATCTGCGGATTCTGATGAATACAGTACAGCTTTTTGCATTTTTTCCGCAAGATTCCTTTTTTCAGGATCCAACGCTTTTATTTCTAAACACAAATTTTCCCATGTACGACCGTCTGCGGGATCCCACGTCTCGAACCACAATAAAGCAGATCCCTTAAGGGCCTTACCGGCTTTGGCCACGGTTGCAACGCTGTTCCAACCAAGTTCCTTAGCAAAAGCATCGATGTTGCTGCACCATGATTCGGCACAAAGGCCACTCGTAGCTGGATCGAAGATCGGCTTAGCGACGTCACTGTCTTTATGATGGCCTCCGGAAACAGCACCTTTGATGGCCCTCAGTATGTCTTGCAAAACTGGGATTTCCATTCTGTAAAAATAATAGGCAAGTATTAGTTATAGTGAAAGGGACACTATCCCACTTCTGATAACAGCTAATATAAAAGCTAACTCTTAAAAGCCGTTGAAAAGCTATTGCATTTTTTATAAATTAAGAAAAATCGAAACTATCCTTCTAGCTTACTAATTGCTTCTCAAGCGTTTTAGGAATTAAATGAACTAGCTTAGGGTATTAAGTCAAATAAGCCATTTAAACTTACTTTATAGTTTAATATACCATAATAACCATAATCATAATCAATTAATTTAAATTTGTTTGTAGTTTTGTTTTGTTTTGGTCATAATTATAGCAACAACTAGGCGGGACTATATTATTTATGTTAATAATGGCCCATGGTCACTATACTATTCAACATAGTAACAATAGGAATCAGACATAATAACTAGTTAACAACAAAATATTTTTAACAGCAAAAATAACCATAATATAAGAATAAAACCAATAAAGTTACTTAACTTTTACCTGTAGGCTGGAGCTCTGTTTTGGTCGATGTCTCCAACAAGAATGGGTTCAGTCGCTTATTTTTTTTTGTCGATGGTCACTCGCAGTTTCAACCTCTGGGGGTTGCAACTACTAAACCGGACTTGCCTGTGTGGGCCTCAAATGAATTTAAGGCCCCCAGGGCTCAGCCGCTCGGAACACCACCTTTTATAGTCGTGAACAAACAACTTTCACATTTCTGTCAACCGTCATCCAAAATATCAAAGACATAAAAGGTGGATATACGTTTGAATATTTTCTATATTTTGGTACATTATTTCTTAATATTTTAACTAATGTACGTACTGAAATAATGAAACAATTATTGAATAAGGTATTACATATTTGTTACAAGTTTTAGCTTATGTAAAACATTACTATTTTATTGATTTTCAACAAAAAAAAGGAATACTTATAATAACAAAAACAATACCTATAATTAGGATAATCTATTACAGGCATCAGCTCAACATTGCTTGTACCTATATAATTTAATATTACGACGTGTTTTGCTTCATTGTTTAGGTAATTATGTACTCGAAAGATACTTGTTTCGTTGGAATACATTCACACTATTTCAGTCGCCATCCGCCATAGTGCATTTTTATAGATAAATTTTGATTTAACAAAGATACTGACACCATTGCATTGAAAACTTATAACACATCAGGGGTTTTAAGAGTCTTCTAGGCTTCTTCGCTGTGGAGGAATCGATAATCCCAATGTTTTGAGATTATGTGTTAAATTTTCTATTTACTATTAAAAGGGGCCGTAAAATATAGTTCGTTTCAGTATCGTCACTAAATCTTTATTCAATAACGGTTTCTCTCAGGTCCTCAGTTATGGAGATTACGTTAGCCTAACGTCCTGATGTTCCAGGAACTAAAATTAATTTTACTTTTAACCGTTGGCATTACGAGTAAAAGTAAAGCAGTGGTTGTTTGTCAACAAATCTTCATTAAATCTTTATTCAGTAACAGTTTCTCTAAGGTCCTCAGTTATGGAGATTCAGGTTGGCCGAACTTTCTGATATGCTTCTAACTTTCGAACCGTTCTGTCACAAACTCTTTGGCTGGCATCTTTATGCGTCACATAATCGTCACTAAAAACTGGAGTAGCAGCCAGCTCCCTATCTCGACTGGCCGATCGATCTGATATACATCCGAAAACGGGTACTCTCGCTTTGACAAGCCACGCCCGCTTTGGCCAATTTAGCAATAAAATTGATTAAAACATATTAAATATCAAAATAAAGAAATTTAAAAAATTCAGGAACTTACTAGATAAATAAATGCACAATAATCCGCTGGCAGTTTTGTTTTATCGTGATTTTTCAATTAATTATGCAACAGTTAACCAACAATTTTGTTATGCTTGAGCATGAACATTGCAAAGACAATAAAATTGTTAAATAATATTTTTTTCCTTCAATGGAGCTGTTCTTAAAAAGTCTCGGAATATATCCTCGTTATTAAAATAAATAACAATTTACGTACATTTAGGTAAAAAATTAAAAATTTGAATTAATTATTGAAAAATATGATTTTTTTAAATATTTTTGATGATTCGTGAAGCGAGGCCCCACTGCGTTGCAGCTGACAGACTATAACTGCGTTAAGCCATTCGCAAGATAATGAAGCACATACTAAGGGTGTCTGCGTTGCAGCCGCCTTTTCATTTTTTTTTTATTGGAATATAGAAGCAAATGAAGCTGCACTACAGACCGCTGTGTTGCAGCTGGGTTTGAACAGACTATAACTGCTCGCCGGAACTATTGGTTTCAGGGATGCAACTGATTAAAACTTTATTTCTCAAACATTTTTTTGTCTGTCAGTGTCTACAGTTGAAAAATAGTATCTACCAGAGTCCAATCGTCCAGAAACGAAAAAAACCGCAAGACGCATAGAAATAAAGTTTTAATCAGTTGCGTCCTTGGGACCAATGGTCCCGGCGGGGCCGTACAGGTTTAGCCATCTGCAATATAATGCAGTACAGACTATGGGTGTCTGTGTTGCAGCCGCCTTTGTATTTACGCGACCAGGGTCAATATGCTACGTAATTATTTTTTTATTGATAGGTTCTTATCGATTCTCCGTCAATGTGCCTTAACACCTTCTTTTCAAACCAAGTACAGCAATAATTTGCAGCAGACCTTCCTAATGGAGCTACAAACAGACTGGAAATTTCACTTACAATTTTGTTAGTAATTTCACTCTCTAATTTTCTCGGCAGTGGTACAGTTTCTTCAGTCTCTTGATTTTCAGGTACACATTTCTGACTACCATTTGTAGTGCCCTAAAACATCTCATGAATTACCTAAAGATTTTAAAAGGTGGAGTTGATAAAAAATAAATTTGGTCTTGAAATCGAAACTTTAATTTGCATAATTCGCACAAAGTTAGTAAAAGCTTAGGGTGGACTGGAAGTAAGCAATCCCACTGATGTCCTGACCCTTATTATTAAAAACATTAATCACTATTAACAATTTTATATACACAACACAGACACGTATGTTTACATGATGTAGTCTGGTTTCCTTACGCTCAGCTGGCCATCTCCGAGCGCCCCGGCCTACGGACACCTCAGTAGCACGCCACGGATGGACACTTATGATCTAGCTGCTGAACATCACACTTTACAGGGTCGACTAAACATTTATAGCTTATCCACTAAACGATTTCCTAAGATTGAGGGACAGCGGTCGAAAATGGCCATCTGAGGTAACAATTGACTGTCGCGAAACGTCGCAGATCGCGTGCGGCATGAGGCGAGTGTGGTGGCCTGGCTAGATCCCGTCGGCAAAATCCCCGCCGCGGGGAGAGGTTATGTTGTGCTCGGAGGGGGCTTCGTAGGGCACGCCGCAACAGAACAGCTGGCGCCACACGCGCGACACACGCGACACGCGTGACGCACGCGACTCGCTGCGCGGCAGCCCGCCCGCCTCCTCGTCCGACTACAACCAAGCAACAAGTTACTGAGTCGCGCACGACACATGAGCGCCGCCCGCAGGCGCAGCCATCACATCGTCAACGCATACAAAACTCCTGTTGCCAAACAGCACAAGACCTACGAGTAACATCTCGATCACGTTGCACCGAGCTTTTTATGCGTTTATATGTGCTGATATTGCCGTTGTCTTATGGGTTTTGCTAAGCATCAAGCGTTATATATTTGACAGTAGGTAAATTTTTGTGAGGTTAGAGCGGCTTAGTGGCGTGCGGGCTGCCGCAGCAATACGAGTTCGAACGGATGGCGATGACGATTTTTAACAGCAAAAACTACGGTTTCGAAAACTATAAACTACGTGATATTCTCAATCACATCAACAAACCGAAATTATAAGTAACATGACCAAATAGCTTAATATAGTGAATAGTAATACTCGTACCCATTCTTTGTGGGACGATTCCGCGACCCGCAAGTCGGTAATCTCCTCCGTGATGCTGTCGTCATTGTCAATAGTGTCCTTGTCGTCGACGTCGTCGGTGCTGGGCGTCGCGGACTGCACTGCCGGCGGCGCGGGTATGGGCTGTGCCGGCGACACGGTTTCGGCTCTCTGAAACATTTTTCAGCACACTTCATGAAAACCCGCAAAAGCGTGATTCACAGTGTTAAAAATATCGCGTGAAATAATTTCATTGCTATCGTTAACGATGCATTCAAATTATCATGCCCCGACAGAAACGAATCCGTTATCACACGCCAGTAGCGTGATAGAAGGTATTTGCGACAAAACAAAGCGAAGTGATTCATTGACCTTACCTGTATATCCACTTCTATAGGTGCCATGGGTATCGCCTCGGGTGACTTCTCTCGCTTCGACGATTTTGTTGAGGGGCTACGCCTCGGCTTTTGGGAAGGCATCGCTACAATTAACAAGTGATAGTTGTTATCTTTTCGTATTTGGACATATTCGTTCGTTTATTAATATTGCCTCACCGAGTTTGCTTTCCTTTTGCTCTCCGATGTCTGCATTCTCAGGTAAATCTTTGTATTCCTCGGCTACAGCTGGCAAGATATAAAAAGATTGTAAGTTAAAAATGTTACATACCTTAGACTGAGGGAAGTTTCCAGGTGCAAACGGATTTAAAGTGCCCTACTACCAGGCATACCTACTCGTATAGTTTAGTTTTATTTTTAGTCTTTGCCAGTTGTGTCTACCATCTGATTGCTCCTGAATATTTTTTAAATGTTGATAGCTCGTGGGACAGCTCATAATTTGTATGCTGTGTCATAGTAAAATTTTGAAAGAGTTCCTGTTTTAGCATGCTTCGACGATATTCTGATTTGCTATAGTTTTAATCAAAAATTTTAAGTGTTTGATATTTTGAAACTTCTGAATACCAGCAAACCTGCACCAAAGGAACAGCTTTAAAGGAGGATGAGACAAAATGGTCCGAGTAACTAATAGTTATCAGATTTATAATTTTCTGAAAGGGATTTTTAAGATCTTTATCTTCATTTCACGTTATGGAAGTTAAGGTCAGTTGTGTCCAAGTTTTGAAATATTAAGGTTAACCGCGTATACAGGACAGTGTAAGACGAATAAGGACAAACAGAGTAATCAAAAACAGAAGCTAGCACTTTTGGAAGGGGATTCTTAAGCACTTCTTATGTTACGAGAATAACAACACCTAAGTATCCCAAATCTGAAATATTGAGGTAAACGAATGATAGCCGATAAAAACAATTAATTAAGTAGATCGAAGTAACCAACGGTTTCTTTTTCACTCTGATTACTTCCATATATTTTAAAAGCACGTCATAAGTACTTTATTTTATGTTCCTGAAACTAAAACCCAATTGTGCCCTAGTTCTGAAATTTGTGGCAAAGTGCCGCGCGGCAGTAACTTCCATAATCCGTACAAATAAGTTAATCCATACAAATAATAAACACGCGGTTGCAGCGATGCTGCCGCGCGGCACTTTGTGAAAAAATTTAAGGCAAGGGAATTCTTATTTGATGAATTAAGACAGATACTAATTATCTGAACGGACTTTGGAATTGCTTCATTTTATGCCATAGAAGTTATGAAAATTATGTTCCTGTTATGAAATATAAAGGTATACGTACATTAACATTATTCGATAAGTCGAATAAAGCTAGTGTTGGTTTATCACAAGTCATTGTAATAAACCAACTAATGAACAGCAATGCGGCTCATACTTTCTCAAAGTGCTACTTAAGTCCTTCAGTTCATGTTCAGTTCTGAAATAATAGGGAAAACTCAGGATTTTTTTTGAGTTGATCCTCCTTTCTTTTAAGTCGGTTACTAACGAATATAAACTGAATGATTTGTGAAATGGCTTCTTAAGTTCTTATTTCATATCATAAAAACTACGGTTAATTATATCCCAATTCCGAAATTTTAAGGTCAACGTGCACCAGCATTTTGAGAGACAGAGTTTCATATTTATGACATTTTGCACCCGGTCAAATCAAAACGAAAGACTGAAGATAACGTCAAAAATGTGCTTTTTTGAAATCTAAAGTGGGCGAATGACCATGGGGTTTATCTCGAACTTTTCAAATATATATTCTCATCACAAAAATCGAAACACATCCGTTTTTATGGTGGAACTAATTTAATCCAGATTCCCAGGTGGAATGCTAAAAATTTTCGAGCTCGCTTCGCTCGCTGCAATATTTTTGGGTCAGTATCCCTATTCTGTAACAACATTTTCGTATCTCGACAGCCGATTGCTGTTCTCGAGAATCCGAGGTGAGTATCAGATTACGTCAAACGTAAGACCTTTATGTTGTGTGTAGTAAGTAAAGCTCACATTGTGACGTTTGTCACTCAGGTGAAGCTCGATATTCAAATGGTTATTTACAGAATAGACAAGCAGCTGAGGGACATCTGTTTGTTTGAATCTAACTTATCTGAGACAAGGTTATAAAAAGTCGAGCTCGCATCGGTCGCTCAATTTCCAATTTCCTTTAGGCTTAAGCTTTTCGGCAAAAGTCACCCGCGCGGTTTTGCCCGCAAGAACTCAAAAGTATTTTTGACCTGTCATTTTTGTAAAGGTCTCAGTGTATGAATGCAATGGTAGGTATCCATAACCACCCATCGATAGTGAGCTAGTCCGTAGTCCGACTGCGACGGACGACGGGCTTGAAACTCCTTTTTAGAACGTGGTGCATGTGTTTCTGGGCGTCGCATCTCAGGTTTAGGGGCCAGGTCCCCCCTGGAAAAAAGTCCTAGATACGCCAATGCATGTTAAATAAAAGCGTAGAGCTTTTTTTTCATTTACGTGTGTTGTTTTATCAATTTCCTTCATACTCCATACAGGGTTAAAATGACTTGTTAAATAAAATAAGAAACCTATGAAAATTTAATTAGAATTTAGAACATTAACATTAGGATTTGAAAACCTCATATTATTCACTATTAAACGACATTTGACATAATTATATTCCTAAATATACTTACACATTTTTCTGATAATCCTTACAAAACAAACTTGCAAGGTGTTTTGATTTTTCTGATGAGAAATGTACATTCTCAGAGTCCTCTCAGCATGACGCATTACAAAAACCGAGTTAGCTTCCCCTCTATAACTTGAGCTTAAGATATTTTAACAAAAACATTACAAAAAATTCAATCTAAGAAATAGGTACGCAAAAGTTGTGTAAACTAATGTTGACATAAGCTGGTAGAAAGGGTTCGAGTGCCTGCTTGCATTTGAGTGGGTATACGTCAAAGGAGACGCTTGAAAGTAGGCACTGATTGGCGGGAAAGTGGTACTTTGATAAACGGTTTATTTAAATCATATAAATATGTTAAATTGACTAAAGTTATGTGGGTAATACCCAGTACCTACTATTGTAACCAGTTTTTATATTATGCATAATTGAAGTATCGTGTCTGTGGTTTTGGGTTCATGAAACCCAAAACCATCATGTATGTGACATCATCTCATAATGTCAAAATGCGGTAAATGAGTAAAAGGAAACAACTTACATGGGACAGCGGGTGCGCGCGAGCGCTTATGACGCAGCTCCACCGGCGTATCGCTCGGCAAAGCAGTCGGTCGGAACGCCTTGTGCCTACTCTGCGATGTCGGTTTCTCCACCATCACCACAGCCGAGCCGCCGGCGGAAGGCGCTTTACTTTTCTGCTCTTTATCCGCCATCCTTCACGACCTCGGTTAGTTTAAGCATCCATCCGATATTTGTACCCTAAAGCCTAGCTAGTTTGTCAGCAGAAAGGCTAGGATTTTTTTTTAGAAAAGCACAATCGGTAAAACGTCACGCTTTGTAAATTTTGACAGCTAACTTACTTGTTTTACTGATTCGATTTTTGAAATAGGGCCTATATTGTACAAAAGTTTGGTTGTGTCTATAGACTGATCGACTTGCGTTGGTATGGTTGGCACCAGATAAACGTGCAATAAAGCACATTGACCTTTCCCTAATATCCATTCGTAGATAATTGAACAATAAATTATGAACCGTTTTTCATTACTTGAGAACGAGAGCGATTACGATAGGACCGATTCAGGACAGCTTTATATCATTATTTCTTTGTTTGAAATTAAGAAAGTCAATAAATGTATGTGGGTTAATGACCGTTATTGCACGGATATCTGGCGTCTGCCATGGTATCTCGTAAATCCAGTTTTCACTTAAAGACGACGGATTTCGAGAAAAACCGACCCATCGCGTAAAACAAATAAGAAAAGAAAGAAGTCTATTTATGCAATCTGACTTATTGTTACGGCCTTAATCTAGTACCTTCACGGAGATGCGGTTCGATCATCGTTTTTCACGAAACAGTGATAGGAGAATGGCAAAATACTTATAAAACTTATTACTTACTTAGTTATAATATTTTCCGGGAAGTATCTAGTCTTTTTAAAAAACTTTATTAACGGGATATCACGCCTACAAACCTACCGTACCGACTGTTAATGGTCTTGAGAGGGACCATACTTAGGCAAAACTCGGATTTAACGCCTTAAGATGTGGGTTTAGAAAACATAATATAATAATATTTAGTTTCGAATGTTTCGAATGGTGAGATAGTGGTCAAACATGTGCCTATCAATAAAAAATGTGGTGCTTTGTTATTTGTGTCAGTTCTTCGTTATTCTGTTCCGTGTTCGTTATGTTAACTTTTCAATGATAGCTGTTCATAAATATGTACCGGGCTATAAAGGTAGGCTTTTAGTAATTGAGCAAACCTACCAGTATTTTACGTGGAACGGCTGCCTATCAGACCTCCACAACCCATTAGCTAGGTAATACGGTACTTCATGGCAAGACTGGAGTCAGATTTACTGGCTTCTGACTATCCGTAACAACTACCAAAGATCTTCAAATGATGCCGGGACCAACGGCTTAACGTGCTTTCCGTGGGGTGGATACTCGGTATTTTAAGATGGTCACCTATCCACAGGCCAATCTTGGCAAGCGTTGCTTAACCTTGCAGATCGACCCGTGTGGCCGTTATTAACTTGCTTGAATGTAAAAGCTTAAGTTCATGCTTAATGGTCTCCAACATTTAATGAATTTTTAACTAAGTTCTTTAGGCCCATTGAATTACATGAAACGCTCATCTCTCGTATCTATATTTCTAGTGTGTATTAACCTAGGTATTGCAAACACCTCTTGGGCTTCATACATTTGGCTCTTCTCTTTTCTCTCCACTAATCGTGCCAGTCTTTTCTGTAAGAGGCGAACCAATCCCACTTGCAACTTACGATTTTGTTTATTCAAACAAAATTATTCAGCATAAAAACTTTAAAGCTATATTTCCATAAATAAACAGAATGTCACTAGAGATGAAAGATGAAAAAAAAATCCAGTCAAAGCACCTGTCAGAATAATGTAAAATTTTCTTTTTACTGTAAAATAAATTATTGTTTTAGCCTCACATCATTGTAGTTCAGGGTTCAGGTTCGGGTTGATTTTAGAACTATGCATGCGAAGAGGAAAATAAAATGTGATGGAAAATAAACAGTCTCCATCCAAGAAGAAGTTACTGTCCATCCAAGAAGAGAAGTTGATACGTGAGGTTGATTACGATTCTCTCGCAGGAGGCTCGGCCCGCCTGCCTCAGAAACAACTTCTTCTGGGTAACTCTCCCCTTATAACAAAGGTATATTTACTTTCGCATGACGTCTAATAAAAGTAACTTCATTTCCCAGACTTAGAAATACTTCAGAAGAGTCCTACGCATCGCCCGGCATCACAAAGAGTCCTCGTGTCCATTAAACCGAGAGTGGTCCCCGCCATCAAAACTATTTACATTGCAGAAAAAAATCGTTTCAAAGCCAAAAAGGTATCTTTTTTTTCATTATTAACTAACGATATCTGCGGTTGTTTGTATTGAGTAACACATTCACGCACTTTTCAGGGTTCGGATAAGTCAGGTTCACGTCTAGGTATAGGAGATCATTCATCTTTTACCACCACCCGTAAGTATAAATTTGGATATTTTCGTTTTTTATCGGTATTGTTTGTTAATAAAATGATATCACCGTTGCAGATTACAGTGAAGATGATTTAAAAGTTATAAACTCGAGCGCTTGTGCTACGGAGCAACCTTATACGAAAAGTGAATCAGATACAGATAAAGCCTCCTCAGTTACTAATCAGGTAGAGAGCTCAGCAATACTTTCGAAATGTTCCCAAACTAACACCAGGCTTCAAAAGGTAAACGTGTATAATACAAAACAAAGGTCTGCGCAAAAATGTTATCTTTATACGCAACCACAATTAAATATGAATCTTCCTAAAATCGACGCCAAGTCAGATAAAAAGACGTCAAATAAAGTCGATATTGCCACATTAATTGTTACGAACACATCGTCTGAAGATTCAGCAAAACCTTCTGGTGTTACGATTCACGAATTGAATAAAAGAATTGACCATTTGGAGCGTAAAATTTTGAGACAGGAAATGGTATTCCGCTCGATAGATCCTAATATACCTCTGTCTTCATCAGATGAAGAGCACAAAGGTAACATAATGGGGACTACATCTGGCAGCGGCGGGCGGCCTGAGTGTAGCTACATTCAGCAATACAGTCATGTTCCTGAAACATCGGCGTTCCAGCGGTATGCGCAGCAAACTGCGCCGCTCTCTCTAAGCAAAGCCACCACTTTAGACAAAGAACATAATTCTGAGCAATACGGTCGAGATTTCACCGCATACGACGGCATCACCGCTCGAGGCCGGCGACAATGTGCATCCGTGCCGTGCAAACGAGACGATGTCCCGAAAATGGCTGCCGAAAGAGTTCATAAGATTAGACATAAACTCAATCCTGTGCGAGATTATCGACTGATGGATACCGTCCATTATTTGGCGCAAGGTGAATTTGCTCCTCGCGATGATGGTATCAAATTAACACCTTCACGGGAAGCTGTACTTAGCGACATTATTTGGGAAGACGTTTGTCGCACACATTGGCCCAACGCCAGGCTCGGACGACGAATAGCGCATTCGGAGAGGTGCAGCACGAGGTGTGAGCTGCAGCGGCTGATAGACAGCTTGCTGAGAGAGCGCGTCGCACACGTGGAACGCAGGCGGCGCCGGCACTACAGAATAGTTAAACTGAATCATCGACATGAAAGCTCTCGACCAATGGGCAAGACTGGGGATATCATCGTGGCCAGTCACAAAAATAGACAAGGCGAAGAGGTAGCGATTAGCGACCACAACGCTGCGAGCGCGATGATCGCAGACAGACGTTGGGATGAGACGAGTTCGCGCAGAGCTCCACGAAGTCATGATCGGTTAAGACCAGAGTCGCGACAAAAACGTCACTCTTTGGAACGGAGATTTGGATACGAAGATTCTGCTCCAGGTCCTAGTTACGCGGCTACCGGTAGGTCTCCAACGAACAGAGAGCCAACTTGCTGCTACCAGACGTCCAGCCCGGTGAAGCCGGAAAGGCGCGCTCCGATTCCAAAGCGTCGCAATGGAAATCAGTTGTTGACCAGCGGTAGTAGCTCTACGTGCAAACCGAGAAATCCTCGACTGGTCGTCAAAAAAGTAGCATCTCATCGTAAACACGCTAGAGAGGAGCCTAATCTCGAACATTACATCTTACTGCCAACCCTTGTTGTACGCACACCATCTAATATGAAACGACAGAAGAAATTTAATGAATTGTATCATCGCATTCTCAACATTCAATTAAACAACGGTACGTATCCCAAGTATTTTTGTAAGGAAAACAATATCAAGTGAATTTTGAAAAAGTCAAACTGTCATGATTTCATGTTTCTGAATATTTGTCTATTTTCAGTTCAAAGCTGCACCGCCCCTGACCCCGCACGCCCGGGCTCCTCTCAGGCTCCCAACACGAAGGACGTTGGACTGAACATCAACATCACACTGTCCAACAATTAGGAACATGGAAATGAAAAGAAGCAACCTAATATCGTGAATCTGCTGAAAGATAATCATTTTAACCACATTCATAAAAATAAAAATGCAATATCAAACTTTTTATAAGCCCTCATGTAATTTTTTACATGTAATATCAATCTTATTTATACTGTATACTGTTGGATACAATCTTTTTTTTCTTTCGTGAACATATTGGCCTTTATCAACCTAACTTAGGCAGGGGTCTCATGGGGATTAGCAATGGGTATTGTAGTAATACACTATTTCGCGATAATAATTAAAAAATTTCAAAATTATGAAATGCATATTACCTTCACTGAAACTAATTTTTGCCTGCAGTCGTCATTTTACGGAAGAAGCCGCTGTGTTCAATAATGCATGGCTAGAGCAAGGTCGAGCTAGAGATCTAGCGCATTCGTTGCACGTGGCGTTGTTTACACAATAGTTACCTACCTACTTGCCCGCATTTTTTATGTTTTATAAGCTTGGTCGATCAGCTTTGACGAAGTACGTACAGCCGCGATATATTGTAGCAGGTGACCAAATACTTCTGAACAATTTAAAATGTCAATAAGTTCGATATACTTCAAGTATAAATGTATCATTAAGGGCGCCTTCAGATTTGTCGCAGAGTGCAGCGCATGCTGCCACACTGCTTTGTTAATCCATACAAATAATAAACGCAAAGTGCCAAGCGGCGGCAGCGCTGCAGCCGCACTGCGGCCGCGTGTTTATTATTTGTATGAAGTCGCCCTAATTCATTAATACCTTCATCATTCTTTTGTTTTTAAGACATTTTGCTAATGTGACGTGGTGATTGCCTAACCTTCGAAATAAATGCAACCCTATCCCGTATCCCAAATTGTTATAAATGGCTCATGTGCTTTGGCGTTATGTACTTGACCCCGAGCTGGTGTCGGAGGCTTAATATTTTAAAGTAAATATGGGTATAGGCCTATATAGGCTAGGAGCCGTTCTCCCTGCTGAATACAAAGACAGTACAAATCCTAGCTACCAATTTTCTAAAAACGCGTCGCACGAAGGAGTGTAATTAGAAGAAGAAAGGGTAGGTAGCGTGGTGTGATCATTAATATCGATGTCAGCTGCCTTTGTGTCACAGCATTATATATTTATTTTTTTCGCTGAATCACATACAGCGTTGCTGTAAAGTTTCTACTCTGAAGAGTTTCACGATGTACCGGAAAGTCTAGAGATACCTGTCTATGAAATGTGATGTAGTGGGAAGTATGAACGCAGAGAGAATCGATTTCTGAATTAATTAGATCGACTGACCACTGACTGACTGATCGAAATCTGGTCTAATTTTTGCGTTGACAAAATTTTTTAACGTTTAACGTTTCTTAACCATTTACCTATGACCGAGTGAGTTATACTTATAATCAGCAGCTATACTTACTGTTTAGTTTATTGAACGGCCACCGCTTGCAATTTTTCTCAGCAGTTGGCATCTAATATTCAGGTAGAAAAAACTATTTAAGCTTCAATATCAATTCTTTTTTGTGGGGAATTCTTCATTGATGCCCTCCTCCTACCTGGGGAGAACCGAGGTTTCTGTGGGATTCCTTCCGACTAAAACAATTCTATATCTATCATATCTATAGGTACCTTCAATATTTAAATATCTAAGTAGCAACTTGCGCGGTAGGGTGTACGTATTGTTGCATCGCTAAACACCACGCCTGCTCCGAAGCGAGGAGCTCGTCCAGTTGATTGTACACCTGCTATCACTTCTGTTCTTTACCGATTTCATAGTGACATGTGATATAATTACTAAACAGCAGGACAATCTGTGAGTGACCATGGGAAATTGACGTCATGACTTTGGAGATATCTAGTGAATCTTTGAATTAGGGTGAAACTGAAAGTGTGTGGGTCAATAACCTTCTAAAAAGAGTACAGCATATCAGATCTGTGCATATATTTCGTGTTACTTTATACTAAGTTTTTCGAAAATGATTTCTAGTTAAAGATCTAGTAGGTAAGTCATCATTGTATTCAAGAAAACCAGTTCCCTAAACAGTTTATCCTACATTTTCAGAAACAAATATAGTTTTCTGAAAGTAATTTTCGATGCTAAGGCTAGCAAAACGATGTTAGTCGGACACTTGTTAATATTTGATGAGGAACGTTTTCCATAGCACACGGCGGCTTGGTATCGATTGAATGTCATATCTATAAGTACGAGTAGTAGAGAGGTACCTATAGGCCATGACATTTTGACGAGAATAGCTTCTTCATTTTCCAACAAAAAGTATAGCTACCTACTTTAGTTTTGAAAAGTTTAATAAGTCTTAATTTGTTTTGTAGACTCTTCAGTGTTTCAATCATCTGCCTAGCCTTTTCCCAACTATATTGGGGTCGGCTCCCAGTCAAACCGGATTCAGCTGAATACCAGTGTTTTACGTGGAGTGGCTGACTACCAGACCTCCACAACCCATTGACTGGGTAACACGGTACTTCTTGGCAAGACTGGAGTCAGATTTACTGGCTTCTGACAATCCGTAACGACTGCCAAAGATCTACAAATGACAGCCGGGACCAACGGCTTAACGTGCTTTCCGAGGCACGGAACTCGGTATATTAAGATGGTCACCCATCCACAGACCAACCTTGGCAAGCGTTGCTTAACCTTAAAGATCGACCCGTGCGGCTGTTATTATTTAGCCACGAGCTCTTCACTCTTCAGTGTTTCTTTATATATAGGTAGATATTGAAACACTCTTCAGCGTTTAAATATAAAGACTTTGTAGACCGAATCTACTGAAAGATTTTTTCAAATCGTACCAGTAGTTCCTGAGTTTAGCGCGTTCAAGCAAATAAACAAACAAACTCTTCAGCTTTATATGTATATTAGTTTTGATTATAATAATTTGTGCTGGTGTATTTATAAACTTACCTTGCGTTGAGATCGAAATAAACAAAAAAAGACTCCTACTCGTATCTAATCGATCGGTGGGTACCTAACTATGAACAGAGCTCATAGTCAGGTCTGGTTACAGATTATACAATAGATTATACATTAGATACATTGGTAGGTATATAAGTTAAAATTGAATTACTAACGACCAATCATAGTCATTGAAACCTAATGTACTTATGGTAGGTACTTTCATCAAAGTTATATTTTAAATTTGGGCCGTCTTTATATTTTAGTCATTCTCAACTTAGCTAAATTAATTCAATTCGCTAAAACATACAGCTAGTCGTTTAGTTTAATGTAAACTTTCAGTTATTTAATCCACTTAAGTTTTCAGTTCACAATCTATTCACATTTTCCTTTCCTACGTTAAAGACTTGTCCTTCCACAGACAACGTTTAAAATAGAAAATTAAACACGACCCACTCCAATTACCTTCAAACTGTTTTAATCGTCCAAAATAAAATAGTTCTAATTGATTGACTTTACCCATGAAGTGAAAAGGCTGTACCAGTGATACGAACACCAGTAGTTTGATAAGAGAATGTGACGTGTCTACCGAGCTGGACATGGAGGGCGTGAAGAAATGGCTGACAGAGCGAAATGCCAAGAAGAATGGAATGTATGTTCACTATAGTCCGCCTAAACGTGAGTATGTTTCGGTGTTTCATTTTCTCTCTGCAACTTATTAGTAGGAAGGTCTTATTTAACTATCTTCTATCTTATCTAGGGTAGGTACGTAAATAGGTGCTTAGGTACTAAAAAGAAAACTTGGGGGCGATGACATTTTAAGAACTAGCCGAGCTTAAAACTATTAGTAAGGTTCAATAGAACTTCAGTATGAACTTGCTATTAGGTTGTGAATAATAAATTTTCTACTTACCTACTTAAAAACATTGCCTCTTGTTAATATATCTTTGTACTAAAATTAAGTTAAAGATACAAGATGTTTAACTTAAGTTTATGATTCACATTGTTGCCATCTCCTCATTTCTTATACATATATTATATTTTACCCTTATGTATTTATTTTTTCTGTTTATTTATCACGTTTTAATTACTTTTATGCCGCTCCGATCGACGTCATACTTAACGCCGGCTGTCGCTGAAAACCAGCGCTGTGGCTCTGTCTCGCACACGAGTCCCAGCATTATGCTGAGAGATGGCCGTTTTGCGCGAATATGACGCATATCTTCCCAATTTTTATAATTAAGTTTTATTTGATTTCTATTTTATTTTTTTGGTATGCGTCTTGCTTGGCGCAAATAAACGCTTTTTCTTTCTTTCTTTCTATGATGGAACACGTAGGCATCCTAATCCGGATATATGATGGATAAATTTGATTAAGGGTGAATTTTGCTATAGGTACGCAAGTGTTACAAGCTATAACAATAAGTTAAAGCTATTACTGAACTACATTGTTTAAGTTTAAACAAGACCATTACCGCAAACAAAACCTATTCACTATTCTATTTAACTACAGTAAAAAGCACTAGTTTCAATCGAAAATCGATAGTGGAAAAAAGGTTGTATAAACAACCCGACGAAAACTCGTATGTTAACAGCTCGTCGGCAACCTGTCTGGAAAATGTACTGGGGCTTGCGTGCCGGCCAGGAAACTATCTGCCTAAAGGCGCTCCATAAAACGAATGTAAACACAGAATTGCCATATAAAGCTGAAAGCTTTTTTCCTATGCAATTTGTCCGTCTAACTTCGTTCAAAATAAAGAAAAATAAGCTAAAGAAAATCTAATCTATTACTGCTGCAAAAAAGTGTATTTGCAAACTGCGCAACACTCACGCACAGATCACGTATGTCATTTGAAATTCGAACACCTTTTTGGACATCATTGCAGCTACCATGTTTTTGTAGCTGCCATTTTGACTCTATGACAAATAAAAATAAATAAAACATTGACATTTTGACAGGTCACGAAATTGGCGGGAATTAGTAGAGTCTAGTGCACAAACATGGTAAACTCAATATATTTTAATTGTATTATTTAAATAGGTACTGAATATTGTGGTGTTCATAATAAATACTTATTTTGCGTGCATGTTTGAAGTCTGCAAAACCAAGCGACTGAATATTATAATTCTTCGAAACCATGTCAAGTCTATTAGGTCAAAGAGCAAAAATGTGAGTATTATAGACTGAATAACATAATTATAAATAATACCTTTAATATTTATGCCCACAAGTGCTGGTTACGACGTGGGTGCGACTCGACCTTAGCGTGATGTCCGTGAGTCCAGCGTTTTTGCAGAAAATGTCGTAAGCATTGCAATCACACAACATACCGTGTGATCAACTAGACTACCTACACGTTATAAGTGGATAATGTATTATCATTTATGACCTTATTTATTTCCTGAAAAAAAAATACCGATGCGTCACAACAAATTATTCGCAAATCAAGTTATGCGATCGGCTGTGAAAATTAATTCAACCAATATGATAGCTAAAGCTCGTTTGCTAGTTCGTCACAGAAAATGGGCTTAACAAGATGAAAGTCACCTTGCTAAGAGCATTTACTCTCTATTACATACAAACTCGCAAGTCCTTAATCTTGGAAAGAAATTAACCGATTTTAATTAAACTTAATTGGCATACGCAATATCAAAATGCGCAAATAAAACGCAAATCAAAAATATATCAAACAGTTTTTTTGTTCCCTAAGATTTAAGAGACAGAGAGTCATTCTCAGTATTATAGTGAAACATCACTCTCTTTTTCAATCTAGGAGTTAACGATCTGAAATAGAAGGCTCGCATAAGAATTGAAACGAACTGCTTCTCAAAAAAAAAAAATATATATATATATAGATACTGCTATAAGGGGTTTATAGGTACAGGCAGTATATAGATACTGCCTGTACCTATAAAGTTATAGAAACAGTTTTTTTACACTATACAATGGTGCACAACATATTACAAAATGTACAATGTAAGGTTCACCAATTTCACAATAACAGATATAGTAACTCTGCTGCAGCTCAAAATGAACATCGTTTATTAATGTAAGTAACACATTTAAATTAAAAGAAAAACATCCCAATACATTACACTTATAAACTGCAGACTTTCTAAGGGCTTCACGTGTGGACCGTCAATGTATGACAAATTAACAGTATACATAACTTACTATGTAGAATGGGTTCAATCACCCCGGGCTGTTCACCTATAACGATCCATTAAATGGTGTCAACGCACACGTCACACCTAATATGTTATTACGAGCATAGCTTAGATACGTGTCTATGTCAAATTGAGGGACAAGAGAGGAGAGGAGGGAAGTTTTAGGTACAATAATAATTTATTTGCGAAGATTTGTAATTTTCGCAGGACGCTTAAACTTTAAGTTACGGATTCTATTTGTCTGAAGAAGATGAAAGATGAAAACAAGTTTATTTGGCACACACAGATACAAACAATGTAGGTACAAATAAAAAGGAAACTAAAAAAATTATGTAAATCTTCTAGATGAAACATAAACAAGTTATTTTTTTTTGTTTCGCCATACAAATCTGCTAAATAAAAGTTGTAGCAGGTATCCTATTTTTGATTTAGTAAATATTATTTTTGACTTAGTTGGCTTGTATTCTTCTGCCGTCTTCGTTACATTTAAACTAGCTATTTTATTTATTTTCATAAACAGTTGAAATAATCAAATATTAAAAACCTGAAAATTGCGTGTAATATAGGATTAATAGGGCGTTGGTTATTTAGATCACAGCATCAGTCCGATATAGTAATCAACTCAATTAATTTCGGTGTCTGAAAACACACCACTCATTCATGATCACGTCACCCCGTGTCATAGGTATACCATCACGAAATAATTTACTTAATTTTTACACCCTAAAGCACTTTTCAATCGCGTCGTAATTAAAAACACTTAATCTTAATTAACCCAGTTTCATGCAAACACTGAATTATGCTAGCATGAACTTGTCGCATATCATTATCACATTAAAACCGTTTGACGATGACGTGCTAAAGAACAACAACAACAGAAGTGATTCTAGATATTAAAACAATCACGAATAAGGGCGACAAACACGTTACAAATATAAAAATTGTTGTTAAACTTTATTCCTAAAAACATTATTTTTATGTTTTGATTCCGCAAAAATCGATGTTTATTTACTGGAGCCGTTATTTTTGCATGTAGGGTGTGTTTGCTCCCTAAGAGTGTGAGGTCAGCAGATGTCACGATAAGTCGCGTACAACGGGCTGTTAGCGCATAAATCTCGTAATCTACCACCAGAAATAACCAAGCCTTCAAACAGGATGTTTTTTATGCAGTCACGATATGGAAGTTAAAATAAATAACTAGTTAATTATTTTAATCATTGGTATTTCTGTGTGACCTTTACATTACTTCACGACTGTATTTCTTAAAAGGATAGGTAGCAGTGTCCAGTATACCAATAATTTGCTAGTTTAAGTTAAGTCCCATTTAATAAATAGCGTACCAATCATTGAATTACACTAAGTAGATACAAAATCACAGATCTATTAATCACACTTCCATTCAATCTCAGGCATCGTAAAAAGCTTAGAATGAACAGTAAAACCCAGTGCGGGTTGGGACAGACAAGGCAGTAAAATTCTTACAACGTCTTAAACTTGTCTTTCAACGTACGCTCACTGATGTTTTTATTCAAGTCTAAAATTCCCGACCAATTCATTCACTCCTTAGTCTACCATGAACTTTAAATTCTGGGTTTGTATGAGAAAAAACATCATCTACAAGTTCCACTCTCCTGAACTGGATACCGGTCACTCTAATCGCACAACCGACGTCTATTTCAATTATCAACCTGTTCTAAAAACTCCCGAATGAAAGCTGTGAATTCAATCATCTATCGTTGTGATGCCCGTGACTTCTTTCGCGAAATAAAGAAATTCCAGTTTGTAACTTCAATTAGTATCTAAAGACGTTCATACATAGTTCCTACTCCCATTTTTCCCCCTTATAGGTACTTAGTTTTAACTTCCAGAAATTCCCGGATGTTTATGTTACAAAAATAAACCTATATTCCAAATTTCAGCTTTTTAGACTTTAAACAACAGACTGCCAAAGAAGAGCACTCTGTATAAAGTCAATCAGTAAATCACGGGTCGCAATATCTCAGAAGACGATCGCTTGAACTGCGCCGACATTACTTTCAGTTTCTGTGAGCTTCTGCTACCGCCCACTTTACTTCTATCTTGCCAATTAAAAGTGTGGTGAACTTGCAAAATAGTGTCGTTACGTACTCGTGAAGTACATATTTATATTCTTAATTTTTGAAATAAGAGTAAAAAATAACAAGTTAATCCCAGATAAGTTGAAATGTAGTAAGGAGGCGAAAATTGGCGAGAATTGTAAGTGGTCATAGTATTAGGATTCGTTCCAATAGCTTATTCCACAGGAACCGAGGACTTTTCCCGTCTAAAAACTAGCCTGACTATTAGAGGTATAGCATTCTAAGAATTTTCGTTATCGGAGCAAACCAAATTCCAAACTTTACCTTCATCCAATATTAGAGTAGATGCCTAATAATTTCGTTTACAAGTAACTATAATACTCACAATAAAGCGCTCTCTTATAGTTAGAAAGTTGTTCATCACAACACTAGTTTTGCTAATAGGTAACGTCATAGTATTTCTATAAAGTCCAAAGCCTACTTATGTAGCTGGTACTCCAAAACCTACTTAGTATAAAGTGAAGATCGCGTAAACATTGCTATTTACTTACATCTGGTTATCTGTTTGTCTTATAAAGTTTTCAGACTCATATAGAAGTCTGTCTTTGTCGTTTACTTCGTAACTTCAGAAAAAGAATAATGTTTTCTTGCCAAAAGTCAGAATTTTTTTAGTTTTGTAGCATTCTTAGTCTTTTTAATTTAATACTTTCATTTTATTTTCTTCTTTTCTTGATACTGCTAAAAGAGGGCTTTATTTTTATGGTAGCTAATATTCTGTACATTAAACTTATAAGAAGGTAAAACCATTTGTTTTTAAGAGTAGTATCTTTGGAACAACTGATCCGGGGGCTAAAAAGGCCACTTTAGGAGAATCATATTGTAATCATAATATTAATCACGCAACAATCTATAAAATTTCATTTTCATCTTTATCGCTAACGCATTAGGTTGAATGTTGATTACGGGTAACGTGATTTGCTCTCTGATTCTGCTAAATTGACCTTTTAAATCCGCAGGTCACGAGTATTATTTCATTGACAGAAAGCCACATTAACACTTAGTGTCATAGGTAAACAATCTTGCAATGTAATCCTAAAAACAGAACACTTACGGCAAGCGGGCACGGGAGTGAAAACTCGGGAAAATTTATAAAAGATTTTAATGAAATATAATTACAGTATATTTTATTAAAATCTTACAAGGGTTCCGTTAATCATATTACTAACACGTCATAATTCAATTAACGTTATCAACCTTAAAGTAACATAATTAACCTTCGTCTACTTTCCTCATTAGTGGTTGGAGTGGTATCAGCGGCGCAGCTTCGCCAGTGGGCGCGCGGCGGTGCCGAGAGCAGGCTGGAGCGGGCGGTGCTGGCCGGGCAAGGTCGGCGTCTGCTGGCCGAAGCCGAAGGACTGTCCCTGTCCAACCACCTCCAAACATTGGTCGCCAAGTGTGACGCGCTGCACGCGGCTGTGGAGAAAGGGTCCCTGCTTGAGCTCCAGGTATTGCTGGTAATACACCATCACTAACAGATTTGTGAAGAGAAGTCTAATGGCCGAAGGCTGTCAAACCACCTCGCAATGTTAGTCGCCAAGTGTGAAGCGCTGCATGCGGCTATGGAGAAGGGGTTCCCGTTTGATTTCAAGTATTGCTAATTTTAGTTTTAGGGCGCCTTCAAATTTGTCGCAAAGTGCCGCGCGGCAGCAGCACGGCTGCAGCGCTGCTGCCGCGCTGCGGCCATGTGTTTATTATTTGTATGGATTAACAAAGCAGCGTGGCAGCAACGCTTCACATCAAAACAGCAGGTTTATTATTTTACGGCCATTAGACTTCTCGTCTAATGGCCGAAGGCTGTCAAACCACCTCGCAATGTTGGTCGCCAAGTGTGAAGCGCTGCATGCGGCTATGGAGAAGGGGTTCCCGTTTGATTTCAAGTATTGCTTATTTTAGTTTTAGGGCGCCTTCAAATTTGTCGCAAAGTGCCGCGCGGCAGCAGCACGGCTGCAGCGCTGCTGCCGCGCTGCGGCCATGTTTTTATTATTTGTATGGATTAACAAAGCAGCGTGGCAGCAACGCTGCTGCCGCGCGGCCCTTTGTGACAAATTTGAAGGCGCCCTTACTGAAGTACCAAATACCTCAAATCGGCAACCGTAGAGTGGGACGTTTTCATGTTATGTGGATTGGCTGCCAATTTTTTCCTTGGAAAATCAAAGCAAATACTATTACTAGATTGTATACAGAATTTAAAAGGTCGCGAGACAGGCTGTATGCAAAGGTGAAGACTGGGTGTTGTGGCGCAGCCTGGTTGAGGCCCTTATTCAGCAATGGGTTGCGATAGGCTGAGTTTGAAACCATGGCTAGAAACCATGTGATCAAATTTGAACTTGCTTGACCTCGTCTCGACTCTGTCGTGTACATAAACTTTTCACTTGAGCTTCAACTAATACTATTACATTATAATATCACGTATTAGAGCTAAGTGATAACCAATAAAGATATTCTAGTTAATTCATATCAAAACAGCAGGTTTATTTTTTTACAACTTTATTGCATCATTGCATATTTACATCTTTTAAGATACCTACTTTAATCAACTTAGTGAGGATTTAGACATGATAGGACATTATGACATTGACCAAAATACTGAAACTAAATTTTAGAACTAATTTATTTACAAGTATTTCCGCAGTACTTCGAGTTCATATTTCATGGACAGGCTCAAATACAAGCGCTAAGCAAACAACGCGGCGCGTAGCTTCATGAAACATCACTGTAAATATGTGCTCAACTCGATGGCATACACAAAGTGATGGAATAGCTATACGAAGAATAGAACACAAACATAGTTTTTTCTGTATTACATTTTCACTTGTACAAAAAAAGCTATGAAACAAATAACCCATTATCCAAATATAAATGTGTAAAACTTTTCAATTTTACACAATTTTGTAGAAATTCATCGCTACTTTTCTTCAAATGTGATTCATATCTTTTTGTACACACACTTATCAGCAACTGTCGAAGAGAAATATATATACGTATATCTTAAGCTCATTCATAAAACGAGCAAACAATTTAATACAACTTTAAATAAATTTAATACTGAAAAAAAAAACAACTGAGCTAACTTTCTACCTCAACACATCTCGTAGCAATATTACTACGCCGTAGCGCTACGAAGCGTAGCACGATAACTAACACTGTTTACGAGGCTCCTTGCATGTTTATTCAGGAGTTGCTGGAGAGCGACTACAGCCGGCGTAAATTCGTGATGTGTCGAGACGAGGCCGGCGTGGGGCTGCTGCATAAGGCCGTTTTCTACGATTATATGGACATCGCAGAGTATCTCGTGAGGAATTACCCTCAGATGGTGCATCAGAAGGATTCGGTGAGTTATTTTTTATTTTATGTGTTTATGTTGACTACATCTATAAATAGTATATCAACGACATCATGTAGTGAAAACCCTATAGTGTAATTAAAGTTTGGTCTTATTAGTCAAATCTATGTTATGTCATTTGCGAATTAGTTGAGTGAATTAATTGGTATTTTTTTACAACGCTAGTTTTAGCTGGCACTAGCCAGCAGTGATATTGTTTGGAGGTTTGCCTCCCACAAATTCTTTCAGTTTCCCACTTTTTTTGAGCCGCCTAAAACCATACCCTGACCATCTAGGTCTTCAAGATTCTAAATTATTTGACGAAAAATGATGTGACTTTAGTAAACTTACGTCGTAGTATAAGAATTTCATATTCAAGCCAAGTTTGTACCTACAACATATTAAAAACCCTTGCGTCAACATTAAAACCGTTATGCCTTTAGCATAGGTCATCTTAAAATTGCTAAAACTCTCCCACATGGTTTCTAGGTATGTCTTGGTTGCGTTAGGAAAGGTTTACCCTGTCTCGTGTCCTTGGTGTCAACCAAATCTATGGCATAACTCTAGCAAATTCAATCACCATCCCTCTTAAATTTTCAAAAGAGTTGGGATGCTAAAGAGTACCTATGTCCTGAAAGTGACTGGGAAGTTCGCAACCCATTTCAAGAATTATTCTGTCAGCCAGTCTATGGGATATAGGCACTGATAAGCATCTCAACCTTTTTGAGAAGCAACAGTCAGACCAACTGTCTGTGATCAAATTCATTCCAACGCAAAGGGTATTAGGAGGAACACGGATGGGTTTTCGTCAGTAAGAGTCTGACACTCCCTTCCGCTCCGCCCAGAGCGGATGGAGTCATTTGATGATTTCCCATCCTTAAAAAAAAAAGGCTATGAAGTAGCTCAAGCAAATTCATGACAGACCAACCCGCCCTACTCCTTAAACCAAGTAAGTCAAGATGCTTAACAGCTCTTATGTCGTGACGGTGATAGGAAGGTCGCACCCCCTTGCACTACTCGTCTATGTCCCGCGACTCCGCGTCGTTGGCGGGGCTGCTGGAGGGCGCGGGGGCGGCGCGCGGGGCGAGGGACGCGTCCGGCCGCACGCCCGCACACTACCGCGGACCGGCCCGAGAGCTGCTCGCACTACCCGACGTCATGGCGCGCGATAATAAGAACGCAGGTTAGTGGATAGGGACCTTTATGGTTTGGATGGTGATTGGTTATGATAAGTTCCAATTTAAAAAAAAAAATATGGGTAAAAAGTATTGGTTATGTTTAGTTCCAATTTAAAAAATTATGGGTAAAAAGTTTTTGAATGTTTTTAATAAAATAATTTATTACTTTTAGGGCCGATTTTTTAATTATTAGATAACTTTTTAGTAAGGAATAAAAATGATGACAGAAAACATTTATTCCTCAGAAAATGTTATTTAAAAATCTGACTTTTGTGGTGGTAGAGAGGATTGTTTGTTTGACTCATATTTTTTTTACTTGAAGGATGTAAAGAGGAAAAGAAACGTTGGCCTAAAAAAATTGCCATAACTTTTAGAATATTTTTGCAAGTAACTAATTTATTATTTGACTCAATATAGTTGGGAATAGGCTAAGCAGATGATGATGATGACTTTGTGTGACAACTTTGCTAACGTTAATGTTTCCATAAACAATGTTCAAACTTGTCAGAAACTGCAGAAGTTCAGAACGCGCAATAAAAAGTTTGATCAGCACACTTGCTTAATCTATTGAAACTATAAAATATTGAAAACCACTACATACCAGCAGAGTAATGATCATTTACTAAAGCCAGTCTCTTATTTATAACGAAGCCATGAAAAAGTAGTGTATTCAATTATTCAGTTACCGCCGGCATCAATGAGCGAGCTTTTATTTATCGTAGAAAATGGGTCACTTTTGTCCACTGCTGGAAAACTGTCGCGTTATTTATATTTAACTTACTAGCTTCTGCGCTGGCAGAAGCTGTGCCCGCGTGGTTCTTAGGGAACATAATCCCGGAATAAAAAGTAGCATATGTCCTTTCTTACGCTCTAGACTATCTCTGTCATTTAAATCGGTTCAGCAGTTTTGGCGTGAAAGCACGACAGACAGGCAGACAGACAGAGTAAATTAGTAAGGATTTACTAGTTGTTGGGTAATGGCGTAAAAAGCAGTAGCGCTAACCACCACACGTGCCAACTGCGCATTTACTTAAACTTCATGCACAGTTGTGGTATACAGGCAGACTGAATGCCATAAGAATCAATCTTTGGGTCAAAAAAGTATTATCTACAATATTAGTTATAATAAGTTTATTTCAATATTTTATTACAGTGATAAACAAAATTTGTAGGCTACATTCACAGTGTTAAACAATAACAAAAGAAGCAGCAGAACTAGGCAAAAGCCTGTATTTCGGCTATCAGCTAAAAGGAAATACGATTTCAGGATATTTCGCGATAAATGATGCAAATAGTTTAAGAAATATTTTTACACTACGTTAATCTTTTTTCTTAAATTAATCTAGATTAGGCGGGTATATTATGAGGGAGAGGAAATCCAAAGAAAAGATGGATATATTGTGTGAGGAGCGATGTGAAAGAAAAGGGAGTTAGTGATAGCGTGGCGGCTGATAGGACAGAATGGAGGAAAAAAACGTGTTGCGCCGACCCCAAGTAACACGGGATAAGGGCAGGAAAATGATGATGAGGCATGGTATATTGTGCTGTTTTGCCCGCTTTTGTCTAACCATACCTATATGTGAGGAATATTCATAAATGTGACCGGATACGTGGCTCTGGTTTCGTATAGAAATAATCGGTATTTTTGATTATTTTCTTTGCTCTCAGTAGACATAATATTTGAAAAATATAAAATAATATTTTATTATTAATATGCAATAAATAAAATAAAGATATTTAAAAAAAAAAAAAGAAAAAACAATTTACAAACGTGCAACACATACATGATATTTTCTAATAGACAACTGACTCCTGAAATGTTAGTCAAAAAAGGGAAAAATAACCAAAAACACCGATTTAAACGAAAAGAAAATAAAAAAAGATAATAAATTAAAGTTATTTTATACTTTGTAGTGTTTTGTTTTTTGGAAGTCGGTTGTATTTTTTTGTAAAAAAGTTTGTTATTTGTCACTTTTTAGTGGTACCTGCGTATCCATTCACAGCGTACTGGCGTAATGTTATGTTATGAACTGGTGTAAACAATAAACTGTCATGCGGTTTCAGAAATCCCGATCTATTTGCTATCATTTACTGAAGAGTTCCGTTGCCTACCTCCGAAGTTCTTCATCAGATCTTCACCAAATTGAAATGGGATCAGTCCGGGAAAATACTATACTTATAATACAAAAAAAAACATCCAGATCGGTTGACAATTGACGAAAATATTGCTTAACAAACATTTTTCATGGGATCTCATCATCAGATTCAGAGTCGGTGTTCAAAAACGTAAAAACCAAAAACACCGACTTCCGAAATTAAAGTAATTTTTTACTTAATAGTGTTTTGTTTTTGGAAGTCGGTTTCATTTTTTTGTAAAAAAGATTTTTTTGAAGTAGTCGGTTGAAGATAAAAGTTTGTTTGACTTACGAATTAAAGACTTTGCAAGTCTTTAAGAGCTTTTAGCACTACTTATAGAGCGAACACCATTTTCCACTGCATTTTTAATCGGAAACAAATCCGACCGCGTTTCCTCAACAAACCGAACACATATAGCAGTCTAAACTCCTTTAAAGTTTCTAAATAAAAGAACTTTCACATTGTATTTCTGTATTCGTACACGAAATCGGCACAGCTATCGACTACCTTCGACCACCAGTTTAAAGTCACGAGCAGGTCGCTGCCGTGGTAGGTAATCACCCAATTCATCGCTTATATTATATTATAAATTTTATTGTATGAACAATATGCATGTTTATAAGCTATGCGGTTAAGTTAAATGCAGTCATGCGGCCGAATATACCTAGTTTATAACGTATTCATATAGACTTTTTAATAAAAACAAGCAAGCTAAACAAGCAGTTTTTGTACTTTGATGTTCACTAACTGAAGAATAATAAGGGAAAACTTCCAAGCAAGTTATTAACAAAAACAGGATCTAGTTGAAGATCTTGCTTGCATGTTTGAAAAAAAATACGCCAGAAAAATTTTGTAAACATTAAAACAGATAAACTTTGCTGAAGCAAAGCGTAAATACCTACAAATACAATACAGTTTTACAAAGAACGGTAACGAGCAAGTCTTTCAGTGCCACAATAGTGGACAATCACAAATTGCGCGGCTTGACATGCCGCTAATGAGAAAACTGTACATTCTTCTCGCCCCAGATAAATAGGTCATTTGAATGCTATAGAGGTACCAATGGTTTAACTATACCGAAATGAAATATATCCTGGATCAAATGGAGGTTAGCAAACAATCCTTTTAAATTTTCATAGATCTCTCTGAATCTAATTTGAATGTGCCGATTGTAAAAGATTATTGAACTGAGGAGCTCGTGGCTAGATAATAAAAGCCGCACGGGTCGATTTTCAAGGTTAAGCAACGCTTGCCAAGGTTGGTCTGTGGATGGGTAACCAACTTAACATACCGAGTTTCCTCCGTGCCACGGAAAACACGTTAAGCCGTTGGTCTCAGCTGTCATTTGTGGATCTTTGGCAGTCGTTCCGGATAGTCAGAAACCAGTATATCTGATTCCAGTCTTGCCATGAAGTACCGTGTTACCCAGTTAATGGGTTGTGGAGATCTGGTAGGCAGCCGCTCCTCATAAAATATTGGTATTCAGCTAAATCCGGCTTGACTGGAAGCCGACCCCAATACAGTTGGGAAAAGGCTAGGCAGATGATGATGTAAAAGTTTATTGAACCAAGTCTATCAAAATTTACTTTTCAATAATTAGTAAAAACAAGTTAAAACATAGAGCAATTTATCTGAAAATACAAATCAACACAAACAACAAGCATCGCTACCATCAAATTCTATGAACACAAAAAAATACGTTATAACCAGAAATATTTTTCTTTCAAACAGATAGTATCATATTGATTACAGCTACATATTCCTATGAAAGCACGTGCCAACCGACTATATTGGTGACACCGTGCTCTGTTGGAAACAAACAATTAGTGGCACACGTCAAACTAAAATTGTACTGAAACAATACACTAGCCAGTGAAAAAGAAAATATAAAAATCACTATCACACATTTGAAATTCTAACAAGCCTTTGGTAGCATGTGAAACAGAATGCATGCCACTGTTTGTTGCTTTTAGATTACGAGTCTCGAAATGCTTAGAACTGATTTGTGAGCACAAACGTATACACGAAGTAAAGTTGTAAGAATCGGGTAATGAAGAAAACCCAATTTTAGGCTAAGCTCGAAATTCAGATCCTGCTCAAGGTGCAATTCCTTAAAAATATCAATAAGTAGTTGACCCGCGCAACTTCGTCTGCGTCACAAATTTCATTACTGCTCCGGTCCTATTGGTTTTAGCGTGATGATAGCCTTCCTCAATAAATGGGCTGTCTAATACTGAAAGAATTTTTCAAATCGGACCAATAGTTCCTGAGATTAGCGCGTTTTTATTTACTTTTTTATTTAGGTAATGGGCTTGCTCTTGACCACAACCATACCTGATGGAAAGCGATAGATGAGGTCTATGATGGAGCGAGCGTGCCCAGAAGATGCCTGTTCACTCTTGCTTTGAAGGCAGACGGGTTATATGTGGACGGGAACACAGATGCTGCGTTCAAGCAAACAAACAAACTCTTCAGCTTTATATGTTAGTAAGGATATAGATTTGAAAAAAGCTATTTTTTGTCCTTAATGTTTGATCATTCACTAGCCAGCTCACTATATCACATGCTAGGTACTATGCATTAAAATAGCAGACTAATAAGTTTATTTTATCTTTGCATATAAAATACCTACAAGTTATTAGTTGGTAGCCATTCGTGTCGTGGTGCCCCTCTACATAGATAACTATTTTAACGTTGAAGAAGTGTCGGATGGCCTAGACATGTTTATGTTAGTCAAATTTAAGACCCAACAATTTATGGTCTTGAAAACTGCATTAATTTATTTTTTTGGTGCTAAAAAATATTTATAGTTTAGGTAACTTGTGCCACTTGGTTGATATTGCAATCGCTTTACATCGCCACTAAATGTATGGCAACATTTACGTACCTAATAGAAAATACAATGTAATCTGGAGAATAATGGGAGCATGGCATGTGTTAAGGGGTGCTGCGTTTGCTGTAGCTAGTTCAACTCCTGCATGGAACAAATATTTGTACCTATGACCTATGATGCATTTGTCTGGGCTTGGCTTGTACTTAAGACTTGAATTAGAATTGCAATTGTAAACAAAACACACTCACGATATATGAATCCACCATTAAGATTATTTTAAAACAAGTATCTGAAAAACTTCAACCATGAGTCTGTATTTTATCTTACGCCATACATCAGAAATGCCTAAATATAAACATTTTTCCTTTAAATTTAGACTTTTTATCGATAATTACAACAGCTAACATTTCGAGACAGCGGCAAGGCTATTCTGTAAGTAACCATTTCGATATCGAGCTTCACCTGAGTGAAATAGCTCACAAAGTGAACTTTATTGCACACAGCATAGAGGCCTTGTGTTTATACTCACCTCGGATTCCGCTGTCGAGACACGTAAATGTTGTTACAGAATAGGGGTACTGTTAGATTCATTGTGATGCATAACAAAACAGATTTCGTAAGTAATAAAGCTGTTGTATACTAAGTTGGAACTTGTAGTTCGTGACAAAACATAAGACATTATGGTAAGCAGGTCTTAACATTCCTAAGTAGGTCTTTCGTCGCATTCATAATGTATCAATCTCAGAGTCCTAGATCTCCTTATCGAGTTCTTGAATCTGTCTGGTTGAATTATTTATTTTTACATAATTCAGATATTCTAAGTCTGCAGTGATAAAGTTAAACAGGATCATCATCTGCCTAGCCTTTTCCCAACTATATTGGGGTCGGCTTCAAGTCAAGCCGGATTTAGCTGAATACCAGTATTTTACGTGGAGCGGCTGCCTACCAGACCTCCACAACCCATTAACTGGGTAACATGGTACTTCAGGGCAAGACTGGAGTCAGATTTACTGGCTTTTGACTAACCTATTTTTTTCCTTTTACGGTACGGACCCCTAAAAAGACTTGTACGAAAATTTTATCGTGTTACGGATGAGTTGAATAGGTTTTTTACAAAATATATCCTGTTTAACTTTATCGAGGAGCTCGTGGCTAGATAATAAAAGCCGCACGGATCGGTCTTCAAGGTTTGGCAACGCTTGCCAAGGTTGGTCTGTGGATGGGTGACCAACTTAATATAACGAGTTTCATCCCTGCCTCGGAAAGCACGTTAAGACGTTGGTCCCGGCTGTCATTTGTAGATCTTTGGCAGTCGTTACGGATTGCCAGAAGCTAGTAAATCTTACTCCAGTCTTGCCAAGATGTACAGTGTTACCCAGTTAATGGGTTGCGGAGGTCTGGTAGGCAGCCGCTCCACGTAAAACAACTTGTATTCAGCTGAATCCGGTTTGACTGGATGCCGACCCCAATAAGTTGGGAAAAGGCTAGGCAGATGATGATCCTGTTTACCTTGATCACTGCAGACTTAAGATCTCTGAATTATTTAAAAATAAATAATTCAACCAGACAGATTCAAGAACTCGATAATGAGATGAAGAATATTTTTGAGGAACTTAATAACCACCAAAGGGAACACAATTATAATAATATCCATTATTATAATTGTGTTCCCTTTAATTCCGTATTGCACTTAAAGCTTTTTATATCCATAAGTTGTATTTTCTCCTAGAAATTATTCCACCTTTCCATTACTGCTCGTATTATAATAATTATTACAACAGACACATCGATAACGGTTGCATGGTGCCTCTGACACGACATTGTCTGTCAGCGGCTTGTCCATTCCTATATTACAGGCATACATTAGTTTCATTAGCGTGCAGAAGGCTCGGCTTTCAGGCTTGGTGTTGCGTGGCCATGAATATTTAGTTTTATGGAAGCCTTTCTACTCTGAGGCACGACACACCCCTTCTTTTATATTTTTATTTATAACTCCCAAAAACGATTGGTCATTCTAACCTGTAAGTTATCCGCGAAGGCCATCGATTCATTACTGTTTCAGTAATAAGTGCAGTGACGTAAAACTTATTTTTACTCGAGAGTGTTTAGAGACTCTGCAATTAAGTTGGAAAAATAAGCTATTAACTTGTCTACAAAAATATAAAATGAAACGGAAATTTTGACGTATTTCCGGTCTGTGAAATGGAATGTTCTTATAGTTACAGAAACGTTTTGAGCTTTCTTAACTGTGCACAATAGGGAAGATGCAAATACAGAATTTATGAGAATGTTGTCAGTAAAATGATAAAAAAGTATAAAATAAATGCCATTGCAACGTTTTTATTTTGGTTAATATCGATTATAACAAAAATAATGAATCAAAGTAACGTGAAACGGAACGTATTCAAAAACAACAATGAGCGTTTAGTGACGTATCTGCTGTTATGGCAAGGAAAAGGCAACCTCATGTCTTTGAGTTAGGACAGTTCTTGACCAGTGACGTCATCGTCCGTTTTCGTGCAAACCTTTAAACTGTCGGTTTAAGAACGCAATTTTGGCAATAAATTAAAGCGTTTTCATTTCTTATTTATGTGGTGGTCTATTCAAGACGGAGTTCTTCAAAATTAAAGCAAAAATGGAAATATTGCATTTTCCCTATTGAATTCTTACAACAGACCTCGCATTTTTACGAATGCACAGCCGTTTCATACAGGCTCCATAATTTGTGAGAAACCTGACTTCATGTTACCATTACATTCTAGTAGAATTAATTAATTATTCATTAGAAAATTGGGACAAATCGTTTGCCAACAAAACCGAAAATTACTGAAAGGCCCATTCATAACAGTATAACAGCAATTTAAATTAACTTAACAGCAAGCCCGACTATACTTGAAACTTAAAGAATTTGGTAATTAAGTGTATCACGCGTACAATCTAGTTTGTTTTCGTCTATTTTGTTGGTTCCCATTATGTTAATCTCGGTTAGCGTGTGGTGGCACGCAAACTTGTTGCTTCGCAAATTTCGTATTATTTGAACGTAATAAAATCTGACACGTTTTTATGGCTGTTGAATGTGAAAGACATTTTTGGTGGCTATAAAGTTCAGGCGCTTTAAAATTATTGATATTTTGCCACTGTTACTATTCTTATTTTCGGCAAATATAAGCTATTCGATAATACTTAGCTGAGGTTAAATTATTATCAGTCTGTAACGTTAGTAGCGGATTCATTGCTTAGAGATCATCGAGCGTATTTAATTTAGCTGTCACAGAGGTCTAAATTGAATGAAGAATGAGAGCAAGAAAGAGTTTCAAAAATGCATATGCCATACGCAACGAAATTCGTCTCCATCAGATAGGTTCATCGTCATACAAACCGTACGTAGATACCAAAGCTTCATAAAGTTTTTCTTCCCTCACACGACGGACAATAAATAAAAATCCCCTATACAAGCCTGTCCTATTCAACATTGTGGACAACGAAGTACCTAAACCTACCTAAGCTTAAAATAACAAACATCGATCAAAACCTTTCCCGACCCTTTCAGGCTTCATGTAAGCACCAATTAGTTTAAAAATATCTTGTGCCTGATTTACAACTTTACAAATGTTATGTAAAGTCTGAATACGTAATTTTGTAACTAATAACTGTATTAATTTCATGGTTACACATTACCGCCTAAAGTTATAAACCTAGGTAGGATCAAAAATAATTATGAACAAAAATTCAGCCACATTGAATACCATTCAAAAGAATACTTTGTACTCGATGATTGTCCTACATTGAAAGGAGGGTGTAGGGGCCGAAGGGCACAGCAGGTGTATGTGATCGATCGATGGCCAAGTCATTAAACATTAAAACCTATCTGTCTGACTTTCAGTCTACTTGAATAATATAACGAATGTCCTTGACACTTCAAGTCCACATAAATGTAACTAGTCATCAATATTTACTTAAAATTTCGACTTTAAAGACGGACGTTTTCATGTATTGTTTAACTTTGTACCTATATATAGGCACTTTTTCTAGTGCTCCCAACTAGGCGTTTTAGTAAAAATATAATTTAAAAAATGGCAGCTTAGGTAGGTACATTGTTGTTTTCTTATTTTAATAATCTGTAAATGATGTTCCTTGTTCGATTTTTTTTACCTTATGTATGAACCTGCAATTTCGCTTTTTTTTAGAGGTACCGTAGCCCTGGAACGCAAAGGGCTCTAGGAGGAACACGGATGGGTTTTAGTCAGTAAGAGTCTGACACTCCCTCCTGCTCCACCCAGAGCGGGAGGCGTTATTTGATGATTTCCCACCCTTAAAAAAAAAAAATCTCTTCTAGGGCAGCAAAGTAATTGCCAAATTTCAAGAGATAGATATAGTGCAGATATTGTGCCAAAGTGAATTGAAAAAAAAATCAGCTCAATCGGTTGAAGATATCTGCTTCAAAATTGAGAAGCAAGATTCCACCCGAACAAACATACATACATACATACATTGCAAGTAAAAAGCTTTTAAAAATGCGCTGGATACATTTGTCACCCAAAATATAAAAATTTTGTTAATCCGATAAATCAATAAATTAGGTTGTATTACTAAGTAACACTCACAAGAAACCTAACGCGTAGTAATGATTTAGGATTTTGATCAAGTCATATTTTCTAATTCATAGAAATTATTAGTCTGGTGGTTTATATCTAACAAAAGTACCATAGATATTGATTTTATTGAAATACAATATCAACTCCACTTTATTTACGCTAGGAAAGACGAATAGATGTTACATTAAGATAATTGATAGATACAGTTACTCGTACATTGAAGTAAATTATGTAGTATGTACCCATCACAAAGCCTTGTTTTCATACTCTTTTAATTGGAATTCTATGTTGGAAACCAGCTGTTTTTATAGACAATCATTTATTTGCTGGCACCCAATCCACGTTCGATTGATTCCACTCTGATTGGCACGCACATTGTAAATCGGTCTGTAAAACTTTATTATTTCACAAATAGTCGGTCGTTGTGTTTGATCACTGTTATTTAGATAAGAATCAGTTGCTACTATGTTGAACTGTCTATGTAAATAGGTAATAGTCTGGAAAATGGTTTTTATCAAAAATATAAATCTAATAAAATTGCTCTTGACTTCGTCAAATTAATCTTATACCTATACTAATATATAAAGCTAAAGAATTTGTTAGTTTGTTTATTTACTTAACGCGCTAATCTCAGGAACTACTGATCCGATTTGAAAAATTCTTTCAGTGTTAGATAGCCCGTTAGATATCCATATATCATCACGCTAAGACCAATACGAGCGGAACAGTAATGAAAATTGTGACCCAGACGAAGTTGCGCTGGTCAACTAGTTCAAATTCAGCTTTTGTGAACTTTCCTCAGCTGAGTTTTTGATTGCGTCACAAAAGTTACCTTTACATATTAATTTCCGGTTGGGTACTTCGACTATTTCCATAAAATGATGATGAAGGATATAAATACTATATATTTATATTTCTTTATAAGCAACAATAAAACTATGAACCTACGCATTAATTGCGTGAACCGAAGCCCAACAAGCGTTAATGAATTCACCCTATCCACAAAAAAAGGTTTAGCATTTTCCACCAACACCATTTTTCTTCAATGGTTAGCAACCTTGAACTTTTCCATCGATTGCAGTTCCAAGTACGAGTAGTGGCAGTTGGCACATATTGGAGTTTCCTTTCGAACTAATGTGTCGGTAGAGCGATACGACGCGTTATCTTGTGTGTTGCTACGTCGGAACGACGTGTAGGAGCGAATTGTTGGCATGGCACATGGTTGAATAATATAGCAGGTGGTAGCCTAACATTACTATGAGTGACGTTAAGATTGAACTTGTGTTCAAAACCTGAAACAGCTGGTCTTAAACGGGATAGGAATATTTTTGTAAGATATTTTAATGGGTAAGTGGATAGCTTTAGGTTAGGTACAGGAGGACCTTTTAAATAACTTTCAACAAGGCCATTGATTGATGTCTTCGTTCAGCCTTTATTATACGAAGCATGTGACTGTTAGCTAACAGCAAAATCATCAATTACATGGCTTTAAGTTCTTAGGTACGTCGTAGTTAATAAGGTAGGTGGACTTTGTTATGAGTATGAATAGGTAGTTTTTAGATGTAGAAAGTGTAATAAGTAAGTCAAAGCCATCACTAGTCATCCAACGGAGTCTTTGAGCAAGTTAGTTTCTCTTTACTCGTAGATTGAGTGATTGCCAGCGGGGCCCAGCGCGACTTATGAACGTTGGGTTTCGGTTTTGATTCCAAAGTGTCACTAGGTTTTATGAAGAGTTTCTCATGAGTATCCCATCATATGCCTAACCTTTTCCTAATTAAATTAGGGTCGACTTCCAGTAATTCCGGATTCAGCAGAATACCAGTAGTTTACGACGAGAGACTGCCTATCTGACCTCCACAACCCAGTAACTGGGTAACACGATATTTTTTAGCAAGACTGGTGTCATATTTTGTAGCTTCTTACAATCCGTAAGTACACCCAAAAATCCACAAATGACAGCTGGGACCAACGGCTTAACGTGCTTTCCGAAGCATGGAAGAGTCGCGGTCGGCGTTGCTTAACCTTGAAGATCGACCCGTGCGTCTGTTATGTTTTAGCCACGAGCTTCTCTTGAGTAACCCGAAGTCAGTTTTGTAACCCGTCCTGAGGTAAAGTTACGCTTGCCAAGCTCAGCCCGTGGGCGGCCATCATCTACATACCAAGTTTCCTCCGTGCCTCAGAAAGCATGTTAAGCCGTTGGTCCCGGCTGTCCTTTAAATCTTAGACAGTCAGCCCTTTAGGTTTGAAGTCAGAAAATGCGTCATCAATCTTGCCAAATGTTATCGTAATACTGGTTCGTGAGGTCAGATCGACAGCCGCTCCATGTATGATACTGGCAAGCAGAGGACCCAGCGCGAATATTTGACGTAAAGTGAATTTTTTATGTGAAAAACTGCAACCCCATAGTTTTTGGTACCTAAATATTCTTTAGCTTCCTAAACTGGAAGCTGACTGCAACATAGTTAGGAAAGGGCTAGGCGGATTGATTGTTTACCCTCTCTCTGCTCAATGTTTTAAGAATCCTATCCCTTTCCTCCCCAGGTCTGGTGATAAAGCGCCACAACATCCGGATATGGTGCCACGACTGCGATATGGCGCGTCTGCAGCGCGTCGTGTGGGAGGGCCATGGTTCGCGGCTGCTGAGCGAGGTCTCCAGCCAGCCCGTCGTCAAGAAGTTCCTGGAGGCTGTGCCTTATATCATGGTAAGTGGTCACTTATAAACTGCCCCATTGGCTTAGTGGTTCGTGAAGTCTTCGGTGAATCAAAAATCAAGACTGGCTGTAACTGACTCTGAAAGTGTTACAAACATTAACAAATACTTAGTAATTTCTTTGTAGCACCCCCACGCTATTTCTGTTGAAATTGACCACCGGGACAATTCAGTCACGAGGATTAATAATTTATTTATTAATGTTTTTCTTTTAATTAACTTGTACATTCAGTCAAAAAAGTATCGGGAATGGATGATTTGTTTATGGTTCCAAATTAAAAATTTTGTTTTTTTGTAGTTGTTTGATTGGCACAACTGTTTTCCATTTTGGCGCGGAGTTTGAGTTGCATCTGTTATTTATATTAAATACAGTGCTGGTTTTAGTAATATCATATATAGTGTGTATTGCGAATTTCATAATGGACGAAAATATCGAACAAAGATTTTGTCCTAAATTTTGCATCGCCAATGGAATTTCGTGTTCGGAGTCACTGAAAATGTTACAGAAGGATTACGGTGAATCGACTTTATCAAAAACTCGTGCTTATGAGTGGTTCAAAGCGTTCAAAAGCGGTCGAGATGTGATGGAAGATTTGCCTCGCTCTCGTAGGCCGTCAACGTCTGCAACTGAAATTAACATGCAAAAGTGAAGGAAATAGTGACTGAAAATCCCCATTCAACTCTGAGAGAGATAGCCGCCGAACTTTCTGTATCTCACGAGTCGATCCGTACCAATTTAACTAATCATTTGGGTATGAAACATGTTGCTGCTCGGCTAGTCCCAAAAGATCTGAATTTTCTCCAAAAACTCAATCGCATGAAAGTCGCTGAGGACATGCTAGAACGAATCAGTTCGGACCCAACATTCATGAAACGCATTGTTACTGGTGACGAGACGTGGGTTTACGAGTTTGACATGCAAACTAGTCAACAAGCTTCGGAGTGGCGCCTTCCAACTGAACCGAAACCGAAAAAACCACGCCAAAGTCGATCAAAAGTCAAAGTCATGTTGACTGTTTTCTTTGACTATCGCGGTGTTGTGCACTCTGAATTCTTACCGGAAGGTCTAACGGTAAATAAAGAATATAATTTGAGCGTTATGCGGCGTTTAAGAGAGCAAATTCGACGAAAAAGGCCAGATTTGTGGAAAGAAAATTCTTGGATTTTGCACCACGACAATGCGCCTTGGCTATCATTGTGAACGAATTTTTAACCAAACACTCAACAAATACCATCCAGCAACCACCATATTCACCAGATATGGCTCCTGCTGACTTTTTTCTTTTTCCTAAACTCAAATTACCACTTCGTGGCACCCGTTTTCAATCGATAGAAGACATAAAGGAGAATTCGCGGCGAGAACTGAACTCAATTCCGGAAGCAGCGTTTAAAAAATGTTTTGATGAATGGATTATTCGTTGGCGCAAGTGTATCGTTTCTAAAGGAGCATACTTTGAAGGTGATAAAATAAATTTGGATGAATAACAGACATTTTGTGTATTATTGATCTTTTCCCGGTACTTTCTTGACAGAGTAGTATTATTGTTGAACGTAAGCTTCAATTTAACAACTCTATGCAAGTTGTGTTGTGTGGAATCATTAGTGTTTTTAATTAAGGGCCCCTTATCCGAAATTTACGTTTCTAGATCGAGTTGTTTTCAGAGAAATCACCATATATAAATTCGTAAAAAAATATATAGTATAGATACATGTGAGATCTAGTGACTTTTTTGGTTAAAAACACGATATTTAACATTTTGATCGATAAAAAAAAATCAGGAAGTAAAGTCGATTTTGAAAGTATTTTAAGTTGTATGAGACTTGTGGGAACGCAATTTTTATGAAAATTTAACATTTCATTTACTAATCGGGTTTGACAGGGATATTATTGGATAGATTTATAATATGGCACTTTTTTTTTATATTAAATAAATACGTGAAAAACGGCTCGCGCGCACCGCGCTAGTGTCCTGCCGGGAAAAGGGAAAAGGTGCTGTCGAGAAAAGGGGCCCTTAATGACTCTTCAACAAAATATACGAAAATTTCATCAACGCGACGTCTTGAAAGGCACCTAGAGAGTCAACGAAATAACTTACTCAGCTAATGCTGAGTTGTTAGGTTTGAGATAATATGACAATTCATATAGTCTCAGAAAGACAACCAACCAACATTAATTAATATGTTCATAGAACTAATTTTCCATTTACAATCACAAAGTTGAAACAACATTCTAAGTCTTCTACCAACCAACAAATTCTTTTCTCTTTTTTCAGAACACCATAAGAGACATCCACACAGCCGTAGTGCAGAATGATCTGGAAGGTCTGATGAAACACGCCGGTGACCCTGTGCCACCGCAAGCCCTCTCCAGCAGGGATGCCAACAATATGACCGTCATGCATAAGGTATGACCAATCGATCTACTTTTAAATTGGTAGCCTTGACAATAACCTCGCCCAACCTGTCTTTTTTCACACCTGTCGATGCGATGATTCAAATAATATTGATTACTTTATAAACTGGAGTAATTGGTTTTTCTATATGCGAGGCATTGTGGTTTATCAATACTGCTAACCACTACTGCTGCTTGAATAGTCAAGTAGGAAAATGACACAGTTAATACATGTGTTTAATGGCTCAACTTAGAACTTAACTATATCTTCGGTAAAATATGAGATATAAAAATGTTCGTTTGCAACACAACACAAATTACAAATTTTCTGAAAAATTGCACCATACCTACTTAACCTATCTAACAATAACAAATAATATTCAGGCTGCAGGTTTAGGACACGGTGGTATCCTCAAGTACATCGCTGAAAGATATCCGCAAGGTATTAATGACGTAGACAACGATGGTCGCACCCCTCTGCATTACGCCGCAGCCATGAGAGATGATCAGCACACATACAACACACTTGTCGGTCTCGGAGCCGATGAAAGTGTTGTTGACAACGTAAGTATTGATCATAGGTACCTACAACTAGAAAAAGTCCTTAGGTTTTATTTCCTAACACTGCATGCTCAAGTTTATGAGCTGTTGAACCTCAATTGAAAAATAAAATTATTTCAACATACATCATCATCTGCCTAGCCTTTTCCTAAGTATATTAAGGTCGGCTTCCAGTCAAACCGGATTTAGCTGAATACCAGTATTTTACGCGGAGCGGCTGCCTACCAGACCTCCACAACCCATTAACTGGGTAACACGGTACTTCATGGCAAGACTGGAGTCAGATTAACTGGCTTCTGACTATCCGTAACAACTGCCAAAGTTCTACAAATGACAGCCGGAACCAACGGCTTAACGTGCTTTCCGAGGCTCGGAGGAAACACGGTATGTTAAGATGGTCACCCATCCACAGACCATCCTTGGCAAGCGTTGCTTAACCTTGAAGATCGACCAGTGCGGCTGTTATTATCTAGCCACGATTTTATTTCAACATACATACTACTTATTTCATATTTTCTGATTTTTAGAAAAATAAAACTGCAGCTTATTACATAAATAGGCCCCAGGAAATAGATAAAAATATGTTTAAGACACTACCCGACGCACCCAGAACTCCATCGAGTGCTTACCCAACTTCGTGGGATTGGAAGTTACTGGACACTGAGGTCATAGCTGAATTAAACAAAAAGTCTAGGAGGAGGAACCACAAGGCATCGAACGAAAACATTTCGTCAAAAGACACAAATACGATGACTACGTCTGAAAGTACAGATAATCGTATCGGTGGGATGAAGGGCAGTAGCACGCATGAACTCATTAATAATTTGCCTGAATTAGATGATGCAAAACAAACTAAAGACGATATTGAAAATCACATTGCAAATGTAGAAAGTAACAAGGTGAGCAGTGCATGTCACGTTTTCACGGAATGTTGTTATAGTTAAGTTGCGTTGCTTTTTATGAACATCTGCATGAACTTTTATTCTATGCATTTTAGGAAACAGAAGTAGTGGAAGAAAATCATGAGCATGAACAAGATGAAGCAAATGAAGGCAATGCAGAAGAAGTAACTGAAGAGCACAAAGAAAAGATCGATGAAGCTGAAGAAGCAATAGAACATGTTGAAGAAACAAAAGAAGACGCAGAGGAACATCCAGGACATAGCCTTGAAAAAACAGCCAATCATGTTGAAGAAACAGCTGAAAAGAAAGAGGAAATTACTGAAAATAACGAGGAATCTGCTGAAAATAACGAGGAATCTGCTGATAATAACGAGGAATCTCCTGATAATGACGAGGAATCTGCTGAAAATAACGAGGATTCCACTGAAAACAAAGAAGAGTCAACTGAAAATGTTGAGAAAAGTGTAGCTGAAACCCACCAAGAAGCAGACAACGATGAAAGTAATCATGAAGAAGCAAAGGCTGATTCAGAAGCTGAAAAAGATGAACACCATAGTCATGAACAAGAAACTGAAGGTGAGCTAGCAGAGCATGAGAGAGAAAATATAGAAACACCTCAAGAGCCTCATGAAGAGGAAACTAAAGAAGAAAACGAAGTGATCGAATCACGTGAAGTTCATCACGAAAATGAAAATCATACTGGGGAAACTGGAGAACATCTATCTCATCATGTCGCAGAGAATAATACCAAAGAAAATGAAAATAACCATGATAATGACAGTATTGATGGTGCAGAAGATGCCGGTGCTGCTTCAAATGAAGGTAATGCTAAAAATGGTGAACACAGTGAAGACGATGATGACGTACAAGTGCAAGGAGAAACACAGTCTGAATATAGTGATTCGAACCTTAAGAGCACAGCAGAACTATCTGACAGGGGAAGTGCCAAGAGAGGTAAAACCGAAATCTCTTCTGGCACTATACACGAAACAATCAAAATATAATCCTCGTAATTTTAATCAATTATAAGAGGGTCCCTGACAAGTTCAATATTTTTGATTATTTTGCTAATTAAGGAAACGTGACCAACGGCCGAAGTACACAGGAAAGTCTTATAGAAGGTGTTGTGAATGGTGAAGCCGAGCTGGATTCACAGGATGCAAGTATGACGCAAAGAGAAGGATCAGTGCACGGAGAAGTCCTAGTAGTTGTAAGTATATCTGTAACTTGTACCATCAAGTAAGACAATCGACGACTAAAGAAGGTAATAAGTAAATTGATTAGTTGATTGTGGTGTTCTTTAGACTAGAAGCATCATTGTAGCACTGTGTACTCTCACAGACACCTCGTAACACCACTGTCATGAATTGATTTGCCAGCTTCTTAGATCTTTGTACTTTCTATCAAGTTAACTATTAGTCAGCGATTGTAGTTCTAATTTTAACACCGCAACCATGTACTTAATTTTTCTTGACGATTAATATTATACTTACAATTTCGCAGGACAATGAAATAGACCCGGAGGTTACAGATTTAATAAATAATGCAAACATGGAAATGTTGGCGACATTAGTTTTAAATGGCGAAGGATCGAGGCTTATAGGAAGGCAATCACGGAATTCGGAACTACAAGCCTTCCTAGATAATGTACCAACATACATGGTAATTTCTAATTTCACAAACTTATTACATTTATACTTGTAAATAATATTGGTTCATTAATGAAAACTATATTTTAGCAAAAAATTAACAAAGTCCACATAGCTGCAAGAGAAGGCAACATAAGAGATCTTCAAGCAGCGCTAGACAGACGAAAATTCGCAATAGCACGCGACCCGATATCACCGAATGGAGCAACTCCCTTACATGTGGCAACCATATTTGGAAAAACTAACATCATCAAGTATTTGGGTGGGAGGTAAGAGGAGAAATATTATATGTAACTACACAAATAATTACTAGTAATAGAGTTCTTGCCAAAACACGAAGTCCTTACTGTAACATTTTATAGGTTTCCTGAAACTCTATCAGCAGTGGACTTTGAAGGAAGGACAGCATTACATTACGCAGCTGTACTCCCAGACAACGGACATTACTATAATTTGCTGCAACAACTTGGTGCCAACTCAAAAGATTTAGATGATGTAAGAAAAACTTTAACCATTTTATTTTATGAGGATATAAAATAAATTACGTTACGGTAGCAACTGTAACATAGAGATGATACAATCAAATGGCTTGTTACAGAATGGAAAGTCTGCTGAAGAGTATCAACATCATCCCACTTTACTACCTTTTGATCAACTACTATCTGAATATGGTATAAGTGAAGATGCAGCAAAAAGTATGTTCTCCGATAAAGGTATGTAATATCAGCGACAACAGTAGCTTCTAATACTAACGAAATTCGCACTGTAAATGAAGAAATTCACTAAGTATGTATTACTTGTTTTAATAATAAAATGTTGTCCGCATGTTTTAACTTGAGTATGTCTAGTGCCTGAGGATCAAGTATCGTCTCGCCGGGTTTTGGAAACGCCTGAAGCTTTGGATACGTTGGAGCGATGCTATCAACTGCTAGCATCTGCCAGGCCTCCTCGAACGCCCCTATCAGCCTCTTCTAATAGAGCTACGCCACCTCTCGTACTTGCACGATTCCTGAAAAGGCCAATATTTGATCTTATTAAATACAGGGTCACTAAATTAGATCATGACCTTTTCGACGTCATCTGGCCTGCTGTGAAAAAGCTCCCAGAATGCAGAAATATCCTCCAAACGGTCGAAGAAGATTTTCCTGGAGGAATTACAGCCCCAGACTACTACGTGTATGAAGTATTTAATGAGTTTTTAAATCCACTTATAAGAGATCTTCATAACATAAGCATGACTACTGATTTGCGTACACATCCTAGATCAGATTTCATAGCCTCTTCATCTGCAAAGTTATCTTCTGAACCATTAGTAGAATTAAACATTGATCCAAATGATGAATTCATACTTTCTGGGGTAATAGAATGTTCACGTAATTTAGAGGGTTTTGAACTACCTTTAAACCTAAAAGTGGGAAAGTTGGAAACAATAGAAAGAATTGTTACAACACTGCTGATGAAAGAAGATTTTTCGAAATTCACCGAACATTCTAATCCCGAATCTGACCAAAAGGGTGGAACTTATTATACCTTGAATGAAGTTTTGGAAAAGCCATCAGAGATATGTGCAGCTTTAGCGGCTAGTGGTCTTCTGATAGCTCTTTGTGACAGAGATGAGATAGATGACTGCGCGAGATTACATGGAAAGCATTGGCCTTATGGTCGTGGTGTATTCGTCACGGATGATAGAAGCATAGCTGTATGGATTAATGTCCATGACCACGTCCGTGTACTTGTATCTACTGCACAAGAATCTCCCGGAGAAATTGGTATAGCGTTCAGCAAAATATCTTTCATTATGACTTACCTTCATGAGAAGCTCGATTTTACATGGGATGCAAAGCTGGGATATCTGTCTGCTAGACCTACGTTTTTAGGCGCTGGTGTTCGTTTCAGCCTCATTGTAAATTTCCCGGGTCTGTCAAAGGATGCCGACAACATGAAACATCTCTGTGCCATGAGAGGGCTGCAGTACCGGGAAACTTTAAGTGCTGATATTGTCAGAATTAGCAATTATCAGTGTTTAAGTGTAACCGAAATGAACTGCTTCAACGATTTTGCGACTGCAGCTTCGAATTTACTACACCTGGAAAAAGATTTAACAATGCAAAACTCAGCACATATTGCAACCCTGCTATCAAATATTTTTCGTAAAAAACGAAGTAGTATTACTGGTCACGAAACCCCAGAGAAGAGGGAGAAATTCTAGATGATAAAATGATAGATCAAATTCAACTTTTACTCACCTTCACACTACCGTTCACATTTCACAAATAATTTTATCGAATGTTGGAAAGATTGTAGGTACTGTTAACGTGCCTACGTTTGGTTGCAGCTGAGCAACATCTAGCTATCTATAAAGTTTTAGGTCAGTACTAACAATTTCGTTGATTTCCTTGTGAGGTGGCGTGTTCGTGTGAGTCTTACACCAGTGAAATCACTGCAAACGTTCACGCTTGCACAGTTAGTTACAACAAAATGCTTCTATTTAACTGCACGCTCACCATCAACCATTTGTCTTTCCAACATTAGATACAGTGTGACATCGAAAATGTGTTGTCCTGTATTTAGATGGTGTGTGCTTTTTAGAAAACTAAGCAATGTTTACTGTAAAACAAAACTTGTAACTGTACATATTCATAAACTTACTATTAATAACACAATCTGTCGATATCGTTTTAAAACATAATAGCATTACTCAGCGTTTAGTTCAACGGTCGATCGATACCAATAGGCCATATCAATTATGACTGGCGAATGCTAATAGAGCCTTTCTGTCCAGTTCCCACCACCGCGGACTATAATCATCGACCACCCACTGCCCCCAGCAGGTGTTCACGTTCGCGTAAAAACTCACGTGTGTGATGTATTCCTACACCCCTCCCCCTCCCTCTCTCATACAAACATATCGAAGGCCGACACTGAATAATTGATCGCTTTCAGGCACAAGCCACGCCAACAATGGTCATATGGACATTCCCATGTTTCGGACCGAAGAGGGCAGATATCTTGCTAAGTGTAAGCTCCTTATGAATTTCTAAAATACTTTGATCAATGATAAAATGGAATTTGTGAAAGACAATAAGGAGTTTGATATGAACGATGTGTTCACAGCTCTCGGCGATCCTTTGATCAAAGGTCTGACCGAGGTGGCTAGTATAAAGCCTAAAGATCCGGTCGCGTTCCTGGCCAGCTTTCTTCATAACTTTCCTGAGCAAGAGAAATCAAATTTAGGTACGCAGGTGAGCATCCAGAAATATTTTTATACTTTAATTCATGCCTTGAGGAATGTTATTTTTTTTTCTAACTTTGAAGTGCATTGTTTTGTTTTAATTTTAGTTTGCTAGTCCTCATTCAATATAAGTGTTTCAATTTTATTTAATGAAGTTTTAGTGGTGTCAATATTACAACTAAATTTCCTTTCCTATGGATGCAAAAAAATACTCAAACAACTCAGCTACTATATTAGCAACCAACTTCAAAAGAAAGAGTAGGTTTTCAATTTCACCTGTGATTTTTACTAACTATCAAAACATTTCCACCTCTAGGAAGCCGAAATGCTAGTGACTCGAGAAGCAGCCGAAGTAGAGAACGAGCAGGCGCCGCAGCTCGCAACAGGACCAGTACTGTCAAGCGTGCCCCTCGAGCGGACCCGCACGGCTACAAAGCATCAGCGGCCCATTGACATCGTCACCGTGGACCCGCAGCCAGTCACCAGCCCTGATGCACCCGAGTCTGCTTTCAGTAGTGCTACAAGAGTGAGTAAACTGAGGGCCTAGCACGAATATTTTTGACGTATAATAATGTAACGTAAAATGTCACCATAGCTACATTAGTCGTTTCGTACATAATATTTATTTGAATTAGATACTATATACATTTTTGAATGATATAAATTGTATTGCGGTAATTTGCTATGATAATGTAAAATAGATAATCTGCAAAATAATTAATTTGAATAGGTACTTATACTGAAAAAATAATGTATACAATATTCTTGTTACTGGCTGTACTGTCGCATTGGGTTGTTTATCCTGTAAATATAGTATAAGTTTGATAAAATAAATAAATATTTTTAAATGATATAAATTGTGTATGTCCCATAAAATTAAACCAAAATACTATGGGGTTGTTAGTTTTTCACATTTAAAATTCACTTTCGTTAACGTTACTATATGTCAAAATATTCGTGCTAGGTCCTCTGTTTAAAGCTACTGTAGTGATTTCAATTGGAAGTGCCCCATGTCTTGGCCTCTTGAGCCCACATATGTGATGGAATGTTCTGCAAGTAACCTTGATTTAGGCGATGCAGGCTATGTCAATTGTGAGTTTACACCTGTATTAGTATACATACACGTTTCTGTCTGTCTGTTTACCCAAATAAGACAAAGGATACTTACTTTTTATCCTGGGAGTACATTCTATCGGGATAATTTACGAAGCCGCAGGCAGAAACCCTGTATCTGATCTCTTAAAATGTTATTTCGATTATAACCGACGTTGCCCCCTCTTTTTTTTTACTTTCCTTCAAAGTATCGTTCGTCAACATATTCATAACACCTTTTCCCCGGGACAGGACGAACACGGCCAGTCGATGCTGCACTTCGCAGCCGCGCGCACGCACGCTCGCAACGCGCTGTTCCAACTGCTGCAGGAGTCCGACATCAGCCTCGGCTTTAGAGACGAACTGTACAGGACCGCTAGAGACGTGTCCATACAGGCCAATGTGCCGGAGAACACTGTCGAGATTGATAAGTGGATGCTGCATATGGCTGCCAGGGGTAAGGACATTAAAAGCTTTGCTAGAATAGAGATGAACTGTATCGGACCACTAGGGTCGTACCCATACAGGCCTTTGTGCCGGACAACACTATCCATATTGATAAGTGGCTGCCAGGGGTAAGGACCTCAAAAGCTATATTGCTTTACTAGAATAGAGATGAAACTATACCGGACCGCTAGGGTCGTATCTATACAGGCCTTTGTGCCGGACAACACTATCCAAATTGATAAGTGGATGCTACTTATGGCTGCCAGAGGTAAGGTCTTCACGGGCAATATTGCTTTGCAGAGTTTTTTTTTCAATTCATCGAGAACCAGTCTTATTTCACTGTAGGAATAAAGCATGCCTTTGATAGAGATGCAAGCCTCATGTCCAGTTTCGTATGCTGAAATTCCTTACGAAACTACTATTTCAAGTGGTCAAAAAGAAATTCAAAAGTGCCTTTTATGTAATCTCTTTTTTTTACTATTGATAGTCACGCGTTTGACCACTATCTCACCTGATGGTAAGCGATGATGTGGTCGAATTTGGAGCACGCTTGCCTAGAAGTAATCTTTTGGCAGATTTTGTTTTTGGATGGGAAATCTGCAAATTAGTCCCGGGGAGCGGCAGAGGCTCTTGCTGACTCAAACCCACCAGTGTCAGTAGCTCTTTCGAACAACTCCGTAACCCTGGATCTTTTAGTAGCCTAAAGGGCAATCCTGAAATCAACGACACATTTTATCTGAAGAATAAATTTATTGGTCTGTTTGACATAGTCTATGTAAAAACGCTGTCAAAGTGCCATTTTTAAACTTCAATTCAAAGTTACCGGGCGTTTGAAAAATCAGCCCCAATTGATATAAATATTTTGTTTTTGACTTTGAAACCCCGTTGTAAAGTTTCGAACGAGCTATTAAGTAGGTATTTATTAGAAACGAATAACAATTCCAAAAAAAATATTCGGCATCGAGGTCAATAATTTTTTAAACTTTATAGATGTTTACACAAACACGTACTTCTTTCTTTTAAATTCAGTTAAAATGTATTGTTATCAGGAAACACAGATAAGATAATGGAACTGTTAATGGAAGGGTACGACCACATTCTGGACGTGGTCGACGAGGAGGGGGTGCCTATAACTGAAGTCATAGCTCAGCGGGGCGACAGCGACATGAGCAACTTGCTCGCCTCGATACCCGCTTTTGAGGTAACTATTACATTGCATTTTCATTTTGTATATTGTATTTCGAAGATTCAAACAATTTAAACATTTATTTAGCAAAATTTGTGTAGACTAGGTGTGTCTCTTTCCCAAAAACTTCAGGAAATAGGCGGATATCTATATTATGTGTATAATAATTTATTATTCCGTGAACCCAATTCAAACCTAATACAACACCGCAGTAATGACAGTGCTTTGGCTTCGTTACTACGTTGCCGCGTTGTGGCTATGCTACTACGGTGTTTAGATTATATCGTAGTGGCTATGCTGGTAAGATGTCTAAGCTACGCCGTGGTGGCTTTGCTGCTACGGCGTAGCGAGTGTATCGGCTACGTGGTAGTAGTTATGATATTACGGTATAGTAGCGGTATTTTGTGTGCTAGGAGTAAGAGATGTGCTCGCTCGCTGTCAGAACTCGTTCTGTTGTGTGTATCAGGATGACGGGTGTTTGGCTACTAATGGTCATGCTATATGCGTGAGGGCAATGCACGAGCAATGTGCCGATTGTACGTAAATTTTGAAGCAATGTACTATTTTAAAATAATAGTTATAAGAAAATGTTTGTGAGCCGCCAACCTGATGTCAGAGTAGCGGGTGCATTCTAGATCTGAACCAATTACCAACGATCTGAGTGTGAAATGCCTACCGTAGCAATGTACGAGCAATGTTCGTTACCATATCAAAGCATAACCCGATGCTATTAACGGTTAAAGAGTAATTAAAAAAATAAACATTCTTCACTTTTAGAGCCTGACCAATTTTATTAGCAATAAGTCGTGCCCCCGGCCTATGTTGCTATGTATAAATTAAAGGGATATCTCGTGTGAAATGAAAATTTCTATAAGCGACTTTCAGTAAAGTACCTAGTTTTAATAGAAATTAACCAAGTGAGTAATCATTTATTCAATTAATTAATAGTAAAGGTCATTGGTCACCTTAGTATGGAAACCATACCCAATAATACCCATGGCGGATGGAGGAGCTCGGGGCTAGATAATAACAGCCGCACGGGTCTTAAAGGTTAAGCAACGCTTGCCAAAGTTGGTCTGTGAATGGGTGACCATCTTAAAATACCGAGTTTCCTCCGTGCCTCGGAAAGCACGTTAAGCCGTTGGTCCCGGCTGTCATTTGTAGATCTTTGGCAGTCGTTACGGACAGTCAGAAGCCAGTTAAAAATCTGTTTCTAGTCTTGCCACGAAGTACTGTTTGTGTGTTAATGGGTTGTGGAGGTCTGGTAGGCAGCCGCTCCTAGTAAAATATTGTTATTCAGCCAGGTCCGGTTTGACTGGAAGCCGACCTCAATATAGTTGGGAAAAGGCTAGGCAGATGATGATGACTCATGGTGGACACAAACGTAATATATCGGAGTGTATTGATATATGGCTCTGATATACTATTGCATTAGTCGCATTAATGTGAGCTACGGGAATCTCGAAAAATTCAACTGATATAAAATCAAAATCAAGTCGTTTATTCTTATCAGCACTTTTTGAACATCAAGTTTTACAAAAGACCCGCCCGCCACCACTTCCTAGTGTTTTAGCTGTGGAGAGTGAGAAGTACCTAACAAACTCCCCGGCAACACATCTGTCTGTTACGTTTTAAGAACTTGAATTTATATAATAAGTATACAAAGTAATTAATATACAACGTTGATACGACAGAGGGGCTTTCCTTGAAACTGCCTATACTAGGTACCATTTTCAAGCTCTGTACCAAAAATAAATTAATTAGGAGCAGTAGTTTAGTCGCAAATGATTTTTAAAGTTTTTGCACGGTTTGAACACGATGTATCTTTTCTAACAGCTGAATATCGTCTAAGCATAGGTCATGCACCTTACAACGATGAATCTACGATGCGTTGTTGCCGCTCTGACGCATGTCGAAGGACATTCACTAAAAATTGGCAATGCAAACAAGGAAGCAATCAATACACACACACTTGCACTTTCACTACGAAAGCGACGAACGTAGCGCATTTGAATGAAACAGAACTAGGTCAGTTAGTTGCATCCTTGTTTTTTTGCGATCGGTAAGTGGGGCCTGCTCAGTGACGCCGACGCTGTCGTTTCGGAACGTAGGGTTTGTGGAATTCGCGCGCAAAGAATTGTGATTTTATTTTGTTATTGTGAGAGGACACGTAACTTGGGATTATTATTATTTAGTATTTCTGTTTTTTATGGTGATAGGACACGTAACTTGGGATTATTATTATTTAGTATTAGTATCTCCGGACCTCACTCCCATGGATTTCTTTTTGTGGGGGTGGGTACATTAAGGGTGAAGTGTATGCCTCAGAGGTAAATACAATTGATGAGTTAAAAAATAGGATTATTTAAGCATTTCACAAATTAAAGTGCTTAGCAACGGACAGTGATCTAATTAGAAAAATAAATAACAATATTCTCCGTCGGTATAATTTGTGCATCAATGTAAATGGAGGACACATCGAAAATTTTAAAATTTTGTGTGTTTGTTTTTGTGCGCGTACTTCGAAACGTTACCTAACATAAAAGCCAGTGCGAGCGGAGGCCTAAGTCGCCGGCCGCCACCCAGGCCCGGCCCCCACCGAGCACACGAGATACCGCACACCGCGCTCCGGCGCGCGCGCGACGTTGCCGCTTTGTTACCTAGCGGTATCTAAGGTCAGTGTCTTTTTTTTTACAAAGGGTGGTTGCGTTTTATTCGGATTTGCAAGCTATTTAGTTTGTTTGAAAAAAATATTTTCTCATTTATGGCGCTTTTTGTTTTTGTACCGTATCAAATTAATACTGTACACGTATAGTATACGTAGTTTAATTTAATGCCCCTCTGTCGTATCAACTCTGTATAACACGAAAAAAGAAAATAACAATAATAATTAAATATTATTTTATCACTTGTTAACTAGCACACAGTATGATACTGACACAAAAATAAATATTTAAAAAAATAAAAAATTATTTGACCCACATAGACAAATAAAAAAAATTCAAAAACAAAATTATGTGAACGTCTGTCATAAGCTAATTACTCATAGAGAAAGAACATGATAAATATGACATTGTCTTGCGTTTAACTCAGCGACCAACTATTCCTATCGTTTTTTTTTTACTGTTGATAGGCACGCGTTTGACCACTATCTCATCTGAAGGTAAGCGATGATGTGGTCGAAAATGGAGCACGCTTGCCTAGAAATAACCTATACACTCTTGACTTAAAGACTCTCAGGTTGTAGCTATCAGAAAACAGACTCCGGCAGGGAATTCCACTCCTTAGCTGAACGCATTATGAATGTGTTCCCAAAACGTTTTGTGCGTAGGTATGGGTGGGATATCCACCATGTACCGGTGGCGCATCGCCATTGGTCTTGTGGTCCGATGATGGAACGGGCTTGGCGGAATTAAATTATGCAATTCCGTCGCACACTCCCCAAAATGCAACCGGTAAAAAACCGACAGGCTAGCAACTCGTCGTCGATGTTCAAGACTTTGGAGCTTGGCGACGAGCCTCTCATTGCCAATGATCCTCTTGGCTCGTTTCTTAATTGACTCAAGGGCATCAAGCTGGTATCTGGCAGATCCATCCCAAAGATGAGAGCAGTATTCCATACACGATTGAACTTGCGCTTGATAGAGTTGCAGCTGTTCCGGCGTGAAGTATCGTCTCATATTTGCTAGAATCCCCAACTTCTTTGCAGCCATGAGCTTTTGCCTCCATGTAAGGGTCGTCTAAATAATCATTAATAGAATAGTATTCCTTCGAACAGAGCTCAGATTTAACTTTAGCTTTTTAATGAGTTAAAAAGCAGGTCAAGAAAAGATAAAGGAAGTTTATTGTAAAAACGGATACTGAGCCCCACAAATGAGTACGACGTAAAGTCCTTGGACTTTACGAAGTCGTTGGGAAGGAGCATGTAGCATGTTAAAGTTGTGGATGTCGCTCGTTTTACTGCATAAATGTATATTTTGCCCAATACATAAAATGTTTGCAAAATAAATTGAATTCCAATCTCTTTGAAATTTCTCTTAATGAAACTCTTGAACTTAGCTGATATATTGCTCGCACAGCACGTTTTTGGAAGACAAATATATTTTGTATATCAGCAGCTTTTCCCTACACTAGACTACCGTAGGATATATTTTTTAAGGATGGGAAATCATCAAATGACTCCTCCCGCTCTGGGTGAAGCAAGAGGGAGTGTCAGACTCTTACTGACTAAAGGTGGGTACCTTAAGACATAACGCTATAGAAATAAATAGACTAACCGAGCTATGTCAACATCTGTAAATTGTCTTACTTTCCTGACGGCGTACAAGTATGCGGCAGAGCTGAGCCTTCCCGATAGGCTTGATATATGTGGGCCCTATTGTAGTTTCGAATCAACAGTTATGCCCTAAAATACTACCGTGTCTACAGTTTCAAGCACCTCGTCACATAAGATTACATTGGGTCCTAAATTTCTAACATTGGGCAGGGCAAATGTTAAAAATTTTGTTTTCTTCTTGGCATTTAGAACTAATTTTTTTGTCGTAAACCGATCCATAACCATTGAAAGAGGTGTCCGTTTCGACAGCTCGGCCACAATGTCGTAGAAGAAAAACGATGACGTCAACTTTACGAAGGAATTTGTAAAACACTTACAGTGAAAGTCGCAGAACCAATATTCAGAAAGTTATAAAGGTTTAACCATGGCCGCGCGGTCGAAACGTGTAGAACCACGCGGCCACGCAGTTTTCTGAAACTAGAGCTTCGTAGAGGTCCCATTCTTTTTGCTAACTACTGATACGATTTCGAAGAAAACTTAGATAGTACGAATAAAGCGCTAATGTTTGATCTTTATTACCTCCAAAACTTAAATGTTATGGCCGCGCAGACGAAACGCGGAGAACCGCGCGGCCACGCAGTTCTCATAAACCGGAGCTTCGTAGAGGTCCCATTTATTTTTCTAACTACTGATACGATGGCGAAGAAAATGTAAATAGTATGAATAAAGCCCTAATGTTTGGAGTTTATGATCTATAGAACTTATAAGTATAACCTATAATAGAAGTTAGAAGAACCCCTTCTTCTAACTTCTATTATAGGTTATAAGTGACCTTAACACCGGATTCCTCTTTCTAATTGTCTTTTTTAAAGCTTTATAACTTCATCGCTGATGAAGGTATTTAAAAAATAATTTAATGATCATTTACTAGAGCTAATAAGTATTTCACTTTGCAAATAAAAAAATCGCATGCATATTCCCTATTGTTACTACGCCGCGCCTGAGTTGAAATGTCATGGCTTGGCTCGACACCTCGCCCTTTGTTCGATTTACAGTATATCGCACGAATAGTTTTTAAACCGACACACTTCTGGACGATGGTTTCTGCCACACCTCCAACAAGTACGCGCAGAGTGCGATGTTGCCGCGCTGTTCTCTGCAGACGAGTTGCCGTTGCTCGCAGTCCGCGTTCAGGCGGTCGGCCCGCCCGCTTTGTCGTTGCCACTTGATGCACCGCCTCAAACGGCCGCGTTCCAACCGCTGCTCCAGTCGCTGCGCTCGCGGCGTTTGTACCGCTGGTCTGTGAGTGTCGCTCGGCCGCTTCCAATGCCAATGCCAATTCAACGGCTTTCTTGTATGTAATCGATGGTTCCGCAAAAATGCGTGATCTCATTTCATCACTAGCCAAACCCGACACAAATTGGTCGCGTAGATTTTCCTCTAGCGTAGTATTGAAATTACAGGTGCTGGCCAGGTGTTTGAGTGTTTGTAGGTATTCACTGAGAGATTCACCCATATTCTGACGTCTTTGTCTAAAAACATGGCGTTCAACAATTTCAGAACGTTTTGATTCTAGCTGATCACCCACAATTTTAACTAATTCACGAAATGTTTTACTTTCTGGATGATTAGGCGCACATAGGTACTCGTAAATCACACATTCAGTCATACGTAGCTGCTCCTACCAACGTCACCAACGTTGCAACTTGTAACTCTAGTTTAATCTCATTTAAGGTCATGAATTGTTCCACGCGTCTAATGTACGCCAACCACGTTTTGCTTGATAGGTCAAATTCTTCAATTTTCTCGATAGGCATGTTGAAGTCCCACGCTTATACGATGTAAACCACATGAATTAAATTATTATCCTCGTCGCCAGTTGTATTTATGAATTATAATAGCGGGAAGCAACAAATGAAACGGCGATTCCGAGTGACAACTGCCGGTCGATTCTGTAAGCATGCCGAAGTGAAAACTTATGCGAAGTAAACGACAAGTGAGCTGTCAAACCATACAAAGAAGATGGCATGACAGCTCACTTGGCGTTCACTCCACCTAAGTGGTCACGGTGAGATGTCGGCAGAATCGACCGGCTGGTTTATTTCTTTATACCCATATACAGCAAGGAGATGCTGGAGTCTCTGAACGGGGACCCGTGGGGAAGACCCTACAAAATGGTGCGGAATAAGCTCCGCACCTGCTCCCCCCGTTGACCCAGAGTCTCCAGCCCCAGCTGGTGGATGACGTGGTGAGCGCTCTGTTCCCCTCGCGAGGGGAGCATACTCCCCCGCCTATGGCTCCGCCACCTGCGGTGCCCGATGCGGACTACACCGATGACGACGATGACGAAGCTCCTGAGGTGACTGAGGTAGACCTGAGAGTGGCGGTTAATAGGCTGAAGGCCCAAAAATACCGCCCCAGGACCCGATGGCTTACCTGGACAAGCCTGGGTCCTGGCCTGGGAGGCTTTCGGGCCTCGACTAAGAGGGTTCCTAAGCGCATGCTTGGAGAAGGGCCAGTTCCCACTTCGTTGGAAGACGGGGAAACTGGTCCTCATTAAGAAGCCGGGGCGCCCTGCGGGCTCTGCATCCGCATACCGGCCCATTGTGCTGCTCGATGAGGTGGGCAAGCTCTTTGAAAGAGTAATTGCAAATTGCCTAGTCGAGCACCTAGTTAAGGTGAGGCCGGATTTGGCGGAGAACCAGTTCGGTTTCCACACAGCTCGCTCGACGGTGGACGCCATCATGCGCGTGAGAGCCCTCTCGACGGCGACGCGGTTTCCCGGGGCGAGGTCGTCTTGGCGGTGTCTCTAGACATCGCCAATGCCTTCAACACCCTGCCTATCGTCTTCAAACCAAGCTGTGGAGAGTCTGCGCAACCGTTTATACAGAGTTGCATCAGGGAGGCACTTCGGTATCACCGGGTGCCGACTTACCTCCGTCGCGTAGTCGAGGCTTACTTGACGGACAGAGCCGTCATCTACCCCGGTCACCTGGGAGAGTGGAACCGGTGAGAGATGTCGTGCGGTGTTCCACAGGGTTCCTTTGTGGGGCCGCTCCCGTGGGATATCGGCTACGACTGGGTGCTGCGCGCCGACATAGTGGCATCAGTGTTGTGTGCTATGCTAACGACACGCTGGTCAAGAACGCGTGGTACAACCCCCCTGCGCCCTAGCGTGGTTGCACCACACGGCGGCCGACGCTATGACACCCGGGGTTGCGATAGTCGTTGAGAGGATCCGGCAGTTGGGTCTCGAGGTGGCCCTACACAAGTCCGAAGCCATGAGCTTTCATGCATCTCGGAACAGGCCACCGTCGGGACCCCAAATAACGGTAGGAGGGGTTCACATCGGCGTCGGATTGACGATGACTTACCTGGGTCTCGTCCTTGACAGCCAGTGGAACTTCGTCGAGCATTTTCGACGTTTGGCTCCCAGACTGGGGCGAGCCGGGGCTGCCTTCAAGCGGCTTCTGCCCAATCCTCGAAATAGTTTTTTACAGAATAGACTAGCAGGCTCGGGTCGACGGCGCGCTATGTTCCACGCGCGCCTCAAAAAGCTGTCAGCACAAAAGACGAGGCCCGCTAGGGCCAGTGCCTGCAGGGGCTGCGGACGTCGTTCGAAAGAGGCACCATATCCTGGAACGCAAATGGCACTAGGAGGAACACGGATGGGTTTTAGTCAGTAATAGTCTGACACTCCCTTCTGCTTTACCCAAAGCAGGAGACATTTGATGATTTCCCATCCTTAAAAAAATAGGCATTTCACTCAGATCGTTGGTAATTGGTTCAGATCTAGAATGCACCCGCCACTCTGACATCAGGTTGGCGGCTGACATACATTTATTACTATTGTTTTAAAATAGTACATTGCTTCAAAATTTACGTACAATCAGTACATTGCTCGTGCATTGCCCTCACGCATATAGCATGACCATTAGTAGCCATGCACCCGTCATCCTGATACACACGTTCTGTTCTGTAGTTATGTAACATTATGTGCTAGGAGTCCCGTGAGGCTCTACACGGCGCGGTGCGGCGCGGCGACCTGCCCGCGGTGCAGTCCGCGCTGTCCGGCGAGGGTGCGCGCACGCTCGCTCGCTGTCAGAACTCGTTCGGGCGCACGGCGCTGCACGTCGCGGTGTTGGCTCAGCATGAAGATGTCGTGGCCTACCTGGCGCAGTACTATCCAGAGTTGTTGCGACTTGGGGATAACGTGAGTGTTTTCGAATCATCATGTTACACTCCATTATTTTTTTGGCAAAGCCAAAAGGAAGGGTTACCTATGATTTTAGCTTATAGATTTGTATGTTCCACCGTAGCGCCAAAATTATTGAACCGATTTTGTTGAATGGGGTATCAAAAGATACTTTAAAATACTCCGGGTGACACAGAATATCTAAATTTTCACTAAATTTAATATGTGAGAATTCACACGTAAATTTTTGACCCTGACAAAAATATAATTGTGATAATAATGGCACATTTCAAATTAATATAAACATATCTCGTATTGTCTAAATAAATTAATATGTTTATGATCCATTATTCTGTAGTCAGGTTACAGTTTCTTAAACTTTATTCTTGTTGGTGTGATAAAATGTGCACGCCTCTTTAAAGTGTAGGAACGCCTGTCTCTTGCTTCTTAAGGAGGGAAGTTGATTTTTTTTTACTACTCCGCTGTACTTTTCTTTTCATTGCAGGATCCTAGACAGTTGTAACGGGACTCGTAGAGCTTCATTGACTCGGCGTTTTTCTGGTGGTCGCCACTGCTTTCTGGCTTTCAGGAGTTGCATTGGTTGGGAATGTGTGGCGGGCTTGTTCCGAACAAAAGAAAAACGTCCGCCTATATTTTCCATTAAATCAAGACTAATTGTCGTACTCTCTATTTTCTGTACAAAACTATCAGAAGCTAAAGGACCTGTAGCCTTAACACTTGTCTGGTCAAGCCAATAACAGATTCGTAAAAGTTCAAAAAATAGTCATCATTAAAACATGTTTCTCACAACAGTTGGAGCGCACACCGCTTCACTATGCCATGGGAGTGGAGAAGATAGAGAGTCTGAGCAGAGTGCTGATTCGCGCGGGCGCCAAGCGCGTGCTCAAGGACCTGAAGGGCAGACAACCCACCTACTACTTCATGAACAAGTCCGAGATCCTGCGCCTCAAGGAAGAGGAGGACGTTTACTGATGACAGAACACTTAGCACTAACTACACTGTATTTAAATTCAGAATTCGAGATAATTATGACATTTTTGCAGCAACCAACTATGGGCGAGGCCACAACACTGCGTTGCGGCGTCGCATCGCAAAAATCTACGACGCCGGAGAACGCATCGTGGGACTTTCCGATGCGTTGCCGCAACGTTCAAATTTGAAGTGTTTTTAATAATTGTTAGAAATGGGTGCACCCAGTACTTAATTTCTTTATTCTTAATTCTTTTCTGTTTGTTTTGCTTGATGCGTCTTAACTGAACGCAAGCAGCAGTAGAACCCGTGTAAACTGAAACTGATTAGATGGTTGCGTCTTGACGTACGATGTCGTATGCGATAAAATTTTGAGTTGCGTCATCGCATTATATTGCTGTGCGGCGTCGTTTTTGCGATACGACGCCGCAACGCAGTGTTGTGGCCTCGCCCTATGTCATACAAGATTAAGTTTAAATTTCGTCGTACTTTTAGGGCCAAATGGTCACTTAAATATTAAATCAAAATAAAATACATTAGGCTAAAGTCGATACTCGAGTTGGTGGCGATGGATTTAAATTATCTCGAATTGTAAATTCAAGTATAGGCGTCAATCATGGCTGTGGCATGTACGGAAAACTTTTTAAACTGGCTTAGTATAGGAAATAGGAACTAGAGAATCATCGCTTCTTCTTAACGCACATTTTGCAACTCGCAAACTTTTAGTTTCATCATTGTAGTTAATCTTAGAAATATAGGAAATTTCGCGTGCCGAATAGTAGATATTTGTCAATTTTCTATGGTATGTATTTATGTATAATATTACTTGAAGGGACCCTAATATATACCTTGGAAATTATAAAAAATTAAATAAAACTATATGTGAAAATAAAGAACCATGTTTTATTTAACGAGCGTTTAGCTTTTCTAATGATATCCATCTATTAACAATAACCCTGATGAGTATAACGCGACTACAACAAAAGTATAATCTAAGAAATCGAAAATTTATTCTAAAACCAAAGTACATCGGTTACTAAATAATCTAAAAAATTTTACTAAATTTTACACAAAATTCGAGATTTTGACGCGCGAAATGATAAATCAGTTAATTTTAGAAGTACCTATAACTAATCACATCGATATCTCTTAAGTCGTTCAAGTAGGGTACTCCCAAGGAATGGGATTGATATACATTTCTGACACGGAACCGCGCATACCTGCAAATAAGATAATGCATCTGAGAATACTGAAGTCGGCAGTCGAATTGGTGCTTATGTCGCAGTCATCATCATCATCATCATCAACAGCCAGAAGACGTCCGCTGCTGGACATAGGCCTCTCTCAAAGGGGGGGGGTTTGCCATAATCGCCACGCTTGGCAGGCGGGTTGGCGATCGCAGTGGGGTGTTGCGTTTTACAGAGAACGCTGTTGCTCATTCTCTGGTGAGTACCTTAGTAGTGTCGCGGGTTCAACACCGCACCGAACAAATATTTGTATGGCGTGGAGATAGTTTTTCCGGGTCTGGCTGTGTGTGTATGTGAGATTATTATTAGTATGTAAACACAACCACGATACAGGAGAAAATCCAGGTGTGGAGCAACGATTTTATATAAAAAAAAGAAAATTTTAAGTATTTTACACTTGCGCACACGGAAACTACGCGCCGCACCTCAGGCCCGTATGAATGGGGACCCAGTTAGGGGAGCCGGAAGAGGGCAGCGGAAGAAGCAGCCCTCTTCCGACGCCCGGTGCGCCTGCTGCAGGCTGGGAGACAGGTCGAAATCTACCTCTCCCTTCTATTTCCCATGACTCCTCGCCGTCGACCATAGCACGAACTACGGCCGGCAGCGAGAGATCACTGCCTACCACAGAGATGAGGGCACAGCGCGGCTCCTACCAAGCGGCACATTCTGCCAGCGTATGCCACGCCGCGACAGTCGACGCAGTGGTGACACCGAGCGTCCGGCTCCCTGCCTGCGACACAGGAACCTCCCGAAGCAGCCATGCCCCGAGGGAACCTGCGTCACACGAAAGGACTAGGAGCCGTACCATCTCCCGAGCCACAGATCGAGCACTGGCCGAATGGCCACGATATTGACGAGGCCGGCGGAAGGGCGTGAGAGCCTGTCCTGCCATTCCGCCATCAGAACCTCGCGCAGCTGCGACTGACGCAGCTCAATGTGCCGCTGCATAAGTCCTCACGCCACCGATGCAGTGGCACGAGGACTTTTGCCTCCAGGTCCCAGGGCGGAGACCGGCCAATACGCAAGCCAAGCGGCTTGCGTACTGGCCGGCTACGAGGCCGTAAGAGATCGTGTGATAACCCCTGATGACTCTCACGGCCCTCTGTGGCTTCCGCAGAACAGTGATGGTACTAGCCGTCAGGTCAGCCGCCCAGATCGGGGCCCCATGCACAGCCATCAATCGCACGATCCCCAAGTACAACCGCCTGAAGGCGGTGCTCGGGTCCCCCAGATTGGGAAGCAGCGTTGACAGCGCCCCAGCCGCCAAATACATCCAAACTGACCATGGGTTGGGTTAGTCGGCGGCTCCACATGTGGAGGAGGAGGCACCTCCGGTGACGGTGGAGGAATTTCCTCCTGATGGAGAAGACGCTCCTGGGCCGGACGGCGTCCCCGCACGGGTGGTGGCCATAGCTGCCGCTCAAATGGAGGACAGATTTCGGGAGCTCTTCAGCGCGTGCTTTACGGCTAGGAGGTTCCCGAAACTGTGGAAGGAGGGGCAGCTATGCCTCCTCCGAAAGGAGGGACGCCCGGCGGATTCCCCCTCGGCATACCGGCCCATCGTTCTGCTCGGTAAGGTCGGTAAATTGTTCGAGGGGATCATCGCCGGCCGGATCAGGAGCCATTTGCGGGTTGTAGGGCCGGACCTGTCGGACGCCCAGTTCGGTTTCCGACAGGGTCGGTCCACAATCGACGCACTGTCCCTTCTGAAGGGCCAGGTGAAAGGGGCGGTGGAGGCGGGGGACGGGGTGTTGGCAGTGTTATTCGACATCGCCAACGCCTTCAACCGTACCCCACTCCACCATATTGGAGGCAGGTATCACGGAGTGCCCCCATACTTGAGGAGCCTCCTGGCCAGCTACTTGGAGGATCGAGAGGTCCTCCTTGTGGACAAACTGGCCAGGTTGCGGAGGTACAGTGCGGAGTCCGGAGTTCCGCAGGGGTCTGTCTTAGGGCCCCCCCTGTGGAACATCGGCTTCGACTGGCTGTTGCGGGGAGCTCTTCTCCAGGGCACGAGTGTCATCTGCTACGCGGATGACACTCTCCTTACTGCCCGGGGGAAGAACTTCGGGGAGGCGGCCTGTCTGGCCTCGCCTGGCGGGTCCTTGGTGGCAGGGAGGATCCGCCGCCTGGGATTGAGGGTGGCGCTGAACAAGACCGAGGCCGTGTTCTTTCACGGACCTCGGCAGCGCTGCCCTCCTGACGCCCACATTGTCGTGGAGGGTATCAGGATAGGGGTCCAGGCCCAGATGAAGTATCTGGGCCTGGTGTTGGACAGCAGGTGGCGCTTCGGCCCGCACTTCAGCGGGCTATCGACGCGCCTGCTGAGGGCTGCGGTCGCCCTCTCCTGGCTCCTCCCGAACCAGGGAGGGCCCAACGCACGATGCCGGCGCCTGTATGCCGGCGTCCTGCGGAGCATGGCCCTGTACGGGGCCCCCATCTGGGCGGACTCCCTTCATAAGAGGGAGAACGCAACTGCCATGTGCAGGCCCCAAAGGGCCATTGCACTGCGGGTGGCGAGGGCCAACCGCTCGGTGGGCTTTTCGGCGGCATGCGCTCTGGCGGGCACCCCTCCTTGGGAGTTGGAGGCGTGGGTGCTCGCCAGAGTGTACGAGTAGACGGCGCGGCAAAAGGCCCTGGACGAGCGCCAAGTCGCGGAGGAGCGGGAGGCCGTGCGGCGGGAGGCGAGGGACGCTATATCGACGTCCATTGGAAGGAGGACCTCGCCACCGCCACCTTTGGCCGCCGTACGTTGGACACGGCTCAGCACACCCTCGAGGTGTGCCCGGCTTGGTCTGAGCCGCGCCGCAGTCTTAACTGCGGAGATCGGACAGGACCTCTCACTTCCCAGCGTGGTCAAAGCCATGCTGGAGAGTGAGGGGTCCTGGGCAGCTGTCGCCGCTTTTTGCGAGGATGTCATCTCGCAAAAGGAGGCAGCGGAGCGCGCGCGGGAGCACGACCCTCTCGCTGCGCCGCTCCGAAGGCGAAGAAGAGGTCGGAGAAGACGTCGTCTTCTCCCTCCTCATGGTGGTGATGGGCGGACGATAGGCGCGGGGGCGCCTCCGCCCGCATTCCACTCCACGTCACCTTCGCCGGTCATTCCCAACCCTCCCCCTGAACGGGGAGGACTTGAGGGGCCCGCCGCTTTAGGCGGGTTGTCGTCGGAGGAGGACTGGGCGCTAAGGCTGCGCCGATCTCCCAGTCCTCTTCCACTCGGACGATGCGGGAATGCCGCTGGGTTATTTTAGTGGGTATACCGGGTCAGCCCAGGGAGTCCCACATACCCCTCCCATTCCCCCGATGGGCGGGTATGCGTAATGCATTTTATCCCAGCGCAAAAAAAAAAGGGGGGTGCTGCAGACGATAGATCAGGGACTCTATCGTCCAAACTGTAAGGTCCCTGGAGTCGTGGTGATGTCCCAGTGCACCCGGACATCGCTGAAAGAAGAGGGAGCTCGAACGGGCATAGAAGAGGGAACCCAGAAGTAGGCCACGCTGGATGGGTCGCGAATGTCATGCGTAGCAGTCCTCGCGGCCGCAAGGCGAAAGTAGGTGCACAGGCGAAGTTTTTAGTGGGTGCAAGTCCCACATAACCACGTCGTCTCCCCGGGATGATGTGGTATTCGTTACAGAACCCAACCCATGGTCAGTTTGGATGTATTTAAACGCTGGAGCTTTGATGGAGTACGATTGTCCTCAAGACCCCCCTGACTTTATGGGTGAGTTTGGCAGCCGGTACACGCTGGCAGTGAACATTAAAAACTTACTAAGTTCTCCTTGGTTGAGTGGCACGGGCAGGGGCTTGTTCTTGCTAGTGCGCAGCCAGTCTCTGTACGCTTGCTCGCCATTCGAGCGCCTGCGCTCTTCCTCGATAGCCGCCCGCGCCGCCTTACGCTCTTCACGAGTTTTCATAGCTGCAATACATATATTTTTATACACACCCTTACGTATCTGTAACATAGCCAATGCTGTTTCTTGCATGATGTTAAATTTATTGAGTTATGGGAAACTGGGTGAAAAGTTCCTCAACCTCCATTGAAACTCAACTTCATGAATATGACAGGCCATGGTGGTGTCAAACCATTGCCCGATAGTTGCAATCGAGTTGTTGAATAAAAGCTTGATGCGCACAACACAGAGCTATCCCTCTGTGTTGTGAAGTTAGACCAATTTTTAGTTCGTGGGTTTCTAGTTTAGGGAGCGTGCATGAACTATAGGTGGCAGCACAGAAATGTCAAAGTTTATTTATTTATATATGCTATATTGTACACCTATAAAAAAAACAGAATGTCTTAAACTAAAACAATATGCAATTGGCGGCCTTATCGCGTTCCGCGATCTATTCCAGGCAACCTGGCATGGAAAGAGATAGCCTCAAAAACAATCTCAGAGCAAAGAGACAATTTCAAAATTAAGTATTAATACGGTAAAAGTTCCGAATTTACAACACTAGATGGCACAATCTACGCTGTCCATGTTCTCCGAAATAGAGCGTGGTGTACGAGCTATTGGATGGCAGCACAGAAGCGTCATGACAAGTTTAGACCGAAATAGTTCTGAATTTGTAATACCTACTAGATAGCAGTCTTTGCCGAGCACGTATCCTATTATATAGGTGGCCCAACAAAATTGTTTAAAAAATAGAAGTGACAGGATTCAGGACTGCAAAACTGTTGAATCTGCAAAATAAAAATCATCACCTTTCATTTCCACTTCCTTTCTACGTATCCAGTCCGCTAGCTTCTCTTCTTTAGCTCTTTCGCGCTTGTTTTTATCCTTTTCGAGCCGTTCTTTGTGGCGGTACTGTCGCATGATCTCATCAGCTCGCTGCCGCTCCGTCTGGGTTCGTTTTCGTTCTAGCCATTGACGATACGACTCCTCACGTTGCTCCTGCGATGTTGAAGGCCCAGACCGATTCTTCATCTTCTCGAGACGAGCTTTTTCACGTTTCTAGTAATAAAAATGCTTGGTTATTCGTTCGCTTATTCAAACGGGGACCCCATACACAAAGGTCTCACTATTTTCTGTTAAATTTGTTTCCGTAAGGATATATTAAAATGTTGTCACGAATGGTTGCCCTTGAACTTAATCAGTTCTACTTTAATGTCACCTCAATTGATCTACCTGCCAAAACCTTAATGTGTTAAAACCGAGTTTCAAGTTACGTAACTAAGACTAAACCTTTACTCTGTTACCTCTTGGTCTTTCCGCGCGACCCATTGCTTAAAGGCTTCGTTCTTTTTACTTTCGTTGCGCTCCCGCTCTTCCTTAGCCGTAGTAGTAGTCGACACGGATGCCACCGATAACCTAAACGTATCGGGTCCATCTTCACGGTAAGTGCAACCGAATCGCGGTGTCTTTTGTTCATTATCTAAGCCTACAAGCATCCCTAGTCCTGTCAGCCTACATGACTTTCTCTTCACACTACCTGATGATGCACTCGAATCTCGACCGCTTAGCATAGGCGTCGAGTTACTCCTGTAGGTGCTGTGAGGGTGCGGAGTGACTTCAGAGATGCATGAGTCTGCTTGTAGAGATGTCACAGAATGCGATGACTCCACAGGTTCTATGTAAATGGCTGGATTTATGTAACGTGTTTTACTTTTTCTCGAAGCAATGGATTCCGAATCACTGTAATATTGTATATTTTCGCCAGCGCCATCAAAAACATGGTTGGATTTTCTGGACTTCAATTCATACAATGTTGTGTTGCGGGCGCTGTCGCCAAAATTCCCTTTGTCGATGTCGCTCGCCATTATCTCAAATCCCTTTAACAATTGACCATAATTAAATAAATCAATAATTGAACAGAATAAAATATACAGGCAAAATAAATATAATATATAATAAAATGTTGGGCGTAGACTGTCAATAACTATAGCTTACCTAAAAGAAATGGAAGGTTAGTTCTGAAAACGAAACTTGATTGTTTTGTTTTTACTGACCAGTACCGATTAGACGGGTAGGTATAACATAAAGGATTTAATTAATACGTTTCTTGAATAAGCGCAAGAAAAGATCAAGATTGCCTTGACTAGGTATTAAAGTCCCGGTTGGCTAATGCAGCTAATCAAGCTTCAATAGATACGAGGTAATGCTAAGGATTTAACCATTTTTGCTTACAAGAAACGTTATACGTTAAACGGCCGAAGAATGCGACCATTCTCACTTGACTCAATTTTGACTAGGTACTTACAGACGCGGCGAGGGCTGAGATGCTGGAGGGTCTCGACAGGGATCCCTATGGGAGACCTTATAGGGCGGCGCGGAACCAACTGCGGCCCTATGGTCACCCACTTAAGGAGACCCTCGAGCCGGCGTTGCTGGATGGGGTGGTCCGGTCTCTGTTTCCGCGCAGGACCGACTTCGCCCCACCAGCAATGGACCCTCCGCAGACGGCGGCTCCGCCAGACGAGGAGGTACCTCCGGTGATGGAGGAGGAGTTTCGCGCGGGGGTTCTTAGCCTCCGCGCGAAGAAGACGGCTCCTGGGCCGGACGGCGTCCCCGCACGGGTGGTAGCCATAGCTGCCACTCAAATGGAGGACAGGTTTCGGGAACTCTTCAGCGCGTGCTTTACGGCTGGAAGGTTCCCGAAACTGTGGAAGGAGGGGCAGCTGTGCCTCCTCCGAAAGGAGGGACGCCCGGCGGATTCCCCCTCGGCATACCGGCCCATTGTTCTGCTCGATGAGGTCGGTAAATTGTTCGAGGGGATCATCGCCGGCCGGCTCAGGAGCCATTTGCGGGGTGTAGGGCCGGACCTGTCGGACGCCCAGTTCGGTTTCCGACAGGGCCGGTCCACCATCGACGCGCTGGCCCTTCACAAGGGCCAGGTGAATGGGGCGGTGGAGGCGGGGGACGGAGTGTTGGCGGTGTCCTTCGACATAGCCAACGCCTTCAACTCCGTTCCCCACTCTACAATATTGGAGGCACTCCGGTATCACGGAGTACCCCAATACTTGAGGAGCCTCCTGGCCAGCTACTTGGAGGATCGAGAGGTCCTCCTTGTGGACAAACTGGCCAGGTTGCGGAGGTACAGCGCGGAGTCCGGTGTTCCGCAGGGGTCTGTCTTAGGGCCCCCTGTGGAACATCGGATTCGACTGGCTGTTGCGGGGAGCTCTTCTCCCCCTCGAGGTGTGCCCGGCTTGGTCTGAGCCGCGTCGCAGTCTAACAGCGGAGTACGGACAGGACCTCTCGCTTCCCGGCGTGGTGAACGCCATGCTGGAGAGTGAGGGGTCCTGGGCACCTATCACCTCTTTTTGCGAGGATGTCATCTCGCAAAAGGAGGCGGCGGAGCGCGCGCGGGAGGACGACCCTCTCGCTGCGCCGCTCCGTAGGCGAAGAAGAGGTCGGAGAAGACGCCGTCTTCTCGCTCCTCATGGTGGTGATGGGCGGGCGATAGGCGCGGGGGCGTCTCCGCCCGCATTGCACTCCACACCACCTTCGCCGGTCATTCCCAGCCCTCCCCCTGAACGGGGAGGACTTGAGGGGCCCGCCGCTTTAGGCGGGCTGTCGTCGGAGGAGGACTGGACGCTAAGGCTGCGCCGATCTCCCAGTCCTCTTCCACTCGGACGATGCGGGGAATGCCGCTGGGTTATTTTAGTGGGTCCTATACCGGGTCAGCCCAGGGAGTCCCACATACCCCTCCCGTTCCCCCGACGGGAGGGTATGCGTAATGCATATCCCTCCACTCCACCATCGTGCGCGTACCTACCATGGGGCAAGCTGGGACAGCAGACCTACTACTTATCCTTTATCCCGACTAGAAATTGAAAACAATAGTACCTACTTGCTTGCTTTAGTAACGCTTTTTCTTTCTTTCTTTCTTTCTTTACTTAATTAACGAAATTATTCCTAGAAAAAGATCTGGCAGGGGGGCTAATCGTAAGCCCGTAGGTGATGCGGATTGAATACGCCCGCAACTAAGCCCATACGGACTACGGGTTTAGAGAGTAGCCCCCCAGAACCGAGTTAGGCTTGCCATTTATGGTTCTGTTATATCAACATGAAGGCTCCTGCGAAAGAGTCTAGGCAGACAGAAAACAAAATGATCTTGTAAATATTGGTTCCTTTTGTAAAATTACACCTTTATGTTGTTATTAAAAATACACAGGTGCAACATTTAGGGCACAAGCATAACAATTTGTTATGGTACCAATCGATATGTTAGAGAACAGATAAATTAATTGGTAGGTAAGTCATAACTACCACGCCGCCGATTTCTTAGCATCCATAACCATGGAGAATCTGCGTATGTAAAGTGTACGTCGAAACGCATTACATTAGGGTGGCGCTACAATCGCTTCAGGGTAAATTTTAAAAATAGCGCCAGAAGTTATTAGAGTAAGATAGAAAAATAAACAAGGAAAGAACAACTTCCTCTTCGTTATTATTTATTTATGGTGCAAGTAAGAAACAATGATACATACATTTTCGTGTATTATTTTTCAGTAAATATTAAAAAAATAAATCTATTCTACCTATATCAAAGCTGAAGAGTTTGTTTGTTTGTTTATTTGCTTGAACGCGCTAATCTCAGGAACTACTGGTCCGATTTGAAAAATTATTTTAGTGTTAGATAGCCCATTTATCGAGGAAGGGATATATCATCACGCTAAGATCAATAGGAGCGGAGCAAACAAAGTTGCGCGAGTCAACTAGTACTAATATCTAGGGTGACTGGTAATTAGTGACCGATACTTTAACACGTGATTGTACTCATGATAACAAACAACTTTTACTATGGGACCAAACCTACAAAAAAAAAAATTGGTTGCCTGTAAAGTCGGTATACGGGCGAAAGTTTTACGTGACAACGACTTTGAGTGATAAAATAATTTTAATGTGAATATTCATTCGTATAGTAGGAAGAAGGATGAAAGGTGTGTATGCCTATCTCTCTCACTCTCTCTCTCTCGCTCTGTCTCTCTCGCTCTTAGGCGGGCTAACTGTGCTCGAGTGGAAGGGACGCGTGCCTTTCACTTTTTATGTCTGTCTCTCTCGCTCTTAGGCGGGCTAACCATGCCCGAGTGGAAGGGACGCGTGCCTCTCACTCGCTCTCATTGTGAGCGCATAACGTGAGCGGAGCGTAACGCAGTTTCTTGAAGTGTCACCCGGCAAACCAATTTATAAGACGTTGTCACGTCAAAAATAGGCAGAACAGTACATTTTGACCAATTAGTAGGCGAACATAAATGTACTGAACAGCAGATTTTTTTCGCGATTTCAGGTTTGGTCCCAAAGTAAAAGTTGTTTGTTATCGTGAGTACAGTCACGTGTTTAAGTATTGGTCACTAATTACCAGTCACCCTAAATAAAGCTGAAGAGTTTGTTTGTTTGTTTGCTTGCTAATCTCGGAAACTACGGATCAGATTAGAAAAAATCTTTCAATATTAGATAGCCCATTTATTGAGGAAGGCTATAGACTATACATATATCATCGCGCTAAGACTAATAGGACCGGCGCAGTAATGAAAATTGTAACGCAGACGAAATTGTCAACTAGTATATTGATAATAAAAATGAAATGTTCGCGGTAACCCATACCGATGAGTTTCATGCTATATGCATGCATACGCAAGAAAACGGCCTCGCTCCTGAGCAGAAATAAGAGGTAGTCACAATAGCATCCTGAAGGCTGTGGTGGCTGATACTTCCTCCACCATAGTAAGGCAATTGGTGAGAAGACTTATACCCTAATATTTGGGTGTTTAGTAGATGCGTGGTCCTCTCATTAATTCGTCTTTAGTTCATCTCTTAGTTGAAATAAAATGATTTTATTTATTCAAAACTAGCGACCCGCCCCAGCTTCACACGGGTGCAAATTATGTAATAAAACCTTTCTCGAGAACCACTCTGTCTATTAAAAAAACTCGCATCAAAATCCGTTGCGTAGTTTTAAAGATCTAAGCATACATAGGGAGAAACAGACAGCGAAAGCCACTTTGTTTGATACTTTGTAGTAATGAGAAAATAGTATATCCAAAATAAAGAGAACAAAAGTTCATCAAACTCAGCACACTTTATTCCCTGCAGCTACGCTAGCGCCATACTAGAAGATTTTTGAACTGTTACTTCCTGCTTACAGCTGGACTCTTTCAACTTGTCACCCATATAAGATCGTTCCAGTCGCGTAGCGAGGGGGGGCGGCCCGCACCGAAAGACACCTCTTTAGGGGTGACACCCGACCGCTCGTTGACTGGTTTTTGTCACTATCGAGTGGCACCCCTCAACGTTTGACGCAATAAAACCTGTCGGAAGTATTGCATTTACACTGTCTGACTTCCTGAGCTTTTCTGTATAAATCAACAAAAAACTTCAATTTCAGTATGAAAGATCAAAATACATAAAACCCTCCCGAGATAGGTGAAAAAAATTTCTTTAGATCTTCAGGTTTTCGCATCTAAGGGTGACACTTCTTCGTTGACCTTTTGTCACGGTCGGGTGTCACTCCTTAACCGGCGACGTAATGATGAAACCCGTTCGTAGTGGGGTATAAAGAATTTCGAGCTCGTTTCGCTCGCACTTATATTCTTGTATAACTCAACGAAATGACTATGTTTATGTATGCAATGATCAAAACAAAATAAAACTTTTCTTAGTTGGGGTGCATAAATTTTCGAGGTCGCTTCGCTCGCTCTTGTGTTCTGCCCTCTCTCAGTTAATGTCCTTTCTTGCATCAGTCCATTAGGTTTCTTCTATTTAACTATGATATGAATGATTAAAGGATACTGTCTGGGGTCCATGAATCTCCGAGCTCGCTTCGCTCGTTCTTGTATTCTGCCCTCTCTTAATTCATGAGCTTTCTAGTATCAGTCCATAAAGTAACTTCTTTTTAAGTATGACTGATCGAAACAAAACAAAACCTATGCGAGGTGAGATGTAAAAATTTTGGGCTTGCTTTGTTCGCTCTTGTGTTCTGTTCTCTCTAAATTAATGAGCATCAGTCCATAAAGTTACTGTCCTAGGTGGGGTGTCAAAAATTTCGAGCTCGCTTCGCGCGCTCTTGTGTTCTGCCCTTTCTCAGTGAATGACCTTTCTTGCATCATTCCATAAAGTTACTTCTATTTAAGCATGATCAATAAAAAAAATAAGCGCAAAATCTTTTGAGCTCGCTTCGCTCGCTCTTGAGTTCTGCTCTCTTCTGCTTCTTAAGCTTACTTGCGTTACTCCACAAAATTGCGTTTAGATAATGATGAAAACTGTAAGTTCGATGTAAGAACATTCCTGAAAAAAACCTGAAGCGCAAATGGCACAATTCCCCCCCCCCCCCCCGCCCCCTTCCAAAAATGGCTTGCGATTACCGTCATAAGAACGAAAGGCCAAAGGGGGTTCATTTATGGGGTGACACAACATTATCTGCCCCGGGTGTCACCCATGCTAGCTACGTTACTAGATCGTTCTCCTCGTCTCTATACTCGCATGTTCATGGCAATCCAATCAATCCATAAACTACTCTTTGAGTCACTCGTGTGGTTTCTTTCAACAAGCAAGGACCCCACCCGACGTTGATGCTTACTTACTTAGTGAGCCTCTTTACATAACATCACCCCTTTGTGCATGAAGGGGTACCTAGCAGAGGTGCGGCATTTCCATTTTGACACCCCATAGAATCCACCCTAGGGTTGATACTTGGAAACGTATGTCTAAAAATCCACCCTGAGCCAGGTTATTATTTACTAGATAAATGATCACCACACTTGTTCGTGAATTTGGGGTATTATTGTAGTCGGTTGGTGTGTACTCCACTGTACCTAGGGCGGAAAAACAATATCGATTCGACACAGATTCAATCCACCCACTCTGGCTCAGGGTGGATTCTCGGACATACGTTTTCGAGTATCAACCCTTATTTTTTTTTAGTGAGATGAAATCATCATATTATGACTTCTCCCGCTTTGGGTGAAGTAGAAGGGAGTGTCAGACTCTTACTGACTAAAATCCATCGGCGTTCCTCCTAGTGCCCTTTGCGTTCCAGGGTACAGTGCCTCTTTCGAACGAAGTCCGCAGCCCCAGCAGGCATTGGCCCTGGCGGGCCCCGTCTTTTACGCTGACAGCTCTTTGAGGCGCGCGTGGAACACAGCGCGCCATCCACCCGGGTCAGTATCAACCCTAGGGTGCATTTTATAGGGTGTCAAAATGTAAATGCCGTAGCGGTGTATTGATTGTACACTCACCCACATTTCGTACGTTATTTTGGATACGTATGTATGTAGGTACGTTATTTAAATTGGTTTATCCGGAAAGCCAAATAAGTTCTCGCCATCCCCGGCGTTGGTGAAAGATGGAACACCGGGGTGGTTTTAGTCAGTTAAAGTCTGACAGACCCCTCCGCCCGCCCCAGGGCGTTGGACATCCATGAGGATTTCCGGCCGTTAAAAAAAAAGAAAGGTCGCCCATCCACAGACGAACCTTGGCAAGCGACCTTCAAGATCGAACCGTGCGGCTGTTATTATTTAGCCACGAGCTTCTCTATTTAGACTTACCGTTCTTAGTAAAAAAAATCTAAATTTAGTAGGTACCTACTGGAATTAACACTAGGTTTAAACCATGACTAAATAAAATGCTACCTATTAGAAAATTAGGTTTATCACTAGTTCCTAAACTATCTATGGTACCAAAGTTAGTCCGCCGAGACCCCTAGTTTAACTTCGGTTCTAATTTATTTGAGGTTAGGGTTGATTAATAGTTTGTCTTCCTATGTAAACATCATTAAAAAATCATATTTTACTGATTCGTAGGTAGTAAGTATCGTATGTTCTCGTCGTTAAAAAACTGGCCAAGTGTGAGTCGGACTCGCGTGCAAAGGGTTCCGAACCAATTTATTTTTATAACATGTTATTTTAACTATAGACTTCTTATAGGTTGTCCTGGGTGGCTAAAAAAGCCACTTTACGAGAATCAAAATATTAATCACTCAAAAATCTTTTTATTTTCTATTTTTTTTTATTCTTAGCTTTCATCAAAAAGATGAACTCTATTTTTATTACAATCTAGCCTTTTACATAGACTAGTAAGTAATAAAATTAAAACCTAAACTGTTAAATTGTCTCTACTAAGAATGTGTCCAATAGCACTTTTCTTATTGTCTCTATTAAGACGAATACACTTCGTTATTGTGTTTATTTGAGCTCGACAGAATGAATATTTCAGAAATAATCATTCTGTCGAGCTACATGAACTTAGAGGGCTATATTGATGATTAAAATGGTTATAATTCTTTAGACAAATACGCGTTACGGTCGCGGATCGTATTTGGTCCACATACAGCTTCACACTGACCGGCAAATTGCAAAAAACATAAAAAAGTTTGAATTTCGCGGGCTACCCTGGAGCATTCACCATATAAACTGGGAAATGCTGTTGTTTTTTTTTCGTTATCTATGTGTACTGATTTGGATTCACATAATTAAATCCTCCATGTCTTGGTCCAGTCGTAGACTTGATTCACAGCCATTTGAACCTTTTCCACTGCTTCTTCGTGGCTGTTTCCAACAGCCATTATAACAGTATCATCAGCAAAGGTACTAATAGTATTGTACTCTGGTTCAGGAATATCACAAGTATATAATAGGTACAAGACCGGACCCAGCACACTTCCTTGCGGTATGCCAGATTTTAATGCTTTCAGATCTGAATAAGCGTCTTCTTGTCTTATTCTTAACCTCTCGGGTATCAAAGGGACTCACGGACCCACTAGCGTCTAATTCCGTCAACACCCAGGTGGGTCCCTGTGGATCCACCCGACCCTACGGATTTAAAACTAAATTTTAGTAATTTTTACGGTTAATTTTCTTTTCTCAATGATTGAACTCTATGGTATATAATATTTTTCATATGGGAACACTGTCGGAAAAAAAAAATACGCTTGACAAGAAGCGAAATGTCACAAAATACGTTTGTCAAATCAAACAAACATTTGTTCAACTTGTGCGCGAGAATTTTCGATTTTTACGTGTTTTTCTGTGGAAAGTAAGCCAAGTATTGATAGAAATTCATAATTTACTTTATTTTCGTTAAATTTCAACTAATATTCAAAGTCAAAAGTGTAAATTATCTGGTGAAAATTACGAAACAAAACTAGTTACCAGATTTCTTCCCGTACGTAAGTAATTTGATATTTCAGAATTATAGTGGCATATTGTAACGATATACAATTAAAAATGAGTTCGTGAATACATGGCTAGTAATCTAGAAACATTTCTTATTGGAATCTTATTGGAATATTCTTGACGTTTGTTTACAAAAATACAAATTACGTAAATCAAAATGTCTGCTCCGCGTACTATGAAGTTTGAGCTTAAATATTGCGGCAGTCGATTTTTGATCTCGTAAAATAACATATCACTAGATTACTTGTCTTTTTATGACCTTAATTCCAAAATTTTGTGTGAATTGATCCAACATTTGTGTCAGAAATCAACATAATAATACAACAAAATAGCTTTCAGCAAGTACTCTCGTATCTATCCAAAATGTCTATATTTCGGTTTGTTATAAGAATATTGTTTACATTCTAATACATAGTGACATAATTAAAGAACCCATAACAGTTTCAAGTGTGTGAATAGCTGCTTTGTGAGCAGAGAGATTAGGTTTTTTGTGCTGCGGGTCATATTACGCTTGCGATAAGCGGGCGCCCGCGATACGCGACGGAGTATGACGTAAACATGACATTGTGCAAATTCGAGTAGCGAGAGGAATCTGTTTAGAATGTAGAATTCCAAGATATCTGCAAACTGTTTCGGTAGCAGGCTCTTAATTTTATGTATAAGGCCTTCATGCCACACTTTATCCAATGCTTGCGCGACGTCTAAAAACACATTAGCACAAACTTTCTTATTTTCTAAGGCGTTTTCTATAGCGTTTGTGATCCTGTGTACTTGATCGATAGTTGAGTGTTTGTCTCGAAATCCAAATTGGTGCTCAGGGTACTCGTATTAAGTTTTTGCTATCTATTATTGGCTTTTAAGCCGTTTGAGTAACAGCTTTTCAAACAGTATTGACATTACTGGGAGCCAGTCGCGGTCCGAGGGGGTTGGTCGTGGGGTTCATGACCCCCTCCCCCCCAAAGTTAATTGCTGCGACCGCGCCTGCTGGTAGCAAGGAAATAGGTCTATTTGATGTTGTGTTCGTGAGCCGGTTTCCCAGCCTTTGCTATCATTATTACTTCAGCAACTTTCCGTAAGTTTGGTACATATTTAAGCCTCAGTGCGGCATTAATAAGGGATGTTAACTTAATTAAGTAGTCCCTTTCTTGGTAGATTATGAAGTAATTCCCCTGTTATTAAATCGTAACCTGGTGATTTTCGTGGGCTAATCTTCTGTTTTATTTCTCGTGCGCCTTCTCTCGGTGTTACTAGTTTTATGGCATCTGCGGTCTTCAATGAATTCCTCCTCGTTTGGTTTAAAAATGTTTTCTAGGTGCTTTGCGAACCTCGCAGCTTTTTGCTCATTAGTACGTGCCCATGTCCCATTTTCACACTTGATGGGAGGAATTTGGGCTATCAGCCTCTTGAGATGCTTAGTAGCCTTCCAAAGGGAGAGCAGTCCGTCCTTTGGTCGTTACTTAGTTTTTGAAGGTAGCCTTTGGTTAAAGCTGAGAAGATTAAATCAGGGCTATAATAGCTTTTTTGTAAGTTTATTAAGTTTTCGTTTGTCGTCAGGACACCTAGATTGATGACACGTTTTACTCTGTTTTGGTTTTCTCCATAATGAGCTGCTTGATTCTGAGCGGGTAAGTATTTCCCCTCGTCTTCTTGTTAAAGTCAGGTGTATTTTCCCACACTGCTTGCTGGATGTGCATTATGAACGTGTTTTTAATGGAACTTCAAGGTCTATTTGCTCATTCAACATGTTTTTAAAGCTATCCTAATCTGTACACTTGTTAACAAGAGTGAGCCTTTTTTCTTTGAACAGAATTCTTTCACTTAGGTATTTAGGTGATGAGTTCATGTAGGAACTCATCACTCAGCAATTTGCTGCTTTGGTCCGTTTTCATATAAACTAGATGATAGGTCCTTGATTACGAAAAAAATTTGGGTCTCTTGGCCAATAGGTAGGCTTTCCTGTAGATATAAGGTCACATTTTAGCTCTTTACAGCACTTAATAGTTCTTTGTATTTAGTAGTTGTTAGCCTGGAACCCCAATACGTATTTTAGCATTGAAATCACCTCCTAAAACGAATTTACTACCAAGGCGGGCTAGAAAACTCATATAATCTTTTTTAGTCATGTACCGTGGTGGACAGTAGATGGTAGACACTGTTAGGGGATATTTTTTGGTTTGTAGACAGATGGTCACTGCTTGGATGTCTTTCTCTTCATACTTAAACACTTCATAGTGCTGTACCTAAGTGTTCTTTTATAATAACGGCACTTCCACCTCTTGCAGAATTGTCAGGGTGTAGTGCATGGTAAACTTTGTATCCTTTAAACTTAATGTGACATTGTTTTTTGAAGTGCGTTTTTGATTTGAAGCACACATCAATTTTTTATATGTCTAATACTTGTAACTCACTCTGATGTTTTTGTAACCCATTGTGCAGTAATCATTTTTTTTTGGGTTGGAAGTAGCAGCTTTGTTGCCATTTTCAATGTTTCTTTGTCTTTCGTCGAATGATGTCATTAATTTTAGGATTTCATCAAACTTTCTGTCGCTGTTCATATCAACCGCAGTCGTCTTTGATAAGCCTCTTGAAGTTATTTGAGCATATGAGGTGTTTTGTTTTAGTTGTAGTTTTAATCGCGCTTTGACTTGGTTTGGACTGGTTGGGGTCTTCGCCTCTTCCGGTAGGTGCACTTTGTTGGGGTTTGTTGTTGCTTTTCGAAGTTTTAATTCGAATCTGCTGTATTTATTTGGCTACAGTACATCCCCTGTAGTTGGGGTGCATGGGGTCTGTTACCATCTTAAGACCCAAGCCAACCTCACCTGCTAGCGGTGCACCCTGCTGTCCAACGGACGAGGCTCTGGCGAACCTGGTTTCCCTCTCGTAGGGTTGTGGGGGTCAGACGGCTGGTCGCCCCACGTAAAACCAACTTCAGCCAAATATTAAAATGGACAAGAAGTTGAAAACGGGTACTCGGGCTAGGGCGTCGCCGCATAACGACGCGCAGGCACATCGCCCTAAACCTGCGATAAGTGGGCTAGGGCTACCGTGTCGAGTACGGGCACGGCTAAAGAGGATAGTACCCAAGAAGAAGTTCCGCTTTGCCACCTGGAACATTGGCTCCCTAACCGGACGTTGCCGAGAACTCGCGGACGTACTTGCGAAGCGTCGGGTCCAGTGCGCCTTCCTTCAGGAGACGCGCTGGAAGGGAAATAAGTCACGTGACATCGGGCAGGGGTACCGGCTAGTGTACACCGGATCACCAACGGGCAGGGGCGGAGTGGCCGTGGTGCTGTCTAAGGACCTTCAGGATGGACTCCTTGAAGTAGACCGATGCAGCGACCGGTTGATGCGAGTTAGGGTGCTGATCGAAGGGTCGGTAACGAACCTAATCAGCGCCTATGCTCCTCAAACTGGTTGCTGTGAGTCTGAAAAGGAGGCCTTCTGGGATGAGTTCGAGGACGTACTACGCGCTATTCCGAATTCCGAAGGAGTTTTAGTTGGGGGGGATCTCAACGGTCACGTAGGTCAGTTCGAAAGAAGGAATATGTCAGAAATAATCATTCTTTCGAACTACATGAACTTATAGGGCTATATTGATGATTAAAATGGTTATAATTCTTTAGATAAATACGCGTTACGGTCGCGGATCGCATTTGGTCCACATACAGCTTCACACTGACCGGCAAATTGCAAAAAACATAAAAATATTTGAATTTCGCGGGCTACCCTGGAGCATTCACCTTAAGGCCTGGACCCTTGTCTCCGAAACTATAGACTGCCGTCTTTCACAGCCAGTTTTCGCCGGATCTACTGGACCGATTCTGATCAAATTTCGTATACCTACATATTCTCTTCTCTCACTTCTGTGGCCCAACCACGGCGTAGTGTTACGTAAAATATATATTTTTAGTGTGGGGGTAACTTTTGGGGGTCAAACTGGAAAAAAAAAGTTTATTAAACTCTATCGTGTCACATATCAAATGAAAGCTTACTGTAAGGGTTGTAATTAAATATATACTTTTTCATAATTTTAAAACAAACGATTTTGAAGATATTCAAGAAATAAGACCAGAAATGACCATTACCTCTGAAACTACTGAGCCTAAAATTTTGAAAAAAATGCAGATAGTAGTTCTATACCTAAAGATTAACTTTACCTAAACCTATAAGATGTTTGCAGTTTGCCTTTGCATGCGAGGCCAGTTTTTATGTCACTTAATGGCTTTGGCACCTGATACCTGCAACTTGGCCGTCAGCCTAAGGTAGCAAATAATTATGCGGATGTTAAAAGTACATACTAACACTAATCTATTGAGAAAATAAGAGAGGTCTGACAGCTCTGGGATATATCCAGCGACGGGAACAGACAATTATTATTAACCGTTGTAGCTCGGCGCCCAAATAAACAACTAAGCTGGTTTTTATTTGATAAGAACCTTCTGCCAGCAGCTTCGCTCGCATAAAAGTCAGAAACTATTCCAAGAGAATGTACTCCCTGGTTATTAGTATTCTGCCGTTCTCAAAGATACAATCTTTCATTATGCCTTATTTACACTGTCGAACAGACGGATTTTTTAAACATATAAAAATTACGCACTAAGGGAGTTGAGCGTGGTAGGGAAATACAAACTCCACATATACACATTCTTAGAAATGTATTCATTATTATCGACAAAGGGTACATATTCATATTTAAATTAAATATTGACTATAAGCCAATTATATCACTTTAGGATAGAATTTAACCTGAAATATTGTGAACAGAAATTTTAAGATTCAAATTTTAATATAGAAATTGTAAACCACTAAAGCTTATTGAAGGTATTATTAAGTAACAACATAATATTTTAGCTTAACTAAAACCTATTTTAATGAAGTTTTGGAACAACTGTCTATATTATCATATTGTAGTTTCATAGCAAGTTCGTCTTTTAAAATACTATGGGGAATAAAGTTAATAGTCAATTTTGCCAATGACACCAAAAAATCAATCGATCATAAAGTCTCACAATCAAGCACTACAATATTATGTCACAAAGAAAGGTGTTACAACACAGCACTCAGTCTCACATTATAATACGAGTCTTTAACCTCTTGCCTTGCTATAAGACCACAACACAATGAACTAACTCAGTTTGTACCCACTAGACATAGCACCTAAAATATAATAATACAGTAATGTGATACTTTACATCTCGAACCAATCTACAAATACGGATGAATAAATACAAAATGTTTCAAAGTTGTGTTAAAATACAAGTCAATACATAAGTTGTGCATGTACAAATAATATTTTCATAAATGCTGCCTAGTGAGTAAAAACGAAGGTATAAAGCCAGTATCAGTATTACTCTTAGATCCACAATGTATCCTTACAATTGCTTGTGACTAAAGAGATACTACTTGAGATTGAAATAGCGCCTAGTATAGAGACTCCGCGTTCGATGAACGTGGCTTTTTGATCTTCTCCAAGTTCTTGATAACGATGTCATGGAGCGAGCAGTAACGGTTACGAATCTCGCACATCACCAGCCATAACGAGAGGTATTCCTTCTCGTCCAGTTCCTGCCAAACAAAAACTTCAATGAATACAGATAACTTATGCAAAACTAACACTGACAAATGATGATGATGCGATATTCATTTTTTAAATAGGTTAAACGTAACACTTTTACACATCTTTTTTGGTCATTTTAAGTCACTGTTTCCTAGCTGAGTATTGTGCAAAGAAACACCTAAACATTCAGAGGGTAAAATCTCTTTTAAATTCTATACAACCATACTGGTCAAATTGAGTTGATTCACTGATCATATCAATCTGCCTGGCCTTTTCCCAACTAAGTTGGTTTCGGCTTGCAGTCTAATTGGTGCTTTACTGATACCAGAATATAAACACTTACTTCTTGGATTATAGTCACAATATGTCCATATTGCATTTGTTGTTAGCAACAAGACAAATCTTTCCTGTTGACTAGTGGGTTAAGGAAAAATAGTAGTAACATTGATTTGTTTTTCCCTGTCTTTTTGGAATGGACAGAGAATGTATGACAAATTTTCTATGAAATGAGTCAGATTGAACCTTAACTTGTCATAAGCCACAACCTACCTTTTAAGAATAGAGAAGATTTTGAAAACATTTAATAGTATTTCCAGTCCATATAAAAAAAAAGAGGAAATTACTTACTTGGACCGCTCTCCTGTAGTCCTCAATGTGTGGGTACTTGGCGACTTTAGAGACAATCTTCGCTCGCGAAATGAAGTATCGTGAGATTTGGTCAAAGAATGCGGCGGCCTCTGACTCCACAGACTGAATCTCTGCAAGTGTATCCTCCTGTATTGATACACCGAAGTTGTTGCCATCTTCGATTTTAGGAATCATGAATGATATCCACATTTTCAGCTGGAACAATGGGGTAAGCAACACTGAGCAATTGGTTCGAAATTTATTTTCACGTATAAACCCATGGAAGAGCCTGCAAAATAAATAATACTTGTGGAATATAATGTCGTGATCGCAACTCTTTGTTTTGCCAGATATGCGTAGATTGGTGCCAGCTGCATTCTTACCTGCAATAGTATGCTTTGGATGGCAGTTACGAAGAGACTGATGAAAATGCCAACTGTTATCCCTCACCTTAGATGGGCGACCAAAGCAACAAGACGCAAGGCAATGCAAAAACTACAAAATTACAAATAATGTGACACACTGAATATAAGTCACCAAAAATTAAATAATCTTTGATTTGTCTTGGACAAATGGTATTTCATATCTTACAAGTCGTAGTACCACAAATGGACCGGCTAGTGGTAACAGCTACTGCCTCGTCACGTCGGCACCACGTCACGTCGTTTTATTTGGTCACTCACCTAGGACACAGGGTCAGTACTGAGCACACCACGCAGTAGTAAACAAATGAAGTGATAATTTGCATATTTCTCCCTAGAATAAAACTCACCCAATTTGTGAGGTGCGCAGGGAAAGATACATCTTATCATTGGACGGTTGCAGCATCGCGTCATACGGCGTAGTTTCAATTGGCGACTGACGCGGCGACATACGCAGTGATTGTGCAGATGTCGATCGCGATTGAGTTCCATTAGGCTTAATAGCATATAATCAGAAAGATCTATACACAGTTTTTCCAAATACATGTAGGCATGTTGTTAATAGTGAAACAGAAATTGGTTGCATTTTTCAATATTAAATACCTAATGGCCATCTCAAATTGATACTAGTGTTACATTTAAACATAGGCCACATCCAAGTTACAAGAAAGATTAGCACTGATAAATCCACTCACAGTAACATCATTGTCATTGTAAAATATATATTTTAAGTTCATATTCTTGATTGAAATACTCCTTACAATTCAGCAGTTACCATAAGAATAAACATATTAATTATCAAGTTTTCCAGGTGCAACTTGGAAGTGGCGTAAGTCCAGCAGAGCACTGCTCTAGGCTGAGCTGATGATATGGAAGCTCCTTCTTGTTTTGATAGAAATCCTCTTGCATGTGTCCTTGTCAGTTTAATTATTATATTCTTATAAATTGATAATCTTCATGATATTCCTAATAATATTCAAATGCAACTTACCAAATTGGAATCTTCAACCAGTTCTCTAATGTGTGGTTTTACAAGATGGATGAGGTCACTGAGAGGCTTGTTGCATGGCACAGTGCCGTTTGGCAAGGAGTACACTCGAGTGCCCTCAGATGTGTTGCTCGACACCTCAGACGAGTCCATCCGAGCACGCTTAGCATTTGGCTCATCTGCTGCTGATGCAGGAGGTGGCACTGGAATGTTTAAGTCCTGAAATGATAACACAAGAGTGTTTGTTGAATTATTTAGAGCAAAGAGGATAGAAAATGTATTCTAGTTAGAAAAAAAACAGAATAGTAAATATTTGAGACCATGTCAATATGGACACAGTCATATACTCGAAAACAAAGCAAGTTATCATTGCAAATGCAAAAGTAAAAATATTATAAGAAAAAAATTTATAATAATAAGGTACCTGATGTACATCAGCTAAATCTCTATTCTGGAAGTGTGATGTTTCTAGAAGTTCATTAAGTTTCACTATCTTCTCTGGAAATCCTTTTATAATTAGATGCTCAGCCTTCTGCTTGAGGGAATCCTTGTAATCCTGTACCTGAAACAGGGACACGTGCCGGATTTACATGAGCCACTTAACAACAGCCATTATCCGTTGTTACGCCTAAGATCCCCCACGGTCGCGCAATATGTTGAGGTTATGCGCTCGAAAACGAAAAACCTACCGCTCCCATTGTAATGATAACTCGTTCCGTTGCTTTTCCAAAGTTAATCTCGAGCTAAGAGCAGGATCTCACCCCGAAACACTATTATTCAATAGCACTCAACAGAAAACTGTGAGGTCACACACACACTAATCAAAGTACGTTACTCGTGTCAAACAAAGCGATGTATCAATAAAATTAACAATGGGTTTACCTTTTTTGCTACGTCTGTCATTGTGATAATATTATTTTTATTGGGATTTTAACTATTTAAATCCCTTGCCAAACTTGTAACACAAAATACTGTTTAATTCCACACAACTTTTAACGCTAACAACTCGTGTGTATGAGTGAATGAAATGAATTTCGTTTGTTGGTTTCCGAAGGGTTCATTCGACATATACACAGCATAATAAGTTACTAAACTAAAAAATTAAAACACTTCAATACCGATTTCTTTAGCACTGCGTTTTCCTTTGGAAGTCTGTCCATTATTTTTGTAAAATCTAACAATATTTTTTAAAGTTATGGCGGTGTGACATAACCAACTTTTTATTTTTTTATAGAAAATGGTTTTTCTTTCAATTTCCCTATATCAAAACTGAACAAGTAAAAAGATCGTAGTCTCTCCTCCGCCTACTTTGATATATACTCTGTGGCTCTGATCTGACACTGACAGTCACAGAACAACATATTACCCACTGACGTATACTCAAAAAGTTGCCAGAGGTAAAAAAGTTAGCGAATTGGAACAGAAACTGGAGTCAGATTTACTGGCTTCTGACTTTCCGTAACTCTGAATAAGGAAAGTATTCTTACCTCCATGATCCGTAACGACTGCCAAAGATCTACAAATGACAGCTGGGACCACTAGCCAGCGTGCTTTCTGAGGTACGGCGAAAACTCGGTATTTTGATGGTCACCCATCCACACACCAACCTTGGCAAGACAGACGCTGTCCTGCATGAGCCGCGCCATCTGCCGGGCTGATTTGTGAATCTAAACCATCCAGGGTGCCACGCAAACAGATACAAAAAATATCATTCAAATCGGTCCAGCCATTTAGGAGGAGGTCAGTGACATACACACACGTACAGTAGAATTATAAATATAAAGAAGAACATGATGTGCCACTGTTGTTCTTAGAATAATAAATGAATTAAGGTGAATGCTCCAGTTCGAAAGAATGATTATTTCTGAAATATTCATTCTTTCGAACTACATGAACTTAGAGGGCTATATTGATGATTAAAATGGTTATAATTCTTTAGATAAATACGCGTTACGGTCGCGGATCGCATTTGGTCCACATACAGCTTCACACTGACCGGCAAATTGCAAAAAACATAAAAATATTTGAATTTCGCGGTCTACCCTGGAGCATTCACTTTAACAGTATTAGTATTCCTCTCCGGAACTGCTTGTGGCGCTGATGATTTTCATCCGTCACAATAATCTTAAATTATGAGTCAAACAAGAGTCTGAATCACTGTCTGTGTGAATGTGGCATATAATGAAATTTTAATGTATACCAATGTTATTATATTATTTATGTATATCTATTTTTTGTTTGTTTCAGTCCCATACTAACCCAACAAGTATTCAACTGTACCGATCAATCGTAGAATCGGGTTTGTGCCTGCAGTTTTTTTTTTTTCACTAAAAATATACCCACTTGCCTTTTCCAATCCACTTTAGACATTGGCAGAATAGTCGACATCGGCTTTGTTTGCCATACAAAAATATAGAATAGATAGAATAGAACCATAGATATATAATTCCGAATAGAACAGTATTAGTAATGTCAATAATGACATGACGATGACACCTTTACCTTGTGATAGTCAACGTATTGTCAACTTGACGCAATGTAAACAAACACACGCGGTATTCCAAAGAGCGGTATTCATTATTTCGCATTTCGCATAACTAACAATACTTTACGGTTCGTTACTGAATAAGTACACTTTACTTTCTTTAAGTAAGGATTAACTGCTAACACGAAGTATGACTACTTTTAGATTTAACTTTTCTGGTGAAGATGATGACAGTAGCAAACTAGGTGAACCTTGAGTATTTTATTTTGATTTTCTTATGAATACTGGGCGGTTTTAACATTGTATAATTTTATGTGTCAATCCAACAGAAACGAAAGAATCTATACGATGGCTAGATAGTGAAGAAGTTGTAGCAGATAAACAAATGCGAAATGTGGAAGATGAGGTTACTCGAGCGAAAATGTTTGCCTGTGGTGATGTAGAGATTGGACATGTAGTAATAAGTGAAGCAATGGCGAGTATTGAAGAAAGTGGATTGAAGAACGCGATTGAATTAGCAGAAAAGGAACATAGTGATCTTGTTGCTGGGAAATATGAAGGCAAGACGCAACCTGCTCTATATTGAATCCTTGCCGTGAATCTAATCACACTATCAATGTTGATTATAATTATGTTTTAAAATGTAAACAAATCAAACGTAATTTATTCAAATTAGGCTGCGTGCCAGCACTTGTTGAACATAAACAGTTATACACAAACAGTCCCCCAAAACACCCCCGTCACCACTTCCTATTGTTTTAGTTGGCGAGAAGTGGTGCAACAAACCCCCAGTAACTATGGAGTTTCCTGTCCATTCTTCTCCATAAGAATCTACCTTTTGTGAATGGACAACTAGGGTTACTATAATATTTTATTTTCATTAAATTTGATGTTCAAAAGTGCCTTTAATGGTGTAGTTGAAATAAATCATCTGACTTTGACTATACATTGCACAATATCTTAGCCAATTTTTTATGTTTTTAATGGCATACAATTTCAGGTGGATTAAAAATTTGGGAGTGCACCTATGACTTAATACAATACCTGGAAGACAATCAAACAGAAATCAAGTTTGATAAAAGTAATGTCTTGGATTTAGGATGTGGTGCTGGAATTTTAGGAATCTATGCATTCTTGAACCATTCTAATGTTACTTTTCAAGATTATGTAAGTGATTTTATATTTTTTTTAAATATTGTTACATATGCAAACAACAACTTTGTTCAATTCTGTTTTCCCAAAATAAAAAAATTGTTTCAGAATAAGGAGGTTTTAGAACATTTCACAATACCCAATGTTATATTAAACATTGAAGAAGAAGAAAAACGAGAAACAGAAATTCAAAGGTGCAAGTTCTATTCAGGTGACTGGGAGTCATTCAACAAAAAGCTCCCAAGCTCTGTTGTCTATGACATAATCCTTACGTCGGAGACTATCTACAATGAATGCAACTATGAAAAACTTATCTCGCTGTTTATGGATAGATTGAGAAAAGACGGAGCAGCTTATGTAGCAGCAAAAACATATTATTTTGGTGTTGGAGGTGGAACACGACAGTTTGAACAAGCTATTCAGAAACATGGAAAATTAACAAGTAATGTTTGTTGGAAGAGCACAGGAGGCATTCAAAGGGAAATATTAAAAATTACACATAAACCATAACAACCTTTAATTTATGAATTGTACTTAAATGTTTGCAATTAAATTGTGACAACTTACAACAGTGGAAGACTTTCTCTTACAATAACTTTGGTTTGAAGCTCTTTAAGGAGATAATCTTTCATACACCCACCCATCCTCTCCTTCATGCAAGAGCTTTCCATCGGGAGTTTCTCCTTCTTTCGGCTTTCTGAATTTAATTCTGTCATGCAACCTGTCTCTTTGACCTTGCCAGAACTCAACAGCTCTAGGACGAATTATGTATCCTCCCCTGGAAGCATATAAAGAAAGAGATAAACTTAACATAATTAACACATGGAAAATACCACATTAATTCACTAAGAAAACAGCTAAAATATGATTTGTGCAGTTTTTACCCGACTGCAAAAGAAGGAGGGTTATAAATTATTAGGTATTTTTTGTCATTATTTATTATGCCATAATATGGAAATGTTTCATGATTGCATCAGATTATTAGAAAAAATAAGATAAGTTGAGATACTGAACTTATTTATGCATAGCCAATAAAAGTTTAAAAGGGCAGGGTGGTGGTGACGTTAGATTCTCAAAGACAAGATATTTACCAAAAGGTAGGTTTAGGAACTTCTTTCCCAGGGATCATGTACTCCTTTTCTAAGACTGATTCCCTCTCACACAGCACATCTCTTGATTCAATAGGTGTGCTTTGGAAACTTGTGCATGCTGCAATCTGACTGGGCACTGGTCGGGAGTGGAAATACTTGGTTGATTCAGTCTCATCCAGTTTCTCCACAGCACCTTCAATCCTTACAGATCTGTTTAGAATTTCCCAGTAGAATGTTGCTGCCACATTTGGGTTACTCTCCTTGAAAATGGAAAAAGCACAAAACTGAAAATGTTGACTTCAGCGCCATCTCGCGGGAAAATGGCAATGAGCTACCCGGAACATCCACCTTAAGACCAGTAACTTGCTGGTGTGATATTTGACTTTTTGTAATATAAATTGCCTTAGAAAACATAAGTTACAATTTGAATTCAATATTATACAAACCATTTCAGTAGCTTTCCTGCTTCGATAATTAGTAAAGAATTTAAAACCATCTTTTCCATACCCCTTACATAACACAAATCTTGCTGATGGGAAGCCATCTCTGTTAAAAGCACATATTTATAGTTAGAATACTTATTAATAAAGTCATGTGAACTGATAACAATAGTGGGAAACTAGAGATAATAATATTATGATGTTGTATTAATGATAAAGAAGTAGTATCTACTTGGAAACAGTTGCTAGGCACATAGCATTAGGTTCTAGAATCTCCTTCCTTGAACAAGCTTCTTCAAACCATGCTTTGAACTGCCCGAAAGGCTCTTTGGATACCAAGTGTTTTTCCAAAAAGGTTTCATCCTTATCCTTGTATTTTATTCTCATGCCTGCAAATCAAGAAAATGGAAAATTAGAATTTAACTATTTTAAATTAAATGCGCACTATTCTTTTTTTTAATCCAAAAAGTACCAGATCCTTCTATAGGTAACTAATTAAATGTTAACTTACCTCCTATATCGATACTCATGTTTCTTAGGTAATTTATTCCCAATTTACAACTAGAATACGTAAGATTAAGTAAGCGCTTTGAACCCATGCAACTCTTTACAAATTTTCTGGAGAACGCGGTAAACTTAATCGATTTTATGGACCGGTGTTCAATTAGCTATTCATACAGTCCATGCACACAGCCTTGTAACTAAATGAACGCAATTTAACTGTTGAGCGATCTTGTCAATAAAGAATGATAACAAATGCTGATAAGTAATTTTGTGAGCAGCGTGCAAAAGACAGAAATAATCGACGAGTCGAGTAAATTCATAACACAGACAGCCACAGAGCAGACAGCCGAGGTGCTTACTGACATATATTACTTTACTCTTTGTTACTGACTGACAGCTGATGACATTCTGACAATGACAAAACATGATACAAATTGATTTTGACATTGACAGGAATCCACAGATCTTAAACAATTTACCACGGAAGTATGTCAAATGAAAGTATTTTTATTAGTTGATTTTACGAAACACCAAAGCCCCAAAACTTTGCCGATTGCTTTACCAAATGCTTTACTAATAAGTATGAAAGAGACACAAAAATATAAGCAATCTTCTGTCCCTCTTTTCTCAGCTTTTAAATTGGACTTCTTAGATTTTGATGACAGTATATTTATAATTTATATGAGTGAAAACAGTTTGAAAACTAAGACAAATCATTCACATAATTGATAGATTAGAAAAGGCTGAAGTTATGCTATTTGTATCGAACCTTTTAGGCAATTAGATAGCATTTTGAATTTAATTGCAATGGTATTGTACAATTCACACCAACTCAAGCCATAACCCACCTGTCTGATGAGTGTGATGAGTGAATGAGTGATGCATGAAAATGGTGTGGATGGTGTGCTATTGTACTCTTGAAGCCTGCATCACTAGTAGTGAGCTCAATTTTCTAATCGACTAAAAATAAAACAACTGTCCATGTAAACGGCAACAAGACGTCAACGCTCAACGTCATCACTCTTATCATCATATGAATCAGTCCAACCCTATTTGCCAAAAGTTGATTTGTGTGTTGGAGAATTTACAAATAACCTTGATTTTATTTTGTACATAGAATATTTATAATTTTAACTCGGTGGCAGTCATGGAGTCCGAAGTAATAAAGGAAAAGATTCACACAGAACCTATGCTAAATGACCCGCGGTATATAACCTTATTGAGCGTCATAGTTCTTCTTTCTACAATATGTAAGTGGAATAAACTAACAAACTTAGGGAATATTAACTACCTAATTATCTATCAATTTACATATTTTAAACTATCGTAATGTTTTTCTTTCATTGTCACTGTCATTATTCCTTACACATGGGTACTTTTTTCATGGATTAATTTTATTAATGCCAACAATGCAATGGGACTACTGCAACATGTGAAAGGAACAAAGGAAATAAAGTTAAATTCAAATCTTTAATTAATGAGCTTTGACTATATTGCTGTACCTATAATTCTTAGCTGCATGTGTTGGATGTTATAACTAGGTTCGGCCATACATTTTTTTTTCAGTGTTCTGGTGGTGTTTCACACGAAGGCGCACGCTTCGTAAGTCTGTGTTGCTGATGGGTCTTTCAGACTCGGGCAAAACCTTGTTGTTTGTGAGACTTGTGTACTCTCAATACAGACAGACGTTTACATCTATGCAGGAGAATGTGGAAGAATACCTTACATCCAATGTAAGTTAAAAAAAAGGAAACATGAAAGTATAGCATTGTTTGAAAATGAAGGAGTTCGTGACTATGGTGTAGCTTCTCTGGGTCAATGACCCGAAATTGGTCTTGGAATCTGAAATGAGAATTTTCTGCTTGACTAACTATAACTGTACAACATTCACTTTCAATTGATGAATATTCTTTGTGTTACCAATTACTGAGATAATCTTTACCGGTAGAGGCGCACGGATATATTATTTAATATGAACAAGTGGGTCCTTTTGGATCCAGTGCATTCTTACCGCTTAAGTTAGTTAACTAATTATTATAGAAGGCCACAAAAAATAAAAATTGTACTAAAATCCCTTTTATTTTTAACCAACTTCGAATAAAGGAAGAGGTTCTCAATTTGGCTGTATCATAAAAACTTTTCGAAGACCTGCATTCCATAGTAGATGTTTTTTTTATAACAATGGTAATATAATGTCACTAATCTTATGGGATTTTTAATATTTTTTTTATAATTTACACTTTTATATTACAGAATAACTTCAAACTAGTGGACTTACCTGGCCAAGAGAGACTGAGAAATAAATTCTTTGATCAGTACAAAAACAGTGCTAAAGCTATTGTCTTTGTCATTGACTCTGTCACCATTCAGAAGGAAATCAGAGATGTTGCTGAGTAAGTATTTTTGTAATAAATTTTACTGATGTTTCACTCTGTTTTGGTGGAGGCTTGAGCCACTTACCCCCCCCCCTGGATCTACCGTACAAGGTTTCACCCACAAACATTAAGAAGCATTGCCTAGCAGCGCTACTACTTCAATGCCATAGTGAATCAAAGACGAAAGACAACCTATGCCTCAATTGTTTGTTGAATACCCAATAGAACAAAAGAAAGTTTATTTTGTAATAATCTATTTATTTCAGATACTTGTATACAGTGCTATCAGATCCAATGGTACAGAGCTACAATATCCCGCTCCTGATTTTATGCAACAAACAGGACCAAGACTTGGCTAAGGGCTGCCAGGTCATCAAAAGTTTGCTAGAAAAGGAGATGTAAGTACTAAAAATACTTTTTTATCTAAAGACATTGTAGTATGCACAAGTGCATCATTTTTGTATTTAATTAAGGTTTAAATTACAATGACAGTGAATTGACCGTGAAATGGAACAACAATACACAGATAACCCAATGGGTTCAAATGAAAGTTATCATGAATTAAATTTGCACATTATTGCGTATTTTCCGCTATTATAAACAAGTCGAGGCTGCGCTCCGCTATTTGACAGATGTTAAATCTGCTATTTATTAGGGTCCAACAGAATCCCATTACTAAGCCTCCACCATCCCTCCATCCGGCTGTCTGTCAACAGGCTGTATCTCAAAGTATACTGTTACAATACACTACAAGAGGTAGATAGTGGAAATTTTTACAGTGTGTATTGCTATTACCGCTGTCACAAAAAATAATAAAAATTAAATTAAATATTTAATGGGGTTCCCATATAAGAAGCTTGTTTCTTTTTTCGGTTTATGGTATGGAACTCTTCATGTGCGCACTAACCAACGGTAACCAACAGAAGCCTATGTATGTAAGTAAATCGGGCTGGTTTCCGCAACTCCACGACTAAGCGCGTATTTTGCGTGCAGGTGGGACAAATGCGTCATTCGATCCACCCCAGCTCCCCAAGGAAGGCCAGCAACGCCTTGGTGTTACTAACTATCTCGCAGAGGGTACCTGGGTTTCCGAAGTACTTTGCCTTGTAATCCGCAACTACCGGGCAGCTTAGAAGCAGGTGTGCTGCTGTCTCATTCTCCTCCATGCAGGCTCTGCATAGCGGGCTGTCAGTGACTCCTATAGCATAGAGGTGTTTATTAAAAGACCCGTGGCCAGTTGTTACGGCTGTGACTGAACGCAACTGTTGTTTAGTCAGTCTTAGGGCTTGTTTTGTGAAACGGCCATTTATAGAGGGAAGTGCCTCTTTGGCCTGCCTGCACTCACTATGGTCAACCCATAGCTTGTGATGTTTATCTCCGGTGCGTTTCCTTACCAGATTGCGTAAGTACCCGAAAGGCAACGGCACGATGGGCTCAGGTCCCATTGCTGACAAACTCGACCCCCTTCGGGCGAGTTCATCCGCAGCGTCGTTGCCTCGAGATTCACTGTGTCCCTTGATCCATTGAATGGTTACTTTGTTGTGTCTACCAACCTGGTTGAGACATTGGTGACACTCGAGAATCAACCCAGAGTTCACTGTGTGGCTGTTATGCTCATGCATTCAGCCTGGAACACTGCCATGTGGACGGCCATGTGGATATTGAGATCCTCTGAGAAGATTCCCGCACCAGTACCTGTACCTGTTTTTGATCCATCGGTGAAGATCCGCAGCTCGGCGGGGCAGAGCCCCTCGCACCGATGATCCTCATGCAATTGGATTTTGTATTTTTTATCGTAGATAAATTGCTTGGGTGGGTGGTCATTGATTGCTTTTGTTTTGGGGAGTTCATTGTTGAGCTCCTCGAGCAGAGCGGTGTGTCGTGTGTCTCTCTTACTCCAGAGACCTAATGTTTTAAGGCGTACTGCTGCCATCGTCGCTTCCTGTTGTATAAACAAGTGTAGCGGAGGGATCCCCAGCATGGCTTCCAGCGCCGCAGTTGGAGTAGTCCTCATGCAGCCCGTCGTTGCCATGCAGGCCAGCCTTTGCATGTGTTGTAACTTGTTTACGGCTGTAGCTAGCTTTGAGCGTGGCCACCACACCACGGCCCCGTAGGTTAGCATGGGCCGAATTACTGCGCTGTACAGCCATAGTATTATTTTGGGAGATAGGCCCCACTTCTTCCCTATCATTTTCCTGCATTGCCAGAAGGTAATGCAGGCCCTGTTTAGTTTGTAGACTAGGCGATTACTCCAGCTTAACTTACTGTCTAGGATGACGCCTAGATACTTTACCTCGTTAGACAGCTGGAGCTCTGTGTTGAAGAGCATAGGTAGCCGGTAGTGGCCTAGTGCTCGTTTTTGAGTGAACATGACTAATTCAGTTTTCGTGGGGTTTACCGACAGATCATATTCGTCGCTCCATCTTTCCACGATGGTTAGTGCTTGTTGAGTGAGGTTGCAGATCGTTCCAGTCACTTTCCCTGACACTAGGATTGCGAGGTCGTCAGCATAACCTATTGTGTAGTAACGATGTGCGTTGAGTTTGGTGATCAGGTCATTAATTACCAGATTCCACAGAAGAGGGGAGAGCACACCCCCCTGCGGGCAGCCTCTGGCTATCAGAGCCAACTGCTGCTCTTCCTCAAGGCGAACCACTCGTTTGCTTAACATATTAGTTATCCAGTCAGTTAGTACCTGTTCCACACCGTGTTTGGAGAGAGCGGCACTAATGCTGGAAAAGTTTGTCTTGTCGAAGGCTCCTTCGATGTCTATGAATGTGCCCAGGCAGGACCCTTTCTGTTGAATCGCTTCCTCAATCTGGTTCACCACCAGATGAAGAGCGGACTCTGTCGACTTACCCGAGCTGTATGTGTGTTGGTTACCATACAGTGGTAATGTTTTTAAAAAGCCATCTCGTAGTTCCCTTTCACACAGTCTTTCCGACCTAAAAACGAGGTCAGACTAATAGGTCGATAGGATTTAGCGTTTGTGTAGTCACTTTTACCTGGCTTCGGAATGAATATGACTTTCACTTCCCTCCATCCTTTAGAAACGAATCTAAAGGCCAGGCACGCTCGCATTAAGAACACCAGTTTTGTTGCAACAGCGGTACCTCCCCACTGTAGTAAGGCAGGAAACACACCGTCGGGACCTGGTGCCTTGAAAGGTTGGAAGCTTTTGATGGCCCACTGAAGTTTTTCCAGCGTAATCATCTTTTCTGCATAAAGCCAGTCATCATCTGATGGTGTTTGGATAACGTCAAGCCATTCATTTACCTACGCGAATACGCTGCCTGGGAAGTGAGTTTCTACTAGGAGACGTTGCGCTTCTTCAGGTGTCGTGGTCAACGTGTTATCGGGTTTCCGGAGTGTGGCGATCTCAGGTGTGTTCTGTTGCGCCAGTATTTTCCTTACCCTGTTTGCTTGTTGGCATGATTCAATGTTACCACAGAATTTACGCCACCCTGTAGTTCTTCTGAATCTGATGCATCTCTTGTAGCTCGATTTGGCCGCGTAATAAGCGTCCCAGTCCTCATCACTACATGTGTTCATGGCTCTGTTAAGAGCCTTTCTTACCTTACCGCGTTTGCGCTCTAGGTCTGCACCCCACCAGGGTTGTTTACCCGGTGTGTCGCGCGGAATCGTTTCTGGGCAGGCGATTCGGTAGCTGTTTATCAGCGATTCGGTGAGTAGTGTTACTTGCGCATCGATCTGTGCTGTGTCCGCAAGGAACTCCGAATCGCATGATGGTACAAGCCTTGAGGTAAGGTTGCGTGTGTACACCGATATATCCGTGTTGCGAGGATTACGCCTAGGTTGTTTGGGTGGTATACAGACCTGGATGTCGAAGCGGATCCACCTGTGGTCTGAGCAGGAAGCCTCATTCGAGACTTGCCACCCAGTGATTAGTTCCCGTAGCCAGAGTCAGGTCTATGATTGTACGACTGCGTCTGGTCACGAAGGTTGGTTCCGAACCCGTGTTTAGTAGGGATAGGTTAGTAGTGAACAGATAATCAACTAATGTCTTACCCCTTGCGTTTTGCGTCTCCATCCCCCACAGTGGATGGTGTGCGTTTGCGTCGGTCCCAATGACAATCTCATCCCTGCTGCTTTCACAGTGTGTGATGAGGCGGACCAGGTCGTGTGTTCCTCCGCCTCAGGCATATCGTACCGAAGCGAAGACGATAGCCAACTTAGTGGCTCCCCGCTGTATGTTCAGCCTAGCAGCAGAGACATCTCTGCAACAGAAGTCGTTTAATAGCTGTGCTTTAAGGTTACCTGTGACATAGATGCACGATCTAAAGTGATCATGGTCCGCAGTAACAAGGAGCTTACCACCAAGATTGGAGAGTCCTCGTATGTGGCCGCCCCTAATCCACGGCTCTTGGATCAGGGCAATGGCCGTGTGTTGAACCTCCAGCCACTTGCGGAGTTGAGCCGTCGCGGTCTGGCTGTGGTGGAGGTTAGCCTGCACGACTTTACAGGCCGACAAAAGGGACACCATCGCCGGCGAGACCCTCCTCGTCGCCCTCAAGTCGCAGTCCGGCAAACAGGGCACCCTCGTCGAAACCGTCCCCTCCCAGGTCTGAAGCCGGGGACAAAATTACGTCGTCCGGCTTCGGATTCTGGTACCAGAGGGCTCGTCCAATAAAGGTCGAGTCCTCGTAGACTCCCTGGTCGTCGGGGATGGCGATGCCGCAGCGCACCCGCTTCTGGATCTCCGTCAGGCTCTTGACGACTAGCGAGGTGCCAGCCGGGAGAGCCAGGCTGGAGACTGTTTTTTTCAGCCAGGCTAAGGTGAAGTCGTTACCGCACCACAGCTTGAGGACTCCACCGGTGAACAGCGGCTTCGCGTTGAAGGTTGGTCCCGGTGTATCCTGCATAGCAGAGCAGGCCTCGCTGATGATCCGCTTGTGGATAGCAGCCAAGACCTGGTCCGATACTCCCTGGCTTATGATGCCCCTCCGGTCGCGGGTTATCGCGACGTTTAGGGACGCACTGGCAGCTTGGGCGTAGCTTCTGTTGGCAATCCTCTGGGATTGGTCAAGCCGCAGCCGCTTGTGCTCTCCACGGGGCGAAATCGTCTCGTTGAGAGCCCGCTTGGCCGCAGCCTGGTCACTTCCAACGGATCGCTGCGTTGTGGTTGCCTCCTCGGCCGGACCTCCTGCGTATTCAGATTGCAGTGTGCTAGGCGTTGGTCGGCTAGTGCCGGCCTCCGCCTGCGACCGCTTCCCCTCAGAGAAGTTCAGCTTACCTTGCTTGGTCGGTTTAACCGAGCTGGTGGCAGCAACCTGCTTGTTTTGGGGGGCTTTGCGTCCCCGCCTGCGTTCATGACGCCGCTCCTTACGCGTCAGTCTTTCCCTCCTCTTACCCTGGCTTGTAGGAGCTGTAGGACCCGAGGGGCCCGAACAAGAGCAATGGGCTTATGGAATGGATTTTTTACCCTTGCCCTTGCCTTTACCTTTACCCTTACGGGTAGGCACCTGCCAGGCGCTGGTAAAAACGTCCTCGGTGTTGCTGATCGCCTCCGTGTGACCGGAGGCGGCCGCGACTTGGGAAGCGGCTTGAGGAGCCACAGGAGGAGCGGGAGGGTGTTTGGGAAGGCTACTTCCGGCAGAGGTGTTAGCCGTCTCCGTTTTCGCCTTTGTGTGTAAAGGATCGGTACTGGTCCCATGCAGCGCCGTTCTCCTTTGCTTGGAGTGGGACTTTTTGGTCTTAGCTGCGGTTTTCGCCACAGCTGGACCAGCGCCCACGCTGGCGCCCACGGCGTGAGCCGCAGGACATCCAGGGGCGAGCGAGGCACCAGAGGTACCTCGCTTAGGAGCTTTGCCAGCTTTCGCCGACTCCACTCCTGCGGTATTCTTAGTTGGCTTCAATCCGTCCATACTAAAAAATGTTGAACTTCATCTTCCTGGCTCCCACCCACCATGGAGCCCGCACCTGGGAACGTCGCACTTCTGTGAGTGCGAACGTTAGGACTACCAGGAAGATATAGGTGCGCAAGGCTGGTTTACAGCGCGACATCGGGTGCTCGATCTGGTTGGCAACTAATCAACCCTCACTTACACCGTCAGCATGGCCTTTACCTACCACTTCGGCCGCCCAAGGACGACCTTAGCGGACCCCACGCACCTCGCCTGTGGCCCTCTGACGGGACACTTTGGCCATTTCCCTACCCTTGGCTAGAAGATAGGGCCACCGTTTTGCTTGAAATCCAGACCAAAGGGGGCGTGTTGCCTCACGGACACATTACCGCCAGTGCCGATCGGTTCAACCCCCCAGGACTCCTTCATCCCCGCTTACGGCGCTCGACTGCGCAGGTCCTAGCGCAGGTGACAAAATTCTCCTACCCGCCGTCAGCTGAGTTTAGTGACGGCCGAGCCCGCAACCACTTCGTCACAGAAGGGTCACAGTTAGGAGGGGAGTTGGGAGGGGTTATAGAAGGGAAAAGGGGTTTAGTGGGATATGGGATGGGACTGAGTGGAAAGCCCTCCACTCTGCGGGTCGCCCGGTGGTTTCAGTTACGTCTATTTCGTAAGGAATTAGACCAAAAACGGGGTGGCAACCTCGAGAAGGTATATCCACCGGACTTGCCTTGAGGATCTACACAACCGTTGCGCTCCCCCTCAAGACCACGCCACCTTCCCGTCTCTGAAGGAGACAGCAAGGTAGGCCTGCATCTATACTACCAAGCAAAGCAAAGCAAAGCAAAGCGTTCGTTGTGCAACCGTAAAAGCATACGTACAGACCCCCCCCAACAGAAGCCTATTACTAAGCCTCCTCTGTCCATTCGTCCGGCTGTATCTCAAGAACCGTAATTGGTAGAGAGTTGAAATTTACACAGATTGTGTATTTCTATTGCCGCTATAGCAACAAATAATAAAAAATAAGGATTATGGTACGGGACTCTTCGTGTGCGAGTCCGACTCACACTTAGCCGGTTTCTTTTATATCTGTACAAAAAATTAACAAATTCGGTTTAAACTAACTAACATACACACTTTCGTATATATAATCTTAGTTAGGATAATTTCTATCAAAATAGTATGATTTATCTAACAAAAATCGGAATGATAACCCATTTTCCAGTAAATTAAGACCTACGCACACCGTCCAAATGGCAGCGAATTTTGCCACCGGTCAGCGCACACCAGCCGCTTAGATCACGCGGAGGGATGCCATGGCAGCGCCGGCCTACCATGATATCCCGCAACGTGGATTACAGGAAGACGGGATCCCTAAAAAGAAAGAAAGAATGAAAAAGCGTTTATTTGCGCCAAGCATGACGCATATCAAAAAAATAAAATAGAAATGAAATAAAACTAAATTATTAAATTATATAAAAGCGCTCTCAAATGCCGTCCCTTTCGATGCCACGTAATCAATTTATAACATTGCCATTTATGTTGTGTCTACTAGACAAGTTTGAATGTCCTTTGGTAAAAATTTAAATCCTTTGCTATTCCGTCCCAGTATGCGTAGGCCATTCCAGAGGGTCTAAAAACACATCACGCTACCCGTCACTGTCAAACTTTGAACCTAATGCGTTAGCGATAAAGATGAATATGAAATTTGATAGATTGTTGTGTGGTTAATATTATGATTCTAATATGATTCTGCTAAAGTGGCCTTTTCAGACCCACAGATCTAATTTTTAACTGTGAAACATTGCTTCCAGAAACCTAGTCCGTGTCACGAAATCCAGTCAGCTACAATCTGTGGACCCGTCCCAGGGTAACAACGCTACCTACCTGGGCAAGGTAGGCAAAGACTTCGAGTTCTCTCACCTCAGCAACCGCGTGGATATCGCCGAGAGCTCAGCCAACACCGGTGATGACGATACGCCAGCCGACGTCAAGACTCTGCAAGATTGGATCTCGAAGCTTTAGTGCCCAACTAGCACGTTTTTTTAAGGCTTCATTTTTTTTCTTCTATATCTCATTATAGCGCTTTTTCGCAACGGCTAAGGACAATGTAAAATTATGGTGCAATGGATGTTTTGGTTTGTCATAGTACATAATTATTTCGAACAACTTTTGTTGAAATTGAGACGCTTGTTCTATTCTATTTTTTAAAATTTTTGTTTTGTCTCATTTTCTTTGTTGGATGTTTAACTTTGTGATCTTAAATGTACTGAGCGGAATTAGAATGCATTTATTATAAAAAGGATGTTGAAAATGTCCGAAATTGAATAATATTTATGCAGGGATCTCCTTGTTAAGGTTTTCACAGATTTTGCATTTGATGATGTAAGTATGTATTTTACTATTGTCAAGGATTTTTTATAAATAAAGCTTGACTGATTTTTTTAAAGGTTTTGTTTTTAATTACTTCTTCTAAAATGTAGAACCACAAAATGTAAATGTCACAATACAATTCAAAAGCTGTTTATAAATCAAATAAAAAGTAAATTCAATCACCCTCACATGACCGTTTTCCAGCAACAACGCAAGGATCACGCACGCACGGCTTATAGGGACCGTGCACGGCGTTGACTATGCCATCGAATACTTGACATTAACGCTTCTGTGCTGCCACCTGTGGTTCCTGTGCGCTCAGTTTAGGGGAACGTGCGCGAAGAAGACTGTGCCATCTGTTTCGAATTTTATACTTGAAACATACTTGACAGTGACATTTCTGTGCTGCCACCTATAGTTTCTGCACGCTCCCTATAGGGCCAGACTTTAATCAAGCTGAGACGAAAGGAAAGATAGAATATCGTTATTATTTACACATCTGTCTCTACGTAGCTTCAGTGGATATCGTTGAGCAGAGAGAAGGCCTGTCTCATATTTGTAGCTCGGAACAAACAAGCAAACGGCGCGTAGCGGAGACGAGTGCCGCTTGGATCCAGGATTGATGTGTGCGGGGCTTGACCCAGCTGAGGGTGGGTTTTAGCAATGTAAACTCAATAAAAAAACATCAAATATTATTTTGCTTTACGTATGACAAGTCTCCTTGGATTGGATCTTTTGGGAGGGAGGGGGGGGGATTGCTCGAGCCCCTTAGCCCTCCCTTACTTTTTTAAGGATGGGAAATCGTTCTAAGCGGAGCAGAAGGGAGTGTCAGACTCTTACTGACTAAAACCCACCCGCGTCCCTCCTAATGCCCTCTGCATTTCAGGGCCGTGGTGACTTCGAAGTTTCGAATAAATCCCGCTACAGCCCCACCCCCCTGGATCCGCCAATGGCGCTGCTAGTTTCCCGCACTGCCTTTTGTCATCGCTTCTGCTCGCGATAGTGCGTGAATTCGGCTACCATAAAACCCAACAAGCGCCACAACACAGCTGCACGCAGCACGGTTTACTCCGTTCAAACCATAATGCATTGAAGGCGATGGTGAACGTGCGTCTGCTAAAATTAAATAGCAACACACGCCGATGTGTGTAATTTCGTGTTGTTTACTCACAGGCGCTCACGACACCTTAGCAGCGCGACCCGTCCCTGCCAATTGAGACCTCCAGCCATCATGCATATGCACACTACTTCGGTGTATTCAGGGTAGCTGCTAGTGCTAAGCATCCCCTCTTTTCTCTGCTTCGTTGGTCCACCAAAGTAGAGATGGTTTTTAATCTGGACCTAAAGCTATGGTTCGAGTGTTTATGTCTCGAGCCAAAACCTCAGTACCAGTAGTGGCCATAGAAACCACACAACCATTACCTACATAATATTTAGACTTGCCAAACAGCCCTCTGAATTGGGGCAATAATAATTATTTTTAACTGTCTACTGGTAAAAATAATTATTTTTCAAATAACTAACTCGAAAAGTGATTCGTCTTGCAGCTTTTTACTTTAATTAAGGCAATTCAGTATATTTGAAAGAAAGAAAGAAAAAAAAAATATTTTGGACAAGCACAAAACAGACAGATAACCAAACAAACAAACAAACAAACAGCGCAAACAGTGAAGCACGGTGAATAGAGAACCTGTTAAGGTGTGATCGGTGACCAAGAAAAAATCTCTTCCACCAATTCGCTCTTCCGTTTCGTTCTTTAGTCCCTTATAAAACTGTTGATGACGATTTTTTTCACCAATTCACGACCACGCAGACGCAGGTGCAAACCGAATTTAACCCTTCCTGTTTCGAACTTGTGCACAATCGATTCTTTTACGATTAATGATTGTATCATGACTCGACTAAAATTCAAGATCAAAGCCAATATTATTGATTATAATAATTGTTATTTTTGCATATTCATGACTTTATAAATTATGCCTTTTGATAGGAATCGATAGTATTGTTCTTCTAATAATGTGATAGGTGAAGGGGTTACAAGTTATTTGAATAACTTTTTTACAAGTAACATTTAATTCATTAATAGACTTTATTATAGTCGATAATGCATATTCATAAGTTTATCATAAATTAATGCTAGCTATCGAATAGTTTGACACTTATGAGCACGTGCGTATTTTTTATATTATGCACTGATGTACCTAGGTATAATACATACATCACGCTCCTGTTAAATGGAAGGGGTAACAGACCGTTAGATGACATTAGTTATTTTTAGAGTCATCGGACCCTTAAAAATGTCTCCGATCTTTATGTATGTATAAGTACATTTTATTATGAAAAACACCCGATCTGCCGTTCAAAACCTAACTGCCTCGTTGGTCTAGTTTAGACGTCTAGTGATTGCTAGCGCGGCTGCTGATTAGCTCGTGATCCAGAGTTCGATTCTCAATCAATCAAAGTATTCTTGAAAGCTCGCGGAATCTGGATTTGAGCCCAGTCAGTGGGATGATGACATATGGGTGTAGGTACCTCTTAGCATCCCTGGCTTACCTACCTATCCCTTCGGGGAGAACAGGCGATACCTATGTTATGTTATGTTAGCGTAGATCAAAAGCACGTACCTATTGCTTACAAACTTTCGAATAGTGGATTAAGAAATACCATTTCACACTACTTTATTTTGATGTTACAAAGCTATTTTCTTTGAGTCCTGAGCTGACTCTCAAAACTGGTCCGAAGATGATTACGGTAATTACTCAAGCATGGCAATGGCTCAACAATGTTGTCTCATTAATGACAACACCAACAATTTCCAACTTAGTGAAAAAGTCGAAATATTGATCAAAGTAATGTGTGCCGGCCGCGTCGTTAAGGACACTGGCTGGGCTTGTCATAGCTTTCTTACCTTAGGTAAAAACCGGCCAAGTGCGAGTCGGACTCGCACACGATGGGCTCCGTACCATAAACCTTGATTTTTACCGACTTCTTCAAAAAGTAGGAGGTTCTATGTTCGGCTGTATGTATTTTCTTTATGTACGAGTATGTTCACCGATTTCTCCGCCAATTCTGGACCGATTTTATTTTTTTTTATTATTCGAAAGCCTATACTCCTGAGGTGGTCCCATTGTCACCAAGTTAGAATTGGATGATGGGACCCCATGAAAACCGGGGGAAGCTCTCAAATTTTATAAGCACATACATTCAGTCAAAAAAGTATCGGGAATGGATGATATGTTTATGGTTCCAAATTAAAATTTTTGTTTTTTTTTGTAGTTGTTAGATTGGCACAACTGTTTTCCATTTTGGCGCGGAGTTTGAGTTGCATCTGTTATTTATATTAAATACAGTGCTGGTTTTAGTAATATCATATATAGTGTGTATTGCGAATTTCATAATGGACAAAAATATCGAACAAAGAGTTTGTCTTAAATTTTGCATCGCCAATGGAATTTCGTGTTCGGAGTCACTGAAAATGTTACAGAAGGCTTACGGTGAATCGACTTTATCAAAAACTCGTGCTTATGAGTGGTTCAAAGCGTTCAAAAGCGGTCGAGATGTGATGGAAGATTTGCCTCGCTCTGGTAGGCCGTCAACGTCTGCAACTGAAGTTAACATCGCAAAAGTGAAGGAAATAGTCACTGAAAATCCCCATTCAACTCTGAGAGAGATAGCCGCCGAACTTTCTGTATCTCACGAGTCGATCTGTACCATTTTAACTAATCATTTGGGTATGAAACATGTTGCTGCTCGGCTAGTCCCAAAAGATCTGAATTTTCTCCAAAAATTCAATCGCATGAAAGTCGCTGAGGACATGCTAGAACGAGTCAGTTCGGACCCAACATTCATGAAACGCATTGTTACTAGTGACGAGACGTGGGTTTACGAGTTTGACATGCAAACTAGTCAACAAGCTTCGGAGTGGCGCCTTCCAACTGAACCGAAACCGAAAAAACCACGCCAAAGTCGATCAAAAGTCAAAGTCATGTTGACTGTTTTCTTTGACTATCGCGGTGTTGTGCACTCTGAATTCTTACCGGAAGGTCTAACGGTAAATAAAGAATATTATTTGAGCGTTATGCGGCGTTTAAGAGAGCAAATTTGACGAAAAAGGCCAGATTTGTGGAAAGAAAATTCTTGGATTTTGCACCACGACAATGCGCCTTCGCACAAGGCTATCATTGTGAACGAATTTTTAACCAAACACTCAACAAATACCATCCAGCAACCACCATATTCACCAGATATGGCTCCTGCTGACTTTTTTCTTTTTCCTAAACTCAAATTACCACTTCGTGGCACCCGTTTTCAATCGATAGAAGACATAAAGGAGAATTCGCGGCGAGAACTGAACTCAATTCCGGAAGCAGCGTTTAAAAAATGTTTTGATGAATGGATTATTCGTTGGCGCAAGTGTATCGTTTCTAAAGGAGCATACTTTGAAGGTGATAAAATAAATTTGGATGAATAACAGACATTTTGTGTATTATTGATCTTTTCCCGGTACTTTCTTGACAGAGTAGTACAATGTTTTTCATAAGCTTTCTAACGCAATTCAGATATTTGTGCCTGATCATCATCTCATGTTGCTGATCTGATGATGGAAGGTATAAGTCAGGATCTGATGATGGAATCCCATGAAAAATGTTTGTTCAGCGATATTTTCGTCAATTGTTAACCGATTTGGATGATTCTTTTTTTGTTTGGAAGAGTATTTTCTCGGACTGGACCCAATTAAATTTGGTGAAGTGAAGATCTGTTGAAGAACTTCGGCGGTAGGCAACGGAACTTTTCAATAAATGATAGCAAATGGATTGGAATTTCTGAAATCGCATGTCTGTTGATTGTTTACACCAGTTCATAACATAACATGACGCCGGCACGCTGTTTATTGTTTATTGGTTTCACTCTTAGTGGTACCTACCTGCGTACCACTAAAAAGTGAAAAATAAAAACCAAAATGTACCAAAAACACCGACTTCCGAAATAAAGTTATTTTATACTTTGTAGTGTTTTGTTTTTGGAAGTCAGTTTTATTTTTTGGAAAAAGTAATTTTTTTTTAAGTTGTTAGGTATAGCGGCAATAGAAATACACAATCTGTGAAAATTTCAACTGTCTTCCTATTACGGTTCTTGAGATACAGCCCGCTGATAGACAGATGGAAAAACGGACGGACGGACAGCGGAGGCTTAGTAATAGGGTTCCGTTGGATACCTTTTGGGTACGGAACCCTAATAATGGGACGCCATTTCTCGAATGAATGATAATTTACCTCGTGTTACGTAAATAGTGTGCTCAGTGAAGGAGGAGGCTTTAACGTCGTGAAGGGTTAGATAAGGATCATTAAGAGCATTTTAACGAGTGTAGGCTCTTGTTGGTAAACGCGAACGTGGGCTAGTGTTATGCGTAGACGCCACATGCCTCTTAATTTCCTTGATATACAGTTATGGTAGGGTAACTCATAAATGGTCGCGAATGTCATGCGTAGCAGTCCTCGCCACCCAATCAAGGCGAAAGTAGGTGCACAGGCGAAGTTTTTAGTGGGTGCAAGTCCCACATAACCACGTCGTCTCCCCGGGGTGATGTGGTATGCGTTAGGCATTTTCTTCGCACGGAAAAAAATAAATAAAAAGGGTGACTCATAAATGTCTAACATTTTATTAACTTACAGAACCAAAATAATTGTTAAAATTGTAGTTTTTGAAAGTCGATAAAGTATCTTAGTTAGGTAATTATGCTGCTACCCTAACTCATACCTAAAATATGAGTACTTACTTAACTAGATAAAAATTGAGTTGGTGCCTAGTTGCCGATTGATATAGCTAGGTGTCTATGGTAGAGTCGGTTTTTTGTTTTACTTTAGTAGAGCCTTTCTATAAGTTGTGATTTAACATCTTCTTTGAACTCTTGTTTGTCTTTGACGTTACGTGTAAATCTTGACGTGACGACTAAGGTAAACAAGAGTTCCGCTAGGGAAATTCTGAAACTTTAAGCGACCGGTTTTCCCGGGATGTTTCGGCTTCAGTGTTAAAAGAACACCTCAGTTTTAATAATAATAATTTATTTAATTAACTTGACAACAATGGTCCAATGGTTAGTACAACAATAACTTATCAACTAAGGGTTAGTAACATTGACTTGAATTTAATTAATTGATTATTTAACAATTATTCATTCAAAAACTTTGCCGCACGAGCAACCGGACAGTGTTTGAGTATTGGTGCATCGTGTTTTTCGGCTAGGGTTTTCAAAATGCTGTTGGTGCTAGCCCTCACTCTGCTTAGTAGGGGTGCGGTCCTTTTCCTCATAATGGCATAGAAATCGTCGGTTCGCGCTGCAGCAAACATGCCAGACGCACTGCAGAATCGGGGCAACCTCAACAGCACCCTGAATCCATTATTATATTGCACACGCAGAGCATCTTGTGCCCGCCGCGAGCAGTTGACCCACAGACTGCCCGTACCGAATATAATATACATTCAGTCAAAAAAGTATCGGGAATGGATGATTTGTTTATGGTTCCAAATTCAAATTTTTGTTTTTTTTTGTAGTTGTTAGATTGGCACAACTGTTTTCCATTTTGGCGCGGAGTTTGAGTTGCATCTGTTATTTATATTAAATACAGTGCTGGTTTTAGTAATATCATATATAGTGTGTATTGCGAATTTCATAATGGACAAAAATATCGAACAAAGAGTTTGTCTTAAATTTTGCATCGCCAATGGAATTTCGTGTTCGGAGTCACTGAAAATGTTACAGAAGGCTTACGGTGAATCGACTTTATCAAAAACTCGTGCTTATGAGTGGTTCAAAGCGTTCAAAAGCGGTCGAGATGTGATGGAAGATTTGCCTCGCTCTGGTAGGCCGTCAACGTCTGCAACTGAAGTTAACATCGCAAAAGTGAAGGAAATAGTGACTGAAAATCCCCATTCAACTCTGAGAGAGATAGCCGCCGAACTTTCTGTATCTCACTAGTCGATCCGTACCATTTTAACTAATCATTTGGGTATGACACATGTTGCTGCTCGGCTAGTCCCAAAAGATCTGAATTTTCTCTAAAAACTCAATCGCATGAAAGTCGCTGAGGACATGCTAGAACGAGTCAGTTCGGACCCAACATTCATGAAACGCATTGTTACTGGTGACGAGACGTGGGTTTACGAGTTTGACATGCAAACTAGTCAACAAGCTTCGGAGTGGCGCCTTCCAACTGAACCGAAACCGAAAAAACCACGCCAAAGTCGATCAAAAGTCAAAGTCATGTTGACTGTTTTCTTTGACTATCGCGGTGTTGTGCACTCTGAATTCTTACCGGAAGGTCTAACGGTATAAATAAAGAATATTATTTGAGCGTTATGCGGCGTTTAAGAGAGCAAATTCGACGAAAAAGGCCAGATTTGTGGAAAGAAAATTCTTGGATTTTGCACCACGACAATGCACCTTCGCACAAGGCTATCATTGTGAACGAATTTTTAACCAAACACTCAACAAATACCATCCAGCAACCACCATATTCACCAGATATGGCTCCTGCTGACTTTTTTCTTTTTCCTAAACTCAAATTACCACTTCGTGGCACCCGTTTTCAATCGATAGAAGACATAAAGGAGAACTCGCGGCGAGAACTGAACTCAATTCCGGAAGCAGCGTTTAAAAAATGTTTTGATGAATGGATTATTCGTTGGCGCAAGTGTATCGTTTCTAAAGGAGCATACTTTGAAGGTGATAAAATAAATTTGGATGAATAACAGACATTTTGTGTATTATTGATCTTTTCCCGGTACTTTCTTGACAGAGTAGTACATTCAGTTGGTAGGTCCAATCGAAGTTCAAAGAGTCAATCGAATAAAACTGTCATAACTATCTGTCCTCAATATAGTGCGCAATAAATACCTAACCACAGAATTAACATTATGCTGTCATTACTAGGTAATTGCCGGCGCATATTCACTTTCCGAAAAAGTAAGTACCTACTGCCTGCTATTAAATTAAATTATGATTGCGCTCATCAAGCCCGATAAAGATACTTATAAGAAGCTCTACTTATATTTGGTATTAACCTTCGTTCAGAGAATGTGTAAATCGTAAAATTTTGCATGAAAATACTGTTTTGTTAACTGTACAACTTAGGCTGAATTGATGGCCGATTCCTTTTCAAGATTGGGTCTGATGATGTCTTCTTTAAGTATCGTGCGTTTTATAAAGGGTGTTGTAGAATAATAAGGTCCTTTGCTGTAGATCGGATAATGAGCAATGAGTAGGTATAGACTTTATTAGCTCTACTTAATATACTTAAGTAAGTTTGTACTTTGTACTGTATATCTCAGGTACTAAGCAATATATTTACATGGGCCTTGTTTACTTAAATTTGATGAATGAGTGACCCACCTTATGGACCCATCAAATCATAAATTTTAAAGAAGGCTAGTTATTAGTACCTAAGTTCTTTATAACACTTTCGCTAGTGAAATAAGTGAGAATCATATTTATCAAGAACAGCAGATAATTAGGTAGGTTTATCAAATTCTTTAAGTTTTGTAAACCATATACAACGTGTAACAGAATAAACGCAATACCTCTTAAGGGGCCATTGTACTCATCATTATGAACAACTTTCACTATGGGACCAATCCCAAAATCGCGAAAAAAAAAAAAAAATCTACTGTTCAGTACATTTTGTCGAGTTATGCGCGTAAAAATGTTTGGGGCAGTCGATTTTTTTTTTTTCGCGATTTCAGTGTTGGTCCCATAGTGAAAGTTGTTCATAATGAGGAGTTCAATGACCCCTTAAGAGGTATTAGCGTTATTCTGTTACAGGTTATAGGCCTTTCTCAAATACGCAGTGCCTGTCAGTGACTTGATCTCCTTTAATAAAAGAGGCCATTATTTTACAAAGCCTTCAGGCAAGGCTTTGTAAAATAATGGCCTCTTTGAATTTGTTGGACTAAGACTCAGGAGTCTTAGTCCAACAAATTGTTATAAGATTAGACTTCAAATAGCTAATATAAACTCTACATCTCTCGTAAAGCCATTTGCATTCTAAGAGACTACAAAACCCAATTACTTATTCATATGTTCCCACGGTAAAAGGCTTGCGAGCGATCCTCCCACGGTCACCGGCTCATCGCAGCCCACTTGTCCTGCCTTTCTTCAATATCCTACAAATCATGAACACAATAACATGAGGTTCTCTATACAATGTGTGACATCTCATTGTCCGGTTTGAAGACTTCATTTTAGGGTTTTTCTGCGGTTCGTCGTTAAGGGTTGTTCTTAGTTTTTTTTTTATTAGTTTATGCAAATACAACTCGCTCGTCTTGTAATCTTAATTACTGATAGGTAGTCACTGTAGAATATTCTCTTTGGAAGGTCCAACCTCAATGTCATAAGAATAAAAAATAATTCTTAAAAGTTCCCTCAGTTTTTCTTTTTAAAGTAGCTCTCTCTCGCTACGCCCCGACCTTCGATCTCTTACAGTATAGCCTATAACCTACCTACCTACTATGTCTCTTTTATAATTCAACCGTGATTAATAGCATTTCTTCCTATCACTTGCTGAAAAGGCGGGCGTTTTAGGGGTCTGTCTTCAATTCTTCATGTTAATTTTTGGCATCCCAATCCTAAAAAGTTATGGTTGAGGACCAAAACTAGTTTTGGATGCCAAAAATTTATATAATTTGAATAAGTAGGTAAAAAACTCGTACTTACGAGTAAATATATTTTAATGATGATGTGTGCATGAAGAGGATTTCAGCACTATTTAATTAGGATAGTGCTGAAATCTGACAGAAAAAGGATTTAAAATTATCTTCCAACCAATAAAATCAGCAATGATCGTCGTTTGAAAGTTCTAAAATAAAATGGTTATGGATTTGCCTGCAATCGGCTTTTCTATCATTTTGTCATCGACCCATTATTATTGAAAGGATTTCATACATTGTTGATCGCATTTTTTTTGTGGGAATCTCTGGTAACCATTGCAAGCCCTATATACCATAGCCAACGGAGTGAAAGGATCAATCAATGAACGTTTTTTACTGGCTTGCGGCTGCACTCAATGGTTAAGGGGAAGCAGCTCAAGCATATTATCTATTTTAGGTAGTAGTATTTTTTTATTAAGAAGTTTTGCTAGTATTTTTACCTATGTATCAATAATATAGATAATTTAAATATTAAAAAGAAACTACATACTAGTAGTTAATAATTAGGTATTGAAAAGAGGTTAGACGTGAAATTGTTGGTTTTTCAGGGTTCCGTACCTCAATAGGTAAAAAGGAACCATTATAAGATCAATCTCTTGTCCGTCTGTCTGTCCCTGTGGTTGTGTTTCTGTTGGATATGTGAGAAACCGCGGGATAAACCAAGTACCTGCCTAAAAAATAAAACAAATGCGAAAAATCGGGCAGGTGTGAGAAATTGTTGTGTAATTTGAAAATTATTTTCCTATGTCGAGTGCATGTGTTATAGCACAACCGTTTTCCTTGCTTTCCAGGCTTTCCTATTCGCCTATTAATTTGAATCTTCACCACCATCTGACTGCCCCTTAATGCAGGTAAGCGTGGGAGAAACGCGATCGCCAGCAAGTGCACCGGTTCATGGGAATCAAACTGCGACTCACTTTCCTTGCCTTTTTCGGTTTTGCTATTTTTCTCAAGATGAATTGTTGGACGTATTGATCAGTCTCTTCTCTTAAGGCTTGTATATTTGCCAATGACCTTGTGCATACAAACGGAGCTAACTACACCTCGGCGCGCCACTCCGATACCCGTGTTTTAATTTTTTATAATAAAACAAATACATATTTTAAAAAAGTAACAAAACCAAGTTATTTTCGTTTGTATTGCACAGCAGTAGATATTATTTTTTTAGTCTTTTGTTAAAAAATGAAGGAGTAAAATGGTTTCATCTCAACGATTTGGAGTTGATTTGGTGATTTTTTTTCCTATTATGTGATATCAAAACATAAATTCTGGCTAAACCAAGTTACGTGCAATATCATGTAGATTACTACCTATTTTTTTCAGATGTAATTTCTCAGTAAATGTCGACAAAAAACTGCTTCATCTGCACGCTATTTTTAAGCCTTTTCGAGAGAGCACCCTTAATATCACACTTACATTCCAGTATCAAAATTAACTTCATTTAGTCCAAAAAAATATCTATTTATATAAAGCTGAAGAGTTTGTTTGTTTGTTTACTTGAATGCGCTAATCTCAGGAACTACTGGTCCGATTCGAAAAATTCTTTCAGTGTTTGATAGCCCATTTATCGAGGAAGGCTATAGGCTATATATCATCACGCTAAGACCAATAGGAGCGGAGCAGTAATGATGGGTCAACTAGTGCTTAATAAAAATACTTAACAAACGCAGGTTTGCGAGCACCCCTACGCCGCCTTACCAATCAATACCATACAATTTTTGAAGACATTGACTTCTTTTCTGTCTCTGCTCCAGAGTTTAAAAGTCTTGTCTATAAAATTATTTCAGATTACAATAGTTAGTTTAATGTTTAACTTATTTTCTCTCCCTCCTTATTTCTCTGTGTTTGCATGCCTGTTGTTTAATAACTCACTACTAACTAGGTACTTTTTTGTTTTAACAGCTTACAATAGCGCACCATTATATATAACTTTTAATATGTTGTGGAAAATGTCGTAGGTTATACATTTGTTATTCTGATATTATTTACAACTTAGTATAAGATTTTTAATGTATAACTGTTTATTTTCCCGAACAAATAAAATAAAATAATAATTAAAACAAAAATTATTTTGTCCCAAAACGCCAGCCCGTCACCTTTTACTATTGTTTTAGCTAGGAAGAAGAAGTGACGAAACCATAGGACGAAACAAATTCACAGCAACACTGTTAAGTTTCCGGCAGGTTTTTTAAGGATGGGAAACCATCTATTGGCTCACTCTGGGCGTGGTGGAAAGTAGTGTCAGAATCATTCTGACTAATATAGACCCGTGTTCCTCCCAGGTTCCTCTGCGCACCAGGGCCGCGGCTTTTAAACAATCCTGTAAATGTAGACGTAGCCTTAAGATTTACACGACCCACTTTCAAAACAAAAAGTTATTCGTATGTGCGAATAATATCCTGCCTGGAGCCATATTAAATCTTTTGAAAGTGACTTAAAAAGCCTCAATATATGACATCGACAATCGATTTCGGCAACGATCGACCGTTTCCTGCCATCATAATTCGACACAATGCCTCATTTGGACATTCAATAATGCTGAGAAATTCGTATCGGAAACAGTGGGAAGATTTATTTTATAAAATTCTTTAGGAATTGAACAAAGAGGACCGTCAGATATATGTACCTTGGTAAGTATACTATGTTAAGCCTAAAGCTGGTCCAGATACTTATTGATGTTAAGCAAACCAGCTCGGCCGGAGTGCGCACACTTTTCGCAGTAGGTGTGAAAAGTAGAGTATGCTCAGGGATAAAAGTGTCCCGGGCAATGGATCCCTCGCTGCATTCAGGATCTTTGTATTAACTCGATCGCTACGCTCTTAAGTTAAATTATAAACTTAGGATTCCTTCATTCATCTGCCTAGCCTTTTCCCAACTTTATTGGGGTCGGCATCCAGTCAAACCGGATTCAGCTGAATACCAGTGTTTTACGTGGAGCGGCTGCCTACCAGACCTCCACAACCCATTAACTGGGTAACACGGTACTTCTTGGCAAGACTGGAGTCAGATTTACTGGCTTCTGAGAATCCGTAACGACTGCCAAAGATCTACAAATGACAGTCGGGACCAACGGCTTAACGTGTTTTCCGAGGCACGGAGGAAACTCGGTATGTCAAGATGGTCACACATCCACAGACCAACCTTGGCAAGCGTTGCTTAACCTTCAAGATCGACCCGTGCGGCTGTTATTATTTAGCCACGAGCTCCTCAAAGTATTAGGATTTAGGATTTCTTCATTACGGTCGGGATTCAACATGACAATGACCCATGGCATAAGACACTGCATTAACCCCTTGGTGTATAATATTCTGTCCATCTTTGGGTCACTGAAGTTCGTATGACTACCAAATTTTAACTGAATCGGTACATTAGATCCGGATAAATTTGGCTGTGACATACAGGCAGACAGACAGGGAGGCGGTCAGGCAGACGGACGCACGTGCTACCTACGTGTTGCCATTCGGAACCTGAAAAATGTGAAGTCTTCGAAAGAACTTGGCAGTTTCATTGATATCTAACTAACTAAAAAAAATAAATTAATCTATACTTATACTAATATATAAAGCTGAACACTTTGTTTGTTTGCTTGAACGCGCTAATCTCGGGAACTACTGGTCCGATTTTAAAAAAATATTTCCGTGTTAGACGGCCCATTTATCGATGAAGGCTATTAGGCTATATATCAACACGCTATGGCCAACAGGAGCGGAGCAGTAATGAAAATTGTGACGCAGACGAAGTTGCGCGGGTCAACTGGTGTAATAAATTAATAACTATAGAGACAAACTGGTGGACGCCAAGCTACATAGCTTGGCTCATCGCCGTAAGGTTGCCTGCTTGTCGGTCTTCTACAGATTGTACTTCGGTCAGTGTGCCCAAGAACTCCACGACCTCATCCCACCGGCCCCCTTCTACCATCGGACATCCAGACGCACTGCATCTTACCATCCCTACCTTGTGGCTATTCCACCAATTCGCACTAAGCGTTTTCAAACGTCTTTTATAATGCGCACAGCAAAGGAGTGGAACTCTCTGCCTGCGTCTGTGTTTCCAAAAGCCGAAGAGATTAGGGTTGTAACCTAATCTCTTCAAAGTTAGAGTGAACAGGCTCCTTCTGGGTAGGCTCGCTCCATCGTAGACTTTGTCTCTGTCATCTCTGACATAGAATAGAGTCAAGAGCAAACCCATTACAAATAAAAAAAGAAAAAAAAGACAAGTAGCTAGATAAGGATAATATGTATGTTTAAATGAATCGGAAATATAACGTTTTGCAGAGATAAGGGACGCATCAGTACTTCATGCAGCTCATACCAATATAGGTAAGTACTTAAGTACAGATTAAACACGAATTACATTACGATTTTAGTAGCGTCTTGACCTTTATCAGTTAATCTTAATCGATGGTTAATTATGTTGATCTGGCCAACGCTGCTAATGATTATGGTTTTAATATGTATTTATGTAAAGCAATAACGATTTTTCATTGCATTCTATTGCTACCGGCTCCGACAACGCTGTACCACGTATATTTTACCAACACACGTAAGTTTCGAAAAAATCGGTTTTATATAAAATATTAAAAATGTTATGTAGGTATGAAATCCAAAATTACTTATGTTTTAAAGTTAAATTTTCGTGCTGTCCCACTTATCACGGTCGCTGTAAGAATGGTAAGTATTATAATATAAGCCGTAAAGTTTCTGGATATGACTTCAATTCAAAGTTTATGTCAACGTTCTCTTATTGATTGTTACCTATCTCATTAATTTTTCGCATGGGTTCGGTGGTTGTGGGCCCGCCGCTGTCGACCTTTTTCGTCCGCTGTTGGCGAGATCTGTAGCGAATGGCAAATTATTTCAATCAAGGATTAATCAAATTCTTTGTTGGGGTCCCCAACAAAGAATTCGATTTGAGGAGATAAAGAAGATGGTGCGCCGTCGTCACGTGTCATGTGCATTAATATACGCACTAAACCGTTAAAATATTGCGCTCACTCGGAACAAACGCGCCGCGCCGTGTGTGGTCCGCTGCGCCCTAATGGAAATCAACGCAAATTTCAATATTTATCAACAAATGTGAGCGCATTGCGCATGCGCTGCTGAGATATGCAGTTATGCAAAATACTTATTAAGTGGAAGTTATTAAGTTTAAAATGGAGTAGCCTTACAGTTACGTGCTTTTAACTGACTTTAAACTTCAAATGCATTATTTACTGGACTTGCTCGTGCCGTAAATTGTGTTATTTCTAGGTTTTATAAACATTGTTGGCACTAATTGCGATAAGCTTATCTTCAGCCATGTAGAGTCCTGCCTATTTAGCAGTTATTTTTATAGTTATAGAATCTTTTGACCTTATTTCAAGATAAAACTAAGTAGGTACTCCATGTACATCGTTAAGTACTTGAAAAGTTTATAAATTTATTTTAGATCATAGGTACCAAAATGTAGGTTTACCTTTACGTTTACCCGCTTCACCATTACTTTGATCCTGATTAGTCCTGACAGAGTAGATTACCGAGACGGAGATACCTGAGACTCTTGAGAGTAGCTGATTTTAAAATAAGAATCACGTCTAATCGGCTAGTCGTAATATTTTTTTTTTACGTACCACAAGTCCGATCCTGCATGGAGCATTGTAGCCACCTTTGGGATGGCTCAGTTAAGTATCAACTTGCCGCGCTTGACTCGGTGGAACGCAGAGCTAAGAGGCTCATGCATCGGCGACGTAAAACTGGTGAATGCCAAGCCGGTCTTCTACAGATTGTACTTCTGCGATTGTGCCCAAGAACTCCACGACCTCATCCCACCGGCCCCCTTCTACCATCGGACATCCAGACGCACTGCATCTTACCATCCCTACCTTGTGGCTATTCCACCAATTCGCACTAAGCGTTTTCAAACGTCTTTTATAATGCGCACAGCAAAGGAGTGGAACTCTCTGCCTGCGTCTGTGTTTCCAAAAGCTTACAACCCTAATCTCTTCAAAGTTACAGTGAACAGGCTCCTTCTGGGTAGGCTCGCTCCATCGTAGACTATGTCTCTGTCATCTCTGACATAGACTAGAGTCAAGAGCAAACCATTAAAAATAAAAAAATAATAATAATAATTTGATATATGAAAATTTTGACTTTTATTCGTTCAACATAATGTAATTAATTAGTAGTTATGTCTAACACGGACATAAAAACGACAATCGGACCAAAACCGCCGGGCGTATTTTATTGGAATTTAGACTTTCAGAAAGACAATTTAATGATGTATTTACATTTTGATATACGGCTGTTTTGTTTAGTCTTAAAATGGCGTTTTGTTCCCTCAAAGTTACTGGCGTATTTCATCGCCTCAGGTCAAACAAACCCTACCGAAGTACCAATAAGACTTTCACAGTCGGTAACTCGGTATCAATGATTTATAGCGACATGTTCTCTTCAGTGGTAGAAGCGGCTGGTCGATAGTGGCACTCGTTAAGGGTGTACAATTAACCGATTGCTGTGAAATAAGCGTGGCGGGCCGCGAATGCTCGACAACCCGACCCCTGCACTACGGTTAGGGGTGGCGCAAAAAGAAAACGTGAGCTGAGTTGTGTGATAAAGATAGCAAAAACAGTTTAATAGGTCCCCAAGAAGGGAGGAAGATAGGTCTACCTAGTTTGGGGGCCACCGTCCACGAAATAACTGATAACATCAAAATAGTTACAGATTGTGAAGTCAGTTTTGTAACAATGAAAGAATGCACATTATTCTTATTCTTAGCTAAATTTCAGCTAATTTACAATTAGTTGTTGACATCGTATCCTAAAGTGAAGAATGGCTTTTGGTTTTATAAAATAACTAGCTTCTGCCAGTGGCTTCGCCCGCGTTTTCCCTACGGAACATACTCACGGGATAAAAAGTAGCCAATGTCCTTTCTGAGACTCTAGTCTATCGCTGTACCAAATTTTATTTAAATCGGTTCGTGAAAGCGCGACAGACAGAGTTACCTTCGCATTTATAATATTAGTAAGGATTTTTCTAAAAAAAACCCGGTGTTAAGGAGTAAGGTGTAACCTAGGTATCAGTTGCTATAATTTTGTTTCATGTTATCTTACCAACGTCCTGAAACAAACAACTTCAACTGTGCGATTAAAACTTATGCCATAAAGTAAAAAGAGACTGACCTCATCAATTCAACCTTATCTACATTAAGAAAGTAAGTAAAAGGACGTCTTCAATCATCAATCAACAAGGAGAGTTTTTTCATTCCTCCCCCTATTTTATCACATACGCTTTAGCACTACCTTTTCAAAAAGACCCATTCTCGTACTTAGGTACGTACGGTCTGTGACCATCATTATCTAACCCACTTGACTATTAGAATAGTAGTCAAGTGGGTTAGATAATGTTGGTCATAGACTGTACATAAAAAACGTTCGCAATAAATGTCAAAATTTTGTTAAAACGATTTTTGACAGTTGGCCTTCTTTTTTTTTTCTTTTTCTTATAGGGGCTTTTACGCATAGCGTATGTCAGTCCCGTCGTATCCTAAACATTATTTTACTGTTACAAGATGAGAGCCATGAAATGAAACAAACCCTTCACATCGTCGCCATTTGGTTGGGATAGAATTGTATGGAACATGCCTGCATCAGTTCTGTTCAAATTCAGGGACCTAACTAAATTATTTCTACTAGACTCATACTGGACACATTCCATCAATAAATGTTGAATTACCCCTCAAATCCTCTAAAAAGTCTCCGTATAAAAACGGAATGAATATTTCAGTTTAGGGACAATCCTGCTCATCCTAAAGTGTCAAGTGGCAACCTTGGCCACGAGTCCACGAGTCGCTTGCCTCGCCTTTGTCGGCGCACAGTGTCTTGTTGACATTTTGTGGGGCAAATCTTCATTCCGCGGCCTCTTTGATCCCAACCACTGTATTATTTAATTTTGATGTACGCTTCATACGTTTTTAAAATAATGTAATTGGACTATTCTTGACGGGCTTTTTTCAACGAGAATCTTACTGGAAAAGGACATGAATTGATGTTGAGGTAATTTTCTGATATGCACAGCTTTTTGTTCTTTAGCTTCTGCGCTATTTCATTTATTAAGTTTGTGAAATTAAATACTCTTTGTCAACAAACCACATCGCTTGATCATCTTCAACACTTTCCTTTCGCTATTTATAGAGGATTGGCGGAACATGTCTTCTTCATTCATACCTGTCTATTTTCCGCCATCGAAATGGTGCTGGTCACCTCCTTTTTAACTTACAAACAATCCAACCTTCGTTTCTTTGATTTTCCTCAACTCGTATGACCATCCACATTCATAATCAAGTGTTTTCTTATTCCTAATTGAAAACTTAATACCTACCAATGAGCTAGGTCGAAAACTACGAAAATTTAAAAAAAGATTACATATACCTACATATTTTGTTAACCTACTAGTTTTGGACAATTTAAAAATCATCAAAGAAGCCTTACACAGAATTTTACTTTCAAAAACTTTGTTGTTATAGACATATTAAACTCTATTCAACACCGTACTGGCTGTCAAGACATGGGTACAAGATTTATAAAAAAATTCGTTAATTGTAGTTGTTTTTTTTGAACGCATATTCTATGGCTGTAGTCTGTACTACTGGAACTTAAGCATCTACATACTTGTATGTGTTTCTAGGAACAGTTAAAGTGGTAACAAAAACGTTTTGTATATGGAATAAGGCTGTACTAACAAGAAATGAGTTGAAATCCTTGCACCTGCTTGGTGCCGCCTACCTTCGCGCCTGACCTTAAGCCTATCAGCCCATTGGTCTAAAAGTACATACATATGAGTACTTTATAGTATAATATAGCAAAAGTGGTACATTCAGCGCTCGATAGTTTTTCAGCAGTGTAATTACAAGTTCGGTATGTCTCGAAGCCAATACAGAATTGTAATGACACAATTTTGTTTTTTTTTTTCATTGAAGGATGTATAAATGAATGGCCAGTCTCGATCATGATCGATTGTAGAAGTTGTTGATGAGTCAGTTTTTGCTTCATTTGTGCGAAGTATTATAATAAAGTGATGAATTTTGATTGTCATGACGACCATGGAGCTACGTGCTCTTGGAATACTACTTATTAACGGCGTATTAGTTTTTATGATACAGGTGTGCTTATGTACGTACCTACTACCTACATTCCTATCTATACTAATATATAAAGCTGAAGAGTTTGTTTGTTTGTTAACTTGAACGCACTAATCTCAGGAACTACTGGTCCGATTTGAAAAATTCTTTCAGTGTTAGGTAGCCCATTTATCGAGGAAGGCATGGATATATCATTACGCTAAGACCAATAAGAGCGGAGCAGTAATGAAAATTGTGATGCAGACAAAGTTGCGCGGGTTTACTCGTTTGAGATAAATGATTGTGAAATTATTAACAATGATACTTGACACCCCCAAAAACATTTCGTACAACAAATTTCGTTTTCTCGTAGTCGTAGCACAACGTATAGCTTAGCCCATATGGTAGATCATGAGCAATTCTGTGGACTGCCCATACCTTTTGGATAACCTACAAGAAAAATGTAAGTGCGTAAAGAAAATAATATTTAATTTAATCGAGCAACCACCATAACACTGTAATTGAAGCAGTAAACAGGCAATCAGAAGTATATTTAACATTCTTTGAGCAATTCAGGTTCACAAAACGCATTCAAAGAACCGTCGTCGTTGCAAAAATAACAAATTTGATTTTTATTAATTGAACTGCCAAGCAGAGCAATCATGTGGCAGCGAAAAACAACGGGCCATACATCTGCCCCATTTATTAATACCACTGACAATAAAACATTTGAAACACGTTCTTGCGAATCAATACTCGGCTCTGCGATATGAATTATTTATATATTTTATTGTCGCTTTATCGCCTGCATCGAGCGCCCTCTGGCCGGCGGATGCCGCGTCTTGCTTGAAATAATAATCAGAACATAATTTTATTTTTGACAAATAACTGGTCAGCGTATGTGTAGGCAGGTTTTTGTGTAGCGAGAGCGGCGCGGCGGTCGGCGAGCGGCGAGCGGGGCCCGAGCCGCGGATTCCGGGTCCCCGCTTTATTGCCTGAATAAATAAACGAAGATGCTGTCGGTATTCCGATCTCGTGTAATTGTCCCCGATGAATGCGACGCAAGAAAGTGCCTTGTACAAAGGCCGCATGTACCTGCCCACCTACTTACTGTGAGCACCTAGTGGAGCCCTACCTGTTTCTCTGCATGATGGCTGGTCCATTTATTTTTATTCGAGAGTACGCTCGTAATGTAAAATTAATAAATCATTCTACTGAATAAAAAGGATTGCTCTCATTCTAGTGGATGTTTAATATGTTATGTATACTTATATTATTACAATGTGAACATGAGCCCATGTTCAATAGGATATTTTACTAAAAAAATCTAATTAAACCATTTGATAGATTTTCAAAAAATATTCGAACATATTTTTTCTTTTTTCACGTAAACAAAAAGTGAAGGAGATACAGCGAGTTGAAGACACGCGTGACGTCATCTGGCTTGGTAAAGGAGAAAGAGCAAAATGGTCTATGAGCGGCCAACAACGAAATAGGTATTAAATGAAAGTACTATTACTAAGGACTAACTTTTACTATGAACGTAACATTGCAGCTCATTTAGAAAAAAAAATACATATAGGTAAAATACTTAGATAATAAGTGCAAGAAAATGTGCAAACCCATTTTATAAAATACTTATTAACATTAGTTTATGTCTTCAAAAGTATTTCAAAACGTTGTCAGCATACCGTTTACAAGACTCAGCTCAACAATGGGTTTACTACATGGACTACCTGAGTTCGAACGGCCCAATCAGCTTCGAGTGCAAACAAAAGAGCCGAGGTGTGGGGTGCGTGTGCGTCACTCGGCGCAGTCCTTCGCTTACCCTTGTGACGTTGTGTACTGTGCGCTCATCTACGGATTCTTTTTCAAACGTTTTGACCCTGGCTACCCTCTGGACTGTGTTTCTTCCTAACCTGATAACCTGGCTATTTACTCTGAACTTCTGTACGTTTGTGCTTGTGTACTTGGACTCTGGACTTGTGTACGCCAACGGAACATTATTGAAAAATGGCAGAAAATCGACCTATATGTGTTTGGTGCAATCGATCAGTGGTTAATAGAAGAAGGTTAGAAATAACCCATGCTCTTTTTGAGGAAAATGCTGCCAATGCTCAATATATTATTGAAGCTATAGCTCCACAGCAAGTAAGTATTTTTAGACTATTTTTTGGTTGTTTTTACCCGTATGTACGCACCCTATAGCGGTGATGGCCTCATAATATTGTGTCACGATGTGCATATGCGACACATCGTTGGGTGAAGTGTGGGCTCTTTATTGAAAGTCCACGTTACAGTTTTGATTGTATTTTTATGTACGTCCTTTTAGTGAATTATGTTATTTCCTTAAGCGTATGGTTCTTTTCTAACAATACTTAAGTTATAGTCAAAACAGATCTTCTCTCTCTTTTACACACATGGTGCATATGGAAACAGAGCCAACGTTATCTAGCTTCGAAATATAATAGAGGCCAACCACTCATTAACAATGCGTATGAGCATGACTCATTCGTCACGTTGAAAAAGAGCTCGGCATGTTCTACTATACAACACATGATTTAACTGAAACTGCTGTGAGTTTTAAATACTATGTTATAAACTATTTTCCTTTTCAGGTTGAATACAACGGCCGAGAATACGTTTGTCGACCCTGTTGGCAACGAGCTCAACGGGCTGTGCAGCCAAACAATAACCCTGCCCCGCACGAATGTGTTCTTCAAGTGGAAGAATATTCACGAGTGCCTAGCACCTCGGCAAACTGTATGTTTGACAGATGCCGTAGTGTTTCACGTCGTCGAATGCCTGAGAATGTAAGGATTACTCTTATGTTACATTCTAACTTATTCATACCAGACAGTGCCAGAATATGTGATGCACATTTAACATCAAATGATTGGGAAGAGCTCATTGATAGTCCAAATCTCAGACATGATTTTAACAGCTCTCATTTTGTGCAAATACTAGAGCTTTTTAAAAAAGCTGTTTTAAATAAAAATATTCTGGACTTTGAAGATATTGCAAATATGGATCCTAATGAGATTCATATTCGATTGGGCGTTAGCAGAGATCAATTCAATACAATCTTGGAACAAACGCCTTCTTTGTCTGAGTCAAACGCCAAAACAAAACTAGCCATTTATTTAATGAAGTTGCGAACTGGTGATAGCAACGAGAGATTAGCCACGCTCTTTAACATAAGTAGAAGGACTCTAGAAAGGCATTTAAAAACCGCGCGTGATGCTATATCTCTGGATTTTAAGCCACGACACCTGGGACTCGACCATTTAAATAGAAGAATGGTCGCTGACCGTAATCTTATTGTACCAAACGCGTTATTTGGAAATCCCGAGTCTTCTCCAGAAGAAAGGAAGGTAGTAACAATCATGGATGGAACATATATTTATATACAGAAGAGCTCCAACTTTTCGTTCCAGCGACAGACCTACAGACTACACAAATACGAAAATCTATTAAAACCGTTCTTAATGGTGTGTTCCGATGGGCATATAATTGATGTTTGCGGGCCCTATGCTGCTACCGACTCAGATGCCAGTATTTTGGAAAGAATTATAAATGACGAAGAAGGCACATTTCACTGGTTTTACCGGGCTGGCGACATATTCATTTTAGATCGTGGGTTTAGAGACGTCTGTGGCGATTTGGAGCGATGCAACTACAGTGCCTATATGCCAGAAACCAAAGACCGCGGTGCAGACCAGCTTACTACTGAACAGGCCAATAGAACTAGGCTGGTAACTCTATGCCGCTGGGTAGTGGAAGTTATAAATGGCAGGTTCAAGCGAGATTTCAAATTGTTTAGGCAAGAATATTTTAATCGCGCCTTAAGTCACATGTTTGAGGACTTTCAAAACGCAGCGGCACTCATCAATGCGTTCCAAACACCAATACAAGATAGTATTCATGCATCATCGTTCGTAAATATAATTAATGAACGTTTTGAAATACCGAACCTCTTAGCGGACTATGTTATCCGTCATAACATAAATAGACAGAGGGCATCATTTGAAAGACTCAGCAGCGACCAACCTATTTTTGAAGACTTTCCGGTTTTTTCTGAAGAAGACCTAATTCTGTTTGCACTTGGCACATACCAAATCAAGTTGGCTCGCAGCTACTACGCTGAACACTTAATTGAAGGCTTATACAATATCGAAGTATACCGGGAGCGACAAATAAGTCAGCTCAGAGATTTTATTGAAGAAGAAGATATTTGGTTATTACGTGTGCGAATACAATCTAGACATGTAAGGTCCAGAATATATTATTCTTATATTGTAATTAACCGACAAAGACAAAATAGAGAAGCAATTGCTCATTATTATTGCAGTTGTTTGAGTGGAAGGCGCACAATCGGTTGTTGCGCACACGTTATGTGTGTAGTGTGGTATCTGGCATGGGCTAGACATCAAGACGAGGATATTTTATTACCGGCATCAGAACTCAGTGCTATTATTGTACATTAAATGTATGAATGTGGACGAGGCAAAAGGAGTATGTAAGGATCGTAGCAAGTGGCGTTCTGTGGTTTCTGCCTACCCCCATGGGAAAAGGGCGTGAGTTTATGTATGTAAATGTATGTAAAATAAATGTATTGAAGTAAACAAGTCATTTTATTTTATTTCCTTATTTTTAAGACTAAATCTTAGTAATTAATACGCTAAATCACAGGCTTACATATCTAAAATAAAAATGTATTTAGTTCCATTAATAATGACACTACAGATATAAAACTTCTTGAACCCGTTATTGTAGGGTGATATTAAACCAAAAAAAAATAAAATGTTCCTGGCCGCTGATAGACCAAGTGCCGTACGATTTTGCCCATTCTCCTTTGGTACATACCCCATTGTAAAGATTCTGCAAATTAACAATAATTTTATAACCATTTTTAGTTGTTGTTCGTACACAAATTCCAAAAAGTGGAAGATAAACTCATGATTTATAAGGATAGTCGATTCCTGATGGACTAATTACATCATTTTATCATAATCGTTACCTATTTATAATAATGATTCTAGTTTAACTGCATAAGACACCAGATCCCTTTTACTATTGCATCGAAGTGTGACGTTTCCTTCTTTGTCCCGAGTCCCGATCACAATCAATGCCCTTATTCCGCTCAACTTCCTGCATGATCACAACCTATGAGCCACAGTACAAATCAATCAGCTAACAAACGATGCTAAAAAGGCTATTGTAATAAAGTTGTGTATCCGAACGCTACGGGACGCGTATGGACAGATATTAATCGTAGTTTCGTCTGGGTACGCGTCAAGCTCGTTACTGACTGCAAGAACAGGGGCGCTTAAAGCTCAATCTGAACTACAAAAGTTTTCTGAGATGTCGATAGCTAGGTACAACCAAATCGTATACTAGTTTTTCACACTATTTATGAATCAAAGATTTGGTGGTAAACTCTCTTCAATTTGATTCAATTCATAACATACATAGGCACTTCATCATCATCTGCCTAGCCTTTTCCCAACTATATTGGGGTCGGCTTCCAGTCAAACCGGATTTAGCTGAATACCAGTATTTACATACAAAGGCACTTATAAAACTTAAAAAAAAACTAGTTGATTCTGGAGAAGAAACGGCACGATACTCCACTCCACTCTTAAAAATAGTCATTTTATTACACCAAGTTCGAGTAATTTTGCGTTAGTCGGATCCTTTTTCTTCCGTAGTACCTAGTTGAAGATTGAATGTCGATTGCTTGCTAAATAAGTACTTATTTTGATTTCGATCGACGAATAAGGCTAACGAGCTAAGCGATTTTTAAATCAGTCGAAACACGCAAGCGACTTCCGTTCGCAGTGCGCGTAGGTACTCTAGTGTCTTTCCAAATTGGCAATTATTATCCGCAACGATCAAAATTCTTATTTAGAGTCTGAGCACCCCTGCTGTAGAAAGTAACGCCCGCCGCGGGTATTCTCGCTTGACAATGTATAAATCATTGTCATATCAGACCAGAGGCGCTGCAACTATGGTCGGCTCATTTGGTCAGTCTAAATGATGCCTTCAGCTTAAGCTGAATGATGAATTGAGGAGTCGATTTGTAGTTTGAAGCTGTTTCATTAGGCGTGTAGTCTATGGGTCCTTGTAGGTCGTGTTATTGCTGGCTGCTCCGCATATTTCTTGTTGTTCATCTAAATGCATCATAGCCCAAAGCTACGATGCATTTAGATGAATTATGCCAGTCCTGCAAAGGAGTATCTGGATGACAGATACTCCTTTGCAGGACTGGTATCAGATTTTCTGGTTGCAGATTATCCGTATGATAAGTAGAACTTATGATATAATTCACCAGCCCAAATATGCTCTAAGATTTGTCAATAAACTTTATCTGATAGAATTGTCATGTTTATTCAAAACAAACATCAGTTTTTCCTATATCCCTTACTCCAAAAAGCATCATTTTACATTAAGAGATACGATCGTTTTCAGCAAGCCAGTTGGAAATTTGGTCAGGTCTCGATCGATCTGGCTGACTTAATGAGTCGCCGTTGTCAATCGAATGTCCTCTGCGCAGGCTCGTATGCAAAACCAGCTCGAACCTCGATATACGAGAAGTTTTTTACCAACCCTTATGTCAGCGGCGGATCCAGGCTGGTCGTTTGGGGGGGGGGGGGACTTGACCCTGCGTGAGGTTTTAGCGAAGTGGCAACATTATAAAAACTAAAAATCTGCTTAACGCATAACAAGCCCCTTTGGATTAGTTTTCGTGAAATCCTCAAAGTTTTTGTTAAGATGTAAACTACCAAAGATATCTTGGTCTTTGGCGGGGAGGCGAAGGGCTTGATCCCCCCGCCCCCCTGGATCCGCCAATGCCTTTTGTTGCTCTAATTTGGACTTAATTAAATAGAAATAAAGGAGCGCAGCGTGTGCCCACTGACTCTTAATGCATTTCGATATTTAAATTAGTTTCGACGTCGTTGCGTGGACATTGATAACATGGATGTGTTTGTTTGGTTTATTTTCAGATGCCTCGTGATATCTTAAAACATGTTAAAATCATGCAACATAAAAAAGAATTGCGTATTCTCTGCCTAATTGATTAGACAGTAATGACAGCAAACGTTGTTGAAGAAAAAAAATATACTTGTAGACGTTCATTTAGGTATCTACTTAACTGCAAGAAGAAATTCAAATGGCTTTGAATCTTTATTCAATGGGGCCTCAAAGAACTTGAACAGTCAAGAATATATTTTTTAAGTGCCATCATCATCCTAAAAACAAGTTCAATTTATAACATCGAAAAAGGATTATACCTAACAAAAACGTAATAATATGACTTTTATGTTCAACATAGCGACCATAAAAAGGTGGACAAAGATTTATCGAATGCTTTTAACCTTTATTTTGTGCGAACATTTTGTTAATACGGAAAATCGTTGCAATCGGTGTTTTTATCAAAACTTGCCTTTGAACAAATGCCCGGGACAGATTGCGGTATGCCCGATGCCTGCGCAATGGCCGCAAAGTATTTTAATGAATGCCACACCAGGGGTACATACATTTCCAGTTCATTTTGCTGATTAAGGTTTCCTTGGCGTCACTACTTATTGGCCAGTTTCGATGCTTCTTACAATGAGGTTCTTATAAATATTTGGCTTTTTCCATTAATTTGGAAAATAATTGGTAGAGAAGGTATCTGAAGTATAACAGTATTTTGTTTAATACAAACGGGCACGACTTATTCCCACTTATTTTCAACACACTTACCAACATAATATTTAGTTAAAAATTACTGTAAGAAATAGCTCCCGGATTTCATGCGTCTTGGTTAATTTTTGAGGGGGCTGGTTTCCACCGCATTTTTTCACACTAGTGCAGACATAGAAAAACAAAATGCTAGCCCATTTTATTGTATGAAAAATATTGTTAAAGTAAGCGCAACATTAATTGGGTAATCAAATTACGTTGCGGTACTATATGTATAGATTATATAAAAGGACCAACGCGAGATTAACTAGTATTTAACACTAGTCTTTAACGGTGGTCTGCGACGTTTTACGAGTTAACAGTAACGCAGTAATGTCTCCTCAATTAAAATCTAATTAAAAACAGTATACAAGCAATTTTATGCACCATCAATGGAAATTACGTGCAGGATTTACATTCAATCATCTGTGATTCCATTTTAATGTCCTTATCTAACCCGATTGGCCATTAAAATCAGGGTCAGTAACGGTATTTCCGAGTATTTCTCATGTCACAAAAAGGCTCTCAATCGATGGTATTACAAAAACAGACCCTCAGAATGGTAAAAAGTGAAAACACCAGGAAACCAGACGGGCATTGTCAACGTAATGTGTGCTAATAAAATCGGCACGTATTGTACCGCTACCGAAATCTGGTTGCCGCAGGAAGCGTGCGCGTGCTCGGAGTTCTGCGCGCTGCGCGACGTGCCGAGCCGTGCATTATTCAATACAATATTATCAATAAATTAATGCTCACATTCGGACGCCACCACACATACTAATGGCGACACGCGGCGAATCGCTTTTTGCGTCGTCGTCGTACCATTCAGCTCCATTGATACGGACCACGCAAAAACTGGTCGAGTGATCGCTGATCGTGTACGTGAAACTAACTAACATTGCCACTTTTTGTTTTCGTTTCGACAAGGACGTGATCCGTTTTTGTTTTGGTAAAGCGACGTGAATAGTTAATCGGGTAGGTAGGTACCTTCACAATTGCTCGTTGGTATTTCAGTTCTGAGAGCAGTTATTTTTAGGCCACGACTGATACTAAGTTTTCTTTTTGTTTTCTTGTTCTTGACTGTAGATACATATATAATATACGAGTAGATCTACGCTATTCAATACCTACATAACGTAGTCAGTTTCTCGCTTAAGGTTAAAGTTGGTGGTTGTCTTACAATATGTTTCAATGCGTTTTATTTACTTCGCATAAGTTGTTGCGGAAAACGTAAAAAAACACTTACCAATTACGGTTACTCGCTAATGGCAAGCACCAGATACTAGTTTATTATCAAATAAAATATAAACATAAATTATAAAAAGGCTTTGATCCAATCAACTTTCAGCACCATATTGTAAATATCACCTCCTTTATTTATTTATGCGAGTTATAAATAATTAAGAATTTATGCTGATTGCAAGTTTACGAACGCAACTGTTTTATCGTATGTTCCTAATTAGTATTTTATGTGTACTGTGAAGAAGGCGTGTGTTGCCAAAATGGCTGACTGCAATAAAATGTGGTAATGGCGATGCATTGATGGCCATAAGTTATTGAATGCCGAATATAATTACGGTCTCTAACATGTAATATAAGAGCCATTAAGAGCAAGTTACATGTACCTACACTAACTAGCTACATGGTCGTTAACACAAAAGGCTTACCAGCTTTTTAATTTATTTTTAATTAAAGTTCTCCACAACACTTCAGGAGTAAAAGAATTTATATCTACACTCGATATAGTTCGGCTAATTCGTTAACCAGAATTTCCGATTTAAATACATTTCTGCATAATTTACAGGAGAAAGAAAAAACGGAATTATATCACATCATTTTAGCAATCATAATTCTGAAAATCCAGTTGGTTCCTACAGGATTTAGCAGTATTTCTTAATGAAGATTCCTATTGTTCAGGAAGTAGGTTTCTAAGCATGGCATTTCTAAAGTTTTTAGATTGATATAGTAATTGTATATTTTTATGTGTCTGTAACCAGTAACTGTAACACTAGAATTAGAGTTAAGTTGTTACTAACCCTATGGACTCCGGCCTGAATAGTCGTTAAAACTTGATCATGTAAGTTATCGTCAGAACTTTTTGGCAGATTTAAAAAAGTATAATTTCTCAAAAAAAATGACTTAGCTGATTAACGAATTAGGCCGACGACGATATGTGATTTCAAAACCGTAGGACTTTGGGTCTAGAAAGCGTATAAAAAGAAAAAGCTTCAAATGATGTTTTCTTTATAACTAGAGAAGTTCTCAGAAGGTTTACTCGTATATGTCAACACACACTTGCCCATAAAAATATGCAGAGGAGTGGCACACTTTTGATGTTTCTTAGACTATTTTTGTTTGTTGTAATGTCACCTAATTCTAACTGTAAAAGTCTTGCAAAAATATCTGAAACACCAGCGGAATAGAATTCACTGCCAGTCTTTGTTTCCTGAGAGCTACAACCTGGGAGTCAAGAGTGGATAGGTTACTGTTAGGCAAGCGTGCTCCATCTTTGTCTACACCATCGCTTACCATCAGATGAGATAGTGGTCAAACGTGTGAGTATCAATAGTAATTCAAAACCCGCGAAACGTATTTCCCATACCCAGTTGCGGCATGGCTTGGTGATAGCTTATATTAGCTTTGTCTCTGTCATCTCTGATATAGACTAGAGTCAAGAGCAAACCCATTGACTGGCCTGTTGTCGACTGGCCTGTTGGTCTAGTGGTTAGTGACCCTGACTGCTATGCCAGAGGTTGTGGGTTCGATTCCCACCCAGGACAAATGTTTGTGTGATGAGCTTGATCATTTGTTCTGTGTCTGGGTGTAGTTTATCTATAATATGTATGTATTTAGAAATATATAAGTATGTTTATCAGTTGTCTAGTACCCATAACACAAGCTCTGCTTAGCTTGGGACTAGATGGCGTTGTGTGATAGTTGTGTGGAATATTATATATTATATTATATTATATATTATATTATTGTAAATATAAAAAAAAAAAAAATATCATTTACTATACTATCAGCCAGTTTCTTCATCAACAACTAAAACTATCAGTAAATGTATTAACTTTTACTTGACCTTTATGTTATAATAGCAAATGTGTTTCTTCATCCAAGTAACAGCTAAAGTCAAAGTCAAAGTCAGACCAGTTGTTTTTAATTGTTCTTTTACAGATAGAGATTTTTTATGTAAATAGCTACTGTCTCTAGTAGCTACAGATAGCTGCTTTCCTACGAGTACAATAGGTGAGTATCTACATTAGTTAATTCTATAAATACTGGTAGTCGTATTAAATACAAACTGAAGGAAAACAAACTTTTCTGTGGTTGGCGTTTATCTTGTCACATTATGCTGACGTACATAACTGTTTCCTTTGAAATTCTGTATCGGAACAGAAAATTAGCGTCGTCTCGTAAGAAATGATCTTTGCGAGTATTAAACTTTTTACGCTTCCGTGTTTAGATAACTAACGATAAGGTCATAGTCTGATGAACTTGAACTTGCACTGGACGAAGTTTGTGATAACATTTTAAACTAAAATACAATGAAGGAATAAATGCAGTGAAACCTTTACAATTTTGTCAAAATGACAGTGACTAGCTTTAACAGCCCCTTTATGAGCATTAAAAGTTAGAGGTAAAAGTAGCAGTTAAAATTGTGAAGAAACGAATTTAATAGTTATTTTTACTTTATGACGTTACTTAGGCTGTTACTTTTGATGAAGAAACTGGCTGTAAGAAGAGGGAAGACAAAAGTACCAACTTACAAATGAGAAGTTAAGCTCCGTTTGGTCGAAATAATCTAACTATCCTTTACTAACATATATAGGGGCTTTCAGTCAGTCCGAATACAACTGAATATCATATTTTCCTTGGAGTCGTCCATTCGGTTCACCACCCAAAAATAAAGCATTGGCCGTTCCCATCGATTCTTAGCATGCAACGTCCAACACGCTTATCTTAAACGTTTCCCCCAGTCTCATTAAACAAGTCCTCACTGTGATGAGATTCGGCAAATCTGCTCCGGGCCACTGCGGTAGGCTTGGGCTATACAAGTCGATAAATTAAAATATCGATATTAAAATATTGCACGTCCTTGACGTACCATTCCATAGACCCTTCTGTGGATGTCGCAAAACTGCCGATAAACTTAAGTGGAATTCGACTAAAAAATGTTTTCTGCATGTGAAACGAGAAATAGGCAAAAGAAACCACCAAATAAAATTGCCAGAAGACATCGCGGCTGACAAGATGCGGATGGAGAAAAAACTGGCATTATCTAACAAAGAACAGACAGAGGGAGGGGGGAGGCCTTTGTTCAGCTTTGGGAAAAACAGTCTAGATTGATTTACGTCATTATTCAAAATAGCTCGATATTTAGAAATATTATAATTTCACGTACATTCCGATCTTCTGAAGGCGTAAAATAAAAATAAAAATTGATTTTGAAAATCTGTTTTTTATTACCTTCAAATATGTTAAAATCGATTTATACCAATAAATATTAAAATAGGCTGCAAACATCGATATTCATCGACATATAATTTTTATTGCCCCGTGCCTACACAGCGTCCACAGCGCGCGTCTCATTAACTCACGTTATTATTCGCCGGCCATCTTGTCGCGCGTCAATTTGCGCGTCGCGTGTGACGACGCTGCGCACGCGCCGCCCCAGCTGTTGCTCAAGTAACTGTGCTTAAGATTTTTCGAATTTGATTTCGGTCGTGCTGAAATTTTGGCTTTAGGGCTTGAAAGCGATCACGACATATTTGGAAAGTTGATTGAAAAGAAAAAATATAACGTAGCTTGTACTTTATTATTTAAAATAAAAAATGTAAAACAATCTTAACAGTATTCGGTTAAAAATGAATAACATACTGTGCAACAATATCTAGAAAAGACGAACCCGAAAATCGCAAGGCAAATCAGTGAAACGTTGTGCCGTAGTAAAGACATCAACGAGTTTGTTCGGTTTGTAGGAGTGTTACCTAATCAAAATTGAGTTGGGCACGAAAAACTTTAATGTTCTTTTTGTATCGGCTTATTCATTTTGTATTGTATTTTTAATTTGATTGTTAAATGGTTGTAAGTAGGTATTTTGTATTTTGGATCAGAAAAAAAATGGAAAGGAACTTCTCAAGAAGAAGGCTCTCAGACTGTGATGTCATCCTTCGTGAACCATTTCATTAGTTAGCAACTTAGCATAGCTCTGTAAAAAAATGGAAGCGCTCAAGTGCCACATTGTCCTCCACGGAACTAACGCGCGTCTGACGCAAGGCCGCGTCCGTGCTTAGAATTAAATCGCGACTAACGAGCGAGGCGACCTTACAGACGTTTAATTGATAAATTCCGAAGAATAACGGCTTTGTATCTAATTGAATAAGTTGAATAATTCCAATGAGAAAGGGCAGGCGGCGGCGCCGCGGCAAATTGTGCCTACCCGAGCCGTTTTCCTTTTGTAGTTGTTGCCGACGAAGCCCATTGGTCCATTTTAATGAGCTCCGATCAATGGGCGTAATTATTTCTTGTATCATTCTTTGTCCGACGCGAGCGCGCTGTCATCCTGTAAGGCTTGCCCGGCTGCCCGCCTTACATACGCACTTGTGCGAGTTTTTGCAACGGTTTTTGGTGAATATCCATATAGAGAGATCGGAACAGGGCCCGCGGCGTTATCGAGGAGGTGTATCGATAGCTACGTATCGGTGTCAGATATATCACGCTGAAGCAATCAGTCACTGTTAATCATCGTAAAGAACGTTCATATTTTTAAGGGGACTTCTCGATGACGGATGAAAAAAGTCGTTAAAATAATTTTCCTGTAATTTGGTTTACTGCGTATGTTATATTGAAGAAGAGATCTCGTTAAATAACTTTGTGTCGACCATTGGTCGTAGATTTGAAAGGAGAATTTTCTTGACTGTTTCCCGAGAAAATTGCAATCGCTAAACCTCGAGTAAGAGTCTCGAAAGCGAATCGACAGGCACCTTGTTCGCGACACAGATAAGTTAGCGAGTTCCAATTATCGAGGAGTGCGGTGCGTATGGAGAGGAGCCGAGCACCGATGTCGAACAATGCATAACAGAACAACCACAATGTGTGGAGAAATGGCAGTGGTTCTGGTTGCGAAAATCTTCGAAACAAAGTTGGATTTTGGGAAAAGTGTTTCCCGAAAATGCAGAACCGAGTAAAACGCATCCTTATCAGCTAGTCTATTCTGTAAATAACTATTATCAACTATACTATACTAAACTAACTAACGCACTAACTATACTATATTATTAACTATTATTGTTACCACTTTGTGAGCTTATAACACACAACATAAAGGTCTTGTAGCTATTCCACAAATTCGCACTAAGCGTTTCCAAACGTCTTTTATAATGCGCACAGCAAAGGAGTGGAACTCTCTGCTTGCGTCTGTGGTTCCAAAAACTTACAACCCTAATCTCTTCAAAGTTAGAGTGAACAGGCTCCTTCTGGGTAGGCTCGCTCCATCGTAGATTTTGTCTCTGTCATCTCTGACATAGACTAGAGTCAAGAGCAAACCCATAACAAATAAAAAAAAGACGTGTGGCACTCGGAGACTGCCGCGGTAAAGCTATTGCATAGCATTTTTTATCAACTTATGCAATTATAATTATATATTTATTTTATTTATGCAGTATTTTTTTTTTCTTTGTTTTTTTTTTCTTTGATATTAATTCAAGTTACACTTTGAGCTAAAAAAAAGTAAAAAGTAAAACTAAAAAGTATCACCGCTGTGCCGGTCGGAGTGGGGGGTGTTATGTTTTTTTCGTTACGGAATTTCTGGATTCGGTCTCCACGCTCAAGGCCCGCGATAGAAGCTATGCAATAGCTTAAAAAGAAGGTCTTATGTTTATACGAATTTGATACTCACCTCGGATTCCGCTGTCGAGACACGAATTGTTACAGAATAGGGGTACTGATCCACTTTCGGTGGGTTTTATATTTCCTTGTTAAGAAGAATATACCGTGATTAGAGAGACCTTAGTTTAAATTTCTAAATATAAACAGACATCGCTGATTCTACCAATACGTTACTACAGTAAATGAAAAAAATAAACTCTCCATATAAAACCAAAAAAACTGGTTCAATAGTTTTCCACACGCAGTTTTCCTCTGAGTAAGTAGGAACTTCACTGACGTAGAAGCTCTATCAGCTATCAAATAGATAAACAGACTTTTCGTCTTGTGATTTTATTGATTCTACTAGAGATTTTTTAGTTTTCTTTAGTTATACTTCTGTATTATCTCTTTACATGTCGTACGCCTTGTTGCAGTTGCCGTAAACGTAGTTCGAGGTACTTACCTACTGTTTTCATGTCACTTTAATGAGACGTGCGTACATAAGTAACTGATGTAAAAAGTTTAAATACAGAGTAGGTTTCACCCTTGTTTATTGAATCGAAACCTCTTTATATACTGGCTTGTTATAAAACAGGTGAAGGTTCAAATAAAATACTGTGTTCTATTTATAAAATGGAGGAGCTCGTGGCTAAATAATAACAGCCGCACGGGTCGATCTTCAAGGCTAAGCAATGCTTGCCAAGGTTGGTCTGTGAATGGGTGACCATTTTAACATCGAGTGTCCTCCTTGCCTGGGAAAGCACGTTAAGCCGTTGGTCCCGGCTGTCATATGTAGATCTGTGGCAGCCGTTATGGATTGTGAGAAGCAGTCTTGCCAAAAGAAGTACCGTGTAACACAGTTAATGGGTTGTGGAGGTCTGGTAGGCAGCCGCTCCACGTAAAACACTGGTATTCAGCTGAATCCGGTTTGACTGGAAGCCGACCCCAATATAATTGGAACAAGGCTGGGCAGATGATGATTTATAAAATGCAACTTTTCGGGCTATACTTTTGTTGAAGTTGACAGATTCTCTAGACGATTCTCTTTCAACTCTATACAGAGGAATAATTCTTGTATTTTTTATGCTAGTAGGAGCTTATGATATACTTCCACATTAGCATCACAGTCACAAAATGTCGAAAACACCTCTTTCTCTATATTTTGCCAATTTTTTTTTTCACATTTGTTGTTACTGTAATCATATTGTGACTTGAGTTGGCATGCCGACCTTTTGGCCTATGTTTCAGTGGTCACAAGACATTTTTTTGTAGTACAAGTGTTTGAGGACTGGATCTTGACCAAAAGTAGCTTGATATAAAAAAAAAACTTCTTTACAAAAAAATAAAACCGACTTCCAAAAACAAAACACTACAAAGTAAAAAATAACTTTAATTTTGGGAGTGTGGTGTTTTTGTTTTTTTTCCGGTTTTAAACACCGAATTCCGAAAAACGTTTTAATTTTTTGTATTTTTTTTTTATTTTTGACTTTTTAGTGGTACCTGCGTACCACTAAAAAGTACCACAAACACAGCGTGCCGGCGTGATGTTATGTTATGAACTGGTGTAAACATTCAACAGACATGCGATTTCAGAAATCCCGATCCATTTGCTATCATTTATTGAAGAGTTCCGTTGCCTACCTCCGAAGTTCTTCATCAGATCTTCACCAAATTTAAATGGGACCAGTCCGAGAAAATACTCATCCAAACAAAAAATGAATCATCCAAATCGTTTAAAAATAGGGAATAGGTATGCATGAAAAACATACTCGTATTTGACATCTATACAGTTTATCTAAAAATATACAAAAATATGATACTAACAGGGAAAATAGAACCAAAATTACTCGAAAAACCAACGAGTTATAATTATTTTATATTTCGTTGGTTTTTCATCATAACTTCATCGCTGATGAAGGTATTTAAAAACTAATTTAATGATTGTTTACTAGAGCTAATAAGTAATCCATTTTGCAAATAAAAAAAACGCCACCTCAGGAGTATACGCTTTCGAATTAAAAAAGAATTTCTTAAATCGGCCCAGAATTGGTGGAGAAATTGGTGAACATTCTTAAAAAAAAAGGTACATACAGCCGAACATAGAACCTCCTCCTTTTTGAAGAAGTCGGTTAAAAATAGCTTCTGGCGGTGGTTTCAGCCGTCTTATTAGCGCAAGGAAACTCAATACCTACCGGGATGAAAGGAAAATAATCCCATGTCCTAATTGAGATCTTCCCATGTGCAAAGTTCAAAATCAGTTAGCAGTTTAGACGTAAACGTTGCAGACATAAAGCCAGACATTCATATTTATGGTATTAACAGCTAGTATACTCGTGGATTCGACAGTGCGAAAAATTGTGAAGTAGCACTGCACAAATTGTATTTTCGCCACAAGTCATTTCAATTTCACTAAACAATTAAAGTTATTGTTTTACATCCAATTATTTTTTTATGAAATAAATCAATCTTAAAGCCACTCCTTCTCACATCTCCAAATTTCGAACAAGTCATTAAAAACGTTTTACAATTAAAATTGCACATAAAATATGTGCAGGTATGATGTGAGCTGTAAATGTGTGCAGGTATGATGTGAGCTGTAAATGTGTGCAGGTATGATGTGAGCTGTAAATGTGTGCAGGTATGATGTGAGCTGTAAATGTGTGCAGGTATGATGTGAGCTGTAAATGCTCGAATAACTAATGATTGTTCGTTTGTTTATTATTATTATATCTATATTTATTACCTTGAGTCTGACATACAGAGTGCCAATACTACTAATTTTCATTTCGTTCGCATTCATAGGTACCTAAAACATACACACATACATAGATTACGAATAAAATGCGAATCCGAACGATGCTTTAAAATTACTAGATTTGGCCCTCTGGTCATTGACCGGATGCTGCGATGTTTTTTTTTTTAAACTTCTTCGAAAAAGGAATGCTGGAAAATGTTTTTATGGAAAATATTTACCACGTGTTTTTGTTAATCTCTGACTCCAGTCTTGCCATGAAGTAACGTGTTACCCAGTTAATGGGTTGTGGAGGTCTGGTAGGCAGCCGCTCTGCGTAAAATACTGGTATTCAGCTAAATCCGGTTTGACTGGAAGCCGACCCCAATATAGTTGGGAAAAGGCTAGGCAGATGATGATGATGATTCACTACGTGTTTTGTTCTAACAATTTTATCGTTAAAAAGATAAAGTAAATTGTTTATTTGTGGTAGGTGCCTAGAAAATTATCTTTAAGTTACCTACTAATACTTTACGATCCGAATATTCACTGATAGAAAGGTACACTAAAGTAAACCCTCGGGTCTAGTTATTTGTAGAAAAACATTCTACGAATTTTTAAACAATGTTCGCATTAGCATTTCTGTCGCAATCTGTCAAAAAAAGCCTTAATTTTCATAAATTTTTGACAGATTTTCATACATTTTTGACAGAAATTAATTGAATTTAGAATTGGCACTCTGAATCATACTAATTTTTCGTCTTTCACAATCGCAGCACTTCCAGAAAATGCATTTTGAACTTTCATAGTAGAGGTTTTCTTTGTGTACATTTTTATGCGAAGCGAATTAGTTATCGAATTGAAAATTAGAAGTCAAGAACGCATAAAATCCTACTTTAAACCTAAAGTTTTAGAAGTTTTCAGGCTAAAGTGAAGTTTTTGCAAAAACTAAACTTCAAATTCTTAATTATGTCAGAAAGGCTTTTTTAATTTAAAGATGAGCGCTTTCTGAGAAAGCGGTCAAGAGTCTTTAAAATATTTTTCTACAGATGTACCTAGCTAACCCACGACATTCAAGTTTAAAAATGGCTGTAATAAAAATCTGGCAACTGCCTTAACAATTAATCATGTTTCCTGATGGGTGACCTATCACATCCGAGCTCGATTGTTTTTTTTTTTATTTCCTGTAATGCTTTACAATTGCAGTGACCTTATATTTCATATTGAATTCGTATCTCCATAATTGAATCGTATGTTGCTGAGAATTTTCATTTTTTCATCGACTTCCGAAACTAAAATATTTGTAGGATTCACATTAAAAAAGTATTAATATAAAATCCTTTTGTTTAATAAAAACTTTTTGATAGGTAAAGCCAGTAACTCTATGACCCTTTTTGGACCACTACTTTAGGCAAAAAATATGATTTTTGGTATGTTGCACCATATGTGGAGCCCTATGGAAAAGACTATGAATAGTAAAAGAGAAATGGTATGTATTTTTTATTTTAATTTGCTTTAAAATAACACTTTTATATTTCAATCTTTCTTGTCAATTTTAACTAAGTAAGGCCGTATGTTTATCTGTCTACCCTGAGACAAACCCAATCCAATCTCCGATCCCCACTTCAAGCGTCAACCACCGAGTAATGAAGGTGAGGTTGTCTGTGCATAGAATTTCATTTTCTTCTTTTCGTGTCGCTGACTCATATTTTGTCTGCTTAGTAGGTACCTACACAGTGAGCTGGATGCGCCCGACGGGCACTACAGGTGAGGAAATACGATATACCACGATCACTCAACCTCTATCGCTCCGAAAATCGCCATATTTCTTCACCGGCTCTCACCTTTACCTATCTTTGGCACAATCTCCAGGAAAAAACACCATCTCTTTGAAAATTTAAAAATAAGATTTCTCTAAATGCCGCCAATTACAGCACTTCTTTGCGTCGTAAATCCCTTAGTGGGTGTAATCGGCACCTCGGACCTCTCATTACCTTTAATTTCTTAATCGTGGTTTTAATTGAAATGTTAAGCTACTTCGATAACGAGGCACACGTTAATGTCTGGGCCCGATTAAACTTAGTTTTATCTTTTTGACAACTGGTAGCTTAATGAGTATAATGACACATTGCACGTTTCGCAAGGAGCTTTAGTGTTGGCCACTTAGCGGGTCTGCTTATCGACGGGGATATTATTTCTTGTAATTATCCTGTGATCGTTAATGACTGGACTGGGTGAGCTTGCGAATCATAATTACCATGAGGGAATGTGTTATTTTTAATTTGTAAGTCTTGGGTTAATTTTGCAGTATTATGTGTCACCTTTCTGTAAATAGATCTGCACCTGTTGGCAAAAGTGTGCTGAAACTTAGAAGGAGCCTAAAATCTCGTTTTTCTTAGGGCCACGATGCAAATTTAATTAGATACTCTTCGGGGTACGATCGAACATTTGATCACATAGATAAGTAGCCCGCAATAAATTTTAAGAAAAAATGCAAAATATTCGTCTTTGACTGTCTAAAAAATGGCACAGAGCTTTTATAAAAGATCCCCATAATAGTTCAGTTCAGTTTGTATCTGGGTATATACATTTTTTTTTCTTTCCTTTTAAATGACCAGTTCGTGTCCATAAACTGTAAAAAAAAATCGTATTACTAATATCGTATTACTAATTAAATAGTGTTGATGTATGGTCATTAAAATAACTATCTTTGTTGCAGAGTGTACTGTTTTTTTAACATTTTCCTTTTTGTAAACAGGAGTCAAGGGTTTAAGCTGAAAACTAGCGCTTAGCAACCCACTAGGGAAACTAAGCATAATGCTGACGCTTTAACCTTTTGCTTCCGGTATTATATAGTTTTGTGTATGTACTAATACTACTAGCTGTAATCCTGGAGACAATAAACGTTATTCTATTCTATTCAATTTAATCAAGTTTACATGCCATTGCTTGCAGTGGATTGCTTATATGGTACAGGCTGGCAAGTTGTGATGATGATACAACAAAATGAACAGATATTATTTTCTAACTATACCTAAAGCGACGAATACAGTGACCATCACTTCATCTCTTAAATGTGTACCTACTTAATTTATATTTTAGCAAACAGCACAATGACAAGCAATTAATATCATTGTTATGCGTTAATTTCAGTTTTCGTTATTAGCGATCGATTAATCACCAGAGTCATACTTAATTAGCGCTGTTTGTCGTGCGCCGGCGCAGACGCAGACGTCTCAATACAGCGCGCTTGTTATTATCACAAGGTGACAAGCCATCAATCTGCTTATTGTCTGTTTAGACTCCAATGTGGGGAGGTAATTATAACGAGAATGTTGCTTTCAAGAATAAGGACTGTTTTTAAATAAAAATTGTTACCTACCTTTCTGAGATTTTTAATATCTTTTTAAGGTTCCTTAGGTAAGTAGGTAGTTCGAAATCAATGCGAAGAGTATTGAAATAAGTATGATGAGATTTATTATTTGTTTAGATCAAGAAGCATTGATGGTATTAAACTTTGCGTCCATAAATTAAAGGGTACGTTTTCAGCAGGCAATATCATGTAAAGACTTTCAGAAATTCAGACACTGTTTTTATCGACATATTTCAACCTTGAGCATAAAGCCCCTTCAGGTTGGTTTTAGTGAGGTACAAGTAACATTTTAGGGTAACAATATCTTTAGGGCTTCGAAAGCCCGTATGAAAAATTTGAGCGCTTATAGTCTCACTTGTCTGTCACAATCAATTTGTTTCAAACCTATTGGACCGATTTAGTTGAAATTATAATACAACTAGCACTTCGCCCGCGACTTCGTCCGCGCTGCAATTTTCATAAGGATCCCTAATATTTTTTCTAGACAAATTATGTTCGCGACGAAGCGTTTAGTAATGTATAACTGGCACAGATAAAGCCCATGTATATTTATAAGCTTATGTACCTACTCAGTAATTAGGAGCTTACGTAGTTTCATAGTTAAGTTTCATGGCTATGTAATTTATACATATATTTTGTCGTTTTCCCCGGACACATAAGATGTTCTGGGGGACTTATTTTCATTCAAGTAAATAGATAAGTAGGGCTACACATTTCCCCTACACATTCCTGGTAACCCCTTAAAGGTATGGTTTTGATGGTTCGTAAAACTCAAAGGTAATGAAGGTACACAGGTAATGAACATTACACACATACCTACACAGGACAGTTACTCAAAGGTAATGGGGTGGATAGCAAAAAACCACCATTTACAGACACCTTCATTTACTAGACATACAGAAAATCTAGGTGTATAGGCTTCAAATAGTAGGCACTAGAAGCCTGTCACTGAGCACTATCCAGATACACATCTTTATGGTCAGGCAAGGCATAAAGCCGCAAATTAGGAAAATATAAAAACACAGCTTTTTTTCCCCTTCCGGGTTCCTGACCTATAGTACTTCCACCCTTAGAGGGGCTTCAAAAGTTGTGTATCTGGATATAGGGATGATGCACCTACCCTAATACAGATAGTTTGATAGCCCATAGGGCACAGTTTTTCGGGAAATCAACCTTTAATAGTAGGCAAGTTCACACTTGTAGACAGTTTCGGACAGTCAAATGCAACAAGCCCACTAGTGGGCAGGGATGAAGGGTTGATTTTCACCCCGTTGGATGGGGAATTTCGGGGGATTTACAGAGAGGTGCATCAACCCCTATCCAGACTTAGAATAGACCTAGATATAGCCAGGAATGTATTAAAACCGTAGTTAAAATTAACAGTTAAAATAAACTAAAACAGTTAGTGGTTTTTGGGCCTCGTTACAGTAAAGTTACCTAGTACGTTAGTAAATAGACAAAAATAGCAATTTGTAGTCACCGGCAAAAGAAATATAGAATTTGTAACTAGAATCAAAGTACTCGCGAACTTTCCCTTAAACCATTAGCTGCAGTGTTGTCAAATTCCTGCATATTATTTAACCCTGGTAAGCATTCATCCCTCACCCCAATGTACCCCGAAGACAGCAAGTAAATGGCAAGATAGAAGAACGTTGCACGCGTGGTACGGGGAACCTCAGTACCCGGTACAAGACGTCAGCGCGGCTGGACGCAGTCGGGTGGTCACAGTTCACATCGGAGGATTAGAAGAAGGATAGACCTACCCCATCACACCCCCGTTCCAGTCGATCACGCCCGTCCGGTATAAATCATACACTAAAACCTTCCTCGAGAACCACTCTATCCATTGGTGAAAACAGCATGAAAATCGGTGCAGCAGTTTTTGAGTTTATTGCGAACAGACAGACAGACGCGGCGAATGACTTTGTTTTATAATATGTAGTGATTACAGCCTGCAATGTCCATGTGAATCCAGTACTCGTAACACATATTTATAACATCTTGACAAAAAGTAACGTCGGCTTAATTGAATTTCACCTGGAATTGAAGAATCCAAGTGTACTGCATAGTACTAAATTGTATAAACAGATGGATTACCTACTGCTCCTACTCGAAAGAGGAGAATTGCAATAGCGATAGTAACGCGACTCATTTATTCTAGATGGAATCTTAGTATTTTTAAAATTAGGTGTCTTTTTTTTGGATTTCACACGTTCTTGATACTCATATTTAGTTAAATACAGCAGGTGTCACCCAGTAGCAGGCACTTTACTCTGTATGAATGATTTCAGGAGCACTGCTCTCAAAACGGCGATGGACCACATCGAGAGGATACCAACATATTTTCGAACCAACATTTTGAGACATGTGACATTCACCAACACGCACTGGACCTGGGAGGAGGATTACGGCCTACTCCCTCACACAGAGAAGGAACATGTGTCCCAGCAATGTGACTATTGTAGGCAGACCATGCTACGTGTTAGTTTAACAGTTGATGATCTTCTAGCGACGAGCTTTTTTAAGGCGCTTGTTTAACCAACAAAGCAGATTTGTCTTAAAAACATACTGTCATATTGATACTATCGCGAAATGATAATGATTCACACCACTTTATGCCATGTATATTGAAACATGGCGTAAAATATATCATATGGCATAAATAGAATTATGTAAACGATATGAATATCGCTAACAGAATTCTATTAATGTACCTATCTACCCAGCCAAGTTTCTTGGTCTCGTCACTAAGTGAATACCTAAGAATTTAATTGAAGTAATTAAATTTAGGCTTCTTTTTTTAATAAATTAATTCTTACTAATATTATAAATGCGAAAGTAACCCTGTCTGTCTGTCGCGCTTTCTCGCCAAAACTACTGAACTGATTTAAATGAAATTTGGAACACCGATAGTCTAGAGCCTGAGAAAGGACATTGGTTACTTTTTATCCCAGGAGTATGTTCCCTAGGGACGACGCGGGCGAAGTCGCTGGCAGAAGCTAGTTTAACATACATGCAAACGTAAAATAATTACCTAAGATAAAAAAAAAATCCCTAACAACAGAAAGTCCTCACTGATTTATCGATACAATCAACGCATAACAGGCAATACCTTGTCCTGACGAAACTTAATGTGAGCTTAAAGGCCTGCCCACGCGCCGAAAGATTAAAACATCCTAGCATTACCGGCCAGTGATAAATTCAGCTCCTTTTATTGATCGCCATGTTGGATGCAGCCGACGTTTGAAATAAGAGTCGTTTCCATCGATTTACGGTCGGCATACCTACCTTACGATTTGCGAAGTGTTCTTTTTATTTCGAAGTATAAGATACAGAAATAGGTTAAGTGTGCGGGTGATATACGTGTCTTGTACTCTCCTTGTAATTGGACACAACATAAAATCTTTTAAGAAGACTTACGCGATGAGTTTTCTTTTTATTTTTGCTTGGGTTTCTTGTTATGGTGGCAAATGTTTGTTAGTGATGGGCAAATAATACGAGTTCGGGAAGCAATGAGGCAAGTCACCAATATTATGTAGATTATAGGTATATATGGGAAATCTAAAGGTGTATCTATTTATATAGATACATTTTGTGGGAAAAAATTAATCCTTTTTGATTTGATTATATAATGTTCTTTTGGCCATTCATCCTAAGGCACTGGTATTGTCAGAAAAACAGCCAATATCGTAATAGTTAAGGTCCGTTGCCTCTGTGATCTTTCGGGTATTTAAACAAAAAGGAAGTAGGTAGTTACTGAAACGTGTGAAACGATACAGAAAATTAAGTTGTATTAACATAACGGAAAACAACTTTACGGACACACTGATCCGTAAGCAAATGTTATTTGTTTCCCAAACAATAGGATTTGGTTATAAAACGTAATAGCGTTCGGTCTCGGTCGGGCGACTTCGGCGGTGTTCGGCCGGTCCAGACTCGCGGCTATTCTATTGTTCTACCGCTAATTGAATCGATGCCACTGATAGATTATGTGGCGTTTGGGGTCGCCGCCACCGACTGGTTAACTCTGATTCTACGTTTTATTAAACTTTCAGTAAAAATAACAATAGTGAGCTTTTCTTCATAATGAAAAGTTATCTTTTTGTAAAAAGCAAAAATATTGCTATTTAAAACTATTTGTCTACCTTCACTTATTTATAGCCTGAGCCCATCGAATGTTTTTTCTATATTAAAGAAACTGAAGTCGACTAAGTTCAGTTTTAGATTTCCTAGAGATAACTTGATGGTCGAGAAAGGCTGACGCTACACAGACTGAAGATCTCAAGGCTTAAAAATCTGATGTCACATTAAAAAGTCTTTTGTTGTCTTCAAGTTCTACCTACTTGGATAGTTTACAACAAGTCACGTACGCAGAAGTAAAATAAACACAGTTAATTATGACCGACAAAACAATGCAATTTACCTCCTACTCATGTTATATAGATACCGCCCATTATGTAAAACCACTCGAAACATTAAATAAAATATCTTCCTCAATTGACTATTGCGTAAACCGGCTTAATGCCTGTTTACGCAAAAAAGTTGGTAAACTAATGTTTAACCTTCGTTTCATGGTGTAACCGAGCGTTCCCGTAACGAATCGTTAGTGCTACCGGACAATGGACAAATCGAATCTGTCACGGCGTGCGCGCATCGTGGCGTACCGACCACCTCTATTACACGCGGTCAAACCACTCTGACCTTTGGGAGACTTTTTGTTTTGGGGGCGAAAAAAAAAGAAAATGTTTTTCTTTTTTTTTTGGCCAACGTTCTGAATGGCCAAATCTGGTGTCGCCTCTTTATTGAACTTTATTGACATGAATGAGAGGAGTTTGTGTTTTATCAAGATACAAATAATGGGTCCCCAAAGTTAAGTAAAAATCCTCGGAATAGGCGATATTGTTGGTATTTCACTTTCATTGAAAAAATTAGCTGTAGGTAATTTATAACGAAATCAAAACGATTACTTACCGTTTTATGATATTCCTCCCATTCGGAGTAAGTTTAAATTTAATTGCTAAATCGACATATGAGGCGTGTAGTTGCAAAAACCCCTAAAATGATTCTCGGAAAAAAATGAGGAACAGTTTTTTACTTTATTACTCTTAATAATGCACAGTACAGATTGCACTTGGTAACATTTTTACGAAAGGAAGTACGATAACACCAAAGAAAAAAATAGAACTGTCAATATAGTCATAGAAAAAAAAAGATTAAATAAAATTGTTACATTAAAGTGGATTTTGAAACTCATCATTCATTATAGTGGGATTTGATGTTGACTTGTTACGTTTTAGGGGACTTTGCAAGCAACATAAAATTAAACTTGGATGGGTTTATGCATAGTTTGTTGTTAACAACAAACAATCAATCACAATCAATTTTTAGGATTAATGGTGGTTAGTATATTATGTATAATAAAACAAGTATAAAACTCGATTCACTAAACAAATAACTAATAAAATCTTAAAAAAAACTTTATACGTATCATTTATCTTTTCCCTATGAAGTTCAATAAATAATACTTTAAAAGTTTTTTATATTTAGTGCTACTATCGCAGGCTTGTATAACCCCATCCTAAACTAACAGAACCTGCATTTCTAGTAAACATTCAACATACCTGTTTTCACATTCTACCTCTCGTTTCCACTTAGATTTTATAACAGGACGTTTCCTGGATTTGTCAAGTTCAGATTTTTTAACATATTGCATTAATTCCTCCATTATTTAACACTAAAAACACAATAATATCACACGTAATTCTCCACAACAACAACAGAAACCGCTATATTGCGAATGAATGAATGAAGCGCTCTGATTGGTGTATTTGGTTTTAGGGCCGTTTGAAAGTGAAACATTTTGTTATAGCGGTTTTTGCTACTAAACACGAATTTGTCTTTGTAAATTTGTACGCTTATAGTGGGATTTGCTAAGAGTTATTTTTCTTATTTCAAAGAGAATTTGAAATACTGGCCGTTGATGTAAATAAGTTAATTTATGAAAAAAACTGTTTTAGGGGGTTTTGCAACTATACGCCTCATATCTTATCTACCTCTTTATTTTCTACCCAAATGACATCAAACGCCATTAGCAGTTTGTGTTTACTTTAATTATTTTTTTTTTACTTGGAAGGAAACTAATCTACAAAAAACTATCCGTATAATAGGCGACGAAAGCGAACAAATTACATCTAAAGTAATAGAATCCAGAAAATAATACAACAGTTCTCGTATCTTCACATTAAACAAGATTGAAGAATAAAATTATCAAGAGAAATGTACTGGATCGCGATGTGGCGTCGTTGACGAGAATTAAACAGGGCTAAATAAGGGACGATTAACTGGCGTGCACCTTGTGAGTTGTAAGTTACTGTCTCGTCTAATTGATAGTGAAAGAAATTAGCATAAACAGGGCCACATATTCGGAGTTCCATTGCTCAATAATCCTTTTGTGAGAAAAGCAAATGTTCATTCTGTATTTCTGTTCGCTTTGTGTAGCCGCGGGTTCATTAAGCTTAATAACATAATTTCGAAAAGTAATTACTTCCATAATGAACAGTTTGTTCGGCTGTACAAGTCAATTGACATAGCTCTTAATTTGCGTGAAGGCGCGACGCATTGATTAAGCAATCTATTCTATAATTCGTAATTACATTTTGTTGTATAGTCGGCGTAATATACGATTAAATTGCATTGTACGAGGTGTTCGTTTTGTGGCTCATTTGTGTGGAAACAATGAGGTGTAATAAGACTTCGGAGATTGGTTCATTTTTATTAAAATTGCCTCTGAATTGCGTATCTTTAGTAAGTACATCTAGGTGTGCCCTCTAGTACCTAGGAGTATCTGTAGTATTTAGAAATGGTGGTCTTTAAATGCCATTGCATAGGTACTTGTCCATTACAACAGTCATAGAATACATAATTGACAAAACTTACAACAAAAGGTCTACTATTAGTGTAATGTGTCAACGCACCCACAGCACGGGTGTTGCAAATACAAAGTAGAAGTGAAACATGCCAGCAAAGCTTCACAGTATAATGTATCATTACTTATTACAACTAGAAGGCTCACTAAGAAAGGAGCTTAATACAGCTGTAAAGATTTTTCATTGTTATTGATAGGTTTTCATCCGATCGAAAGCGATGATGTGGTCGGCGATGGAGCGCGCTTTCCTAGAAGTATTCACTCTTAACTGAAATCCCACTTTTTAAAGTATTCCCAAAAACGTTTATGGGTAGGGGTGTAATGTCTACCTTGTAGTACTGGTACGCCATCGTATTAAATTTCATGTTTGGTTACACGCGTAACGTGTGATGAAGTGCATCATCTCCACATTACGTTTACACGTGTAATGTGGAAATCATGCACTTCATCATAATTTCAGCCGAAAGGACCTGTGCTTTTCGCTATACATTTACATCTTACATTTCGCTAAAAATAGGCTGAAATACTAGGACGGTTTTCTTATTACAATATTCAAATTGTAGGAAATCTAATTAGGATCACAATTTAGGAATTAGTACGTTCGGGACCTTCCAATCGCACTGAATCGGAATTTAACTGTTATAGCTTCAATTACACTTTTACATTTTGTTATTAGATTTCCTACAAATTGAACAGTGAACCTGACCAACTGGACCTTGAGGGTCGAGAAGCTGGAGCCGCGTCACAACACCAACTTCAAGGCGTTTGTGGTGCGGGTTCGGACACAAAATATTGACAGATTCCTAAAGGAAGAGTTTTGGCCGAAGGGTGTAGTCTATCGACGTTTTCGTCGTAGGCTACGCGACACCGCGCAACGTAACACGACGCCGTCACTTCGTGTGTCTTGGTTTATATTTTTGATATGTACATATTAGTTTATTTTTATTTTAATGTTTTATTGAGTATTGTATTTGTATGGGCCACCTTTGCCTGAAATAAAGGAATAATAATAATAAGCGCTGCATCAATTTTAGCTGCATTTTGACCTAGGTACTAGAATCGCTTGTTTTTGCGACTTTGAGTCAGTTTGTGGAACAAAAAATATCGCATAATTAATGTGACAAACTGTCAAAAGCGAGTTAGCTTACTGTCTTCAATACACCTATTTTCAACAGTCAATCAGCCAATCACTTGACTTGCTTCAATAATTTGCTTCCAGAAAACGCGTGTGAACCTTCTACAGTTACTTAAGTAACGTTTTTACCATCTAAAATAACATGTCATCAGTTAAAATGTCGTAAGTCGTCACTGCAAGCCGGTAAGGTACCACTACCTGCGTCGATTACTACTCGTAAAATCGGGTAATAAAGCAATTGAAACACATGCGAGTTGCAAAACTTTCTGATGGCTGTTACCGCCATGAATATTGCCATACATTAGGGATGGTAAAATTCTGTTTTATGACGATTTGAAAATATTAATATGGCGGAGATACACCACATGTAGGCAGTAAAATCTGCCTAAATAAATGTTGCATTGGCTGAAACATTTTCAGGAAGTGAGTTGGCATTTGTTTGGAAATAAAGACTTTGAATTTGTTTTTCCTTGAAAAACTGAATTTTCCATAGGTAAGCAGGTACCTACTATTAACGGAAAACAAATAGAAACAAATAAATTCAGATGCGTCCGTTCTTTCCTTCATGCTTTTAAACATTAAAGTTTAACATCAAATGGAACATCAGCCGTTTTCAAAAGTTAAATCCCTTAAAATTCTTTATGACAAGACACATCCCTGACTCATTGACGAGAGTGCGCCGGAGTGATCGATTTATTGTGAATTAAACAACTTTCGCAGTTAAAACTTTATGAATACAGTTCTTTTAACTTTAAAAGGGGCAGATTAATTTAAGAGTATTTTTAATGCACGCGTCACAGTGGGTTTATAAAGTTTTCAGCTTCAAATTACTTAATTGATGTTACGTGTCTTCATTAAGCTGTGTAATAGTTAAAAAAAACCAACTTCCAAAAACAAAACACTACAAAGTAAAAAAAAAAATTAATTTCGGAAGTCGGTGTTTTTGGTTTTTTCATTTTTGAACACCGACTTCCGAAATTAAAGTTATTTTTAACTTTGTAGTGTTTTGTTTTTGGAAGTCGGTTTTATTTTTTGTTAAAAAGTTTTTTTACCACCACATGCGATTTCAGAAATCCCGATCCATTTGCTATCATTTATTGAAGAGTTCCGTTGCCTACCTCCGAAGTTCATCATTAGATCTTCACCAAATTTACATGAGACCAGTCCGAGAAATTACTCTTCCAAACAAAAAAAGAATCATCCAAATCGGTTAACAATTGGCGAAAATATCGCAAAATAAACATTTTTCATAGGATACCATCATCAGATCCTGACTTATACCTACATCAGCTCAGCAACATGAGATGATGATTACCAGGCACAAATATCTGAATCGCGTAAGAAATGTCATGAAAAACATTGTGTGTGCCTATAAAATTGGAGGGTTTCCCTCGATTTTCATGGGATCCCATCATCAGATTCTAACTTGGTGACAATGGAACCACCTCAGGAGCATAGGCATTCGAACTAATTTTTGAAATCGGTCCAGAATTGGCGGAGAAATCGGTGAACATACATAAAAAAAAAGATACATACAACCGAACATAGAACCTCCTCCTTTTTGAAGAAGTCGGTTAAAAAACATATATTTTACGAAAAGTGGCACCCATCGCTTTTAGGCTCACAGCGCGTTTCGAAACGAAGTTTACATTTTCATGCGTTAAAGTGCGGGGATTAGTCTAGAATAGTGCGGCACCACAATCTTAATATTATAACTTGAAGAGTTTGTTTGTTTGGTTGAACGCACATATCTCAGGAAGTACTGGTTCGAATTGAATAAATCTTTTAGTGTTGGTTAGCCTATTTATCGAGGAAGGCATTTAAGAACATCAGAGCATTCATAAAAAAATGTGACGCAGACGAAGTTGCGCGGGTCAGATGGTTAAACTAAAGTTTACACTGTATACATATATACGTACAGTGTAAACTTTAGTTTAAGTACGTGGACAGTCCAGTTGTCCCCAAGATTTACGAGTCAATGTGTTACTGGTCCTGAAGAAACAACGCACAGTAGCGTCAACAAACCACCCGCGCGCCTCTCTCCTCTACGGAGGGGACCGACCTTAGTAATTAGGTTAACTTAGGTAAAACGAAAATTTTATCAGCCTAGGGTAAATTAGGAACAGTCACAACCGACCTTAGTAATTAGGTTAACTTAGGTAAAACGAAAATTTTATCAGCCTGCACGCCACTGTAGCTAGATTGGTTTTCACTGCCGTTTGGTGCTGTCTGTCAGGATCTTTTCGATAGTAACGCTTACCATCAGATGAGATAGTGGTCAAACGCGTGCCTATCAATAGTAAAAAAAAAGTAACGACTTCTACTAAAGCTAAGTTTATACTACGACACTATTACATTATTTATATTGAAACTTTACAGTAGGTACGAGATCTGTCTAGTTGTCCCTGAGATTTACGAGTCAGTGTGTCACTAGTCCCGAGGAGACAACGGGCAGTAGCGTCAACAAACCACTCGGAGACACGGAGCTGGTAACAGTGGTATCTAAGTACATAGTTTATTGCACGCCACTGTAAGCTAGCCGATTGGTTGTGTTTGTGTCTGTCCGTAGCTTTTCGATGTTAACGACTTCTTTCTAAAGCTAAGTTTAAACTATGACACTATTGTAAGCTTTATTGTAGGTACGTGAATTTTCTAGTTGTACTTGTTCCCGAGAGTCAGAGTGTCACTTGTCCCACGGAGACAACGGACAGTAGCGTCAACAAACCACTCGGAACTGAAAACTAGTTTACTGCACGCCACTGTAGCTAGATTTATTTACGTAGTCACTGCCCTTTGGTTCTATATGTCGGGAGCTGTTCGATGTTAATGGTGACGTCTAAGTTACCTTTGGCTTTTTATTTCGAGTGCTCGAGGGAGTGTTTTAATGGAGTTTCAAACATTAGAACCTACTAATAGAACTGTTTGGTTAGTATTAATTATCTAAACACAGCTTCTTAATCAGAAAAGTAGAAAAACTAGTACCTACAAAATATACGCACTAGCAATTTCAAGCTTATTTAACTTTCGGAAAAAGGCAAGCTGACTGACTGGGACCACTGGGACTCCCATGTGGGATGCCGTAGGAATATTAATAATCGAAAAATAATATCATGTTTTGACGCGTCCAATAAATTGAAACAAACTATAGTTAAAAACACATACATAATCCTATTCTTAGCAGTTCCAGCTTGAAGGTATGTGCGAAGTAATTTATATAAAAGTATTGCGAAAAAATATAAACTGATTTATGTTTAACTTCCAATGGCGTAGATATTAAGTTCTGTTGATAAAAATCGACACCTGAAACGCAGTATTCAATTAGCAAGATAGAAATCAAAGATGAAATTTGCGTGAATTAGAGTGGGGCTCAATCGAGAATCGCGATCTTATCGAGTGAAGCGAATGTCGTGGAGGGATAATCGTCCTGCAGCTGTAACCGATACAACACTAGCATCCATTTCGACGGATTTTTTAGCATTTACTGACAAATTATACCCTGATAATTATCAACTCTGATAATTATGCTTGTAATCATACTCGAGAATTCGCATAATACTCATTTCGCTAATCGTACTAATTATTAAAACTATCGTTTTGCGTTTAACGAGTTTAATCGTTCAGACGTAAGTATAAAATTTCGGTCGTTTCTGAATAAGGAATTGAAATTATAACGGATCAAATAATTACGCTATAATTAACTGAAGCGACCTTATTTGGGGATATAAAACATTCTGCCGAAACGGGTGTACTCTGATTTTTGACTCAAAGTCGACGTGGAACTAATTAGAGCTCTTCTGAGGGAGATTTTGATAAATTAGTCAACTCAACGTAGATATGCAAAGTTGTTGGCAACTACTGTTTCCAAAGCTTTTATTATAAGTGGAACACATCCCTTTTTCTGCACAGTGTTGGAAGCCTTCCAGCTAATACATTAGAGCGCTGTTCATAAACCCAAGTTAACTATCTGCTAATTAAACGCACGATTACGTAGCACGCGCACCGCTCGTGTAACCAGCGATCATTAATTTTTACATGCTTGTATCGTTAAGCCTCCCATAATAATCCCCTACGAGATTTATCGATACAGAGATTAATTATAAATTATCGTTAATTTAAAAATGTTAGACGAAAATAACTTCTTTTTATCTGATTTTAAGTAACTCAGCTCTTGCTTCTTTTGCTTTGCTAAATAAAGTACCTTTAAGAGCTCCCTTTGTTAAAGGTTTTACTAAATGGGAAATTGAAGAGGACGATTAACCCTTTTAAGGCAAGTATTCTTGCAGTTATATTGTCAAAACTACTTATATTGTCAAGTCAGAAACAGCTCTACGTAAAGCAAGTAAAAAGTGGAATAAACGGCGATATTGTTTGGAAAGAATTTATTTATTGCCGCAAATGGTGGACAAGTAATGGCGATAGGTTGGTCTAGTAATCCTGTTTGAAATTGCACCTGTAGATAATATATGGAATGATAGAGATACTTATCACATCTCTAGTATAATATTCTATCAGTCTGTCTGTTTAGAAATCCATATCTTAGCTGTTATGCTCAATTTTCTAGGACATTATAGTGGGACTCCCAACGATGCCAATTTTGATAAACTATATCTACCGATATCCAGGAATTATTTGCTGATTATTACAGCAACTGTTGATGCAGCAACTGTTGCAGCAACTGTTGATGCTTCAACAGTTTAGAGTATTAGACCCTTTATTACGCGCTACACAGGGCCTTTAGTGGTCTTACAAAGGAAGACTACTTATTTACCCCATGCAGCTGTATGAGTGTAAGAGGACCTTGGCTGAATGGCTATTCACACTTAAGTACGAAGGCGTAGAGGACATTTTGGTTACTCTAGGTTGAACTTCATACATACACACACTCACCCACACACACACATCCTCACACACACACACATAAACAAAAAAGTGTGTGTGTCAGTGAGTAAGTGAATGAGGATGTCCTCATTCACTCACTCACTGACACACACACTCACTCACTCACACACACACACACATAAACTCGCCCATAAACACACACTTACACGCACCACATTAGTCTCACACTTCCAATATAACTATTCACTTTTCTTTTCTTTATTGGTTTTTATATAAAATATGTAACTTTTAACGATTTGTTGTAGAGCGAGGCTTTTCCCAACAGAAGCCCCGGCAACTTAATTGTAAAGATTTTAAGTTAATAAACACATTTTTTTTTTCAAGCCCACTAAATGTACCCGATTTAAACTACCTCTAGACGCAATTGTTTTAAAAAAATAATTCATTAAGATATTAGGTACAATAAAAATGAATTATGCATTAGAATGATAAAGCACCCTGTTCATAATGTTGCATTCCGCCCTGGCTTTGGAACACAATAGGTTCGGACTGCGATCGCTTCTGTATGTTTCAACCCTAGCATAGATTCAAGAATATAATTTTCAGGGTTCCGTACCTCAAAAGGACAAAACGGAACCCTTAATCTCGAGAACGCGTGGATGTATCGAGTTGAAATTAAAACCATATAGGTACTAAAATCTGTGAAAAATTCAAACTTCTAAATGTAAAAAAAATACGGCCGTTTATGCCGCAAAAAAACGTATATTTCAATACTTTCAAGGGAATCAAAATTCATAGGGTATTTCCCGTTGACCTAGAACTATGAGGCAACTATGAAATTTGGCAAGTAATATCTTCTTATACAGCAAGTATAGGGAAAAGTGTGAAAACTACACATTTGTTACTAAATCATCAAAAAATCTTTATTTAAAAGTAGTCTTTATTTTAAAGAAATTTTGTACCTACAAATTTGTACGGATTACGGAATCCTCGGTGGGCGAGTCCGAATCGCACTTGACCGGTATTTTTTTAATGAATGTGGGCTGCCGTTGTATGACGACTAAAATGATTCTGTAAACATGTTGAAATGAAGGCTTGGGTGAAGTGAACACAAAGTGAACTGTCAATCTATGAAAGTTAAGACGGAATTAAAGTTCACTTCGCACTTACTCCATTTGATTTTTCACGGAGAGAGATTTACAGAATCACTCTGAACATTTCCACTTGACTTTACCTAAAATATTACTAATTTCCATCGCATTATTTGTTTTTTATGCAAATTTAACGACCTAAAGCAGATGATACAGTAGTAGACTCCTTTCCGAATTTCGGTCATGGCAGCCAATCAAGTGTTCTGTCCCCTCACTCTCATAGTCCGACGGGACGATGGGACGGCAAACCGACGCAACTGGAGAGTACGTAGGTATATTTTCGGGGATGGGAAATTATCAAATGATTCTTTCCGCTCTGAGTGGAGCAGAAGGGAGTGTCAGACTCTTACTGACCAAAACTCATCCGTGTTCCTCCTAGAGCCCTTTGCGTTCCAGGGCCGCGGGAACTCTTTCGAACAAATTCCGCGATTCTGGCAGGAACTAGCCCTAGCAGGAGTATGTAAGTATATACTTTGCTAGGGCCAGTTCAGTTGGTAATCATTTTATGATAAGTATCTATATAGATACTTATCATAAAATGATTACCTACAAACCAAATACCTATAAACCAGAAATATGAAAAGCAATAAAACCGAGCAAGGTCCCGATCGATTAGACACGCTCAGGGGCAAAGGTGTGAATCGACATTTAATAAAATAATTTATATGACGCTGATGCGTTTTTAATGACCGCCAGACGAACGGACGCGTTTTTGTTATTCATATAACGACTAAACAGTTAGTGTAAATGGAAGAAACGAGCAGTTAATGCTCATTGAAATACCATGATTCAAGGTAAAGCCTTGATATGTGTAAATTATCGTGGAAACGTATTAGGGTTAGATATTACGTCGCTACGAATTATCTTAATGCTTGGTTACCTACTTCTGATTGCACGTCGTGATTTATTCGAAACTCAGACTCATTCAAAACGCATGGACAACATAAAGTAAGAGAAAATATACAGGACACAGGTTTATTTCTTATGATCAGTAAAACTCAGCAAAATAGGAAAAAAGTCACGTGTTACTATCATTTTGCTGAGTTATGCGAACAAATATTTTTAATTTGATTTTTTGATAGTGTATTTTTGCATAAATCGTGTCTTTCAATGACAGTCTTTAAAAAATTTGGCTGCTTTTTGATAATTAACCCCGGTTTTCATCGTGCTCCAGAATAGTTCAAGAAGACGTTCAATCAGACGGATTGATTAAATTTACGTTCCAAAGCGTAGATCTCTATGGAGAAGCACGTGAGGCAACTGCATGAGGCGGACACCATTTTAATTCAGATCGAAACAAAATAGTAGCTACGATCGCGCGTAGCAGCCGCGTAGCACCCACGTTGCTCAGCCATCAGTCGTAATTACTTTGAAAATATATCATATTCGAAAGATATACACACTTTAGCTTGATATTTAAACGATGCCTCTTGGTGCTCGGTTGGCATGAGCGACGTTACGTTGGTTTTGTTGCACACCGCACCCGATGCACGCACCCCGATAGCGCGGCGTCGTATCGAGAGACAATCAATTAACTCGCCTCCGCAATTCGATTATTGATTTTGTAATTAAATCGCGTCGGTGGGCGTGTCTCTTACCAACTCGCTCGCATGAATTATCTTTATGGCAGATTTTTAGTGATGTTTGTTGACTTTTTCAATTAAGCCATTACGAAAACCTTAAAGGTTATCTCGCAAGCCATCTTTTAAAATATTGTTCGTAACATTAATCTCCCGGTGCGCTGACGATGAAGCATACCATTATATCGTACGAGATATCTCGCAGTATTATACATTGCTTGACAGTGGAGCTGAATGGAAATAATTATGGCGTTACGGTGACCAACAAAAAGGGACCGCGCTAACGTAATTATTTACCGAGAGATTGCTTTATAGCCGCGTATGCAAACATTTTAACTCCAGCACCGACTACAATCGCGCCACGAGAAACTTATGAGCACAAAAACTCCGATACTTAATCATGTCTTTCTTAATCGATTTTTGAAAATGCCCACTCGATTCTTATTTTTCACCTCTCAAAACCGGACGTATTAAATAATCTCGAAGCTCAATGAGACTAAATTGCACACAGTTTAATCTTGTATTATAGGTATTACGGACGAGCTTTAAAAAGCAATTATCGATTAATTAAGAATCGGTTTAATAGTCAGTTCAAGTGTTTCTACGGCGAGCTTTAAGATAAAACTACAATTACCCGCACATAAATTTACTTCTCAGAATGCTATCGGTTAAAAACTCTGTGTTCAGCAATACACTGAAAACGAATGGAGGTATGCATACGTGCGACAAACGAGAAGCCGAAAAAAGCCGGAGTATCACAATAGATGAGAGAAGACAGAAATAATTGGGAGCTCCTGTCTATGGGAGGAGGCAGGCAGCGCAGTGGCTCATCAGTATGCGCGGAGCGGAGCGGCCACATGCCACCGCCGCCGAACAATTCATCCGCGCCGCACAATCCAAAACAAATTGCCTTAACCAGAGGCTACTCTTTTTGAAAATGGAACGCGGCGATCCTTTTTCGGTAAAAAACCGACGTGTCGCGCGTTTTTTAAGTCGGCTATATGAGTAATTGAGGACAAGTCCCGGCCGACGTGACGTGCCGCCGCCGGGTCCCGGCACCACCAGTGACGCGCGACGCTGTGAGATACGCTGATACTCCGCTCTTTATACCCATTTAAAAGTCAATCATTGTCGCGAAAATAGCTCGTTTGAAAAGTTGCATTTGCATACCCATTTATAGGATAACCACGACTTCAGCCACTTAACTTGTCGTTATATGGGAATCCTTAGTCCGGAACAAACGACGATTGTCCAGTCCACTGGTAAGTGAATAAGTAAACGAAAACGACTCCTATACAATACGGTAGTTGTCAGGTACAGAAAGCTATCATCTGAAACAGAATGTAAAGAGCGACGCGACGCGTGCATAGCTCGGGGAGCACGTACGGGGCTTAATTACTTACAGAATTGGAGGTTTAAAAGCGCAAATTGAATTACCATTCATTTGAAATAAATGCTATGTGCGCAGAGCGTGGCGCGACCGGGGGCTGCGGCGCGCCGGCGCACGCTCCACTGTGCCATCAATTAAATTTTAATTTTCGATCGCCAACGAATGAGTCGGCAGTGCCGTAATTGGTCCGCCCGTCCCGATGATTACTTTATTGGTCACACGCATACCCAGCTATCACGTGAAGCATTTTGTTGCCAATTTATTTCTATTCGCCCTGTCCTTTATTGCATTTGGATTTAAAAAGAAAAATAACAAAGTCGGCGTTGAGTTGAGTCTGCCTGTGGCCGACGACGTAGGCGTAGCGGTTCCGAGACAAGAGCCGAATTTAAATAACTTGTTTCGGCTTCCAACCGCCTTTGACATAACCCTTGAATTAGAAGGGATGTAGTATTTCTTTCCTCCTTCAATAGTTTGTATAGTTTATCTCTTTCTTAAGCGGCTTCATCACTTTAGACGCGGCGGAGGCGGCATCCTTGCAATAAGCTCCCAAAACGTCGGGGGCGCAGGTAGCTGGTTTTTGCAGGTCCCTCTCGCCTAATCTGAGGCGTTTTTTTTTTGTTTATACTGTGACCGCGTGCCACGTGACTTGAGAAACTCTGACAAATAGAGAATAAAAAAAGAGGAAATTTGTGAGTTTGTTCAACATGCAGAGCAAACGAGAGACGAGGCGCTAGAATATGATCACATTTAGGAAATGCCGCGAGGTACACCGCACACGAAGTCACGAAGCGTAGTGGTAAAGTCGTGTCACAATATTGTTTATTGTAGGTATCAACATAATATTATGTATGATATTATATTGTACCTAGCTCTGCCTTGAGGGAAATACGGAAATACCCCAAGGGAACATTCGTCCGAGACAAAAAGCATGCTATGTTCTAATCTAAGTGTAGAAGTGAAGAGGTAACAAACAAACCAACAGGCACATAGATTTAATATTATTATGGATTAGAATGGATGTAACTGAAAGAGTAATTCAGAACGAGGCAGGATCTCTGTATACAATTTACTGTAAAAGCCACGACATCTATATGGATCTAACTATAGTATACTCAACAAGATGAATAAGCTTACTTTGTCTTCATCACATAGGATAAAATATGCAATGAATGGCTTCTTCCCGGCACTCGGAATACCTTTCTAGGTAATATTTTGTGTCCTAAGCCACAGGATCTTGAGAGAGCTGTCACATTCCTTACACTAGCACTAGCTTATAGACAATTTTTTAAATGTTTGACCATATGTATTGATCCTTGCATATTTTTATTAATAAATTTTTGTTGCAGTATAAACTTTTCGACTCTTGGGGGAAGGCTTTGCCCAGCAGTGGACGACTTTAGCCTGAATTTATTATCAACTTTTTATTTTGTTTCAAACTTTTCTATGGGTATTATTGAAATTATTTTTATGACTTTGGCTATCTCGGGACCGTGGGGAAGTGTTTTGGTGCCTAGGCGTACGAGGAGCCGAACTAAAATCACAGAAGCCCCGATAGACATTTCAAATGGAATGGAGCCCTAAATTGTTATTGCTATCATGCTTGCTTGAAGTAGAATTAAGCACTATTAAAAAAAATGAGCAAAAATATTTGCATTATTGTGCAATAAATGAAGTTCAATTTTATTAATATGAAAAATAGTTGCAAAATCACACAATAAACCATCTAAAGCATACCATAATGTATTTAGTAACACAAGTCTGATAATCAAGAAATAGAGATGGGCCAGCATTTTATTAGCAGGTGAAAACGAATTTATTGTGAGTGCAACTGATAACTCAGTATAAGGAATTAGTCTGGGGCACGACACGCATCGTGTCGGATCGTGGGGAATTAAAGCCTGGGCCACACTAGAGGCTGCGCGTTGCGGGAGTTCCTTCAATAAAATTCGCTTGCTATAAGTGGCGTTCGTGGCTATAATAACAGCCGCACAACGCAGGGCTCGGTCTGTGGATGAGCAAACATCTTAACATACCGAGACTCCCCCGTGCTTCGGAAAGTACGATAAGCCTTTGGTTCCATTCCAGCAAGCATTTGCAGATTTTGGCAGTCATGGCGAATAGTCAGAAGCCAGAAAATGTGACACGAGTTTAAGTAGCCTTTGTTTCAAGTGCAACAATGGCAGTCTGTAGCTTAAACTCTCCTGTCGACACTCTCGTGACGTAACCTACCTATTACATGTTACCACGCCCTGCTCCTAACATGCATTACAAATTCAGGTATACCTACGTATGATTGGATACCAGTTTCTCTTGGCCGGGAAAGACTCAGCACTTAGAATTTTAAGATACCTAGAAATAGAGAGAACGATTAGGTAGATAGGATAGATATGGGTTGGTAGCGGTTAAGCGGGCAAAACAAGTTTTAGCAGTTAAGCAAATCTTGACGAAAACTTTTCTGCATTCCTCAAAATCGTCGACGCACTTTGAGTTACGCATCGACTTATAAACTCATATCAGGAGAAAACAATGCCTTCGTAAAAAACGTCATTGCTCATTAGCATTAGGTGTGGTCCAGCCTTAACCATTCGTTTCGTACAATGCAGATGAAGACGCGGAGAACGTGCGCGGACTCCTGACCACTCGTTCGTGCCAACATTATTGTTCTTTACATCTCACGAGTACATAGGTATACATACCCACGACACGATGCGATCGGCGATATATGCACTGATACTTAGTTTATGTACAGCTCTTTGACGTAAATGTTCCTTACTTGATATTGATAGTAATAAAGTTAAGTTCTCAGTGTGATATTGATAGTTACGGGTTTGAATTGTAAGTCATAAATTTATTCGTTGCACACGCACTAGAGGAGTTTTAAAAGTGTATACGCGTGGATACATACTCTATACATACGTATATACGCTTTGAAGTTAGCACATGTTTTCTAAGGTTTAAGTATTATGTTGTTATCATAGTAGGTAACAGTAAACATCCGCCAATAGAAATAGGTTCTACTATTTTATTAGTTCTACGACCTAAATAAACTATTTGCTATCTGGAAAAGTTACGAGAGCATTTTCAGTACTTGTGCAGTCGAAGAGCTTATCAATCAATCTGGCTAACATTTACCCAAATATATTGGGATCCGCTTCTAGACAAATCGGATAAAAATTGTTGTCAGTATTTTTCTGGGAGGGGCTTACTATATGTCCCCCATAACCCAGTAGCTGGGTAGCACGGTACCTCTTGCCACGGTTCTTCTTGACTGGTGTCAGATTTTCTGGCTTAACCGAACAACAAAGACTCTTTTTTTCCAAAAATACAATAACAACCATGTGCCACGTCTTAATCCCAAACAAACGGCCATAGTCAATGAGTTCGTGAGATAGCCTTCGTCGCCCTTCGTATCTAGGAAGACCTGTAAGTCGACGATATGTAAGAAGCCGTCCATACTATGTATTCTACGGGTTCGTGGAGTCGACCGCGGGGCTTATAAAGTAAACAGATTGCATCTGTGCTCTGTCGTACGTGCTGTCTAAGGCTACACACGCGCCGCTCCTCAGCCGTGTCATTCATATAATCACTAAGCCCAATAGTAAACCTTTTGATATCGAGAACAAAAAAAAAACTATGTATCCCTTTTTGGTTTGGAAATTGATACGTCTTCTCATGATGGAATAGCAGAGATGCTTTATGATTGTATTCGGGATGAAGAGACAGAGAGGTTTGCAAAAGGTTCTCTGGAAGTATCTACTGATCTGAATACAAAAACTCTTTGACTGATAATAAGGTACATTTTTGTTGAGTGTCCATAGACTATTGCATGGTTCCTATGGAATAGACGACGACGTGAGCAAAGCCGAGCGAAAAACGTAGTTACATAAAATCTGTTTGTTCAAAATTCAATGTGTTGAAATATTTTCAGAGCTGTGGGAGAGTTTGTATTTTGAATAGTAATTTAAGATACTATGTTCTGTCGCAAAAAGGCAGCAAAGATGGCATTATACTCATCTTTAAAAATAGTAGCCCGCAGGTAGAGAAATACCTTATAGTTTAAATCGGTAGGTAGCCTTAATATGATGCACCTTAACGTACCTTCGTTGAGATAAGTGCACTCCACGGCTGTGGAGCTGAGCTGAGCTTATTTCGAAAAGACATGGGAACAGTCTACAAAATATTGTATGGTAGAAATAAAGAAAAGTACTTTGAGATCATAATTATGTCTGACTGATTTTTGAGCTTCATCCGGAGTGAGAGTGGAAGCCGACTCCACTTAGGTACTCGTAGTTGGAAAATGTTATGAAAATGATGACTAAAAGAAAGCCAGAAAAATATAAGAAATGATCGATTAATTATTTTTAATAATTATATTACCCATTTGCATACAATAACCAGCCCTAGTTGAATGAGATGCGCAAGATTATTATAGCGACGCAAACGCATAGACCTTAACGTGTTCTAACGGAGATAAGTGCAAGTGCAACATGGAATACGACTAAGAAAGAAGATGGAAGATAAAGAATGAGGAGAGGACTAGACTGAAAGAGCTATTGTACCTGCAGCAGAGTTAAACTTCAACAGACAATAGTAAAGTATTGTAGTATAAGTCATCATCATCGAGCCGAAAGACATCCACTGCTGGACATGTACCTCCCCCAAAGGGAGGATTGCCATAATCACCACGCTTGGCGGGTTGGCGATCGCAGTGTATGGTGTTGCGTAACGTTTTACAGAGAACGCTGCTGCCCATTCTCTGGTGAGTCCCTTAGTCGCCTCTTACGACACCCACGGGAAGTGATGGGATGGTATTATTCTTTTACGATACCATACGGCACCGGCCGTCAACATACGGCGTACCTATAAGTATTCATAGCAAAATAAATTACCTATTTAACACTAGCCAGCCCTAGTTGAATGAGATGCGCAGAGTCACGTACCGACGCGTGCACCTTAACCGTACCTTCTTGGAGATAAGTGCGCGATGGCCCTGGATACCAGCGCCACAGTCGAGTCGGCCCTGCAGTGCCCGAGAGCGGCCCACTTTGAGCCGCTTTGTTTCTCTATTCGTGTTTATTCATCGCTTAGTTTTTGTTGCCGCTGGCCTTATCAAAGCTGCTACTTAGATATGCTGCGGAATAATTGCTTTTGTAAGGTTGTCGGTGCTGTTTTTGTGGGGAGAATTAATCGCATTAGATGGATTGTTTTACTTTAGAAGTATCATTATACTTTTTCTTTAAGGTCTTCTAGTCTAGATTACTGACTCTATGTAATGATATTTAACGGAATGATTAAACATTTTATTTATTTGACTGCAATACAAACTGCCGGAAATGGGACCTTGAATGTAATGTCGCATTTCCGGCAGGGCAATGGCAATGAATGCGATTCCCATCAGACGATGGGAATCTCACATATCTATGCAATAAGACTGAGATGGATATAAAAGATCAAAAACACTTTACATTGTGTTTATTTTTTCTCAAAGTTGGATATTTTTGAAAACTAAAAAAAAACAGAATGATTTACTACATCACCACTTGCTCCATCTCCATTTCCATAAACACTTTAGCTACGTTTTAGGCTGCCATCAGCCTTAATGATGATGGGCAAGAGAAAATGTTAGTGCTTATTGTGTAAGGCGAGGCAAAAAGCTCGAGGCGCAGTGCCGTGTACCTATTAGCCAGTAATACACACTCCAGCCTCGTGGGAAACTACGTAACATTCTTTTTCGGACTCCGCACAATCATGCTCGCTTTGAAAATAACCTCAGCGGTGGCTACAGTGCTTTGTTTCTGGCTCCGCTTGCGAACGGTTCGGATTTTAAATTCTGATACTAGGGTGGTCTCAATGCCTCAAAGAGATGTCAACGTAAATGTCAGCGTAAAAGACGAGGCACGCTAGGGTCAGTGCCTGCTGGGGCTGCGGACGGACTTCGTTCGAAAGAGGCACAGTACCCTGGAACGCAAAGGGCACTAGGAGGAACGCGGATGGGCTTTAGTCAGTAAGAGTCTGACACTCCCTCCTGCTTCACCCAGAGCGGGAGGAGTCATTTGATGATTTCCCATCCATAAAAAAGGGTGGTCTCAATACGATAAAATTGGAATATTGCCAGTCGATTCTGTAAACATGTCGAAGTCAAAGCTTCAGCTCACTTCATGATCATTTCACTCAAGCCTTCACTTCGACATGTTTATGGAATCGCACTTCTGTAAACATGTCGAATGGAAACCATTCCATCTTGATTACTTGGATTGACAGCTCACTTTGTGATCATTTCACCCAAGTCTTCACTTCGACATGTTTACAGAATCGCACTGCTGGATTGATGATCGTTCGCAGTAAAATCTAGAATGACTAGACCGTTGATAAAAATATCCTTATCATTGCAAATTGTATATCATCCATCAGACGCAGGTAGTCAGTATACCTGCAAATTCAAACAAACAAACAGACGTATTTTGATTGTGATTCTTTTACATTGATACTAACTTGTTACTTGTACCTACTTCATAAACCTTTGTCGGTACCTACGTCTTATTAAAAAGGTACACGTCCAATACTTCTGTAAGTATATACCTAATACTTTTGATTGCAGATGATTGCAAGATCGTCTGTGCCCATATAATATACATCGTACTTTTATGACTCGTTCTGTACAACTTTACTCATGATGAATTGAGGACTGATCATTGTGTTGATTTCCTAGTGCTCTATCATTGACCATATCGAAATTAATTTTATTTACTGAATTGTAATTTATCTCTTCGTTTATGGCTTATTACTAGTGGAGATTATTTTAATATTCTTGTTGTAACTTCGCTATAAATCTAGATGACACGATAATGTCCAAGCCACGTGTAGCAGTAAAACTTTTTTGACAAGAAGCTTTTAATTCAACCAAACGTTTTTGAAAAGTTTTATGAAAGGGTATGTGAATTACTATTACAGTATCTAGTTAAAGAGAAATAACCTGAGACAAATCACTTCGAAACCAATTTAAGAATATTTACCAACCATTCAATCTTCGGCTCAACAAATTAATGGCTGCTATACTTCGGTGTTAGGAGGCGGTTACTCACACAGGCGAGGCGTAAGGAAAGGCAGTTTCGGTGTGGCACGACTTGGCGGGTGTGCGGCGAGGCGAGGCGGGCGAGGGGGGGGGGAGCGAGGCGCGGGTCAGAAAGGCCGTGAGAAGTTGCGCGCGCGTCGGGTTCCCAGGCACGCGCCGAGAAGCGCGCGCGCGACGCACGCCTGCAGCAGCCAGTGACTTGAGATGGAGCGGTTGATTAGCTCACTTGTGATTTGGGTGGTAAGTGATGTTTAGGTTGTATGGCTGGTGCTGTAAGTTGACGTTTATTGTAGATTTGAGGTGAGAGAGAAAGTTTAGAAAGGAAAGTAATTTTTGCTTATCGAAAAACTGACTTTCCTCTAGATATTTTTTCCTGAAATTTCATTCTTCGGTTTTGGTTGCAGGGTTTCTTAAATTATACCTTCGCCTTTAGCAAAAAAATCAATAAAACAGTCTTCAAAGTTTAAAAGTCTAGATATTTAACTTCTTGGAACCACAATGCACTAGAGGTGTACACCATCTCAGTTGGGAGTCGGTCGCCGGGGTCGCCGCGGTCGCGCCTCTGCGCCCTTCTCGTGGGACCAGCACTGGAGCCAGTAGAGGTGAGACGCGACAAGCATAGCCTGCGAGCCTCGCCGAGGAATCCACCTTGTTATGGCATCGCAGCGACGCAGCGAGATACCACTGGAAATGTAATGTTAGATAGGACGAGCGGCGTTTTTAATAGACGGCTGGTTTATAAATGGCTAGAGTCCGCTATAGCCCGTTTATAAGATAGTATTGGATGTGACAATAAGTGGATCGGTCGATAGCGACCCTGCAACGTTTGCGGCGATCTTTCGGCTGAAAGATCATGATGAATGGCTTTATATCTTTTCATATTTCTGATTTGTAGTTTTCATTAACAATTTGACAACTATCTTTACTCAGGATCTTCATCAATTCCTAGATCATCATTCTTTTGCAACAACAATAGTAAGCTACTCATGACTTCTCTATAAGTCGTTATCTCAGCAGTCACCCCCTTTCTAGTGACATCATCTTTCGCACAATCTTTCCATCGTTTCCTTGGTCTTCCCTAATTTCATCAATACACAGCAGCTGCAATTACCATATTATCTAATTACCTCTTCATATCAAATCATGATCCGTTTAATTTCCTGCGTATCGCAGATATTTCTCCAGTCAGTCATTCAGCCGCGCGTCTGCGGCGACGGGCATCATTTCTAATTTATGCGCGGTCGTGCGCAGCTCGCCTACCGCTCGTCGGCGTCGCACGCGCACCTCTGGGAGGGCTGCTACACATACCTGCATAAAAACATGGCTGCTACATTTTTACCTGACTGTTTTATAGTCGTATTTGGTCGGTGTGGCTACTTGCTTTTTGTTTTAGGTGTCCGTTTAGAAGCCTGGAGCATGTTGGTTGATGGACGTGTTGTGCCTATCGGAAGGATTTGAAAATCTACCTGGACACAGGTTTTTGATTGTTCGTTTATATTGGTATAGTATTTCTGACTGAAGATTTCGAAACTAATACTTTATTAAAAATAATTCGTGAATGTTTAACTGCACTTTCGTTATATTTTCCGCTGACCTGATACTAAAGCTGGAACTTTCAGAGAAGTCTGATTAAAAGAATCTTTTTAATCGACCAAGACACTTTTATATTTTTTCGAGTCGCCCGATCGTGATTAGTTTCGACCCAAATATCTGCGTTGCATCCCTGAGTCGTGACGCGCGGACTCAACCGAGAATTAGATCCTGCCGCCTCTCTATAAGCCAGAGATCGCCAATTAACTTTGACCTGCAGATAGATGACAGTAAGATATCGTTGTGGGGCTTGGTAAAATGGATGGTGAGTACAAAGATGATCGCACGTGTGGCGATGCGTGAGGACTCTTCAGTCACGGCGCACGCTCAAACATTCTGTTCTATACGATGCTGACGCCTTCGCACTGATTGATGTGTTGGAGTTAAAATGTTTATCGTCCTCAGAAATGTTTGCGTTTAGTGTGAAAGGGTGCTTTATTCGCACAATGAGTACTTATAAAAGAGATAGCGAAGGTTCCATAAGTAGCGGTTTGCTCTTGACATTTTGATGTGGGTATGAAGACGAGTTTCGTTCTTGAAGGGTAATGCTGTGTTTTATAATATATCGCAAGATTTAAGTATTAAAACACTGGTATTCAGCTGAATCCGGTTTGACTGGAAGCCGACCCCAATGTAGTTGGGAAAAGGCTAGGCAGATGATTTAAGTACCTATTATATCTACTGCAAAACATATTGAAAATACCTGATTCAAATTACCACACAAATTCGCTGATTAAGATTGATACCTTGATACCAAGGTTGAAAATAGAAAAGCAAATTCCCCAGCAGATGTCAGAGCGAAAATTTCTAAATTCAAACTATAGGTAACATCAAAGCAGATATGAAATTAGCGTGAGGTAGAATTCTTGGTCTCCTAGAGTTAAGGGTTCAATTTGAGACGCAGGCTGTAGAATTAAGCTCGGCTCGTGATGATGCCCCGCTAATACCAGTAGCCGCTGCGCATGCGCCACGACTTGTGGGTTGCCAGTTTAAAAACTCTCCTAGAAAAATTGCAAAACAACGATACAGTATCTATTGGAGTTCGAATTATACTTTTTGAAAATAAGATTGTACTTATAACATTGAGGCAATCGAAAAGTACTGGTTAGGTGAACGAATTAAATGAATAAATCACGTGTTAACGGAGTTCAAGAGAAATAGGTAAATAAAAAAGAAAAGCAGAAGATAAAGAAACCGTTATACCTAAATGTTTGAATATTCCTAGTATTAAACATTCCAAGTTGCAACTTGCAACTAGCAACACCAATCTCAAAAGGGATTCTGTGCAGCCAGGATTACGAAGTTCCCACCCGCTCATTACGACGCTAAATTATTGAGCAGTAGCAGAGACCGCGTTCCGCGCATGTGTGTTTTAGAATTATATCCATCGCGATGACCCAATGCTTGTTATACTGGATGACTTTGCTTTACTTTGTCATACGTTCTTGCTATTTATTTGCAGTCGGGAATGCAGTATGATAGTGTTTAGACTTGCCTTTGTAAAGTTGAGGAATTGAACCACAATGATGGATTCAATGAACAGTACTGAGAGACCAATTCGGAAAGAATGTATGAAAAAATGGTCTATTCAACATTCACTCTTTGCTCATCGGCAAAAATTGCGTTAGCCCTTTAAAGCGGAAAGGGTCGATAATGAGGGACAATCTTCGGAGTACTTATTAGGGTTCCGTACCCAAAGGGTAGGTTTTAGGGGTCCGTCCGTCCGTCCATTCGTTTGTCAGCGGGCTGTATCTCAAGAACCGTAATAGGTCGACAGCTGAAATTTTCACAGATTGTGTATTTACATTGCCGCTATAACAAGAAATAATAAAATTAAGGTTTATGGTACGTAACCCTTCGTGTACGAGTCCGACTCGCACTTGGCAGGTTTTTTTTCCGTCAAAAGTAACGAGTAACATAACCTACGAGGTACTTTTAATCCGTTTGTGTGCGTTGTGCAATGCAGCTACAACTATAAGTGAAGTAATCTATTTAGAAGGACAATTTATATAAGTACGGCCGACGACTGTCCTTCGTCTGCGCAGGCCTCTATTGTATTCTAATTACTTTAGTGACGTTAAGTAGCGGTGAAGTTTTGGAGTTTTTAAGATACCTACCAAATCATCTCGGTTTAAGTTCAGAAAGTATGTAGTAGTCCCTTGATAAAATGATATTCTACCAGCGATAGGTAATGATTGCCAAAACTCCAAAATGGGAAATTGCTACCGAAATGTTACGTAATCAACACCTTTAATATTGACATTTCGACAATCGAGATCATTAATAGGATATCAATTTGTTTTGTTTTTCTAAGTCCCTATACCACTATCCCAGAACTTATTGGTTTAGTAGATCCAGATTTCACCATCGCCTACCATTTACCCATACATTGCTTAATGCATCTCCACTTGAAGGACTTCCAAGACCTTTAACGGATTTCCTTTCTGTTTCATCACGTTAAATCGATGCATATAATTTGGTAAACTGTGGAAGTTGCACAAGTGAGCGACGCAGGGAGGCGTAACTGATAGTTGATACCGAGGCGCGGGTACCAGGCAGCCAGTCAATCATAGTGGTTGTCAAACACTTTCGATAAACACCGAGGATACTGGTAGCGGTGTGAGGAAACTCTTAACTTTATAATAGACTATTATTATTTACTGATATTTCGTAGTCGAGACAGCAAAACACTATTAAATGAATAGTCTTTTGTTGGATGGCTATGTACTAAGATGGAAGTTTATAAGTACTTAAGCAGATTGAGAATAAAACTTAATTGGTTCTTGAATCTAAATCACAACTGACATTCGTATGAAGTAGTATTAACACAGAAAATTAATGTAGTAAGTACCTACCTAGTGTATCAGTCTGGTAAACAATCAAGTGGAAGAATGTACCTATAAACAAATGTTAATTTATTTGACTGTTGACACTGGAATTTTACCCAAGGATTCTTTTTATTTATATCAGATGCATTGATATACATTCGGCAGGTGTAGTCCGTCGCAGTTGACATTTCATGGCCTATAGAACACGTGTAGACATCGCTCCTATCCTCTTAGAGGTGGTCCAATTTGCAACTGAAAATGGAGAGACGATTATTGTACTGGGAATAAATAAATGAAATATACACGCGTTCTCAACAAAGACTCACCGGCTAGACCACCCAGATGCCACTGACAGTAAATGCCAACTGCCAATTAATTTCAATCCAATATCACTTACAAATGTTACAAAACATTATTTTGAAATACTAAGATTGCACACCCTATCTCAACATTTTAACGGACCAAGTAATGTAGTCAATTATTATGATGGTACATAAAATGTTAAAGTGAGAGGGTTCGGAATTATCAAGGATGCCAGATATTAATTTTAAGATACTATTCAAGGCATAAAATGTGTACTACTTTATGTCCATTTCTCGGGTTTAAAAGCCACATAATTTGTCCATTTTAAAATTATTGGTTTCGGTTTTAACGTGGTCAATTAATTGTCCAAGCAATTCGTTGGTTTTATCTTTATGTGTTACATTACATGTAAACTACTTTCGAATAAAAATGTGCACAATAAAATAACTGATGTTTTGCTGATGGTCCCATTTTTTTTTATTTGTAATGGGTTTGCTCTTGACTCTAGTCTATGTCAGAGATGACAGAGGCAAAGTCTACGATGGAGCGAGCCGCATTATTCATCGGAAAAACAAAAGTAACAAAAGCGTCACAGTGGACTTTTTGCAACTCTTTGGGAGCATAGGCAAATCACTAAGCTTTTATATTTTCTTGTAATTGATACTAAACGAATATGTTAAACTATATACTTCTCACTCTGGAAGAAGAAGTGTGGGTCGTCCGGCAGCGAAAGAACCTGGATGAGGCTGGCGCTAAAACTTGGAGATTGGCACAAGAAAAGAGAGGCCTATGCTCAGCAGTGGGCGAAAACTGGCTGTGGATCACGATGATGACTTCTCACTTAAGGGCGCTCTCTCGAAAATGCTTAAAAATAGGGTGCAGATGAAGCAGTTTTTTGTTGGCATTTACTGAGAAATTACATCTGAAAAAAATAGGTAGTAATCTAAAAATTAAAAACACGGGTAGCGGAGTGGCGCGCCGAGGTGTAGTTAGCTCCGTTTGTATGCACAAGGTCATTGGCAAATGTACAAGCCTTAAGGCTTGTATATTTGCCAATGACGGAGCTACGAGTAACTATTCGTCTTCACGTGTGTTGGTGTTTTTATGGTGTTTTTATTTTTTTATAATAAAAAAAATACATATTTTTAAAAGTAACATAACCAAGTTATTTTCGTTTGTATTGCACAGCAGTAGACATTTTGTTTTTAGTCTTTTGTTAAAAAATGAAGGAGTAAAATGGTTTCATCTCAACGATTTGGAGGTGATTTGGTGATTTTTTTTCCTATTATGTGATACCAATACATAAATTCTGGCTAAACCAAGTTACGTGCAATATCATGTAGAATTACTACCTATTTTTTTCAGATGTAATTTCTCAGTAAATGCCGACGAAAAACTGTTTCATTTGCACGCTATTTTTAAGCCTTTTCGAGAGAGCACCCTTAAAAGCTCCATTGGTTGTAATAAAAACAGTTGCAAAGAAACAGCACAAACTTTATGCACACAACATGTTTCACACTACACGAAAATTATTTATTTTTAAATTCAATTGGACTCAGTACTCTGTGATTTAGCTCGAGTCTAGATGACCACACATTAAACGTAAGTTTTGGCAGAGCTTACGAAAACCGCTCACTCCAACGATTAAATTGATCAATTACGTCAATTACGCTGTACCAAACTACCGTTCACCTAACATCAAGACTAGTGAAAATAGTCACGATATCTTCAAGTTACAATTATTACGAAGCTTTCACAGAGATTTCCTTATTACAGTCATGTCTGGTCGTAAAGATGGTCTTAATGTAGATGTATCGTGATTAATGTGCATCGAGAAAGTGAACCTATCCGAAGGCCAGTAAACACACTATTTTGTAAAGGATCGTCTATATTTCATGCCTTGTATGGTTGATTGGGGGTGTTAAACTGATCGTTTAGCGAAGAAATATAACTGCAGCCATTTGGAGGGGTAATTTGTTAGTTGCACCTACCAAATACAAAAAATAACATTTTAATTGCGAAGTACTTCTTCCAAGAGAGACTAATGCTCTAGATCTACCTGGTATATAAGAGCTATGAGATCTCCCGAGCTGGTGCAGTCGTGCATGTGTAAGAATTTATGCACGATGTTTTTGGGATGTGGACTATGTTTGTTATTTAAAGGTCAAACACAGTAGTTCATCATAGCACTGTTTAAAAATACCTTTTAGCACTTGTAGAAGCTGACCCTTATCACCGAAAATATCGGTAATTTTTACCGAGACCTCAAATCCAAAGGACCAATTGTCTGGTCAACCTTTATGAAGAAGAAAAAAAAAACAGCAGATTTATAACAGTACCCATAATAACTGGTTATTGGTGCTTAAAGCGATTCGCAGGATGATGGTTATCTGTTTCGATGTCTCAATTACTGTGTCTCAAGGGAGAGTAGACACAAGAGACAACTGCGCACAGTTTATGTACGGACGAGTTCCGCGTGTCGTTTGTAAGTAAGTAATAGCAGTGAGCGATATCTCCGTGCGATATCTTCGAGGAAATATAGTGGAGGTGTGTAATATTTATATTAATATTTTTTTTGTGTTGTATGTCTGGTGGTGGGTAATAACGGAAATTGGTGCAAACTGTAGCGAGCGATATATTTTTTATTTATTTAAAATATATACCTATCTACGTATAAATAAAAAAAACTTTTTTACAAAAAAAATAAAACCGGCTTCCAAAAACAAAACACTACAAAGTATAAAAAACTTTGATTTCGGAAGTCGGTGTTTTTGGTTTTTTGACACTAACTTCCGAAATTAAAGTGATTGTAGTGTTTTATAGTAGTTTTGTTAGTGTTTTGGAAGTCGGTTTTTTTTAAGTTTTTTATTTTTCACTTTTTACTTGTACCTGCGTACCACTAAAAAGTGAAACCACAAATACAGCGTACCGGCCTGATGTTATGTTATGAACTGGTGTAAGCAATCCACGGACATGCGATTTCAGAAATCCTGATCCATTTGCTATCTTTGATTGAAAAGTTCCGTTGCCTACCTCTGAAGTTCTTCATCAGATCTTCACCAAATTAAAATGGGACCATTCCGGGAAAATACTCTTCCAAACAAATAAATAATCATGCAATTCGGTTAACAATTGGCGAAAATATCCCTGATCAAACATGTTTCTTGGGATCCCATCATCTGATCCTGACTTATACCTTCCATCATCAGCTCAGCAACATAAGATGATGATTACCAGGCACAAATATCTGAATCGAAGAAATATCACGAAAAACATAGTGTGTGCCTATAAAATTTGAGGGTTTCCCTCGATTTTCGGACGGTTCAGTAGTTGACAACCCTCTAGGGTTGAAACTGCGAGAGGCCATCGACAAAAAAAAAAAAAACGATTTTCGGATATGGCAATGATATAGGCTATCCACAATTGGCGGAGAAATCAGTGAACATACATAAAAAAAAAACCTACAGCCGAACATAGAACCTCCTCCTTTTTGAAAAAGTCGGTACTCATCACGCTCTGGGCGGAGCAGAAGGGAATGACAGACTCTTACTGACTAAAACCTATCCGTGTTAGTCCTAATACCCTTTGCGTTCCAGGGCCGCGGTTACTCTTTTGGACAAATTAACTTCTGACCGTGGCTTTGTGTTACGTCAAAGTTGGAAATTATCCCAAGAAAATGTGATAAAAAGACTATGTTTCTCGTTCTCCAAGGTCCAACCTTTCCTCCTTCTATCTCTATACCAAAATTCAACAAAATTGTTTCAGAGGTCTTAGCGTAAAAAGTAATAACATAACAGATAGAGTACCTACAATATTACAAATTCAATATTAAAACATTCTCTTTTAGAATCACCCGCAAAAAAATTTACAAAACAACCCAGTGAAATGACAGCCAAAGAATGGGGGCCTATTAAAAACATTGTACTTATAAGTTACACGTAGTAACATTGTAAAAAATAACGCCATTACACTTGTACTGAGCACGAACAATACATGATATATGTAACTTCCCTTGGGGTAACACAGTATCGATGAAAAAACGGTTCAAAAAACCGCTGTTCGTTTCTCGGACCTGTTATTCTATAATTCGTGTGGGCCTCGGGCCTGTAATAACAGTAATAAGACATGCCATGGCCACCATAAGTCACATTGCCTCGCAAAACCGGAGCCCTCATTACGAAAAGAACTTAGTAACTGCACTTGAAATATTTTTTAATTTCTTTGAAAGATGTCAAACGTGGCTCTCAGTCTTTTCGTCCATAGATAAAAGATAACAAATTGGAGATAATTATGCAAAAAGATGAAAGTTTTTAACAGATATTAATTAAAGAACAAAAAAGGTGTGGGTTAGAAAATGCAGTATTATAAGTAGAGTAGTAAGAAAACTAGCAAATAATTTTACTTACTGAAACGTCCTTAATTCCTTACTAATGGAAGCTCGTCAGTCGCTATTGTCATAACAAATAAATATCCTTGAGCCCAGTTTTTGCAATATTCTCATTAAATACCTGTCAAATATCATAGAATAACGAGCTGAAAGATACGTACATAATGAAGAAAGTAACAGCTTCATTATCTGGGTATAACGAGTGTCTTGTATTTAATAGGTTTCCAGTCGCCCTGCGTACGAAGCCGCATTGTGTGGTTAAAATAAAACACACTTATGACACAGTGCTGCAGTAAGAGCCGTGGCCGTCACGTTTCTCGTCTTCCTCGGCTCCCACAGTACTAGTCACGAACTTATACTTCACTTAATTAACGTAAATAAGACAGTTTTGCGAATGAAAAAACAAACGGGGCCGAGAGGTCGACGTTTCTGAAACCGGATTCGCGGATTTAACCGACGCAGTCGGCGAAGTCTTAGGCCACACTTTATGTCACTTTTTATTTTTAATGAGAGTTTTTATCGTGACACTAATAATCGTCAGGGAAATTAATTTAACCATACCGTAATTATTAGACAGCCTGCAAAGTGGCCGTAAATGCCCCAGTCCTCGGGAAAAATGGTTGAAACATTAATTAATTGTTATTCTTTACGATTGATATTTTATTCGAAATAATATATTAAAATTTAAGTGGAGATCGTTTACGGGTGTTTTATCACGAAAAAGGAGTTCACGAAAAATCACATTAATACCGGTCCACTTTTAAAGACTTATTTCTAACAATCCATCGAAGTGGCAACCGTTATTTCTAAAATCCATACTGTGCGCATATATGCGAAAGTGCCTCTTTATGTCTCTGTTTGTGTCGCCTTCACGTCACACACACAGACCCAGAAAGGAGCTTGTCCCCTTTGATACAATAAAATAGGTATCGACACATTTAAGAGTCCGCATAGGAATTGTCATGGGCTGATCCCATGACAATTCCTATGCGGACTCTTAAATCTGTCGGTACCTATACACCGTTATAACCCTCTGCATGCCACATCAAGGTACGCAGACATAAAATGCAAGTCAGTGCAGTCGAAAGCACCCCGAATTATTACCGCTCCGTACCGTGAATGGATCCGTGAGACAGCGATGAAAGACAACCGACTGGCTGCTGCTATATTTAAAATGCTTGGCTTGCAATTTATTATTGTGAGTGCTACAACATAATTGTGGCCAGTAATGCACTTTTTGAAATGTTACTAAGTAAAGCTTTCATCATCGAGATTATTTATCAGAATCAATTTAATATTGAGAGATGAAAACAAGGACATTTAATAAAAGCGTTATAAAAGTTAATCCACGGAACACACATTTTAAAATTACTTATTTTCTTTTCCAAACCAAATAATAGTTAATTAGGAAAATATATTAAAAAATACCATCACGTATTTTTTCAGCAATAATAAGAACGGGAAATTACGAGACAATTTCAATTTTGCGAAGTCTTGCTTTCGTATTTTCAATTCATATTTTATTGCAGTGCCGTGTTTACAAAACAGAATTGCATGCAGGCAGTGTTGTCCATCTAAGGGATAATTACGTTAATAACTTAAATAAATAATTTACAATCAGAAAGCTACAGGAAATAATAGTCTGCTTTCAAAATATTTAGGTTAAATGAAAAACATTTTCAGGCGTTTTATGGTTCAAATTCAACGGACACGGATTGAATGAAATTGTATACTTATTCGAATCTTCCAGGGTTATTTTTAACCGACTACGGCGAATCAAAAGTAGGGTTAGGATTTTAACCGGTATGAAGTAGGTATGTTTTTGATTCGTAAAGCTTCTTAAAAAGTGCATAAATAACGATATCAGTTTGAAAACGATATGTCCCATGGTATGAAGATATTATAAGTACTTACCTAGATCCCTACTTATCGAACTCCGAAGGCATAAAAAATAGGATTATCATCAACTCCGATCTTCGCGTCGACTTTCATCCACTTCGCAGCGTTTACATACAATAAGTATCTTTGAAAAATAAGCGGTCCAAACTTTAAATTGTTAATAGCGTACGTAACGCTTGGTCGTAAGACTTGTGAGTGCGGTGTGCGGTATTGCTTTGCAGTAGGGGTGCCAAGCGTACGGATATCGCCGGACTTATCAGGCTCTTTGGATGCGGGTCTGGTCAAATTAGACGCCGGTGTCTGGTCTGTCTGGCTTGTAGCTTTTAAAATTTTACTATTAATTTTGGTTTCCACTGAGAATTGCATAATAAGGAAGACTGACTAATTCAGTTTTGATGTAATTTTATTAGGAGTAAAAACCAATTTTATGATAAAACGTCTGGATTTACATACAATAATGTTTCTTATTTTACAGTGTAACACACAAAGTCCCTTATGTACCTTTATGTTGTGTGTAATAAAGTTCACTTTGTGAGCTTTGTCACTCAGGTGAGCTCGATATCGAAATATTTATTTACAGAATAGACTAGCTGGTCTGTGATCCTGGCGACCCTAGCTGCGAGAGTGGACCGGTCCGATCGACGAGTACGCACCTGCCCCGGGCACACGCCACTAAGGACCACCGCACACTGGTAGTAAAGGGTTAACTTTGGATTATTAAGCAATTATTTTTTACTGAACCAATTATTATAAAAGGCAAGTGCTACTGTTTAGATATGGAAAAGCGGAGGAGCTATTTTCTGTTTAAAAAAGAGGCTTTAATTGCTATTTGTAAAATTAAAAAAAAATTGTACTTAATAACATTAAAATTGTTCAATCCTAATCTATAAAATTCCTCCTTGTTACTTCTTCTTCTTATCGTGTGGGCAGTAAGGTCTAACGACCCCACACACCGGTTTATACGTGCCTTATGAAGCACGAAATCATCTTTTTATCAGGCAATCAGGTGATTCAAGCCTGCAACGTCCTAGCCAAACTGGAAAAAACTTTACAAAGTATGCCTCCCGTGGGAATCGATCCCACGACCACCGGGTCACAAGGCAAATGCCTAACTACTCGACAACGGAGGCAGTTACTGAGAGACTGACTGACAAACAACGCATAGCCGAAACTACTGGTCATAGAAAGCTGAAATTTGGCATGTAGGTTCCTTGGGGAGTGTAGGCGAGCAATAAGAGAGGATTTCCCGAAATTCTTACAGGAATGGGAAAAAAGAGTCCCGGGCAGAAGCTAGTTAGAACTATAAAAACACTACAAAAGATAAAGATTTCTATGGATTCTCACCTACCTACCGAAAATTGCAAAATCAAGACTAAAAGCTTCAGAAAAAACACCCACTATGTATTAGAAGCGAAGCGTTAGTATCCAAAATGACTAACACGAACTCTAATCTCTTATTTTTCTTTGGCGCTCTGCAAACCCAGCTCTTTCCTTTACCAAGCGCAATACCATCAACCCTTACCAATCCGGTTTACTTCTAATATGCTAATAACGAAGGCACTAATTACGATGCCATTTAAAAGCAAACCACAGTAAATTAAGTCTTATTATTTCAGCAGATTGACAGGGTAGTTCAAAACTTTCCAAAACCATTTTTCACATTATCCGTATCGTAAGTCATACCGCACATTATCATTACGTTCCTTACTCCTATAATTTCAATTTTTAAAGGTCTGTAAAACGTGTAATTACGCCACAGCCACACATTACTGGATCGGGTAGGCTGCCGTGCTAAGCGCAAAAGTACAATCTTAAAATAAATCGTAAAGTTTATTTTATGGTAACGGATAGCTTTAAAAATACTCATTCAATTAACTTAGCCAGAAACCGCGCGGTGTCTAACTAAAAACATCCTTCAAAAAGTTTTTATTGTCCAGTTTAAAAAGAACACTATATTTACAAAAAAAAAATTGTCTGTAAAGTCGGTTTACGGACGATAATTTTACGTAATAACGTCATAAGAAAACAATTGAACGTGCGGAACGTGCCCGTGACACTTTTTCGTGCGTGCAGCCGTTGTTCATCGATTTATAAGACGTCATCACGTCAAAAATTGGTTGTCTGTAAAGTCGGCTTACGGACGTTAATTTTACGTGATAACGTCAAAGAAAACAATTGAATTCTTATCAAACAAGCCGAACGCTTAGGCCGATCGTGCCTCTCTATCGCTTGTATCGCGCTCCCGCTTGCGAAACGTGACACTTTTCGTGCGCGCAGCCGGCGTTCATCGATTTATAAGACGTTATCACGTCAAAAATATTTTCGAAACTCGCTTTCACTGAGATACCACATTTGACATTTGCCCTAATGTCGGCAGTTGGAATGGTCAGTGCGCGCACCCCCTTCCTTGTCCTCGACTACGCTCAAGATAAGCCGGGACGTGCGCATTTTATTTATTTTAACATTTTTAAGTCGGCGTGGGCGTTGTTTTCTTATTGGCAGCCGCAGCACGCGGCGAGTAAGTCACGACGCGCCGCCCGCCACCTTGAGGGCTAAATAGCACCTACGCGCGCAACCGAGACCTACACGGGCTACACTCCGTTTATTTAATGCACACTTAAATAGATCCTTGCTGCACTAAAGATAGCTATATCTGCATCATCGGTTCGGTTTGTTGTGTCCAGTTGCAGTGGATGGTTATGGGGTGGCTTATCTGCTTGGAGATCCAGTCGATATCCAAGGATTGTTTTGTTAAAGAAAGGGAGGCAGATTTAGCCAAATAGCCAAAGATAAGGCGTGTCATCTAAGGATGGAAAGAGAGGCTTCTATATACTTCTTAAATTCATATTGTTACTGTACACTTAACTTACCCTTTTGGACTTCTATCATTGCTTCTTCAGCTGAAAATGAAAGCTCAGTGTCCCTTTCGAAGCCAAATTATAACAATATATATAACTTTTCAGACATTCAAGTTGCTAGATTTTAGGCAACTATAAATATGTAAGTAAAAGTGAATCTTTTTATAATTTACTTAAAGTGGTTCGATCGAACTACTCGGTCCTTATTTATCCACATGGATAAATATTCACATTGTAACTTGATCTAGTATTGGTTGCGACCTCGTAGAGGTTGGTATTAAATTATTTATTATAGGTATTTTAATATTCAATCCTTGGAACGAGAGTCTTTGGCTCTCTACCACGAGTTGAGATCTCGAATAGGGCAAATTCCTATATTATAGGACAGCATTTAATTTGTCTGGACTGTAAAATTATAAACTAACTAGTTGTCCCGCGCAACTTCGTCTGCGTCACAATTTTCATTACTGCTCCGCTCCTATTGGTCTTAGCGTGATGATATATAGCCTATAGCCTTCCTCGATAAATAGACTATCTAACACTAAAATATTTTTTCAAATCGGACCAGTAGTTCCTGAGATTAGCGCGTTCAAGTAAACAAACAAACAAACTCTTCAGCTTTATATATTAGTATAAGATAAATACTGGTAATGGTTTTGCCAGGAACAACTAAGGTCGAACAGTTAGGTACGATTGAGATGGCCTAATTGTGGGTCAATTCTAAAATGTATGAAAATTAAGGTTTTTTGCGCGGCTGCCTACCAGACCTCCACAACCCATTAACTGGGCAACACGGTACTTCATGGCAAGACTGGAGTCAGATTAACTGGCTTCTGACTATCCGTAACGACCGCCAAATATCTACAAATAACAGCCGGGACCAACGGCTTAACGTGCTTTCCGAGGCACGGAGGAAACTCGGTATATTAAGATGGTCACCCATCCACAGACCAACCTTGGCAAGCGTTGCTTAACCTTGAAGATTGACCCGTGCAGCTATTATTATCTAGCCACGAGCTCCTCGTAACGCTTGGTCGTAAGAGTTAGTATAGATAGTACAGATTTATTTAAAAGCTCTCTCGTTACGCTTACAAGAAGTTAGACTTAATGATGACTGCCTTTTATCTTTCAACAGCCTGTTCCCACACTTCTAGATTTAAATATAGAGGACTCGGCACTTCGCACGTACATACAGCGATGTATAATTATTGGAACCATAGACAACCACAGGCTGATTCGTGACAAGTTCGTCCTCCGGCATGCGCGCGCGCTGCACGCGAAAATTATTAGGGTCAATATTGTACCTACGGTGAACAGATCATATAATACTAGCTACGGGGAACAGTAGGTACTGAGGAACTTACTTGGTAGTCTTCTGTAATGTTCGTAGTAATAAGCTCCCACAAACTTTTTGAATTCACGTTGTTAATGTACAATTAATTACCTGCATATTGGGATTTTCCTCAGTGATTTTTCAGTTGAAAATGAAAGCTCATTATTCCAAGTATTACGTTAAAGCACTTAACTAAATTTTTAAAAGAGGGTAGTGTTGCTAGTGATCATAGCATCATGCCTGGCATCCACATTAAGCCAGAAATTTTCATGATATAAGGGACGAGCCTATTCCCATCCTATATCCCACACAAATCCAGATGTAGTACTTATAGTTAATGACCGTATAAATAAAGAAGCACTTGAGATATATTTCCAATAGTAATTTTTAGGGTTCCGTACCCGTCTGTCTGTCAGCGGGCTGTATCTCAAGAACCGTAATAGGTACACAACTGAAATTTTCATAGATTGTGTATTGCTATTGCCATTATAACAACAAATAATAAAAATTGAGGTTTATGGTACGGAACCCTTCGTGTCAGAGTCTGACTCGCATTTGGCCGGTTTTTAAGTTTATGATTTTAATTATAGGTAACATGTTGGTAATTCTTAAAGTTATGAATTTATATAAATGGTTCTTTATGTTTTTCTGTCCAGAAACTTTTCCACGAAGGCAGCTACTTCATTTTAAAGCTTCTTACAAAGCGGTTCACAATGATTTTATTAATAAAAAGGTTTATTGAATATTTAAAGTTTTATAGACCCTTCTCTGGTAATAACCGCATTGATCCTTTAGCCAGAAGTATGACTGTTGTGGTATTACACAAGACTCCGAGTCGCGTCGGCTAGATGTTAAGCATCTGTAATGAGATAACTTTAATTACTAGGCAACACATTACGCGCTCAGGTTTTTATACCTAGTAATTAGTTAGTCGTTCCTGTGTATCCATATATATGTAGAGGTACCTATTGGTACCTAACTGGTAAGTGGTAGGTGGGCGGAAAATGCTCCTGTTATAGGATTCCGCAAAAAAATGAAACCTCTTCGGTTATGTAAGGTTCGGTAAGTTCTGAAACACCTCCCAGGTAAATGGGTCTTCAATAATAATAGAAGACTTCATAAATATTAAATGAAATAACGTCTTTACATTAGCACACCTACATCAAATCTGATCGCATTATACCATCGAAAAGTTCTACTTTTTAAATCGATTGTTTGTCTGAATGGATCCTACATTATAGGCAGAACCAGGCAGGCAGGCCTGCTAGCATGCTGTAGGATCCATTCAGATTCAGCAGACGATCTTCACAATACCTACAATATAAACAGCCCTAGAGCTAAAATGGTCATCATAATCACAGGACATTATAATAATAGCAATTTAGGCTACATTTGAAAATCACTATTTTTCGTAGCAGATAGGCCTACGCGAACCGGCCGACTGAGTCCATCGTAGCCGCGTAGTTTTCGTAGTCGCGTGAAAGGCAAAATTTTAAAATGGAAGAAATACTATTATAATTAACAAGCATTGAAATAATGTAGATTATTTGATGATACAAATAAATTCAAATAATAATTTACTGTGCACTATGATTCTGTACCAGTACGGTTTTACTGATCAAAGTGCAGCACGGATTGCTGTAAATTACCCATAAAACATTGTTTTTCTCCCACAAGAAATACTTAATGCCTCTATATTTAGATCTTTATGAAGCAATAAACTAAACTATAAAAAACTAAGATCCCGGATTTAATAGAGCCACCGACCTTGACGATTTGACATTTAATGCATCGTCACTATATTTTTATAACAATTATATGTTTTTACGATCACATATTTGTTTATGTACTGGACTTACAAAGTATTTAAGTGCCTGCATTGCGCGTTTAATTGTTGATTATAATCGCGGTTAGCGATTACTGTGGTAGTAAAAACTTCACGTGTTGCCAGAGGACTGACAACTGTAGCTGCTCATGTATGACACATGAACCGACCATTAGGGTTATTAACATAGTCTATAACATAAAAGCGAGATCTACAGTAATCAAGAATCAATAAAATTGATAGCCATTCGATGTGCATCATCGGATTCGTAATACAAGCATCCTATTAGTACACTAATTAGCTAGTTCTACATTCAAATTCTGTACAGAAAATTTGAATTAAGAATAATCAGAATTTAAACTAATCATACTAATCAGTCAAGTGATAGCAGGAAAAAGACGCGTCTGTTCCGCTTAAAAACACCTCATGTAAGACAATTAAATGCGACAAAATTACTCTCAAGTACCAAAACGTAAACCTTTGTTTTTTCACGAGCCGCTCCCGATCGCAGGCTGTGTTGCCAGCTCGATAAAATTCCCGTCTCGTTTATTTTAAGTCTGGCAAACTCGCATTAACAACGTAGGTAATTAAGCATCGAAATGTCGCCGTAGTGAGGCGTCGGTCTAAATAATCGTCGCTCAACAATTTGCCTCATTATCTTCACGGTTTAAATCATAAAATACCACACTGGCTTGTTAGCGAGATGATGCAGATGGAAAGGATGACTTTTTTCTTACTTTAGCTAGAAATAGGATGAGGGATGTACTTATCTAAAGCCTGAATTAAAGCTTGTTGTTGTAACCCGAATTCCTAGTTCTGACAAAGTGCAATGACATTTGATCTGCAACAACGATTGTCCAAAAGTCTTAATGTCTTTAGGGCATCGATGTTGCGATGGCTATGGCTCGGGGGAGGCATATGTCCAGCATTTCTATCGGCTCAAATGTTGATATCGAGTGGTCTCAAACCCAAGCATTCTGCTTTTCTTTGACAAAATATTACATACATTTCTACGTTCAGTTCTAATAGGTTCCAACGCGCTGATAAAAGAAAAAAAAATACGTGTCAATATTTTTGGTAATTAAACTGATGTACCAAATATAATTCATCAGGAAACCAACCTGTTGTAATCGCTGATTGAGTTTCATTTTGTCTAGCATGAGCACCAGTTGCTACAGTTTCAATATTTGCAATAGTTTCATTTAATTACTGTCCCCACTTAGCTGGATTCTTAGTTCTTGTAACCACTCTGATTCCAACCTAATGCCAGGACACGCTCAACATACCTCATACCTTCCTTCCAGAAAAGAAAACATACGAGTACGTTACTAATTGCAGGAGCTTGAAAAAAGTCAACCATGTAGAAATTATCAAACAATGCGAGTGTTTCTAATTAATGCAGGGTGTAAGTCTTCGACTAGTGATCCTCGGTATTCTACGGTCTGTAAACGCTTGTTGCGCGCGCACGACACGATGCGCACAAAAACTGAATTGCGCTAAATTCAATTGGTTAATCAATTCAATTAATTTGAAGGGATAGCTACCGAGCGATCGGCGAAGCACAGTAATTGGAACGATTAATGTACGCCTCGAATGAGCCATTCTTTCTTTATATCGGGACCGGACATATTGAAGGCATGTTCGGAATGAATCGGACTGAAAACGAACTACCAACGCTACTCTTTGTTGGGGCTGATAGCATCTACAGCTCTAGGATTATATTCTGTTAATTAATTGAACTATTGTTGGTATATTCTAAATTATGTGGGTTCTGTACATTTTCATTAATTTCAATCAATTTATTAAGGTGTATTACGATTCAACATTACTAAATTACTATTATTTTATTGATGCCGACTCGAAACTGGCAACATAACACAAGAATTAAGTAAGTACCTACAATATTACGTACAAGGCAAAATATGAGTAAGTAGGTATTGAATCACGACAAAAACTTAATCGCCATGTTTAAAGAACGCTTCGTCATAAACTTACACAAATCAGCTTGTAAACTAAAAGAATGACAGTTTAATTCATGACATGATGACTGTTGTTAGTTGTCAAAGTGAGGCGACCACGTGCGCCCGCGCAGCTCCGCCGTGGGTGGTGGCAGTGGCGGGACCGTCCTTGTTTTTGCATTTTTTTGTCTAACAACACGTGATGACCATATAAACAGCCTTAGGCAGACCACCGACATGTTGAGGCGGACACATTTTGGGTGGCGCGGCCGCATTAGAATTAAAAACAAATAAGTTTGTCTACAATCAGATTAATTAGGGTGTGAAGATGAATGACGGATACTCAAATATGTGTAAATATATTTGACCCAGTCTCACATGATGCATTTGTGTTTGAATCTAAATCGAGAGTGCATTTCTGTTCTATTAATTTTAATTTTGTAAATAATGTTCAAATATTATACAAATTAGCAACATAATTACAACTATTTCCTTGACCATTATTTAAGTAAATTAAAACAAAACTTTACAAAACTTACTGACTTCCTAACTCTCAATAGTACCTAAATTATGCAAATGTAACGAATAAATCAGAACTCATTAGCATACTATCTTCAGGTACATTTCTCGTTGTTTTCGTATATTCTACGTCGTACGTGGCTCCTTCACATAATATGTAGGTACAGAAATTATATCTTCGGAGTATCCTCGAAGTAGGTGTACTTCGGACCGGAGATGCTCAATTTTGGGTTCTGTTCAAATTGCCATTATTAAAAGCCCACCAATCGGCCCACCCAGATAGCTCAAAACTGTATTTAAGGCAATTGCTTTATTAAAAAGTGAAAAAGTACAAAAAATGTTTATTAAAACAAAGATGTCTAAACTCGTCATTATGTTCAGAATTGAGATGCACCTGCGGTCCTTAGGGAGGACAATCATCTGGCTACCGATATCTAATTACATGTAAAATTGCTTTGAGAAAGTCATTTTAATGTTGGAGCTTCATTTAACTAAATACCTATCATTTTTATTTTTCGAACAATAAGCACTTTAATTAGGTCTTTAAATTATTTTTGATGACTTGGGCTGAAAATATAAATATGGGATTACTTTGGCCGACTCGAATACAAAGCAAAATCTTTACTCAACACCGCAGTTTTCTCCTCAGATCTTACCCATCAAAACTTAATTAACGAGTTTATAAGATCAAGAATTGAAAACGACCTCCTTCAACGACCTGTCAAATCCTAATCCTTGAAATAAAAATAAATTATGCACCTAAAATACATTCTGTTATGCGCCCGCGCACGACCACCAAATCAGAAACGCCTTCAAACTTAATTCAAATTACTTTCGGACGACTTCAACACAGTCTTAAGACTTGATCTGACATGGATTTCGTATATCCTTTTATAATCTTGCTTGTAAAAACCGAAATCTGAACAAATACCTACCTAAATGCCACAGATACTTCTAACCCGGTGGGCTTAAGTTTGATCGAAAATCGGCCAGCAACCACAGCGACCACCTAGTTTTCGGACTACGACGACGGTCTTATAATAAAAAGGGAATTATCCGGACCACCACCGACTAAGTTTGCAAAAAGGCCATGTTGTTACTAATCCTTATTGAAGCTTAGTCGGTTATCTATAGGCTGTTTTATGAAGTAATTCGCCCTCGGCGAAAAAGGTTCGGGTTATAGCTAGAGTACTCTCTGATAGTACAGAATAAAGTCTGTAATCCGATTTACTACTTACATAGTAGACTATGTAAGTAGTAAAAAAAGATAAATTTATAAAAAAGATAAAATTATCGAGCATAAACCGACTTTACAGACAATTTTTTTTTGTAAATATAGTTTTCTTTTTAAATTGGACAATAAACACTTTTTGAAGGATGCTTTTTTTTAGTAGCTTGTGGGTAAATAATAACAGCCGCACAGGTCGATCTTGAAGGTTAAGCAACGCTCGGCAAGGTTGGTCTGTGGATGGGTGACCATCTTAACATACCGAGTTTCCTCCATGCCTCGGAATGCACGTTAAGCCGTTGGTCCCGTCTGACATTTGTAGCTCTTTGGCAGTCGTCACGGATTGTCAGAAGCCATTAAATCTGACTCCAGTCTTGCCAAGAAGTACCGTGTTACCTAGTTAATGGGTTGTGGAGGTCTGGTAGGCAGATGACATGCCTACTATGTCATCTGCCTAGCCTTTTCCCAACTATTATTGGGGTCGGCTTCCAGTCAAACCGGATTCAGCTGAATACCAGTGTTTTACGTGGAGCAGCTGCCTACCAGAACGTAGTAATAGTGTACCATGTAGCAGTTATATGGCTGACGGTACTTTCCCTTTTGTTCGTATTACTTAGTATACACTTATTCCTTTTATTAAAAGATTTCCACCTTTCGAACCGTAATGGCTTCACATTAACATGTTGTTCTCTAACATTCACACTAGATCTAATGAAAGTTCCATTAAACGTCTTGGATACTACTATTTCAATCAACAACCGTGTATAGAAAACATAATAATCAGTATTTTAATACGGCGATTTGCATGCGGCCGCCATCGCGCAGCTCATTAGGTCGTGTCACGCGTCATAACACTGATTAATTGGCCTCCGACGCTTGATGCGAATACAAAGAGATGTAAAAAAACAATGACAAGCAAGCAACGACCTTTCGGTAACGAGAAGCCGTCAGTCAGGCGGGCGCGCCGGCCAGCATACACTTGACAACTTCAATTTATATGCAACTCGATGCCTACACTCGTTCCCACTTGAATGATAGGCAATAAAGTCACGGCACCGATACCTATCGATATTATCTCCGAATATTTTGCGAATGCGAAACATTATCATAAAATATCGTTCGTATCTACGTAGTTTCTTTTCGATGCGAATCTTAATGCGAATTTATATATCGTGCTCATTAAACGAGTAATCGATGAGGCTGTTCAATTAATATATCCGGAATCGAGTGGTATTGACAGAAAATTAAATTACACGGGAATCGACATTATGATAAGTAAGACAGTAGTTAGCAGCGCCCGAGGACGCTCCACTTGGGTGGCGGGCAGATGTTGCTCTGATTCATAAAAAATCGCATTTCAATTACTTTCCTCGTTAGTTGATATTACGGACATTACACGTAAACACATCATCTTATGAATTTTAATGAGGTATGTAATGAACGTGGTCAGATGAGCCGAGTTCAGCCGAGTTACTTAGTCTCTTGAATTCTGTGTCGGAAAATATTTACGGACCGCGGTATCGTGTTCCCACTTTCTAAATTAATAACCGCTTGCTTGGCGACAACGGTTGATTCCAGTTTATTTATTTTTGCGTAATAATTGACGATGGTAATACAGTTGATGGCACTCCATTCACGTCAGTTTTAATGGAAATTAATCAAGTGTTTATGTAATAGTTGTTGCGGTGATCATTGCCGAGTCACACAGTTTTACGAGTGGTTGGTAAACTTTATCTTTGGAGTTATCCCATCTCATCTCATATTGCTGTTGTTGCATTAATATCGACGTAAAACATATTGAATCAATAGATTATGGTTTGATTATATTGATTCAATACGAGTATGTCTAATTAAGAGAGGCAGATAAAAGTCAGAAACAAAAATAGGCAGCTCACTGAAACCTATAAATTCAGCTACCTATAACTTTTAGGCACACCTGTCGCCACTGTCGCCACTGTCGCCACTGTCGCAGCAAATATATTTCTTGACTGAGTAATTATTACAGTAGGTAAGTCAAACACAATCATCAAACTTATACCAACTTCTTGGACGCGGTTTATTTTGGCAAAAGGATAAATCCTTTTCCCCAATCCCCGCCACCGCATTCGTAGACATGAAAATTGTGTAAATAATTAGTGCAGACTGTGGCAAATTGCAGCCGCAGGTGCAATAATTCTCCAATACCTGGCATTAGTGTCGGGACAGCGCAAACAAACACTTATAATTGAATGTTTGACGAATTAGTGCGACCACCGACGGAGACTGCGCGGTGGTTCTTCCAGAATATATGGGGGATTGTTTGACTTTCAATTTTGCAATTATATGGGAAGGCGGAGAGAAATGCTGAGGAAGCTCGTCAATCTTAGACGCCATTAAAAGTCTGAAACATTAGGTATGTAGGTACACAGGTTTTGTCGGAGTCTAAATGTCACAGTTAATACCCTTTCAGTAAATAAATACCCTTTTTTAAGGATGGGAAATTATCAAAAGACTTTTCTCGGTCTGGGCGGAGTGGAAGGGAGTGTCAGACTCTTAACTACAACCCAATCGTGTTCCTCTTACTGCCCTTAATCTTTAATGTTTTCTTCATCTATCTTTTCTGTAACTTATATGGTGGACATAATAAAGAGTATTCTATTCTATTCTTTGAGTTCCGGGGCCGCGGTGACTCTTCGAACAAATTCTGCAACCCTGGCTGTAAATACCCTACATGTAAAGCTGAGATACAAATCAAGAACTTCTCTACATCATGACTATATGTATAGTACTAGCTTCTGACAGCGACTTCGCCCACGTTAATGTCAGAAAATCTGCCAAGGGATCAAAAGCCTATGTGCTATATTTATATCTGTGACAAATTTCGTTTAGAGCCGTTCTGACATAAGTGATTGAGTAACAAACATCCATCCAAACTTTGGCATTTATAACAGTAACTAAAACTTCACGTGTATGTATCGTGTTCATGACCTAGATTCCTTTAAACATAGCCAGGGTCAACAACAGGTGATGAAAAGTTCTAAATTCAAATCCATAGTCAAAACAAAAACCCGCTTCGCTGCTTTCATGAACAAAGCTGCTTTAAGTCCTAAGTCTCAGATTACGTTTATAGGTTCACGTAAAGGCCTTACAAACTGGGCCCGAGACTATTATACATATATTTCACTTCAAATAAATGTACAGAGGTGAACTTAATGCCTTAGGGAAAAAGACCTTAAAATTCACTCCATATAGGTAACGTGTAACAGAATAAATGCAATACTCTTAAGTAATTGTAGGTTACCATCGAGTCGCTTTTTACACTATTGAGCTCTTACCTACATCATTTTCTTAGAAGCGCCTTTTTTTGCCTGAAATACCTCTTAAGTTAATGTAGGTGCTCTTTCGTTTTCATAAATCTAACAATCAAGTTTGAGTTGTTTTTAGGGTTCCGTGCCTGAAGGGTTACCAACGGAACCCTATTACTAAGCCTCCGCTGTCCGGCCGTCCGTTCGTCCGTCCGTCAGTCCGTCTGTCTGTCAGCAGGCTGTATCACAAGAACCGTAATAGATAGAGAGTTGAAATATTCACAGATTGTGTATTTCTATTGCCGCTGTAGCAACAAATAATAAAAATTAGGTTTACAGAACTCTTCGTGTGCGAGTTCGACTCACACTTGGCCATTTTTTACACTATGAATTATTCAGCTCTTACCTACGTCACTTTTTCAGGAAAGCTTTCTTTGCCTTAGCAGGAAAAGAAACTTTAGCTAGCGCTAAAGTTGGGCGGGAAACATGTAGTTGTAGGTAAAACTTAGGCAGAAAAAGTTCATCTACCCGTACCTACGCGTTAACTTGGGACCTGGCTCGAATCACGTTTTTACGTTTTTATTTAAATTTAACAATTCGATGTCGATGAAAATATAATAAACACAACGGTAACAGTGATGCTAACGCGTTTATATTGTTTTCAACGAAATCGAATGGTTAAATTTTAATTAAAACCTCAAAGATGTCAAGTTAACGTGTATTGGTTATATAATAATATTATCTGTTTTAGAGTTAGGATTTAGCAGAATTGCATGACACTTGACACATGGGTGTACGGGAAACCATTACCTGGTTCAAGAAATTAAATACTTTCTATCCGGTAGGTAGTAGTCCCTTGGAATAATTTTTGACACTCACGCTGGCAAAGCCAATGGCAAAAGCGGTTTTATGCTGTTATGAATAGCTTTCAGTCTTCCGAATCATGCAATTTTTGTTTTAATTTACTTATTTGTATAGACATTTATGTAATGAAGTTATTGATGTCTATGATTATATTCTACTAGTTGAACCGCGCAACTTCATCTCCGTCACAATTTTCGTTACTGCTCCGCTCCTATTGGCCTTGGCGTGATGATATATAGCCTTCCTTGATAAATGGGCTATCTAACACTGAAAGAATTTTTCAAATCGGACCAGTAGTTCCTGAGATTAGCGCGTTCAAGTAAACAAACAAACAAACTCTTCAGCTTTATATATTAGTAGTATAGATAAGATGGTAAAAAGTGGGCCATTGTAAAATTTTCCTGAAGCAGTACTCTGACGGACGTAGCCCAAGGGACACAGCGACGTAGAGCAAGTGTGGAACTCTCTGCCAGCGTCTGTGTATTCATATAACCCGTCTGCCTTCAAAGCAAGAGTGAACAGGCATCTTCTGGGCACGCTCGCCCCATCATAGAACTCATCCATCGCTTTCCATCAGGCGTGATCGAGGTCACGAGCAAGCCCATTCCTCAATAAAAAAGGGTTTTCAGGTTCAGAAAAAAAGATGGGTAAGATTTGGGTAGATATTGCAGTTAAAAATGTTTCTGTACTTTTGTATACTTGCATTAATTGTATCAAGGTGGGGTGATAATTAGATATTGAAATGTCTGATATAAAACGTCAATGTTATATTTATACTTTTATTTCTAGATTAATGGCATATTTCTTTTAGGTACATCTTCTTACAATTACTACACATAAACTTAAATAATATCACGGTATTCTCTTAATAATTTACATTGAGACGGCAGATAGTTATAATCGTTTACAATTAAAATAAAACTAAGTAATTGCTCATACACCATTCGATAAAAAATTATAATAAGATGCAAACATAAATACTCGCTTGAATTACTTAGGTAGGTATGTAAAACTATAAAGGCTTAATATTTCTTCACTCATACAAGTAAACGTATTACTAAATGTTGTTAAAAACAAACTGTCTTCGTTCGGTAACTGGTAAAGGAAGACCATAATGACTACTGGTTTATTCCGGTAACGTAACTAAATGAATATTGAGCGTGATTATCAACCGATAATCAATCTTAGCGATTAACTACTTTACATGTTAAACATTAATACGCCTATGTAATGGAAGACTATACGATTTTGCTGTATAAGGCACACAGAATTCTATCATATCAAATACAATCAAACATTGACTCTCAGGTGCTCAATATTTGCATAAACTCGTATTTACAAAAGCTTTAAGCAAACTAATTGTAAAATGAAGAACATTAATTAATGGCACTAGTTATTTACTTAAAACTATGTAATGAATATAACGTAGAAATGCTACGTCTCTACATTAATGATACATGAAATACTGCCTCAGATGTCATCCGCGAATATACACAATTATAGTCTATGCCTTAATACTAACTTAAACTTTCGTTAAACAGAAAGGAATCATACAAACTCTCATGAAAATGTATCTGTTACCGGCAATCTGTATAATTCAGGTATTCTATACAATACCTAGGTATAGAATACCTGAGGCGTTCAGGCAATGTATGAAATATAATGAATATTAGTGTCGGTTTTATACTTTACCTAGGTAATGTATACAATTTATAGGGATCGTATAGATTACCTGCTGGTCCACCGGCAATGTATAAAAAATTAGAAATAGAATAGAAAAGCGCTATGACACTAGCAACCCTTTGACTTCGACAGCAAAAACAGTTTTTTTTTAATTCGCTTATATCTCAAAAACGGTGTGTCATTTCGCAAAATTAATGAAAAATTTGCCCCCCTTAAGATTGCCCTGCCGATGTAGGTAATAATAAATTATGAAAATTTACAAATTCCACGCCCGCGACCCTACTTGTCGTATCTGATTTTTTTGGGCATTAGGTAAAAAACCACTCTTGTAAACATGTATTGAAATGCTACTGCCACTAAACCATATTCGGTTTTTTGTCGTGTGACCGAATCTGGGGGGCTACTCTCTTAGCCCGAAGTCCGTAGTTTCGGACTCAGTTGCGGGCGTAGTCTACTCCGTTTCACCTACGGATTTACGATCAGTCTAGAACCCGAATTAAGAATTAATGACAACACGATTTCACAGTAACGGTCAAATTGTGTAGTGTTTAGTTTATAAGCACAACAGAATCGGATCTTAAGTTTTGCCCGTTTCGGTTATTTGTCGGATCTTAAAACCGAATGTCAGTGTGAACTCATTCATTTAATTTTTTATTTTGACTAAACCGTATCCTGTAAAAATCAGATCCGGCTAAGAAATGTATGTCGTCGTGTGAACGTCACTGCCGCCCCCACACTTTCCCAGCTTTTACACACATTGCCGGCTGTGTATTCAGTGCTGTAAGTATAGCATACCTGTGCAAAGTATAAAATGAATAATATTTCATACATTACTTGAATGTTTTAGGTATTCTATACATTGCTGAGGTATTCTATAGAATACCAGATTATACAGATTGCCGGTAACATATCTAGGTATATAAAATCTATCACACATTCTAAACTGGCCGGACAAGTAACTCAAGTAAAAGTACGAGTAGCTTCATCGCCGAAAGCATTTACCTATTCTGTTTAGCTAACACTAGGAACTATCTTCTGTCAATGTAGACATACTATGTACAATTGTACAGCTAAAATATATCACAGAGTTATGAGAGGAATGGAGGGTGCGTCACCAAGGTCGCCAGGGTTTTTCTTCTGGGGGTTCTTTTCTTGTGACGAGGGCAAGGGGGGCGGAGTCTTCATTGGGAGGGGGAGGGGTCCCCCATCCTGAGCTGGCGGGGGAATAGCAACGGGTTTCCGAAGACGTGGAGGACGAAGCGTCCCTCGGTGAGAGTGGCACGAGGGTAGGTAGGGCGCCTAGTGTGCTAGCGTTGACGCCGGCCGGTAGAACTAACGCGATGTCCCCGTTGGACAATCTCGTTGGGACTAGACGGACGCCAGAACCGGGACCAGCTGAAATGATAGACACCAGTTAAAAAACTGCATAATAACTAAAACGCTAGGTTTTAACTTGTTTGTTGCAAGTTAAAGTTAAGTGTAAGTTTCACGTTCGTAACATTTATTTCTGGGTTCTACCAAAAACCTATCTGGACAGGACTCGACTTTCTTTGAACCTTGTGACCTAACAAAGAATATGGAAATTGTGAAAGTCAGAAAGTCCAAAAATGAAATAGTTTAGTAAAACTCACCAGAAATAAAAATAGTAGAATGTTGGCTTTGAGGAGCATCTTCCACATCTGAAGGAGGCGTGGGGGCACCGGCAGGCCTCGCCCCAGGTGCATTGACACACCCTTCCAGGTGCCTCACAAGTCTTCTCCTCAGGGCAGGCTCGATGCCTTGGAACTTCGACACCTCCGTCACACAGTGCCTGTATCCAGCACGGAAACGGTCCGGAGAACCGGCGCCTTCAGACCTAAGACCCTCTAAATGCTTCACAGTCATCTCTAGGATGTCAGCCTTCTCCAACTTCGAATGTCTTGCTGGCTGTAACAAGGATGTAGTTAAAGAATAAAAACATGTAACACACATGTAGCCTAGATTTCTAGGAGTATAGAAGTATGGGATAAGAAGTTTCGGTCGTCCGGCAAGAGGTGGAAACGACATTGTTGCCATCGCTGGTAGAACCTGGATGATACAGGAACGTGGGGCAATCCCCACGTTCCTGTATCATCCAAGTTCTTGTATCACAAGAAAAGGGAGGCCTGTGCTCAGCTGTGGAACAGGTCGAGCTGCGGATGATGATGGAATAATTGGTAAGAAACTTTTTTTTTTTTTCATGTCAGGATTGATCTTGCTTTACCTTAAACAATTTGAAGGAGAGATGCGGCACTTCTAAGAATATTTTATAACTTCTTGTGGTATTGACTCGCTAAGCAAATGCATAATTATAAATCTTAAATATTGAATATTCATATTGTTTAAGAAAACATTTAAATGTCTAGACTAAATCTTCAAAGCCTAAATAAATATAGACATAGATTTAATAGGTAAATGTTAGCTTACGTCTTTCTTCATAGCGTCTAAGATCAGCGCCTTCAGTTCGTTGAGGCAGTTGTTGATGCGCGCCCGACGCCTCTTCTCCATGATCGGCTTGTTGCTCTGTAACAACGCAAAAATTCTGTTAATATAGAGGATTGTTATAGTGTTTGTATACCTAGTTCTAGTTTGGAATAGTCAGTTGATAATAAGCAGGTATCCTTGCGACTTGCGTCAACGCGCCGCATTTGCATCTATTAGCAACACGTGTAAAGCTAAATGTTACACGCAAGGTTAAGGCTAAAGACTAGCACACACACGCAGATTTACCTACACATAAATATTTGCTAACCTAACACCACGATATAACACTGCCATATTGGCATATTGTTCTCACACGACGCATGATCAGTTCCCAAGCGGAAAAACTTTATGTAACAGAGCTAAAACATAATATCAGTCACACAAGTTCGTGGTACATGCATTGTCGTTTTATTTATGCTGTGTATAAACAACATTGTTATCGCTTTATCGCCGGGTGACACCAAGTAAGGCGCGTGACAAAAAGAGCCATTAATCTCTGGTTACACGGCGGTGACGGCGCGTGCGACTGCCTCAAGGTGAAGGTCGTCCGTGTCGTGATTGGCTGCGCGCGCGCCGTGACGCTGAATCACGCGTGGTGGGACCACGTGACAACCAAACGTTACTAACGTGTACACACCGCCGCGTCGCGTCGCCATCTCTTTGTTAACATCATCATGATAACTGCGTGGTTCGTCTCCAATCAACGAACGGCGACGATTCTGTATCGGTCTTTGGCGCGGATCCAAAGCGAAATATCAAATATTTTTTTAATGAAAATTCTCGGAATTGGCTCTATGTCTGGGACATAGTAAACGGCTCGTCTATCACATTTGATCTTGTTTCGTTAGCACACTTAACATTAACACGGCGTCTCGCGAGCGAAGTACACAAACGTTACATTTCGTGTTCAGAATTAGCTCTCGCAAACACCGTCTGACCGATACGCCAATGTCAGACGGGTGAACCGCTTAAATTTTCGCACAAACACAAATAAAATATAGAACACGATAGCGGCGCTTGCGAGGGCGGGAAATTCTCGACGCCTTCCGCACGAGACACCGCTTCCGTAGTCGAGGATAAAGGGCCCTCATATTTAATGGCATGAACTTGCATGTAAATAATTGCCAGTATTCTCTACTACAAAAAAAATAGAAACTCTTTTGGCAGACTGTTGTGATTGGCATTTGTTTACATAATGTTCTCGCTAAAAATGTAACCTTGCAATGTAACTGCCCTATGCTTAACTATTTTGAACACCATGCTTTTACATCTACAACGACGCATTAACCACTTCAGCAATCAAATGGTTGTGCAGTAAAACACATCGACATAAAGAAAATCTACAAAATTTTCTCATTGAATCTCCGCGTAGCGATCGCTCGTAGCTGTAAAATATTCGCTACAACCCGCAGTGTGCGGTGTAATTACAGAGGTGTGCAAATTGACACGCGACGTTCTGTCGCCTCCAGTTAGCGTTCACGATATATTGAGCGCTGAGGTGACAAACGTACAGACTGACAGGCACGTTATTTATGTCGCTGTTTAGCTGTTACGAAGTATCGAGGGAATTTAATTGTCAAGATAAATGTTAATGATTGGATTTACATTGGATGTTCGTCTAGTTCTTCAGCGACTGAAAATTATTTATTACAGAATCTATATCGACCTCAATAAAATCACAACTAAATTACAAAACAAGAGCATAAACCCTACGAGCCAACATCGTAAATGTTTTAAAATATCATAAATATGAAATATTTTATATTCATACTAAAACTAAAACATGAAAGAGAAAATTCGTAGTGAAACAATCTCGTCTAGTTTTCCGCAGATCGTAAAGGCAGGCGGCACGTGTCGAGCGGCGCCCTGCGGCGTCGCGGCGCCCCGATATAGACAACACACATACCTACACAGAGTACACAGGCACTCACACCTCCCCATTTCTCCGCCTCCGTCGCCGCCGCCGCCGCATGCGAATTACAAACGCGCCATTTCAATTATCACGTTTATTTCTGAATATATTAACCGCTAACAAAATACCCGTCAGGCGAGTCAAAAGAAACACGACGTTTGTTACAAGTATACATTATTACAATCGCTTTTACAAGACGCCAATAACAAGCCTCTTGTTCCAATGTACCCAGTATTAACAGCGTGACATTCATATTTTTCTGGGATGGTATGAGGAAAACCTGGCATTTTTTTGCTATCAATTCGAATTTTATGTGTACAATGATCAAAGGTTGGTAGCGTTCAGTCAATGAGCTAATGATACAAAACAAAAAGTGTTATCTGCCTTGACGGCACACTATCTGTCACGCTCTCATGTCGGGAGCCCCACGTAGGTGTTGACCCGATAACGTCAACTGATACGTTCGGATAACAGGTGCTCGATAAGGGGCTTGGTTTGAACCGGTGACGCTAATTGATACCCATGTGATAGACTCCATTCACGAAGGTATGTGGAGCCTGTGGAGGTCTAATGTATCTGAAATTATGATTCTAAAGGAAAGAAGTCTAACTATTAATTTTACGCTAGCCCGAACTCGAATCAAAGTGGTTTTTCTCTCTGGACCGTGACAATGGAAGACCATACTTTTACACTTTTACAGTAGTAAGAAGCCCAAGAATTCAATTTACAGCCACAAACCACCTCAAAATAGTTAACGATATCAGCTACCTATAGGTATCTACGTATTCTGGGTAAGGATACCCAGAAAACGTATTACGTGCATTCTCTGTAGGAACAGAGAATGCATCGAAAAGCTTACAACTTTCGGCAAGAGGCTTGTACTATCAACATTTCGATCTCAAAAGATAAACCAGGATGTCAGCTAATCAGTTGAATGGGCACTCCCAAAATATCCTTAATTTTCTACATTTCTTTTGTCATTATCGTTGTCACCACGCATAGTCCAGTGGAACTTCTGCTGTGGTCACAGTATCGTTTACGTAACGTTTGGCTCGCCATGCGGAATGGATTTAGTCGCGGGGCGCCGGCGACACGTGCCAGGGTTATCAACTGTCTGCGACCGACTGAGACGCGGCGACTGCGTTCCGGTATTCGTGACGAACTCAGAAGCGTTTTTTTTTTGTTTTAGATTGATTCTGGCTTCTTTCTGGCGTAAATTTTTCTATATTAGGTAGATTTAGAGATTGCGGAAAGCATGTACTTCCCTTATGTCGGTCACAATTACAATGCTTGAAGTAACTAATGAGAGAGTGTCAATGTCAATTTCTCTAATATACCGATGTAGAGTACGATCTTAATTCTTATCCAAAATTATTTGGGGTCTACGCCCATGTCTTCTTCCATAATTATCGAATCTCTATAGCCACACTATTTCTAGACATCTATCTACACATTTTTATAGTCCATCTAAGTAACATTACTACTTCGTCCCTCACAAGTCACAGCTGTCTCTAAAACTGTCAATTCTCATCTGACTCGCCACGAAATTCTAACAACATTCCCAATTGATATTAACGCAAAGCGAATGGGACGAGAGACATGATCAAGTCGTCAATATCTATTTACTAGGAGCAGCTGAGTCACGCCATGCACCCTGGTTACACAGCGTGCGTGCCTTGTCATTGGCGCTCTCATAGCCAGAGATCGTCAACTGTTTTCTACTATTCTAACGTAGAACGTGATGATGAAAATGATGCAAAGACGCTACACGCTTGAACTACAAAGTTTACAAGACATTTCCATACGGTATGTCTTAACTTGTTGTTTCTCAGCGATGGCTCATTGAATAACTTGTACATTTCACGAAACAAGTAGCTTACTATCCCCTAAATTTTGAACTGTATGTCCTATCGTACTTATATACCTGACGGTAAGTTGGGCATTCTTTAGATACATTTTTCCACTTTCCCCATTATCGGACCGCTTAGCCAACGCTCAGCCGGCCCGCACGTTGAGTGCCCCTACAGACGGCTATTTCGCTCTGTCTGGCAGTCGCCCAGTGGTCATTACACATTCGTATCGCCTAAATCTGCACGTTTGACAGCTCGGTGGTAGTGCATGCGATAAATAGCGATGCGATGGAGAACGCGACGACGCCGTGCCGCCGGCTGACCTTCTACGAGATAAGTCGTTTAATCTGCGCACATTATGTAGTACCTAGGTATAGCTGGCAGTATTGTCTGAAACGCTTTGTTCATGAACGAAGACTTAATGAGGCATCATTTTCTGATTCATTGAATAGTTAGAAGTATTGCGTACTGACAATTGCGCAAATGACTTTAAGCATGATTTAAGTCTTTTACAAGTATAAGGAAGTTGGAATTAAAACATCGTATTCGACATCAATGGTGCCGCCTCTATAATTAGTCCTAATAATGGCTCTAAGGTTTAATTATCGTGTCTTTGATGTGAAGCGATTAAAATCGAGCGCTCTTATCTAAGAGGGTTATGTAGTGTTTAATTAAAGGCGTTAGTCAAACGGTAAATTCACGGAATCCTCGAAATATCGGAGTGCGGAATGCTTTAAGAAGGAAAATGGAATAGAAAAGGTTCACTCTGTTTTATTCGAAAAAGGTTTGCATTCTCATTTTGATCTTAGAGTTCTTCCACGTAGTAGCCAGCTTTCTGCGATCTTCAAGATTCTGTAATATTCTACTGCTCTGGTTTTAGAGGCTCCATTTCGGACACCAGGGCATTGCGCCCCTTTTGCGGATTCCATTTTAATCATTGTCTATCTGATTATGTTACAAATAGAAGGAAATTGAGGAGTTATTTTAAGGCAATAATTCGGTCCTAAAGCTTCTCTCAGGATCCTACAGTCCTTCCGAACACTCAAACTGTAGATACGCTCGTGACGCCTGTCTGGAGTTCGCCTTCTGTGTTAGTCAGTATCGTCTGGCATCACTTGGCACAGCTTGCCAGTGAGCAGCGCGCGGGGCCGCTGGCATGCGCTTGGCAGCCACGCGCCCGCCGCAGCGTCGCGTGCCAATGCGTGGGAGCGGACGCCGCACTTCCGCCACGCTATTATAGCTCGCCAGACGGCTAGATCTGCTAGCGCTAGATGCTTTTTTGTTTTGAATAGCGAGACATATTATTATGAGGTGGAGAGTAAGTTTGATGCGAGAATCATTGGTTAAAAACTTGTCATGTTTGCCAAACTAACACTAGCGAAAAACTATTAGCTGTGTTTAAACAACGCCTTTTACAAAGATATTCAAAACATTCTTCTCCATTTAAAGCGTGCTACAAGCCCACGACTTTACGATACAATCGAGAAGCCTTATCTAGCGCTGTAGGTCGCTGTAGGCGGTATCGGTCGGTGGCGGCGTCGACACGTGGGCGTTAGGTCGGTCACACGCGACGCGCCGGCGGCTTATCTCGCGGCAGCCGCGCATGATGTTTATCATCGCATGATGGATTGCCGGCAGCCTAATAGCTTCCTCCAGAGACGAGACGCGTGTAATTACGCGTCAGCATCCATCTACTGTCTGTTACGTGTCTTGTAGCGTGATTAATATGGGTATGGTCGTGTGATCGATCGGATAGGCGATGGAGAACTACCTTTCCAATTGCATCAAATTATCTGGCATCTTGAGGGGACATGGCGTGTTTTTAAATGGTTCTTTGCGTGTACTCTTGTTCACTACTCTAGCGATTATCTGACAGTAACAAGAGCTGCCGACATATTAAGTCTAGTAACAGGGCACAATAAATATAAAAATACTGTAAATAATTCGAAACGTAACTTTCAGATAAACGTGTCCACAAAACGCGTCTGCTTCTGGATGCGACAGTCATAAAAACAACGTTGACAGGTCTGGGGCGGCATCTCATTCATTATGCTATACTATGACGCATTCTAGCGTCCTGGTGTAGGCGACAACGTTGGGGGGACGGGGGGATGTTCCCACGACAATTAGCCCACGGCGCGTCTCCCACGCGGCGCCCACGCCTCACTGACTCACGTTCCTACCGTCTGGACGGCACTGAGGGCTGACTCCGCTAATACAACGATTTATGGATTTTGGCAGCGGATTTTAGAACGTGTTAGCATGTTTTACATTGGTCATTTGTTCATATAGGAATAGTCAGCTTGATAGAATGGGCAGAGAACCTTGGTTCTGACTACACACACAGCTACGGAGTCACTTAAGCCGGAAACAAACGAACATCAGCAAGCGTTTATAAATGGAAGGGCGTATAGAAAACAATAACAACAAACAAAAGAGTAAATTTACTTCGCAAAACAAGTGAAAGTGCTCATCCATCTTGCCTGTTAATATGGCAGACGCACTTGGCACGCATTTCAGGGAAGTTTTCATGCATCGTGTGCTGAGCATACAAACAAGATGTAAATGCAGAGCTCTTGAGTCGTTTTCACCTGTATTTTAGGTGTAGTGATAATATTTGCGTTAGGTAGGTATGCTTTGTAATTGAAATCAAAACTTTCAATATTCTTCACTAACTATTAGCTACCATGGCTAGTCCGAGAGGAATCGTACATTTTCCGGAGATAGCAAAAAAAGCAGTCATATATCACTTAGCGAAAGAGTAGCTCTTTTTTTTATCAGGTAAGAACTTCAGAGTATTCTTACCTCCTACATCCAAACCTTTCACCATACAACATCACTGTAGATCAGTGTTTCCAACCTGTGGTCTGCGGACCACTGGCTGGGGCCAAAATATGGTCCGCGAAAGATTTGAAATTTTAAATCTTTTCACTTCATAAATGTCATTGCTGTAAAATGATTTTAAGTTTCTACCAGAAATGTTCTGTTACCCTTGACACCCTTGATAAACTTTCAAAAAATAGCTAGCCACAAGTTTTGAATACCATTAATGATATAAGATTACTTTTTCTTGATTTTTGGCTCACTAGCAATAACGAAATCAAAGTGGTTCCAGACCATAAAATGTTGTGAGCCACTGCTGTAGATAAAACGATCACTACAAAACATCACACCGCCAGGCTTCCGATTACCTATCACGTCATTTCTAAGAACTAGACTCATCAAAACTCAGCAGGTGATAACCCTAGCGTGGCACTAAGTCGGCTCGAGTGGCTGCAAGATAAGAGGGATGCGATGTGGGTGGCGCCGAGTGTTGCATTATTTGGTGTTAACGTGCTCCGTGCTCGTAGGATCAGCGAAGCTTCCACGCTGCGTGGGAAAATCTTTGAGGCGTTTAAAGGTTAGAACTGGCAACCCACTGTTGTGGGTAAATACTTCCTTTAATTTGGTATCCTTGGTTTAATGAGAAACTACTATAGAATTAGACAGTCTACGATGTTGAAATGACTGTGCGTGTTAATTGATGTATCTCCCTACCTATATACCTACCTGGTGAATTTTTCATATGGGCGGGCATGGCCAAATCCAAAAGATAGATTTTAATGAAAACTAAATCTGTATCATTGGATTTTATATTACACTATAGCTAGATAATGTATATCCGGTATTTTAACGCTTGAAGCAGAAGCCGAGTTTATGTAGAATAACTCACATTTATATAGACTTATACAGCAAGGCAAGTAATCTCTAAATTTTTTTTTTCCACCATACAATTATCTTTACAGGTTTACCACCTAATGCGATATTGTAGTCAACTATTATTAGAAATAAACCATTAAAAACTAACAACTTTCAACCGCAGGACCGTAACAAATCTCAAAGAGAGCTCTCACTATAAAACCACACAGAGTACAACAAAATAGGTCTATGTCTTCTGCTATACTGTTGAGAATACGGATCAGACTGTTTCTCCGATTACTTCTTTTAAACTACGCAATGTACTTTGATATTTCTGCCACTAATAGAAAGAATGTTAAACGAGGAAGGAACGTGAATATTAACTTGCACCCGTGAGAAGTGGTCGCTAGCAAGGTATTACAACTTAGAAATATATATTAAAAAGAGGAAATATTTTTTTGTTTGTTTGTACCGAATAGGCTCTAAAACTACAGGACCGATTTTAACCGTTTTTTTCACCAATAGAAAACTAAATTATCAGGAAGTACCATAGGCTAAATTATTTTAAGAAAAAGAATAGAGATAGACTACGAAAATTGCAGTACCAAACCGCCGCGCGAACGAAAACGCGGGTGAAGGGGTAGTTTTAAATATTTAGAGACATAAACGATAATCTGAAGTCCGAAAACACATCTATCTATCATTTCAGGAATGTCGCACCGTCTCACACACATTTATTTAGCGCTACACGTCACGAGTTTTCCTGAAAATGTCTCTCGTGACAAACGCCGCGAGATTGTCGGCTCACAATTATTTATACTAACTATTTCAAACATTACCTTCAGATATCGTTACTGTAAACACATCGGTGTACTGCAATCTGAAGTAAATAGTCTAACTCTAACGCACAAATGAGAGTACTTATAGGAAGATTTTAATTCAATCAAACCAGACTTTATTTTAAGTATGACTAGCTTCTGCCATGAGAGTGCTATCTTCGGGAAAAGCTCGTGGTTTGAAACCATGACCCAAGAGTACTGACTATGGAGATCATGTTTTAGAACCAATATTAATAAAATAAGATATTAAAAAAAAAACCACAGGTAATAAAACCGTCGGTCGCACCGCTCATTCATACTCCATACTAATATGTATTATAACACACAAATAACTCTTTCTGACTGTATATCTACCGAGGTGCAACCGTGCCGATAACCGACCAACTTGAGCTTCTTGGAGTTATATTAACAGAACAGAACAACATTAGAGAAACTTTGCATACGGGTCGATTTATGCCTGGATTAGGCTACTACCTATTATACCGAGAGGTTCTTACCTTGGAACTATTTTCGAATTTTCAGAAGCTGGTCATCAATTATGAATTAACATGATCCATGTATTTGGTAGATCGTCATCCTACTAAAAACTACTAATGGAACTACTTATGCAAGATACATAAAACTTAACTTGATTAGGAAACGGCTTCAATGATTGAAACTGACTTAGCTGTAGTTATCTATGTTTTGTACATACTTACTATAAAGATTGTAATGTGAGTGCCTAATTATTGTGTGCGTCAATTCAATCATCATAATCATCTGCCTAGCCTTTTCCCAACTATATTGGGGTCGGCTTCCAGTCAAACCGGATTCAGCTGAATACCGTGTTTTATGTGAAGCGGCTGCCTACCAGACCTCCACAGCCCATTAACTGGGTAACACGGTACTCCTTGGCAAGACTGGAGTCAGATTTACTGGCTTCTGAGAATCCGTAACGTCTGCCAAAGATCTACAAATGACAGCCGGGACCAACGGCTTAACGTGCTCTCCGAGGCACGGAGAAAACTCGGTATGTTAAGATGGTCACCCATCCACAGACCAACCTTGGCAAGCTTTGCTTGACCTTGATGATTGACCCGTGCGGCTGTTATTATTTAGCCACGAGCTCCTCAGCCATGAGCTCCTCGATAACTATTAATATTACTATGACCAAATTATTGGTGTTGTTACGGCTATCAATTTTATCAGCTAATGTGAAATTGGCCTGAACTTTAAATCAGTAAATTGGTGATCCTTCGAAATTCTGGTGAAAGTCAACTATATATTTATGTTCGTTCTTTACTATGTATGTCGTGTACAAGTGCTACGTCTACATAAAAGCAAAATAAGAGCTACATAGTGATTTGCACGTCCCAAGCACTGAATCGTGACACCGCTGGCAGTTCGCGTCGCCTCGCTAAAATGCGAGCGTGATGCACCGTGCCTGCCCACCTCCTAAGTGGCTAACTATAAACACACGAAGTTGTTGTAAAGGGATTTACTTAAAAATCTTGGACTCTTGGTATAAATTTGAACAAATCCCGGGTTAAATTTTTCAGTTCTTTTTATCTACTGTTTTCTAATCTAATATTGTAAATGTGAAAGTTTGGATGGATGTTTGTTCCTCAATCTCGCCAGAACGGCTGAACGGATATGGTTGAAATTTGGAACAAAGATAGATATATAGTCTGGAATAGCATATAGGCTACTTTTTATCCCGAGAGTATGTTCCCTAGGGATCACGCAAGTGAATTAAGCCGCTGGCAGAATCTAGTTCATAATAATATGTTAATCATCAACTTAGATAATTTTTTAAAACTTATATAAAAATGGCCTGTGCCCACTTCGTTGGGCGGTATTTTTCGGGCTAACATATAGCCTAAGACACTCACAAATAACGTGGCGTTCTATTGGAAAATTAATTTTGAAAATCAGTTCAGTAGATCCAGAGATTACCCCTACAACCTCACAAAATCTTTGTAATCTTAGTATAGAAGTAAGATAACCAAAAAAGGACTATGTCTAATTTTGCATGATTAAAAACTGCCCTACGAAAGCCTACGAAGTGTCTACTACGCCGTAGTCTTCAGGCTGCAATGTTGACTAACATGAAAATTGTTTGTAAAAACTATAATAAATAAATGGTATTTTACTGCAGGTCTATTAAAAAAGAGAAGTTTACAAAAACAAAAATTGAACAATAGTAAAAAAATAAAGTTATTTAAAAATGAGCGCGTTGATGTCTTTCTTTAATAATAGTGTTTTCATTTTATCAATTACCTCAAATCGGCATAAATATTAATCACTAAATATTATTTTTATATAATAAATAAAAAAAGACATCAGTTCCACAAAACAAAACAAAGCAAAAAAATAAACAAACAAATCTGAAACTTACCCTTCTATTATCACCACTCTTCTTCTGTTCAACCTGCGTCGCCGAAGGGCTCATATTCACCACCACTGGGTTAGCAGCGGCCTGCTGAGGGCTACCGGCAATACCCGTCACCATAGTTGCTAATTAACACTTCACTAAAAAAACATCCAGTACGTAAGAGCAATCACAGCATCATTAGATTGGGAAGCGTGTGTACGTGCGCTCGTGGCTGCGGTCGGCGCGCGACTGAGCGCAGGCCGCGCGCGACGCGCCGGGCCGGCCGGGCACGCGCGCCCTGCACGCGGCGCGGGCACGGCGCGCGGCGTCTCGCGTGCCGCCTCCTTATTACACTCAGCTCCATTATCCTACGTCACGTTTTGCTCCTTTTTTGTTTTAGATTAGTAGCTTATGTTCGTGATGTCATCACTCTTTTAGATTGTTAATGTTACGAGTTGGAACGAAAGTGAATCTGACCCAGCATGCTTCCCTTCGCTAGGCATCCAACATTTCCTTGCTGCCTTTGCATTCTGAAGCGATCTGGAATCTGTTAACTCTTGATGACTCCAAATACGAAAATGCACCAAAAAGGAACCACCATTCCTACGTGGATATGCTAAAACAGTCTGAACTCTAGCAAACATAACTGAATTTCAATACAATCGCTCATTAATGTCATCTGCGGGTCACGTTATCACACAATGGAGCCGCGCACTTATTATTCAAACACAGCCGACTCTGACATCAGTCGCGACGCCGCTCGCCTCTAATGTATTGACACTGAGCATAAATTTGTTCGCGTCTACCGACGAGGTTCAAAGCAGCCGCCCGACGCTGATACAGCCTCTGTTTTGCATATGCAAAGGTTCGGTCTTCGGGCTGGCTCGGGCTGGCCCACCCGCCAGCATTGTCCTACATGCTTGAGATCTTTATTCAAATGATCTATTGTGTTGCTAACGTAGCTAATTAGGGCTTAAGAAATGTCAACTACGTAGTGTAAAGATGGGTAAAAATATGCGGTTAGTGCACACAGGACTAATAAGCAATTACTAATTATCAGATTAAATTCTACATTTCTACGCAACGGCCTTCCTAGCACTAGGTATAGACAAGAATACCAAACTCCTAAATCACATCTCTTTTGGTCACGTCTGAAACTACTTTTCAGACGCAACAAAAACGGGAACTGCGACTGTGATGAATAATATCTCATGTTAATATCATGAGATGCGCAGGTAGCGATTTTGGTATTTATTATTCTTGTTATTAGGTACAAATGTGTAGGTAGAAGTTAAACCTGTTTTAGGTCGCCATTGGTAGCTCAGAGATTAATTTAGGGTCTGCCAGTTTTTTTTTTTTTTTATAGTTCGCGTTTGACCACAATCTCACCATATTATAGAAAACAATGAAGACTTCATCGTGAAGTGGTCGAAGATGAAGATGGAGAACACTTGCCTAGAAGTAACCTTTTCAATCTTGACTTAAAGACTCGCAGGTTGTAGCTATCAGGAAGCACAGAGTCTGACAGGGAATTCAACTCCTTAGCTGTACCTACCTACGCACAATGAAAGTATTCCAAAAAAACGTTTTGTTTGAATGGGTGAGGCCACCAGCTCAAAGAATTTATCTATTAGGTATCTCTTCTTAACATTTTAAGTTGACTGTTGAATCTCTTCGACAGTGTTGTAACTAAGGCGTGTCGGTCCACATTCATCACCAGATCCAGTTTCGGTCCAACTAAAAACTTTATACGATAAAAAGTCAATAACATGCGCGCTTGCAGGCTTAGCTTTATTAGGGATCATCTTAGAACTGGTCGATTTCTGAATTAGTGCATATTACCATTAGTTCAACTCGTTAAAATATTTGAAACGCTTCCCTGTATCTTTCTAGAAAACCTGACGGATTAGAAACCAGGTAAGTACTTGTTTAGTTAAGTTCGCATTCCCGAGATTTCATTCCAACACCTATTTAGTGGGACCAGTTGCGAGACCAGGTGCGGGAGACGCTTCCATCGTAAATTGGAAGGTTCAAGACGACTGCATACATATTATGTACCTACCTACACCTAAGTACATATATTTATTTTCTATACACGGTCAGAGCATAAAATTGTCGAGAATAACGCGATCTTTATAAGTACGCGTTCTGTTAGGGAAATAAAAGGACGAAAAAAACGAACCGTTCGATTTTTACGTCAAGTTTCTTAGAAACTAACAGTGACTATTAGATAACGTTGTGGTATTTTCGGAAGGAAGAAAAACAACAAACTGTTACAATTAACGGTCCACATATTTTAACAACGACAAAGTCGTTTTACTGCAACTGCCGCCGCCATAAAACCTTTTTAGACAAAGTCCTGCTCCATTTTACTAATTTTTATGATCCCCAAAATAGAGCATTCCTTTGAATTGGTTTGCTGTTACCATTTTTTTCTATTGTTTGCTCCAATTTTATATCCGACCGAGGATCCCGTTACACCAAACAGTTTTGTTTTCAATACATTACCGTAACATTTGACTTTTTAGTTATATAAAGATCTTTACATTAAATGCAGAAATACTAAGACCAGCCGGCAGCATCTTAAACGCAATCTCGACCCAGTTGCAAATATATACAAACGTAAATTTCGGGATTCCATGCCAAAAGCGGTACCTGAGAGGATTTTCATGTTACCTTTTAAGGTAATTAAATAAAACGAGGTTTTCCTTTAACGGTAATGTATTTACGCGTTTCTTAAGTATATAAAACTAAATCGGATTTATTTAAGGTGGCCCGCGAAATTCAAATATTTTTATGTTTTTTGCAATTTGCCGGTCAGTGTGAAGCTGTATGTGGACCAAATGCGATCTGCGACCGTAACGCGTATTTATCTAAAGAATTATAACCATTTTAATCATCAATATAGCCCTCTAAGTTCATGTAGTTCGAAAGAATGAATATTTCAGAAATAATCATTCTTTACGGTCGCAGATCGTATTTGGTCCACATACAGCTTCACACTGACCGGCAAATTGCAAAAAAACATAAAAATATTTGAATTTCGCGGGCCACCCTGGAGCATCCACCTTAAAGCGCGAGTCTCCATCTCCACTTAGAGGCGCAGTGTTTGTCGGTCGCGCAAACAGGCGCGGGTTCTATTCCTGTGCATAGATATAAAATCAAACTTACGTCATACATCTAGCCCTGCCCGAGTCTACTGTTTACGTAAGTGATTTGTGTATCTCCCAACACCCACGCTTGAATTCTTCCATGTGCCTATGAGTGTAAATGTCTATTAGCACTTTGATTAGCGATAACACAAAACAAACCCACTAACGACTCCCACTAATCAAACTCCGTCGTAAACGAGCCTTTACTTCAAAACATTTCTTTTCATAAAAATCATAAAACGAATTTAGTACGGTGCGACTTTCCACACAATACTGAGCGACGTACAACTTTCTGATGTAAATAAACCTATCTCGGTGACATTTCGAAGGCATTCTGCGCAGAACAAAGCTGGGTACGGGCTCATTATGAGCATCGTCTTTCGCCGTCCCGCCTATTATGTCAGACGACACGTTATTAGCCGCGCTCGTCGAATAACCAACCGTCGTGTACCTACGTACACCGTTTATTTGTTCCGTTTGTTTGTTCGCCTCCCCGGCTCCCGCTGTTCGAAGAAGGTCTGAAATGCCCAAAAACAAACCCTTTTGTCGCTGACAACGCAAGTTTTATTGCTACCGAAACCAAAACCGCTTTTTGGAACCGCTCTATAATTACTTTTCTGTTGAAAATCTCGTTTCGTACGCTTTAATTTACCACCGGAGCGAATCGGGCGATGCGTTTGTTTGTTGTGAGTAAGACTAGCGAACGGGCCCTGCTTTCTCCGCTTGAAGTAATCAAGTGGGCAAATTCACTTCATTAACAAAATATTTACAAACATGCATTGAAGTCAGAATATTATAGCGTTGTCTTTATTTACTCAAATGACGCTCAATAAAAAAAACCTCTTTTTAATTATCATTTTTTTTTCCAAAATCACACCACATTCATAATATACTTTCCACTTCCGTCTTTGGGTCAAAAAAGTTTACATCTGTACAGAAACTTAGTACCATTGTAACATTGGCTGCGAGTCTGCAAAAAATGGATCAAGCTGATGGACAGTTGACATACACAGCAGTTAAGTTAACCATCTAGATCGGGCATCACAGAACAGAACAAATTCATATTGTTTGCTAAGTACTGTTTCTGCGACGTCACGTCACGGTATTGCTCAACGCACAAAATGGGGACGCACGAGTTTTAAGTATCTTACTAAATTAATATTGATTTGTGAGCGCTCAAAATCTATGCATGTTAGCTTGTTGACTACTGAGCTGCGCTGACGCAATAGCTGCAGGCGTGCAGCGTTATTTCGTCTAACATTATTTTAAGTTATTGTTTTATAGTGTGTCTAGTCATCAACAAAACTGATATCTATATTATACTAATACTAATATAATATAAAGCTGACGAGTTTGTTTGTTTGCTTGAACGAGCTAATCTCAGGAACTACTGGTCCGATTTGAAAAATTATTTCAGTGTTAGATAGCCCATTTATCGAGGAAGGCTATAGGCTATACATCATCACGCTAAGACCAATAGGAGCGGAGCAGTAATGAAAATTGTGACGCAAACGAAGGTGCGTGGGTCAACTAGTACTAATATAGGTATAAAGCTGACGAGTTTGTTTGTTTGTGTTTGCTTGAACGCGCTAATCTCAGGAACAACTGGTCCGATTTAAAAAATTATTTCAGTGTTAGATAGCCCATTTATCGAGGAAGGCTTTATGCTATATATCATCACGCTAAGACCAATAGGAGCGGAGCAGTAATGAAAATTGTGACGCAAACGAAGTTGCGTGGATCAACTAGTACTAATATATAAAGCTGACGAGTTTGTTTGTTTGTGTTTGCTTGAACGCGCTAATCTCAGGAACTACTGGTCCGATTTGAAAAAATATTTCAGTGTTAGATAGCCCATTTATCGAGGAAGGCTATAGGCTATACATCATCACGCTAAGACCAATAGGAGCGGAGCAGTAATGAAAATTGTGACGCAAACGAAGTTGCGTGGGTCAACTAGTACTAATATAGGTATAAAGCTGACGAGTTTGTTTGTTTGTGTTTGCTTGAACGCGCTAATCTCAGGAACTACTGGTCCGATTTGAAAAATTATTTCAGTGTTAGATAGCCCATTTATCGAGGAAGGCTTTATGCTATATATCATCACGCTAAGACCAATAGGAGCGGAGCAGTAATGAAAATTGTGACGCAAACGAAGTTGCGTGGGTCAACTAGTACTAATATAGGTATAAAGCTGACGAGTTTGTTTGTTTGTGTTTGCTTGAACGCGCTAATCTCAGGAACTACTGGTCCGATTTGAAAAAATATTTCAGTGTTAGATAGCCCATTTATCGAGGAAGGCTATAGGCTATATATCATCACGCTAAGACCAATAGGAGTGGAGCAGTAATGAAAATTGTGATGCAGGCGAAGTTGCGCGGGTCAGATAAATAAAAACGTTGTTAAACAAAACTGTGATAGTGAGGCTTCGTTTCCACCAGAGATGATGAAGATGATGATGATGATGTTGATGATGGTGGTGATGATGATGATGATAGTGTGTGTGTGTGTGTGAGATGATGACGTGTTTGTTACTTTTTTTTAACTCGACTTAGTTTTATCAGAGGGGACTGTGTTCCGTAAAAGTTTGTACTTACACTCGATAAACAAAAAAGTGTAAACAAGTTAATTTTAATTCATCTAGAAATTAAATAATATTATACCAGAGGTTATAAAAAATATGAATTCGCCTATTGTTTTGCCCCGTAGGTATGTAGGTTATATATCTTACACGTGTTTCTATGCTCAATTGCATAGGTAGCTAACACATGAGTGGATTGCGTGCGCTTGCAATTTGCAATTCAACCTGGCATTTAGCAGTGTATTACTGAAAATACACTTCTCCCAAATCGAGCCTCGAAATTTACATTAGAAAGGAAGCTATGTATAAGTGCAAATGAGGTACTGTGTAAAAATCATCTCGTCAATCCTGCTAAAATTCATCATACCAGTCTGCAGATGACCAATGTGCATATTCCGATGTTCCAGAGATGAGGCTCTGAGACCATCCATAATAAACTGTAGGTAGGAATTTGTTCGAAAGAGTCACCGCGGCCCTGGAGCGCAAAAGGTATTTGGAGAAACACGTATGGGTTTTAGTCAGGAAAGGTCTGACACTCCCTTCCACTCCGCCCAGAGCGAAAGGAGTAATTTGATGATTTCTCATAAAAAGGTACCTATGAACCGATAAAGCCATCACCACTACACGCGCTGCTCATCAAAGCGCGGCGCCCTTTAAAAACATTAAAGACATGTCTAGGTGTCGACATAAAAGACAAAACAAACACTACCTACAAACAGATCACAATATCACCGTTATTCTTTCACCCCCTAACCAAAGATACCCGACGCAACTATTGTTTGTAACTCCACAACAAAAAATATAGTTAAACAGCCCACCGCCATAAACACATTGGTCGTTAAGAAGCTTTGTTCCTTGTATTCGTGTTACCCGCCTTTGGCGGCTCGTAAACTTTTTCTTAAACTTTATCGCAGATCGACCGTCGACGGCCTTTCGGCCATTCGCACGCCGAAATTGACGGGTTGAAGCGAAATCGACAAAAGAACAATATACCGAAATGTTGGCAAACACGCTCTCAACAATAATACTTTGTTAACAGTTAATTGCAAGGGTTTGCCAATAACCTCGGCTTTGTTGCAACTCTTTTATTTACAGAAAGTTTACGACGTCGCAGAAGAAATGTTTTAAGGACCCGTTTTTTAACCGTTATTTTCGGCAATTACTTTGGGACAGTGTGGTAAAAAAATTACCAAAATAGCATAGATTTTTTTAAACTAACGCAAGGGACCTATAATTTCACAAAATAAAACCAACGTCGTTATTCTAAGTTCGTGGACGGGTACAATCACGTGCAGAATGTGGCACCTGCCGTATCCGCAGCAATCATTCGAAAATTGACGACTGTCATAATTATACGTGAGCCACACCTCGTTATGAGATAAACGCTCGCATCCCGAGCGAAGCCTCAGTTCGGGGCGTAAGCAAATATTAGTATTGACGCCCGGTCCGCAGGCTCTGTAATTACGTGCGATGGGCCACGGGCGGACGCAGCACTGATAGTGTTGAGATTACACGTGAATTTCGCGCACACCACACCTTACCAAAAGCCATCAAATTCCAAGATCCAAAGACGATTTTACTTTCCACTGCGGTGTCCATCTTCAAATTTACGAAATATCCCACACCAAAAGTGCATTGGAACAAAAATATTGATGATCTTCACTTTCTTCGTCGCGATGGCCTCTGCCCGCAAGTTATAATTTTCTCGCAGTTGATGTCAAGCAATTAGGATCCACAAAAAACTAACGCTACCCACGACATGCTCTCAATTCTGAGTTTTATATTTATTTTCATAATTTCATGCAAATTTTCAATATAGGGGGTAAGAGAGTAAAAATTAAAGTCATAACTTTTTTGTAAAGTTTATTGGCCGTCGCTAAAAAAATATTTACCTACGTCATATACATTATAATTTTATTTACATTTACTTTCCATTTATACGATAAACCTTTTTTTTTCTTTGCTATCAATGGGAATTTCTATAAAGAAAATGGAAATAACTGGGAATTAGAATGTAATCATGAGACATGCTAGAGATTCTAAAAAATAAAATAACAAAATTATCTTAAGCTTACATAGATACCTATATTGGAAATTAGTGATATACAAGTTGTCCCAAAACTCAACGTCAAGCGGGTACGGGGCGATAGGCTAGGCAATACCAGTTAATACCAGTTCAGACAAAAATAAATTACATGTTACTTGGTTAAGTAATAATAGGAATACTTTTGAAAAATCAACAGCCTAGATCACATATTTAGGTCCTGTGATCACAAATTTCCCTAGTGTTTTTTTTTAATGTAATCCTAAATAACTATGCTATATTGGAGTCACAAATCCAATAGTTAATAAGGTCACTTTAGTAAAAAAATAAAGGTTTATTGGGTCCATGTTTAAAAAACCTTTTCTCAGATAAAATTCACACTTCATCTTTAAAAAAAGGACTATATTACCCTAGGCAAGTTGTTAAAAAAAACCGGCCAAGTGCGAGTCGGACTTGCACACGAAGGGATCCGTACCATATACCTTAATTTTTTTTTATATTTGAGTTGATTGAATGAAAGGTAAATTGAGGTTTACGATTTATGACGTATTAAAAAAAACTACTAACTAGATCTCGTTCAAAGCAATTTTCGGTGGAAGTTTGCATGGTAATATACATCATATATTTTCTTAGTTTTATCATTATCTTATTTTAGAAGTTACAGGGGTGAGGACACATTTTACCACTTTGGAAGTGTCTCTCGCGCAAACTCTTCAATTTAGAAAAAAATGATAGTAGAAACCTCAATATCATTTTTGAAGACCTATCCATAGATATCCATAAGGGTTCCGTTTTTTGCCAATTGGCTACGGAACCCTAAAAATGGCCCATTTAATCAAGATTTCAAAATGGTACAATATCTACTTATCTTTCCATAAAAATATTATCAATGTTATCAACTATTTAGAGCATTAAAAATATAGCATAGTTATTTAGGATTTAAAAAAACACTACAAAATAGGGAAATTTGTTAATTAATTATAGGGAAATTTGTGATCACAGGAACTAAATATGTGATCTAGGGTGTAGATTTTCAACATTGCAAAAGTATAGGAATCTATTATCACTGAACCATGTAATTAACATGGAATTTATGTTTTAGTTTTTCTTAAACTAATATAACCTAGCCTATCGCCCCGTACCCGCTTGACGTTGAGTTTCGGAACACCCTGTATAACACAAAAAGGGTAAGGTATTAGATATAGGTTTTAAAAGGTATGTCAATTAAAAATAAAAAAAATAACATCATAATAAAGTATTTTTTTATGATTACAATAATGTTGCAATAAGGTCATCACATCATGAATACTGCTGAATGCTTTCAGTTGAACTCTTTGAAACTTAAATTAATTGAGTAAATACATTTATAAATATTCATGCTACGTTTGGAATGATTATCGTGTTGGGGAAACTGGTTATTTGCAAATTATTTAGTTGATTTAGTCCAAATTGAAATATAATTTATCCATGAAAATAAAGAAGTTCCTTTGCGCCCATTTTGGAACTTCTAAAAAGTATTAATAAAAAAAAAACTTCTAAAAAGTGTTAATAAAAAAACGAATTATTCTAGTTGGCCCCTCAAGCCGCCCCACTAGTAGGGCAATTCTAAAAGGGAAAACCCTTATGCGAGTGTATTTTCCTCACTAAAATTAATCAGTAGGCCCAAGTAAACTACAAATAGCGATCTACTCTGTCTACCGCACCAGTGTGCAGTGGGGCAAAGTGAAATAATTCAAATACAGTGAGGCTTATTTTTTAACAAAAGAAGTCAGGAACCGTCTTTGGCACGCACTGCACTCAACTACCGATATAATTCATTAATAATAAAATGAATTGTGCAAATAAATAATTTTATGTTTTGTGTGATGAAACCGGTGAGTTGGAAGTTTACATAAATTTTATAGCATAGCATTATTTTTAGAAATTAGTGGAATTTTATATTTTAATTCATTTAACAATACATTTTACTAAGAAATATTGGAAAAAATTGTGTCGTTTTAGAATTTTAACCTAAATAATGATATTATCAGGGGTAGACTGTAGTGTTCGAAAAAAAAAACGATTTTTTGACAATTGCACATTGTATTATTACATGGGGTGTTATTTTATTTCAATGTAAAAATGTATAAAACTACAAATAACATCAATTTTTCTGTAGCAAGTGACTAACGATAGATACCCTCATTTGGTATTGTGTAGTTCTATTGGCCTTAAGCTAAAATGTTTTAGTGAATTGTGAGTAAAGTCATGGATGATATGGATCTCATCATGGGTCGAAAGAACGTGTTAACGTTCGTTTGTGAGAATCGCCGATGGACACCGCACACTCGCAGTCCTTCTGAGGACTAAGGGAACGAAAGAGAATGAGCGTAATGCAAGCGAGCGTCCGGCGATTCCCACCCGTTACAGTTCCCGTCACGCAAGTTTGCCTCCGCAACGTACGCCGCAATCGGCTGCGCAGGATGTCAATTTGACAACAAACATACAACGCGAGCTACCTGCGCATGCGCGGATTAGCGCAAGCGCGCGGGTGTAATGGCATCTCACTCGCTCGTATACGTTCGATGCATAAGCGTGTCCTGCTCGCTCAATGCAATACGACTGTGGATGCGAAAAGTATTACACGTTGTTATTGTTTTTAATGATTTATTTTGGTTATTTCTTAGTTTGATTTTTGTTCTTGTGGTGTATGTGTTTGTTGTGTTACTTTTTGATATTTTATTGTTACTGGTAGTCTTTGTTACTTGTTTATAGTATATAATACGTATAAACAAAAAAATATTTTAGGAACGTAACACTTTTTTACGCGATTGCACCTGCGCGGACTTCACTCAAACCTAACTTCCGAGGGGCAAACCACGCTGACGCGAACTGTACCGTTCGTTCGCTTAGCCTATACCCAACATAGCTGGTATTAGGCGCCGACCCCACTGCGCGTAGTCTAGTGGTCAGAGTTCAGAGTTCACTTTCCGCGTTCACACAGTCTGACCGCGACCGTCGTGAGTAAAGTGAACTCGCATTCTGTCGGAGTATAGAACTCCGACAGAATGCGAGTTTTTGTAATAGATTGAAGTTCAGGTTTACGATGTCGAACAAGATCGAAAACTTTATTGAAATAGTGAGAGAAAAACGTTTAATTTATGATTTGCGAGACATTTGGTTAAGAGTCACAGTTTGGGTTTCAGTAAAAAGGGCGTGTGTTGTGTTATCACTGCTTAAGATTATTGAACTCCTTTTTAAACCGCTCGCAGTTTGCGCAAGTGTGAACGCGTAACGCAGAACTCGAAACTCTGAGCGCCGTGGGGTCGGCGCCGGCGCCTCAGTCTGTACCCAACATAGCTGGTATTAGGGGCCGGGCACTGCGCGCGGTCCAGTGGTCAAATTTCCGCGTTCACTGCAATCTAAGCATGTGGTGGCTTAGAATCCTACACACGCAAAAGCAGTCAGAACGCGACGGTCAAATTGAACACGCATTCTGTTGGAGTTCTATTTTTAGCATAAGCTAGAAGGTCACGATTTCCGACCTCGCGTAGTCGGGCGGCCTTATACCAGCTATGTTGAATACAGACTGAGATATATACAGATTTTCGAGTTCACATTTCCGCGTTCACTGCAATCTAAGTATGCGGTATGCAGCTTAGAGTCCAACACACACAAAAGCAGTGAGAACGCGACGGCGAATGTGAATACGCATGCTATCGGAGTTCTATTTTTTGCATAAGCTGGAAGGTCACGATACCCGACGAGATAGTGAATAAAAAGAGCGTGTCACGTGCCATCAATGCAAAAGATTACTGAACTCCAGATTTCTAGACCGTTTGCTGTGTGCGCATGTGTGAACGCGGAACGCAGAACTCGATCGCAGAACGCAGACCGCCTTAGCTGCTCGGCCCCTTACTTCTTTATTTTATGATGATGTTGGACATCAAAGATTTACTAATAGAAATATTTAGCTACAAAACCCGTTAAGATCGGTGTCATTAGTAGATGAGAGCATGAATGTTAACTTAATTAAACATTAAATAGTAAGTGTTGCTTTTTGAACTTTGTTCTACAGCCATGTTTTTTTAAATAAGTTCAGCATTTCCATTTTGACACCCTATAAAATACACCATAGGATACTCGGAAACGTATGTCTGAGAATCCACCCTAAGCCTTCCTTCTTCCTTCCTTTATAGATGGAATCTGTGTCGAATCGATAGTTTTTCCACCCTAGGTACAGTGGAGCACACATCAACCGACTACAATAATACCCCCAATTTACGAGCAAGTGTGATGATCATTTATCTTGTAATACCCTGGCTCAGGGTGGATTCTTGGACATACGTTTCCGAGTATCCACCCTAGGGTGGATTCTATGGGGTGTCAATATTTGTTGGCTTATAGGCTAATTATTCGCTACAACTTCGATACGCAATTTGCACTAAGTTTAAGTTAGTTTCTTTAATCAAAAATCTTCTTTAAAAAAAAATATTTTTGAATAATCTTTTTTCTGCTCATTATAACACTTGAGATGAAATAGGACTGGATTTGTATAATTATAGTTTATCTTATTCTGGATAAAATAAATTCAGCCCGCATTTAGGAAAGTTTAATTCGTCAATTTCTTTTTCTCCAGACCTATGTAAGTTTTTTCTAGTAAAAACAAATTAACTATATTTTTTGGTATTTACCATCTTAAAATCATTATTCTAAATAACATAAAAGTTATGATTTGTTTTAATTCTGAACCTGAAAAATGCTTTGGCCAGACAGTTTTTAATATTTTGTTAAAAAGCACCATTTAAGTTAAAATTTATAAAATGTTAATCCTTCTCGCTGCAGACTCGAAACTTATCATTTCTGACAATTCGTCATTAAATGTCTCACAATCTAAACACAGGGAATCATCAATCCAATTTTGATAGCATAATCGGTCCAACATTCGTATTTATCACAGCTTCGGGACTTACATCTAAATATAAAAGTAAATCCGCGTTACACAGACATTGAAATAAACCTTAGAATAAGTATCAAGTGTACCACGCCTCACTTTACTTTTATTGTCTTTGAAAATGATTTTTGTTTTTCAAAAATGCACCCTTTTGCATCCAAATAGTTTAAGAAATTGAAGAAACATTACTGCCTTGAATCTGAAGACCCGTATGAAATTTTGATTAAAAAAATGACACGACCACAGATAAAAAAAAAACAATTTTATCTGCTGTCATATCTGACTTACAGAAACATGGGAAACGTAATCCCTAAAAGTTATTTTACCCATTCATTCCGCATTATATTATTTTATTACAAAATTAATTTGCATAAGTTACTACTGCATTTATATTAACATCCATGGTTATTATTATTATCCAAAAACAATACAAACGTGAATCCAAGCTACGATCTTGACGAATAAGTTTGTGAACTGGACGTTCGTTGTTTATCATCTTCATTTGTGACGTTTATCTATCCTTCGGGCACCAGAATGCTTTCCACGGGCGCCGGCGCCGTCAGGTCGTCGTGATCTGAGCGCGACCAGTCCTGGTGAACAAATTATATTAAATTAGCAATAACATTTTTTTTATTAAGGCATAAAGATTTGGAAAATACTACAAGAAGTAGTTTTTATTTCTTTGACTTTGAGTGTTATTTTTATTTGTTTCAATTCTTTTAGAAGTATTGTGTCTGCAACCCTGCATGGTTGACTCAAAATTGATAGTTTGGTTGGGCTACAGAAAAAGTGGCAGAGCAATATTTTTTTGGACCGCTTTGGCTCGAATTTTTCTTATAATCACGCGGGTGTGACCCCGTGGGTCACATTCATTAATACTAAACATTCAAAATGGCCGCCAGCAGAACCTATCATATCCACATGCACTGACTCTCACGGTATTCCCGCCTTGAATGTCCCAGTGAGAAGGCGTGATTTTCACCGCCATTTACAATCCACTTCTAGATATAGGCCTGCCCTACGGTTTGGGTCCCTGCTCTTAACTAGTAAAGATAAGTTACCTGTTCCTCAGTGCTCGCGAAGAATAAGTAGACAAGATTGGCGCCGAGATCGATGGCTGCAGCCAAGTAGAACACCTCACGCCATTGTCCCAGGGTTTGCTGAATAAGACAATGTGTTAAATATTTGCTGTGTTAAATTTTGGGAGTATTCTCTTTGAGAGTCGTTACCGTTAGTCGGAAGCCAGAAAATCAAAATAACACCAGTCTGGACTAGGGGAACCGTGTTACGCAGTTACTGCGTTAGGGAAGTCAGCCACTTCATGTAAAATACTGGTACTCAACTGCCAAGCCGACCTAGTCGGACAAGGTGAGGCAGATTGAGGAAGATGAATCAGAAATTTGCTCTAAAAGTTTTCAATTTGTTCCCGAAAGTGTATTCCTCGGCTGGTCATGAGCTAGAACCTATTTAGGGTAGTTGGAGTGGAGTTGCTATTTTCACATCTGACCCGCGCAACTTAATCTGCGTGACGTTTTTCATTAATGCTCCGCTCCTATTGGTAGTAGCGTGATGTTATATAGCCTAGCCTACAGCCTTCCTCGGTAAATGGGCTATCCAACACTAGATTTCTTCAATTCGAACCAGTAGTTCCTGAGATAAGCGCATTAAACCTAAGCAACTAACAAACAAGTTTGTTTGTTAGTTGCTTAGGTTGAACGCGTAGTAGGTTCAGCTTTATAATATTAAGTATAGATAGGGATTTGATCGAATTTTCAAATACATAATTTCCCAGCGACATATGAATGGCACTAACAAAACTATTTATTCAAATTTAAAGTTTTATGTAATTTATTTATGTACACACAATATACTCAACAATAATAAAGTTAAGTTAAAAAACTGTAACCCGAATACAGAATAATGGATCATCAACATATTAATTTACTTAGACAATACGAGGTATGTACACATTTGAAACGTGCTTGTTCAGACCTTTGTTTTGATACCAAACATGTCATAATTATCTCAATTTTTTTTTTTCAATGTCAAAAATGTACGTACATAGTCTTTGTCACCCGGAGTATTTTAAAGTATCTTTTGATACCCCATTCATCAAAATCGGTTCAGTAATTTAGGCGCTACGGTGGAACATACAAACATATATACATACATAGACAGCTAAAATCATAACCCTTTCTTTTGGCTTTGCCGTAGTCGTGTGAAAAGAAAACTTTGTACAGAGAAAAGAGCACAAAGGATTTAATTACCTGTTCAGGCTTAATAATGAGCCCCACGACGTAGGGCGCCATAAAGCCGCAGAGGTTGCTCGCGGCGTTCGTTATACCGTACATGGTGCCCGCGAACTGCGGCGATAGATCCATGTGGTTCATTTGATTACCTGGAATGTCAATACGTCATTATAGAACGGCCACTGGTAAGTAGAACTTCAATCTAAAATTCTAAGTTACATAGAGGATGTGGCTAAAGAATAACAGCCGCACGGATCGATCTTCAAGGCTGGCATCGCTTGCCAAGGTCACAGACCAATTTGTGAATGGGTGACCACCTTAACATACCGAGTTTCCTCCGTGCCTCGGAAAGCACATTAAGCCGTTGATCCCGGCTGTAATTCGTAGATCTTTAGCAGACGTTACTGCAATGATTTGCAAGTACCTACCGTATTACCCAGTTAATGGGTTGTGGAGGTCTGGTAGGCAGCTGCTCCACGTAATTTACTGGTATTCAGCTGAATCCGGTTTGAATTGAAGCCGATCCCTCTACCTATAGTTGGGACAAGGCTAGGCAGATGATGAATCAGTTACAATATGATTCTATAAACACGAACGAAAGTCTTTGCAAAAATAGAGATCGGATAGTCGGATGTATATATTTTATTTACCAAAAGTTATTTTTTGATAACATTATGAAGGCGGCTTCTGAGTAAAATCCCGAGATTCCGGGATAACATAACAAATCGTAAATAAAAAAAGACTAAATTAATAGGGTAGAACCCGCTTAAAACCAGCACTGATCACAGTCTACGTCGAACACGTTGAACGGCGTGGACTGTGCCATCTAGTGGCCTAAATCCGAAACTTTTACGGTAAACTTATTTGCCATTGACAAGTCTGTGCTGCCACCTATAGTTCCGCTTCCTATATACCGATTAAAACCAGGATGCAGTGGCCTTAGTGCGAGTTTTACAACGTTCTCGGTCGCGTTAGCGTAAACGTAAATTTGTAATGAAACTGGATAAGCGCCGTCTGGTGACAGTAACGGAAAACCGTTTACGTTAACGCGATCGAGTGCGTTAAAAAAATTACACTAAGCCCTGTATCAGACAACGATGAGGTCTATGATGTATCGAGCAAGTCAGAAGATGGCTGCTGTTTTCTGTCTCACTCACCAGCATAGGCGGCGCCTCCGAAGGTCGAGGCGATGCATAGCAGTAACACCACGGCGATCCTGTCGCAGCCAGCCCACGCGATGCCCAGCAGACCGAACGCGGGAATGAACGCCGCTGTAGGCCAAACAACATACAATACACGTATTAATTCAAATTGTTCATCTTGCACCACTCAATTGTTCACATTGCAACTGGGCGCGCTGCAGTACCGTCTCTAGTCACTGCGCGCCGGAGGACTCGCGCAGGCGCAATTTAGTGCTCTATGGTCCTGTAAGTCAGTACTTACGTTATTTCATACCAACTTTCAAGTCCTTATGAATTAACCGATTTTAACGTTACTCGATACGATAACTATGTCTAAAAGGAGAGGGACGGAGACAGCCATTTTAAATTACTTATAGAAATAGAAAAATCACTCTCTGTCTGTTTTCGCATCGTGTTTTAGAAAAAGTTCGGTTTTAAGGCCCGAACTACGTCATAAAGGCGCTTACTTCTCCATCTCTTTTTAAAACCATGTCAAGTTAACGCCAAGGTATGTAACGGCATCAATGCCGCCACATGAAAAAACTAACGAAGTGAAAGTACGGCAACAAAAGAACCGCAACGCCATCTATCCCACCAGCCGCGAACTATCAGAATTTACCGTGCGATTTTAACCGATACATATTTTTGAACATATACAACAGTACGAATATCAACTATCGGGCAGTTGCCCACCGGACACAACAACCGTCCGGTCGGAGGATCCTCCAATGGAGATATGCGGGACATTCCCTCTATAAGTAGGTGCGCAAGATCGATTTCCTTGTTAAGTGAATCAAATTCAATATCTCATATATTGACATCACAATTTAATACAAACATTATGATAATTATTTCTAAGTGTTTCAGAATGTTATCTGTCGGGTGCGTTAGATAACCTACGTTCTAAATTGTTTGTACTTGAGCTAACCTATGAAGTTGCGTCACCAATCACTGTGCTGTCTTGCCTCGGAACCTACCACAATGCGAAGTGAGTGCAAAGAGAGTACAATGAGTATGAGGTAGTATAATGCTTATGTTGTAATCAATTACGACCAAATAAAAAAAAAACCAGCCAAGTCGAGTCGAGTCGGACTCGCACACGGAGGGTTGCGTACCATAAACCTTATTTTTTTGTTATAGCGGCAATAGAACTACACAATCTGTGAAAATTTCAACTGTCTACCTATTACGGTTCTTGAGATACAGCCCGCTGACAGACAGACGGACGGACGGAAGCTTAGTAATAGATTTCCGTTGCTTACCCTTTGGGTACTGAACCCTAAAAATAAGAGCATTTGGATTTTTTTAGGAATGGGACATTATCAAACGACTCCTCCCGTTCTGGCGGAGTACTAGGGAGGTCAGACGCTTAATGACTAAACCCAATTTGTGTGCGCCGCTCCAGGGCAGCGGTAACTCTTTTCAACACTCCCACAACCCAGAGCATTTTGGACTTGTTGGTATATCCATTTTTATACGAAAGTTATATTCGACAATCTCGAGCAAGCAATGTTTTGAAATGAAAAATTCAAAGCATTTTATTTCAAATACACCATTCACAGGCACTTTTGAAACGTCAAGGTGGGTCAGTCAAAAACATGGAAGTTATTTGCACATTCCAAAGCGTAGATCTCTATGGAGAAGTATGTGCAAGAAACTCCACGGACACTCTCAAGAAACTCCACGGAGAAACAAATAGTTCTCAGATAATTAAGTAGAGATTGAAAATTATCCTATATTTTAAAACCACATCCTTATGGCAAATACTATTTCATTATAACAGTTCTGCTTAAGAAGCATTTGAGCAGAAATCAATCGATTCAATTTCCAATTGAAATCTTGCAACAAAGACTAAGATGCGTCATAAAGGGATTGTATGACGTATGCTCTTTTTGTAAAAAGCAATGCTCTGCTCTTACGTATCAATGAACAAAGAATAATTACTATGTTTTTATTGTCCTTGAGCATTATCTAACCGCATAAAATGCGTTTTATTTCTCGTACTTAAGTTATGAATAATTCAATTATTTATTTATTTGAAGTTCACGGGTTAGTGCTTATTTTATTAAACTGATTCATAGTGTTATTTTTTGCACAATTCTCCAATTTCATCCAACCATTGCTCATAACATTGGTTGTGTCTGCATTACCTAAGGACAGACTGATAGAAAATGCATAAGACAAGCTCTATGCATTTGTACGGACCTGACGTATTCATAAATATGTTCATATCACTGGTACTGCATGTGTTGGGCAACCTTTTGAATACCATAGCCTCAAATTCACCGTGTACCGCGTAAAGGAAGCTCTCGTTTGTCCCACATATGTGACAATGACGTCCAAAGACCAAGCAACTGTTTCATATACAAATAAATTAATATTATCACTTACAGACTGTGTTCCATAACTTCATACTGTTTAGCCTGGAGATCCATCCCTTCGCAAGTGTCCAGTCGGCGAATATACACAGCAATATGCCACCGATCCATGCCGTTAAGTACGGTAGGGCACTCAGCGTTGCGTTCTGAAAATAATGAACAAAGGATTTGTTAATATCTTTGATAAGGAAATATTTGACTGATTCATACTGAATGATTTCATTTGGCATTATACGACCTTAAAGCATAAATTAAATAAATAAATATACTCGATCCTTGTGAAAGAGTACCTTCGGAAATTCTGTGAAAGCACCAAAATTAATGCCTGTCTGGTTAAGGGCGCACCGAGCTTCTGACTTTAGGTATTCTATGCGGTCCGTATAGGTATGGCTTTTATTGGAGCATGTGAAGTCGTTGAAGCGGCCACACTAAGAGGTGGAGCCCGCTAGCAATGGCGGTCTGATACCAGTCGGGGGTGGGCGTGAATTATATTGTATCCCGGGCCCTCCAGTCATGGTAACGGTAGGAACTGTGGGGTTTTAGTCGGTAAGAGTCCGACATAAAAAAAAGGTAAACGCAAGCGATAACCGTACGTAAGAGCGCAAGCGTCACAGTTTGGAGTCCGACGGCCGAAGCGGGACTAAAACTCTAAGCTCTAGCTAGAATGGACAGAACGCGCGCGAATTCAGATATTTCACATTTTCATAATATATTGAATTGTATTGTTGTATTGTAATAATACGAAATTATTACAGCAAATACACATAATTAATTAAATGAATCATCTGCCTAGCCTTTTCCCAACTATATTGGGGTCGGCATCCAGTCAAACCGGATTCAGCTGAATACCAGTGTTTTACATGGAGCGGCTGCCTACCAGACCTCCACAACCCATTAACTGGGTAACACGGTACTTCTTGGCAAGACTGGAGTCAGATTTACTGGCTACTGACAATCCGTAACGACTGCCAAAGATCTACAAATGACAGCCGGGACCAACGGCTTAACGTGCTTTCCGAGCCACGGAGGAAACTCGGTATATTAAGATGATCACCCATCCACAGACCAACCTTGGCAAGCGTAGCTTAACCTTAAAGATCGACCCGTGCAGCTGTTATTATTTAGCCACGAGCTCCACGTTTTTGAACAACACATTTTCATAATATATTGAATTGTATTGTTGTATTGTAATAATACGAAATTATTACAGCAAATACACATAATTAATTAAATGAATACATTATTAAAAACATGCAGTTTTGTTATTATTCAAAAACTGATTACCTTCCGTGAGACATTTACGCCGTACCAAGGATTTATTTTGTTTTTAGACATTACTTTGGATCTTTTTCTATAGAGCAAACTGCAAGTGATCGTGTTTCTAAAGTGTACGATTTATAGGTAGAGTGAATCCTTAAATATCTTACATATTAATTACTAGTTGACCCGCACAACTTCGTCTGCTTCACAATTTTCATTACTGCTCCGCTCCTATTGGTATTAGCGTCGTGATATATAGCCTATAGCCTTCCTCGATAAATGGACTATCTAACACTGAATGATTTTTTCAAATCGGACCAGCAGTTCCTGAGATAAGCGCGTTCAAGCAAACAAACAAACTCTTCAACTTTATATATTAGTATAGATATAGATATGACTAAAGGTAAAGGAGGTATAATAAAGATGCAACAAGAGATCAAACGAACGCCAATTACGTACTTATCGCTTAATGACAATAAATTCACTCTCTATAACGAAAGATTTGTAATATAGAGGGAAATATGGGTATACTGACTTTCAAAAGTGCCTTTATTGATCTAATTGAAATAAATCATTTGACTTGAACTTTACTATAATAGGTAAGCTAATTCTTGAAAGATTACAGGCGTATGAATTCTGTCAAGAAAAATAAAAAGTTCTACTTACAGATTCAATATCGAAATGCAGGATATTGTTCATATAGGAGGGTAGTTCGGTGAACTGCGTGTAGAAGACCCAGGCTTGGCCACACTGAGCGATGAGGATGGCCCACAGTGGCACGCAGGTCAAGAACTTGAGCCACGGTATAGACGACGATGGCTTGTCTTCTTGCTAAAAATATAAAAATAGAACATACTTACAGTGACTTTCCAACTAGGTATACATCTACACTTAAAATTGAAATAAAATCGAACTAAAATATGGCGTCGAAAAATTCGTCCGCGTTGCTGTCGACTGGAAGTGAGCCGAAAATACTGGCAGTATCGTTGTATGGCAATGCTTATCCTTTGTTCCATAAAGCGTTTATTAGCAAGTTCTTTAAGTAACGCATGAGCACTCGGACCCCACGGTCCAAGAGTTTCAACCCCAAACGGTTCGAAAATATAATTGCCAACTAGGTAACATTAGTATTTCAAATATAAAATGTACATGTTGCTACAAAATATGAAATTCCTGATTTTAAATCAGTTTGGGTTCGATAAAGAATTACTGTTTTTAGAGGTACACGATAAGAAGCAGATTGTTGACGGAATATAATTTTTGTGGCGTATTTCATGTATGTCCGGCCAGACGAGGGAAAGTCCGTGGCTGAAATTACGAACGCCTACCAAAATAAAATTAAAAAAAACATTGCACCTATACTAGAAATGTAGTTAAATATAGGTAAAAAATCGTGATGTGACTGTTTACACAAACACATATTAAACAAATAAACCACTGCTTTAACGAATGGTTTAATTGATTTATTAATCGTTATTGTTATATTTAAATTGGTTTATCAGCCAATTTCTCGATTGCTGAACCCCCAAAGAGCGCCAACCATCCCGGTCTTGAGCAGTCTGCATCCATCAGCTGCCAGCCACCTTCTTTAAATCATCGATCTATCGTGCCGCAAGGCGTCCCACACTACGTTTAAAGTTGCATTTTTTTTTATAAAAAACTGGCCAAGTGCGAATCGGACTCGCGAGCAATGGGTTCCGAACTAATTTCATTTTTTTAACATGTTATTTCAACACAGTCAACTTCCTGTAATCTGTAAGTAAAGAACTATTCTATCTGTACATTCAGTCAAAAAAGTATCGGGAATGGATGATTTGTTTATGGTTCCAAATTCCAATTTTTGTTTTTTTGTAGTTGTTAGATTGGCACAACTGTTTTCCATTTTGGCGCGGAGTTTGAGTTGCATCTGTTATTTATATTAAATACAGTGCTGGTTTTAGTAATATCATATATAGTGTGTATTGCGAATTTCATAATTGACAAAAATATCGAACAAAGAGTTTGTCTTAAATTTTGCATCGCCGATGGAATTTCGTGTTCGGAGTCACTGAAAATGTTACAGAAGGCTTACGGTGAATCGACTTGTGAGGTGCTTATGAGTGGTTCAAAGCGTTCAAAAGCGGTCGAGATGTGATGGAAGATTTGCCTCGCTCTGGTAGGCCGTCAACGTCTGCAACTGAAGTTAACATCGCAAAAGTGAAGGAAATAGTGACTGAAAATCCCCATTTAACTCTGAGAGAGATAGCCGCCGAACTTTCTGTATCTCACGAGTCGATCCGTACCATTTTAACTAATCATTTGGGTATGAAACATGTTGCTGCTCGGCTAGTCCCAAAAGATCTGATTTTTCTCCAAAAACTCAATCGCATGAAAGTCGCTGAGGACATGCTAGAACGAGTCAGTTCGGACCCAACATTCATGAAACGCATTGTTACTGGTGACGAGACGTGGGTTTACGAGTTTGACATGCAAACTAGTCAACAAGCTTCGGAGTGGCGCCTTCCAACTGAACCGAAACCGAAAAAACCACGCCAAAGTCGATCAAAAGTCAAAGTCATGTTGACTGTTTTCTTTGACTATCGCGGTGTTGTGCACTCTGAATTCTTACCGGAAGGTCTAACGGTAAATAAAGAATATTATTTGAGCGTTATGCGGCGTTTAAGAGAGCAAATTCGAGAGAGAAAAAGGCCTGATTTGTGGAAAGAAAATTCTTGGATTTTGCGAATTTTTAACCAAACACTGAACAAATATCATCCAGCAACCACCATATTCACCAGATATGGCTCCTGCTGACTTTTTTCTTTTTCCTAAACTCAAATTACCACTTCGTGGCACCCGTTTTCAATCGATAGAAGACATAAAGGAGAATTCGCGGCGAGAACTGAACTCAATTCCGGAAGCAGCGTTTAAAAAATGTTTTGATGAATGGATTATTCGTTGGCGCAAGTTTATCGTTTCTAAAGGAGCATACTATGAAGGTGATAAAATAAATTTGGATGAATAACAGACATTTTGTGTATTATTGATCTTTTCCCGGTACTTTCTTGACAGAGTAGTATATCTTAATTTTTTTTGCAATTTTAGGCTCAGTAGTTTCGGAGATAAGGTGGGGGTATGGTAATTTTTGTTCTAATTTATTGAATAACTTCAAAACTATTAATTTTAAAATTATAATTAAAACCCTCACAGACAGCTCTTTCATTTGATATGTCACACGATCAGTTTGATTGTTATTTTTTTTTTTGTAATTTTGCGTCGCAATTCGCGATAATACTGGCGGAAGAATAAAGCACTTGTCTCACCGTCGACGAGGAAGCGATTAGCTGTCGAATATTTTCTCGCTGAGAAAACTGAAAAAGATACAGGCCCCGTGTACGTAAAAGAGATACATATACATTTATGGTCGATATTTTTTTTTGCGATCTCAGATGGAGCACGTTTGCCTAGAAGCAACCATATTCACTCTTGTCTTAAAGACTCCCAGATTGTAGCTATCCGGAAACACAGACTCTGACAGGGAATTCCACTCCTTAGCGGTACGCACTATGAATGTATTTCTAAAACGTTTTGTACGTGTGGGTGGTATGTCCACCATGTACCGGTGGCGCTTCGCCGCGCCGTTCGTCTTGTAGACCGATCATTGAAGCTTAGAACTAAAATGCAACCGATAGAAAACCGACAGGCACGCAACTCGGCGTCGATGCTCAAGACCTTGGAGCTTCGACTCGACGAGCCTATCATTACCGATGATCCTCTTGGCTCATTTCTCAATTGACTCAAGGGTATCAAGCTGGTATCTGGCAGATCCGTCCAAAAGATGAGGGCAGCTAGCCTACTATGACGTCTTAAAATGATCATGTATAAAGTGTGGGAGAGAGACAGAGTTATACAAGACGCATAACACTATCCCTTTTTCTCAGCTTAATCATTATCGCATTGGCACGTCATAGTAGGGCCCCTGTACTCCATACACGATCGAACTTGCGCTTGATAGAGTTTGAGCAGCTGTTCCGGCGTAAAGTACCGTCTCACCTTTGCAAGGATCTCCAACTTTCTGGTAGCCACTTGAGCCTTTGCCTTTATGAAAGGGACAAAATTGAGGGTACATGTTAACGTAACACCAAGAAGCTCAAGTCGGTTGGTTATCGGCACGATTACACCTCGAAAAGATGGAGCTGGGTGGAATTCACTCCTTTTAGAAGAGACGCTTGGGTCTTAGCAGCATTGAACTTGACCGCATCGCCTCATTCAGACAGCATATTTTTAAATGTGGGTGTACTATTAAGGTGCGTTTACTCGGCTCGGCGCGCAGACATGCGAGGTGAGCCATCCGTGTAGGTGCGGCTCGTCTAAAGGCGTGTTTAAACGGTCCGCAAGTACGCGAGCCGAGCCAGCCTCGGCGCGTGATTACGCGCGTCACGCACCGTTTAAACAGCCTAGCTCGGCGCGACTCGGCAAAGTTCGTACGATCCATCTTTTAGCAGTTTTTTGACACCGATCAAAGGCGTGCGCGGCTCAGCTTGAGTTAATTTAATATGCGCCGTGTATACGAGTAGGCTTGCGTTCGGATTTAGACAAGCCGCGCCGCAACCGGAAAGCTCGGCTCGCGTGTATGCGCGCCGAGCCGAGCCGTTTAGACGCATCTTAAATCTCAATACCTAATTGAAGTCAAGTCCAGATAACCAAGTATTTCTCAATATGTAGTATATACATAGTAGATTTTACTACCCCTGAACGAATTTAATTAGCAATGTTTTTTTTTAATGTTAGACTGTAAGGCTGGAGTTTGGAAGTATGTCATCTTTTTACCCCCATTTTTATCTTTCTTTGAGATACTTCTCTTTGCTGTAGGACGTGGGTTAATTTTGTATTGACCGTGCCCCTTCTTCTTTGCCCACTAGGGCTTTGTTAACACGGCGAGATGCCGTGCGGTGTTCCACAGGGTTTCGTTGTGGGCCCTCTCCTGTGGGATATCGGCTACGACTGGGTGCTGCGCGCCGACGTCTCTAGTGGCGTCAGCGTTGTGTGCTATGCTGACGACACGCTGGTCCTGGTGCAGGGGGGGTCGCACCAGGCGGCGGCGACGCTATGACACGCGGGGTTGCGATAGCCGTTGAGAGGATCCGGCAGTTGGGTCTCAAGGTGGCCTTACACAAGTCCGACGCCATGTGCTTTCATGGATCTCGGAACAGGCCACAGTCGGGATCCCAAATAACGGTAGGAGGGGTTCACATCGGCGTCGGATTGACGATGACTTACCTGGGTCTCGTCCTTGATAGCCGATGGAACTTCGTCGAGCATTTTCGACGTTTGGTTCCCAGACAGGGGTGAGCCGGGGCTGCCTTCAAGCGGCTTCTGTCCAATCTAGGATCGCCCAATCAATCTCAAATGCCTTCTGCCGGAGGCTTTACGCGGGGGTCGTGCTGTCCATGGCCCTTTATGGGGCACCGGTGTGGGTGCCTCATTTGAGGAAGCAACCTGATCGTTACCTCAACGCTTCCCAGAGGGTCATGACCATCCGGCTAGCCCGGGGATACCGCACGGTCTCTGGCGAGCAATTATGGCGAGCTTCCTTGCCGGACTGCCGCCATGGGATCTAGAGGCGAGAGCCCTCGCGCTCATTTACGAATGGCGCGTAGAGGCGTACGCTGGGGCGAGACTCCTCTGCCGCGGCAAATCGTAGCACGGCGAACGGAGCTCCGTCAGGATCTCATGGCAGTATGGAGACAACGACTGTCGCAACCCAGCGCTGGGCACGCCATAATTGCGGCGATAAGTCCCCTCTTTGAGGAGTGGCTAGAGCGGTGCCACGGCGTCCTTACTTTCCGCTTGACGCAGGTACTCACCGCACACGGTTGTTTTAAGACCTGTTTCGGATTCGGCGGGAGGATACGCCCGGGTGTCAACACTGCGAGGATCGCCCGGAGGATATGGTGGAGGTCTGCCCAGCTTGGGCGGAGCACCGCCTTATCCTCGTCGAGGCGATCGGCGGCGGCGATCTCTCGCGTCCGGCCTTGTTTTAAGCCATGGTCCGGAGTGAGGAGACATGGCAAGCGGTCACCTCCTTCTGCGAAGCAGTAATGGTAGCAAAGGAGGAGGCCGAACGTGTGAGAGAGAGGGAAACCTCACGCCCCAGCCGCCACAACAGAAGAAGACGCCCGGGCGTCGCGAGTCTCAGGGCGATTCTCGGCCACCGTAATCGCAGTCCTGTGGACGGCGAGCATTGGGTGGCTTGCCGTCTGATCAGAACCAGGCCCGGGTCGACGGCGCGCTGTGTTCCACGCGCACCTTAAAGAGCTGTCAGCACAAAAGACGGGGCTAGGGCCAGTGCCTGCTGGGGCTGCGGACTTAGGCACCGTACCCTGGAACGCAAAGGGCACTAGGATGAACACGGATGGGTTTTAGTCAGTAAGAGTCTGACACTCCCTTCTGCTGTACCCAAAGCAGAAGTCATTTGATGATTTCCCATCCTTAAAAAATAAAAGGGCTTTGTTAACAGTGGTTTATCGGACAATTTTGAGCATTTTTTTAAAGGTTTTAGTGCTTTTTCGGTTAATATATTATCAAAAAGGAAAAATACTGTGACCCTCGACACAGTAATCCTTCTTATTCAGTTTATGAAATATCTTTTAAATTGTTTTTTATTGGAGGAGGAAACAGGCGAGAGCCAAACCTCGCATACAAAGTCTCCCCGCTCGGGTTTCCTCTTAATCGCTTCTCGCTGATCGTCGGATCGTCAACCGCCGGCGAGGAAGCGATTAGCTATCGACTATTTTCTCGTGAGAACTCCCTTACCACTAATTGGTCGCAGCGACAAGAGCTATCAAAGATAATACTCGCTCGGTGATGCTCGCTTGGCGGTCAGAACTGCCGAGTGACCAACCAGCGCGGTCATTTCTACCTATATACGGGTCAAAGAAGTGGTGCGAATTATCGCCCGTCGCAAAATAGCACTCGCTTATAGCCGAGCAACTAAACTATCGGAACCAAACAATCGCTTCTCGTTACTCGCCAACTCGTGTCTACGTGTAAGACAAGTGCTTAAGCTTGTGGAGAATGTGGTGATCTCAGAATACAATCATAAAGGAGGTTCTCCTTTATCTGTTCTGTGGTAGTGATCACCCAATGGTAGCCGTGCGGTTTCAAAGTTCATCAACATTGCTCTAAGCAAATACAATAACGGCTTGAATCAACAATAATTTAATACCGTTCACGTTACAATAAAACTAAACAACCATTGTCAATCCGTGCTCACTATTTTATTAAATTTTATGATCACTTTGAGGAGTAAGCAGTGTTGACAATATCAAGACATCTCAAGAAGCGGTTATCGGAAATTATAACACTTCTGTTCCTCTACTACCCCATACTTGGAAATGTATTTATTTACGTTAGTCATCCGTGTTTGGGTCACAGATAACCGATACAAAAAACTATGTGTACTAAAACTGAATTTGTCCAATCTTCGATCAAAAACATTCTTAATCGAAGGGTCCAGTAGATTCGGACCAAATTGACTATGCCAGACACGACTTATTATGGTTTCGTTTTGACAGACTGATGTTTGGAACCCTAAAACCATTCTATAACAGGTAAGCAAAGCAAATATCTCGTAAAGCTAAAGAGACACGCACTTTTCCCTTATGTTGGCTGTAAAGTAAGAATACCTTTAATTGTATCTACCCATTTTCTCTTCTGAAAATACAGCTGTGTCATTGTTCCGAAAACATCCAGCGATTTGCACGCAATACTTTATAAAATATGTTCGGACTAGTAATTCAAGCGAAACGCGTCAAAACAAAACATATGTAAGGTCGACTGTGACTCACGTTTGTCCCACATTATGATAACTGAGCGGTAACTGTACCTACGTATTAGTAAGCCGTTGCTGTTGGATAATATTTATTGAACAATTATTACCTACGTCAAATATTGTCTTTCTTTTAAAAATATACAATTTTAATTATGTTATACAATTTATACGGGTTAAAGGCGATTTTAACTGCGTCGGTTCATTTGTTAGACAACGTGGGTCTACGTTTCCACTGAACACGCTACACGCCCACGACTATGTACAACTGTAGCGTGGCCCATCGCGGCACACGAAGATGCTACGCACGTTTTTTTAACAGACTTCCAAAAAAGGAGGACTTTCTCAATTCGGTGGGTATTTTTTTTTTTATGTATGTACAACAAACTTGACCGTCTTCTGAATTACTGCATTCGATTTGTTTTCAATCTGCGTAAATATGATCATGTCTCTGCGTATCGATTGCTCTTAAAGTGGTTGCCTATACGCGAGCGCAGAGAGCTAAGGGCTCTAACTACCTTGTTTTCATTTCTTGTCTCTCCCAACTCTCCCAGTTATCTAGCCCCTCACTTTCAATACATTTGCGCCAACCACAGTTTAAATCTACGCTCGTCAAACAACCGTCTCCTTCAATGTCCCTCTCACCGTACTGACTTTATGCACTCTTCTTTCTTCGTTCAGTCTATTTCTCTTTGGAATGCGCTCCCCCAAGAGATCAGGATGGCCACCAACCGATTATCCTTCAAAGTTAAGGTTCGTGAACACATTCGTAAGAGGTTGGCAGTTGTATCATCACAGCGCTAATGTTTCCCGTTAACTTATTCGCCTTGTTTTAGTATTTCGTTTGTATATTTCTCTTGTTGATTTGTATATTTATTATATATTTGTATTGTATGTATGGTTTATATTTGTATATTGTTCATTATTGTATTTGAATCGCTTTAAATTTTCTTTATGGCACCTACGACTATTCTCTGCATTACCCAAAGCTTGACTGGTAGAGAATGCCTTTGGCATTAAGTCCGCCTCTGTACATTTTTGTGCTGAAAGTGTTTAAATAAATAAATAAATAAATACACCGATTACTCCGAGGTTTCTGATCCGATTTCTGTGATTCTTTTTTAGTTCGATGCGGTATAATTGGTCCCGTAAAAATGTGACTCAGTTTGGTTCAGGAGTTTTTATGTTATGAGCATTTTTGCTTATTTCAATTTCAGCATAGACGAAGAGACGGAGAGGTTATATACATAGTTGTGGGTTAATATTCGTGTATAGCGTGTACCGCATGCACAGCCTGCATGGCGTTGACAGCGTTGAACTATGTGAGTGCCATATCCTGAAATTTGATGAGTGATAGAGTGGTTCTCGAGGGAGGTTTTAGTAAACTATTATAATGATATTTGTTGGAGGTGTCCCCATGAGTTGCGGGAACGGGATCACAATTATGATTACTTTTTGTCGCGATAACCGACATTAGCTAGTTTTGAATAAATCAAATGACCTATTTTGATTTATTCAAAGCGGAGAAATGTTTTGAAAAGTCTCAAAAACATTTTGAGAAACGATCCAGCGTAAACACAATTTTTGACCTCCAATAATCCCTTTCACATTCGTCTCCGTATCATACGACTTCGCACCTTATTCGGCCAAACATAAAGTTTATTATTCAATGTCATAAGGAAAGGTTGAGCGCAATTTTATACATTTATCTGTTCTGCAGTAGGATACGCCGCCCGACATCAAATGAATTGGAATATAATCTGGAATGTGCTGGATTGCTGGTATAATAATGTTCATTCTCACCTGAGGCCCAATGCTCCATGAAATATATTCAATCTCCTTCGGGCAAATCCTGGGATGTCTCTGAGGCGTGTCGTAGACCAATAGCAGCCAAAATATGAACCATACGACGCCAATAGCGCCGAATATGTAGAAGCAGAGGGGCCAACCACCACCAAACTCAAGGGTGCAGAGCCATCCTGATATAGGCAGGGTAATCACTGTGCCTATGTTTGAACCTGAAAGTTTCAAGAGAGAATATTACTGAATATTTCATTTTGAGTGAATAAGGAAGAAAACATTAGGTTGAAATGCTTCTACACATTATTTAATTGAATTTTAAACACAGTAAATTATCAATATGCGGTTTTAAGACATAAAAAAATAATATCATAAAAAGACAGATAACAATAGATGAGTGAACTTCTCTCAAACAACTTCGGTTTGATAGGTAATTAACAGTTGACATTAATATTAAATAGAGTAGATAATCTACATGCACTAATACATAAACAGAGTAATATTAACATAAATATGGAATACTTTCATACTGACGACGACGTTGGTATAAAAGGTAAATTTTGAGAGTACATACCAGCATATACATAAGCTGCAAACTTTGATCTTTCTAGTGGTGGGATCCATCTGGCTAGCATAGCATGCATCGCTGGGTAAGTAACGCCTTCCGACAAGCCAGCCAGTACCCGCGTAGCAATGAACAATCTTATGTCTGTATATGCCGCAACCGGGCTAAGGAGGGTAAATACTGCTGTGAAAAATATTCCTAAACCGTATACAAGTTTCCCTCCATACATTTCTGATATTCTTCCACCTGGGATCTAAAAATAAAAGACTAATTTTAAACCTATATTGTGGAAATATGTTACAACAACGTTACTTATTTTTTTTTATTAGTAGGAAATGTATGTCTATTACTTCGAAACAAGTCACTTGCCAAGCAGTGTGGCATTAAATCCTAAAATTATTGAAATTTTAGATGGATTCAGGTTTTTTAATAAAAAATAAGTATAGTTTTCAGGGCTAGTTTGGCACAAATTTTCATTTACTTTAGGAGCCTGGATTAAATAATACAAGCTTTCAGGCAATAAAGGTGTATGTTATAGACACAAATATCTAGCGCATTCTGGTAGAAATCAGATACTTTGCTTTATAATGACGAACATGAAATTACGATTATTTTGTTATCACAATGACACTCACAATACTACAGTTTGGTTGGATATTATTACATTAAAATGATTAAAATCATTGTACCTGTGTTATTACGTATCCATAGAAAAATGAGCCTAAAACTATACTTTGTTGTTTTACAGTCCAATCGAAGTCCCCAGGCCTCTGAAACAAAAGAAAACATTTGTTGAAATTCTTTTAGCATTCATGAGTCACTGACCCGTTTAAAATAAAGGTTTCACTTTAATAAACTTTACACATATTTCACACAATGTTAGAGATCAACAGAATGATATTGTTTGTCAGAGAAGAATGGAAATGAATGAAGAAAGTGTGTTTCAGTCAAGGTGGGAAAAAATCATGATTTAAAAAATAATCGGATATAGTACGGTTTTTTTTTAAATCCTATTTAATCACGATTTTTTTTTTTTTTTCGTTTGATTTTTAAATTTAACTATATTTTTGCCCTAATCGGAACGCGCCTTCAAGGGATAGCGCGGACACAGCGCGGGGAAATCCTTTTTGTCTGACAAATGAATGCCAAGCAAAAGGGAAATCCCCGTGTAGTGCTATGTTTATTTCGCTTGAAATTACGGTCTTCCTTTCGTTCTAACAAGCATTCATTCGTTCAGTTTTGTTTACTACTGTTATTGCTGTGATGCGTGCGTGACCAATTTATTATAAATAAAATGCCTCGCCAAAGTGATAGGATTTGGGCACATTTCACAGAAAAAAGCACTGCCAAATTTTTTTTATTAAAAAAATCATTTCGTTTAAATCAAAATGATTAATTCATGCCAACCCTGGTTTCAGCAACCCCAAGGAACATGGAACAAGAGCAGGAAGATGACGATGATGACAAGTATTCCACACTAGCTATTTCTCATGGCTTCGCTTCTGTGGATTGTCCCATAGGGGGCCATGCAATTTTTCAGAGCTTAATAGCCATGGCATAGCTTTTTATAAGTGAAAGAATTTTCATACAATATTATAATCAATAAATAACATAATTGGATCAGTTCTTCTAAAGATTACCTCCTAAAACATGTTTTTCTATACTATATTTACTCTCTATACTTGTTTATACTAACTTAATAAAGTTGCCGTATGGTGCCGTAAAAGAATAATACCATCCCATCACTTCCCTTGCGTGTCGTAAGAGGCGACTAAGGGACTCTCCAGAGAATGGGCAGCAGCATCATCTTCCTGCGGCCTGCCCTTATCCCATGTTATTTGGGGTCGGCGCAACACGTTTTTTTCTTCCATTCTGTTCTATCAGTCGTCACTCTAACACTAACTCCCTTTCATTCATATCGCTCCTCACACAATCCATTCATCTTTTCTTTGGCCTTCCTCTCCCTCTCCATCCATCCACATTTATGTTCATAACTCTTCTAGTTACAAGCGTTTCATCCCTCCTCTTCACATGACCATACCAACTCTGTAAAATGCAACACCATACACTGCGATCGCCAACCCGCCTGCCAAGCGTGGCGATTATGGCAAACCCTCCCCCTCCCTTTGGGGGTGGCCTATGTCAAGCAGTAGACGTGTTTCAGCTGTTATGATGATGATGATGAAATAAAGCTGAAGAGTTCGTTTGGTTGAACACGAGTGGTTTGCTTAATTATATTGTCTCTGCTTCAAAAGCATTACCGGCCCCCTTCTACCATCGGACATCCAGACGCACTGCATCTTACCATCCCTACCTTGTGGCTATTCCACCAATTCGCACTAAGCGTTTTCAAACGTCTTTTATAATGCGCACAGCAAAGGAGTGGAACTCTCTGCCAGCGTCTGTGTTTCCGAAAGCTTACAACCCTAATCTCTTCAAAGTTAGAGTGAACAGGCTCCTTCTGGGTAGGCTCGCTCCATCGTAGACTTTGTCTCTGTCATCTCTGACATATACTAGAGTCAAGAGCAAATCCATTACAAAAAAAAAAAAAGCATTCAGATTTTTAATTTGCCTAATCGCTGAAACGTATTTTTGTTTTTCGTTCCGTTTCAATTCATGCTCAAGACACTTGCAAAACATAGAACAGATGTTTTCAATAACATTTTTCCTTCCCAGTTAGAGCATGACAGCATGAGCATGAAGCTTCAAGACATAATATTATGTTCTTGTTTACATTTTGTTATAGAAAATGGGTTTGTTTTGTAGTAAGCAGCAAAACTATACTATGTGCACAATAAACTTCTAATCTGTAATAAATTCATGATATCATTGAACCAATGATTCAGCAATAAAACCTAATTGATGTTACTTAAAACCGATGTTCGGAAGTTTTTGTAAATACTCGTACTATATCTTCTGCCAGTGGCTTTGTCTGCAAAAAGTAACAAAACCGGCCAAGTGCGAGTCGGACTCTCAAACGAAAGGTTCCGTACCATAAACCGAAAAACATGTTTCTTATACGGAAGCCTTCTTTAATTTATAATTTAATTTATTGTTGTTTTTGCGGCAAAAGAAATACAACCTCTGAAAATTTAAACTGTCTACCTATTACAGTTCTTGAGATACAGCCCGCTGACAGACAGACGGACGGACGGACAGCGGAGGCTTAGTAATAGGGTTCCGTTGGTTACCCTTTAGGTAGGGAACCCTAAAAATTACCCCTACGGGAAGATAAGGCCAGGATAAAACGCATCCTATGTCTATATCCAAGCCCTGGTCAACCTGTGCTCCAAATCCTTTGAGGAGATGAGGTGTGATTGACAAACACCCAAACATAAAAATTTTCACATCACGGTATTAGAAGGAAGGAAATAAAATAAAGTAGGAAAATCCTTGAACAGCCAGATAGTTAGCATTCAAAATAGATCAACATCCTCACCTGTGGTACCGTACTGTTGCTGACGGGACCTGCAGGACACACATCCACATCTGTAGACGAGTTCGTTGGTGTAGTTGATGTTGCATTGACCATAGCCACAATAGCCACGGACAGGTTCACTCTCATGGCATACACACTGGCAAAGCCCAAGAAGCCCATAATGCCAAGTACAGTCCGACATTTGATCCATCCTGTTGTTTCTTCCACTAAAAAGATAATGATTATAAGATTGGTAATTTATATCAGTATATTGTACTTACTGCAGGAATTTAAATTAAAAATGCAAAATAGACTTGAGACAAAGTCTATTTTGCTTTTTAATTTAAATTTAAATAATTAAAGTATATTTTTATAAAGCTATAAAATATAACAAGCCAGGAACTCTTATAAAAAACAAGAAACGACGCGACAGCGGTACTAAAATCCAACTACGACCTACAGCAACAACCCAGCAGCGATTACTCCTGAGTTCATGCGCCCCTGGTAACTGAGCTCCGTCCTGATTATGCCACCTCCACCCTTGAAGACACGTAAGAAGCCAAAACGTAACACTCATTACTACGCGAGCGCACCTCCCACAAACAGGCCGCAATCCAGCCCTGACTAATCGGCAATTGTTTTTATTTTCATTATCACTATGGTAGATAAGTCAATATTGCCCATTTATAAAAAACCTTTATCTAAACATAAAATGAACACCGCCTAAGGCACCTACTCTTGAGTCTGGAGAAGTTCAAAATTCTAAAAAAAATCTGGATCGACATTGAATTTGTTTCCTCCTCAGAATGAGAATGAAACAAATAGCAAGCGACGCCCGCATGTTCATGGAGGAAATTCAATAAAATCCTATACATTACAAACGGACAGTAAGTTAGCGGCCCATCATACAGCGATAAATGAAATTGTCGCTCATAACATCGAGATAACAAATAGTATTAAATTTATTTCAAACCAATACGACGACATGGCCATCAGGACTGAAAAATTGGAACCTGAGAAAAAATTCGATCGGAATCTCATCAACCAACTTGAGGACAAAGTGGAAACTTTGGAGAGAATTCCGTCAGAAAAAATAAATAAATTCGTAACATACCAAAAAGCGAAAACAAAACTAGAGCAGAATTATGCAAGTTGGTCACAGAAACGGCCTCAGTTCTAGAGGCCTCTTCAACAGACAGATATTAACGACGTCTTTCGTATTAATAAAAAGGACGGTGCACCCACAATCATTGTTAACTTCGTCAACACAACTAAAAGCTACGAGATTTAACAGGAAGAACAGTAATAACAAGCTTAATACATCCCATATTAAGATGTTAATCTCTACTCAACCAATCATCCTATCCGAGAGCCTGACACAAAAACCACAGCATTTATTCTATTTACCTAGAACATTTACTAAGAATAATTCCTACCAATTTCGCTGGATGTCTCATGGGAAAGTCTATAATATGGACTTTCCACTCTCTTCATATAGACTCGATATGAAAAGAGTGGGAGGTGATAAACAAATAATAAAATGAAACAAAACTCAACAGTTTACACCTTGAAAAGTGACTCACTAGACAAGTCCGTGTGCTAAATACTTATGTTCACAAATGTAATGCATGTAGTGTTTTTGCTCTTATTGTAATATTAGTCTTCTACCTACTGTAAATTCATACAAATAACATACTTAACAATAACACAATTAACATTTTACATTATAACTCTTTCACCCATACTAATTGTCAAATTAATATTATACCCAGTACTCTCAATACTTACTGATTTAGCTCACGCCTACTGCTTAAACATACGTACCACTTTTACTACGTTTCTGCGATATAATATTTATTACAAAATCTTGAACAATTACATGATAAGGAACTTTCTTTACCCAACTGGATAACAGGGAAAAAATTTATTTTATCATATGTGGATAATGTTTCTGTAGCTGAGAACTATTGCTGTGATACGGAAACTTGTAATTCTGTAAAAAAAACCTCACCCTCGTTAAACATCATAACCCCAAATATACGCAGCTTACAAAAGAATTTGAAAAGTTTCAAGCCCAGTTAGCAAGGTTTTTTTTTGCATTTGCCGTCTTAATTCCTGCCGAGTGTTTGCTGAATCGCCATTAGTCGGCTACGTTCTCTAAAACATGGATTGATCAAAATGACGATATTCTCATATTATAAGTCATGTCAAGCGGGAAATTTTCTGTAGTATAGAGGAACCGTCAAAACGAAAAGATTTTTTTTTATAACATATGTCTACTAAAGCGGGTTGAAGCACGATGTCTCAAACTACCGGCCTATTTCGGTTTTCTCAACAATGTCTAAGATACTGGAAAAAGTCCTGAACTCTTGGTTGATCAGCTTCCTTGAATACAATAAGATATCGTCAAATGCATAATTTGGGTTAAGAAGACACCGCCGTCGGACATCTTGTCGACCATGTCACGTGCCAACTGAATGCCAAAAACAAGTGCATCGGTGTTTCTCTTGGCCTGGCCAAGGCTTTCGATACAGTTTCGATATCTTTGCTCGAAGACAAGCTGGAAAGGATTGGTGTTTGGGGTATGGCGCTAAAATATTTCTGGAGTTTCTTTGCAATCATACAAAAAGCGTGAAAATTCGAGAATGCTTTAGCTCAGATGCTTCGAACACATAATGGTGTTCTTTAGGGTAGCAACCTTGGCCCTAGTCTCTTCCTAATCTACATTAACGATCTATGTGACTAGCTTAGCTGTAGCTATATTTCATGAAGAGACCTGGGATGAGGTTCAACAAAGCGCCGAGACAGGACTGGTTACTAAATCTAATCATGATACATTTAATGTTATCCTACTGTTTTGGAAAAGACCCAGCACAGAAGTCAAAGCCTCAATTTGTTTGTACACAGTTTTTATGCCTATAGGTATTTCTAATCTGATAAATAGTCTAGATAAGTTATTGATGTATTCAAAACAAACAAAGCATTATTCCACTACAATAAATGATATTTATAATATTAAGACTAAGTTTAAGTTAATACTTAGTCTTATAACTATCGATTATTAATTGTCTCGTCATATAATCTACACAAAAATATGTAAGTATGTAAATCGTGCTGGTTTCTGTAACTCCACGATTAAGCGCATATTTTGCATACACAAAGCTAGTATGTAATTTGTTATGTATATTCAAACAAGTAAACTCAGAGATAATTTTTAGGCCTTATACATAAACTGAATAGCCTGCTACCAAAACAGTTTGCAGATATCCTGGATAGGATTCAATTCTAAACAAAATCTTTAGAATAAGATGTCTACTCAGATCTGAATGCAATAAAAGCTGGAATACTGCAAGATAGTGTGTCAGATCCGATCCTCAACCGTACTTGTGATATTCCTGAACCAAATTATAATACCATTGGGCCCTTTGCTGGTGAAACAACCATAGTGGCTGTTGTAAACTACTGTCCAAAAGAATGTATTAGTTGAAAGAAACTCCATGCTATCTGTTCAGAATAATTTCAGAAAAAAATACTATGGGAAATTGTTAACAAATTACTATGGCACCCTGTTACATACTAAATGATGATTTCCATAGAGACCTAAAAGTTGAGTTCATCAAAAAAATTTGCAGAAGCTCACAGACAGGAACTTAATCAGCATGTGAATGTCAAGGCGATCCAACACACGGACATGTGAGAAGACTAAAAAGTGTGTGTTCTTGTCACTTTTTAGTCTTCTCACATGTCCGTGTGTAAAGTGTATTTGCCTTATGAGACAATAAGAGAAGTGCTATTGAACACATTCTTAGTAAAGACAATTTAAAAGTTTATGTTTTAGTTAGATTACTTATATATATTTATTCTAATAATACAATTAGAATGTTTTTGAAAACGAGTTTTCTGCTCGGGTTTGCTCCCGTGATTTTTTCTTACTCCCGCCCTGAGACCCTCAGGGAAAAGGAGGTTCGGATCCCCTGCTAAGTGGTTACAATTACTGTGTCCCCCAGTACTTTGCTTAAGATGGTGACTGTATTAATAGCTGCTTGTTTCTGTATCATATTATTATTATTATTTATCTATTATTTATTTATTATATACTTTATTGTACACCTCATAACAAGCACAGTAAAAATGCTTATGAAAACTAGTGTACAATGGGTGGTCTTATCGCACACGGCAATCTAAATAATCTATCTATTATAAAGAGGTAAAGTTTCTGAGGTTGTAGGTGGTAATCTCTGGATCTACTGAACTGATTTTGAAAATTCTTTTACCAATAGAAAGCCATGTTATTTGTGAGTGTCATAGGCCATTTTATAACTAGAAATAAATAGAGATCCGCGCGAACTAAGTCGCGGGCGAATTGCTAGTTAGTCCATAAACAAGGTAAACAAGGCAAGATTGTAAAAGATTAGGGTCCATCCTTTTGACTCTAGGATAAGAGAAAACAAAAATAAATTCATTTAGTCAATATGCGATTCTATTAACGCGTGTCTTAACATTTTAACAAAGTTTGTTTTGAATGACCTTTATCAAGTCTACTACATAGGTGCCCCAATTGTTATCACGTCGTCCAAAATACAACATGCACTTACCGTGGTCCGCCTCCACCAAGTTCCGACGGCTGCTTGTAACATCATGTTCTATATCCGAGTTTATTATCGGACTTTCTTCTGCTGACGATGACATTCTAACGTTGAAATTACAATAATAACACCATTCCGCACTAAAATTGTTACTTAGATTGAACCTTCGTCATTGAACTCGATATCAACAAACACAATAGAATATGCAGGCGTTGAAAAATCCGTAACACTGCACTCCGAGTATGAGTCACGAAAGACTTTTTTGTTAGAGAATTATTTGATTTGTTCGTAAACAAAGAACAGCTCGCTTCCTGATCGACTGACAGTAAGCGAACCGAAGTGACAGATCGTGTCAGACCACAGACGTATAATGTAAGCCCATAGATTTAGAATCATTGCATAATGTGTCAAACGGACGGTCGTGATTTTTGTCATTTTTTATGATCGGATCCAAAACCCTGGGAACTGTTCGGATAAAAATTAAAGTAATAAAGCAGTAAAAATAGTATTTCATTTTATTATAAAAGTTTAGTTGATAACATATAACGATAAAAATAGTGATACAAATAAAATTTCACATCTTCTGATTTATTCTCTTTTTAAATTAATATTGACTGGCTTTTGTGCGCGGCTGCGTTCGCGTTTACACAAGGTTTATACCCATTTCTAGGGTCCTATTTATCTTCTTACCAAAATTCATCAAAATCGGTTCAGCGATTTAGGCGTGAAAGATACATAATTACAAACTAACTTTCACATTTATAATAACTTAGGAAAGGTTCGCATTTAAAAAATACATCACTAGGCAAAACCCCAAAATGTCATTGGCTTGTTTTACCGACCCGACCTAAGTAAATGTTAGTTCCACAAAACGAAGTGTCGTGTAACATAGATAAGATGCATTACTTGTCATTGTAGACACTTCTTTTTGGGTGGGATGGGAAATCATCAAAAAAAATTAAGTATAAAAGCGAAAATCTGTCTGTTTGGTAGTTTTTGCACCTTATCTGTTGAACTCATTTCAATAAACTATGGTACAGGCAAGACAAAGTATACTTTTACCAACTTTATCTATTGGGATAGTTTCGGATTTTTATGCAGATTTTGAAACATGAGATGAGATAGATACATAGAAATAATAGTAAAACCAGGAAAAAATATTAAAATGTTTTATACCAAAATATTTACAAACCAAATAACATTTAATAAACTCACTTTAAATTATTGCCCATTCATTGCCAGTAAGTACATAAAATGACTGTGACCAAGTAACCTACTAGCACATTAGAATCCTTCCTATTTCATACACATTTTCAAATACAGACAATATTACCCATAAATCGTAGTTAGCTGCCCCACATAGATAAAACTATTATATAAAATTAATTGACATATTCAACTGAGTATATAAAATTCCCATTCAAACTAAAAATTTTTGAAACACCCTATTACAAAATTAGACATCAAACACCACATGCATACATAATAATAATATGTTAGAATAGGGGCCATAAGCTCTTGCAGAGAGTAGGCATCAGTAGACCCATAATGACTGTTGATATGAGATTAACACTGTGGTTGTCCAGAATATTCCGACCACTGATATGCTTGACCGTTACACTAGAATGTGATACAATTTTTCCTTCCTTGTCCAATCCTGCAACAAAATGGTTGAAAAATTAATAAATAAAAAGTTTACATTTTATTTAAGACAACACCAAAAAAAGAAGTACCTGAATATTGCAATGTTGCTCCCATTAATGAATCTACGAGACTGCCTAGAAATCCCGCAAGAGCTCCAAAGAAAATGATAGGCCACTGAGGAGGTGCATATGTCCATAAAGATTTTTCAGAAAAATAGTAAAGTGTTATGTACTGTGATATTCCAATAGCAAAACCACCTATTGTACTGAAAAATGTTCCCAACACACTGATCCCACCATTTGTACCCTTTGGAACCTTCTTAAAAGTAGTGACCAGGTATGGATCAGAGTCTGAAAAGACAGTTCCTAGTTCAGACGCCCAAGTATCGCCATTACAGCAAGCAAAGACACCTGAAATAAAAATATTTTATATTATTACTACCTGACCTGGCAAATGTTGTTTAGACAAAAAAAAATAGCCTACAACCTATTCTCAGACCTAACAAATTTACACAAAAAAATTCATGAAAGTCAGTCAAGCCATCTAGGAGGAGTTTGATAACAAACACTGTGATATAAGATTTTTATATATTATGAGATTTCAATATTTTTTTTTTACATATTTAGGCCAAGTCAAAATTTGTATGATGATAAAGAAACCTTTATTGCTTTAATGTAAGTTAAAAGTGTTACCTAATTTTGATTTTAAAGGACTATAAAAAAACATAACCCTCCTTCTTTTGCAATCGGATAAAAAGAGACCAAGTATACAAGAGGTTGCTTACCAAGAATTCCTATAGAAAGCCAGGAGGCTCTATAATCTCCAACAAAGTCTATTGGCCTCTCTGATGCTCCTACATCCAATAGGTACAAGAGGGCTAGCTGAGCAGCCATGCCCCCATTGCAGAGAACTTGGATCCAATTCCTTTGCCCACCTAAAATAAGCAAATGTCTTTACAATAATTTTTTTTTTCATCTCAAATTATGGGTGTTATAATTCTATAGCAGTTTTAAACTCAGTAGGTACTGTGTTCGAAGACCTTTTAAAAATGCAAATTAATTTTTATCCCCATTTCGCTGTAAGAAACCTTGCAACCATAAGATACACCAGTATAAATGCAACACCATACCTTCTTTAAAATCTTCCTCAATTTTTCTTTTTATGTGAGACCGGACTTTTGTGGCTCTCGATGATGATATGAAGAAAGTGATCAAGCAAACAAGAAAGGAATAATTGCTCAGTGTTAGCACAAAAGCTAACGCACAACCAAGTACTGCTCCATTTAGAGTTACACTTTTTTTTCTATATCCATGTACTGCTATGATCAGTGGTATTAGACATGATGCCAGCCATCTTCCAGGTGATATCACTACCGGTTCTGAAACAACAAATTACTTACTCATCTTGACAAATGTGTGCGCTGTTAGTATTTTACATGAAAATTACACATCCATGTGTTTTGTTACTATGTACCTATTTTCTCTATTACATATTTATTTATATCACTTTGATTACATCAATCACTAGAGGCATTAAGTTCAAAGTTCGCAGTCAAAGATAAGTTAATAAAATAATACTCTACCGTCAAATCCTTCGTTTTTTGATAAGAATTTTGAATATACCAAGTTGATAGTCCACATTGACATCGATAGGGGTATCGCAAGGGCACACAACATTACAGTTATCAAATGTTCATCCTTTAAGATTTTATTGTTTATAGCCATTTTTATACTTTTCCTAACAAACTCGCGAGTACTTAAAAAAATCTTCAAAATGACAGAAAGTACCGGAATACTGCACAATATATATTACATCCTACTTATTTTATTCAAAATGTAAAATTCATTATGGAAAATATAAACGAACACATAAAATATTAGAGAAAGTTAAGCCCGGTGTTAATTTTCAGTCACCTATTTATTTTGTTTGATTGGTATCACAGACTACATTTGGTATACGTCAAGCGATAGTCGACAACTGTCAACTTCAAATGGAATTAGTGTTGTATCAACTTCAATCGTTGTCGTAGTGATACTGTGTAGAATACCTAATTTTGAAGGATTTTGTTGCTAGTTGTTTCATGATTTATGACGACCATGACCTTGTGAGTTGTGGACTGTGGTTGAGGCATAACCTTGTAAATTCATAAATATTTTAAACTTTTTCACCTTTGAATAAGTGAGCGATCGATCTTCATTGCATTTTACCTTGTGTTTCGATTATTCAAATGTTTTCAATTGTAAATTGTAGTACTTAAGTTGATTTATGAATTGAAGTAAGCCCAGAAGCCGGTTAAGAATGTTTAGAAGATTATACTTGCTGTGAATTCTGAAATGGATTCATTTAATTATTTCGTCAGTTTTGCATAGGTTTCCCAAGAAAAGATGTTGATTATAAATACGGTTGTCAAGAATTGTCAGTAATTTCGATCCAATATAAGTACAGTTAACCACACTACACCAGTATGAGCACTTGAGTTAACATTGATAGCACCTCTCGCTATGTTTATTGTATTTGCCTTCGTCCGTGTGTCACTGCGGGGTGCCAACTGAAAACCAGCGCTGGGTGTCTGACGCCCAGCAAATGCTGAGATGGTTACCCTTTCGGAATGGGCATGCTCCGTGCAATTGTGTACCTAAAATATTACTTTTGTTTACTTTGTCACTTTGCGTTGGTGTTTATGCTGAATAAATGTTTTTCTATTCTATTCTATGTATAAAGTAAGGTCGATTTTAAACGTGACGTAGGCTAAATGCACAAACCTAATGAAGCCAAAGAAAAAAAAAAGGGTCAATTTTGGTAGAGCAACTGAGGAGGCCTTGGCTTGGCCCAGCGGCCAGCAGAGATATAATAACTAACGAAAATAAAAACTGTGCAAGTGCATTGATGTGCGGTTAAGGTGAATGCTCCAAGGTAGCCCGCGAAATTCAAATATTTTTATGTTTTTGCAATTTGCCGGTCAGTGTGAAGCTGTATGTGGACCAAATGCGATCCGCGACCGTAACGCGTATTTATCTAAAGAATTATAACCATTTTAATCATCAATATAGCCCTCTAAGTTCATGTAGTTCGAAAGAATGATTATTTCTGAAATATTCAACATAACAAACAAACAAACATAAAAATATTTGAATTTCGCGGGCTACCCTGGAGCATCCACCTTAACATAAAAACATGACAGTTTTTTTTTTTTTTTTTTACTAAACATAGGCACGCGTTTGACCACTATCTCACCTGATGGTAAGTGATGATGAGGTCGAAGATGGAGCACGCTTGCCTAGAAATAACCTATTCACTCTTGATTTAAAGACTCTTAGGTTGTAGCTATCAGGAAACACAGACTCCGGCAGGGAATTCCACTCCTTAGCTGTACGCATTATGAATGTGTTACCAAAACGTTTTGTGCGTATGGGTGGGATATCCACCGTGTACCGGTGGCGCATCGCCGTTCGTCTTGTGGTCCGATGATGGAACGGGCTTGGCGGAATTAAATTATGCAATTCCGTCGCACATTCCCCAAAATGCAACCGGTAGAAAACCGACAGGCTAGCAACTCGTCGTCGATGTTCCAGACTTTGGAGCTTCGTCGCGACAAGCCTCTCATTGCCGATGATCCTCTTGGCTCGTTTCTCAATTGACTCAAGGGCATCAAGTTGGTATCTGGCAGATCCATCCCAAAGATGAGAGCAGTACTCCATACACGATCGAACTTGCGCTTGATAGAGTTTAAGCAGCTGTTCCGGCGTGAAGTATCGTCTCACCTTTGCCAGAATCCCCAACTTCTTTGCAGCCACTTGGGCTTTTGCCTCTATGTAAGGGCCAAAATTGAGAGTAGATGTTAATGTAACCCCAAGAAGCTCAAGTTGGTCGGTTATCGGCACGGTTAAACCTCGGAAAGATGGAGCTGGGTGGAATTGGCTCCTTTTGGCGGAAAATAGACACGCTTGGGTCTTAGCAGCATTGAACTTGACCAGATTGGCACTGCCCCATTCAGAGACTGCCTGTAAGGACACGTTCAAGCGGTCAACCATTGCCTCCCGGAGAGACCGGATCTGCGACCCGCCAGCTCGTGCGTCGGACACGTATCTCTCAGCAACAGTGCTGTCGTCTGCATACCCAAAGGTACCGGGTTTAAGCAGATCATTAATATGCAGCAAGAATAGTGTTGCCGAAAGCACCGAACCCTGAGGAACCCCGGCATTAATATCCAGCAGTCCAGACGAGCAGCCATCAATGACCACTCGGATAGACCGATCCCTCAGGAAATCTGCGATCCAATCACACAAACCGGCGGGCAGACCGAAGGAAGGAAGCTTACTAATAAGGCTATCGTGCCAGACCCTGTCGAAGGCCTTCGAGATGTCAAGGGAGACCGCTAGTGCCTCCCCGTGCTTCTCTATGGCCTCACTCCAGATGTGGATGGCATACGCTAGAAGATCCCCAGTTGACCGATTTCGGCGGAACCCGTATTGACGGTCACTAAGAATATCATTCGCTTCTAGGTACGCCAGGAGCTTATGATTCAGCACGCGTTCCATAGTCTTACAGAGTATGGACGTTACCGAGATGGGTCTATAATTCGACGGGTCAGCTCGACTACCCTTCTTGGGCACTGGCTGCACGTTAGCTTGCTTCCAAGCCTTCGGCACTTTTCCAGTCTCAAACGAAAGGCGAAATAGGCGTGTCAATATCGGAGACAACTCAGGCGCACAAGTCTTCAGAACAATTGCCGGTATCCCGTCGGGACCACTAGCCTTGTTCACGTCTAGGTTACGCAGTACCCTACGGACGTCCTTCTGATGAATGCGAATGTTTGCCATACTCGACTCGCATCCACCAGGAGAAGCAGGGGGCGTCGCGCCACCAGGATCCAGACGTGAAGATTCCGCAAACAAAGAAGCAAACAAGTTCGCTTTCTCCTCAGCGGAGTGGGCCAGCGTCCCGTCGGGTCTCAGCAGTGGTGGTAGTGAGGGGCGGCAGAAGTTCGATTGCTTTTCTTCCACTGATGCTTCGTCGTGCGCGGACGCCGTGTCGGATGTGTTGCGGAGGGGAATGGAGTACTACATTCCGTTCTCTGACATAGCGAAATCTGGCGAAGCTCGTCCTTGGTTTGGTGCCGAGTGCAATCGCGCTGATGCGCTTAAGCACGCGGCGTACCTGGCATGGGTCGACGCTCGTAAGCGCAAAGCAAATGACGTGAGTCGGAGGAAGAGAGCCTTCAACAGGGCTGCTAAGTCCTGCAAGAAAGTGTTGCGGAGGGCTCGGTTTGACCACATTAGCCGAATAGGGAACAAACTTGCTTCATACCCAGCAGGTAGTAAGGCTTTTTGGTCCCTGGCTAAGTCGGTCGAATCGAACTTCTGCCGCCTCTCAGACAGTGAAATAATATGAAAAATTGACTAATTTCCAAGAACTCCTTCCAACCATGGCATTCATGGCTATCTCAAGAATTGTTTTCAATTGTCAATAGTTTTAATACTCGACTATAAAATCATACTAACAATAAAATCAAACAATACTGCTTAGCGCTTCACTACTTGTCAGTGTCATGTCAAATTGCGAAGAAGTAGACGAAGTTTTTTTTGTGTTCTTGTGGAAATGAAATAAAATATTTGTGTAAACCTTCCAGTGATACAGTTTTAATAAATATGAAGCCACTAATAGATTTCGACGAGTGTCTAAGAGATTCTCCCAAGTTTAGGTATTGTGTAGATTAGTAATCAATGAAAGTTATACATAGAAAGTGAAATTTTGTACGTGTTGTGCGTGATAATCGTTGTATAAGCCATCCTGTTTGTTATTGTAGGGAGCAGCTGGAAACTGAGGAAGCCAGCATCGACTCATTGGAGCAAAAACTTGATAAAGTTCTAAAAGCATGCTCTGTAATGATAGACTCGGGTAAAATCTACATGAGTCATAGAGGGTGAGGATTGTACTCCTTTCTTTTTTGTTTGCATAGTTTTTCTCACACGACGCGGTACTTCCGTAGTCATAGATCAATACATCGTTAGCATTAAAATTCTTCACTGGCAGGCTGCTTACATGATTGTTCTTTAAAACAATGTGTCCTAGTTTCTTGGAGTAAAGAGGCTTTGTTAAAATACCTACTGATTGGATAGATTTTTGAGTACACTACTTTTATCAGATTGAGACAGTGTGTGTATACTTATTTCCTGCTTTTTATTATTTCATCAATAACATTGTTAAAATGCCCAAAAGATAAAGTGTGTACACCCTAATAATAATTATCTTCACAATAATCTGTCCACTTATAAAATTCATTTACTATCAGGTCACCAAGTTAAATGTCTATAGATAACAGAGATATGATTACTTTTATTTTTACTACAAAACTTTACACTGCTAAAATAATATTAATTCTCATTAGAACAATGAAGTACAATTTCAAAATAATCAGTTATTGTTTTGAAATCATTATCATAGTAACAAGGTTGTTGGAAGTTCTCTGTAATGTTAAAGAATTTAATTACTTTAATGAACTCATTATTCAAAAATACCTGGGCTATTTTTTGTATTTATGTTGTACATCTGTCAGAGGTAGTTCATTCAAATATTGATTATTTATTAAATGTTAGTTTGGGTAGCAGACCAGTAAAAAATAGATATGTAAGTCTCATTTGGACTATTATGAAATTTTAAACGAAAATATAACAAGTCAGACCAGCCATCTCAAGTGAGGCACTTACCAAACAACACCATTTTATTATTATTTATTTAGTGGTTAAAATATTACCACAAACAAAGCTGTATTGTTGATTCACAGGTCAACAAAAATTTTGAGAAAAAAAGGTGCAGAGTTAGAGTTGATTGTTTTTTTACTATGTGACCACTGGTAACTCTAAAATTTATTTTTATTTTCGTATGCGTAAAATTGAATTTACTCTTAGTTTAAAATGTGAATTTTGGCAGTAATCAGTACTTTCATGTGTTCGGTTTGCTTACTTATCGGTACATTTCTATAAATACAATGATTTTAATATCTGTCTAACATACTAAATTCTTAAGTTCAATAAACAATTTAGAATTACCTGCGTGGATTTTGTTTGTTGAGGTCACTACTTAATAATTACTCGGAAATCACAATTCAAATAAAACATTCAAACAAACATCATCAAACAAACATTCATTCAATCTAACAATGTAAATGACATGCTAGAAAACTTTAAGAACTTAGTATGTAGTATGCCCATCAAAGTGCACTACTTCCACAGTCACATTGCCCCTTGTTATGCTATCCAAGATTCTCTGTGAATTGATCATGATGACTGTGTGTAAATCCAAAACTACACGTAGGAAGTCAATATTTTTGGTATGAATGTAATCACAGTAAAGCTAGAGACAAACTGTTTCTACATACGCAATGTTCATCCTTTACGCATTATGCTATCTGGACTATTGATTTTGTATGAAAAACTATGCAATAGAGACACACTTATCGTATGGAAAGCAACATACAATACGATACAAAAGCATTGCATATGTTGCGTACGTAGGACCAGTGTGTCTCTCGCTTAATCAGTATGCGGTCCTAACTTTAAAAAAATACAGTTCACAAAAAAAAATTGTACATTCTTGTGTTGACCAAAACTAGTGTTGACCAGTGTATATTTTTGTAGCACATTCACAAATGCACTATGGGACCTAACAGGGAGCTTTGCAGAGGACCCACCAGTGATGGCCACCCTAAACAGAATGATCCATTCTCTCCAAGAGATGAACAAGTTCCACTCTATCCTACTTGACCAAGTCTCTCGCACTGTGCTCAAGAATCTCACTGCTTTTATTAAAGTGTAAGTATATTTGTTTATTTTGGATATCACTGATTCCTATAGACAAGGAATAATAGTGAAAAAAGGAAGTACAAAAAAAAAGTAAAATGAATAGTAAATTTAATAACAATAAAAAAAACTTGTGGTGCAATGTATCTGTAGACATAACATGTGGGGCAAAAGCTGTGCATTTATTCAAAAAAGTTCTGATACTGTACTATTTATTTCACAATTGATTACTTTCATCATGGCAGTATGGAATGAGTCATTACAAAAAAAAAAGTGTTATGCCAATTACCTTTAAGTGTTTACTTTATGAACCGTATCATCCATCATTGAGACTTTGAGCTGCGTTACATAAAGTGTACTCAGTGCCAATAACATTATGAAGTACTTAAACATACAAGTCCGAATTTATTTATTTTATTTTTTAATGTTTGGGCAGCTTACAGCTATAAATACAGGGGTAAACAGTAAGCTAATTCACAACAAGCCATTTACAAGCCTCCACAGTTACAAAAGAGTAGGTAGGTGGGATTTATTAAATATGTACCAGTTTTATACTTCTTATCACAATATTGATAGTAAATTTAATACTTTTTAGGGTTAAGGAACCCTAAAAAGCTAACCAACCAAACCCTATTGCTAAACATCCGCTGTCCGTCCGTCCGTCAGTCTGTCTGTCTGTGAGCGGGCTACGCTAATACCATGACCATAATACGTAGACAGTTGTCATAGATTGTGTATTTCTATTGCCGCTTTAACGACAAATAATAAAAAATAAGGTTTATTGTATGGAACCCTTCGTGTGCGAGTCCGACTCGCTCTTGGCCGGTTTTTAAACAACAGAGTTGTAAGCACATTAAATCATAAAATAAAGAATCAAATATTATTTGGTACAGAACTTGTAAAATATTTACTTTTAATCAATTATATGTATATCTTGTTTTAATTTAAATCTATAATGATTTAATAAAACATAATATCTAGCAATCACAGAACCATTTTCATGTTGACTGCCTCCCTAATTCTTCCTGGCTTATAATAATAACCAGATATAGGAAAATAAACAGGTTTATTTTTAGTTGTAATGGCTTTGAGCTGAGAAACAATAATATTTACCTTACAGTTCATTGATTTATGTCCGTTACTCTGTAATACTGTTGAAAATTTGATGATAATCGTAAATTTATTTTAGGAATAGTGTTTATTTTCCTTCACCTTTCAGTCACCATTGACAATACATATAACTTGAAATTTGTGTAAAATGTCTTGCTGGTGACTCGGTCTTGCTTTACTCACACACGTCTCTAAAGTAAAGACCGATTTAAACTTAATGAGAAACACCTGAGAAGTTCGCTTTTCGTTGCGCAGTTCCCTCTCCTCACCCCTGCTGTCACATAAATTTGCTAAAGCGCAGCGACTCGCGTGTATTCCAAACCGCCATTAAGTTTGATTCTAGAAAGGATTTTCAGTAAACAAGTACCTAAGTACAGTAAAATTTTAAAACTGACAACAAAATACCCAAGTTACTACAAAACTGACTCATTCAATTGATTGATAGCGATGCCGCCACCCCACTTCCTCCATGAATATGTTTAACATTTACATGTATGTTGTAGGTATAAAGCTTTTGTTTCGTTGCAGAGATATCAAAGGTGTTAAAGAAAGTAAAAACCACTTTGAAAAAATCTCAAATGATCTGGATACTGCATTAAATAGAAATTCACAGGTAAGTTATTTGGAAATCAATAATAAGGAAATATGAAGTTTAAATCTATCAATCAAGTACCTATTAGATACAACAGGATAAATACTTAAGTACCCAGTCAAAAATATTATCCTCATATAATTATTATTAAGGGAATTCCGTTGCAAAGCTTATTTTTTTAACTATTTTATAAATCTGGGTGTTTAAAAAACAATACACCAAATCGTAACAGGTTCACTGTCCACACTGCAGACGCTATAATAGGGAATATGCATGAAAAACATTTATCATCTAAACAGTTTATCTAAAAATATACAAAAATATAATACTAAAAGTGAAAATAGAATCAAAATTACTCGAAAATCGAAGGAGATATAATTATTTTAAACAAATATATCTGTCCCTCTCGCGAAAATGCTGTTTTCTCTGGCAGCTGTATAGGCGTCATAGACGATGACGTCAAAGTTTTCACCGGACTTCTCTTTCTAAGTGTAACCTTTGAAGCTTTATAACTTCATCGCTGATAAAGGTATTTAAAAAATAATTTCACGATTGTTTAGCAGAGCTGATAAGTATTTCATTTTGCAAATAAAAAAATCGCATGCATATTCCCTAAAAACCACAGACTCCTTCTGGGTAAGCTCGCTCCATCGTAGACTATGTCTCTGTCATCTCTGACATAGACTAGAGTCAAGAGCAAACCCATCATTAATAAATAAACATGTGGTTAAAAATGATTTTGTACCTACCTTGTATACTGTATCTCAATCAGCAGAAACAAACCTTAAAAAAGCTTTAGAAAAAACTATGGACTAGACTTGAGTTTTTAGGTTTTTCTATACTCTAATAGTGACCCGCCCCGGCTTCACACGGGTGCAAATTATATACTAAAACCTTCCTTGAGAACCACATCTATTAAAAAACCCGCATCAAAATCCGTTGCGTAGTTTTAAAGATCTAAGCATACATGGACAGACAGACAGCGGAAGCGACTTTGTTTTATACTATGTAGGGATTAGGCGCAAGGCGGTGTTATTTTGTTTAAATATTTTTTTATTTGTGATGGGTTTGCTCTTGACTCTAGTCTAGGTCAGAGATGACAGAGACAAAGTCTACGATGGAGCGAGCTTACCCAGAAGGAGTCTGTTCACTATATATTCAATGAAGAGGTCTTTATAAAGTAGGGTCTCACTAATCCGGCACTAGAGTACTGCGGCACATCCAATAGTCCTGCACCCACCGCCCGCGACTACACCCACTTACCCCTTAAAATAAAGAACTAAATCAAGAAGGATTAGTGCATTATGAAAAGTTTTAATTTTTTTTTTCTTAAACAATTCAGAATCCAAACATTCCAATCATCCGGCATCGGTTTATAATAACTATCTTTTTCCCGCGACTTCCTAAGCGCATTTCCAGTTTTTCCCTTTCCCGAAGGAATTTAGAGAAATCCTCTCTTAGCGTTCCCTACATGCCAAATATCAGCTCTCGGCGACCAGAAGTTTCGGCTGTAGGTGCGTTGTCTGTCAGTCACTCAGTAACGGAAGAATTTAATATATTAGGATAATAATGGCGGATTAGTGAGATTCTACTGTAACTATATCTTTAGGTGTCTCGGAACAAATGCGTGGAAGTGGAGGAGGTGATGAATCTCTTGCTGGCGACGAGGTCGTGCTTCCGACACACGGCGCTCGACCATGTGCAGAAGATCACCATGCTGCAGGCTAGGAAACGCCATGAGATACTCGCCACGGTGAGTACCATACCGAGAAAGAAAGTATTTTCAAGATGACACACATAACATCATAAATCAGACGTTACAGCAGGGCAAAGTAACAAGGTATCTTAACTCTTACTATATCTAAACTTTACATTATAAAGCTGAAGAGTTTGTTTGTTTGGTTGAACGCGCTAACTACTGGTTAGAATTGAACAATATTGTTTTAGTGTTGGATAGCCCATTTGTCGAGGATGTCTTCATAATATCATGGTACGACCTATAGCAGCGGGTCAGCTAGTACTATTATAACCGAGAAAAATTGGTTGGATGTTTGCTACTCAATGCCAGCGACAATGAAAATATTTACTCATTAAATAAGTAACCACAGTGGACGCCACAAGAGGAAGATTCCGGAGCTGTAACTATAATCTCTATAAAAATCAGAACTTCAGTCTTAACAAGCACCTGGCCTTTAAATCTACTTAGGTGCAACCTAAGTAGTAGTTACGTATCAACGTAATAATTGCAAACTTCCATAATTGTACAGTAAAAAAATAAATAAAAATGCATGGAATGTCCGCGAGGGTCGGCAGCGCAAGCGCTACGCAATGTGTTTCGCATCGGACATGTGTGATCCGCTTTTAGACGCCAATGTGCCCCTATCCTGATACCATCAATGTATTGGCGGCTCGAATATTTTTTTAAACATTTTCTTTCTATAATAATTATCTATGTGCAACAATAGGTACGTGATCAATCTCTCTAGACTTTTTCCAACTATTGTTTGGCTGTAGCTGATTATTTTGCATGGGACGACTACTTTCTGACCTTCGCAACCCAATAACTGGGTAACATGATACTTTTGGACTGTACTACCCGTAACGACTCCAAAGATCTAGTTCGATCAACGGGCACGCCACTATTGGCGATAAGTCCCCCTCTTTGAGGAGTGGTTAGAGAGGCGCCACGGTGTCCTTACATTTCGCCTGAAACAGGTACTCCGATGACCGGACACGGTTGTTTCGGGAAGTACCTGTTCTGGATTCGGCGGGAGGACACGTCCGGGTCCATCTGTGTGGTTCGCCCGAGAAAGAGTTACCGCGAGACCGCGGCCCTGGAACGCAAGTGTTTCTCCTAATGCCCATTAGGAGAAACACCGATGTGTTTAGTCAGTCTTCTTCTTTGAGAACACCCACATGAGGAGGTTATCCTTACTGCAGCCGACCCGAGTACGGAGTCTATTAAGAGTCTTCCAGGTCGACCAGGGCAAGGCGTGCCCAGGCGACAGTTTCGATGGCTCGATAAATAGTCAGGAGGTTTGAGCTACTCTCGCCAAAGGTCGCATCTTTCCGAGGTAGGGTCTGCAACTTCCTTCCGCTCCCAGAACGGGACATTTGATGACCTCCCTCCCATCTATAAATATACTAATATATAAAGCTGTAGAGTTTGTTTGTTTGCTTAAACGCGCTAATCTCAGGAACTACTGGTCTGAATTGAAAAATTATTTCAGTGTTAGATAGCGCATTTATCGAGGAAGGCTATAGGCTATAAATTATTACGCAAAGACAAAAAGGAGCGGAGCAGACGAAGTTGCGCGGGTCAACTAGTCCAAAACTAAAATTTAAATAAAAAAAGGCGTGATCAACAGTTACTTTAAACCTTTGATCCTATGGTGGCCTTCTGGGACTTTCTCGGGATTTAATTAATTTTCACCCACCGACCGAACTTGAAAAGCGTTGACCTGCAGCTGTTATTATATTGCAACAGTACATGATACTGATAAATCACGAAAATATAATGTTATCAGTGTAATAAAACACCGCGTTTACGAGGCAAGTGTATTGGCACGCGGTCATTGTTTTATTTATTTTTTTATATCAAGCACGGTACTGTCCGCTACACGATGTAAATGTTATCTCAATAGGTATCTAAGTAAACCGTGACAGAACATAGTTTTATTAACTTCATAATATCTAGGTTTGCGTTGAACAAGGAAAGGAATACTAAAACGTGCATGATAATGATAAAAGGTAATATTGCTATAGGCTTATTGCTTATAGCTGTCGTAAAATACGTAGAATCTAGATCTAAATTGCTAGAAGCCATGCGGTTATTGGCACTATTTAGGATGCGGTGAATGCTGAGAATACCTACCCGATAATATTCAACTTTTTAGGGTTCCTTACCCTAACTAAGGGTAACCAAAGGATTTACGGAAATTACTAAACCTCCGCTGTCCGTCTGTCTGTCAGCGGGCTGAATCTCAAGAAGAAACACCAAAGGTTCCGTACGTAAAGGGTAACCAACGGAACCCTACTACTAAGCCTCCGCTGTCCGTCCGTACTATCTGCCAGCGGGCTGTATCTCAAGAACTGTAATAGGTAGACAGTTGAAATTTTCACAGAGTGTGTATTTTTATTGCCGCTATAAAAACAAATAATACAAATTAAGGTGAATGCTCCAGGGTAGCCCGCGAAATTCAAATATTTTTATGTTTTTTGCAATTTGCCGGTCAGTGTGAAGCTGTATGTGGACCAAATACGATCCGCGACCGTAACGCGTATTTATCTAAAGAATTATAACCATTTTAATCATCAATATAGCCCTCTAAGTTCATGTAGCTCGACAGAATGATTATCTCTGAAATATTCATTCTGTCGAGCTACATGAACTCCCGAAGAATGGTTTTTTTTTTCGCTTTATAATATAGGTATATACGCTTTATACGCGTAATACGGAACCCTTCGTGTCTCGCACCTTCGGGAATCGCAGCTGGCCGGTTTTTTAACCGACTTCCTAAAAAGAAAGAGGTTCGGCCGGTATGTTTTTTTTTTCTAAATATGTATGTACATCGATTACGCCGCGGTTAATGGACCGATTCGCGTGATTCTTTTTTTGTTCGACGCGAAATAGCTGCCAGGTGGTCCCATAAAAATTTCTTTCAGTTTGGTCTAGTAGTTTTTATTTTATAAGCATTATTGTTATTTTTTTAGTATTTACACCAGTTCTTAACATAACATTGCGCCGGTACCACTAAAAGAAATCTATATATATATATATCTATATGTAGAAAGCAGACAGAAATAAAAAACTTTTTTACAAAAAATACAACCGACTTCCAAAAACAAAACACTACAAGGTACAAAATAACTTTGGAAGAAAGTATTTTTTGTAAAAAAGTTTTTTATTTCTGTCTGCTTTCTACATATAGATGACTTGATATTCATAGCCAACCTAAACCTTGATTGAGATGAACGATACTGACACGGGAGGACAACCCCAGTTTTTGAGAGCTTATTCAATTTCATCTGTCAAATCATATCAAGTGATTTCAATGGGTATCGTTCAATCATCGGAAATTTAACAATTTAAATCTGAAATAAGTTAACAGACGGAAAGACCGACATACGATTACACGAGTGATCCTAGAGGGTTTCGTTTTTCGTTATGTAGGTACGGTACCTACCTAATTCCTCTTAAAAAAACGATATTTTGTTAGAAATAAATCTGGCTAATGGACACAGCGCGCAAATTAATTTTCTAAAACGTAGTAGCAACTGTAATTATAATAATATTTATAGTGCAAAGCAACGCGAAGCATGTTGGTTCCGGTTCAGTTGCATACCTACATGGCAGCAACGTTGGTAGATTGCAGTAAAATTGAATAAAATAAGCATAGGCTTCAATCACGTCCATGTCACGAAACCAACATGCCAAGTGCTGGTTTTCCTCATTCTTAAATAATTATATGAAAACATTTAATTATTAGGTGCCTGAATAAAAACTAGACGCTCATTTTATTTGCCAACAAAAAAATAGTATATACAAAATGATTTATTATGAGCTGCATTTGGATGTGTCATGCTACGACTTTGAATAGATAATTTGCCTAACTATAATAAAAAAAGGGAACATGTAGAACAAAACTTAATCGGGGTTCGGAGCACTTGGACTCACACTTTGGGACTCGCCGCGCACTAGCACACTCATGTGACAGCAGGCGACGGTGAAAGGTAGAATACTGCGCAGCGAAAAGCAAACTTCACAGTCGACAATTTAGTTTGAATCGACCTATGCTGTATTTGTAGCCGCATCAATGCCGCTATAAGAAAAACAACGTAGCAAATCTACATCGCAACAAAAAGATCCACGCCATCTATCCAACCAGCAGCGATCTACGTCAGAATCCTGCTTCGTGCAAGCAAAGTTTACCGTGCGATTTAAACATACATATACATCAGCCCGAATATCAACTATCAGCCCGCCAGGCACAACAACCGCCAAGTCTGAGGATTCTCCCTTTTCAATGGGGGTTTGCGGGACTTTACTCTCTGTACCGCATACCTCCAAATACGAGGGGGCGTTTTTAAGTTCGCGGAATGGAGGGCAAGGAGTGAAAATAAAAATACTAAATTATTTTTCTTTTTCAATACATTCACCTGCTACCCTAATACATTTTTCAGATCTTTCAATTAGCTTATGTATACCTTCATAAAAAAATGTTTTGTCTTTGTCCGAAAAATAAGCTGAAACCGCGTCCTTCACTTCTTCATCAGTTGAAAATTTCTTTCCACGAAGTTCTTTTTTCAGATTTGGAAAGAGGTAATAATCACTGGGAGCCAGGTCTGGGATGTAGGGTGGATGGTCTAAAATATCGAAGCCCACCTTATGCAGGGCAGCCAACGCAACACGGCTCTTGTGAACAGGCGCGTTGTCGTGAAGAAGAAGGACACCTTTGGTCAATTTTCCCCTCCTTTTTTCTTTAATACTTAGAAGAATAGAAGCATAGTATTCTCCGGTTATAGAAACGCCTTTATCTTTATAATCGGTCAACAGAATCCCTTCCGAATCCCAAAACACTGTTGCCATGATTTTCCCAGCCGATTGTGACACTTTAAACTTCTTGGGTGGTGGTGTACCTTTTTTGTGCCACTGCATAGAGTCCTGTTTTGACTCAGGCTCATAATGATGAACCCAAGTTTCATCTCCAGTAACAATTCGACTCAATAGTCCATCCTTATCTTCGATACAGAGGTCCAAAAACGTGCGAGAACACTCCACGCGGCGTTGTTTCTGAGGCGGCGTGAGCATTCTTGGCACCCATCTTGCACTGACCTTTTTCATGCCAAGATGATCGTGTAGAATTTTGAAAATTGTTGTATCCGATACTCCAACCATTTCTGCAAGCTGTTTCTTCTTTAGTCTGGCATCTTCCAATATTATTTTTTCGACATTTTTAATGATTTCCGGAGTAGTCACCTCGATCGCCCGTCCGGGCCGCGGGTCGTCTTCAAGTAAGGTCCTGCCTTGTTTAAAAAGACAATGCCACTTGTAAACCATGGTTTTACCCGGGCAAGAGTCCCCGTAAACGGATTCCATCTCTTCCAGTATGTTTTGAACTGACTTTCCTTGCTTGGTAAGGAACTTTATTACGGCACGGTACTCGATTTTTTCCATAATGCACACTTTCTTCCCGATTGAGTTGTTTGCTTGACGATAGTTCAAAGACTAATGACCCAATTAAGACAAAACCTGGTATTTATACTAATATTGAGTGGCTGAAGTCGTGGCCACCTCGATAATGACCTATTTTTATCATCTACCCTCCCATTCCGCGAACTTAAAAACACACCCTCGTATATACGATACCTTTTGCAAAGGAGAGAGTTGCATCATCAATTTAGGCCAATCAGTCCTCTGCTGGACATCCTACTCTCTCTCTACTAAATAGTCCCTGTCTTCTCTCTTTACTAAACTTTCCCCCAAAACACACACATTTTAAATTTATTGATTTAACGTTAAGCATCCGTGTCACATCTGAATTACACTGGGTTTGGAGCAAATTGGCTGTGACAGACAGACATACAAGTGATACAATAAAGGTTCCGTTTCTCATTCGGACTTATGCTCACTTCCCGAAATGGCAAACTTATCGGAAGATTGAGGATTCACCTAAGTGTTAATTACATTTGGGTATTTATTTGATAAAGTCTAAAAAGACTGCATTTGTTTTAGCTACTTTTTTATAATATCAATAAAATCAAATAATCAAGGTCATATTTTATTAAAAAAGCTTTTAAAATGAAGGTTGGAAAATAAATCTATTGCCGTTTCAATAAAATTTAATTAAAAATTAAAGGGGGCTCCCATAGACGAGACGTTTTTTTTTTCGGTTTGTACGGAACCCTTCCTATTCGACTCGCACTTGGCCGGTTTTTTTTATCGCTGGTATATATTATCCGATTCGGATATACAAAAAATATCGGATTTTGTTACCTCAGCTTTTATTTAACCATGTAAACAGAATCATAGAACAGCTTAACAAACAACATTATTTAGCATACCGGCCAGTGTCATTCAACAATAGGAAGACAATAATCACGCTCCGGGACAATAGGTTAATAACCGTAAGTAGCGAGTTTTGCGCGCCAATTCATAGCAGCTGCCCCCAATGCCTAATTTTGCTATATCGTCACGGTCGACCGGACCGATTTGCTGTCCTGAGAATGTCCGCGTATATACGACATTTTAGGTGCACCTACTTTCACTGTCACTTGTTTCCGTGATTCTAGTATTCGAGTTGTTGTGACTGGATTTTGGTTATAACGGTATCAGGTGACAAGTCTGTTGATGAACTGTGCGCATTTCGGTCTCTACTTCTCTACCCAAATCCTGTGTATATATTTAATACTATTTTAAGGATCCTCGAAGTTCGACGAACACACAATATTTTTGGTAGACCACGGCCTTAAAGGCAACATAAATTACCCATCCAATAAATTCAGAATCCAAGTTTATCAGGTTATCAGCTAGGGTTCAAAATTCGGGAATAAGTCCACTAGAATTAAAGCCAATCGGATCTAAAACCACGAACTCTCTTGACCTTTCCTTCATCAGTCATCGGCTGAGCGCTTCGGGTTATTGTGCCGTAATTGAGACAAGCTAGGGGTCGCTTGCTAAACAAGAATGTGGAATTATTTATGACACGTCGCCCAGACCGTCCCAGATTTCACCTAGACCGAGACTCGGTAATAATCCGCTTACAGGTTTCTAACTCGTTTTGACTAATAGCCAATGTTCGTATCTTAACCTATTATATATAATTATTCCTATTACTTGCGATGTAAATAATGCCTGCATTAAACCGATCAAGGACAAACTAGTGAGGTGAAGCGTCTAGCGTGTTTGGACCATTAAACAATACTTTGTTTTTGAAATCATCTGCCAACATATAGAGAGACTATAAAACATACATCTAATTACATCCTCAAGGTAATATTGCTACTACCATCGTATTTGTGTTGAAGCGATCACTTCGTGGGAACTGAGAAGCCCGTTACTGCGGTGCCCGTGCGTTGTTTATCACGCATATTAATTTAAAAAAAACATGAGTCATACGTTTTGTTTACATCACATAACGTGACGCTATTGTATAAGGTCGCGTTTTAGAAAATGTAATTGCGACGTCTAATTTAATTTTGTTTTGTAATGCAACCTTCTTTGCTTTGTTATTTTATGAAGTTACAATGCCGAATCGACTCTATATTTATTTTATTCAATGGAGAACTTACAATTTTAATTGAAATAATTATCATACAATCTCAAGTCCCTTGTCAAAACAACACAATCATGACAGGGCAGGAAGTGATGCCTGCCTGAAACAATACCCAAATAAGGTGTTCTTGTTGAAAAATGTTTATCAAGCTCACTTCCTTGATAAAGATAGCGTATCTTATAGTTGTTACTCATTAGCACTATTGACAGTTATCATTTTCAACAGACTGTTTTGCAACGCACCTCTAGTTTGCAAGTGTGACCGAGTGCACGACTAATCTGGCGATGGCGTCTTCGGACGACAGTTATGTATCGTGTTGCTAAAGGTGGAAGTGTTTTTTGTTATTTTAAAATAACAGTGTTCATCGTCCACTAGTTCTGTGACAAATCAGTGAATCAAGTGAAGTGATTTTAGGACTTGACAGGTAATTGTGCTGTTTTATACGATACTAGATAGTGTTACTACCAACATTGAAACAGGATGTGATTTGTGAAAAATTATGTCAAGGACAAATTAATTTTCTAGGCCGATAAAATTAAAAAATATGTGCTTACGTGTGGGTTTTAGCGCAGATACTTAACACAGGAGCCTGTTGCGAGCGTCGTACGCACTAAACTATAAAATCCTTATAAGCCGATTATGGCAAAAGTGCGCAGCGAATTGTATTAGATCCTATCAAGTAAAAATAGCCGTACCGACGTGCATATGTGAACTCGGCGAAAACTTAATTAGGGCGTTAACAGATAGTAAAATAATATTTTTATCTGTAAGAACTGTGTAAACCAACGATGGTAAAGATAATTAGCATTTTGACTCACAGTTCTAAGAAGGTTACTTACTTACTTAGTTTGTTTAGTGAGTCATCGGAGTATCGCGTGAAAATTGAAAGGAAACTAACAATCGAACTAGAAATATATAATGTATTTTTTGGATTTTTTAATTGATTTAATTTGGTTTTCGTACTTTGCACCACTGACGCATATTGTTGTCACCCTATTATAACGAAGCAAATATAGTACATGCTCAATTTTAGATAAGTAGTTAAATGCTAGCTATACTGGAAATGTATGTTGAATTTTTATTTAAGTATTTTAAATTTATGTAGTGGTAGTGGGATTTATAGACGGCTTTAAAAGGAATTTTATTTCGGTTCGGTAAGTTCAAAGTTTTTAGGGATTGTGCGTCGTCGTGCCAATCAATTATATGTCACCGGATTAATGCAAACACAATAAATCGCGTAATATTGCAAACTCTTTCTTCTCGATAAACTTGCATAATGCATACTTGCGAGCATAATGGCTTACGCTGAGCGAGGCTAGACAAATGAAGCGATTCCATTGGTTCTTAACAATAACATCCCTCGTTACGCTTCCACTCACATCTATATAGCTCAAAACATGTTTAATTTTTGGAATGTTTTGGATTTAGTCTACTGTACACACTCTTTATTTTTTCTGGTCTTTAATATTCAGTATGTCATTGTTACATGCATACCTGCTATTTGCATGGTTACTAAAATGCCGATTTTAGATGTTATTTAGTATAAATTGTAAGTGACAGTGCTGTTGGTGGGCTTATTAATAAATAAATCTCTGGTGGAAAGGCAGCCTAAGATACTGGTAAATTGTGAATTAGGATGTGTTTATTATATTCAAAATGATCTGTTCCGATATAAAATCAAGATTTATTACAATCTTACGGTGTTTGCCTGTGACATATACTCGCGCCTCATGCGTAAATGTCAACACACGCCGCGCTCTAGGTTGAAGATACCCTTATTTATCTGAATCATGGCCCATAAACATTTTACATGGATGGTACTCATAAAACGTACGTTATGTTATGCGTGTCCCTATCCTACACACAAAAAAAAACGAAGAAAGTACTCAATAATAACAGCTTGCTATGGTGTACTTGTATTATATATTTATATCACACTAGCGATTCGCCCAAGTTTCGCACGGGTGGAATTAATATACACAGACATTTCTTATTTATAACTCTTTTTATTAGTGAAAACTGTAGGTATCAACATCCATTGCGTAGTTTGGAAGAAGTGAGCAGAGAAACCAACAGGCAGACATCGAATTTATTTTAGACTAAACTAGCCGACGTCACGCAGTACCCAGCGTTGTTGCCGTTCGCGTGGGAATGCCCGTACATAAAATATAGCCTATGTTACTCGCTAATAATGTAGCTATCTAATGCTGAAAGAATTTTTCAAATCGGCCCAGGAGTTTTTAAGTTTACTCGTTACATACAAAAATAAAAATCTTTCCTCTTTATAATACCTATTAGTATACATAGAAGTTCTGTGTCTGATGAATGACAAATTTGACATTAGTATATCCGATTTAAGGTTTACCTAGACGAAGGATGATTCTCGTGTCTTTTCGAAGATCAGAAGAAGAAATTCGGGCTTTAAACGTTCTCTGTAGTGGAGATTAGGAAGGCATTCATTAACCTCTGATTTAGAGTTTAAGTAAAAAACAGTCTATTTGATATGATTGATCAGATGAAAATGGTTCTGTAAATATTATAATGTGAATATTATAATGGTCCATTATAATTTTGAGTTTTCCCTCACTAAATAATAATAATAGTTTTAGCTTAATTGATTTAAAATACTATACGTTTTATCCGGGAACCTAGTATGACCTACCTGTGTAAATCAACCATTACGTGTCTTCGGGGGCGTGGAGTTCATTTGTTTGACGTCATTTAGTTGTTATAGGTATATAACTTAGGTTAGTATTGTATATTTATTTTTAGTATAATCTTATTATACAAACTAGCTTTGGCCTGCGACTTCGTACGCGCATATCCCGTTATTTCCCGTTCTCTTACGAATTTCGGGAAGATACATGCCAAATTTCAGCTATCTACGACCAGTAGTTTCTGCTGTGCTTTGTCTGTCAGTTACTCACTCAGTTACGGAAGAATTTCATATATTAGGATAGCACATTGGTTAGCCCTTTATCATTCAAAGAGTCCTGTGATCTATTGCACGTAGACCATTAGCTGATGGTATAACGCTACTGGATCCAAGAATTTAGATTGATTTTGTTGTACCTTCTTGTTCAGTACTTATCGAAGGCTTTTTTGAGCGTTAAATACCAGTGCTTCGATTCTCGTTCTTCTTTTTTTTGGATAGGAATTCAAAATATCATCAAATTACTTCTCCCGCTCTGAGCCCAGAGTGTCAAACCCCAGTATGCCTAGAGTGTGTGCTTCTTTGCGTTCCAGGGCCGCGGTAACTCTATCGAACAATTCCTCAACCCTGGCAACTTCTCAAATGTTTAAAGCATTTTTCAAAGGTCTTATTTGAGCAATTTAGTGCACACTTTTGGTAGGAACATTATCTGACAAATGAGGTCACACTTTTACAGAAGAAAGGATGCCAAAAAAAAAAAACAACTGGTTGCACTCCGGGAGTGCCGGCAGAAGTGAAAACTTGAATACGTGCTTCTCTCTCTCCGTCTTACGAATTATCGATCAGGTCACGAGTCCTGACGCGAGTTTAACATTTTTACTCATCATAAAAAAAGTGCACAACGCCGCTAAAGAAGTTTTCACTTCAAAAACGAATTGCTGACTGAAAGGATGTTTCTACCTATCTACTAAACTTCTAGTTACTTTTAAATATTCCTGGCTATAGCAGTCCATCTATCACGAAACAACCAGTACAAATTCTCCAATACCGGTGTATTTCAATGCCATAACTCGATGATATAACAGTCGTAAAATCAATCGAGCATGCAACAGTAGCACCCGAAAGTATTATCGACGGCATCACAGCACTATCGTGACTCGGTATCACTATTTTGTTGGACTTGCTTAAGGTGAATGCTCCAGGGTAGCCCGCGAAATTCAAATATTTTTATGTTTTTTGCAATTTGCCGGTCAGTGTGAAGCTGTATGTGGACCAAATACGATCCGCGACCGTAACGCGTATGTTAATCATCAATATAGCCCTCTAAGTTCATGTAGCTCGACAGAATGATTATTTCTGAAATATTCATTCTTTCGAGCTACCCTGGAGCATCCACCTTAATGCAATACTTCTGTTATAAATTATGTTTGGTCATTTGGAATAATATTCATGTTCACACGGATGAAATTGTTTTTCTTTTGTAATTTGGTGGTTCAATTTTGTGGGCGATAAACATACCAGTACTTAGTTAAGAATTCCAGTACCTTTTTTAGGGTTCCGAACCCGAAGAGTAACCAACGGAACCCTATTACTAAGCCTCCGCTGTCCGTCCGTCTGTCTGTCTGTCAGCAGGCTGTATCTCAAGAATCGTAATAGTTAGAGAGCTGAAATTTTCAAAGATTGTGTATTTCTATTGCCGCTGTAACAATATCATCATAATCTGCCTAGCCTTTTCCCAACTACCTTGGGGTCGGCTTCCATTCAAACTGGATTCAGCTGAATACCAGTGTTTTACGTGGAGCGGCTGCCTACCAGACCTCCACAACCCTTTAACTGGGTAACACGGTACATCTTGGCAAGACTGGAGTCTGATTTACTAGCTTCTGACAATCCGTAACGACTGCCAAAGATCTACAAATGACAGCCAGGAACAACGGCTTAACGTGCTTTCCGAGACTCGGAGGAAACTCGGTATGTTAAGATGGTCACCCATCCACAGACCAAGCTTGGCAAGCGTTGCTTAACCTTCAAGATCGACCCGTGCGGCTGTTATTATTTAGCCACGAGCTCCTCACTGTCGCCGCTATAACAACAAATAATAAAAATTAAGATTTATGGTACAGAACCCTTCCTGTGCGAGTCCAACTCGCACTTGGCCGGTTTTTGTTTTGGTTGGTTTTCCCATGAACAACTTTACGTATCTCTATCGCACGTTAACAACCCTTTTTATTTTTATTTAGGATGGGAAATCATCAGATGACTCTTCTCGCTCTTGGCGGAGCGGAAGGGAGTGTCACACTCTTACTGACTAAAACCCATCCGTGTTCCTCCTCCTCCTAATGCCCTTTGCGTTCCAGGGCCGCGGTGACTCTTTCGAACAAATTCCTCAACGAATTCTAGTACCTTACAGATGATTATTTCGATAATGTCTTTAAAAGGACAGTGTGGTTTTCTAGATTTTAAGAGCAAACAGACAAACGAAAAATCGTTTTACAAAAAACATTGTAAAAACTTTACCCTCCCTCTGGGGCACGTTGACACAACGTGATCAGATGGAAGTGCAGTACACCGAGAAGAAAGCCCACTCGCCAATTTCATAACGTTTCAATCGTGACTTTCACCGAAGTGTTGTATAAATAAAAACTAAAGTAACAGGTCACGACTCACCACACTAAATATAACTTTCTATACTTTTTAATGTAGTATAAGTTTCACAGTCGACAATATTCGCGGCTATACACAATACAAACTTCAATTTTATAATTAAGGGCAAAAGGGTGAAAAGAGCTCATCCATTAACTTTGTCGAGTGTACATTTAGGGTAGATACGGCAAGGTGTGGCCTGTGTTAGTGCTGAAATAGAGTGGGTATAATTAAATGAAGTAAAAATTGTTTTACATTGATGTGTTCCAATAGTGCGAGCGTGCGAAAATGCCTTCATTATGTTACTAACAGCTCTTTCATAATTATCATCATCCATCTTAATACACCGAGTCGTTACGGATTGTCAGAAGCCAGTAAATCTGACTCCAGTCTTGCCAAGAAGTACCGTGTTACCCAGTTAATGGGTTGTAGAGGTCTGGTAGGCAGCCGCTCCACGTAATAAAACTGGTATTCAGCTGAATCCGGTTTGACTGGAAGCCGACCCCAATATAGTTGGGAAAAGGCTAGGCAGATGATGAGCTCTTTCATAATTAAATTCTGGCAAGTTCAGACTAATAAAACGCACATCGATTATTTTGGCAAAAATATTAAGTTTTTTTTTGCGCTGTTTTCTTCTACTTAGTCAGACCTTGATGCCGAGTTGCCGACTGCCTCATTCACAAAATTGATAAAGTTATCATTGCAAGAAAAACGCGTTTAGTTCGCAATCTAAACCTAATTTTAACTGATTACGATAGCAGTTTAGTTTGTCCGGTGGAACAAGGCGTGTCAACTGTAGAGTTTGTTGCGGGTTCTTCTCCATAGTGACAGCCATTTCGATCCTTGCACTTGCACAGCATTTAGGCCCGGTATGTGAAATTATATATTTTTATTTTGAAGGTACCTCTAATAGAGACTTAAATTAACGCACGTTTGTAATTTGCCTAATTGGCTTATGATAGGGCAAGACACCCTTAATTAGAGTAATTAAACTATACATTTACGGCCAAAATTAATAATCAATCTAATCCAATATTTTTGGATTGAAGATCGAAAATATAATCCAGATTTGTAATAAAGTGTACCAAAAAGCTATCCACGGATTGAAAGCGCAATCTTAAAAACCAAGCTATCCTTGAGAGGACGGATCACAGATAATAGATTGACCTCTGTTCGGAAATGACAGTTTGAGCGTTTCAATAACCTATCCGTTGAATTTGACATTTGCTTGGATCGGTGTAAACAATCTCAATCCGTAATCTTAGAATTTCGTTAGATTTAAGATTTGTTTTACGGATTTGATTTATAAAAATGGCAGTGTCGATATTCTCCAGTGATAGTGACAGTGATATGGAGGTCCTGGCTGAGTTATCAGATTGGGATAGCACAGATAATGAAGCGGGTGAAGAGTTACGACGCCGACGCGTAAATTCAAGAAGGAGGATAAAAAGGGTGAACCATATGCAGAGTCTGGATGATGCTGATTTTACATTTAGGTTCAGGTTATCGAAATCTGCAGTAGATTTCTTGTTGACTGAAATTATGCCGGTCGTCCGTGTAACCTCATCAAGGTGAGTTCAAAAGTTAGCGATATAAAATGTCCAGTAAAGTTTAACAAATTTTGTATTATAGGGTAAAAATGATTGCAGAAACCATGGAGTGCCACCACTACATCAACTCTTGATGACATTAAGATTTTACGCATTAGGCACTATGCTGATTTCCGTAGCTGACTTTGTTGGAGTATCAAAGTCAACAGCAGGTCGAATAATACGGGATATTTCATCAGCAATCGCCTACTTTTATGATAAATATATTTTTATGCATAGTGGTGCCTCAGAAAAATTCTATGAGATGTCTGGATTTCCCCGGGTTCTAGGAGCAATAGATTGCACTCACATTTGCATACAATCACCATGTAGGTATGTAATTACTTTATGGAATATGTTTTTTCATGCAATTTTACATACTCATTATTTTAATGGACATAAAACTTCTTTCAGGTGTAACATTAGGTGAGGAATATAGAAACCGGAAGGGTTACTTTTCTATCAATGTGCAAGCTGTTTGTGATTCTGATTTGAGGCTCATGAATGTAGTTGCTCGCTGGCCGGGTTCTGCCCACGATGCTACTATTTTCAACAATTCTATTCTCAGAGGTAACATTTTCACTATATGGTTACTAACTACATAATAAGTAGGTAAAATATAATATTGAAACATGATTCTATATTTTTACAGCCCAATGTGATGCAGGACTGTTAAATGGCCACTGGCTACTTGGAGATAGTGCCTATCCAAACAGAAGTTATCTACTAACACCTCTATTAAATCCAAGGAGTGAAGCTGAGCACAAATACAATGAAGCGCACATTCACACTAGAAATACAATTGAAAGGTAATCCTACTATTACTATTAGTTTGTGAACATGTTTGTTTATTTGTTACTCAAACACTGAAAATTGTCTGAAAGGACTTCAATGAAATTTGGCACACCCCATATCTTAGATTAACTATGACTTACATTTTTACAGAGTTAACATTATTTCCTGCTAATGCATTAAATCTACCCATTTAATTGCCTTGGTAATTATGATCTAATCAAATTGTATGTTTGTTTGCAGAACATTTGGTGTTTGGAAACGTAGATTCCCAGTTGTGGCACTCACACTGCGTGTTTCATTGCCAGTTGACCAGGCTATAATTACATAATATATGCAGGAATAATAATATGGCAGAAGTTCCTCCTGAGGTTGACTTGGAAATAACACATACAAGTGATAACAATAATAACCAAAATACAGATGACCATAATATCCAAACTAGATCAGATCTTATTATCAATTATTTTACTTAAGTAAATAAAACATTATATAACAATTCAGTTTTATTATTTTTTCTTAACAAACTAAAAAATTAAATAGCACTATTACATTTGCATACTAATGAGAAACTTTCTTTAAATGCAAAATAGGCACAATGTAATTTTGTTTTGTTTTAAGATTTGTTTGACAACTGCTCTAACTCTAATTTCAGTTTTTCGTTTTCTAATTTCAAATTTTCATTTTGCAATAAAATGTTTTGTAATTTTGCATCTAAACAAAGTTTCTTTGCTATGTAGTATTCAGTTAGAGCAATATTCCGGGATGCCTTGCCATCGTCTGCAGTTCTAGATTTCTTCTTCCCTGGAAAAGAAATAAGTATTATTTATGCTAATTTTCAGAAATATGTTCAGCTCTCCACATACCAGTTCACTTGTTAGTTGGTTTTTATAAAGATGTGTAGATTGCCATCAACACTAAATAAAAGTATTATGTAAGAACTTCTGTCTACTGTAAGCTTTTCCTGTTAGTTTGCAGAACAACAACTGTAGCTGCTATTTCGAGGCAACACAATGTTTTCTGAAATAAGGTATTTAAATCCTAAATTCATTAAAATCTATTCAGCTCTTAGGAGCTAAGTACACCTAGGTTGACTGGTGAGAATGCTTAAGGCATTATGTCGCCTTTGTACCTTTAATTGCATAAAGATTAAATAAATAAATAAATAAATAAGTAGCAATAAAAATCCTAAAAATAATATAATATAATAACCTTTACCGTTTCATATACTAACTTTATGAAATGGTGAAGGTTATGTTGTAATTTCAACGGCTTATAATAATTATTAATCAATAACCATTACCTGTTCTTGGTGTACTTAATATAAGCCTCTTGGGTGTAGCTAGACTCATAACTGGACCATTACTTCCTGTTAGCGCACATCCAGACACTTCATTTAAGTCTAAAGACACTGGGACTGAAGTGCTAGCATCAGTGTCATTAGACACTGGTATTGCGGTACTCATACCTGTGTCTATCGACACCGGTACAGATAGTGAGTTTTCTAACCCTTTTTTATAATTTATTGGTAAAACCTCAGCCTGTCCCCCAATAAACCCATCACCACTACCATCACCATCACCACCAAAATAAATATCTGGCTCCTTATCACCACCAAATGGCACAATGAAACCAGTGGCTGTACTTCCAAGTAGATCTGCCACTCTGTCCAGTACATCATCAGGGGGTATGTAATCTGGTGCGCCACCACCAGTCTGTAAGAATAGTTTTTTTTATTTAAATATCAATCGCTGTATTATTTAACTTTGAAAAAAGTAACTTAGGACTTACTTGGATCCGGTTAATTCGTATTTTAGTACTGCGTTTACGAGCGTTCTTTTTTAAATTCTCCCATTTCAAACGTAGCTGCTGTGGTGTCCGGCGATGAACCATGGCAGTGGCATTAAACCGATTCGTTAGTCGAAGCCATTCTTCTGTCTTCATTTTATTGTTGGTAGCGTTGGTAGTTTTTGATAGAATTACCTTGCTGTTTTCTATCAAACCTAGTAAAGATTTCGTCTCCTCTTTCGATAGAGGTTTGCCTCTCACCTACAATAAAGACCAATCGTTGTTATTGTAAAAATGTTTACGAGAAATGCGCTTAATAACGACTCCAAAGAATGAGTCAATACACCTCCATAAGACAATAAAGTAAAACAAAATCACTTACTATTTCAGAGTCCATAGCTTGAATCGGTTAATCGTATCAGTTAAAATCTAACATATAAACTAATAACAGGCAAACAAACAGAGTATTAGCGGCAAGCACGGCGTCAACCTAATTTTATTTGTATAAAAACAAACACCCGCCAAGCTACCACAGACCAAAAAAGCGCGCCCTTTGAGTCAGTTCGTTCCATTTTACCCAAAACATTAAGAATTTTGTCACCATTTAAATGTTCATAATCGTTCAAGCCTTTTACAAATACAGTTGTCTACAACAAAAAGTACCTACAATGAATGAGAACACCTGTTTATGTATAATTATTTTATATTATGGATAAAGTAACGATGTGTATGTTCATAAGGGATTGCATAAAACGGAATGAGCAAGAGGGAATGGATTTCCAGATATCTGCGGATTGAGCCAACGGTAGGATCACCTTTTTCGATATTGGGACTTGGATTGGAGATCGATCCATAGATCGGTGTATATCTGCGATCGATTTCTATCTTGGATTACGGATTGATTATTAATTTTGGCCGTTAGACAGTAACGAACGTTCAATGAGAGATCAATATCATGAGGTCGTATGAATTAGTGCATCATGTAATTCGCCTTCTTTTCGTCTCTGAAAAGATTACATGTATGACCGCGGATACGAACGCAGCGGCGCGTCAAATGCGGAGATGTATAATGTAACCTGCACCGCCCGCCGCCGCGCCGCTGTATTCGTGTCCGCGGCCTCACAGGTTGATTTAGGGTGGCTCTGGAGTTCGTTTTTCGCTGCCCAGAAGCGTACCCCTGACCCTTGCTGGCACATTTATTTCCTACTGTGCAGCTACTCGCCTCTCAGCTCGAGCTCTCATTTACTTTGAATCAACCTGTACTGTCGTTGTACTTGTAGAGTAAGCAAGTTGGCGTGACATTCATTCACTTGACCGTCAAGGGTGCGACAAAATTACCTTATCTTTACCACTCGTGCGAACTTTCTGATCATAGATAAGATAACATCTAGACCAATCTAAAGCACAGTTCTCACACTTTCATTATTAGTATTGGTACAAGCGATCATTTCAAGTGGTTTAATTATAACTTATTATGTAAACCATATTTTATCTATTTCAGTTCCTGTCGTACTTGCAAGCGTGCTGCACCTACTACCACCAAGGTGCTGATCTGTCTGAGGACTTGGAGCCGTTCCTCAAGACTATCGCCGAAGATGTAAGTCAAGCAAATACTTCATTGGAAAATAATTTGAGTATGTAATATCCGTTATCTTAAACTATGTGCTAAAGTCTGATTATGCACTGTGCAGGGTGATTTTAACTTATTGGTAATCTTTAATGAGAGTGAAAGCACCCATAAAAAATCTGGTTAGTTCATTAATATGTTCGCTTTGGCATCGCTCATTTATTTGATGATTTTGAATTTTAATGAATACATCTATTAACAAAAATAACTAAAATTAACGATAATAATTAGTTTTTTTTTTCATATACAATGTTCGCTTTGGCATGATTTTGAACTTTAATTAATACAACTATTAACAAATTAACAATAATAACTAAAATTATCGATAGTAATTAAAGTTCGCCGAACTCAAAAAAAAAATATCGGGGAAACTGTTTATTTTTTTCATGTATAATGTTTATGTTTGATTTGTGTTCATATTCAAAAGTAAATACTTCCAACACTTAAAAATCACTCCGAATGAGTACGACATATTTTGAAATATAAATGATTACCTGTTTTCTTGGCTCACCGACGCAAAGCATACAAGCATCAACCCGAACAAAACCTAGGCACACAAAATATTACACATAGCTTGTGTCAATCAAGCCGTCCTGACTGAATACCATAATAACTGCACCACACTCTACTAATCAACTTTATTCGCCGTTAACGATGTACTTAAAATTTACAACATTACAGCGTCAATTGACCGTGATACACAAAGCGTTACACCCGCACGTCATGTTACAAGAAACATTCAATCATACAAGTATTCACCGCTAATGATCAAATTTGCAGATCGCAGCTATGCGTAACGACACCAAAATACTCGACAAAGAGATGGAAAATCGCCATACGATTGTCAACAGTAAAGACACAGTACTCCCCAGTTGCAAGTCCAGTGAGGCCGAGGGAGACTGCAAAGATGGCTTGTTGAGTACACCGTGCCTTAAAAACATGCCTCGCATGCAAGGATATCTGTTCAAAAGGACTTCGAATGCCTTCAAGACATGGAACAGGAGATGGTTCTATTTATACGACAATCGTCTCGTGTATAGGTGAGTTCTCGATTCTCGATTGCGGTTTCCGATCGGAGGTTCGTTATGTAGGCCAGTGACGTCATGTCTTGTTAATCGGTCTACTTCTTTGTCTATTGTTTGTTTGGTCGATTAGATTCGTTAGATAAGATTGGGCAAATAATTTGCTCAGTCGATTTTGTTTTCACATGAAGTTCATAGTTTGCATCTTAGATCCAACTGAAGCGAACCGTGACATAACTACCGCATGATACATTATCTGTTGAAATTGATATAATTAAATAAAAGTATGTTTCTGTGTTACTAGTAAATTAATTAACGGAAACTATCGATCCTAGCTGTCATATTTAATCACAACATTAGTTTTTTTAGTTTGAAATTAGTTAGAGGAAGCAACCTCTTGTTACCTAATAGTTCGTTCTGCAAAATGTTATTTAACCAAAAGTTGCTTTGTTTGTACCTCTCTCTTATACAGTTTTAATTTAAATTAACTAGCTAGTCATCATCATCATCATCATCATCTGCCTAGCCTTTTCCCAACTGTATTGGGGTCGACTTCCAGTCAAACCGGATTTAGCTGAATACCAGTGATTTACGCGGAGCGGCTGCCTACCAGACCTCCACAACCCAGTAACTGGGTAACACGTTACTTCATGGCAAGACTGGAGTCAGATTAACTGGCTTCTGTCTATCCGTAACGACTGCCAAAGATCTACAAATGACAGCCGGGACCAACGGCTTAACGTGCTTTCCGAGGCACGGAGGAAACTCGTTATGTTAAGATGATCACCCATCCCAGTAAATTAGCTAGCTAGTACAACTCCGTAAACATGATTGGTGTCGATATCAAATGATGCTATAAGTATTAATAATAAGAAAATGTAATTTTTCACTTCTAGTTAGTTCCACCCTACTAGCGGCCGTTGATATAACTGTAGCTATGTCATCGGATAATTGTAAACTTCGTAAGATTGTAAAATATCTATATTTAAACTCTCGATAAATTGTCTACCGATAACATGTCTGCTACCATGATATGAACCAAAATCTCAACTGTGAGTACTGTGATGTAGCTAGCATGGTTGACACCCGGGGAGGGCAATGTTGTGTTACCCCACAAATGACCCCCCCCTCGCTACGCTACTGATTCTACATATAATCTCTTCATCGTTCCGAGAAATTGTGAACTGACTTAAGCTGACGACCAATTAGTAATAGATCAACAATTTATCCGTTTAGATGTATATTAAAATAATTGGAAACTTGGCTCCTCAGTGGTCTGTGCTGGTTTAGGAGCTCGTGTTTACGACATAGAGAGAGTTCAGTAAAAATCAATGTTAGAATTCTTTAAAATTTATATTGTATAGAACAACTTATTAACTTGTGTGTACCACTTACACTTGTAATACCAGACTTATATAATTATGTTTTAGAAAAAGGACCGGTGAACTGAACGTCACAGTAATGGAGGAAGACTTGAGACTGTGCACTGTGAAGCCAGTGCTTGACGGCGAGAGGCGGTACTGCTTTGAAGTATTGTCACCATCTAAGTAAGTGTTAAGTTAATTTATATCAAGAGTTTATTTGTTTGATCTTTACCGATCAAAAGAAAAAAAAGATTGTAAAGAAGAACGCTAGACAAAAACGTAGTAATATCGCTGGGGCATGAAACCGCGGGGCAGAGTTGGTTAAAAATGGGTATACCAGGCATGAGGACACAATTGAGATATGGGGCAATAGGTCTATGGATACTTTATGGAATCAACGTTCGCAATCTATTGTTGGTGTATATGTTACCGGTTGTAATTGCAAACTCTATTCCCATCCAAATTCAATAGTTTCCAATGCATTCGTGTCTTATTGAGAACATGATTTAACAATTTCACGCAATATTTTACAATCTTACGGAGTTTGCAATTATCCGGTGACATATACGTAGATCGACGCTAGTCGATTGTTGAGGTACCTTTTGGTGAAACAGCAATTATTGATCAAAGTCGACTGATTTAGCATTCTATATTTTAAGTAGATTTTCGAGTGAATGTTGCAAAGTAATTTGATCCTTGTCGTGCATGGCATTGGGTTTGTTATTCGAAAACTTGATAGAAAGCTCATATTCTTAATGCAAACTTTATTCCAGGAGTCACATGCTCCAAGCGGACTCTGAAGAGATGCTCAACTGTTGGATCACCGCTCTCCAGAACGGCATCCGCTCCGCCATCCAGCAGGGGCAGAGCCGGGAGCACCCCGACACGCAGCTGGTGCTGGTGCCGGACGACAGGCCCTCGGAGCACAGGCACAGTGTCGCCTCCGTCAGGGGCATGCGGAAGATCAGGTAAACTATTGGTTTTGTTATTGGGGGCCGTTCAAGTATTACGTAAGCACCAATGGGGGTGGGGGGGGGGTCTTTACTATGCTTATTTTTGATGACATGGGGAGCTGGGGGATTTAAATTGTGATTACGTCAGCAATATTTACTTCCTTTTCTGTTTCCAAATTAATTTGACGTAACTATGGCTGGTTAATTGTTTTTACTGCTTAGTAAGAAAAAACAGAAGTGGGAGAAATAGGTCTCGCGCAAGTAAAAAGGTTGCCAATGCTACGTAAGCATAGGAGGGAGGGGTAAGAGCGGTTGATTGCTATGGCTGACAAGGGGGGAGGGGGGTTAAAAATGACTAAAATTCTGCTTAATAATACTTGAACGGCCCCTTAGCAGCATTACTTGGAACATCCTATTATTGACCGCTTGATCAGAAACATATTAATTTGAAAAGTAAACTGGAAAACAACGATTGACATTTCAAGCACAACATTATCTAGTGGGACGAATGACACTAATCATCGAACATAATCCCATTCGCCCCCCTAACATCATGAGAGGGACGATCGGGAACAAATTTATTATTATTTTTGTAATTTCCCATTCGTCCCACTAGGGAGAACAAGTCATTGGGACGAACGGGAATACACGCAATTTTCACCTGTATGATTGTTGTTATTTTGGTTAACCAATCACACCGGTTTACTTGTGTTCCACTCATATTTTGTAACCTTTCGAACGTTGATACTACTTCCAGGATATGGGAGCAACTGCTGAGCATTCCCGGCAACAACTACTGCTGCGACTGTGGCAGTCCGAACCCGCGCTGGGCTAGCATCAATCTCGGCATCACACTCTGTATAGGTATGTGATACTGATGAATGATAACGATTACTTACACTATAACCTATCCTTTTGCTGGGGAGTTGCACATCAACACTAGGCAGTGGCGATGAGCGGGCGTTTTGGAGGACTGTCATTGTGTAAAATAATTGGGATAAGGCAATATTTCAATAAAACTCACGTTAGATTTCTATTTGAACACGATATTTACTGTTGAGCACAAACGACATTAGAATTCAACAAAAAGGGAAAAACAGACAGCGCCACTCGTGTCAGAAAAGCAGAAACAAAACGCATGCGTTTACGATACACTGTTCAACAAAATGTTTACAACGACATCTATGATCTAACTAAAAAAATTATCACATTTTTTTTTTTGTTTTAGCGTTCTGATTAATTAAAACGAAAAAATAACAGATTATCTTAGGAAATTACGTTATGCTTGTGTCTGTCTGTTCCAGAATGTTCTGGCATACATCGCTCGCTAGGCGTGCACGTTAGTAAAGTAAGGTCTCTTACCTTGGATGACTGGGAACCAGAAATTATAAAGGTATTTTTTTTAATCAACCAATCTATCAGTATAATTCCGAGAAAACAGATTTTTTAATGTTGATTATATTTAAAAAAATCTGCCTCAATTAAGTTGCAGTGCCTTTTTCTAACTATATTAGGGTTGGCTCCCAATCTAACCGGGTGCAGCTAAAAACCAGTATTTACATGAAGCTACTTTCTATCCGACCTCCACGACTCAGTAACTGAGTATACACGATACCCCTGGGCGAGACTGTCAGAGATCTTTGAATGACAGTCGGGGCTACTACGAGGCACGGAGGAGTTTCATATGTTATGGACGAACCCATCCACGAACCGACCTCGGCAAGCGTTGCTTTATCTTGAAGATCGACTCGTGCTACTTGTTATTTAGCCGCGAATACAATTATTAATAAAGTCACCAAAATCTAAGAAGTCCGATTTGACAGCAGGATACAACATTGCTTTACTAGTATGTATGAAAGAGGCAAAAATAAATCTCTTTCGCTCTTATTGGTAAAGCAATCTTCTATCCCTCTCTACTCAGCTGTCAAATCGGACTTCTTAGATTTTGGTGACTTTGGTCCCTATACAACAAAAACTGAGAAAATAATTTTATCGTTTCAGGTTATGGCAGAGCTGGGCAATAAAATAGTAAATTTAATATATGAAGCCAACGCTGAAGGAACTACCATCCCGAGAGCTACACCGGACTGTGAAACGTAAGATTTGTTCATACGAAATCATTGTAAAGAACTTTGTAGACAATGTTTGTTTAAAAAAGCTACACTATTTATCTATTAATATACTTATGTAAACGAATCAAATCGAAATTAACAGTTTTTGCCCAAATTTAAACCTGGGGTAGGCAGATATTACATAACGCCACCTCCCAAGATCATTACTTCTTTTACTTTACGATCGTAAGAAGAAGGACGTACACAGACCTCATTTAGTAGACACACCGGGAAGGGAAACCATAGATTCTAGGATTTCCCCGGATCCCGGCGTTTCTCCTTCTGGATTCAAACAGGTTGTTGTCATAATTTTGTATTTATCCCATCTGCCTTTAAGAAGATTGTTGTCATAACGTTGTATTTCTCCCATCTGCTTTTATGAGTTGTCATAAAATTGTATGTATTGTTTGATTCAGAAATGTCCGCGAGACGTGGATCCGGTCGAAGTACGTGTCGCTGCTGTGGGTGAAGGACATCGTGGGCAGCAGCGGCGCGCTCAGCGCGGCCGACAGTCCGCTGCGCGCCGGCCGCCGCTGGTCCGTGCGCCGCGCCAGGCGCAGGTACCTAACTAACTTTTACATCGTGGGCAGCAGCGGCGCGCTCAGCGCGGCCGACAGTCCGCTGCGCGCCGGCCGCCGCTGGTCCGTGCGCCGCGCCAGGCGCAGGTACCTAACTAACTTTTACATCGTGGGCAGCAGCGGCGCGCTCAGCGCGGCCGACAGTCCGCTGCGCGCCGGCCGCCGCTGGTCCGTGCGCCGCGCCAGGCGCAGGTACCTAACTAACTTTTACATCGTGGGCAGCAGCGGCGCGCTCAGCGCGGCCGACAGTCCGCTGCGCGCCGGCCGCCGCTGGTCCGTGCGCCGCGCCAGGCGCAGGTACCTAACTAACTTTTACATCGTGGGCAGCAGCGGCGCGCTCAGCGCGGCCGACAGTCCGCTGCGCGCCGGCCGCCGCTGGTCCGTGCGCCGCGCCAGGCGCAGGTACCTAACTAACTTTTACATCGTGGGCAGCAGCGGCGCGCTCAGCGCGGCCGACAGTCCGCTGCGCGCCGGCCGCCGCTGGTCCGTGCGCCGCGCCAGGCGCAGGTACCTAACTAACTTTTACATCGTGGGCAGCAGCGGCGCGCTCAGCGCGGCCGACAGTCCGCTGCGCGCCGGCCGCCGCTGGTCCGTGCGCCGCGCCAGGCGCAGGTACCTAACTAACTTTTACATCGTGGGCAGCAGCGGCGCGCTCAGCGCGGCCGACAGTCCGCTGCGCGCCGGCCGCCGCTGGTCCGTGCGCCGCGCCAGGCGCAGGTACCTAACTAACTTTTACATCGTGGGCAGCAGCGGCGCGCTCAGCGCGGCCGACAGTCCGCTGCGCGCCGGCCGCCGCTGGTCCGTGCGCCGCGCCAGGCGCAGGTACCTAACTAACTTTTACATCGTGGGCAGCAGCGGCGCGCTCAGCGCGGCCGACAGTCCGCTGCGCGCCGGCCGCCGCTGGTCCGTGCGCCGCGCCAGGCGCAGGTACCTTACTAACTTTTCTCAAAAATGCTTGGAAATTAAAAAAATATTTTGACAACCTTCATATTATACCTTATTATTATATTATACAGAGTTGATACGATAGAGGGGCATTAAATTAAACTACGTATACTTTACGTGTTCAGTATTAATTCGATACGGTACAAAAACAAAAAGCGCCAAAAATGAGAAAATATTTTTTTCAAACAAACTAAATAGCTTGCAAATCAGAATAAAACGCAACCACCCTTTGTAAAAAAATTACACTGACCTTAGATACCGCTAGGTAACAAAGCGGCAACGTCGCACGCGCGCCGGAGCGCGGTGTGCGGTACCTCGTGTGCTCGGCGGGGGCCGGGCCGGGGTGGCGGCCGGCGACTTAGGCCTCCGCTTGCACTGGCTTTTATGTTAAGTAACGTTTCGAAGTACGCGTACAAAAACAAACACACAAAATTTTTAAATTTTCGATGTGTCCTCCATTCACATTGATGCACAAATTATACCGACGGAGAATATTGTTATTTATTTTTCTAATTAGATCACTGTCCGCCGCTAAGCACTTTAATTTGTGAAATGCTAAAATAATCCTATTTTTAACTCATCAATTGTATTTACCTCTTATGCATACACTTCACCCTTAATGTACCCCCACAAAAAGAAATCCATGGGAGTGAGGTCCGGAGATACTAATACTAAATAATAATAATCCCAAGTTACGTGTCCTATCACCATAAAAAACAGTCAATCACAAAAAAAAAACACTAATACTAAATAATAATAATCCCAAGTTACGTGTCCTCTCACAATAAAAGAAAGAAATACTGTCTTAAACTTATTTAGTGTCCTATCACAATAACAAAATAAAATCACAACTGTTTGCGCGCGAATTCCACAAACCGTACGTTCCGAAAAGACAGCGTCGGCGCACTGAATAGAGGCCCCACTTACCGATCGCAAAAAACAAGGATGCAATAAACTGACCTATCTGTGTTTCTTTCGCTCTGTGGCTTTCGTAGTGGAAGTGCAAGTGTGTGTGTATTTATTGCTTCCTTGTTTGCATTGCCAATTTTTAGTAAATGTCCTTCGACATGCGTCAGAGCGGCAACAACGCATCGTAGATTTATCGTTGTAAGGTGCATGACCTATGCTTAGACGATAATCAGCTATTAGAAAAGATAAATCGTGTTCAAACGGTGCAAAAACTTTAAAAATCATCTGCGACTAAACTACTGCTCCTATTTAATTAATTTTTGGTACAGAGCTTGAAAATGGTACCTATTATAGGCAGTTTAAAGGAAAGCCCCTCTGTCGTATCAACGTTGTATATATATATTTTTTTTTGGACAGAACTGTCCAAATACATGCGAGCAGCGGCCGGAAAAAGTTGCATGGAAATCTATATCTGTCGTGTTTAGCGGCCAAATAAATAACATAGTAAACTCATATCTGTCGTATTATTTAAAAATGGAACTATCTTTTACTCCAAGACATGGCAGCCAAGGAGGTAACTTACCAAAGATTTTATAAAAATTTCGAACTGTCTTGCAAATAGAAATCTGTTTATTAAAAAAAAAAGCAAATAAACATTAAGTGTTGATTTGTCTCACACGGGAAAAAATGTTGTTTGTCATTGATTTTGAAAAGTAATTGTATTTTAATTTCCGCGCATTATTTGAGAAAAGTACTATACAAATCTAGGCCACAACTAGGCGTTGATGGACTTACGTATGTGTGCCTCGGCTTCGCCTCGGCCCACATTTACATGTTTGTCCATCAATGCCTCTTTTGCTGTTCGCTGCAGTAATGTACTATTTCTCCGTCAAATGGAAGGATCTTTTTTAAGTTCCAAATAATTCAATTCCTTAGTTATTGAAGAAAATAATTATTATATGAAAATTGACCATGCCCGTTATCTCCGAAACTACTGTGCCTAAAATAAAAGAAAAAAAGAAACAGACAATTAATAGGTGAACTTTAAAGAGAGTTCGTATGCCCTATGGATTTAAAGTAACATGTTAAAAACTATTGTTCGTTCGGAACCCTTTGCACGACTCGCGCGTCTTTATTATCTACAATTGCTGCAAAAACAAAAAACAAAATTATGGCTAAGGCTAGGCGATTAAGGCTACTATGATTATGACTGACTTAATTTTTCAGGGTTCGAGCTGCGCCCGCGGTGCCAGAGACCATCGTTGACGAAAAAAGTGACGCGAATAGTAATACCAGCGGTAAATATGTGAACACACACGCACACATTTTAACATCACTAAAAAAAAATAAATAATGCTTCACAACATTGAAAAAAAATTTTCAACACACTGGAAACCTGCTAGTCTATTCTGTAAATAACCATTTCGATATCGAGCTTCACCTGAGTGACAAACCTCACAAAGTGAGCTTTATTGCACACAGCGTTATGGTCGTACGTTTGACGTAATTTGATACTCACCTCGGATTCCGCTGTCGAGACACGAAAATGTTGTTACAGAATAGCACTACTGGCTCTTATTGTTATTTATTTTGACATACAACTAAAAAACGATCAAGAACAGTTCTTTAGACTGAAAGCCGATTACAGAACTAAATATACTGTTTTGTTCAAAATCCTGTTTATTTCACACAGGCCATTTTTCTACTAAATAGTTCCTTTATCTCTCGCTCAAATCTGACCGGTGAACGTTTTTTTTAATCTTAGCAAAGAGGTGCTACCCGTTTGGAATCGTATAGTTATTTATATTTAAACTGGGCTTCGAATTAGAACATAAAAAATTGTGAAATTGCAATGTTCGAATTTCAATATTGTCATCATCTGCCTAGCCTTTTTGGGGTCGGCTTCCAGTCAAGCCGGATTTAGCTGAATACCAGTATTTTACGAGGAGCAACTGCCTACCAGACTTCCACAACCCATTAACTGGGTAACACGGTACTTCATGGCAAGACTGGAGTCAGATTTACTGGCTTTTGACTATCTGTAACGACTGCCAAAGATCTACAAATGACCGCCGGGACCAACAGTTTAACGTGCTTTCAGAGGCACGGAGAAAACTCGGTATGTTAAGATGGTCACCCATCCACATACCAACCTTGGAAAGTGTTCCTTAACCTTAAAGATCGACCCGTGCTGCTGTTATTATCTAGCCACGAGCTCCTCTATTTCTGACAGACATTATTTTTATGAAATCTAATTTACTAGCGACCCGCCCCGGCTTCCCACGGGTGCTAATTATATACTAAAACCTTCCTCGAGAACTACTCTATCTATTAAAAAACCCGCATCAAAATCCGTTGCGTAGTTTTACAGATCTAAGCATACATAGGGACAGACAGACAGCAGAAGCAACTTAGTTTTATAGTATGTAGTGATTTTTTAACAGTTGAAAAACGTCGTTTGGTACATGTAGGCGTTTCTCATTACAGTCTCTCGGCTCGGTAACAGCCCCGTTTTCGGCTCGTGCGTATATTCCGCCTCGGCTGTTGACAAACAAAGTTAGCGCACATGCGTCAACATGTTTAATAATTTCATAATAATTTATTCATCATAACAGCCGAAAGACCTCCACTGCTGGACATAGGCCTCCCCCAAAAGGGGCGGGTTTCCCATAATCGCCACGCTTGGCAGGCGGGTTGGCGATCGCAGTGTATAGTGTTACGTTTTTACAGAGAACGCTGCTGCCCATTCTCTGGTGAGTCCCTTAGTCGCCTCTTACGACACCCACGGGAAGTGATGGGATGGTATTATTCTTTTACGGCACCATACGGCACTGGCCGACCCCATACGGCAGATAATTTATTGGTTCTGAATATTTCTATTTCTTGGATTAAAGATGCTTTTCGCACGTCACAGATACGTGCTTGGCTAGATTGCAAATTTTGAGTACAGTTTTTCATATGTCGCTGGTGTGCTTTCAAAAGATCTTGATAGACGTGAATGAAATTGTCATTTGGAAAATAATGATCGATTAAGTTTTCTTTCTCACGTAAATATAATTAATTGTGCCTGTTATTTAATACATAGCAAAATAAATTTTATCCCTTCTTTTGAACCTTTGATTTCGAGCCGGTCATTTATCCTTGAACTTTGTCTTAAAATCTTTCTTGTTCCAGTATCAGAGAGTTCAAGCAAGTCGGACGGCAGCCCTGTGCTACTGATCGGCACTGAGCTGGCCACCGACCGCGGCGTCGACCTCAGCTTGCCCTCCGATCACGACTCCACGGAGGGAGAGGACAGCGATGAATTAGGTATAATGTTGAAAACGGGCATGTATGGACGGTATTGGATAGCCTGTGTATTGGAGTGTCTTTACGTTATAGGGTGTTTAACTAATATCTATAGCGTTATGGTCCCATTTTTTTAAAAGTATTATTGTATGTGTTTTCTAGCGGCAGAAGACATGTCCCGCTTATCTCCGGACGCAGTGCTACAGCTAGCTGCGCGCGCACACAACGTGGCCGTGATGCGCGGCGCACTAGCGGCCGGCGCGGATGTGTGCGCGTGTCTGAGAGACAACCGGACTGCGCTACATGCTGCTGTGCTTAGTGTGAGTACATTGTGTATCATACAGACACGTGACATGTGTCGCCTATCTCCGGACGCAGTGCTACAGCTAGCTGCGCGCGCACACAACGTGGCCGTGATGCGCGGCGCACTAGCGGCCGGCGCGGATGTGTGCGCGTGTCTGAGAGACAACCGGACTGCGCTACATGCTGCTGTGCTTAGTGTGAGTACATTGTGTATCATACAGACACGTGACATGTGTCGCCTATCTCCGGACGCAGTGCTACAGCTAGCTGCGCGCGCACACAACGTGGCCGTGATGCGCGGCGCACTAGCGGCCGGCGCGGATGTGTGCGCGTGTCTGAGAGACAACCGGACTGCGCTACATGCTGCTGTGCTTAGTGTGAGTACATTGTGTATCATACAGACACGTGACATGTGTCGCCTATCTCCGGACGCAGTGCTACAGCTAGCTGCGCGCGCACACAACGTGGCCGTGATGCGCGGCGCACTAGCGGCCGGCGCGGATGTGTGCGCGTGTCTGAGAGACAACCGGACTGCGCTACATGCTGCTGTGCTTAGTGTGAGTACATTGTGTATCATACAGACACGTGACATGTGTCGCCTATCTCCGGACGCAGTGCTACACATAATTAAATAGCTATTTGGAACACCGATGAGCGAAGCCACATGGGCGTTGCCGGTCCGTGCGTCGTTGCAACGCTGTGATCTTGACGGGCAGGCTATCACACGAACAAATGCACCGCTCTTCAACGTAGCAGCGTTGTTTTCCAGGTAGCAGGTTGTGTCAGTCTTTACACGAAAATAGAGTTGAATAAACATCTCGCGGCGTTGCGTTGTCGCTCCGACGTCTTAGCTCACTTCCCCCTCCCCCTTCGTCTCCCTGGCCCCTGTCCGTTGCGCGCGCGTTCCGTCGACGCCAGTCATTTTAAAGCATCGTGTGGCATGTCGTTCTGGTTTATAAAATATCAAACAGCTCAGCGTCGCATCCTGTGGAACCCCTCTAAGTTTTTAAGCATTCGTAGATACTGCACTGCAGCTGCAAAGTTACAGTTATTTCAACTGCATCCAAGCTGCAATTTACAACCTTAGGTTAGGTCTCTGTATAATTCATTTAACTACAACATATTTTATTAAAACAAAATATAAACACTTAAAATAAGAAATCTTAACTAAAATAAGGCGTCAAAACATTCGTCCGCATCGCTGTTCACGGAAGTGAGCCCAAAAAACTGGCGGCATTGCCACGTTGTATGGCAATGCTTATCCTCTGTCCGAGGTAAAAGCCAGTCCTTGGGTCACGCGAAGTGTCAACTAAGCGTGTAGAAAGATCTTTAAATAAGGCATGAGCACTCGGAACTCACGGTCAAAGAGTTTCAACCCCAAACGGCTCAAAATAATAATTGCCAAAAGGTATATGTTGAATACCTAAAAAGTAACGCAACATTTAATATTGCAGGGTTCCGTGATGGCATGCTCGTTTCTACTGCTGAATGGAAGCAAACTGAACATGCAAGACGATGAGGGGAAGACGCCATTACACCTCGCCACCGAAGCCGGGCACACTGGCCAGGTAAGCTCTATTAATCATTGTTAAAGCATCGAAAAGAGTTATGATTACTTTTCCTTTGTTTTTTCAAGACAAAAAAAATGTCTCATAGATTTTTAATTATAGTATTTATTTTCAAAGATTTATTTTATTGTAATTTATTTACTTATAAGTTTACTTAAGTTTTGTTTTTATTATTATTATTTTTTTATTGGTCGTCATTTTATTTCAGTTTAGAAGTTCTCGGACTGAATTCGGGAAATTATGTACTATCAAATTTTGATGCGTAAAAAAGCGTTCCCAATGTTCAGTTGACAATTTATCGAAAGTTTACAAGTCTCAAGTTAAATTATAATCTTACGGAGTTTGCCATTTTCCGGTGACATAAAATATTGATTGATGATTAAACCTGGCGTTCATTACTAACTCTGAGTAGAATAACTGGATTGTGCAAGTGGGCCTAAAAGTGTTGTGTTTGTCCCAGGTGTGCTTGCTACTGAAGTACCGCGCCGACCAGTCGATAGTTGACAAGGAAGGACAGACGCCGCTTGACATCGCCGTCAACAATGCCAACGCAGATATTGTCACTCTGTAAGTAATAATACTCTAGTTCTAAGCATCATAATCATAATTAAGGACAAAACATTCAGGGTTAGAAATAGTTCAGCGGCATCATTGTTTTTTTTTTATAAAACAGCAGTTTTTTTTTTTTTTTTTTTACATTTAAGCAGTTTATGATGATGGATGCGAGACGTGCAGGACCGGTCGTTGTGGCGACGCTTAAGGGAGGCCTACGTCCAGCAGTGGACGTCTTTCGGCTGATATGATGATGATGAAGCAGTTTATGAGACCAACCCTAAAAGTGTTTTTACAAAAAAAAGATATGATAAAGTGAATGTCGTGGTCCGAAATGTCTAGCGAAATGTTTCGTGTCCGAATATGGTAGTTAAAAAAAAACGAATCGTTGCCCAGAAAAAAAAAAAAAAAAACAAAAGTACTGTATTACTCGGGGACAAAGCCGACACGGTTGGCGCAGTGGTTGAGCGATCGGCTGCTGCGCTGCGTGTCGCGGGTTCGATTCCCGCACGGAACAAATATTTGTATGGCCTACAGATAGTTGTTCCGGGTCTGGCTGTATGTGTATGTGAGTTTGTATGTTTGTGAACGCACCCACGATACAGGAGAAATTCCTAGTGTGGGGCAACGCCTTAAAAAAAAAAAAAAGCCTGTCGGTACAGCTAGTTATTCAACGACATATTTTGCAGATTATAAACCTGACTTTGCACAACACCAGACTCTAAAGAAACCAGTCTACATAACAGATTTTAGAACTAGCGGGGCACACAGTTCTCTATAGGACTTCTTTTCGAATCGATGGACAACTCCCTAGATCGTTTGGGCCCTACGTTAATAGGGTATTTTACTAAAAAAAACTAATAGTCCGTCTGATGATTTTCAAGGCTTGGTTGAGTATTGAGTTGGTAAATTTGGTTCAATTTTACCAAGCCAGATGACGTCACGCGTGTCTTTAACTCGCTGTATACAAAAAAATACGTGTCCAGTATTTTTTGAAAATCTATCAGACGGACTAATTAGATTTTTTTAGTAAAATACCCCATTGCGGCATCGGTGGCATTCATTAAATCCCCAAAGTACAGGTGTATGGGCACTTGAGGCACTCCAACATGTAGCTCATGTTTTGAACAAGGGTATCTCACACACATTGAGTATCCAACGGGTCTTTGAAACCCCATTTCCCTGGCCTGAAACACAGGTTTAAATAAACCTAGATCGGGCAGGTCGCCACATATATTTAACTTTCCTCGTTAAATATCTTGTACCTGTAATTAATGTCAGCCATAAGATTTTTACTGTATTATCTTTTTGTAGCTATTCATACACATTTTACTGTAAAAGTTTTTATGAATAAAATTGAATTGAATTGAAATTTCGTCAAGTTGTGTTTGCATCTGCATTTATTTATTTATTTAATAACACTTTAAGCTCACAAATGTACAGAGATGGACTTAATGCCATACGCATTCTCTACCAGTCTGCATCACCGCTTTAATGAAATAATCACTAACTCCTATTATGGATGTATCATCAGGTTGAGGCTGACCAAGTTAAACGAGGAGATGCGCGAAAGCGAAATGTCCTCAAACGATGACACGTACAACGAAGTGTTCCGCGACTACACGCAGCTCGCGCACTCGCATCCCGAGCGACTCGTGCGCGCCAAACATAACAACAACGAAGGTAATAACTAATAAAACGAAACCAGCCTTCAAGCTAAGAGACTATATATCTTCAATATCCAATGGACATATCTATACTAATATAAAAGCTGAAGAGTTTGTTTGTTTGTTTGTTTCTTTGCTTGAACGCGCTAATCTCAGGAGCAACTGGTCCGATTTGAAAAATTCTTTCAGTGTTAGATAGCCCATTTATCGTGGAAGGCTATATATCATCACGCTAAGACCAATAGGAGCGGAGCAGTCATGAAAATTGTGACGCACGCAGACGAAGTTGCCCGGGTCAACTAGTACATTAATATAATCTCTATGAAACAATCAGTATAACTATAAATCAGTACAATTTTCAAGTAACTTACTACTAGACTATTCTAACCTATTCTACTATTCTAACCGTCCGCGAACTGTTTGAGCGACTTCCAGCGTGAGGTTCGTCTACATTTAACCCGACCATGCTATTATTCAAACGGAATGGTTGGCTGTGTTTGCCAACAAATAAATTTCCCGAACACTCATGAAACTAACTATAAAGTTAACACTAGTAGCAAAATGTCCAAAAAACGATGACAACGAAGTGTCCCGCGACTAACTAACTAAATTTTGCAAGCGCTGAACTTGTGCATAACGCATACCTTCTTAGAAGGAAGGAATAGTAGCAGACGACTTGTCGCTTGCTACGATTATTTCATAGACGTACGTAGAATCCAGTACCATCGCGACGACACATCGCCTGCTGCTGTCGTGTGCAGTCCGATTCGGAATCACACCTTTTAGCGGATTAGCTCTCAAGCACCAAAAGTCTTGAGCATAACGTGTGATATGGAACTCCGCTTCATAAGCTATTTAACCGACTCAAAGAAATGAGGTTCTGTATTCGGCTTTAAAAACGAAGAAACCAAATCAAAAGCACCGACTTCCGAAACTAATGTTTGATCATTTTAAATATTTGTTTTGTGCCAGTTTGAAGGCGGGTTCTTTTCTTGAAAAATTATTTTGTTTTAGGATTGAACACACAGTATCATATAGGCGCGAGCCAGGCTCAAATTTTGCCATACATTTCCTCCCGAATGAAAACTTGTTAGATGGTTAAGAGAGCTTTATTATAATAAAGCTCTCTTAACCATCTAACAAATATAGACCTCTGTGATCGTCAGCTGCGATTCGGTGGGTGGGTTTAGCAGCGGCAGCCTCCCAAACACGTTATTTTTCTGAAAGATATTGGGTTACCTATAATCTGACATAATTTTCAATCGGAATAGGAAATGACTGAAAATATGACAAAAATTACATGTTCGTGTGACCAGCCGACGACCTTTCCACCGAGATATAGCCGGCTGACGTTTTGTTTTGTGCAAGATATTGGGTTAGCTATAATCTGACACTATTTTCATTCGGGAGGAAATGACTGTAAAAGATTTTTTTTCAACGTGTTTGGGAGGCTGCCGCTGCTAAACCCACCCACCGTATCGAAGCTGACAGAGAGCACTGAGTCCATAATAAAGCTCTCTTAACCATTTCACAAGTTATCGTCCGGGAGGAACTTGGTCATGGAAATCTGCTGCTGGCTCGCGGACCAATAGATTACAAGCCGCACGGGCAAGCTACTCGTAACTTATTGTACATTACTCGTGCAGGTGAACAGCCGAGTGAATGACGCAGCGAGCCGGGCGGTCGGCGCCGCTGGCTGTGGTAGCGACCGCAGCGCACTTCACTCCGGTCAGCCGCGCCAGCACTCGCAGGCCCATGATGACGTCACACGTGGGAAGACAACCAGGAAATAACAGAGAGCTTTAGAAAAGAGAGAGAAATGGTAGGCGCCTGGAACTCTTTAAACAGTGAAGGCTCAACTCAGTTGACACTTTTAGGTCTTGGACTAAAGTAAGTGAATGAAAAATTATGAGGGCATGATATATATTACGTCAGACTGTATATATTATGTCAGCATAACGCCCATTTGTTTTAAATGAAATGGCTTTCGTAGTAAACTAACGAATATTCACAGCTGTGATCACAGATAATTTGGTGGCTATTTGTGACCCTTAACTCTGTTAGGGATGATTTATATTAGACCGGACCGTGTTTGGGCCGGGCTGAGGCCGGGGCGGGGCCACGTGCTCCACGGTTATATTACACCGAGTATTAAACGATAAGTTTTCGTAACTCTCAGTAAATAGTGTTCGTATTACGACGGGACGTGTAGGGGACGGGGCAACAACCGTGGTGTAGACGAGCGTCGTCCGGGCCCGGGCGGGACACGGATCATGTACAGTGTAGTATAAACTGCTTCATACAAAATGTAACATTCCAAATCCATACCGCGTCTGGGCCACGTACACGGCATGCCCCAGGCACGGCACAGGCTAATATAAATCATCCCTTATAGTTTGGCTGTTGTCTTCCCAAAGTAACGTGACTATCTCATAAATCGCCCACTTTATAACGCAAATGTAATCATTGTGCTAAGTACACTAAAAGGCTGTAAGGACTTGTTCGAGTCGACGAACGTGTTACGAATCTTTTTTATATACTTACGTTATTTCCTGTATTTTACATTGATATTGAGAAAATTATAGTGATATTAGCGACGTTCTATTCTAATAAATACTGTTCCAAATTTCAGATAGTTTAATTTTGACTTAACTTTGCTGGCCATTGGCATTTTAGACATAACTGAAGTTCAGTCATATACTAATAAAATTTAAACAAAAAATGTGTTTCTTTGACCAAGGGTCGATAAAAAATGATCTCTGTTACATTTTTATAAGAGGCTTTAAAAAAAAAACTTTCTAAAATTTTAACATTTTGCTGCCAAACACACATAATCAATTTTATAACTACATATACACTGTAGTTTAGATTTGATAACTGTTGAATCGTGATATAGAACAGATTTTGTTTAGCAATCGTGCCTAACAACTGTCAAAACTGGTAACACTAGTACAGATTCTGTAGCTAATAGACTAAAATAAAAGTATTGCTATCTCCTACCAAACAGCAGGACTAGAAAGAGACGGTGACTGCTTAAAGCTGTCAATATTACTCCTAGTTTACATGTTAGAAAGTTAAGATGTAGTTTGATATTTGTAATGCAAGCCAATGTGTTTGACAGCTGACAAATGTGACAGCTGTCATTTTCGTCCTTCCCTTTCCTATTTCTGCTGTTAAAAAAGCTAGCAATAGCTTGGGTTTAATTTAATTGGTGCACAACGTATCAAGCGTTTCAAGCTATTATTTCCGTTCTTGTAGAGAAATCATTCAGCTGAAGTGTACATAATAATCGATATTATTATAATAATTAAAAGTAATGTTGTTGATGCATATAGGGAGTCGGAGTGGCGAGGGACATGTAAGCTTTAAATGTTAACGTTTTAAGTATTTACTTCTTCATTATTGATGCAGAGATATGTATCACAGAACACAGTGCCAGTATACTCTGAGAGAGAAGGCAACTGTTATGATAACAATAGTTTTTGATCAGCAACTTAAAATATTATTATGTTAACAGAAAAAAACTAGCTGGTTTTATTTAAACTAGCTAATCAAGAAATATTTTCCCAGTCTTTAAAGGACTCTGACTACCATAATATATGTCGTAGAACTAAATACAACTCATCAAATGTCGAATTTTTTCCCGCCACTGCGCAAAAGCATCATACCTATAATGTCGAGGGCCATAATGCAAAAAGTGGTGTGATTTGTCTTTAGATAACCAAAGATTTTAGTATTGGTTTTTATTGTTAGACTAATAGTTGAAAATAATGAGGTTTATATAATTTTCTGGCCTATTTACCCAAAGGTTTTAATGTACTGTTTGGCAATTATAAATAAAATTATTGGTATTTAGAATATGAGATAGTTTTAAATTGAAACATCAAACTCCAATAATTAAAACAAACTTTATGTTACACACAACGACAACGCTAAAGTCGAATAATGAGTTCGTATAACATGCGATTAATAACATTCCTCTATTCGAAAAACTAACCGGCCATTCCAAAAATGTTGGCATTTAAATATATTTTTTTAAGAATTCGGCTCAGATAATTGAATCTCAATCGAAAGTTATTATTGTTAGCTGTTTTTTTTTACTATTTTTATATGTAATTAAGTGTACCTAATAATATCTAATAATCACTTGCCAAATTATTGCAATATTCTCAACTTGCCTTTGTAACATTGCTTTTGCAATAAAATACATCGATTTTATAAATTTTACCAGTATTTTTGTTGTATCTTGTAACAATGTAAATATACCTATCGTATTTTCTTTTTTCAATGAAATATTTTCTTTTTTAAAGGGAGCACAGCTCTTCACTAGCTATGGTAGGCGCCAGAAACTTGCAATAAAGTACAGACGCCAGCACATCAAAATACCCGCAACCGACAAATTTTCCCAATAAACCTTGAACCTAATCGTTTTAGAGATAAGGTTGAAAATCTATTAAAGAAATTAGACACATTGTTGTACTTGATCTGCTAGAGTCTGTACATTGGCCTCTACCTAATATCCCTTCGTAGATACCGGAACAATAAAATATGAATCGTTTTTCATTACTACAGAACGTAAAGGATCACCATAGAAGTCGATTCAGGACAGGTTTTTCTTTATTTCTGTTTTTGATAAACGTATGAGGGTCAACGACCATTATTGCATATTTATCTGGCGCCTACCATAACACATTTGTGTGAGCATTAGTTTGTCAAAAACATATTTTATTTCCAATGTATTTGTTTAACTTGATAACTTCCATCGTCGAGTCAAACATAATATCCTTTTCCTGAACATAGCTTTATGTGCTATTCCCGTATTACTATTTTGATGAATTTACCGATATACTTTAAGTCCTATACTTTTTATGATGTTAATGCTTGTTAGATGTTACTCCTATTAACAATTTTTCGAAGTTTAAGTCTATGTATTACAATATTATGTATGTAATAACTATATTTGAATTCAGAATTCGAGATAATTGTCAAATTTAAAAACGAAATTGTCTGTCATAAATGATAAATTTCAAGTTCCATATTCGTTTTGGGCGTTTTAAACACAAATTATCCATTAAAAAATCAACTTAAAACACATAATGCTAAAGTCGATACTCGAGTTGGTGGTGAAGTTATCTCGAATTATAAATTCAAGTATAATCATATTTCGGATACCAGTTCAATGGGTGTGGTGCCCTCTATGTAATACGAATGAATGATTCGTGGTACGTATTTGAAATTGGAACGAATTTACTCTTCTTAACGCGTTACTATTGTCTGTAGTTTTGATGCTGAAGTATTCAAAATCGACTAATGTAATGTAGACTAAATTGACAACTTCAAATGTCAAAACTGACTTAAACGCTATTGAAATCTATGTCAGTTTGCCATTTTCACTTGTCAATTTAGTCTCTGAGATTAAAAAACAGACTATAGACCGAGTCGGAATTCGTGACAATGTAAGAAGTCGGATTTAAAGCAAAGTTCCTGCGGTCAAATCAAACTTTTTAGATTGTCGCGAAATACTTTAACCAAATGAAAGTGCCATCGGGGAGGCACTTTGTCGATTCAAACGTCCGAGGCTGTCGCGCACTTAACTTTCAATCAGCATATATAAAGTCTAACTAAAGTTCAGTTTAAATGCTTGTTAGTAGCTTTCTTCGTAACATGTGTTTGTTGTTTTAATATCGCGCGTCGTCGCGGATTGGTTAAGTGCGCGACAAGCCGAAGCATATTGTAGTTAATGTTAGAAAACAAACTGTACCACGTAAAATACTCCGTTACACTGTTAATGTATCGTCTATTATTATAGTTGTATTTGAATAAAATATTTGACAGGAGAACGAATTTTATTGATAACTTGTCCATTATTTTTTCATCATTCATTCATCTCCATTTTGTGTACCTATCTAGTCTATTTATAAATATACCGTTCAAGTGCGAGTTGGACTCGCACACGCAGGGTTTCATACCATAAACCTTGATTTTTATTATTTGTTGTTATAGCGGCAATAGAAATACACAATCTGGGAAAGCGGCAATTATTTGTTGTTATCGCGGAAATAGAAATAAACAATCTGTAAAAAAATCAACTGTGTACCTATTGAGGTTCTTGAAATACAGCCCGCTGACAGACAGACGGACGGACGGACAACGGAGGCTTAGTAATAGGGTTCAGTTGGATACCCTTTGGGTACGGAACCCTAAAAACGTATTTTTACAAGTGGATCATATTTTATTATTAGGAATACAAAAAGTAATAAAAAATAAGTAAAACATATCTTACTATGTTTATCGGAGCTTATCCCGTTGTAATAGCTTCGCTGCTCTAAATTGCTATCGTCACATGTCTTTCGACTTGCTTGATTTGCAAAAACTGCTGAACCATTTATGTAGGTATAGCTAGTCTGCTACAGTAAAGTTGCGTTGGTATAGACTTATGTTTATGGCGGTTGTATATTGAAGGTTACTATAATATTTTAAATATTTTTCAATATATTTGTAAAACACAAGACTACACGCGGTGCTTTGTGGTCTAATATGGTGCTTGTAGGTGGAATAAACAGATGTTACTACATCTGTGCAATAAAAATACTCGGTAATGCTCAAAAATAGGTATAATATATAAAATAATATATATCAAATACATAGAAAAACGAAAGAACCACTTTTCATTGGTACGCATTAGATAATACACATTTTTGCGAAAGTTATTACCGAAGTACGACATTGTATATAAAATAATGCGATTTGATATACATAAACGAATCATTAGGTATTACATGAAATTCATTATGATTATGAAACTATTCAATTGTAGCTTGCGATGTGGAAACATTGTGATGGTTATTAGATATTATTTATTAATTTTATTCAACTTCTGTAATTTGATAACATTAGGACATTATAGCCCAGTCAAATTAGCTTTGAACTTTGCAAAAATTCCTAACACTGATTCGTTTCTTGAATCAGCAAAATATTAGCTCTTCTAACAATATAAAAAAAAATCCATAACCGGGTTATTCTGAAAAAAAAAACGCGTTTAATTCAATAAAAGCTAAGAAAATCAAGTTATTTCTAATTTTCTTTTTACAATATGTAAAGAATGGGTGAAACTAATTTATTTTGTCCGATATAAACATTTCCGCCCTAAGGAATTTCCGACAACAAAATAAACACGACATTTGGAAAAGTTGATTAGATGTGTTTAACTTTTTTAACAGCCTATAAATTAAAATTAAACCCAATTTAATTTAGTTACGTTTGTCTGAACCGCTATCACAAAAAACAACTGAAACAAATAAATTGCGATCACAGATAATGATCAACTTTGTTGGTTAGCTAATTCAGATATTCAATTAAGCATTAAAAAGGTTATTTTACTGACCTACTTATAAAACTTGATCTCCTACAAATGCTCCAAACAAACATGCCAGTTAATATTATTCTCCATCAAGTTATTATTAAAATTAGCTTCTGCTAAAAGCTGTTGATAAAAAGTAGTCTATGTCCTTTCTCAGGCTCTAGACTATCTGTGTACAAAATTTCATTTAAATCGGTTCAGTAGACAGACAGAGTTACTTTCGCATTTATAATCATAGTAAGGAGAAGTTTTATTAAAAAATCGGATCCGAAAAAATCCGCGAGTTAACTTATTGCGGGATAAACTTTAACTTACTTCCCAGCCTTAGACGTTAACGGCAAAAAATTAGAGTTAAGAATTATTGCAAAGTTAGCCTAATTTTCAGCGTAATTTGCCTGGACTATTACATTTTTAAAACCAATGAAAAATTCATTTAAGAAAACAACAATAGAAATATAATTTGTCTGAAACCACTTTTAAGATGTTCTTATCAAAGCATGACCAGCATACTTGAGTGTGTTACCTTGTCTTTCGAAACTAATGTCCTTTTACATTTCATTCTTATACTAAATGAAGTATAAAAACGAACAAACATAGTCAACAAAAAAATATAGTCTTCCTGTATTAAAATACCTGTTGTAATATTTAAAACAGAAAACCATATTCTCTAATGGTGGTTTCAGATAAAGGCAATCGTAATTATTCAACAAACGTCAAATAAAAAACTCGTGGGAGAAGATTTCAATCACCGGTCGATTTAGTTCAGACCGAAGTTAGTCCAAAGAGACGAGAACGAAAGAGATGGGTTGGCCGGAGACGTGACGGGTGATGCCGAGGGAGCCGACGTGCCTTGAGAGCGCGATGCGCCGGCGCCGGTGTTGAACAGCAGCGACGTAGACGGCGGCGCGCGGCGACGCGATGCCAAGCCCCCGGTACCTGTAGGGCGACGCAACAAGATTGTTGTATCAGCAATTTCATTAACACAACCGAGGGCCTGGAGAAATAATAACGCAAGAAGTATAAAAGAACTGAAGTATGATAATGCTGATAATTCTTAGTAAAAAAAATAATTTAGCCATCGGACAACCTGACAGACGTTTGATACCAACTGTGACCCATACAACTACGCTGCTAAGTTGATCCTTTCTTTCAACCGTGAAGTTGCAACTACTTTATAGACCTCTAGAAATAAATTCCTCAGCTATTTTACCTTGTTCAGTGCCCTCGGGGCAGTACTTGATAGTGTGGGCCCGGTCGCCGGTGGCGCCACACCGGGGACAGCGGAAAGCTCGCAACACTGGGCACAGCACTCGACCGCGCCAGTCTTTCAGAGCGTGAGAAGTATAGCACTCCTCGTTCTCTCCGTTGTTCTTGCAGAATGCACATTCCTACAAAAAGAAAATGGTAAAACTATCTGTAATTTATTTTTACTTTGTATTCCAAGATCCCAGAGCCGCCAGATGACTTATTTTCTCACTAACAAAATGTGTGGGATTGAATAGTGTTAGTACGTAGTTTGAACCTTTACCCACGACGGGTATATTTTTTTGGTTACGCTTCGCCTCATGACCGAAATTTTGAAATGATGATAGTTGGTTCCAATAACGGAGTCACTCAATCTGCTTAGCCTTTTCGCCTCCAGTCTAACCATGCATCTACATAATGTAGATACGTATGCAACTAAATAACTGTATTTTGAGTGTCATCCATCAATACACAGAAGACAACTTGGACTCACTACCTGATCTACTCTTAGCCCAAACCCAGCTTTCTAGGCCCAAATCTACAGAGCTGAAGTTTTGCACAGTGGTTCCATTCATGTAGACGAGAACGAGGGTTTTTTTGGAAGGAATTTCCCTCGAGCTTGTGAATATAAGACGGTTTGGCAAAGTGCTAGTTGAACATAAACTTACGTTGGGTAATGCGCGACGCATACGGCGATCACTGCGTGCCTTAGCGACCTCCTGCAAGAAGTCGTACAGGAGACTGGGTCGGATAGAGCGCAGCACGGATAGCTGCTCCCGAGTCAACATCGAAACGTAATTGTTAGCGGATGTTATGCCTGAAATCATAAAACAAAAATATAAAAAATCCTGCTCAAGTTCAAAGTTTGTTCTCGGATAACAAAAGTCTTTGCTGGCTATCAGTAGGGATTTCTCGTGCCTAGATTATTCAAGATCTTTTCGGAAAACCTGCCTACTATTGTAAACTATCGGGAAAGCGTAGGTAAGTCTATACCATTGATAAATCATATCAGTTAATAATAGAAATCAGATATCGATTATAAAAAAAAACCATCAAAATAGAAAACATACTTTTGACAAGAAAGTCGAATGAATCCATCATTTCGTTGTTTCGTGAGTTTGGTAAATTCGTATTATCAGGCCACATGTTAGACGATCCAGATTCCGAACGGCTGCCGTAGCCTGCAATCAAACATTTTATGGTGACTTCTGAATCTAACATTTATCTACATCAGTTTGTAAACCGTCAGCACAAGTTACCTGTGAAGTAGTTATTGAGGCTAGCGTCGTCATTAAACGCGTCAGATCCGCTGATGCGCATATTTGTTAACATCTCTTCCATATCAGCGACAGAGGGGGCTGGGGAAAACAAAGATGCATTAGTTTGATGCTACAGTAGGTACTGATATCCAGAACATGGCGTATGGCTGATGTACAATAGGGAACATGCAATATTTCCATTTTTTGCTTTAATTTTAAAGAACTCCATCTAGAATAGACCACCACATAAATAAAAATGAAAACGCTTTAATTTATTGCCAAAATTGCGTTTTTAAACCGACAGTTTAAAGGTTCGCGCGAAAACGGACGATGACGTCACTCGTGTCTATCACTGATCAATAACTGTCCGAATTCAAAGACATACATAAGGTTACCTTTGCGTTGGCATAACAGCAGATACGTCACTAAACGCTTATTGTTGTTTTTAAATACGTTCCGCTTCACGTTACTTTAATTCATTATTTTTGTTAAAAATCGAAATTAACCAAAATAAAAACTTTGTAATGGCCTTTATTTAATACTTTTTTATCATTTTACTGACAACATTCTCATAAATTCTGTATTTGCATCTTCCCTATTGTACATGTCACCAGCGGGTCTAAAAAAGCCACTTTAGCAGAATCAGAAAGCAAATCACGCTACCCATCACTGTCAAGTTTTCCCAATCAAGTTGGAACCTAATGCGTGAGTTATAAAGATGAAAATAAAATTTGACAGATAGTTGCGTGATTCTCCTAAAGTGGCCCTTTTAGCCCACTATTTATTGCAAACGCCGAAAGTTCATAATATATTGCGTGACATTGTAAACTCTTTTTCTCAATAAGACACTGATAAATTGAAAACTATTGAATTAGTTTGGTTTTGATTTAATTTAAAATTGTGTTAATAACAACCTTGCCTATATGTACATATATGGACTTTTTTGTCTGATTTTTTTTCTTTTAAATCTCATAATCGAATTAATCAAGACTTATAACAAATCTTACGGAGTTTGCAATTATCCTGTGACACACATACGCACGTTTATGATTTAGTAAACAACGCATAGTTTTTTGTATGTACAGCTATCTCTTAGGTTGAAGAACGTATTCAAAAGTTCAATTAATTAAATATAATAATTTAAGCAGGCATGAGTGCGTTTGATCGACGATATCACCTAGGTAGGTCGCGGGAAACATTTTCAGCCTAATTGTTTACATAACACAAATACTTGCAATCGATTGCATTATTCATTTTGACATTTCAGCAGTATTCATTGAATGTTTAACGTTGTCGAGCAGACGGTGTCTTAAACACATGAAGCAATGGATCTGGCATTCATTTTAATTGTTAAAGAATATGCGATTTTCTGTGGTACGCAATAGGGGTGCTGGATGAGGGACGCATAGAACCCGGAAGCATGGCAGGAAGGGAAGTGTCAGTGGGTTATTTCAGAGTGATAAGATGAGAACAGTAAGTTAGTACCTAAAGAACAGCACCTAGAACCTGACACCAAGCACATAGCCAAACAAACGAACCTTCTGTCTTGGTATAACTGGCGATTAACCGTTTCAAGGTTTTAAAGATGTTCAGATTCTACCCTAGTAAATAACAACTATGTACTAAATTCGTCAAACTCAACAGGCGTGCGAAGCGTCTAAGAAAGAAAGAAAGAAAAACAATTATTTGCGACTCGCACAGAACAAACAATATTATCTATACTAATATATAAAGCTGAAGAGTTTGTTTGTTTGTTTACTTAAACGCGCTAATCTCAGGAACTACTGGTCCGATTTGAGTATTAAATAGCCCATTTATCGAGGAACGCTATAGGCTATATATCATCACGCTAAGACCAATAGGAGCAGAGCAGTAACGACAATTGTGACGCAGACGAAGTTGCGCGTGTCAACTACGAGTAGTATATAAATAAATGATTAACTAACAATAACAACTAAGCTAATCTACAACATGAAAATCATCTCAGCATGCGATATTTAAAAAAATAAAAATAACACAGCGCTGATTATTATATATTCTGATAAATTCTGTGATGTCACAGACACACAGAACACAGACTAAAGAAAACAAAATCATCATCATCTGCTCAGTCTTTTCCCATCTACATCGGATTTAGCTGAATACCAGAAAAGAAAACAAAATAACTAATAAATATAACAAACACAAAAAAGGCGTGAATTTATGTACGTAGGTTACCTACATAAATTCACGCTGGTACCTACATGTACAAATATGTGTAAATTAAAAAAAAATACATTTAGAAAGTATCTAAGTAGCAGTTCATGAACTTGAATAACAAAGTAGGTATGCATACCTGAATCGGCGACTTTGGGTTCTTGTTGTGTCAGCAAGTTCAACAACTCATTGCCTCCGAGGCCATGCATCATCGGTGTCATTGAAGACATCACTCCTTCTGGGTGGCCTACGTTCCTAGTATCCGGGAACGGGAAGCTGTCCTGAGGACGGAAGAGTGCCATCGATGATAACTACTTACGATTAACTGATACCTAACAATCCAATCAAAATAATTAGGTCCTCACGTAGCTTACGTACCAAGCACGAAAAATGTGACCTACACGTGGCACCACTTCGAAGCCCTTTGTCCAAAATGAAGAGGTACCAAGAGCAAGTTCATTCAATTGGGCGTAGAAACTTATTATTTAAATAAAAGCTCGCCTAACTACAGATCAAATAATGGCAAAACAATACAAACTAAAAGTAATGACGGTATCTCGTCAAAAGGTTATATTTGAAACATGGCGGTTTCATTACGATGACGAAAATGATAAAAAACCTATAGGTACAAAATATCTGGATTCGAACATTCACCTGCTAATTATTGAGAACGTGTGGGTAGCACCATCAATATGTAGATGTAGATAATATTTGCAGAAGCGTTATGAATACTCACGGTAGTTGTAGGATTGGGATCACCAGCAAGTGTAAAAATTGGTTTTTGATCCTCCATATTGAAACTCACCGATACTGAGTCCATTTCAAAAATATTCTATTAAAATTTCAAGAAGTAAATTAGATGAACTTTGCACGATGTAAGCTGCCGGCGATAGAAAGGACTCTCTGTATCGTAGCTGCACCATTTATACTAATTAACGGTCTGACATACGCATACACATAACTACTCGCAGGTAGAGAACTTGTTTTGAAGCTGATTAACAATCTACCCTCGTAATAAAAATGTACTCAATATTTTCTCAATATTTCCACAAAAACTAGTAAGATACGAATATTTTGTAAATATTCCATCAATGTGACATAGTAGTTCATTGTTAACATTAATAAAGAGAAAGATATGTTTTGATTCATCAATAGGTAGGAATATTATCTAGAAGGAGGGTAGTTGTTTATAAATCCTTATCTCGTTCGATCTTTGGAATGTTGTAGTGTACCGATGTTTTTGTATAAGTTATTTATGAAGATATTTACTTACATTACTATGGCAGCCAATCACCGTTCAAAATCAACCACAACTATAGATTTTAAGACACTTCCCGGTTTCGAATCTCATTTTTGGGCATTTTTAGCAGGCAGTGGACCAATTAATATTTATTATATATATTATATTCAATAAATAAATAGTTGGGTTGTAGTGAAGTTAAGCAGAAGCCGTAAGTTACATAAAACAAAGTTACTCAATCCTTTGGGTATGAAATGGCGTCAGGTTACTAAAGCCCACAAAAACTCTGAGGAATTTAATTTATTAAAATCCGATGAGCTGTACTTGTCGTTGTTAGATGACATGTTGATTTCATTTTAACCGACTTTTTAGGGTTCCGTACCAAAATGGTAAACAGGAATTCTTATGGTGTGACTTAGTCACTCCGTCTATCACAGTTGGATATCTCAAGAACTATACTAATGGTATCATCTTGTTTGGAATAGTTTTAGATAACGTTTTCTCAACTGTTCTCAAAAATTCGAAGTGGGGCTACTAGGACATGCCGGGTACCTATCATATGAAAGAGCGCTATTTGCATATTCTCAAAAAAAAAAACTTTTTATTTGGCCGTACGGTTTTGGACATTTCCACGAAAAAGCATAACTCTCATTCTTTCGCAGTCGGGTAAAAATGTTAAACTTGAAGTTTATGTAAAGATTACAGGAAAAATAAAACGATATCTAAATTGCACCGTTTTGCAGAAGTTATCAATAAAATGACATTAGTTCCATTCCACTATCGGTAATGAGATAGCGCTGATCTAAAACTGCAATATAGATAAACCTACCGCAGTGTTAAAATTCTCTGACGAATTTAGGCCTCGCCGATGAAAATTGAAAAACATTTCACGTTTTATATGATGGCACGAAACCCTCGGTGCGCGAGTTCGACCCGCTCTTGACCGGTTTTTTCAAAAAGATGTCATATGGCCATTAAATCTTTTCTAAACGGCTCGATGGATTTTAGCTTGAGAGGTGTCGTTCGTATTTAGGTACTGTGTGACACGGGGTATAAAAAAAATGGCGGATTTGGCGCCAAATTCAAATCTTTGGCTCGCTCTGTAGCCTAAACGGCTTGATGGATTTTAGTTGCAAAGGTGTCGTTAGTTTCGTATTAATACACTACTACAAATAAGGCATATAAAAATAGGTATATGAATATTAAAATGGCCGATTTTTGGCGTCATGTTATATGCCTTCAATAAATTTTTAATTTTCAAAACCTATCGAGTGGAGTATCAAGATAAAGTCCTCGAGGAGACGATTCCAAAAATGTAACTCACTAAAAAAGCCCGACCGCTAAAAAACTAAAAAGTTTGAAACAAGTCGCTTTTCAAGCAGTCTGATGCAGTTGTTGGCATCAGATCAGTGATAGAACCGCATCAGACTGCTTGAAAAGCGACTTGTTTCGAACTTTTTAGTTGTTTTTAGCGATCGGGTTTTTAGCAAAGTCAATTTTGTTTAGTTTTGTTCATTTGCCACATCTGACCTAAAAAAGGTATTCCCTACTTGTTTTCGAAAGTTGATAATCCCATTTTTATTACATATATCTAACATGATGTGTCGATAATTTAGTTGAGATGTTTTATTCAATCGATGCTTTATTGGGGTGCGATGTAATGTTAGTGCGAAAAATCCTGTAACGAAAAACCCTACAGCGATTGCTCATTAGTTCGGTAATTCATTAGTTCGATAGTATAATATGTCAGTTCGAAACGCCTACTGTTGTCCGTGACATTTAATTAATAGTGTTAGTTTGCGTTATACACGTTTCGGAAATGCATTTATTTATTAAAAAAAAAAAAAAAAATACAGTTCCTAGTTTATTATGTACATTAAGGCTCATTAATGAATTATATTTAAATTAGCTGTCTCGCGCAACTTCGTCTGCGTCACAATGTTGGTTACTGCTCCGCTCCTTTATGTCTTACCGTGATGATATAGCATATATTCCCCGATAAATGGGCTATGTAACACCACAAGTTTTTTTCTAATCGAATAACACCAACAAAAGCAAAAGTAAATACCCACTCAACGATGAGACAATCCAACTCATAAATTGCAGAAAATCTTTACTGACTCAAGGAAAAAACAAAGAAGACATAAAAACTAGTTACAGAAATAAGCAAACAAATTAATAAATATATTAGAAGCACTATTACAAGACCGCAAAAACAAAAGATGAGAAATGTTAGAGAGACAAATAATGAGAACAGGCGGTGTAAGATAAGCTCTGAAAGAACTGAAGGAAACAGGAAAAGATTGGATCCCTAAACTAAGGAAACAAGAAGATAAGGAAAAAGAAGATACCTACCATCACAAGGAAAGGCATACACGAATTGGCCACGGAATTCTACAATGAACTATATGCAAACAAAGACGCAGGTAAGAACCCTCTCACACAACAATCTAAGAGAAAAACAGCAGACAGCCTGCCAGAGTGGGAACCTGATATTTTGAAGAGTGAAGTGGAAAAGGCAATAAATAGTCCAAAAATGGAGAAGGCACCTTGACCAGAAAAAATTACGAACGAGATGTTGAGAGGGACTATTGATGAATTAGTACCAATACTTACTAAGATGTTAGATTGTGAGAGGAGCTCGTGGCTACAGAATAACAGCCGCACTGTTCAATCATCAAGGTTAAGCAACGCTTGCCGAGGTTGGTCTCTGGATGGGTGAACATCTTAACGTAACGAGTTTCCTCCGTGCCTCGGAAAGCACATTAAGCCGTTGGTCCTGGCTGTCATTTGTAGATCTTTGGCAGTCGTTACGGATCGTCAGAAGCCAGTAAATCTGAGTCCAGTCTTGCCAAGAGGTACCGTGTTACCCATTTAATGGATTGTGGAGGTCTGGTAGGCAGCCGCTTCACGTAAAATACTGGTATTCAGCTGAATCCGGTTTGACTGGAAGCCGAGCCCATTATAGTTGGAAAATGGCTAGGCAGATGATGATACTCGGGTCTATGGCCCCTTGCAGCTGTGAAAAAGACTTCTAAGTTAACGTAAAAAAAAGATACGGTCGTTTATGCCGCAAAAAAACACGTATATTTCGTCACTCTCAAGCGAATCAAAATATAGGTATAGGGTATTTCCCGTTGACCTAGAACCTTTAGAACTATGAAATTTGGCAAGTAGTATCGCACAGCATTGTTTTCCAGGTAGCAGGTTGTGTCAGTCTCTTGGAGGCAGCTGCTCCACGTAAAACATTGGTATTCAGCTGAATTCGGTTTGACTGGAAGCCGACCCCAATATAGTTGGGAAAAGGCTAGGCAGATGATGATGACTTACCAAGATGTTCAACCAAATTTTGAAAAGCGGATATATACCAACACAATGGGAAACTTTATATATAATCCTCCTACACAAGAAAGGCGCAAAGGACGACATCGGGAATTACAAGCCAAATGGTCAATAAGCCTAATGTCGAATGTATACAAAATATTCGCAAAGCTCATTTTGGGCAGGATAAGCGCTAAATTAGATGAAAGCCAACCAATAGAACCAGCCGGTTTCAGACGGAACTTTTGAACAATAGACCACATCCACACACTCAAACATATAATTGAGAAGTATAAGTACCGAATTCAATAAAACACTGTATGTAGCATTTATAGATTATGCAAAGGCATTCGATTGCATTAGTCATAGGCAATATGGGAGAGCTTAGGAAGGCAAGGTATACCTGAAAGAAAGAAAAATGTTTATTACCTGCAACATATATTAACATTATCAAAAGTATATAAACAAACTGTAAAGCAAAAATCCAATTGAAAGCTTTGGGCAAAGAATTCCGGATCGAGCGAGGAGTTAGACAGGGAGACCCAATGTCCCCAAAGTTATTTTCAGCAGTTCTAGATAACGTCTTTCGCATCCTTGACTGGGAACTTCTAGGCCTCAACATAGACGGAAGGAAACTAAACCACCTAAGGTTTGCAGATGATCTGGTCCTTCTAGAAGAAAATCCAAAGGCACTCGCGAAGATGATCCAAACTCTAAATACTGAGAGCTCTAAAGTGGGTTTAAAAAAACGAAACTGATGACCAACTCAGAAATGAAACCCATTGAAATTGAAGGGCAACAGATTGAATATGTCGGTGAATATTGCTACCTAGGCCGGATTATCTCCCCTTAAGACCAAACAGCCAAGGAAATAAATAAGAGGATTGCTAATGGGTGGAAAAGATACTGGTCACTCAAGGAAATTATAAAATCTAAAGACTACAATATGGCAACGAAAAGAAAAGTATTTAATGCTTGTATTCTTCCATGCATCACCGTACATATGTATGGCTGCGAAACATGATCCCTTACAAAATACCATAGAGACAAACTAGGAAAGTGTCGGAGAGGTATGGAGCGAAGCATGACAGGAACAAGAAGGCAAGATAGAATTAGCAATGTACAATTAAGAGCAAAAACTAAATTAACCGATATTCTGGAAAAAATAGACCTCCAAAAATGGAGATGGACCGGCCATATGTTGAGATCTATACGAGAAAAGTGGAGCCAAATTACAACGAATTGGTATCGTGAGGTGTCAAGGACGACAACCAATGCGCTGGGAAGATGAGCTGATACTTACTGCGGGACCCAAATGGAGGAAACAATGGAAGCTACTGGAGGAGGCCTTTGCCAAAAGGCACATTGAGTTGATAGACATAGCTAAACGAATTTAACGAAGTCAAAAGTAGTAAAGATTGATCTCACCCAGTTTAACGGGCTAAATAAATAAATAAATAGATAATAATAATAATATTTACATAGATAGATAGATATATTAAAATAATCCTAATCTACCTAAACCAAAATAAATAAATAACACATAGTCATCATCTGCTTAGCGTTTACCTAACCATGTTGGGGTCGGCTTCCAGTCAAGCCGGGTTTGAGCTGAATAAAATCCTAAATTAAATTACTATCATCAAAATGGCAAATATACTCAGTACAACAAGAAAAAAAAAACAGCCAAGTGCGAGCCGGACTCGCACATGAAGGGTTCTGTACCTTTAACCTTAATGTAAAAATTAAGCTTATAGCGGCAATTATTTTTTGTTATAGCGGCAGGAGACATACACAATCTGTAAAAAAATCAACTGTCTAGCTAGAATGGTTCTTGAGATACAGCCCGCTGACAGACAGACGAACGGACAGCGGAGGCTTAGTAATAGGGTTCCGTTGGTTAGTAATAAGGTTTTGATGTGAAATGCTGACAAGAACTAGGGCTCGAGAACAAAACGCACGACTAACATCTTCGAGTTCGTCACCGTTGGAACCTGCGTCAGCCCCAAACGAGTCCAGGGATTTCGGTAGCGGCCGTCTGCGCGTCGGCGCGGACGAGGCCGACCACCGGCCAACTTGGGACCTCGAGGGCCGGTCTTTGATAAGGTCCCGGTAGAAGAGTGCAGCGCATGCGATAGACGCAATCGATAAACGAAAATGTCATGCGCTCATACTTTGGGGCTACAGAGGGAACTAAAAAAACCTACATAACATAAATTTAGTATAATTAAATTACTCCAAATTTGTTTAAATAAAGATTAAATTTTTAATGATTTAATTACAAATGTATAGCTTGCAGACTTTTCTCTACTTGTAATATAGGGCGGTACTACTTGCCAAATTCCATAGTTCTAAAGGTTCTAGGTCAACGGGAAATACCCTATACCTTTATTTTGATTCGCTTGAGAGTGACGAAATATACGTATTTTTTGCGGCATAAACGACCGTATCTTTTTTTTACGTTAATTATAGAAGTCTTTTTCACAGCTGCAAGGGTTTTAATTTCAGCTCGATACCTCCACGCGTTCACGAGATAAACGGTCTTGACAGACAGACGAACGGACAGCAAAGTGTGCCCATAAGGGTTCCGAGGCTCAAAAGGCTCATTAATAAACGCTGTAGGGTTTTTCACTATAGGATTTTTCGCACTAACGTTACATCGAATCAATAAAGCATCGATAGAATAAAACATCGTACAACTGAATTATCGACACACCGTGTTCGATATAATAAAAATCGAATTACTTATCAACTTTCGAAAACAAGTAGGGAACCCTAAAAAACACCTCATTATTTCCGTCAGTTATGTTTAAAAACATATCTGCCCTGTTTATGTTCCATGCCATCAATAGGACACGCAATTTAGACTTCGGCCTTCCACGCCTGCTAAAGATATATTCAAGATGACAATTTTCCCGACGTGGGAATCGAACCCAGGGCCTAGCTTGTCAGTAGCGCTTGCGTCTACTGAGGGCTTGTTGAAATATAACAAAATAACTTAAGTCTTTCTCTTTCCTACGTATTTACATTGTGCATAGCTTTATTATAGTTTAGATGTTATAGTGTACCTCTGTGCTCCGTCAGGACTAAGCGAGAGCGCGCACACACCTCTCCTAATTAACGAATATCATAAATAATTATATGAAAATTATAACTGTGTCTTTCATTGGTTCTCAAAACCCAATAGGGCTTAGCACGAATATTTTGAAGTATACCTAGTAACGTTAACGTAAATGAATTTTGAATGTGAAAAACTACAACCCCATAGTATTTTGGTTTAATTTTATGGGACATACACAATTTATATTATTCAAAAATATGAATATAGCATCTTATTCAAATAAATATTATGTGCGAAACGAGTATTGTAGCTATGGTAAAATTTTACGTTACGTTACTATACGTCAACAATATTCGTGCTAGGCCCTCTGGACCTCTACGAGTCTCTTACTGACATTCTGTCAGCGGTAGCATGGCGAAGGCGACTGTCAAAACGTCAAAAATTTTAAACGTAATTGACAAATGCTGTGGAAATGTCTCGTGATCAATCCCTTGTGTTTTGGCACTTCGAATGTCGCAGTCGCTACAGGATGGCACTTTGTCTAGAACCTAAGGTCCTATATTAAATAAATATAGGACCTTAGGTTCTAGACATTGGTATTTGACTTTGAAGTTACATACAGTATCTTCTACACCATGGAACTTCTCTAAATCAAATGGGACGTTTGCCTGTGTGAACGTCCCATTTGATTTAGAGAACTTCCATTCCTCACTAGTGTGAGGCGAGACCCAAAGCAAAAGGTAGTTAGGTGAATAAAACCCGAAACACTCAGTTTCTGACCATTTATTTTGCCAAAACTAGATTTTACAAGATTAATCTAAACTAACAATAATACCTATACCTTATTTTATTATGTCATAATTTCATCAAAATGATCTTTTGGCGTTACAAAAAAACTTAATTTTTATTACTTAATTTTACAATACAATTAATAGAAATAAAAAATAGGAACTTTTGAAATGACGTGCTTGTTGATATTCATGATACGTTATAATGACTTACTCAATAACAAAAACTCATGAACTACAACTAGTAAGTACTGTTATTGTTAAATATTAGCAACGGAAAAATGGGAATTTGAGGAAGTTTAATTACAAGCCTCCCGAGTCAACATGTCGTCGAATGATTGTGCTGGAACTTTACTCAATTCATGTACCTACCTTAATATAAAAGACGACCTAAAACAACTTAAAAAATAAATGAATCGAGACGGACTCAACAGTTGCATTATTTATAAATATTATAAGTATTTATTTTTATGTCACATTAAAAATTAGAATATTTTATGTAAAATATTGTATACAACGTCTGTTACAATTCGAAGTAATTTTATAAAAACACAGGAGACACTAAATCATATAGAACGGACAAGTAAGCTCTATCGATGGCACATAAATAAGTAACCATAAGCTGTACAAACGGTAAAGATACATCCAGTTTGCAAAGATAGTTTTAAAAATAATCCATAAGCCGTACTAAACGTAAGCAATTCGCGTTTTGCCCAAATCAAATTATTCAAAGCAGTTTGGTACAATAAAATTTATCTACACACATTTTATTTAAAACCTACGTGTAAAAATTGACATAAAATCTACAAACACCGAGATATTTGTAAGTCATTGTAGTGGTCATATAAAATCTCTGCATTTCTGCAAGTTTCGAAAAACATGGTAAGTATATTGTACTTGTAGAGGAACGATGATTGTGAATTAGGTTGATCAAAGAATGCAATCGTAGCCATGGTATGATTTTTTAATTCGCCACAGGTCGATGCGTTCTTTTGTGTGCAACATTGCTTTCAGCTAAACGATTATTATCATCCTCTGTAAGTTTCTGTAGCACGACACGTTGGGACTCTAGATGTCAGATTGTCACCCGCAGAAAATACTTAGTGTGCTATGATGCAACGCAAGTGGGCAAACTTTGCTGGTTGCGTAATACGAGTATAACAATGCCGAGACGCGTGCGAAATATGTATCGGCCCTGCATTGTGAGCCGAAAAGCGGTGTGCCTGGAACCTGTTTCCAAGTGTGTTGAAATTTTATTTTTTATTTAAGTACAGAAACATGTCTGATGAAATCTTTAATGGGTCTGAAACATCTTACGCTTGAGGAAACTGTAGGATAGGAAATCAAGTAGATTTCTGTATCGCCAGAGAACCGTATTTCGTGAGCGTCGAGTCGCGAAGTGTGATGAAGCGGTGGGGACGGCGACTAAGCTTGGTAGTCTGGTGGGCGACGCCATGGGGCGCGCTAGCTGCTGTCAGTTGTATCAGTGCTGTCAGTGGTGTCAATGATTTCACCCATATCGTACCCGGGCTTCCTACACCGGAATATGTAACAAAACGCACTCGAATCATCTTGATCTCTGGCACAAACCAAGTCAGCGGGACATTGGCAACTGAAAAAAGAAGATTACTTTGTAGATTAAAAATTATTATAATACACCGAATGATATCATTATCTGTCCAAATGAGTAGTGCTGGTGACAAATACCCGGCTCTTGGGGAGTCACTTCTATGAGAAAACCTTTCTTTACAGTCTAGTAAATAGTGCAGGAAAATTAGCTCAATTAACTTCGATCAAAGCGAATAATTCGTGAGTTTTGAAAATTGGTACAGTTGTTCTTTGAGATGTCCAGATGAACATATTAAAAGTCTTCGAGGCTGGGGGGTGAGCGGTGGGGGAGGGGTGAAAGGTAACTTTTTTCAGGTTTTTGCTTGTATCTCCAAAACCATTAAAAAAAACTGCTTTTTCACTTCTACATTAATTATCTACATTCAATTTTCTGTATATTATGTCATTTCCATGTCACCGTAGGATCAATACTTTAGGAGATAGAGGGTATTTAAAATTGATAAATATTTTTTTTTCATAAATCATACAAAGACGTATGGTAATTTCTGACCCAGAAGCCGACAGAGTTGAAACCAGTCATAGTTTTTTTTGTCATCTAAAATAGAGCAAGAATGATTTTATTTTTTCGATTTCGATGGGTAACGCATAAATATATGACCATGAATATGTCTTCAACAGACGAAATCTTGAAAAGTTATTTTACATCCATTCTTACAAGTATGCCGGCCGTGTTTGAGCTCATACTCGTAAGAATCGTTCCGATGGATATTATGCATAATTGATAACAAAGGTCTGATGATGAAGAGCAGAAACCTGGAAAGTGGTCAAACGTGTTCGGATTGAGACCTATAGTATTTTTTTCGTCATTTAAAATATACCAAGAATATATATTTTTTTCGATATTGGTGGCTAACACATAAATATTATGTGAGCTTGAGTATTTCTTTAGACAAAGTATTGAAAAATAATTCTTTATCCACTCTTACAAGTAAACCTGTGAATCGTACTGTTGAGTACCATTCACTGGAGTTGGTATCAAGGGTCTAATGACTCACCTTTAAGATTTCCAATCTTAAAGGTGAGTAGTGGCTCACTTAGTTGACTGCTCTTATACCCATTGTTTTTGAGGTCAAATGAATTGTAATGAATTGTAAAGATGGGTTCTATCCATTGCAGCTAAAAACAATAATCTGATGATGGAAACCATAAAGGTGAGTAGAGGCTCTTTTAGTTGACTACTCCTATGCCCATCGTGTTTGGGCTCATATGAATTGTACGGGTTGGTACTATTTATTGCAGCTGATAACGACGACCAGCTGATGGAAATCATGAAGATGAGTAGTGACTTTTTTAGTTGACCACTCCTATACCCATCGTGTTGGGGCTCTTATGAATTGTATGGGCATTGCATTGTAGCTAATAATAAGATCTGCTGATGGAAATCTTTAAGGTGAGTAGTGGCTCTCTTATTTGCCTACTCTTATTCAAACCGAGTTTGGGCTCATATGAGTTGTACGGGGCGGTAATATTCATTTTTAATCATAAAGGTCAGGGGTATAATATAAGTCAAGTTAGTGAGCCACTACTCACCTTTATGGTTTCCATAATCAGATCGTTGTTACCAAGTGCAATGAATAGTGCTAATCAAAAGGATTTAAATGAGCCGAAACACGATGGTTATAAGAGTAGTAAACTAAGAGAGCCACTACTCACCTTTGTGGTTTCCATCATCAGAGTATTGTAAAGCTGCAATGGGTAGAACCAATCTGTACAATTTATATGAGCCCAAACACGACCGGCATACTTGTAAGAATGGATGTTAAATAACTTTTCGAGATTTCGTCTACTGAAGACATATTCAAGGTCATGTATACATTAGCCGTAGAAATTGAAAATACAAATTGAGTGTCTTGCTCTATTTTAGATGACTAAAAAACTACGATAGTCTCAACTCTGTCGGCTTCTGGGTCAGAAATTACCAAATGTGTTTTTTCATAAATCATACAAAGATGAATTGTATGATTTATGAAAAAACATATTTCGTCATTTTTAGATACCCTCTGCCTCTTAAAGTATTGATCCTACAGTTAAATGTGAAAATATAATATAAATTATTAATGTAGAAGTGAACAAGGAGATATTTTTAATGGTTTTGGAGATACAAGAGGTACTGAAAAAAGGTAAGTACCTTTCTCCGCCTCCCCCACCTTCGGGGATTTTTGGCATGTTCATCTGGACACCTCAAAGAACAATTGTACCAGTTTTCAAAACTACACGAATTATTCATTCTAATTTCCTTAATTTTCTATTTTTTATTTTATTTTTATTTCTTTTTTAAACCAATTATGCAGTTGTAAAGTCTCGGGCCCGATTTTGTTGAAAACTAAAACTGCATACTTAATTGAATTTTGAAAAAAAAATCGGTTGATTTTTTTTTTCGAAATTTTTTAAACTAATTTGATAAAACCGGCCACGTGCGAGTCGGACTTGCACACGAAGGGTTCCGTACCACAAACCTCAATTTTTATTATTTGTTGTTATAGCGGCAATAGAAATACACAATCTGTGAAAATTTCAACTGTCTACCTATTACGGTTCTTGAGATACAGCCCGCTGACAGACAGACGGATGGACGGACGGACGGACCGGCGGACGGACGGACGGACGGACAGCGGAGGCTTAGTAATAGAGTTCCGTTGGTTACCCTTTGGGTACGGATCCCTAGAAATGAGAGCTTTCCTTTGGTTTGCAATATATTATTACTTCCCAGAATTTGATCCTTATTAGCTACACTTTCGGAATGTGATGCATCCATACAGGATGTGTTTTTTTTTTCAAAATCAACTGGTTCTATTGCTGGGTAGGAAAAAGATTTTTCAAATATGGACCTTTTAACATGTTCTAATCCAAGAAGTACGTACGAAGTAGGTACGAAACAAATGTTGATCCTTGTCATGTCTTTGTTGATTACTTAACATGTTATGCGAGTAAATTGTATGATGGTAACCGATGACCGATCAGTAAAGATGGACCTGCATACTTACTAGTTATTGGTGATGTTCAAATCTATCATCTTATTTTCAGGTTTGTAAACGGACCAGGCGCAGGGTGTCGTAGGATCGCACAGCGTAATCCCTTCAGTGGTCTTCTCTTGCTCGTCGGGATTAACAGCTCGCTGGAACGAAATAATTAATTTTGTTATCTTCGGTATTTTTTTATATCTTTGGCAATCTCGGGACCCTGGGATCTCGGTCCTTTGGTAGGCATACGAGGGGCCAAATCACAGAGGCCCCGTAAGACATTTCAAATAGAATGGGGCACCAACCGACGATTATCCCAGTATGCACTTTGAAAGTATACCCAAGGACAATCCCGGGTTGGTGCAGAATATGGAAACACAAGATGTAACGCTACGGGTTTGGGTGGTTTAGTGGACCGATACTTAATCGTATGGATATGTCACCGACTCACTGGAAAATTGCAAACTCAGTAAGATTGTAATTAATCCATAGGTATTAGATTGTAATTTCTCGACATAATTATGAACAAATAATTTTGAATACATACAATAAATCCTGTCTAAATTTGGATTTTTTACAATTCTCAGAAGAGTCCATGATTAATTTAGTTTCAGTCAAATATATGCATTATTTAGAACACAGAAAGTTAGCATAGTGTTATCCTTTGTATGGAAGGATGAAGGATCCAATAAATGCTTGGTCTGATGAAGTTGAACGATTAACGATTTTGATAAAAAAATAAGAACATGATGGATTTTTTCATAATAAAACCTCAACGGGGTGAAGGGCACCACATTTGTGTTGATCCTGATAACGCAGGATCAGCAGATCGATTAATTTTCTAACAAAAAACCCTATAAAATCTACACCCCCTTAACGTTGCTTTGAAGACTTGAAGTTTCTGGAGTACTTACGAAATCCGCGCGAACGAAGTCGCGGGCGAAGTGCTAGTAATAAATGTTAGTAGTTATGCTCCACGAGGAAAAGTAAGTTGTTCTCTAATGGACACTGCGCATTTTTTATCAGGCAAAGGAATTGATAACATTTGTCTCAAAGGGCAATTAAGTTATCGAATACCTACGTGACGTGCGTCAGTATGCATTGTGTCTTACGCGTGCGCAATGTGAGTTAGGCTGCGGACATGAAGTCAGCGGGTTTGGAGCGGTGGCGCGGGTAACGTCGTGATAACGGAGAGCTAGAGCGGCTTTGTGTTGTTTTAAAAGAAATTAGTGTCTTCGTTCGCGAACGAAATGTCCTAACAGCGACGACAACATTTTTTTGTTACAAATTATGAAACGGCGATCGTACCCACAGAATAGATAAAAGCTCCTTTATCTGTTCTGTGGTCGTACCCTCCGTCCCTGCGCGCTTAAATCAGCCACACCATACAAGACCTTGCATTATTGTAATAGAGACTAAAACCACACGAGCGCACTGTTCCACATGTGGGGCCCGCCGACTTCGTGTCCGTAGCCTTACAACTTTACAACTTCGTGGGTCATCTCACACTTTCTGCTGTAGCCTCGACACATGATTTCAAGGAAGAATACGTCCATCTTAATCTCTTTCGATAACGTCGTCGTTGTTCTTTACTTGGACATTTTGCGATTTACTTGATTTAAGGATTGTATGCATGCCAATGACCTTGTGCATACAAACGGAACTAACTACGCCTCTTCGCGCCACTTATTTTTTTATAATTAAAATAATAAATATTTTTAAAAAGTAACAAAACCAAATTATTTTCGTTTGTATTGCAAAGCAGTAGATATGTTTTTAGTCTTTTTTTAAATTAAGGATTACTCCTTAATTAAAAAAAGACAGAATGGTATCGTCTCAACGATTTGGAGGTAATTGGTGATTTTTATCTTATTATGTGATACCGATACATAAATTCTGGGAAACCAAATTACGTACTATATCATGTTTACTAGGTACCTATTTTTTTCAGATGTAATTTCTCAGTAAGTGCCGACGAAAAAATGTTTCATCTGCACGCTATTTTTAAGCTTTTTCGAGACAGCGCACTTGAGATGGAAGCGCCAGGGTAGCCCGCGAAATTCAAATATTTTTATGTTTTTTACAATTTGCCGGTCAGTGTGAATCTGTATGTTGAACAAAATACGATTCGCGGCCGTAACGCGTTATCTAAATAATTATAACCATTTTAATCATCAATATAACCCTTTAAGTTCATTAAGCCCTAGCGAATGACTTTTTCATGAAATAACCATACAGCTTCACTCTGACCGCGAAATTGCAAAACAAAACAAAAATATTTGAATTTCGCGGGACTAGGGATCTAGACGAGTGACATTCTGCCAGCGGTAGCGTGGACTCGTGGAGAAGGCGATTGTCGAAACTGATTGACTATTATATTTATGAGAAAGACAAACGCTGTCGAAATGTCGTGTGATCAATCCCCAGTATTTTGGCATTTCAATATGTGCGTCCGCTGATTGAATGCCACTTGTCTAAGTCCTTAGTTGTGATTTGCTTCACTAATTATGTAGTTTAAAAGATGCCTGATAACTTGGATGCGTTCAATCAAGTAAACTAGTAGGTAACCTATCTATGACATAAATATACTAAGTAAGTTCTTATCCTTACTTAATATTATAAATGCGAAAGTAACTCTGTCTGTCTGTCGTGCTTTCACGCCAAAACTACGGAACCGATTTAAATGAAATTTAGTACAGAGATAGTCTAGAGCCTGAGAAAGGACATAGGCTACTTTTTATCCCGGGAATATGATCCCTAGGGATCACGCGGGCGGAGTCGCTGGCAGAAGCTAGTAGCTAATAAATATGCAGACGAGTCATAACAATGAAAATATTTGCATAAAAATCAACAGATTATCCATTTTCACCTTTTTCAAATTTTTGTCTGCTTGCTTGTTCAGTTGTGCACGCATCACGTAAAACTACTGAAAATCTATAGAAATTGTAGACCTGGTTAACATGAACCTAAAATATCTATGCCCTAATCTCTCCCTCACACGCCTAACAATACACCCCCGTTACACCCCTCGTTATAATAATAATATCCATATTATGTTTTATGGCATTTCGTCAAAACTAGTTTTAACTAGAGAAAACGCGTTGTAATTAAGAGCGGGTTTTAACTGTAACATATAAATATTATATAAATAAATAATATTATGATTTCTTTCTTTCCTTCATTTATACCCAAATAGTTTAAGATTTAAGTTTTCTGCCTCACGATATAAGAATTCAAATGATGAAAAATCGACTCCTGTCTGGAAAGAACACATCTTTAAAACAAAGTTTCGTAAATTACAGGATAAAATATTCTTGAAACATCGCTACGTTATAAAGGCACTTTACTCTTAATAAATATATAGGGTGAATTTTTAAAGTGTGCCTGGATGGAATATCGAAAATCACTAAAAGGTAGGATTTCTTTTTCAAAAATCCAAGGACGCAGTTGTATATTCTCGAGCCCGATTTAGAAGAAAACTTGTTATTTAGAAAAATTGTTTTCTCACCCAGGAATCGAACCGGTTGATTGTGAAAAAAAATACACACCTGTATTATGACACCATCCGAAAGTGTACCTAGCTAATAAGGATCACATTCTCGGAATGATAACACATAACAAACTTAATGAAACAGCTCATTTTTAACAAAATATTATTTTATTTAAAATATGTAGAATCCAACCGACAATTTTTTTATTTTAGTTTTCATCAACATCGGGGCCGAGAATCTACAACTACGTCATTGGAATTTTGTAAAAAATATTAGTTACGGTTTAAGTAGGTAGGTTTAGTCAGAAATTTTAATTTACCAATTTTAATAATACCGATGAACAAACTTCATTAGGTACCCACTTTCCCAATAACGAAAAAATACTTTAAAAACCGGTCAAGAGCGAGTCGGACTCGCGCACTGAGGGTACCATCATATACAACGTGAAATGTTTTTGTCTGTATTCGTCAGAGAATTTTAATACTGCGGTGTATATTGCAGTTTTAGATCAGCGCCATCTCTTCACCAATAGTGGAACTAATGTAAATTTTGTGGATTTCTAGGAAGGGTGCTATTTAGAGAAATCGATTGCATAATTAAATCCCGTCAAGCCCGTTCAATCATCTGACCATAAGAAGAACGGCGATGCGCCACCGGTACATGGTGGACATCCCCCATCCACACGCACAAAAATTTTTGGGAACACATTCATCGTGCGTACAGCTAAGGATTGGGATTCCCTGCCGGAGTCGGTGTTTCCTGATAGCCTGGGATTCTTTAAGTCAAGAGTGAATAGGTTACTTCTAGGCAGGTGTGCTTCATCTTCGAGCACATCATCGCTTACCATCAGGTGAGATATTGGTCAAACGCGTGCTTACCAATAGTAAAAAAATCGCATGTTTTTCCTGTAATATTTACTTTACATAAACTTCTATCACAGAATAATTTCAGAATTTTCTCTACGCAAACTTCGGAGATAAGGAGGGAACAGTCAAAATTTTTAATTTTTCGTCAAAAGTCGAAAAATAAGCGGCCTAAAAAATAAGAAATTTTTGAGAAAGTGCAAATAGCGGCCTTTCATATGATACCCCAGTATGTATACGATACCCCTAGTAGCCCCACTTCGATTTTTCAAGAACCCATTACAGTCGAAGTTTTTTTGCCGTTTGAAAAAAAAATAAAAACACTTTATTTCTTTCTTATTTGCAAAATAGTTGAGCAAACGTCATCTAAAACTATTCCGAATTTCAAGATGATAGCATAGTAGTTTTCAGATATCCAGCTGTGAGAGACGGACAGACTTAGTCAGACACACCATAATGGTTCCTTTTACCATTTTGGTACGAAACCCTAAAAAGACGAACGGAATACTCGAAACCACAGTCCCATAGCCCGTTTAGCTATGGTCGGCTGTATCGCACATCGTACGATTAGTGCGACGCGCCCTTGATGGTATCTGTGTATCCGCCGTCCGTATCGCCGCGAGAGTGCGCGACCGCGACCACAAACCATGAACGAACCGAATGCCTCGTGTCGTGATCATGAATGACTAATACGTGGGTCTGTACTCTCATTACACGTAAACAGGATGATATTTTCGGCATTAAGTATACGGGTCATTGACTTCATTTTGTAGTATTTTGTTGCTGATAGCACAAGATAATTATACTAACTGATAGCAACGATAACCAACTAAATGTATGAGTAGCGTCGCTGTTACGTTCAAACGTCCATCTCAGAATTATACAACTCTCAATTTTTTTTGTAGTTATACCTATATTTTCAGTAGGTTGATGATTATGGCCGTAGGTACCTACCCTACAGAATGTTGCATTATCTATCTATTAACTAATTATCACATCAACCAAGACATACTTTTTTCATAATATATTATTTGAAGTCACCGAGTATACACTCAGGATGTTTCGTAGGGTGCCTACATATTGTGTATGAATATTCAGGTTTTTTTTTGTGAGAAACATTCGCCAGGTAATTTCTATTTTAAGAACCTTTTAACATTTCTTCCGCTTTTGTTTTATTTAAAGTTCTGTTCCAACTCGATCAAAATCACAACATAACATTTATATTATTCTCTATTACGATTCATAGAATTCTAATAAATAATTATATTTGCTAGTGTAAACAGGTCCAACAGAAATAACGTCGCGACGTTATTTCTTAGAAAGACATGTCAACAACGCAATTATGAAAATCTCGATAATGTTGCGTAATTGTTGCGAAATCTTTTGCAACTAATCATGTGTCCTTTCTACTAAATTTGTTTTTATAAAAACTAGCACTTCGCTCGCGACTTCGTTCGCGCGGGTTTAGTCGGTACTCTACGAACTTCATCTCCCCTCTACTATACCCTCTTAATAGGGTAATGTGTAAATTACTAATTAATAGACTAAGCGTAGGGCAGTTCGCTCAAACCGCAACATTTTTCTGACTTAGATTATTTTTTATGCCCGTCGTAACTTTTAAATGAAAGGTTCGATTTGAATAATTTAAAGTGTAATTCGCATGTATTCCATTCCTCCCGGGTTTTGATTGAATGTTTTGAACAAAAGCGGTCATTGTGATTTAACTATAAGTTATAGTTAGATATATACTCTCGCGGATTTTTTTGTAGATATGAATGTCCTCTATAAAACTGTACTACATCACTTTGCTCTATTGTCGACAGTTTTCGCAGCGTATACGATATAAGGTTTGTTTTTGTTTTGTTTTCACACCTTTGGTTACATTATCAAAATTTTCATACGGATCCCTAACTTTTTGAAAATAGAAATAGCCATCGGGGATACTGTAGTGTAGCAGTCTAATGGTGAAAGAATTTTTCAAAGGCTTGTGTTTAAACACCGCCCAAAAAGTACCTATTTTACTACCAAAAAAGTTCCTAAACGGTTACCAAAACAGATAAATGGTCACCAAATAATATTCGAGAAATAGCGCTCGCCGGCCGCTGCCGCGGCACCGCTCGCTTCGCTCGCTCGGCTCGCGCGCGGTTGGTCACAATTCTAACCTAACCTAACCTATTTTATCCAGTTTGTAACCCCAAGCCTACATTTTATAGCAATCACAGTTGAGTTGGATAGAATTTGGTGACCATTGATCCATTTTGGTGCCTAGGCTTAGAGTCTTACAAATATTATTTTTGGTGACCGTCTAAATTATACCCTTTTTCAAATGGGTCCAGTAGTTTTGGAGCCTGTTCAATTCAAAAAAATAGACAAATCTATCATTTTCATAATATTAGTGTAGATGTAGATAAAACAGCTACTGTTTTTTTGTGGAACATATTGTTTTATTACCTAATTAAGTTTTAGCTTCTGCCAGCGACTTCTGCGTGAGTGTCGGAAATTATATAAGTACACCAAGTGATCGTATGATCAATTGGTATAATTTCCAAAAGTATCCGTAGTCCTCCAAGGTCCTAATTATCCCATAATATAATAGTTTTAGCGTTTTGACCGTGAAAACGTAACAAGTACCAAAACAGGGTTACTTCGCATTTGTAATATTAGTATGGATTCTGACGAGAACGCCATTCAAGGCCAAAAGTATAAATAAATACAAGATAAAGCTCAGAACGTCGCAACGCCGTTATGACAACAATATAACGCCCCGCGGGTGCAATACTCACGTTTAGAATATTTTGAAAAATGACTAAATAAGAAGACGTATGTGACCTTAAAATAGCTGGTCTCTCGAAAAGAGCTTAAAATAGCGTGCAGATGAAGCAGGTTTTTGTCGGCACTAACAGAAAAATTAGATCTGAAAAAATATTCAGTAATTTACATGACATGATTCGTAATTTGGTTTAGCCAGAATTTGTCTATCGCTATCACATAGTAAGAAATAAAAAACACCAAATCACCTCCAAATCATTGAGATGAACCCATTTTACTATTTCATTTTTTATTAAAAGAGTAGATATAAAAATAATATTTACTGCTTTTCAATACAAACGAAAATAATTTGGTTTTGTTACTTTTTAAAAACATGTATTATTTTTTAAAATGTAAGATCACAAAAATGTAATAGTAAAGTTCAATGATTAAAACCAAAGTTTAAAGTTTATTACTACCTACCAAAAAATAAAAGTTACTAGTACCTTTGTAGACACTACAAACAAACATTCCTAAAAATTGTTACTTTGAAAAATAAACATTAAAACAAACCAAACGTGAATTCACGTATTCCCTTAGATTAATTTTTTGAATGAACGAACAGTAATATAACCGCATACCCACTTGGTTTTCTCTACCGCAGGAAATATCGAATACCGCTTAGGTTCGTTGCTTATAGCCCTTAACTTGTATTAAGTATAGTGCGAAAGTGAGGTTTGCTTATTTGTTTGTTCCACTTTCACGCCTAAATCGCAGAACCGAAAGATGTTCATAAATTTTGATATTGATGGGACTTTGAAGACGCAGGCTAGTATTATATTATCTGTGACGAAGGGCTTTTTTTTCCTAAAATCGCTATTAACGCGAGCGCAGTTGCGGGTTGCGGGCAAAAGAAAATGTTTGTCTATTAGCAGTTTTGGGCCGAAGTTAATCTGCACAACGATTAAAAGTTGATGATTCAAAATCATAATCAAAAATATTATTAAGATTAACTAATCATACATAATTAAATTTAAAATTATTTATTATAATCATTAATCGTTAATTTGATTATTTGACTAACTATTTACTACCTACTTATTTCATTTATTGGAAGACCAACAGAACTGCTAGTTTCATAAATTTTGGTGCAGAGATATTGATGGGACTTTGATTTGAAGGCGCTTATAAAATCGCGAGCGCCGCGCAGTCGCGGGTAAAAGAAAATGTTTGTATATTAGCACTGTTGAGCCAAAGGTAATCAATCTGATTAATGATTAAACGTTGATGGTTAATAATCATAATAAAAAAATTAAGATTAAGTAATCATAATCAAATTTAAAATTATTAAGATTATTAATCATAACCATTAATAATTAATTTGATTAACTATTAACTACTTATTGAATTTATTCGTAGACCAACAGCTTAGGCAATACGTAAATAAAATAAAAACAGAAAGCCTTTTATTATAGGTTCAAACAATATGCAAGTAGTGGTAGAAATAGTACTGGCATATTATTTTAATATACAACTATGCTAAATAAACCTAGGTCACAGAAATCATCTACCGACTTATTTGAATCAAGAGACTATTCAAGAGTAGTTAGGAAATCAGGAATGTAAAGATCAGAGGTTAGTTGATTGTTTCTTTTTTTTTTCAAAATTAGAATTCCGTGTATTTGAACATTAGACATATTTTTTTTGGGTTTTTTAATAATTAATACAAATCTGTGGCATTATTTTCTATTTTTTTTTTACGTAGAATTGTCAAAATTGATGCATGTATTAGTTTGTAATCAAGTTAATCAATTAGTGATAAGTGATTAATGCCAACAATCATGATTAGGATTACTTTTTTAATTATGATTAGTGTAATCGTATTAAAATTACGCTTTTATGCTTTTTACTGTTTAATGTAAATGTGAATAAGGACCTTGTATGGTCTGCAATAAACATTAATATAAAATAAATAATCAAATAAATTATTGATTTTGAAGTTATTCAAGAAATTAGACAAAAAATTACCATTCCCCCCTATAAATTTGAAAAAAAAAATGGAGATAATAGATCTTTACATATAGATTACAGGAAAATCTATAAGAATTCTATAGTGATAAAATAACATGGTAAAAAAAAAGAAATACGTTCGGAACACGTTGCACGCGAGTCCGACTCGCACTTGGCCAGTTTTTTTGTGTCTTAAGTGGGTGATAGACGTAGGTACGAACTTATAATACGCGGTTTTTAAATTGCGAACCTACTCGGATTGACGTCGGTAACACACGTGAAAGCTTGCTCATTACTCTGGTATCAGGGGGACCGCGATTTCGTCAAGGGAGGAATCTTTTTGTTATCCAGGAATAATAATTTATCTTATAGCCAGACAGGATACTTGTATGAGAGAAGCAATTTTTTTTTAAACGTTGCCCCACACTAGGAATTTCTCCTGTATCGTGGGTGCGTTCACAAACATACAAACTCACATACACAAACAGCCAGACCCGAAACAACTATCTGTAGGCCATACAAATATTTGTTCCGTGCGGGAATCGAACCTGCGACACGCAGCGCAACAGCCGATCGCTCAACCACTGCGCCAACCGTGTCGTCTTGTTTTTTTTTTAATTAGTGTGAATAGCTTCGAAAATCTGTATTTTTTGCAACACAATAGCACTCGAGATGTCACAAAACAAAGTAATGGCTCGCGGCTTGTGGCTCGCGGCGTTGACAGACATGCGAGCCAAGGCGGGCTACGAGCAAACAAACTGGGCCCCTAGTCTGCTAATTTTTATAAATTCGTCATTCCAACACGATGCCATTGTCATTTTGCTAAAAGTTCGTAATCTGCTAAATTCATAATGATCCTTCACTGATCGTTCAGTAGCATGTCAGTGGTCTCGTAATGAAATTGTAGTGGAATGACAGTGTCGTATTGCCATTATTATAAAACCCGTTTGGAGAAATAATTTTCGAAAAACTGCTATTAAATTTGAACATTAATTTATGGCAGATTGCTATTGTATATAATTTTACATATTATTTATTAGTGTTCTATGAAATCTGAAGTAGTAACAAAGTCATAAATAGCAAATACGTAATGAAACTCATTTATATTTTATCCGTTTTGCTGTCAAAGTCAAATGTGACATTAGTGACATTAGGTACTGTTTACTTTACTGACGTCGACGACTGTTTTTATTTGTTTTGAAGCGACCGGTGTTTTGCAAAGAACTAATTATTGAATTTTAACGTGAGCGTCATTAAAAAATCAAATAATTAATAGATTTGTTTATTGCTCTTTTTTACTTCTCAATAACGACATCATGAGACTGTGCATCAATTGCGGAATAGCAACGGAACGCTGCAATACAATAGGAAGGTGAATATTGGAAATGGATCATTCTTCCTATTGTACAGGAATGGGTGGGTTAGTATCTGATATTTCTATATCGTAAACATTTAACATTTTTGTACGTAATATTTAATGTAAACAAACTAAATGGTGTAATAGGTTCTGTTAAGTTTTCTTTTAATGGTTTTATTTTTAAAAATAATACCAGAATGTGCAACAAATTCAAATTCAAAACATCACCAATTCAGACTAAATCTGTATGGTCAATTACAACCTATTCTCTCTCTCAGAGGGGTGGCCAGCGTCCCTTCAATGGAAATGTAATATGGCCACTTATGTTTACCAAAAATAGCCACTCAGATGTTTATTTCTAAATGCTAGTGCAAGACCTAATAGTCGAATGAAAATTGTTTGTTTCAGATAAATGAAAATGACTTCATCTTCCAAGCTTGCTCTTGATGAAAGTAGACCAGATGGAAATGAACAGACACTAGGACACCGATGAGTGTTATTCAATGTGGATGTTGTCTTCTGAAAAAAGTTTGTCCTCATCAACTTTTACAGTACAGAACTGGTACAGTGCAAGAGTGTAATATAATGGATTCTGCCGTGCTTGGTTAGTTTACTAGTTTTATTCACGGGTTATGAAAAACATTATTTAGTTTAGTTTTGTTAACGAGGGCATAGAGAGTGTTATTTTCATTATCTATCTATACTTATATATAAAGCTGAAGAGTTTGTTTGTTTGTTAACTTGAACGAGCTAATCTCAGGAACTACTGGTCTGATTTGAAAAATTTTTTCAGTGTTAGATAGCCCATTTATTGAGGTAGGCTGTAGGCTGTATATCATCACGCTAAGACCAACAGGAGCGGAGCAGTAATGAAAATTGTGACGCAGATGAAGTTGCGGGTCAACTAGTACTAATATTATAAAGCTGAAGAGTTAGTTTGTTTACTTGAACGCGCTAATCTCAGGAACTACTGGTCCGATTTTAAAAATTCTATCAGTGTTAGATAGCCCATTTATCGAGGAAGGCTATTGGCTATATTATCACGCTAAGACCAACAGGAGCGGAGCAGTAACGAAAATTGTGAGGCAAACGAAGTTGCGCAGGTCAATTAGTATTTAATATTAGTCAAGCTCTTAACATCAACATTTCTTATTTGCAGGATTTCATTAATTCAGTCATTTTCAAAATGGGCACACACATACACAATGTCTCTGTGTAATGGCTTCCTGTAATGTGGATAAATTATTTTCAGGTGGGTGCTTCAAGTGTGCTTCTTTTGATGGGTGCGAGCAAATAGAGCATCCCGGTATTTCCATTCAGGCCCCTCACCATCTGGGGCATCTTCATCAGCTGTCAATGAGCGGAACAGTCAAGACATTCCTCATTTAGAAGAACCTACTTACACACATATCGAGCCATTACCGCCGACTTAGCGTAACCGACAAAAACCAAATTTTACAGGAGAAGGTATTTTTTTCAATATTTTTATAAATAATTGCGCTATTAAATTGAAATTTGACACATAATAATGATTTTTGAAACCTTAGGTGTAACGGATAAATTTTTCAAAAAAACAATAGGTTTTGAGGGTTTTTTGGCGTTTACAATATTTTTGCTGTTTCAAACTAACGACTTCTTATGTTTCCGGGCGTTTGAGATAACACTTGCGATAAAAAGAGTTATAACGCAAGCGACAACAAGCTATTTAAACTATGGATGTATTTTCATAAATAAACGGGTACTTAATAAATTAAACACAAATTAAAATATATAAATATATATTTCTCATTATTTTATCATTCTAGAGATCACTGAGATCAATATATTAAACTTAAAATAGAATCGTTAAACTTTTATCAAGGGAATTAAAGTAAAATACTTATTACCTGCATTCGTTTCAGTTACTTAACATTAATTCTCATTAATTTAACATTTAAAAGAATACTAAAATCAACCTAATTTAAACTAAAATGAAACCTTTAATTCTCCTTATCACTATCATCTGCATCAGTTTCAGGTAACACGTCAGGAACTGCTCCATCATGCTTCATATTCACATACTCTTCGTGGTACCTGTATGGAATAATATTTTTATTACACAAATCCACAAGATCTTTGTATTTGGCAGCTGAAATGTTTAGTTCCGAATGGTATAAATGTGCTGGTCCATTAATTATAGTTGCAGTATTGCCTCTTGATCTAATAATCAGGTCCATATTCAACTCTTGTTTATTGCTTTCTTCGAAGAAACCGTATTGCAGTGTAATTACTGGATTGTTATTTTCCAAATGTACCATTCTTAATGTTTTAAAGGCTATTTTAAATTTGGCTGGTAATAAAGCTTGCGAAAATGACTTCCAGTCCATGAAATCAGTGTAATTTAAAACGTGTACAAAATAACCTGTTGGATCAGATCTAGAATTGGTGATCATAGTTGGCCACTCAGAAGGAGCCCACACTGTTTTATTGCGGATAAAACTTTCAATTGTACTGTGAATAGAGTCAACGGGCATCATAGTGTGTCCAGGTAGGAGGTAAGTTAAAATAGTACGAAAAGCTTTTTTAGATAATATTGATGAATCTAGGTTCCTTTCTTTTAAGTGATCAATATACAATTTGTACAAGTTTGTTATGTTCTGTAATTCTTGTGGTAAATATAATTTGGTACTTTTGTTGCGACAATAGTGAGATGGCACAGCAGGCAACATCTCAATGAAAGATTTTAAATAGCACACTTTTTCTGTATCAGATTTGTTGTGAGGGAGAGGAGTCCTTTTGTCTTTTTGAGTAGTATTCAGTATTTTATTTGCATTTTCAATTGTATACCTTAAAGTCATCTGGGATATATCCAATGTCTTAAGCAAAAATTGTTGACGAATTCTAATGTTTTGACCCTTAAAGTTTATAAAGTAATCATATGATTTTTGGCGAATATTACTAGTCGCTCGCTTTCTACCAATTGGTTTTGCCTTAGCACATGACAGTAGAAAGTCTTTTTGTCTCTAGTACATCCCATTCCCCAATAGTTTTCAAAAATAATCCACCGATCATCCTCAGAAAATTTATCAGCACATGAATTGCCGCATCTTTTGTTCAAACAAGGATTTGGCCGTACAGATTTGCCAACAGCAGCTTGACGATTTTTTTTCTTCAGAAGCCTTTTCGGTAAAGGTCTTTTTTTTCTGTACCCTCTTTTCCCAAAACTAGTCTCTTCTTCAATTTGTTGAGGCATGTCTTCTTCTGAACCACTGGACGACGACGGTGGCTTCCATGAATCCTCCGAATCAATATAAGACAAGTCGTAAAACGTCCCATCTGCCTAGCCTTTTCCCAACTGTATTGGGGTCGGCTTCCAGTCAAACCAGATTCAGCTGAATACCAGTGTTTTACGTGGAGCGGCTGCCTACCAGACCTCCACAACCCATTAACTGGGTAACACGGTACTTCTTGGCAAGACTGGAGTCAGATTTACTGGCTTCTGACAACCCGTAACGACTGCCAAAGATCTACAAAGGACAGCCGGGACCAACGGCTTAACGTGCTTTCCGAGGCACGGAGGAAACTCGTTATGTTAAGATGGTCACCCATCCACAGACCAACCTTGGCAAGCGTTGCTTAACCTTAAAGATCGATCCGTGCGGCTGTTATTATTTAGCCACGAGCTCCTACAAGTCGTAAAACGTCATGGGCACATTATGTTCCGATTCGTTAGACTGTGAACTGATACTTGGTTGTGGTTGGGTTTCATCTTGATTACATTCAAGAGTAGAAAAACTTTGGTTAACAAAAGCAGTGTGATCATTATCGGAAAGGTTTTCATCTGGTATTTTATTTTGATTATCTAAGTCCAGATTTCTCACTATCAGAATCAGTGTAATTAACAAGTTTACCTATAGGTGATGTGGAGTCATTATGGTCTGATATTGAAAAGGTATCAGCTGTAAAATTTAGTAAAGATGGTGATGTTATATGAGGCCATTCCCAGTCTCCTAGGCGCTGGTAATACCAAAGATATCTCTAACGCGTTGCCGAACCCGTACCCCTGCACCTATGGAGTTCTGGGGCTCTGTATACCCTACTTACCAACAGGAACACAACACTACCTAAGCGGCGATGTTGTTTTCTGTAGGGCTGAGGTAGGTACCTACTTACGTCCCCAGTCAGTTCAGTTATGTATAGGTATACAAAAACTTACATCTAACAACAATAACTTCAGCTAAGTAGGTAACAAATAGCGGCAACTCTTTAGTGATTACCAAAGTTATACACGGACGCCGCGTGGTTACTCCCACGCTGGCAAAGCCACGAACAAACGCTATTCAAAAATTAGTCACCTTTATAATTACATTCATTTACTAACAAAATCACAATAATTAAGTAGGTATCTTACATACCTTTGCCGGAGTTGACATTTTGGAGAACAATCGTAATAAGTAACTGCAGTGATTTACCAAACACTATACAACAGTACCACACCACTTTGAACTTAATAAAACCTAATTTTGTCACGTAATAACCAGATAATTATAATTTAACACTGAATACAGTGCAAAGAGATAGTTATTGCATCACAATCTTCACTGGAATGAACTCGTCGCAACACTTTTTTTGCCACTTTGTTTATAGTAAACGACAAAATTTTGATTTACTGTGTCGGTTGCGATAACCAGTAGGGTCGCTTACGCTGCAATTCTTAGATAATTACGCAACTTACGATATATTTTGATTATGTCGGTTACTGTAAAATATAGAAAACTGTTGTGCTAACGATAAACTTAGCATGTGCTATAACTTTCTAATTGGTTGTTTTTTGGCGGGAAATGTCGACGAACCGAGTCCGTTATAGTTTAAAATGTCGTCTGCGATAAAAATCGCTGTTTAGGTAAAAATGTCGCTTACGATAAGACGGCGGTAATGGCTCGATATTATGATAATCCTAATGAAGAAGATGATTAAAACGATTTACTTACTGCTATGTTTTATTTTTATTTTAATATAATACTATTTCTTATTACTGTACCTGATATAAGTTAGCACCCTATTAAATACAATATAAGCAAAAGCAAGCCAGAAGTGATGCACATGGCCCTTGTCTAAAAATATAGTTTTCTGAAAACTTCAGCTTAAAGAAACTGAAAGCCTGAGCACTTTTATAAAAAATCATCATTATAGGATGCAAGCACTGCAGCATAGCTGCAAGTGCATTCTAGAGTATATAGTCTTAGATCTCTATAACGACGAATGTTTGATAATATTTAGTGTAGGAAACATAGCCACAAATATGCATTTTTCGTTTGAACGAGCTAATCTCTGGAATCAGTCAGATTTGAAAAAATATTTTTATATTGTTAGGCTATACGGGAACAGAAAAAAACGAGATATGCGCGTACAAAGTCGCGAGCTAAAGCTAGTAGGTAACTACTAACTAGTATTTAAAAATAATAACCTAAAATATGGGCAAATATTATCTGATTTGGTCAGTGGGTCAAAATTGGGCTCGTGAAACCTTCCTAAATGCTCTAATTTATGGCGAAATCCAGCTCTGTAACGCCAGGCCCAAGTTTTTATGGAGTTACGGTTTCTCCTTTCGGCTCTCATTGAGTTTCTCGAAAACCACTGACACCTGGCGCTTGGCTACAGCAGCCGCACCAATGAAGGGCGAAGTTTGTCCAAAAAATATTGGATATAAAACGCCGGTAGAATGGCGCAGTGACTGGAAAAGCAATGACTACACAATTACGTAGGTCACTGATCGATGGAACTGTCAAAATTTTAGCAGATTACCGCATACGACTGTCATTATGTACGAGATTACCATTTTATGCCATTTCGTCCAGTGGAGTGTCAGTGATTGTTCATTGGAAAGTCATAATGACACTATTATGTTAGTAGATTGCCAAACTTGTCAAAATCAACAATTATGAGATCAGTGATCGACCATTCTGACACTATTATAATAGCAGACTTGGGGCCGTTTGATAGCCAACGAACTTACTTGGCGGTTTTTATGTACGCGTAGTTACGGTGACACACGAGCGAAAAAGGTCGTAGAGCCACAAGTACGCGTACTTGCACGCACGTCTATCACCCACAAAGTTAAAGTCAAAACGTTTAATCCAATTAGGCAAATACTTTTGAACGTCATTTACATTTCAAATAATATAAAAATTCTAAAGTGACTCTACTGTCCATTCGGAAAGGTAGATACTTATGGAGGAGAATGGGCAAGAAACTCCATAGTTACTCTTTTCAAAAAATTTTTATCCAAAATTTGGTAGGTACTTTACTTATACAAAAATTTTGTTATATTTATGTGAGGACCATGCTCCTAGGGTATGCAGAGGTAGACTTATTAATTTTCTAAATAAGTAGGTACATGATACTCACACATTTACAAATACTGTAATCACTAATTAACAGTGTGTGAGTTAGCAGAAAAATACAAAAATCTTTTTTACAAAAAATACAACCGACTTCCAAAAACAAAACACTACAAGGTACAAAATAACTTCGGAAGAAAGAAAAGAACTTTAATTTCGGAAGTAGGTGTTTTTGGTTATTTTTCGTTTTTTGACACCTGAAGTTATTTTGTACCTTGTAGTGTTTTGTTTTTGGAAGTCGGTTGTATTTTTTGTAAAAAAGTGTTTTGTTTTTCACTTTTTAGTGGTACCTAGGTACCTGCGTACCCATTAACAGCGTACCGGCGCAATGTTATGTTAAGAACTGGTGTAAACACTAAAAAAACATGCGATTTCAGCAATCCCGATCCCTTTGATATCATTTATTGAAGAGTTCCGTTGCCTACCTCCGAACTTCGTCGTCAGATCTTCACCAAATTGAAACGGGACCAGTCCAGGAAAATACTCATTCAAATAAAAAAAGAATCATCCAAATCGGCTGACAATAGGCTAAAGTATCGCTGAACAAACATTTTTCATGGGATCTCATCATCAGATCCTAATTTATACCTTTCATCATCAGCTCAGCAACATGAGATGATGATTTCCCGGCACAAATATCTGAATTGCGTTAGAAAGTTCATGAAAAACATTGTATGTGCCTATAAAATTTGAGGGTTGCCCTCGATTTTCGTGGGTTTCCATCATCAGATTCTGACATGGTGACAATGGGACCAATCGAGAAGTATACCCTTTCAGATGAGACAAATTTTTTTCAAATCGGTTCATAAATGACGGAGTTATGAGGTAACAAACATAAAAAAAAAAGACATGCCGAATTGAGAACCTCCTCCTTTTATGAAGTCAGTTAAAAACAAAAAAATACAGAACATATGTAAAGTTAATACATAAAGCAACCAGTTTGATTTTGTCTACAACATTGATTGTCCGATGGAGCAGGACCAGCATGCTTCCAAGCATTCTTATCCTGAATGTAATCTTCTAATTTGTAATATGCTTGTTTACAAAGTGTGCTTTTGATATACGCTTTTATAATATTAGGTCTTTACCTATGAAATTGCCGTTCCTGCAGTACTGGCCATTTCAAATCAAAATAATTTTTGTTTGGCTAAGAATTCTAATTTCAAATTAATTTTATTTTAAAAACATGTTTTTTTTTTCCACAAGTAGTCATTTGTTTATTGATTAGTGTTACATTTTCATCGCATTTCAATCTTTTTCGTCATCTTGGATACGTTAAAAATTCGAGTAAATATGGAATATGAATACCGTCGTGGCAGCAACGCGGCACAAGCGGCACGCAACATCAACGACGTTTACGGAGCTAACACTACAAACCAACGCACCACCTGTTATTGGTTTGCTCGCTTCCGTTCTGGAAATTTCGACCTGAAAAATGAATGAAGACTTTGGTCGACAATGACGAATTAAAGGCGATTGTGGAAGCTGATGATACACAATCTACGCCTGAATTAGCAGCAGCTTTCGACGTTAGCGTCAAAACAATATTGGTCCATTTGCGTCCAATTGGCAAGGTAAAAAAGCTTGACAAATGGGTGCCCCACAAACTCAATGATCGCCAGCGCGAAGTACGCGTCGAGACGTGCCTTGCACTGCTCAACAGACACACAAATGAAGGAATTTTGAACCGCATTGTTACCTGCGATGAAAAATGGATTCTGTTTGATAACCGCAAGCGCTCAGCAAGTTGGTTGGATCCTGGTTCAGCACCTAAACAATGCCCTAAACGAAAACTTACCCCTAGAAAAGTGATGGTCACTGTTTGGTGGTCTAGCGCCGGTGTGATTCATCACAGCTTCTTACCAAACAGGGTGAGCATTACTGCAGATGTGTACTGTGAAGAACTGAACACAATGATGGAGAAGCTGGCACATCTCCAACCAGCATTGGTCAATCGCTCGTCTCCGCTGCTCCTGCACGACAACGCGCGACCTCACACTGCACAGCCGGTCTCCAAGTTGCAAGAACTGGGGTTGGAAGCTCTCCGTCATCCGCCCTACTCACCAGACCTTGCGCCTACAGACTACTACTTTTTCCAGAATTTGGATAACTTCTTGGCGGGAAAAAAAATCAATACCCGAGAGGCAGAGGCATTCTTCAAAATGCCTTTGAAGAATTTGTTGCCTCCCGTCCAGCTGATTTCTTTAAGGTGGATGCTCCAGGGTAGCCCGCGAAATTCAAATATTTTTATGTAGTTCGAAAGAATGAATATTTCAGAAATAATCATTCTTTCGAACTACATGAACTTAGAGGGCTATATTGATGATTAAAATGGTTATAATTCTTTAGATAAATACGCGTTACGGTCGCAGATCGCATTTGGTCCACATACAGCTTCACACTGACCGGCAAATTGCAAAAAACATAAAAATATTTGAATTTCGCGGGCTACCCTGGAGCATTCACCTTAAGAAGGGCATCAATAAACTGCCACTGCGTTGGCAAAGATGCATTGATTGCATGGGTGATTACTTCGATTAATACAAATAAAAAATACATGGAAAAAATTCGTTTAAATTTTTTCATACAGAACGGCAATTTCATAGGTAAAGACCTATTATGTCACAAGGTATTTTATTGTAACATTTAACACAGAACCACATTAGTAAGTCTGTTGGCATTGGTCATTGCACTCTCCGCACCATAACGGCCCACTTCGTGGGTAGTTTCACATATTTCCCACTTGTATTATATTTTGTTCCATACTACTTCTATATTATATGGATATCAAGCTACCTTGGCGTCGTATTGATCTTCGTCTTTATCAACAAACCAGTGAACCGAACAGAAGGCAATGAAAACAAGATTTCATTATCACGAAGCATATGAGTAGTACGCCAGCGTATAATTGTACCTACTGTAATGGTTTACAATGTGCGTGTTACTGATGAGGCAAAATGCGCAATTCTACATTTTATCGAAGAAAGTGCATTAAGAGATAGTTCATTAATCTGTATTTCACCTTCTTTATTTTTAGAGTTCCGTCCGAACATCCGTAGGAAACGGAACACATATACTCATAGAATCACTCGGGTGTCTGTCTGTCTGTCACAGCCAATTTTCTCCGGATCTACTGGACCTATTCTGATAAAATTTGGTATACATATGGTGGTTTGTGACCCAAACACGGACGACGGTCGAGTTACCTACGTAAATTCATAAATTTTGAGTATTTCGGACTAACTAGAAAATAGAAAAAAGTTTTTTCAAACTACCGTGTGGCTAATCAAATGAAAGCTGGCTGTGAGGGTTTCAATTACCTATATTTTATTTCATACTTTAAAAATAAATAGGTTTTGCTGTTATTCAAGAAATGAGACAAAAAATGACTATTACCCTTATCTCCGAAACTACTGAGAAATGAAATTCATACGGAACCCTTTGCATGCGAGTCCGACTCGTATTTGGCCCATTTTGTATTTTTATTTTACATAGATTTACATTTTTATCGTGTAGGTACAGTTTTAAGGATTCCAAACGTCGTCGTATGAAAAAACGGCACCCATAAAGGATCCCTGGTGGGGTTCTCTGTTTGTCTGTCCGTCTTTCACAAACTCACAGCCAATTATGCCTGAATCTACTTGAACGGTTCAGTTGAAAGTTGGCACACATAATTATGAACTTTTGTGACCCAAACACGAATTTTAAGCATGTTGGTAGAGAAAATTTTTGAGAAATCAGTTTTACAAACCCTGTCAGTTCAGTATCAGTTTTTATGTCTTTTACAATGTAAGGGATTATTACGAGGGTCTCAAAAATGATTTTGATAGTTTTAAAATATTTTTTTTAGAAGGTATTTAAGAAAATGCATGAAAATTTACCATTTTTGCTTTCATAAAATCGTGCCCCAGATGAGAAGATAGTAAGTACCACTTACCTACATTAAGATAATAACAAAAACATGTTGACACTGCAACATCAAACGCTGTGTTGTGACTATTTAACGTTTCTTAAAAAAGGATGACGTAAAATTGACTGATTTCAGTGAACCTCAACGAAAACATCAATGAGATAACCGACTTTCGACGAATATTTTAATCAGATGACGCAGTGTTCTTTTTTTAAAATTGTAGGTACCTACTCATGGTGAATGTCATTTATAATGTGTCCCTTGAGTGTATTTCTTTTAATTAAGTTTGTATTCTTGACGCGAAAAGTGACCGGTTAGTAAAAGAGTTCCACATACATTCACAACGTTATAAGGTTGCTGACTAATAGTTCTATCATAGTGCTGTTTATATGGAAGGTATCTTATAGGTACTATTCTCTAACTAGGTGACCAATTTCTCCGATGAAAATTTGAAGTTTGCAACGGAAACTTAAGTCACAAATATTTCTGACTTAGGTAGGTACCTCCTATTTCTGAATTAAGCGTTTATCGCGTCGAGTATTCCTCAAACTCTTTTTTAGTCTGAAAAGTTGGCATATTTTGTCATTAAAGTAGACTTTCACACGTTCGTAATTCAAAATTCTCATCTCAGAAACCGATCCTGAATTTCATACCTCGGGATAAAATTTATGAAATATTGATAGGGTCAAAAATGTTCCAATGTTCATTTCAAATTGGTAAAAGCACTTCTTTCTAATACATAGCCAGGAAACTATTTCAATAAAAAAAAACTGCTGCACCAGACATAAAACCATTCGCCTGAAACACAACGAACTTAGCGATCGAAAAACACACTTTATCTACAATAAAAAGTCACTCACCCTATCTCTAGGCACCATGGCGATGGCAAAAGCACACATTGCGAGAAACACCAGCAGCCCACGACCCATGGTCACAAAAATGTTGTTCTGGACAGAAAGTCGAGTAGTTGCAAAAAAAGTTTGGTTTGCGCGAGGACGGAGCGTGCCGGAGTGGCGTCGGCGGGCGGGCGCGGCGTTATAAGTACCACAGACAAGAGCTCCGCCGGACGTCGCTCGGGGCGCAACACCGCACCACCGCTAAACATTTTCCTTACAAAATCTTCACTACAGTACTACGATACGATCATTTATCTATATTATTGTTTATTATAATTTAGCTGACATGAATGAGCGAGCCTATAGCTGATAGCGATAAATCTAACGACACGCGTCACATAATAAATATTGTGTTGTTGTTGTAGTGATTCACGTCTCGAACGTAAATACTTTTTAATAGCTAAGGGCTGAGTGAGGACTGCAGACGACTACGTGAAGTACTGTAGGCAAACAAGATTTAGGTATTTTAGATTTGAGAATAAAAAGTTAAAGATTGCCGGTAATATATATTTAAAAGAAACACTCATCTTCATGATGTAGGTCTAGGTTCATTCTGTAAATACCTACGACTGACTTGTGAAAGATCCTAATTTACCTACTTGCTTAAAAAATCGTTATGTATAAAACCGTTAAAGACATCAATAAAACGATAAGTTTAGGTAATGATAAAGTAGGTAGGTACCGTACATAAGTGAGTACCTACATACGTGTTAAAATCTTGTCCTGACAAAATAATAATGCTTTGTCAACAGCGGCTGAAAAGCGCAAATAAGTTATAAAAAAACTTATTTTAAGACCAAAAAGACTAAAAAATATAGAATAGCGATAGGTAAATAAATTAACAAAACCAGGCAGCTCACAAAGGTACCAAAACACCACGTAAAAAGATCAAACTGAAAAGATAAACAAATCTATAAATATTTTCCATAACCTTATGGAACTGGAAAGTACTTTAGAAGTAAAACAACCATGTAAAGATGTAGAACCGGAGAGGAACCTATGCCGTACCTACGCGTGTCCTTGTCCTGACGACAAACATGTTACTGTTGCATCATCCTGAACTCAGAATGCAAATAGATTTACGTTAGCCACCTTTTACATAAAATAACAGCTTCCCTACTGGCTCTAAGCTGAAAACTGTTATTTCGTATCTACTCGTATAAAAATGCTGACCTAATAAATCAAAGTAGTTATTGAAAAACAAAACTTTTACGACCTCCTGAGTCTTGAAACCTCGGATACTTCGCAAAATGACAAAGGGTCTCTGAATTGAGTAAAGAAATACTCACACGTGCCTCATAAGTGCGTGGTCATATTTAAGGCTGATGATCTGTAAGTATTTGATATTCAGGAGACTTTTTGAAGAGTATTTGATATTAAAGAAAACAAAATGAAAACATGCGACCGCAAGCGACAATTACAAAGACAAGACAAGACATTTATTTGAGAAAGGAGTATAATTGTTCCAGTATATTATTCCTAGCATAAAGCAAGGTGTAAGGCTGCTAATCGTCCGGGATTACCCGGATTTGTCCTAGTTTAGAAGGCGTCCGGGGAGCATTCGGGCGGGGCTTTCAAAAAGGGGTAAAACCGAGACGCTTTTTGTGTCCGGGGAATCTTGATTGATTGAAAGGTAAAAAAGTAGCAATAAATTTAAACAAATCTTAGCTTAAAATAAAGTCGTAATTGTTAGCTGCAACCTACCTTATATAATACCTTTTTTTTAACGGGGGAAATCCTTATGGATGTCTTCCGCCCTTTATCTGTCAGACTCTTACTGACTGAAACCAACCCGGTGTTCCATCTCTCATTTACTCCGGGCTAAGCTAATTACGGCGGAGTTTTGGCTTAATAACACTGTTAGTGTTCGAACTACTTTGTAACATCTAGAAATAAGTGTAACTAGTAAAAAATCTAATCTCCCCAAGCCTGTCTGTCGAAATAATCGAGCTCGCTCCGCTCGCTCTTACAACAATTACAACATTACCTACATCATTTTTAGGGATCACTTTGGTATCCATCCGTCTGTCTGTCAATACCCTTATATCTTGGGAACGCGTAAAGGTATCGAGTTGAAATTAGATTAGAAACCATATACTTAGGTCTACAGGCCCTTGAAGCTGTGAAAAAGCCAAACTTCTAAGTTAATTTTAAAAAAAAGATACGGCCTTTTACGTCGCAAAAAACGTATATTTCGATACTCTCAAGGAAAACAAAATTTATAGGGTATTGACCCGCGCAACTTCATCTGCTCCACTCCTATTGGTCTTAGCGTGATGTTATATAGCCTATAGCCTTCCTCGGAACTTCTGGTCCGATTTGAAAAATTATTTCAGTGTTAGATAGCCCACTTATCGAGGAGGGCTATATATATAACGCTAAGGTCAATAGGAACGGAGCAGACGAAGTTGCGCGGGTCAACTAGTAATTATATATATTATATACTCTCGTCAACATTACCTTCATTCTAGGGCAATCAGGCAAAAAGTATCATGGTAAAGTCTAAGCATGTCACGATTTAATAATTACTCATGTTCAATTTCAGGAACATTTGATGCGGAGTTTATAAAATTAAATCAAAGTCCAAACTTACGCGCACCCACCGACTTTGTTTACAACATCCATAGATATAATAAATTCTATGACATTATCTAACCAGTCTTACAAATGTTACTCTCTTCTAACTAATGCGTAAAAACGAAGAATTGTATGAAAGCGATAAGATAACAACGTTTACGAACTTACGATACGGATCACGTTATACTGTTATCTAAAGATGATTCACTTATATGAAACTTTTCGTTGCGATACTTTTGTTTGGGAAGCCGCGGGACCTATGACCTTATGGAAATATACAAATACGGAACGTGGAAGTTTTGTGAGGAAAACATCATGCCACTATTCTATGACCCTTCGAGGTTCGAAGATTCGGGAACGAATAGGAACGTTGTTAATGTTGCGATATGTGGGTACTTGTACCACACAAACTTATTTATTAATATCAAACAAGTGGCGTTGCCTCTGTCATTAATATAATTTTTGCATTATTGCTTAGTTCTCAAGTTGAGTTAAAGTTGGGAGAATGCCTTGACTTTATTTCTAGGGCATCAGTGTCTATCGGAAGGAAATTTCGCGGAATTCGACGAAAGGAAGTAGTTTCCCGGGCCCAAAATCGACCCTTGCAAACTTCAAAACTTGAAAACCGCCGTGAAACATAATAGCTCTGACATTGAGTCGCAGGCCGCAGCTATCATCATCATGTGAGCCGAAAGACGTCCACTGCTGGACATAGCCCTGGACACTTGGGGGGGGGGGGGGGCAAGTGTCGCCACAACAACCGGTCATGTGCGGTCACAGCTATATTAAAGACTAAGATTCAAGACTAATAAATTGCAGTGCACTTTAAAGTCAAAATCTTTCACGTACGTGTGGCGTCCGTCAGAGACATTCTGGAATCAAAAATTATTCAATCGTTGTTTCAACGAGCTGTTTCATAAATGATCCTTTGCATGAAGTTGTTGTCGCCAACTAATAGCGTTGTTACGTCGTCGTAGTTGTGTCGCAGCATTGTCGTAGGCGTAAGCATAATGGCGTCGTGCCGTGTCTAACACCCGCGTACTCGTTTTTAAAACAAAAATCTGCGACTTATAAATTTTTCTATCACAGCAGTGTTGATATGCGTTTAACATCTAATTTTTAGGTAGATGTTCTTTTAAAAAGCTGCTGTTAGGTCGCAATAGTTTTGGAGATAAGAGGGAGGGAACGTGCCTTGTAATGCTGCCCCCCGTGGTTTTAATTAGAAAGAGAAGTCCGATGAAAACTTTGATGTCATCGTGTATGACGCCTATAAAGCTGCTACTTTATATCACCTTCGTTTTTCGAGTAATTTTGATTTTATTTTCACTGTTAGTATTATATTTTTGTATATTTTTAGATTAACTGTCTAGATGATAAATATGTTTTTCATGCATATTCCCTATTGTCCTAATACGGGACATGGTTTACCCGTGTGCCAAGTTTCATCCAAATCCGTTCAGCTGTTAAGACGTGAAGGGTAACAAACGAACAAACCCACTTTCGCAATTAAAATGTTAGTTAGCAAGGAAAATAAAAAATGTACATACGAGACCCTCACAAGACCTTGTTTTGACGCAACACAAGGCAGTTTGTAAAACTTTTTTATTTCCAGTTTTTCTACAAAAAGTGTCCGTTAAAATTTCATTGTTTTGGAGAAGTAAACACGAACGGTTTTTAACCGACTTCAAAAAAAGGTGGAGGTTCTCAATTCGGTTGTTAGGTTTTTTTTTTATGTTTGTTACCTCATAACTCCGTCATTCGTCGTTGTCGTTCGTTTGTCGATCGTATAGAAATTTTATCAAAATCGGTTAGGAATTTTGGTTTTTAAAACAAAATAGCTAGAATTAAATTGCGATTTTTCAGTAGTGTTGTTAGGTGTGGATACCACTAAAAAGTGAAAAATTAAAAACTTAAAAAAATACAACCGACTTCCAAAGAAATTTGTATTGTATTTTGTATTTGTATTTTAAAAAATAACTTTAAATTCGGAAGTCGGTGTCAAAATACGATAAACTTCCGAAATTAAAATTATTATTTTTTCTGTACCTACTTACTGTACTGTACCTGTAACCTAACCTAATATAATTTTGAAGAAGAGCCGAAAACTGAAACTGGTTTTCGGTTCCTCAACAAAATGTAATTCGTCGTTTTGTGGCGGCGGCCATCTTTGATTTGATATTTGTCATAGTATTCTACTAGTCAAGTCCTTTCATTAATTTGACACCCATATTGACGAAGTTGTGAAAAAATAGGTAATCAGCCATTTTGTGGCAGCGGCCATCTTGGACCGATTTTCATCAAACAAAATCAAAACTGACTCATCCGTTCGGTAGCTACGATGCCACAGACAGATACGTCAAACTTATAACACCCTCGTTTTTGCGTCGGGGTTTAAAAACTGATCAAAACAAAATAAATATGGTTCTGTAATAAAGGTAGATCTAGGTAATTCAAAATTAGTAAGTATTGTATTCTCTGTGACAAAATCTTGTTGAATAATGTAATTTTGCATTTATCTCAAAATTCACACACCCTATAGCTTTGAAAATCTAGCTAGGTACTGTTCGAAGCGGAGAAAAATAATTTGAAACTGGGAAAGACGGAAAACAAAAAAACTTTGTTACGAAATAAGTAATACAACCGACTTCCAAATAAAAACTACAAAGCATAAAATGACTTTAATTTCGGAAGTCGGCGTTTTCCGTTTTTAGACACCGACCGTTTTTATTTATATGTAAAAAAAAGTTTTTTATTTTTCACTTTTTAGTGGTCCCATAATGAGTGGTCGCGCTATTTTCCGTTGAGGAGTTTGTGATTTACGTTGTGTGCCTTAGCAGTCCAAATCCAGACCAGGGTGCTTACTCTAGAATATAATTCCGACAGATCGACATTGGTCAAACGTCAGTTGGTTGAGTTAATCGTCAGGGATTGGCTGGACTCACTGAGTTTAGCCAATCCCTGACGTTTGACTGAAAATTCCAATGTCGATCTATCGGAATTATATTCGAGAGTAAGCACCCAGCTCATAGTTAAATCTACTTTACTTGGGATTGATATAAACATAGTAACAATATTGCCACTTTACTAGATTTTATTGATTTTAAAAGCGCTTTCACAATTTTTCTTGAATTTGAGCGTTTGATTCGAGTTTTGATGTCTGATTATGCTTTAGATATAGCACAAAAAAAAAAAAAAAAAATACGCCTAAGAAAGTTTGATAGTTGATCTTGGGAGTGTTCTAAATAAATATATCAATTTGTTCACGTACATCAGTAAATTTCTTGTCTCCGCAAAGGGTGTTTCATAAAATTACGCTTTTGGGAATCTTTTGATGCTTTGGTACACCGAAGATATAATAATTTAATCAATTTTAAAAATGTCCATGATACAACTGTACCTTCTACTTTGGAATGATCAAATCAATTTATTACGATTCATGCACTAATAAACCAAAAATAATTTTGTGAAACTGAGAATTATTGACAATTTTCCGTACGAAACTATATTTTTTATCTATGAAAGTATAATCCAAATTCAAATAAAAATTATTTAATAATTAAGGAGGTATTGTTATAATGCATGAAAAAAAAATTGGTCTATTTAAAAGTAAACTCATATTTTTAAGCAATTGTTGTATACAGCCCCACAATCACTATAAATCTCGGGAAACGCGGTTTGTAGCTTTAGTCCGGGGCAAGCGCTCGATTTTGTAATAGCGCCCTTAAGTTGCGGAGGTTTATTTTCGAAATTTAAAGTCCAATGCAATATAGCTATAACTTAAACAAACGCAAAAAAAAAATCCAAGATCGGTTATTAAAAAATAAAGTTACCTACGCCTGACCGAAGAGATAACCCCGAAAACATGCAAATTCAAGCTGACTTGTATGCATCTCACCCCTTCACAGCGAACCGGCGTGATGTTATGTTATGAACTAAAATAATAAACAGACATGCAATTTCAGCAATCCCGGGAGCTTTGCTATCATATTATTATATTGAAGAGTTCTGCTACCCTCGAAGTTCCAGATCTTCACCAAATTAAAATAGAACCAGTCCGAGAAAATACTCTTCCATACAAAAAAAGAATTATACAAATCTGTTGACAATTTGGCGAAAATATCGCTGAATAAACATTTTTCATGGGATACCATCATCAGATCCTGACTTCTACCTTCCATCATCAGCTCAGCAACATGAAATGATGATTTCCAGGCACAAATATCTGATTTGCGTTAGAAATTATAAGAAAAACATACCTACTATGTGTCAATAAAATTTTAGGGTTGCCCCCTATTTTCCTGGGATCCCATCATCAGATTATGACTTGGTGAGCTTTGAATCATAAAATAATTTTGAAAATCCGCCCACAATTGGCGAATAAGTAATCGGTGATCATAAGTAAATAAAAAAACTGCCCAAGTGCGAGTCGGACTCGCGTGCAAAGGGTTCCCAACCAATTTAATTTCTTTAGCATGTTATTTTAACACTAGTCTTCTTGTAGGTTTTCCTATAATCTTTAGGTAAGTATACAACTATCATAAAAAAGATCATCTGCATTTTTTTCAAAATTTCACATTTTTCATTAATGCTCCGCTCCTTTTGGTCTTAGCGTGATGATATATAGCCTTCCTCGACAAATGGGCAATTTATTGAAATACACTGCACTGAAATATTTTTTCAAATCGGACCAGTAGTTCCTTAGATAATGCGTTCAAGCAAACAAAAAAACTCTTCAACTTTATAAATATTAGTAAGTATAGAGTATAGATTCACTATCAGGGCATGTAACACGTACTATTAATGTGCAGAATATTCTATTTTCATCCTGAACATTCTCAGGTGAGTCCCTTCGTTGCTTCTTACGACACCCACGGGAAGTGATGGGATGGTGTTATTTTTTTACATCCGACACCATACGGAACTCTGGCACCATCAAACCATACAGAACTGTGTAGTGATATTAAATACAAGAACTCATTTTAAGGGTCTCTAAAAACATAAGGAAAAAAAAATATTGAAAATTTACTAGTCCCCCAACTTATCTCTGAACCTGCTTTTCATTTAGATTTTCTTAACCAGTCATACTCCGTAAGTCCCCTTCGGGACAACTATCTATTGTCTTAACTACTATTGTCTTATATGTATACTCGTATTTGTGGAGCCTGACTGAATCGGAAGTACTTCATATTTCTTCTAAAAAAAGTTAGCCAACCTAGAGTTACCAAATTTTAAGCCTCCCCCAACTCCATATAAAAAAACGGAACTCTAAGAGGATCACTAGTTTGCTGTCTGTCCGTCTGTCACGGCAGTTTCCTCAGAATGTAATGGATCGATTCAGTTAAATTAAAAGGTTGATTGGTACACATGAACTTCTTTGACCCAAACAAGGACACATAACGAAAATAAATAAATTTTGAAAATACGGTCTTCTTTTGGTGACAAATTAGAAAATGTGGGGCAAATTAGAACATTTTAAAAACAGTTTTTCCAACTATGCCTTGTAACATATCAAATGAAAGGGCTTATTATAAGGGTCTCAAGTTGGTCTCAAAAGTATTTATTCCATATTATTCGTTTTTTTAATAATCCGTTTCCAAGTTATAGAAAGTACCGGCCAAAATTTAAAAAAACAAATGTTTATCTATAGTTTACAGGAAAACCTTTAAGAAATCTATGGTACGGTAACTTGTCAAATAGTTATTTGTGCAACAAGAGAGCAAAGTCGTTTTTGCTGCGAGTGCTGATTTTGAATCCTGAGTGTGGCGAGGGATTCAAAGGCACGAGATGCAAAAAACTTTGCTCTCGTGTAACACACATAACTTTTCACTTCAGCAGCGAGAACACTTTAGGAAATAAAATAATAAACAGGAATAGATTGAAATAACTATTTGTTGTGAATCAAAATAATTAACATTGTAGATAGGTACCAATTCAATAAAATGGAACATTTTAAAAGTTAACAGTAAAATTATTACAATTCTGCAAATTAAAAGTAACAGATTTATTTGGCAACGTTATAGCTGCATTGAGTTGGGTTTGATTATCTGGGGTTAAGGTTTCTGTTTCGGTGGCGGATTGAGAAGGAACAACGGTGAACGTTGGTGACTCTGATCGGCTTTCTGTATAAGTACAGTGTGCGTCGTTAGAAGTGGATGACGGGCGTGGGTGAGACCAAGGATCCGAGGTTGAATTCAGACTTATTGTTTCCACTATACGCTTACAGATTTTCGACTTATTTTCTATTGAGTCTTCAATATAGCCTTCTGCAACCGTATTGGACTTCCACCCGCCGTGATGTTTTAAAGTGGTGAGATCGGCTCCGGAATCAGCCAAGAGCGTTGCCTAAGTTCTCCGAAAGCAGTGACCCGTGTAGGTATAGCTGAGGCTCTTCCAGTTTTAAGAAAGTGGCAATTTGTCTCGGTATAGCACCTATTTTATTTACTCGACTTACTTATAGGCTGTCTTGAGCATTTATTATTATGGTATTGTATGAAAAATTAGACGTAAATGTTTACATATTCTTCGCGTACGACAAAAAACCTAACAAGGTTTGTTTGACTTCGTATTTTTCAATTTTACTAACAGTAATTTATCTGAATATTTTCGATATTATTAACTGTTAGCTGTAATAGCTCGTTATTGCAACACGCTCCACTAATTCTTATGATTATTAATTAATATGTATAATTTAACATTTACAGCATCTTTTACATATCGTAATAAATATTTTAACAGTATTGCTAAGCCAGACTAGGATTCATTGCGCCTCCAAAAATTAGTAGTAGGCAATAAGTACCTTTATACATAACAGTCTACACACAAATTTTAATAACTAACAACATAGATTCATAGGTACCACTTGGGTACTTTAGCGGCAAGAAAATTGCAGTCCGGGGTTTCATTAAGAAATTTTTCTATGTTAAGGGCCGTGAAAATTTTGGACTTTTTAGCCTTATGCCCTGACATTATTTTTAGAAAAGGTACGAGTATTGCGTATGTTTCAATATGCACGTTATGTTTTGTTTTTAAAGTAGCTTTCAACAATGACTAATTACTCCTCATTGTAGATGATCGCCTCGTCTGTGATAAATCTAAAATTAAGATAGCAACACCATCTCCGAAAAACTGCTTGCGCCTTTTGTAAGTCGCCATTTATTGAAGACATGGTATGCTTTCAGATATTTCTCGCGAGACTTCTCAGGTAGAAAACTTAATTCTGCATTAATAATTTGTTGTTTTAACTCTTCCGGTGTTAAAATACTGTTCTCGTCGTTAGTTTCACTCATATTTTACGATTATTTTAATATTTTTTAACTTATTCAACTCTTTACGCCAGTCACGAAATTTTATTCCCGCTCGTTTATTTAAATTAAGGCGTGTTCGGAAATAGCACCCATGATATTTTATTATTCAAAATATAAATATTTACAGGTTCAATATCAGTTTTATTTGCAGTAAATACTTATTTTCGTTTAAATACAACAATAAGTAAAAATTTCTTTAGTTAGTTCGAAATTCCGAACGTGTTTGTCTTTGAGGTCGAATTCAAAATCGGACCTTAGAAAGAGCTGTACCCCTATTCTGTAACAACATTTTCGTGTCTCGACTCTCGACAGCGGAATCCGGGGTGAGTATCAAATTACGTCAAACGTAAGTCCTTTTTGTTGTGTGCAATAAAGCTCACTTTGTGAGGTTTGTCACTCAGGTGAAGCTCGATATCAAAAAGGTTACTTACAGAATAGACTAGCTGGTCTTTGTCTCTCTCTCTCTTTCTAATGGCGGGAAAGAGATAGAGTGTGAATGTTTCGAATTAACCCAAGGCTGAATAAGATATTCGCGACTTTCTGAAAAAAAAAAAGGTTACTTGGTCTCACTCAATGAGCAAAGTCGCATTTTGCTCTCTGATTTCAGGCAGCAAAACCTACATATTTGAGCTACTGAAGTGAAAAAAATATTATTCGTACGGAAGTACGGAACCCTTTGCATGCGAGTCTGATTAGGAGCCAGTTTTCATTCGATGATGTGTGTGTTGAATAGCAAAATGTCATTAGCACTGATTTTTTGCCTACAATCTAACGACTAATTGCTGCCTAAGGGCGAATTTAAAAGGGGAGATAAGAAACTGATCAGCGTTGATCGCGATCTCAAACCACGTTTACGAGCTGTCAGTGTCGTTATTTTCTGTGGAATATTGACACTTACCTACACAGCTCTTGAACGAGTTCAGCTTGGCTTGATCGCGATCAGTTTGAATTGGTGAAAATGGCCCTTAGTGACCCGGGTTCATTGAATAAGTAGTTCGTCAGACAATAGTTATAATCAAGATTGTAGTTTTAAGTTTAGGTTTAACTAGATAAAACTAATGCAAACTTAATGATCCTGGATCGTAGGTTAGGTCAGTGTCAAGTAATGATAACAATAGGGACGTGCCGCGAGCCGGAACTCCACAAACCAGTGACGCCATTCTATATTATATCAGTAGAAAAAAAATACCGTAATCATCATTCAACATGGACCAATAGAATTCTGCTACGTCACATGACGTGAATTTTGTGAAATCCTATTGGCTACTGTACTCTGTTATATTTCCTAGGTACCTATTCCAATGGACGAATACTGCCCTCAACGCGATCCCGCTCACTCCGACGATTAAGTACTTAGTTAGGTGCATCAAAAAACCAACATAATCAATCGTCCTGTAAAAATACCCATAAGGAACCAAACTCAGTTTTCGGTATAGCTCACAAGGTTAACAATAACATGGAACGTTTTAGAATGACAGGAAAAACGAAGAGCAAAAGCCCCAAACAGAGGGAGCAACCGACAATGTCACAAGTAACTGTTGTTGATCACTGCTCGTAATACAACCGGAGAAAGCGCTTTTTTTCATCTCAATCTCCGTTATAATAGGTTTGTAGAATAATTGCCGCTATTGGTAAGGAGCACCAATGGAATAACTAGTAAACCTAATAGTATCGGAATCATCATCACCATTTTCAGCCAAAACATGTCCAACTGGTCCTTTCAAGCGTCGCCACATCGATGGGGGATTTGATATTAAAAATGCAAAACGATACGATGAACCTATCGATATTTGAAAGGATTATCTACTTACTGACCTACTCTAACATTGAATGACGTTCATTAATTACAATCATTAGAGATAGGTACGAATGTCAGACCTTGATCGTCACCGAGCATGGAAAATCTAACAGCCCGCGATAGTCTATTCTAAGAATAGCTTTATGCATTCAGGTGCCTGTGACGTAATCGAGTGCAATGGAGTGCACACCCAACCCGTGCTGACACTGCTGGCACATGAATAAACTTATTAATAGCGTCTGAAACTTAGAGACAAAAGTGAAATGCTTCTATTGAGAACACGAATCATTACTGAAAGCATCGCTAAACATATCGATGACAACAAAGGACAGCTTGATTTGAGAATTACTGAAACGCAATTAACTATCGTCGAATAATGCAATGCATTATCTAATCTGTGTGTATTCCCTACGGAAGAGAGGTTATGAAAACATTGAAGTCAGATGCACATGACAGAAATGAGTTCTAAGTTGTCCAATTAATCGTTATCTTACGACGCATTTCTCTCCCAGTCATTGTTTAGATACTAATCATTTAAACAAGACGCAATCAATGAGGACATTAAATAATACGCACGTAGACATAGTAAAAGTTCAGAAGAAAAACGCATACAGGTGCGCACGTGCGTGCGAGCACGGTGCCACCGCGTCTCGCTACTCCTGGCTGCATGCCTACAGCTATAGGTCAAAAGTCAACATTTTACACAGGTTACGAGTTTCTATGTAGGACAGCTAAACATTTCTGAGTCAATGAGGAATAAACGAATTGTGCGTACTGTGCAAACAGCGATGGACACGCAGCCGACGCTCTCAACTTGTATTCTCTATTTCTATGCTCTCAACGGTTGCGTTCATTGTGCCGCCGCAGAACGTAAGCATGGCTGGACTACTGCCAGAGCCCGCGCTAATCTCCGCCGCAGTCTTTCAAAATCGCACCCAAACAAATTCAAGTTTTACGACTCCACAAAAAAGCGAACATTACGATGTGTGACCGGTTCACGAATAACAATAAGACTGTAAAGCTGGTGATTTATAGCGGACTGTCTGATCGCCAGACATCTTCGAATTGTGAGTCACCTGTGTATATAACAGTTTACTTTGCTCTAATGTTCAAAATATCGAGTGACTAATAATACAGCTGACACCTATTAATTAGATGAAAAAATCTGTTGCTCTCACCTGTCTCTGTGTCGAAGTTGTCAACAACCTCGGGCACCACGGCCTGTCATGCAGTCAAACATCAACGACATTATCCGATGCGCTCTTGTCGCCGTCGGCGTTCCAGCCGTTCTAGAACCCAACGCCAATGGCCTGGCACGCGACGATGGCAAGCGACCGGACGTTATGTCTTTATTTTTATGGAAGATGGGTAGGCCTTTAGTGTGGGACGCTACTTGTGTCGATACTCTTGCGCCATCTCATCTTCCTAGCTCGTCGTGCTGTGCTGGCACTGCCGCTGCGACTGCTGAGAACCTCAAACGGCCGAAGTATAATAACCTTATGAGCAGTTATATTTTTGAGCCGTTTGGGGTTGAAAATTTTGGACCGTGGGTGGGGTCCGAGTGCTGGCGTGTTATTTAGCTAAACGCTTAGTTGACAGTCGCGTTACCAAAGGGCTGGCATTTACTTCGGAGAGAGGATAGCATTGCCATACAACGTGGCAATGCCGCCAGTCTTTTGGGCTCTCTTCCAATCGTCAATTTTTTGATTACGCAATCGAATCCTGTTACGAGTATGTTGTGGTGTTAGTTTCATGCATTCATGAAACAGTACTAAACCATTAATATTTAATTTCAATAGATGGCGTTTCGTGTAGGTATGTATGTGCACGTGTCACGTAATGATATTTAACTTTTTATTGAGAATTTTAAATACAAAAACTTTTGATAGATTGAACCGCTTCTGATGAAACAAAAACTAAGTTATACCCCCAGTTACTGTTAAGTTACAATTTTAAAATACGAAAGCTATCTAGTAAGTATTAAGTAATTAATTCACCATTTTCACAAAAAAAGCAATGTAAATAAAACTTCAAATTAGGTATCTGCTCAGCTGTGCAAAGTTCAAACGAAAGGTCAACGCATGCCTAGTGCACACTAACGAGTGAGCATGTCAAAACCACCGCACAAAAATACCGTCTAATGACTGCCGTCATCATCACGTTACGACCAATAGGAGCGGAGTATTTAAGAACAATGTGACAGTATGATAAAAAAAAAAATTAAAGTATTTGCTCATATCAATAATTGTTTGCATAGGCGTATATAGGGGGGGCCGGGTGGGCCGTGCCCACCCCAGAATTGTCTGAGACCCACCCCAGGATGTTTGGGGACCGGTTCTAAATTCTAGGCTAGACACCTTATTTAACTTCAAAAAATTATCATCAATCCTAATTTCATAATTTTCTGTTGTTGAAGTATTTTAATACATAAATAGATGTACCTATATACAGTCCACATTTATTTTAAAGTAAGTAGCTAGCCGCCGACCATATTAAACACGATGTATATATGATTTAACTTTAGTTGCCAATAAACACCATCAAAGAGACGCTTGTTTAACTGTGACACATATTCGCCAAAGAAAATCAACCTTAACGTATACAACATCTGTATTTTTTAGATTTTGGCTTTTTTAACTTCTAAACGGTGCATTGTAGGTAAAAATTAATGCCATATATTTTTAAAGTACTTAAACAAAACTTGCTTCAGTTTCACTATAAATCGTACCTCTGTAGGTAAAATAGGTGTCGAGAAACAGCACTTTACACATCGTAAAGTTAGAAATTGTAGTTTTAAGCATTTCTTCTGCTTCGTCCTATCTTACGGGGCCGCAAGACAAGCGTTCGGTGGGCTAGAGGGCTCACCCAGCCTAGGGCTCGGCTCTTACTGAATACTGTTAGATACTTACAACCCACATGAAGATGAAGTTGAAAAATTATCCACAATGCAATCATTTTGGAGCTCGCTTCGCTCGGTTTTGCATCGTACACTCTTAAGTGTTTGAACTTTGGCGCATTTGTCAAAAAAGTTTCAAGCTTCTATTTAAGTATAAAAAATCAAACTTATTGAGATGTAGTGCAAAAATGTTCAAGCTCGCTTCGCTCGCTCTTGTATTTTATAATCTCTCAGTTATTATCCTTTCATGTATGAGGCAAAAAGTTACTTCTATTTAGATATTAAGGCAGAAAATCAAACCTATCCGATAAAGAATTCAAAAAATTTCGAGCTCACTTCGCTCGCTCCTGCATTCTAGATTCTCTATATTCATCCGTACTTCTCCGGCTTAGGCTTAAAAATCTATTTGTGTTATGATAAAAATCTAAGATATCTGAGACAAGGCACTAAAAACTTTTGAGCTCGCTACGCTCGTCAACAACAGTCACAAAAACAACTTTTTTGGGCTAGATTCGCTCCTGTCGTCTCCCGTTAGTTTTATGACTTTATGAGTTTGTAAAAACTAAAAGCCTTTTTTGTGCAAAAATCGTTAATTTCTCGACTCAGTTTAGGTACCTACTATTCATGTGACCTGCCCCCCCCCCCTCCCAAAGTTTATGGCTGCGACCGCTCTTGATTGTGGGGAGTGGGAGTTAGGACTGGCCTAAAATTCCATTTTTGATCGTGCGTACCGCAACGATTTTTCTTGACGTGGAAAAGTGTTTAATATATTTTCTAAATATATATTTAATTTTTATCATTGGGCGTTGCATCTCAAGTTGGGGGCCAGGCCCCCCTAGAATAAATCCCTAGATACGCCTATGATTGTTTGATATTATACACCGTACGTATTCGATATAATAATATGTATGTCGTGTGTTCTCAGAATTGGCGCACAGCAACGGTCAGGACCTGAGTATCCGGGCGTTACTCTGAGTTATGGCCATAAACGTCCGTGCAACAATACGGCAGAGCCTTGCTGCGGTGCGCTGGGCCCAACCATCGGAGACTTCGCAGTTTGCCTCGCATTTGTGCATTGCCAATAAAACGAACTGAGGTACACAACAACACATAAGTACACTACCTAACACTGTACATCTATGGGCGTATTGAAAACATTCCACGCAAAGAGCTTCTCACAGAAAGTGAGGTCCCTATTCTTAAACGATGAATTCTCGACTCAAGTAAATAAGTTGCTATGTAATCTGTCTTCTGTCTGTCTGAATCGAGATTCATCTAATTGGGACCTATTGTACTTATGTCAATGAGTAGGTAATTGTTGTCTAGGTACTTGTTGCTTAGAGATTGCGGGATGAGCAGAACTCTTTCTCAAAGGACGGGCCCAAAATTGCAAAAGACCCGAGAAAGTGGAAGAAGGGAAGGATGGCCTGTGCCCTGTAGTGGGATAGCACAGGCTCATAATAAATAATAATAACTTGTTGTTTTGTTTTGCTGGATCATCAATCGAAGCAATAATGTTTCTAGGGTAGGTAGTCGATATGTTGGTAGAATAGGTTTATTAAAAAGTACTCTCCAAGAAATTATCTATTTGCGATCAATGAATAGGTAGACATACTGGCTATGGCAATCAAGATGGATAACCAAGGTTACCGACCGACACGACATAGCCCGAAAAGGCCATCGCCAAACTAAAGTGGCAGTACAGTAGGCAAGACACATTGCTCGCAGAACAGGTGATCGATGGGGCCGAAAAGTTCTGGAGTGGCGACCGCGTACCGAAGACGCAACGTTGGAAGGCCTCACACAAGGTGGACCGGTCAATTGTGGCGACGCTTTGGGGAGGCCTATGCCCAGCAGTGGACGTCTTCCGGCTGAAATGATGATGATGATGACTGGACCTTAGTGCGCCATATCATCTTACTACCGACTATTCGATTACTATTTTGTTAATAAAATAAAATTAAAACGATTAAAAACGGAACAGGATACTTACCTAGATTTAAAAAAAACACCGGTCAAGAGTGAGTCGGACTCGCGCACCGAGGGTTCCGTACCATCATTTAAACGTGATGCTTTAAATTTTCATTGGCGAGGCCAATATTTGTCAGAGGAATTACAACTCTACGGGTGCAGTTTAAGATCAGCGCCATCTCTTGACCACTAGTGAAACTAATATAATATTTGTTGATGATTTTTTAAAAAGCTGTGCTACAGACTTCGTTTTATTTTTACTGTCCCAACCATGTTACATTAACTTTTATCACATACATATTATTTCGGATTTTTCTCTATGCAAACTTCGGAGGGGGAATGCTCAAGTTTTTGACAGTTTTCGTCAAAATTCGAAAATCATGCAGCCTTAAAAAAAAAAATGTTTGAGAATGTGTAAATAGCGCTCTAAGCTCCACTAACCCTACACGCCTTAGTAGCCCCCATAGGTAGCCCCACTACGAATTTTTAAGAAGCCCTTTAAGTCGCAGTTGCAAAAAAACATTATTTTATTTTATTTTTGATGGGTTTGTTCTTGACTCTAGTCTATGTCATTAGAATGATTGAGGATTTAGGATGCCCAGCTTTTTTCCGCAGTTTGGGCTTTGTACTCGATGGTGGCACCGAAGTTGAGACTGGATGTCAACTCCATGCCTAGGAGCTAGTTCATTTTTCTTTCTTTCTTATTTGCAAAATAGTTGAGCAAACGTCATCTAAAACCATTCCAAATTTCAAGTTGATAGCATTAGTAGTTCTTGAGATATCCAGCTGAGATATCCAGTTTTTCACACCATAAGGGTACCTTTTCAGGGTTCCGTACCCGAAGGGTAACCAACGGAACCCTATTACTAAGCCTCCGCTGTCCGTCCGTCCGTCCGTCCGTCGGGGGCCGGGCTGTATCTCAAGAATCGTAATAGGTAGAGCGCTGAAATTTTCACATATTGTGTATTTCTACGAGTATTACCGCTATAACAAAAACTTAATAAAAATTAAGGTTTGTGGTATGGAACCCTTCGTGTGCGAGCGAGTCCGTCTCGCACTTGGCCGGTTTTTATACCATTTTGGTACGGAAGCCTAAAAAAAATCACGTACATAAGTGGGTAGGACATAAAAGCCCTTAGATTTAGTAATCTGTGTATACATACAGAGTTTCCTCCGTGGCTCGGAAAGCACGTTAAGCCGTTGGTCCCGGCTATCATTTGAAGATCTTTGGTAGTCGTTACGGATAGTCAGAAGCCAGTAAATCTAACTCCACCAGTCTTGCCATGAAGTACCGTGTTACCCAGATAATGGGTTGTGGAGGTCTGGTAGGCAGCCGCTCCACGTAAAATACTGGTATTCAGCTTAATCCGGTTTGACTGGAAGCCGACGCCAATGTAGTTGGGAATAGGCTAGGCAGATGATGAGGTACGCTACTTAGGAAAATTTGCAAATTATGCAATAATGTTGCTGCCGTTACAGATCTTCAAAGAAACTTTCCGATTTACGTTTGTTACAAAGAATCTAAAACACGGAAAATACCCTTGAAAACTACAGACGACAATATTTATAAAACAAAACAGAAATTCTCACTGACGAAATATCTTCACGTGATTCCAAATATCGTCTCACCGGTGTCTGTCCGGAGCTTGTCTGGCAAACACATCACAGACGACCCACAAACACTTGGCTTGGCAGTGGACACCGTAGGACGGGGTTCAATGCTCTATCAAAAGAAGATCAACAGTTTTGGATCGTATAATCACCGCTTACATAATGTTATTTAAGGGCGCTCTCTCGAAAAAGCTTCAAAATAGCGTGCAGATGAAGCAATTTTTCGTCGGCATTTATTAAGAAATTACATCTGAAAAAAATAGGTAGTAAGTAATCAATACATGATATGGTACAGACGCCAGCACATCAAGGTCTGAAACTGTAAAATTTTCTCAATCAACTTTGAACCTAAAGTTGCAGATTTAAAGTTGAAAATCTATTCAAGAAATGGTAATTTGGTTTAGCCAGAATTTATGTATCGGTATCACATAATAAGAAAAAACAAACACCAAATCACCTCCAAATCGTTGAGCTTTACTTTTTAAAAATATGTTTTATTTTAACCGAATTCTAAAAAAAGAGGAGGTTCTCAATTCGGCGGGTATTTTTTTTATGTATGTACACCGATTACTCCGAGGTTTCTGTTCCGATTTTTGTGACTCTAGTTCGATATTATATTTTTAGTTCGATACTTGCCAATTGGTCCCGTTAAAATTTGATTCAGTTTGGTTTTAAGTAGTTTTTATTTTATAAGCATTTTTGCTTTTTCCCATTTCTGAAGACGTCATTCAAGTATCACCGTATCAAACGAAGATACAAAACCAAAAAAACGACTTTCGAAATTAAGGTTATTTTATACTTTGTATTGTTTTTTGGAAGTCGGTTATATTTTGTTGTAAAAAAGTTTTTATATTATAAAAAAATAAAAACACGGGTAGCGGAGTGGCGCGTAGAGGTGTAATCAGCTAAGTTTGGCACAAGGTTACTGGCATGTATACAGGGCCCCGGACTCCGACGTGCGTGTGAGTCGCATCGACTCACAATAAATATTTGGTTTTTCCGAGAAACTTATAAATGAGGAAAATCGTTTAAACACTTTGTTTCGTCTGAAAGAGATAACAACAACACACCCCGAGTCCTGAGTTATAAATTATAAATTATAGGTACCTACTGATACACGAACACGATTCATATTTTTTATTGGATTTTACGACTTTGAAATGCCTACCGATAATTGCGTCAATGGACATACCCATTTATCTGCTGAGGTACTTTATATACCTAAGTACCTACCTAACTACATAGTTTAAAGCTTTTATTCCCTTTATTACTCGTCCAAAAAATAGGCCAAGTGTGAGTCGGGCTCGCACATGAAGGGTTCCGTGCCATAAACCTTAATTTCAAAAGTCAAAAGTCTAAACGTTTATTGCGAACTAAGTGTAGGTACAATGGTATTTTTAGTATTTGTTGTTATAGCGGCAATATAGAAATACACAATCTATGAAAATTTTAACTGTCTACCTATTCCCTGTTCTTGAGATACAGACAGCCCTCTGACAGACAGACGGACGAACGGACAGCGGAGGCTTAGTAATAGGGTTCCGTTGGTTACCCTTTGGGTACGAAACCCTAAAAAGGAGGAGGAATGCAATACACCGATTACTCCGAAATTTCTCATCCGATTTGTGAGATTATTTTTAGTTCGATGCGGTATACCTACTTGCCATTTGGTCCCGTAAAAATTTGGTTCAGTATGGTTCAGTAGTTTTTATTTTATGAGTATTTTTGCTTATTTCAATTTCTGCGTAGATGAAGATGTCGCGACGACGTCCAAGTGTCACCACTTGAAAAAAAAAACTTTTTACAAAACGCAAAAAAGATTTCTTGTTAATTTATAGGTATATGAAATATTTATAAAATTTTTGTTTCTTATGAACTATGGTTTAATTTGGTATAAATTTTACGTAATAATATTAATATAGTATGGAGAAATTGACAGTTAGTTCTGAGCGTTTTTAGTAGTTTTTATGGATTTGAATGGGATTTTTTTTCGGATATTCCATTGTTACTTCAAAGTTCTGAGGCCGCTATGCACTATACCACGTTTATAAGGAATTTTATGATATATTTTTCATTTTATTTGGTTAGTACAGTAGTTCAATCTACGAGCTGCTTTTTATGAGAAAATTACTTGGGAATTTTGGCTTTTTACAAACAAATAAGAAAAAAAAAAGAAAAGTGAGGCCGCTATGCATGATACTAATAACTATTGTATTAAGTTTCTGAGAATAAGAAAGCCAAAACTGGTCATTTTACGCAAAAAATACAGTGAAATTGTAAAGTGATAATCTCCCTCAAGTTTTTTTTCCATTATCCCCTGCGTTTCTATTCACCCTGTTTTATTACACAGCAGCGAGCGTTTGTAAAAAGACGACACGTTTTGTATAATGACGAGGTGCCGACTGTACCTACATACATCCTCAGGTATAATTATGATGAGGAGCAATGGTTCGATCAAAGTAGCGCGGTTCACGTGTCAGTAAAACGATCGCAGACTGCAGGGCGGCGCGCGGCGGCGGCGGCGGGTGACCGCAACCGCCTTACTCATATTATTTCTGTTTCTAGTTCTACCTATCTAGACCACTGCTACCCATGCAGGCCCGGACTGGCCATAGGGCAATGCGGGCAAATGCTCGATGGGCCGGATGCCCGGTGGGCCGATTAGCTGTCGACTTTCTTTTGCTATTAATAAAAACATCGCAATGCATTGATTAGAATAACGTCATCTAGACTACCGTCAAGCTTCGCCACAGGCCCCGCGCTACCAGTACTGAGTAGTTTTCCTAACTCTTGAGAGAGTAAGGCTGACCGCCTCTAAAATGCCCGGGCCGGTTTTGGGTCCCAGTCCCAGGCCCTGTAACAGTGCTAACTACTACGAGTAGGTAGCTGTGCTGCTATAATATAACCTCTCTTTACAATTTTGGATAAGTATAATGATTGAAATATAAACAAAAATACAGGTAGCAAGTCTTTGCCTATAAGAAGTCTATGTCTAAGAAGTGTCTGTCCTATAGGAAAACCTATAAGAAGTCTATGAATTTTAAATATGTTAGTTAAAAATCATTACTTCATATAGGCTTTACGTAAAAAAAATATTAGATATTCGTTCGGAACCCTTGCGAGCGAGTCCAACTCGCACTTGGCCGGTGTTTAGATATTTCATTCAGAAATAGGAAGGTCTACGTTTTTTAATTATGTAGAAAAGAGAAGAGCAAGCCCGTCTGTAAGTTTTTTTAAATATTTTAAACTGTTTCATGTACCTCCAGAAATATCTACTTATCAACTCATGCAGAAAACTCGGAAATGTTGATTGCCAGAAGAAGCGAAACCCTTAAACGCGAAGATATTTTCGAACAGGAGTTGTTCCACTCATGCAAATAAGATAGAGAAATACGTAAGATGCAAGAGAGAGAGTAACCTCCTACCCTCCTAAAAAACTAAACTAAACGTGCTTACTCTCCACGTTTAGTTTTGTTTTTTTTTACAAACCTACTACTGTACATGTTTAGACGTTAGCTGTTGATATTACTTTAAAGCCAGTTAAAGCCTTTTTTCAAGACCCTAGTCGGAACATCCTTGCTGCCTCCTTAGTAACACCAGTACCTAGAGACATCTAGCTAGCTAGACACTATTTTACGTTAGGTACCATACCAGCCACATGTTCAAAGTACTTACGACAGAATGCCCTCGGCAAAGGTTACTAGGATCTCGGTTGGCTGAAGGTTAAACACAAAATTCGGCTTCAAGGGATTCTCGTTTAATACTTTGTCGAAAGTTAGGTACTAGGTACTTACTTACTTCGCTTTAGAGCTATCGGCTCAACTTGAAGTAATGACACAAATAAAATCTTATCTTAGTGTTCATAAAACTATATTAAATTGCTTGGGTAGCTACCTGACAAAAAACTTGATTTTGTTCCCAACTAACTTCTGCAAGCAGCTTCGCCCGCGTGAATGTCGGAATTAGTTATCCCAAAGTAGTATACTCCCGGGGTAATAAGTACCTAATCCATGTTAGTGAATTTGGAACCCCATTTTGACTGTGCTCGCTGCAACTAGCAGCGGATGCCGACGGAAGCCGCTCGCGGGTTATTTAATTTAATTTGACATTTTCGTGCAGGTGTTGTGAAAAATCTATCTTTTAGGCCTCTGCCTCGAGTTTTGCGAGCAGCGGGGCGGCGGCGGCAGCGGCGCGGGACCGGCAGGATCTAATGTGTAAAATCAAATGGATCGGTGTTATTTTACGGCGCGCAGCGACGCGAGGGCGGGCAACGAGCGGTGCACTCCAGTCAAGCGGTGACCACCCGCGCGTCTGCATTGCAGTGTTGTGCAATTTATTTTCTTCATTTGCCCACAATAAATCGAGGGATAGGAATAAATTTACATCAAAAAATGTTGTCGCCGTTGTTTAGACATTTTGTTCGCGAATTAAAACAAAAATCTCGACGAAACAACCACGAATATAACACTACGCCGCTATAGTGCCGCACGATCTGCCCGCTGTATAGATGGACGGCCACCCGGTGCTTTGGTAAAACACCCGATAAACAGCCAATTCTGGGTGTTTATCAAATTCAAATTCAAAGCATTTTATTTCAAATAAACCATTCACAGGCACTTTTGAAACGTCAAGGTCGATCAGTCAAAAACATGGAAGCTATTTGCACGTTCCAAAGCGTAGATCTCTATGGAGAAGAACGTGCAAGAAACTCCTCGGACACTCTTTTAAATTATGTTCTGGTTTTACAAAATTTCAAGTTACATATTATACTTGTTGCTTCTGCATGTGAGGACAATGCAAAGGAATAAAAAAGGGCTTATTATAAGAATTTTAAATATAAAGATTAAAATAAGCCAATGGCAGTTAAGAGATGACCAGTCTCAACCGACGGCGCCTGTTCACGAACATGACGCGTGTATCGGCACCCTTCAGCTCAACCATTTCGAAGGGAACCGAATGATCAAACCCACGCGCCGCCATCAGCGAGACATTTGAGTGAGCATGACATGCTCTCAACCACCATGCTCGTTCATGTCCAACAAGTAAAACTATAACTACTCACATAAAATGTAAATGGTTTCATGGTACTCACATTTACAAAATTTGAAAAATATGCTTCTACTTTACACAAAACTATGGTTGTCAATGACCAAATAATGAAAAATAAATTAATAAAGAGAACGATTAAGTTCTTACATCAAAAATAATAAATAAGTAATTAATATAATAATATAATTTGTACGTATATAAGAATATCGGGTGTTTTACCAAATCATCGGGTTTAAATCGGGTGGATTGCCCGTCTATAGCCCGCTGGTTTCGAGAATGGGTCTACGTTGCCCGCCCCGGTCCCGCACCGCCGCCGCCGCCGCCCCGCTGCCCGCAAAACTCGAGGCATAGGCCTTATGGGCACAATAACGGTTTTATCGCTGAAACCGATTTGTCTACCAGAAAAAAAAACCTTTGGATGGACAAGAAGAACTTAAAATACTCAATTTCATTCATAAATATTGACTTACCAATGATTTACAACGAATTTTCCAGATATTTTAAGAAATATAAATATCCAAATATTTATCCCGATACGTTCGCGTAAACAAGATAATTTGAAAGTTCAAAGCATGATTTAACTTTTAAGCGACACTCGTTCATCATATATTATATATTACGTATACAATACATATTAATATTTTAAAATGAATGACAAAGTTATTTTGACCAATATCCTGTTGGGTAGACTTTCTGGCATACCTTATTTTGTTTTCGTATCATTTCGACATAATTTAAAATCATGAATTCTGCATGAGACTCAGACTGGATACTAAATGTACATTGGCATATCTAGGACTTTTTTCCCTAACCATGAGACGCCCAGACACACACACCACGGTCGGTGATCTGATTACGACCAAAAATAGATTTGGATTTTAGGCCCGTCGCCCGTCGCAGTCGCAGCCGGGGATAATGTCAAAAGTTTAAAGTAGGGTCAAATTATAAAATAAATCGAGAAAATCGGACTACGGACTAGCTCACTATCGATGGGTGGTTATGGATACCTACCATTGCATACATACAACGGAGACCTTTACAAAAATGACGCCCAGGCCAACGATACCTTTGAGTTCTCGCGAGCAAAACCGCACGCGAGACTTTTGCTGAGAAGCCAGTCTTTAGCCAGAAGAAAATTAGAAATTGAGCGACCGAAGCGAGCTCGACTTGATATTTCCTTGTCTCGGATAATTTAGATTCAAACAAACAGATATTCCTTAGCCGACCTGAGAACGCTGGAGCAAGCGAAGTGAGCTCGAAAATTGTTGCCTGGGTTGGGTTAGTTATTTTTAACTACAGATATAAATGTTACTTTGTCGACATATAATGAAAATTCTAACACTAAAAATGTAAAAAACTTAGAAACTCTAAAATGTTATCAGATAGGATGTGCCATAGACAGGTAAGATACGTAAGATACTCTATTAACTATTCATACGGCCGTAAAAGTAATAATCTCGACTTATACCTACTATATAAAATTTTGACATTGAATAATAAATACAACAGCGAGCGAAGCGAGTTCGAAAATTTTTAATCCAGCCCTGGACGGCAGCCCCGGATCTTACGATTTTTCCGAATCGGAGAAAAAAACACGATAGCGGCATCCCCTTTCATTCACCTTTTGTGATTAATTTATTATAAATCGGATGTAAAAATACCCTTAACGATAACGACGAAAATCCATTGTACTAATCATTGGCATCAATTTTTTTTTTGTAGACCATACATGGGAACCATTGGCTTCTGGAGATATGGAAGAAAACCTTATCATGGTTTACTTAGTTACTTTTATGCAAAAATATAGCACCAAGAGTGCAAAATTCAAGGGTGAGCGAACCGAGTCCGAAAATTTAAGCACCCCAACCCACAGCCACATCGAATAGGTTTTATTTAAAAATTTGAGTTTGGCGCTACTTGAACTTGCCCCCCCCCCCCCCATAGATTCGGGGTTTAAGATCCTCTTTTGGCCATCCATACAGATATCAAAGTAATGTCGTCGACCGACGAGTATGGTATGATAAGAATGCAAGAGCGAGCGAATCGAGCTTGAAAAATTTTTATACCTAGCCCTGAGGGTATGAGCCGCTTTTTCCAATTGGGTTGATTAGAAAAAAATAAATACGCCTAAATGTATTTATTTATATCAAAGACAAAAATAATAAGTATAAAAGTCGAGAGATTTCGTGGCTCTGAAAGCAAGATATATTTTCACTCAAATATATTGTAAATTTTTAGAAGGTGTCAATTAAACGTCTACGATTTGCGGGGCATGCATCATTGGACCTAAGATATTTGAAATGACTGTGTAAGGAACTTATTATAAGTTTGTAGGTTTCTCGGTGGTAGATTTTATTTGATTGATTTGTGTGAAGTTCTAGTACTTATATAAATGCCCAGCACAAAATTTTGAATCGGGACCCAAACATCCTGGGGTGGGCCTGAGCCGATTATGGGGTGGGCACGCCCACCCACCCCCTCCCCCATATACGCCTACGTAAATGGTACAGACGCCAGCACATTAAGCTACCATGAAGCTATCTAAAACTGTAAAATTTTCTCAAAAATGCATTAAAGGAATTTGACAGATTGTTACAGCTTAATGTCCTGGCGTCTGTACCTAGGTACGAGTATATTTTTAGCTCGGCTCGACGTCGGTGCCATACGTGAAAGCTTGCTCATTACTCTGGTACCAGGGGATCCGCGATGTCGTCATTTGAGCAATTTTTTTTGTTATTCAGGAATTATATTTCATTATAGCCAGACAGGGCATTTGTATGAGAGAAGCAAATAAAAGTATTCTGTTAATAGTTAATGTGTATAGTTTCGTAAATCAGTACCTAATTTTTGCAACACAATAGCACTCGACGAGTCACAAAACAAAGCAATGGCTTGCAGCTTGCGGCTCGTTGCGTTGACAGACGTGCGAGCCGAGGCGGGCTACGAGCAAAATTTCAAACCTGTGGATCGCCAGCGACCTTACTCGGCGGTTTTTTGTACGCATATTTACGGTGAAGCACGAGCGAAAAAGCTCGTCGAGCCAAAAGTACGCGTACTTGGTCGCGCGTCTAGCCTTGCGTTCCAGGATTAATTGTAGTCTTTGGTTTGTGGTTTGGTTAGACTAGACTATCACGGAATAATGTACAAACGCGTATTCAAATAAATCATTGGATATCAAAAAAATCAATCTAATCTAATAAAAGAAGTAATTTAACAAGAGAGCCCAATATTACATTATATGTTTACTTGATAATAAATCTATCTTCTATCTATACATATAATAAAATCGTAGACCAACCGTGTCTGTACATTGAATATTTTTGCATAAAAATTACATAGAAAAGTTAGGAAAAAAATACAAAACACAAATATGCTATTTTTGAAATTTTTGTCTGTTTGTCTGTGCGTTTGAGGGAGCATCACGCATAAACCACAGATTGGGTTCCAAATCTAGGTACTTAAAAATATTAAGTGATAACCCGAGTAACATTTAGCGTTTATTTAATCAAAATCGACCCACAAAATCAAAAGATATTGAATTTAATGTATTCTTATTAGTCATAGCGCCATCTATTGAAAAAGATAAAATACACGTAAACATGTATAAACAGAAAGTTTTAAAACTGTGCCGTATGAAGTAGGTATCAATTGTAGCGGTCTCAAATAGATACAGCATTTTTAAATGTTAAAAAATTTCAAAAATGCCTGACTTTGCATGATAAGAAGAAACTTCATCGAGCGCTAAAATAGGTAGTTTTCATTGAGACTCCAGATAGGTACTTGCAATGCCATCTATTGAGAATAATAGTAGTAAAAAATGTGTGAATCGAACATCAAAGCATATTGTTGAGTTATTTGTTAAACTAATAATAATATCGTTTATTAATAAAACAGGGCACATTTACAATAAAATATTTAACAACTTTTTTAACAGAACACAGTTGCGCGATTTGCCTGAACTAGGTTAAAACCTGTGTTTCAAACTCTTTATATTATGTAGCAAAAGAAAAGTGAACATGTTATTACGGTAAAATACTGTGATTTTATTTATCGTAATAATATCATTATTAATTATTATTATTGTAACATGTAGGTTTCTAAGTTCAAACTTATTTTTGGCAGTTCAACTAAGTACATTGTCGATTGATGACGCGGTTTTCTGAATCGCGGTGTTAAGATTCTCCACACGAATATGACCTCAGCTGCCTCAATTCTGTGATAATGTTGTTATCGGCTATGAGTATTCCTAAACGTTAAGTTATCCAACGGGGATTACCTAAGTTAAGTTACGCTTGCCGGTGGTCGTGGTCCATAGAGGAGAGTAATATGAATGGGTGACCAATAAACCATCCCGAGAGTCCGAGATTCCTGGTGTACTTTGGAATATACCAGTCACAGTCAGGTCTGATCTTCAAGGTTAAGTAACACTTGCCGAGGTCGGTTTGAGGATGGGTGACCATTTTAACATACATACTGGTCGATCGACACTCGAATATAAAAGTGGATGGATGGAGAGGGATAGGAAAGCCGAAGAAAAGATGAATGGATTGTGTGAGGAACGATATGAAAGAGATGGGAGTGAGTGATAGCTAATAGAACAGAATGGAAGAAAAATAACGTATTGCGCTGACCCCAAGTAACATGGGATAAGGGCAGGAAGATGATGATGACGGGTCGATCGACCCGTGTGACTGTTATTACTTGGCTACGAGCTCCTCATTCAATCAGTCTCCTCATTCAGTACTTACCTACTAAATCTCTTTAAAAAAATCGATTATTCTTACACAATAAATAGATTCTATGAAACCGGTAAAACTATAATCCTAATACATAAAATACGCTGTAAGAAGCACTAAGAGAGGATTCCTCCGTTACTGAGCCAGACAACGCACCGCCGAAACTGCTGGTCGTAGAAAGCTGAAATTTGGCATGTAGGTACCTTAGGGAGTGAAGGCGAGCATTAAGAGAAAATTTTCCGAAATTCCTACAGGAACGGGAAAAAACGGTATATGCGCGTACGAAGTCGCGGGCAGAAGCTAGTTGAAAATATAACACCTACTACACTTACTTTCTAAGCGAATGGATCTGCTGGGCTGCTCAAACCGAGCTTCTTTGCAACCCTATGAGCCCATATCCTTGATGTTTGCTATGTTTAGAAGTAATAAATCAAGTCCGGTTTAGTAGTTGACAACCCTCTAGGGTTGAAACAGCGAGTGGCCATTCGATAAAAAAAAAAAAAAAAAAGAAGTAATAAATGTTTATGGTTGAGCCTTTCAATTGGTATATTACAGCCTTTCAATTACAGGTTCGGGTTCGATTTCCGGTTCACTCAGGCGATTAGTTAAAATTCTTAAAATGCAGTTCGTATTGTTTTTTAAATAAAAATGAAGTATTGTTCAGTATTTATTTTCTATCTACAGTATTTAAGGTACTTTTCCTCCAAGTGGCAATGTCTTGTACAAATATTTTTTTGGCTTATGCAAAAAGCTCTAACATAAAACGGTGGGTTGATTAGCTGATATTTCAGGGGAGTTGAACCCACCCTCTGCCTACGGCTTGCATCATACATTCAGTCAAAAAAGTATCGGGAATGGATGATTTGTTTATGGTTCCAAATTCAAATTTTTGTTTTTTTGTAGTTGTTAGATTGGCACAACTGTTTTCCATTTTGGCGCGGAGTTTGAGTTGCATCTGTTATTTATATTAAATACAGTGCTGGTTTTAGTAATATCATATATAGTGTGTATTGCGAATTTCATAATGGACAAAAATATCGAACAAAGAGTTTGTCTTAAATTTTGCATCGCCAATGGAATTTCGTGTTCGGAGTCACTGAAAATGTTACAGAAGGCTTACGGTGAATCGACTTTATCAAAAACTCGTGCTTATGAGTGGTTCAAAGCGTTCAAAAGCGGTCGAGATGTGATGGAAGATTTGCCTCGGTCTGGTAGGCCGTCAACGTTTGCAACTGAAGTTAACATCGCAAAAGTCAAGGAAATAGTGACTGAAAATCCCCATTCAACTCTGAGAGAGATAGCCGCCGAACTTTCTGTATCTCACGAGTCGATCCGTACCATTTTAACTAATCATTTGGGTATGAAACATGTTGCTGCTCGGCTAGTCCCAAAAGATCTGAATTTTCTCCAAAAGCTCAATCGCATGAAAGTCGCTGAGGACATGCTAGAACGAGTCAGTTCGGACCCAACATTCATGAAACGCATTGTTACTGGTGACGAGACGTGGGTTTACGAGTTTGACATGCAAACTAGTCAACAAGCTTCGGAGTGGCGCCTTCCAACTGAACCGAAACCGAAAAACCACGCCAAAGTCGATCAAAAGTCAAAGTCATGTTAACTGTTTTCTTTGACTATCGCGGTGTTGTGCACTCTGAATTCTTACCGGAAGGTCTAACGGTAAATAAAGAATATTATTTGAGCGTTATGCGGCGTTTAAGAGAGCAAATTCGACGAAAAAGGCCAGATTTGTGGAAAGAAAATTCTTGGATTTTGCACCACGACAATGCGCCTTCGCACAAGGCTACCATTGTGAACGAATTTTTAACCAAACACTCAACAAATACCATCCAGCAACCACCATATTCACCAGATATGGCTCCTGCTGACTTTTTTCTTTTTCCTAAACTCAAATTACCACTTCGTGGCACCCGTTTTCAATCGATAGAAGACATAAAGGAGAATTCGCGGTGAGAACTGAACTCATTTCCGGAAGCAGCGTTTAAAAAATGTTTTGATGAATGGATTATTCGTTGGCGCAAGTGTATCGTTTCTAAAGGAGCATACTTTGAAGGTGATAAAATAAATTTGGATGAATAACAGACATTTTGTGTATTATTGATCTTTTCCCGGTACTTTCTTGACAGAGTAGTATGCAACGCTCAAAGAGTTCAAACTTTGAGCTCGCTTCGTGAGGCTGAAAATGCACCTTCTGGCGCCCATGTAACCTACATACAATGAATTCTGAATTTCGGAAACAATTACAAAGTTCTAGCTACAACTGAGCCCATGTGCTTACTAGATGCCTTCCTAAGTGCCCTCGGAAACTAGAATCCCCTAGTAGGCTACACAGATCTTGAAGTTTGAATTTCCATCTCCGACACTAGTCCACCAAACATGTGATCCAACAGCATCTGCATTATCAATGGGACAAACTATGAAACGTCGTTGAAAATAAAATCAACGCAAATCAGAGACTATGATGAATTACGCATTACAGTAACTCATTAAAATTTTAAATCTACTTCTACGAATTTACTACGCAGTATTGGTTTCTCACGGAGATACGCGTCGCATCGCCGGCGCAGCTGCGCATGACGTCAATCAATGCTGAGGGCTCTCTGACCCATCACCTCTCCATTCACAGATCTATACACTAATCGAATAATAACCCTTGAGCAATGTCTCTTATCGAAGCGAGTAGAAAACAATTATTTACAATATATGCTGATAATAACGTAGGGCGTACAAACTACGAAGTTATGTTATGTTATGATAATAATAATAATCGTAATTTATGTCGATTACGATTACAAATAAACAAGCAAGTCAGTTGTGTACTTTCATGTTGTCCATGTAGATATCAGTTTTGAATTAGGTAAAAGTACGTAGGTGGTATACCTATGGTACCTATACTTGTGATAACATACCTACACATTGTAAGTATATTGTTAAGAGAAATATTTCATGAGACACAGCATTTTGATTCCATAATATCATACATACCTACCTATTTAAATATTAACCTGTGGTTACCTGTGGTCGCAATTAGCCGTCGCGACGCCATATCAATTGAATAGTTTTATTGTAAAGAAATCGGTGGCCGCCATGTATTTTTCTCGTTTGGGGGCCAAACACTACGTTTCTTGAAAACACTTTTTTACAAAATAATAAAACCGACTTCCAAAAACAAAACAGGTACATATTTATACAACATATTTCGTTAATGAATACCGATTAAAAAATTGGCGAAAATATCGCTGAACAAACATTTTTCATGGGATCCCATCATCAGATCCTGACTTATACCTTCCATCATCAGCTCAGCAACATGAGATGATAATTAACAGGCACTAATATCTAAATTGCGTTAGAAAGTTTATGAAAAACATTGTAAGTAGTTATGTGCTTATAAAATTTGTGGGTTTCCCTCGATTTTCACGGGATCCTAAGATTTTAACTTGGTAACAATGGGACCACCTCAGGAGTATAGGCTTTTGAATAAAAAAAGTTCTTTTTTAAATCGGTCCAGAATTGGCGGAGAAATCGGTGAACATATATAAAAAAAAATTACGTACAGCCGAACATAGAACCTCCTCCTTTTTGAAGAAGTCGATTAAAAAAGAAGTTTAAACTGCGTGATTTGGTATGGCATGTGGGATGCCATTAAGCGTCAATTTCCTTTGACGCCCCATGGCACACACGTATGCCCACGACGAATGACAGGACAGACTCCAGCACATCAAGCTACCCGAAACTGTCAAATCCCAATCTACCTTGTGTGTTCGCGAACGCGAACTCTATTAGCGATAAAGTTGAAAATCTATTTAAGTTTGATAGTGTTGTAGCTTTTCGTGCTGGCGTCTGTAGGTACCCTTACTACTTTCTAGCATTTTTCTGGGAATGAAAACAGTGAGGACAAACTGCAGGGTTACAGTTTTTTAGTAACCATATACTACCTAATGGGCCGGGACGGAAAAATCTTAAGTTATCCAAAATAGTGATTTGATACTCACTTTGGTCGTATTACTGCACCTCTGCCTACTCTTTTGGGGCTACCTTGAAGTTCTGCATTATTTTTTACACCTGGCAATACTAAAGAACTCAAGGATGCGTTCAATTAATTACTCTCGCACGCTCAAGTCCGTTAAGTGGGTGATAGAATAGAAGGGATGATAGGCGTACGAACTTATGGATAATCAACCTGTTTCCTATATGTCATGAGTCAACTCCGCTCTGTGCATCGTCGAAATGATCATCACACTGACTTATAAATCATATGGACTTGGCATACCTACAAAAAAAAACGTGCATACCTACACTTTACCGAGAGCTTGTAATGGCGGCCAACAGGGCAGCCCTTAGCGATATTTCTCTACAATTACATCGCCAAAAGATTGTGAGAATGTTTTTATATTGTCACGGTACAATATCAACGGCTATTTTTATCACACTTTTCTTAGCTTCTAAAGTGAGTGACAGCGTAGGTACTTGTGTTGTGGCTTGACGAGCTTTTTCGCCCGTGTCGTGTGTCACCGTAAGCACGCGTACATAAAAACCGCCGAGTAAGTTGGTTTTCGATCAAACAGGTTTCAAATTTTGCTCGTAGCTTGCCTCAGCTCGCACGTCTGTCAGCACCGCGAGCCATTAATTTTTTTTGTGACACGTCGAGTGTAAATGTGTTGCAAACATTTCTGATATTCGAAGCTATTCACTCTAATAACTAATTTTCTTTGCTTCTCTCATACAAATTTAATGATACTGTCTGGATATATTAAAAAAATATTATTCCTGAATAAGAAAAAGTTTCCTCCATTGATGACATCGCGTTCCGTCTGGTACCAGAGTGATGAGTAAGCTTTCACGTGTCACCGACGTCGAGCCGAGTAAGATCTTAATGACCGCGTACTATAAGTTCGTACGTCTCTCACCTACTATTTTTGACCGTGTTGGTCAAAAATAACCTAGGGTTCGACATTAGAAGCACTCGCTGTTTGGTACAAATTGGGGTACTTCAACTGTCAAATGCTCTTGACTTTGGATATATTTTGTGAATTTTGGAGTTATTTTGCTGTGTTATTGCGTTTGAAATCGGTTTTATAGTGGAAATCGTCAATTGAAAGATGCCCAAAAAATTTGGCTGGAAACATGAATATTTATTTATAAATTTTGCTCGTAGCTTGCCTCAGCTCGCACGGAGCTGAGGCAAGCTACGAGCAAAATTTGAAACCTGTTTGATCGAAAACAAACTTACTCGGCGGTTTTTATGTACGCATGCTTACGGTGACACACGATACGGGCGAAAAAGCTCGTCCAGCCACAAAAATAGCCGTTGATATTGGACCGTGACAATATAAAAAATTCACACAATCTTTTATCGATGTTATTGTAGAGAAATATCGCTAAGGGCTGTCCTATTGGCCGCCATTGCAAGCTCTCGGGAAAAGTGTAGGTATGCACGTTTTTTTTGTAGGTATGCCAAGTCCATTATGATTTATAAGTCAGTGAACCGGCCGCAAATAGGTATTTCAATGACGCTAGGAATGAAGGGTTGCCATAACAGTAACTGTCAAAAACACTGTTATCCTTTTTCACCTATGCAAAATTATACAAGTCAAAAAGAGATGACAGTATTTTTATTATTTCAGTGTCGATATGCCACATATTTATAAAACTATTTTTTCTGTAGTCAAACGTTTCAAGTCCGTATGATTTATTCGTCAGTGGATCATCACAATTAATGAACGCATCCTACCATGTTAGTGTCATTCTCCCGAAATGTCATACTTCTGCAGTCAGTTCTGTCACTATTAGAGATGTGTCGTCGACATATTTATTGTGATCGAAACTAGACTCCATTTCCGTTCATCGACGAGTCGATCAACTACAGGTTGGCAAAAAAGAGTAGAAAATAATAGGGGCACCACTGTGCTGTTCGTTTGGCAACCTGAATAGCGTACCAACCTAGTCTTGACACTAGCTGTATTTTTGTTAAATATATAAATGTATTATTTATTTATATCAGTAAGTTTTGTTTAATTTAGAAAATACATGTTCTCGCCATGCAACTGATTACTAAGTACCTAAATATAAATATTTAGGATGAGTTTAGTGCAATTTTTAGGAATTATAAAAAAAAAAACCTTTCTAATGCACATGCTTCAACAAATACAAACAGTATCTTGTAATCACACTGAAAGTTAATGTTTAGAATGGAATTTTCATTTACTAAAAAATCAAATCACTCAAGTATCAAAATTAATGTAGGCGCGCTATACCAGAGTAATCCTTTTTTTAATTTTTTATTTGGATATGGGCTTGCTGCGGCCAAAAGATGCCTTTCACTTTTACTTTGAAGGCAGACGGGTTACATGTGGACAGGATCACAGATGCCGTTAAAGAGTTCCACACCTTAGCTGTGTGCATAATAAATGTGGAAGAGAAACGCTGGGTACGACTAGACGGATATCGACCAAGTACGGATGGTACCCCGCAGTACATCTGGTATTCCGGTAGTAAAAAGCGATGGTGGGATCTGGTCGTGGAGGTCTTGCTCACACTCTCCAAAGTACAGTCTATACTATAGACCGACAGGTAGGCAACACTACGCTCGTCTCGTCATCTATAAGCCTTTTTGCTCTGCGTTCCACCGAGTCCAATGCAGCAAGCTGGTATTTTGCTGAGCTATCCCATAAGTGGCTGCAATACTTCATGCAGGATCGGACTTGGGCTTTGTACAGACTCAGAAGCTGTTCAGATGTGAAGTATCCAGTGGCGTAGCTAGCATGGGCGACACCCGGGTTGGATAATGTGGTGTCACCCCAAAAATGAACGAGTTACGCCTTTTGTCCTGGTGTCGGTAGTCGCAAGCCGTTTTTCGGAAGGGGGGAAGGTGTTTCATTTGCGCTGCAGGTTTTTATTTTCAGGAATTTTCTAACATCACTCATATACACAAAATCTCGAAAATGTGTGCACCTCCCCTCGGATTATTGGGGTATTTTCTTCATTATTATCTAAAGTCAACTTTGTTGACTGACGCAAGCACACTCAAGAACTAAGACAGGGCAATAAGCAAGAGCGAGCTCGAAAATTTATGTATCCCACCTCGGATAGTAACTTTATGTACGTACTTATCTTAATTAATGAGCTTTCTTGCGTCCAAGAAAGCTCATTAATTTAGAGAGGGCATAACACAAAAGCGAGCGAAGCGAGCTCGAAAATATTTTGTATCCCAACTCGGATAGGTTTTATATTCTTTATCAGTTTCGAGTCATGAGTACTCGAATGAAGAGAAATCTATTCTATTTTTTTCATTCACACTAGGAATTACTCCTGGTACACAAACAGCCAGACCCGGAACAAATATCTGTAGGCCATACAAATATTTGTTCCGTGCGGGAATCAAACCCGTTTCTATTTCAAGTAATTTGGAAGAGCAACCTTGAATATTCTGATTAAACAATTTAAAAGTGTGTTGCTCTCCCTTAGGATTTTTACCATGAAATATAGTACTACTGCCAGAAGATACCTTGTTACTATTCACATATAATAATTGGTTATTAGAAGAGGTAACTTCTGATGTCTTGCAGTTCAGTTTAAAGAATGATCCAGAGCAACCTCCACAGCTACAATTGAGGAGTCTAAGATGTGTTTATGGGTTCCATCAGGAAGAGAATACTCTAACTGATTGGTAGAGACCTCCATGAACGTTGATATTGTTATTGGGTCCTCCTTCGTACAACACAAAGAATCATAAAAATAAGTCCCTATGCTGTTAGAGCAACTAGACAACACAGGCTCGTCACTTAACCTAATATTTGTTATATTAGCTATAACCTCGTTAATATTATATGCTATCAACATAGCAAAGCTAACGAACTTATTAGTGTCAAAATACAATAATTTGTCACTATGACAACATGTCAGCAAGTAAATAGTAATATTCAGCTTTAAAATATGATTGTTTTGATCAACTGATAAACTAGCAGGATAAGGAAAAGCACATGACATCAGCTTTCCTATGTTTAACTTTAATAAGGAGTCAACAACATCCATTATGTCCTTTCTGGTAATACCAGTACTATTTCCTAATAGAAGAACCATTGATGAATAATCATCTAAATTCGTATCTATAATTATTTTAACTATTTATTATAATGTTAATATACCAACATAGTTACCATAATATAATAAGTTATATTATGGTAACTATGGTTGGTAAAACTATGGTCAAGCCATAGTTTTACCAACTATGTTATGCAAAAATAACCTAAGTGTTCGATGTTTTTGGTTCCAAACTTTAACTTATTCCGTATGCAAGTAATTCAAAACCGCTTTGGGTTCGTCAATTATCACTTTATTCAACTAAAAACTTACAATCCTGTCATATCAGCGGTTCTTTGAAAAACATTGTCGAGGTCCGAAATAATAGTTTGTGCCTCATTTTCTAGCAGACAACGTCTGTTCACCTGGAAAAGGAACAAAGTGCTACCAACCTTATGCTGGCGGAACTAGACGAAAAGTCGGAAAACCTCGAGCGCATTCTGAGGAAAACTTCAGTAGAGATTAGAGGAGTACCAAAAGTAAAGAAGGAAAATAAACAGAATATCCTTAACAGCCACCAACCTCATGAAAACCATTAGTCTTGAAACATCCTCTTCTGACGTAAGGGATGTGTATCGTCTCCCTTCTAAAGAAAGCGCTCTATCGTCGACTGTTATCGTCGAATTCTCCAATACTTTCGTAAAGGAAAGATTTCTAAAAGGCACGAAACTGTACAACTCGGAACATAAAACAGCATCGCTTAACTCTTCACATTTGGGACTGGAAGGCACAAGTCCTCTCTACTTTTCTGATCATCTTACAAATAGAACAAAACGACTTCACTTTCTTGCGCGGGATTTTGCTTCGTCTGAAAAAATATCGTTTTTGTTGGATTGGGAACGGCAGAATTTTCCTTCGTAAGGAAGAAGGAGAAAAATACATCCTCGTCAAAAATGAGAACACTCTTCTACAGCTGCGCGGAAAATAACCAACTCCTTATATTCTGTTTTTTGTTTCACTTTATTTTACTTTATTGTCTGCTTAATGAAAACTTTCTAACAGTTACATCGTTAATCAAACTCATACTCATCTACAGGCCGATCCCAGTTGTTATACACGGTACTTACACTAACACTTACATAAATCATTTTAATTCTACACAATACAAGTTCAAGCATATTACATGTTCAACAGTTCCTCCTTTACTTCTCCTAGCTACTTTGCGCCCTAAATACTTTTTAATTGAAGTCCGAAATATTAACAGAATCCTATGTCCCCCTTACAGCATAAATGGCTAATCAGATTGATCTTATCGATGAAATTGATAGCACTGAAATATTCTCTAGCATTAAGCACAGTATTCCTGAACAATGCATGATAGACCTCGGAATTGTTAAAAATCAATTTTCCATTGTACATCAAAACATTCGAAGCATTCTAAAAAACTTTGATAACTTTACGGTATTTTTAACCAGACTGAATTTCTTGCCTGATATAATAATACTTTCAGAATGCAGACTTAGTGATACTACTCCTAAAGTATATCTACAAGGCTATGTCTGTCATTACTCCTTAAACTACCTTAATCAAAACGATGGTCTTGCAATCCTCCACAAAAATGACTTAAATGTCACAATTACCGAACCACCTTTTAAAGATGCTAACTGCCTATTGATTAGTATAAACACAGAACTTACAATTTGTGCAATATATAGGTGACCTTCTATTTTGAATATTAAAAATTTTTGCGATTCTTTGGATTCTATTCTCCAAACTTGCACTACATCAACCGTTGCAATAATTGGTGACATGAATATTGATATCAAAATTGGAACGGAAGACAAACGCGCAGATGAATACCTAGCTGTCACAAGCCATCACGGCTTCTACCCGGGTCACCAATTTCCGACACGTGAACGTAATTGTCTCGATCATGCTATTTTTAAAACAAATCTTCTTCTACCTGGCGTTAATCCCGGCTATTTCCAGGGTCCGCCTTCCTACTTAGCTTCCTCCACTTTGCCCGATCTTGAACATCCTTTTCAGTTAGGCTATTGGCTCTCATGTCGGACTTAACGACGTCCAACCAGCGCTTGCGAGGGCGACCACGGGACCTAGCCCCAAGAACAGCCATATTCATGCATCCCCGACCAACGTACTCGTACATAGGGCGGCGCATGATGTGGCCATACCATCGCAGACGACACTCTTGCAGTTTTTCCCCCACGTCACGGACACCAAGACTACCTCTGATGAAAGAGTTGCGTATGCGATCGGATCGCGTTACGCCACTCATCCACCTCAGCATCTTCATCTCCGTGACGCGAAGCTCCTGGGTGTGTCTGCTTAGTGCTGGCCAACATTCACCGCCGCCGTACAGTAGGACAGGCCGTATGATGCATTTATATATCTGCCCCTTGAGCTTCGGAGGCATTTTGCGGTCGCATACAACGCCCGTTACCTCGCGCCACTTCGCCCAAGCCGCGCCTATACGTGCGTGGACATCGTCGTCCACGTTGCCAAACTCGTGCAGCACGGATCCAAGGTACCTGAACGTATCGGACTTTCTGATCAGGTCCGAATCTATTCGGATGAACCTATTTGAATCCGTGCCGCCACAGGACATGTACTCAGTCTTCGCCACATTTAGTCTCAGACCACCGTTTTCAATGGGCTTTGTTCTGATTAACGAGGGCAATGTCATCGGCATACATCATTAGCCATGGGGCTTATCTTGGATGTTTGCCGTAACTACATCGAGCACTACGTTAAACAAGAACGGGCTAAGAGCCGAGCCTTGGTGAACGCCAACAGATATTGGGAAGCCATTCGATTCGCCAACAGCGGTCTGGACAGAGGACACGGAATCGCGGTACATGTCTCTGATAATGTCAATATAGGCCTCGGGAACGCCCTTGAAGCGCAGTGCCCACCAGATGGACTGCCGAGGTATACAGTCGAAGGCCTTCTGCAGGTCTAAAAAGGCCATATGCAAAGCTCTCCTTCTCTCTCTGTAAGCCTCAGCCAGATTCCGTAAGGCGAATACTGCGTCCATGGTGCTGTTACCCGCCCGGAAGCCATATTGACACTCAGAGACAGTACACTCGCTACGGAGCCGTGTGTCAATGATGCGCTCGAAGAGCTTCATGGTGTGGCACATGATCTTGATACCGCGGTAGCTACTACAATCCTGTACGCTACCTTTGCCGATAATCAGGCTAAATCGCCACTGGTTCGGCATTTCCTTGATGGTCAGGATGCGGTTAAAAAGATCCGTCAGAAGGTCCACGCCATGTGGGCCTATCGCCTTCCACACTTCAATTGGCACATTGTCAGGCCCGACCGCTTTCCGGTTCTTCATGTGGCGAAGAGCAATGCGGGTTTCGTCGGGGGAAATAGGGGAAATAAGTCCAAGGTTAAGAGGCGGTTCGGGAGGAAGGTTATGGGGATGCTGTTTGTTAGACAGCTCCGCGAAGTATGTACACCATCTCTCCTTAACAGAGGGGGCATCGTAGAGCAGCTTACCCTGGGCGTCCCTTACACAGAGACATTTGCTAATGTCCCGTGTAGCTTTCTCCTGGGCACGCGCCAGCTTAAAAATAAGCTTTTGCCCCTCCGCAGTTTCCAGCTTGTCGTACAAGGGCGCCAGACTTTTGCTATTTTTAAAACAAATAAATTCACTAAAACCGTAATCTGCGAAACTGGTTTGACAGACCACGACACAGTCTTAGTTAGTGTATCGATGGAAACACCAAAACTACTGTCTTCTATTCGCAAAAGTAAATACAAGACTACGATCGAGTATGCTAGTGTCATATCGGATATTGAAGATGCAGACTGGAGCACAATAATGCATCATTATGATGTGAATAAGGTGACAAATGAACTTACAACAAACCTGCAGGAAATCATAACTCGACAAAAAAAAAAGGAATAGTGCGGAACTCTAAGTCGATTAGAAGGCCTTGGATGACAGCAAACCTATTGAAATGTGTAAGGAAAAGAGATGCCCTCCATAGTGAAACAAGGAAAAAAGATAATATTGACAACCACACCCTACATCAACAGTACAAAGCATACAGAAACACTTGTAACAATATTGTGCAGAACTTAAAAATCGTTCATGAAAAACATCTACTGGACCGCTCGAAAGGAAACAGCAAAAATACTTGGGTGGCGTTAAAATCTATTTGTAACCTGAACAATAAGACATTGTCTAATATGGCCCTCCTAAATGCTAATCCTGATCCAGTGGTCGCGTTGGACATGGCAAATAATTTCTTTGCTAATATAGGAGAACAATTAGCTAAAGACAATTTACTGCGTCTAAAAAAATCAGAAACAGACCTAGCTAAATTAATCAAAACAACTAGCAACACGGATGCCTCACCAATTAACTCCTTTTTCATGAACCCTACCGATGAGATGGAAGTGAAAGCAGTTCTGTCAAGCCTGAAAAATGATTCAGCTCCTGGATGGGATGGAATATCAAATCGGATCCTCAAACTTGCCCAGCACTGTCTAGCGGCTCCTATCGCGCACATTTGTAACTTAAGCATGTTTAATGGAAAAGTCCCACCCCAAATGAAGACAGCAAATGTGTGTCCGATTCATAAAGGAGAAGCAACTATAGTGTCAAACTACAGACCAATATCCCTGCACACGTCGTTGTCGAAAATACTGGAGAAACTGGTGAATAGGAGGCTGTTGACATATTTGGAAGATATGAAGTTGCTTTCCACAAACCAGTACGGCTTTCGCAAGGGCAAGTCCACGGAGGACGCTGTCACTAATTTAGTAGACTGTGTTGTTGGCCAACTAGACAAGGGTCTAAGATGTGGAGGCGTCTTCCTGGACCTTGCAAAGGCTTTTGATACTGTGTCGAAACCGATCCTTTTCCAGAAAATAGAATGCATTGGCATTAGGGGCACTGCACTGGATTGGTTTATTTCGTATCTGACATAACGCAAACAAAGGATCTGCGTAGGAGATTTTCAGAGTTCCCTCGCCAATGTTGGGTACGGAGTGCCTCAGGGCAGTGTCCTGGGCCCTACTGTGTTCCTGCTATATGTCAACGGTCTCTGCTTATTAGACCTCAACAATGCACAGATCTTTGCGTATGCCGATGATACGGCTGTCATCTTTTACGGAAAATCTTGGGAAGAAGTCAACAGAGCCGCAGAGTGTGGGATGTTGACTATCTGTAATTGGCTACAGCACAACTTGTTGACACTTAACGTTGCAAAAACAAAAATAGTTAATTTTTCAATCAATAAAAAATCATCTGCCCCTTCAGAACCTTCACTCAAGTTTCATAGCTGTGACTTCTACTCGGGATGTACCTGCAACTGTCCCACAATTGATCAGATCGATTGCATTAAGTATCTTGGTGTTTACATTGATAAACACTTGACTTGGTGTAGGCATATTACTCCCTGAAAACAAGTGTGAGAAAGCTTTTATACATATTCAGGAAACTGAGATCGATAGCAGACCACCACACTCTGAAAACAACCTACTGCGCACTGTGTCAGGCAATCCTGGGGTATTGTGTAGTGGCTTGGGGCTCTGCTGGCAAAAGCATCCTTCTTACTGCTGAACGAGCGCAAAGAGCTATCCTGAAAACATCTTTTAAAAAGCAGTTACGTTACGCTACAGATGCACTGTACCGAGAAACTGGTATGCTAACAGTTCGTCAGCTGTACATCAGGGCAGTCATCCTTAGGTTCCATTCCACAGCACCAACCACCATGGTACAAGATAAACGTTCGCGTAGACTACCAAAGTGGGAAAAAACGTTTTGTCATCGGGTGTTTGGACATAAAGCGTTCTCTTACATGGGGCCACACTTATACAGCAAAGCAAATAAACATCTGAAATTGTATTCCATGACCAAGTTCTCATGCAAAAAACTTGTAACGGAATGGCTTCAAGGTTTAAACTATAATGAAACTGAACATGTGATATCAATCTATTAGCTAACTCAATCCACTTATTAAACACATACACCCTCAGAAACTCATAACCCTTGCACACACACACACACACACACACACACACCCACAACTTCTTACTTACCTTCACCTGCACCATCTTTCATCAACTTACACTCAAACACACACGCACAAAAACATACACTCTCAGGATAAGCGCTGTCAACTGCTGTTACATTTTTATTTTATTTTTTGTTTTTATAATTTATATTTTTTCTTTTTACTTTTTTGTTTTAAAATGTTCTGTATAAAACTCAATATTGTACACTGTTTTTAGACGAAAGAGACTGAACCCCACGACACAGGGTATCCTACATAGAGGAATATAATATATCGGGTATCCTAGTGTGGGGTTCAGTGTCATGTAAATGATTGATATTTACTTTTATGAACAATAAAATTTATTATTATTATTAAATTATAAATAACTTCCCGGCCAGCACTTGGAATAGTTTTATTCATGTTTTGTCACGGTGTTTTACCTATTTTAATTACTGTTTGAATGTCGGAATTAAAATTCTAAATAGTTGTGAACTTTGTTTACTATGAAACGTCATTATTTTTGGAATGTTGCCATCGGACAAAAAATTTGTTCCGTTTCTAGACTTTTTTGCCCAGCCCTCCAGCCGTAGTTAAATTCGTCGACTTGTTCATGACGTAAACTTTGTTAACTTTGCGACGGCGCGACGCACAGTTTGCTGAAAATCGATCTTCATACACTTAGGGATCAACTTTGTAAATCTTTATTTTTTTGCCATAAATGGATTTCGGTACCGTGTACCTATAAATTTAATGCTATTTCAGTTTTTCAGTCAACGTTTTTCCTTACTTTATAGCACTTGGTTGAAAAAAATGTATGGAGAAATATGTAAAAAAGGATAAATTTCGACTCCGGGACAAGTCCCTGTTATTTCCTTTAACACGATTATAACCCTTATTTTCTGCATTTTTTGACATATCACACAATGCGCGCACTTGTTAGATTTTGGAGGAAAAAAATAAAAAATCTGTTTATAATTGACACTGTATACTTAATTAACCATTAATTAATGATATGAAACACATACAGAAAATTAATAGCTACCAGTTAAACATTACTTTTTTTTTGTAAATTAATTAATCGTTTTTGGAATTTAATAACGAGGATGAGATGATATCTTATGATCTATTGGCCATTATCTACCATAATGATATTTAAAGTCCTACTAATGAGATAATTAGATCTCATTTACTAACTACCACCTTCCTTTGAAAACATGAACGTAGTGTGGAGTCTTAGTTTAGCCGTCTACGAATTAACTAGTCCGTTGATTATCGGTGAACCGTTGAATCGTTGTACGTAGACGGACGAATTAACTTATTCGTTCATTCAACGCCCATCTCTAGTATTCACTGCTGTCAGTGTCAATCAGTCAATTGTCAATAAGCAGCGTTTCGCATCAAAGACTACAAGACTACAAGTTCACATGGGATTTGTTGTTATAGCTATTGCACTGCTGTAAAGTTATTATTGTGAGCTTTCAAGTCTTACAAAAGTAGACATTTTAGTTTCGTACACGAACAAAGAGCTACAATTAAAGACATCATTTAATAGTGACTTTAAAAATGTCGTTGGAGACCGTACCAAAAGAGCTCCGAGGACTGCGAGCTTGTTTGGTGTGCTCTTTGATAAAGGTATTTGGTTGTTTATTCGTAATTCTGCCCGTGAGACAACTCTCTGATCTTAGATTTCCATAGTCTACTTATTTTCCTAGTCACTTACGATTGCACTGACAATAAAATTGAAGCTCCTATTAATATTGTCAAATCATCTTCCAGACATTCGAACAGTTTGAGTACGATGGCTGCGACAACTGCGATGAATTCCTCCGCATGAAGAACAATAAAGACAATGTTTATGATTGCACAAGTAATAACTTTGATGGGTAAGTTCATTTGCCTGTAGAAACAGTTTAATTTACACAAAGTCAACAAACAGAATACCTACTTGCAGTTTTTTCGTTTCTATGCTAGTCATCATAGTTTATGGTTAGGTTTGGCCATACTCATGTAAAAAAAGCTGGAATGTAAATTTAGACCAAAATTCTTATTTTTGCAGAATGATTGCCGTTATGAGCCCCGAAGATAGTTGGGTGTGCAAGTGGCAACGCATAAGTAAGTCTTGGGTTGGGTCAGAACTTCTGAATACTGAATATAAGGCTAGTGGCGGACTTTATTTAGTCTCAAAACATTCAAGATGCAAAACATTAAAATCTCATAAGATGCAAATCTTGAAACCTCCAAGTTGCAAAATATCTACAGCTCAAAACATTCAAGTTGCAAAATAGTCAAGTCTCAAAACATCCAAGTCTCATAATATTAAATTTTTTGTGTGAGTGGATGTGTAATATTTTATTAAAAAAGCAAAAAAAAATTTTTTTTTGAGTACCTAAGTAAATGTATTTTATTCCTTATTTTCTTCAGCATATGAAAAACTAGTTGACCCGCGCAACATGTCTGCTTCACAATTTTCGTTACTGCTCTGCTCCTATTAGTCTTAGTGTGATTATAGATAGCACATAGACTTCCTCAATAAATGGACTATCTAACACTGAAAGAATTTTTCAAATCGGACCAATTCCTGAGATTAGCACGTTCAAGCAAACAAAGAAACTCTTCAGCTTTATATATTAGTATATAGATTAGAAATGCTAAATTGCTATTTATAAACAATTAGCTACTGCCCGTAACTTCATCTTTATATACTTTACGCTGACTTCTTTGTCTCATATTTTCAACCTCAGAAATACATCTTCATGATTCTGGTATCCTGATAGTTTGTGAATCTTTGCTGTTCCGACTTTCAGCTTCGGAATTACTTCAACATATTTTCTAGTCTCCTGGTACTTGTGACTCTTTAGCGTTCACAATCCTAGCTCAAAAAATACTTTGACATGTTTCTGGTCACATGGTAATTCCATACTTTGACATGTTTCTGGTCACATGGTAATTCCATACTTTGACATGTTTCTGGTCACCTGGTAATTCCATCATATTTCTGGTCCCTTGGTACCTTTGAATCCTCACCACCTACAATTAAGGCCCCGAAATACTTCAACATGTTTCTGGAACCTTGGTACTTTGTGAATTTGAAGCAGCGGCTCTGGATTAAATGTAGGATTTAAAATTTGTGACTTTTAAATCATTACACTGACACATCCACACATACAAAAATTGCATATATATATATGAGACATGGATATTTTGAGACTATTATTTGGCAACTTGAATGATTGAGATGTAGATATTTTGCAACTTGGAGGTTTTGGGACTAAACCTCTGGCTTGAAAGATATATGACAAGTGGCATACTTGTTTAGTGATAGCAATGCTTTTTTTAGCCAGCAAGAATATTATACAGACCTTTATTGTATAATCACAAAAGACTAGTCAAAAGAACTGCCTTGCCTAGGTCATAGTGTACATTGTTCAGCTGTTTTACCAAAACTAATATAACTAATCAACATAATATTCTTGCTTTCAGATAGATTTACTAAAGGAGTGTATGCAATATCAGTGTCTGGCAGATTACCAGCTGGTGTTATAAGAGAAATGAAGAGCAGAGGCTATGTGTATAGACCCAGAGACACAAGCCAGAGATAATATCAAAACAGCATCTAATTTCAGTTTAGTCTCATAACATTCAAGTTGCAAAATAACTTATGGTTGCAAAACATCCAAATCTCATAAGATCCAAGATGCAATTTTTTGTATGATTGGATGTCTAAGTGTAATATTATATTATTAATAGTCACAAATTTCAATTTTTTAAGTAAATGTATTTTCTCTTTACTAGCTTTTGCCTGCGACTTCATCTGCATAGACTTTAGACAGCTTCATTGTCTTATTTCATATTCAAATCCTCGGAAATATATCTTCATGGTTCTGGTATCCTGATAGTTTGTGAGACTGCTGTTCGTACTTTCAACTTTAGAATTACTTCCACATATTTTCTACTCTCCTGTTACTTGAGTCTTAGCCGTTCATAATTTCAGCCCAGGAAATACTTCAACATGTTAATGGTCTCCTGGTACTTGTAAATCTTTGTGGTGATTTTGCAGCTTGAATGTTTTGAGACTACACCCTATTTTCATTTAATTAAAAATAAATATTAAATTATGAATATTAAATAATTCTTGTTCTTAAATCTGTCTAAAACTGTTGATAGTTTAGTAAGATTTAAGTGCTACTTACCCACATAAAGTATTCTTCTGATTACTTTTGCAAATATAAATTTAAACCAAGTTAACATAAGAAACTGTATAGAGGATATTCCCAAAGCACTATTAACACAGGTAAGGGATCTAAATGAAAAGATTTCAATTTTAGAACTATTAATTGGTATCCCTAAATAACTAGACAACATAATAATTATAATAAACCAACAATAAAAACATCTACATTTGAACTAATGAAATGCATGGCAAAGAGATGCCTTCTTATTCTTACACAAATACTTTCGAGCTCTTAAGTAACAACATTTAGATTATTTCATGAAGTATGCACAACAATAAGACTACATAACAGTACCCAGGCCTAAATATGGCAAGACAAGTTGTTCTACAGTGCCAAATTTATAATCAGGTATAGCTATGTACCAAGTACTTTACATCGCATTGACAACATTATGCTTATCAATATTAGATTTATCTTTGTATTCAACTGGTTTGTGTTGTTTCTTCCAAGAGTGCATCTTGTGGCATTTAGCAAGTTGCAATGCACACATAAAGAAGTTCTGTCAACTACTGCCTGATGGAGGGGCTTTATGCTCACCATCTGTACCCAGTACATCTTTATCGATTTCTTTGAAATCTATGTTCTGCTGTTTCATAGCATTCTGAAAATAAAAAACCAGTAGACACAATTTTATTTTTTTTAACTCAAAGCAACATCTGAAGTTATAGCTTTGCTTTTTCTGCCTATGACATAAAACTGCACAACAAAAGGTTTCATCAAGTTATTGAAATCTTGTACATAAAAATAAATTGGGTTCAATTGCATTATATTGCATCACATAATAATTATCTACACTTTACATTATGTTATACATTATGCCATAGCATAACATATCTAATTAAATCTCACAAGATTTAACTAGATAGAAAAAATAGAAATGTCAACAAGCTATTAAGTACAAGCTGACCCATGCCCAATTCAAAGGGTGGTATTTTTTTGGTTATTTTTCAAAATTGGTTCAGTAGATCCCGAATTTAGCTTATTTACTTTTTTTTATTTTACATTATTATAGATGAATTGCTTAAAAAAAAACTCAGGTAATTATATATTTTATCGAACTGAACTTTTCTTATCAAACTGATAACAACCCTATATTGTAACATGTAGAAAATTGGATTTATTGCAATGTTGTAAAGTGGAAACTGTAACTAATATTAAAAGCCGGTGAAACAATACACAACATACAATCTAACCTTTACGCATTCCTGATAAACTTTGAAGATTCCGGCACAGACAGAATCATCGTGGTCGCCTTTTAAAAATCTTTCAGAAAACCAACTATTGAAGCAATCGTCATATTTCTTCTTTAGCTCAGTACATTCTTCCCCAATACTATTCATGGTGTTGATTTAAATCTAGAGCGAATGGCTTCTAATTCAATTAATTTGATAAAATTATTGAATAATTTCTGGACAATCCCAATTTCCAGACTCCGCTCAGGACAGTCAGGACTGACACTGACAGTGACAGATTTGTAGATTTACATAGTCTGTGTTTATCGTTCAAAATCATCATAGAGATAGAAAAAATATGGAGGCTCCGCTATATTCTTTACCTACATATTTGCATACAAATGGCTGAAATACGAAACAGAATGTAAAATATCATAGATATAGAATCCCCTAGATAGACTGACTTGCGAAACTTGCGAGCACGTTGCGGCTCCTTTTCTCAAAAGCAAAGTGTCATGTGCCTGAAAGAGAAAAGTATAGTGTCAATGTCAATCATAGTCAATAGTGCGTCGAAAACTATAGAATGTCGCCAGTTTGACTATACAATTCTACTTATTGATATATCAATGCATAGTGATGTGTATTTTCAGTCGACTATCGAAAATAGGCCAGTCGCCACATTAAACACCAAAAAATGGTATTTCATTTTTAAATAATACTGTAATTCCATTTTAATAATGATTATCAAAATTTCTTGAAAGATATTATTTGTCTCCATTTGTTTTTACAGTATTTATATCTTTGTTGGCTTGTAAAATCTCTTGTGTTTGTGTTATTAACTAAAAATATTAAATTGTAGGCAGTTGGTTATTTATTTCTTTATAAAAGCGTTCCTCTCTCTGGAAACCCTGACCGCCTAGCGTAGCTTGGACGCTGTTCCCGATACCGGTGGGCTACTATTTTTATATTTTAACAGAATCTAACTTTGTTTAGTGTTTAAAATAATGTTTTTTTTTTTTAAAGAATCTTTGTTGCGTAAGTGAATTCAGCAAGGCAGAGTATGAACAATCGACCAATCTCATGCGAGATGAAAGACGCGATTTGGATTTCCGAATATGTGATTGTTCGATTGTTCATACTTTTTGCATTTTACCTTTCCTAATTCACCTGTCGAAAAGTGGCCGATCGTAATGTGGGGCTCGTATACATGTATGGCGGACTTAGACGTAGTAAAGACACAAAGTACTATAGAATTAGTATTTAATCAGATTAGATAGTATAAAACACAAAATTACGGTTATATTAAGGTGAATGCTCCAGGGTAGCCCGCGAAATTCAAATATTTTTATGTTTTTTGCAATTTGCCGGTCAGTGTGAAGCTGTATGTGGACCAAATGCGATCTGCGACCGTAACGCGTATTTATCTAAAGAATTATAACCATTTTAATCGTCTATATTGCCCTCTTTATTCATGTAGTTCGAAAGAATGAATATTTCAGAAATAAATTGCAAAAAACATAAAAATATTTGAATTTCGCGGGCTACCCTGAAGCATCCACCTTAAACAATACAAACACATACACGCTCGTTATATAGTATGATTTGCCATAAATGAGTTCTTAGGGTGTAAATGAATTTTACTTTTGACAAATAAAAAGGTTTTCACTTTGCAAACAGCGCACTATATGATTCAGTTTTATGAATAATGATGAAATAACAAATCCACCAAGTCATTCAGAGAAGTTGTAGACCAATACTATTGTAGTCTTTGTTGTGGACTGATATAAAAATGGCGAGTTGGCAACCAGTCTACAAAAGGGGAGATGAAAAATCTAATTAGTTCGACAAATGGATTTTCAAAAAATATTGCACACGTATTTTTTACAGAAATAAGAAGGTACAATGCATTGAAAACTCGTGTGACGTCAAAAGCCCTCACTTGATTTTTGATGCGTTTTATCTTCGTCAATTTTTATTGAGGTAGATAATAAGTGATCTTTTCGATAATCAAATAGAATCATGTTTATTTTACGCAGGAATCATCCCTACTGATCTCCAAGCTAAGCTACTGATCCGTTTTCGTGTGATAGGAACATAATATGACTGTTTTGCATTAAGACAAAACAGGTATTATATGTTGAAGAAAACACAGCAATGATATGAAGAAGCAGTCCTATGATTCTGTAGAAAATCGAGAATACCATCCTTATTTTGTAACCATACCTAGAATATCTTCCTTTTTTCTTTCACCAGAGGGCGGTTTATACTTTACCGCCGTAGACAGAGAATAGATATAGACATGCTCTTAGAATAATAATAATTGTTAAAGTAAGACGACGCATATGCAAAATGTCTATGTGTGAGCAAGACGCAGCATAGTTTTTCTATCTCTATTTGCGTATCGGTTTTTGTTGTCTGCCATCAGTAGTCATTGGTGGCAAACAAATTGTGGTGTCAGCGTATTTTCGTTGATAGAAGCTTATTTTGTGTGATTTACTGCTTTAGTGATATTCCAGAAGGTATTATTAAGTGTGTAGTGATGGTGAATTGCAGTATTTACGGCTGTAACAGCCGTAGTGAACGAAATCAACCAAACATAACCTTTCATCGGTAAGTAGCATTTTTTATCTATTACAGCAAGTAAATCAAAGATTATTGTACTCAAGACTATTTTCTGTCAATAACAAGCAAAGTTTATTGATAATTAACGTCTAAAAAGACGATAAATCCTAACTTGTTTTTCATATTATCCGGCCAAAGTGTGAGGCAATTTATGTTAGGTTGTTATCTATGTCACTTCATGTCATTTGTAAATTGTCGGATAATAACTTGACGGGGATACCAGCACTTGATTATTTTTACCCCGAAACGTATTTTTTATTTTTAGGTTTCCGAATGATCCATTTTTTTAAAATAAATGGATTGACTGTACGGGCCGAGTTAACTGGCATCCAAGTCGTCACTCCCGTATTTGCTCACGACATTTCGAAGACAGTTGCTTTCGACAGAACTTAAATCGTACCTACTTAAATCCACGTGCGATACCCACACTTTTCATCCAGGTAAAGTAAATATATTACTTAATTTGTTATTAAGTAACTAAACATCAAAAAATTTAAATATACTAACTCATCTTCTTGATTACATTAGCAGTTAAGGCATTCAGTTCGCGCGCGAACACAATCAAATAGTAATAAATACATACGTTACCCCTTAAAAAGTTAAAAAAAAAACGTGTTATTAATTGATATGAACATTACTCGTAGTAGACGTACAACCAAAATAATAAGAACGAGATTACCCACACAATGGGGGTAAAAGTCTAAGTATGGCAATATTAAATGCACGAAGGTGTAATGATGTACTTATGTCGAACTATCGCTATCCCTTACCGTTATACGCTGAGGACTTGTCTATATCTATTCTCTGTCTACGTTTACCGCCAATTTAGCCTGTAGGCGCCATTGCAGTCTTCATCATCAGCAAGCTCCTTGTTTCATGGCTGTGTTTTCTTCAACATATAATACCTGTTTTGTCTTAATGCAAAACAGTCATATTATAGGTATGTCTTCGAAAACACAGCAATGATATGAAGACCTGTTTGATATCTGCTGGTGCTTAGAAATAATAAAACATAAGAATAATAATAATAATTTATTATTATTTATTTTTTATTAAAATAATAATTTTAATAAATACCAAGCTCCAAAATGATCAAAATCCAGGACACATCCAGGAAAAAATAAACAAAAACAATATACCAGTTGAATTGCAATGTCAATACTTACACCTACTTATAAGAAAATGCTGACAAGACGCCGGGCACAATTACTAGCCGCACAAGAAACATCTTCGGGTTCGTCGCTCAGTTCCGCCTCGCAGCCACCGGGACCTGCTCCAGCCGTAAATCCTGATGTTCCGGTAGCTGCAGTTGCGTCGAGCTCGAGCGACGAATACTTCTCGCCGCCGACGACACCACCACCAGCGCGTCGGCGCGGACGAGGCTGACCTCCGACCAGCTTGGGATCTCGAGGCCCACCGGCCTCTGACAGGGTCCCCGCTATCGGTGGAAGTGTGCAGCGTATAAAATGGACGCAATCCATAAACGAAAATGTTATGCGCTCATACTTTGGGGCTACAGAGGGGGGAACTAACCTGACTGCGTACCGTGGTCGGATGCTCTCTCTGTTTCAGGTACTTGAGCCAACTGTCAACGTTTCAGCCCAACGACTGTCGGATCAGGTGCGGGTCATCCAGCGTAACCGTATGTTGGCTGACGCCGTACTTGATAGACTGCGTCTGGAATCACGGAGCGGCCGCGTCTCACCTGCGTCGCCACCGGCCGCGGTGCAAATACAACTCAGTATTTCACCGCGACCCGACATTGTTGGTGAGGATGATGACGACGGGGCTATATCCGTGAGTACCCAATGCAATGAGCGATTGAGGAGCGCTTTGGAGGATGCTTTCCGAGAGTATTGCTCCACACCGCCAGAGCTTAGGCCTCGGCTACCTCGTTTGCCCATGCATAATAAAAATAGGGCGCTGGTGTGTGCTCTAGATTCGCAACTAGCAAGTTATTTTGATAGCAGCGAAGACCTTGCCGATACCCACTCGATCTTGTACTGTGCGGCTGCAGCGGCATGTCGTGTAGCTCATGTCAAATTTCCTAGCAGTGACAGAGTTACACGACCAACTGAGCTGGCAGAGCAGGATCGAGCGTCGTATCGGTGAGGCTAGAGCACTCATCGGCAAACTTATCTGCTTCAGGGAGGGCAACACTCGCCGCAGAGTGATGCGCTTTGTGAGGCGGGCGTTCTCGGGGACTAACATCCATCCTCGGGATTATCTCGCCCGCGTCACAGAGCGTATTGACTTCCTGAAGCAGAAAATCTATGCATGGGCAAACCGTATACGTCGGTACAAGCGGCGAGTGGAGCGATATACTCAGAATCGCACATTACAAAGGAACGAAAGGTGGGTTTATAGGGCTTGGGAGCGACCGGACCAAGGCGTGACAGATACGTGCCGACCGGATGATGAAGCCATGAGTTCATTCTGGCGCAGCATCTGGTCGGTGCCTGTCAGTCACACTGAGGGTGATTGGACTCGGGAGGTCGAACGTGCATGCGATCCGATACCAGAAATGGGGGCAATTACCATCAGCCCCCAAGATGTAGCTCGTGCAGTTCGCCCGTTGCCTAATTGGAAATCTCCAGGACCGGACGGGCTGCACAACTTTTGGATTAAATGGTTTCAAAGATCGCATGCTCGCTTGGCATCTCAATTCCAGTCTGCCTTAGAGTCGGGATCGCTGCCCCAGTTCCTAACTACTGGATTAACCCACCTGCTCCATAAATCAGGAAGTACTGCGGAACCTAAAAATTATAGGCCGATCACGTGTTTACCGACGGTCTATAAAGTTTTTACATCCATTTTGAGAGGAAAGATTAACCATCATGTTGATAGTAATTCAATTATGTCTGCCTCTCAGAATGGATGTAGGAACGGGTCCCGCGGTACTAAGGAGCTGCTCCTCATCGACATTGCCATTAGCCAACAGGTTCGTCGTTCCCGAAGGGATCTGTCGACATGCTGGATAGATTATAAGAAGGCCTATGACTCAGTGCCACATACATGGCTCATGAGGGTGCTGGAGCTGTACAAAGTTGATGCAGTCCTACGCACCTTCCTGAAGTCGTGTATGGGGCAGTGTAGGACGATTCTTCACTATCCAGGATGTCGACAGATTCAGGCGTACAGCGAACTGATAAGGATCGAGCGTGGCATATTTCAGGGTGACAGTCTGAGTCCACTGTGGTTTTGTCTGGCTCTCAACCCTCTCAGTACATTGCTGGAGGGTTCGGGCCAAGGCTACCGGTTGAGAAGAGGTGGTCAGGTCATATCGCACCTCCTTTACATGGATGACTTGAAACTCTTTGCTCCTAATAACTTGCAACTGATGAAGCTACTAAAGGTAACAGAAACCTTCAGTAGCGCCATCAGGATGGAATTTGGTTTGGACAAATGTGCGGTCATGCATGTAAAGCGAGGGGAGATTATGGAATCCAACTCTCGGATTCCATACACCTTAGGTCCCTCTCCTCAACCGAAACTTACAAGTATTTGGGTATGTCGGAAGCGTTAGGCATCAGTGCTACTGACATGAAACAATCGTTGAAGGAGCGCTTCTTTGGCCGCCTGAACAAAGTACTTAACAGTCTTTTATCAGGCGGAAACAAGGTGCGCGCCTTCAACGGTTGGGTCATGCCGGTTTTGATGTATTCTTTCGGCATACTCAAATGGACTCAGACGGAACTTGACGCCCTGGATAGGAGGGTACGTTCACTGCTTACCGCAAATCGGATGCATCACCCACGGTCATCGGTGATGAGGCTGTACATCCCGCGGAAGTGCGGGGGTCGTGGCTTCTTAAATGCTAAGACCCTACACAACCGCGAGGTATGCAGCCTTAGGGAATGCTTCTTAGAGGCCGACGTGGGTATGCATCGAGATGTGGTAGCGGTGGACAAAGGCCTTACCGCGCTCTCCTTGGCTAACGAGAATTGGCGCAAACCTGTGGTATTAGATACTAACGACCGCAGGGAGGTATGGCAGAGCAAGGAGCTTCACGGACGCTTTTATCGGGTCCTACATGGGCCCGATGTAGACTTCTTAGCGTCCGTAGCCTGGCTTCGTTTTGGTGACCTCTTCGGGGAAACCGAAGGTTTTGTTTGTGCAATTATGGACGAAGTTATGATGACTAATAACTACCGGAAATACATTGTGAAGGACGGTACGGTTGACATATGTCGGGCATGTCACCGGCCCGGGGAATCCATCCGCCACATTATTTCCGGTTGTTCTAGTCTGGCTAACGGAGACTATTTGCACAGGCACAACCTTGTAGCCAGGATTATCCACCAGCAACTTGCTCTTAAATACAATCTTGTGGAATCGGAAGTACCGTACTATAGGTATGTGCCCGACCCAGTTCTCGAAAATGGTAGTTGCACATTGTATTGGGATCGGTCTATCATCACTGACAGGACTATTGTTGCCAATAAGCCTGATATAGTGGTGATAGACCGACTAGAGCGTCGCGCAATGATTGTTGATATAGCAGTCCCTCATGACGAGAACCTCGTGAAGTCAGAGAAAGATAAACAAACGAAGTATCTTGACTTGGCTCGCGAGGTTGTCGACATGTGGGATGTGAACACAGCAGTTATTGTGCCGATAATCGTGACGGCCAATGGCATTATTGCCAAGAGCCTCGACCAACATCTCAAGAGGCTCTCGTTGGGCAGCTGGATCAAGGGCTTGATCCAGAAAGCAGTACTCCTGGACACGGCGCGCATCGTTAGGAGGTTCCTCTCTCAGAAGCCCTGACCACCGGTAGCTTGGACCCTGTTCCCGATACCGGTGGGCTACTATTTTTGTTTTTTTTTGTATTTTTATAGAAATATTTTAAAATGTAATTAGTATGTATATATAAATAAATAAATGGAATAATAATAATAACGTTTATTTGCAAAATCAGAACTTAACCTACTACAGTTCAATACTAAAATCATAACTGTTGGCGCCACTACTTCCGGCGACCAAACATAGCGCCAGTAGCACGAGTCAAGCGACGCACCGTGGGCTCAGTGCTGCCACCTACACCGAACCGGACGTTGGAACGTTGCTGTCGAGTCACTCGCTAGTCGCTACCCGTTTCAGACGTCACTTCGGTGGGGGAAGGCAGTATTTAAAAACCCCGAGCTCAGTGGGCGGAGCTCACTTGTCACTCGCGCTTCGTCGTAACAACAACATTTATACTGTTTGAATTATTGTTAAATACTTATTGTAATTAATTAGTGGTAAATTAAAAGTGATTAAGTATATAATTTTATCTATTTATTTGTGCTTAAAGTAGACTCAACTTACATCAGAAGTGCTTCGAATTCAAGCCTACAAATGGGCCGAAAGTCACGTGCCCGTCAACGGAAACAGAAAAGGAGGAAACGTACAAGGTCATCATCATCATCGTCAAGCAGTAAGTCCAGTAAAAGCTATACACCTTCACCCATTCGTAAAAAGGCCAAAAAATCAGTTGATAGTCAAGTAGCGGGTTGCAGTATGATGTTGAACTCAATGATACCAGACTTTGATCCCCTTACAGATACAGTAGACAATTGGCTCAATATTGTTGATTTGCATGCTCAAACATTTAATTGGAAAGATCAGGTGATAATTTACCAGGCTGTCAATAAATTCAAAGGAACGGCAAAAACTTGGTATGACTCATTTTTAAAAAATGAGAGTAGTTGGGCTAGTTGGAAATGGAAACAATGGCGAGATAAAATATCGTTCACATTTCAAACAAAACGAAACATGTTCGCGTTACTTAAAGAAATCATTGATAGTAAACCTACAGCACAGCAACATTTGTATGAGTTTTACTTTCAACAAAAATGTAAAATTGACAAGTTAAGTGTAAATTTTTCTGAACGGGATATCATTTCTATTATTACGGGAAACATCGACGATCCTAACATAAGTGCGTCGGTAGATGCCGGAAGTATAAATACATGCGACAAACTTGCATCTTTTCTCCACGGTCGGTTAAGTAGTTCTCATAATACGAGTCACGGTACTGTCAGTGAACATAAGGTGCCTCAATCCTCATTTAAACGAACCGATCGCGATCTAGGAAATTCAATCAAATCGGAACAGTCCAGTCGTGTTGTTGTGTCAAATCAAGGTTCGACGGCTGCCAGAACCACAAAGCAGATAACTTGTTTCGGATGTGGCGGTAATCACAAACGAAATGAGTGTACAGAAATTTGTAAATATTGTAGTAAGAAGGGACATTCAGAAACCTATTGTCGAAACAAAAAATCTGACGAAGTAAAAAAAGAAGTGAAATTGGTCAAGTCTTGTGAAAATAAACATAAATTTAATAAAGTTGCCTGTATAGGGGGCATTTCTCAAAAAGTTTTTATTGATATGGGCAGTGATTGCTCCTTAATCACGTCCGATTTAGTAAAACAATTAAATTTAACGAAACTTAAGTTGGCAAAACCGATTCATTTGCAGGGTTTTTCGAATTGTTCTGTGGTTTTGGTAGAAGATTACGTAACGACTTCTCTGATTTTAGACGGTATAGAATTCGAAAGTGTTGATTTCTATATTATTGACGTATTATCGGGTTGTGATGTCCTTATAGGCCGGAATGTGACCGAAGACACGTCAGTTACGTATATGAGAATAGGAAATCAACTGACTTTTCAGAATATCATGAATGTGGCTGCAGTTTTTTCTAATGAAGTAGAATTTAAAGTACCAGATAAATATCTTAATGCTTTAAAGGGGTTGTTTGAAAAATATCCCGAAACAATCGCGGCTGATTTAAGTTCGTTAGGTAAAGTTAAAGATTTTGTAATTGAGATCGAACTTGAATCGAACAAGCCTATTTACACCAGGCCATACAGGTTATCAGAGCCTGATAGGGCATCGTTACGTAAAATAATTGACGAGCTCCTTAAAAATAACATAATTCGCGAAAGCAAGTCTCCATTCGCTAGTCCTGTACTATTAGTAGAAAAAAAAGGGGGTGAAAAGCGATTATGCGTGGATTACAGGTCATTAAATAAAGTAACCACTAAAGAGAAGTACCCTATGCCACGCATAGAGGACTTGTTAGATAGATTAAAAGGGTGCAAGTATTTTACTAGCTTAGATATGAAGAGTGGTTATTACCAGTTACGTGTAAATGAGGGTTCAATAGACAAAACTGCATTCATTACGGAAGATGGACATTATGAGTTTTTGCGCATGCCATTTGGGCTGTCGAATGGACCATCGGTTTTTCAACGCATGATGAACCAGATTTTGGGTAATTTACGCTTCAAAAATGTCATTGTATATTTAGATGACGTGTTAATTGTATCAGAAACCGTTGAAGAAAACGTGATCATCCTGGAATCGGTACTAAAAATATTTAAAGAACACGGTTTGACTCTTAACCTAAAAAAGTGTTACTTCTTTTTAACTGACATCACATTTCTCGGATATGAAGTAAATGGTAATGGTATTAGACCCACACCAAAGAAAATTGATGCTATAAAGCAATTCCCAGTACCCAAAACGGTTCATCAGCTGCGTCAATTCTTAGGGCTAGTTAACTATTTCCGTAAATGTATTAAGGATTGTGCAATACTAAGTAGCCCAGTAACCAAATTATTAAAAAAAGGACAAAGGTGGCAATGGACAGACGAACAAGATCGGACGGTAAATCTATTAAAAGAAGCCATAACTTGCGATTCTACCTTAGCTATCTTTGATCCTCAAAAAGAAACCATACTTTATACAGATGCAAGTAGGGAGGGGGTAGCTGGAATTTTGGTACAAGTGCATGAACATGGTGAGCGACCGATATATTACTATAGCAGGCAAACGACTAACGAGGAAAAAAAAGCGTTATCACTCGTTTGAGCTCGAGCTCCTTGCTATTGTGGCATCATTTCAAAAATTTCGTTTATATTTGTTGGGCCGTAAGTTTAAAGTAATCACGGACTGTAATGCCGTCAGATATTCGCTTACAAAAAAAAGAAGTGTTGCCACGAATAGCCAGGTGGGTGCTCATGACTCAAGAATTTGACTATGAGATTTGTCATAGACCCGGCGTTAAAATGCAACATGTTGATGCACTTAGCCGAAACCCCTCCTATAGTGGTGAAGTTTGTGAAAAACAAATAGTAATGTCCATCACCGAAGCTGATTGGCTTTTGAGTGTTCAGGAACAAGACCCAAATCTATGTAAAATCAGAGATATTTTACTATCAGGAGAGGCCGATGCGAATCGGAATGTTTTTAACGAGTACGAATTGCTTGGAAACAAAATCTACCGTCGAACTGAAATAGGTCGTAGATGGGTTGTACCAAAAAATTGTATCTGGAAAGTAATTATGTATAATCATGACAAGATAGGTCACTTCGCTGTAGACAAAACGTTAGAAAGAATTAAACATAAATATTGGTTTCCTAAAATAAAAAAAACAGTAACTAAATACATTAAAAATTGTTTACACTGCCTATACAATAAAAATAAAAGTGGTAAAAAGGAAGGTCAGATGTTTCCAATTCCAAAATATGCTCGCCCCTTTCATACTCTCCATATGGACCATGTGGGCCCATTTGTGAAATCATCAAAGGGCAATTGTCATATTCTGGTACTTGTTGATGCGTTTACAAAGTTCGTCTTTGTATTTCCAGTGCGTGATACAAGCACTACTTATGTCAGAAAAGAATTAGACCACTTGTTTAAGATTTTTGGCAATCCGCGAAGACTCATTACTGACGCTGGTCCTGCTTTTACGGCAAAGGCATTTCACACATATTGTGACAGCAAAAACATCCGTGCACACATAATAGCAACTGGCATGCCGAGGTCGAACGGACAAGTCGAACGCTATAATAAAACAATAGTAGAGGCACTGCGTTCATTGGGTGCAGATAACGACTACACACACTGGGATGATGTTTTAACGTGTTTACAACAAGGTATGAATAGCACATTGCAGAAAACCATCAACGCAGTCCCCAGTGAAGCATTTTTTGGGTACCGCCTTAGAACAGAGAGCGACATATTTTTACCTGAGCAAGAAGAAATAATAGATGTCACACAGTTGCGACGAGATATCGACACACGAATACTACAAGATGATAGACATCAAAAAGAACGGTTTGATACAAAACGTTGTGTGGCTAAACAATATGAGATTGGTGATTTGGTTCTCGTAAAAGTGTCTAGCCAGGCTGGTAATGGCAGCAGTACTAAACTTCTACCAGTGTTCAAGGGCCCTTTCAAAGTTACAAAAATACTCGGGAAAGACAGATACCAGATAGTTGACATAATAGGCAGCGAGCGATCACACAAAAAGTATTCTGGTACTACCTGTGTAGAAAACATGAAACCGTGGATTTAAGATAACCGATTGGGATGAGGATGTTGGCGTGGTTGGTATGTATAAAACTCTTATTTAATAAAACATCAATAGGTAAAAAATTTATTTAGTAATACAGCTTTACATTATTGTTTTAAACGATTACTAACATGAGAATGAAACTTGTACAATATTTTGTTCTAATCACTTTATCAAAATAACACTTAATGGAATGGAAATGTTGCAGTTGTAATGGCGTTTCCACTACAAAACAAGTGAGGTTCGACCTTGATCTTGTTGTGGGCGAAAATGTGGTTCATGCAGATAAAAGTGGATGAACTGGAAAGCTTCGGCTATCATGTGGACTGCGAGTCTGAGCATGGTGGTGCGAAGTCAGGGATCACACTTTTGCATGTGCAATTCATTGGCTCAGTAGTGGGAACTCATTCAACATAACGTAACATTGTACTAGTTATCGTCATCAAAGTTAACATGTTTATTCTCAAATTACAGATGACGGTGTGTCTAGGGACAGACACAGTTCAGGAGGGCCGGATGTTGGCGCCACTACTTCCGGCGACCAAACATAGCGCCAGTAGCACGAGTCAAGCGACGCACCGTGGGCTCAGTGCTGCCACCTACACCGAACCGGACGTTGGAACGTTGCTGTCGAGTCACTCGCTAGTCGCTACCCGTTTCAGACGGCACTTCGGTTGGGGGAAGGCAGTCTTTAAAAACCCCGAGCTCAGTGGGCGGAGCTCACTTGTCACTCGCGCTTCGTCGTAACAACAACATTTATACTGTTTGAATTATTGTTAAATACTTATTGTAATTAATTAGTGGTAAATTAAAAGTGATTAAGTATATAATTTTATCTATTTATTTGTGCTTAAAGTAGACTCAACTTACATAACATATAAGAGGTTTTGGTAATCGAAATGAACTCCTGATTTCCAAACTAGATAAAACCTGTATCTCGGAAATCAGTGCTCTTCCAATGAACGTAATATAACAAGGACTCTTACATAAGGAGTAACTAAGATGCATTAGTACTGAAAAGTTCGACCACAATTTTAAGTAATATGAGAAAAAAAAAGAGGAACACAAACATATAAATACAATAACAAAAAAAAATTTACAAATTATTGCGTTAGGTTTATTTTACAGCTTGACGACTTAAGGTATTATAAGTGTTGTGTTGTGTAAGAAGTAAGAGTGTTGTGATGTGTAGTGTAGTGTGGAGTATAGTGTAGTGTATATTGGGTAACGTAACGATTAAACTATTTCTGGACAAGTAGTAACTTTTCGGTATTAGCGTAGTCTAGGTCAATGAGCCAGGTTATTACGGTTGTTTTACATTTGTGTTTGGTAAGGGGATACATGTTGAGGATTTGATTAATTTTATTGTAAAGATGGGCACCAAGAAAAGGGAAGAATTTCTGAGCAAATTTAGTGCGGCACGCTGTAGACACACCGACTGTATATTTTCTGCGCTTCTGTAGAAATGCTAAGGGATTATACTTTAAAGAACCATGCATTCTGAGGACTGTTTGTAGTATAAAAAGCTGCCTCACCGTCAATACTTCACAGGTTTGATAAAGTCTGGTTGTGGGATAGAAGAATGGTAAAAACAGACTTACTTTAAGGAGTGCTCTTTGAGCACGCTCTAGTTTGATTAAGACTGTCTTACACGCACCTCCCCAGCTAGTTATACAATACACCAACAGTGACTGACATAGAGCAGAATAAATAATCTTTAAGACCTTCGGGCTGGCAGTGTGTCTGAGATTTTTAAATATATATATTAATTTACGAACCCTAGAAGCAACAAGGTCTACGTGAGAAGCAAAACTAAGGCTCTCGTCGATCACTATTCCAAGGTACTTTATTGATTTAGATTGTTCAAGCAAAGGACACTTGCAACTTAAAATTTTATGACATATCCGAGAATGTGCTATTATTTTATGCGAATTTTGAGAGAGATGGGATTCATTACGGAGCGAGACTTTTACAAACTTGTTTTTTTCGACATTTAACGTTAAAAGATTACATCTAAGCCAGTCATTAATAACATCAAAACCGCATTGAGCATGTTGGGAAGTTTTGACCCACGACGTGTCGCTGAAAATAAGGGCAGTGTCATCCGCGAAAGTTATAATTTTGCCATTTTGGAGTTCAAGTTCATAGAGGTCATTAATATAGATCAGAAATAAGGTTGGTCCAAGGACACTACCTTGCGGCACTCCGTAAGTTACGGGAAGCTTGTCGCTTATCCAGTCAGCCACCTTAACACACTGAAAACGATTACTGAGGTAATCCGTGAATAATTTATGTGGTAGACCTCTGATCCCTATGCTCTCCATCTTATCCAACAGTCTAGGGACAGAGACTGTGTCAAATGCCTTGGCTAGATCGAGAAAAATAGCCAGAACTTTATTTTTGTTATCAATATTATCTACTACATAATCAACGACTTCATGAACTGCATCACTAGTAGCTTTATTGGATCTGAAACCGAATTGAGCACCAGATAAAAGCTTGTTATTCTCTAAATAATTAATTAGTCTCTTATTAATAATTTTCTCGAGAATTTTAGACACAGCAGGCAATATTGAGATGGGTCTATAATTATTGACACAGTCCCTGTCACCAGACTTGAATATAGGTATAATTTGGGCAGTTTTAAAAGCTTGTGGGAAGGATCCAGATGAGAACGCTAAATCTATATATTATTATATACAGGGAAATTGAAAAAATACCCAAAACCTCTCAACCCTGACTTTGTATCATGACCCTGAACAACATTTGTTCTACGACTTTGACCTCAACTAAACAATGTAGCCAAAAACAAATTGTTTTCATTTATTTGAAGTCTGTTTATTTCGCGTATACTACGCGCGCGCGCGCACTCAGTCACGCGCCGCCAGCCTGTCGGCCTTTCGTAGGCCGCCTTATAAAGAATATGCAAAATTTAAACTATGTTTATATTTTTTGTATGGAATAAAAATGTTTCGAATTTTGAAAAGTCGTAGAACAAATGTTGTTCAGCGTCATGATACGAAGTCAAGATTATGAGGTTTCGGGTATTTTTTAAATTACCCTGTATATAAAACAAAGACGGGTTTGTTACAACACTTATAACTCGAGATCGGCTAGACCAATTTTCATGGTTTTTGGTTCGTTGGATTTGTCCCCGCCCCGAATAGCAGAATACATCTTAAAAATAATGAAAACTCGACGAAAACATCATTTTCCCTTAAGGTGGATGCTCCAGGGTAGCCCGCGAAATTCAAATATTTTTATGTTTTTTGCAATTTGCCGGTCAGTGTGAAGCTGTATGTGGACCAAATGCGATCTGCGACCGTAACGCGTATTTATCTAAAGCATTATAACCATTTTAAACATCAATATATCCCTTAAGTTCATGTAGTTCGAAAGAATGATTATTTCTGAAATATTCATAATTACAAAGGTTAAAAAGTGCACTATCCAAAGTAATAGTCTATGATCTAAACTATATTTTCAATATAGGTACTGCGGCACGATGGATCGATTATTTAAAAAAGGTGGATGGCAGCGAATGGACGCGGACTGCACAAGACCGGGATGGTTGGCTCTTTTTGGGAGGCTTACATTCAACAGTGGACGCCAATTGGCTGAAATGATGACGATGATGATAGTTGCTATAGACAGCCCAATGTACAGAGGTTGTTCGATACCGAGAAATCAGTCGCCGACTTCGTTCTGGAAATGAGGTCTTTGCTACCCGACGTGCAAACATCCTCGGAACTACGAGGGCGCTTAGCGAAACCTATATGCGTAGCTTCGCTGGCTAACCTTGCCCAAGCACAACGTAGCGAATGGGAGTCTAAGTGCGGATAACGGAATCTGAACTGTACTCTTTCCGTTGCGAAGGTATTCTTTCCTTCTGGATAGAGTTTCCCATTTCAACTTTATGTAGCTCAACCGCGTGTTAACAACTCCAGCAAATTTCTTCAACATCGTGTATAGAAAAGCGTTATCATTAAAACGATTCTCATTACGAAAACTTACTAAGGTTGTCCAGCGTTTTGAACAGAAGAGGTGATACAGACTTGCATGCTAAGGAGTCAAGCAAGGCTAGAAGTTTATTGTTCGTATATCTTAACACAATGGTTGCTGGTCGCTCACAATAGGCCTCATCAGAAGACTTAAAATCACTCAAAGGGCAATATTTATATTGACACAAAAATTTCGATGTCGATGGGACCTCAAAGTTCTGGAGTGACGACCGCGTATCGGAAGACGCAACGTTGAAAAGCCTCCCGGTCGTTGTGGCGACGCTTGGGGGAGGCCTTTATCCAGCAGTAGAGGTCTGTCGGCTGATAAATGATGATACCTTATCTTAGCGATCTTACCTAGCGACATCATACTGTACGTCATACACACAAACTAAGTCACGTGCAACAGCTATCTATCTTTTTCTAACCTTCTAATGTACCTATAGAAATCTCGGGTCACAGTGTTTGTTATCGAACTCCTCCGAAATGGCTTGATCGATTTTTATGAAATTTTTGTGTTTATTTATATGGCAAAACAACGTTTGCCGGGTCAGCTAGTTACAAATATAAGTCAATGGGGAAACCAATAGGGGTCGATATCGTAAAAGAAAATTTGAGGTTATCTGCTTGCTTTTTCTGCCAGTGATTTTCCTACATTTGCAAAGAATTTATTTATATTATCAACGGAGAGTTGGGGATTGTTAGGACATATTAATTCAGAAGCAATCTCATTCTGTCGTCTGGTACTAGTTACAGTCTTAACAACGTTCCATATTTGTTTAGAATTGTTACCTGCCTTAGCAAATTCATTCCTTTCATATTCTCGTTTTACTTTGTGCAGCAATACATTACAAAAATTCCTGTACCTTGTGTAGGTTAATTTAAGTTGCGTTATCAGGAGATTTTTTTGATTTAAGATGAAGGCTATCTCTATTTCTTACGCATCTCAAGAGACCTGGAGTAATCCATGGCTTTATTATACGTTTACGTCTTGATATGGTAATAGTGGACATCCCACTCATACGCACAAAACGTTTTGGGAACACATTCATAGTGCGTACAGCTAAAGAGTGGAATTCCCTGCCGGATTCTGTGTTTCCTGATAGCTACAACCTGGGAGTCTTTAAATCAAGAGTGAATAGGTTATTTCTGGGCAAGCGTGCTCCATCTTCGACCACATCCTCGCTTACCATCAGGTGAGATAGTGGTCAAACGCGTGCCTATCAATAGTAAAAAAAAAAAAAAATAGTTTTTGTACATGACTCAATAGCAGCACTAAGAGAGCCAGTGAAATTTCCAACAGCTTCATCAACGTCTGTTATTAAATAGAGGGGCATAAAATCTATTTTGGGTATAGTTGAGTCAAGAGCATTATAGTCTACACGCTTGATGGTTTTTTGGAACTGTTTAGCTGGGATTGATACATTGACCAAGATAATTACACTGTAATGGTCAGTGAGAGATGTTTCTGCAATGAAACATGATGTTGGAAATTCGGATTTGAGTATGGCATGGTCAATACAGGAATTTACACGCGTGGGAGTTTGGTAGGCTGGTAGCATACCATGTGACGCTACAAGATTTAAATAACGGTCTTTTCGTGTGTCAAGTGTGTTATCGGCAATATCTATATTTATATCACCAGTCAAAATAAAGTTTTTTTTTTTTTTTTTTACTATTGATAGGCACGCGTTTGACCACTATCTCACCTGATGGTAAGCGAGGATGTGGTCGAAGATGGAGCACGCTTGCCTAGAAATAACCTATTCACTCTTGATTTAAAGACTCCCAGGTTGTAGCTATCAGGAAACACAGACTCCGGCAGGGAATTCCACTCCTTAGCTGTACGCACTATGAATGTGTTCCCAAAACGTTTTGTGCGTATGGGTGGGATGTCCACCATATACCGGTGGCGCATCGCCGTTCGTCTTGTGGTCCGATGATGGAACGGGCTTGGCGGAATTAAATTATGCAATTCCGTCGCATATTCCCCAAAATGCAACCGGTAAAAAACTGACAGGCTAGCAACTCGTCGTCGATGTTCAAGACTTTGGAGCTTCGACGCGACGAGCCTCTCATTGCCGATGATCCTCTTGGCTCGTTTCTCAATTGACTCAAGGGCATCAAGCTGGTATCTGGCAGATCCATCCCAAAGATGTCCCAAGTTCCTATGTTTAGGAGCAACCTCAACCAGCAAACCATTCAAACTCTCCAAAAACACATCAACATTCCTGACACTGGGTGATCGATATATAGCGAGAACTGCAGTGTTCTTATCGAGGGTTATTAAAAGACTATTACAATCTAGAATGGCCGGTTCCTGTACACATACATTTATGCCCTTTTTAACAAAAATAGCCACTCCTTCATTTTGTGTATGGTTTCTAGTTGAAGAATGCAATGTGAAAGTATATTGTTAAATCAACCCAAGATGACTTTCATTAAATAGCCTTTAGTTATTATAAAAATGAATTTAACAATAATCTGAAGTTCAAAATATTAAAATTTTACTTCCACAAATTTAAAATTTTACTTACACAAATTTAAAACTTTAGCAAAATTAAATTATGCAGTTTTACTGCTATAACATCCATAAATCAACAAATAATGATAAAATAATCTTCAACTTCTATGAGATCAAAATCCTATTATCCCAATAATGATATGCAATCAAACTGCCTTGAAATTATTATATAATAGACCCGCTGGAACCTCCTCACTGGCAGATCTATTTATATCCTTAAAATAATATTTGGAAAAGGTCTCCACTTTCTTTCACATTTCCACTTTCTAATATCTCCTGAATAGGCCTATTGTCCAGCCAACCCCTAGAGGCTATGGCTGACCTTATACTACCTGGAGAGTAGCCATCTATTTTTGCCAGCTTGAAAGCTGATCTCACCCAACCCGAAATCATGGTTTTTGAAGCAGGCCTTATGGGTCCAGTAATAGATATAAAAAGAGATTTAACATTTGTATCTTGGCAGCGTCTGGTCTCTGACAACCTAATCAAGTTCTTAACATTGGTAACTGGGCAAATCTTAGAGTATTGGTGCTTCATAAGAAGCCAGCCTGATTGCCTATGAGAACCTGTGTCAGTTTTTGAGCCAAACTTGGGCCAAAATGTTACAGTGTCTTCAGTCTCAACAAATTGTTGGTCACTGAGTTCTAAAAGGGTAAGGTCATGTAGCCTACGGCCAGATGCGAGTAAGAGAATCAATGCAGTTCGTCTGCTTTGGTAAAAGAGGGTGTCTGGAAATTCCGACATCTTTAGCCAGTCAAATAAGATTTTTATATCCCATACTGGGGGCTCAGCTGGGCGTGGTTTGTCCAAACTCACAGCTTTTAACACTTGATGGATGAAAAAGTTTTTTGCTAAGTCTTCACATTTTAATGCACAATAGGTCGAGGTAGCCGACTTGTGCAGCAGAATTGTGCTGTATGCAAATTTATTTTTAAGATATAAGCTTGCCAAAAATCTAGCTACATCCTTACCATCTGGACACTTGCTATCTACACTATGAGATTTGCACCAGTGCAACCATCTTTTCAAGGGTGCATTATAAGTGCTAATAGTGGAAGGACGCCAACTATTTTTTAGTAATTGTTGTTCATCCCTACTCCAGTCTCTCACTTGATCTCCCCACCCCCAATTTTCCAGACGTGAAGTATCAGCCTGTCCACTTGAGGTGGGGCTAACCCCGTTGTCACATCTAGCAGGACTGTTTTCAGATTCTCTATTAGCAGCGGGGGAGCTAGCGCACGCGCTTTGAGGTCGGGGAACCAGAAACACTGGGTCCATTGTGGTGCTATCACTAGGTATGTCCCTACCGCTTTGTTCAAATGTGCCAGGACTCTAGGCATCATGCTTGGAGGTGGAAACACCCAAGCTACCTGAAACTCGCACTTTCAGCTGAAGGCGTCGCAGAATTCTGCGGAACCATCCCTCGAGTCTAGACTTGCGTATCTTGAGACTACCGCGGTATCTCTTGTGGCAAACAGATCTATTTCGGGAACACCCCACTGTTTGAATACAGCCTCCGTGGCTGTTGGTAGAAGATGCCACTCGGGGACTGACTTTCCTCTTGATAGGCAATCTGCGATGCCGTTTAGGTTCCCTGGTAGGTGATGAGCTGTCATTACAATGTTGAATCGATATGTCAACTCCAGTAACCGGGATGTCAGACCCAATAGATTTAAAGAGCGAGTTCCGCCCTGATTCCTGATGTATGCTACTAGAGTTTTGTTGTCGGATTGGACTAAGATATGGGCATTGCGTAATAGTGAGCCCTGGGATCGTATTACGGCAAAAACGGCATACATTTTCTTCATGTTCGAATGCCAGGCTTTTTGGTTTGTGGCCCATCTGCCCGCAAGGTACTGACTGTTTAGACTCGCTCCCCAGCCCGCATCCGCTGCGTCTGTGGTCAAGAAATGTGTTACTTCTTTCTTGTGTAGGGGGGTTGGGCTGCCTTCTACTGCATCCAACCACCACTGCAAGTCCTTCCTCATTCTGGGACAACTAGGCTTTTTTTTGGCCTTTCTGTGAAAATTTTCTGAGAAAGAGTTGTGCTCTTCGACAGTGAAGGCGGCCTTGGGGGACCGCATAATTGGCGAAATTTAGCTTGCCCAGCAAACTCTAGAGCTGGTTGGAGAAAATTGACTATGTCTAGTTGTGAAATCAGGTAAAAATGTTTTGTTGCTATATATACATTTAGGGCCTTGAGGTTGAAAATCGGCCGCAACCCACCATCGACTTTCTTTACCAAAAACATTTTTGAAAGGAAACATGGGTCTAACGATGGCGGTTTCTCTAAAATTCCCTGATTTTTCAAATCTTGGACTATTTGTGTCATTTCCGGGGTATTTTTGGTGGCTAGGCATTCTAAAAATTTTGTGGTTGGATATTTCAGAGGTGGTTTCTTTTTGAAAGGCAAACGGTAACTTGCTATTGATTTTAAAATGAACTGGTTTGCTCCTAACTGAGCCCAGTTCTGTGTATAAAGTTTTAGACATCCCCCTCTGAATCTTCTTTGCGAGTCAATCTTCTTTGGACTTAAGGGCGCTATTACAAAATCGAGCGCTTGCCCCGGACTAAAGCTACAAACCGCGTTTCCCGAGATTTATAGTGATACGTTTACGAAAGTCAGCCCTTTCGTAAACGTCATGGCAATGCAGAAAGGTCTGTTAAGGTGGATGCTCCAGGGTAGCCCGCGAAATTCAAATATTTTTATGTTTTTTTTGCAATTTGCCGGTCAGTGTGAAGCTGTATGTGGACCAAATACGATACGCGACCGTAACGCGTATTTATCTAAAGAATTATAACCATTTTAATCATCAATATAGCCCTCTAAGTTCATGTAGCTCGACCGAATGATTATTTCAGAAATAAAATAAATTGCAAAAAACATAAAAATATTTGAATTTCGCGGGCTACCCTGGAGCATCCACCTTAAAGTATCAATACGAGGATCGGTACGAACAGGTTTCGACTTGTACTTACGGGTCCTCGCCGAGGTACGAGACGTTTATTGGGCAAAGGTGACGCTATGCCCTCCTCAAACTCCGAGGATGAGGAGGACCTGCTTTCAGATGCCCTAGAGCTCGATGACGATGATTGTTCTCCCTCCGAAGCAACAATAACGTCTTGCTCACGATTCTCGGTACCTTTACTTACCGGCTCCATTTTTTTATGAATATACACTCCTGTGTTTCCCGGAACCACTAAAAACACACCTATTACAACTTAATATGCACTTTCAGCAAGGTAATAGTGGATAAATCACTTCGAAATACTTTTTTTATTGTTAAACAAAAGTTTCGACGCAATACGAAAGAATCACAAGAATGCAATGGCGCCTACAGGCTAAAAAATTGGCGGTAAACGTAGACAGATCAGTTCGACATAAGTACATCATTACAACTTCGTGCATTTAATATTGCCATACTTAGACTTTTACCCCCATTGCGTGGGTAATCTCGTAATGATGTAAGTCTAATAATGTATGTCTCGGATGAGGTAAGCAAGTGTTAAATTGTTTCCTAACAAAGGTGTAAGCTTTGGGACTTATGTAGTGGAGACTTAAGCCAAATTTCCGCAGTTCAGGCGAGTACTTCCGTTCAATGTTCTTTTTACATAAAAACTTTCAAAAAAAATCTCGATTGGTTGCATCGATCGATGACAGCAAGTCAGCCGTTTCTTGGTTGATTAATGAACGAGTTTTTAATTCCTCAATTACAGTAGATTGTTCAGCAACTTTCTTTTGCAAACGCCAGGTCTTAGATCTTAAAGCAGCTAGATTCTTTCTTCTAATATCATTATTGTAAAAATATGATTATTGTTTTAAATTTGTAACATTTATCACCCAAATAAATAAGTACATATTATACATAAAAGACTGAATATAAATAGGTACCAAATAATCCATATCAACCCCCAAAGTTTCACATAACCTAACCTAACCGACGGCAGCAAGATTGACGGCAAGGTCGGAGCAGCACTGTCCCTGTGGGACAGGGAAGCTGAGATCAAGTCCAGACGAACTTGGTTGATCTAAAGCCAGTCGGATCTGAAATTAGAAACAAAAAAAGACACGAGCTTGCGATTAACTGCTAATGTAATCAAGAAGATGAGTTAGTATATTTAATTTTTTTGATGTTTAGTGACTTAATAATTAGGTACATATTATTCCACTCACTCTCACATCAAAAGGTCACCTCAAATAATGTTGATAATATTCACACAAAATCAAGTCTCAATTAATTTTTACGTATCAAAGTTGACTAAACGCCTAGAACAAATTAAGTAATATATTTACTTTACCTGGATGAAAAGAGTGGGTATCGGACGTGGATTTAAGTAGGTACGATTTAAGTTCTGTCGAAAGCAACTGTCTTCGAAATGTCGTGAGCAAATACGGGAGTGACGACTTGGATGCCAGTTAACTCGGCCCGTACAGTCAATCCATTTATTTAAAAAAAATGGATCATTCGGAAACCTAAAAAGAAAAATACGTTTAGAGGTAAAAAATAATCAAGTGCTGGTATCCCCGTCAAGTTATTATCCGACAATTTACAAATGACATGAAGTGACATAGATAACAACCTAATATAAATTGCCTTACACTTTGGCCGGCTAATATGAAAAACAAGTTAGGATTTATCGTCTTTTTAGACGTTAATTATCAATAAACTTTGCTTGTTATTGACAGAAAATAGTCTTGAGTACAATAATCTTTGATTTACTTACTGTAATAGATAAAAAATGCTACTTACCGATGTTTGGTTGATTTCGTTCACTACGGCTTTTACAGCCGTTAATACTGCAATTCACCATCACTAAACACTTAATAATACCTTCTGGAATATCACTAAAGCAGTAAATCACACAAAATAAGCTTCTATCAACGAAAATACGCTGACACCACAATTTGTTTGCCACCAATGACTACTGATGGCAGACCTATATACAAATGTACTCTGTGTGGCAGACAACAAAAACCGATACGCAAATAGAGACAGAAAAACTATGCTACGTCTTGCTCACACATAGACATTTTGCATATGCGTCGTCTTACTTTAACAATTATTATTATTCTAAGAGCATGTCTAGTAAAGTATAAACCGCCCTCTGGTGAAAGAAAAAAGGAAGATATTCTAGGTATGGTTACAAAGTAAGGATGGTATTCTCGATTTTCTACAGAATCATAGAACAGACTCTATGTCAGACATACATAGTTATTGTACTCTATGGTCAAATATGTCAAATTGTCAATATGACATTGTCAAACAAACGTGATTCCTGATGGCTGATTTGGCTGCTGTCTTTTCCGAAATATAACCTCTCAAAACGGGATATAAACAGTAAAAGAATAATATCGTAATCTTCGTAATCTTATGATCATGGGTGATATTCTAAAAGATAGTCGTTTCACGAAATATCTTAACGATCCAAGATATCGTCAAATTCCTAAACATGAGAGAAAAGTTAAGATAGACAAAAGATTTCAGTCCATGTTCAAAGATGAAAAGTTTAAAGTGAAATACACAGTGGATAAACGTGGGCGGCCTATTAATGAAACTTCTACTGAGAATTTGAGGAAGTACTATGAGGTGGATGAATCTGAGGGAAGTAGTTCGGATGAAGAAGATGAAGAGAAGTCACCAGTAGTTGATAAAAGTGATGACTCTGAGACCAAGTCTGGGCCAGGTTGCTTCGTGAAACGACCACCCAGTGATGATGAAGAAGATGATGACAAACCGGTATTTCTTAATGATAAGTTAATTCGTGGAAAGTTACAGAAGAAAGTTAAGAACAGGTTGTTAGATTTGGATATTGATTATGCCCGCGGTGAAGGTAAGTAACATAGTTTTAAAATAATATGAATTATGTAAGTGTGTACAATGTTTTATATTATTATACTTTTTATTTTATAGGAGTAATACAGACTGACAGCTCTTCAGATGACGAGAGCAGTGAGGCAGAAGAAGACAGTGACTTGGAACATGAGTGGGGAGAACTTGATGCTGATGCAGAAACAACAGACGAGTCAACTAAAAGGTGCAAGACGCATAGTGTTACTGATAACTGCTCATCAATTCTATCAGCAGCTTTTCAATTGAGTAGACTTGTAGATTGAGTTGCATTAGATTTGATTATGTGGCTGTTAACATATAAGTACTTTAGCAGACAGGTAGCATTTATGATGCTAAGGATAGGCTCAGCAGGCATAATTTGCTATGAAGTTTGGGTTCAAATTCTCTGTAGAGAATTGAAAAGAAGATGTTTAATTTATTAAGTAGGCAAAAACAAAAAAGGCCAAGTGCGAGTCAGTCTCACATGAAGGGTTCTATACCATAAACTGATAAAAACATGTTTCTTGTATGGAAGCCCCTTTTAAATTTTTATTAATTTTCGTTATTTTTTGTTAGTGTCAATAGATAAATTTCCACTGTCCACCTATTACGGTTCTTGAGTTCTGCTTACAAACAGACAGACTGGTGGAAGGATAGGGTTACCTTTTTGGGTACAGAATCTTAAAAAACACCATACAAAAGTTAACTTTAAAAACTTTATGTGTTGATCCTTTTAATTTAATATTGGTACGATTCTTTGCGTAAAGCGTCTTCTTCTCAGGAGACTGCAAATTTTTGTATTTGTTAAAGTAAGTTCCCCTGTAATATTAGCCATCCCCCGACGCGATGACCCCTGGCCCAAAGAATCGGAGTTGGGTATCCTGCTGATTTCAGGACATGTTTTTTTTTTCACTATTGATAGGCACGCGTTTGACTGGTCGAAGATGTAGCATGCCTGCCTAGAGGTAATCTGTTCGCTCTTGACTTAAAGACTCCCAGGTTTTAGCTATCAGGAAACACAGACTCTGGCAGGGAATTCCACTCCTTAGACAGCTAAGGAGTGGAATTCCCTGCCACTCACTATGAATGTGTTCCCAAAACGTTTTGTGCGTGTGGATGGGATGTCTACCATGTACCGGTGGCGCATCGCCGTTCGTCTTGTGGTCAATGATGGAACGGGCTTGGCGGAATTAAATTATGCAATGCCGTCGTACATTCCCCAAAATGCAACCGGTAGAAAACCGACAGGCTAGCAACACGTCATCGATTCTCAAGACTTTGGAGCCTCGTTGCGACGAGCCTATCATTGCCAATGATTCTCTTGGCTCGTTTCTCAATTGACTCAAGGGCATCAGCTGGTATCTGGCAGATCCGTCCCTAAGATGAGAGCAGTACTCCATACACGATCGAACTTGTGCTTGATAGAGTTTGAGCAGCTGTTCCGGCGTGAAGTACCGTCTCACCTTTGCTAGGATCCCCAACTTCCTTGCAGCCACTTGAGCTTTTGCCTCTATGAATGGGCTAAAATTGAGGGTAGATGTTAATGTAACCCCAAGAAGCTCAAGTTGGTTGGTTATCGGCACGGTTGCACCCCGGAAAGATGGAGCTGGGTAGAATTGGCTCCTTTTAGCGGAAAACAGACACGCTTGGGTCTTAGCAGCATTGAACTTAACTAGATTGGCATCGCCCCATTCAGAGACAGCCTGTAAGGACACGTTCAAGCGCTCAACCATAGCCTTCTGGAGAGACCGGATTCACGACCCACCAGCTCGTGCGTCGGACACGTATCTCTCAGCAACAGTACTGTCGTCTGCATACCCAAAGGGGCCGGGTTTAAGCAGATCATTAACATGCAGCAAGAACAGTGTTGCCGAAAGCACCGACCCTGTCCCCTGTGCCCTGTCGAAGGCCTTCGAGATGTCAAGGGAGACCGCTAGTGCCTCCCGTGCTTTTTTATGGCCTCACTCCAGATGTGAATGGCATACGCTAAAAGATCCCCAGTTGACCGATTTCGGCGGAACCCGTATTGTCGATCACTTAGAATATCATTCGCTTCTAAGTACGCCAGGAGCTTATGATTCAGCACACGTTCCATACTCTTACAAAGTATGGACGTTACCGAAATTGCTCTATAATTCTTCTTAGGCGCGGGCTGCACTTTAGCTTGCTTCCAAGCCTTCGGCACTTTTCCGGTCTTTTGAGACCGGAAATAGGCGTGTCAAGATCGGAGACAACTCAGGCGCACAAGTCTTCAGATCAATTGCCGGTATTCCGTCGGGGCCGCTAGCCTTGTTCAGGCCTAGGTTACGGAGTACCCTACGGACGTCCTTCTGATGAATGCGCATGTTCGACATACTCGACTCGCATACATCAGGAGAAGCAGGGGGCCTCAGGATCCAGACATAAAGATTCCGCAAACAAAGAAGCAAACAAGTTAGCTTTCTCCTCAGCGGAGTGGGCCAGCGTCCCGTGGTATCTCAGCAGTGGTGGTAGTGAGAGGCGCCATGCTAGGTACGCCGCGTGCTTAAGCGTATCAGCGCGACTGCACTCGGCACCAAACCATGGACGAGCTTCACCAGACATTTTTATGTCAGAGGTCGGAATGTAGTACTCCATTCCCCTCCGCAACACATCCGTCACAGCGTCCGCACACGACGAAGTCGAATAAAAGCAAGTAGGCTGCCAACATGCGAAAAAAGATCGCATGCCATCCCAATCAGCTGACTTGTATCGCCATACCCGCCGGGTGCCTCTTGGGCTAGGATCGGGCGGAGAGTAGACGAACACAGACTTCACAAGACAGTGGTTGGAACTACCCAGTGGTGAAGAAATCGACACCGAATAGCGGTCTGGGTCTGTTGTCAGCAAAAGGTCCAAGCAATTGGCAGTGTGCGAATCAACATCCGGCACCCTCGTTACCCCCTGTACCAGCTAGGTAAGTGGGTAACTTTCATGTCTCTCGTCCAGCATGGTCTGTGCACTGGTATGGGAAGAGCCCTGATGGTGGGCATTGAAGTCCCCCAGTAACACCAATTGGGCAGAAGGGTACCGCTGCTGTGCTGCATCCGCCGCCTCACTCAGGTGCTGTGTGAGCCCAGTTGTCTCCAAATCACCGCTATGCGAACGGTAGACACAGGCGTAGACAATTTTGTCCAGGCCTGTGTCCACTATAACCCACAGCGTTGAGAACCTGGAGTCTTCAAGGTTGCGGAGACGCCGATAGCAGTTCGACACGTCCCGGGCGTACATGCATACGCCCGCGCGAGTTCTAAAATGGTGCTCCAGGGTAAGACAAAGCCCTGGATAAGACAGGAATGACACGTCTGACGGAAATCCGATCTGCGTCTCCGACAGGAATAAGAGCGCTGGTTTCTCAGTCTCTAGATGGTGATAGACTCCGGCGAGATTTGAGTGCAGACCTCGTATGTTAGAGAGATGCACTTTGTGCAAAAGGCTGCCGCTGTACAGCTTTTCTCTTTTTGTTCCCGTTCATGTTATTGAGTGAAGGAGGTTGAGGAGAAAAAAGTGAAATGAGGTTCCATGCTGCTAACCTTCAGGCACGCCCTGACAGGACGACATCATTCGGGGACTACGACTAGTCTGGAGACTGCGGGGACGCCCGAGCCCCACCCGGGAATGTCCATCGGGCCCTTTCATCTGGTCGCTAACCAAGACGATGGTGCATTCCGGGATTTTTCGACAGTTGGCGGGGCAGCCTTTCATGTGTGGCTAGCACTACTGGGGCCCCCAACTACCTGCGGTCGGCCAGCGGCGTACCGTGCCTCGAATCCCGCTACCCTCCGCGACTAGTCTCCCGATACGCCCATGTAAGGGCAAGCCTGGCTGGTCTGCCTGCATTGAAACAACTATTTCGACCCAACTCCTCTGAATTGGCTACACTGAGCATCGTATCGGAACGCAGCTAGGCCGCTTGGCGCTACGTCTTTGCCCAGTGGGTGGTCACAAGCCATCGACCGAAGCCTACCATCAGTTTAGTGTCACCTGCAAGGCTATTCTGTAAGTAACCATTTCGATATCGAGCTTCACCTGAGTGAGATAGCTCACAAAGTGAACTTTATTGCACACAGCAAAGAGGTCTTATGTTTATACTCACCTCGGATTCCGCTGTCGAGACACTAAATGTTGTTACAGAATAGGGGTACTGATTAGCACCACCCGGGGACCACGTGTAGGGTCAAACATTGGGTATTCTCCTTTCTCCTACGGACGCGGGTGGCTCGGCTCCCAAAATCTTCAGCATCAGGTTAAAGTTACTGATCTTAATAATTATAATCTGTTCATTGAAACCATCCCAGTGAGTTCAAACACTATACCTCTGTTGTAACTTAGTGAGGAGTTGGGTATTCGGCAGACCTCTGGGTATGCTACAGCTTCAGGTCAATATAACCATGTTATATTGTCCAATGTCATTGAAGTAACAGATTACCAGATTTCGCATCGATCAGACCCATAAAAGCTGATTAAATGCCATCATCAGCTAGAAAAGAGCTGATGATCTTCAAACGGCTCCACCGATTTTGATTACACCACCGCTAGAAAATCTGCTTTCAAATAAAAAAAAAACCGCAACCCAATCTGTTCACCCGTTTAAGAGCTATGGTGCCACAGAAAGAACCACATAGCGGTCAAACTTATAACACGCCTCTTTTTTGGTCAGGGGTTAAAAAAGTAATATATTATAATTTTCTTTCAGGATTGCCATATGCAACATGGACTGGGACAACATAAAAGCGACGGACCTCATGGTTTTATTGAACTCATTTTTACCAGCAGGTGGTGTGATTAAGAAAATCACGGTAAGACAAAAATATGTTATGTTGCTCTCACAAGCATTAATTTTATGGGTAAACTTTACCCTAATGTTGTGGATTTAGATGAAACTTGGGACACACTTGTCCTGGAGGATGTTTTTCATCCAAGGATGGGAAATCATCACGAGTATGATCTTCTCTTGGAATAATTTTAAACTCTGTGGTGGCTGGACGAAATTATACAATTCTCTGGAAAAACATAAGTAAACAGTGTCCCCATTATTATAATTACTTATTTTTCTTCACATATGGAAGGAAGAGAGGAAGGCGAAGGATGTTAGTCAGATAAGATGTGTAAGGGATGAAGCTGGAATGCTTCTATCGGAGGATGAAAAGATTAAGGATAGATGGAAGGGCTATTTTGAAAGACTGATAAATGAGGAAAATATCTGGATTGGTGTTTTAAAGAATAAACAAGTGAATGAGGGGTTAGTGAGAATGATCAGTGTGGATGAAGTGAGAATAGCAGTGAATGAAATGAAGAATGGTAAGGCAATTGGTCCAGACAGAATTCCAATTGAAGTGTGGCAGTCAATAAGAGTAGATGGATGGACGTGGTTAGCTTTATTCTACAATAAGTTGTTGCTGGAAGAAGCCATACCTGATGAATGGTGCAACAGTTCGTTGGTGCCCATCTTCAAGAAGAAAGGTGATGTGCTGGAGTGCAACAACTATAGAGGAATAAAGCTTATGTCACATAGTATGAAAGCCTGGGAAAAAGTTATTGAAAGGCGGTAGAGAGAAGAGAGTGAAATCTCACAGAACCAGTTCGGTTTTATGCCTGGTCGGGGTACAACGGATTCCATTTTCGCTATCCGCCAGCTGTGCGAGAAATATAGAGCTGTGCATAAAAACCTGCATATGTTATTTGTTGACCTCGAAAAGGCATATGACCGGGTGCCTCGTGTGGTTTTGTGGTGGGCCCTTAAGGAGAAAGGTGTGCCTGGGAAGTATGTGCAGTTGATCCGAGCGATGTACAGTCGAAGCAGTACTCAAGTCCGGTCTACAGTGGGCACCACTGGCAGCTTCAGTGTAGCAGTCGGTTTACACCAGGGCTCGGCCCTCAGCCCTATCTTCCTGATGATAATGGACGCTCTGACGTCGGACATCCAGGAAGAGGCTCCCTGGTGCATGCTGTTTGTTGATGACATTGTGCTGGTTGCAGCGGCCTAGAGGTCCAGAGCAAATTGGAGACGTGGTGGCAAAGACTGGAGAGTGTTGGCCTGAAATTGAGCAGAACCAAAACAGAGTACCTGTTCTGCGATTTCGGCGGTCTCTCCAGTCCGATACCTATAGCCCTCACCGGAACGCCTATAACGATTTGCTCCGACTTTCGGTATCTCGGGTCGCTTGCCCAGGGAGACGTAACGCACCGGATCAACTCAGGATGGATGAAATGGCGACAGGTCACTGGAACAACTTGTGACCCTCGAATTAAAAGGGAAAATATATAAGTCCGTGATAAACCTGTCATAATGTATGGATCAGAATGTTGGGCTGCGAAAAAGACGGATGAAAATAGATTGCATGTAGCGGAGATGAGAATGTTGAGATGGATGTGTGGAGTAACGAGAGTGGATAAAGTGAGAAATGAGTACATTAGAGGCACTTTAAAAGTGGCTCCAGTGACGGAAAAGTTAAAAGGGAATCGCTTGTCTTGGTATGGTCATGTGAAGAGGAGGGATGAAACGCATATAACTAGAAGAGTTATGAACATAAATGTGGATGGATGGAGAGGGAGAGGAAGGCCAAAGAAAAGATGGATGGATTGTGTGAGGAGCGATATGAAAGAAAAGGGAGTTAGTGATAGAGTGACGACTGATAGAACAGAATGGAAGAATAAAACGTGTTGCGCCAACCCCAAGTAACATGGGATAAGGGCAGGAAGATTATGATGATTTATCTTCACATATGGCTAACATAATAAAGTAAGCCCCACAAAACCGTAGTAATGGTTTGACTGTAGGGTCGGTGAGTCTCGACATTTACAATGGGGTATTTTACAAAAAAAAACTAATTAGTCCGTCTGATAGATTTTCAAAAAATTAGGGACACGTATTTTTTTTCTTTTTTCACGTAAACAAAAAATAAAGAGGATACAGCGAGTTGAAGACACGCGTGACGTCATCTGGCTTGGTAAAAATGTACGAAATTTACCAAGCCAGAAAATCTATCAGACGGACTAATTAGATTTTTTTAGTAAAATACTCTATTCCTACAACCAGTAGTTCCGGCTGTACGTTCACTCAATCAGTCAGTAAAGGAAGAATGTTATATATATTGTGCAGCTATGTTCCTCTTGTGTGTTTCGCGTACAATACCAGTAAGCAGTCGATCACCAGAATGTCACCTTACGTATTATTATATGTTAAGGTATACACTGTAGTCTTTAACACATTTCTAAATGATAGGTCTAGACCTATGAAATTGCCGTTTTGTATGAAAAAATTTAAACGAATTTTTTTCATGTATTTTTTATTTGTATTTATCGAAGTACCTAATCACCCATGCAATCAATGCATCTTTGCCAACGCAGTGGCAGTTTATTAATGCCCTTCTTAAATAAATCAGCTGGACGGGAGGCAACAAATTCTTCAAAGGCATTTTGTACTGCCTCTCGGGTATTGAATTTTTTCCCCGCCAAGAAGTTATCCAAATTCTGGAAAAAGTAGTAGTCTGTAGGCGCAAGGTCTGGTGAGTAGGGCGGATGACGGAGAGCTTCCAACCCCAGTTCTTGCAACTTGGAGACCGTCTGCTGTGCAGTATGAGGTCAGCGGGACGAGGGAGCAGCGGAGACGAGCGATTGACCAATGCTGATTGGAGATGTGCCAGCTTCTTCATCATTGTGTTCAGTTCTTCACAGTACACATCTGCAGTAATGCTCACCCCTTTTGGTAAGAAGCTGTGATGAATCACACCGGCGCTAGACCACCAAACAGTGACCATCACTTTTCTAGGGGTAAGTTTTCGTTTAGGACATTGTTTAGGTGCTGCACCAGGATCCAACCAACTTGCTGAGCGCTTGCGGTTATCAAACAGAATCCATTTTTCATCGCAGGTAACAATGCGGTTCAAAATTCCTTCATTTGTGTGTCTGTTGAGCAGTGCAAGGCACGTCTCGACGCGTACTTCGCGCTGGCGAGCATTGAGTTCGTGGGGCACCCATTTGTCAAGCTTTTTTACCTTGCCAATTTGACGCAAATGGACCAATATTGTTTTAACGCTAACGTCGAAAGCTGCTGCTAATTCAGCCGTAGATTGTGTATCATCAGCTTCCACAATCGCCTTTAATTCGTCATTGTCGACCAAAGTCTTCGGACGACCGCGAGGTTCATTTTTCAGGTCGAAATTTCCAGAACGGAAGCGAGCAAACCAATAACAGGTGGTGCGTTGGTTTGTAGTGTTAGCTCCGTAAACGTCGTTCATGTTGCGTGCCGCTTGTGCCGCGTTGCTGCCACGACGGTATTCATATTCCATAATTACTCGAATTTTTAACGTATCCATGATGACGAAAACATTGAAATGCGATGAAAATGTAACACTAATCAATAAACAAATGACTACTTTTGGAAAAAAAAACATGTTTTTAAAATAAAATTAATTTGAAATTAGAATTCTTAGCCAAACAAAAAATATTTTGATTTGAAATGGCCAGTCCTGCAGAACGGCAATTTCATAGGTAAAGACCTAATAGTATTTTCTTAAGGTGAATGCTCCAGGGTATTTATCTAAAGAATTATAACCATTTTAATCGTCTATATTGCCCTCTTTGTTCATGTAGTCCGAAAGAATGATTATTTCTGAAATATTCATTCTTTCGAACTACATGAACTTAGAGCCTCCTGCCGCGCGGCACAGCCAGCAGCTGCGGCCGTCTCCGCCTCAGCACGTAGTTATCGGGCACGCACAAATTCACCCCCTTTAAAACTCCCTGATTTTTAGGGTTCCGTACTCAAAGGGTAACTAACGGAACCCTATTACTAAGCCTCCGCTGTCCGCGCTTAAAAGCTAAACAATAAAACGCGCGATAAACGCTTTTTCTTTCTTTCTTTCTTTCCGTCCGTCCGTCTGTCTGTCAGCGGGCTGTATGAATCTTTATATGTAGACAGATGAAATTTTCACAGATTGTGTATTTATATTGCCGCTATAACAACAAATAATAAAAATGATGGTTTATAGTACGGCGGAACCCTTCGTTTGCCAGTATGATTCGCACTAGGCCGGTTTTTTATTTTACCGTTGATTAATTTGAAAATATAAATGGTGAGAGCCATATCCCTTCTTAATTCTAACTTGTTGTACCCAACCATGCCTATTTACGTAACGCGTCCGTGTTTGGGTCACAGAAGTCCTTATGTGTACAAAATTTCAACAGAATCGGTCCAGGAAATCCGAAGACTGGGGAAATCTGAACTGGCTGTGACAGACAAACAGACAGACCCGCGTGATCCTACAAGGCTTCCGTTTTTTAAAAAGTAAAACTTAAGAAAAATGAATTAAATGGATGTTTTCAGATTTATCCATCTGAGTATGGTTTAGAAAGAATGAAGGAGGAGGAAGTACGTGGACCTATTGAATTAACTGAACAAAAGTTTGAAGATTTAACAGAAGATGGTGCCAATGAGGAAGGTTGGTCAAAAAATACCTCTATTTTGATTTTTTTTACTTTCTACTTGAATAGTAAACATTCTAGGCTTAAAAAGAAATAATTTAACAAAAGTAACAGACAATGGCCAAGTAACCCTAAAATAGATCCTTGTGGAATTAAAAAATTTCACACATTCAGTACTTTGCACTTCTTCATATGTATAAATCTCTAAAACTTTTAGGTTCATCGTATCATATGGAGAAGCTACGACGTTATCAACTAAATAGATTGAAGTATTTCTATGCAGTGGTAGAATGCGACTCGGTGTCCGCAGCTGACAAACTGTATAGCGAATGTGATGGCATGGAGTATGAAAGTAGTGCTACTCGGCTTGATATGAGGTTTATTCCTGATGATGTTACCTTCGATCAAGTACGTACCTACTTATAGTGTTAAATATGAATTTCCTAACAGAGTACTGACTATCCTATTCTTTTATTGAGACTTTCATCATATGCACTAATAGGGAATATGCATAAAAACATATTTATCATCTATACAGTTTATCTAAAAATGTACAAAAATATAATATAATATGTATGAGATATAATTATTTTAAGCAAATATACCTGTCCCTCTCGCGAAAACACTGTTTTCTATGGCAGCTGTATAGACGTCATCTATGACGTCTATACAGCTGCCATAGAAAACAGTGTTAGGATAACGTTAAAGTTTTCATCGGACTTTTCTTTTTAATTGTAATCTTTGAAGCTTTATAACTTCATCGCTGATGAAGGTATTTAAAAAATAATTTTAATGATTGCTTACTAGAGCTAATAAGTATTTCATTTTGCAAATAAAAAGTCGCATGCATATTCCCTATTACTTTGTGAGCTTAACAGCATGCAATTGAGACTTCAACTGTGAATTCACTAATTATTTGATAACTAACTTTTATAACAATTCAGGAACCCCGCGAGGAGTGCACGAAGCTTCCCGACTTGACTAAGTACAAACCCCGATTGTTCACAACGACAGCGCTGCAGCATGCCAAAGTTGAGCTCACATGGGATGCCACAAACCCGAACCGAACAGAAACTATCAAAGGTGCTCTTGATGGCAAAATTGATGACCTGGATCTTAAAGAATATCTGGCATCTAGTAGTGAAAGTGATGGTAATGTTTTAGTTAACTTATAAATGCCTAATGATATACAGAGGAATTCGTATGTTGTAGATACAAAGATAATAGTAGTACCTAACTATTGATTTGTTTTTTAGAGGATGGTCAAACTGAAGACATAGAAGCCCAGTCAGACAATGATGATGAAGATCCTATTCTCAAATATAAGAAATTGCTTGAAGACATCGAGAAAAAAGACGATAAGAAGAGCAATAAAAACATGGAAATGGAAATAAGTTGGGGAATAGGAATCAAAGACAAAGCGGAGGAGTTAGTCAAAAAGAAAATAAATGCAGGTATGACACCCTAACAAAATCTTAATCGTTTGTCTTCTTCTTATTGTGTGGGCAGTAAGGTCTAACGACCCCACACACACCCTAGTGGCAGTTTCTAAACCACCTCGAGGGCCTCTGACATGGTTTATTTGACAGCCGCCATCCGGCGGCCGGGACTACCGGCTTAAATCCCGAGGCACGGAAACATCACGTTAGTGAGAATCCATTAATGCATAACATAATATACCTACTAAATTGATTTTTTTTTCCAGAAACGAAAGAGTTGACGCCATTCGAAAAGTTGATACAGAAACGTAAAGAAAAAAAGAAACAAAAGAAATTGAAAAACAAAGAGAAAAAGGAGAAGGGTGAAGATGAAACAGATTCAGATGACGGCAGTATGTCAGACGTGCCTTCCGACATAGATATGAATGACCCATACTTTGCGGAAGAGTTCAATAAACCAGAATTCAAAAAATCTAAAGAAGGCAACAAAAATAAATACCATAAGAAGCAAAATAAAGATAGTGACTTAGACACAGATGACGAAAAGAAGAAAGCGGAATTAGAGCTACTCTTGGACGATGATGATGGCAAGGCACACTTTAGTTTGAAGAAGATTCAGGAGTCAGAGAGTAACAAAAAGTCTAGAAGGAAAAAGAAACTAAAAGTTAAAATGAATGAACAGAAACAATCCCTGCCTGAGTTTGAGATAGATGTGAATGATGACCGGTTTTCAGCGTTGTATAACTCGCATCTTTACAACATTGATCCAAGTGATCCTAATTTCAAGAAAACAAAGAATATGGATAAGCTTATTCAAGAGAAGTTGAAGCGTAGGCCAGCCGACACACCGCTTGAGGTTCAAAAACCTAAGAGATCTAAAGAAGACGTTGAACTAAGCATTTTAGTGAAAAATGTTAAAAGAAAAACAAAAGATGCATTAAAAAAATAAAACAAATATAAATTCTTAAATATATTTTATTATTTAATACGTTCGTCATAATTTTAGTAAAAAAACAATAACATTAGTCGTGATTGTATCAAAACTATAAATGGAAACAAAGCTGCATATCATTGGCTTGTCTTTAAACATTTGAATACAAAAAAGGACACATAAAAAATGTACAACAATAACTAGCCTACGTAACCAAACTGGCAGCTAAAGCCGTCTTTATTTGTCTGCCCAAAGCTGCGCCCAATGGTGGCGGCACAGCATTACCGACCTGTGAACAAAATATAAGCATGAGAGCAGACAGCGAACAGGAAATTGATCCTTAGGACGAGATTTGTTAAGCAAACTTTGACTTATACAAATCTTATTCTAAAAGCAAATGTTCGTATCCGTTGTAAGGCGAGTGTAGACAAGCCACTTTTGATAGGAATCTGTACTTCTAAGTTTAATATTCGAATGAAACGCTACTAACGCTAAATTTCACTTCAATCAAAAGTGCGATCTTTCTTTTTTGTCATCCATACCGAAAAAAATAATATTTGTTATTGTTGTAATGACAAACTACCCATTGCCACCAAAATGTTATAGTTATTGTTTATGAATAAATAAATGAGAAATGAACCAACCTGTCTGTGTTTGTCTTGTACTGAGCCGGCGAACACGTAGGTGTCAGGGAAGCCCTGCGAGCGCGCGCACTCGCGGACGGACACGACGCGGTTTTGTTCGGGATGCAGCACCCGGCCTTGCTTGCCCATGGGCTCGGGATCCGTCACCGTAGTGCTGAAGTAGCCATCCCAGCAGACTCGTCCTAAAAATGAGTGAGTAAGGTTTATTTTCTATTGTAAACTCTTTTTTTATCGAATAATGATGGTTGCTGAATGAGGCAACATTCCATTCAAAATGCTAGTCTCGAATAAGATCTACGTTTGTCTTAGGCATTTTGTAACAACAGTAAATTGCCTCGCAACATGATTAGATCGCCACATTACAAAACATGGGAAGACATCTCGCGAAAAAGATTTGAAAAGTGAAAGGGAGGCCTTTGCCCAACAGGAACAAAGTTTAGCTTAGAAAGGAAAAGTTAGTCTAATAACATGGCTGTTGAGTTATTTATTATTTTATTTCATTTATTTATCACTATGGATCACTTTCAGGTTACAGCTAATACAAACAATAAATAATGGCATGCATGTGAGACTGGAAGCCAATTAAAAATCATCATTTCTAAAAAACTGATTAGAAAGAGAGGGTGTGAACAACAAAACAGTCTCCAAAATAAGGAAAACAAAAAATAGTTAAACATTCAAACATAAGCTAAATTCACATTTCGAATATAAACCTGAGCACACAAAATCTTAAAAAAGCTAAGGCTCAAGCACTTTCTGGCCGAGGACACACTCGTCACGAATGAATAAAAATGCTGTTTACATATGTCATTAAATTTTCTACTTGTACGCACCACAAATGAATTTTGCCTGTAATTCGTTGGGGTAAGTGGAACATGCAACGGCGCGTACCATCGCTTTGACCTTCCAGGAACGTTAAAATCTACTATTTATATGTCTGTGGTTAAAATAGGATTTTGATAGAATATCAGAGTTATCAATAGAGTGATTGAAAATTTAATTAATGAAGTACAATCCGACATGGCTCGTCGGTTTATTAGGGGTGAAATATGATTGGGGCTGCGGAGTCAGTTCGAAAGAGGTACCGTAGCCGTATGACCTATAGATAGTTGTTCCGGGTCTGGCTGTTTGTTTAGGTATGTAAGTTTGTGACCGCACCCAAGATACAGAAAATATTGCTAGTGTGAGGCAATGTTTAAAAAAATACTGAAATAAAGAGATTATTATTATAAAAGAAAAGAGTGCAGAGAGTGTGCGACATTACCATAGAGCCCCGCCCAGTTGTTGTGTCGGTTGCCGGTGTGCGGCAGGCACCAGGGGATGAGCGTGTTCTCCTGCTTGTCGGCGGGCGAGCAGCCGCCGCCGCCCGCGCACGCGCACACGCCGCGCAGGCCGCCGCGCGCCGAGCGGCCCGCGCGCGCGTCGTCGTAGCGGTACTGCAGCACCTGTGCACAGACCACACTCACTTTCATCTCGCTGCATCATCATCTGCCTAGCCTTTTCCCAACTATATTGGGGTCGGCTTCCAGTCAAACCGGATTTAGCTGAATACCAGTATTTTACGCGGAGCGGCTGCCTACCAGACCTTCACAAACCCATCAACTGGGTAACACGGTACTTCATGGCAAAGCTGGAGTCAGATTAACTGGCTTCTGACTATCCGTAACGACTGCCAAAGATCTACAAATGACAGCCGGGACCAACGGCTTAACGTGCGTGTTCTATCGGCAGCATGTATGCTGCCAATCAGGGATGTTGCGGATGCCGATTTTTTCACATCCGCGGATGTGAATGCGGATGCGGATGTTTAAGATCTACTATACGATAAGTAATCCACAGCGCAAACAAACATTTACAAGAAACAAATGATGCATCATAACAAACGCGTCGGATCTTGTCACCAATTTTTTTTGCTCCCATTGGTCATTTGCCGGCCCCGCCCAATTTCTTTCTTGTCGCAACTTTTATTACATTCGCAAGAACATCCGCATTGATTATTGCGGATGCTGATGCGAAAATTCGCAACATCCCTGCTACCAATGCCTTTTCCCTGATTTTACTTAGATAACTCCCCTGTAAAAACCAACACTAAGGAACATGCTAGCATACCTTGCATTTTGTTCCATCTGACAGTGCCACCGATATGTTAGGAAGGTCCCGCCAATCAGAACCCGGCGTAGTAGGGACTCTGCATATCCTAGCTTGAATTAATGGCGCCATGTTTTTGCATATGTGGTCCCGTAGTTTGGCATTCTCGTCTTTACTTCTCACTAGGCGTTGGAAGTGACTCTCTGGCATTGATCCATATTCGATTTCTATTTTGTTAGCGCCATTGCAAATTCGAGGCAGATCGCTCATAGCGTCTCGAATGGTGCATGTTCTTCTAGGAGCAGACTCATCCCAGTGAATGTTTGTTGCGAAGCGTTTGCCGTCTATAGTGGTAGTCAGAGAGCAAGCACGTCTGCTGAATACGTGCGTGGGTTCCGGATACAACGGTAACTTGTACCCGGGCGCCGCTGCCAAAATAATAAGCCTTCTTCTCGTCTGCGGAACCCCATAGTTGCCGGCCTGAAGAATACCGAACGTGCATTGATAGCCCATGTCGAGCAACGCCCTCAACGTCAGTTTTAAAACCATGCCTTTTTTGAATGCCACAAAATTCCTTACATTTTCCAATATAAAATATTTCGGTCGATAATAATCACAGTAAGATAAGTATGAGGCTACTAAGGAGTTTTTGAAGTTAGAATACTCTCTCGAATTGAATCTGTTCATACCGGAGAAGCCCTGGCACGGCGGTCCACCGACTAGCAGTTCGACTTCGCCCTGCATCGGGAGGCGCAGTCCGCCGGCACTGTGCGTGGCACCAGACATGGCTTCCTTTAGTAACGCGTTACAGTCTTCATTGAAAACGATGCAGTTCTTATTGTTGAGCGCATACGCATGTGCGGCAGCTTCCACATTCTCTATCGCCCAGCGGCACTCCGCCACGCCGGCCTGGTGCAAGCCTTCTGATAGTCCACCACAACCAGCAAATACATCTAGAGTTCTTAAAGGTCGTACAGAAATATGTTCCAGTTTATTGTCATTTGTTTCCAAATGTTTACTAGATTTTCCTTTTCCTTTACCCTTGTCTTTACCTCGTTCAGTGCGACCGACACTAATAGCATGGTGAGGCACATCTATAATCTGACCTGAAGTTTGGTCAAAAGCCATTCTAAAGTAAAACCTACTTGGGTCTCTCTCCAGCCACTGGGTCAGGGAATACTGCTGTGGAACATTTTGTTCATAAATTAAATGGCATGCGCCTACAACTGCTGAGAAAGGCACATCACGAATTTCTTCGCTCCAGTAGACAACATTGACATCTTCATGCTGGGGAAATCTACTAGTTGTATTTTCAGGTCTATAAAGAACATTGACTTTTAAATAAATATCCTGAGGAACGATCAAAGGTCCTTCTCCTATGGCAGTTACAGCTGCAATGTAACCAATACAGAATGGTTCCCCGGTATCTATATTTGACCCTCGCAAATTATTGTCGCTCTTCCTGTAATATTCAGGGTAAATGTCCTCATCAACTTTCTCTAGTTTTGGTTTGGCATTGTTGTTTCCATTGGTCAGAGAGTTCTTCAACTTGAATGTTCCTGGCTTGAGGAATACGCCACAACCTTTCTTATAGTCGTAATCTTGCCACCTCACTAATGACCATTCTGTTCTATTAGGTTCAGTTACAAAACTGGATTTTTCCATCAATTTACCTGAAACTTTGGGTATGTTTTTAGCATCCCTTTTTGTTTTTCTCTCACAAGATGGGCAAAATCTGTGCTGCCTCAGTGGATTAGGACAAACTGGATCAACCGGTAAATCTTCAAATCGTGCAGTGAACCTTTCATAGTATTTATTGTAAAAATAGGTTTTACCATCATCATCAAAATGTTTGTCATCTACTTCCTTGCCACCCAATTTAAACCAATCGGCGGGGATGTCGCCCTTTTCAACACAAGCTTTCCTTAATATTGATGAAAGTGGAGCACCATGGCAACATCTGTCTCCTAAAAACACTTCCCTGGGATCACTAACCTCACCCAAAACAGTATCAGAGGCCCTAATGAATACCTCTGCATGAAAGTAGCCAGCTTTTGTGTTAATAGTTTCTCTCCACATGTATACAACTCTAGCAACCAAAGCAGGAATATTGGATTGAGAAGTCTCAACCATTACAAAGTCACCATTGCAAAGTTCAGCGCCATCAATTTCAACTTTATCGTAATACACTTTGGTGGCGTCTGCTTTCGTGGGTTCGCTGACCCATTTAATTTTTCTGTTGTTCGTACCAGTTAGCTTGACCGGCACTGTGTCCTCTAGCTTGTCGTGTTGCTTCTTCTCGGCCATCTGTTGGTAATCTTCTTCATCATCTGGTTCTGAATCCTCAGCTTGCTCTACTGCCATATTGGGACAGAATCTTCTCACACAAGCCTTCTTAGTGCGTCCATGTCCACCAAACTTGGCCATAGCACGGCAAGCGTTACACTCGCCGCAGTCAGGCAGTTGACAAGCTTCACACACACCACATCTTTTCCTTCTCAGCACCAACTCATGATTTGTTTTATCCAATTGATTTGTGAAAAAGCTCTCAAATGTTTTCCTAACCAGGGGAGTGGTTGTAGCCTTAGTCCAAGCTTTTTTGTCAACTTTCTTGTAATCTATTTTAGCGCGGAACTTACGCTTGCCGAATTTAATACCCATTAACTTAATTAACTCTCTCATGCATGGTAATGTAATAAGTGGTTCATCATCTTCATCTGCTTCTAAGCTCACTACCTGATCACACACAAACTGAGCATGCTTGTGAAGCATTTCTTCAGTCATTCTCGCATCATTCAATTCAGGAATAGTTGACTCTCTGACCAGTTCTAGTAAGTCTTCATATGATGGCTGGAGATAATGATATTCTTCTAAATACTCAACAACTACCTTGCTGAGCCATATCTTTTCATAGAGATTGTTCATAAGAGGTGTATATTGTTCACTTGGTTTTAGTAAATTATATTCTCCAAATTCTGTTGATAAGGTGATACAGTTCCGGTCGCCACCGTCAAAGCCATGTATAAACCTGAAATAGGGGAATCCTGATGTAGGTATAAGTTTCAAACAAATAACAAATTAAGTGCTTATAATTCAGTCAGAATAAAACTCACCATTCAATAATAGGACCTACATCTTTCACAGGCACAGATTCATCATCAATTTCAGCTGATTCTGAACATATTGACTTCAAATACCCAGACATGTAGATACGCACATCATTTTCAACAAGCCCACTGTCAATAGGACAAAGATGTCCCTGTTCATCAAATATAGAAAAACTGGTTATATTGGTCTGCGGGCGTTCCATTATATCCCCATCATCACCTTAAACATTTGAAATAGTATAAAGAAGTTGATTTTAGATTAAGAGTTTAAACCTTAATACCACTAAAATGATTGTATCTGCATTTGTTCCCTTGCAAATTTTTTCGACATTCACGTGGGCGGAGCCGTTGGGCGACAGCTAGTTAATCATGAGTACTCACCTGATGCTAGGACAAGTTTCTCATTGGTCAAAGCTATATACTCTTCAACAGCGTCCTGTGGGTGTCCATGATAGTATATTATATCAGAATTGTTCAAGAATTGACCACAAATGTTACATTTTTCATTGTCAGGAATGTTTTTTTTGTAGCTTTCTTTTTGGTCATTATTATTTTCGGTTTTACCATTTTCTTTCTGGTCTTCTGTGGAATTATTTTGCTCTTGGGTTTGGATGCTGTCATCCATTTCATTTGTTTCCTGTGTTATATTGTCTACCTTATCTTCATCCACAGAGTCCTCTAATTTTTTTACCTCTTTATCTTTTGTACAACTTGTAATTTTTTCTATTTCAACATCTTTAGGGACTATTACTTCTACTTTTTTCACTTCCATGCCTGTTTTTCCCTCGTCAGTATTAAGTTCTAAGTTTTCATTGCTCTTGTCCTTGTTATTTAAAATGTTGTCATTGTCTTCTTCATTCTCATATTTAAGCTTTTTCTATAATAAGGATGAATAATTATGATTACTATGTACTTGTAAAAAAAAAAGGTTTTGGGAGTGGTTTATATTGCAGTCTTTGGCATAAACTAACATGATATTAGATTTAGCATTAGCATAGGTATTTTTTCAGAGTTAGTCATCAAACTTACCGGTTGTATAATTTCATTTCCATCAGGACTCCTATTTCTTTTTGAGGCAAACATACTGGTGATTTTCAACTGATTTCCATTGTGGGGTGACTGATTTCCATTACGTGGTGACCTTCGTTTGGACCTGAAATTGTAATCCATATAGAATAAGTACTGATTATCCTGGTGTACAATCCCTTGGGCTACTTACTTTCTTGAGTGCAAAGTCACTGGAAATTGTATTGGGTGATTATACAAGCTGCTTATTGTTGTGAAAACAGACATAATTTGTCATATCATGAAAGGGACAACCTCTTCCTGGAGCACCTAAGACATCTTACCAATCCACTAGCACATGGCCTAATCCAAATAGCCCAACAAACAGGTTAAAAAGATGGTGCATCCTTGATTGTTTGATACTTAAAATAAGATGGGCTAAGGAGTTCAAGCCCCAATCGCCAATCAACCTTCTATTTTAAAGATGTTATTTTAACACCACAACCTCTTATAGGTTTTCCTGTAGTCTTTAGGTATAGAGCTATTATCTGCATTTTTTTCAAAAGTTTAGACTCGGTAGTTTCGGAGATAAGGGGGGAAAGTTCTTTTTTGGTCTAATTTCTGAAATTACTTCAAAACTATTCATTTTATGGTGGAAGCGCAACGTTAGCCCGCAAAATTCAAATATTTTTATGTTTTTTTGCAATTTGCCAGCCAGTGTAAAGCTCTATGTTGAACAAAATACGAATTGCGGCCGTTACGCGTATTTATCTAAAGAATTATAACCATTTTAATCATAAATATAAGTTTATTATACTATTCAATAGGGCTTAGTTTCATGGGTTACCCTGGCGGTTCCACCTTAAAATTATGAAAAAAATATAATTAAAACCCTCATAGTAAGCCTTCTCATTTAATATGTCACAAACTATAAAAAAAAATATTGATTTACGTAATGAATCTGTATTTAGGTCACAGACGTCCATATATGTACCAAATTTTAACAGAATCGGTCCAGTAGATCCGGAGAAAACTGGTTGTGACAGACGGACAGACACCAGAGTGATCCTATAAGGGGTCTGTTTTTCACGGATGTTCGGAACCCTAAAAAATGCCTACTTATAGTTAAGACTGATCACAGGCAAAACAAAACAAATATATTGTGAGATTTAGTTTCAAGCGCAATAGTCTGCGAACCAGGACATAACTTTCTTTTACATCTCTTCACAGTTAGTTAGCAAGCTAATGCTAGTTTTACAATTTAAGAAAAAGGTTCTGTACCTTAACTTACTAAAGTATTGCTTTTATATTTGATGTCTTAATTGTTTAATTGCAATACATTCTTGCAATTAGACAATCAAGACATCAACTAAATACGTAAAGATATACAATATTTGTCTAAGCGATATTTTAAAGTTATTATACTTTTTATAACTCATCACAGCATAAAGAGCCAACTGTTGTTAACAATTAATAATTTACACTATTATAGTAAGTACTCTTTGAAGTATTTTATCAGATTGGTGTCTTTGATCTTACTATGCATGTGAGTACTTACATCTGAGGTGACTTCGTTTTGCCCACAGATGAAAAGCTTTCCTCAGCATCCTTCTGTAAGTTCCTACGACTTTGAACGGGCATTTTTTGGTAAATTACTGTTCTTATAATGACAGCACTTAAAAATATTTTATAGCAAACAGTATTTCATAGCTCGCCAATATATGTTACAGTTAAAATAGGGATAAAAATAATATTTTGAAGACACATAACAAGCCCACAAGTAAAAACGGCGCCAAATCAAACCAGTCAGTTGACAGCTGTTAATCTGCTGTCACTGATAAGCTGTTTTTTTTTTTTTCTCTGTCTTCGCCGGTCTTCGCACAGTTTGTGTTGATAAATTGTTGCACTACTGAGTGATGACATGACACGCGAGTTGAGGCGAGGCACTGACGTATAAATCACTAGTTGACCCGCGCAACTTCGTCTGCGTCATAATTTTCATTACTGCTCTGCTCCTATTGGTTTTAGGTGATTCAAATCGGACCAGCAGTTCCTTTTGGATTGAAATTTTGCTCGTAGCTTGCCTTGGCTCGCACGTCTGTCAGCGCCGCGAGCCATTTCTTAGTTTTGTGACACGTCAAGTGCTATTGTGTTGCAAAAATTACTGGTATTCGAAGCTATTCACACTAATAATTAATTGAATTATTTTCTTTGCTTCTCTCATACAATTAAGACTGTCTGGATATAATAAAATATTATTCCTGAATAAGAAACAGTTTCCTCCATTGATGACATCGCGGTCCGCCTGGTACCAGAGTGATGAGTTTACGCTTTCACGTGTCACCGACGTCGAGCCGAGTAATATAACTTCGTACATCTCTCACCCACTTAAGTTATTTTTAGCCCACACTTCTCGGTTTTTGATAAAGCTAAAACTTGCGTAGGTACATGTTTAGTTTGGATGACATTGCTGCTGATTCTCTTGTTCAATAACTAATCTAAAATAATAGAATCGCTATCTTTTACTAAAAGGCAGTGCGAGAAAAGTACGGCTATAGCTATGAACTAAGTTAGAGAAGATCAAACTAGTTTATGCCTTGCGCTTCACCTTGTTTTTAGTCGACATGTTTTTACGTGTATCAGCCTTAATTAGTTTGAATGGAAATATTAGTTCAATTATATTTGACAATCTAAATTGTGTCCGTCTCTTTCTCGTTTTATTAGAGATTTTGTTGCATCCACAATTGGCTCGTCAGACGTCTCCAACACCTATCTTTTCTAACATGCCGATGATTTCGGGTGTAAATTAAAAGTCAATAATAATTATTTATTGCTTATAATAAAGTATATAATAATAAACAAATTAATGTCATTCATTTCTGAACAATTTTTTTTTTCAGGTAATTTCTGTGTGATATTCTTTCAGTAGATTTTTTCCCATAATATTTGTATCTCATATTCATGTATACCTCTATTACACTTTTAATTAATAAATATTTGTTGTGTTGTTTCCAGCCAAATTTTCTTTTTTCCTTTATTAGCAGGCAGCCTTGAAAATAAAACAAAAAACCAATAAAGAATCATAATATAGCATTATCGATAAATGTCATACATGCACTACTCTATCCCTACAATAACAATAACAAGAAAATGTTTTGAAGTACAATTATTACTGTTGATAATAAAGGCAAAAGGGAAATTGTGAGTGCTTTACTGTTGAAACTGTTCAACGAATGCAGAATATTTTGTTTATTTTCAAAATCTAAAGATATTTCAGCTAAAATAAAGTACGTAAGTACTGGTGCCAAGTTATGTTCGGGTGATTTCCGCTTCTTTTAATGCCACATCCGATTATATTGCACATTCTGCATCTTGCAATTGACGATTTCCACTATAAAACCGATTTCAAACGCAATAACACAGCAAAATGACTCCAACATTCACAAATTATATCCACAGCTCAAGAGAATTTGACAGTTGAAGTACCCCAACTTTGTACCAAACAGCGAGTGCTTCGTTGTAGCGACGCTTAGGTGAGGCCTATGTCCAGGCCTCACCTAAGCGTCGCCACAACGAAGGGTCCTGCGCGTCCCGCATCCATCGGCTACCCGCGACCTTCACCAGGTCATCGGTCTACCTTGTGGCGCGACTTCATTCGTGTGTAGAAAAATAAGGATGCCATGGAGGGTGCTAGGTAAGATCGCTAAGATAAAATATACTAAAACTACTAAAACTAATAGTCAACTTCTAGTATTGCTTGACCCCCTTAGAATGCAAAGCATTGGCTGTATTAAGGGTGGTAAATCATCAAATGACTCCTCCCGCTCTGGGTGAAGCAAGAGGGAGTGCCAGACTCGTACTGACTAAAACCCATCCGTGTTCCTCCTGGTGCCCTTTGCGATCCAAGGCTACGGCACCTCTTTCGAACAGATTCCGCAGCCCCAGCAGGCACCTGCCCTAGCGGGCCCCATCTTCCACGCTGACATCTCTTTGAGGCGCGCTGGGATCGCAGCGCGCCGCCGACCCGGGCCTAGTTCTGTGACTTAGGTTTCGCCTAGCGACCTGATCGTTCCAAGGATTTTTTCACGTCGGATAGCAAAGGCAGAATTTTATCCAGAATGAAGTCGGCTACTGATTTCTCGGTGTCGATGCAACCTCTGCACATTGGGCTGTCTATGACGTCTATCATCATCAACATCATTTCAGCCAATTGCCGTCCACTGCTGAACGTAAGCCTCCCCAAAGAGCGCCAATCATCTCAGTCTTGTCCAGTCCGCATCCATTCGCTGCCAGCCTTCCCCAGGGTAGCCCGCGAAATTCAAATATTTTAATGTTTTTTGCAATTTGCCGGTCAGTGTGAAGCTGTATGTGGACCAAATGCGATCTGGGACCGTAACGCGTATTTATCTAAAGAATTATAACCATTTTAATCATCAATATAGCCCTCTTAGTTCATGTAGTTCGAAAGAATGAATATTTCAGAAATAATCATTCTTTCGAACTACTTTGGTCCACATACAGCTTCACACTGACCGGCAAAGTGCAAAAAACATAAAAATATTTGAATTTCGCGGGCTACCCTGGAGCATCCACCTTAAATCATCGATCCATCGTGCCGCAGCGCCTATGTTGAAAAGATGTTTTTAAGAGAGCAATGACCCGTAATTATACCAATTATTATTTGTAGTTAGTCATGTGTATAGTCTTGCTTGACATTGCCATTGTTGACTGCCTGTAATTTGTAGCCCGTGACCATTTGTTGTCCTGAAGTTCAGTTGATCTCTGGCAAAATGTACGAATCTGTGAGAAAGGTAGAAGGAGAAGTGGGTATGGATCCAGCAGTACCGTCTCGGAAATTCTCTTCGCGAGTTCGTCGGAGGCGTCATTGCCTGGGGATTAGTTCCCAATGATCCACTGGAGGGTGAAAACCGCAACGGATAATTCCTAGACCTAGGGGCTAAAAAGGCACCTTTAGGAGAATCATAATATTAATTTGAGCTCGAGGATCATAATAACAGCCGCAAGGGTCAATCTTGAAGGTTAAGCAACGCTTGCCAAGGTTGGTCTGTGGATGGGTGACCATCTTAACATAACGAGTTTCCTCCGTGCCTCGGAAAGCACGTTAAGCCGTTGGTGCCGACTGTCATTTGTAAATCTTTGGCAGTCGTTACGGATTGTCAGAATCCAGTTAATCTTACTCCAGTCTTGCGAAGATGGTAGGCAGCTGCTCCACGTAAAACACTGGTATTCAGCTGTATCCGGTTTGGAAGCCGACACCAATCTAGTCGGGAAAAGGCTAGGCAGATGATAATATTAATTTAAGCAACAATCTGTCAAATTTCATTTTCATCTTTATCGCCAACGAATTAGGTACAAGGTTGATTCGGAAAATTTGACAATGACAGTCGTGATTTGCTTTCTGATTCTGCAAAAGTGGCCTTTTTAGACCCACTAAGCTGGTCATGATGTATCATAGGCTCACTGAGAATTTAACAGTTTTTAGCCATGCCGGAGCCATCAGCCGAAATCTTATTTCAACTACTATGACAGATTCTTGGATATCAGTCACTTTCAACTGAACGCCTTTGCAAAGTTTTATAGAAATTAAATATGTAAATAGAAATCATAAAACTTAATCGGATGGTATTTATCATTTTCTTCCATAGCGTTTTCATTGAAATATTAAAAATGTTGAGTACAAGATAGGCTACTATACTACTATAATAATATAAGCTATCTAGGTTTCTATATCTATGGTTTTATTAATTGTCATTCGACGTTCCAATTGACACTGACAGCAGTGTTAATTGTCATTCGACTTTTGATGACACTGACAGGCGACAGCTGCTGTCTTCAGCGGTTCAGCCTCAGAATCTGAAGTTCAGTCAGAATTTTTTATTATGTAGGCTTTAGAGATTTAAAGAAATTATAAATATCAAAGAAAAAGTTGTTGTCTCCTTTAGTTAGATTGCGTGAATTGTTACGTTACTGGTGATTGATAAATTTAGTCTCTAAGTATAAAAAAAATGATACTTTACCCTATTATAAGACAGCATGTTCTAACCAAATCAAAGTTTCTAAGGTCGGGTTCAACTGTACTTTTGCCAGATATTGATTTAAATTATTATTGTAATGGTGAAAATTCCGTAGAAATTGATAATAATATTAAAATGAGAAAAGGTGTGGGTGACGTAAAACGTGTTATGAATATGTATAAAATTTTTAAAGCAACTCCAGTCGCAGATGCTTCCTATCACACTATACGAGACAGTTTGTATCATGAACTGAGTTTTTTACCCAATAAAACACATCCTTCCGTGGTAGAAAGTGTAGACCCACAAGTTGTACAAGAAATAAATCAGAAAAGAGATTTTCAAGCACATACACCTCTGGAATTCAGTGAAATAACAAGGCGGTTGAATTTATTGAGAACAGATAAACTAGGACACACATGTGGTCACAAGAGCTATTACTTCTTAGGGGAACTTGCTGAGCTAGAAGAAGCATTAATTAAATACACTCTTAACAAACTCCTTCAAGAAAAGTTTCAGCTAGTCTCTGTACCAGATATTTTGCCAAGACATGTTTTGGAGAGCTGTGGTATGACAGTTAATAGTGATCGAACACAGGTAAAGAATATAATGTTCTAAAAATAAAATATATTCATGTCCAATTGGTAGCCAAGAAACTTTAAGAAAACTTCTTCCTTAACTATAGATTGCTTTCGATGGTTAAGCATGACTATGTTCTAAAAATAAGGAAAGCGTAGATATAAAATAGGCTCTTGAATCTTTATCATCAATCAATTCATGACTATAGTACAATAATTGTTTGTTGCCACTTCTAGATATATTCTTTAGACCCTGTTCACCATGGTCCAGATTTGTATCTATCGGGAACAGCAGAAATGTCCCTTGCAGGGCTGTTGATGAATACACTGCATAAGGAACAGGACTTGCCCATAAAATTGGCCGCAGTGAGCAGATGCTTTAGGGCAGAAACATCTAATGTTATTGAAGAGAGAGGAATATACAGGTAACAGACAGTAAAATTTGTGTATAATGAAAAAATGTATTTAATACTGTACAGACTAAGAAATTCTTCTAAGTATGTTCCTGTTTATAAATCCATTCACAATCCAGCCAAAGGCTGCTAGTTAAAAATTACTTTCTTTTAAAATTGCAAGTAAAATATCAGATGGCCAAATTTAAAAAAAATAAATATGGAATGCAATACAAATGAATATATCAATATCAACTTTTTCATTAACCCACAGAGTACATCAATTTACCAAGGTAGAAATGTTTGCAGTTTCAACCTCAAGTCAGTCTGAAAGTATGTTTGAATACCTGAAAACAATGCAGGAAGAATTATTTTCACCTCTAGGATTACATATGAAAATACTAGACATGCCGCCTCATGAACTGGGTGCTCCTGCTTATAGGTAAGTTTTACATGATAGGCGCCAGATAAATGTGCAATAATGGTCATTGACCCACATACATTTATTGACTTTCTTAATATCAAAAACAGAAATAAAGACAAAGCTGTCCTGGACCAACTTTTATCATGATCCTTAACCTTCTCTAGTAATGAAAAACGGTTCAAAAATTATTGTTGGGCTAGAATGAAGGGATATTACAGAAAGGTAAATGTTCTTTATTGCAAGTTTATCTGGCCCCAACAATAGGTGAAAAGTAAACTTAATGGATTAAAGGGTTAAATTAGACACCAACAATAACAAACACAGAGCATTTGATTGAAAGATGAATTTGCCATCATAAGTTTGAAGTGAATAATAATAATAATTTCAGTTGTTTTATTTTGCAGGAAGTATGACATAGAAGCATGGATGCCAGGTCGTAAAAACTATGGGGAAATATCCAGTTGCAGTAACTGTACAGATTACCAATCAAGAAGACTGCATATCAAATATATTCACAATGGTGAAACAACCTATGCACATACTTTGAATGGCACTGCATGTGCAGTGCCAAGAATGTTGATAGCTTTACTAGAAACACATCAAGATCCCAAAGGGAAAATTTACATACCTGAAGTATTGCAACCCTACATGAATGGAAAAAAGTATATTGCAAAAAATAGTTTAGTCCCAGAACTGAAACTAATGAAAATAAAGAGATAAGATAGTACATTCAGTTATTTATTTAATATCAAACAAATTACATCTGACAAAATTGTTGCCTGTATTAAAAAGAAATGTCCTTGATATTTGGTGCCTACAAACAGCATAAATAAAAATATGCAGCATTTTTAGTTTAGGCATTCAGTAAAGAGCCTCCACCTGTGGCATGTTTATAGGTCAATTCAAGCTTAATGGTTTCCGTAAGTTCGCTTTTCACTTTATAGTACCCCACCTCTAACCCCTGCTGTCACATGAATTTGCTACTGAGCAGCGACTTACTGATGTCTTCAAGCTGCCACTATGTTTGATTTTACCTTTACTGGATATTCAACTTGACAACTAATGACAAACCTTGCTGACTAGCATTACCATTAGTTGATTTTATTTAGCTCCCATCTAAATTTAATTTGATTTAGGACTTTCTGTCATCAAAATTGGTTTATTAATCCAAACTTATTTATATTATGATTATCCAAATTATTTAAGCTAGTTTTATTTTAATCCCTTTTGTTGTTTGGACAGCTTTTTCATTTTAGATTTAAATGAGTTAATATCAACTGTTGTATCAGAGGGACCATTAGAAGCAGTTGCCTTCTCTTCAGGAGGTATGAAGTCCTTCTGTCTCTGCTCATGCTTAGCACGCTTAACTTGTGCTTGCTTTTCTTCTTTTTCGTGACGATTCTTGGCCTTCTTCTGTTCATCCTTGAGGAAGTATTCTCCAGTAGCAAGTTCACGGTCAATTTTACTCTCTTGTTGTGGTGGTGGGAATGGTGTATAAGGTTTCTTTTCAACTTTCTTTTTAGGTTGTTTTCTTGGGACATTTTTACTTTTAAATGTTGGTAGAAATCTATCCCAACTCTCATTTTTTAGTCTTGAGTCTTTCATGAGTTCTCTCTTGATCATTAAACTTTTAATGTTATACATTGGGTGTATATTTTTCATTGTGTCTTCAACAATTCGCCTTACTTGCACCAGGCCTTTGTATGGTCCTACAGCTGACACTGTATTTCCTTGCACTAACACATAACACTCAGTTAATAGTTCTATAGATTTAAGAGTTACTCCATTAGGACCAATCAAACGCTGCCGTCTCTTCAAAAATGTCTCTTTTTTGCGAACAAATGAATTAATCTTAATGATATCACAACCTATCAAATCTTCTAGAACACGCACAGCTTGTTCGAATGGGACACTTCTTGACAACAGTTTCATCAAATCTCTGGCTTTTATTATGATGTAAGGATCCCATGTTTTTCTTGTTGTTTTCACGGTTATACTGCCTTCGATAAGGTCAAGTTCGGCTACGATATAGTGTTCTTTCAATACCTTTTGCACTAGGGGCCAGCATTCTTTTAAGTACTGTTCTCTGTACTTGGGAAACAAGGTTGCAAACTTGCTTTCTTCTAAAAGTCCATGTGGGTTATCTTCGGGAGTAAATTTCGGTATTTTCATAGCCCAAGCATTATCTACAGGGCCTGTCGCCTGATTGTTCTCATCAGCATCTTGACTTTGCATTGTTATCAAATTCTTTGACTGATAATAGTCAAAATTCACCACAGAAAACTCTGTTTTACACAAGATTTATGTTCACGCGAACTACTTTAGGTTATGTATGTATGTATGAGTTTGACATTACGTTATGATCATAGGTTACGATCATAGAGATATAAAAAAAAATATGTCTATGGTTACGATTCACTTGGAAGTAAGTTGATAGTTGACAAAGGTAGCGTTTGACGTCGATTTGTATTGAACTTGGCAACATTATTATCTCGATCGATGGCCTATGTGGGGGTTTACCGACAATCGACGATTGTGTGCTATTTTTAGAATAGTGATGTGACCGATGTGGAATACTTCAGTTTTCGCATGAATTTCGAAGTAGGAACAAACCTACCTGTTTAAAGTGTGAATTGCACAAATACCTAATTGAACTATGAACACGAGCCACACGCTTGCCAACCATCACAAATCCAAACGAATGGATAGGGAATTTAACTTGGTTTTCAAGCACTTGTGGCCGACCCCGACTGTCGATATTTTGCACAAATCAAAAGGAATTTGCAGCAAGCGCTCGCTACGCGTTCCCAAGTTTGTTTGTAAAACGAGTTTGAAGTTTGCGGCAAGTGGCAAGCGTGTGGCTCCGGTATTAATTATTTTCTGTTGTAATCTCTAAAATTACCCTTCTATTTTTAAGATAAAAATGTAATTTTTGTATGGTGTACCCACAATATAAAGTATTTCTTTACCATTAGATCCGTTTGTCATTATGTAGTGTCCAATATTATTTTGCACATAAATGTTATAAGTAGCCTGTCCTCAACCAGTCAATGGATGCGAAGTAGTTTTTTTTTATAAAATCTAAGTTCACAGCGATTATACATATCTAAGAAATATATCTATTTAGCTGTTGCAGCTGGTTTTATGGAATAAAAACATAAGAATTTAAGAATTTTCGCATTGTTTTGCCGTCACGCAACTGTGATCGAAATAATTGTTTCGCATTGCAGTATGTTAACGATGGTCCCACCCTAGCCGTCGCTTCAACGTCGGTCGTCGGCATGTCGTCGGTGACTAAGCAAGGAGTTTATTTCACCATTGCGCAGTGAGTTGTTCGAAGTGCAAGTCGACAGTATTGTTCTGCATCCTCGAGCCCACAATTTAGCCCTTTGGAATTTTATTGGGAACTTGAAGTGTAGGTAAGTGGTTATAGTATTCTAGTTTTGTACTAGGTATATGAGACTTGCTGAGACCACTCGGTAGGCAATTATGTTCGTACCTATAGTGTTTAGGTAACATCTCCTGGAATTGCATATGTTACATTCTCATTTAGGTATTCTACTGCTATGCTATTTATCTTCTATAGTTCCACTTATAAATCTTTATTTATTATATACTTTATTGTACACCGATAATAATATTAAAAGAAAACTACATACTAAAAAGACACATAAGTACAATGGGCGGCCTTATTGCATTCCGCGATCTCTTCTAGGCGACCTGGAATGGAAAGTTACCTATTGCCTGCACATTTTGTGGTTGTTTTTCAGTTCTGTATTGGATGCTTGGTAACTGACAAGTAGGTATATTAGGTATATTGACTTAGTAATCCTTTGTACTCAGAAAGTTCTAGAACGTGTAGTACAGTCAACAAAGCTATTTGGTATACAGGCAGAAACATTAATTTTTCCACTGCTCTGACAGTATTTATTTCTAATGTATGCATTATAACTTTTTAAGCTTATGGCATAGGTAGGTACGTACGAGTGTGATGTACAATAACGTCTACTCAGCACACACAGCATCACTATCACTATCACTATCACTACATACACATAAGTGTTAGTTACTTACAAAATAAAGTGTCCCTTTATTGGAGAACTAGTTGACCCGTGCAACTTCGTCTGCGTCACAATTGTCATTACTGCTCCGCTCCTTTTGGTCATAGCGTGATAATATATAGCCTATAGCCTTCCTCGATAAATGGGCTAACTAACACTGAAATATTTTGTTCAAATCGGACCAGTAGTTCCTGAGATTAGCGCGTTCAAGTAAACAAACAAACAAACTCAGCATAATATGTATATTAGTATAGATAGATAACATGCATTTAAACACAGTGGTTGTTTAGGTTGTCCCTTGTCTGTTACCTAGTCAATAATTTTAGATTGATGGAACTAATGAAATATAATATGTTTCATGCAATAGTTTGGTGCCATAATAGAATTGTTTCATCCGATCATATGTGATTGTGTGATTGTTTAGTTGATTACGATAAGGTATCAATATTATAAACAAAACGTTGTGAGTTATAGCTAGATTTTGTAAGTACCTTTTCGTTTCAGATATAAATCAGCAAACTGAATTCAAGTAAAATTATGTGTAGGAGTACCTACCTACACATAATTTTGACATAACTATGTCAGAACGAACAGCTTCAGACGAGATGACTCCCACGATATTACTTGTGACATTCGATGGGAACTCGTTATATTTACGTCTGTTAGGTATGTAATAATGTAGGTACAACTATGTAATGTAGTTAGATTAGGTATAATATAGAATGGCTTACTTATTTACATAAATTTCGTGGCCGTGTAGTGTACCAAGAAAACCACACCCTAATCAGCAACAATTCTATTGTGCCTTTTGTATTGTTTATATTCAAAATTGCACCGAAATGTTAGCTAGCGAGCCCCAATCAGAATTTCCGTTACGTCGCGTCAGTCTAAAAGGGAAGCGTGTTTTATATCTAATCTCATTCAAAGTTATAATCGCTTAGGTACTTTGTGCTAACGTAGGCATACAAAATGAATATGAAGTGCCTCCGAGGTACTTAATTAAATGGTAGAACGTTACGAAGTGGGACTACACATTTACCTATTATGTTGTTACCTATTACCTTAGCTACCTATCTACACGTGTACGTAGTAGCGATTCTAAACGTAGAAACTTCTGTGTGTACAGACTTTGAACTCTGAAAAAATATCTATCACCGATATTTATAGGTAGGCACCTAGGTAGGTAATTTGTTGCACAGACAAAATTATACATATAGAAGTTTATGGAAGTCTCTATACTAGAAAGGTTTCTAGTTAAATAAAGGTAAACAGTCTTGATGTGTATTTTTATTTAAAAACTCAGTTTGAAAATAATATGCAGCTTTAAACCAATGTAAATTGTACAGTCAACGCTCAAAAGTGCAGTAGCACGCTGAAGTTTGTACTGCTGTGAACGCCTGCATCTATGTGTTTAAGTGATGTATGGACGCGGAATACATTGATCACTGAACGGACACCTCAGAATTCACCCACTGGCGTCGAACAAAACAAAAAACATCTAGTCGCTTTTCCACTCACGCAGAGTATGTAATGGGGTATTTTACTAGAAAAATCTAATTAGTCCGTCTGATAGATTTTAGTAGCTTGGTAAAAATGTACCAAATTTACCAAGCCAGATGACGTCACGCGTGTCTTTAACGCACTGTATCGTCTTCATTTTTTGTTCACGTGAAAAAAGAAAAAATACGTGTCCAATATTTTTTGAAAATCTATCAGACGGACTAATTAGATTTTTAGTGCAATACCCTATTACGTATGACCTTGATTCATAGCATTGCTTTCACACTGTATAAACAAGTTCTGATGGCTAATATCGTATCGTACAGGATTGTGAAATTCCTAGGTCTGCGTTCGAATCTTCAGGTGAGACTTTTTTCTTTACAACAATAATCTTCATCTGTATCTATTATATTTAGTATGTGTTACGTAACTGCGTCCGTGGCATCACAGGCCCTATCATAAAACCAGCGCTGTGTTATTTATTTCTAAATTTCGCAGCCTATGCTGAGATAGGGACCTTTTTTGCCTCGCACAGACTAAAATGTGTTTAGACTAATTAATTCTGTTAATTTAATTAAATTTACATCTGTCTGTTATGTGCGAGTCCCAAATAAACATTTTTTCTTTCTTCTTTCTTTCTTTCATTTGTTCTTTTATTATTCTATAAATAAATAAACAAGTAACAAAAAATATTGTTATAATTATTATATTCTTATTGAATAAAGGGATTAAGAATGAAAATGTTACATAAGTGATGGCAAAACGTTTATTTGTAATAATTTTACAAAGTATAAATAAATAAAGTTCTTGTTAAAACAGTTTATTTTCTCATAACGAACAATTCATTGAAGTAAAATAGCTAATAAGTCAACTATAACAAAGAGGCAAAAAAATTATGTCTTAGTGGGTACTATAGCAAAATACAACCAACAAATGTGCGCAAATCTACCTACATAAATCACTCATTGTCACAATACAATTAAGTAACTCTGAAGTACTACAATTATTCTACTGCGAGTGAGTTTGTTTTAACTTTATGTTGTTATTGGTCCTGGACAAAAGTTATCTGCTTAAGCTCATCAGCAGGGTAAATGTTGCGCACAGTGGGTAACATCACATCACTTAATACTTCCACGTAAGTCGAGCTGTTGGCGCGTGGCAGAATATATCTTGTCGCTATGAAACCGTTCGTTTCATATTCGTTGAGCATTTGCCATCGTTGCGCCGCTTATAGTACAGTATAAGTACTATAATAAGATAAATGTTCGATAAAATAATTAAATTATAATACTCACACTCAGTCCGGTTTCATTAGATATTTGTGATTTGTTAAGTCCATTTTTACGCAGCGCAATAATATTCGCTTTCACTTCAATATTCAATTTTGCTTGCATTTCAAAATGAACTACTACACCGATATTAGATTAAACACACGCCACTAACTCACAATAATAACTAACCAATAACGTTCTATTTTGTCGCGGTGAATGATTCGTAAGTTAAATGCATCTACCTTAATCATTTATCAATTCAGTTTTCTGTGGGACACAAACATAACAAAGAACTATTAAATAGCTTGATTATACGATAAATTTTTAAAATATTAAAAAACCATCACTTGCGTGAGATTTAAACCCGCAGCTCAATGCCCATGATCGTTTTTAATCAATTACTGTACCCGCTATGCTATCATAGTATATACCCTAATAGTTGAATTTACGAAATACAATCATTTACAAAGAAATAAGTGTGTGTCTATGGTATTGAAGTTACTTATTAAAAGAAGGTCGAAGATTGCTACTCCACTTTTGGAAGCTACTGTACAACAATAACGATTGCTAAATCAATTGAACTATTAGTAGTTATTTTTAATGTGTTTGTCTAAAAAAAAATCATCAAGATTGTTTACCTTTATTTAACTAAATACCTTTTTTTTAACGGGTGGAAATCCTCATGGATCTCCTCCGCCCAGGGGCGGGCGGAGGGGTCTGTCAGACTCTTACTGACTAAAACCACCCCGGTGTTTCATCTCTCACCAACGCCGGGGATCGCGAGAACTTATTTGCCTTTCCGTGATCCCCGACTGGTACTGGCCGGGGCGTGAGGTGTTTGACTCCCCCTGCGACATCAAAGACGGGCGCACGGGAACACTACGCGCCGCCACCTTGCGTCCGTATGAATGGGGGACGACGGCCATCCCCAGGAACGCCGCCCCTGGACCCAGTTAGAGGGGCCCGAAGAGGGCAGCGTATGCCCTCCTCCGACGCCTGCTACCAGCCGGGAGAGAGTTCGAAGTCTTCCCTCTCCCTTTCCGGAGCCTCCTTCTGCGCGATATATCAGCATCATCTAGCTCAACCATTTTTAAGGGAACCAAATAATCCAACACTCGCGCCACCATCAGCGATAACTACATACCTACCTTAACCTTTGTGGTATAGGGTAGTAGGTACCTATCGTCTGGACTATGTTACATATAACGGCCGCCATGTGCCTTTACTTACTATAGAACTAAAGTATGGTAATAAGAAACCTATGTTATTTTTCAGGTAAAAAAATGGAGGACGACGGCCCTGAACCAGGTAAGCAATTATTTAATCGATAAATCCTTGTATTATTTAGGTCTTTTTTATCAAATAATTCATAGATAAAATCAATTTTATCATTCTGTTCTCTGTTTTATTGCATGACGTAAGTATGCAGCTAAAAGATACGAAATCGTGTCAACGACCAAAAAAAATATTTCAGCCTAACGAACCTTTCGTTAGGTAGAAATATTTGTTTTGGTACTGTATCAGAAGGCCAATTCGGCTATTTTTTTAATGTAGTCGAATTAGAGGTAGGTACCACAAATTATTATCTAAGGTTTGTGCTTCTCTTGTTTTATTTCGTCATAACAAACGATGACAACCAAATCCAATTATTTAATTTCCTTTTAATGAAGTGCATAATTATATGTTGGTTTGGTATACAACTTAGGTAATTTATAGACATTTAGTAAATGAGGATTTTATTGTTATTATGTTGACAGATGCGTATTGTGTACCTAGAATGTTGATAATATTATGTACCTATAAACAACTCGGGTGTTCATTTATTTATTTAGACTTCCTGCGTATATGTCTACAAAGGCGAAAATAATGCTTTAGGCCTGTATTATGCTTTCTCTACCAGTCAACCAGGCTCGTGAAGAAATAACACAAATCAGTTGGAAGAGAAACAAAAAAGATAAAACTAACATCATTTAAAAACCTACTTTTCTAAAATAGGCCATAATAACCGCAAGCCTTTTATTAATTTAATAATAGCATACCTAGTCTGAAATGCGCTTTGTCGTAAATTCTAATAGCGCGATATGAGACGCAGCGATTGTTCGGTTTCATTCTACGGCGGTACTTCCCCTACTTCGATAGCACCAGCAGAGCACAGATAACCTCTGTGTGAAACATAGATATAATTATATTTCTGTGGTGTGAAGTATAACCGTAAGTTATACCCCGTCCGTCCCTTGCTCCAGCCAGCCAGGACAAGAAGTAGAATCATCTTCTATACATATAATAAAATCGTAGACCAACCGTGTCTGTACATTGAATATTTTTGCACAAAAATTACATAGAAAAGTTAGGAAAAAGATACAAAACACAAATATGCTATTTTTGAAATTTTTGTCTGTTTGTCTGTTTGTCTGTTTATCTGTTTGTCTGTTTGTCTGTGCGTTTGAGGGAGCATCACGCATAAACTACAGATTGGGTTACAAATCTAGGTACTTAAAAATATTAAGTGATAACCCGAGTAAGATTTAGCGTTTATTTCATCAAAATCGACCTACAAAATAAAAAGATATTGAATTTTTAAGTTTAGGAAGAAACTTCATCGAGCGCTAAAATAGGCAGTTTTCATAGAGACTCCAGAGACTTGCAATGCCATCTATTGAGAATAATAGTAGTATCAAATGTGTGAAACGAACTTCAAAACATATTGTTGAGTTATTTGATAATTTCTTAATATTATGTAGCAAGCAAAAGAAAAGTGAACATGTTATTATCATAATATTATTATTTATCGTAACACATGTGGACTCCTAAGTTCAAGCCCATTTTTGACAGTTTAACTACATTGTCGATAGATGGCGACGTACTGATGACGCGTTTTTCTGAATCGCGGTGTTAAGATTCTCCTCAGGAATATGACTTCAGCCCATGGGCATTAGCTTTTATTTCAACTTTGACTGAATTTGTTATCCCACGGGTCGATCAAGGTTAAACTACGCTTGCCTAGGTTGGTCTGATGAATGGGTGGATGAATGGGTGACCATTTAAATTTAAACATTCTGTTTCTGAGACTCCGAGATTTTAGGCGTGCGTTGATAACGTTGATTGAATTAGTGATGGGTCGTTGAAGGTTTTTCCGTCAACGAAACGTTAACGTTGAATTGCGTTTGTCAACTAGTTGATCAACTAGTTAATTTCGTCAACGAGTTAACGTGTTACGAACGTCAACTTACATGAACGATAAACGGCTTTAACGCTTTTATTAACGTATGCTGTTGTAATGTTAATTTACGAACAATTTGATGCAGTTTACCTAATGAAAGATTTATAAGAAATCTTTTCTTTACATTACGAGTACAAAGATACAATTTACGTACGTTGAAAATAACAAAACGTTGGGTTCATTTTCTCGTTTCGTCAAACGAGTTGAATTCATAAACGTCGTTGTCTCGTAACTCGTTGACGAATTCAACGAGTTGATTTGTACACGGTCAACGTTAATCCCGTTGAAGAGACATCAACGTTGATTCAACTAGTTCGTTGATTCAACGCCCATCACTAGATTGAATATAACAGTGAATAATTCGGTCACACGGGTCGATCTTCAAGGTTAAGCAACACTTGCCGAGGTCGGTTTTAGGATGGGTGACCATTTTAACATACACACAGGTCGATTGACACTCGAATATAATTATGTGGATGGATGGAGAAGGAGAGGAAGGCCGAAGAAAAGATGGATGGATTGTGTGAGGAGCGATATGAAAGAGAATATGGGAGTGAGTGATAGCGTGATAGCTAATAGGACAGAATGGAAGAAAAACATGGGATAAGTGCAGGAAGATGATGATGACGGGTCCATCAACCCGTGTGACTGTTATAACTTAGCTACGAGCTTCTCATTCAATCAGTCTCCTCATTTAGTACCTACTAAATATCTTTAAAAAAAATCGATTATACCTACACAATAAATAGATTCTATGAAACCGGTTAAACTGTAATTGTAATACATAAAATACGCCTCTACTGAGTGATTGCCAGAAATGCCTTGCCAGACAACGCACCGCCGAAACTACTGGTCGTAGAACGCTGATATTTGGCATGTAGGTTCCTTAGGGAGTGAAGGCGAGAACTAAGAGAGAATTTCCCGATATTCCTACAGGAATGGGAAAAAACGGTATATGCGCGTACGAAGTCGCGGGCAAAAGCTAGTCTACCTAATAATAAAGTTTTTTGCACTTTGAGATTCTATGCAACGGGCATTTATCTTATTACTTGTGGAGAGGTGTTCAAGACTCAACAGTGGGTGGTGGGTGGGTATTCAGTCCATACGTATACCAAATTTCAACAAAATCGGTGCGGTAGATCTAGAGAAAACTGACTGTCGCAGACGGACAGACAGACATCCGGGAGATCCTATAAGGGTTCCGTTTTTTACGGATTTTCGGAACCCTAATGGACTTCTGTGACCCAAACACGGTTGTATTACGTAAATTATTTAATTTTGAGTATGGGGGTCACTTTTGGGGGCAAACTAGAAAATCAAAAAATAAAGTTTTTCAAACTGTATCCTGTGCCATATCAAATTAAAGGGCTTACTGTGAGGGTTTTAATTTTTAAAATTATTCAAGAAATTAGACCAAAAAGCTAGATACGTGCGAATCGGACTCGCGTGCAAAGGGGTCCGAACGAATTTTTTTTAACATGTTATTTTTGCTCTATAGACTTCTCATAGATCCTGTTATCTTTTGGTAAAGATTTATTATCTCCATTTTTTAGGGTTCCGTGCCTCAAAAGGAAAAACGGAACTCTTATAGGATCACTTTGTTGTCCGTCCGTCTGTCTGTCAAGACCCTTTATCTCGGGAACGCGTGGGGGCATCAAATTGGAATATAAACCATATACTCAGGAAAAATCATAGTTCTAAGTAAACGTAAACCAAAATACGGCTATTTATGCCGCAAAAAAACGTTTATTTCGACACTCTCAAGGGAATCAAAATTCGTAGGGTAGTTCCCGTTGAGCTACAACTATGAAATTTGGCAAGTAATACCGTCTTATACTAAAGGTGCAGGGAAAAGTCTTAAAACTACACATTTGTAATTAAATCATAAAAAATATAGTCTTTATTTAAAGTACGTAATCAATCACCGAGTGTAATAAACCACTGATTGGATTCAAAATCTAGGTGTTTATAAATATCAAGTATTGTCCCAAGTAACATTTAGCGTTTACTTCATCAAAATCGACCTACAAAATCAAAAGATATTGAATTTTTAAGTTTAGGAAGAAACTTTATCGACCGCTAAAATAGGTAGGGTAATAATAGGGCTCCAGAGAATGAACAAAACGCAGTTTTATCCAAAAAATAAGGAATTGGGACGTTTCTATCAGATATTTATTGATATTTTTTTTCATAATTGCAACAATTTATCCCATCTTAATTACAAAACCCGTCTCTTACATCACAGTTCATTACAAAATTGCGAGCGTCTAAAGCAGGGGTTCCCAAACCTATTATGTCTACTGCCCACTTTGAGAATAAATTATTTTTAGCCCCCCATTTTTTCACCTACTTAAAACCACTGTAACTTAAATTAAATTAATCAATTATTGTGAGCTATATTAGCGGAGATTAAACATTAATTCTAAACGGGACTTTTACTATAACTCGCAAGAGTTAATTTGAATCCTGAGCGCAGTAGGTAATACACAACGCCGCTCTGGAGGCTTACCATGACCTAATTAAAAACTATTCAAAAGCAAGACATTTCAATTAAGGTTCCTAAACTGCATCGCTTCAACTTCGTACCATGACGTTCAATGCGCGAACCGCGTTTAAGACGTGTTTGGTGAAAAAGAGACAACGCTATTAATTTCAGATAAATGTGTTTCGCCCCCACTATACTGTCAGAAACGTTCAGAAGTAAGAAACATTTATTTGTTCTCAATTCAGGATCATTACTTTATGTATAAACAATTTTAAACAATTGTTTTAACGTTCGTTTCCGACACATACTTTTCGTTCTGTTAGTGGATAATCTTTTTTATTTTTGTTATAATGATCTCATTTTATAGTCTGTTTAATATTATGTTAATATTATGTTGTATATTATTATGTTTTTTTCTTGTAATCAATGTGTGTAATCCTGCATTTACTAAAATGTCGCTACTCTGACCCCCAAGATACAGACGAAAGTCTAGTTTGGGGGGCACCCTCTATCCTCAATGTTTTATCTAAGCATTATGATTATTAAACTTATTATTATTTTAAGTTAATGCAGTAAGTATGTTTAGAATAATTCTTAGTCAAAGATATTTATTTACCTTTTGCTTTTTATTTCGACGTAATGAAACGGCACGTTTAATATTTTTAGTTTTGGCTCCTATTTAGTGGCGAAGTTTTCTCTATAAGTGGCTGGTGGATTTTTCTAGCGGTTTATTAAAATTCTGTTTACACTTATGCCGTCGCCCCGCTGCCTGCAAAACCCGAGGCAGAGGCTTAAGCGGGGCGACGCTAGTCGTAAGCGCGCACCTATTAGTTGTAGCCGAGTCGACGTACCGGAGCTGCTGATCCGCTTGGTAGACTCCTGTTTGGCGGCGAGGCGAAAGGCGATACGGTTACGATTCCTTTCCGAGTTGATATGTGTGCTGTGTCCTTAACTGTAATCGTGTTGTCATTCATTCTTAGTTCGGGTTCGGGACTAATCGTAAGTCCGTAGGTGATACAGTTTAGAAAACGCTCGCAACGCAACTGAGGTCGAAACCACAGACTTAAAGAGTAGCCCCCCAGATTTCAGCACCTAATATGTATAAGTAGGTATCGGTAATGTTGAGAGCTGCTACTGCTTATTTTTAGGAAGCTGGGTATACTTTTCGTCTAGCTATCGCAAATTCAACATAAAAAAAATAGATGATGGTTATCCTGTTTGTTATCTTTTTCAGGACCTTCCTGGAGAAACAGAAGTACAAATCGAGTTAGAATAAACAATGGCAATACTCGGCGAGTTTGTAATGACATGGTCAGGAACCAAGGGTCTGCTCCTTTCAACATGCAAAGACAAACTAATCAAACCCGACAAAATTTTCACGACTTAAACAATCGGATGAGACAAAATAGTCAAAATCGACAACCTGTTCATGAAGCGAACAGTCCGATGAGACAAAATCGACAAAATTTTTATGAAGGAAACAGACCGATGAGACAAACCAGTCAAAATCGACAGCATTTTAATGAAGAAAACAGTCCGATGAGACAAAATCGACAAATTTTTTATGAGGGAAACAGACCGATGAGATACGATACTGGTATGTAATATGTATGTCTTTTGCTGGCATAAAAATTTAATTGTTCTTTCGTAATTTAAACTTTGAAAATGTTTTTTTAGATGAAACAATGCCACAAAATCTTGATATGCGCTATCAAAATAACGAACCAAATCGAGGACGTGGTGGTATGAGAGGAAACATGAGGTCAGGCCGCGATAATGAGAGGATTAGGTTCCTTGGGTTTAGATTGTTGGAAGAAATCGCACAAATGGAAGAAAAAGATGTGCTTCAGAAACTAAACGAAAAACGAGAGGGGTTTATGAATGTTTTAAATACACCCAACACAGACAAACTCGATATTTATGTTTTACTTATTAAAATACTATCGAAAGTAACTCAGTCTCCTTTTGTGGAATTGAAATCAAAATTGATTTTTGATGTTTGCAATTCTGAGTTCATTAATTATTTGAGGAATTATTTAATGGATCTGCCTTATGCTGACACTCGGAGTAGACATGCAAATAGTTTTTATTGGAAAGATCAAAGTGAATTTTGGTCAAATTTTATAACATTTTGTGCGGATATAGTTGAAACATCTCCAGCTTTAGCTCTTAAGAAATGTAGGGCGCTTATTGACAGTATCACGAAGACGTGTCTGGAATGTTTGAAGGACATGCATGGATTCGTTCTACCTGAAGCTAATGTCTTAAAATTGGATGAAATACGTCAGAAGATGGCAACATATGGCGATAAATATCAGGTAGGTACCTAAGCTTACCTTAAATAACTTGAATAGAAATGTAGTACTGTATCTACAGTACAATAAAATATCAGCCCACTCAAGGCTAACTTGCTCAAACTAGAGTTTTCTTTTAACTCAGAGGTAATTGCTAGCACTAGATTAAATAACAAATATTTTATACTTAATGGCCCCGGATTAGAACTAGATTGCATGTAGCAGAGATGAGATTGTTGAGATGGATGTATGGAATAACGAGCATGGATTAAGTGAAAATTGAATACATAAGAGGTAGTTTAAAAGAGGCGCCAGTGACGGAAAAGTGGAAAGGGAACCGCTTGTCTATATGGTTATGTGAAGAGGAGGGATGAAACGCATGTAACTAACAGAATTATGAGCACACATGTGGATGAATGGAGAGCGAGAGGGAGGCCAAAGAAAAGTTGGATGGATACTGTGAGGAGCGATATTATATAGTTAGTGATAGCGTGACTGCTGCTGATTGGACAGAATGGAAGAAATAAAGTGTTGCGCCGACCCCAAGTAACATGAGGTAAGGGCAGGAAGATGATGAATGGCCTCGGGTTAGAAATAACTCAAGTAAAAGTTAAAACTGATTTGTGCAAGTGGACTTTAGTCATTTTTTGGACTGTGCCGATCTGACAATATGCTTGTCTGACATTTTGCGTATCGTACATAGAACGTATAAACCTATTAATTTAAGGACCTTTGGTGGACAATGCCTGAATAATGGAGACCTACACTAAGTCTGCAGAGGATGTAAGCTAATCTAATCTTTTTATTTCGTGGTAGCCGGTTGGGAAACGAATGAGAGTAGACATTCCCGACGAGCAGACGCAACAGCCGCCAGAAAGTTTTCGTGAGCTTAGCGTGGTGCCAACTAAAGATGACTTGCTGGGATCCACGCCGTTTCTGCGACCGAACATTGTCGAGGGGGGCTACAATGACGTAGAGCACTACTTGGACGTGCAGTTCAGGCTGCTGCGAGAAGATTGCTTTGGACCATTCAGAGATGGCTTAAGTGAGTGCATATTGTATTGTAAAGCAACGCATTTGCGTCTTTCCAATCGTGTTTGAAAATATGTTAGTTATTAACCTTGTGGTAGTCAGAAGACCACTACTGACAAGCAGTTTAGACTCCCTAATCACACCGCTGTGTTATGGTATGCAGTTATGCGCCAAATAAAAGAGCGGCATGTTGTCAACGGCAGAGGCATCGGTGCGGTCTCAACATCAAGCGTCACCGTCTGCCTGATTGCGTCGACGGCTGGCGCCAACGCATTGACGGCTGTAGAAGCTTCTGGTGCCGTCGGCAAAGTGCCGCTCGTTTAATCCACTCCGCAGGCCGGCCTTGCTCTTCTGGCTCGTACTGGTTGTGGAAAGAAAAGAAAAAACAAAACCACCGTTTCGTGTAAAATATTGGTATTCAGCTTCATCCTGTGAAACTGACTCCAACATAAATAGGTAGGGATAAGCTAGGCAAATTATTAACAATGAGTCATTTTTCACAGATCAATTTTTGGTAGACCCCAAGAAAAAGAAATACGATCACGTTCGGTAAGTTGGTACCTATTATGTATCTATTATGATTGTTTAATTGAAAACGGCCAATTTTTTAATGCTCGCTTTATTTTTTATGTCGTAACTAAGTATTTTTTCCTTTTTAGGATATTTCACAATGTGAGATTTGTCTGTCCTTATGTTGACAACTTGAAAGTCGGAGCCATCGCACAGATCGATATGAAAAGTCATAAGAATTTCCATAGAATCAATTGGGCACACAACAAAAGATTTCTTTTTGGTTCTTTAGTGTTGTTCACTAAAGACCATTGTACCACTTTTATGGCTGCAACTATTCTACATCGTGACGTTAATCTACTATCGACTGGCAAGGTGGGTAGTGAGTGTTCACGCCAGATCTTCGCATTATGGGGGTCGTGATCCTGAAGTCACCCGAGCTAGACGACACGGACGGGCCCTGCGACGTGGCGCTCACGGTCCGTTTCTGTTCTGTGGTAGTGACTGAGGAATAGGTATAAAATTTGAAGCAAGTGTGCAAACTTTGTCATTGCAGTTATGGAGCAAAGACAAATGCCCATCAAACGTTGGGGATCAAACGTTTTTCAACACACTTACTCGAAACAGTAGATACAGTTGGATAAACATAATGTTTAGAGAAATGAATTTATACGTACCTGTTACAGGTGACCCTTAGTTAGAAATAGGAAACAAAGCCACTTTTAGAAGCAAATGAAATAAAAACACTTGGTTGAAATTGACATGGTTAAGATCTTGTCATGTCATGGAAATAAGATCTTGGGTGGAGCACCGCCGTGTCCTCGTAGAGGCAATCGGTGGCGGGTCAGCAGCGACTTCTCGCTTTCGGTCATGATTCAATCCATAGTCCGGAGCGAGGAGGTATGGGAAGCAGTCACCTTCTGCGAAGCAGTAATGTAAGCGAAGAAAGAGAAGGGCCGCGTGAGGGAAAATCATATCTTACAACCCAGCCGCTGCAACAGAAGGAGACGCCCCGGGTGTCGTGTCGGGAGACGGAGGGCGATTTCCGGCAACCGTAGGCGCGGGCCGGCGAACGGCGAGCAATGGGTGCGACATCTATGGTGTGACGTCATCGCCCGCCTCAAAGCGTAGTAGACGCGACCCGCTTGGGCCCGCTTGGGTCTGCTAGGGTTGCGGGATTTGATCGTAACAGTCACCGCGACCCTGGAACACAAAGGGCATTTGGAGCTACACGGATGGGTTTTAGTCAGTAAGAGTCTAATACTACCTTCCCCTCCGCCCAGGGCGGGAGGAGTCATTTGATGTTTTCCGATACTCAAAAAAATACAAGGGTAAATAAGAACCAGTTTCCGAGTGAGTGTGTTGAAATTTAAAACTCTATGGCCATTATTCCTTCTGCAATGGGCATTGATACATCCCATTGCAGCCTGTGATCGTGCAGTCAGTGCAAAAATGCCGGGCGCGGAATAGACAAACCTTTATTGTTTTTGTTTTCAGATACCGGTTTCAGTTATTGACACAGATTTGGATAATAGTATCTTTAACGACGATGCGTATACTATGATAGAAAGCGAAGTTTATTTTGAACCTTATTACCATGTATTAAAAGTTCTACAAGAACCTTCTTTTCCGCAACATTTGGCTATGCAGCAATATATTGTCAAAGTTGATGTGAGTACACATGATACATTGAGTGAGATGATCTATTTGTAGGTATGGTAGATAAATAATTTTCACTGATTCGATAAAATGTATACTTTGTTGATGAATACCTACTATAGGCTATACAATATCGATTAATTGGTACTATTACAATCACCTTACTTTTCAGGCTGCATCCACACATCCTGCTTATTTATCTGATGATACAGAGTTCGTTATTTATAAGGATGACTATTTAAAAGAAATAGAAGAGGAAGGAAGCCCTTTATTTGACACAGAAGAAGAAAAACAAGAAAATCCAAAATTCAAAGTATTACAACCAGAAACTTGGCCAACGACAGAAGCGCTTAATTTCAATGAAAGTCAGTATGAAGCGTATCGCTTGGCGCTCACTCACGAGTTTGCTGTCATACAAGGACCACCGGGCACAGGAAAGACTTTTATTGGCATCAAGGTGGCAAAAACACTGTTACAGAATGTTAAATCAGAAGGACACTGCCTCATGCTCATCATATGTTACACAAATCATGCTTTAGATCAATTTCTTGAAGCAATCGCTCAAATCACTCAATCTATAGTGCGCATCGGGGGACAATCCCGAAACAAAACTATGGACCAGTTCAACTTATCAAACTTACGACGTCAGGCTCTTACACCTGCACTAAGGGCGACTCATAGTTTTTTCATCGACCAAAAAAATCAGTTGAGAAGTTCAATACAAGAGCTACAGCAGGCTCTGAGGACCCTTGATATTTTAAATAACGGAGTTTTTAAATACCGCTTCCTTATGAACGAGGGTGATGAAAACATGGCAGGTCTACAACATCTGGGAGTTTTTTATAGAAATAGAATTAGACTAGCAGATCCTTTGGAATATTGGTTGTTTGAAGCTGCTCTGGGCCCCGAAACAGAATACTCAAGAGATTTTGGTGATTTATTATTAGATTATGATAATTTGTTGAACGCCGAAGAAGATTTTGATGAAAAGAGAGCAGAAATGATCTTGGATGACGAAAAAACATCACACGAACAAAACACTTTGGACATTTTAGAAGGAGATAAAGCATCGTTTGTAGTATCTCATGCAAAGGCTGAAATCAAAAAGTTACTCTTGGTTTATAAAGAAAGTGGTGATTTTGACAAAAGATACGAGGTGCTAAAAGTAGTGCAGGAACTTGATGCTCGGATAAACTTATTCAATGTAAGTCTAATTTGATTATCTTGTATTTTTATGTTTTGGATTGATTCATGAGTTACAGGTAGGTCTCGCATACGAACCCAAGCAGGCAGTAAGGAAATCTAGAAACAAAAAATCGAAGACCAGCAACCGCACTGATCTCGCGTCAGGTATGCCTGAATGCGATTGAAAATTTGTACGGTGATGCGAGTACCCAACCTATTTTTTATTAATTTCATGAGACCTATCGCCTTATTTTTTTGTTTTAGGATATGGCGACTTATCGAAACCGTGAAGTCCGTCTAGACATAGACCAAACTACAAATTTTTCGATGATACCCGTACCAAATCGATGGAGTATGTATTTCACGTGGACAAGAAACAAAATCGATGAAGTGAAAGAGGAAATTGCCAAACTGCAGGTATTTATTTTGTATTATAAGCAGGCAGAAACGTTAAGTAAAAGCTCGAAAAATTTTGGTAAATACTGTGCTGGCTACTTCCAACTGTTTTATTAAATACAGGCGCTTTAAATGAAGTGTTAAAAAAAAAATGGCTTTGTCAAAAAACCCGACCGCTAACACCTACTAAAAAGTTCGAAACAAGTCGCTTTTCAAGCCGTCTGATGCAGCTGGTGGCTTCAGATCTGTGATTGAACTGCATCAGACTGCTTGAAAAGCGACTTGTTTCGAACTTTTAATTCGGTTTTAATGGTCGGGTTTTTTTTCCTGCATTTTAGTGAGTTAAATTTTTAGAATCGTCTCCTCCAGGCCTTTATTTTGATAACCCCACTCGATAGTTTTGAAAAAGAATATTTTTTCATTTTCACAATACGGCATCCAGTAGTCGCTATATTGAATTTTCACTAACGTCATGTCTTTGACACTCACCGGACTAAGAGGAATCGATTGACGTGTGAATCATGAAAATAGGCCCTGGCGTTTGGTCCGTATAGTGCTTCAAAGGAACATAAAGACACACATACGTACATACATACAAAGGCTGATAAACACATTACCACTCCTTTGCGTCGCGCAGTCGGGTAAAAACAAAATGGCTTCTACCAGCTTCGCCCCCGCGAATATCAGATATTACGTAGGTATCGCTATGGAACATATCCATAGGATAAATAAGCCCATGTGTGCTATTTTCCAGACTGTAATCTATCTCTGTGCCATATTTTATCTAGAACCCCCTCCCTATGTTGATAGTTTTTCGTGGATTTATAATAATACCTATTTATATCTTATTGTCATTGAATTATGTGATGTTTGTGCTTTTTGTTTTCATTGTTTTCTTTTCTCTAACTTTTTTTGTTATTTACACAAACATACTTAGACACCAAATTATTATTATATCGTACACCTTACAAAATGGATTTACATCCGTACACTTCAACGTACCTAAGGTACAGTTGAAAACCAGCGTAAGGCAGCTCCTAGTTGTCTGGCATTTTGCTGAAATGCAACGCGATTCTGTAAACATTTCACCGTGTAATCTTTGGTGTAGTGAGCACGAAGTATTCGACCTTGTTTGTATTGATAGACAGCTCACTTCACTTAAGGTGAGATTTACATTTTGGAGGTATGCGGAACAGAGAGTAAAATCCCGCAAACCTCCGTTAAAAAGGGAGGCTCCTTCGATTAGGCGGTTGTTGTGCCTGGCGGGCTGCTAGGCTGCTACCCGATAGTTAATATTATATTCGGGCTGATGTACGAGTATATGTTCAAATCGCATGGTAAACTCTGCTTTCGCGATGCAGGATTTCGACGTAGTAAGTAGTTCGCTGCTAGTTCGGTTCTTTTTGTTGCGATGTAGATTTGCTCCGTTGGTTTTTTCTTGTGGCGGCATTGATGCCGCTACAACAGGATCACACAGCAGAATAGACCCGCTGAACCACAGAAATATTAAAAACAGATATCTATGGACTGAACCTATTTGGCGCAGTCGCGGGGCACACAACGTCATTGTTTTAAAATTAAGTTTCCTTTTATTTGTACCTACATTTTATGTATCTGTGTGTACCAAATAACTAGTTTTCTTTCTATCTTTCCTATGGTCTATGAACTACCTTCTAAATTCCAGAGATTTTTTTTAGTGGAATCATTGATTTGATACCATCAACTGCTTGAAAATTGATTTCATCGGAACATTTTCAGCCATTTTCTGTGGCCCGGCGAAGGGATACTTACCTACCTACAAGCAAATTGTTTGCAATAGTTTCTTAACCTTCTGTATATCACATACAGAACATCATACTTCAATAATTCTATGCACTTCTTTTGCTATAGCGAGATGACACAAAGCTTCAGACTCTGAACAAGACACGATTCGCCTGTTTAGCTCGCTAGTCGATCAGCGCAAACGAGCCTCCAGTAAAACCGTCGTTCTCAAAACCGCGGTATATGGCTATTACGTCGAAAGAATTTAATTTACCATCTCAACATGACCAAACTATCAGCACTCGTTTAAAGTTTTCTCTACATCTCGGCTACTTTTTTTCATTTATTTATTGTTTTGTAACTTACCTAATATTTTATATCAGGGATCGGTAGCGCCATCACTTGCAGCGTATGACGAAGCAAGAATGATGATGGACTTGCAACTCTTGAAGAATAAGCGCGTCAAAGTCGTAGGAATGACAACGAGCGGAGCCGCGAGGATGCGGAAGCTGCTGCAGGCTATGGCACCTAAAATTGGTAAATCTTTAGTTGCACAGACGCCAGCACATCTAGCTCCCAAAACTGTAAAATGTTAAACCTAATGCTTCAGCGATAAAGCTGAAAATCTATATAATAAATTTGACATATTGTTGTAGCTTGATGTGCTGGCGTATACTGTAGGTACTGTACTGTAGGAGATGGCGTAATGAGTTGGGCTCCTACTCAAAGTAGGTACCTATCGTTCGTATATTACCATTCAGTGTTTGGGCGTCTGCGCCCTGCATGGGAAATGTTTTGAATTCGAACGATTTAAGTTCGGATCTATACATTGCACGTGGGGCTTCGCACGGGTGCAAATTATATATACTAAAACTTTCCTCGAGAACCACTCTATCTACTAAAAAAGCTCGCATCAAAATCCGTTGCGTAGTTTTAAAGATCTAAGCACACATAGGGACAGACAGACAGCGGAAGCGAATTTGTTTTATACTATGTAGGTAGAGATTGTGCGCTACAAGTAGTACCTACATCACTTCGGGTTTACGGCTACATCCTAACAAAATTTCTCGGATCGGATGAAGTGCGCAATCGCTCTTCAAATGTTTTGGTAAACCAGACGGTAATGCAGGTTATCTCGGCCTTTCTTATCTCCTTAAAATTAACCTTACCGTGCTTGTTGAGAATATATCTACGTGTTATGGTGGATTGATAAAGTGTTGCTATACGAAAATATAAACAGCGATTTAGTAGCTTTTCTTTGGTTTCACAGTAATAGTGGAAGAAGCCGCCGAAGTTCTGGAACAGCACATAATAACTTCGCTAACAAAGGATTGCCAACATTTTATTCTCATTGGTAAGTAGGTACCTAACGTCGAGCCCCTGGCTAAATAATAACAGCCACACACACGGGTCGATCTACAAGGTAAAGAATTGCTTGCCGGGTTCGGTCTGAAGATGGGTAATATCTTTAAATACTGAGACTCCTCCGTACTTCGGAAAGCCCTGTGGTCCCGGCTGTCACTTGTAGATCTTTGGTAGTCGTTACATATTGTCTGAAGCCAGATGATCTGCCAGCAGTCTTGCCAAAAAGTACCGTACGTGTTGCCCAGTTATTGGGTTGTGGAGGTCAGGTAGGCAGTCGCTCCACGTAAAAGACCTGGACTTGAAGAGGTATTCCGCTGAATCGGACCACAGTATGTATAGTTGGGAAAAGGCTAAGGAAATGACGGTAAGTAGGTAGTTAACCAAATTAATTATCATCATTTTGTCCGTAATTAAGTAACATAACTTGATAGGTGACCATCAGCAGCTGCGGCCGTCAGCATCTCACATAAAGCTAGCGAAGAGATACAACATCGAAGTGTCCCTGTTCGAGCGCATGATCACCAACGGCATCCACAGCCGCCGGCTGAACGTCCAGGTAAGTGTACACTACCTAACTACAGCATTTTCTCCAACATTTCCATGTTACGTTGGTAACGTTTTTTACAAATGGTTTTTCAAGCAAAACTTCAATTCAAAAATGCTTTGTTAACGTTCGACACGGGGTCCCAAGTAATGCTCACGGCGAATAGAAACCCGTAAAATTCATTTCCATCGGAATTCCCTCGTTAAAATATTCTTGTCACTTGTGTAACACAAAGCCGTATGCTGTCGGATAAAAGAATAATACAATCCCATCACTTCCCGTGGGTGTCGTAAGAGGCGACTAAGGGACTTCCCAGAGAATGGGCAGCAGCGTTCTCTGTAAAACGCAACACCATACACTGTGATCGCCAACCCGCCTGCCAAGCGTGGCATGGCAAACCCCCTCTTTTGGCGGAGGCCTAAGTCCAGCAGTGGAAGTCTTTCGGCTGTTATGATGATGATGATGATGTGTAACACAAAATATACCCAAAGATCTTATTGACGCAACTTTTTGAGAAATACGGCAAGAAAAACGACGAGCTGCTCTAAAGATGCCACTTGCATCTTTAGAGCAGCTCGTCGTTTTGATAAAAGTAAATGCTTGAGACTCTACTCACATTCCAGCACCGCATGCGTCCAGAGATCGCCGCGCTCATCTCTCCACACATATACCCTGACTTGGCGAATCACGTGTCCGTCGAAGGTTTCAGGAACGTGCCTGGCGTTGAAAAAAACCTGTACTTCTTTACACATGACTACAGAGAAGAGGTATGTTTAAACTTACTTTTGTACCGTCCACCCCTTTTTTTTAAGGATGGGAAATCGTCAAATGACTCCTCCGGCTCTGGGTGAAGCAGGAGGGAGTGTCAGACTCTTACTGACTAAAACCCATCCGTGTTCCTCCTAGAGCCCTTTGCGTTCAAGGGCTACGGTACCTCTTTCGAACAAAGTCCGCAGCCCCAGCAGGCACTGGTCCTAGCAGGCCCCGTCTTCTTTGCTGACAGCTCTCTGAGGCGCGCGTGGACCACAGCGCGCCGTCGACTCGGGCCTGGTTCTGATCAGACGGCGAGCCACCCAATGCTCGCCGTCCACAGACCCGCGCCTACGGTGGCCGAGAATCGCCCTGCGACTCCCGACGCCCGGGGCGTCTTCTTCTGATGCGGCGGCTGGGGCGTGATGTTTCCCTCTCTCTCACACGTTCGGCTTCCTCCTTTGCTTACCGTCCCCCTAGATATGTCGTAGCTATTATCTGGCTACCTAAACTTTTCATTGAAAGACGCCAGTTAGTCAGCGGCCTTAATGTCATCCAGCCAACGCGTTTAATACAACATTTAATGAACGGGCTTGCGATTAATGAATTTTACGAACGGCATAGGCATCTGCCTATGCCGTTCGTAGTATAGGGCAACCGTGAGACGAAAATATATGAAATACCTGCGCAACTTCGTCTGCGACACAATTTTCATTACTGCTCCGCTCCTATTGGTCTTAGCTTATGATATACAGCCTATAAGCCTTCCTCGATAAATGGGCTATCTAACACTGAAATATTTTTTTAAATCTGATCAGTAGTTCCTGAGATTAGCGCGTTCAAGCAAACAAACAAACTCTTCAGCTTTATACAGAGTGATATGACAGAGGGGCATTAAATTACACTACGTATACTATACGTGTTTAGTATTAATTCGATACGGTATAAAAATAAAAAGCGCCAAAAATGAGAAAATATTTTTTTCAAACAAACTACAAACAAAAATTTAGCTTACAAACCAGAATAAAACGCAACCACTCTTTGTAATAAATTAAACTGACCGTAGATACCTAGGTAGCACAGTAGCAACGTAGCGCGTTCCGGGCGCGGTGTGTTTTATTCGTGTCGAAGCGGGCGGCCGGGGCGGTGGGGCGACCGGCGGCTTAGGCCTCCGCTCGCGCTGGCTTTTACGTTAGGTAAGGTTTTGAGTACTTCAAAACCTCACAACACCGCACAAAAACAAACACACTAAATTTTTAAATTCTCGGTGTGTCCTCCATTCCCATTCATTAATGCACAAATTATACCGACGGAGAATATTGTTTTTGTGCGAGTACTTCAAGTACGCGCACAAAAACAAACACACTAAGTAAATTTTTAAATTCTCGGTGTGTCCTCCATTCCCATTAATGCACAAATTATACCGACGGAGAATATTGTTATTTATTTTTCTAATTTTATCACTGTCCGTCGCCAAGCACTTTTGTGGGCAATTGCGGCTGTCACCATACCTTTCTTTCTATGTACGTTCGTAGTGCTAATGCTGCGTTTCCACGGCATTCGCCGTAAATTAAAATCATGTCAGTGTATTCTGACGCCGTGTAAGTTACACGAGGCATTGTTGAACACTTTAATTACACACACACACAACCAAAGTTTAATTACGTGTCCTACCACCATAAAAAAGTCTTTCACAAAAAAACACTAATACCTACTAAATAATATCTACTAATCCCAAGTTACGTGTCCTGTCACAATAAAAAAAAGAAATACTGTCTGAAACTTTTTTAGTGTCCTATCACATTAACAAAACAAAGTCACAATTGTCAGCTCGCGAATTCGACAAATCGTACGTTCCATAAGGACAGCGTCGGCGCACTGAAAAAACAAGTTTTTTAGAGGCTCCACTTACCGATCGCAAAAAACTAGGATGCAACAAACTAACCTATTTTTGTTTCTTTTACGCTCGGAATGTTTTGCTATGTTTGTCACTCTCGTAGTGAAAGGGCAAGTGTGTGTGTTTATTGCTTCCTTGTTTGCATTGCCAACTTTTTAGTGAAATATTTTGTTGGACTTGCGACATGCGTCAGAGCGGCAACAATGCATCGTAGATTTATCGTTTTAAGGTGCATGACCTATGCTTGGACATAATCAGCTGTTAGGAAAGATAAATCGTGTTCAAACGGTGCAAAAACTTAAAAAAATCATTTGCGACTAAACTACAGCTCGTATTTAATTGATTTTTGGTACAGAGCCTGAAAATGGTACCTAGTATAGGCAGTTTAAAGGAAAGCCCCTCTGTCGTAACAACTTTGAATATAAGTTTAGATATAGATTTAATTTTTGGAAACAGTTTCAACAATATAACCGACTAGTCACAATTTTCATTACTGCTCCGCTCCTATTGGTCTTAGCGTGATGATATATAGCCTTCCTCGATAAATAAACACTAACACTGAAAGAATTTTTCAAATCGGACCAGTAGTTCCTGAGATTAGCGCGTTCAAGCAAGCAAACAAACAAACTTTTCAGCTTTATATATTAGTATAGATATTAGTTGTAATTCTAATGTAGCCCTATTTCTTTTCCAGAAGCAACAGGATAGTAACAGCAAAGCCAATCACAAAGAAGCGGACATGACCCTCGCCTTGGCAAATTATCTGATGCAGCAAGGGTACACCGCCGACGATATAACGATTCTTGCCGCATATTCTGGACAAATGTTTTACATGAGAAAAGTACGTACGAGTATGAATTTATAAACCTAGTCAACAACACTTTGGAGACGCAGATAGAAGGTATTCTATCCGTCCCCTTTGTGCTTCTTGCGATGAGGTTGAAGATCGGAGACAAAGTGAAAGTCCAACTTGCAGTAAATAATATAATACATATATTGCAAAACAGTAGCAGTTAGGAACACTAGTAACTATGCATATCTAACTATTTACTAACTGAATAAGATTGAACGGACGAACGTACTCCATGTAGCGTAGCGGTTGACTGGTGGTCCGAGGGACGCTAAGGGTAGCGCCTAGAGTTTGGGAATTCCCGACAATTTCAAAGTCCCGGGAAGTCCCGGGACTTCGAGACTTTTAAGAGGGACTTTTTTAAAGAGGGGTAAACCTTTTTTGAAGAATTTTAATTTTGTTAATTTCTGGTGAAACGTATATTTTTTTTTTTTGTAATCATCAACATTTATTAAGCAGAAAATTAAATGTTAATAACTTTTACGTTAATTTTAGTCTTAATAATTACTTTGTTTATTTCTTTTAATCACACACAGATTCATTTTAAGCAGTTACATTTTATAGTTTAAAACGAACTTAGTTAAAAATCATAAAACTAACTCTTAATAACTTTACTATTATCTAGTAATTCTAGTATCTAATCATTAGTCATAATCACAATATTGTTAATTCTTATAATCACAGATATGTTTCATAATTAAAAAATCCAAATATAAATAATAAAACAGACTCATAAATCAGTCTTTTAAATAATCAACTAACACATTAATTAGACTTATTTGCTGATTTAATAAAATAGTACTTTTCTTTAAAACAGAGCGTCAACAGCTTTGTCTGACACTCTCTCGTTTTCAACCAGACATTAAATGTATACTACCCAGTCTCTTTGTTTTCAACAGATGTCAATTTAATTGTTTAAGGCATTATACAGTACTTCCAATCTAACAATTTCGACAATCTTGTTTTGTCTCGAGTCTCGACCCGAAAGTCTCGGGACTTCGAGACACGAGACGTCCCGGGACCTAAACCCTAGTAGCGCAATGATGCGTTCTTCCCTAAAATATCAACTCATGCAATCGATTATGTCCAAGGTGCGTTCACTATATGCACAATAAGTGACACCACAACACTAATATTGCAATTATCTTCAGTTCAGTCTTGGATTTTCTTCTTTACTTTGGGGTTTCGTCCCCGATGGATAACCAACGGAAACCTATTACTAAGCCTCCGCTGTCCGTCTGTCGGTCCGTCTGACTGTCCTATCTCTTGAGATACAGCCTGCTGTCTACTAGGTACGGTTCTAGTAAAACCGTACCTATTAGTATAAATGAATGGGTCAGTCGATATTTTTACGCGATTTTTTGTTGGTTCACTGGTAAAAGTTGTTTATAATAATGTAGGTACTTCCAAATGAATTGAGTTCCTACCCACCTAAACTCGTTATACATTGATCGTCCTTTACCTTCACTATTGTTTTTTTCTACAGGAACGCCAGAATTATGCTGGTTTATCGCATGTGAAAATCACAGTTGTCGACAATTATCAAGGAGAGGAATCTAAAATCATCCTTTTGTCACTTGTGAGGAATAACGAAGAAAATAAAATTGGATTTCTTGGCACAGACAACAGAGTTTGTGTCGCTCTTTCGCGCGCAAAAGAAGGTTTGTTGAAACAATTAACGCATACCGATACTTAAGTTAATTTGAATGGGAAAAATAAAAATGTGGTTTTAACGTTTTCGACTACTCACCTACTTACTTTTTCAAAAAAAACTTCGACCTTCCCCAAAATTCAAGGAATAATTGAAAAAATAATTTCCGAATTGATCCAGCTCCATTCTCGACTTTTACACTTAAGTAGTACATCTAGCCACTAATTTTTATTTAGGTAGGTATACCTATACTTTGCCAATATATCACTAACATTATGACTTACACCTCGTTTCTCTCTTAAACTCTTCTTCTGGTATGAATAAACATCTATTTCTGAAGAACGCTACTTTCATCTGTTACATAACTTTCAGGTTTTTATATTTTTGGCAATATCAACATGCTGAAAACGGCAAAATCAGACTTGTGGAGCAAAATAGCGGCGACATTAGAAAAAAACGGGTCCTTGGGTTCAACACTGATCCTGAAATGTCAAAATCACCCTGACCAAATAACAACGGTAGGTAAATTAGGTACTGCCAGGATTGCGGAATATATTCCAATTTCGAAAGAGTCACCGCGGCCCTGGAAGGGAACGTAAAGGGCAGGAGGAACACGGATGGGTTTTCCTCAGTAGAGTCTGACACTCTCTTTCGCTCCGCCCAGAGCGGCAGGAGTCATTTGATGATGACCCATCCCACCCCATTTGATGATGATTTGTAAATGAAAGAGAAAAAGGTAACTCAGGTACCTACTCGTGAGTATCTACAATGTTTCGCATTCTACGGAAACTAGACATACCCCGATAAAGCGTTTTCTGTCCATGTACAATTTTAATCTCAGTTCAGCTTTTTCAACGTGATTGGGTTACAAACAAAAGATCAAACTAAGGTACGGTTTCCTAAAGCTAAAGTTATATTCAAACCTATCTCTTATGAGTCCATTTAACTATATAGGTACATATGCATATCTTTTCAATCACCATACATCTAGAATAGGTTACATTTATTCAACACAGACACAAACGTATTTAAAGTAACCATAGTACCGTAAGGCCGGGTTACTTTACTTTAGTTCTGGAGTACAACTTCGGCTCAAACTTGAACCTTAGATCAAAGTTAGGGTGTAACTTTGGCCCTAACTAAGGTACAAGTTGGGCCAGCTCCTTGACTAAATCGGTACCTATCACTTCATTTATATTTAATTATTAATTTTAGTAATAACAAAATCATTTGCATTTAATTATTTTGTTGCAGATTTCGACTCCAGAGGATTTCAATAATGTACCGCCAGAAGGCGGATGCTACGAGAAATGTAACTACCAGTACCACTGCGGCCATAAGTGTCTACTGTACTGTCACGGATATGACCGCGAGCATATCACCACGAAGTGCACTATGAACTGCGAGAGGTACTTAGTACTTCTTCTTTGTAACTGTTTTTTGATATTGCAAGCGTGACAGCCTGGGTTCAATTCCCAGGTCGGGTAGAGTGTTATTTGATTTTTTTCCATTAAGAATTTCTTAGTGGCAGTCCGGAGATTGGGAGTTGGCGGTGTTATACCCCTGTCCCTCGGGAAGCACGTTATACCGTTGCCACCGTTGGGCCGGTCCAGCGCGTGATCGCTTTGGTAGTGTCGAATTGCCCATCAGGCTCTGCGAGTGATACTAGTGGAGAGTATGCAGGAGGACAGTTACTTAGAATTGCAATACAAACAGTGCCAAAAGAGTCATGCTTAGATACACCAGCCCATTGTATCTGGTCGTCATCTTCTATATATTAAAAAAAGCGAGTCCTACCAGCCCTTCGTTCTCATCCGTATCGTCCGGTTCTGATTGAGGTCCGTGGTTCATTTTGGTCCCAGAACACTCGCTGGAACGAGCTCTTTCATTCGAGCTTTCGCCCAGTTACTAAGTGTGAACATAGGGTCGTATCTCACGTATTAGGTAATTATCAGCACAATGGTTCGGAGCAGCATGGGCCCTCTAGTATTACTTACTATCATCATCATCTGCCTAACCTTTTCCCAACTATTTTGGGGTCGGCTTCCAGTAAATCTGGATTCAGCTGAATACCAGCATTTACCAGTAGGTATAGTATTATTACTTACTATAACATTGTTGTTTGTTGTAGAGTTCTATGTGACCTCGGACATGTGTGTCCACTAAAATGCCGCGTAGATTGTCAGCCGTGCAATGTGCTCGTAGAGAAGACCCTTCCATGCGGACACAAAATGAAAATATTCTGCCATCGTGATCCCGAAGACCCAAGGAACAAGTGTCTTACCAAAGTTGATGTCACATTACCGGATTGTGGACATAAGGTAAGAAGAAGATCCATAACATTTTCACGAAAACACGTTTTCGAAAAAATGAACTCGGTTACAATAGGGAAACTGCATGAAAAACATATTTATCATCTATACAGTTTATCTAAAAATATAATACTAACAGTGACAACAGAATCAAAATTACTCGAAAAACGAAGGAGATATAATTATTTTAATCAAATATATCTGTCCCTCTCGCGAAAACGCTGTTTTCTATGCCAGCTGTATAGGCGTCATAGACGATGACGTCAATGTTTAATCGGACTTCTCTTTCTAATTGTAGTCTTTGAAGCTTTATAACTTCATCGCTGATGAAGGAAGAAATAAAATCTTTTTAAAAACTTCAAGTTTATTCTTGCATAAGAAAGAACGTGTAAGTTTTTATGGCATACCATGAGGCGACCGTTTACTCTCAAGGGTAATCTCTAATCTCAAGTGTCTTCGCCACTAATTAACTTTCTTCTTTACAGTATGAATCATTAAGGTAACTTGTATCGTTCTTACATCACGCCTAATTTTTATAATTATTTAAATTACAGGCACAGAAAGATTGCTACCAGGATATAAAGAAGGTGAGGTGTTTGACACCATGTGTGTACCGTTTGGAAGCCTGCGGGCACGTGTGCGGCCGCAAGTGTCACGTCACCAATGACCCGAACCATGAGAAAGTAAGTTTTTTTTTTTTTTACTATTGATAGGCACGTGCTTGACCACCATCTCACCTGATGGTAAGCGATGATGTGGTCGAAGATGTAGCACGCTTGCCTAGAAGTAACCTATTTACTCTTGACTTAAGACTCCCAGGTTGTAGCTATCGGGAAACACAGACTCCGACAGGGAATTCCACTCCCTAGCTGTACGCATTAAGAATGTGTTTCCAAAACGTTTTGTGCGTATGGGTGGGATGTCCACCATGTACCGAGTTGTTTGACTTTTGTATACATTATTATCGTTACATCCATTACATTTTAACCGCTTGAAAATATGTACATCTAAAGCTAGTAGGTATAATCATAGAAAACAAAAGTAAAGTCACAAAATCAAATATTAAAAAAAAATGTAAGCATGTGTTCAGTACCTAACGTTACCCATTTATTGGGTTGTAAAGGTTCAGGGCCTCAAGTCTATTACAATAGTGTCAGAATGAATCAGTTAATCATTGATTTCATAACTGTTGACTTTGACAAGCTTAGTAATCTACTCATTTAAAAGCGTCATTATGACTTTCCAATGGTCAACCACTGACACTCCATTGAAAGAAATGGCATAAAATGGTAATTTGACTTTTTTCAGTACATATGCCTCAAACCTTGCGCACGAGCCAAAGCAGGTTGCACAGCCGAACTAATAGGAGACCGCGGGGACCATCAATGCCGAAAGCCTTGCAACGACAAATGCGATGACTGTAACGTGCAGGTGCGTTTCTTGCTAATCAAATATACTTTGTTTATGTTATGTCTGAGGCAGAGCTACGTCAGTGTCCCCATGGGAGCCGATCAGCTCCCGGATGCCAAGAGGCGCTAGATGGAAAGGGGCACTGGATGAAGAGAGACGCTCGATGGAAGGGACGCGGGGTGGAAAGAGAAAATTTTTTGCTCCTTTAACTCTCTTATTTTTTCAAGACAAAGCCAAAATTTATTTTAAACATGACAATTTCTCGATTTTTTTTTTTAGATTTTCTACCTATAGGTAATTTTATGTTACTAAAATTATTGCTGTTGTATAGGCTGTTACGCCTGTAGTCTGGACATTGTATTCGATTGGCGGCAATCGTTTCGCCCGCTGTTTTTACACATAACCGGTGAAATACAGGTGTAGGTACCTACTATAGATACACCGGGTACACCTCTGCCTTACCTCTCGGGAAATACAGGAGTGATGTTATGTTATAGGTAATAAATGAAGTGTATTAATATTATTTATTTCTACCATTTAGGTCAAGAAAAAACGATCAAATTGCAAGCACTCGGAGATGGTGGCATGTTCCAAGTCACCTGACGCTACTCCTTGTAATAAGAACTGTACACGTACCATGACCTGTGGACATTTCTGTAAGAAGAAGTGCTGCGATCCATGCGGAGATTGCAGGCAGATGGTATGTTCCTTTGCTTATTTTGGATCCCTCCAAATTACACCCTCATTCGATAAAATATTCGAGCAGGATTCGACGAAAACAGTAAAAATATTAAGTATAGGTTACTTTGATTATAACCCTTACCTGCGTCTGGGTCCGCATATAGGAAGTGTACCTTCTGTCTGGTAGGTACTGGTAGTCAATAATTAGGTACATACTTATCCCATTCTGAATCCGAAGACAATATTGTTTTTGAAGGTACTTAGTTTCATGACGCTGGTGTCTGTTGCACTCTAGGGGTCAAAACGAAGGGTCGAAGCGTCAACATAAAAATGTGTAAATAGGTATAACTAAGTATAATGTTTACCTAAGCATAGCTCAGTGGCTATGCTATGTAGGCATAAATATCTGATGTCTGATTTTTGTATTTGAGTTCTTGACTAGATAGAAATGTATCTAAGCATTGTCATTAGGTATGCTTGTACCTATCTACCTATATTTTTAAATCGACGCTTGGACTCTGCGTCAGTGTGCCTAGGCCTTTGACCCTGATACACCAAGAGTTACACTGACGGATGGTCTGGGTACGTGTCAAGCTACAACGTAGCTCGCAGTCGCAATCGCCCCCATCAGCTTCCATCACTTAAACGCTTTTTTATATTTCGCCCGCGACTTGGTCTGCGCAGATTTAGTACCAAACGATTTTCATACCTACTTTTCTAAAAATCCCTACTTCAAAAAAATCACCTTTATCATAAAAGGAAGCTTTGTGCAAAATTTCAGTATTCCCAGTAGCTTCGGCTGTCAGCCTGTCTGCAGTCAGTCATTTAGTTCCCCTTTCATCAAAGAAGTGTTGCATTAAAAGGAAGTACCTAGGTATGTACTTCATTCCACCAGGATTATTTAACATTTATTTTTATTTTTAGGTCGACAAAGTAATACTCGAGTGTCTCCACATAATTAAATTGCAATGTAGGCAAAGTCCGAATCATGAACTTTGCCATGAGAAATGTAAACGGCAGCTACCATGTGGACATCCGTGCATGGACCGATGCGGAGTAGCGTGTGACCCTACGAAGTGCACCAAGCCTTCATCTGTCGAGGTCTTATCTCCTTGCGGTCACAAAGTCAAGCTCCCTTGCAATGTAGCAGCTTTATTCGCTAAAGGTAGGTAATTAATTATGTATAGGTATGTTAGTAGGTACATACTTGGAAGTTTTGCAGCCATCCCTGAAAGCTAGTGCTTTTATTATTTGGGAGTTCAAGTGCCCCGAAGCATAATTGCATAATCCGGTCAGGTTTTTAACTTTTTCATTAGGTATGATACGCGTTGTTGTCTTTTATAATAATTGATAGAGATGGCATTCTAACTAATAGAGTTGTCATTTAAAATAAAGCTGTCATTAAAGAATAAAGCTGTCACTAGAGTCACGGCGAGCGGGCAAACGTAGCGTGTCAATGAGGGTTCAGGAAATTTCACGACACCAGTTGGTGCCCTTTTGGCGAAATACTTTGAAAATGTGACCGGCATAAACATGACGCTGACGTCAATTAAATTAATGACGAAAACAACCGTTTTGACAGGTGTCTGGACCTGACGCCTGCTGTGAGTGCTGCTAGCTGGTGTAGGTACATCATTTCTGAAAACCCTCATTGACTAAGCATGTTTTTATTGTTCAGAGAGATATCTAACATGAAAGCCATTGTAGGTAGTTTTTCATGGATTCAATTCTCATGTCACATGTCATTGAGTTTTTCCACTAGAATTTTTTCTGTGACAGCTGGGAGTTTGGGAGTCGGTGGTGTGACAGCCCCGTGTCCTGGCGTCCTGCGCCATATCTCTGTCCGGGCGAGTCGGCTTCTCTCCCCATCGGAATATGAGAGTGATGGAAGAGGCAGTGCACTTGTGTATGCGTACACTCTTAATTGTGCACTATAACATGCCCCGCGCTGATAGCTAGTCTGCGTTGAGATTGGCCGCTATCGAGGACTACACGTTTGGAGTTGGTGGTTCTAACTGTGGCAACTGTGCAGGTGAGGTGAAGCCGGAGCAGCTGGCGCAGTACTGCAGCAGCCCGTGCGGCGTCGAGCTGGCGTGCAAGCACCTGTGCGGCGGCACGTGCGCGCGCTGCCTGCAGGGTCGCCTGCACCAGCCCTGCACGCAGAAGTGTAATCAAGACAACATCTGCGGGCACCAGTAAGTCGGGTCTATGAGGACGCCTATAGGCGCAGACCTAAATGTTTTTTTTAAGTATTCAGGTCTCTGTAGCTATCGAGAGATAACCCGAGCTAAACTTTTCGAGTAGGGTCCTGATTAGCCACCACCATTTTTAGAGTTCCGTATCCAAAGTGTAACCAACGGAACTCTATTACTAAGCCTCCGCTGTCCGTCCGTCTGTCAGCGGGCTGTATCTCAAGAACCGTAACAGGTCGACACTTGAAATTTTCACAGATTGATTTCTATTGCCGCTATAAAAACAAATAATAAAAATTAAGGTTTATGGTACGGAACCTTTTTCGTTCTAATGCCGCGTATCATGGTCGTTCAGAAATTATCACTTAGGCGACTTTTATCGTTGACTTTTAATAAATACCCTGACGCGTACCTACTTTTACCCGACTACCCTAGAAAGAGGACATTTTTAGGATTCCGTACGAACGGAGGAAGAACCGTAATACCAAGGTAGAAAGTTGAAATTTTGAGTGTGCATTTCTATTGCCGCTATACAAATAATTAAAAAATTAAAGGAGCCTCCCTTGAGTACAAAGAACGTGTTTTTCGGTTTATAGAACAGAACCTTTCGAGTTTCGTGTGAGTCCGACTCACACTTGGCCGGTTTTTATGTTAAAGGCTGGTTAGCACTGTTTTTTAATAACTTAATTTGTATGTTTTTGTAGATGCCAGGAGCCATGTAATCAAATCTGCCCACCTTGTAAGATGCCCTGCGAAGTTAAATGCATACACTCGCACTGCAAGAAGTTGTGCGGCGAACCATGCACGCCATGTCAGGTAAACACATATTTCTAGTCGCATTTATCGAGACCTGATGTTTTTAGGGTTCTTGCCCCGTAACCAACGGAACCCTATAACTAAGACTCCGCTGTTTGTCCGTCTGTATGTCAGTATGTCATGAACCGTAATAGGGTGTGTATTTCTATTACTGCTATAGCAACAAATAATTATAATTAAAAGGTCCCTTTTATTCTATTTTGATTTCAGTATTTAATAGTGGTAGAATCCTGAACACTTTATTGCGAGTTTCGCTATTAAATCTAGCTGCACTACACAGAGGCTTCACTGAGGCATAATAAACTTTTAACGGTACTCCATCCATACTACCGTACCTATGTACATCATGAAAATCAATCGACTGGCTTTTTGCTAACTAGAGTAAATATTGGAGTCCGAGTCCAGTCCCACCGGATGGAGTTGATCTACAGTATCTTACATAGAGCGCCTGCCTATTTGACATCCACAATCCAGTAACTAAAAAAAACTGGTGAAATCAGATTTCGGCGGCATTTCCATTTTGAAACCCCATAGAATCCACCCTAGGGTGGATACTCGGAAACGGATGTCCGAGAATCCACCATGAGTCAGGATATTACAAGATAAATGATCATCACTCTTGCTCGTAAATTGGTCATTATTGTAGTTGGTTGATGTGTGCTCCACTGTACCTAGGGTGGAAAAACAGAACATCGATTCAACACAGATTCAATCTATCCAACCTGGCTCATAGAATCCACCCTAGAGTGTATATCCTAGGGTGTCAAAATGGAAATGCCGGATTTCGGAGGTTGGGTAGGGTCACACATTCTCGGAACGATTTCAGCATCTTTGCTGAACCTTGAAGTTGGCCGTGGGGTTGAGCTCCTCTTCCTTACTTCTCACGTCATGGATCACATATTACAGGAGAGGTGCAGTCGTCGGTGTGAGCACTCGTCGTGCTCGCGGCGCTGCGGCGAGCCGTGCGACAGCGTGCCGTGCGACGCGCGCTGCGGCCGGCGCCTGCCGTGCGGACACATGTGCCGCGGCCTGTGCGGCGAGCGCTGCCCCGACGTCTGCCAGCTGTGCCGCCCCGAAGACTTCCCCACGGACTTCCTCGGCGACCCGTACGAAGATACCGACAAGTGAGGATCCTCATTATAAGACCGGGGGGGAGGGGGCTCAGCTCCAATGCAGGACTTTTATAAGTTAAATTTTCAGGAGGCTACATCTTTAGCACCTCGCCTCGAATAGGATGGGTTTTCTTTTGCCAATTCATGCACAGTTAACTACATTCGTCGGTTTATGCAGAAAATTCTAGAAACAAGAACGAGGGAAGCGTGCTCGATCATTTATAGCACCACGCCTCGGATTCGCAATCTCTTCAGAACTATGCACCTACCCATATGAGGCTTTTTTAAATATTTTGTTTATTTTATTGAAAGCCAGGGGCGCGAGCGCACCTCTTGGCTGTGCTAATGTCAGGAAAAAATTGGTTTAAATTAAGCAGCCTACATAATTATATCAGTACCTATACTAGGTAGTTCTTAAGCTTAGGTTGCTTCACCACAGCCTGGGTATATAAATAAATAGGTATCATACCTATATGACTCCTTAGTATGTATTACTATATCTTCATTCAACACTCCTTGTAATTTCAGATTTATAGTACTTGAAGATTGTGACCACGTTATGGAGGTCGATAGCATGGACACCCTGATGCTCGGAGACCAAGAAAACATACAGATACGCAAATGTCCTTTTTGTCGTAAAGCAATTATTAATACCAATAGATACAAAGATACTGTGAATAACATGTTCAAGAATGATATCAACCCTATAAAACGAAAAGTATACGGAACTGACAAGCAAATAAAAAGCAAATTAGAAGAACTAAACGGGAAACTGAATAGATTCACAGCAGAATATGGAACATGTACAGAGGGTTCGTATTAAACTAATAAGTGTCTACTTGATAAATATTTATAAGTTATATAAAGTTGATACGACAGAGGGGCTTTTCTTTAAACTGCCTATACTAGGTACCATTTTCAGGCTCTGTACCAAAAATCAATTAAATAGGAGCAGTAGTTTAGTCGCAACTGATTTTTTAAGTTTTTGCACCGTTTGAACACGATTTATCTTTCCTAACAGCTGATTATGTCTAAGCATAGGTCATGCACCTTAAAACGATATGCATTTCGCAACTACAACAAAATATTTCACTAAAAAGTTGGCAATGCAAACAAGGAAGCAATAAACACACACACACTTGCACTTTCACTACGAGAGTGACAAACATAGCGTGCGTAAGAGAAACATAAACAGGTCAGTTTGTTGCATCCTAGTTTTTTGCGATCGGTAAGTGGGGCCTCTAAAAAACTTGTTTTTTCAGTGCGCCGACGCTGTCCTTTCGGAACGTACGATTTGTCAAATTCGCGTGCTGACAATTGTGATTTTGTTTTGTTATTGTGATAAGACACTAAATAAGTTTAAGACAGTATTTCTTATTTTTATTGTGACAGGACACGTAACTTGGGATTATTATTATTTAGTATTAGTGTTGTTTTTTTGTTATTGACTGTTTTTTATGGTGGTAGGACACGTAATTAAACTTTGGTTGTGTGTGGCTGTAATTAAAGTGTTCAACAATGCCTCGTGTAACTTACACGGCGTAAGTAACAATACACTGACATGATTTTAATTTACGGCGAATGCCGTGGAAACGCAGCTTTAGCTCTGCGAACGTACAGAGAAAGGTATGGTGACAGCCGCAATTGCTCATCACAAAAGTGCTTGGCGACGGACATTATTGTTAGGTGATTTAATTAGAAAAATAAATAACAATATTCTCCGTCAGTATAATTTGTGCATTAATATGAATGGAAGACACATCGAGAATTAAAAAATTTTGTGTGTTTGTTTTTGCACGCGTACTTTTGGAGTACGCGCACAAAAACAAATACACTCATCACACACAAACCTTACCAAACATAAAAGCCAGCGCGAGCGGAGGCCTAAGCCGCCGGCCGCCCCACCGCCCCGGCCGCCCGCTTCGACACGAGATAAAACACACCGCGCCCGGAGCGCGCGACGTTGCTACTGTGCTACGCTACCTAGGTATCTACGGTCAGTCTAATTTATTACAAAGGGTGGTTGCGTTTTATTCTGATTAGTAAGCTACTTAGTTTGTTTTTTTTTTTTTTTTTAAACTCATTTTTGGCGCTTTTTATTTTTGTACCGTATCGAATTAATACTAACACGTATAGTATACGTAGTGTAATTTAATGCCCCTCTGTCATATCAACTTTGTATGTATGTGTATAGGTATTTTATTTTTATGATAAAATCTACTAGCTGTTGCCCTGTTCTGAAAATGTATTCCCTCAATAGCTCTTCGAAAACCTACCGTAACCGAGTCGGGCTATCGGCTCGGAGACCCTGAACTTATTGAATGCGATTTGGTTTTGCACCAGGGCCCCTAGTCTGCTAATTTTTATAAATTCGTCATTCCAACACGATGCCATTGTCATTTTGCTAAAAGTTCGTAATCTGCTAAATTCATAATGGTCCTTCACTGATCGGTCAGTGACATGTCAGTGGTCCTGGGCGCAGTGACTGGAAAAGCAATGACTACACAATTACGTTCTAATGGTAGGTAACTGATCGATGCAACTGTCAAAATTTTAGCAGATTACCGCATACGTCTGTCATTAATTTGTCATTATGTACGAGATTACCATTTTATGCCATTTCGTTCAGTGGAGTGTCAGTGATTGATCATTGGAAAGCCATAATGACACTATTATGTTAGTAGATTACCAAACTTGTCAAAATCAACAATTATGAGATCAGTGATCGACCATTCTGACACTATTGTAATAGCAGACTTGGGGCCCTGAACTATTGAACCGCGATGAAAAGTCACGATGTCAGATTTAGATGTAATCGTAGTCATAGTCATTTATTCATAAACAAGTATCTTGTATCTGAATTTAAACATAAACTTACATGATTACAGTATTATAATAAAAATCTTGAATTAAATTAAAAATATGGTCAACACGTTACGAAAATCTTATCGATCAAATTACAGAAAAGTGTATCTCGATTAAATTAAGAAAAGACATTTTGACACTTGGTGATACAGCAACAATTGAAAAAATCTTAGCAGAGGCTAATTCTTTAGAAACGGTAGAACGACAAATGAACAATTTCCATGATAGCCAAAGCTAATTTAAAACAATAACAATAAAATAATGAATTAAAGATAAATTAGTAAGGACTGATGAATCGAGGCAAACTAATGTTAATGTTTCTTTTCAGATTATATGAATACTATGTTATTCAGTTTTACACAACTTTTAAAAACACAAAAAAAGGTATCGCTCTTGCAAGTGGAAATGGAGTGCGTATACTTGAATGTATTTGAAATGATCGTAGAATGTTGGAAAAAATATAAAACACAGAAACCACCAATAACTACATTAAAAGAGGAATTGCAGAAGCATATCAAAATACTGTTTGGCGTGCTTAAGATAAAGCCAAAATCCAAGATCCCTATCAAAATAAGCGAACAGCAGCAAAATGATGTCGGCAATGAGATAAAACGCTTGAATATTATGGTGCAGCTTTCTAAACTACTTCATTTTGCGATCAGTATTAAAGGTGACTCTAAAGTAACTCAACAAGTCGAAAGCACCAAAGGGGTGGTGTTCTCGTTGTCTGTATTTAACGAAGACAAAGCTTTAGAGTCTCTCAAGCGTTTGCAAGAGGTGATTAAAACAAGCGGTATTGTCACTAAGTACGAGCGCGCAATGATCGTTAAAGCTATTGGTTTGAGAGCTGGTCATTGGTATAAATGTCCGAAGGGCCATTTCTATTGCATCGGTGAGTGCGGCGGCGCTAACGGCATGGGAAAGTGTCCGGACTGTGGGGCGGCTATAGGTGGGCGAAACCATGCGCTTACTGCTGGGAACCAACATGCTCCAGAAATGGACGGATCTAGTTATGCGGCGTGGTCGGAACAGAGCAACTTGGCTAATTTCAATCTTGACAATATACTTTAGATATTAAATACTAAAGTAAGATACTAGTAATTACTTTGTAGGTAAGCAGTGAGCACCTATTGTAAGTTCATTTTGTTTTGTGTTAGGATTATGTTTTTAGGTGGTAAAACTCCGTCGCACCCATTCTAACTATTTTAACATGTTTTACTCTTTTTTATAGATTATCACTGTAAATCCTAACATTTTACCCCAAATTTTAAAGATAGTGACGCTAATTAGATTTCAGTTTAAAGTATAGTAACTATTTTATTTGTGAACACAATAACCAATGTAGAAACTATTGTAAAATAACCAATATAAATTTGATTAATTGACTGACTGCGATTCGTTGACCAATATGTGTATATTATATTTAAGTATCCACTTAGTTATATTATTTTACCTGTACCACATTTAAGTATCTACTGAAAAATCTTTCGTTATTTTAATCTAAATTTTCATCACAATAGGTATATTTTATGAATTTAGTTTTACGTCTACTCTTAATTTTGTGAAATGGAGGTTTCAAACCTGAGAACCAACCTTGTTACAAGAGTTCTAGCGTTGGTCTAAACTTGTTTTTAGCCAGGTTTTTAAATTCAAACTTTATTCAGACTGTTCTAAAGTTCTAAATACAAAATTGGTCATACTCTGGTTTTGAAATTAATTAAGTCGAAATAAAGTTTGATTAAAAACGATTTCATGGTTTGGCTTAGGCGCAAAATGTCTCTTTCGCCAAAATGTCTGCTGGGCGCAAAATGTCCCTTTCTCATAATATAGCTTTCGCAGAATGTCGTTTTCACAGAATGATTCTTTCTCAAACGGTAGCTTTCTCACAATGCCTCTTTCACAGAATGTCTATTTCGCAAAATGTTGCGTTATTAACTTAGTGGTCCAGTAGTTTTTGAGTTAAATCGTATCAAACAAACAAAAAATCAAACCTTGCGTCTTTATAATATTAGTTTAGACAATAGCAGATTCGTATATTTATTATATATGCTAAATATTAATTAATAAATTGTAAAATAAACCAAACAAAAACAAACTTTTTTTAAACCTGGCTAAAATTTATTCTAAGTTAATAACGCGACATTTTGCGAAAGAGGCATTGTGAAAAATCGATCTTTTGAGAAAGAGTACCTAAGTCTGCGAAAGAGACATTTTGCGACTAAGCCCATGGTTTCATTGAGAATACCTACACGCTTCAAATCACAAAGTAACTATTCGTCACGTACGTAGTACAACATAATCTGCGATTGGACACTGGTTTTCATAGACGCCGTGCGTCATTAACTCTGTTTATCATAAACGCGCTACCTCACTAACTCAATCCGTCACAGACGTGCTACGCCACTAACTCAGTTCGTCACAAGTATTGGAGTGCCTGGGGGTTTTCACCTTCTTACTATTGATACAGTGAACGAAATTGAAAAATTCAAAATGGAATGGTAAGCTGATAATATTGTTTAAAAAGTTTACCTATTAAAAATTGTGCTTTTGATAGGAAAAACATGACGTATTTTCAATACCTAATTTAAATAGTAGATACTTATTAGGCTGTAAAATATCTTTATATATAAAAAATTAAGGCAACGTTTTATTCATATAGACATACTAAACAGAAAAAAAAACAGGCCAAGGGCGTGTTGAGCCACACACAGTCTAAGGTTCCGAAGTTTTCTATCTCTAAACCATGACAGAAAATTAAATAAATCGAGCTTATTTTTGTTAAACCGAAAAATATTTAACATTTCCTACAAAAATTATGAAAGCACTGGACAATGAGGGCAACCGTTTTTGTACTCGCCAGTTGGGCCACTGTCAAATGAAATTTTTAATTATTGCATTAAAGTTGTTTTTACGCGCATATAAACAAAATTAGAAGCAAAATAATTTATGATGCCGTTAGCTTGCGATTTAATACAACAAAGATAGTATCGCAGTGTTTCGTGGACTCATGATAATGAAAAAAAAAAAAATGAATTTACTTATTATCCTAATTAATATTATAAATGCGAAAGGAACTCTGTCTGTCGGTCGCGCTTTCACGCCAAAACTGCTGAACCGATTTAAATGAAAATTGGTACACAGGTAGTCTATAGCCTGTTTTTTTTTCTGTTTTCGTAACTCGATATAAATAATACACTACCGTAATTTTGATGTATAAAGATATTCTAGTCTAATAAGTATTTACTATTTGTATTGTTGTACCTAGCGTTTTTTTTTTTCAAATTAATAGTAAAAAAAAATATCAGGTAAACTTTTTTCCTACATATCATCTAACTAACCATTCAATTTTGAATTTTGCAATTTCGTTCACTATAACCAATATCAGAGGTGTTCACGATTTTAACGCCCCAGGCTCTCCACTTTAAGTGAATAGGGAACATGCAATATTTCCATTTTTGCTTTAATTTTAAAGAACTCTTATCTAGAATAGACCACCACATAAATAAAAATTAAAAACGCGTTAATTTATTGCCAAAATTGCGTTTTCATACCGTCAGTTTAAAGGTTCGCGCGAAAACGGAAGATGACGTCACTCGTGTCTATCACTGGTCAAGAACTGTCCCAACTCAAAGACATAAGGTTGCCTTTTCGTTGGCATAACAGCAGATACGTCACTAAACGCTAATTGTTGTTTTTAAATACGTTCCGTCTCACGTTACTTTAATTCATTATTTTTGTTAAAAATCGATATTAACCAAAATAAAAACTTTGTAATAGCCTTTATTTTATATTTTTTTATCATTTTACAGACAACATTCTCATAAATTCTGTATTTGCATCTTCCCTATTATATATGACTGCACCGCCGTGGCGTACGCGCACGGAGCCGCAGATCTTAACATTGGTGCCCCGACGGCGACGCGTAGTCAGTGTGTTTCCTAGGCGTGTTTTCTTTGTGGGATGGAGCGTGTAATCCTTTCAAAGTAGGTAACTTTTAAGACTGCTTTGTAATAAGGCTGCTAGGGATCCTTATCTAAGTTTCTCTGAGAATAAATATGCCTACGTAAGTTAATGTCTGCATGCTTTGATTTTTTATAAGGCTCGTTTTTGAAGACAAGGTTATGTACCTATAAATGAAATTACTCAATAAACACAATTTTATTTTTATTTAACACTCATTTAAGCACCTACCTACGCATCAGTCCTTCAGACTCTGGAGAGGACTGATTGATGACTAGAGCAGGCTCTATATAAGCGGGCAGGCTAGGCGGAGCGAGAGGAGATACATGCTGACTAAAACTCACTCAACTTCAAATGCCCTCTGCGTTCTAGGGTCGCGGTAACTCTTACGAACAATCCCGTAACCCTGGCAGGCTCTAGCCCTATTTATTAAATACCCTGGCCTGATATAAGGTGAAATAAGTAGTAACGCGGTAGATAGGAATATAAAGAAGCGTTTATTGTGCGTTGGGCCAGACGACGCTCTCGATCCAGTCCAGGTAGCGGCTGACGCGCGTGTACACGCCGGGCACGGGCGAGCCGCAGCCGCGCCCGAATGACGTCACGCCCACGAGCCGGTTCAGGCCGTCCGCCGTCACGCTCTGCAGCGGACCGCCCGAGTCGCCCTGGGGGAGCACAAACATTACTATATTTTTATACAGATAAAATAGTAGATTATGCACCTAAACAGGGACTACGAAAAAACAGATCTTCGCTAGGTGCCCTAGCTTTTGCAATTCAAAAGGCCAAGTTGGGGTAGGCGCTTCCCAGATCGGCCACCTAAAACCCTAACAATTTTTGCACCAGTGACCGACTTATTCTGCTATTTGGCAACTAATTTCGGATTTTTTTTTGTGTTTCAAAATTCGAGACGCCGCAGGCATCGTCGCGTGCGTTAATCGCTTCTCCGTAAACGCCCTCATACAACGCCCATATGTTTGAATTTAGTGCGGGTTGCGTCGCCGCACGCGACGAGTATCGCCCCGCGTCTCCGTAAACGAGCACTTAGAGTCCTAGGGGGATCCTGCCGTTTTGCCAAAATGATTTTGTTGAAATTTCATTATCCACAACAAATTTTAGCAACCTTTTTTACCAATACAAATTATCGTAGGCTAAAAAATCACTGCCTAATCAAAAGAAATGAGATTTGCCAAGTCGTTATTGGAGGGTTGTTAGTAGAAAAAAAAATCCATAATATTTCTGAACTCACTTTTGAGGCTTTTGAAGTGAAAAAAAAAACCTGTTATTACCTGGCAAGTGTCCCGAATGCCCTGCGGGTCGCCCGCACACATCTGTTCGGGCGAGATGCCTGAGGGTAGCTTGCGCCAGTTGGTGTAAGACTCGCTGCACTGATTGCGGCCAACAGTCGTCACGTTCGCTTTCAGAAGCATACTGCTTCTAGTGTCTCCTGTAATTTTAAAGTGTAATCATCAGCCCACAGCAGGACATAGGCCTTTTCAATATGTATTCTGTAACTCTACGTTTGTCTAAAGGTGGGAACTTTTATTGACCGAGTCGCGGTCTCCACTCCACCATTTCAGCTTTCTTATTTTGTGTTGTGTCTTTGTAGTAATATTTTTATTAGACACTCAAACGTTGCTCTAGATTAATCTAAATGTTAGCAATAGGCGGGACGTTTCTTATAAAACGGGATTAGAGTTCGGTCCGCGGGCGGGTTATTGTAGGAGTCTGGATTTGTGCACGGTCAGAGGCCATCAGCTTGTTCGCTGTTAAAACCGATATAGGTTGACAGACTACCAGAAGAAGCAACAAAATACAAAAAAAATACACGAGTGTGGTTTATAACTGTATAAAAAACTATCTTCTCGCAGCTGAAACCGCTGGCCGAAGATGGTTTTTTATACGGTCTTTAGCAGGACTCGCAGTCGGAACATATCCCAAGGGAACGTATTCCCGGGATTAAAACAGGTCTTTTACATAGATTAGGTAATCTAATATGTCCCAGTCTAGAGCAAGGTCTACCTTTTTCAGCCGATGCACATGCAAACAAACTTTTAAATTTATTATTTTAGTAGGATACATACTGGTGTTACTAGTTTTTCCCCATCCGGTAATCGTCAGCGGCACCATGGGATCAGCGTCATTCGTCTCCAAACATACTGCATTCAAGGTACTGGAGAAGCGCAGAGGTCTCTGCAATCTAGAATGAAAATGTTTTGTCAATGGAAGATAAACTTCTACGCAATTACACGGATTTAGAATGGCGTCACACAGATTATCGTGTATTGTCATCCAAACTAAACGTGTGTACAAAATGTCAGCTCAATCGGTTGAAGATATCTGCTTCAAAATTAAGTAGCAAGATTCCACCCGAACAAACATACATACATTAAAAAAACCGGCCAAGTGCGAGTCGGACTCGCACACGAAGGGTTTCGTACCATAAACCTTAATTTTATTATTTGTTGTTATAGCGGCAATAGAAATACACAATCTGTGAAAATTTCAGCTCTCTACCTATTACGGTTCTTGAGATACAGCCCGCTGACAGATAAGACGGACGGACGGACGGACGGACAGCGGAGGCTTATTAATACGGTTCCGTTGGTTACCCTTTGGTTGCGGAACCCTAAAAAAGATGTGCATATTACATAGTACCCACGAACGAATATTTTGTGCAAATAAAAACGGACAGAAACGAAATAATATCATAAAAGTTAAAATTACGTTCTCTTATCTAAGTAGGTATATGTTGAGAATGCATAATACGAGTAAAGGTGGAATGACAAAGTTTAATATTTGTTGTTTCATACTGTTAGTATTTTATTGTTTCACAAGTTAAACATGCACCTAATACTTATTTATTAAAGTTTACTTTTCTGGTGGTTTTCACCAAATAGTTAGCTATGGTTAGTTTAACCTGTAGTGCTATTCTGTAACAACATTTTCGTGTCTCGACAGCGGAATCCGAGGTGAGTATAAACGTAACACCTTTATGTTGTGTGCAATAAAGTTCACTTTGTGAGCTATCTCACTCAGGTGAAGCTCGATATCGAAATAGTTACTTACAGAATAGACTAGCTGTTCCTTAATAGGGTATTTGAGTCCTATCCATACTATATAAAATACTTCCGTTACTAACTAACTGACTAACTGACAGACAAAGCACAGCCGAAACTACTGGTCGAAGGAACTCGACAGTTTTTTTTTACAACGTTCAAATGGTGACAATTTCGCATGTGGTTCTGAAGCCTATTATAGAGTTTCACAGCATGCATTACTTATATAAAACTAGATAGTAGAGAAAATGTACCTTAAATATTGTAGTTAGAAAAAAATGGTGTTTATAATACTTTTACTAAAATAAAAGGAAAATTTAACAACTGATAAACAATATACGAATAATATTCACTTATCCATGAGTATTTTTACCAGAGATTTACTAAAATATACCTTGGATAGCTGGAATTTATCCAAGATTTCGTCTATGTATAAGCGAGGCAGTCGCGTCATAACAGCATTTTGCCCATAATTGGAAGGGTGTAAAGGTACACTAAATAAGTGGGTGTCTTGTGCAAGACCTTTGCGTGCTACGCATTACAAAAGGTATGTAGGTTCATTTGGGAGTGTATGGGAGAGGATTTCCGAAATATCTACGGGATATGCGCGTAAGAAGTCGCGGGCAACGCTTGTTTTTTTTTTAAAAAAAAGCTAGTGAAAAATATACACGAATTACTGCTTATTCGATAATGTTATTATAACAGTACGATTGTTGTTAAAATAAAGAAAACAGAGATACGCTTTTGAAGTTATTCTTCTATCCTTGTCACACAAAATGTCGTTTGTACTGGATGGCTTCAATTTAATATGGCGGAACTTGTGAGTGACGTCACACGCCATTAATACTGTCTCTGTTTATCACAGATTTTAAAACGCTGATGTCACCGCCATTTTTAAATTTTTAAGCAATATTTTAACTGCGTCTAGGAGACAAGACAAAACTCTAGGGTTTGAAAATTGTAACAAAAAAAAAACAGTCAAATACCCTATTGCGTAAAGTATTTACGCAGCAGCCCAGCACGAACAAATCAGATACGATATTGTCGGGGCTCGTAACGCTTGTTGACACTGGTTCTTACCGGTTTATACAAAAAGTATGAAGACACTCAGCGTTGCTTCAACCAGTGATGTTTACTACTTGCGCGGGCTGGCGGAGACCGTTTCAAACTTAATGACGTCTCTGAAGGTCGCTTTTCGCTGCGCAATACCCCTCCCCAAACCCTCACATTGAATTCCTACTGCGCAGCACCGTTATTAGGTTAGGTTCTAGCTTAATACAATAATGCAGATATCCTGAACTGAGTTTACTAGAAATAACAATCCCATTCATTTTAAGACATTCAATAATCGCCTTTTTGCTTTCGAGCAGACAAATTTTACAAACGGCTGTGCTTGCAACATGCTGTGACTTAGAATATTTTCCAAATAAAAGAGACTGTCATTCTGAGTGTTTACCTATTACGGCGAAACCGTAACAACAACCACCTGACCGCAATGACGATCATGGGGCAATTCCGATTTATACAAGTTAACCCAGTCATCAAAGGATTAGTTTACAATACTCTTACCTTAACAAAACCAAGTCATGATATTTCTCCTTCCTGGTGTATCTCGGGTTGGTTATGATCTGCGCTATTCTGACGTCAGTGTCTGGGTCGAACTCCTTGCCGCCTATCTCTATGACGCCACCACGGATTACGGACGGCTGTATCCTGTAATAAGTATAAATCAACAAGGTTCATAAAAAATCAAATCATATGATTGGTTTAAAAATTTTACGACTCTAAATTCAAATTCTGAAGAAAAGAATAAAGAATCTGCTAATCGTCAGTAAAGTTCTTCAGTCAAAAAGTCCACTTCACAGCTATAAAATATTAGTTAGTAAGCCTTGATGAATATATTAAACAGTAATTATACGTGTCCGCTCTACTAAAAGATATTTTGTAACAACAGTTTGTTCCGTTCCCGCAGACAAACCATGTAAACGGTATTGTGGGGCATAGTTCTATAAGGATTTTTTTTTGTTAAACTTGTTTCTGATAAATAAATAAATAATAATAATGTAAATCGGGGTGAATAGAAACAATTTTTTAAGGGGATTTTCATTTTATTTAAATTCTGTTTGCAGCAGTTAAGGACTCCAGTAGGTATCGAAATCAATACTAGTTTTAAAAGATCGATTTTTTTTAGAAACCAATAATGTAGTCTATTCACACCGTTTTACCAATTCATATTTGGAAATAGGATTTAAAATCAGTCAGGTCAGCAATCTCTTTTCAGATTGGTCGATTGAAAGCGTCTGAATTTTTTATGAATAACGCCGCAAATTATTAACAGGCCTATTCTGGACAGTCCACCACACATTCAGTGATAATTTTGTCAAAGATAGTGTAAGCTCTCTTCCGCTCCTTTATGGCGTGGTTATGAGTTTCGCAATTTAAGTGTAAGTAACATGCGGCGATACAAACAATATATTCCTGAATCTCAAGATAACCATTCTATGATATAGTTGACCAGAGTGACATTGATCAATAAATAAAATAGGTACTTACATTGTCTCTAATGAGATACAGTCATCTAATGATCAATAAATGTGGCCCAGTCTCTTTAAACTCCTATTCTCATTAAAACCGCACAGAATTTGTTTCATATATTCTTTAAATTCGTGTTCGACACCGGTACCATTTATTGCCGGTAAGTTTTCATAGGTATGAAAAGGGATTTAGACACCAACTTACTTAGCCATATTTTCTAAGTTGATTATGCATGAAACATAATTTGTAGGTATTCTTAGTTTTATCCACAGTCCACATCCACACATATCAGGGCCGTGACCGGGACATATACGGATCGGGACCGTGGTTCACCACAACGTGGTCTACTGACAACGAACGTGTGTGAACAATTTTACAAATAATGTACGTGTCACCGGATAATTGAAAACTGTAAAAAATCTTGAGAGATTGTAAACTCTCGATAAATTGTTAGGTAACTGAAAATTGCGTCTGAAATGATACGAATCCAAACCGTGTATTCTATAATTATAGAGATTATAATCTCTCCGTATCGTTCCGAGAAACTGGTCACAACTCTATTATATTGATGTTTGCAGTTAGCCGGTGACGTAGGCACTAATATTATCAAACTGAAGAGTTTGTTTGGTTGAATACGCTAATCTCAGGAAATACTGGTTTGAATTAAAAAAATATATTTTAGTGTTGGGTACTACATTTATAGAAGAAGGCTATAGGCTATTTAACATCACGCTGCGACCAATAGGAGCGGAGCATTGATGAAAATGTGACGAAGTCGAAGTTGCGCGGGTAAGCTAGTGTCTTCATAAAGAACAAAGAGTTTATTACCTGTCTAAAGTATCCACACAGTGGGCAGCGCTCAGGACGTAAGTCGGGGATAACACTGATCCGCCACAGTCGAACTCATAGCCATCACCTCGATCATATCCCAGGGCAACCTGGAAATATAAACAAATCATTACTTGAGTGCTCGAAGACGGACCGCGCCGCTGAAGCTGGCCCAGAAACAGGTGGCGCGAGACGACCTGCTGGCCTACTGTGACGTCATAAAACGATAATGTTTAAGGTGAGGGAGGGAGACAGAATTATACAAGACGCATAACACTATCTTTTTGCATTGCCACGTCATAGCAGGGCTCCTGGAGTTCCTGGACGCGTACCATGAGAGCTAGCACGAGGTGGCGTAGACAAATAATTCCTACAAGGACTTGAGGAGACCTTTGTTCAGCAGACAGTACTTCCCAAAAAACTCATCACAAAAAAGCACTTCCAGTCATAGTACTCATAACCATTTTCGGACTATTACAAACATTTTAAAGGCCGCCCGCCGTTCTCAAGTGATGCACTTACCAACGAACAGTAACAGAATAATATGCGACATGCGATTTTTTTTATTTGCAAAGTGAAATACTTATTAGCTCTAGTAAACAATCATGAAATTATTTTTTATTTAAATACATACCTTCATCAGCGATGAAGTTACATAATTATAAAGCTTCAAAGATTACAATTAGAAAGTTATGTCCGATGTAAACTTTGCCGTCATCGTCTATGACGCCTATACAGCTGCCATAGAAAACAGCGTTTTCGCGAGAGGGACAGATAAATATTTGTTTAAAATAATTATATCGCCTTCGTTTTTCGAGTAATTTTGATTCTATTTTCACTGTTGATAAACTGTATAGATTATAAATATGTTTTTCATGCATATTCCCCTATCGGGGACTTTCCTAGATGGAAAATAATCTTATATAGACTTTACAAAAATATAGGATACGTATTTTATGCAATTTTAAATCGATTAATATTGATAAAGACAAAACGTATCAAAGTTCAATTCAAGAGTGGGGGCTGGTGACGTCACATTTCAATAAACAGTGTAAGTTACTCATGATTATTCTAATTTGCTTTTCTTTGAAATATGAGGGGCATGTTTTGTCTAAAACAAAATCAGGACTTTTACAATTTAGGAAGTTGTGTAGGAAAGAAGATATTTGTTTACTTCCTCAAGGCGTGTTTTTCCCATGACACAATGAGCGCGCTATGGCGCAGGACGCAGTTCCCCTATAGTTTCTTCCTATCTTAATAATTTCCCAACAAAATATTATTGCTTACTCTCCCTATTAAGGGCGCTATTACAAAATCGAGCGCTTGCCCCGGACTAAAGCTACAAACCGCGTTTCCCGAGATTTATAGTGATTGTAGGGCTGTATACAACAATTGCTTAAAAATATGAGCTTACTTTTAAATAGACCAATTTTTTTTTTCATGCATTATAACTATACCTCCTTAATTATTAAATATTTTTTAGTTGAATTTGGATTATACTTTCAGAGATAAAAAATATAGTTTCGTACGGAAAATTGACAATAATTCTCAGTTTTACAGAATTATTTTTGGTGTATTAATGCATGAATCGGAACAAATAGATTTGATCATTCCAAAGTAGAAGGTACAGTTGTATCATGGACATTTTTAAAATTGATTAAATTATTATATCTTCGGTGTACCAAAGCATCAAAAGATTCCCAAAAGCGTAATTTCATGAAACACCCTTTGCGGAGACAAGAAATTTACTGATGTACGTGAACAAATTGATATATTTATTTAGAACACTCCCAAGATCAACTATCAAACTTTCTTAGGCGTATTTTTGTTTTTTTTTTTTTTGCTATATCTAAAGCATAATCAGACATCAAAACTCGAATCAAACGCTCAAATTCAAGAAAAATTGTGACAGCGCTCTTAACAATATACCAACTATCGGAAATACAATGACACTAAGAAATTTAGGTACAGGAAGAAATCGCGTTTAAATATAACTTTAGAAAGGTGAAAGTTAGGTGATTTCCTTGCTTGGTGATGGAGCTGATAGCTCTGTGCATAGAAACGTTGAATTAAAAAGAAAGCCAAATATTAGGATCGGACAGATTCGTTACAGTTTTTTTATATGCTTAAACATAATTCTAAGTAGTAATCAAGTCCGACAGATGATTGCAACGAAATTCTCAGTAAAGTATGAAAACATGTTTAAGCGTAAATTTGCGCATTACGCATAGCATTTACATTGCAAATGAGGTTTAGTAAACAATAACAACAGCTCAGATTGAACTCTCCTATAGGGTATCGTGCCATGAACTCTTGACTTATAGATGATAAAATGATCCATAATCGAGTAGAAATAATACATCACTGACTGCACATCTTATTTTATTATTATGTAACTTTTTTACAGTAAATAATATTTTACCATTTCTGTAATATTGTATAGGCCTGACTAAACAATAACAGCAGCACGGGTGGATCTTCGAGGTAAAGCGACGCTTTCCGAGGTGTGTAGGTACATGGGTGACCGATACATAACATACCGAGACACCTCCATCCCATCCCTCGGAAAACATGTTAGGTAAGCCGTTGGTTCCGGGCTGTTTATGAAATCCTTTAACAGTCGTTATGGTTAGTCAGAAGCCTAAGACATGACACCAGTCCCGTTAAGAGGTATCATGTGACTTAGTGACCCAGCTACTAGGTTGTGAGGTCATACGAAAACTCAACCACATCAATCAATCATCAATCGCTACATCGTCGCCTACGATCAGGTGAGATTGTGGTCTAACGCGAGCCCATCAATACATTTTTATAAAAATCCGGTTAGATTGTGAGCCGAATCTAATAATTAGGGAAAAGGGCAGATTATTTTATTCTGTTAATTTTTGTGATCTTCACAAAATGTTCTCGGTCGTATGACCCCAATATGTAAAAAATACTTATCATCAACCGACATTTTTAATCTGCACATATAGGGTGCATGAGGAGAATTTCCGAAAACACTCAAACAATTTCAAAAAATCTTGCACTGATAGAAAACTACACTATCGCTGAATGTCTAAGGCACAGCACAAACAGGCCACCGACCTCAGCCACCGGTGGCTAGCGACAGCGTCTGTATTTTATATAGACCACCCGTACTCAACCTTTTTCTCTTTGGACCTCATTGTGCTTCTACTATTGTCATGAGGGGCCGCAATACTTTTACTTAAGGTCCTATGAACCCTAGTTACTGTGGATGCCGTCTGTCCCAGCAGAGGGCGTCCACAGTAGTTGGAGAACTAATGTGGACGCCGCTGTGTTGTTACTTGACTTCATTCGTTTCACTCCACTCTCCACGTCATTCCGATGCTCGTCGCTTCTGCCAACACGGTGCGTCGTCGCCAGGTTTGTCGGGGACGGCCACGCTTCATTTTCCTTTGAGGATTCCAATCCACGGCCTGTTTGGCAATATGATCGGGAACCCTTCGGAGCGTGTGACCTCCACTTACGACGCTTGGATCTGGCGGTTGATCGGGCTCTCGTGGCATTTCTCCAACAGCTCTACGTCAGAGATCATCTCGGGTCAGTAAATCCGAGGATAAAGCGAAGGCATCGGTTGACGAAGACCTGGATTTGGCGTGAACTGTCCTTGGTTACCTTCCACGTTTCGCACCCGTAGTGCAGCACGGATTTGACATTGGACACGAAGATTTTGAGTTTGACTCTTCGGGTCAGTTGCCGTGACTGCCAGACAGGTCTCAGCTGCGCGAAGGTAGCTCGGGCTTTGGCAATCCGTGAATTGATGTCTTCTTCCGTTCCTCCAGTCTTCAACACGACGCTCCCGAGGTAAGTAAACTTGTGAACGCGTTCCACTGCCTCTGTGCCGATAAGCAACGGTGTAGAATTCTTCACCGCACAGGTCGTTCAATTTTGCTTTCATGTCGGCGTGTGTATGACTCAGCAGGCATAGGTCTTCGGCATAGTCTAGATCTTCCAAGACGTTGGATAATCCCCACTCTGTCCCGCGGTGCCTTTTGTCATATATGCGAAGCATAATTCCGTCGAGAACGACTATGAAAAGAAGAGTCGAAAGGAGGCCTTGGCGGACACCTGCATGCACTGCGATATTGTCCGATATGAGCCCGTCGTGAGTCACCTTGCAAGTATATTTCTTGTAGTACCACGTCAAACGTGTCAAAGGCTTTTTCAAAGTCGACAAAGGTAAGATAATTTTTAAGAAAAATCCCTATCCTTGACAGTCTGATGCCTGTTCAGTATGATATGGAGTGTTGATCTGGTCCATGCACGAGTGGTTCAATCGAAAACCAGCCTGCTCCCTCCGTAGTAGGGGTTCCACGGCCTTCGACAGCCTATCCAGAATTATTATGCAGAAGACTTTAGAGTGAATCGACTGCAACGTAATGCCTCTCCAGTTATCGCATTGACTTAGATCACCTTTCTTGGGTACGGTAATTAAAAGCCCCTTGTTTCAGTCATCCGGTAGTTTTTAGGGGCAGTAATAACCTACAGTAAAATAAAATTCTACACATTTTAATAGTATCTACATGAATAGGACTTTTGAATTTGTGACAAAAAGACGTTTTTCATATGACATAGACCAACTTTTTCACGTTGTTTAGTTAGTGAGGAATGGTCTGAGTACATCGTCAAGGAGTGAATCAATACAGTACAGATACATTTACCTTGATACACTGACTAAATATAAAAAAGATAGTGAATATAGCATCAATAATGTGCTAGCTGCTACAGGGCTACGCAGGGAAGCTTGACGGGTCACATGGGGCCCGCGGGCCGCAAGTTGAGCATAGCTGGTATAGACGCACCGCACACGTGTGACCTCACCACTTGTGGCTGCTGTGGTTATTAGACCCGTCACTGGCACTCCACTCCCGCGCATCTAGGCGTTAGGCTTCCTATCCTACGCATAGCACGCGTCACCATGGAGCTTAGATAGTATACCTCTAGTCTAAGCCATGGAGCATGACGCCTCAATAGATATCGATACTTAAATACTTAGACTGGGCAGCGCAAAGCGGGTTATAAAATGTGGCGGCTTCCGAACACAAGTGACTGTCATGCACTTCTGCCAACGAAACGGATACACGTGCACGTGCCAGTGTTGGGCAATATGAAATCTAACTACACATTACTAACTACGACTACATATTGTAGTTAGTAATTTAATTATTGTAGTTAGTACGTAATTTGTAATTATGATTACTAACTACAATATGTAGTTGTAGTTACTAATTATGAGTACAAATTACGTGAAATAATAGTAAGTTCACGATCACGATTACGAGATTACTTTTTATAACAACACATTTGAAATGATGTTGCGTATTTAAAAAAACCGGGCAAGTGCAAGTCGGACTTGCACACGAAGGGTACCGTACCTTAATTTTTAACCGACTTCTTCAAAAGGAGGAGGTTCTATGTTCGGCTGTATGTATTTTCTTTATTTTATTATTTTTATGTATGTTCACCGATTTCTCCGCCAATACTGGACCGATTTTAATTTTTTTTTTATTCGAAAGCCTATACCTGAGGTGGTCTCATTGTCACCAAGCTAGAATCTGATGATGGGATCCCAAGAAAATCGAGGGAAACCCTTAAATTTTATAACACATACAATGTTTTTCATTAACTTTCTAACGCAATTCAGATATTTGTACCTGGTAATCATCATCTCATGTTGCTGAGCTGATGATGGAAGGTATAAGTAAGGATCTGATGATGGCATTCCATGAAAAATGTTTGTTCAGCTATATTTTCGCTAATTGTCGATTTGGATGATTCTTTTTTTGTTTGGAAGAGTATTTTTTCGGACTTGTCCCATTTAAATTTGGTGAAGATCTGATGAAGAACTTCGGAGGTAGGCAACGGAACTCTTCAATCAATGATAGCAAATGGATCGGGATTTCTGAAATCGCATGTCTGTTGATTGTTTACACCAGTTCATAACATAACATCACGCCGGCACGCTGTGTTTATGGTTTCAAAAAATAAAACCGACTTCGAGTCGGTGTTTTTGGTTATTTAGTTTTTGAACACCGACTTCCGAAATTAAAGTTAATTTTTTACTTTGTAGTGTTTTATTTTTGGAAGTCGGTTTTATTATTTGTTGTTATAGCGGCAATAGAAATACAATCAGTGACTATCTACCTATTACAGTCGCTGACAGATAGACGGAAGGACCGACGGACAGCGGAGGCTTAGTAATAGAGTTCCGTTTGTTACCCTTTGGGTACGGAACCCTAAAAAGCATACGCGCGCGAGTCGTTCATGTCATCAGTTCGAGCGTCGCGTTGTGGTCGCGGAGCGCACTCTCGCTATCGCTCTCTGCATGTCGTTTTTTGGTGTAAAGGCAGTGTATTCAATAGGCTAGTTTCTATCATCAATAAATTGCAAATCTATTTAGTCCGTCAATCCACCCTCGTGACTACGAGGGTGGATTGAAAAGTTCGCGGCCTCAGCAAGAAAACAATATAAGATATAAGCAAAAGTAATTGTTATTTTTCCACGTAATCTCCACTTAACTCTATGCACTTGTTCCATCTGGTTTCCAACGCCTGTATGTCGGTCATCAAAAAAAGTTTCTTCAAGACCTTCAAAAAAAGTCACCCACCGCAGCTTCGACCTCCTCACTTGATGAAAATTTTTGACCTGCAAGGTGTTTTTTTAGGTTTGGGAATAAATGAAAGTCTGAAGGTGCCAAATCAGGGGAATAGGCGGGATGGGGCAGTAATTCAAAACCACAATCACGAATTTGAGCCATAGATTCAACAGACGTGTGAACGCGTGCATTATCCTGATGGAACAACACTTTCTTGCTGAGTAATCCTGGCCTTTTCTCTTTGATTGTTTCATGCAAGCGACGTAAGAGGGTGCAGTAATAAGCAGAGTTTATAGTTTCACCTTTTGCAAGGTAGTCCACCATGATGACACCCTTAGCATCCCAAAAAACTGACGCCTTCACCATGCCAGCTGACAAAATTGTTTTGGCTTTTTTTAGAGTCGGTTCATCAGGTTTTTTCCACTGCTTGGATTGCTGTTTTGACTCTGGGGTGTATTGGTGTACCCAAGTTTCATCCATTGTTACAAATCTGGCCAAAAATTTTGTGGATCAGCCTCAAACATTTCCAAACAGTCACGAGAAATCGTGAGGCGTATTCGTTTTTGTTCGACTGAAAGCAATCGGGTACCCACCGCGAAGAAACCTTAGAAAATCCAAGTTTGACTATGATGTTTTGTGTTCGTTCATACGAGATGCCAATAGTGTCTGCAATCTCCGTGATGGTCAATCTCCGATCTGTCAATATCAGATCACAGATTTTACCGATGTTTTCTTCAGTCGTAGACGTCATAGGCCGGCCAGAGGGTTATCTTCAATACTCTCTCGTCCGCGTTTAAATTCATAAACCCACTTTTTCACAGTCGTATACGACGGAGCAGATTCCCCCAATGTTGTTGACATATCTTCATGAATCTCTTTTGGAGGTAGTTTTTTTTTAAACAGGTATTTGATGACCGCACGTTGCTCAATTTTCTCTATTCTTTAAAAACGCTGCACAAAGGCTCACAAAATTCAGTCTAATTTAAATACAGTTAATGCTATTGCAATAGAATTTTACAATTTGACAACCAGAGAGTAAACTAATCGAATGAGGTCAGTTACATTAAAATAGTTTAAGTATTTTAAATGTGTTAGGCCGCGAACATTTCAACCCACCCTCGTAGTATTGAAACATAATAGACACGTATTTTTTGTTTTTGTAAAGCAATGAATATTGACAAAGATAAAACGCATCAAAACTCGAAAGTGGGGCTCGTGACGCCAAAACGCACTAAAAATTATACCAAGGCGTGATATATTGAGAATTTTAAAAGTGTCGTATCTTCGTCAATTTTGATTTACGTATCTAACAAATGAAACAATACATGTCGGATATTTTTGGAAATCTATCTGACGGACTAATTCGATTTTTTTAGTCCACTACCCTATTGGGCCTAACAGTGTGTACTTGAGGAGCTCGTAGCTAAATAATAACAGCCGCACGGGTCGATCTTTAACGTTAAGCAACGCTTGCCAAGGTTGGTCTGTGGATGGATGACCATCTTAATATGCCGAGTTTCCTTCGTGCCTCGGAAAGCACGTTAAGCCGTTGGTCCCGGCTGTCATTTATAAATCTTTGGCAGTCGTTACGGGTTGTCAGAAGCCAGTAAATCTGACTCCAGTCTTGCCAAGAAGTACCGTGTTACCCAGTTAATGGGTTGTGGATGTCTGGTAGGCAGCCGCTCCACGTAAAACACTGGTATTCAGCTGAATCCGGTTTGACTGGAAGCCGACCCCAATATAGTTGGGAAAAGGCTAGGCGGTTTCTACCACTGTGCAATGAAGCTTCAACTTCAAGTTGTAATAGCTTTTTTTTAAGGATGGGAAATCATTAAATGACTCCTCTCGCTCTGGGTGAAGCAGGAGGGAGTGTCAGACTCTTACTGACTAAAAAACCCATCCGTGTTCCTCCTAGTGCCCTTTGCGTTCCAGGGCTACGGGTACATCTTTCGAACAGATTCCACAGTCCCAAAGTTCTAACAGCTTAGTGGAAAACCTTGACATAAAATACAATACTTACTCCTCTACCTTCTTCGGCTCCAGTGGAAAGACTGTTTTCATACGCAACTATAATAGAACATTACAAATCCCACAAATTGTCGGATGAAATGTTCGAAAAACGTGTAGTAAGTAGGTACTAAAGGCTAATTGATTAACCCAATCGACATTTGTTATTTTATTTTAAGTCTTTGATTCGCAAATAATTTGAATTAAGTTGATGTTTGCTGAGTAATTTTGATTAGTTACATGTCAATAAACAAAATAAATTAATATCTGATAAATATAGGTACATATGTATATTATCTACGACGGGATCCCTTCTTTTCACATAATGTTGTTTTTACTAATATACTTTGGCATAACGATTTTGGTTTTTTTTTTTCCATGACAATATTTTGCCGTTTTTTTTCGCATACAGTTTATGTTGACATAATTATTTAATTCGCATAATATGTATTATAGGCATAAAGACTAATAGCATTTAGGCATACAATTTTTACAAATAACGGAAACAGTTCAATTTTTAACCTTGAATTAAAATTAAAGTATTGTCTTCAAAATTCAATATGTTGTGCTATTAAAGTTAGTGACAGAAACGAATTGCTGCAAAACCGACTCCACGTAGTCTTGTCTGCCCTACCCCTAGAGTGTAATCTCAGCCCGCGTAGGCACGGAGGGGCGAGGCCACACGAGAGCTGAGGAGAAGCTACGGTGGTGAGCGTAAAACACATCTGCAACGATAAGCTCGCTTGGGGCCGCCGGAGCCCCGCAGCGCCGGAGCCGTGACAGAAACCATGCCTGCTGCACGCTTGCTTGCATGCTGCATGCTTGCTTGCAAGAAGCATACTTGCTGCATGCTTGTTTGCACGCTGCATGCTCGGTGCTTGCATGCTGCATGCTTGCTTGCATGCCGCATGCTCGGTGCTTGCATGATTCATGCTCGTGTATGCTTCTTATTGAGTGACAGAAACTATGCCTGCTGCATGTTTGCTTGCATGCTGAATGCGTGCTGCATGCATGGTGTACTTATGCTTGTTTACATGTTTGCATGCTACATGGTTGAAGCATGCATGGTTTTTTGAAAAATAAGAATAAAATAATTTATTCTACCTACAATGTAAAGTACCTACAATATTGTACAAAACTGTATATTACGATCTAAAATTTTAGGAGTTAATTAATTATGCTTATTTGTTATGCCTACAAAACATATGTTTTTATGCGTTAATACATTTATGCTTTAGAATTTTATGCTTAATCATTATTATGATAAGAGAAATTATGCGTAAGCTGTTATGCGTAAATAATGTCATGCGAAAATATCGTTAGGAGAAACAATAGTAGATATGCCAAGTTATATAAGGTCTTAAAATTGAATGCAATTAGATAGGGAACCATCTACGACTTCAATCCTTGCATTTAATTATTCATTAAAAAACACATGTGAAATAAACTGAAGTTTTTTTATGCAGCCAGATTCCAAAACATATATGTATTACAACACATTATATGTTTATTTAATTGCAAAAAGATCTTAGAACTCAAATAATCAGTAACTATAACTAGATTGCAGCAATCAAATTAACAACTACTCCATGTAGTTTGATTACTGTAGTTAAGTAACATGTAATCTTGTAATTATTATGTTTTAGACATTCTCGGGTCCCTAGAGACCCGGTCCTTTGGTAGGCGTACGAGGGGCCGATGCCAACTCGCAGAGGCCTCTTTAGACATTTCAAATGGAATGGGACAACTAATTTTTATTATTATTATATAGTTAACTACTATTAATCGTAGTAAGTACCTAACCAGATTACAAAATAGTAGTTAACTGCGCCCTACACTGCTATCACTACATAGGTATTATAAAACAGTCCTCCACCGCGTCTGTTTGTCTGTTCGCGATTAACTCAAAAACTACTGCACCGATTTTCACGCTGTTTTCTCCAATGGATAGAGTTGTTCTTGAGAAAGGTTTTAGTATATATTTTGTCAAGAAAAAATTAGGGATTCTTTAGATAATTGTAGCGCAGACGAAGTCGCGGGCGAGGTGCTAGTTAAAGATAAAACAAATAACGGAATATTACAAAATAACAGAAAACAATAAGTCACTGGCATAATTAATCTTCAATAAATTCAATAGGTACCATGGTGTCATTAGCTCTTTGCCACAGTTAATTAAAAGAAAATGACCAGAATTACGTCATTGGAACTTAGTTCATAGAACTGATTCGTCATTTAAAAACCAGAATGTTATTATCAATGCTTATGCATGCATATCTATTATTTTCAAATGTTACTTGTTTTAAATAACACCAGGAACTCGTTATGTAGGAACTCGATTGATATCTCACTATCAACTAACAATATTTTTACAAGAAACAGGTTTTTTTGTTACTCTGCAAAGAACTAGGTTGATGAGATATAGGTAATTACAAGAATCATTAAGGAAATATACCAATGTCTTACCATGTGTGGAAATTCCCCCAGTGATGCTGCTTCGCCGCCCAAAATATGCAAGTCCAAAGCAGGTATGCTTTGTGCTATGATTTTCTGGCATTCTAAAATGTTAAAATATACCTGTTAGCAAAGATGATCAAAACATAGCCCTATACTAGAAATATTTAGGTAGTTACATGAAGGTTAACAATCTTGATGTGACTTTTTAGGGTTCCGTACCCAAAGGGTAACCAACAGAAACCTATTACTAAGCCTCCGCTGTCCGTCCGTCCGTCCGTCAGCGGGCTGTATTTAAAGAACCATAATAGGTAGACAGTTGAGTTTTTCACAGATTGTGTATTTCTATTGCCGTTATAACAACAAATAATAAAAATTAAGGTTTATGGTAGGAACGCCTTCGTGTGTGAGTCCGACTCGCACTTGGCCGGTTTTTTAAACAAACACATACCTATTAAACAAATAAATTACTGCTAAAAACTAAAGGTTCAATTGATTTAGTCATCGTAATTGTTGTATAACATTGGTTTTTAGCTGCATTTTATTTTTTAAACTGAGTTTTTCAATAAAAAAGGTTCAAAATCATCAAGATTGTTTACTTTTATTTAACTAACTACACCCTTTATAGCAGGTACAGTTGGCATATGTAACTAAGAGGTGAGCAAGTCTAAAAAATATATCAATAATATTTATTGCATTGGTATAATCTTTTGAAGTGAGACCCACAGTATAATATTCAAGCTCCCGTGTCTAATGCCCTTATCAAAATTGCTGTTGTTTTCTTTACAGTCATATTTATTAAACTTATGTACTTACCTGTATTCAGTTTTGCAGGCCTATTAGAGTCATAGGCGCTAAGAGACAAAAGGAGAAATTCTACAAGTATGTATTTCAATCATAGATATGACTAACCTTTCTCTGCAATTCTATCCGCTTTAATCCTACTACTTTCATCTCCTCCTAAAATAATGTTATTGATTATCAAATAAACACAGTATTATTATATGTATAAAGAAAATATGAATTACAAAGTCTATGGAGTCTTACCAAATTTATTAGAGGGGTGAGGACAACAGACCACTTCTTCAACTCCCTCAAAACCACATCTTTCAAATTGATGGAATTTATTTTTCCTAATTTCTCTGAAAATATGAAAAATATTGATATTTAAAATAGGTACTCTACTTGTGTGGGAATCCAAATAAACTTTTAAGTAATAGCAATTCAGCCTTCCTTGGCTTTTCTCATAGTGGTAACAAATCCAAACTTGTTGCATTATTATGAGCCCTCAATTAGCTTGCATTTACAATTTAAGGTAGTCTTAAAATATTCAGAGTTTTACATCACAAAAGAACCATTGCAATTAAAGATCTAGTAAGTAAATGTATGTGCCATACCATTTATAATTTATGTTGTGTTAAGTTGACCTTTAACAGTATGCAAACATATATTGTTCACTTACATGAGGGCTGCTTCACACTTAGAAACTTTGGCACAAGTTCCTTCCAATGCTGGGTCATTTGTCATACAGCTATCACCAACTAAAACATTTCAAACATCAGTAATAATTGGTACCTACCGTAAAATCAATTGATACCTCATTAAAACTGTAATTGAACATATTTCCAATTTAGTTTGGTAATTTCAGGTACAATAATTTGCTGTTGTTCTTAATGCAAATTAAACTTTTACACAGCAAACTACATGATTAATATGTGTTTTTTGATAATTTTGCTTTTTTAATTAGATACCTTCTTAAAAGGAGATTAATCAATGTATTTCTAAGTTAAGTGTAACAAATGACGTAATTCATGTTCTAGGATGCACTGATTGAGCAACGGGAATTTAATCATCCTTATCATATGCAGCAAATTATCTAGGTATAGTTGGACAAAGGCAGCCAGATGTCTAGCGGTTTTCCTAAGCAGTAACACTATACAGTGATCCTTGGGGGTGCCTAACGGTCGCCGAATTGTGTTAAGGGTCAGGAAGCAATAAGATTTGATTCTTTTTATAGGCTCTGGTCACAAAATTATTTTTTTATTTTTGTCTAAAACAAAATAATTAAAACACTTGTATTAATCTTACCGTCTTCTGAGATCGCAAAATGTACTAAGATAATATTTAAAACAATCAAAAACTTCAACCACATCCTGATAATTTAAATATTACACCAAAATTGATTTTTCCTTCTCGCTGGCACAAGCGGTCTTCTTCAAAACCGGTTTATTATTTTCAAACAAAACTTTTCCTTATACGTAAACATATATAAACATTAGAAAAACAATTTAAAATATCAAAACAATACACTGATATAAAATACTCAAGATTAATTATTACACTGACTACCTATTTCACAGTCTCGTATTCGAAATTAATGCATATACTATTTTAAATTAAACCGGTCAAACATGTGTCAAACATATAGTTTGTTTGTACCAGTTTGTACTGAATTACTGATATTGTTATACAGGATAAACAGCAGTTTATTTCCTTCCAGTGTTGCCAACAGATAAACTAGACTAGCTCTCCACCAGATTCAACACACCAGAAAATCACTAACTAAAATCGGCCCTTCTCCAAAATTAATTAAAATCGCTAAAATTTGTATAAAACAGTATGTGGAAAAATGTTCTTAATTTTTTTTCAAACTTTCTTAGTGATTTTTTAAAATCGTTTCACATTATTTTCATTTCACTACTTGTAATACTAACTTGAAGGGTTTTGAAGCCAAGAATCCCGAATTTTTTGCGTATATTGTGGAGGTTTCGGCATTATTATGCATGAATAAATTCGCGAAAATAATACAGTTCGCTCAGAGGTTCTTTGCCGCTCGGAAGTTAGGATTTAGTAATGACTGCGCACAGGTGCAATCGCGAAAAAAGTGTTACGTTTCTAATTCTTTTTTACGTAAGTAACAAAGACTATATACCTTGTTTATATTTATAAACAAATAACAAAGACTAAATACATGAGGAGCTCGTAGCTAAATAATAACAGCCGCATGGGTCGATCTTCAAGGTTATACAACGCTTGCCAAGGTTAGTCTGTGGATGGGTGACCATCTTAACATACCGAGTTTCCTCCGTGCCTCGGAAAGCACGCTAAGCCGTTGGTCCCGGCTGCCATTTGTAGATCTTTGGCAGTCGTTGCGGATAGTCAGAAGCCAGTAAATCTGATTCCAGTCTTGCCATGAAGTACCGTGTTACCCAGTTAATGGGTTGTGGAGGTCTGGTAGTCAGCCGCTCCTCGTAAAATACTGGTATTCAGCTAAATCCGGTTTGAATGGAAGCCGACCCCAATATAGTTGGGAAAAAGCTAGGCAGATAATGATAACCAAGACTACAAACTCGTAACAATAACAATATCAAAAAGTAACACAACAAACACATACACCACAAGAACACACAAAACACAAATCAAACAGTAAGAAATAACCAAAATAACAAATTAGACAATAACAACATGTAACACTTCGAATCACCAGTCGTATTGCACAGAGCAAGCGGGACACAATTATACATCGAACGTATTCGAGCGACTGAGACGCCAATATACGTGCCATCTTGGGCCACCCGCATGCGCGGTCCTATGTTTTTTGCCAAAATTGACATCCTGCGCAATCAATTGTGACGTATTTCAGAGAGATAAACTTGCGTCACGCGAACTTGGACGACACACTGAGCAGTGAAACCGACTAGTGCCCGGTGCCAATATTCAACGATAAGTTATTGTACAAAAGGTACGATTCGTTTGAATTACGAACAAAGATCTATTCCATTCTATATTTTTATATGGCAAAAAAAGCCGATGTCGACTATTCTGCCAATGTCTAAAGTGGGTTGGAAAAGCAAGTGTATTTATTATTATTAAAAAAGGAGCAATAAACTGTAGGCATAACCAGTCTTTGATTGATCGGTACAGTTGAATACTTGTTGGGTTAGTATGGGACTGAAACAAACAAAAAAATAGATATACATAAATAATATAATAACACATTAATTTTTTTATTATAAGCCACATCCACACAGACAGTGATTTAGAGTCGTGTATGACTCATAATTTGATATTATTGTGACGGATGAAAATCATCAGCGCCACAAGCAGTTCTGGAGAGGAATGTGTTAGAAGAGAGGGGAAGTTAATTGGAAGAGGGATTTTAAAATTGGGGAGCCTGCCATATAGATCGAGTGAGGAGTCAATTTTCGTACATTCAAAGAATATATGGTCTAAGGTTCTTTCACTCATTCCGCACTCGCAGAGAGAGGAGTCGCGTATACGATTTTTTTGCAGAAAGATAGGTGTACAACAGAAATCTAGACGGATTCTGCAAAGAACAGATATACTTGTTTTAGAAGCCTTTCTGAAACTGAAGAACCATGGTTTTGACTTTATTGTTGGTTGGTACGAACAAAGATCGTTACTAAGCATTCCAAAAAAAAAAAAAAAAAAACCATCTACGAGCGACGAACGGCTGTCGGTTACCAACTTACCGACGCCCTCGGTCGACACATGGGTATTGTTATTGCTTGAGTTATGACTAACCCCTGTCGTAAGTCCATTGTTTGATTTTTTTGTGAAAGTTTTATGTCCGTACCTATTATCAGAATGATGTATTTGTTTATAATATTATTAACATCCGGCAATAACCCTTTTGTAATCCGCACCAGTAATACATACCTGATGAGCAGATATGGATAAATTTTGACTAGTAAACTTTGTACAGAAGGTTTACCTAGCCGAAATCTAATTTGGAATTCGCTATATAATCTAAGATATTATATTGGCCGGCACTCGTTTTGTAATTCCGTCGATTAGAACTATTTTCTTCATCTGATACTCCAGTCCGATAACCTTTCTAAATCACTTAATTCACTATCTGAATGAGACATTTTATAATTATTAACAGTTTTTAGCGCACAATAACTAATACATGTAGAGAAAACCGACCAACAAACGACCGAAATCAAACTGTAAAATATTTTTTAACGACTCGTAACTTTGACAGCTCGTTGACATTTCCTTTTTTAATAGGCACACCACAGCCCGACATCTGCATACATTTGGCCTACTATCCGCAATTCGTTACCCTCCCATCCGTAGGTACCTACATAGCAAGCTATTGACAACTTACCTTACGAGGCGTTTTTTATAGGCACGATTTTGAAACACACCTCGTAGAAAATACTACTATCCGTAAGCAAAACGAATCGTTTCTTATTTATAGGCACCGGGCATACTCGTAGATCGACCGAGTTCACCAGTTCACTCAGTTGTTTTGTAATTGTAAACTAACTACACAGTATTACTGAAAATATTCTACGGGGAATCCTACAGTAAAAGTAAATACTACTAAAAATTAAATGGAGTAAAACTAATAAATTTCGTAACGTTTTAATGGCTTAGTAATAATAATAATATCTTTAATTCGGACCAAAAATCCATATTGTGTTAGTAAAACATACAAAAATAACTTATTGTCTATTGTTAGTAAAAATTAACCTCCGCACAAGCTGCTGTACAATTGAAGAGCCGAAGCTCTCGGCTACAGTTTTCAGGATGCTGTTCCGACTATCTCTCACTCTCCTCAGTAGCGACGCAGATTTTTTGCGTATAATTGCAAAGAACCCGTCGGTACGGGCTTGCGCAAACATTTCCGACGCGCTACAGTAACGAGGTAGCCTCAACAACATCCTGAAAGCATTGTTATATTGGACGCGCAGGACATCCAGCGATCTCTTAGCACAATTGACCCATAGACTGCCCGTGTACAAACTTTGGTAATAAGCCTTGAAAAGGGTTACTTTTACTTGGTCTATACACCGTGCAAATCTACGGGACAACATATTGCTACGGACCGCTAGAGCCCTGCGCTCCCTCTCAATGTCCACATCGTCCCTGAGGTCAGCGGCAAGACAGTGCCCTATGTACTTAAAAGTTGTCACCCTATTAATTGGTGACCCGTTCACCAGCAACTCAGGTCCTTCTCTACGGCGTTTGCCGCTGACCTCAAAGACCATGTATTCACATTTCTTAACATTATATTTTAATCCATGTGCGGCAGCGTAGGCCTCACACGTCTTAAGCATTTCTTTGATTGCTCCCGCCGACGGACCCAGCAACACCATGTCATCAGCATAGCTGATGTTGTTAATTCTAACCCCATCAACACTACATCCGACACGCATGCTGCTGAGTGCGACTATCAGGTCATCCACGTACAGGTTAAAGAGCCTGGGAGATGTCAGAACACCCTGTCTCACCCCGCACTCCAACCTATACGGCTCAGAAACTGTATCATCCCATTTCACCTGATTGACTTGGTTACCATACCAAAACTGTAATAGCCCACATATTTCCGCGGGTATACCCCTGTCTCCCATCTTTCTCCAGAGCACATCGTATGAGACAAGATCGAATGCCTTGGAGAGATCAAGGAAACAGGCGTACACCGGCGTACCGCGATCTTTATAATATTGAACGGTATGCTTGAGACTTAAAATAGCACTTTCAGTTGATAGTCCGGGTCGAAACACGAACTGTGCATCATGAAGATGTATGAACTTACTTAACCAAGAATCAAGCATACCATCCAAAACCTTGGCTATTATAGTCGCAAGAGAAATGGGACGATAGTTACCTCTGTCCGAGATGTCACCTGTCCTGCTCTTCACAATGGGAACTACGATGGTCTTCATTAGATTAGCAGGTAGGTAAGCGTGACTAATACACATTGTGAAAAACATAGACAAGACTCGCGGCAGATGGACACCTGCGTGCCTTAGGTGCTCAATGCTGAGCCCATCATGTCCTGGAGATTTGCCTCTTTTCATGGTGTTAATGATTTCACGTACTTGCTTGGCTTAGTGATCGAGCGACAGCATTTTCAGTAATTGAAACTGAATTCTACTAAACTACTAGAAAAAACCACCAGCCACTAAAAGCAATATTTCGCCACTGAAAGGGAGTCGAAACCACCAGTTTTAGTGGAAAATCTACTAAGTTGGTAACACTGGTTACTTCCTTCTGCCGCAAGAGTGTTGCGAGATGAGTCAAGCCGAAAATTTCAAACGCCAAAAGTTTAGGCTAGTTTGCATTTGCAAAGTTCTGTTTTTTATATTTTATTTTCGGCGCAACTATGTAGATTCCCTTAAACCAAGACTTGCTATTATAATGTGTAGGAAAATTATTACCTCGCTGTAGGTTTGTAGCTCATGTGCGACACAAAAAATAAGAAAATTATGTTAAAACCTATTTCTAATTTTTGAAAAGAAAATGTTACATTTTAAATGTACCTATTTAATACAGGTTTTTTCTCATTTGACCTTATAATGTTTCATAATATTACCATGTTTTTTCCATTTTGAAAAGACTTATAGAATAATATTTATTTGGCACATACATGAAACACACGGTACATAAAAATTGCAAATAATGGTAGGTAAGCCAAAAACAAAGTGTGTGTCTCACGGCTGCAGTAAAAACGTTCATTTCAGCGATATGTCAGACAACCTGATACTGTCTGACGCTGGTTTTCTAATGAACCCTAAGGATGAGTGGCGGTTCATTTGAATCAAAATTACACGAGGTCAATCAAAAAACCACTAGGCAATATTCGATACGTATTATAAATGTTTTGATTTCAGTCAGTGTCACTGTGTCAGTGTCGTGTTATTCACCGTAGAAATCAGACGCCCACACTGTACGCGAAAAATATTTAATTTGCGACGAACGTGGCAAGTGCCGCTGCCACTATGCGTTCGGAAGAACTTGTGGTCTTAGAGTTTCTGCCATTCCTCCAGTATCAGCTGGATGAGGTCAGTGTGACCCAGATCTGCAAGTCTAACTTTAATGAAGAGGAGATACGCAAGGCGAAGACACTGCTGTATGAGTCTCTACGTATGGCCAACCGAATGCCATCCTTTAGGAGAGATAAAAAAGGAGAGAGAAGGCTCCAAGATATTACAAAAGTGTTCAAGGAGACCAACTCGGACGGCGCACAGTGGTCTGAAAATTGAACTCTATACTCATAGAAACTTAATGACAGGGATTAAAAAAAATGGAATGTCTCTGGTATACCTCGTTATGCACAGACAGCTCCACGTCTGAGAAAAAAAAAGTCTTTTTTTGCATGGGAGAAATCACTAAAGTCATTGTTTTGTATCCGATTGGAAAATCATGGCTGATGTTCACACGAGCTTTTGCACCTCACTCGGTGATCAATATGACATACAATTGGGGATATATGGATACCGTAGAGTTTCTTGCACGTTCTTCTTCATAGAGATCTAAGTTTTGGAACGTGCAAATAGCTTTTATGTTTTTGACTGAACGACCTTGACGTTTCAAAAGTTCCTGTAAATGGTTCATTTGAAATAAAATGCTTTGAATCTTTGAATTCATACACCTTTCGGCGCCACTCGGCATGTAGCAAATATTTGAAATTTTAAATTTTCAGCATGTGATTTTTCAAATCTTTGACGTAATCCTGGATAGCGAAGGACTGTCCTACATTGCCCCATACACGACATCAGGAAGGTGCGTAGAGTTGCATCAATAATTTTATTCAATCCTAGCACCCTCCCTATCCAGCATGTCAATTGTCAACAGATCCTTTCGGGAACGACGAACCTGTTGGCTAATAGCCATATAATAAGGAGTAGCTCCTTAGTATCGCGGGACCCATTCGTATATCCATTTTGAGAGGCAGGCATGGTGGGACCCTGTGGATCCACCCGACCCTACGGATTTAAAACTATTTTTTTTACTATTTTACGGTTTGATTTCGTTTCTCAACGTTTGAACTTTTTGGTATATAATATTTTTCATTTGGGAACACTGTCGGAAAAAAAAAATATGCTTGACAACGTACGAAACGTCACAAAATACGAATGTCAACTCGACCCAAACATTTGTTTCACTTGTGTGCTTGAATTTTCGATTTTTACGTGTTTTTCTGTGGAAAGAAAGCCAAGTATTGATAGAAATTCATAATTTACTTTATTCTTGTTCATTTTCAACTAATATTCAACGTCAAAAGTGTAAATTACCTGGTGAAAATTACGAAACAAAACTGGTTACCGGATTTCTTCCCGTACGTAAGTAATTTGATATTTCAGAATTATAGTGGCATATTGTAACGATATACAGTTAAAAATGAGTTATTGAATACATGGCTAGTAATCTAGAAACATTTCTTATTGGAATCTTATTGGGATATTCTTGGTGATTGTTTACAAAAATATGCATTACGTAAATCAAAATGTCGGCGCCGCGTACTATGAAGTTTGAGCTTAAATATTGCGGCAGTCGATTTTTGATCTCGTAAAATAACATCATCACTAGATTACTTGTCTTTTTATGACCTTAATTCCAAAATTTTGTATAAATTGATCCAACAATTGGGTCAGAAATCAACATAATAAAACAACAAAATTGCTTTCAGCAAGTTCTCTCGTATCTATCCAAAAGTTTATATTTCGATTTGTTATAAGAATATTGTTTACATTCTATTACATAGTGACATCATTAAAGAAGAACCCATAACAGTTTCAAGTGTGTGAATAGCTGCTTTAGCGGAGAGATAAGGTTTTTTGTGCTGCGGGTCATATTTGCAAAATATTGGTGATTGCTTTTCTGCAGTCACCTAAATTCACCAAATTTTTTTACTGAGGAAAATTTGTTCTAAAATAGCGAATAGCCGCCTAATCTGGCAACATTGGCAGCCTTTGACAGGTTTGACATTGACAACAGATCTATGACAACAGTAAAGGTGCGTGGTTTAGGTTGCTGCCGATGGAGAAGACGTTTTGTACATAGGGAAACTTAATAATTTCTTCGTTACCCTTTTTTCTCTTAGAGGTATTTCTTTGTGAAAGCCACGTACTAAGGCTACTAATGTCTGATTTTTAATCTCGGAGACTAAATTGACAACTTAAAAGGACAAAACTGACATAATATGCTATTGAAATCTATGTCAGTTTGCCATTTGCACTTCTCGATTTCTAAATCGAGAAGTGGAAATAGCTTCTAAAAAAATGCTTTCTATAGTCTGTTTTTTAATCTCAGACTCTAAACTGAGATTAAAAAACAGACTATCGAAAAAATCGACTAAATCTGAAAAGACCTTGGTTTGAGTTCGTATAATTTTCTTTAAAAAAATAAAATAAATGCTTGCAACACTGTGTTATCGTGTTGAGTGATGTGTAAGGTGGTAACACTGGGTTGGCTGATTGTTGATTGATAGTCGGTAATCCAAGTCCAGTCGAACCGTACACAAAGTCGGAAATAAAACAAATACTTAACCATCTTGTGCATGTAGTTGAACAACTTGTAATTTTTGTTGTGATGTGATGGTAACTGTTACAATTAAAAGACAATAAGATCCGGCACAGCATGTTTCTAAGTGGATATTTACAATTTCACTATCTACGTAAGGTTATTGGATTGTAATGATACTAACAAGGACGTAGATTTGTGTGCAGTAGTATCGTTCGCGGTAAAATGACGTCTTCGAGCGGAGCAAGTACGCATCTTTGAATGCATTCAACGATGGCGAGCCAGATAGGCCTGGGTGCCCCCCCGACCGAGTTTGGTTTAACAGTGGGTGTGCCAGCGCCGACTATGGGCTATGAGATTCAGGCTACCCACAGCGGTGATTCCTCCTCCGATTCGCGCTCACCAGGTATGCCCGCAGCTAAAGCTAGTGATCGAGAATCCCGTATCATAGCTGAAAAGCAACGTCGGAGCCAATACAACTCCCAAATTAGTCTTCTTATGTCTTTGTTGTCCGACATAGTGCACTCGCAACGTAAAGTTGATAAGACGAGTGTGTTGCGACTCGCCGCCAACAAGCTCCGCAACGAGCATGTGTTTGGTAACACTGTCAAATGCGGCCATATAGAGACATGGTCGTCTTCATTTTTGAAGTTTTTCGACCTGTTTGGCGGCATTATGTTTGGAGTCACCTGCCGCGGCCGTCTGTTCATCGTATCACCCAATGTTCAAGAAAAGTTAGGATACTGTCACATTGATCTACTTGGTCAAGACATGTACAACTATGTTCATCCAGATGATAAAGAAACTCTTCGCCAACATATTTACCCTCCAGAACTGCAAACAAGTTGTGATAGTAGACTCTTTGAACACCATCATAATTTCCATATCCGCATTATGAGAGCTGGTGCTCGCTCCGACCCTGCTAGATATGAGCGCTGTCGTATAGATGGCATTCTGAGACGCTCTGATAAAGCAACATCCAATGGTGTTCAAGATGAGCAGATTATTCGGCGGCAAAGAGTCAGAACCAATAGAACATTTTCATCTAGTGGAAATGATGTTGTTTTCGTTGGCATGATTCATGTGCTTTCCAGTGCCATGCCAGCTCGGATTCTGCCCCCAACGGCCTATTCTGAATATTGGACGAGACATTTGATTGATGGTCGAATAGTACAATGTGACCAGAGTATATCATTAGCAATTGGATACATGACTGAAGAAGTTACTGGTACATCAGCCTTTGTATTTATGCACAAAGATGATGTCCGCTGGGTTATCTGTGTATTACGACAAATGTATGATGAAAGCAGAGAGTTTGGGGAGTCATACTACAGACTTATGTCACGATCTGGACATTTCATATATATGAGGACACGAGGATTCCTTGAAATTGATAGAGCAACAAAAAAAGTTCAAAGTTTTGTATGTGTCAATAGTGTTATTGGTGAAGATTATGGATGCAGAATGATGGAGGAAATGAAAAGGAAGTATTCAGTGATTATTGATGTTGAAAAACAAGAAACCGAAGCACCTGCCACTGATGATGCTCCTGTGGAACATCCTAAACGTTTAGAGCGCATTGTAATGCATCTAGTAGAGCCGTCAGTTAATGAAAACATTGATGAGTTGCAACTGGTGCCACCTTCTAAAGAAAACATCATTTCTGCCATTCAAAATAGTGAAAAGGTTGTTCAAGAAACAGGGGTAAGATTTGACTCTAGAAAGAGGAGAAAAGTGGACTGTGATGACAATAGTGATTACCTGAAGCGACACAGTGGGCTGCAAGATGTGAATGTTGATCTGTAACTGGTGAATCAGCTTTGTGATGTCTGTTCCTAAGATTGTTAGTTAAGATTCCAAAATGGTTAATATTACGTAAGTAGATGGTATATTTGACCAATGTTCCAGAATTAAATGTTGGTAGTGTAGTTCTATTTGTAAGTGGATATTGATGCAGTGGACTAAGTATGGGTAAGTCCCACTGTGTGGGCAGACTTCATTGATTAAAGGTTATAATTATAAAATCCTGAAAGACTGTGCCTCCCTCGGCAATATAGGAAATTTCATTAAAACAAGTAACGCAGTATAAGTATGTTTTATTGAACAGTAAACAAGTGCTTGGTTCATTTTTGACAAGTCAAAGTTTCTTTAAATTAACTTATTATTGTCATGCAGATATTACTCTTATATTTTGTCTCAACCTTGTTTTTATGTCTAGTGATAAATAAAGCATAAATGAAATACCTATGTTAAATTTTTACTGGTTCTTCAGGTTTTTCCTGTACTTAATTTGTAAGAGAAAGATTGTAGAAGCAGAATCGTAATTAGATACGATTCCTTCCATATAAAAATAATAATAAATGGCTTTGAACATAAAAATTAGGCAAGTGTTTAATACAATCAATATACCGGAAATAAGCCAAACTTGCTCAAATATGCATAGCTCAGGGTTTCTGCCACACAAAGCACTTTAGAAAGAATGTTAAATATATCTAGAGTAGAACCTACAGAATCGAAACTCGGCAGTGACTAAAATGTAGCGGGCGAAACAGAAAAGGGCGCGTCGCGGTTAGGCACACTTGACAATACAGCGCCAAAATCCTAAATAATGTTGAAACGACTCTGTGATGTCAACACGAAAACTTTTCGGAGGGACCATGTTGGGACAAAGCTCAATGAATGTTTCTTAGTAAAAATGTACCTAATTATATTTAAAACCCTAAGAAGGCGCCGCCTTCAAATTTGTCGGCGCGGCAGCAGCGCAGCTGCGTCGCTCCTTTGTTAATCCATACAAATAATAAACACGCGGCCGCAGCGCGACTGCAGCGCTGACGCCGCGCGGCACTTTGCCTTTATTGTTAGTATGGATTAACAAAGCAGCGCTGCAGCCACGCTTCTGCCGCGCGGCTTTATGCGACAAATTTGAAGGCGTACTTGTGTAAGCAACATTTTTTACTCTCTGCTGTACTTATAATGTTTTCAATTCCTTTTATTGTTAGATGTCTATTGTTAATTATGATGACTGGCTCCGATATGTCTACTAGTCAATGATATATCCAACCAAAAAGGTAGTCTTACCATAATTTAGAAAAACATGTCAATTTTTGTCTTTGCAATTGGAATAACATATCTTTGTAGCTATGTGACAGTCAGAATTCCTAACGATTGACTAAAGGAAATCTTTTTGTCTTGGTAGATGATAAAGACGATTTGGTACATGTTTCTATAAAGGCTGCTCTCTCAAAAATAGCTTAAAATAGCGTGCAGATGAAGCACCACCAAATCACCTCCAAATCGTTGAAATGAAACCATTTTACTCCTTAATTTTTTATCAAAAGTGTATAATATAATCGAAAATTATTTGGTTTTGTTACTTTTAAAAAACAAGTATTATTTTTATTATAAAAACTTAAAAATGCGGGTAGCGGAGTGGCGCGTAAAGGGGTAGTTCCGTTTATATGCACAAGGTCATTGGCATGAATACAATCCTTAAATTGAAGCAGCTAGCTTTTGAGAATACACAAGACTATGATAGAGATAACATACAAACATTAGCTATTCTAAATATGTAATCAAAACGGTTTTCGGGCGAATCTAGGATAGTCGTGGCGAATAGTCCTGTCAACCAGGGCGAGAAATCTCGACATACTTACCAATCGCCTACCGAATTCGTTGAAATCACCCATACACAGTCAATCTCGAACGCATTCCACGGTCAAAATCAATGTTGTGTTCCGTGGATCGCGTTCGAAATTTATTGTGGCCTTAGGACTTACCGACCAAATTCGGTTGCTACGCGATCGTTATCTGTGTCGAGACTGCTGGCCCCTCAGAATACCATCGTTGGGTCTAATTACAGTCCTATCTGAAATACAGAAATTTAATGGATTTACTTAAGGCCGCAGTTATGATACTTTCAGTAACCGTTCCGGCTATTTATTACCACCGTAAAGATTTATAGATATATGTACTTCTATATTATCTATGCTTAATTATAAATGGGATTTTTTTCTATGGTTATGGTAACTCATGATACTTTTTATGTTGGGAGTTCCCTTAGGATAATTTCCGACATTCACATGGCGGCAGCTAGAAGTCAATAGTGGGAGGATAAAATTATACTGAACATAATTATAACAATAGGGTATTTTACTGAAAAAACCTAATTAGTCCGTCAGACAGATTTTCAAAAACTATTGGACACGTATTTTTTCTTTTTTCTTGGCTTGGTAAAATTGTACCATCATAGTGACGTCACGCGTGTTTTCAACGCACTATATCGTCTTCATCTTTTGCTTACGTGAAAAAAGAAAAAATACGTGTCCAATATTTTTAGGAAATCTATCTGACGGACCAATTAGATTTTTTTAGTAAAATACCCTATTTAGAGCAGGTGGATTAGGGCAGTTATAGTCATAGTTTTCTACAAATACCGTTATTTATCTTATCATCCGTGCATCCCTATTTGAATAATCCAGACAGATTACACCGAAAATATTAACGTTGTTTGGAGCATTATTTCGAGTTTTGTTATGGAAAATGTTTATTTTTTTATATTTTTAAGAAGAGCTAAGATCAAATACACGATTCAAGAAAAACAATCAAAGATGCTAATTTAACTGGCCTATGAATTTATTGTTATCATCGCGTGTTGTACTTACTGCAGTACGATCAATATAAACGAATAATATCTGCAATGTAAACTCGAAAGTTCGTGAATCGTGATAGTCCTGTGAGTACAATAGACTGGAATATGACCCAAACATTTACTACAGTATTTTTGCACCCGGCTTGTGCAACGTTCAGGATTGATTATTTTAATGCGTATTATGACGGGCCAAGTGAAACTTACGGATGTCCGCAACGGTTTTGCTTTCGGTTAAAGCCTTTTCCGTAGTACTGATGGTTAAGTCAGAGATAGCATTCTGCAACGCTGTGCGCTATGCCATATATATAGCATATTTTCACTCGTTTGCTAAAGTATTAAAAAATGTAAATATTTCGCCAAGAAACGAAAAGTCTAAGCAGAATAATTTTAAGGATGGATCTCAATCATGACGAAAAATAAAAAAAAGGACCAGTTTCAATGTTGGCTTCACTTCGTCGTCCATTACTGCCAGTTTGCAATGTCACCTCAACCTGTATACCAACGTGAAGTTAGCATGGAATGGCAGTTCACTTGTGCTCACTCCACCTAAGTTTACACCGTGAGATATTGACAGAATAGTACGGCTGGCTTCTACATTGTATCGAGGTATTGAGTTTTGTCCTTTAAGCATGACTATTAAAACCTTGAAATTATCTCAAAACGGTCAGCGTCACGTAACTAAGAATTCTGAGCTAATTTTGCCATTCAAGGATATTATAGACAAAATTAATTGCAAGTCGTAACTTGTATTAATTTCATAATTTTATTTACTACATAATTAGCGAGTGCCAAAATAGGTACATAATAAAAAAATTGCCAATAAACTATTATTTAAATAAGAGGTTATTGTATTGTTTTGTTCTAAGATCTTGTTACAAATTTTAAAATTATATATTATCTGCACAATGATAATTATCATATTACTATTTCCATATTTTATAAATATTTAGGTACCTACAGAAGTCGTCATTAAATTTATTAAAGAAACACTTATTTGTTTGACTAGACAATTTCGTTCATTTAAATTAGTAAACGACTTAGTACCTCTATAATATTGCTTAGTAATAAGTAAATGTATTTTTTTCAAATTTTATATTAACCTAATTCTGTTGATTAAACTTTCGTCGTATAATTTGCGGCCTTGTCTTTTGATACAAAAGTATCATGTTTTAGTAAATTATTATAATCACAAGAGGTAAAAATTTTACCACGAGAAGTGGTATTATGATTATGTAAAACCAACTTTTATAGAAAAGATTTTGTTAAAACAACCAACAACCAAACAGCCGTAACTGAATATTTGATTAAGAGAGAATGATGGTAGCGAAAAAATAATAAATGAAATTGGAACATTAGGTATTACTGAATACTGAACAAACGGAGACCCTTGAAGTTCAAAATGTAAAGAAAAAACAACTTCACTAATCAAATAAAAGGCCCACGGAAAGACTGGTAGAAACGTATCAAAAATTAAAACATTCAAATTCAAATAGTATAAAAGCAGTGTTGCAATTGCAAAGGCATCGCTCGCCAACGATAGAGGTTTTAGAGTTAAATAAAGTTTCGCCTAGCGTCTATTTCTGTTCTAGAATGAGTGCTGCTGTTCATTTTGTCACAGATTCTGTAGGTCGCACATTTCTATTCTTTGTTTTTATCGAATAAAAAATGTTTTTTATCCCCTCTCTATTTCTATTAATGCATATGTCACCGGAAAATGGCAAATTCGTTAAAATTATAAAATAACTTAGATGAACATTGGGAATGCTTTACGCATCAAAATTTGATAGTTTATAATTTCTCGAATTCATTCCGAGAAGTTGTGAACTGAAATAAAATGGCGACCAATCAGCACAAGTCTACAAGAAACAGGATCTCATTGGTCTGTTCAAACGTGACGTCACATGTGCGCCATAGAGTTACGAATTTAATTTAATTTAATTTTGAATTAAAAGTAACCTAACCTATTCGTGTCGGGATGCCCTAAGTTCCCGACCTGGCGCGATCGCTCTTTACATTCAGCAGTAAGATCAAATGTCAATTATAAAATATTATGATAATTAGATCAAAAGAACAGTATACTGAATAAGAACATACGAAATAGAACACAACGAACGAAAATATCCCAATTTTTTGTCATGGGTATTTTTTATTTCGCGAAATCGAAAACGATTCCATTCGTTCGTAGCTCTGGCGTACACGTGAGCTCACGCCAACAAAGACCAATGAGTGACCAAGTTTTGAATTTATCACAAAATAGATAAATTGTAAACTTGTGCTCTGATTGGTCGCCATTTAATGTCAGTTCAAAATTTCTCGGAATGATTTCGAGAGATTATTACCTATCAATTTTGATGCGTAAAAAAGTATTCCGAATGTTCAGTTGGCAATTTATCGAGAGTTTACAATCTCTCAAGATATTTTGAAGTCTTACGTATTTTGCAATTATCCGGTGACATATAATTTGCACCCGTGCGAAGCTGGCTGAATTAATTGAAAATATCGTGTCAGTCAGGGTAAGATGAATAAGGAAATTCCATCAGAAAAATGCAACGACAATACTTGTTTCAATAGGATACAAGTTATGCCTCAAGCAGGGTACTGTTTACATAATAAATAGTGAAGGAATTTATAAATTGTAGGGTTGCGGGCGACAGCGATATTGCTTCATTATACTGATCACAGTGTGATTGAATATTTGTGGGTAGATAGGACCCATATTGGTGGTCGGATGATAGGTAACAGGACGTTACATTAAACCTTTCTAGATTATTAAAATCGTCATAATAGATTTTTGCTTATTTTTTTAACAACTGGAATAACTACGCAAGGAGTAACACATTCAGTAGATTCAGCTGTGTAAACTGGAGTATGTTCAGTACCGCTGGGGTCTATAGGCACAGAAAAATTAAAGTAATGTCGTAAATATGTAATTAGTAATGGGGTGAGGAAAGAATTATTTAATTTGGTATCTGTACAGTTACTGAACTGAACCTTACTTTATAGAATTTTACATCAGCGACCTTCGTTTGACAATACAAAACAAAGGCCGAGATTTCTAGAAATGCAGGCTAAGAGACATTTCGTTACCTATTTCTTCGAATAAACTTGAGCTTGATAAATGATCCTATGATTAGCTCGTATCAGCAATACTTAAACCAACTTCAGTCCATTGCACATGAAGTGATCTACAACGTTTACATTAACTTTGGTGTTTTTAATTTTTCAACCTAGGTTAAATGTTGTTATCATTGAATAAACGTGTAGTGATCTAAATGTCTGATGTATCGATGTTTGCATATTTAAAATATCGTACCCGATTCATAAATTTTAAATGAGACACTTCTAGTTATAATTCCATATTGTTCTTGTACAGTTCGATTTTTCGTAATCACATACTTATACTGATAATATTATGTTTAGAAATAAGCAAATTCCATAGGTTTATTTCTGTTGTAGTGCAAGATATTATTACTTCGTAAAAGTAATTATATGTATGATACGTAATTCTTTTAGCTAATTTCGGCTCCCTGTTATACGCATCAGTACGATTTAGGTCTAAAAAATTACTAGGATTAGAAAAACGATTTTACCTACTATTAAAAATATATTAGTTATGTTTTCCATTTTTCTGTAATTTGTAGATAGGTCACAATAATAACTCACTTTCATCATAATAAATATTTTAAAATACATTTTCAAAGGTAGTGTTCACATTTCGTGTTGATCCCTGTTGTTAGGTACCCCAAATCAAAAATGGGCAAGCTGGCTTACTAGCATTTAAGTTTAAAATTATTTAGAAGTAGGTACTTGGTAGCGCTCTTCGGCTTTAACTTGTTCTGTGCAATATACAACGAAGGCAGGCGTGATATGTCCGCTAGGTGTAAAACAAGAGCAAACGTGGATTGACAGAATTAATTGCCGTAGTATCAGGGCATATGGCCCAGCAGTTACCTACTGCTAGAAACGGACCTACATTGTATAACGTTTTGTTAGGTGTTTAATGATGCCGAGAATGGTCAATATTGTTTATTTCTTAACCAGGGAACAACCCTAATTATGGCATTTTTCTAATATAAAAATTGTTTGTGTATTTTGCATGTCCAAAAATGCTTCAATTAAAATTTTGTAACATCTCGTTTGTTCAGTCGTTGGTAAAAGTATCTTTCTAGCATAGGTAGGTATACTCAGGTATAGGCTTGGATCCATCTTCTAGTCTACAGGCGTTATAATACAGTAGATACCTGGATGACCGAGCTTTACTCGATTTTTTATCGACGTTTTCTAAAAATGTAACCTAGCTAGACCGATTTAGCGCTCCCGAAATCCCCCGCATACTAAATTTCATGAAAATCGTTGGAGCCGATTCCGTGATTCAGATTATGTGTATATGTATATACACAAGAATTGCTTTTATAAAGGTATTAGATACTAATACAGGAATATATAATGTAAATGGTTATTTACCTCACTTGCCATTATAATGCACCAGGATCTCGACGATATGGGTGTATTTTTTAAATTGTATTTGTGACTTTTTACAAGTCTATAAGTTTTGCAACCGAATAATCTCTACGGAATATAAATTAGCGGTAGGTACCTATATTGAATTTATTATAACTATCCATGGCCTCTAACTTTTACATAGTCTTTATAGAATATAAATTACATATGAAATCGTTTGTTTGTTGTATAAAATGTATTTATGTAATGTACCTACCAGGTTTCAGGGAATAATTAATTGTACATTATTAATACATATACGTTTGAAGTAATGAAACCCTTGCCGCGATTATAGACGCAATCAAATTCTTATTGTGTGTCGCATGAATCGGCGTTTATTGTATTAATAAAGAGGTAATCTTTGCTGATAACGTTATGTAATGGTGTCTAGAATAATCTTAATATAAATAAATGTTACTGTCAAATTATGTCCAGCGTTATATAAATGTTTAATGATGATGATAGAAGTTGTCAAAAAAAAAATGAATTGAAGAACTTAACAATGACTGGCTCATAGTTTTTAACTCTGGCTCCGAATAGTTATGGAAGAGAATAATCTGCTTTATAATAATTCTCAAAATATTAAATTACTGACGGACAACGCACAGACTGAACCGCTGCTGAGTCTAGAAGCATTTTGCTTATGAGTTCCTGAACGAAGGACTTTTGAAATTCCTTCTTTGGGGGTTATAAATAGGCAATGAAAGTTTAAGTGGAAGTTTGTCATTTTGGTCAATAGTAAATACAATAAGGCGCCTTTGCGAATTATTTTTTGGCGTTTCTAATAGTTTTGTTTAGTAAGATACATTGCAGCTATTGAATATTTAAAAAGTAATAGGTACCCGAAGAAACAGTTAAGGTGGATGCTCCAGGGTAGCCCGCGAAATTCAAATACTTTTATGTTTTTTGCAATTTGCCGGTCACATACAGCTTCACGCCGATCCACCTTAATCTACTACGATATGTAGATTCAAAAGTTGTTTTGTATTTGTATTTTGTGCCTAAAATGTTTTGCGATTATTAAATCTTATTGAGTACATAGCAATTGTATCGTAACAAGAAATGAATAGCAGTTAAATGAAGTCGTAAAATGACCTATTTCCAGTTTGCCTGTTATCATCACAAATGTTATCATGACGCATTTAGTAATTACACTTTTTAATTTAATGTAAATTTCGCTTGTAGCCACTGCTGGGTATTGTTATTTTTGTAAATAAATCATGTAGTTAGAGTTAAAATGAATGGCTATAAGGGTTGTGACAATATAGATAGAAAGAACTTTGGAAAATTTGGATGAACTCTAATGTAACAAAACGAATTATTCTGAGTGAAAGTCTGTTAAGAGTTAAGAGGAATTGTTGTCTGTGCTATGATCTGAGGAATACCTTTAGGATTTATAATTGTACATAGTTTTTGTGAAAATAAGTACCTAAACTGATTATCTGTTGTACATAAACGCGCTTCTATTGTATTTAAAAGGTGCAAATGATATTACCGCCTGTGTCTGTTATCTTGAACAAAATTCTTGTGATGGGGTGCGTTTTACACTGAATAATCTTTACTTTTTTTTGTGTAAGAATGAATTAATGTTACATTGATATTACTTGATGTAATAAAAAATACAAAATAACTCAGTGTTTTATTACGATTTACCTATCTCTGCTAAAGTAGCTCTCTTTGACCGCGTGCTCACAAACTAGTCCTTAGAAGAAAACTACCGACTTAATTCTGATAATTTATCTTTCCTTTAGATTTCCACAGAATAAAATAATAACCTAATTTTACACGTTATCGCAAAAATTGCAGAAGTTTACTGAAAAAAAGAAAGAAGCGTTTGGTTTTTTGCAAATATCTCAAAATTTGATCAATATTTCTGAAATCTAAAAAACGTCTAAAGAGAACGAAATTTCCAAAAAACAGTTTTATTCGGAACTGTAGGACCAGTATTTATAACATTCCCAGAGGGGTGAAATACCACCGAAAACGAGTGCTCTGGTTTTCGCAAGCCACGCCCGCTACGGCCACTTTAACAATAACAATAAAATTGATTTATACAAAATATCAAAATATAACACTCAGAGAAACAATCAGGCAATTACTGGATAGATGAATGCACAATAATCCGTCGGCAATTTGTTTATATCGCGATTTTTCAATAAGTGATGCAACAGTTAATTAACAATTTTATTCTGTTTGAACAATATGAACATTGCAAATATGTGATAATTGTTAAACTATATTCCTTCAATTTTGTTAACAATTTACTTACCTACTTTAAAAATTTAAAACTTGAATTAATCACTGAAAATAGTTTTTTTTTTAAACCACGCGTTTTCGGTGGTATTTTCACCCCTCGGGGAAAGTTATAAATATTGGTCCTATAGTTCTGAGAGTAAAAACTGTTTCAGGCTTTTTCTTTTTTTTTAGATTTCAGAAATATTGACAACTAATTACCTTTTTTTTCTAAACTGATCTACATGCTCTTCTGAATTGAATGATACCTCATTCATATTTTTCCGAGACTGCTGAAAAAAGTTGAACGAAAAGGCACTTTTTGACTAGACTACAAGTGTTTGACTGAACTGAAGCAGAATTGGAGTCGTCACAACGGCAACGACTGAATTGTTAGAAGCCACAGCAAGGCGGGAAAAAATTAAAAATATCCATAGCTACGCTGAGTTTTCGGTTTGAATGCCAATGCAATGCATCTCTGTCGCTCTTATGGCGCAGCTGGTGAGTGTAGCCGCCCGATTTGAACGGAATTGTCGGCCCATCGTTCCCAGTTCGACATGGCATTCGACGGTCAGTGACACTACTACCTACGTATGTGATTAAAGCTGAGGAGGCTAGCCGGTGAATGTTTTCCCGAAAATCATAGTCAATTGAATAAACATTGGTCCAATGCCTGACATGGCTGTTAAATCTATAAATAGTCAGTCTGTATACTTTGGTGTTTTCTTATTCATAAAACGAGCCAACCGATCGGTATTATTATCTTGGATGTTCCTTCAGACTGCCAAAGTTGCAAGCAAAGTCGGCCATTTTGTCACTTCTCTGAAAAAAATTAGGTAAGTTACCTACTTACCTAAAGAATATTTTTACAGTTCAAAGCCATTGTTTGAGCTAAATTCTTTGAAGCTAAGCTCTGTATGAATAGAAGGCAGCGTCGTTACGTCACTGCGATTTAGGCCAAGCGCGGAATGTGCCGGCGAATGGCGCGCCGGCATGGTCAGGGCCCGCTTGTCCCTGACCACGGTCAACGGCATCGTTTGAAGGTGCCCTCCGAAACGGAATACGTCCGCACACAATGCCAGCGTCGTAACGAAGTGGGTATGTACCTACGTACACGTAGGCAGACGTTTACAAGTTTTTTGCTCGCTGCTATGCTAGTGAGCAACGTTTTATACTAAACATATCTATAAACTGGTTAGTCATACTCGTTACATCGGCTATAACACTTCCATTTCCATTGTCTGTGTGCCTTTCTTACGTAATGCACCTGACGGTATTTTAAAATAAATATGTTCTGTATGCTACACAATAATTATAATTCAAATTGCTATGCTGATTCTTTATCAATGCGTCGTGTGCATTCTAGATAAGCCTAGTGCAGTTATATTGTGTAGGCAACTGTATGAGTGTGTTATAAGTAGGTAGTTATATTATGTATAGAAGTAGATAAGAGGGAGTGGCGGGTGTGCGCCTGTGCCGCTGCCGGCGGGCGGCGAGGTTTATCTTGTCATTAGGCGCTAAAGGTGACATTGCTCGGTCGTTGACCCAAAAACCACTTTACTTTTATTCCTATTTGGGAGTCGTGATCGTCTCACTTTATGCATCGCTTCTATAGTATTCCCAGATCTCGTGTTTTGGAATTTGGCCAACTAGCGAGTCAGACTCACGAATCTACGATAGTCTATATAAGTAGGTATGTAAATACAGATGTTTAATATACCTAGGTATCTATAGGCTGAAGTTATTGTTACCTAGTTGATAACGCTATTAGATTTGCATCGGTAATTAGATGAAAAAAACTTCTTCCACTCGGCTTTACTCTGTTTTGGCAGGGATCCAATATATATTTTTGTTTCTGCATTCGGGAGCGGACATTCAGGCATTGGTATGTACCTACCCTACTGACAGGAATGTTATCACTATCAGCCACAATAGGACTGCGGTTGAACTATTAGTCCATAGTAGACTTGGCCATGTTTCGAAACACCTGCTAGGTACAATGATGGTTCATGACTTCATGAGGAACGGTAATCAAGGGACTATTAGTCATTGGATCACAGGTTACCTTTTTTATTTATTTTTGTTGCCGGGGTGGAAAATCCTCAGGGATGTCCCTCGCCTGGGGCGGGCAAAGGGGTCTGTCAGACTCTTACTGACTAAAAACCATCCCGGTGTTACTTCTCACACTTGACCGAGGATTGTGAGAGCTAGTACGCCTTCCATAATCCCCGGCTAGTGCCCGCGTATGCGGGCGTCCTCCCCCCGCAAGGTCCAGTAGGGGCGCGTCTGGAACAATAAGCGCCACTGTCTCGGGTCCTACTGGATGGGGGCGGCGGACGACCCCGAGTCCACCGTCCCTCCGGACCTTTCTACGGGGGCTGGAAGCCGCCCCCGTAGAAAGGATGAGGATGGTCTAGAAGATGTCCGCCCTCCGCCTGGTTCGCCTGCTGCGGCACGGGAGAGTGGCAACGGCCCCCCTCCCCCTCTCCGCAGCTTCTTTCTGCGAAATTACGATTTCGCAGAAGGACATCACCGCATTCCATGACTTGGCGCTCAGCGACGGCCGGCAGCGACAGGTCGAGTCTCACTTCGGATACGAGGGCACGGCGCTGCTCCTCCCATGCTGCATACTCTGCCAGTGCGTGCGGCGCCGTGTCCTCCCGACAGTCGGTGCAGTGATGGCACCGAGCGTCCGGCTCCCTGTTTATGCGACACAGGTACTTCCCGAAGCAGTCATGCCCCAAGAGCCCCTGCGTCGCCCGAAACGACAGGCTTCATCCCGAGCCATTCGTCGAGCACTGGCCGGATGGCCTCATCACAGGTTACCTACTGCAACTAGATACTCAAATGTTACTGGAAGGCTCATAGGCATTGACAGTCTTCTTTTTTTCTTTTAATGCAAGTACCTATGTTTGTTAGATCAACACAACCAATGATCTCTTCATTTTTCTTCAAGGTCGCTAAATATTAACTTCGGTCAACTGACTCCCAAAACCACTTCACAAAACCCACATGGTTACAACTGTTGGGAAGTGGAACCAGTTTCTCTGGAGAATGTAGGTAGGTTAATAGGAATTACTAGGTATGAATGATTGTTCCATATCATAATAAGGAATGTGAAGGTAAGCAGGAGAAATATGTAGATGAAAGAAGTACAATAAGCCAGTCTCTGCTGTCTCCCAACATTTTGGAATTTTAGTCGTGAGGGGAAGTTGAAACTTGTAAGGAACCCTTGTGGTAAATCCCGGAAGGATCTTCCTATGTTCTATTAATAATTTAATTAAGGTAACATAAGCACCCATGTATAGGGTGGACCCATGGGCGTGTATAAGGGCAGTGTTTAGGGGGTCCGGCCCCCCTACCATCGTAGCTTACGAAGAAAGTAAAAATCTAAAATAAATATTGGACACGACCATACGTATAATTCGTGTCCAAAATATATAATTACTACATTACTAGCACTGTCGAATGAAATATAAGTGCTAATTAGCTATAGCTAATTAGCTATGCCGCTTGTGTAGGACTTTTGACATTGAATTTGTAATGATGACGTATTTGAAAAAAAAACCAGCTTGTTGGGAATTAAGTAATGCAAACTTTGCCTTTTTTGTCTATTTTCTCTAGGTTATTCTATCTATTTACTTAGATGAACAACTTTCTTCAAGGAAGTCATAGACTTTTCAAAAAAAAAAAATCTCATAGGTAGGAACTAATTTTGATCAACTGACGATAACTTCGTCGGCTTTTTGTTTACGGACAAAAGAAACGATAGGTACTACGTAATTTCCAATATTTTTTGATAATCTAATTGACGGACTAAATAGAATCATATTTTTTTAACCTAGAAATCATCTTCATTAGCAAAAGTAGGTAGGTTTCGATCTACAGAGAACATTATAAGACTAGGGCATCACCAAGATGTAAGAGCTTCGGTACAACGCTAACTAAAAACTAAAAAAAACTTTTTACATAATAATTAAACCGACTTCCAAACAAAACACTACAAAGTACAGAATAAACTTAATGTTTAAAGTCGGTGTTTTTGGTTTTGTTTCTTTTTTAGCACCGACTTCCGTAAAAATTAAGGTTATTTTATACTTTGCGTAAAAAGTTTTTTGTTTTTCACTTTTAAGTGGTGATACTTGGATGACTTCTTTGTTTCCGCAGAAATTGAAATAAGCAAAAATGTTCATAACATAAAAAATACTTAACTAAACAGAATCAAATTTTGACGGGACCAAATGACAAGTATAGGTACCGCATCGACCTAAAATGAAATCAGAGAAATCGACTTAGAAACCTCAGAGTAATCGGTGTAGTACATACATAAAAAAACATACCCACCGAATTGAGAACCCCCTCCTTTTCGGAAGTCGGTTAAAAAGGAATTCTGCGCAGACAGGCTAGATAGTAACCGTCTACAAGTACAAACGTAGTTCGTAGGTAGTTCGCCATTGAGAGTAACACCACTTAAATGGAATAAGTATAGCAAATATTAGTGGTACAAAGTATCTATTGATAACAAGCATCCACTAATAAACGTATCTGCTTTGACCTAATAAATATACCTTCCTTCTTATATATGTACTACGTATGTGGTATATAATGTTAATTAGGTGCTTAGGTATCTGCGGGCATGGTTGTATGTATTGACTAGATTTTAAGTGCGATAGTGTCTAGTTAGCACTTAGCAAATAAAAATAATAAAAAAAATTATGTTACTTTTTACTTTGTCGTGATTTGTTTTTGGAAGTCGGTTTTATTTTTTTGTTAAAAAGACATTAACAAAAAAATAAAACCACAAACACAGCGTGCCGGCGTGATTTTAGGTTATGAACTGGTGTAAACAATCAACAGACATGCGATTTCAGAAATCCTGATCCATTTGCTATCATTTAATGAAGAGTTCCGTTGCCTACCTCCGAAGTTCTTCATAAGGTCTTCACCAAATTTAAATGGGACCAGTTCGAGAAAATACTCTTCCAAAAAAAAGAAGAATCATCCAAATCGGTTAACAATTGGCGAAAATATTGCTGAACAAACATTTTTCATTGGATCCCATCATCAGATCCTGACTTATACCTTCCATCAGCTTTCCATCAGCTCAGAAACATGAGATGATGAAGGCACAAATATCTGAATTGCGTTAGAAAGTTTATGATAAACAGTGTATGTGCTTATAAAATTTGAGAGTTTCCCTCGATTTTCATGGGATTCCATCATCAGATTCTAACTTGGTGACAATGGGACCACCTCAGCAGTATAGGCTTTCGAATAAAGATAGAATTTTTAAAATCTGTCCAGAATTGGCGGAGAAATCGGTGAACATACATAAAAATAAAAAACATACAACCGAACATAGAACCTCCTCCTTTTTGAAGAAGTCGGTTAAAAAAGATAAGAATAATTACCTTGAAGGATCTTCATTTTATTATAAACTAGCTTCTGCCCGCGATTCGTCTGCGTGAACTTTAGAACTGGCACGTAACTTCATCTGCGTAGACTTTAGAGCTGGCACGTAACTTCATCTGCGTAGACTTTAGAACTGGCACGTAACTTCATCTGCGTAGACTTTAGAACTGGCACATAACTTCATCTGCGTAGACTTTAGAGCTGGCACGTAACTTCATCTGCGTAGACTTTAGAACTGGCACATAACTTCATCTGCGTACACTTTAGAGCTGGCACGTAACTTCATCTGCGTACACTTTAGAGCTGGCACGTAACTTCATCTGCGTACACTTTAGAGCCAGCACGTAACTTCATCTGCGTACACTTTAGAACTGGCACATAACTTCATCTGCGTACACTTTAGAGCTGGCACGTAACTTCATCTGCGTACACTTTGGAGCTGGCACGTAACTTCATCTGCGTACACTTTAGAGCTGGCACGTAAATTCATCTGCGTAGACTTTAGAACTGGCACGTAACTTTTTTTGCGTAGACTTTAGAGCTGGCACGTAACTTCATCTGCGTAGACTTTAGAGCTGGTACGTAACTTCATCTTCGTACACCTTAGAACTGGCACGTAACTTCACCTGCGTACACTTTAGAGCTGGCACGTAACTTCATCTGCGTAGACTTTAGAGCTGGTACGTAACATCACCTGCGTACACTTTAGAGCTGGCACGTAACTTCATCTGCGTACACTTTAGAGCTGGCACGTAACTTCATCTGCGTACACTTTAGAACTGGCACGTAACTTCATCTGCGTAGACTTTAGAACTGGCACGTAACTTCATCTGCGTAGACTTTAGAGCTGGTACGTAACTTCATCTTCGTACACTTTAGAACTGGCACGTAACTTCACCCGCGTACACTTTAGAGCTGGCACGTAACTTCATCTGCGTACACTTTAGAGCTAGCACGTAACTTCATCTGCGTAGACTTTAGAATAGGCACGTAACTTTTTTTGCGTAGACTTTAGAGCTGGCACGTAACTTCATCTGCGTAGACTTTAGAGCTGGTACGTAACTTCATCTTCGTACACCTTAGAACTGGCACGTAACTTCACCTGCGTACACTTTAGAGCTGGCACGTAACATCATCTGCGTAGACTTTATAGCTGGTACGTAACATCACCTGCGTACACTTTAGAGCTGGCACGTAACTTCATCTGCGTAGACTTTAGAACTGGCACGTAACTTCATCTGCGTAGACTTTAGAGCTGACACGTAACTTCATCTGCGTAGACTTTAGAACTGGCACGTAACTTCATCTGCGTAGACTTTAGAGCTGGTACGTAACTTCATCTTCGTACACTTTAGAACTGGCACGTAACTTCACCTGCGTACACTTTAGAGCTAGCACGTAACTTCATCTGCGTACACTTTAGAACTGGCACATAACTTCATCTGCGTACACTTTAGAGCTGGCACGTAACTTCATCTGCGTACACTTTGGAGCTGGCACGTAACTTCATCTGCGTACACTTTAGAGCTGGCACGTAACTTCATCTGCGTAGACTTTAGAACTGGCACGTAACTTCATTTGCGTAGACTTTAGAGCTGGCACGTAACTTCATCTGCGTAGACTTTAGAGCTGGTACGTAACTTCATCTTCGTACACTTTAGATCTGGCACGTAACTTCACCTGCGTACACTTTAGAGCTGGCACGTAACTTCATCTGCGTACGCTTTAGAGCTGGCACGTAACTTCATCTGCGTAGACTTTATAGCTGGTACGTAACTTCACCTGCGTACACTTTATAGCTGGCACGTAACTTCATCTGCGTAGACTTTAGAGCTGGTACTTAACTTCACCTGCGTACACTTTAGAGCTGGCACGTAACTTCATCTGCGTAGACTTTAGAGCTGGCACGTAACTTCATCTGCGTACACTTTAGAGCTGGCACGTAACTTCACCTGCGTACACTTTAGAGCTGGCACGTAACTTCATCTGCGTACACTTTAGAGCTAGCACGTAACTTCATCTGCGTAGACTTTAGAATAGGCACGTAACTTTTTTTGCGTAGACTTTAGAGCTGGCACGTAACTTCATCTGCGTAGACTTTAGAGCTGGTACGTAACTTCATCTTCGTACACCTTAGAACTGGCACGTAACTTCACCTGCGTACACTTTAGAGCTGGCACGTAACATCATCTGCGTAGACTTTATAGCTGGTACGTAACATCACCTGCGTACACTTTAGAGCTGGCACGTAACTTCATCTGCGTAGACTTTAGAACTGGCACGTAACTTCATCTGCGTAGACTTTAGAGCTGACACGTAACTTCATCTGCGTAGACTTTAGAACTGGCACGTAACTTCATCTGCGTAGACTTTAGAGCTGGTACGTAACTTCATCTTCGTACACTTTAGAACTGGCACGTAACTTCACCTGCGTACACTTTAGAGCTAGCACGTAACTTCATCTGCGTACACTTTAGAACTGGCACATAACTTCATCTGCGTACACTTTAGAGCTGGCACGTAACTTCATCTGCGTACACTTTGGAGCTGGCACGTAACTTCATCTGCGTACACTTTAGAGCTGGCACGTAACTTCATCTGCGTAGACTTTAGAACTGGCACGTAACTTCATTTGCGTAGACTTTAGAGCTGGCACGTAACTTCATCTGCGTAGACTTTAGAGCTGGTACGTAACTTCATCTTCGTACACTTTAGATCTGGCACGTAACTTCACCTGCGTACACTTTAGAGCTGGCACGTAACTTCATCTGCGTACGCTTTAGAGCTGGCACGTAACTTCATCTGCGTAGACTTTATAGCTGGTACGTAACTTCACCTGCGTACACTTTATAGCTGGCACGTAACTTCATCTGCGTAGACTTTAGAGCTGGTACTTAACTTCACCTGCGTACACTTTAGAGCTGGCACGTAACTTCATCTGCGTAGACTTTAGAACTGGCACGTAACTTCATCTGCGTACACTTTAGAGCTGGCACGTAACTTCATCTGCGTACACTTTAGAACTGGCACGTAACTTCATCTGCGTAGACTTTAGAGCTGGCACGTAACTTCATCTGCGTAGACTTTAGAGCTGGCACGTAACTTCATCTGCGTACACTTTAGAGCTGGCACGTAACTTCATCTGCGTACACTTTAGAGCTGGCACGTAACTTCATCTGCGTACACTTTAGAGCTGGCACGTAACTTCATCTGCGTAGACTTTAGAACTGGCACGTAACTTCATCTGCGTGGACTTTAGAGCTGGCACGTAACTTCATCTGCGTACACTTTAGAGCTGGCACGTAACTTCATCTACGTACACTTTAGAGCTGGCACGTAACTTCATCTGCGTAGACTTTAGAGCTGGCACGTCACTTCATCTGCGTACACTTTGGAGTTGGTGTGCGTAGACTTAAGAACTGGCACGTAACTTCATCTGCGTAGACTTTAGAGCTGGCACGTAACTTCATCTGCGTAGACTGTAGAGCTGGCACGTAACTTCATCTGCGTAGACTTTAGAGCTGGTATGTAACTTCATCTGCGTAAACTTTAGAGCTGGTACGTAACTTCATCTGCGTAGACTTTAGAGCTGGTACGTAACTTCATCTGCGTACACTTTAGAACTGGCACGTAACTTCATCTGCGTACACTTTGGAGCTGGCACGTAACTTCATCTGCGTACACTTTAGAGCTGGCACGTAACTTCATCTGCGTACACTTTGGAGCTGGCACGTAACTTCATCTGCGTACACTTTAGAGCTGGCACGTAACTTCATTTGCGTAGACTTTAGAGCTGGCACGTAACTTCATCTGCGTAGACTTTAGAGCTGGTACGTAACTTCATCTTCGTACACTTTAGAACTGGCACGTAACTTCACCTGCGTACACTTTAGAGCTGGCACGTAACTTCATCTGCGTACACTTTAGAACTGGCACGTAACTTCATCTGCGTAGACTTTAGAGCTGGCACGTAACTTCATCTGCGTAGACTTTAGAGCTGGCACGTAACTTCATCTGCGTACACTTTAGAGCTGGCACGTAACTTCATCTGCGTACACTTTAGAGCTGGCACGTAACTTCATCTGCGTAGACTTTAGAGCTGGCACGTAACTTCATCTGCGTACACTTTAGAGCTGGCACGTAACTTCACCTGCGTACACTTTAGAGCTGGCACGTAACTTCATCTGCGTAGACTTTAGAGCTGGCACGTAACTTCATCTGCGTAGACTTTAGAGCTGGCACGTAACTTCATCTGCGTAGACTGTAGAGCTGGCACGTAACTTCATCTGCGTAGACTTTAGAGCTGGTATGTAACTTCATCTGCGTAAACTTTAGAGCTGGTACGTAACTTCATCTGCGTAGACTTTAGAGCTGGTACGTAACTTCATCTGCGTACACTTTAGAACTGGCACGTAACTTCATCTGCGTACACTTTGGAGCTGGCACGTAACTTCATCTGCGTACACTTTAGAGCTGGCACGTAACTTCATCTGCGTACACTTTGGAGCTGGCACGTAACTTCATCTGCGTACACTTTAGAGCTGGCACGTAACTTCATTTGCGTAGACTTTAGAGCTGGCACGTAACTTCATCTGCGTAGACTTTAGAGCTGGTACGTAACTTCATCTTCGTACACTTTAGAACTGGCACGTAACTTCGCCTGCGTACACTTTAGAGCTGGCACGTAACTTCATCTGCGTAGACTTTAGAGCTGGTACGTAACTTCACCTGCGTACACTTTAGAGCTGGCACGTAACTTCATCTGCGTAGACTTTAGAACTGGCACGTAACTTCATCTGCGTAGACTTTAGAGCTGGCACGTAACTTCATCTGCGTAGACTTTAGAGCTGGTACGTAACTTCACCTGCGTACACTTTAGAGCTGGCACGTAACTTCATCTGCGTACACTTTAGAGCTGGCACGTAACTTCATCTGCGTACACTTTAGAGCTGGCACGTAACTTCATCTGCGTACACTTTAGAGCTGGCACGTAACTTCATCTGCGTAGACTTTAGAACTGGCACGTAACTTCATCTGCGTAGACTTTAGAGCTGGCACGTAACTTCATCTGCGTACACTTTAGAGCTGGCACGTAACTTCATCTGCGTACACTTTAGAGCTGGCACGTAACTTCATCTGCGTAGACTTTAGAGCTGGCACGTAACTTCATCTGCGTACACTTTAGAGTTGGTGTGCGTAGACTTTAGAACTGGCACGTAACTTCATCTGCGTAGACTTTAGAGCTGGCACGTAACTTCATCTGCGTAGACTGTAGAGCTGGCACGTAACTTCATCTGCGTAGACTTTAGAGCTGGCACGTAACTTCATCTGCGTAGACTGTAGAGCTGGCACGTAACTTCATCTGCGTAGACTTTAGAGCTGGTATGTAACTTCATCTGCCTAAACTTTAGAGCTGGTACGTAACTTCATCTGCGTAGACTTTAGAGCTGGTACGTAACTTCATCTGCGTACACTTTAGAACTGGCACGTAACTTCATCTGCGTACACTTTGGAGCTGGCACGTAACTTCATCTGCGTACACTTTAGAGCTGGCACGTAACTTCATCTGCGTACACTTTGGAGCTGGCACGTAACTTCATCTGCGTACACTTTAGAGCTGGCACGTAACTTCATTTGCGTAGACTTTAGAGCTGGCACGTAACTTCATCTGCGTAGACTTTAGAGCTGGTACGTAACTTCATCTTCGTACACTTTAGAACTGGCACGTAACTTCACCTGCGTACACTTTAGAGCTGGCACGTAACTTCATCTGCGTAGACTTTAGAGCTGGTACGTAACTTCACCTGCGTACACTTTAGAGCTGGCACGTAACTTCATCTGCGTAGACTTTAGAACTGGCACGTAACTTCATCTGCGTAGACTTTAGAGCTGGTACGTAACTTCATCTTCGTACACTTTAGAACTGGCACGTAACTTCACCTGCGTACACTTTAGAGCTGGCACGTAACTTCATCTGCGTAGACTTTAGAGCTGGTACGTAACTTCACCTGCGTACACTTTAGAGCTGGCACGTAACTTCATCTGCGTAGACTTTAGAGCTGGTACGTAACTTCACCTGCGTACACTTTAGAGCTGGCACGTAACTTCATCTGCGTACACTTTAGAGCTGGCACATAACTTCATCTGCGTAGACTTTAGAACTGGCACGTAACTTCATTTGCGTAGACTTTAGAGCTGGCACGTAACTTCATCTGCGTAGACTTTAGAGCTGGTACGTAACTTCATCTTCGTACACTTTAGAACTGGCACGTAACTTCACCTGCGTACACTGAGCTGGCATGTAACTTCATCTGCGTAGACTTTAGAGCTGGTACGTAACTTCACCTGCGTACACTTTAGAGCTGGCACGTAACTTCATCTGCGTAGACTTTAGAGCTGGTACGTAACTTCACCTGCGTACACTTTAGAGCTGGCACGTAACTTCATCTGCGTAGACTTTAGAGCTGGTACTTAACTTCACCTGCGTACACTTTAGAGCTGGCACATAACTTCATCTGCGTAGACTTTAGAACTGGCACGTAACTTCATCTGCGTACACTTTAGAGCTGGCACGTAACTTCATCTGCGTACACTTTAGAACTGGCACGTAACTTCATCTGCGTAGACTTTAGAGCTGGCACGTAACTTCATCTGCGTAGACTTTAGAGCTGGCACGTAACTTCATCTGCGTAGACTTTAGAGCTGGTACGTAACTTCACCTGCGTACACTTTAGAGCTGGCACGTAACTTCATCTGCGTAGACTTTAGAGCTGGTACTTAACTTCACCTGCATAGACTTTATAGCTGGTACGTAACTTCACCTGCGTACACTTTATAGCTGGCACGTAACTTCATCTGCGTAGACTTTAGAGCTGGTACTTAACTTCACCTGCGTACACTTTAGAGCTGGCACGTAACTTCATCTGCGTAGACTTTAGAGCTGGCACGTAACTTCATCTGCGTAGACTTTAAAGCTGGCACGTAACTTCATCTGCGTAGACTTTAGAGCTGGTACGTAACTTCACCTGCGTACACTTTAGAGCTGGCACGTAACTTCATCTGCGTAGACTTTAGAGCTGGTACGTAACTTCACCTGCGTACACTTTAGAGCTGGCACGTAACTTCATCTGCGTAGACTTTAGAGCTGGTACTTAACTTCACCTGCGTACACTTTAGAGCTGGCACATAACTTCATCTGCGTAGACTTTAGAACTGGCACGTAACTTCATCTGCGTACACTTTAGAGCTGGCACGTAACTTCATCTGCGTACACTTTGGAGCTGGCACGTAACTTCATCTGCGTACACTTTAGAGCTGGCACGTAACTTCATCTGCGTAGACTTTAGAGCTGGCACGTAACTTCACCTGCGTACACTTTAGAGCTGGCACGTAACTTCATCTGCGTACACTTTAGAGCTGGCACGTAACTTCATCTGCGTACACTTTAGAGCTGGCACGTAACTTCATCTGCGTAGACTTTAGAACTGGCACGTAACTTCATCTGCGTAGACTTTAGAGCTGGCACGTAACTTCATCTGCGTAAACTTTAGAGCTGGCACGTAACTTCATCTGCGTAGACTTTAGAACTGGCACGTAACTTCATCTGCGTGAAATTCTGGTATCCTGATAGTTTGTGAGTCTTTGCAAGCGCTTACAATCCCAACGCCGGAAATGGATGTCTAAACTTTGAATAAGTTGACGACTGGCTCTCGTAAAATTCGACTCGAATTCAACTCAGACGCTGAGCTGCATGTACGTTCAAATTATGAATTCAGAGGGCATGAATGTTTTCACGTATACGGTAGGCGCCAGATAACTGTGCACTAATGGTCTTTTTGGGGTTGGCCTTTTTTTTTAAGAATGGGAAATCATCAAATGACTCCTCCCGCTCTGGGTGAAGCATGAGGTGTGGACTAAACCACCCCTGTTCCTCCTAGTGCCCTTTGCGTTCCAGGGCACTCTCAGGGTACGGTACCTCTTTCGAACAGATTCCGCGTCGTGAACCTTTACGTTCTCTATGAAAAACGATTAATAATTTATTATTCGTCTATTTTCGAAGGGAAAGGTCAATATATTTTATTGCAAGTTTATCTGGCGCCTACTCTAGTAACGTAAAATTTCACTATTACTATAATACTCGTTTCACACATTATATTTATTTGAGTTGGAAATATCCTACATTCATATTTAATACTATAGGGGCAGGCCTCGTGTTCCTATTTTTAAGAGGAGCATTCGCATCGTAAACTGTCGAAAAAAGTTCTAGGTAATTTCCTTACATTTTGTAAAGTTTTCGATTTTGAGAGTCACTGAGATGTACCTACGAGAAATTGTATAGCCTTCTGTTTGTAAAGGGCTCAAATATCTTAACCCGTCTTCATCTAATAAGTACCTACCTAATTAACATAGCTTGCTTTATAATTACCTACCTCATCATATCAAACTGATTAACTGATTATTTTACTATCGTTTCTTTACTGATATTGAAAAAAAACACTAACCAAAGGTTACTGACACCAGTTACAGACAAAAATAGTTGCCTGTGTACCCAACTAGTGTCAATGACCCTTGGCTGTTTATTTTGGTTTATTAGTGGATTTCTAATAGCGCATTGACTTCCTGTGAGGATCTACTCCGAAAATAGATATGAAATCATGTCCCATTCATAGCTAACATACCATGTTATCAGTCTGTGATCAGTTTCCCAAAGGGCTTGTTGTGGGAGTCAAATAAGTGTACAAGATACTGTGCATCATACATATATGAATGATCAATGAGACTAGTAAGTTGGGATAAGGGATGATGGCTGAAGGCAATTCTTGGATCCATATTCGTGCAAGGACCTTTTTTGAGGATAGGAAATCATCACATTTTAATGACTAACGTTAACGTGTCAGACTCTTGCTGATTAAAAAACTTTTTACTTTAAAATACAACCGACTTCCAAAAACAAAATACCTACTACAAAGTATAAAGTAACTTTAACTTCGGAACTCTGTGTTTTTGGTTATTATTTTTGGTTTTTGACGCCGACTTCCGAAATTAAAGTTTTTTTTATACTTTGTAGTGTTTTGTTTGTGGAAGTCGGTTATATTTTTTGTAAGAAGGGTTTTTTTATTTTTCATTTGTTAGCGGTACCTATGTACCCACCCATTCACAGCGTACCGGCGTGATTTTATGTTATGAACTGGTGTAAACATTTACACAATAAACAGACATGAGATTTCAGCAATCCCGAACTATTTCTATCATTTATTTAAGAGTTTCGTTGCCTACATCCGAAGTTCTTCATCAGATCATCACCAAATTGAAATGAGACCAGTCCGGGAAAATACTCTTCCAAACAAAAAAGAATCATCCAAACCGGTTGACAATTGGCGAAAACATCTCTGAACAAACATTTTTCACGATCCCATCATCAGATCCTAACCTATACCCTCCATCATCAGCTCAGCAACATGAGATGATGATTACCAGGCACAAATATCTGAATTGCGTTTAAAAGTTTATGAGAAACATTGTATGTAGCTATAACATTTGAGGGTTTCCCTCGATTTTCATGGGATCCCATCTTCATATTCTGAGTTAGTGACAGGTGACCACCTTAGAAGTACAGGCTTTCGAACAAAGATTTTTAATATCGGTCCACAATTAGTGGAGAAATCGGAGAACATACACAAAAAAAACTTAAAGTCGAACATAGAACCTCCTCTTTTTTGAAGATGTTGGTTAAAAACAGTGTTCGTTCAAATACAAACCCTGGCCAGGCACTAGCGGGCCCAGTCAACTATGCCAACGTCGCTTTGAGGTGTGCCGTCGACCCGGGCCTGTTGGTCTGAGCATAAAGTAAACTGTCTTTCCACCTTGTTTGTATGGATAGACAGCTCACTTTCACTTAAGTTTACACGGTGATATGTTTACCTACAGAATTGCACTGCAGGTCTTTATTGTGTGGGAAACTAGCCAGCGGTCGCCGTCCGCAGCCCCGCGCTATGGTGTCCGGAAATCGCACTGCGATTCCTGACGTCCAGGAGGATTGCTCCCTCATGAGCCCCATCTCCTCCTTCGCTTATATTACTGCTTCGCAAAAGGAGGTGACTGCTTTCCATGCCCTCTCGCTCTAGGCCATGGATTGGACCAGGGCTGGACGCTTAAGATCGCCGTCGGAGCACTGTCCGTTGTGTCACCATTTGCTGCGGCAGCCAAGTTTGGACCCAGCGTGGCGCGCGGCGGCATAATGCCTCTACGCGTTAGCACAGCTGGCGCACGAGGGCTCTCGGAGGGCTCCAGATTTCAGGGTGGCGATGCAGCAAGAAGGCTCGCCGCCTCGCCGGAGACTTGAGCGAAACCCAAGGGTAGCAGTCCATTACCACTCTGTTAATATAAATTGAATACGACAGAACGAAAATTGAGACTTGGGTCGTAGAGGAGGCAGTAAGAAAACCTCACCAGAGAGCATGTAATGATCTTAAGCCACTGTTATGTTGCGGCCTGCAGATAACAGACTTGGAAAATCTGTACAGACTATAACCCATGTGGTTGCGCTTCTTCGGACGAACTGCGAACTTATATGGCCGATGAGGATGTTGCGTTCCGCAAGTTATGCGGGCTAATACTTACCTGACTAAATCCGCAGGCACTCTAGTTCCCGGCCAAAGGTAGCCGCAGAACACCGTGTAATTTCTCTAGCTACATTTTTCACGAAAAACTTTTTCATCTTATTTTCATAAAAACACGACTTAGGGGATCCTACTGCGACACAGCTGCTACACCGCCGCTACGATGCTGCAGCGTAGCTGCTACGATGCCGCTACGACGCTGTTGCTAAGCTGCTACGTTGCCGCTACGACACTGCTTCGTTGCCGCTACGACGCTGCTACGAACCTGCTACGATACCGCTACGACTCTGTTACTAAGCTGCTACGACGTCGCTACGTAGCTGCTACGACGACACTACGAAACATTTATTTACATGGCTGCAGTCCCGCTACGACAAAACTAAAACCTTTAAACATTATGGTTTTGTGCAAGTAAACACTTACTTTCACTTTTGAATCTTTTACACCGTCATTCTTCTTGGCGTCAGCTTCTTTGTACAGTGTTTCACTAGTGCATAAAGTTTTAATAAATAAATACACTCACCCTCATTAAAGTTAGAAGATTGTCTGTTTGGCCAACTACGGTAACACCGTTTGTGGACGCAGTCATTAGGTCCTCACGGGTTCAGGTGACTGGGAATGCGGTACAACAGGAAGGATGGGCCGTGGCCATTGTTACAAACATTCAATAATATAATAAGATACGGTTGTACATACAACCGTATGGCACTCATTAACACGTCTACTCATAAACTGCTGTATATCCAACTCACACTTAAATATAGACACACCCTCTCACACTCACTCATTCACCTAGCATAACACACAAAGAGAGGATCAGCCACAGATTACAAAGCCATAAATTAAGAGTAAATCATATTTTTGTAAAATGCTAGCACCTAAGTAATAAGGTTACTTAGGTGCTAGCATTTTACAAAAATAAAGTAAAAGTAAAAGTAAATCATATTTTTGTAAAATGCTAGCACCTAAGTAACCTTAATTATCTTATGTAATTCGAGGGGATTGGCGCTGTTAGCGGAAATATAGGTTTCTTCTAGTTCGGCTCCAGATGCTAAAACTTTTGTGCACTTACATAATACTGTTTTTAGCATTTATTTTTAAATTATATTAAGTATTTTTGTGAAAGAAATTAATTATTATTATTAATGTCTAATTGTGATAAAAGTCAGCAAGTTTAATAATTCGGTACAGCAGCGGTACAGCCACCAGCTGTTATTTGGATCCAGCCAGGACTGTGTTGCACCTAGCAATACGATGCGCCATGAATACGTTTTAGATTAAGATAATGAACGTAGAGTCGCAGACTAGCCAGAATTCTGGAAATTCGAATACCAGTTGTCGCCCAACTGATTTCAGAAGATTTAACGAAAATGCGAAAATCAAAATATTATATCTCTATGTAATTCCAAAAAATATAAGATTTTCGTAGTTATGGACTAGATTTACACGTGATCTCGTATTTAACAAAAGGACGATGTTTTTTTCTGTGTAAAAAAAAAACTTTGATTAATCTATGTTTTTGCTCGATCCTTTTTGTGACGTAAAAATGAAATATTTTGAATTTAATTGAATGTTATCTCTCAATCAAATGAAAGTCTCAGTAAACCTCAGGATTTTTCACGATTAATTATCAATAAAATAGAATTTTGATATCTTTTTGATTACAAAAACAAATAATATTTTTTTAAAAATAAATAAATAATCTATACTAATATATAAAGCTGAAGAGTTTGTTTGTTTACTTGAACGCGCTAATCTCAGGAACTACTGGTCCGATTTGAAAAATTCTTTCAGTGTTAGATAGCCCATTAGATTAATGATCAATAGGAAGGCTATATATCATCACGCTAAGACCAATAGCAGCGGAGCAGCAATGAAAATTGTGACGCTGACGAAGTTGCTTGGGTCGACTAGTTCCATATAAAATGCAATCAAAAGTTCTTTAAAATAAAATAAAAATTGTGGCAATATCTCTTATACAGGTTGTTTTATTCCATTTCAAAGTTCGTGCGCTCCCCTATACTTACCCGCCATCGTTTGCCCTTCACCATTGTTAATATTAAATGGTCTGTCTGGTATCATTAGCAAAATAATTACTTAAATTATGTAATCTTATCAAAGTCTGGCTAGCTTTGACATGCATGTAGGTGGGTAGGTACTTTCATAATATGACGCTTTTGCAAAAAAAACGGGCACCAAGGAAATTTACGTTCCAAGGCCGGTATCAGTCAGTTCGATCGAATTTAATTGTTTGAAGTAGACTGCATAATTAAATAAATAAAATAAAAAGCCCCTTTATTTCATGCAAACCTATGAACAATACATGCATAATTAAGTGAATTATATTCTACTGATTTCTAACATTTCATTTCTGACAGTTTATTAATATACCTATATATTTTCTGTTGATGAATTCAAACAACTTTAAAATAATAAATTTTTGAAAATATATGTACATAAAATAGAATTCAAAAAAAAAATTCAAAAAAAATGAAATTCTGATAAATAATATAATAGAATGTCATAAATTATATAAAATTAAAAAATATATATGAAATAAGCAATATTGAATTCAAAATAATCATTAGAATTGTATTAGAAATTAAATTCTTTCAGTTAGATAGCCCATTTATCGAGGAAGGCTATAGGCTATATATCATCACGCTAAGACCAATAGGAGCGGAGCAGTAATGAAAATTGTGACGCAAACGAAGTTGCGCGCGTCAACTAGTCTTCTTCTTCTTCTTCCTGCCCTTATCCCATGTTACTTGGGGTCGGCGCAACACGTTTTATTCTTCCATTCTGTTCTCTCAGTCGTCACTCTATCACTAACTCCCTTTTCTTTCATATCGCTCCTCACACAATCCATCCATCTTTTCTTTGGCCTTCCTCTCCCTCTCCATCCATCTACATTTATGTTCATAACACTCTTCTAGTTATATGTGTTTCATCGCTCCTCTTCACATGACCATACCAAGACAAGCGATTCCCTTTCAACTTTTCCGTCACTGGCGCCACTTTTAAAGTGCCTCTAATGTACTCATTTCTCACTTTATCCACTCTCGTTACTCCACACATCCATCTCAACATTCTCATCTCCGCTACATGCAATCTATTTTCATCCGTCTTTTTCGCAGCCCAACATTCTATATAAAAATCAACTTTGTTTTTGTGAATTGCACAAAGTCAACACTTAAAATCTATGAAACTTATTTTATTCATCAGTTTTTTCATATTTATTTTACGATGATACACCTCTTTAAGTAAACTTTGTCTTTTAATACCTACTGTTCTAAAAATACTTCGCACCTCTTCTTCGTTTTAATCATATCGCCCCCTAAGCTATCAATATAGCCCCCTAAGTTCATGAAGCCTTATTGAATGGTTATTTCATAAAAAAGTCATTCTTTAGGGCTTCATGAACTTAGAGAGCTATATTGATGATTAAAATGGTTATAATTCTTTAGATAAATACGCGTTACGGCCGCGAATCGTATTTTATTCAACATACAGCTTCACACTGACCGGCGAATTGCAAAAAACATTAAAATATTGAATTTCGCGGGCTACCCTGGCACAACCATCTTAAAAGTGAAGTTCGTACGGAAGACACCCTTAGGAAATACATTACCTAGCTCTGGTAATCTCGAATTACCGATGGTCTTAAAAATGGTCGCCCACAATGTATGGAGCATTACATCAAAAAATGCATCTTCTTGATTTGATATATAAATGTGATCAATGCTGCTATATAGTCGTGCCGCGGCGCGAGCTACAAAGTTGTAAATTACGTTTGCGAGAAAATACTCAAAATTCAAGGAATCTCAGGATTTTCCAATGAAAATCAGGCTTTTCTCCGAACTTTAAAATTTTCTATCTGGTAACCCTAAAGATAAGGAGGATGACGAGAATAGAATTGCATATATATATATATATATATCTCCTGAGTTCTTGACACTGTAAAGAGACCCAAGTTTCATCATGTTAATAACGCATTCTTATTTGAAAGCAGAAGAAAGATAAATGTTCACTTTGGATTTGAGACAACCAAAAAAATAAAATCTTTATTTACCTAATTTTATAAAGCCGAAGAGCTTGTTTGTTTGGTTGAACGCGCTAATATTAGGAAGTCCTAGTGCGAATTAATAATATAATAATAATATAATAATATTCCACACAACTATCACACAACGCCATCTAGTCCCAAGCTAAGCAGAGCTTGTGTTATGAGTACTAGACAACTGATAAACATACTTATATATTTCTAAATACATACATATTATAGATAAACTACACCCAGACACAGAACAAATGATCACGCTCATCACACAAACATTTGTCCTGGGTGGGAATCGAACCCACAACCTCTGGCATAGCAGTCAGGGTCACTAACCACTAGACCAACAGGCCAGTCACAATTGAAAAAAATATTTTAGTTTTGGATAGCCCATTTATCGAGAAAGCTCACCATCACGCTACGACCAATGGGAGCGGAGCATTAATGAAAAATGTGATGCATACGAAGTTGCGCGGGTCAACAAACAATAATAAGTAACAAAAGTCCTTCGTTTCAACTTGTCAATATACCTACTTATATTAAGCTAGTCAATAAGTTCAAATCGAATGAGCCGTCGCTCATATTTTTAGGAGCTTTATCAAAAATTAACACGTTTTTGAACTTGTTCATCATCTTCTGCCTAGCCTTTTCCCAACTACATTGGGGTCGGCTTCTAGTCAAACCGGATTCAGCTGAATACCAGTGTTTTACTTGAAGCGGTTGCCTACCAGACCTCCACAACCCATTAACTGGGTAACACGGTACATCTTGGCAAGACTGGAGTCAGATTTACTGGCTTCTGACAATCCGTAACGACTGCCAAAGATCTACAAATGACAGCCCGGACCAACGGCTTAACGTGCTTTCCGAGGCACGGAGGAAACTCGGTATGTTAGTTAAGATGGTCACCCATCCACAGACCAACCTTGGCAAGCGTTGCTTAACCTTCAAGATTGACCCGTACGGTTGTTATTATTTAGCCACGAGCTCCACGTTTTTGAACTTGTTGACTAGCCTATATATCCTCAGTCTAACTTTAGAGTTGTCACACACTACAATGAATGGGCGCGAAGAAATAAACCTGCAATTACCTCGTTTGAAAAACGAGTCTGTAATCGCAGTATGGTTTACCTTCCACTCAACTACGCGAAGATTAGAGGTAGTTTTTCATATGTGGCATTTATAAACAATGCCATTATTTCAAGTATCGACCTTTTTATAAAAAAAAAAACCAGTCAAGTGCGAGTCGGACTTGCACGCGAAGGGTGCCGTATCATAAAAAAAAACTTTTTAGTTGCCAGTTAAAACAATCATCTTATTAATTTAATATAAATGCATCGTGTTATTGTGTTGTAAAAAGGTACTGCTACTGATTCCCAAACTGTACTGTGCGCTGTGCTGTGTGTGTGTGTGCTGTGCTGTGTAGCTGTAAGCTTGTATTTTGGGAAACCGTGTTCAGCCGCAGGAGGATTCACATAATAAAATACGAATACAGTTTGAATGTCGCTGCAGTAGCACTTTAAGATAATAATAATAATAATAATATATCTGTGGCTCGGCTGTCAAGGCAAGTGACATAAGAAATTTTTCATCCCGTATTTTTATCGATTTTAATTTAAAAAACCAAAGAAACAATGCATTTCATACCGAAAAAATCAAAAAAAAAAAAATTGAACCACACAAAAATAAAAAATCTAAGTAAATGAACAAAAACTGGACAGTATGGAAATAAAATGTTAACAAGACGCCGAGCACGACTACAAGCCGCACCAACACCATCTTCGGGTTCGTCGCTGAGCTCCGCCTCGCAGCCGCCGGGACCTGCGCCAGCCGCAAGTCCAGAGATTCCGGTAGCTGCAGTTGCGTCGAGCTCGAGCGACGAATACTTCTCGCCGCCGACGACACCACCACCTGCGCGTCGGCGCGGGCGAGGCCGACCACCGGCCAGCTTAGGACCTCGAGGCCCACCGGTCTCTGACAGGGTCCCCGCTATCGGTAGAAGTGTGCAGCGTATAAAATGGACTCAATCCATAAATGAGAATGTAATACGCTCATACTTTGGGGCTACAGAGGGGGGAACTAACCTGACTGCGTACCGTGGTCGGATGCTCTCTCTGTTTCAGGTACTTGAACCAGCTGTCAGCGTATCGGCCCAACGACTGTCGGATCAGGTGCGCGTCATCCAGCGTAACCGTATGTTGGATGATAGTGTGCTTGATCGCCTCCGCACTGAAATGTGTAGCCATGTCATTGCTCCTCCGTCGCAGACTGTGGCACCAGCATCGTCAACCCAATTGCCCAGCCACGCTGACGAGGAGAGTAATGACAGGGTTACAAACGTAAGTACCCAGTGCAATAACGAATTGAGGAGTGCTTTGGAGTGTGCTACTCGGGAATACCGCTACATGCCGCCTGAACTTAGACCACGCTTACCTCGTTTGCCCATGCATAACAAGAACAGGGCGCTGGTGGCTGCTCTGGATTCGCAGTTGTCAAGCTATTTTGATAACTGTGATAACCTCACCGATGCACATTCGATCATGTACTGCGCGGCTGTAGCGGCATGCCGTGTAGCTCATGTCAAAATAAAAATAACCAATGACAGAGCTACACGACCAAAACCAGCCGTGCCAGCTTGGCAGTGCAGGATCGAGCGTCGTATTGGTGAGGCCAGAGCGCTAATCGGCAAACTGATCTGCTTCAGGGAGGGCAACACACGCCCTCGAGTGATGCGCTTTGTGAGACGGGCGTTTTCGGGGACTGATGTCAATCCCCGAGATTATATATCTCGTGTCACAGAGCGCATCGACTTCCTGAAGCAGAAGGTGTATGCATGGGCAAGCCGTATTCGTAGGTACAGGCGGCGAGTGGAGCGATACACCCAAAATCGCACATTCCGAAGTAATGAAAGGTGGGTATATAGGGATTGGGAGCGACTGGACCAAGGTGTGACTGACACGCGCTTGCCGGATGATGATGCTATGTGTTCATTCTGGCGCAGCATCTGGTCGGTTCCTGTCAGTCATACTGAGGGTGACTGGACTCGGGAGGTCGAGCATGTGTGCGATCCGATACAAGAAATGGGGGCAATTACCATGAGCCCCCAAGATGTAGCTTGTGCAGTCCGTCCGTTACCTAACTGGAAATCTCCAGGGCCGGACGGGCTGCACAATTTCTGGATTAAATGGTTTACGAGATCGCACGCTTGCTTGGCGTCTCAATTCCAGTCTGCCTTAGAGTCTGGGTCGCTACCCCAGTTCTTAACTACAGGAATAACCCACCTGCTCCATAAATCAGGTAGTACTGCGGAACCTAAAAATTATAGACCGATCACGTGTTTACCGACGGTCTATAAAGTTCTTACATCCATTTTGAGGGCAAAGATTAATAGTCACATTAACAACAACAAGATCATGTCTGCCTCTCAAAATGGATGTAGGAATGGGTCCCGCGGTACTAAGGAGCTACTCCTTATTGATATGGCCATTAGCCAACAGGTTCGGCGTTCCCGAAAGGATCTGTCGACATGCTGGATAGACTATAAGAAGGCCTATGACTCGGTGCCTCATACATGGCTCATGAGGGTGCTAGAATTGTATAAAGTTGATGCAACGCTACGCACCTTCCTGATGTCATGTATGGGGCAATGGAGGACAGTCCTTTGCTATCCAGGATGTCGAAATAACCAAAGGAATAGCGAACCGGTAAGGATCGAGCGGGGTATATTTCAGGGCGATAGTTTGAGTCCACTTTGGTTTTGTCTAGCCTTGAATCCTCTTAGCACACTGCTGGAGAATTCAGGGCTAGGCTATCGGTTGAAGAGAGGTGGTCAGGTTATATCTCACCTCCTTTACATGGATGATCTGAAACTCTTTGCCCCCACTAATCTGCAACTGATGGAGCTACTGAAGGTAACTGAAACATTCAGTAACGCCATCAGGATGGAGTTTGGTGTGGACAAATGTGCGGTCATGCATGTAAAGCGTGGAGAGATTATGGAATCCGTGGGAACTCAACTCTCGGATTCCATAAACCTGAGATCCCTCTCTCCAACTGAAACTTACAAGTATTTGGGTATGTCGGAAGCGTTAGGTATCAATGTTACTGACATGAAGCAATCGTTAAAGGAGCGCTTCTTTGGCCGCCTGAAGAAGGTATTTAATAGCCTTCTATCAGGCGGAAATAAGGTGCGCGCCTTCAACGGTTGGGTCATGCCGGTATTGATGTACTCTTTCGGCGTACTCAAATGGACTCAAACGGAACTTGACGCCCTGGATAGGCGGGTCCGCACACTGCTTACTGCATATCGAATGCATCACCCACGATCGTCGGTAATGAGACTGTATATCCCGCGAAAGTGTGGAGGTCGAGGCTTTTTAAATGCTAAGACTCTCCACAATTGCGAGATATGAAGTCTTAGGGAACATTTTCTAGCTGTCGACGTGGGTATGCATCGAGATGTAGTGGCGGTGGACAAGGGACTCACCCCGCTCTCCTTGGCAAATGAGAACTGGCGCAAACCTGCGGTGCTTGACACCAACGATCGCAGGGCGGTATGGCAGAGTAAGGAGCTTCACGGACGCTTTTTCCGGGCCCTACATGGGCCCGACGTAGACCAACTAGCGTCCGTAGCCTGGCTGCGTTTCGGTGATCTCTTTGGAGAAACCGAAGGTTTTGTTTGTGCAATTATGGACCAAGTTATCATGACGAATAACTACCGGAGATTTATTGTGAAAGACGGCACGGTCGACATATGTCGGGCATGTCATCGTCCGGGAGAATCAATTCGCCACATTATCTCTGGTTGTTCACGTCTAGCTAACGGAGAATACTTGCATAGGCACAACCTTGTAGCCAGGATTATCCATCAGCAACTTGCTCTGAAATACTCTCTTGTGGAGTCGGAGGTGCCATACTATAGGTATGCGCCCGACCCAGTTCTCGATAATGGCAATATCACATTGTACTGGGATCGGTCCATCATCACTGACAGGACTATTGTTGCCAATAAGCCTGATATAGTGGTGGTGGACCGAATTGTGAGGCGTGCAATGATTGTAGACATAACCGTCCCGCATGACGAGAACCTCGTGAAAGCCGAGAAAGACAAACAAATCAAGTATATTGACTTGGCTCGCGAGGTTGTCGACATGTGGGAAGTGGACTCCGCAATCATTGTACCGATAGTAGTGTCGGCCAATGGCTTAATAGCCACGAGCCTCGACCAACACCTTAGGAGGCTCTCGTTGGGCAGCTGGATCAAGGGCTTGATTCAGAAAGCGGTACTTCTGGACACGGCTCGCATTGTCAGGAGGTTCCTTTCTCTGGAGCCCTGCAGACCACCGGTAGCTTGGACCCTGTTCCCGATATCGGTGGGCTACTATTTTTATAGTTTTAAATGTTTTTTTTATGTATATATTGTATAAAAATATTTAAAAATTTAGAAATAAGCGAAAATGATGAATAAAGGAAATAATAATATTCCACACAACTATCACACAACGCCATCTAGTCCCAAGCTAAGCAGAGCTTGTGTTATGGGTACTAGACAACTGATAAACATACTTATATATTTCTAAATACATACATATTATAGATAAACTACTACTACTACACTACAACTACTACTACTATTATAGATAATTTTATATATTTCTTGATTTTATTTGAGTTTAACAAATATGTGTGATATGTGTGGGTGGGGGTGTGTGTGTGTATGGTGTGAGTGTGTGTATGTATGTGAGAGTTTGGGTTAAAGCGTTGTATTGTATGATATATGTTACGGAATATATGCCAGTAGGTCTTCCGACAACTGATAGTCTAATAGTTGGAGCCATTCAGAAACTTTCCCTTTAAGTTCGTGTCTGCTGAGAGAAGTAATGTTGAGAAGTTTGTTTGTGGTATTGTATAGCTTACAACTTATGGCCTCGTACTGTCTCCTTGCAAAGGATGTCTTACACGGAACACCAGAGCACACAGGCATATTGCTGCGTCAATTGGGGTTGGGTAATGGTACGCTATGATGTTTCCTGAGAACAGACAGACGGACGGTCAGCAAAGGCTTACTAATAGGGTTTCGTTGGTTACCCTTTGGGCACGGAACCCTAACTAACCAAATTTTATGATTAGCTTAACCCGTCATGGTCAGTCCCTGGCAGTTTAATTTTGCGGGTCTGATACTGATTTGCAGATTCTTAATTCAATTTTTCTATAAAGAATTTGAATTTAGATTTTGTTATCAGAATCCTAACTACTATGGTTAGATTTTATTCCTTTACAAATAATATAATTACAAGTTAATCAAATTGAAGAGCCTGTCTGTTATATCAAAATAACAGCTATTTACTTAATGCATACGAAAGTATACATATCCTGCTCTCTGTTTATTCCAGCTAATCTTCGGAACAGCTGGACCGATTTTGACGAGATTTCCACTTAGGCATCACTATCGTATATTCTTTTATATGCAGTTAGTAAAAGCTGTTATTTTGAATAACAAACAAACATATATTTATTAAGTAAGTATGTATACAGATTTATTTATTTCGAATATTAAACGATTTACCTAGGTAGTGGTAGGTTTCAAATCAATCAGTGTTTTGCAACAAGTTATTATTGAATTATCTTATAATTTACATTTCGTTAATCGTTAGTATTCATGAGAAACGTTAAGAAAAAAAGATTGACGTAGGTACTAATAGAAATATATAGAAATCAAAAGTTCAATCAAATAACATCTCGAATCCGTAAGAATTTTGCGAAGTCATTAAGATAAGAAATATAATAAAAAAAAATATTTACCTATATACCTATAAACTGTGGTCGGATCTGATTATTATATTTATTCTGAAGGTTATTAAATATAATACTTCTAAGTTTTCAAGTTTAAAACTTAAAACACTCGAAACCCTGTTTATACAACAACTTTCTTGAATTTAATTGGAAAAACGATATCTCCGGCTGTAATTTTAAAGTTCACTTGAACAATAATAATTCTATTAGCAACCGTTCCGATACTAGATCAATAGAATCTCAGATAAATATGTTAGATAGGTACAGGTTTTTGGTTCTGTAATTAATAGTGCCATGGAACAAAAATGCGTTACTACAACCCTATTTTTCCAGTAGCTGACCCGCGCCACTTCGTCTGCGTCACATTTTTCTGATAAGCGTGTTCAGCCAAACAAACAAACTCTTCAGCTTCATAATATTAGGAGTTAGGGCGCCTTCAAATTAGTCGCGTAGCACGCGACTGTCGCGCTGTTTTGTTCTTCTTCCACCTGGCGTCAATCCCGGCCATTGCCAGGGTCCGCCTTCCTGCTGAGCTTCCTCCACTTTGCCCGATCTTGAACGTCCTTCTCAGTCAGGCTCTCATGTCGGACTTGACGACGTCCAGCCTGCGCTTGCGAGGGCGACCACGGGACCTAGCCCCAAGGACAGCCATATTCATGCATCTTCGACTAACGTGCTCCATAGGGCGGCGCATGATATGGCCATAACATCGCAGACGACACTCTTGCAGTTTTTCCCCCACGTCACGGATACCAAGACTACCTCGGATGAAAGAGTTGCGTATGCGATCGGATCGCGTTACGCCGCTCTTCCTCAGCATCTTTATCTCCGTGACGCGAAGCTCCTGGGTGTGTCTGCTTAGACACATCCAGGATTAACAAAGCAGCGCGACAGTCGCGCTGCTGCCGCGCGGCAGTCGCGCTGCTGCCGCGCGGCACTTAGCGACTAATTTGAAGGTGCGCCCTTATAGATTGTAACCCAACAAGTTTAATGGACGTAATATCCGAGTACACCAGACTATTTCACTGAATATATGTTCAGAATTGTTCAATTAAGAAAAACAAAATAAATATTAAATTATCAATATCATTTGGAAAGCCGTTTATCGTTTTAACGTATCTTGTTAGGTACCAAAAACGGGAAGGAATGTGAAATTGTGGTATATTCTTTTTGACTATATGATCTAGTACTGAAGGAATACGCGATAGGTACGAAGAAATTTTCTTAATAGAAAAAATATACGAAGTACGAAATATCTTTTTACTTCTTTTAGCTACAAGACGCAACGCTTTAGATTCATTCTATGAAAATAACTTTTAAATATATAAAATAACTTTGTCGAGGTTTCATTTAACTGAACAGATTTTGATTTAATAATACTTTTATGTTATCAAACCTAATTTTACCGTCCATATTTGTTCTCTTTCTTTCGCTTTTACGACTCTAAACATTACAAGCATCAGAATAAGGTTAATATTTGTTCCCCCTTTTCCAAACCGTCAAAAGTCTCGGGATAGTCTACGCAGACGAATACAAAGATTTTCTAAATCATCCTAAGTGCTTTTCTATGATTTGGTATAAGTCTTGAAGATGTTCCGTGATAAATATATTAGGGCGGAAACCAGGATGAAACAATTACTTAGCAAAATGGGCCTGATGATGGGGCCGGGGTTATCCTACGGCCCAGGATGCATATAATAGCAGCGGCGCTCATGTATACATCTGACAGAACTTTACTGAAAATGTTATTGCATCACATTTAGGTTACTAGGTATTTGACTAAAGTTATATAACAAAGGACGATTTTGTTTCACTGATACAAAACCATCTCCGAAAAATGAATGAAATTCATTCGTTTCCACAACATACATATTTCAATTATGATTGGCTGTTTTATTTGCAACTGGTCTACTTCATACCAGCTTCCCAGTGCTAAAACCTCTCTAGTGCTATCTCTATCGCACAATTATGGCCATGTTCTTAAATAAATAGTCAATTGAATTAGTAGTTTTTACAATAATTTGGGGTCATATAAAACATGATATAATTTACCAAAAACTGTATAAAATAAATATTAAAAACTAATTATTAGTCTGCTTTATTTTATTCTACGTCTAAAATCACTGTTTATAAGAGTGCTGATTTTTGTTATTTGCGTGCGAGCAACACTGAATCAGTTGGCGGTTTGAATTAATTTAATGTTGTGGCGCTTTATAGTATAAGTTCGATATTTCAAACCGCGTGGAAGCACTCGGGGACGGCGCGGTGTGGGAGGTTAAGTCGGTGCTTTCGAGCTATCATTTATTGCAGAAATACAGCCTGAAATACAAAGCAATCCGATTTTGGCCAATAAATTGTAACTTCATTAATAGTAACCTTATAAATATACATATGCATTCATTTAAGGAACCACAGAGTTTTTGTTACACATTGTATGACATAGGTAGGTTATAGGTAGGTTTTTGCACTACAAAACGCTGCACACTGCACCAACTGAGCACACCCTACATTGTAGGGCCACAACATTGTTGACAATGATTACAAGTTTATGACGTAAACGATTTGAGAATTAAAATAGACAACTTGACATATATTTTATTTAACTACGTACCTTGTTTAACTCTTGCGATCAATTATTATATCGATTGTGTTTTTAGGGTTCCGTACCTCAAAAGGAAAAAGCGAAACCCTTATAGGATAATTTTGTTGTCCGTCTGTCTGTCAAGACCCTTTATCTCGGGAACGGGTAGAGGTATCGAGTTGAAATTAAAACCATTTACTTAGGTCTGTAGTCCCTTAAAGCTGTGAAAAAAATCTAACTTCTAAGTTAACGTAAAAAATACGGTCGTTTATGAATCAAAAAACGCATATTGCGACACTATCGAGGGAATCAAAATGTGTAGGGTATTTCCGGTTAACCTACAACTACGAAATTTGGTAAGTGAAACCGTACTCTTATACTACAAGTATAGGAAAAAGTCTGAAAACTACATATTTGTAATTAAATCATAAAAAATATAGTCTTTATTTAATGTGTCAAATGTGCAACTTTGTACGGAACCCTCGGTGGGCGAGTCCGACTCGCACTTGGCCGGTTTTTTCTCAAGACGTATGCATTATGTATTCCTATACAGGGTCACTCTAACACTCTCACGTTTTTTAACCGAAAGAATTAATCACCTCCCATACAAACTTTGACTTGTCGTAATTCGTCCTTTTGGATTTGTTGTGGAAAACGAATAATCACAACTTTTATTATTTAATTCGGCCAGCATTACAACTAAGTTTCAAGTACATTGCCCCAAGGCATTAGATTCTTCCATACACACTTTAGCACCGCCTAAATCGTTTTTCAGGGCTAAGTTGTGAAAAACTAATAATGACAGTCTTGGTTACTAACTTTGGCCAGTATTCGTACCAATTTTCATTCAAAACCATTTATTTTAAAATTATGAAAAAAATATAAGTAAAACCCTCACAGTACGCCCTTTCATTTGATATGTCACACGACATTGCTCAAAAAAGGTTTTTTTGACCCCCAAAAGTGACCCCCATACTTAAAATTTAATAATATACGTAACGCGTCCGTGTTTGGGTCACAGAATTTCAACAGAATCAGTCCAGTGGATTCGGAGGAAACTGGCTGAGACAGACGGACAGAAAGACAAACAGACACCCGAGTGATCCTTTATGGGTTTCGTTTTGTGTTCAGAACCCTAAAAATGGTATACACTCTGCGCAGTATTTGAACTCTGAATTAAAAATGGTATTGTATATATCTGCGCAGACTTTGAACTCTGAATCATGTAACTATACTTACGAGTACATAAGTTAAAAAACTTGGTTATTGAAGTTACTCGTAAACAAAAAGGTTTATTAATTTTTGCTTTCCAGATTTTCCGGCGGTTTAATTATTATGTTAAAAAGTTTTTATTTTATATTTTTTGTGGCTATAATCTGGTGGAGCCACAAAAAAAAATTATTTTTTTTTACTGTTGATAGGCACGCACTTGACTACCATCTCACCACACACCACATCCCACCACATGATGTGGTCGAAGATGGAGCACGCCTGCCTAGAAGTAACCTAATCAATCTTGACTTAAAGACTCCCAGGTTGTAGCTGTCGGGAAACACAGACCCCGGCAGGGAATTCCACTCCTTAGATGTACGCATTATATGAATGTGTTCCCAAAACGTTTTGTGCTCGTGGATGGGATGTCCACCATGTACCGGAGGCACATCGCCATTCGTCTTGTGGTCCGATGATGGAACGGGCTTGGCGGAATTAAATTATGCAATTCCGTCGCACATTCCCCAAAATGCAACCGGTAGAAAACCGACAAGCTAGCAAGTCGTCGTCGATGCTCAAGACTTTGGAGCTTCGTCGCGACGAGCCTCTCATTGCCGATGATCCTCTTGGCTCGTTTCTCAGTTGACTCAAGGGCATCAAGACAGATCCGTCCCAAAGATGAGAGCAGTATTCCATACACGATCGAACTTGCGCTTGATAGATTTTGAGCAGCTGTTCCGGTGTGAAGTACCGTCTCACCTTTGCTAGGATCCGCCACTTCCTTGCAGCCACTTGAGCTTTTGCCTCTATGAAAGGGCCAAAATTGAGAGTAGATGTTAATGTAACCCCAAGAAGTTCAAGTTGGTCGGTTATCGGCACGGTTGCACCTCGGAAAGATGGAGCTGGGTGGAATTGGCTCCTTTTGGCGGAAAATAGACACGCTTGGGTCTTAGCAGCATTGAACTTGACCAGATTGGCATCACCCCATTCATTGACAGCCTGTAAGGACACATTCAAGCGCTCAACCATAGCCTCCCGGAGAGACCGGATCTGCGACCCACCAGCTCGTGCGTCGGTCACGTATCTCTCAGCAACAGTGCTGTTGTCTGCATACCCAAAGGTACCGGGTTTAAGCAGATCATTAATATGCAGAGAGGACCCCTGAGGAACCCCGGCATTAATATCCAGCAGTCCAGACGAGCACCCATCTATGACCACTCGGATAGACCGATCACTCAGGAAATCTGCAATCCAATCACACAAACCAGCGGGCAGACCGAAGGAAGGAAGCTTACTAATAAGGCTATCGTGCCAGACCCTGTATTACCCTGTTTAATTACTACACGCTTTATTTTTGATTATTTTTAAAACGGTTACCTAGGTACTGTACTTTTGCAATACACAACTCAGCATTAAAATCTGCCAGTGAACAATAAATCACTCCTATTTTTCCGCGTACAGTAGATTTTTTTTTCCAAATTTATATAGAACCAAATTTCGGGGTATACCCTTTCCAATAAAAAAAGGAATTGATCATTCCTTTTCCATATCGGACTACTCTGCAAAAAGTTACGTTAAAAAAATATATATGAATACGCGTCGAGTTGAGAACCTCCTCCGTTTTTTCGTCGGTTAAAAATGGAACTGTACGAGGCATGCCTTTTAAGTTTTCTCGTTTGAAGAAAAAAACACAACAAGAACCTTTTGTACTTTTTATTGTTTTTCAAAGTATTCACCACGTAGCTTAATACACTTTCCATTCCCTCAAACCAGTTATTCCACTCTAAAGTGAATTTCGAAGTTCGGCGATGACTTGTGGTAAACAAACTGTGGTATACCACTCTGCATTAACCGTTCTACGATCTTCAAGTGCAATAGTCGCAACATGGCCGGTTTTTCCAATGAACCTGGCCACCATCTTCTTTGAAATGCTTCGAGAACGAACAACTTTAGTCGGCTTTGGCTCGTCTTGAAAGACCCAGATTGTAGATTGTTGTTTGAAATCAGGATCCTAGGCATAGATCCAAGATTCGTCACCACTGATGATGTCGTAGACGTGATTTGACTCTCCTCGGCTGAACCTTTGCAGAGTTTTCTTACACCATCTGACGCGGGCCGCCTTGTGATCGTCGGAAAGCAGATGCGGTATCCAACGGCAAACTAGCTTTCTCACACCAAGCACCATATGCAAGATCTTCTGAATGGTTGTCCCTGAGATGCCTAATAGAGCCTCTATCTCTTGATACATCACATGACGATCTTCGAGAATTAGTTGTCTCACAGCAATGATGTTATCTTCAGTGATGGCGGATTTTGGGCGTCCTTCGCGAGATTTGTTGCTAACACTAGTATGTCCACGCTGGAATTCTAAATACCAGTGTTCGACAGTCCGCAAACATGGGGCTTGTTCGATCGCGAGTTGATCTATTAGATCGATAGATGGCGTTGTACAATTTGAGTCGCCCGCTGAATCGCGGTGTTAAGATTCTCCGCCAATATGCTATAAGGTTTTGATGAATACATTTTTTTTGGTACTTGCTTGGAACAAATTGTTTTATTTAAACAAATTCCCTCGGGCAGTTGACCAGTGCCGAACATTTGGTCCTATCGAGCCGGATCGTGAAAGTATAATCGCGTCGGCAAGTGAGGTGACCGTTTTAGTGTGTCGAATGGTGAGGCATAGAAACCAGTGGTGGATCGCCCTGAAGTGCCTGTAAACTCCCCGGTGTGTGGTGAGCTGAGCAGCGGTGTACAGCAGCGCAGCAACGAGGTTTGCAGCCGTTCCCGCCAGAGGGCGCCACCAGTATCGAGGCAGCAGTGACATCAGCGTAGCAGCAACGACTTCAAGAGTGACGAGTGTGACGACGCACACGCAGCAGGGATGTGTTCGGACTTCGAAGAGGTTTGGCAGACAAAACCGTGAGTTACAACCCAGTGTCTTTATTTCGTAGACTTGTGAATATCTATCTCAGTGAATTTTGAAGATCAACTTAGTGAAATTTCAAGTGATTGAGACTTTAAAGATTTAATTGTAGTTTTGGACTTTTATTATAAATAAAGTGTTGTGACGGGGAAATTCCATGCCCGATTTACATCACTTTTAATTGTTAACTGATTTTGTTTGTTGTTTTGTATTTTGTGACTTGTAATTTTTCGTCGGTTGCAATATACAGATATTGAATTGATTTACTAAGTAGAAAACTAGCATTGTTGTACACAATGGAATCCTTGAGTAAATTGCAATTAAATTATAAAAAAATAATTGAAAAAGGTAGAATAAACTTCAAAAAATCACCTAAAGATCGTCTTACAAAAACTTATATTGAAACAAGATTAGAATCTTTAGAGGAACAGTGGAAACAATTTGTTGAAACTCACAGGCGCATCGTTGAAAAAGCAACCGACGAGGAATTAGAAAGTAATGTTTATTTTACGTCAGAAATATATGATTTAACTGAAGATTTATACATAACCTACAAGTCTGAATTAAAAGAACACTTACTTCAAAATAGTCCGTGCAATAGTGCTGATCTCAATAGTAATAAACATTCTAATCAAAATAGTTCAAATGTGAAATTGCCACAAATTAGTTTGCCTACGTTCTCGGGGCTCTATTCTGAATGGGTTACGTTCCGCGATTTATTTACGTCATTAATCCACAACAATAATACACTGGATGACGTTCAAAAACTCCATTATTTAAAGAGTCATCTCTCAGGCGAAGCAGAACAGTTGCTTCGGCATATTCCCGTGACTGCGTCTAATTACGATGTGTGTTGGTCGACTCTAAACAAGCGATTTGATAATAAAAAGTTTTTAGCTAACTGTTTGCTCAAACGGTTAGTCCATCAATCGTCTATTGCAAAGGAATCGTCGACCAACGTCAAAACTCTGTTAGACACGACTGTTGATTGTTTGCATGGTTTACGCAGTCTAGAAATTGATGTAAGCTCCTGGGATGCAATTGTTGTGTACTTGGGCTCCGAAAAATTAGATACCGAGTCTCGTAAATTGTGGGAATTAAGAATTAGTTCTAATGATGATTTACCTACGTTTGATGAGTTCAAAACTTTTATGGAGTCTAGGTTTCGAGCCTTAGAGTATTTAGATCCTAAAGTTAATAAACATAATAGCACTCGTGATAATAATGCCAAATCTTTTCATGTCGCCTCTCAAGGCTGTTTATTATGTTCTGGAGATCATAAATTGTGTCACTGTAAAACATTTGCAAAGAAAAATTGTGACGAACGTCGTGAGTTTGCGCGAGCCAGTAAGCTTTGTTATAACTGTCTAGGAACAAACCATTCCGTTTATTCTTGTCGCCTGCACACTAAATGTCACCTTTGTAAGAAGAAGCACCACACTTTACTTCACCCAAAGTCAACTGCCATTTCTGCTGAAATTGTTGATGGTTCAGCAGAAACGAAGGTGGTGGTTGCTAATGCAGCCACCTCTTCCAGTCAAAGCGAGACTAAACCCATTTGTTGTTTTGCGGATGTTCACAACCACGGTCTGTTAGCCACAGCCTTGGTCAACGTTGAGTCAAGAACTGGTACTGCTTTTGTTTTAAGAGCTCTGATGGATCAGGGCTCTCAAGTCTCTTTCATAACAGAGGCTGCAGTTCAGTTGCTAGGACTAAAGAAAACACCCGCTCACACCGACATATTTCGACTAGGCGATGACGAGGGAAACTCAATGCCCTCTAAGTGGATAGTTAGATTAAAATTGCAGTCACGTCTAGATCCCTCCTTTGTTTTATATGTCGATGCCTATGTATTGAATAAACTCACATCTCATCTTCCTGAGAAGAAAATCGTTCAGATACCGGTTTCATTCTCGTCCTTAAAATTAGCTGATCCGACCTTTGATACACCAGGGAAGATTGATTTATTATTAAGTACGCGTGTAGTCGGAGAAGTTTTATCGGATGGTTTAGTCAAGGGTCCGCCGGGAACTCCAGTTGCCCAGAAGACTAAATTGGGCTGGATTTTGTCTGGTGAGATCCCATCGTCAGCAATCTCTAGGCCAGTATGTTATCATACTGTAGTACAGTCAGCGGACGTCAATGACCTTTTACGTAAATTTTGGGAGTTAGAGTCAGAGCCCTCAGTTCGCAGCGTGATCTTGACTGAAGAAGAACGAAAATGTGAGGAGTTCTACTCTAAGACCACCAAACGCGACGCAACCGGGAGATATGTTGTAAAACTACCATTCAAAACCGAGTCGCCCAGTTGCACGTCTGGGGGGTCAGAGGTCATTGCCCGTAGGCGCTTTATCAATCTAGAAAAAAGATTATCAAAGGAACCGGAATGTAGGACACAGTATAGTGCAGTCATTAAAGAATACCTTCAACTGGGACATGCTGAAGTTGTCCCTCAGATAGAATTAGGTAACGATGCGTTCTATCTACCACATCACGCAGTGGTTCGTGAGGATAAAAGCACCACTAAGGTTAGGGTCGTCTTCGACGCTTCATGTTCAGGCCACAATGGAATATCATTAAATACAGAATTAATGGTTGGCCCAACCCTACAACCTGATTTGCGTCAAATTATTATGCGGTGGCGCTGTCATCCCATAAGTTTGGTTGCAGATATCGTTAAAATGTACCGTCAGGTCAAGGTTGCAGATGAGGATGCTAATTATCAGCGTTTTTTGTGGCGTGACAATCCAGAAGGTGAATTGAAGCATATTCGGTTATTACGTGTTACTTTTGGAACATCCTCTGCGCCGTACCTAGCGGTCCGGTCTTTACAACAACTAGCTCGTGACGAAGGAAAAGATTTTCCTCTTGTGGCAGAACGCATCCTTACATCGTTTTACGTCGACGATCTGTTAACGGGTTGTCAATCTGTTGCTGAAGGTGAACAAATTTATCACCAATTTAAGGAGTTATTAGGTCGTGGGGGCTTCAAGCTTCAAAAGTGGTCCAGCAACAGTGACGAATTATTAACTAAAATAAACGATGATACTGTTAGGCAGGACACATTAGAATTTAAAATAGATGCACTTACTAAGATTTTAGGGTTAACTTATGATAGAAATTTAGATGAGTTTAGATATAATGTCCAACTTTCTCCGCCCGAAACACCCATAACCAAACGAAAGGTAATCTCTGACATCGCCCGTTTGTTTGATCCTCTTGGCTGGCTTGCGCCGGTGATAATCACAGCCAAGGTGTTTATCCAACGCCTGTGGTTAGCAGGATCCGAATGGGACGATACACTTCCAGATCACCTGGCAAAAGAATGGCTTAGTTACAGGAAAAACCTTTACCATCTTAGGAATTTCAGCCTGCCACGATGGATTCACACAAATCAACTTGATGTCCTGCTAGAGTTGCACGGGTTCTCTGACGCGTCTAATGTCGCTTACGCAGCCGCTGTCTATGTTCGGTGTATTGACGCCGACGGTCACGTTCATGTCAGTCTGGTTGCGGCTAAGACCAAGGTAGCTCCTGTCAAACAGGTATCCATACCTCGTTTGGAGTTATGTGGTGCCTTACTGCTCACAAAACTTCTGCGTGAAGTTTCCGAAACCTTGGATGTATGTAAAGAAAACATACATGCATGGACTGACTCGACAGTGGTGCTCGCCTGGTTGAGCAGCCATCCCAGCCGCTGGAAGACCTTTGTCGGCAACAGGGTTTCGGAAATACTCACCGTCATTGAAAATAATCAGTGGTCGCACGTCAAGTCCAGTGATAATCCCGCAGACAGCGCATCGCGTGGCGTAAATCCTTCAGAGTTCGCTGACCTAGAGTTGTGGACACAGGGACCTAGTTGGTTAAAAAATAAAGAAATTATCTATAACAAAAGACAATTCAAGGAAACTAACTTGGAAGAGAGAAAGGCCTCTGTGGCATGCAGCACTGTGGTGGGGAAAGTAGGTGAGGATGGTGTAATACTAAGATATTCATCTCTTCGAAAAGCTACAAGAGTGATAGCTTATTGTAAGAGGTTTTTAAAATTTAAAAATAAAAATTGCACTACAAAATTTAATAAGTTTCTCACACATTCTGAAATTCAAGGGGCATTACTCACCTGCATTAAACTATGTCAAAGGGATCATTTTGGATCAGAAATTAATAGTTTATCGTTAAAAGGGGAAATACATAAAAATGGAGTACTCACCTCGCTCAATCCTTACCTGGATCAGGAACAGATTTTGAGAGTTGGCGGTAGATTACACAGGGCCAACCTTCACGAGAATTCAAAACATCCGATAATTCTTCCTCGTCAGTCACATTTAACCCACCTCCTGATAGCTGACGCTCATGAGAGGACGTTGCATGGCGGGCCTCAAGTAACTCTCAATTATTTGCGATCCAAATATTGGATAATACACGCAAAGGGTAACGTTAGGCACTACATACGCAAATGTGTTATTTGCATCCGTCATTCCGCTCGGTCGACACACCCTTTAATGGGGTCATTGCCCTCTGCTAGGGTCAACGTAAGCCGAGCTTTCTTTAGAAGTGGCGTGGACTATGCAGGTCCAATTAGCATCCGGCCTACCAAGGGTCGCGGGTATCACTCCACTAAAGGCTATATATGTTTATTTGTTTGTATGGCCACTCGGGCCATACATTTGGAAGTCGTCAGCGATATGACATCGCAAGCCTTTTTAGCAGCCTTCAAGCGCTTCACAGCGCGGCGAGGCCGTTGTGGTGAAATGTGGAGTGATAACGGCACCACCTTTGTAGGAGCGAACAAGGAGTTGAAGGCGTTGTTCAATCACGAAATGTCTCGCATAGCACCTGATATTGCCGATTGGTTGGCGACCAATGGAACAACTTGGAACTTCATTCCACCTCACTCCCCAAACTTTGGGGGACTTTGGGAGGCTGGAGTGAAGTCGACCAAGCATCATCTTAAAAGAGTAATTGGTACAAGCACACTCACTTTTGAGGAACTGACAACAGTTCTTGCCCAGATAGAAGCCTGTCTAAACTCTAGGCCTATTTCCAGCATCAGCACTAACCCAGAAGATCCAGGCCCATTAACACCGGGTCATTTTCTAGTGGGTGAGCCTTTGCTTCTCGTACCCGAAATTAATTTTGAAAACTCAAATATTAGCACCTTGAGAAGATGGCAGTTGACTCAACGCATGGTTCAGGACTTCTGGCGCAGGTGGTCGCGTGAGTATCTGGTTCAATTTCACCAGAGGAACAAATGGGTGCATCAAACCGTAGAACCAAACTTGGGTGATGTAGTGTTGGTTATGGAAGATGATCTTCCACCTGCTAGATGGCTCTACGGACTTATTACTGAAAAACATACTGGCTCGGACAAAATCACAAGAGTGGTTTCATTGCGTTGTAAAGGATCTACTATCAAAAGACCTGTGTCAAAGTTAATAGTGCTTCCTATTACTTCATAAAAATGTTATAGTTTAAGAATTAATTAATATTAGTTATATTACATCTTAAGTTTAAAACTATGATTTGAAATGTTTCAAGGTTTATATGTAATTTTTGTCGTTCACACACATACAGTCCATTAGTGTTTTCACTTCCCACCATCTTGAATTTATATCATGGTGGGCGGTCATTTATGCTATGTTAAGCTTAGTTCTGGACATTTTGTCCATGGTGGGCGGGATGTTCGATCGCGAGTTGATCTATTAGATCGATAGATGGCGTTGTACAATTTGAGTCGCCCGCTGAATCGCGGTGTTAAGATTCTCCGCCAATATGCTATAAGGTTTTGATGAATACATTTTTTTTGGTACTTGCTTGGAACAAATTGTTTTATTTAAACAAATTCCCTCGGGCAGTTGACCAGTGCCGAACAGGGCTTCATCACTGAATACAGATGTTAGCTCTTCAAAATACTGAAGCCGTGTCAGGCCTCTTCTAAAGTTGTAGAAAATTATTGCACGAACATTTTCCTTAGAAAGATTCATTTTCGTTGGTAACCTGACAGATTCCAATCGACGCTGTGACTGAACAATAGCATTAATCCTAATACTTTCAACTGTTTTGAGGTTCAAAATTTAAACACATTCGAATATAGAACAGTTCCAAATTCAAAATTGCCGGGAATTAAGGAAACGACAGAACTTAAAAGGCATGCCTAGTATGTCTGCGCAGACTTACAAAAAAATCTGTGCTGATTAATTTCGATGTCGGTGTGACAGATTTTTTTTAATTTAGAATTCAACGTCTACCATGAGTTTTATCAATCTATACTCGCTAGCGACTGCAGTTAATTTTTCTTATGAAAACTTAAAAAAATATTTGTTTAGTTGATAACTAAAGTTTTACTTGCAACTTGCTTGCTTGTTAGTAATCAACTAAACAAATAAATTAGAAACTTGTTTTTTTTTTTAAGTTTTTATCATTTTTTTTTAAATACAGTCGCTAGTGAGTATCTATCTATCTATACTCTATAGGTACTAATATATAAAGCTGAAGAGTTTGTTTGTTTGTTTACTTGAACGCGCTAATCTCAGGAACTACTGGTCCGATTTGAAAAATTATTTCAGTGTTAGATACCCCATTTATCGAGGAAGGCTATAGGCTATATATATATATCATCACGCTAAGACCAATCGGAGCGGAGCAGTTATGAAAATTGTGACGCAGACGAAGTTGCGCGGGTCAACTAGTACTAATATCTAAAGCTGGAGAGTTTGTTTGCTTGAACGCGCTAAGCTCAGTAACTACTGGTCCGATTTGAAAAATTCTTTCAGTATTAGGTAGCCCATTTATCGAGGAAGGCTATAGGCTATAGGATATATCATCACGCTAACACAAGTAGGAGCGGAGCAGTAATAAAAATTGTGACGCAGACAAAGTTGCGCGGGTCAACTAGTAGATTCATAAAACTCATGGTAGACGTACAGACATAAGTCTGTATCGTGTGGACGCACTATCCACAAGCCGCCGCCGGCGCCGTGCCGGGAACACAACGTCACAGACATGCCGTGGTGAGATTAGATAATACCACAGTATAAATATATACCAGTATTGTGACTCGGCCCTCTCCTTGAAATAATTACCTACAGTCGCGCGGTACGTAAACCTGACATAGGGCTGCCTGCCTCCAGTATTTTAATTTCATATACTTGCCTACTTGAGTTTCTTTCTACTTTTGTGATTGTAAATTATAAAATGTTTATTAAAAAATAATGAAAAAGCAAGCTGATATCGCCGAAGTTTATCAAACTCCAATTCTTACTAACTTCGCCTACCTACTTAAACAAAATGCAAGAAATAGCTGACATTTGTCATATCTTTTTTAGGAGGCCATAGTTAAGCGCGCTTGACAAGTTATTCACCATCTGGATTAAGTCAGCAGTGGCTTCATTTTCTTTAGGTGGTAGGTTTCTAATTTCTATATTATTTTTCTTGATATTATACCTATTGTAGATCTTCCACCTTCTCTTCCAGTCATGATATGTGTACATAGTTGTCTTTGCATTGTTTTTCAATGTCAACATCGGATTTTTCAAAATCAGATGTTGTTTTTTTGTAATTGCATTAGTGAATTCTCCATTTTAACAAACTTTTGGTCTTGCTCAGTTTTCCAAGAGCTTAACATTTGTTTAATTTCATTTTTGAAAGAAAGAAAATCTTCTTTGGTGATGGTTACGTCATCGTGTTTACGCTTGGGCCTTGCAGTCACATATGTTGGCTGCGTCGGTGATTAGATCACATATATTTTTTTATCTTAGCTTATTCTTTTGTCCTCATTACCTACAGCATGGAGCAACTCGAAATAACAATATTTTTGGTCACCCATCCCGATGCAAGCAATAGGTACCTACCTAATATCAACCATCGCATCGCGTTTGCGCTACCTATAGCAAACAAAACCTCTGAGCATCTACTACAAAATCTTACTTAAAAAGTTAGTAGCTTGCTTGCCTAGCCTATGAAACAACCTACAATTTTTTTTAATAGGTACGAGCGTAATATTTCGCTCGTGTGTCACTTTGTTCACCCAATCCACTTATTTATTTATGAATCCAGGTAGGTAAGTATTTGATCGGTGGAAAAAACGAAATACCTACCTATTACTAATAATTAAAAGAAACAAATTAAATCCAAGCAACCAAAAACACCACAATTTATTCTTAAATTTTTCTTTTCCATTTTAAGTAAGTACTTGTTTTTGTTCAAATCAATTTCAAAACAAATATACACAAATCACCCGCTTACTGCTTACAAAACAATCACACCATTCGTTCGTCAGTGCGGCGCATTCGCGACTGCTTGCAGTTGCAAAGCAGTTTCAACTCGAGGCGCGTAGGTATGACTCGCGTTCCCTGACCGTTTGTATGAAGATACAATACTGTAGATTTTATTACCGTGATAATACTACTCGTAATTTAAATACAGACAATTCTTCTCATCAAGTCCTCGTGAAAATTCAAACACCGAAGATCAACATGAATACTTAATTTCGTATTACTTATACGAGTAAGAAGACTATGGTCTGCCTTGAATCAAACTTTCATTCTGAATGAATGTATTAAACTTTGAAATGCCCACGCGTGTATGGATGTTAGAAATTCGAATATCAAATGGTAGCAAAATAGCGAAAAGTCGACGCAAGGTCGTGCGTCACCGCGCGTCACCAGGCGACCGGGAGCGCGCGCCAAGGGCGCTGCCGGAACTATTCGTTCCTTGCTGAACACGACTCGGACCCGACTCACTTCTTAACACTCCAATCAATTGATCATTAACAACCCATCAAACATGATTGCATAGGTAAGTACCTGAGACGACAAGTCGCGTTCGTCCACCAAACTCATTAGAAATTCAGCACGTGTTTGTTCTTTTAATAGGTAGGTATCAATATCTCGTCCGATTTCGTGACTAATTCTGAAAGATTATCAGTATAATCTTAAAACATCGCATCGCCTTGGTTTTGACGTGAAAATGAAGTGAGTTTTCATCGTAGATATAATAACACGCGCCGAGAGCTGGTTGCTGAGCAACCGCGCGGTGCTCCCGGCCACACCAGCCGCCCTCCCCAGCCGGCTGCATCCATCGATCTCCGAGTTCAGCTGATTTCGTGTGGGCGTAACGAGACGCTATTAAACAAGCGAATCTGTATCTTAAGTGTAATCAGATACAACACTATTTACATTGCCACTTCACTACCAAACAACTTTTTGTGAAACTAGAGTCTTTGCTGAAGGAAAATCTATTTTCCGTTCTATACGTAGGGATCATTTTTCTTCATTTCAAAGTTTGTCTAGTACCTAGGTTGTTTTATTGGTAATCTCATGAATGTAGATAGATGCAACAATGTTGCAAAAATGCAATGAGTATCTATGTGTCAATAAATTATGTAATTTTCTAGTTTTTTCCTAGGTTTAATAAAATTAGTGCTTTGTGAATTGTAACGCAGTGGAAACTTTTTGAATTACAAGTAAAGAGTTTTTCAATAGGGACACTCGAACTTTGACAGTTTATAACGGCGATCTTGAAAAAGCGATATCTGTCTTTGGCGGGAATACATATTCATTCGTGACATTTCACCATGGAAGGCTACATGCTTCAACAACGTGTAGAAATTGTTAATTATCAAACATTAAATAACAACAAAAAATATAAAATATTTCCCTATTATAGTGAACAAATGGTTCATTTCTACGATTTTTTTTCATCTATTATTTCACACCACATAGCAGGTTTTTCTTCATAATTTAATGGGGTGGCAAAGCTAATTGGCCCGGGGCGCCAAATCTTTAAATACGCCTCTGATGAAAAGGTTGAGTAAGGACCCAGCCTAATCTATAGGTACTAATATTATAATAAAGAGGTAAAGTTTGTGAGGGTGTAGGGAGTTATCTCTTGGGCACGCCACAATCCAGGCGATAAGTCCTCTTTTTGAGGAGTGGCTGGAGCGGCGCCACGGTGTCCTCATCTTCCGCCTGACGCAGTTACTCACCGGACACGGTTGTTTCGGGAGATACCTGTTTCGGATTCGGCGGGAGGACAATCCCGGGTGTCAACACTGTGAGGGTCGCACGGAGGACACGATGGACCTCTCGTGACCGGCTCTGGTTGGAGGAGGAGGCCAAACGTGTAAGAGAGAAGGAAACCTCACGCCACAGCCGCCGCAACAGAAGAAGACACCCCAGGCGTCAAGAGTCGCAGGACGATTCAGGGCCGCCGTAGGCGCGGGCCTGCGGACGGCGAGCAGTGGGTGGCTCGTCGTCTCATCAGAACTAGGCCCGGGTTGGCGGCACGCTGCGATACCAGCGCGCCTCAAAGAGATGTGAGCACGGAAGACGGGGCACGCTAGTGCAAGTGCCTGCTGGGGCTGCGGAATCTGTTCGAAAGAGGCAACGTAGCCCTGGAACGCAAAGGGCACTAGGAGGAACACGGATGGGTTTTAGTCAGTAAGAGTCTGATACTCCCTCCTGCTGCACCCAGATCGGGAGGAGGCATTTGATGATTTGCCATCCTTAAAAAAGAAAAAACAAATGGGGTAATCTCTGGATCTACTGAACCGATTTGGCAAATTTTTTTACCAATGGAAAACCACGTTATTTATGAGTGTCAAAGGAGTATTAACCCAATAAAAACCGACTTCCAAACACATAACACAAAACACTACAAAGTAAAAAATAACTTTAATTTCGGAAGTCGGTGTTTTAGGTTGTTTCGTTTTTGGAAGTCGGTTTTATTTTTTTGTTAAAAAGTTTTTTTTATAGTGGGCCGCAGGTACCGAACACAGCGTGCCGGCGTGATGTTACTCGTGTGTAAAAAATCAACAGACATGCTATTTCAGAAATCCCCATCCATTTGCTATCATTTATTGAAGAGTTCCGTTGCCTACCTCCGAAGTTCTTCATCAGATCTTCACCAAATTTAAATGGGACCAGTCCGAGAAAATACTCTTCCAAACAAAAAAAGAATCATCCAAATCGGTTAACAATTATTCCCTTCTGAAAAGCTTGTCACGGTATTGTGTTTTGTCGGCGCGTTCTAAATTCAAACATAGACATGTTGTCTATGCTCAGATTTAATCACACTATTCTCGATGGATCATTTTATTATGAATGTATTATGCATCATGTCATTATATTAATCGTCGCGTCACGTTGCGCGCCACGCGCTTGCATGACAGCGCGCGCGTGCGACCATCTTATGTCTGTACGACCAACGTTCTCGGAATACTAGAACTGACTAGACAAAGGCGCCGTAAATCGTCAACGTAGCGTTGCATTGTCTTCTGTAGGTTAGTTTTAGTGATTATTTTTACAGATATGTTTAGATAGATATAATTAACCTATATATATATCGATCCCTCTGTTGGGCTTTCTTTCTGATAAGTTGTAATTTTGAAACTCCATCAATGTCTACCTACGTTTACAACGTGTAACAGAATAAACGCAATATCTCTTAAGGGGTAATGCAATAACTCATCATTATGAACATTTTGCTATGGCACTAATCCCGAAATACCGAGTCGGACTCGCACACGAAGAGATCCGTACCATAAACCGAAAAAACACGTTTTTAGGGTTCCGTACCTTCCGTAAACTGAATCCTTATAGGATAATTTTGTTGTCCGTCCGTCTGTCTGTCAAGACCCTTTATCTCGGGAGCGCGTGGAGGAATCGGGTTGAAATTAAATCCATGTACTCAGATCTACCGTCCCTTGAAGCCGTGAAAAAAAACAAACTTCTAAGTTTACGTAAAAAAAAAAATATACGACCGTTTATGCCGCAAAAAACGTATATTTCGACACTCTCAAGGGAATCAAAATTCATATGGTATTTCCCGATGACCTAGAACTATGAAATTTGGTAAGTAACATCTTCTTATACTACAAGTATAGGGAAAAGTCTGAAAACTACAGATTTGTAATTAAATCATTTAAAACATTTAGTCTTTATTTTAAAGTAATTTGTACCTACAAATTTGTACGGAACCCTCGGGGGCGAGTCCGACTCGCACTTGTTCGGTTGTTTGTATAGGATCCCCCTTTAATTCCATTTATTTTTTATTATTTTTTGTTAGGTATAGCAGCAATAGACATACACAATTTGTGAAAATTTCTTTACGGTTCTAGAGATATAGCCCGCTGGTAATTTATTTATTTATTTTATTCAGGTTTACCAACAACTGTTTACATCAGTACATAAACCGCTTATAATTTATAATAGGATACAATTGCGGGTGCAACAAATAATTACAGGTTAACACCGCTAGCACAGAAGACGTTGGTAAAACATTAATTATTAAATTATGACAAATTCATAAAAATAGAAGTGAATAAAAATGTGGAAATTAAATTAATCAGACTGACGGACGGACAGCGGAGACTTAGTAATAGGGTTCCGTTGGTTACCCTTTGGGTACCTAAAAACGGCTGAATTTCGACAGCGTCATAATATATCACTTCACCGCAATTTAAAATGTCCAAGAATTTCTGACGTTTCCAAGATCACTGGAAAATCGACTCCGTTTATGCGCTTCTATATATCTTGTCCCTATCTCGACTTCTTCAAGTTTATTTCATAGAAAACGTAGTTCGTAGTCCGCATACGCATTACTTATGGAGGCAGTTCCTACATAGGTATTTTGGCGTTCAATGTAGAAGTAGCGTATTAACAATCCATTGCTACTCCCATTAGATTACCGTTTTCAAAACTTTACACACCTGTTATGCTACTTCAGAGGCGGATTAAATGTTGCCAGCGCCCTAGGCAAACCTCATCGGCGCCCCTTAGGTAAGGCACTAGCAGGTGCGGATCCAAAACCTACTAGAAAATACTACCTAATAGAAAATCAGAACGACACTTTGCCCAACTCGGAAATTTAATCCAGGAACCCACGCTTAGCAGCCGTGGTTTGTCCACAAGACCAACGAGACAGTCATAAGCAAGAGAGAGCTATTGTGAATGTCGTAAAACAGTTGGCAGATGTTTCCTTTTGGGATCGGGCTATGTAGGAGTAATCAAGTAGTAATAGGGAAATTGTAATTCGAAATCTCTATACAAATTATGATTTTTTAATTTATGTAACTGGTAGGTACTTTTTTGTGTTAATTTTCCTCGTTTCCTCTTTGTATTTTGGCGCCTCTAGGCACATGCCTACTTTGACTTAAAGATAATCCGCCCCTGCTACTTTATATTTCTATAGTTGCTATGCGATTCCTACACATATAAGTGACGGGTTCTATTTTTGTATCACTCGGCAGGTTTTGAATCTGAATTAATCATGCAAAAAGACGATTTTTTTAAATGTAAGTACTTAACACAGTAAATAAAGAAAATACAATAACAATAGTAATATTATGGACCAAGGAGCTATGTCTGAAATAAATTTTTTTTTTTTGTTTATTGTCCTGCTTTACGTGCCTTTCACTCCTCTTTAGGGTTCCGTAGTTAACAACCCTTATAGTTTCGCTATGTCCGTCTATCTGTCCGCGGTTTCGCTCAGAGACGCTTAGCACCAGACAGTTCGAATTTGGTTTTGGTATACACTGTATTAAATCACGCCGACAAAAAGGCAAAACAAACTCTTAAAAAAAAATAGGGTACCTACTACCACCAAATTTTTTTTTAGCACTTTGTCGGCGTGATAAATTGGTGATGAATTTTAGACGATACAGTGCGTTCAAAACGATGTGATGCGTGATGTCGAGCGTGTTTTCAACGCACTATATTTACTTAATTTTTAAGGTTCCGTACTCAAAGGGTATCCAACGGAACCCTATTGCTAAGCCTCCGCTATCCGTCCGTCCGTCCTTCTGTCTGTATCTCAAGAACCGTAATAGGTAGACAGTTGAAATTTTCACAGATTGTGTATTTCTAGCCGCTATAACAACAAATAATAAAAATTAAGGTTTAAGGTACGGAACTCTTCGTGTACGAGTCTGACCCGAACTTGGCCGGTTTTTTGTTTACGTGAAAAAGAAAGATCTTACGGACACATTAGATTTTTTTAGTAAAATGTCTTCTTGGCCGGTATTTTTTATTCATATCATCCTCACACAGTCTTACATTTTTTCGTAGGTCTCTCTCCCCTCCGCCAATTAACATATTCATCACTGTTAGTAATTTTCACGTCGATATCGACATGTACCTAGATAATTATTTAGGTCAACTCCCAGTAAACTAACTGAAAATGAAAATGACAGCTGAAATGTAAATGAAGGTAGTATGGATTGTAAATAAGATACTAAATTAGCATCTTATCCCCTGCGGATATCTCCGGAGAAAATAGCTGTTTTAAGAGATGATCATTGGTTCAGCATTACCCATAATTTAGTGATTTTATTTGAAATATTTTGAATTGGAATAAAGCATGAAAAACGACGAATAGGGAATATGCATGAAAAACATATTTATCATCAGTTTATCGAAAAATATACAAAGATATAATACTAACAGTGAAAATAGAATCAAAAGTAGGTACTCGAAAAACGAAGGAGATATAATTATTTTAAACAAATATATCTGTCCCTCTCGCGAAAACGCTGTTTTCTATGGCAGCTGTATAGGCGTCATAGACGATGAGGTCAAAGTTTACATCGGACTTCTCCTTCTAATTGTAATCTTTGAAGCTTTATAACTTCGTCGCTGATGAAGGTATTTAAAAAATTATTTCATAATTGTTTACTAGAGCTTGTAAGTATTTCATTTTGCAAATAAAAAAATCGCATGCATATTCCCTAATGGGGAGGTAAATTTTGTCATAATCATCATCATCAACATCCCACCGTTGTTAATGCTGAGCATAGGTAAGCCTTGTGACAATTTCAGCAAGCCTTCATCCAGGTTCTAACTGCGATGGCGACAATGTCGAATGATTTCAAAATAGCGCACTTTGCAGATCCCAATGGATTGCATCGAAATAATGTATAATGCATGTGACCGGTGCCCAGAGCGGCGCGTCTCGGTATTACCATATAAGTAGTAGGAAACCTGAAATGAAGCGTAAATAATAAAAAAGAGGAATAATTTTGTCATCTGCTCAGGTTGAAAACAGTTGCTAAATATTTAAACAATAATAAATTACTTTGCAATTTATTTGGGGTTGGCACGTCGTTTCCCCGTCCATATGTCGCAGGGAAATGATACAATTGGGGATTTGATCAAATCCCTAAGGGAGACGATTATCTGCTGATGTTAAAATAAAACATTTATGGTTGATGTACTTGGCAGATAGAAGGCCCATTAGATGGAAATGTGGGTATAAAAAAATTGGTGCCTCAGTCCTATTGAATATCTAAGTAGCTAGAATTCTAACTTCCTAACAATCTTCACACCTGACACTACACGTCATGTTTTACCAAATACCTGAATACTTTTAATATCTAAAAAAGAAAATATAACTTCAGCTTTTCAATAAAACACTACTTAGTCAAATCAACATTCAGAGTAAATCAGTAACTTTCTTTAGGGAAATGAACCCACCGAGTTTTTATTTTAACGTCTCACGTCGTCCACGTCGTCGTAACCATCTTGTCTTTGATGTATGTGTCGCAGGGAAATGATATAAATGGGAATTTAATCAAATTTCCATTTATATCATTTCCATACGACACATACATCTCTATCGTTATATTATATATTTATATGACATAACCTTTTTTATATACCTACTTACCTAACACACGCACTGGCTATGCTGCTTTGGGTTTTGGCTAGTTCGCCTGCCTGACTCTTTGTTTGGGAATACCTTCGAGAACATTACTGCCCATCCTCTGGGAAATCCGTGTGACATATCAAATGAAAGGGCTTACTATGAGGGTTTCAATGCTATTTTTTTCTTAATTTAAAAACAAATGGTTTAGAAGTTATTCAAGAAATGATGCGAAAAATAACTATTCCCCCCCGTATCTCCGAAACTACTGAGCCTAAAATATTGAAATAAATGGACATTATACATCTTTACCTAAAGATTACAGGAAAATATAAAAAGCCAATAAGTAGTGTAAAAATAACATGTTAAAAAACATCGTTCGGCACCTTTTGCACGCGATGCCGACTCGCACTTGTCCAGTTTTTTATCGTATAGAAACTTTCGAACTGTCAAGGAGTCGTTCTTTTAGAAAGATGAGGCTAGTTTCGCTTTCCAAACCCAGATATTTATGGAGAAGAACGTGCAAACAACTCCATGGAGATCATTAAGCTAGAGACAAACTGGTCCCACATACGCAACGTGTGCAACGCATGATGATATCTGGACTATTGATTTTGTATGAAAAACTATGCAATAGAGCCACACTTATCGTATGCAACGTAGAATACGATACGATACAAAAGCGTTGCATACGGAGGACCAGTGTGTCTCTCGCTTTACGTTGAAAACTTTTCTCTGAATGCATGACGATCAATGCAATTTATATACGGTCGACTTTTAAAAACAACAATATAAACCTTCTATTGAAACAGGAACGCGTGTAAGTGTCAAAATAAAGGACAAGATGGAGGAACGTGGACGAGGCGGGGAGGATCGATGGCACGTGTCCGCGAGTTCAACAATTCCGCAACCTTTATAGGAAATGCTCGGATTTAGTAAGTACCTACTGGCTTCTGCCAGTGGCTTCGCGTGAAAGTAGAAAATTACCCCGCATTTTTTTTTAACAAGTTATTTTGACGCTTTAGAATTCTAATAGATTTTCCTGTAGTTTCGGAGATAAGGAGGAATGGTCATTTTTCGTCTAAATTTTTGAATAATTTCAAAACCATTTATTTTAAAATCATGAAAAAATATAATTAAGACCGTCACAGTAAGATCATTTGATATGTCGCACGATATTGTTCAAAAAACTGTTTTTGAAATTTTCTAGGTTGGCCCCCAAAAGTGACCACATACTAAAAATTTAATACCTAATTTACGTAAGTTTCCGTGTTTGGATCACAACAGAAAGTCATAATTATGTGTAAGTACCAAATTTCAACGGAATCGGTTCAGTGGATCCGGAGAAAACTGGCTGTGACAGACGGACACACAGACAGATAGACAGACAGACAGACAGACGGACAGACAGATGGACAGGCAGACAGACAGACAGACAGACAGACAGACGGACAGACAGACAGACAGACAGACAGACGGACTGACAGACAGACAGACAGACAGATAGATAGACAGACAGACAGACAGACAGACGGACAGACAGACGGACAGGCAGACAGACAGACAGACAGACGGACTGACAGACAGACAGACAGACAAAACAGACAGACAGACAGACAGACGGACAGACAGACAGACAGACAGACAGACAGACAGACAGACGGACAGACGGACAGGCAGACAGACAGACAGACAGACGGACAGACAGACACCCGAGAGAGTTTTTTGTTTGGAATCCTAAAAAGCTTAGGTAAGGAAAATCACTGTCTGTGAACATACATAGGAAGTACGAGTATGTTGCTACATGCTACGAACTATTTTATAGACTGGCGAGTTCAGTTTCTAGATATAAGCTTGCGAGCTCGATATGCAAATTAGACTCCAATGTGCCAATATGCGAAATTTCACACAATATGTCATAACGCCGCTTGAAGCAATCATCACAGCAATTAATAGCAGTAGCTTCTACTTTTCCGTGACCTAGTAGCAAGCTGTCATTTCACATAACAAATGACAGGCTATCATCTTTAAGTTCGACGGTGAATGATAAGTAAATAAATAAAGCGTCTGACAGCCTCGCACGAATTCCCAGGCCGTCAAGTAACAACGATCGAACTTACGGATATAAATAAAATCGGGCGAAAGATGGAATAATAGAAGTTACGTAATACGTGCCGGAGGACGAGCATTTAATTTGTAATGCTGGTAATAAGTACGTATTTTTTTTCCTCTCGATAGAAGATAATATTGCCTTTTAAATTATTTTTTAAGAGCAAAGGTTACATGGTACCTATTACTGAAGGAAGATTTTGTTTAATTAACTCACTGTTTCGGTATGGTTTCCGTTATCGATTTTTTTTAAGTATCTTCCTACTTATTATGACCCATTTTACCTATATAAAATGATGCCATAATGCCATGGATACTTAAACTTACTCCGAGTAGAAATTAACAATAAAATCGCAAAGGACGATGTAGTTCTTCATTTTTGATATGTTGTATAGATCAGTTAGGGTGTTGTGATTTGTGAATCCAAATTTGCAACTTCGGAAAGCTTGTGCTCACTGCGCAGCACACGATAAACAGGGATTTTTTCACTTTTTGCTCTAAACTTAACCAAATGAAGGATTCATTTGATTAGGGAGACTAACTTATTTTCAACGCGAATGTATGTGAGAACGGATGCGAAAACTATTGAACGGATTTTGATGAAGCTTTGCAATAAGTAATATTGCCTTACACATCAAGTTATGTTCACAGTCTAAGTATATACAGTCCCTGATAGAGAGGTGGATTAACCTTAATGCGATGTAGGTATGTGCCTAGGGAAGTCAGATTATAGAGGGGCGAGGAATCTTACAACAAAAAAAAAGTATTTACATAATTTAAAAAAATCATACTTTGTACACAGCTTCCAAAGTACGCCCTTTTTACAACTTGATTACTCCTACATGGCCATAGCAGCCGTTGTTGGAGTTGCCAACAACGGCTGCTAAGTGTGGGGTCCTGGATTCGATTATCGGGAAGGAAAATTATCAATCTAATTTTCCCTAACTCATTTTCCAGAAGCAGTTCGGAGTTTGGAAGTTATTGGAGTCTGGCTGACAAACTATAACTTCTAACAACAGCTGGACCAAAAAATCTAATCTACCTATGGCTGGGTGTTCAAAGTTTCATCATTGTAACTCAGCTCTAGCGGGTGGCAGCTAGTTTAGTATATCTAATATTAGGTTTGTAGGTCTTCCTCTTGCTTGGTAACTGTGAACATTAAGGTACTTACGCAATGTCACCTTATTATTCATCTCAATTTCAGTAAAACAATATTATTGCTTGGAAACCGCTGTGAATTTGAAATACTGTTACTTCATGCTTGTCCTCGTGGATGCTTGACGTCGGTTCATCTACATAATTAAAATGTAGCCTTTAAGCAATTACGAAACCCTTTTCAAATAAAGGAAATAATAAGTCAGCGGCGTAAACTTTACCGAAAGATAAGATTAAGAATTTGTTTATAAAGACGTAAGAAAAGCAAAGAAAATAATAACGTGTAGGTACTACGCGCGATAGCAGCCTTGAGAAATTGCATTGTGTACTGGCTACGTTATCAGTGACGAATGACGACGGACCGGTGGCCATGTTACGCATTACTTGTCTACGATAACAAGTAACCAGTGAGGAAATGACCAAATAAATCGATATTATGCTCGTGAAAACTCATGCAAGTCCTGACGTTGACCTAACTGAACGACGCGCTTCTACTGACGTAGATATCTAACGTTTTTTTGTAATTTTCATCTACTATATTTGAGTTTTTAAATCTTTCATTCCACTATTTCAGCTGCCTTTTTTCAGGTGTAAAAAAAAGTTGCTCGCCGCACTAAAATGGAAGCGTTTTTGATCGATGAACGCACTAATGAAAGTAGGACTTACAATTTGGCATAAACGTAAATTTGATGGATAGAGATGTGCAGTCTTCTTATCCTTACATTAGACGCTCAAACTTGATCTTTGACAGTTCAGTGGAGGTTTGCTTGCGAGCAATGGAGGCACTCTGGCAGACAGATTATGAGGAAATGCGGGCGGATAGACTTTGTACGTAAAAAGGCTTTTAAAAAATAATATTTCGTGGTTTAGCTCTCGCCTGTTTCCTTCTCCAATATTGGACCGATTTAAAAGATATTTCACAAACTGAATAAGAAGGATGTATACTGTGTCCCTAATAAAAAATAACGTATGTACATTTCACATTTTTGAAAATGGGATTCTAGAGGCGGCGAAAGCCGTGGGCGACGTGGGCCACCGTCTACGGACAAGCGGCCTGAAGGGCCTTGCAACTTTGTTTTTTTTCAACTCAGAAAAATCGTAGCTAAGCCAACTTTTCCGTGTCTATTTTCTTTCAAATTATTTTGAGCTCGCGTTGCTATTTAACCGACTTCTTCAAAAAGGAGGAGGTTCTATGTTCGGCTGTATGTATTTTTTTTATGTATGTTTACCGATTTCTCCGCCAATTCAGGACCGATTTTTTAAATTATTTTTTATTCGAAAGCCTATACTCCTGAGGTGGTCCCATTGTCACCAAGTTAGAAACTTATGATGGGATCCCATGAAAATCGAGGAAAACCCTCAAATTTTATAAGCACGTACAATGTTTTTCATATACATGCGTTAGAAACGCAATTCAGATATTTGTGCCTGGTAATCATCATCTCATGTTGCTGAGGATCTGAGGATCTGATGATGGGATCCCATGAAAAATGTTTGTTCAGCGATATTTTCGCCAATTGTTAACCGATTTGGATGATTCTTTTTTTGGTTTGTAAGATTATTTTCTCGGACTGGTCCCATTTAAATTTGGTGAAGGTCTGATGAAGAACTTCGGAGGTAGGCAACGGAACTCTTCAATACATGATAGCAAATGGATCGGGATTTCTGAAATCGCATGTCTGTTGATTGTTTACACCAGTTCATAACACAACAGCCGGCACGTTGTGTTTGTGGTTCCTGCGTACCTCTAAAAAGTGAAAAATAAAAAACTTTTTAACAAAAAAATAATACCGACTTCCAAAAAAAAAACACTACAAAGTATAAAATAACTTTAATTTCAGAAGTCGGTGTCAAAATACCAAAAACACCGAAAAAAGTTATTTTATACTTTGTAGTGTTTGGTTTTGGAAGTCGGTATTATTTTTTTGCTAAAAAGTTTTTATTATTCACTATTTAGTGGTATGCAGAGGAGCTCGTGGCTAGATAATAACAGCCGCACGGATCGATCTTCAAGGTTAAGCAACGCTTGCCAAGGTTGGTCTGTGGATGGGTGATCATCTTAACATACTGAGTTTCCTCCGTGCCTCGGAAAGCACGTTAAGCCGTTGGTCCCGGCTGTCATTTGTAGATCTTTGGCAGTCGTTACGGATAGACAGAAGCCAGTAAATCTGACTCCAGACTTGCTATGAAGTACCGTGTTACCCAGTTAATGGGTTGTGGAGGTCTGGGAGGCAGCCGCTCCACGTAAAATACAGGTATTCAGCTAAATCTGGCTTGACTGGAAGTCGACCCCAATATAGTTGGGAAATGGCTAGGCAGATGAGTGTTTGGTTTTGGAAGTCGGTTTTATTTTACATCATAGATTCTTTTAGTTTAGGTCTTTCTTGAGCCATCTTGCCTAAATCAAATTTTAGTCCTGCGCCGCTACTTACTGTGTGAAATGCACATACGTTATAGAAAACATGTCGTTTTGTTATAATTCAAAAACTAACCTTCCGTGAAGTAAATATCTTAAAATGTTTTTATGTTTATTGTTTATCTATTGTGAAAATTATGAGAAACCAAAAGTTTCAGGACGGCCTTCAAATGGGTAGGTATTATGATTACGTTAGTTAATGATTGAAAGGATTCAATACAGCCTTATTGCCGTAGACTCTGTACTAAAGTAGAGAGGTAAAACAAGTTGATTTAATCTTCGACCTTCGCTTCAGGCACGTGGATCCTTTTATTTCGGGCATCGTTAGCATCAGCCAGTAAAAGTTTAAGTAAACCAAATTTACTTTTCTCGTTCGTCCTTGGCTTACAGATTTACAAAATTAACGTATTTTTTTAAGCTCAAGGAGTAAGTACTGTGAAGCACAGTACCTGCAGGGTTGTAGATAAGGTTTTCATTCATTTAGCGTATATAATTTGTGCTGTTTAAAACTTTAAAAAAAATACAACAGATTTCCAAATAAAAAGACTAGAAAGTATAAAATAACTTATTTACGTTTTTTGACACCGACTTCCGAAACTTAAGTTATTTTATACTTTATTTATTTAACACTTTCAGCAGTCAAATGTACAGAGGCGGACTTAATGCCATAGGTATTCTCTACCAGTCAACATTTGGGTAATGCAGAGAATAATCGTAGGTGCAATAAAGAGAATTTAAAGCGATTGATAATTATTCAAATACAATAATGAACAATATAGGTACATATAATAAACCATAAATACAATATAAATATATAAACTAAATACCTACTAAAACAATTAAGACGAATAGGTTAATTAATGGGAAACATTAACATGATGATGATTAACGCATTTGCGCTTTATAGTGTTTTTATTTGGAAGTCGGGTGTATCATATCATCAAAGTGAGCAAAAATGCTCATAAAATAAAAATAACTCAATAAAAACCAAAGGACATTGTAAAAAATGGCCTATGAACCAACACGCATGAAATATTTACTATAATTACCAGTTCTTTTAATAATATACATTACTTATATTTTAATAGAACGGACACTTTTTAATTTCGAAAACATTTCAAAAAGTATTCACTTTCGTCCTTAGCTTCCGTCATAATCCTCGGTGTAGTTCTATTATTTTTTGGTTCAATTTGAGGTTTTTAATAGGCAAAGGTATTATAGCTCATACAGCCAAGTCTTTGTAATAGCACTCTTAATAGGAGTTTGACACAGACAAGCGTCAGTATTTTCAACACTTGATATACGATAATGATTTTTAGTTACAAACAATCCTCTAAGATGTCGCGGAACCATAATAAGCCTTATCAAAAAACTCGATTGAAAGCGCTGTTTGAATCGAGCAAAAATATCGACACTGACAGTTGACGAATTGATAGATGACAACATTTGACATTTGGTAGTAATGTCACTTGGCGCGCGCATTCTGTGCTTTGATCCTTGGGTCGAATAATGTTATCGAGTTTTTCGTAATTCTCAGTTACAGCCTGGAGTCTGGATGTACGTCCGGATTATGGAGGAGTAAACAAGCGATATTTTAATATTATATGTATGTATTACATATGCTATACCTACTTTATAATCACACGAAAATGAAAAAGTAAATCCTTAATAAAACCCTTGCATGTCCATAAGACTCCCGACTCCTAGAGTTCAATGTCAAGAAGCGCGCATCTGTCGTACTTACATTCAGTAATAATGCTAAGTTATTGCTACATACCGAATGTTTTTATTGACGTGATTATAACCTCAAAATCCGAAAGTATTTTATTTTTTAAGTATTCTCAAAAGTATCCGTTGTTTTAATTTAGGTTTAATCAAATATATACATTATCTAAAACCCACAGAGTAAATACACCTCCCTGTTGGATCTTAGGCGAGCTATGTATGTACGACGAGCAATGTCCTTTGATTCAGTTTATGAATCAAATTTTTACGGGTTCAAATGGCAACATCTATTCTGCATCGAACTAAAAAATCTTAGAAATGGGATCAGAAACCTCGGAGCCATCGGTGTAAAAAAAAGACATCAGAATTGAGAACCTCCTCCTTTTTTGGAAGTCGGATAATAAATGGCACGTGTTGCGAATGGATGGTTTAGAAATTACACATACATATCGGGGTATTTCAGGATTTCCACGGAAACGTATATATTTGCCGCGAAGCATTCCTCTTAGCTCTACCTACACAATACCTGGTCACGGGGAGTTATTTTTACGCCAGGGCACACTCAAGGCGGAACTGCAAGAGCGAGAGCTGCTGGAGTCTGCTCTGACTGTGATTTCCCTGATGTGATCTGTGGTTACTGAATAGACCTAAAACTTGAAGGATGGGAAATCATCAAATGATTCCTCCCGCTCTTACTGACTAAAAGCCATCAGTGTTCCTCTTAATGCCCTTTGAACAGATTCCGCAACCACGGCAGGCACTAGCCCTAGCGGGCCCCGGCTTTTATGCTGACAGCTCTTCGAGGCGCGCTTGGAACGCAGCGCGCCTTGTCGATCCGGACCTGGACCTGGACCCAATGCTCGCCTTACGTTTGTGTTTCAGGGCCGCGGTGACTCTTTAAAAAAAATTTGACCTGAATACCCTATGTATTTGACTGCTATGAAAAATACACTTGCATGTTTGGTGAAAAAATAAATTAAAATGGTGGAAAAATACTGATAAGTTATACGCTTTTGAAGTTATTCTTATATCCTTGTCACACAAAAAAGGCTTGTTAGTACCTACGGGATGGCATCAATTCCATATGGCGGGACCAGTGAGGGACGTCACACGCAATTATTAATGTCTCTGTTTATCACAGATTTTAAAATTAGAACGCTGATAACTCCGCCATTTTTTGAGATATTCAAAGCAATATTTTTTAACTGCTTCTAGGTTCTGTGAAATGCGTGCATCTAGGTTTTGTGAAATGCGTCCGGCCCTGGTTCAATCCATGGTCCGGAGCGAGGAGGCATGGGAAGCGGTCACTTCTTTCTGCGAAGCAGTAATGCTAGCGGAGGAGGAGGCCGAACGCGTGATAGAGAGGGAAACCTCACGCCCCAGTCACCGCAACAGGAGATGACGCCTCGGGCGTCGGGAGTCGCAGGGCGGGCCTGCGTAAGGCGAGCATTGGGTCCAGGTCCAGGTCCGGATCGACAAGGCGCGCTGCGTTCCAAGCGCGCCTCGAAGAGCTGTCAGCATAAAAGCCGGGGCCCGCTAGGGCTAGTGCCTGCCAGGGTTGCGGAATCTGTTCAAAGGGCATTAAGAGGAATACGGATGGGTTTTAGTCAGTAAGAGTCTGACACTCCCTTCTGCTTCACCCAGAGCGGGAGAAGTCATTTGATGATTTCCGGTATTGTGAAATGTAATAAAAGAATCCTCATACTCTATTGAGGTCCATCGATGACATTGTGAATTAGACCTACTTAATTAAGTTTCAAACTAATATTATATCTTCTCCCCCATTTCCATCATATATTTTAAAGCCATCAATATTGTTTGGTTGACGACCGTCTAAGACGGTATACTTCTTCAATTTAGGTCCAGGTATTGTCATAATGAATATTATAATATTAGGTTCATTTCCAGTCACAGGCACATTTTCAAATAAATCGTCATACTGAACATGCAATGCATACTAAGAATAACATTATGCTCGTTTTATTTCTCTGGCCTTGAAAAACATCGAATCTCTTGCCAAAATTCATATGAGAAGTTGGCATTGGCAGCAATGCATTTACGAAATACAGAAATGTAGTATTTATCAGTGCGATAATAATATGTCAGGGATAGATAATATTATATCGAAATTAGACAGTTCTTCGATTGTTGGAAATAGATTTTATCAATACTTGGCTGATTTTCAACCTCACCCATGGGCCCACCTTCTTCGTCATTCTTGTAAATGCATCCTGCCTATAATATTTAATTTTCCTTACCTTCATATAATCGGTTTATATGAAGGTAAGGAAAATTAAATATTATGCATCAAGTATCATAGGGATATAATCAGGACTTTACAAGTAGAGTCGCAAATGCGACGCAAAAAATTAGAGGATTTTAACAAAGCTGTAAAGTCATCTCAGTGTGGTTTTAATTCGGGAAAGACATAAGCTAAGCCCTTCACATATTGCTGTACTAGTTTTTTTTTTTAATTGGGACCAACCCGCCACACATTCCCAACCACTGCAACTCCTTAAAGCCAGAATCAACAGTGGCGACCACCAGAAAAACGCTGAGCCAATGAAGCCGACGAGTCCCGGAGAAACGATTTAATTGTCTTGGATCCTGCAACGAAATTAATCAGAAAAATAAAGCGGAGGAGTAAGTAAATCCTTTTTTTTCGTTTCTAGTGCAGCAATATGTGACGGGCTTAGCTATGTCTTTCCCGAAAAAAAGGATAACTAGCTAAATCGAATAGCACTATCTTCTTTGCGCAACAAAGCCATTCTACGTTCCATTTTCTAATTCTAACGAAGTTACCTAACCTACCCTAATATCATAATAATCGATAAATATACAAGAAATTGAACATATTCGAAATTTTCATGATAATTATCTGTTATAGTAACGAGTGCTATCAATTTATCATGCTCAAAGGCCTTGTACGTGTTATACCTACTAACATACACATACACAGATATGTTCCGTTGTCAGTGATAACGGCAGGGAAGTGACCAAGCGAAATTAAAAATACAGTCAATATACATATGATTATAGACCATTTTGATAGGTACCTAACTAAAATTAAAATTAAAACGGTGTTTTTACACAAATTCCCAACTGGCTATAGATCCTGGCTGGTAAACAAATTGGTGCAAAAATATTTTACACCAAAAAGGTTACCATAATACGAGTATTTTCATGTAATTTAATTCAACTAGCCGACCCGCGCAACTTCGTCTGCGTCACATTTTTCATTAATGTTCCGCTCCTATTGCTCCTAATAGCGTGATCAAATGAAATGAAGTGAAATGGGCCATCCGAACACTATTTTTTTTTCAATTCGAACCAGTAGATCCTAAGATTAGGTATCGCGTTCAACCAAACAAACAAACTCTTTAGCTTTATAATATTACTATTTATAGATATAATAACTATTTTAAATAGACAAATTCAAATTCAAAGCATTTTATTTCAAATAAACCATTCATAGGCACTTTTGAAACGTCAAGGTCGGTCAGTCAAAAACATGGAAGCTATTTGCACGTTTCAAAGCGTAGATCTCTATGGAGAAGAACGCGCAAGAAACTCCACGGACACTCTTTTAAATCATGTTCTGTTTTACAAAATTCCAAGTTACATATGTGAGGACAATGCAAAGGAAAAAATAAACAAATAAAACCTGGGGATTAGGTACAATTCCTACCTTTTTTAATTTTATCATTTTTACGAGCTGCCGTCTGCAATGTAGGTACGGATAACTCAATGCGAAATGTAGTTGCATCAGCCTATACTGGTTGAAAAGAATGTAAATATGTAAATATTTAAAACTCTTTCGGTTAGTACGAATTCTTTTTGCCATGTTTCGTCGTCATCATCAACTTATTGAAGACAACTGCTGTAAGTAGACCTCTACATTTTAATCTTTTTTTTCAATTATGGTAAATCATCAAAATGACGCTTTCCGCTCTGGGCGGAGTGGAAGGGAGTGTCCGACTCGTACTGATTAAAACCTATCCGTGTTCCTCCCAATACCCTTTGCGTTCCAGGGGGTTCTTAGTGGTTAGGTAACACGTAGAATACGCCCGCAACTAAGCCCGAAATTACGGACTTCGGGCTTAGAGAGTAGCCCCCCAAGGACGCGGTGACTCTTTCGAACCAATTCCGCAGCCTTGACAGATTCCGCAACACTGGTAGGACAATCCATTCCAATGGACACAGTTTGTTTTTAAGTAATAGGTACTTCGGCTACTCTGATTTAGCAGACATTAGGCACCGTGCGACGATCGTACCCCCCCCCCCCCCCCCCCTCCTCTAGCCCAAGGGTACTCGGTACTCGGTCTCGACTCAGGAATACGACTGTTCCAAAAAGGTTTTATAGATAGTACTTCTAGAAATGGCTGATTCTTTCTTCTGTGTTGTGTGTTCCGTGTGATATATCAAGGTGAGGGTTTTAATTATATTTTTTTCATATTTTTAAAATAAATAGTTTTGAAATTATTCAAGAAATTAGACGAAAAATGATCATCGCCCCCTTATCTCCGAAACTAATGTGTCTAAAATTTTTGAAAAATAATAATGCAGATAAGTAATAAATCTTTTCTAGTTTTTAGGATTCCGAACATCAGTACTACAAACTAACGGTTAGAAGCATATTTTTATGTAAAATCACTTAATTCACATCGGTAGTAGTTAGTTACACAAAAAATTAAAACTAACTTGGTTTAGCCAGAATTTATTTATCGGTATCACTTAAAAGGAAAAAAATCACCAGATCATCTCTAAATCGTTGAGATGAAACCATTTTACTCCTTGATTTTTTTAACAAAAGACTAAAAAAAATATCTACTGCTGTGCAATACAAACGAAAATAATTTAGTTTTGTCACTTTTAAAAAATATGTATTATTTTTATTATAAAAAATTTAAAACACGGGTAGCGGAGTGGCGCGAAGAGGTGTAGTTAGCTCCGTTTGTATGCACAAGGTCATTGGCATATACAAGCCTTAAGTAACCTACTTATAATTAATTTATTATCGCACCTAGTACCTATCTCAATATGTCGATTTATCGGACGTCGGTCAACCTAAATATGAATCAAATATCACCTAACGGTACCTAGATAAACATATTAAAATAATTCATGTTGCAGTGTCTAGTAGTTTTAAGTAATTTATTTCAATTAGATCAAACACATTTGAATTCAAGAACAGCGTAGCCATAGAGTAGGACCGAAAACCTTAAATAATAAATTACGTTGGTATTAAATAGGCAATTTTCAAAGTATCTGTCGTGATCAGACTTCCGGTTGGGCCCAGCCAAAAGCACTTTTGTGTAGTTAATTATTCATCCACAAGGATAAAGTAAAATCGAGCTATCTACATTAAGAACGCCAATGAAATATTAAATTGGGCTGAAGAAGAGAGTATTTCGAAATAAAATGGCCTTCTCCTGTGTGTAGTTTGTATCGATAAGAAATCAATATACAGGAGAATATAGCTCATGCCTTGCTAGAAAGTCGGGCATGTAATCCCGTTAGAAGTGGAAATTATATTTATTCTTACTCCTCCGCTATACTTTTCTTATTAATTTTGTTGCGGGATCCAAGACAGTTGAATCATTTCTCCGGGACTCGTCGCGCTTCATTGGCTCGGCGTTTTTCTGGTGGTTGCCACTGTTGATTCTGGCTTTCAGGAGTTGGAGTAGTTGGGAATATGTGGCGGGTTTGTCCCAAAAATAAACCCGTAAGAAAATTTCAGTACCGGCCGCCATTCTCGGGACTAGCCATTCTAAATACCGTGGGATTCAGGTATTTGCTGGATCTAGCATAGTCAGTAGACTTCGCAATGAAATTATGAAAAGTTCAATATTTATAGGTACTTAAATGAAACAAACAAATCAAAGTTGTTAAAAAATAATTGTTACTAATGGTCGCCCAGAGGTCAAAATTCGACCATATTTATTCAAGCTGCTGAAAATGCTAGTTCTGCTTCCAAGCTTGCAGGAACGATCGTCATCTGTCGATAGCGGGTGGCTAGGGGCTTGGTTTGACGGATACAAATTGGACTGTACAGTGTACGATAATCTTTTTTCTTTTTTACTATTGATAGGCACGCGTTTGACCACTATCTCACCTGATGGTAAGCGAGGATGTGGTCGAAGATGGAGCACGCTTGCCTAGAAATAACCTATTCACTCTTGATTTAAAGACTCCCAGGTTGTAGCTATCAGGAAACACAGACTCCGGCAGGGAATTACACTCCTTAGCTGTACGCACTATGAATGTGTTCCCAAAACGTTTTGTGCTTATGGGTGGGATGTCCACCATGTATCGGTGGCGCATCGCCGTTCGTCTTGTGGTCCGATGATGGAACGGGCTTGGCGGAATTAAATTATGCAATTCCGTCGCACATTCCCCAAAATGCAACCGACAGGCTAGCAACTCGTCGTCGATGTTCAAGACTTTGGAGCTTCGACGCGACGAGCCTCTCATTGCCGATGATCCTCTTGGCTCGTTTCTCAATTGACTCAAGGGCATCAAGCTGGTATCTGGCAGATCCATCCCAAAGATGAGAGCAGTATTCCATACACGATCGAACTTGCGCTTGATAGAGTTTGAGCAGCTGTTCCGGCGTGAAGTACCGTCTCACCTTAGCCAGAATCCCCAACTTCTTTGCAGCCACTTGAGCTTTTGCCTCTATGTAAGGGCCAAAATTGAGAGTAGATGTTAATGTAACCCCAAGAAGCTCAAGATGGTCGGTTATCGGCACGGTTTCACCGCGGAAAGATGGAGCTGGGCGGAATTGGCTCCTTTTGGCGGAAAATAGACACGCTTGGGTCTTAGCAGCATTGAACTTGACCAGATTGGCATCGCCCCAATCAGAGACCGCCTGTAGGGACACGTTCAAGCGCTCAACCATTGCCTCCCGGAGAGACCGGATCTGCGACCCACCAGCTCGTGCGTCGGACACGTATCTTTCAGCAACAGTGCTGTCGTCTGCATACCCAAAGGTACCGGGTTTAAGCAGATCATTAATATGCAGCAAGAACAGTGTTGCCGAAAGCACTGACCCCTGAGGAACCCCGGCATTAATATCCAGCAGTCCAGACGAGCAGCCATCTATGACCACTCGGATAGACCATAATCATAAGTCATAAGTGATTTATTTCTTCACAATATAAATTGTGAAGAAAAATAATAATTATAATAGAAACATATTCATTAAAAACTAAATATAAAAAACACTTTTATTTAAATGCTCTAAAAAGAAGAAAATAATTTTTTCTTTAAAATTGATCATAAAAGCTTTTCGCGAGGTTTGAATAATTAAATACTTAAAGGTACTAACGCAAACCTCGCGACAAGCTTTTTAAAATAAAGTTTTTTTCCATTTAAATTATTTTTTACTTTTTAGTTATTTCAAGTTACTCTCTACAAGCCCTTTTATTTGATACCCATATTGTAAAAGTGCATAGAAAATAACTATTCCGCCATCTTAGATGACCTGCCATATTAGATTTAGAATGATGTCACATTATTTTTCGAGTTACTGTCAACAAGTCCTTTCATTTGATACCCATATTGTACAAATGCATTAAAAATAACTATTCCGCCATCTTAGTTGGTCCGCCATATTGGATTTAGAATGACGTCACACAGCTTACCGTGTATTGTCATCCATTCTTAACGTGTATATAAAATTTCAGCTCAATCGTTTGAAGATATCAGCTTCAAAATTGAGTCGCAAGATTCCCCCGAACAGACATACATACCTACATTGCAAGTTAAATAAAAGTTTCCAAATAAAAAGTCAAACATCCAATAAAAAATAAATGTCAAAAATAATATTAAAAAGTAAATGTAAAAATTTCAGCTCAATTGTTTGAAGAACAAAAATTGAAAGCTTTTAAGAAGATCAATGGTGTCACATATGCAATATTAGTATAAATTCAAATTATTTAAGTCAAAATAAGAAAAAAACAATGTCAAAAATAAATAAAGCTTGTCTCACGATAAGAGTCTCCGTTATATAGCGTATACAATTATTCTGCCTATACGGGGAATCTATAAATATCTCTTAAATAATCATGGAGAAAACTCCATGAGTGTGCAATACGTTGCAATACTTTCAATCTCAGATTTGCCAACACCGTAAAATTCGTCCACGTGTGAACACAGTACAAAGTACGTACTCCGAGTACGTATTTACTACTACTTCCATATTGTAACGTAACGCCAGATGTACGTACCGAGGTACATACGTAGGCTTATCGGTCAGAGACGTAGGTGCAATAAAAAGAACGCTGGAGTTATATGTGGTTATATCACGACTTCGCCAGCCAAGCCACGCCAACTGTGCGTCACCAAACATCATTGATGTACTTTCTGCTTACGTGAAACCAAATAATTCAGTAATCACGTATTAACAATCAACGATGTCCCATCGCTCCTATGGAAATTTATTTTGATCATGAATGAAGGTCCTGCACCTTCATGATCAAACATGGCGATCCATAATTGTATGTTTTGGTTATGTTTGTTTTTTTTTGGTTAGATTTTGGTTTGTTGCAGTATAGTTTGGTTTTAGCAATGGATTAAGTTTATGAACTGTTAGCATGTGTCAGTATGAGTGTTACCAATGTATGAAGGATTATCATCTACTGTCTCATACAATTTTTAAATGCAATATTTTTTTTTTAAGCAGAAATGTCCAAATATTTTTTCATGAATATAGTTTTAGGCTTTGCAATTTTATGCAATAAAAAAAAAATATGCCAAATCTCCACCTGTTTGCTGCATTAAAAAAAAAAAAAAATGTCGTGCTTTTCGTGATATTTTCGCAATTTTTATTGAGTAAAACTTCTAATATTTAAATATTCTGCTCCTCTTGGGCCCTTTCTAGATCTACCATAGAGTTCAACCGTACAGAAACGAAAAAAAAAGAAATAAAGTTTTAATCAGTGTCAATCAGTTTCCCGGTCCGTGACCAATGGTCCCACGGGGGGCCCATAAGGCTTTTAGCGTTTTTGTTACAATGTCTGTTTAGATAATACCATAGAAAAATCACCTGGAGAATCTGTTGAATTTAGAGGGCAATTAACGCTTTCGTTTAATTCCCTAAAAAAATAGTAATAGTAATATTTATTCACAGAAACATTTGTACATTTTTTCACAAAATATCGTCTGAATCCTTCAGTTGTGTATCATTTCATGATGCATAGCTTGCGCCATCTTATTAGAACCAGTGCTTTTCTTAGCTCTCCAGATTAATTCAATGAAGTTCAAAAATGTTTTTTTTTAAACGGAGATTTCTCGGTGCTCCACCTTATTCGTCAGTCAAAGCGGGTTAACGGATCTTCCCTTCAAAATTGTTTTTTAGCTAATCTCATTTTGTTCACCAAAATCGGACACGTTAACAGACCAAAAAAATGGTGAGAAAAAATTTGGTCGTTTTACAATCTGTTTAGGAACTTTACAATTAAATTACTGAAATAAAAACAGTGGTCCTGACCTTAAAAACTATCCAAATCAAAAGCGCGACTCGTTAACTTAGATAAGGACACCAAAATACTGCAAAACTTGGCCATAAATTGAAATGGGGGCGAAAATAAGTTGTAGGTACATACAATTTGTCTACCGTATATTATTTATTTATTTAAGTATTTATTTAAACTTCATGTACAATAGTGGTACATAGGCGGACTTAATGCAATCAAGGCATTCTCTACCAGTCAACCTTTGGGTTAAAAAGAAACACACTGTGGTAGGTGTACAGCAAATAAATAAAATATAAAATAGAATATTTTTCGGAAAAAAATAAATAACATATATAATACAAGTAAATGAATAAACGAAATATATATTATTATACTTCTTCCTTCAATAAATAATTATGAGCTCGTTTTAAGGCTCTTTTCACCAGTCCGTTTTGATTTATTAGACAAACTAAACTTTAGAACCTGCACAACAAAACGAGAACTTACCTATCCAATAGGTAATGTAAACAGAGACACACCGAACGTTATAAAATCTAAGTCAGAGCAAAGCAAACGGAACAAAGGAGCAGTCGATATAAAAGTTTATCAACATTTATTTTATTTAAAATTATGTTGTAAAACCATTTGAATTTCAATTTAGCGTAACAACGACGTGTCGACTTGTCAGACCAGAAATTCTACAAGGCCGTAGTTACCGACGCAAATACCAGTTATTAATTTGCTAAAACGGACTTACTTGGCTCTCGACTTCTGTTAATTATCAGGCCCGTTCAATGGCAAATCTGTTGGTTACTAATTATTACTATGATCCAGTTCCAGTTTGAGCCATTCACTCGTCTATGGTTCTAAAGAGCCCGGTGCCGCGGTCGGTGCCAATATCACATGCAATATTTTCATATTGCTTCTATTTTAAATAATTATGTGTAAAATAGACCATACATGAATTAAAAAAATGAAACGCTTTAATTTATTTTCAAAATTGCGGTTTCAACTGTCAAACTGTTGACATTTCTTCCATAAAAGGGAGTCGAGTCACTCCTGTCTGACACTTGTCATGAACTGTCCTAACTCAAAGACATAAGGTTGTCTTTTCGTTGTCATAACAGCATTGACGTCACTAAACGCTGATTGTTGTTTTTAAATATCCGTTTCACGTTACTTTAATTCACTATTTTTTATCATTTTACTGACAACAATCTCATAAATTCTGAATTGGCATCTTCCCTATTCAAAACAACTGGATTTGGAATTTCCAATCCAAGTGACTTGAATATCGTAACCGCGGCTTAATCAATTGTGGTTTTGAGTACTTTTGAGCCAAGTCCACTTAGAGCTTTGCGGAGCCCGAGTGAGTCAATAAGATTAATATCGAAATTAATCTCGTTGCTTCGCTTTATCTATCTGGAGAACTTTCTCATCATTAAAATAACAGTGTTTGATTACAGGCAACACTGGCCATAAGCTAATAGTAGGTTACCATATATAAATACCCTTCTCACGTATAGGTACTTTGTTTTTAATCTACCCACTATAATTCCACTAAATTGAAACAGATTCTTCATCATCTGTGAGTTACTGCAGTCAAGTGCTTGCAACAATTCAACTAAGACCTTATTTGAGAAAGCTAAGTATTTTTTTTAGCTAGTTGCCTACCTACTCTCTAAAGGACCTTTCTTTTTTATATCTCAAACCTGATAATGGATGTGAAATCATTAATTTCTCGAAGCCCGTTCGACTTCGCGGAATCGCCTTTTAGTTTTTTTAAGGTAGGTAATTAAAATTAAATTAAATCTATTATAAGTTCTAACATTAATTAATTAAAATGTATAAATTATCAAAACGTTTTTAGACGTTTTTTTAAACTGTATGTTTGTCTGAGCCTGCTATAAACGAGAATGTAATTGGCCTGTTTTCGGTCAGAGGGTCGCCTAAGGAATTAGTCTGTACTTGAATCAACTAGGTATTATCTCTGACAAATTCGTATCTAAGTAGAACGAAAAATTGATTATCCAGTAACTCGGAGGACATTTTCCATATAACTTAAGAGTTTAAGATACATCATCTGGTTTGTTTCTATGTTAATCTCATTTTCAGGGTCTATTCAATGATAATAGCGCTTCGCTCGGTGTGTCAAATGTCAAACAAGGTAAGATTTAAAAGTATGATTTTTAAAATTCATAGTAATAAAATGAAAGTTAACTCATCTGTGTTTTGTATAAGTAGTTGCTAGGTATATAATCAACCCAAACTTGATACAAGTTCCAGCAGACATTATATAGACGTACCTACTTATTCAACATCTTCGAAAAAATCTAGATAGTATTAGTGTTAAGACATTTATAGTGTCGTTCAATGAGCGTGTTTGAATTGCAGATGCGTTAGAAGCTGTCAAACAGGATCCAGCCGTGCTCGAAGCACAGGTGACCGTGCATTCGAAAGAAAAAGCGATTGATGTCGTAGCTCTGAATGGGCGACCCGAAGTAGTCATTGAGAACAAGAAAGGTAGGTACACAAACTAAAGAAATTATGTAGGCATTCAGGCAAGAAAACGCAGGGCGGTATTTTGTTTGTGTTTTATTGTTGTGTGCGAAAACTTTGAACAAAAGGCTCACTTTTTAAAGTGCGTGAGTTGGGCTGAAACATTCGTTATAGGTAGTCTACACACTTATCTCTCTTTTGTCGACGGAAAATTCTTTGTTGCTACGCTAAATATAGATATGGCGCAAAAGATTTGCATGGCAACTGAGATCTTTATCGAGTGAGCAGTGGCAGTTTATAATAATAAAATAAAAAAACCATTTATTTTTTCCAGAAAATGCTTGTTTAGCTACAAAGTTATTTAGTTTTGTTAGTATCACTTTATTATTTAATAAGTTAGTAGTTACAGTTTTATAAAAAAGTTTTTTACCAAAAATACAACCGACTTCCAAAAACAAAACGCTACAAGGTACAAAATTACTTCGGAAGAAAGAAAAGAACTTTATCTTTTCTTTCTTCCGAAGTTATTTTGTACCTATTTTATATATTTACCTATTTTTTTCAGATGTAAATTCTCAGTACTTAAATGCTGACGAAAAACTGCTTCATCTGCACGCTATTTTTAAACTTTTACATTAGCATAAATATATTATTGATAAGTATCGAGAGAATAGCGTTATTGGCAAAGATTTTGCAAACAAAATTATGGATCATGCATAAGATTACGAAAGGTCTTGGATTAATATTCACGCGCGATAACATCAGTAGTGACACGGTATATTGTATTAGTGAAAACAATAGGACAACAGATCAGCTAGTTTTCAGAGTTCCGTACCCAAAGGTTAACCAAGGAATCCTATTACTAATCCTCCACTGTTAGTTAACATTTAGTTTGTCAACATTTATTCTGCCAAAAGCAGTTACTTAACTACATTAGGGGTCAGCTTGCAATCTAACCAAAGGTAGCTGAATACATGGAGCGACAGCTTTTGACGTCCACAATCCAGTTTGGAGGTAGCACGGATCCTCTTGGTTGACTGGTTGAGGCTTTCGTGCTTCTGACGACTCAAAATGACTTTAAAAATCTACGAATGACCGGTGTCAATGGATTAAAAATGCTTTCCGGGGAGTGAGTTTCTCGACATGCAATCATGCAGGAAATATGCATGAACAACGTATTTATCATCTATACCTACAGTTTATCTAAAATATACAAAAATATAATACTTACAGTGAAATTAGAATCAAAATTATTCGAAAAACGAAGGAGATATAATTATATTAATCAAATATACCTATCTGTCCCTCTCGCGAAAACGCTGTTTTCTATGGCAGCTGTATAGGCGTCATAGACGATGACGTCAAAGTTTACATCGTACTTATCGGCTTTATAACTTCATCGCTGAAGGTACATAAAAAATAATTTCATGATTGTTTAATAGAGCTAATAAGTATTTAATTTTGCAAATAAAAAAATCGCATGCACATTCCCTATTGTTCATGAACCTGTATCATCTACTCGGCATGAATCGAGTGGTCATTACTCAGCCCCAATCCCCTCACTAACATAATGCTAATTTATGCTTTACTGTTAAAGTAGCTAGTAGATTGTTATTCGAAGATAGTATTAATTTCGAATTCAAGATCTCTATCTACATAAGATAACCTTGCTCTCATATTATGAACTGGCTTTTGCCTGTGATTTCGTACGCGCATATCTCATTCCCGAAGGTATTTCGGGAAAACCTCTCTTAGTGGTCCCCGACACTCCCCACAAGGGAACTACATTTCGAATTTCAGCTTTCTACAACCAGTAGTTTCGGCTGTGCGCTGTCTGTCAGTCACTCACTCACTCAGTTACGGAAGAATTCTATACAGGGTGGAATTTTGTAATGCCACCTGAAGGGAAGGTACTCTTAATACTGTGGATAGAAAATTTTACTGAAAGTAAACATTCCTTTATTTTTGAAAAGAAAGAAAACTGCATTCAAGGATTTTCGAAAATTCGCTTGCCGCACCCGGGAATCGACCCGACTAAAATCTTAAAAAATTACACCCTGTACTTTTATTGCATTGGTCCCTAGTACATTTGTTTGTCTCTTATCAAATTTTATCAGTCACACGACAGTAAGTGCAATAAAACAGAACATTTATGGCCAGTTGGCTTTTTAATTTGTAAATAAGCTATTTTTAACCGACTTCCAAAAAAGAGGAGGTTCTCAATTCGGTGGGTATTTTTTTTTATGTTTGTACACCGATTACTGCGAGGTTTCTGATCCGATTTCTGTGATTCTTTTTTAGTTCGATGCTGTATACTTGCCATTTGGTCCCGTAAAAATTTGATTCAGTTTGGTTCAGCAGTTTTTTTTATTTCTGCGTAGATCGTCCAAGTATCACCACGTAAAAGTAAAAAATAAAAATAATCTTTTTATACAACTATAACTTTTAAATAACTCTAATTTCGGAAGTCTGTGTTTTTGGTTTCGCATCTTCGTTTTTAACACCGAATTCCGAAATTAAGGTTATTTCATACTTTGTAATGTTTATTGGAAGTCGGTTGTATTTTTTTTATTTTTTTTAAGTCTTGTTTTTATTTTAGAGAGAATTCCCACGCCCACAACGTCAGAGCCGAAGCCATCACAGAATCCATGTTTTAAAGACATGGTGTCACAGCATGAAGCAGCACTGCTCTCACTCACTCCTCAACAACTGGAAATGCTCATGAAGTACGCTGACGTTTTAAGGAGACAGAGGATGATCACTCAGCGATATTTAGTAAGTTTCAAAAACCGAATATCTATACTTAATTAAAAGCAAGGGCTGATTTTTCAACAGGTGGATGACTTTTAGGTTTAGGGTTCCCATTATCCATAAGAAACGGAACCCTTATAGCATCACTCGGGTGTCTGTCTGTCTGTCCGTCTGTCACAGCCAGTTTTCTTCGGTTCTACAGGACCCATTCTGTTGAAATTTGGTACACATATGGATTTCTATGACCCAAACAAGGACGCGTTACGTATACAAAATAAAATATATTGAGTATGGGGGTCACCTTTCGGGGTGAAATAAGAAAATAAAAATAAAATAAGGGTTTTAATTATATATATTTTTGCATAATCTAAAATAAATAGTTTAGAAGTTATTCAAGAATTTAGATCAAGAATGGCCATTTTCCCCCCTTATAAACGAAACTACTGAGGCTAAAATTTTGAAAAAAAAAATGCAGATAATAGTTATTAAGCTACAAATTACAGGAAAATCTAAAAGAAGTCTCTAAAGTAAAAATAAACATGTTACAAAAATGAAAATGGTTCTGTCGGAACCCATTGCACGCGAGCCCGACTTGCACTTGTTTTTTGTATCTATGATTTGCAGTGTTTATTTGAAGAAACCGCCATATTTAATGGCAGTTTTGCGTAATGTACTACAATAGTTGACAGACCGCCATATTAAATGTCGGTTTGGCGTAAGTTCCATACAAAAGTTGGCAAACCGCCATTTTTATTATTTTTAACCGACTTCAAAAAAAGGAGGAGGTTCTCAATTCGTCTGTATTTTTTTTTTATGTTTGATACTTCATAACTCCGTCATTTATGAATCGACTTGAAATTTTTTTATGTATCTGAAAGGGTATATACTTCTCGATTGGTCCCATTGTCACCATGTCAGAATCTGATGACGGGATCCCATGAAAATCGAGGGCAACCCTCAAATTTTATAGGCACATACAATGTTTTTCATGAACTTTCTAACGCAATTTACATATTTGTGCCTGGTAATCATCATCTCATGTTGCTGACCTGATGATGAAAGGTATAAATTAGGATCTGATGATGAGATCCCATGAAAAATGTTTGTTCAGCGATACTTTAGCCCATTGTCAGCCGATTTGGATGATTCTTTTTTTGTTTGAAAGAGTATTTTCCTAGACTGGTCCCGTTTCAATTTGGTGAAGATCTGATGAAGAACTTCGGAGGTAGGCAACGGAACTCTTCAATAAATGATAGCAAAGGGATCGGGATTGCTGAAATCGCATGTTTTTTTAGTGTTTACACCAATTCTTAACATAACATTGCGCCGGTACGCTGTTAATGGTACCTAGGTACCACTAAAAAGTGGAAAATAAAAATGGATAAATTTCGGAAGTCGGTGTCTAAAAACGAAAAAAATAACCAAAAACACCGACTTCAGAAATTAAAGTTTCTTTCTTTCTTTCGAAGTTATTTTGTCCTTGTAGTGTTTTGTTTGTGGAAGTCGGTTGTATTTTTTTTTTAAAGATTTTTTAGTTATCTGGCAGTTGAATAATATATAGCCTGGCGATAAAAAAAAACGGTTTTTAAAGATGACTGGCAACAGAATGATCTAGTCCACGTCATTAAGTTATTGTATTGCCGCCGGATTTAAAACCTACATTTAAAAGCGGGGAAAAGTTCAGTGAGACCGATGCGGATTAAAATCTAGTCAGGTTGTGTCATATATATGTTAACTATTGAATATTTTGTGTTTTCTGTCGTTGCGGCAACCCCACATATGGGACAAGGGATTTTAGGGCACGAAAATGATAAAGACAGATATTTATTTTATACGCAGGAATGTGCATTTTGCAAAAACAACGGCAAGCCGTCCTCCTGGTACACGTCGCACACCCTACGGGATGCGCGCGGCCGCGTGTGCTGTCCCGTGCTCCGCGCGTTCCGCTGTCCAAAGTGCGGCGCCACCGGTGACCTGGCCCACACCATAAAGTACTGTCCTGACATTCCTGCAGGTAATTAACATCTTTGCGACGAATAACTGTCCGCCTTAAGGTTCCATCTAAAGGTAGGTAGTAGAATGGGAATCTGGGGGAACCGAGCACCGCCTGCAGGTGGTTGTACGTGGGGATCGTGCGATCGATGGCCCTGTATGGGGTCCCGATCTGGGCGGCTGTCCTGACGGCCAGCACCATCACTGTTCTGCGGAAGCCGCAGAGGGCCGAGAGAGGATGGCCGTCAGAGTCATCAGGGGTTATCGCAAGATCCCCTACGAGACGGCTTGCGCACTGGCCGCGTCTCCGCCCTGGGACCTGGAGGCATAAATCCTCGCGTCACTACATCGGTGGCGTGAAACGCGCGGACGCGCGGCGAGCGACTGTTGTAGTGACACATCGAACTGCGTCGGTCGCAGCTGCGCGAGGTCCTGGTGGTGGAATGGCGACCTGTGGCTCGGGAGAAGGCACGGCTTCCTGTCGTTTCGTGCGACACAGGTTCTCTCGGGGCATGGCTGCTTCGGGAGGTTCCATACGCAGGGAGCCGGACGCTCGCTGTCACCACTGCGTCGACTGTCGGGAGGACACGGCGTGGCATACGCTGGTAGAATGTGCCGCTTGGGAGGAGCCGCGCCGTGTCCTCATCTCTGTGCTAGGCAGTGACCTCTCGCTGCCGGCCGAAGTCCGTGCTATGGTCGACGGTGAGGAGTCCTGGGATCTGGGACGCGGTGGTCCCCTCTTACAAAACGGTTATCGCGCAGAAGGAGACTGCGGAAAGGGACAGGGAGATCTCGACCTCTTTCCCGGCTCATACGGGCATACGCTGCCCTCTCCCGGGCTCCCTAACTTGGTCCAAGGGCAAACTCGGGGATGTCCGTCGCCCCCATTCATCAGGACCTGAGGTGGCGGCGCGTGGTGTACGTATGAGCCCTTCTTTGACGTCGCGGAGGGAGTCACATACCTTACTTCCCGCACTTACCTGGCCTGCAGAGGTGGGACGGCACCAGCCAGGGATTACGGAAGTCGCATTAGTTCCCGCGATCACCGGCGTAGGTGAACGATGGAATACCGGGGTGGTTTTAGTCAGTAAGAGTCTGACAGACCCCTCCACTTGCCCCAGGGCGGAGGACATACATGAGGATTTCCCCCCGTTAAAAAAAGTTAGTAGAATATGACGTCGACATCCTATTATACCCTCTGTGCCACAATCCATGCAGGCTAAGCGAAAGCTGCATCCATACTGACGACGCCGTGGGAGTGATGAAGGTTTGGGGCTTCTAAATTTGACGTAGAGTGTCGAGTCAGCGATACGAAGATGAAGAAGTTCAATACTGATGCGACAGTTAATTATTTTTATTTTTGATGTAAATTATTATGCCGATAAAATACCACGAACACCACCATGTGACCAAGTCACGCCTGTCTGTCTGTCTGTCTGTCTCTACCCTCATTTATTTAAGCGTGTATCCGAGGCTCGATAAACAGGCATAGCTCTTTCATATTCAGAACCTGCTATCGCCTTCTTTCTTCATTTCCTCTAAATAATAATTGGAAAATGCTTTTAACTTTTATCAAAAAAGCTACCGCGCTCATACTGCAGTAATAACCTAAGTGCTCCAATACATGCAACTTGGCACACATGACATGACTATCGCTGTCATCTTGCCTTTGCTCAAGAAAGTGAAGTTTTTTCTGAAAAGTTGACATTCTGGTTTCTGGAGGAAATTATCTTCCTAAGCGTCCTAAGCACCAGCCAATTTTTGTGTAGCTGATGGAAACTTATTCAAAATGCAACCAATCACGGCAGCTATCACGCGTTTGGCAATAAAGTTTATCACAGTAATCTATCTATATCTATACTAATATATAAAGCTGAAGAGTTTATTTGTCTGTTTGCTTGAACGCGCTAATCTCAGGAACTACTAGTCCGATTTGAAAAATTATTTCTTTGTTAGATAGCCCATTTATCGAGGAAGGCTATATATCATCACGCTAAGACCAATAGGGGCGGAGGTAAAAGAAAATTGTGACGCAGACGAAGTTGCACGGGTCAACTAGTTTTGCAATACAATGCGTTCTAAAAACTGAGCCTAAGTGTTGCTATACTTTCTTTCCTTAATCCAGTTTGTTTTGGGAATCCTTATAATGTGGTCGACCCTACCTAACGGGACCTAAAATTATATACTGTTGTAGGAATAAGCAGGCGAAGGGTTGATTGCTCAAAATTGGCGCCTTAATAGCTATAATTATCCCATTTCCCAGAGTTGTGTCAAGTGATTATCGTAAAACGGTAAAGTTATAATTTATCCATACGAAGCAAATTAGAGTTCTATTTTTAGTATCTCTGTCTGTAAATAGTATTAAACAAAGAATTGGCCTCTGTCTGTTTGTCCGCTTACTTCTTCTAAAGCACGTAACTGTTTTCGATAAGGTTTTCACGTATAATGAGCGATAAATGAGGAAGGTTTGCTTATAAAATTGGCACCCGTGCAAAGCCAGGGTTGGTGGTTAGTGATTAATAAGGACAATATAATAAACTAGCTTTAGCCCGCGACTTCGTACGCACATATCCCCTTTTTTCAAGTTCGCGTAGAAATTTCGGGAAAGCCTCTCTAGTGCTCGCCTACACTCCCCAAGGACCCTATTATATATGCCAAATTCCAGTTTTCTACGACCGTGCGAAGTAGTTTCTGCTGTGCGTTGTCTGTCAGTCGCTTAGTCAGTCAGAACGGGAGAATAGGCTATTTAACAAAAAAAAAAAATTTAGTCCGTCAGATAGATTTTCAAAAAAATATTGGAAACGTATATTTTCTTTTTTCACGTAAACAAAAAATGAAGAGGACACTGCGAGTTAAAGATACACATGACGTCATTTGACTTTAAGCGTGCTCCATTTTCGACCACGTCCTCGCTTACCATCAGGTGAGATAGTGGTCAAACGCGTGCCTATCAATAGTAAAAAAAAAAAAAAAAATTTAGTAAACTGTAAATTTAGTATAATTTTACCAAACCAAATGACGTCACGCGTGTGTTAAAATACCCTATTATATATACATTGATTGATGATTACTAATGAAGCTGTTGTTTTATAACACAGTAAGGTAAGGTAATAAGAAGTCTAAAGGTCCTCCACCGCATTCAATCGGCCTCGAAGAGCCTGAATCTCCTGTGGGACTTCCTAAATACAGAACGTTAATTAACATAATATTGTAATGAACGGTCAAACCGGTCGATTAGTTGGAAATTCCCCTTGTTTTTAGAAATTAAGATATAAATATGTATTTTAATTAATAAATATTTCCGGAAATTATTCCAAATATAACTTAACTAGTTGACTCACGCAACTTCGTCTGCGTCACAATTTTCATTACTGCTCCGCTCCTATTGGTCTTAGCGTGATGATATATAGCCTATAGCCTTCCTCAATAAATGGGCTATCTAACACTGAAATAATTTTTCAAATCGGACCAGTAGTTCCTGAGATTAGCGCGTTCAAGAAAACAAACAAACTCTTCAGCTTTACATATTAGTAAGTATAGATACGAGTATATAGATTTAAAAGACATTGTGTTGATTATGTTTGAGATAAAAATCAAACAACTGCTTGCATCAATAGGATACCAGGCTCGTGTGACTGTCAGTAATTTAAAGCCAATTATACCGACCGTAGGTCTACAGGCAGATTGTTATTGTGTTAGAAAAACTATACATAGGTAAACGACATTATTATAGCTAACCTGAAAGGTCCCACTGATGGGCAAAGGCCTCTCATTGTTCCCGATGTTGTGCCAAATCCTGCCAATTCCTAAGGAAGACAGCCAATGCATTCTGCCATCTCCTTCGCGGTCTTCAGCGGCCTGTCTCGCGATGTCATCGAGCGGTGGGCCCTTTAAGGCACCAATTTTGTGTTTTAAGGGCCCACTCGATGGGCATAAGGAGATGTCCAGCCCAGTTCTATTTAAGCTTTAAACGATATCAATTAAAAAAAATACCTCTCACAATAACTTTTAAATAATTTTATAAGAATGAAATGCGGAATTAAAGTATTTGTTTATAACGTTTATTTATATTTTCCGTTTCAGATTCACAAAGTAGCTGCTCTGGAAAATCTTTACTGTAAATATGTACATATATTTTAACAAAGTTTTAACCAAATCTGTGTTTTATTTATTTATTAACGCTTTATGCAAGGCATCCTAAGTTCGTAGGTGAACTTCATGAGGCTTTCTGTACGAGTCAATCAAGGTTGGAGGAGAAATGGCATGACGTGCATAGTTTTACAGGAGAAGGAAAAAAACTAAAAAGAAATCATCATTGAAGTAATTAAGTAGTAAACTACGTATTTTATTTTCAGCTTTATAATTTACTAGCTTCTGCCAATGGCTTTGCTCGCGCGAATTTTGGAAATTAATGTCACAAGGGAGCATACTCTCGGTATAAAAAGCCCCCCGTCACCATTTTTTTTTCAAAGTTGCAGCGTACGATTTTACTGGATTCTGACAGTCCGTAACGACTGCCAGAGATCTACAAATGACAAACGGGACCAACGGCTTAACGTTTTCCGAGGCACAGAGGCAACTCGGTATGTTAAGATGGTCATCCACAGACCAACCTTGGCAAGCTTTGCTTAACCTTAAAGATCGATTCTTGCGGCTAGCAACCTTTAGCCACGAGCTCCTTTTTAGCCACGAGCTCCTCTGTAGACCTAAGTATAATTTAATTTCAACTCGACTGACAGACGGACAACAAAGTGATCCTATAAGGGTTCCGTTTTTTCCTTTTGAGGTACGGAACTCTAAAAAACTACTCAATTTGGGTGTAGGATTACTTTTCTTCGTTTTCGTCACGCAATGAGAGAATTATTTATGCTTTCCTTTTTTTTTGTAACGTGGGGAAATGCTCATGGATGTCCTGCGCCCTTTCCTAGTTTAAGAGTATTATTTATTAAATACCTATAACATACATTTTCCTGTGAGGCCTTTGTAGATCAATTTGGGCAATGTAAATATTTGATTACAATTTGTAAGTGGGTAGGTATACCTTCATGAATTCCTGTGGGACTAGTGATGTGACATGAAGGGCAGAGTAAAGTGGGCCATTGTTGTCATGGGGCTCCATTTCACGTTTTGAATTTTAACCTTGCTTAGCGACGTTGGTAACTTAGCACTTGGGTTTCATATTATTAGAAAAGGAGATAAAAGAATTTCATATTATTAGAAAAGGAGAAAGTGAAAGAAGGGAATGCTATGAGCATTTTGGGCCAGTCCTTTGAGAAGGAGTCCAGTTGGTCTCGCCATCATTTTCTGGGCCTGCCGCGTTGTCGTATAATCTTACAAAAGAAATTCTGAAATGTCCGGACATCAAAAACCGACCTTTAAAAAACCTTGACCCAAATCCCTTGATTTATAAATCGTTCACAAAACTCGCTTACAAGGGGATGAATGTTTTGCCAAAGGTAAGGTTGCGGTATTTGGTCTGGCAGGGTTGCGGAATTTGTTCGAAAGAGTCACGGAAGGATGGGTTTTAGTCAGTGAAATGACACTCCGCTCCGCCCTGAGTGAAAGGAGTCATTTGAGGATTTCCCATCCTTGGTGTTTTGATAAAGCCGATTGCTAAATTAGCTTTATTAACATTTTTCTTTATACAGGGTGTGTAAAAGTAACAGGTGGTGAGCCCCGGACTCGTCTGGGTACATACTTACCACACATCTGTAGACTATATTGATTGATGACAGCTAGGTACCTACGTCTGGGCTTCACGTGTTTTTTTACGGAGGAAAACCGTAGATTGATACGGCCGGATCGGATTAGGTTCCTTTGTTTGTACCGAGAATGTAGACAATGAAAACAAGAATCTTCTGGGGTTGCCAACACAAAGGAAGATACCCGCAAAAAAAATCGATGGGCTGTTCAATGTTTTTTTTAGACGTTCTTGTAATCGCTTTCAAAATTCCTGGCTAGGTTCGCCTTGTCTTAGTTAATCTATTAATTACCTATTTAATCGAGTTCTAACTGTAAGCAGACGTTTATCTAATGGGTTTTAAGTAGATTTCTTTAAGTGATACCTTTAAGTACCTAGTAGGCTGATTTCTAAATGGCTATTATCAAATCAAGTTCAAGCAATTTCAAGTTACCACGAAAACACGGAACTTAAAAACTATTAAATACCTATTTATTGAAAACTGGCGTTTTATGTAAGCCAATTTATTCATCGTCTTCCTGCCCCTATCCCATGTTACTTGGGATCGGCGCAACACGTTTTTTTCTTTCATTTAAGCCAGTTTATTAATATTATAAAATACTTATTACCTATTGAAAAGCTTTCAAAGCCATCTTAGAAACTAATTTCATCAAAATTACCTTTGATTTTGCCTCAGAAATATCCTAATCAGCTCTTAGTCCGGGACATTATAAAAACCTCGACTGTTAAAGCACAATACGAGCAAATTGGACCAATTTCCGACTCTCAAAACATGCTCAAAATAACCTCTCTGAAATTAGAACTGTGACATGCGTAAGCCGAATCAATGACTCCTACTGTAGTTACTGTATCTATGTAAGTACATATGTTCACGATATTATTATTGATAATACGACCTCATTACACAAAAGTCCGAAGTTATGAATACATGTGAAACGAAAAGTAATAATATTAAAGGAATTATTAAGTTCGATTTCTCGGTTACGGCATGTATCACGTAGGGCATGCTTCGAGAGGTTTCGAGCTCATCGTGTTTGCAAAATACGTTCCTAAAGGCTACCTACTTATTTGCGGTAATATGAATAATTGATTGAATGGTAAGTGGACTTATCCACTTTGTTTTCAATAGAATTACTTAAGTACCTATCTGAGGAGAATTATTGAAAGCAAAACGAGATTATATTTAAAAACAATGCGTAAGTATAGCCTAGCTGCCATTGTTGTTCCCGTATCGTAGTAGCAAACGTAATCTGCGTCTGATATAATCTCTATCGTTGATAGGTCAGCCATATTTTACGACAATACCTAGTTGGAATCGGCAATGATATCGTTAACGGTGTGCATAAAAACGTTTATACTAGACGTTGGTAGCGTAATAACAAAAACTTGACTACGTAGTGAGTCTACGTAGCATCATGCGGCCGTCAACAAAAACGTGGTTCTTAGTTCTTAAAGACCTCTTTCCAGGACCGAAAATTGGCACACAGCTACACGCGTTTATAGTTGGTGGAATTAATTTTTCAATAGTCAATCACGCTCCTTAAAAAAAAAACTGAAAGTTTAAACATCGTCGACTGTTTTTTCTCAGCCTTATCTGTTCAGTGTCCAACTCCTGAGCAAAGAGGATTTTTCCATTTCTCTCACGCCAACTCAAGAAGCCTTCCAAGGTGTCCCACCATCATCTCCTGGCCTCGGTCTGCCGCGACCCCGTCTGTGACGGTGCTCCAGTCTTGCGATGTACTGGCCCACCACAGCTTTAATGTCATCCGGCAGACGTTGGTACTATACAAACAGCCAGACCCGGAAGGTCTTACAAATAATTGTAACGCGCGGAATTCGAACCCGCCACACGCAGCACAGCGGCCAGTCGCTCAACCACAGCGACAACCGTGTCGTGAAGTTTTTCCATAGATATGAGTTTTCCAAACCACGTGGGCATTTTGCGTTCTAGAGTGCAGCGTGGTGTTTCGTCTCGACCGTTCTTTTTTCTTAAAATCGTGTTTATTTCAAAATTTTAGTAAAAAAATGACGTAACTCGGCTGTTAGCTTGATAACGACTCATAGGTTAAGCGAGGTTACTGGGTTTTAGGTTTTCGAAAAACTTATCTGTGGTGTCACGGGTTTCATTTTTTTTTATTTTGTAGGCCATTATAGATACAAATGCCCAAATATTCTCAGTTGCTATGCACCGTGACATGCACATGGATGGCCACCAAGTGACAATCGGGAATAAAATTGCAACTGCAGGAAGTTAGCCGCAAGTTATTTGCATCTGCGGCAACGTTGAGGAGACTGCGCAATTTTCTTCCTACTGCCACCAAGATTGCGCTTGCACAATCACTTCTTCTACCCATCCTTGATTATGCTGATGCCAGCTATCTTGACCTAACTCAGGAACAACTCGACAAACTTGAGCGGCTCCAAAATTTTTGTATCCGGTTCATATTCGGTTTACGCAAATATGACCATGTTTCCGAATTTCGTGTGAAGCTCAAGTGGTTGCCAATTCGCCTTCGCCGGAATGCTCATATTCTTTCCCTTTTAACCAATATCCTCTTTTCACCTTTTACCCCTCCTTACCTTAAAAGTCGTTTCCAGTTTCTCTGTGATTCCCACACTAAATTTCTGAGGTCATCGGATAACTTGCAACTGAAAATGCCAATGCATTCCACAACTTACTTGGATAACTCCTTTACTGTACAGGCTGCTCGTCTGTGGAATGCATTGCCAGTGCCAGTTAGACGCGCTCAGTCATTGCCTGCGTTCAAAAGACTTGTAAGGGAGCATTACCTGTCGCTGTGAGTATCGTTAGTCGTCATTTATTTTCACTGTCTGTATACTTAGTATGTATGTATTTATGTATCTATTTCAAATAGCGTTTTATGTATATATGTATGTATCGATTATATTATAATTTATTGTTTGTTTTAATTTAGTTTGTTTTTATTTTTTTATTTTTTTTTTTACACCAATGATAGCCCCATTTCATGTCCGGACAAATACTTTCCATCCCAGGTTGTCTGGAAGAGATCGCGGAATGCGATAAGACCGCCCATTGTATGTGTTTTAGTTTTAAGTTTCCTTTTGTATTACTTTTGGTGTATGTACAATAAAGCGTATAATAAATAAATAAATAAATAAATAAAAATAAAATTTCCAGTTGCCACCGGGTGGCGGAGGGAAAGTTATTGCCCCCACTTCATTTCGCTGTCTGTCTTGCAGCCGTGATGAAGGGGTTGGCGGTCAGAATTTTCCAATGTGGTTTAAAAGTTAAAAGTTTTTCGGACTAAACCTACATACCTGATGATTTTTTAAAAAATCCGATGATGCAGTTTTAGATTCTCGAGGCCGATGTTGATGAAAACTAAAACAGCATCATAGATTTTTAACCGACTTCTTCAAAAAGGAGGAGGTTCTATGTTCGGTTGTATGTATGTTTTTTTTAATTCTTTTTTATTTTATGTATGTTCACCGATTTCTCCGCCAATTCTGGACCTATTTCAAAAATTCTTTTTTATTCCAAAGCCTATACTCCTGAAGTGGTCCCATTGTCACCAAATTAGAATCTGATGATGGGATCCCATGAAAAATGTTTGTTCAGCGATATTTTAATATTCGACAATTGTTAACCGATTTGGATGATTCTTTTTTTGTTTGGAAGAGTATTTTTCCGGACTGATCCCATTTTAATTTGGTGAAGATCTGATGAAAAACTTCGAAGGTAGGCAACGGAACTCTTCAATCAATGATAGCAAATGATTCCGGATTTCTGAAATCGCATGTCTGTTGATTGTTTAAACCAGTTCGTAAGTCGGTGCCAAAAAAACAAAAAATACCAAAAACACAGACTTCTGAAATTAAAGTTATTTTATACTTTGTAGTGTTTAGTTTTTGGAAGTCGGTTTTACATTTTGAAAAAAGTTTTTGAAAATATGAAAAGCATTTAGTTAAAATGAGCTCTTCCCTTTAGTTTGCAATGTGTTATTTATAACTTCACAGAATTTGATCCTTATTAATGAAACTGTCGTATGCCGTAGGTGTGTTTTCTTTTCATCAAAATTGGGCTTCCGACTCCTTTCAGTGTATTTCGTTATTCCTCGTTGTTTTGGATTTGGCCATGCACGCACACTTGAAAAATTACAATGTCTAGCAGAAGATTCTTTAAACATTATGAAGCATTGATAAGGAATTTCATTCGGTTATGATTGAAACTGTGATTTAGTAGTCAATTAGGGAGCTTGGTTCCCTTTTTTCATGAGTCAAATAACGGGGGTAGCAGTTGGCACCGAGCCAAGTGACTTTCCCGAGTAATCAGATTAATATCCACTGCACTGCGGTCAAATAATGCAATAGTTAGGTATCATTGCGTCTGAGCTGAGGTAAGTACCTAGAGATGCTACCGTCCTTGGAGGATTTTAATAAAATCTACCACATGTCGGCTTATCATCGAGCTGAATATCTTATGCGGTAAGTTTTTAAAACCAGCAAGGACTATAATAATTAATTATTGGCAATAATTTTCTTGTCGACAATTCAACATTGCGTTCTGTATACGTCGAGCTGACGATTTTTCAAACATAGGAAGCCATGTTTTAGGAATTTCGTTCGAATTGTGATAGACATAGAAACGCATAATAGCCCCCCTCATTACGTTGAGGTAGCATGATGCGGCAAGTAAAGAAGATTGTGAGGTGCCCCGCGGTTTCCAACAAACTATCGTTAGCTCGACTAAGCTTGAACGTACGAGTTACAATGACGGCGACTGTTGCCATAAAATAGGCAGGTTGTTTTATTGGCGTAGTAGGCGTTCTGGCCGCTCGCCCCGGGCGTCGGGAGTCGCAGGGCGATTCTCGGCCACCGTAGGCGCGGGCCTGCGGACGACGAGCATTTGGTGGCTCGCCGTCTGATCAAAACCAGGCCCGGGTCGACGGCGCGCTGTGTTCCACGCGCGCCTCAACTAGAGGCTAGAAGACGGGGCCCGCTAGGACCAGTGCCTGCTGGGGATGCGGACTTTGTTCGAAAGAGGCACCGTGGCCCTGGAACGCAAAGGGCACTAGGAGGAACACGGATGGGTTTTAGTCAGTAAGTCTGACACTCCCACCTGCTTCACCCAGAGCGGGAGGAGCCATTTGTTGTTTTCCCATCTTTAAAAAAAAAGGTATTTCGGCCGCTGAGTTTCGTCCGGTCCGGTCGAAACAGGAATTTCATTATTATTAATATTTTTGAGTGGTGTTTCGCCCGAAACTGACGTTACTTTGCCCCTTTTTTAGGGGCAAAGTAACGTCAGAAACATAACTGAATACCTAATACCTACCTATTTCACTTTGAGGCTGTGGATAAATTATTACCTAATATAAATATAAATAAAATAAATATTAGTGCCTAAGGCATTAAGTCCGCCTTTGTATAGTATTTTTACTAGTGCATCAAGTTTTAGTAAATAAAAAAAAATGACTGATCTCTCACGGGGCGGTTTGTTTTCAACTTTTGGCATGTTGCACACGTACATTGACACACAAACACAAAAAAACTAAAACTATCATTACAAAGTATTGCTGTGATTGCGAAAAAGTGAAAAATAAGAATCTTTTTTTTCAAAAAAATAAATACCGACTTCCAAAAACAAAACACTACAACTAAAAAATAACTTTAATTTCGGAAGTCAATGTTTTTGTTTGTTTCGTTTTTGAACACCGACTCATACTCAACTCCGAAATTAAAGTGTTTTGTTTTGGAAGTCGGGTTTTGTTTTTTTGAAAAAAAGTTTTTTATTTTTCACTTTTTCGTGGTAAGCATGTACCTACCATTAAAAAGTGGAACCTCAATCACAGCGTGCCGGCGTGATGTTTTGTTATGAACTGGTGTAATCAATCAACAGACATGCGATTTCAGAAATCCCGATCCATTTGCTGTCATTTACTGAAGAGTTCCGTTGCCTACCTCCGAAGTTCTTCATCAGATCTTTACCAAATTTAAATGGGACCAGTCCAAGAAAATGCTTTTCCAAACAAAAAAAGAATCATCCAAATCAGTTAACAATTGGCGAAAATGTCGCTGAACAAACATTTTTCATGGGATCCCATCATCAGATCCTGACTTATACCTTCCATCATCAGCTCAGCAACATGAGATGATGATTACCAGGCACAAATATCTGAATTGCGATAGAAAGTTTATGAAAAACATTGTATGTGCTTACAAATTTGAGGATTTCCCTCGATTTTCATGGGATCCCATCATCAGATTGTAGCTTGGTGACAATGGGACCACCTCAGGAGTATAGGCTTTCGAATAAAAAAAAATTTTTTATAATCGGTCCAGAATCGGCGGAGAAATCGGTGAACATACATAAAAAAAAATACAGCCGAACATAGAACCTCCTCCTTTTTGAAGAAGTCGGTTAAAAAGGGTAAAAGCTTTTGTAAACATTACAACATAACATATAACCCTACCTAAGGTTTTTCATTCTTCATGTACAAAATTTGCTTAAAAAGAAGTATCGTTCGAAACACCACTCAAAACATAAATAATAAATAAATTCCTGTTTCGACTGGATCGGGCGAAACTCAGCGGCCGAATGGGAGGAAGGGAGTGTCAGACTCTTACTGACTAAAACCCATCCGTGTTCCACCTTGTGCCCTTTGCGTTCCAGGGTACAGTGCCTCTTTCGAACGAAACCCGCAGCCCCAGCTGGCACTGGCCCTAGCAGGCCCCGTCTTTTACGCTGACAGCTCTTTGAGGCGCGCGTGGAACACAGCGCGCCGTCGACCCGACCCTGGTTCTCTGGATCAGACGGCGAGCCACCCAATGCTCGCCGTCCGCAGGCTCGCGCCTACGGTGGCCGAGAATCGCCCTGCGACTCCCGACGCCCGGGTCGTCTTCTTCTGTTGTGGCGGCTGGGGCGTGAGGTTTCCCTCTCTATCACACGTTCGGCTTCCTCCTTTGCTAGCATTACTGCTTCGCAGAAGGAGGTGACCGCTCCCCATGTCTCCTCGTTCTGGACCCTCGACGAGGACACGGCGGTGCTCCAACCAAGCAGGGCAGACCTCAACCATATGCACCACCGTGTCCTTCGAGTGATCCTCGCAGTATTGACACCCGGGCGTATCCTCCCGCCCTTTTCGAAACAGGTACCTCAGGTGAGTACCTGGGTCAAGCGGAAGGTAAGGACGCCATGGCGCCGCTCTAGCCACTACTCAAAGAGGGGTTTTTGCCGCAATTGTGGCGTGCCCAGCGCTGGGTTGCGACAGTCGTTGTCTCCATACTGCCATGAGATCTTGCCGTAGCTCCGCTCGCCGTGCTGCGATTTGAGCCGCCGAATCGCCTACTGAGCCGTTGTATTGTCGGATATAGTCCCGAATACTTACGAGAACATGCTGTAACAAAAAACAGAAACCTGTACGTTGAACTCTGAGCTGTCCAAAGTCTAAGATTTACGTATCTCGTACTTATCTGTTCTTCCGCTAAACTCAGAACGATTTGTTTAAAAACAGAAAACACGATTTCAAAATATTGTTTCATATGGATGAGTAGCTCGTGGCTAAATAATAACAGCCGCATTGGTCGATCTTCAAGGTTGCCAAGGTTGGTCTGTAGATGGGTGACCATCTTAACATACCAAGTTTCCATGCCTTGGAAAGCACGTTAAGCCGTTGGTCCCGGCTCCACACGTTCAACGACTATTAGGTATTGCTAAACTAATAAAGTTATCTTAACTGCTATAATTTTGCTTTAAATTTCATGAAATGCACTATCATCATGAATTTTTCCAGATTTTTCAAGCAAGCTGGTTAGCTTTTAGAGGGGGGACTAAAATACTGGAACAAAAATTTGCACTTAAAAGTTAAATATTTCGTAGATGGAGCATTAAATAGAAAAATATTCAAATTCAAATTCAAAGCATTTTATTTCAAATAAACCATTCACAGGCATTTTTGAAACGTCAAGGTCGGTCAGTCAAAAACATGGAAGCTATTTGCACGTTCCAAAGCGTAGATCTCTATGGAGAAGAACGTGCAAGAAACTCCACGGACACTCTTTTAAATCATGTTCTGTTTTACAAAATTCCAAGTTACATATACTTGCTGCTTCTGCATGTGAGGACAATGCAAAGGAAAAAAAAGGGCTTTATTATTAGAATTTAAAATATAAAGACTAAATTGAACCAATGGCAGTTAAGACATGACCAGTCTCAACCGACGGCGCCCGTTCATGAACATGACGCGTGTATCGGCACCTTTCAGTTCAACCATTTCGAAGGGAACCGAATGATCCAACCCACGCGCCGCCATCAGCGAGATATTGAGTGAGCATGACATGCTCTCAACCACCATGCTCGTTCATGTCCAACAAGTAAAACTATAACTAATCACATAAAATGTAAATGGCTTCATGGAACTCACATTTACAAAATTTGAAAAATATGCTTCTACTTTACACAAAACTATGGTTGTCAATGACCAAATAATGAAAAATAAATTAATAAAGACAACGATTAAGTTCTTACATCAAAAAGAATAAATAAGTAATTATAATAATAATATAATGTGTATGTAAATCAGACTAATATAATCGAAATAATGTAAGTACCCCTAAAAAAAAAGAGAGCGAGCATCTCTTCCAAATATAAAAACCTAAAAAGTGGACCTAAGCAGCTGTGACTGTGGAGCAGGACCAGCATTTAGCCAAGTTTTTATCGAGGATATATCTTCCAGTTTATAATACGCTTGTCTACATAGTGTGCGTTTTATGCATGCTTTAAATTTTCTCTCATTCAGTTCGATCGAGAATATCAACTGGTATTTTATTATAAAATTTAACACAGTACCCCATAAAAGAAGTGAGTACTTTGGCCAATCTGAATCGAGGTTGATCTAATTTGTTCCTATTTCTAGTATTAAAATTATGCCTGTCACTAATCTTGCTAAAAAGATGAAGATTTTTCCGAACATAAATATTATTTTCGTAAATGTATTGACAAGGTACCGTCATGATGTTGATATCCTTAAACAGTTCTCTTAGGGAATCACGCCGACGGAGATTGTAAATGGCTCTAATGGCTCTTTTCTGCAGGATAAATATAGACTCGATGTCTGCAGCACGTCCCCATAATAAGATACCGTAAGACATGATACTATGAAAGTAACTAAAATAGACCAGCCTCGCGGTATTATATCAGTAAATTGACGGATTTTTCTGACAGCGTATGCTGCTGAACTTAGCCGTCCCGCAAGCGATGTTAAATGAGGACCCCATTGTAGCCTTGAGTCAAGCGTAATCCCCAGGAAAACCGTGTTTTCGACGAATTCAAGTTTCTCCTTGTTCAATACTATGTCGCAATCATTTCGTTTAACGTTCGGTAAGCAAATCTGATGCATTTAGATTTTTTCCCATTTAATACTAAATTATTAGCAGTAAATCAATTTTGGACCTGCTGTAGGGCGTTATTTACGTCGTCAAAATTTATGGAACGTCTATCTTAAAAATTAAGGACGTATCGTCAGCAAATAATACCATATGAGGTTGATTGTTTGGTTGGTACCCCCATTTTGACTTTTAAACCCCGTGAATTGACACCATTTAATTGAACATGCTGCTGTCTATGATTTAAGTAAGATTTTATTAGACTGAGTGCAAGTTTACCTAGTCCGTAATGTCCTAGTATTAGCAACCGAAAGTTGTAATAGTATTAGCAACCCCTTTTTTTAAGGATTGGAAATCATCAAATTACTCCTCCCGCTCTAGGTGGAGCAGAAGGGAGTATCAGACTCTTACTGACTAAAACCCATCCGTGTTCCTCCTAGTGCCCTTTGCGTTCCAGGGCTACGGTGCCTCTTTCGAACAAAGTCCGCATCCCCAGCAGGCACTGGCCCTAGGGGGCCCCGTCTTCTATGCTGACAGCTCCTTGAGGCACGCGGGGATTACTGCGCGCCGTGCGTCGACCCGGGTCTGGTTCTGATCAGACGGCGAGCCATCCAATGCTCGCCGTCCGCAAGCACGCGCTTGTGGTGGCCGGTAATCGTAATTTGTAATATTTGCACACCATGTGTAATGTTTTTTTTTTTTTAATTCAGATATGTGTATTTTATTGGTATTATATATTTCGTTTATTCATTAACTTGTATTATATATATTATTTCTTTGTTGGTGTTATATTCCAAAATAACTAACAAAAATAACTATATACATTATGAATATAATACAAAACGAAATACGATCGACCCCAAACGGCTCAAAATTGTAATTGAAGGATTGGAATGTAAGGGGCCATTACAGTTTTAAGAACATTGTACTACATTCTAGCAAATAAAAAAAATTACTTGATTTGATTTAAAATTCACATCTTTATTCTTTCTTTCTTTTACATGTGGTAGTTTTTAGACCAAAAGTCATCGTTCCCCCCTTATCTCCGAAACTACTGAGCCTAATATTTTATCTTAGTTAAGTTAGGTTAGTTATCTAGTTAATTCACCGAGCTACTAGCTTTTGCCAGCGCCTTCGCTAGCGTTAAAGTAACATATAACTGACACCAGAGTGAAAGCGGTAATCCATGGCAGAGAACCACATTTAGAAGCCATAGGTATATCTGTGGCCGTTCAAAGGGTTTTGTTGGTTCTGTCGTGTGGGAATTAAACCAGCTGTTTGTTCAGAAACCGAGCTTGTCCATCGCGGTACTTAATAATGTTTTACACACATGACACACAATAAAGGCTCGTCTGTGAGACAATCAAACATTCATCTGCGTCGAATCTCGTTTCATTTACGTAACAATTATATTATACTTATTTTATAATAAAGGATCTCTTAATTCACACAATAGGTAGGTATGGTACATAACTCCACGATACCGTGGTTTATACAAATAGAGGATTCATACCTTTGTGTTTTCAAAACGATTCATAAATATTTTGATTTCTAAACTCGAAGGAAAACGTGTTGAACGTCACTAGTTGCAAACCTATATTTATCGTCGTTATTATTAGTAGAGTACTTACGTCATATTAGAAGTGAGAATTTATCGGTACGTTTTTACGATACCTAATGTGCGTAGCTCGGCGATATGATAAAGTTTGGGAGGCGTCAAAGATAGGAAGCAGCCATTAGGTAAATGGGTATAGCGTGAGTTCGTTGACCCGAGACAGCGTGACGATGAGCCGTCTGCCTCTGTGGGGCAGGTCGCGGTCGTGGAGCACTCGACATAATGCCACGTAATACCCCAAGGTCTCTGAGCTCGACACACAATACCTAGCACCGTCAGCACTCACCACGACACGAAATATACTCACAGATCGTGTCTAGGTTCCTGATTACACGCCTACGAATAATCGATCCATTTCTTGACCGAGTTGCTAAGCTCTAAAAACAAAATGCCGAGTCATGTAAAATTGTCATGTGTTGCAAATATATAACATTTTGCAACGAACATCAATATGAATGAGATGAGGTAATATGCTAAAGTAAATAATGTAATTGCATTCATAACAAGATGGTCTCGGTGCACTCCTCCTACCTATCATGGTATAGGTCACCAGATTGTAGGTACCTACTTATTCTATTTTCCAGACTGTTCTTATCGTGCTCTAAAAACAGTCAAGATTATGAAACACGCGTTCAATAGTTTAAATAAACTAAGCCATCATAGGCTAGATATTGTTTTTATTATAGTAGATACCAAACGGTATCTTCTTAATTTGAAGAATAATTAGGTACCTACCTACAGAACTTAATGCTTTCTTAAACCATTTAGTGATCAGGTATTCTGGATAACATTTAGATACTACGTAAGTTTCTTTTCTTATCGTGTGGGCAGTACCTAAGGGGTCTAATGATAGGTACCCTAAAAACGGATGCAAAAACGAATACATACTTAGAAGTATAAGTGTGACAAAATGAAAAAATAAATGTTCTATGAGCCCAGTACCTAATAAAAAATAAGCCCGGAGTTCTAAACAATGTTCTAGAATTTATAATTAAGTATTTGATCAAAGGTTAAATTGTCATCACGGTCGCCTTGCCACCGCCAGCCTGATGGGGCGTTAATCAAACAGGTTGCAAAAAGACAAAGCTTCCAACAAAAGATAGCATTTATAATCAAAATAATTAAAGATTCATTTAAACCAAGACCTTACGATAGTGTTTACTCAATGTAGAACCCATTTAAATATACGATTTCATAGGTTATAAAATAAATTAAAGATCATTGTATACTTATAAATAATAAAGATACCAAAATGTCTTCCTACTAGGTTGAAAATACAGTATCAACAGGAGTAGTACATCGTAATTATGATAATTTATATTTGGTTCCCTTCGCACGCTGCGCTGTAACCGAGTATTTTCGCCAAATAATCTTAATATAGGTGCTTTTATACGAAACTCAGTACTAATGTTATCCTTCAACATAATGGCGACGGATTGCTGTTTAGTTTTTTTTATTATTATATATACATTGTAAAACACGATACGCTACTAACAGCGTTCAACGGTTTAAAGTGATTAGTAGCGCCATCTTCAGGTAATGATGCAGTACCAAGTAACCAATATTCTACTCGGAGATATAACTTTGAATAACCAATGGTACACTTCCCGTTATCGTTAACGTTGTAGTGTATACTATTTTGCACAGATGGCGTTAGTAGTCATAAAAATGCTAATCTTTGACTCTCGACTCAAACTGTTGGCCTAATACGCTGTTATGATGAAATATCATTCTAAATGGACGCATGCTTTTACGTAAAGGTAACTTATAAATCTAACAATCATAAACAAAATGATTGCATTTTAATGAAAGTGTACGAAGTTAACTGCAAAAGTAATAGCCTGGTTGGGAGCGATTTTGTTTTGTTTGTTTGATTCCTTTGTGTAAGACTTGTATAGTGTTGATGTCAATAACAGCGATTGTCGCGTGGCATGCTGTGCTCGGGCAGCGGCGCCTGCGCGTGTCGCCAGCCTGCAGCTAGTCAGTAGTCAGACACACTCGTCATTTGGATGTAATAACGAGCAGTCGTGTCGCTACAGGGCTCATTGTAGTTCACACGAAAGCCCTTAATAGTGCCTTTTCAAATGTAGTCCTTTGGTGTTTTTCAGTGCAAAGGCTTAGTATCTGAATTTCGAGAGGAAAATCGATGAAATCGTAAGTACCTTGTTATTATTTTCCATTATTTCTCAGTAAGTCATTGAAAGCATATTGCACAATTTAACGTAGTTTTCCGGAAATAATGGCTTTTCCGAGAAAATGGTGATACTAATTATGTTACGTGTAGACCTAAGATTCTATCTAGAATTCATTATCTCTAACTTTCTCCTCATCAAGATGAAACGACGCCTGTCACCTTTATTTTATGCGAGCAACTAAAACGAAAACCATTTTAATAATACTCAAATTCTAACTCAATTCAACCTTCATTATACCTCACCGTGTATAAAGTCATTCATAACCAACAAGTTTGTAAAAACTCATGATGCCGAATACTATGAACGGCGAGATATTTGTGTCACAATGGAGTCTAGACGCGCGGCATCTGACCCCAAATCATTTATGAACCGAATAGCTCCGAACATTGTCCCCTAAACGTGCACGTGGTTGTTAAATATAGACCACGCCGAGAAGCTGACAGCCAACGTGCAAACTTACTGCTGCTAATGCTGGCACTTGACTTGGTGTATTTGGGCAAAATATTCGCCTTTCTTATTGGTTAAAAAATTAACTACGCGAATATTTTGAATTAACTACGCCAAGTGAAGTGCCACCTCAAAACGGAAAACGCTGAACTTGTAATACCTTGCTTGTAATGCATTTTGAGGTCAAATGCTCGAAAACTCCTTCGCACCAACGAATACGCGTTCAGGAATCTCTTTATCTGCTTCTGCCTTGAATTAAATAAATTGCCATTTCTGTATGTTTGGTAACGGCGCTTCGTTAATTAGCTGCCTGCGTTACGGACTTACGGCTCGGTTGAACCTCGTATAAAGTGTACAATATTGGTTCTGTTGCTAGGTGATAAGATCGCTCGGCCTGATAAGTAAACGGCAATGATTCATAGTCCTGAGTAACTACTGTTCAGAAAATTTCCGGAAATTACTGTTCACGGAATAAATAGCTCTATCTAATCTTTGGGAAGTACAAAATTAGCTATACTGTGGATAACATTGATGAAGTGTTTCTTTTTATATTGGGCTTTACTCAAACGTTCGCATATCGAAAAGTAGCTAAAGGGAAAATTTATCCCAATAAGCACGTATTGCTAGCATGATAGATACTTACACGAGATATGGTAATCATACATAGTATTCATGTTATTAAACGTTCAATACCGTCTTACGTTTGTATTGTTTTTGAGAAACATTGATGCTTTTCAGAGTAATTTAACGTTCGGTATTCATATTATGCAAATTCATTTCCAAGATCCCTGATCTATTACAAGCAGCATTGCCTATATCCACACATGGTTGAAACCATCTGCACGTGCTTGCGTTGCTACATACGTCGTGTACTTAAACTGCACAATCTGTGGGTGTCACACAAGTAGGAAAATGCTTCGGACCGTACAATTGATTTCCGTTGTGTATGTTATCGCTAAGAATCGACTACCACGGAAATCAATTTAGTTTGTTATTGCAAATCAATTCGTTGATAAATTGATGTAGAGAACTAGAGACCCGTGTGACATGCTTACGTCGTTCTGCTTGTTAGACTCGTATATGTGCAACGCGTCTTCTATTAGCAGTAAACTAGCTCTATTTTCTTCTTTTATTGGTCCTAACTATCCCCAAGCTGCCCCTTTAAATCCATCATCATTATTCTCATGCCTTAATCCCAATTTATTTGAGGTTTGCGCAACACGTCTTCCGCTTCCATGGTACTTGTTGTAATCTTAGCAGTTACTCCCATTCGAGACTCTCATCAGATCAGATTGGTATCTGTCACACAGTCCATCCACAACTTATTTGGTCTTCTCCTAGTCTCTACAAATTCATCGACTTCATCAAATTCTCACTTCTTCACCGTTAAGACAAAAATAGTGATCATCTTCATTTATATTCTCGGCTCATAAACAAGTATTATATTCAATGATTTGTCTTTCTGCTGAACATTGGAATGTTATTATTAAACCAGCTGATATTGTTTTCAATTATCTTTCATCATTCATTGTTATTCCCGTCGTAAGAAATAATCAAGGTTTTTACCTGTGGCTTACTTAGCTTGTATTCAATACACCTTTGTTTTACACCTTGTTTTACACCTTCCGAGAAAGGTACAAAACCTTAACCGCATTATTTCTTTGAGGTTCCATCTGTTACTTCGTCTGAAGTGTTATTTATGGAAATCAACCCTCTGAGGGTTTGAATCGGGGTTTAAGCGTTGGAGCCTAGGGCTAGCCCACGTGCCGAAGTTGGCATCGTTTCCTATTGCAGTGTCTCACTGGGGTTCAGAGTTCGGACTTTCGGGCCCAGACTATAATAGCTATATGGTAATAGATTAAGTGAAGTCCGGCAGAAGTTCCTCGATAATCTCATTCAAATTCATAAAATGTTAACACATTTTCAGGGGCTTGATATCATTGCACCACAGTTTGCCATCCTGATTCATACCTTTAACGTAGTGCTACTGAGCCTTGAGCAACTTGTGTGCAACTGACAAGCACAACGAAGCCATGTTTTATTACTGGATTAGCGTTGTCATTTGCTGCCATTATTATCATTCCTGGCATGAATATGTACTCTACGTACATCATTGTCTTCCCTTATATCTACCTTATCTCTTCTGCCTTTTGTCTATGATTATAAATTCTGACCCTTTCGTTATGTCGATGTAAGCTTTAATTTTCTCTGTTTTTACCAATTATACACAATTATTTTTCTAATTCTATAATAATATAGGTAGCTATTTGTATTTATAAATTATAAATGAAATTAGAAATTCCTCCAGTTTTCTCATACGCCTTGCTGTAAGTACCTACTAAACTGTATCGTATATTATGGTCCAGTAAAATTCAGCTGCCTGTACTCCTAAATGGTGATTTTTATAGTTTTAATTTCACAACATTTCGATTACTAGTTCCTTTTTTTTGTTCGAGATTTGAACAGTCAAATTACTTAAATAGTTTCTCGTAAATGGTAGAAACCTATTAGATTTTTTAAATTGCGAGATTGAAAAGGGTTTTTTTCGCGATACCATAAGTATAACGTACGTTTCAATTGTCAAAGAAACGTTAGTAACACTGCTTTGGCTCTGACACGAAATATATTGACATAATGTCGTTCGTTTAACATTCTTACAATTAACTTTTGTAAGAATGTTATTATTCAATGGTTTTTACCGTCTTTTGTATCTTGAAGCATGATTTTACAAAATGGCATACAACTTCATAATGGAAACATACACCGAATAAATTACGTAGGTATACTTTATCTGGAAAAATATGTGCATGAAGAATATACAATAACGTTGACTGTAGGTACTGTACCCATATGCTTCACAACATAATGCTCGTCACTAATATCAACTTGTGGAATTATCTGATGATAACTTTGTATTATTTTGTGAGAAAATCTCACTTCACGACAGAATTTCGACCATATACCAAACTTCTTTCGAGTACAACTTCAATGATTCCCAGTATTCCCACAACTAGCTAGGAATAGGCTCCCGAGACATACAAGTATAATCGCAGGGAACCCTAACTAGCATACCAACTTGCTTCTTCATGTTTCATTAACATCTATCAATATCACTTTAGTCTTAATTCAGAGAGAGCAATAAAACGTGCTCCTTGCGTATGAATATGACGTCAAACTTCGTCTTCTTGACTCTTATCATCCTCCGGAAAATTATTTGTCTCAGGGTCTTGTGACATCGCCCATTATTTACCTATTCTTGCGTCACACCTCTCATAAGTGATAAACGAAAAATATTTTAGCATTCATAGAACGACTGCCAAGTTTAAAGGGAAACGATGACGTATTAACGATCTATTCTACTAGTTCATTCATATTCTGACAAGCAGGTCGTTCACTTTGCCAAATATCGCTGGATGATTTTGGAAAAACCCATCAGCTAACGAATTTACAGAATTTTGTAAGGTATTTCAACTTCTAACAACAGCATAAGGCAATTTCTCTCTGTGTAAAACTTTTAATAGCTAAACAAAAAACAAATACGTCAGATGTTTTCTTCTTCCACACGAGGGAACATTTTCCAACAATCGTGCAGAATTACGGCAGTTTTCGTTAATAAGTTTACGGAATTTCCGTAAAGGTTCACCGCGGATGAGATCACAGAAATAACAGAGCCCTAATTAAAACAATATTCTAAAATAAGTGAGCGCGGTGTCGATGTCGGTTCGGTTGCCATGGCAGCGGACCAACAGAGTATCAGTTATCCACGGTTATTATTATTTCGTGTGATTATGTCGGTATAGCTACTTAGCAGTGGGGCCACCCTCAGAGTAACCCGCCGCCATTAATCGTCTTCTCATCTCGAGTCGCAGACGTTTGTTTACGTCGACAGGTGATCACAGCGGCTAATCGCTACAGTTTCGGGTGACCGTGTCGCCTGCCGCGATACCTACCTACATGTTGATATTATCAGACAACATTAAGTGGCCATCAGGTCGATAAGGTCGAACTCGTTTTTAATGAAACCGAGATATTTAAAACACGTTGAAAAAATCCTTGGCGAGATTACTTACTTACCTGTAGATATCTATTTTTGGACTTATATAAGATGTTTGCGAGAGCACTCTATTTTTAAAGGCCATATATAATTACAGTCTTTTCAGGTATCTGTTTTTAAGTCGTACAAAAGAGGATGTAGAAAAATCCAAGTTCCGAGTATTTAATTTATTATAAAAATAACAGACTGGAGATGGAGCAAACATTTTCTTTCCTGGAAAACCTATTTCTGTTTTCTTTCCGCTCGGACCTAAAACATAAACAATAAAACCCTTATAAAAAACTTGTTAGAATTGTAAAATATAACAAAAGAACTTCGCCTCGACTTTCTTGCTGAATTAGTCGACTCTAGCTATGAAATTTTGCTTGACCAACATAAATCAACGGTAAATAGGTTATCATCAGTAAAACTCCGTCCGGGTTTTCCCCGTACTTTAGTTAGTAGTTATTATTTATTAGGTTATTTCACTGTGCAATATATTTATCGCATTATTTGTAGGTTTATTTAAGTATTTGAATTATTAATCATTTAAAATTAATATAATATGCGTATGCTCATGGAAAGGAAAGAAACGGTCCCAATCCCATTCACAATCAACAAAAATGCTTTCGTTTTTGACAATTCGATAACATTAATTGGCTTAGATTTGTCGGGATTAGGAATGTCGAATCAATAATAAGGTAAAACCAATTGCAGAGTTTTCTCCAACGTATTATATAGCTACCGTTATAAAGTTCAACATCCCATATAGCGATTTTATTTTATACAAAATGTATTTCTATTAATAATTCTATTAATAAGATGCATGTTTGTGTTGTTTCAGATCAATTGCGGTCTAGATCAGTGATCGACCGTCTCCCACAGTCCACAGCAGTGTTCTATCCCGATGGGTTGAGTACGCCGACGTTTTGTGATAGTGGTCACACCACTCACGCTGTAAGTACATTCGATAATTGACATTCCTTAATTAGTTTTACGACAAGATCTGTTTCACCACCATCAGAGAGGTGCATCACTTTCTTGAAAAATGGTTCTATCGAAATTAAATTAATTTTAATAATGTGTCTCCTGAATCGTGCCTTTCAGAGGTGGTCTTTAATTTAGAGGAAAGAAATTTTTTCGCTTAATTATATTGCCTGATATATCCGAATATAGTACCTATACCTAAACCTTCGGAAAACTATAGAAATACCCTCCTTAGAACCATCTGGTCTTTAACAGATCTGTCCTACGAAAGTTGTTTCCACTGTACCTAAGAATGTTCCTTCAGCCGTTTTCCCTGACTCACATTAGTTTGAGCAGTGTGCTCTCTTTTGACAAAAATTAAATTATAATTTCATCGTCTATCTATCGTCGGTACCAAGTGAAACCAAATTATGAATTATTAAACGAACGAATTTACGCATGCTTCGAAGAGTTTCCGCAAATGCCCTGACCTAATAACCTCGTTATTCAACTAAACGCTGATTTTACACGGTGAAAAGCATATACCAAGTGCAATGTTTTAATTACATAGTAGGTACAGTAAAATATTGATGACTTTATTGGCCTACATGATTAAAAGTCAAGTGTGAACTATTGTCATTTCGACGGTTAGCCATCAAGACTACCACATTTCAGCCACACTGCTTTTTTACTGATCCTGATATGAAAATAATATTGCACACCATGTGAAAATATAATGTTTTTTGTGCCCTGTGAAGTATTTTGTGTAAGCAAGTCCATCGATTTGTTTTGAGACTCGATCGAAGTGGAATCATTCCATGGAAGTCAATACCTATGTGATGTGGATGAATGAGGAACGTGAGAAAAGATTTGAGTATGTATATAGATAGACAGAGGGGATTCGAAGACCTGAGAAATGATCCGATGGATGGACTGTGTGTGTATGGAAGGACTGAAGGAATATAGGTAACTTCGTCTGCGTCATTACATTACTGCTCCGCTCCTATTGGTCTTAGCGTGATGATATATAGCCTATAGCCTTCCTCGATAAATGGGCTATCTAGAGAGATAAGATGCAGCACCCCGGCTCTAAATAAACAAGGATAATGCCGACATATAAGTGAATCGCAGAATTATTCAAATTGATCAGCTAGGCTTTCCGTTATTAGGTTAACTTGTCCATAGGATTTAAAGCTCCTCGGTTAATCCATAAAGGAACTATAAAGCAGTATCTACACAAGGCAATGAGGAATAAGTTATATTTAAAACAGTTTCTGGAATTGGGTTATGTAACTACGTATTTTACTATGTATGTGTGTATATCTATTATAATAAGAATACAAACTAAGTACTTACTCATAATATTTAATTTAATAACCATTGAATGGATGGAACAATTGAAACATTGGCTTGAAGGGGGCAAAGAAAATGAAGTAGGTACAAAATATTTTTTTTAATATATTTTACCAATAATACCGTCACTGAAGTATATAGGAGTTTCTTATTTATAACATGTTCATCACGATAATGCTAACAATGGGACGTGGGATATTTGTTAGCAAGTACTTGTAATAGTTGCAAGTGGTACCTACCTATATATTAATATTAATTTAATGTCACACGGATATTCTATATTAGGTACGTTTGCTTCCTGAATACTGTCATTGGTTGTCGCATTAATCCACCTAAATATACACCGGTTCCATTGGAAATATATTTTTTACCTTTGCTTTACTTTTTATTTTAGTTTCGTATAACATAAAGCGGTATCATTATTATGGCCTTAGAATGTTCTGACATAATAAAAACCAATTTTTGCATAATTATGCCTGAATCTGGTTTCTAGACAGATTTTATTTTTTTATTATAATAATAATTAAAAAATCGACAAATATTATTTAAAGATCGGAGACCGGTCTGGGTGCTTACTCTGGAATATAATTCCGATAGATCGACATTGGTCAAACGTCAGTTGGTTGATTTAATGGTCAGGGATTGGCTGGACTCACTGAGTCTAGCCAATCCCTGACGTTTGACTTACAATTCCAATGTCGATCTATCGGAATTATATTCGAGAGTAAGCACCCAAAATACAAAAATGTGGTCACAAAACCACATTCGATTTGATTAATAAAAAAACGAAATTTTCAGATCACGTAAATATGTACTATCATGCGATGACTAGTGATGCAAAATTTATCGATAAGTATCTACTATAGACTTTTATAAAAATCCGTGTTGCCGTACGATGGGGTATCCGTGTAGCCTGTGTCGTATCATGGTAGCCAACCAGGCGGGGTCGTTGCCCTCTCTCTGTGATCCATTCACTGTTGCAACTGCACTTCTTATTGAACGACACGCAGTCTTGAGTGCATTCCCCGGACGTAACTACGTTGCGACTTGCGGTTGTTTTTCTTTTTATAAACGGCAGATCAAATAAAAGCAGAAGCATGTTTTAAAACCTAATAAAAAACGAGCTAGAGAGATCCTTCTGTTACAGATGACGTCTATTTTGTGGCTATATCTAGCGAATTAATATATCAGATAGACTTATGACATCTAACATAAGGAAACTAATAAAAATTGAAGTGAATGTTATAGACTGTTAAAGTTTTAAAACTTACTCTTTTTATTATTACTACAACAATAAGCGTAATGAATCAATTAGACATCCACGAACTTTCATTAGGTATTCATTATTTAAAGTGAAACTATTGGATAGATAAGTTTCTAGAAACATTAGAAGTACCTACCTACATACTTTCTTATACAATGTGTAGTTATTTGCTCTAGATTGCAACAAAATTATGTTTGAGCAATAACGAGCACTATTGAGAGAAAGTAGGGAAGCGGACTATAAAATATAACACCGCAGCTTCGGCAAACCTCGGGTGAACTCAGGTGTTCTCGACAGTTTAAGTAAATAAAAAAATCTCATTGTTCCTCGAACGTTAGCAAGTATGCGACGCGCTTCGTGCTTCTATAGACAGGACTTTTTTATCCAGACAGGAATTTCCGGTCGTGTGCGAAGTCCCTTTGGGTTCGATCGAGGTTAAAGCTTTCTTAGTGATGGGAAACGTTTAAATTTTTTTATCGATAGATTAATTTTATTTATCGATGGACTGTCCAGTTGGTTTGACTGCTTAACGCGATTATTATTCGATTCAATTTCAATGATAAATGATGACAGAGTCTGTATTAAAAATGCTAAGATGTTGTTCCCTGTAGAACATGGTGATTTGTATGATCAGGTAAAACCTACAATAATCAATTGTAAATAACACGTGTGTCGTGTCACATTTACATTACTTTACAGATTAGTTTTCATTATCACTATTTAGCTTAATTAAGAAAACATACGAGTATATAAACTTACCAACTAACTACTTAACAATATGTGATTACTACAGTCCGCGGAATCATCATGAATGTTGCACGATATTTAATTGGTCCTGTTATCGTGGCCGTACGTGTTTCACGCTGCACATCGCATTAGCTCCGCTTCGGACGTGCCTCCACCACTGCAGGGGAAAATAACATCAATGGTACCGACGCAAATACTATTAAATTGTACAAAGTTTACACCATTGAATGCCAAGGGCATACATTTATTTATCACTACGTATCTACGGAGGTACGAAAGTGGAATTTGCTGTATACAAATACCGCACCGATACACACAGAGGTAGGTACATCAAAGATATAGTAAATATATTTTTGATGCCAGAAATAGCGGCAAAGTAATATACCATTCGAACAGTATCGCGAAGCGATTGCCTAGGTGTGCGCGCATGATCGCAAACGTGTATCATGATCGGCCTGTGAGCCTGTGAGCATTAGGTACTTGATATGACGCAAAATAATATTTCTGTAACATTATTGCAACGGTAGGTGGTTAATCAGCAAGGACACGGTGGAGCATACGGTGGAGGTCTGCCCTGCTTGGGCGGAGCACCGCCGTGTCCTCGTCGAGGCGATCGGCAGCGGCGATGTCTCGCGTCCGGCCCTGGTTCAAGCCATGGTCCGGAGCGAGGACACATGGGAAGCGGTCACTTTCTTCTGCGAAGCAATAATGCTAGCAAAGGAGGAAGCCGAACGCGTGAGAGAGAGGTAAACCTCACGCCCCAGCTGCCGCAACTGAAGAAGACGCCCCGGGCGTCTGGAGTCGCAGGACGATTCTCGGCCACCGTAGGCGCGGGTCTGCTGATCAGAACCAGGCCCGGGTCGACGGTGCGCTGTGTTCCACGCGCGCCTCAAAGATCTGTCAGAATAGGGGTCGGGCACCACTAGGGCCAGTGCCTGCTGGGGCTGCGGACTTTGTTCGAAAGAGGCACCGTAGCCCTTGAACGCAAAGGGCACTAGGAGGAACACGGATGGGTTTTAGACAGTAAGAGTCTGACACTCCCTCCTTCTCCAGGAGGAGTAATTTGATGATTTCCAATCCTAAAAAAAAGATAATGTGTGACGATTTTACGCAAACCTTTGGTTAAAGTAAGTGTTTTTGCTGACGGTGTAACAGGTGAAAGAAAGCACGTTGGCTTTTCATTAGAAGACAACGTGTGCATCGACGTCACACCAGACTTTAAACACTTAGATAAAACTATAAATATTAATGTACATATTTGTGATTAGATTTCATGGCACGAGTAGGTAGATAGCTAATTTTCTCTAAAATCTACAATACCTCGGCTTTGCCTACTCTCTTTGTGTACGTTCCTTCCAAAGTTATGACACTCGGCTCGTAAATAAGTTTCAAGAATCAGTTTTCAATCGTGGTTAACTGATCTGAAAATCATCAAGGACTCAAACAAGATCAACACTTGTAGTGGTCGATAGGAACTTTTTAGTACTACGTCTTTGGGCTTGTGTGCTGAACTTTTGGCGATCAAATGGTGTTTACCTTGGAACACTCAGAGACACGTGCTATCATAAATACACTAGAGCATCATCATAAAATTCATAAAACCGACCGCATGTGCTGTTCCTCCCGACCGCATTGATTTACTTTAGATCTGTTTACGTATTCGCCGAACGTACTTTTGCAAATTCGGTTCTAATATTTATAATAAAGTAACATAAATTCAGAGAGTGCTACGAGAATAACTCGTCTGGGATTAGGTGTTGCTCTTATTTCTGTACCACCTCTACGGTTATACGGATCTTGCAGTTTTATTCGCTAGTAAGGGAATTATTTCAGTGGTCTCTTTCCTTGACCGTGAGCGTCGAGTTACGTGTCTCCTCTCACGGATCTCAGGTAAGTCGATGGATACCTAGATGATTGTTTAGAAATCTTTTGTATAAAGAGTAGCCAACGGCGCGTTCTTTGTTTAAAGGTATAATGGATGATTTGTTATCTAATAGTGTAATAGGAAGTGCCGTGCAATAGGAGCCGAGGTCTGGTTGCCATGGCGCTAAGTAGCCATGTGGACTGACGACCCGCTCGGGTAGCACTTTTCACGATAAGGACAAAGTGCGGAAGCACCGTCCCAGAGTGAGCGCGAGGTGACTGAGCGAAAGCGGTCGCGGGCGCGAATTAAACAGCTGGGTTATTCTGCAGAATGCAGAGAGAACCTGACGTGAACTGTCATTGCAGCTTGAGTGAGTGCATTGACAGCTCACTTCATATTCTCTTGACCTAAATTTTGACAGTGTGATGTTTACAGAGTAGATCAGCCGGGTAATACGAATACCATCTGCCAGGGTTGCGGAATTTGACCGAAAGAGTCACCGCGGCCCAGGAAACCAAAAGGCATTAGGATGAGCACGGATGGTAGTCAATAAGACTGCACCTTCCGCTCACAGGGCGGAAGAAGTCATTTGATGATTTCCCATTCTCAACGCTTCTTAGCGAGCCCACTCCACAGGCGGTTATGAAAGTTTGATACGCTTCCGCTTCAGCACCCGCGGAAGCTCGTCACTCTGGCCGAGGTCTGGCAGGCGGCCCTCATGCGTGTGGCCGACCTAGTGCATCTGCACCCACCGTGTTACCAAGCACTTTACCGTAAACATGGAATAAAATGAACTTTACGCATGGAGCGTTATTCTTGCTAGCATTGCAATCTTTCAACGATTTCAGAGCTCATATTGTGATGAGGATGACTAAAGTAATTTATTATGACTAATGCACTAGGCTATTTAAATCAAAACAATGCACATATTATAGATTACTTAATTTCTTTCTAAACAGAATATGAGTTTACCTTGCTTTAGCTCCCACTATCCTAATATATAAAATTCTTCCGCTACACAGCCAAAACTGGTCGTAAATTCCTTGAGCGCTAAGAGGGGATTTTCCAAAACGCTTATGAAGTCGCGGGCCAAAGCTAGTTCTTTTATAATATCTTTCAGCAGGGACTCGTGTGGAAGATTTTATGTCGTTAAAAGATTGAACTCGTGCAAGAAATTCTCAAGGGGACTAGCTCGTACCTGACGTCAAAAGTGTATACAGCTCAAAATAGATTTCCCACACGTAAGATAAGTAAATCGGACCAGCAATTACTCGTACTTACCTAAATCTAAAATCTTCGGTCATCATCATCATCTGCCTAGCCTTTTCCCAACTATATTGGGGTCGGCTTCAAGTCAAACCGGAATTAGCTGAATACCAGTATTTTACGAGGAGCGGCTGCCTACCAGACCTCCACAACCCATTAACTGGGTAACACGGTACTTCATGGCAAGACTGGAGTCAGATTAACTGGCTTCTGACTATCCGTAACCACTGCCAAAGATCTACAAATGATAGCCGGGACCAACGGCTTAACGTGCTTTCCGAGGCACGGAGGAAACTCGGTATGTTAAGATGGTCACCCATCCACAGACCAACCTTGGCAAGCGTTGCTTAACCTTGAAGATCGACCCGTGCGGCTGTTATTATCTAGCCACGAGCTCTTCGATTTTAGAATTTTTCTTTTAATCTAAAATCTTCGGTAACAACTAATAATACCTACACGATTCAAAAGGGCTACCGGAACAGCCCATTGTGATCTTGCATAAAGTTTAATGCGGGTCTGGGACGGGATTTACGGACGTTTTCTACTCCGTATCACCTACGGGCTTACGATTAGTCCCTGATCTAAGAATAAATGACAGCTTTGAACTGTCAAATGGTTTTGTCATTAATTCTTAATACGATGTAGAAAACGCTACAGGTGATTTCTACATCGTATCACCTAACTACTCTATTTATAGGCATTATTATCATAAGATATCATTATTTAATCATCCTCGTTTTTAAATTACAAAAAAATATTGCTTAATGAATTTCCAAAAAAAAAAACGTTATGATAAACTGGTAGCTATTATATTTCTGTTCACATAATTAATTAATGGTTAAATTAAGTATCCAATCATCATCATCATGTCAACCGAATGACGTCACATAGGCCTCCCCCAAAGAGAGGTGGGGGTTTGCCATAACCGCCACGCTTGGCAGGCGGGTTGGCGATCGCAGTGTATGGTGTTGATTTCTACAGAGAAAGCTGCTGCCCATTCTCTGTCGAGTCCCTTAGTCGCCTCTTACGAAACCCACGGGAAGTGACGGGATAGTATTATTCTTTTACGGCACCAGACGGCACCAGACGGCACCGGCCGACACCATACGGCGTAAGTACCCAATATCAATTACAAATAGATTTACACATTTTTTTATGTAATAAAATCACATTTAATTTTTTACCCTCAAAATTTGACAAGTGCGCGCATTGTGTGTTATGTGAAAAAATGTAGAAAAATAAGAAGTATAATCGTGCCAAAGGAAATAACAGTCACTTGTCCCAGAGTCGAAATATATCCTTTTTTACATATTTCTCCATATTTTTTTTCAAGCAAGTGCTATAAAGTAATGAAAAACGTTTACTGAAAAACTAAAATAGCATTAAATGGCTATCTATTTAACGCTATTTTAATATTTCAGTTTTTAATTTTTTTGGCAGAAATGGGTTTTGGTATAACTATATATACCGAAACCCATTTCTGCCAAAAAACATAAAATATTCACAAAGTTGATCCCTTCTGGTCTGTCTGTCTGTGAATCTGTTGGTCTATGAAGATCGATTTTCAGCCCACTGTGCGTAGGAGTGAAAATAACTGAATAACAGTGGTAGCCTACAATTATACTTCCTGTCCGCTTCATTTAAATTTCAATGAAATAAATTTAAAATAAGTTCAAGTTTAATAATCAAAATGCTTATATAAAACATTGAGGATAGACGGTGACCCCCAAACTAGACTTTCGTCTGTATCTTGGGGGTCAGAAATATGAGTAGGCACAGCACAATAAAGAATAAAATTGTAGTAAAAATTGGAAATGTCACAAGAAATAATATCTACGTAAATAAATTAATAAAATTCAAATGCATATCACTTTTTACGGAAAATATACAAAAACACACTTTCAGCTAAGCTCCGAAATGGCTGGACCCAATTATTTTGACGCGAGTTTTACCGACAGATATTGTCAGTTTTTAATCCCGGAGACTAAATTGACAAGTGCAAATGTCAAAACTGACTTAAATGCTATTGTAATCTATGTCTAATTTTCCTTTTGCACTTAGACTTTAGCTAATGTTAAAAGTTTATAACTGAAATGATTAACTAAAGATACTTTTATTTTACAAGAAATAAGACGCCGCGCAAAATATAAAACCCATAAAATTGTGAACAATGTGGCATTTGTTCTGTCTTAGTAGTTTGACGAGGACGACGGGCAACAGCTTTCAAATAAAATAAAATCTGTTAGAAAATGCAGTTTCTCCTGTTTTTCAATAAAACTAGATTGAATCGATGGAGGAATTAACTTTATGATCAAAAGACAGTTCAACTGCTAAAATATAACTATTACTGAAATTATCGGAAAATCCAGCTTATTGAATATTTCATAACGTACTTCAATTTTCGTTACTCCACCTGATCGGATTTTCCAACCTTACAACGTTTTTCCGAACAAACGCGAGTGAGTGAAATTTGATTCGTTTGGAATACTGTTGCTTAGACAGGTATAGCGGGTCTAGGGCTGCTCCCCCCTTTTTGTTTTAAGGATGGGAAATCATCGAATGACTCCTGCCGCTCTGGGCGGAGCGGAAGGGAGTGTCAGACTCTTACTGACTAAAACCCATCCAGGTTCCTCCTAATGCCCTTTGAGCTCCAGGGTACGGTACCTCTTTCGAACGGTTTCCGCCCCTAGGGTTGCCCCCTAGGTTGTACTCTAGTATAAATAATATTTTACTTTATTTGAAGTAGCCGTACTTTCTGATCTACAAAAGCAATGGAGTAGGTACGCTTAGGCACACTTTTTATTTGAATCTGACTTTAAATTATTTAGATTTGACCTAGAGACGAGATTTTTTTTGTTGTTTCTGTCGTAAGTTCTCAATTCGACCGCGTATATTTATTTCTTTTGTTCTGCATAAAGTACTCTCTTCTACACTACATTGCCATCTTTTATTTATCCTCTGTCAAATCCGACTGTACTTAATTCTTAAAAAGAAAGAGTTGTAAACCCTAGTCGGGTTATTATTAGGCGTTTGTCTAAGTTGCTCCACGTGTAGCGTGTAGGCTCGTAGGTACTCGTAGTGTATGATTTCAGGTTGGCAGTCATTGTTGTTAGTGCACTTTTGCTGATGGGTGGCCACGTCAGCACTTGTCTTGTCCTAGCAACCAGTGCTTTTGTGCCACGCTTCCCATCAGCGCACAGTTTTAGTGCACTATTCAAAATTTTCTTTTAACACGTAATTCTGAAGGCAAAATATAAATGATGGTTAATGCCAAATAAGTTGTGATATAGAACGAAACACGATAAAAATGTAATCCAAGACTTTAAATTAAACTGTAAGTACATACAATATATTTAACGTCTCTATGACGATTTTGTCATATCTATTGTACAAATATCGCCTGAATTAAAATATCATTTAATTAAGAACACCGGGAGCTTGTTGAGAAAACATTTTTGATGGTGATGGGAAGTCCCAGCTTACGTTTTCAGGCTTTTTTATAGAAGACAGTGTTTTATTTATGTACAACAGAATTTTTAACTGAGGAATGTTAATATACTGAATTCTTCCGAACGATATCGCAATAAATTATATTAGGTACGTATTATGAATTAAAGCCAAGTCCGTTTTCGGATTACAAAATCATCTATCAATCAAACAAGATCGATGGCAGGTAGAGTTCCACTCAGCTGTTCCCGTTATGTATGTAGAAAAGTAGGAATGGAAGGGACTCTATCCTTACCGTTATATAAAGATAACCAATTTATTTGTCAACTCTTCCACTTTTAGTAATTAAACACTGTTATAGATAACGCGAGAGCGCAATCCATAGACATTAGAGTATCTTTTATTGGTACAGTGATAACGAAGTATATCTACCTGACTACTGATGTTCGCTTACCAGTCGCAATAGTGAGGACCCACGGACGTGCATACAAGGTGTTTGGTTAAGTGAAAAAACACCTGAAAGTGCTAGAAAAATTTAGCGATTTGCGACTTTGTAAGTAGAATTTCAGTTCCTTTGATACGCTTGCGCTTCTATCGATATCGGTCTCGTCCCTACGGAAATTTCTGTAACATTATCAGCACTATGTTTGTATACTACGTACAAAACTGTCCGTGATGAGATGTTTATGTCGCCAACGTATGGAATAATATTATGTTGCTCTACATTAATGCAGATAATTGTTCCGTGATAGATGATAAAGGTGTTTGACGCCAGAAGTTGTGAGGAAATCGGTAGTTATTGTGGCATGTGATGTAAAAAAATAATGCTCATGTGGGACTCGCATCAGACAAACAACAAAATAAAATAAAGTTATTAACAATAACCATTCCTACACAGTTCCTACTTCTGCATGTGCTGCGAAGTATTGAATACATTAACGGTAGATGGCTGAAAGTGTAAGGGGATGATCTAGAAAACGATGTAGAGACTGTGTGGCAGGACTGATAGGCCACTCATTGCGTTGAAAGGGGATAAATACAGAGTTGTGAAGAAATCGATGTTATTGTGGTGTGTGATGTTGAGGAATAAAGGAAGTTGAGTGAGTATGTATAAACTGTGGATGGGCGTAAGAGTACGGGAAATGCTAAGAGACAGATAGAGTATGTGATAGATGACTCTATGGTCTAGAAAGTTGTGAAGAATTCGGTAGTTATTATGGCGGATTTAGCGGAGAAATTAGGGAAGTTGTGAGGAAAGTTTTGACTATGTGACTATAAATTACTGTAAGATTAGTCTCAAAAACGATACATAGACTACGTGAAAGGTTGACTAGAATACAAACTAAACCGTTTTATGTATGATTTAGTTGCGTGACAAAAGAGGACGGTTGTGCCAATCAAGAGAAATTAATTGGGATAAGAGTAGAAGTATAACATAGAAATGGCAATGACATAGCAACATCCTTCTATATCACACTAGCAAAAAAAATAAATAGCCTACGACGTATTCTCAGACCTACCAAATATACACAATAAATTGGTAAATATTTATCTAGCTGTTTCGGAGGAGTTCGATAGCAAACACCGAGACACGAGATTTCGATATATTAGGAGATGAGACTAACCTGCAAAACAATACTAGTCCGGCAAAATTAGTAGGATTGTTCAAAATGCTATGCTATAAATGAAATCTAAAAGTTCCCTATCGATCCGACACGTGGAAAAAATACCTGGGGTCAAAGGTAACAAACGCGATTTTCAGCAAAACGGTAAGTTTTATCATAATTTTTTGAAGACAAAATTGAAGATCAGATAATTATCTGAGAGAATTAATGTAATCTTGGATGTCTTAATTGACCGGACTATACTATAATTATAAAGTCTGATGATGAAAAATAAATTATCTTTAAGATCGAAAATAGATTACTACACACTCTGTCTAAGACAGCGATGTGTTGTTGAATGTTTGCCCAGACAAATTGTCACTAACTAAATAATGCGGTGTAAGTATAATACTTACATGTTCTCCATAAACCTACATGGATGCATGTAGTTTCATTTTATGTAGCTCAAAAGACGATAACGTGCTTAGATCTTTTCTCATGCTTATTATATGCTTATTAGGAGAAAATATGTGTATCTATCAAGATCATTATTATTACCAATACTGATAACATTACCTTATGTACAGTTGAAACTCGTCATTTAAATTTCATCAGAAAGTAGTCTTTTGACTCTAAGGAAAAGAGATACCTATTTGTTTACGTGACCGTCGATAAGTCTTGCCAAGTTATAAATACGATAATTTGTACATATCTAAGTGTCCTGTTGAAAAGAAGGAGTTTACAATATTACGTGATTTATAAACTTAGCTACAGTGTTTGCAATAACACAGTGGCAGCTACAAACCTTATGCCTATTAAAATGGGATTTCTGATTCGATTTCTGATCGACCAGAAATCATACATATTGACGTCTCTTGCTTAACTCCTTTAGAGGATCAATTAAAAAAAAAACTCCTGCCTTAGTTATCAATTTCGTTATAAAAGGAACTCCTGTGCAAAATTTCATGCTTTTAGGGACCTAGCGGTTTCAGCTGTGCGTTGCTTCCCAAAGTTTGGTACACAACTAATTCGATTCAACAGACAACTACAAGGAATTTATTGAAGTTCCTTGCGATAGTCTTTCATTGGAAAAGAATAGCAACATGCATTCTCGTTTGCAACATTACTCAAACATGTAAAAGACATGTGCTACGTGGAATAGTGTGTGATGTATAAGAGATAACTCAGTGCATCGCCCTGTGACCTGGGCCAGTTATCTGTTCATGCTCTGATCACTGTCTTGCGTTAATATCTATCTACATGTTGGTTGAAATGTGAAGTGTTGGCTTGAACTTTCTAATAAACTTGTACCTTAACATTTTCTTTGTTTCTCATGTCATCCATGCAATAGACACGACGGTCGATGATGATATGAGATCTTTAGCCAAGTTTGTGTAATTTATTATAGGATTCAATGTCAGTGTTTCTTCACAATATCTTTGGAACGACTTGTCGCTTCAGGCCCAATATACTTCAAGTGCTCTATGAATATAAATGGAAACATGTGCATTTTTATTATGTAAAATAGTCAACATAAGAACTACTTTCCCTTAATATATTCCATCGTCGAACACAATATGTGAATAGAAAACAAGTAAAAAATAAAAATGCAGGCGCTTTGAATAGAATGTTATTTCTTTTGTTACAGACTAAAAGGGAATTTAATTGAAAAGTGGTGCCAAAGTACACCTTGAAAATACTTGGTCGACGAGCTATAACCAATGAAGACTCCGAGAGCAGCGTTCGGAGCATCACCAGTAGACCCGTGAACATCTGGCCGCGCCATCACAAGTTTGATGGTCACTCTCCCGCTGGAGAAAATCATCTACACGCACTGTCACTTCATTATTATTAAGTTCCTCAATATATTCTTCATTTTGTAGTCTATCTATCTATTTATTATATTTAAACTTGTAATCAGTCTGAAAATGAGCAAGATTCTTAAAGTCGTCGGGGCGTCTTGGCTCCAGACGAAGATTAGCTCCTATATCCTTGGGATCATCGGCATTCTGTCAATCTTGGCCCTGTTCGTTGGACAAATTGAAAGGTTGGTACAATAATAGTTCTTATATATATAATCATTAACTTTTAAAGGCAGGGAACCACCTTAATATCGTGGCCATTAATAGTGATTATTGTGATAGCATCTAGAGAAGGAAACCGGAAAACAATCTCAGACAAAGTGCGACTGAGCAGCTGCGTGGCGAATAACAAAACATCTCGCTTATTGCGCTACAATTACTTTTGTTATCAGATGATTACGAAATTACATACAATTTTGCTTAATCTATGTATATTTGTTTACAATTTTACGAACAACATGAATTTATAAACTGTTTATTTCGTTTCAGAATTCAGGAAGATGGAAATTACGCAGCTACTGTATTCTTTTCAAATAAAACCGGATATCGCATCGAGTACTGGGGACAGAGCAACGAACTAGCGGACATACCCAGGGGGGTCGCACGCGCATACTTCAGGATGGATATTGATACAACAGGGTGAGTAATAGTATATAGCAATTAGTTAAAGTACTACCCGAACATATTTTTACAAGAGTTTTAGGGTTCCGAACAAAAAATGGAACCCTTATAAGATCACTCGGGTGTCTGTCTGTCTGTCTGTCCATCTGTCACAGCCAGTTTCCTGCGGATCTACAAGACCGATTCTGTTGAAATTTGGTACAAATATGGAATTTTGTGACCCAAACACAGACATGTTACGTAATATTTTTTTTTTATGGATATCACTTTTGGAGGTCTAACAAGAAAATTAAAAAAAAAGGTTTTTTAATAATATCGTGTGACGTATGAAATAAAAGACTTACTGTGAGGACACTTACTGTGAGGGTTTTAAGTATATGTTTTTCATAATTTTAAATTATATAGTTTTGAAGTAACTCAAAAAATTAGACGAAATATGACCATTCCCCCCTTATCTCCGACACTACTGACCTAAAATTTGGAAAAAAAAATGGAGATAATACCTATAGATTACAGGAAAATCTATAAGAATTCTGTCGTGTTAAAATTACATGCTAAAAAAAGAAATTCGTTCGGAACCCTTTGCACGCGAGTCCGACTCGCAAATTGCCAATTTTTCTCCAGTCAACTGACTGGAGAAAACCTGACCCTTTTGCAGGAAAGTAAAGCACAATTGTTAATCTTGACCAAAAAAAGTGCTCTAAACTACCTATTAGAGCAAATAAAAATGTATTTAGTTTTTTTAGAAGAGTCATCCCCAAATATGGAATAAAGCTGCGCAAGAAAGAGAGAGAGAGAGAGTATATGAGTAGCTCACAAATAAACAAAAGTTTATTATTTCTAGCTGGTCCCTCCTGGAAATAGAGACAGACCCAAGCTACTCCGACGAACACCAAGCGTACGCGGCGGGCATCGTCGAGGGTGCCCTGACCTGGTCGCTCATCAACTCGCACCTGGAGAACACCATCCACGCAAGATGCAACAGGGAACCATCAGCCATGAAGCAGTGCGACAAGTTCCGAGATGCCCTGGACAAGTCCGTCGATATCTGGAAGGCTCATGCCGCGGAGAAGGCCGGGGAGGACCCATTCTGGCATCATGTAAGTGATCCCCATGTTCAGTTTTACTGGGTAGGCACAGGCAAACACAGGCATTATTACACGTGTCGTGTATGGGCCCTAACTATTAATATAATTATACACTCTTTGGAAATGTCAAAGTGACAATAAGTATTTTACAATTCATGAGACCGCTGTCAGATGGACGAAAGGATGCGACGGACGGAATAGTTTTCATGTTATGGGTAACCTTCGGGTTGCCCTTAACATAAAAACTATATTTATAGCGGAACCCAAAACACCGAGTAGGTACATTAAAGTCAAATACCAAGGGAAGATACCTAGGTAAATGATATCGTCAGTCCCATTCCTAATCCCCAATTGAAAGCCCTAGGCAGGTTTACTAGTGAGCGCAATAACGATGCTTCGTTTGTGCACTCTGCAGGAAAAACTCTTAGACAAATAAGTTGGTATTTCCTCATGTTATCTCCCAATTACACTGGAGTACATTGTCAGTGAAAATAGAAGAAAATGTGTTTCTTTCTGGGCTAGGCTGGACGGAATTAAGAATCAACTTGTTTCATCAGTTTCTTTGTTTCATAGTTTAAAGACTTCCAAAATTCGTTCGATAGTTGTTTTGTAGATTTTGATTGGAGGTTAGTATGTTACGTGGGTTGGTCAGTAACTGCGGAAAATTAAATACATAAATGTATAATGAAATTATAATAGCACCAGCAAATGAAATCAAACATGTATTTGTATGTATGAATACTCAATTTATCCTGTTTTCCTGTTTTCAGGTATCTCTCTACTACACACAAATAAGTGGAATATTTACCGGTTGGCAGCACGGGATCCACCGCGGCTTGAAAGAGTATGATCCCGATATCTCAGACTTGTACTGGCTGAACTCCGTGTCAGAAGCAATAGAAATCCAACGCAAAATGAACATCACTTTAGAAGATGAAGCTCTTGAAACAGTACCTCATCTTTCTAGCGCCTTCTTGAGAGTAGTTGATGATAAAACTAATGACGGAACTCCGACAAAAAAGCTTTATGTTTCGCAAAACGCCGCTGGAAGGTGAGAATTACAACAGATATTATTTTTCCCATCTACCCATAACTGGTTGATTCACAATATTGTTGCATTTTTGCTGCTACTTCAAACTTACATTTCATTTCAGCTACGCCTCAATGACTAGGATTATGAAGAAGTATAAACTCAACTATCACGAGACTGCTGAAGATGCCAATCTAGTTCCTGGCACATCAGTCCACTTCTCAGGCTACCCCGGCTCCATCACCAGTCAAGACGAGTTCTATATCGTGAAGGGTGAAAACCACAGGCTGGCCGTGACTGGCACTACGCTACGGAACTATAATGACAAACTGTGGAAAGAAGTCAACATTACAAAACAAGTGAGTACCTACGTAGTTATAAAAGCATGTAAAATATTATTAGGAAAATAGGCCAGACACCGTAGACAGATTAAACGCGTTAGGTCGCGAAAATTGGATCATCCTGATGGTGGTCGTTAGGATAGATGACAGTAGTGTCCTCCCAACTTTTAGGAGGACACTACTGTCATCCTAAAACTGGCAGCACAGGTCTTTAACCTCGAAAGACCTGTGCTGCCTGCCAGACAACTTCGTAACTTTAACAGCTTAAGCTTAATTCTCCTAAAAGATGCGTTCTACGGAGAAAGTCACTCTAAATACTTTTAAAGTAGACAAAATTTGCAACAATTTGACTGTAACGGTTACTCTGTAGATTAATAGGTGTTGACGTACAGCACTTCAAACATAGCTAATTTTTACATAAAGCTAAATTATTTTTTTAAATATTTGGAGTTTTAGTTTTAAAGTCGGGGTAGGCAATACCGTTACATTACCATATTTTTTGCATATAATATCTAAGAACACTTTAATTACTACAAGGTGACGTATAAATTACTCATGTAAACTTTTCCGTCGTGAAATTATAGGTCATTCTTTGGTCACGTAGAGTAATTCTGAATAAGTCAGTACATACACGAATATCTTAAAACACTAATAGAAATGTTTCAACTTTTCAGGTGCCGGTTGGTCCACGAGTATCAGCTGCTAACCATTTGGCGTCCAATGTGAGCTCCTGGGGACACATCCTGGCGAACAGCAACTCAGGAACAGCGAGCAAGCAATGGCTCATCGTAGACTTCAATAGATTCGACCACCTGCATGCGCTCGCACCTCGCGCTGAGGAACATAAGCCAGCTCGAAATGAGGTGGTCACTCAAAGCACTGTAGACAAGTGAGTTTCTGAACATTAATCTGTTACCTCGGCAGATTTTTTCTTTAATCCCCTCGAAGTATAAAATTGAAACGATTATGTCTTCAGCCCTGGGTAAAAGCTATCCTTCATCACCTGAAGAGTAAGACAAAGTACTTTCTGAATGGACCTACATTTTCCTCAGAAATTGCTGAACGAAACAAACTGTAGCTGCCTAAGGGCAGCAATTCGCTAGGTAAACTTGGCAAACATGGGGCTTTTAAAGCAGGAAAGAAGAATTTGTAATATCTTGTCGTTGTAAGTCCTGTACGTATTTCACATCTATACTAATATATAAAGCTGAAGAGTTTGTTTGTTTGTTTACTTGAACACGCTAATCTCAGGAACTACTGGTCCGAACTGAAAAATTATTTCAGTGTTAGACAGCCCATTTATTGTGTTAGAGGAAGGCTATATATCATCACGCTAAGACCAAAAGGAGCGGAGCAGTAATGAAAATTGTGACGTAGACGAAGTTGTGCGGGTCAACTAGTGTCACATAAAAATGATACATGAGTCATTTCAATAAAATAAAATTGTGATGTTTCTCCACAGGGACATCAGGCATATCGTGGTGTACAGGAACCACAATGGACATTCGAAGGGTCTACTTGCACTGGTCGAGCAAGTTCCAGGCCGGACTCACTCTGCTGATTTGTCTGACGCTTTCTTGGAACAAGGCTACTGGGCCACACATGGATTGCCGTTTTTCCCAGTGAGTATTATTTTAACACAACCCGCAATATTGGTTTATTTTTATGAAAAAAAAAATATTGACGTATTATTTCACTTCATTTTCAGGATATTGCAGAAATAACACATATCAACCAAATGAAAGAGAAACATGGGAACATCTTTTCCGAGTCAGAGTCACCTCGCGCTATGTTGTTTAAGCAACGTCACAAGAACGCCACGACCCTGGACAGCATTGTAGCGTTAATGAGACAGAATAACATGACGGAATCCAACAGTACTAATCTAGAAGACATTGATGAGTGTTCCCGTGATGCCAGCTGTGTGCTTAGCGAGCGGGGCTACTGGTCGGTGGTTGGAGCCCGAGGAGACATCACCAGCCTTCACAAAGAAGCCTATGGAGTTATCGACACTAAAGTCGTAACCGGTGAGTTGACTTCCTTCTCTGTTTTTTGTACCTTTAGATTTATAGGCTGACTAACCATGCAAACGTTATTTTGCTATAGGTATATAAAAAAAATGCCTACAACCTATTCTCAGACCTACCAACATTCATAAAAATCGGTCAAGCCGTTTCGGAGGAGTTCGATAACAAACACCATGACACGAGATTTTTGTATATTAGATTATGAATAACTAGCTTTTGCCTGCGACTTCGTAAACGCATATCCCGTTCCCGTAAGAATTTCGAGAAATACTTAAATTTTAGCTTTCTACGACCAGTAGTTTCGGCTGTGCGTTGTCTATCAGTCACTCACTCAGACGCTCAATCTATACTAACATATAAAGCTGAGTTCGTTTGTTTGTTTGTTTGCTTGAACGCGCTAAACTCAGGAACTGCTGATCCGATTTTAAAAAATATTTCAGTGTTAGATAGCCCATTTATCGAGGAAGGCAATAGGCTACATAATTATCATCACGCTAAGACCAATAGGAGCGAAGCAAACGAAGTTGGGCGGGTGAACTATTTTTATATATTAGGATGTCTTCAAGTTGCCCCGTCTAAATAGATTTATAACCAAGGAATTGAAACTGGTAAATTAAAAATCATTTAATTTTGTTTACAGGAACCCTGAATGAGTCAAATTTAGATTTTTTCGCGATATCAGGACCCCCGTATACAGAAATACAACCGAACGCAACTAAAATATTGTTGAACAAGGGTAATGTTGCACCCATCTATACAGAGCTACTCAACGACAAGCCTGATGTCAACGGCATTGAAATAAGAGACCTTGTGATACATGAACAAGAGAAAGCCGAGGAAGATAAACTGGAACTGCTGAACAAAGACCTAATTAAACCTTTCGATTGGTCTGAGAGTAAATTTAAGAGCGCTTCACACCAAGGTCTACCTGATAGATGGGCTTTTGGACTATATGCACCCAAGTGGACGTGGTGAATCTCCAAGTCATCATATCTTTCATAATAATTTGTTTTAATTTAATTTTAATCCCTGGTTCACCACTATCAACTAGCTAATAAGATTATCAGGACTAAACATCTTTACTATTTCGTTTCGTGTTTGACAAAATAATGTGATATTTTCATCTTTCTCTTTGGTACTCATTCTGAATAAAATGTTTCGTAGCAAGTTCTGTTCGTAATATATTTAAATGTTTACGTTAAGGTTATTTATTGGATCTATGTTCGTTTCGTTTATGTTCGTTTGTATATTTGTCTTAGATGTGTTTTAGCCAACTAACTGTTGTTTCTGTGCCTGAATCAGGACTTTATTGACATCACAGGACTGCCGTAAATCTTTAAGAGATATTATTTTATTTAAGTACCTATGAATGGGATATTAATGAAGTGTTTCCTGAAATCATACCTTTTAAAAAAATTTATCATCCGACCGTAAATTTTTTGTCGTTATCATAATCATAAATTATGTTTCTCTTTTTCATGAACTCATAAATCGGCTTTGTGCTTTAATTTTGTACTTATGTTTATATTTATTATGTTTTATAAAATATTTCAACTTGTACCTACCAATGTGTTTTGCGAAGGATCATTCTGTACCTATCTACTCATAACGATATGAGACCCATTTTGTATTGTGAGCGTTAATAAAAATGAAGTGACTTATAAATTCGATTTTGCTCTCGATAATAAATGTTTCCAACTTTAACCTATGATTATTTTCTTATTTATTATCAGCATAATTTATAAGTAAATAATGTTCCTCTATCTAAGCTCCTTATTTGACTAACAGTCATTTTACATTTTAGGGTTCCGTACCCAAAGGGTAACCAACTGAACCCTATTACTACGCCTCCGCCGTCCATCCGTCCGTCTGCCAGTCAGCGGGCTATTTCTTAAGAACCTTAATAGGTATTGATCGCCTCAACGATGGACACCAAGGCCTCCTATACGGATGGGAAGAGTAGCTTGAACTCAAACTCGGTCGTCTATGGCCATATTAGGCACGTAGTATTCAATTCAATCAGTAAAATAAATTTGGGGTGAGGGGGGGTGGGGGGTTTGGTAGCTACGTGCCAAAATAAATAAAAAAATGAGACCATTTTAAACATACCGAGAAGAGAATTTTAGTAGTCGTTACAGACTGTCGGAAGCCGAAAATCCGACACCTGCAGTCTTGCCAAGAAGTATCGTGTTATCCAGTATTGTAGGGTTGTAGAGGTCTGGTAGGCAGCCGCTCCAGGTAAAATATTGGTATTCAACTGAATCCGGTTTGACTGGAAGTTGACCCCAATATAGCTGGGAAAAGGCTAGGCAGATGATGCTTCATGGTTAAAAGCTAAAATGATTTGCGAAAAAACGGTGAATCTACTTACAGCTGTTAAAAAAAACTGCAAGGTTGGCAAAACTGGGCCCTGATTACTAACGTAATTTTGTTTCAATTTCCTTTTTCCTCTCGGGAGACCTAAGTGACATCCCGGCATTTAATTGAATTTAGAATTCGGTCCTAAATTAACATATTTCCTTCGTGCTTCCCATTTATGGAAGCACCCTCACCTTCTTTTTTTTATTTGCGATGGATTTGCTCTTGACTCTAGTCTAGGTCAGAGATGAAAGAAAAATGTACCAAATTATCAAGCATACACTCTCTTCTATTTTAAATGTGGCCATGGACGACCGAGTTTGGGCTCAAGCTACTCTTCCCATCCGTCTGGGAGGCCTTGGCGTCCGAAAAATTAATAATAATAATAATTTATTCCTCACACGCATAACAAAAAGGTTCAAGTGGCTATACTAATATCATGAGTTTATATAATAATAATCCAGTGGGGTTAGGTACTGGTGGTAAAACAGGTTACTCAAACGTTGACTCTATCTTCCGAACTAGGCGAGGCCTGTATCTCAGAAGATAGCACTCAGCTGACAATTCGTTATAACCTAAAAGCATTGTGTGCTACTATTTATTATGTATTAATTTGATTTAGAAGGATAGTGACTAAAAACAAAGAAACAAAGAAAAGAGTGTTTGTGTATGTTTGTGTGATGGTGTGGGGGTGTAATGGTGTGTGCGTGTGTGTGTGTGATGGTGTATGTGTATGTGTGATGGTGTATGTGTAAGTGTGAGTGATTAGTTTACTATGTCTATAAAAACAAAAGATTTTCGGTATTTTGGTAGTCTAATTGTAATAACCATCTTTTCACAGAGATCTTAGCTTCATGTTTGCTTAAATGTAATATATTAAGTTTTTTATTGATTTTGTTATAGAGTATACTGCTTATTACATAATACTGTCTTCTCGCAAATGCTGTGTGATGTAGAGGATTATGACAAACTAGTTTTTGTTTACGTCTGGCAGTATCAGGAGGGAGAACTGATCGATGCTTTCTCAAAACGGATTCAAGCACAAAGATCTGTCGGACCCTAAGCACCTTGCAGTCAGAATATAGCTGTGTAGTTGGGTATCGAAATGGCTTTCGGGTCATCACTTTAAGGACAGCTCTCTGTGCCCGTTCCAACGCGAGGAACCGTATTTTTGCAGCACCCCCCCATACTGTGGTGCAATACTGAATAACAGATTGACATACTGCAACGTAAATTTTTGTTCGAAGCTCAATTGAAACAGAATCTCTAAGAGTTTTGAACATGTAAATCATACTCCTTAACCTTGATTTTAATTTATTAAGATGTTTGTCCCATCGCAATTGGTCGTCAATTTCTACTCCAAGATACCTGACAGTGGTAGATCGACCAATTGTTCGACAGCTACAAATTTGTGTTCTATCTACGCAAGTATGGGCAACAATACTAAAAGTGTCAGGTGGTTGAGTGATCTTAGTAATGGCAAATGTAACACATTTTGTTTTGTCCAGGTTAAGGTGAGCAGATTGGAGTTGAGCCATTTTATAACTTCCCCAAAACAGTCTTCATCCATTACCTTGACCTCGTCCCAGGTAGGAGCGCTTATCACAATAGCAGTGTCATCAGCATAGGTATATAATTTTGCGTTAGGCATGGACATTGTACAGAGGTCATTAATATATATTTTAAATAACGTTGGGCCTAAAACGCTCCCCTGGGGCACTCCGTAAGTAACTAACCTCTCCTCACTTAGGTTGGAATCAATTATAACTTGTTGAGTTCTGTTGCTTAAATAGTCTTTGAACAATTGTAAAGGTGTACCCCTGATTCCCATGCTCTCCAGTTTAGTTAAAAGGTTGGAAACAGAGACTGTGTCAAAGGCTTTTGCCATATCCAAGAAAATGCCAAGACATTTATTTTTATTGTCGAGTTGTTTCACAATGAATTGAGTTAAGTCTAACACAGCATCTTCAGAGGAAACTCCGTTCCGAAAACCATATTGGTTACTGGCAACTAAATTATTTTTGTTTAAATATTTATTAAGTCTAGTGTTTAATATTTTCTCTAACACTTTTGATAGCGCTTATAGTACTGAAATTGGCCTGTAGTTATTTACACAGTCTCTGTCTCCTCCCTTGTAAACTGGGTGGACTAAAGCTTTCTTGAAATCATGGGGAAATACTCCAGTTTGTATAGACAGATTAAAAATGTGCGTTATAAAGGAAATAATTGAATTTCGACATTGTTTAAGTATACTAGATGATATTTTGTCCCAGCCCATAGCACAGTTACTGCGTAGCTGTTGTATAATTGATTCCACCTCAGTAGCATCTGTCTCTAAGAGGACAAAAGAATTAGCAGGGGGGACTGAATTGATTAGTGAGCTAGATTGTTTATTTTGGTTCGACAGTATAATTTTATTTGCAAGGTTCTTGCCAATGTCTGTGAAATATGAGCAAACATGGCTAACGGATAGATTAGGGTCGTTACAAATATTTAGAAGTTCTAAGGGTTGAGAATGGTTCTTTTTGGTGTTAGTAATATTTTTAATTACATTCCAAAGAGCTTTTGGGTTATTTCCCGCTTTTGCAATTTCCCCTTTCTCGTATTCTATTTTTAGCTTACGAAGGAGGGAGTTGCAGAAGTTACGGTAGCGCGTATAAGTTAATTTAATAGTTAAATTTTCCGGTGCGATCTTTGATGTTTTATGTAGTTTATTTCGGTTAGCAATGCAGCGTAAAAGCCCTGGAGTAATCCAGGGTTTTACGTTTCTTTTTCTCCTAGAAACTTTTCTCCTATGTGAATTTTTATTTATGATGGACGTAACTATTGATATAAATTTATTTGTTGCTTCATTAGCATTTCCTGATTGTAAAATGTCGGAAAAGTTTGTATTTTCTAGGTCAGTTTGAATCGCTTGCTGATCTATATAGTGAAAAAGTTGTTACCTTTTTGGTTTGAGCTTATATTTTGCAAAGATAAAATATGGGTGCATGAAATTACCAGTATAAGTTTACCGGCTTTTATATCCTCGGTTTACGGCACTGAAAAATTATTCAGGAATATCCTAGCTTCCATACTGATGAATAGATGTGCCGTGCTTCACCGCGGCTGTAAAGGCTTGGAGACTCGCTTGCCCGAATGAATTATGAATGTGTTCCCAAAACGGTTTGTGCGTGTGGGTGGCGCATCACCGTTCGTCTTGTGGTCCGATGATGAAACGGGCTTGGCGGAATTAAATGATGCAATTCCGTCGCACATTCCCCAAAATGCAACCGGTAGAAAACCGACAGGCTAGTAACTCGTCGTCGATGTTCAAGACTTTGAAGCTTCATCGCGACGAGCCTATCTTTGCCGATGATCCTCTTAGCTCGTTTCTCAATTGACTCAAGGGCATCAAGCTGGTATCTGGCAGATCCGTCCCAAAGATAAGAGCAGTATTCCATACACGATCGAACTTGCGCTTAATAAAGTTTGAGCAGCTGTTCTGGCGTGAAGTTCCGTCTCACCTTTGCTAGAATCCCTAACTTCTTTGCAGCCACTTCAGCTTTTGCCTTTATGTCGGACACGTATCTCTCAGCAATATTGCTGTCGTCTGCATACCCAAAGGTACCGGGTTTAAGCAGATCATTAATATGCAGCAAGAACAGTGTTGCCGAAAGCACTGACCCCTGAGGAACCCCGGCATTAATATCCAGCAGTCCAGACGAGCAGCCATCTATGACCACTCGGATAGACCGATCCCTCAGAAAATCTGCGATCCAATCACACAACCCCCGGCGGGTAGACCGAAGGAAGGAAGCTTACTACCTAATAAGCCTTATATTAATACCTTACTTCCTCTATGGCCTCACTCCAGATGTGAATGGCATATGCTAGAAGTTCCCCAGTTGACCGATTTCGGCGGAACCCGTATTGTCGGTCACTAAGGATATTATTCGCTTCTAGGTACGCCAGGAGCTTATGATTCAGCACGCGTTCCATAGTCTTACAGAGTATGGACGTTACCGAGATGGGTCTATAATTGGACGGGTCAGCTCGACTAGGTACCCTTTTTGGGCACGGGCTGCACGTTAGCTTGCTTCCAAGCCTTCGGCACTTTTCCAGTCTCATACGAAAGGCGAAATAGGCGTGTTAAGATCGAAGACAACTCAGGCGCACAAGTCTTCAGAACAATTGCCGGTATCCCGTCGGGGCCACTAGCCTTGTCCACTTCTAGGTTACGCAGTACCCTACGGACGTCCTTCTGATAAATGCGAATGTTCGACAAACTTGACTCGCATCCACCAGGAGAAGCAGCGCGCGTCGCGCCACCAGCTAGTCTATTCTGTAAATAACTATTTCGATATCGAGCTTCACCTGAGTGATGAACCTCACAAAGTGAGCTTTATTGCCACGACATAAAGGTCTTACGTTTGACGTAATTTGATACGCACTTCGGATTCCGCTGTCGAGACACGAAAATGACAGGATCCAGACGTGAAGATTCCGCAAAGAAGTTCGTTTTCTCCTCAGCGGAGCGGGCCAGCATCCCGTCGGGTCAATGAAGCAAGTTTGTTCCCTATTCGGCTAATGTGGTCAAACCGAACCGACCATGCTAGGTACGCCGCGTGCTTAAGCGCATCAGCGCGATCGCACTTGACACCAAATCATGGACGATCTTCGCCAGACATTGTTATGTCAGAGAACAGAATGTAGTACTCCATTCCCCTCCGCAACACCTCCGTCATGGCGTCCACGCACGACGAAGCATCAGTCGAAGAAAAGCAAGTAGGCTGCTAAGGGTAACATGCGAAGAAAGACCGCATGCCATCCCATTCTGCTGACCTGTATCGCCATACCCGCCGGGTGCCTCTTGGGCTAGGATCGGGAGGAGAGTAGACAGACACAGATTTCACCAGACAGTGGTCGGAACTACCCAGTGGTGAAGAATGGTGTCGATTTCTTCACCACTGGGTAGTTCCGACTGGCTGTCAGCTGGATCTGTTGTCAGCAAAAAGGTCCAATCAATTGGCAGTGTGCGAATCAACATCTGGCACCCTCGTTGCCCCCTGGACCAGCTGGGTAAGATTTAACGCAAGCGCTAGCTTTTGCGTCTCTCGTCCAGCATGGTCTGTGTACTGGTATGGGAAGAGCCACTCCTGATGGTGGGCATTGAAGTCCCCCAGTAACACCAATTGGACAGAAGGGTACCGCTGCTGAGCCGCATCCGCCGCCTTACTCAGGTGCTGTGTAAGCCCAGTTGCCTCCAAATCACCGCTGTGCGAACCGTAGATAAAGTAGACAATTTTGTCCAGGCCTGTGTCCACTATAGCCCACAGCGTTGAGAACCTAGAGTCTTTAAGGTTGCGGAGACGCTGATAGCAGATGTCGTCCCGAGCGTACATACATACGCCCGCGCGTGGTCTGATGAGGTGCTCCAGGGTAAACCCTGGGTAAGTCAGGTATGACACGTCCGACGGACATCCGATCTGCGTCTCCGACAGGAACAAGAGCGCTGGTTTCTCAGTCTCTAGGTGGTGATGGACAGCGGCGAGATTTGAGTGCAGACCTCGTATAATAGAGAGGTGCACTTTATGCAAATGGGCGTGCTGCCGCTGTACAGCTTTTCTCTTTTAATTCCTTTTTATAAAAAAAACTTCGAGCGAAAGAGGTTGAGGAGAAGGAAGTAAAATGAGGTTCCATGCTGCTAACCTTCAGGCACGCCCTGACAGGACGACATCTTTGGGGACTAGTCTGGAGACTGCGGGACTACCTGCGGTCAGCCAGCGGCGCATCGTGCCTCGGATCCCGCTACCCTCCGCGACTAGTCTCCCGATACGCCCATACCAGGGCAAGCCTGGTTGGTCTGCCTGCATTGGAACAACTATTTCATCCCAACTCCTCTGAATTGGCTACACTGAGCATCGTACCGGGACGCAGCTAAGCCGCTTGGTGGTACGTCTTTGCCCAGTGGGTGGTCACAAGCCATCGGCCGAAGCCTACCACCAGTTAGTGTCACCTGATAAGCACCACCTAATCCGAAACGAAAGGGCGGTAATTTGGTCCTGGTGCTAGTACAAGACGATAAGCACCACCTGGGGACGTTGGGTATTCTCCTACGGACGCGGGTGACTCGGCCCGAGGTGCAAAGTAGGCGTGTATTACGCGGAGTTACGCGTACCTCAACCCACGGCACTCGTGTTCTAACATCACGACGAACCGATCGTCTCGCTCACTCTCGATATAAATTTATATTTTCTGAACCATGCCGTATTGTTCCTGTGTATTTTGGAGTGCAAAAATGATAGTAGGAGAATAAATCTTAAAAATGGAGGTGTTTCATATCATCGGTAACTACGATTTTATTTGTTTTCTAATAAAATCTTAGCAAATTTAATTTTGCCTAAACCTTAAGTTCAAGTCTAGTTAAAATCCACCTTATCCTATTAGCTTAGAGTTTATTTTACATCGATTCAGTTACTGTTTCGTTCTCGAAAGTTCTTCGCTATCCAAATAGTGATGTAGTCGGGTTGGGTACTGGATGGATAGATTTCGATAAAAACATTTTTTTGTAGTTCGTCTAGAATTTTTATTTAAATCACTAAACATAACTTTAAAAATATTTTTAGGTTTCCCAAAGACGCTATCGTCAAAGAAAAATGGATAGAAGCACGGGTAGAGCTGATTGGATGCCAAGCAAAACAAGCACGATATGCTCCGAACATTTTTTAGAAAGCGACTTTTTTATTTCAAAAAAGGATATAAGTAGATATATGAAAACTTGGTCTGCGTTAAGATTCTGCACCAAACTATGTAATAAGATACTATTGTAAGCCACTTGGCATAAAGAGTCCACGAAACTGAAGTGTAAACAACACACTTTTTTGTCGGCAGTCGAGTAAGAAACCCGAGGCATGATTTACAAAATCATGTAAAAATGTATGAAATGAATGAATCATGGCTTGTGGTATGAAAAAAAATCTGGCCAAGTGCGAGTCAGACTCGCGTTCAAAGGGTTCTGAACCAATTTCATTTTTGTAAGGGTTCCGTTTCTTATGGATGTTCGGAACACTAAAAAATGTATGAGGTGTGTTATTTTTATTGTTTATATAGTGGTATATATTTATGTAGCGGTATAGTTGTGCGAGTGTGGCGACACACGTTCCGATACAAATTTCGTCGCATAGCATTTCCATCTGTTTTTTCTATTCCGTGCTCGGCCCCCACCCGACAACCCATCATACCAGAGACGGTGGGATGAGCCACTCTGCAGAGAAGTTCTCAAAATTTTCTCCATTTTTAGGGTTCCGTACCAAAATGGTAAAAAAGAACCCGTATGGTGTGAAGTCTGTCTGTCTGTCACAGCCGGATATCTGAAGAACTACCGCTATGAAATTGAAATTTGGAATAGTTTTAGATCGCGTTTGTTCAACTATTTTGCAAATAAGAAACAAATAAAAATATAAGCTGTGGTGGGGGCCATTTGTCGGATATTTTATTCCATACATAATCGAAACATGTCTCCTTTACAATCTTCTAACTTATAAAAATTAATTCCTTTTTCCCTTGGTCACAGCATCACGCGTGAACGGCTGGGCCAATTTCGCTAATTATTTTTTTGTTGTGTTTGTTATTGTTAGGAAAAGGTTCTTATGAAAGATTAGCTGTGCCCGTGCTGTTCGCGTGGATATCGAAAATTGTGTATTGCGCAGATAAAATCTACTTTAAGTTAATAGCTTACGTATCCTGATCTTTCTCAGAATTAAGAAAGCATGAAGAGAGTACCTAATGCAGGGCACTGTATCATATCTTCCGGTTCAAATGCCTACCATTTTATGAACGGGCTGGCTGATGCTTAGGCCGTCTATAGAATAGGGTAACTGTGTGACGAAAATATAATTATGAATTATATTTATTTTTGGGAATTCTAAATAAATAATAACTCTATTTAAATAACAAATTATTTACACTTACAATAGAAAATAAAACTCCTAACTATAACATGGCGTCAAAAAAATCGCCTGCGTCACTGTCGACTGGAAGTGAGCCCAAAAGACTGGCGGCATTGCTACGTTGTATGACAATGCTTATCCTCTGTCCGCGGTAAAAGCCAGCGAAGTGTCAACTATACGTTTAGCTAGCTCTTTAAATAAAACGTGAGCACTCGGACCCCACGGTCCAAGAGTTTCAACCCCAAACGGCGTAAAAATATAATTGCCATTATATTTCCGCTGTTTGAGGTTCTCATCAGCCGCAGCGGCCTAACCAGCACAGCACGACGAGTTAGGAAGATGGGATGGCGCAAGAGTATCGACCCAAGTAGCGTCCCACACTAAAGGCCTACCCATCTTCCATGGAAATAAAGACATACCATTCGGTCGCTTGCCATCGTCGCGTGCCAGGCCAATGGGTTCTAGTACGGCTGGAACGCCGACGGCGACAAGAGCGCGTCGGATAATGTCGTTGAAGTTTGCGTGCCGTGCTATGCGATCCGCACTTCGACTGCATGACAGGCCGTGGTGCCCGAGGCTGTTGACAGCTTCGCCACAGTGACAGCGATGTGGAGAGCAACAGGATGCGCCTAAGCGAAGGGAAGGAGCGAGGTGGAAAGTAGTATCGTCGGACAAGGTGCCTATGATCGACGACGGTAGTGCGTGAAGCCAGAGGCCCGACTCCCACTCACCCACAGCCAGCAGGTGCGCTCACTCCGCAGAAGTAATAACAGAGGCAATTAGGTTCTTCTGAACTTCTCTGCAGAGTGGCTCATCCCACCGTCTCTGGTATGATGGGTTGTCGGGTGGGGGCCGAGTCACCCGCGTCCGTAGGAGAATACCCAATGTTAGACCCTACACGTGGTCCCCGGGTGGTGCTAATCAGGTGACACTAACTGGTGGTAGGCTTCGGCCGATGGCTTGTGACCACCCACTGGGCAAAGACGTACCACCAAGCGGCTTAGCTGCGTTCCGGTACGATGCTCAGTGTAGCCAATTCAGAGGAGTTGGGTCAAAATAGTTGTTCCAATGCAGGCAGACCAACCAGGCTTGCCTTGGCATGGGCGTATCGGGATTCAGAGCTTCAAAATGGTAACTAGTACAGGCAGTTTTTTTTTTTTTTTACTGTAGATAGGCACGTCCTTGACCACAATCTCACCTGATGGTAAGTGATGATGTGGTCGAAGATGGAGCACGCTTGCCTAGAAATAACCTATTCACTCTTGACATAAAGACTCCCAGGTTGTAGCTATCAAGAAACACAGACACATTCCGCCATTTAATGGCATACAAACATTAATTTATTAACTTGTGTTAGTGTCACTAAAACAATAACACGTAATAGTTACTTTCGGTCGAGTTTCACTCGGTCTTTATCAAAATACAAACTACAAATAACTACAGTGCATTCCTGAAGTGACAGGATGGACATGACTTTTTGTTGAGAAATTCGCTGACTGAATAAAACATTGCGATATCAACCACTTTTATATAACTGCACAGAATTTTTGGTACGGTAATCAGTTAATGATAATGAAAAAAGCAACTTCGGGGATAATCATAAAAATTTTAGAGGAACAAATATTTCTAATTCATGGTGTTCCTCAAACAATATTTCTGGACAATGGTACTCAATTTATAAGTAAAGATACTCAAGACCTATTTAAGAAATACAAAATTCCCAATATTTTCTTTTCGCCTAAATATACCCCTCAAGTTAACACAGTAGAACGTTACAATAAGACTATTATGACGTGTATTTCTACGTTTGTAGAAGGTGACCACCGATCTTGGGACGTTTTTATTCCGAAAGTTCAATTTGCCATAAATAACTCTGTTAATGAGGCTACTGGATTTTCGCCATCTTTTCTTGTTTTTGGACGAGAAATGGTCCTTTGTGGTTCCCATTATACCGAAACAGATCTAGGTGATGAAGTCTTATTTTTGCCGCGTGAGGTTTACGCTGAGAACCTTGGTTGCCTAAGTACCATATTTGACCAGGTCCAAAAATCTCTATATCATGCTCACATGAAAAACACGTCGCATTATAACCTAAGACGCAAGGCCTTTGAGTTTAATGTCGGTGACATGGTTTATAAACGTACTTACGTTCTTAGCGACAAAGATAAGCACTTCAGCAAGAAATTAGCACCCAAATATATTAAGTGCCGTATCATTCAAAAACTGTCACCTCTCGTTTATGTTTTAGAGGATATGTTGGGTAAGAAGTTAGGGTCTTGGCATATAAAAGATCTTAAAATATCCACCTATACATGAATTTTGTGTTTCGTTACATTTCCCCAATACAAACTAAAAAGATATAAGATCTGTTAATAAGTCACGGACAAATATTTGTCATTAGACTTTCGTTCTGTTAGGTCACGTCACAAAACTAAAGCTGTTGTTGTGTGATGTTATATATGTTAGGTTTTATTTTAGCGATGAGGTATGGATGAAGTGAATGTTAGTATGCAAGTTGGTTATAACATAATTGGTATGCGGATTTTATTTCCAGAAATAAAATCCTTATGAGGGACCGGCGGGTAATGTAACGGAACGTTCCATGACTATTCATGTTCTTTTATTAAAATTACAGATGAATGTTACGAATGTTGTTCTTTGTGTGCGTACGTCTTGGAACGCGGCGGTATGAAGGTATGGAGTGCGGGAGGAGTGTTCGCATACGATATATTATGTGATTCGCGCGCCCGCGCAGCGGGGGTCAGTCACTCAGTCGCCTCTAGGCTGATGACAGAGCACACGTACTCATATTGCAACCTCTCGAGCGCACTAGTCGAGGTTATCGTAACCATTTTTTTTAATTTAAATCGTTCTTGGTGGAGTACCTTCAAAGTGCCATTTATCCCTAGTTAATCCCGAATTAGGGAACTACGGCGAGTTTGTATCTTCCGGACGATCAAATTGACCCAGTCACCGCACGCATCACGAACATCGGCCATCTACCATCCCCGGCCTGGGCGACTTCTGCAGGAATTTCTCAGGGAAGTGCCTATCACTGCAGGGGTGACAACAAACGGGCCTGAACCCACGATTTTAAAATTTGTGAGCCTCCTTTTGAGCTAGAATTAAACTTTTATATTGTGCACGCTCGTTTTATTCCAAATACTCGCTAGGATAAAACGGGTGGAGGCTACACTGGCAATGCCAGATCGGTAATGAGTTGTATACAGAGTTGATAAGACAGAGGGGCATTAAATTACACTACAAACTATACGTGTATAGTATTAATTCGATAAGGCATAAAAATTAAAAGCGCAAAAAATTAGAAAATAGTTTTTTCAAACAAACTGAATAGCTTACAAATCAGAATAAAACGCAACCACCCTTTGTAAATAAATTTGACTGACCTTAGATAACTAGGTAACACAGTGGCAACGTCGCGCGCGCGCCGGAGTGCGGTGTGTGTTATATCGTGTCGAGGCGGGGGCCGGGGCGGTGGGGCAACCGGAGGCTTGGGACTCCGCTTGCGCTGGCTTTTATGTTAGGTAAGGTTTTGAAGTACGCGCACAAAAACAAACACAAAATTTTTAAATTCTCGATGTGTCCTCCATTCCCATTAGTGCACAAATTATACCGACGGAGAATATTGTTATTTATTTTTCTAATTAAATCACTGTCCGTCGCTAAGCACTTTAATTTGTTGGCAATTGCGGCTGTCACCATACCTTTCTCTGTTCTCCATACCATACGTTCCCACAGCTAAAGCGTTGCGTTTCCACGGCTTTCGCCGTAAATTAAACTCACGTCAGTATACTCTGACGCCGGGTAAGTTACACGAGGCATTGTTGAAAACTTTAATTACATACACACACAACCAAAGTTTAATTACGTGTCCTACCATCATAAAACAGTCAATCACAAAAAGAACACTCAAACAAAATAATAATAATTCCAAGTTACTTGTCGTCACAATAAAAAACAAAGAAATACTGTCTTAAACTTATTTAGTGTCCTATCACAATAACAAAATAAAATCACAATTGTCAGCCCGCGAATTCGACAAATCGTACGTTCCGAAAAGACAGCGTCGGCGCACTGAAAAAGCAAGGTTTTTAAAGTACTTACTGATCGCAAAAAACTAGGATGCAACAAACTGACATATTTTTGTTTCTCTTACGCGCGCTATGTTTGTCGCTCTCGTAGTGAAAGTGCAAGTGTGTGTGTATTTATTGCTTTCTTGTTTGCATTGCCAACTTTTTAGTAAATGTACTTGCGACATGCGTCAGAGCGGCAACAACGCTTATCGTTGTAAGATGCATGACCTATGCTTAGACATAATCAGCTGTTAGGAAAGATACATCGTGTTCAAATGGTGCAAAAACTTAAACAATCATTTGCGACTAAACTACTGCTCGTATTTAATTGTTTTTTGGTACAGAGCTTGAAAATGGTACCTAGTATAGGCAGTTTAAAGGAAAGCCCTCTGTCGTATTAACTTTGTATAAGTGGCGCCATATATACGCAGCTCTGTCTGAATAGTTTTGTCCTGGGTACAGGAATCTTTAATAAATATTGAGTAACTTTCCGTTTGTTAAAATGGTTTTTAGCTTTAAAAAAGTGAAGAATTAGTTTTAACAAAATTTGCGATTTCGTAAATATGCATGGAAAGGTAAGAAGCATATATTATCTAAACACTGGCCTACATGATTCTGCCCAGTCCATGTTAAAGATGAATGAAGAGCGAATGAATTTTTTTGAGATGTCAGAAGAATTTCCCCTAACAGTGATGCCATACCTGACAATGGAACATATATATAAGCATAATACAACATCATAGCAGTAGGTTTGGATGTCTCATCTTTTACTTTTTTCAAAGCAAAAACAAATTTATTAATTTTCATGCACATTTCATCAATGTGTTCTTTCCAGGTCAAATATTTATTCAGTGTTATGCCAAGAAATTTAGTTTTGTTAACTTGTTCAACTAATTGATTCTTATGAGATATTTGAAGTTTGAGACTTTTACTTTTATGTGTTTTGAAGTTTAATATTTGAGTTTTTTCTACATTTACTTTTAAATCATTGCTATTTTATTGAAGGTGTTATTTATGTCTGACTCGTAAGTTTCAATCTATTTGCAATCTAAGACAATGGTTGTGTCGTCAGCAAAAAGAACACAATATTTTCCGACTGCTTGAGGGAGATCATTCAAGTAAACGAGAAATAATGGTGGCTCTAAAATGCTTCCTTGCGGTAAACCAAATTTATTAAGTCGAGGTTGGGGATCAAAATTGATGATGCTGTTAATTTTGTCATCGAATTTAGTTAGTCTTGTTATCTGACTTCTATTGGATAAATAAGATTTAAACCATTCTAAGGCTGGTTCTCTTATACCGATTTTATCCAATTTATCGTGCACAAAATCGAAAGCTTTGCTTAAGTCTAGGAACACGTTTGATGTTTTTATTTTATCGTTAATGTAGAAACATCGATTTGACCAGATTAAACGCTGCAAGAAAAGTTGATCTGTTCTTCCTAAACCCGTATTGTTCTTTAGCAAGAATATTGTACCTATCAAAAAAAGAGAGAATTCTCCTGTAAATGACTCTTTCAAAGACCTTCGAGAGAATCGGTATTAGCGCTATAATAATAATAATAATTCTTTATTTTCGGACAACAATGATCCAGCGTGTTAGTAAACAATATTATAACCTATTACTAGTGTTAGTAGCCAAAATAAAACAGACAAGAAGACAGAATAGAATAAATAGTAATGTGAAAAGGATATCCCTAAACTAATGTTGAGTGATTGTCCTTCTCACAAAACTTTTAATAATCGGAGATTCAATACTCTCCGCGACAGTTTTTAGTATGCAGTTGCTACACCGAGCGAATCTTCGGGCCGCCAATGCCCTACGCTCCCTGTCAATATCAACATTGTCCTTAAGGTCGTCAGCGAGAAAATGCCCTAGATATTTGCACTTTGTCACTCTTTTGAAGTTCAGGCCGTTTAGGGTAATGTTAGGTATAGTATCTGGGCATTGGGTTATAGGACGGTAATTATTTTTATCAGTTTTAGGTTTTTATGAAGTGACTTTATTACATACTAGTTGACCTACGCAACTTCGTTTGCGTCACAATTTTCATAACTGCTCCGCTCTTATTGATCTTAGCGTGATGATATATAGCCTATAGCCTTCCTCGATAAATGGGCTATCTAAAACTGAAAGAATTTTTCAAATCGGACCAGTAGTTCCTGAGATTAGCGCGTTCAAGTAAACAAACAAACAAACATACAAACAAACAAACTTTTCAGCTTTATATATTAGTATAGATACTTTAAGCTTATCTGGAAAACAACCTTGCTCTAATGACAAGTTGATGATGTAAGAAAGTGGTTCTGCTATGTACGGAGCGATGTTGTTTGATTTAAATGGACGTTTAGTGTTAAATATTAGGTCTTTACCTATGAAATTGCCGTTCTGCAGTACTGGCCATTTCAAATCAAAATAATTTTTGTTTGGCTAAGAATTCTAATTTTATTTTAAAAATATGGTTTTTTTTTTCCAAAAGTAGTAATTTGTTTATTGATTAGTGTTACATTTTCATTGCATTTCAATCTTTTTCGTCATCATGGATACGTTAAAAATTCGAGTAATTATGGAATATGAATACCGTCGTGGCAGCAACGCGGCACAAGCGGCATGCAACATCAACGACGTTTACGGAGCTAACACTACAAACCAACGCACCACCTGTTATTGGTTTGCTCGCTTCCGTTCTGGAAATTTCGATCTGAAAAATGAACCTCGCGGTCGTCCGAAGACTTTGGTCGACAATGACGAATTAAAGGCGATTGTGGAAGCTGATGATTCACAATCTACGGCTGAATTAGCAGCAGCTTTCGACGTTAGCGTCAAAACAATATTGGTCCATTTACGTCAAATTGGCAAGGTAAAAAAGCTTGATAAATGGGTGCCCCACGAACTCAATGTTTGCCAGCGCGAAGTACGCGTCGAGACGTGCCTTGCACTGCTCAACAGACACACAAATGAAGGAATTTTGAACCGCATTGTTACCTGCGATGAAAAATGGATTCTGTTTGATAACCGCAAGCGCTCAGCAAGTTGGTTGGATCCTGGTTCAGCACCTAAACAATGTCCTAAACGAAAACTTACCCCTAGAAAAGTGATGGTCACTGTTTGGTGGTCTAGCGCCGGTGTGATTCATCACAGCTTCTTACCAAACGGGGTGAGCATTACTGCAGATGTGTACTGCGAAGAACTGAACACAATGTTGGAGAAGCTGGCACATCTCCAACCAGCATTGGTCAATCGCTCGTCTCCGCTGCTCCTGCACGACAACGCGCGACCTCATACTGCACAGCAGACGGTCTCCAAGTTGCAAGAACTGGGGTTGGAAGCTCTCCGTCATCCGCCCTACTCACCAGACCGAGACAACTTCTTGACGGGAAAAAAATTCAATACCCGAGAGGCTGTACAAAGTGCCTTTGAAGAATTTGTTGCCTCCCGTACAGCTGATTTCTTTAAGAAGGGCATCAATAAACTGCCACTGCGTTGGCAAAGATGCATTGATTGCATGGGTGATTACTTCGATTAATACAAATAAAAAATACATGAAAAAAATTCGTTTAAATTTTTTCATACAAAACGGCAATTTCATAGGTAAAGACGTATTATTAAAACAGTATACTTGCTAGGTACATTTTTAATAGGACAGTATTTTTTTTTTTTGAGCCCATGAAGCTCTTCGAGCGCATCATTGACACACGGCTCCGTAGCGAGTGTACTGTCTCTGAGTGTCAATATGGCTTCCGGGCGGGTAACAGCACCATGGACGCAGTATTCGCCTTACGGAATCTGGCTGAAGCTTACAGAGAGAGAAGGAGAGCTTTGCATATGGCCTTTTTAGACCTGCAGAAGGCCTTCGACTGTATACCTCGGCAGTCCATCTGGTGGGCACTGCGCTTCAAAGGCGTTCCCGAGGCCTATATTGACATTATCAGAGACATGTACCGCGATTCCGTGTCCTCTGTCCAGACCGCTGTTGGCGAATCGAATGGCTTCCCAATATCTGTTGGCGTTCACCAAGGCTCGGCTCTTAGCCCGTTCTTGTTTAACGTAGTGCTCGATGTAGTTACGGCAAACATCCAAGATAAGCCCCCATGGCTAATGATGTATGCCGATGACATCGCCCTCGTTAATCAGAACAAAGCCCATCTTGAGCGCAAAGTCAACATTTGGAAGGACACGCTTGAAAACGGTGGTCTGAGACTAAATGTGGCGAAGACTGAGTACATGTCCTGTGGCGGCACGGATTCAAATAGGTTCATCCGAATAGGTTCGGACCTGATCAGAAAGTCCGATACGTTCAGGTACCTTGGATCCGTGCTGCACGAGTCTGGCAACGTGGACGACGATGTCCAAGCACGTATAGGCGCGGCTTGGGCGAAGTGGCGCGAGGTAACGGGCGTTGTATGCGACCGCAAAATGCCTCCGAAGCTCAAGGGGCAGATATATAAATGCATCATACGGCCTGTCCTACTGTACGGCGGTGAATGTTGGCCAGCACTAAGCAGACACACCCAGGAGCTTCGCGTCACGGAGATGAAGATGCTGAGGTGGATGAGTGGCATAACGCGATCCGATCGCATACGCAACTCTTTCATCAGAGGTAGTCTTGGTGTCCGTGACGTGGGGGAAAAACTGCAAGAGTGTCGTCTGCGATGGTATGGCCACATCATGCGCCGCCCTATGGAGTACGTTGGTCGGGGATGCATGAATATGGCTGTTCTTGGGGCTAGGTCCCGTGGTCGCCCTCGCAAGCGCTGGTTGGACGTCATTAAGTCCGACATGAGAGCCAATGGCCTAACTGAGAAGGATGTTCAAGATCGGGCAAAGTGGAGGAAGCTAAGTAGGAAGGCGGACCCTGGCAATAGCCGGGATTAACGCCAGGTAGAAGAAGTATTTTTTTTTTTTGAGAAACACAACAGAAAGCTATAAACTTGTGCACCTTGTGCGCCTTGAAAGCCCATGTGATGTAGGTAATCAATCATGGAAAAATATCAGGATATATTTGTTTAAAAAAAACATACGTAATTTTGATTTGTTTATATCGGGTTGACACCCTGTATTTATTTATGCGAACTCAAAGAAAATTAGGTCACGTCTGACTCGTCCATGCTATCGTCTTGCCTTTGTTGTTCGTGGCAGCTGATGATCTACCCAGTATGAATGGGTAAACTGATGGCATGGACGAGATTGACGCAACTAGTTTAACGTTCGTTAAACGTAAGTTTTCAAGTCGCGCCTATGCATGGGTAAACTTGATGCGTCAATCTCGTCCATGCCACCCGATTGCCTTCGTTGTGCGGCAATGAATGAAATTCCCTTCAAGGTGCGCCTATGCATGGGTAAACTTGATGCGTCAATCTCGTCCATGCCACCAGATTGCCTTCGTTGTGCAGCAATGAGTGAAATTCCATTCAATGTGCGCCTATGCATGGGTAAACTTGATGCGTCAATCTCGTCCATGCCGCCAACTTGCCTTCGTTGTGCGCCATCGGGTACATTGTGCGCAGATCTGGAGAACAAAATCATCCGTTAGACTATAGTACTATTTTGGTACCTTAAGGTGAATGTTACGGGTTGCTCATTGCCATTTTCCCGCGAGATGGCGCTGAAGTCAACATTTTCAGTTTTATTTTGTTTCGAGTGTAATTGGAACAATATTAAGTCCCAGAAATAATGGTGCGACAATCGGATATTCCACTTTATCGAAACCCGAGACTGACAAAACCAGTCAACGATCGGTCGGATGGAAACCCTAAACGATGCGAGCTGCCCCCCCCCGCCCCCCCCCCCTCACTACGCTACTGCCTTGAGGCATGCAGTTCTTTGAATAAAATATGAGTATGACTTGGTCCAAGAGTTTCAACCGGCAGGGTGGCATGCGATGAAATTATTTAATTAAGACCATATTTTTAGATATTTCTTTGTTTTAAGTACTCTATGTATATGTCACCGGATAATTGCAAACTCAAACAAATTAAAATATTTTGAGAGATTTTACGAGTAATATCGATAAATTGTCAACTGGCCATTTCTTCTATATTGATACGAATCAAACAAAATCCTGTATTCGTGTGTTTCTGTAGTCGTTTCGAGAAATCATGAACTGATTATTGGTTGGCTTTTTTATGGCATGGGGTGATGGTAATCTTAAAAATTTATCGTGATGGGTGTAAATTGGGATCGCTAAAAATGTAAAATGAGCTCAAATTGAATGATAAACTTCCTGTTCCCGATGCCAGTAGGCTACATTAATTTTTGAATTGATTTTTTTAAATATTAAAAAATAATATATATAGTATTACTTGCTTTTGCCCGTGACTTCGTACGCGCATATCCCGTTTCCCCGATCCATAAAACTATCCTATCCTTTAATTTGGATCAAATAACAGATAATTACGAAGTTTGATCAAAATCGGTTTAGTAGTTTCAGAGTTTATCTCGAACATACAATGTGTAACAGGATAAACGCAATACTTCTTAAGGGGTCATTGTACTCATCATTCTTCTCATCATCTGAGTCTTTATTCTGTTACAGGTTGTATACATAGGTAGTATACGTAGGTAGTAGTTTTAAAGTGAATAAAGGAAATAATTATTTATTTATTCAGACAAAGTCTAGTCAGCCAGTTTTTGGTAAAACAGATTAAGGAGGTCTATGTCTATGAGTAGACTGATGAATTGATTGTGGTGATGATGACTACGTATGCGTATGAGTCAAGGTACTAACCGGTACAGTGGTTCATAGAGAACGTGTCGCTTCCTTCGCTCTAAGTCGCCGAGAGTCTTGAAGTCTATGCGCATGTAACAACAAGAATTAAGAGCATTTGTATAGGTACTTACAAGTTAGAAATACTTCGTTTATTTATATTATTGCATATTGTGAATACTCTATGGGGCTACCTACATTAAAGAAAATTAGTAGTTTATAATGTGTGTAATAGACGTATGAGTTTAACTTTGAACTTACCGTTACCTTCGTAGCGATCCGCTAAGGTGTTGTCATTGACGCTCCCATCCTGCTCCTAGTGGCATAACATTATGTTAGGGAAGTTTAAAATGATTTACAACACTAACTAAAGTAGCATACTAATCCAATGTCATTTTTGATATCGCACAAGCTTTCGATCAGGTCTTTCATAAAGGTTTGTACAAACCAATGTTGCTTGCATAGTATTGTTCAGACTACTAATATATAGGTAGGCAGTAGGTAGGTAGGTAGTGTATGCAGGACAGGTAGGTTAAAAATGCACCAGATGCATTTTTAAAGTTCTGCAAAAATAAACTCAGGTGTGGTCGCTAAAGATTATGGCCACACAACTAACACTAAAGCGTTAAAAAAACTATATAAGACTCGTATATCAGTTCCATTTGAGTATAAAAGTGTTAACGCATACCTGTGCAACTGAGTTACACCCGTATTCACAAACAATACTTTTGTCAGTAAAGTAGCAACGCTATGCGAAGTAAGGCATTTCTCACTGCGTTGCATATAGCAAGCCTTTCAATTCATAAACAATATTCAAACGACCCTTGACTAAGCAAAAGCACAGCTTTGAATAGAGCTCTGTGATTGTTGGTTTGTGTTGCGTAGTGAAACTTCGTTGCTTGACGTTAATTTCCAGGTCTTGATTTATCAGCGGCAAGAGTATAAAAAGTACCACAACATCTTTGGAAAACCTATAGCGTCGTCTAAATTCATCCTAACTGTAATAATCAAAAAGATTTTGGAAATCCCTTATCACATTTCTGGTATTTTTTGTGCTTCTCTCATTGGTATAATTATCAAGTTCTTCTTCACTACTATAACCCATTGTAAAAGGACGCTATTAAAATGGAAAATTATTACAAACAGTAAAATCCAACCCCGAAAAAACACATAATTATCCACAGAGAATCGAGAGATACTAGCTATGCGTTGCGTTGCTTAAACAGCTAGCAGGCTACCTTAGCTGTACGTTCATTTTAAGGGACGCATAGTGCTAGTCGCCACTCAAGTATTGTCTATAAATAACTTTTAGGGGCCCTGTGCGCTCAGCTCACGCGCACTGTGAGACCTCATAGTAACGTTTGTGAATACGGGTGTTAGAGTATGCTCTAACTCACTTTAACGAAAGAGGCCCACAGTCTTACAGGTAAAAGTTATAGAAAGCCTATAGTACGGTGTTACAAAGATATTAAAGCTGCACAAGAGCGTTAATTCATCGTCAGCTACTACTTTGACCGGTATTACCGTTGTAATATAGGGCTGGTAAACACTACTGGTGGTAGAAATCCTATAGTACGGTGTCACAAAGATATTACAGCGGCACAAGAGCGTTTATTCATCGTCAGCTACTACTTTAACCGGTATTACTGTTGTAATACCGGTTTGGTAAACACTACAGGTGGTAGGAAAGCATCGGATGAGAATGCTTTGCCACTAAAAACTTCTTGAGTAACTTCTTCTTAAGAACTTTTAGCGTACCTCAAGATTGAAAAAGCCTGTAACATTAAAAAAAATAAGTCGTAGAATTCTTTCGTAGTGGAAGTGTTATACTGTTATGTCATCTATTATTCAACACAGCAGAATAATATTATGGAATATTAAGTTATAAAATGACTGCCCTTATGATTTCTCGGTAAATGTAAACCATGTTTCTCATCTCAATTTTAACGCGCCTAGAATACTTTATATTTAGTATATTGTAGTCAAATGTTAAATAACTCGAAATAATATTAATTGTTAGGTTACCAAAACAATGGTGAACTTTACAAAAGTGTGGTTAGTGTCAATAACGACCCATACTTGCGTTGCTTGACCATTTTAGTATCTCGTGTTACTAAACCCTCGACAAACTCTATTTTATAACCTATGTCTGCAATAATTGACAACATATCACCTTAAGTGGTATAAAACTCTTAATTGCAATAACTATACACCAATAAGTGTTAAAAGGATTCGGCGAACACTTTATAAAGATTTGGGTGTCACAGAAAGATTAAAGCTATAATGTCTTAAGTATACTTGCTGCTACTAGCACAATTACTATATAACTCTCAAAGCTGTATTACGTCGTCCATTAAAGTTTTAGTGCCGTGATTGGGGCTAATACCTCTTCTATATCGTCTTTAGTTATAACTGAGATAATTATAACCCGGTTATATTACTTAAAGTCATAAAAAGCCTGTACCTGACACCAACATTTTATTTGGGTGGACATAATAATAGTTGTGGCAATACGGGACTCACACATTCAAGTAATTTGATCAAACAGGCTGGGTCAAATTCGAAATTTTGTATAACTTCGTGCCATCTGGCGACTGATTTTTGATAAAATTTCCCACATCAAGTCTTTGATGTGGAGGACGTTCTTCAGGAAACAAAAACTAAATGACCATTATGTATGTCGAGGATATTGAGCCTCTCGAAAAGATAGACATATTTCTGTAGTGAATTTCTTTAGCAATAAGCAGTACCATTGTAGTAATCATTATTATATTATATCTGCTAATGTTTATCTGTTTGTACATACGAGTAAATTATTAAATAAATAAATGGTACATAACTTAAGATTTCCTTACCAGACTAGGATAAGCACCGCAACAGACGAACAGTGCGATGACAGCTAAAGCCAGCGAGGCAGTGGTTGCTTGCATGGTTGCTAGGTACCGAACTTCTCCGGAAGACCGGAGCACCACTTTATATAGGATAGTATTGGAAAACGAGTAATTGGGAACATGGAGTTTGTTATCAGTAATTGGGTTGTTAAACTGTAAATAATTTATCAATTTATTATACAAAGCTATTTTGCTGCTATGCTTATATTTTTTTACCTAGAAGAAAAGTGACATAATATAAGGGATCTTTGCTCTCGCATTTTGTGACCTCTCGATGGCTCATGACACTATAAACATCAAGACTTACAAATGTGCGCATATTGAGTGAACTCCTATGCAATCGTCGCTTTCAGGTTTGCTTCGCACAGTCGGTCCACTTCGTCCAGTAAAAAATCGGATATCCATGGCAAGAAATAGCAAATTTTCGTTACCGCTATATTGTACGTACTTAATTATGTTGGCTAGAGTTAGTTTTACATTTAACATTTTGTCAAAAAGAGCTATTCTTATTTCTATTTGTTATTTATTGTTTGTTCTAATATGCCAGAAAACTATTCCCGAAAACCATGAAACGACGCCCATGAAATCGAAAAGTTGTAAACGAAAGTACCTACAAAAATCGTGAACACGTTTCACATAACCAGAAACAGTAGCTTAACTAGTTGGAGGAATTGATTCTGAAATAAGTTACCAGTTTAAAGGTTAATATTTCGCAAACAGACCCCTGAAACGAAAAATTAAACCATACCCCTAATTATAAGCCCCACTGTAGACGGACGGACGGACGGATGAACTTGGCGAGACTAGGCATAAACTTGTAGTTAAACTACCTGTAGAAAATGAGAGTAATTGAAGCGGCTCGGGGCAATTACATGCATAATAAACAAGTTACAAGACGTCGTCTCGGATTTTATTTGAAACATAACTAGTAGAAAATATAGTTTTTTTTTTGTCTTCTTTATTTATTTTTTTAGGATGAGGAAACGTGATGTTAAAAAAAAAGGCATTGGAATTATACTTTATATTATATGATATGCCATATTTTATTGTTCGGTGCTACCTACTCTTTAAACAAAGCATGACATTGTAACTGTAGGTATTACGTGTTCAGCGCGTCTAAAAAGGCTACTTTAGTAGAATCATAATATTAATCAAAATAATCATACAACAATCTATCAAATTTCATTTACATCTTTAACGTTATCGTTTTCATATTTTCATATTAATTTTTTCAAGCTTGATTGGGAAAAAATTGACGGTGACGGGAAGCGTTATGTGCTGTCTGATTCTGCTAAAGTTGCCTTTTTAGACCCGCTGGTACCTACTAGGTGATAGAAATGTAATTTTATGCAGTTTATTTATACTTATGTGGATAACCTTTGGACTATCACAGTGCACAATATATGTTTTCCAATACATTAAATAAATAAACTTCCTAGTAGATACTTATGTTGCTACTATTTGTGGATCTTTCGGCAGCGAGATCTTGAACTGCAGCAGAACAATCAAGTAGATAGCTATCATGCTGATGGCCTGTGAACAAATTATTTAAAATCTTACTTAAGAAATATTAACCTCTTTCTGGGGCAGTCGGGTAGAAATAGAAGTTCCTTTTAAAAAAAAAAAAAGAAAGGAATCAAGTTACCAATCGAAAGTTACTTGAGCTTGCAAATGTGGTGTTAAAACCGTTGATAGTGTAAGGTATAGGTACTATTAAAATATTATTAATACAACGAATGTTAAACAGCTATTTCTTGCCAAAAAATCAAATCAACAAGGTTTTGCTAATAGTATCTGTAACATTATAAATAACTACGATTATAGGACTGAAACAGGATTTTTGCCCAAACTGCCAAAAAATTCGCTGAAACCGAAACTGTGACCGAAACAAAATGTCTTGGCCGAAACTAGCCAAAATCAAACCTTCGGTCGAACACTTATTTACTTACTGAAGTGAGCAGTTCTCTGTTGACATGCGCGTATCCCTTCAGACTGACCACGGCTGGGTTCATCTCGATAGCTTGGATGAAGTGATCAATCTGGAAAAGTATCATGCATATTTTTTGAAGAAAACTTTTTCCACAATAATATATTTATCTAGCAAAAAATATCAGCTGTACAGTACATTTTGTTGAGAAAAGTTAGATTACTTGAAAAACCAATTAGGCCGCCAAGTTACCGGGGTCTACATCGTTACACATTAGCTCTAGAACATCCCATTTGTAGGTTTTATATTTCTATGATAGGAACAGACCCAATTATTAATCACCCTAATCTGCGCTATTGCAAAACACCTCTAATTCCATATAACTCTTGTTATTATTTTTAACAATTTGACTTTCTATTACGTAAATGCAGGGCTAGGGAAACGTTTGATTTTTTTTTTCTGAATGAAGAAAAGGTTTGCAAACTTGCTCTAGATTTTATGAGGATTCATAAATAACTCTTCAGTGTCAATTCAACACTCTGGCTCCACAAAATAATTTCGTTGTCATGCCTAGGCAGAGATTCAGAGAGAGCGAAGACAGTTTTATTGTGTATTATTTGAGGACCTAATCTACGCCAAGCTTTCTACTACGCTACGAGGTGCTACGGCGTAGCAACGCGAAGCATAGTAGTAAGCTCATGCCACAGATGATCTGACACCCCGTGCCACAGATAACATAATATGTTATATTAACCGCACAATGTGTAGTGTAGCTGTAGTATGCCACTGCGTAGGCATATCCTACGTACAACGACGATACGATGTTTTGAAAACTATGCGATAAATAGCATTAAAAAAAGACAATAACGAAAGAAAAAAAAGCTAGAAGAAATTTTCGTTGATTATTGTCTTTACTTATTTATTTAACTAACGTTAACTTCACTTGTTAGGACTGTAATGCACTAAATTAGACTGTAAATATCTATTGAATACCTATGTAGGTCTAATGTATTCAAAATACCTACCTCTTTCTGAGTCGGTCTGTCGACTGCCAGGACGTCGATGGACAAAAGTGTGTCTTGGACACCCGCAGCCACCTAATAACAAATCGCTTTAATCTTTAACCAGCTTTAAAAAAGGAGTAGGTTATTAATTCGGAATTTCGGATGTTCATACAACGTGTAAAAGAATAAACCCTCCCTGTTTTACTATGGAATCTAAATCGCGAAAATATAACTTTAATTTTGGAAGTGGGTGTTAAAAAACGAAGAAACCACACCAGAAATATCGACTTCCAAAATTAAAGTTATTTTGCACTTTGTACTTGCTTTTTTCCGAAACCGGTTGTAATTTTTTTGTAAAAGTTTTTTATTATTTCCTTTATCTATTTCCCATTCTCCAGAGTTGAAAATACTGTGTAAAGTTTGACTAAAAGTATTTCATTTTTTGTGTGAACTATAAACGTGGACATAAATTATACATTTACAATAAAACCATACTAAAAAAAAATTATGGCCTTTTAATTAGTTTATTTCTTTATTCATTACCGTGAGAGTGGACTTATGGGAGCAGTCCACGAATATGAAGAACAGGGTGGAGCAGTACGCCGCATCCACGAACAGACCCATCTCCTTGAAGCTGAACCCGAAGCCGTGGTCCACTATCTCTGACAGGGCTCCGTATACAGCTATTGTTATGTTCGCAAACCTGGGCGGAAAGTCTCGACATCGTTACCGATCGCCTAGCGACCGCCATTTGTTAAGGCAACCCGTACGCAGTCAATTCCGAACGCGATCTACAATCAAAATCAATGATCTGATCCGCGGATCGCGTTCAAAATTGTCTTTTTTCGGGACAAGCCAGCCACATATTATTCACAACCACTGCAACTCCTGAAAGCCAGAATCAACAGTGGCGACCACCCGAAAACGCCAAGACAGTGAATTTAATTAATTTAATTATAATAGCCTAGTTACTTAACTGGTCTACTCATACTCAATAAAAGAGACCGATCAAGTGTGACTCGGAGTCGTACGTATATTCAGAATTATATCTTCAGACGTCCCTCTACATAGCTTATAATAATATGTGTACGAAATTTGAACTGAATCGATCTAGTAGATTCGGAGTAAATTGGATGTGACGGACTGACAGACGGTCCTACACATAGACACATAGGTAGTGATCCCACGAAGGTTCTGTTTTAATTTCGATGTACGGAACCCTAAAAACTTGAACTTACCGAAGTAGTAACAAAGAAGGTAAACATTAAGTACATGAGGTCTATAGCTAAACTTATTTGAAGAAATTTCATGTTTCGAAAAAGAAAGATTGATGCAAAAAAAGAAAGTTTGATCCTTAGGTAAGTAAATGAAAGACAACTTACATAAACAAACAATAAGTAGAATAAGTTCGGGCGTAAGCGTTTCCCAGCGATTGAAGCAGCTCGGACAAGTTCAGCCAGAGGTAACGGTACCGAGATATCAGTTTTGCTGAGCACTCCATATCCACGTCCTAAAAATGTTAAGAAGCTAAAAGACATTATAAATATACCGCATATAAGGGTAAAGGGAGCTCGTGGCTAAATAATAGGTAACAGCCGCACGAATCTACGAAGGTTAAGCAACGTTTGTTTGCCGAGGTCGGACTGTGGGTGGACTGATGGGACTCCTCCGTGCGTCGGAAAGCATGTTAAGCCGTTGGTCCCAGCCGTCATTTGTAGATCTTTGGCACTACATTATACATAGTATCAAACGGATTGCCATAAACCAAAAAATCTGACACCGATGTCAGGAAGTGCCGAAGTTTTGAAGTGTTACCCAGTTACTGGGTTGTGGAGGTCAGAGGTAGTCGCTCCACGTAAAATACTGGTATTCAGCAGAACAATAAAATATAGTTGGGAAAAAGCTGGGCAGATGATGATGAAATCTTTACCAAAAATATGAATCTCGTTAATCATCAACAAACAATTCTCTTCGTTTCATTTTAAAGAACTGATTCTTCTATCTATATAGCCTAATTTACCCCACTGTTGGGCAACAACAACTTTGGCCTCTCTTTTCCACCCAACTCTATCCCTTTCTAATTCGGGGCAGGGTTATTGGTCCAAGGTGAAGGTCTGTCTTTTCATATTTGATTAAAAGTAAACATTATAATATGTAAAACCGTTACCCTGCGAAAACATTCAGACAGACTTTGCGAAGCAATCTTAATTCCTTTGCAGTTGATGTACCACAGGGCGCAGTTCATGTTGATCATAGTTATGATGTGGTAGTAGGCCGTGGTGTGCCGCAGCAGGAACCCGTCCATGAGAATGCACAGACTCAGGAGGAAGCACACAGCCAGCAGCAGGCAACCCACGCTTATGATGACGATGGTTGTCTTCAAGTTAGGGAACTTGAGGTTTTCACCGGTAACTCGATAGTATCTCACCTACAAATAGGTGAAAGGACATGTAGGTGCTGACAAGAAGCGGCTAGTCCACGTTTCGTGGAGATATAGATGTATTTATAGTTTGATGCTTACCTGGAATTTCCCCCAATTAGTTTTATAAATAGCCACTTGATGAGCCACGCCCCAACCTACAAATGGAATCCAGAAATGCGGGACAAGGAAGATGACGAATAGAATAGCGTAAATATAGTCGTCGAAGCGTCGAATTGATCTGAGTATCATGATGCGTTCGTAGCCAACGATCAAAACCACCACTGTGGCCGCGATGTAGAAGCAGATGGCGTACATGGTGGCTGTAGACCTCCAGCTAAAAGTAATGGTGCCTGAAATACGAGTGGCAATAAGAAATTACTATCTATCGTCACCACCATAAACAAAACCTCATTCCAGAACAGCCTTAGAGAAGAACCTGAATTTGTACAAGCGCTTCTAATTCTAAAAGATGAGTGAGCTATTTTGGTCAAGCAATTGTCCATCCACACATATCAGGGGACAGGGCCATCTCGCCCGTGCCTAAGTGAAAAATGCTTGTAGGTAGGTATAGGTTTTGTGAACTGGGTCCTCGACCACCTAAATGGGTAGGTAACAAAAGAATGGAATCTGAAGCACATGAGTCCCGAAGGCGAACGACCAGGAACTATGTGGCATGATGTAGATTGTAGATCATCCGCGGATACTTATGATGGGCATGGATAGCTGAGCAGTTCACATATTTGCTGGCGACGCATTCGTCCAAGCCTTACAAAGATACCGAAGACATTTGCTCTGTTAAACCGTGTTCGGCGGTGAATGGACGCCTTAGAGTAGAGGTTACCACACCATCAATCGGTCGATCATCGATCTATGATATTGATCAACGTCGGTCGATAGGTGTGGTAGCTATTGGTGTAGTAGCAACTGCGGATCAACATCAAGATCAACTGATCCTTCTATCATCGATCGACGCTAAAGTTAGTCGTTCAAACCTGGTCGCGAGCGCGTGATGGGCATGACAGCGAGTGCTCGGAACAAGACGAGCAGGAGCTTGTGGTCCCTGTAGAACTGGTCGTGGATCTCGCACGTGTCGCCGTCTTGCGACGATAGCATGTCGCGTTGCTCCTGCTCCTAATGGTGGAAAGGTTAAGCTATAGTTAGGGGTACAGTGGCGTTGAGATGTCAACAGTATATATTTTATTTTAACACACTCTCACTGGCTCCTACCCTACCATTTTAAAACGCATGCAATGAAGCCTATTTCCACTAGTGCGGTGCAAAAGTTCGCCAGCCAGACCTAACCTATTCAATGCTAATATTATTATACTAGCTTTTCCCCGCGACTTCGTGCGCGCATATCCCGTTTTCCCAGTCCCCGTAGAAATTTCGAGAAATCTTTGGAACGCACAGCCGAAACGGGTAGGGGAGCACTAAGAGAGGATTAATGATGCACTGCCGGAGATAAAGAAACATTTTGAACATTAACCTACTATGTAGACTACTTACATAGTCCCTTTGTGTTTTTTCGTACACGGGTTTATTTTGTTGCACATGCCTCATATCGTGATGAAGCAAACTGTTATTGATTCCCTCATCGAAAAGATGGTCGGGAATCGTCATTGTGTTACCTTTTCCAAACAGAAGTACTTACAATGCACCTCTTACCAAACTGTGAAGAAAATTAACGTCCCATAGCAGGCCGTGACCTCACTGAACAGCAAACAAACTGTGTGAATGTTATTAAATTTTAAAGTAAATGACTTTGTCGCTCTTTGCATATCAATAGCGCGGTCGCCTCGAACGCTTAGGTACCTCAACTAAAGCGTAGCGAGCTAAGCTAAGCTCACGGAGACAGGGCGTAGCCATATTTAGTAGATACTAGGCTAGGTATCTACTAAATATGGCAGCTTGATACACGATCCGACGACGACACGACAAGTGGACAATTGGAGCTTACGCCTACCTACTTGGTTCTGTAATTCCTGTGTCACGGTGCTTGTAAGATGTAGAATTTTGGCGCCAACTAACGGGTACTTAACTAAGTATCTAAGCCAAAACTCCACGATGTATGCCTGTTTTCACTAACAAAGTCATCCAAATGTCTGGCTAAATATTTTTCAACACACTCGCTCGCAAAACCGGCCCACGCTCGCTCCCGTGCGTTGAAAAAAGTTGTTTGTTAAACGTGGGCATTTGTCATTGCAGTCTCTAGGATTCATAACGGCCTCGCTGAACCTCGGCTGCTGCACTATGACACGTGTTACCCACTTGCATCAAAATTTGACGCTGTTGTACAAGGCAAACATAGCACAGTTTTAATTTTAGGTATTAGGCATGATTTTAAGATGGTATAGGTAAACTATATAAACTGGATAGGTAAACTATTACTAAACTTTTCCCAGCTAGCTTATCTTTCGATATGGCTTGCCCTTCATTAGTTAAACGCTATGCCTGCATAGCTACCTAATTCCAAGGCCTGTTCTGTTATAAAATATTCACTAACGACTTTTAAATTGATCTTCTAAGTAACACTAGTGGTAACGGATAGGTAAGTATAACAATTTACCTGCCTTGCGGCAGAATAGATGAGAATTTCGCTTCGATGCGTCGATAGTGGATGGTGGATGGTGCCGGTGATGACTGGTCTTACGTCTTTTCCAGGCACAAAGGGTATTCAGTTTTCACTTTTCTACCCGCCAGTCCTTCGACCTTTTGACGTTTAATTTACCTACCTACTGCGATTTACTTCTAGCGATGACGTATTATCTAATGTAGGTACTTGCGATCACACGCTGCGATCCCAGCGCGCCTCAAAGAGATGTCAGCATGGAAGACGGGGCCCGCTAGGGCAGGTGCCTGCTGGGGCTGTGGAATCTGTTCGAAAGAGGTGCCGTAGCCTTGGAACGCAAAGGGCACCAGGAGGAACACGGATGGGTTTTAGTCACTGCTTACTTGTTAAATCTAATCCCGTGGAGTCTCTTTTTAACCGATTAAAAAAAGGAACCCTTATACTTTGGATCATTATGATGTCCGTCCGTCTGTTTGTCAAGACCCCTAATTTACGAGTATCTCCGGAACGCGTAGATGTATCTGATTGAAATTAAAAATATATACTCAGGCAGGTCTACTTCTTTGACGCTGTGAAAAAATTAACTTCTAAGTTAACGTAAAAAACTGGCCAAGTGCGAGTCGGGCTCGCACACGAACGGTTCCGTACTATAAATCTTAGTTTTTATTATTTGTTGTTATAGCGGCAATAGATATACACAATCTGTGAAAATTTCAACTGTCTACCTATTACGGTTCTTGAGATACTGCCCGCTAACAGACAGACGGACGGACGGAGAGCGGAGGCTTAGTAACAGGGTTCCGTTGGATACCCTTTGGGTACGGAACCGTAAAAAAGATGCGGCAGTTCTTGCCGCAAAAAACTTATTTCGAACCACTCAAGAGAATCAAAATTTATAGAGTAGGTCCTATTTTTCGTCCATCGTGCTGCTTGATGAGGTGGGCAAGCTCTTTGAAAGAGTATTTGCAAACCGCCTCGTCGAGCATCTAGTGAGGGTGGGGCCGGATCTGGCGGAAAACCAGTTCGGTTTCCGCACGCGGGCCGCTCGACGGTGGACGCTATCATGCGCGTGAGAGCCCTCTCGACGGGGGACGCGGTTTCCCGGGGTGGGGTCGCCTTGGCTGTGTCTCTAGACATCGCCATTGCCTTTAACACCCTGGCTTGGAGTTGCATCAGGGAGGCACTTCGGTATCACCGGGTGCCGAACTACCTCCGTCGCGTAGTCGAGGCTTACTTGACGGGCAGAGCCGTCATCTACCCCGGTCACCTGGGAGAGTGGAACCGACCAGAGATGTCGTGCGGTGTTCCACAGGGTTCCGTTCTGGGGCCGCTTCTATGTGACATCAGCTACGATTGGGTGCTGCGCGCCGACCTCCCTGGCGGCGTCAACGTTGTCTGCTATGCTGACGATACGCTGGTCCTGGCATAGGGGAGGTCGCACCAGGTGGCGGCCGACGCTATGACACGCGGGGTTGCGATAGTCGTTGAGAGGATCCGGCAATTGGGTCTCAAGGTGGCCTTACACAAGTCCGAAGCCATGTGCTTCCATGGTTCTCGGAACAGGCCACCATCGGGATCTCAAAGACCGGTGGGAGGGGTTCACATCGGCGTCGGGTCGACGATGACGTATCTGGGTCTCGTCCTTGACAGCCGGTGGAACTTCGTCGAACACTTCCGACGTTTGGCTCCCAGACTGGGACGAGCCGGGGCTGCCTTCAAGCGGCTTCTGCGAAATCTAGGGGGTCCAAATGCATTACCTACCAGAGGCTTTACGCGGGGGTCGTGCGGTCCATGACCCTTTATGGGGCGCCGGTATGGGCGCTTACTTTGAGGAAGTGACCTGCCCGTTACCTCAACACGTCTCAGAGGGTCATGGCCATCCGGCTGGCCCGGGGATACCACACGGGTTCTGGCGAGGCGGCGAGCCTCCTTGCCGGACTGCCGCCATGGGATCTGGAGGCGAGAGCCCTCGCGCACATTTACGAGTGGCGCGTGGAGGCGCAATGCCGGGGCGAGACACCTCTGCCGCTCCAGCAGGATCTCATGGCGGTATGGAGACAGCGACTGTCGCAACCCAGCACTGGGCACGCAACAATCCAGGCAATAAGTCCCCTCTTTGAGGAGTGGCTGAAGCGGCGCCACGGCGTCCTCACCTTTCGCCTGACACAGGTACTCACCGGACACGGTTGTTTCGGGAGATACCTGTTTCGGATTCGGAGGGAGGACGCGCCCGGGTGTCAACACTGTGAGGGTCGCCCGGAGGACACGGTGGAGCATACGGTGGAGGTCTGCCCTGCTTGGGCGGAGCACCGCCGGGTCCTCGTCGAGGCGATCGGCGGCGGCGACCTCTCGCGACCGGCCTTGGTTCAATTTTTGGTCACCTGGTTGGACCACCTCCTTCTGCGAAGCAGTAATGCTAGCAAAGGAGAAGGCCGAACGTGTGAGAGAGAGGGAAACCTCACGTCGCAGTCGCCGCAACAGAAGAAGACGCCCCAGGCGTCAGGAGTCGCAGGATGATTCCCGACCGCCGTAGGCGCGGGCCTGCGGACGGCGAGCATTGCCCATCCTTAAAAAAAAAAAGTACCTATTTTCCGTAGACCCTGAACTTTAAAATTTTGTATCTGCTGTTTTTTTTGGCTCACTAAAAGTTTAGTAGGTATATCTTCAATGCTAGCTTCAATTGACTTCTATTAAAATATTATTTTGTGAATTACACAGCAAGACCGGCGGCGCGCAGCAGTGGCTGTGTCACCTGCTGTGGTAGGTACTATAAATATTCCGGTAATAGAAACAGTTTGTTAACGATGTTGTTAACAAGCAATATATGGACAGAGAGAAAACCATCAAATTAAAGATTTAATGATACCAACGACATCTGAAGTGAACTATATGTAGGTTTTACTTAGAGCATTTAGCCTTATGTTTTATCGCCATGCATTGAAGCTGTTTTATGTTGAACCTGCCAAGCATTCAGTATCTGTGCTTGAAGGCTGTCAGGGCTATCAATTTCAATCTAAGATTTCGGTGAAAGCCATTGTGAAAGCAATCTTTTCAAATAATTGTCATCAAATTACTATAATTTAATAAGTTCAGTTACATTAAACACTTAAAACCAAGTGAACGCTAGAGTGATGGATCACAGAGGTACCAAAAATCTCAAGAATTCTGACTAATGCCTAGTTTGTCGGTGAAAAATGATCCAAAAAATTGTTTTCTGAAATTTTGGCTTGTTTTCTGCTTGTAATACTAAATTGTGTTGTACGAGATAGTGTCATCACCACTTACAAGCGTAAAAACACTATCACACACAACACAACAGCTATGATCACCAGAATCAAAAAGTTATAATTATAGATGGACAATCCACCCACCCACCTTGGTTTAAACCCAGGTGTTTGGGGTGTTTTGGAATAAACACCCCATTATTATTCTTTTATTTAATTATACATAATTAGGTGAAATCAAATAATGCAAGAAAATACCTTTTTCTGATGCTAATCAAAAACAAAGTACCTACTTAACAATTAATCACTATCGGATTCTCGATTATCATCGTCACAGACGACAAAATGTAAAGGTTGTCTGGCTTCCCCTGACGTTGAAGGTGTAGGTTCGTTGTAGTCACATCAACGACGAAGCAGAGTGATTCCGGGAGGCCATGCCTGATATTTGTGACGTGACAATGCCCGGGTTAAGCCAGGATGCGCGCGCCGCCAGGCAGTACACCTGGCGGCGGGGGCATCCTGGCTTAACCCGGGCATGGTCGCAAGAGCTGGTGACGCTGCGTCATGCGTGCGTTGCCGCACGGCGCCGGTAAACCAGGCACCGCAGGCTCCGCATCCGCCATACAGAGTGGCGAAGGCCGCCCTCCGAGCGGGGTTCCTGCAGGCCAAAGATCTGGCTCGCAAGAAGATACCTACTGGAGTCACTGAACGGGGACCCGTGGCGAAGACCCTACAAAATGGTGCGGCCCAGCTGGTGAAGGACGTGGTGAACGCTCTGTTCCCCTCGCGAGGAGAGCATATTCCCCGCCTATGGCTCCGCCACCTGCGGTGCCCGATGCGGATTACACCGATGACGACGATGACGATGCTCCTGAGGTGACTGAGGTAGACCTGAGAGTGGCGGTTAACAGACTGAAGGCCAAAAATATCGCCGACAGACACCCGACAGCTTACTTGGAAAAGCCTGTCCTTGGAGGCCTCGACTAAGAGGGAAGCGCATGCTAGTAGAGGGGCCAGTTCGCACTTCGTTGGAAGACGGGGTAACTGGTCCTCATTAAGGTGAATGCTCCAGGGTAGCCCGCGAAATTCAAATATTTTTATGTTTTTTTGCAATTTGCCGGTCAGTGTGAAGCTGTATGTGGACCAAATGCGATCCGCGACCGTAACGCGTATTTATCTAAAGAATTATAACCATTTTAATCATCAATATAGCCCTCTAAGTTCATGTAGTTCGAAAGAATGATTATTTCTGAAATATTCATTCTCCTCCTCCTCTGTTAAAGCTTATTCTAGCCGTAGCAGAGCCTGGTCACCTGTATCACAGGTTTTTCCTAAAAACCTATATCAGGCACCAGTCTCTCACAAAGGTGGATCACAGCTGCGACATTTTTTGTACACATTAATATTAAGTAAACTTTGTGAAGAGAGATAAACGATAAATTATTATTATTTATTATTATTAACGATAGGAGGGGTTCACATCGGCGTCGGGTCGGCGATGACGTACCGGGTCTCGTCCTTAACAGCCGGTGGAACTTCGTCGAGCATTTCCGACTTTTGGCACCCAGGCTGCCAGGGTCCAAACGCCTCTTGCCGGAGGATCTACGCGGGGGTCGTGCGGTCCATGGGGGCGCCGGTGTACCTCAACGCGGCTGGCCCGGGGATATCGCACGGTCTCTGGCGAGGCGGCGAGTCTCCTTCTCCTTGCCGGACTACCGCCATGGGATCTAGAGGCGAGAGCCCTCGCGCTCATTTACGAATGGCGCGTGAAGGCACAACGCCGGGGCGAGACTTCTCTGCAGCGAAAAATTGTGGCACGGTGGACGGAGCTCCGGCAGGACCTCATGGTGGTATTGGAGACAGCGACTGTCGCAATCCAGCGCTGGGCATGCCACAATCCAGGCGATAAGTCCCCTCTTTGAGGAGTGGCTAGAGCGGCGCCACGGCGTCCTCACCTTGCGCTTGACGCAGTTACTCACTGGACACGGTTGCTTCGCGAGGTACCAGTTTCGGATTCGACGGGAGGATACGCCCGGGTGCCAACACTGCGAGGATCGCCAGGAGGGCACGGTGTAGCATACGGTGGAGGTCTGCCCTGCTTGGGCGGAGCACCACCGTGTCTTCGTCGAGGCGATCGGTGGCGGCGACCTCTCACGTCCGGCCCTGGTTCAATCCATGGTCCGGAGCGAGGACGCATGGGAAGCGGTCACTTCTTTTTGCCAAGCAGGAGGCCGAACGCGTGAGAGAGAGGGGAACCTCACGCCCCCGCCGGGCGTCGGGAGTCGCAGGACGATTCCCGGCCACCATCAAGTAAACACCCAATTTTCTGGGTGTTTATGGGTGCTTCCGGGTGTTTATCGAGTGTTTACCAATGCACCAGGTTTAAACTCGGTGCTTTGCCTATAGTTATAATAGGGAACATGCAATATTTCCATTTTTGCTTTAATTTTTAAGAACTCCGTCTAGAATAGACCACCGCATAAATAAGAAATGAAAACGCTTTGGTTGCCTTTTCGTTGGAATAACAGCAGAAGATACGTTCCATTTCACGTTACTTTAATTCATTATTTTTGTTAAAAATCGATATTAACCAAAATAAAAACGTTGCGATGGCCTTTATTGTATACTTTTTTATCATTTTACTGACAACATTCTCATAAATTCTGTATTTGCATCTTCCCTATATCAAATCGCGCGTTACTAATTTTGTCTGCGCGCTATTTTTTTCTTTTTTTTTTACTGCAATTTTTTCATGTGGTAACTTTTGATACAAGAGTGTCAATGTCATGAAAAAATGAGTCATCTGGTCTGATTGTCATCAGTTTGTTTTGGTTATTATTTCACAACTTTTATAGTGATTGTTATATTTTAATAATTACTTAATATTTTATAATGGACTTTTTTTTTGGGAAACAACCCACCGTCAAAGGTAAGAACTGAGTATTAATCAAAATGAAATTTAAGACCAAAGGAATTCATTTTAATACTATTCTAGATGATTGTTTTTAAGTTGGGAGTATTTATTCGACTATATTACTAAAACAATAGGATTATTCACGTTTATATAAAACCTACATCAAAGGGTAATAACAGGGGCAAAATTTATTTAGATTTATTATCTTTAAGGACTCCAAAAACTGCCAGATTATTGCTGGGATAAGTTCATACGAAATAGCTCAAGATAACCTTGTCTTTATTGACTAATATAATCAACATGAATGTTGATGAGTAATACTTTGTTGATTTTTTGACTTAAAGACAGGTTAGACTGGTATTTGTGTGATAATGGCTTTATTCCTATTGTGAAATTTAATTTGTCATAAATTAAAGTGTTTTAGTAGTAAACAAGGCAAATATACAGAACAAAATATCTGATGAAATACATAGAACATATTCACCTGATGATGTCGTAGGACTGTAATAGTAGTTAATGGACCAATAAGATGACCCAGATGACACAATGATCAAGATCAAATCTATAATAGCGTGTTCTACTTTATACAACAGGTGTTTTTCTAATTATAAGTCATGCATGAGTCACAATGATAATTACTAGAAATCTGGATTATTTAGTACTATTTGACCCAATAATTATACTAAATGCCTTTTAGACAAAAGTGTCATAACAAGCACTTTCATGTCTCAATTTTTAGGGTTCCGTACCAAAAGCCCTCCATCTGCCAGCGGGCTGTATCTCAAGAATCATAATAGGTAGAAATTTTCATAGATAGTGTATTTCTATTGCTGCTAGAACAACAAATAATTAAAATTAAGGTTTATGGTACAGAACTCGTGCAAGTCCAACTCGCATTTGACCGTTTTTTTTTAATGAATACTCTTTTTAAAATTTGTTTTTTTATTTAGAACAACAAAGGCAAAATGATCGCGAACTTCGCAAGGCCACTCGAGATTTGGAGAGAGATAAGGCAGCATTAGAAAGAGAGGAAAAAAAGCTTGTAAGTTATAAAGTTATTATTAATTAAGGCTAATTAAATTTTAAATTCAATTGTGAAGCATCTATTGGCAGTAAAACAAATGACCAAATTACGCCGGCGCAGCGCCGTTACAGCACTCTGCGAACTTTGGACCTAATTTATAGTAAGATTTTTATTAATTATTAATTCTAAAATTAACACAGTTTCACATCTGCCAGGCGTCCGGAGACGGCTATATTATATTTCTTAGTTGTACTAGACTTTCTAATTTTATTTCTTTACTTTTTATTTTCAGGAGAATGAGATCAAAAAGATGGCTAAAGAAGGAAACAATGAAGGTTGTAAAATCTTAGCTAAACAACTAGTGCAGATGAGAAAACAGAAAGCTAGGATTTATAATGCTAATAGTAAGGTAATGTGGTGGCAATGAACTTATTTCTATAATTGTCATTTTTAACCCATATAAAGCGATAGGCTTTTAAAATGCCATTAAAATAATGTATTACTTGTATCTTTCATATTCATTGACAGTATTGACTGAGCATTTTAAAAAGCCTGCCAATATATTTTGTTTTAACTTTTTTCTTTAGTAAAAACACTGTACAAAGGCAGACTTAATGCCAAAGGCATTTTTTACCAAATCAAGTCCAATTATTGTCAAATAACTATGTCTATGGCTTTTATTACTGATTGGTAATATTTGGTAATGTATTATGCTTCTTCCTCAGTGAATAATAGCATGCTATAGTTTAACTTTCTTCAATGTTCCCTTAAAAAACCCTTAGAATTTTCGATTAAAATATGTATAGCTTTTAACTTGAAAAGTGACTAATTTCTGGTGTTTTTTTCCTGAGTAATGAATTAAGAAACACCAACCATATTTAATTTCAAAATATAATTTTCGAGTCATGTAAAAGTATTTTTCAAAAACCAATTAACTCAACCAAATCATTTAGCTTATTTGTTATTTAGAACCAAAATTAAAATTTTAAGTAATCTCCTTCACATTACAGATTTCAAGTGTACAAATACAAAATAAGGCAATGGGTGCCAACATAGCGATAGCCGGGGCGATGGGCACCACCGCTAAGACTATGGACAGCATGAACAAGGTTATGAACCCACAACAAATAGCCAAGGACATGGAGGCCTTCCGACATGCCAACGCTAAGATGGAAATGACAGACGATATGAGTAAGTTTTAGCTGAGTAATCTAATACTTACTTGGTTTTCACGTTGGTACTGTATCTTGTGTGGAAAATAGTTTATTATACCAAGGAAATGTCTTTCTTGAAGCACTCGCAATGGCAGAGCCACAGAGGACAGATGTGTGTGGAAAAGCGAGAGAGGCGCCTTTGCCAGTAGTGGGATGTAATGGGATAATTTAGATTTGTTTATTGGAAGTGTACAACCAGAGTAAAAAGTGTATCCTATTGCCAAGTTTCACCAAAATCCCTTCAGTTCTTGGGATGTGAATGAATAACAAATATCAAGAAGAAGTCTTTTATATTATTCATTTAAACTAACTTGCCCGCGGCTTTTTGACAAACGTGTAAGAAATAAACTCACTTTCACATTTATTTTAAGATAGAATAGGATAACAGCACACGGGGTGTAAATTCAGAATTCAGACTTCTACTGCGTGAGATTGTCTACTGCCATTGTCCTGCAAAATCGAAAAAAATCATGAAAAGTCATAATTTCTTCAGTTTCCAATGCTGTTCGAAAACACAAGATTAATCAATATAATTGGGTCTAGATTAATAGACCGCTGTCAATGAATAACTGTTATGATAATATTATTATTTTTTTCCAGTTTCAGAAACGCTTGATGATATTATGGACGAGTCTGGCGACGAGGAAGAAACTGAAGGCATTGTCAACAAGGTGCTTGACGAAATAGGCATTGAAATCAGTGGAAAGGTAAGATATCTAGATTTCCTCTTACAATATTTCTGGAGGTACAAAACAATAATCGATTCTACACTAAGGGCTACTATTACCCTGGGCCGTGCCTCTTAGCACGCTAATGGCGGCCATACACACCAGGGTTTGCATGCTGGTTATAACCTTACAAGCTTAACCAAACGTGTGTGTTGGTTTTCGGTGCATTTTATATCGCTTATGTTTGTGGGTTTTGCATGGAAGGTTATATTATAACCATCATCCAAACCCTAGCGTGTATGGCCACCATAAGCTATCAATACCGGCTGTCAATCTTAGATCTTGAAAGTCACCGTGGATAGGTATAAGGCCTTACAAGAGGTATCGTGTCATGCAGTTACTGGCCAGTGTAGGTCGGATAGGCAGTCCCTCCATGTAAGATGATAAATGTATTACGGGGCCTCTGCGAGTTGGCTTCCGCACCTCGCATACCTACCAAAGGGCCGGGTCTCCAGGGACCGAGAAAGTCGAGAACATAATAATTATCTATACTAATATATAAAACTGAAGAGCTTTTTTGTTTGTTTGCTTGAACGCGCTAATCTCAGGGACTACTGGTCCGATATGAAAAATTATTTCAGTGTTAGATAGCCCATTTATCGAGATATCGATATATCATCACGCTAAGACCAATAGCAGCGGAGCAGTAATGAAAATTGCGACGCAGACAAAGTTGCGCGTTTCAACTAGTTTATTTATAAACAGAGATTGTTTTAAAATAGTTCACTAAACAAAACAATGCAACTGTCTACCCAGGCAGTTGTAATGGGGTTGGCAAGTGAAAGGTGATCTCAGATGGCGCCACCGCTACATGAACCCTTGTCAAAGTGAGATAAACACTGGTCTGTGATTGTAGTCTTTAAGAGTATTTGTTCGTTAGTTTGTGTTTTATAGCCAGTCTCTTTTCTTTAAGGTTTATAAAATCGAATTCGCATTTTCTTACATTATAGGTTAGTAATGCAGGTAGGTGTAGGTTCGTACAAAAAAGAAGAAATAGTTTGTGACAATCTAATCAAACTGAAAGTAATAATTTTTAATAAAAACTGCTTTTTGTTATTGGTCTGTGCGCTACTAGCGCCACTTTGACAGTTTTCGGCCCCATTAAGAGTGTTTATTCGAATTGCCGCTACCAATACCAGCAAATACTATAAAAAGTAACTGGAGACAACTGGCCATTAGCAGGGTTCCTGTCAATCTTTCATAGACTACTAGGCCTGTGGCTTATATTTCACTAAATCTAGTTAATACTGGTCTAAGAAAAAGAATCAAAACTCCATTTATCCACTCCATTTTTTTTATGCTGATTCGCAGATTTGCACGTTGTACGACACAAGTCAAAATAACCCTTTTCAGAGCATACTGCCAGACTTTTTACACGTGCAGTCTGTGGGTCAGGTATACGCTGAGGGCATACAATGCCTTGCGTGTCCAGTATAACAATGATTCAGGATGCTGTTGGGTCTACCACGTTTTTGTAGCGCTTCTGGGATGTTCACCGAGGCCAGGGTTGATGGTTTTCATGCCATTATACGGAAAAGGTGCGCTTCTGTTCTCAGTAGAGTACGTGCTAGCTCCCACAGCATCCTGAGTGCATTGTGTGATAAGACTGATAAGTGGGACAGCCCTATGTTGACTCACTGGATACGGCTGCACACGTAGGTGTCAGTCGTTTCAATTGTGTTTGTTATTTTGTGCTAACATTAGGGTTAAGACTTTTACTAACAACATATGGATAATTTGGTCCGAAATAAATGTTATTATTATTATTTCATTATTTGTTTTTTTTCTATTTTTGCAGATGGCAGGAGCCCCCTCTGTGGCTCGTAATAACCTTGGAGAATCGAGCAAGGACGCCGATAAAGATCTTATGGACCAGCTAGCAAAATTGAAGTCTTAGGATACTACGTCGTTAATATTAAATGTAGATAAATGTTTTATGTCAAGCACTTGAAGTATAATCGCTATTTATGAATTTATTTTCTTATTTTAAACAGTGAATCATGTCGTTTAATTTTATTTTATTATCTTGTTGAATTCGTTATTGTAATACAAAGAGGATACCAATTGATAAGCGGTTTTGTTATGTTATTGATCAAAAGAAGTGATGTAGATGTAGAGATAATTTATTTTCTTTATAATTTCATTCATTCTTAATATTTTGTCGCTCATTCATTCGAATTATTCAAAATATAAGGCATTTATACTATTGTAAAATAAAAAGTATTTTGTAAAAGATTAACAATTTCTTTAAGAAAGGTGGCGTATTAAATCGCACTGATGTTTGCTAATTATTTACACAATATCAAAATTGTGTTTTTATATCTGGCAACTTAATTTTTGCACTAAAACTATTGCGAAGATGTGTAAACTGCTTTCCAATAATTGTTACTAGGCAGTAAAGGACTCAATTGTTCTTATCTGTTAGGTTTAATATTACTTGATCATCATAAAAACGACAACGTGGTTGAACGTAGTCGATAGTTTCAACGTTATTGAAGTTTCAATCAACTGGGAAAATTGTTAAACAATTAATTTCGCAGACCATATTGTAAATCGTAAAGTATATTATATCTACAAACCAAAAAATGGTATCGTTTGTCATTATAAGAGTTCACGATGAATCTGCACGCTTTCGTAAATGACTATAAAAGTAAGTATTCAAGTGTATAGTATAATAATCCCGTCTTCCGGTTTACATCCAGATAATCATAAAAAGGGAACGTGCACAGCTTTAACTATGTCATCTAGTGTTGCCATCATGTATTCGAAACTTTAAAGTTAAGAATACTTGACGTTGACGCTTCTGTTCAGTCGCATGGAACGGGCATGAAGTAGACTGCCATCTAGCGTTACCAATTCGAAACTTATAAGTAAAATTTACTTGCTGCAACCTCTAGTTCCTGCAAGTTCCCTATCGTATAAATATAAAACAATCTACAATAACTTAAGTTACACATAAATACGTCCAATTTTGTTATAAATAGCTGTTGATATGTTTTGTTTAACGTGAGTATAATGTGAAAATAGATACATACCTGTGATATTTTTGTATTATACACTACGGGAGAACTTTGTGTTTCATTGAAATCAACGTTTTACGTATTTACAGAAACAGCATATACATTATAGTACAGTAAATAAAGATTTTTTACTGTACTATAATGTAGGTATATGCTGTGTATTATGGCTATAAAAAATGCTACTGCCATATTGTGCTGGCACTTCACTTCACCCATGCCTTCACTTCGTCATGTTTACAAAATCGCACTGCTGCCGGTCGATTCTGTAAACATGTCGAAGTGAAGGCTTTTGCGAAGTGAGTGGCTAAGTGAGCTGTCAGTGACGCTAGGGATGGACGAAACGTTACATTTCTAATCTTATCGACATCGACAATAGAATTTATCAACAATTTAATTAATTAATAGATTTTTATATATATATTTTATGCTAAAGCTATAGAAAATTTCACATTAATTAAAAATGTTATTTATGAGTAATACTCTAAAGTATTTCATACTGGCTAGACCTTACTTTTGGAAATTAATAAACCGATTTTAAAAAATCAAAATAAAAATAACATTTATACCGTAAATTATCTGAAAGCTTTGAATATGAAATACTTCAATACTTTCAATGATTTTAGAAATGCCCGCGCTGTCATCGGTGGGTGAAGGGATAGTTCGCGTGTTCACCTCACTTGCCTTAAAGTCAGCGGAATACGGTGAAAGGAACACGTCACTCGTCTGAATTATCATTTAGCTACCATGGAAGAATCAAAGTTTAAAAAAAGAATTCCCGCGGGGAACGTTCGCGCGTTCACCTCACCGTCCCTTAAAGTCAGCGGAATACGGTGAAGGGAACACTTCACTCGTTTGAATTGTCATTTAGCTATCATGGAAAAATCAAAGTTTAAAAAAAGAATTCCCGCGGGGAACGTTCGCGCGTTCACCTCACCGTCCCTGAAAGTCAACGGAATACGGTGAAGCAAACCCTTCGCTCGTTTCAATTGCCACTTAGCTACCTACCTTTCTACGCAAGCGCAAGGCAGAGTGACGTTTAACACGCTAAATAAAATAATATTAGTTAGAAATCTACTCATGTTAGATACCCACCTATGAACCTATCCTCTATTCAAAAATGTTTGGTAGGCATCGTTTTTTTTTCATGCAGTCTTTTAGTTAAATATAAAAATGTATTAACTGTAGCATTCAAATTTGGTAAACTCGATTATCGATATATTTCTTTAACATATTTATCAATCACTAGTATTTTGACAGCTAACTTCATGACACGCTCACTCCACCCAAGCCTTCACTTCGACATGTTTACAGAATCGACCGGCTGGTCTGCTTGAGATCCCCGGTTCGGTTCTCGGATCGAAGAAAGAGTTAATTTTGTAACCGGTTTCCAAAAAAGGAGGAGGCCGATTACACTTACTCCGAGGTTTCTGATCCGATTTCTGTGATTCTTTTCTTTATAGTATTATTCTTAATAGTCCATGTGGCATACTGGCCATTTGGGCCCGAAAAATTTAATTCAGTTTGGCTCAGTAATTTTTATTTTATGAGCATTTTTGCTTATTTCGATTTCTGCGTAGACGAAGACGTCCAAGTATCACCACTTAAAAGTGAACAGTAAAAAACCTTTTTTGCAAAAATTTAACCGGCTTCCAAAACAAACACTACCTACAAAGTATAGACTAACCTTAATTTCGGGATTGAGAATCAAAACCAAAAACACCGACTTTCGAAATTGAGGTTATTTTACACTTTGTGGTGTTTTGTTTGGAAGTCTGTTATATCTTTTGTTCATCTGCTATTATTGAGAAGCACCTCGGAGTCTGGGCTTTGTCCCAGTAGGTACCTAGATGGCAATAGGCCATGTCGGGTCAGTCGCTGTAACATGAGACTATAGCATGACGAGAAGTGCAGGTGTAATGTTATTTTACGTAGGTAAAAGTTAAATTAATATCTACCTTCCTGAATAAAACATGTCAACAAACAACAAAGCGGAATTTCCATCGGGTACCTACATATTTTTTAAATGAAAACAGGTGAAGTTATCACGAAGCGAGCTGTCAATCCATGTACCTAATCAAGATGGAATGACAGCTCATTTCGTGATCACTTCACCCAAGCCTTCACTTCGACATGTTTGCAGAATCGCACTGCTGTAAAACCTCCATTAATCACCACTAGCGTCTTGTTTTGTTTGGAAGTCGGTTATATTTCTTTTTCATCTGCTATTATTGAGAAGCACCTCGGAGTCTGGGCTTTGTCCCAGTAGTTACCTAGATGGCAATAGACCATGTCGGGTCAGTCGCTGTAACATGAGACTATAGCATGACGGGAAGTGCAGGTGTAATGTTATTTTACGTAGGTAAAAGTAAAATTAATACCTACCTTCCTGAATAAAACATGTCAACAAACAACAAAGCGGAATTTCCATCGGGTACTACTATATTTTTTAAATGAAAACAGGTGAAGTAATCACGAAGCGAGCTGTCAATCCATGTACCTAATCAAGATGGAATGACAGCTCATTTCGTGATCACTTCACCCAAGCCTTCACTTCGACATCTTTGCAGAATCGCACTGCTGTAAAACCTCCATTAATCACCGCTAGCGTCATAACTACTGCTGTTAAAACTAAGAATATATATCGGTAAAACGGGGTGAATAGAAACACAGAGTTGAATAGAAACAAAACTTGAAATATTGTTAGGTTTATGTCAACCCCAAGATAATATATACATGCAGACTTAAAAAACTACACTAATTATCAAGAAATTATAAAAAAAAAACATTAGGCCCATGGAGTCCAAGTGTGCATCGAGTCTTTCGGGACATCAGTAAACAACTTGTCGACTGTTCACGTGACCAGAGGGCTGGACTTTTCTTCGGCCAAAGAATCAGCATTGCGATTCAACGCGGCAATGCTGCCATTGTTCTGGGCACTTTTGCCATTGACAGCGATGTGGATTGCGTTTGAATACAACTTTGAATGGTAATTTCACACACATTATTGGTTTCTAAAGAAAACTGCTTGTCAACTGAAAAAATCTAATTAATCCGTCAGTTAGATTATCAATAAATATTTGACCCTTTTTTTTCTTTTGTTACGTAAACCAAAATTGACGAAGCTACGACGCTTTTAACTCTGGGGTTTTCCCTCTCTTTTTTGACTTTATGGCTTTTATAACTTTGTCTCCTAGTATGTCTGGAATGAGTTCCTCGAAGACTTTCTTGTAGTAGATGTTTTTTGCTCGTCATTGTAAAGTTCTAGTATTTGTCTAGTATTTCGTTTCTTTTGGATTTATGCTCTTTAGTTTTTTTTTGTTTGCATTCTTGATTCTGCCTGATTTTGCTAGGTAAAATTATATTGTTTCTGTCCTCAGTTTATGTTTGTGCTTTCTTAATTCTAAATTTATTTCTTTACTTAGTTTTGTTATCTCTTTTTTGTTGTTTGTCCTGCTCAGTCGCACTAGCCGTTAGGGATATTAGAAAATCTAGGCTTGAGGGATTTAGACGCTAGATGTTTTGACTGGGGTTATTATATTTTTCAAGTTTATCATTCCATACATTATCGAGATAGATAATTTTGGATGTTTCTATTTATGTAAGTTTGTAAAGTGTTTATATTTCTACGGTTGAGCCTTTTAAGATAACCAATAGGCAGTTTTTCTGCAAACATGTCGAAGTGAAGGCGAGAGTGAAGTGATCACGAAGTGAGCTGTCAAACTGTACAAACAAGATGGAATGACAACTCACTTGTCGTTCCATCTTGTTTGTAAAGTTCACTCCACCTTAGTGAACATGGTGAGATGTCGACAGAATAGACCAGCTGGTCAATACGTCGTAAATAGTTTTATACCGGATTAAGCTTTTAATGTGCCGGGGAAGTTTAGTAGGAGAATTGTTAAATACAGCAGTCGTAGACGGTATGGAGGCGTCTCGAGCTTCAATTATAATTTGCTGCAAATGAGCAATGGCAGTATCAATTTCTTTTTCAGTTTGAAATGTCTTAGAACTAAGGATAATGTTCTTATTAAGATGGGAACGATACTTATTCCAATTAGCGCAGTTAAATTTGAAGTATCGAGTTTTTGCCTTGCGACATAATGTACCACCGATGGTAAAGAACAGAGGGTAATGGTTAGATGACAAAGCTATAAAGGTTTTGTCTTCACTAATGCAGCTTACATTTAGACACAGCACCAAATCGGGATTCGTTGGTCTGCGATAGGGGCAATAGTTCACATGAGCTGCCCCCGCGAAAAAAAAATGTTCCCCCATTTTAAATTATTATAGCCTATGTCTAATTCCGACGTATAAGCAATATTACTGTAAAGTTTTATCAAAATCCTTTTCGTAGTGTTTGCGTGAAAGGGTAACATTCATCCATCCTCACCAACTGTCGCGTTTATAATACTGGCTTAGCTAATCAAACACTAAAGAAAAATCAGGTATAGCGTGTTACGATCAAAGTCGTCCAAAGAAGTTTCTAGTTAGTTAGTAGTAGAAGTATTTAGTTTCTATTCCGTTTATTAATTTTCTTAACATACAAATTATATTTTTAAATATTACAATAAAAGTAAATAAAAAAAACATTTAAAAATATAAAAATAGTAGCCTACCGGTATCGGGAACAGAGTCCAAGCTACCGGCGGTCAGGGTTCCAGAGAGAGGAACCTCCTAACAATGCGAGCCGTGTCCAGAAGTACCACTTTCCGAATTATGGCCTTGCGGTCCAGCTACCTAATGAGAGCCTCCTGAGGTGTTGGTTGAGGCTCGTGGCTATTAAGCCATTGGCTGATACGACTATCGGTACAATGATTGCGGAATCCATATCCACTTGTCGACAATCTCGTGAGCCAAGTCAATATACTTGATTTGTGTATCTTTCTCGGCTTTCACGAGGATCTCGTCATGCGGGATGGTTATGTCTACAATCATTGCACGCCTCACTATTCGGTCCACCACCACTATATCAGGCTTATTGGCAACAATAGTCCTGTCAGTGATGATGGACCGATCCCAGTACAATGTGATATTGTGTGTTTGTTTGCGTGTGTGTTATTGTGTGTTTTGTATATCCTGGCTACAAGATTGCCTCCGCAAGTATTTTCCGTTAGCTAGCCGAGAACAACCAGAGATAATGTGGCGAATTGATTCTCCCGGACGGTGACATGCCCGACATATGTCGACCTTGCCGTCCTTCACAATAAATCTCCGGTAGTTATTCGTCATGATAACTTCACCCATTATATTGTGATATAATGGATGAAGTAAAACCATCGGTTTCTCTAGAAAGATTACCGAAACGCAGTCAGGCTACAGACGCTATGACGCTATCTACGTCGGGCCCATGTAAGGCCCGGAAAAAGCGTCCGTGAAGCTCCTTACTTTGCCATACCACCCTGTGATCGTTAGTGTCGCAGTAGGTTTGCGCCAGTTCTCATTTGCCAAGGAGACTGGGGTGAGTCCCTTGTCCACCGCCACTACTTCTCGATGCAAACCCACGTCGATAGCTAGGAAATATTCCCTAAGACTGCATATCTCGCGATTGTGGAGAGTCTTAGCATTTAAAAAGCCTCGACCTCCACACTTTCACGGGAGATACAGTCTTATTATATCTCCTTGCTCCTAAAGCTAGGACATTACGGACTAGGTAAACTTGCACTCAGTCTAGTAAAATCTTACTTTAATGATAGACAGCAGCAAGTTCAAGTAAATGGTGTCAATTCACGGGGTTTAAGAGTCAAAATGGGGGTACCACAAGGCTCTATTTTGGGTCCCCATCTTTTAAAAAATCAACCTCAAATGGTATTATTTGCTGACGACGTTCTTAATTTTTAAGATAGATAGACGTTCCATAAATCTTGACGTAAATAACGCCCTACAGCAGGTCCAAAATTGGTTTACTGCTAATAATTTAGTATAAAATGGGAAAAAAACTAAATGCATCAGATTTGCCTTATCGAACGTAAAAAGAAATGATTGCGACATAGTATGGAACAAGGAGAAACTTGAATTCGTCGAAAACACGGTTTTCCACGCTTGACTCAAGGCTACAATGCGGGCCTCATTTAACATCTCTTGCGGGACGGCTAAGTTCAGCAGCATACGCTGTCAGAAAAATCCGTCAATTTACTGATATAGATACCGCGAGGCTGGTCTATTTTAGTTACTTTCATAGTATCATGTCTTACGGTATCTTATTATGGGGACGTGCTGCAGACATCGAGTCTATATTTATCCTGCAGAAAAGAGCCATCAGAGCCATTTACAATCTCTGTCGGCGTGATTCCCTAAGAGAACTGTTTAAGTTTTACTAATATCATGACGGTACCTTGTCAATACATTTACGAAAATATTATGTATGTTCGGAAAAATATTCATCTTTTTAGCAAGATTAGTGACAGGCATAATTTTACTAGAAATAGGAACAAATTAGATCAACCCCGATTCAGATTGGCTAAAGTACACACTTCTTTTATGGGGTACTGTGTTAATTTTATGATAAAATACCAGTTGATATTCTCGAACTGAATGAGAGAAAATTTAAAGCATGCATAAAATGCACACTATGTATACAAGCGTATTATAAACTGGAAGATTACATCCTCGATAAAAACGCTTGGCTAAATGCTGTTCCTGCTCCACAGTCACAGCTGCTTGGGTCCACTTGTTAGGTTTTTATATTTGGAAGAGATGCTCACCCTCTTTTTTATAGGTACTTACATAATTATTATAATCATTTATATATTCTTTTTGAAGTAAGAACCTAATCGTTGTTTTTATTAAGTTATTTTTCATTATTTGGTCATTGACAACCATAGTTTTGTGTAAAGTAGAAGCATATTTTTAAAATATTGTAAATGTGAGCCATTTAAATTTTATGTGATTAGTTATAGTTTTACTTGTTGGACATGAACGAGCATGGTGGTTGAGAGCATGTCATGCTCACTCAAATGTCTCGCTGATAGCGGCGCGTGGGTTGGATCATTCGGTACCCTTCGAAATGGTTGAGTGAAAGGTGCCGATACACGCGTCATGTTCGTGAATGGGCGCTGTCGTTTGAGACTGGTCATCTCTTAACTGCCATTGGCTTATTTTAATCTTTATATTTTAAATTATTATAATAAGCTTGTTTTCCTTTGCATTGTCTTCACATGCAGAAGCAATTAACAAGTACATATATGTAACTTAGAATTTTGTAAAACAGAACATGATTTAAAAGAACGCTTTAGAACGTGCAAATAGCTTCCATGTTTTTGACTGACCGACCTTGACGTTTCAAAAGTGCCTGAGGTTTATTTGGAATAAATTGCTTTGAATCTTGAATCATTACCGATGACCGTGGGTGATGCATTCGATATACAGCCATGGCGTCAAGTTCCATTTGAGTCCATTTGAGTACGCGGAAAGAGTACATCAATACCGGCATGACCCAACCGTTGAAGGCACGCACCTAGTTTACGCCTGATAGAAAGCTATTAAATACCTTCTTCAGGCGGCCAAAGAAGCGCTCCTTCAACGATTGCTTCATGTCTATAACATTGATACCTAACGCTTCCGACATACCCAAATACTTATAAGTTTCAGTTGAAGAGAGTGATCTCAGGTTTATGGAATCCGAGAGTTGAGTTCCCACGGATTCCATTATCTCCCCACGCTTTACATGCATGACTGTACTTTTTTCCATACCAAACTCCATCCTGATGGCGTTACTGAAAGTTTCAGTTACCTTAGTGGGGGCAAAGAGTTTCAGAGCATCCATATAAAGGAGGTGAGATATAACCTGACCACCTCTCTTCAACCGATAGCCTAGCTCTGAATTCTCAAGCAGTGTGCTAAGAGGACTTGCTAGGCAAAACCAAAGCGGACTCTATCGCCTCTCTGGATATTTCTACATCCTGAATAGCGAAGGACTGTCTTGCCCCATACACGACATCAGGAAGGTACGTAGCGTTGCATCAATTTTATACAATTCTAGCACCCTCATGAGCCATGTATGAGGCACTGAGTCATAGGAAAGGCTATTATTATTAGGGTCTTTTGTTTCCAGGTTATCACCTGAAAGGCAGGCATCCTAATATATAAAATTCTTCCGTTACTGACTGACTGAGTGACTGACAGCCCAACTAACACTAAAGCGTTAAAAAACCTATATAAGACTCGTATATCAGTTCCATTTGAGTATAAAAGTGTTAACGCATACCTGTGCAACTGAGTTAGAACATGCTCTAACTCACTTACAACCACGAAAGAGGCCCACAGTTTTACAGGTAAAAGTTATAGAAAGCCTATAGTACGGTGTCATAAAGATATTAAAGCTGCATAAGGGCGTTTATTCATCGTCAGCTACTACTTTTACCTGTATTACCGTTGTAAAATAGAGTTGGTAAACGCTACAGGTGGTACAAATTCTGTAGTACGGCGTTAAAAAGATACTAAAGCTGCACAAGAGCGTTAGTGACCACTACAGGTGGTAAACAAGCGCACGTCAAGATTGAAAAAGCCTGTAACCTTACTAAAATTAAATCTGTTCGTCAGTCTCGCGCGAATCGCCGAGGTGAGCGCACGCGTTAATTCGTGTCCGAGTTCGTGAGAGCATTGTTCTTGTTTTCTCTCACTACCCTCATATTATAAATGTTACGTGATAATGGATAACATAGACTTTTGCGATTCGAGTGAAAGTGATGCAGAAAAAGAAGAGTTGGTGCAGGAAAGTGAGCAACTAGTTAAAGATAGTGGGTCGAAGGAAATAGGAAATAAGCCGGAGAAAAGACCACGGTCTGATAATGAAGAAATAATAGAAGACGACGACGGGTTCATCACAGTGCGAAATAAAAATAAGAGGGTAATCAGAAGTTTGTCAATGAGTTCTAATAATAGGGAGAACAAGGAGAGTACAGATAATTCAACAATTAATGAGACTGTAATAGTATGTGTTACATCGAAAGAGACTTTACCCAAACCTTTTGGCATGGCAAAATTGTTAAGAGCAGAAAATATTAAGAATATTACTAAAATAAAGTACAAGAATCCATACAAGATACTTATTCAATTCGAAGACAGAAAAGATGCGCAGAGTTTGATCAATTGCAGTAAGTTTCATAGTCTGGATTATAGATGTCAATTCATAGATGAAATTAGTTTGTCATATGGGGTCGTGAAACAAATTGACATAGAAATTGAAGAGAAGGAGTTTCTAGAGAGTATTGAGTGTGAAAAAGAAGTTGCTTCTGCTAAGAGACTAAAAAGACAATTGGATAACGGTGAATGGACACAAAGCGAGACAATTCGCATTGGTTTTAAAAGTTCTACCTTACCCCCGTATTTGCTAATATACGGGTGCAGATTTAAGGTAGAACCATACACTTTTCCCGTTAGTCAATGTTCGAGATGTTGGAGGTTTGGACACCTGATTAAGGCTTGTCCTAGTAAAAAGATATTGTGTCCAAAATGTGGAGGAAACCACGCCAATTGTGAAACCGACACCTTTAAGTGCATAAATTGTAAAGGCCCGCACATATCTATGAATAAATGCTGTCCTGTTTTTAAAAAAGAAAAAGCTATCCGAGAAACCATGCGCCAGGAAAATTGCACATATAGAAGAGCTTTAAAGATTTACCTGGACGAGTATAATCGTCAACAGAACAAAGAAAGTACTAACATAGAAGATAATATTATTACTCCAACGAACCAAAGTCCACTTTCGGTTAACAAAGAAAAGTCATACAGAGATGTGCTTCTGTCACAAGTTCAAAATCACACACAGAAAATGGATAAAATACCCAAAAACTCTAAGAACGGCAAAACGAGTCGAGACATTCCTACGGAGGAGCTTACAAACTTTCAATATGCTTCAAAACCTACGAAGTTAACTAATAATAGAGATAAGAGACGATATGAAGAGAACGAGGTCTATGGAGAAGAGCAGTCTTCAGATAAAAGCGAAAGCATAGAAGCCCAAGAGAAGCATACTTATAGGAATATATTTTACTTGAAAAAGTTAATAGATAAACTGAAAGAAATTTGCTTTTCCAAGTCAAGTACCGTTGTTAAAATCAAGTCAGTCGTCAGTGTTTTGCTTGAAGAAATTATTCAATTGGTAATAGGTTTTGTAAGAGACGCTGATGTGGTAAATAAAGTATTTTCTTTTTTTAATAATGGCCCATAGCAAATCACGCGAATTCGCTATTAATATACTGCAATGGAACTCGCAAAGTATTAGACCTAAAATCACTGAGTTTGAGTCACTGTTGTTTAAAGAACAAATCCACATAGCTATCATCTGTGAGACTTGGTTAGAACAAAATAGCTTTTTAAACTTATCCCAATATAACATTTATAGAAAAGATCGAGCTGACGGATATGGTGGAGTAGCAATCATTTTACATAAATCTATTAAGTCTGAATTAAAATTATCTAGCATAAATAATACTGGCATTGAAATATTGCATGTAAATATTAAAAATTGTAAACATCTGGAAAATATAGTCTCAGTCTACTGCCCATCCTCTATCCAAACTAGACAATGTGATTGGGATGAGCTGTTTTCGTTGTGTTCCCACAAAACTCTTATAGCCGGTGACTTTAACGGACATCACTCAAATTGGTCCTATAAAACCGATACAAGAGGCAATCAAATTATAGACGCAGCGCTAGAATACGGATATATATCTATTAATAATGGCAGTACTACTAGGGTAAGATATGTTAATAACAACTTACAACAGTCATCTCCTGATATCACTTTTTCTTCATCTGATATAGCTGTTTACTTTTCTTGGCGAGTGTTAAACGACAACTTGGGGAGTGACCATCTAATGATAAAAATCAAAATAAATTATAACGATACTATTCATGCAATTGGTAAACGTAATTTTAAAAAGGCGAATTGGTCTGGTTATAGAAAAGACGTAGAACAGTTATTCTGTGATGTAAATGCTAATATACTATCGGGCGATATTCAGTTAATGTATAGTTCCTTTATTTCTATAATTGATAAATCTGCTGATAATAATATTCCGTGTACTAAAATTTGTAATGACCCACAAAACCGTTTTAAGCCCAAACCGTATTGGAACTCTCACCTTTCTAAAATTGTAGCACAAAGAAGACTTGCATTGAAGGAATTCAGACACAACCCGACACCGGCGAACTTGGCTGTGTTAAAGAATATAACTTTAAAAGCTAAACAGGAAATTCAAAACGCCAAGACAAATTGTTGGCAAGAGTTTTGCTCTTCGATTGACGGCACTGTAACTTCCTCAGAGATGTGGCGCAAGATGAAGTGGATAAAGGGATATAGACAAGCTCGTAACTATGTTTCTATTGATAAAAAAAAATGGGCTGTTGCATAGTCTAGCCCCTGATTCAGCTCTTTCACCTAAACCCCAGTTTAATTCAAACAATGTGACATTGGAATCAGAGTTTACGTTACAGGAATTGGAGGCATGTATTAAAAAAAAAGATACAGCTCCTGGAGATGACAATATAACATATTCCATGATATTAAACCTTCCTAACGTCGCAAAAAAATTTTTGCTCCATATATACAACAACATTTTTGTATCAGGAGGTATCCCTAATGAATGGCGTAATATTAAAATAATTGCTATACCCAAAATTGGGAGTAACTCTAAATTAAGACCAATTTCATTAATATCTTGCCCTTGTAAAATATTTCACTTAATGCTGACTAAAAGGATAGAGTGGTTTATTGAACATTACGGTGTATTATCTCCTAGCACAGCCGGGTTTAGGAGGGGTCGATCATGTTTGGATTCTCTTGCGCAGTTGACCACTAATATACAGTTGGGATTTACTAAAAATACTCCCACATTAGCGTGTTTCTTGGACATCGAGAACGCATACAACAACGTCTTAATTGATAGTGTAGTTAAAATGTTAGATAAACTAAAAGTAGGCAGTCGAATATGTAATTATCTTTGGGAATTTCTTAAAGAAAGACATTTAATTGTTAAAGATGACTTGGATGACAAAGGTGGTATCATCAGGTGGACCAATAGAGGGTTGGCGCAGGGAGATCCAATCTCTCCACTATTATTTAATATTGTAACACTTGATATTTGTAACACTATTAATAATACTAATATGGTAAAATTTTGTCAATACGCCGATGACTTTGTACTCTTTATTAGTTCGAAAAAAGTAAATGATAGTATTAATAAAATGCAGTTGTCAATAAATAATATCGTGGGGATGTTATCTGTTATAGGTCTAGAATTATCAACGTCTAAATCACAAGTCTGCCTATTCAGTAGAGGATATAGAAGACAACACGTTCAGTTATATTTAAATGAAGTCCCTTTGGTAGTAGCAGACAGTATTAAGTATCTAGGTGTTTGGCTTGACACTACACTTCGATGGGGCAAACACATTAATGAACTTAATGAACGATGTCAGAAAATGTTGAATATAATAAAAGTTTTAGCTTGTTCTAACTGGGGAATGCATCCACTACAACTGAGACTCTTATATATATCCTTAATTAGAAGTCGATTGGACTATGGCTGCATATTCTACGATAGTAGTGTTAAATCTCGATTATATAAGCTAGATAAAATTCAAAATAAGGTTATGAGAATTGTTGGCGGATTCATCAAAACTACCCCTATTCATGTAATGGAAAGCGAGCTGTGCTTGCCCCCATTATATATAAGACGTAAATATTTAGCATTTAAATTTTGTCTCAAAGTTAAATCGTGGACCAACTGTGTGACGAGTAAATTTTTGACTGATCTTGGAGCTCTTACTACCCACAGATATTGGATAAATAAAAAAACACCTGCGCTAATGGATACTTATAGTATTATCAAGGAAGAAAAAATGTACTCGACCAACCCATTAGATATGTTTAAATTAAATACTTGGTGTAGCAACATTGCAATTAAAAATGTAATTAAATCTCATTTACATAGTGTTAATAGGCCTAAAGGTTCATACGAAAGTAATTGTTTGAGAAATGACGTCTTACAAGAATTAAGCTGTACATATCATGGGTGGTACAAATTATTTACCGATGGTTCTAAGAGTTCTAAGATTGGGGCGGCTTTCTATGATCCAGTTACCAAAACAAGTGGATGTTTCAACATTGTCTCTGATGTTTCTATCATGACAGCAGAGTTGTTAGCTATCTCCGAAGCGTTATCTTACAGCACCACATTACAACACACTAATATAGTAATATTCACGGATAGCAAGAGCGCGCTCCAGCATTTGGCTCGATGCGCCTCTGGATACAGAGGTGTATCGATAGCCTTTGCTGTTTTGCGTAAAATACAGGCATTTCTTTCGAGTAGTGTTAATTTAGTATTGCAATGGATCCCGTCACATATTGGTCTACAGGGAAACGAGGAGGCTGATAGACTGGCTAAGATAGCAGTATCGTCAGGTATAGAGATTTATATTTTACCAGTTCATTCGGAAATTTTATCAAAATTCAGAAGCTACTGTTATGAAGACTGGAAAGAATATTTCAGTAAAAAATCAAAAGATATAGGGATATGGTACAAAACAATCCAATGTCAGCCTCCTCGAGCCCCCTGGTTTAGTAGTTTTAAAGTTAGTCGAAAGATATTGGTAACTTCTTTCAGAATTCGTTCCGGACATTTACCATTAAGAGCCTTTGCATTTCGAATGGGAAAGGTGGATAATCCGAATTGCTTAGTTTGTGACAATAAAGTAGAAGATGTCCATCACCTTTTGTTGGAGTGTTTCAGGAATGAGTCTGAAAGAAGTAGAGTAATTAGGGAACTGAATATTAATAAGCTAGATTTAGGTAGCTATAATGTTATTCTTACCAAACCAATGTCGCCAGCAGCTATGTTAGTTTATTCATTGGTTAATTTGTAATTGTGATGTCTTTGGGTAAGGTTACGATGGAACTGATGTAACATTTTGTTAAAAGTTCCTTAAATAAATAAATTAAAAAAAAAAAAAAAAAAAAAAAAATCTGTTCGTAATGGAAGTGTTACGTCATCCATTATTCAACACAGCAGAATATTTTTTTTTTTTTGCAATATAATACAATAGGTACATCAATTAAATGTTATCATTACAATTTATCATTGTGAGAGACTGGTGCCTGAGCTAAGCTACAAGCCTGTGTTTCAGGACACCAGGACTGTATTATGGAATATTATGTTATTTAAGTATGTGAAGTGAAAAATGACTGCCCTTATGGATATCCTTGGGGTCCAATAAGAGAGGATTTTCTAAAATTCCTACGGGATCGGGAAAAAACGGGATATGCGCGTACAAAGTCGCGGGCAAGAGCTAGTTCTTCTATATGCACGGATGAAACTTGTTAGCCTGTACTTCTGTCCATCTCGAGGCTACGTCGTCCGTAACCGTCGATCGTATGGTACTTACCAATGAATCAATCAGCTTAGCTTGTAGGTAGTCCACTTGAGAAGGCAGCTGACGTAAGCTGGGAATGGGTCACGGAGAGTAGGATTACGACCAATTTGAGAGAAGTCTACGTTAATGAGTTATTTAATAAGTATCACTACTTGCCTACTAATCTACTGGTTTAAAAATAAATTGGCGCATGCCTGAAATATCATCTACCGATTTGGTTAGATGTTTGTTAGTCAATCACGCCCTTAATGAGTGAACGAATTCGAATGACTTAGCACTGGGCACACGGATAGACCTTGCTCTGGAAAAGGACGTATTATCCTATTATAGTACGGTCTCTTGATAACTTTGGAGTAGTCCGCAAAAGTTCGTAGGCCTACGCTACGCGGAGAGCTACGGCGTAGCAAGTAAGGTGCTACGATATCATGATCTTAGTGCCTGTTTCACCACCTACAATTAAGTTCCTGTTAATTTTACTTGGTAGATAATCCATACAAATTATGTTCCATTTTTGAATTTGTTCAGTGAGTAGTGGCTATTCGGAGATCGTGAAACAGGCCTTCGAGTTTGTCAGCAATGGGACCTGAGCCCATCGTGCCGCTGCCTTTCGGGTACTTACGCAATCTGGTAAGGAAACGCACCGGAGATAAACATCACAAGCTATGGGTTGACCATAGTGAGTGTAGGCAGGCCAAAGAGGCACTTCCCTCTATAAATGGCCGTTTCACAAAACAAGCCCTAAGACTGACTAAACAACAGTTGCGTTCAGTCACAGCCGTAACAACTGGCCATGGGTCTTTTAATAAACACCTCTATGCTATAGGAGTCACTGACAGCCCGCTATGCAGAGCCTGCATGGAGGAGAATGAGACAGCAGCACACCTGCTTCTAAGCTGCCCGGTAGTTGCGGATTACAGGGCAAAGTACTTCGGAAACCCAGGTACCCTCTGCGAGATAGTTAGTAACACCAAGGCGTTGCTGGCCTTCCTTGGGGAGCTGGGGTGGATCGAATGACGCATTTGTCCCACCTACACGCAAAATACGCGCTTAGTCGTGGAGTTGCGGAAACCAGCCCGATTTACATACATACATACATACATACAACAGGCCTTTAATGTTTTTAAAAGCTTTCGATCAAACATCTTGTTACTCTTATTCGGCGAGTGTTTGATTACTACTGAAAAAAGTTTAAAAAAATAATTTAATATTTTTCTTGTCTGCAGGCTTATCTCTCATACAACAAGTATTATTTATCCGATACTAAAGTTATCTTGTAGGAAACTGTCTCATATTTATTAGACTTGTCTACATGCTATCTACATTATATATACTAGCTTCTGACTTCAGCCTAAACACTTATGTAAGTCTGCAAGTCTCGCCCTCAATCCGATTCAAATAAATGATTAAGTAACGCGTGCGTTACCCAGATTAATATTCATGAATCGCAAATGATGTTTACATAAACTAAGTTTCGAGTTGGTTTGCTCCAAATTATGCTACTTAGTAGGTACACATATCCCATACTTTGGGAGTAGACGTTTATAATTTTGAGTAATATGGAGGTCGGTCTAACTGCAGTTGGGATTGGGACCATTCCATCTACACTAAGAAAATAAAAGAAGAAAAATAAGTTTGTTTGTTTGTTTGAAACGAATAGGCTCCGAAACTCCTGGACGAATTTAAAAAATTCTTTCGTCTTTAGAATCCTACATTATTCTTGATGAACATAGGCTATATTATATTTTCAAAAAAATTGGAGATCTTTAAGAAAAATTGCAATAATGTAACCCAAAGGAGCAAAATTTAGTCTATAAAAAGGGAGGTATAGGAGATGAAGTTGGTGGAGTACCTACTAAATGGGGGTTAGTGGTTTTCACAATAATTAGCAGTAAGGACTAAGGAGGATGTAGCTTTGTCAATAAAAATCACCAATTTGAACTTTTTAATTATTGTTCTTTTAACTATGCAGGTAGATATTTGCTTGAAAAAATCAAAGGTGCATATAGTTAATTCTAATATTATTTACTACCTAATCAAATATTGTTATCATGCCGAAACCAAATCAATAACAATAACAGCTAAAAACCGTCAACCAATATCTAAAGAGTGACTATCGTCTCTGGAAGCTACAACTGTTCGAAACCGGATCGGATCCTTTACAAATTAAAAATAAATTATACTGAAAAGCTATTAAATGAGTAGTCTATCATTAAAGTAAACTATGGTGAGAGCTACGGTAAAATGGTTAGGAACATTGAAATTTTTGATTGTGAGGCAATAATACAGTGTATCGGCCCTGGAACGCTTAGGGCATTTGGAGGAATATGGATGGTTTTATTTATTATTTATTTGTTATATACTTTATTGTTACACCACATAACAAGCACAGTAAAAACGGGTTTAGTCAGTAAGCATCCCTTCTACTCCGCCCAGAGCGAAAGAAGTCATTTGATGATTTCCCATCCTAAAAAAAAAAACACGAATTAATAAACGTTCCAGTCGAAACCTAGGAATACATATAGTGGATATCTTTTTAGCCTGACAAAAATATAAATTAACAATGGAAAAATGTTTTCACCTCTTAATCTAACTAGGTAAATTCTACGAAAAACAAAGCTCCCGGGGATCAAAACATCGGGCCTGCGGACGGCGAGCAGTAGGTGGCTCGCCGTCAGATCAGACCTTGGCCCGGGTCGGCGGCGCGCTGTGATCCCAGTACTCCTCAAAGAGATTTCAGCACGGAAGACGGGGCCCGCTAGGGCAAGTGTCTGCTGGGGCTGCGGAATCTGTTCGAAAAAGGTACCGTAGCCCTGGATCGCAAAGGGCACTAGGAAGAATACGGATGGGTCTAAGTCAGTAAGAGTCTGACACTCCCTCCTGCTTCGCCCAGAGCGGGAGGAGTCATTAGATGACTTCCCATCCCTAAAAAAAAAAATGGTGATCAAAACATGCTGCTACTTATTTAAAACGGATAGGGATCGACTTATATCGCATTTCAAGGAGTTTTCGTCAAGAAATTGAAAGTTCAGGTAACTTGTGAAGTTGTGGAACGCTCAGACGTCCTATTAGTGTCATGCCGTGCGCTTGCGGAGCCGAACAACCGACAGAATATCAATGAATACGTTTTAGATGTAGGTATATTTACCAACCCACTAACACTTTTGATGTGACCTTCATACCTATATATTTTTGCATAGGTATACCTATTCGAAAATTGCTATCTAAAAACACTTGTGAAGCTGTGACACGACAGACTTGAATGATTAAAGTTCCTTACAAAATTAGACTTTTGTGACAATTCAGCCACGACATTAGTTCACTTCGATTCAAATGGAGATCATGAATGATTAAATTTATCATTGTCTAGTAGGTACTTCGTACTTCCTATGTAGGTATGTACCAATAGCATCAAAAACTCTATAAGTACTTATATTTGTAGAATCAAGCCTCGCTACTTTTCCCTTAGAGCTCCAATCAGCCATATAAGACGTATGGCTCACAAAGATAATATTATAACTAGGTACCTACATAAATTATGCATAGATCTGAATACTTTCCAAGAAAACGTTACAATGTAATATTTATTATTAAAATCACAAATGGCAGTCGGATTGTGTAACAAATTCAAGGACATTATGTGCTATGGAGCGAGTTCTCAGGAGTTTATTTTAATGATTAGATCTCAAATAAATGGCGACCAACATAGCTTGTAGGCTTCAGTAGCACAAGGTGGACTGACAACCTGGTAGAATTGGGAATCCACTGGACGGTAGTTGTGCTGATACTTAAGGCTTTCGACTTCCTGTTTGTGCGTCTTCTGCGTGTGTGTTTACTGTGTTTTATATGAGATGTACAATAAAGTATAGAACAATAAATACATAATTAATAATGATGATAATAGGTAATATAATAATAATAACGGGGATCATCTGCTGAACATACACACATCAAAAAAAGTTTGCAATCATAAGCTACAATATTTTTTAAATTTAAGTTTATCAAGAAAAAATCTTTGTTGTGTGTTTTCGTCAAATAGAAAAACCCTGATAAAATTAAAAAAATAAAACAATTTTTTTTAACAAAATTAGTAATTTATCTTTATTGCCTATCTTACTGTAGTAAGTAATTATAACAGGAATTTTATAGAAAGACCTACCTAAGTCAATAATTTCAGCCTATTCTCATTAGTAAGACCACTAACATCCTACTTATTACAACAAAAAGTTGTAGAGGGTTCCCATAAAGAGGTGATTAGCAGTTCAAGGAATACAGCAATCAAGCTGATTGCAGACGCGATATAGTTCGGAATATCTAGAGCAAAAACTGAGAGCTGACGAAACTCGTTTCGAGTTTGAATATTTACTTGCTACTCGCTGATCGCCGGCGCGCGGCGTTGAGACAAGTCCTTAGTACCTACACTACATTGACAAATGCCCATGCCCACGTGTGTCAAATGACGTTTTGTGACACACTCACTCGAAAAAAAACCTTATGTACTTACATCTAGTACCTATAGCTGCATAGCTACAACCATAGAAATAAAAAAAAAATCTATGGCTACAACAATCACTTATGTGAATATTTTTAAAGTGAAACTACATAACACGAACGTAATAATGTCACGCATTGTTTTATTATAGCACGGAATAGCACCGACTTCGAGCAATAAAGTATCGTCCTTCATAACATGCTTACCAATTTTCATGCGTGAACGCGCTAATTTGAAAAATTATTTCCGTGTTAGATAGCCCATTTATCGAGGAAGGCTATAGGCTATATATCATCACACTAAGACCAATAGGAGCGGAGCAGACGAAGTTGCGCGGATCGACTAGTATTAGTATAGATAGATATAGCAGGGGTGGCCATCTTGATTAGACCCAAGATCGACTTTTTACTGACGAAACCCTGTGCGATCTACTAATTTCATAGGTACTTCTTCAAATTAAAAAAGAAACGGAAGGTAAAGTTCAGTATACAATTATGTAGTATTTTGCATTTTATTAACATAACCTGTTTATTTTTTACATACTCGTCTGTTATTCGTACCTATAAATATTTTTTGCCTTGCCGCGATCGACTGGACTTACAGCCGCGATCCACCGGTTGGCCATCCCTGATATATAGAGTCCTCTGTGTACCTATTAAAGGGCTTCGCTATAGAAAGACATGGCCCTCAAGGCATAACTATCCTGAGATATCATTACTTAGTAGAATTTCCGCCAATCTTGATTCACCGACATACCAAACTTTATGTAGTTTCGTAAAGAAATCCCTGCTGGAGGCATACACGATGTTTAGTTTTATTATTATACTAGTTGACCCGCGCAACTTCGTCTGCTCCGCTCCTATTAGTCTAAGCGTGATGATATATAGCATTTCTCGATAAATGGACTATCTTACACTGAAAGACTTTTTCAAATCGGATTAGTGGTTCCTGAAATTATCGCGTTCAAGCAAACAAACAAACAAGCAAACAAACTCTTCAGCTTTATATATTAGTACCTATAGATTTCTTAATATGAGACAATATGTTTGTGTAAGAGCACTATGAGGACCCTCGTATCCAAAGTTAGCGAGCAAAGTCATCATCTGCCTAGTCTCTACTATATTGGGTCGGCTTCCAGTCAAGCCGGATATTGCTGATAACCAGTAACCATGGAGCGTAAAATAATTAAGAATAAAAAAAAATAATGTCTTAAAAATTACATTTCGACATTTTAGAAAGTTTTTATCAATTGGAAATTACATTTTTGACAGGAGATTTCTTAAGAAACTCTTGGAACTGTAGGACCGATATTTGTAATTTTTCCAGAGGGATGAAAATATGGCCGAAAACGAGTACTCTGGGCTCTAGCCATATTACATGCACGATAGACTTAAAAAAAAAAGTCGGCTGTGCCAAAAAGAATCTATCCCCTTTAGTAATAATAATTCATAATATGGAGTATCACTTTAGAACGGCTCTACTGATTCGGCTATTTTTTTTTTTTGTTCAAAATTCTCAGGACAAAGTTGGTATTAAAGATATTTTTTTGAAATACACCCACCGGAATTAAGTTGCATCCCTGCGATACCGGAGCGCTAGTAATGATGTATAATAATGATAAAATAAAAATGGGTTATTTTAGAAAGGTATGAAGTGATGAATTCCTTTAGTAAGATAACATTAATTAATCAAGTATGAGCGTGTACTTTGGAGACGTCTTATGGAATCAGTAGTAGGTATTATTAACAGTAGAGGCTCGCGGGCGGATGGGCCGCCGCCGCCGGCCCGGATGGCACCCGGCTGTCGCCCACAATCTCCCGGAGATGTTGTGACAGCCACAATGGGGATTCATTAATCAACTTTTCCAATTTCCAACGAATCTATCTCTGTTATCAATAAGTTTAGGGAAAAACCCTCCTCAACCGAACTCTAATGTACGAGTAGATTGTCTGAAGCCGAGTATTTACAAAATACCAGCTTTTGCCCGCGACTTCGTTCGCGCATTTCTCGTTTTTTCCCGTTCCCGTGGGAATTTCGGGAAATCCTCTCTTAGTGCTCGTGCTTAGTGTAGGGAAGCTTCATGCCAAAAGTTTCGGTAGTTCTTTATCTCTGTCAGTCACTCAATGAACTCAAGCAGACAGTAACGGAAGAATTTTAATTGATTGATGATTGATTAATTCCTTGAGAACGAAAACCAGTAACGGCAGACAATATAAATGAAGCGGAACCTAGCCAGCTCGGGAGAAATTAAAAATAGTCCTCGTGATTGGCCATGGCGGCCAATCTCAACGCAGACTTGCCATCAGCGCAGGACATGTTATAGTAGTGCACAAGTGTGTCCGCAAACACAGGTGCACTGCCTCTTCTATCACTCTCATATTCCAATAAATTACTCAACAAATATCCCGTAGTTTTTTACATACTTTAAAAAACATCAATATACTAATTGGATTAAACCACGGTCCGCCTATATGACGCTGGCTCGCGAGCTAATTCCAGTCAAGGCAACGTTGATATCGAAATAGAAATGTTTGAAAACACATTAAAATAAATTAAAACGAAGTCTAAATTGCCCTGTTTCTCTAATAGTCGCAACTCACAAGTACTTTACTGATTAAGGATTCTAATCCATGCAAATATTATAAAATTGCGAAAGTAATTCTCCTCTTTGCGACGTTTTCACGGCTAACGCATTTAGATGAAACTTGGCTCACGACTAGATATTGTCCTCGATTAAGGCATATGATTTATCCCGACTTCCCGAGAGTATGTTGCCCTGGGTTAATTTTCGCGGTAGACACCGCTTGCAGAAGTGAGTTGGTCGTAAATAACACTAACACGTCAATTTAAACTAGATGAGGGGGCCGACACGCGGGTTTGTCTCCCACCAGGAAAAAGTGTTTCTAGGAATTTCCATCAGAAAACATTGGTTTTCCATTTATGGCAAATAGGCCCACCCTTAAGTACCTATGATGATGTTCATGCTACCTAACTAATTTTGGCCACAGCGACCGCATTCCTTGGCTTTTCATGATAACTGTGAGCCCAAATTTGCTGCTCTATTATGTGCTCTCATGTGATATGGTACTCAAACATAACCTCCGTTTGATATCCACTATTAACTCTACCTAACTCTGTAGAAGATACAGGCGTGATGGTACGTGGCATTATTTACTATAAACATATAACGTATCCAGAAAAACAATACTTGTTGATAAAATAAAATGCGAAATGAATAGAAAGAGGCATGTAATCTAACACTCCTGAGAAATGCGCGTAGGTACTTGTTCCGCATCACGCATCGCGGTCACACGTATACGTTCAATTTTCACCTACTCATGGCAAAATGTACTGCGACTACATCACTTACTGACTTTTCTTCCACGTGTCTGTGTTATATGAAGCCTCTCAAATATAAATATTCCACTGACGCAAAGGCCTTTGCACAGGGAGTGCTGGCCATTCTTCTGACGTATTCCCAAACCACTGATGCGTTTAGTTAGTGACAATGACAAAGGCAGATTCCGTTCAACTGTTCTTTCTTGCCTTCTCGATGTCTGAGGACATCCTCCACGCGGTCTCGAGATAAAGTGTCTTGAGTCTTGACAGACGGACGGACGGAAGGAAAACAAAGTGATCCCATAAGATTTCCCATTTTTCCTTTTGAGGTACGGAACCCTAAAAATGGTTATACATTAGACCATTGGTCAAGCTACCACCAGCGTTGTGTCATCGGTGCATGGTGGATATCCCACCCATACGCAGACGCACTAAACGTTTTGGGAATACTATCGTTGTGCGTAAAGCTAATGAGTGGAATTTCGAGCCGGAGTCTTCCTTGTTGTTTCCTGATATACACAACCTTGGGTATTTAAATGAAAAGTAAATAGGTTACTACTGAGCAAGTGTGATTCATTGTCGATCACATCATCGCTTCCCATGTGCTATAGGGGTTAAACGTAAGCTTAACAATAATAAAAAAGTATCTAATTGATGGAAAAATGCATTTTAACAGAAATTATCCACAACGTTTGACTATTGGTTGAGTTAAGTACGGATGAAATAACTGATCAAATCAAATCAAATCAAATCAAAAAGTATTTATTCAAACTAGGCTAAAAATCAGCACTTTTTGAACGTCATAATTTACATGCAGACAGTGTTTTGGCTGGGAAGAAGAAGTGGCCAAGAAACTCTCCAGCAACACAACTGTCTGTTAAGTTTGAAGAACTTGAATTTATATAACAGTATTATTCAACATTTTATGATAGATATCGAAAATTAAATTAAATTTAATTAAATGGCACACTTTAGCTAGCGCACCATATTATCCCAACAACTAAATATGAATAATGATAAAAACTAATTATATACGTAGTTAAATAAATAAACTCAAGCATACAATACTAATCAAAATGAGCCTCCAGGGATAAATGGCGTGCCCGCTTGCACGTGACCCATAGTCACAAATGATAAACTAGCATCGCAGTTAAATTATAACACTTAAAAGATATAACAATAATAAATCACGGTCAGCAAGACGACCAGTCACCACAACCAGTACCCATTCACAAGCATAACGCAAAGATCAGCCATTACTTCCCTCGGCATATTAGAGGGAAGGAGGCAACCCGATCCCCGACGCTTCCGCAGGCAGCGACGTCGAAGGGAGCATGACGAAACTGCTGCCGGTTGGTTGCTCAAACAAATTATTTTTATAAATTTTTCGAAGTCACTAGTTAACCACTTAATGCAATTGATACAACTCATAAAAAAAAAACATATTAATGTGAAGATTATGTCAATAAACGACATAAATAGGGCACATTGCTAATAGGGTATGATTTCGAAACTAAGCTTTCTGGTTTTCACTCATGGTCTAACATAGTATCCGCGCTTGCAAACAAATATTAGATTATGCAACGATCCGATAATGCAGTGTCTCACCTCACGGGCGTTGTATTGAATTCCAAACGCAACGAAGCATTCGTTAGTCAACTCCCGAGCGTAGCGAGGGAGTTAAGAGTTTATCTCACGAGCGAAACGAGGGAGTTAAAAAAACGTTTTCAAAGTCAAAAGGCAAAGTCAAAACGTTTATTCCAATTAGGCCATTAAACGGCACTTTTGAACGTCATTCACATTTCAAATATACAAGAATACTGAATGCAGTGAGGGATTCAAGCTAGCCCATGGCAAAGACATCTTTATCCCCGAGGACGATACTCTACTTTTCACACATACTGTGAAAAAATAAGAATAAGAAGTACCAAAATTAAAGTATTTATTCATTTTATAATAAGTAGATATATACTCGTAAAGCACCATAAACACTTACAAAAAGTTTTTTTCACATCGACTATCGACTGCGAGAAAATTATGCTCTAGCCATGAAAAGAGGTGGCGTGCGTCGGCCTCCACTGCTAGAAGCAGGTCGCGCGCCCAAAGCTGCCGCTACAGCCTATCAGCCGGGCAATAACATTGTACTGAATATCATTATAACCCTTCGGGCAATAATGTGATTTGAATTTGAAATTCATTGAAACTGCGCTCGCTGTACGTAGCAGCGGAGGCGGACGGGTGCCGCTCGCGGATTAGCATTACATACTTTAGGTTAGGTTTGCATGGCAAATAAATTGACGTTTTCGTGCAGGTGGTGTGAAATAGTACATTGTTATCCTAGGGTGAAAGCAACTGACTTAGTTCCGAGATGACGTTTAGACAATAGTTCGAGGGACGAAATAAGTCTTTCACCCGAGGTAAACACTGTGCTTTTCATTACGAATACATGGAAAGTAAAAATGAAAACACGAATTAGCTAAACAAAAATTCCATATCAATCTGAAGAACTCATCGACACCTAGACGAGTTCATCACATTCAGACATGGCAATACAAATCTCTCTTTTTATCTGTGACCGGCCATCTATTCAGCCATTACTTTACATTATTATCATTGCAGAAATAGTAAATATTTTGCCCAAATCTATGTTATTTTAAAGAAATAGTTGAAAGTAAATTAAAATAAAGTCATTTAAAAAATATAATCTGTTAATAATCACGTTTGCGTGATTTCAATTTGACATCGCGTTGTAATTAACTGGCAATATAGAAAGTTGGGACATAGAAAGTTGACACATTTCTGCTTGTTGAAATGTTCAACGAGTTTTTTTTTTTAATTTGAAGGCTGTCAGTTGCAAAACGATTCTCCTTAGGGTTGGTAAGTAATACTTTGAACCCGCTCTTCAGGCAACTTCAGGCCTACTTTCCGAGTATGAGTTATGAAAAGTGCTTTTTATTCGCCAGAGAAGATCCTTCCAAACCGTATAATATCAACCTATGTACTCGTATATAAACAATAATTTTATGTACAGACTTAAGGTGAAAATGATAAACCAACAGAATACGGATATATACATTGTTCTAGTGTACGGATCGAATGTTTATTTGATTGAATATATAGGATTGGCATTAATTGAGTTGAGAGTTTTATTGAAATGGCCTGTGGCATTTGCCTATCGATATTTGCTGGCTACAACGCACAAAGGTGATCTAAACAAAACAAACGAAAACATTTATTTGGATATTACAGATTGTATCTGACATTCAATTGAAAATGTCGAGTTTTGTCGTTGACATAAGAAATTGGATTTAAATTAAATCGGGTGCAATTATTTTAAATCCGACGAGATCTGTTTTTAAAACTTTACTGACTCCATTAGAGATCTTATAAAGGAGCAAAACAAAAAGTACCGTAAAATAATCCTTGAACAGAAAAAGAAGAACTATTCAACAGTTGGTCAGCTGCGGCTAGCTCGGGAGTGCTATGTATTGACGCAATATAGAGAGTGACATCACTCGGTAGCATATCTCGGCGAGTTTTGTATCAGGAGTGTCACTTCATTGAGCTTCAAGTGCGGTTATTAACTGTCGAGAGCACTCTAGATAATGGAATTGCCACAAAACGCATACATTCGTCACTGGCTGGCTAAAATGTTATCTGACCTTCTTAATTTTATTGATTGTGCCGCTGTGCCGCTACCGGTGACGCTTACAATGATCCATAACACTTTATCAAAACTATTGATACACCTACGAATTCACTCGCATGGCACACCTACACGTTTACTTAAAACCTTTTAAAGTATAAAAAAAGCAGCCAAGTGGAAGTCGGACACAAAGGGTTCCGTACCATAAACCGAAAAAAAAAACACGTTTATTGTATGGCACCCTTTAATTTTTCATTTAATTTAATTTTTATTAATTTGTTGCTATAGCGGCAATAGAAATACACTGAAAATTTCAACTGTCTATCTCAGTCCGTCTGTCTCATCATATAGGCAGACGGACTGACGGAGATTGGAGGCTTAGCAATAGGGTTCCGTTGGTTACCCTTTGGGTACGGAACCCTAAAAAGTAGTTAGTTGCCTAGGTTATCAACCAATACGTGGATTACATTTTATTAAGTACCTAGGTACCTACTATAGCGCAGATCTGTGGACATCAGGACCTCCTTAGAAGCTAGGAAACTTAATAACACACATCACTACATAGTATATATATAAGTCCGCTGTCTGTCTGTTCCCACGTATGCTTAGATCTTTGAAACTACGCAATGGATTTTGATGCGGTTTTTTTCAATAGATAGAGTGGTTCTCAAGGAAGGTTTTAGTATATAACTTGCGCCCGCCGTGACAAGCCAGGGCGGGTCGCTAGTTATAAATAAAAAAGACAATACTACCATCGGTCAAGGTCTGTTTCCAGCCTTAGGAATGACAGATTGAAGTAACGGTACCTTACCTACTCTTTCCGAGTCAAAAGTAAACAATGTGGCGAAGTACTGACAAAAATAAAGAAAGAATATTAGGTAACTCATCCTTCTTAGCATTAGGTTAACATACTGTACATTTATTTGAACAAATTGTATGCAGTGTTGGCGTACTAAACCTACATCATATTGATAACGCTAAAAATTACATTTATATATGAAAAAAGCTCTTGCCAGATGCCGGCGCCATATAATAATTGGTTTCAAGAAAAAACCGATTGATATATTGTTCACACGTTCGCTCTAATAACGTACCACATTTTATATCAAGTAAAATGATCCGAATTGATGTTTTATATTGTAATTAGATCCTGTTATTAAAATGAGTACTTTTATAGCGATAAAGCATTATTTTTCTTTGTTTTAACACCCACTCTATCCACGTTATGATTAAAAAGTATGTTTGTTGCTGCTTATATAGTTAATTGAACTCTAGTCTAACCCATCAGTACCTGCTTATCTACGTTTCAGTAGTACCTATTTAATTAATATATGCCCTAGCCCGTTCATCCACCTATTTTATCAGCTTAAATTAATCAAGTCAGAAATCAAAACCGGTTAAAATACTTTTTGAGCAAGCCTCTAGCCAAAGTTTTTGACTAAAACAGCAAACACAACAAAAGTAATCGAATGTCCACTCTCAGAATGGTCCGTCAAATGCGGTGTCCTCACAAACGCGTTAGGTATGTCGCCGGGCCGTGTGCCCTACGCAGAATCATTAGACACAGCGTTCATCAGGCGCCAAGCGTCAATTAAGAGGCCGGACACACCGTGATGTAAATATTAAAGAAAAATACACCCACTGTTGTTAATAAAGATGAGGCGTCCGTGACCTGCATACATTCGGACACTCAAAGACTTGCAAATGTCGACAAAATAACCGCAAGTGACCGACGTCGGCGTGAAATATGAAAATTTTCACACGAAGTGCCACTTAATTTTAGACGTGACAGATTAGGGGTCCGCGGAAATGATAAACATAGGCGTTATGATCGCTGTGACGAATTTAACGTCAATATTGTTAGATATTTTTGTAAACACCCTAAAAACCTACTGGTTATATTGTTAAAACGCTCATCTCCTTTCTTTCTTCCATTTGAAAACAATGTATGATTGTTTTCCTTGAAGCCAACAATTACCTCGAAAAGGAAATGGATGCCAGACCACGATGAAGCTTCTACGACACCATTTCCTGTCGTTATTTACTTTCTAAACAATTTTTATGTAGCAACTAACAAAATCTCTGCCCTTCTTTGATTTCATCCGCTAAAAAGTAGAGGAACAATACAAGATTGTAACCGGCCATTCGAAATAATAATGAAAATATTATTTTCTCAGGAGACAATGCAGTCTATATCACCTGAAGCTGCAGTAGTGTTACACTTTCAACCTTAAAATTTAGAATCTTGACAAAATATGTTTTAATTTCCCTATACCTTTTATCTCTATAAATGACTCTATCTTGTACAAGGCCCTCTAATGCATTAAGTTCCCAAAGATCATTGACTGCAACGTGCGTATTGTCCTGCAGTGCGATTCTGCTAGTCTATTTTGCTAACTTATCACAGTGATACTAAAAAAAACGAACTGAGGAGAAGTGAGCGTAAAGTCATTACATATTTTTTGTATGGATTAGCTCAAACCGTGTACCCTTCACCAAGTTTACACGTTGAGATCTACAGAATCAGTCCACAGTGACGGATTCTGTGTTTGTGGGATTTACACAAGGCAATATAAGTTTGTCAGTATATGCTGTATTGGGATGGGACGCTGATTACCGTATGGTTATTTAATATGGTGCATTTAACGACATTGTACGTCATAAACATTCTTATTTTGAAAAACCCTTTAATTGTTTTTATAAACTTTTTTCCAAGGGTTCGATATTGCTCGATAGATGGACACGATTTGAAGGTACAAAATCGCTTAGAAGGTCCGCATGGAAACGTTTAAAACATTGTTGGTAGACGACATTTTAATGACCCTCATATTAATACAACTTCTCAGATATTACTCATTATATTGTGCATTCTCGGTTTAATGTTCTTCAATATTATTATTTACGTGACAGAGACAAAAGAACCTTTATTGATAGATCATTTATAATCAGAAGTGCTATTCTGTAACAACATTTTCAACCTTTTCGTGGCTTGACAGCGGAATCCGAGGTGAGTATAAACGTAAGACCTTTATGAATGTGGAATAAAGTTCACTTTGTGAGCTTTGTCACTCAGGTGAAGTTCGATATCGAAATGGTTACTTACAGAATAGACTAGCCGTTACCGAAACATTCGAATTACCAGACGACAGAAAACGAATTTATATAACAGACTTTTTAAATATTTACTTAGTAGTCTAATGCTTATAAACATGTAAGTGGCGTCTAATCGATAATTTGTACCACACAAATGTTAGGTAATTTTATGTCGATTTGACAAAAGTAATAGAACTAACGATTCCACGTTGAATAATAAGGTTGGTTACCTATTGAACCTGTGATACGAGTGCCAATTATACTAATTTTTAAGCAACTTTCGCATTCGCATCTCAGACGCAATCTGTTACGTCCGTCCGTTCCTCCATCCGTCCGTCCATCCGTCCATCCGTCCGTCCGTCCGTCCGTCCATCTGTCAGCGGGCTGTATCTCAAGAACCATAATAGGTAGACAGTTGAAATTTTCACAGATTGTGTATTCCTATTGTCGCTATAACAACAAATAATATAAATTAAGGTTTATGGTACGGAACCCTTCGTACAACCGGCCAAGTCCGACTCGCACTTGGCTGCAAGCAAATAATAAAACAAAATTTATTTTAAAAAACTATTCTTGTTCTTGATCGTAAGATTCGATGACTTTTCGGGAGTGTCAGTCCGGGTTTAAACTCAGTTTCACCCAGATGTCAGGGGTTTTTAAAGTTTTTGTCCGGCGGTTTAAGGTGTTGGCAGCCCTACCCTTCCAATTGCTGGATATCTACTGGTAGGTAGGTACCAACCATCTACGCGTTAGAAAACTACAACATCTATCTACGCGTTAGAAAACTACAACATCCATCTGTCAGCGAGGATCTTCGTTCGCAATTATACAGTCTAAAAACAATTAATTTTTCCCGAAACTTTTGGATCGAGTCGTACTTAACAAGAAAAAACCATTAGAAGTTCTGAATAACTAAGTTAATTCGATTTTTAAAAGTGAAAATCATCCTCGCAATTAATGAAATACCGGGTAGGTACTACGGAGTCACATCCAATCAACCACGATTCCTCAATTGTTTTTTTTTTTTTAATAGAAACCCCTATTCACCACTTACTTTAACGGGCTGTGTTATCCGAATTTTGGCTGTGTGAGAATCAATTGGAAACGGTCATATAAGTGAATTTGGCGCAAATAAACGCTTTTTAACCGACTTCAAAAAAAGGAGGAGGTTCTCAATTCGGTTGTATTTTTTGTTTTTTTTTTCATGTTTTTACCTCATAGCTCCGTCATTTATGAACCGATTTGAATTTTTTTTATTTCATCTGAAAGGGTATACTTCTCGATTGGTCCCACTGTCACCATGTCAGAATCTGATGATGGGATCCCACGAAAATCGAGGGCATCCCTCAAATTTTATAGGCACATACAATGTTTTTCATGAACATTTTAACGCAATTCAGATATTTGTGTCTAGCGATTATCATCTCATGTTGCTGAGCTGATTCCATGAAAAATGATCCCATGAAAAATGTTTGTTCAGCGATACTTTCGCCAATTGTCAGCCGATTTGGATGATTCTTTTTTTTTTTTTGAAAGATAATTTTCCTGGACTGGTCCCGTTTCAATTTGGTGAAGATCTGACGAAGAACTTCGGAGGTAGGCAACGGAACTCTTCAATAAATGATAGCAAAGGGATCGGGATTGCTAAAATCGCATGTTTTTTTAGTGTTTACACCAGTTCTTAACATAACATTACGCTGGTACGCTGTTAATGGGTACTCAGGTACCTAGGTACCACTAAAAAGTGAAAAATAAAAACTTTTTTACAAAAAATACAACCGACTTCCAAAAACAAAAGACTACACGGTACAAAATAACTTCGGAAGAAAGAAAAGAACTTTAATTTCGGAAGTCGGTGTCAAAAAACGAAAAAATAACCAAAAACACCGACTTTACCGTAGTTACACATAGGGACTTTTGTGACCCAAACACGGAACTGTTATGTAAATTATTAAATTTTTAGTATGGGTGTCACTTTTGGGGTCAAACAACAAAATTAAAAAAAAGTTTTTAAACAATATCGTGTGACTTATCCAATGAAAGGGCTTACTATGATTTTGATTATATTTTTTTCATAATTTTAAAATAAATGGTTTTGAAGTTATTCAATAAATTAGGCGAAAAATGACCATTCCCCTCCCCTTATCTCCGAAACAACTGAGCCGAACATTAAAAAAAATGGAGATAATAGTTCTATACATAAAGATTACAGGAAAAGCTATAAGAAGTCTATAGTGTAAAAATAACATGTTAATAAAACGCGAGTCCGACTCGCATTTGGTCAGATTTTCATTCTTTCTTTTTATTTTTTCTTTCTATAGATGAAATTATGTCTAAAAGAAAAATAGTTCAGTAAATCAACTGCAAGTATTTTCACCGTATTTATTTTGCGAAGAAGTCGGCGGCCATCGGCAGGATATCGTATAACATCGTCGTGTTGAACATGAGGGGTCGCGGGCGGAGGTAAAATTTTCAATATAAAAGAAAAAAAAATGTTTATTGACACGAAAATTTCAACATTGGTACTTAAGTATGGACAGTCTTAGGATGTTTATTACAATATATATGTACTGATACTGATTCCCAAACTAGGCAAAGAGCCTGTATCTTGCTGGGAGACAGTGTTCAGTCGCAGCAAAAGATACACAATACTGTTTGTACATAAGGTCGCTGTTTATTAAGTTAATTACGCTATTAATTTTAGATTTGTGTTAGTATATATGAGTCTGTGGTTGATAGTGTTTTGTGGTGTATGTGTGTGTGTGTGCATGTGTGTGTGTGTGTGCGTGTGTGTGTGTGTGTGTTTGTGTGTATGAGTGGATAAATTGAAATTAGTCGGATTTATGCAATGCCAACAGGCCCAAATAACCCAGCCTTAAGTAGCTTTACGTTGCGTTTCCACCACAGATGTGCGAGGATGCGTAGCGTGGAATGAGTTTGTTAAGAACTAGAAGTGAAGCTAGGTAAATGAAGCGGTTCTAATTCTTAACAAACACATCCCTCGCTACGCATGCATGCTCGCTCATCTCTGGTCGAAACACAGCCTTATATCGTGTTATTTGTGGTGCAAGTAGGCCTCGCACATACATTACGTAGGTCGAGTAACAACATATAAGCACCGCTTACGGGTTAAGCAAACTCTCAGTTAATTAACTCCAAAGCGAGCACTACGAACACTAGTCAAAGTTTATACATGCGTCAGGTAAATAATTTAGCACCCAACTACTTGATACGACAATAACATTTCGTTGTGAAAATAAAAACTTACATTTCGTATCAATATATATGAGTATTCTTATAAAAACTTTTATCCTGACTGACAATCAACGCACAGGCAAAACTATTACCCAAGTCCAAAAAGATGAAATTTGAAAAATTGGTTTTATAACATACAAGCACTTCGCCCGCGACTTCGCCCGCGCTTCAATTTTCGTAAGGACCCCTAATTTTTTTCTAGACAAAATATATACTTAAAACTTCCTGGAGAACCACTCTATTCATTGGTAAAAACAGCATGAAAATCGATACAGTATTTTTTTTAAACAAACAGACGATCGGATGGAAACACGGACGGATGGACAGACGGACAGCACAGGCTTCGTAATGGGTTCCGGTGGTTACTCTTTGGGAACGGAAACTTTAAAAAATTTAACTCTGGTGGTATGATATAGGATGAGTCCAGTAGGTCAGAAAAATCAGTTCTAAACTTAGAAAATAAACTCAGTACTAACCAAATATGCAATAGGTACGCAGATCGGGTTAAAAAGCTAGACAAACTTGTAGATAACTGTGACGAACTGTTCCGTAAACTTACGCTAGCAAAAATGTTTCACGCTCTAGCAAATTCGATTCTCTTTGAACTTTAACTTCAGACGCGTTACCTGCCTGCCTAATGTGTATTTACATAGAAAACTATATAAAAATACCTTTTTCAACAAAGTACATGCTCTAAACCAATTGTTTCGGTTTAGAACGCAATACCTCGTCATTTACACTTCTTTTCTTCTTTTTAAGGTTCCGAACCAAAAACGGAAACCTTATAGGATCACTCGGGTGTCTGTCTGTCTGTCCTTCTGTCACAGCCAGTTTTCTCCAGATCCTCTGGACCGATTCTGTTAAATTTTTAGTATGGGGGTCACTTTTGGGGGTCAAGCTACAAAATTTAAAAAAAGTTTTTTTTAACAATATCGTGTGATAAATCAAATGAAAAGGCTTACTGTGAGAGTTTTAATTATATTTTATTCATAATTTTACAATAAATGGTTTTGAAGTTATTCAAGAAATTAGGCGAAACATTACCTAACTTTTTACCGCAAAAAGGAGTCGTTTTTGACCAAGCTCCTACTTTTCGGGGTGCATCTGTTCCTGTGACTGATCGGCTCGAGCTCCTAAGCATTGAGTTGACATCCAGTCTCAACTTCGGCGCTACCATCGAGTGCAAAGCCCAAACTGCGGCCAATAAGCTGGGCATCCTAAACAGGGTGAAGCGATACTTTAGGCCTGGACAGCTTTTAACACTATACAAAGCACAAGTCCGATCCTGCATGGAGTATTGTAGCCACCTTTGGCATGGGCATGGCCCAGCTAAGTATCAGCTTGCCGCGCTTGACTCGGTGGAACGCAGAACTAAGAGGCTCATCGGCGATGTAAAACTGGTGGATGTCAAGCTACATAGCTTGGCTCATCGCCGTAAGGTTGCCTGCTTGTCGGTCTTCTACAGATTTTACTTCGGTGAGTGTGCCCAAGAACTCCACGACCTCATCCCACCGGCCCCCTTCTACCATCGGATATCCAGACGCACTGCATCTTACCATCCCTACCTTGTGGCTCTTCCACCAATTCGCACTAAGCGCTTTCAAAGGTCTTTTATAATGAGCACAGCAAAGGAGTGGAACTCTCTACCTGCGTCTGTGTTTCCGAAAGCTTACAACCCTTATCTCTTCAAAGTTAGAGAGTACAGGCTCCTTCTGGGTAGACTCGCTCCATCGTAGACTTTGTCTCTGTCATCTCTGACATAGACTAGAGTCAAGAGCAAACCCATTATAAATAAAAAAATAAATAAAAAAAATATTATATATTTTATTTTTCTCTAGTCTATAGTGTAAAAATAACATGTTAAAAAAATAAAAAATCGTTCGGAACCCTTTGCACGCTATTCCGACTCGCACTTGGCCAGTTTTGTTTTTTCTTGTACACCAGAACAACTTACCTATATTAAATTACAATTTTACAAAAAGGTGATCAAAATTGAGTTTTCTACCAACAAACCTTTGAGTGATAGTGAGAAATCACAATAGAAGTTGGATCCAGTGCACAAATTTTACAATACTACACAATTTTATCTTATCAATATAGTTCATTGTTATCCTAGGGGTGAAAGCAACTGATTTAGTTCCGAGACGGCGTTTGACGCCCGAGCATAGCGAGGGTGCCAATAGTTGGAGGGACTAAATAAGTCTTTCACCCGAGGTAAACACTGTGCTTTTCATTACGAATACAAGGAAAGTAAAAATAAAAACACGAATCAGCTAAAAAAAAATCCATATCTGAATCTGATGAACGTCTTGTCGACGTGTCAATACAAATCTCTCGAAAAACAAATGAAATCGGACTGCCGCTTTCCCGTCAATTTTTTTTTCTGTGGCTGGCCTACTATTCAGTCATTATTTTACATTATCATCATTGAAGAAATAGTAATTTGATCTTTGGCAGTCGTTACGGACAGTCAGAAGCCAGTAAATCTGACTCCAGTCTTACCATGAAGTACCGTGATGCTCAGTTAATGGGTTGTGGAAGTCTGGTAGGCAGCCGCTCCTCGTAAAATAATGGTATTCAGCTAAATCCGGCTTGACTGGAAGCCGACCCCAATATAGTTGGGAAAAGGCTAGGCAGATGATGATGATGATCATTGAAGAAATGGTAAATATTTTGCCCAAATCTGTGTTGTTTTAAAGAAAAAGTTGAAAGTAAATTATAATTAAGTCATTAAAAAAATATCATCTTAAGTTAATAATCACGTTTACGTTATTTCAATTAGACGTCGCGTTGTAATTGATTAGCTGTATAGAAAGTTGGGACATGGTTCAACAGAAATGTTCAACGAGTTTTTTTTATATAATTTGACGGCTGTCAGTTGCAAAACGATTCTCCCTAGGGCTGGAAAGTAATTTTTTGAACCCGGTCCTCAGGCAACTTCAGGCCTACTTTCCGAGTATGAGTAATGAAAAGTACTTTTTATTCGTCAGAGAAGATCCTTGCAAACCGTATAATATCAACCTATTTATATAAACAACTAGCTAAATATATCTATATACATATCTACGAATATTGAGTCATAGCAAAAGGAAATTCTCTACAGCTCCCCTCTTGAAGACATCAAGAGAAAGGCTGTCGCGTAGGGAGCTTGCGAGAGAGTTCCAGAGACGCACTGCAGTAACAGAGAAGGAGAAGAGTTCAGTACGACATAGTTTAACCCTCCTTTTTAAACTTTTTCTTAAATTCCTTTTGTTAGTAACTGGTATAAACAGGGAGCTCATGACTAAGTAATAACTGCCGCACGAGTTGATCTGTAACGTTAAGCATCGTTTGCCGGGGTCGGTCCGTGGATAGGTGACCATCCATTACACACAAACTTCCCTTTACCACTTGGTTTCTGCTACCATTTGTAAATATTTGACAGACAGTCGGGTACTCTGAAGCCGTAGAATCTGGAGTGCGATTCTGTAAACATGTCGAAGTGAAGGCGTGGGTGAAGTGATCATGAAGTGAGTGTCATTCCATGTAATCAAGATGAAATGACGCCTTCACTTCGACTTGTTTACAGAATCGACCGGCTAATTTCAGTCTTGCCAAAGGGTATCGTGTTACCATGTTACTGGATTGTGGAGGTTAGATAGTAATCACTTTTATGTTCATATGATTAGTGTAGAAGTCTAGGCTATATTTACTGGTATAAAATCTAGATGATCATGCTGTATTGCTTTATCACATTAGGTACCTAGTATACAGAACTAGCTGACCCGTGCAACTTCGTCTGCGTCACATTTTTCATTAATGCTCCGCTCCTTTTGGTAGTACCGTGATGTTATTTAGCCTATAGTCTTCCTCGATAAATGGGCCTCCAACACTAAAATATTTTTTCAATTCTATCCAGTAGTTCCTTAAATTAGCGTGTTCAACCAAACATACAAACTTTTCAGCTTTAAATTATTGGTTTAGATGTGAACACGATCTTAATATGAGCAATAATATCCTGTGCGAGTTGTCACAAGTTTACATTTTATTTAAGAGCATTGACAGCCAACTTACCCAAAAACGTAATTCACCTACTTGGAACTCAACCAATTTGTATGTTGTCGAGAAAATAAGCACAATAAATAAGAAATGGTGAGACAAAATGAGTAACATAAATAAAAATTAGTCTTCAGCGGCTCTACGACGAATTTCTGGAAGATGTGAGTCATTATCTGTTGCAATGGGATGTGACAGGCCGGTGACAGTAAAAGGACGAATAAACACTTCCTCAAGCCTCCGGAAAAACATGATAGATGGTGTCTATGACATTGAGACTTACCTTCATGAACAAATTGAACGTACTCGAAGGTTTTTTTAAAATTTTAATTCACAAAACGAATGTACTATCACCCGGTATACAGTACAAAAAACTGGCCAAGTGCAAATCAAACTTGCACACGAAGGGTTCCTTACCGTAAGCCATAAAAAACATGTTTCTTGTATGTAGGCCCTCTTTTATTTATAATTTTGTTTCATTTTTGTTATTTGTTGTTATAGCGACAACAGAAATAGGTACACTATGAAAATCTCAACTGTCTACCTATAACATCTAGTCAGCAGTTCATGAGATACAGCCCGCTGACTGATGGACGGACGGGCAGCGGAGGCTTATTGGTTACTCTCTGGGTACGGAACCCTAAAAATAAGTCACAAAGTAAGAAACATGATTGCCACCTACTAGATGAGAATCCAACATGCACATTTCAAGTAAATGGAAAACTAAAAACTGTTAATTGATGATATAACAGTTTCGAGGAGAAAAAAATAAAATAAAGGTTACGAGCCACGTAACAAGTAAAGACGAATAGTTCACTTATTGATATAGGAACTTCCTGCCTCCTAGAAAGATAAACTGGAAAGCCCGAAACCTCGAAATTAAAGTAAACTTTAACCCGTTCTAGGTTATTTAGAAGCTCTGTAAGAACCGATACAGGGTCAGTTTCGTATAGGTTAATATAACTTCATCTCCTTTGTATTTGTAGTAAGGATCTACTTGTCAAGTTAGAAGCATACTTTCTATTTATTTGTTTTTCTAATAAATAATTTTATTGCCCCTGGGTTCGTACGTGTTTTGCCCGCGGATTTGCCTGCGATTTTCTCAAACAATACTTTGTTTGAGAAAATCGCAATGAGGATCGGTTATACCCTGTAACCGTTCCTCATTGCTAGAGTCCCATTAATCACTGCACCAAAGACATCAAATTCGGTTCAGCAATTTAGGCGTGAAAGTTTAACAAACTCAATTTTGCCGCAAGGTTACCTGCTTGTCGGTCTTCTACAGATTCGCCCCCTTCTACCATCAGATATCCAAACGCACTGCAACTTACCATCCCTACCTTGTTGCTATTCCACCAATTCGCACTAAGCGTTTCCAAAAGTCTTTTATAATGCCCACAGCAAAGGAGTGGAAATCGCTACCTGCGTCTGTGTTTTCGAACGCTTACAACCCTAATATTTTCAAAGTTAGAGTGAACAGGCTCCTTCTGGGTAAGCTCGCTCCATCGTAGACTTTGTCTCTGTCATCTCTGACCTAGACTAGAGTCAAGAGCAAACCCATCACAAATAAAAAAAATATCGCATTTATAAAATTAGTTCAAATTACGCTTTGTACACGCATATCTTTAAATGGCTACACGTGTAAGCATTTAAATATACATCACTTATGTATTTATTTATGTAATATTCCTTTGGCCTATTAATTATAACAATAATAATAAGGATAAGCAAAGATCCGGAAAATGGTCAATTAATTTATAGAACTGGAAATTGGAATAACCATGAAATGAGTAACGCATGATACCATGACCAATTTTGTATGACATAATATATTTGTATAACAAACAAAATTGTTTATAGCCAAAACTAGGTTAGTTAGCCACTTAATTGAAAAACAAAAGTGATGCTTAATTACCAAATAAGTTTAAAGAAAATAATGAGTCCTGTTTTAGACAACTACAATGATTGTTACTTATCCCGTTTTTTTCCCGTTCCCGTATAACTTATAGGCGTCCTAATGAATGTGGCTATAATATACAAAAAGATTTTTCCAAATTTGACCGGTAGTTCCGGAGATTAGCGGGTTAAAACAATGTAGAGTTGTAACATAAATTACTAGTTCCCTTACAATTCATAAGTCTATGTATCAGGGGACAGCGGAATCTATAACACTTTGAACGATCAAAGATACAAACCCAGGATCCGCCACTAATCCCAGCTTAACGGTACATTAAGATGACGGTGCAGTTGGATATTGTACCATCCACCAACACGTACATACGTACGTATGTACCTACTCGATTAAAAGTGTCCTGTTATATAGTATACGGCATAAATAAATGAGTATTTCAATATGTCATTAAATTCCGTTACTTCAATAAATAGGCAATATTTTCCTACATTTTGTTCATAATAACATTCGAAGAATACAAAATACACCATTTCCTTGTAAAACTGCACCAAATATGGAGGTTCCCTTGTGACTTGATCAACGTGGGTGTTGAGTTCTACAAAATGTTTATCCTAGGTAGGAACTGAACTAGCTAATATCAAAGTTTTCACTTGTGAGAACCGCTAACAAGAATATAAAACTTTCTAGTATTTCTTGTAATGTTTGTATATAAGTAATTTTGATTACCCGTAACTTGTTAATTGGAAAGTATTGTTAAAAACTAAAAGGTTTTGTTAAAAACTTAGTATAAAGTTCTAAAATTCAAGTATAATTCAGCTTATATGCCAAATCCAACCATTCTGAAAGGCACTGGTTTCAAGTTGAACCCACTTTTAATTACATACTCAAATCATTACTCATATTCTTGTGTAAATGAATACCAATTATTTACGTAAGAACCGAAACGGACTTTACAACTTAATAAAAAAAAAATCCATCTCCATCAGAAGAAAATATCAAAGATTCCCTAAAATTGACGAAAACAATTTAACTATCAAAAACTACGATTAAACATAAAAGGCGTGACTAAAAAATGCAGATTCGGAGTTTAGAGTAATTTGTGGAAAAAGGTGGACAGTTATTGCAGGAGGCGCTGCCGCCCGCCCGCCCAGCCCGGTCCGCCCTAGCTCACGCACGGGTATATAAGCCGCGGGCGAGGCTTCAGCGGCACAACGCAACACAACCACCGACCACCACGAGCTCCTCTCTCCTCTACCACACGAACTCAGGTTAGTACGACAATTTATTGCATTATTATTTCGAAAAATATTTTTTCCAACGCAAGTTTTTTTCTATATTTTTCAGTTTAATTTTTCATAGTTTTTTTTCTAATTTGAAGTTTTAATTTACTTTTAAACATTTCAAAGTTTACTTAAATAACTTGTATGAAGTGTATTTACGATTCTTTGTATTTTACCATAGGGAATGTTCAGTACATAGCTCAGTAAAGTTTCCATCCGTGAAAAAGTTTTCAAATATCTAAAACTCACCAAACCTTATATTGTGTATTAAAATTAAACCCAAAGATAGTCACAATATTTTTATATCGTAAATTATTCAATAAACTACATTTTCTTATTGTTGCGTGAGCATAAACTTCCCAGTTGACTGCAGGTACAGTTTCATTCCATATTTACGAGTATATTTCACTGAATCTTTCCACGTCGTTTCAGTTGTCTTCCGGTTCAATACGGACCTCATATCCGGTGCTTGATGGCTATAGTTCCATTTTATTTTTATTCATAATGGTCACTGCACCTCTGTTTATGTGTCGATTCGCGTTTTGTCGTATAAAAGCAATTCATTAAGACTTTATGGTTAGAAAACTGTACGACCGTGTCGGTCAAACGACCAACACATATTTCTTTGTTACGGTACTTAAATGAGAAGCAGTTACAAAATTAGAATTTATGTACTTAGAGTCAGATTCTTAAACGGAAATTATATCAAAATTAAAGTGATTGGTTGCATTAATTTTCAACTGCCAGTTGCAATAGACTGACATCCCAGAACTACCAGACCTGTCTTATTTTCTCACTTACAAAAACCGGCCAAGTGCGATTCGGATTCGCACACGAAGGGTTCAGTACCATAAACCTTAATTTCAACTCTCTACCTATTACAGTTCTTGAGATACAGCCCGCTGGAGTGAGAGACAGTGGCGGCTTAGTAATAGGGTTCCGTTGGTTACCTTTCGGGTACGGAACCCTAAAAATGTAGGATACTGTAGTGTACCTTTAACATACGCATACCAAAAAGAAATAAAAGAGGCCTGGCAAATCTGGGCTCTTAGTCCACAACACTTGACTTGCGTGTAGGTAATTTGTTACAGGTCGATATTTTTTTCCAGAAACTAGGTTTTAGAATTCTATGGTAGAACTAACCATGGCGAAATGTAATAGAGATATTAAAATACAAATTAACCTCTCCCCTGTTTCTAATTCACAACAGATACCTTAATTTTCCACTTGATGAAAATGATCTCTCTACTTCCTTTAAAAGCCTATTAAACACTAAACAGTCGCTTGACAAAGAGGTGTTGTCTTTCGTTTTACTCAACTCTGTCCGGAGTAGGTACTTACTTACTCTTCTAACAAAGTCAAAGAATACTAACTAGCACAGTATATTATCGATACTCTTAGTACTGAACGCTGAGGAACTCGTGGCTAGACAATAACAGCCACACGGGTCTATCTTCAAGGTCAAGCAACGCTTGCCAAGGTTGGTATGTGGATGGGTGACATCTTAACATACCGCGTTTCTTCCGTGCCTCGGAAAGCACTTTGAGCCGTTGGTCCCGGCTGTCATTTGTAGATCTTTGGCAGTCGTTACGGATAGTCAGAAGCCAGTAAAAAACCGTGTTACCCAGTTAATGGGTTGTGGAGGTCTGGTAGGCAGCCGCTCCTCGTAAAAGACTGGTATTCAGGCTGGACTGGAAGCCGACCCCAACATAGTTGGGAAAAGGCTAGGCAGATGACGACTCTTAGTACTGAACGCTGGACACGGTGAACATTCCTTGTTTTTATATCTAATGCAAACTTCTTGACATCTCTTTGCACTCACTTTGGCGTAAGTTTAAAAGTTACCGTGTCATGTCTGATTATTTTGTCCTTCAAATGTCACTCATCTTAAAGATATTGACCTCAAAGATCGGCCCATCCTTAACGAAAAGCTATTAAAATTAAAAGGGTTCCAAAGCCATATTAATTAGTGTCATTGTGTGTCGGAAGCCCTGTCTCGAATTTTCTTAAAATTTTAGTATTTCATCTTGTTCTTTAATTTCGAAAGTTTACATAATTAATCTTTTTAGTGGGCAAATTACGAAAAAAAGATCGAAGAAAAACAATTCTGCCAACTTTTATCCTAATAAGACATTCTAATCTATAAATAAACCGTCGTGACATCTATTTGTTAATGAATGCTTTGATTCGTATATTATTCTATATTTAGATTAAAAATTGGTACAACTCAATGGACTGGTGATTGCTTGCACGTGTACCGTGCTCCCACAACCCAGTTCTGAGGAAACTCGATCAAAACCCGAGAAGAATTAAATAAAAGGCAGTATGATTGATTTACTCTTTTCATGATCTCTATTCATCATAAAATGGATATAGAGATCCTACTGGATAATAAAACTGTGTTTTAATGTACGCGTATATTTTCCGTACATCGACCATTAAACATGAGTTCTTTATTACCTGACATATTCTCGCCCTTTTTACTGTCAAGGAGCCTTACCTCAAAAGGCACACACGGAAACACACGAAATAGGTACACGGAGTTGCTTGTCTGCCAGTGCGTTGATGTCTTTCTAATTACGTTGTTACAATAGATACTATTTTCACGCAAGGAAAATCAGAAAAAAAAAGATTGTGCAAAAATTTGCACTATTTATTTCTGATTTTCCTTGTTAAAAAAGCAGTAGGTAATGTTTAAAATACAACCTGATAGAAAAAAAAGATGTATAATTAATTGAATGTTTTCACATAATATGCGCTACTTTTTCCTGCTCTAATTAAGTCGGTACGTAAATTAAATAAAGCGCCCACCTCAATTATATTATACGTAGACGGAAAATAAGAGAAAAACCGTATAACAATAACTTGCGAACGAACTGCGTGAGTGTAATCTAATGAAACGTAATGGATTCAAACGTCGCACTTTATTTCTACGCTCCTATAAATTAATCATGACTGAATGCAATTTTACAGTGCATTTCACAATATTATGACGTCAGAGAATGTTTTAATATCTAGTCATAACCGCTTATGCTCGTGGCATTCCTGCCTTAGTATCCGCATTTATTATATTTACGTATGTAACACAAAGGCTTCATGGTGTTTAGATTTATTATTGAGGTTTAGGTATTAAAAAGTTTAAGCGCGTTCTTGCTTTTAGCTTAGAAAGTCACTTCGCTAAAATTGTGAAACGTAATTTCTTGAGTTTTAAAACTAGTTCTCAAAGCACTAATTACTGTACAAAAGAAACGGTATACGTCATTTTACCAGCCTAGTGATAATAATTCAGTTTTAGTAATCATATTCAAAATTTTAAGAAAAAAAAATCCAATACCTAAGGAAATCCACGTTACTTATAATAAGATCGCACTTTTCGCGCCTTCGCCACGCTACCGCTAACGAATGTCACTTGTCTAATATCTCTACGGGCTCTAGGCAACAATGGAACATTCTTCCAGCGACAGCGTCAATCATCATCGAATGTCAAAAGTCTAAAATGTGTTTTTTTTTGACCACGTGATAGTGATGGTAGTGCAAGTCAACGCCATACATTCGGAGTTATGAGAATCGTTATTGCTGGTAGAATATCTCTTTATCTAGGCTATCTATTCTTCCCAACGTCTCTATTATTCGTCAACGTCCATATATATATATATCACTTGTTTGACAATTCTTGTAATTTGTGGGAGCGTTCGCATTCGCATTTCAGTCGCAAACTATCAAAAACACCTTTAATTTCCCTACACATTGACAAATTTCGACACTGATATTGTAACTTAAATTTGACCACTTTTTAATTGCGAGATTAGACCTCAAGTTCTACCGCACGGTCCATTCACCAAATGGTCACAGTGTTAACATAAAATTTGTGTGTCCTGTCCAGCTCTGTGCAATGATGCGAGGTGCCGGCGGAGCGCTGGCTGTGGCCGTCGCCGCGCTGCTGGTCTGCTGCAGTGCTGACCCTCACCAGGTAACCAGGCCTCCTAACCATCATCTCTCTCCATCCACATTACTGGATATAAAAAAAGTCGAGACGGCACATGTCAGCGTCACCACTTCCTTTTTTGTTTTGGGTTACTATCTTCATGTACATTTTTGACTTTCTTAAAGTGCTAATTTTCACCCTAATGTAAATATGATTATTTATCTTGATTTTGAAAGAAAACATGTTCGGGACTCGCACAGAACAAACAACAAATAAAAATTAAGCCAAACAACAAAGGCACCGGCTAGGGTTTTCAAAGTGGCAACAACACATTTTGGTATTATTTGGAAGGTGCTGTAACAGCTATTGGCAGTCGAAATACCTTCAATAACCCTCTCCACTTACCGTAATTCACTTACTGTAGGTAGAATTTACATTGTTCGCAGAGGAAGTTCCATTTTAATAACATAAATGTTAGATCGTAATTCAAGTCGAGAAGATACCTATTATAAAGTGGAGCCCTATCGCAAATTGGCGATCGCCACCAAACAATATCTATGTAGACAAAAATCATATAAAAGAGATAAAGGATGGTCTGCGGTGTACCACTACCAATAAATGTGATAATAATATACTCCCGCAGTTGCTCGGTACTGCTTTCAACCGTCCATGTCCTTTTAAATAAATATTTTCTAGCTTTGCAGTTAATAAAACAAAGACGTTATAATAATAATATGGCTTTTATTTTTAAATGACGCAGTTAGAAGTGTTTCCTTTGTTTCGCGTTTGGTTATTGTTAAGAATTTACCCTTTAATTTGTTATTCCTACAGTCGTTGGTACTTGGTTCCAAGCAGGCATCTCTTGTTTCATTATTATGATTATTCGCTAATTAGGACAACACCATTTTCAGACCTTATTTTGTTCGTAAGAAACATAGCTTGTAATCGTTAAAGGAATTCTGCAAATAACATGTAAACACGAGTTTAACTGTATTGGCGTTAATTTATACATAATGTGGTTTGTCGTATTAGAAAATTAGTTAAGTACCTAACTCTGAAACGTGGCCAACACGCTTTACTTCAAGGAGTTAGTTATACATGAAACTATTAACGCTTATACCAACCAGGACTTATTCAAGAATACCAAAAGTATCTAGATAAACATTATAGAAACCAATACCAGAGACCTCAATTAGGCACTAAAAGCCACTACTTAAAAGGCAGTTACTCGGACCAGTGACCCGTTTAAAATCACACAATTTCATAAAAGATTACTCAAAATTTCAGTGAATTGTTAAACGAATTTCGCTAACAGTTTTACGTTTCGTCGCCCCACGCAATTCAGTACATCCCATAAATAAATACAGTACTGGCGGAATATTAATTGACAGAACAAATTCTGATTGGCTGGCTCGTAACGAGAAAATATAATAACAACTTACTCGTAAGCCTCCAATTAGATCGCAACTAATCGGTCTGCAGTCGATACAATAAAAATATAAATTAAATGAGAAAATGAAAACTGACTAGCGAGGAACGAGCCTAATTCTATTTTCTCGGCAGAGGAGATAATGGGTACCGATAGGGAGTCGATGGCGAACGGAAATAGCTAGTACTTTTTCTATTCCAGGTGATACAATTCCCATCATGGAATTACTCACCTTTTCCTAAACTATATGTTTGAAAGAGCCTTTACTGGAGTGATTTGTAAGTTTAAATGAAACATTACATGAATTGTTCCAATCTGACTTCTAACACCTGTATTTGATTATCTACTAAATGTTGCAGTTGGTAGAACTTAAATCGTAATTTAGAATAGTCCCTTCCAGCGAAGTCCTCCTATAATAACGATTACCGACAGCGAGCCAACATGTTCCCCTAAATTGCGTTAACAGGTGTGGGTATATATACGAGTAACAAGTCCGTTTCCGAGAGTCAGTTTGTACAAATAAACACATGGACGCTTTCTGTTTATTCGAGCGAACGCTGCTATCTCTAGATAACACAGCTGTGCAGTTTGTGATTGTTAGATACGTCAATTCAAATTGCATCTTGATCATTAAGGTGGCTGACTGTTCTCTTTGTTGTTAGAATCACCAACCCGCCTGTCAAACTTGTAGCTTCGTCACAATTTGACTCGTATTACATAATATAAACAGTCTCTAAATGAGATATAGCACTTAACAACATTTTCCTACAAATTTCAATAATCAAAAGTGACGTTGTCTGAAGCTAGTTTAATGTAAAGACCTTTACCTATTTCTGTGACTGGCTTTTTGGGCTCTAACTGGAACTTTCCCTCGCCCAACTAATGTCTGTTTCATAAATTAACGTGTTCGATATCTCACCAGGAGCAAGACGTGAGTGGTAACGACCACAACTCTGCAGAACGCTACGATGCCGCCGGTAAGTCCGCCACACGCACACCTTACTGCAAACATAACTTCTACTGTTATTCAATATTCAATATGTACGCACACAGAATGCTCACACGGATACCTTACCTAGCACATAATAGCTGACTTAACCAACCGGGACTTGAAAGGAACACAATCAATATTGGATTAAGATGTATGTAGGTACTTACGTATTGTAAATTTGATATTACATATGTCCAGACCGGATTGAGTCTAAATCGAAATAATCAAATATTGATTGTGCTTGAACGCACTTATGGGATTTTCACAGTAATTGTGCACCGTTATCACAAACAACACTTCATAATCGTCCAGCACAATTTATTGTTTATGTTCTGTGGCGTCCAACGTCTCGTTTGATGGCAAAGGTTTGACACCCTGATCAAAAGACGTTTCACAAATCTGCACCTAAAAATCTTTGCACATTCCGTATTTAACAAAAACACCCACGATTATCTTGTAATGTACTTCGAAAAATGCACTTAGTTTGTAAATAATCTTTTCGTGCACCAATACCACCAATCACAGGTGATGGACTATTGCACCAATCACAGACTTCGTCCTTGCACAAGATTGAATCACGAAGCTTTAGCACACGGGGCATCCATGTTTCTGCACAATATGCGGTAAGTACTAATTTATGTTAATGCACATAAATGTTCATCTCTCGTAATACACCTTTGCTATAAAGTTAAGATTGCTTGAAATTGTTACAGATTATGCACAAAAAGAAGAACTTGAAGAATTCCTACGATTTCTCTTACATTATGACGAACGCAACTTGAATGGTCTCGGTGGCAACTCGCTACTCGGGAGGAACACTAACGGCCTCGGCGGAAGCTCTCTATTGGGCAGGAACCTTGGTAACCTTGGAGGCAGCTCTATGGTAGGTAGGGAGTTGCACTTTGGAGGCCAAGGCAGAAGAGCTTTCAATGGAAACTTGAATGGAATCGGCGGCTCTACCCTTGTGGGCAGAGACGCTGAAGGGGACAAAAGGTACGCCAGATTCGTCGATTCCCTCGGCGGCGGTAACTTTGTTCGTAACTTGGACTCTATTGGTGGAAGCAATTTTGTGAGGAACCTGGACTCCATCGGAGGAAGCAACTTTGTGAAGAAGAACCTTGATCAGCTCGGCGGGCCGAACCTTGTCAAGAGGAACCTGGACTCCTTAGGCGGAGGCAACTTCGTCCGTAACCTGGACTCCTTGGGCGGAGGCAACTTCGTCCGTAACCTCGACTCGATCGGCGGTGGCAACCTTGTTCGTTAACCTGACTCCTTAGGAGACTCCAACTTCGTCTAAATAACTATTCGAAACTATCCTATTCATTCTACCCTTGGAAATAATTTTCTCATACAACGTATAAAAATTGTGATATCCCTAAGAAAATTTTATTTATTGAAATTTTGTCATTGTTTTTCGGTGTTGATGTTTTTAAATAAATACTTTGCAACCTAGGAAAATGTTTTTTGATATACCACTCTAAGTAATCACCCTCCAACCAGACTTATTGTGCTCAGCGCAGCATATTGTCTTATTCTTCCATATTCTTGTCTAACTTCACCACGCGTCACATATTCCATTCATCATTTCATTTGTCTTCCCTCTTTCTTATTCGCAGCTATACATAGTCATGTTCTAAATTAAATTACTGTCCTTACTAATCACATGTGAATCACCTCTCTAGATATTTCATACCATTATACGCTATGGCGCCAGTTTACTCATGCATCTTGCACCTCTAGGTACTCTTTGCATAACACCACAAATCTATCTCAACATTCTCATCTCAATAATCAACTTACCTATAACTCAACTCATTGACACCATTATTTCGTCTTCAATCAGGTAAGACTGTACACTAATAATCATATTTCTTCTATGCACTAATATCTCTTATGTAACTGACTATTGGATTACATGCGCATAGGCCACAAGACTCGAACCCTGGACTCTCTGGGAGACAACCTGGTGAGAGAAGTACGCGAGATTCGCCACTCCGGATATGTGCCCTACCTTATATCCAGGCGATTTGACTTTGCCAGGTTAGTATACACATATCACCTTTTATGTACCAAAACGGCCGTAGGGCAGTTCAGTATCCAACACCATAGAACCAACAAAACTATGGAACTCTCTGCCAGAACGTCTGAATTCCCATCTACTTCAAAGCAAGACTGAAAAGTGATTTTTCAGGTTCACTCATTCCCATGTAAACCTCATCCATAGCATTCCATCAGACGAGATCGAGTACAACCGCTAGGCTTGTAAACTAAATAAAAGCCTGTGTTATAAAACACAGAACAAACCAGCTGAAACAAACTTTTTTTTCATTTGTATTAAAAATCTAGAATGAAAAATTCAAAAAAGAAACAGTGTACCTAAAAATTACAATATCATAATACAGACACCCACTTTGTTCTACCTTAATCACTGGAAATTATTCAAATATCATTTCAACCTAATTATCATTTAATTGGATTTCTCCGTATTTCAGTTATCTGTTAGCTAGCATATCATGAAAATGTAATTACATAAGAGATGCGTATTTATGTCGCATATCGAAAATAAATTACCTATATCTGATTCAATACCCAATTACACAGTTCTCTACGTAAGCATGCGGCACCCCGCCGTGATGCATGAATGAGTTCTGTTATGTGGGGTGCAAACAGACTAAGATCTTTACTATATACCTACATATGTAGGTGCATTGCTTTTGACACATAATAAAGATTTGTTTTATAAATAGCTTTTGCAAAAAACTAACACACGATCTGAACTGTTTGTCTCAACTTACATTGAGCTTGCATGACAGTATTAGAAACAATGTTTAAATGTGGAACTTTTTATTATTTTCGCTGTAATGGACAGGCACCCTGTCCATTGACGCGGAGCGAGGTAGCGGAGCGGAGAAACGGAGTATTTTAACCAATAAAATTGTTTAAAAATCTCAATGACTGATGCGTAGCGGAGATTTTATGCAATTACATTGGTTGACATTTCTCCGCTCCTCTCCTCTCTGCTCCAGTCTAAGGCCACTGTATGAATGTCTCCTGTGTTTGTCGCAGCCCATACGGAGGCAAGCGCGAGCCCTGGCCGCTCGCCCCCATCGAGTTCAGCGGATATTACGGAGATGGCCTCCCCAAGCGCAATTTCGACGAGATTGATCGGTAAGACTGAGTCTTTTTTCTCTACATATCTTGCTTTATCTACTTTTTCTGAGCAAAACATGTGTTGCATCCCTTTTATATGCAACCTACTTTTTCTTTTACCATTTCTTTCTGGTTTTTTAAAAGAGACTTGTATTTATAGACATTCATATGCTACCTGCTTTTTATTTTACCATTAATTTCTTGTTTCTCTTTATTTATACGGGACTTGTATCCAGCCCCGTCCGGGCTTGTATTAGAGGTTATGTCAGCCCCATAAAAGAAACATTGACAATGTGTAATTTTTTCCTGTCCTTGTATTGACAAGTATACGGTTTGATATCTTTCCTTGTATTTTTTTCGCACACTCCTGATTGTATGTCTATGGTCGGAGCAGGAAACCGGCAACTAGAACACTTATATGATAAAGGGCGTTTGTTATCATAATTGGGAAGATTTTAAACTAGGCCCACCATTTTCATTCTGACTCTAAACTCTGATTACTGAATAAACACCCGATTTCTGAATTAAGAAACTAAAAAAAAAATAACCTGCAAACCTAAAACTTAAATCTAAATTCACAAATGAGAACCAATTAATTCACTCACCTTTTAGTATAATTACACAAAACTGTCAAATTCATTCATCTCGTCAAAATAATACAGTCGTATTGTGTGTGAGACTGCCTCCCCTGGGAAAACCCGCTTCAATATTGATGACTTATTTCAGGTGTGGGTCGGCTTTTCAATTGACCGATACAAGAGAAATTGCTTTGACACTTAATTCACAATATTTCAATAGCTACCTTCAGTACGTTAGACCTAATTACCTTTCATTTATTAACATACTAGTTGACCCGCGCAACTTCGTGTGCTTCGTTCCTTTTAATCTTAGCGTGATAATATAGCTTATAGCTTTCCTCAATATGGGCTATATCTAACATTGAAATAAATTTTTCAAATCGGACTAGTAGTTCCTGAGATTATTATTACTTGTTTTTGATCATCTTGATGTTTTTTTTACTTGATTTTGTAACTTAGTTTTAAATCATGCTGAATTTTTCCGTTGATACTTTAGAGAACGTCTTGCTTGAAGCTATCTCCGTCTTGTAGGTAATAGTTAAATTATGTCTGAAAACAACTACGTTGTAATACTAAATCTCGTTAAACTGAAATATTTTTAGCTGTAATTGAATTTCTTTTATGAAATAAAATTCGCATAAGTACAAATTGATTTGGTATTTATTTCTTATTATTACTTATTATTATTAGCAGGTTTTTAAATAACAAGGATATTTTGGAGTTGTTTCTCAAGCGGTATTTATATTTTGAGTGTGGATACCTAAGAACTTCCGTTTCCATTTCCTAAGATGGATTTTCAAGTAAAAAGAAGCTTATAAAAAAATAACGAGCGAAATCAAAAGAGTCTAAGTATATAAATGATCGCACAAGAAAATAGTCCAAATCACCCAAAAGTTATCTGGGTAATTATTTTAGATACAAGTTTTCAAAACATAGTCAAGCAAATATTTCTACAATCACGCCTAAAAGCTTGGACACACTACGCCTGAAGCACGGTGTTTCACCACAAAGGTTTTCCGCGACCATTGTGTACGTTCCCTACACAGCAGCATACAACCTAACCATTCTGTACGTTCCAGGTCCGGCCTCGACACGTTCGTGAAGAAGAGGAACTTCGACGAGATCGACCGCTCCTCCATGCCCTTCCCCTACGCCACGAAGCGGTTCTACCACCTGTACGGAACCAACTACCTTGACCTTGATACGCCTGTGTAAGGGGTCAACGACCGTTTGTACCCATCGTACTGACGATCACACATCACTGATCTCGAACACAGTAGATAAAGACCAGTTTCAAAAACCTTTTTACAAGAGGACAAAAAAACGGGCCATTCCTTCAACTTTACGAAGAAACTGAGCTTGCAATTTTCATATTCTAATGCATTATTTGTGTTTCAGTTCGAGCTTCGACAAGAAGAGGTACAGACCCGACTACCCCATGGACGAGATTGACCTATCTCACTTCCCCATCGGCTCCAAGAGGTCTCAAGACAGCTATCCCCTGGTCCCCCGCAATCTATTGTAAACAGCAAAATCTAGCTACCGTCCTATTTAAATACCATTATGTCCACTTAGAACCTTCTTACTTCGGAACTCTGTGATTGCCTTTAAAATATTTAATTCGATGTAACAGTAATGGTCTTCTCTTTATCTTACTTCGATACTAAAGTTCTTATTTTTCTAAAAAAGTTTTAACGATGTCACAAAAAGCTTCGTCAAAAGTTGTTTCTTCACAGAACTAGGCGGTCACCTCATACTAGCTTTCTCATTCTTCTTAAACTCTCTAGTTTAGATAACTTATTAGACTTATATGATATTGTACATTTCTCTGATATTATAAAGTGTAGAAAACTTAAATTTTTAAGGAGGGAGAGGCTTAGATTCTTATCTAAATGTTATATCAGTATCTATTATCGAACACTCCCTAGGAAATAATCCGAAATTAAATGTACCTGTGAATTATGTTTACCTTAAATTGCATTATATACTAACTTAAGTTAATTTGAGTACCTATAAATTATTATGGAATAAATAAAAAGATTATGAACGTTCTTAATGGTTTCTCTTCAACGTCTGTTAACAGTCTACATTCCCTACAGTTTCTCAAATTCATGGTTAATATAATTAATGTTTAAGATTACACAGCACTTTGTGTATAAATTACATAAAGGACGGTGTCCCTTATCTATCAGTCAGACAAGAAGCACAAACAGTGGATAATAACTCGCCGGGGGCTCCCGCAAATAGCTTTCATAAACACATTATTTTTACTTTGACACTTTAATTACAAACTATACAATCAAATCGAATACTTTTAAAGTCAACAAAGTTATAATTACTTTTTACAGTAACAGCAAACAAATAAATTTTATAAGCACAGATATTCCCTTTGAGGAATAACAAGTATTGTTGGGATACTGAATTGTTGAAATTCAAAGGAATTCAATCTAACTCATTCAAAGGAGGTCATCATTTCTTATAGATCGGTAGGTATTTAATCTTCAAAACTTAAGAGAGAAGATCTGGTGAGAAAATGGCCTCATAACCAACATGTAATGTACCTAGACCTACGAGCTCTCTAAGAACTTGTTCCACGCCATACCTTTCAATAATGTCGAAGTAACATTATCATAAAAGTAACTTAATTTTATAAAACACCCACACAACCAACATTTCAGTGTAGGCGGCATCTAAAAAAGAAAAACTTTTAGATAATTAACAAACAAAAAGTAAATTATACATATGTACGTTCATGACCATTAAAACAATCACGTAGAGAGATTAAACGAATCAAAGTCCACGAAACGGCTCATAAAAGCGAGGTGTGCCGAGATTGCGACGACAAATGGCGACAAATGGCCGATGACTAACGTTTTCTAAGTAATTAAAGTTCAGGTCGAAACGCAATCTAACTAAGCAGTGTAAACTGTGACAAATAACCGGCAGTAGAACCACATTCGATTAAAAACTCGCTCACACATTGCTGAAGTAAATCAACTAGGAAAACTTGGTCGCAGGTGACAAGATACTTATTAGTTTTATAATGAGTCGAAGATAGTTAGCACTTATCTAGAGCAAGGCCTGTGTTTATATGTTCTATAGCAAACTTTGTAAAGGATTATAAATTAACTAGCACTTCGTCCGCGCGGTTTTAGTAGACGTTTTCGTCTATGTACATAAACAACCCCTCCGACCCCTCTGTAGGGTTCGTTGTTTAAGAAAACTGAATGATTAGATTTTTGGATATTATTTTAATTGGTTCGATTTCACCATCAATACTGATCATCACCAACCACCACATCATGGGTGCGGATAGCACCACGAGTTCATGAACGTCATGAAATTTTTCCATCATAAATTCAACACACCACCGGGTTCTATGAAATGTAGTTGAACATAATTCTTTATTTATTACGTAGATAAGTATTAGTTCTAAGTTCCATGATTTAAAATTGATGGAATGAGATTTTTTATAGAATCCGTTTTACTCATTGTATCCCCGTTGGGATTGATTGTAAAAAACTGGCCAAATGCAAGTCGGACTCGCGTGCATACTATACTTCTTGTAGGTAAAGATCTATCATCTCCATTATTTTCAAAATTTTAGGCTCTCTAGTTTCAGAGATAAGGGGGGATGTCCATTTTTTAACCGACTTCTTCAAAAAGGAGGAGGTTCTATTTTTGGCCGTATGTATTTTTTTTATGTATGTTCACCGATTTTTCCGCCAATTCTGGACCGATTGTAAAAATTATATTTATTCGAAGGCCTATACTCCTGAGATGGTCCCATTGCCACCAAGTTTGAATCTGATGATGGGATCCCATGAAATCGAGGGAAACCCTCAAATTTTATAAGCACATACAATGTTTTTCATAAACTTTCTAACGCAATTCAGATATTTGTGTCTGGTAATCATCGTCTCATTTTTCTGAGCTAATTAATGATGGAAGGTATAAGTCAGGATCTGATTATGGAATCCCATGAAAAATGTTTGTTCAGAGATATTATCGCCAATTGTTAAACGATTTGGATGATTCTTTTTTTGCTTGGAAGAATATTTTCTCGGTCCGGGCCCATTTAAATTTGGTGAAGATTTGATGAAGAACTTTGGAGGTAGGCAACGGAACTCTTCAATAAATGATAGCAAATGGATCGGGATTTCTGAAATCGCATGTCTGTGATTGTTTACCCCAGTTCATAACATAACATCCCGCCGGCACGCTCTGTTTATGAAAAATAAAAAAAACAAAAAAGTTATTCAAGAAGAATTAGACGAATAATGACCATAGTTATTCACGAAAAATTAGACAAAAACTTTTTACACAAGAATAAAACCGACTTCCAAAAACAAAACACTACAAAGTAAAAAATTACTTTAATTTCGGAAGACGGTGTTCAAAAAAGAAATAACCAAAAACACCGACTTCCGAAATTATAAGGGTTAAGGGTTTTTAAATACTTTTCGGGACGATTGTTTTATATCAAATCCCTAGTAAATTAATGCAAGCTGTAACTTAAATCTTCCCCTTTAAACTTTATCACCCCTTTACAACCCCTTTAGGATTTTAGAAATATACTAAAACGTGTAGTTCGTATTATTGTGTCAAGATTGTTAATTCCGAGTTTCAACTTCATCGGACCAAGCATCCTTCCATACAAACTTATCACCACCTAAACCCCCACTGGACGGTAGTTTTGAAAAACTAATTATGACATTATTTTTTATTTATTTAGTTCATTATTTGTACCAAAATTCAATTTTATATACCTAAAAATAAGATTCTACCATACAAACTTTAACATACCCTAAATAGTATTTTGGGGGTAGTTCAGAAAAACTAATAATGATAAGTTAACCTTTGTTATTCAGTTTGAGGAGCTCGTGGCTAAATAATAACAGCCGCACGGGTCGATCTTCAAGGTTAAGCAACGCTTGCCAAGGTTGGTCTGTGGATGGGTGACCATCTTAACATACCGAGTTTCCTCCGTGCCTCGGAAAGCACGTTAAGCCGTTGGTCCCGGCTGTCATTTGTAGATCTTTAGCAGTCGTTACGGATAGTCAGAAGCCAGTAAATCTGACTCCAGTCTTGCCATGAAGTACCGTGTTACCCAGTTACTGGGTTGTGGAGGTCTGGTAGGCAGCCGCTCTGCGTAAAATACTGGTATTCAGCTAAATCCGGTTTGACTGGAAGCCGACCCCAATATAGTTGGGAAAAGTCTAGGCAGATGATGAACCTTTGTTATTCAGTTAAGCCAGTATTCGTGCCAAGTATCAAGTTTATAACCTAAAGAATAAGATTTTGCACACAAACTTCCAACCCCTAAAGTATCCAAAAATCCTTCTTTAACTGATGTTTCCTAATCATAATGAAAAAAAATCTCAAAAACTGCTAGACCTATAAAGATGTAATTTGTGATGAAAGTAGTCTTTAAAAATTACATCTTTATAGGTCTAGCAGTTTTTGAGATTTTTCTTCAGTTTTACTAATATTTCCACCCCCTTTCTCCCGCTAAGGATTGAAATTCCAAATACGACGAAACATATAATATATTCATTTATTTATGCTCAGAATCTATAATCTTCCCCTTCTTACTTCAAAAATTACGGACTTACGATATAAACTCTCAACCCTTATTTCACCCTCTTAGAGTGTAGATTTTCAAAAAATCTGATATACTTACTTTCATGCTTGTTACTTTGAAAATGATGGTTTTCCATACAAACTGTGCAACCCCTTTTCACCCCCTTAGAGGTTGAATTTACAAAACTCCTTCCTTATCGAATGCCTATGTCATACAAAAATACACCCTCCAAGTTTCAGGTTTCTACGGTTATCGGTTAAGGCTTTGCGTTGATCAGTCAGACATTCAGGACAAAGCATTTTATATGTTTAGATTGGTACAATTTTTACACAATTTTTGCTAGACTTTTATATACAGACGACGATCAAGGTACCCGGACCACAAGACGAACAGCGATGCGCCACCGGTACATGGTGGAAATCCCACCCACGCGCACAAAACGTTTTGGGAACACATTCATAGTGTGTACAGCTGAGGAGTGGCAATTCCCTGCCGGAGTCTGTGTTTCCCGATAGCTACAACCTGGGAGTTTTTAAGTGAATAGGTTACTTTTAGGCAAGCGTGCTCCATCTTCGACCACATCATCGCTTACCATCAGGTGAGATGGTGGTCAAGCGCGTGCCTATTAATAGTAAAAAAAACACTGTCAAATATTCCCAATCAAGAAATTGGACAGATTGTTGTAGCTTGATGTGCTGGCGTCTGTACGTCACATGAATGTCACTGGGTTATTGCAAACACTCTTATCGATAAGACAAAACATTATGGTAAACTATCAAACTTTGATGGGATGTATAATAATTAAAATTTTATTAAATTCACAATTTATCAAGACTTTATAATCTCGCGAGTTATATTACAAACTTTCGGCGCCTTGTAATAACCTGGTAACATATAAAGCTTTAATTCCTAAGTGTAAGTACTAAAATAACCTAAGATAAGCTGTAAAAAGTTTAAAATAAGAGTTTCCTACAATGTGGGAGTGAGATCACGGTAAATAGCAGCTGAGTGCTAAAGAGAGAACAAATATTACGGAAGCCTGTTGCTCTAAAGTGCCCTCCGCAAATAATTGACCACTACTTCATTAAAACTAGCTAAGTAGATATCTCTCTTACCATTCAATTTCAGGAACTTTACTGCGCAAGCGCTTAAAATATTATAAAAAGAATAAAGACTCTTATATTCGGTACTCTAATTTATTCTGAAATATTCTGTAAAAACTTTCATCGTTTTGGAAAAAAAATATAAAGTTTTTTTACTGGTTCAGTTGAATTTCTCAGATAATACCAAAGCTGCTCCTTAATAATAACTAGCTTTATGCTAAAATATATTGAATGCCTGAATAGTCTTCTTTCAACTATGTTGGTTTTAATTCCAGTCAGCCAGCAGAATACTAGTAACTACGTAATGGAATCACTGCCTGTCTGAACTCCATCTCCTAATAACTAGACAACACGATAGCCCGAAGAAAAATGATGTTGAATTTACTAAATTCTGACGACACTTTAAGACTCTATAAATGACAACCGGGACCAACGTCCTACCTTGATTTCTGGAGCACAGAGGATTTTTGGTATGCTACGGATGGTCAGCCATCCACAAACCGACCTCAGTATTCGTTACTTGACCTGTTAGTGTGGCTGTCAGTATTTCGTTACGAGCTCCTAATCCTAACATATGAAATTCTTTCGTTACTGTGTGACTGACAGACAACGCACAGGCAAAACTACTGGTGAAATGTAAAAATATCATGTATTTTCCATGAGGAGTATAGGGAAGCACAAGTGTGGATTTCCCGAAATTCCTACGAGAAAGCCCTTTCCCGTAGGAATTTCGGGAAATCCACACTTGTGTTTATGCCCATAAACCGGTTATGCGCGAACGAAGTCGCGAGCAAAAACAATTTATTTCCTAAAATTTGTATCGTATGAAAATAAACCACAAAGTAATGCAAGCAAACCCGCGAAATGAACTACACTCAATGCAATTAATTGTCTATTCGTTAGATGAGCTGCGAACCAAATTGTTTTAGTTTATTTGATACAAACACTACGAACTGTTGACATGAATACAAAACGCTTTCAACAAAACCGGAATGATGGAACGAGTATATTTGATGAATGGATGCGGGTTATCCCTAATAAATCGAACGCAGCTTAGCGTGCAGTCATGTATTATATTATTTTCATAGATGCAACCGAATAATTGTGAAACGCGAAAAATCGTTTATATTACAAATTAGTTGAGTGAGCTTAAACTAATGTTTTAACTGAAAAGTTTCGCAAAAGAATTGTGAGTTCCGTAGCGGGTTCATAGTCATCTTGTAGGCACTTAATAATGGTTTCAAAACCTCTAGTGACCAGTTTGTAGCAAGCTAGTAGCCCTTACGTAGTAAGTAGCGGCTTTCGTTTTAAGATTGTACCAATTTCGTAGCAGCCTCATAACCGTTTCGTAGCTAGCTCGTAGCCGTTGCGTTGCATACCTGTAGCCGTCTCATAGCAACCTCGTAGTTGTTTCGTAGCAAGTTCATATCCTTTTCGTAGCAAGGTCGAACAGTTTCGTAGCAAGCTCATAACCGTTTCTTAGAAAGCTCGTAATCGTTCCGTAGCAAGTTAGAGCCGTGTCGTAGCAGTGGCCATTTGTCACCAAGCTTGCCGCTGTTTCGTAGCAAGCTTGCAGTCCTTTGTTAGCTAAAGCGCCACCATTTCGTAGCTAGTTACTTGATTTCGTAGCAAATTCATGCTGAGAGAAGTCATCATTATTTTTCATTCACTACAAGAATGGATCTTGTAAACACAACGCGTCCATTAAGTTCACTGAATCATATTCATCCGCGTCCTTCGATGCTGAAAATCGAAAAGAGTATCTAATAATGACAAATAACAAATCCTCTGTAACGAGGGTCTGCACAAAAAATATCAAATAAAAACATCTCAACACATATATATCTACCCTACCTTCGTAGGTATATATGTATTACACGTACGGTGACCAGCATAAATACCTGACGCTTACGCAAGATTAAAAAACGGTTTTATCCTAAGTGTTCATCACCAACATTATTACGTAGTACGGAGTAATAGTATTATGAAAATACTGACATTAGCAGTGATCATACTATGTAATATGAATTATGTAAATGACAATACGAATTGGGTTTTATAGTTACTAAATAATGTGAGATTTTAGGTCTATTCTTAAAAATATATCCTTTAAATCTTTCGTATTTATGTTAGTAACATGTCCATTTTAAAACAATTTGCCACCTATGTCATGCGTTTGACTGTACCATGACGTGGGTGAGCGGAAATATTGATAGGAAATGGCCGTATAATATAGTTCAATGATAGACGTACTTGTTGTTTGATGAGGCTTGTCTTTATTTCCTACGATACATCTGCAAAGAAATCGCGATACAGTCGAAATGCTGTCGCTAGCCTTATAGTACTTTCGCCTATCTAACCACAAGTCTTGGACGACCTCCCTTAGATACATTATTGCAAAGAACTTCATTTTAACATTATCAATATTAAGATAGCTTAGTAAAATTATACTAGCTCCTATTTCATTAGTGTATCCCAATCCGTTTAGCCGTTACATAAGTGTGATTGAAGCAAAACATAAGTGTCACATGCAGACTAGCATATTTACAATATTATATAGTAGGATGTTACCCAGTTAATGGGTTGTGGAGGTCTGGTAGGCAGCCGCTCCACGTAAAACACTGGTATTCGGCTGAATCCGATTTGACTGGAAGCCGACCCCAATAAGGTTGGGAAAAGGCTAGGCAGATGATGATATAGTAGGATGTTAAGCAACATTAATCATCAACGTCATTATCACAGACAACAACAACAACCGCAACAGATGTTTATCTGTTGCGGAATTTATTCGAGAGAGTAACCGCGGCCCTGGAACGCAAGGGGCTTAGGAGGAACACGGATGGGTTTTAAGAATCTGACACTCCTTTTCGCTCCACCCATAGGAGGAGTGATTTTATGATTTCCCTCCCTTAAAAGAAAAAAAACCGGCTACGTGCGAGTCGGACTCGCAAACGAAGGGTTCCGCACCATAAACTTCTATTTTTATTATTTGTTGTTATAGCGGCAATACAAATACACAATCTATGAAAATTTCAACTCTTTACCTATTACAGTTTTTGAGATACAGCCCGCTGACAGACAGACGGACGGACGGACGGACTGACGGACAGCGGAGGTTTAGTAATAGGGTTCCGTTGGTTAACCAGAACCTTAATAAAAGATGTTGTTTATTTATTGCGGGGGCCTATGTCCAGCAGTGGACATCGGCTGATATGATGATGATGATGACGATGATGATTCATAGATTTTTTATTTCAACGTAAAATATTAAAGTTCAGAGCCTTTTTTCTCTCGGGACAAGTTACAGGCTCGTGTAAGAGCCAGATCTACTAGAAACAGGTAATCTCGAGGTCTTCATTAAAGCGGCGACGACAGGCCATTTCTTTTATAATAACTTAATTTTCTTAACCCGATGGCCAAGCTAAAGAAAAAATACGAATAAACTTAACTAGTTAACGTTCAAGCTTGACCTTTTGATCTTCATAGCGAAACGAAAGTATTAAGCAATGAAGAAATTACCTCGGAAATCAATAAATGTTAATAAGGCTAACAGCTTTCATAAAAGTGGAACAAATTAATATCCATTACGGAAATACATATTGATAAACATTTATTTAAATAACTTAAATCCACATAGTGAACAAAAAATGATCTCATTTGACTACGTATTTATTTAGGCTTGTTCATATTTTGATAAAGTTTCCCAGTGGAAGCCGACCGGATTTACTTGATACTTTGCAAATAACATAATCGACTTACTATGTAAATATGAAACGATATTCATGGAGTACGCTACAGAAATAGTATTACATGCTTTAATGATGTTAGTGTTACTTTAAAGGCGAATTATGTTATATTTGATGAAATAATGAGATTCAGAAGAGTCACGAATATTTTTTGAGATAACAGAAACAAAGTAATTCGATTTAGATTTTTGCTTGGTCCAGGTAGAACTTACAATACAGTAAGGGTGCCTGTCAATTACAGCGGAGCGGAGAAACGGAGAAATTTTAACCAATGGAACTGCATAAAATCTCCGTACCACTCACTGACATTTTGACTGACATGATTGGTTAATACTCGTATTTCTTGGTTTCTCCGCTCCGCTGCCTCGCTCAGCTCAAATGGACAGGCACCCAAAAGCTCGGCGAAAGAAACCAAAAATTAATCAGAGCTATATCCGAACCGGAAAACCACACATAATTATATCCTTAGTTCCACAAGCATAACTCATTGCTATTCCAACCTCCCCAGAACACCGGCAGGAATATCCAAGACTATAACATCAATGTCTCTATGAATATCAAACGCCCCGAAGACTGCAAGGTTCTCATAAGCGTTTCACAGTTTGACCTCAAGTCAACGCCAACTGCTTAATATGCATCGTAAGTCCAAACTTGTTGCAAGGGACAAGGCTTGATCTCGCGCTATCAATCATTAATACAACCGTTAGATTGGATTTGGGCCCGCATAAATCCAAGCCTACAAATTGCCTCCTCGAAAACTTTAGAAAACTTTCCACAATACGTGTACAGCCCTCAACTTTGAATAGAAATGTCGAATGCAAACTCGAAATTTAGCGGCTTGATGACCAGACGTCTGCGGTTTAATAGGTCTAGTTAAGAGCTAGACAGACCTTTTTGTTATTTTTTTTTTTTGCTGTGTCCTTTTGTGTTTTTGAGGTTGCCCACCCACTAATTGCTTTCATCAACGGTGGAGTCGGGGTTACCTAACCATTTTCTTTCTTAAACAATGATCTTAGTCATCTGGTGGCTTGACATAATTTCTTGTTCCTAAAAAAAAGTTTGCCAATTCTAGCATTTACAAAATCTATGGGTTACAACGTCTAATCAAGTACGTGTTGGTTCTTTAATGGCATTTTTTCCACGCCTTCAATAGCAATGATAATTGAAACCTGTCATCAGGCGTTACGCCCCTCATTTTAATCAACACGACACGATTACGTCAAAATACATATGTATGTAACGTAAACGCACCTAATAACGACCCGTTAAAATCCGCGCTCATTACCGCCCTATTCAGAAAACTATCATTTTTATGTCATGTATTAAAGCTACACAATTGGTTGCTTTAAAAAAAATGTAGATATATTTGTATTGCAAATGTTCATCTCTTGTTTGTGTGCGTAACTGGACGATTTAAATAATAATTGCTCAGTTTGTCCGTGGACGCCGACTTCAGTGTATTTTCCATAGTGTGGCATTCCCGATGGCGTCAAGCATTTTAATGTAACTTCTAGTTCTTTTGATGCATTTTTGATAATTTCAGGAACACAAATAATGATTCATTTTAATGAGATACTATTTTATTTTGCTTAAAATTCAATATTAAAAATAGGCGGTAATAGGAACAAAAATCACAATTTTATTCCTATTGTCGACCCATGTCGCTGATAAGTAATTGTCGTATCTTTTGTGTGCCATGATTTTTGTTAAAATGCATAAATTAATAGGCAGGAGGCTATACTAACTCAGTTCCTTAGTATGTTAACTTATATTTGAGCTATTAACGCCATATATTCAAGAGCTTTAGTAGCCGTATACACTAACTTTGTTCTTATGTTAATATTTTGATGAATAAAGGAGGTGTAATATTTAAATAGTGTATTTTTATAGTTGAAATATCATTATTATTAAATATTTATAGCAACCGCACCACTTAAAATCATATACATGTACAAAAATCACATGTATTTACACAATTAATACACAATCCCTTGGGTCGGTAATAGGTTATACGATTTCCTTTAAGAAAACCTATTACCGATCTACTTGTACATTTACGACGGACCCCATACTACATGTTTTTTATTTGGTATTTATTTTCAAGTAACTAAACATAAAGTTATTTAATAGACATTATAGTATTCCATAATAGACATACAGATTTAAAATAACACAAGCTTTATTATATTATAGTAATATTTAGCTAACATTTATATATGGAAGTCATTTATGGTAATTTTAATTACTATTTGCTATCCGTTTCCTTCGTATCCTAGACTTAGTAAATAAACTTTGTTTCAGAAACATGGATCGACTAAAACGTAAACAATATACAGTTAATCAACTTGACGCTGCACTGATGGCTATCACTAATGGAGCAAGTATCTATGAAACCTCGAAGAAGTTTGGGATTCCCAGAACAACTCTTCGTGACAAGAGAGATAACAAGTACTCTAATGAAAACTGTGGTGTTCAGACCGTTTTCACCAAGGACGAAGAACGTCAGTTAATAGACTGGATTCACTATTTGGGAAGATTAGGTTTTCCTGTAACAAAAGACCAGCTACTGGAAACGGTCTCAAAATGTTATTGTAATTTTATATGCCTATGTTAAATTTTTACTAAGATTCTATAATGCCATTTACTCTTGTATAATACCAAATGCCCCCATTGGTTATATATTATAGTAGTTATAATCAATGCTGGCCTTTGGTAATTTGTTATACATAATTCGTATAAATATGATATTTTTTACTGATTTAACGCTGTTAAGAATATACTATTATAAGAATACATATAATTGTAAAGTGTTGATAGCATTCTGTACTGTGTTGGAGCATTTATATAAACAGTTCAATATACACGAGCATTTTTATTTAACTTTAACGGTTCCATTTATTTAGTGGTCGGTAATAGGTGTCACATAAACGGTATTAGGCACACACCCGATATTTTGAGTCGATAATAGGGACATGACCCTTTTTCCTTTTATTTAATTTTAATTTTTTAAGTAATTCTTTGATTATCTGTTCTCATACATAACTAGAAAAATCGATAATTTCAGTACTTGAAAAATAATTTTTATTGAAGCCACATATTAAGAATGTGCTTATTTTTTGGATATCAATCTGAACTCCGCTTAAACTGGCGGTAATGGGTGCGTTTACGTTACATATTGTACATATAGGAGCAATACTCTGGACATATCGTACAAGTTCCCAATGTCAATGATTTACCGCAATCGATAAGGAGGACCTCACAAACATGATTGGATCACTGGGAAGACAAATGATTTACATATTTTATTGTTATTTACGTATTTCGGTCACACGTTCCTTAAACCACCCAAGCGAATATTTGAAAGTTGTCAAATAAAAGACTACACTAAACAATTGGGTCAAAAAGAAATACCTATTTAATATTTCAGCCAAAAAGATCTTTATAAAAAGGATATTTTTAAAACGTAAATAACAATACATTACTTTTCAGTCTGTTGAGATTTCAATGTTTCCATTTTCATTTAAAATGTTTACATCAAATTTCTTCAACGTTACACTCGGGTAAACTTTCATATAAAATTCTCTCAGTGAAATCGTTTCCTTCAAAACATTGTTAGACGCTCATAATACCTACTGCTGCCAGAAGGAAGTAAATAAATCAGGTATATAAATAATGCTAATGAGTATCTATCTGTACACATATAAGAAGATTTTAAAAACACTAGATCCTCAAGCCTTCTTTACGAGGGGGTAGTCAGAACCAACAGAAAATCTACTGTTACGATCAGTCAGACAGATCTACAAACAATGCAAACATGTAATATTAGAATACATTTACATATATTAGTAAGATTCCAATACACAGTATTCAATACATCGTTCGAGGAGCTCGTGGCTAGATAATAACAGCCGCACGCGGGTCGATCTTTAAGGTTAAGCAACGCTTGCCAAGGTTGGTCTGTGGATGGGTGACCATATAACATACCGAGTTTCCTCCGTGCCTCGGAAAGCACGTTAAGCCGTTGGTCCCGGCTTTTTTTGGGACAAGCCCGCCACACATTCCCAACCACTGCAACTCCTGAAAGCCAGAATCAACAGTGGCGACCACCAGAAAAACGCCGAGCCAATGAAACCCGACGAGTCCCGGAGAAACGATTCAACTGTCTTGGATCCTGCAACGAAATTAATCAGAAAAGTACAGCGGAGGAGTAGGAAAAAAAATATATATATAATTTCCACTTCCCTCCGTATCAAGCAGGAGACAGAATAGAACTAGGCCAATAGGCACCAAGGGACAAATACAACTGGGTTAAGCCCAGTTGCCAAGCACCACGGATTATATTTTACCACTTAAACTAATGGGTCCTAAATTGTGAGCTACTTTTGATTCCAGTAATAGGTATGGCAAAATCGCTTGAACGCACGGAAATTTGTTCTGGTTTCAACAAGGTCCGTATAGTAAACTACCCCAGATGTAACCTTAATACTATCTAACATAATATTGCGTTCAGTTTGCCAAAGACTACACTCCCATAAGATGTGATGTGCGGATTGTTCGTATTCATGGTCAGCTGTAGAACATTGACATAAAGGCGAGGCCACAAGCTTAAAGGAAAATAATTTACTCTTAAAATTGCCATGACCTGTGAGAAATTGGGCAACACAGTGATCCACCTCCAGCCATGTCCTGTCCAGCCGCTCACGAACAGATGGAAAAAATTGGTGGAGGTGACGGCCTTTGATGGAATTTTCCCACCTACATTGCCACTCGGATAAAAGTTCCTCCCAGACATCAGTCTGGGGTTTTAGTAATCTGGAGATCTTAGCACGGCCGCGTTGCGGTAAGAACTCTGGGTCCGTAATCTTTCTAGCGTAGTAGTACATTGCAGCACGCCGCTGCACTTCTAGATCGACTGGGAGAACACCCGCCAGCACTGGTAAGGCTTCCCCGTTGGTCCCGGCTGTCATTTGTAGATCTTTGGCAGTCGTTACGGATAGTCAGAAGCCAGTAAATCTGACTCCAGTCTTGCCATGAAGTACCGTGTTACCCAGTTAATGGGTTGTGGAGGTCTGGTAGGCAGCCGCTCCTCGTAAAATACTGGTATTCAGCTAAATCCGGCTTGACTGGAAGCCGACCCCAATTTCGTTGGGAAAAGGCTAGGCAGATGAGTAAGTTTCCAATACTCAAACACATAAGGGCACACTTTGTTGGTAATTAGTCTTCTGTGGCTAAGTTACATGGTTCCTGCCTACGAAGCAGGCTTACAGTCGGATGCAATCGATGCGTGATTCGATTGTTATCAATTATTTGCACCGTCATGCGGCTACTAATGCTCCACATCGCCTCAGAAAGTGTATTGTCATCGAGATGCATCGCACAGGGAATTAGGCACTTAATCGATCAAGTAATTTTCGTTCAATCAATCTTAGCTGAGGTCATACACCTTGTTACTTAAGACAATGTGTTGTTAGTGATGATGAGCGCCGATTTAACTGACATTTTAGAATCTTGGGAATGGATATTTCCAAAACCAATCAATTGAAACAATAAAATTGATTAACTTCGACAAAATGAATCTAAATGTAGGGAATGGCTGTGATTTAGGTACCAACATAACCTACTTTAACGATTTTCTCATTACTCAATTTAGTTGCTTCATTCAAGTTGGAAGACAATGGTAACCAATTTAAAATACACAACCTAGATTTATATCTAGTTACCTTAGAACTTTTATTTAATATCTCACATACTAATTATACTTTTAATGAGCGTCTTGTTACAACATTAGGGAGGCATGTATGGCATGTATGTTAGCAGTAAGGAGATGTAAACCGTGTACGTCATTAATTTGCTACTATGAGGATAAAGTGTTTTAATATCCACGTCGGAAACTCACTTGGAAAATCTATCTAAGTACCTACTCAGTAAGAAGTGAGCTTCTGTTTTGACTATACCATATGCTTAATTACTAATTCATAGAATGTTGAAATGTATGTGTAATAAATTCCTTAATGTGCTACTGAGTAGGTAGCTACGTACGTACGTTCATGGCTACTGAAATGCTACTTGAGCGAGTAAGTCGAATTTATAGGAGTGGTATGGTTTCAAATTGTTTACATCAAATCTTCGAAGTTTTGGTGATTTTCTTGTATTTATTTATTAAATTGATAGGCATACCTTTTTGCTTTTATAAATTAAATAAACTTGATGAGTATTCTTCGACTAGTAATAACGGGTAACTTGGAAGAGTTTCAAGTACAACAGCAATTGGACAGAAACCCACAAAGATGATGTTATAGGTAGTTAAGATAATTTTTTAAATAACTAGGTATTTAACTTTCATAAAGTAAAAAGTTTACTGAACATGGTATCTCGACATGACGACATATTCCCGGCAAGACTCGATGACGTCACCCATTTGAGACAATTAAGCATCCGAGAATCCGAGGAAGACAGGTGAAAACCTAGGTAAGACTACGTTTCGAGAAATCAAACATTTAGCTATGTTGTTAAGTTTTCCCAGAATTCGTCACTAACTAGCATTTTTCTTCAATACCGCTGATTTAACGGTCTACGTGTGTTGCACGGACATTGGTGGACGGAGGTAAATTGTATCTACAACTTGTGACATTTTCTGACACGTGTATCCTAAACTCCCAAACATTAAACTGCTCCCCAAATAAAACTAGTTTCCCCGACTTTTAGAAAGATCCGGCAAGGGATTTTAAGTAGCTAAGTTTTGAGTAGTTGCATAACTTACCTTCTAGTGAGCCACATTACATTTTAAAGCAGCCGGGAAGAAACGTGAGGCGCTATTGACCCACATTTTGACTCATTAGCTAAATGCAAAGTTAAAACTTGTCACCCACGTTACTATCAACCTGTTTTTAAGGTTCCGTTCCAAAATGGTAAAAAGGAAACCTTATGGTGTGACTAAGTCTGTCTGTCTGTCACAGCTGGATATCTCAAGATCTACTAATGCAAACAACTTGAAATTTGGAATAGTTTTTGATGTCGTTTGTGTAACTATTTTTCAAATAAGAAAGAAATAAAAATATATATAATAATATATGTTATTATTGCAACAGCGACTGAAAGGGATTGTTAAAAATTCGAAGTGAAGCTACTAGGGCACATTCTCAAACATTTTCTTTAGGCCGCATATTTTCCGAATTTTGACGTAAAATGTAATAATAATGTAATGTAATCTCCGAAGTTTGCGTAGAGAAAAATATGAAATTATTCTATGTGATAGAAGTTTATGTAAATATTACAGGAAAAATAAAACAGTAATGTCTCTAAATAGCACACTTTTTAAAACATTTCACGTTTTATATGATGGTACGGAACCCTCAGTGCGCGAGTCCGACTCGCTCTTGACCGGGTTTTTCATAAGATTTTACTATCTGCATATTATTATGTATACGACTTATACGTCGGTAGAATATATTGCACACATTCATACATACTCACGCCTCCTTTCCATGGGGGTAGGTAGAAACTATAAAGAACGCCAACTTCTTTAATCCTTACCCTAAATCCATCAAAAAATCCCAATCCTTATCTTTTTGCTTCGTTTACATTCATAAGGCCGCGGCCACAAACTCGGCGGCGCGGCAAGTTACATTGTAAATCTCTGCATTTGAACGCCCCGCTGCAGCGCTGCGCGCTGGTTGCGTCAAATGCAGAGGTGTATGTAGCTTGCCGCGCCGCCTAATAACGAATGCCTACTAAGCATCTATAAAACTATTCGGAAAAGCTTGTTAAGAGGAAATGCTGGCCTCGAGACTTTGTATGTAAAAATTCATAATTCGAGGAATTATGAATTCCTCGAATAGATAGCTATAGCTAGCTATAGCTATAGATAGCTCTCGACTGTTTTCTCCTCCAATTCTTGACCGATTTAAGAGATATTTTACAAACACAATAAGAAGGATATAAACTGTGTCCCTATGTTTTCCTTTTTGATGTTTTTTTTTTTATTGTTATTGTTAAACATAGATAGGTACACCATTTTGTTTCACACACAATTATACTCGCCAAACTTATGAGTTCGATGGCGAGAAGCGCTTGTTTAATATACAAATTTACTTTGGGGAAAAAAACAACCTTAAAACTACCCACTATGCATTGTTTTGCTCAAAGATTAGTCACACCGGCACGAGTAGATCGAGGACGCGCTGCAGACACCGTACCTATATATTAACCGTATTTATAAGCACTAGAATTCTCACAAAATGCTCAAAATTGTCCGATAAATCGTTGTCAACAGAGCCCTATCGTACAAAGGGAATCATAAAAGGAAAACATAGAGACACAGTATACATACTTATTATTTAGTTTGTGACATATCTCTTATATTGGAGGAGAAAACAGTCGAGAACCAAACCTCGAATGACTTTTTACATACAAAATCTCGCCGCCAGCATTTCCTCTTAAACGAGGAAGGCCACGGACATTTCTAGAAATTATAAAAGTTCATAAAAATATATTTAACTTTGGAGACAGTATATTATTTACTACGTGACGGACGACACGACGACGTGACGACGATATTGTGTTGTCTGAGTCGCTCCATAATTATAATAACCACTTAGTCGCTGAATTGCCGCTGTTTGCTCGCATCGAGTGAACCTAGCCAAGTCCCAACACAATGGAAAGTTACTAGACCATGAGACAGGAAGAAATTCCACCCTGATAAAATATATTTCAAGTACTTTTTAATAGAGTACCTATCAACGTTAAAGACAGCCCAAAAATTGTAAATTAATCTTCCGAGTTTGTCTTTGCGTTAAGTGTCTAATTCTAAAGGATGTACACCTTGAGATTGTTGCCTTTGTGCGAAATTTAATTAATTTTCGTAACAATGTTTGCGTTCTGTTATCTGAAATAGAGCAGATAATATTTTTTTATAATTAAACACGGCTTTGTGTGGTCGTCGCATCATTCAAATTGCTTACCTACACAAAATGCCTACTATGATACTTAAAAAGATATTAGTACTCGTAGGTAGGTATCTATACCTAGGTAGCTTCTTTGTCTAACTAGATTTTCTAGTTTACCGAATCTAATATAGATACCTACTTCTAAAGAACTGTAAGCTTTTCAGCATCAGCTCTCACCAACAAAAGATAAAGAAATAACGGGCAACGGCTTCCGACATTTCTTTTGGTATTCATTGAACTTTCCTAAAGTTCATAATCAAAGACGTGGAATATGAATAGCAATATGAAATAGACAGAAAATAAAAGTAAGTTTTCATTTCATTTCATCTGTATCTGCTGTATATCTACTCGTACTAATATAATCCGTAGATAGACATTATGTTTAGTGACTAGGTACAGGTAGAATCAAACCTAATGGCGGCTCGGAACATGCCGCATAAGTTAACTTGGGTATCGTTTGATTGCACTCTACATTAGGTATATACGAAAGCATGTGTGTGTTTTCTTCCGCTTATCCTCTGTTGATCTCCTTCTTGGTAAAGGGTTCCTCCATGTTTACAAGTTTTTTCCATGTAACTGTTGCTCTCCCCGGTCAAGCTGTCAGCAACGGGTCCACATCGTCACATTTCTACATAAATGACGACGCAAGTTTATTAGTTCTCATGCATCCTTTAATACCCACGCACTCGCTTTGAGTATATTGACGGTTTAAAAATTGTGCGTATAACTGGCGTGATAGACTATCAGCCTAGTTAGTTCTTTGGCTCATCAGAATTCGCCACTTCCACAGCATTGTCGTGAAATTTTTCAAAAGACGTTACCTTGCCTTATGCATGTGAAATTGCAAATCACTGTCTCACTTGACGTGTAGGACTGTAGGTAGCGTATTGCGTTGGCGACGCTATCACGACACGCAAAGAGTGACACAGCTACTGCACACCGAGACAAGGCAAAAAATTGCATTTTTAAACGCGTCAGCCGCAGGCAGCGCTTGTTACCTGGTTACGACTGTAAAGTTTCACGTGGATATAGAACGGCAAAAAGGGCTAGCAAATAATGCCCGGGTACCTGGTATACCGGCCATACGGTAGGACTTTATGATACTCGTAGAATGAAATCATCCAGAGAAACCTATCTAGGTTTTTTTGCTATGTTTAGCCGAAACTACAGCTCGTAGACAGCTCAATTTGGCAAGTAGGCTCTTAAGGGAGTGTAGGGGATAAGACTTGAGAGTAGTTGAGAGGATTTTCCGAAATTTGTGTGGGAACGGGAAAAATGGGATATGCGCGTACGAAGTCGCAGGCAAAAACAATAAACTGAAAGAAAAAACGTAGCGAGTCATTTGCAGTTTATTCTTATTTAAATTAAACTTAGCTCTAATAATATGGTATCAGTCTATACCAGAGAGATTGCATCTGCAATTATTACTCTTTGGGATGAAATATAGACAATATGAGAAACGGTGACACGGTAGAGTTTAACTTACTGAACTATGTGTGAATAATAATTACTATCATGTAAGTAGTATTCAATGTGGTTTAGTGGTAAGATCAACTTACAGTCTCAAAATCTTGCAACTTGCAATAGTTCATTCAAATCATAGAAACAGTGACAAGTGTCCTAAGTGTTCCAAACTTGGGACATGTAGGTACGTATAATATCAGATACTCCGAATTCTAGGATCGTTTAAAAACGAAACTGATGGCGTCTCTTCTAGGAAGTTTAGAAGCGTGAAAGGATTCAACCACTTGTTACTCGTTGTTCTGGACAAGTGCACGGATGCGAATAGAACATGCTACTGCTAGTAGAGTGGATATACAGTACCTGCGTGCCACGCTAGCTAGCTACCCACGGGCTACTGGCTACCACCGTATTTTTTTATTTTTAACAAACTCTTTCATCCCGATAAATTCAATCCAACAAATATTTAGAAGACCGTAAAGAGTTTGTTAAAAATACAATTCATACGTTATTTTTGTTTTTGTTTTGTACTGTCGGTATTGGGGTTAGGTTTCAGCGTCCGTAACATTTTCTGTAGGTTAACGTAACGCCCTTCCTTTTTTTACGATATCACATAGTTAGGTAATGTTTTATTGGAGTACTTATAGCAGGCAGTTAGGAGCGTTTGTTCATACTTTTTTTTTGTTGTGTGGAAATTCTCATGGATGTCCTATGTCCAACCAATGTGGCGCAGCTGAATACCTAGTATTTTACTGCCTGTTTGATTTGTGTGGAATACGCTACTACGATTCATTTTTAAAGCGATTTTGGACTTTTGACTACGCACAACGAACTTGACATTTTTTAGTACTTATTTTATAAAATGAAAAGCAAAAATAATAATATCGACGGCTTGCATTTTTCTCAGATATAATAAAGTCATGTTTCCCTAAAATATTGTATTAGGTAATCAAGTCTATGGGAAAGCACCATTGAATAGCAAATGAGATATGTAAATAAATAGCTAGGCATGTTTAATATGAAATACAGGGTGTTTCAGGGATCCGAAAGCATCCGTAATTTGATTTGTTAGAGTTCGTCTCACTGAGTCGAAACTCCGATCCCTAAGTTTAGCAGACGTGAGAGAGATCTCGTAATAATGTTTTCTAATTCTAGATACTCGTACAATCAGGTACCTACCATTATTACTAGATATTATTGGCATCGTTAGCTATCCTAGTTTTGAATACATAGCTCGTTATTGTTCATTAGGATTCATGGATTCGTTTACGAATTAAATTGTTTTAAGTGATTAATAGATACCTACCTACTAGTATTCAAGACACACACGGGTTTTAGACTCTATTTTTTATTTCTCTTGAAAACGAACCAACCCTTACTTACCGCAAAAAACGACAAAAAACATCCAAACAAGTGACTATTTAAGTAGTCTGATTGCAGTTCGTAGCATTTTTGAGTCCAATCACTGATTTGTTTCCAACTACCAACTGCATCAGACACGCATACCTCCTTTGCATTTCGCAGTCGGGTAAAACGTTGTGCAATTTTCAACCTGGCCTCTGTAGGCCAGGTTGGCAATATGTGTTGCCAGCAATTTATATCCCGCGACCTTAAAACATGCGTGATTGCTAAATCTTCGATTCTAGCTTAAGGTGCTAGTAGGTAACTATCTACCTCTCTCTACAGCTTGCTTTCCTCAAGGAGATGCAACCAATGTATTTTGAGGTAGCACGCTGCAAAGTTTACGAGAACTCGGTTTTAACTCGATTGTCTCTCTTAACACAATGTGGCTGTCTATAGGTTCACCTACGGCTTGCTAGATGTAGCTAGTAGCCAACTACAGACAAAATTAACTTTTAAATATTTTAAAAAAGTTTTCAGAACACTAGTAAATAGGTAGGTACAAAACATTTTTTACAAATAAAACATAATAAATCTACGTCCGCGTTGTCTATGATTACCTCCTTGTTCTATTGAGGTTACAAACACAATCCGTCGATTCTGAAGTTTGAAATTCGGTTCCCAAGTTGGGCAAAATGTCATGGGGTCTCCCAAAAATAATTACTTAGTAGGCAGGTACCTAGCAATACGGAAACGTCTGGTTGATGGCAATAAGCTCGCTCTCTTTTACCTACTAACGATTTGATTTTTTTTAAAGAAATAAAGTTTTACAAAGTAGCTCTTCTTTACCTTTTGGGGAATTCAGGCATGATGTTATTTTTGACATATGTGGTGGTGGAGGTGGTGTTTGTTAAAAAAATGAACATGATTTATTTCAGGTACAACATAATTTGCACATATCATTATTATTGATTACAAATACAATACGTTACATTACAAAATTCATTTATAAAAGTTACGTACGTTACGTTTTTTTTTTAAGTTACTCGTACATATAGTGTCACACACTATGTGTGTAGTGCTATACGTAACTGTCACAGCAGTGTCGCGCATATAAAGACCGTCTAGCGTCCAGCCTGTTTGCTATCATTCTCAGAACGGAATTGGAGCTGGCCCTCACTCTGCGCACAAAAGACGTACAGCGCTTCTGCATGATCGCATGGAAACAGTCCGTGCGTGCCAAAGCGAACATCCCTGAAGCGCTGCATTAGCGGGGCAGATCCAAAACCGCCCTGAAAGCGTTATTGAACTGGACACGAAGGGTGCTGTAGCTTTTCTACCTGTAATTAGCCCACAGGCTGCAGTCCTACAGAGAAGTGCAGAAGAGAGTTATTTTCACGCCATGCGAAAACCGCGTGTACCTGAGGGCCAGAATATTAGCTCACCTAGATCCCGTTCCATATCAGCATGATCCCTGAGATCAGCCGTGACTATATGCCATAGATATTTCAAATGATTATCCCGGACTAAGGATGTATCATTCAGAAGTACATGTGGCACTGGTACATTGTCTGGGCATCTAGCACCACCGCGACTGACCTCAATGACCCATATGTACTGACTCATCTTGAAATTATACGTGTCCATGTTTTACAGCGTACCTAAACCTCATATGTCGCCATCAACCTTCTCAGACCACAAATCGACGCGCTCAGAAGCACCATATCGTCCGCATAGCTTAAAATTACTGACACGTACATCTAGAGCATGCAATACCGCAGTATATATTCAATACCGTGATATTGCGGTATCGGATATGTAATACCGCAAAATTTGCGATATTGCGAAATTAGTAAATCGTTAAATGGGGGTTAAATAAAACTACCATGAGTTTTATTTAATCACACAAAACGCTAATCTTTATTGTTTATTTGAAAATGCATAAAATATCAATTGTATCAATTCATCATTTGAAGTTCTTCTAATTATTTACACAAGTATCAAGTAGCCGAAAATGCTTCTACACTCATTGGTGGCTTAGCACATAGTTATAATGCAGTTTTATTTTTTTACGAAAAAATATAGTACACGGATACGAGTACCTACTAAACTTTAAATAATTAGTCAAAATAATTATTTTATCACGCTCTCACGTAGTAAACAAATGAAATAGTCAGAGGGCTTAGTCTCGTTAACGTAAACGTTCGGTTATGACGAATTGTATAGAAAAAAAAGGTTTTCCATTACCGTCACCAGACGGCGCTTATCCAGTTTCAATACAAATTGACGTTTACGCTAACGCGATCGAGAACGTTAAAATAATCGCACTAAGACTAAGGCCACACACTGGTCCGACTTGCGAGTAGTTGCGATTGAGACAGAGACGTAGGAAGACTACAAACAAACGTTATTTCGCTGTAGGGAATTCCAAGTAAGGAGTTACCAATAAATACCAAGAGTGTATCTCGCCCGCCTAACTGACATGCAATGATTAGTAAGTATTTTTATTTGCAAAAAATGTGGTAAAGAGATGTAGGTACATTATATGTTTAGTTCTGGTGCAAGACACATTCCGCCATTCTATGATGGCATGCAAATATTTATAAATAGCACATTATGCTTATCATTAAATAAATTTTGAAATAATATGATTCGAAGCGGGGATTTCCCTATCACGGTTCGTTTTTTTTTTTAATACCGCGAAATTCGCATTTATATTCTTGCTTTTGCAGCAGGTACTGAAAAACACCACAGTGCGAAATTCACGAAATTGCGGGAACAATATAATGGTATTGCATGCTCTACATACGACATCTATATGACAGCCGACATGCTAACTGCTGAGCGCGACGATCAGCGCGTAAGTATGTAGGTACCTACTAACAACTTTAAGGCACCTAGGCTTAAAGTAACATTGATTCAATAACATAAAACCTCAAATGAACGTCATCAAATTGATTTCAATATTGCACGCGTCCGGTGTCCTATAAATTCAAATTGACCAATAAATCGTGAGCAATAGAATGGTAATAGACATTCAGCGTCAAACAACATTATTAAAAAAGTTTATGATACCAACAACGTATTATAGCTAACAGACAGCGCGACACAATAACAACACATTCTCATGAAGGTCAGAAAACTTCTGAACACATGTTGTGGCAGTGTGGAACTTCCTAAATAATAGGACCTGCGGTGACCGCAGTGTAACAAGAAACTCTTTGATGCCATTATATAAGACATTTAGTTATCCTAATTCTAACAACTAAGTAGGTACTATAAAGAGGAGCTTGTGGCTAGATAATAACAGCCGCAAGGGTCGATCTTCAAGGTTAAGCAATGCTTGCCAAGGTTGGTCTGTGGATGGGTGACCATCTTAACATACCGAGTTTCCTCCGTGCCTCGGAAAGTACGTTAAGCCGTAGGTCCCGGCTGTCATTTGTAGATCTTTGGGAGTCGTTACGGATAGTGAGAAGCCAGTTAATCTGACTCCAGTCTTGCCATGAAGTACCATGTTACCCAGTTAATGGGTTGTGGAGCTCCGCGTAAAATACTGGTATTCAGCTAAATCCGGTTTGACTGGAAGCTGACCCCAATATAGTTGGAAGAAGGCTAGGCAGATGATGATGAGTTATCCTAATCCTAACAACTAAGTAGGCAAGTACTATAAATGCGAAAGTGAGTTTGTCTACCACGCTTTCACGCCGTAGTTGCCGAACCGATTTTGGTGGAATCGGTTAGGTACCTATAATTCTTTGATGACAGGCGAGAAATTATAATGCAATAAAGATTTTTTACAATCTTACGGAATCTGCAATTTTCCGGTGACATATATTCCGGTACAAGGCAACGAAGTCATGAGCCTTTCATCAGGAACAACATTTCAGCCTATAGAGGTCTACTATTGTTACACCTCCATCCAAGCGTCGTTGTCAATGGCGAATTGAAATACTTGGGACCCGGCCATACAGGATTTGCCGCTCCATGGGCGCCGGCAGGATATTTTCAGGGGGTTGCATCTTCAAAACTCCGTCTCGGTTTTCTATCCCTTTCACATAATCACTTTGGTAATTTGTGCTGAGAAGCTGGAGGACTAAAGTAGACGATTGCAAGGGTGAGTGAAGCGACCTCGATTTGCAACTCACCTCGGAGGTTCTAAGTTATCTTATGGTTCAGGTGCACAAACAACTTTTATTTCGGAAGTCGGTGTTTTGGTTCTTTCTTCGTTTTTAACACCGACTTCCGAAATAAAAGTTATTTTATACTTTGTAGTGTTTTTTATTTTCTCCTGTAATCTGTGACTTGCTCGTTTAGAAAGTGTGAACGGAAAACTGTTTTCGTCAGACTTATTAGTAGGTACCTACATTACTGCAGCGGCCAGCAAAAGAGGCATCGATGGACAAACGTGTAAATGTGAGCCGAGGCGAAGCCGAGGCACACATACGTAAGTCCATCAATGCCTAGTTGTTGCCAAGGCTTGTAGGTATAGTAGGTACTTTACTCAAATAATACGTGGAAATAAAACTACATTTCAAAATCAATGACGAACAACGAACAACAATATTTTTTCCCGCGTTAAAGTGTACATTTGTCTTTTCTTTCAATAACCAGTTTTCTATTTGCAAGCCAGGGGGTCTAAAAAAGCCACTTTAGTAGAATCATATATTACAACTAGTTAACCCGCGCATCTTCGTATGCGTCACAATTTTCATTACTGCTCCGCTCCTATTGCTCTTAGCGTGATGATATATAGCCCATAGCCTTCCTCGATATATGGGCTATTTAACACTGAAAGAATTTTTCAAATTGGATCAGAAGTTCCTGAGATTAGCGCGTTCAAGCAAACAAACAAACAAACTCTTCAGCTTTATTAGTATAAATAATAAATAATAATAGATAAGAAGTATAAGATTAACAGTAATCATACAACAATCGGTCTTTAATTTTCATCTAAACGCCTTAGCATTATTGATTGGTAAAATTTGACAGTAACGGATAGCGTGATGTGCTTTCTGATTCTTCTCATATGCTTGCGACTTCGTTCGCGACATACTCGCAAAAGCTAAATTAAGTCGCTTTGTAAGATCGCTAACATAAGATATGTGAACAGTCAATATCTAACATTGCTTGACCTAGAATTTGGAAGACGTTATTCAAGGCACTTGTTATATCATCTCTTCTGTTCAAAAGAAAGTTGCTAGGGTTATTAACACGCGATAGAACTACATAAAGTTGACCAGTGGTATGCCAACCAGAGGAGAAATTACCCCCGCAACGGATAGAGTAGAGTAGATACTCCGTTATTCACACTTAGACTTCCATTCGGTCCATTGCGCGTAAGTGTTCTGGCTAAGTTAGCCAGCCTAGCTCCACCTGAATGCACAGAAGCTTCCTGGGTGCTCCACTGGTTTCGCGGAGCGACCTCAACCGTCCGAGGATTTGTTCACAATGGGAGTGGAAGTGGGCTACTGATTTCTCGGCGTCGAAGCAACATCTGTAAATTGAACTGTCTATGGCACCTTTGTTGCAGAAATGTTTTTTGGGGAGCAATGACCCGTGATTATACCTATTATTATTCGGAAGGTATTTCTGCTTAGGCTGATAAGTCGTTCAGTTAGTCGCGTGCTTAGACTTGACTGCCTGCAATTTGTATCTCGTGACCATTGGTTCTCATGAAGTTTAGTTGATCTCAGGCAAATTCATGTACGAAACTGTGAATGATCACGACACCGGAGCAACACACTGGAGCAATCAGCCAAAATCTTATTTCAGTTACTATAACAGTTTGTTGGATGTGTGATTTTCAGCCGAGTGCCTTTGCAAAATTTAATCATCATCGTAACAGCCGAAAGACGTCCACTACTGGACATAGGCCTCCCCTAAAGGGGGGGGCGTTTGCCATAATCGCTACGCTTGGTAGGCGGGTAACAAAATTAAATATAACAAAAACCATTAAGCTTAATCGGATGATGTGTACCTTTTCTTCCATGGTCGATTTCATGGAAATATTTCCCCACAAAAATTTGCATATTGATGATACTGCTTGGTCGGTAGGTTTTCCGTACATAGAAAAAATGAAAAACCTTCTTGATTGTGGTGTGTGTCGTCAACATTTTTTAACAGTATGCGCATTTGAGTGGCCTTCTTCTTTTCCGTCGTTTCCTCACTAATGAGCATCGTGACTATTCGTGACCACATACGTCGCGTCTCCAAGCCATTCAGTCTTCTGCAGTGTGGATTGCTCTGTAATGCTACTTCCAACAGCCTTCTTTTTGGTGTCGGACCATAAAGAAGACCATATGTTTGCTTGCTATAACGTTTTTATATCTATTATATTGCGCTGTACGAATGGTGCTTTTCTTCAAACCACGAAGTTAAGAAACTACTTTATTTATTTCGAACCGAGGCCTGTAGTCTCGATATAGATAACGCCCGTACACAGCTTTTTTTGTGTTCTATAGCTTTTTTTTGATAACCCCTACTCGATTTTTGGTATTTTTGTTCTATGTACAAATATGTATTATGAATCAAAATCACGGTCTCTACTGTTTTATCATATGTACCTACCTATAGATTATTATATCTACTGTTCTCTTTGGATTCTGCTGAAGTGGCCTTTTTAGACCCGCAGTTCGAAATTTAAATAAAACCTTTGAAATGTTACCTCCTCTGTTGCCATATTTCGGAGTAAAAGGTTGTTCCATTATAAATTACACGACAGATATTATGAGTTACTATGTAATTTATTTAACCGCTAAACCACGACAGATATGGATTTTCATACAACTTTTGCCGGCCGCTGCAGCGCTGCTCTCATGTATTTGGCCAATATAGCAATTTAAGTTTATCTCGAATAAGGTTGTCAAAATAATGCTCAAAGGAGACCTGACAAGCTTCATACATTTTTGGAGCAAAATCCAACTACCCACTAGATATGAGTGCTGCGCTGGCGCGTCACCGTCGCCGTGGATATAAACGGCGCGTCGTCGCCGCTGGAATGAACCGGCGCGCCGCCGCGAAGCATTTTTTTTTGTATTAAGATTCATATTCGTAACAGCGACAAAGTAAAATGGGTTTGAAACAAATGTTAACATTGAATATTTACTAAAAATGTTTTAACTAACGTCAGCCATGCCTAGGAAGAGGTGGCGAGACGACCTAAACGCCTACATCTGGAAGGAAGCAGTGAGACAGTACCTTAGGCTAAATATAGTTCTATCTCTCTCACATCACATATCAGAATCATAACGGAATTGTTACGTCATAGTACACATAATAGACCCAGGCCAGGTTTTGAGGTCTGCCGCGATGCCAAGTCGATTGACCATATATTCAAGTAGGTAAGTACTGAGATGTCCATTGTCCATATGCGGCGACAATGAACGTCCAAAAGGACTAGCAAAACTGAACAAAGCATAGATATCCACTACGTCGAGATGTAAGTCAGCTGGATGTAAGTTACTCGAAATGGTTGACAAACGCATTGGATAAAGTTAAAAACATGGATACTTTCCGGTCCTTATGTTGAAGATAACTCGACAAGCTATAGAATATATTATGCTCTGAGGAATAAATTAGATGAGAGTTGTCGAGAATCGAGATGAGTGACAGGCAATTGGGGACACCATATTCGCAATAGACTGCTCTAGGTTGACGATGACAATGAGGGCAGAGCCCAAAATGGATTTGAAATTTGAAGTTTTTTTTTATTTCATGCAGGCGCCAATAGATTCTTTAAAGCGATCCTTCAGTGATTGGTTCAAGGCCGCGCCGCCGGTACGCCGCCTCCGCCGTCAAAAATCGCCACGGCGCTCATATCTACTACCTACACATTTTTTATTACTACGTCATTCCTCTAGGTCTGATATCTGAGTCACTACATAAAGTTAAAATGTTCAATCTTAGTAAAAAAAGTTAGTGTGAGGGAATACCGTGTCCCTATTGTTGGCCTCCGTATTTAGGTGACGCCTGCGCACTCAAGGAGTATGTGCGATACCGTTTCCTCCTCCTCCATGCATGCTTTCCTCAGAGGATTGTCCGTAATACCTATCGTGTGCAAGTGTTTGTTCAATGAGCAGTGCCCAGTGATGGTCTCCGCCACCATTCGCAGGCTGCCCCTATCCATCGCAGAAGGCGCCTGTCTATGCTTATGCCAAGCATCTTTGGACTGCCTGCAACCTGGTGCCAAGGCCCACCAGTGTTCCGCTTGTTTATGGGTGTGTTCTTGTAGCCATGAGCGTAGCTGGATAAAAGGGAGTGGTACTATGGGTTCGGGTCAAACTGCCACAGCACCAGATCCCCACCTGGCCAGCTCAGCGGCCGCGGCATTTCTCACTGATTCGCTGTGTCCTTTTATCCATTTTTGTATGAGTTTCGAGGTAGTGTTATTCTTCCTTAGAGATTGGAGAACTGAGGCAATGTCGGAGAGTACCTATACGAATGTGGGTATCCGTGACTCTCCTGGTTTCTATGGCTCGGACCGTTAGGCCTCAGCCTCGGGTTTTGCGGGTAGCGGCACGGCGGTGGCGGCGGCGGCGGCGGCGGCGCGGGAGCGGGGCGGGCAACGTAGACTCGTTTTCGAAACCAGCGGTCAGATCGCGCGGCACTATAGAGGCGTAGTGTTGTGTTCGTAGTTGTGTCGTCGAGAAATTTGTTTTTAATCGCGAACGACATGTCTGAACAACGGCAACAACATTTTTTTGATTCAAATTTATTCCTAACGCTTGATTTATGCTATGCAAAAGAAGAAAATAAATTGCACAACACTGCAATGCAGACGCGCGGGCGGTCACCGCTCGACTGGCGCGCACCGCTCGTTGCTCTAAATCCCGTTCTGTGCTTCTTGGAATTGTGCGTCTTTTGAGCTTTGTCGTTGGTTGATGTCATCATGTGTTGCCGTTTAACAGCATCTTCCATGATGCGCGTGTGCTTGATTCCAGAGTTGGTTCCTAAGGTGCCAGATATGCTTAACCTGAAAGCCGCTAGGGTCACTACCTCTCGCACTATATAGTGTAGTAGTGGTGCAGGGCCGCAGTGGGCGCAGTTCTCATAGTGATTGCCACAAAGGCGTTAAAACCTAAAAAATCGTTGCAGTTTTTTTAGGTTTTCTTTCTGTGCCGTCTAGACTTGTTCGCTTGTTCGGTAGTCATTTGTGTTTCTCCTAGATACTTTGCTTGTTCGGTAGCCATATGAATTCATCGTAGAAATCGCACCTTTTTTTGAAAAACATCTTCTCTATCAAACCAAATGAAAACTCCATCCCTGCCTCTTACAAAATAACAAGTAAATATCGTTTGACACATGTTTTTCACTTACAAATTCTTATTTACTTTTGACTGAAATAGAATATTTTAAATTGATGTAGTGACTCAGATAACAGACCTAAGGGAAATGTTTAGGTATTCATGTATTATCATAATATAAGCGAAATTTTCTTTGGCCGGCTACTTTATTTTTTGGTCCATTTTATTTATTTATTTTTTCAGATGTCCTTTCCAAGCATATTTGAGAAAAAACAATTTTCTCGGCAATATACAAAATAATATAAAAACTGGCATCACGCACAGTTTTTTTTTAGCCTATTTTATGTTTATTTTTAAAACTAATCGTAGTCTGTTATTTCTGAACGCACTCATACTTGGCAATGGCATTTAGTTGTATTAGCCGTCTGTTTATTATAAGCTTATGTCATCGTAACCAAACAATCGGTTCTCTCTTTTGTACTCACGGGTTTTTGTACTCTAGTAGCGCCACTCAAAAACTAAACTTATGCCAACTTGTTATTATTAGACATATTGCTTTTAGTAGTATTATAGCAAATGGCATCGCGTGAAAATGACAGTTTGTTCTGTGAACGAAAAAATTATTTTAAGAAATAAAACAGAGTGATTGCTGAATATTTTTATACTTCAAAAAGCCCAAAACTTGCTCAATAACTTTTGACAAACGTGTTTATCAAATTTATATTTATTAAGAAAAAATCGCGATCCTCGCCTATCAGATGTTCTGCTTGTGATTGCTCTTGTGTTATCATTATTTTGTGTATGTTGTTGTAAGTGGTGCATTAAATCTACGAAAATGACGGACAGCAACCCAGTAGTCATGGCTTCTGCTAATGGACTTATCGACAAATCCAAAGAACTCCAGAAGGAGATTCTTATGGAAAAACTTAGGTCCAAAACATCACAGTTTAAAAACTTAACAGAGACTTCTAAAGGTGTCCGAATGGCTTTGTTGGTATGTTTTTTTATTTTTTTATTTCTACAACAACCACTTATAAAGTAAACTTTACTTCAAGATTACTAAACCAGCATGAACTTTAACCTTTGAACTAAATTAACATAGCTCTAATGTAGAAAGTGCATTTATTAACAAATTACTTAGTAATAACGGTAGTGTTTAATCTCCATAAGAATCATGAAAATACAGATATGAATTGCCTGCCTAGGTTTTTGAAAAAATGAAATCAACCATCATTTCAAGATAAACTTAAAACTGATGACTATTTTGAAAACTAAGACTGAGATGAAATAGTCTAATAATATTACGCCAAATAATAAAATTTACAATGAAAATAAAGCTGATGAAAATTCCATTCAATTTCAAATGATGTATATAGGTATTATTTAATGAATAATGTGTCATTACTGAACTTGCTAAAATGTAATGTACCTTTTGGATTCACAGCACACTTGAATAACCTATATTTTATATTTTTTAATAACATAATACCTAGTACAAACAGATTGTTGACTTAACCCTCACATTATGATCGACTAGTTGACGCAATTGCGTCTGCTTCGCTCCTATTGGTCTTAGTGTGATGATATATAGCCTTCCTCGATAAACAAACTTTTCAGCTTTATAGATTAGTATAGAAATCATAAACCACTGTTGATGATTGTGTAAATTACACTAGCCTTTTCCCGCAGCTTCATTACACTGGGGTACCCCACAAGAATCATGCATTTGTTCCAGGTTAGTCTGTGGATGGAACATCTTAACCTACCAAGTTTCCTCTTGAGTCTTGAAAAGCACATTAAACCATTGGTCCTGGCTGTCATTTGTAGATCTTTGGCAGTTGTTACAGATTATCAGAAGCCAGAAAATTAGCCCCTAAGATGACCCACTGACCGACACCAGTCTTGCCAAGAAGCACCGTATTACCCAGTTAATGGGTTGTGGTATTCAGCTGAATCTAGATTGACTGGAAGCTAACCCTAATAAAGTAGTTGGGAAAAGGCTAGGCAGATATGAAGTAGCCCATAAACACAAAGTACTAGTGTAGCTTTCTATCAGTAAAGAAAACCCTGTAGCAGGTTTTTCTAGACAAAAAAAATGCCTCTATATTAATAAGTTAAAATTGAAGATGCTGCAATCTCTATTTATAACAGAACTGTTATTATGAAGAATGGCTAAACAACCATGCTTTCGTCAATGCATGTTGGCTATAACCATGCTTGATAAATTGTTACAGGAAACCTATAACATTTCAATTACTCCATCTTGACTCTTTTAATTTCTTAAAGCTATTTATGTGATGGAATAGATAAAAAAAAAGTTTTATTTTGGTACTTGACAAAGCACATGGCTGCCTGCTGGCCCATTAACACATGTCTTTCATGGGGTGCTGTATTAAATGTTACAACAAAATACCTTGTGACATATTAGTTAGTTCTAATATGACACAAGGGATTTAGTTAATTAAAAGCAAATTTTTTAATTTATGGTAAAACCACACTTTGTAACCAAACATATTACAAATTAGATAATTGCATTCAGGATAAGAAAGCTTGGATCAAATTATGAATTCATTGTTTTTTTATTTGTGTTTTAATACTGTAACTTCATTTTTGCCACTAATATAAGCAATGGTTGCAATATTTGTAATTTGTAAATTTGTTTACCCCTGCTGCTAACTTTGTAGCTATTAGCAGTGTTACTCTTGGTGCATCATCTTCGCATATATAATAACATACCTACATTAACAAAAAATTATAAAACTATTCATTTGAAAAGAGTAGCTATAAATTTTCTTCTATGGTTAATACTGACTAAGGATAGGACGATCCAATTGATTAAATATCAATTATGATATTTTTGCAAATCAGTTAAATGTAATACTGTAACACATACAAGATAAATGATTTCAACTCAATAAGAGCAGTGTTTCCTATCTAATTACTCTGAGAAGAAACATCAAAACGAACTCGAGAGTACTTTGTTGAAGTCCATATCTCAAGACACAACACACTTGGGAATAGTTTCATTTATATACTGCTAAGGAGTTGATTTCCCTGCCAGAAATTTTTCGTAGTTGTTACATTCGGGGTCTATAAGTCAAGAGTAAAAAGGTTATTTCTGGGGAAGCGTGCTTTATTGTCAACCACAAAATCCATCAGATGAGACTGGTCAAATACGAGCATAAGAATTATGAAAAGGCATTTTCTTGTTTGAAGAATCGTATGAGGTAGGCAGTGCATGAATTTATTAGTTGTCATATTATATCTCAACCTAGAAAATTAATAGTTCAACAATTTGACAATCAATCATCAATTGACAATTTTTTACATATTTATAACTTGGATTTTTGCAATGTTTTCAGGACAAGAGATGGGGAATCGATAGTGCAGATCGTATGATACTGAAGAAGTGCCTTGACAGTTTGCAGCATTGCATCAAAGTTAGCTCCTTGCAGAGCCTCATTGAACGCTTGGAGTGCTTATCTAGGCAGCTAGGGTTTGTAAACATTGCTCACCATTTCAACCTACACTAAACTTGGCTGGCGTTTGCCCATCAGTGGGACTTAACGGGGTAATTAGATTCGATTACGCCTACTTAAAGGTACAGATAAGTGTGACTTTTAAAGTTGTGAGTGATAGTCCAAGAAAATCAAACTAATTCTTAATTTGATATTAAGACAAACAACAGAATTACTGTCAATATGAAATAGAGTGTCCGTATAAAAAGAGTGTCCGTGGAGTTTCTTTGCACGTTCTTCTCCATAGAGATCTACGCTTTGGAATGTGCAAATAGCTTCCATGTTTTTGACTAACCGACCTTGACGTTTCAAAAGTGCCTGTGAATGGTTTATTTGAAATAAAATGCTTTGAATTTTGAATAACATAAAATACCACTAAATTCACTGATAGATTGGGAATTTGGGAATGTATCTAAAGTACCTCTTTTTTGGGCGGAGTGGAAGGGAGTGTCAGACTCTTACTGACTAAAACCCATCCGTGTTCCTCCTAATGCCCTATGCGTTCTAGGGTATGGTGCCTCTTTCGAACGGATTCCGCACCCCGGCAGGCACTGGTCCTAGAGGGCCCCGTCTCCCATGCTGACAGCTCTTTGAGGCACGCGTGGAACACAGCGCGCCGTCGACCCGGGCCTGGTTCTGATCGGACGGCGAGCCACTCAATGCTCGCCGTCCGCAGGCCCTCGTCTACGGTGGCCGGAAATTACCCTGCGACTCCCGACGCCCGGGGCGTCTTCTTCTGTTGCGGCGGCTGGGTCGAGAGGTTTCCCTCTCTCTCACACGTTCGGCCTCCTCCTTCTCTAGCATTACTGCTTCGCAGAAGGAGGTGACCGCTTCCCATGCCTCCTCGCTCCAGACCATAGATTGAACCAGGGCCGGTCGCGAGAGGTCGCCGCCGCTTATCTAAAGTACCTACACCCACAATTCGCCAATATCAGAGGGCAAAGCCAAATGCTATGAACTGAATATGAAAAACAATTGTGTGGTATGTTGTATTGAAATTAAGTTCTTTGTTTCAGACTCAAGTTCGTAGTGGGAACATCAGGAGTAAATCTATTCATATCATCTGATATGTTTTATTTGGAAATATTAGTTGAATCATCAGGGTCAGTAAAAGATGTTAAAATTCATCATGAAGGAAAAGTAAGTTTGACAACGTCCAGGTGCTTATTCAGCTTTTGGGTGAAAGAATCGACACACGCTCTATTTTTATTTATATATTTATTTACTATCAGTATTTGCATTATTACATGTTTTTAATAAATATGTTTTTGCCTTTTCTACAGATTGAACAACAAAGCTGTGAAGAACTGGTATCTTGTATATCTCGCGGTGATTTCGCTGATTTCACAGCTCAGCTGGAAGGGTTAACCGCAGTTTACCAACTAGGCGCTGAAAAAAAAGTAACTTATACATCAATTCCTGTTACGGGGGAAGTCCGCAGGGTGTGTAGAGTCAGCACCGCCAGGGCAGTGTCGACGGTTTTGTCATTGATTTTTAATATATGCAGGGCCTCTGTACAAAGCCAACACTGTACGGGCAGTGTTGGCAAAATTTAACCCCAACTCGTTTCAAATTCTGTCCAGAGACTCTGTACTAAGTCAACACCGCCTGGGCAGTGCTGAATTGACGTACCCTGTGGTTGGTGCTTTTGAATTTTTATTTTCTTTTTTATTCCTTTTTTTATTTATATTCCTAATTCACATTCTTATAATATTGTTTTCTATGATTGCAGGTAAAATGTAAAGCATTTAGTGCTTTACAGAGCTTAGAAGAAGACTTATGTACAATGAGGCAACTCCAGAGTTTTATCAAAGACCCATGGGCACAAGTCCATAAGAGTCCTATTGGCTTCTTGCAAAAGCGAAGAGGAGGTACGTGCCTTACGAACCAAGATACCGTCATTCTAAAAACTATCCTTTTTCGATGATAATATGCCAACTTTTTTTAAACAGTTAAATATGTTCCTAATTAATCACTACGATCGATTAAAAAAAAAAATTATCAGATCACAACATAACTACGGTCCAATGAGAAGTTACATAAAACCTTTTTATTCCAGGCCACGCTATGCGACTCACTTATTTCGTATCTCCATACGAACTGTTAGACAAAGACAAGGGACTCAATCCACTGACTGCTGAGCTCCTCACACTAGGCAAGCCCGCTGCGACGAGCGGTCTTGCGTCGCTGGTCGTTCCTTCTCACACGCCCATTGGCCACTCCGCGACGGTTCTACTAGAAGGTTCCACGCCTAATAAGCTGCAGTTGTCGCCTATCATATCTGGGGGTCAAAGGCCTGGGAAAGGGTAAGGCTTATTCTGTGTTCGTAATTTTTTTTAAATGTTCTCCACACAAATAAAGTTAATTTTCCGCTACATGATGTTTACATGAAAGTACCCTTCAGTCTGAGTTCAACTAAACGAGATTGAAAATATGAAATCTAATCGATTCTACATGTTGTTTACAACAATTGTAAATTGGGCAGTCGAGTAAAAATCAGCTTAAAATACATGCCGCTAGAAGCGATACTTGATTTAGTGGCGATGGTTTCAATTTTTTTATTACCATTAATAGGCACGCGTTTGACCACTATCTCTAAATATAAAACATTGTTTTATTTAAAATATAAATGAACAGCTCGCTAGCACACAGATAAGCCTGGATAGGCACCAGAGGATAAAAAAAAATAGAATAAGTGATGGAAACAAATATGTAGATGAACTCAAATTACACAAGTAAAAAGTTAAAAACTTATTTAAGATAAGATAATATTTTTGAAGGCTTCTCAATTTAATGGTTCTAAGTGCCAATTTTAAAATATCCAGATAAAACACAAGAAGGCCCTTTTTTAAGTTTGTGTATTATTTAAAAAGTAAAGAAATAAGCGCTTCGATCCTTTTGAATATTTTTATAAAACACCGATTTTTTTTTATTTTTGCCACTTAGACCAATCCTTCAATTGTACACACAAATTTGATTATTGTGAGCTGGCCAATCGAATTCATGAAACACATCTGACCGTCCCTTCGTAGGAATGGGCCGATTTACGCTCAGCTGGTGCCCCAGAACAGCGCAATGCTGCCCGCGTGCTTCACTCTCAAGCTGTCGCAGCCCACCCCGCTGTGCGCCGGATTAGCCAAACTTATACACGCCACTACTGAGGTAAGTGGGCTATAAACCTATTTAAAAGTATCATAACAGGGAACGGTCGAAATGGAAGAAGAAGAAAAAGCATTTGTTGTCACAACTAAGATGCATACAAATTATAAACCTTAACTAAAATGATTATGTTGTACAAAAAAAAAACAGATTTATGGCAGGTTTTTTTCCAAAGTTGGGTGTTAAACTGAAATTGTCGGTTTTTGAATGTTATAATAGGGAATATGCATGCGATTAACGAACAACCATGAAATTATTTTTTAAATACCTTCATCAGCGATGAAGTTAAAAAGCTTCAAAGATTACAATTAGAAAGAGAATTCCGATGTTAACTTTGACGTCATCGTCCATGACGCCTATACAGCTGCCATAGAAAACAGCGTTTTCGCGAGAGGCACAGATATATTTGTTTAAAATCATTATATCTCCTTCGTTTTTCGAGTAATTTTAATTCTATTTTAACTGTTAGTATTATATTTTTGTATATTTTCAGATAAACTGTACAGATGATAAATATGTTTTTCATGCATATTCCCTATTTACTAACAATCAACATTCCTGTAGTAAAATAAAAATAAAAAAAAGCAAAATATCTGTCAATTTTAATAAATAGCCCTCTCTCGCACACACACGTGATAAGCCCTCATGCGTGCTACTCGCAATCGTCATTCCAAAAAACGCCATGACAGCGTACATTTTCTTCTATCTGTAAGTTTAGCAAACGTTTCAAAATATTTGTTGTGGGTGCTACCTGCCTCCGTGGTTTAGTCGTTTATCTTGTGACCCGGTGGACGTGGGTTCGATTCCCACGGGAAGCATACTTTGTAACATTGTTTAAAGTTTGGATAGGACATGATTCCGTGCTTCTAAAGGCACGTATAAGCCGGTGGTCTCGAGGCCCTTAAAGTGGTTTAGAAACTCTGACTCTAGAAGTTAGACCTTACTGCCCACACAATAAGAAGAAGAAGAAGGAAAACGTTTGTACGCACATAACTTCCAAACGACTGCACCAAATTGGATTAATCTTTTATGTGTTCGTTTTTGTCAGGAGAAAGTTTGTATGAAAAAAAAATGTGGCAGGACAAGTTCGCCGGGTCAGCTAGTTTTAAATATTTTATTGAGTTGCATCAACGGTCCTATCTTCTGATACAATTACAGGTGGAAGTGGCAGGCGACTGGGGCAACGCAAAGCCCATGTTGGGCCTAGTTGCCCAACAGGCGTACAACAAGCTCACGCCAGGGAAAGTTATTGAATTGAATCTCAGCAAAGGACTATTTGTGGTTTGTATCTGCACGCATTTTTTTTATTGTAGTTAGGGGTCATGTCATACTTTTGTCAGCTCAATAAGAATTTTTTCAAAGCTTGTCCTATAAAAATCTGTGTCTTATCTGTGGTTTAATTTTTGGTTGAATATCGTGCTTTGATCACCAATCGGCTACCGAAAGATGAACAATCTTTCACGGTATTCTTAAAACTTTATCGGGCTTTCAAAAACGTGAGGGTAGCTAGAATATTTTGTAACCATTTTTAATGTTGTAATTCTGTATTTATCTCGTTTCATGTACTCGACTCACTGCCTTATCAGGAAACTGCGATCTTGAATTACTGTAGTCGTCGTGATTGTTTAATAAAGAAATCTGTTGGTGCATGTAATTTTTGTATGTAAAGTTAGGGAACAGGAAATCTTAGTGAAACTATACTTCTAGCAGATGGTTTTCAGCAAAACAGCAATAAAATCACCTCACATCGGTTTCCGTTTAGTCACTGGCCTAAATGACATCCAAACAATGCGTCTAATACAACATTTAATTAACAGGCTGGCAGATGCTTAAACCGTTCGTAAAATGGGGTAATTCAAGGCGAAAAATTATATGTAAATATTCGTTCTCAGACTTATCTACGTCGTAGCCATTGAACCACCATATTACCAGCGCTGTGGATATTTTTAATATCGCAGCAAATGCTGAGACAGGGACCTATTTGGCTTTGCACAGATTAATCTCATAGGTACTTCTATGTTTACTTTTTTATCACTGTTTTTTTACTTTATTTTACTATTTTGTGTGTATTGTGCGGGTCCCAAATAAACATTTTTCTTTCTTTCTTTCTAAACATAACCTCTATATGTGGACAACGGAAACAGCCCGCTGCGTGGGACTCTTATTTCTGTCTGTTTTCCGTTTCCTACCTAACATGAATAGTATGACGGGAGTAAAATTCGCTCGCTCACGCCATCACATTCGAACCTAACCTATCCGCGTCGGGGTGCCCCAAGTAGGTACCCTGTGCCCCAAGTAGGTACCCTGTGCCCGAAGTTCCAAACTTGGTTAGGAAAGTCACTAAACGGTATCGAACCAGGTCATTTGCCTAGCTTTCAATTGAATGCCGGAATGACACTTAGGCCGCTGGTTAAACGTCGCCGTTCAATATAAAGGCTGGGCTGCTAATTAAACGGCTGGTTGAGCTAGTTCACTGTGACATATTTATCGCAATGTAGCTGTTTTCATTGCATTAGACCAGATACACAGGCAAAATCTGCGATGTACCTGTGTGCAACGCAGTTTCGCTGCAAACAATCTGATATCTAACCACGTCATCTTCAAAACTAGCAACATTTTGACCGTTGATTTATTTTCGAGTATTCGCATGTGTTTTAGAATCTCCCGGAACAAACCCAATGCTACTTCCTGTGCGAGACGCGCGGTTTAGACGGGTGTATGGTGACGAGTGTGCCATTCACCCACCCGTCGCACGTGCCGCCCCTGCTCGCGTGTCTCCGGCAGCAGGCGCTCTTCAACGCGCTCATCACCAGCTGTGTGCGCACGCAGTGCAAGCAATGTAAGTGTCATTGTACTACAGTCATCATCATCACTCATCGTTCACCCACCCGTCGCACGTGCCGCCCCTGCTCGCGTGTCTCCGGCAGCAGGCGCTCTTCAACGCGCTCATCACCAGCTGTGTGCGCACGCAGTCCAAGCAATGTATGTGTCATTGTACTACAGTCATCATCATCACTCATCATTCACCCACCCGTCGCACGTGCCGCCCCTGCTCGCGTGTCTCCGGCAGCAGGCGCTCTTCAACGCGCTCATCACCAGCTGTGTGCGCACGCAGTGCAAGCAATGTAAGTGTCATTGTACTACAGTCATCATCATCACTCATCGTTCACCCACCCGTCGCACGTGCCGCCCCTGCTCGCGTGTCTCCGGCAGCAGGCGCTCTTCAACGCGCTCATCACCAGCTGTGTGCGCACGCAGTCCAAGCAATGTATGTGTCATTGTACTACAGTCATCATCATCACTCATCATTCACCCACCCGTCGCACGTGCCGCCCCTGCTCGCGTGTCTCCGGCAGCAGGCGCTCTTCAACGCGCTCATCACCAGCTGTGTGCGCACGCAGTGCAAGCAATGTAAGTGTCATTGTACTACAGTCATCATCATCACTCATCGTTCACCCACCCGTCGCACGTGCCGCCCCTGCTCGCGTCTCCAGCAGCAGGCGCTTTTCAACGCGCTCATCACCAGCTGTGTGCGCACGCAGTCCAAGCAATGTAAGTGTCATTGTACTACAGTCATCATCATCACTCATCGTTCACCCACCCGTCGCACGTGCCGCCCCTGCTCGCGTCTCCAGCAGTAGGCGCTCTTCAACGAGCTCATCACCAGCTTTGTGCGCACGCAGTGCAAGCAATGTAAGTGTCAATGTACTACAGTCATCATCATCACTCATCGTTCACCCACCCGTCGCACGTGCCGCCCCTGCTCGCGTGTCTCCGGCAGCAGGCGCTCTTCAACGCGCTCATCACCAGCTGTGTGCGCACGCAGTCCAAGCAATGTAAGTGTCATTGTACTACAGTCATCATCATCACTCATCGTTCACCCACCCGTCGCACGTGCCGCCCCTGCTCGCGTGTCTCCGGCAGCAGGCGCTCTTCAACGCGCTCATCACCAGCTGTGTGCGCACGCAGTCCAAGCAATGTATGTGTCATTGTACTACAGTCATCATCATCACTCATCATTCACCCACCCGTCGCACGTGCCGCCCCTGCTCGCGTGTCTCCGGCAGCAGGCGCTCTTCAACGCGCTCATCACCAGCTGTGTGCGCACGCAGTGCAAGCAATGTAAGTGTCATTGTACTACAGTCATCATCATCACTCATCGTTCACCCACCCGTCGCACGTGCCGCCCCTGCTCGCGTCTCCAGCAGCAGGCGCTTTTCAACGCGCTCATCACCAGCTGTGTGCGCACGCAGTCCAAGCAATGTAAGTGTCATTGTACTACAGTCATCATCATCACTCATCATTCACCCACCCGTCGCACGTGCCGCCCCTGCTCGCGTCTCCAGCAGCAGGCGCTTTTCAACGCGCTCATCACCAGCTGTGTGCGCACGCAGTGCAAGCAATGTAAGTGTCATTGTAGTTCAGTCACCATCATCATCATCATCATCATCACTCATCGTTCACCCACCCGTCGCACGTGCCGCCCCTGCTCGCGTGTCTCCGGCAGCAGGCGCTCTTCACCGCGCTCATCACCAGCTGTGTGCGCACACAGCTGGTGCAAGCAATGTAAGTGTGCGCACGCAGTGCAAGCAATGTAGGTAAGCTTCATTGTACTCCAGTCATCGTCATCACTCATCGTTCACCCACCCGTCGCACGTGCCGCCCCTGCTCGCATGTCTCCGCAACAGGCACTCATCAACTCCCTCAAGCGTCGCCGTCTTCGCCACACTGACCGATCCTGTGTCTCTTTTATCTAACCGATTCACGCGACTTTTAAAACGTTATCGGTTCACCTTATGGCTATAATGTTATACTTTCTTTAAAAAAAAAAACCGTCTATGTGGAGAGTCAACTTTGTCATCCATTCATATGTTACAAGACATGATAGGATGACTTACGTAACTAAAAGAAATGTGCTTTCAGAAGAAGAATGTCATCCATCTTATCACAATATTTTTGTTCTTGGTTTCAGTCATAGAGTTGGAGACCGTGTTAATGTTCGAGGTGAGCGCTCTATCGTGGCAGCACATCTCGATCTCGCTGGAGCACCCCGGCGACGAGAGCATGGCCACCGTGGAGCTGGAGCTTAGCGACCCGGCCGCCCCACGCGCCTCGCTCTACACGCTGCACAGCGCGCCCGCAGAGCACATCGACGACTACATCACCAGGGTGCTGCAGAAGACGCACTCCATACCCATCACACTCAGGTGAGAGCATGGCCACCGTGGAGCTGGAGCTTAGCGACCCGGCCGCCCCACGCGCCTCGCTCTACACGCTGCACAGCGCGCCCGCAGAGCACATCGACGACTACATCACCAGGGTGCTGCAGAAGACGCACTCCATACCCATCACACTCAGGTGAGAGCATGGCCACCGTGGAGCTGGAGCTTAGCGACCCGGCCGCCCCACGCGCCTCGCTCTACACGCTGCACAGCGCGCCCGCAGAGCACATCGACGACTACATCACCAGGGTGCTGCAGAAGACGCACTCCATACCCATCACACTCAGGTGAGAGCATGGCCACCGTGGAGCTGGAGCTTAGCGACCCGGCCGCCCCACGCGCCTCGCTCTACACGCTGCACAGCGCGCCCGCAGAGCACATCGACGACTACATCACCAGGGTGCTGCAGAAGACGCACTCCATACCCATCACACTCAGGTGAGAGCATGGCCACCGTGGAGCTGGAGCTTAGCGACCCGGCCGCCCCACGCGCCTCGCTCTACACGCTGCACAGCGCGCCCGCAGAGCACATCGACGACTACATCACCAGGGTGCTGCAGAAGACGCACTCCATACCCATCACACTCAGGTGAGAGCATGACCACCGTGGAGCTGGAGCTTAGCGACCCGGCCGCCCCACGCGCCTCGCTCTACACGCTGCACAGCGCGCCCGCAGAGCACATCGACGACTACATCACCAGGGTGCTGCAGAAGACGCACTCCATACCCATCACACTCAGGTGAGAGCATGGCCACCGTGGAGCTGGAGCTTAGCGACCCGGCCGCCCCACGCGCCTCGCTCTACACGCTGCACAGCGCGCCCGCAGAGCACATCGACGACTACATCACCAGGGTGCTGCAGAAGACGCACTCCATACCCATCACACTCAGGTGAGAGCATGACCACCGTGGAGCTGGAGCTTAGCGACCCGGCCGCCCCACGCGCCTCGCTCTACACGCTGCACAGCGCGCCCGCAGAGCACATCGACGACTACATCACCAGGGTGCTGCAGAAGACGCACTCCATACCCATCACACTCAGGTGAGAGCATGGCCACCGTGGAGCTGGAGCTTAGCGACCCGGCCGCCCCACGCGCCTCGCTCTACACGCTGCACAGCGCGCCCGCAGAGCACATCGACGACTACATCACCAGGGTGCTGCAGAAGACGCACTCCATACCCATCACACTCAGGTGAGAGCATGGCCACCGTGGAGCTGGAGCTTAGCGACCCGGCCGCCCCACGCGCCTCGCTCTACACGCTGCACAGTGCGCCCGCAGAGCACATCGACGACTACATCACCAGGGTGCTGCAGAAGACGCACTCCATACCCATCACACTCAGGTGAGAGCATGGCCACCGTGGAGCTGGAGCTTAGCGACCCGGCCGCCCCACGCGCCTCGCCTGAGATCAACCATCCGGCAGCTTGTAAAATCAAATCCGAGCAAGGCGAAAACGTTGATCTCTTTTGGATTTAGTAAATGTCACATTAAACAGATAACAACATCAATGCATGACGTCGCCGTTTGCCTTGTCTTAATAGGTAGGGTAGTAAGTTTTTATGAGCCGACCGTTAGTTTAAATTAATATTAGTACATTAGCTGCAGCGGCCAGCAAAAGAGGCATTGATGGACGAGCGTGTAAATGTCGGCGAAGCCGAGGCACACAATACACATACGTAAGTCCATCAATGCCTAGTTGTGGCCAAGGTTTATACAGTACTTTTCTCAACAACAATATTTTTTCCCGCGTTAAAGTGTTCATTTGTTTTTTTTTTTCAATAAACAGCTTTCTATTTGCAAGCTAGTTCGAAATTTAAAAAAAAAAACCTTTCAGAAGTTACCTCCTTGTTTAACATGTTTCGGAGTAAAAGACCGTTCCATTTTTAAATTACCATGACAGATATGGATTTTCATACAACTTTTGCCGGCCGCTGCTCGCATGTATTTGGCCAGTACATCAATTTCGATTTATCTCAAAGAAGGTTGTCAAAATAATGCTCAAATCATCATATATTCAACAGGTCCCTAATAAAGATCTGGGAGCGGGAGGCGGCCAGTAAGCAGTTAAACGGGGGGTATTCGGCTCTGGAGCCAAATTTTAGCTGCGGTCTGGGAGGGCTCGACCCCGGCGGCGACCACGTCAAGCACGAGCCCGGCGCGCTGCACTCGCGCGCGCTCTACCCTTCCAGCGTCAACCATCCGCACCAGGGCGGTAAGCACTCGACTCTGTTCATCTCTTCGACATTATTTTAACTTAAACAATTATCACCTTTGTACTACTTCTGTAAAGGTTGATTTCAGCATGTCTGCATTGTCTACTACTCTTAAAAGTGCAAAATATTGGAACGCAAGCTTTAGTAACCTATCATGTTATCGACAGGCGCCTACCTCTCAGAGCAGCAACACCACCTGTCCGTGATGTGCCAGGACTCCGCCAGCGATACCAAACCACAAACCGAAGAACGAAAATCCAAAAAAAGAAAGTCCGACGATGTCTGGGCCACACAGAAGAAAGGCAAACCTTCAGGCATCGCCGAAATGATGGACTCTGATAGCGACAGTGACAACTCAGAAGAATATGTCAACGAAGATGAGAATACCGTCAATAGTAACTCGACGAATGACGACATGGAGGGGCGCGAGTCCTCCGTGTCGCAGAACGAGTTCACGTCGGACCTGGAGCTGTCGGCCATGGACGCCACGGACGCGCTGGCCGGGCCCGACAACCGGACCTGTTCCGACATGGACAACTCCAACGATGGAGACGTAGACGACATTATCCGGTGCGTACCCCCTACTCTTTCATCTTACAACAAATACCGCAACAGATTAATGTTACACAATAATTTATTCTTTACAGGAATTCTTTTCACAAGTCTGATCACAAAAGGCAAAAACTTAAAAGCAAAGATTCCGAAATACGCTCAAATAGGAGCGCGTCTTCCCTCCTCTTGGACTTAACCGAAGGGAAGTCTTATATGCCGTCTTCGGTAAGCATCACTCCCATAGGTAGCGCTCCGACCACCCCCAACGCGGGCTCGGGCTCCAGCATAACGTCCATGTTGTGCCTAGACAGGCGGCCCGGCATCGAGATCATCCCCATCACGGCGGCCGCGCCCGCCGCGCTGCCCAGCTCCATCACCATCACACCGATAACATCTTCTCAAATGAAAACTCTTGACGACCGCATCAGATCCGAGAAGAAGTCGAGCAGGTCAGAGGAGCGCAGCAAGGAGAAGAAGAAGAAACGCCGCAGAGACGACTCCATGGGCCCGCCGGAAAAAGTGCCGCCCAAGCAGGACCCGCTCACTAAGCCCGTGTCGGTTAGCATCAAGCCCACTGACGGCTCCCCTTTACGCGCGACTTCCCCAAACTCTCTTATTCGAAAATTTAGTCCAAGCCCAACGCATGGCAGATCCGTTTCGATAACTAAATCGCCGAGCCCCAGCACTGTGAAGGGTTTGGGAAAGCCGTCGGGGACATCTAGTCACCACAGCAGCCCGAGACATTCTCCAGTTCAAAATAGCCCTAAACATTTACCTGGTTACTCGAGTCCAAAAAACCACAGCATCTCGTCCCCTAAGCACAGCTCTTCGGGGTCGGGAAAGCCAAGCATGTCAGCACTCAAATCTGCGACCAGCGGATCGCCATCAGGGAAATCTGGTACAACAGGGTATGATCTCACCAAAAAAATGTCCAAAGACAGTTACGGCTCTAGCTCGGTGACATCGAGGGATAAAGAAAAGAAACATTCCAGTTTATCTTTTTCTAGTTCGGATAGGAGTAGCCCAAAATTAAAAAACCCAATCAAATTGAAACAGTTAGAAATTACCCCCGTGTCCTGTGATAGTCCCGTAACGGAACCTTTAATATCTCCTCCTAACATTGAAGTAAACAAATCAAATGCTCCGAGCCAGGCTCGCAATAGGAAAGGTTCGCTCAGTGCTGTGATAGACAAGCTCAAGTCTGCGCAGCACTGTGGCACAGATTCTGAAATAAGTGCAAAATCTAGTAGCTCTTCCAGTAGTGCCAAGTTTTCAGATCCGAAAACAAGTTTGCCCGGCGGCAGTAGCGGAAAACTTAACGATAGCAAAAATCAAGAGTATATGGTGAAGCCGAGCTCCGACGGTATGAAGATAACGATCAATAAGACTAGAACGAAAGATTCCTCGAGCAGCAGCTCCAAACTAAATTACAGTAGCTCTAGTTCGAAACAATCGTCGCCTCAACTCACTCCGCCGAGCCAAGGCTCTCCCAAAACGCACACAGGCTTGAAGCCAGGGGTCATAAGTGGACCCGCTTCCAAAAAGACTCAAGCAATGCAATCTTCTAAATCGGGTAGCACCACTTCGGGTTCAACACCACCGAAAGCTAATATGAGCCCTTCGGATTCCTCGGGGTCTGGTAACAACATGCCCAAAGTGCCTTATTCAAAATCATCAAGCACAAGTAGTGCAGGTATCAACTTATCAAAGTCTGGTTCTAAATCTAGTTCTGGTTCTCCTAAAAGTAGCAGCACGGACCTCGCTAAAATAATCAGAGACAGGGAAAGAGAGAAAGCCAGAACTAAACTTATGAGTAATTCAGAGAAATCTATATTTTCTTCTAAATCTGAACGCCATTCTAGCCCTAGCGGCTCTAGAGACGAAGTAGACGGAGAAAGGTTTAAAAGTTCCAAGGAATCTAATTTTCTCGTTGAAGGCTTGATCAAGCCTCTCGATACTAGCAAGTTTCAAATACCAAAATTGAAAAATCAAAACACCCCAGATAAGAACAGTCCGGCGGCGCAGTACGATCAGCGATCTTTAGTTAATGATTTTGCTCGCTCACTAGAACAAAGCAAGTATCAGTTTCCGCACTTCGATAACCCTGGTTCCAGATCGGCGGATTCCCTTCAAAAGTCAGCATATCCTTTGAATGTGCCGAAACCACTACTCAATATGGGCAGCATGAGCCCTAAGACAATACCACCCGGCAAGAATGATCAGTCTGACCGGCCCCTAGAATTTTCTAAAGCTATGGCTGACAGTATATCAAAGGGAGGAAGCCCGGTGAGGAATAAGGACGACTCAAAAGACGGCTATCCGCCGTCATTTCCTATCCTTCCCCTGGATTTTAAAACGGAAATGGCGAAGGGATTTGCCGCTCCTAAGGGCAGTACAGAAGACAGGAAAGGCGCCGACTCATGCATGAAGCCCCCGGCGAGCGGCGCCGTGGCGCGCAGCGGGGCCACGACGCCGCAGGAGGCCGCGGAGATGCTGCTGGACTTCTCGTCGTCGTCGGGCAGCAAGGTACTGTCGGGCATGGTGGCCGTGCGGCCCGTGTACCCGTCGTCGCCGGCGCTGGCGCTGCAGCTGGCCAAGAGCCCCGCGCCGTCGCCGCTGGTGGCGCCGTCGCCGCACTCCAACTCGCCCTGCATCACCGACGACGAGCTCATGGACGAGGCGCTCGTGGGGCCCGGGAAATGAGTGGCCGCGAGTGACACCGCGCGCGCTGCCTGCCCGACGGTGCGAGTCACGTTACCGCGAACGAACGAAATATTGAACATTTCTCGTATTATATTGTTTGAAATATAACTCATTTATGATTCCTTGTGTAATTTTATCAATGGATATTTATTTGTCAAGTAATTTATTCGTAATTTTCTCTCTATGTAAACTAGTTACTTCTTTACTTTTATCACGTCGTATATTTTTAATGAATAAGAAATATTATGTGATTCAAATATATTTTAGTAATCGAATATCATATTTGTGTCATACTTTAGATACATGTATAATGTAAAAGACGATTCATAAGTCCATGTATTGTCGTTATCGGAGGAACCACTTTCAACGCAACTGCCATGAGTAAAATACAATTTAGTGTACAATTTTTTTCCTAATTTAAGTGATGCAGTTAAGAATGCGACAATTAACAATCAATGTAAATAGATAAATTAATATAATGATATTGAAATAATTTTGTTGGTAAGGCCGATGTGCTTATAGATTTTATAGAAATAAATGAAAATCAATTACTAGTTACGTGCATTTTGATTTATTTTGGACACATTAAACACTAGGTACCTACATATAATTAGAATAAATTAAATATTGATATTACCTACATAAATTAATAAAATCTTAGAGAGCTCGGACGATAAAATCTGTAGTAGGGGTTATAGAAGGGAAGTCTCCTGTAGGGCGCATACGGATATCTCTGGAACTTTCTGCGGATGGCAAAGCGTCTGCGCGCCGGTTGTGGATGGCGCTTTCTCAAAAACGGGGGCGGTGCAAATCCTGCGGCAGTTTCCATTATTTCGTCTTTAATTCTTTCCGCTAGAATATTGTCAATGACTTGGTTTCCCGGATAGAGATAATCGTCATCGTCGATTTTGATTTCATTCTGTTCATCGGAGATTACTTCCTCTAAAGGAGTAACACTTTCTTCAATCACTATATCGACTTCTCCGTCGCCATATTTAGTGGTGTCGCCACCAGCTTCAGGTTCAGGCAAAATTTCTTCACTGATTACTTCTACCTTGATTGGTTCCGGATCGCTTTTATTCAATTTTATGTCTTCCAGTTGTAGTTTCACTTCTAACTCACTTGTTTCTGGCAATGGTGGTTCCTTATCGTTACTCAAGGTTTCGGGTTTTGATACAGGAGTTCCAATCACACTGACCGTCCCCACTATTAATAATAATATGATGTTTGCTTTCATTTTTGTTCTGGAACAATAAATAAAAATGTTAACTTTATAACGCGACGGCCACCAGCTGCAATGTGAAACTTTTCTAGTAAGCTAGTCTTATATTAAGGAAGATCGAGGTCAAAGAAAGGTGTGTGGCAACCCAAATTTCATTTGTAAATAAATTGCTCAAATACCGGAAACTCCAAAAAACATATCTAAACAAACTTATATATATAAATGAATCCCTATTTCCCTTGGTCACGGCATCACGCGTGAATGGCTGGGCCGATTTCACTAATTCTTTTTTTTTTTTTTTGTTGTGTTTGTTATTGTCAGGAGAAGGTTCTTATGAAAGAAAAAAAGAAAGTTGCGGGGTAGCAGGTTGACGGGAGCGAAGCCGCGGGGGACAGCTAGTTTAAAAATAATAATTCAGCATGAAGGTCAACTATAGAATTTTCTTTAGTAACCTATTTGATGGCCTTTCCTTGCTAACTTTTTAACTCAAACCTCTTTCTTGTCTAAAGTGTTAGCGCACATACACAAAAAAATGCAACTAATAAGTTCGATAGTAGGCAATATTAGAGTCTACTCACTTAATAATATCTATCCGGGCATGGATATCTTTTCGGTGGATTCATTCTCCGACCCTGATAATTTCTCCTCTGAGCATTGGCTTTCTCACTACGCTCTCGAAGCTTTCTCATCGCAAATCGCGGCAGGAATGGATTCTGGGATTCTGCTCCTTCCATCATCTCTCCGTCATCCACTTTAGAAGCCACACTCTTCGACTCCTCTAGAGGCTTCGAGTCAACGAACATGAAGAGTACGAATAATGTTAAACACAATAACTTGAAACTGAACATGATGTTCGCTTAAAAAAATGCAAGTTTTGAGTGATGAAGCTAAAGCAACGGTGGCTAATCCCTTTGTATCCGTCTCCGAGAGAATGCTCATGTTTTATAGGGACGATAATTACCGACAGATGACACACATCTGGTGCATTTGTTTACCCTATCGAATTTGAGGAAATGTAACGGGTCATACGGTCGCTTCCAATTAACACGTCCTCGACTCACATTCATAGGCAGGCTTGTGGTGCACGACCGTAAGACCTACATTGTTGTAACGGATACTGGACCCTATTCAGTAATTTCACTAGTTTCCCCTCTATTGACGTAATAGTATCTATATTTATATTCGCTTATCACCTCTCGTTATTTACTTTAAATTCATGTGAAATCTGAGTCACTTGTTTCCAAAGTATCCATAACAATTCGCTGACACAGTTTCGTGTTACAATATAGAATACATACAGTTTTATTAACAATTTTTATTGTTATGTGAAGACCAGTCAGCACTGTTAACAATACCCAAAACTGTAAATACTTCGATAGTTTTTAATACAATGCATGTTTATAAAATATGATTACCTACACGAAGTCAATATTTGTAACGTTATCGCCATAGCGGGAGTGGCTACTGGTCTTAAAACAAACAAATTAAACTCTAACGTGTTTTTAAATATGTATTGACATAGGTATGCACTTGCATGTAAACAGTTGGTACCCATACCATACCATTAAGTACACCTTGGTACATAAAATACATAATGAAATTGTCAATAAAATAAAACTTGTGCCGTATTGCAGCGCAACATTAGAAACTACCATATTAAGCAGAAAACTGTGATGGGTTGATAAGTAGGTACCTTATTACCCTATTTATGGGTCAAAAAGAACAACAGCATTATTATTTAACAAATTGTCTGACGTGTTTGACCAAACCACTTGTTTAATTATGACACGTTGTTAAATTCTTACTAATATTATAAATGCGAAAGTAACTCTATCTGTCTGTCGTGCTTTCACGCCAAACTACTGAACCGATTTAAATGAAATTTGGTACACAGAGAGTAGAGCCTGAGGTAGGACATAGGCTACTTTTTTTATTCTCCCTGAGAGTATGTTCCCTAGGGTTCACGTGGGCAAAGCCGCTGGCAGAAGCTAGTTTAAAATGATTGATTACACAAGGGCATTACCCTGATAACAAGTAGGTAGAGTTTTTAAGTTAGATAGGCTCTGTGAACACATCAAAGATGTCACGGGCTGGGTATATGTAAGTACACACATTCTGTTACAAGATTTCGATTCTGCTATTCGACTACGAGAACAACATTTAAGTATACCTACTAATATTATAAAGCTGAAGAGTTTGTTTCTTTGGTTGAACGCGTTAATCTCAGGAACTACTGAAAAAGTATAGATAGCCCATTTATCGAGGGAGGCTATACCTATAACATAACGCTTCGAACAAAAGCAGCAGAGCATTCATGAAAAATGTGACTCAGACGAACTTGAGCGGGTCATCTAGTCCCTAAATAAGAATAAACGTAAGTATGTGCCGTGATCATCATCATCATCTGCCTAACCTTTTCTCAACTACATTGGGGTCGGCTACCAGTCAAACCGGATTCAGCTGAATACCAGTGTTTTACGTGAAGCGGCTGCCTACCAGACCTCCACAACCCATTAACTGGGTAACACGGTACATCTTGGCAAGACTGGAGTCAGATCTATTGGCTTTTGACAATCCGTGACGCGACTGCCAAAGATCTACAAATGTAAGCCGGGACCAGCGGCTTAACGTGCTTTCCGAGACACGGAGGAAACTCGTTATGTTAAGACGGTCACCCATCCACAGACCAACCTTGGTAAGCGTTGCGTAACCTTCAAGATCGACCCGTGCGGCTGTTATTATTTAGCCACGAGCTCCTCTGGTCAAGTACGAGTATTTGCCGTGATAATATGTGCCTATGTCCAGCAGTGGACGTCCATCAGGTGATATGATGATGTGCCGTGATTAGTTAGCCCTTAGCATAATGAGAATGTGCGTTAAAGATCGAGCATGCATGATCACTATAATTAATTAATCGTACGCACTATGAATTCCAACACACAGTAGTTTACATATCAGTCATTGTCAAGGTGCAGTGAGTCACAGGGTCATCATGATGCTGCTGTATAAATAACTATAAAACACCCATCAAGTACTGAACCTAAACACACATGGACTTCTCGAAACTTTTAACAAACGCAAGATAACAGTTTAAATACTCAACACTTCGCAATAATAACAATTGTACGCAGTAGACCTTTGAAAATATTGCGTAAATGTTTAATTATAGTAAATGACCATTCATTAATTGCTATGTCCAGGAAAAACAACAGCAGGAAAATTTAAATAAAGCTCGGGTAAAGTTATTTCAAACCTTGGTTTGACATTGTATCGTAGAGCCGCATAGATGATGTAATGAAATAATCCTGCGTTAAATTATTATTGATTAGAGTACTTATCTGGTAAAAACTGGATACTCTAATCAAATCAATATCTTTTTGCGTCATATTTAGCCCATCTACATCGTTGTCAAAATAAACACGAGATAGCATGTCTTATCGCAGCCTGCAGTACATTGACGACATCATCTAGTAGCATGACACCTGTCTTTTGGCAAGATGAGTCGTCGTTATTGATATCTCAAATCTCAGCAAAATCAAAAATTCTTCCGACGTCAAAATATTACATCCCGATATAAGCCAATCAATAATGATGCAATATTTGTTATCAGGGCTCTCTGGAAATAAATCTTGCATCATAATACTACAGATTTATGCCAAAAAAGCAGAAGCGACGCAGGCACTACCTTACTACTACTGGAGCGCTACGCCAATGCTACGCGATCCCTAAATCCCTACGCCGCTGCTACGGAGGCGCAACACAATCCCTACGCGCTGCTACGGAGCCGCGGAGGCGCTACGCAATCCCTACGCGCTGCTACGAAAAGCCCTACACCCCAAACCGCTGCTTTGCTCCTTTGATCAAAGGAGCAAAGCAGCGGTTTTTCAAAAAAAGACTGATCATCGGAGTTTTGGACTTCTTTTTTTTTATTGGGACAAGCCCGCCACACATTCCCAACCACTGCAACTCCTGAAAGCCAGAATCAACAGTGGCGACCACCAGAAAAACGCCGAGCCAATGAAACCCGACGAGTCCCGGAGAAACGATTCAACTGTCTTGGATCCTACAACGAAATTAATCAGAAAAGTACAGCGGAGGAGTTGGAAAAAAAAATAGAATTTCCACTTTGGAGTTTCGGACTTTTGACAATCTTGTCAGAAGTCGGAAACTGATAATCAGTCTCTCTCTGATACTCAGATCTATAACAGTTGTTCCGGATATCTACCCCTAACAACTGTTAGATCATATGCATAACCATAAATCTTTGTTTTCAATCTATTCAAGTGCCAAGATCTCGACAACAGACAAACAACCTATGTAGGTTGGTACATAAAATATGTAACCTAGGTATGTTTATTGTTTTTATTAAGTGTATCCCGTGTCCATAAATTCACACTGGCCACGTGAGGGTCGCAGTCAGTGTTGCTCTCAGATGAATGATTAAATGAATTCTAAACACGTGCTCTAGGTTCAGTCACGAGGCTACAGAGAATTTAAGATGAATTAAGGTACATATATATTTACAAACACATAAGTCACGTTGTCGTGATGTTGGCGATCGTACTCGTAAAAAATATCTATAGTTTTGTAAAAGGGCAATAAGACATCGGCTCCACGTCAGTCACGTCAAAATTGGCGAGTACCTACGCACGCATGTAACAAAAACAAACCTTGGAAGAAAGAAAACAACTTTAATTTCGGAAGTCGGTATTTTGGTTACTTTTTCGTTTTTTGACACCGACTTCCGAAATTAAACTTCTTTTCTTCCTTCTAAGGTCATTTTGTACCTTGTAGTGTTTTGTTTTTGGAAATCGGTTGTTTTTTTGTAAAAAAGGTTTTTATTTTTCACTTTTTAGTGGTAGCAGGTACCACTTAAAAGTGAAAAATAAAAACCTTTGTACCCATTAACAGCGTACCGGCGCAATGTTATGTCAAGAACTGGTGTGAACACTTCAAAACATGCAATTTCAGCGATCCCGATCCATTTGCTATCATTTATTGAAGAGTTCTGTCCGTTGCCTACCTCGTTCTTCGTCAGATCTTCACCAAATTGAAAATACTCTTCTAAAAAATAAAAAACTAAAAAAGAATCATCCAAACTGGCTGACAACTGGCGAAAACCAAATTGAAAATACTCTTCTAAACTAAAAAAGAATCATCCAAATTGGCTGACAACTGGCGAAAACCAAATTGAAAATACTCTTCTAAACTAAAAAAGAATCATCCAAATTGGCTGACAACTGGCGAAAATATCGCTGAACAAACATATTTCATGGGATCCCATCATCAGATACTAATTTGTACCTTCCATCATCAACTCAGCAACATGAGATAATGATTACCAGGCACAAATATCTGAATTGCGTTAGAAAGTTAATGTAAAACATTGTATGTGATTTTAAAATTTGAGGGTTGCTCTCGATTTTCATGGGATCCCATCATCAGATTCTGACTTGGTGACAATATGGGACCAATCGAGAAGTGAAGAATTTTTCAAATCTCTTCATAAACTTTACGGATTATTCGCATGCAAAGACTGCTATGGCCGCTTGGTCCAAATTCCAGCTTAAAAAAGGTGAGTTATTAATTAGTCACTCCGACGAAGCATGAAGATTGGCGCTTGTTAATAAACGACGTTGTGCATTGATTACTTAGTTTATTAAATCAAAACTGGCAGCTTGTTTTGCGATTGAAACAAGCAATTTCTTTACCTAATTTGCCTCGTTGAGCTAGCGATTGAGCGTGAAGAGGACTGAGTTCGATCCCAGGAAGATCAGCCAAGTGGTATTGAGCTCAATTAAGAACTCATAAGTAGATTGGTACTTAGAGACTTTGTCAATCAACGTTTGGGTTTCTGTTACTTATATTCGAATACAGAATGTGCATAGATAATCATATGTATAGATTTTTGCCAGCAGCATTTTCTAAAAAAAATTGCCATATTTATGGCATTGGATTTTAAAATTACCGGCACGATGAGGGTTAACTACCTATTCGCTTCTACACTTCTGGGTACGCCTTCGTTAAATACAGGAGTGATTATATGTTTCTCATATCTAATACTCTATCAATATGATTGAAATGCACAACTTAAATCATTTAAAAACCAGTAGATCACCAATTTTATTGACTTCTTCAAAACCTAAAGTCAAGTTTTTATTTAGAGCAGGAAAAATAGATTCATAAGTATGCGTATTTATTGAGTACCTACTTACTTAAGTGTAAATGGGACTGGATTATTCATCGAACACTTTAAATAACACAACCAGACTGATAAGTATTGTATTGGGTAGGTACTAAAACTGAAAATAAAGTAACGTGACATCTAGCGCTGAAACTAAATTCACAGAATCGCATCTATTAAATTTCTTCTAAACTGCACTAGAGAAATAGGTACCTATATGTATTTCGGCCTACAATCGATTTACCTTGCCATTTAGTAATAGGGTTCCTATTGTTATCCTTCGGATACGGAGCCTGTGCTGTCCGTCCGTCTGTCTGTCAGCGGGCTGTATCTCAAGAACCGTAATCGATAAACAGTAAAAGATGTGTTTTGACAACGACTTCTAAAATTAAAGTATTTTTTTTGTAAAAAAATTGTTTTACATGGAACAGCTATCTATATGACCTTCACAATCCAGTAAATGGGTAACACTATACCTTTTGTTAAGAGTGGTGTCAGATTTTCTGGCTTCTGAAGTTCTGACTAACCGTAACGACTGTCAAAGATGTACAAATGACAGCCAGAACCAACTGTTTAACGTGCTTTCCAGGACACGAACGAAGGATACTCGGTATTTAAATGGTAGGCAAGCGTTGCTTAACCTGGAAGATCGACCTGTGCGGCTGATGTTATTTAGCCATGAGCTCCTCTAGATATTTCGGACTAGGACATGGCTCGCGAAACTTGACAGGTTGACGGCTAAGTAGGTACACGGTAATAAAATGTGTACCACTGTACATTGGCAAGATTAGTCGTTTATCTAAACACTAAAACAAATATTTCCTTGTTAAGCCGGGAAAAAAATATCATTGAACTTATTTCCGCACCCAAGGCACACAAAGTACCTTGTACTTTGTCGTAAAGATTAGTGATTACTTGAGACGTAAATTTTATAGGCAAATTGTCTGCCTGGTGGCAAAAGTATGCGGTACTAGTTCGAGTACCTAAGTCAATGGGTAGGTAACTACTGTTAGTAGACGGGGCCCGCTGGGGCCAGTGCCTGGCCGCCTGCCAGGGTAGCGGAATTTGTTCGAAAGAGTCACCGCGGCCCTGGACCGCAAAGGGCATTAGGAGGAATACGGATGGGTTTTAGTCAGTAAGAGTCTGAATCTGAAACTCCCTTTTGCTCCGCCCCGGGAGCAGTCGTTTGATGATTCCCCATACTATTCAAGAATGGGACAGGTTACCCTAAGAAAAGCTGAACAACATGATCCTCAGCATGCCCAGGAGGATCTCCGCATGTGTTCGAGCCAGGGGAGGAGTACCTATATTATTTTGAATATAAACCTTTTATTAATAAATTGTTGTTTAGGTTTGGTTAAACAGGTTTTTTCTTTGAATCAAATTCCTGTTACAATTACCTACTTAAATTCTGCTTAATTACTGTTTTTTAATAAAAACAGAAAATAGTTATTTTTTAATTTCAAACAGGGTTTTTATATTTAAAGAAAACACAACCAAGAATTTTTCTTGATAAAGTTAAAAAAAATATGACAGCTTATGCGTGTGTTTGTTTTCATAGACAGATTTCTGAAAGCTTATTTTACTGAAATTAGTTGCCAAATCTTATGTCAATTTGTCTACAGATTTTAGAATTAGTAACCTTTTTGGGATGCTTATTCGTATCGTATTGCACTTTATCAGGATTGTTATGGAATCCCATTTGATCAGAAGTTTAAATAACAGCAGTGATGACATCTGCCGGAACGTTGCGGAACTTAAAAGAGTCGAAAGAATCACGTTCGTCTCACTGAGACGTTACGTACTGAAACTTCCGCGTCAGTTTTTTAAGATGTCGCTAACAACATCATTCGGAAAATAGAAAGTTCGTCATCCTGAAAAGAGAAACAAAGTTCTTGGTAACTTCCAAAGCACCTTATACTTTTATTTTGAGATACTTCTTGCATGTTACATAAGGTTGCCACATTTTTTCCCTGTATACGTTGGTTATTGTGTTTACTTATACCTACAGCTTGTTTTAGTTCCATATCTTGTAGTTGTCATAGATAGAACTAATCCATCTACTAAGTATCTACATATTTTAAATATTTTCTAATAATCCAAGCTCTTTTCAGTGTAATCATTAGCTACATAGGTACTTAAGTGCGAATTCTATCGCAATCGCAATTAAGTATGCGATCTACTTATCTAATGACCGCTAGATAAATATTTGCGTTCAAACGGCGGGGGTAATCAAAGCTCAGTGTTCAATTCTACCCATATTACTGTGATTTTACTGCTATTGAATAATCTAGATAAACAAGCGATTCTCACGTGTTGCTCGTTATCAGTGATATCTGTGCCGAATGTGTGTTTACTCCGGATTAACTGGCGTTCGGCGGTTAGTTCTCATAACGCTTGAGCATACGCTTACGGTCCCGTTGCCGGCTTATGTTCAAGGTTCGCCAAGTTCATTGATTGATGTTGACGTAAGTGAGGCGGCTCGTGCTGCGCTCGGCACTCGAGCTCTCTGGAGGGTACCACGAGGCACGGAGCCGACTTGCCGAGTCCGCTCACTTCAGTCGTTCGGCGCTTCGCCCGCTTACAGTCGTCGCCGTCGTCGGTCGCCGCGGCCACACCGCCTCCGCATTTCGACCTACACACGCACTATCGATCGCTTCATTCACAATGTTTTGAAGTACTCTCACCACAAAACAAACCGGCCTTTTCGGTGCTAAACTGTAAACGTAAAACCAATATGTTTTTTACGAGACACTAACCATTTTTACAAGCATTTTTAAATACTAAGCGAACACTTTGGAACATTTTTTGAACAGTATTATTTTATAAGAGTTTTGTTATTAGTGAATAATAATTATAGTTCCAACATGAAGGATAAGACAAAAAGGTAAGTTTGATCTTTACTTTTCACAACATTAATTAATTTACAAAGTATTGAACTAATTTCATCCAAAACAACATGTAAGAAAAAAAGTACTTAGGTAAAACTTCTCTGAATTAACCAAATGTGTAGTTCACCAGAACCACCAAATACGCGGAGTTTAATTCATTAACTGATATTGACGCCTATCATATATGATCAAATTAGGCCTTCATTGTTTTACCAACTGGAAAGAGAATTAAACCGTCGTATAACCTACGATACGTTTTGGAACACTTTCATAGCCACACAATGTAGGTATCTAGTTGTTTGACTCTTTCTTATTTGAAATGCAAATGTGATCAATGTGTTTGATTCGATTCATTAAATGAATAGGTTTCTACGTCCTTATAGTCGGATGAATAAATAAAAGTTTAATACATTAGGTAGGTATCTACTTACTATTATAAAGCAAAAGTTTCATCATCAATGGAAAAATGCAAAGGAATTAAATGCAAACAGATTAACAAAAAACATTTTAAGTTTACTGACCACCTTCATTTTGAGCCCAAACTATGCGTGACCATGAGGCATTTAAGGGCTGGAGGCAGAATATAAACTTGACATCTTACATTCTCCAATGTCAATAGTAAAGTGGATAGGCAAGTTTAACAGGTCGCAATCACAATGACATTGTAGTCTTGATGAGGGTGCTTATAACCTAGGCAACCGTTTACTATAATAGCTGCCGCCTGCTTACTGGTTTTGTGCTATGTGCCTATCTATATTTTACTAAAACCTTCAATTAGATGGAACCCCAGTTAACCAGATAGGTAGGTAACTAGATTGTACCAGTACAGTATGATGGTATCCCACATGTACATACCTATGTAAACTTATTGAACTCGTATGCTTGGAAATATGTAGATACTATTCTATTCTAAATATCTGTATAATACATGCAAGACCAACAAGATATATTAATCTAGAAGGTTTGTTTCTCTGCCAAAAAACACTACAGAGGCAAAAACGTTAGAAATCGCGGAGATTGCGCAAACTTTTGCTAAATCATTCTCGGTAGTCGTAACGCCTGTAAACATGCAAAACACTTTCTTTTCGCACTAAAAATGAATGATTGTACCTAATTATTTAGTCTGTCTCGGGTCTTCAATGACTATCGCGAACAATAGCTAGTTGACTCCTCGTTGACTTCATAAACGCATCACTGATCGAAACTTGGCCTTATTGTTTGTCCTTATTTTTTAATGGTTCGATCGAAACGTTATTCTAGACTGCTTTTTAGTTAGGTACAGAAATAACTGTTAGTGGTATCATCATATTAGGTACCTACTCCGAATTTCAATAGCAATTTTTTATCGACTTTAAAAAAAGAGGAGGTTCAAGATGCCTGGACCGATTTGGAATCATGAAGAAATCTAAGAAAGTCTTCGAATTGTAAAGTAACATAAAGTAGTAACTCCTAAACGACGAATAAAGGAAATGTGTAGACTGGCTCATCGTGTATGTATCTACCTAATGTTAATTTAGTTCTGGCGTATTATTACTAACGAACGAACGAAATATAAACTAATAACGAAAAATAGAAATCTTAAAAAAATACATTAAAGTTATTTTATCATTTGTAGTGTTTTATCATTAAAACGTTAGTTGTAAAATATAATTTACACCTGTAAAAAATTGTGGGCAGGTATAAATACCGAAAGGTAGATGACTATTTGAATCAGAGGGTCGACCAGGTAGAGATTTGCTTAACACTCAGATCCCAGCTGCCGCAGCCTGTTGTTATTTTTTGTGATCCTTGACTTGTCTGCCTTTGATAACCATTCAAGTATGTATAGGAAGTGACTAAAATAAAGAAAAAACGAATAACAAAAATAAGAAGTAAAGAGAAGCCTCTAAAAACGCATTTAGCTGTGTAAGTAATGATATTTCTTTCTCCGAAACAAATAAGAGAAGTCGAAACATAATGTATCAGAATCTCTTGAGGATAAAAAGTAACAGCGAGGTGGCTACCAACTTCCTGCGGAGGGGTTAAATATTACTAAACCGGTTTAGCTCGTGTCTTTTTAAGCACGCACGAGTTAAAGAAACGGGAAGCCTTCGTAGACCGTATCTCGATATCAATTTCTATAGGTATTTTAGCTTTGAATTGCAAAGAATAAGATACTTAGGCGCTGTGCCGCTGTGGGCGAAGTCGAGCTTTGAATGATGCATTTTTGGACGTATGGTCTGCCTATATAGTTCTTTCCTTTATTCATCTATAGTACATTTATTGTATGGATTGCATATACGTCTCTGCCTTTGCCGATTTACCGTAGTTTCGCAACTTTAAGTTAACATTAAATCCATAGGTACATTCTAAACCAGCAGAGTCAATATCTCACACTACATTTCCTTCATTTTATTAATCAAAGTCCAATGCAAATGCAACAAAGCTATAACTAAACCCATGCAAGAACAACAGCATCACGTTCCATGTTCTTATTTTTATGGCACAAAATTAACAAATCCTTCAAAATTTAACAATTAATGACGAACTTAGCCTGTTTCGGCCCTTTCAACACACGGCTGTTTCCCGTTGTTTGCAGGATTCCGGTTAGTAGTGTACACTTGTTTCAATAAGCAATCACACGAGTATCCTGTCTGCAGGATCCTGCAAAAAACGATTCGATCGAATTTGAGATTCAGTTTTTCGACTACAAACTGAATCTAGCTGTCCAGTAATAAACAGGATCCTGTTTAATTACACGTATAGTTAAATGGAAGTGATAGGCCGTTCCTGCATCCTCGTCTAGGCGATCAGCGGCAGCGACCTCTCGCGACCGGCCTTGGTTCAATCTATGGTCCGGAGCCAGGAAGGAGGCATGGGAAGCGGTCACCTCCTTCTGCGAAGCAGTAATGCTAGCAAAGGAGGAGGCCGAACGTGTGAGAGAGAGAGGGAAACCTCACGCCCCAGCCGCCGCAACAGAAGACGCCCCAGGCGTCGGGAGTCGCAGGACGATTCCCGGCCACCGTAGGCGCGGGCCTGCGGACGGCGATCATTGTGTGGCTCGCCATCTGATCAGAACCAGGCCCGGGTCGACGGCGCGCTGTGGTCCCCACGCGCCTCATAGAGCTGTCAGCACAAGAGACGGGGCCTGCTAGGGTAAGTGCCTGCTGGGGCTGCGGAATCTGTTCGAAAAAGGTACCGTAGCCCTGGAACGCAAAGGGCACTAGGAGGAACACGAATGGGTTTTAGTTAGTAAGAGTCTGACACTCCCTCCTGCTTCACCCAGAGCGGGAGGAGTCATTTGATAATTTCTCATACTTAAAAAAAAAGGCCCATTGTGAGCGACCACGTTTCAGTTCTATATGTCATCACTGGCAACACGCACTGATCATAGACTTTCGTCTTGAGACACTGTGGTATGCGGGACGAGAAGATACCACGCAACTTCCCGAACGCTGCCCAGACGAGTCTGATTCGACGGTTGACATCTTTCTCGAAGTTGGCCCTACCTAACTGGACATTTTGTCCTAGGTCGTCTAAAACTTCGAGTGTAGAGTTTCCGACCTTGATGGGAGTCGGTGCACCATGATCTTGGTTTTGTCCATGTTCATTTTGAGACCCACTCTTTCGGAAGCTCTATTGAGGTCATCGAGCATTGTACTGAGGTCCTCCATAGTCTCAGACATGACGACTATATCGTCAGCAAATTGAAGGTGGCTGATATACTCCACAAATGATGTAGTCCACAAACGCTAAGCAGAGGGGCAAATTTTACTCTTCGGTTTTCTATAACCTAACGGAGCGTATGTATGTGGTCTACGATGCTGAAGCCTTTTCGGAATCCGGCTTGTTCGGGAGATAGGAAATCGTCAAACTTGTGTGCGAGACGGAAAACAGCTTGTAGACATGGCTAAGAAGTGAGACGGGCCTATAGTTCTTAAGCAGGGCATTGTCGCCTTTCTTAAATAAGAGTACAACCACACCTCTGTTCCATGACTGCGGCGTTTTCCGCTCGAGTATGACGGAATTGAACAGTTCCTGAAGGGCCTTAAGGACCGGTCTTCCACCCGCCTTCAGGAGTTCGGCCGTAATTCTGACCTCACCCGACGCCCTGTTGTTCTTAAGCTGCTTCAGAGCCATCCTAATCTCATACAGGCTGACTTTTGGGATGTCCTCAGTATAGTGCCGAGTTGATCTAGCTCTTGGGTCGTCAGCTGGATTCATATCGGGTTTAGTCTGCCCAATAGACAGATCTCTACCTTGGAACCCTTATTCCGCTCTATCGCGTCTTTAATCTTTTCAGAATTAAAGTGGCGGAGGTCGCTTCTCAAGGACTTGGAGATCCGTCTATTGACCTGCCGGTATCTGCACGCATCTTCTGAAGACTGCAGAACCATCTCCCGCCTCTCCTTCATGAGCTTCAAAGTAGGATCAGAGAGGGCAGAAAAGCTCAAGCATACATAATTGATAGATACTAGAGTGAGCAAATTGAGCTCAAATATTCTAACTCCCCGCCTCTTCACGTATACATTTTTTAACCGACTTAAAAAAGGAGAAGGTTCTCAATTCGGCTATATACTTATATTTTTTTATTTACCTTTCATACAGACTGCTGAATAGTTTGAGAAACATGATAATGAACATTGCTAGATCGAGCGCAGCGAGCTCACTTAAATTAACACAAGATCGAAAACAGATAAGCGACAAATTCATGATAATGTTATTCATAGGTATTCAAAAATAACAACCTTGGTCGGTTGGTCTTGGTCGGTTTTGAGCTCGACTTGTTAGAAAATAAAAAAAAACGTAAATAAATAATGTAAGAACCTTTTTACATATTTTTTTTTTTCGTACCGGCAATCTATAAAGCATAAATATAGACAAAGCAAGAAGCAAAAGTGGATCATACTAGAATATCCCCCACTAACCACTACTCCTCTACTAGGATGGAAAAATTCATCATAAATGTTGGCGCCGCGGTGACCTAAAATCTGGTAGCTCGCCTAGTTTTTGTCCTTGTCCTCATCGTAAAAAGCATTAAACAGATCAGGTGACAAGAAAAATCGTATAAAACAATCAATAAGACCATTAAAACAAAAAAGCATTATCACAAATCTCCTATTCCACATTAAGGATTTAATTTCCATAAGCATGTCTTTTACGGCTCCTTTAATGACTCTCACTCATCTCATTGATTAAAAAAGCTGAAATGGGCACAGTTATAATTTGCATTTTGTTCAAAAACATCTGATTGGCTAAAGTCACAAAAGGCTTTAATTTAAGCATATTCTCCTGGAACTTCTGCAGCCTCAATCACTTGCCACAACTGCAACAATGCAGAGAAGGTATGTGATGTGGAGCTTATAAAAATTGACGTCTATAGCCAAACATCGCCGATTAGGATACCAAAGGTGAATGTAATCTAGGTTTACTCTCTTTTAATTATATGTATAAACCTGAGTTGATGACCCTGTTACCTAGTTAGAAACAGTTGACTTAGGTATTTACTCAAACAAAGCTGTTTTGGTCCAAGGTTTTATAACAAAGACAATTCTACTTATTTCATGAACATGAAATAATCACCTATCTGCTGTAAAAAATACTGAATTATATTCATATTTTTCACAATTGTATGTAACGAATACTTATTTGTCGAAATGGTGTCGAATATGTAACGAAAAACTTTGCAAAAGATAAGAAACCGGAAAATATTTTTGCTTCGTCACGTTATCAAAACGTACATGTTGCAATACTAGATAACATGACGTAATGTTGGCGCATGTTAATTTTAACTAATGTCTGTTTTTTAATCTCGGAGACTAAATTGACAACTTCAAATGTCAAAACTGACTTAAACGCTATTGAAATTTAGGCATGTCAGTTTGCCATTTTCACTTGTCAATTTAGCCTCTGAGATTGTAAACAGACTATACCTAACTATAACTGACCAAACTGAACATGCTTTATTGTAGATCTGAGAGCCAATCCTAAAATATAAAATGCTTCCGTTTCTGATTGAGTGACTGACAGACAACATACAGCCGAAACTACTGGTCGCAGAAAGCTGAAATTTGGCATGTAGGTTCCTTGGGGAATGTAGTGGAGGATTTCCTGAAATTCCTACGGAAACGAGATTTAATATAAGTGTTTATAACGTTCGCGTTTGCATTCACATCGCAGTCGTAATGACAAAATGTAGGGAAATTAGAGGTATTTTTTATGGTTAATTGAACTTACCTTAGTGAACTTTAACCAAAATTATACGAGATGTTGCATCCGAAGAGATTTAACTTACATTGTAGTCCGTGTTTATATGTACTGCATTGCCACACTGTTCCAAGATTTAAAAAAACAAGTTACATCTGACGTCTAACTACCTGTCAGTTGTCACTTCATTCGTTTTAGAGCTAGGACCGTTTCAAAATGATAAAGGGTTCATGTAAACTGCATGTTACATTGGGCAGGGGGGGTGTTAAATCTCTTCGGATGCAACATCTCGTATAATAATTTTGGTTAAAGTTCACTTAAGGCGCGGGCCACATAGAAAAGACGTAAGACGCAGACGGGGCGGAGACATATGTCTCTTCGGCGTCTCTTTCATACAAAATGTATAGAAGCGTCGCGACGTAGGACATACAGAAAAGACGCGTCGCGGGCGCGACTCTCATACATTTTCGCCCGTCCGCGACGCGTCCTCGTCTTACGTCTTTTCTTCGAGTATGTGGCCCGCGCCTAAGGTAAGTTCAATTAACCATAAATTATACTTCAATGTAACATCCTCGAGATTTAACTTACATTGTAGATGTTTAGCGCACATTGTGAAACGGGGTATTAGTTTTATGAATGTCGGGGGCTGTAATCGGTATTTAAAATAAACAACGGTATTTAATTAGTTTATATTTTAATCATAGACACATAAATGTAGCCTTAATTAATTAGGTTAAGTGTACCTATGTAGATAACATAACAAAAAGGTATAGGTACCTGTTTAGTAATAATCATAACTGTTATGAATTAAATACCGCTTCAGCAAAGCGTGTATCTTCTACGGAAGTTACAAGAGGTTGACCATAAAATTTTGCGAAACAAATAGAGTTTCCGGTCCAGCCGGCGGCCTTTTTAATGATTTCGATTGAGACACCTGCTCTATTTGCTGCCGACGTGGACGCGTGTCGGGTGCTATATGCAGAGAACATTAATTATTAACATCAAATTCAAATTCAAATATTTTTATTTGTAGAACATAGGTAAAAAGAAAGTACAGATGTCACTGAGAGTTTCCTTTATCCAACGACTAATGGACTGTGAAGTACAGTTATGGATAGGTTTTTTGTAGGTTACAATTAGATTATCATTGTTTTCAGTGGTTCTAAATAGCTTAGTTTTTTCCATATATGAAATGAAGGTTGTTGCGGGGCATATGGATTGTTTGTCCATGAAAAATGGTATAACCAACCGAGGATTCTGTCTATTAGGTGCTGATGTCTTAATTACTTCGTTAATGGCAATTATTATGCAAGTGTCGGTAACCTTAATGTCTTTGAATTTAATTAAAGATAACGTTTGCATTCGTTGTCCTGTGGACAACGCAAGTAACGTAACTAGTTTTTTAGAAATATCCTTAAGAGGTAGCTCTTCATTTGGATATAATTTGGAAAGATGATCCAACACCAAGTTAGGATCCCATGTTTTGTGATATTTAGGAAAATTTGGTTTGATTTTAAATACGCCCTTGAAAAATCTAGAAACATAAATATTTTCCGTCTGTTCGTTGGATAAAATCAAATTTAACGCAGAACGAAAAGAATTTAAAGTCCCAAAGCTAGCGCCTTTATGAAACTCGTTAGTCAGAAATTTTAGAATCATTGCAACTGAACTGTTCAGATAATCTACATTATTTCCGATACAAAAGGAATACCAACGTTTAAGTGCAACGTTAAATTTATTAATGGTGTTATTAGAAAGAGACTTAATCATAATTTCAATAGTTTCGAGTGGAATATCACGCCTTAGGTATGATTCCCTGACAATATCGCGCAGGCCAGGGTAAGTTTTTCCACATGGGGTGAGGTTCTGTGTAAGGAGACAATAAATTATTTTTATTAGGTTAAAAGAAAAGTATTTCTGAGACGACCAGCCTTCCAAACAACGGATACCAAGGTTGACTGGGCCAGTGAGGAACGAGAACTAAGTAATCCAGTTGCCTTCTGGTTGACTATCTTCCTTATGCATTTAAGTACGAAGGCAAACTTTTTTTTTATACGCGACGCAAACAAATCTATATCTGGTTGATTAAACTTATTGGTTATGGTCTTGAACAAGTTGTCATTAAGTTCCCACTCTGTATCGAAATTAGTATACCTAGAAGCCTGGTTAGCATCAGTATTCTCTCTTGACCTAATATATGACGCTGTAAATCTGTCTTTCCTCACACCACTGCCATAATTCTCGCGTAATGTTATTTAAGTGCGGAAATTGTATGCCTCCCATTTTATTGATATAGGAAATAGCAGTGGTGTTGTCTATTCTGAGTAGCACAGCCTTATTGCAATCATTTTTACAAAATGCTTTTAAGCCGAGGAAAGCAGCTAGCAACTCAAGGTAATTTATAGGGTGTGTTCGATCTTCTGTGGACCAATGGCCCCTAGTAATTTCACCGTCACAGGCTGCACCCCAACCAGTGAGTGAGGAGTCAGTGAATATTTCTCTGTGGAAGTGGCCATCATGAAACTGATTCATATTCTTATTAGATATCTGACTCCACCATGAAAAATCGTCTTGTAAAAATTGGATCAAGTAGCATTTTTACGTCGTAATTGTCATTCGCTTTTAAAAGAGCTAGATATTTCAGACGTTTAGTGTATACCCAGCCATAAGCAATGGCTGGGCATGCTGCTGATAATGTACCAAATAGCTTTGCAAAGTCTCGAATATATATGTCGAATTTATGTATGTGTTTTTTGCGAATTTTACAATTAATTCGGTAATTTTTTTAATTTTATCTGATGGTAGTTGTAAACACATTAAATGTGAATTTATAACAAATCCTAAAAACTTTCAAATTTGATTTGGCTCAGGGGAACTTTTTTCAAGCTTGTATAACTGACATAACTGTTCTGGAACAAGCGTCATATGTATCTCCGATGCAGATGACGTCATCTAAATATGACACTATTGTGTGATTATTGTTTCTTAGATGAGACATGATTGGTTTTAATAGTTTTGTGAACACGAGCGGTGATAGACTAAGGCCATATGGTAAACAATTAAACTCGTATAGGACTTTATCATAGCGAAACCTTAAGTATTTTCTATATGACTCATGAACTGGAACTAAAAAAATAGGATTCTTTAAAGTCAATTGTTGCCATAAATGAATTATGTAGTACGAGTTTAAACACAGTGCGTATATTTCATTTTAAAATGGCGAATCGGTAAAAAAATATTGAGCCTTTAAGTTTAATATAAACCTGTAACCATCGCATCATCACATTTAGATATCGCTCCTAAGTGAATAAGTTTCGAAATGGCCATCATCATATCTTTATGTGGAGAAGGTGGATTCTTAGGTTCTATATTTTGATAAACTTTGCTAATGAATGGGATTTTATAGCCTTTTACATAACCTAACACGACAGGATCATCAGTTATAGATGTCCAATTGTCGATAAAATGTCTAATTCTGCCAGAGAGAGGTACCTTTAATAGCGATTCTTCTTGTCGTAAGCTCGTGTCTGCCGCGCTGAGTCGTCACACTGTGGGTCCTCCTCGTTGACGACGTTGATGGCTGCGGCTGATGTCGGCCCGGTGCTTGCGTCGTACTCGTACTGTTCATTTTTCGAGGAGGACCTCGCGCATTTCCCTGTTGGAATCCAGGTCGACGGTTACCCATGGTGTTAGGTAAAATAGGTTTCTTTATTTGTTGACTCGATTTTTCAATATCTTTTGAAGTTTTAATGTTCTGTCCAAGTTTTGTGCCGAACAAAAGGTCGTCCCTTTTAACGCCTTTTATTATATTCCAGAAGTTTTTGTCAATAAGCTTCCGCCTGTTATATGTGTCTTCATGGTGTAAGTCAAGTAATATCTGGCTGACCTCAGATATTATTTTTAAGATCTTATCAACAGATTGAGCCTGTATAAGGTCTTTTGTTAAATTGACTAGGCCAGCGATACCTGTACCGAGTTGATTTTGTGCTGCCTCTAAGTGTTTATCTCGGTTTTTAGCCGAGTCGGACAATACTGAAGCGACTTCAGGGTTTAGTGTCGGTGCTCGAGCCAAGGTAAAATTTTTAGGCATGAGCATCTTCTTTTTCAAGGTTTATTTTTGATCTTTGGCCAAACCATCCAGCAGGATCTTTCCCCAACGTTCAGAGACTTCCTCGGGTATTTTTGTACCCAGCTCAGGGTCTAACTTTTTAGCCTCTCCAAGTAATTCCAAAATTTCAATAGGTATATCGGCCGCAGCCTCGATAGTTTCACTTGGGTCAGTCGTCAGTTGTTCTTGCATCACGGGCAGAGGCTGAGGGATGTTATTTTGTGACACAGTATTTGCGACTGACTTAATTACTTGATCATGTTGAACGTGCTCAGGTTCGGGCGAAATAATTTCTTCGCGATCACTGTACATGTCTTCGTTTTGACTTCCATAATATGTATCGTGACACGATGAACTAGAAGACCGCGGAGAAATATTTTCTGAAGAGAAAACAAAAACAAAAAGTTGCATTACTTTCAGGACAGTATCGCGTACTGTCTCACTAAGAAAGTAAACACTGTATTTCTGGATAACATCGCGTGTTACCTCTTTAAGAAATACACGTTTTCACTATCAGGATAACATCTCGTGTTATCTCATTAAGATAGTATATGCGCAAAAATAAAAAACACATGGAGGGAGGGTGGGTGTAAAATACTTACGTTTTTCGCGTTCAGATCTTAATTTATCTTCATATCGTTTTATTTTCCGCATTAAATAGTCTTCCTCGTTCTTACGTTTTTGTTTTCCCATATTTATATAACACTTTCTAGAAGAAACTCGGGATTAACTGATATACGGAAACAAGTTCGAAGTCGAACGTCGTAGCAATGCTGCACACGAAACACGAATGAAGTGACAACTGACAGGTAGTTAGACGTCAGATGTAACTTGTTTTTTTTAATCTTGGAACAGTGCGGCAATGCAGTACATAGGAACACGGACTACAATGTAAGTTAAATCTCGAGGATGCTACATTAAAGTATAATTGACAGATTGCAACTAGAGATGTGAATCCGAACTTTCAACCTAGAATTGCCCCTCTGATTTAATCATTCGGAATAATTTAAATCCATCGATCGCCACCATATCAACCATAGATTTCGGGCGGGTGTCTGAATTGAGTATTTTGTACCAAACCATACTTAAATTATTGAATGTCAAAGGAGTTAATATTGTACGGGCCCGCTGTTTTGGAATGGCTATTGTTCAAATGGCACTAAAAAAAAAGTAGGCAACATTCACGTTTGATATGCCAATGGTCCTATTTGGGCGATAGACGTCAGCTTTTATCACACACTACCTTCTATGCATTCATTTGAAAAAAAAATCCCTATAGTTGGGGTGGTAATCAAAAAAGTTTTAGCAAGAAATCAAATCTTTTGTTGTTGTTGTAGTTTTATAACTTTACAAAGTAAGACTTTGACAAAATACCGGCCAAGTTCGAGTTGGACTCGCTTCCAAAGGTTTCCGAACGAATCCCATTCTAATAACTTCATTTTGGTTTATAAATTGATTTTTAAGTCACCATTTTGTATTTATAAGGTCTAAATTCAATTATAGTAGATAGGTGCTACTTGAGTATCTACAAAACTTAAATAAATCGAAGTAATCACAAACTAAATGAACTTTGTGGAACTAACCGAAGTTAACAACACTCATTATCATCATCATCAACTTCCTGCCCAAGCCCCATGTCACTTGGGGTCGGCGCGCCAAACCTTTTTCTTCCATTCTGCCCCGCCGATGACGATGGAGGCTTTGCACCCAATACGAGCGGAATAAAGATAAATCGATTAGTAGCTACTTAGTACAGTGTGCAAATAAAGAATCTTATCTCATTATCGCACACAATGGATCAATAGTCACCAATGACGGCACAACCCAACTGTTATTGTTAACATTTGGTATTACGTAACCAACTCGTTAACCAGCTGATTGGTTCCGACGTATTGAAATGAAATGAGAATCTAACAATGTCCAACTGCAAAACCTAGACTCGTATTTCAGCAACCAACTCAAACGGAACTTAATGAGAAAATTTTATAGCGAGCACAGCGCGCCGGTACTATCGACACATCGCATCGGTCACGTTTTCAGCTTCATACATGGAATAACATCACGCCTGTATAAACCGAAAGGTCAGACAAGTGTACATACGTGTATTTTTAGTATACATACTAGCTTCTGCCAGCGGCTTCGCCTGCGTGATCCCTAGGGAACATATTTCCGGGATGAAAGTAGCCTATGTGTTATACCAGACTATAATCTACTTCTGTGCCAAATTTCATGAAGATCCTTTCAGGCGTTCTGACGTGAAAAAGTAACAAACATCCATCCTCACAAAATTTCGCACTTATAATATTAAGTACGATATCCACCCACATTTCGTCATAAATAACCGAACAAGCTACTGAGAAATTCCAGATGGCAAAGACACACTTTTCCAGATCGAACCCAGGGCCTCATGCTCAGCATAGCGTTTGCGACTACTCGTAGACCAACGAGGCTGACAAGTCAGTTTTCCACATCTGATGCTATGTAGATAAGCTAAATCGAAATCGGTATCCCCCGTTTAGGAGCTACGATGCAGACAGACTCACGTCGAACTTATTGCATCTCTTTGGTCGGGTGGTAAAAATAAAGCAAATTGCTCTTCTTTACAACCACTCCATACTTTAGAATGCCCAACTATTAATAGTACCTATCAATGACGCAACGCTAGAAAATATGTCGAATCATGATTTCACAACGTCGCCCTTTTGCCCCACTTTTCTCATAAAACTTGCATGCAGTAAAACATCAATGGCTCATCATATCTATTATTTATATTTCATAAACAATCTGATATCAATGACAATATGTAAGTGCTTCAAATTGGTCGTTCTCATATCACAATGTCATTCAAATCAAGTGGGTCTTTAACGGTTGTGATTTTACATTCAAGAATCGAGTTCTTATCCTCTTGAGATTCAAGAAAAAAACTAAAAAAACTTATCTACTTACTGACAAAAATTTTAGTGATTTCAGTGGGCCATTAAAAATCCATACTTTTTAAAGAACAATGACGTGAAAATAGTTGATGGGAATCTTAAGCGTCAACTACATATTAAATTCATCCAAAAAATGGGCAAAAAATCCCTAAACTTCCCAATAATGTATCTTGTTTTCTACCTATAGGTAGATATAAATGTACTAATAATGTAGTTGCCATGATATTTTGAATATTTTCGTGCATTCATTGTATTCCGCAACAATACCCGGTACGGTAGAATGTCAGCTCTCGACTACGACAAATGTCAGGGACGTTAAATAAAATTTCTTCTCGGGACACAAAAACTGTCGTTTCCTTGTCGCATTGGCTTTAAATTTTGACAATAGGTACATAATAATTCGTTGTCAAGAAGTAAAGCATTTAAAAAAAATATCTCTTTCGGTATGAAAGACAAAAATCTTTATTTGCCACAGTCGAATGCCAAAAAGGCTAATCTATTTGTGTGTTTCTGTAGATCCCTTAGTCCACATCTTTACACCTAGGTACACTTTGCAAAATTCAGCAATGATAATTTATTATTGGGTAAGAACTTAGTGCTGCGGTTGAACTGGCAATAAAACTCTAAACTGGAAATAAACTTGAATTGGAGGTGGTAAAACAATATGACCAACATTAAGGAGCTTTATGATGGCTATCGTATACCCCAATTGAACATATTGTGTCTTTAAGATACTTAAGTATAAGGAATTATTCTGATCCGTAACCCTGCTTTGTCCCCTTAGTAGAGGAACAGATATTTATTATTTACAAATTTAAGTTTATGATTAGAAAATTTAAAAGGTTTCATTTGTTCACCAGATTATAAGAAGGCAAATCAGAAGACTGATTGTAATATCAAATAAAATAAAAACAGTAAAATCTGTGTCACTCTAAAGAGTCTAAGGGGACAAAGCAGACCAAAAATAATGGTTTATGGCTCTCATCAGATTAAAAAAAAAAGATTTATTTCACCCATAGTCAATATTGGGCCATGGGGCCTATGGCCGGCAATGGACGTCTTTCGGTTGACATGATGATGATCCCCCACTTTCAGGCTATTTAAGTAACTAATTTACCCAAACTTAAGGAGGCACCTTCGGTAGTTTTATGGATAACTAGCTTTAGCCCACGATTTCGTACGCGCATAACCAGTTTTCCCCGTTCCCGTTTGAATTTTGGGTAATCCCCTCGTAGTGCTCCCCTACACACCCCAAGGAACCTACATGAGAAATTTCAGCTTTCTCCGAGCAGTTTCAGCTCTGCGTTATCTGTCAGCCACTCAATCACTCAGTAACGGAAGAGTTTAAAAAACGTTGCAAATGTATTGATAACTAGCTCCTGCCAGCGGCTCCGCCCGCGTGATCCCTAGGGAACATACTCCCGGGATAAAAAGTAACCTATGTCCTTTCTCTGGCTCTAGACTATCTGTGTAACAAATTCCATTTAAGTCGGTTCAGTAGTTTCGGCGTGAAAGCGCGACAGACCGGATAGACACTTAGACAGACAGACAGATGGATAGACAGAGTTACTTTCGCATTTATAATATTAGTAAGGATTGTTTCTAAGCTTAATTTAAAATCTTTGTTCTAGTTTTAGTCTTCGAAAAACAAAGCCATAGAAATTCTTTTGGGCAATTGGGTTTTACTGCTCATAAGCCCGAAATTAGTGATAAAGCCAAATTATCTAATGATCCATTAATCAGCACACCTCTTCTTAAAAGTGTATTCGAGAAAAATATTGGTTTAAACCATTCATAGGTTTAGACTTTAGCCAAACATATAATCATGACTAATGATATTGACCTAACAGCATTGAGATTTGCAATGATAAGATACGTATCCGCATGGTATCATACCGAACACTTTACACAGATTATGCAACTTAGGTGTATCTACTTGTCCCTATATACATAAACAAAGTTGCAATGTACCGAAGGGTTAAGGGTTACCTTGATAACATTATTTTTATTTATACTACGCCAGTCTCCACACTTGACTACGGGAGCAAGACGTCAGGACCAAGGGCCCTGACCCGCGTTAGTGTCAATAAAATGGTCTTCACCATTTTCGGTTTTGCTGTACATTTTAAACGGAAGTTCAGGGTCGTTAGAGTACAGAGGTAAGTTTTCAGATTCTTTATTTAAATCAGGATGACTAGTGGCTTTGGATATACATACAACGTGTTACAGAATAAACACAATATCTCTTAACGGGTCATTGTACTCATCATTATAGACACTGAATTCGCGAAGAAAACATTCACTGCTCCAAACATTTCTGTGCGCATAGCCGCATACTTAACTCGACAAATTGTACTGAACAGCTGATATTTTTTTCTAGTTTTTGTGATTGATCCCATACTAAAACTTGTATAATGATGCGTACAATGATGCGACAGTACTTAAAGCAATATTACGTGAAACATCCATCATGATTCTCGTTGCCTAGGGAGCTAAAACATAAGAGCTTTGATACAAGTTGTCAACAAGCAAGGTTCAAACGTCCGATTTTATTGTTATTGTTCGTAAGAAAGACTTCGTTTGTACACAGCCATTGATTGAAAGTCTCGGCTGTGCCAGTGCCGCGCCATATAATACGTGTTTGTCGTGCAACAGTTCTGTAGGCATAAATAGGCATAATAATGTTATGAGTGTGGTACGTACGACTGCTACGAGTCATCGATACAGATTTATTTAGTACACTTAATATTATTGAATAAAGAATTGATTGTGCGGTCCTGAGTCGTTAACTAATTTGATGGATGAGATGCGCCCATTGGTCATCTCACGTTTAATAACGAAATAGTTACGAACAAGAAATATTATAAAAATATGTAATTAAAATCTTGTAGTAGCCGGTCGTAGCGTCCATAGTAATCAATTGGTTTCGCTTCGTCTATCAAACGATAAAATTGGTTTTCTATCTAAGTAATTAATCAATTTGCGCTTATGTTGAAAATTGTATTGTAGAAGATTAAATTAGGCGCACGTTCCAATGCATAAAGCTCTATGGATCTTAATGATAGTCATGATTTTCACATAGTGACTTTACCTCGAAATAATACCTCGGTAACGTGACACTTTAGGGCACCATGTTCCTAACATGTTTTGTTTGTTGAAGTGTCCCCTACCCATATTTGAATATCAGATCGTGTACCGCAACTTTGAATAAAAATCAAAATGGCGGCCGTTATGACGTTATTGAGTAACAAACATTCAAACTTTCGCATCTATAAAATTTTATATTAGTATAGAAGTATAGATAAGTAAATGTACGCTTGGCACGGACATACGCTATTTACAAATGAAAAATAAAACATCAGCTGGGCGTAAACACAGCACTAAATACTTAGTTTATTTCTGTTGAGTCATTGTCTGCACTATCCAAAAGGAATTTGTTTATTAGAAATTGGCTACGTAATATTACTAAAGTGACCCTGTATTTCAGTCTCATATGCTGTATTTGATAGGTCACCCCTTTCTCATCTAGTTGGAAAAAAAGTTGTTTATAGGTTCATCAAAAAGATTCGTAGGTAGGTACGTATCATGTCTTATTGCGAAGAATGACAAGGAAAGCCGAACACAAATAATGGGCTAGGCAATAAGAGAATGATATTTACGCATGCTGTCCCAAGTACGTGTACTAGTACATTAACCCTCAGTTGTTTATATGGTGAAAATAAAGAAAAGAAAAAAATATTTAAAAAACCTTACAAAAAGTCCTGGCGATTGACATAAACTGGTGTAAACAATCAACAGTGATGCGATTTCAGAAATCACGATCCATTTGCTTATCATTTATTGAAGAGTTCCGTTGCCTACCTCCGAATTTCTTCATCAGATCTTCACCAAATTTAAATGGGACCAGTCCGAGAAAATACTCTTCCAAACAAAAAAGAATCATCCAAATCGGTTAACAATTGGCGAAAACATCGCTGAACAAACATCCCATCATCAGATCATGACTTATACCTTCCATCATCAGTTCAGCAACATAAGATGATAATGCACAAATATCTGAATTGCGTTAGAAAGTTTATGTAAAACATGGTATGTGCTTTTAAAATTTGAGGGTTTCCCTCGATTTTTATGGGATCCCATCATCAGATTCTAACTTGGTGACAATGGGACCACCTCCGGAGTGTAGGCTATCGAATAACAAATAATTTTTAAAATCGGTTCAGAATTAGCGGAGAAATCGTTGAACATACATGAATGAAATTAAATTCAGTTAGCCTATTTTGTCCCACTGCTCAGCTAAAACCATCCTTATTATTTTCCAGCTAACTCTATCTGCTGCCTAATCCGGCCAATCCACCAAAAAAAAAAAAATCAAATCGTCACGCCAGTTTTTAAACCTTCCTCGGTGGCAATGTCCGTCTTTAGGCACCTACCGTATGACGACATTGGCCATGGCCTTGGCTTGGTTCTGGTATTCCACATCTTAACAATGTATTTTCTTTTGCACAGTGATGGAGCCCACGAGGCGATGCTGGGTGAGGGCCAGGTGCCGCAGATTGTCAGCAAGGAGACGAAGAAAGCCGATGAGTACGAGGCCCTGCAGAGCTTCCTGAGAAGCATCAGCTCTACGGCCACATTACCGCCTTACGTTAAGGGAGAAACGTACTCCTCCGCGAAAGGTGTCTTCAATCAGGTAAAGTAAAAATTGGCTCATTTATGAAGTAACTGGTCAAATGGGTAGATCAGAAAGAATCTTACAAAAAATATACAAACGGGTATTGGTACTTATCGGACTACGGAACTGAGTTCCTTGGTATTTGGATTTTATTTGGTCCCAATAAAAGATGCTACTTTCGCATTTCCATTGATAAAATAAAATCAGCCCGTGTTTGTCTGATCGTGAAGTCTTCTATCCTCAAAGAGTGCTGAACAAATTTAATTCAAGTTTTCAGCAAAAGATATAGTATTTTCTCGGTGAAGGTTCACAATTATGTCTGTAATTAAAACATGATATTGTGTTGTGTGGTATAACCGAGTCGTTACGGTTAATGTCGAGGAAGTCGTAAAGGTAGTTCCGGGCGATGGCAGGGCGGGTCCTCAAACCTCGATTGCAACTGTAAGGAACCAAGAACAGCACAACTAGATACCATGTTCTGTCTCCACACCATCCCAAGGTCGAATGGTAGAAAATTGCCCTTTATTCTGCCTTTTAACAGTATGTTTTAATACGATAACGACACGGTTGGCGCAATGGTTGAGCGATGGTTGCTGGCGTGGCGCGTGTTCGATACCCGCACGAAATAAATACTACTCTGTCAAGAAAGTACCGGGAAAAGATCAATAATACACCAAATGTCTGTTATTCATCCAAATTTATTTTATCACCTTCAAAGTATGCTCCTTTAGAAACGATACACTTGCGCCAACGAATAATCCATTCATCAAAACATTTTTTAAACGCTGCTTCCGGAATTGAGTTCAGTTCTCGCCAAGAATTCTCCTTTATGTCTTCTATCGATTGAAAACGGGTGCCACGAAGTGGTAATTTGAGTTTAGAAAAAAGAATAAAGTCAGCAGGAGCCATATCTGGTGAATATGGTGGTTTCTGGATGGTATTTGTTGAGTGTTTGGTTAAAAATTCGTTCACAATAATAGCCTTGTGCGAAGGCGCATTGTCGTGGTGCAAAATCCAAGAATTTTCTTTCCACAAATCTGGCCTTTTTCGTCGAATTTGCTCTCTTACACGCCGCATAACGCTCAAATAATATTCTTTATTTACCGTTAGATCTTCCGGTAAGAATTCAGAGTGCACAACACCGCGATAGTCAAAGAAAACAGTCAACATGACTTTGACTTTTGATCGACTTTGGCGTGGTTTTTTCGGTTTCGGTTCAGTTGGAAGGCGCCACTCCGAAGCTTGTTGACTAGTTTGCATGTCAAACTCGTAAACCCACGTCTCGTCACCAGTAACAATGCGTTTCATGAATGTTGGGTCCGAACTGACTCGTTCTAGCATGTCCTCAGCGACTTTCATGCGATTGAGTTTTTGGAGAAAATTCAGATCTTTTGGGACTAGCCGAGCAGCAACATGTTTCATACCCAAATGATTAGTTAAAATGGTACGGATCGACTCGTGAGATACAGAAAGTTCGGCGGCTATCTCTCTCAGAGTTGAATGGGGATTTTCAGTCACTATTTCCTTCACTTTTGCGATGTTAACTTCAGTTGCAGACGTTGACGGCCTACCAGAGCGAGGCAAATCTTCCATCACATCTCGACCGCTTTTGAACGCTTTGAACCACTCATAAGCACGAGTTTTTGATAAAGTCGATTCACCGTAAGCCTTTTGTAACATTTTCAGTGACTCCGAACACGAAATTCCATTGGCGATGCAAAATTTAAGACAAACTCTTTGTTCGATATTTTTGTCCATTATGAAATTCACAATACACACTATATATGATATTACTAAAACCAGCACTGTATTTAATAGTATAAATAACAGATCATGCAACTCAAACTCCGCGCCAAAATGGAAAACAGTTGTGCCAATCTTTGTTAGATTGGCACTACAAAAAAACAAAAATTTGAATTTGGAACCATAAACAAATCATCCATTCCCGATACTTTTTTGACTGAATGTATTTGAATCAACAGATAGTTGTTCCCAGTCTGGCAGTTTGTGTATGCGAGTTTGTATGTTTGTAACGCACCCAAAATACAGGCGAAATTCTAAGTGTGTTCGTTTTAAGAAAACACAGTAACAGTAACATTGTAATAAGTCTTCGCTCAAAGTGGTTCAATATTGCCCATCTAACTTTTACTAGACAAAATGTCGACTCTGTCAATTTTCCAATTTTCCTTTCACTTCCACGCAGGGGTGACCTAGAGGTGCCTAATCGTATGCGTGGGTGCTCTAATTTCATTATCTTTCATGATCACGGCTGAAAATCTTTTGGCCTTATTTCTTTGTAATATCCGTCAAATTGTCAATTGCTTTGCTTCATTTTAAAATGCAATGTTCAAAAGCGTGATATTTTCCGTAAAGTAACTGAAGTTACCCGTCGTGTATATACTAATACCATGCATCGTGTGTCAAGTTTAGTATGACCTGAATGACATAAATAATGCAGGCGGGTTGCGCCGCGCGTCGGTCGGAGTGCTCAGGGGTTTACCCGATGCCAGACGTCGCGATCAATCCGCAATTTCTTATGGAGGAAAATATTTTAGATGCCTTTTCATTGTAAACCTGTAGAAGACGTATTGAAGGTTTTGTATTTCTAAAGCTGAGATATTCTGTTGTTGCACTTAATTAAATCATCATCTGCCTAGTCTTTTCCCAACTATATATTGGTCGGCTTCCAGTCAAACCGGATTCAGCTGAATACCAGTGTTTTACGTGGAGCGGTTGCCTACCAGACCTCCACAACCTATTAACTGGGTAACACGGTACTTCTTGGCAAGACTGGAGTCAGATTTACTGGCTTCTGACAATCTGTAACGACTGCCAAAGATCTACAAACGACAGCCGGGACCAACGGTTTAACGTGCTTTCCGAGGCACGGAGGAAACTCGGTATATTAAGATGGTCACCCATCCACAGACCAACCTTGGCAAGCGTTGCTTAACCGACCCGTGCGACTGTTATTATTTAGCCACGAGCTCCTCCTTGCACTTAATTAAATAATATCTAAAATATTGGTCTAAGCGAATCTCTAACCGTGAATACTTATCTAAGTGTATTGAGCTTGAAGTGAACTTTCATTCCTTGGTTGCGTGTATTGACAGCTCATTCCATGTTCACTTCATCAATCAATCAAGGTTGTCCAAAGTTCACTAAATACGGACCTACTTAAACAAATCCATATCTAGATACTTACTACTATTGTTTGTTCAGTTGTTAGCCCTGACCTCTACAACTCAAATGTCATTCATCATTATTTTCGCACACGCAACCTAATGTGAAGTACGTTCTAGATACTTACCTAGTCATTTATTAAGTATTAATATTTCTAACTTCCCCATTATTAGGTACTTATCATATGATTTTACTTATCACGAAGAAAACCTCAATCTGCGATTTTCCAAGATACTGTGACTTGTGGTTTTATTCGTTGCTTTATATTGAACAAACTACAATATATATTTAGCTAAATAAAAATATACCCTAGATAGGTACCATAACTAGATAGTTCAAAGTCACCGCTGACAAAATTGCCTCACGAATCGCTATGCAAATCTTATTACTTTAAATCAGCTGACGGTATTGACCTCAAAGTTTCTTCATTTGCATTATGTTTGTAGACCGGACGATCCCTACTCCGAAATTGCAACACATGACATGCGAAACAGATTTGACAATGACATTCTAAAGAACTGATACGGTTTTTAGGGTTCCGAACATCTGTATGGAAAAACGAAACCCTTATAGGATCACTCGGTTGTTTGTCTGTCCGTCTGTCACAGCCAATTTTCTCCGTATCTACTAAACGATAAAGGATTGAAAATGGGATTACTTTTTGGGGTGAAAATTAAAAAAAAAAAACAGCTTTTCCAACTCTACCATGTGACAATCAAATCCAAGGGCTCATCGTAAGGGTCTCAAAGGTATTCTTTTTATAAAAAAAAAAAATTTAAGATATAAATATTTATGGCCGATGATTATCAAATATTTATTTTGTCGAGTTTTCAGGATTGATCTTAAAATAAAAGTAGTTTATTATCATGTAAACTTTCACTCCCTAAGAGGTTATCAGTGTTTTACTTTTTCTGTTCTGTGGTTATACAAATAACCCTGTTTAGGATACCTACTTTTTATCAGTAAAATAAATAATTCTTTTTCGAAGAATACGAAGCGCTGAAAAACACCTGTTAGGTATTTAATAATTTTTTTCAGCGGACTTACTACGAAACAAAGAGATTCATGTATCTGTAATTTAAGCCCGTAGGTGACGTAATTCGTACAACGCTTACAACATTTCTCTGCACTACATTTTGGCAAAGAGAGCTATTTCTCTTTGGACTAAAAATAGATGTTCTTTACATAAATATTTTTATTGAAATGGAGTTTTTACATTCCAAGCGGTTTTTGTTATGCTTTGAAAAGATTCATCACGACTCACGAGGTTCTAATGAGGAGCGATTAGTTTGCTTCTTACAGCAGAACGGTTCACGTGTTTAGTTTTTGTTCCTACTTTTATGTGTGTAAAGATAATCCACGTTCAAAAAGCGTTAAAACGTGTTGTAGATACACTAAGATTATTTGAAAGGTGTTTTCAACTGCCTTTCTTAAAATTATTGTCTAGCTGACATTGGAATAAAATAATCAAGTAGGAACGAGAGAATGACGACGCAGGAAGACGAACACTGGGGACACACAACCTTCACTTCTAATCTTCATTACAAGTAAAGGTTGTGTTTCTGTTACTATTTTCTTGAATATCTTCATATTCAAGAAAATAGTAACAGAAACCCATGTTTGTTTTGTACCTACCTAAATTGTATTGCCAGGTAAAAATAATGAGGTAAGACATGAGGAAACCCGCATGCAGTTATCAAACCGCGCGACCAATGTGACCATGGTGACTGCTGCTATGCGGATAAACCGAGCTAAACAACGAATGCGGTTGACTTTCAACTAACACAACTGAGAAACCACAACTTTTTAGCTCATTTAACCTCACTAAAACATGCGTAATCGACAAGGCTTTAAACCAGGTAAATAGCTTAAAACACGCTTGTTAACTCAAAGCATATATAACTGATAATATTTAATAGTGTTACCTTGAGGTTTTACGCAATTTTGCTAATTCTCCGTACACATAGGTGAGAAAACGAATCGGACGTCCTCACATCAGAAGTGGGATAACATGACAGAATGACAGCTCACCTACATTCCCCAAGCATTACTTAATTAGAAAACTCCCTTCAAGTTTGCTGTCGAAGCTCTATTATCTTGACAAGGCTGATGTTGGCAAACTCCATTTGTTCCAATTAAATAAATTGCCTGTTATAGGAACTGACAAGAGCTGAGCGTGGCAACTGTGGCAAGCAAGCCTTGGCTATGTACTAGGGGTATATAGTTTCTTGGAGTTTAATTGCTGCAGAATGCGTATTACGGGTCATTACCGTCGAGTTAGCTGCTTTAGAGCTGCCTAGTTGGTAAACCTAAGCAGCTTCATTAGTCTTTAGTAGAACTAAAACAAATATTTACCTATTAAAAGAGGTCAAATTATTATTTTTTGTTTTTAGGTAATAATATAATTATTAGTTGGTACTAATCTTTATTAGTTCTAATCGGACGATTCATTAATCAATAAAAAGTTACAGCGACACTGAGTAGGTAGGTAACATAAGATAGACACACAGACATAAGCACAGTCAGTTCCTGTGAGATACGCCACGCGACGAAGTCGCCGGCGAAACTAGTAGGTATGTCTATATGTCACGATTAGTTATAGAACAGCAGAACGAATTTCAGATTACATTCCCAAGACCCACTTACCTACATACGGAGATACATTATCTTGTCACAGCCGCCTTATCTCCTCACTTCCTGAAACGGACCTCCAAATAATAATTATTATTATAAGATAAGGAGATCTCTCAGCTCAGGTTTAATCTCTGCCCGACCTCTCAGATCCGAGCGACTCACCTTAAATTAATGTTTAACTAAACAACATAAGGATGTAAAAACAAGAATTTACAATAGCAATATATTTAATGTTTACTCTGGAATAAATGAGCAAGCGTTGTGTAAACAAATATTAAAATTAAATATGAGTTGTTCAGTTATGAAAGTGAATCATTTGAATAATTTGCAAACAGGTATATTTGATGTACGTAAAATCTGTAGTTCCTCGATGGTATATCCAATTTTAGTTAGCGTGACTATTATCGCAGATAGTTTAAAAAAAAATAGTTTAATTTTCACAGATGTTAGTCCTATGCGTAATTGCTAAAACAGTCGCAAAATGGAAAACCAACCTGATAAAATATTGACGTAGCATCATGGAATTTAAAATAAAATACTTAAACTACAAAAGACTGAACATTCAACTTTTCCTCCAATACCTGGGAATTTCTCTTTATTGCATCTATTGAACACCACATTCTAGTATACTAGATCGTGACGGATTTAATAATACAATTAAATGCAAGTCATGTGTCGTTCTGTGCAAGATAACACATTCTTCACACGTGCTGACTTTGATTAAATCTGAATTTTGAATATTTTAAGCAAAGATAATACTATGCATTGAATCATAGGCGTCAGAAAAATAACGTGATAATCTCGCTTATCGCACTTATAACGTTATGATTCAAAACTAAAATATTGTGAAATGCACAATGAAATGGAGCCCAGGTTTTCCCAAACTGTGTATTCATAAAGTTGACCAAATGCTCGTTATTAAGAGTATTTTATCAGCACGTACCTCATTAAATTGCGTTTTAATAATGTTACAAAATTATGCGATACCGCGACGTTTTGAACTTGATTGAATTAAATAGGATGTCATATGACACTTGGCAAAATGCTGAATAGGTAGAACAAAATGTGTTACAGTAGGTATTGCTATGTGTTAATAAATATCTATTGACCTAATGAAGATTGCCATGCTTTGCTCTAGCTTATTGATTGATTACGAGATAGTGATGCTGTTACTAGGTGTAGATAGGTAACTACATCGTGCTCATCACAATAAACACCTTTATCTATGGGACTAAACTGCAATCGAGACTAAAAATCAGCTATTCTATCATCATCTGCCTAGCCTTTTCCCAACTTTATTGGGGTCGGCTTCCAGTCAAACCGTATTTAGCTGAATACCAGTATCTTACGCGGAGCAGCTGCCTACCAGACCTCCACAACCCAGTAACTGGGTAACACGGTACTTCATGGCAAGACTGGAGTCAGATTCTATCCGTCAGAAGCCAGTTAATCTGACTCCAGTAACGACTGCCAAAAATCTACAAATGACAGCCGGGACCAACGGCGTGCTTTCCGAGGTACGGAGGAAACTCGCTATGTTAAGATCCCATCCACAGACCAACCTTGGCAAGCGTTGCTTAAGGTCGACCCGTGCGGCTGTTATTATCTAGCCACGAGGTCCTCTAAAAAAAATCAGCTATTCTATACCTTGTGAAAAATCGACAAAATACAGTATAGGTACGGCTGATTTTTTTCGCAACTTGTCGAATTAGAAAATAGTGAACAGTTAGACACCGAAACACGGCGTCTCAGTTCGATTACTACTGTAACTACCGGCTCATAAAACCTGCAATATCCGGCTGCAGCCTGCCGCGCAGATTGATAAAGAGATTACGGTTCGTTTCTTAGTTTCTTTCGACTAAAATAGATGAACAGTACTTAAATATAGGGATCTCAAGCTACTTACGCTATCGATGGCTATCGATGGGTAGTTTCTATTCCAGAACGATGTCCGGATTCTGTAGGATAGAACGGGAGCGAAAATGTGAGAAAAGATATTATCATATGCTCTTCCGTTTCGCCAATCCCAGTCCCATGTAGATTATCTTAATATGAACCGTGCTATCCGTGTTTCTCTTGAGAATTTTATTCTGGAAAATACATTTTCAGCCCAGGCACTAAGTATGGTTGTTAATTAAACGTAGCTAAAGATATTCGTTTGTTGCAGTGCCTCATAACATGTGCCGTCCTAATTCTGGCGGCGGGCGCGGGCCACCCCATCGGCTTCTCCGCCGTCGCGCTGCCCCAACTCAGGATCGAGAACAGCTCCATGAGGATAGATGATGAAATGGGATCCTGGATCGGTGAGTTATGTTCTCATTGTCACTTTAGATTTTATGTTTGGAAAGATAAGCAAGTAGCTCATATTGTCTATTCTTCTACAGTATCTATCCTAATATTTTAAAGAGGAAAGATCTTTTGTTTGTTTGTACCGAATAGGCTCCGAAAGATTTTAACCATTTATTCATCTAAATTATCAGGACATAACATGGCTATTTTTTTTTTTCGAATAAAAAAGAGATCGCTACGAAAATTGCAATAGGTAGGTATTAAACACGCGCGATCGAAGTCGTGGGCGAAGTAGCAATAAATATGATGAAAGGGTCGCATTACACATAGAATGTTACATGGCTCTTTCATAATAATATACGTACCTAATCTAGATAATTTATCTAGAAGATTTTTATCTAATGTTTTTGGTTTCATTCAATGCCATTATTTCTAGGGGGTTCCTATTTTCCATGAGTAGGTGATTCTGCACTGAAAGATAACGATGTCTAAATCTCTATATTCTATCGAAATCAATTTCGGTCAGAAGGTGTAACAATATCGCCAATTTGCTAGCGGCTCCCGCAAATTATTTTTTCCAATCTAAATTGGTCTGTGGTGTTACGAGTACACTCACGTGTGGTAGGTGCTCGTAACACCACACGTTTTGATAAGTTTTATTTTCGAATCTATGACTAGTTCAAGTTTTTTTTTAAATTGCTAGTCATTCTTGCGCGATATTATGAAATAAGCTACTACATACTACATTTAATTTTGTAATTCGTATGTGTGATATATGTACTTTGTCGAAAAGGGATTATAATCGGTCATCCATCGCATGTTTTAGGCCCACTTCCCTAAGTACTTACCTACTTCAATAACCACTAATTAATTGGATGTAGGTAAAGCAGGTACCTATTATATGATCGGCTTGATACACGTCAGGTATAGGTACCGGTTGTATGTAGTATGTATGTAAATCGGACTGGTTTCCGCAACTCCACGACTAAGCGCGTATTTTGCGTGCAGGTGGGACAAATGCATCATTAGATCCACCCCAGCTCCCCAAGGAAGGCCAGCAACGCCTTGGTGTTACCAACTATCTCGTAGAGGGTACCTGGGTTTCTGAAGTACTTTGCCCTGTAATCCGCGACTACCGGGCAGCTTAGAAGCAGGTGTGCTGCTGTCTCATTCTCCTCCATGCAGGCTCTGCAGAGCGGGCTGTCAGTGACTCCTATAGCATAGAGGTGTTTATTAAAAGACCCGTGGCCAGTTGTTACGGCTGTGACTGAACGCAACTGTTGTTTAGTCAGTCTTAGGGCTTGTTTTGTGAATCGGCCATCTATAGAGGGAAGTGCCTCTTTGGCCTGCCTACACTCACTATGGTCAACCCATAGCTTGTGATGTTTATCTCCGGTGCCTTTCCTTACCAGATTGCGTAAGTACCCGAAAGACAGCGGCACGATGGGTTCAGGTCCCATCGCTGACAAACTCGACCCCCTTCGGACGAGTTCATCCGCAGCGTCGTTGCCTCGAGATTCGCTGTGTCCCTTGATCCATTGAATGGTTACTTTGTTAGGTACCGGTTATACGTCGGTATAATGGATTCAGAAAGCTTAAAGTCACCCAAAGGCAATCCAGCAGTCTACGTCTTGCATCTGAAATGATAATGATACAGGTTGTTGTCGCCGGGGTACGGAACCTAGGAACATCATGTATACGTCCTCAGTGCCAGATTAAGCCAGCGCGGGTCTTGTAGCATACCAAGGGGCCGCATAAACCCAAAAACCTTCGTAAAGTGAAAACGAACATATCCAAATAAAACATTTATAGCCTCTCTCTATTATTTCTCACGGACCCCGGGGCCCTTAAGGGCCGTCCACATACACCTGGGTTCGCCGTCCCTGACGGAACACGGCAGGGACGCAGAAAAATCAGTTACGTACGATTTGTACGAACTTGCTCACACATATCCGTGTCAGGAGGATCTGGATCGTCAGTGTCCCGGAACACGCTCGGACACACGGACGCCCTGACTATGCTATCCGATTTTTATCTCTGTGGACGACATTTTGTGCAAGAGCAAGTGCAACATGAACACAGAAAGGTTGATAAAACTTATACTTCATCTAGCGCTCATTGTCAATTCTTCTGTGTTAAACAAGGACATCGGGCTGTATGCGTATCAGCTACCGAAACAGATTACACTGAAACCGATTTCCCTGATGTGTGTGAACACGGGTGACGGATGGCCCGTCCCTGATGGGAACACGGAACGAAAACCTCGAAACTTGGATAAAGCTGACCCGGATGTGTGTGGGTGAATGGCCCTTTATGTAGCGCCAGAGTCCATATTTTTTTGGTTTTGCCTACATTGTCCGTAAGTGTAGAATTATGCACCGGATCCGGGGCTGTTTAGATTTCAGACGGTATGGTAGCATGATATAAAAGAAAGAAAACAAGATTTTTGCACGAAGTATGACCCATGCCATAACAAAATAAACCAAATTAGTGACAGGAAACCGCTGTCGCAGTAGAGTAGAAGTATATGGACTTGTCTGTGAGATAAACCCCGTAGTTTTCAGCGACATGTTTTTGTAAGTCCAATTGCGTGACCACCCAAGGCGCGGGGCCCGTAGCATTTGCTACTCTTGCTACGTGGTTCATCCGGCACTGTACGTCCTGCATGGTCAATGAATACTCAAACTGGAATAATAATAATATGTAAAGTCATTGAACTCTTCTGGAAAAATATCATAGGTCGATTTTGCTGGACAAGAACGGCTTTGATGTACCTAGACTTCCAATAGAAGCCAGGCCTTCCAATAGAAGCCAGGCCTTCCAATAGAAGTCGTTCATTCTGCGCTATTCACTTAAACTGTTTAAAAAAAATCGGCTATTTCGCAATATTATGTATTTTCAAGACTAGTTATGAAAATTGACATAGGTGGAATCATCGACGTAAATAGATTTTTGGCAGGGGGTATTTTCCATGTACTAGCAAAAGAATAGCAGCCGGATGAAACAAGTTATTACGACAGATAATATAATAATACTAGCGACTATTACCAACAATGAGCCCGCAATATCTCTAATATCATCATAATAAGCTGTTAATAACAAAACTACATGCCACCTGGCATCTAGCCTGGCACCTGGCAACACGTTTTAAATCTACTTTATTAGTCAGTATTTAATATATTAGTCAACATTTGCGTTATTTTAACTGCGTTTTAAAGTAATAGTAAATTATTATATACAATGGTCGAAAGGAATCAATTCCCATACGAGGTATTTAGACACAAACACAGACACACACACTACTTTTCATTTCGAGTTTATGGAAAGTAAAAAATAGCATTGTATATAAGCAAGATACATATTTCTTTCCTTTGAAATTTCGGGCAAAAGCTTTTCTATTACTTTACGGTATTCGCCTCGTCTTTAACCGAATCTGGGGTTAACATTTCAGAATCGCTTTAACTCATTTCTAATCAAATATTAGTCTATAAAACCGAGATTTAGAATTTCGGTACAGTTTACAGAGTTATTATTCCGCCAAATTTATTTCAATTTAGTTATTTTTTTATAAGAAAATCTTTTTTAATTTACACTGGGGGTACACTTACAATACCGCTGCATTTTATTTTTATTTTTAGAGGTCTATTACAATTTGACATGTGTTTTTTTGCGTAAAAAGACCACCATAGGCTTTCTTATTCTTAGAAGCTGAAATATTTAGACGACTTTGGCTTATTGGGTAGTTGACAATAGTTCATAGCGGACTAGCTCACTTTTCGCATTTTTCTCTAATCTATTTGTAAAAAACCCAAAAATCCGATGTGGGCATTAAATGTGCGACGGCATTTTTTCGAGCTCATGTATTGAACTACTGTACTAATCAAATGAAATAAATATGTCATAAAGAATTTTATATATTAAGATATTCCTAGTGGTATAGTTTATAGCGGCATAGGCGTAGGCGTAGGCTTAGGCGTTCAAGAAATATTTTTTTAAATTCATACCCTAGAGAGGGAAGCAACTATTACGAGTCTTTCCCTCTCATAGATGAGGAAATAGCGCCTTCCACCCGCTACTCGGATCAAAGAAACAATACTTTTCGAGTATGAGAAATGAAAAACTACTTTCACTGGTGACTGTAGCGTGTTGTTACCGCAGTTAGAGGTAGATGCTTAGATATCTATCTTAGTTTAATTTTGTTATTTTTAAATTATCTTCTGACCAAAATCCAACGTTCTAGAGCAAGTTTATTAAAAATAAATTATGTTTTAAAACAAAATTCTTAATATATTCGGTCCTCATCATTATACTCAACTAAACTTAAGCTAATTTCGGAGTGAAACTCAGCTTATGTTTAAAAATAACATTTAAGTACCTACTGTGCGAATCTAAGCCATTATCTAGCCAAAACGTGGCCAAAAAATTATATTTGTTACATAACAAAGGAGATGAAATTGTTATGATGATTTCACATTTTCACGAATTCACACATCATTGTTATTTTCCGTTGACGGACTTGATAATTATGCTGCCACAGATGAAAAGTGTCTTGAGTTACAGTAGGTACCTAATGACTGTGAAAGTATAACCTTAGTACACCACATGAAACACACACACATATACCTTTTTTTTTCAAACATCACCGTTTATTTAAACTAGCTTCTATAAGCTTTGTTTAAGAGGCTTATTACAATTTGACTGTGTTCTCAGGGTTTCGAGTGATCCTTATAGGACCACTCGGGTGTCTGTCCGTCTGTCACAGCCAGTTTTCTCCGGATCTACTGGACGTATTCTATTGAAATTAAGTATAGGTACATATGGACTTCTGTGACCCAAACACGGACGCGTTATGTAAACAAATATTTTTTATTATGGCGGTCACTTTTGGGGGTCAAAGATACAAACACTTTTACATTTTTTTTTTTTATGAAAAAAAAACAGTTTTTAAATTGTATCGTGTGACATATCAAATGAAAGGACTTACTGTGACAGTTTTAATTATAGTTTTTTCATAATTTTAAAATATATTTTTGAAGTTATTCAAGAAATTAGACCAAAAATTAATATTCCCCCCCCCCCCTTTTCTCCGAAACTACTGAGCGTAAAATTTTGAAGAAAATGTAGATAATAATTCAATACCTAAAGATTACAGGAAAACCTATGAGAAGTCTGTAATGTTAAGGAAACATGTAAAAAAAATATTTGGTTCGGAACCCTTTGTACGCGAGTCCGACTCGCACTTGGCCAGTTTTTTGCGTAAAATGACCAACTTTGGTTTTTTTATTCTCAGAAACTGAAATATTTAGACCTCTTTGGCTGATTGGGTAGTTGAGAATAGTTAATAGTATTGAACATAGCGGCCTCACTTTTCGCATTTTTCTCATATCTATTTGTAAAAAGCCAACATTCCGAAGTAAGTTTCTTATGAAAAGCGCACCGGCACTTTTTGAGCTCGCGGATTTAACTACTGTACTAATCAAATGAAATAAAAAATAATTTAATCATAATCTATCATCACGCTAAGACCAGGAGCGGAGCAGACGAAGTTGCGCGGGTCAACTAGTTAACAATAAACCCTGAAATAAATGTCATTACAACTGCCTAATTTCTACATAATGCGATGAGTCAGCAGTTTTGTGAGTGAAAACTCAATTCTGTGATAGGGCTCTTAAACCAATATGGACCCACTTTAGCTTACTGCTGGCAAATATTTAATTCACAAAAATATAATACACAATAAGTACCATAACCCGCATAATCCAATGAAAAATATCTACTTACAGGTATTAACCTGTTTACTTGGAGATAATATGAACATGACTTCATAGAATTTGCAAATGTGTCCCAACTAAGTAAACGAGCTGAGTATTATGTTCATAAGATAATACATACATCTTTATTCTTACACGCAAAATAAGATACTTTAAAAAAAACTACGGCCTTTCAGGAGTGAGAATTTTCTATGAGCAATTAAAATAAATTAAGTAAATTAATAGATTTGTATCTACCTACCTCTAAGGTTATGGCAGAGGTTAATAAATATATACTATTTATTCGTCATAAATTTTAACTTACTATTTAAAGGGTATAATTTAGACGGTCACCAAAAATAATATTTTTAAGACTCTAAGCCTGGGCACCAAAATGGATCAATGGTCACCAAATTCTATCCAACTCAACTGTGATTGCCATAAAATGTAGGCTTGGGGTTACAAACTGGATAAAAATAGGTTAGGTTAGGTTAGAATCGTGACCAACCGTGCGCGAGCCGAGCGAGCGAAGCGAGCGGTGCCGCGGGAGCGGCCGGCGAGCGCTACTTCTCGAATATTATTTGGTGACCATTTATCTGTTTTGGGAACCGTTTAGAACTTTTTTGGTAGTAAAATAGGTACTTTTTTGGGCGGTGTTTAAACACAAGCCCTATTTAAATACTTACAAGGTTATTCGGAGAAGATTACCTATACTACTGTTACTTGGTTAAATTGATTTTTATAAAACCTAACGATGCAGTCTTAGCTTTCATCATAATCGGGGCCGAGACTCCTTTGCGTATTTTGTCTATTCCTCATAGTTTCGGATTGAGTAATCTGTTTATTAATAAGCCACCGCTGTCCGTCTTCCTTCAGTTTTGAGTATTTTGTCTATTCACATAGTTTCGGATTGAGTAATCCAAGCCCATTTGAAAAAATCATCCTGTAGGTAAATAGGACCTTTTTTGAATCATCAAATGACTCCTTTCGCTCTGGCTGGAGCGGAAGGGACTGTCAGACTCAATGACTAAACCACATCTGTGTTCCTCCTAATGACTTTAAAAATAAAAAAATAAAAAAATCGTTGCCCCCCCCACTCTGAATGTCTTCTGTAACGTGGGTGCGTTTACAAACATAGAACTCACATACACAAACAGCCAGACCCGGAACAACTATCTGTAGGCCATACAAATATCTGTTCCGTCCGGGAATCGAACCCGCGACACGCAGCGCAGCAGCCGAACGCTCAACCACTGCGCCAAACGTTCCAGCTTTGCGTTCCAGCTAGGGCCGCGATGACTCTTTCGAACAAATTCCGCAACCCGGGCAGTGGTTACAGGACCTACACCTACCCGTGAAATCGAGGTACCGTTAACAAGTGTAAAAACATGTCTAGAATAAAACTCACTTTACAGTAAAATAAACCGTTAGTAAAAGCACAAACAATGAAAACAGACGTTGGCGTGCTACATACGATCAAGGAATAAGAAAGAGAAAATGGACTACCTAGATAACACTTGAAATCGTACACACATCAAAAAAAGTTTGCAATCACTAGCATAAGCTGTTATATTTTTTTAAATTTAACTTTATCAAGGAAAATTATTTGTTGTGTGTTTTCTTTAAATAGAAAAACCCTGTTCGAAATTAAAAAATAAGACTTTTTTTTTAGTAACAAAAATTTTGTAATTAATCAGAATGTAATGAAAAAATGTAAATGTAACAGGAATTTGATTGAAAGAAAAATAATGTTTAACCATGGGCACCAATTTGTACTGGTCGACGATAATGCGCCCGCACATTGAGCTCAACGAGTCAATGCTGCTCTCCAAGAATAAGACATCACAAGGTTAGACTGGCCTGCCAGCCTTAAACGCAATAGAGCACGCGTGGGATGCTCTTAAGCGAGCTATTTGGAACCGTCAGCCACGTCCCCAGACAGTGCCAGAGTTCAGGGAAGCCGCTATTCAAGAATGGGACAGGTTACCCCAAGAAATGCTGGATAACTTGATCCTCAGCATGCCCAGGAGGATCGCCGCGTGCGTGTCATAATAAGTCATAGAGAATTAGTTTAAATAATTAGGGGTTGAATATATACATTCAGTCAAAAAAGTATCGGGAATGGATGATTTGTTTATGGTTCCAAATTCAAATTTTTGTTTTTTTTGTAGTTGTTTGATTGGCACAACTGTTTTCCATTTTGGCGCGGAGTTTGAGTTGCATCTGTTATTTATATTAAATACAGTGCTGGTTTTAGTAATATCATATATAGTGTGTATTGCGAATTTCATAATGGACAAAAATATCGAACAAAGAGTTTGTCTTAAATTTTGCATCGCCTATGGAATTTCGTGTTCGGAGTCACTGAAAATGTTACAGAAGGCTTACGGTGAATCGACTTTATCAAAAACTCGTGCTTATGAGTGGTTCAAAGCGTTCAAAAGCGGTCGAGATGTGATGGAAGATTTGCCTCGCTCTGGTAGGCCGTCAACGTCTGCAACTGAAGTTAACATCGCAAAAGTGAAGGAAATAGTGACTGAAAATCCCCATTCAACTCTGAGAGAGATAGCCGCCGAACTTTCTGTATCTCACGAGACGATCCGTACCATTTTAACTAATCATTTGGGTATGAAACATGTTGCTGCTCGGCTAGTCCCAAAAGATCTGAATTTTCTCCAAAAACTCAATCGCATGAAAGTCGCTGAGGACATGCTAGAACGAGTCAGTTCGGACCCAACATTCATGAAACGCATTGTTACTGGTGACGAGACGTGGGTTTACGAGTTTGACATGCAAACTAGTCAACAAGCTTCGGAGTGGCGCCTTCCAACTGAACCGAAACCGAAAAAACCACGCCAAAGTCGATCAAAAGTCAAAGTCATGTTGACTGTTTTCTTTGACTATCGCGGTGTTGTGCACTCTGAATTCTTACCGGAAGGTCTAACGGTAAATAAAGAATATTATTTGAGCGTTTTAGAGAGCAAATTCGACGAAAAAGGCCAGATTTGTGGAAAGAAAATTCTTGGATTTTCACCACGACAATGCGCCTTCGCACAAGGCTATCATTGTGAACGAATTTTTAACCAAACACTCAACAAATACCATCCAGCAACCACCATATTCACCAGATATGGCTCCTGCTGACTTTTTTCTTTTTCCTAAACTCAAATTCCCACTTCGTGGCACCCGTTTTCAATCGATAGAAGACATAAAGGAGAATTCGCGGCGAGAACTGAACTCAATTCCGGAAGCAGCGTTTAAAAAATGTTTTGATGAATGGATTATTCGTTGGCGCAAGTGTATCGTTTCTAAAGGAGCATACTTTGAAGGTGATAAAATAAATTTGGATGAATAACAGACATTTTGTGTATTATTGATCTTTTCCCGGTACTTTCTTGACAGAGTAGTACATTATATCAGCCATTGATATCAACAGATTACCTACGCTTATGCTGCAAAGATGACTTAGCATCAACAGAAAATCTAACTACTTAGATATTACTTACAGACTGAAAGAATTAGCATAAAGGCGCGAGTGGCGTGTTCACTCAGTCGGCACGTGTTGAATGTCCATCCACAACATCGCCGTTACGTGACACCGGCACTTAACGACTCTACCTTATACATAGAGACAAAGTTCACGCAATCATAGGTCAGGTATTGCACTAAATTAAATGCTGGGTGGCCTGGGCAAGGTTCCAGTTCCCAGAGGCGACTTCCGTTTGCCTGGACAAAAAAACATTATTCGAGGCAGGTTTTAGCTCGTTTATATACCTATAACAGTTCTTATGTTTCACAATAACTTAATAAAAAAAACTTTTTCCAAAAAAATACAACCGCCTTCCAAAAACAAAACACTACAAAGTATATAATAACTTTAATTTCGGAAGTTGTTGGTTAAGTTTTGGTTTTGTTTTTGGAAGTCGGTTGTGTTTTTTGTAAAAAAGTTTATTTTTATTTTTCGCTTTTTAGTGGTAGGTACCTGCGTGATGATTCAGAGCGTACCGGCGTGATGTTTTGTTATGAACTGGTATAAACAATAAACAGACATGCGATTTCAGCAATCCCGATCAATTTGCTATCATTATTGAAGAGTTCTGTTGCCTACCTCCGAAGTTCTTCATCAGATCACTAAATTGAAATGGGACCAGTCCGGGACCGGTCCGGGTCTTCCAAACATTTTTTTTTTTTTTGTGGATTGGCACGCGTTTGACAACTATCTCACCTATTGGTAAGCGATGATGTGATCGAAGATGTAGCACGCCTGCCTAGAAGTAACCTATTCACTCTTGAGTTAAAGACTCCCAGGTTGTAGCTGTCAAGAAACACGGACTCCGGCAGGGAAATCAAATCAATCATTCAAATCTGTTGACAGTTGGCGAAAATATCGCTGAACAAACATTTTGCATGGATCCCATCATCAGATCCCAACTTATACCTTCCATCATCAGCTCAGGAACATGAGATGTTGATTAACAGACACAAATCTCTGAGTTGCGTTAGAAAGTATACGAAAAACATTGTATATGCCTATAAAATTTGAGGGTTTCCCTCTATTTCCATGGGATACCATTATCTGATTCTGACTTGGTGACAATGGGACCACCTCAGGAGTATAGGCTTTCGAATAAAAAAAGAATTTTCGAAATCGGTCCACAGTTAACGGAGAAATCTGTGAACACACGTAAAAAAAAAATATAATACATAGGTACAGCCGAACATAGAACCTCCTCCTTTTTGAAGAAGTCGGTTAAATAAAGCCTTGTATGTGTGGTTAGTCAAAAGCAAAAATAACCTACCCAAATCGTGTACCTACTTACTAAAATACTTTGCCTTTTTTTTGAGTTTTGAAACGTATTAACAAACAATCGTTTTTAGGGTTCAGCACCCAAAGGGTCTCCAACGGAACCCTATTACTAAGCCTCTGCTGTCCGTCCGTCCGTCTCTCTGTCAGCAGACTGTAACTCAAGAACCGTAAAAGGTAGACAATTTAAATTTTCACAGATTGTAATATCTATTGCCGCTATAACAGCAAATAATAAAAACTAAGGTTTATGGTACGGAACCCTTCGTGTGCGAGTCCGACTCGCACTTGGCCGGTTTTTAAAAGCAACGCGAATAGGCGAAACTTACCGAAAGTTTTCCTTTTTTCGATATAATTGTTAATTATTTAGTTGTAGAATCATCATGACAAATTCAAAGTTTGTGTTTCGTTATTCATATTATTGCTGTGTTTTTTTCCCGGTGTAAAACATTCAAAACAAATAATTCTGAGAACAGGATAACACCTTCTTGCAAGAAAATGCCATAAAACGAAGAAAAAATAAATATAAACGATTTTTAAATTGGCGATGGCGATATAATAATATGGCGATCATAATATTTTTCGAACTAAAGTGGCCAGTGACGTCGTTCTACTGGACTAGCGGTGATACCAAGAAGTTTTAATAATAAACCAATAAATCTGTATTAAAATATTTTTTTATCTTGGATCCTGTCAAACAACATTGAATGATTGCCTAAACACAACAGTATCGTTAAAAATTCAATCAAATCAATCCTGGGTGGTAGGTACAGGTATCATCTACGAGTCTACGCGATAAAATGGTATTTTCTCCACAAATAGTCACTTTATCTTACCTACTTCCTATTCTATTAAATCAGGTTCTTGAATGTTCTTCTTGACGATTATTGAAATTAATTTTATCTAAATTGGCGTAGACAACACACAATTAACGCTCATTAGTAACAATTAACTAAGAATTATGGTGAAGCTGAAAAAACGTGTCTGCAATGAGGAGTACCTATAAATACGAGTAGGAACCTAGTTCTTTATTCATAGGACCTATCATACGTAGATAAGTATCTACTACGTGTTTATGTATAGTAAGTATGCAAAAAATGTGGTAAAGATTCAAACATGAGGATATGTTTTTTATTTATGTAGCTAATTAAGTAATTAAGATTTCTAAATTAGCTTAAAAGTTCTGGTGCCTTCTGAACATTTTATAACTATAATTCAACATGGTTGCTGTTGGTTTTGCTTATAATTCCAAGAGTGAGGTCTTGGAATGACACGCAGAACAGTAACCTTATCCTATTTTGTATTAAAGCAAAACTACTTAAGTACGTACTTTATTTTTCTAATTATCACCTGCCTGCCCACACAATGGATCTAGTTAGCATAGTCTGATTATTGGCACGCTTTAAACGTTTCAAGATTTATGAGGAAATATTTCTAGCTTAGACTCGCTGGTCACTACGTAGATACCGTACCTACCTTACACCTGTGGTGATATTCTGTAAAAATCTCACCTTGAAAACTCAGTTGAAGTAAAATATGTATAAGTGAGATGTCAATACGTGCACTCAAGACGGAACAACAGCCGGTTGATTCTGTAAACATGTCGAAGTGAACGCTTGGATGAAGTGATCACGAAGTGTGCTGTCATTCCATCTTGATTACTTAGATTGTCAGTCACTTCGTGATCACTTCACCCAACCCTTCACTTCGACGTGTTTACAGAATCGCACTACTGTTCACAGGCTCGCTCAACCTAAGTTAGTGAGAGGTTTGCACCTATTCCATATGAATAGAAAACTTAACTGCCCCTTGTAGACTTATCTCAAACAGCTGCATCTTTATCATCATCACGTTTTAGAGATCATCTGAGTGAAAGGTGTCGCCATGTCAACGGTTGGCGATACTGCTGACAATCACCGCCTAGGAATCACTGATATCTTTGACCCTACGTGATTATCTGTATATTACTCTCACCGCATGAACTTTTTCTCGATGTCTCAGCGGATAATAAAGTGGAGGCAGCAGAATGTTATGGCGTTCCCTATCCGTATGAACTTCGGTGATCGGACGAGAACCGGTGTATTCAATGTAGTATGGACATTGAATACGCGCAGACAAAGTGAGAGTGGTACAGGCAACGGTCATGCAGCCAGAGGCCTTATTGCGAACTTTTAAACGTACACGATTGCCTTTACATTGCACTAAGGCCACAGCATTAGGTATTCTTTCTTCCGAGTGGTGAATTTTGTAAAGATTATTGCTCAGTTCATTCTCTTTGAAATAAATAGTTGTCTATGTAGTATGTATGTCGCCAGGTAGATCATTAATTAAAGCAATGATTGCACTCAAACGCCATGAACTACCTGTATAATTTTAGCAGCAAGAACATTTTAATATTCGGTATGCCATAACCCCAAATTGGGTCGTAGGAAGGATATCTAAATGTTAAGAGTTTTGTAAACTACCAAATAGAAATATTATCATATTTAATTATTTCTTTACATTAATTCTCAAGGCTGACGAGTTTTTAATAACAGAACCAAATAAAGAAATGAAACAAAAAAAACCTTACTGTATCTGAATGTCTTATTGCAGCACAGCTATAAAGTTTCATTACAATTTTCTGATAAATATGGCGATAAAAATCTCAAATTAAAACGCCAATCGATCACTGTAAATAAAAACGTTGTTTTAAATCAGATGCTTAATTGATGTGAACAAGAGCAGACCGAATCAGCAAACATGAAAACACATACTACCATTCGATGTGTTATGCTTTTTATTCTTCGCAACTGTAAATCTTTTGGTTCTTTAATTAGGTACCTACTGTAGCTACTTAAGGTTCCTCAACTTGTTTCATACACAATCCATGCGACAAAGCAAAAAAACATTAAACTGCCAGCAACATTTGTTTATAAATCACGATAATTTGAGTGCAAGCAATGAAGCATGCGGCACTGAAAATATTGACTGTTTTAAATCCGTACATAAACTGACGCGAGACATAGGTAATGTAGCTGCGTCTCATCTATACTAATAATATAAAGAGGAAAGTTTTGTATGTTTGTAGCGAATAAAAAATCTTTCACCATTAGAATGCTACATTATCCCTGAGTAACAAGCTATATTTATTACCAGAAAACAATAAGGATCCCCACAAAAATTATCGGTACTAAACCTACGCGAACGAAGTCGCGGGTGAATAATGGTGTGGACTGACTAAACATAGACTCTGGCACAGGAAATTCCTCTCCTTAGCTGTACGCACCATGAAAGCAAGTAAGTTTTGTGCCATTGAAGCATTTGCAAAAATTTGCAAAAATGATTTCGATGATGAGTCAGCTTTATTGCACACAACATAGAGATCTTACGTTTGACGTAATTTGATACTCACCTCAGATTCTGCTGTCGAGAACTCGAGATACGAAAATGTTGTTACAGAATAGCACTACTGAACTTAGTTTGCTCCATATGTAGGTGTATTAAAGATCAAAATGATCTCTCGTAGCTATACCTTAACAGACTATGAAAGTACGTACCTACCTACATAGCTAGGTTAACCCCAACAGGATCAGCTATTATTAAAACTTGTTTAATTCTTACGCAACTTTGCACAGCACAGTCACAGTTCTTACATAATGTGCCATCTGTAGTGTTAAAGTCCATACTTTCGAGACACCTACCTTTTTATATCTCATAATATGGTCTTTGGTCGCTCGCGAATGGCGAAACGTAAGGCGCCGTCCTAACTTGCTAACGATTGTACGAGTTAAGAGGAATTGTGGGCGCATAGTCGTATGTAAAAAAAAAATTGACTTAGTCAATTAAAAAGTTCGAAACAAGTCGCTTTTCATGCAGTCTGATGCAGTTCAATCACTGAACTGCATCAGACTGCTTGAAAAGCGACTTGTTTCGAACTTTTTAGTCGTTTTAGCGGTCGGGTATTTTGACCAAGTCGATTTTTTTATTTCCTACATTTTAGTGAGTAACATTTTTGGAATCGTCTCCTCGAGCCCTTTCTTTTGATACCCCACTCGATAGGTTCTGAAAATTATAAATTTTTTGAAGGCATTATATGGCGCCAAAAATCGCCCATTTTGCTTTATTTTTTATTTTGATTTACTCAGTGTTACTCTCACTACTTGGACGAATCTATTGACACCACTCACATAAAAATACGACATGCCGTTTAGGTTCTAGGGCGTGCCAAAGAAATATACATACACCCGAAAAACATAACCCTCCTTCTTTTGCAGTCGGGTAAAAAGTCGAAATTCGAGGTTTGGCTCTCGCCTCTTTCCTCCTCCAATATAGGACAGATTTAAAAGATAGTTCACAAACTGAATAAGAAGGATGTACGAGTATATGGTCAGTATATGGTTGACAGCGGTTCATCGGACAATTTAGAGCATTTTTGAGGGTTCTAGTGCTTATACGGTTAAATATATCATCAATAAAAATCTTTTTTACAAAAAATACAACCGACTTCCAAAAACAAAACACTACAAGGTACAAAATAACTTCGAAAGAAACAAAGAAACTTTAATTTCTGAAGTCGGTGTTTTTGGTTATTTTTTTCGTTTTTAGACACCGACTTCCGAAATTAAAGTTTCTTTCTTTCTTTCGAAGTTATTTTGTACCTTGTAGTGTTTTGTTTTTGGAAGTCGGTTGTATTTTTTGTAAAAAAGATTTTTATTTTTCACTTTTTAGTGGTATCTAGGTACCATTATCTAACAGCGTACCGGCGCAATGTTATGTTAAGAACTGGTGTAAACACTAAAAAAACATGCGATTTCAGCAATCCCGATCCCTTTGCAATCATTTATTGAAGAGTTCCGTTGCCTACCTCCGAAGTTCTTCATCAGATCTTCACCAAATTGAAACGGGACCAGTCTAGGAAAATACATTTTCAAACAAAAAAAGAATCATCCAAATCGGCTGACAATTGGCTAAAGTATCGCTGAACAAACATTTTTCATGGGATCTCATCATCAGATCCTAATTTATACCTTTCATCATCAGGTCAGCAACATGAGTTGATGATTACCAGGCTCAAATATGTAAATTGCGTTAGAAAGTTCATGAAAAACATTGTATGTGCCTATAAAATTTGGCGACAATGGAACCAATCGAGAAGTATACTCTTTCAGATGACACAATTTTTTTTCAAATCGGTTCATAAATGACGGAGTTATGAGGTAACAAACATACAAAAAAAAAAAAAAATACAGACGAATTGAGAACCCCCTCCTTTTTTTGAAGTCGGTCGGTCGGTCGGTGGATCCTCCTTATTCAGTTTATGAAAAATCTTTTAGATCGGTCCGATATCGGAGGAGGTAACAGGCGAGAGCCAAACCTCGAATATGTCTTTTTATATACAAAGACTCACCGCCCGCATTTCCGATGCAATTTCGTCGCACGACGAGATTAAACACACATTTCTTCAGTGTCCTAATTGAAGATTGCAAATCATCGCGCGAGCACAGGAATCATTTTCACCGCACGACGAAATCGCATCATTAGACAACTTGTACGATCGTTAGCCAAATAGGATGACGCCTGAAGCCCTCTACACAACAAAGCCGGCGCGACGGGCCGGTGGCTTTGTTGTGTAGAGGGCTTTATGTTTCTAATCGATGGTAGGTACCTACAAGCGCTAAGTAAAGATCAGAGTTCAATATAACATGCTCAAACGAGCTGTGTCATGCATGTTCGTAATTTTTGTGGTTTATAAGCATCCACCTACTAATTTTAATAAAGGACACAAAAAACATTTTGAATAAGTTGTTAAGATTACCTGGTCATTATTATCCACACGTCATATTCGACTCACTGATTGACAAAGGCAATATTGTAACCCATAGATAAGTTACATGCGTTTATGAAGAGAGATCTATAAAAAAGTCATAATGGTACATCCATTAGACGTTTTACGATAAAGGAGATTTTCCTTTGTCCACAGCAAGTATCCACTCAGCAGCGACGCCGCTCGGGTCAATGCTGTCAGGCCCGATCATGGAGGCTATTGGCCGGAAGAGGACGCTTCAAACCTGCACGCTACCTCTAATCGTCGGCTGGATCATAATAGGCACTGCCTCTCATCATGCCCTACTTCTCCTCGGCAGAATCGTGTGTGGATTCGCCGTCGGCATTATGGCAGCACCTTCACAGGTATTTCTAATACTCCTATACTATCGTTATCTCGTATGATATTACTGCCTCGTTGGTTTTGAAATAGATGTCACGTTTTGTTTATTACTCAGCAAGGAATCCATTGTGAGATCTTGATATTATGCAACTACTTTTAGATTGCATCCACTCATGCCACTCCAGACATAATTACAAGTCTTGCGACATTTATGTGTTACCGGAAAATGGCAAACTCCGTAAGATTAAAAAATAACTTGAGAGATTGTATACTTTCGATAAATTGTCAAATGAACATTTGGAATATTTTTGTACGCATCAAAATTTGATAGTTTATAATTCCTCGAAGTTATTCCAAGAAATTGTGGACTGAAATAATAAGTCCTGCGTATTTTGCAATTATCCGATGACATAATGAACCAAGACGCTCTAGACAAGGGTACATTCTGGTAGCGGTAGCGTGGCGAAGGCGACTGTCAACAGTCAAAACGTCACAAAAGAATATCGGGGATCGACAAACGCAGTCGAAATGTAATGTGTCTCTTATATTTTGGCGTTTCGACAATTCGTCGCTAATAGAATGCCACTTTGTATAGAGCCTCAGGTTATAAATAAGTAGACATGTTAATCTATAGCGGCTTTTTTCTTTACAGGTGTACTTAGGTGAAATTTCAGAGCCAAGACTGAGAGGGTTGATGATAGGCACGCCTTTCGTGGCGTACTCACTGGGCGTGTTGTACGTATACGCACTTGGCGGCGCGCTACCGTGGCGGTCCGTGGCCCATCTGTCCACGGTGCTGCCGGCGCTGGCCTTCATCGCGCTGTGCCTGTCGCCCGAGAGCCCCACGTGGCTGGCGCGGCGCGGGCGCTTCCACGACGCCATGGCCGCTATGGCACGCCTGCGCGGGGACCCCGACACCGTAAGTACCTATGCATACATACCTGTATTAACTCGCGCTTTTTACCCATTGGGGTAGGCAGAAACTACAGAGTGCCTGCGATACGATCCTTACATAGGTAGGTAGGTACTCCTTTTGCTTCGTTTACGTTCATACTTCCGTGACCGCGTTTACTTCAATTTCAAAGCACCGCGTCTGGGCGTCTGAAGACAGTAAGGGCGGTGACCATAGATGTGGTGGCGACAGTAGTGGAAAGCACAATTATTTTTTTAACATTGCCACATTTTTTACAAGTGAACGTTTACGTTAACGTCATCGACAAACCATACAAGAAACCCACTAGGCCTTATGGTCATACATGGACGTTGGCTGTAATACTACGTCCGTACGCACTTGACCTGTCTGTTCTGAAGACCATCACCACTAAGGTCTATCAATCGTGAGGGGACCGTACTTATCCACTTACTTTAATCAAGTGAAGCAAGGTCGTTTTCAAAACTCAGACGGCCTTAATCGATTCGGACACGTGAGGCGGACGCGACTCTTTCCTTTGAAAGAGACACCCAACAAAGTGATCGAGATTAATACATCTAAATATACATTAGGTAATCCATGAGAGCTTTAGGACGTCATATACCTACTTAGGTATTACTAGGCATTTACTTATGTAAGTACCGAATATTACATTTCGAAGTGGGTAGCCCGTAGCCGTAATTTCAATAGTTACGTTTTAACTATTGTGTCCTTACAGCTTGCTGCACGTTCTTCTCCATACCGATGTAGGGTTTGGTTCGAGGTTCATATTAACAATTTAATAATGCCTGTACTTGAATGTTTTACTTTAAGTAAATATGCGTTTGATCGTGAAGAGCCTTCTAAGAAAATTGTGAAGATAAAGATACATAGCTTGTGATCTAGCTAGTAGCTTAAGTTCAATGGGTATAAGTATTTATCTACGTGCTAAGTGCACTTGAAAAACGCAAGTCATCATACATTTATGCATGAGATTATCGATTGCCGTCACAACACTCATACGCAGACGTATAAGTAGTAGGTACCTACGTAATCAGAAAATTACCTAATTACTTACTGTAAGTAGATATTATGTACGTTTATGTATTTATTTTTAATTGCTGCCTTCCAACAAGTACCTTGGTTATATATTATGACCTACACTTGACAAAAATATAACCAGTTCAAGACATACATAATCCAATCGAATGGTTTACAAGAGTTTTGATTCTACTGAACATAACAAGCAGATGTGTATAGGCTGAAAGTTCCATGATTGGCATTCGGCTAATAGACAGAGTTCCAAACGTCGAGATTCAAAGGTTTCCGAAATCGGGAAACGAATTGTAGAACTTAAACGGGGCTGGGCAGGACACCTAGCAAGGTACGGTTTTAATAGTCGGTAATCGTGTGGTCCAAGAACTGGAAAAAATGTTGGTCGTCCGGCGGCGAGAATGGCAGATGACATTGTAGCCGTCGCGGGCAGACCCTGGATAAGCTTGACGCAGGACCGTGGGAATTGGCACAAACAATTGGAGCCTATGCTCAGCAGCGGGAGACTCTGAATGATGATGATGATGATGATGATAATGATGATCAATATAACAAATTAGAATGTCTGGCTGGTACGACTTCGCTACTAATTTATAAAAAGAGATAATCTACACTAATATTATAAAGAGGAAAATATTGTATCCATAGTATGACGATGATGAAAAAAAACTTATTCTTGCCCCTTATCCCCTATTCTTTGGTACAGCAAAGCTTATCGGTTCTGTTTACGGCTAGCTAGCTCTACATTTTAATAATAAGTACAAAAGTATTAATATGTACTTAATTAAGTTTTAGTTATTTCTTCATGATCCCTAATACGCTCACTCACTATATTTTGCAATGGATAGCTACATTATCAGGAAGTAACATAGGCTATACTTTATTCCCGAGCTTCCACAGGAACGGGAACTACGCGCGTGACGTCCGCTATGTTATACAAAAATCTCGTTTTGAATCCCACTGTACTGTCTACTACTGTTGAGATTATTAACCTACTCTCGACCGCCTACACAATTTGAAGGAAATAACTGTTGATACCAAATTCGCATTTTCAAACCAAATACGAATAGCATAGAATATTTAGCAACCACATGGAGGTCGATATCCCCATAAGAATAACGTAGCGAGAACACCGAAAAGGAAACAAGGTCTCTCTGACATTTCATATTAATCAAACCGACGACGAAACCATGGCATTTTGTTGCAAGGACATTAATTCATTTTTCATTCATTCACTATTAAACGGAGTTGCAAAATATAGTGAGTGAACCTATTAGAGATCAAGAAGGAATAACTAAAACTTAATTAAGTATTAATACTTTTGTACTTATTATTAAAATGTAGAGCTAGCTAGCCGTAAACAGAACCGACAAGCTTTGCTGTACGAAAGAATAGGGGATAAGGGGAAAGAATAAGTTTTTATTCATCATCGTCATACTATGGCTGGCCTTACCCCAATTTATTTGGAGTTGGCGCAGTATGTCTTATTAGGTATTGTATTGGCTTACTATCGATCTCCTAAAAAATCTGAGGCATTCTGCCGAAGCCGTTACACTCGTAAACATCCTCCACAGAACAATTTAACATAATCTGCAATTGGTTTCGACAAGCGCATTGAATCCTTGAGCAGCGTGCATAATTGCTACATTGTTTCATGTCGATTTGATAAATCGTCCTGACAACTCAGTTGAATACTGCGAAAAGAATACCTATAGGTACTACGCTAGTTATTAATCCGTGCCTTGCCTACTAACCACGCGTTTGTGTAGTTTCGTAGCAAAAGGGAAATGCCTACGAAAAATCCCTTGCTACGAGTCCGGGCGTAGGGAGTTTGCATTGTGCTACGGGTGCTACGATCGCGTAGTCGCTACGCTTTCGAAACAGTTTTGGACTTTTTAAATACAGGGTTGTTTGTAAAACACCCTCCTCTCCAAAACCTCTTAAGCAGTGAAAGTACGCATGATTATAAACAACCCCGAAAACTCGAAAAAAATATCAGTAGTTTCATACAAAATGCAATATTTAGCGAATGAAAATGAATGAAACAGCTTTTTTATTTTCGAGTTTTCAGGGTTCAACCCTGTACCTATATATTTTTGAGCCAAGATTATCTTTTGTGCAAAAGAATAAAATGTGCAATACAACAAATAGGTACGTGTTGTTGACACCGTGGCGTGGCGTGATCGATCACACTATGAAAAACTTGTATTTATTTACACTTCACCACATTAACTAACTGGATATGACAGCATGGCAGGAACGTGATAAAACACTCTATTCTACGACAAATAATTTACATTGGAAATAAGTTACATATCTAGTATGTATAGTAACGTCATTTACGTATCTATCGAGTTCCTTACCTAGGGTTAACAGTTTACTTCTAGCAATCTCGTTTCTGCATCTGCAATTTTATATCCATACTACTACGTTACAACAGGTAGGTAACAAACTACATATTATGCACGTACACATATAAATAGGTACCTAATACAGTCGCATAAACACAACAACCGGTCCACTGGAAGTAATTATTTGTTGCTAACATTTCAATTCTCGAACAGTCGCGGTTGTCAAGCAACTCATCTACTCGTAAATTAGTGAATACAGCTGTTTTGAAGCATACTATACCTACAGATATGTTTGTTTATATCTCGCTATATTGTTATTGTAGCGTCGAAAGGCGGCCGCACATTGTCTGTAAAATGGCCTCTTAATGAGCTCAACAAGGAAGGAGGCACACGACAAATTGATATGTCATTTTCTCGAGCATGTGCGACACAAACAAATTCAGGCAATTAACGGACAGTGGAAACTACATGAAACATGGCTTGTAAAAGTTCTTAAATTGGTAGGTTTTGTGTTTCTAATTTGGAATTGCGGGGTCAGATAAACAAATTAATTAGCAACTAGGCAGCAACATAGAAAAATGCTTTTGTAAAGATGCTCTATGGCTATACCATACTACATATACTAAGTACTGGGTGGGTCTTTGTGGGTGTTGTTTTTTGTAAATAATTTTTTAGGGTTCTGATAATTCGTAAGAAACGGAACCCTTATAGGATCACTCGGGTGTCTGCCTGCTGCCTGCCTGTTTGTCCGTCTGTCACAGCCAGGTTTCCCCGGATCTACTGAACCGATTCTATTAAAATTTGGTACACATATGGACCTAGACTGTGAATCAAACACGGACGCTTTACGTAAATAAATAAATGTTGAGTATGGGGGTCACTTTTGGGGGTCAAACTAGAAAATTTCAAAAATGTTTTAAACTGTGTCGTGTGACATCAAATGAAAGGACTTACCTACTGTGAGGGATTGAATTATATTTTTTTCATAATTTTAAAATAAATGATGTCCTTCTCTCCTTCAAAGGCTTGCAGCTGCCGCTGCACACAACTTCGCCACTCGGGCCGACTTTGTGCCTGCTCCTCCCAAATCGTGGGGTCACCGTTAATGTCACATCTCTTCATGTGTATATTTTGAACATCCTTGAAGCGTAGAAACTGTCCACCACTCTTTCGTTTCCCTTCCTGAAGTTCAGAATTTAAGATACGCTTCGCTAGTCTCTCTTCGTGCATCCTTGACACATTTTTTTTTTTAAGGATGGGAAATCATCCTATGACTCCTTCCGTTCTGGGCGGAGCGGCAGGAAGTGTCAGACATTTACTGACTAAAACCCATCCGTGTTCCTCCTAATGCCCTTTGCGTTCCAGGGTACGGTGCCTCTTTCGAACGGTTTCCGCACCCATCCTTGACACATGCACACACCATCTCAGTTGACGCCTCATCAAGTAGGCCTATATGGCGAGGACCTTGGCTCGCCTCAGGACTGCCATCCGATCCGACCATCTGATGTTCATGTTTCGGAGGCATTACAGATGGAATTTGTCCAAGGTCTGAATACCTAAGATTACGATAGAGGCACCACGTTTCTGCTAAGTACAAAAGATTTAGGAGAACAATAGTCATGTAGGTAAACAGAAATCTTCGTAGCTACCTAACTTGAGATCGTTAGAATGGAAAACCCTGGGCTGCAGTTTGCCAATAGTTGCAGCTGCAGCACACATCCTCTGATTTACCTCAGCGTTAACGACTTTTTTATTGGTGACCATGCTGCCAAGGTACCTGAAGCTTTCCACTTGCTTCAGTTTACTGCTGCCGATTCAGAAGTCTGAATCAAACAGCTGGTCTTCTACGCCCATTATCATACCTACAGTTTTTGAAGTGAAAACTTCTTTACGGCGTGGTGCACTTTTTTTGTGATGGGTAAAAAATGTTAAACTCGCGTCTGAACACGTGACCTGATCAAAAATTCGTAAGACGGAGGGAGAGAAGCACGTATTCAAGTTCTCACTTCTGCCGGCACTCCCGGAGTGCAACCCGTTGTTTTTTTGTACGTTTATTGTAAAACCAAACTTACAGCAACACTAACAGTAGGTACCTAGATAGGGACCTATTTATCTAATATCGTACTGATATTATAGTTGCGAAAGTAACTCTTGTGCGTCTGTTTTTTGCCTCTTCACTCTTAATGACTGAGAGGATTTGAACTGAATGAAACTGGACACTCTTCATTCCGGGAATGTGTTCCCTCGGGATAATTTTCGACAATCAAGCGAGTGAAGCCGCTTATAGAAACTAGTTAACTAATAAAACGAATGCTGTTTGTTCCCAGGCCCAACGTGAGCTCCATGAGTTGATATCGGCTCGGGAGAAAGAGAAGGCGCGAGGAGAAGAGAAGATCAACTTCCTAGAGACCGTCAGACGGGCGCCAGTGCTGAAACCACTGCTCCTAATCAACGCGTTCAACATACTGCAAATATTGTCCGGCAGTTACGTGGTTATCTTCTATGCTGTGGATATTGTCAGGGATTCCGGTGGCTCTCTTCAGCCTACTGTGAGTATCGATGTATACATGCTTTCACAACAATCGCATGGAATCTTGACTCTGTAGCAACATCTACACCCCCACATAATAACTAAACAAACGTAGCGACATCTATACAGGGAAATTGAAAAAATACCCGAAACCTCTTAATTCTGACTTCGTATCATGACCCTGAACAACATAATTTTGTTATACGACTTTTCAAAATTCGAAACATTTTTTTCATACAAAAAATATAAATTTTGCATATTCTTTATGTGGCGGGCGACGAAACTGACTGAGTGCGCGCGCGCTTAGTATACGCAAATTTTACAGACTTCAAATTAATGAAAACAAATTGTTTTTGGCTACATTGTTTGGTTGAAATCAAAGTCGTAGAACAAATGTTGTTCGGGATCATGATACGAAGTCTGGATTAAGAGATTTTGGGTATTTTTTCAATTTCCCTGTATAACACCGCCAGTTACGAACTAATTACCTGATCATACAAATCCTACATCGCAGTATCAACATTCTCTGCGTAATTTGAGCATTTATTACATCCACCCAACAACAACTAGATACTGCGTCTGGTCGGAGGGTCCTCCCTTTACAATCGAAGTTTACAAGACTTTACACCCTGTTCCACATACCTTTTATACTCTATCAGGACTACCCAGCCTTATTATTTTTAATGAAAATGTCAATATCTATTTACGGTACAGAGCGAAAATATAGGAATATTTACGACGAAAACTTTTTACTATCTAAACCTTACCTTCGGACTTACTAAACACGTATTGTGTTGACAGATGGCAGCTAACGCGAGTGCACTGGTGCGGCTTGCCGTCACAGTGCTGGCGTGCATCCTGCTCCTGCGCATCACGCGGCGCGCGCTCGTGCTGGTGTCGGGCGGCGGCACGGCCGTGTGCACGCTCGCGCTCGCGGCGCTGCTCTCGCGCGGCGCCGCGAGCGGCCTCGCGCCGCCCGTGCTCATCCTCAGCTACGTCGCCTTCAACACCCTCGGCTTCTTCCTCCTGCCCGGACTCATGATCGGAGAACTTTTACCCACCAAAGTTCGAGGCCTGTGCGGAGGCTACATCTTCTGCCTCTTCAACTCCGTCCTATTCGGATTCACCAAGCTTTACCCCGTCATGAAAAACGCCATCGGCATCGCTGGAGTCTTCGGACTCTTCGGCGCCTCTTCCCTACTCGCTACCGTAGTTCTATTCCTCCTACTCCCAGAGACGAAAGGCAAGTCTCTTCTACAAATAGAACAGTATTACCAAAAACCAAATATATTGTGGATTGGGCGCAAGAAAACGACAACAGAAATCCAAAGGGTCTGAAGGAACTTGTTGAAATAATGTTGTACTTAAGCAAGTGTCCAACTACTACTGGCTACAATGAAAGGGCGTCGGACACAAATGTACGGAAGTATACTAATATAACACTAGTGAAAAAAACAAAATGTCTAAATCTCGACCGTTAGGTAGGAACCTCAAAATAAAAGGACAGTTTTCAATAAATTGCCGTTGCACGAACTCGATGGAGCTGGCATGCAATCTGTGATAAAATAATCATTTCCTTAGCAAAAATAATAGATATCTTTATTGACCCGACAACTGCTTCAAATCGCTCTTTGATTCATGAGAAATTGGATAAAACAAACTATATTTTTATCATTATATAAATTACTGTTAAATGCTATTGTTACAAGTAAAACAACGTAAAAAGTGACAGTTATTTTAACGTATCTAAAGTAAGAAACTGAATCGTGCCTGAGAGGCGCGGACTAACTTATCTCAAAAAAAATAAATACAATAATAAAATAAATCACTAGTTATAAGTAAATCTCATTAAACACGGTTATTCCGTTTACAAGACAAATGCCTTTTATAATATTTTATATAAATATAAAGTAAAACCAAAAACAACAGCTGTTGGTATCAAATACCAATGTAGTGTAGCAATGAGAGATTTTTATCTGTGATCTATGTAAATGACCGCGGAGATGTACTCGCAGACGTTTATTTAGGAAATAGAAATAAAATATTTATGTACTTATCAATGTATGACAAGGTATTTAATATTTATCGTACCTAACCAATAATATCAATGTAGAATGTGTAACGCAAGAAAGCTTCATCATTAGTGAGGATTGTATGGTTGATTTATAATGTTCTGCTCGATTCGCGTTTTTATTAGTTGACGTTTCCTGCAAGTTTCATTTCACTGTGTGCTACCGATGTTGTGTGATGAATCGTTTGATCGTGCCCCGCAATGTTATTCAACTTGCATACAAGTGGCTTGCAAATGGAGACGCGGCCTTTGTGAAAAGCTTGCTATAAACAATACGACATGACATCTACGTGAGCCGATCGCATTTTAGCTACAGCTTGGCCAAGAATCTAGACCCGAAATTATTTTTTCCCGACTGCCCCAGAAGAAGGGTAGTGTTTTTTTTTCATAGTTAAAAACAAACTAGGTGATCTCGTATTGAGCCATGGGGAGATTATATTTAAACTTATTGGAGCTGTTTCTGATGTTTTCTTAAGGCCGCTCTCTCGAAAAACCATAAAATAGCGTGCAGATGAAGCAGTTTTTCGTTAGCATTTACTGAGAAATTACATCTGACAAAAATAGGTAGTAATCTACATGATATGGTACGTAATTTTGTTTATCCAGAATTTATGTATCGGTATCACATAATAAGAAAAAAAAAACACCAAATCACCTCCAAATCGTTGAGATGAAACCATTTTACTCCTTAATTTTTAATATAAGACTTAAAAAAAAATATGTACTGCTTTGCAATACAAACGAAAATAATTTGGTTTTGTTACTTTTTAAATATATTATTTTTATTAAAAAAAATAAAAACACGGGTAGCGGAGTGGCGCGTAGAGGTGTAGTAACTCCGTTTGTATGCACAAGGTCATTGGCATGTATACAAACCTTAAGATAAAAGCTTCTCGAGCGTTTGAAACAATAGCTCGCTTTAATTTTTCCCACTCGTTTTGGCCAAGCTGTCATTTTACATCCATAAGCTAACCTTCTTTTACATTATGTAAAGTAAATGTAATAATAAATAAATCACTAGTACTTATATAATGTAAAAGAAGCATACACGTCGCCGAAATAATATTAAATCATAACATGATAGAATTAAAACCATGTAAGTTGTAAGTGTAAGAGCTGTTATTTTTCTATTGCCACATAGAAAATTCCAAATTGTGATATGAATAAACCATTTAAATTAAAGTCCATTTTTATTTTTGTACCAACAACTCGAATGTGTTCGATTTCAGCTTCAGTAAATAGGATATTTGAAATTTGAATAAGGAAAATCATATTTTTAACCATAACATTATTTTAATTAATCACAGTTCACATATCTACAATAAATGCATACATACAAAATCATACAAATATACTGCCTGCTTGTACATACACATACAATCAGTTCATACCAGTACTACAACACAAATACCCAGGCGATTATTATGACACAAGGTTTAAAAAAACCGGACAAGTGCGAGTCGGACTCGCCCACCGAGGGTTCCGTACAATTTTGTAGGTACATAAATTATATTACTTTAAATAAAGACAATATTTTTTATAATATTACTTGCCAAATTTCATAATTCTAGGTCAACGGAAAATACCCTATAAATTGTGATTCTCTTGAGTGTCAAAATATACTTTTTTTTGCGACACATGGCCGTCGGCCGTATCTTTTTTTATGTTAACTTAAAGTTTAATTTTTTAATAGTTTCAAGGGACTGTCACTGTAGTCCTGAGTAATTTCAACTCAGTATCTCCACACGTTCCCGAGATACGAACGGACGGACGGACAAAGTGAATCCTATAAGGGCTCCGTTTTTTTCTTTTTATGTACGGAACCCTAAAAAGACTGTGACAGAGAGTGGCTGAGACAGCACTCTATTATTTTTTTTTTGTGTATACCTTGATATGTTTTTGCGCCCAAGCTTACTGTAGATAGTCGTACTCTTTGTTTGATAGGTCACGAAGATTCGGGCAGTCGTTGGTAGAGATGTGGTCGGGAAGAACAGCCGGGACAGACGTGCAGGGTGGTTGATACCACACTCTCACACTCCCAGCAATAGAACTCGTGACAACGAGTGCAACGATACACCTGGGGATTTGGAAAAAATATTAATTCTTCTCTATTGTAAAATTAAAATGGAATGGAATTTTAATTTGATTTATTAGCAGGGCAACTAGGACAACAAGAAGAAATACTTGAAAATCGTAGATGAAATTTGGCAGATTCAGCTGGCTTTTAAGGACTAACAAATTATGTATAACTCACCTGTTTATCTAAATCTGTGAAGTTTCTAAGACATGCAAAACAGTATTGCGCTTGTCCTTCATTCGGCAACTCTTCATACGGTTCTACAGGGAACAGATGGTGGTATGATCTAGAAACACAAACAGATTAAGTCAGTAGGTATTGGTAGAATATTAGCTTTATTTTTCTTAATGGGAGTTGGGCTTGAAATTGTTGTAAAATTTCTAGTAAATGTTAAGTACCTTGCTAAATGTGGTGCTGAAGCAAGTGTCAGCCCACAAGTGCGACACTGAGCGGGCAGTGAGCAGTACTTGCTGCGACATTGAGGACACAAGTGACCTTCTCCTTCTCCGCCAACGCCTTCCCCATCCTCCAGGTGACTGAAAAAATTACGATAACGTGAAAAAAACACAATAAATAATTTTTAACAAAATTTAATATAGGTAAAAAGTAATATAGGTAGGTAATGCTAATATTGTATCGTCAATAATTAATTATATCATTATTATAACACACTGCTACTTAGACAAATTATATTCAATAATGCGACAGACGCTCGCTTTGACATGACCGCACGCGCATCCGGCATCCAGCATCCAGGCCAACGACCCCGCGTCCCTCACGCCAGCGTGCAGCCATATTGGACTCGCTCCAACAAGTACTATACAGACTATACTGACCACATGCAAACAGTGATGGGTGGATCAGCATTAGTCCCGGAGTCCGTCTGTACGGTTTGCGGCGCGGAGTGCGGAAAACCCATCTTCACCAGCCCGGCGTCCAGCGCCCTCGCTCGCGGCGGCGGACTTGTGGCGTCCAGTAATAAGGTCCGGTAGTGGACATCGTCGAGTACCACCTGGGAAGCAACCATTCGATTTTATAATACGTGAAAACGTGCCAGTAACTGTCCCACTGCTGGGAAAATGCTTCTTCTAATAATGCTAATACTACCTAGTATTAATAAGTAAGTAAGTATTAATAGGACTTATTTCAAGTTTCATGTATTTCTGCAAATGATTAATGGTATGTTTGAAGCCAATTACTGAAGTGAGGGACTTGGGAGTTGGTTTTGTCACTGGGCTCACGTTTCGTGATCCTATATGATCTCAAGATATGTAAAAAAGCATATAAAAACCTGGGATTTGTGCTTAGAATGGTTAAAGGCTTCACAAACATTAAAGCTATAACGGCATTATATAATGCTTTAGTAAGAAGCCAACTAGAATGTAACGCAGTTATCGGGGCTCCACATGAAACTAAGTACAGTCTCTTGTTGGAGCGAGTACAATATAAATTTACTAGGTACTTATACATATATGAGGGAATTTGGGGTATATCCATTTTATCCATTGATGTATCCAACTCTATTTGTCTTGGGTATGTTCTGATATCATGAACTGAGGGTCAGGAGCAACTCACACTAGTTACTTATATCTTTAAGATACGAGTAATTAGAGGGAAGATACACAATGCGGATATATTGCGAAGGGTGGAACTAGTCGTGCCAGACGGGTATGTGGGGCGTTGTCGCCCATCACGGTTGCTAGCAGAACCGCGCGCGCGAACTAACTTGCTGTGCGAAGTGCCGTTAACGAGCGCGCTCCGCACTCTTAAACTCATTGCTGAGGACATAGGCATATTCTGTTCGAACGAAGCTATTTGGTAACAGGCAAAAATATTACTTTTTCCACAGCACTGCCAATATTTATTTCTAATGTGTGCATTATATTTTTTTAAGCTTTTGATATACTTATGGTTGTTTTGTACAATAATAGTCTACTCAGCACACACTCAACATTGTTTTAAAGTAGTTGAAAGTTAGCCTGCATACCCAATAGCTTTGTTGACTGTACATACAGGTACAGCAAGAGGTATCATTCTGTGTAATAAACTATTGTACTTACACCATATTCTCCACCAGTATCTTGACATAACTTTTTGCAAATTCTTACTTCTGCTGCCAAACCAATGACTGAGCATCTTATTCCTTCTGTTTTAAGTGCCTAAAAGGTAAAATGTAAAGGTAAAACACAGTAAAATAGGTCAAATTCTTTTAAAGTAACAATCAGAACAGCTTTTGTCAAAGACTACAAAAGTTTGAACACACACACCTGAATAGTGGTATTAATGTCTCCTGGGTCACAAGTTGTGAGTGATGCAAACAAAACCAGAAGTTCTCTTGAAGCATGAGCAGGGAGCGGTTTGAGAACTCGTCCAGCAAACTCCAGGGTATTTTGTAACGAAGGCTCACCAGTTAGAGCCATGTCTGTTAGCCTGTAGAAGGAAGAGAACAGCATCTCATTGGTAATTTTATTTTTCAAGTAGATTCTTCTGCATACCTAAGCCTACAGCCTACATAAGATGTTCCCACGGCTCGGACACGTAACATGAATTATGTGTCTTGTATTTTAATTTAATTTGTTTGTATAGGTTGTGGAGGTCTGGTAGGCAGCCACGTAAAATACTGGTATTCATTCAGCTGAATCCGGTTTGAATGGGAGCCGACCCCAATATAGTTGGGAAAAGGCTAGGCAGATGATGATGTATGATTGTAACAGTATTATTTGTTTCTAATGTTTATTTTTATGATCATACTGCAATGGGTGTTAATTACCTAAATAAACTAATTTTAAATATTATAATATAATTATATAGTATACAGGGTGTCTATGGACAGCACAGCAGCTTTCTTTTGGTTTGCCATATGTCTTCCCACATTTCGTCCTTATTAGCTACACTTTCGAATGGTGTACAATAATACAGGATGTTTTTTTCCAAAATCAACGGGTTTGGTTCCTGGCTAGGAATAATGATTTTCCAAAAATCCAGTGATGCAGTTTTAGTTTTCATCAAAATCGGGCTTGAGACTGCCTTCAGTGTTTTTCTATATTCCTCATAATTTCGGATTTGCCCATGAGGGCACACTTAATATTTATATTATAATTAGACATATAGTTGATACCATATCGTCCCTTAATTTCTAACACTGTGGATGTCAAAATCTGCAATTTTTCAGGAGAACGAATGAACTGTTTAACTGTGTGTTGTTGCTGCGGTTTTCTATACAAAGTTGACATAAGCTATGTTTTTCTTTTTTGAAAAACCGTGATTGACTCATCAAACAATGTATCTTGCGATTCTCTATTGAATGACATACAAAACGTATTTCGTTCAAAATTTGACTTACGTAGTGTTAGAACATGGATATTCTAATCAAAAAGGCACTGAAATAAAATATAAATCTAATGTAATTTAATTATGATATTGGAAATTAACTTACCCTTGTAAAGACTTGATATGTTTTCTGACATTCCCAGAGAGCTCTGTAAGTTTTTCTGCTCTTTTATTCTTCATGAGAACTAAGCCAAGTTGACTCAATGGGTTCTGGTCAAAGTACTCCTCTATGAACTTTTCAAGTAACTGAAATTATGAATTTTGTCTCATGTCAGTAGCATTGCTTTAATTTCTGTATTTTATTAAGATTTAGCTATTCCACTGCCTACTAAGAAAACAGCTGATGAACAATCAAGTATACTATCTAAGTATGCAGAGTGTAATACCTAAAAGCAGCAGCTGTAATACAGTGGCCTGTTTTATGGCCACTGTATAAAGAATAAACCCACCTTAAGTGTACAAAGAAATCTGGATGGCTTCAAATCCTGTGAGTTCATAGCTTCTGAACAATCAACTGCCACAAGGACATGCCTCATCATGCCCAGCCTTACGGGCCCACGACGCGCCAAAACCGCCTTGCGCGCCGCTTTCTGCGCAAACTCCGCCACCAGCCCTTCCACCAAACCATCCTCATCTTCTTTGATAGCTTCCCTGAACAAGTTAGAACAAGTTCAAATAATAAATATTGACTTCAATCATTTGGGTTCAAATACTTTAACACCTTTGAGTGTATATAAGGTCATATCAAGAAAATGATTGAAGCTATCTCCAAAATAACACTCAAACTCACCAAGTCTTCTCATAACCTGTCTCCCACCGGTACTCTTTAGTATCCTGATCGTCATCAGCCATTATGAATAAAATAAAATCTTCTTGCCTAAATGGAGGTTATAGGAACGAATTAATAGATAATATCACTCAATGACTTCTATTATTTCAAGCAAAATCCTCGCACAAAACAAAACATTTAATTATTTTTTTGACACTAACAACCTAACAACAGCAACACAACAAACCATTTATACGTCAGTGCAACACACTAACTCAATCTGTCAAACTCAATTCCACAGATTATAGTAGAACACTAACAACCATAGGAGACTGAATAGAACTAGGTCAATAGGCACCAAGGGACAAATACAACTGGGTTAAGCCCAGTTGCCAAGCACCACGGATTATATCTTACCACTTAAACTAATGGGTCCTAAATTGTGAGCTACTTTTGATTCCAGTAATAGGTATGGCAAAATCGCTTGAACGCACGGTTTGTTCTGGTTTCGACAAGGTCCGTATAGTAAACTACCCCAGATGTAACCTTAATACTATCTAACATAATATTGCGTTCAGTTTGCCAAAGACTACACTCCCATAAGATGTGATGTGCGGATTGTTCGTATTCATGGTCAGCTGTAGAACATTGACATAAAGGCGAGGCCACAAGCTTAAAGGAAAATATTTTACTATTTTAAAATTGCCATGGCCTGTGAGAAATTGGGCAACACAGTGATCCACCTCCAGCCATGTCCTGTCCAGCCGCTTACGAACAGATGGAAAAAACTGGTGGAGGTGACGCCCTTTGATGGAATTTTCCCGCCTACATTGCCACTCGGATAAAAGTTCCTCCCAGACATCAGTCTGGGGTTTTAGTAATCTAGAGATCTTAGCACGGCCGCGTTGCGGTAAGAACTCTGGGTCCGTAATCTTTCTAGCGTAATAGTACATTGCAGCACGCCGCTGCACTTCTAGATCGACTGGGAGAACACCCTGCCAGCACTGGTAAGGCTTCAGTACTAACCGTCCTATACGCCTTGCATAAGAATATCAAAGCCAAAAGCTGGCTTTGAAGCAAATTACGTCGTACCGCACCTATGGTGGCCTTATCGGCCCAGACAGGTGCCCCGTAGCACATACAACCCAAGTAGGTAGCCCCATACATAGTTTTTAAGGTTTGAAAAGATAGACCCCAAATAGCTTTGGATATTCTCGTCAAGGCGTAGAAGATCTTTTTTGCTTTCTCACCTACTTTTTTTATATGATCAATAAATGAAATGTTTTTTTTCTAATGGCATACCGAGATAGCACACGGATTCTTTTCTTTTAACGGGTACGTTATTAAATTTACTAGGCCAGGATTTAAGGTTTCCTTTTAAAATAAGTTGATAGGTTTTATGCGGTGCAAAGGTCAGAAGGTTTCGATCGCCCCACTGAGATATTAATCGTAGGCATGTGTCAGCCAAATTCTCGAGGCCAGCCCGAGTACTTGCCTGAATGAGAAGCAAGCCATCGTGCGCGTAACCGGTTAATGAGCAGCCGCATGGGAGCGGAAGCGCGAGGAAATCATCGTAGCCAATATTCCAAACATATGGACCGATAAGGCGATAACCCGACCGGAGATGTTGCCGACGTAAATAACTACAGGCCTATTTCACTTGCAACAATTGTAGCAAAATTATTTGACGGTTTGCTTGATACTCAGCTAGATAAATATCTGTCACTACATGACAATCAGTTCGGGTTTCGGCCCAAACTGTCCACAGAAGCTGCGATACTGAGTCGTAAGCATGTTGTCAGATACTATATGGATCGCAAAACTCCTGTGTACGCGTGTTTCCTGGACCTTTCCAGGGCTTTTGATCTGGTGTCATATAACATCCTGTGGGAGAAACTGGAGAGTATCGGGCTACCCCCAGAACTCTCGAACATATTCAAATATTGGTACAGACACCAGATCAATAGCGTCAGATGGGCGGGTGTAATGTCTGAACCTTACAGGTTGGAGTGCGGGGTGAGACAGGGGGGGTTGACCTCTCCTGCACTCTTCAACCTCTATGTGAACGCCCTGATCGTTGGGCTCAGCAGCCAGCATGTTGGTTGCCATGTGGATGGAGTATGCGTCAATAATTTGAGCTACGCTGACGACATGGTGCTGCTGAGCGTGTCGGTCTGTGGTCTTAGAAAATTGATGGGTGCCTGTGAAGAGTATGCCTCGAGTCATGGGTTGAAATATAATACAGAGAAGAGTAAGTTCATGGTATTTGGGGCTAGTCTCAAAAGCGTGAATAGTGTACCCCGTGTGTGTGTAAATAATGCACCGCTTGAGAGAGTATATCTGTTTAAATACTTAGGTCACATTGTTACAGCTGACCTAAAAGACGATGCAGACGTTGAGCGGCAGCGAAGGGCGTTGTCAGTCATAGGTAACATGATTGCTCGTAGGTTTGTGCGTTGTTCGAGGGAGATTAAAATAACGCTCTTTAGAGCTTATTGTACATCCCTCTACACGTGCAGTCTGTGGGCAAAGTATACTCGTGCGGCATACAGCGCCCTCCGCATCCAGTTCAATAACGCGTTTAGGGCGGTGTTGAAGCTGCCCCGACACTGCAGCGCCTCGGGCATGTTCGCGGAGGCGCGCACCGACTGCTTTCATGCGACGATGCGCAAGCGGTGCGCGTCTTTAGTGCGCAGAGTGCGGGGCAGCGCCAACACCGTCTTGGCAATGATCGCTAACAGACTGGATTGCCCCTACATCCGGCAATGCTGTAGCAGGCATATTGTTACGGTGTGAATGTTCACGTTCGTCTTTGTTTAGTCCTGTCTGTAACTGTCTTTTATGTTTTCTGTGTTGTATTTTATGTATTGTTTGAGTATATGAGTCTCCGTTACTCGAAATATATTTTTTTTGAGCCCTGAGGACATCCCATGGTTAGGGACTTAGTAATGGAATGATGTCCAAGTTTGAGTTTTACTGAGCCGTTTAGAAAGTAAGAAAGAATCAGATTATAGATGTTTTTGTAACAACCACGGTTTTTTATTTTAAGGTGAATGCTCCAGGGTAGCCCGCGAAATTCAATTTTTTTTAATGTTTTTGCAATTTGCCGGTCAGTGTGAAGCTGTATGTGGACCAAATGCGATCCGCGACCGTAACGCGTATTTATCTAAAGAATTATAACCATTTTAGTCATCAATATAGCCCTCTAAGTTCATGTAGTTCGAAAGAATGATTATTTCTGAAATATTCGTACTTTCGAACTACATGAACTTAGAGGGCTATATTGATGATTAAAATGGTTATAATTCTTTAGATGAATACGCGTTACGGTCGCAGATCGCATTTGGTCCACATACAGCTTCACACTGACCAGCAAATTGCAATAAACATAAAAATATTTGAATTTCGCGGGCCACCCTGGAGCATCCACCTTAAGTAGTAGCATCGGCCACCATGCGTTATCAAAAGCGCCATAAATGTCGAGAAAGATTCCAACCACATATTTATGTTCCGATAAGTTAATAATTTTACGAACAGAGAGCACCGCGTCGACGGTGGATTTACCAATAGTGAAACCAAATTGATTATTATGAAATTTTGGTCCATTTGGTAGTAAGCGCGGAACGATTAGTCGCTCTAAGAGTTTTCCCAAAGATGGAAATAGGGTTATGGGCCGGTAGGACTTAGGGTCATCCGGGGGCTTATCGCCAATCTTCGGAATAATGCGTATAAAGCCTTGTCGCCATATTCGAGGAAAAATACCTTCCGCAATGCATCGGTTATATACTGATAAGATCGCGTCACCCGCTGTCTTACACGCTTCTATAATCATTCTATTAGATATTTTATCTTCACCGGATGACTTGTTGAGAGGTAGTCTCTTGACAACGTTTCTGAATTCGTCAGTGGATGGAAGGTCTGACTCCGGTGATTCAGGTGGCACCGTGGCCCCCGGTCGGTGCCTGTCAGTCATACCGAGTGTGACTGGACTCGGGAGGTCGAGCGCGTGTGCGATCCGATACCAGAAATGGGGAAATTTCCATCAGCCCCCAAGATGTAGCTTGTGCAGTCCGTCCGTTGCCTAACTGGAAATCTCCCAGGCCGGATGGGCTGCACAATTTCTGGATTAAATGGTTCACAAGATCGCACGCTTGCCTGGCGTCTCAATTCCAGTCTGCCTTAGAGTCTGTATCACTACCCGAGTTCCTAACCACAGGAATAACCCACCTGCTCCATAAATCAGGTAGTACCGCGGAGCCTAAAAATGATAGACCTATCACATGCTTACCGATGATCTATAAAGTTCTTACATCCATTTTGAGGGCAAAGATTAATAGTCATATTAACAAAAACAACATCATGTCTGCCTCTCAAAATGGATGTAAGAATGGGTCCTGCGGTACTAAGGAGCTACTCCTTATTGATATGGCCATTAGCCAGCAGGTTCGGCGTTCGCGAAAGGATCTGTCGACATGCTAAATAGACTATAAGAAGGCCTATGATTCGATACCTCATACGTGGCTCATGAGGGTGCTAGAATTGTGTAAAGTTTATGCAACGCTACGCACCTTCCTGATGTCATTATGGGGCATTGGAGGGCAGTCCTTTGCTATCCAGGATCTCGAAATATCCAGAGTATTCCTCTGGATATTTCGAGAACCGGTAAGGATCGAGCGGGGTATATTTCAGGGCGACAGTTTGAGTCCGCTTTTTTTTTTTTTTTTTATTTGTAATGGGTTTGCTCTTGACTCTAGTCTATGTCAGAGATGACAGAGACAAAGTCTACGATGGATACGATGTCCGCTTTGGTTTTGTCTAGCCTTGAATCCTCTTAGCACACTGCTAGACAATTCAGGGCTAGGCTATCGGTTGAAGAGAGGTGGTCAGGTCTCACCTCCTTTACATGGATGATCTGATACTCTTTGCCCCCACTAATCTGGAGCTACTGAAGGTAACTGAAACTTTCAGTAACGCCATCAGGATGGAGTTTGGTGTGGAAAAATGTGCGGTGTAAAGCGTGGAGAGATTATGGAATCCACGGGAACTCAACTCTCGGAGTCCATGAACCTGAGAACCCTCTCTTCAACTGAAACTTATAAGTATTTGGGTATGACGGAAGCGTTAGGTATCAATTTTACAGACAGTCTCAGGGAATATTTCATAGCTGTCGACGACATCTCGATGGATACCCATCGAGATGTCGTGGCGTGGCAGTGGACAAGAGACACACCCCACTCTCCTTTGCAAATGAGAACTGGCGCAAACCTGCGGTGCTTGACATTAACGATCGCAGGGCGGTATGGCAGAGAAAAGAGCTTCACGGACGCTTTTTCCAGGACCTAGATGGGCCCGACGTAGATCAACTAGCGTCCGTAGCCTGTCTGCATTTCGGTGATCTTTTTGGAGAAACCGAAGGTTTTTCTGTGCAATTATGGACGAAGTTATCATGACGGAGATTTATTGTGAAGGATGGCACGATCGACATTTAAGTCGGGCATATCACCGTCCGGGAGAATCATATCGCCACATTATCTCTGGTTGTACTCGTCTAGCTAACGGAGAATACTTGCATAGGCACAACCTAGGATTATCCATCAGCAACTTGCTCTGAAATACTCTCTTGTGGAGTCGGAGGTGCCGTACTACAGGTATGCGCCCGACCCAGTTCTCGATAATGGCAATGTCACATTGTGCTGGGATCTATCCATCATCACTGACAGGACTAAAGAATCATATCGCCACATTATCTCTGGTTGTACTCGTCTAGCTAACGGAGAATACTTGAATAGGCACAACCTAGGATTATCCATCAGCAACTTGCTCTGAAATACTCTCTTGTGAAGTCGGAGGTGCCGTACTACAGGTATGCGCCCGACCCAGTTCTCGATAATGGCAATGTCACATTGTGCTGGGATCTGTCCATCATCACTGACAGGACTATTGTTGCCAATAAGCCCGATATAGTGGTGGTGGATCGAATAGTGAGGTGTGCAATGATTGTAGACATAACCGTCCCGCATGACGAGAATCTCGTGAAAGCCGAGAAAGATAAACAAATCAAGTATATTGACTTGGCTCGTGAGGTTGTCGACTTGTGGGATGTGGATTCTGCAATCATTGTACCGATAGTCGTGTCGGCCAATGGCTTAATAGCTACGAGCGTCGACCAACACCTCACGAGGCTCTCGTTGGGCAGCTGGATCAATTCAGAAAGCGGTACTTTTGGACACGGCTCGTATTGTCAGGAGGTTCCTCTCTCTGGAGCCCTGACCGCGCGTAGGTTGGACCCTATTTCCAATACTGGTGGGCTGCTATTTTTATACATATTTTTAAATGTTTTTTTATTTACTTTTATTGAAATATTTAAAAATATTATATAACTGTATGGTATACTGAATTAAGGAGATAATAATAATAAAAAAATATTTGTACCAAGATATTTACAGATAAGTACAAAGTTTATAGTAGTATAGAACTTATAGTTAAAATTTCAAATTACATAAATAAATGGACTGTTTGGTAGAAGAGAAGTAGTCAGTTGTTATATGAAAAAGATCTGTACGCAAATAATGAGCCCTGCCTCTTAAACTAGGGAAACCCTGTATCTGAGACAGTGAGCACCTGTTATTTCAAAATAGTAGTGTGTCGATTTACCATCGATGATAAATTATAAGAAGGAAATAAATAAATATATATTTATATAACTAACCATTTGTATAGCAGGGTTTATGGCACAGTGGTTGCGTAATTGTAAAATAAGGGATTCGACTTCAGTTTCATCAACCTCCAGTAGCGCTAAAGAGTTGGCAGGGGCTAGCCGGCGGAATGTCACTGGTGTTCGAAACCTAACTGTTTGACACATTTGAGAATATGTGTCCATGTGACGTAATGTTAGCTGCCAATCTCTTCCCCACATTACTGAAGAATTTGCACACATCATTCATGGAGGATTTGGGACCATCTGATATTTGCAAGAGTTTAACTAGGCTGGTTTTTAATTTACTAGTGTTACTTATTTTCTTTATTGTTTTCTAAAGGGCTTTAGAGTTATTTTTTGCTTTTTCAAGTTCATTTTTATTATAGTTCATTGCAAAAATTACGATAGCGCTTATTCGTGATTTTGAGTATCAGATTCTCAGAATACTTGTTTGATTTAGCGTGAAGCTTGTCCCGATTTAAGATACACCTCAAAAGGCCGGGGGTAATCCAGGCCTTTATAGTTCTTTTATCCTCGGGATTCTAGTTTTAATTGTGTATACAAATAAGAGACGTTAATATTGAAATGAAAGCATTCATGGATCTGTTTGGATCGCCGGATTTATAGAGGAAGGAAAAATCATTTTTTTCTAGTTCTGAGTTAATTTCATCGTAACTTATGGAAGCAGAGCTGTTGTGCGTTTAGGAATCGTATCGTGTTCGATATACTAAGTAGAATTGGTTTATGATCCATAATATGAGAGTCTGGAACTAGAGTGGTGGCGGGTAGGTTAGTTTTTACGAAAGCATGGCCTATGCAGTTATCGAGCCTGGTAGGAAGCTAGTGTGTTGGGAGGAGTCCATGAGATATATTGAGCAAAAGATAGTCACTGCTTCGGTCACTTCTATTATTCGGATTTATGTCAATATTTAAGTCACCAACGAGGGCCATGTTCTGCCATGAGGAAAGTTTAAACTTTCTACAAAATTATCAAAACTTTCCCTAGAATAGGGAATATGCATGAAAAACATATTTATCATCTATACACTTTTATCTAAAAATATATAACACTAGTAGTGAAAATAGAATCAAAATTACTCGAAAAACAAAGGAGATATAATTATTTTAAACAAATATATCTGTCCCTCTCGCGAAAACGCTGTTTTGTATGGCAGCTGTATAGGCGTCATAGACAATGACGTCAAAGTTTACATCGGACTTCTCTTTCTAATTGTAATCTTTGAAGCTTTATAACTTCATCGCTGATGAAGGTATTAAAAAAATAATTTCATGACTGTATACTAGAGCTAATAAGTATTTCATTTTGCAAATAAAAAATCGCATGCATATTTCCCTATTGTGTGATGGAGTACCATATACCGCAACAGTGGCTATTTTTTTGGTCTACTTCACAAACGAAACAGTTGCCACCCATAAAGTTAGATTCCCAAACTGAGACTCGCAGGTCCTGCTTCGTGTAGATAACAATGACGTCATGGGATTGAAAACCTTGCAGAACAGGCAGGTTAACAACCTTACTGAGCCAATATTCAGCCTAAATAATGACATAAAAGATGTTTTTGCTAATTGAAGCAGCACCTGCAGCTGATCATTGTTTTTGTTAATACTACGTATATTTAAGTGTAGAAATGTGATGTTACTATCAGATCAGAATTGATAACAAATTTTGGACAGGCTTCCGGACTTAACAGGTGAAGGAGCTGCCTACGCTAAAAGAATCTGGTTCGCTGTTAATATTATTTATGTTGACAATTTGAGAAGACTGGAATAACAAAACGTAACCTACTTGCGCGACTTATAACTTTTATCAGAGCGGGAGATACATTGCTTTTTTAGATTTAATAAGAGTGTAGTGTGGTTGTGGAAGTATGAGTTACGTAAGAAATAAGTTTAGTGTATGACAGTGTGCTATGGTGAAGTATATTAGGTTGCTTATAACTAAAATATATTTATGTCAATAATTTAACAATTAGATTAGTCACATAAGTACTTAGGTTTTTAGCATTAAGACACTTTGAGTCTGTGCCAATATTTGTTTTTCACAGGAAGATTTTTCGTAGGAAGATATTGCCATTGGATATCCAACGGCAATATCTTGAACTTGAAATTGTTGTCTTTGGCAAATTGTCGTGCCAAGTAAAAGAGCTTTTTCATACTTCCACCCAGGAAGTTGCTCGGCGATGTACAATGGCTGGCGTGCTTCTGGGATGCCGATTAATTCAGTATTAAGTTTTTTTCCTTTCCCTTGTCTTTGTTATATGCACTGACAGCTGATAGCAGAGTCTCTTTTTTAAGGCCTGTAGAAAATTCCGCTATAATTGGTCGTGGAGTGGCGGGGGCGGTGGATGCCTTCCCAGGTATGCGGTATATAACCCTTACCTCAAAATCTGTTATTTTTACTCCAACGGTTTCACCGAGGTTGCAGTCTGTTTTAACAAGACTGGCACTGGATACAGAGTTGATTGTGGAATTTTCGAATTTCGACGCCAGATGACCTAGACTTTTGCTGTATATCCTGAATTTTTCTTCCCAAATTTTCTAAATCCTTCTTGAAATCTTGTATTGTTTATTAATGAAAGAGATTGATTTAACAATATCTTCGTTGGAATTGCGAATTTCTGCGTTTGAGGCCTGAATCTGAGTACCTATTTTGTAATTTTATTTTAGCAATTTCAGACGTAAGTATAGTCATAGCCACCGCCTGATCCGCCATCAAATCAGAGATCCAAGTATTCTGTTCTTCCCTCCATGCTTGCCATATCCACCTATCTCCGTTGAATAAGAGAATTCACGCGGCTACTAGGAAAGCAGCACGTGAAAAGGGATACTTATACGTGTGGGTGGGTACGCGATGGCAAAGTTCTCATCAGAAAAGCTGACGGTGAGCAAGCAAAACATATGAAAAGCTTGGAATCCATTGCTTTACTTTGAGATTGTTCAACCGATACTTATACAATGATACCGTGCACCAGTACTTAAAAATTCACAATTTATTACCAGAATTTCAGAGGCCTGAAAACCAAACTTAATTCCATTAAGCTGGGTGCACAACTGGGCAACTATGACGTTATAATTGGAACAGAAACGTGGCTGGATGACGGCATAAGTGACGGTGAAATTTTTGACTCTAGGTATCACGTCTATCGCAGGGATAGGGCTTCAACTACTCTGGGAACCAAGAGGGGTGGAGGTGCTCTGATCGCAGTGTCTAAGCTTATTGATTCAATTTGATTCCATACGTACCTATGCCAAAATGGGAATCAGACATCGAAGATCTATGGGTAAGACTTAAAATCACCAAGGGGAAAAAGGCACCGTAATTTAAATGTCTGCGCCGTTTACCTTCCACCACCAGTTCAACAAGTCTTACTGGATTCATTTTTAGACAGAGTATCTTCATTGATGGAATCTACAGGAGAAGATACGATTATAGCAGGAGACTTCAATCTCAGTTTTATCAGTTGGGAGTGGGACATAAACAATTCTCTCGGTAACTCTCCATGTACAACCCCAACTAACTACGCCAACAGGTTGTATGTTGCAACTAAATACTGTTAGAAATTGTTACAATAAAACCTTAGACCTATTTTTTTCTAACTTTTACAGAGGAAGTGTGCGATGATCTAATGTCCAAAGTAGATGTATACCACCCACCCATTATGATCACTGTCAGCAATATTTCACCAGCTCCTTTAATAAACAAAAGGGTATCAAAACCGAATTACAGACATGCTAACTATGCGTTAATTACCATGAAACTAAGAGATATAGATTGGACAAAAATATTTTCTAAACTGCCTGAGGTCGATGCTATGGTACATGTGCTTTATGAACATATTCGTTGTATTATAAAAGAGTGTGTTCCTCTTTCCAAAGTAACTAATGGTAAATTTCCATTTTGGTTTTCTAGGTCTCTTATTAGATTACTGAACGTAAAGGAAAAAGTTAGATCTCGCTATAAAAAATATAAAAATCCTAGAGATAATTATGAATATAAAATCCTACGCGACCGCGCAAGTATAATGATCAAGGACTGCTATAAGACATACGTTATGAACACGGAAAAGAATATCGCACAAAACCCAAAACTCTTCTGGTCCTTTGTGAAAGCCAAAAAATCTAATTCTAGTGACATTCCTTCCACTGTGCATTTGGGACAGAATATTGCAAAACCTGGTGAAGAAATAAGCAAACAATTTGCCACACACTATTCTTCAACCTTCACACCATCCGCTAGCCCGAATGCTCCCAGTACTAGCTCACATAATTATTTTCAATCCGCTTTATGTGGAATGACTTTTACTGAGAGAGACGTGCTTAAGGAGTTAAAGAAACTTGATGCTTGCAAGGGTCCTGGACCTGATGCCTTGCCACCGTTTTTTATAAAGAAATGTGCAGCTAACCTGTCTCTTCCGCTTAAGTTGATTTTTAACAAGTCAATTGAATCATCTACATTCCCCTCGCAATAGAAAGTTGCGAACGTAGTGCCCATTTTTAAGAAGGGCGAAGTCGATGATACTTCGAACTATCGTCACATATCGCTTCTTTCCGTCTTTGCGAAGCTGTTTTAAGCACTTGTTTGCCCCATATTGACTTCGCACATAAGAGCGCAGTTGGCTCCCCAACAGCACGGTTTCTGTGCTCGCAGATCTACTACCCTAATTTGGTACATTACGTTAATGACATTAGCAAATCTCTGGACTCCCGCACACAGGTTGACTCCATCTATACAGATTTCAGCAGTGACTTTGACAAGGTTAACCACAAGGTATTTATCACAAAGCTCGAACAGTTTGGCATATCCGGCCAACTTCTCATGTGGTTTGTCTCATACCTATTTGAGCGGAAACAGAAAGTGGTTGTGAGGGGTTATGAGTCACCGTTATATCTTTCCATCTCCGGGGTACCACAGGGATCTCACCTGGGACCGATTCTTTTTTTTACATCGACATTGTTTATTCAATACGGCACTGTAAATGTTCCATGTTTGCGGATGACTTGAAATTGTACAGGGAAATTAAAACAGACTGCGACATTCTTCTTCTTCAGGAAGACTTGGATGCGGTGCAAGAATGGTGTCAACTTAATATGATGACTCTCAATGCAAGTAAATGCTATCACATGACTTTTACGCGAAACAAACAAGTACTATCATCATCTTATGTGTTGGATGGTATTCCTCTGCAAAAGGTTGATACCATTCGTGATTTGGTTGTCCAACTCGACAGCAAGCTAACTTTCAACAATCATATTGACACGATTGTAGCCAAAGCGGCAAAAATTTCGGGTTTTGTGAAGAGAACTTGTTCGGAGTTTCGGTCCACATCGACACTAAAAGTGCTTTACAACACCCTTGTCAGAAGCATACTTGACTACGCATCTCCAGTTTGGAATCCCAAATATCGTGTCCATATTGACAGGATTGAACGTATACAGAAGGCTTTCACCAGGTACTTACGCTTTAGATGCCCTAGCTTAATCATTTCAATATGTTATCACTTGAACAACGTAGAAGCACTTCAGATCAGCTCTTGTTTTACAAAATTATCCATATAGGTACTGGCGGATGTACCTGAGTTATTATCAGAAATTAATATATCTGTACCTAGACGTACTGTCACTAGATCTCTACGCAAATTAAATACCTTTGCACCGTCTTCATCAAGAACCAGCCTTGGTCTCAAAGCCCCCTTGAATAGATTAATGGCTAATTATAATAAAATAGATATCTGCAACAATATCGATATATTTACTGACTCATATTCCCAATTTTGCAGAAAACTTATGACTAATAGCGACGAATCATAATTTCATATCCTACTTTTTATTTTTTAATATAACATTTTTTTTAACACTTTTTTTTTTTTGGTTTATTGCTACATGTGCCTGCCACTTTAAAAATAATTTTAGAATATTGTCATACTGCACTCGTTATCGCATTCTGCCGTTTTGAATTTTAAATACTAATGTTACTGATAATTAATGAATTTAATGATAATTTTGATTTGATTCTAATTTCTTTAGTGATCTTGTTTTTTACTTAATGTTTTGTTCTTTGTTACTAATTTAGTTTGGCTTGTGTTTAAACACCGCCCAAAAAAGTACCTATTTTACTACCAAAAAAGTTCTAAACGATTACCAAAACAGATAAATGGTCACCAAATAATATTCGAGAAGTAGCACTCGCCGGCCGCTGCCGCGGCACCGCTCGCTTCGCTCGCTCGGCACGCGCGCGGTTGGTCACAATTCTAACCTAACCTAACCTATTTTATCCAGTTTGTAACCCCAAGCCTACATTTTATGGCAATCACAGTTGAGTTGGATAGAATTTGGTGACCGTTGATCCATTTTGGTGCCTAGGCTTAGAGTCTTAAAAATATTATTTTTGGTGACCGTCTAAATTATACCCATTTAGTTTTTCTATCCTCACGAGTAAAGAATCTTGTTAAACGTATGTATAAGAAGCAATTTTTTACGTAAGTGCTGTGTACGCCTGTAAGTGACTAATTCACCATAACTCAATACATTTGTTATTTTTTTTATGTTAATGTCTTGAGTGAATAGGTCGTTGGTGTACCTATCAAATAAATAAATAAATAAATGTTTTGAATTGAATTCTAATGGTACGTCACGAGTGACAATGTCTGCTACGTTCCTTTTTGTGGGTACCCGTATCTGCTTGGCGCGCACTGTAACTGGTGAGGCTAGGTCAAGAGGGTCATATAAAAACATAACTATTTTGAGTGGGCACGTCTTTTTCAAAGACGCCACTCGGTAGACGCGCTAGAGTCAGGTTGAAACCTAGCGTGTCTGCACTTGGTCTCCAGATTAAACCAAGAATCTTCTCTATATTTTCTGTGTCGCCGATATTGACGACTTCTGTCTGAGTTTGCGACGGCTCTATGTTTTCTATGACGCTGACGTCATTCGATACCCATTTTTTTATCTCGAAACGGGCCTGTTGGTGTATTTCTTTCACCGCTTTCGCTATGCGCGTCGCCTCTTCTGTGGTTCTGTAGCTATCCAGATAGTCATCCATGTAATAGTTATGAATGATGGCTTCAACTGCTTCTGGATGCTGTTCTATGTGCATCTTCGCGTTCCAATTCTTCGCGAATATAGCTGTGCACGGTGAGCTGGCCGCGCCGAATATGATTGACGTCATTCGATATTCGTCGGGGGCTCCCTCTCTTCTATTGCCTCTCCAATGATATCGGAGGGCGTTTCTGTCCTCTTGTTGGACTTTCACCTGCATAAACATTTCGGTAATATCACCGGAAATGGCTATGAGGTGCCTGCGAAATCTCATCATGACGCCGGGCAACGACTGTAATAGGTCTGGCCCTGTCAGTAGGAAGTCGTTCAAAAACAATCCATTCGATTTGGCTGCGGCGTCGTGTACTATACGGAACTTCTCTGGCTTCATTGGGTTGAAGACATCGAAATGAGGTAGGTACCAGGTTCTTCCTGGTGTACTACTTTTGGGCGCGTACCCTTTCTGTAGGAGCGAGTCCATCTGTTCTGTGTATCTATCTCGAAGAGTCGGATTTCTATCGAGTTTCTTTTCTATAGAGACATGCAGCTTGTGAGCTGTCCCATAACTATCGGGCATTTCAAATTCATTTTGCTTCCATAGCATTGCGGTTTCTATGTGCCCATTTTCTAACTGTTTGGTATGTCGTTTCAAGATGTCTTCTGCCTTCTTTTCAGGATCAGAATTTGGACGTTGGGGGTTGACTATCAGTGATTCTAATGCGAAGTATTCACGGAGCTGTTCATCAAGGTTTTCGTCTCTTGATGCTGTGTTGTTCACGTAGTGCACCTGTTGACCGAGTATTCTAGTGTGCGCGCCATGTAAAGTCCATCCCAGAGTCGTGAGTGACGCTATGGGCTGGTGTTTCGGGCCTCTTCTCGGCCATCTTGGCCAATCAGAATCTTGGGCGCGCCGACTTCGTAAACCAGCTGTTGCTTCAAGTCGCTGAGATGCCTGCAGTGTGTGAAATCTTCCTCTCTGACCGTTTGCGGCGTAAGGTTGAGCTTCGGTATGGTGCGCGCTCTGAACGGCACCCTGTTTTTCAGCTGGCTCGCGAGCGCTACTGTGACTCTGCGTGAGCAAGGAGAGTCTATCATGGTGTCACCGATCGCACCAATCTTCAGTGGGTCAATGCGGCCTTCGGCTCCAACTTGTCTAGCAAGGTCCTCGTCCATCATTGACACGGTTGAACCATCGTCGAGAAGAATGAACGTAGATGCCTCTCCCGCCGGTCCAATCACTCGGACCGGCACCATCTTGAGGTAGGCATGACTCGACGATGTTCGCGAGCTGGCAACCACTTCTTGTGGTTCTTGCTTCTGTTCGAGGACCTTCGGCTTTTCGGTGGCCACTGCAGCGGGCTTCTTCTCGTAATGAAGTAGCCGATTGTGCGTGGCTGTACACCCCTTGATGCCACACCTCTTCGGTTTGCACTGGTGTCGCTCACGTCGTAACTTCATACAACGAAAGCATAAGTTGAGCTTCTTTGCTAGCTCCCATCTCTTGTCGCTGTTGCCTTCCTTGAACTTCCGACAGTCGCGTTCTATGTGCCCATCTTTCCCACATACACGGCATTCGAGTGCACGTCCGTGGAGGCTCCTTCTGAGCCTTGCTGTATTCTCGACATCATTAAATATTTTCGAGTTGTTTCATAAATGGCTCGAAACGACAACCATTCTGTGCGTGCACCATTGAAGTTCGGTAAAGTCATGATGACCTTTGACGCCGAGGAAGAATTCTGTTCTGGTTTTCTATCAGCTAGCGATGCTATAGCTGCTGTATGTATGTATGTATGTAAATCGGACTGGTTTCCGCAACTCCACGACTAAGCGCGTATTTTGCGTGCAGGTGGGACAAATGCGTCATTCGATCCACCCCAGCTCCCCAAGGAAGGCCAGCAACGCCTTGGTGTTACCAACTAACTCGCAGAGGGTACCTAGGTTTCCGAAGTATTTTGCCCTGTAATCCGCAACTACCGGGCAGCTTAGAAGCAGGTGTGCTGCTGTCTCATTCTCCTCCATGCAGGCTCTGCATAGCGGGCTGTCAGTGACTCCTATAGCATAGAGGTGTTTATTAAAAGATCCGTGGTCAGTTGTTACGGCTGTGACTGAACGCAACTGTTGTTTAGTCAAACGTTTTAGTCAAACGTTTTGTGAAACGGCCATTTATAGAGGGAAGTGCCTCTTTGGCCTGCCTACACTCACTATGGTCAACCCATAGCTTGTGATGTTTATCTCCGGTGCGTTTCCTTACCAGATTGCGTAAGTACCCGAAAGACAGCGGCACGATGGGTTCAGGTCCCATCGCTGACAAACTCGACCCCCTTAGGGCGAGTTCATCCGCAGCGTCGTTGCCTCGAGATTCACTGTGTCCCTTGATCCATTGAATGGTTACTTTGTTGTGTCTACCAACCTGGTTGAGACGTTGGTGACACTCGAGAATCAACCCAGAGTTCACTGTGTGGCTGTTCAGAGCTTGCAGGACGGCCATGCTGTCCGAGAGTATGCGTATTGAGTGGTCCTTAACTTCCCTGGTTAGGATGGCTGATGCCGCCAGAGAAATGCCCACGCATTCAGCCTGGAACACTGTGTTGTAGACCCCCAATGGTGTGGCTATGTGGATATTGAGATCCTCTGAGAAGATTCCCGCACCAGTACCTGTACCTGTTTTTGATCCATCGGTGAAGATGATCGGCATGATCCAAATCCTCAAGTCGATTCTTCAAACTGTTCTATGTCCCTGGATAAGGCTTCAGTAAAAACTTGAACTAAAGTTTTTTTCTTCAAACTGTTTCTATGTTCTCGGATAATACTTCAAAGTCCCCAATCTTCAAACTCCAGAGTTGCTCTGAATTTTCTAAGTGTCAAATTTTCAAAGTCCAAATTCTTCAAAAATTTTCTAAGTCCCGAATCGATCTATATTTTCTAAGTGTAGAATCCTCTTCACAATTTTTAAAGTTCAAAATCTTCAAAAATTTTCTAAGTCCCGATCGATGTTCAAATCTTCTAAAGTGTCGGGTTCAATCCTCAAAATTTTTCTAAGTCCCAGGTTTGATCTTCAAAAACTTTCCCAAGTCCAGGTTGAATTTCCAAATTTTCTCAAAATCCAAAATTCTTCAAAAATCTTCTAAGTCCAGACGCAATCCTTCAGTGTTTCAGGAAAATTTTCAAAGTCCAAAGTTTCGGGGTGAGTCCTTAAGGGTGGCTCTTGAAGGGTAGTTTTCTTCAAGGGTAGTCCTCACGATGAACCGCGATGCTGAGCTTGAGGCGTCTTAACTGGAACGTATGTTGACGGATAGCTTCGGATCTGCTTCGGGGTGAGTCCTCAAGGGTTGGTTCTTGAAGAGTAGTTTTCTTCAAGGGGTAGTCCTCACGATGAACCACGGTGCTGAGCTTGAGGCGTCTTAACTGGAACGTATGTTGACGGATAGCTTCGGATCCGCTTCGGGGTGAGTTCTCAAGGGTTGGTTCTTGAAGAATAGTTTTCTTCAAGAGGTAGTCCTCACGATGAACCACGGTGCTGAGCTTGAAGCGTCTTCACAGGAACGTCATTCGACGATTAGCTTCGGATTCGCTTCGGGGTGAGTCCTCAAGGGTTGGTTCTTGAAGGGTAGTTTTCTTCAAGGGGTAGTCCTCACGATGAACCACGGTGCTGAGCTTGAGGCGTCTTCACAGGAACGTCAATCGACGACTAGCTTCGGATCCGCTTCGGATGAGTCTTCAAGGGTTGATTCGGGAACGAATACCAAATGACTGACTGTTAAGAAACAAGATGCGGAGTACGGATGTTTGGCTCGGACGGGCCAAACTATATCGAAGGGGCTTCGGGTTGATTCTTCAAGGCTTGATTCTTCAAGGGTTGATTCGGGAACGAATACCAATTGACAGACTGTTAAGAAACAAGATACGGTGGTACGGAAATCTGGCTCTCGAAGGACCAAAAAACTATACCGGACCGGCGTGATCGACTGGAACGGGGGTGTGATGGGGTAGGTCTATCCTTTTTCTAATCCTCCGATGTGAACTGTGACCACCCGACTGCGTTCAGCCGCGTTGACGTCCTGTACCGGGATCGGCGGGATCTGAGGTTCCCCGTACCACACGTACAACGTTCTTCTATCTTGCCATTTACTTGCTGATTTCGGGGTAGATTGGGGTGAGGGATGAATGCTTACCAGGGTTAAATAATATGCAGGAATTTGACAACACTGCAGCTAATAGTTTAAGGGAAAGTTCGCGAGTACTTTGATTCTAGTTATAAATTCTATATTTCTTCTGCCGGTGACTACGAATTGCCATTTCTTGTCTATTTACTAACGTACTAGGTTACTTTACTGTAACGAGGCCCAAAAACCACTAACTGCTTAAGTTTATTTTAACTGTTAATTTTAACTATAGTTCTACTACATTCCTGGCTATATCTAGGTCTATTCTAGGTCTGGATAGGGGTTGATGCACCTCTCTGTAAATCCCCCGAAATTCCCAGTCGAAAGGGGTGAAAACCAACCCTTCAACCCTGCTCACTAGTGGGCTTGTTGCATTTGACTGTCGAAACTGTCTACAAGTGTGAACTTGCCTACTATTAAGGGTTGATTTCCCGAAAAACTGTGCCCCATGGGCTATCAAACTATCTGTATTAGGGTAGGTGCATCAACCCTCTATCCAGATACACAACTTTTGAGGCCACCCCTCTAAGGGTGGAAGTACTATAGGTCAGGAACCCGGAAGGTGCTATACTCTAGATTTTTTGTATGGTCTAGTAAATGAAGGTGTCTGTAAATGGTGGCGTTTGCTATCCACCCCATTACCTTTGAGTAACGTCCTGTGTAGGTAAGTGTGAAATGTTCATTACCTGTGTACCTTCATTACCGTTGAGTTTTTCCAACCATCAAAACCATACCTTTTAGGGGTTACCAGGAATGTGTAGGGGAAATGTGTAGCCCTACCTATCTATTTACTTTACTGAAAATAAGTTCCCCCAGAACATCTTATGTGTCCGGGGGAAAACGACAAAGTATATGCTTTTAATAAATTACATAGCTTTTAAACTACAACTATGAAAGTACATAAGCTCCCATTTACTTAGTACATAAGCTTATAACTATACATGGGCTTTATCTGTGCGAGTTATACATTACTAAACGCTTCGTCGCGAACAGTACCCCTATTCTGTAACATTTTCGTGTCTCGACAGCGGAATCCGAGGTGAGTATCAAATTACGTCAAACGTAAGACCTTTATGTTGTGTGCAATAAAGCCCACTTTGTGAGGTTTGTCACTCAGGTGAAGCTTGATATCGAAATGGTTACTTACAGAATAGACTAGCTGAAGCACTACACTTTGCGGCGAGTTATCGTTCGCGTGACGAGGTCGTTTAAATCTATTCATGTTTACATTTTCACTCCTGAGGATTGTTGAGTTTATATCAGGTTCTGATTGAGTTTGGATTGGAGTTGGGGTCGGTGTCCGCTTAATGCGAGTTTTCGGTGGATTTCGTTGTAATCCGGACATGTTAATTCGAGTTATAGAATAACGAAAAACCACAAAAACTCAATCCAGGAACAACTAGATCCAAAGCGATGGTACTATTTGTATCTGTAGCCGATGCGAAGTTCGTAGCCGATAGCTCGTTGCAACCGTAGGTGTAGCAGCGTAGCGGTGACGTCAGCCACACGTAGTCGCTGTTTTGGGACAGCCGTGTAGTCAGGTGCGGTAATCGCTCTGGTGGCGCGTAAGCAACACGCCGGAATCACAGGACACCGGTTCGAATCCAACGAATCACAGCACACCTTAGTACTGGCTTTAGCATCACACTATCAAAACTATTTGTGTCTTCTTCTAAGACCGCCTAGTGGGCCTCAGTCACAGGTAAGGGTTCGGTAAGTGAAACAAGGAATCAAAATTTCACCAAATTGATCAATCACAATAAGAACAAAAGCAGCGAGACCGGCCGACACACGTCCACTCCGTTAAGCGCTCGTTAGCCAAACTCAAGAGTTTAGAGCAAGAATATGTTTTTATTTTATTTCTATGGTAAAAAATGAATAAGAACAGAGTAGAAATATACATTTATTCGGCATAGACACAAACTCACAAACAGCAAAGACGAGACAAAGTGAACAGAAATAATAGTAGGTACGAGTATCACGAAGTTATTACTAATTTGAATCCTTCTGAAAGGAGTAGTCAACTTGTGAGCCGGACTACTCACCTTTATTGTTTCCAACATTCGATCCTTGTTACCAGCTGCATTGGATAGTGCTGATCAGAAGGATTAAAATAAGCCGATAATAAACACGATGGCTAAACTAGTAGCCAAATAAGAGATCCACACTTTTCTGGTCTCCATCATCAGATCCTTGTATTACAACAATTAATATCAAACGAAATCAAATGAGCTCAAACACATTGGTTATACAAGTATCAACTAGGAGATCCACTGTCCACCTTTCTGCTTTTCATCATCAGATCCTTGTTACAAACAACAGTGAATAGTGCTCACCAGAAAAAATAAAATGAGCCCAAACACGATGGCTATACTAGTAGCCAAATGAGGGATCCACTATCCACCTTTCTGGTCTCCATCATCAGATCCTTGTTCACAGCAATGTTGAATAGTGCTCATCGTGGTGAAAAATTAAAGTGCGGAACACGGTGACACAGTGGCAGCGAAAGACTAAAATTTAATATGGGCAAAATTTGAAATTGGCATTTTGCGAGGCTTCTTAGGGCCCACCTAAGAATAGAGTGATTTTTTGAGGTTTTCAGAGGTTGGAACACAATCGCACCCCGCCACGAGTAGTGTTGATTTTCTTTTGACTTTTTGTGCAAAAATAGTAAATATTGGGCGAATGCGAGAAAATTCAAGAAAGAACTAAACTAAAAGAAGCTTTAATGCAATGTCAGCGATCGTAGTGAGCTTGTATTTATGAGTAAATCATAGTGACAAAACTTACTGAAGTAAACCTTAACAATAAATGAATTCAAATAGCAAGAGCAAGCAAAGTGACACGGAAAAATTGTATTTTTTTATGGCCTTAGTTACGGTTTTTCTCAGTTGAAAAAAAGCCAAAGCTGCGAGGGCCTTGGGACCGCGAAGTCGTAGGCGGTGGCCCACGTCATCCACGCCTTGCGACGCCTCTCCGCTTGAACAGTTGTTACATATTATATTACTATACTCTTTGAGTTGTTACCTCGCGCTCGCACCTACAGTGGACTTTCAATATGTCTGGCAAGATGTAAAAAACATTAGAACTGTCCGGCTATTGAGGTAACATTTTTATAGGTCCCCAAGTAACATATAAACTTAGTTTTTATTTTTAGGGTTCCGTACCCAAAGGGTATCCAACGAAACCCTATTACTAAGCCTTCGCTGTCCGTCCGTCCGTCCTTCTGTCTGTCAGCGGGCTTTATCTCAAGAACCGTAATAGATAGATAGTTGTATAATCTATTGCCGCTATAACGACAAATAATAAAAACTAAGGTTTATGGTACGGAACCCTTTTTGTGTGCGAGTCCGACTAGCACTTGGCCGGTTTTAAACTATAACGAAAGTATAATTATAATTTATTAAAGTTTAGGTCTGTCCGGCAGGGAGTAGCAACTGTCATAAGTGTCCGGCAATGGATGACGAGATTTCTAAAGTTATCCCGAAGAAAGACTAAATGTGAAAAAAATAATATGTAGGTATTGATCCTTTTACTTTAATATACGAGTAGGTACCTACGTTATCACAATTTATTTATAACCTATTCATTGCGACCATTTAAATGAAAAGGAAAAGATCGTAGGTAAGTGAGCAGTTGGGTATCCTGCTGATTTCAGGACATGCTTCAGGTTAAGGTTACAGATCTAAATATAATCTGTTCATTGGAACTATTCCAGTGACTTCAAATATGATACCTCTGCTGTAGCTTAGTTAAGTGAAGAGTTGGGTATTCTGCAGAGCTCAGGGTATGTTAAAGCATTAGGTCAATATAACCATATTTTAAAAATATACCGCATCCAAATCGGTTCACCCGTTTAAGAGCTACGGTGCCACAGACAGACAGACACACATTGCGGTCAAACTTATCACACCCCTCTTTTTTGTTCGGGTGTGTAACCACAACCCAAACTCTATAGTCGCTGGTCGTTCTACCTGTTTATGGGACATGCACAGAAAAACTTTCAGCTTTTATAAAATAACGAAAGTCTGGCTCTTGGGCATAGATATAGAATACCTAGATAGACTGTATTAAACCGAAACTTGCGAGCACGTTGCGTCTCCTTTTCACAAAAGCAAAGTGTCATGTGCCTGAAAGAGAAAAGTATAGTGTCCATAGTGCGTCGAAAACTATAGAATGTCGCCAGTTTGACTATATAATTCTACTTATTGATATATCAATGCATAGTGATGTGTATTTTCAGTCGACTATCGAAAATAGGCCAGTCGCCAGCGCCACATTAAACACCAAAAAATGGTATTTCATTTTGAAATAATACTGTAATTCCATTTTAATAATGATTGGTATTATCAAAACTTCTTGAAAGATATTATTTGTCTCCATTTGTTTTTACCGTCTTTATATTGACTGGCCTGTTGGTCTAGTGGTTAGTGACCCTGACTGCTATGCCAGAGGTTGTGGGTTCGATTCCCACCCAGGACAAATGTTTGTGTGATGAGCATGATCATTTGTTCTGTGTCTGGGTGTAGTTTATCTATAATATGTATGTATTTAGAAATATAAAAGTATGTTTATCACTTGTCTAGTACCCATAACACAAGCTCTGCTTAGCTTGGGACTAGATGGCGTTGTGTGATAGTTGTGTGGAATATTATATTATTATTATATCTTTGATTGCTTGTAAATTCTCTTGTGTTTGTGTTATTAACTAAAATTTTAAATTGTAGGCAGTTGGTTATTTATTTCTTTATAAAAGCGTTCCTCTCTCTGAAGCCCTGACCGCCTAGCGTAGCTTGGACCCTGTTCCCGATACCGGTGGGCTACTATTTTTATATGTTTACAGAATCTGACTTTGTTTAGTGTTTAAAATACTTAATGTTTTTTTTTTAAAGAATCTTTGTTACGTAAGTGAATTCAGCAAGGCAACAATCGACCAATCTCATGCGAGATGAAAGACGCGATTTGGATTTCCGAATATATTATTGTTCGATTGTTCATACTCTTTGCATTTTACCTTGCCGAATCCACCTGTCGAAAAGTGGCCGATCGTAATGTGGGGCTCGTATACATATAAGGCGGACTTAGACGTAGTAAAGACACAAAGTACTATAGAATTAGTATTTAATCAGATTAGATAGTATAAAACACAAAATTACGGTTATATTAAACAATACAAACACATACACATACGCTCGTTATAAAGTATGATTTGTCATAAAACAGTTCTTAGAGTGTAAATGAATTTTACTATAGACAAATAAAAAGGTTTTCACTTTGCAAACAGCGCACTATATTTAACCAAGAGGTCAACCTCATCATATCGAGATGATTCTCGATGAGACCTAGGTGTGGGACAGGGTCCTTTCTTATCGCTCTTTTTGTAGGTTTCGAGCAAACTCTTCGCCAATGATCTGTGAAACTGCTTTTCTCCATTTATAAGCTTCCTCTTTAACGGTAATTTCTGAAATAAAGCAAAATGGATGTCAGGTTGGTTTATCAAGATCCTATACAATTTTAGCATTTCCTTAACATAAAAAGATAAAAAGTATCCTTTACCACTACTATTTATAAAAGATCTTAATCGAAAAATTAAAAAAAAAAAAAAAAGTTTGATGATTTTACTTACTGGTTGGCAAGATGCTGGCTGTTTTGGAAATATTATTGGCACTGCGTGCGAATTTTATACTCTACGTTCATATTGTCACGAAAGAAAGATTCTTCAAAGTGTTCAGAACATATCCTTGTTAACTGTGTAGGCCTTCCATTATCGTCTTTTCTCAAACTTTTATCCATTTTTAAACTCATTATCTGCAGGAAACCTGTAAAAATAACAAAGAATAAGTACATAATTATAAAAATTTTGTAGTAATAAAGTACTACACTTAGTAAAAGGTTATGGACAAATACGATGAAATATTGATTTGGGAAAAGTAGGATTTTTCGTTAATTCCTTCTTTTGGCATGCTATAATATTCTATAATCTTTTATAACTGCGACCAAAGCTGAGTCCAATTAGTAGGTTCAGCATAGCGCAATCAGTACGAAGAATTCAAATTGCATTTCCTAAATCTGACCACTTACACTGGTTTTATTTCATTATACGTATTAAAAACGAACTAGAATATGTATGTGATTATACTTTTACTCTATCGATAAAATATAAGTAAGTACATGATATGTCAAAACAGTTCAATATTTTTTTGTTTTATTTATATTTCTAAATTGAAACTGATAATAATGTAGAAGCAGCTGTGTCTTTATGTTCATATAATGGAGATCTGATTTTATTGACTTTTCTCCTCAAAATGTGTTTTAACAATAAGTTATGATTGGATTTACTTACCGGTGAAAACATACTTTTGCAATATTTTCTTTCAAAACACCATTTCTACTCGAATAACCGGCTACAGTACAAGCTATTGTTCATGGCAAAACGGAAAACACACTCAAACCACAATATTTTTGACAATTTGACAATATTTTTGATAAAATTGGGAGACTAATGTGTTAACCAGCTGGTTAACAAACAAAATGGCGATTCTCGGCTGGTGGCGCGCGGCATTTCAAGACGGTCGGGAATGCTATTGCTATCTCTTTTTGTCACATGAAATGTTTCCATTAGAAATGTTGAGTACCTACAAGATATGTTACTATATACAACTTAATATAAGTTATCTAGGGGATTCTACATCTAAGCTCTTGGGCTATAATCTTGTTACCTCAATACCATAGACGAATAAATCGTTTTTTTCTTTGGCTTCGCACGGTTTGTTCAAAATTTGCGAAGGTCACGTTTGGTTTACTAGGTTCGCAGAAAATACGAAATAATAAAATAAAACTATATTATTTTATCGGAATTTGGGATAGGACTAAATATCTTTAGTCCTATCCCAAATTCCGATTCCGACGGAGAAAATAAATAGTTTCAATGTACCCATGCAGTACAGAGACGAGGAGTAGGTACGATCTTTTATATGGCTAACAAGTTGAAACAAGCTATGACAGACACACAGACTTAGTCTCACCAGAAGGGTTCCTTTTTTACCATTTGGTACAGAACCCTAAAAGTGTCCAGCTGTAAAGTGGGTGACAGACGTACGAGCAAGTTCGCGTACGCGTTCTTGTGTCTCGACGAGCTGTATCGTTCGTGTGTCACCGTAAGTAAGCACGCGTACATAAATACCACCTAGTAAGTTTGTTAGCGATCCAACAGGTTTGAAGTTTTACTCATAGCTCGCCTCGGCTCGCACGTCTGTTAGCGCCGTGCCGTTACTTTGTTTTGTGACACATGTAGTGTGGGGAAATCACAGACATATAAATAGTAGCAGACCAAACATTAATACGTAGGTATATTTATTTATATGGTATGATTCTTTATCCTTTTTTTTTCTAAGTGAAAAGTCATAAGTGTGTCTCGTTCTGTCACGTGTTGTCACACTGACTCACACATAGACAAAATTTGACGCGTAGCTTGTCTAACCCGCGCCGCCATATTGATAAGCAACATACGTTCTGTTTCAATCGTGTTAAAATTAAAAAATATTACTTGTTTTGGACATAATACACACGAAGACAATAAAATAAAATGGTGAACTGCTGTGCGTATCGCTGTGACAGTGCTAGCTACCACAAAACACCTGGATTGACCTTTCATCGGTAAGTTTTGGGAAATCTAAGTGCTTTCTTTACTGAATTCAAATGTTTCGATACTGTTTATCCGTATTTTACATAGAGTTTTTAACAAAGATGCGATTTGTCTGTACCGTTAACCTAAAACTAAAGAAATAAACCATAACAAGGACAAAATAGTCAGAAAGTGGCATCAAGTGACAGCTCAAGTACCAGTTCAATTAGCCAGGGACGAATTAGGCAACAAAGACGAAATTTTTAGTTAATTGTATTTTGTTGTATGTAAAATATTTATTTCCATTGAATTATCAAATACAGCCTCAGTTTAATGTATGATTTTTAATTCTTTTTTGGTGATATAAATCCAAAATACCTGTAGTAGTTTCAGTGTACGTACATATTGTTACGAGCTTGTTCGTTACAATAAAAACAGCCGATTAAACCACCAAAAATAACACTTTAATTTACAACAATAATTAACACTTTAAACACACTAATTAAAACACACAATCGCACTACTGAATACTTCACTTCACTTAATTCGCAGTTGAAGATCGCTTCCGAAGTTGTCGCTTGTATCGCCAATTCAATACTGACTCAGTCGCCGGATGTCCGCCCTTTATATATCGGCGACAGTTATTTCTAGAACCTTCCAGTATAGAAACTTCTGGAAAGTTCGGGTACATACCGGTCCCGATTGACCTGGTGTCGAAACATCGAGAATGTTCTAGCATAGAAAATTCTAGAAACATCTCGACCTCAGTAATTCCGCTATTCGATACTAGATGGCGGTACATGTACGTAAATGTCGTTATGTACCTAGCTTTAATTCTGGCGCGTAACAATATGTCACGCTATTATAAATATTAAATTATAAAATCAATAGTATGTTACCCAGTGTCTGTGTTATGGAGAACATGAACATAGGTATATGTATAAATACAGTATAGGCTACTCACATAACTATGAATTTTTATTCGGCAGGCAATAATTTAGCATACTAATATTTTTTCAGGTTTCCAAAGGATGACAGTTTACGGAAAGCATGGATTAATAACATGAAACTCCAGGATTGGCAACCAAGACCTTCGAGTGTACTTTGTTCAAAGCATTTTGAGAATCACTTGATCGATCCCAGTGCTTTTCGAACAACATTACGTCCCGGAGCAATTCCTACACTATTTAACGAATTGCCTGTGGCTTCATATGTAAGCATTATAGATATTATAATGTATGTTATAACAATCACGACTTATGTTAAATAGTCGTCTAAATAATTATTAATTGTTGTTGTATTATTTGCAGGAAAAGAAAAATGTAATTAATCCACCACAAAAAATCTTGACCAGAAAACGAACTGCAAACATGGTAAATGTTTCTGTACTTACAGAGATACATAATAAAATAAAGCCAGCTGTTTTTACATCCAAAATGACTAAGGCTGCTTTAATAGTAAGTATGTTAACTACTTAATACATACATATATCATGGAAAGGACAGTAACATTCTGAAACATAATTTAAATGATATTTATTCATGTAGGTATGACCATTAGGCATAATTATATGGAGACTTCTATTTTTTTATTGCTTTGGGCTGAATTTGCAGTGCTCAAAAACTCATGAGCAACGCAGATTTTCCCATTGAAGTTCAACTCTATAATTATATGTTTTTATGTGCCTTAAATTAAAACGTTTTCCCTAATATCGAATATTCAGTATAGATAAAATTGTATAGTTCAAAAGCTAGAAAGCACAAGCTCAACTTATAATGGTTAATAACTTTTCACTTTAAATTTGGAAATCGAACAACAGTGAATCTGTACTTAATCGATAAATTCTTTCATTTCTTTCTACCCTAAAAGTTTCTGTTATTAATCATTGCTTTGTATATCTATTCAGGATGAAGAAAATATATCGGGTCCTTCAAATGACAGTAGTGTTACCTTCAAAACTTCCAGTTCCGGTTTCAACCAGATGTGAAGAAGTGCAAAGGTTAAAAAGAAAAACGAACTTGAAAAAAAAAAAAAAATAAGGCATTACTGCAACAAAAAAGGTTTCTCAGTTCTCAGAAATAATTACAGAATTAAAAAATAAATTGTGTCAAGATGAAATGAGTGTTTAAAATTAACAACATTAATGAATTGAATAGTTTGATGAAATATGTCGCTGATTATATCGATTACTCAATTTTTTATTCAAACGACCCAGAGCATTTTAAAAACCATGTTCATCTGTTAATTAAAATTATTGTGAAATTTTACATTGATGATGTAAACACGAATGCTAAGAGACAAATTGCTCACAAAAAAATCATCTTAAAAAAATTGTGTTGTTCCAAAACAAGTAAACAATTAATATAAACAAATTCATTACTTTTATTTCAAAAATCCTGATTTATTCCTAAACTAGCTTTCAGGCATACCAAACCTTGTCTCTCGGTTCTACAAAATTGGGCATGCGGGTTAATGACTGCAGTGCCAGTTCTTCTATCTGATACTGACGGCCGTCAATGGTTTGTATACACAAACAAAAGGTGTAGAGTGGACTGCTGCCAATCGTCCTCTTAAAATATTCCCTTAGTCGCCTCTAACAATAACTACGGGAATAGAGGGTGGTTTTATTCGTTAAGACTATTTATAAGTAATCTATATTTCATGTACCCAGAGAATATCGATTTTCACGGATTTTCAGAAAGTATACGGATTGCTCATTATAGTTGGATAATACCGGCAACCGGTCCTAATTGGGCCCTGTAATGACAACATTCCCTATGTATGCGTAATGGCTACGCAAATTTTAGCGAATGTTTGGTCTGCTACTATTTATATGTCTGTGGGGGAAATGGATAAATACTCCATATATATCCGTTTTTACCCAAGTATTTACACAAATCATGGATAAATGCAACCTACGGTTTGGATTGCGTTATTTAGGTAGCTTAAATCTTGTAATTTTACCTACAAAAGGATTAAAATAATAAAAATACGGAAAATATCGATTTGTAACGTGCTTTATTAATCACATTTATAATAACATAAAGCCGTTCAATTATGACAATTGACAATTATGTTCCATCTTGAATATTTTCGTCAAGTTTTATCAAAGTTAGAATTAGTACATTGCTTTGTTCATAGCATATATGCACAAAATAGTAGATACTTTGTCATCAGTATTTTTAATGTTTTCACTGCTGGGACACAGTCTTACTCCTCTCCATGAGAGGGAATGGACTAAAATATAATCCACCAGGCTGGCCCAGTGCGGGTGTGTAAATGTCTCACATCTTTAAATTACGTAGTAGATATTTAAATCATTGTAATATTAGAAAATAACATAAAAATAAACAAAAACACTGAATTAACAAATCAACTTTTTCGAACGATCTCAAAATAATATGAAAATATAGATGACTACATTATTATATCAATACTAGCTGTCCCCCGCGGCTTCGCTCCCATCTACCCCGACCTACTTACCCATTTTTATGTTTTTAAACCTTCCCTGTATTCTGGCGAAACTAACAAAAAAATAATTATTCAAATCGGCCTCGTCGTTCTCGAGTTTTAGCGAGACAAACGAACAGCAATTCATTTTTATATATAAGAAGATTATAACAGTAATAATGGCTTCACTACACTTATCATTTTGTCAATTATCTTCTTCTACCTGGCGTTAATCCCGGCTATTGCCAGGGTCCGCCTTCCTACTTAGCTTCCTCCACTTTGCCCGATCTTGAACATCCTTCTCAGTTAGGCCATTGGCTCTCATATCGGACTTAACGACGTCCAACCAGCGCTTGCGAGGGCGACCACGGGACCTAGCCCCAAGAACAGCCATATTCATGCATCCCCGACCAACGTACTCCATAGGGCGGCGCATGATGTGGCCATACCATCGCAGACGACACTCTTGCAGTTTTTCCCCCACGTCACGGACACCAAGACTACCTACCTCTGATGAAAGAGTTGCGTATGCGATCGGATCGCGTTACGCCACTCATCCACCTCAGCATCTTCATCTCCGTGACGCGAAGCATCATTTTGTCAATTATAGTCACCAGAATTTGGTTTAAAACAGTGATAAATATTTTAAAATATCAATTCCTAATCATGCTATAATTACTAACATAGCTTTTTGTATGTTTCTTGCGTTGTCACAAATGATAACAACAAATTTTTCTTCATCGAACATTCGTATGACTTTTAAAATTTGTTTTCGAAGATATTCACTACTGTAACGATTATGGTCAGTGTTTATACTCTCAACAAAGAATGGTTCTGGTTTTGAAATGATAAAATTAATAATATCTTCATTTTTTATATTACTCCATTCGTCCAACTGAAGATGAAAATGATTAACGGCAGAAAGTTCCTTCTTCACTTCTTTCTGCATTTCGTTGTAAATTTTATTAAAATACTTGGTTGATAAGGCTTTTCTGGTAGGCAACTTAAACGATGGCTGAAGATGACCAAAAAATTATATCCAAAGAGCATGTTCTATCAGTGACAGCGGGGCTCCTGATACAATTACAGCTCTGGCAAGCTTTTCAGCTAGAGCAGATTGATCAACACCTGGACAAAAACTTGTAGAAGATGCTCATATTTGAGTAATTACTATTTCTACTAGGTGTATCATTAGGAACATTACAAGACCGACGTTTCACCGGGTAGCACGTTTTCTGAATTTGTTTATAACGGCATTTGTTTCGAACACGAGTTATTTTTACCCGACTGCGAAAGAAGGAGGCTTATGTTTTTCGAGTGTAAGTATGTATGTATATTTGTTTGGCACGCCCTAGAACTTAAACGGCTCGATGGATTTTAGCTTGAGAGGTGTCCTTAACTCGTTAGATTCGTATTTACTATGAAAGTGACACTGGGAAAATCTAATTAAGAAAAAAAACCAAATGGCGGATTTTTGGCGCCATATTATTCCTTCAATAAATTGTTAATTTTCAAAACCTATCGAGTGGGAAATCAAGCCACTTGACGAGACGATTCCAAAAACGTAACTCAATAATAAGTAGGAAATAAAAAATTGACTTTGTCAAAAAACCCGACCGCTAAAAATAACTAAAAAGTTCAAAACAATACCCTTTTCAAGCAGTCTGTTGCAGTTCAATCACTGATCTGACGCCGCCAACTGCATAGACTGCTTGAAAAGGGTCTTGTTTTGAACTGTTTAGGTGTTTTTAGCGGTCGGGTTTTTTGACAGTATTTTTTTTTTTTTCTTCATTTCTGTTCGAACGATTTCGAGGCACTTAAAGCATTTTGAAATACAATTATGGTAATGTACTCCTTTTTTGAAATCTCTAAATATAAAAATACTAGTCACCTTGAAATAACCATTGATTTGCAAAAAAATAAACATCATTTCATTTTGAGTAAATATCCAATAAAAATGGGTAAAAATGAGTATTTTCTCATTTTGTATAAATACTCGAGTATTTATATCAAGAGTGAATAGGTTATTTCTAGGCAAGCGTGCTCCATCTTCGACCACATCCTCGCTTACCATCAGGTGAGATAGTGGTCAAACGCGTGCCTATCAATAGTAAAAAAAAAAAAAAAAAAAATTATTCATGATAAGAAAAAAAATCCTCCATTGACGAAATCGCGGTCCCCCTGGTACATACCAGAGCTGCAGAGTAATGAGCAAGCTATCACGTGTGTCACCGACGTCGAGCCGAGTAAGATCGCGATCTTAAAAACCGCGTACTATAAGTTCGTACGTCTATCACCCACTTAAGTAAGAAAAATGTTGCGGTTTGAGCGAACTACCTTACGTTTAGTAAATAAGGGAGATGAAGTTCGTGGAGTAGGTACCAACTAATATAGCGCGAACGAAGTCGCGTGCGAAGTGCTACTTTAAAATATTTTCTTTTAGTCTGTTTTTAATCTCGGAGACTAATTGACAAGTGCAAATGTCAAAACTGACTTAAATGCATGGAGATAAAAATACTATAGGATAGGATTCCTTATTCAGAGCTTAAATGCTATTGAATTCTCCGAGATTAAAAAACAGGCGACAATAGTGCGAATGGCATACTGACATAGATTTCTATAGCATTTAAGTCAGTTTTCACATTTGCACTTGTCAATTTAGTCTCCAAGATTAAAAAACGGACATAAGGTACGTATAAGCATAGATATATTTAAAGATACAACCAACAAAAAAAATGCTTGCCATTTAGTTTCTAATGGTACGTTTACACGCTTGCCGTAGCTTGGCAAGCGTCCACAAACACAAGCGTGTAAACGGAATGTTCGACTTGGCTTGCGTAAGCTTGTCGCCGATTGTTTTTGAAAACAGATCAAAGGACATTTGCGGCAAGCGTTTGCGACGCATTTACACGTTCACGCGTGTTAAGTTTCGGTCACAAGCATTCAAGAAATTAGACGAAAAATTACCATTCCCCCCCGATTTTCTCCGAAACTGCTGAGCTTAAAATTTTGAAAAAGAAAATAATAGAGATAATAGATCTTTACCAATAGATTACAGGCAAACCTATAAGCCTAGTGTTAAAAAAAAAATTCGTTAGGAACCCTTTGCACGAGAGTCAAACTCGCACTTGGCCAGTTTTTAGAAAACTTAAGTAAAAATCCATCATCCAGGTAGCAGTAATTGGCCTAACGACGAGATTATGACCTTACTCAAGGCCTCACAACTTTAACGTCTACGTCCGTCCGTCATGCTTGCCTGTCTGGCACACTGACGCACTCGCAATCGTGTAAATGGCATCCAAGCGTTTGTAAAGGCTTGGAGCTTGTGGACGCTTGCCAAAGCGTGTAAACGTACTATTAGATCTCATAATTAAGTCAAACTATAATGACTGGTTAGGTATGTTTTCATTGTACCTACTTATTCAGTAGTTCTAGCTTATTTCATTTATTATAAAAAAATAGTATTTTCCAAATGACAACAATGTTCAATTTTGATAAGATCATTATCAATCCTTACTTTATAATACAGGGTGGGCCAGAAAGGCGTACGATTTTAAAAACACTCTTGCGTTTGAAGCTTTAGAGAGGGGACTGCGCGGGTGGTGGGGTTAAGTAGCTCGGTTCTCGGAAATTTAGTCGCGATGGATCACTTCACCGGAGCGCAACGTGCATTCTGCGTTAAACATTATTACAAAAATCGCGATTCGTGCGCTATTGTTCGGCGTTTATTTCGGCGTGAGTTTGGATTACATGACCTAAATCAGTGTCCGAAAGAAAGTGTGATTCGATCGTGGGTCAGAAAGTTCGAAGATACTGGTTCGACTCTCAAACAGAAGCCTGCGGGACGCCCAAGGTCAACAAGAACGGAAGACACAATTGAACAAGTTAGAGCTTCAGTTCAACGTAATCCTGCTCTATCGACTCAAAAGCGTTCAGCCGAACTTGTGTTATCCAGAACATCTTTGCGTCGCATTTTGTTGAAAGATCTGAAATTGCACCCGTATAAAATTCAACTTGTGCAGGAATTACAGCCAAATGATCCAATTTTACGACGAGCTTTTGTTGAAACAATGTTGGAACTGGTTGGAACGCTTTCGGAGTTTCAACAATATTTTGTTCTCCGACGAAGCCCATTTTCACATAAATGGGCATGTGAATAAACAGAATTGCCGTTACTGGGCTGCAGGGAACCCACGTGCAAAACATCAAAAGCCTCTGCATTCGCCGAAAGTAACCGTTTGGGCGGCCATGTCAGCGCACGGAATTATCGGACCCTACTTCTTCGAAAATCGAAAAGGCCAATCTGTCACTGTAAATTCTGATACATAGCCATGTTAAGGGATTTTTTCTTTCCACAACTGCAACAATTTGAAGCCTATAATCGTGCGACATGGTTTCAACAAGATGGCGCGACATGCCATACATACAGCTAATGCCTCTTTGGCGGTCGTACTATATACAATGTACTCTGTGGTCGTAAACGAGATGTTTGCTGGGAAACTGAAATCGCGCCGAGGTGACATTGCATGGCCTCCTAGAAGTCCGGATCTAACGCCACCGGACTTAATGGCAGCTATTCCCCGTGCAATGTGCCAGCGAGTTTTTACCAATTTGAGGTTCAGATTCGAAGAATGTTTGCAGCGTGATGGTGCACACCTGGATGACGTTATTTTTAAGAAATGAATTTCCCAGATGTAAATTTTTATAGAAATAAAAATTTGTATGTGAATTGTACTAAGTTTTTTTTTAATAATTTTTTCATATTCGCAATTCTTTCTGGCCCTCCCTGTATAATAAATGCGAAAGTAACTCTTGTCCATCTGCCTGTCGCGTTTTCACGCCAAAACTACTGAACTGATTTTGGTACACAGATAGTCTAAGAGCTTGAGAAAGCTTTTTATCACGGGAATGTTCCTTAGGGACTACGCGAGCGAAGCCGCTGGTAGAAACTAGTATTGTATAATCACGACTTTATGTAATTAAAAAATGTTGATTTATTACTTATATTCGTTTGATTTAATCATGACAGTGATATCCAAAATATGCCTACTATCCGGATAGTAAAATGAGACGGACGTATGCCCTACTCCCATAGAATAATGTACCTGATTTAACTAATAATATACAATCATTTATAATTTTCCTGACTCCAGTCACGAAAATTATTTTATCTTCAACCGTCCTTTATTTGGTACGAAATTAGTAAGTACTTTTGTTTTGCTGTAGGAACTTACTTCCCTTTATTTTGCTGTAAACTAAATGGGCAACGTTATGAGGAGCTCGCGGCTAAAGATTACTAACCGCACGGATCGATCTTTAAGGTTAAGCAATGCTTGCAAGGTTGTTCTGTGGATGGGTGACCATCTTAACATACCAAGTTTCCTCCGTGCCTCGGAAAGCAAGTTAACCCGTTGATCCCGGTTGTCATTTGTAGATCTTTGGCAGTTGTTACGGACAGTCAGAAGCCAGTAAAATCTAACACCAGTCTTGCCAAGAACTGCCGTAATACCCAGTTAATGGGTTGTGGAGGTCTAGTAGGCAGCCGGTCCACATAAAATACTGGTATTCAGCTGAATTCGGTTTGACTGAGAGAGCCGACCCCAATATGTATAGTTGAGAAAAGGCTAGGCAGATGATGATGTTATGCGGTATGCAGGCTCTCTTCTAAGGAAGAGCACCAATATTTTTGGACACACATAGGGAATGTTTACAAAATTGATATTTCAATTTGTAAATTTTATTTTAAGACAAGGTGATCAACCCCTCATATCAAACATTTCACATGGTAGTTAATTGACAAGCCTTATTTACAGATATTTTTGAGAATTTATTACAGGGTTTCACTAACATAAAAATACAAAAATAGTTTAAAATAATAGTGTAGATCATCACATTAACTTCTATGCGCAAATAAAGTCATGAGATTTTCATACAAGATGGCTGACACTCACTTAAGCATTACTAACCATTATATTCAGTGTTTTGTCAATGCAGATACTTTACGATAATAAATAAAATAAGATGAGCCTTAAGAGTAACCATTAATTCTAGAATGTGAACAGCAATATTATAGAACAAATGGCTTTGTTTATTGGAATCACTATATTAATAATAAATCAGATGTACTGTTGAATTATTCAGAGATAATCCATAATACTTGAAGTCATTGAACATTTCAACAATATCACCGACATGAACTATCTTGCCTGGCTTTATGGCAGAAAGCTGATGCATATTTACATAGTCAGATGATCCACACCATATCATTTGCTCACTCCTGATTCAACGTCATTGTTAACCTTCCTATACCTGGACCTAATTTTGTTACAGCTATGCCACACAGTACCTATCACTTACTGACAGACAACTCACAGCCGATACTACTGGTTGTAGAAAGTTGAAACTTGGCATGTGGGTTCCTTGGGAAATGTTGAGGAGCACTAAGAGAGGATTTCCCAAAATTCCAACAGGAATCGGAAACAACAAGATATGGGTATGAAGTTACGGGAAGTTAGGGCTTATAAAAATTAAAGGGTGGCAACTGTTGTCATCTTACAGATGAGCAGGTACAGGAAGGTTAATGATTTGCTGCAAAAAGGATTAACATTATTTTTATGGATAGCTTTCTGCAACAAAGCAAGCTGATGGTAAGTAGTCCATTTGAGTGTATTGATATTTGATGTAACCAGCATCACTCCGTTGCTGCCATAGCTCGTGCTTGTGCTCGAACTCTTTTGTCATATTCTAACCGATTTTGACTGTAAAAGAAATAAAATACTTACGGTCAAAACTGTATTTATAAAAATAATTGATATAATTTAAGTTGACAATATATTGCAATGAGTTTACTAACCAGTAGATTGTGTAAGCCTCGGCTTGTGCAGGGTCTTTAACATTAGGTTCATTGAGTAGATCCTGAATGCCGAGCAAGATTTGTTTGATTGTAATTGCTGGACGCCAATCTTTTTCCTCATCTAGTAGTGAAAGGCAGACTGTGCCTGATGGATATACATTAGGGTGGAAAAGTGGAGGTTCAAATTTGCACTTAGGTGGACTAGAAGGATAGTCATCTTTGAAAATCATTCTCAGCTTATACAGGCCTCCCTCCCATGGTGTCTGCAAGAGCAAAATTATATGTTGTGGGAACTTTCTTGTTTGAGAGTAGGTAATTATGAAGAATTAGTACTGAAATTCATACCAATTCACACAAATAAGTAAATCGCTTGAAATTGCTATGCATTTGAATGTAGCAAAGTTCTAGAAATACTAACCCCCTTTTTTCCAGGAATCGCACATTCCCATGTCATGAGATTAAGAGATCCATCTGGGTTTTTCATAGGCCTGGCAACAAAGCCCTGAAACACAAAATGCGTTCAATCACGTACTTTAAACTAAAAAAAAACAAGTGGACTGTCCATAACAAAATCTTGTCGCTTACAAAGGGATGGTCCTTGCGCCAGGCTTTTCTTTCTTCAGCTAAACGCGCACTTGCTATGCCCGACATTTCCAAAGATTTTATCAGACAAGTAATCAGAAAGCGATTGCCTCGGATTCTTCAAACACAATTACGAAATGTCTTCGTTTTCCAGTGAAAATACTTAGAAATAATACGAAAAAATAAATTATACGGCGCGAAGCGTCCCACGAAGTGATTATTACACAGATAAAATAAAATACTAAAAACTAGAGGTTAACTTCTATGTGCTCCGGTGGAACCAAAAGGTTCCAACCAAAAATTCAACTTATTACTAATTGAAATTCAATTCGACTATGAACTTTACAATGGTTTCAAATAGAATGGGACCGACAACTTTCAAAGTGGCGCTAGTAGCGCACAGACCAATAACAAAGCAGTTTTTGATGTAAATATGAGTAAATACTTAGCGAAGTGATTACTTTCAGTATGGATTAGATTGTCAAAAACTATTTCCAATTATATGTACGATCCCAAACCTACCTACATCACATAACTCATAATGTTAGATAAAGCGAATTCGATTTTAAAAACCTTAAAAGAAATCAGACTGCCTATAATACAGAAACAAATTAATTAGGGATGAGACGTATTTACCATACCAGGTTTGAAAACCAGGGCTTTGCTTCAAAGTACGGCGTCCTGGAACGAAGTAGGAAACACTTGCAAGTGCGGCAGTATTTTCTATGCTGTCGGGCACCAGCAGAGCTAGAAAATACTTTCATAGGAAATTGATCCATGTTGCTCATCATTATCTCAATTATAAGGAGCACAATCACATTTGCAAATAAAAAACTTTAGTATCAGTAGTGTTTATATATTTTTCGAGGATGCGATTATAATCCTAATTTCTATACGGATATGAATCAATTTCCTATGGCAAGTATGATGGCGTTGCCACTAACGCCGCGAGCCGTTCACTGAACGCGGTCGCACCTTGAGCGTCCGATGTGAAAATGCTTGCATGGGAAAGTAATTCGTTTTGCCTTAGTCACAAGGGCCATAATCGTATCAGAAAAAAAAATACTTGGAAGTTCAAAGTATTTTTCATTTGCAAATGCGATTAAGCTCCTTAATATTATCACATCACGGATTAATTTCCTATGAAGATTGGAGTAGCCGTGCTTGAAATATTCTAAAGTTGTTCGTGTGCATAAACCAAAATCTGGTTGGTGTGTGAGTCAGGGAACTTTTTGATTTCTTTTGACTCGTTTGCGGCGCCTTTCACCCGAATGGCTATTGATAAAAGACACATTATTGCGTGAATGAAAGTATTTTGTTATGTTTACGTTTTTTTTTATTTTTCTTTCATTAGTTGTGGTTTGAATGAGTGCGAGCTTGTTATGCAATTTACTGACTGTGACCTTATTTATTTATTTATTATACGTTTTATTGTAAATACACCAAAATAAAACAATAGGAAACTTAAACCTAAAACGCATATAATGGGCGGTGTAAATAAATTTTAAACAAGTTCATGACAAAATACCGTAAAAACAATTTAATTCTCTTAGCAGACAGCCCTAAACCTGTGATTAAAGTAGGAAGGAAATATTTCATTTTCATTTACAAAAGCCATATAAAATTGTCGCATGGTACGAACTAGACTAGTAGACTAAAATACACATTTGGCTTTACTTTCTAGTGTTTTAATACCTGGTTTCTGACCCTAGTATTTGTAAAAACTCGTACTTGCAAGCCTTGGTATTGAAATTTGCAAGTATATCATTCCAATCCCTAAAGTGAATCTTAAGGTGGATGCACCAGGGTAGCCCGCGAAATTCAAATATTTTTATGTTTTTTGAAATTTGCATAAAATAACCATTCTATAGGTCTTCATGAATTTGAACATGAGGGCTATATTGATGATTAAAATGGTTATAATTCTTTAAATAAATACGCGTTACGGCCGCGAATCGTAATTTGTTCAACATACAGCTACACTCGCGCAAGTTAGATCGTGTTTTGTAATAAGACGGATGTGTTTATCTCTCTTTGACAAAGTTTCGTATAATGGTGGCCCCATCTGAGATCAGCTTTCACTTGCCAATCCCATTGACTTGAATTAGAATTACAAAAACCACAAAAACTATTCACTATCATTCGGATGAACCGATTTTATTTTACCAATGTTATAGTCAGTCTCTTTATTTAATTGAAAAACGTAAACAAAAAGGAAAAGATGTTGTATCCGATTTGAGATCTGAAAATAATCGACTAAATATGAAATACTAAATACTGGTTGATGGCAGAACTCTAATTTTTATCTTTGAGTTTGATGGCGATGGCGATGGCGATTGACACTTTCATTTTATTTATGATGATGCAAAATCCTGAATCTATAATATATAATTTATCATGAGAGGATTTTTTTATTTATCATATCATGTATAGGTACAGAAATAAAGACATCTAACGTAATTGCTATCGCTTTGCCATTGGTTTTTATAGCGGTATTTTATACTTAGAGCATTTAGCCTAAACGCTCTAAGGTTTTATAGCTAGACGAAGCCAACCATGACGCTCGCTCAGCTACTTAGGGTCAACTCACACCGAAAGAGCGGCGAAGGGCAGCGAAGAGGAGCGCAGTTTCAGTGTCAAATGAATTTTAATTTTATTTTCATTACTTTAAGGGTCAACTCACAGCTCCGTCAACGCACGGCTCCGTTTAAGGAATCGCCCCGGAATTCCTGCGGCGCCGCGGGCATCCGCGCGACTCGTTCGAGTTTCTCATGCGATAATAAGTACCTATAGTAATGGAAATAAAGTTAAAATTCATATGACACTGAAACTGCGCTCCGATTCGCTGCCCTTCGCCGCTCTTTCGGTGTGAGTTGACCCTTACTCGTAGCATACTATGTAAATATACTAATAGTACCTACTCACTCAGCTCGTAGTGCCATAGAAAAACTTAACGAAAGGCTTTGATTATATTCTAAAACTCGCACTTCGCCCGCGACTTCGTTCGCGCGGATTTAGTAGGTACCTACTCCAAGAACTTCATCTCCATAAGTCCTCTCTCTATAAAGGGTAACGTATAAATTAACTTGTAATTACACTAACAATTAACATTTCAATTGTAATTTACGAACACATCCAATACACATCGTCTTCCTGCCCTTATCCCATGTTATTTGGTGTCGGCGCAACACGTTTTACTCTTCCATTCTGTTCTACCAGTAGTCACTCTACAACTAACTCCCTTTTCTTTCATATCACTCCTCACACAGTCCATCCATCTTTTCTTTGGCCTTCCTCTCCCTCTCCATCCATCCACATTTATGTTCATAACTCTTCTAGTTACATGCGTTTCATCCCTCCTCTTCACATGACCATACCAAGACAAGCCGATAATTCCGAATAATTTACGTACACATAACCAACCTAAATTAGGTACCAAACCATTAAAATGGATAAGGATTAATATCATGACACCAAAATCACCACTATTCCATTCCACCTGGGTTTTGATTGAATAATTTGAACAAAAAGCGGTTATTGTGACTTAACCATAATAGTTAGATACATACCCTCGTGGATTTTTTTGTAGATATTGATGTCCTCTATAAAACTTTAGTACATCACTTTGCTCTATTGTCAATAGTTTCCGTAGCGTACGCGATATAAGGATTTTTTTGGTATTTTTTTCTTACCTTGGGTTACATTGTCGAAGCTTTCATACGGATTCCTAACTTATTTGAAAATATTCTATAGCCCATGTTCATCAGGGATAATGTAGAATTCTAATGGTAAAATAATTTTTCAAATCGGTCCAGGAGTTTCGGAGGCCATTCAACTCAAACAAACAAACAAATCTTTCCTCTTTATAATATTATATTTAATATATATAGGTATATATATTGTAATTATATATTACTAGTTAACCCGCGTAACTTCGTCTGCGTCACAATTTTCATTACTGCTCCGCTTCTATTGGTCTTAGCGTGATGATATATAAATGGGCTATCTAACACTGAAAGAATTTTTCAAATCGGACCAGTAGATCCTGGGATTAGCGCGTTCAAGTAAACAAACAAACAAACTCTTCAGCTTTATATATTAGTACTAGGTAGTTGACCCGCGCAACTTCGTCTGCGTCACAATTTTCATTACTGCTCCGCTCCTATTGGTCTTAGCGTGATGATATATTATTATAGCCTATAGCCTTCCACGATAAATGGGCTATCTAACACCGAAATAATTTTTCAAATCGGACCAAAAGTTCCTGAGATTAGCGCGTTCAAGTAAACAAACAAACAAACTCTTTAGCTTTATGTCATATATTAGTATAGATACTAGTTGAACCGGAGGAGCTCGTGGCTAAACAATAACAGCCGCACGGATCGATCTTGAAGGTTAAACAACGCTTGCCAAGGTTGGTCTGTGGATGGGTGACCATCTTAACATACCGAGTTTCCTCCGTGCCTCGGAAAGCACGTTAAGCCGTTGGTCCCGGCTGTCATTTGTAAATCTTTGGCAGTCGTTACGGATTGTCAGAAGCCAGTAAATCTGACTCCAGTCTTGCCAAGAAATACCGTGTTACCCGTTTAATGGGTTGTGGAGGTCTGGTAGGCAGCCGCTTCACGTAAAATACTGGTATTCAGCTGAATCCGGTTTGACTGGAAGCCAACCCCAATATAGTTGGGAAAAGGCTAGGCAGATGACTAGTTGAACCGCGCAACTTCGTCTGCGTCACAATTTTCTTAACTGCCCCGCTCCTAATGGTCTTAGCGTGATGATATATAGCCTATAGCCTTCCTCGATAAATGGGCTATCTAACACTGAAATATTTTTTCAAATCGGACCAGTAGTTCCTGAGATTAGCGCGTTCAAGTAAACAAACCAAGAAACTCTTCAGTTTTATATATTTTGCGACGAGCGACGAAGTACTCTACGAAGTTGACCGAAGTCCGAAGTGCGTGACTACACACTCGTGCAACCTCGCGAGGAGCTCCGTCGCCCGGCGTAAGCACGATAGGCATCATGGATAACGTTCAAGTGGCAGCTGCCGTTGCAATTTGTACTCTCGCATAGTATAAATACGTGCGTATTTATTACGACTTGACGCGAACTGAAGTGAGCCGAGTAGTGTAGTAAGACGCTTCGAGTTACATCGAGTCCTTTGACTCGGGCGCAAAAACCGACAACGACTGGAAGTCGCCTGAGGCGAGGCAAAGTTGTAAAAAGCGAAGCGAAGTGCCCCTCTAAACTATCGTATTTACTCAACTTCGAACAACTTCGCGAGTAGTGTAGTGGAGGCTTTACAATTCCAGCCTCAAAAATATTTAGACATGATTCTGGCCTTCTAGTACCTACCTGTGAATGTTAACAGCTCACAATACCAGCAATTAGGTTCCAGGAAACCAGATACATCTCGGAGTATTTTCGGAGCTGGTAGAGTGAGCTTTTAACATTCACAGATAGTAGTAGGTACTGGGTAGGAGACCAGAATAATGTCTAAGTATTTTTGAGGCTGAAATTGTAAGCCAAAAAGTTTAACAAGTACCAGGAGACCAGGAACATCGAAGTAATTCAGGGGCTGAAAGTACGAAACTACGAACAGTAAAGACTCACAAACTACTACAACTAAAAGCCATTCGAAAGAGCAGTCCATCACTTAGTAACCATTCGATGAATCGTTAAGTTGAAGAAGCGTTTGACGATAAAAGGTTGTTTCGCAATAAAGTCCATTCGAACAATCGTTCAGTCTACTTTCCGATCATCGAAAAAATGACTACCTATCGAAGTTAAGTTACGTACCCATTTTTATTCAGAGTTCAAAGACTGCGCAGACAAGTCTGTCTTTGAGGCCACTTTCAAAATCTATCTCAACAGGCAAAGTGCTGATGCTGTAGCATTTTCATGTTGAATGACAATGCTGACTCTTGGAGTGAAAAATAGACCTGCTCTCTGGTCACGTCAAATAGTGACCAACGGTATGCTAATGCTCTGAATAACTAGGTGGACAGTGTGGACACTCGAACTCCATGGCCCAACCCCAAAACGTCTCAAACATGTCATAACTCGCAATAAGGTTATTCTATTAGGCCTTTTTGAGCAGCAGCTCCAGCACAGCCCGCCGTGCTAAGAAGATGGCGCATGGGTGTCGACACATGTTGCATCTTACACCACAGGTCTACTGAACTTCCAAGGCATTTGGTTATCCCGACTGGTCTTTTTCCATCCTGCCAGAAAACAGCAGGTAGCAGCACTCTGGCTAGACAAAGTGACAAGAACTCGACGGGTTACTTTACCTATATCATGTATGCTGGCATATCATGTAATCAGACCCAGCTCTCCTACTACCTAGTTATTTTAATATGAAAGTGGCATTTTGTCCAATACTCTTTCAATCGAATATATATGTAAGTACCTAACTATATTACCGTCCTCTATGCTAACTACTTAGATTTTACAAAATTAATAAAAAAAACATTTTGTTGAAATTATGATACTATTTAATTCAAGAATTATGTACAGTAACTTGGGTAATCGAAAGATGTAGTGTACTCTGTGATCGAAAGTAATATTTGTTGACAGGGGCAATTTACAGAATTATTAAACAGAATCTGAGGCATTTCGGTGAAACGTGGCGGTGAAACAAGAATGTCGGCCAAATAAAGTGGCGTCTACGAAACAGCAAGTATGTTACAGCATGTTGGAAGTTTTGGTGTACGCTGATTGGTTTTAACCATTTTTTTCTGCATCGGGATTGGTTGGTTTCTAATAATAGGACAATGGAAACAAGGAAGTGTCGGTGATCACTAGGTGGCAGCTTTGGCGTGTCGGCGAAACGTTTTTTATCCTCATTAAACATTCGATTGTTGATGTGATTTGTTCCGTTTTGCGTTGTGTTCTCTGAAAAGTTTCAATATTTAGAAAAAAATATTGTATTAGTAAGTGACATTGTCTAGATCCTGTAATTTATTTAAATTCTATGTGGATTGAGTTATGATAATATCTCAGATTATTGCATGTATACTTAGTTATTAGGGCATAAGCGTCTAATTTTATCGCTTAGATGGCAGTGTGTGTAATTCAATGAGCGTTGATTTGTGCCATGGGAGAACAAATATTATATTTTCCTAATAAAATAAGACTCTTAGCTTAGTTAAGGATACAGTTCGTGTCAGTGTATAGTGTTTCCTTTAAAATAATGTTGTATGTAATACCTATTACATATTTATTGTTTGTATGACGTGAGTTGGCGGGAATCTGCCGGTATAAGGTTATCTGATAATGTATTTTGGACACCAGATGTGAATTAATGTTATCCTGTTTATTGTATCTAACTAACGTTAGTCCCGTTAAAATTGTAGGTTCTCCTTTAAAGCGACAATGACGTCAGTAGAAGAAGGCGAGACGCCACCGGAGGAGGTCCCAGCGGGAAATCCCGACGAGTTGACCAAAAACCCGACAGCTTTGAAAGGTAAAATATTTATTCGAGCCCCTCAATATTTATGAGTCTTCACGGTTTTGTATTCCCAATACACTTTAAATTATACATCCAAGACAAATCTAATAATGTTATGAACTGAAAAGTAATAGAGGTTTAGTCTCAAAACACTCAAGTTGCAAAATCACCACATCAAATTATCATTAGATGCAAATCTCAAAACCTCTAAGGTGCAAATTATCTATGTTTCAAAACATTCAAGTTGCAATATAGTCAAGTCTCGAAATATTATTTTTTTGTAGATTATGAGATTGACTGATTTGCAACAAGTTATTTTGCAACTTGAATGTTTTCAGACTAAACTGTAATAGATAAAAAGGTTTAGGTAGGTAAATAAAGGTAAACGATCTTAATCTGACTTTTTACACTAACACAGTTATATATATTATTAGAGAGGACATGGCCAGGACGGAGATAAAAAATCGGATAGCACTGTCAGGGTGTCCATGCATTCTCTGGGACACTGACAATTCAAATTCAAAGCATTTTATTTCAAATAAACCATTCACAGGCACTTTTGAAATGTCAAGGTTGGTCAGTCAAAAACATGGAAGCTCTTTGCACATTCCAAAGCGTAGATGCTGTGGAGAAGAACGTGCAAGAAACGCCACAGACACTCTTTTAAATCATGTTCTGTGTTACAAAATTCTAAGTCACATAAATTTGTTGCTTATGCATGTGATGACAATGCAAAGTAACAAAAAGGCTTATTATAAGAATTTAAAATATAAAGATTAAATTGAGCCAATGGCAGTTAAGATATGACCAGTCTCAACAGACGGTGCCCGTTCACGAACATGACGCGTGTATCGGCACCTTTCAGCTCAACCATTTCGAAGGGAACCGAATGATCCAACCCACGCGCCGCCATCAGCGAGATATTGAGTGAGCATGACATGCTCTCAACCACCATGTCCAACAAGTAAAACTATAACTAATCATATAAAATGTAAATGGCTTCATGATACCCACATTTACAAAATTTGAAAAATATGCTTCTATTTTACACAAAACTATGGTTGTCAATGACCAAATAATGAAAAATAAATTTATAAAAACAATGATTAAGTTCTTACATCAAAAAGAATAAATAAGTAATCATAATAATTATGTAAGTACCTATAAAAAAACTTTTTTACAAAAAATACAACCGACTTTCAAAAACAACTTTTGTTCGTTCTTTGACACCGACTTCCGAAATTAAAGTTCCTTCTTTCTTCCGAAGTTATTTTGTACCTTGTAGTGTTTTGTTTTTGGAAGTTGGTTGTATTTTTTGTAAAAAAGTTTTTACAAAAAATAATAATAGTTTAGTGGTACCTAGGTAGCTGCGTACTCATTAACAGCGTACCGGCGCAATGTTATGTTAAGAACTGGTGTAAACACTAAAAAAACATGCGATTTCGGCCATCCCGATCCCTGTGCTATCATTTATTAAGAGTTCCGTTGCCTACCACCGAAGTTCTTCGTCAGATCTTCACCAAATTGAAACGGGACCAGTCCAGGAAAATATTCTTTCAAACAAATAAGAATCATCCAAATCGGCTGACAATTGGCTAAAGTATCGCTGAACAAACATTTTTCATGGGATCTCATCATCACCTCAGCAACATGAGATGATGATTACCAGGCACAAATATCTGAATTGCGTTAGAAAGTTCATGAAAAACATTGTAAGTGCTTATAAAATTTGAGGGTTGCCCTCGATTTTCGTGGGATCCCATCATCAGATTCTGACATGGTGACAATGGGACCAATGGGTGTTTCAGATGAAACAAAAATTTTTCAAATCGGTTCATAAATGACGGAGTTATGAGACAAACATAAAAAAAAAAACAACCGAAATGAGAACCTCCTCCTTTTTTTGAAGTCGGTTAAAATAGAGGAAGCATCTTTTCCAAATATAAAAACCAAACAATTGGACCCAAGCAGCTGTGACTGTGGAGCAGGACCAGCATTTAGCCATGCGTTTTTATCGAGGATATAGTCCGTACTAATCATAGGTAGGTGAATTTTCCGTCCTGGCCGTGGCCCATCAGGGACGGGAATCCGGATGTGTGTGGATTGCTCTTATGGCCAATGCAGCTATGATACAAAATGGTTTGAATTTCCAAACAACCAACTTTAGTCAGAGGGTCTTAGGGGTGGAATTCTTTTTTTTTATTAGTCTAAGGTCAGTATAATTTAATCCATTTGATTATTTTTTATTAAGAGCGCTATTACAAAATCGAGCTCATGGCGCGGACTAAAGCTACAGACCGCGTTTCGAATACAACAATTGTTTAAAAATATTGTTTACATTTAAATAGAGAATTTTTTTTTTCCAAGCAAGGTAACATTAGTTATTAGTTACTTTTTGTATTTAAAGCACTTTCAAGAAAAAGAATCAAACTATAAAAAAACCTAATATATTTTTTTAATTTGTGGCTATTATGTAAACCATAATCACACGAAAACTGGAGTGAAACGCTCAAATCCAAGAAAAAATTAAATAGCCCCTTTAAACTCCGATCTACTAAATAACAACTTTATTTTTGTTTCATATTTAGAGGCTCATGAGCAAATGGCAACCTTAGACGTTCTGGTGTGTGGCCTTTGCCACTCAGCATTCCACTTTGTTGAAGAATTCAAGGAGCATAAGGACGCCAACAACTGCACAGGAAAATCTCCTGTTAGAGATAGTGTAAGTATGCAGCCTAAATGTTATACAATACTGTAAAGCAAATAGAGACATATTGTATGCAATGCAAAAAACGATAAGTGTGTTTCTATTGCATAGTTTTTCTGTGTTGGCATGTGATGTGGCATGGGTAAGTCAATTAAATAATTTTATTCAGGCCTAATTTATGTCATTACCAGTTTAGTAGCCAATCAATTGCTTCAAATGGCACTATGACACAACACTCACAGTAATGAGATCCTGGCTTAATATTTTCATGACATGACTGATTGCAGAAGTATTAAGCTCAACGGATGCCCACTCAATACAGTTACAAATCTTGGGCATTTATTAACCGCTGACCTGAAAGATGATGCAGACATTAAAAGGGAACGTAGGGCGCTGTCTGTTTGTGCGAATATGATAGCCCGCAGATTTGCTAGGTATTCGAGGGCCGTCAAAATTAGTAGTATTTAGGGCATTTTGTACTGGCAGTCTGGGTGGATTACACGCAGAAACAGTACAGGGCTCTTCGTATCCTATACAATAACGCGTTCAGGATGCTCTTGGGGCTGCCTCGCTTCTGTAGCGCGTCGGGATGTTTGCCGAGGCGCGTGTAGCTTGTTTCCAAGCAATTATGCGCAAGTGGTACACATCCATATTGCATAGGGTGCGGGGCAGCCGCAACAGTATCCTGAGCGCTTTAGCTGATCGCTTTGACTGTCAGTACGTGACCATCTATTGAAATTAATCAATTGAATAATATAAGTAATGTTTCTTAAATTTAAATGTAAATTCATAATAATTAATGTGAGCTATTGTTATTTGATCTAAATTATTGTATTAATTGTCTATGGATTTCATGGCCTGAAGTAAATAAATTTTAATTTAATTTTAGACAGTGTAAGATGGACATGCATGCTTCAAGCATTACATTTTGTTTTTAAACTGTGGTACTTGTAGAATATTTTATGCTGCTTCGCATTGTTTATTTTATGCAGGCCTTGGATGTTATTCCTCAGGCGCAAGTTGCCTGAACCATTTTTAGGGCTCCACAGCCAAAGGGTGACCAACAGAACCCTGCTATTACCTATTAGTCTATCTTTCAACAGGCTGTATCTCAAGATTCGCTAAAGGTAGAAAGTTAAAATTTATACAGAAGGTGTAGAATAGAATAGAATACTCTTTATTATGTACACCATATAAGTTTAAGTTATTCTATTGCCGCCATAAAAAAATAGTGAAATTAATATCTACTATATAAAAATAAGTCGGGTTTTCCTTCCTGACGCTATAACTCCAGAACGCACGAACCGATCTGCACGGTTTGCATTCGTTGGAAAGGTCTCGGGCTCCGTGAGGTTTATAGCAAAGAAAATTCAGGAGTAGGGTAGGTAGGTATAGTAGCCAGTTGACGGGAGCGAAGCCGCGTGGGTCAGCTAGTTAAAATTAAAGGAGACTCCCATTTTTTTTTCTGTTTATTCTACAAAACCCTTTAGTGTGGGTCTGAGTCTGACTCGCATCTGACCAATATTTGGTCAACTTTTAACGTTAGTCCTTCTTTGTCAAAAATACAAAGAAACAAATTGACACATTACAACAGCAAGAAACACATTAAAAAAAGAAAAAAAAAAAAAACATTACATAATATGGGAATAGGTCATCTTTTTATCATACTAACCTAGAAGGAAGTTAATTTTTTGTGAAGTTACTTCAATAAAAACTTATATTTTTAATATACAGAATGAAAGTAAAGCACAAGTCTGGGCTTTTCTACTATGGAAGTGTTCATCAGTTCGTGATGGATCAACGGTGAACACTGACAACAGCTGGAAGCTTTACCAGCAATGGTGTCGTATGGCCGAGGCACAGCGTACCGCCTGGATCACAGCTGGATCAAATGTCCAGGCACTGTCCAAATTTGCACATGCTAAAGTTGTAAGTGTATGAGTTTTTTTTCATTGAACATTGAAACATATTGTATGAAGGTTTTTAAACTGAATTCAGTTAAAATATCATAATGTAAATAACCCTTGCAAGTAGTTGATATAATATTAATTGCCATATCAATATTTCCAATATTGGGCTAAATTGAAATAAATTTTTCATAAAAACTTTTATCTACAGATGGAACTGAAGACTGAAGACCAACTGGTACCTGTTCAAACACCAGTTGCTCAAGAAACAAAGAAACGTGGCAGACCACGAAAGTTAGCAAAGCCGGTATGTTTCCACTGCAATCTGATAAGAAGGATAACACTCTGTTCACATCATTATTCCTAACACTCATTGCTAACTACTCTTGCAGGAGGACTCAGAAACACAGCCCTCTGGGGAGGAAAGTGATGACATTGTTAAGGCTAGCCCTGGACTCAAAAATGTCCATAAAGTACCGATTCCCCAAAATACTAACAAAACTAAGGTACTTCTTTTTTACTTTATTTGGAAAATTTATATATAAATCTGTAGACATTTGTAGGCCTTAACAGGTTTTGCAATTTGAAATCGGTTGCAAGCTTCAGTTCTTAAATAGTAACATAAAAAGCTTGTTTCCGAATGACATAACTGTGCTGTGACACGCACGTCGCCGTCGCGCAGGAGCTGAACGAGTCGGTGCGCAGCGCGCAGGAGCGCGTGCCGCCCTCGGAGCGCATCGCGCGGCGCTCGGAGCGCTCGGGCGACGCGCAGGCCGCGCAGGCCGGCGAGTTCGTGGTGGAGAAGATCCTCGCCAAGCGGTTCAACCCGCGCCGCAAGCAGTACGAGTACTTGCTCAAGTGGGAGGGCTATCCGCAGTGAGTCTTATTACATTCTTTATTTTACACCGAGATGAAAAACTTACATGAAAACCTTAAACTGAAAAACTGGCCAAGTGCGAGTCGTACTCGTGCAATGGGTTCCGAACCGATGTCATTTTTGTAACATGTTGTTTTAACACTTGACTTCTTATAGTATAGGTTTTTCAGTAACCTGTTCTAAAGAACTTGATTTTTTTTCGAAATTTTAGAGATAAAATAGTCATTTTTGATATATTTTCTTGAATAGCTTTAAAACTATTAATTTTGAAATTACGTAAAAAAATATATAAGTAATTGACACCTTATGTGTTCTGTCTCTGGATAATAAACATGTTTTTATTTCACAGTGAGCAGAATACATGGGAGCCTGTTGAAAACATGGAGACTTGCAAACATCTATTGGAAGCATTTGAGAAGCAACTGGCGCGACAGAAGGAACTGAAGGCTCTTCGGGCTCAGCAGCAGCAGCAGCAACATCCAGTACAGGTGAGGGCGCGTTAAATTACTTTTAATGTGATTGATATAAGGTTAATGTTTCAATGACAACTGTACTCATAATTTGAGTCTCTTAACTTGAAGCTAAATTAATATCTCATCTTCTAGGTGAAACAGATAAGCACACCATTGCCTCAGGTTGTCAAGCAAGTGGTCAAAAAAACAGAAAGTCCTGCTGTTACACCATCTGGGTAAGAGTAATAACAGTATGTTTATGATAAATGTATAGAATTTCCTAACATGAATTATGTAGATTATTTTTACAAGAAACATTACCCTCTTCACTGAATCTAGCCAATTTCCTCTATTTGCCAGTTTCGGTTTGCACAGTCTCAAGTCTCCATTTCAAAAAAGCTGTCTGTTTGTTTAACTAGTCGTCTGCAGCGCACCAGCAAGGTCCGAGCTCTGGACCAGGTGAAGGCGTGGTGCGGCGCCGAGGAAGGCGAGCCGGCCGCTAAGAAAGTCAAGAAGGAACTGTCCAGCGAAGACGAAGACTACTCCGACCCTGACTCCACCAAAGGTAGGAAAACTCGACCATAAACAGCTAGCACACTCATTGTTATAGTCATAAAGTATTTTTTTATCATAAAGCTTATCTCGGGTTGTATGGGAAACTTGGGGAAGTATTAGGTGCTTCTTGTACTATACATTTAACACAAATAGCAAGGCCCAGTACTGACAATAATAAATATAGTAAACATTTCAGCTGACAAGAAAGTGCTGAATGGTCAATCATCGCCCAAGTCCACTCTGGACCCTGAGCTGGTGAAGTCTCTCGGCCTCGCTGGGAAGGGCATGCCGAACATTAAGGGCGTCATTAAAGTTGACCCTAAACATATGCCTAACCTTACTACAGGTATTTGATTGTTTGGAATGACATGCTATGTTTGTGACAGCGATGTATGTGCTGGCTTTGCTGCTTACATTTACACCATGTACATTATATCTCTTTTTGCCAGGTGTTTATATTATGTCGAAGAGCTCAGGAATTATGAAGATTGATTCGCCTGGCAAATTAGGACCTGGTCTAAACATTGATCAGGATGTGATTCGGAAACAGATATTAGCAGCTAAACAGGTATTAATTACTTGGACAATATTGCCTACAAAAATTTTCATATGTTAAAAGCGAGGTTTCTGATATTATCATTTTTTTTTTTTTAGAAAAAGTTAGAGGAATCTAAAAAGACATCACCCATCCGCACGCCTATGACATCGCAGGTAACTTAATTACATTATTGTCTTAACTCATTAAAAAGTTTTTTTTTTATTTGTGTAAATACTAATGTTTTTCTGGTACCCAAAATTATTTAAAATAGATAAAGAAAACTTACGGCTCTGGAGGACAACAGGTGACAGAGAAGACTATAATAACTCCGTCAGGACAAAAGATCATTCAGCGCACAATACAGAGACCGTCAGGTCATGGCGAAGGAAAGTCGCCTGTTACCATACTCAACAAGAAACTGGCTCAGGTAAGAAAAAAAAAAACAGAAATATGAAGTAGTTAAAAAAACGAATATAATTATGTAGAATTTATTTTTAATTTGATTGATGTTGTATTCACATAGAAATATGTGTCTCCAATGCCCTTTATTTGTTGCCTTATACAGTCAAAACAAGAATTTCTGCAAAATAAAAACAAAGATAATTAACCAATTAGTTAAAATAGATTCGTTACTAACAACTGAAAACAAACGGTTAGTAAATAAGTCTGAGATTGACTGCACAGGGCGACAGTTTACTGCGGCGCGGCGGCTCGGGGCGGGGGCGCGGGCGCGGCGGGTACGCCGTGGCCACGCAGGCCGGCAACATCGTGCGCATCCGGGACAAGCTGCCCGCCGGCCTCGACTTCGACCAGGTAGGCATTACATTAGGCCTCCCGGAGTGCTGCTGCTGCTGCTGCTGCTGCTGGCGGTGGTGTGTGGAGAAAATTACTGACTGTAAGACAATCTCAATTTCTGTTTTTCAGGATTCAGAAGTAGTTAGTTTTTTTTGCATAGTAAGATGTCAATGGCGTACTCCTCAGGATCTAGCACGAATGTATGTTTGTGTGTCGTATAGTATTTTACGTCAAAAAGATAAGTGCTACGCCTAGCACGAAGGTTTTTATACATATGCAGCTATAACTAACGATCCGCCCTGGCTGCAAATAATATACTAAAACCTTCCTCGAGAACCACTATATATTAAAATCCGTTGCGTAGGTAGTTTTAAAGATCTAAGCCTACATAGGGACAGACAGACAGCGGAAGCGACTTTTTTATACTATGTAGTGATACTCATTTCGCACATAATATTTATTTGAATTAGATACGATTATAAATAATACGATAGATTTGATTAATACGTTTTTGAATTATAGAAATTGTGTATGTCCCATAAAATTAAACCTAAATACTATGGGGTTGTAGTTTTTTACATTCAAAATTCACTTACGTTATCGTTACTATACTTCAAAATATTCGTGCTAGGCCCTCAGATCTCACTAATGTGAGTAATGTGCTGCATGTGAGGAAAGAAGTTTGTTTGCGAAAACGTCACGGATACTAAGAAATATCGGCCATTATGCAGATACCAGATAACATAAAATGCTGCAGTTCATACTAGCATGCATGCATGCATCATCATAATGAACGCTTCACAAGCAAGAGAGACTACTAACATAATTTGTCATTTGGCTTTCATATTTCTTAGACGTTCACTAGCAAGTTTTATTGCACAAGTGATAACTTAAACGTTAATACGACTCTTTACAGTATAGTTGCGGAAATCAAATGATGCAATAAAATTTGCAGTTGTTATCGTTTGTGGTGAGTGATGTTCTCGCCGATGGGCATGGGCCTATAGTAAAGGTTGCATGGTTGCAGTCGGACGCGTCGTCGGACACGTCGGACGGCATCGAGGACCCGTTCCCGCGCGCGCTGGGCCCGCTGCCGCCGCCGTCGCCCGAGCGCGAGCTGACGCTGTGCCCGCTGACGGGGCGGCGCCTGGCTCGCGCGGAGGGCGAGCCCACGCCGCCCCCCACGCCGTCGCCGCCGCCCACGCCGCCGCCCGCCAGCGACGCGCTCGCCGGCACCATGCTCATGAAGGTACTGCCACTGACTTGATGACTGATGACTGACATGACATGCACTTCCCGACTCACGTTCACTAGACGACGCATAGAAAAGTCAATGAAAGTACGGGGTTGACTTAGGTAGCAGGGTGTGATTTTTTAATAGCCTAATTTAATCCCTAAAGTGAGCTTCATTGATTTTTTTTTAAACTGACTTTCGGATCCATAAAAATACAGTCACGGAATTCAACAAATAATGTCAAAATAAATATTAACTGTTCAGCAAATAAAAATATACTAAAAATAATACCTAAATAAAATTGAGTGAGGACTGTTGTCTGACTTTTAAAGTTAAATCTTATTATCTACAATGTTACCGAAATCCTCTCAACATTTGATATCCCACTTCAGAGTGACAGTGCAGATCAAGCAATAATTTGCATGATGATGGACTTCGTAATATATTAAACTGCGTTTATTTGTAGGTGGAAATGTCCCCGGGCGGTACGACAGGCATGCTGGTGCAAGGAGACGGCGCGCAACCTTCACTGCCCGTGCTCACAGACGAAGATGGCGTAAGTACAATGGTATGGGCACATTACAGTCTTGGGGATCAACCCGCGAATTGTGATGATGCCAGCGCCAGCAACATTTAAATTCGTAAGCTAACATCGATTTTTACTCAACAGACTGATTGAATAACATATATTGTCATTTGTGCTCCTATATGTTTATAATACAAACACAGTACACAAATACCATGGTCTCTAAGACCTTGGGTACATAACAAATTCTACTTGTCCAGACGGAAGTGAAAGTGGAGGCCAGTGCAGTGAAGCAGTTGTTAGAAGGAGGCGTGGGCGTCGACGACGGCGAGGAGGTCGGTCTGCTGCACTCGGGACACACGCCCATCATGATCCGAGGAGAGGATGGAGTGCTATATCAGGTACACAGATATTCAGTTCACACATTCACATTCAGTACTCACATTTTACTTTTGTTGGATTGAAATTTAGGGTGTATTGAGTTAATCTAGGAGCTGGTTTTTACTGTGGTATTTACGGGCTATAAAAAATGTTTTAGTAAGTGTTTAATAAAAATGAGACCGGCCAGCAAATCAAGAACATAATAGAATTTTTAAATCGCTGATGCATAAAGTTTCAGCTTCTTCGCCTGACAGTTAATAAAAGTGTATGCTATCTTCTTTCGTCTGAATTGTTTTGTTTCGAACAGGTCGCGGGCGAGAATGAGGCCGGTCAGACGCTGCTGGTGGCGGCAGAGGGCGTAGAGGGCGCCGTAGAAGGCGTGGAGGGCGCTGTAGAGGGCGACGGAGACGTCATGTACGTCACGCGGGAGGACGGCCAGGTCAGGATACTCTGCAAGCTAAATAGCAATTGCGGATTAATTAGTCTCATAGTTATATACTTGTATGGGGAATGTGTAGGAACTGTAGGTGGCAGCACAGAAGTGACCTTGTTAAATATATTTTTTCTATAAGTTTCGAAATTGCAACGCTAGATGGCATTGTCTACTTAGCCGTAAAGTAACACTAGATGAAATAGTCGCATACGCTTTGCACGTTCCCTATAGAAACTTTGTTCCACTTCTTCCTGTCAGCCTTCCATTTAAATAGTAGAACCTTTGAATAGTCTTCAGTAACTTCAAATGGGTTTGTCCGTGAGCAGGTGCTGGCAATCGACCCGTCGCAGCTGGCGCAGCTGATGCCGGGCGGCGAGGCGGCGCCCGCGCTGCAGCAGGTGGCCGTGCAGGTGGAGGGCGAGCCCGGCGAGGACGCCACGCAGGTCATCGCGCAGCTGCTGCAGGCCGACCTGCCCTCCCCCGGTCAGTATAGCTATAACCAATCTGCAGCAGGTGGCCGTGCAGGTGGAGGGCGAGCCCGGCGAGGACGCCACGCAGGTCATCGCGCAGCTGCTGCAGGCCGACCTGCCCTCCCCCGGTCAGTATAGCTATAACCAATCTGCAGCAGGTGGCCGTGCAGGTGGAGGGCGAGCCCGGCGAGGACGCCACGCAGGTCATCGCGCAGCTGCTGCAGGCCGACCTGCCCTCCCCCGGTCAGTATAGCTATAACCAATCTGCAGCAGGTGGCCGTGCAGGTGGAGGGCGAGCCCGGCGAGGACGCCACGCAGGTCATCGCGCAGCTGCTGCAGGCCGACCTGCCCTCCCCCGGTCAGTATAGCTATAACCAATCTGCAGCAGGTGGCCGTGCAGGTGGAGGGCGAGCCCGGCGAGGACGCCACGCAGGTCATCGCGCAGCTGCTGCAGGCCGACCTGCCCTCCCCCGGTCAGTATAGCTATAACCAATCTGCAGCAGGTGGCCGTGCAGGTGGAGGGCGAGCCCGGCGAGGACGCCACGCAGGTCATCGCGCAGCTGCTGCAGGCCGACCTGCCCTCCCCCGGTCAGTATAGCTATAACCAATCTGCAGCAGGTGGCCGTGCAGGTGGAGGGCGAGCCCGGCGAGGACGCCACGCAGGTCATCGCGCAGCTGCTGCAGGCCGACCTGCCCTCCCCCGGTCAGTATAGCTATAACCAATCTGCAGCAGGTGGCCGTGCAGGTGGAGGGCGAGCCCGGCGAGGACGCCACGCAGGTCATCGCGCAGCTGCTGCAGGCCGACCTGCCCTCCCCCGGTCAGTATAGCTATAACCAATCTGCAGCAGGTGGCCGTGCAGGTGGAGGGCGAGCCCGGCGAGGACGCCACGCAGGTCATCGCGCAGCTGCTGCAGGCCGACCTGCCCTCCCCCGGTCAGTATAGCTATAACCAATCTGCAGCAGGTGGCCGTGCAGGTGGAGGGCGAGCCCGGCGAGGACGCCACGCAGGTCATCGCGCAGCTGCTGCAGGCCGACCTGCCCTCCCCCGGTCAGTATAGCTATAACCAATCTGCAGCAGGTGGCCGTGCAGGTGGAGGGCGAGCCCGGCGAGGACGCCACGCAGGTCATCGCGCAGCTGCTGCAGGCCGACCTGCCCTCCCCCGGTCAGTATAGCTATAACCAATCTGCAGCAGGTGGCCGTGCAGGTGGAGGGCGAGCCCGGCGAGGACGCCACGCAGGTCATCGCGCAGCTGCTGCAGGCCGACCTGCCCTCCCCCGGTCAGTATAGCTATAACCAATCTGCAGCAGGTGGCCGTGCAGGTGGAGGGCGAGCCCGGCGAGGACGCCACGCAGGTCATCGCGCAGCTGCTGCAGGCCGACCTGCCCTCCCCCGGTCAGTATAGCTATAACCAATCTGCAGCAGGTGGCCGTGCAGGTGGAGGGCGAGCCCGGCGAGGACGCCACGCAGGTCATCGCGCAGCTGCTGCAGGCCGACCTGCCCTCCCCCGGTCAGTATAGCTATAACCAATCTGCAGCAGGTGGCCGTGCAGGTGGAGGGCGAGCCCGGCGAGGACGCCACGCAGGTCATCGCGCAGCTGCTGCAGGCCGACCTGCCCTCCCCCGGTCAGTATAGCTATAACCAATCTGCAGCAGGTGGCCGTGCAGGTGGAGGGCGAGCCCGGCGAGGACGCCACGCAGGTCATCGCGCAGCTGCTGCAGGCATAAATTCAACCAAGTACAATGACATAAATTGTGTGAAGTAACTTTTGCGAACTCGCTCAGTGAACAAGAGAGTGCATATTCTGTCCTATCGGCAACCAGGTTTAGTGTGCGCAATGCCCGCGAGAGCGGGGCCTTGGCTAGCTTGGTGCGACCACACGGCAGTGCGAACAATGTCCGCAAGAGCGGGGCCTTGGCTAGCTTGGTGCGACCACACGGCAGTGCGAACAATGTCCGCAAGAGCGGGGCCTTGGCTAGCTTGGTGCGACCACACGGCAGTGCGAACAATGTCCGCAAGAGCGGGGCCTTGGCTAGCTTGGTGCGACCACACGGCAGTGCGAACAATGTCCGCAAGAGCGGGGCCTTGGCTAGCTTGGTGCGACCACACGGCAGTGCGAACAATGTCCGCAAGAGCGGGGCCTTGGCTAGCTTGGTGCGACCACACGGCAGTGCGAACAATGTCCGCAAGAGCGGGGCCTTGGCTACCTTGGTGCGACCACACGGCAGTGCGAACAATGTCCGCAAGAGCGGGGCCTTGGCTAGCTTGGTGCGACCGCACGGCAGTGCGAACAAAGCGAGCCCTGCTGCTACGGCACTGCACGTACCCATCGGGCACGCACAAACCTATCTCCTGTAAAACACCCAAATTGTTTGTGTTATCCTGGAACACTCCAAGGAGATACGATTATTATTAATTTATTACATACTATTAGGGGACATACGACCACTGCCGCTAATAGGTTGGATGATTCATGGAGCTGACTCCAAATGAAATTTCTCTAAAGGCACTAGCTTTTATTAATATTGATGTTATTGTTACAGGCGGTACGAGAAGAGTGGTACTTATGTTGCCGGACGGCAGCTTGACAATGACTGAACTTGACAAAGAGCAATATGAATCAATAACTGAGGCCAGCAAAGCACAGGAATAATGCTTTTTGACGAATTCGAAGTGTTGACTCACAATTCGGATGAAATCAATGTAGTCAAAGATGACTAAAGAAACGAACTTTAAAATATTGGAAGCTTAGAACTTCCATTTCACCTAAAATTATATCATGCAATGCTGAATACTATTGTAAATACAGGCAGGTTGAGTTGTATCACGAAATACTATGTACAGTTAGTGTGTACTTACCACACAGAATGCGATTTGCCATTCTCTTGTCAATTTGTTCCTCATACATGTTATGGACATATTCAATATAATTTTATGGTGAATTGGCATTTTAAGATGGCCTAGCATTGTGGTGGAACTAATGCAACTGCTTAAGAAACCTATTGTGAGTGTCGTAGCCCAAAACAAGACTGACTTCCATGCTGCATATTCTAACTATGGTATGACGTGTCGTTCACGAGTTTCTTGAAACGTAAAATACTGGGTCAAATTAAATCAATAAGTAACTTCAGAGAGTCCTACTTGACCCTGTATATTATGTTCACACTTTTGAGTATGGTAGGCGTCAAATAAAAATAACGGTCAATAACCCACAATTGTGACTTGACTGTATTGACTTTCTTAAAATCAAAAACAGAAATAAAGACAAAGCTGTCCTAAATCTATTTCAATTGTGATCTTTTACATTCTCTACTAATTAAAAACATAATTTATTGATCTGGTATCTACGAAAGAGATATTAGGGAAAGGGTCCATGTACTTTATTTCAAGTTACATTCTCTACTAATTAAAAACATAATTTATTGATCTGGTATCTACGAAAGAGATATTAGGGAAAGGGTCCATGTACTTTATTTCAAGTTAATCTGGCGTCTACCACAAGAACAAGTCAAAGGTTTTATAATTAAATTTTTTCTTAGTCTTAGCTGTATAAAAATGCTAAAAGTATTTTTATACTTCTTTCTTTTGACATTATTATTTCAAAAAAATGTTTAAATATGTTTTCATAACTTTTATCATGAACTTGGAATAAGAATAGCTATAGATCCCTTTATTGTATATAGCTTATTTATTAGAGATGATTTCATGCCACATGGCTCAGCCGCTATTTATAATAAGCGCATATATATATACATTGAACTGTTCTACTGTCATAGGTTTTTTAATAAAAATAACTTAATATTCTCACATTCTCTACAAAAGTATAGATTTTTCATAAAGAAGCATGAAGGCTATGTTATTGATATTGTAGTTACTTATCTCTTGAGCCATACATGGCTCATCACATAATATTTAAAGTGTAACAATTAATTATACACACGTAAGCACATCCTTGATGAAGGATTTTGTAATTAATAGTGGTTTGGTTGATATAGCTCAAATGAAACCACATAAGATGATTTTTAGTCTGTGAAACAGTTTCAAAATGCACCCTAGTTAACGGGAGATAGCAAGAAAAAGATAGTACTGTTAAGCTAGGCATTCACTGGATAGAAGGTTTGTTCCGTATTGCAATTCGAAATTCCGCTCCAATGTTTGTATGAAACTGCGGCTGATATTAACAGCCCGACCCGCCGTGTAATAGACCAAACAAACTGTTACGTTTTGCCAGTCATGCCGCCTTATTATACACTTTAAGCTAACCTTAGTGCCTATAATATAAAGCAATAAAATCATGCATAATAAATTATTAATCATTGACTTTACTATTTATAGTGAAAACCTGTTTTTCTTCAGTCTCTTCTGCTATTTATTTTTGCGCTGGACAGCATTATAAATATAAAACAAGATTGTTTTTCAAGGTATTGAGGCTAATGCAGCCGATATAAGATTTAACTAAAGCTTGAACTGCTCAGGCAGTTTTCATACAATTACTGAAAATAAACTATAGGTGAACCAAAATAGAGTTCAAAATTAATTCTCTATGGCGCTCGTCAAGTGCCTGTAACATACACTTATTTCATACCCTCGTGGAGTTGTCGTTGAATTCTTTGAAAGAAACATGGGGATTTTCAACAGTCTATTAGTTTTATTTTGCGATGAAAAACTGCTTGAACATTTCGTAGTTACATTTTAGCTGCAACAATCTCGTTTTTATATTGGTCTCTCATTGAACATAAACATTATTCCCATTTTTATGTGTAAATATTTTTTTTCATCATAGGGAATTTTAGACTTATTTTTACAAATTCATTGTAAATACCCACTACACAAAATCAAAGTGCATGACGCCAAACTTATTGCACCTTGTTACAAAGCGAGGTTTAACGACGATCTTGGTTTAATCATCTCAAACAATAGACTCAATTAAACCAAGACTCTCTAAACTACATTTTGAGTTAAGGGAAAATATTGTTTACTGGAAATCCAATACTGATTTCCATAAAAACTTAACAGCGTGTAAGAAATGAGGTATATTATAGTTTCTTTATTTTAATTTTGTAATATAATGGTTCAATTAAATAGTATCTATTATAATAATATGAATCTTTTTTTGTTATACTCACCCAATTTATACATTAATTCGACCTTCTGCAATAGCCGTCGCGACGCATCAAGCCGTCAACCTCCTATGAGATACAATATTTATCAATATTTGGTGACTAAAATTTGAAAAAAAAAAAATATAACCGACTTCCAATAAAATACTACAAAGTGTAAAATAACCTTAATTTCGAAAGTTGGTTTGGTTTTGTATCTTCGTTTTTTAACACCGACATCCGAAATTAAGGTTATTACTTTTAAGTGATGATATTTGGACGACGTCTTCATGTATGCAAAAATAGAAATAAACAAAAATGCTCATAAAATAAAAACTACTGAATCAATTTTTTACGGGACCAAATGGCGAGCATCGAACTAAAAAAGAATCACAAATCGGATGAGAAATCTCGGAGTAATCATAAAAGAAGGGCCAGTGAAACGTTAATATTCCAGAATCCCCAAATTCTTTGCAGCCACTTGAGCTCTATGAAAGGGCCAAAATTGAGAGTAGATGTTAAGAGCGCTTTCACAATTTTTCTTGAATTTGAGCGTTTGATTCGAGTTTTGATGTCTGATTATGCTTTAGATATAGCACAAAAAAAAAAAAAAAATACGCCTAAGAAAGTTTAATAGTTGATCTTGGGAGTGTTCTAAACAAATATATCAATTTGTTCACGTACATCAGTAAATTTCTTGTCTCCGCAAAGGGTGTTTCATAAAATTACGCTTTTGGGAATCTTTTGATGCTTTGGTACACCGAAGATATAATAATTTAATCAATTTTAAAAATGTCCTTGGTACAACTGTACCTTCTACTTTGGAATGATCAAATCAATTTGTTACGATTCATGCACTAATAAACCAAAAATAATTTTGTTAAACTGAGAATTATTGACAATTTTCCGTACGAAACTATATTTTTTATCTATGAAAGTATAATCCAAATTCAAATACGAATTATTTAATAATTTAGGAGGTATTGTTATAATGCATGAAAAAAAAAATTGGTCTATTTAAAAGTAAACTCATATTTTTAAGCAATTTTTGTATTGCGCCCCACAATCACTGTAAATCTCGGGAAACGCGGTTTGTAGTCCGGGGCAAGCGCTCGATTTTGTAATAGCGCCCTTAATGTAACCCCAAGAAGCTCAAGTTGGTTGGTTATCGGCACGGTTTTACCTCGGAAAGATGGAGCTGGGAAGAATTGGCTCCTTTTGGCGGAAAATTGACACGCTTGGGTCTTAGCAGCATTGAACTTGACCAGATGGCATTGCCCCGTTCAGAGAAAGCCTATAAGGACACGTTCAAGCGCTCAACTAATTTCGGGGTAACAAAATATTTAGATAGAATAGTGCTAGTGTAATTTCAACGTACGCAGACATATCTGCTAGCTCGGTCCAACGGACAATTTTTGTAGTGTAGGAGGTAGTTTTGCGGTTTTCGTTATTATTATTTCATTTACTTATTCATTTAATAAACATGCTAGTAAACCCGCGCAACTTCGTCTGCATCACAATTTTCATTACTGCTCCGCTCCTATTGGTCTTAGTGTGATAATATATAGCCTTATAGCCTTCTTCGATAATTGGGCTATCTAACACTGAAATAATTTTTCAGATCTGACCAGTAGTTCCTGAGAATAGCGCGATCAAGTAAACAAACAAACTCGTCAGCTTTACATATAAGTATAAGATATTTTACGTTATTTAAAAGTAATATTCTATTAGTAATTTTTTTAATGAAATATTCATTAAAAAAATTACTAATAGAGCTACTTTCTGGATCTAGCCCTTGATCCAGAAATGAACGAGAACCTCTTGAGATGTTGGTCGAAGCTCTTGGCAATTATGCCATTGGCCGTCACGACTATCGGCACAATGACTGCTTTGTTCACATCCCACATGTCGACAACCTCGCGAGCCAAGTCAAGATACTTTGTTTGTTTATCTTTCTCAGACTTCAAGAGGTTCTCGTCATGAGGAAATGCTATATCAACAATCATTGCGCGACGCTCTCGTCGGTCTATCACCAATATATCAGGCTTATTGGCTACAATAGTCCTGTCAGTGATGATAGACAGATCCCAATACAATGTGCAGTTGCCATTTTCGACAACTGGGTCGGGCACATACCTACCTATAGTACGGTACTTCCGATTCCACAAGATTGTATTTAAAAGCAAGTTGCTGGTGGATAATCCTGGCTACAAGGTTGTGCCTGTGTAAATAGTTTCTGTAAGCCAGACTAGAACAACCGAAAATAATGTGGCGGATGGATTCCCCGGGCCGGTGACATGCCCGACATGTCAGCCGTACTGTTCTTCACAATATATTTCCGGTACTTGTTCGTCATCATAACTTCGTCCATAATTGCACAGACAAAACCTTCGGTTTCCCCGAAGAGGTCACCAAAACGCAGCCAGGCTACAGACGCTAAGAAGCTACATCGGGCCCATGTAGGACCCGATAAAAGCGTCCATAAAGCTCCTTCCTCTGCCATACCTCCCTGCGGTCGTTAGTATCTAATACGACAGGTTTGCGCCAGTTCTCGTTAGCCAAGGAGAGTGTGGTGAGGCCTTTGTCCACCGCTACCACATCTCGATGCATACCCACGTCGGCCTCTATTAAGGCTAGGCCCTAAGGCTGCATACCGGTGCGGTTGTGCAGGGTCTAAGCTTTTAAGAAGCCACGACCCCCGCACTTACGCGGGATACCCAGCCTCATCACCGGTGACCTGTGGGTGATGCATCCGATTTGCCGTAAGTAGTGAGCGTACCCTCCTATCCATGTCGTTAAGTCCCGTCAGAGTCCATTTGAGTATGCCGAAAGAGTACATCAAAACTGGTATGATCCAATCTTTAAAGGCGCGCACCTTGTTTCCGCCTGATAAAAGACTGTAAAGTACTTTGTTCAGGCGGCCAAACAAGCACTCTTTCAACGATTGTTTCAAGTCAGCAGCACTGATGCCTAACGCTTCCGACATACCCAAATACTTGTAAGTTTCGGGACCTAAGGTGTATGGAATCCGAGAGTTGGGTTCCCACGGATTCCACAATCTCCCCTCGCTTTACATGCATGACCGTACATTTCCAATACAAATTGCATCCTGATGGCGCTACTGAAGGTTTCTGTTATCTGTAGTAGCTTCATCAGTTGCAAGTTGTTAGGAGCAAATAGTTTCAAGTTATCCATGCAAAGGAGGTGCGATATGACCTGACCACCTCTTTTCAACCGGTAGCCTTGGCCCGAACCCTCCAGCAATGTACTGAGAGGGTTGAGAGCCAGGGGTTGATAAATCTCTGGTAGTTATTCGGCATGATAACTTCGTCCATAATTGCACAGACAAAACCTTCGGTTTCTCCAAAAATATTGCCGAAACACAGCCAGGTTCGAACGCTAGTTGATCTTGAAAAAAGTTGATCGGAAAAAGCGTTCATGAAGCTCCTTACTCTGCCATACCGCCCTGCGATCGTTATTGTCAAGCACCACAGGTTTGCGCCAGTTCTCATTTGCCAAGGAGAGTGGGGTGAATCCCTTGTCCACAGCCACTACATCTCGATGCATACCCACGTCGATAGCTAGGAAATATTCCCTGAGACAGCATAGGTTTATGGAATCCGAGAGTTGAGTTCCCACGGATTCCATAATCTCTACAAGCTTAACATGCATGACCGCACATTTGTCCACACCAAACTCCATCCTGATGGCGTTAGGTACTGAAAGTTTCAGTTAATTTCAGTAGCTCCATCAGTTACAAATTAGTGGGGGCAAAGACATTCAGATCATCCATGTAAAGCAATCGATAGCCTAGCCCTGAATTCTTTGACTTTGAGGATTTAAGGCTAGACACTAGACAGAAGATATATAGTGAGCCCCTCGCAACACTAGGGCTCCCGCGCTGGTCCGCAATATTTATGTGCGGTGCAAATTCATCGTGCCTGCGTTCCGCTCTGAGCCATCGACGCGGTCATTTTGTTGCGATGTAAATTTGCTTCGTTGTTTTTTATTATAGCGGCATTGTCACTCCCCTCCAGAGTTCGGAGGTCGATAGTGGATGAGTCGTCATACATCTTGAGATGCTTGCCAGGCCAGAGGAAGGTTGTTTCCAGTTAGTGAATCGGAGCGCTCGATCCTTACCGGTTCGCAATTCCTCTGGATATTTCGACATTTTGGATAGCGAAGGACTGCCCTCCATTGCCTCATACACGACATTAGGAAGGTGCGTAGAGTTGCATCAATTTTATACAATTTTAGCACCCTCATGAGCCATGTATGAGGCACCGAGTCATAGGCCTTCTTATAGTCTATCCAGCATGTCGTGTCGACAGATCCTTTCGGGAACGCCGAACCTGTTGGCTAATGGCCATAATGGCCTTAGCACCGCGGGACCCATTCCTACATCCATTCTGAAAGGTAGACATAATCGAATTATTATGTCATTATAATTTTTTTCACTTTCTCGGGTCCCTAGAGACCCGGTCCTTTGGTAGGCGTACGAGGGGCCGAAGGCAACTAGCAGAGGCCTCTTCCGACATTTCAAATGGAATGGGACACCAACCGGCGATTGTCCCTGTATGTACTGTGAAAGTATACCCTAGGACAATCCCCGGTTGGAGCAGGACTATTGCAGAATATGGAAAAAAAAGGCTGATTAAGGCAAGGAAGAGGTGGGAGCTCTGGTTCCTTGTCAGTGTTCACTCCGGCCAGCCAATAAAGGCAAGCCGGAAATGAGGAACAAGAGATGGAGATAAGGTCTGTGGGGCGCTAGTGCCTAACAGTTCGCCACAAAATGCCTTATTATTATTATTATTTACTATTGATAGGCATACGTTTGACCACTGTCTCACCTGATTGTAAGCGATGATGCGGTCGAAGATGGAGCACGTTTGCCTAGAAGTAACCGATTCACTCTTGTCTTAAAGACTCCCAGGCGGACCGGAGAGACCGGATCTGCGACCCACCAGCTCGTGGGTCGGTCACGGTATCATCTCTCAGTAACACTGTCGTCTGCATACACAAAGGCTTAAGCAGATCATTCATGTGCAGCAGGCAGGAACAATGTTGCCGAGAACACCGACCGCTGAGGAACCCCAGCTTTAATATCCAGAAGTCCGGAAGAGCAGCCATCTATATGTCGCAGTCGGATTGTATAATCCGCCGTATTATATTACAGCTAGCTTTTATCAAAAACAGGGCCGGTTTGAAATGCGGCGGTTCAACGATTAGCCGGATTGAATGCAGCTGATTAAAAACCACCGGAATGTATTCGGCGCCCTACGTCATTCAACACGGTTAGCCATAATGTAATATAGCTACCCGTAATATAATAGAGCGGGTCATTTATCCGCCGCTTCGCGGGGCTCCTACGAGTATTTCTGTGTAACGGGTTTAAAGTAACCTAACCCTACCCCTAAATCCCTACACCTATCCCTACATTGTGGAATAAGTACAATGAGGCTAAACGTGAGCCGCCATATTGCAGAACGTCTTGCAATGACAATCCAGCTAACCGTTAACCCGCTGTAATACAAAACGGCCCTGTTTTTAACCGACTTCTTCAAAAAGGAGGTGGTTCTATGTTCGGTTGTATGTATGTTTTTTTTTTTTTTTATGTATGTTCACCGATTTCTCCGCCAATTCTGGACCGATTTCAAAAATTCTTTTTTTATTCGAAAGCCTATACTCCTGAGGTGGTCCCATTGTCACCAAGTTAGTATCTGATGATAGATCCCATGAAAATCGAGAGAAACCCTCAAATTTATGAGCACACTCAATGTTTTTCATAAACTTTCTAACGCAATTGAGATATTTGTGCCTGTTAATCATCACCTCATGTTGCTGAGCTGATGATGGAAGGTATAAGTTAGGATCTGATGATGGTATCCCATGAAAAATGTTTATTCAGCGATATTTTCGCCAATTGTTAACCGATTTGGATGATTCTTTTTTTGTTTGGAAGGGTATTTTTTCGGACTGGTCTCATTTAAATTTGGTGAAGATCTGATGAAGAACTTCGGAGATAGGCAACGGAACTCTTCAATAAAAGATAGCAAAAGGATCGGGATTTCTGAAATCGCATGTCTGTTGATTGTTTACACCAGTTCATAACATAATAGGGTAGAAGTACCGTTTGTGGCCACTGTACCGTTTATGGCCATTTATTGTTTAAATAAACGATAGAAATGAATTATGTAAAAAAACCATTACAAACTCAATTTGTTTTAATATAAACTTTTTGTAACTCAACAAATATATCGTTATAATAATATATTTTTTTATAATTAATTCAAATGTTAACTGGCCAAAAAAAAAAAAAAACTTTTTAACAAAAAAATTAGGGATGCAACGATACCGATACGATAATCGTATATCGGCGATTATCGTAAACCTTTACGATTATTCGTTATCGTAAATATTACGATACGCTATTTTTACGATACATTTATTTCAAAAAAAAAAAAATTACTGTTTTGGGTGAAACGAAACGCATAACGCGTCAATTTCTGAACGCTTCGCATCCGTCACTTTTGGCATTGACAGTTTTAAGGAGGAGTGATCAGGAGTGAAGCTAGGTTATCTTTATTTTCCTTTGCCGAATAATTTAAATTTTTATCCCTTAAACCTGCAACGGTGCCATCTGAAAGACTATTCTCCACAGCAGCACTGATACACAGTGATGAGAGAAACCGACTTAAGGGAAAAAACTTACAAATGTTGTGTTTTCTGAATAAGAATCTGCCAGTAATAAATTACGACTACAATTAAAATTAAATAATAGTCAGTAAATGTAACAAATAGTAACAATTTAAAAAATTAAAAGATAAGTTAATGATGAAAATTGATAAAATTAATAAATATATTGATTAAAAATGCATAACGTTTTTTTATACTTTTACTTTACTTAGTCTTACAATAATAAGTAATAACATACAACAAAGCTTCCAATAAATTCATCAAAATGGTATTCAACAAATATCGTAATGCATTCGTATCGTAATTCAGTATCGTATTTGGCCATTACGATGTATTCGTCATTCGTATTGGTATCGTAATAGCCGTATCGTTGCATCCCTAAAATAAGACCGACTTCCAAAAACAAAACACTACAAAGCAATAAATTACTTTAATTTCGGAAGTCGGTGTTCAAAAACGAAAAAAAAAAAACAATAACACCGGCTTCCGAAAATAAAGTTATTTTTTGCTTTGTAGTGTTTTGTTTTTGGAAGTCGGTTTTTTTTTTTTTGGAAACTGCTAGCCGTAATCTAATATGGCGATTTTATACAATCCGACTGCCATTCATACACATACACACTCCTCACATACATCTCATTCATACTTCACCTTTCTAAACAAAACTTTCATCAGTTGCTGTGCTGCTGACTTCACTAGGTATATTGTACTGTGTATAATTATGAAAGTAAGTAACTGAAATGTCACGGACTCACGGTTGTATTTTATCATATACAATTAACCTGAAAAATGTCCGACGCCTACGATAAAGGTCTGCGTATTTTTCCGTCCCGATTTTTACGTGACAAGCGTCATGTCCCGCGCGGGACAGCCTCAGTCCTGCTTTTCGGTTATAACTCGACCACAGTACATATAAATATCTACCGAGAAAACGCACGATTCATACGAAGGAATAACGAATACCTAGGTATTGAAGACGAAGAAGACTCAACTACCTCACGATAGGGCAAATCTGATTTAACCACTCAGCATTCGTGATGACGTTTTCAACCATTTGAAACCGTAAGTCCCTATTGGCAAGTGAAAATAAACGCAACACGCCTACAAATAACGTTTCAATCGCGCGAGCGTCGGCTTGTCCCGAAAAAGAACGATTTTTTTACGTCCCGCTTTCGACGACAGAATCTCGCTTTTTTTCTCTCAAAAAGATTCAAAGTCCCGACTCATCCCACTGGAAATCTGCAATCCAATCACACAATCCGGCGGGCAAACCGAAGGTAGGAAGCTTACTATAAGGCTATCGTGCCAGACCCTGTCGAAGGCCTTTGAGATATTATCAAGGGAAATCGCTAGTGCCTCCCCGTGCTTCTTTATGACCTCACTCCAGATGTGAATGGCATAACCATACGCTAGAAGATCCCCAGTTGACTGATTTTGGCGGAACCCGTATTGTCTGTCGGTCACTAAGGATATCATTCGTTTCTGGGTATGCCAGGAGTCCTTCTTGGGCAGGGGCTGCACGTTAGCTTGCTTCTGGCACTTTTTCAGTCTCAAACGAAAGGCAAGATCGGAGACAAACTATGTCAAAATTACAGCCTTGTGAATAGGATCTCAATTCTCAGTTTGTGTAGTCCCAGCGAAAAAAATAATAATTTCAGTTTACCAGATATTTAGTGTATGTCGTCCTGTATAATTGTGTATGGTAAGTACGAATTTGTGCATCCAATCATTTTTTGTATTGTTGTATTATGGTTGTACATCTTATACTTAATATATAAAGCTGAAGAGTTTGTTTTTTTACTTGAACGCGCTAATCTCAGGAACTACTGGTCCGATTTGAAAAATTATTTCAGTGTTTGATAGCCCATTTACTGAGGAAGGCTATAGGCTATATATCATCACGCTAAGACCAATAGGAGTGGAGCAGTAATGAAAATTGTGACGCAAACGAAGTTGCGCGGGTCAACTAGTTCATAGATATAGAATCCCGTTAACTCTCCTCTAAGATGTACTCTGTCACCGTAACCCGTAAGCCCGTAACCAAAATGGCGGATTGGCACGCAATTCCATAATTCTATCTAGTGACGTCACAGGTTAAATGTTGCCAAAATCAGCAAAAACAAATATATTGTCCTGCTTTCCTTACGCGAGACAGAATGAGTTAGAAAGAAATAATAATATTTTTGGTATTATTGTATCTATTTCACTAACATATGTATAGGCAATTGTATCTATAGTAAATTACACCAACTCCATAGTATTCTAACCTCTATGAATTTAAATCAAACATATTCGGTTCTGGCTACACACACAGGCAGACCTAAATTGACAATGACATTCCATGAAATGAAAATATGTCAAACAAAAAAAAAATACATACAAATTGAAACTTTGTTATAAAGTTAATGCGTTAAAACACGTAATTCAATTTATGAGACACGAATAAACAAAGTAATAAATTTAACTTTCTGTAGATAAAAAATGGAAACAAATAGTTGCACCTTTTACTTTGAAGATGCAAGTGCAAACCGTAAAAAACTTTTTGAGAAAGCCATAATACATGCCAAGGATGGAAAAGTTTTATACATATTAGCTGAAGAATTAAATGAACTGCCAGAATTGTCTCAAGACTTGAACTCACTTAACAAACATTACATGAAAATGATTACATTTATGTATGTTAAGAGTTTGGAATCATTAATAGAAAGTCTGTCTGCATTACAAGATTGGCAAAATATTCCTTCCACAATAATCCTAGATGATTTAAGTGCATACTGTAATAAAAATGATTTACAAAATGCTTGTGGTGTTGTTGCTCTACTCCGGGACTCTACAAGCTGTTGTTCACATTTGTTAAAAGGAACATGCAGACTGTTCATATCAGTGCCTAGAATGATTGTTGGTGAAGACTATTGTAATATTTTAAAGGATTTATATTCTTTATAAAACTTCTTGTAATAAGATATTAAATATTTGTAATTCTATGCACACTAAATAATTTATTTCCTTTCCCTTGTCTTATTTATGATATTATTTTACTTGGCACTCCTTGTTGTTCTCCTCATCACTGATTCTTGACCAAATTGTCAACAGCATTGGACACCATGGTTTGTCATGCGGCTGTAGTGTCTGTGTGAATATAAACAACATCATGTGTCAAGCTCTTGTCACTGCTGGTTTGTAGTTACGTTTCAAATCATGGCATCCCGGTGCTCATAAATTGTTTAAAGATATGTCGAGTAGGAGGATTTTTTTTGAGAAATAGTTCTGATCTGATTGAGTAACAAACATCCAAACTTTCTTATTCCTATGGAACTATAGACTTTTCAACATACATTCAAACAACAATAAAACAGTGCACATGTATCAAGATCTTTATTATTTACAAGGTAATAATGTTTTTACATAAATACACAGGAATGAATTGTTATGGATAGTACAATGATCTCATCACATCACCTAAATTTTAATACAATGTAAAGTAAAAAGAATACGAAAATAGCGAAGAGAAACAAGTAAAATATATAGTAGTTGTGATTTCCTTTGCCCAACCTTAGCACTCTGCCCATAGTCTTGCCAAGAAAACCTGAACTTCTGTCAGCATCATCATCAAGACCACGCAGCAATTTTTCCTGATACCGTACTTCGTTTCCCAGCTCAATGGAAATGTCTTTCAGTGAAGATATTTTCCCACTGAGTTCTTCTGCCATCCGGTTGTTGTCAAATTCCAGTGCATCTTCTGTTGCCACTCTTGGCACTGGCTGATACTGATACCCCTCCCGCGCTCGCCGCATACTGTTTCGTCCCGCCGTTTTGATTATTTTTTAATAAACTGGATTAAATTTGCAAAACAGTGCAATGCAAAGCAGTGACACTACACACAATATTTTGGACACTATGTTACAAAGTTTTTCTTCGCTTGCAGCTCAATTCATGCAGATGTTACTGTCGCAATAATTATGAGATTATCAGGTGAATAAGAACCACAATTTCCTCTTTTAAATGAGAATAAAACTATTACATCTTACAAAACAATTATTGCAAAATTACATGGCAGCAGATGACAGTGACAGTGACAGTAGACAAATCATCACCATGCGTTTAATTATCAGCACAGACTAATTATCAGTTAGCGGTGTTCGTTTAATTTGCTTCCTAGCAGGACGGAAGATGAAAACGCATACTGGGCACGTTCGAGATTATTAATGTAGTTGAAGCACCGAAGTACCTTTCGGTAAAAACTGAAAGCTTGCTTTTCTTCGGAAAAAAATCAACACGGACAGATTTTCAGAATTTTCGATACATAGAAAACGCTAGCTAGTAGCACCTATTTAGAAACGCTTTAATTATCTGTCTAGCCTTTTCCCAACTATTTTGGGGTCGGCTAATCGGGTTCCAGTCAAACCGGATTTAGCTGAATACCAGTATTTTACGCGGAGCGGCTGCCTACCAGACCTCCACAACCCATTACTGGGTACCTAACACGGTACTTCATAGCAAGACTGGAGTCAGAGAGTTCATGGCAAGGCTTTTGACTATCCCTCACGACTGCTAAAGATCTACAAATGACAGACGGGACCAACGGCTTAACGTGCTTTCCGAGGCACGGAGGAAACTCGCTAAGTATGTTAAAATGGTCACCCATCCTCAGACCGGCCTCGGCAAGTGTTGCTTAATCTTGAAGATCGACCAGTCATCATCTGCCTAGCCTTTTTCCCAACTATATTGGGGTCGGCTTCCAGTCAAACCGGATTCAGCTGAATACCAGTGTTTTACGTGGAGCGGCTGCCTACCAGACCTCCACAACCCATTAACTGGGTAACACGGTACTTCTTGGCAAGACTGGAGTCAGATTTACTGGCTTCTGACAATCCGTAACGACTGCCAAAGATCTACAAATGACAGCCGGGACCAACGGCTTAACGTGCTTTCCGAGGCACGCTGGAATCTCGGTAGGTATCTAAAAATGGTCACTCATTCATAGACCAACCTCGGCAAACGTAGCTTAATCTTGAAGAATGCCCCGTGCGATGATATAACGACTAGAAATACAGATACAGATTGTAAAAAAAAAAAAAACTTTTTAAGCCTTGTACACATATGCCAATTACCTTGTGCATACAAACGGGGCTTACAACTCCTCTTCACGCCACTCCGCTACCCATGTTTTTAATTTTTATAATAAAACATATACATATTTTTAAAAAGTAACAAAACCAAGTAATTGTCGTTTGTATTGCACAGCAGTAGATATTTTTTTTAGCCTTTTGTTCAAAAATGAAAGAGTAAAATGGTTTGATCTCAACGATTTGGAGGTGATTTGGTGATTTTTTTTCCTATTATGTAAAATCGATAAGTAAGTACATAAATTCTGGCTAAACCAAGTTACGTGCAATATGATGTAGATTACTACCTATTTTTTCAGATGTAATTTCTCAGTAAATGCCGACGAAAAACTGCTTCATCTGCACGCTATTTTTAAGCTTTTTCGAGAGAACACCCTTAACAAAAAAATAAAATCGATTTCCAAAAACGAAACAACTTTAATTTCGGAAGTCGGTGTTTTTGGTATTTCGTTTTTGAACACCGAAAGGTTAAAAAAAAGATACATACAGCCGAACATAGAACCTCCTCCTTTTTGAAGAAGTCGGTTAAAAAAGGAGGAGATTCTATGTTCGGCTATATGGTTTTTCTTTTTTTTTTATGTATGTTCACCGATTTCTCCGCCAATTCTAGACCGATTTTATTTTTTTTTTTCATCGCGGCCTCACTGGAAAACACCCGAACAGCACCTAGTCAACACTAGCCAAGGCAAGGTTTGAAGATATCAAGAAGAACACTACACTTGTTCACCCAACTGGCAAAGAGTGCCGACATCCAGGAGTACCAAAAAAAGGAAACTCAGTAGCCCACCGTCACCAGAGGGCGTAGAGGTCTCTAACCGATATTCCGGATTACCGGTGGAAAAAAGTTCCAATGAAAGCACAGGCAAAAGAAAGGAAAATCAGCAAACCAGCACGTTAAGAAACACTGCGTTAATAAAGAACCCATCTGTATTGAATTGTTTCTGGGAGAAATTGCGATGTTTGAAGTGCTGTAACTCGACACCTATTTAACCTACAGAGTTACGATTTATGGTGAAAATGAAGCAAATTTTGACTACTTTAAAAATATGTGGATTTAATTTTTACCTACAATGCACCGAATATTTTCAAGGCGCAACCGCCTCCCCCTCACCGCTATATACGCCTATGGTGGCGTGTTAACGTTTTAAAAAACCGTGTGATCATCGCTGCGGATCTCAAGAGTGTACTACTTACAAATTGAAACTCGAACAGTTAATCCTAAAAACTAATTAATAAAAATGGATAGTTGACTCATAGGAGAATTAAATCTCCATAACGATAGGGTGGCGACATCTGAGCTGGATAAATTGATTGTGGATTATAACCTTGACATAGTACTTGTTCGGAAACAATATATTTATTTTTATCCTACTACTCCGCTGTACTTTTCTGATTAATTTCGTTGCAGGATCCAAGACAGTTGAATCGTTTCTCCAGGTCTCGATGGGCTTCATCGGCGTTTTTCTGGTGGTCGCCACTGTTGGTTCTGGCTTTCAGGAGTTGCAGTGGTTGGGAATGTGTGGCGGGCTTGTCACAAAAAAAAAACTACCACCTATAATGCTCTATGGGGTCGATGACGTCAACAAACTCACTGAGCCTATAAGCAATTAATGAGAGTGATCAGAGAACAAAACCTGATAGGACATACCTTTAACCGAAAAGATGGAAGAAACCTCAGAATCGTCATTAAGAACCTGCAGCACACGACCCCACATCGAGCAATCAAGGAGGCTTTCGAAAACACCGGGAAAATAGTATTGGGCGAAATCATGAACTCCAGATATGGACCCGAAAAATTACCTACATCTTTATTAATCTGCAAGCAGGACCAAACAACAAAGCAGCAAAACAAGTGAAAATTATCTATCGTGAGGCAGTTTCAATAGAGGATCCTAAAAAAAGGACAGCGCCGGTACGGTGCCAAAGGTGTCGGCAGTATGGTCACTCAAAAAGCTACTGCATCAGCCAATACCGCTGTCTAAAGTGCACAGAATCGCACAACACTAAGGAATGCCCAAAGACTGATCGCACTTCCCCAGCCACATATGTGCCTTATGCCTAGCTCCACACCCAGCAAAATACAAGGGATATGAGATATATAAAGAAATTCTAGCCAGAAAAACGCGAAAGCCAACTACACTAAAACCATACAGATCATCAACAGAAATGAAGAGAACAACCCAAAGGACATACAGAAAGAAGCTACGAACGAACGCAAACAATACGCAGATGCAGTAAAAGCATTACCGCACGAAAGAACCTCAACCTAAACAACACATGAATTGTGTGTTGTGTTATGTTTACTGATGGTGTGGTGAACACACCATCAGTAAACAGGAAGAGATGTTCTTGTTGGTTTTTAATTTGATCTAAATTTAATTTTTGTTTTTAATTTAATTGTTTATTTTAATTACATTTTTGATGTTAATTTAATTTTTGACTTTGATTAAATTAAATTATTATTATTCAGTTTTATCTTAATTCTCAATTATAGTTTTGTTTTTTTTTTAAATATTATAATGTTGTCATGTGCGATTTTCAATGTTTAAATATGGATTATTGGTATCTGAAGCAAATAAATTATTATTATTATTCCATTTATTATTCATATACAAAGTTGATATGACAGAGGGGCTTTCCTTTAAACTGCCTATACTAGGTACCATTTTCAAGCTCTGTACCAAAGATCAATTAAATTTTACGGGCCTGACTACAATGACGTTGCAGGTCTACAGAATACCCAACTCCTCACTTGCTTACAGCAGACCTTCCGTTTTCGTTTTCATTTAAATGGTCGCAATTAATACATTGGTGGATGAAGTGCCGTTTACGTGAGGGTAGATCATATGTTGATGGATGGAGAGGGAGAGGAATACCAAAAAAAGATGGATGGTATGAGGAGCAAAATGAAAGAAAAGGGAGTTAGTGATACCGTGACGGTTGGTAGGACAAAATGAGAGCAAAAAACGTCTTGCGCCGACCCCAAGGTACATGGGATAAGGGCAGGAAGATGATGAGATCATAGGTTTTCTAGTAGTAGTAGGTAAATTAAGTTTAAAAGCATGAAATAAAAAAATATTTAAAAAACCCCCGACAAAAAATAACTTTAAAAAGTGAAAAAAATAATACGTATTGATCCCTTTACTTTAATATAGGTACGATTCTTTGGGTCAAGCGTCATCGCGTCGGGGGACCGCTAATTATATAGAGGTACTTAACAATTAATACAAAAAAAATATTTACAAAGCAGGGCGACAGTCATGCTGCTGCCGCGCGGCACTTAGCGACTAATTTGAAGGCGCCCTTACAGAAAGACAGTTAAAATTTTCACATTGGGTGTTACATGTGTAAATGTACTAGAGACAGTCAGCAAATATGTAATCCGATGAATATGCGAGGGATTTATTAAAGGTAAATAAAGATTAAAGTCGTATCGTACATAAACGTTTTATTTCAATATATGTACAAAGTATTAATTGATCCTTATTTTAAAACAAAGAACAGATTTCTTACATATTTCAGAAAGGCATACATACACTACCATGTATTTTGGGGAATGTATTGCACAATGTATTTAATACTAGCTTAGATGTTAAATGACAAAAAAAAAATATCTCTTCCTTCAGAAACAATTTGTTTATTATCATTTAACATTGTGAATTTTCTAAGCCAGATCAAAAGGGTATATCTTGTCTTAACAGGACAAGGCATGAAAACATTTCATAACCATCACATGGCACAATTCTACATTAATGAGTTGTTTATGTCTATATCACAATAAATTGATAAAAACTGTAAAACCCCAAAACATACAGTATTTGTACTAAACAATGAAAACTTTAAAACTGTCACAAATGTCAATTACATACACATTTTATGAACATAATTTTACACTAGCATAATAAAAAAATCACATTGAACTAATCAATAAATCAGTCAATTATAATACAACAATACACTCGATACCCAACACACCTCGTTAATGCAACAGCCGGTCTATTCTGTCAACGTCTCACTGACTAAACTTAGCGCTCCGACGCACTAGCGATTAGCCGCTTTTCCAGTTTAATATGCAACCGCTTGTGATTGTACGCACTTAACCGCCACAAAATGTCAACCGTGGCGGTTAAATGGAAAGCCGCGGCCCGCTTTGTGGCTGGCCGCCACGTTATTTATACGCACTTGCAGTTTCGTTTGCGGCGAGCCACCGATGACTTTATTTTAAAGAGTGTGTATATTATCTCATAAGCGCTCCCCTCCTACGCACTAGCGGTTGGCCGCAGGGGCGGCTGGCCGCTTTTCCAGTTTAATATGCAACCGTAACAAAAAAGTGATTGTACGCACTGAACGGACAAGCGGTTACATATTAAGTTGGAAATACACAGTTGGCCGCTGCCGCGGCTGACCGCTAGTGCGTAGGAGCGCTTAGTCATGGTTTGAATTATTTAAATTAAGAAGTCTCTTGTGTAACTCTCTTGCTTGTTGACCGATCGTTTATGAACCAACACGCCGTGGAGCAGTTCAACCGCTTAACGCGGTTTCATCGCAATTGGCCGCCATAGCGGTCAGCCGTTATTCCAACCGCGTCAGGCGGCTGGCCGTTCAAACGAACCGCTAGTGCGTAGTAGCGCTTAGGAGAAGTGAGCTGTCATTCCATCTTGATTGTATGGATTGCCAGCTCACTTCATGCTCACTTCACCTAAACCTACACAGCGAGATGTTTCAGAATTGCACTGCTGAGCAGTTACGCTTGCAGTCAATATCGCAACGAAGTACGCGCAGGATTCGATTTGTACATGTCGCAAGCTGACGTAAAAGAAGTGTTCAACCAATGAATTATTTTACTTTTATACAAATAAAAGTTCGTTGTAAAATATAAATACATATTTAACACATCATTTCTGAGTAATTTCTATTTTTTCATCCTTTGTATTATTAGCGTTGAGATACATTATGTTCGTAGACTGATAATAATAACATGAGCAACCAATACAAATATCCAATGTAGCCTCTAAACAGTTTTCTGAAAGTTATTTTTTAAAGTGATCATTTCACACAAGACTCGCTCGTGGGCTTAAGGTGGATGCTCCAGGGTAGCCCGCGAAATTCAAATATTTTTATGTTTTTTGCAATTTGCCGGTCAGTGTGAAGCTGTATGTGGACCAAATACGATCCGCGACCGTAACGCGCATTTATCTAAAGAATTATAACCATTTTAATCATCAATATAGCCCTCTAAGTTCATGTAGCTCGACAGAATGATTATTTCTGAAATATTCATTCTGTCGAGCTACATGAACTTAAAAACAAATATATTTGAATTTCGCGGGCTACCCTGGAGCATTCACCTTAAACTGACTAGGTCCTTCCTGTCTTTTAAATTTTGCCATTCTGAGACTGTACCTTTCAAGGATAATACCGACAGATGACAATCTTAGCCGTCAGTTAGTACACTGCGTGTGAGTGCCACGGACGTAAAAGGTGTATACATATGAGTCCAATAGACCCAACCGTTACCAAACACGTAGGTGTTTTTTTTCCATCATATTATTAATAATTATTTACTCTTTTTTTCTTTTATTTCCATAGAAATAAAAATAAAGAAGCCTAATGAGATATAAGAAAATGTCAATAAAGAAAAAGAAAACGAAGGCGGTTCGGAGACAGAAGATTACTTCGAAATATGTGAACATGATCGGATTCCGAAAAAGGCGACGACAGCACAGTATCACGCACATTGCGTGCACCTCTAAAGTGGTCATTGTACTCATCACTATGAACAACTTTTACCACGGGACGCGGCGGCGGCTGCGGGAGCAGTAGACGTGGCGGGCTCGTGTTCACATTGGCCGCCTAGCATGTGAGTGTGACATGATGAAAACGTGCTAGCGTTTCTAGCGATAAGTTCAAGCTGGTTGAACTTACCTGCCGTCGCGAGAAAATCGCGCGCTCCGGCGCTAGTCCGACGTGAACACACACAAACATCTCACGTCTGATATAGCCGCGAGCACGCTGCGCGCGCCCGTCGCTAGTCCGACGTGAACACACACAAACATCTCACGTCTGATATAGCCGCGAGCACGCCGCGCGCGCCCGTCGCTAGTCCGACGTGAACACACACAAACATCTCACGTCTGATATAGCCGCGAGCACGCCGCGCGCGCCCGTCGCTAGTCCGACGTGAACACACACAAACATCTCACGTCTGATATAGCCGCGAGCACGCCGCGCGCGCCCGTCGCTAGCCCGACGTGAACACACACTAACATCTCACGTCTGATATAGCCGCGAGCACGCCGCGCGCGCCCGTCGCTAGTCCGACGTGAACACACACTAACATCTCACGTCTGATATAGCCGCGAGCACGCCGCGCGTGCCCCGTCGCTAGCCCGACGTGAACACACACTAACATCTCACGTCTGATATAGCCGCGAGCACGCCGCGCGCGCCCGTCGCTAGTCCGACGTGAACACACACTAACATCTCACGTCTGATATAGCCGCGAGCACGCCGCGCGCGCCCGTCGCTAGTCCGACGTGAACACACACTAACATCTCACGTCTGATATAGCCGCGAGCACGCCGCGCGCGCCCGTCGCTAGTCCGACGTGAACACACACTAACATCTCACGTCTGATATAGCCGCGAGCACGCCGCGCGCGCCCGTCGCTAGTCCGACGTGAACACACACTAACATCTCACGTCTGATATAGCCGCGAGCACGCCGCGCGCGCCCGTCGCTAGTCCGACGTGAACACACACTAACATCTCACGTCTGATATAGCCGCGAGCACGCCGCGCGCGCCCGTCGCTAGTCCGACGTGAACACACACTAACATCTCACGTCTGATATAGCCGCGAGCACGCCGCGCGCGCCCGTCGCTAGTCCGACGTGAACACACACTAACATCTCACGTCTGATATAGCCGCGAGCACGCCGCGCGCGCCCGTCGCTAGTCCGACGTGAACACACACTAACATCTCACGTCTGATATAGCCGCGAGCACGCCGCGCGCGCCCGTCGCTAGTCCGACGTGAACACACACTAACATCTCACGTCTGATATAGCCGCGAGCACGCCGCGCGCGCCCGTCGCTAGTCCGACGTGAACACACACTAACATCTCACGTCTGATATAGCCGCGAGCACGCCGCGCGCGCCCGTCGCTAGTCCGACGTGAACACACACTAACATCTCACGTCTGATATAGCCGCGAGCACGCCGCGCGCGCCCGTCGCTAGTCCGACGTGAACACACACTAACATCTCACGTCTGATATAGCCGCGAGCACGCCGCGCGCGCCCGTCGCTAGTCCGACGTGAACACACACTAACATCTCACGTCTGATATAGCCGCGAGCACGCCGCGCGCGCCCGTCGCTAGTCCGACGTGAACACACACTAACATCTCACGTCTGATATAGCCGCGAGCACGCCGCGCGCGCCAGCCGCTTGCCCGCTACTTAGACCGCACGTGCCTTTCGTACGTGAACACTTGTATATTAACGCCATATGTTTGATATTTCGTGACCGCGCCCGCGAGTCAACGTGAATGAGCACTATAGAGTTATGAATTAAATACACCTCCCGTTGTCCGATGTTGGTTGGGTTTACTTAGGGTGTGTCATTTTAGGTATTACTAATTTTTAATATGAAGAATGTACAGTCGGATTAAATTACGTTTGTGACCAAGGCAAGTAGACGGAGCCCTATTTCTGCCTGCAGAGTTTAAAGTAACCTAACATGAATGGGATCACGGGAGCTAAGTTCGCCCGCTTCGCTCGCTCACTCTAGCTCTCGCAATCCTGTTCGAACCTAACCTATTCGTGTCAGGCCCTAAGTTCCCGAGCTGGCGCGGTCGCGCTTTGTTTAACAGTTAGATCAAAAATGATAATTATACAAGATGATTATATCAAAAGAATATTATATTTAATAAGAATATACGAAAGAATTGATAAAGACTCCATTAAATTTGAAACTCTATGGCGTAGGTACACGTGAGCTCACTCCAACAAAGACCAATGAGAGGCCAAGTTTTCAAAGTAACTATCACATCAAAATAGATAAATTTGTGTTTTCATTGGTAGCCATTTTATGTCAGTCCACAATTTCTCGGAAATATTTTAATGCGTAAAAACATATCCAAGTGTTCGGATGATAATTTATCGAGAGTTTACAATCTCAAGAAATTTTGTAGTAGTTACGTATTTTGCAATTATTGGTGAAATATGTAAAACTGGGTCCAGCGCACCTGGTAGTGCGTGTTTGTGTTACAAATGAAGGCCCGAGTCCCTAAGTGTTAACAGGTGTTAAGCATTAGCAACATTTATGGTAATTCATAAATAAGTCTTTATTTGGTGATGGTCATAAAAATGTATTAAGAAAGGATAACGAATGGCAATCATACAAAATGGTTTATCTATCACAACAGACAGCTATATAATAAACATCAAATAATGGCTTCACATACTTCAAATTAACATTAATATTTTATACAACACATAAGTATTTTACAATAATAGTGAACTTTAAAATTAATTTAATACAATATGATATTTGATTTTCTGGTTACAAAGTCTTTCTAGTTCGAGTCACAGACTACGTGAAAATAAGTCACCAGTACCTCGAGACTGTCGAGTGCGACGACATCAGCGCAGTACTACGCGTGCAGTCTCTGCGAGCGCCCGCAGCCCCACCTATAGGCGGTCAGTGGAGACTCTTCCCGACAGGCCGGCCGGCGCTGGCGCTCGCAGTCGGTCGCTGGGGCTGCGGCCGTCAGATGTGCACCGGCACGTGCAGCAGCAGCGCGTCGCGCCGCGGGAACTCCAGCGCGCACATCTCGCACTTGTACGGGCCGCCCGCCTCCGGCGCCTCCGCCGGCTCGCCGGACGACTCGCGCGGCCGGATGGCGCGCAGGTCGTCGGCCGGGCGGCGCGGCGGCCGGCGCCGGGCGGGCCGCGTGCGCGCCGGCGGGGGCGACGGCGGCGGGGGCGCGCGCACCGCTCGGCGGCGCCGCGGCGGCGGGCTGGCCCGGGTGCGCGCGCGCTCCTCCGTGTGGATCATGCGCGGGCGCTGCGCGGGCGAGGGCGCGCGGCGCCGGCGCCGGCGCAAGGGCGACGCGGGCGAGGGCGGCGACGCGGGCGACAGGCGCGGCGTGTCGGAGGGCGAGGGGGAGGGCGAGCGGGACGCGGGCGGCGGGGAGGGGGAGGGGGAGGGGGAGGGTCGCCCCCAGTCGCGCGGTGTCGCCGGCGACTCCGTCTTTAGTTTTCGCCGTCTCTTGTACTTCCGCGGTCCCGTCTGGAAACAAGTTTATGGAGGATATTATTATTCCATTAAGTCGTACAATCAAACCATTGGGCCAGCAAGCCCCCTCTAGAGCGCTCACCTGCGGCTGCCGCTTGAGCGCCGTGTTGGCGTCGCAGTGCTGGATGAGGTGCTGCACCAGCTCCGCGCTCGAGTGCAGCGTACGGCCGCACACTACACAGCAATATGCGGGACCACCTATTTACACAAATAACTATTAATCACGATAAAATACGATGCTGACTTGATATAGACAAAATAAGCGGCTACGAGTCGGATGCAATGGCATGGCCGCACAAGCCTTCTACATATTGGGCCAACGGCACATTGTGGTAATGATCGAGGGAATCCTCCATGTACATGTGCATGGTACATGCCGACAAACTGTACAGCAGTTAAGCAGAAGGTATATGTACAATACATATTTCTGTGTAACTTTTCTTGATCTTCTTCTTCTCGTGTGGGAGTAAGGTCTAGCGACCCTTATACAAGTGTAAGTTTCAAAACCGCATCAAGGGTCTGTGACATGGTTTATTTGACGACCGCTGTTTGGTGGCCGGGACCCGGCTTGTAAGTACGTGCCTTCCGAAGCACGGAATCATCTTTTTATCAGACAATCAAGTGATTCAAGTCTGCAATGTCCTATAGCCAAACTGGAAACAACTTTATAAAGTTTGCTTCCCGTGGGAATCGAACCCACGACCACCGGGTCACAAGGCAAACGCCTAAACCACTCGACTACGGAGGCAGTAGCACTTTTCGTGATAAAATAAATACAATTCCCGTCACGCAAGTTTTCCTCTCCCAAGTACGTCACAATTTATTGAGCAGGATGTCAATTTGGCAAAAAAACATAGGACTGCGCATGTGCGTGGACCAAGATGGCGCATGTAATGGCGTCTCATTCGCTCGTACACGTTCGATGTATAAGTGTGTCCCGCTTGCTCAATGCAATACGACTGTTGATGCGAAAAGTGTTACATGTTGTTATTGTTTTTAATGATTTATTTTGGATATTTCTTACTGTTTCATTTCTGTTCTTGTGGTGTATGTGTTTGTTGTGTTACTTTTTGATATTTTTATTGTTACTGGTAGACTTTGTCTATAGTATAATACGTATAAATAAAAAAATATTCTAGGAACGTAACACTTTTTTACGCGATTGCACCTGTGCGGTTTTGACTTAAACCTAAGTTCCGAACGGTAAAGGACCGTGGGTCGAGCGGTCAGTAGTCCCTGGCGCGTACCGTTGGCGCGGCGGTCGGGCGCGGAGTGGTGCGAGCGCACGTGCTCGCGCAGCACCACGCGCTGGTTGAAGGCGCGCGGGCACACCGCGCACGCGTACGGCTTCTCGCCTGCAACATACGTATGTACACGTTAAACAGACTTATGACGGACGGAGGCGAAATAAAATGCAGACTTGAAGGATAACCGATTTTGGAGGATGATGCGGGTGGTTACGTACCTTCGAAATATTGCGTTTGTATATTTTTACAATATCAACAGAGCTTTGCGGCACGTTAGTCTTGTCTCTGTCAACAAGCGCCGCGCCGCTAATTTTATTTCGCCACTTGAACTTCCTCTCGACTAGAATCTTTTATTTTATTATTTTTTGGATAACTTACAGCTGTTTAGTTGTAAGTTTTCCAAAAAATAATAAAATACACTAATAAACATTTGAACAAAATAAGGCCAATTACAAGCTTTCACATGTAATATATAAATAATATAGTGAAATAAATAGAAGACTACATAAATAAGTGTAACATAAAACAGAAAATAGTCTATTTATTCCCGAAGAAGCTGTCAGACTTTTTTATTTTTATTTTAGTAACACTAGTATAGAAAATGTTGTATAGTATGTAAATTGTTATACTACTAACAACATTATCCACTTAGTACTAAATAATACTAATTTTTTACATGTGTAAAGCTTTATTAAGAATGAAGACTATTGTTGACCCCAATTCGACAATATTAATTTAAAGAAGTGCGTGGTCATCAAAACTGTGATTGAACTAAAGCATGTTCCACACGGATGTAATCCAGCGACTCATATAAGGTGACCTTGCTTGTTGCCATTTATGTAGACAGCAGATGCAATCCTAATTCAAACAAAAATCGCGAATGGAAACCAAGCTCCAATCAAGGTCAATGCTGGATTACATCCGTGTGGAACATGCTTAAAATAACAACAAAACAAAAAAAAAAACTAAAAACTGCATGAAAACTTCACCCTTCACTTTAAATATAACCATACACTTTGAAACACTTGTATAACAAAAAATACTGCTGCTGCAAACATCGGTACTGTTTTCGGACTAATAGAAGCAACAACTCGGTCCAAAATATTAAAAAGTTTTATACCACCTCCATCATTTTCAAGCCTCCCAAGAAAATGTAAGCTTGCTCGTGCCCTATACGACCCCCATACGTACCCGTATGTATTCTCTCATGTTTCCGCAGCGTACCGCCGTCTGCGAACGCCTTCCAACAAAAGCGGCACGCGTAGGGCCGCTCGCCCGTGTGGATGCGGATGTGAATCTGTTGCGAGCTCCGCGAACCGAACACCTTGCCTGTAAGTACATTATAATTTATGTTTAAAAAGGCACTTCAGAAGCGAAAATCCTCATAAATATTGACTGGTTCACTGTCCGCAAAGCAGACGCAATAGTTCAACCACAGCAAAGGTCACGTCAAGATGCACAGAAAGATATAAAATTGTAGGTTGATGTCCAAGGTAATGTTTTACGTTAATTATGGCAAAATTTTATTTAACAAGTAATTTTTTTTATTAATAATAGTACTTACCACACACTCTGCAAGGGAATTGCCGCGAGTTATTTGATGATGACGTATTGTTTCTACCTCTAGCCATTCTTTTTAACCTGCAAAAGAGAAATATATTTACTATGTATATCTTATTCATCTATATTTACAATTGATGAGTCTGTTTGTATTTCAAAATAACAGCTTTTTACTATATCTGAATATCTATTGGATCTAAGAATAGGTTATAAGGCTATTTTTTAAATATATTGCAAAACAACGTTTGCCGGATCAGCTAGTAAGTATACAATAAAGGTAGTCTTTAAAAGTTTGCTTTTAGCGACAAGGCCAACAATATTTTTCTTAGTTTTATTTATTTATTTTATCAAATGCGTTACAAAGTAAATCTTAAAATAACATATGCCAACTTGTGTCGATCTTTTCGGCTATTCTCTAAATTTAGGCTCAGTAGTTTCGGAGATTAGGGGGATAATTTTTGGTCTAATTTCTTGGATAACTTCAAAACTGCTTATTTTAAAGTTGTGAAAAAGATAATTAAAACCCCCACTAATTTCAGACACCCGAGTGATCCTCTATAAGGGATGTTTCCGAACATCCGTAAAAAACGGCGAACGTAAAAATGGCGAATTACATTATTTTTAGGGTACCGACCCGAAAAATTATTTAATTCGACATTTTGTGGTGGCGGCCACCTTGGATTTGAAATTAAACAAGCCCCTTCATTTGATACCCATATTGAAGGAGTTGTGGAAAAATATTATGTAATCTGCTATTTTGTGGCGGCGGCCATCTTGGACCGATTTTTATCAAACATAGAGTTCCCGTCACGCAAGTTACGCCGCAAGCGCAGCTGCGCAGGATGTCAATTTGAAAACAAACATATAACCGCGCATGCGCGGATTAGTGCAAGAGCGCGAGTGCATGTGTGACCCGCTCGCTCAATGCAACACGACTGTGGATGCGAAAAGCGTTACACGTTGTTATTGTTTTTTTTTTTTTTTGTTATTTCTTACAGTTTGATTTGTGTTCTTGTGTAGTAGTATAATACGTATAAACAAAAATATTATAGGAACGTAATACTTTTTTATGCGAACGCACATGCGCGGACTTCACTCAAACCTACGCTACGATTCCACAGACACAGACACACACACACACACAGAGAGAGAGAGAGAGAGAGAGAGAGAGAGAGAGAGAGAGAGAGAGAGAGAGAGAGAGAGATAGAGAGAGAGAGAGAGAGAGAGAGAGAGAGAGATAGAGAGAGATAGAGAGAGAAAGAGAGAGAGGGAGAAAGATAGATAAAGAGGGTCACACGTCAAACTTATAACAACCCGTCGTTTTTGCGTCAGGGTTTAAAAAATTACAATATCTCGTTAAAAAACTATAACATTATGAACAGACGTGAACAAAGTTGCGGGCTACAGCTAGTAATAAAAAAGACACGAGTGAGCCTCGCGAGGCTGAAGCTTGAACTGCACTCAATTGTGATACACAAAGAAAATGTACTTATCAGTTATTTATTAACATAAATCAAATATTTGTTTATTTATGCAACTAGGCCCAATTATTACTAACTATTCTTAAAAACTATTGTTATTAAATATAATAAATATATACATATAATAAATTTTCAAAACCAAACGAACAAACCAAACGAAAATTGTAAGGTTAGCTGTAGGGTCCTCCACAGCGTGCGACAACCAAGGTGCGTCGTACTTTTCACTAAACATTAAACAAACGTTTTTTAGTGCATTTTGGCCTAAATATCATCGGTATGCGCAAATGCGAACATACTGGACGCACTACAATAGCGTGGCAGTCCCGACAACATCCTGAAGCAGTTATCTTAGCGTCTAGCGATTTCTTAGTATGCTTCACCCACAGGCCGCTCGTATAGAACAATTGACAATATGCTTTAAACAGCCTAATCTTTACTTCAATACTACAACGAACCTGTGTATCAGCATGGCCCTGACCGCTGGCGCCCTGCGTTCTCGATCTATGTCTACATCATATTTATTTATGATATTAGCGCGGTTTGCACGAGTTTTTTTAACTATTGATAGGCACGCCTTTGACCACTATTTCACCTGATGGTAAGCGATGATGTAGTCGAAGATGAAGCACGCTTGCCTAGAAGTAACCTATTTACTCTTGACTTAAAGGCTCCCAGGTGGTAGCTACCAGGAAACACAAGACACCGGCAGGGAATTCCACTCCTTAACTGTACGCACTATGAATGTGTTCCTAAAACGATTTGTGCGTGTAGGTGGGATGTCCACCTTGTACCGGTGGCTTACGCTGTTCGTCTTGTTGTCCAATGAGGGAAAGGCTGGCTTGGCGGAATTAGATTATGCAATTCCGTTTCACATTCACCAAAATGCAACCGGTAGAAAACCGACACGCTAGCAACTTGGCGTCGATGCTTAAGACTTTGGAGCTTAGAACTGATGAGCCTATTATTGCCGATGATCCTCTTGCCTCGTTTTTCAATTGACTCAAGGGCATCAAGCTGGTATCTGGCAAATCCGTCCCAAAGATGAGAGCAGTACTCCATACACGATCGAATTTGCGCTTAATAGAGTTTGAGAAACTGTTCCGGCGTGAAGTACCGTCTCACCTTTGCTAGGATCCCCAACTTTTTTGGAGTCACTTGAGCTTTTGCCTCTATCAAAGGGTCAAAATTGAGGGTAGATGCTTGGAAAGATGGAGCTGGGTAGAATTGGCTCCTAAAAGACACGCTTGGGTCTTAGCAGCTGAAATCGGTATTTAAACACTGGTCAAGTACTTGAACTTGACGATTCTGTAAATACCGATTTCCGCACGTGTGTCATACGTTTCTTCAACACGTTTGCGAGAAAATAGTACAATAGGTTATGAGTAATTTTTTTTGTTTTTAGAAATCAGTCGGTAAGTCGTCACAATCTTTGCAATATGAAAATGACGCCACGTGCGCGGTGAACAATGCATACGGGCTTTCTAAATGCCCCGGACACGTGCTGCTGCAGCTGTCGTGCTTACCTGGGCTGCGAGTGCGTGGTGCGGTGTCGCTCGGCGTGCGTCTCCGCGTGCGCCAGCAGCTGCAGCGCGGCCGTGAAGCCCTCGCCGCCCACGTGCTGCTGCAGCTGTCGTGCTTACCTGGGCTGCGAGTGCGTGGTGCGGTGTCGCTCGGCGTGCGTCTCCGCGTGCGCCAGCAGCTGCAGCGCGTCCGTGAAGCCCTCGCCGCCCACGTGCTGCTGCAGCTGTCGTGCTTACCTGGGCTGCGAGTGCGTGGTGCGGTGTCGCTCGGCGTGCGTCTCCGCGTGCGCCAGCAGCTGCAGCGCGGCCGTGAAGCCCTCGCCGCCCACGTGCTGCTGCAGCTGTCGTGCTTACCTGGGCTGCGAGTGCGTGGTGCGGTGTCGCTCGGCGTGCGTCTCCGCGTGCGCCAGCAGCTGCAGCGCGTCCGTGAAGCCCTCGCCGCCCACGTGCTGCTGCAGCTGTCGTGCTTACCTGGGCTGCGAGTGCGTGGTGCGGTGTCGCTCGGCGTGCGTCTCCGCGTGCGCCAGCAGCTGCAGCGCGTCCGTGAAGCCCTCGCCGCCCACGTGCTGCTGCAGCTGTCGTGCTTACCTGGGCTGCGAGTGCGTGGTGCGGTGTCGCTCGGCGTGCGTCTCCGCGTGCGCCAGCAGCTGCAGCGCGTCCGTGAAGCCCTCGCCGCCCACGTGCTGCTGCAGCTGTCGTGCTTACCTGGGCTGCGAGTGCGTGGTGCGGTGTCGCTCGGCGTGCGTCTCCGCGTGCGCCAGCAGCTGCAGCGCGTCCGTGAAGCCCTCGCCGCCCACGTGCTGCTGCAGCTGTCGTGCTTACCTGGGCTGCGAGTGCGTGGTGCGGTGTCGCTCGGCGTGCGTCTCCGCGTGCGCCAGCAGCTGCAGCGCGTCCGTGAAGCCCTCGCCGCCCACGTGCTGCTGCAGCTGTCGTGCTTACCTGGGCTGCGAGTGCGTGGTGCGGTGTCGCTCGGCGTGCGTCTCCGCGTGCGCCAGCAGCTGCAGCGCGTCCGTGAAGCCCTCGCCGCCCACGTGCTGCTGCAGCTGTCGTGCTTACCTGGGCTGCGAGTGCGTGGTGCGGTGTCGCTCGGCGTGCGTCTCCGCGTGCGCCAGCAGCTGCAGCGCGTCCGTGAAGCCCTCGCCGCCCACGTGCTGCTGCAGCTGTCGTGATTACCTGGGCTGCGAGTGCGTGGTGCGGTGTCGCTCGGCGTGCGTCTCCGCGTGCGCCAGCAGCTGCAGCGCGTCCGTGAAGCCCTCGCCGCCCACGTGCTGCTGCAGCTGTCGTGCTTACCTGGGCTGCGAGTGCGTGGTGCGGTGTCGCTCGGCGTGCGTCTCCGCGTGCGCTAGCAGCTGCAGCGCGTCCGTGAAGCCCTCGCCGCACACGTCGCACGTGTGTTCCGCCCACGTGCTGCTGGAGCTGTCGTGCCGCTTGTAACTGACAAACAAAACACTGTTTTACTGACAATATACATATCACACTAGCTTTCCAGCGACATTGCTGCCGTGGCCTCACCCTTCCCTCCTTCCCCCACTGAATCCGAGATGTTTTCTTCGGGAAAAAAACAGCGATATTGTAAATGATACACGTGCGACAGCGCAGAGAGCTGATGTGTACCTGTGAGCTGCAGCCACGTGTCTCCTCAGCAGGTCAGCTCGCTGGAAGGCCACGCCGCAGTCCTGACAGAACAGCTCGGGCCCGCGCATCGTGTCGTATACCGCACGCTCGCTAACTCCGTGCGATACCGGAGAAAGGCGAAATTCCATGTCGTCACCTGTAGAAAAAACAAACTTGAAGTTAGAAAACTCACTCTGCCTATTGCTGTTACGTTTCAATGGACACTTTGAATGGGTTTGTGAAAGTTTCTGACATGATCCTAGTAGCGGTAGGTGCGGTGTGCGACGCGAGCGCCTAGCGCGACCAGTACAGGTCACTGTGTCTCTATGTTAGTTGTTACTTGTTAGTGTGGACATACCCGAGTCGGAGTCTTCGTAGGGCGGGTCGGGCGGCTGGTCGCGCGGCGGCAGGTGCGGGTGTCGCTGCGCGGTGTGCGACGCGAGCGCCTCGCGCGACCAGCACAGCTCACTGTGTCTCTATGTTAGTTGTTAGTGTGGACATACCCGAGTCGGAGTCTTCGTAGGGCGGGTCGGGCGGCTGGTCGCGCGGCGGCAGGTGCGGGTGTCGCTGCGCGGTGTGCGACGCGAGCGCCTCGCGCGACCAGCACAGCTCACTGTGTCTCTATGTTAGTTGTTAGTGTGTACATACCCGAGTCGGAGTCTTCGTAGGGCGGGTCGGGCGGCTGGTCGCGCGGCGGCAGGTGCGGGTGTCGCTGCGCGGTGTGCGACGCGAGCGCCTCGCGCGACCAGCACAGCTCACTGTGTCTCTATGTTAGTTGTTAGTGTGGACATACCCGAGTCGGAGTCTTCGTAGGGCGGGTCGGGCGGCTGGTCGCGCGGCGGCAGGTGCGGGTGTCGCTGCGCGGTGTGCGACGCGAGCGCCTCGCGCGACCAGCACAGCTCACTGTGTCTCTATGTTAGTTGTTAGTGTGTACATACCCGAGTCGGAGTCTTCGTAGGGCGGGTCGGGCGGCTGGTCGCGCGGCGGCAGGTGCGGGTGTCGCTGCGCGGTGTGCGACGCGAGCGCCTCGCGCGACCAGCACAGCTCACTGTGTCTCTATGTTAGTTGTTAGTGTGTACATACCCGAGTCGGAGTCTTCGTAGGGCGGGTCGGGCGGCTGGTCGCGCGGCGGCAGGTGCGGGTGTCGCTGCGCGGTGTGCGACGCGAGCGCCTCGCGCGACCAGCACAGCTCACTGTGTCTCTATGTTAGTTGTTAGTGTGGACATACCCGAGTCGGAGTCTTCGTAGGGCGGGTCGGGCGGCTGGTCGCGCGGCGGCAGGTGCGGGTGTCGCTGCGCGGTGTGCGACGCGAGCGCCTCGCGCGACCAGCACAATTCGCCGCACGAGCCGCACTCCACCGGGGAGTCGCCGCCGTGCACCCTGGCATGCGACTGCAGCGCCTTCTCCCTTGCGAAGCCGACGCCGCAGTGGCGGCAGACGAAGGGGCGCGAGGGGTCGCTGGGCGGTGGCGGCGGCGAGGGGGGCGGCGGCGCGGCGGGCGGCGAGGGCGGCGTGGGGGGCGGCCGGGCCGGCGAGCGCGCGCGCCGCGACCACTGCTGCGTGCGCGCCGACGTCATGTTCTCCCACATTTCGTTCTGACAACAGACATCTCATTTGTAAAGCTTTAGTTTAACACACTCAGTTTGAGTTGGAGTTCTATCTGAATTGGGAATGTCTTGATAGTTCTCGGATTCGCATCAGATTAATTGCGCAAACCGTCTTAGCGCAGCAAAGTCTGACATAGCCGTAGTTACGTGAAGCTTCGCAACAGTTTTGAACTCCGTCGGTCCGAATTTAGAACATTTCTAATTTGAATGGAACCTTGATCACTGATTGAATTTGGAGTGCGCCAACGCTCTTAGCGTCGAGAACAAATTCATCTTTTTCAGCGTGTCGATAGCAAAAAAAAAAGGAGGACACGATAATACATGTCCTATCTCATCCTAAGAATATTTACAATATGCCATAAGCACAAGGTCATTTTTTGTAAGTCAAAAATGGATTAATTTTCGATAATACCCCACATACCTCTTCGACAGGTTCAGGATTTTTTTTCCGTCGACCTCGCTTCTTCTTTGGCTTTACGATTTGGTTATTGTCTAAAACATCTTCTGCAACAATATTAATTAAATGTTATTTTTAACCCCTAACTCTCTGTACAGACGTATGGTCAATTACGTATTTGTTGTAGTAGGTACTTACCAAAGTCTATAGAATCGGGGTTGTCAGGCACAAAGGCGTGAACCTTGAGGTGGTTCATGAGGTCGCACTTGCGCACGTACCGCACGCCACACAAGTTGCAGGCGTGCGGCCGGTCGTTCTGATGGGCCACCATGTGGTTCATGAGAGCGGCCTTCTTACGGAACCGCCGCGAACAGAAGTCGCAGGGCCAAGGACGCATCGCTGTGTATTCATCCTGAGAAAGTTATACGAAAACGATAGTGTGCTTCATCTTACTACAATTATAGTCTGGATGAAAATTGGCAGAGATTGTAGTCTGGACTAGCACATGGGCCAGTTTTTAGCCCGGGTGCATTATCTCAAGGGATCATTCCCGATATTCACGCAGGCAGAGACTATAACTATAGTTATAGTCAATAGCCACCTTCATAAGTAGTGAAAAGCTGAGAGTTGACTTTTAGAGACATGTACAAAGAGTTGGTATAGAATGAAGTCTCCACCAGACCAACTTTGGTGGAGCTGACACCTTACACAACTTGTGGCTGGTATGCAACATATATCAATGCAAAAGCAAACAACAATAAACAAAATTGCTGTTAGAGACTTTTGCTGTGCTGATTTGTTTCAGTCTCAAGCAACAAATAAAAGCATTTCTTCAGCTGATACAGTTGACTGATATAAAATTAAACACCTGATTATTATTTCTATACTAGTTGACCCGCGCTACTTCGTTTGCGTCACAATTTTCATTACTGCTCCGCTCCTATAAGTCTTAGCGTGATGATATATAGCCTATAGCCTTCCTCGATAAATGGGCTATCTAACACTGAAAGAATTTTTCAAATTGGACCATGAGTTCCTGAGATTAGCGCGTTCAAGCAAACAAACAAACTCTTCAGCTTTATATATTAGTATATAGATAGATTACAGTAAAATAATTCATGTAACTTTGCAGTACATTGAATAAAAAATATATGTATTTGACTAACTTGATCTGTTGGTAAAGGAACATCAAGGTCATTTTCTTCTTTCGGAACCACATCAGCGTTATTCAAATGATCCATAGGAACTTCGACTCTGAAATAAATTATTTAACGATTTAATAATGACTTTAATTAAACACACTAACCTTTTTGACTTGATTGTTAAATTAGTTTAATTATTACAAGTCATCATTTAAAATTAAGAGGCCTTTCACAAAATGCGCCGTACTGAGTTCGTGCAGCCGACGCTCCGCATTACGTAGGAATTAGGAAGTTGCAATTACATTTATTTCAAATTTATTATTAATTTATTTAATGAATACATGTCACATTTTCATTTCTTATGAAGTATGTAGTATTTTGGTATGAATTTTACATAATAATATTAGTGTAATAAGGAGAACTTTATAGTTCATTTTTTTCATAATTAAATGTATTTGAATGGTATTTTTTTTACGGATGTTCCATTCTTATAAAAATTACTGAGGCCACTATGAACTAAACCACTAATAAGGAACATTACGATATATTTTTCATTTCATTTGGTTAGTACATTAGTTCAATGCACGAAAAAGTGCGCGGATTTTAAGAGAAACTTGTTTCGGAATTTTGGCTTTTCACTAACAGATAAGAGAAAAATGAGAAAACGGAGGCCGCTATAAACTATACTAATAACTATTCTTAACTAGTCAATAAGCCAAAGCTGTCTAAATTCAGTTTCTAAGAATAAGAAAGCCAAAGTTGTCAATTTAACACAAAAAACCAGTCAAATTGTAATAGGCCTGTTAAGCAAAATAGTAATTTGATCACAATATTGTACTAGTTCATATCTAACATATAAATGTACCATAAATTAAAAAAAAATATCTGAATGATCTTACTGGTACCTTTCCTGCCCACCAGGAATCACCCAATCGTCTGTAATGACCTCTTCTGTGACACATTCCACGCTAGGATCAACAGCAAGATCGGCTGCCTCAGTGTAGCTCACTACGTCTTGTGATAAAAACATTAAGTTTTCTGCAGCCATTTGGTCCGTGCTCATCATCTCTTCGGCTGTCTGAGTGTACAATTGATTCTCAACCTTTAACTGGATATGGCGAATGAAAGTCATTTTAGAAAAATTATTAACACATACAATTAGCAATAATATACATAAAAAAACATTATTGTTATACACGGAGCAATGACATTTTGTGTATCAACATGTTTTGGGCCAATCTAAGCCATAACTTATAGCTAAGAGTAAGTTACTCCACACTGGTTAAAAGGGAGAATGAAATGCCATGCTTTAGGTACATTCAATAAATCGATATTCTATTCACACTCAGAAAAAAACTAATCAACAAAATCTATTCCCAAAGCATGTAGTCTCACCATGTTGGAATATCCCGTATGTTGCACATTTTCCAGGCCTGATATCACTTCTTCCGTTCCAACTTCACCACCTGGACTGTGCTGGAAGGCAAACATTTTCTTCAGTGGAGAAGAAAATAAAAAGAAAATGTAAGAAGAAAATAAAAGAAAATGTTAATCTACTTAAAAGTGACATGCAATAAAATTTATATCAAAAGATTTTTTTGTGCTGAAATGAACACATACATATTTATTTAGTTAAGTTATATAATCATTGTGAATTAGTTTCCAAAAGAACCTTTTAAAGTGGGGACCTTTTATATAGTTATTTTGGCTTAAGTTGAAAGAAAATACTAAACAATACATACAAGCCAAACACCAGTATTTTATGAACCAAATATAGGGCTGAGACCAACACAAGGAAAATTGGAATGATAGTATTAATTAATTCCAAGTAGGATTAATTCAATGTAAAATAAGATGTTTATAATAGTCAACCTCATGATTGCTTTGCCAAACTAAGGCCCACTTGTGCCAATCAGAGTTATTTTAACCCAGATTTATATACATAGTAGCCAAATGTTAGTGCCTAACTTGAAGTTGAAGATATCTTTAACTTGTGCATTATAGGCTAAAGGTTAACAGTTCAGCAAAACCAGTTAGATTGTACTTCCAAGATAAATAATATATAAAAATACTTTCAACCTGACTGAAGTTTCACATTACAGTATAGTAATAAGACTTACTAGTACAGCACTATTAAAAACCAGGGTGTGCCAGATTATTGGAATGTTCGGATTAATGGCTGGTTCAGAAAATAAAACAAGAAAAAATAAATAAAGCAACAATTGTAGTTAAAAATTATTTTAGGGAATATGTAGGGAATGGTGCTGGACTACTGGATGTGCAGAAGTACTGGAATGCCAGATTAGTTCTCACTAATCCAACACCAATTCTTAGTACAGTAAAGGAGACTCTACTGTACTAAGAGTTGTTGCATAAGTGGTAACACAGTTAGAGTCAGCTAACATCAAGATACAATGCAATGCTGCATGTTTTTAAGATGAGTAATTTATCTTTACCTTGACTTCAACTTCTTCCTCCCACTGGAGGTTGAAGTCTTCGGCTTCCCCATCCATAATTAGTTCTTGTTTTCACTCCATTGACAGCTCGGTGGATCCAGGTGTCACCTACAATTTTAGATGATTGTGATATTTTTTAAAGTTAATAATAAAATCTTGTTTTTACTGTCACAGAAACAAAAGTATATTGGTCAAGAATTATGCTTTTGGAATTATGCTTCTAGGAAATCAGTTAAAAATACAATGTTATGTATTTCAAAAAGTTTTTTTGATAATATTGCTCTTGACTTCAGAAACAATGCTTTATTTGTGCTACAAACTAGACATTTAATAAAATTAAATAATTTCAACTATACTAAACTAGCTTCTGCCTGCAGCTTCGCCTGCGTGGTCCTTAGGGAACAGACTCTCAGGATAAAAAGTAGCATATGTCCTTTCTCAGGCTCTAGACTATCAGTGTACCAAATTTAATTTAAATTGGTTATGTAGTTTTGGTGTGAAAGCACGACAGCCAGAGTTACTTTCGTCTATAAAATATTAGTAAGAGTTGTATTCGCTTCTTAAACACATGCTATATTTTTTTTATGATATACATAAGTAGTCAATTTTGTAAGGAGTCTTCATAAAGAAAAAGTACTTACTGAAATTTTTAAAAGAGCAAATTAATATTTACTTCATAAAAATAATATCTTTAAAAGTGTCTACAATGTAGAACTTCATGGACACAATTATTATTTGGTTTCTAAAGACTGAATAAGCCAGAATTTAACTGTTATGGTATTATAACTAGGGTACAATGAGTACTTCCAGATGGTGCTAAAATGGTTTGTAACTATGATTAATAAAAAAGTATGAATTTGCATAGTTATGCAATACCTTGACACTAAAAAACTAGAATCTCATAAATCTATATGTTTGGACTGATAAAGTTGCAATACGAATTACATTCCTGTCATTAATACTCGATACATCATAAAACATCCTTGAATCAAAACATCAACATAACCTTATCATCTTCTAACATTTTATGCAGTCACAAATCAAGTGTTATGGGAAAAGACAATTTGTTCGTAATAAAATATTCATTACTGTAAAAGTCGTTCTAATATTAAAGACTGAAAACCGAAACAAAAATGGTGTCAACTTGGGAGTAAAGATGTAAAAAAAAACGGTTAGGTTATCCTGTCAAACTAGAAGGTTAGTTACAAGAATCATTATACCTCTAATTATTTAATGAAATGGTGAAAATGAACACTTGTATAGCGAGAAACAACACGTTCAATACGATAATCATAGCTGTTTTACATATCTATACGTTTACGTGACGCAATCATAGAACTTATCGATAGTTCATCATCGATGAAAACAATAATATAACCAAAGTCATTACAATTTTTAGGAAATTACTTACCTGGGTATTGTTTAATATTTATAGATTGAACGTTTTAAGCTCAAAATTACACTCGTAAAGCCAATATTTTTTAGTGTTTGGTTATCGGACAAATGGCTATCTTCCATTTCAATTTCAACCATACCATAGACAAACAAACGCAAACGCTCGTCGCTCCTAGACTCCCAACAACCTGAATAAAACCTGTGAATGATTTAAAATGTCTAAAATTAAACAAGTATTCATGTATCTTGGTTACGCATTATTTAAAATATTTTTATAATCACGCACGTTCAAAAATACTAGGGGGGAAAGAGCATGGAATGATGAAAATGTTCTAAAATTTAGGGTGGCTATGGACGACCAATCTAACTAGAGTACATCAGTCAATAGTGGTTTCGCTTGAGTAGTTCTTTAGTTTTGCAAAATGTACACGTAATTCTCGTATATAGAAAAGGGATATTTGAAAAAACGGGACACCTCAGATGAGGTAAGTAGTATTGTAAGTGTTATTATCACCAATTTTGATTGATCCACCACACCAATATTGATCAATCTTCACCTCACCAATATTGATTGATCGTCACCTCACCAATAGGAAGCCATAGGTAGGAGCAGATGGCGCTGCGAGCGACTGTACCTTGGTAACGTCTATTGTCAAGTGTGTGGTTGTGATTTTCTGCGTTTATTTTGTAATTTACTTTGTAAAACGTACTCGCTGTTATCTTTATGTGAACTTCGACGAAGAATTGCGTCGACTGCTGGGAAAAAGGCCGATTTGATTGATTACTACGGTGGCACACCAGTACATGGCGTCCACCATAGATATAGAATACCTAGATAGCTTAGTAACCTATCTTGTACTCAACATTTTTAATGGAAACATTTCATGTGACAAAAGGAGATAGCAATAGCATTCTCGACCGTCTTGAAATGCCGCGCGCCACCAGCCGAGAATCGCCATTTTGTTTGTTAACCAGCTGGTTAACACAGTAGTCTCCCAATTTTATCAAAAATATTGTCAAATTGTAAAAAATATTGTGGTTTGAGTGTGTTTTCCGTTTTGCCATGAACAATAGCATGTGCTGTACCCAGTTATTCGAATAGAAATGGTGTTTTGAAAGAAAATATTGCATAAGTATGTTTTCACCGGCAAGTAAATTCAATCATAACTTATTGTTAAAACACATTTAGAGCAGAAAAGTCAATAAAATCAGATCTCCATTATATGAACATAAAGACACAACTGCTTCTACGTTATTGTCAGTTTCCAATTTAGAAATATAAATAAAAACAAAAAAGTATTGAACCGTTTTGACATATCATGTACTTCATAAGGATGTGGCTTCTTGAATATTTTGTCGATAGAATAAAAGTATAATCACTATTAATCACATACATATTCTAGTTCGTTTTTAATACGTACAATGAAATAAAAACAGTGTAAGTGGTCAGATTTTGGAAATGCAATCTGAATTTTTGACTCAGCTTTGGTCTCAGTGATAAAAGATTACAGAATATTATAGCATGCCAAAAGAAGGAATCAATATTTCATCGTATTTGTCCATAACCTTTTACTTAAGTACTACTATTATTATTTATTACTACTAAATTATTATAATGATGTATTCTTTGTTATTTTTACAGGTTTCCTGCAGATAATGAGTTTAAAAATGGATAAAAGTTTGAGAAAAGACGATAATGGAAGGCCTACACAGTTAACAAGGATATGTTCTGAACACTTTGAAGAATCTTGCTTTCGTGACAATATGAACGTAGAGTATAAAATTCGCACGCAGTGCCAATAATATTTCCAAAACAGCCAGCATCTTGTCAACCAGTTAGTAAAATCATCAAACTTTTGTTTTTTAATTCTTCGAGATCTTTTATAAATAGTAGTGGTAAAGGATACTTTTTATCTTTTTATGTTAACAGATCATTGGCGAAGAGTTTGCTCGAAACCTACAAAAAGAGCGATAAGAAAGGACCCTATCCCACACCTAGGTCTCATCGAGAATCATCTCGATATGATGAGGTTGACCTCTTGGTTTAATCAAAGTGAAAACCTTTTTATTTGTCAAAAGTTAAATTCATTTACACTCTAAGAACCGTTTTATGGGAAATCATACTATATAACGAGCGTATGTGGATGTGTTTGTATTGTTTAATATAACCGTAATTTTGAGTTTTATACTATCTAATCTGATTAAATACTAATTCTATAGTACTTTGTGTCTTTACTACGTCTAAGTCCGCCATACATGTATACGAGCCCCACATTACGATCGGCCACTTTTCGACAAGTGGATTCGGCAAGGTAAAATGCAAAGAGTATGAACAATCGAACATTAATATATTCGGAAATCCAAATCGCGTCTTTCATCTCGCATGAGATTGGTCGATTGTTCATACTCTGCCTTGCTGAATTTACTTACGCAACAAAGATTCTTTAAAAAAAAAACATTATTTTAAACACTAAACAAAGTCAGATTCTGTAAAAATATAAAATAGTAGCCCAACGGTATCGGGAACAGGGTCCAAGCTACGCTAGGCGGTCAGGGCTCCAGAGAGAGGAACGCTTTTATAAAGAAATAAATAACCAACTGCCTACAATTTAATATTTTTAGTTAATAACACAAACACGAGAGATTTTACAAGCAAACAAAGATTTAGAGACGGTAAAAACAAATGGAGACAAATTATAGCTTTCAAGAAATTTTGATAATACCAATCATTATGGAATTACAGTATTATTTCAAAATGTAATACCTTTTTTTGGTGTTTTAATGTGGCGACTGGCCTATTTTCGATAGTCAACTGAAAATACACATCACTATGCATTGATATATCAATAAGACGTAGAATTGTATAGTCAAACTGGCGACATTCTATAGTTTTCGACGCACTATGAACACTATACTCTCTTTTCTCTTTCAGGCACATGACACTTTGCTTTTGAGAAAAAGAGACGCAACGCGCTCGCATGTTTCGGTTTAAAACAGTCTATCTAGGGGATTCTATATCTATGGCGTCCACAGTGTCGAATTCATGACGTCATGAGCACTGGCTAGTATTGCTTGATGGCTGACTCTGGCTGACAGCAATGAGCTTCTAGATTATATATGTCTTATAGGAGAGTAACTTATATATATGCTCTGTGGCAATGAGTTTTGACAGTTGACATTGACTTGATTTCGTGAATTTTCGTGTACAAAATTCATTGAAAATACACGAATTGGTGTACATGGGATTTCTTTTGTAAATAAAGGTTTTAATGTGGTGAAAAATGGCTCAGGAACTAAAAGAACTTTGTCAACTCCTATTTCCAGATTCTACTGAAGGTAAAGCGGCCCATTTATGCAGTTACTTCATCGAGACTCTTCTATTTTGCTCTATACAGGGACACTGATGTTGTTATTCTAATTATAGGGTTTTAAAATCCTACTTGATACTGTGAAACATCCAGAATTTATCTTAAAACGCTAGCTCGTTCTCTTGGTTGGTTCTTTTGTTAGGATGTTTTGAAGAAGCTGTCAATAAATCATTCCTTTGACATAAGATCTTTTTTATAATTTACAGTAAATGCAGAATACTTCAGTGATATTACTGACTACATTAAAAAACTTGGATCCCAAAATTGGGAACATATTCGGAAAGAGCCAGAGAGATTGACTGAGGAGATGAAACAGCTGACAGAACAAACGCAAGAGCTGGCTTTTGCTAATTACAAAACATTTGTTGAGACTGCAGAGATATCACATACAATCATAAATGATTTAGCCAAATCCAAAGACTCACTTTCTTCCTTCCTGGATAATACACCAGTCTTCCTACAAGAGTGTGATAAATTCTCACAAATTGCTGGGAATATAGTCAAGGAGAAGAGGTAATATTTGTGTCTTAAATTCAGCTTTAAAAATATTTAAAAGTATAACTCAGTAGAATTTAAAACCGTTTTTGCTACACATAAAGTTATTGTTTCAGTATGACTAAGCTTAAATATAACTACTATACATATATAAATGATTTTCAGTCGCTACAGTACCATCCGTAACCAAAGTGACAAGTTACTGGAGTTGCTCGAGCTTCCCTCTCTAATGCGAGAAGCACTGAATGCTGAGGACTATGAGAGTGCTCTTGACATCTTTACGTTTGTTCGTAACCTTTCTAAAAGATATGCAGAAATACCCATAGTGCAGGTATAAAAACCACAATATAGTACATATGTATTACACAATAATAAAATTCTCTGTATGTACAGTATTTCACATTGGCTTCATTGTGTTTCAGAACACTACATCAGAAATAATGACACTATGGTTTGAAACTCTCTACCACCTATTCAATCAACTGCGGTATGATTTGCCGCTACCTCAGTGTTTGCAAGTGAGTAAGAAAAAAACGTAATACTTTCATTAGCTAATTCATGCATTATCCCCTCACAATAATTAACAAATGGCACAACCAATCTGAATATTTTTACAAGGTTTTTATAGAAGGAAAAATATATTTTTTTTACAGATTCTGGGCTATCTTCGAAGAGCAAATACAGTTTATAGATCCACAGATGATGATGAAAGCAGTTTGTATGGTGGTAGCATAAAGTCAAATAATACAGCCACTGCTGATGGTTTACATGTACATTTTTTAAAAGCCAGAAATGCTTGGTTTGAAAAAGCTTTGGAAGATGCCAAGAATACAGAGGGTGTGTATTGTTTGTTTGTTTGCTAACCTACTCTTTTAGTTTATTTATTTTGTGTTTTTGATCTACAATTAATAATGTCACAGTTGCGCGCGGGCACTTCGTATAGCTGGACGCGCTGTTTGCTCGACGCCAAACCGGTTTGAAACGAGTGTTATCTTTTGTACGTAATAAACTCATTACGATGTTGTTTACGAATGGCTAGCGATGAGTTAGATACTTCAGCTTTTAACGATTGTAATAATGTGAGTAGTATGACTAGGAATAACAGTGAGATGACAAGTAGTATAGAAGAATTAAATCAAGCGAGAGATAATCGGGAGATAGAAATGGCGAGTTTTGTGTCTCAACAACATTCGACAACAGATGTATCAAATAATAAGAGGAACCGAGAAATAAACCAGGACGAGATTTGGACAACAGTCAGCAGAAGAGGTAAAAGGTATGCTAGAGGGAGTGAAATAGATGATACAATTAGAATAGCCGAGGACAGAATTGAAGTATGCGTGTCGTCGACAAGCATACTTCCGAAACAATTTAAATTGGCAAAGATCTTAAAATCTGAGAACATAGGTGATATCACACGAGTAAAATACGTTAACCCTCACAAAGTACTGATAGTATTTAATAATGAAGAGAGTTGTGATCGATTGATTAACTCACAATATTTTAAGAAGGAGGGTTATAAATGTCAAAGGACTTTGTAGACAGTTCATTCAGTCTTATGGGGTGGTGAAATATATTGACCTAGATTTATCTGAAGAGGAAATAATCGAAGGTTTGGAGAGTGGTATCCAGATAATTGGAGTAAAAAGGCTAAAACGCAGAAATAGTTTAGATGCTCGATGGGAGCCATCGAAGGCAGTTCGTATATGTTTCATAGGGTCGTCGTTGCCTTCATACATACATATTTTTAACACAAGAGCAGAAGTTACTCCCTATAAATACCCAGTAACACAATGTGCGCGGTGTTGGCGATTTGGTCATACAATGAAACTGTGCCCATCCAATAAGGTGATATGTCCAAAATGTAGTAGAAATCACCCTAATTGCGATACAGTGGATTACAATTGTGCTGGTAATCACATGACCTTGTCAAAGAAGTGTCCTGTATACATTAAAGAGAAAAAGATCAGAGACTTGATGGCAGAATTCAATTGTAGCTATAAGCGGGCCCTTACCATGTATGTCCCGCTAGAGCATCCTATGGTGGAACCTGCTTCTTCAGGAGAGTATCAATATATACTAAGAGAAGAGATGCAAAAGTCAAGTGAAGACCGCATGATAGATCTTTCCGCTAAAAGTAAGAATACCTATGCAGACATAGTGAAAAGCAGTCAAGCCAACATAAGCACGAAGAAAAAGAAGAAAAATAAAGGAAAGAGGAGCACCCCACTCCCCCCCTCTCAAAGACATAGTTCGGAAGACATAGCAGAAGATAATTCTCAAGAATCCAACAGTGACATGGAAAGTAATCATTCAGAAGACAATTATAGAGGGAACCGTTCGAAAAGCAGAAGATCAAATATTAGAGGGCTATGGAGCCAAGTAAAAGAAAAATTTTTGGAAACGGAGACATCATGGAAGAATAAAATAAAGAGCTGTGCAAGTATGCTGTTTGAATGGATCAAATCTAATTTCTTGAAGTACATTTTAGAAGTGCCATTTCTTATTAACTTTAAACAATGGATCAACGAACTAACAGACACTCAATGATCAATATCCTGCAATGAAATGCTCAAAGCCTTCGACCTAAAGCTGTTGAGTTTGAAGCGTTACTAAATCAAGAAAAAGTGCATATCGCAATAGTTAAGGTGAATGCTCCAGAGTAGCCCGCGAAATTCAAATATTTTTATGTTTTTTGCAATTTGCCGGTCAGTGTGAAGCTGTATGTGGACCAAATGCGATCTGCGACCGTAACGCGTATTTATCTAAAGCGTTGCAGCGGATCAAAGCATACCTAAAATAAAAATGTGTGATAACCCAATTTGGCAACAGATGTTTAAACCTAAACCATATTGGGGACAGGACTTATCACGAATAGTGGCTGAGCGACGTCTGGCCTTAGCCGAATTCAGGAAGAACCCTACGCCACAGAACCTTGACAAAATTCAGAGAAAAACCCGTGTTGCCCAGAAATTGATTCGGAATAGTAAGTTTAAGATAGTAAGAAGTGTCGTGGATCATGAGCAAACGGAACATTTACTTCATAGTTGTAACACCAGATTATGTGAGCCCTCCTTCACCTAATTTTATATCAGAAAATGAGCAATTGAGCAGCCCAGTTTCGATCCAAGAGCTTAACAACTGTATTAAACAGACAGATACCGCTCCCGGTGGAGATAGTATTTCCTATTCCATGATCAGGCACTTACCAGAAGTAGGAAAAACAGTTCTAGTTTCACTATACAATAGATTTCTACTTTCGGGATTTGTCCCAAATCAATGGAGAGAGGTCAAAATAGTGCCCATTCCAAAACCTGGTCGGGATGCTGGTTCTGTATCAGGCATAAGACCAATTGCTCTACTGTCATGTCCTTGTAAAATCTTACACACAATCTTAAACCGTAGACTTGAATGGTTTCTTGAAAGAAATAACTGTTTTTCACATGAAACAACCGGATTTAGACGAACGCGTTCTTGTGCTGACAACTTGGCTAGATTAGTATCGCGCATTCAGGAAGGGTTTTCGAAGGGTTTTAGCACTTTGGGATGTTTTGTTGACATTGATAGCGCCTATAACAATATAAACTTAGTGGCCCTGTTAAAAATGCTAGATGGGTTGGGAGTGGGAGCGGTGTTGTGCAAATACTTATGGGAATTTTTACATGACAGACATCTATCAGTTCAAATTAATGATAGTAGCACATCAGTTAGGACCACTGGGACAGGCATTGCACAGGGCGATCCGCTGTCACCATTATTATTTAATGCTGCCACTTCAAAGATTTGTCATAATATAGTTGATGTGTTTGTGTCGCAATATGCAGACGACTTCGTAATATATACAGCTAGAAAACATGTTTCGAACTCCGTTACCAATATTCAAAATTCGTTAAAAATATTTCAGTGTTTTATAGAAGAAATAGGATTACAGATCTCGATTAATAAAACAAAAATCATTTTATTCAGCAGGGGTAGAAATAGGAAAACATTTTCGGTAAATATTAACAATCATAGTATACAACAGGTGGATCATGTGAAGTATCTAGGTATGTGGTTGGACAAATCTTTGAAGTGGAAAAGACATATTAACGAATTACGGGAAAAGTGCTCCAGATTATTAAACATATTTAAAGTCCTAGATGGATCCAAATGGGGTGTCCACCCGAAACATTTGCGACGTCTGTATATCTCAATGATCCGAAGTAGATTTGATTACTGTAGTTTTTTATTTGGTAATTACGCTAACAGTCAATTGAATAAACTTGACGGAATCCAAAATATATGTATGAGGATTATCGGGGGCTTCATTAGGAGCACTCCAATCCATGTCATGGAGAACGAACTGTGCTTGCAGCCGCTACCCATCCGAAGAAGGTATTTAGCGGGAAAATTCTGGCTTAAATCTAGGTCTATAAAGGATAATGTTACTATTAATATTATTGATGAATTGTCAAACCTGTGTGAGGGCCAATACTGGAGAAATAAAAAGATCCCATTATTAGTAGACACGCATAGACAAATCCAAGATTTACCTATTTATTCCAGTTCCATATTAGGTGCATTCTCGTTGAATACATGGCTATCCAGTATTGACTTATCAAAAAACATCTCTTACGATATCCCTTATGTTCGCATCCCAAAGAGATCAATGGATGTATTAGATTTAAGACAAAAGTGTGCTAAATACTTGAATGATAAATACGGTTCGTACTATCAACTTTATACAGACGGATCCAAAGACGCACAGTATGCAGGAGCTGCTGTATTCGACCCTCAGTTAAATAATACATTAAGGTTTAAGATTAAGGCTAATATATCTGTAATGTACTGCGAGCTGATAGCGATTTCCGAAGCCCTGTCGTACGCGTTAACTCTTGATACTCAGCATATAGTGGTTTTAACTGACTCTAAGAGTGCTTTGTTGCAGCTGGCTCGGATACCCTCGAATTTTCGAGGTTCCCCGATAGCCCTTGTTATTCTCCAAACCATTTTAGAGTTGCATATGATTAATAAATCCATAATTCTACAGTGGATTCCATCTCATATTGGCATCATGGGCAATGAACAAGCGGATCAGGCAGCAAAATTAGCTTTATCGGAAGGGATCACATACACTTGTTTACCATTACACACAGATCAGGTGCAAACAGTCAAAAATATCTGTAAAGACTTGTGGCAGGAATATTTTGATGAAAGATCGCTCACCAAAGGCATATGGTACAAGACTATACAGGCAGGACCTTTTCGTTGCCCATGGTTCCAGGAGATGGAGGCCCATAGACAATATATTGTGACACTGCTGAGACTTCGGTCCGGACACATTCCATCAAACAAATTTGCGCATTTAATGGGTAAAACGGACTCACCTAATTGCACGGAGTGTAACACGATCGAGGATGTCCATCATGTTTTGCTCGAGTGTGGCCGGAATGAAACTCAGCGGCGACAGGCACTTGGAGATACGCGGTCGCGATACAACATAGGGTTATGTAGCAGCTTCTTAGCTTGCCTTTTTCGGAAGAGGCCGGGAAGTTGTATACATTATACATGTGCCATTTACGAACCGGGAACACCACCCAGCGACAGCCGGGTTCTGCTTCCATTGCATAGGTTAATATAGAAAATATTTTAGAAAATTAAGATGTATCTAGCCATAAAAGTTTTTTTTTTTTTTTTACTATTGATAGGCACGCGTTAGAATTACGGGGCGACATCGTCATTGTTGACCGAGTCCCCTTAAATAAAGATTAAAAAAAAAAAAACTAATAATGATTACTGATGTCATCTCGTTTAACATTTTAGCACCAGAAAGATTACTGAGAAGAATTGTAGAACTGCACAGAATACATCTTTTTAATGTGTTGACCCAGCACAAATCTATATTTCTATCTGACTCTCAAGAGTCCAAAATTAAAGATGATGAGTTGAGTGGCACTAGTGCCCTATCCTGTTGGTTGAAATTAAAGGTAAGTTTACAATTTTTAGCACTATAAGTATGACATCCACTTCAACCGCGATTCTTGCAAAAAAATGCCTGTAACTCTGTGGTCCTATTATTTTAAGTCTGTACCAAAATTTGTTCATAACAAAGAAACAAGAAGAATTCACTTTATTCACGATTATTACTATGTTTTTGTTTCTTTTATTATACATATATGTTTTTTTTCTATTTATTATCGGCCATTAAGCTTTAATTAAATTTGCTTGATGTCATAGAGGCAGTTTTTGAGATTTAACACATCTATTGATGTGTCATCTCTTTCATTTGAATAGCTTCAGATTGAAGCAAGTCTTGTCCTTCTCAACTGGAATACTATATGATCAGTGGTCATGAGTGCTTTCGCCAATTGGTTTTTGTGACGTTTCAGCCTTTGTTTGTAGGCATCACAGGACCAGTGACCTATCTGCTCCCTCACAGTGGTTATACCAGAATTTTGTGATTGAATTACTATGATTTGCAGGTGGAAATATTGGCGCAAATATTAAACCAAGACCTGCCCAAGGAAGACGAAGCCAGTTTCGAGTCCCTTCTTAATCAATGCATGTATCTCTGCTTATCATTTGGAAGAGTTGGTGCGGACATGAGATGCGTTCTAACTCCATTATTTCGTAATAACATACTTACTCAGTTTCATAGTGGACTAGACAAGGCAAATAACCAATTTGAGAATCAGATGCGAACTTATAAAGTACCGAGCTTGAAAAATGTGCAGCGGCCGATAAACGAGAGTATATCCACAGGGCCACCAGAAAACTTACTAGATTACTATCCTCTAGCTGAGTATTGCAATGGGATGCTCACAGTTTTGAACTCCATGAGGGTTACAGCACCTTTGAATATTGTGAAGGAAGTATATAATGCTTTTAGGGACTCTTTCAACAAAGCTGTTCAGGTTTTATTAGCTTTCTACTACAGAGAGCAACAAAGCTTCACAGATACTGAGAAGCAGAACTTTATTTCTTTATGTGTTTGCTTCACTGAAGACTTGGTGCCATACATAGCCAAGTGCCTGGCACAATCATTTCCTTCCACGCAAGTAGCAGAATTATTGGGCGTTACTCTGACTGTTTTACAAGAGAGTAATATTCTACAAGTTGACCAAAATGCTGTGTGTGAACCCTTGAATTTTATAACAGGAGTCACAGTTAATTAAATTATTTTTAATATAATTAGTATGTAAAGGATCTATAAATAATTATATTGTATATATAGAAATAAAACTCGTATTACAAAAATGACTTTTATTTCTTTATAAAAATTAGTGATTAAATGTATAAAAGAAATTAAGGCACGGCCTCTTAACAACTAGCGAAACAGGAATGGTTACAATACATATTACTTTCCTTATCAATAACAAGTATACTATGTAAACTTAACTCTTTTAATTCTAGACTTTCCTTCATCATTTCTGGACACCTCATAGAAGTGTGTGACCTTATCAATTTGGCCTAAGGATTCTATGAACTCTCTGTCGTGTGTGATGATAATGAACATGAAGTTCTTCTGCGCCATTCGGTCTTGAACGATCTCTCCGAGAGCCATACAAAGGCTTTTAATATTGTCTTGATCTAGATTTGTTGTGGGCTCGTCTAGTGCTAGAACTCCGAATCTGAAAGTTATTAGTTAGCCTGTTAGTTATTTTTTATAAAAGACTACATTACGACAATCAGCTAACACCGAGACACGACGAGGCGTGCGCTTCTAAAAATAGCGAAACTCTTCCTACACAAAAGGTAAATATTTCAGTGAGAGAATTTGAACATGCCCCGCGACGCAGCATTTCGCAAGTGGACGCCACGTGCAAAAACCCGCTACGCCCGTGTCGTGCTTCGCTAACTCTTCAAACACATGGCGTCTCAGAGTCAGCTGACCCTAATAGATAATTTTACCAATATCTTAGCACTTACCTAGAACTGAATGTTTCAGCGAGAGCCAATCTTATGATAAGGCAAGCCAACACCTTTTGTCCAGCACTACACCTGTTTCGCATGTCAATTTCAACACCGTTCTTACATTGAACCACCCTGAAATGAAATGTTTAGTTCAATGAAAAAGCTTTCAACGAAAAACAATCCTTATAACCCAAACACGAAATCGCCGAGCAGAAGCGTCTCCAAGCTCCTTCGGTTAAAATGCAATATCCATCCAAGTGCTTTTATAATGGTATAGCATTAGGTATGAAATTATATTTCAGGTGGTTTGCTCCCGCAGCAAAAGTTATGACATTTCAAAGTCAGCTGATACAAAAATCATGAACAAAGTCTTACCTGTATTCGTATTTACGACGATCAGATTCAATAGCCATGCTACCTTCAGCTTTAATTGCAATGTAATCTATATCGTTACCGCTGTAAATTTTACTCCAGAGTTCTCTGTAAATGCAGAAGTAGATATTAATTAAATAATTCAAACACTTCTACACGTGTCTGCAAGTCATGACGTAAAGCGCGGTTATTGCCAAACTGCATAGAAAGATATGCGCGATGCCGATGACAAAAGATTGCAATTTCTTGTAAAATACGAAGCATTTTATTTAAATTTTACGATTTACCCAAAAACGAATTCAGTTATATAACGTTATAAAGAACCAAGTTATGCATTTAGATATGATTTCTTATTGATATTAATCTAACCGTGTATGATGGCTTAACTAACTAAACTTACTTTATTATGAGATTGATGCTCTCCATTTTCTTTTTGTGGAACTCCATGAGACATTTTTCTAGGTTCACCAAATAATCCTTTACATCCTTGTCTAACATTTTTGTCACTTCCAGTTCAAAATACTTCTCTCTGTACTTCTTTTCAGTATCTTTAGCTAAAGCAGTTTTGAGGTCCGATTTGTTTTTGGCAAGTGTTTTCTGTAATATGAAATTGAATGTGAAATAGGATATTTGACTACATTTTATTATACAATGTGTAACATGATTAACGCACATACCTGAAGAGGGGTCATTGTACTCATTATAAAGAACAGAGGTTACTAACACTACTTATCATTATGAAGACTGAAATCGCCGGAAAAATAATAGAATTAAAAAATATCTATTCATTCTGAGCGCATAACTCGATAACATTTTCTGAACGGCTTTATGGTTAAAGTTGTTCATATTGAAAAGTACAATGTTGCATAAAAAAACTTGAAAGTGGAGAAGTTGTTAGCTTTTAAAATCTATGCCAGACAGAGACAGCACTACTATCATCTGACATAACAAGTCAGAAACATTAAAATAACTTTGCGCCATTTAGTAAAATAATAAATATACAACGGTATGCGTAATAACAATAGAATAATAACTTCAAAAGCATTCAATCTTTTCTCAATTTATCCTCTGATCGTATTTACTATCTTAATGCACTTGAATATTTTAGACAGGTTTGTTTTGTTTTCGCCGACATAAAAGCGCGCTCAGTGGGTCGTCTTAGGGGCGGAGTTTTAGAAGTTGGAGTATACGCTTAGGAGCAGCAAAGAAAACCACAAAAAAAATATGGAAAAAAAAATTGGATGTTTTGGTTTGGATTTGGAGTTTGGAAAATCATGACAATCATGTCAAAAAATTGCGAATATTTTTTCAAGTGCAGGTCGATGTTTTTGATTTGATGATTTACCTTGCGTAGCCTAAGGGGCAGAACTTAGAAATTTTTTCGAAGATTTTTATTTCAGCACCTTATTGTAACTTGTCCATAGAAACCATTTAAGCTCTGAGACACATGGTCCTACGACGCACCGTTTCCGAAATATAAAGCGTTTTATGTAAAGTAATAGAAAATTCGGTGGCTTTGTGAATATTACCTGCAGTTCATTTAGAATACCATCAGTCTTAAACTTCTCACTGGAAAGCTTATTGTATTGCACTGACAAAGAATTCTTTTCATTCAAAACATCTCTGTTGATTGTGCTCAACTTTTCTTTGATCTCAGTTTCCTCTTTCTCGCATTCCGTAGTTTCCTTTTGAACGTCTCTCAACGTCAAGTTGTCGTCTAATTCACGTTTGTAAATCTGAAAATTGTTGTGTATCGTTATTACAATATGTCGAAAAGCTAGGAAAGGTTCTAATTAACTTTTGAGAATTATTATTAAAACGAATCGAAAAAGCTTAGAATATGTAAGGGACAATGTAAATTGTTATTGAATTGAGTAAATGAAATGAAATGAATGTCGTTCTAATAAAAAGCGATTATCGCGCAAAAATGCGATCGACGCGATCATTTATTCGGAAAATTTGAACGCGTGTTCTAACCGACAGCGAGACACATTCGCGCGAGAATCGTTCTCTAGTAGGATGACGGGTAAGCTTTTTCCCAGCTTAGCAGTGGGATAAGACAGGGTACTAAGTAATTATTGAATCTGTTTTCTATTCCTACCTCTTCCTTAGCAATACTATCCTTCAAAAACTCAATCCTCTTGGTAGTAGTCTGTCTATCACTCTGAACCTGCTTCAGTTTGTCCTCCAGTTTCTTTATCGCATCCTCTTTCTTTTGCTTTTCCAGTGGAATGTTTCTTTCTATATGCTGTCTAATATCAATATCGATTGACTTCACTTTGCCGAATGCTAAGGTTACCTTCATTATCTCACTGCTTTTTGTTTCTATTTTAGCCCTGAAAAATACATAATTAATGTAGAAGAGCGTTGCGATACCATTGTATCGATTCTAGTTCTTCTTTCTAGCTAAAGTCCTCGGTTCACTACTAACGTTAACAGCGAATTTGAGTCCTATTTAATCGGTAAGAACATTCAAATTCTTCAGAATTATGTAACTGCGTGGCCGCCGTACTGTGGCCGCGCGATGGCCATGCATATGCCGCCGCGTATCAGTCAGATCAGCCTACACCAAATTTATACAGGGTTATTTGTAAAACACCAGCAACCTCTTAGGCAGTGAAAGTACAAACTGCAATATTTAGCCAATGAATGAAACAGCTGATATTTTTCTCGAGATTTCGGGGTTTTCTCAAAGTAAAAGTTGCTAAGAGGTTGCTGGTGTTTTACAAAAAACCCTGTATAATAACAACGTGGTCAACGCAGCGCGGTTGCCGCGCGGCGTATTTGGTTACATCATTTAGCCTCTTATTCACTTGGCAACATTTGACGCGCGACATGTACGCTGAACGGCAACGAGGAACTTCCTTTGAGAAATATTGTCAATGTTGTGCGACTGCTGGCAACGTCGCGCGTTTTTGTGGAACATTGCTGATCATGATGAGCGCCACGTGTTGCCTAGGATATGAGGCTTTAGTTTAACACACTTATCTCATATTAACCGGCCCTATCAGTGAGATGACTTGCTGGGGCGTTCGTTGGGCCACTATACATCTTCCCGGCACTTCAGTGAAGCGGTGACGGGCTGGCGTTATTATTCAGAATGTCCCAAAATTTGAACAAATGACTTGATTTTTAGATTATCAGATTAAAATGCATTTTGTAAACTGTCTTACTTATTCTCCTTTACAACTTCAGCTTTCGCTTCTACTTTCTCCTTGAGAGCATCTTTCAGGGGTGCGACACCTTCTTTCAATTGTGCAACTTCCTCAATAAACTTTTCCCTATTCAATTCCAATTGCTTTTTCGTTTCTTGAAGGTTGTATATTGCTTGAACCTGTGAAAATTTGATTGTCATATTCATCCATATATAATTTAGTACAGAGTCATACATAGCTCCTAAATTAAAATATATGCTTTCAGGGTGGCAGACTGAATTTATGCTATGCTAAAAGTTAGAAGACCAGAGCTGCTTTGCACCAGGTTGCCAGCTAATCATTGGAAGCCAATTTATCTGTGCAGTGATCTGAGAACAGTACTACCACATTATTTCATGAGACCATTACCTTCTTCTGTAAATTAAGGCACTCTTCTTTAATTTTGTTTTTCTTGTCGCGCAACTCCTGCATTTTTTTATTGTGTGCATTAAGTTTCTTTTGAGCATCCTTGAGTTTTGCCTTCAGACCGGCAATCTTTTGTTTCAGTTCCGCCTGTTTAGCAGTAGCTTCTTCCAAAGTCATATCTGACTCAACTTCCGAACATTGTGCATTTATAGCATCAAACTGTAAAAATACAAAATTAAGTGAACAATTTTTGAGTATGAAAAACACAATGTTTTTCTGAAAGAAAGTTCTATCTCACCTCTTTCGTGAAAGCTTTGACTTCTTGGTTGTATCGGTCAAGCAAAGGCATATCTCCCTGCATTTGCTTTATTGTCTGTAATTTCTGCTCAGGCTCTAAAAGCGACATGGATAAGCCCTCTACCTCTTCTGTCAATTTGTTTATTTTCTGAAAAAAAAAAAAAACAGTTCTCTTTAGGGTTTTTTAAAAGTAGAAAAAATAAGCAAACTTATAGATTTTTCTCAAACATGCTTGGAAATTTGAGCATTATTTTGACAACCTTCTTCAAAATAAATCGATATTGATGTACTGGCCAAATACATGCGAACAGCAGCCGGCAAAAGTTGTATGAAAATCCACACCTGCCGTGTTTAGTGGCCAAATAAATTACAGAGTAAACTCATATTTGTCGTGTAATTACCAAAGGTTTTATTAAAATAACGAACTGGCTTGCAAAATAGAAAGCTATTTATTAAAAAAAAAAACAAATGACCATCCATTACGTGTTCATTTCATTCACGCGAGAAAAAATATTGTTGTTCGTCATTGATTTTGTAAAGTAATTGTATTTTAATTTCCGCGCATTGTTTGAGACTAGTACTATACAAGCCTTGGCCACAACTAGGCGTTGATGGACTTACGTATGTGTGCCTCGGCTACGCCTCGGCCCACATTTACACGTTCATCCATCAATGCCTCTTCTGCTGGCCGCTGCAGTAATTCACTATTTTGACGCACAACGTTATCACCACCACTTACCGTTTCGACATCGGCAATACGTTGCTCTATCTGTGGTTTGTCTTTCTCCTTGAACGATTTAATCTTTTCGTTCAAAGACTTCATACTCAGTAATTCATCTTTCTTAGCTGATTCTGTTTTGAGCTCCTCTGCCACCTTCTTAAGTTCATCTGGTACATTCAACACCTTAGTGTTCAGTTGGCTTATTAAATCTGATACCTGAAATCATATGGATGGAATAATATCGAGAAATTGTTGCTTTTAAAATAATGAATGGTAATGTTAGCATAATAATAAATACCTCAGTTTCCGAGTCAAAGCCACGGTTACATAGAGGGCAACAACTGTTGGCTTTTAGTTGCGATTCGTATTTAGTGATAACAAACATCGACGACTCGAGGACATTACGATCATCCTGGAATATTAAAAAATTAGAAGTGGAATTCTATCTTAGATCGTTCTGTTATTATAAATGTATGGTTATCAGGATCAATTAAACACGCCTAACGGGTGTTTATTGTGCAAGTTTGGAACCAAGGAGAGACGTAGACTACTATTTGAATTAGGAATTAGGACATTGTTTATTTCGACAGTGTTTCCGTGGGATAGAATTCGTCCTTCACTCGGGCGATACAAACCTGCAACTTCTCCACGTTAGCAATAACTTTACTCAATGTGTTTTCATAGGTTGACGTGCCGCAAACTTTGTACATTTGTTCTTCAGCTTCCGCTTGTTCTTTCGACCGTTCCATTAATGTGTTACGAACATGCTTCCGTTCTTCTTCAAGTTTAGTTACCTAGTTTGAAGAAATTATAGTATTAAACATTTAATATAAACAATCATCAATGAGTTTGATAAATTGTATGTATTGTGAGCCACAGCTAGAAATGGACCAAGTACATAACCTTTAGAAAGCCCTCAAATTACTTCAGATTTTGGTGATGTCTAATCCTTTAAGTTGATCACCTGAGTTATACAAATATTATAAGACTTAGAATATATGAAAATGTCGATAATATCCTCCTTTTGGTGGTACTTACTTGTGTCTGCTTTTGGTTCAAAGTCTTCTTCAATTTATTGACTTCAGAATTCAAGGAAGATTCTAGCTTCTTCAATGAAATTGCAAAGTCCTTCTCCGGCATGGTACCCAACAGTTCTGTTAACGAAGTTTTATGTTTATTTTTAAGCACAGTTAACTGTTTATCCTTCTGTTTCAGCAAATCTTCTTTCACCTCGCGTTCCTTTAATTTGGCACTTTGTTTTTGTAATTTTGCAATCTGGAGATGGAAAAGACAAATTGTTAAGTCTGATTGCGGAAACATCGCAATTAATGAATCATTTTAAATGATTTTTGCTTACTTTTTTATCGATTACATCAAGTTCATCATCATTTTTCTCTAATTCCTTTTCATCCTCATTGATTTGATTCTGATGTTCCTCTGTGTTCAACTCCTTCTCTACTCTTTCATAATCTCTGTAATCGAAATAAGAATGTCATGCCCTTTGAATCTGCTTAGAAATTGACAAAAAACTTACGTTGTTCTAAAATCGCAGTGCTAAGGTTTATTTTTTATTTTAAAACTTACTCTTCCGCAATTTTCAATTTGTTTTCTGCGACCTCCAGACGTATTTTAGACTCATTCGCAGCAACAATCTCTTTTTCCAATTTGGTTACCTCTTTCTTGTTCTTTTCAATGTCTTTTTCCTTACTGGTTATTTGTTGGTTGTGGCGTGACTGAAAATGAGAATATTCTACTAATGCTATTTGCAGACAGAAAATGTACAAAAATAGGACAGTTGGCTTGCAAGCTACATTAACTGATTAGGTATAATGTTTGAAACATTAGTAATTTTACTGACAAAATACAAATATCATATTTTGGCTAGGGCACACGAGAAAAATAATACTCACAAGAGCCACAAGACATTCATCAACTAATGACTGCTTTTGCTTCTCCGCCTTATCAGCTTCGGATTTTAGTTCTTTCAGTTCCTGTTCCAGACTTTTAATCTTTTGCGTAAGTTTAGTCATTCCTGTTTCGGCTTCCTCGACAGTATCAACTGATACAATATCATCAACTCCTGCAAATATATATAAAAAAAACATTAGTTGGTCAGCTCACCTCGAGACGTGATCCAACGCTGTGCACAACTTTTAAGACAGCAATACAAAATAAAACTTTATTTACTACGAAAAAAAAAAAACACATTTCACACACAACTGATGCTTCGCTAGTGACACAACTGGCCTCTTTTGGTGTGACCTCACACTAAGACGTTGTCCTAGTACAAAGCGATCATCGTGCGAATACGTGATCGTCGCTTTCATCTATACGAAGGAACCGATCGTGTCGTTGCGCCGACACAGGGCGCCTGCTTTGCCGAACATATTAACGCGTCGACGCGAATTCGCACGAAGATCGCTTTGTATGCTTAACTAGTAAAATATAATATTAGACAAATACATTGCTATGGTCTTACCAGCTAATTGTGCAACTTGCACAATCATTTCATTTCGTTCAATCACTTTCTTATCGTTTTGACTATCCAACAAGATTAATTTTTCAAGCCGTATCTTATTTGCATCCTTTTCATTGGCTACCCTCTCTTCCTCATTATTGAAATTAGTAATTTTTGAGTAAGATTCTTTTAGTTCCTTTTGGTTGGCTTTTACAGTAGCTTCATAGTTGTCTAAAAATAAATTATATTAATATTATCAGAAAGTACATTAAAGCATTAAATAATTTATATTAAAATGCTAAAATATTATTTCTTACTTATTTTTTCTTTCAACTCTGATACTGAGCCCTCAAATACATTTTTAATAACTTTTTTCAGTTCTTCCTCTCTTTTGTGGCAGTTATCCAGTCTGAAATTTAAATTGAATTTTAACGGTTCATAATAAAAGACGATTCGAAACATTTTAATAACTACATAAATTGCCAATTGTAAAAAAGTATTTAGGAAAAGCAACCAATAGTAGACGCAATCCAATCATGAGGTTTTCTTTCGCAGGTTTATTATTTTATTTGGAGCAATTACAATGACATACTTCACTTTTAATTTCCCTAGTTTAGTATCATAGGTGTTCAAAGTAGTTTCCAGTGTTTTGATGCTTGTTATTTTTTCTTCAATGGGCTTCAGCTCCTTTTTCATTTCACAGAGTTTTAATTCATTTTCAGAGATTCTAGTTTCTGTATTGACGACATCTAGTTTCTTTTTATCAAGTTCCTTTTTTTGCTCTTCCAAAACATCAACTCTATCGGCTACAACGTGAAAACAAAACAGAATTAAATATTATTAAACTATGCTATTAGTTTCTCCCAACATGAATTATGGGTTTCGAAAAAATAATAATTAATTGTTTTCAACTTCTTTCTATCTAATTATAATTTTATGACTACCATTTTCAGTTACTCACAAAGAATTTTGATGTCCGTGGCATAACCTTTCCGAATTTTCTTGATATGTTCAAAGCATTTGCTGTATTTGTCTGAATCAAATATTTCATCAAAACGCTCTTTAACCTTCTTGCCTTCATCAAGAGGCCAGCTGGCTTCTTCTTGGTGGCAAAATACCACTGCATCCAGGATTGCCTTTGATACACCTGGAAATTATATAGTTATACTAGCTTTTGCTCTCGACTTCGTACGCGCATATCCCGTTTTTTACCGATCCATAAACTATCCTATCTTTTAAGATGGATCAAATAACAGATGAGCAGTGGTATATGAGCAGGGTGGCCCGGTGGTAATGGCTGTGACTTACGAGTTCAGGTTGTAGATTCGAACCCAGGCAGGCGCTTTACTTTGTGTCAATTCATCACCACTGCTCTCAAAACGGTGAAGGAAAACATCGTGAGGAAACCGGCATGTCCTAGGACCAAAAATTCGAAGAATGTTGCTGAAAAGTTGTTCGTAACAAATAGTTACGAAGTTTGATCAAAATCGGTTCAGTAGTTTCAGAGTTTATTTCGAAAAAAAAACATCGTGTTCGTGACACGAGATTTTCATATACACATCGATAAAGAGTTTACGATCACTTTGAAAAATCGTTTTTTTTTTTGTTACGGTAGATTATAATTATTTCTTCTCTTTTTAACCGACTTCTTCAAAAAGGAGGAGGTTCTATGTTCGGCTGTATGTATTTTTTTTTATGTATGGTCACCGATTTCTCCGCCAAGTCTGGACTGATTTTAAAAATTATTTTTTTATTCGAAAACCAACACTCCTGAGGTGGTCCCATTGTCACCAAGTCAGTATCTGATGATGGGATCCCATGAAAATCGAGGGAAACCCTCAAATTTTTTTCATAAACTTTCTAACGCAATTCAGATATTTGTGCCTGGTAATCATCATCTCGTGTTGCTGAGCTGATGATGGAAGGTATAAGTCAGGAAGTGATGATGGGATCCCATAAAAAGGTTTGTTCAGCGATATTTTCGTCAGTTGTTAACTGATTTGGATGATTCTTTTATTGTTTGGAAGAGTATTTTCTCGGACTGGTCCTATTTCTCAACAAAAAGTAAAAACGAGGGTGCCGGATGTTGATTCGCACACTGCCAATTGCTTGGACCTTCTGCTGACAACAGATCCAGACCGCTATTCGGTGTCGATTTCATCACCACTGGGTAGTTCCGACCACTGTCTGGTGAAGTCTGTGTCTGTCTACTCTCCGCCCGATCCTAGCCCAAGAGGCACCCGGCGGGTTTGGCGATACAAGTCAGCAGATTGGGATGGCATGCGATCTTTCTTCGCATGTTACCCTTGGCAGCCTACTTGCTTTTCTTCCACTGATGCTACGTCGTGCGCGGACGCCGTGACGGATGTGTTGCGGAGGGGAATGGAGTACTACATTCCGTTCTCTAACATAGCAATATCTGGCGAAGCTCATCCTTGGTTTGGTGCCGAGTGCAATCGCGCCGATGCGCTTAAGCACGCGGCGTACCTAGCATGGGTCGACGCTCGTACGCGCAAAGCAAATGACGTGAGTCAGAAGAAGAGAGCCTTCAACAGGGCTGCTAAGTCCTGCAAGAAGGTGTTGCGGAGGGCTCGGTTTGACCACATTAGCCGAATAGGGAACAAACTTGCTTCATACCCAGCAGGTAGTAAGGCTTTTTGGTCCCTGGCTAAGTCGGTCGAATCGAACTTCTGCCGCCCCTCACTACCACCACTGCTGAGACCCGACGGGACGCTGGCCCACTCCGCTGAGGAGAAAGCGAACTTGTTTGCTTCTTTGTTTGCGGAATCTTCACGTCTGGATCCTGGTGGCGCGACGCCCTCCGCCTCTCCTGGTGAATGCGAGTCGAGTATGTCGAACATTCGCATTCATCAGAAGGACGTCCGTAGGGTACTGCGTAACCTAGACGTGAACAAGGCTAGTGGTCCCGACGGGATACCGGCAATTGTTCTGAAGACTTGTGCGCCTGAGTTGTCTCCGATCTTGACACGCCTATTTCGCCTTTCGTTTGAGACTGGAAAAGTGCCGAAGGCTTGGAAGCAAGCTAACGTGCAGCCCGTGCCCAAGAAGGGTAGTCGAGCTGACCCGTCGAATTATAGACCCATCTCGGTAACGTCTATACTCTGTAAGACTATGGAACGCGTGCTGAATCATAAGCTCCTGGCGTACCTAGAAGCGAATGATATCCTTAGTGACCGGCAATACGGGTTTCGCCGAAATCGGTCAACTGGGGATCTTCTAGCGTATGCCATTCACATCTGGAGTGAGGCCATAGAGAAGCACGGGGAGGCACTGGCGGTCTCCCTTGACATCTCGAAGGCCTTCGACAGGGTCTGGCACGATGGCCTTATTAGTAAGCTTCCTTCCTTCGGTCTGCCCGCCGGTTTGTGTGATTGGATCGCAGATTTCCTGAGGGATCGGTCTATCCGAGTGGTCATAGATGGCTGCTCGTCTGGACTGCTGGATATTAATGCCGGGGTTCCTCAGGGGTCGGTGCTTTCGGCAACACTGTTCTTGCTGCATATTAATGATCTGCTTAAACCCGGTACCTTTGGGTATGCAGACGACAGCACTGTTGCTGGAAGATACGTGTCCGACGCACGAGCTGGTGGGTCGCAGATCCGGTCTCTCCGGGAGGCAATGGTTGGGCGCTTGAACGTGTCCCTACATAGAGGCAAAAGCTCAAGTGGCTGCAAAGAAGTTGGGGATTCTGGCTAAGGTGAGACGGTACTTCACGCCGGAACAGCTGCTCAAACTCTATCAAGCGCAAGTTCGATCGTGTATGGAATACTGCTCTCATCTTTGGGACGGATCTGCCAGATACCAGCTTGATGCCCTTGAGTCAATTGAAAAACGAGCCAAGAGGATCATCGGCAATGAGAGGCTCGTCGCGTCGAAGCTCCAAAGTCTTGAACACCGACGACGAGTTGCTAGCCTGTCGGTTTTTTACCGGTTGCATTTTGGGGAATGTGCGACGGAATTGCATAATTTAATTCCGCCAAGCCCGTTCCATCATCGGACCACAAGACGAACGGCGATGCGCCACCGGTACATGGTGGACATCCCACCCATACGCACAAAACGTTTTGGGAACACATTCATAGTGCGTACAGCTAAGGAGTGGAATTCCCTGCCGGAGTCTGTGTTTCCTGATAGCTACAACCTGGGAGTCTTTAAATCAAGAGTGAATAGGTTATTTCTAGGCAAGCGTGCTCCATCTTCGACCATATCCTCGCTTACCATCAGGTGAGATAGTGGTCAAACGCGTGCCTATCAATAGTAAAAAAAAAAAAAAAAAAAAAATAAATTTTGTGAAGATCTGATGAAGAACTTCGGAGGTAGGCAACGGAATTTTTCAATAAATTATAGCAAATGGATTGGGATCTCTGAAATCGCAAGTCTGTTGATTGTTTACACCAGTTCATAACATAACATCATACCGGCACGCTGTGTTTGTGGTTTCACTTTTTAGTGGTACCTGCGTACCAATAAAAAGTATGTATAAAAGTAAAAATAAAAAACTTTTTTACAAAAAAATTAAACTGACTTCCAAAAACAAAACACTACAAAGTAAAAAAAAATACTTAAATTTCGGAAGTCGATGTTCAAAAACGAAACAGCCAAAAACACCGAATTCTGAATTAAAGGTTTTTTAGATTCTTTATTTCAAAATAAGGAATTAGAATATAAAACAGTTCAATTGTTTTTCCATATGCTTACAGACCAGTACCAGCTTACGCTCATTCAGAATTCTAATTTAGTCAATTTTAACGGATTTAAAATACTTTTTCGCGGAAAGTTGAAATTGAAAAAATGCTAAGAGGATTATCAGAAGTTTTACGAGCAAGAATAGTAACTTTGAGGGAAGAAGGATACACCACGAGAGAAATAGCACGCAGAGTTGTTATATCCCAATAATCCATATCCATAGACCACATTGCACAGGTACCACTGGATTTGGGAGACGGGGCCCGCTAGGGCCAGTGCCTGCCGGGGTCAGTGGTACATGTAATTTTAAAATTATTCCGATGCTTAACTTTTTATTACAATAGAAAAAAAACCTAATAAGAAGTATGTAATTTTAATAGTCACAATTTTCACAAACCTAATAAATTTTTATTTGACATCCGTTCGAAAGAGACGCCGCAGCCCTGGAACGCAAAGGGCATTAGGAGGAGCGCGGATGGGTTTTAGTCAGTAAGAGTCTGACACTCCCTTCCGCCTCGCCCAGAGCGGAAGGAGTCATTTGATGACTTCCCATCCTTAAAAAAAAAAAAAAAAGAGGTACCACGGGATGGGTAATTTAGGTAATTTATTATATTATGTATGTACAAAAAATCGACATATTTTTAGCAAAGTTAGTGATAGACATAATATTAATACTAGAAATAAAGATAAATTAGATCAACCATTTTATAGATTAGCTAAAGTACACACATCTTTCATGGGGTACTGTATTAAATTTTACAATAAAATACCTTGTGACATATTAGAACTAAATGAAAGAAAATTTAAAACCTACATTAAAGCACACTTTGTAAACAAGCATATTACAAATTAGAAGATTACATTCAGGATAAGAATGCTTGGAAACATGCTGGTCCTGCTCCATAGGACAATCAATGGTGGAGACAAGATCAAACTGGTTAGTTTATGTATTTACTTTTGTACCTACTGTTTCATTTTTGGGTTATTATTTTTCTGTTCACTCACACTCTACTAATTAATGGTTCCAATATTTGTAAATATGTGAGTACCATGTACTTATGTAGAAATGTGAGTACCATGTAGTTATTTAAAATTAATTAGTCTACCTCTGCATACTCTAGGTTCATGGTCCTCACATATATAACAGAAGTTTTGTATACATGAAAAACATTGATTTGAAAAGAGTAACTATGGAGTTTCTTGTCCATTCTTCTCCATAAGAATCTACGCTTCCGAATGGACAGTAGAGTCACTATGTTATTTTAAATGTAATGATGACGTTCAAAAGTGCCGTTTAATGGCCTAATTGAAATAAACGTTATTGACTTTGACTTAGCTGACCGACCCCGCAGTGGTCGCACAACTGTTTGGACTGCTGCCCAAAAGCGCTATATTAGATCGCTGGCAGCCTGTGATCCAACAATCAACGCTACTTAAATAAAAGAAGAAATTCGGGCCGCTTGTGGACTTGAAGTTAGCACTCAGACAAGTCGGAATTGCTTGCACCAGGCTGGATTACGAGCGCGGAGGTCTTGGCGAGCGCCTCTGAATTCCCGGCAACGTCAAAGACGGAGATTGCAGTGGGCTAGGCTTCGGCAAAATGAAGATGTAGAAGAAAACATTTGGCAAAACTGTCTCTTCGTTGACGAATCGCGAATCAGTACTCATCCAGATAACCGACGTGTCCGTGACTGGAGAAGACAAGGAGACCGTGAAAGGCAAAGAACTGCCACTGGAACAGTTCAGCATCAATGCAATCGGTGTCCTTTTGGGGTGGTATTATGATTGGAGCTAGAACGCCTTTGATTCCGTATCGAGGCTTCATGACAGCAGATATGTATAAAGCAGTTGCTATTGATGGAATTGTCAGACCATTCCGAGTAAACCCTGGGCACCAATTTGTACTGGTCGATGATATTGCGCCAGCACATCGAGCTCAACGAGTAAATGCTGCTATCCAAGAAAACGACATCACAAGGTTAGACTTAAACCCAATAGAGCACGCGTGGGATGCTCTTAAACGAGCTATTTGAAACCGTCGTCAGCCACGTTCCCCGACAGTGCCAGAGCTTTTTTTTTTTTTTTACTATTGATGGGCACGCGTTTGACCACTATCTCACCTGATGGTAAGCGAGGATGTGGTAGAAGATGGAGCACGCTTGCCTAGAAATAACCTATTCACTCTTGATTTAAAGACTCCCAGATTGTAGCTGTCAGGAAACACAGACTCCGGCAGGGAGTTCCACTCCTTAGCTGTACGCACTATGAATGTGTTCCCAAAACGTTTTGTGCGTATGGGTGGGATGTCCACCATGTACCGGTGGCGCATCGCCGTTCGTCTTGTGATCCGATGATGGAACGGGGCTTGGCGGAATTAAATTATAAAGCTCAGGGAAAACACTATTGAAGAATAGGACAGGTTGCCCCAAGAAATGCTGGATGGCATTTTCCATGATAAAGTTAAAATTAAAAAAAATAATAACAGCAGCATAAGCTGTGATCACAAACTTTTTTTAATGTGAATAATATATTCTACTAATATTATAAATGTGAAAGTTTGTGCCTCAATCTAAAATAGCTGATATGAAGGAATTTGGATGAAATTTGGCACACATATAGTTCACATCCTGGAATCAAACATAGGCTACTTTTTATACCGGCAATAGGCATGGCTTAATGGACACTGGCTGGAAGGAAGTGGAAACTTAGAGCCGCTGCTGCTTTAGTACTTCAGATTTACAAGTACCAGGAGAACAGAACGATGTAAAAGTATTTTTGGGCAAGATTTTTTTTTCGTTTTATTCTTTTAATATTCGAACAGAAATATGTAAGTTGAAGTTTTTTCCGGGCTGGAAAACGAACGCTTTAGATTCAAAAGTAACAGGAGACCAGAAATATGTCGAAGTATTTCTTTGGGCGAAATTATGAGCGCTAATGATTTACAAGTACTAGGAGACCAGAAACATGTCGAAATATTTCTGGCGCTGGAATTGTGAGCGAGTAGAACACAATATATATACATATCGAAGTTTTATCCGGGCTGGAATCGAGAGCACTATAAAATCCCTGTAATTGTGAGCGTTAAAGATTTACAAGTAACAGGAGGCAGAGACACGTCAAATTACTTTTAGGCTGGAATTGAGAGCGCTAAAGATTCACAAGTACAACAAGGTGACCAGGATTAAAAGTATGTTTTGGGTTGGAATTATGTGCGCTAAAGATTCACGAGTATCAGAAGAGCAGGGAACATGTCGCAGTATTTTCAGGGCTGGAATTGTGAACGCTGTAGATTCACAAGTACCAAGAGAGCAGAAACATGTCGAAGTATTTCCGGCGCTGTAATTATGAGCGTTAAGATTAAAAAGTATCAAGAGAACAGAAACATGTCGAAGTTTCTTCCGTGGTGCTAGAATGATGAGCGCTAAAGATTCATAAGTACTAGGAGACCATAATCATGTCAAAGTATTTTTGGTCAATAATTGTGAACTTCAAAGATTCACAAGTACCAGGAGACCAGGAAAATGTCGAAGTTATTCCGGGGCCTGTAAGTACGAACAGCAAATACTCACAAACTATCAGGTTACCAGAATCATGGAGATGTATTTCCATGGATGAGAATATGAGACAAAAAAAGTTGCGCACCAGGTATAAAGTCTACGCAGACGAAGTCGCGGGCAGAAGCCAGAGTAGATAACCGATAACCGACCAACTTGAGCTTCTTGGGGTTACAATTAACATCTACTCTCAATTTTGGCCCTTTCATAGAGGCAAAACTCAAGTGGCTGCAAAGAATTTGGTGATTCGAACAAAGATGAGACGGTACCTACTTCACGTCGGAACATCTGCTCCAACTCTATCAAGCGCAAGTTCGATCGTGTATGGAATACTGCTCTTATCTTTGGGATGGATCTGCCAGATACCAGCTTGATGCCTTTGAGTCAATTGAGAAACGAGCCAAGAGGATCATCGGCAATGAGAGGCTCGTTGCGACGAAGCTCCAAAGTCTTGAACATCGACGACGAGTTGCTAGCCTGTCGGTTTTCTACCGGTTGCATTTTGGGGAATGTGCGACGACATTGCATAATTTAATTCCGCCAAGCCCGTTCCATCATCGGACCACAAGACAAACGGCAATGCGCCACCGGTACATGGTGGACGCGCCACCGGTACATGGTGGACATCCCACCCATACGTACAAAACGTTTTGGGAACACATTCATAATGCGTACAGCTAAGGAGTGGAATTCCCTGCCGGAGTCTGTGTTTCTTGATAGCTACAACCTGGCAGTCTTTAAGTCAAGAGTGAATAGGTTACTTCTAGGCAAGCGTGCTCCATCTTTGACTACATCATCGCTTACCATCAGGTGAGATAGTGGTCAAACGCGTGCCTATCAATAGTAAAAAATATATATATATATATACATTTATATAAGGCACAGGAGGTTTATATTCATAGAAACGTTTTCTTTGTTTTATTTACCATTTCTTGCATACTCTGTGTAATAAATTCAACTATTTCTCAGCAGCACTGGAGATAAATATAAACTATGTATACAATTTTGTTTTGAATCATTGTAGAAAAGTAACATTCAGTTCACGATTTATCAAGAATTGATGTTTTAAAGTCTTATTGTTAGTCATTTTCTGTTGATGAAAAAAAAACTGGCTAAGTGCGAGTCGGACTGGCATGCAAAGTGTTCTGAACCAATTTCATTTTTTTAGCAGGTTATTTTAACACTACAGACTTTGTAATCTTTCCAGAGATAAGGTGGTCATAATGGTCATTTTTAGTCTCATTTCTTGAAAACTTCAAAACTATTTATTTTCTAATTATGAAAAAAATATACTTTTAAAATACCCTCACAGTAAGCCCTTTCATTTGATATATCACACAATACAGTTTGAAAAACCTTTTTTTTGTTTGAACCCCAAAAGTGAACCCCATACTAAAATTTATTTATTTACGTAATGCGTCCGTCTTAGAGCCATAGAAGTCCATGTGTGTACCAAATTTCAACAGAATTGGTTCAGTAGATACGGAGAAAACTGGCTGTGACAGACAGACCGAAGTGATCCTATAAGGGTACCGTTTTTTTTCGGAACCCTAAAACTGTAGATTGCACAAATAAAATTAAAAACAATACCAAAACCAGACCTGTAAAAACATGTTATAAATGATAAAAGGAATGTGTGAAAAACAAAACAAAAAAAATTGCAATATTGTTTTAAAATGCATGTTTTACCTGATGCAAGCTTTCCTTCACAATGCTGAATATGTGTTATGTGCATGTGTTGGACACATTTAAAAAAAAAGGAATAAAAGTTAGTGAATCTATGATGTAAAACATGAATTTGATAGCTTTCATAGAATGTTAATGTTTCTGATGAAGGATCAAATTTAACCAATGGACAAATGTTTCCCTAGTCCTGCATGTAGTTGCTGATTTATTGTTTTAAGGAGTTCATCATTCATGTCACCTGATTACTGCATAAATTTATAATAAAACATACCATAAATTTATAATAAAACTAGTTGACCTGCGCAACTATATCTGCATCTCAATTTTTATTACTGCTCCACTCCTATTGGACTTTGCGTGATGATACATAGTCTATAGTCTTCCTCCATAAATGGGCTATCAAACACTGAAAGAATTTTTCAAATAGGACCAGTAGTTCCCGAGATTAGCGCGTTCAAACAAACAAACTCTTCAGCTTTATATATTAGTGTAGATGAGTAAGATTGCAAACTATCTTCTCAATAAGACGCATAACTTAAAATGTCAATTGATTTGGATGAGTTTTATTGTTTTCAAAATGATCTTCCCAATACATAGTAAGTTTAAAGCAATATCTAAACATTTACAATTTATTAAAATCATATTTGTTTTCAATAATCTGGTGATACCTATGAATAACCAAGTGAAAAGTTTTCAATCTGTCAGGTGGCAAACTTAGGACAATGTTGTTATGAGCAGGTATGAAAAAGACGAAAAATTAAAGGATTTTTAAAATCTTACTTTATTTTTGACATGCATGCAAGAGTAAAATGATATCCTAAATTCATTAAAAAATTAAATTTTTTTAGAACCTAAGTTCACTGAATCCGGGCACTGAAATTAACTTACCAAGTTCATCACGTAGAACTGCGTCTAGATCTGCACATCTTTTAGAAATATCCTTAGTCTTTCCATGCTCATCAGTTACTGATAGTAAAGAATCCAGAGTTCGGAAGCTTGATTTCTTTTTTTGTAACACAACCTTCATAGATCTTGTTACTTCCATGTGTTTATCTTTTGCATTTGAAAGCTGAAATTGAATAAAAGTACCTTTAAATACTCTGGCATAATTTGTTTTTTTTTTTTTATCAGCCCAGTGACAATTAAGTTGAGTGTTAACATGTTTGTTTCATCACATCCTTGTAAATATCTATAATAAATAAATCTCAAACCAGACAGTAGCTTCCAGGGAGAGAACAATGAATCTTGTTGGATTATCGATTTTCTTCCCTGGCTGCAACGCCTGGAGATTATCGTTGTTTTTCTTTGTTAGTTAAGGGCTTGTGTAAGTAACGTACCTTAAGTTTTATTTGTGCCAGAACTTCAGTCGTTCTGTTTACTTTAGGGTCATGTACGAAACTATCACCATGACCCGTTCCCGGCGGCATTTGAGACGTGATGGCATAACGCACAGCTTCAATGATAGTTGTTTTACCACAACCATTTTGTCCCAGTATCAGAGTTAGAGGACTTTCAAACGAAATTCCTTGCTCGTCGGAATCATCAGGCCCAAAACTACGTATGCCTCGTATCATTAAAGATTTTACAACCGCCATAATGAGAAGACGCTTGCACTAAAGAGTAATGAACATGAAGTATATTTCGCGCCTAGTGAAGATCAACTTAATCACCGCCAAGCGGCAAACAAGGATATTTCAGACGTTGACAGGTTAGGATCGGCGATTCGGGACAGCAACGGCAAGCGAAAATTGACAGTAATCTTTTAAAAATTTATAGTCTATCTGTCAAAGTCAAACCAAAGCTTTGAACAAGTGTGACAAGACTTAGACTAACCAACAGAAAGCAATCGAGTTTTCAAAAAATCGATTTCCTTTTTTTTATTCGCTATCATCTATCTATTATATATGTTACGGCTAAAGATGGGTGTGAACATAAACTTAAGATTAGCCGGCTAAACTTAGGTTTATCTTCGAGGAGGTGTTAATGTTAGTTTCTTCTATCTTTAGCCGGCTAAACTTAAGTGTAACCGCAGGCCCTTGGCTAAAAATGTAGAAGGAAATGAAAAAGGAGACCATGTTAGTAATAATGTTTACTATTTTGACACGAAAACTTTTATTAAAAAATATTACACCCTCATTACATATACTTTTATGTACCTATGTAGGTATTCAAAATTACAATTACAAAATATTAGTTACTTAAAACAATATCTACCTAATCATTAAAATAAAATAACTATTCGTTCATAACAGGAGAACTATTTGTTCATAACAGGAGCAGAAATACGCAGAATTATTGCGAAATGACATCCCCACCACCCCTCAAGCCCTCCGCGCCGGCCCGGCGCGTACATCAAATATATTTTTAGCCGTTGCATTTCGGTTAATGTGCACATTAGCCGGGTAAAGATAGAATATCACGACACAAACTAACATGATATCGAACTTTAGCTGCTTCTCGAACATAAACTTAAGTTTAGCCGGCTAATCTTAAATTTATGTTCACACCCATCTTTAGCCGTAACATATATCTATAATATTAATTGAATAACTTTTTACCTATATTTTGTATGTCACAACGGCCGAACATGACTGATCTTTTTGTTTATGAACAACCTGCATTCCTTTTATGTATACTCATGTTTCTACCAACAAATATCTTGTCTTGTCTTGTAAATACTGATATTTTGTCAATATATAATATTAAAGCATTTTTTAAATTATTTGTTTAAACAGCAGGAGCTCTGCGATTCTGTTCCAATAGGGAACATGCAATATTTCCATTTTTGCTTTAATTTTAAGAACTCCATTTAGAATAGACCACCACATAAATTAGAAATAAAAACGCTTTAATTTATTGCTAAAATTGCGTTTTGAAAAGGTTCGCGCGAAAACGGACGATGACGTCACTTGTGCCTATCACTAGTCAAGAACTGTCCTAATTCAAAGACATAAGGTTGCCTTTTCGTTGGCATAACAGCAGATACGTCACGAAACGCTGATTGTTGTTTTTAAATACGTTCCGTTTCACGTTACTGTAAGGTGAATGCACCAGGGTAGCCCGCGAAATTCAAATATTTTTATGTTTTTTGCAATTTGCCGGTCAGTGTGAAGCTGTATGTGGACCAAATACGATTCGCGACCGTAACGCGTATTTATCTAAAGAATTATAACCATTTCAATCATCAATATAGCCCTCTAAGTTCATGAAGCTCGACAGAATGATTATTTCATGAAATAATCATTCTGTCGAGCTCGTCATAATGATTCTCTCGAGCTGTCGATTTTTGTTAAAAGTCGATATTTAAAAACGTTGCTATGACCTTTATTTCATACTTTTTTATCATTTTACTGACAACATTCTTATAAATTCTATATTTGCATCTTCCCTATTATTGGAGACGAATTCGAACTTTAAGATATGGGTGTAAGGTTGAATTTATTTTGATATAATTATGTTGATCAGTGGGTATCGGTTGTAAAAATTTATTGCTTTTTGTACAGAGGTTTGTGAAATAAACTTTAAGCATTGCTTTTAAGGTTGAATTTTCATTAATGTATGTTTATTTAAACTAGCATTACGTAAACACAATTTAGTGACAGTTTTAAGATAACTTTACTTGAGATTGTGTATCCAGTTCTTTATTAGTGATCGATGGCCATAGGCCATCATGTTCTAAAAGCAGGTATGGACCAGTGTTGCGAACAGATAATCTAGCTCTCCACCAGATTCAACCATAGATATTCTAATTCTATGCTATCTAGGTATTCTAAATCTATGGATTGAACTTTTAAAACCAGCAGAAAACCACTTATAAAAACCGGCCAAGTGCGAGTCGGACTCGCACACGAAGGATCCGGACCATAAACCTTAATTATTATTATTTGTTGTTATAACGGCAAAAGAAATACACAATCTCTGAAAATTTGAACTATCTACCTATTACGGTTCTTGAGATAGAGCCTCCTGGTAGACAGACGGACAGCGGAGGTTTATTAATAGGGTTCCATTGGTTACTCTTGGGTACGGAACCTTTAAAATTGGCCCTACTCCACTTATAAAATCATTAAAATGGAGGCACACTAAAAGGCCACACCTTGTATACGTCTGTTTTCAAGTGTATGGTTGCGATGTTCTGTGATTATTTTGTAATTTACCTTAAAAAATGTAATGTAAACGAACTGAGCTTCAACGAAGAAATGCGTCGACTGCTGGGAAAAAGTCCGATCTGATTGAGAGGTCGGCATTTTATGTATTTGAGGTTATATTTCATATTTCTTCTTTTTTATGTTAAAACAAACTTATATGTGTTTCTTTCTCTAGGTTGGAGGCATACGATCGAAATAAAAATTTGGAGTCCACTTTGGTCTTAAAGTAAAGAAGATAGTTCATAATTATGTATGTCCGCCTTCTGAAACTTTCAATGACTTCAATGTTTATTCACCTATTCCAAACATAAGTCAGTACGAAATCCAAGACTATTTTCAAAGGTATGTTGCAGGGCTTACTTTATACTCGTAGATTGTTCTGTAATTGTATTTGTATTCTGTTATTGTTTACTACATAAGCTTGCTGTATCACTTGCCCTGAAGTTTTAATATCCACAAAGGGCTTGCTTTTTGCGTTTTAAGTCTTTGTGGAACAGATGAACTCCCCGGTTTTTACAATTTAAGGCACTGTATTTAAGCATTCTTGATATAAAAACGAAAAGTTTGGTCTTGTTTACAAAAAATGTATAGGATTTGACAGTTCTTATGTCAAAGCTAGGTGCAGTCACCAAGACGCCACCAAGCGGAATAAAAAAGCAGTGTGCCTCCCCTTTGTAAACTAACTATAGTACTACAGAAAATATTCTACGGGGAAACCCACAGTAAAAGTAAATACTCCTAAAAATAAAGTGGAGTAAAAATAAAATATTGTTTCGTAACGTTTTAGTGGCTTAGTGATTGAGCGTTAGCATTTTTAATATTTGAAACTGAATTCTAATAAACCACTAGAAAAAACTACAAGCAATATTTCACCACTGAAAGGGCGGTTGAATTCACCGTTTTGGTGGAAAATCCACTAAGTTGGGTCACGTTTTGTTCAATACCGGCTATTTGAAGTCAGCAATTGGAACTATTAAATATATGTATTTCTTATTTCATGTTTTTCTCAAAACTTTTCCAGTCTATGAAAAGAAATTTGAAAAAAAAATTTTAGAAAATCGATTTTTATATAATTGTATAGGGTACACTATGGGTACACTACTCTACAACACACGCTTTGACGCTTTTCGTCGCCCGCCTGCTGGCTCTCTCTATATCTGTCATTCATTGTTTGTCAAGTGAAATATTATTTATTTGTGTAATAAACGTTCGATCACTTGTGCAATCGAGTTCTATATTAATTTCTGGGTGTTTACTTTCGTAATGTTTTGTGAAAGACAGTTGATTTTATAATTCAGCTTATGTATCTCAACATCCCTCTACAATATTATTTTTGGTAGGAGAAATCGTGATCACATCACGGCTTTGTGTGATTTTTTGATAAAATTCGTTCATGTAAGTAATAAATAACTTGTTTGTTTGACCACTCTTGTTAAAGTCTGTCTACATGTCTGTTGATATTTACGTAATCGTCATAATGTCAACAAAATAATCTCTAGTGCTACCATAATTATTATTAAAAGCAGTTTTACGTCACAGGAATCTTTCATAAATTAAAACTATAAAATCGTTACTATATTTATGTACTTTTTCTTTTATAATTATTACATTAATATTCTGTTATGCCCATTGATCATTGATCAAACTACATAGAAAAGTAGACCCGATCACCCATGCCCTTTATATTTCACTTGTCCTTGTGAATCATCACTGAATATAAATCTATGTCTTGGTCAAGGCTAATGTCCAGTTTAGTATTAATACTATAAATTTTTATGTCAGCATTGAAATGATCTTGAAAGTATTAAATTTACTACACCATATGGTCAATCAGTTGATGTTTTGTTCTTCCTATTCTTATTTTCAACATATTTTAATTTGTGAAGAGAAAACTTGAAGCATTCACTCAGTAGTGTGAGATTTGGCTTACTTTATATGGAGTAAAGGTGAAAAAGCTATCAAAAAAAGCATTTGTGTTTCAACTCCTTAGCAACCATTACTCCTTTTTATTAACAATCCTTCTGTTTCAGTAAGAAGTACTCTAAACATTATATCATTTTGATATAGTTATGCTTATTGGCACTCAACAACCTGCTTATAGATACTGTAGAATGGATCTCAATGCAATTATATTCTCAACAACTTTGTTTACCAGCTCACACTTCATATCTCAAAGCATTGAAGGTGTCAACATTCATTGTTGATAGCATCATTTAGAAGACGCATTACAATCAACCACTACACAATACCACTTTGTGTGAGCATAGGTGTAGGTCATACAAGGTTGGATAAATTAAATATAAATAAAAAAGAGCAGAATTATTTATAAATTCTTTTATTGAAATATATTTATATACTTCAAGTGTCCTTACATAATAATAATTCATATAATAATAATAAGTAAAGTTTGCTTGGACCCGGTGGGGTCCTACTTTTTATTGTTTTATAGAAATGTAAATGTGTGTAAAATAAATTAATGAAATAATAAATAAATAAGTAAAAAATTATAGCCATCCTTGTGATTAGCTATGTTATGTAAATTAGTTCTTATTGATGTTCCTTTTTCAGGAAAGATCACAATGGCATCAACTACAGTGATTGAGACTGTCACTATAACAAGACCACTAAAGGTAAGATTGTCTTTTATTAAAAATAAAAAAGATACTATTAAGCTGAAGTGTTTGTTTGGTTGAACATGCCAATCTTAGGAATTACTGGTTCAAATTTAAAAATTATTTATTTTTGGATAGCCCATTTATTGAAGTTGACTACAGAACATTACGCTACAAACAATAGGAGCTGAGCATTAGTGACAAATGTTACACAGATGGAGCTAGTGTAGCATAAAACTTCATAAATGGAAGTTATTTATAAAGGAATAATAACTAAAACAGAGAAATTGGAACATACCAACTGAATTTAGCAAGATATAGTTTCTATTGCATATCTATTGTATATCCTCTAAACTAATGTTCACTTTGGTTACCATTTACATTAATAAGTATGTGTCTTTTGCTGTAGTAACATATAATACACAAGTGGCTGTTGAATATTTAGAATACAAATTCAAAATAATTTAAAATGAAGAATGAAAGAACCGGAACCGAAAATAATGCTGTCCAGAAGCTATTGTGATCCTAAAAAAAATATTAATAAAAAACAATACAAAAAGATAATTGTTTGGGTTCAGCAGAAATTTACAGAAAGGGCAATGATTGCTATGCTATAACAAAACAACTATAGTCCTCAACATTAATGTTGTGTCTTTGCTTACAAATAAATCTCTTGTTATTAATATAAACAGAAAAAGTTAGTACAAGAATATGATAATAATGTGGCCTTCCTTGTTGTGGTTTCAGACATACAGACAGTATTGTTGGCCATACTATTGTCAATTCTATACTGGTTTTTGTGCACTGGTGCTTTGTACTTCATCCATATTAATTTACTATGATATCAAACATTTTAATCCTATAATTCGTTTTGTAAAAACCCCTGAACCCCTGATCAATAATGCAATTTTTTTTTAATGGTTTCTTTAGTATTATGCCTGACTCATACGCATAGTCATCGTTTCGCAGCGCCAATGACGGTTCAGTCTACCGTTTTCCATTGTCCGGGATACGACTGTTATGAAACAAATTGCGTAAAATAATAAAATTAATTACTGCATTCAGTATTATTTCTCGACTTATTTTCATCTTCAAAATGCTGAAAGAACTTATATTTAAATCTGCTGCTTCATAAATCATTTGGGCTTTTCAAAGCTCGTAAGTTTGAAGAACTGGAAATCGCTCTTATTGCTATCGCCTCTCTGAAAATGTACAAAGGCCACTAAAACAAACATAACATTTGTCCGTTCACATTTTCACATGGTTATGTTCTGCTGGATGGCCCAGGCCTTGGTAAAACTTGTCTCGGAGGTATTGAAAACAAAAAGTTATTATGCACACAATGGTTTTGTTAGACAGTTGCTTGCAGATTGCATTGAAATACACTCATTGTATGCGTGTATAGTTAACTGTTTTGCTGTGTGTACTTTTGATACTATTTTAATGGTTGTAACAATTCCTGATGTATGTACCTTTTTATGATGCGTAATGAATATATAGGTACCTACTGACACGCGCGCTTTTAAACTACAATAGTGTTTTATCATTGCCATACCAAAAACGAATCCAGTTCAGATCTTAAATTGGGCAAAAGACACGAAAATCAACAATAAATAAGTTACCGCAATGCATGTTGCACACACTCTGCAAAAAAGATACAAAGTGGATTATTCTCATGCCCTTTGTTTATTAAATATTCGCAATCCTTGATCCAATTTAAAATACCTTTGCCGACATATCTCTGCGAAAACCTACAAGTGCACAAAGCCTAGTATTGGATTAGCGAGCGTAGTTTATGTACAGTTAGTAAAGATTGGAATCGTGATGCAAACGCACGGGAACTTGACAGCGAGCTACTTGTGGCAACCGGGCGAGTTCGCCCGCCGCATGCTTGGAGAGCGTCCGTCGCCCGTGCCACCCACCAGGGAACTGTGGCCTCCTCCGCAGCAACCCTTAAGCATCAGCACGTTGCACATCGCATACCTGCAAGATGAGCCACTACCGAGACGCGCGGCTACTCTTCCTTGCCAAATGTACCCAGCAACCATTAACGCTGAGCATGAGTACAGTAGTCACAATAGACCGCGCGTGTGTACCGTCGGAACGAATACCGAACCTCCTCCGACTGTTCTCACCAGGATGAGGCTTCTTATGAAGCGCCAACAAAATGAGGCCGACAAGACCATCATTGCAAGTTGCCCACCGACTGGGCGTTTAACTGCGGTACCGAGAGAAACCACTTTCGACATCAAGGAGGATGAAAATTCGGCACGACGAGCATTCAATGGATTAAAAAAGGCTATATCGGGAGTGAAATATCGCGTAGCTCCAGGATCCGAGGCCGTGGATAGTCCAAAAATTGTGTACCATGTGCCTAAACCTGGTGACCGGATGACTACGACTTTCGGAGCAGAAGAAAAGAAACGCAGCTGGTGCAAGCTACCTTCACGCACGTCTTGTTCTCGACGGCTGCGAGCGTTTAGCGAGTGGTGCCGACACCGTCCTCGGCGCCCTCCCAGACGTCAGCCTCATCCGCCCCGTCTACAAATCACGCAGGTGTGATGACGAAGAACACTCGTAGCTGGATTGTGAGCGTAATTCGCTAAGTGCTTTGTTGTGTCAAAAATTATTCAGTCGGAAACATAAAATATTAAGTACAACTGACATAAACGAACGATGGTATCGAACGCTAAGCGATAATTGTGTACGTTATGTAGAAGGATAGAGTTTTAAGTAGAGTTTTTGGCTAATAAATGTGTTTCCATAATCTGTGTTTTGTTGGCGCACGGGCGGGCGGGTGGATGCAAGGGGGTTTGGGAAGGCTGGGCGGGCGGCAGTCCCGTGTCAGGCGCCGCACCGCCCGGTCTTACCGCCCGAATAACGAATCCCGCCCTAACAGCCTACCACGTACATAGCCGATAATATCCAAAGCAAACCCCTTTTATTGTTGATTGTGATTTATTTCAAAAAGTTTTTAGCTGCTGAATGTGGTAAATACGTACAAGGTGTAGTTAAATGTAAAGGCACAAAACCGGCGCGACCGAATGCGCAAACCTCACGAATGATACCGAAAACTAGGACGAAATACTGTTTTACGTTTTTGTATATTTCATGAGTTCTACACAAATATGATGTTTAATAGATCGTCGAAACCTTACTAATAAAAGAATATTTAATCATTAATTTTAAGTGCTTTATAAAGGACGTTTGTTGGCCCAGTAAAATTTTCTACTAGGCCTAATTATGCTGTTTCCATGAAAGCTTGAAAAACGACCAATACTATGATATAGGTTATAAACGTTATTCCTAATTGATTAATATATTTTATTAAATATTTACGATTTATTAAGCATTCTTGATGATACTCAGGTACTGTTGAATTTTTGATTACTTAAAAGAAACAACAAAAGATAATAATAATAATACTCTTAACTACAAAACATGGTTTAGAACCATAAATAGTAATTAATGATGTTAATTCAAAAGAAGGTAAAATAAATGAAAGTATTGACTTCAACAAAAACGCCCGCGTGGTCTCTAGGGAATATACTGCCGGTATAAAAAGTAGCCTATGTCCTTTCTCAAGCTCTAGACTATCTGTGTACCAAATTTAATTTAAGTCGGTTCAGTAGTTTTTGCGTGAAAGCGCGACAGACAGATAGACAGAGTTACTTTCGCATTTATAATATTAGTAACAAAAAGTAAGGACTAGCTTTTGCCAGCGACTTCGCATGCGTCGAAGTCGAAAATTATCCCAAGGGAATATACGCCGGGGATAAAAAGCCTAAATAGCTTAAGTCCTATTCCAAGACTTGGTCTTACCGTGTGGGAAATTTCATCCGAATCCGTTCAGCCGTTAAAATGTGAAGAGGTAACTAACTTTCGCATTTATAATATTAAGTATGGATGAATTTGAATGTAAAGAAGCTTCTTATCTTCAGAATTGAAATGCACTCGGAACAATATACGTAGATATTTGAATAAAAGCAAAACTGTCAGCGTAGGAGTGGACAGAATGCCTTTCAGAACAGAATGGACGTGAGCCATAAAGACGAGTACCTACGAGGAGTTTATAAGCTTCCAAATCAAATCAAAAGACATTTATTCATACTCGGCTGAAAATCAGCACTTTTGAACGTTTAAATTTACACGAAGACAGTCCCCCAAATCGCCCAGCCCGTCACCACTTCCTAGTTTTTTAGGTGTGAAGTAGAAGCAAACAAACTCCCCAGCAACGCAACTGTCTGTTAAGTTTGAACTTGAATTTATGGAATGGTATAATTTTCCTTATTATTAGCTAAGAGAAGGCAGTAATAAGATGCATTTCAATAATGTAGAGAATCATCAGAAACAGTTCTGTACCGATAGTCTGTAAAAATGTCACTGTGGAAACTAAGGAAGACTGAGCTTGAAGGGAACTATCATTCCACCTTGACTTGATGGATTGACAGCTCACTTCATGTTCACTCCAACCACGTTTTCACAGGGACATTTGTACAGAATAGACTGACTGATCAACAGATTACTGTTGATATTCAAACAGAACTGTTCCAAGATCCGAACTCCTTGCACAATTTAACTTTCGATTTTTCAATCGAGGGTTTGCGACTCATCATTCTCACATAATAAGATGAATGCTCCCAATCATATGGGTATTCTTCAGATTATTTATGTTTCCGATGCTTCCGGACTAACGCACAAAACCAACATTTTTCTAAGACAATGAATATTCATCTCGCTTTGTTTGGTTTGACGAATCCAAATAAACACTGCTTAGCTTTGAAGTTATGACACAAGTTTATTGATAAATGTTATTTATAGTGGTGATGAGCCACTTGTTCTTTATCACGTAGGAATATGAAGAGTGGCGTGTATTCATTTAAATTATAATTGCCTTTTTATCGTAAATTGTATTGGTTTCACTTCCTTGAATGATGAATATGATATCTGTTGCAATGTTCCAAGGTGACGTGTTTGTTATCGAGTCTCCGGAATGTTGACCGCATTTATTTAGTTTATTTTCAAATTCACAACAGTCGTTGCTATTTATTGTCTTTAAAATAGGTTGTTCTTCTCACAGATATGCATTAATAAATAGATTTAGACCTACTTTTAACTTATTTGCGTCCTCGTAAGTAGTTGACATAGTTTTCTTAACGGTTGGACACATGGTTGGAATTTTCATACTAAACTTTACGTCTACTCAACCATCTACAAAGTATATCTCATTTTGCCTCATCCGCAAAGTTTTAAAATATTTGCACTGAAAGTTGTATTTTTAATTCTCATCAATTTAATTGCCAACAAACTTGTCTGCACCAAGAATATTCTTCCAGAGTGGCACAAAATAAGCAAGACAATACAAGCCTGTGTGTTTCTCGAAATTCTCGGGACAGTACACTACCTACATGTTTCATGGATGTTATTGTCCACCGTCACTGTCGCTTACAGGCTACGGGTGACCCCGTTCACCACACTCTTTCCCCCAAAGCGCAGGGTAGTGGGTGTTGTGACCTATATACGAACGAACCGATGTGGAAGGACGTAATCACGAATACTGCTAATGACGATGACAAGTTTATTCTATGAAAGCAGTGAATAAAGTCCTTTTTCTCGTTATGTGTTCGCCATATCCACATAATTATTATACGGGATCCCCCTGCCCGCCGCTTGAACTCATTTATCAGCACTTGGCGGGCTTTCGCGCCCGATCCCTTTCAATTCTTTTCGTTGACACAATCAATCACCTTTCAATCAGTAGTTTACTTAACCGCAGGGACAGGGACGATTTTTCTGTGTTGTGTCTGTAACCCAGTCGAGGGTTTGATTGATTACGTTCTACCATCCTTTGCTAAAAGTCGACCTAGCAGGAAAATGTATACTTAATAATTTGGCAATAATTAGTATTTATTAAACATGTTTTTTTTTTCTGAGATAAAGCAATTGAACCCCATAAAATTGTACGGGAAGGCTGATGTTGTGATAAATCGTGAAGTTAAAGTCAAGTGTTTCAAGCAGCTAAGTTAGTGGTGTTATGTGTTGAGTTGTGCACGGGTTCGCAAGCTGTGGTGGCGGGCCGGTAGCGAGCGCATGCAGGGGCGCGCGGGCGCAGGCCCGGGCGGGCTCCGCTCAAACCCGCGCGCCCTCCCGCCGCCAGTCCTACCACCACCGCCGCAGTTCGCCACTGAGCAAGACGAGATGCCTGCCAATCAAATTGCACAGGTTCGAAACATTACACGAATATCAACCGATTACTATTGCAATATTCGAAACATTAAACGAATATCAACCGATTACTATTGCAATTCTAAACATAAATTTGTCAAAGAAGAAATGTCATTGATCTCCACGATGGGTAGTTCATCTTGGAGATTTGGCATAACTTCTTTCTTTTTCGTAAGATTGTGCTGACGAGGTTTTAATGAACCCTGGTATACTGGCCAATTGGCCGTTATCGTTAGAATCTCAGCCGACTGTGGCAAGTTGCACCGCGCGTAAAAAGCGAGGTTGATGATTGAAACTGCGAGGGGTGGACCGGGGTGGCATACCGTTGTACGGTACACTCTGCGTCGACCTAATTAAACCGATAAACGAATTAATTCAACTTAGTATACATTGTTTAAAAAATAAAATAAGATTTACATATTAAAGACTTGACCGCTTCGATGAAATAGGGGACAAAAAAAGGCTGAAACACTTACTACATTTATACGATACGCTGGTATTTTACCTTTGAGCTTGAACGTCACTTGCGCATTAAAGTGGCCAGTATTAAAAGCAACTGAACCGGATTGGTTTGCATTGTAGTGCATATGAGAGCGGAAATTGGATTTTCGATCTCCCCTCTTACATTATACGTATGTTCTTGTGTTTTTTCGTGTATGTAATACCATCAGTTTGCTGAATGAGACAATAAATCATGATTATTCATGATAAAAGTAATTAACAATATGATTGAATAGTTTCTATAAGGATTGTGGAATGTGCAGGAAAGTTAAGTATTAATTTCTGTCAGAAGAGGGGAAGCCCAAAGAAACTGTAATGATGATTGAAAGAAAGAAAAGAAAAGAAAGAAAGAACATACACATAGGAAGGCTTGCGGTTTCTCGAGTTTTCTGTCTTGAATTAATAAACTCATATTATATTTATTGTGAGAAATAAAATAATATGCCTAGCTTCAAAATACGTTTTGTCCTTCCCCCTTTACAAATGACCGGAAGGACCGAATCTGAGCTCATTCGCTTTGTAATTTAATGAATGGAATCCCTCTTGATGACAGATGCTTCCGCCTGGGTTGAAGAGCTGATTAATAGACATATTTGACCTTTTTGGTCCGAACCCAAATCATTTTATAAAGGCCTACTTTTTAAGACGGCGGCGTCGTGTTTATTTTAGGTGTTTTGAAATTATATCGAGACATTTTAATAGACAAAGTAGCTATAACATTGTTGCTGTATTGCTACAAGAATGAGTAATTTTATTGTAAACTATGAGACGTCAGAGTTTCGTGTAGTTTCAATCAATAACCAACGCAACGTGGCGTTCACTAGCTCCATTACTGTCATCTTTACATGCTGTAGACAACAATAGGCGAGGGGAGTAAAAGTGCGCCGGTGTCGCATGCGAACACGATACGTACTTAGCTTTAAAACGCTAGAGGCAATAGAGGAGCTATAAGGAGCGCGCGTGAAGTGTGCTTGGGGAGTCCAAGAGGCGGATCGTCGCCGTCTCTAACAGCTGATGGCAGTCCCCGCGGCCCCGAGCCCGCCGTCGGGGACTGCGATCGATGACCGCACCCCGCGCGCCCCCCTCACCTCTAGACACCGTCGGACGGGTGCGTCTCACTTTCCCGCTTTTCTTTCCTTCAAATATTGGTACTTACTACATGTACTTTGACGCACACCCACCACGCCGCGTGTTTTGACTTCTATTTATTGCGTCTCATTTGAGACACTCGTGAATTCGTGATGGATCATGTATTTATTTATATCTTCGTGAATTGTTGCGGAAATATTTTTCTAATGACTAAAAGTCAGTTAGGTAGATTAGTTTTATAGCTCAGGTTAATTTTCTGTTTTATTAATATCCTAATTTGTTCAACTTCCATGCGTTTCATTCATGTAGCATAATTCTGAGTTTCATAAAACTGTGCCTTAATTTTGTTGTCTTTCTAATTTAGGTAAGTAATAGGTTTTTGAATTCACTTCATTTTCACTATTACCTACCGGCAATGTTCAAAAACAGCAATTCTTTTTTTACTTTTATCGAATTACTCAAAATGCATTTTAAGATGAACAGGGGAAAGATGAAACTACTCCTCAAATAAAAATCCGGTCAAGGGCGAGTCGGACTCGCCCACCGAGGGTTCCGTACAAATTTTTAGCTACCTACAAATTACTTTAAATAAAGGTAAAACTTTTTTGTATGATTTAATTACAAATGTATAGTTTTCAGACTTTTCCCTACACTTGTAGTATAAGGCGGTGTGTCGGAGAGACTTGCCAAATTTTATAGTTCTTGGTCAACGGGAAATACCATAGAAATATAAAAAAGAAATACCCTATACATTTTGATTCCCTTGACAGTGTCGAAATATACGTTTTTATGCGGCATAAACGACCGTATATTTTTTTGTTCGTTAACTTAGAAGTTCACAGCTGCAAGGTGCCAAAGACTTGAGTACTTATATGGTTTTAACTTCAACTCAATACCTCCACGCGTTCCCGAGATAAACAGTCTTGACATACAGACGGACGGACAACTAAGCGATCCTATAAGGGTTCCTTTTTTCTTTTTGAGGTACGGAATCATAAAAATGAGTCTCGAGTCATTAGTAATCTCTGAGGGATCGACTTTATACTAACTTACTTAATAGCTACATAAGGGAGCTCGTGGCTCGATAATAACAGCCTCACGGGCCGATCTTCAAGGTTAAGCTACGCTTGCCAAGGTTGGTCTGTGGATGGGTTACCATCTTAACATACCGAGTTTCCTCCGTGCCTCGGAAAGCACGTTAAACCGTTGGTCCCAGCTGTCATTAAAGTAAGTCTCCAGTCTTGCCATGAAGTACCGTGTTACCCAGTTAATGGGTTGTGGTGGTCTGGTAGGCAGCCGCTCCATGTAAAATACTGGTATTTAGCTAAATACGGCTTGACTGGAAGCCGACCCCAATATAGTTGGGAAAAGGCTAGGCAGATGATGATGACTTAAGGTGGATGCTCCAGGGTAGCCCGCGAAATTCAGATATTTTTATGTTTTTTTTTGCAATTTGCCGGTCAGTGTGAAGCTGTATGTGGACCAAATGCGATCCGCGACCGTAACGCGTATTTATCTAAAGAATTATAACCATTTTAATCATCAATATAGCCCTCTAAGTTCATGTAGTTCGAAAGAATGATTATTTCTGAAATACTGCAAGGAAGTTGGGGTCCTTGCAGCCACTTGAGCTTTTGCCTCTACGAAAGGGCCAAAATTGAGAGTAGATGTTAATTAAAGCTCAAGTTGGTCGGTTATCGGCACGGTTGCACCTCGGGAAGATGTGTAAATATCAGAATAGGGCTCAGTGCCAGGCTTCTAGTGCCTACTATTGGAAGCCTAAATACCTAGATTTTCTGTATGTCTAGTAAATGAAGGTTTTTTGCTATCCACCCCATTACCTTTGAGTAACTGTCCTGTGTCGGTATGTGAAATGTACGGAAATGTTCAATACCTGTGTACCTCCATTACCTTTAACATTTACCAACCATCAAAACCATACCTTTTAGGGGTTTATCAGGAATGTGTAGGGGAAATGTGTAGCCCTACCTATCTATTTATTTCAAAGAAAATAAGTTCCCCAAGAACATCTTATGTGTCCGAAGGAAAACGACAACAAATATGCTTTTAATTTTGTTACATAGTCATGAAACTGTAACTTTAAAATACATAAACACTTAACTATAAAATACATAAGCTTATTTCATACATAGGCTCTTATGTACGCGAGTTATACAATACTACTGATGCTTCGTCGCGAACAATAACGTACACACAATAAAAAAAATTGAAATCACTAGCATAAGCTGTTTTTTTTTTAATTTACCTTTTCAAAAAAACATCTTTGTTGTGTGTTTTCTTTAAATAGAAAAACCCTGTTTGAAATTAAAAAAATAAACTATTACTGTTTTATTAACAAAAATTGAGAAAGAAAAAGATACAACAATTCAAGTAAAAGACAACAGGCATAACGGTTGATTCCAAACTACAATGGGGCCTACATGATATATGTGGGCCCCATTGTAGTAGCCCAAGCCTATCGGGAAGGCTCAGCTCTGCCACATACGCCGTCAGGAAAGTAAGACAATTTACTGATGTTGACTCAGCTCGGTTAGTCTATTTTAGGTATTTCCATAGCGTTATTTCCTACGGTATTCTATTGTGGGGAAAAGCTGCTGATATACAAAATATATTTGTCTTACAAAAATGTGCTGTGCGAGCAATATATCAGCTAGAGCTAGGGTCAAGAGTTTCATTAAGGTGGAAGCGCCAGGGTAGCCCGCGAAATTCAAATATTTTATGTTTTTTTACAATTTGCCGGTCAGTGTGAAGTGTTTGTTGAACAAAATACGAATGAATTGAATGACTTTTTCATGAAATAACCATTCTATAGGGCTTCATGAACTTAGAGGGCTATATTGATGATTAAAATGGTTATAATTCTTTAGACAAATACGCGTTACGGTCGCGAATCGTATTTTGTTCAACAAACACTTCACACTGACCGGCAAATTGCAAAAAAAACATAAAATATTTGAATTTCGCGGGCTACCCTGGCGCTTCCACCTTAAACGCAAGACAATGTCATATTTATCATGTTTTTTTCCCTTTATGTAGTAAGCTTATGACAGGTTATATGCGTTCATATAATATTGTTTTTTTATTTATCTGACTATGTGAGTCGAATCTTTTTTTTTTAATTTACTTTTATGGCATTATCATATCATAGTGTGCTAGCTAACAAGTGATAAATAATATGTTTTCGTGTTATGTATTAATTAATTTGCATATTTATTATATAAATTCAAGTTCTTAAAACGTAACAGACAGATGTGTTGCTGGAGAGTTTGTTGGCCACTTCTTCTCCACAGCTAAAACACTAGGAAGTGGTGACGGGCTGGAGTTTTGGGGGACTGTCTTTTGTAAAACTTGACGTTCAAAAAGTGCTGGCTCTCAGTCTAATTAGTATAAACGACTTTTGATTTTGAATTTATTAATAAAAGGTTTATATTCAATATAATACAACTCCCCCCCAGGCTCGAACACATGCGGAGATCCTCCTGGGCATGCTGAGGATCAAGTTATCCAGCATTTCTTGGGATAACCTGTCCCAAGAAATGCTGGATAACATGGGTGTGCAAGCAATTCCGAATGGTCTGAGTGCCAACTTCAATCTCAGAGGCGACCCGAAGTTCTGCTTTTATCTTAGTAGCGTTGATTGGGTCACGGGGTGCCAGAAATCTAATATAGCGCTTTTGGGCAGCAGTTTAAACAGTTGGGATGCTCTTAAGCGAGCTATTTGGAACCGTCAGCCACGTCCCTAGACAGTGCCAGAGTTCAGGGAAGCCGCTATTCAAGAATGGGACAAGTTACCCAAAAAAATGCTGGATAACTTGATCCTCAGCATGCCCAGGAGGATCTCTGCATGTGTTCGAGCCAGGGGAGGAGTTATATTATATTGAATAAAAACCTTTTATAAATACATTGTTAATTATTTAACAGTTTATGTACACACATTACATAGAAAGATAAAAAGAAGGAAACAGAAAAATAGGTAAGTACTATCAGGGAAATATTGACCTGGCCACCTTAAGTGTAATTATTGCTTGCACTGTCCGGCCGGTATAGCAGCGTCTTTGTTTCTCATCGACCAATAGCAACCGTCATCAACACGTAGTGAGCAAACCTAACGGGTTTTTAGGCTCTTAGAAAAGTATCTAGTCGAAATGTACTCAAGAATTCCGTTAATAGTTCATATCCTATCCATGATGCAAAAGGGGGCGGAAATCAGTCTTAGTCATCTATGCAAAGGATTTTGTTTTAAAATTGGCTAGGTCAATATTTCTCTGATAGTACAAAGGTGATGCTTATTTCGAAAGAAATCTCTTCCAGCACACCTAAACCTTACCTTACCTTGTTTAAGTTTGGTTAAACAGTCTTTTTTTTTTCTATCAAATTCCTGTTACAATTACATTCTGATTATTTACACAAGTTTTGTTAATAAAAAATAGTTTTATTTTTTAATTTCAAACAGGGTTATTCTATTTAAAGAAAACACACAGCAAATAACTTTTCTTGTTAAAATTAAATTAAAAAAATATAACAGCTTATGCTAGTGATCGCAAACTTTTTTTGATGCGTGTATGCGCAATATAAACGAAATGCACATGTAGCGAGAGTTGGATAGCACTAGGAAGTAAGCAATTAAGGTGAATGCTCCAGGGTAGCCCGCGAAATTCAAATATTTTTATGTTTTTTGCAATTTGCCGGTCAGTGCGAAGCTGTATGTGGACCAAATGCGATCCGCGACCGTAACGCGTATTTATCTAAAGAATTATAACCATTTTAATCATCAATATAGCCCTCTAAGTTACTAACTATAACTATAAATAAATAAATATATAAATGTAGTTCGAAAGAATGATTATTTCTGAAATAATCATTCTTTCGAACTACATGATCGCATTTGGTCCACATACAGCTTCACACTGACCGGCAAATTGCAAAAAACATAAAAATATTTGAATTTCGCGGGCTACCCTGGAGCATCCACCTTAAGTAAGTCTCTAAGCAGATAACTACTGAGTTACTGACATCGTAAGTGAGAAAATGTATGCAAATAGGTTGGTAGTTTTCGGCTAAATTTCTTCTTTATCTTGTTCCATATCTTGAATTCTAAAGTGTGTGTAGGTATACCGTATAAATTTCATGGCGTTATGTGATGTCTTCTTTATTTCGGGAAATTGAAAACGACTCCATTCAATTCGTAACTCTATGGCGTACATGTGACGTCACATCTGAACAGACCAATGAGAGCTTGTTTCTTGTAGACTTGTGCTCTGGTCGCCATTTTATTTCAGTTCACAATTTGTCAGAATGAATATGAAAAATTATAAACCATCAAATTTTGATGCGTAAAAAAGTATTCCAAATGTTCAGTTGACAATTTAACGAAAGTTTACAATCTCTCAAGTTATTTTATAATCTTAGTTTGCCATTTTTCGGTGACATCAATATTCATTCTAGTATGCAAATTTGCACACAAATCTATTTTGCGGTATGTAAAGACCTAATAGGTAGGTCCGCCTATTACGTATTTAATGAATTTTCATTTATTTTTCAGGCCAATTTGTACTATCGTAACCTTGGACTAGATTTAAATTGAAATAAGCTCCATTATTCAAATATACTTTACCAATTTTGAGATAAATTATTAAAGATTAATCATATCCATTTTCGTTCCAGGTGATCGCGCTAATATGTGGGTTGTTGGTGGTAATTCTGATGGTGTTGGGGCTGGCGTCAGCAGACTGGCTGATGGCGGCGGGGTGGCGGCAAGGCCTCTTCATGCACTGCATAGACCCTGAAGCGCCCACGCCGCTGCCCTTCGACATTACTGCACAGCCCGGCTGCTATGCTGCAAGACCCGCGCCATATATCAAGTAAGTTATTCATTTGGAGCTTCACAATACTTCCCATTAGAGCTGGTGCTGTGTAGTGTAAACCTAGTGTTTCAGCTGGAAAGAAGCAGCTCAAAAAATTGCCCAGCAACACATGAGCGCGATACAAAATCGCATGAATGTCCGTTTTTGTCAAATACATTTTGATCTTTTGTAAGAAAGAACGTCAACCCGCTCGGTGTATAGGTACCGCTATGTTGAATTACAAAAGCCGTAATCTTTTGGGAGCAGAACTTTTGCTATCAATAGTGTTAATCTAAGGATCCGCGCTGACGATCCGCAAACTGCTTTTATCCATCTTGCTAAGTATCCTGCTATCTCTACTCAAAGTTTGTAATCCGCTTGCTAACACCTCTACTTTAGTTTGATGTCTAATCTCCTAACTCTCCAAGTTTACTATTGAGTCGCAGTTTAATGGATATGACAACAAGAGTTTGAAATAATATGCATTTGATTATTGCACTATCGTAATACGGACTAATAAAATGCCGTACATATTGTATCCATAAAATAATGGCATTTTAATGAAGTCGGATTCGGCTATATCAATATGCCGTGTTGACTGTCAATTGAGTTAAAATTATTGATTTTACTTTTGGGACATAAAGACTAAAGTAATAACATTAATTTGAGCAAACGTTTTTAACGAACGTAATTTAGAATTTTTAAACCTGTCGTTTATGACTTGATGGCAGGCGATGCAGGGCAGTTTTATAAATATTATTTAATACAAAACTCACTGGTTTTGTTTTCATCAAAATCGGGCCCGAGACTCCTTTGAGATTTTCTCTGAATAATAATTGCAAACTCAGCAAGATTGTTATAAATCTTTATTAGATTATAATTTCTCGATATATTGTGAACATAGAATTTTGAATACAATAAATTCATTAGTTTACAATTTCACGCGATATTTTACAATAATACGGCTTCTGCAATTATCCGGTGACATAATACATTAAGCTAGAGGGAAACTGTTCCCACGTACGCAACGCATGTAACGTATTAGATATCTGGACTCTTGATTTTATATGAAAAACTATGCAGTAGAAACACAATCGTATGCAACGCAACATACAATACGATACAAAAGCGTTGCATACGTTGCGCACGTAGGACCAGTGTGTTTCTCGCTTTATGCACATGTTTTTTCCGTGCCCTTAATGTTTCTTTTTGCTGAAGCCGGTAATAGCAAAGTAATTTGTTGATCAGAGCGGCGGCGGGGCTGTGCGTGGCGACGCTGGCGGCGGACGTGTGCGGCGCGCTGCTGACCGGGCTCGGCCTGCGCTCCGCCGACCACCGCACCAAGTTCCGCTACTATCGGTTCGCCGTGCTAGCTATGTCGCTAGCCCGTAAGTGTTCACAAAACTGTTGTTCACTATATATTAACTTATAAAGCTAAAGAGTTTGTTTGTTTGCTTGCTTGCTTGCACGCACTAATCTCAGGAACTACAGCTCCGATTTCAAAAATTCTTTCAGTTTTAGATAGCCCATTTATCGAGGAATGCTATAGGCTTAACTTAACTTTAACGCCTTCACATGAAGTTTAGCTTCCATTGCAAGTTTCGACCGAGACCCGTCGGATACCCAATGTGAGTTTGGTGCCGTTGATCAGAAAGTGTCACAAAGCCCCCAAGTACCCATACACGCGTTTTTTAGGGGATTTAATGAATGTCACAGATATAACCATAGTAGGTATTTAAAAAGACGAAAAATATTTCAACTTTAATATTTTAATAACATCTTTAATCACTCTGAGATAAGCTTAATTTACACGTCTGTAAAATAGACATTTGTGTTTTAAGTAGTAGTGATGTTTGTTTATCGGAACAGCAGAGCTTTAGTTATTTGTCACTGAAAAATAATTTAACCCATGACTTCTGGCTTTCAATACCGTGTAATCAACTAATTTTCTTTTTTTTCAGTAATGTGCATTTTAATAGCATTAGTGATCTACCCAGTCTGCTTCGCTGCGGAGTTAAATCTGGGTAAGTTATAACATTAAATTATTTAACTTCTTGTCAGCCTTCTCTTGACTGGTATATCTTTTCCTGATCAACAATAATTTAACTTTACTCGGTGCTCCAGCCAGCTACACCTTATTCAGAATATCTTCACAGAAATTGTTCAGAGTAAGTATAAGCCTGGGGCTTAAACAATTTTTTGTCATCAATTCATCAGTGAGCGTTTTAAAGAGACGAGTAGTACATTGCCATAGCAACCATGTTGAAGTTTCTTTCTTAATTTTCACTAGTAATGGAGTGTGATACGTGTGTACAGGCAATAGGTCGGTCTGGGAGTTCGGCTGGGCGTACGGCGTGGGCTGGGGCGCCGCCATCTTCCTGTTCGGCGCCGTCGTGCTGCTGCTGTGCGACAAGGAGAGCGAGGAGCTCTACTACAAGGAGCGGAAAGTGAGCCACTTGTAATTTACTAGCTATTAGAGTTTTATTTAGCCAAGCAAGATTGTTTATATAAAAATATATTAATTACTTGTTTCCTATGGATTTAGGATTAAGTTAATCAGTCAGTATTCATTAATCACGTGTAGTTATTACGAGTATCTAAGGGGGACCCACAGCTCTATCTGCTTGACGTCACATAGTTGCTGTTGCAAATTCTGCAATGTCCAATTCGTTACCTTCACAAATACAGGAATATAGAACAGTAAATGTAGGTGGACACTTGGGCAGTAATGAGTGTGGTATGTGTGCGCAGGTGGTGAGCGCGGAAGGCGGGGCGCGCCCCTAGGGCCGCGGGCGCCTGCCCGACCTGGTGCCGTGAGGCGCGCGCGCTCGCTAGCGCGCCGCGCCCGCGCTCCCCGCGCCCCCCGCACCCCGCGCCGCCTGTGCGCGCGCGCTGGATCTGATCCGCCCGCACCTCTAGCCGCCACGCCGCGCACGAAGCCCCGCTCCCCGCCGCCCCGCACCGCCCGCCGCCAAAAAGCTTATAGACTCGACACTCGCTATGCTATTGAAGATCATTTTATTCCGTTGATTAGCGGATGTCTCCCTCGCGGGCAGAACCGTTCTTCAGGACAATTTGTCTTCGATCCGTACCGATTGTCGATGCGTTTGAGCTATAAACTTGTTGGTGGAGCCGGTCGCTCGGGCGTCGTTCGGGTGTGGTGCGCCGCGCCACTCGGCGACGGGGAGCGACCTATCGATGCAGTTTTGGACCAATCGCAACAGTAGCGACGGTCCCGTTGTTTTTGTTGTTCGAAAATATCATAGTACTTGGGCTGATCAAAATTATATTTATTGTATCGCGTTAACTGCGAGTCGTACTGAATTTTTACTGTAATATTAAATATATTATTGTGCAAAGATAATAGCATAAATTGTAATTCTTTTTGGCTATTTCCAGTGTAAGTGCTATGATTCTTTTGTAGACACCCAGTTTGTTTTGATTTATGTTTAGTTAATTTCGTATATAGGACTTACTTACCTCGGTTGATTAATTATTAATTATTTTGTGGCATTGTGTTGATTCGCAATTCATTTTCGATGAGAGCGATAAAATTATAAAACAAAAAGATCTGAAAATTTGACATTACTTTGAATCTACTTATTGAGTGAGAATCGCCTTTTTCAAGGATATATTTTGTGATTTATTTTTATTATTTTATCGTTAAGTGTAGATTGATATTTTCGGCAGCCGGTTGTCAATCCTCGGCGCAGCTCGCTCCCGCGATGGGCGGAACGCATTCCGATATCTGTGTGTACTGGCGTACCTCGAATGTAATCCGTTCCAAAGAGCGTTACTTTTATTTATTCGCTTTAATTTATTTTTCGTCCTTAGTTTGTGTAAATATAGTTTTTGTGATGTCGTAGTTCGCTTCTGTTGCATCTGGGGTGGCGTGTGCAGACGTGCGTGGGTCGGAGCGGTCGGAGCGCTGGGAGCGCTGGGAGCGCTGGGAGCGCAGAGCGCGGAGTCCTCCCGCCGGGCAGGCGACCCACTGACTGCTACCGCTCGCTCAATATATCCGTATCGCGAATACTTGCGTCTTTTGTAATGCGAACTCGTGTTAGTGTTAGTGCACGACTGGTGTCGGACAAGTGACTGTGCGTACTGCGTACTGCGTAGTGCGTACTGCGTACCTCGCCGCGGTCCGCTGAGCCGGCTCAATGTTACGGCTACTAGCGGTCGACGGACTATGACTACTGAGATATTTAAAGGAATTAAATATATGTTTTGATTAAAGTTACCCTTTAGTATGATATACTTCATATTATTGAAAAACTATTTTATTAACGATTGTATTATACATAGGAATCATGTCTGTCTATGTACACGGATTCATATACTTGTTTGAGATTAATTTCAACGGTCTTAGTGATGTCTAGAATCTCTTATTGATTTAAACATTTTGTAAATCTCGTAAAGTTTGGAATTGAACATTATTTAAAAATTATATTTTCTTAATATTTATGTAAAAGTAATGGAACAATTAATTGATGAATAACTTCGTAATAATTAACTAGCGGTAATATGTGTAAGTGTAATATTTGTGGACATTGTCATAATGGCAAGCCATGTGTTGATTTGACAATGCGAAATCAAAACTTTTATTATTTTGTTGTCGAATGTTCTTGGTCATGGCTTTAATTTTTTCATGTGTATTTATGATCAACGCATTTATAAATCAATTCTTTATTTCGAAAAATAATGTCAACTGTTTTTTAATTTAATTTGTGAAACTTTTAACAAATTAGTAGGTAATTACTACAAAGGATAATTAATAGATTCGTCGTAAGATCTGGCCTCGGCAACTGTTTATTTAGTTTATAATATTGATTGTGATAAAAAGCAGCTATTTGTAATTTTGATGTGAGAGGCTTTGCATAATTCGTGTTTTCATATTGTGGGCGCAGAAGCTTGTGCGCTTTGGAAGTTTTCAATTTGCCTTTCACGTTCACTTGTCAATGAAGCATGATTTTTAATATTACAAATAAAATATAAATGATTATCTCTCCCAACTTCCAGTAACGGTATAAGATATGTAGCTAATCTGAACCTTTCATTCGCGAAACCCGTGCATTCGCCCTTAGTCACTACGTTTTAAATTTCACGGAAATAATAGCCACATAAAATATGTGAAATCCATACTAACTTTAAAACTCCTCTAAGTTTTGGATTTTTTATTACATGATCACTTAATCTTAAACACTAAGCTTTACTTTAGAATTATATCAGATTTTTATTTAAGTACAAGGCTAAAATTAGAATTTAAGTTTTTGAAAAGCGAACACTCACTATCATCATTAGTCCGTTAAATATGAATAAATCACACTGCCATGCTTCTATTAACTTACATTTTCTTTGTAAGTTATATAATTTTACTGTAGTTCTAATGAATAACATTAAATTATTGAATTTCCTAATGTAAGTGTACATTTTACATAGAAATGATAACCCCCTTGTAATTGATATTGAATGACTTTAGCTACTTAATTTTATGCACCTCAATAGTACTTGGACAGTTTTTCTCTATGTATCATACAAATATTTATGTAAAAGGAATTTTGAATAGTGTTTACAGATATAGTTTACACAAATGAATAAACTCTTGTTACAAGTAAAATGGAAAAAAAATTGTTCCAGCTCCAGTTGTCCAAGTACATCAGTTATAAAATTCATGTTTCATTAGTCAAATTATGAGTCATATCAAATGAGATTGAATAAAGTAACTAGTAAAAATTGTGTGTTATTTACTTCAGTCGTTCTGCCTTATTAACCTTGTACAGCACAGAATTGGTACTTGGTGGTGAGAGAATTTTTCAAGTAGGCTTGTTGAAGCCTCACGCACACACTGACACACAGTGCTTATCCAATTAATTATTTTGCTTTTAGCAGTGACGTACTATAGTTGAAGTAATTAAAGCATCTTCTGGTATTTCTTCCAAAAATGTGTAATAGTTGTTGAAACTCTCCGACTTCTCGTTTTTGTATTTGGTCATTTCATTACGAAGATGTAGCAAGCCAGTACCAGAGTAGTAGCCAGCACAATCTGATAAAAATTTGTTAAAAAATGCAGGCAAGTTCCCAACATCACGATGCCAAGCAAAATAATTTCCATAATAAAATCCATCACAACGACTGAATTCAACTATTTCTCCAGGAACAAATCCATTAGACACAAAACAAGTATATCCTGGACATAGTTGCATAATAGTATTTGTTGCTCCATCTTTCAAATGTGGACATTCATACTCTTTAAATGTTATTTCTTTGAACATATCCATCACTTCAAGACATGAGATATGAAAATGGCCATCATTTCTCTCCGTTTTATTTTTCCATACGGAAATCACTTCACCTGTCTCCTTTTTATTTTCACACTCATGAATTTTAGCACCATATAAAAATTGTATGTCAAGCCCCATGGCTAAAAACTGGAAAAGACCAACCAAAAATCAGTTGATGATTTGAAGGTGTGTTATAAAATAGCAAAATAGTAATTTATAGAAAACTAGCTCCAAAGGTTTATTATCGCTTTAAGGTTCGTAAAAACTTTAATCAATTTAGTAGATATTTTGTACATAATTTAGCAAGTAATTTAAAAGAAACAAAAGACGACCCACACTGACCAATGTTTTTTTTTTTCCTATGTTTAGCTGTTGATGTGTCTTTCGAACAGCACAGAAATAAATACATTTTTATATATTATCTGGATGACAACTTTCATAAAAGGCATAAAAGGCGGGCGTTCTGACGTGAAAGAGTATTAAACATCCATATTATTATGCGTAAGTATCGAATTAATATTACTTACCTGAATTACTTATTATTGTTACTAATTTTGAGACGAACACAAGACTTGTAGGTTACGTTAGGCGGTTAGGAGGAAAACCGACAAGAAACCGTTAGTTACTCTTATCAGTAACAAAAAAAACTTAGGTCATAGTTAATTCCTACTTTTAAATAGCCGCCCAGCCCCAAATAAAAAAAAATATAGATCAACCAAATTGTCAATGTCATGAAAATCCTTGCGGCGTTTCGTTTCACGGTTTTGGTTTTGTAGTCTTTGGGGACCACAGAGTTCATTATACTATACTGAATCGGGGACTGCCAATAAAAATGAAAACTAAGTACCTAACTTATGAATTGTATTGAGCTTATGGAAAGTGTTCGGTGACGATGACACGAGTTCCATGGTTTTTGTTCACCCAAAAAAATGCTCAACGCGTCTAAAGAAGTTATCATTTCAATAATATGATTAAATTGCACCATACCATTTCTCTTGTGCAATATTCTGCAACAGTCACACCGTTTCATGGCGCAAACAGTACATCCTCTGTACAGTACCTACATCTGAAAAAAGACGCTGCAGCCCCGCGCAGCCTGCATAGATTACCCACTATACAAAAAAATTAAATTTAAAAAACCCCCGACAAAAAATAACTTTAAAAAGTGTAAAATATAATACGTATTGATCCTTTTACTTTAATATAGGTATGATTCTTTCGGCCAAGCGTCTTCGCTCGGGAGACTGCAAAAGTTATTTGTGCAACAAGAGAGCAAAGTTGTTTTTTGCTGCAAGTGCTGATTTTGAATCCTGAGTGTGGCGAGGGATTCAAAGGCACGAGATACAAAAAACTTTAAGAGAGCGGCAGCGAGAACACTTTAGGAGATAAAATAATAAATAGGTATAGATTGAAATAACTATTTATTGTGAATCAAAATAATTAACGTTGTAGATAGAGGTACCAATTTTATAAAAAACAAAATTTATTAAAAAAGTTAAAAGTAAAATTAAAGTAACAGATTTATTTGGCAACGTTATAGTTGCATTGAGTTGAGTTTGAGTATCTGGGGTTTCTGTTTCGGTGGTGGATTGAGAAGGAACAACGGTGAACGTTGGTGACTGATCGGCTTTCTGTGCGTCACAGTACGTACACTGTGCGTCGTTAGAAGTGGATGGGCGTGAGTGAGACCAAGGATCAGAGGTCGAATTCAGACTTATTGTTTCCACTATACGCTTACAGATTTTCGACTTATTTTCTATTGATTCTTCAATATAGCCTTCAGCAACCGTATTGGACTTCCACCCGCCGTGACGTTTTAAAGTGGTGAGATTGGCTCCGGAATCAGCCATGAGCGTTGCCGAAGTTCTCCGAAAGCAGTGACCCGTGTATAGCAGAGGCTCTTCCAGTTTTAAGAAAGTGGCAATTTCTCGCGGTATATTGGCACCTATTTTATTTACTCCCATAGGCTGTCTTGAGCATTTATTATTATGGTATTGTATGAAAAATCGGTCGGTTTTTATATTAGCTGCACGTAAATTTTGGTATTTTTCTACAATAGTTACATATTCTTCGCGTACGACAAAAGACCTGTCAAGGTTCGTCTTCGTATTTTTCAATTTTACTAACAGAAATAACGGCGAATTGGCTTCGGCCCCTCATACGTCTATCAAAGGATCTCCAGGAAAGGGTCTCCAGGGCCTCAAGTCTTTCACATCGGCGTCGGATCGACGATGACGTACCTAGGTCTCGTCCTTGACAGCCGGTGGAACTTCGTCGAGCATTAATTAATTAACCACTAATAAATAGGTAGGTTAATCAGTTTTCTTTGTTTCTTTCTTTTATTTACGACGTTTGGCTCCCAGACTGGGGCGAGCCGGGGCTGCCTTCAAGCGGCTTCTGCCCAATCTGAGGGGTCCAAACGCCTCCTGCCGGAGGCTTTACGCGGAGGTCATGCGGTCCATGGCCCTTAATGGGGGCCTTATCGCCGGTGTGGGCGCCTACTTTGAGGAAGCGACCTGGCCGTTACCTCAACGCGTCTCAGAGAGTCATGGCTATCCGGCTGGCCCGGGAGTCCGCACGGTCTCTGGCGAGGCGGCGAGCCTCCTTGCCGGACTGCGGCCATGGGTTCTAGAGGCGAGAGCCCTCGCGCTCATTTACGAATGGCGCGTGGAGGCGCTACGCCGGGGCGAGACTCCTCTGCCGCAGCAAATCTTAGCACGGAGACGGAGCTCCGTCAGGATCTCATTGCAGTATGGAGATAACTCACCGGACCACTGCGGTTGGCGAGGGCCTACCGCTCGGGCTTCACGGCGGCGTGCGCTCTGGCAGGCACCCGTCCTTGGGAGTTGGAGGCGTAGGTGCTCGCCAGAGTGTATGAGTGGACGGCGCGGCGAAAGGCCGCGCCGCAGTCTGACTGCGGAGATCGGACAGGACCCCTCACTCTCCAGCATGGCGTTGACTACCTGGGCTGCGGTCGCCTCCTTTTGCGGGGACGTCATCTCGCAAAAGGAGGCGGCGGAGCACGCGCTGGAGGACGACCCTCTCGCTGCGCCGCTCCGAAGGCGAAGAAGAGGTCGGAGAAGACGTCCTCTTCTCCCTCCTCCTGGTGGTGATGGGCGGGCGATAGGCGCGGGGGCGCCTCCGTCCGCATTGCACTCCACACCACCTTCGCCGGTCATTCCCGGCCCGCCCTTTTAGGCGGGTTGGCGTCAGAGGAGGACTGGACGCCAAGGCTGCGCCGATCTCTCAGTCCTCCTCCAGTCAGACTATGCGGGAATGCTGCTGGGTTATTTTAGTGGGTATACCGGGTCAGCCCGGGGAGTCCCACATGCCCCTCCCATTCCCCCAATGGGAGGGTATGAGTAATGCATTTTTTCCCAGCGCAAAAAAAAAAGGTATTCACCGGACACGGTTGTTTCGGGAGGTACCTGGTTTAGAATACGACGGGAGTATGCGCCCGGATGTCAACACTGCGAGGATCGCCCGGAGGACACGGTGGACGTCTGCTCGGCTTGGGTGGAGCACCGCCGTGTCCTCGTCGAGTCGATCAGCGGCGGCGATCTCTCGCGTCTGGCCCTGGTTCAAGTCATGGTCCGGAGTGAGGGATGGGAAGCGGTCACCTCCTTCTGCGAAGCAGTAATGCTAGCAAAGGAGGAAGCTGAACGTGTGAGAGAGAGGGAAACCTCACGTCCCCGCCGCCGCAAAAGAAGAAGCCGCCCCGGGCGTCGGGAGTCGCAAGGCGATTCTCGGCCACCGTAGGCGCGGGTCTGCGGACGGCGAGCATATGGTGACTTGCCGTCTGATCAGAACCAGGCCCGGGTCGAAGGCACGCTGTGTTCCACGCGCGCCTCATAGATCTGTCAGCAGAAAAGACTGAGCCCGCTAGGGCCAGTGCCTACTGGGGCTGTGGACTTCATTCGATAGAGGCACCATACCCTGGAACGCAAGGGCACTAGGAGGAACACGGATGGGTTTTAGTCAGTAAGAGTCTGACACTCCCTTCTGCTTCACCCAAAGCGGGAGGAGTCATTTGATGATTTACCACCCTTAAAAAAAAGGGCCTCAAGTCTGCTATTACAACAGAATAGATCCTCGGTTGGAGCAGGACTAGTGCAGAATATGGAAACAAAAGATGAAACGACACGGGTTTGGGTGGTTTATTTATGTTTTTTATTTTCTCGAATCCCTGGAGACCCGGTCCTTTGATAGACGTGCGAAGTGCCAAAGCCAAGATCCCTACCAGCATCTTTCTCCCGAGCACGTTTGCTCTTGCGAATCTCCACTCAGACCGGCCGATTAACATCTAATAAAAACAAGATGGATTAATTTCAATATATACCAAGTAGGACAGTGTTTTGCGATAATATCTTGTTTTGCTTTCACAAATTTTGTTTGGCATTTTGTCAACAGCCTCGGGCACCACGGCCTCTCATGCAGTCGAAGTGCGGGTCGCATAGTACGGCACGCAAACATCAACGACATTATCCGACGCCCTCTTGTCGCCGTCGGCGTTTCAGACGTACTAGAACCCAATGGCCTGGCACGCGACGATGGCAAGCGACCAGACGGTAAGTATTTGTTTCCATGGAAGATGGGTAGGTCTTTAGTGTTGGGCACGCCATAATTGCGGCGATAAGTCCCCTCTTTGAGGAGTGGCTAGAGCGGCGCCACGGCGTTCTTACCTTCCGCTTGACGCAGGTACTCACCGGACACGGTTATTTCGGGAGGTACCTGTTTCGGATTCGGCGGGAGGATACGCCCGGGTGTCAATACTGCGAGGATCGGCCAGAGGACACGGTGGAGCATACGGTGGAGGTCTGCCCTGCTTGGGCGGAGCACCGCCGTGTCCTCGTCGAGGCGATCGGCGGCGGCGATCTCTCACGTCCGGCCCTGGTTCAGGCCATGGTCCGGAGCGAGGAGACATGGGAAGTGGTCACCTCCTTCTCCGAAGCAGTAATGCTAGCAAAGGAGGAAGCCGAACGTGTGAGAGAGAGGGAAACCTCACGCCCCAGCCGCCGCAACAGAAGAAGACGCCCCGGACGTCGCGAGTCGCAGGGCGATTCTCGGCCACCGTAGGCGCGGGCCTGCGGACGGCGAGCTTTGGGTGGCTTGCCGTCTGATCAGAACCAGGCCCGGGTCGACGGCGCGCTGTGTTCCACGCGCGCCTCAAACAGCTGTCAGCACAAAAGACGGGGCCCGCTAGGGCCAGTGCCTGCTGGGGTTTCGGACTTCGTTCGAAAGAGGTACCGTACCCTGGAACGCAAAGGGCACTAGGAGGAAAACGGATGGGTTTTAGTCAGTAAGAGTCTGACACTCCCTCCTGCTTCACCCAAAGCAGGAGGAGTCATTTGATGATTTCCCATGCTTAAAAAAAAAAGGCCTTTAGTGTGGGTCGCTACTTGTGTCGATACTCTTGCGCCATCCTATCTTCCTAGCTCGTCGTGCTGTGCTGGTACTGCCGCTGCGGCTGCTGAGAACCTCAAGCGGCGAAAATTTAACAACCTTGTTGGTAGTTATATTTTTGAGCGGTTTGGGGTTGAAACTCTTGGACCGTGGGGTCCGAGTGCTCATCCCTTATTTAAAGATCTTTCTAAACGCTTAGTTGACACTTCGCGTGACCCAAGGGCTGGCGTTTACCTCGGACAGAGGATAAGCATTGCCATACGTGGTAATGCCGCCAGTCTTTTGGGTTCACATCCAGTGGACAGCGATGCGGACGAATTTTTTGACGCCTTATTAGTTTAGTTAGGTTTTCTTATTTTAAGTATACATTTTATTTTAATAAAGGCTTGATGTAAAAAAAAATGGACTAAATTTTGAGCTTAGATTTTGGCATAGACTTTTTCTGTAGCGTCCATAGTTTATCCGGTACAGTCCATAATTAGCTTATTGGACTTTCACAAATTCTGATTGCAACTTTCACAATTCTTTGGGAATGTTCATAAAAGCCTAAGCACATTTTCAAACAGTTTTAACAAAGTGGCCCTCACACACACCACACGCACATTTGCTGGAATACTCGGAGCGTTCCACAGTCCACAATGCATGTGTTCCGAAAATATAATCCGGTATACTGGTCAATGCTCATGACGTCAATATGGCGTCGGATTTATGACGTTCTGAGCACTGGCCAGTATACTGGGTTATATTTCGGAATGCACGCAGTATCTGTCGTTGTTCTTCTTCCGGTATAAGTGCAGGTGTATGTTCCACCTGTTCAGACTACTCCACGCACTTCGAAGGTCTTGTCAAGAAATAAGGCGGCTTTGGCGGTGATGTCTACGATGCTGTGTTTAATTCCGGCGTTTTTAGCAGCTACAGCACGAGGTTTTCACGTTGGGGTTGTTTTTTATTGTTCGCATCGTTCAGGTGGGAGCCACGCAATAGAACTCGAAAATAAACATAAACTACTAATATTTTGTTAATTTCAAATAAATCAAATGCATGTTATTTATACTCATTGTTTTACTCTTTGACTGCTATAAACTATTTTCTTTCTTGCCCTAGACACTTATCTATAGTAAAGATAATTCGTACAAATAAAAAAGAAAATGTATGAATACTTAATATTTATTGACAAAAAATAGCATAAGGTAAGTAGGATAATATAGTGTTCCATATTTGCATAATTTAACATTACATTACTACGAAATTCAATCTTATTACAAAATACATGATCAATTTTATTAATCACATTTCAAGGATTATTGGAATTATTATTTTTAACAGAACTTTAACATCAGACACGTGATAGTTTGGTTACAAGACTAAAATTATAAATGTTATAACACTAGACTTCGACGCCTGAGATTGCCTTTATGCTTGCGATTAATCTTTTGTTAGCATCCTTGAAGTCGACCGGCTGTACATTCATTACTGTAGTTTTTAGGCGGGCTTCATCCTGTAAAATACAATAATATGAAAAATAAACATCATAGAAGCGTACACGTTCCGCAAATAGACGTCGCAAGCATGACATGAACTAATCCAAGCTTAGGTATTACATTATTAGTTTAAAATGTGTGACTAAAGCTATAGAGCTACCTATCTAAACCGCTACTAATTTTTTTAATCCAATGAGGCAGTTGTAGATTCTCTGCCCTGGTGTTTATGAAAACTAAAACTGCATCATAGATTTTAGAAAAAAACATGAATGGATATTTTTTTCTTTGAAAATTAGTTGGGAAAAGAATGCTCGAGCCCGATTTTGATGAAAACTAAAAATTTAACCTGTATAATGTTCTTCACAAAGAAATGTCAAAAGTCCAATCTGGTTCAATCCAAAGTTTAAACTGCTAGGGTTGTTTTTTTGAAAATTCTAAGTAGCAGCCCAGGGTCTGAATTTGCTCCCGATTATTGGCAATCAGCTCGCCCCCATTATAATTATGCAAACATAACTGTGGTTGGGGAAATGTTTGTGCACTATGGGTACATTTCTACCAAACCCAGGGGAATACTGGCATGGCGATAGTTCAAACACATTATCTACTTACATTATAAGTCTCCATTTTGGTGCGGAACTTGAAGATGAAGGTCTTGAACTTGACTTCCTCGAACATATGGGTATAGGCAGTCTTGTCGTACTCGAACAAGCGGCCGATCTCCGCCACGTTGGTGCCGAGCATCGTTTCGGCCGCTTCGTTAAACGCCGTAATGCGCTGGTCGCCGGTTGCATCCGATACATTTGCCTGGAATAACAGAAATTGATGTACGACAGAACAGATAGAAGATACATACACAAATTTGTTGTTAAAGAATTATGAACCTTACTTCAAACACACAAAGTAGATATTTATGCTATCAGGCATTACGTCTAGTTTAGGCACCAGTCTCCCACAATATAATTAAGCTGTAGCTGTTATGTATTGTTCTTGATACGATGTTAAATGTAACTTATATTGTGGTGAGAAATAAATCTTTATTATTATTATTTATTGTCAGCACATTAGCTTGTGTTTGACAAATAATGTTAAATTATTCATACACCCTTATTTTAATATTATAAAATAATGCGAAAGTAACTCTGTCTGTCTGTCGCCCTTTCACGCCAAAACTAGTGAACCAATTTAAATTAAAATTTGGTACACAGATAATCTAGAGCCTGAGAAAGGACATAGGCTACTTTTTATCCCGGGATCGCGGGAGTATCTTCCTAGGGAACACGCGGGCGAAGCCACTGGCAGAAGCTAGTAGATTATAAAACATAAGCAACAACACTCACCGCCAATAAAAGTCTATATTTATAATTAGGATATTCTCTGTTGCACTTTTCGCATCTGTAGAGTCCATTTTCTTGATCCACGAGTTTTTTGTTGCACTGTTCTTGTGGGCAGGCCTTGTAGACTGCGTTATCAGCGAAGGTGAATGTTAGGACTCCTAGTAGACTGTAGTAGTCTCCTTTGTCCCCGGAGCCGAGTTGTCGAGCCTCCGCGTCGGAGAATGTGATCCATTCGTTACTACCGCCCGTGTAGCCTCCAGCTCTGAGGAAATAGACAATATATTAATTCGGCTTTTTACTAGCTTCGCAAGACAAGATCCACTTTAAAGAAGGGGTAATCTCACTGCAATGACGTCACTGCGCCTGTTGCACCGACTTGATTTGGTGTATTAAAAGCCTGATCATTTGATTAGTCAATAAACATCATAATCATGAATTGGATAGGAATTTTGACTTGCATTTAATGCAATTCGTAAATTAGGTAACTTTCCTTGATTTTAAAATTAAGAAAGATTGTATACCTGGCAGAAATATTAACGATCTCCATATCAGCGCCACCATTGTCGTACCAGCCTCTCAGTTTGTGCGCCTCGGGTAAGTCCGGGTTCAGTCGGATCATTGAGCTCGCCAAACACGACAGGGACTTGCTTCCGTTAAACTCAGACAAACGGGCGCCCTAAAACGTAATATTTTAATGTTGTCTTTTATTTATATTGCAATAAAGGTTTATATTGGAATAAGGTTCAAATGCATGTATAATCAATAGTAAAAAAAAGGTTCACATTGCAATACTTTAAGAAAAACTACATGAACTATTGTGAAGTACTTACTTTTACAGCTATGACTGGGTTGCCATTGCCATCAAAGTTTTCAGCTTCCTTTCCCCACATTGTCAAGACAACCTGAAAGGTTAATAATATAACTATCATAATAATATTTATATGCATCATGCAGCAAACGAGTGGTTCGCCTTGAGGAAGAGCAGCAGTTGGCTCTGATAGCCAGAGGCTGCCCGCAGGGGGGTGTGCTCTCCCCTCTTCTGTGGAATCTGGTAATTAATGACCTGATCACTAAACTCAACGCACATCGTTACTACACAATAGGTTATGCTGACGACCTCGCAATCCTAGTGTCAGAGAAAGTGACTGGAACGATCTGCAACCTCACTCAACAAGCACTACGCATCATGGAAAGATGGTGCGACGAATATGATCTGTCGGTAAACTCCACGAAAACTGAATTAGTCATGTTCACTCAAAAGCGAGCACTAGGCCACTACCGGCTACCTATGCTCTTCAACACAGAGCTCCAGCTGTCTAACGAGGTAAAGTATCTAGGCGTCATCCTAGACAGTAAGTTAAGCTGGAGCAATCACCTAGACTACAAACTAAACAGGGCCTGCATTACCTTCTGGCAATGCAGGAAAATGATAGGGAAGAAGTGGGGCCTATCTCCCAAAATAATACTATGGCTGTACAGCGCAGTAATTCGGCCCATGCTAACCTACGGGGCCGTGGTGTGGTGGCCACGCTCAAAGCTAGCTACAGCCGTAAACAAGATACAACACATGCTAAGGCTGGCCTGCATGGCAACGACGGGCTACATGAGGACTACTCCAACTGCGGCGCTGGAAGCCATGCTGGGGCTCCCTCCGCTACACTTGTTTATACAACAGGAAGCGACGATGGCAGCAGTACGCCTTAAAACATTAGGTCTCTGGAGTAAGAGAGACACACGACACACCGCTCTGCTCGAGGAGCTCAACAATGAACTCCCCATAACAAAAGCAATCAATGATCGGGTACCCAAGCAATTTATCTTCGATAAAAAATACAAAATCCAATTGCATGAGGATCATCGGTGCGAGGGGCTCTGCCCCGCCGAGCTGCGGATCTTCACCGATGGATCAAAAACAGGTACAGGTACTGGTGCGGGAATCTTCTCAGAGGATCTCAATATCCACATAGCCACACCATTGGGGGTCCACAACACAGTGTTCCAGGCTGAATGCATGGGCATTTCTCTGGCGGCATCAGCCATCCTAACCAGGGAAGTTAAGGACCACTCAATACGCATACTCTCGGACAGCATGGCCGTCCTGCAAGCTCTGAACAGCCACACAGTGAACTCTGGGTTGATTCTCGAGTGTCACCAACGTCTCAACCAGGTTGGTAGACACAACAAAGTAACCATTCAATAGATCAAGGGACACAGTGAATCTCGAGGCAACGACGCTGCGGATGAACTCGCCCGAAGGGGGTCGAGTTTGTCAGCGATGGGACCTGAACCCATCGTGCCGCTGCCTTTCGGGTACTTACGCAATCTGGTAAGGAAACGCACCGGAGATAAACATCACAAGCTATGGGTTGACCATAGTGAGTGCAGGCAGGCCAAAGAGGCACTACCCTCTATAAATGGCCGTTTCACAAAACAAGCCCTAAGACTGACTAAACAACAGTTGCGTTCAGTCACAGCCGTAACAACTGGCCACGGGTCCTTTAATGTCCTCTATGCTATAGGAGTCACTGACAGCCCGCTATGCAGAGCCTGCATGGAGGAGAATGAGACAGCAGCACACCTGCTTCTAAGCTGCCCGGTAGTTGCGGATTACAGGGCAAAGTACTTCGGAAACCCAGGTACCCTCTGCGAGATATTTAGTAACACCAAGGCGTTGCTGGCCTTCCTTGGGGAGCTGGGGTGGATCGAATGACGCATTTGTCCCACCTGCACGCAAAATACGCGCTTAGTCGTGGAGTTGCGGAAACCAGCCCGATTTACATACATACATACATGCATAATTAAAATTTGTTTCCGGATGAAGAGGCTATATTATTATTATGTTACTAGTTAACCATATAAAATTAAGTAAAAAATAGCCTACAACCTATTCCTTTCCTTTCGGAGGAGTTTGATAACAAACACTGATACACGAGATTTTTATTAGAGGATAAATGTGTTTGTTATATCATATTCACTTTTGTCTTTGTCTGTTTGTTCCAGTTATTCTCCCAAAACGGCTGTACCGATGTTGACGGGATTTTCACTGGCAGATACTTGATGTTATGAGGAGTAACATAGGCTACAATTATTTTGGAAAAATAATTATTAAAATAATAAGACGCAAGAAATTGAAAGTTTTGCAGTTTTGCGAGATTGGACGTCGCAACGGGACTACGAAGACATAAAACATTCACAAAAATACTTTTGATAGCCATTTTTCTGGAGAATTATGACAAAAATATGTTAATACTAACAGCACCACCGGAGTTATCCACAAGGGTAAGTTCTCTCTTTTTCAGCAATTTTCCTGTACTCCTGGCAGTCAGCTCTTGAAGGTCAGCAGCCGACTTGCAAACTCCAACAATATCTGAAATTGGAAAATTAAATATGCGGTGTCATGGCTTGCGAATTTGCATAAAGAAACACAGTACAGAAAGAAATGGCATATATGCCCATATTTCACAGAAAGGGTCAGTCTGTTTACTATTAAAAGTGAATGTTTAATAAATCTTGGTGTTTTTCTTACCCATCAACGTATCCACATTTTTAGCAGCTATCTCATTAATGGGCACAAAATCGAACTTAATACTGGGCACACTGGAAGAGTCTTCCATACACTCAGCAACCACTGTGTTGGCTGTGAATGTCATCTCATAGTCATTCTTCATGCTGGTGTACTGCTTATTAGCTGTTTTTAGTTGACAACGACTTATGTAGTATACTTTGTCCACCTGAAAACACAGTTGCATACAGCAATGTCTATGTTACAGAGAGTTCACAGGGCTGGTAAGGTTATTTTTATAGAAGGACTAGTTGACCCGCGCAACTTCGTCTGCATCACAATTTTCGTTACCGCTCCGCTCCTATTGGTCTTAGCGTGATGATGTATAGCCTATAGCTTTCCTCAGAAAATGGGCTATCTAACACTGAAAGAATTTTTCAAATCGGACCAGGAGTTCCTGAGATTAGCGCGTTCAAGCAAACAAACAAACTATTCACTTTATATATTAGTATAGATTTACTTCCACATACAATAAATAATTTAGCTATAGAGACTATCTTTCACACACAAATGAGAGGTCCAAAGTTCTGTTGACAACATTGGACACACTAGTACAATATGCATTGTAATTCAAAGAGAAAGACAAACAAATTATGGTGGGATAAGGATCTCTATTCTCTATCATAAATTGTTGCTCAAAAATATAGCCCAGGATTTCTAGCTGTTGAGGTGTATTGGTAATTAGTAGTCTAAGGGCTCGTTTTACGAGGTCTGAATAGCCGCTACTTACTGTATCATATTATAAAACAAAGTCCTCCGCCGCGTCCTTTTTTTTTTACTATTGATAGGCACGCGTTTGACCACTATCTCACCTGATGGTAAGCGATGATATGGTCGAAGATGGAGCACGCTTGCCTAGAAGTAACCTATTCACTCTTGATTTAAAGACTCCCAGGTTGTAGCTATCAGGAAACACCGACTCCGGCAGGGAATTCCACTCCTTAGCTGTACGCATTATGAATGTGTTCCCAAAACGTTTTGTGCGTATAGGTGGGATGTCCACCATGTACCGGTGGCGCATCGCCGTTCGTCTTGTGGTCCGATGATGGAACGGGCTTGGCGGAATTAAATTATGTAATTCCGTCGCACATTCTGACTCTCGTTTTTCAATTGACTCAAGGGCATCAAGCTGGTATTTGGCAGATCTATCCCAAAGATGAGAGCAGTATTCCATCCACGATCGAACTTGCGCTTGATAGAGTTTGAGCAGCTGTTCCGGCGTGAAGTACCGTCTCACCTTTGCTAGGATCCCCAACTTCTTTGCAGCCACTTGAGCTTTTGCCTCTATGTAAGGGCTAAAATTGAGAGTAGATGTTAATGTAACCCCAAGAAGCTCAAGTTGGTCGGTTATCGGCACGGTTTCACAAAGATGGAGCTGGGTGGAATTGGCTCCTTTTGGCAGAAAATAGACACGCTTGGGTCTTAGCAGCATTGAACTTGACCAGATTGGCATCGCCCCATTCAGAGACAGCCTGTAAGGACACGTTCAAGCGCTCAACCATTGCCTCCCGGAAAGACCGAATCTGCGACCCACCAGCTCGTGCGTCGGACACGTATCTCTCAGCAACAGTGCTGTCGTCTGCATACCCAAAGGTACCGGGTTTAAGCAGATCATTAATATGCAGCAAGAACCGTTTTGCCGAAAGCACCGACCCCTAAGGAACCCCGGCATTCGGATAGACCGATCCCTCAGGAAATCTGCGATCCAATCACACAAACCGGCAGGCAGACCGAAGGAAGGAAGCTTACTAATAAGGCTATCGTGCCAGACCCTGTCGAAAGCCTTCGAGATGTCAAGGGAGACCGCTAGTGCCTCCCCGTGCTTCTCTATGGCCTCACTCCAGATGTGAATGGCATACGCTAGAAGATCCCCAGTTGACCGATTTCGGCGGAACCCGTATTGTCGGTCACTAAGGATATCATTCTCTTCTAGGTACGCCAGGAGCTTATGATTCAGCACGCGTTCCATAGTCTTACAGAGTATCGACGTTACCGAGATGGGTCTATAATTCGACGGGTCAGCTCGATTACCCTTCGTGGGCACGGGCTGCACGTTAGCTTGCTACCAAGCCTTCGGCACTTTTCCAGTCTCAGACGTAAGGCGAAATAGGCGTGACAAGATCGGAGACAGCTCAGGCGCACAAGTCTTCAGAACAATTGCCGGTATCCCATCGGGACTCGACTCGCATCCACCAGGATCCAGACGTGAAGATTCCGCAAACAAGTTCGCTTTCTCCTCAGTGGAGTGGGCCAGCGTCCCGTCGGGTCTCAGCAGTGGTGGTGAAACCCACCACCACTGGTGGGAGTCTGTCTGTCTGTCTGTGCGCCATAAAAACTACTGCATCGATTTTCATGCTGTTTTAACCAATGGATAGAGTGGTTCTCGAATGAAGGTTTTAGTATATAATTTGTTTAGAAAAAAATTAAACGCGGACGACGTCGCGAGCGAAGTGCTAATAAAATTATATATATAAATTCATTCATTATAATATGTATATAAATTCATTCAATTTAATTATCTGTCAAGTTCACAAGAACTTCATCCTAGGTGGTGGAACAACAGCAGGTAAACATGTTGAAGTGAAGGATTGAGTGAAGTAATCACTCATGACATGTTTACAGAATTGCACTGCTGGTCTATTCAGACAAACAAAACATCTTACTGTGAAAAATTAGGTGAAGTAACACTCATTCCACAATGATTGGATGAATTGACAAGCTTTTTAACAGAATAGACTGGCAGGCACTTCTTAATTTAATACCAAATAAATAAATCAAGAATTGTCTCACCTGTATCATATCATAAAATTTATCACATTCGTTTTTAAAGGCAGTAGCCCTGATTTCTCCACTGTCATCACACAGGTCCATACTGAAGAGTTTGCCTTCTCCGCGGGCGTTGTTCCAAGTGCGTATATCTGATTTGGACATCACACGAGCTTTTATCACCCACCTAGGGAAATAAAACAGTTATTATTGCTTTTTTTCATTTCTTTGTTAATTTTCTTCGTTTTATCAAAGCAAAAAATTGAGGAGCTCGTGGCTTAAGAATAACAGCCGCACAGATCGATCTTCAAGGTTAAGCAATGCTTGCCAAGGTTGGTCTGTGGACTATCTTAACATAACGAGTTTCCTCCGTGCCTCGAAAAGCACATTAAACTGTTGGTCCCGGCTTTCATTTGTAGAACTTTGGCAGTTGTTATGGATTGTCAGAAGCCAGTAAATCTCCAGTCTTGCCAAGAAATACCGTGTTACCCATTTAATGGGTTGTGGAGGTGTGGTAGGCAGCTGCTTCACGTAAAATATTGGTATTCAGCTGAATCCGTTTTGACTGGAAGCTGACCCCAATATAGTTGGGAAAAGGCTAGGTAGATGATTGCTAAAAATTGTATTGTACAGGGAGTTCCAAAAGTACCTGCTGCTACACAGTAAATAAACAATTGCAAAAAAAGACTAAAAAAAGCTAAGTGATCAAACTAAAATAAAAGCCACTAACTCTGGAATACCCTGGACCCTGGAAAGCAGCCCAATATAGGGCTGCTGTTTACAACTTCTTATCCAAGTGAATATTTTGCATCAAGGCAACAAAATTAATCAAAGTCAAAGTCAAAAACGTTTATTTCAATTAGGCCATTAAACGGCACTTTTGAACGTCATCATGCTGAAAGAGTCTAGAATCCACTAAGCTTTACACATTTAGTAAATACCTGGTATTGATTAAAATAATATAACTTACTTATTCTGATAAGGACTGAGGCTTGCAATAGGATGGGTCATTTGTGAGGACAGTATGCTGGAATCAAGGTTTGCAGAAGTTGTTGGTGCTAAGGACATGGGTGCAGGGGCTGAGCTGGGGCGGGGCGCGGGAGCCTGCGCGGGCGCGGGCGACGCTCCGGCCGACTCCTCCGTCCATGTCTGAGGGTTGCCCAACTTCTTGCCCACCTCGCTACCAGGAGATACTATTGTGATATCTAAGATGATCATAACACGCCTGTGGGACACAAATGTTTAATCAAGATAATTGTTTAAGATGGATAGAGCTAAGAGGTGGGCTTTTTAAAAATTAAAGGTAAGATCAAATTCCTATAAAATAAACTCACAATGAGAATGCACATAAATGAGAATGAGCAATCAAATTATATTTTTGTTTAACAGTTTTCCAAACTTACTTTTCTCCCTTGCCAGTATTTTTCAGCAAGGATGTGACAAAACGGTCAATCTGCACAACGGAGTAATCGGACAGTTCTCCTGATATCAATTTGTCATTAAGTTGTGTGGCCAACATGGCAAAGCTATGGGAATGTTTGCCATCGGACACAAGCAGGCGAAACCTCTCGTTGGCACCACTTCCCTGGATCTTCTTGCTGCCCAACACTTGCATTATGGGCTTATCATATACTCCACCATTCATTATCACCTAAAGGAAAATATAAACATTGTAAAACAATCAAAATCTCTTGTTTCCTTTTTTATTGAAACTTGTGCAGGCTTGTGGGGTAACAATGTACCTAAAGCCATATTATTGACTACTAGCTGACCCATACCCACTTTGTTGGGCAGTATTTTTCGGATTAGTATATAAAGCCTATGGCACTCACTAAATAACTTTCTAATGGTAAAAGATTGTAAAATCGGTTCAGTAGATCCAGAGATTACCCCCTACAACCTCACAAACTACCTCTTTATACTATTAGTATAGATAAATCATTTTGTGCACACCTCTTCGAGTGACTATATCAAAACTTAAGCAAAATTTATTATGCAAGTAACCAAAAAGTCTATAGAAGAAGTAGGAGTACAACATGATTTGGGTAAATTATCTTACCACTACGATTCGAGGCATTAACAAAAGAACATGTAAGAACCTGTCGGAAAGTGGTACTTTCGTTGACTCATTAAAATTTTATCTTATCTGAAAGTGCATTGAGTTCTATACACTAAATCTTTTGAAATTACGATTGAGAATACATAAATTAGTTTAGATCAGCTTATTTATGCAAGTGTGATTCAAATAGTTGTGCAAAAACTCACCTCTAGAGAGCCTTCCGACAGTTTGTGGCTCATTTTGGAAGAAACTCACTTTTCCAGTCTTGTTTTAACTATTACAATAATTCAGAAACACAGATTCGTGGAAACAATACTGTATTACATTAATGAAGATAGAAAATATAATGAATGAACGCTTGAGCGGCGTTTTTCGTCGAGGCGCGAAATCTGACAAGTGACAATCAAACAAAACATGAATCTACAGTTGACAGTGACACCGAACGTTTTGACAAGATTATGGCTTTGTCTTGTCTTTGATATAAGATGTAAACATATTTTCGGACGCGTCTATAAAGGTGGTAACATATTATTGGACACGTCCGTTAGCCGGTTAGTCGCGGCCTTAGAGCATTTAGGCTAATAAATCACTGACGTATAAATCATATGGACTTGGCATACCTACACTTTACAGAGAGCATAAAATGGCAGCCAATAGGGCAGCCCTTAGTGATATTTCTCTACAATTACATCGATAAAAGATTGAGAAAATGTTTTCATATTGTCACGGTACAATATCAACAGGTATTTTTAACACACTTTTCTTAGCTTCACTTTTATATAACTAATAAATTATCTATGTAAACAAATCTTAAAGTTAGTAACAGACGTGCGAGCAAATACGCGTACTTGTGTTGTGGCTGGACGAGCTTTTTTGCCTGTGTGTCACCGTAAGCATGCGTACATAAAAGCCGCCGAGTAAGATTGTTTTCGATCCAACAGGTTTGAAATTTTGCTTGTAGCTTGCCTCGGCTCGTACGTCTGTCAGCGCCGCGAGCCGCAAGCCACGAGCCATTACTTTGTTTTGTGAAACGTCGAGTGCTATTGTGTTGCAAAAATTACTGATATTCGAAGTTATTCACACTGATAATTAATTGAATTATTTTCTTTGCTTCTCTCATACGAATTTAGACTGTCTGGATACAATAAAATATTATTCCTGAATAAAAAAAGTTTCCTCCACTGATGACATCGCGGTCCGCCTGGTACCAGAGTGATGAGTAACCAACGTGTCGCTGACGTCGAGCCGAGTAAGCTCGCGATCTTAATGATCCCGTACTATAATCTTACGTCTTTCACCCACTTAAGTTATTTTTGACCTACACTTCTCGGTTTTTGATAAAGCTACTTGTTTAGTTTGGATGACATTGCTGCTGATTCTCTTGTTCAATAACTAATCTAAAATTAGAGAATCGCTATCTTTTACTAAAAGGCAGTGCGAGAAAAGTACGGCCATAGCTATGAACTAAGTTAGAGATATCAAACTAATTTATGCCTTGCGCTTCACCTTATTTTAGTCGACATGTTTTTACATGTGCCAGCCTTAATTAGTTTGTATGGAAATATTAGTTCAATTATATTTGACAGATCTAAATTATGTCCGTCTGGATTTTGTTGCATCCGTAATTGGCTCCAGGTACGGACGTCTCCAACACTTATCTTTTCTAACATGCCGATGATTTCGGGTGTAAATTAAAAGTCAATAATAATTATTTATTATTTATAATAAAGTATATAATATTAAACAAATTAATCTCATTCATTTCTGAACAATACATTTTTTTCAGGTAATTTCTGTGTGATATTCTTATTCTTATTTATTTATTCTTTGTTGTAATATTTGTATCTCAAATTCATGTATACCTTTATTACACTTTTAATTAATAAATATTCATGTTTCCAGCCAAATTTTCTTTTTTCCTTTATTAGCAGGCAGCCTTGAAAATAAAACAAAAAACCAATAAAGAACCATAATATAGCATTATCGATAAATGTAAAAATGACATGCATGCACTACTCTATCCCTACAATAACAATAACAAGAAAATGTTTTGAAGTACAATTATTACTGTTGATAATAAAGGCAAAAGGGAAATTGTGAATGCATTACTGTTGAAACTGTTCAACGAATGTAGAATCATTTGTTTATTTTCTAAATCTAAAGATATTTCAGCTTGACGCCAACCGTGGGGGTGACTTTTGCTGAAAAGCTTTTAGCCTGAAGAAAATTAGAAATTGAGCGACCGAAGCGAGCTCAACTTTTTAGAACCTTGCCTCGGATAAGTTTGATTCAAACAAACAGATACTTCCTAGTTGACCCGAGAATGCTGGAGCGAGCGAAGCGAGCTCGAAAATTTTTAGAGGTTAGATTAGTTCTTTTTAATCAACTGCAAATAAAGATGTTACTTTGTCGACATAAACGAAAGTTCCAGAACTAAAAATGTAAAAAAGAACTTACTCTAAAATGTTATCAGATGAGATGTACCATGGACAGGTAAGATTCATACGGCCATAAAGGTAATAATCTCGACTTATGCTATATAAAATTTTGTCATTGAAGTAAAGAATTTTTACAAGAGCGAGCGAAGCGAGCTCGAAAATTTTTTAACCCAGTTCTGGAAGGCAGCCCCGGATCTACGATTTTTCCGAATCGGGGAAGGAACATGATAGTGGCGCCCCCTCTCTTTCAAGTTTTGTGATTAATTTTTTTTTTATTGGATGAAAATACTCTCTTCTCTTATTGTGTGGGCAGTAAGGTCTAACGACCCCACACACCCTAGTGTCAGCGTTTCTAAACCGCCTCAAGGGCAATACCCTTAACGATAACGACGAAGATCCATTGTACCAATCACTGGCATGATGATTTATGTATTCTAGACCATACATGGGAAACCGTTGGTTCTGGAGATATGGAAGAAAACCTTACCATGGTTTTCTTAGAAGTTACTTTTTTGCTTACATGCAAAAAATAGAGCTCCAAAATTCATGGGCGAGCGAAGCGAGCCCGATTATTTTAGCACCCCAACACAGCCACATCCAATGAGTTTTTTAATTAAGGTGGAAGCGCCGCAATTTGCGTGTAATTTGCCGGCTTGAATTTCGCGGGCTACCCTGGCGCTTCCACCTGAGTTTGGCGCCCCTTGACCTTGCCCTCCCCCCCCCCCCTTAGATCCGAGGGGTATGATCCTCTTTTAGCCATCCACTTAGATATAAAAGTAATGCCGTCGACTGACGAGAATGATACGACAACTAAGGATGTTAGAGTGAGCGTAGCGAGCTTGAAAAATGTTTGTACCTAGCTCAGGAAGGGTAAGAGCCGCTTTTTACAACCCCTCTTTTACACCCTGCCCACGTTCTTAAATATTTAGGTTGATTAAAAAAGAATATATACCTAAGTGTATTTATATCAAGGACAAAAATAAAATAAAAACAAAAAACCTTTTTTTAAAAAAAGCTTTTATTTTCTTCTTTTTTAAAAAAAGAAAATTTTCCTTTCAAGTTTTAACTATCATCTCATTATGCACAATTTATATGATCATTAAAGCTTGTTTTTAGCTTGCGCTTTGCGTAAGTACCTATAAATATTGAATTAAACAGAAATTAAAATAAAAATAACTTAGCAGATTAAGTTACTTAATTAAATAGGTACTAGTTTATTTACACAAGTGAATATACGAGTATATATGTGTCCAGCATAGAATTTGGAATCGGTCCCCAAATCTCCTGGGGTGGGCCTGAGCCGTTTCTCGGGTAGACACGGCCCATCCAGTCCCCCCCTCCCTATGTACGCCTACGTATATAAAAGTGAAGCTAAGAAAGGTGTGTTAAAAATAGCCGTTGATATTGTACCGTGACAATAAGAAAACATTCTCACAATCTTTTATCGATGTTATTGTAGAGAAATATCGCTAAGGGCTGCCCTATTGGCCGCCATTATAAGCTCTCGATAAACTTTAGGTATGCACGTTTTTTTTGTAGGTATGCCGAGTCCGTATGATTTATACGGCAGTGGCAGCAAATAGGTATTTCAAATTTCAATGACGCTAGGAATAAAGGGTTGCCATTACAGTAACTGTCAAAAACACTGTTACACTCCTACCAACTTATCGGTATTCTATATCTGTGTGTGAAATGGCGAAAATTGGAACTACGGCCGTCATGTTGAAATGTCATTCGATTGTCAGTGTCTACTAGATTCGGGTTCTCTGGTTGTTTTATTCGTGATATTGCTGAATTTATACCTATATGCTGAAAGCTATTTATTTATTATTCTAAAGGCTAAAACCTTTTTTGAAGAAGAAGCTCGGGCGGGTCAACTTTCTTGTTATAAATTACCCGATACTTAACTAATTATTTAAGTCCACGGAATATTCGTTTCTATTCTTGCTGCAGATTAGCGTAACGGTAACGTACATCTATTAGGTAACCTGCTAAGTGAGCGAGCCAACTAACCTGCCAGATTTCAAATTTCTACTAACATTTATTTTATCATCTTATATTTCAGGAAAAATAGTTAAGGTGAATATTTCAGAAATAATCATTCTTTCGAACTACATGAACTTAGAGGGCTATATTGATGATTAAAATGGTTATAATTCTTTAGATAAATACGCGTTACGGTCGCAGATCGCATTTGGTCCACATACAGCTTCACACTGACCGGCAAATTGCAAAAAAACATAAAAATATTTGAATTTTGCGGGCTACCCTGGAGGGAAGGGCACGCAGCAGAACAAACTGGTAGAAAAATTCGGACACCAGGCAAGGACAAAACGTAAAAAGTGGATTTGTACATGTTGATGATTTTGACATGGGATTTATACGGAGGAAAGTACATGAATTTTATTCTGCTAAAAAAGAGGATCCTACTGTTAAAAAGCTTCTAGAGGCCATAGAGACAGAAATAAATTACACAGGACAGCGAGAGAGTCTGCGAAAGCTGCTTCGCAAGGTGGGGTTTTGTTATAAAAAATCTCAATCCAATCGGAAGGTTGTTATGGAGCGTAACGAAATATCAGCTTGGAGAGCTAAGTATTAGCTTGGAGAGCTAAGTACTCGCATGCAGTGGATAAAAATAATAAATCACCCCAGCCCCGGCCCATAATTTATTTAGATTAAATTCACTCTTCGCATACATCGGGTAAATGTTGGCAAGCAGAGAGTGAAGACGTAGTATTGGAGCCTGTATCGAAAGGGCAAAGATAAATTATTGTTCATGCGGGAGGAGATACTGGATTTGTTACAAATGCACTACTTGTGTTTAAATCAAACACAAAAGGTAGTGATTATCATGACGAGATGAATAGTACCAACTTTAAAAAGTGGGTTATTGAAAAACTTGTGCCTAATTTACGAGAGCCATCCATAATAGTGATGGATAATTTTAAGATATTCGTATTTGGGACTGTATTCAATAAAGTCCCAAATACGAATTAAAAAAAGATATGCAATTATGGTTAACCCAAAATAAAATTGACTACGTAGAGAATTTGACTAAACCTCAGCTTTTAGAAATAATTAAGAGAAACAAGCCTGAATATGAGATTGAAAATAATTTAGAAGACAATAGACATACATGCTTATATTTACCACCTTATCATTGTGATCTCAATCCAATGAGATATTTACATAAGTGCTCCATTGAACTCCTATGGAGCACAATGAAAAGAAAAGTTGCCGATGTAAATATTGAGCACAAAAATGCTGAAATTCCCCGCCTAGTTAGAGAAGCTTTTGACGCTATAACAGTTCATGAGTGGGCACAGCATTGTAAACACGTTCGCAGGTTAGAAGGAGAATACTTAAAACATGATTTGTATTTAGATAAACCTTTTATTATAGAAGTGGTAGGTTACACTGAAACCGAAAGCGATACTGATAATGATGATAGTGGTACGGAAATAAGCGGAGTATGGCCTCACAACTAGGATGAAGTTGTGTATGCAGGTTCATCTAAAGATCACAATAACTGTACCTAAACCTGTTTTTCAATAAATTATTGTAAAGCAATTTGTTTTTTTTATTACACTACACTACCACTGGGTACCACTGCTAATTATAATATTAGTCAAATCTGGTGTTAGGGGTTAGGTACGGTTATAACTAAATGCTAGACATCCAGGTACCTCTTGCAGGGTAGGTAGCTACTTTGCATTAAATGAAAGTTATATCGCCCCGTGGAACATTTTATCTGCTGAATTTCCACTTCACTGGATTACTTTTTAGATAAAGCCCTTATTTATTCCTGAGAGACTAAACTGTTAGCGTACCTAGGGAACTGTAAATGATCAAATTCTTTTTATTTATTTTATTATTTTTATATGGGTATCATTGTTTTTAATTTGTAAAAACTGTAATTCTTATTAATTAAACGATTATGTCTAATGTGAAATTTCCTTCTTGAAAACTAACTCAATTTTGGGCACCTTATATTAATTAGCAACACTGAATCGACGGTGTCGTCCTCTTTCAATTCACAGATAAGTTGGTAGGACCAGAGGTAGGACTGTATGTTAGGTTTTTTTTTCTGTTATCTGCAATTACTTAGCTAGTGGAAATGAAAAGTATTGTTTTTAGGGGGTTTTCGAGTAACCAGTCCGAGAAAATACTCTTCCAAACAAAAAAGAATCATCCAAATCGGTTAACAATTGGCGAAAATATTGATGAACAAGCATTTTTCATGGGATCCCATCATCAGCTCCTGACTTATTTCCATTATCAGCTCAGCAACATGAGATGATGATTACCAGGCACAAATATCTGAATTGCGTTAGAAAGTTTATGAAAAACAGTGTATGTGCTTATAAAATTTGACGGTTTACCTCGATTTTCGTGGGATCCCATCATCAGATTCTAGCTTGGTGACAATGGGACCACCTCAGGAGTATAGGCTTCCGAATAAGAAATAATTTTTAAAATTGGTCCAGAATTGGCGGAGAAATCGGTGAACATACTTAAAAAAAAATACAAGCAACCAAACATAGAACCTCCTCCTTTTTGAAGAAGTCGGTTAAAAAGAGAAAAGCTGTACAGCAGCAGCACTCCCTTTCGCACAAAGTGCACCTCTCTAACATACGAGGTCTGCACTCAAATCTCGCCGCAGTCTATCAGCACCTAGAGCAGTTGTTCCTAACCTTTTCAATATTGTTACCCCTGTGACTTATATGGAATACGGATTTTAGCCCGTCCTTAAAATGTTAGGTGTCAGTACAAATAATATAAGCAATTAAATCTTTACTAGTCACAAATTGCACATCAGTCTAACAATTTTGACGTACCTATTTTATATAGGTAAGTAGGTAGGTATCCAAACAATAAAATATATTGTTTGTGTTTGATTGTTTGTGATCAAATGATAAATGGCTAGGTTTAGTTTCACTTAAGTCCATTTTAAGTTCCACATTGAGAAGGTGTCCGAGTGCCAATAGGGAATATGCATGCGATTTTTTATTTGCAAAATGAAATACTTTTTAACTCTAGTAAACAGTCATGAAATTATTTTTTAAATACCTTCATCAGCGATGAAGTTTCAAAGCTAAGCGAAGCTTCAAAGATTACAATTAGAAAGAGAAGTCCGATGTAAACTTTGACGTCATCGTCTATGGCGCTCATACAACTGCCATAGAAAACAGCGTAAATTTTGTTTAAAATAATTATATCTCCTTCGTTTTTCGAGTAATTTTGATTTTATTTTCACTGATAGTATTATATTTTTCTAAATTTTTAGATAACCTGTATAGATGAAAAAAATATTTTTTTCATGCATCTATTATTCCCTATTCTACTAAATTTCAAGCAACGTTTGCATTCGCATCTCAGTCGCAATCTGTCAAAAATGTATGAACAATTTTTGGTCTTTTTGACAGATTGATTGCGACTGAGGTGCGGATTTGCGTTCGCATCTCGACGTTGCTTGAGAATTAGTAGAATTAGCCCTCTAGCCTTTGTTGCCAGTGTAAACAAAGTTGAAAAACCACTGTTACATCAATGGATGGGCATAGGGTATTTAGCATTTTTTTAAGCTCTTTTCGCTAAAACCGGATATTCGGCTCCAGCCTTTCGCCAAAGGTACTGAGATATTAGGTCTTTACCTATGAAATTGCCGTTCTGCAGTACTGGCCATTTCAAATCAAAATATTTTTTTTTGGCTAAGAATTCTAATTTCAAAGTAATTTTATTTTAAAAACATGGTTTTTTTTCCAAAAGTAGTCATTTGTTTATTGATAAGTGTTACATTTTCATCGCATTTCAATCTTTTTCGTCATCATGGATACGTTAAAAATTCGAGTAATTATGGAATATGAATACCGTCGTGGCAGCAACGCGGCACAAGCGGCACGCAACATCAACGACGTTTACAGAGCTAACACTACAAACCATCGCACCACCTGTTATTGGTTTGCTCGCTTCCGTTCTGGAAATTTCGACCTGAAAAATGAACCTCGCGGTCGTCCGAAGACTTTGGTCGACAATGACGAATTAAAGGCGATTGTGGAAGCTGATGATACACAATCTACGGCTGAATTAGCAGCAGCTTTCGACGTTAGCGTCAAAACAATATTGGTCCATTTGCGTCAAATTGGCAAGGTAAAAAAACTTGACAAATGGGTGCCCCACGAACTCAATGATCGCCAGCGCGAAGTACGCGTCGAGACGTGCCTTGCACTGCTCAACAGACACACAAATGAAGGAATTTTGAACCGCATTGTTACCTGCGATGAAAAATGGATTCTGTTTGATAACCGCAAGCACTCAGCAAGTTGGTTGGATCCTGGTTCAGCACCTAAACAATGCCCTAAACGAAAACTTACCCCTAGAAAAGTGATGGTCACTGTTGGTGGTCTAGCGCCGGTGTGATTCATCACAGCTTCTTACCAAACGGGGTGAGCATTACTGCAGATGTGTACTGTGAAGAACTGAACACAATGATGGAGAAGCTGGCACATCTCCAACCAGCATTGGTCAATCGCTCATCTCCGCTGCTCCTGCACGACAACGCGCGACCTCATACTGCACAGCAGACGGTCTCCAAGCTGCAAGAACTGGGGTTGGAAGCTATCCGTCATCCGCCCTACTCACCAGACCTTGCGCCTACAGACTACTACTTTTTCCAGAATTTGGATAACTTCTTGGCGGGAAAAAAATTCAATATCCGAGAGGCAGTACAAAATGCCTTTGAAGAATTTGTTGCCTCCCGTCCAGCTGATTTCTTTAAGAAGGGCATCAATAAACTGCCACTGCGTTGGCAAAGATGCATTGATTGCATGGGTGATTACTTCGATTAATACAAATAAAAAATACATGAAAAAAAATCGTTTTAAACGATTTTTTTTCATGTATTTTTTTTTTCATACAAAACGGCAATTTCATAGGTAAAGACCTATTGTTATTGTTCATGCGGGAGGAGATACTGGATTTGTTACAAATGCACTACTTGTGTTTAAATCAAACACAAAAGGTGGTGATTATCATGACGAGATGAATAGTACCAACTTTAAAAAGTGGGTTATTGAAAAACTTGTACCTAATTTACGAGAGCCATCCATAATAGTGATGGATAATTTTAAGGAATTCGTATTTGGGACTTTATTGAATACAGTCCCAAATACGAATTCCTTAAAAAAAGATATGCAATTATGGTTAACCCAAAATAAAATTGACTACGTAGAGAATTTGACTAAACCTCAGCTTTTAGAAATAATTAAGAGAAACAAGCCTGAATATGAGATTGAAAATAATTTAGAAGACAATAGACACACATGCTTATATTTACCACCTTATCATTGTGATCTCAATCCAATGGGATATTTACATAAGTGCTCCATTGAACTCATATGGAGCACAATGAAAAGAAAAGTTGCCGATGTAAATATTGAGCACAAAAATGTTGAAATTCCCCGCCTAGTTAGAGAAGCTTTTGAATGACGGTTTTGGCTTTTGAGGGTATCAGGCGATTGGCAAGCAACCGGTCACTGATATTGTCTACGTTACCTTTGGCCCATGCCACAGCTAAACGTGTTGAATTAGTTACCTGCCTTCCTCATTTTAGGGAAAAAACGTGAAGATATTTATGGTATTTATAATGTATTTCCTTTACGTCTATAATGCAAAATAAGATTATTAATAAAATGTCACGGAAAACAGTAGACGTTTCGAACCGACATACTGTCGAACTAATGAGCAATCGCTGTAGGGTGTTTCGCACAAACGTTGTACATCGCACTAATAAAGCATCGATGTAATAAAACATCGTACAACTGAATTATCGACATACCGTGTTCGATATAATAAAAATCGAATTAACAACTTTCGAATACACGTAGGGAACCCCGCCGGAACAGCTGCTCAAACTCTATCAAGCGCAAGTACGATCGTGTATGGAGTACTGCTCTCATCTTTGGGACGGATCTGCCAGATACCAGCTTGATGCCCTTAAGTCAATTGAGAAACGAGCCAAGAGGATCATCGGCAATGATAGGCTCGTCACTACGAGGCTCCAGTCTTGAGCTCGACTACGAGTTGCTAGCCTGTCGGTTTTCTACCGGTTGCATTTTGGGGAATGTGCGACGGTATTGCATAATTTAATTCCGCCAAGCCCTCACACATATACATTCATTCAAAACGATAAAGAAATGAATATAGGCACATCTGTCATACTTATTTCGACATCTAGTATTTATTTCCACGCTTCTTGTTCCAAAAAACATTTATTTTCCATTTATTTAAGCAAATTAAATTTAGCAATAGTTTCCCTCATTTTCGTATGTAAACATTATAAAGACACACTGTATGAAAATCTATGCAATAGAAACACACTTATCGTATGTTGCGTTGCATACGATAAGTGTCTCTATCGCATAGTTTTCATATTAAATCAAGAGTCCACGGGGACTGATAAGGCCACTTTAGGAGAGTCATAAATTAGAATAGGTAAGGTAACTAGGTTAAGCAACGTTTGCCAAAGTTGGTCTGTGGATGGGTGACCATCTTAACATAACGAGTTTCCTCCGTGCTTCGGAAAGCACGTTAAGCCGTTGGTCCCGGCTGTCATTTGTAGATCTTTGACAATCGTTACGGGTTTTCAGAAGCCAGTAAATCTGACTCCAGTCTTGCCAAGAAGTACCGTGTTACCCAGTTAGTGGGTTGTGGAGGTCGGGTAGGCAACTGCTCCGCGTAAAACATTGGTATTTAGCTGAATCTGGTTTGACTGGAAGCCGACCCCAATATAGTTGGGAAAAGGCTAGGCAGATGATAAATTAGAATCATCACACAACAATCTGTCAAATTTCATTTTCATCTTTATCGCTAACAAATTAGGTTCAAGGTTGATTGGGAAAATTTTATAGTGACAGGTAGCGTGATTTGCTTTCTGATTCTGCTAAAGTGGCCTTTTTAGACCCACAGATATGATAATGTGTTGCATACGTTGCGTATGCGGTACGTAGGGACCATAGTCTGTCTCTCGCTTACCTAAGCGTGATTTCACTTCAGGCCAATCTCATCCACGTCTCGGCACGTCGGTATAAAGAGCATTGTCTGCCAGACACAATAGAAAATGTATCTACCTATTGTTTGTTAGTAAAGGTGACCGACGTGGCAGTGAATGCGTTAAGTACCTTTTTAGTACCTAGCGTTCTGAACATGTAGGATTTTTAGAAACTATGAAACGAAAAATAAAACGTTGGGGTACCATTAAAAACCATTTATTTCTCGAGTAACAATACATCACAGCAACTTAATTACAATTAGGTTTTTAACAAAATAATACTTATAACCAGAATTATCCACCTTCATAAAATATAATATCACAATCGATTTTCACTTGGATTCAATCCAATTAACCAACAAAATTATGCAATAAGTAAGTTTTCGATGAGAAAAAAGATCGTAAGTAGATAGGTACATAAAAATATGATAGTTAGTACTTTAGTAGGTTCTATTAATGGAGGCAATTTGTAATTTTTATAACTAGATAGAATATCCGAACCTACAAAGTACTTAACAGAGTCAAAGTGACCCATCACTAGCACTCGTTTATTAGCTATTCAATTATGAGTCGATTTCACTTGGATTTAATTCAAAGTTTTGGTTGGAATTAAAGTAAGTAGTAGCTTTGCAATGAGAAGTTGCTACGATATCATAGTATCACCACTATTTGGCAAAATATTACAATCAAATAATGACCATTTTCGTAACACCTCTCTGAAAAGTGTAAAACTATGATTCTATGATCAGTCGATGAATAAAAACTATTTAAATTTAGAATCCGTCGATGCTGCCGACTCGTCTATGGTCTGTAACTGGTATCAAGTAGCCGTAGGAGTCTCGTGCGGCAGCCACCATGGCTGCGAAACCAGCGGTGGGTCCCAGCTCGGTAGTGGCATGACCCTTATCTCGGAGAGATGCGACGATGGACTGTTGATAGAAAATAAATGAATAAATAACCCAATCAAATATTGTTGCCAATATACAGTTTCAAATAACATATTGTTGTATCTAACGTCTGTATTGGTGGAAATCCTTACTAGTCCTTACTAATATTATAAATGCGAAAGTAACTCTGTGTGTCTGTCGCGCATTCACGCCAAAACTACTGAACCGATTTAAATTAAATTTGCCGGAGCCGCTGGCAGAAGCTACTACGAAATAAAGAAATAAAATCTCCTTCCGTCTTTGCTGAAAATTTCAAAATACACCTATCTGTCATGCATTTGGTAGGAATTTTTATCTAAGTGTTTAGGTACTGGTGCAGTCTCTAGATATCTGTAAGATGTTATCACAAATATCAATACTAATATTATAAAGAAGAAAGATTTCTGTTTCTGTATGTAACGAATAAACTTAAAAACTACTGGACTGATTTGAAAAATTCTTTCAGCAATGGATAGCTACATTATCAGCGAGTAACCTAGGCTATATTTTATCCCCGTCTTCTCACGGGAGCGGGAACTATGAGGCCGCAAACCTATCTGGGTTGGTTCTGATAACATAATTATTGAGAAATGACATTGAATATGGGTGTGACTCAGTGTCTCATGGTTGTTGTGGTGTAACCGAGCAATCAAGGAACATGATGTGGGACTTCAAACACGTATTAAACTAGACACAAATCACGTTTTGTTATTTAAAATGATGATAAGACGTTGAAGCGGTTTAAGCAAACACATCCTTGAATAAAGAGGATCACAACAAAACCGAAGAATCATATCCTATGCCTACTCCCGTTATAATAAACATGAATTATTTAGGGGGTACCTACCTACTATTAAAATTAACAAGTGAATCTCTGTTGATTGGATAGGAAACTGGTTGCTAGAAATTACAAGAACATTTTCCAAAATGTCGTTAGGTATATACACGTGAGTATTTCTACACGGATACAGAGGCAATAAGCAATAGCTTATTGTTCTTGGCTCCATATCGTCCTCGCCTTGCAATGGCAAAACCAAAATGTTACCTACTGTATTTTGATTATGTCATTGCAAGGCGAGGGCGTTGTGGTGCCGTTGTGCTTCATCGTCACAAAAACCGAGACCCATCTGTAGGTAGGTATGCGTTTTACGGTCATTCATTGAATCCTGCGCAAATAATAAATCAAAGTACATTAATAGCGCATCGCATTGCTACCATTGAGGGAAACCATAGATACTTATTATAAACAAGTTTATTTATATTTCTATGAGGGAACAAGTACTATTTGAATACCTACATCAACTATTATTGTTCGTGAACAATGCATAGGCTGTACATTTTATTGTCCATCGCACAAACACATGTCGGTCACGGTGGATACTGGATTGCATAATTAAGCAGACTCTTTAGCTATGGTACTGAAGTATATAAATATGTATCCATATACATGTATACACTAGCTACCACTCCAAGCGGTAATAGAATTACACACTGAAAACTTCAACTTAACTGTTTAGGTCTACCTACCTATTACGGTTCTTGCGATACACGTTGGTTGACAGACGGACAGACGGACAGCGGAGGCTTATCTATCTACTAGTTAACCCGCGCAACTTCGTCTGCGTCACAAATTTCATTACTGCTCCACTTCTATTCCACTATCTAACACTGAAAGAATTTTACAAATCGGAGCAGTAGTTCGATTTGAAAATTTTTTTCAGCGTTAGTCCATTTATAGAGAAAGGCTATTGGCTATATGTATATCATCACGCTAAGACCAATAGGAGCGGAGAAGTAATGAAAATAGTGACGCAGACAAAGTTGCGCGGGTCAACTAGTACTAATATAATTATAAAGCTGAAGAGTTTGTTTGTTTACTTGAACGCGCTAATCTAAGGAACTACTACTGGTCCGATTTGTAAAATCTTTCAGTGTTAGATAGCTTGTTTATCGAGGAAGGCTATATGCTAATAATATCATCACGCTAAGACCAATAGGAGCGGAGCAGTAATGAAAATAGTGACGCAGACAAAGTTGCGCGGGTCAACTAGTACTAATATAATTATAAAGCTGAAGAGTTTGTTTGTTTACTTGAACGCGCTAATCTAAGGAACTACTACTGGTCCGATTTGTAAAATCTTTCAGTGTTATACAACGTTGATACGACAGAGGGGCTTTCCTTTAAACTGCCTATACTAGGTACCATTTTCAAGCTCTGTACCAAAAATAAATTAATTAGGAGCAGTAGTTTAGTCGCAAATGATTTTTAAAGTTTTTGCACGGTTTGAACACGATGTATCTTTTCTAACAGCTGAATATCGTCTAAGCATAGGTCATGCACCTTACAACGATAAATCTACGATGCGTTGTTGCCGCTCTGACGCATGTCGAAGGACATTCACTAAATATTGGCAATGCAAACAAGGAAGCAATCAATACACACACACTTGCACTTTCACTACGAAAGCGACTAACATAAAGCGAGCGAAAGAAATAGAGATAGGTCAGTTTGTTGCATCCTTGTTTTTTGCGATCGGTAAGTCCCTCACCTCAGTGCGCCGACGCTTGTTTTTCGGAACGTACGTTTTGTGGAATTCGCGCGCAAACAATTGTAATTTTATTTTGTTATTGTGAGAGGACACGTACCTAACTTGGGATTATTATTATTTAGTAATAGTGTTTTTTTTTTTTGTGATTGACTGTTTTTTATGGTGATAGGACACGTAACTTGGGATTATTATTATTTAGTATTAGTATCTCCGGACCTCACTCCCATGAATTTCTTTTTGTGGGGTTACATTAAGGGTGAAGTGTATGCCTCAGAGGTAAATACAATTGATGAGTTAAAAAATAGGATTATTTTAGCATTTCACAAATTAAAGTGCTTAGCGACGGACAGTGATCTAATTAGAAAAATAAATAACAATATTCTCCGTCGGTATAATTTGTGCATCAATGTGAATGGAGGACACATCGAAAATTTAGTGTTTGTTTTTGTGCGCGTACTTCGAAACGTTACCTAACATAAAAGCCAGTGCGAGCGGAGGCCTAAGTCGCCGGCCGCCATCCCGGCCCGGCCCCCGCCGAGCACACGAGATACCGTACACCGCGCTCCGGCGCGCGCGCGACGTTGCCGCTTTGTAACCTAGCGGTATCTAAGGTCAGTGTCATTTTTTTACAAAGGGTGGTTGCGTTTTATTCGGATTTGCAAGCTATTTAGTTTGTTTGAAAAAAATATTTTCTCATTTATGGCGCTTTTTGTTTTTGTACCGTATCGAATTAATACTGAACACGTATAGTATACGTAGTTTAATTTAATGCCCCTCTGTCGTATCAACTCTGTATAGCTTGTTTATCGAGGAAGGCTATATGCTAATAATATCATCACGCTAAGACCAATAGGAGCGGAGCAGTAATGAAAATTGTGACGCAGGCGAAGTTGTGCCAACTAGTATTTTATAAAAGAGGAAATTATCTACTGTAACTGCTATCATTTCACTGTCGTTCCTACTCGTCATTGCAAAGCGTCATTAAAATATGATTTTCACAAATAATTTATCATTAAATCGACGTTGTAATGGTATTGCATTAGCTATTATAGCACAACTATTGTAGTCAAGGCCGTTTCGGTTGACATAACAATATCTCGATTCGACTACTGCATTTACTGACATGCTTCGTTGTTTGAATAAACGGTTCTACGCTACATTGTTATCTATTTAATGGAAAGTTGACGGGAATTTAATAAATTTAATAAATAGTATGAATTAACGATCCAATGAAGGCGTTTTGTTGACCTTCATCAGAAGATCAACAAAACACCTTCGTTACAAACAGTCCCTAAACCTTCGTTAGTCGAAAGAAATCCTTGAATAGAATAATAAAAATTGGTTGGTTGGAAATTGGTTCCATAACTTGCTGGTTATAAACCAACGGTTCTACACCCTGTGTTCACCATAATCAATTGTAATATTTTTGATCACATCATCCCTTCTTCACCTATCAGAAATCTTTCAGTTCCCAAGCACAGCGGGTCTAAAAAGATCACTTTAGTAGAGTCATATTAGAATCATAAATATCATTAACCACACAACAATCTGTCTTTTATTTCCACCTTTATCACGCATTAGGTTCAAGGTTGATTGGGAAAATTTGACAGTGATTCTGCTAAAGTGGCCTTTTTAGACCCGCAGGTATCAAAATGTGTCAAGATGAGACCTTTAGGTTATTAATAATAATAGCCTTTTATTCCTAAACATAGGGTTACAAGGGGTCCCTAAGTTCGGTGTGCCTTTTGGCATAGTCCTCCTCCAATTCCTTCCAATGGGTCCTGTCCCTTGCTACTCTCAGCCAGAATGGTCCCGCTGTCTGTTTCAAGTCATCTCCTGTCTTGACGACCCCTACCTCTTTTGCCGTCTCTTGGTTGCCAGAGGGTGACTTTCTTGCTCCATTTGTTAATGGGTTGGCGTAGCATATGTCCAGCCCATCTCCATTTTTGGGCGTCTATCCGGGTATGAATGTCTGTGAGTTTTGTTCTTATTCTTATGTCTACGTTCCTAACTCTGTCTTTGATTTTTAACCCTAGCATGCTTCTTTCTATGGCACGTTGGCATTTTGTAAGGATCTAGACAATCACATAAAAAAGAAAACATTCGAGACCTGTATTCTACCAGTTCTTATTTATGCCTGCGAAACTTGGTCAATAACACTTCACCACAGGGAAAGGCTAAAAAAATGCCAACGTGCCATTGGTTATTAACTAGGTGGCAATTAGAAGACTATCTTACCGAATCGAAGTTCGCTTCATGCTGTACTTCCATAGGCAACAGCTGATGATGGAGTCGAGGTCTCTGAACAGCATCCGGAAGGTCGCTGCCTTCTAGCACTGTGTGCCGAGCCATCTGAAACATTAAAGTCACTGCTTTTCAATCTGAACCCATCTTGAATATTAGGCATGAGTTGCTTAAGTGGTAGAAATCACTACCACTCAATAAAAAAATAACAATGGTCCTGCATTGTTATTTTTTTCCTCAGAGAATTTGTGCTCGTTTAGGAGTAAAATAAGGAAGGACGTCGTTGACGAGGTCCGCGGCGACGGTGCACGGTGGTGTGACGATCACATCATGTTTGCGAGGAAAACTTAGCCTAAGATCGCCCAAGACAGAGAGATTTGGAAGGAGATACGAGGCCTTTGCCCAGCAGTGGGGCACAAAAATGTAGGGTAACAAAAAAAAAAGGAAAATCACTACCGGAGCTCATACAGCAAGAAAAGAACTAAGTCTTGGTAATAAAAATAATATATAATAATAATAATAATAATAAAATTTATTAAAGTTATGTGAGTAAAACAGTAAATACATTTTTTGCTTAAATCTATGACAAGTTCACTGGTGTTATGTGCCTGAACTAGGAAATCCTGTGTTTCAGGCAAAAAGGAGGTAAATGTTATTAAATAATCACGTAATTATGTAAAATTAAATTGTCATATTTTAGGTATATAAAAATGGTATAAATGGTGTAAACAAAAAATCATACTTCCTAAAACCTTGGTATACTAACTTACCCTAAATTAAAATTAACAGGAAACAAACAATCTTTATTTATACCGTTAACAATTTCTCTGAATCTTCATAAGACAAACTTTGAAGAGTTTCCTTGAGAGTTTTTTTACAGTTTCTAAAATTTAGGGAATAGATGTTTGCTTTTGCATTTAGTCTATTGTAGAGTAGTGGTCCAAGAAAAACATAAAATTTGGCTGCGAAAGCATGTTTAGTACTTTTTGTAGGGCAAACAATGTCTTTTCGTCTCTTTTTAGTAAATTCAGTGCAGAAGCAAAGAGCTGCGTGTTGTTTTAATACAATGCTCATTATGAATAATTGCCGAACTGTTAGTACTTCACAAGATTTATAGAGCAGGTTAGTGGGAAAGAGGAAAGGGCGGCAAGTAGACACCTTTAAAATCGCTCTTTGAGCTCTTTCTATGGGCAGTAATAAAGTTTTACCTGCTCCACCCCACGAGGTAATGCAGTACGTCAAAATTGACTGACATAGAGCAAAGTAAACTTGTCTTATTAGTATTGGGTCTGCAAGGTAACGTAGCTTTTTGAATACGAATATCAGCTTACGAATTCTGTTACTTAATGCCTCTATATGATGTTTGAAGGTTAGGGTTTCATCAATTATAACACCCAAGTATATTATTTTGTTGGTCCTATTAATACTGGGACACACAAACGGGCAATCTGCAAGGACTGTACAACAATGGGCATACAACGTTGAAGGAATATAAGAAGTAAGCTTGCGCATTGAAAACTTAATGTAATGTGTCTTAAGTGCATTTAGAGTAAGTGAGTTATCCTGAAGCCATTTATTTACCATACTGAAGCCGTCTTGCGCGAGCTTGTAGACAGCATGTTCCGATTCAGCCGAAAAAAGAAGAGCAGTATCATCCGCGTAAGATATTATTGTTCCATGCTTTAGTTTTAGATTACAAAGGTCATTTATGTATATAAGAAATAAAGTGGGCCCCAAAATACTTCCTTGGGGAACGCCAAAATTCGTGGTTTTTTGGTCTGCGCTGAGAACACTGCCAATCTTCACGCACTGGGTACGGTCTTCTAAGTAGCTTTTGAAGAGTTTTAGCTGAATACCTCTTATGCCCACTGTCTCAAGCTTGCGCAAAAGAATAGGAATGGAAACTGTGTCAAAAGCCTTGGCGAGGTCCAAGAAAATTCCAACTGTATGGTTACCCTTGTCAAGTTCTTGAGCCAGATAGTCAGTCAGATGATGAACGGCATCGGCAGTTGATAGTTTTGGTCTAAATCCAAATTGTCGTTCTGACAAAATAGATTTGTCTTCCAGATATTTGAACAATCTTTTGTTTATAATTTTTTCCAATATTTTAGAGAAAGAAGACAGTAGAGAAATAGCTAGGTCTGTAATTTGTTACTTGATCTTTACTGCCTGATTTATATATAGGGACAACAACTGCTTTTTTAAGGCACTCCGGAAAAATACCCAGAGATAAGCACATGCGAAAAATATAAACCAGTGGTGGCACTAAAATATTCCTGAACTGTTTAATAATTTTATTTGATATGTTATCCCAACCAACTGCACAGTCGTCTTTCAAAGTCATGATCATACTTTCTACCTCAGTCTCGTCAGTGTCTAGCAGTGCGAAGGAAGTTAAAGTGGAGCTGCCCGTAAAAAGATTACTCGTTAGATAAGGCGTTTGACCCCGATTTTTTTCTGCCAAACACTTTCCAACATTAACAAAGAAATTATTTGCCATGTTAGCAGATGTCAACTGTGATGAGTGAGCTTGTAATAAACCTGAAGATGACTCATTTAGTTTTGACGAATATGTTATATTTTTAATACATTTCCAGATCTTTTTACTACTCGTTCCAGCCTTTTCTAATGCAGTTTTATCGTAGTTCCTTTTAATTTTTTTGAGTAGATCATTACAAAAATTGCGATATATTTTGTATGACTGTTGCAACATAGCATTATCTGGTTGAGATTTAGCTTTCATGTGCAGTTTATCTCTATGTTTCATACAGCGGATAAGACCTGTCGTGATCCAGGGTTTTATGTTGCAATTTTTGTTGCTCAAATGTGATATAACCGTATGTTTGCGAATTGCATTTCGTACATTTTCGATTACATACAACATGCAAAACTGCGGGTCAGCGGAATTATAGACTGGATCAAAGTTGATGACGCGCAAATCTTCTTCAAGTTTATTTATATTTAATTTCGAAATTGTGCGAGTGTTTTGCTTAAGCATGTTACAATCTAGAGTTAGTAGGGCAGCATTGTGATCGGTTATTGTCGAGTTAAAGACAAGGGCAAGTGAGGGGTAATTTGATTTTAACATGACATGATCTAAGCAGGAGCCACTATGATGTGTAGGAAAGCTATGCGCGGGGAGAAGGCCGTGAAATGCACATAGGTTTAGGTAGTCCTGAGCAGATGCATCAGTACTTCCTGGGAGGATGTTGATATTAATATCTCCAATTACAATCGTGGTTTTGATGGATGACAGGTTCTGCAAGACAACATTCATTGATTCAGTAAAATTACTAATATTTTTAAAGGAGGGAGGTCGATATATTGCTAATATCACAATGTGTGACCCAATCTTCACCACCAAGCTGTTGCAGTCGTCCATATTAGGTTCCTCAACCGAGATCTTCAAATGATTCCTGACATAAACTATCACCCCATCATTTTGATTGTAATTCCTGTTACTTTTGTACATATTATATCCCGGAATTCGTGGTATGTTATATTGCTTGGCCAGCCAGCATTCGGTTAAAACAATAACGTCACAATTTATGTTTAACCGTTGTAAAAAAGTGCAAAAGCTATCGAAATTCTTAAAAATACTGCGAATATTTTGTGTTAGTACAGTTAATGGAGTTTTGTAGTCGGAAAGATATTGTTTGCAATTTTCAGCTTCACAGACTTTTGACTCAGATACAGAGAAATGATCTAACTCATTAATTATATTGCTAATCATGACTGTGGAACTAAAATACAAATATAAATATAGAAAGAAAAAACTTAAGTGGTCTAAATAAATAACTTATTGGCGGCGCTCTTAGGCGCCTGCATAATCTATGGAATTTATGTACCTTTTTTCGGCCATTATTCTTGCCGGGCAGTCAGCAGCGCCTGTGTTGTGCTTGTCTGGCTTTTTGTAGTGAAAGCAAGTAGCGCATTTTGGCTCATCTCCCTTTTTTGGACATTCTTTGATGGAGTGTCCTTGATCGCCACAGTGACCGCAGGTATAGGACGTCTGCCGGCAAAACTTGGCAGCATGACCATACTGCTGGCACTTATAACATCGTGTGACCAATGTAAAGTCTCTCACAGGGCATGATGACCAATTCACAAATACTCGGTCTTTTGAGATCAGGGCTTTGCGTATGACTGCAGGTACTTCAATTACATAGTTGCAATTCTCAGCGTCTTTCTTACCTGACTTATGGCTTAATCTAATAGAGGTCAAAAACGTTTCAAGGCTGCAGTCCTGTAGTTTCTCGGCAAGATTTTGGTGATACAGACAATTAAAAACTTCATTTTCTGCCATGGATGACGGCACTCCTAGGATCACAACCCTAGGCTTCTTTTTATGTGGCTCGTCGACTGTTAGACCTGACTTTGTTAGCTGCTCCGATTGTCTCAGCTTCTCGATGTCGTCTTTCGTCTCAGTGCTGATAATGACACCTCCATTTTTGGTCTTGCGCAGGCCTCTAACGTGAAGCTTCATCTGTTCGGGGCAGATAATTTTTTGGACAAGAGACTTTGTCTCATCACTGGTCCTCAATTTATCTTGCGGATAAATGGCCACAGAGCTTATATTTGATGGCTGGATAAAGTTGTTGGCACCTTTCTTCACCATGTCGGAAAAAGAAGTTCCCAGTGCAGGTTTAGTTGATTCTCCGACTTTCATCTTAAGCTCCTTTAGTTGCTGCGAAAGGTCGAGTTGGTTTTCTAGTGATTTCACAGCATTGTGGTATTGTAAAGCCCTAGATTTAAGTGACTGATACAGTACGGCCATCTGCGATGTTCCATGCCCAACTTTCCGGCATAACGTATTGATGCGCATCTTCTGGTCCGAGTTCATCTTGCCTTCTGCTGCAATAGCACACACCTCCTGAAGGCTCTGGTCAATGGTCGTCATCCAGTTCTGAATTTCTGGCGTCGGTATACCTTCGAAGTCATCGTGGCGTTGGATCGGCGCTTGAAAGGCAGGAGCGGATAAAGCTGCTCGCGCGGTTGTAGGCGGCGGGGAACGAGCACACCTACTCCTCGGGCTGAAGGGACTATCCTCCATTGTGTAACAGGTTATTTGCTTATTAAATACTGATCATCATCTTCATAAAAATCACCTTACTTAAAACAAAAAGTATGACTCAGTTTGCTTTACCGGCTAATTATAAAAAAAATTGGTCACGATTTCGCAAGTGATTATTTACTTATATTAAATAATTGTTCGATACGTCCGTTCACTACGATCGCTACAATAAGATTCCTGTGTAAACTGATGAAGTAAATTCTCCGACTCAATTTTAAAGGTACGCTATAAACTTACCAGTGCAACTTGCGTGGTGATCTTAGTACCACCAGCGGCTCCAAGGACCAGGTCTACCCTTCCATTCCTGGCCCGCACAATACTGGGGACCATGGAGCTGAGCGGCTGCAAGTTCGGGGCCAGCATGTTCGCGGGAGAAGGCGGTAGACCGTAGGCCGACTCCAAGTGCGGAATCGCAAAATCATCCATCTCGTTGTTCAACATGAAACCCAGGCTTCGTGACCGTCTCTGAGAGCCCCAACTGTAAAAAGTAATTGTCGTTCATTTTTTTAATGGTTCCTTCTGAATTTCTGATCTAAGCATATACATTTGTGCTTTCTGACCCTTGACTGTTTACAGTCACCAATTGAGTCACAATAACCCAAAGCTAGTGGGATTTTATTAGGCAAAAGTTTAGTCCTGATTTGATATAAAGTATAGGTTAGACGAGCCTTGAAACGTTAACCTTCTTCCAGATTCAAATCTTAGGCATTAAAGCTTTGGTGTTTGCTACTGCAATTTTGAACCTTGACTGTACCTACCTAAACATTTGAAACGAGTTTAGTACGGGGAAGGAAAACTAAAGAATGTTTTCAAGCACATTTAAGCAAGGTTAAAGAGTTGAAAGACACCCAAATGACCGGGCGAAACGATTTAAACAGATTTTGGAATAAATCAAAATATCTATAACAAAGAGTATTGTTTGTTTTATTTACACATTGGTTCCGATTTAGAATTTATTTTCGCTGATAATGTTAAGACTGAATGTCAAATTTATCATTTTGTCCCATCTTTGTCCTCAAATAAAATATTTTGAGAAGGTAAATTGTCGAGATTTAAATTATTATTATGATTACTATTCTTGTGACTATAGCTCTTATGGGATTAATACGACACGGGTTATTTAAGGGACTAGGTATAACACATCATCACCCAGTGTTCTAACATAGACAAAGAAGATGCTGCGATCACCACTCTTTTGTAAACTTTATGCCAACTTATAAAGATCTACGTTAGCAACCGTTCGAATCCTGATTAAAATTAATAAGGGAATAATACAAGCATAGTTTAGGTACATATAGTTAATGGTGCTGGTGGCCGAGACGACGCTGCCATCGGGGGCGACGACCACGATGTGGGCGGTACCGTGGTCTTCCGTGCTTTCGAACAGGGCGCCGTAGTGTTGCCACTCATTGTAAGTGCTTGAGTCGTTGACTAGCTCCCGGAATGATCGGGCCCAAGCGGGGTTTGAGAGATTGCGCTCCAACTGAAATTAAATGACGTCATGTGAGTGCCTCGCGTCGTTGCCTAGTGAAGATGATTCTAGGGAAAGATCTTCAGTCCACTTCTTCTTAATGATGGGAAATCATCAAATGACTTCCGCTCTGGGCGGAGCGGAGGGAGTGTCAGACTCTTACTGACTAAAACCCATCCGTGTTCCTCCTACTTAATGCCCTCTGCCTGGAACGCAGAGGGCATTCAGTAGGAGGAACACGGATGGGTTTGCTCCGCTGGCCGCGGTGGCTCTTTCAAACAAATCCCGCAACCCCGGCAGGCACTGGCCCTAGATCTTCGGTACCTACTCTAGAATGTAGAGAATTTGAAGGTCGAATCTGAAGGTGATCTAACGGTTTTGGAAAGTCAGTAAAGCTTTGGGCACCAAGAACTGTTTATCGAACAGATAAGTATATTCCAGGTCTTCGACCCAAACTCAGGACCACAATTTCTATGATTGCTATCCAATGATTTTGCCGAAACAATTTCATGATGCGATTAATGTAACAGCTGGTTTTTGCGCGTTTGTTGCCGTATTATAAATGCATTATCTAATGTCTAATCACCGTTTATTATAATGTTTTTGGTTTCGATTCGACGTTGCAAAACAGTGTTTAGCTACTTCCTATGCAAGTAACTGGCTATTAGGTATTTACCTACAGGGATTTGACGAGCTCTTGGCTAAAGAATAACCGTCGCACAGGTCGATTTTCAAGGCTAAGCAACACTTGCCTAGGTTGGTCTGTCGATGGGTGAACATCTTAACATACTGAGTTTCCTCCGTGCCTCGGAAACCACGTTAAGCTATTGGTCCTGGCTGTAATTTGTAGAACTTTGGCAGTCGTTATACGGATTGTCAGAAGCCAATAAATCTGACTCCAGTCTTGCCAAGAAATACCGTGTTGTTACCCATTGAATGGGTTATGGAGGTCTGGTAGGCGGCCGTTTCACGTAAAATACTGGTATTCAGCTGAAACCGTACTACGATTGCGGCCAGCCTTATCATGAACAAAAGCGTACCTAAGTTGCGGAGTAGGTAGACTTTTCATTGAGTAGTTTCCTCCTCTGATTCCACATTTCATATCTATCTAAATTCATATTCATGAGAGACTTAACTTGTATCTGCTAGTCTATTCAGTAAATAACCATTTCGATATCGAGCTTCACCTGAGTGACAAACCTCACAAAGTGAGCTTTATTTTATTGCACACCACATAAAGGTCTTACGATTGACGTAATTTGATACTCACCTCGGATTCCGTTGTCGAGACACGGAAATGTTGTTACAGAATAGCACTACTGTTTCCGTTGATTTAATAGTAAATATTTTACATAACAATAAATAGCCACAGCTGGCATATTATGTGGTGAACCTACTTATTCATCACATAATATATATATATATATATACTACTTTACCCGCGTAACTTCGTTTGCGTCACAATTTTCATTACTGCTCCGCTCCTATTGGTCTTAGTGTGATGATATAGCCTATAGCCTTCCTCAATAAAAGGGCTATCTAACACTGAAAGAATTTTTCAAATCGGACCAGTAGTACCTACTCCCGGGATAAAATCCGAGATAAGTATCCTAACTTCAGGACATACACACATACACAGTTTCATTCAAATTCATTCGGCTGTTAAGACGTGAAGTGAATTCGGTATGTAACAAACACAAACAAATTCTTTTTTTGCAGTTTCGCATTTATAATGTTAGACAGTAGAGGAAGTGAGCTTACAAAACCAGTACAAATACTTACATCACGAATGTCATAGGGCAGGTTAGAGCGTGAAGGGTCGCCGAGGCCGGTTCGTTTGGCGTAAGCGTACTTGAAGGTCTCCACGATGCGGTGCCAGTAGAGGTTGGAGCCGGTCGCGACCGGCGTGCTGTCTCCCACCCAGTCGCGCAGCATGTTCAGCATGAACGCCAGAACCGACCCTGAGCCTGGTAGAGGCACTGAATAGAGCGTGTACTCTTCCGTTAACGGCACCTCGATGGGTTCTTGCCATTCGACCCTAAAATTTTATATGATTTTGAGACGGTGGAACCGTACAAAAATTTAGATTGAAAGGAAACTTGAAGACTCCTTTATCGTACCTCTGATGAACAATACAGGAATTAAAATCATCAGGATATTTTCAAACTTTCTTTCTTGTCAAATTAAATATTATCTCACTTGTAATTCCTGAGGTCTTCTTCTGTAATTATGCCCCCGTGGCTCTGAATATCTTGCACGAGCCGCGCCGTTAGGGAGCCGTTGTGGATCGCCTGTGGGCCCTCCTCCGCGATGATGTCCAACGTTTTGGCCAACGTTGGTTCCGTTATATATTCGCCCTCTTTCCATACCTCGCCAGTCACCGGATTCACGTACAGCTCCCTTGTAGAAAATAATGTCCATTTAAGTTTACAGTTTAAAAGTTCTCTAAAATCCAAACAGTAAAACGGCAGCTGTCTTTAGCATTTAACTTAGAAGTAGCTATGTCTTTGTCACGAGGATCGTTTAGTTTAAAAGTGTGCGCTAAAAACAAAAAAGAAATAAAAACAAAGTGGAAATTGCTTCCTTACCGCATAGAAGGCTCGGCTTTGATTCTGTCGCTGTAAGACCTGAGCACCCGCGCCATGTAGGCGTTGACGAGATGTCCTCGGCGGCAGAGATCGGCCGTAGGCTCCACGAGGGCGCGCCACTGCAGGCGTCCGTACTCCTGATGGAGGGCGCCATAGCCCGCGAGCTCCCCGGGCACGGCGATGGCGAGACCGCCGACGGTCGATGAGGCGTTCATGTACATGTCCTCGTGCGCCGCCGCTGGCGCCCTCTCGCGAGCGTTGATCACGCGCACCTGCCCCGTGGCCGCGTCGTACACCGTGGCCAGGAACCCACCGCCGAGTCCCATACATTGCGCGCACGCGATACCCTCACAGAATAATGTCGCTATCGCTGCATCCACAGCGGTGCCATTTTGTTCCAGGATTTTGCTAAAACAAAACATTCATACATTTTAATTATTTAACGATAAGGAAAAACTAGATTTAATCAAATAAGTCGTTTGAGAGATAGGTAAATGTTACCTACGCACTCGAGTCATATTATGTCAAGATTAGATGTGACAGAAAATAAATATTGGCCAATCAAATAGATTTGGTTATCATTGGCTTAACTCATTTAATTTATTGAATTGTTGAAACATGACACGAAACATTCCGGTTCGATCTGAAATTTCTTACGGATAAAATAAGGAGCTGCTTGATGCACACTGAGAAGCTTTTTTAAATAATACGGGAACTCTTGCCGAAGTCGGTCTGTTGTCCATTAATTACAATACAAGTTGCTGTACACGTAACGACTGAAGCCAGAAAATTTGACCCCGATACGTTTCCCAGGGGTAACCAGATCCTGCCAGGAATGCGGAATTTGTTCGAAAGAGTCACCGCGGCCCTGGAACGTAACTAGGGCACTAGGAGGAACACGGATGGGGTGATATTCAGCTGCATCTTGTTCTGGTTAGTTTGAAAGTTGACCCCAATATACTTGGTAAAAGGATACGCATTGATTGATAGGCTCGCGTATGACCATCTCACCTGATGAGTGATCTAGTTAGTTGTCGCGCCACTCCTTCCCAGCTAAAACACTAGTAAATGGTGACGTGCAGGCGTTTTGTGGGACTGTCTTTATTTAGAACTTGACGTACATAAAGTGCTGGAATTTAGCCTCATTTAAATAAGTGACTTTTGACTTTTTTGATGGTAACCGATGATGTGGTCGATGATGGAACACGCTTGACTAAATATAACTGGTTCAGGAAAATGCTTGGAATATTGATTGACAGGTTCGCTATATGTCCAGATCTACTATCTTATCGGCACGCTTGCCTAGATGCTACCGATTCAAACAAATGCTAGGCGGTTAGATTGCTTACCGTCCGATAGCGGCACATTCGTGGCCATTGGCGGCGACGGCAGCGCGCGGGTAGCGTTGGTGCTGGGGGCCGGCCCACGGCTGCAGCACCAGCACGGCCACCAGCGCTCCCGCGACCAGCGCCGCCAACACGCTGCCAACCAGACACCACTTCCGTGACTTGCTAGTCCTGACAACACACAATAAGGAAAACATCACGTAAAGTTCCAGTTCCATTGTCTTTAGTATGTTTTTTTAAAACGTTGCCCATCTTAGGATTTCAAACAGCCAGACCCGAACAACTATCTGTAGGCCATTCAAATATTTGTTCCGTGCGGGAATGGAACCCGCGACACGCAGCGCAGCAGCCAATCCTTATACTGTCGTTAAGGAATTTATGTTTCTTTAATGCATAAACCAGCAAAAGTGCGAACCCGGGTTCTCCGCAACCAGTAAATGGAACAAAACAAAGTGTTCTCGGTGTCGAAATAAATATTCAATACCTATACTAATAGCTGAAGAGTTTGTTTGTTTGAACTCGCTAATCTCAGGAACTACTGGTCGGATTTGAAAAAATTTAAGACCAATAGGAGCGGAGCAGACAACGTTGCGCGGGTCAACTAGTAAAAGATTGTGGTACAGTAAGGTCAGTTACATATTTAAGCAACAGTAAACTGCGGTCCTAAAAACAAATTGCAGACACAAAATCTGCTTTAATTATAATTGGAACTTGTGGTAAGGCCAAATCTGCCGCATGTCAGAAGTCGTTTGAGTGAAAGTCGCTACAGATGGGTCCCGAAGAATAGGGGTGATGTCGCTACAGGCCCGCAGGCTGATAGCAAGACAAGTAAAACGCTTATGGGAATCGTGTGTGGAAATCACACGGGTTTGGTTTGAGGAAGCAGTACTTATCGGTAAGCTAATTAATCACTTGATCACAAGATTTAAAAGTTATTTGAGTGAAATTTTTACGTAAAATTCCTACAGGAAAAATATAAAATAAATCTATACTAATATAGAGGTTTGTTTGTTTGTTTACTTGAACGCGCTAATCTCAGGAACTACTGGTCCTATATGAAAAAGTTCAGTATTAGATAGCCCATTTAACGAGGAAGGCTATAGGCTATATATCATCATGCTAAGACCAATAGGAGCGGAGCAGTAATGAAAATTGTGACGCAGACGAAGTTGCGTGGGTCAACTAGTAGGGTAATAAAATACTAGTATCTTGCGACGAAACGCTCAGTGATGTTTCCTACAGCCATCTACGTGAAGTAAACAATAAATTACCTTACAAAATACCAGCTATTATCGTTTTATTTACAAACATTTGAAAATTCGCATCATCACAATCTTTGAACATGTATAATTTAGGAATCCTAATCTTATTGAAATAGAAATATATATAGCAAAGTTTTTTGGCTAGAAGATATCTACAAAATGTCAGTTGTGTGTCAAGAGGTTTTATTTTTTTTTGCAGGCAGATAGGCAGATGCGAACCAAAAAGTTTTAAAATGCTTTATAGGTAGAATGCGACACTCTCTGAAATAGGTATTATAAAATTAAAATGTGGGGACTGGACTCCGCACTAACACACAAATACAACCGCAGAAAATCGTCATGTCTGTCTGTCCGTCCGTACCCATACAGTCCGCCACTACACAGCCACATTTCTCCGAAACTATAGGTACTATTAATTATTAAAATTAGTAAGTAGATGCATTTTGTGAACGGCATTTAGATTTTCACTCAAAAAGAGAAAAAAACAATACATTTTTGGGGTTCCCCATACTTAGAACTGAAACTCAAAAATTTTATTTCATCAAACCCATACGTGTGGGGTATCTAGGTATGGATAGGTCTTCAAAAATGATATTGAGGTTACTAACATCGTTTTTTTCTGAATTGAATAGTTTCAATTTGGAAAACATGGTAAAATGTCAGCCCCCCCCGGCAAATTGGAATCGGAAAATTGGTTTGAACGAGATATAGTAAGTAGTTTTTTTTTCACCGCAATTTATCTTTCATTAAATCAACTCAAATATAAAAAACCGGGCGTCGGGAGTCGCAGGGCGATTCTCGGTCACCGTAGGCGCGACCCTTGGGTGGCTCGCCGTCTGATCAAAACCAGCTAGTCTATTCTGTAAGTAACCAGTTCGATATCGAGCTTCACCTGAGTGATAAAACTCACAAAGTGAACTTTATTGCACACAAAATAAAGGTCTTATGTTTATACTCGGGTCGACGGCGCGCTTTGTTCCACACGCGCCTCAAAGAGCTGTCAGCGTAAAAGACGGGCCCCGCTAGACCGGGACCCCGCGGACCCCCCTGCGGACTTCGTTCGAAAGAGGCACCGTACCCTGGAACGCAAAGGGCACTAGGAGGGACACGGATGGGTTTTAGTCAGTAAGAGTCTGACACTCCCTTCTGCTTCACCCAAAACGGGAGGAGCCATTTGATGATTTACCATCCTTAAAAACTACCATAATTATAGGTTTTGGGTCAAAAACCTATATGGTAGTTCCCGTTGACCTAGAATCACGAAATTTGGCAAAAAGCAAGGTCTTACAGCATAAATAAAGGCAAAATTCCAAAAAATAAAAAAAATGAAAATTAAGGTAAATTTTGGTACTTACAAGTTTTCGCGCAAATCTAAATTTGCGCATATCTTTTATTTTGTAGACTCAGGACCTTGATGTTTATACATATAATAGGGACTTATATGGTGGTACGGAACCCTCGGTGCGCGAGTCCGACTCGTTTTGTGGTAGGGTAACACCTAAGTTAAGAGCGAGCGAAGCGAGCTCTACAATTATAGCTCCCTTCTGCACGGATAGGTTACATTCATTTTTAGGGTTCCTAACCCGAAGGGTAACCAACGGAACCCTATTACTAAGCCTCCGCTGTCCGTCCGTCCGTCCGTCTGTCTGTCAGCGGGCTGTATTTCAAGAACCGTAATAGGTAGAGTTGAAATTTTCACAGAATGTGTATTGCTATAATAATAAAAATTAAGGTTTATGGTACGGAACCCTTCGTGTGCGAGTCCGACTCGCATTTAGCCGTTTTTCCATATAATTTCTGAATAAATATTTTTATATGCAAGTACGTCCATGATGTCGTTATTTATGTTGTGAGAAATAAAATCTACTAATATCAAACGCCTCAGAAAACTTTAAACATTCCTTCGTCTTTTGTTAAACACGTCATGTTTACAAAATATTTTCTTTGTGTAATATGTATCTCCCTACAGTCGTATTCTCTAAGTAAATACATGGCGGATATATTTTATATGTAGTGTTATAAAAAACGTACTTACCTATCTGTGTAATCGTCGTAAAGGCTACGAAATTTAAATAAGTATAAGAGTTTGAGTATGATAGGTACGGAAGTTTAACTGTTGTTTTATAATATAGAAATTATATAAGTGTTATAAAACATAAACCCATCACAAATAAAAAATAAAAATAAAAAATGACCCACGAATAACTTTTTAGATTTTTTTTTTTTTTTTTTTGTCGATGGCCACTCTCAGTTTCAACCCTAGAGGGTTGTCAACTACTGAACCGGACTTGCCTGTGTGGGCCTCAAGAATTTAAGGCCCCCAGCCGAGGCTACAAAAATTATATACTAAAACTCCGCTCGCTGAGGGCACCCCCTGTGGGGTACGGACCTCGGCTCAACGGCGTCGTTTAGGGGGGGGCAGCAAGAGACTGGCTGGGTCATGTCATTATTTGGGGAGATATTTGTCACTACTGGCTCAGCTTCGCGGGCTGGCTCGTTTGGCAAAAGACGGGGGGGAGCGTTACTGGGACGTCGCGACGAACCTCGGCGGCGAGGTCGGAATACGGAACGCGGTCTGTATTTGTGTTTCTTGAGAGTGCTGGTTTCCCTACAGCTTTCTTGAAGGACGGTGATTGGGTCGTCAGGGTCGACGAGAGTATGCCGAGGACGGCGAATCCTACTAATCTTGGAGGGAGCGTATCGGGTAGCCGATACGATTAAGGGATTCTGGTGCTTTTCTGCAGATTCGATGAAGTGCTTAGTAAGACGCTTCATGAATTGCTTGATGTACACGACATGTAGTCGGTCATTCCTAACGAACCACGGAGCGCCCGTGGCCTTTCGGAGAAATCGGTTTTGGATGGTCTGCATCCTATGGATATGTCGATCCTTTGTGTGTGCGAAAACGGCACACGCATAGGTCATTATCGGACGTATGCACGTGGTATAGATGCGCAGTTTGCATTTAAGGGATAGCTTGCTGCGTGCATTCAGCATGGGATGAAGCCTACCGAGAGCGAAAGCAGCACGCGAACGTACCGCCTTTATGTGCTCGCCAAAGGTGAGGTTTTGGTCAAGGATATACTCCTAGATATTTGGCTTGCTTCTCCCAAGGGATCGGCTTACCAAACATGGTGATCGGACTAAGGGGGGGTAAAGTTCTAGTCCGCGGCTTGCGAAACAAGACCGCCTGACTCTTCTCCGGATTGACTTCAATCCTCCATCTCCGAAACCATTCGCCTAGGGCGTTGGCGGATCTTTGGAGGTTGAGGGTGATGGCTTTGGTGCTCGTGCCGGAGCAGTAGATGGCCGTGTCATCGGCAAATAATGCTAACTGCGTCTTGGGGTTTTTGGGGACATCGCTAGTGAATAGCGTGAATATTAGGGGGGAGAGCACACCGCCTTGCGGAACGCCGGCACGGATGGGACGGGGGCTAGAAAGCGCCCCTTCGATACGATAACGAAAGGTGCGATTCGACAGATAGTCTCGCAGGATGAGCACGAGACGGTCTGGCACGCCAAGTTTATACAGCTTGTAAATCAAGCCGTTGTGCCAAACTTTGTCGAAGGCTTTCGCAATATCGAAGAATAGGGAACCAGACATCCGACCATGCTGGAAGTGGCCGTTGATGTGTTCAACGATGCGGTGCACCTGTTGAACACATGAGTGATTGGCTCTGAAGCCAAACTGCTCGTCTGGAATGAGGCTCTTGCGCTCGACGAAATCCTTGAGACGCTTATAAATAAGTCTCTCGTAGATTTTGCCGAGCACATTGAGCAGACTGATGGGACGATAAGAGGTCGGGGAGGACTTGGGCTTTCCCGGCTTGGGAATACCGATAACGGTAGCCTCTTTCCACTCTTGGGGAAACATGTTGTTGAACAGAGCGCCGTTGAAAATGGCGGTCATCAACACGATCAGAGCTCTAGGGAAAAGTTGTAACACCTTGTTGGTGATACCATCGGACCCAGGGGCTTTCCTGGGTTTGAGTCGCTTAATGATATCCTCTACCTCGTCTGGTGTGACGGGGGGGAGGGGATCATCAAGGTCCTCGACAGGGGGGAGAGCAGTCCTACGTTCGACTACAGCGTCCACCTCAGCGAGATGGGCCGGGTCGACCGGGATTGTGCTCGGGGAGCATTGAGACTCCAGACTGTCGGCCAGGCATTCGGCCTTCTCGTCGTCGTCAAACGCGACGGAATTGTCGGGTCGAATGAGGGGAGGCATAGTGGAAACCTCAGTGGCGCGTAATTTCCTCTGAAGCTCCCAGAATGCTAGGTGGTTTGGCTCGAGATCACCAAGAGTCTTATTCCAGCGCTCTTCACGCAGCTCTTTGACACGTTTACTTAGCTTACGCTGTAAGTAACGCATAAAAGCTTTGTTATTTGCGCAGGGCCAGGAGCAATAAGCTCGGACGGCCGCGTTCTTCTCAGTCACGAGGGCACGCACATCGTCCGGGAGCTTCCAGCGACGATCAATCGTCACTGGGACCTCCCTTGAACAAGTGTTCAGGACCGATTGTACGTGTTCCGTGAGTGAGCCGATCGCGGATCCCGTGTCGGCTGCAGACTCGATCTCGTTTGGAATCTTATCCAAGTGATGTGACGTGGTGTCTTTCAGCATTTCGCTTACTTTCTTCCAGTCAGTAATCATTTGGGAAGGGGGGGGGGGGTTGGTTGGGATCCATAGGGCCATATCTGGGAGCGAGCTCCAGAATTACTGGTCTATGGTCCGAGTTTAACTCGTGCAGTGCCTCCACAGAATACAACCGTAGGTTAACATTTTTGAGAAGGTTGATGTCGAGTGTATCGGGACGGTGGGTGTGGTCGTGAGGGTAATGCGTGGGATGCATCGGAGCAATAACATCAAAGTTAAGAGAGCAGGAGAGATCAGCAAGAGCTCTGCCTCTGCAATTGGTGGCCTGGCTATTCCAGGCTGGGTGCTTGGCATTGAGGTCTCCTGCCAAAATGACAGAGTCGCTCAAGCCAAGAAGAACTGAAAGATCATCTCTCAGGGAAATGTTATCCGAGGAGCTAGCGGGGGGAATATATGCTGAGATGATCGTAATAGGTTGGTGGCCCGTCATGCCCAGCCGGCAGACAGAGGTCTCAATCAGGGATAAGGTGGGTGGATCCATAGGGATGCAGTACAGGGACAGTTTGTAGTAAATAAGAGTACCTCCACCATGACACCGGGTCCTGTCGTTGCGAACTAAACGACTGAGCGGCACGATATTTATACGTACCTAGGTACAAAACAAGTATTTTTGGTTAGTTTTTCTGATTTTATTTTGGGGTTCCGGACAAAATACGGAACCCTTATAGGATCACTCGGGTGTCTGTCTATCCGTCTGTCACAGCCAGTTTTCTCTCTGGAAAATGTATAAGAAGTGTTAAAATAACATGATAAAACAAATTAAATTCGATCAGAACCCTTTGCACGCGAGTCCGACTCGCTCTTGACCGGTTTTTTTTTATTGAACTCATGCGGATATATACAAAACATCTACTAAGTACGGTCTTGGAGTACCAAGACAGTAGGTACTTAGTAGTTTGTTAGTACCTTGACCGGATGTTCAAGGTACCTGGTACCTAAGTAGGTATCTACATTCAAAGCACATCATTTTTATGAAGTAGTTACCTACCCAATAAAACAAAACAATTAACCCGTATTATAAGTTGATAAAATTCAAGGCACCGTCTCTGTTTTTAACCGACTTCTTTCAAAAAGGAGAAGGTTCTATCGACACCTGCAAGGAATAACATTGTAACTCATATTTTGCAACTTTCGAAGAGAGTGCGTCAAAGATTCAAAAAATTCTCTCAGATTCCGGTTAAGTCAAAATGTCAGCCAACTTTGAAAATTTGAATAAACGAAGGAATAGCTTCACTTTCATAAGATTATATTATTATGTCTATGTATATTTAATTTCTTTCTATGAGTTACAATGATATTTCACAAGGTATACTGTATAAAATTACATTGTAAATTGTAACTCAGAGATACAATCGCATAAAGTGAGTTACAGCTTATTTAATAAGGAATAAACTTTACCAAAAACAAAATTGTATCTTGTATTACAATGTTATACTAATAATGGCGAGCTTAAAGAATGATTACGATGACGTGTAACTAAATATACCCTTTTATTAACTGCAGTTGTTTCTCACTTACAATGTTTTTACTCTGTAAAAATCTTAACGCAAAGGAATTTAGACACTGCTGGGGTGAGTGCAAAAAAAATCTAATTTTTTTATACAGCACGAATATGATTGTAACTTGAAACTGCCTAAAGTTGAGTTACGATGTTATTCCTTGCAGGTGTCGCAATGTTCGTCAGTATGTTCTTTTTTATGTATTTTCACCGATTTCTCCGCCAATTGATCGCTAGGTCGATTTTAAAATTCTTTTTTTAACCGAATGCCTATTCTCAGAGTTGGTCCCATTGTTACCAAGTCAGAATCTGATGTTGGAAACCCAGGAAAATCGAGGTCAACTTTTTTTTTCATATTATTTCTAACGAGATTAAGATATTTGTGCCTAGTAATCCTCATCTCATGTTGCTGAGCTGATGATGGAAGGTATAAGTCAGAATCTGATGATGGGATCCCGTGAAAAAATGTTTGTCCAATTGTCAACCGATTTGGATGTTCCGTTTTTTTGTTTGGAAGAGTATTTTCCCGGACTAGTCCTATTTCGATTTGGTGAGGATCTTTCGAAGAACTTTGGAGGTAGGCAACGGTGTTCTTCAATAAATGATAGAATTGTCGAAATGTAACTGCAAAATGTGGAATTGTATTTATACGAATAGGAGCGGAGCAGACAGAACACTGAAAGAATTTCTTTCAAATCGGACCATTAGTTCCTGAGACTAGCACGTTCAAGCAAACAAACACTCTTCAGTTTCATATATTAAGTATAAATAGATACGTGTACTATATAACTACTATGCATAATGAGAAAAGTCACAGTAGTCTGTTGAATGAAGTTATCTTGTCTTCCTACTTTGTGAATTTGTGATCATCACCACCAGTGATTGATTTATAACGATTAGCCTTACATCAATGGTAGGTACCGACCAACCAGTAGGTCGCAAGTCTATTAGGGTTGTGGGCATGCCCATCACGCCCACAACGGTGGATCCGCTTGAGCACAGCAGCATCGCTCAACCACTGGGCCAACCGCGTCGTCATGAAAATGTGTGTAAAAATGAATAACTGGTACTCAGCAGCAGTTTAACCAATACTGGTACTCGATCAGCTGTATCTGGTTACACTAGAAGCTGACCCCAACATAGAACGGTGGGCAGATTGATTAATATATTGTATATACATATACTAGTTGACCCGCGCAATTTCATCTGCGACATAGACGTTCGAGCGTGATGATATAGACGTTCCTCGATAAATGGGCTATCTAACACTGAAATAATTTTTCAAATCGGACCAATAGTTCCTGAGATTAGCGCGTTCAAGCAAACAAACTCTTCAGGTAATATGCCAATCGCCAAAACGTGTGTATGTGCATAATTACTATAAATGAGAACCGATTTTACCCATTCTCATTGGAGTAGGAGTCCTTACAGTTATCGTGGTACCGTGGTAGGTAGGTGATTGTCATGGAATTCCAATAAAATTAGCATTAAAACACTATAAATTCGATAAGACTAACTAAACTAAGTACGTACTGTGTTTTATGCCACCAGTGCCGGATTAACCCATAAGCAAATTAAACAATTGCTTAGGGCATCACGTCTGGGGGGGGGGGGTACCATAAACAGATAAACTACAGGGATTAGAGGTAGGTACTTAATTGTTTTGGTCAAGTGATACGAAATTTTGCAAACCTTCCGAAAGTCAGCATGGTGCAATTACAAAATTACGAGCCGACTTTGATTAGGAGCCTGCGCAAAAGAAAAACTATCAGATGTGGATTTAAAAGACACCAGTTAAAGAATTAAGCTTTATGGTGCGGCCGGTACCGTAGGGTGCTGTAAAAAAATAATACCATCCCGTCACTTCCCGTGGGTGTCGTAAGAGGACGCTGCTGTCTATTCTCTGGTCAGTTCTTTAGTCGCCCTAAGGGACTCACCAGAGAATTTGCAGCAGCGTTCTCTGTTATGATGATTTGAAGAAAATCCTAGCCAAAAGGCAGCTTGCTTTGCTTGCTCTTGCAGCGTGTGTTCTTATCGCTTCTTTCTTTTTCTGTAATGAATTTATAGATCTGCAAAGTAAGTCTTATTTCTGAATGAATTTGAAGATGGGGTGCTAAAATTTACGATACGTCGACGTTGTTTATCAATGTAAATATAGTAAATTATTATTAATAAATAAAAAAACGTGTTTTGGTAGTTTGGTTTTTAGAGTTCCGTAGGTACCCAAAGGGTAACCAACGGAACCCTATTACTAAACCTCCGCTGTCCGCCTGTCCGTCCGTCCGTCTGTCTGTCAGCGGGCTGTATCTTTAAAACCATGACAGGTAGGTACACAGTTGAAATTATCAGATTGTGTATATCTATTGCCGCTATAACAAAAAATAATAAAAATGAAGGTTTATGGTGCGGAAACCTTCGTATGCGAGTCCAACTCGCACTTGGCTGGTTTCTATTTTAAAAATCGGTACTAGTTGACAAGCGGATAGGGGGTACCACAGGCGCGGAGTGCTTAGGGCATCAAGAAGTCTTAATCCGCCACTGTACGCCACTGCCATTTCTAACGACTGTTGTTCTTTGTATTATTTCTGTAATAGGTAATAATCATGTTTTGCAGCAGCCGCATCAAACCCATCATCATAGGGTTGACCCACGTCGGCTTCAGCTCGGGTGTTGTCCGGGCCCTTGAGGAGCAGCCTCTGCGCTGCTTCAGGTGCTGCGGCATCGGGCACACCCGAGCCCTGTGCCCGTCAGCGGTCGACAGGTCGGAGAATTGTTACCGCTGCGGCAAGGAGGGCCACAAAGCCGCCTCCTGCACGGTCGCCAAGCCGCACTGCGCCGTCTGTGCCGCGAGCGGACGCCCGGCTGGCCACGTGTTGAGGGGGAGGTTGTGCAACCCCCCCCCTAAGAAGGGCAAAGCGCAGGTGGCGGTCGGGCCTGCTACTAGCACTGCCGTTCCCGAGGTAGGAACGGCGGTGGCTGCGGAGGAGGGGGGTGCGATGTCCGATTGATGGATACAATCAAACATCGCATCCTCCAGGCGAACACCAACCACTGCCGGGCTGCACAGGATCTCCTGATGCAGACCATGGCTGAGTGGTTGGTGGACTTGGCGGTGGTCGCCGAGCCTTATTCGGTCCCTGGCCATTGGCTGGGCGACCGAGACGGCCTGGTGGCGTTGGTGTCGCGGTCTTCCACAGACTCCCCTCCCCTCTCGCTTTTAGAGAGGGGACCGGGATACGTGGCCGCCGCGTGGGGAGATTTGGCCCTGGTTGGGGTCTATTTCTCCCCAAACCGCCCTCTCTCGGACTTTGAGGATTTCTTGGAAGTCCTCACTGCAGCCATAGGGAGGGCGGCGCCACGCCAGGTCGTGGTGTTGGGCGACCTGAACGCCAAGTCGGTGGCCTGGGGCAACCCAGCCGCCTCTTGCAACGTCCGGGGACGCGCCGTCGAATTTTGGGCGGCGTCATGCGGTGTGTCCCTCCTCAACCGGGGGGGCGGTCCACACGTGTGTGCGGCAACGGGGAGGGTCGGTGGTGGACGTTTCGTTTGCCACCCCCGTGCTAGGGTGGAGTTGGTGGAGACCTTGTCGGACCACCGTTATGTGCGGTTCGATATCTCCACCCAGAGCCCCGTGGGGAGATGGCCCGCTCTGGCAGGTCTCCCTTCCCACGGTGGGCTCTCACTCGCCTGGACCGGGAGGCAGCCAAGAAGGCGGCCTTCCTCCAGGACTGGCTGTCACCCCCTGTTGGGGCCCCGGACGTTGACGCCGCAGCGGTCCGGCTAAGGGAATCCCTGACCGAGGTGTGCAACTCCAGCATGCCTCGGTCTCGGCGTCCGCCTCCCCGCCGGGCCGTTTATTGGTGGTCAGAGGAGCTGGCGGGCCTCCGGGCCACCTGCGTGGTGGCCAGAATACAAGGAGCAGGCGACATAGTGCCCGTAACCAAGCACACGAGGACCGCCTCTACGACTCTTACCGAGAGGCGAAGGCGATCCTCAAGTCGGCTATGGGCGCTGCCAAGGACGCGGCGAGGGCCGAAATGCTGGAGGGTCTAGATAGGGATCCGTATGGGAGACCATACAGGGCGGCGCGGAACCAACTGCGGCCCCATGGTCCCCCACTTACGGAGACCCTCGAGCCGGCGTTGCTGGATGGGGTGGTTCGGTCTCTGTTTCCGCGCAGGACCGACTTCACCCCACCAACGATGGACCCTCCGCAGGCGGCGCCTCCACCGGAGGAGGAGATACCTCCGGTGGAAGAATTTCGCGCGGGGGTGCTTAGCCTCCGCGCGAAGAAGACGGCTCCTGGGCCGGACGGCGTCCCCGCACGGTTGGTGGCCATAGCTGCCGCTCAAATGGAGGACAGGTTTCCGGAACTCTTCAGCGCGTGCTTTAAGGCTGGAAGGTTCCCGAAACTGGGGAAGGAGGGACGCCCGGCGGATTCCCCCTCGGCATACCGGCCCATCGTTCTGCTCGATGAGGTCGGTAAATTGTTCGAGGGGATCATCGCCGGCCGGCTCAGGAGCCATTTGCAGGGTGTAGGGCCGAACCTGTCGGACGCCCAGTTCGGTTTCCGACAGGGCCGGTCCACCATCGACGCGCTGGCTCTTCTGAAGGGCCAGGTGAAAGGGGCGGTGGAGGCGGGGGACGGAGTGTTGGCAGTGTCGTTCGACATAGCCAACGCCTTCAACTCCGTTCCCCACTCCACCATATTGGAGGCACTCCGGTATCACGGAGTGCCCCAATACTTGAGGAGCCTCCTGGCCAGCTACTTGGAGGATCGAGAGGTCCTCCTTGTGGAAAAACTGGCCAGGATGCGGAGGAACAGCGCGAAGTCCGGTGTTCCGCAGGGGTCTGTCTTAGGGCCCCCCCTGTGGAACATCGGCTTCGACTGGCTGTTGCGGGGAGCTCTTCTCCAGGGCACGAGTGTCATCTGCTACGCAAATGACACTCTCCTTACTGCCCGAGGGAAGAGGTTCGGGGAGGCGGCCTGTCTGGCCTCGGCTGGCGGATCCTTGGTGGCAGGGAGGATCCGCCGCCTGGGATTGAGGGTGGCGCTGTACAAGACCGAGGCCGTGTTCTTTCACGGGCCTCGGCAGCGCTGCCCTCCAGACGCCCAAAATGTGGTGGAGGGCGTCAGGGTGGGCGTTCAGGCCCAGATGAAGTATCTGGGCCTGGTGTTGGACAGCAGGTGGCGCTTCGGCCCGCACTTCAGCGGGCTGTCGACGCGCCTGCTGAAGGCCGCGGATGCCCTGTCGTGGCTCCTCCCGAATCTGGGGGGGCCGAACGCACGATGCCGGCGTTTATATGCCGGCATCCTGCGGAGCATGGCCCTGTACGGGGCCCCCATCTGGGCGGACTCCCCCCACAGGAGGAAGAACGCTACTATGATGCGGAGGCCCCAAAGGGCCATTGCACTGCGGGTGGCGAGGGCCTATCGCTCGGTGGGCTTCTCGGCGGCGTGCGCTCTGGCGGGCACCCCTCCTTGGGAGTTGGAGGCGTGGGTGCTCGCCAGAGTGTACGAGTGGACGGCGCTACGAAAGGCCCTGGGCGAACGCCCCGTCGCGGAGGAGCGGAAGGCCGTGCGGCGGGAGGCAAGGGACGCTATCGTCGTCCACTGGACGGAGGATCTCGCCTCCGCCACCTTTGGCCGCCGTACGTTGGACGCGCTCGGTCCGGTCCTACGAGACTGGCTCGAGCGCTCCCACGGTTTCCTCTCATTTCGTCTGGTGCAGGTATTGTCAGGCCACGGCTGTTTTGGCAAGCACCTGCACCTCGCTGTCATGGGATGTCAAGGATGTCATCTCGCAAAAAGAGGCGGCGGAGCGCGCGCGGGAGGACGACCCTCTCGCTGTGCCGCTCCGTAGGCGAAGAAGAGGTCGGAGAAGACGCCGTCTTCTCCCTCCTCATGGTGGTGATGGGCGGGCGATAGGCGTGGGGGCGCCTCCGCCCGCATTGCACTCCACACCACCTTCGCCGGTCATTCCCAGCCCTCCCCCTGAACGGGGAGAACTTGAGGGGCCCGCCGCTTTAGGCGGGTTGTCGTCGGAGGAGGACTGGACGCTAAGGCTGCGCCGATCTCCCAGTCCTCTTCCACTCGGACGATGCGGGAATGTCGCTGGGTTATTTTAGTGGGTATACCGGGTCAGCCCGGGGAGTCCCACATACCCCTCCCGTTCCCCCGACGGGAGGGTATGCGTAATGCATTTTTTTCCCAGCGCAAAAAAAAAAAAAAAAGGGTTGACCCACACATACCAGCGCTGTGCGGTATGTGATCGGACCGTGGTGGTCTTGATGAACACACGTCTGTGTCTCAGCCCGAACACGTGAATGAATCCAGAAATGTACGCATCGATGTTTTCAGGGTTCCGAACATCCGTAAAAAATGGAACCCTTAAGGTGTCTGTCTGTCCGTCTGTCACAGCCAGTTTTCTTCAGATCTACTGGACCGATTGTTGAATTTTGGTATACATCTGGACGACCCAAACACGGACGCGTTACGTAAATAAATAAATGTTGAATATGGGGGTCAAACTAGAAAAAAAGGCTTTTAAACTGTGTCGTGTGACATATCAAATGAAAGGGCTTACTGCGTGAGGGTTTTAATTATATTTTTTTTCATCATTAAATACTTAACAGTTTTGAAGTTATTCAAGAAATTAGACCAAAAATTATCATTCCCCGCCCATATCTCCGAAACTACCAAGCCTAAAATTTTGAAAAAACATCAGATAATAGTTCTATAACTAAAGATTACAGAAAAACCTATAAGAAGTCTGTAGTATTAAAATAACATGTTCAAAAAATGAATTTGGTTCGGAACCCTTTTGCACACGAGTCCGACTCGCACTTGGCCAGTTTTTTTGAGTTCCTTGTGACCCGCACGGTCCGCCCATGTCCCAGATACGGGCCTGATGTTTGATCATACCGTTTAATCTTGTCTCCATCTCTATTGGCTAGTGCACTGGAAGGCTTCGAGAGCCACTTGTGACTTTAGTATCTTATAAACTTTGATTATACAACCTGTAACAGAATAAACGCAATTCCTCTTAAGGGGTCATTGAACTCATCACTACGAACAACTTTCACTATAGGACCAACACTGAAATCGCAAATAAAAAACCGACTCCCCCATTTATGTGCGCATAACTCGACGAAATGTACTGTAGTGCTATTTCTGTAACAACATTTTCGTATCTCGACAGCGTTATCCGAGGTGAGTATAAACAAAAGACCTTTATGTTATGAGTAATAAAGTTCACTTTGTGAGCTTTGTCACTCAGGTGAAGCTCGATATCGAAAAGGTTACTTACAGAATAGACCAGCTGAACAGCTGAATTTTTTTTTCGTGATTTCTGGTTGACCCCTTAAGAGGTATTGCGTTTTTTCTCTTACGCATTGTAAAATGTCATCTAAGCTTATTAATAATCCAAGAGGGACTTTAATTATGTCTCGTGATCAAACAATGTTTGAAACAATGACTAAATAAAATGTGTGCTATTGAGATTATAATGTGAAGGATGTGTGCAAGTACCAACTCAAACTAATGGACAATATTAGACATTAAAGTGTAGGTATACTGTGAAGTTAGAAAATCCTAAAGTGACAATGTACATTCAGTCAAAAAAGTATCGGGAATGGATGATTTGTTTATAGTTCTAAATTCAAATTTTTGTTTTTTTGTAGTTGTTAGATTGGCACAACTGTTTTCCATTTTGGCGCGGAGTTTGAGTTGCATCTGTTATTTATATTAAATACAGTGCTGGTTTTAGTAATATCATATATAGTGTGTATTGCGAATTTCATAATGGACAAAAATATCGAACAAAGAGTTTGTCTTAAATTTTGCATCGCCAATGGAATTTCGTGTTCGGCGTCACTGAAAATGTTACAGAAGGCTTACGGTGAATCGACTTTATCAAAAACTCGTGCTTATGTGTGGTTCAAAGCGTTCAAAAGCGGTCGAGATGTGATGGAAGATTTGCCTCGCTCTGGTAGGCCGTCAACGTCTGCAACTGAAGTTAACATCGCAAAAGTGAAGGAAATAGTGACTGAAAATCCCCATTCAACTCTGAGAGAGATAGCCGCCGAACTTTCTGTATCTCACGAGTCGATCCGTACCATTTTAACTAATCATTTGGGTATGAAACATGTTGCTGATCGGCTAGTCCCAAAAGATCTGAATTTTCTCCAAAAACTCAATCGCATGAAAGTCGCTGAGGACATGCTAGAACGAGTCAGTTCGGACCCAACATTCATGAAACGCATTGTTACTGGTGACGAGACGTGGGTTTACGAGTTTGACATGCAAACTAGTCAACAAGCTTCGGAGTGGCGCCTTCCAACTGAACCGAAACCGAAAAAACCACGCCAAAGTCGATCAAAAGTCAAAGTCATGTTGACTGTTTTCTTTGACTATCGCGGTGTTGTGCACTCTGAATTCTTACCGGAAGGTCTAACGGTAAATAAAGAATATTATTTGAGCGTTATGCGGCGTTTAAGAGAGCAAATTCGACGAAAAAGGCCAGATTTGTGGAAAGAAGATTCTTGAATTCGATGAATGGATTATTCGTTGGCGCAAATGTATCGTTTCTAAAGGAGCATACTTTGAAGGTGATAAAATAAAATTGGATGAATAACAGACATTTTGTGTATTATTGATCTTTTCCCGGTACTTTCTTGACAGAGTAGTATGTCACTGCTTGATAAAATCTGAAAGATTTTTGGAAGAAGTCATGTAAGACAGCGAATGAACGAATGAACGATGATCATGTCGACGTTCAAGAATAAAGGGCTATTTCTTAAGCAATAAGAATTTATTCATTAGCACAATCACAAACTATCTACACTAGGCAAGTAATTACATAATTAAACTTTCGTTATGAACGGATAGTAAAATCTGAAATATGACAGCGTTCATTATGATACCCAAAATCTACGGTTTAACGAAGGAAACTAAAATAGCGCACGAGTGGTAATTTTCTGCTGATCCGCCTCGTTGACCCAAACCATGCTTTACAAGCATGTTATTATTTAGCTGGGGGAAAAACAGACCTCGTCGAGGCGATCGGCAGCGGCGACCTCTCGCGACCGGCCTTGGTTCAACCTATGGTCCGGAGCGAGGAGGCATGGGAAGCGGTCACCTCCTTCTGCGAAGCAGTAATGCTAGCAAAGGAGGAGGCCGAACGTGTGAGTGAGAGGGAAACCTCACGTCCCAGTCGCCGCAACAGAAGGAGACGCCCCAGGCGTCGGGAGTCGCAGGACGATTCCCAGCCGCCGTAGGCGCGGGCCTGCGGTCGGCGAGCAGTGGGTGGCTCGCCGTCTGATCAGAACTAGGCCCGGGTCGGCGGCGCGCTGCGATCCTAGCGCGCCTCAAAGAGATGTCAGCGTGGAAGACGGGGCCCGCTAGGGCAGGTGCTTGCTGGGGCTGCGGAATCTGTTCGAAAGGGGTGCCGTAGCCTTGAAACACAAAGGGCACCAGGAGGAACACGGATGGGTTTTAGTCAGTACGAGTCTGACACTCCCTCTTGCTTTACCCAGAGCGGGAGGAGTCATTTGATGATTTCCCATCCTTAAAAAAAAAGGGGAAAAACAGAAATACCATTAATTTATAAGTAAGGCATGAGCATATTCGAGACATAGTTTTCTTAAGTTGAGGCCCACGATAAGTGGTTACCGCGTCGATGATTAATTAATAATGACTTAAATTATGTAGTAGCATCGTAGGAGTTGCCATCTTAGAGAGATAGAGATAAACAACTGAAGACAAGACTCAAATATGTCGTACTCGTACTAATATTGTTTCGCGTGGTCGAGTGGTTGAGGCGTTTGCCTTGTGACCCGGTCGGTGGTCGTAGGCTCGATTCCCACAGGAAGAATATTTTGTAAAAGAGTTTCTAAACCGCCTGAAGGGCCTCTGACATGTGACATGTGGGGTCGTTAGACTTTACTGTCCACACGATACGAAGAAGCTGTCAACGATAAGACCCACAAAATTAAAACTTCTTGTAAAGCAGTTTTGTAACCAAACGTTTTTAAAAAAGAAATCTACTATGTTCTATTTTGCCATGATTTTCAACATGGCTTTCAACAGTTGCCAGTGCCACACTTGGTTGGAATGTTCCCAAAAAAGGTCAAATTTAATTGGACAAACAGCAGAGCTAGTTGATGGCAGAACATGACGATATTTCGTCGGCCTCTTGATTACTCAATTATGTATGCACATGTCCAAAAATATATGGCACAAGGTCAGTCATCGTGAACTACTGAACCTCTAAGTTACGACGTACATAATTACTTCGCACACAAGTAGAACATTGTACTCGTATTTTGCCTATTCAGGTAGCAACATCTATTGTTTTTACTAGTTAGTTCTGGTTTTTGGCATATTTTGGCTCGTGTAGGCAAATGAGGTCAAGAGTTAGTGCGTGACCTGAATCTAAAGTTCTAGGTATTTCTATTGTTTCAGTGGAAATTTTGGTTAACTTTTGTCTGTATTTGAATTCGGGCCTAGGTACCTGCTGTGACTCAGCTGATGCGTTCTAATCCTATAATTGGGTACCTAATTAATATTATAAATTTGCTTGTAATGATTATTAAGAGGATTATTGATTATTATAATCGCGCAGAGTCATACCTACAAACTAGGACACAAATTATTCCGATTCCTTAATTATTTCATAGTATGTTGCAATAGCAAATTCCATGTTGCAGTTTGTTGAGCACAGAAGAGTCAATGTCAAGTAATTTTTACGTAAAAGTTTCGAGTTTGTCACGCTAGATGGCACAGTTTACGTCAAGAAGTTCCCCTAAAGGTAGGGCCATCCATCCGGGTTTCCCCGGATTTGTCCTAGTTTGGAGCGCGTCCGGGGAGCGGCCGGGCGGGGTTTTCAAAAAGGGAGAACTTTTTGTGTCCGAGGAAGCTCGATTGATTGTAAGGTTAAAAATATATTAAAACAAATCTTAGTTAAAAATTAATTCGCAATAGGGTACCTACTTATGTTACTAAAAAAGTCTTATTAGTCCGTCAGATAGATTTTTAAAAAATATTGAAAACGTATTTTTTCTTTTTTCACGTAAACGAAAAACCGGCTAAGTGCGAGTCAGACTCGCACACGAAGGGTTCCGTACCATAAACCTTAATTTGTATTATTTGATGTTATAGCGGCAATAGAAATACACAATCTGTGAAAATTTCAGCTCTCTACCTATTACAGTTCTTGAGATACAGCCCAGACGTCTGTCTGTCAGCGGGCGGACGGAGGGACGGACAGTCGGGCGGACAGCGGAGGCTTAGTAATAGGGTTCCGTTGGTTACCCTTCGGGTGCGGAACCCTAAAAATGAAGAGGATACAGCGAGTTAAAGACACGCGTGACGTCATACGCGTCCAATATTTTTTGAAAATCTATCAGACGGACTAATTAGATTTTTTTAGTAAAATACCCCATTGTAAGCCGCATATTAACTAACTTGGCAAATAAATAGATGTCTATGGGGCCTACTCTCTAAGTACGAAGTCCGTAGTTTCGGAGTTTTCTTTTCGAATTCTTTTTGGTTTGCGTCCGGGGAAATTTCTCAATTTCACCCAAATGTTCGGGGTTTTCAAAGTTTTTGTCCGGGGTCGGCAAATTATGTGATGGTAGCCTTACCTAAAGGGCGTCCTTACCTTACGTGCAAGAAATATAAAGTACCAGTACAGAATCATAAGCACAAGCATTTTTCAAGTAATAATTTTGGATTGGAGACAAATAACTTTTGGCTATATTTACAATTTTATTTATCATGATTTCTTCTAATTTTTAGGGTTCCGAACATCCGTAAGAAACGGAATCCTTATAGGATCACTCGGGTGTCGGTCTGTGTCTGTCGGTCAGTCACAGCCAGTTTTCTCCGGATCTACTGGGCCGATTCTGTTGAAATTTGGTACACGTATGGGCGCGTTACGTAAATAAATAAATTAATTGTATGGGGGTCACTTTTGGGGGTCAAATTAGAAATTTTAATAAGAAAATTTTCAAACTATCTTGTGACATATTAAGACACTTACTGTGACGGTTTTAATTATATTTTGTATCATAATTTTAAAAGAAATAGTTTTGAAGTTATTCAAGAAACTAGCTGAAAAATGACCATTCCCCCACCTTATCTCCAAAACTACCAAGCCTAAAATAAAAAAAAATGCAGATAATAGTTCTATACCTAAAGATTACAGGAAAACTACTATAAGAAATCAGTAGTGTTAAAATAACATGTTAAAACATCTATTCTGTGGATAACGGTGTGAGTTCACATTTAAATTACTCTCAAGTCATACATTACTTAAGACACAACGTGTAACTGTTTGTTTATCCCCAATAAATAAAAAAAAATAAATTGGTCCGGAACCCTTTGCACGCTAGTCCGAATCGCACTTGGACAGTTTTTTTTTTAATAACTTTGTGTTCCTTGTTGTAATGCAAAGCAGGGAAAAATCAGAAGAAAGTGACTTCGGGAAAAATAATCTTTGCCAGTTTTTCTGACGATTCACAATATTCAGTAACGTACTCGTAGTTAAGGATAGGTAGTCACGTCTTGCAAAGATAATAACATTGCTTGCTTGCTTAGTATCTTTATGACAGTGTTAGAGCGCATTATAGTTAACTACTTAGTTAGTCAAACATCACTCGAATCCTATTCAAGAATAGTCTGTAAGTACATTAATAATTCTAGAGCAAATTCTTGAGAATGCATTAACGTGGTGACAAACAATTTTCGACACAAAGTCTATGAAAATTAAAATTTGATAACATGCGTATTTTTATTATTATATTAAATTATCTTGATAAACGAAGATACTAAAATGTTTACACCGAAACTGTGACGTAGCATTTTAATATCAGGCCTAATCCTGTACTTAAATGAAAAGAATGTAGACATGTTTATTTAAATGACTGCCGATAAATTAATTCAAGGGCGTTTCTTAAAGGTAGACAGCGACACTAACTAATTGCACTCCAATCCGATCGTACCTTGGGTTCTTGCCTACCTTATTAGGTACACGGGTGCCCAAATGAGAACACACGAAGGGTTTCGTACTATAAACTGCAAAACACGTTAAGTAGGTACTTACAAATAATAAAAAAAATATTTACTTACTTATGTAATTATACCTCAATGAATTATACATTACAGGGGGTTCTTGTAATGTATATTATTTATTAGAAATAATTCAAACTCTGAAAATGTTTACTGTCAATTATTACGGTTCTTGAGATACAGCCCGCTGTATCAGACAGACAGACAAATGAATGGACGCCAGAGTTTTAGTAATAGGGTCCTGTTGGTTACCCTTCGGGTAAGGATGGCTTTTAAATCTGCAAACAGTTACTTACCTGCACAAAATGTGGGTAATAAGGGACAATTGAGTTTTCCTTAGTTTCGGATTTTTGGCTTAGCAAGAGTTGCAGAAACTTAAAGATACTATAATGTTGTCACTAAGAACCTACCTAAGTACCTTTCTTGTATATTTATCTCCATATAAGTGAGTTACTCTAGTAAAACTCACCAACAATAACAAAAGCGATCTCGCAAGTTTGAGCAATCGCCTCGGAAAGGTTAGATTTTCGATCACTTTATACTTAAGTAGCTACGCCCCTGAGGGTTACTGGAGCAGGTACCTATCTATCTACCTAAGTAAATCAGAATCTATACTAATATAAAAGCTGAAGAGTTTGTTTGTTTGTTTGTTTATTTGAACGCGCTAATCTTAGGAACTACTGGTCCGATTTGAAAAATTATTTCAGTGTTAGATAGCCCATTTATCGAGGAAGGCTATAGGCTATATATAGTATCATCACGCTAAGACCAGTAGGCGCGGAGTAGTAATGATAATTGTGACGCAGATGAAGTTGCGCAGGTCAACTATTAACGTCATAAGATGAAACTCAGATAAATACCGTAGTTAGGTACACGTCACGTCCATGAGGATGTGTACGGGGTTTACCTGAGGCAACCGTCAGATAGGTAGGTAGGTACTTATTCATATAGCCTACCTTCCGAACGGTTATCTCAATGCGTCATCAATTTATTCGAGTTCATCGATTTTCTCGGTTTTTCTTTAGATGACTTTCTGATAAATGTTCAGTTTCCCAGCGACGTCCCACGTCTTTAGCTTTCTTTTGTTTTGCTGTCTAATTTTTTCTGACGTATCGACAACTCAGTGCAATTAAATAGATTGTAATTATACCACGCGACCATGACTGGTCTGTAATACCATAACTATTGTAATTAATAATTACTAGGGTTTTGCCGCGGCATCGCTCGCGTTCAAGTTATATTTTCGCAAAAAAAAAGTAACCTATAACTGTCTCCACGGTCTTATCTATCTCTGTACCAAAATTCATCAATATCGGATGAACGTTACGCTCTCACGCTGAAATCGCTCATTTCAGCGTGAGAGCATAACGTACATACCTACAAATATTAATTCTTATCTACTTATTCATTTTCTAAAATGGAAAACACTTAAGTAATAAAATAGAATATACTTACCTACTCGTAGCTGTCCGAGAATCCTTCTAGTGTAATATTTATTTCTAAACCGTTAATTTATGTCAGGTCACCTAAGTGGCACTTTAATTTTGTAGGATGTACCTACCTATCCTATACCTACATGCTTGAACGCGCTTATCTCAGGAACTGCTGATCCGATGTGAAAAAATCTTTCAATGTTAGATAGCCCATTTATCGAGGAAGGCTATAGGCTATATATCTCACGCTAAGATCAATAGGAGCGGACCAGTTATGGAAATTGTGACGCAGACGAAGTCGCGCGGGTCAACTAGACTATTTTTCAATTTCATTTTTTTTTTATTATTATACTTACCTATTCTGTAACATTAAAAATGGTTTGTTCCCATAACATTCATATAGCATACAGCAGGCCGCTAAAATTCATCTTGATAATATGTCAAGAGTTTTGGCAAGCATATTAGGTACCTATACCTACAGGGCAATTGCTTATAAGTACTTAACAATGCTTTGACCTTTTTGACTGAAACTCTTTCACCCATTAATTGAACTTATTCATAATATTTACCAACTAATATAGAATTCTCATAAACACCGTGAGCACGTTCGATAACATTCAAATATTTGTAGGATATTCTTAGAGCTACGATAAGTTTATAAACATTGCCAAAATAACCTAGTTTTAATAGATACCTCAGTCGATATGTGCGCAATGCATTTCAGTTCCAAATTTACCAATAATGATGAGGAGCTCGTGGCTAAAGAATAACAGCCGCACAGGTCGATTTTCAAGGTTAAGCAACGCTTGCCAAGGTTGGTCTGCGGATGGATGACCATCCCAACATACCAAGTTTCCTCCGTGCCTCGGAAAGCACGTAGTCCCGGCTGTTATTTGTAGAACTTTGGCAGTCGTTGCGGATTGTCAGAAGCCAGTAGGTAAATCTGACTCCAGTCTTGCCAAGAAATACCGTGTTACCCATTTAATGGGTTGTGGAGGTGTGGTAGGCAGCCGCTTCACGTAAATTACTGGTATTCAGCTGAATCCGATTTGACTGGAAGCCGACACCAATATAGTTGAGAAAAGGCTAGGCAGATGAATTTACCTATAATGATATCTATAATACTAATACCTATATAAAGCTGAAGAGTTTGTTTGTTTGCTTGAACGCGCTAATCGCAGGAACTGCTGGTCCGATTTGAAAAATGATTTCAGTGTTAGATAGCCCATTTATCGAGGCTATTTATCATCACGCTAAGACCAATAGGAGCGGAGCAGACGGATTTGCGCGGATCAACTAAAAAAATAAATAAAAAAATAAGAGATCTCAACAAGAAGAGAGGAGGAGAGACATTTGTGAGGTAGGTAACCGTTGTTAACCGTAGTTGAGGTTCGAAATTAATCATTGTAAATATATTGGTGCGTTCCTTTGGAAACTAACGTTTCAGTAAAAGACGGAAGAAGTTCCAGAGAATTTCCAAAAAAATAGCTCCGATGGAAAAGCCGAAAGCCTTCCTACCACCAAAACAGAGAAATTATGATGAGTTATCCTTCCAGGCCCTAAGAGTACTTTGTTGGACTTCCTCCGAACCCCAACGTTCCTACTTTCCTTCTCCTACCAAGAGGCGGGATCGAGATTGCTAGCAGGACCATTAATAAAATCTCAAAAAAGCAATCACTTGAAAGAAAAGGATAACAAAGCCTTAGATTAAATAAACATCCTGTGATGTCGTTCGACATGATCATCTAACATATTTTTTTAATATCCAGTTTCTAAAACCTGCTAAATTAATTCACAATAACTGCCTCTCACGAATTTGTGTGATACGAATAAAATTACGGCGATTATGCCTCATATTCATATGGAATCGAAAGCTCTTACACAATCATTAGGTATAACTGGGTATAACAGGTTTAAGGTAAGTTTGTGGTTTTACTTAGCAGGGGCCGAACCGTACCTAGTCGACATAGGCCACCAGAGCTCCTGCCTGATGATTACGGGAAACCCTACAAATAAAATAGACTAGCTGCTGCCCACGTCAATGTCGAAGATTATCCCAAGGCATGTGCCTTTTTTTCCTGGGAGCACCTATGTACTCCCAGGAAAAAAAGTCCTATGTGTTATTCCAGACTATAATCTACCTCTGTGTTAAATTTCATCAAGAACCGTTCAGCCGTTCTCATGTGATTGCGTAACAAACATCCACCCATTCAAACTTTCGCATAGTAGCTATAGAATGTGAAAGTTTGGATCGTCGACATGGGTATCAACCACTGAACGGATTTTGGTGGAATCTTATAATACGGTATAATAATATCATGTCGCTAATTCCTGTGATAATATTTCCATGTGGTGTGTCCACGAGGTTTTAATGTGTTTTTTTTCCTTTGAATTGTCCTCACATGCAGAAGCAACAAGTAATTGTAACTTAGAGTTTTGTAAAACAGAACATGATTTGTGAAAGAGTGTCCGTGGAGTTTCTTACACGTTCTTCTCCATAGAGATCTACGTTTTGAAACGTGCAAATAGCTTCTATGTTTTTGACTGACCGACCTTGACGTTTCAAAAGTGCCTGTAAATGGTTTATTTGGAATATAATGCTTTGAATCTTGAGTGGCAGGAGGATAATAGGCCGCGAGCATAGAGGTGGTTTTATATTCTTTGGCTGCGAGACACCTACTCATGGAGGCACCTACTCGCCTTAGGTATTTTATTCTTCAACGACTGTTTAAATTTCACAACAGATCATCTACATCAGCGAACCACACATTTAGAACCTAGCTAGGAGTGAGGCGTATTTATCGAAACAGTTTAAAAAAACAGGTTTTTCAAAGTAACAACATGAAACAGGTATCTCAGAACCGAAATAACAGCTCCTACATGTTTCGCCTGTTCCACAAACAACCGTAGTAACCGTAACTTCGAGAGATACAAAAACGACCTGGAACAGTTTCAAATGAAACATGCTCTTTTCTCTTCTGCTTTATTATTATAGGAAGAGACAACATCTATTCTTTAGGACAAGCTCTTTGCTCCTCTGGTTCATTGTAATAGAAAGAGATAGGACCTGTTCCGTGCCTGTAACTGTTCCTGACCTTTTCGGATACACATAAAAATAATGAACTTTGAACAAAATATCGAAAAAAAAATTATTATAATGTTACTTTAATTTTATAATATCTCTTGAGAAAATAAAATATTAATAAAAACAACCTTTAAATGCGCTGAAGGGTGGTTTTTATTTCAGTAGCGTGTACTGAATGGAAGTTGGTACTATTTCTGAATCTGTTGCTATCAATGAATCTTTAGTTCCAGTGGAACAGGCTGTTATTTTGGAACAGGATTTTGGAAGTTTTCTTCTTGGAACTGGAACAGGTGAAACAGGTTTCTAATTTTATCTGTAGGTACCCACCCACCTCTAAACCTAGCGTAGCGTGTCTTCCTTATATCGGCGACCGAACCGTCAACTCAGTGATTTAGGTGCTTGTTTGTGCAGGTGGCGCCTAATTCCTTTACATTGACACAGTCATATTATTATACAATAGTTATTTACTACCCAATCCTAAAGAACATGAATGTTTTGAATTAGGTAAGTGCTCTGTAGCATGCTAAAGCTGTAGCCGAAACGGTGAGTGCATATCAATGTTTGGTCAGTCGTAGCATTTACCTTGATTCTTTCTTTGTTGAATTTAGGACTCAAGAAGGAAAATTTCGCGTCTGCAATCGTCTTTTTTAGAATTCCGTACCCAAAGGGTAACCAACGGAACCCTATTACTAAGCCTCCGCTGTCCGTCCGTCTGTCTGTCAGCGGGCTGTATCTCAAGAACCGTGATAGGTAGTAAGTTGAAATTTTCACAGATTGCGTATTTCTAATGCCGCTATAACAACAAATAATAAAAAATAATGTTTATGGTACGGAACCCTTTGTGTGCGAGTCCGAATCGCACTTGACCGGTTTTTTTACGGTATTCTGATTCTGTGAAAATCAGAGGCCAAGGAACGGTCAGTGTTAACTAACATAATACAAAAACAGGTCGAGTACGCACAACGGGTCGAAGTGATAACCTCCTTTTTTGAAGTCGGTGAAAAATACGTAGGCAGGTGACAATAATTACCAAGACATCAAGACTTCGTAAACTTCAGTAATAAAGAGTAAGTAGGTATCATTAGATAAAATTAAGTAGGTACTTACCTAGGCGATTTGAAGCTATAAAGATAACTTAATTCACACTTACATTCTTGTTCCTGGTAGATAATTAGTTACAAAGGTAAACAAATAACGAAAACCACTACAAATAAAATGGCAAATGAACTTGTTTTTGGTTTTTGAGACTTGAAAACATAAATTATCTGATCAATTAAATATGGGGATATTAATTATTGTTTTCACCATTAACGAGTTTCAATTAAGAAGAAGTAGGTATTTATATAACCACCTGCCCAAATTGACACGATTTTATAGTCCGGTTTCATGATAAGTAGGCAAATACATTGGTTTCAGTTTATCGTAGAATAGCAGAAACAATTCATCATCATCATTCTTTAAACCTTTATGCCAATTAGTTCAGACTCGGAGGAACATGAATTCAGAAACAAAAAAACTATCGTAACAGAAAATAAAAACACGATCTTATATTTGATACAAACTGGTATTTCTAAGCTGCGAAATTGGCCAAACAATAATTTTATTACCTACAAGAAACTTGGAAATGTTAATATCTGAATACCTATACTCAACTTTTTAATAGTTAACACAAGTTACATATAAAAACCGTCAAATCACTTGCTAAATAGTGTTATTTCACTTAAAAATAATGTTATTTAAATAAACGTCGATGTTTCTCACCACATGATCGATGCCGACGACAGTCCGTGATCGAAGTCACTCACAAACTGCGCGAGCGCAGAATTGTTTGAATGGTTTAAGGTCGATCGTTCGCTTTCCTATTGCGTAGGACTGTGAATTGACGATCTTAGGTACACCTTGATGTAATTGTAGATATCTTAGCTTACAGAAGATAAAGCCGATGATATAGTAAGATAGTAGACACATTTTCAGACAGATTTAGAGTGGTAATGTTCTGATAAATATTGGCACGTGCGATTGATTTAGTAATTGTTTAACTTCACGCGTTTATTTTTATGCACTGACTGACCAAAGAAACCTCATTTTTGCCCAAATAGATCTTAGCTCGCCAGCCGTTCTATTTTTCAAACACCGCATGTGGGTAGAACTACTAGCACTTAATAGGCTCCTCGTTCTAAGTATTTGGCTTCTGGGATAAGTTTTTTTTTTTTTTTTCTAAAAGCAAGACGTTTATATTTGTTGATTACAACAAATATAAACTTCTTGCTTGACAAAACAAATTATTGTTTTGTCGTCCTATTGATTTTTCCCAAGAATCTGTAACATGATGAGGCCTCTAGGATTTAGCTCTGGCCAGCGTACTGTACCACAGATAGCTTGTACCCTGCTCCCAGCACCGGCGGATTACTACTTTTTAACAGACTTCAAAAAAAGGAGGAGGTTCTCAATTCGGTTGTATTTTTTAGGGTTCCGTACCTCAAAATGAAAAATCTGAACCCTCATAGGATTACTCTGTTGTCCATCCGTCTGACTGACAAGACCCTTTATTTCGGGAACGCGTGGAGGTTTCGAGTTGGAATTTAAACCATTTGTGTACTCAGGTCTGCGGTCCCTTGAAGCTGTGAAAATATCATAGTTATAAGTTAACATGAAAAATAGATTTGCGGCCGTTTATGTCGCAAAAAACAAATATATCGACACTCTCAAGGTAATCAAAATTCATGGGGTATTTCCCGTTGACCTAGAACTATGAAATTTGGCAATTAGTGATACCGTCTTCTACTACAGGTATAGGGAGAAGTCTAAAAATTATACATTTGAGATTAAACCGTAGAAAACATAGTCTTTATTTAAAGTACGTAATCAATCACCGAGCGTAATAAACCACTGATTGGATTCAAAATCTAGGTACTTAAAAAAAATTAAGTCACCCACCAAAATCGACCCACAAAATAAAAAAAATATTGAACATTTATGTTTAGCAAGAAACTTCCTAATGTAGGTATTCTGATCAATCAGTCAGAGCGCCATCTATTGAGAAAACTAAAATGCACGAAAGCATGAAAATAACACCATAACAAATTGTTGAGTTATTTGTTAAAATTTTAATACGTACCAAAATAATAGTGAACATTTTAATACCTTATCGTTATTAATCGTAACATACGTTCTTTTAACGTCTTTCGCTGCCAAATACTTTGTCAGTTTACGAAATGGTCGATAGATGGCATTGCACTGAAGACGCGTTTTTCTGAATCGCGGTGTTAAAATAAATCGTGAGGGTCGTTCTCCAACGACCCTCACGATTTTTAAACAGTGCAGCGTTGTAGTTCGTTAGTGGTACCTACTAGTATACGTTCGGTTTCTAAAAGGTCTTGAAAAGTATCTGCTGGGGTCCAAATTCGTTAAATCTCTGATTTGTTCTGGTTCGTTAATCGTACATTAAGCATTTATCGTAGAACTGTCTTGAACTAATTTGGTACTTGCGAAGTACTGGACGGTTCGACTTGCGGATCAGGCCTCTAGGGTTCCGTACCAAAGGTGCTGACGGGCCTATTATATTAAGCCTTCGCGATAGATTCTTAGCTCGGTAAAAACTGCGAGACTTGATTCCTAAACTTGTTTGTACGGAACTCTCGGTGCGCGAGTCCGACTCGCTCTTGACCGGATTTTTTATTTGAAAGTCGGTTGTATTTTTTTGTAAAAAAAATTTTACTCTTCACTTTTTTCAGTGGTGTTGACCACTGAAAAATCGCAGGAAAGCAAAATACGCAATTTCGTTTACCTACGTTGGATGACAAAAAACCGTCATCCAAGTAGATGAATTCCAGCTATTTTGATTTAAAATACAAAGTTCATAACTGATTTTGATATTTCTATGTGACCAATCGGGAAGTAGGTATATCCTTTCAGATAAAACAAAAATTTTTCAAATTGGTTCATAAATGACGGAGTTATGAGGTAACAAACGTAAAAAAACCGGTCAAGAGCGAGTCGGACTCGCGCACCGAGGGTTCCGTACCAATTTGTAGATACGTATTATAAACTAGTTTTTGCCCGCGACTTCGTACACGCATATCCCGTTTTTTCCCGTTCCTGTAAACATTTCGGGAAATCCTCTCTTAGTCCCCCCTACACTCTTCAAGGAACCTTCATGGAAAATTTCAGCTTCTTACGTAATACCTATCTATACTAATATATAAAGCTGAAGAGTTTGTTTGTTTTTTGTTCGAACGCGCTAATCTCAGGAACTACTGGTCCGATTAAAAAAAAATATTTCAGTGTTAGATAGCCCCTTTATCGAGGAAGGCTATATACGAGTATCATCACACTAAGACCAATAGGAGCGGAGCAGACGAAGTAAGTGATATCTAACACTGAAATAATTTTTCAAATCAGACCTGTAGTTCCTGAGATTAGCGCGTTCAAGCAAACAAACAAACAAACTCTTCAACTTTTATATTAGTATAGATTACAGTTTTACCGGTTTCATAGAATCGATTTATGGTGTTAGAATAATCAATAATCGATTTTTAAATAGATATTTAGTAGGTACTGATTTACTGATTGAATGAGGAGCTCGTAGCTAAGTAATAGATATGAAAAAAAAAATATTGCCTAACTTAATGTTCAAATTTAGTAGTAGTTTTTTGAAAATCATATCTACTAACGGGTTTTAGCAAAATGACAATGGGATCGTGTTGGAATGACGAATTTATAAAAAATAGCAGACTTGGGGCCTAGGGCGTCGAGTTCGGTTTGAGTTCATTTGAGTAAGGTAAAGGTCCATAACTTCGTGCTAGTACGATATAATATTATAATATTTGGTTAGTTTTGTATCTGGCGCAAAAAATGAGCAATTGAAATATTATTTATATAAATTGTACATGATTAAAAAGTCTCTATCATATATAGTGTTATTATGGGTTCCTAAACAATTAATTTGATATAGAAAAAGGTCATATGAAAGTATAGAAGTTCCCTAAAACAGCAATAAATCGACTCACGAAATAGCGGTCTTTTTTTTCGCCAGTTTCGTGTCATTACCGAATCGAGGGTTTTATCGATACATTTTGGTTGCTTATGTAGGTATTTATATAAAAAACTAAGGTAATTTAAACGTGAATTATAAAACAAATAATACCTACAGTTAAAGAAGTTTCGTATGAGCTAAATTCGGTACATGTTTTAGAATTGTTTTAATTAATTCAATAGATTTATCATAAAACGAGTTCGATTGTGACTCGAGTTTACAATTTTAAGGTAAATTAGTAGGAAGTAATCATAAATTGTTAAGAATTTACTCAGAGATTGGTTCCATTGGTTCTTTTTATTTTTCAGGGGCATGCAAGGTCTGCCGGTGTGCGGAAACCGTTCGGTAGAGGCACTGTACCCTGGAACGCAAAGGGCATTAGGAGGAACACGGATGGGTTTTAGTCAGTAAGAGTCTGACACTCATTTGATGATTTCCCATCATTAAAAAAAAAGGAGCATGCAAGGTACAAAATGCTGACTATCTGGAAATTCTCAAGACAAACATCCTAAACATGAGACATTTTGTTTTGTTTCAATTATTAAGTACATAAGTACCTAGATTGTAGTTAACAATAAAAGCTTTACCTAAGCTGGATCTCACTCTGATATGTTTATTTAATATTTAAAACCATTTTTCTTAACTCGTTAAATATTTACGATTTTTATTAAGAAATTACCTGGAAAACTTTATACCGAATCAGGAGTCACGAATTCACGAACTTAGTAGCAGAGCGAAATTTTATCACGAAAGAGGTCCACAAATGAATTCATATAAAAAAGTATGACCTAAAATTATATAATTCATGCATTTAATTACTGCTAAAATATCAATATCCATCACTGAAAAGCTTTCAAAGTATTATCATATTTAGGAACATTTAGAAAAAATAACGAATTCTTAAGAGCCTTAACATGCCGAAATATGGGACATTTACCTTAAGCCGAAAGAGAATAATTATACCTACATTATAGAATATTCGACACCTGCAAGGAATAACATCGTAACTCACGTTTAGGCAGTTTCAAGTTACAATCATATTCGTGCTATAGGTACAAAAAAAAATGGTTTTTATTGCACTCATCCCTGTGTTTAAATACCTTTGTGTAAAGATTTTTACAGAGTAAAAACATTGTAAGTGAGAGACTACTGTAGTTAATAAAAGGGTATATTTAGTTACACGTCATCGTCATTATTGTTTCACCTCGCCATTACTAGTATAATATTGTAATACAAGTTACAATGTTGTTCTTGGTTTTGATTATTTCTTATTAAATAAGCTTTAACACACTATGCGATTGTGTGTCGGAGTAAAAATTTACAATGTCATTTTATACAGTTTACCTTGTGGAATGTCATTGTAACTCATAGAAAGTCTTTAAATATACATATGACAAATAATATAATCTTATGAAAGTGAAGCTATTTCTTCGTATATTCAAATTTCTAAGTTGGCTGGCATTTAGACTTAACCGGAATCTGAGAGAATTTTTTGAATCTTTGACGCGCTCTCCTCGAAAGTTACAAAATATTTATAAATATATATATAAATTGCAAGTGGCGAATAATACTACATGTAGAATACTGATTCTACTGGAAGTCGATCCCAATATAGTTGGGAAAAGGCTAGGCTGATTGATTTCCTGTAGGGTGAGCGAGATTTCGGCTAGATAACATTTTTTTTCGGTCATCGATTAATTAATCCCACGCTTCCCTCGTTTTGTCGTACTTACTCGCATATTAATGGGTTGTAAATTCTAAATAAAACATGTAAATGTGTAAAAATATCTGTTATTTAGTATAAATAGCCTCCGACACAATATTTCAAACTTTGTTGAATCTGGTAACTAATGAATATGACATCATATTCATGTAAGAGGCAAGAGGCATGGTGTCCATAACACTAGTCCATAATAAAAATCATATTCGAATGTTAAACATACAAAACATTATATGGTAGGGTAAGCTGGGTCGACCATTCTTCAACTTTATTGCTAAGAGCATAAGAGCGAAAAGTGGTCGACTACGAACTTTTGGGGTACATATAACAAAAATTATGGTCCTGATTCTTTTGTGCGACCGCTCTACGCAATTAAGATTAGGTCTATCGAAGTGCAGTGCGTGTTTTAACCTGTCAAGCAAATATCAACAATACACCTCTTACAATAAAACCTTTATCGCCGTACACTTTGGTGCTCTCTTGTTTTAATGAAATTAAAAATGTTTGTTTATTTGGAACTTCATTTTAATTAGGATAAGGTTCGTATTTGTTTGACGCAAACTGCACTGATTTGTAGTTAATTAGGTCTGCGTGCCTTTCGAGTACCTATCAATAAGCTCATTCACACGAGGACGAGTAAGTATAATATTCTTATGGAAAAAAATTCTATTCCTTAGGAAATTTTCGCACTCGTGTGTTTATAAAAAAAAACATTATGACTTATTTCAACGAAAGAGTTTCTGTCATGCCAACGATATTAATTTATTGAGTGTTAGTTTCTTGCGCGTTCTTCTCCTTAGAAATCGAACTTTTCGACTGCACAACTAACTTCGACTTACATTTTTTTACGTATTTTTTTAGTCTAACCGACTCCTTGACAATTCAAAGTGACTGTAGATAGTTCAAAAAAAGTTTTAACTGAAATAAATCCTCTTTCGTCAATCGCGTATTCGAAACGAGAAAATGTCTTCGTGTAATAGCTGCAACAGAATCAGAACCAATAACCGTAATTTATAACAATAATCGATAATATTTGATTACATTGGGTCTTAAGAAACTAATTGTCCTGTCAAAATTTAAATAATTTGTTTTCCTAAAAATCTAAAAATTTTATTAGTCTTCTAGTATTTGGCAAATAATATAAAGGTTGTTTCAGACTGACTTGTTGTTGACGATCGGGTTGCAATTAGAAACCAATTACATTCTTTAGGTTCGATAATAAAATATGAATTTATTTAATTTACATAACATGTCCGACTAAGGATCAGGTAGACATAACGGCAATATGCTCGAGCAGTTGTTTAATGGACACTGAACTAGCAGTGGAACACATAAATCACAATAATCACACGAATTTAAAATAGTGTTTAAGAGATAATCTTATGGGTTGCGCATATTTGCTTAATCATTATACTTATATGCATTTTCACTGAAAACCAGGGCCGTATTTAGCATATTCGGCGTTAGGGTGCGAAAGTCAACCTGCTTCCAGACTTCTCAACTTTTCATAAAGTTTTAAGTGAGAGTCAGAATGTAAGAGCGTGTGAACCAAGCACCAAATTAAATAAGTCACGTGTTATTATGCTGGTAGGAACCAATAAAGAAAGACGGTGTGTGCCGGCTGGCTTGCGCATCTTAGGACTCTGCGCCCCTGAGGAAAGTCTGCTCTGATGAAAAGTTTTTGAAAATAATTATGCTTGACCATATTGCTGTTGTCTGCACTATTCCTATGGCTTATTTACAAATTTACAATAAGTAACGCCGGTATGAAGACACAATAAAATAATCTGTGAAAGTCCTTTCGTAAAAGGGCTCTTTTTAAATATACATTTATAAGTACATAGTGTATGATGTATAACTTAGTAACAGTTATTATTATTAATCTAGATACTTTAGCTTCTTAGTGTCACATCTTTACATAATTTTGGTGTATTTGCTTGTTCACTGGAATTTAGTTAAACCGATAAAACCAGACATTTTTGTGACACAAATTTTGGTGAAAAATAAAGTATTTCTATCTCTTTCATACAAATATTAATATTATAATTTCACTTGATTAAAATTTCATAACTTGAACGTGCACAAAAATATCATTCTGACTAACTTATCATAATGTCCTAACTACATTTCAAATGAAATATAAAAGGTAAAAAATACTAACTTAAGCTAGATAATATAAATTTTCGCTAGTCCGGTGTTCTGGATCTCGGCAACTCGTCCCCAAAACAATGTTTGTTAATAGGGTCTTTATAAGAGTTCTCGTGGAGAACACTATGGGAACTCGTGCGACATTTCGTCAAGCACAGTTCGTAATCGTCACTCAGTGAACGGAAGAGCACATTCTTCTCCGTCGAGAGTTTGGATAGCACTACTTCTAGCATGTCCCTCTGTAAACAACAAAAAATATACATTATTTTAGGAACTACTGCCCACCTCGACTTTGCCGAACATACGTGGGGACTCCTGTTCATGTGGAGCTTATGGCTGCGTCAGCGAATGTTGTTACCGACGTTACCGTAGCTGAATACTGAGTTAAACATAACATTTTAAATCATGTATTGCTATTGCCACACTAAGAAGATAGTATAGATAACGGCTTTATGATCGTGATAGGCGCGAGCCGTGCCACATTATACGAGGTAGGTACGGGTCGAAAACTTTACGACAATTTTATATAACGAACTAAGCATGCTACGTCGATTAGCAGTGTTAACAGCGTACGGGCCATCTGGATAGCACCACGGTCTACCATAAACCATCTTTAAATACGATGTTCAATTGTTCATACCGTGTTAGGGACTATTCACATGATTTAGTATGGAGACGCGTACGCTTCTGTTCAGCTTTCGGATCGTACGCGTCTCCATACAAAATCGTTGTTTTCTATGGGCATAAGCTGAATAGAGCTGAATAAGTGTGAGTACTCTCTAAAATTGATAAAAGCTCAACAACATTGTCGATAGATGGGTACCTTTTTGGATCGCGGTGTTAAGATTATCTTCGGAAGATTGACCTTCACCTATATTTGGCTATGAAGATAAGTATTTGAACGATGGCGATGATTACCGAAAAAAAAAGATCGATAAATCGATTCGAATCACCTTCCCATGTTCTTCTTTTTATCATGTGGGCAGTAAGGTCTAACGACCCCACACACCCTAGTGTCGGAGTTTCTAAACCGCCTCAAGGGTCTCTGACTTGGTTTATTTGACGACCGCCATGTGGCGGACGGGACCACCGGCTTATACGTGCCTTCCGGAGCACGGAATCATCTTTTTATCAGACAATCAGGTGATTCAAGCCTGCAATGAATGGCCTAGTCAAACTGGAAACCACTTTACAAAGTATGCTTCCCGTGGGAATCGAACCCACAGCCACCGGGTCATAAGGCAAACGCCTAAACCACTCGACCACGGAGGCAGATAACTTATCTTCCCATGTTGCTTGGGGTCGACGGCATTACACATCTATACTAATATTACAAAGAGGAAAGATTTGTATTTTGGTAAGTAATGAATAAACATTAAAACAACTGGACCGATTTGAAAAATTGTTTCGGCAATGGATAGCTACATTATCAGCGAGTAACATACTCGTATATTTTATCCCTGTACTCCCACGGAAAGGGAACTACGCGGGAGAAAACGCGTGACGTCCGCTTGTCCAAAAAAAAATATGCATATTTTTTCGATTTGCTTTCTGCGTTTACTTGGAAGAGTACTTTAGTGCTTAGACTGTTTTACTTCTTGGCAAGACTGGTGCCTGGCAAGACTGGTGTCTGACAAGACATCACCGTAATCACTGTCAAAGATATACAAATTACAACGTGTACGCAAGGAGGAATCTCGATATATTAAGTTAGATGGTCATCTACTCATAGACCGACCTCGGCAAGAGATCGAGCCGTGCGACTATTATTATTTAGTTACGAGCTCCTCAAGCGGAGTTTCAATCAGTCTCCTCATTCATTACTAAATATCGATTGGTCTTGCCTAATAAATCAATTGTTCGATTAATCAATCTAAGATCGCCATGAATACTATGGGCCAACAAGATAAAACCAGCGGAGAGGTTAACTTAAAATGAAAAAAAAAAAAAAAAACTAGTTTGAATGAATCAGTGTTCTATAATATGCAAATCTCAATAAAAATCAAAGAAATATGATTATTTTTGGACTGGACGAGATGGAGAATCAGCTTGATTCATCAGCTCAGTTTCTTTGTTTCGTATTTTGTAGACTATCATCATTCGTTAGTCTGTTTTATTGATTTTGGTTAGAGGAGGGCTGGTCGGCATTTCAAATGGAAGAGTTGATTCAGAGTGCCCTGCATTAACATAACATACACGAGTGATTTGCGAGGATGCTAATCTAAATGAAATCTTATCAAATATATTTATAAATATTGGACACGTACTATTTTCCCATTTTTCCATTTTCTTGGGTAGTTTTTAATCAAATGTGACGTCCCTTTTTAATCAAAATCTAGCGGATGGAGTAAATAAATAGGATTATGATTTTCCTATTACCTGCGCCTAGTGCCTGAGAGGTTAAGAAAGTATCCAATCCTGAAAAATCTACATTTTATCTATGCAAAACATTTTTTTCCGACAGCCACGCGAACGAAATCGCGGACAGAGTTAGTTGTATAAATAAATCTTTACCTTACTAGGATCCAAGCAACATGACACACAATATTCATATATTATACAGCAATTGTTTTCTGTACACGTCTCACAACTGTATTTATCAGCGGACTCAGCTTCAGTGTCACAACATCCATTCTTTGTGACATCACTTCTGTGACACACATAACCTGAAATTCAATATATTAAATCAATCTCCCTGGCTTTTTCTCAAATATATTGGGGTCAACTTCCAGTCTAGCCCGATGCAGCTAAGTCATCGTCATCATCATATCAGCCGAAAGACGTCCACTGCTGGACATAGGCCAAAATGGGGGGGGGGGAGCTGGTTATCATAATCACGCTTGGCAGGCGGGTTGGCGATCGCAGTGTATAGTGCTGCCCATCTGGCGAGTCCCTTAGTCGCCTCTTACGACCCACGGGAAGTTCATCTGCGGCACCGGCCGACACCATACGGCAAAAATGCAGCTGAGTACCATTGTTTTACATGGAGCGCTAAACAACCGCAACCTTGTAACAGTCTAAATGATACCCCATCGCAAGACTGGTGTCAGATTTTCTGGCTGGTCAAAGATCTTCCATTAATCAAGGCTTGACATGCTGTCCGAGACATGGAGGAGTTTCGGTATAATATATCCTTGACCTTGTGAGTGATTCACCACTTTGGAAAAACTCATTACTAAAGTTGAAATTACTGACCATCCTATAGACCACAGATATATTGATCTAGTTGTTTTATGAGGAAGATTAAACATTAGATAATGTTATGCTATTTTAACTTTACCCAACTCTCAAAATTATATGTGTAAAAGGTTTTATTTGGTGTACTTAGTGTGGAACAAGAAATGAAAAATAAATGAAGAATTATAACCATAATAGAAAAATAATCATTCTGTCGAAGAATGAAATGAATGATTATTTCAAATAATCATTCTGTCGAGCTACATGAACTAAGAGGGCTATATTGATGATTAAAATGGTTATAATTCTTTAGATAAATACGCGTTACGGTCGCGGATCGTATTTGGTCCACATACAGCTTCACACTGACCGGCAAATTGCAAAAAAACATAAAATATTTGAATTTCGCGGGCTACCCTGGAGCATTCACCTTAAGCTGTTCAGAACATCATCCTAAGCATTTGTTACTATGGCACCAAATGGTAGGCCCATCAGATTAGCAGCTACATGAGTTCTAAATTATAAACATATCATCTACGTAGATAATGTACATATAGATTTTTGTCAGTTTGCTTTATTTCAGTAAATATATTATTGTAGTTAGGTCAATTACCCCAACTTGTTTGCTAGGTCTGTAATTCTGTAAATGTGCCTGTAATATATAAAAAAAATGTTTGATTTTCGGCCTATATTATGAGAGTGCAAGGTAACTGATTCTCGGAAATAAAACAATGGAAAACATGTTCTTTAATAACATTTTTTTATCTGAGTGAAATCGAGACATTCTATGGACACACTATTCAATTACTTACACACGTCAATTACTTATCCCGCTACGAATCTAGCTAACGACCCAAGAGCTAGATAAACCTGGAATTATACCGAAAACGTCCCGGACGTCAGCCTATATGAGATTAAGATGTCTCTAAAGCAGCTTGAAAACAAAAAGTGTCGGGTGAGGACGGACTTACGGCCGAACTCCTGAAGGCGGATGGAAAACCGGTCTTTGAAGCTTTTCAGGAACTATTCTATTCATTGAACTTTGAGGGGAAAACGCCCCAGGCATGGAGCAGTGGTGTGGTGGTACTCTTCTTTAAGAAGGGCGACAATTAATGCTTAGGAATTACAGGCCCATCTCACTTTTGAGCCATGTCTACAAGCTGTTTTGCTCCCGAACAAGCCGAATTCCAAAAAGGCTTCAGCACCGTAGACCACATACATTCAGTCAAAAAAGTATCGGGAATGGATGATTTGTTTATGGTTCCAAATTCAAATTTATGTTTTTTTGTAGTTGTTAGATTGGCACAACTGTTTTCCATTTTGGCGCGGAGTTGAGTTGCATCTGTTATTTATATTAAATACAGTGCTGGTTTTAGTAATATCATATATAGTGTGTATTGCGAATTTCATAATGGACAAAAATATCGAACAAAGAGTTTGTCTTAAATTTTGCATCGCCAATGGAATTTCGTGTTCGGAGTCACTGAAAATGTTACAGAAGGCTTACGGTGAATCGACTTTATCAAAAACTCGTGCTTATGAGTGGTTCAAAGCGTTCAAAAGCGGTCGAGATGTGATGGAAGATTTGCCTCGCTCTGGTAGGCCGTCAACGTCTGCAACTGAAGTTAACATCGCAAAAGTGAAGGAAATAGTGACTGAAAATCCCCATTCAACTCTGAGAGAGATAGCCGCCGAACTTTCTGTATCTCACGAGTCGATCCGTACCATTTTAACTAATCATTTGGGTATGAAACATGTTGCTGCTCGGCTAGTCCCAAAAGATCTGAATTTTCTCCAAAAACTCAATCGCATGAAAGTCGCTGAGGATAAGGAACGAGTCAGTTCGGACCCAACATTCATGAAACGCATTGTTACTGGTGACGAGACGTGAGTTTACGAGTTTGACATGCAAACTAGTCAACAAGCTTCGGAGTGGCGCCTTCCAACTGAACTGAAACCGAAAAAACCACGCCAAAGTCGATCAAAAGTCAAAGTCATGTTGACTGTTTTCTTTGACTATCGCGGTGTTGTGCACTCTGAATTCTTACCGGAAGGTCTAACGGTAAATAAAGAATATTATTTGAGCGTTATGCGGCGTTTAAGAGAGCAAATTCGACGAAAAAGCCCAGATTTGTGGAGGGAATATTCTTGGATTTTGCACCACGACAATGCGCCTTCGCACAAGGCTATCATTGTGAACGAATTTTTAACCAAACACTCAACAAATACCATCCAGCAACCACCATATTCACCAGATATGGCTCCTGCTGACTTTTTTCTTTTTCATAAACTCAAATTACCACTTCATGGCACCCGTTTTCAATCGATAGAAGACATAAAGGAGAATTCGCGGCGAGAACTGAACTCAATTCCGGAAGCAGCGTTTAAAAAATGTTTTGATGAATGGATTATTCGTTGGCGCAAGTGTATCGTTTCTAAAGGAGCATACTTTGAAGGTGATAAAATAAATTTGGATGAATAACAGACGTTTTGTGTATTATTGATCTTTTCCCGGTACTTTCTTGACAGAGTAGTACATATGCTCGCGGTAAGTTATACAGAAGACCGAAGAGTATAATCTGCCGCATTTCTCACCGTTTTTAAACTACGCGAGAGCCTTCGATTCGAACGAGACTTGGGCTGTGCTACAGTCTCTCCAACGGTGCCAAATCGACTATCGGTACATCGAGATGTTGAAATGTTTGTACAAAAACGGCACCATTTCAGTCCGACTTCAGGATCAGACCTCGAAACCTATCCTTCTGCAACAGGGTGTGAGGCAGGGAGATCTCATTTCTCCGAAACTGTTCACACACCCAATGGAGAATGTCTTCAAGGTTATGGACTGCAGAAGGCTAGACAGTACATCACCCATCTTCGATTAGCCGACGATATAGTCGTCATGGCTGAGACAAAGAAGGACTTCAGTACAATGCTCGATGATATTAGTAGAGCGTCTAAAAAAGTGGGTCTTAAAATGAACATGGACAAAATCAACATCTCGGTAAATACCCAAGTAGCACCCTCTCCTATCAAGGTCGGAGAGTCTACACTCCAAGTTGAAGGTGAGCACGTCTGAGCACATGGATCAGACGGTCCAGTTAGGTTAGGCTAGCTTCGAGAAAGTGGTCAACCGTCCAACCCGACACGGATGGGCAGCGTTGGGGAAGTTGCGTGGTATCTTCTCGTCTCACATATCACAGTGTTTTAAGACGAAAGTCTATGACGAGTGCAACAGCCAGTGATGACTTATGGAACTGAAACGTGGCCGCTCACAATGGGTCTCATCAGAAAGCTTAAAGTCACTCAAAGGGCAGTGGAGAGGGCATTGTTTGGAGTTTCCTTGCGTGATCGATTCAGGAATGATGTTATCCGCAAGAGAACCAGCATAGCCCGAAGAAACGTCAAACTAAAGTGGCAGAGGGCAGGGCACATTGCTCGCAGAACAGATGGTCGATGGGGCCGAAAAGTTCTGGAGTGGTGACTGCATAACGGAAGGCCTTCCGCAGGGTGGACCGATGACTTGGTGAAGGTTGCAAGAAGCCGATGGATTCGAGACGTACAAGACTGGTTGTTATGACGACACTTGGGGGCGGCCTACGTCCAGCAGTGGACGTCTTTCGGCTGATATGATGGTGTCAGCAGTCGGCAGCGGCTTTGCTTAACGCATATCATATTTTTACCGAAGACAACGTCCACGCACAAACATTTTAAGAGATCATCAGAGAAAGGATTGAAATGCCCAACAGGTTAGCCGATCTTGTTTACAGGCACAATTATAATAGGCGAAGAACTATATATTCTGACCGTCTCCGCTTTCCTTCCCGAACACGATATACCAAGACTCACAGAAGTTCTAACTAACGTCGTTTAGTCTTGGCTCCTATCAATTAAAGCAAGCAAGGGGTACGCTGAGTACGTTAAAGCCGACGGCATATTTACGATAGAGTTAGGAGACGCTCTGCCATTAGTACACGCAAGAGAGCTAGGAGAAAATATTGTCGATTTTAGAGGGAGAATTCAATCACTGCAAAATGCTATTATGTTTATGTGGCGTTTGACAGGACATTGAAGGGTCGAAATGCAATTGCACATGCAATATTGGAAAGAGGACAACAGGAAGTTGTTCCCACGAAGTGTGGTATTTAACCTACGCACGGTATGAACCAAATGCGAAACACCCTTCAGCCATAGAATAGGAAAATCTCCTAGTTCGACCATAGAAATAGCAAAAAAGGCTAAAAATAATTGAAAATAGTATTTAGAAAATGTTTGCCATTGTTTTTTTCGACTCAATTATTGTGTATCATCATCTGCCAACTATATTCGGGTCGGCTCCCAGTCAAACCGGATTCAGCTGAATACCAATATTTTATGTAGAGTGACTGCCTAACAGACCTCGACAACCCATGACCTGGCTAACTTCTTTACTTCATGGTAAGATTGGTGTCAGATTTTCTCGCACCTGACAATCCATAACGGCTGCCAAAGATCTACAAATGACAGCCGGGACCAACGGCTGGTCGTGCTTTCCGAAGCACGGAGGAAACTTTATATGTTAAGATGGTCACCCATCCACAGATCGACCTCGGCAAGCGTTGCTTAACCTTGAAGATCGACGCTCGATATCATGAAATTTAGTAAGCATCGGGTTTTGGGAGCGATGAATCGATCTGACGAGGATTCATTTTTAGAAAACGACGTAACGAAAGAAAGAAAAAGCGTGGCATGACGCATCTAAAAAAAAATGAACAAAACCAAATTATAAAAGTAAAAAAAAAACCAAGCGCAGCTCGGTCATCCAGGTATAAGTAGGATAGGACTAGTAGGACTAGCCTTCTCCTTAGCTTCTCTCCAGTGGCTTAACCAGCAAAAGCATAATTTTCTGCATTTTAAAATGACACTCGAGTCACATTACAGAAACGATTTTCATAATACAATGCACAGTGGTTGAGCGATTGACTGCTGCGCTGCGTATCAAGGATTCAAATCCTTGATACGCAGCGCAGCAGCCTGGTGAATCACGGAAAAAGTATTTATATGGCCTACAGAGATAATAGGGTATTTTACTGAAAAAAATAATTAGTCCCTCTTATAGATTCAAAAAATATTGCACACGTATTATTTCTTGGATGGCATGTCACGCGTGTCTTCAACTCACTGTATCCTCTTCATTTTATGTTTACGTGAAAAAAAAAAAATACGTGTCCAATGTTTTTTGAAAATCTATCAGACCGACTTATCAGATTTTTTTAGTAAAATACCCTATTGTTCTGGTCTGGCTATTTGTGTATGTGAGTTAATATGTTTGTAAATGCACCCATGATTCAGGAGAAATTCTTTTTGTGGGGCAATGTTTTTCTTACAAAAAAGAAAAGAGAACGATTCGTAGGTATTGATGTGTTATCTAAAACTGTAGTACCTTGTTTTGTTCTATCATCAATAGTTTTCGCAACGCTGTCTGGTCTGGCTATTTGTGTATGTGAGTTAATATGTTTGTAAATGCACCCATGATTCAGGAGAAATTCTTATTGTGGGGCAATGTTTCTTCTTACAAAAAAGAAAAGAGAACGATTCGTAGGTATTGATGTGTTATCTAAAACTGTAGTACCTTGTTTTGTTCTATCATCAATAGTTTTCGCAACGCTGGCAATGTAAAGAATTTTTTAAATCATTTTTTTCCGTCCTCTTCAGTAATAATCTTCGTATATCAGCAAAAATACACTATAACCTTGACAAATTATAGACTAAAACCTTTTCGAGGACCACTCTATATATTAAAAAACCTGCATCAAAATCCGTTGCGTACTTTTAAAGATTTAAGCATACATAGGGACAGATAGACGTGGAAAGCGACTTTGTTTTATACAATGTAGTGAAGTTAAGGATCTTAAGTCTTTAACCATTTAGATTACTAAATGGTTAAAGACTTAAGATCCTTAATTTATTTTCTTTACTTATTTATATATTTTTATACAATAATATATAAATAGTAGCCCACCGATATCGGGAACAGGGTCCAAGCTACCGTTGGTCAGGGCTCCAGAGAAAGTAACCTCGTGCGAGCCGTGTCCAGAAGTACCGCTTTCTTAATCAAGCCCTTGATCCAGCTGCCCAACGAGAGCCTCCTAAGGTGTTGGTCGAGGCTCGTGGCTATTAAGACATTGGCCGACACGACTATCGGTACAATAATTGCGGAGTCCACTTCCCACATATCGACAACCTCGCGAGCCAAAAGACTTAAGAATATTATTACCTCTATCATCAACAAGTAATTGTTTTCCTTGCACAGAGTTCCTGCATATCATATGATCAATAGTGTCATTGTGTTCTTGCAATGTTCTCCAAACAAACGGCTTCGATTCAAATGACACATCTTGGTATATCATGCCTCTGCTACTGCCCTGGAATTGAAACATTGTTTATTTGACAAACTGTTTGATATAATAACGTTTAAGGTACTTTCTTCTGTATTGGTTAAAATTCAATGTTTTGGTGGACTCATGATGACAACTATTATTATAAACTAGCTGAACCGCGCAACTTCGTCTGCGTCACAATTTTCATTACTGCTCCGCTCCTATTGATCTTAGCGTGATGATATATAGCCTATAGCCTTCCTCGATAAATGGGCTATCTAACACTGAAATATTTTTTTAAATCGGACCAGTAGTTCCTGAGATTAGCGCGTTCAAGCAACAAACAAACTCTTCAGCTACGTATTAGTACTAGTTGACCCGCGCAACTTTGTCAGCTCTGCTCCTATTGGTCTTAGCGTGATGATACATAGCCTATAGCCTTCCTAGATAAATGGGCTACCTAATTAGGAAATAATTTTTAAAATCGGAACAGTTGTTCCCGAGATTAGCGCATTCAAGCAAACAAACTCTTCAGCTTTATAAATTAGTATAGAAGATAGAAGTATAGATAATTTATCATCATCATCATCATCATCATCATCATCTGCTTAGCCTTTTCCCAACTATATTGGGGTTGGCTTACAGTCAAACTGGATTCAGCTGAATACCAGTGTTTTACGTGGAGTGGCTGCCTACCAGACCTCTACAACCCATTAACTGGGTAATATGGTACTTCTTGGCAACACTGGAATCAGACTAACTGGCTTCTGACTATCCGTTACAACTGCCAAAGATCTAATAATGACAGCCGGGACCAACGGCTTAACGTGCTTTCCGAGGCACGGAGGCAACTCGGTATGTTAAGATGGTCACCCATCCACAGACCAACCTTGGCAAGTGTTGCTTAACCTTAACGATCGACCTGTGCGGCTCTTTTTATTTAGCCTCTAGCCAGAAGTACAGATAATATTAGCAATTATTAAACAAAATGCTTTCAAGGCACTGATTAGTATTCTATAAAGTGCAATGGTATCACGATTTATTTTAAACTAGTTTTTGTCCATGACTTCGCACAAATTAAATTAGACTAACCATCTCTATGGTCCCATCTTTCTTTGTAGCAAAATTCATTTAAATCAGTTTGACGATTAAAGTGTGAAAGTGTTACTAACTCACTTTTGAATATATTATAATGTACTAGTTTCTGCGAGTGGCTTCGCAAGTGTGGTCCCTTGGGAACATACTCCCTGCATATAAGTGCCTATGTCCTTTCTTAGGCTCTAGACTATCTCTGTACCAAATTTCATTTAAATTGGTTAAGCCTGATTGCGTAACACACAGACAGACAGTTAGTTTCGCATTTATAATATTAGTATGGATTGTTAGGATTAGGATATATTCATAAATATAATTTTTTTTGGTCAATAACTTTACAAATTAGCCTACTGCCAAGGTTAATTTTTGGCTACTTGTACCCATGTGATTTAACAAAAATCTCAATAGTTTTTTTTATACTTTAGGCCAGCAATGTTAAGTAAGACACATTTGTTGAAGCAGTGAGCAGGTTGTTATTTGTTATCTTCTATTCATCATCTGCCTAGCCTTTTTCCAACTATATTGGGGTCGGCTTCCAGTCAAACCAGATTTAGCTGAATACCAGTATTTTATGCAGAGTGGCTGCCTACCAGACCTCCACAACCCATTAACTAGGTAACACGGTATTTCATGGCAAGACTGGAGTTAGATTAACTGGCTTCTGACTATCCGTAACGACTGCCAAAGATCTACAAATGACAGCCGGTCTGTTAAAAAGTCAAACACAATCTAACCAGGTGTAGCTCACCACATTTTTTTTTTGTAGAAGGAAGCGCCCTAAGATGAACCACTGACCAGTACATGTATTTGATAAGGGTAATACCAACACTTTTATTACTAACCTCTCTTAGAAAACTGACAATACAATAAGTTAACGAAGACGCAAATATTATGCCCAACACTAATCTTCTTCGTATAAATCGCACTAGAGCAGCATACCACATTTTATACTCGTAATTAACACTCAACTTACGAAACCGATTACAATAATGCGGAAATAAATGGAAAAATAATAACATTTTTAGGCATAAGAATGCAGTGTAGAATACACTTTCTCCGAAAACATCGTTACTAAAAAGTACCCTGAATTTTTTTTGAGTCAATTGATTGAATGCTTTCAGTATGCTTTGTGTATTATATTAATTAAAATATTTTGTTCAATTTGGATGTTTCGAATTTACATTACGATTAGATTTATTGAAATGGACTCGACGATACTCAATGACTTCAACTTTGACACTGACAATTCATTTGACATCTTTTGACAGTATAGGTTGCGTTCAAAATTCGTAGTGTTTTGTTAGTGTTGTTACGCACTTTGTGAATTTTGTCTCTTCTTGTTGCAAGAGACAAACTTACGGTTGCAGCCACGGAAAAGAAAAAAACAAGTGGAAACGCTATGCGACGAAATTAGTATCGGAGCTTGTGTCACCACACTCACACAACTATACCGATAATCATATAATTCACCACAAATCAAGGATACGATTGATTGGTCATTTCAATGTTGGTCAAAACAAGAATAAGTCAAAGAACCTACATTTGAAAATATACCTTCGGCCTTACTAGTAGGATTTATTTTGCTTTAATTAAGGCGAAAAGTACTCGCAGCGTTTCGTTTTCTGAATTCATTCTGTTGAATTTACGAGTAAATTTCGCTATTCGACCATAGATGGCGGTATTTTCAATGGTTGCAATTATAAACTTGCCAACAGCAACAGTTGCCACTCGATCGCGGCTGAGACACATGAACTTTGACTTACATTGTCGATATCGATAAATAAGATAACTTTTTTCGAAATTAATTCCAAAAAATGTGATTCGTTTGTTGTTGGAGTTTTGTATTGGAGCCATACATGAAACTTGTTGTTGGAATCGTTATGAAATAAGCTATCACATTTAAAATGGATAAGTTCGGGTTTGCTTTGTATTACATTGTTAATAAAGTTCTACTTTCAAAATAGCGTAAGCGAAATATTCCGTTTATTGTATAAAAGTAGATAGAAAAAACAGCATTATTTCAAAGGTTTTTATTTTATTTATGCATATATACCATAATACATATTATTCAATAAAAACTTCACTTCGCACTTGGCCAGATTTTTTTTCATACCACAAGCCATACAAAATCATGCCTCGGGTATTTTACTCAACTGCCGACAAAAAAAGGGGTGTTGTTCAGTTCACTTCACGTCAGTTCGGTGAACTCTTTATGCCAAGTGGCTTACGATAGTATCTTATTACATAGATTGGTACAGAATCTTAACACAGACAAAGTTTTCGTGTATCTATATCCTTTTTTTTGAAATAAAAAAATCGCTTTCTAAAAAATACTCGGAGCATATCGTGCTTGTTTTGCTTGGCATCCAATCAGCTCTACCCGTGCATCTATCCATTTTTCTTTCACGATAGCGTCTTTGGGAAACATGAAAATATTTTTTAAAGTTATGGTTAGATATTTTGAATAAAATTACTAGACGAACTACAATTTTTTTTTATCGATATCTATCCATCCAGTATCCGACCCAACTTCATCACTATTTGAATAGCGAAGAACTTCCGAGAACGAAACAGTAACTGAATCGATGTAAAATAAACTCTATGCTAATCGGATAAGGTGGATTTTAACTAAAATTGATCTTAAGTTTTTGCCGCACGGGTTGATCTTCAAGGTTAAGCAACGCTTGCCAAGGTTGGTCTGTGGATGGGTGACCATCTTAACATACCGAGTTTCCTCCGTGCCTCGGAAATCATTCGGGAATCATTTGTAGATCTTGGGCAGTCGTTACAGATAGTCAGAAGCCAGTAAATCTGACTCCAGTCTTGGCATGAAGTACCGTGTTACCCAGTTAATGGGTTGTGGAGGTCTGGTAGGCAGCCGCTCCTCGTAAAATACTGGTATTAAGCAAAATCCGGCTTGACTGGAAGCTGACCCCAATATAGTTGATGAAAGGCTAGGCAGATGATGATTTTGTAATTTACCTTAAAAAATGTAGTCACTGTTATCTTCACGTGAACTTCGAACTGAGCTTCGACGAAGAAATGCGTCGACTGCTGGGAAAAAGGCCGATTTGATTGAGAGGTAGGCATTAAGTATTTCAGGTTATCTTTCATGTCTTCTTTTTTTTTAACAAACTTATATGTTTTTTTTTCTCTAGATTGGAGGCATACGACGGAAATAAAAATTTTGGTGTCCACTTTGGTCTTGAAGAAGACAGTTCATATGTGTAGTGTATGTGGGTAGATGGTGATATTATAATGTATAAGGCTATGGCACCGACAGTTAGTCGCTCACAGGCCGTAGCCCGGGACGCACGGGTTCAGTGTCTCGCATACCGCATATTTATCGGAGTGTATAAATTGCGTTTATTGGCTCCCGAGTACTCACTTTTATCCTCGTCGCCACTTGTAATGCAAGAGGCGACGAGGATAAAAGTGAGTACAAAATTAATCCTACAAAAGAAAAAAGGGAAGGAAAAACAATAAGAAATCAATCATTTTAAATAATTTTATCTACCGGTTGTTTACGTGTAGCTCTGTTCAGTGCCGGTTTAAGACTTCTTGATGCCCTAAGCAACCCACGCCTGTGGTGCCTCCTATCCACAAGTCAACTAGTACCAATCTTCAAAATAAAAACCAAACTACAAAACGTGTTTTTTTATTTTATTAAAAACTATCTTCTGCTAGCGGCTTCGCCCGCATGGTCCCAAGGGAACATACTCCCGGGATAAAAAGTAACCTATGTCCTTTCTCAGGCTTTAGACTATTTATGTCCAAAATTTCATTTCAGTAGTTTTGGCGTGAAAGCGCGACAAACAGACAGACACACAGAGTTACTTTCACATTTATAATATTAGCAAGGAAGTAAGGATAGTTTACATAAAGCAAGCTCGATAATTTTAGCACTCTGCCTTTTTATTTAACTGGTGTCTTTAAAATCCACATCTGGTAATGGTTTTTCTTTTGCGCAGACTTCTGATCAAAGTCGGCTCGTAATTTTTGTATGTGCACGTCTCTAAAGTGACTTTTGGGTCTTGAAACACATTTCTGTCTTTTCAGAAGGTTTGCGAGATTTCGTCTCACTTTACCAAAGTAACTAATTAGGTACCTCTAACTCCTATAGATTTTCTGTTTATGGTGCCCCCCTAGACGTGATGCCCTAAGCAATTGCTTAATTTGCTTTTGGGTTAATCGGGCACTGGCTCTGTTCCAAATAGCCTCTTACAAATTGTTAATATTATAGTAGCATGTTAACACTCATTACACAATGAGTTATAGGTACCTATATTAAAATCACTTATGAACCGAGTCAATATTTAAACAATGGTAACCGGTAAACGATAACGTTTACCGATTAAACGTTTTGTTTTAGTTGTATAAACAACTATCCTTCATTGTTAATGCCCATGCATCGTCTGTGGAGTTGTGTGTATGTATACTACCATCTTGAAATCTCTCTTCGTGAGTTCGTCTGTGGCGTCATTGCCTAGAGATCTACAGTCCCCCTTGATCCACTGGAGAGTGAAGCCCGCAACGTATAATTTCTGGCTTTGGTGGATTAGGCTCACTGAGAATTAACCAGTTTTGAATCTAAACAGAAAGTAATTGGGAATTAGGGGGATCCTGGGCATGATAACAACGTCACCAGAGCATCAGCTGAAATCCTGTTTTAGCATCGATGACAGTTTGATGGACAGTGTGAATTTCAGTCGAATGACTTTGAAGTTTTATAGAAATAAATGTCTGAATAGAAATCATAAAACTTAATCGGATGATGTGTGTTATTTTCATCCATGGCATGGGCACTATAATAATAATAATAATAAATATACTTTGAATGATGATGATCACAAGAGCAGCATCGCAACGTGCACGCCCACCACCCCCGGACCCGTCGCTGAACTCCGCCTCGTCGTCGCCGGACTTAGGATTACCAGAGTCACCGGCGGCCGCAGTCGCTTCGAGCTCCAGCGACGAGTATTTCTCTCCGCCGACGTCGCCAACATCTGTACGTCGGCAGGGGAGAGGCCGGCCACCGAGGGGCTTGGGACCTAGGGGCCAACCGGCCCCGAGCCGGGTCCCCGCTGCCGGTGGTTATGTGCAGCGTATAAAATGGACTCAGTCTATAAACGAGAACGTTATACACGCATATTACGGGGCTACAGAGGGGGGAACTAACCTCACTGCGTTCCGTGTCAGGATGCTGTCTTTGTTCCAGGACCTTGAACCAACCATGAATGTCTCGGCCCAACGATTGTCGGATCAGGTGCGGGTTATCCAACGTAATTACAGGTTGGACGATGCTGCACTTGATAGGCTGCGCTCAGAGGTACTGAGCAACTTTATCATCTCAACTCCGACACAGGCCGCGGTACAGGCGCCAGCTAGTGGCGCGATCACACCGCGTCCAAACAACGTCAGTGATGAGGTAGATGATAGGGTTGTCACGGTAAGTAGCCAGTGCAACGATAGACTGAGGAGCGCATGGAGGATGCGCTTCGCGAGTATAGATCAATTCCTACCGAACTTAGGCCCCGTTTACCACGGTTACCCATGCACAAAAAAAATAGGGCGCTGGTGTGTGCCTTAGACTCGCTGCTGCAGAGCATCTTTGAAAGCAGCGAGAGCCTCGTTGATACGCACTCAATCCTGTATTGCGGGGCTGTTGCGGCATGTCGTTTGGCAAATGTCAAGTTTAGTAGTTGTAATGAAGCTATTCGACCAAAACCTGCTGCACCAGCCTGGCAGTGCAGAATCGAGCGGCGTATTGATGAGGCTAGGGCACTCATCGGCAAACTATACTGCTTCAGGGAGGGCAACACACGGCCACACGTGATGCGCTTTGTGAGACGGGCGTTTTCAGGGACTGATATCAGCCCTCGAGATTACACGTCCCGTGTCACGGAGCGCATCGACTTCCTGAAGCAGAAAGTTTGTGCATGGGCAAACCGTATTCGGCGGTATAAGCGGCGGGTTGACCGATACATGCAGAATCGCATGTTCCAGAGCGATGAGAGGTGGGTATATAGAGCTTGGGGGCGACCTGAACAGAGTGTGACGGGCGTATGCCGCCCGGATGATACCGCCAAGAGTACATTCTGGCGAAGCATCTGGTCGGTGCCCGTCTGTCATACCGAGGATGGCTGGAAGCGCGATGTCGAGCGCGTGTGTGAAGCTATACCAGAAATGGAAAAAATTTACATCACTCCATTAGATGTAGCTAAAGCAGTCCGTCCGTTACCGAACTGGAAATCTCCGGGACCGGACGGACTGCATAACTTCTGGCTCAAATTATATAGCAGCTCACACGCGCTCCTGGCATCTCAATTCCAGTCATCCTTAGAGTCTGGGTCACTACCACAGTTTCTAACAACTGGCGTTACCCACCTGCTCCATAAGACTGGTAGTCCCGCGGAACCCAAAAACTATACCAATTACTTGTTTGTCGACGGTCTATGAACTTCTTACATCCATACTGAGAGTGAAGATCAATGAGCACATTGAAATTAACTCAGTTATGTCCGCCTTTCAGAATGGATGTAGCAAGGGGTCCCGCGGAACTAAGGAGCTTCTCCTCATAGACATGGCCATAAGCCAACAGGTTCGTCGATCTCGCAAGGATCTATCGACATGTTGGATAGACTACAAGAAGGCCTACGACTCTGTGCCACATACATGGCTCATGAGGGTGTTGGAGTTGTACAAAATAGATGCAACTCTACGCACCTTTCTTGAGTCATGTTTGAGGCAATGGAAGACGGTCCTTCGCTATCCAGGATGTCGACCGATTCAGGGTGACGATGAGCCTGTATGGATTAAACGGGGAATATTTCAGGGCGACAGTTTGAGTCCGCTTTGGTTTTGCTTAGCTTTGAATCCTCTAAGCACATTGCTGGAGAATTCAGGTCTAGGCTATCGGTTGAGAAGAGGTGGTCAGGCCATATCTCACCTTCTTTACATGGATGATCTGAAACTCTTTGCCCCCAACAATTTGCGACTGATGGAACTACTGAAGGTAACTGAAACCTTCAGTAGTGCCATCAGGATGGAATTTGGTGTGGACAAATGTGCAGTCATGCATGTAAAGAAAGGGGAGATTATGGAATCTGAGGGAATTCAACTATCGGTTTCCATACAGGTTAGATCCCTCAGCTCAACCGAAACCTACAAGTATTTGGGTATGTCGGAAGCGTTGGGCATTAATGTTACTGATATGAAGCAATCGTTGAAGGAACGCTTCTATGGCCGCCTGAAAAAGGTTTTGAATAGCCTTTTGTCGGGCGGAAATAAGGTGCGCGCCTTCAACGGTTGGGTCATGCCGGTATTAATGTACTCTTTCGGCATACTCAAATGGACTCAAACTGAGCTTGACGCCCTGGATAGGAGAGTCCGTACACTGCTGACCGCAAACCGGATGCATCACCCATGATCGTCGGTGATGAGACTGTACATTCCGCGGAAGTGTGGAGGTCGAGGCTTTTTAAACGCCAAGACTCTCCACAACCGCGAGATGTGCAGTCTCAGAGAAGGTTTCCTCATAGCTGATGTGGGTATGCACCGAGATGTGGTCGCAGTGGACAAGGGTCTCACCCCGTTGTCCATGGCTAAGGAGAACTGGCGCAAGCCTGTGATACTTACCACGGATGACCGCAAGGAGGTAAGGAAAGGCAAGGAGCTTCACGGGCGCTTCTATCGGGCTCTTCATGGGTCTGATGTAGATTTTTCAGCGTCCGTGGCCTGGCTACGTTTCAGTGATCTCTTCGGGGAAACTGAAGGTTTTGTCTGTGCGATTATGGATGAAGTTATCTTGACGAATAATTACCGGAGGCATATTATGAAGGATGGGACGGTGGACGTGTGTCGGGCATGCCACCGTCCGGGTGAGTCCATCAGACATATTATCTCTGGTTGTTCTCGTCTTATCCATCAGCAACTTGCTTTGAAATATAAACTTGTGGATTCTGAGGTACCGTATTACAAGTATGTGCCCGACCCAGTTCTCGAAAATGACCATGTCACGTTGTACTGGGATCGGTCTATCATCACTGATAGGACTATTGTTGCCAATAAGCCTGATATAGTGGTGATAGACCGATTAGCGCGCCGCACAATGATAATTGATGTCACCATCCCGCATGACGAGAACCTCGTGAAGGCCGAGAAAGAGAAACAAATCAAGTATCTCGACTTAGCGCACGAGGTTGTCGACATGTGGAATGTGGACTCAGCTATCATTGTGCCGATAGTCATTACGGCCAATGGCCTGATGGCCAAAAGCTTCGACGAACATCTGTCGAAGCTGGCGTTACGCGGTAGGGTAAAGGGCCTGATACAGAAGGCAGTACTCCTCGATACGGCTCGTATTGTGAGGAGGTTCCTTTCTCTGGAGCCCTAACCACCGGTAGCTTGGACCCTGCTCCCGACACCGGCGGACTACTACTTTTTATATTTTTAAATGTATTTTTTAATGGTTTTTTAGAGATATATTTAAAAATATACTTTGTATGTAAATAAGAATAAATAAACGAAATAATAAATAATAAAACTTTATTTCAGACCATCCCAGATCCATATTCACATTAAATAAAAATAGACGAAAGTTTTAGTTTGTAGTGGGTTTTTGGCAGTTTTAGTTTTTCTATGCGGGTCGAGTGCCCAGTCGCCTCTGCCAAAGCCGTCCTCGACAAGAGACGGCTTCTTCTAGGATTCAGCTCGGGTGCAGTCCGGGCACTTGAGCCCCCATTTCCGGCGACTGGCGCCCAAGTTGTTGGGCGCGGCTGGGGCGCTGTCAACGCTGTTTCCCAATCTGGGGGACCCGAGCACCACCTGCAGGCGGTTGTACGTGGGGATCGTGCGATCGATGGCCCTGTATGGGGCCCTGGGCGGCTGACCTGACAGCTGGTACCATCACTGTTTTGCGGAAGCTGCAGGTGGTGGTGGCCGTCAGAGTCATCAGGGGTAATCGCACGATCTCCTACGAGGCGGCTTGCGTACTGGCCGGATCTCCGGCCCGGGACCTGGAGGCAAAAGTCCTCGCGTCACTGCACCGGTGGCGTGAGGACGCGCGGGCGCGCGGCGAGCGACTGATGCAGCGGTTAATATAGGCTTATTCGGTGCAGATGCACGGGGTAGTACTCACACAACACAAACGCTCACACATACACATGACGGCTCTGCAGTCCGGACCGTGTTCGGTTAGCTCTGAGATCGATGCGGACGGGAGCTTACTGCAGGCTCGCACCCAAAGTCGGCCCCCTTTTCGCAGATCGTTCTCGCTGGGTCACTGGGGGTCTGACTGGACTGACCGCTGTAGGTGCCGTGAAGAGGTGGCGCTGACGTACAGTGCCGCGGGGCGTCTGGAGTATACACACATGCAACCATTCACAGGCGTGTGTTCTGCTTATTTATTTCGGCAGGCGATCAGACTTCGTTTTTCGACACCCAGCTGCTGAAAACATTCAGCCACAACGGTCGAGATAAATTGATATGAAATGATATAAAAGAATCTGATTGATATTCTTATTCTTTGGGAATTAGCACTTTTTATGTAACATCCAACCCTACTTCCTACTAATATTATCCATGCGAAAGTTTTTGAGGATGTTACTATTTTACGTCAGAACGCCTGAAACGATCTTCATGGGCAAAGAGGTAGATTATAGCCGCTAATCGCAATTTGTTTCGGCAGGCGCACGCCTGCCGAAACAAATTAGCATAAGGGAGTTTGAGCTGCTGCAGTCTTGCAGCAGCTCAAACTCTCTTTTATATCCTTGAGATCAGACTTCGTTTTTCGACACCCAGCTGCTGAAAACATTCAGCCACAACGGTCGAGATAAATTGATATTGATTTATTTATTTATTTATTTTGTAACAATTGCTTACTATACTTACATACAGTCTTCACCAAAGCGTATAGTAAGCCAACAACATAAAATGTATCTTATAAACTAAAAAAATGAATACATGCTTTGATCATCGAACTGTGAGACCAAGTAAATACATCAATCTCCGGTTCCGGCGTTCATCAAACTAATCGCTTGGGCCGTTGGTGCATATCGAGCTGTAAGGGTAAGTGACGGTGGAGCCGCGAACAAACACCGCGAGGCACCGGCGCGCGACACCCGCTGTCGGTCCGGAGCGAACAGTGCACAGCGAGCTAGCGTTGTCGCGTCGTCGATCTTATTGTTAAGTAATAAGTAGTAGTGCATCAACAGCGCACATTTACGTCGCAGTTCCAACGTGTTGATGCCCACCATTCCCGCGACAAACAGTGACGGATACAAATAGGGATAGTACCCATATAATATTTTATACAGAAAGCGAGCAAATTTGCGTTGAACCCGTTCTATCATCAGCTTATATTTTTGCTCGTGCGGATCCCACACCAGCGAATCGTATTCCAGTTTGCTGCGCACAAAGGAGTAATACAAGACCACGATAGCATTCCTGTCCGTAAACCTACTTGCCTGCCTCATGACAAAACCAAGTGATTGGAAGGCCTTGGCACATATATTAGTAATATGTTGATTAAAAGTCAAGTTCACGTCCAATGTCAGTCCCAGATCCATAATTTCACTGACACGCTCCAGGGGGACCCCCGATATATGGTAATCGTGCTGAATGGGGGCTCGAGAACGAGTAAAAGGTATGGTCTTGCACTTAGAGACGTTAAATTCTAAATGGTTAACCTCTCTCCATCTCACCACCCTATCGATATCCCTCTGAAGCGCCTCACAGTCTTGTACGCTACTTATCTCCAAGAATAACTTCAGGTCATCAGCGAACATAAGACACCGTGCCGTCCTGACGACCTTGGGCAGGTCATTTGCCATCACGATGAATTGTGTCGGCCCAAGGGTACTACCCTGGCTCACACCGGAGCAAGTTGCAAATGTGCCAGACTTGTACCCCAAGAGTTGGACGTACTGAAGGCGGTCAGAGAAATAGCTTGCAAAAAGTTGAAGCAGCTTCGGGGTAAATCCTATCGCTGATAATTTTTTAAGTAAGACGTCATTTTGAACCCGGTCAAAAGCCTTTTTGAGGTCAAAATAGGCCACGTCGATTTGCTTATTATTATCCATCTCTGTAACAGCAAAATCCACAATTTGTAACTGTAGATTTTCCGGTTCTATAACCATGCTGACATTCGGATAGTTGGGTTTTGACTTGCCTAGTGATATACCGATTCAATATCGACTCAAAGACCTTACCGAAGGCCGACAGGACCGCAATAGGCCTGTAGTTGTCAACTTTTGACCTGTCGCCACCCTTAGGTAATAGGGGTAACCCGTGAAATTTTCCACTTTGCGGGATACGTAGATGTTTTTAAGGCTAAATTATAAATAAACAAAAGTGGCTTTCTAAATACTTCTAAACAGTCCTTAAGAATAAACGGAGGAATTCCATCAGGACCTGCAGATGAAAGGGCTTTTAGGCGGCGAATAGCTACTGATAAGTCGGCAGAGTCAACTACATCCACGGCGATCCGCGCGGAGCACAACGAGTCTGCTGCTTCCCGCTCGGCCTCTGCTGCAGATAGAACGGGATCACACGGAAGAAACACTGAGCTGAAATATTGAGCGAATGCATTTGCTGCGTTTACTCCCGTCACAATCCGTCCATCATACTCAAACTCATTACAGTTTTGCCTAGAAGTCTGCTGACCCTTAACAAATTTCCAAAAACTTCTGGGATCCCTCTTTATATCCATCTCCGTTCGTCGGATATACTCGTTGTATGCCTGATCAATAAGTACTTTTGCTCGCTGCCTATAGAATTTATATAATGCCTGATTAAACTCTGAGTGAAACTGCTTATACTTTTTTAAATGAAAATATTTATCCTTTAACGTCTTAATTATGACGGGTGTAAACCATGGCGGGTACTGGTATTTCGAATTTAGAATGAATTTAGATTTTTTTGGAACAACTTCATCAAAAATATCATGTAATTTATTATAAAATAAATTAACAGCTTCATTGACGTCAGTAAGTCATATGAAATGATATAAAAAATCTGATTGATATTCTTATTCTTTGGGAATTTGCACTTTTTATGTAACATCCAATCCTACTTCCTACTAATATTATACATGCGAAAGTTTGTGAGGATGTTACTCTTTTACGTCAGAACGCCTGAAACGATCTTCATGAGCACAGAGGTAGATTATAGTGTGGAATAACATATAGGATCTTTTTTCCCGTCATTCACGCAAGCGGAGCTGCGGGTGACAGCTATTAATCTAATTCCTAAATTAAAAGACAATTCTTTCACTAATAGACAACTATACTATCTTTGAATTCCATATAATTTTCACCCTGGAAAAAATGCACTGTTCTTATGTTAAAGGCCACATGAGCAATGACACGGCAATAAGCTAGTCTCGCACAAAGCTATTATTAACTGTCATGTAGCTAATAAAAACTTTATTTTCCTTAAATAAAGTTTTATGTAATAAGAGGAACCTGCAGTACAGTACAGCATACAATATTTACTGCTTTTCAAAACAAAAGTAATAATTTGGTTTTGTTACTTTTTAAAAACATATATTTATTATATTTATTACAAAAAATTCAAAATGGGGGTAGTGGAGTCCAGCGATGTGACTGGTCGGTATGATGATGGCTATCACAAATGTACTCTAGGTATAGTTATGTAATGATGTAAAAAAAAAAAGTATAGGTATTTAAGAAATAGCTATATTATACTATAGCTTCTTATAATATAAGAAAATTGCTATATTATACTATAGCTTCTTATAATATAAGAAAATAGCTATATTATACTATAGCTTCTTATACTATACTAATATACAAAGCTGAAGAGTTTGTTTGTTTGCTTGAACGCGCTATCTCAGGAACTGCTGGTCTGATTTGAAAAATTATTTCAGTGTTAGGTAGCCCATTTATCGAGGAAGGCTATATATCATCCCGCTAAGACCAATAGAAGCGGAGCAGACGAAGTTGCGCGGATCAACTAGTGTGAAGATAAGAGATCTCAACAAGAAGAGATAGAGACATTTGTGAGGTAGGTAACCTAAGTCCTAACCATACCCGGTTAGTTGAGGTTCGAAATTAATAATTGTGAAGACATTGGTGCGTTCCTTTGGAATCTAACGTTTCAGCAAAGGAAGGAAGAAGATCCGGAGAATTTAGTTGAACTAAGGCTAGGCAGATGATGATCGTGCTCAATGTTGAAATAAATCGGGAATAAATTTAAACCACTGAATCATAATCTCTTGGTGTATGATGTCATACTTATTTGAAGGTCAAAAAACAGACAGCTGCTCCATGTGCCATGTTACATTTCAGCTTGATTTGCATGCATCTCATTATTGGTTCGTCTATGCTTTAGCCATGGTTTATAATTTAAGTTTTAGTCACGGCCATTCACACTGCTGACAAGGCTTAAAATCTATGACATGCAACAGAATGACCACTGATCATCCATTAGGTTCTTCTGCGTGCGTCGGAAAGCAAGGCAGAACTTTGACATTCGTTAAGATTAGTCAAAAGTCGAAAAACCAATCTTGCCAGGGGGCTCGAAACCAGCGCAGATTTCCAGCATAGGTGATAATACGATGCGGTGTACTTTTTAGATACTGAACATCACGAGTGTTCGGTTCTAAAACAGAACTGTATGTTGCTAACTCATCGCATTATATAGAAATTAGGCAATTGCAATTATGTTTATTTTAGGGTTCACTATTAATTTATTTGATGAATATTTTAACATTTTCATTTCTTATGAACTATGGTTTATTTTGGTATAAATTTTACGTAATAATATTAATGTAATTTGCAGTTAATTCTGAGCGTTTTTAGTAGTTTTTATGGATTTAAATGGGATTTTTTTACGGATGAGGCCGCTATGTACGAAACCAATATTTGAGGAATATTATGATAGATTTTTAATTTCATTTGGTTAGTACAGTGTTTTAAACCACGACCTCGAAAAAGTGCCGTCGCGCTTTTCATGAGAAACTTCTTTGGAATTTTGGCTTTTTAAAAATAGATAAGAAAAAAATGCGAAAAGTGAGGCCGCTATCTTCAATACTAATAACTATTCTCAACTACTCAATAAGCCAAAGTTGTCTAAATATTTCAGGTTCTGAGAATAAGAAAGCTAAAGTTAGTCATTTTACGCAGAAACCACAGTCAAAATATATTAGGCCTTTTTTGAAACTTGCACATAAGCCTCGTGTAAATTTTCTAGAGAATATATGAGACTGATGGTAACCAGGGAGAAAAAAGATTTTATTGGTGATTATGAAGACGGCGTTCATTAGCATTAGTTGGGTGGAGTTCGATATCACCAATAAGGTGTCTAAACTCTTCCCCAAGTAAAACACCTAGCCTGTGGCCTGGCAGAGCTATCTTGCTCTGTAACTGCCAAGGATCGTACCAACTTTGTACCGGTTATCAGATTTCGTAAATCGACAAGATGTTTTCTGAAATGGTCATGCCTCACTGGGACTTTGGGGGATCAAAGGACGGAAAGGTATTCTTTTAACGAGTCGATCGCTGCCTTCGTGTCAGTAGGTACGTGACTGCATGTGACTGAGGCTATTTCGTTGAAGATGGTAGCCGACTGAGGCGAAATGGGTAATTTCAGTCTTTCCTAGCAGTTCTCCAGTTGATGATCACATAGGAAGGAAGGGGCTGGTTAGCATCGCGAAGACCCTTGCATGCCCTTAGACCCTTGGTGCGTTACGATAAATGGAAGCTGGCTATGGATTGTGTTGTCAACATCCTTTATTTTGGCTGGTTTCAAAAATGACTCCTTTATGATATCCTTATACAGGTATCCGTACAGAGTATGGCCGCGAAGTTTGGCGATCTCGACACGTTGATATAATTCGTTGTTTCCAAGTCACGTATTTCCTATTTCCGTGTCGTTACATTCTTGCTAAATATGGATCGAAATTCTCTGCTCTGCAGCAGAATCCTTACCTGCCCCCTCCAATGATTCTCCAAACACCGATTGCCGACAAAGGCATTCCAGTGTCCATTTGACTGGTAATCCCCTACAAAAGAGCCCCTTTCCCCGAAAACTTCAATTGTTTTTCTTTGTGTGTTTTTTTTGCTCCGTGTGCTCTTTGTGTGTTCTTTTTTATATCAGACCCTATTGTTCGTGAACAAAAGGCTCCATGCAGCTGTAGGCGTCCCTATTAAAAACAAAACCGACTTCCAAAAACAAAACACTACAAAGTAAAAAACAACTTTAATTTCGGAAGACCGACTTCCGAAATTAAAGTTATTTTCGGAGTCGAGAACCATCCGTGTACCGTGCTGGTCCGCCGCGTAAGGCCGCGTACGACGCTGAATACGGCGGAACAGCGCTACAGCAACAGTCCTCATTTTGTACTTGTTTGCCGCGAAAGCTGAAAGGACGCGGAAAGCTGAATGGATGCGGACGCATCTCCATACAAAATCGTTATTTTCTATGGGCATAACCTGGATAGAGCTGAAAAAGTGTGAGTACTCCCTTATACCTCAATTCCAAGTCCAACATATCTTTTCAACCTAAAGAAAGGCCTAGCGCACGGCTATTTACGCACTATTGTTTAGCAGGTAGATAGTCTTTTGTTTTGTAAAGGAGATGGGGAGGAACCGGTCCAAGTGGCGTCGCCGAATGAGGCCTATATTTTCTGAAAGAGCATCATTTTTGTTATGGAACCACAATAATTCTCCATGGGAAAAAAGTTATAAAAATCTAAATGTAAACAATGATTGGAAGCAGAATAGGAAGGGTCGGATAGTAAAACAGATCTCATCTAAAAGCTTGTTGTGTGTTGTTTTTCATAATAAATCGGCTCAAGGAGAAAAAAGTTAAAAGCCATAAATGTGTTTTGTGAGAAAAGAAATCGCCAAATGCAAGAAAGAGTTACAAGAAGCGTTGGTGAATGACACAAACATCATTTTACAGTGTTATTTTTCATTATGGACACAAAATCGGCTCATAAAGAAAAAAACTAGAAGCCATAATGTGTCTTGCCAGAAATAAAATTATCGAATGCAAGAGTTAAAAGGAGCATCGGTGAATAAAACATACATTATTTTACAGCTCCTGAAAAATGAGTTTTTTTTTATGGACACAAAAATCGGCCTATGGAGAAAAAAGTTAAGAAGGCATAAACGTTTTGTGGGAGAAAAGAAATCGTCGAATGCAAGAGTTAGAAACCATAAATGTGCTTTAAACTCAAGAATTAGAAGGTGTCAAATAATAATTACAAATATCGTTTGCATAATCCTTATACAGTCAAAGCCTTTTTGTGTTGGTTAGAAGTAAGAAGAAGAACTCATTTTACATAAACCAATATTTTAACCCTTTTTTATTTAGCCATTTCCTTGAGCTTTGGTATTTCAATTTATAGCATCATACGCGACGGTAGATATGAGTGTAGTAGAATCTTGGACCAGAGCCCATACATTTTCTAGCCATCTCTTTTAGTTGTATAATTATGTTACAGTTAGAACCCATTTATCCAAGTAAGAAAACATTTGTCTTAAGGGCAGGGGGAGGGAGCCTAAATAAGCCTAACAACCTAACTCCCCGAGGATGTGTACCCTCCCTGTCGTGTGAAGACAGGAAGGTGTGTACCCTAAGCTTGTAATCCCGCTGCCAGTCTTATTGTGCAGCGGGTTCCTATGGGTCTTGCGACCGACCGTCGAGGCTGAAAAAGATCGGGGTTAAGGTCGCGACTAGGAGATCCTCCAAGGCCGCGGGTCCAATGCCCTTCCGACTCTTACCTTTCACGTTTTAAGGGTTTTAAGCAGGTTTGTCGGGTCCACCACATTGGCTTCGTCGGCACCGTAAGGTTTCCACTAAGTAACCTCGAGAAACGTGGAATTCCCCTGATGGGGCACTACGTTTTTATGACCAATTCTGAGAGAGAAAGAGTATATCCTCGGCCGCCTTAATGAAGGCGGCGTCAGATCTAGATAACGTCATGGTGGTGGCGGTGAGTTACGGAGCAGCTGGAAAGCACGTCCGTCACGAGCGAGCGTCGCGCGCGAATCTGCACTGCTCGATTTTTTTTTATGTGTAGGCCATTCGCAGGTCAACCTAGGAGGACTGCTTAAACGGACTTTCTGTGGTGGCCTTAATATAAATATTAAAGCGACTACACGCTAAAGGCACCTGTGGGGTACGGACCTCGGCTTAGGGCGCCGCTGGGGGTAGGACAGCTAGGGACGGGCTTTTTTTAATGATGGGAAATCATCAAATGACTCCTCCCGCTCTGGGTAAAGCAGGAGGGAGTGTCAGACTCTTACTGACTAAAACCCATCCGTGTTCCTCCGCGCCTACGGTGGCCGAGAATTGTCCTGCGACTCCCGCTTTAGCCACTCCTCAAAGAGGGGACTTATCGACGCAATTTTGGCGGGCCCAGCGCTGGGTTGCGACAGTCGTTGTCTCCATAGTGCCATGAGATCCTGCCGGAGCTCCGTCCGCCGTACTGCAATTTGCCGCGGCAGAGGAGTTTCGTCCCGGCGTAGCGCCTCCACGCGCCATTCGTAACTTAACGCGAGGGCTCTTGCCTCTAGATCCCATGGCGGCAGTCCGGCGAGGAGGCTCGCCGCCTCGCCAGAGACCGTGCGGTATCCCCGTGCGAGCCGGATGGCCATGACCCTCTGGGACGCGTTGAGGTAACGGGCAGGTCGTTTCCTCAAAGTAGGCGAAAGTCCTGGCTAAGTCGGTCGAATCGAACTTCTGCCGCCCCTCACTAACACCACTGCTGAGACCCGACGGGACGCTGGCCCACTCCGCTGAGGAGAAAGCGAACTTGTTTGCTTCTTTGTTTGCGGAATCCTTACGTCTGGATCCTGGTGGCGCGACGCCCTCCGCCTCTCCTGGTGAATGCGAGTCGAGTATGTCGAACATTCGCATTCATCAGAAGGACGTCCGTAGGGTGCTGCGTAACCTAGACGTGAACAAGGCTAGTGGTCCCGACGGGATACCGGCAATTGTTCTGAAGACTTGTGCGCCTGAGTTGTCTCCGATCTTGACACGCCTATTTCGCCTTTCGTTTGAGACTGGAAAAGTGCCGAAGGCTTGGAAGCAAGCTAACGTGCAGCCCGTGCCCAAGAAGGGTAGTCGAGCTGACCCGTCGAATTATAGACCCATCTCGGTAACGTCCATACTCTGTAAGACTATGGAACGCGTGCTGAATCATAAGCTCCTGGCGTACCTAGAAGCGAATGATATCCTTAGTGACCGGCAATACGGGTTTCGCCGAAATCGGTCACCTGGGGATCTTCTAGCGTATGCCATTCACATCTGGAGTGAGGCCATAGAGAAGCACGGGGAGGCACTGGCGGTCTCCCTTGACATCTCGAAGGCCTTCGACAGGGTCTGGCACGATGGCCTTATTAGTAAGCTTCCTTCCTTCGGTCTGCCCGCCGGTTTGTGTGATTGGATCGCAGATTTCCTGAGGGATCGGTCTATCCGAGTGGTCTTAGATGGCTGCTCGTCTGGACTGCTGGATATTAATGCCGGGGTTCCTCAGGGGTCGGTGCTTTCGGCAACACTGTTCTTGCTGCATATTAATGATCTGCTTAAACCCGGTACCTTTGGGTATGCAGACGACAGCACTGTTGCTGAAAGATACGTGTCCGACGCACGAGCTGGTGGGTCGCAGATCCGGTCTCTCCGGGAGGCAATGGTTGAGCGCTTGAACGTGTCCCTACAGGCGGTCTCTGATTGGGGCGATGCCAATCTGGTCAAGTTCAATGCTGCTAAGACCCAAGCGTGTCTATTTTCCGCCAAAAGGAGCCAATTCCGCCCAGCTCCATCTTTCCGCGGTGAAACCGAGCCGATAACCGACCATCTTGAGCTTCTTGGGCTTACATTAACATCTACTCTCAATTTTGGCCCTTACATAGAGGCAAAAGCTCAAGTGGCTGCAAAGAAGTTGGGGATTCTGGCTAAGGTGAGACGGTACTTCACGCCGGAACAGCTGCTCAAACTCTATCAAGCGCAAGTTCGATCGTGTATGGAATATTGCTCTCATCTTCGGGATGGATCTGCCAGATACCAGCTTGATGCCCTTGAGTCAATTGAGAAACGAGCCAAGAGGATCATCGGCAATGAGAGGCTCGTCGCGTCGAAGCTCCAAAGTCTTGAACATCGACGACGAGTTGCTAGCCTGTCGGTTTTTTACCGGTTGCATTTTGGGGAATGTGCGACGAAATTGCATAATTTAATTCCGCCAAGCCCGTTTCATCATCGGACCACAAGACGAACGGCGATGCGCCACCGGTACATGGTGGACATCCCACCCATACGCACAAAACGTTTTGGGAACACATTCATAGTGCGTACAGCTAAGGAGTGGAATTCCCTGCCGGAGTCTGTGTTTCCTGATAGCTACAACCTGGGAGTCTTTAAATCAAGAGTGAATAGGTTATTTCTAGGCAAGCGTGCTCCATCTTCGACCACATCCTCGCTTACCATCAGGTGAGATAGTGGTCAAACGCGTGCCTATCAATAGGAAAAAAAAAAAAAAAAAAGGCGCCCACACCTGCGCCCCATAAAGGGCCATGGACCGCACGACCCCCGCGTAAGGTCTCCGGTAGGAGGCGTTCGGACCCCATAGATTAGGCAGAAGCCGCTTGAAGGCAGCTCCGGCTCACCCCAGTCTGGGAGCTAATCGTCGGAAATGCTCGACGAAGTTCCACCGGCTATCAAGGACGAGACCCAGGTACGTCATCGTCGATCCGAGACAATGTGAACCCCTCCTACCGTTTTTTTGGATCCCGATGGTAGCCTGTTTCGAGAACCATGAAAGCACATGGCTTTGGACTTGTGTAGAGCCACTTCGAGACCCAGCTGCCGGATCCTCTCAACGACTATCGCAACCCCGCGTGTCATAGCGTCGGCCGCCGCCTGGTGCGATCCCCCTTGCACCTGCTCAGCGTAGCAGACCACGCTGACGCCACTACGCCGGCGCGCAGCACCCATATCGTAGCCGATGTCCCACAGAGTCGGCCCCAGAACGGAACTCCTTCCACTCTCCCAGGTGACCGGGGTAGAAAACGGCTCTGTCCGTCAAGTAATCCTCGACTACGCGTCGAAGGTAGGTTGGCACCCGGTGATACCGAAGTGCCTCCCTGATGCAACTTAAAGGCAGGGTGTTGAAGGCATTGGCGATGTCTAGAGACACCGCCAAGACGACCCCGCCCCGGGAGACTGCGTCCCCCGTCGAAAGGGCTCTCACGCGCATGATGGAGTCCACCCTTGAGCGGCCCGTGCGGAAACCAAACTGGTTCCGCACGGGCCGCTCCACCAGATCCAGAGCTAGGGACGGGCTGGATTGAACTTTGATTATTTAGGGACGAATTTAAAGCTACAGGTTCAGCGGCGTGGGCTGGCTCGAGCAAAGGTCGGGGTGGACATTAAAGAGAAGATCGCGACGGGCCTCGGCGGCGAGGGTGGAAGGACGGCGGCCTTATTTTAATTGTCTTGATTCTTTAAGACTTTCTTGTAAGAGAGAGAGGTAGAGTCATCTGGGGTGATTAAGGTGTGCCTCGGACGGTGGATCTTTGAGATGCGGGAGGGTTCGTATCAGGCGGCCGGGCCGATGCGATAAGGGGGTTGCGATGTTTGACGGCAGTATCGAAGAAACGCTTTGTAATGCGTTTCATGAACTGCTGTATGGTGGGCAATTTGAGATCTACGTGGAGAGTCTCATTGCGGACATAGTAGGGGGCTCCCAGGATCTTACGGAGGAAACGGTTTTGGAGCGTCTGCATCCTATGGAGGTGACGAGGCTTTGCGTGTGCGAAGACAGCGCAAGCGTACGTCATGATGGGACGGATGACCGCGGTGAACAGTCGCAATTTGCACTTGAGTGACAATTTGCTACGGGCGGTCGTGATAAAGTGAAGCCTACCTTGGGCGAAGGTGGCGCGTGAACGGGTCTGCCTTAAGTGCTCAGCGAAGGTGAGGTGTCTGTCCAGGATGACCCCCGGGATCGGCTTGCTATACATGGGGATCAGACGGGGTGAAGGGGGCTTAAGCCGCGGTTTCGAAAACAGAACCGCTTGACTTTTATCGGTGTTCACCTCTGTTCTCCACTTTCTGAACCATCTGTCCAAGATGTTTGCGTAAGTCTGGAGAGTGCGAGCGATAGAGTCAGGGTCGCGACTGGTATAGTATGGCCGTATCGTCAGCGAAAATGGTCAACTGAGCCTTGTTACTCTTGGGGATATCGCTGGTAAACAGCGTAAAGATTAGGGGAGATAGCACCGAGCCCTGGGGGACTCCTGCTCGGGGTGACGGGACGAGTGTGCACTCTCGATTCGATAGCGAAAGGTGCGGTTTGTGAAAAAGTCTCGCAAGTTAAGCACGAGGCGGTCTGCCACGCCGAGTTGGTATAGCTTGTAAATTAAGCCATTGTGTCAGACTTTGTCAAATGCTTTCGCCATGTCAAAGAACAAGGCACCTGTCATCGAGCCACGCCGGAAGCCAACGCTTAGGTGTTCGAAGATGCGGTAGAATGTTCACTGCTCGAGAATAAATACGGCCTTTTATAGTCGACAAACCAAACAAAAAACATTCTCGAACGTTCAAGTCAAATCATGCATGGGACTTATTTCTAAAGTTATACAAATAAAAAAGGTACTAAAAAATTCTAACAATAGGCGGTAAGTCATTACAACTCTCGGCTTTCGGCTTTGTCAAAGGGACCATAGGTATAGAGTTGTGCCGACAAAGAAAACGATAAGCAACAGTTTCGAACAATAAGCGGTATGTTCATACGACGCTCGGAATACGGTTTTTTGTCTAAGGCACTCGACCGCGTGTCGCTAAGGCGGCCAGATAAGACTCGGTCACTTGGCGGCAAACAAAGAATCAAGCCACGTGCGGTCAAATCAAAGGATCATGCCGCTTGCAAGTATTTAAACTTGTTTACGAGCGGCGCATCGAGAGCTTTCTGTGAAACCGTGCGTGATAAGTACCTATCTATATCTATATATATAAAACAAAGACGGGTTTGTTACAACACTTATAACTCGAGATCGGCTAGACCAATTTTCATGGTTTTTGGTTCGTTGGATTTGTCCCCGCCCCGAATAGCAGAATACATCTTAAAAATAATGAAAACTCGACGAAAACATAATTATAAAAGATGAATCATTTTCCCTTAATGTTACTTTGTTTCGTACGGTCTGTCAAACATTTGTTGTCCATCCTGTCAAATACTATAAGTAATGGTTGACATGCGTTCAGATATAATGACAAATGATTAACATTTACGCGTGCGTAAAACAAAGACGGGTTTGTTACAACACTTATAACTCGAGATCGGCTAGACCAATTTTCATGTTTTTTGGTTCGTTGGATTTGTCCCCGCCCCGAATAGCAGAATACATCTTAAAAATAATGAAAACTCGACGAAAACATAATTATAAAAGATGAATCATTTTCCCTTAATGTTACTTTGTTTCGTACGGTCTGTCAAACATTTGTTGTCCATCCTGTCAAATACTATATATAAGTAATGGTTGACATGCGTTCAGATATAATAACAAATGATTAACATTTACGCGTGCGTTCATAAATTTATTAGTAGTCTATGTTCTAAACTATTGTATTTCTGAAAACAATTTCTAAGATTTATTTTATAGGTTATCGAAAACGTAAATGTCTTTTTTATGTTGTCTATGATTTTTTAAGATTAATAATTACAAAGGTTAAAAAGTGCACTATCCAAAGTAATAGTCTATGATCTAAACTAATGTATAGCCTGACCAGAAATATAATAAACCTGTAGGGTAGGTAGGGTAGGTAGAGTAGGTAGGGGTAGGTAGGGTAGGTAGGGTAGGTAGGGTAGGTAGGGTAGGTAGGGTAGGTAGGGTAGGTAGGGTAGGTAGGGTAGGTAGGGTAGGTAGGGTAGGTAGGGTAGGTAGGGTAGGTAGGGTAGGTAGGGTGGGTAGGGTAGGTAGGGTAGGTAGGGTAGGTAGGGTAGGTAGGGTAGGTAGGGTAGGTAGGGTAGGTAGGGTATGTAGGGTAGGTAGGGTAGGTAGGGTAGGTAGGGTAGGTAGGGTAGGTAGGGTAGGTAGGGTAGGTAGGGTAGGTAGGGTAGGTAGGGTAGGTAGGGTAGGTAGGGTAGGTAGGGTAGGTAGGGTAGGTAGGGTCGGTAGGGTAGGTAGGGTAGGTAGGGTAGGTAGGGTAGGTAGGGTAGGTAGGGTAGGTAGGGTAGGTAGGGTAGGTAGGGTAGGTAGGGTAGGTAGGGTAGGAAGGGTAGGTAGGGAGGTAAGGAGATAGGTAGGTAGGGTAGCCAGTTGACGGGAGCGAAGCCGCGCGGGTCAGCTAGTTACAAATAAAAACTGTCTCGATTATTTACCTATTATTAGTTATGAATTGAATAAAATTCATAACTATGAATATTTGTTAACAGTTATTTTTACACTTAATCACTCTAATAATTATATCTGTAGGGGAACATGGGGCTCAATGGATCTTTTTTTTTCTAAAGCCTTTTTGGGTTACATTTCTGCTTTATTGACAGAAGTTTTCAATTCAATATATAAAAGCATGTCTAATCTTTAACATAAATGTTTCAAAAGCCTGTTTTATAGTTTGGTTTCCTTTACAAGATAAATTTTTTTCAAACAGCGAATTTATCTATTCTGACCCATGAATGGGTCACATTGAATCAGGGTTTGAGTTACAGTGGATCGCATGCGTTTAAAATTCAATAAAACATATTATATTAATAAAACTCTCTATTTTTTTCAAATAAAGTATGATAATCAGTCATTGCTTTAATCTGTCCTCGTTGCAAAATCACAATATGCTTGTTAAGATTAATTGTACAGAAAATTAAGAGAAAACAAAATCAGCAGATTCTATACTCTTTTGTTTAGTTTTACAACATAAAATACACCTTCAAGATTTTATTACAACAACATTGTTTTTTAAACACCAGAATAAATGAAAATAACAAAATCTGCTCTTAAATTTTGCAAAATTAAAAACGAAAAGATATTTTTTACAAAATCGAACTGTCTAACCAACGAGCTATCATGTTTTGAGCAAAGTAATATAGAAATCATAACGTAAATCAATATTTGCAAAGTCAACATCGAAATAATATAAACCTTGAGCTCTTTTCGTGGTTCCTGTAAAACTGGTCTTTACTATCGTGCAATGACGGGCAGGAAATAAGTCAGACCATAAAACATCTGACTACATTAAAATTTAATGACACAGTCAACAATTGCTTTCTCTCGAGTGGAGGTAAATATTTTGCGTACAGCATAGTCCGGTGTTGGTGCAATTGAGCTAGTAGGATCCTGAGGCAAAGAGTTTGATAGTTTTTTGTAATACTTTTGAAGACCCGGGAAACGGGATCTTGGTTAACTTTGAAACGGCTCTTATGGTTTGACCCTCCACTATCATGTTTAAAGCGTTGCGCATTTGTTCTGTATGAAGACCTATCTCTGTCTTCCTTTGTCATGTTTACCTGTTAACAAGTAGTATACTTTGAAACTAGAACCCTTTGGGGAACAGTGGATCACGATCCAAGGAACCCCATTACCACATGATTCATTGTAACCCATTTTCCAATAGCAGAAATAATATTTTTAACAAAATATATATTAATGCAGTTTTATATAATCAGACACATATACTGAATGTAAATATTGCAAAGACTTTAAAATATCCAAATAACTTTAAGCCATAGTAAATTCAAACATTGCGTAAATTATTTTTTTCGTACTTACTTGCTGACCGATGCACTGTCGCGCGTCCTCCTGTTGTGACTCTGTGACGGCGACTAGTCGGGTGGCACAGGGTAGGGGATAGCATTAGCGTAGCTAACGCGTGAATGTGTGAGTACAATAGATACAGAGTTTTAATAAATGATTCACTGATCCCCGTGATCCACTGATGCACATGTTTCCCCTACACTGTTGCTGTCCCGCATAGGTAGGTGCCTGCCATCTACCACCACTCGTAGGTCAGCCCGTTACCACTCTGATCAAAACTTGGCGCAAAGTTATAATAGTAGTAAATAGAATAGCATTACCCTTTTAAGACAATTTGTCTCGGAATTTCAAAAATGTTAATCTTCTTCAGATCATTAAGTTCAAAAAATATAGTAGATGATAGTGAGTAGGATATTGTTTTGACTCCATTGCATCCAGATGTCCGGCATGATAACATTTGATCTTGAATCATTTCATCAGCTGATTTAACGAGGGAAACTATGCCGGTGCTTATAATTTTTAAATCTAAAGGTAAAAACCCGATTGATCTTTTTCCTATTTCGATGACTGAGCATTTGTCATTCGAGCAGTTTTTTATTTTATCTGCACAGTATAAAACATTAAATAATATATTTTCGACAATATAGGTTATATTGCACTCGCAGCATACATGTATTTCATTTACACCGACAATTTCTGTTTTAAAATATGATTTCAAAATGTGAAGTCTATCTTTATAAATAGAATCAGCGTTGGCATCTTTACTAGCTAGATTTTTTATGAATCTGCATGAATCATGACCCGTATTATCTATGTTTTCTTTTAACTGATACTTTTCTATGTAAGCTATATCCAACGAAAGTGACATGGCATCAAATGCACAGGTATTTCCTCCTGTAACACCATCAATACTGGTTGAAACGCAATCGACTACCGACCCTTAATTTCAATAACATTTTCTCTCAACTTATAAAAGACAGTTAAGAGAAACCTATATTTTTATTAGTCGAACATGTAATTATGTATTATCCGATGTTTTATCAGGGCTGATGAAGTAAGAGTGTGAATAATAAATGCTCAGTCAACGCCATAGGAAAAGATCGATCGGGGGTTTTTACTTCCAGATTTTAAATAATAAGCCTAGTTTCCCTCGGTAAATCTAAACCATTTTGGGTTGTTTACCGATTTCTTCAAAAAGGAGGAGGTTCTATGTTCGGCTGTATGTATCTTTTTTTTTTGTATGTTCACCGATTTCTCCGCCAATTCTGGACCGATTTATAAAATTCTTTTTTTTATTCGAAAGCCTATACTCTTGAGGTGGTCCCATTGTCACCAAGTCAGAATCTGATGATGGGACCCATGAAAATTGAGGGAAATTCTCAAATTTTATAAGCACATACACTGTTTTTCATAAACTTTCTAACGCAATTCAGATATTTGTGCCCGTTAATCATCATCTTATGTTGCTGAGCTGATGATGGAAGGTATAAGTCAGGATAATGATGGTATCCCATGAAAAATTTTTGTTTAGCGATATTTTCGCCAATTGTTAACCGATTTGGATGATTCTTTTTTGTTTGGAAGAATATTTTCTCGGACTGGTCCCATTTAAATTTGGTGAATATCTGATGAAGAACTTCGGAGGTAGGCACCAGAACTCTTCAATCAATGATAGCAAATGGATCGGGATTTCTGTTATCCTATGTTTGTTGATTGTTTACACCAGTTCATAACATAATATCATACCGGCACGTGCTTGTGGTTTCACTTTTTAGTGGCGGTGGGTAGTGTTTTTGGTTATTTGTTCAAAAACAAATAACCAAAAACACCGACTTCCGAAATTAAAGTTATTTTTTACTTTGTACTGTTTCATTTTTGGAAGTCGGTTTTATTTTTTTGTTGAAATGTTTTTTTTTCATTTTTGCATTAATGTGTCCATTTAAAAAACGACGAATGATAGATAACTTTTAATGTTCTTAAGTTATGATTATGAAAATGATACATGTTCATGTACTTAGGACGTACTAAGTTTCCACATTTGATTTTACACGATCTGTAACGATTTTCATATGAATTCAGCGATAACATGAATCATCAAAGTGGCGGAACCAAGGATGTCTTGACATACTTTCTTTACCTTTAGAGGTACAAATGTCTTTTTTAGGGTACAAATAGTACATACCTATGTAGCACAAACTAGCGCGCTACCAACGTTTAAAAATTGGTGAAGGAACATTACCTCTCACTGTAACTTTATGACTCCTTTCCCCCTGTTATGTATTTGATATTTATTAGTATACTAGTTGTCCCGCGCAACTTCGTCTGCGTCACAATTATCATTACTGCTCCGCTCCTATTGGTCTTAGCGTGATGATATATATATAGCCTATAGCCTTCCTCGATAAATGGACTATCTAACACTGAAATAATTTTTCAAATCGGGCCAGTAGTTCCTAAGATTAGCGCGTTCAAATAAACAAACAAACTCTTCAGCTTTATATATTAGTATAGATTACTTAATATTGTATGTTTTTGCTGTATATTATTATGTATGTCTCTCTATTAATATAATTTATGATGTTTGTACACTGACCGCCCTAAATCTAATTTCTTTTGTTCAGTCCATCCAAAGGTTGTCTGTAAGAGATTGCCGTGTGCGATAAGACGGCCCATTGTACACTAGTTTGTATAAGCGTTTTTACTGAGCTTATTATGAAGCGTACAATAAAGTTGTATAATAAATAAATAAACTCTTCAATCTAATATTTTAAATTGGAGACTTGGTCCCGTCATCTTGATGCTCAGACTCTGCCCAATTAGTGACGGACATAATTCGATTCGTACATCCCGGTTTTAATTATTGTCTGAGTATTATGAAGTATGTTAATCAATTGTTCCAAAATATATGATAATAATTATAATAAAACAAAATATTTAGATTTGGATTTAATTTTAATGAAATATTAATTTATTAATTTTAATTAATAGATATCATTTTTTTTTGTCTCTGTTGCTACGTATTATTAGCCCACGTTGGTTTGTAAAACTGGCTGTCCAGCTCCTGCGAAATAAAAAAAAAATGTTAGAAAGAGATAGATATAACACAAGCAACAGAAAACAATCGCATTACAGTATAGTGTTTAAAAGGGTTTTGAATGGAGTCCCAAAAAAAGAAAACTGCGAAGTTTTCAAAGAGAAATATCCGATACCTAAGCGAAATGTCTAAGCTGTGCATTGTTGGAGATATCAGGAGCCCGGTTCAGCATCAAAGGTGTAAATTCAGCATAGCTATAATATTTAGGTGCCTTATTTCTGACAAATGGGGATAGAAGCTTTGTGGCATAGCTACCCGGGTGATTCTTTGAAACCGAGAGTGTATTTGCTCAGTTTTATTCTTAGTTTTATATCTTAATTAACATGTTATCTTGTTCAGGTAATTTAAAGGAACAGATTTGTACCGAGTAGTTTAGGATTTAGACTAGGGATGTTACGGAGGTGGTTTTATCGGAACCGAAGTCGGAGCCGGAATTTTAAATTTGGCTTATCGGATTCGGAGTCAGAGTCGGAGATGGTCGCATAAAAACATGTGTTAAGGGCAGGTAATAAAATAAAATAGTACAAACATTAATTAGTTAGCCTCTTTAATTTCAATAAAAAATAAGAAACCTATTTGAAAAGGTTTCACAAACAAAAATTACCACTTTTTTTATTTAATAAACCTCCGATTTAAAAGTATCGGAACCGAAGTCGGAACCGGAAGTGTCGGAATCGGAAGTTCCGACATATCGTAGTCGGAGTCGAAGCTCCGTAACATCTCTGATTTAGACTGTGCTGATTAATTGGTCAAGCAGATGAACGATAACCAAGGCCAAACGATGAATAAGACTCAGAACCATATTAATTAGAAACATGCAGGTAAATGAGACAAACATGTTTTCTTTTATCACTTTATTATAATTTATCGAACAAATTAGAAATAAGTACAGCCACACCTACGTTTTGACTAAAATAAGTTTATCTTACAATATATTCTAATTTAAATGCTTGCACACGCTAACAATTTAAACACTAAAGTAATTTAAAAACATAAAACAGTAAAGTCAAATTTTTGGTCTAATTAAATATTTGTTAAACTTAAAAATTAAGTAAATCAGGATTTCTTCAATGTTACATTTATATAATTAATTATGATTTAAATAGGTAATAGTTACGTTATGGCACTAATGAAAATATAATTTCAAGCAAAATACCTTAATGACCTTGACAGACTGTCGGATGGGACGGCAGAGGATTTTACTAAATGAATGTAATACTTAATCAATCGAAATAAAGTAAATATTTCAATGAACGAGCTCAGAGCATCGCACAGTTTCCACTGGAGCACCGAGAATTGACAAATACCTTATTTCGATTGATTGAGGAATTTCAAATCCTCTGCCATGCTATTCGACAGTGTGCTATGCGCACACTGTCGAAACTCTTAATAACAAAAAAAAAAAAACTGGCCACGTGCGAGTCGGACTCTGCCCCTGAGGGTTCCGTTCAAAGGAGATGTCCAGTTTATGCTCTCTGGTAAATAAATGATCGATAAATGTTCATGATTAAAGGTTTTACACTAAGATTTCAATTCATGACATGGCGTCGATTCATGACGTCATGAGCACTAGCCAGTATATTTCGGAACAAATCAACAGTGTGGCAACTGGCAACGATTCATGACGTCATGAGCACTGGCCAGTATAATGTTTTGTATTTCGTAACACACATTTTTTGCAAGCTCAGTTCCAAGTTGCAAATATGTGTTCCTTGCTTACAAGTAGGTAGCTAAATATAAATAACTAGTTGACTCGCGCAACTTTACCTGCGTCACAATTTTCATTACTGCTCCGCTCGTATTGGTCTTAGCGTGATGATATAGCCTATAGCCTTCCTCAATAAATGAGCTATCTAACATTGAAAGAATTTGTCAAATCGGAGCAGTAGTTACTGAGATTAGCACGTTCAAGTAAACAAACAAACAAACTTTCAGCTTTATATATTAGTCTAGATGTAGATATTATGAGTATTGAAGATGGAAACCAAAATATGCACATTTATGATTACACATTTATGTGCAATTATGTGCATTTATGTGTAGATACAATAAATATTAAAAATGCTTTGTGATTCAATTTAAAAAAATGTTATGCAATTATTTAATAGATGTACAATAGGCTGAATGTTTTTGTTACACACAAATAGAAACAGCCAAATAAACAGCAGAATATGATCTCGGACCAACAAAATATTAAATGTTTCATACACCTCGCAAAGGTATACCACCAATTAGTATCTATATTCGCTCACTGATGGCGCTATACTGAACAAAACTAAGAAAAATCCCCAGCGTATTAATCTTATTTTAACCAGTTTTGGCAAGATCCTGACTCCTGAAACTTATTAATTAATAACCTATAAAGTATGACGATTGTAACAATATAACAATGATTACTGAACATTTTGTTTAACTTCCAAGACAATCGCCCTTTGTTCCACCAGACAAGTCCTTTGTAGTTACAAATTACTTTAAATAAAGACTATATTTTATAGGACAACGGAAAATAACCTATACATTTTGATTCCCTTGAGAGTGTCGAAATATACGTTTTTTTTTTGCGGCATAAACTTCTAAGTTAACGTAAAAAAAAATCAACTTAAAAGTTTGATTTTTTTACAGCTGCAAGGGGCCATAGACATGAGTATGGTATTAATTTCAACTCGGTACCTCGCGTTCCCAAAATAAACGGTCTTGACAGAGAGACGGACTGACAACAAAGTGATCCTATCCTAGAAGGCTTCCGTTTTTCTTTTTGAGGTACGGAACCCTAAAAAACACAAAAATCATAAAAATGTTTGTTTACAAAATGCTTGCAAACTCTTAATAAAAATAACAAGTGCGAACTCGTTGTCACAATACAGTAAAATTACTAAGAAATCCAACTTTTATGCTACTGCGAGTGACTTCGTTTTAACTTTAAAACCTCAAAGTAAACAAATCGTATTCACTAGGACTTCCGAGCTTATCCGAGCTAAGAATCTATCCCAGAGGCTTGGGCGGGTTGTTTCACGTCGACTTAACGCACGTGTAAACGTTAAAAGTGGCACTAATTATCGTTAAACCAAAAACTGAGTTGTTTCACAAAATTTCAGCGTTAACGCACGCAAAAAAATAACGATGACGGTAACAGATGGTTTGAGCACTGGTTAACGTTACTTCTTTCAATCAAATTCCTGTTACAATTACATTCTGATTAATTTCTCAAGTTTCGTTAGTAAAAAATAGTTTTATTTTTTAATTTCAAACGGGGTTTTTCGATTTAAAGAAAACACACAACAAAGATTTTTTCTTGATTAAGATAAATTAAAAAAATATAACAGCTTATGCTTTTTACACTTTTTTTGATGTGTGTACGTATGCTACGTTAAGCAACCGTTTGAAACAACCCGCCCTTAATATAGTAGGGTTCCATCAGCACTTTTGGTACGGAACCCTACAGGCCTGATCCGCAAGTCGAACCGTCCAGTACTTACTTCGCAGTACCAAAGTAGTTGAAGTCAGTTCCACGATAAACGCTAAATGTTACTCGGAATAACACTTAATTGTTTTAAGTACCGAGATTTTGAATCTATTCAGTGGTTTATTACGTACTTTAAATAAAGACCATATTTTTTTATGTATGTTCACCGATTTCTCCGCCAGTTGAGGACCGATTTTAAAAATTATTTTTTTATTTGAAAGCCTATACTCCTGAGGTGGTCCCATTGTTACCAAGTCAGACTTTGATGATGGGATCCCATGAAAATCGAGGGAAACTCTCAATTTTTATAGGCACATACAATGTTTTTCATAAAATTTCTAACGCAATTCAGATATTTGTGTCTGATAATCATCATCTCATGTTGCTGAGCCTATGCTGGAAGGTATAAGTCAAGATCTGAGGATGGAATCCCATGAAAAATTTTTGTTCAGCGATATTTTCGCCAATTTTTAACCGATTTGGATGATTCTTTTTTTGTTTGGAAGAGTATTTTCCCGGACTGGGCCCATTTTAATTTGGCGAACATCTGATGAAAAAAATCGGAGGTATGCAACGGGACTCTTCAATCAATGATAGCAAATGGATCAGGATTTCTGAAATCGCATGTCTGTTGATGGTTTACACCAGTTGCTGCGAATTCGCTTACATATAATTCCTGCTGCGGAAAAAGCACTGAATTCACTGAAGATGTTTGTAAGCGGTCTCTAAGTACGATATCGTCCTCGTGATCCACTATCCTCAAATAACGCCATCTCCGCCATCAACATTTTATTGGATTTTCGTATCTGAACAATAAGAAATTGTATTTTTCTTATTGTTCAGATACGAAAATCCAATTCGGATTGATTTTATATTTTCGTATCCGGATTTGGAAGTCGAGTAAAACTGTGCGAATATCCGGATTGTTCGGATTACGGATAGTCCGGATTGCATTCCCTACGTGGGTTGCTCTTAAGCGAGCTATTTGGAACCATCAGTCACGTCCCCAGACAGTGCCAGAACTCAGGGCAGCTGCTATTCAAGAATGGGACAGGTTACCCAAAGAAATGCTGGATAACTTGATCCTTAGCATGCCATGCGCATGTGTTCGAAGCAGGGGAGGAGTTATATTATATTGAATATAAACCTTTTATTAATAAATCGTTGTTAAAGTTTGGTTAAACAGTCTTTTTCTTTCTATCAATTTCTTGTTACAATTACATTCTGATTTATTACTAAATTTATTTTAATGAAAATAGTTTAATTTTTTTATTTCAAACAGGGTTTTTCTATTTAAAGAAAACGCACAGCAATTTTTTTTTATGTGTGTAAGTATCTTGTTTCTTGCTATTTCCTTTTTTGCAGACAAAATCTGCTATTTTCGACTTCCTGTTTACAGGAGTTCCAGCAAAGAATTAAAACCTTGATTCTGTGTTCTATTTGACTTTATACCGGTACGTTTTATTTTAGGGACTATTATATTTTGATTGGATATTTCTTATTTCTAGTTTCTTTCTAAGGTAATATGTTTTATAATTTTTTCTCTGTTATCTCGGTTGTCTTGGGTCATTGGTTTTTTTTATTTTATTATTCGTATTTTTAATTTTTCGGCGTGTGCTCTTGTCGATTTTGTTCTTGTTTGTATTTCTTCATTATTTTTAATTGCTTCCTATCTTCTTCTCTTGTTTGCTTCTTTGGTTTTGGCATTTCAATAATCTGAAACAAAAATATATTGTTTTATTTTGACTTTTTATTGGTACCCCACACCTAACAACACCACTGCAGGAAAACAGAATACGCATTTTCGTTTACTTGGATGACTAACCAAATAAGTCATCTAAGTAAAATAATTCCAGCTATTTTGATTTAAAAGCCAAACTGCTGAACCGGTTTTGATGAAATTTAAATAGGACCATTATTGGAAAGTATATAAGAATTTTTCAAATCGGTTCATAAATGATGGAGTTTGACCACCGACTAGAGAACCTCCTCCTTATTTTGAAGTCGGTTGAAAACTATTCTGGTCTTATGAGATCATCCTTATTTGAATCAAACCTAATTCATATGCCCCGTTCAAAAACATCTGGTAATAAGAGCCTGATATTCCAGACTAATGAGAGCCAGACAGATTAGAAATTGGAAGATAATCGAATCCTGATCCTATATTTATGAACGGATGGAATCATAGATTAACAACTTAATCACAGACTGATTTAGTTGCAAAAGGTAGCTACAGACACACAAATCATAAAAGAAGACATTAATAATGCGACTTACCTGATAAACGCCGCGAGATCACAACTTCCGATCGTACTTTTTCGCAAAACTCATACGCACGCACAGAATGACCAGCCACATGGGTCGATAAAGTTGGTCGGTGTATGAGTGACCATCTTAAAATACCGAGTATCCTCCGTGCCTCGGAAAGCACGTTAATCCGTTGGTCCCGGCTGTCATTTGTGGATCTTTGGCAGTCGTTACGGATTGTCAGAAGCCAGTAAATCTGACTCCAGTCTTGCCATGAAGTGTCTGGTAGGCAGCCGCTCCGCGTAAAACACTGGCATTCAGCTGAATCCGGTTTGACTGGAATCCGACCCCAATGTAGTTGGGAAAAGGTTAGGCAGATGATGACACACACACTGACTGACGCGGCCTATCACGATTCGATGTTATTCTATAAAATACACACATATATATAGTCAGTAGTTACACAAGATGTTGATTTGCATCCTAGTCAAATTCAAGGACGTAATTATGCTAATGATTCTCGACCCAAATCAACAATAAAATGGGTAGGTATTTTTTTCTTATTTTCGGAAATCGGTAAGTGTGAGCCAGCCGTATTTAAAAGCGGCCCGTCTGTTACTAGCCCTATAACCGCGCTTTCACACACAAACAAACGCAAACAACACATACGCAAACGATCATTCAATAAATTCGTAGGTAATCAATTCCACCCCAACCAATCACAGTGCAGGTAGGTATTCTCCCGCGCAAGCTCCTAGCCCCCCCGCCCCCGCGGCCCCGGAACTACCAGGTCTACCAGTGTGTAGTTTGTGCCGAAACGCGCGTGCGGTGTGCGATTTCCGCTCTCGAACGTAGGTACAAAGTGCAAGATGACGGACAATTATTCAAATTTCGAGTTGGTAGAGATGGTCCGCCATGTGATGCCATCGGTGGAGAGAGCCTACGTGGAGCCATCCGGATGTTCACGAAAATCTTTCCCGCTCGGGAACCCCATCACAGAGCGTCATGGTGGCACTTTAAAAACGAATGTGTTAGTGTTACGTAAGCTAAAGGAAAACCAGCTACGTTGTGCTCGATTGTGCGAAAAGTGTGATGTGATGGAGGCAACTTTGAACAATACCTCCGTTAACTAAGACCCACTGACCAATTAGGTAATTTATTTATTTGTACATTTTTTAAATAGCTGTTAGCTTCATCAATTTTATTAGTGTAAATAAGTTGATTTCAAATTTTTAACTACGACAAAAATACCTAAGAGTCGAAAGTATCACCACGTACTTACACTTAACTAACACGTCTTCCCATTCCCGCCAAACGTAGAAAACATTTTTAGACTTAGTAGATCGGTACACCAACTAAGGTAGGTATTATTGCCGGTCCGAAGCCCTTTAAGTAGTATGGAAAATTTCAAATCAACCAATTTAATCCACAAATAAAACAAAATCACTACGAAAACTTTAGGTTGAAAGATAAAGTAAAACTAACATTTTATTAATCATCTGAGACAAGGTCAGTGAACTTTTCTTTGGCGCACTAATATTACTGTCTTTAGTAAGTGAAGTGGACTGTATTGGTTGGTGATAATTGTTCAGGGTGTCGTCAGGAATCTCCAAAAGAAAAATACTACTTGTGATCTCGATGCTTGTATTTCTCTATGATGTTATTCGTAGGAGATCTGGAGGCCGAATGTGCTCTGAACCACATCTCCATCTCTTTTATATTATTCCGGGTTAGCGTGGGTAACCCAGGTAGCGGGGGCGCAGAGTGCGGCTCGATGGACTTGCCCACGCTATGTGCCCTCTTACAGTGATTTTTACTTATATACTTAAATCTAGGGAAGTAAAAATAAACCTTATCTCGATCTTATATGAAACCCTACCTAGAAACCATAACTAATTATGTGTAAACCCTTATTAACCATAGTACTTTTAATGCACGTGGTATTTTATACCTACATCTAAGCTGAATTTATACAATTGCTATATTTTCTTACAGTAATTCCCTAATTCTACCTAAGAAAGCTATACAAAGTACACAATCCAACCTAGATATTAGCCTTATCTACTATACATGATTTATCAGCTACGTGCCTATTAGCCTATTTATACTTATTACACATTACTTAGTTACTTTCAGGTTTTATCCCGGTACTACTTTGGAATAAAACACTGAAACCTACTTTTATGAGGAACTAAGAAACTTATGTCTATCCTACTTGCATCTGACTATGTTTATTATAGATTTCTTAGTTATTTTCAGGGTTTATTCCGTTCCTACTTTGAAATAAAACACTGAAACCTATCAAACTAATCAAACTAAGAAACCTACGTCCATCAAACTTAGTTCTAATTATGTACCTACTTATTTTAAAATACCACGCTACACTTCTCTTAAAACATTGCGCGCTATCCCGTTAGATACTCTCTTTGTTTCTAAAATCACCACGCGCAGGCGCGCTATGCCATTTGCCACATCTGTTGACCAAATGTGGGGACCCTTGTCTCGCTCGAATAAATCCCACGTGATGATTCCTACTTTCTAATGCGAGATACTTTATTTACCTAATTTAAAAATACCTCGTGTTATCCTATTATATTTACATAACTTATTCCTAGTTTAAGCTATGCTCGGCGTCCGCTACAGTTCTCCCCCCGGCGCAGCTCGCGTAGCCTCCTTTTCCGTTGACAGGACGACGAGCTTGCTCACGGGGCGTCGGAAGAAGCCGGTCCTGGTGCGCACCTCGACGACCCTGATGCCGCCGTCCGTACCGCGATGCGTTCGCTCGACGACTCCCATCGGCCTGGTGTTCCGGGGCAGCGTGCTGTCGATCACGAGGACTAAGTCGCCGGCTTGTACTGGGCGCGTGTTGTTTCGTGGCTCGCCGCGAGGTACCAAGGTTGGAAGGTACTCGCGTAGCCACCGTCGCCAGAAGTGGTCGGCGATCGCCTGACTGGCTCGCCAAGTCCTCCTGTCCGCCTCGTCGCAGGGTCCCGTTGATGGTAGCCCCTCTGATGACCCCAACAGGAAGTGGTTTGGGGTAAGGGCCTCGGGGTCGCGGGGGTGTGGCGGTGCTTCATCTTCGTTGCTCTCCGCCGGCAGATGTCGGTGAAAGTGATTGCCCGAGCGGTGGCTCTCACCAACACTTCATACTTTGAGATGCGGGCCGGGTTCGGTAGCCAGCTATCTCGTTCTACCTTCACACTGCCGTGGAGCACTTTTTCCTTCTCTGGATGGTATGTCGACGTCGTGGGTGCGAACTGTGGGTCTGCGTCCATCTTTTGCTCAATCTTATTGAGACGACGGAACGCCTGGCTGTAGCTAGGTGGCAGAGTGACATCCTCTCGTCGCCACGGCAGCCCAACCTCGTACCCGGAGTCGACCTTCTTCTTAGTTTGCTCGACTATGTTGATGGCCCGTTGATCAGACGCCTTGACTCTCGGCTCCCCTTGTAAGCCGAGCGCGTCGATTCTGGACTGGACCTCGACGAGATCGTTGAGCTCCTGGCTGCCTGTGCCGGTGGTTCGTTCGGGCTCGTATATGTGCAGCACGTTCTCTTGTCGATAGATGGCTTCTCGTGGTGCGGTTCCGTGCACCACCCATCCCAGTTGCGTGCGTGATGCGGCCGGTTGATTAGGGCCGCCGACTCTGAGCTCGCGGGACACGATGCACTCCCAGTGGTCTGTTCCCACTAGGAGTCGGGGGCGCGCCAGATCGTAGCACACCTCCTCCGGTGTCAGGTCCCTCAGGTGCTCGTAGCTCAGCAGAGTGTCGGGAATGGACTGCTGGTGAAGACAGAGATCTTTCATGGTCCTCGCTCTGACCTTGTGTGTCTCGTCGCTCTTCAGTCCCCTGACATTGATGTTCACCAGTTGACTCCCCATTTCGCCATTTCGTTCTTCGTCCACGAGGGTGATGGTAGCTCCTTCGTCTAGGAGCGCGTAGGTCTTCACCTCCCCCCGTGGACCGGATACGATTACTGGGCACATCTTCAGCAGGACGGCTCGCGGTCCGGTAGCTGTTCGTGTAGCTACGGACAGGACCGCTTCCTTGGTTGGTGGTTCAGCCCTCTCCGGTTCGTCTGTCTTCACGTCGCGCACTTGATGTAGAGTCGCATGATGTGGGCGGCGACATTGATCCACGCCGCACAGCTTTGCTTTGCAACTCATGCGCCTATGTTGCTTCTGGGCGCACTTGAAACAAATCCTTTTTTCCTTTAAAAACGCCCAACGCTCTTCCACTGTGAGTGCCTTGTACTTTGGGCACTCGGTTAGGACGTGAGCTTCCTCGCATTTAGGGCAGTTGTCCTTATCCTCCACGGTGGTGTACACTATTGCCCTATTCTTAGTTGCCACCGGAGGACGCACTTCTCTGTTCTGATTTGAGGAGCACGTCACAGGAGCGTAGATGTAGCGAAGCGCTCGATCCGCTTCTCTCATCAGAAAACGCGATAACTTGACTATTTCCGGATCCGCCGTGCCTTCTTGATCATACGCGTAGTCGCACCATCTGGACTTTAAGTGTGGACTGAGCTTCTCCAATACCTCCCGACTTAGCGTTGGGTTGTGGAGGTATCCTCGTCGGTCGATTGTTTTCAGTACGCAGACGACGTTTTGTACTTTAATCGCAAAACTGTTTAGGTCTGTTGCCGCTGCGCCGGGTTTGGGTAATTTTCTGAGCTCGTCCAACGCCCTATCAATTATTACCTCCGGCCGCCCGAAACATTGCTCCAAAGTCTTTATGATCTCCTCTGGATCCGTGGCGGTGTGTAGTAGCGCAGCGACGGCGTCTCTAGCTTCACCTTTGAGGCAGCTTCGCAATCGTAGGAGGTTTTCGGCAGCGGTGATTTCATACATTTTGCTGGACTCCCGGTACGACGCAAAGAATAGCAGCCACTCGTTGACAGCGCCGGCGAACGTAGGCAAGTCGACGTGACGTAACCTCGGTCGCGCTATTCTCTCTAAAATGGCCGCCAGTTGCTCGATGTTGTTTTTCGGCCGCGTCGGCGTCGGTGACCTCGCTCGTGCAGCTTCGAAGCGCAGCTGTTTATGTTCTTCTTGTCGGGGCCCCTCCTCCCCCCGTGCATTTGCAGGATGCTGCCTCAGCCACTCGTCGACCTTTTGCCGTGGCTCTTTGCTTAGGTGGGGCTCCGCTAGCTGCTCTTCGTACACGCTGTCGTCGTCCTTTATTGCCGACATTTCCACCGCCAAACGCTTCTTTACTAGGTCCGCCTCGAGCTCCAGTTCCCGCCTCTTTATCGCGGCCAGTTTCTCTGCCGCCGCCAACTCTGCTATCCGTCGCCTTGTGGTGATGCTGGTGGTCGACCGCTGTGACTTCACTGATTTGGCTGGCGATCCCACTCGTTTTCTCTCCTCTGTCGTTTGGAGCTCCGATGGACCCGCGGTACTTATTTCCGCCAACCTTGAGGAAGGTGACGCCGACGGGTCTAGCGTGATTCTCTTCACTAGCTCCTCCTCAATTCGTGCCGCTTCTTGTTGGTCAGCACAGCGTTGTTCCTCCACGTCTGCTGCACCTCCTTGGCTTCTTGTAATTACCATCTTGCAGCACGTTTAAAAACTCGAACAACGTCCCGACAGTGATTTAACAGGTCTGACGGTTCTTTCAGTACCGCCTCTTAAATGCCGCCCGATGATTTCAATCTTCTCTCTTGAGCGACGACCTTGAAAATCGCGTTCTGTTTCTAGGACCGGACGTGCTTCAATAATTCACCTCCAACGGGGCCTCTGTTCAGTGAGACCGGTGAATTCTTGACTTGTCGGCACGTGTCCTTTTTTCTACACGCAGCACGCGATATTTCTGTGTCTCTTCACACGTCGGAGTTTGTTTCTTCCTTCTTTGACGAGACGGCTCCGTGTTACGACGACCGCTGATTGTTGATTTTGATCTCGCGAACGATGGACCAGGCTGAATGTTGATCTAGATCCGGCGAACGAAGGACCAGATTGAAGTGGACTGTATTGGTTGGTGATAATTGTTCAGGGTGTCGTCAGGAATCTCCAAAAGAAAAATACTACTTGTGATCTCGATGCTTGTATTTCTCTATGATGTTATTCGTAGGAGATCTGGAGGCCGAATGTGCTCTGAACCACATCTCCATCTCTTTTATATTATTCCGGGTTAGCGTGGGTAACCCAGGTAGCGGGGGCGCAGAGTGCGGCTCGATGGACTTGCCCACGCTATGTGCCCTCTTACAGTGATTTTTACTTATATACTTAAATCTAGGGAAGTAAAAATAAACCTTATCTCGATCTTATATGAAACCCTACCTAGAAACCATAACTAATTATGTGTAAACCCTTATTAACCATAGTACTTTTAATGCACGTGGTATTTTATACCTACATCTAAGCTGAATTTATACAATTGCTATATTTTCTTACAGTAATTCCCTAATTCTACCTAAGAAAGCTATACAAAGTACACAATCCAACCTAGATATTAGCCTTATCTACTATACATGATTTATCAGCTACGTGCCTATTAGCCTATTTATACTTATTACACATTACTTAGTTACTTTCAGGTTTTATCCCGGTACTACTTTGGAATAAAACACTGAAACCTACTTTTATGAGGAACTAAGAAACTTATGTCTATCCTACTTGCATCTGACTATGTTTATTATAGATTTCTTAGTTATTTTCAGGGTTTATTCCGTTCCTACTTTGAAATAAAACACTGAAACCTATCAAACTAATCAAACTAAGAAACCTACGTCCATCAAACTTAGTTCTAATTATGTACCTACTTATTTTAAAATACCACGCTACACTTCTCTTAAAACATTGCGCGCTATCCCGTTAGATACTCTCTTTGTTTCTAAAATCACCACGCGCAGGCGCGCTATGCCATTTGCCACATCTGTTGACCAAATGTGGGGACCCTTGTCTCGCTCGAATAAATCCCACGTGATGATTCCTACTTTCTAATGCGAGATACTTTATTTACCTAATTTAAAAATACCTCGTGTTATCCTATTATATTTACATAACTTATTCCTAGTTTAAGCTATGCTCGGCGTCCGCTACAGTAAGATTTCCGTAATCCAATGATGCTCAAAAATGAGTTAATTATCAAGCGAAATTTATGACAATAACGTACCTACGTTATTGTCATAAATTTCGCTTGATAATTAAAATCACCTGATTTTCGAAATAAAATTAGGTAAAAGTATGTAGCGGTCAATGCCCGCGCACGCGCTATCATTTTGTAGGTAAGACGTCGACACTCACGCACTCAGCTGCATTGTCGCTGTGTGCGTAGTCGGGTGATTCTGATTTCTTTGTATTGAATTAAGGGTTTAATTCTGAAATACTGTTAAATTTCAACAACAAATAAAAGCAGCGCTTATTAGTTATTGCCCACTATCGTACTTTCAATTGATTATTTATGTATTTTATGACAACCTCCTGAAATTTGACGAGGATGCAAAACATCTTGTATACTGGCCTCCCAAGATACAGGCTTTTGCCTAGTTTGGGAGACAGCATATAGTCTTTACATTGAAATCATGCATGAACAAATTGCGCCAGTTAAAATATTATTTTAGTCGGGGACATTTTTAAATTAATGTTACTTATTACGAATATATACAATTATTTTGAAAATAAATGATAATAAAATATCAAGAAACTAAATTTTTTAAATGTCGAAGGAACGTAGTTATTTTAATAGATATATTGCTTCATTAAGACGGTACGTTTAATATTTTTAGTTTTGGAACGTACCAAAGTAAAAAAGTTGTGTGAGCAGACACTGTCAGTGTAAGTTTGACTAGATCAGTGTTACCAACTATGTTTTTTTTAAATCTGATGGTTTCAACCTCCTATTTAGTGGCGAGGTTTTCTCTATAAGTGAAAGATTTTTCTAGCGGTTTATTAAAATTCTGTTTACACTTTAAATTACTCAGCCACTAAGTTACACGTCTCGAAATGTATTCTTGTATTTATTTAAACATTGTAGGTAAAACGAATCGTTACTAAAGAATCATATCAATCTGGAATCAACGAGGATGGTGCAAATAAAAAAGATTCGTCTGAAGATGACGACCAAAGTTTAAACTAGCTTTGTTACCTTGATTTATCTATTTATTCTACAACAAATGGTGTGTTCATATATTGTTATTTTTTTGTTACGTAGGTACTAATATAGGAATCTAAAAATATTAATTACTGAAAGATAAAAAATCCAACCCGCACTGGGCCCGCGTGGAGGATTACAGCCCACTCCCTCTCACCGAGAGGAGGCCTGTGTCCCAGCAGTGGGAACATTATACGCTGATTATGATGAAAGATAAATAAATAAATAAAGAAAGTATACGTACATTGGTTTTCGTAAAAGTCTAATAAAAAACTTTGTTTTCGTCAACAATTCACCAAACGTTTCAGTTAAATATGTTAGAGAAAAAGTAACTTCTGTTGAATCGTTTATTTTGACAGTTGAGCGTTTCAGTTGAGCTGCTATAAGAGGTCATGGTACTAAAGAAGAACAAAATTGAATGAATGAAACCAAAACATTCGACTCAGTCTGTTACAATCGCTTTCAGATGGCATGGCCTAAATTGAATCGTTAATCGGACGTCATGGTACGAATTAGAAGAAAAGTTCAGTTTAGGTCCGCGGTTTAAAATGGATCGCGTTAAGAGCTCGTGGTAGGCGTCCTGATGACTCATTGGATACATGAAGTGGGCTGAGAGTAAGGAGAGTAAAATGGCACCGTGTTTAATGTTAGTTAAGATAATACCAAACATTTTTAAAAATCTTGCCAACACACTGCTGCATGACATTGAAATCGTTGGCAATTTTCCAGAGCCTTTTCAAACCATCAACTATTTAAAAAAGACCGGTCAAGTGCGAGTTGGACAAGCGCTAAAGGTCAACTTTCATCTGTTTGCTTTAATGACTCAGAATTGAATATTTTAAAATCATGAAAATGAGCAGTTTCATTTGATATGTCACATGGCAAGGTTGAAAAACTGGTTCGTATTTTAAATTGTCCCCGAATAGTAACCTCATATTCACAATTGATTTAATTACATGTTGGAAATATGCCAGTCGATTGAACAATAGGGACGTCAACCCCATCTGGTGACCGTCTAGAGTCTAGAACGTTGTGCTATCTATGATAGTAATCAAGATGGAATGACAGCACACTTCGTGATCACTTCACTCAAGCCTTCACTTCGACATGTTTACAGAATCGACCAAGCAGTGGCAAAGTGGCAATCGAGCAGTGAATACTTATTCAGTTCAGTGTACCTATGGTTCGGGAATATTGTTATTGTGACTTTCAGAGTCAATTATAATTTGATTTAAAAGCAAACTGTTTTTCTATTGCGCAATAACCAAACCTTCCCATAGTACAGCAGTTCCAATATCCTGGCAGATGTAACCAAGACATTTGTACCATCTCCGACATGTTCGTATCACAGGAGTTCATAAGTGTACCAAAATTCAACTGAATCGGTCTAGTATATTCGGAACGATTGTGACAGACGGACAGACAGAGACACCATTGATACTATAAAAGGCATTTATGCCCGGTGCCAATATAGGCAGAAAATGTTTTTTTTTTGGTTTTATAACAATTTACCAGTAATGAAAAAGGAGTACCTAAATAAAGAGTAAAAATTTTTAGGCATGCTCCCGTTTCATAAAATTGTATGCCAGCTGGAAGTTTAGCGTGGTCGTGCTAGGAAGGAATCTTACCAGCACGACATTATATCTAAGATAATTAAGAGGTTTAAAATTTCTAATTAGTGGTATAAAATAGTATAAATTAAAAGGATTTTATTACCATCTAAAGCTATATTGCCAGCAAGAATTTTTAACAGGTATAATTATTTATATACAGGTATAATTTTATTACCTTCAAAAGTTATAATGAATGCGTTCATGGTCGTGCTACGAAGTACAACACCTCCATCGACATATGGTTAACACTATTGTTATTGCTTAAGTTATGTTATGACCGACCCCTGTCGTAAATTCAATGTTTGAATTTTTTTTGTGAAACTTTTATATCCGTACCTATTAACAAAACCATTTGTTTCTAATATTTATTAACGCCGGCAATAACCCTTTTGTAATACGCGCCAATAATACATACCTAAAGAGCAGATGTGGATAAATTTCGAATAGTAAACTTCTTACAAACGGTTTATCTAGCCAAAATCTAATTTGGAATTCGCTATTATCCAAGATATTATAATGGTCGACTCTCGTTTTGTAATTCCTTCGATTAGAACTACTTTCTTCATCTAATTTGGAGTTCCTCAAGTCCGAAAACCTTTCTAAATCACTTAATTCATTATCTGAACGAGACTTTTTATAATTATTTACAGTTGTTTGTGCACAATAAGTTAAACTTGTTGAGACAACCGACCAACAACCGACCGAAATCGAGCAGTAAAATATTTCTTAACGACTTGTAACTTTGAGAGCTCGTTGACATTTCTATTTTTTTATAGGCACACCATTGCTCAACATCTACATACATACGGCCTACTATCCGTAATTCGTTACCCTCCCATCCGTAGGTACCAAGCTATCGGTAACATAACTTACAAGACGTTTTTTATAGGCATGATATTGAATCACGCCTCGTAGAAAATACTACTATCCGTAAGCAAAAATAATCGTTTCTTATTTATAGGGCATTAGTGCCTTTTCATACGCCGCGGTTGCTGGACAGCCGGTGACGGGTACCCGGCGCCCGGGCGACGGCGACGCGACGGTAAGTACGCGTTGAAGCGTGTCTTGGAATTATAAGTTTTACGACATTTATCAGAATTATTTGTATAGGTACGTTATAATTACCTGACACAGATAGCTGCAGTAAACTTGTCTACGAGGGGAATTGTAGGGGTAACACGGCGCTTGAGTTCTCTTGCCGCACATATAACAACGAGCATTATACATCTGTCCATTCGGATCCAATGAAGACACATTTCTGATGACTGGACTAGAGGCAACTTGATTTTCCATCCGCGTTGGGTGCTGTAATCATCATTATAAATTAGTAAAATAGTTTCTGTATCAAAATTATAGATTTAATACTCTTTTGGTCCAAATCTTACCATAGACATATTTCTATTTGGGTTATTATACAAATAATGTAAACAGCCATTGTGTGGTGGCGACGTATGATTGCTATTAATATAGTGCACTTGATTTGGATAGTTGTTAATTGGTTGTCCTATGTTCTGATGATTTTGTTGAGGTGGTCCTATGTTGTCATAATGTTTCCGAATCGGATGCATATTTGTGTGATTATACTGTGGTGGCCTATAAGATATTCTATTTGCGCCATGACTCATGTGATATGGCGGTGGCGGTGGCGGTGGTGGTGGTGGTGGTGGTAGCGGTGGTGGCGGTGGTGGTAGTCTATCATATTGTGGATTTCTCTTCTGGATATCTTTGACGCGATTTCTGTTCGTTGGGCTAGCAACTGGTTTCTTTCTTCTAGTAGAGTCACAATTTTGGGCAGTATTATTGTTACTTCTATTCTGCTCCGCTCTTTCTGTACTCTGCTGTCGTTTGTTAATTTGCATTAATGTATTTGCATCAATATTAATACTGATTTCGCTGCCAGGAGGTCCAGAAGAAAATATACATAGATTATTTTGTATGTTCTGAGTTGCTATGTTACTGTTTACAATGATTTCAGACTGTGGGAGATTCAATGGTAGTAGCGGTCTGATCAGTTGTTCCTTTAACAGTATGTTTCCATTAGAAGGACCCGGCGGGTGATTATTTTTAGTACGCTGTTTTTTTTCTTTGGTCCATGTCATTAATTCTTTAAAAAATGGTAGGACGTGGCCTCTGTGACATCTCCACCGCAATGCTTTGTTATTAGCAATTAGGACAGTATTATCTAAAAATTTATTTATAAAACTCTCATTTTGTTCTTGTGGCAAAAATATTGACTCAACTGTGGAATATGATAATTCAAAAAAATGAGATTTTATGAAATGAAATACGTCTTCTCTTTTTTTGTTATCTTCATTGTTTCTTTTAACTCCGTAATGGTAGAACGATTGCATTATTAGAACTATATGCTCAGATAACTTGTTTAATAAATCTTCAATGAACGTAGTAACAGGCTCATGATGATCATTACTTCCAGATGTACTGGGTAAACTCCCTTCATTGACTGTGTCATTATCTAATAAAATTAATGCATGTTGATTATTTTGATTATGGCAATGTTCCACGTCATTTGGGTTAATTCCTATTTCTGCATTTTTCTTATTATTTAGAATATTTTTTTCATTGTCTTTACTTTTTACTATACTGTGTTTACATTGTAGAACCCTACTATTCTGATTCAAACTTAACATAGATTTGTTTAAATTTTCAATATTTATTTGGTCTTTAAATTGTTTGTTATCTGTTTTGGGTTTTGTTACACATTGCTCCACAGGAGCCTGTTTGTTGTTTTCGTTTATATTTTCTTGTTCACTAAGTGCGTTTTGAATTGATGGGTCATCATTATCGGTGTCTTCGAATATCATTTCTACATCAATTGGCGCATTGAAGTCATACTCCGCCATCTGGTTCAGAACGTTCACTGAAACATAAGAACAACCTGCTCACCATTTGTTTACAAAGTCCAATAGATTATATCAATATACTTAAACATGTTGCCACAATCATCATTGTTCATTAGTCTAAACAACGTCAGCAAAACAATGCACTTCGTTAAATTATGTGAATACCAAATTTCGGCTCATTCTCTATTAAAAAAGAAGAGTATCTTCTCTCTCTCTTTAGAGCGGGCGAGTACAGTATAGCAGAATGTTTAAATGTGTTATTATTTTTTTATTAAAACTTACCGGTTGCCATTATTGTTAATTTTTCTGTTTTATTTTGGAAGATGTGCTTGCTCCTATGATTGCCTGTAAAAATACGGCCAGATGAGTACAATTTAATATTTATAAACAAAAACATTAGCATTGTACTCATAATTATGTTTTTTACTGTGGGACTACAATGACCTTGAATGTCTTCAAACGAAGTCTAGAAAATTAATTTCACATCCATTACTACAAGTATGCCGATCGTGTTTGAGCTGGTCGATAACGAATGTCTGATGATGAAGAGCAGAAAGATGGAAAACGCTAAAACATTTCTGCGCCATTTTAGACCCAGAGCCCAACAGAATTGAGACCTATCGTATTTTGGCTAACACATAGATATTACTATACGTGTTTGAGTATTTCTTTAGAGATAGTATAGAAAAGTAACTCTTTGCCCACTCTTACAAGTGTGCCTGTATGTCTGCGTTCATTTCAATCGTACTGTTGGGTGCCATTCACTTTAGTCTCACACAAGGTCTGATGATGGAAACCATAAAGGTAAGTAGTGGCTCTCTTAGTTGACTACTCCTTTACCCATCGTGTTTGGGCTCATTTGAATCCTTCTAATAAGCACTATTCACTATTGTTGGGAACAAAGATGTGATGACGGAAACCATAAAGATGAGTAGTGGCTCTTTTAGTTGACTTCTCCTATACCCATCATGTTTGGGATCATACAAAACGTACGGGGCGGTACTATTTAATGTAGTTAATAACAACGATCTGATGATGGAAGTCATAAAGGTGAGTAGTGGCTTTATTAGTTGACTACTCCTATACCCATCGTGTTCGGGCTCATTTGAATCTTTTTGTTGAGCACTATCTATTGCAGCTGATAACAACGATCTGATGATGGAAACCATGAAGGTGAGTGGCGGCTCTCTTAGTTGACTACTCTTGAACACTTCGTGTTTGGGCTCATTTGAATTGTCCTGATGAGCACTATTTATTGTTATTGTTCTTGTTGGCAGTAGCCAATTAAGAGATCCACTATCCAGCTTAAACACAATGGCCACTGTGAGCACTCTTAGTTGTTGTTCAGAACAAGGGCCTGATGATGGAGACCAGAAAGATATAGTAGATCTCTTAAAGTTTAGCCACCGTGATTGAGCTCGATTAAATCCATTTGATGAGCACTAATTATTGTTGTTTAGATAAACAATTTTTCTATTCTTCGTTTGAACGAACATGCCAACGCCAACGATTTCGAAAAAAAAAACTACAAACAAACTAGAATATGTGTGATTTCTGTCGGAGGTGGATTAATTTTGTATAGGCCGTGACCATTCTTCTTTATCTACTGAATAGCTGTTCAGTACATATATTTTGTTCAATTAAGCAAACTTGGGACAGTTTTAGTTTTTGGTGGACAGAGTGCGGTACCTTGAAAATCAGGATTGCAAAAAATATCAAACAAATAAATGATAGTATGTGCGCCAACGCCCTACCAATGTGTTAAGATGTGACTGTGAGTCAGTTTATACATAATATAGAGACACCAAAGACAATAAAACGTCTAAGTATACATAGATTTCAAGGTTGCCTAAGGAAACAATAATAAAAATTGTCGGAACGGTCCGGTTCAATGTGAATGTAGGACGTCGACCTGCTGCGCCAAAATAAACACGTCATTAACATAATTATACATAAATATAACTAGATACCTATATCGACGTAGGTATTGTGTTATGCAAATAACCCGACTGTCTGCGTATAATTCGGAAAAACGCATCGAGAAGTGGTAAGTAGGTACCTACATAATAACAGAAATCTAGGTGAGGTAGGTTAGTTAAAAGCCTAGATTACACACAATATTTCTTAACAAGTTGCCTACAACTTTTTTTTTTTTCAGGAAAACTTTTTTCCTCACTAGAAATTTCTCCTGGGAGCGTTTACAAACATACAAACTCACATACACAAACAGCCAGACCTGGAACAAGTATCTGTAGGCCATACAGATATTTGTTCGGTGCGGGAATCGAACCCACGACACGCAGCGCATCAGGCAATCGCTCAACCACTGCGCCAACCGTGTCGTCCTTGTTACTTGAACTTGTTAATAAATATTGTCAATGTTGCGCGCCTGCTGGCAACATCACACGTTGTTGTGTGACGTTGCAGATCTAAGCGTCGCGTGTTGCGCATCAAATGTTGCCTAGAGGGACCGTGCACAGCGTTGACTATGCCATCTAGTGTCGCATATTCGAAGTTTTAAGGGTCAGAATACTTGACATTGACGCTTCTGTGCTGCCACCTGTGGTTCCTGCACGCTCAGTTCAAGGGAACGTGCACGATGAAGACTGTGCCATCTAGCGTAGCTACTTCGAACTTTATACTTGAAACATACTGTCTTGACAATGACATTTCTGTGCTGTCACCTATAGTTTCTGCAAGCTCCCTAGTGGATACGAGGCTTCAGCCGTCTGTGTCGCAACTCAACAGGAGAATAATGTTTTATATAATAAAATACTTATTAATAATTTGTAATTTAAAAATTATTTGAAAACAATATACTGAGAGGACATGATGCGCAAAATTGTCCGTGGTGTGGTCTTACGAACATCACGATAAAAATATCTAATTTATACTGTGCGAACATGTTCTTAAATAACCAAACTGTTCAATATCTATTGAGATTGTTTTCTAGGATACCTAATGCTTCATCCTTCACCTATACTATAAAAGTATCTAACAGGGGTGGCATCTTGATTAGACCCAAGACCGACTTTTTACTGACGAAACCCAGTGCAATGTACTAATTTCATATCGGGATTGTTGTTGCGGTTCAACATGTTAAGCGACATGTCGCGCGTCAACAGCTGTCTGCGGCGCAACTCAACGGGAGATTAATGTTTTAAATTATTTCAATAATAATAATGGGGTGATAAGAATTGTTTCTCCACGTCACCGGATGGTGTAAACGGATGCCGTTCTTTACATATACCTATTAAAAAAAACAAAGATTGTAGTATATGTATATGTTATATTGTTTCGGGCTTATCAAATGGAGATTCGTCTAAAGTACTCGTATTGTTTTACTTCATTAAATTTAATTCCGCTGTTTTTTTCCGGTAGGTACATACTGTGTTGATAATATAATTTTATAATAATAACAAGCGGTTAGTCTAAGGCCACGTGTCCAACTGTAATCAGCTCGCATGCATTGTATTACATAGAGAACTACTGAGATATAATGTGATATGTGCGTGGCCAAAAGTAAAAGTAAAGGAACCTTGAGCTTTTTATAGCAGACTTTTGTAAAGAAGTTATACATTCATCGAGTTTTTTGCGTCATTCCTGCGCCAACTGTGTTTCTTTTTTTAGTTTGTGTAAGTCCACTACTAGGTCTCAATGAGACCTAAACATAGGTACCTAAATAACGACTGATTATATGAGACCGTCTCATATAATCAGTCGTTATTTAGGTACCTATGTTTGTATTTAGAATAGGTACTTAGGTACGGCACCAGTTAATAATCAAGTGTCACGGGACAACGGATTATTGCGAACATCATCTGCCTAGCCTTTTTCCCAACTATATTGGGGTCGGCTTCCAGTCAAACCGGATTTAGCTGAATACCAGTATTTTACGCGGAGCGGCTGCCTACCAGACCTCCACAACCCATTAACTGGGTAACACGGTACTTCATGGCAAGACTGGTGTCAGATTAACTGGCTTCTGACTATCCGTAACGACTGCCAAAGATCTACAAATGACGGCCGGGACCAAACGGCTTAACGTGCTTTCCGAGGCACGGAGGATACTCGGCATTTTAAGACGGCCACCCATCCACAGACCAACTTTGGCAAGCGTTGCTTAACCTTGAAGATCGACTCGTGAGGCTGTTATTATCTAGCCACGAGGTCCTTAAGAACGGATTATTGAGAACATCGTAAATAAATCTTAATTCGATTATAAGCTCTCAATATATTGTGAACATTTTAAGTACAATAAATATCATCAAAATTCAATTGTTTACGATAAATCCGTGTCTGTTTACAATTTTTCAATAAATCGCGCAAAATTGTAAACACTTTCTGCGATTCCGTTGTCCGACGTAATTGGTCAATATGCCCATGGACTATTTCCCCACTTGGACCCTGGACTCGGTAGTCGCTAGGACCCCGACTCTCTACTACTCGACCGGGCATTCATCTCTCCCCTTTTAAGTATTGTCGGTACCATACCTCTTCCCCTTCACCCCCAATGCACCTATTCGCCTCTTGTTCAGATTCAACCTGTCGTTTTTGTGCTCGATGTACTTTCTTTTCCCTATCCGGTTTTATAGTATCCAGTGGAATACGTATACGCCTGCCTAATAAAATCATTGCGGGGCTTTCGAATGTTCTACATTCCTATGATGCAGTAAAAATGCCCATAATGCCCTATCTATATAGTGTTTCTCTAAAATTATTTTTTTTAATAACTCGTTTTAGTATTCTTACTGCATTTTCTGCTAATCCATTTGAAGCGGGGTGGTATGAAGCTGTAAAAATGTGTTCTATACCGTTAATTTTCGAAAATTCCTGGAATTCTTTTGATGCGTACTGTGTGCCATTGTCACTATTTGCCTAGGCAAACCCCATCTACTGAATAACTCAGTTAATCTGTCTATGAGACTAATAGCTGTAGTGCTTGATACATTGAAAACCTCCAGCCATTTTGATGTGGCGTCCACTACTACTAGGTATGTTCTACCGCCTATTGGCCCCATGTAGTCAATATGTATCCGGTTCCACAGTCGGTTTGGTCAGGGCCACATGCGCGGCGTCTGCCGAGGCGGCGCGTCTGCCTGGGCTGCACATACTTCGCACGCCCGACACATGACATATGTTCCACAACTTCGTCTACCCTGGGCCACCATACATAGCTATTTTACTATACCCATGTGCGGTTCATGCAACATTAATAGCACTTTACTTCTATACAATTCCGGTACCACTAACCTGTGCCCCACATGATACATCCTAATTCTTCATAAAGTTCATTTCTCCTATTAAAGTACGGTTTTAAGTTGCTCAAGTCACATTCACTTGGCCAACCATCACTCAGATAACTCAATATTTTTGACAGTTCCGCTTCTCGCATTGTTTGATGTTTAATTTCATTACAATGACTGTTGCACAAAATGCAAATGAGTTTGCTTCGGCTGTGCTGCCGTAGTTGTTTGTTTACTTGGAGCTAGCGATAACCTTGAAAACCCATCCGCTACGTTTTGATCGGTGCGTACGTACTCAATATTATATGAGTAAGCTGATAAAATAATAGCCCATCTTTGTCGGTATTCCTGTGTTTGGACCAAATATTGACACTAACGGCTTATGATCCGTACGCAGGGTGAAATTACGACCGTATAAATACTGGTGAAATTTATTCCCAATATATGTTTATAATCGCTAGCGCCTCACGATGTATTTGAGAGTACTTGTTTTCCGCATCTGTAAGTGTCGGTCGCTCGCCCCGTTTGCCCGGCTGCGTGAGAACACCCCCTGCCCCGCGCGCACTCGCGTCACATGTCAATAATAGTGGTTTCTTAGGATCGTAATGAGCCAGTACTTCCGCGCCAGCTAGGACTTTTTTAATTTCCGCAAAAGACTTCTCGCACTCAATCGACCAATGCCATTGTTTACCTTTCTTTAGTAGTTCGTAAAGAGGTACTAACATACTACTCGTATTCCTAACAAACTTACCGAAGAAGTTTATGATTGCTAAGAACGACTTAACTCGGTTATATTTGATGGACGAGGAATATTGAATATGGATGGCCTCCACCTTGGCCGTATTTATTCTCGAGCAGGGCAGTACGTATGGAGACATCAGACAGAGCAGTTTGTTCGGAGACATCATAAATCACAGTTCGTTGTTGTACAACTGTTTGTCTGTGTGTGTGTGTGTGTGTGTGTGTTTATCTGTGTGTTTGATATAACAGTTGTAACAGTATAGAACGCTTTTTTGTATCTATAGCACAGTACGGATGTATTATAGAATAAGATCGGTACAGTCGCAGCAAGAATAAATATCTTCTGAAGATTAAAGTCTTTAACCTCTTTGGTATCGACTTCTCCACCAATCCTAGCAACAGAAGTGTACCACCCGGTACAGTTTTTACTTTTGTATTGTGCGGGGCAGCAACAGTGTGAGTGTACAGTGATGATTATTATTATAATGATTAAGTGTTTAAATACCTATTTTTGAACAAAATCTCTTTTTCAAGATTTGAATAGCGCGTTATAATAGGTGAATATTCGAGACAGTTCCTATTTGTAAGGCGCGGCTTCAAAGAAAGCTCTCGATGCGCCGCTCGTAAACAAGTTCAAGGTACCTACTTGCAAGCGGCACGAGCGTTTGATTTGACTGCCACGCGGCCTGATCTTTTGATTTACTGCCAAGCGGTAAGAGCTTTTGATTTGACTGCCACGCGGACTGATTGTTTGATATTTGACCGCCACGCGGCCGAGCGTCTTTGATAAAACCGAACGCCGACCGTTGTAAGAATTTATCAATTCTTATATTATGCATTAATTTATAACTTATCTCGTAAAGATATAAAAAAAAAGATAACGTTTTTTTGTATATAACTTTAGAGATAAGTTTCATGCATGTTTTGACTTGAACATTCGAGATTATTTTTGTTTGGTTTGTCGACTATAAATGCGCCGTTTTTATTCCCGAACAGTGCAGTTCGTTAGGACTGTTAGGAGACATCATACAGCGTAGTTCGTTCGGAGACATCATACAGTGCAGTTCGTTTGGAGACTTATAGCGACCACTTCACTTGAATATATTGATGTAACAGTATAGTGCGCTTTCTAATTGCATTTATAGTCGTATTAAAGAATCAGATCGGTACAGTCGCAGCAAGAATAAACATCTTCTGTAAAACTAGCAGTCTTTCAGTACACCAATCCCAGCAACAGACCCGGTACATGTATCATTTCTATATCATTTATTTTTATAATCCATTTTATAATGGTAACGCCCAAATGGTACGGCCCGAACTTCGTATGCGTAGACTTTAGAGTTGGCGCGTAACTTCTTTGTATCATATTCTCATCCTCGGAAATACATCTTCATGGTTCTGGTATCCATCATAGTTTGTGAGTGTGAGATGAAAAAAAAACTATACAAATAAAATATTTTTTCTTGATCTGTATGTAATCTAGATGAAGGGATAGATGTTTATTCAAATTGCCATGAAATTGACCCTTTCGACGGATCAAAATATTCTGCAAAATAATGTCTGTTGTCAGTTTTTCAATGCTGGATATTCTAGATCTCACATACAGGAGTAGGTAGTGGCAACTTTGTAACTCTGTCCCATACAATTTGTCTATAAACCGATTCCCATTATGTCTGCGTACAGTATCAGCTGTCCCCCGCGGCTCCGTTTCCGTCTACTGGCCACCTACCTACCAACCACCTACCTACCTAGCTAACTAGCTACCTATCTACCTACCTACCTACCACCTACCTAGCTAGCTAACTATCTACCTACCACCTACCTACCTACCTACCACCTAGCTACCTACCTACCACCTAGCTACCTACCTACCACCTAGCTACCTAGCTAGCTACCTACCTACCTACCACCTAGCTACCTACCACCTAACTACCTAGCTAGCTAGCTACCTCCCTACCTACCACCAACCTACCTACCTAGCTAGCTACCTACCTACCACCTACCTACCCACCACCTACCTACCTAGCTAGCTAGCTACGTCCCTACCTACCTACCACCTACCTACCTACCTACCTAGCTAGCTACCTACCTACCACTTACCTACCACCTACCTACCTAGCTAGCTAGCTACCTCCCTACCTACCACCTACCTACCTACCTAGCTAGCTAGCTAGCTACCTACCTACCTACCTTGCTAGCTACCTACCTACCTACCTACCTACCACCTACCTACCTAGTACCTACCTAGCTAGCTACCTACCTAGTTGCTCTATTTCAATGTTATCATTTTCTGGGAGCTCCTGTCCTGGAATAAAGATCCGAACCGCATCACGTTCGTTTTGTATTTCGCGGATTTACTTCCGCGCGTTTTTTTTTTCGCTAGCGCGGATACTCGCATAGGATTCAATATGTTACAGAATAGGGAAGATGCTGATTTAATATTTATCAATATTTTGTGACTAAAATGTAAAAAAGCATAAGAAAAGGGCTAGTGCAACGTTTTTATTCCAGTTAATATTGATTTTTAACAATAATTACAAATTTAGAGTAACGTGAAACGGAACGTGTTTTAGTACCTACACCAATCAGCGTCTGGTGACGTCACTCGTATTAGTTTATAGTCTAAGATCCCAGGGCTCCCAGACGTTACTTATTTTGCAGTATCAAAATATTTGAATAGAGGAGTGGCCAGTGTCATTTCAACGTATGCATAATAAGTATCTGCTAGCTCCATCCAATGGGCAATTTTTTTAGCGATGTGTGTAGGTATGACATATTTCATAAGTCTATAGGAGGTAGTTTTGCAGTTTTCTTTTTATACTTAGTGAATAAACTATGTCCAAAAGATACTTATGAATAGGATCCCAATTCTCAGTGGAGATAGCGATCAGATCTTACAGTATTGCAATGACTAATTAGTCTTTAAATTTTTACTAAAATACTAATTATTTAAGTCGTAATCGTGAAAATTATTTAGTCGTTTTATAGTTAGCATCTGATGATGATACATACAAACTGGCGCGTGGCGGTCGCGTCAACTCAAACTAGTAGGTAAGCGAATGTTAAAGTACCTACATACTAACACTATTCTATTCCACACAATATTTTGTTACTGAGAAAATAAGTAAGTTCTGGAAGCACTGGAATCTTGCTCTATGACTTTGAATTATGACAGTTCTTGACCAGTGACAGACTTGATGAGTGACGTCATCGTCCGTTTAGGCGCGAAAATTTAAACTGTCTGTTTAAAAACGCAATTTTAGCAATAAAGTAAAGCGTTTTCATTTTTTTATTTATGTGGCGGTCTATTCTAGACGGAGTTCTTTAAAATGAAAGCAAAAATAGAAATATCGCATGTTCCCTATTGTGGAAAAAAAATCACGCGAGTAAAAATCGCAGTGCGCAAAAGGCCTTATACTATTTAATGCCATGGGTCTCCCCGTGTGCCTAATTTCATGCGATTCCGTTCTGCCGTTTAGATTTATGAGGTAACAACATACTAACAAACTCACTTTCGCATATACAAATATTAGTCATTTTGTTAAGGACACGGCAAGATGGGTTATTGTCGATTTGTCACATTGTTGATTCGCCACAGAAATGAGCAAGTGTAAATTCGTCTCACGTAGGTATATTTTTAAATAGTAAATTATTTTGGAGTATTGTAAATTCGTCACGTTTGTTTATCTCTATACAGACCGTAAAGAAATTAAACACTGGATTGGAATAATGGAATAGATATAATTTATTATTCTTAAAATCACAGGTTTTCTTAAAGAATTCAACTTTAGTATTTATAGAAATCGCAGTTATAATTGCAGAATTATGAATATACAACTTAAGGTACATTACAACCTGCTGATTTACCGTCAACATTGTAATACTTATTGTTAAAAAATAAACATTTCAAGTTATATCTTTCTTCAATCACAACAATAAACTAAACGACAAGTAAAACAACTAAATCAAAGTTTCAAAAAATGCGCAAATAAATTACTTAACAGATAAATGAGTCAGTGGGTAATCTTAGGATCGGAGTTTTAAAAGAACAGAATGAAAACAACAATCAGCTGATTTGCCAGCAATGCTTAAAAGTAGGTATGAAAATACAATAGCCTAAGAATAATGAGGTATTTTACTAAAAAAATCTAATTAGTCCGTCGATTTTCAATAAATATTCGACACGTATTTTTTCACGTAAACAAAAAATGAAGGAGATACAGCGAGTTGAAGACACGCGTGACGTCATCTGGCTTGGTAAATTTGATACATTTTTACCAAGTCATATGACGTCACGCGTGTCTTCAACTCGCTGTATCTCCTTCATGTTTTGTTTACGTGAAAAAAGAAAAAATACGTGTCTAATTAGATTTTTTTAGTAAAATTATTAAGAGCATAAATCTTAGGAATATTTAAACTTTAAATAATTTAACTTACACCTAATTTCCAAATCATAGTGTTTGTTGATTTACTTCGACATGTTTTTGCTCTCCTGGTACCTTTGTGAATTACTTGTGAATCTTTACCGCTCAGAATTCCACACGCTTAAAGGGAATAGATAAAAAAATTGGCTCAGTTTTGGAGGCCAAATTGAAGACTAAAATAAATTTATTTTCGTAACTGTCCCATGTGACTTATCAAATTAAGGTGTTATTGTATAAAGATTTCTTTTTCATAATTTAAAAATATTCAATTTTGAAGTTATTAAAGAAAATAAATGAAAAAATTAGCATTCTCCCCCTTATCTCCAAAATTACTGAAGAGAAAGTATTAAAAAAATAGGTTTTTACATATGTTGGTATATATATATATAATACAGGAAAACCTATAAGAAGTACTGACGCTCTTGGGTCTACTTGAACTCGCGGTTTCCAAAAACCGCGAGTTTTAAAGTAGAACTAGGTAACATGTTAAAACTTAAATGTTAAATATTCGTTCGAAACTCTTTGAGTCTGACTCGCACTTGGCCGGCTTCTGGTATTTGTGATTATTTTTATGCAAATGCGAATCGAATATTTATTCATTTGTTTAAACTTCATGCACAAAGGTACAATGGCGATCTTAATGCCTTAAAAAAGAAATAAAGGAAAAATAGTTTACCTACTCCGCATAGAAAAACCGCTCAATTATATGTTTACATGATATTGTTACAAAAATAAATCATCATCTGCCTAGCCTTTTCCCAACTACATTGCGGTCGGCTTCCAGTCAAACCGGATTCAGCTGTATACCAGTGTTTTACGTGGAGCGGCGGCCTACCAGACCTCCACAACCCATTAACTGGGTAACACGGTACTTCACAGCAAGACTGGAGTCAGACTTACTGGCTTCTGACAATCCGTAACGACTAAAAATAAATATATAAACTGTAATAATTAAAACAAAAGATGAAAAGTATGTTAAATTAAAAATATGATATTCACGTCTGTCACTCAAATCAAAATCGTTATTCGTTTTACGCAATTGCTATGCATCTTCGCAAAACGCAAGCTCCTCGCACAGTTTTGGTGGTAAAACACCTTTTAGAGTGGTGTAAGCTTCCAAAGTCTGTGAATTTAAATAAAGGGTTTAATGGACCCGCCAGCATTACATTACCAAATCAAAATTGACACATTAATAGGGATCTCGCGCACAAACGGCTATGACAGTTGTGATTGTGGTCGCATCCTTGGGCGAAGAAGCTCTGATCAAGTTTGCAGCCACGACCATGACTGGGCGTGCTTTTGCTTTTGTTTTGTTGCATAGTAGGTACTGACAGTGACGACGTGGCGGCTGGCCTTTGGCCTATTAGATAAAACTAATTGGTGACGAGCGACAATCTGACAGTTCATGGGATCTAAGCACGATACTTTAAGGGTGCCTGTCTATTTGCGCGGAGCGAGGCAGCAGAACGCAGAAATGGAGAAATATTAACCAATCATTTCAGTCAAAATATCAGTGACTCACGTGGTGCAATTCCATTGGTTAAAATTTATCCGTTTCTTCGATCCAATGCCTCGCTCCGCTGTAATGGACAGGCAACCTTTATATACCGGGATCATTTTCGTTGAGATAATTTCCAACATACACACATACAACATACACACGCGGGCGACGCCGCTGGCAGAAACTAGATTTTATATATCTACCTACATTTAAAAACACGGATGGGTTTTAGTCAGTAAGAGTCTGACACTCCCTCCTGCTTCACCTAGAGCGGGAGGAGTCAATAGATGATTACCCATCATTAAAAAAAAATGAAATAAAAGATGTAATTTTGTGTTTATGTCAAAAGTAACAGAGGGTCAGTGCAGTTTTATAAATATCACATACAATTTTGTAAATAAAATTATAAAAAAGTTACCAAGAAATATAAATCAATTAAATAGAGAAAACAAATAATGTTATTTTGCGACTTTCACTTTACAAATGTCATCTACTTCTAATATATAAAAATCTCATGTCACAGTGTTTGATATCGAACTTCTTCGAAACGGCTTGACCGATTTTTATTACATAGGAATTTTTTGTCATTTTTTTAATTTTATATCGTAAAACAAAGTTTGCCCAGTCCGCTAGTTATATTTATATGTTATGAAACTAATTGGATGTATTATAAGGACTATAATGCACTAATCTAAGCTAACCTGTAAATAAACCATAAAAAGTAGGTATATCTTATAATAAACTCTTCCTTAACATGCATGTCCGTGCAATTAATTAACTATACCTTAAAACGATTGTTGTCCTGTAGGCGGCAAAATAGCATAAGTAGGTAATACCCTCGCCAACAGCCAGGAATGTAGTAACCATGCAAATCCATAAAATCGAAATTTAACACACGCACTTTATTCAGTGTCACTGTCACTATAAATTCACATATATGTATTATTCTGCGCAGCACTATTTTATTTAACCTAAACGTCCTTAATTGAATGAACACTTCGTATATTAATGGGCGCCGCGCGACGGCGAGACGTCAGCGCAGTGCGAGTGCGCCGTGAAAAGAAACGAATGCGGGTGGGGGACGAAGAAACACTGGTAAGCGCTTAACATTAAAATGCATGTTGGGGGGAGACAGGGTGCGGCGCGTACGCCGCCGTCTCGCCGCTGCATATAGACGCATGCCATTGAACTTTATGTAGTTATGCGCAATTTTACACAAGGCAAGTTTTTATGAGCGAATTTGCCCTATTGTTTATGTAATACTGGAACATTATGTTTTACCAACAATAAATGTTTTTCCAGGCATTTTTTTTAATCGAAGACACGATATTAGAAAAAAATTAACACTAGTGAAAGAAAAAAAATCATCTCAGCAAAATATAGGCAGCAGCTGCATTTTCTTTTTGCCGATAAAATATCGCGCTTGTAAGTATTGGAACCTTTTTTTAATTTTGTGATGGGTTTGCTCTTAACTCATTTTTTCAAAGGAAAAAACAACAACACCTGTAAATTTTCTGCACGTCGTGCCAGAAATAACTCTTAAACTACAAAAACCGCTTTGAAATTTTGATTTTATTTGTAAGCAAAATCGACCAACAGCAAAGAATGAATTAATCTAAATAATTATGTGATTTTCATTGTATGGTCGATCGTACAGTTCCCGCGTAGAAGGATTAATATTCAAAATCGTAGCACTAATCACGGTACGACACGAAGTTATTAGTAGGTACCCACTATATTTTATGTATCGTTTGTGACAAATATTTTGTCCCTGAAAAGACAAAAATCCTCCAATCAGAACAGACCGACACAGCTGATTTAGATAAAGTCTTTTTAAGGCGACGAGATACGCCAGCAACCTTGAGGGAACAAAACGCGCACTCGTTTAATATCTGCGCGAACCAAAATTCAGTAGGTTTTTGTCTTAATATTCTAAGACTTATAAAAATGCCGCATATCCAAATGTATATAGTTGAATTGTCTTTGAGATAGTGTAAATTCCATTAATAATTCCGCCGGTTTTGGCCCGATTGTCGTTTTTATGTTCGTGTAACTAAGTAACTTTACAAATTTATTACACTATGTTGAACGAATTGATCTCAAAATTTTTATACATCTCATTATTAAGAAAATAGTCTTATGTAAATTATATTTTTTTCCAAAAAATTACGACGACGAGACGTGATTCTCAGTTTAAAATCAGCTACTCTTAAGTATATCCCCCTTGAAGCTCTTATTTTGCAAACTAAAATATTTTTGGCATTTAAATTATGTCGAATTTCAATAAATACTTCTCTATTGCCATCCGCAAATCATCAAGGACCCCAAGATCTTCAGCAGATCGCTCAGTGCGCGAGTCTGTGCTTGCGACACTTTACATACAAGATAGACGGAAGGTGGTCAATTGCTTTTGATCTATGTTTACGTTATTACTAGCACTTCGCCCGCGACTTCGTTCGCCCGGGTTTAGTAGGTACTCCACGAACTTCATCTCCTATATCACCCTCTATAAAGGGTAACGTGTAAATTACTTATTAATAAATAATTAATAGACTTAACGTAGGGCAGTTCGCTCAAACCGCGTCATTTTTATTACGTAGAATTTTATACCCGTCGTTATTTCTAAGGTTTGATTTGGATAATAATTTAAAGTGTAATTTGCGTGTACATAACCAATCTAAATTATCAAAACATTTTGATGGATGAGGATTAATATCATGATACCAAAATCGCTATTCCATTCCACCCGGGTGTTCATTGAATAATTTGAACAAAAAGCGTTCATTGTGACTTAACCAAACAAACTCTTCAGCTTTATATATTAGTATATAGATTAATTACTAATATATAAAGCTGAAGAGTTTGTTTGTTGGCTTGAACGCGCTAATCTCAGGAACTATTGGTCCGATTTGAAAAATTATTTCAGAGTTAGATAGCCTATTTATCGAGAAAGGCTATAGGTACACGCACATCACGCTAAGACCAATAGGAGCGGAGCAGTAATGAAAATTGTGACGCAGACGAAGTTGCGTGGGTCATCTTGTAGTTAGATATATATCATTATAGATTTCTTTTTCTAGGTATTAATGTCCTCTATAAAACTGTAGTACTTACATCACTTTGCCTTCTGTCAATAGTTTCCGCAGCGTACACAATATAAGGATTTTTGGGTTACATTATCGAAGTTTTCATAAGGTTCCCTAATTTTTCATTAATAATTCTATAGCCTATGTTCATCAAAGATAATGTAGGATTCTAATAGTGAAAGAATTTTTCAAATCGGTCCAGTGGTTTCGGAGCCTATTCAATTCAAAGAAACAAATATACAGATCTTTCTTTTTTATAACATTACTAGCTGACCCGCGCGGCTTCGCTCCCGTCCATCAACCTACCCTACCTACCCTACCTACCCTACCTACCCTACCTACCCTACCTACCCTACCTACCCTACCTACCCTACCTACCCTACCTACCCTACCTACCCTACCTACCCTACCTACCCTACCTACCCTACCTACCCTACCTACCCTACCTACCCTACCTACCCTACCTACCCTACCTACCCTACCTACCCTACCTACCCTACCTACCCTACCTACCCTACCTACCCTACCTACCCTACCTACCCTACCTACCCTACCTACCCTACCTACCCTACCTACCCTACCTACCCTACCTACCCTACCTACCCTACCTACCCTACCTACCCTACCTACCCTACCTACCCTACCTACCCTACCTACCCTACCTACCCTACGGGATAAAAAGTATCCTATGTCCTTCTCCTGGCTCTAAACTACCTCCCTGCCAATTTTCAGCTAAATCGGTTCAGCCGTTCTTGAGTTATAAGTGAAGTAACTAACACGACTTTCTTTTATATATATAGATTGTAGATGTTGATTAAACATAATTATCAAGGGGCCAGTTAGAATAGTTATTTAAAGTCAAATACATACTTACCCAGATAAAATTAAGAGGGTTAAAAAAATGTCGGCTGAGTATGAAAACTAACAAATTAGTAAATAACCTTAATTCTATATTTTCTTAGATTATAGTCTAAAGTCTAAGCGTATAAACTAAACACTCAGTCAGTATAGTAAAAGGTCATTGGAATCTAATTTAAAAAAAAGCTATCGCTAGGTACTAGGGGAAGATATAACTACCGTACATAAGTACAGGCCTTAATCCTTTACGTTTTCCCAAAATATATTTATGTTTGGATTTCATTTTACGCCCAGCTCTCATTATGAATACAATCGCCAGACTATGACGCGGTGCGGCGGCGGCGCGGCGAGATGGATCCATAAAATTTGACCTTTAGCGTATCACCAAATATGCACAGACTGCGTATTATCGATTTCATACAAACAAACTGTTTGGTTCTTCCACCGTGGTTTTTAGGGTTCCGTACCCAAAGGGTAACCAACGGAACCCTATTACTAAGCCTCCGCTGTCCGTCCATCCGTCTGTCTGTCAGCGGGCTGTATCTCAAGAACCGTAATAGGTATACAGCTGAAATTTTCACAGATTTTGTATTTCTAATGCCGCTATAACAACATACATATAATAAAAATTAAGGTTTATGGTACGGAACCCTTCGTGTGTGAGTCCGACTCGCACTTGGCCGGTTTTTATTAATTTACATATTGTAATTTTTTTGTACCTTGTGCGTACGTAAGCGTAGCGCCACTACGTTTACGTAATAGGACAGGATGTATTTTTGAATTATATAATATTATCATGTTATTTTTACAGATAAAAATTTTAATTTCAGAAGTCGGTGTTTTTGGTAATTTTTGGTTTTTGACATCGACTTCCGAAATTCAAAGTTATTTTATACTTTATAGTGTTGTGTTTTTGGAAGTCGGTTGTACTTTTTTGTAAAAAAGTGTTTTTTACGAAAGCTTTGCGTACCCTTTCACAGTGTACCAGCGCGATGTTATGTTATGAACTGGTGTAAAAAATAAACAGATATGTGATTTCAGCAATCCTGGGAGATTCGCTATCATTTATTGAAGAGTTCCGTTGCCTACCTCCGAAGTTCTTCATCAGATCTTCACTAAATCGAAACAGGACTAGTCCGGGAAATGCTCTTCCAAACAAAAAAATAATCATCCAAAATTGGCTAAAACATCTCTTAACAAACATCTTTTCTGGGATCCTATCATCAGATTTTTAAGATAGATAGACGTTCCATAAATCTTGACGACGTAAATAACGCCCTACAGCAGGTCCAAAATTGGTTTACTGCTAATAATTTAGTATTAAATGGGAAAAAAACTAAATGCATCAGATTTGCCTTACCGAACGTTAAAAGAAATGATTGCGACATAGTATTGAACAAGGAGAAACTTGAATTCGTCGAAAACACGGTTTTCCTGGGGATTACGCTTGACTCAAGGCTACAATGGGATCCTCATTTAACATCTCTTGCGGGACGGCTAAGTTCAGCAGCATACGCTGTCAGAAAAATCCGTCAATATACCGATATAGATACCGCGAGGCTGGTCTATTTTAGTTACTTTCATAGTATCATGTCTTACGGTATCTTATTATGGGGACGTGCTGCAGACATCGAGTCTATATTTATCCTGCAGAAAAGAGCCATCAGAGCCATATACAATCTCTGTCGGCGTGATTCCCTAAGAGAACTGTTTAAGGATATCAACATCATGACGGTACCTTGTGAAAACATTTACCAAAATATTATGTATGTTCGGAAAAATCTTCATCTTTTTAGCAAAATTAGTGACAGGTATAATTTTAATACTAAAAATAGGAACAAATTCAGATCAACCCTGAATCAGATTGGCTAAAGTACCCACTTCTTTTATGGGGTACTGTGATAAATTTTATAATAAAATACCAGTTGATATTCTCGAACTGAATGAGAGAAAATTTAAAGCATGCATAAAACGCACACTATGTAGACAAGCGTATTATAAACTGAAAGATTATATCTTCGATGAAAACGCTTGGCTAAATGCCGGTCCTGCTCCACACCCACAGTCACAGCTGCTTCGGTCCACTTGTTAGGTTTTTATATTTGGAAGAGATGCTCACCCTCTTTTTTATAGGTACTTATATAATTATTATAATCACTTATTTATAATTTTTGATATAAGAACTTAATCGTTGTTTTTATTAATTTATTTTTCATTATTTGGTCATTGACAGCCATAGTTTTGTGTTAAGTAGAAGCATATTTTTAAGTTTTAATATTTTTGTCAAGGAATGGTATTTTTGTCTATGGTTCCTACATGGAGGAGTGCGGTTAACTTCTCAGAACTCGCCGTAACTTACAGAATAATAACCCATTGTTCTCTTCATAAAACAAAATCAGTATTCAGTTTTCAAATAAAAAAAAAAACATTGTTTCTGCCTTACAAATTCCAATGAGGTCAAGGTCTCTTTTTCAAAACATTTTTTTTGCATAATAGCTAAGGCCTTGGACCCGTGGTATTTTAAACTTTGCACTTAATAAATAACAAGTTTCTTGATAGGCTAGGCAGATGATGATGAGTCTAAATTTTCAAATTCTTTATGAGAAAGGCCGCCGGCCGGGCGGCGGTCTATTTATTTATTTAACACACCAACAACTTATTTACAATAAACATTTTAAAAACATTATTCGTGAGGATCCTATGTAAACAAGTCACTTACAGGCATGCACATCATTGTCAGAATAGGTCTAATTAACATGAACATTTACATTTAACATGAACGGTCTATTCAAAATTCGTAACATTTTTTTCCCATACAAAAAAAAAATAGTCTGAATTTTGCATATTCTTTACGAGGTGGCCGACGGCGCGGGCCTGGTGGCATGCGCGCGCATAGTTTACGCGAATTTTACAGACTTCAAATAAATGAAAGCAAATTGTTTTTGGCTAAATTGTTTAATAGAGGTCAAAGTCGTAGAACAAATGTTGTTCAGGGTGATGACAAGAAGTCAGGATTAAGGGCGGGTTGTTTCACGTCCACTTAACGCACTCGTAAATGTTAAAACGTGCACTAACTATCGTTAAACCATAAACTGAGTTGTTTCACAAAATGTCAGCGTTAACACACGCAAAAAAATAACGATAACGGTAACAAATGGTTTGAGCACTGGTTAACGTTACATTAGTTGCGTCAAGTAGAACAATACTGTGAACTTTCCTTTGAATACCGCAATCGCATTTTTTCTAATGATACAAAAAAGGGTCGAACGCAAAAAAATTATTTAGGACACGTGTTAATAACTTGAGCTATTGGGATGAATAAGAATTTATACTAAAACAAGATAACGTGTATCAAAGGAAGTAGATCTATTGCTAACACGCCAAATCAAAGACGAGATAAAAATTAATACAATCAATATTTCTTGGTCGACCAATAGGATTTCTTGGTCGATCCTCGCCGACTTAAAACTTTGCATCGAATGTTGCTCATTTTTTTTTTTTAATTTTTACTAATGTAGTTAATTAAATAAAACAATTTTTTTCGTAACTTTCAATTAATTAATGAAAGCTAGTTCTGCAAAAACACCACGAGAAGTGCAAAAAATATGATATTTCTATACAAAAAAAAAAATTGTATATTTCTATATATTTTTAAATTATTCATTTCCTTTCTTTTTTTTATTTTTACTAATATTTTTATACATAAATAACATGTTATTATTGTATTTAGTTTTTTAGCATTAATCTATGCCAGAATATAATGTTAAAGGATAATTAACAGTTCGCATCACGTTCAAAAGTACAAAACCAATGTAGATAACTAACTTTTACACACAAACCGGATAGGAATTGTGGCAATATACATGAAACCCACATTACGTAATGCAGATACCCGTAATGCCATCTATTGACCCAAATAGTCTCAACACAGCATGTGAATTACATCAAAACATATTTTTTAGTTAATACTGGTACTTATAAAACGTCTTTAAAAAAAGTGTTTCTTTTAATACCTTTAAAATATTGTTCTGAATGAATTCCTATTAATAAAAATAAAACAAACTCCGAAAGAATATTTAGACAGATCAACTTCAGATTCCATAGACGGCGTTATGCATTTGATCTCATTTTTTGAAGGCGTCCGCTTATATTTGCTAAGATTAACTTGAGTTGCCCAAAAATGAATCTTTACGGGCTAGCGGTCACGTCATACCACCCGCGAGCAGCTGGCGAAGTCCCATGATAGAGGAGTACCGAAAAGTTGAATTAGATTGGTTAATCGGATATCTAACTGTGTTTTAAAACTTAAACCGTTTCGATTTGCGTTCCTGATTTGAAATATATTGAGAATTAACTTGATTCCTCAAGTAGTTTCTTAACTTTGTAGTTTGAAGAATAGCACCACTCATATAGCGCCAAATAATATCAGCATACAAAGATCAAAAATCATCTGCCTAGCCTTTTCCCAACTATATTGGGGTCGGCTTCCAGTCAAGCCGGATTCAGCTGAATACCAGTGTTTTACGTGGAGCGGCTGCCTACCAGACCTCCACAACCCATTAACTGGGTAACACGGTACTTCTTGGCAAGACTGGAGTCAGATTTACTGGCTTCTGACAACCCGTAACGACTGCCAAAGATCTACAAAGGACAGCCGGGACCAACAGCTTAACGTGCTTTCCGAGGCACGGAGGAAACTCGTCATGCTAAGATGGTCACCCATCCACAGACCAACCTTGGCAAGCGTTGCTTAACCTTAAAGATCGATCCGTGCGGCTGTTATTATTTAGCCACGAGCTCCTCGATCAAAAATGCAAACATAATTATGGCCCGACGCCATCAACAGCCTTCCTGTTAAAGGTAGCTTGCACAGAGCGGTCCACGCAGCAGAAGACCGCATGGATTCGCGTCATGTGTGGTCGCGATCCTCAGCATTGAAGAAACGACGGAGAAGAAGAAAAATGCGAATATGATATAAGAAGGTCACTCAAATGCGCATTATTTTACGAATATTGCTAAAATTGACGATAATTAATTGGCATACATCACAATCAAGAGATGGTTAGGTTATTATAGAAGATAGCCTAGGTTGTCTCGTTGCTTCAGCATTAATTCTGTGAACGGGGAGCCGACCGACCAAGCAGACCATCAATACGGATAATATTAACAAATGTTTTTGGGAAAAATAAGGAAATTATTTCCATAAAAACGCAAAAGAAGAATATGAGACATCATCAGATAAAATTTTATGATTTTTATTTAAATATGTAATTTCTAAAAAACTTTGCAAAAGCACTCGGTTGAAAGTCACACGTATCCAACAAACTGTCATAGTAGCTGAAATAAGATTTCGGCTGATTGCTCCGGCATGGCTAAAGACTGTTCACTTCCCAGTGAAGCAATAGCTCAGGGTCAAAAATTGTCCGTTGCGGGTTTCACCTCCAGTGGATCATGGGAAACTGTTGATCCCAGGAAATGACGCCAGAGAAGAACTCGCGAAGAGAGTTTCCGAAACGGTACTGCTGGACCGGTATCCACTTCTCCTCTTACCTTTCTCACTGATTCGCATATGAATTTGCCAGAGATCAACTGAACTTCAAGACAGCAAATGATCACGAGCTACAAATTACAGGCAGTCAAAAATGGCAATATTAATCCTATAGACTACCGACTAACTAAGCGACTTTTCAACCCAAGTAGAAATACCCTCCGAATAATAAAAGGTATAATTGCGGTTCATTGCCCCCTGAAAAATATCTTTTCGATATAGACACTGCGGCACTATGGATCGATGATTTAAAAAGGTGGCTGGCAGCGGATGCACGCGGACTGCACAATACCGGGATGGTTGGCGCTTTGTGGGAGGCTTACATTTAACAGTGGACGTCAATTGGCTGAAATGATGATGATTATGATAGTCACCATAGACAGCCCAATGTACACAGGTTGCTTCGATACCGAGAAATCAGTCGCCGATTTCATTTTGGAAATGTGGCCTTTGCTACCCTACGTGCAAAAATCGTCGGAAAGATGAGGACACTTAGCGAAACCTATATGCATAGCTTCGCTGGCTAACCTTGCCAGGACTCCTAAGCACAATGGCGCGAATGGGAGTCTAAGTGCGGATAACGGAATCCCAACTGTACTCACTCCGTTGCGAAGGTAGTCTTTCCTTCTGGATAGAGTTTTCCATTTCAACTTAATGTAGCATTACGAAAAGTTACTAAGGTTGGTCGGCGTTTTGAATAGAAGAGGTGATACAGCCAATGCCTTGCATTCTAAGGGGGTCAAGCAAGGCTAGAAGTTGACTGTTCGTATATCTTATGCCACAATGCTTGCTGGTCGCTCACAATGGGCCTCATCAGGAGGCTTTAAGTCACTCAAAGGGCAATGGAGAGGGCAATGCTTGGAGTTTCCTTGCGTGATCGAATCAGGAATGATGATATTCGTAGAGAACCAAGGTTACCGACATAGCCCGAAGCATAGCCAAACTAAAGTGGCAGTGGGCAAGGCATATTGCTCGCAGAACAGATGGTCGATGGGGCGAAAAATTGTGGAGTGACGACCGCGTACCAGATGACGCAACGTTGAAAAGCCTTCCACAAGGTGGAGCGATGAAGATCGCGGGTAGCCGATGGATGCGAGACGCGCAGAACCGGTCGTTGTGGTGACGCTTGGAGCCATGGCGACGCTATGTCCAGCAGTAGAGGTCTTTCGGCTGATATGATGATATCTTATCTTAGCGAGCTTACCTAGCGACATCATACTATATGACGAACACGCAAACGAAGTCGCGTGCAACAGCTATCTATCTTTTTCTAATCTTCTAATGTATATAAATCTTGGATCACAGTGTTTGTTATCGAACTCCTACGAAATGGCTTGACCGATTTATATGACATTTTTGAGTTTATTTATATGGCAAAACAACGTTTGCCGGGTCAGCCAGTTCATTACAAAATTTCACATCTCCAAAAAACTCCGTTTAGCTGGGCTGGCACAGAGGGCTGGGACACTTTACTCTAATAAAAATGAGCACTTTTAAGCTTAATATTTCGCAAACGGATCCTTCGATGAAAAATGGTTTTCGCACACCCTTGATATTGTTAAATGACCTATCCAACGACATCCCACACGAATCTAAGGGTAAATTGTTGACTACTGAAGCCTAACAAGCTATAACTGTCAATTTGGGGTGTGTCAATGCGGGATGCCAACTGAAAACCAAGCTGGATGTCTGACGGCTAGCAAATGTTGAGATGGTTACCCTTCACCAGTATGGACATGGTGAGCGCAATTGTGTTCCTAATAGGTATTACTTCTGTTTACTTTGTCTTAGTTGCTGTGTGTTTGTGTCTGTGCTGAATAAATGTTCTTTTCTATTCTTTTCTTAATTTCATGATTGCTGCGATGCTGCGATTGATGCGAGTTGATTGACAAGCCCGCCACACATTCCCAACCACTGCAACTCCTGTAAGCCAGAATCAACAGTTGTAAGACATGTCCTCCAACCCAAAGCGTTATTTTTATAGAGATTCGAAGATTCAAAGATTCAAAGCATTTTATTTCAAATAAACCATCAGGCACTTTTGAAACGTCAAGGTCGGTCAGTCAAAAACATGGAAGCTATTTGCACGTTCCAAAGCGTAGATCTCTATGGAGAAGAACGTGAAAGAAACTCCACGGACACTCTTTTAAATCATGTTCTGTTTTACAAAATTCTAAGTTACATATAATTGTTGCTTCTGCATGTGAGGACAATACAAAGGAAAAAAAAGCTTATTATAAGAATTTAAAATATAAATATTAAAATAAGCCAATGGCAGTTAAGAGATGACCAGACTCAACCGACGGCGCCCGTTCACGAACATGACGCGTGTATCGGCACCTTTCAGCTCAACCATTTCGAAGGGAATCGAATGATCCAACCCACGCGCCGCCATCAGCGAGACATTTGAGTGAGCATGACATGCTCTCAACCACCGTGCTCGTTCATGTCTAACAAGTAAAACTATAACTAATCACATAAAATGTAAATGGCTTCATGGTACTCACATTTATAAAATTTGAAAAATATGCTTCTACTTAACACAAAACTATGGCTGTCAATGACCAAATAATGAAAAATAAATTAATAAAAACAACGATTAAGTTCTTATATCAAAAATTATAAATAAGTGATTATAATAATTATATAAGTACCTATAAAAAAGAGGGTGAGCATCTCTTCCAAATATAAAAACCTAACAAGTGGACCGAAGCAGCTGTGACTGTGGGTGTGGAGCAGGACCGGCATTTAGCCAAGCGTTTTCATCGAAGATATAATCTTTCAGTTTATAATACGCTTGTCTACATAGTGTGCGTTTTATGCATGCTTTAAATTTTCTCTCATTCAGTTCGAGAATATCAACTGGTATTTTATTATAAAATTTATCACAGTACCCCATAAAAGAAGTGGGTACTTTAGCCAATCTGATTCAGGGTTGATCTGAATTTGTTCCTATTTTTAGTATTAAAATTATACCTGTCACTAATTTTGCTAAAAAGATGAAGATTTTTCCGAACATACATAATATTTTGGTAAATGTTTTCACAAGGTACCGTCATGATGTTGATATCCTTAAACAGTTCTCTTAGGGAATCACGCCGACAGAGATTGTATATGGCTCTGATGGCTCTTTTCTGCAGGATAAATATAGACTCGATGTCTGCAGCACGTCCCCATAATAAGATACCGTAAGACATGATACTATGAAAGTAACTAAAATAGACCAGCCTCGCGGTATCTATATCGGTATATTGACGGATTTTTCTGACAGCGTATGCTGCTGAACTTAGCCGTCCCGCAAGAGATGTTAAATGAGGACCCCATTATAGCCTTGAGTCAAGCGTAATCCCCAGGAAAACCGTGTTTTAGACGAATTCAAGTTTCTTCTTGTTCAATATTATGTCGCAATCATTTTTTTTGACGTTCGGTAAGACAAATCTGATGTATTTAGTTTTTTTTTCCATTTAATACTAAATTATTAGCATTAAACCAATTTTGGACCTGCTGTAAGTCGTTATTTACGTCGTCAAGATTTATGGAACGTCTATCTATCTTAAAAATTAAAGACGTATCGGCAGCAAATAATACCATTTGAGGTTGATTTTTTAAAAGATGGGATCATTAATATATACTAGAAAGAGGAAAGGACCCAAAATAGAGCCTTGTGGTAACCCCATTTTGATTTTTAAACCCCGTGAATTGACACCATTTACATGAACTTGCTGCTGTCTATCATTTAAGTAAGATTTTAATAGACTGAGTGCAAGTTTACCTAGTCCGTAATGTCCTAGCTTTAGGAGCAAGGTTTCGTGATTTACACAATCAAATGCCTTGGAGAGGTCACAAAAGATTCCTATAGCATCTTGCACCTCTTCCCACGCTGAATGTGTTTTGACAACGTGGCACCAGCGTCAGTCGTACAACGACCCCTGGTAAAACAATACTGTTGATCGTGTAAGATTTTATTGATGTTAAAATGATTGAGCATCTGATTGAGCATTACTTTTTCAAACACTTTGCTAAAAACCGGCAATACAGATACAGGTCTATAATTATTGGTGTCTTTGCTGTCCCCCGATTTAAATAGTGGTATAACCTTACTACATTTCATTATATCCGGAAAGACTCCTTGGTCCACACCTAAATTAAATATTAAAGCTAAGTATGGTGCTATAGTTTCAATTATGGACGTGCACACTTTAATAGACATTCCCCATAATTATGTCTTCGGTCAATTTGATTTTGATTTGCCGGAAAGCTTTTATGACTGTCACAGGGTTGATATGTTTGAACTGGGATTCAACCGTACAACCTGTGACGTTAGCTCTTAATAAATTATATGAGACATCAGGTGAAGAATTTAAAGATTCTGTAGTTTTATTTGGTATATTGGTGAAAAAATTTACAAATTCTTGAGCTATTTTTCAATTAGAGCTTTTGGCACCATGTCTAGTCCCCGTAAGTAATCAGTGTTTCTTACTTTATTTCTATTAGTTTCCTTATGTATAATTTTCCAAACTGTCTTTATTTTATTTTCTGACGAATTGATCTTGTTGCTACGAGTAATATATAGGGCTTTAGCTACCTTGCAAGTATTTCTGAACACTTTAGAATATTTGTTTACAAACTTATTAAAAGAATCAGTGTTTATGACAGGCTTAAGGCCATAAAGCTCGTATAGTCTTTCCCTACTTATCCTAATACTTTTAGTCGCCCAGTCACTAAATACATACTTAGGGAAAGTATCCTTAGACTTCTTTTCATAAGTGGCATTGAATTCCTTTAGAACAACTGAAAATAAAATTATCATAAAATTTATTTGTGTATATGTTCTCACAAGTTTTGCATATTTTAATTTGGTTGGGAACAATTTATTTGTGACTCACACTTGACCAATTTTTTATCGATTTTGAAAATTTTGTCTAACCCTATTGTCAGATGATAAGACGTCAACATGCCGTAGCAAAAATCTTGTTTTCAATTATTATGAATTAAAAGTTAATATTATTAAGAAATAATTTATCTAGGCTGTTATTTAATATCTAATACGTTCTTCTCATTTTCGTATTTTATTTGAATTATTTTGAACAACGGCGTTCGAAAAGAATTTAAAAAAAAATTGACATAGGTCTGCTCCCAATCAGGACTCTGAACTGAGAGAACGCAAAATTCAGAGAATATCGGATGAAAAATCCTTATAAAACCGAAATTACATTGAAATGTTCATTTTTTATGGTAAAATGTATTAGACAAACCAGAAGATAGATTTCAATTAGATATTAGTAATATTTATCTGTTTATATTTCTACAAGTCTGAAAAGAATAAAGTTAATAAAATGCTTGTAGGGTAACATTGAACGGGGCCTGCTAGGGCCAGTGCCTGCTGGGGCTGCGGACTTCGTTCGAAAGAGGCAACGTACCCTGGAACGCAAAGGGCACTAAGAGGAACACGGAGGGGTTTTAGTCAGTAAGAGTCTGACACTCTCTCCTGCTGTACCCAGAGCGGGAAGAGTCATTTGATGATTTCCCATCCTAAAAAAAAAAGAAAAGAAAAGGGTAACATTGAAATCCCACATTTATTATCATGATTCACCGTAACTGTCTCACATAGACTACACAATACTTATTGTTATGGAATATAACGCATTGTACACACTTTAACATAAATTATATAACTAGCAATAGTTACCCCATAGAATTCAATAAGTAAAACAAAATTACGGTCACAGTTTGTAACACGGTGTGATATTTTAAAGAATACTTATTAAAGTAGAATGACTTATAGTAGGTTCTTTCGCCTGATACTTTATGACTTTATCCCCTGGTGGCCCAGGCTTGAATCCCCAAAACCTCGATGTTCTCAACCTTTTATGAGCGTTGAATCCATGGACAAAAATTACAAACTATCGTTGTCACGTGACAGACAAAGGAAATGTATCCAATAAGCCAATACGACTAACAAAATTATAAATGTAGTAAACTTTATGTGGGAATGTGTTAAAATACAATCTTAATTCCCTAACAAATGCTTTAGTTCATTAAATTACCTATTGAATAGTTACAAAAAAGATGGTAGTTAGTCACTCAATATTTTGAGCATTTCGCGTCGAAAAATTGTAGTAAGCGTGTCTCTTGCGACGTCTTTTATACAAAGTTTAGGACCTTATTTGTATAATATCTTTGTAAAATGCTTTACTTTAAAGACTTCACTATACACTGCACTTTTTCCGCTTGAAAATGTTTTACCATTACGGAGATCTCTGCGACGATAAAATTGCTATTTTTTTGTGCTCTTGGACTTGCCACCTCTTAATTATCAAAACATTTAAATGGATAAGGATTAATATCATGATACCAAAATAACCACTATTCTGTTCAGCCAGGGTTTCTGATTCAATTAATTTAACAAAAAGCGACCATTGCGACTTGACCATAGTAGTTAGACATACCCTTACGGACTTTATAAATAATGAGTACTTCAATTATGCAATACATTATTTTTATGTATCATCAATAGTTTTCTCAGCGCACGCCAAATAATGCATTTTATAGGCAAAATTTTGCTACCATGGGTTACATTATTGCTTTTTATTTTTAAATATAATATTGCCTATGTTCTTCAGGGATAATGTAAGATTCTATAGACGAAAGAATTTTTCAAATCGGTCCAGTAGTTTCGGACCCTATTCATTTCAAACATACGAACAAACAAATATTTTAATAACTAAAATTAACAAATCAAAACAACTTAAATAAAACATAAAAATGTTTAACTAAATTAATTTTATTTAATCGCTCCTAGACATAAGAATTAAAAAAAGAAGATAAACCGGTGGACTCATAATTATTAGCTCGATAAGTTCTTATCATAAATAAAACAAATTGAAAGAGTATACTATATGGGCTGTCATAGGTCAGTACTTTTTAGGCATGCTTTTTATCTAGACGAGCTTATTTTAGATTTTTGGATATATGCCTATCATAATTTGCGCTAACTGCGCAATAACTAATCAGTTACTTACCACTCGTATTTGGACATAACTAAGTAGGAGTTATTCGCTTGACATCTCTTACGATGTCAAGCAAAAACTGTCGTTACAACTTTTGGTCTCAATTTTTTCCGTCTAGCCCCCTCTCGCAACGCGCGATAAGGAACTTCGTTCGAAAAAGAATAAAACAAAAATTTTTATTTCATCAACTTACTTAATTATGTATAATTTCGCTCAATCACAATTGCACGTGCCCCTCCATTTTCCACAATGTTGTGAACGGTGATTTTGGAAATCTGAAGTTGCATACGAAACTGGAGTTGCATTTTTGTATTTCTGTTACAGCCAAATCTCCTCGTTTCGGACACTAAGCAGTAAATAATTATGCGAACTTTGTCGCATGCAGCTCTCGTATGATATAATCTTTCTTTCACATCTCGGCAATATTGCGTTTCAGTCTTTGTTTAGACTTTTTTTCATCCAACAATCTTTGTTCATTCGGATCTTTACAACCCTGTCTTCCTATGATCTAGTTCTAGTGTATTCATGTCCTCTATTATTGCTGGCATCCTTAGGCTTTTGTGCAATTGTTTGAAACATTTGAAAGAATCTAAAAGAAACCCAGGACAGTTCGATGCAATGTTCCACTGATAAGTTAACAATGTTACGTTGCTTAAATTTTAAGTTTTTTTTTAATAAGATGAGGGTAACATAGATTTGCGGTTAAAACAACTGCCCACATTATAATTTTCATAATTAATTAGCATCTGGTAATCCTTTAACAAGTGCTCACTAAAACATACAATGTAAAACATTGTTTTTTCTAAAAACAAAATATATACATATTTTTATTTTTCCTGTAATCTGTACATAAACTTCTATCACAGTATAGATTTCAGATTTTTCTCTATGAATTTTTTTTACATTTTTGTCAAAAGTCGAAAACTATCCGGCCTAAAAAAAATTTTAGACTATGTTCTTTCATTTGGTAACCCCACATGCCCTAGTAGCCCCAATTCGAGAACCCCTTTTAGTCGTTGCGCCGCCGCGCTGTTGCAAAAAAAAAAAAAAAAAATTATTTCTTTTCTATTAGCAAAATAGTTGAGCAAATATCATCTAAAACTATTCCAAATTTCAAGTTGATAGCATTAGTAGTTCTTGAGATATGCAGCTGTGACAGACGGACAGACTTAGTCACACCATAAAAACATAAATATTGCACTGTTACAGAATATTTAAAAATTATACTCGCCATCTCCAAGGTCTGATGGGTGAAATCTTCCGTGGAGTTCATGCGAACGCCAGATGGCAACCGTAATTATAGCGCTTAATGGAATAGAATGGAATATAATGGAACGGAACTGTACGGAACGGAACGGATCAGAACGGAACGGAACGGAACTGAAAGGAATGGAAAGGAATGGAACGGAATGGAATGGAATGGAATGGAATAGAATACACAAATCCGATCCTGCATGGAGTATTTAATCCCGATATGGTAGGGACTGACCATTGAGATGCCAAACAGTGGGACAATAGTTGCCAACGATACGATACCATCTTAGGGAAAAGAATAAAGTCGTAAAACACAGTCATATTTTTAGTTTTATTACAATTTCCTTCACTAATTAATCGAAAGGAACTTTGGTAACGAAGTTCCTTATCGCGCGTTGCGAAATGGGGCTAGACGGAAAAAAATTAAGACCAAAAGTTGTCGACAATTTTTGCTATATTATGTTTATGTTACCGAAGTCGGTATCTCCATTATGGAATGGCCAGCAAAAAGCCCGGACATGAATCCGATTGAACATCTGTGGAATGAATTAAAGAGACGAATTCGTGCAAGAGATCCTGCCCCAGAAACACCTAGCCAGCTGCAAAATGCAATCTAAGAGGAATGGTATGGAATGCCACAAAATTTGATGGTGACTCTCATCCGATCGATGAAGAACCGTATGGAAGCAGTAATAAGAGCTCGGGAAGGGAATACAAATTATTAAATAAACGTTTCTTATCTTTTTTTTTTCATTTACGTGTGTTGTTTTATCAATTTCCTTACATACAGGGTACAAATGACTTGTTAAACAAAATAAGAAACCTATGAAAATTTAATTTGAATTTAGAACATTAACATTAGGATTTTAACCTATATTATTCACTATTAAACGACATTTGACATACGAGTATATTTCTAAATATACACATTTTTCTGATAATCTTTACAAAACATAAACTTGCAAGGTGTTTCGATTTTTCTGATGAGAAGTGTAGATTTGCAATTTATTGATGATGGAAACTAACCTATTAAGTAGTTCCAGGCTCCAGGGTAGCCCGCGAAATTCAAATATTTTTATGTTTTTTGCAATTTGCCGGTCAAGTTCATGTAGCTCGACAGAATGAATATTTCAGAAATAATGATTCTGTCGAGCTACATGAACTTAGAGGGCTATATTGATGATTAAAATGGTTATAATTCTTTAGATAAATACGCGTTACGGTTGCGGATCGTATTTGGTCCACATACAGCTTCACACTGACCGGCAAATTGCAAAAAACATAAAAATATTTGAATTTCGCGGGCTACCCTGGAGCATTCACCTTAATTTAAAAAGTTAATACATGCTATTAAACTAAAGTCTTGAGCATCGACGCCGGGTTGCTAGCCTGTCGGTTTTCTACCGGTTGGGGTTCGACGGAATTACATAATTTATTTCCGCCAAGCCCGTTCCAATATCGAACCACAAGATGAACGGCGATGCGCCACCGGTACATGGTGATCGTCCCCCACCCACACGCACAAAACGTTTTGGGAACACTTTCATAGTGCGTACAGCTAAGGAGCGAAATTCCCTGCCGGAGTCTGTGTTTCTTGATAGCTACAACCTGGGAGTCTTTAAGTCAATATTGAATAGATTACTTTTAGGCAAGCGTGTTTCATTTTCGACAACATCATCGCTTACCATCAGGTGAGATAGTGGTCAAACGCGTGCCTATCAGAAGTAGAAAAAAAACATTAAATACATTTTATACACAAATCAACCAGTTTGATTTTGTCTACACTCCTTGACTGTCCTGTGGAGTAGGATCAGCATGTTTCCAAGCATTCTTATCCTGAATGTTATCTTCTAATTGGTGTTCCCTTGTTTTTCAGACAGAAATTTCATAGAATTTCGTTTTGCAGAAAATGTTTCATATAATATTTGGTCCTTATAATTTTATGGCGAATATTATTGTTTCCAAGACTATTTACTTGAATGAAACATGTTTCATAGAAACACAATGCAATGAATTTCACAATCACATTTTTTTATTTGAACAAACAGCACAATTATTTTTACCAAATATTTTTTGTCCGGTGTTTTTTTCATGGTATTTTATTTCACTAAAAATTTAAAAATAATTAAATATTATTATTTTATATCCATGGCATACTTTTAAGATGGCAGAATTTTATTTGGAATGGTTATACTAGGCATATTGGCATTTCTGTAAAACATCATTTTAACCAAAAATAAAAATATTATCCTATTTTTAAGATAATATTTTAATTTTAATCTTAAAAATCAACATGTGATTAGACAACTTGAGATTAGAGATGCCGAAGGATTCCACCAGATTCTACGACAAATCTTTTATGGCTCCAGCGGTGCGGTTATGGAATGCCTTGCCCGTGTCAGTAAGACGTGCTCAATCTTTGTCCATTTTTAAAACAATGGTCAAAAATCACTAACTTTCTGTTTGATCGTTTTCACTTGGGTTTCTATGCTTTTTCATCATCATCATCTGCCTTATAGCCTTTTCCCAACTATATTGGGGTCGGCTTCCGGTCAAACCGGATTCAGCTAAATACCAGTGTTTTACGTGGAACGGCTGCCTACCAGACCCCTACAAATTGGTTCCTATGCTTTTTATTTATTACATAATTATAATTGTATATATTTATCCATTATATATTTATTTATATAAATCGTACACTTAAGACTACCTGCAGTACTGTCTTTCCATTTTCTTTGCAATCCATCCAAAGGTTGTCTTGAAAAGATCGCTTTAAGGCCGCCCATTGTGTCACTCTATGCAATGTTTTCTTCATCTATCTTTTCTGTAACTTATATGGTGTACATAATAAAGAGTATTCTATGTGTGCTATACAAAAGTGACAGAAACGAATGACTGTAAACCGACTCCACGTAGTCTTGCCTGCCCAACCCCTAGAGTGTCATTTAGCCCACGTAGGCGTGGAGGGGGGCGAGGCGGCCCGCGAGCTGAGGGGCAGGTGTTATAATTATAACCGCACTGAGGTGAGCGTTAAAACCATCTGCGACGAGAAACTCGCGTGGGATCACCGGAGCTCAGCTGCGCCGGAGCCGTGACAGAAACCATGCCTGCTGCACTGCATGTTGCACGCTCGCCTGCATACGGCATGCTTGTTTGCATTCTGCATGTTGCATGCTCGGTTGCGTTCTGCATGCTTGATACATACTTGCTGAATGCCTGCAGCATGCATGGTGTATGCTTGTTTGCATGTCGCCATTTGATGCTATCGCAGCTTCGTGGGGTTACGTCGACCGGGCCCGGACCGGGCTCGGTATGTACTTGTTTCAAATTCGACGGGAGGACACGCCCAGGCGTCAACACTGTGAGGATTGTCCGGAGGATACGGTGGAGCATACGGCAGAGGTTTGCCCTGCTTGGGCGGAGTACCGCGTGTCGGTGTCCTCGTCTAGATGATCGGCGGCGGCAAACACTCTCGTCCGGCCCTGGTTAAAGCCATGGTCCAGAGCGTGGAGGCATAGGAAGCGACCACCTTCTTCTGCGAAGCAGTAATGCTAGCGAAGGAAGAAGCCGAACTCGTGAGAGAGAGGAAAACCTCACGCCCCAGCCGCCGCAACAGAAGAAAACGCCCCTGGAGTCGGGAGTCGCTGGGCTATACTCGGCCACCGTAGGCGCGGGCCTGTGGATGGCGAGCGTTGGGTCTCGCCTTCTGAACAGAACCAGGCCCAAGTCGATGGTGCGTTGTCACACGAAATTGTCACTTGATAAAATGTTTTTCTTGGTAATAGATAAGTTTTATATTAGGTAAACAATATGAGGATAAAGAATATTTGATTTGGTATTCTATGATATGAATATCTTTACATATAATACAATCGTAAACCAACCGTGTCTGTACATTGAATATTTTTGCATGAAAATTACATAGAAAAGTTAGGAAAAAGATACAAAACACAAAACTGCTATTTTTTAAATTTTTGTCTGTTTGACGGTTCCAAATCTAGGTACTTAAAAATATTAAGTGATAACCCGAGTAACATTTAGCGTTTATTTCATCAAATCGACCCACAAAATCGAAAGATATTGAATTTTTAAGTTTAGTAAGAAACTTCCTAATGTACTTTGATTAGTCATAGCGCCATCTATTGAAAAAGATAAAATGCACGAAAGCATGTATAAACAGTAAGTTTTTAAAACTGTGCCGTTTGAAAAAGTTATCAATTCTGGCGGTCTCAAACAGATACAGCATTTTTAAATGTTAAAAAAAAACAAAAGTACCTGTCTTTGCATGATAAGAAGAAACTTCATCGAGCGCTAAAATAGGCAGTTTTCATTGAGACTCCGAGACTTGCAATGCCATCTATTGAGAATAATAGTAGTAACAAATGTGTGAAAGGAACACCAAAACATATTGTTGAGTTATTTGTTAAACTCAACTTATTTTGTAGCAAAAGAATAGTGAACATGCTATTACGGTAAATTTATACTGTGATGTTGTTATCATAACATCATTGTTAACTATCGTAACATGAGGGTTTTTAAGTTCAAACTCACTTTGACAGTTCAACTACATTTTTGATAGATGGCGATGTACTGATGACGCGTTTTTCTAAATCGCGGTGTTAAGATTCTCCACAGGTATATGACCTCAGACCAATCATGACGATTAATTCTACATTCTGTATTGTTAATTAAACGACAAGTTAACCCACGAGTCGACCAAGGTTAAGCTACGCTTGCCTTGCCGAGGTTGGTCCATAGAGGAGAGTAATATGGATTGGGTGACCATTTAAACCTCCCGAGAGTCCGAGATTCCAGTTGTGCCTTGGAATATACCAGTCACATGGTTTGATCTTCAAGGTTAAGTAACACTTGCCGAGGTCGGTCTGAGGATGGGTGACCATTTTAACATACACTGGTTGATCGACACTCGAGTATAAATGTGGACGGATGGAGAGGGAGAGGAAGGCCGAAGAAAAGATGGATGGTTTGTGTGAGGAACGATATGAAAGAGATGGGAGTGAGTGATAGCGTGATAGCTGATAGGACAGAATAAAAGAAAACAACGTGTTGCGCTGACCCCAAGTAACATGGGATAACGGCAGGAAGATGATGATGACGGGTCAATCGACCTTTGTGACTGTTATTACTTGGCAACGAGCTCCTCATTCAATCAGTCTCCTCATTCAGTACTTACCTAAAAAGTATCTTAAAAAATAAGTCGATTATTCTTACACAATAAATAGATTCTATGAAACCGGTACAACTGTAATCCTAATAAATAAAATCCGCTGTAAGAAGCACTAAGAGAGGATTCCTCCGTTACTGAGCGATGAAACTACATCTAATCTATTCTGTAAGTAACCATTTCAATATCGAGCTTCACCTGAATGAGATAGCTCACAAAGTGAACTTTATTATTCACAGCATAAAGGTCTCATGCTTATACTCACCTCGGATTCCGCTGTCGTGACACGAAAATGTTATTACGGAATAGCACTACTAGTCGTAGAAAGATAGTATTTATTGAATAATTCTGCATATTGATTATTCTATGAAATGATAATACGAAAAAAAATGTTTGCGAAACGAAATTCTACGAAACTGTTTTGTATAAAACAGCGCACAACCCTTCTAATCTTATACTAATATCTAAAGCTAAAGAGTTTGTTTGTTTGTTTGCTTGGACACGCTAATTGCTGGTACTACTGGTTCAATAAAAAATATATTTTATTGACATCCGGTTTATCGAGGAAGGCAACGCTAATACCAATAGGAGCGGAGCAGACTAAGTTGCGCGGGTCAGCTTGTTTGTAATATGCTTGTTTAAAAAGTGTACTTTTAACATACGACAGAACGTTGGTTACTTTGGACATCTAAACGCACTGCAACTTACCATCCATAACTTATTGCTATAGCACCAAATCGCACTACACAGCGAAGGAGTGGAACTCTCTGCCTGCGTCTGCATTTTCCAACACTTACTACCCTAATCTCTTCAAAGTTAGAGTGAACGGGCTCCTTCTTGGTAAGCTCGCTCCACCTTAGACTTGGTCTCTGTCATTTTTGACCTAGACTAGAGTCAAGAGCAAACCCATCAAATAAAAAAAAACATAAATTGGTACTGAGATGAAACTATCACCAATAAGTAGTGCATTGTTAATGTTATTATTAGATCATCATCTGCCTAGCCTTTTTCCAACTATATTGGGGTCGGTTTCCAGTCAAACTGGATTTAACTGAATACCAGTATTTTACGTGGAGCGGCTGCCTACCAGACCTCCACAAACCAATAACTGGGTAACATGGTACTTCATGGCAAGACTGGAGTTAGATTAACTGGCTTCTTAAGTTCTGACTATCCGTAACGACTGCCAAAGCTTTCCGAGGGTACGGAGGAAACTCGCTATGTTAAGATGGTCACTCATCCATAGACCAACCTTGCAAGCGTTGCTTAACATAAATAAAAGCCTGCCAATAAGATCGACCCGTACGGCTGTTATTATCTAGCCACGAGCTACTTAATGTTATTATTAGATATCCTCGTTTATTTTTAAAAGCTAGTAAAAGATCATAGAAATATAAAAAAACTTATATATTATATCTATGGGAAAGATAGATAATTAAAAAAAAAAAAATAATAATGTCTGTTTTCGAACGTATCCGTAACTATTACGTTACCAGTAAGGACGGAATTACCGTTATGTTAAAGATACAAAGTAACGATATTAATACCGAAACCCATGAGTTAGTTAACGTTAACCAAGACCAGTATGAGTAGCGATAAAAATTACTATAATTGTTATACCGGTAATTTATACGCCTATATTTGATAAGCCCTGTGGAACACACGGCGCGTTTTGGTTTGGCAAGGTCGCACTGGACGCTAATAGATTTTAGCAAAATAACGCTATTAGTATCGCTATTTAAATACCGGTAAATCCTGTGATCTACTGTTACTTTTAATGTTTAATATTTAACGTAACAGAACGATATGTTTTGGGAATTTATCGGTATTTTTTTGGTAACGGTAACCGTCCCTGGTTACCAGAGGTGTCCATACTTTTTAAGTATATGATGATTTTATTTCTTAATCGAAATTAAATGTCAGGCAATCACACGTTAATTATTATACTAAGCTTAGCCAATAAATAAAATTTGATGTTACTTAATGGTTAATAGTTTTAATAAAGCCATGAATAAAATAAAAAAAAAAATTGATGATTTTTACATTACAAATCGACACTGTCATAAATTGATCGATTATTGATCGTCCCTCCCTATTTTTGACAAGTAAACAAAAATTGGCGATTAAGGTGGCTTGCTTAAATATCAGGAGAACCTCATAGGTACACTAAGAAACGTCACGTCGCGTCGACTCGCGGTAATGGACATTGGTTTTTTACGTTTATTTTCACTAGCAGCACTAGGGGAAGGTGGGTAAAGACGGGGTAGTGAAGTAAGACGAGGACTAACACAAAATCAAAGGAGACGTTCAATAATGTATGGAGCTTGGTACTAAAATAATTGGTAATTTAAGCAGCCTTCTGAGCTACATTTGCTAAAAGAGTAATTAATTTAATGTGTTTGCGCATTTAATTTTTTGAAGTGAAAACTTCTTTAGCGGCGTTGGGCACTTTTTTGGGATGGGTAAAAGATGTTAAACTAGCGTCAGGACACGTGACCTGATCGAAAATTCGTAAGACGGAGGGAGAGGAGCACGTATTCAATTTTTCACTTCTGCCGGCACTTCCGGAGTGCAAACCGTTGCATTTTTTACAGCCACCCGTTTTTTTAAACAAGTGTTGAAAATTTAAATACTTGCATCATTAAATACAAACAATATTTATTTTTTAGGGTTGGCAACCCTGTGGATTTTCCATTTGATTTAGAATATTGCATTTATATATGATAATTTCGATGTATTGGCTGAATCTATATGAAACTCGGAAGTGATTGGTATGGTACTATGATTGATAAGTTTAAGTTTTATCGATTTACATACATCATTGTACTTATTTTATTTGGAACTATATACTCAACGTCCCATCGAAGTCCCTTTCGTACTTGAAAATTTCAAGTACCCGACTCGGTTTGAATCAAATATCATAGCGTGATACGGTTTTGTGTGTAGTTCTGAGACATTAACATATTAGTTACGCGGATACCTGATATATGGATTCAGTGCGATCAAATATTTAGGTACTGGATATGCTTATTTCACTTAACGCCAAAGCCATATTCTCAAAACTCTCTGGTTCATACATTCACTCTACCTTAAACCCCAAAATATTTATATATTTACTGTGCGGGACAGCAACAGTGTACAGTGGTTACTATCATCATAGCGATAGCGTGTTAGAAAAACTATACAAATATAATAATATACTACTCTGTCAAGAAAGTACCGGGAAAAGATCAATAATACACAAAATGTCTGTTATTCATCCAAATTTATTTTATCACCTTCAAAGTATGCTCCTTTAGAAACGATACACTTGCGCCAAAGAATAATCCATTCATCAAAACATTTTTTAAACGCTGCTTCCGGAATAGAGTTGAGTTCTCGCCGCGAATTCTCCTTTATGTCTTCTATCGATTGAAAACGGTTCAGTTGGAAGGCGCCACTCCGAAGCTTGTTGACTAGTTTGCATGTCAAACTCGTAAACCCACGTCTCGTCACCAGTAACAATGCGTTTCATGAATGTTGGGTCCGAACTGACTCGTTCTAGCATGTCCTCAGCGACTTTCATGCGATTGAGTTTTTGGAGAAAATTCAGATCTTTTGGGACTAGCCGAGCAGCAACATGTTTCATACCCAAATGATTAGTTAAAATGGTACGGATCGACTCGTGAGATACAGAAAGTTCGGCGGCTATCTCTCTCAGAGTTGAATGGGGATTTTCAGTCACTATTTCCTTCACTTTTGCGATGTTAACTTCAGTTGCAGACGTTGACGGCCTACCAGAGCGAGGCAAATCTTCCATCACATCTCGACCGCTTTTGAACGCTTTGAACCACTCATAAGCACGAGTTTTTGATAAAGTCGATTCACCGTAAGCCTTCTGTAACATTTTCAGTGACTCCGAACACGAAATTCCATTGGCGATGCAAAATTTAAGACAAACTCTTTGTTCGATATTTTTGTCCATTATGCAATTCGCAATACACACTCTATATGATATTACTAAAACCAGCACTGTATTTAATATAAATAACAGATGCAACTCAAACTCCGCGCCAAAATGGAAAACAGTTGTGCCAACCTAACAACTACAAAAAAACAAAAATTTGAATTTGGAACCATAAACAAATCATCCATTCCCGATACTTTTTTGACTGAATGTACAAATATTTATAGCTAAGAATTTAATAGTGCGTAATAATAGGCTAGGCAGCACGATCCTTTGATTTAACCGCCACGTGGCTTGATTATTTGTTTGCCGCCACGTGACCGAGTCTTTTATCTGGCCGCCTTGCCGGCTGATCGTTTGATATTTGACCGACACGCGGTCGAGCGCGTTTGACAAAAAACCAAAAATACATCTTCAGGGAAAATCCACAGTTTCGTGGTACTTGGTGGGAAACCTCACAGTGCCAACGAAACCAAGTGGTGTGGATCCGACACACCTACCTAGCCCCGTCAGGGCTGGCAAAGGGGGCGATATGATCTGCACGAATAGTATCGAAGAGGATGTTAAATTTTCGAAACCTTCGAATAAGCGCATTCTAGGCAGGAACCAACGTACTTCTTGACGAAATTACGCATCTTTGCGAACCAATAACTAGCTTTGATACGTTCTAAAGTTTTTTCAACAGCAAAGTACCCTATGTCATGATTTTGATTTAAAATCTGCCATCTAACTCCATTGGGGAGGACCCACCTATCGCCGTCACTAGTCATTCTATAAAGCCTATCATTCTTCACCTTGTAATTAGACCTAATATCAGTGGTTGATATTAAGTCTAATTACAAGGTGTCATCAAACTGAGGATTTATTAGAATATCAACTATCCTTTGAATCTCACTATCTGCGTCGTGGACTGTAGCTAAATAATCATCCCTACTAACGGCCATAACATCATGAGTCTGTTGAATAGGGTTCCGATTCCGACTGAGTGCATCGACATAAGCTATGCGATGACCGGCCCTGTACTCAACGCAAAAGTTATACTCTTGCATCTGTTCCCACCACCTAGCGACTCGTGGAATCATATCTCTCTTTTGGAAGGTCGCACGAAGGAAGTTGTCGATCTGTCCCAGTCCACGTTCTCTCATCTGAAATAATCCAGCAGCCACTGAATAGCGAACGCCCTTCTAACACCTAATGCTAACATCGACAAAAATGTCACCTTGATGTGGCGGATCCCCAAACACGTCCACAATAATTAGACCCAAAACTTCAACAGACTCTTAACAGAATAATTTAATTTTACTATTTGAAACAATAGTTTGGTTTTTAGGTTCAGAGATTTCTAAGGCATCACTTGTTTTTCATATAACTATGTGGCTGCTCCGTAAATGACTGTCATATTAAGAGGGCCACATGTATGGCATCATCTGCCACGATCAGCTTCAATGTTATCAATAATAATCTGAACTCGCTGTTTGCCAACGCAAGGTACAACCGAATTGCCGAAACCTCTCAATACTGTAAGGTTATTGGCACTACAAGGCGAACCTACATTCTGGAACGCGGATAACTCAATCATTGAGCATTCACTTCCAAAATCGACAAAAGCTGTCATAGAGAAACCGTTCACAGTTGGAGTTCCGACATTGGAGTGGTTATTTTGGAAAAATCAATCTAGCCTTTATTAATCCTATCCTCAATTCTCAAAACCTTTTTCTTTTCAGATGCTGGGAGTTTGGCATAGCATTGTTCGACCTCGTGACCTATTCTGTTGCGTCGGCTACACTTAACGGGTTGGGTGCACGGCGAAGTTATATAGTATGACCGTCCTTCTTACAAATTGAGCAACGTGTGGGCTTAAAGTTAGAGCTAGTCGTATGTTTATGAGGTTGACCTTTGGCTAATTTACGCTCGGTGTTAAATTTCATCTTTTGAGCATTGCGTAAAAATGAATTTAATTTATTAAAATCATCAAATTGAGCTGCTTCAGCACCTAATCTAACCGAACGATCGTCGATGCCATGTAAAATGTATTCAACTGCCCTTTTTCCGCTTATACCGCATCTATTGAAAACGCATAGTTTATCATTATAATACTCTTCTAAAGAGTCCGTAAACCTAGGTAAGCGATATGTTGGCCATACGAGCTCGTTTGGCCAACATATTGCTTAGCATTTGGCCATAATTCTCTTCCGATAGAAAAGTGGCCGAAAGTTTTTCCTGCCATTCGGCCCAAGTAAACAGAACCGACGGAAGGACCTTTGAGCTTATTCCCTTTAGTTTTGGTAAACCAAAATGTATTACTATAATTATGAGTTGTACCTTTAGTTCTGATGACGGAAGCCATTTTTCAGAAGGGAGGTGTTCCATTTGTTCAGCAGGTTTTTATTTTCTGGAATGTTCTTACATCACCCTTACTAAGTCTCGAAAATTTTTGCACCTCGCCCCGGATTATTTTGATTTCCTTTTTGTCATTATCTAAACTAAATTTTGTTGAGTGAACGCAAGTAAGCTCAAGAACTAACAGAAGATAGAATGCAAGAGCGAGCGAAGCGAGCTCGAAAATTTTTGCATCTCACCTAGGAAAGTAACTTTATGAACTGATGCTAAAAACCTCATTAATTGACTAAGGGCGGGCAGAACACAACAGCGAACGAAGCGAGCTCTAAAATTTTTGCATCACACCTATTTTAGTATCTTTATGAAGGTAGAACGCAAGAGCGAGCGAAGCGAGCTCGAAAATTTTTGCATTAGAAACATGTTGAAGCATTTCCGGGGTTGAAAATGTGAGCTGTCAAAATTCTCAAAACATCTCGAAGTATTCCAGGGTCTACAATTGTGAGCGCTAAAGATTCACAAGTACCAAGACACCAGAATTATGTGGAAGTATTTTCGGGGCTGAAATTGTGAGCTGTAGAGATTCACAAGTACCAGGAAACTAAAAACAAGCCAAGGTGTTTCTGGGCTGGAATTGTGAGTGGTAAAGATTCACGGGTACCAGGAGACCAGAAACATTTCTAGGATTTATTGGTCGCAAAAATGGATCTATCTACTTGGGTGCCTATAACATTTGAAGAGTTTTCTCGATTTCGCCAGGATGTCATCATCAGATATTGACTTGATGACCACGTATGTGACCACTTAGGTAGTATACCCTTTCAAATAAAAGAAGGATTTGCCAAATCGGTCTTTGAGTAATCGGGGAACGTACATAAACAAGTTCGCAAAAATTACATCATCCAAGTACGCAAAACTGCTCATAAAATAAAAACCTGCTGAGCCAAACTGAATTAATTTTTAACGGGATCGCATCGAACCAAAAATAATCACAGAAATCGGTTCAAAAACTTCGGAATAATCGGTGTACGAGTACATACCTCCATAAAAAAAAATATAGGTACCAACCGAATTGAGAACCTCCTTTTTGGAAGTCGATAAAATTAATTACTTTATAAATATCATACCGTAAGTAGAATAAAATAGAATAAAATTTATTAAGCACATTCATGAAACACGCATACAAAAACAAAAAGAAAATAAAAAAGATAAGCCAAAAAACTAGTGTGTGCAGTGTGTCTTACACTCGGCTGCACTAAAAAGGTCCATTTCAGTGATATGTCAAACTGACTAATGTTGTCTGACGCTGATTTTCTAATGAACCTTACAAAAGACAAGTGACGGTTCATTTTCATTTGTGACAAATGTACATGGTTATTATTATCGAAATAAAGTAGATATAAATTATATGTATAAATAAAATAAAAGTGATGAAGATATTTTACATCGCACCTTTAAAGACAAACCTAAACGAAAATATTATATTTTACACAGGAGCTGCTTATTTAAGATCTTGGCGATTTGAGCCATCTTTTGAGGTCAAAATAAAAGGTCAAAATAAATATTAACACTATAACATAAAATTCAGAAAAGTTATATTTTGAAAATAGAACATTGTTAATTATGAATTTTAATTTTTATAGTAACTTTTCCGTCAGTTGTTTTTTTCAATTATGATTGATTACTGTAAAATCTCCATATAAGTGATCATTTAAATGGTAACTAAATTTAAAAATGTTAAAAAAAAATATTTGAAACTGGACAGATAAATAAAATAACACGATTTTATCAATGTTTTATTCTAATTAAAAAAGCGAGATCCATACATTTCTTTGACATTAATCAGTCTTTATTGGGTCTACTGTTTAATTACACCTAGTTATCTCTAAACTTATAATTATCATCAGAATCAAGAACTAATTACTAATTAGGAGTCAAACTGTAAAAAAACCTTATCAAAATAAAAAGCATTTTTTTTTGTACTCATGTGTGCATCTGTGTTACTACTAACATAGTTTTTAAGTTTGTTTGGTAATACTAACACGCTATGGGCTTTTGACGCCTGAAAATAAACGATTTTTATTTTTATTTATTTTTTTATTTTATAAGAAAACAACACGGGTAACAATCACAGCATCATGGGCTAATACAGGTTTTAGCTAGCTAAAGTTTGTATTACCGGTTATATTAAACGTTTCACATAACAGAGGCAAGGACCCTTATAAAAATACAAACAAAAACTCGTAATGACAAACAATATACCTTTTAGAATTTTGATTTCATTTACATACTTACTAAGCTACAATATTATTTTGTGGGCGTGGGATGTTGTTTTGTAAAACCTACAAGATGTTATTATAGTAAGAAATTGCGTAATTCTGTGAAATAATATTACTTTTAATTAAACTCTTTAAATCACTGCTTTTTCTCTCACATTTTCTTGCATAACTTCGTTGTTTAAACCTTGAACTTGTTGTATGTTCTGGTTACTTTGAGAAGATGGACTGAATGATATACGTCTAGGTGGCGTTGGCAATACAAAATCTGGATCGCGATCTGCTTTATCAGGGGAAACGTCCTTACCCGACGTAGACGTACCAGACGATGACGATGAATTTGAACTTGATGATGAAGAACTTGAAGATGATTCTGAGCTAGATGAACTAGATCTTTCTCTTATTTCTTTATCTGCAGATAACATCGGAAAACCAGAATTGACCAAGCATGAAATGTTCATTCTGTCATTAACTGGATGCATGTTGCATCTACAGTTACATGGCCAACTGATTGAGGTAGCGTCTGTACTTGCAACACAGAAGGAGATCTTCTAGTTTCTGCAGTTAATTTATTCACAGATAATGAACCTGAATTACGAGTTTCCATTACGGAACATAAGTTTCTAGGCATGGTTGAGATTCGATTCGATTTAGCGAAAAAGTCTCATCTGCATCAGGGATACGATTCAACTCATCCATAGATAGATTTTTGGGATATCGATCGATAAGGTTTCTTTTACTGTTTCAATAGCGGCCACGATACGTGTCATGCGAGGGTTCCGTAAATATGACATCTGAAGCAAAGTTCCTTTTATTATTACCGTGAATAGTAAAAACTGTTCATCATCTACCTGCCCTTATCCCATGTTATTTGGGGTCGGTGCAACACGTTTTATTCTTCCATTCTGTTCTATCAGTCGTCACTCTATCACTAACTCCCTTTTCTTTCATATCGCTCCTCACACAATCCATCCATCTTTTCTTTGGCCCTTTTTCCCTATCCATCCATCCACATTTATGTTTATATCTCTTCTAGTTATATGCGTTTCATCCCTCCTCTTCACATGACCATACCAACTTTCCGTCACTGGCGCCACTTTTTAAAGTGCCTCTAATGTACTCATTTCTCACTTTATCCACTCTCGTTACTCCACTCATCCATCTCAACATTCTCATCTCCGCAATATGCAATCTATTTTCATCCGTCTTTTTCGCAGCCCAACAGTCTGATCCATACATTACGACAGGTCTTATCATGGACATATAGATTTTCCCTTTCAATTTGAGGGGCATCCGAGGGTCACAAGTTGTTCCAGTGACCTGTCGCCATTTCATCCATCCTGAGTTGATCCGGTGCGTAGTAGTAAAAACTGTTACAACTGTAAATTACGCGATAGCAAAAATAAATTAATTAAAAAAACACTATTAATTCGTTTTCTATAGGTAGAAAAGTGAAACTCAATTGAAATAAAACTATCTGACATTAATTTATATTATATTATTTAGTGAATAAAAATTAATGTATGTTATGTAAAATTAATGAGTAAACAGTATTTAACTAAAATATAATATTTTACCACTAACATTCTAATGCAAATGTGCCCTGCTTATAGTGGCAAACTGCAACTAACTTAAATGTCCCTATGCAGGACAGCCGCATTATAGTCTTAGGTGTATAGTTAAGAGTTCGGTACGTGTTATTTTTAAGTAATTAAAATACTGTTAGTCGGCAACATATTTTTAGAAAGCAGCCAGATGTGAGGGACAGTTCGACGGTTTAAAAAACGATTGGGTCTTATTGTAGTTTTTTTAGTTATTACCTATAGTTAAAGATCCCTTGTTTTGTGAGTTTTATGCCTGCCCATTAACTAAATGGTGTATTTGTCTCTAATATTTATTAACGTCCGGCAACAGTTTAAATCCCTTGTTTGTATTATTTTGTAAAAGTTTCATAACCGTACCTATTTGTCTCTTTGTTACCCACGCCGAAAATATTTTGTAATTTTATGAATAAACAACCGTAGCGAGTACCGTTCTACCCCCACCGAACGGGGTGAAACTGACGCCAATGACCCTTACAAAAGGGTCTCGCGGAGCAAAACAAATCAGTTCCTCTCCATACATCAGCGCCTTCAGTGTCTTCATAGAGTCCTTTCTATCTACCACGAGACAGAGGGCTTGGCTCAGCAAGGACCGTACTCGCTACTATTTATAGTGGAAAAAGTATTTTCATTTAAGTACATCCCACGTCCTCCCCCGTCCATCCCCTTCTTCACAGTGACAGTGTCTTGTCGCATTTCAAAACTCAATTCCAGCAACTTGTACGACCCATCGTGCAAAGTCCCATTATTGGATTTAAATATATTACTTATTTGCTCTTACAGTAAAGAACTACTGTGACTAAACCAATGATTATTCTTTGGAGATAAATACAATTTCATAAATATCTTAAAACTTAATAGTAAACGGTAACTATACGAAATGTAACATTTCACCAATAAAATTCCATTATCAAGTGCGTATTGTGGTAAAAGGAAAACTATGACCAAATAAAATGTTACACTGTACCAATTAAAGTGACTAAATAAAATACCTTTATCTTTACGTGCGGCCGGGGTTATCCAAATAGTCACACTTTTCCGTCAATCTTCCGTCATCAGACTTCAACGAACAATTCACAACTAGTATAGACACGATATTGCGTTTAGTAAGCAAATCTTATTTGGTTTTGTAACGGTCAAAATTAGCGCCATCTACCTCTAAAAGTTGACTTAATGAAAGTGACAAATTCGTCGTATAGTTTACGTATTTTTAAGAAAGATGGCATTAGTAACTCGATTCTTTAAAAATTTCGTTTAGTAACGGTTTGCCTTTAAAGGTGCTATAGGTATGTGTAGATATGTTTGTTTGTGCATGTGATGCGTTCATAAATAAAAATCACTGATTGAGACGAATTATACGAGAAACAACAACAAACGTACCTCACTAAAAGCCTGTTTCTAATATTTCGTTGCGACATTATAATATTCATTTCCGTAAAATCGTTGATATCGAACTAAATGAGATGAAAGTACCTACTTATTCAAATGAGTCAATTGTTTCGAAGAAAGTGAAGTGGTAAATTATGCATTTTTTTATTTAATTTTGTAAAATAAAAAGTGCAACGGGAATAGATGAAGGTAAGCGTCATTTAATTACTTTATGTAATTTGAATATTTTTATTGTAATTTTTATAGCATCTATGTTTGACCATATTTTACAAGTTTTCTTTTTTTTCCATTTTAGATTTGCAAAGATTCCAATTTTTATAGTTATACAATTTAAAAGGCCGTCTTCTGACAGATTGAAGTGCCAGGTTCTGTGTACGCGGTGGTTGCACTTCGCAGTCGCAAGTAGACTAGGACCATTGAGTGAGTCATATAACACACGCACGAGGTTGATTTGCGATACAAATAGTGTTGAAGCAGTAGTTGTAATACGATCGTTTGTATCCCCCAAGGTCTTACAACCACGACGGCACAAACGCGACGCAAATACCACAGCAGCACCAGGTATAAGGGGTGCAACAGGAAGAAATATGCGTATCGTGAGCAAATACAGACTACCCACGCACCTATAACCCCAATTATGTTAAAGAAACATATTATGCCATTAATATAATGGAAACATTTAGGGTGATCATATCTTATTTTCGTAAACGTGTTCTGGACGTATATATATGGATCCCAATATCCGCAAAGGTGGTGGAATATTATTCCACACCCTAGATGCAGCATATCGGAAACTGCCTCTGAAGGCTACTGTTTTATGAGACTGTGTTGATATTTGCTGCGCGCAAAGCCTGGGCTCGCACTCTCGTCTACTAGCCATTTAACTTAGTAAGTCTTAAAAAATCCCCAAAACTAAGAGATATCACGGTTTTCGAGATAATTATCTGGTTTTTTATCACCAATAATACCAATAATATTCACAGATTATCCTATGACAGCTCAATCCCTAATAAAAAAAAAAAAAATTATTCGCTTTGTACAAAAATCTGTTCCACACAGTCTAAAGAATTTTCCCTATAACCGAGTTAATACCTAAGGTACACAAACACCTGTTAGAGTAATCTCGCTAATAAGAACGAGATATACTCGTAAGGTGCGATTTTTATCGTTTTCAGGCTTTCAGTCGTGTTTCGGTCGTCGAGCGTGCCTCACGGTTTTCAGGATTTGAGGAAAAGCGCGCCAATTTCCCGCGTTCATAGTACTGAAAAAGTTGGCGGCTGTAAAATTATTTGTACGTTTTAGTGTGAAGTGATTTTAGCAGTAGTTTATAGTAACTGTTAATATATTTTGACCTATCGTTTCCGGGAAAAGTTAACATTAGTGTTTGGTTAACTAAGAGCTTATTTTGGGAATATTTTCCGATTTCCAAGTTGAAGAAGTTTGCCAGAGAATTATACGTATTCTGTATGAGATTGTATTCCATTAAGGAATAAAATCTGATATCAGGAGTACTTATAATTAAAGCATTTTCTGTATATTGATTTGACATTCATATTGTCGGAAAGTCTGATGTCGAGAGACGATAGTACTATTTATTCTTCATTGTAATTAAAAGACATTACATTTATGGTAGAATCAAATAAAAATCCAATGTAATTTATTAGCGTTTGCAAATATTTTGATTATTTTAACAGCCTGAAAAAGTTATAAAAAATAACAGCATTTAGCCAATAATTTGGTCTACTTCCGTGAAAAATAAAACAAAGTAAATGGTAAAATTAAAGTAAATTCTATCTCTGTTGATAGAAGAAAACACGGCAAAAGGGAAAACGGAAGAGAATGAAAATGAGAGGTAAGTGGGACAAACAGGCCCTTGTTTATCTTTAACCTCATTCTAATAACATTCTGACCGATCAAAGGGTATTTGTTTCATGTACTTACACAATGTTTTGTTTTTTTTTTGTTTTGCTATGCTGTTTTTTGGGCACTTTTGCCATAACGATACAGACCGATATATTTTGATGCCCAATTTAAAAAAGGATGAGGTTCTGTGTTCGGCAGCATGTATTTTTTTTTTCTATGTTTACCGATTTCTTTGCCAATTGTGGACAGCTTTTTAAAATGATTTTCTATTCGAAAGCCTATACTCCTGAGGTGGTCCCATTGTACGTTATCACCAAGCCAGAATCAGATGATGGGATCCCAGGAAAATCGAGGGCAACCCTCAAATTTTTATAGACACATACAATGTCTTTCATTAATATACTTTCTAACGCAATTCAGAAATTTTCGTCTGTTCTGTTTTTTTGACACCGACTTCCGAAATTAAAGTAATTTTAGTAGTAGTCTATGTAGTGTTTTTTATTTGGATGTTAGTTGCAGTTTTTTTTTAAGTTTTTAATATTGTCAAATGTGAATTCAATAAATTATGATGAATAATAGACGTGCATCTTCAAAGAAACTCTTTTTCTGGCGAAGTTAGGCTTTAATACGAGTAATAAGATGATCACGAATAAGATAATTGACTGACCGCAGACTTGACTGAAGTAATTTGTACATGTGGATGTGGTTTATTTTCAGAAGATGGTTAAATAATTGTGTGGAACAAGTATATGCACATATATTAATTTTTTTTTTATCACGTGTTTATTCTGATTCAAAAAACAAAAAAAAACAAATTAGTGTAAATACCGATTAGTAGATTTGTTATTCAAATTATCTAAGGAGAATTTTTATTTTTTATACTTCTGCAAACTCATCATCATCATCATCGGCCTAGCCTTTTCCCAACTACATTGGGGTCGGCTTCCAGTCAAACCGGATTCAGCTGAATACCAGTGTTTTACGTGGAGCGGCTGTCTACCAGACCTCCACAACCCATTAACTGGGTAACACGGTACTTCATGGCAAGACTGGAGTCAGATTTACTGGCTTCTGACAATCCGTAACGACTGCCAAAGATCTACAAATGACAGCCGGGACCAACGGCTTAACGTGCTTTCCGAGGCACGGAGGAAACTCATTATGTTAAGATGGTCACCCATCCACAGACCAACCTTGGCAAGCGTTGCTTAACCTTCAAGATCGACCCGTGCGGCTGTTATTATTTAGCCACGAGCTCCTCAACTCTCAACTCAACTTCTGCAAACTAACTGAATTAAAACATGCCTACGTAGCCTCCGACAAAATTATTTTGTTCTCGTTTACGTAGGTAAGGTACCTGATACAAATAAGGCCTATGCTCAAATAAGGTCTGTAGTGCGGAAAATTTGATAAAAATATATTTACATCAAAAATACTTCAAACACGCACCACCCACGATTCGGCAAACAGTGCACAAGAGGCGCGCTCGCGTTCACAGCGACAGCAGTGGCCGGTCGTTTTCGTTGCGCGTTATTAATTTGTCGTAATTTCTTTCAAATTTTAATGCGTTATTCTTTGAAGTTTTGTTTACGTCAAGTAATGTATATGGTACAAAATATTAATCATAAAAAGTTAACTATGACTTTAAACTGTAATTTTTAGAATTTGCGAATTAAATACTGCATATAACATTTACGAAGTATAATGTACTAAAAAAGCCTACTTTTAAAATAGTCAAATAATTTTATTTTTCATATTTAATCATATTTTTGAGAAGATACTTATGTTAATTTTCTAAGTTTTGTCTGTTTCGATACGTTTTTTTTTTATATTATTTTTTATTTCTTGTTAATATGTGACTTTATGTCTGAATAGCAATTTAAGCATAATATTTAGTAAAATAACTAAGAAAATTGTTCAAGGATTTCATGGAAACACTTGATAAAAGGCTCGCATGTATATATATACTAATATATAAAGCTAAAGGGTTTGTTTGTTTACTTGAACGCGCTGAGCTGTTGCTGAGCGATGGCCGTTTTGCGCGAATATGACGCATATCTTCCCAATTTTTATAATTAAGTGTTATTTAATTTCTATTTTATTTTTTTGGTATGCGTCATGCTTGGCGCAAATAAACGCTTTTTCTTTCTTTCTTTCTAATCTCAGGAACTGCTGGTCGGATTTGAAGAATTCTTTCAGTGTTAGATAGCCCATTTATAGGAAGGCTATATGCTATATATCATCACGCTAAGACCAATAGTTGGGGAGCAATCATGAAAATTGTGCCGCAGACGAAGTTACGCGGGTCAACTAGTATTTTAATATAAATAATACTCTAATAACAATATTCCTATAATTTAAGGATACAGGCCTTGTTAAATCAATATGCTTTTATTAAAAAGCCTAAGGCTAAGGTTTCAAAATTACTTCTTTTGAAGTGATTTATGATAAAAAAATACAAAATTTCTTTAACTTAAAATATTTATTTATCACCTTTTTCGAATAACTTATCAATTTTAAGTTATGAGTGTTTCAAATTAGGTAGGCTTTATTTGTAAGTATCACTTACCTTATATGTATATTTTCAGTCATTTATTTTTCTACCACAATAATTTACTTACTAATAATTTATCTAGCGGTTATTGAAAAATGCATTAATATAATATAAGAAATTCGACAGTAATTGTCTGTCTGGATGCTTGTTACCTCTTCACTTCTTAACGACTGAACGGTTTTGGATGAAACTTGGCATACGGGTAGACCATGCCTACCCATTCGATACTGTTTACCCCAGGAGTATGTTCACTTGGGATGATTTTAGAATTTTTAGGAGCTAGTCTCAGTATAAAACTTTATTACTTCGTGGTATTCCTACGTAATTACTACATAATATTGAGGTTTTCAGCTGACCCCAATATAGTTGCGAAAAGGCTAGGCACATGATGATGAGGTTTTATGCCATTCAGGAATAAATAATTATGTTATAAAACAAGATTACAAAACATTTTCATGATTAACCCAATATAATTATTGGGTTAACTTGAAAAATATTGTTTTGTTGGAAAATAAACCTGATTGGCTTCATTTTGAGGAGTAGGTAGGTAGGTAGGTAGGTATGTACTTCTATAACTACCTACTTAAAGTGACGGACGGAGCATAATGAGTCCAATGTTAAATACCAAACTTAAGTGACGCTGGTATTTAACATTTATTGTTTTCTAATCTGCCATAATAATGCTGCAAATACATGTAGATTAGTGTGTTGCCTTACCAGCAACATATTTTCAGAAAGACAAACATATGTGGCCCATCTTTTTTAACGGCGGTATAAGATGCTAACATTGTGTTTGTGAATTTTACCGTTCATTAATATATTCTTTGCAACGCCTGCCCTTGTAAAAGAAGATACATAAGGCTACCATATGTATCTTCCTCTTCTTCTTAACTTTTTCTTCTACATACAAACCTACAAAATGAAAAACTAGTAGGGAGGTATGTACAATCAATGGGAAGGTTGAATTTATTATCTGATTAAGACTCACTGAAACCTTTTAAATCAAAAAATGTTATTTTATTTATTCGCGGACTATAAAAAGCTACAATATTTGTGTTGGAACAGAGAAAATATAATATAAAATTTCAACAATACTACATTATCCGCATATTAACAAAAGAAAATGTGATAATGAGTCCCACTAGATATGTAATAAATAATAACGTCACATTGATAATAATTAATAAAATTGTGTTTTATTAAGGTCGATACGTGTTCGGCTCATATCAATTTATTGCAAACTTGGCTTTTGATCAGATCTTCAACAAAATATTGCATGCAGAAAGGCTTTTAAAATAAGACGCTCCCATGTATTGGTCAATTGTAGAATTAGCGTTTTGTTTCCATGGCGGTTTGCGACGCCTCTAGGATAGCACCGTGACGGCCTGGGGAATCGCAACGCACAGTTTGGGAACCGTTTTTTTTTTTTTAAGGATGGGAAATCATCAAATGACTCCTCCCGCTTTGGGTGAAGCAGAAGGGAGAGTCAGACTCTTACTGACTAAAACCCATCCGCGTTTCTCCCAGTGCCCTTTGCGTTCCAGGGTACGGTGCCTCTTTCGAACGAAGTCCGCAGCCCCAGCAGGCACTGGCCCTAGCGGGCCCCGTATTTTACGCTAAAAGCTCTTTGAGGCACGCGTGAAACACAGTGCGCCGTCCAACAGGGCCTGGTTCTGATCAGACGGCGAGCCACCCAATGCTCGCCGTCCGCAGGCTCGTGCTTACGGTGGCCGAAAATCGCCCTGCGACTCCCGACGCCCGGGGCGTCTTCTTCTGTTGCGGCGGCTGGGGCGTGAGGTTTCCCTTTCTCTCACACGTTCGGCTTCCTCCTTTGATAGCATTACTGCTTCGCAGAAGGAGGTGACCGCTTCCCATGTCTCCTCGCTTCGGACCATAGCTTGAACCAGGGCCGGACGCGAGAGATCGCCGCCGCCGATCGCCTCGGCGAGGACACGGTGGTGCTCCGCCCAAGCAGGGCAGACCTCAACCGTATGCTCCACCGTGTCCTCCGGGCGATCCTCGCAGTGTTGATACCCGGGCGTATCCTCCCGCCGTATTCGAAACAGGTACCTCCCGAAACAACCGTGTCCGGTGATACCTGCGTCAAGCGGAAATTAAGGACGCCGTGGCGCCGCTCTAGCCACTCCTCAAAGAGGGGACTTATCGCCGCAATTGTGGCGTGACCAGTGCTGGGTTGGGACAGTCTTTGTCTCCATACTGCCATGAGATCCCGCCGGAGCTCCGTCCGCCGTACTGCGATTTGCCGCGGCAGAGGAGTCTCGCCCCGGCGTAGCACTTCCAGGCGCCATTCGTAAATGAGTGCGAGGGCTCTCGCCTCTAGATCCCATGGCGGCAGTCCGGCAAGGAGGTTCGCCGCCTCGCCAGAGACCGTGCGGTATCCCCGGGCAAGCCGGATGGCCATCACCCTATGGGACGAGTTGAGGTAACGGGCAGGTCGCTTCCTCAAAGTAGGCAGTTTGGGAACCCCTGGTCTAGACTCTGAATGTAGATGGAGAAAGATAATATGATGACTGTGATCGTACAGCTGATATTTTTTTAAATGTAACTTTATCAAGAAATTTTTGTTGTTGTGTTTTCTTTCAATAGAACAACCCTGTTTAAAATTAAAAAAATAAAACTATTTTTATTCACAAAAATTGAGTACTTAATCAGAATGTAATTGTAACAGGAATTTGATAGAAAGAAAAACACTGCATAACCAAACTTATACAACAATTTATTAATAAAAGGCTTATATTCAATATAATACAACTCCTCCCCTGGCTCGAACACATGCGGAGATCCTCCTGGGCATGCTGAGGATCAAGTTATCCGGCATTTCTTGGGGAAACCTGTCCCATTCTTGAATAGCGGCTTCCCTGAGCTCTGACACTGTTTGGGGACGTGGCTGACGGTTCCAAATAGAAAAATTATTGGAGAGCAGCATTCACTCAATGTGCATTATCATCGACCAGTACAAATTGGTGCACATATAGGTTACCTGAAATGGTCTGACAATTCCATCAATAGCAACTGCTTTATACATGTCTGCTGTCATAAAGCCTCGATACGGAATCAAAGGCGTTCTAGGTCCAATCATAATACCACCCAAAAAGGTCACCGATTTCCGGCCTTGCTTCAACAAGGCGGGAAATCTTTCTTTGCCTTTCACGGTCTCCTGGTCTTCTCCAGACACGGACAAGTCGATTCGTCAACGAAGAGACAGTTTTGCCAAATGTTTTCTGTTTCATCTTGCCGAAGTCTAGCCCACTGCAATTTCCGTCGTTGACATTATTTTAGCAGCGTTGATTGTTGGATCACGGGCTGCTTCTTGCTCGTTTAACTTCTGATAATCGTCTTAGCATTTTTTCAATTAAAATTTTCCGCGAAAAAGTATTTTAGCTCCGTATAAATTGACTACATCAGAATTCTGAGTGAGTGTAAAGGACTGAAAGCCTTTTTATATGGAAAAAGCAATTGAACTGTTTTATATTCTAATTCTATATTTTTAAATAAAGAATCTAAAAAGAAGAAGAAATCATAATATAATCTACCATGACAGAAAAGTTATCAATTTTTCAAAGTGATCGCAAACTTTTTTTGATTTGTGTATGTAGGTACCATGCAATGTTTTTTAATAACAAAGTTATGACGGTTACAATTACATAAGATAACTATTGTACTTAGTTCTATATATAGAATTTGAAAAAAATCACAGTCCTTCCTTGTTCTTCTTTGCCTCGCTGGCATCACAGTAACATGGGTGGCCCAAAACAAATAAAATCTCACGGCATCGTTGCTGGCAGCGCGTAGGTCTGGCTGCATGTTGGAGCATAGCTTGAGACTCGGCTCCACATCCATAACCTGCTGCTGATCTAACAAGGTAAACCCACTTTGCAAGAAAGTGTATAAATATAAAATAGTATTAAAACAAATGCTTCCCAAGCTAATAATTTTGCCTGATACGAACGTAAGGCAAAATTAACGAACGAATGAACGTCTCTCGACAAAGGATTGTTGAAATATAAGGAATTCGATTGTATTTGGATCAGTAATGTAACATACTGGAAAGGCAATGGAAAGGAATGAAGAGTCTATGTACATATATTTACGCTATCAGTGTCGATTCCGATTCGTCGACTTAATTTTTCAATACGACACAATGAAAATATGGTTTTGAATGCACCTCGGTTCGAAATTCAATTCAATAGTAAAACAAAAAAAAAAAACCTTGATCCGAAAGTCTGAGAGACAGAATTGTCGTAGTAGGGACCTATGATACCAATCTATAGTATTATTAACACGCTTTTATTAGGTCGACCTGTATCATCTGCCTAGCCTTTTCCCAACCATATTGGGGTCGGCTTCCAGTCAAGCTGGATTTAGCTGAATACCAGTATTTTACGAGGAGCGGCTGCTTACCAGACCTCCACAACCCATTAACTGGGTAACACGGTACTTCATGGCAAGACTGGAGTCAGATTTACTGGCTTCTGACTATCCTTCACGACTGCCAAAGATCTACAAATGACAGCCGGGACCAACTGCTTAACGCGCTTTCCGAGGCACGGAGGAAACTCGGTATGTTAAGATGGTCACCCATCCACAAACCGACCTTGGCAAGCGTTGCTTAACCTTGAAGATCGACCCGTGCGGCTATTATCTAGCCATGAGCTCCTCAGATCGACCTGTATGTTACTAATTATATAATGGAATCTAAGAAAACTAATTTAGCAATCAAGGATCGTAGCGTAATGAAAATTGGCAGCTGTATGTAGTTCTGATGACAATACAATAATATGGTAATGTCGAACTGATCTGATGATGGAGCCGGAAGATATGAACTGGAACTTCATGATGGAAAATCGTGTCATAGCTGTTTTGGATTTCTTAGAAAAGTCTTGTAATGAACTTTGACCGCATAATTTAGGTTTCATGGTCTGATGATGAAGCCGGAAGATATGAACTGGAACTTCGAAAATCGTGTCATAGCTGTTTTGGATTTCTTAGAAAAGTCTTGTAATGAACTTTGACTGCGTAATTTAGGTTTCATGGTCTGATGATGAAGCCGGAAGATAGGCACTGGCATTCCATGATGGAATATCGTATCAAAGTCGTATTTGCACTTGTGAGAAAGTTTTTTGTTTTTCGTGCATTTATCATCATTTGCCTAGCCTTTTCCCAACAATAATGGGGTCTGCTTCCAGTCAAACCGGATTCAGCTGAATACCAGTACTTTACGTGGAGCGGCTGCCTACCAGACCTCAACAACCCATTAACTGGGTAACACGGTACATCTTGGCAAGGCTGGATTCAGATTTTACTGGCTTCTGACAATCCGTAACGACTGCCAAAGATGTACAAATGACAGCCGGGACCAACGGCTTAACGTGCTTTCCGAGGCATGGAGGAAACTCGTTATGTTAAGATGGTCACCCATCCACATACCAACCTTAGCAAGCGTTGCTTAACCTTGAAGATCGACCCGTGCGGCTGTTATTATCTAGCCACGAGCTTCTCAGGTCGACCTGTATGTAACTAATGTAATGGAATCTAAGGTAACCAATTTAACCATCTTCCAAGGATCGTAGCGTAATGAAAATTGGCAGCTGTATGTGGTTCTGATGACAATACAATAAAATGGTAATGTCGAACTGATCTGATGATGGAGCCGGAAGATATGAACTGGAACTTCATGATGGAAAATCGTGTCATAGCTGTTTTGGATTTCTTAGAAAAGTCTTGTAATGAACTTTGACCGCATAATTTAGGTTTCATGGTCTGATGATGAAGCCGGAAGATAAAAATGAAATTAAATTTAAAAAAAAATTTTTTTTTTAATTAATTATTATTTTATTAATTAATTATTAATATCGTATCATAGTCGTGTTTGCACTTGTGAGAAAGTTTTTTGTTTTAACGTGCATTTATAAAAGCGTGTTTTTCTAGTGTTTTTTAAACTATTAATTTATTCAAGCTATTATTTAACTTGCCGTGTTATTTAGATAGAATGTATGGTTCACATTTCACAACTGAATTTATCCCCAATCGATTTAAATTTTGCATACATACACTTGAATTGGATGTTCATGCATTATCTATGTGGCATCATTCCAAAATTTTATTTGTTCAAAAGAGTCACCGCGGTTCTGAAACGCAAAGGGCATTAGGAGGAACACGGCCATCCGTGTCCGGGCTCCGCTGTAATAGCACTCTTACTAACCCATGTTAGTAAGAGTGCTATTACAGCGGAGCGAGGCAGCGGAGCGGAGAAACGGGACAATTTCCAAAAAAGTCACTGACATTTTGACTGACATGATTGGTTAATATTTCTCCGTTTCTGCGCTCTGCTGCTTCGCTCCGCGCAAATGGACAGGCACTCTAAGAGTCTGACACTCCTTTCCGCTCCACCCAGAGCGGTCATTTGATGATTTCTGATCGATAAAAAGCAACTTTTTTACAAAAAAAATACAACCGACATCCAAATAAAAAAAAAAACGCTACAAAGTATAAGATAACTTTAATGTTCCCAGTAGCTGTGCCGGCGCGGCTGCTGAGGCCCTCAAGCGGCGCAAATACTGTAACCTTATAGGTAATTACAGTTTTGAGCCGTTTGGGGTCGAGTGCGCGTCTCTTTTTTTTCTCGCCGACTGATCGACACTGCGTACCAGAAGGCTGGCTCTTTCTTTGTTCCAAGAATTATGATTACCATTCAACGTGGCAATACTGCCAGTCTTTGGGGCAAGTTTCCGGATGACAGCGATGCGGAGGAATTCTTCGACACCTGAGTGTATTTGTTTTTGTAGATTCATAAGTATCTACCTAGTTTAATTTCGGAAATCGATGTTTTTGGTTGTTTCCTCGTTTTTTAACACCGACTTCCGAAATTAAAGTTATTTCATACTTTGTAGTGTTTTTAGGGTTCCGTACCTCAAAAGATAAAAAGGAACCCTAATAAATCACTCTCTTGTCCGACTGTCTGTCCGTGTGTCACCACCGATTTTCTCAGGAACGGGTGGACCTAGCAAATTTAAATTTATACTGGTATAAATTTAACATAAAAAGATATCTAGAAAAGTAGTCCGCTGGTGTCAGGAGCAGGGTCTAAGCTAACAGTGGTTAGAGCGCCAGAGAAAGGAACCTCCTCACACGACGAGCCGTATCGAGGAGTAGATACTGTCTTCTGTATCAGGCCATTCGAAGCTTTAGGCCATCCATATCCAGAGATAATAATTATGTCTGATGGACTCACTTAGACGGTGGCATGCCCGACATACGTCCACCATCCAGTCCTTCATAATATGCCTCCGGTAGTTATTCGTCAAGATAACTTCGTCAATAATCGCATAGACAAAACTATCAGTTTCCCCGAAGAGATCACTAAAACATTGCCAGACCACGGACGCGAATAGAAGCGCCCGTGAAGCTCCTTGCCTTTCCATACCTCTGCAGTCATCTGTGGTAAGTGTCACAGGTTTGCGCCAGTTCTCTTTAGCCATGGGCAAAAGGGTGAGTACCTTGTCCACTGCGACCACACCTCAGTGTGCATACCCACATCAGCTTTGAAAAAATATTCTCTGAGACTGCACATCTCGCGGTTATCGTGGGTGATGCATCCGGTTTGCGGTCAGCTGTGTATGGACCCTCCTATCCAGGTCGTCGAGTTCAGTTTGAGTCCATTTGAGTATGCCGAAAGAGTACATTAATATCGACATGACCCAACCGTTGAAGGCACGCACCTCATTTCCGCCCGACAAAAGGCAATACAAAACCTTTTTCAGGCGGCCAAAGAAGCGCTCTTTTAACGATTGCTTCATGTCAGCAACATTAATGCCCGACGCTTCCGACATACCCAAATACTTGTAGGTTCTGGTTGAGCTGAGGGATCTAACCTGTATGGAATCCGAGAGTTGAATTCCCTCAGATCTGATTATTATTATTTTTCTGGATAATGCAGTGGACTGCAACATTACCACTTAAAGTTTTGTTAATCTTGTGTGTTATAGATACATATTGTAGTTGTTAACTATCCTAACTACTAGTTGACGCGCGCAACTTCGTATGCGTCATAATTTTCATTAATGCTCCGCTCCTTTTGGTCTTAGCGTGATGATATATAGCCTATAGCCTTACTCAATAAATGGGCTATCTAACACTGAAAAAATTTTTCAAATCGGACCAGTAGTTCCTGAGACTAACGCGTTCAAGCAAACAACAAACGAACAAACTCTTCAGCTCTATATATTATACTAGTTGACCCACGCAACTTCGTTTGCGTCACAATTTTCGTTACTGCTCCGCTCCTATTGGTCTTAGCGTGATGTTATATAGCCTATAGCCTTCCTCGATAAATGGGCTATCTAACACTGAAAGATTTTTCAAATCGGGCCAGTTCCTAAGATTAGCGCGTTCATGTAAACAAACAAACAAACTCCTCAGCTTTATATATTAGTATAGATTTAGATTATCCTAACTATACGAATTGAAAACCTCCTACTTCTTTTGAGACTGCATTTGATTGCATTTGACTGCATTTTTGAGAATGTTTTTAAAAACAAACCAGTTTTCTGTTCATATCTGTCGTGTTTAAACTTTGTATTCACGATGAAAGTTTTAAATGGTTCAAGAAATATCATCAGTGTTCTGTTACAGAAGGAAAATACTATTTAAGCCTCCGCTGTCTGTCCGTCCGTCCATCCGGTCTGTCTGTCAGCAAGCTGTTTTTCAAGAACCGTAATAGATTATTGAAATTTTCACAGATTGTGTATTTCTATTGCTACTATAACAACAAATAATAAAAAATAAGGTTTATGGTACGGAACCCTTTGTGTGCGAGTCCGACTCGCACATGACCGGTTTTATGAGTATAATTTCCTCAACGTAATATGCCGAGAATATACACCGAGAAGAAAAATAACTTGGCTCTTTCCTAAAATATTTAATGTTGAAAATTAGGTACCTATACTTTGATGCAGATTATTTGTACACCGGAGGACCAATTCTACTAATTTTAAACAGCGGCATTCACATCTCAGTCGCAATCTGTCATAAGACCTCAATTTCCCTACATTTTTAGGGTTATGAACAAAAAGCGGAACCATTATAGGATCATTCGGGTGTCTGTCTGTCAGTCCGTCTGTCACAGCTAGTTTTTTTCCAAATCCACTGGATCAATTCTGTTGAAATTTGATACAAATATGGACTTCTGTGACTAAAACACGGACGCGTCATATAAACATATTAAATTTTCACTTTTGGGGGTCAAACTAGAAAATTAAAAAAAATAAGTTTTTTGAACAATGTTGTGTGACACATCAAATTAAAGAACTTACTGCGAGGGTTTTAATTGTATGTTTTTATAATTTTAAAATAAATGGTTTTGAAGTTATTCAAGAAATTAGACGAAAAACGTCTTATCTCCGAAACTACCGAGCCTAAAATTTTGAAAAAATGATGACCTATAGATTACAGACCAAATCCTATAAGAAGTCTATAGTGTTAAAATAACGTGTTAAAAAAAAGAAATTCGTTCGGAACCCTTTGCACGCGAGTCCGACTCGCAAGTGGCCAGTTTTTTTGACAGATTGCAACTTTATGGTTACGGTTCTTGAGATATAGCCCGCTAACAGACAAACACACGGACGGACGGACAGCCGAGGCTTAGTAATAGGGTTCCGTTGGTTACCCTTTGGGTACAGAATCCTAGAAATGATTATTATAATTGTCCCTCAGTATAATATTTTACGAACAGTGTATAGCAGCGACCACGAGTCATGAGCATAGATCATTGGCGTATTTAGGGCTTTTCTGTAGTACTAGTTTTCCTTGCCCCCCACCTGAGATGTGACGCCCAATAAGAGCAACGATTTGTCTTATTGGGCGTCGTATCTCAGGTTCAGGTTCATAAGTGTCTGTAAAACATCGTTTTCGTTTTCTATCAGTATAGTGCAGTCTTGCTTTAAGTAAGCCGTTTAGGCCAAGTGTAGTGTAGTCAGTTTGAAGTTGAAATCTCTACCTAATGATGTAGTATTCATACGTGAGTAGCATTGAACACGAGCAGTTCACTCAATATTCAATGCGGCATAAAGGACGTCTATACTTCCTACTAGTCTTATAATGTGAAATTTTGTAAGGATGGACGGATGTTTGTTACACTGAATGGTTTTTGATGTTTATTTATTTATTTGGATCTCTAACAAAAGATACACAGATAACAAAAGTCAAAGTCACACAACTGGTTCATTTACGTGTGCTCCTTCAGTTACAGGAGACTACGGCATGCACATATAGGCTTGCATAAAATTAAATAATAATACATAAACACAAAATTAACTTCAAATAGGATTAAATCATTTCATAATTAAATACAATAAAATACATAAACATAAAAAAATAACTATAAATAAATTAATACATATTACAATTAATTAAAACTATAAACACACGAAATGTCAGCGTCATGTTTCGCTGATTGGTGTCGCGGAAACGTCGATACATGACAGCCTTCGCCCAACTCAGCTTTGAGGAAAATCTCGAGCTGATGAGTTGGGAGTTTGGGACCCGCACCACAAACGACTTGAAGTTTAGTTTTGTTTATAATAAAGTAATGTAGTAATATTATACAAAGGTAATCTGTGTATCTTTTTGTTTTTTAACATTTCACGTTTGAAATTTGTCACATGAACCATTTGGAATAAGACATAGCTAGGCGAAGATGCTGGAAACATCTAGATATAGGCTGTAATCGTCATACGTGTATCGAAATATTTCTGCTGTATTCTGAACTAGCTGATCAGATAAGAGGAACATCTCGAGCTAATAATGAGTTGGGACCCGCATCACAAATGACTTGCAGTTTAGTTTAGTATTCTGAACTAGCTGATCAGATAAGAGGAACATCTCGAGCTAATAATGAGTTGGGACCCGCATCACAAACGACTTGCAGTTTAGTTTAGTATTCTGAACTAGCTGATCAGATAAGAGGAACATCTCGAGCTAATAATGAGTTGGGACCCGCATCACAAACGACTTGCAGTTTAGTTTAGTATTCTGAACTAGCTGATCAGATAAGAGGAACATCTCGAGCTAATAATGAGTTGGGACCCGCATCACAAACGACTTGCAGTTTAGTTTAGTATTCTGAACTAGCTGATCAGATAAGAGGAACATCTCGAGCTAATAATGAGTTGGGACCCGCATCACAAACGACTTGCAGTTTAGTTTAGTATTCTGAACTAGCTGATCAGATAAGAGGAACATCTCGAGCTAATAATGAGTTGGGACCCGCATCACAAACGACTTGCAGTTTAGTTTAGTATTCTGAACTAGCTAATCCGCGCATCTTCTTCTGCGTCACATTTTTCATTAATGTTGCGCTCCTATTGGTCATAGCGTGATATTACAGGTATATAACCGCCTTTCCCGACAAATGGGCTATCCAACTCTATAATATTTTTTCGATTCGAACCAGAAGTTCCTGAGATTAGCGCGTTCAACGAAATTTTTTTTTTTTTTATCAAATAAACAACAGTCGATCAATCCTATTGCTTTCAATATGGCTCAACTCAAACAAACATTATTATGGAAATCGATGTAAGTTTTAGTTCACTTACATCGTTTGTTTTACCGTCAATACTCGCATCAATTCATCATCATCTGCCTAGCCTTTTCCTAACTATATTGGGGTTGGCTTCAAATCAAGCTGGATTTAGCTGAATACCAGTGTTTTACGAGGAGCGGCTGCCTACCAGACCACCACAACCCATTAACTGGGTAACAAGGTACTTCATGGCAAGACTGGAGTCAGATTTACTGGCTTCTGACAATCCGTAACGACTGCCAAAGATCTACAAATGACAGCCGAGACCAACGGCTTAACGTGCTTTCCGAGCCACGGAGGAAACTCGGTATATTAAGATGGTCACTCATCCACAGACCAACCTTGGCAAGCGTTGTTTAACCTTGAAGATCGACCCGTGCGGCTGTTATTATCTAGCCACGAGCTCCTCAACTAGCCACGAGCTCTTCAGTAATAATCGCATCAATGGACCGTGCGAATTACGTTTTTTTTACGAAAATGAAATCTATGACCAAATCAGTAAAATTCAGATAATCTCTAAGCCAATGCAACCATATAAAGTGTGTAACAGATACAGAACTTAATAAATATTCAATATGCCAGAAATTAATGCTCTCATGTACTTATACGGCTTCGCCTTTGACTGAACCAGCAAAACAAATAAACTGCGTTTCTCTCTCCATGTCGCACTGCATCGTATTCACGGCAGATTAACTAGGAACGAGCTAATTAGTTCTTGTATTATATATATATATTCTATCTCGCTTCAATATATTATTATATAGTCTTTGATTGGCTTAAATGAAATCAAAGCTTGTGAATGCAGTTTGCATCGGGGCGGTTATCAACTTATCAGTACGGTCGAGTACATCAGTCGACATGAAATATGAAAACCTGCTACATCTAACCAATTCTCGCCTTTATTAAAAAGGTTAAAATTCACGCCGCAGTATTAACTCAGACTAGGTTTTGCCCGCGACTTCGTACGCGCATATCGCGTTTTTTTCCCGTTCCCGTCGGAATTTCGGGAAATCCTCTCTCATTGCTCCTTTATGCTCCCCAAGGAACCTACATGCCAAATTTCTGCTTTGTACGACCAGTAGTTTCGGCTGTGCGTTGTCTGTCAGTCACTCGATCAGTTGGTAACGGAAGAATTTTATATATCGCCTCTTTGCTTCACTAACGTAATAAGTCTGACAATTCTACTTTTTTCACGATTTATAGAAAAATAAAAGCTTGAGAGGTGTCAAGGGACACCCGGATGGAACGAAGTTCCTACGCCGCATGGCTTACAACTATAGCAAAAAGTGTCGTTACAACTTTTGGTCTTAATGTGTCGTTACAACTTTTGGTCTTAATTTTTTCCGTCTGGCCCCCTTTCTCAACGCGCGAATTGTAATAAAACTAGAAACATAACTGTGTTTTACGACTTTATCCTTTTCCCTAAGATGGTATCGTATTGTTGGCAACTAATGACCCACTGTTTCTCATCTCAATCAGTCCCTATTGAGATGAGAAATTCTCACTCCACTCCACTCCACTCCACTCCACTCCACTCCACTCCACTCCTCTCCACTCCACTCCACTCCACTCCACTCCACTCCGCTCCGCTCCGCTCCGCTCCGCTCCGCTCCACTCCGCTCCGCTCCGCTCCGCTCCGCTCCACTCCGCTCCGCTCCGCTCCGCTCCACTCCACTCCACTCCACTCCGCTCCACTCCACTCCACTCCGCTCCACTCCACTCCACTCCACTCCACTCCACTCCACTCCACTCCACTCCACTCCACTCCACTCCACTCCACTCCATTTCATTTCATTCCATTCCATTCCACTCCATTTCATGCCACTCCATTCCATTCCACTCCATTCCATTCCACTCCATTCCATGCCATTCCACTCCACTCCATTCCATTCCATTCCATTCGCACAGCTTACAATAGCTTACTATAGCAAAAAGTGTCGTGACAACTTTTCGTAAGAATTTTTTCCGTCTAGCTTTCACAACGCGCGATAAGGAACTTCGTTCCAAAATATCGGGCACGGCGGTTTTGCTTCAATAACGTGATACATTCTTTTTTTTATGTTTTTGGGAAAAAGAAAATCGGTCACGGAACGGCGTTTTAAATGATCATCAAATAAAAACAGAAAATGAGCTGTCAGACTTATCACGTTATTGAAGCAAAGAGGCGATATTAGGATGTCAAAAACTTTTCAAAATTAGAGCAAATTAGAGGGGTTTTGTTGATAGTTTGCAACTGCGATGCAAATGCGAACGCTCTTTAAAAATATTCACTAGTTGCCCCTCTGGTATGAAATATAGGAGTTGACACTGTCAAATTAATAACTTGGGCGTGCAGTTGACTGTGCATTCAAGATAATTACGAGTAATTACAATTGTTTTATCAGGCGTTGTAGGTAACTTGAGTAGGTAGTCACTTTCTGAACTGAGGTCAAAAACAAACAAATAGCTTCGCAAACATCCAAACTACATTGATAAGTTATAATCTATTTTTAAGCAATAAAACATAGCCTTAAATATATAATTTTCAACCGACTTCTTCAAAAAGGAGGAGGTTCTATGTTCGGCTGTTTTTTTATTTTTCATGTATGTTCACCGATTTCTTCGCCAATTCTGGACCGATTTAAAACATTTTTTTTTATTCGAAAGCCTATACTCCTGAGGTGGTCCCATTGTAACCAAGTCAGAATCTGATTGATGATGGGATCTCATGAAAATCGAGGGAAACCCTCAAATTTTATAAGCACACACAATGTTTTTCATAAACTTTCTAACGCAATTCAGATATTTGTGCATGGTAATTGTGCACGACGCCCTGAGGTCAACTCACACCTAGGCTCAAGTAGTGAGGAACGCAACTGACCGCAAGCTACCGAGCGTCAAATAGCATAACGCGATTCCTACGAGTTTATTGTAAAATAGTTGTTGTAAAATGTTCTTATTCAATGTGTGAAGATTATGTCTAATAAGAATTGTTAATTAGTAATTAGAATAATGTATTGGAGTATGTCTTATTAGAATAATCGTGTAGTATGCAAAATAAATCACTTAGAACCCCAAATTACTAAGTAAACAATGTTTTTAGGAAACTGTCTAATTAGAAATAAGTTTATAAAAGATAACAGTTATGTAAATAGGTAGGTTATGTAATTAAATGATGATTACCACCTGTTTTTTCCTCACCTTATCTCTGCGACGCCCGCAATAGCAATAAACAGGCCTGCGGCGGTGCCGTACGGTTTTATAGTGGTGAGGCGGGGGGAGAGGCCATTTAAATATGCGCGCCGCTTTATCCTCACGCCATAGCGTAATGGGACGTCGCAGAGGTAAGAACTATATGTCATTAGTTAGGTATTAGGTTTAGGTATTAGATAATAAGAGACGCGCCAGCTCATGGCATGTATTTACACTGAATTTAATAAATATGTGATAGCGGGGGTGAGGAAGGGTCCGCTGGCCAGCCAAAACAGAATAATATAAAATAGGTACGGGCATAGTTCGCAGCGTACTCGAGTTCCAGCAGCCTAACAAGAAAAGGCGAACCTCTGCCCGATTGACTAGCCAGCTCCCGCATCAGATCCTCGCCGCCGCCGTCGCCTCCACTTGCTATCTTGTTTCCTTTACTATCTTGTTTCTTTTACGGAGTTCGGGCGATCCCGAATATTATTGGTCCTTCGCAAGCCGGATCGCTGTTCCAGACCAAAGAAGATGGTGCTGACACGAAGCAAAGATGGAGAGCAGACCAAGCGCCGGCAGGACGAGCTGGGCGTCGTCAAGCCTGCAGAAGAGAATTCAAGAGGGAACACAGCTACCACCAGCACGTCGAACACCGCTACCGACACGTCGGGCACCAGAAGCGGAACCAGTGATTCGACGGGCACCGAGGCAACGACGTCATCAGGAACCGAGGGTATCAGCGCCGCGTCCCATCAAGATAAGACCTCGCAGCGAACCCTCAAGCCTGCTGACGCCCGTTCCAGTCGCTCCGTAGCCTCACGCAAGAAACTCCTCGCGGAGCTAGAGGCGAAAGAGCGTCTGGCCGAGCTGAAGCTGAAACAAGCGAAGATTCAAGCAGAAACAGAAATGCAACAGTTACGTATTCAACGGTTGCAAGCAGAAGCAGATGCCTCTGACGAAGAAGAAGAAGAAGAAGAAGAAGAAATAGAAGATGACTTGGCCTCCGTACGCATCAGTACGTGGCTCCAAGAACCCAACGCGGACCAGACACACTCAGCAAGCAAAGAAGTCAGGAAAAATAAAGAAGAAGACGTCGAATCTAAGAAGAAAAAAGAAGATACGCCTGTGACCAGCCAGCCACTGATAGACGTGTCCACCTTGGCCGCCGCACTCTCACAAGCGGTACGAAGCACGAGGGAACCGCCTAAGTACATACAAGAGCTTCCACTTTACAATGGGGCTAGCGCCGAATGGCTTGGTTTCAAGGCTGCATTTGAGGAGACGTTCATGTACTTCACACGCAACGAGAATATAGCGCGGATACGTCGGAGTCTACGTGGAACTGCAAAAGAAGCTGTCGGTTGCCTATTACTAAGTCAACCCGACCCAAGAGCGATCGTAGAAGCTCTAGAAAGAAGATTTGGGAGACCAGAAGCACTCATTCACGTCGAAATGGAGAAGCTGAAGTCACTGAGCAAGGTCACTGACAACCCCCGAGACCTGTGCATCTTCGCTGGGCGAATAGCGAACATAGTCGGCACCATCGAAGCACTGAAGAAACCTCAATACCTACACAGTCCTGAGATGGCGCGAACAGTTATTGAGAAGCTCACTCCTATCCTGAAGAACAAGTGGTACGATGCAGCTACGAAGAGAGAAGATGCCCCAGAACTAAAGAAGATGTCCACATTTCTAAACGAAGAAGCGGACAAGTGCGGCGCCTACGCCCTACCCGAGTCAGTTGCTGATGAAAACTGGGGGAGGGACAGAAGACAGAAGAAGGTGGAGCGCACATTCGCTATGCCTATGGGGAAGAAGATGACATCAGACGACCTGTGCCCGCAATGCAAGCAAGAACACAAGCTCACCGACTGCAAACACTTCATCGCTCTCGACACGAATACAAGATGGGAGGTAGCCAAGAAGAGCAACATCTGCTACCGCTGTCTCCGAAGTCGCCATCGAAGATTCCTCTGCAGGGCGCCGCCGTGTGGAAGACATGGGTGCACAATGAAGCATCACAAGCTGCTGCATCACGAAAAGGAACCAAGCAGCTCCAGTGACGACTCCGAGAAGAGAGAGACAGCCGCGCCAGCAGTAGAAGTCACATCAGCAGCGCAACCAGGTGGCCATAGACGCGCGTTCTTGAAAATAGCGCCCGTAACACTGAAAGGGCCGCACTCCAGCATTGAAACCTACGCGCTGCTGGATGAAGGAAGCACAGTCACGCTGCTGGACGCCTCGATAGCAGACGTCATTGGGGCTGATGGACCCGGCAGCACCATGTGGATCCAAGGAGTCGGCAATGAGATGAAGCACGACAACAGCAAGGTCGTCGGTCTCAGCATCAGGGGAAAGTACGCAGACGAAGAGTACGAGATAGAAGCCGCGCGTACTGTCAACCGACTTAGCTTCACGCCAGAAACAGTGCAAGATCGCCACATTGAAGATTGCGAACATCTGATCGACATTAGAGATCAGATAACATATGAACGAGCCTCGCCTAAGTTGTTAATCGGACAAGACAACTGGCATCTCATCGTGTCAAGAAAGCTCCGCACCGGTCGTCGTAACCAACCAGTCGCCTCACTCACACAACTCGGCTGGGTTCTTCATGGCTGCCATAGCTCACTCACAGCTAAGGTAGCGTTCTGCGGCAGACTTCAACAAAAAGAAGAGGAACGATCATTAGAAGATTTGGTTAAGAATCACTTCAAGCTCGAGTCACTATGCATCGAACCAAGAAGACCCAGAGAAGATCCTGACCAGAAGGCCCTCCAGATCCTCGAAGAAACCAGCAGAAGACTACCAGAAGGGCGATTTGAAACCGGCTTGCTGTGGAAAGAGAAGGAGCTCGCAATACCTAACAACTATCAAGAAGCTGAACGACGTCTTCATTCACTAGAGAAGAGATTAGACAAGGATGAAGACTTAAAAAAGAAGTATGAAGAGAGAATAGATAACCTATTCCAGTCAGGCTATGCAGAGAAGGCGCCAACACCAGCACCAGCAGGGAAGACCTGGTACCTGCCCCACTTTCCCGTCATCAACCCAGCGAAGCCCCACAAGCCGCCTCGCCTGGTCCATGACGCATCAGCAAGAGCAGCCGGCATGTCCCTCAATGACATGTTACATTCGGGGCCAGACCTACTCCAGTCACTCCCAGGTGTCATCATGAGGTTCAGGCAGCACGCATACGCCGTCAGCGGAGACATCAAAGAAATGTTCATGCAAATAAAGATAAGAAAAGAAGACAGAGATGCCCTACGATTCCTGTGGAGGGGCAAACGGCGGGAGGGCGCGCCAGAGGAATACAGAATGACCTCAGTCATCTTTGGAGCCACCTCGTCACCATGTACCGCACTGTTCATCAAGGACAAGAATGCAAGAGACTTTGCCACTGAATATCCAGACGCAGCAGCCGCCATCCAGAAGAATCACTACATGGATGATTATCTCCAAAGCTTCCGTGACATCGAACAAGCACGCAAGATCACCAGAGAAGTTGATGGCATCCACAAGAAGGCAGGCTTCGTGCTGAACGGGTGGACATCGAACAACATGAAAACCATCGAAGGGCTGGGGCCCATCGAAGACACCACCACCGTGAACCTGGGAGGCAAAGAAGAGAAGACATTAGGTTTAATCTGGCATGTCAGAGAAGACTGCATCGGGTTCAACACAGGCACCATGAAGATCCCATCAGAACTAGAAGAGAACAAGCGCGTTCCCACCAAGAGAGAAGCGCTGAGTATCATCATGGCGCTATTCGACCCACTGGGGTTGATTTCACCCGTGACCACCCCAGCAAAGAGAATATTCCAAGACACATGGCGTTACAAGACCGACTGGGACGACCCACTACCAGTAGAGCTGATCGACAGATGGAACAAGTGGATTACGTCACTCGACATCATCAAACAGCTGAGAATACCTAGATGTTACGATTATCAACAGATCGTATCAAGTCAGTTACATACCTTCGTCGACGCGAGTGAAGAAGCGTACGCCGCTGCAGTGTACTGGAGAACGGAGCGCATAGATGGCAGCGTGCACGTATCGCTGGCAGCCGCCAAGAGCAGAGTCACGCCACTGAAACCCGTCTCCATGCCCAGATTAGAACTGCAGGCAGCCCTATTAGGTGCGCGACTCGCACAGACCGTCGTGGAAGAGCATGATTTCACACCTACGAGCAAAACCTACTGGAGTGACTCCCGCACTGCACTGGTATGGATCAGGTCAGAGCCCCGCGTCTACAAATCCTTCGTGGCTCACCGTCTGGCCGAAATAGAAGAAACCACCAAGAAAGACGAGTGGAGATGGCTTCCATCCAGAGACAACGTGGCCGACGACGCGACCAGAGACACGCCGGACACCTTCAGCGCCACCCATCGATGGTTCCACGGACCTTCATTCTTGAAGTCACCAGAGTCCCAGTGGCCCCGAGAAGAGAGCGTGGTGAAGTACGATACGGGAGAAGAAAGAGAAAAATGTAACTCATGTCAACAACACAACGGCTGCGACAGAGTTTGCCTACCGGAAATCGAACGATTTTCTAAGTGGCTACGACTGATAAGAGCAACGGCACGAGTCCTACAGTTCACTAACCTGTGTAAACCGAACAAGAATACAGTCACCGCTACACGAAAACGTACGAAGAAAACCGAAGCAAAAGACCCCGACTGGCGAACTACGCGAGCTAAGAAAACTCAATCCACGCAAGAAAATAAGGAAATACCTAACTCTACACGTCGCTATATAGAAATACCTACTTCATACCTACTTCAAGCGGAACATATGTGGATTCGAGCCAGCCAGCGAGAGAGCTACAGCGCCGAGATCGACCGAATAAAGAAGAAAAGCGCGCCAAATAGTTACGATCGCTTAAGTCACCTCAGCGTGTAAGTACCTCGACGCGGCAGGCACAGTACGTTTGCGAGGAAGAGTAACCGCAGCGCATGAGATAAGTGAAGATACGTCCAACCCACCTATATTAGACGGTAAACAAAAGTACACTAAGTTGTACATAGCTTATGTACATGAAAGACTACATCATGGCGGCGTGGAAATGGTCGTAAATGAGTTACGACAACGATTGTGGATATCGAAGATACGACCAGCTGTACGAGATGTGATAAAAAGTTGCCTACAATGCCGCATACGAAAGGTGAAGCCAGCTTGCCCATCAACAGGCGACCTACCACCAGCCCGTCTCGCCCACTGTACCGGACGGGCGTGATCGACTGGAACGGGGTTGTGATGGGGTAGGTCTATCCTTTTTCTTCTCCTCCGAAGTGAACCGTGACCGACCGACGACGTCCAGCCGCGCTGACGTCCTGTACCGAAAACTAAGGCTCTTCCGCACCTAACGTACAGCGTTCTTCTATCTTGCCAAATACTTGCTGTCTTCGGGGTAGATTGGGGTGCAGGGTGAATGCTTACCAGGGTTAAATAATAGGCAGGAATTTGAGGACACTGCAGCTAATGGTTTAAGGGCAAAGTCGCGAGTACTGTGATTCTATTTATAGATTCTATAATTTCTTCTGCCGGTGACTACGAATTGGCTATTTTTAACCATTTACTAAGGTACGAGGATACTTTACCGTAACGAGGCCCAAAAACCACTAACTGCTTCAGTTTATTTTAACTGCAAATTTTTACTATGGTTCTATGACATTTTCGGCTATATCTAGGTCTATTCTAGGTCTGGATGGGGGTTGACGCACCTCTATTCAAATCCCCCGAAATTCCCCGTCGAACGGGTTGGAAATCAACCCCTCAACCCTGCCCACTAGTGGGCTTGTTGCATTTAACTATCAAAAATATCACAAGTCTTGAGCTTGCTTACTATTTGGGGTTGATTCCCCGAAAAACTGTGCCCCATGGGCTACGAAACTATCTATATTCGGGTAGGTGCATCATCCCTCCATCCAGCTACACAACTTACCAAGCCACCCCTCCAAGGGTGGAGGTACTATAGGTCAGGAACCCGGGAGAGGATAAAAAACTATGTTTATCTTCTTATCTATTTTGTGGCTTTATGCCTTGCCTGACCATGAAGATGTGTACATATCTGGATAGGGCTGAGTGCCAGCTTTCCAGTGCCTATGGTTTAAGACCTAAATTCCTAGATGCCCTAAAAACTTAGCACTGAAGGTGCGTGTACATGGTGGTTTTCTTCAACCACCCTACTATGTTCGAATGTGAAATGACTATTTTGTGTATACCTTCGATTTGGCTGATTTCCATCAGCCAATCAGAACACGCCCTCAGGGTGCTATTGGGAATGTGTAAGGGAAATGTGTAGCCCTACCTATTGACTATAATTTTCTTTGAAAATATGTTTTCCCCGGAACATCTTTTACGTGTTTGGGGAAAACGACAAACATATGACTTTAAATTGATTACATAGCTTACAAACTATCACTATGCAAGTACATAAGCTTCTAAATTCAGTACATAGGCCTACGACTATAGGTACATAGGTACTATCTATGCGAGTTATACAATGTTAAATGCGTCTCCGCGAACATTTCTATTGCTATTTAAGTATATAAGCTTCTAACTTAAAAAACATATAGGCTTACGAATATAAGTACATAAGGCTGTTTATGCGAGTTATATAAATCAAAATGCTCCGTCGCGAACATTTCTCCCGCCGTGCAGCGCAGTGACGACTCGTTGCGATGTCGGCGCGGCGCTGCATCTCGCCGGTGAGCGACGACTGTAGTCGCGTCGCCCGTTGCCACGGTGACCGTTGTCTCGACGCGACGCTCGCCGCCCCGGCGACCGTTGCCTCGATGCTCGCCGACGCGACGCCCGTCGCTCCGGCCCGTAGCTCCGACGCTCTGGATCATTTCGGCAGCGGGATCAGCTTCTTCGCCGGACGCTTTAGAGTGCCGCCAGATGTGCGCACCTCAGCGGTCCGGACCTCTCCATCCGTCCCAGGGAAGACTGCGGTGATGCGGCCTCGCGGCCACGTGTTGCGAGGCAGCTGGCCGTCTGCGATGAGCACAGGGTCGCCCACCTGCAGACCAGGGCCACGGCTGTGGGGCTCCCGCCGGTGTTGGAGCTCGGGTAAGTACTCCCTCACCCAGCGGCGCCAGAACTGGTCGGCGAGCGCTTGCGAGCGCCGCCAGTGCTTCCTGCTGTCGACGTCTTGCTCGGTGAACACGCCGAGTGTTGGCAGTCTGGCCGAACCACCGAGTAGGAAGTGGTTCGGCGTGATGGATTCGTCGTCTTCGCTGTCGACTGACACATGTGTCAGCGGGCGGCTGTTTACCGTATACTCTGCCTCACACAACAGTGTGGACAACACCTCTTCGTGTGGGTGTTTCTCTGTGAGTACGGTGTACAATGCGGACTTCACGCAGCGGACTAGGCGCTCCCAGGCGCCTCCCATGAATGGCGCGGACGGAGTTATGAAGCGCCATGTGATGCCTCGACGACTAGCCTCTTCTCTGCAGGCGTCTCGAAGCTCGTTGTCGGCGCCGTGCATGTTGGTGCCGTTGTCGGAGTATATTTCTGTTGGGCAGCCCCGGCGCGCAGCGAAGCGGCGCAGAGCTAGAATTGCCGAGTCTGCGCTGAGGTTGGCAGCAATTTCGAGATGTACTGCCCTGGTGGTGAGACACGTGAATAGGGCCACGTATCTCTTCTGGTGCTGGCGACCGACGGTGACGGACAGTGGACCAAAGTAGTCGAGTCCAGTGTACGTAAATGGTCTCTGGTGATGAGCCAGGCGAGTCTTCGGATGGTCGCCCGTGGCGGGCACAGGAGCGTGTGCCTTTCGAATGCGACACTGCAGACAGCGTGTCACCATCATCTTCGCTGTGGGCCTCAGCTTGACAACCCAGTAGTGTTGACGTACCTCGTTGATTGTCATCTCGGTTCCACTGTGTTGCAGACTTCTGTGTGTCCAATCTATGTACAGCTGAGTGATGCGGTGATCGCCGTGTAGTATAGGCGGACGCTTGACTTCGTCGGCTATCTCGTCGGTTTTTTCTATGCGACTTCTCAGATGTATGACGTCATCTGTGAGTTCTATTTGCAGCGGACGCAATCGGCTGTCGTCTTCTATCTGTTTGTTCTCTCGCAGACTCGTCAGTTCTCGGTTGAACATTTGTTCCTGTACTGTTTGCACGAGTAACCTCTCCGCTTGTCGGAGGTATTCGGCTTCTATTATATTATTTTTTGACGCCACTGTGGACGTCACTGATGCTTTAGGAGGGGGCTTAGCCGTCTTTGTACGTTTCCTCCAATCTGGATCCGATTCCTTGCCTTTCTGTGTTCTTTTATAGAACGTTTTCTCTGTCGGTCCTCGAGTGATTGAGACGAAGCGCAATACGTTCGCTGTCGCTCTTAGGAGTCGTTCCCACTTCGAGAATCTGGCCGGATCGGGTATGACCTCGGAGAGTCTTCGGTCTGTTTTCTGTTTGATGTTGACGGTTAGGGTTCTCTCTTCACCCGTCTGATCGTCAATCGGCGGTTTTTCAGTTGGCCACGACATCGGTTCTTCATAGAGAAAGCTGGGGCTACGATACCATTCGTGCGATGAATTGAATTCCAATGGTACGTCACGAGTAGCAATGTCTGCCACGTTCCTTTTCGTGGGTACCCATCGCCAGTCTTCGACTTTGCTATTTTCTTCTATGGCGGCTATTCTGTGGGCTACGAAGGGCTTGTACACTCGAGCTCCTCTTCTAATCCAGGTCAGCACGGTTTTGCTGTCTGACCAGTAGGTTACGGAGTCCGGTTTTACTCCGTGCTCGCGTATCACAGCTGCAGCCACGCGGGTTCCCATCACCGCGGCCTGCAGTTCGAGTCGAGGTATCGATTGCAGCTTGAGTGGTGCCACCTTTGCCTTTGCCATGACGAGGCTTACGTGCGTCATGCCATCTGACGTGGAGATCCGCCAATACACTGCTGCGGCGAATGCTTTCTCGCTGGCGTCGGTGAAGACATGGACTTGGGTCTCTGTTGCTTCGCTATATCCCGGGTAACATCTCGGTACTGTGATGTCTTTGAGGTTTTCCAAGTGTCGGATCCAACCTCTCCATGATGTGGCCAGGTCTGTATCGAGTGACTGATCCCAGTCGACTCCTCTTCTCCATGCTTCCTGGAGTATTTGCTTGGCGCGTACTGTGACTGGTGAGGCTAAGCCAAGCGGGTCATATAATGACATAACTATTCTGAGTGCCTCTCTTTTAGTGGGTACGTCTTTCTCTAAGACTCCACTCGGTAGACGCGCTAGGGCCAGGTTGAAACCCAGCGTGTCTGCACTTGGTCTCCAGATTAGACCAAGTATCTTTTCTATATTTTCTGTGTCGCCGATATTGACGACATCTGTTGGCGTTTGCGACGGCTCTATTTCTTTTATGACGTTGGCGTCATTCGATACCCATTTCTTAATTTCAAAACGGGCCTGTTGGTGTATTTTCTTCACCGCTTTTGCTATGCGCGTCGCTTCTTCTGTGGTCCTGTAGCTATCCAGATAATCGTCCATGTAATGATTACGAATGATGGCTTCAACTGCCTCTGGTTGCTGTTCTATGTGCATCTTCGCGTTCCAATCTTTCGCGAAGATAGCTGTACATGGTGAGCTGGCCGCGCCGAATATGATTGACGTCATTCTATATTCTTCGGGAGCTCCCACTCTTCTGTCGCCTCTCCACAGATATCGGAGGGCGTCTCTGTCCTCTTGTCGGACTTTCACCTGCATAAACATTTCGGCAATATCGCCCGAAATGGCTATGGGGTGTCTACGGAACCTCATCATGACGCCGGGCAGCGACTGTAACAGGTCTGGCCCTGTGAGTAGGAAGTCGTTCAAAGACATTCCATTCGATTTAGCTGCGGCGTCGTGTACTATACGGAACTTCTCTGGCTTCATTGGGTTGAAGACATCGAAATGAGGTAAGTACCAGGTTCTTCCTGGTGTACTATTTTTGGGCGCCTTCTCGGCGTACCCTTTCTGTAGGAGCGAGTCCATCTGTTCCGTATATCTATCTCGAAGAGTCGAATTATTATCGAGTTTCTTCTCTATAGAGACAAGCCGCTTGTGGGCTGTCCCGTAACTATCGGGCATTTCAAATTTTTCTTGCTTCCATAGCATTGCGGTTTCTATGTGCCCATTTTCTATTTGTTTGGTGTGTCGTTTCAAGATGTCTTCTGCCTTCTTTTCGGGGTCAGAAGTTGGACGTTGCGGATTAACTATTAACGATTCTAATGCGAAATATTTACGGAGCTGTTCATCAAGGTTTTCGTCTCTTGATGCTGTGTTGTTCACATAGTGCACCTGTTGACCGAGTATTCTATTGTGCGCGCCATGTAAGGTCCATCCCAGAGTCGTGAGTGACGCTATGGGCTGGTGTTTCGGGCCTCTTCTTACTTCACTGGCTAACAATAAGTGCCAGTTGTCTTGGCCGATCAGAATCTTGGGCGCGCCGACTTCGTACACCAGCTGTTGTTTCAAGTCGCTGAGATGCTTGCAGTATGTGACATCTTCCTCTTTAACTGTTTGCGGCGTGAGGTTGAGCTTCGGTATGGTGCGCGCTCTGAACGGCACCCTGTTCTTTAGCTGGCTCGCGAGCTTTACTGTCACTCTGCGTGAGCAAGGAGTGTCGATCATGGTGTCACCGATCGCTCCAATCTTGAGCGGGTCGATGCGTCCTTCGGCTCCGACTTGAGTAGCGAGGTCCTCGTCTATCAACGATACGGTTGATCCATCGTCGAGAAGGGCGAACGTAGACGCCTCTCCCGCCGGTCCAATCACCCGGACCGGTACTATCTTGAGGTAGGCGTGACTCGACGATGTTCGCGAACTGGCAACCACTTCTTTGGTATCTCGTGGTTCGAGGATCTTCGGCTTTTCGGCGGCCGCTGTAGCGAGCTTCTTCTCATAATGGAGTAAGCGATTGTGGCTGGCTTTACATCCCTTGATGCCACATCTGTTCGATTTGCACTGGTGTCGCTCGCGTCGAAACTTCATGCAGCGATAGCACAGATTGAGCTTCTTCGCTAGCTCCCATCTCTGGTAGCTGTTGCCCTCCTTGAACTTCCGACAATCGCGTTCTATGTGCCCATCTTTCCCACATACGCGGCATCTATCGGCCGGTTTTTCTGTTGTTGTGTGGGTTCTCTGTGCCGTACGTCTGTTTGATGGGCCCTCTGTTGCGTTGATGTTCTCAGCGGGAGCAAATGCGCTGCAGAAGCGAGCTTGTTCAGTGATGAATTCGCTGAACAACGATAGATCAGGTAATGACTGATACTTCTCCGTATATATTCGGTACCACTGAACTCGAATAGAGTTTGGTAGCTTCTCTGTCAATGTTCGCATTAGTTCAGCATTGATCAAGTAGTGATCCTTCTTCAGTGCTCGTAACGTGACGATAGCACATCTCACTCGACTTGCGAACGTGCAAATGTCTTTCGGATTCTCGCTGCACCGTGTCAGTCCGCGCAGTCTATCTGTTTCGGCTTGCGCTATCGAGTCCGGTCTTCCGAATTGCAGCTCCAGTTCCTTCATAATATCGTCTGGTCTTGCATGTCCGATGAGTTCTGAGCTCACTGTATCGAGTGCACGTCCGTGTAGGCTCCTTCTGAGCCTTGCTGTGTTCTCGACATCGTTGAAATATCTTCGAGTTGTCTCGTAAATGGCTCGAAACGACAACCATTCTGTGTGTGCACCACTGAAGTTCGGTAAAGTCATGATGACCTTTGACGGTGAGGACGAATTCTGTTCTGTTTTCCTGTCAGCTAGCGATGCTATAGCTGCTGTTAAGTCCGTTATGAACGGCTGTAATCTATTTTCCCCATTGTCTTCTATTTTCTTCGGTGGTGCTATCTGTTTAGTCACTTCATCGACTTTCGGCTCTTGCTCCGGTACTTGCGCTCGACGAGAGTCCACTATCGGTACGGAGTCCACGGGGGGAGGCAATTGCTGCTCGCAGCTTCTATCTATTCTATTCTGTATGTCTCCCTCGGCGGCGTTGGTCTCTCTCTGATCAGGAACAGGTTCCGGTGCCTCTTCCAGCCAGGAACGCACGTACTCGTCGTTCGAGTTTCTATCTTCTATGTAATCGTCGTCCGATTCTTGTTCGGCTCTCTGAAGTGCTAACTGTGCAAGCTCCAACTTAATCTTGAGTAAGTCTTCGCGTGCTTTCGCGACTTTTCTATAAGACCGCGTCGTCCTTCCCACGGTCGACAGCGGCTTGCTACGTTCGATACGTTCAATACGGGCGTCACCCCGGGTAGTCACCGGCAGGATTCGGCTGTATGTTCTATCTGTTGGCCTCAGTGTACTGTCTGAAGGCGCTTCAAATCTGGTTCCCTTCTTTGAGGTCGCTGGTGGTTCTGTTCGCTCCTCCTGTTCAACTGGAGCGGGGGATGAAGACAATTCTTCGCTGTGCGACTGCAACGGCTGTGTTCCTTCAGTCGTGGATGGTGAACGCGGCGGTAACTGGTGACGGGTGATGGGAGCCCTTTCGGTTGGTTCCCTGTTTAGGTCTACCACCCACGCCTCAGGTGTCTTCCCACGCGACCTCGTGATCGGCATGATTGGTCTTCAAGTCGATTCTTCTTCAAAATTTTCAAAGTTCAAAATCTTCGAAAAATTTTCTATGTTCCGAGTCGGTCTATGTTTTCTATATGTAGAATCTTCTCAAAATTTTCAACGTCCAAATTCTTCAAAAATTTTCTATGTCCCGAATCAGTCTATGTTTTCTATATGTAGAATCTTCTCAAAATTTTCAAAGTCCAAATTCTTCAAAAATTTTCTATGTCCCGAATCAGTCTATGTTTTCTAAGTGTAGAATCTTCTCAAAATTTTCAAAGTCCAAAAATCTTCGAAAATTTTCTATGTCCCGAATCTGTCTATGTCTTCTAAGTGTAGAATCCTCTTCAAAATTTTCAAAGTCCAAAATCTTCGAAAATTTTCTATGTCCCGAATCAATCTATGTTTTCTATATGTAGAATCTTCTCAAAATTTTCAAAGTCCAAATTCTTCAAAAATTTTCTATGTCCCGAATCAATCTATGTTTTCTATGTTCAGATGATCAAATTTTTCTAAGTCCCAGTATGAATCTTCGAAATTTTTCTAAGTGTCAGCTTCTATATTCGAAAATTTTCTAAGTGTCGGGTTCAATCCTCAAATTTTTTTTCTAAGTCTCAGGTTCTGTCTTCAAAATTTTTTTCTAAGTCCCAGCTTCTATGTTTGAAAAATTTTCTAAGTGTTGGGTTCAATCCTCAAAATTTTTCTAAGTCCCAGTTTTGGTCTTCAAAATCTTCCCAAGTCCAGGTTCAACTTTCAAATTTTCTCGAAGTCCAGGATTCCTTAGAAATCTTCTAAGTCCAGACGCGATCCTTCAGTGTTTCAGGAAAATTTTCAAAGTCCAAAGTTTCGGGGTGAGTCCTTAAGGGTGGCTCCCGAAGGGTAGTTTTCTCCAAGGGGTAGTCCTCACGATGAACCACGATACTGAGCTTGAGGCTTCTTAACTGGAACGTATGTTGACGGATAGCTTCGGATCCGCCTCAGGGTGAGTCCTCAAGGGTTGGTTCTTGAAGGGTAGTTTTCTCCAAGGGGTAGTCCTCACGATGAACCACGATAGTGAGCTTGAGGCTTCTTAACTGGAACGTATGTTGACGGATAGCTTCGGATCCGCCTCAGGGTGAGTCCTCAAGGGTTGGTTCTTGAAGGGTAGTTTTCTTCAAGGGGTAGTCCTCACGATGAACCACGATGCTGAGCTTGAGGCGTCTTCACAGGAACGTCAATCGACGACTAACTTCGGATCTGTTTTCGGATGAGTCTTCAAGGGATGATTCTTGAAGGGTTGATTCGGGAACGGATACCAATTGACATACTGTTAAGAAACAAGATACGGGGTGCGTATATTTGGCTCTTGTGCCAAACTATATCGCAGGGCTTCGGCTTGAGTCTTCAAGGCTTGTTTCTTCAAGGGTTGATTCTTCAAGGGATGATTCGGGAACGGATACGTTTTGACATACTGTTAAGAAACAAGATACGGGGTGCGTATATTTGGCTCTTGTGCCAAACTATATCGCAGGGCTTCGGCTTGAGTCTTCAAGGCTTGTTTCTTCAAGGGTTGATTCTTCAAGGGATGATTCGGGAACGGATACGTTTTGACATACTGTTAAGAAACAAGATGTACGGGTGCGGAGATCCGGCTATCGAAGGACCAAAAAATGTACCGGACGGGCGTGATCGACTGGAACGGGGTTGTGATGGGGTAGGTCTATCCTTTTTCTTCTCCTCCGAAGTGAACCGTGACCGACCGACGACGTCCAGCCGCGCTGACGTCCTGTACCGAAAACTAAGGCTCTTCCGCACCTAACGTACAGCGTTCTTCTATCTTGCCAAATACTTGCTGTCTTCGGGGTAGATTGGGGTGCAGGGTGAATGCTTACCAGGGTTAAATAATAGGCAGGAATTTGAGGACACTGCAGCTAATGGTTTAAGGGCAAAGTCGCGAGTACTGTGATTCTATTTATAGATTCTATAATTTCTTCTGCCGGTGACTACGAATTGGCTATTTTTAACCATTTACTAAGGTACGAGGATACTTTACCGTAACGAGGCCCAAAAACCACTAACTGCTTCAGTTTATTTTAACTGCAAATTTTTACTATGGTTCTATGACATTTTCGGCTATATCTAGGTCTATTCTAGGTCTGGATGGGGGTTGACGCACCTCTATTCAAATCCCCCGAAATTCCCCGTCGAACGGGTTGGAAATCAACCCCTCAACCCTGCCCACTAGTGGGCTTGTTGCATTTAACTATCAAAAATATCACAAGTCTTGAGCTTGCTTACTATTTGGGGTTGATTCCCCGAAAAACTGTGCCCCATGGGCTACGAAACTATCTATATTCGGGTAGGTGCATCATCCCTCCATCCAGCTACACAACTTACCAAGCCACCCCTCCAAGGGTGGAGGTACTATAGGTCAGGAACCCGGGAGAGGATAAAAAACTATGTTTATCTTCTTATCTATTTTGTGGCTTTATGCCTTGCCTGACCATGAAGATGTGTACATATCTGGATAGGGCTGAGTGCCAGCTTTCCAGTGCCTATGGTTTAAGACCTAAATTCCTAGATGCCCTAAAAACTTAGCACTGAAGGTGCGTGTACATGGTGGTTTTCTTCAACCACCCTACTATGTTCGAATGTGAAATGACTATTTTGTGTATACCTTCGATTTGGCTGATTTCCATCAGCCAATCAGAACACGCCCTCAGGGTGCTATTGGGAATGTGTAAGGGAAATGTGTAGCCCTACCTATTGACTATAATTTTCTTTGAAAATATGTTTTCCCCGGAACATCTTTTACGTGTTTGGGGAAAACGACAAACATATGACTTTAAATTGATTACATAGCTTACAAACTATCACTATGCAAGTACATAAGCTTCTAAATTCAGTACATAGGCCTACGACTATAGGTACATAGGTACTATCTATGCGAGTTATACAATGTTAAATGCGTCTCCGCGAACATTTCTATTGCTATTTAAGTATATAAGCTTCTAACTTAAAAAACATATAGGCTTACGAATATAAGTACATAAGGCTGTTTATGCGAGTTATATAAATCAAAATGCTCCGTCGCGAACACCCACCATACTCGTCCCTTCACATTCACGGGACTTGATTATTTCGGCCCCATAGAAGTCACGGTCGCGCGCCACCGAGAGAAGAGGTATGGCGCTCTCTTCACATGTATGACGTCACGAGCGATACACATAGAAGTCGTACATTCGTTGAGCGCTGACTCGGCAATATCGGCGCTAAGAAGATTTATGGCGAGAAGAAGCTGCCCCAAAGAGTTGTGGAGCGACAACGCTACGTGCTTCAAAGCGGCAGACAAGGAGCTCGGCGAGGCAGCGCTGGAAGCTCTTCAGCATGAGACGACGTGCCATCACATCGTGTGGAAGTACATCCCCCCGTCGGCCCCATTCATGGGAGGCACATGGGAGCGCATGGTGCGGTCGGTGAAAGAAGCCCTGAAGATCACCCTGAACGAGCGGTACCCGAGTGATGAGACGCTGGTGACCCTACTGACAGAGGTTGAGAACACAGTAAACTCTCGACCTCTCACCCACGTCTCAGTCGACCCATCAGAACCTGAGGCCCTGACACCGAACCACATACTCATCGGACCCAACTCCCACGTACCAGTGCCAGGTCACTTCGAGGGCAAGGACGTGACAGCCCGCCAGCAATGGAAGAGAGCACAAGTCCTTGCGGACGTCTTCTGGCGAAGATGGGTCAAGGAGTACCTGCCCCTACTGCAACACCGGCGGGAGCCCACCAGCACAGGAGTCCAGCCCAAGGTCGGAGACCTCGTCATCATCTGCGACAGCAACCTGCCGCGCAACATCTGGCCCCGCGGACGAGTAAGCCAGCTGTATCCAGGCGCCGACGGAGAAGTACGAGTAGTGGACGTCACCACCAGCAGCGGCCACGTTCTGCGCCGCCCCACCAGGAAGATCGTCGTGCTACCAACGGAGTCGCAGCGTGGCGACGGCGGGAGAATGTGCACGACGCCCTGAGGTCAACTCACACCTAGGCTCAAGTAGTGAGGACCGCAACTGACCGCAAGCTACCGAGCGTCAAATAGCATAACGCGATTCCTACGAGTTTATTGTAAAATAGTTGTTGTAAAATGTTCTTATTCAATGTGTGAAGATTATGTCTAATAAGAATTGTTAATTAGTAATTAGAATAATGTATTGGAGTATGTCTTATTAGAATAATCGTGTAGTATGCAAAATAAATCACTTAGAACCCCAAATTACTAAGTAAACAATGTTTTTAGGAAACTGTCTAATTAGAAATAAGTTTATAAAAGATAACAGTTATGTAAATAGGTAGGTTATGTAATTAAATGATGATTACCACCTGTTTTTTCCTCACCTTATCTCTGCGACGCCCGCAATAGCAATAAACAGGCCTGCGGCGGTGCCGTACGGTTTTATAGTGGTGAGGCGGGGGGAGAGGCCATTTAAATATGCGCGCCGCTTTATCCTCACGCCATAGCGTAATGGGACGTCGCAGAGGTAAGAACTATATGTCATTAGTTAGGTATTAGGTTTAGGTATTAGATAATAAGAGACGCGCCAGCTCATGGCATGTATTTACACTGAATTTAATAAATATGTGATAGCGGGGGTGAGGAAGGGTCCGCTGGCCAGCCAAAACAGAATAATATAAAATAGGTACGGGCATAGTTCGCAGCGTACTCGAGTTCCAGCAGCCTAACAAGAAAAGGCGAACCTCTGCCCGATTGACTAGCCAGCTCCCGCATCAGATCCTCGCCGCCGCCGTCGCCTCCACTTGCTATCTTGTTTCCTTTACTATCTTGTTTCTTTTACGGAGTTCGGGCGATCCCGAATAGTAATCATCATCTGTTGTCAGGATCTGATGATGGGATCCCATGAAAAATGTTTGTTCAGCGATATTTTCGCCAATTGTTAACCGATTTGGATGATTATTTTTTTTGTTTGGATGAGTATTTTCTCGAAATGGTTCCATTTAAACTTGGTGAAGATCTGATGAAGACCTTCGGAGGTTGGCAACGGAACTCTTCAATAAGTGATAGCAAATGGATCGGGATTTCTGAAATCGCATGTCTGTTGATTGTTTACACCAGTTCATAACATAACATCACACCGGCACGCTGTGTTTGTGTTTTCTCTTTTTACCTGCGTGCCACCAAAAAGTGAAAAATAAAAAAACTTTTTAACAAAAAAATAAAACCAAAGAAATTAAAGGTATTTTTCTTGCATAAAACTTGTGTACCTACTTATTATGTATTGGGCTATTTTCAGTACAGTGCTAACGAGAGCTAAGTATGAGACTGTTTCGTAGGTCGATTGGTATAATTTTCTGTGAATAGGTCTGTCACGACTACATGTTTTGACAAAACATTGACATCACACGTATATGCTAATAAAATACCATAAATAATCAGCTGAAGGAGGATGTGGAGTTCATGTGCAAAGTAGAAGTATCAGGAACTAAAACAATGACTTTTATTTTATTTATTTATTTTAAGCTATTGCATAGCTTCTATCGCGGGCCTTGAGCGTGGAGACCGAATCCAGAAATTCCGTAACGAAAAAAACCTAACACCCCCACTCCGACCGGCACAGCGGTGATACTTTTTACTTTTTTTTAGCTCAAAGTGTAACTTGAATTAATATCAAAGAAAAAAAAACAAAGAAAAAAAAAATACTGCATAAATAAAATAAATATATAATTATAAGTAATTGCATAAGTTGATAAAAAATGCTATGCAATAGCTTTACCGCGGCAGTCTCCGAGTGCCACACGTCTTTTTATTATTTATGTACACACAGAAAAACAGTAGTAATTTACATTATAAATACGATTACAATGGAACTGCTTATTTCGAACGAAATTTCTTCCAGCAGACCTGCGACAGGAGAAATGTAGACAATAGTGTGTAAGAACAGTATTTGTAAAACATCAGCAACTTCTTAGGCAGTGAAAGTACACATGATTATAAGAAACTTTTACTTTGGGAAAACCCCGAAATCTCGAAAATAATATCAGCTGTTTCATACATTTTCATTGGCTAAATATTGCATTTTGTATGAAACAACTAAATTTTTTTCTCGAGATTTCGGGGTTTTCCCAAAGTAAAAGTTTCTTATAATCATGTGTACTTTCACTGCCTAAGAGGTTGCTGGTTTTTTAGAAATAACCCTGTATATTTACCGAATACTTTAATTATTTACATAATAAATAAATATATAAACGTACAGTATAGAGACTTTGTACTTTGCTAATTTATAACTTTTTTCAAGACCTTTCCTTGTGACATACGGTGAAGCTACTGGAAGCCAAGGAAAAGCTCGAGCTATAAGAATAGAATAAGTATTTCTTTGAGACAAGTAGCAGACTAACGAAATCAAAAATAGTTAAGTACCTACGACGTAAAAGTTGGATTAGTTAGCATAATCAATTAGGCACTTCTCTATTGCTGGGATAAAGGCCGTCTCTCTAGGAAGAAAATCACTTAAATCCGCTACGTGTGCTCATTGCGATCTTACCAATAACCAAAAGTTTACCTGTAGTCAAATCAAAGAAGCATGAATGCTTAAGATTATTCAATATTGCTTAAAGTGTTGTTTGTATTTTCACAAGATGCTGAATATTTGGGGCTGGATCTTTGTTCATGGTATGGTGCTCGCATACTCTAACACAGAAAAATACATACAGCCGAACATAGAACCCCGTCCTTATTGAAGAAGTCGGTTAAAAAGAAGAAATGAAGAAAAAGTTTATTGCCCCAAGAAGTTCGCTCGCTTGCTTCGCTCGCTCTTAAGGTGGATGCTCCAGGGTAGCCCGCGAAATTCAAATACTTATTTTTATGTTTTTTGCAATTTGCCGGTCAGTGTGAAGCTGTATGTGGACCAAATACGATTCGCGACCGTAACGCGTATTTATCTAAAGAATTATAACCATTTTAATCATCAATATAGCCCTCTAAGTTCATGAAGCTCGACAGAATGATTATTTCATGAAATAAAATGAATTTCGCGGGCTACCCTGGCGCATTCACCTTAATTCAAAAGTTGTCAGAATCAAGTTTTCATGGACACTAAAATTGTTAATACCTAGGTAGATTCAAAAGAGATTATAGGATGATAATATACTGAACGAACGTTTCAGAAAATATTGTTTTATCATATGCAAACTGAACGGTAAAAATACTATTTTTGTTTACTGTTGATAGGCAGGCGTTTGACCACTATCTCACCTGTTATCACTATCTAACTAAATGAACATTACGCAATTAAAATATTTTCAGATTAGGTAAAAGTTATGTCATTTGAGCTTTATGTCTTTTGAAATTGGAGAATATTTTATTACACTTATCTAGTTTTTGCCCGCGAATTCGTTCGCGAATTTCACACTTTTTCCCGTTCCTGTAGGAATTTCGGGAAATAATCTCTTAGGCTTCCCCTACACTCCCCAAGGAACCTTTTGCCAAGCTCTTGAATCAAATACAATTATTTTTCCTGTCATTGCAATAGTCACCTCCACTTAGCCATGTTTTCACATCCATCGTTTCTTTGGCCTTCCTCTACACCATCCCTACAACAACCCACATTGACATTCAATTTGATGAGCACTATACTAATTTAATGACTTTACAGGGTTGCGAAGGTTGCAAATCAATCTCACCTGAAAGGCAAGGCAATATCGATGAACGACAGTCTTTCAATTAGCTAAGTACTCGTAGTCTAGAGTGTCATCATCGCCATTTTCAAATAGAAAGTACGTACTTATGTTAGGATCAAGGAGGTAGGGAAAACGCGACTATCATACAAAAATGTGCAGTTGCAACAATTTTACATAGGTACCGGTACATGCGGGTTGAATTGATAATCTCCTCTTTTGAAGTCGGTTAAAATAGCGTTCGTGTACAAAGCTAATCATAAATGTAGCAACAAAAACTAAGATACACATGGTTTGAACGAGAATTTCTCCCCGACCAACAACGAGCGAGTTGAATTATGCCCTGTTTCTATGGTCAAAGAGCTGTAATTTCATTAACTGTAATTATATTGGTGCACCGTATTGAGAGCGAATGACGTATCAGCATGACTGTGCTGACCTAGTATTGGGCACTTGTCTCACCTCCGGCGAGGAAGCGATTAGTTATCGGCTGGCTGAGGAAAGGGACAAAATATATAGATACAGTGTGATTAAAAGAGACACATATATTAATAGTCGATAGCTTGCTGTTCACATTGTCGGCGAGCCGGCTCTTACCATTAGTTGGTCGCAGCGACAAGAGCTATCAAAGATTTTACTCGCTCAGCGACACTCGCTAGGCGATGCTCGCGGTCAGAACTCATTAACCAGCAGCGGAAATTTCTATCTATAGTGCGGGCTGGAGCAAGTAGTGCGAGTAATAGCCCGTCGTCACACAAAAACATTCGCTTAGGGACCGTCTCCACGAGCGAGAGAATCACGGCGAGTTGCGTTTTTTCATACATCGAATCGCCGCAATAATATCTCCGTGTGGAGACACGGTCATAGAGTTGTTATAGAAATACGAGGCACGGACAATTCTCTCGCTCGTGGAGACGGCCCCCTAAAGCCGAGCATCAACACTATCGAAACTATTCACTCGCTACTCGCTGCTCGCCAACTCGTTTCAAGTTTCAAGCTTTACTCGCTACTCGCTGATCGCCGGCGGTGAAACAAATGCCTTAAGTGGCAATACATTGTACACACTGAGCGGAAATGGGTTACCCATCTTGTATAGTATTGATACACTGCTTCGACACTATAAAAGTAGAGAAATTATCCGAATTCTTAACTAATATTATAAAGCGGAGAATGAGTTGGTTTGTTACTCTTTCATGCCACAATTGCTCTCGCGATTTTGATGAATTCTGGCACAGAGATAGACAGGACTCTGTAGACGGTAACAGGTTTTTTTTTTTTTTTTTAGCGAGAATCTATAAAAGGCGAGTGAAGTCGCGGAATAAAAATAGAAGACAAAAATTTCGTATTACAGACAGAATGATGGGAACATTGCGGGTCGCGGGGCTTTCGGGACCGGGACCGCAGTCCTGGATTCCAACTATATTAATTTATGAGAGACTAGGGACAGCAAATAAAATAAACTAAGTTATGTCTTGGGAAAGTACGGTCACCTAAAAATTATCAAAGAGCAGATCACACTTACATTGCAGGAATTGTTAGGTACATGGTCAGATACATATTGGTCTAGAAAAAAATAGGTTTTAAAGTAGTATCTAAAGAAAAGTCCACCATTGTTCAGTAATGGCCCAACATAGTACGATGAAAAAAAAAACACACAAATATAAGTATGATTCCAATTAATTTTACTACGGAGCTCTTACCTGCCAAAATCTGAGCTCTGCTCTTTTAAAAACAGGCTGTGTTACACAACTAAATTAAATTTTAAAATGGTATTCAGCGGCTATAAAAAGAAATAATAAGCTTAGTTGGTATCTTTTACATTTTTTCTTTCGTTACAATTGAAAAGAGCCTAGTTGGGGAATGACAGAAATAGGTCACGAACAATAAAACATTCAGACAGTTTAGAATATGCACGCAGACTTCGGTTGAGACGTGATTTTAAAATTAGAATTTTATTTAAAACTTAATGTTTACTAATCTTTTTTACTTTAAAATCGAGGTTTGAACTTAATTTTGCTACACCTTTAAATGGGGTCAAAAAATCCTCCGCATCATTGTCGATTGGAAGTGTATCCAAGAGACTGAGGGTATTGCTACTGTGTTACAATGCAGTTCCTCTATCCTGGGTAAAATCCAGCCTTGATTTTTAATTATCATGTCACATATATACCTAAATCAAATCAGTTTCCATTCAAAATAAATCAAAATTATTCCATGACGTGCAGACGAGAAAAGAGCTGAAATGAATGACATTCAGTTCAAAAATGTAAGCTTAAAAAAGAAGGATTTAAATTGTTAAATGTTGACTTCTTCTTTAAATTGCATGTAAAATGATGAATGTATGTAAAATAAAATATATACTGATTGTCTTTTGTTTGTCCCCAGGATTCTCGGAGACTCTGGTCCTACTCAGCGTGGTTACGGTAGTTACGGTGGTAAAACCAGGGCACCCTAACCGCGCCAGAAATGCCTCGGACGCTGCAGTAAGCAAGTCGTGTTCGCTAGGAGAGTACACGGCGAAGGCCCAGTGTGTGCAGTCACAGTATCGTCTTGTATGCAAGGATGGCATCGCTAACTACTGGACACGAGGTTTAAAGTGAGTCCTAATGTAATCAGTTATCAATTTTTCCGTTACTGACTGACTGACTGACAGACAACGCCCAGCCGAAACTACTGGTCGTAGAAAGCTGTATTTTAACCGACTTCTTCTGTAATGTGTGGTTACAATTTTTGGTGATACCTGCGTACCACTAAAAAGTGAAAAATAAAAAAAAAACTTTTTAACAAAAAAATAAAACCGAATTCCAAAAACAAAACACTACAAAGTAAAAAATAACTTTAATTTTGGAAGTCGGTGTTCAAAAACGAAATAACCAAAAACACCAATACTTAAGAACAATAATTAAAAAGTTTTTGGCTTGTAGTTTCCTTGAGGAGTGTAGGGGAGCATTAAGCGAGGACTTTCCGAAATTCCTACGGGAACCAATACGGGTCAGAAATTAGACCCTTTGCTCAGAATTTACATGAAATTGCAATCGTTTGTTTGCTCGTAGGTTTCTTTCTCCGCAAATTATTACAGTCAACGTTAATTAGGGAAAGTGGTTATTGTGGTTCTTGGAGCGGCGTTTCTGCACTTATTTTCTTTCCTTTAATTAATTTTATACTCTCTCTGACTGAGCTTTTATCTTTATATTGTACTGCTATAATAACTGTGGCTATGGACCCCTTTCACTTGGAATTAACAACACCGTTTGATACGATTATTTTTTTAAAACATTCACAAAAAACACTGTGTGTGCCTATAAAATTTACTCAATACTCAATACTTTATTGCATCCATATTATGTACATATAGGTGGTATAAATATTGTCAAGATCAATATGGACCCTGTCGGGCACAGCAAAGTTACGAGGGAGGACGAAGACTAAGTAACAATTCATGGAATTAATCAATTATTATTATAGGTAATTAGATCGTTAAAATGTTAATAGATTTATATTAAATTAAATTAAATTAAATTAATTTATTTCATAACTTAGGACTAGATTACATTGTGGACGCGGTTACAAGGTATAACGTTTCTAAATCTAGTTAGTGGGTGCAGTACTGTTCCTCTAGATAGGTTACAACGTAACCTGTGTTAAGATAAACAGTTCCGATCCCCTGTGGTAACATAGTGGTTTGCTTATACCTAGTACGTGAGAGTGTATTGAGTTACAATGAAAAATAATATTATATAAACAGGAACAAACGAAAAACCAAAGGTCCCATTTGAACCAATAAGAATTACAGTTTTAAAGAAAAATAAAAATAAGGTAAAAAAAAAAATATATGTTTAGTTTTATTATGTTTGGAATAATTGTATATGTATATTATTGTGTGGTGAATTATGTTCCATACTTTAATTTATTTTTGTCATCGTTATTTTTAAATTATGTACTATGTATATTTTAATTAAAATTATTTATGCATGTTATTATATTGTTATGTCTATGTATTGATAAATAATATCAGATATTTTATTTATTTTCGTCATCATTATTATTAAATTATATTAATATTGAATTATTTTTATTTATTTTTATCGTTACCATTATAAAATTACGTATTTATTTATTATATTATATTATAATTATGTCTGTGTGTAGTCTTGATAAATGATGTCAGTTATTTCATTTGTTTTTGTCATCATTATTATGAAATTATGTTATTATTTAAGTTAATTTATGTATGTAATGTCTTTGTATAGTAAATTAAATGTCAAGTATTTGTATCGTCATCATTTTTAAATTATGTATTTATCCAAATTAATTTTGTGTAAATTTAATTACACAAACACAACACACAACATAAATAAATAATATCCCATCATCAGATTCTGACTTGGTGATAGTGGGACCACCGCAGGAATATAGGCTTTAGAATATAGAAAGAATTTTTAAAATCGGTACACAATTGGCGGAGAAATTGGTGAACATACATAAAAAAAAACATACATCCGAACATAGAACCCCCTCCTTTTAAAGAAGTATGTTAAAACCGGACCAGTGCGTCGGTCCCGCTTACAAAGAATCCATGTGAGTAGGGCAAAAAATAGGGCTTTGTGAACCCTTCGTGCGCCAGTCCGACTCACGCGATAGGACACTTTGACGTCAGGCGTGTCTGTCCACTTCGTGACGTCAGAGCTATCCGTTCATGTGACGTCATATATACCCTATTGCTTTCGTTTGTTTTCTAAGGCCCACTTGCGCGAAACATTTATCTTTTAACTCCGAGTTAGTTGCTAACCCGTGGCTATTATATATGATATTAACCTAGATAAATCTGTTATATTATTATGTAATATTTTCCCGGGGTAAGGCTGACTGTCCATATGCGCAGAGCGAGGCAGCGGAGCGGAGAAACGGGCAAATATTAACCAATGGAATTGCCAGAAATGAATTGAAATGTCAGTCGCTGACATTTTATGCAATTCCACTGGTTAATGTTTCTCCGTTTGTCCGCTCCGTTACCTTGCTGGACATGTACCCTAATATATTTATTTATTTATTTATTTTAGGTTTACCAACAATTATCTACACTGAATTCTTATAAAAAACACATGCCTTAAAACAAGTTTACAGTGTAATAATTACTTAAAGGTAAACACCACATGCATAAAATAATAAGTTCGAAAGTTAAGCTAACTTACATTAATAATAAGCGCTAATCAACGTTATTAAACAAATTTAATTAAATTATGAATCAAATTGAAATTGGTAACATTCACATAAATAGATAATATTTTTTGATAACTGAATTTAAAATTAGTAAGAATAACATAACAAATAACTCTAATACGACTACAATAGTATTTTGACAAAGATAAGTATTTAAATTATAATAAAATTCAAAACATTGATTAAATTCATTACATATATTGATAAAATTGACAAAATTGATTAAAAAAAATATATAAAATTTGATTGAAAATATGTCAAAAATGTAGTAAATTAAAAATAATAACAATAATAAGTAATTCAAATAATAACTGTGACTAAGGGTTACTCAGTAAACGATTAATAATGTTTTTTTTTCTAGCAAGAGAGTCAAAGTGAAGATCAATAACATCACTATAGCCATTCACTGTTTTACACATTCTTGCATAGGGCGAATTGGCTCCCAAAACGGTTCTTCTAAAAGGTGGGCAAAGAGGTGTAATTGCATTACGTGGGATTCTAGAGGGTGCACGAAAATTGAAAAGGGCAAGCAGGCTGGGACAGTCCATTTCATGATTAATAATTTTATAGGCAAACATAACATCAATTAAGTGTCTACGTGATTCCAGAGATTTCATTTTGAAATGCTTTAGCCTACCGTTGTACGAGCGTATTTTTTTTGTGATACCATTGGAAAATGCCAGGTGCCACGCGAAACGTTTCTGGACACGTTCAAGACGCAACGAATGCGATGCATAGTGAGGGCGCCAAACCACACTATTGTATTCCAATATGCTACGAATGAGACTGTTATAAACCAGTATTTTTGTTTTATTATTACGAAAGGTTTTACAATTTCTTAAAATGAACCCTAACATTCTCGATGCTTTTTTGATAATGTTATCTAGGTGAGGAGTAAAGGTTAACTTCTTATCAAAAAATACACCTAGGTCCTTTATTGTTTCAACTTCCTTAATTTTGTCACCAGAAATATGGTAATCACTGCAGATTGGGATACTCTTTCTTGAGAATTTAACATGATAACATTTTTTTGAATTGAGTTCCATCTTGTTATTGGTACATCATTGAACAAGACGATTTAGGTCACTTTGTAAGTGAAGTGGATCTTCCTCAGACTTAATGATTTTCAAAAACTTTAAATCATCTGCGTACATAAAATACTCTGAATGTAGGAAACATTTTGGAATGTCATTTATAAAATATATAAACAATATAGGTCCCAAATGTGAACCCTGGGGAACACCGGAAGAGACGCGTTGCAGGGTTGATTTATAGCCATTAACTACAACAAAGAAAAACCTATCCCTTAAATATGAGCCCAGCCACTCTAACAAAGACCCGGAGATGCCGTAGGCGCGCAACTTAGTCATTAAGATTTGGTGGGATACCCTGTCAAAAGCTTTGCTGAAGTCCGTATAAATGACGTCAGCTTGGTAGCCTGAATCAATAGCCTTAATGAGAACTTCTGTAAAAGGCACTAGATTCGTACTTGTCGAACGGGCTTTAACGAATCCATGCTGATGATCGCTTAAATACATCTTTAAGTGATCCTGAAAATGTAGACAGATCATTGACTCAAAGACTTTGGCGAATGTGGATAGAATTGAAATTGGCCTGTAATTGGTTACAACGTCATTGTCTTCTGATTTGTGAACAGGTACGACTTTTGCAATTTTCCATTTTGAAGGGAATATACCCGATGTTAATGACTTATTAAAAATCAACATAAGTGGGTAAGCCAGCTCATATGAACACGCTATAATAAATACTGGTGGTATTCCATCTGGCCCTGCCCCTTTTTTTGGATCTAATCTTTGCAGTTTCTTATAAAGAGATTCACAAGAAATAACAGGAGCAGTTAAACATAAACTGTTAATATTTACGAATTGCAGGAATTCGGAATTGTATTCATCACCACTACTATCATTGGGGCCATAAACGGAGGAAAAAATAGTCGGCAAATAACTCACACACTGTTGACCCGTCCGACGTAGCCGTAGTTCCGTCAGTCATAGTTAAGGGGTAAGCACTGGAACCCCCTCGTTTATCCTTTATATAAGTCCAAAGTAACTTCGGGTTTGATGCCAATTCGTTTTCCAAATGTTTTATATAGGTTTTATAACAAGCAGTGGCGAGATTTTCACAACGTTTGCTTAACAGTTTTAACTCTATAGCATCTAAGGGGTTTTTGTATTTTTTGAAGCGCTTCCTAATCTTATTTTTTTCACTAAGCATTTTAATCAGTGTACGGCTAAACCATGACGGGAATTTTCGGTTTTTAGGTTTGCGCAATGGCAGAAATTTTTGTATCGCGGTACCAAGAGTATCGTAGAAAACCTCCACCATCCCATTCACATCACTTTGTCCACAGAGTAATGAGTCCCAATCTAACTCCTTTAAGAAATTACGAATTGGGTGATAATCCGCCCTATGGAAGTCAGGTGTTGCTTTCGTAGTATTGTATGGGAGCTTAGTCTCCCTCTTAAATGTAATAATAATATCCAAAGGAGGATGCTGTTGATCCACATTACTTAAAGGATATACACTTTCACTTACACAACATAGATGTATTGTGGACAGCACAAGATCAAGCAGACGACCAGCAGTATTTGTAATGAGATTACATTGTTTTAACATGTTAACAGAAGCAAAATCCATCAAAATTTCATTGATACTGCGTAGCCCTACATTGCTCCCGGTACTATCCACGTGTTTCCAATCGATACCACTTAAGTTAAAATCGCCTACAATACATACATCACAGTCAGTAATTTGTTCAAAAGCCGCACTACAAGAATCCACAAAGTTTTCCAAAGTACAACGGCGTACTGGCGGAGGTAGGTATACTGCACAGAGAGCCACTCGACTGACAGTGCTTGTCCACGGTAGTTCTATGGTAACCCAGAGATCCTCACAATTACTTTCCCAGTCTTTTACACGTTTGGACTTAAAACTATTTTTAATAGCGATCAGAACTCCTCCCCCTTCTTTTTTTCCGCTGATAGTACTTTCTCTGTCCCTTCTATAGACCACGTATCTGTCATCGAATAGCTCGCTGCTCAGAACAGAACTATTAAGCCAAGTCTCTGATAATATAACCACATCAAAGTCATTACAACATATATTTCGATAGAAAACGTGCGTTTTTGTTCGTAAGCCTCGACTATTTTGATAATATATTTTTAAAGAATTGAATTTTATTTATGAGTAGTTTTCTCTATAGCATGCAAAAGAATAATGATAACAATATTTCTTACAACACTACATGATCTTATTTACAGAATCGAAATTCTTGATCAGTATATGTCCCTCGCCGTCAGACTTTCTAACAAAAATTCTGCTATTTCTTACCCATACATACTTATATCCCTTTTCCTTTGCTTTAAGCCTTGCGGCAGCATGAAGGGACTTGTTAAATGAAGACAAGTGTTCCACAATATAAATTGGGTTTTTTTTACCAGCAACTCCAAGATCCGCGCTATTCAGCTTGTTGTTTTTATTATTTTTGTTGTAATTTATGACGGCTGCTAGTAGTTGATCCCGAATCCTCGGTGAGGCGAGCTGAACTACAATCGAACGGGGACGAGTGCTATTGGTTTGAAGCTTAGCAGTACGGGTGCAGTGTAGGATGTCGCTATCCTTCAAATCACATTTAATAACAGATCCCAGCTGCTTAACAACGGTATATAGGTTTTCCTGTTTATTTTCAGGAAAACACTGTATTTCCAAATTATTGGTCCGCGCCTGCTGTTCCAAATAGTTAATACGCTGATATAGTTCTGAGTGAGAGTTTTTCAATTGGGTATTCTCGTCCTTTAATTGTTTCACAGCCTTTTTTAAGGTAACATGTTCAGCTTGAACCTCTTCGAATTGTTTAGTATGAAAATTGAGTGACATGCTTAATTCCCTTACCTCTTTTCCTATTGGCTCTAACTCCCTATTGATGACACTAATAATTGAGTCATTTAATTGATGTAGCATAGCGGCAAGCTCTCTTTTGATAACTTCTTGCACAATTTCTCGCACATCATCGCTGGTCACTGATTTATTCTCGGGAGGAGAATTTAGGGCAGGTCTTTTATTACCTCTTGTTGTAGATACATTGCGTGCTGGTGTACAATCTTTATTTGAAGAGTTAGGAGTCGGTTTTGCGCAAGCTGAGCATATCCATTTGCAATATTCGTCAGAGGCGGTGGGTATATCCGATGAACAAAGTGATATTTTAAATTACATCTAATGCATGAAATGGATTGATCACCGTCCTTTTTGTTCACGCCGGTGCAGCATCCCCATAGTGGCGAGTTCGAAGCCATAATGAGTTTGCAAACCCAAAGTAAAACTATTATAATGTATACTGTGGTTTGTTTACGCTTTTGTTGCGCGTTAAAAATTTTATAAAAAGTCCAGGCTAATGCCGCCTCTGGTGGTAATTATTATAAAATTATAAATTAAATTGTACCCAGGTTAAACCTGGTTAAATTGAACCATGAGGAAGGACATAGGACACTTTCTATGTCCTTTCTTATGGTTCAATTTATCTCTATACGATTGGTGGGTGATGATAACCCATCAACCGTTAAGCGGTTGAGGCGTGATACTAACGTAAAAGCAGAGAGATAGGGTTACTTTCGTATTTATACTCGTAAAATTAATTAGATATAGTTCATAACTAGCTTTTGCCCGCGACTTCGTACGCGCGTATCCCGATTTTCCTGTTCCCTTAAGAATTTCGGAAAATCCTCTCTTAGTGCTCTCCTACACTCCCAAAAGAAACTAAATGCCATATTTGTTATATGGCATTTAGGTTCCATATTATATCCATATATCCATATTATATAAACTAAATGCTTTCTACGACAGCAGTGACGGCCGTGCGTTGTCTGTCAGTCAGTCTGCCACTATATATTAGGTATTGTTTTTTTCCGGTATTTATCAGTCTTCTTCTTCTTCTTCCACCTGGCGTTAATTCCGGCCATTGCCAGGGTCCGCCTTCCTTCTTAGCTTCGTCCACTTTGCCCGATTTTGAACGTCCCTCTCAATCAGGCCATTGGCTCTCATGTCGGACTTGACGACGTCCAGCTAGCGCTTGCGACCACGGGAGCTAGCTCCTAGGAAAGCCATATTCATGTATCTCCGACCAACGTACTCCATAGGGCGGCGGCGCAAGATGTGGCCATACCATCGCAGACGACAGTCTTGCAGTTTTTCACCCACGTCACGGACCCCAAGACTACCTCGGATGAAAGAGTTGCGTATGCGATTGGATCGCGTTACGCCGCTCATCCACCTCAGCATCTTCATCTCCGTGACGCGAAGCTCCTGGGTGTGTCTGCTTAGTGCTGGCCAACACTCGCCACCTTACAGTAGGACAGGTCGTATGATGCATTTATATATCTGCTCCTTGAGCTTCGGAGATATTTTGCGGTCGCATACAACGCCCGTTACCTCGCGCCACTTCGCCCAAGCCGCGCCTATACGTGCTTGGACATCGTCGTCCACGTTGCCAGACTCGTGCAGCGCGGATCCAAGGTACCTGAACGTATCGGACTTTCTGATCAGGTCCGAACCTATTCGGATGGTGTTTAAATCCGTGCTGCCACAGGACATGTACTCAGTCTTTGCCACATTTAGTCTCAGACCACCGTTTTCAAGCGTGTCCTTCCAAATGTTGACTCAATCACTCAATCAGTCAGTAACGGAAGAATTCAGTTCAGTAACGCATTCGCTTGTAGCATGGCAATGTTGTCTAGAGCTGTGTCTGATGTGCACTAACGCGATATAAGCCTGGGGCTATGAAATATTATTTGTACTAATATATAAAGCTATTTGTTGGTTTGTTTGCTTGCTTGAACGCGCTAATCTCGGGAACTACTGGTACGATTTGACAATTTATTTCAGTGTTAGATAGCCCATTTATTGAGGAAGGCTATAGGTTATATATCATCACGCTAAGACTAATAGGAGCGGAGCAGACGAAGTTGCGCGGGTCAACTAGTTAGCTATATATCGTTGCGTACTTGCTTTCAAAATACATAGGTACTTATTAAATTAGAGTATTAGCATTTACCTGAACTTAGTTATCGTTAAGTTTAAAGCTTTAAAGCGTAACTATTGGAGCATATTAACCAGATCTATTATTACTAAACCACAAAAATTTTGCGTGACCTTTGATGGTTCTATTAGACCTGTTTCTCCATGAAGGCAGGAGAGATATTTCCAGGAATTTTCCTTTACAAACGGTCTGTGTCCTGTGGTGAAGGGAGGGTTACCAAGTTGGCTAAAATAGATAACGGTTTTATTTCCTTACCCTACCGAACAATATGGTTATTTTAGGATTATTTATGAAATACTTTATTTGTTATACACTAACACCTCGCCCACGATTTACTCCTCGCGGATTTCGTACTTACCTCTACGAATTCAAAGACCTCCAATCCCTTTCAAAGGTAGAAGAATTAATAGGAAAAAATAATCATTACGATCTTTATTATTTTATTGGTCTGACTGATCGATCAACGCACAGCCGAATATACTAGTCTTAGAAAGCTAAAATTTGGCATGTAGCTTTCTTACACTCCGTAGGGGGGGAAAGAGAGCGGATTTCCCGAAATTCCTACTGGAACGGGAAAAAACGGAATATGCGCGTACGATGTCGCGGGTGAAAGATAGTTGCTAATGAAATGTCACATGTTAGTCAGGTCCTGAAATAGCAACAAAAACAACCACATTTTCAACCTAAAAATATAAACAACTACCAAAATAAAAATTTGATACCGTTGTCAACTTAACCTCAAACTTTTTGATGGAAGTTTAAATATCTGACAAAGTTATAAAGCGAAAACTTGTTATCGCAATTAAACTTCAACAACTTTGTATCATTTTAATAACTGAAACCATGGAGTGAGGGTTCAATTAACATTGTTTGTTATATTAACTGCGAGGTATTTTAGGAAATCAGTTCAATTGGTTCAACTCGTTATCTGCGAGCCCTTGAGTCCAGACGGATCATGGATAACGCAATTATTGATCCTAATTATTAGGACTAGAGGAAACCTTAGGCAATCCAATTGATGCTGATAAGTTCCTAACTCAATCAAGCCATAACGGCTGAACGGATATAGATGAAAAATTAGGTACACGGGTAGACTATGTCCTGGATTAGGACAAGGTGTACCTTTTATAATAGTAACCTATAGAAGTACCCGGTCCAACCCCAAACCACAATACAGTTGATGATTTGATTGCTAGGCAGATGATGAGAACTAGGTACCACTGACAGTATCAATATTCCCTTATGATACTTTTCGACCTCCACGTCGACTTCAAGCAATATTTTGCGAGATGTAAAATTTCCTAAATAATAAAAAATTCCTAATAATTGCCAATTACCATCAAATACGGATTAATGAATTAATCACCTTTTAAAATCACGTTTTAAAACATTGATTTAATTTACAACCCAGTGAACACAAACACAATATTGAAGAGCCAGAGACTCATTTCTATTTGTCAAACCCTTGTAACATTTGACGTTTTCCAAATCCTGACAAATTCTATTCAATTTTACTTGACGCTCAAGGTTACCCTAGATTTTCGAGGCTGAAATTCCCGATATTTCAATGTATTCTCTGAAGCGTACTTAGAGTAAATGGTTTATTCGTAATATATTTTTATTTGCTTTGGTGTTGTTTGGTAGAAGTTTAAGGAGATCGTTTGATGTTTTCGCTCTATCTGGAGTAAGATATAGAACTGTAGTACTATTCAGCAGTGCGATTCTGTAAACATGTCGATGTGAAGGCTTGGCTGAAGCGATCACGAAGTGCAGTATTCACGAAGTGTGCGAAGTGAATTGATCAAGAAGTGATAACTTTGACATGTATACAGAATCGACCGCCGGTAAAAGTCATCTCGTAAAAATGTAGGAGAGGAGTCTCGCCCCGGCGTAGCGCCTCCACGTAGGAAGTGACCTGTCCATCCATCCAATCAAGGTGGTATGACAGCTCAAGTCATGATTACTTCATTCACCCAAGCCTTCGCTAGGACATGTTTACAGATTTGATAGGCTGTAAATGTCTCCACGTGAAAAAGTGAGGTGAACATGATGTGAGCTGTCAATTCATCCAATCATGGTGGAATGACATCTCAAATCATGATTACTTCATTCACCCAAGCCTCCGCTAGAACATGTTTACAGATTTGATTGGCTGTAAATGTCTCCACGTGAAAAAGTGAGGTGAACATGATGTGAGCTGTCAATCCATCCGATCAAGGTGGATTGACAGCACACTTCGAGATTACTTCATCCAAGCCTTCGCTAGGACATGTTTACAGATTTGATTGGCTGTAAAAGTCTCCACGTGAAAGAGTGAGGTGAACATGATGTGAGCTGTCAATCCATCCGATCAAGGTGGATTGACATCACACTTCGAGATTACTTCATCCAAGCCTTCGCTAGGACATGTTTACAGATTTGATTGGCTGTAAAAGTCTCCTCGTGAAAAGGTGAGGTGAACATGATGTGAGCTGTCAATCCATCCGATCAAGGTGGATTGACAGCACACTTCGAGATTACTTCATCCAAGCCTTCGCTAGGACATGTTTACAGATTTGATTGGCTGTAAAAGTCTCCTCGTGAAAAGGTGAGGTGAACATGATGTGAGCTGTCAATCCATACAATAAAAGTGGAATGACAGTAGTGCTATTCTTAAAAAGTTGCCTCGTGAAAACTTAGGTGAAGTGAGGTTGAATTATAATATATAATAATAAATCTTTATTAAAAAATTCAAATTGGTACATTAGAATATAAATCTAAGATCAGATAATAATAGGTAAAACGATGTTAGATGCCTGTACTAGGAGGGTCCTGCATCACAGGCGGCATGGGCTCAAACAGTGTACAAAGAAGATATTATAAGATATTAAACAATATTTACATAATATAACAATAGTTAATTGAGTTATATTAATTTACTAGTTGCTCCGCGTAACTTCGTCTGCGTCACAATTTTCATTACTGCTCCGCTCCTATTGGTCTTAGTGTGATGATATATAGCTTATAGCCTTCTTCGATAAATGGGCTATCTAACACTGAAATAATTTTTCAAACCGGACCAGTAGTTCCTGAGAGTAACGTGAATTGTGATAACAATCCCAAGGTGGAATGACAGCTTACTTTAAACTCACTAAATTCACCTAAGTTTGAAAGTGTAATTTTTATAGAATTGACCGGCTAAACACATACGAGGTCAAAGGAAGGTGAGCCAACGCCCTTACACAAGATACAATGATAAAAAAAAAAAACAAAAAAAAAAAAAAATCTGTATGGTACTTTTTTCAAGACTACTTTATCAAATATATTATACAGCAATTCTTGGTGAGCACAAAAGGAACTTTTACATTCCTAGCTAAGTTTGCATGAAGTTTGATAAAAATATTGCATTTTACATGTTCTTTTACGTCGCAAGTCCCTTCGATAACTTATTTTTAGTTTTTGATGTATTGCAGTTCTGCAATGTTCACGAATGGCGTTCATGAATATGAAGAAATTCTACAGTTGATTTTTGTATCAATCTGAAGGGCATTTCTCGTAAAGGTATTTATGCTGCGTTCACATTCGCATCGCTTTCGTAAACTGTCAAAAACGGGAACCCTTCTTTTCGCATATCTTTTTTTCCTTATATACTTTGGCATAACTATTTTGATATACAGTTTATGTTGATATAATTATCTTATAGGCTAATTTGTTTCGGCATAATTTTGATTCACATAATGTAACTAGGCATTTAATGATTTGTCTAGTCAAGTAGCAGGACTTAGGGCACAGGGAGCCCATGTATTGGTAAATGTTTAGAATAAAATAAAGGTGTGTTAAAATATTGGAGCATTAAGATATTGATGTAATGCTAAATTAATTAAGCTTTTCTACTATTTCTATTTTGTACGACTTCTTCTGATTTTGCTAATAGCATAACCAGCCTATAGGTTATGTTTTCACTACTGGGGCCCAAACCTTCTCTCTGTGAGGTAACTGCGCCAATATCGATCACACGGACCCAGTGCAAGTTGGTTATCAGTGATGATGTGGTCAGTTTTGAACAAAAAAAAAAAAAACTGTGAACTATATAGGTAGCAGGTGCTAAGTATGCTAGTAAAACAATACAGTATAAAAATCAGTCAATCATCATTTTCAATTTAGTATAAACATTTAGTGCAGAGAGTAATTTTAAACTTTATAACTCACTACCAAAAGATATAAAATATACACAATCATTATTACTATTTGAAAAACAGTATAATTTATTTGCCCCTAGTGTAAACGAGTCCTTAGATTTCAAACACAAAAACAAAGATCACCGCACCGCACGATGAACGCAGAGTTTGATGGGCGGCGAGACATTGTATGTAATTATAGTATGTAATACGTCATAATTCGAGGTTTGACTCTCGACTGTTTTCTCCTCCAATATTGGACCGATTTAAGAGATATTTCACAAATTGAATAAATAGTATATATACTGTAATACCTATGTTTTCTTTTTTGATGATGCACTAGAACCCTCACAAAATGCTCAAAATTATCCGATAAATCGCTGTCAACAGAGTCCTACTGTACCAATTTGGCAACTATTAATCAAAAATGGAAAACATAGGAACACAGTATATCCTCTTTATTAAGTTTTTGAAATATCTTTTAAATCGATCCAATATTGGAGTAGAACACAGTCGACAGCCAAACCTCGAATTATGCCACCCATGTTTCCTCTTAATAAATGAAGATAGGCTTGTTAGCTCAGTGATCAATAGGGAAAACTGCCTAGTTTGATCTATTACGAGTTTTTCATTAAGTTTTTTTTTCTAGGCGGGATATCACTCACCTCCGGTTGCAGAATTGGCCCGGGGATTGCTTCAACGTTGCTCACCTACAGTACCACTATCCTGAACTCGTCTTCTTAGAATTCATCAATTCTACCAGTTTGAAGAGTTTCAAGGGACAATTTAGCGCGGAGAACAAGATTGAGGTTTGTTACTACCTACGTAATTGTTACTTTTCTCGCGTTTTGGTGGAGGCCGTGGAATGTGGCCTCCGTCGTGCGCCGTGGACAGCAGAAAATTCGGTACTACCACAGGGTGTATTGGCAAAATAGAACTTAATATGTGTATTTGCACTGATTCGAATTCTAATTTTCAAGCAACGTTCGCATTCGTATCTCAGTCGCAACCAGTAATAAAAAAATTGAGGTTTGTTACTACGTAATTTTTATTTTTCTCGCATTTTGGTGGGGGCCGTAGAATGTAGCCTCTGCCGCGCCCCGTGGACACCAGCAAATTCGGTACTACCACAGGGTGTATTGGCAAAATAGAACTTAATATGTGTATTTGCACTGATTCGAATTCTAATTTTCAAGCAACGTTCGCATTCGTATCTCAGTCGCAACCAGTAATAAAAAAATTGAGGTTTGTTACTACGTAATTTTTATTTTTCTCGCATTTTGGTGGGGGCCGTAGAATGTGGCCTCCGCCGCGCCCCGTGGACACCAGCAAATTCGGTACTACCACAGGGTGTATTGGCAAAATAGAACTTAATATGTGTATTTGCACTGATTCGAATTCTAATTTTCAAGCAACGTTCGCATTCGTATCTCAGTCGCAACCAGTAATAAAAAAATTGAGGTTTTTTACTACGTAATTTTTATTTTTCTCGCATTTTGGTGGGGGCCGTAGAATGTGGCCTCCGCCGCGCCCCGTGGACACCAGCAAATTCGGTACTACCACAGGGTGTATTGGCAAAATAGAACTTAATATGTGTATTTGCACTGATTCGAATTCTAATTTTCAAACAACGTTCGCATTCGTATCTGGGTCACAACCAGTAATAAAAAACTGTAATTCCATTCCTTTTTCACAGAATGCGACTGAGTTGCGAATGCGAACATTGCTTAAAAATTAGTAGAATTATTTTCCTAAACATTAGCAGAATTAAGGGCGCTCTCTCGAAAAAGTTTAAAAATAGCAGAAGCAGTATAGATGAAGCAGTTTTTCGTCGGCATTTACTGAGAAATTACATCGGAAAAAATAGGTAGTAACACGAACCTTGGTGCCTTGGTACGCACGTAACTTGGTTTAGCCAGAATTTATGTATCGGTATCACTTAATAGGAAAACAGTACACACAACAACAACAATTTATGGAGATCTTAATTTATTATTAACCTTGGGGTGTTTGAGACAGCCGGGTGATACCTACAATGAATTAGAACATGAGAACGCTGCGCGGTGGTACAAAAAAGTTTGGTGGTATGGTGTCCCGGACGTCCTCTTTTAGATAAAGCTTCTTCCGTGTAGTAACAGATTGATCCCATTTGAACAAATTCTATATTCGTAAATTTATTTTATTAATATAGAATTTGTTAGGTTGAATTAACCGATTTTATCGAAATGAACTATAACGGTTCATTCTATATTATGTCGGTTACATAATATGTAACCGACCATATATATACCATATTTTATTTTTGCATCCATCCAGGTATAAAATACACGTTATACATTATATATTTAATAGACTAATAGTAATAGCCCTTCCTTCCTTTCGTCCTTGGCAATAGTCTCAAGGACATTTGTAATGTATTATAATATATATTATAATAATGAAGAAAATATGTTTAACTCAAATTATTTTTTCAATTGTGGTACTCCTGTTTGTTTAGTTAGTTCACATTAATAGCAGTAGGGAGTATTTTGACAACGTTTTCTTTTTAAAAATGACAAGGTGTATAAGTTTGACGTGTCTGTGTGTGTCTGTCTGTGGCATCGTAGCGTCACCGCGTCGCGCGACGGCGCGGCGACGCGGCGGACGGCGTTGCGTCAGGGTTAGTAAATACAAATTTAGAAATTATTTTTAACGTTTAAAAGTTTTTTTCTGTCGGGTGTTTTTTAAATTTAATTTATTTTTTAAAACTAAGCTATACTCTAATTCTCTCACTCTCCAATACTCTGACTCGAACATAATGTTTTTGCATGGAATGACGCTATTCTATAAAGACCCATTGTGGCTATTCCCAGAGCCAGACTGATGGAATCCTTTTGTTGCTAACCGTACGCTTGCGATACTGGAGCAAACAAGCAATAACCAATGGTTTCCAATGCAGCTGATATAGCTTCAATATCAGAACTACAATATAATAAGTAATAGTGGAATGAACTTACCAGCTTCTAGACTAAAATATTGAATACCTACTAGGTTCTGCCTAATATCGAAATCACCCCAAAGGAACATAAGGCCAAAAGGAATCCATAGTCTGTCTCTGTGCCAAATTTGATCTAGATTCGTTTAGCCGTTCTGGCGTGATTGAGTAACACACATCCATCCATGGAAACTTTTGCATTTATAATAGAAGATAGTAATATTTTAGAATAAGTTTTATTTTCTGTCTTCTAAATCATTCCTAAAAGCCGTTCAACTCATTATCTGCTTAGCCTTTTCCCAACTATATTGGGGTCGGCTTCGGCGTATTTTACATGGAACGGCTACCAGACCTCCACAACCCATTTACTGGGTAACACAGTACTTCATGGCAAGACTGGAGTCAGATTTACTGGCGTCTGACTATCCGTAACGACTGCCAAAGATCTACAAATGACAGCCGGGACCAACGACTTAACGTGCTTTTCGAGGTACGGAGGAAACTCGGTATGTTAAGATAGTCACCCATCCACAGACCAACCTTGACAAGCGTAGCTTAACGTTGAAGATCAGCCCGTGCGGCTGTTATTATTGAGCCACGAGCTCCTCAAAAGCCCTTCAACTAACAAATTAAAATAAACAAGTCTAGTGGCCAATATTTTCCTCGCTAAAGTTTATCGTGCAAATAATGTGTGGGAGTTGCCTCATTGAGATTATTTTATCTCAGACTAAGTTTCAAGCAAGCGATTAAACAGTTGAGTTGATATTGAGCGCTTGAGTTACCTGTGGGTTCGTACTTAACTTTAACTTAGTCTCAGAACTTCCTTAATTCTTTTTTAATAACTAGTACGCGGTTCTAGATCGCGAGCTTACTCGGCTCGACGTCGGTGACACACGTGAAAGCTTGCTCATTACTCTGGTACCAGGGGAACTGCGATGTCGTCAATGGAGGAAACTTTTTCTTATTCAGTAAGAATATTTTATTATAGCCAGACAGGATACTTGTATGGATTCTGTTGATTAGTTGTGGGAATAGCTTCGAAAATCAGTAATTTTTGCAAAACAATAGCAATCGACGTGTCATTAAACAAAGTAATGGCTTGCGGTTTGCAGCTCGCGGCGCTGACAGACATGCGAGCCGAGTAGTGCTATTCTGTGACAACATTTTCGTATCTCGACAATGGAATCCGAGGTGAGTATAACCATAAGAACTTTATGTTGTGTGCAATAAAGTCCACTTTGTGAGCTTTATCACTCAGGTGAAGCTCGATATCGAAATGGTTACATACAGAAGAGACTAGCTGTTGGATCACAAACAAACTTACTCGACGGTTTTTAAGTACGCGTGCTTACGGTAACACGACCAAGAGCGAAAAAGCTCGTTGAGCCACAACGCGTTTTTGCTCGCACATCTGTCACCCACTTAAGCTTTTGCTTTAGTACGGAAGGCAAAAGAGATAAGTAATCAGGTTGATAGGTACAGTAGCGCATTTACCAGTAGACTATAAAAGAAAGTTGAAGCTACCAGAGGCTATTTTCGAGCTAGCTTTGCTCGCTATTTTATTCTACAGAATTTTCATTCTGATTCTTTTCTGTGTGTCAACATCGAAGTCTATCTGAAGTGGTAAAATTTTCACCTCTTTCAATTTCGCCATTTCATGAAATGGCCACCTCAAACCTAATTTCGACGACGAAGCTGGAGCATCTATTTCTGTCTGCAGGGCTTATAAGGATTTAAAAGAACCTAACATGCGTTTCCAACATCCCATTCGAACACATTTTATCCGCGTCGGGTGCCCAAAGTTCCCTCAAACCTAACCGAACCTCGGCCACATCATGAAATGGCCAATTCTACGATATGACCACGACATATCTAACTACTGCATAAATATTTTGCCTACCTCGGTATATGCTTTTGTAACGTTTTTTTATGCAATATCCGTAGTAGCAAAATTAATTAGAATTTTGCGATAACGCATATTGGTTTCAGGAAACTGTGACCCACTTAATAAATATTTTGCATACCAAACAATATAAATTTTATTGTAAATCATAAATATACTCAGTTGGCTTATTGATTGCGAGTTCGATAACAATATTCAACAAGCCCATTACAAGTTTAATATAAAAAAAGTGTTTATCTTATCGTCGAGTTTATCGCGGAGAGTTTTTGATGTTCCAGCTACCGAACTGTCAGATAAATGTTGCATCCATTTATTCCGACATTGTTGATGTGCTAATCTCCTCTTGTTAGTTGTGACATGATTCAGTTTCCGGCTAACCGATTATTATATCTAGCGAGCCGATAAATAGGCCATGTGATAATGTTAAAGCCCGGCTTGTGTTGAAATTTAATACTACATAATCCTTTGGTAGAATAAGTTCCTCCAATCCACGTCGCAACGGAAAGAAGTGAGCCGTCGCGGGGGCAGATGTGAAACATCAAAAAATATTTGCACTGATCATGTGCATTTATCACATGCAATTCGTTTTTAAGGGTCCATTGAATGCTACCTATGAGACCACTGTAACTTCAGCTAAAATTCTGATGGTCACTTGTCGGTCTGCCAACACAACATCTTTAACTACTTTGCCGTTATCCTCGGAAAGAGACGTCGATGGGTGTGGGCCTTTACAGTGCTAATCTTCCATGAAGGTTTTAACTTGCTTGAACCGCGTGAACCTGCGTGCAACCCCTGTATTTAGAAGAGCAAAATCCCTTAGTGTTTTTTAAGTCAATGTAAACATGATAAGTTTTTTTTCTTAAACAGGTTTACTCCTTAACGATTCTTACAAAATTTTGTCAATTTTTTGTGAAATTACTCTGCACACTTGCAATCAAATTATTTTATGAAGTGAAAACTTCGTTAGCGGCGTTGTGCACTTTTTTGTGATGGGTAAAAAATGTTAAACTTGTGTCAGGACACGTGACCCTCATGTCAGGATACGTGACCTGATCGAAAATTCGTAAGACATCAGGACACATGACCTGTTCGAAAATTCGTAAGACGGAGGGAGAGAAGCACGTATTCAAGTTTTCACTTTTGCCGGCACTCCCGGAGTGCAACCCGTTGTATTTTTTTTACTGTGAATTTGTAAAAGCAAAACAATAAAAAAGAATTTCATTGCTTTTGAAGTTAATGTATCAAGTTCCGAAATAGAAGTGTCTCGATTTCTTATGTGTGTTTATACACGGTGCCATTTGGTGCAATTTTAGTCATCTTACAAAAGCGGCCCAAGCACCCGTAATAAACTATCTCCAGGCGCGAGATATATTTTTTTTAAATAATTCATTAAGATGATGATGAGAATTATGAAATACCCCGTTAAAAATGTTTACGTATCAAAACAATGTCACTGTTTCATTTCTTCAGTCCTTGGACCACGAGAATTGGACTGCGCTTGCTCCTGGATGTTTCAAAAGTCGTTAGACTAATATTTTAATAATTCATACTTATGTTCATAAATTAATATGTAGTAGTCATTGGATAGATAAAGTGGGCTGCCATTGTAAGACGACGTAAATGGTAAGGATGGGAAATCATCAAATGACTTCTCCCGCTCTGGGTGAAGCAGAAGAGTGTCAGACTCTTACTGACTAAAACCCATCCTTGTGCCCTTTGCGTTCCAAGGCCGAGGTGACTCATTCGAACAAACTGTGCAACACCGTGTATGACCTAGATAGGGTGTTTAACTAAACATAATTAGGTATGTTAACAGTTAAAATCATTAAATTTTTAGTATGGGTGTCACTTTTGGGGGTCAAAGTAAAAAAAAAAAAATAAAGTCTTTTGAAAAAATATCGTGTGACATATCAAATGAGAAGAAAAATTACCATTCCCACCCCGTTATCTCCGAAACTACTGAGTCTAAAAATATGAAAAAGAAATGGAGATAATAAATCTTTACCTATAGATTACAGGAAAGACTATAAGAATTCTATAGTGATAAAATAACGTGGTTAAAAAAAAAATCGTTTGGAACCCTTTGCACGCGAGCCCAACTCGCACTTAGCCAGTTTTTTTTTTTTAATATACATTTATAGGAATTACTACATTATTATATTTCTATTTTTTTTTATATTCATGTTTCGTACTATAGCTTAGCGATGATATTTCGCCGCGCCACCAGCCGGCTTGACCTGTCGCATTGGACTATTAGATGTTCACATCAAAAACTTTCATGCTGAGACATTATGTCAATAAATAACGTCAACTTGATAGGTCAAGTGGAGAGAATGACTTAAAAGAAATAGTAAAAACTAAAGAAGCATTCAATGACTTTTACACTGATGAAAATTTGATCAGTGTAAATGTAATTGAATGTATGCGCATCTTTTTTCTTATTTTATTTTTTATTATTTTATTGCAGCCGAGAGTAATTTAATTACTCCACAATTAAATAAAATACCGCTAAAAGTAGACAAATTAAGTAATCCGATCTTTTTTTTTGAGGAGTTCGTGGCTAAATAATAACAGCCACACAGGTCGATCTTCAAGGTTAAGCAACACTTGCTAAGTTTTTTCTGTGAATGGGTGACCATCTTAACTTACCGAGTTTTCTCCGTGCCTCGGAAAACACGTTAAGCCGCTGGTCCCGGCTGTCAATTGAAGGTGTTTGGCAGACGTTACGGATTGTCAGAAGCCAATAAATCTGACTCCAGTCTTACCAAGAAGTACTGTGTTACCCTGTTAATGGGTTGTGGAGGTCTGGTAGGCAGCCGCTCCACGTAAAACACTGGTATTTAGCTAAATCCGGTTTAACTGGAAGCCGACCCCAATATAGTTAGGTTTAGGCAGGTGATGAGTAATACGATCTTTTTATTTCCAGCTACACCAGAAGAGGTATCAAGAACGATTCAATCTCTCAAAACTACTAAAAGTACAGGGAACGATAACATAAGAACAAACATTGTTAAAAAGTCCATCATATTATTTGTTAACACAGTTTTTGTAGTGTTCAAGAATTCTTTGACTTTACCTGTTAAATTTGCACGCATATTGCTGTTAAGCAAAACCATGTTTGCTCTTGTAATTTTTTATATTCTGTTCTGTTATTTTTCCATTCCGTTCCATTCCGTTCCATTCCGTTCCATTCCGTTCCATTCCGTTCCATTCCATTCCGTTCCATTCCGTTCCATTCCGTTCCATTCCGTTCCGTTCCATTCCGTTCCATTCCGTTCCATTCCATTCCGTTCCATTCCGTTCCATTCCGTTCCATTCCATTCCATTCCGTTCCATTCCGTTCCATTCCGTTCCATTCCGTTCCATTCCGTTCCATTCCGTTCCATTCCGTTCCATTCCGTTCCATTCCGTTCCATTCCGTTCCATTCCGTTCCATTCCGTTCCATTCCGTTCCATTCCGTTCCATTCCGTTCCATTCCGTTCCATTCCGTTCCATTCCGTTCCATTCCGTTCCATTCCGTTCCATTCCGTTCCATTCCGTTCCATTCCGTTCCATTCCGTTCCATTCCGTTCCATTCCGTTCCATTCCGTTCCATTCCGTTCCGTTCCGTTCCATTCCGTTCCATTCCATTCTCCATTCCATTCTCCATTCCATTCCGTTCTCCATTCCATTCCATTCAATTCCATTCCATTCCATTCCATTCCATTCCATTCCATTCCATTCCGTTCCGTTCCGTTCCGTTCCATTCCATTCCATTCCATTCCATTCCATTCCATTCCATTCCATTCCATTCCATTCCATATCATTCCATATCATTCCATTCCATTCCATTCCATTCCATTCCATCCCATCCCATCCCATCCCATCCCATCCCATCCCATCCCATCCCATCCCATTCCATTCCTTCTCATTCCATTCACATCTAATCTAATATATTCTATTATATTCTATGCTTATCCGGAAACTTCCCGGATAAACTTCAAGTATCTACAATTAAGCCATTGTACAAAAAGGGGAAGACTTTAATTAAAAATGATCGACCAGCTGTGGTATTAATACCGATATTCTCGTAAGTCATAGAAAAAATTATACATTACCGAATATACAGGGTTATTTCTAAAACACCAGCAACCTTTTGGGCAGTGAAAGTACACATGATTATAAACAACTTTTACTTTAGGAAAACCCCCAAAACTCGAAAAATATATCATCTGTTTCAAACAAAATGCAATATCTTGCCAATGAGTGTGCTGCCAGTATACTTTGCCAGTTTTGTGTTATAATCATGTGTTGCAACCACACACATGATTATAACACAAAACATGTAGTACAGGTGTTTTACAAATACCTGTACAACTTCCTCGAAAGTTAAAACATACTGAATAATGAAAAAAAGGGCTTTAGAAAAAAAAAGTCAATTAATGTAGCTATTTATGATTTTCTAAAGAAAATTATGCCAAGTGCAGATAACAGACTACCCATCTGTGCTCTGTATATGGACATGACGAAACCCTTCGATCATAATGAGCACAATATACATATCGACAAACTGGAAAGATATGGAATACGCCGCAACGGTCTTGATCTTATCACATCATATTTAAGCAACCGGCTGCAATACACTGAAATAACAAATATAAATATTATAACTAAGCGGGATATCAATTTATATCGATCACAAACCAGAACGGTAAAGTACGGTGTACCTCAGGGGAGTGTATTGGGTTCCCCGCTATTTTTGGTGTACATAAATGATCTTACAAAAAACATCAATCACCCAACAGTATTATTTGCTAATGATTGTACAATAATTAAAAAATGATGAATTTTACAATTATAAACAAGAAACCAAACTATAGATTGGCTGCAAACGAATTAATTAAAAAAAATAGTTAGAAAAGACGTGTATGCATTTTAGTCAGCGAAAACGAAAACAATTACTACCAGTTATTATTAATTACAATGGACAAACAGTAACAAAAATGGATACAACAAAGTTTTATGGTTAATGATAGACAGTCAACTTAAGTAGGAAACCGCATGTTGAAGAGATTTATGGAAAACTTAACAATTTGGATTCCGCTTTTTATAAGCTGTCCAAATTTGAGAAAGGTGACGCCGTCACGGTCTATCTTAGAACTATACTTTGGTACAGTTCTAAGATACAGTGTCTTTTCGTCATTAAAATAAATTAACATAGACAGGTATGGTTCCATGGTTCCAAGAATACGTCAATTCTGAATATTTCTGTCCATTTGTTTTTATAATTGGTTCTAACAATACTAATCATTTTGAATTATTCGGTTTCTTGGCTTCAAACACTAGATTATCAACAGACGGAAAACCTAATTAAAGAATAATACTCGAAAGAAACACTGTTAGATTAGGAAACTTATATACCTATATATCTATTACCCATGTTAAGCTACCACTACGATTACTCATGCCACATGCCAAACACACATCCACTCATATATACACTCACACATACACACACACACACACTCACTCTCACACACCAGAGCATGCATGCATTTAATAATTTTCATTTTTTGTTTTTTTATTTTCCTTTTTTATTTAACTTCTGATACTATATAATGTGAACCCTAGTACCAAAAACGGGTGAAGACACTGACTCCTGTAACACAGGTTTCACCTAGCACAGGAGCCAGGGCTTCAAATGGAATGTAATTTTTTTTTCTTTGAGTCAATAAAAATATTTTATTATTATATTATTATTACTTAAATAGCCTTTGTATAGATATGGGATATGGGGCAGCCCTTTGTCCAGCAGTCAGATACCTACAATACAGTAGGTTAGCTATACTAATATATAAAGCTGAATAGTTTTGTTTGTTTGTTTGTTTGTATACTTGATCGCGCTAATCTCAGGAACTACTAGTCCGATTTGTATATCATCACGCTAAAACTAATAGGAGCTGAGCAGTAATGAAAATTGTGACGCAGACAAAGTTGCGCGCGTCAACTAGTCAAAAAGAACAACAGCTTACAGACATTTGTATGGATGATAATGTTTCCATCTAAAAAATAATAAAGACAACATAGGGTGTATGTATAAGTACGTAGTGCCTACGTACAATGTAGGATAGTTTAATATCCTGTTATATTTTCTTATTATGTATAGGAAAATATCTCCAGTTCCGTGGCGTTTTGTTATAAATCTATATTTCTGAGCAAACCAGTCTCACTAGAGATAGCAGGCAAATCTCTTTTTAATATGTTACATTTTGTGTTTGTACCAGTTGTACCTTGTTGTTTCTATTAGCTATACATATATACTAAAATAATGAAAATATGTTGAGAGATTAGAGGTATATATCTCCTCATTAAATATGTTAAATTTACTTGAAAGACTCTGATTGAGCAGTCTGATTGCCACACATAGCGCGGATTCTCATCGTCGATGACGTAGACGCAACTAGGCGCAGGGCACTTAATTATTTAAAACCAGTTATGAATCACATGATTGAATAATATAATCAGTCTGTCAACGTTAATTTAAATAAACCCTTTCTGTCAAGAAACAACCTAGCATGGAGGGTTATGTCGAAATCCTAGAAAAGCTAAAATCGCTCATTTCCTATCGCTATAAAGAGTGGGGGCTAGTGAATTTATGCGACGCCCCCTCTGTATGTTTTATGAATGTTGGTGAACGAGATGTTCGTCTAGTTTCATCAATAAATAGTCATTTGTTGTGGCGACGCTTGGCGGAGGCCTATGTCCAGCAGTGGACGTCTTTTGGCTGATATAATGATTCATTTCACTGGTTTGACAGTAAACGACGTTTAATTGAATCTAATAAACTGGCGGTCTATTCTGTCGACATCTCACGGTGTACACTACCACCGCGTGCGTGAATCGCTTCTACGTAAACGCTCTCTTTTCGTAAACAAGCACCTTAAGTGAAGTAAGCTGTCATTAGGCGTTTGAAAGCTTACTTGTTGCTCACTTAGCCTAAGTTTTCACTTCGAAATGTTTACAGAAGGGCACTGAATGATCATCATAATCATTGGCAGCATTGTTTGAGAATAGGGCTCCTTCCTGTAAGTGCTAAGCTAACGTGGTATGTTACAAAAAGATAACCAATTAAAACTTTATCCATCAGAAACTGACACTTCACGGCCTGATGTCTCTCTGGGAGATACCGCCGGAGGTCGTGGTTGAAATGCCAGCTCTACGAGAAATGGACCTTCGAGGGAACATGCTGAGACATATCAAGTCGCCTCTGTTGACGGGACCGAGGAATTTGGAACATCTTTATTTAGCAGGTGAGGTTGAGACACTGAAGAGAGATTCCATTCCATTCCATTCCATTCCATTCCATTCCATTCCATTCCATTCCATTCCATTCCATTCCATTCCATTCCATTCCATTCCATTCCATTCCATTCCATTCCATTCCATTCCATTCCATTCCATTCCATTCCATTCCATTCCATTCCATTCCATTCCATTCCATTCCATTCCATTCCATTCCATTCCATTCCATTCCATTCCATTCCATTCCATTCCATTCCATTCCATTCCATTCCATTCCATTCCATTCCATTCCATTCCATTCCATTCCATTCCATTCCATTCCATTCCATTCCATTCCATTCCATTCCATTCCATTCCATTCCATTCCATTCCATTCCATTCCATTCCATTCCATTCCATTCCATTCCATTCCATTCCATTCCATTCCATTCCATTCCATTCCATTCCATTCCATTCCATTCCATTCCATTCCATTCCATTCCATTCCATTCCATTCCATTCCATTCCATTCCATTCCATTCCATTCCATTCCATTCCATTCCATTCCATTCCATTCCATTCCATTCCATTCCATTCCATTCCATTCCATTCCATTCCATTCCATTCTATTCCGTTCCGTTTCGTTCCATTCCATTCCACTACACTCCGCTCCGCTCCACTCCACTCCGCTCCACTCCACTCCGCTCCGCTCCACTCCGCTCCGCTCCATTCCACTCCGCTACGCTCCACTCCACTCCACTCTACCCTACTCTACCCAAATTAACTGTCCTTGTTCTAGCTATTAAGACACTGTTATTTATGGTTGTGTACCAAATAAAAATTATTATTATTTCATGTATTCATTCTATATACATATATTTTACATTTTTAAATATTTCATTAAAAAAATTAAAAAATATTAGCCCACCGGTATCGGGAACAGGGTCCAAGCTACCGGTGGTCAGGGCTCCTGAGACAACCTCCTCACTATACGCGCCGTGTCCAGGAGAACTGCTTTCTGCTTTAGTAGAATTAGTATCTTCTAAAACAAGCAACGAATTTTGGTATAGTTTATACTGATAGGAAGAGCGTGAAACGAGCAATCAATAAAAATTGAGGATACATAGGTTTATAAGTCTAACAAAACAAAATAATAACACATAAAAAATAGAAGTTAGATAAAAATTAAAAAAAAAGGTAAAAAAAGGTAGGTATGTCTACAGCAAAAAGACCATTATGGCACAAAAAGAACCGCGGATGTTTTAAATTTTAACCTCAGTTAACCTTTTGGTTTAGGTTAATGTCCTCCCTCATGCAAAGACTACTAAGTTTCGGTACATTATATCTTAGACTCTTTTCACATGCACATGTCGGCGGCGGCTACGACGATGGTCCACAGTATTATCCATGTATTATTAAATAAATCAAAAAAGTATGTAGCTTTACTCTTGTTGTACCAACGTCGACGTTAGCAGCAGCAACTTAGTTGCATAAGTGAGAGAGTACTACTCTGACAAGAAAGTACCGGGAAAAGATCAATAATACACAAAATGTCTGTTATTCATCCAAATTTATTTTATCACCTTCAAAGTATGCTCCTTTAGAAACGATACACTTGCGCCAACGAATAATCCATTCATCAAAACATTTTTTAAACGCTGCTTCCGGAATTGAGTTCAGTTCTCGCCGCGAATTCTCCTTTATGTCTTCTATCGATTGAAAACGGGTGCCACGAATTGGTAATTTGAGTTTAGGAAAAAGAAAAAAGTTAGCAGGAGCCATATCTGGTGAATATGGTGGTTGCTGGATGGTATTTGTTGAGTGTTTGGTTAAAAATTCGTTCACAATGATAGCCTTGTGCGAAGGCGCATTGTCGTAGTGCAAAATCCAAGAATTTTCTTTCCACAAATCTGGCCTTTTTCGTCGAATTTGCTCTCTTAAACGCCGCATAACGCTCAAATAATATTCTTAATTTACCGTTAGACCTTCCGGTAAGAATTCAGAGTGCACAACACCGCGATAGTCAAAGAAAACAGTCAACATGACTTTGACTTTTAATCGACTTTGGCGTGGTTTTTTAGGTTTCGGTTCAGTTGGAAGGCGCCACTCCGAAGCTTGTTGATTAGTTTGCATGTCAAACTCGTAAACCCACGTCTCGTCACCAGTAACAATGCGTTTCATGAATGTTGGGTCCGAACTGACTCGTTCTAGCATGTCCTCAGCGACTTTCATGCGATTGAGTTTTTGGAGAAAATTCAGATCTTTTGGGACTAGCCGAGCAGCAACATGTTTCATACCCAAATGATTAGTTAAAATGGTACGGATCGACTCGTGAGATACAGAAAGTTCGGCGGCTATCTCTCTCAGAGTTGAATGGGGATTTTCAGTCACTATTTCCTTCACTTTTGCGATGTTAACTTCAGTTGCAGACGTTGACGGCCTACCAGAGCGAGGCAAATCTTCCATCACATCTCGACCGCTTTTGAACGCTTTGAACCACTCATAAGCACGAGTTTTTGATAAAGTCGATTCACCGTAAGCCTTCTGTAACATTTTCAGTGACTCCGAACACGAAATTCCATTGGCGATGCAAAATTTAAGACAAACTCTTTGTTCGATATTTTTGTCCATTATGAAATTCGCAATACACACTATATATGATATTACTAAAACCAGCACTGTATTTAATATAAATAACAGATGCAACTCAAACTCCGCGCCAAAATGGAAAACAGTTGTGCCAATCTAACAACTACAAAAAAACAAAAATTTGAATTTGGAACCATAAACAAATCATCCATTCCCGATACTTTTTTGACTGAAGTATATTGAATTTATCCATACTATTCTATGATAAAGGATAAGGGAGATTTTTACACAAAGTTTATGGATCTTCGGGAACACAAATTTCATCAATAAATGACGAATCATTCACGAAATCTTTCGTAAAATAGATGTATGTCTAATATCATGATCGGATGTCAAAGATCTTATTTGGAGTTACATGGATACGTCTAAAATCGCCCTGCAGCATTAGACCGTCGGAAGAGACAGCATCGAAACGTCAAAATTGTCAGATATTCTGCGACAAGCGTTCGATTCACTTTGATATTAGCGGTAGAATTGCATTTTCTGCGCTTGCCGTGCCGTGTTGCGCTCGTGTTCATATGAACGCGTCTATAAAAGTCCATACATGACTTAAAAGATGGTTGCCGCAAAGAAACCGTGTGTATGGTGGATAAGGATGGGCGTTACGCCTTCAAGCATGATCACCGTGCCTTGTGAAAGCTTTTTTTTTTTTTACTTTTATTAGGCACGCGCTTGACCACCATCTCACCTGACGGTAAGCGATGATGTGGTCGAAGATGGAGCACGCCTGCCCAGAAGAAACCTATTCACTCTTGACTTAAAGACTCCCAGGTTGTAGCTATCGGGAAACAGACTCCGGCAGGGAATTTCACTCCTTAGCTGTACGCATTATGAATGTGTTCCCAAAACGTTTTGTGCGTGTGGGTGGGATGTCCACCATGTATCGGTGGCGCATCGCCGTTCGTCTTGTGGTCCGATGATGGAACAGGCTTGGCGGAATTAAGTTATGCAATTCCGTCGCACATTCCCCAAAATGCAACCGGTAGAGAACCGACAAGCTAGCAACTCGTCGTCGATGCTCAAGACTTTGGAGCTTCGTCGCGACGAGCCTCTCATTGCCAATGATCCTCTTGGCTCGTTTCTCAATTGACTCAAGGGCATCAACCTGGTATCTGGCAGATTCGTCCCAAAGATGAGAGCAGTATTCCATACACGATCGAACTTGCGCTTGATAGAGTTTGAGCAGCTGTTCCGGCGTGAAGTACCGTCTCACCTTTGCTAGGATCCCCAACTTCTTTGCAGCCACTTGAGCTTTTGCCTCTATGAAAGGGCCAAAATTGAGAATAGATGTTAATGTAACCCCAAGAAGTTCAAGTTGGTCGGTTATCGGCACTGTTGCACCTCGGAAAGATGGAGCTGGGTGGAATTGGCTCCTTTTGGCGGAAAATAGACACGCTTGGGTCTTAGCAGCATTGAACTTGACCAGATTGGCATCATCCCATTCAGAGACAGCCTGTAAGGACACATTCTAGCGCTCAACCATAGCCTCTCGGAGAGACCGGATCTGCGACCCACCTGCTCGTGCGTCGGACACGTATCTCTCAGCAACAGTGCTGTCGTCTGCATACCCAAATGTACCGGGTTTAAGCAGATCATTAATATGCAGCAAGAAGAGTGTTGCTGAAAGCACCGCCCAAGAAACATTTTGGCGTCAGTTACAGGCTTTTTTATGACTTTAAGTAATATAACAGGGTTATAATTATCTCAGTTATTACTGAAGACGATATAGAGGAGCTAACAAACAAGTTTTAGCCCCAATCGCAGCACTAAAGCTTTAATGGACGACGTAATACAGGTTTGAGAGTTATAATGGCGCTAGTAGCAGCAAGTATACTTAATACGTTATAGCTTTAACCTTTTTGTGACACCCAAGTCTTTATTAAAGTGTTCGCTGACACTGTTTAACACTTATTGTTGTATAGTTACTGTAATGAACTCTTTTATACCACTTAAGGTGCCACATTGACTGTTATCGCAGACATAGGCTATAAAATAGAGTTTATCGAGAGTTTAGTAACACGAGAAACTAAAGGTGTCAAACAACTCCTCTATCTAGGTTTAACCTGTAGTAAAGGGCTTAACTAAAGCTTATTGTGTTAGGCAGTACTCTTTTACAGGCGTTCTAAAGGTATTGGTGTCAAACAACGCAAGAATGGGTCGTTATTAACACTAACTTTACTTTTGTAAAGTTCGCCATTGTTTTGGTAACCTAACAATTAATATAATTTCGAGTTATTCAACATTTGACTACAATAAACAAAATTTCTTACATTATTTGAAACATTCCATGAATGCCACTTAATTTTACATACCACTGCTCAGGAAGCAGGAATGAATAATAATGTTTAGCTTGAGGTACCTGTTTTATTATCATAATTTTTCTTTTAAATCTTTAATAAATCCTAGGTGCGTTAAAATTGAGATGAGAAACATGGTATACATTTACCGTGAAATCATAACGCGGTAATACAGGTTAAAGTAGTAGCTGACGATAAATAAACGCTTTTGTGCAGCTTTAAGATCTTTTTGACACCTTACTATAGGATTTATGCAGCCTGTAGCGTTTACCAACTCTATTTTACAACGTTAATACAGATAAAAGTAGTAGCTGACGATGAATAAGCGCTCTTGTGCAGCTTTAATATCTTTGTGAAACCATACTATAGATTTTCTATGACTTTTACCTGTAAAACTGTGAGTCTCTTTCATGGTTATAAGTGAGTTAGAGCATGCTCTAACTCAGTTGCACAGGTATGCATTAACACTTTTATACTCGAATGGAACTGATATACGAGTCTTAAATAGGTTTTTTTAACGCTTTAGTGTTAGTTGGGCGACCCCTGAGGAACTTAATATCCAGCAGTCCAGACGAGCAGCCATCTATGACCACTCGGATAGACCGATCCCTCAGGAAATCTGCGATCCAATCACACAAACCGGCGGGCAGACCGAAGGAAGGAAGCTTACTTATAAGGCTATCGTGCCAGACCCTGTCGAAGGCCTTCGAGATGTCAAGGGAGACCGCTAGTGCCTCCCCGTGCTTCTCTATGGCTTCACTCCAGATGTGAATGGCATACGCTAGAAGATCCCCAGTTGACCGATTTCGGCGGAACCCGTATTGTCGGTCACTAAGGATATCATTCGCTTCTAGGTACGCCAGGAGCTTATAATTCAGCACGCGTTCCATAGTCTTACAGAGTATGGACGTTACCGAGATGGGCCTATAATTCGACGGGTCAGCACGACTTCTTGGGCACGGGTTGCACGTTAGCATGCTTCCCAGCCTTTGGCACTTTTCCAGTCTCAAACAAAAGGCGAAATAGGCGTGTCAAGATCTGAGACAACTCAGGCGCACAAGTTTTTAGAACAAATGCCGGTATCCCGTCGGGGCCACTAGCCTTGTTCACGTTTAGGTTACGCAATACCCTACGGACGTCCTTCTGATGAATGCGAATGTTCGACATGCTCGACTCGCATCCACCAGGAGAAGCAGGGGGCCTCGCGCCACCAGGATCCAGACGCGAAGATTATAATAATAATAAGAGATTGAGATTGTACATCCCGCGAAAGTATGGAGGTCGAGGCTTTTTAAACGCCAAGACTCTCCACAACCGCGAGATGTGCAATCTCAGAGAATATTTTCTCAAAGCTGATGTGGGTATGCACCGAGATGTTGTCGCAGTGGACAAGGGTCTCACCCCGTTATCCATGGCTAAGGAGAACTGGCGCAAACCTGTGATACTTACCATAGATGACCGCAAGGAAGTATGGAAAAGCAAGGAGCTTCACGGGCGCTTCTATCGGGCTCTTCATGGGTCCGATGTAGATTTTTCTGCGTCCGTGGCCTGGCTACGATTCAGTGATCTCTTCGGGGAAACTGAAGGTTTTGTCTGTGCGATTATGGACGAAGTTATCTTGACGAATAACTACCGGAGGCATATTATGAAAGATGGGACGGTGGACGTGTGTCGGGCATGCCACCGTCCGGGTGAGTCCATCAGACATATTATCTCTGGTTGTTCTCGTCTGGCTAACGGCGAGTACTTGCACAGACACAACCAAGTGGCCAGGATTATCCATCAGCAACTAGCTTTGAAATACAAACTTGTGGATTCTGAGGTACCGTATTATAGGTATGTGCCCGACCCAGTTCTCGAAAATGACCACGTCACGTTGTACTGGGATCGGTCTATCATCACTGATAGGACTATTGTTGCCAATAAGCCTGACATAGTGGTGATAGACCGATTAGCGCGCCGCACAATGATAATTGATGTTACCATCCCGCATGACGAGAACCTCGTGAAGGCCGAAAAAGAGAAACAAATCAAGTATCTCGACTTAGCGCACGAGGTTGTCGACATGTGGAATGTGGACTCAGCTGTCATTGTGCCGATAGTCATTACGGCCAATGGCCTGATGGCCAAAAGCTTCGACGAACATCTGTCGAAGCTGGCGTTACGTGGTTGGGTAAAGGGCCTGATACAGAAGGCAGTACTCCTCGATACGGCTCGTATTGTGAGGAGGTTCCTTTCTCTGGAGCCCTAACCACCGGTAGCTTGGGCCCTGCTCCCGACACCGGCGGACTACTACTTTTTATATTTTTAAATGTATTTTTTTATGTTTTTTTAGAGATATATTTAAAAATATACTTTGTATGTAAATAAGAATGAATAAACGAAATAATAATAATAATAATAACGGACCTGATCTCTAGGGAGAATTCTTGTTCCTCATTTCCGGCTTGCCTTTATTGGCTGGCCGGGGTGAAAACTGACGAGGAACAGAGCTCCCACCTCTTTCTTGCCTTAATCGGCCGGTCTGAGTGGAGATTCGCAAGAGCAAACGTGCTCGGGAGAAGGATGTATAATCCAGTAAGGTGCTGGTAGGGATCTTGACCGTACTTCCGGGATTGTCCTGATAGCCGTGGTATACCTCTCCACTCCTCTAGCACCTCAGGATATGTTGCCCCCTTGGCGCTACGTTACTTTGTGCTAGCGACCCTTTTCGGGGGGCCCATTTATTGAGTGTGCAAGTCACCCCCTGCCATTTTAAAGCCGTTTTAATTGTCAATGGTCAGGCAGGGGCCAATAGTTCTTCCATAGTAAACGATTATTAGTCCACTAAACCAGCCAAACCCATAGCGTTTCATCTTTTGTTTCCATATTCTGCAATAGTCCTGCTCCAACCGGGGATTGTCCTTGGGTATACTTTCACAGTGCATACAGGGATAATCGTCGGTTGGTGTCCCATTCCATTTAAAATGTCTAAAGAGGCCTCTGCGAGTTGGCTTCGGCTCCTCGTACGCCTACCAAAGGACCGGGTCTCTAAGAAAAGGGACCCGAGAAAGTAAAAAAAAAATAATAATAATAATATTCCACACAACTATCACACAACGCCATCTAGTCCCAAGCTAAGCAGAGCTTGTGTTATGGGTACTAGACAACTGATAAACATACTTATATATTTCTAAATACATACATTCAGTCAAAAAAGTATCGGGAATGGATGATTTGTTTATGGTTCCAAATTCAAATTTTTATCTTTTTGTTGTTGTTAGATTGGCACAACTGTTTTCCATTTTGGCGCGGAGTTTGAGTTGCATCTGTTATTTATATTAAATACAGTGCTGGTTTTAGTAATATCATATATAGTGGGTATTGCGAAATTCATAATGGACAAAAATATCGAACAAAGAGTTTGTCTTAAATTTTGCATCGCCAATGGAGTGTTCGGAGTCACTGAAAATGTTACAGAAGGCTTACGGTGAATCGACTTTATCAAAAACTCGTGCTTATGAGTGGTTCAAAGCTTTCAAAAGCGGTCGAGATGTGATGGAAGACTTGCCTCGCTCTGGTAGGCCGTCAACGTCTGCAACTGAAGTTAACATCGCAAAAGTGAAGGAAATAGTGACTGAAAATCCCCATTCAACTCTGAGAGAGATAGCCGCCGAACTTTCTGTATCTCACGAGTCGATCCGTACCATTTTAACTAATCATTTGGGTATGAAACATGTTGCTGCTCGGCTAGTCCCAAAAGATCTGAATTTTCTCCAAAAACTCAATCGCATGAAAGTCGCTGAGGACATGCTTGAACGAGTCAGTTCGGACCCAACATTCATGAAACGCATTGTTACTGGTGACGAGACGTGGGTTTACGAGTTTGACATGCAAACTAGTCAACAAGCTTCGGAGTGGCGCCTTCCAACTGAACCGAAACCGAAAAAACCACGCCAAAGTCGATCAAAAGTCAAAGTCATGTTGACTGTTTTCTTTGACTATCGCGGTGTTGTGCACTCTGAATTCTTACCGGAAGGTCTAACCGTAAATAAAGAATATTATTTGAGCGTTATGCGGCGTTTAAGAGAGCAAATTCGACGAAAAAGGCCAGATTTGTGGAAAGAAAATTCTTGGATTTTGCACCACGACAATGCGCCTTCGCACAAGGCTATCATTGTGAACGAATTTTTAACCAAACACTCAACAAATACCATCCAGCAACCACCATATTCACCAGATATGGCTCCTGCTGACTTTTTTCTTTTTCCTAAACTCAAATTACCACTTCGTGGCACCCGTTTTCAATCGATAGAAGACATAAAGGAGAATTCGCGGCGAGAACTGAACTCAATTCCGGAAGCAGCGTTTAAAAAATGTTTTGATGAATGGATTATTCGTTGGCGCAAGTGTATCGTTTCTAAAGGAGCATACTTTGAAGGTGATAAAATAAATTTGGATGAATAACAGACATTTTGTGTATTATTGATCTTTTCCCGGTACTTTCTTGACAGAGTAGTACATATTATAGATAAACTACACCCAGACACAGAACAAATGATCATGCTCATCACACAAACATTTGTCCTGGGTGGGAATCGAACCCACAACCTCTGGCATAGCAGTCAGGGTCACTAATCACTAGACCAACAGGCCAGTCAAACAGGGAAGCAAACAAGTTCGCTTTCTCCTCAGCGGAGTGGGCAAGCGTCCCGTCAGGTCTCAGCAGTGGTGGTAGTGAGCTCTCATTGTAGATCATACAGGAGATGTTTCAAAATGGGCCAGGTCTATGTACATTACCTCATAAAAAAGAGAAAAATCCATAGAATTCAGGGAAAATACATTTCATTAATTTAAATGTTAATTGTTGTGTTAGTTAATTGATGTTTATAAATTACTTTTATCGATTTTCAATATGGCGTCTCACCAATTTAGTTACAGATCATAGAAAGATAACTGTCAGCTGTCATAACAAGGTCACTTCAGTCACTTTCGTCTCGTTGCCGGAAAATAAATATGTCAGAAATAAATGTCACACGTCATTAAATCAATCAAAATGACAGCTTACCGCCATGACAGGTTTTTGTTCTGTGTTGCAATTTCAAGTGTAATTTCCTGTGTTTTACCAGCAAACAAAGCCATTTTAAAGAAATTGGACAGTTGGAAACTGCTTTAAATGTATTTATCTGTTTTTAAGTATAGTGTACAAGGACCTGGCCCAGGCTCCATACATTTTGGAATATCTCCTTTCTACTTTATACTGCACGGCGACATACGGTCGTGTGAAAATGACCTTACATTAACGGACATCTCAGTTTGGTATTTATATAGAACAGTTTTTTGTCGCTTCGTTTATTTCTTAACTGACCTTGTTTGCCACTTCTTTTATTTAATGTTGCACTAAATTACATCTTCGGTAATTGAAATTCGTACCTATATTTGTCACGAGACCCTTATATTTTTCAAGAACTTTGTCTTGTTGTAGAAGTATAGTCACGCCAGACAAAATTAAAGCATAGTCACGTAATCAGCTAAAGTCTGTTTTTTTTTAAATTCTGAGACTAAATCGACAAGTTTAAATGGCAAACTGACATAGATTTCAATAGCATGCAAGTCAGTTTTGACATTTGCAATTGCCAATTTAGTTGCCGAGATTAAAAAAACAGATCATCATCATTCAATTCAGACTTAGTGTCGTCGTGATAAAATTATTAGATACGACCAGTTAGACCACACATTTGGGACAGACCGAGGGTCTGTACGATCACAATAAAATTCCTGAGAATGTTTGATTGTTTACCACTAATTTTTCTACCTAACTGGGTAACCGCTATCGAGAATCTGATGATGGTTCCCGAAATCACAAAAAAAAAAAGTTTTAGCCACTCAAAATAGCTTTCGTTTTGGAGTTAAATGTGACCATCTTAACGTACATGTGACTAACTTAATTCTGTTATTGCGGCGGAGATTGTTAGCAGGTGCTATTTCCCAATGGAATTATTCCATGATGTTATGATATTCACGCATGAGAAAATACGTCTTCATCGTCGATTACTATTATTATATTATTACTCGTTGGTTCATTTACGGGGGTTTCGTGGAAAAATAATTAATCTACGTCTTCATTATCAGTATTATTTTGTTTGTGTCAATATTGGAGCTGTAGGCGGCATGAAAGGAAGGCTACCGAGAAAGGTCTCCTGATTGGGAATCGCAAGTTTTAGGGTTCCGTACCCGATGGATAACCAACGGAACCTTATTACTAAGCCTTCGTTGTCCGTCTCGCTGTAGCTCGAATCTTGCAAGCGGAATTAGAATCGGAGATTTTAAATCAGTCATTATTCTAAAGAATTGACATTTTTCTTGTTAGTTCAGAGGGGCTAAATATGCTACTTTTTAGGAGAATCATATTAGAATCATAATGAGGAGGAGCTCGAACCTAAATAATAACAGCCGCACGGGTCGATTTTTAAGGTTAAGCAACGCTTGCCAAGGTTGGTCTGTGGATGGGTGACCATCTTAATATACGAGTTTCCTCCATGCCTAGTAAAGCACGTTAAGCCGTTGGTCCCGGCTGTCATTTGTAGATCTTTGGCAGTCGTTACGGATTGTCAAAAGCTAGTAAATCTGACTCCAGTCTTGTCAAGAAGTACCGTGTTACCCTGTTAATGGGTTGTGGAGGTCTAGTAGGCAGCCGCTCCACGTAAAACACTGGTATTTAGCTGAATCTGGTTTGACTGGAAGCCGACCCCAATATAGTTGGGAAAAGCCTAGGCAGATGATGATGATATTAGAATCATAATATTAATCACGCAACAATCTGTCAAATTTCATTGTCATCTTTATCGCTAACGAACTAGGTTCAAGTTTGATTGGGAAAATTTGACAGTGACGGGTAGCGTGATTTGCTTTTTGATTCTGCTAAAGTGGCCTTTTTAGACCTTAAGTTCCGGATTTGCTTTTTGAGTGTATGTATGTAATGTATATATTTCTTTGGCACGCCCTAGAGCCTAATCGGTTCGGATGGATTTTATCTTGAGAGGGGTCGTTAGATTCATAATTAGTATGAGAATGACACTGGATTTATATCATAATAAAAAAGAAACAAAATGGCGATTTTTTTTGGCGCCAAATTCAAATGTATGGCTCGCTCTGTAGCCTAATCTGTTCGATGGATTTTAGCTTCAAAGGTGTCGTTAGATTCGTATTAATTGTGAGAGTGATACTGGGTATATAATTATTAAAATGGCCGATTTTTGGAGCCATATTATGCCTACAAATAAAATAAAGGGCTCGAGGAGACGATTCCAAAACAATAACGCACTAAAATGTAGGAAATAAAAAAATGTCTTTGCCAAAAAAACCCGACCGCTAAAAACGACTAAAAAGTTCGAAACAAGTCGCTTTTCGAGCAGTCTGATGCGGTTGGTGGAAGCGTGGAACAGATCAGTGATTGAACTGCATCAGACTGCTTGTTTTTAGCGGTCGGGTTTTTTTGACAAAGTCAATTTTGTATGGTAACTGTGCTCTGATTAATCAATGATCATTATAATATTACAAGAACTTCTTTGTTAAAGAATTCCCAACATTTCATTCAGCATTGAGTTCCCAACATTTCTAATAGGTTAGTTTTTCATTACTTATAAGTTCTCATGACAAGCAACTCAGTTGAGTTTAAAAACATTCGTTCTCGTTTGTATTTTATTTACAAACATGAAGCAGGTTACATCAAAGCTAATTATCCTTTGCCAGGAGCTAGGTTTCGCGGAACCTACGTAATGTATTCATGCTAAGCGATTAGCTCTGCGCTAAGTCTTCCTTTGGACCTATGACGGGTTTAACATCAATGGGTAAATTTTATTATTGTTCGTGTTTCCGTGAATGCAAAAGAAAATGTCTATTTTCACTGGACTTTTTACCCTGTAAGGGGCGTATAAAACCAAACTGCAAGCCGCGAGCGTTATTCAAGAATACATTCTTAAAAGATCTCAGACATTCCACTTATCCGTGGACTAAGAATTTAATCAAATGCGGCTCAGTATCACATGATTGTGGACTTTGCTACTTTTATGATAAGAGAATAGTTTTATACTATCGATATTTTAAATAATGGTTTTATACTTTTGCTAATAGGTATGATATTTTTAATGATGATAATGTTGAAAATTATGCATTTGATTTGAAAGACCAGTTTAATTACAAATATTCATTGTTATTCAATTATTAGCATACATTCACTTAAGTGATGACGTAGGTAATCCGATTCTCTGCTTAGGTAAGTAGAAGTGCTTACCCGTAAGGCACTTAATTCCGGCACAGACAGTAGTGCATAAGTAGAGTAGAAAGATCTAGTAAAATTGAGTAGTTATAAAACAAAATAAACACATTTCTTGTGTGGGAACACGCCTTTATGTTTTATTAATTGTTACCCCTTGGTTACGGAATCCTAAACACACGTTTCACGTATCACGTTCGTAAAACGTGTTTTTCGGATTCCGTTTAACCTACCGGATATCCTCAACCCATTAACTGGGTAACACGGTACGTCTTGGCAATAAGACTGGAGTCAGATTTACTGGCTTCTGACAATCCGTAACGACTGCCAAAGATCTATAAATGAGAGCCAGGACCAACGGCTTAACGTGCCTTCCGAGGCACGGTCTTGGTGTGTTAAGATGGTCACTCATCGACAGACCGGCCTGGGCAAGCGTTGCTAAACCTGAAAGACCGACCCGTGCGGCTGTTATTATTTTGCCATGAGCTCCTCCATGCCATAATTAGATTGATAATAATGATGATGAACAAGAAGTTCTAGTTTTCTTGTATTTTTTTTTACTTCCAAATAAGGACTTTTTGTTTTTTTTCTGGAAAAAAACTCTGAGGGACCAGGGACCGTCACATCTTCTTTGAGTATACTTGCGACTAAAGATGCCTGCTCAAAGTTTTAACGATACTAGAAAACTATACGCAAACAAGTTTTTTAATATAAACTTTTAGTAGCACAGCTCTTGATTTTGAACTTCGACAAGTTTAAAGTTTGATAATAATATCAGTTGACACTATCGGCACTATGAAATGAAGGGTGGTCATATTTCAAGTTGATTTCCCGAAATAGGAGAACTAGCTATCCAAAAATGCGTTTTAAGGTGATTGAAGTAGGGTCCAAAATTAAACTAAGCACAAATCGCACAAGCACAAGTACCTATTAAAAATGTGTTTGAGTGCACACGTGTTGACTTGTTTACGCAATGAATGGCTTGAATGAATCTTTGTTTTAATTTTAATCTACCACTTTCTAGAAACTTGTCACATATTTTATGATACTTTATGGGTCTCTCAAAAGATTTCGATAGTCGCTTAAAGAAAAAACCAAAACATGTGTTGCTTTGGTAAACGCGTAGACTACGAAATCCACCCTAATTGCCAAGAAATAAAGGTGCTGTCAAAGTCAAACGGTTATTACGGTATGCAGTTGATTGTTACAGGTTGCCAAAAAAGAGTAGAAAATAATAAAGGCCCCACTGTGCTGTTCATATGGCAACCCGGATAGTGTACCCAGGGCCGGCCTTAACTATCTAAGCGTCCCGGGCGAGTCATGCATTTGGCGCCCTTATTATTTTCAGTTTTACACGATATTTATTATTGAGTTAAGAGTTTTGGTCTGCAACACAAGGTATCTCGAAAATTCTTGAAGATTCAGGCAACACTAATTATGTCCAATTACACCCAGGTGTTGGGATATAAAGGTGGAAACATATTATCGGTCGGGTCCGATGGACGCGGCTGATAAGTATGCGCAGCAGGCGGAAATAAAACATATTGGATTTAGAATGACGTCACATTATTTTTCGAGTTACTCTCAACAAGTCCTTTCATTTGATACCCATATTGTAGAAATTCATTAAAAATAACTATTCCGCCATCTTGGATGGTCCACCATATTGGATTTAGAATGACGTCACACAGCTTATCGTGTATTGTCATCCAAACTAAACGTGTATACAAATTTTCAGCTCAATCGGTTTGAAGATATCTGCTTCAAAATTGAGTAGCAAGATTCCAGCCGAACAAACATATACATAGTACCTACCTATACATTGCAAATTAAATAAAAGCTTTAAAAAAAAAACACACACCAAAATTCGTTTTGTAGTTTTAAAGATCTAAGCATACATAGGGACAGACAGACGCGGGAATCGACTTTGTTTTATACTATGTAGTGATAATTCTCTGCTGTGAACAGACTTAATGAGATTTTATTCTATTTTTACTTCGCATCGCACGCACATGCAAGCTCGAACGGGTCCCACACCCGGCCCATGCACACCGTCCGCGAACGTTTTCGGCTGATAAAAATATCCAGCGAGCCAAATTTCTATCGGACGTCTGACCGCTCAAGAACGGCCCAAGGTTGCGTCCGCGTATGACATCCGATAGTTTCCACAGTTAATAAACAGATACTTCTAAGTCACAGCTGCCAGCCGCGGCTTATGGACGCGTCCGACGATATGTTTCCAGTTTCCACCTTAATTCTTGTGGATAGAGCTTTATAAAGCTTTAGGTAACGCTAGATGCCGTGTTGCCTGAATGTCTTCGAGATAGTGAGTGTTGCAAACCTAAAATTTTATTGCACAACAAATCACCATCAATACCTGATTTTAGTTTTTCTTTAAATCAAAAGAAATAGGCATTCAAATAAAGTGGTTCAATTAAGCTAGGGCGCGCAGCGCGTTATGTCACCACTGCATCGACTTTCAGAAGGACACGGCGCGGCATATGCTAGCAGAGTTTGCCGCTTGGGAGGAGCCGCCCCGTGCTCTCATCTCGGTGGTAGGCAGTGACCTCTCGCTGCCAGCCGTAATCCGTGCTATGATCGACGGCAAGGAGTCCTGGGACGCGGTGGTCTCCTTTTGCGAAATAGTTATCGCGCAAGGAGACCATCTCAGCCCGCAGCAGGCGCACCGAGCGTCGGAGCAGGGCTGCCCTCTTCCGGCCTTCCTAACTGGGTCCAGGGGTGGCGGACTTTGGGATGTCCGTCACTCGCCATTCACCCGGACCCGAGGTTGCGGCGTGGTGTTACCGTGCGTGACGTCGCAGGGGAGTCACAGATCTCACTCCCCTCGCTGACCCGAGGTGACCCGTGAGATGGAACACCGGGGTAGTTTCAGTAAAAGTCTGATAGACCCTTCCTCCCGCCTCAGGACGAAGGACATCCATGAGGATTCCCTCCCGCGAAAAAAAGGCGCGCAGCGCACTTATGCGCCCCCCAGTTGCCGGCGCCCCGCCCCGGCGGCCGTCCCGGCCCTATAAACGCCACTGAGTTTACCAACCTACTCTTGATACTAGCTGTACTTTTGCTATATATAAAATGTATGTATTGTTTAATTTAATAAGGACGTGTTCTCGTCATGAAGCTGATTACTAAGTTCCTTAAGGTGGAAGCGCCAGGGTAGCCCGCGAAATTCAAACATTTTATGTTTTTTTTGCAATTTGCCGGTCAGTGTGAAGCTGTTTGTTGAACAAAATACGATTCGCGACCGTAACGCGTATTTGTCTAAAGAATTATAACCATTTTAATCATCAATATAGCCCTCTAAGTTCATGAAGCCCTATTGAATGACTTTTTCATGAAATAACCAACGCTTCCACCTTCATATAAATATTTAAGATGTGTTTACAATATTTTATAAAAATTATAAAAAAAAACAACGTTTCTAATGCAAATGCTACATATATTATTATCTTATAATTAAGTCACTCAAGCATCAAAATTAATCTAGGCGCGCTATACCAGAGTAGGTAATTCAGACAAAATGTATACTCAATAGAATATACTCGTATTATTATAAAGCTGAAGAGTTTGTTTGTTTGCTTGAACGCGCTAATATCAGGAACTACGGGTCCGATTCAACACCATACACTGAGATGAGATCTTTTATCGCCAACCCGCTCGTCAAGCGTGGCGATTATGGCAACCCTCCCCTTCCTTTTTGGGGGAGGTCTATGTCCAGCAGAGGACGTCTTTCGGCTGATATGATAATATGACTGGTCCGATTTGAAAAATTATTTCAGAGTTAGATATCCCATTTATCGAGGAAGGCTGTAGGCTATAATTATATCATCACACTAAGACCAGTAAGACCAGTAGAAGTGGAGCAGACGAAGTTGCGCCATATGCACAACAGTGTAACAATAACCTATGAGCTCGATGTTTATTGTTCCAAACTTCCACTTTTTCCGTTTACAAGTAATTCAAAACCGCTTTAGGTTAGTCAATTAACAAACTCTTACATACCCGTCATATCAGCAGTTCTTTGGAAAACATTGTTGAGGTCCGAAAGAATAGTTTGGGCTTCAGTTTCCAGCAGACATCGTCTGCACACCATATAAATAATTTCCCGGCCAACACTTCGAATGGTTTTATTCATGTTTTGTCACATTTTTCCTATTTAAATCCCCGTTTCAAGGTCGAAATCAAAATTCTAAGTAGTTGTGAACTGTTTACTATGAAACGTCATTATTTTGGGAATGTTGCCAACGGACAAAAATGAGTTCCGTTTCTAAACTTTTTTGCCAAGCTGTAAATAAAAAATATAGTTCTACAGTCTGTTTTTTAATCTCGGAGACTAAATTGATAAGTGCAAATGGCGAACTGACTTAGATTACAATATAATTTAAGTCAGTTTTGACATTTGCAGTTGTCAATTTAGTCCACAGGATTAAAAAAACCGGTCAAGACCGAGTCGGGCTTTCGCAAATTTGTAGGTACGTATTATAAATAGTTCAGGAATCAAGTCTCGCAGTTTTTTCCGAGCTTTTCCAAGCTGAGAATCTATTGCGGAGGCTTAAGGTGCAAGCGCTAGGGTAGCCTGTAGAGATATTATATCTAAAGAATTATAACCATTTTAATCATCGAAATAGTCCTCTAATTTCAGAAAGCCCTATTGAATGACTTTTTCATGAAATAACCATTCTATAAGGCTTTATGAACTTAAGGGCTATATTGATGATAATGGTTATAATTCTTTAGATAAATACGCGTTACGGCCGCGAATCGTATTTTGTTTAACATACAGCTTTCAACTGACCGGAAAATTGCAAAAAACATAAAACTATTTGAATTTCGCGGGCTACCCTGGCGCTTCCACCTTAATATAGTATAGTCCTGTCAGCAACTTTGATACGGAACCCTACAGGCCGCAAGTCGAACCGTCCAGTACTTTGCGAGTACATAAATTAGTTCAAGTCAGTTGCACGATTAACGAACCAGAACAAATCGGAGATTTAACGAACTTGAACCTTGGCACTGGCAGATACATTTCAAGACAGAAATTCAAGCGCCAAATCCATCAAAACTAACCTTCATATTGACTTCTTCTTTTTCTGTTTCATTTTTGTATCTGCTGCTGCAGCCATCCACTGGTTGTTGTTTGTGGGTGTTGTTATATCAGTACTCTTATTGTAATTTTATTTGAGTTATATTTTTTTTTGCATGATGTGTCTATCGCATCATATTGTGCACTATGCTTGTAATGTATTGCTTGTGTTATTAGAATAAAAAGTGTAACAATTGTAGATAGGCCAATAAATAAATAAATAAATAAATAAATAAGACCTTTTAGAAACCGAACCTAAACCCCTAATGAACTACAACGCTTTGCGTCAACGCCGTTTAAAAATCGTGTGAGGGTCGTTCTCTAATGCAAAATATTAACAACGCGATTGAGATAACGCGTCATCAGTGCAATTTTTCATAAACTGACAAAATATTTGGCAGCATAAGAACGTATGTAAAAATGTTAACTTTTATTTTGGTAAATACGTATTTAAGTTTAACAAATAACTCAACAATTTGATACGGTGTTATTTTCATTCTTTGTGCATTTTATTTTTTCTCAATAGATGGCGCTCTGACTGATCAGAATACATTAGGGGTTCCTTCCTAAACTTAAACATTCAATATCTTTTGATTTTGTGGGTCGATTTTGAGGAAAAAGAGGAGCTCGTGGCTAAATAATAACATCCGCACGGGTCAATCTTTAAGGTTAAGCAACGCTTGCCAAGGTCGGTCTGTGGATGGGTGACCATCTTAATATACCGAGTTTCCTCCGTGTCTCGGAAAGCACGTTAAGCCGTTGGTCCCGGCTGTCATTTGTAGATCTTTGGTAGTCGTTACGGATTGTCAGAAGCCAGTAAATTTGACTCCAGTCTCGCCAAGAAGTACCGTGTTACCCAGTTAATGGGTTGTGAAGGTCTGGTAGGCAGCCGCTCCACTTGATATTTTTAAGTAGATACCTAGATTTTGAATCCAATTTAAAAATTACAAATTACGCGTCTTTTCCTTTTGAGGTACGGAACCCTAAAAACAGGATATTCACATTTTTAAAATTTTTCTTTTTACTGGCAGGCAATAGTTGGGACTGCAGCGATGGTGGTCTCGATTGGTTGGCAATGGAAAATGAAAACGGAACTATTCGAAGAAAAATCGTAGACTACGACGAGCTTGTGTGTCATCAACAGCTGTATAGAGGGAAACCGCTAAACACAGTCATGGATATTATACGGGTAAGTTTATTTATTTGGCTTTTTTTTTGCACCTGATGCTTACCAACTAAACCATAGAACATTAACACACATAATTTCCGAGTTTATTCGAAAATAAAAATAAATACGAATAAATGACACGGTTTTCGCAGTGGTGGAGCGATTGGCAAAATAATATTTATATGGCCCACAGATAGTTGTTCCGGGTCTGGCTGTGTGTATATGTGAGTTTAAGGCACCCACGATACAGGAGAAATTCCGTGTGGGGCAACGTTATTAAAAAAAAAGATATGAAATTAGAAGACGATAAAGTTTAAAAGTGTCCCTCAGATGTTAAATCCAAAGTTTACGCAATTACAATTATTTAACGATGTCAAAAAATGGAGGCCATTTGTGTTTAATTAATTAAAAGTTTGATTTTTGTTGAGTAAAGGTTACAATTAAAATAATAACTAGGCTATGTTGAGAACAATAAGAGCCCCTTGACCCAGACTCTTAAGAGGAACGGCGTTGTGCCGGCTTTGTCGTTTCATAGATAAACGAACGTCTGTAACGTTAATTTTGTTTTTGACGTGATAACGTCTAATAAATCGACTAGCACTTCGCCCACGACTTCGTTTAGTTAGTATTCCACGAACTTCATCTCCCCGTGTAAGTTACTATTTAATAGACTAAACATACGATGACGGCAGTTCGCGCAAACTGCAACATTTTTCATACTTAGAGTATTTTTATACCCATCATAACTTTTAAACGAAAGGTCTGGTTTGAATAATTGAAAGGGGAATTTACTTTTACATAACCAACCATAATTATTAAACAATTTAAATAGATAAGGATTAATATTATGATACTTACTAAAATCACCACGATTCCATTTCACCCGGGTTCTGATTGAATAATTTGAATAAAAAGCGGTTATTGTGACTTAACCATAATAGTTAGATATATATTCTTGCAGACTTTTTGTAGTTCTGTACTATCAGTCGGCACTCTTATCACTAACTCCCTTTTCTTTCATATCGATCCTCACACAATCCATTCATCATTTTATTTTGGCCTTCCTCTCCCTCTCCGTCCATCCATCCACATTTATGTCTATAACTCTTCTAGTTATTTGCGTTTCATCCCTCCTCCTCTTCTATTTTAATAATTATGGTTATTTGGCGGATGAATGTGAACTACTAATGCGTAGTATGTGCGGCGTTACATAATTAACACTGCACTTATCATTTTGGCCTAAAAACAACACCTACCAGGCATCGTGTTTTCCTCTATCTAAGGCCAATGACCTTGTGACTCTCTTAGTATCTTCCGATAATCCAAATTAGTCCAACGTAAAACAAGGCAGGTTTAGTACCTAATTAGTACAATTAGTCGCATACTTTGTTCTTGCGGCTATTTCTGTCTTATCTCATAATCTACCAATAAAGTTTCTTAATCCGTAAGAAGTTTGATACACAAAAAACTCGCAGTATATTTTGTTTTAGCTTCATACTATTTTGCCAAGTAGATACGAGGGGGCGTTTTTAAGTTCGCGGAATGGAGGGCAAGGAGTGAAAATAAAAATACTAAATTATTTTTCTTTTTCAATTTATTCACCTGCTACCCTAATACATTTTTCAGATCTTTCAATTAGCTTATGTATACCTTCATAAAAAAATGTTTTGTCTTTGTCCGAAAAATAAGCTGAAACCGCGTCATTCACTTCTTCATCAGTTAAAAATTTCTTTCCACGAAGTTCTTTTTTCAGATTTGGAAAGAGGTAATAATCACTGGGAGCTAGGTCTGGGCTGTAGGGTGGATGGTCTAAAATATCGAAGCCCACCTTATGCAGGGCAGCCAACGCAACAGCACTTGTGAACAGGCGCGTTGTCGTGAAGAAGAAGGACACCTTTGGTCAATTTTCCCCTCCTTTTTTCTTTAATACTTTCTTTCAACCTCTCGAGGATAAAAGCATAGTATTCTCCGGTTATAGAAACGCCTTTATCTTTATAATCGGTCAACAGAATCCCTTCCGAATCCCAAAACACTGTTGCCATGATTTTCCCAGCCGATTGTGACACTTTAAACTTCTTGGGTGGTGGTGTACCTTTTTTGTGCCACTGCATAGAGTCCTGTTTTGACTCAGGCTCATAATGATGAACCCAAGGTTCATCTCCAGTAGCAATTCGACTCAATAGTCCATCCTTATCTTCGTTACAGAGGTCCAAAAACGTGCGAGAACACTCCACGCGGCGTTGTTTCTGAGGCGGCGTGAGCATTCTTGGCACCCATTTTGCACTGACCTTTGTCATGCCAAGATGATCGTGTAGAATTTTGAAAATTGTTGTATCCGATACTCCAACCATTTCTGCAAGCTGTTTCTTCTTTAGTCTGGCATCTTCCAATATTATTTTTTTGACATTTTTAATGATTTCTGGAGTAGTCACCTCGATCGCCCGTCCGGGCCGCGGGTCGTCTTCAAGTGAGGTCCTGCCTTGTTTAAAAAGACAATGCCACTTGTAAACCATGGTTTTACCCGAGCAAGAGTCCCCGTAAACGGATTCCATCTCTTCCAGTATGTTTTGAACTGACTTTCCTTGCTTGGTAAGGAACTTTATTACGGCACGGTACTCGATTTTTTCCATAATGCACACTTTCTTCCCGATTGAGTTGTTTGCTTGACGATAGTTCAAAGACTAATGACCCAATTAAGACAAAACCTCCACCCCCCCCCCCCCCTCGATAATGACCTATTTTTATCATCTACCCTCCCATTCCGCGAACTTAAAAACGCACCCTCGTATATGAAAATGGTCGTATGAGTACTTACCTTTAATAAAAGGAAAAATGAAAATACGTTTAGGTATTTTGCAAAATCTCAAAGGCACACTTACAAAACAAAGGGAACCAAACAAAAAAAAAAAAAAAGATTCTGTTATTAAAAAGTCAGTGTGTCAACTAATAAAAATAGCGCTAAAGATAGTCGTGTGTGAAATATGTGATGACCGCATTCTGCCAATGGATTTATCATAAGAATGGGCTAAATAGAAGACTAGCTTTAACCCGCGTATTTTATTTGAAGTATTAGATATGAGCCACTTTCTAGAAATTTTAGCTGTGGTGAAGCTATTGTTTTACAAGCTAAGGAGATAATAATAACTGACTTGAGACTGGCTTCATTCAAAATCAAATTATACATTTTAAACGGTATTTTGATTGTTGATGAACCAATCCGTTACGTACAAAATTCTCCATTGCCTTGACGACCGCCAAATGTTTTCAAAGTGTTAGATATTAATAGAAATGCTTTTATTTATATATTAATAGAAATGCTTTTATTTATATATTAATAGAAATGCTTTTATTGTAAAAATCGACTGCTACCATACATTTATGTGCGCACAACTCGACAAAATTTACTGAACAAGTGAACAGCTCATTTTTTTTCGGTAATTTTTGTTTGGTCCCCTACTAAAAGTTGAGTAAAATGATCCCTTAAGAGGTATTCGTTTGTTCTGTTGCACGTTGTAGCAAGTTATTCTGATGCCACAAATCACAGCCGCACCCGCAACCTACAGCGGTCGGCAATCTTCGGGAGGGGTCGTGTGCGCGGGACATTAAAAATGCAGTTTTTCTTGTATGGTGAATGTTTTTGCAAATGTTCAGACAGGCCTATATTTACTATTTTAATTTTATGCGCCAACCCAACAGTTTTGCTGTGAGTGCTCACGAAAATAATATCAGCATGCCACCAGCATTCGGAACGAGGGCGTAAGATAATGGAACATGTTGCTATCCAAAATTGGATAAAACATAACAAGATTTATTCAGATTCTAGATTACCTGAGCAGATAAATGAAAAACATGTCAAGACATTGTCTCCTCGCTTATCAGACATGTTTCTATGACTTAATGGATCTACAGGTTCGTGAGATTTATTTGGATTTTCAAATATGTGAATATCTCAGTAATCTTTAATCCGATAAATCCGATTTTATCTTGTTTTTGTCTGGGAAATAAAGATAATCTCGGCAGATCTCTACGTATTGCAATTGTTGTTAAATCTTGGGTTTTACCAAAAAGAAAATGTGTCTGTTGATTTTATCTACTTATAGTATGAATGTGGAAACGATAAAATCATAGATTATCTATATTTGATGATGATATCGTGTTTAAGTAGTGCTGTTCGGGTCAATCATTAAGGTTAAGCAACGCCTACCGATGTCGGTAAGTACGGATGATCATTCGTGACGTACCGAGATTCCCCCTTTTCCATGTCCTCGATGATGGCGATGAGAAGATGAACAGCTTTGCCTTTTTTTATTTAGCACACTTTTTTATGGAAATGGAGATGGCGGTACGATCTTCCATAAGAATTGGAAGGATGAGGCACTCTCATTATTTATTTATTTTTACTTGGTCTTTACTATTTTCCAACATTGATTCGAGATTTGCCACCATAGTAAATTATTATTATTATTTATTTGTTCACCAGATTACAAGATCCATTTTGGTTAGCAACAGTATGTGCTTTTTCACTATGTTAGTAGGAAAAAATATTGAAAAATAATTTGAATAAAAATGTCAATAAAATAGTATAAAAAAAAACATGTACAAATATTATTCTATTTTACCGTCCCAACTACGATGCTAACCCAGAGTGAGTATATTTGTTATTTGTGTAGTGGTGTGTTGGTTGGTGTTTAGTTGTAGAGAATAAAAAACCTTTCCAACGGTATATTGTTTTACGTTAAATGTCATTAGGCTGCATTGACGGTCCTCCTTTAAAATTCGGCTACTTAGAATACTTAGCATGTCAAAGCGAAGATTCTTAGTCTCCTTAAAATGAGATACCCTTTCAGGATCCCTTCATCGTGCATCGAGGAGCTCGTGGCTAAAGAATAACAGCCGCACAGGTCGATCTTCAAGGTTAAGCAACGCTTGCCAAGGTTGGTCTGTGGATGTGATGGTGACCATCTTAACATGCCGAGTTTCCTCCGTATCTCGGAAAGCACGTTAAGCTCTTGGTTCCGGCTGTCATTTGTAGAACTTTGGCAGTCGTTACGGATTATCAGAAGCCAGTAAATCTGACTCCAGTCTTGCCAAGAAATACCGTGTTGTTATCCATTTAATGGGTTGTGGAGGCTTAGTAGGCAGCCGCTTCACGTAAAATACTGGTAATCAGCTGAATCCGGTTTGACTGGAAGCCGACCCCAATAAAGTTGGGAAAAGGCTAGGCAGATGATGAGTAAGGACATCCTTATCAGTCGTACAAAAGAACATTTTTCCATATAATTTGATAACAGAGCTGAAAAACTTCGTTACCTACTTTATTAAAATAGTTTATTCTTTAAAAAAAAATAACTTTAAGAGTTATTCTAAGAAAATTCTTGACACATTTTTCCAGCTTTCGTTAGTTTTAATTGCATTCTTCTTTCGAAGACATGTCTCGATGAAAATTTTATTACCTTATGTCTCTTGGGACCAACCCGGAAATTGCGATAAAAATCAGCTGTTCAGTATACTACTCTGTCAAGAAAGTACCGGGAAAAGATCAATAATACACAAAATGTCTGTTATTCATCCAAATTTATTTTATCACCTTCAAAGTATGCTCCTTTAGAAACGATACACTTGCGCCAACGAATAATCCATTCATCAAAATATTTTTTAAACGCTGCTTCCGGAATTGAGTTGAGTTCTCACCGCGAATTCTCCTTTATGTCTTCTATCGATTGAAAACGGTTCAGTTGGAAGGCGCCACTCCGAAGCTTGTTGACTAGTTTGCATGTCAAACTCGTAAAGCCACGTCTCGTCACCAGTAACAATGCGTTTCATGAATGTTGGGTCCGAACTGACTCGTTCTAGCATGTCCTCAGCGACTTTCATGCGATTGAGTTTTTGGAGAAAATTCAGATCTTTTGGGACTAGCCGAGCAGCAACATGTTTCATACCCAAATGATTAGTCAAAATGGTACGGATCGATTCGTGAGATACAGAAAATTCGGCGGCTATCTCTCTCAGAGTTGAATGGGGATTTTCAGTCACTATTTCCTTCACTTTTGCGATGTTAACTTCAGTTGCAGACGTTGACGGCCTACCAGAGCGAGGCAAATCTTCCATCACATCTCGACCGCTTTTGAACGCTTTGAACCACTCATAAGCACGAGTTTTTGATAAAGTCGATTCACCGTAAGCCTTCTGTAACATTTTCAGTGACTCCGAACACGAAATTCCATTGGCGATGCAAAATTTAAGACAAACTCTTTGTTCGATATTTTTGTCCATTATGAAATTCGCAATACATACTATATATGATATTACTAAAACCAGCACTGTATTTAATATAAATAACAGATGCAACTCAAACTCCGCGCCAAAATGGAAAACAGTTGTGCCAATCTAACAACTACAAAAAACAACAAAAATTTGAATTTGGAACCTTAAACAAATCATCCATTCCCGATACTTTTTTGACTGAATGTATGTTGTCGAATTCTGCGCACGTAGATGTATGGGGCAGTCAATTTTTTTTCACGATTTCAGTGTTGGCCTTATAGTGAAAGTTGTTCATAACTATGAGTTCAATGACCCCTTAAGAGATAATGCGTTTTTTTTTTACTTTATTCAGAAAACCAACAGCGATACTTATGAAATATTACAGAAAATATAAGTCAGTTTTGTAAGGCTAATAATAGGTTTCCCTGATTAACAAAATGTGTGTTAACCATGCGAACGGACTTCAGACAGTATGTATTTAATAAATTTAAATTTAAAGATTGTAAGTTACATTCAATATACATGTAAAAATTGTTTATGTCACACGTTACCTTACCTATACCAACGATAACAAGTATGTAAACTTTTCATTAACATTAAAACCTCCGGATTATGCGCTAGCTTGCCTTTGCCCAGCCTTTGGCAAACAAATGAGTTAATTTTTACGTTTCCGTTTTTGTAGATTATCTCTTTGTTTTAGGATAGATTATAATTATCTGGTAATCTCGAACGGAGTGTAGTATTGTAAAATGTGCAAGCGTTATGAAAATTTGCTTATCAGCTAGTAACAAAACATAGGTACTGGTTTGGTACCGAGACTAATGTTACAAAATCCTTGATATTCCCTAAGTTTCATTGTCATAAAATTGCGTTTTCATCATTTAGTTCTTATTTTCAGACAGATAAGATACCTTTGTATACTTGTATGTCTCTAAAATATCCTGTAGATAATTCAAAGATCCATAATTTTAACGTTTATTTTGCGTCTTGTTAATTCGTTGCTCTTTTGTTCTGAAGTCGTTCAAATTCTCCCTGGGAATTGGGAACAGAAGTCAACATCAAATTAACGTAAGCCATCGTTACATTGACAATTATTCAGTCTAACAAACAAGAGGCCATTTTGTAAAACTTCTGAAACTCACAATTGAGTATTACGTAAAGTAAGTTGCTGGAATACAAATGTTTTTATGCAAGGTCACATTGTTTTCACCCGAAACTTTTTGAGCAAATTCAACATAAACTAATTAGTGTATGGTCAATGTTGACGTTACTTTGTAGACGTGATGACGTCATCCTTATTTTGATTAGGCTTGGTTTGGAGGACACCGAGGTGGGTTTAGTTAGTATTAGATACACATTGGTACTGTTGGAACCGGACGACACTGAGGCAAAGTAGGTAGGTAATTAATGTAATTTATTTGCATTTTATTGACATTTTAATGTTTATGTAATTTTAGTACGCTAATTATATTACCAGGGCCGCACTGGGACCTCAAACCGGCCCTGGCATTTTAGAGACGGTCGGCGGCCGACCGTCATGCCAGGGCATTCGTCGACCCTCCACTCTCAAGAAAAAGGAAAACTACTCAGTGCCGGATTAAACCAGCGCGATGAAAAATTTACTAAGGATACCCCGAAACCTTCGTAAAATAAAAACAAAATTTTCTTTGAGCTTTAAAATCATCATCTGCCTAGCCTTTTCCCAACTACACTGGGGTCGACTTCCAGTCAAACCGGATTCAGCTGAATACCAGTGCTTTACGTGGAGCGGCTGCCTACCAAACCTCCACAACCCATTAAATGGGTAACACGGCATCTTGGCAAGATTTACTGACTTCTGACAATCCGTAACGACTGCCAAAGATCTACAAATGACAGCCGGGACCAACGGCTTAACGTGCTTTCCGAGGCACGGAGGAAACTCGTTATGTTAAGATGGTCACCCATCCACAGACCAACCTTATTATTATTTAGCCAAGAGCTCCTCTTTGAGCTTTAAAATAATACGGCAAAAATATGATAGCTGCCAAAAAATGTATATCTGAACATTTTTAGATACGAGCCCTGTGGTGAGGGGCATACTTTCGAACTTCCTAAAAGGGCACTTTTCACCTCAGATCCGTTCATTTTGATTTGATCGAATGCGGCTTGACGCAAAATGACGTAAATATATAAATCTGATGAAGAATTGATGGGTCTAAACATGACGACTTTGAAAACTCCGATTTTAACAAAGGATGTTCAGGGCGAATAAAATTTATTCTATGCAATAAAAAGTCCTGATAGTAAATTTATTCATATCTGGCGGGGTGATGAAGCCTTTTGAAAATATGAGGGAAAAAAAACACTGTTTTGTATCTCAAAAACACACCCAGTCACCCAATAGCTTTGATTACTGTTTGCCGAATTCGGTTAGATTAAGAAAAATATTGGACACGTATTTATAGTCACTTTAAATCGATTTCAATCATCTGCCTAGCCTTTTCCCAACTATATTGGGGTTGGCTTCCAGTCAAACCAGATTCAACTGAATACCAGTGTTTTACGTGGAGCGGCTGCCTACCAGACCTCCACAACCCATTAAATGGGTAACACGGCATCTTGGCAAGACTGGAGTCAGATTTACTGTCTTCTGACAACCCGTAACGACTACCAAAGATCTACAAATGACAGCCGGGACCAACGGCTTAACATGCTTTCCGAGGCACGGAGGAAACTCGTTATTTTAAGATGGTCACCCATCCACAGACCAACCTTGGCAAGCGTTGCTTAACCTTAAATATCCACCCGTGCGGCTGTTATTATTTAGCCACGAGCTCCTCACTTTAAATCGATTTCAATCCACAAACATAAAGCGCATCAAAGTTCAAGAGTAGGAAGGAGCTGGTGATGTTACGTTTTAGTAAAAAAAGAACCACCTTCAGAAAAACACGTACTCAAAATTACAAAATAAACTTCTATTTCGGAAGTCAGTGTTTTAGTTTAGAATCTTCATTTTGAACACCAACTTATTTTTATAAACGCATCATTATTTAAAAAAAAAAAGCGACTTGTGTTTTTAGGAGCAGTCAAAAAGCGAAAACCCCATCCAAATAGGAGCAGTATTTTCGGAAATATAAAGTTGTACTCGAAAAGAATCCCATTAAGGAGTTTCACGCAGACGCAGACGCAGACGGAAGCGCTTTTGCTTAGTACGTTTGTCTCAATCTCAATTTAAAACTAAAGAAAAAGTGAGACGATAAGTGTAGTTTTTATTACCCGACTGTGCCAGGAGGAGGGTTATGAAATGAAATAAAATAAAGTGAAATGATTTATATTCCAAATTGATATTCAAATAAACAATACATATAGGTGCATAGACCTACATGCATAGATAACAATATTTAAATTTAGAAGCCGCGAATATGTTGTTAGGACTGCCACTTTTGATGAAGAGGGCTATTGTCTCGCATGTTTTTATACTTAGACTCTGGCACACGAAAGTTGATCCTGACAAAAAGCGGCATATTTAAAATATCCCCGTGTGTTAACACTGGGTACAGTAGGAATAAATAATAAAATAAGCGCTATGTCTTGCCGTCAGCGGCGTACAAATATTCTGATTATAAGTTTTTAAATTTAACAATCAGTAAAAATATAAAAAAACATTCAAAATTAATAAATAAAAATCAATTCGTCACATAATCATTTGTTTAACATTAACAAAAATAAAAATTTAAACAAATTATTGAAAATTATTATTAGTAGCTTTTTAAGTATACCTACGATTTTTCCGTTTCTACTTTAACAAAAAAAACCCAATTTGTGATCAAAAGCTATAACACGATTCTCTTCCGCAGACGATGCGCCAAACCTGCCCCGACCCCTGCGCGTGCACGATGACGAACGTGGTCTTCGACGCAGCCGGTGCTGTCATCCCCATTATCACCGTGGACTGCTCCAACCGGCAGCTAGAGAACCCACCAGAGGCGCTCCCACCCGGCACCACCACACTCCGGCTTCAGGGCAACAAGGTAAAATGGTACGAAGATTTTTTGATGTTTCATGTTCTTGTTCTCCGTCGTGGCACTCTTGACTGTGCAGTCGAGTTAAGGCATGTTGACGCAGAGTCAAAGCGAAATGTCATATTTGACACCTATCTTCACAACGTAATGCTCACTTTTCTATCCTGAAATTCAAACGTCGAAAGCACGCGATTTTTAGATTTTGCAATGTCAATGTGCCTCGACTCTTAGGTAGGTGCGGATGTACTCATTCTTCACATAATCATTCATTACTCCTTCCTGCTGGCTTCTATTCTGGTGCCCTCATGCAAGAGAACGATTTCAGCAGGTCCATGTTATGAGATAATTTAAATTGAGCTAAAGTACTGTTTTGTGGCATTGTGCTGTTTTGTGTCTAACCTTTACTACCAGACTTCCCCAGAAGGAAGGTAGTGGTTTAATTTTTTTAGAAAAGGAATCTCTTTGCAATTGAACTAAGATCTAGGCACAAGATGAAATCTTTATCTTGCGGCTATGGGAATGGTTGACCCAAGTTTACCGTGGGCAACACTTTGTGTTAGTTATTTCAGCACGTGTGCTCTCAAATCAGTGACTGGAAATCCAAACCAGCGTACCCTAGAGCCAAATATTCGAACACATGTGACATCTACCTATCCTATGGACTTAGTGCGAAACAGCTCATTCATATTCGTATCTGATATTTTTATAGGTTGATTGTGTAGTGTTGTGTATTTCCAAGTTTACTCCACCAATTGACATCGTCATTTTCCAGTGACCAAATGACGGTGATACATTCTGTTTTGAAACATGAGGCTAGACTGAAAGTCAATCACAGCGTCTACGAAACCATCTGAGGGCTTAGTGTAAGTTTTTTAACGCACTTAATCGCGTTAACGTAAACGTTCGCTTATGTCTAATTGTATAGAAAAAAAAAAAGTTTCCCGTTATTGTCACCAGATAGCGCTTATTCAGTTTCAATACAAATTGACGTTAACGCTAACGCGATCGAGAACGTTAAAAAACTCGCACTAAGGCCACTGTTCAACGACAGGCGCATGAAACAGTGTTGCATCAAGTGTACTGTTAATCAATGGAAATCCAATTTATAATGAAGCTTACATAGAGCGGGATAAATAGCTAAATGCAATTAACTTTAAACAAACAAAATGCTATTCTGTCATTGTTCCAATAACAACAAATTGACACAAATGATGAATTTCAGTTTAATGTTACTTTATGCTTCTTATTTGCGTTAAGCAATAGTTGCATTTTTGCGAAATGTTGTGCTAGCTACATAATTTTATTAAGAATCGTTCACGTTATATGAAGTTGATAATATAGGTATCAATCAATCTGCCTTGTCTTTCCTTTTCCAACTATGTTGTCGGTTTCCAGTCAAACCGTATGCAGCTGAGCAGGGCCGGCCTTAACCATCCAAGCGCCCCGGGCGAGACATGCATTTGGCGCCCTTTTCAATTTTGAATTTTGTTCCATTATTGTTGCTTGAATATCCTCGTGTCAGCGTTGCAGACCTAAAATTTTAGTGCCACCCCCAATAACTTATTTTAGTTTTTCTTTATGTCGAAAGAAATAGACATTCAAATAAAGTGGTTAAGTTAAGCTAGCGCACGCAGCGCCCAGTATATTTCGGCCGGCGCCCTCCAGTTGCCGGCGCCCCTGGCAGCCGCGTAGTAATCAGCTAAAACTAATTAAGTTTTAAGGCAATAAATTGTATGAGAAACATTTTTAAGGACGCGTATAAGAAATAATTAGGTTCCACTTAATTATTGCGTTAAGGCTCTGAGAGAAAATATTTATTATCTAAGTGCCATGTTACCTTGGTCGTAGTAACCTACCACAGAACGGATTTGTAGAGCGTCGCGCAATGATTGTTGATATAGTAGTCCTTCATGACGAGAACCTCGTGAGCACTGAGAAAGATAAACAATCGAAGTATCGCGACTTGGCTCAACATGTGTGTGGGATGTGGACGCAGCAATCTTTTCTGTGTAACCTACTGAATATACTCATTGTGATCAAGGGCCATAGCTTCTGTGTTAAAGTCAATGTCTACGCCACGTAATGGACTCATACCTATATGAAAAAAGTGCCAACCAGACTTGGACATAAAGGGTTTTTATGTCCAAGTCTGGTTGGCACTGTTTTTTTTATCACCTTTCATGATTAATCTAATTTTATTATTTTGCTGCTATAGCGGCAAAAGAAACACTACGAATATTTTAAGTGTCTATGATCTGTGTATTACAATTCATGAGATAAAACCCGCTGACATACAGACGGATAACGGAGACTTGGTAATAGGTTTCCGCCTTTTTACCGCTTTTCAGTTTCGCCAAACAAATTAAAGCGACGATCGCGTATTCGCGTGATTTGATCGCTTTCTATTAGGTCGACACTTGAGTGAAATATGTACGACAACAGATGAACAGAGGCTATTTTCGTACGGACTCGAGAAAAAACCCTGAAGATTATTTAATTAAATAACAGCCATTGCCCGAAAATACAAGTTTAGAATTCAGAGTGTTGTAAATTAATATTGCTAGAGTACAAAGGAATTTCGGTAACTATTTATATCTGGAACATTTTTAATTTTCCCGAGTGCCACTAGAGGAGTGCCTTAAGATTTACACCTCAGAACCCGGGTCCTGAACGGATTTTTATAAAACCTTTAGGAATGTGTTCTTTTTAAGCTTTTAAAAATGCAACTAAAAAGGTTTCACAACAATCCATTCAATGGTTGATTCCGAGGTTTTTACATTATTATGTCTTACGGCACTCCACGAAACGGGACGTATAATACGGCCATTAATCTAGAAATTGCACAGCTGCAGGTGAACGAACAAGTAATTTACAACGAGAAGATTAATCACTGTGATTAATAATACCACCCACAGGACTGTGGGTTGCCATAAGATTTCCTTGAATAGTAAGTTATTAGGATATTCCTAATGACACACGGTCCAAGTGGCCACATACGAGTACTTACTTGTCGAACAAAATTTGAGGAGTCAATCAACACGAAACGAAGAAGAAAGATGCACCGATTGAGGATACTTCAGAACTGCGATCACTTTAAAGTTTTGAATTTGTCTGAGATAGATTTTTTGTAATTGATTTTGTAACAGGTCGTATACGGGATTAATCGGGTGGAACAAGATTTTTAATGTGTTCAAATATAATAAAACGGATGTTCTGTATGGTGTATAGTTCGGACAGGAAATGCCTGTATATCATACACATGGAAGGTAAAATAGTGCATTTTAGAATGATAAAATCTTAGCAAATTGAGTTGGTCCAAGTACAGTGCGTTTTTAAGGGTGACATTCTGTATCTAATATTCAGTAAAGAAATACTCATGCCACCAACTGCATTAGACTGCTTGAAAAGTATTATCTTTTAAAATTTAAGCCTGCATTTTGCAGGACAGGCTAAGGGCACAAAATAAGCACGGTAGCGTCCTTCTCCTTCACCATTCATCCACATTTTTATAATCATAACTCTTTTTTTTTTATCCCTCTTAATTTTGAGTAGTTTAGATAAACTGCTCCGGTCAGAACTGAATACATTTATATTGTACTGAAATCATGGGGCGTTGAGTTTTGCTAAAAATATTAGCATCCTCAAGCACACTTACTCTTTTGCCAAAGGTGGTACGTTAAACTGTTGGTCCTGGCTGTCCTTTGCAGTACGTCGTGGTATTCAGAAGCCTACAAATCTGACCACCAGGATATATCAGAGTACGCAATGTCTGTGCGAGTCCCAAATAAACATTTTTCTTCCTTTTTTCTTTTCTGTGTCGTGGAGGTCAGATTATTGATCTATCTATATATGTACTTATATATAAACGTTTTTACTGGAACGCGCTAATCTCAGGAACTACTGGTCCGAATTGAAAAATTATTTCAGTGTTAGAAAGCCCATTTATCGAGGGAGGCTATAGGCTATATCATCACACTAAGAATAATAGGAGCGGAGCAGTAATGAAAATTGTGACGTAGACGAAGTTGTGTCGGTCAACTAGGTAGAATAAAATATTGGCATTGTTTAGACTGGGAGCCGTCCCTAACATAAGGTGGTCTTTAGAGAGACCTATGCTCAGCTGTGAATCTGCTCGTGCTATGGGCTGTTAGAATAAAAAATAAATTTTTATAAAATTAGAAGTTTAATGTTATGTGTCGTTTAGAGCACTTTCTCGGGAACAAAAGAACAACCCTCCTTCTGGGAAAGACGGACAATTAATCAGTAAAATAAGTCACATAGCTAATGATACATTGTTACAAATTAATTTATTGGGCCAACCAAATCAAACTCGGCTATAAATATAGAAGTAAGTCCTACGCCTACATATTACGACGTTAATAACGCTTGTATAGTATTGTTTTCTTCATAAACACTATCGCTTTAGCGTGGCATGTTTATGTAAGCTAAATTTTCTCAGCTAATTAGTTTCAGGTTTCATGACTAATTTGGGACATGAAACTTTATAAACATGTCGTCGGATTTTTCATAAACTTGAGGGTTCGGTTGTTTGACGGTAAGTAATTTGTAAAAGAACTCCTCAAAGTAAAGTGAATAGTTGTCAATCGCTGTTGGTACTGTTAATTGAAATTTATGTAGATTGTTGTCTAAATACTAGTTGTGATTGAATTGTAATGTTACTTGATTTTGTTTCAAAAGCTCAACAAATAATACTGGAAAGTAGTTTGAGCCACTATATTTTTTAGGTTTATCTGTTGCTATGCTATTTCATTTTAGTTTTTTTGGCCACAGTTCTTTGGGAAGTCGTTACAAATAAAGTCTTGTTTTTTAGCTGGTGGTAATATTTCATAATTTTAATTATTCTAATTGGGAGGACTATAAAATTTAAAAAAACAATTCTATGTCATACAAAACTTAGTTGCAAAGAGCATATTTAGATATCGTAGCCGGACGGTGGCGTTAGATTCTGTCTGTCCACAGGGTAAAATGGGCTGACTTTTTGTATGAAGGTACGTGTACATAGTTTAAATTCTATTGTAACCCACACTTTTTGTGTATTTTTAATACAAATAGCCAGTTACAAACATTTAGTAGAATTGAGAAGCACTTCCTTTTTTTGAAGTCGGTTAAAAATCTATTTGAAATACACAATGCTATAGTTTATACTAGAGTTGATGGCAATGAATTGATCTCATAAAGTTTATTCAAGTAAGTTGGGAATTGGTTAGACACAAGATGAGTTCTCGGGCTCGTAACCAAAATACAACCGGTTTAATTTGCACTGTCCTTCCATCTTACGAGTAATTGAATGAATTCATAGCTCACTAACTTTATGTTCCCTTCACCTTAGTTTTCACGAGTTTTACAAAAAAAACAGCAGTACCTACTATACACAATCACGTGACTCAGTTGATTGCATATCCAATACCTGGTTCACCTGATACCACAGAGTAAATGTTTGGATGACCCACAGACAATAAATTGGTTTAGCTGTTAGTGCGTGCCAGATTTTGGCAGGGGAAATTTTATGTGAAAGTTAACCCTTTTTTTCTGTAAAACGTTTTTATTTTATGGTTTCTGTCACGTGTGTTTTGGGGTCACTCGGATTGTTTTCAATTCAAACCCTTTTTTGTGAGTTGATCACGTGGCTAGAGCGCAAATCTAAAATGTGAGCTAAGATGAGAACAATGTTAGTAAAAGTAATGTTATTTACGTAATAAAATGTATCTACATCTACATTCCTATGTAGGTATATTTTGCTTTACTTATAATTATTATAACGTAAGCTCACGTTGTAGAACATGTGACGGGCGTATTTGATTTTTTTTTTTGATAAAGTACCTAATCAACGATTCATTCACATACGTTCGATTTCATCACGAAACAAATAGTTGTAGTTGTGTCAAGTCGTTGCACAACAGAACGAAAGAGCGTTTACTTGAAATAAAACATGATTCCAATTTTAATTGTTTCGGTTCCATTTTGTTCTATTCGTCTAGGTATGGAATTAAATAGTTGTGAATAGGTTTGCTATGACTATTTTTAAGAATAGTAAGAAGAAATAATAATAACTGAAACGTTTTTTGTCGCTCTAAAAGTGTTTTAAGAAATAACAGATTCGAATTGTAACTATTGAGTGTAGGTTTGATAGTGAGGCTGAAACTTGGTAACAAGTTCAAACTTCATTCAGGCCTACAAGTAGGCGACGTATTCGCTTTGAGTTAGAACTTAGACCAAAGTTGGTTGGGTTTTCATCCCAACCCAACTTCATTGTGCGTTAATTGGCCCAAATATGGAAGTCAAATTGTGCCGAATATGGTAATCAGTTTCGGCTGGCTTCTGAGCTAAGTTTTTTTTTCGTGATAACGCTTAGCAAGAAAACAACAATTTTAGCTTTTAATCATGTGTGATTTTAGACAGCTAAATAATAAAAGCAAATTGCTTCCTGAAATTGCTGATGAGCTATCTAAATGGCATCAAATTTTAACCACCCCGCATCGCATCGCAAGATTCCGGTATTTAGCAAATTAAGTAACTTGACTTGACTCGCGAGGTTGTCGACATGTAGAATGTGATTTCTCTCTCCACCGCCGAATAGCTAGGACGCCGCCGTGCCCGATAGGGATAACAGTGGGATACTTTTTATAAATTTGTAATAATGTTTCTTTTAATCATCATCATCTGCCTAGCTTTTTTCCAACTATATTGGGGTCAGCTTCCAGTCAAACCGGATTTAGCTGAATACCAGTATTTTACACGGAGCGGCTGCCTACCAGACCTCCACAACCCATTAACTGGGTAACACGGTACTTCATGGCAAGACAAGTCAGATTAACTGGCTTCTGACAATCCGTAACGACTGCCAAAGATCTATAAATGACAGCTGGGACCAACGGCTTAAAGTGCTTTCCGAGGCACGGAAGAAACTCGGTATATTAAGATGGTCACCCATTCACAGACCAACCTTGGCAAGCGTTGCTTAACCTTGAAGATCGATCCGTGCGGCTGTTGTTATCTAGCCACAAGCTCCTCAAAGGATGAAGGGATCCTGAAAGGATGTCCTTACTACCTGTCCATAATTTCTTATGTTACTGTCTCATTTTAAGGAGACAAAGAATCTTTGCTTTGACATGCTAAGTATTCTAAGTAGCCGAATTTTAAATGTTTCTTTTAATGAATAAAGCAAATAACCTAAAAGTTCTGATAAGCTATATAGAAACAATGGCATCAATGTACTGTAATTCGGTATGCATACTCCTTTAGTGTATAATGACGTCATACGTAATTCGACTCCAATTATTTATTTGTATGTCCCTCTCACAAGTGGGTTAATAGAAGGATGGAAACACTTAACAGCGGTGACTGTTATTTCTACATGTTCTCGGATTTCTTTGACATCATGAGACAATGTTTTTGTTTATGTGTTATGGAAACATGAACTGAGGTTTAGGTGTCTGTTACTATAGTCGTGACATATGGCGATATGTGCAAGATCTTTAAATTTAAATTGACCTTTGGAATTTGCGCTTGCTTACAGTTTCCTAATTTGGATGGACTTCGAGCGCTAGCAGGTTCAAAGTCCATCCAAATTAGCAAACTGTGAACAAACCAATATTTTAAATAATTATTAATATTTTAAAATAATTTTATTTTTCACGAAACTGACTCTCGATTACTTAGTAAAAATAAATCAAAGACTTCAGGTTGGTTGGCTGGTCCGAGGTGGCCCAAGAAAATAATATCTGGAAGGATTTATGTGAGGCCTTCACTAAGCAGTGGTCAGCATAAGGCTGAATTTTCCTTAACAGTACCATGCAGTAGATAGTAGCTTGGTAGTATTATTTTTAACTGTAGACACCAGACAGCGAAGTAGGTATGTTATTCGACAAAAATAAGCCCCCTTCTGCCATTGGACATCTAAACGCACTGCAATTTACCATCTCTAATTCCCTACCTTGTTGCTATTCAACTAATTTACACTATCAAATTCCAAACGTCTTTTATATGCGCACAGCACCTGCGTCACTTCGTCTGTGTTTCCGAACGCACACAACCGTAATCTCGTCAAAGTAAAAGTGAACAAACTTCTTCTGGGTTTGTCGCTGTCATCTCTGACCTAGACTAGAGTCAAGAGTGAAAAGAAAAAAAAAACACTTGTAAAACTATTCTGCCACTGGGTAAAGGAAAATCTCGAGTTCTTTAATGAAAATTCCTTTGAATAATAACCTACCTAAACAGTATTCACTCAATCTTTGTAAAGTAAATTCCACCTTTATTGTTGGTACGAGTATTTTCAAACTTTAAGGATGTTTTATTTCCTGGTATCATTCCGGTTCTTAATGGTTTGAGTTTCCACGAACTTCCACAGTATCTACCATAGCTTAAAGTATGCTTAGCGATAAAAAAAATTCGACAAAGGTGGAGAATAAATTAGGGAAGCAATATATTCCATTTGCATAGAATTACATATTGCTTCTCATTTCCTATTTAATAAAATAATGAAGTATTTGTGAACCTGTACTTAAACTTAAACCTTAAATAAAAATATAAACCTCTGAACGCCCGTAAGTCCCAATTCCCAAGTCCCTCACGGGTTAAAACGGTTGACACGTTCTCAACTCTAAATTCACAATTCAGATACAGGCCCTTATCGTTGAATATCCTACAGGTTTATTGAGTTACTACATATTGTTGAGGTATCATCAATAGCTACACGTTAGCAACTTCTGGCTATATTCATCATCTGCTTAGCCTTTTTCCAACTACATTGGGGTCGGCTTCCAGTCAAACCGGATTCAGCTGATTACCAGTGTTTTACGTGGAGCGGCTGCCTACCAGACCTCCACAACCCATTAACTGGGTAACACGGTACTTCATGGCAAGACTGGAATCAGTATTACTGGCTTCTGACAATCCGTAACGACTGTCAAAGATCTACAAATGACAGCCGGGACTAACGACTTAACGTGCTTTTCGAGGCACGGAGGAAACTCATTATGTTAAGATGGTCACCCATCCACAGACCAACCATGGCAAGCGTTGCTTAACCTTTAAGATCGACCCATGCGGCTGTTATTATTTAGCCACGAGCTCCCTAATTTGCTAGACGTAAATTGTAACCGTGACCTCATTGTTCACAATTGTTATGTGTTGATCAACTTATGTTGCTCGTGTAAGTGCAAGTGTACTTACGTTGATTCGTCCACTACGGGTTGTAACGTCATCATTAATGGATTTTTAATCTTGTTGAGTTTAGGGTGATAATCGCTTATTCATACATTGCTGTCAAAAGGAACGATCCGTAAACTGATTAGCTCATTTTATTTAGATCATCCGTTGCGTCATAGTTTTTCGTTTTCTTGGTTCATGGTCTACAGCGCATTTCAGAAGTGCGTGGCCATATTTCAGGGTTTAAGCAAACGGATTTTATTTTAAAAGACAGCACTTTTTCGTCTGATTGCATAAAAATGTACCGGCGTGGTACACTTCTGCTGCTGGGATTGGTTGAGAAGGTATACTGAAAGACTGCTAGTTTCTTCAGAAGATATTTATTCTTCCTGCGACTGTACTATAAATACAATTATAAAACGTACTATACTGTTACAACTGTTATATCTTCAAACGTACTGATATGTTGTCTATGTTGTCTCCGAACGAACTGCGCTGTATGATGTCTTCGAACGAACTGCACTGCTCGAGTTTTTTTTTCGGATGAGACCACTCGCAGTTCACCTCTCTGTGGGTGGTTGCTGCTTAACCGGGCTAGCCTGTGGTGGCCTCAAATGAATTTAAGGCCCCCAGCCAAGGTAACAAAACTTAAAAACCTACAACTCCGCTCGCTGAGGGCACTCCCTGTGGGGTACGAACCTCGGCTCAGGAGCGTCGTTATGGGGAGGACAGCAAGGGACTGGCTGGGTCATGGCATTATTATTTGGGGAATTTAAAGCTAAAGGCTCAGTGGCGCGGGTTGGCTCGTTAGGCAAAAGATGGGGAGTAGTAATATTACTGCTCATATATTACTGGGAGCGTATCGGGTAGGCGATGCGATAAGTGGGTTCTGGTGCTTTTCAGCAGACTCTATGAAACGCTTTGTAGGACGTTTCATGAACTGTTTTATGGTCGGGACTTTGAAGTTGTCATGAAGTCGCCCATTCTTAACGAACCACGGGGCGTCCGTGGCCTTTCGGAGGAAACGGTTCTGGAGGATTTGCATCTTATGGATCCGGGATGACTGTACACATATGCACACGCATATGACATGATCGATCGAATGCACGTGGTATACCTAGATACGCCGTTTGCATTTTAGGGAAAGTTTTCTGCGTGCATTCGCACTGCTCGAAAATAAATACGGCCCTTTTATAGTCAACAAACCAAACCAAAAAACATTCTCGAACGTTCAAATCAAAACATGCATGGAACTTATTTCTAAAGTTATACAAAAAAAACGGGTGTACCCTTATTTCGCAGACAGAGATAGAATTTCGTTTCGCAGAAAATGTTTCACATAATATTGGTTCTTGTAATTTCATGTCGAATATTATTGTTTCAAAGACTATTTACTTGAATGAAACCAATTTCACAGAAACACAATTCAATGAATTTCATGATCACATTTTTTTATTTAACAAACTTTTCATACGTAAGAATTTAATTCGGAATAATGTTATTACACATATTGCCATTTCTATAAAATAGCATTTTAATCTAAAATAAAAATTAAAATATGATCTAAAAAATCGACACGTGTGCTATAAAAAAATTGACAGAAACGAATCGCTGTAAAACCGACTCCACGCAGTTTTGTCTGCCCTACCCCTAGAGTGTAATTTAAGCCCGCGTAGGCGCAGAGGGGCGAGGTGGCCCCCGAGCTGAGAAGCAAGCAAGTCGAAGCTGCGGTGGTGAGCGTTAAAACCATCTGCTCCAACCAAAAAAAACGACAAGCAAAAATTCTAATGGTACGTTTATAGGCTTGCCGTGGCTTGGCAAGCGTCTACAAACGCAAGCGTGTGAATGGGGTGTTTGGCATGGCTTGCGTGAGCTTGCCGCCGATCCAGACTAGTGTCGGGTTTTGAACACCGACCTATGGAAATTTGCGGCAAGCATTTGGGACGCATTTAAACGTTGGCGCGTGTTTAGTTTCGGTCTCAAGCTCGCACTAAACGGACGTTTTTAGTTTTACGCTACGATCATCTAATACCTTTAAACGAGCAATTATTGTAAATATGGAATCGGTCCGGAACACACTGACGCACTCGCAAGCAATAAGTTAATGGCAACCAAGCGTTTGTAAATACTTGGAGCTTGTGGACGCTTGCCAAGCATGGCCAGCATGTAAACATAGCATAACAATAGGAAGTAAGTCATTACAACGCGCGAACGGTCAAATATCAAAGAGTCGTGCCGACAATGAAAACGATAAGTAAAAATTCGAGCAATAGGCGGTAAGTTCTTACAACGCTCGGCGTTCGGTTTTTTGTCTAAAGCGCTCGACCGCGTGTCTGTCAAATATCAAACGATTAGTCGGCAAGGCGGCTAGATAAAAGACTAAGTCACGTGGCGGCAAACAAAGAATCAAGCCACGTGGCGGTCAAATCAAAGGATCGTGCCGCTTGCAATTACATATAAACTTGTTTACGAGCGGCGCATCGAGAGTGTTCTTCGACGCCGTGCGTCGTAAGTACCTACTTACAAATAGGGACTGTCTGGAAAATTCTCCTATTATTACGCGTTATTAAACTCTTAACTATAAATATTTGTGTATAGTTTTTCTAACCCTCTATCACTATGAAAATAACCACTGTACACTGTTACTATCCCGCACAAAAAATGCAAAAGGAATTGCTCAGCTTGTTAGGGCAACACTATAATAATATGGGTACAAAATAATGACACAATAAGTTAGCAGCAAGTTGCTAAAATAAGCCCTAACCAGCATGCGAAATATTTTGATTTTTATTAAAAACATTGTAAAAAATGCGCATATCCTACCTATTTATTAAAATAAATTATTTTTCTCTACTTTAAAGACAAAGTAACTTATTATGCATTTTAGCACTTTTAAAACGTAATAATACTATTAACCTCCTGGTGCCCATTTCACCAAACATTCGACAAGTGGAACAAACGTTCCACATGAAAAAAAAAAACAAGAAAACGTTCACGACACAAGGAAGTAAAGCGAATTACAGTAGGTAGTTAGTTTTGATTATTTTTAATTGTCGCGTTAATTTGTTCGGCAAAACCGGACAGCGCCCTCTGTCGGCGCGACGACGCGATCGAGTTTATCACCTAACGACGCAATTGGTTTGTGCGCGATCACGACGGTCGCGTGGTACCTCCTATCACAATGTTTGTTTGATTGCTTTAAGTTTGACTTTGGTTTTTTCGTTCTACTTATGTGGCGATTTATACAAGTGCGCGGTTTTTTATTGCACTCTCAGCTCCATAACGACCAGCGACTTTATTAATATTTACCGAGGAGTTTTCTATTAATTCGTTATCCTACCGACTTTATTTTCTATTTTCAATTATTAGCTACAGGAAGTTTATTTTCCTTAAAGAAAATTACTTCGCTCAGCTATTTCAATTTCTTTGGCGTCTACACAATATACAACTTTATTTACCTATATATTATTTTTGGAACCCTTATAAGATCACACGTATGTCTATTTGTGACAGTAAAATTGATCCAGATCTTCTGGACGGATTCAGTTATTTCAATTTTTTGTTAGTTACGAGTACAATATATTTTGTTTGCATTACTTTATGCGCGTTCGATAGGCCCGATTTCTAGACTGACCTATGACATCGCCGCGTGATCAGCTTATCTTTATTTATTGCGATTAAAAATGAACTTGCTTTAAAAACAAATGATAACGTTCACGTGGCAACTAGAGTAGGGTTGCCAACCCCAAATTTCAAAAAATAGAAATGGAATTTTGAAAAAGCCAGGACAATTTAAATCATGAGCCTTAATTTATGTTATTCAGGATCATCTACAGAACTTGTTATCCATTTAGATCTAAATTATTTCCTAGTCTAGAATTGAAGCTTTAGTAAATGTGCCAAAGAACATGAGTCTGAACGTACCCAGTTTGTAGCAAGTTGAAATTGGTACCATTCGAAAGGTCTTTGAAAACGTAGATATTTTTTGTATGGGAGCAACTTTGTAACTTATGTAGGAAAAAAGATATTCGATGTTGAAAATACCGAAAATCCTTAGTAAAATTCTAACTTCAGTGTATTACTTAACGATTGGATTATTATTATTACTCATCTGCTTCAAAAAAATGGAAGGTGAACGCCGTATACAGTGTGTTACATGTACAAGATCAGTAATTCGTGACCGAAACCGGCATATACTGACGCGAACCTATTTGGAAGACAATCCAGGCTTCACAGAGTATTTGTGATGGCACGGATTAACATAAATGAGGTTAGTATAACAATAGCCTTGCAGTACCATCATCAATATATTCCAACCCTATAAACCCAGTGGCTATAGCTATTTGTGATGGTTCGTATATATACGTACAGAAAAGTAAAAACTTTTTATTTCAAAAATAGTCTTACAGCTTACACAAGTATAAAAACTTGTTAAAACCCTTTGTGATTACTTGCCCAGATGGCTATATTATAGATATATGTGGACCATACGCTGCAACAAAGACTGATGCCCAAATCGTGACTGAGATTATGAATGATCAAACATCAAACGTCCCCAGTGCATATAACGTTACAAACAGATGACGTTTTTATATTAGATCGAGGTTTTAGAGACTCTATACCAGATATAGAAAGTGCTGGCTATGTTGCCCATATGCCACCAAGTAAAGATAGGCATGCCACACAGCTTACAGATATTCAAGCCAATAAATCTCGAGAAATCACCATAGTGCGTTGGGTCATTGAAGTAATAAACGGATGGTTTAAAAGGGACTACAAAATATTTAGGCATACAGTTATCAATAAAGCACTCCCTCACTTATTTGAAGACTTCCGTATTGCGGGAGCCCTTATAAATGCATTTAGGCAGCGTCTGACAGATAATGAGCATGCCCACGCTTTTATCAATATAATAGCACAAAGAAGAAGTGAACCCAACAGACTGGGCAATTATGTAGTTGCAGAACATATGAACAGACAGCGGGCGGTGTTCACAACAATGATGGCTACGTCAATACCATTTCCACAATTGACAGAAGAAGACGTCATTCTACTCAGTTTGGGCACATTTAAAGCTCGCTAGATCATATGTTGCCGAGCATTTTCGAGGTGGAGATGGTATATATAATATTGAGGTATCTTCGAGCCGTAGCCCTAGTATGTCGCAGCATGGGCAAGTAACCGAAAACTGCTCGTTAATTAGAGGCCGCATATTATCGAGGCACGTGTCGAATAAAATATATTACACATATATTTTAATCAAGGTTAATGTCCAGGGCAGAGAAGCCATCGAAGCGTATTATTGCTCCTGCATGACGGGTATGAGAACTCTATGTGCTTGTGCCCATACTATTAGCATAATATGGTACTTAGGTGTTGGCAGGCACCTAGATAACTTCGTAGGTCCGGCAAGTGCCTGGGATGATATAATAATTGAAAGTAACAATACAATTTAATAAAACTGTGCTATTTAAGATTGATAGTTCTTATTTAAAAATTTTTCTGTACCGAAAACCAACGATAGGAAGCTATATCGCTCTCTAAAGACAGAAAAAATGACTGGTTACCTATTTATTTAGTCCAAAAAGCAGAAAAAGTGCGATTATTGGCAATTAAAAATGTTACAAAGAAGTTATCATAACTTTGGTCTTTCATTCATTCATTCATTCGTTCACTTATTTTCGAGTTACTCAATTAGGCCTCTTCTAAATTACACCTAGTCTAAAATGCTACAAAGTGGGTACGGGTTCCATACAAAATTAACCATTGTTCTTTCATGTATGTAGATAAACACACGGCTTGGCCATCCGGCTGGCCCGGGGATACCGCACGGTCTCTGGCGAGGCGGCGAGCCTTCTTGCTGGACTGCCACCATGGGATCTGGAGGCGAGAGCCCTCGCGCTCATTTACGAGTGGCGCGTGGACGCGCAACACCAAGGCGAGACTCCTCTGCCGCGGCAAATCGCAGCAAGGCGGACGGAGCTCCGACAGGATCTCATGGCGGTATGGAGACAGCGACTGTCGCAACCCAGCGCTGGGCATGCCACAATCTAGGCAATTAGTCCCCTCTTTGAGGAGTGGCTGGAGCGGCGCCACGGCGTCCTCACTTTCCGCCTGACGCGGATACTCACCGGACACGGTTGTTTCGGGAGATACCTGTTTCGGATTCGGCGGGAGGATACGCCCGGGTGTCAACACTGCGAGGATCGCCCGGAGGACACGGTGGAGCATACGGTGTTGTCTGCCCTGCTTGAGCGGAGAACCGGTCCTTTTTGAGGCGATCGGCGGCGGCGACCTCTCGCGACCGGCCCTAGTACAATCTATGGTCCAGAGCGAAGAGGCATGGGAAGCGGTCACCTCCTTCTGCGAATGCTAGCGAAGGAGGATGCCGAACGTGTGAGAGAGAGGGAACCTCACGACCCAGCCGCCGCAACAGAAGAAGACGCCCCAGGCGTCGGGAGTCGCAAGGCGATTTCCGGCCACCGTAGGCGCGGGCCTGCGGACGGCGGCAAGCCGTCCGATCAGAACCAGGCCCGGGTCGGCGGCGCGCTGTGTTTCACGCGCGCCTCAAGGAGATGTCAGCATGGGAGACGGGGCCCGCTAGGGCCAGTGCCTGCCGGGGTGCGGAATCCGTTCGAAAGAGACGCCGCAGCCCTGGAACGCAAAGGGCATTGGGAGGAGCACGGATGGGTTTTAGTCAGTAAGAGTCTGACACTCCCTTCCGCCTCGCCCAGAGCGGAAGGAGTCATTTGATGGTTTTCGATACTTAAAAAAAAAAAAAAAAACGGTAAACACACAGCTGCTAAGCCGTGTGCTCACCAACGCAGTTTATTGGCATCGATTTCCTGCTAATGCACTACAAAATCTGATGCCACACCGCTGCAGTGACTAGACAGTACCTGGATGAAGTCGAGTTTCACACACAAGGCTTGCCCGCCCTCAGTCCTGACTTGAATCCGATTGAACATTTTATGTGGGACGAGCTGAAAAGGCGGGTAAGATGAAAATGTCCCTCCGCATCCACCCTCTGGATGCGCAGACCAGAGAGGTGGAGCTGTACGAGGAGTACAGAGCGGCCATGGCCTTGCGGGCCAGGGAACTGCCTCGCAAGGTGCTAGAACTGTCTTTGAACGGGGACCCGCGGGGAAGGCCCTACAAAATGGTGCTTTGGAGGTAAGCGGTACAGAGAGTAAAGTCCCGCAAACCCCTGTTATAAAGGGCGGATCCTCCTACCAGACGGATGTTGTGCCTGGCGGGCTACTGCCCGATAGTTGATATTCGAGCTGATGTATATTTTCAAATCGCACGGTAAACTTTGCTTGCACGATGTAGGATTTCGACGAAGTAGTTCGCTGCTAGTTGGATATTTTGAGGCATTTGATTGTGTAAATCACGAAACCTTGCTCCTAAAGCTAGGACATTACGGAGGTAAACTTGCACTCAGTCTAATAAAATCTTACTTAAATGATAGACAGCAGCAAGTTCAAATAAATGGTGTCAATTCACGGGGTTCAAAAGTCAAAATGGGGGTACCACAAGGCTTTATTTTGGGTCCTTTCCTCTTTCTAGTATATATTAATGATCTACCCCATCTTTTAAAAAATCAACCTCATATGGTATTATTTGCTGACGATACGTACTTAATTTTTAAGATAGATAGACGTTCCATAAATCTTGACGACGTAAATAACGCCCTACAGCAGGTCCAAAATTGGTTTACTGCTAATAATTTAGTATTAAATGGGAAAAAACTAAATGCATCAGATTTGCCTTACCGAACGTTAAAAGAAATGATTGCGACATAGTATTGAACAAGGAGAAACTTGAATTCGTCGAAAACACGGTTTTCCTGGGGATTACGCTTGACTCAAGGCTACAATGGGGTCCTCATTTAACATCTCTTGCGGGACGGCTAAGTTCAGCAGCATACGCTGTCAGAAAAATCCGTCAATTTACTGATATAGATACCGCGAGGCTGGTCTATTTTAGTTAATTTCATAGTATCATGTCTTACGGTATCTTATTATGACGTTTATTTATTCTTATATCATACAAATTATATTATTATTATAATTACTTATTTATTCTTTTTGATGTAAGAACTTAATCGTTCTCTTTATTAATTTATTTTTCATTATTTGGTCATTGACAACCATAGTTTTGTGTAAAGTAGAAGCATATTTTTCAAATTTTGTAAATGTGAGTACCATGAAACCATTTACATTTTATGTGAGTAGTTATAGTTTTACTTGTTGGACATGAACGAGCATGGTGGTTGAGAGCATGTCATGCTCACTCAAATGTCTCGCTAATTTCGGCGCGTGGGTTCGATCATTCGGTTCCCTTCGAAATAGTTGAGCTGAAAGGTCAACTATTTACGCCGATACACGCGTCATGTTCGTGAATAGGCGCCTTCGGTTGAGACTGGTCATCTCTTAACTGCCATTGGCTTATTTTAATCTTTATATTTAAAATTCTTATAATAAGCCCTTTTTTTTTCCTTTGCATTGTCCTCACATGCAGAAGCAACAAGTATATATAACTTGGAATTTTGTAAAACAGAACATGATTTAAAAGAGTGTCCGTGGAGTTTCTTGCACGTTCTTCTCCATAGAGATCTACGCTTTGGAACGTGCAAATAGCTTCCATGTTTTTGACTGACCGACCTTGACGTTTCAAAAGTGCCTGTGAATGGTTTATTTGAAATAAAATGCTTTGAATTTGAATTTGGATAGATGGCGTCGCGGTTCTTTTTGTTGCAATATAGATTTGCTCCCTTGGTTTTTCTTGTGGCGGCATTGATGCCGCTACAGCGGAATAACGCAGGGTCGACGATGACCTCGACAGCCGGTGGAACTTCGTCGAACATTTCCGACGTTTGACTCCCAACTCGGGCGGACGGTGCTGCCTTCAAGCGGCCAACTTAGGGGGTCCAAACGCCTGCTGCCTGCTTTACGCGGGTGTCGTGCGGTCCATCTCTTTGTGGGGCAACGATGTGGGCGTTTACTTTGTGGTAGCGTACAGCCTGATATCTCAACGCGTCTCAGAGGGTCATGACCATCCGGGGCTGGCCCGGGGATACCGCACGGCCTCCAGGAAGGCGGCAAACCTCCTTGCCGGACTGCCGCCATGGGATGCACAGGCAAGAGCCCTCGCGATCGTTTACGAGTGTTGCTTGGAGGCACTACGTCGGGGCGAGATTTCTCTACCACGGCAAATTACAGCACGACGGACGGAGCTCTGGCAGAATCTCACGGTGATATGAACACAGTGACTGTCGCAATCCAGTGCTGGGCACGCCACAATTGTGGCGATGAGTTCGAGGAGTGGCTAGAGCGGCGTCACGGCGTCCTCACCTTCCGCCTGACGCAGGTACTCAGCACCACCCTGTCCTCGTCGAGGCAACCGACCCTGGTGACAGAATCTGACACCTCCTTCTGCGAAGCAGTAATGCTAGCAAAGGAGGAGGCCGAGCGTGTGATAGAGAAGAAACTTCACGCTCTAGCCACCGCAACAGAAGAAGACGCCATGGGACGTCTTCTTCTGTTGCGGTGGGCGTCGGGAGTTGCAGGGCGATTCCCGGCCACTGTAGGCGCGGACCTGAGGACAGCGAGGGTAGGGTGGGTCAACGTCCGATCAGAACCAGGCCCGGGTCCACGGCGTATTGTGTTTGACGCGCAAAGCGATGTCAAAGTTCAAAGAAATGTCAGCTTAGTAGACGGGGCCCGCTAGGGCCAGTGCCTGCCAGGGTTGCGGAATTTGATCGAAAGAGACACCGTGGCCTTGGAACGCAAAGGGCACTAGGAACAACGCGAATGGATTTTAGTCAGTAAGAGTCTGAAACTTTCTTCTGCTCCGCCCAGAGTGAGAGGAGTCATTTGATGATTTCCGAACCATAAACAAAAAAAAAGAGAAAAATGTCTAGCTCCAGCGTCGACACAAGACCTGAAAACTGCTTTATTTGAAGAGTGACAGGAAATTCCGCAGGATTCCATAAAGAAACGCATTCGGTCAATGAAATACCATAGGGAGTCATTGGGGCCTAGAAGGCAACACTAAATATTGAGGGGTTAATAAAATTAAAAAAAATAACTTTTCGTGTTACTTCCTATTCATGGGGAAATCCACAACTTCGACTTGTTGCGATAATTCTCACCTGAAAGCTTATAATATTACCTTTCGAATGACATACCACAATTTATAGTTCATTAGACAGAAATTGTAAAAAAATGTTTTGACCAACACGCGATGAAGTGATTCCAGTTTTTTGCTTCGAGTTTAGTTCGCGGCCAATGCGTATGTTATCACCAATTAAAATGTAGGTCAAATGCTATGTACCTAACAAAAACAAACTGATGTAACAATATCTATGTAGATAACAATGAAATACCTAATAATATTGTTTTTATTTATTAACGTCACCGGATAATTAAAAACTCTGTAAGCTTATTATTATTAAATATCTGGCAACAAGAAGTGATAAGTGGGACTAATAATATCTAATTGAAGAAGATCTGGACATACCTAATAATGTAACTAATGATTATAATGTATTGTATCATCATCTGCCTAGCCTTTTCCAAACTATATTGGGGTCAGCTTCCAGTCAAACCGGATTTAGCTGAATACCAGTATTTTATGCGGAGCGACCGCCTACCGGACCTGCAGATGATCCAAGATGGTGTTTTAGTAATTATAATTAATTGAATTGAACATTTCTTTTACAATTTCGGTACAATCATTTCTTTTACAATTTCTGTACAATCTTTTCTTCATCATTATCATAACAGCCGAAAGACGTCCACTGCTGGACATAGGTTTCCCCCAAAAGAGTTTTGCCATAATCGCCTCGCCTGGCAGGCGGGTTGGCGATCGCAGTATATGGTGTTGCGTTTTACAGAGAATGCTGCTGCCCATTCTCTCGTGAGTCCCTTAGTCGCCTCTTACGACACCCACGGGAAGTGATGAGATGGTTTTATTTTTTTACGGCACCATACGTCACCGTCCGGCACCTTACGGCCAATCTCTTCGTATTATGCCGAAAAATAGAAAACCGATCACATCCCGATTTTTTTTGTTCGATTTTCATTTTACCGAAAACTATTGACCGACGTTTTTTTTTGCTATATGCATTAATTGACATATTTTTAGATCATCGAAGTATCATGTGGTTTATGTATTATTAATTGACCGAACTATTTTTCGCCGATTACATAATAACTTTTTGCTGTTAGCCGAAGCCTTTTTTAACTATTTCATTTGCCAAACGATTTATTTGCCATATTTTCACTACACCGAAACAACATCTTACGGAATATTTTTTGGTCTCAAATTTATAGCAGGTTACTTGGTAGCTTTTTCAATATTAACCTGTTCAATATTGGGCTTCAACTGAAATTGACGCTTAATGGCATCCCACATGCCATACCAAATCACGCGGTTTAAACTTCTTTAAAAAAAAAAAAACGCCGTATTTAAAATCCTATGGCCTCCCATCGACCAAAAAACATGGCGGACACCGATTTTTTTACAATTAAACTATTCAATTGTTGTTGCGTCGCGATGGGTATTGCGACCGGTCGACCACGGGTTAAATTAAAATAGTGTCGTAAAAAGTCGATAAGTTAAATAAAAATTTAGTGAAACGAATAAGATAGTAATAAAAAATTATTGAAACGTCTGCCCTACCCCTAGAGTTTAGTTTAAGCCCGCGAAGGCGCGGAGGGGTGGGGCGGCCCGGAGCTGAGCAGCAGGTGGTTTGAAGGTACGCCGCCGCGGAGGCTTAATCAAGCCAAAGCTGCGGTGGTAAGCGTTAAAACCATTTGCGACATTAAGCTCACGTGCTTGTTTGCATGCTGCATGCCTGAAGCAAGTATCCTTGTTCAATTGCTTCTTACTGGGACCACTTTTGTTATCACCGCCACCATCACCACACCAACATTACATCAATTAAAACAGTGGTATAATGAATGTTCGGAAACATAATACTTCGGCTAAGTGTAACTTCCATAAAAAGTTTATCTACCACATAAAAGTCGGAGGAACGAAAAAATCGAATTGGTAATAGGTTAACTGATTCAGTGGGAGACGTGACTTCGATGAAGTAAAAAAAAACCGAAACGATAATAGTTGAAAGGATTTAGGTGTAATGAAATTCGTTCAAATATTTTTCGAACTTATGATAGGTTACCCGAAAATTATTAACTGATGTAAACTGGCGAACTCTTTTTGAAGCCGATAGTCCCGGTTGTCATTTGTAAATCTTTGACAGCGTTTACGGCTATTCAGAAGCTAGACAATCTGACACCAGAGTGCCAATTCTACTTATGTTTAAGCAACGTTCAAGCGTTCTTATTCGCAATCTGTCAATTTATGAATTACTCAATTTATGAATTTTTGACAATCGCAATTCACAATCGCGACTGAGATGCGAATGCTAAAGTTGCTAAAAACAATGTACTATTATTGGCCTGCAAGGGGTTACCAGTTATTGGGTTGTGGGGGTCATGTATAATACTGGAAGTTGGAACCAATTCAGCTGCATCCGATCAGTCAATTTTCAATATTAAGAGTACATGATATTTAATTTGTTAATATATTAAAATAACACTTTTGACTTTTACCTATTTATAGTTGGGATCAGCTCTTTTTGTTGTCAACACATCTTTATCATCATTGTATTTTTTACTATCTAGCCTAATTATTAACTTATCGTTTTCATACATTCCATCCATGGTTTCTATGGTCTTTCGCTCCCTCAATGATTCATAAAACTTTCTCCACGACATGTTTCTCATCAACTGATTACCACATACATTATCAACATAGGAATTTTCTAACCAATCATTGTTCCAAAAAATATTTCGTCTTCAGACTTCCGTAACAATAAAATGTTTAACTTAATTTTTTTTTTCGCAGTTGAACACCATTCGGGCCATAGTACACAATCCGCAGTACAAGAGACTCGCTGATTTGTATTTGGACAACAACAGCATATCTGCCGTCAAAGAACTGGAAGGAACTGAGTGGTTTTCTACTTTTCGGGTGCTAAGTCTTCGAGGGAACTTGCTCAAACAGGTGCGAATATTAAATCTAACCTGACCGAAGGTGGTTGTCGCCTTGTGCGTATATGGACACCTACGTCTGGAGGTACCGTAGGGCCTTGCCATCCTAGAGTCAAATAAAGAATGTTAAATCTTATTGAAAAAACGATTTCCTTGCAATGACGGATGACTTGGTGAGGGTAACCGGTAACCGATGTGTGCGAGACGCACAGGACCGGTTTTTGTGGTGACACTGGCCAGCAGTGGACGTCTCTCGGCTGATATGATGATGATGATTATTTATCTAGCCAATGTAACAAACATTCTAAATTTCAAACTGCTACACAGCCACTAAGCATAACATATGAAACAGAACAAAGCTAGGAATGAACCAATGATTTTTTGTTTAGACACACATGGTTCCTAAAACATATATGTTTTCTTTTTTTTTTGTAGCCGCTTTATTTTAAATCTGTAGGAATCAAATTATGGATGTCAAAATTGCAATAGAAGATAGGTCTCGCAAAATAGCACGTCAAGTTTATTTAATCTCATGTTTCAAAACTTGAGTCGGCACAATATGATATTGGAATTCAAGATACAATATGATATGGTGTAGATAAACACACTGAATCCGGAGAATCAGTGCCTGAAAGACAGGTTCGAATTCTACGGAAGCGCAAATATAAACGAACGGTATCTTTGACGTTTCCTTCCTATATAAATTGCACAGAAATTTTATTTGGAGCAATATTCTATCGCGACTCGGTTGGATGTTATGAAATAAACATACTGCGACGTCAGAAACATTGAAATTATTGAAGGAATTTTCTATCAAAGCAAATACTAAATTGATGTTAGTTTGTTACGTAATTGAGTTAAATTGATTGCACGTGCAGAATGCACGAGTAAAAATCTGTGACATTGCGCGAAATATTGATAGTGTTACGAAACAATATTTTTAAAACCAAGCTGTGATGAAATAATGTTTATTTTACGAAGTTAACTTCTGAAAAAAATTGCTTTTGAATTTTGCGAATGTACTACCTATGCATTTATATTCCATACCTTATATAAATAAGTACACAGTTCAAGGTTGTAATCCGAGTAAACAATCCCAAATGTTTGTTTTCCTTACCTATCGGAAGCAATCTAAAATTTTCCTTATTTGTGAACTGAGCCTACTCCTACCTACTCGCAAGTTTATGAAGTCCTACAAGTTTTAAATCAAAACTTAATAATTATTACGCATTCTAATCTTACGCTTTCCTCCTCAGATTCCTGTGTACGCGTTCGACAAAGCGTTCCAATTTAACAACAATATAATGCACGTGTTTCTGGGTGACAACCCGTGGCGCTGTGATTGCCACTACATACCTCGCTTTCAGAGCTTATTGCTAAAGTACAAGAGGGTGATTCAGGATCAGCCTGACATCAGGTGTTCTAAATCCAGTGATAAGAAGACTTCGCTAATACAGGTACGTTTTTGTTATTTTTGTTCGAAGCACTGAAGTCGCTAGCAGAAATCAATAATAATACTCCCAAGATTAAAAGTGTCATGAACATGGTTTACCGGTGTGCCACGTTAAATCGGAGAAGCGGTAAAGAATAGATTGTCAGACAGAGTTTCTTTCGATCCTCCTCTCCTCTTATCTTGTGGGCAGTAAGGTCTAACGACCCCACACACCTGAAAGAAACTCGCGTTTTATGATATTGATGTGTATGTCTTGAAGTGTCATTCTCGTTCTCTCGATTTATTACACAGGTCCTTTCATCTACATCTACACTAATATTATAAAGAGGAAAGATTTGTTAGTTTGTTTGAAATGAATAGGCACCGAAACTACTGGACCGATTTTATAAATTCTTTCACCATTAGAATCCTACATTATCTCTAATGAACAAAGGCTGTAGAATATTTTCAAAAAAAAAAGTTAGAGATCCGTATAAAAACTTCGATAATGTAACCCAAGGTGTGAAAAAAATACCAACAAAGATCCATACATCGTGTGTGCTGCGGAAACTATTGACAATAGAGCAAAGTGATGTACTACAGTTTTATAGAAGACACTAGTTGACCCGCGCAACTTCTTCTGCATCACAATTTTCATTACAGCTTCGCTCCTATTGGTCTTAACGTGATGATATATTGCAATGAAAGGGCTATCTAACACCGAAAGAATTTTTCAAATCGGACCAGTAGTTCCTGAGATTAGCGCGTTTAAGTAAACAAACAAACAAACTCTTTAGCTTTATATATTAGTACTTATAGGTAGATAAATATCTACAAAAAAGTCCGTGAGGTTATATATATATAACTATAATGTTTAAGTTACAATGACCGCTTTTTCTTCAAATAATTCAATCAAAACCCGGATGAGTAGTGATTTTAGTATCAAGATGTTAATCCTTATCTATTTAAATTGGTTAATAATTTAGGTTGGTTATGAAGATGTAAATTACACTTTAAATTGTTCAAATTGGACCTTTTGTTTAAAAGTTACGACAGGTATAAGAATACTCTAATTAAGAAAAATGTTGCGGTATGAGCGAACTGCCCTACTTTTAGTCTATTAATAAGTAATTTACACATTACCCAAGGGTAGAGGGGAGATGAAATTCGTGGAGTACCAACTTAACTTGCGCGAACGAACTCCCGGGCGAAGTGCTAGTTTTTATTATAAACTGACACTTGGCAGCAATATTATTAGAGTTTCGAATCCCGAATTCTAAAATACCAACCAAACACAAAACTTTGAGCTCAAAACTCCAGCCAGTTTGAGAACGGAATTTTCTGCAAACAATACAATATGCTGTACCTACACATGTGCAATATCTTCGCAGTGAACAGCATTCCCGCACAGCAGGCATTTCATCTTAATAAAACGTTGTATACCGTACTGTGTTCCGTCAGCTGACGGTAGTGCACGTTCCTACTGCAATTTGTATTGCGTATAAAGCTCTGACAATATAAGTTGATATTGAAGCAGTACCTCAATAGCCTAGATTTATCATGGATTAAAGATACAAATTCACAGGCAGTCACGTTGCCGTAAAGTCGTCGATCAGTTACGTCAAAAAATTTTGTTTTAGAAGTGGTAGGATATCGTCTTCACACGTTAGATAAGTACGTCACGAACTCACGACTGGCGCGTCTGAAGCTCCGGGAACATTACTGTGTCGTGATGAATCCTGTCGCGGTATATACCAATCAAATGAATCTGTTCAGACCTAGGTACGTCATTTTACAACAAGACTTGTAGCCAATCAATGTCAATTTATAACAAGCATTGCTCTGCACGCAAAATACGCGCTTAGTCGTGGAGTTGCGGAAACCAGCCCGATTTACATACATACATACATACAACAAGCATTGCTCTTGTGATATCCACTCTAGGTCTCAGTTTTCAGTAATTAATATGGGGACGCAACGTCAATACCGTTTCGGTTAACTCCCAGCTAGATTATTGTTTAGTTAACGCCTCTTGTGGCCGGTTCTGAGGATTATAAGACTCTTTATTTAGATAAGTGGCATTGATTTAGTGATCTTATTGTTTCTATAAATCCTTTGATCTTACAGTCAGCGTGACGTTTATCTACTACTTAAAATTTTCTCAATTATTCTAGGAAGTCACCTCCTTACTAGATACATAATCTTTCACACCTGCCCATACATCGGTTCTTTGGCCTTCCCTACTGTTATAGCCGTCTTTACATTCATACTATAAACCTTCTTTCATACGCTTTCTGCAAATGTTGCTCATCAAATATTCTTAGTGCCTTTTTCTGTCTACAAAACTGAACGTTTTATTTATAAATCACCACTATTCTCAATTCAGTTATTTTAGTCCACTGTCGTCAGTAGCTGGAATTTTCTGGAATAATTTAGCTAACTAAAGTTCACAAAAGTTTTTATGTAAATCGGGTAAATGGGTTGTGTGTTAGATGGGTTCCAGTTAGTTTGGTGGTAAACAATACCAACAGCACATTTTTATACAAGCAAAAATATAAGAAATTTCAAATAAAAAGATGGCAAAGCTCTAATTAATCAAAGCCTCAGCCCTCGAGGTGCCTGTTCGGAAGAATTAGAACATGGTTCGTTAGAGCCTATGCACACGGCGTATTATTAACGCGCCGATGAGGCACGTTTTACGAATGCGCGCTTGAGCATTGTAGATGCTCGTGATGGACTGAAGATGACCAAAAAGCAGATTGTCGCATTTGGTTTGATACAAAAGCGCGTACAAAGCGATTGTATCGCTTTGTACGCGCGTTTGTACGCACTCGACGTACGTGTTCAAAGTTTGTCTGTATCGCGTTTGTTTATGAATTGTCGGAGAAAGAGGTGTGGGGCTGGCTTATTATCATTTTTTAATCAGTAATAATACAGTCCACGCGGCCTACTTAATAGACAGGTTGCGTTCCGTAAACCATACATGCATCTCAAGACAATCGATTGAACTCACGCACCGCATAATTATGTTCTATAAGTTAATATAGGTTGATTTAGTACAGATACACTGGGCGATATTACTCACACTACGCGACCGCTCACACACGAGACGGCTCTGCGGTCCAGATCGTGATACGCTTTCTCTGAGATCAAGACGGACGGGAACCACATACTTTACTGTAGGTGCGTTCCAAAAGTCGGCACCCTCGTCGCTGGTCGTTATCGCTGGGCCTCCCTCCGGTCACTGGGGGTCTCACCCGGCGTGCACTGACCGCCGTAGGTGCCGTGGAGAGGCGACACTAAGTAAACAGTGCCGCCTCTAATTCTACAGTGTGCCTGCAGAATTTACACATCAGTTACAAATCAGGCGTGCGTTGCTATTTTATCATGGCAGGCGCACGACATAATTTGTCTCCTTACAACAGGAGACACAACGACCGGCCCGTTGTAACGTACTGACGAGCACTCCCGCGGTCAGGGGACTATATCTCGAACGCTTGCCGCGTTGCTTGTTGCTACGATCGTAGCAACATCTACGAACGTAGTCTCGTCCGACTCCATTTACTACTGTTGGGGAGTCTTGTGAAAATGCAGAGATTTCTGTATTACGATACATACGCGCGACTGCAACGCGTCTGTTTCGCCATTTCAGCACGTTTGTATCGATACAAATTAGTGTTTACAGCGCCACACAATTTTTGTACGTATGCAAAGGTTTACTGCCTGCGTCTGAATTCCTTTTTAAGTGCATTAACTTGCGTGATTTGCACATCACTGGCGCGCCGGCGGTTAATAAAACGCCGGGTGCATAGGCCCTTACATGCAACTAGGCGTTATACCAAAGAATCTAATTCTAATTATTTTGGTGAAAATAATAAAAAGCTACTGATTGAGAATTTTTGGCCACGCTTTGATTAAGGCAAGTCACATGCTTTCTAGTTTCCTCTTCTTTTTTGCGTCGTATTCCTCATTAGGTACTGAATATTCTGTGTAATAATATTTAGTTTGACGATGTTTCGTCTTCTGTGCACACAAAATTCTGTGGACTGTGTCGTCCACAGTGTGTGTGTGTGTTTCTATATTCATCTTGTGTTGTCCATAAGCATATTTGGCACGACCATCAAGTACACTGCTCTCTATTCTAATTCTAAGAATGAAGAAGTTGAAAACTAGCAACATTTTATTATCATTATCATTAACAATACGTTTGTCTATAGTGGTGATATAAAAGACCCAGCCGGCGGGCCCTGTATAATTATAATCACTAACTATGCCTACATATCAGCTGGTTAATCCTTTTGTTCTCGACCCAAGAAAAAATATAGGAATGAATATATTCTTTCTCGACCGCTCATTGTAGTGGTCTATAATGAGGTCATGTTTAATCGTGGGTTTACAGCCACTGGCTTTGAAATAAGTATTAATGTAAAGTTTTGCATACGTGGTAAGTAAAACTTTTTGTTCCCTGAGGGGTGCAATGATTAAATGCATTATTTACAGGCCGCTTACTTTAAAAGTAATAACGCATTTAATCATTGCCCAAAAGTAAAAGCTGGTTTTTTTCTGAGGCATATTGTAAAGATTGCATTTTTTCTAAGTACAGCAAGACCCTATTAAGTTTTTATAACAAAAAAAAACTAGGGAAAAGTAAGATGCCACAGATTCACGCAAATTAAAATGTCTGCATCTGAGGGGAGTAGTCTTTGTTATGACTCGACTGTGGTTCTAAACGTTCCCAGCAATCGCATATACATTATACATGTAATATAAATGCTCGCTAGTGCCAGCATATTAATTACTATTGGCAGTACCACGAATACACATAACGTCTTTCAAATTGGTATTCTGCCGTATTCACGATTTTTCATTCTAAGTATTTTCTTTGGAGCTGTTTATTCGTTAGTTCTGTTTACATTTGCTCCATAAACATATTTACATGTTTATAATTATAGTGATTATTTTCATTGATGTAATAAACGAGGAGCCCCTTAGTGAGAAAGCTGTTGTTGTAAGGTGCTAAAACTGTACAATTCTATTCATTTCTTTTGTTCAATTAAATTTGATGTTTGATGCAGGTTACATAGAATGTGTTAGTATATTTGCAGAGTGCATATATTTTATATTATTCTATGCTATGGCATGGCATTCCATACACTTTGAGAATACATATTTGAAATTAGAAGTTGCGTTATTTTTAACATGGAAATGTTAAAAATAACGCAACTTTTAATTGTTAATAAACTTGTAGGACTATTATATTAATAAATGGCAAATACGGAGTGGAGATCAGTTTCAAATGACAGAGATCGCGCTGCTTGATTTTAACAAAGTAATAATGAAATTATAACAGCTGAAATGGCCTTGACATTTGATTTACTAATTGCTATGAAACAGATTTCAATTTTATTTATATTTAGCGAGGCCGTAAAATAATATAATACGAGTATAATAATAGCAAGGCCGGCCCAGACCAAATATCCGAGAAAATGGATAAAACCGGGTTTGTTAAAGTAGTACAAGTAATTTTAATAAAACGCTGGACAAGGTCCTATGGGATCTTTGTAGGTTACTGCTTTGATGTTTGACCAAAAAATACTTTATTAATAAAGTACCGCAGAAGTTAATTACAGAAATATTCTTATTTATAAGGTTTCTTTTGATCCGTTATTTATACGCGATCAGTGGCATGTAGCAATTTGTATGTTCATTTCATAAGGTAGTTAAATTAAAGATTTTATCAATAAACAAAATTCAAGAGATTTACACAAGTTAATCCCACTTAATAGCTCATTCCATCATCAAACCACAGGACGTTTCGCGATGCGCCACACCGGTACATGGTGGATATCCCTCCCATATGCACAAAACAATGTATGTGTACTTTAATTGTTCGTATTTATATTCCCTGTGTTTTATGATACAACCTGCGGTTTTTAACTGACTTCTTCAAAAAGGAGGAGGTTCTATGTTCTGCTGTATGTATGTTGTTTTTTCTGTGTGTTCACCGATTTTTCCGCCAATTGTGCCTGGTAATCATCATCTCATGTTGCTGTGCTGATGATGGAAGGTATAAGTCAGGATTTGATGATGAGATCCCATGAAAAATTATTGTTCAGAGATATTTTCGCCTATTTAGATAATGCTTTTTTTTTGTTTGGAGGAGTATTTTTTGAGGTCAAGAGAAAATAGTTCATTTCTGGAAAAGTTTGCACCATCTTCGACCATATCATTGCTTTCCGTCAGGTGAGAATGTGGTCAAACGCGAGCTCATTCATAATATAAAAGACTCTTTAGGCAGAGTAAAGATCTGCAATCAATGACGAATTGACGATTATACGAGCACTGCTTCGTTTCAGTGACACAAAACCGTTCTGTGTAAATCAGGAAAATTATTCTGACTTTGTTCTACGCACTGGAAATTCAAGTTCCTATCATTCCCTTGATAGGGGGATTGGGGTCGGCGCGACATCTCTTGTTCCATTCATCTCTATTAGTCGTCATCTTAGTAGTTAGACTACCTTTCTAGCCATATATCATCTTTCACTGACTTCCAATCAATCCGAACATCGTTCAGAACTTGAACTCAACAAAAATATGTGCACTGCCTTACAACAAAGTCTGCGTAAACAAATTTTGGTGTAATAGACTTTTTTTATTCATACGTAAGTCTATCGTGTGGACGCACCATAAAACCATAATTATGCGCCTATGTCTGTATATCTTTGGAAAGGCTGCGACTGGACCAAGCTTTACACAAATTTACTGTCTAGTTATATGACGTGGCTCTGGCTACTGGACTGGGAATCTGTATAGTTATAAGTATAGCTCAAGAGCGAAGAGTGACAAAATTAAACCCATCAACCATCTGTCTGTCGCCTTACATCTTTTGGGACTCTGGTTGGGAGAGTCCAGCTAGAGGTATAATTCAGCGTAGTAGGTATACACTTGTATGATGCTGAATTATGGTCAATTGAGGGCAAGTAGTATATAGAACGTTCTACTGTGGTTCTATTGTACTTCACATCAGGGAATTTTTAATTTATTCATTTATTCTGAAGAAATAAACAAAGATACTTGTACCTATGTATTTCATCGATTATATTTTAAAATCCTATCCTATTCCTAGTTTAACGCATAACGGATGAATGGATGGATGGATGAATGTGTGTTACTTAAAAAGTACTGAACAGATTTGGGTCATACTTGGATATATTTAGTTTATAACCTGGATCAAGACCAAATACTTTTTATCTCGGGGGTACCTGTGTGGATGGAGTCGCGGATGGCAGCTGCTGTAAACAAAATGTAATAGAAAAAAGCAATCCCTGAAAAGACATTAGGTCATTGCACTCACCATTATGAACCAACCCCGATATCGCGAAAAGAAAATCAGCTGTTCAGTACATTTTGTCCAGTTCTGCGCACATAAGTGTAGCATAGTCGATTGATTGATAGATTTTTTCGCGATTTCATTGTTCCAAGGTTCCAACAATGCGTTCAGGGTGCTCTTGGGACAGCCACGCTTCTGCAGTGCATCGGCGATGTTTGCGACAGCTTTGACGCAGTATGGCGCAAGAAATAAATCTGCCTCGTTACTTCGCAGGTTGGGTGGCAGTCCTAACATCATTCTGCACTCGATAGCTGCCGGCAGATAGCCCGCTTGTGTGGGGCACTAGCCGATCGAACGAAGTCTGTTTTAGTTATTTAGTACTAATATAGGCTAAGTAATTTTGTGACTAACACAGCGGACCGCATTTGTAGTCTGAAATAAATTATTATTATAATGATGAGTACAATCAGCCTTTTTAAGGTATTGTGTTTATTCTATTGCACGTTGTATATATGTCTCAAGTTATTCACAGGGCAGGAGACCAATACCTAGATATTATAATAATATCATGTGTTTTGTTTCAGATCAGTACAATGCCGTTGGGGAACGTCTGTGGGAAAGATGACGTCATGCCTATAAGTCCTATAAACATAGTCAATTTAGTTCTATTATCATTAATATTGTTAGTAGTCGGAAGATTTCTGTACGACTGGCAGAATTTCAAAAATACTGGAGAACTGCCCTGGTTGTCTTCTATATTACCTTAAAAATAATGTTGTAAATAAAAAATAATTTTAATTAAACTTAAGTGTAATTTATCAAATGGAATAGTCTGAATTTTGATTCAAGTAAAATGATTTTGACAAACCAATCGTTTGTTATTTAAGCTTTGATTATTCTGTGCCTTTGTTTATTTCAATTCATATTTGTTGGCAATTTATTATTAAATACCTGAACACATATGACAACGATTACTTGGGAAGCAGTTGCTACTAAATAATATAACTTAAAGATCTTTTATGGCAGTTAATTTACTTAACCTTTTTCTACATATACACGAGTACATGATATGTTCAAGTTGGCTTCCAGTCTAAGCAGATGGAGCAGAATAAATTTATCAGACTCAACATCAGATGAGCAGAATATATTCATCAGACTCAACATCAGATGGAACAGAATATATTCATCAGACTCAGACATCATATGGAGCAGAATATATTTATCAGACTCAGACATCAGATGGAGCAGAATATATTCATCAGACTCAGATATCAGATGGATCAGAATATATTCATCAGACTCAACATCAGATGGATCAGAATATATTCATCAGACTCAACATCGGATGGAACAGAATATATTCATCAGACTCAGACATCAGATGGAGCAGAATATATTCATCAGACTCAGATATCAGATGGAGCAGAATATATTCATCAGACTCAACATCAGATGGATCAGAATATATTCATCAGACTCAACATCGGATGGAACAGAATATATTCATCAGACTTAGACATCAGATGGAGCAGAATATATTCATCAGACTCAACATCAGATGGAGCAGAATATATTCATCAGACTCAACATCAGATGGAGCGGAATATATTCATCAGACTCAACATCAGATGGAGCAGAATATATTCATCAGACTCAACATCAGATGGAGCAGAATATATTCATCATACTCAACATCAGATGGAGCAGAATATATTCATCAGACTCAACATCAGATGGAGCAGAATATATTCATCAGACTCAACATTAAATGGAGCAAAATATATTCATCAGACTCAGACATCAGATGGAGCAGAATATATTCATCAGACTCAGCATCAGATGCCAAGTCGAGCAAAAAAAAGGCATGGCCGTATTCTTCTATGTTCGGCTGTGCTATGTATATTTTTTTTATGTATGTTCACCGATTTCTCCGCTAATTGTGAACCGAATTTAAAATTTCTTTTTTTGTTCGAAAGCCTATACTCCTGAGATGGTCCCATTGTAACCAAGTCAGAATCTGATGACGGGATCCCATGAAATTCGAGGGAAACCCTCAAAAGTTTATAGGCACATGCAATGTTTTTCATAAAATTTCTAACGCAATTCAGATATTTCTGCCTGATAATCGTCATTTTATGTTGCTGAGCTGATGATGGAAGGTATAAGTCAGGATCTGATGATGGGGTCCTATGAAAAATGTTTGTTCAGCGATATTTTCGCCAAAGCGATTTGGATGACTCTTTTTGTGTTTGGAAGAGTATTTTCCCGGACAGGTCCCATTTTAATTTGGTGAAGATCTGTTGAAAAACTTCGGAGGTAGGCAACGGATTTCTTCAATCAATGATAGCAAATGGATCATAATTTCTGAAATCGCATGTCTGTTGATTGTTTACACCAGTTCATAACATAACATCACGCCGGCACGCTGTTTGTGGTTTTATTGAAGTCGGTTTTATTTTTTTCAAAAAAGTTTTTTCTCGAAGCTATTAGGGCCATTTTTGACCCCCTTTAACTTCGTTGTGGAAAAAAGTAGAGTTTGGTAACTAATAAGGTATACATTTTTGATAAAGTGGTTAGATAACAGTTCTGTTAGACAGTACTGAATTAAACGACTTGGTTTACATTCGATTTCACACCTTTTTACGGCAGAGAAACTGCGTTGCGAGACTTGTGCATTTTTGTACATGTTATGTTTTTGGTGGGATTTCGTTTACGTATCACAAAATACAGTGCCAAAAACAAAGGAACTAATGTAGGTACTCGTAACAAGTCAGCTCTACACTCGCCCATGAACCGCGGCCGTCAGCTGTAGCCGCGGTTCATAAGATCATTGTGCGTACAACTAAAAAGTGGAAATCCCCGCCGGAGTTTGAGTTTTCTGATAGCTACAGTCAGGTGAAGTTGTGGCTATTGCCCTCCACACTCGCATCGTTCACGGTAATCATTCTGAATTACTGCAACATGTTGAAAGAAAGGGAGGGGTTTTTTTCGCGGAATTCGCGGCACCAGCGAACCTTTGGTAGCGGGACTAAATACCGACCGCAACCGGTGAATGCTGGGACGAGCAAACGGGATGCCATGAGCTCGCTTTTCATAGTACTCCGCAGCGAGTGCAGATAAAAATCTAAAATTTACCAGGTTTTTGAGCTACGGCTGTTAAAATTGACGCATATCAATGTTACTGATCTACAACATTATCAGTCTACAGTTAATAGTCTAGCCCCGCCGATCGCAAGCCATTTATGGTTTATATGATGAAACCATAAATGACTATAATAATGATTCACTCTCATCCAGCTACTACCAGCCAATGCAGCGACCCAGTGATAATCGTCACCTATCCTGAAGGAGTCTCAGCTTACGTTGGCCGATTCACGATATCCGTTTCAAGACACGGCTTTCGTAACGATCTACCCTAACATACGAGTAGTGAAATTGGGACAATACATTAATTGATTCACTTTAGTTAATATTTTGCAAAGGTCAGATGCGTATAGTTAGCTGTAATAGTTTCTGACACTTGGCTGACTGGGGTTGAGAGGATTGATGTGTGATCATAATTAGGACATAATCGACTGGAAATTAGCAGCAATAAGAAGGATCGTCCAATCATAATATATAAAATTCTTCCATTACTGAGTGATTGAGTGACTAAGTGACTGACAGACAACGCGCAGCCAAAAGCTGAAATTTGCCATGTAGGTTCTTTAGGGAGTGTATGTAGGGGAGCACTAAGAGAAATTCCTACTCAGCGGTCTACTACGGTCAGCTAGTCTCTACCTTTGCGTCTAATAGCAGGATAATGTATTTGGGAAAAACTAAATAATTGTGGAAGTTTGAACTCACCAACTCGCCTTTAGAGAAAAGGCAAATAAGAGCCATTTCACCGCCAGAAGAGGCTCTGCTGTTATTGTACTTTATTCTTCTGATGGCGGGAAGATGACAAAATTAAAAAAAAAAAAAAATACGACTGTGGGTAAAATTAATTTTGAATTTTCTATCATGTTCGAAATACTTTTAACATTGTGTTCTCGCGGAGAACCGGTTGTTGTGGCGTCGCTTGGGGGAGGCCTATGTCCAGCAGTGAACGTCTTTCGGCTGATATGATGATGATGATTGTGTTCTCATAAGTTCATTTCTTTTATTCAAAGCTCAAGTACCTGTGTATCTTCGAAATCGAGTACGAACATGTCGAGTAAAGGAACAGAGAGTGCTCCGGTATTTGGGAACACACTTTTTTATTTAGAGGCTTTTACATTACATAAGTACGTCAGCCTCATCATATCCTAATCTAACTAATCCTAATCTAATATCTCCTGTGTACGTCGGTAGTTTCTGTTGAGATTGCTAATTATTTCTATAACTGAAATTATTTACACGGCAACGAAAAATTTTGATGATTCGAGAGAAATCTCTCTCGGGTCTTTAAAACTTTGGATGTTATGTTATATCAACCTGTTCAAAGACGTTGAATAGGGTGATTTTATGGTTTTTATTTATTAATAGGCTTACAGTACTGTCACTTTAAAGACGGGGCCCGCTAGGGCCAGTGCTTCTGGGGCTGCGGACTTCGTTCGAAAGAACCGTACCCTGGAACGCAAAGGGTACTAGGAGGAACACGGATGGGTTTTAGTCAGTAAAAGTCTGACACTCCCTCCTGCTTTACTCAGAGCGGGAGGAGTCATTTGGTGATTTTCAATCCTAAAAAAAAGCACTGTCACTTACAATTTCATGTTAAATAACATCTGAAATCGGCATTTCAGCAACCAAGCAAATAACAGGTATACATACTGAATTTAAAAGAGACAAGCAGAAAAAACATTACAAAAAAAGCAATTTGAGCTATATAGACGTACATTGTTCGCACTGGCACTGTTTAAGGGCGAATTTCACCAAAGAAACTGATCGCGATCACAAACTACGTTTACGAGCTGTCAGTATCGTTATTTTCTGTGGAATATTGACACTGAAAGCTCAGTAGGAAGGCAGACCCTGGCAATGGCCGGGATTAACGCCAGGTGGAAGGAGAAGATTGACACTGACAGCTCTTGAACGAGTGTAGCTTGGCTTGATCGCGATCAATTTGAATTGGTGAAAATGGCCCTAAATATACGTCTGGATGAAGCGAAACTCATAGAGAAAATATCGATCGGGTAACGTTTTATTGTACGTGTTAGGGTATATTGTATTTGAATAGGCCACCGTTGCCTGAAATAAAGGAATAATAATATAAATAATATATTCCAAGATATTTCACAATTAGGTATCTTTATTTCGTAGCAATTAGTCAAATAATATAATTTTGGATCATTTAAAGTAAATGTTGCGATTACATACAGAACAGTAAGATATTAGATATGTACGTCAAAAATATAAGTGCCAAATAAATTTCGCATTTGTAAGTTTTCAATGTTATTGTTACCTAAGTAACGTTCATCAACTTGATTTTCAGCTGTCTTGATATCTGTCTATTCTGGATCGAAATTGAATCATTTTGTATGTTTTCTTTTCGTTCTGTTATTTCTTAAGATATTCAATTGGTATCTGAATCGTGATATATTTTGCAATTGTTATTTCCCATTTTTGTAAAAATGACTATATTCGCTTCCTGACCTTTATAGTTGCAATAAATAAAACTTCGCTAATATAAGTCAAAGGTTAACAGTCGAGAGGGTATAGACAATTAGTCAGTTATTACTTTGCCAAGTTTATAGACTGCTGAAGTTATAGGTATAATAACAACTATGTTATAACTAGGTTATATATGTACCAGAATATTAGACACATAATAAATAATTTTGCCGGTCTTCACGTTGTAGCGGCATCAATACCGCGACAAGAAAAACCTACGGAGCAAATCTACATCGCAACAAAAAAAAAAAGAACCGCGACGCCATCTATACAACTAGCAGTGAACTACAACGTTGAAATCCTGCATCGCGCAAGCAGAGTTTACCGTGCGATTTGAACATATACATTAGCCCGAATATCAACTATCGGGCAGTAGCCCGCCAGGCACAACAGCCGCCTGGTCGGAGGATCCTCCTTTTCAAATGAGGTATGCGGGACTTTACTCTCTGTACCGCATACCTTCTAAACTGGTGACCCTCGACATTGAACGTCAGCGCAGCCTTCGTGCAACTACTTCAGCGTGACGTCATCATCACTTCTCCTCATCGTGACCTCAAGCTCTCGAGCAGCGAGTCATACAGCCAGCCAGTACCCACGGCTTCTACGGATATCCTGACCACCAGCATGCAGCAGCCGCGCATTCCTGTTCAGCATCCTCAGCCTCAATCATCACCCCGACTCACTGGGGTACCGCAAACAGTTCCGACTCACCGTGAACTCTGCGACTACCGGTTCCGACTCACTGGAGCCAGCAACAGCACCACTCCGACTCACTGGAGCAAGCAGCATCATCCCGACTCACTGGGATATCTCATCACCCCGACTCACTGGGGTACCGCAAACAGTTCCGACTCACCGTGAACTCTGCGACTACCGGTTCCGACTCACTGGAGCCAGCAACAGCACCACTCCGACTCACTGGAGCAAGCAGCATCATCCCGACTCACTGGGATATCTCATCACCCCGACTCACTGGGGTACCGCATACAGTTCCGACTCACCGTGAACTCTGCGACTACCGGTTCCGACCCACTGGAGCCAGCAGCAGCAACACTCCGACTCACTGGAGCCTGCAGCATCATCCCGACTCACTGGGATCCCATCACCCCGACTCACTGGGGCATCGCATATAGTTCCGACTCACCGTGAACTCTGCGACATCCGGTTCCGACTCACTGGAGCCTGCAGCATCATCCCGACTCACTGGGATATCTCATCAGCCCGACTCACTGGGGCACCGCATATAGTTCCGAATCACCGAGAACTCTGCGACTTCCGATTCCGACTCACTGGAATCAACCTTCAACTGGCTTGGCAAACATCTCAAGATACAAGGACGACTCATCCACTATCGACCTCCGGTCTCCGGAGGGGAGTGATGTAGCGGCATCAATACCGCGACAAGAAAAACCTACGGAGCAAATCTACATCGCAACAAAAAAAAAAAGAACCACGACGCCATCTATACAACTAGCAGTGAACTACAACGTTGAAATCCTGCATCGCGCAAGCAGAGTTTACCGTGCGATTTGAACATATACATTAGCCCGAATATCAACTATCGGGCAGTAGCCCGCCAGGCACAACAGCCGCCTGGTCGGAGGATCCTCCTTTTCAAGTGAGGTATGCGGGACTTTACTCTCTGTTCCGCATACCTCCAAAACGTAATATTTTTTCTCCTTCAATAGGAATTCTTATCTTGTTTTTGTTTTCGGTTGAAGCCTTCAAAAGCCGCATGGAATTTTGGGGAAAAGATCAGGGGTAGGATTTTTATTTCACTAAAACCACCTCTTTGATCACCAACATCACATAGAAGGAACGTGACCTCTTGAAATACCAGCTCGGAACACCCTCTGAAACGCATATTACGGCACAGTCCTGAGAAGACTGTTATGGTGTCCGTAAACATCGATGTGCACTGGTAGCATGATTGTGATCACTGTGCCACCGCCTACCTACCGAGACGAACGTTTGCGACATCAGAAAATAAAAAACCGGCCAATTGCAAGTCGAACTCTCACACAAAGAGTTCCGTACCATAAACCTTCATTTTTATAATTTGTTGATATATAGCCAATAGAAATACACTATCTGTTGATCTATAAGGATTAATGGGATGCAGCCCGCTGAGAGACGGACGGACGGACGGAAGTTGGTTCGACATCGGAGGCTTAGTAATAGGGTTCCGTTGGTTACCCTTTTGGTACGCAACCCTAAAAATAAAACTCAAACGGAGCTGCATGCTACAGCCTAGGCCACCTGGCAATGGCAAGGCAAGCTGATAATAGTTGAATTAAGTAAAGCGATTACCGAGTGATGTCTAATTACTGGAAGAAAAAATACTTGCGTAAAAATGCCAATATGTATTCTAAATAGCAATAAAGTCCTACAATATCTCTACCTAAATCATGATAAGAAAATATCTAACAATAATGAGTAAAATGAAAGTTCAAAGGACAAGGAGAAAAACTAACTAGCTTTCAGACTAAAATGTTAAATTCATTCATTAGGTACTCAGTTAATTAGTAAACTAACTTAGTCGTTTTTCCTAGAACTCTAATTTATTTTTCACGAAATAATTGTACCTGTCTAGTTTCTGTGGAAAAATGTAACATAAACATTTTGTCTGCTCAAAAGCGTCTATGGCATTTTTAGGAAGAAATAAAACGGCTGTAATTTGCTTTCTTTTTAATAAATTATTCATTATCCAACAAATCAGCCAAGCCTCTTGACATTACCTTTATATGTACTCGTATAAAGCACCTACTCAGGATGTATTAATGAAAATAACAGGGAAATTCGTTAAGTTCATATTAGTGACGTAAACATTCGTGTCTTTGAAGTCAGTCAGTTGTATCAAAGGTTAGAAATTAGTACAGTTGCTTCGTAAGAAACCGAGCTATGGAAGATACAGTACCCGTATGTGAGGATCACTCTGAATGAATTTATGACTCTGAATGAATGAATGAAAAAATTAATCTGCTTTGCCTTTCCGCACCTCTGGGGGTCTAAAAGAGCCACTTTAGCATAATCAGAAAGCACATCACGCTACCCGTGAAAAGCGTTAGGTTAGGTTAAGTTAGGTGTCACATCGCCGCGAATGTCATGCGTAGCAGTCCTCGCGACCCATCCATCAAGGCGAAAGTAGGTGCACAGGCGAAGTTTTTAGTGGGTGCAAGTCCCACATAACCACGTCGTCTCCCCGGATGATGTGGTATGCGTTAGGCATTTTCTTCGCAAGGAAAAAAAAAAAAAAAAAAAGGTGTCACATCGCGCCTGGCCAGCTACTTGGAGGATCGAGAGGTCCTCCTTGTGGACAAACTGGTCAGGATGCGGAGATACAGCGCGGAGTCCGGTGTTCCGCAGGGGTCTGTCTTAGGGCCCCCCCTGTGGAACATCGGATTCGACTGGCTGTTGCGGGGAGCTCTTCTCCCGGAAACGAGTGTCATCTGCTACGCGGATGACACTCTCCTCACTGCCCGGGGGAAGAACTTCGGGGAGGCGGCCTGTCTGGCCTCGGCTGGCGGGTCCTTGGTGGCAGGGAGGATCCGCCGCCTGGGATTGAGGGTGGCGCTGAACAAGACCGAGGCCGTGTTCTTTCACGGGCCTCGGCAGCGCTGCCCTCCAGACGCCCACATTGTGGTGGAGGGCGTCAGGGTGGGCGTCCAGGCCCAGATGAAGTATCTGGGCCTGGTGTTGGACAGCAGGTGGCGCTTCGGCCCGCACTTCAGCGGGCTGTCGACGCGCCTGCTGAAGGCTGCGGATGCCCTGTCGTGGCTCCTCCCGAATCTGGGGGGGCCGAACGCACGATGCCGGCGTTTATATGCCGGCATCCTGCGGAGCATGGCCCTGTACGGGGCCCCCATCTGGGCGGACTCCCTCAACAGGGAGAACGCTACTATGATGCGGAGGCCCCAAAGGGCCATTGCACTGCGGGTAGCGAGGGCCTACCGCTCGGTGGGCTTTTCGGCGGCGTGCGCTCTGGCGGGCACCCCTCCTTGGGAGTTGGAGGCATGGGTGCTCGCCAGAGTGTACGAGTGGACGGCGCGGCGAAAGGCCCTGGGCGAGCGCCCCGTCGCGGAGGAGCGGGAGGCCGTGCGGCGGGAGGCGAGGGACGCTATCGTCGTCCACTGGACGGAGGACCTTGCCTCCGCCACCTTTGGCCGCCGTACGTTGGACGCGCTTGGTCCGGTCCTGCGAGACTGGCTCGAGCGCTCCCACGGTTTCCTCTCATTCCGTCTGGTGCAGGTGTTGTCAGGCCACGGCTGTTTCGGCAAGCACCTGCACCGGATCGGGAGGGAGGAGACCCCGGCGTGCCACGACTGCGGCGCGGCAGAGGACACGGCTCAGCACACCCTCGAGGTGTGCCCGGCTTGGTCTGAGCCGCGCCGCAGTCTAACAGCGGAGATCGGACAGGACCTCTCACTTCCCGGCGTGGTCAACGCCATGCTAGAGAGTGAGGGGTCCTGGGCAGCTATCGCCTCTTTTTGCGAGGATGTCATCTCGCAAAAGGAGGCGGTGGAGCGCGCGCGGGAGGACGACCCTCTCGCTGCGCCGCTCCGCAGGCGCAGAAGAGGTCGGAGAAGACGCCGTCTTCTCCCTCCTCATGGTGGTGATGGGCGGGCGATAGGCGTGGGGGCGCCTCCGCCCGCATTGCACTCCACACCACCCTCGCCGGTCATTCCCAGCCCTCCCCTGAACGGGGAGGACTTGAGGGGCCCGCCGCTTTAGGCGGGTTGTCGTCGGAGGACGACTGGACGCTAAGGCTGCGCCGATCTCCCAGTCCTCTTCCACTCGGACGATGCGGGAATGCCGCTGGGTCGTTTTAGTGGGTATACCGGGTCAGCCCGGTGAGTCCCACATACCCCTCCCGTTCCCCCGACGGGCGGGTATGCGTAATGCATTTTTTCAAAAAAAGGGTCACATCGCGCAGAAGTGGGCTGCAGAAAGGGAGTGGAGATTTAGACCTCTCTCCCGGCCCGCAGCAGGTGCACCGGGCGTCGGAGGAGGGCCCTCTATATGCTGCCCTCTTCCGGTCCCCCTAACTGGGTTCAGGGGTGGCGGTCCTGAGGATGGCCGTCGCCCCCCATTCATACGGACCCGAGGTGGCGGCACGTAGTGTTCCCGTGCGCCCCTCTTTGACGTCGCAGGGTGAGTCAAACACCTCACTCCCCACGCTGAACCGAGGTGGCCCGCAGAGGCGGGCCGGCACCAGTCCAATCATGGAAGTACCTTTCCAATCATGGAAAGCCAATTAAGTTCTCGCGATCCCCGGCTTTGGTGAGAGATGGAACACCGGGGTGGTTTTAGTCAGTAAGAGTCTGACAGACCCCTCCGCCCGCCCCAGGGCGGAGGACATCCATCCATCCCCCCGTTAAAAAAAAAGGTTAGGTGTCACCGCGGCTTTCCTGTGGATATTGCTGTTATAGCAATGTCGTAACATGCTTTTATCATCATAAAATCAATGTTTTATCTATCTAACAATGATACATCGAAGTATAATATCTGTTTGATGTCAATGCAGTAATTAGCCCATATACGTTTATTGACATTCTGAACTATAGAAACGGTAGTCAGAATTCTGAAACTCAGATACCAATCTTGTCAAGGGCTTTCACTATCGCAATACCCAGTACTTGGGTTGTGGAGTTTAGATAGGAATCCGTTGGTGGAGTACTGGGATTCAGCTGCATCCGGTTAGACTGAAAGCTGACCCCAACAGCGGGTCTAAAAAGGCCACTTTAGCAGAATCATAATATTAAACACACATCAATCTGTCAAATTTAATTTTCATCTTTATCGAAAAAACCTAAAAATTCAAATATCTCGAGTTCGATTGAATTTCGGCCATACATAGGGAGGGGGTTCAATTTGTTGCATCTTGGACCCCTATCAGCATCTGACGCAAATACGTTGAACTACAAGTAACCCTGAATACCACAATAACCACACGGATATACACAAAATAAAACCCTGCTTAGGTTCATAAACAGAGCTAGTCGGGTTTGTAAAAGTGTCACCGTGAATATTTAGGTAATGTGAGCTTTCAATTCGTCTGATACTAGGATACTAGGGACTGACAGTTCACTTTAAGGCGGAGATACTTGAGAGTAGTTCAATAAAGTTGTACACATTATTTACGCTATGTTATATAATATAATATAACTATTCTGTCGCTGGTATCCTCTGTTGTCTTATGTACTAGTTTAAATGAGTATCCATAGAGATACATGGAAACTCCTTACAATTTTTATAAGTATTTGTAGCACTATAGCTACCGTTACTAAGGCTCTCCACCTGATTCTTAGTAAAATTACTAAACATTGTGGATTTAATTATACAAGACTGCGACATACTACTTATGTCTGAGTTAATAAAATAAGCTAATAGCCTTGCTATTGTGTGTCTAAAACTAATTGGCAAATACACTGTATCCCTAGTCGATTTTAAATTTTCCACAAAAATGTTTGTGTCAAAAAACATAAACTTGTCACTATAGTGACTTACTAAAAAGTGCATGTGTTTATTTAAACTATGAATATAATTATTTTGTCTACTTGACAATTGTTCAAAATAAGGAAATGCACACAATATAATTTTATTACAATTACAATTTTCCCAACTATATTGGGGTCGGCTTCCAGTCAAGCTGGATTTAGCTGAATACCAGTATTTTACGAGGAGCAGCTGCTTACCAGACGTCCACAACCCATTAACTGGGTAACACGGTACTTCATGGCAAGACTGGAGTTAGATTTACTGGCTTCTGACTATCTGTAACGACTGCTAAAAATCTACAAATGACAGCCGGTACCAATCGTGCTTTCCGAGGCACGGAGGAAACTCGGTATGTTAAGATGGTCACCCATCCACAGACCAACCTTGGAAAGCGTTGCTTAACTTTGAAGGTCGTCCCGTGCGGCAAAGGGAAGTTTCTTGTATGTTATTCTCCATAAATCTACCTTTATTACTTAACTTTATTTACTTTGAATGATGAAATTCAGAAGTGCCTTTTAATAAAATATTTGTCATTGAAATAAATGAATGAATTTTGACTTTGACTCTATAAATCTTTTGTAACTTATAAAACTTTCAATCTAAAAGACAATCGCTAGGCACGAATTACTTACTTTCAGAGTCTCCACCCACTCAGAGACCGGAATTCAAAGCAAAAATACCACCGATTTATTGGTTTTGCCACATTATGAGCGGCATATACTTCATACTATTTCGCCTAGAAAAAATAAATAAAATCGTTTTACATTTTTAACAGCTCCCCGGCTTGGTCAAACTGCGCTCAAGACATACAGGTTTGGATGTAAAAGTAGAAGTACTCGTAGAGAAAGGTTAACTAGCAGTATGGCACAAATAGGCTAGTTTCAGAACAATCCACATGATTAAAATTTTATTCCCGTGGGTTTCAACCCGGCTCGAAAATTATACTTACCAACAAAGTTACCAGCACAACACAATGAACTAGAAGATGGGATGGCGCAAGAGTATCGACGCAAATTGCGTCGTCCCATCTTTCAAACAAAATTTACTGGTAAAACAATATCTCCGTTTTAAGCTTACGTAGGCATCTTCATACAAAGACGTCTTTTGAAGGTCTTCGTAGTTCACGTGTCAAAGGAAGCTACATATAATTGCCCCAGGATTACTCTGCGACGAGGGTTCCGCACACGTGACGGGAAATATTGTATTGTCAGAGCATCATACAAAGAGGTTCGAGGTATAGGGTGGAACTGTGACTACAATTAATTTAAGTTAATGCGATAATTATTCCGTGATGATAGTGTCCATATTATAACATCACGCTTGTACTTCCAGCAGGGTTAAGTATATAGGTAGGTGGGTATTTTTTTCAAGGACGGGAAGTCATTAAATGACTCTTTCCACTCTGGGCGGAATGGAAGGGAGTGTCAGACTCTTACTGACTAAAATTGTGTTCCTCCTAATGCTGGACATTAGGAGGAATACAATTTCATCAGCCGCGGTGACTCTTTCGAACAAATTTCGTAACCCTGGCAGGCACTGAAGTAGGTACAACCACACTTTCCCAGTTATTTTTAAGTATCATGAAAAAAGGAGCCGAGGTCATTGCTGTCAACCGGGAATGTATCAAGACTCCGATCTGCCACATGGGACATTTCAGATGGGAAAATCCCAATTACACGCTGCTCGACGCCGGAATCTAACACAGCAACCTGATGCTCAGAAGAACTGCAGCAGTTTGAAGCTCATGTGTTTTCCAATAAAGCACTAAAAAGGTCTTTCGCATCGCAGTCGCAAACTAACAAAAAAACGAATAAGTATCATTTGTTGTCAGTATTGACTGACAAGAAATGATATTGCAACTTGAATTTGAACGCTTTTTAAGGCTGCTCTCTCCAAAAGAGCGTGCAGATTAAGCAGTTTTTCGTCGGCATTTACTGAAAAATTACATTTGAAAAAAAAAATAGGTTGTAATTAATCTACATGATATGATACGTAGGTAATTTGGTTTAGCCAGAATTTATGTATCCGTATCACATAACATGAAAAAAAAAAACACCAAATCACCTCCAAATCATTGAGATGAAACCATTTTACTCTTTATTTTTTATCAAAAGAGTATAAAAATTTATTTACTGCTTTGCAATACAAATGAAAATAATTTGGTTTTGTTACTTTTAAAAATATGTACTATAAAAACTAAAAACACGTGTGGCGGAGTGGCGCGTAGAGGTGTAGTTAGCTCCGTTTGTATGTACAAGGTCATTGACGTGTATACAAGCCTTAAGTACGAGAACGGAGACGGGCCTTCTGTTACGGTTATTTTCAAATGTTCCTCCCTGTTTTGACGTAGTTGGTACCTACGTGGACCTTTTAGTTTTGGTGGATACAGCCTCCTTTGTGACGTATAATCTTCAAATAGTATAAAAATAAAGTCGCTTTGCCCGTTTGTACGCTAATATCTTTTAAATTACGCAACGGATTTCAATGCGATTTAACAGTACCGGGGTTAATACACAGAGTAATTCAAGAGGAAGGTTTATATATTAATGATCTGCTTAAACCCAGTACCTTTGGGTATGCAGACGACAGCACTGTTGCTGAGAGATACCGTGTCCGACGCACGAGCTGGTGGGTCGCAGATCCAGTATCTCCGGGAGGCTATGGTTGAGCGCTTGAACTTGTCCTTACAGGCTGTCTCTGAATGAGACGATGCCAATTTGCTCAGGTTTAATGCTGCTAAGACCCAAGCGTTTCTTTTTACCGCTAAAAGGATGAATTCCACCCAGCTCCATCTTTGGACATCATCAGCTTCACCGACCGACTTGAGCTTCTTGGTGTTACGTTAACTTTAACCCACAATTCAATGGCCCTTAAAAGCTCAAGTGGCTGCCAAAAAATTAGGGTTGGGTAGGTGGGGGTGGAGGTTGGGTTGGAGCTCACCTTTGTTAAAAGGTGAGACGGCACTCCACGCTGGAACAGCTGCTCAAACTCTATCAAACGCAAGTTCGATCGTGTATGAAATACTGCTCTCATCTTTGGGACGGATCTGCCAAATACCAGCTTGATGCCCTTGAGTCAATTGAGAAATGAGCCAAGAGGATCATTGGTAATGATAGGCTTGTCGAGTCAAAGCTCCAAAATCTTGAGCATTGACGCCGAGTTGCTGGCCTGTCGGTTTTCTATCGGTTGCATGTTGGTGAGTGTGCGACGGAATTACATGATTTAGTTCCACCAAGCCCGTTCCATCATCGGACTACAAGACGAACGCGCGATGGGTAAAGGGTGGACATCCTACCCACACGTACAAAACGTTTTAGGAACACATTCATAGTGCGTACAGCTAAGGAGTGGAATTCCCTGCCAGAGTCTGTGTTTCCAGATAGCTACAATCTGGGAGTCTTTAAGACAAGAGTTAATACGTTACTTCTAGGCAAACGTGCTCCATTTTCGACCGCATCATCGCTTACCATCGGGTGAGATAGTGGTCAAACGTATGCCTATCAATTAGTAAAAAAAATAACAAAAAAAATAAAAAAATTGCCCTTAAATTCGTACGGGAACAGGAAACGCCCAATATGAGCGGAGCATGAAAAATGTGATGCAGACGAAGTTGTGCAGTTCAGCTAGTTCTAAAATAATTCATGTTATAACTGTCGCAGCAAGAGGACATAGATAAGAAACTTCTAACATTTATTACAAGATGGTGGTATTGAGGTCATTCGATCTCTCTCTGTCTGTTGGTTGTTACTTGCAATGTTAAGTAGTGTAATTTGGAGGTAGAAGTGAAGTAGTTGACAAGTGAGAGTGGGGTCTGGTGGAGCACTAGTTGGGTACTGGTAGCCCAAAATAGATCAGAATGGAGAAAAGGAAGGGAGGTCTTTGCCCTGCAAGTGGACACAATGGGCTTATAATAATAGGTACCTATGAAATTGCCGTTTTGTATGAAAAAATTTAAACGATTTTTTTTCATTTATTTTTTATTTGTTTTAATGGAAGTAATCACCCATGCAATCAATGCAACTTTGCCAACGCAGTGGCAGTTTATTGATGTCCTTCTTAAAGAAATCAGCTGGGCGGGAGGCAACAAATTTTTCAAAGGCATTTTGTACTGCCTCTCGGGTATTGAATTTTTTTCCCGCCAAGAAGTTATCCAAGTTCTGGAAAAAGTAGTAGTCTGTAGGCGCAAGGTCTGGTGAGTAGGGCGGATGACGGAGAGCTTCCAACCCCAGTTCTTGCAACTTGGAGACCGTCTGCTGTGCAGTATGAGGTCGCGCGTTGTCGTGCAGGAGCAGCGGAGACGAGCGATTGACCAATGCTGGTTGGAGATGTGCCAGCTTCTCCATCATTGTGTTCAGTTCTTCACAGTACACATCTGCAGTAATGCTCACCCCGTTTGGTAAGAAGCTGTGATGAATTACACCGGCGCTAGACCACCAAACAGTGACCATCACTTTTCTAGGGGTAAGTTTTCGTTTAGGGAATTGTTTAGGTGCTGAACCAGGATCCAACCAACTTGCTGAGCGCTTGCGGTTATCAAACAGAATCCATTTTTCATCGCAGGTAACAATGCGGTTATAAATTCCTTCATTTGTGTGTCTGTTGAGCAGTGCAAGGCACGTCTCGACGCGTACTTCGCGCTGGCGATCATTGAGTTCGTGGGGCACCCATTTGTCAAGCTTTTTTACCTTGCCAATTTGACGCAAATAGACCAATATTGTTTTGACGCTAACGTCGAAAGCTGCTGCTAATTCAGCCGTAGATTGTGTATCATCAGCTTCCACAATCGCCTTTAATTCGTCATTGTAGACCAAAGTCTTCGGACGACCGCGAGGTTCATTTTTCAGGTCGAAATTTCCAGAACGGAAGCGAGCAAACCAATAACAGGTGGTGCGTTGGTTTGTAGTGTTAGCTCTGTAAACGTCGTTGATGTTGCGTGCCGCTTGTGCCGCGTTGCTGCCACGACGGTATTCATATTCCATAATTACTCGAATTTTTAACGTATCCATGATGACGAAAAAGATTGAAATGCGATGAAAATTTAACACTAATCAATAAACAAATGACTACTTTTGGAAAAAAAAAACATGTTTTTAAAATAAAATTAATTTGAAATTAAAATTCTTAGCCAAACAAAAATTATTTTGATTTGAAATGGCCAGTACTGCAGAACGGCAATTTCAAGACCTAATATAATAGGTAATAATATCTTAATATATATAAATCTCGTGTCACAATGTTTGTCCTCAATGGACTCCTAAACCACTTAACCGATTATAATAAAATTCGCACACCATGTGCAGTTCGATCCAACTTGAGAGATAGGGTAGGTAGGGTAGGTAGGGTAGGTAGGGTAGGTAGGGTAGGTAGGGTAGGTAGGGTAGGTAGGGTAGGTAGGGTAGGTAGGGTAGGTAGGGTAGGTAGGGTAGGTAGGGTAGGTAGGGTAGGTAGGGTAGGTAGGGTAGGTAGGGTAGGTAGGGTAGGTAGGGTAGGTAGGGTAGGTAGGGTAGGTAGGGTAGGTAGGGTAGGTAGGGTAGGTAGGGTAGGTAGGGTAGGTAGGGTAGGTAGGGTAGGTAGGGTAGGTAGGGTAGGTAGGGTAGGTAGGGTAGGTAGGGTAGGTAGGGTAGGTAGGGTAGGTAGGGTAGGTAGGGTAGGTAGGGTAGGTAGGGTAGGTAGGGTAGGTAGGGTAGGTAGGGTAGGTAGGGTAGGTAGGGTAGGTTGATGGACGGGAGCGAAGCCGCGCGGGTCAGCTAGTAATATTATATTATTTCATCGATTCGTGAATGAACAAGTGTGTCATCATAATAAGGCACGTCCAACACATTATAACATGGTTAATATTATTAAAACGATGTTTATACAAACAATATGGACGAACAGTTGACCTGTATTGTTTCAAGCGAACGTTGCTGTTGTGTGTGTTCCTGTACAGGGTTGCCGACCGTACTCTTGGTTTGTATGTCATCTTCTTCGTATAGCTGTACTTTTTAATTCAATCATATAAAAGCAATAACGAGTATTCCAGCGTCTTCTGCTAGAATACTCTATTGATTTGGTACAGACTTCAAATTCAAATTAGCCTAGTGTTTTTTCAGTTCTGTTAGTTCGGTTTATTACTGCGACAGTTTCTGTCTAATTAATTACTGAAAAAAAAATAACAGCGTTTTATTCAAATTAATATCAAACAATCCGGCTTAAAACGACGTAAATGGTTATTTACCCCTTAAAAATACTGAAAATACTGTTTTACAAATAATAGGTTATTTTTTTTTGAGACAAGCCCGCCCCCCATTCCCAACCACTGCAGTTCTTGAAAGCCAGAATCAATAGTGGCGACCACCTGAAAACGCCGAGCCAATGAAGCCCGACGAGTCCCGGAGAAACGATTCATGCAACTGTCTTGGATCCCGCAAATAAATTAATCAGAAAAGTACAGCTGAGGTGTAGGAAAAAATAATTATATTACAAATATATGTACTCGAACTCTTTTTGTTTATTTATTTATTGGCCTATCTACAATTGTTACACTTTTTATTCTAATAACACAAGCAAATACAGTACAAGCATAGTGCACAATATGATTCGATAGACACATTATGCATGATTTATCAATTTGTATCTCTCAAATTATTTATAAGTAGGTACTTTAATAATTCTAATAAAAAAGCTGGTAACCCTAAATGTGTGTCTGATACAGGGAGTTGTTGACAACGGTACTGCTCTCAATTTTGCGGTCATCGGTTGAAAGCTAGTGAACGGTGATATTACTGTTCATTTCCTATTGGACGTGAACAATAGAGAATTTTGAAATGAAAGATTGAAGGAGTGAACTAATATTCCTTGTTTAAATAGGAAAAGAGGGTCGGTATTCTTAGAATCATGTGCGCTTGTAGATTTTAGGCTTCGTAGAGTGAATGTTAGTAGCACAGAAAGGGCATCGAAGCGCGTACCAAAGGCCGCCTTCATCGTTTGTTTTTCATCTGAAAAGGTAGTTATATTTCTTATTTTCTCAATAAAAGTATTTTATGAAGGTAACAACTACTACCGAACAAGTCGAGTCAGTAAGGTAATATAACTTGAACACCTACGCTAAAACAACAATTTATTTTGAGGAGTTGGTGTTTTCAGTATCTTGCCAATTTGAGTTTGCGTGATTGTCAATAAGTCTTATAGTGCCTACAGAACTACGTTTGCAAGGTCTCGGGTTCTCTTTCTGAATAATCTTTTCGAAATGTTAAAGGTACCAAAGTCGAGGCGGAGGAGTGCGTGGGTTCCTTTGACTGGATACCATTAACTATGCCGAGATGATCTTTTTGAATGGTGGGCGATAATATATTTAAACATGATAAGGAATGCTTAATTTTATTCTTATTTTGACGCCTACAGGCCCATTTACAGAAGAAATTAAGATTTCAGTTTATTCACTGATAAGAAAATTCTATTTGTCAATTTATTTATTTACTTGTTAACCTGTTTTGATATTTTTGAATAAATAAATAGATGTTAAAGGAGTAGCTTTACACATAAATTTAACTTTTTTGCGTAGGGGTTTCTATGGTGTTTTTTTTGTGTAGGTAACACCAATTTGTAATTTCAGAACTTAAATCATTATTTACAATTTTGCTTGATCCCATCTTGTTTTTACACGACTGCCCAAAAAAAAAGAGTGTTATTATTCTAATTTTTTATAATATGAAACTAGTGACTCGCAATGGCAGCAAAACGACCTCGTTCATAGCTTTTATTTTGAGTGAAAACCGCATCAAAACCGTTGCGTGGTTTAATAGAAAAGTAGTAAGCGAGGAAACAGACTGAGGCAAACAGCGATGTTGTATTGTACTCGTACCATTTAGAGACCAGCGGGTCTAAAAAGCCACTTGAGCAGAATCAGAAAGCACAATCATCACGCTACCCGTCACTGTAAAATTTTCCCAATCAACCTTGAACCTAATGCGTGAGCTATAAAGATGAAAATAATATTAGACCGATTTTTGTGTAGTACCTAATGTCGCCTTTTTTGACCAGCAGAGAAGAGACAACATTAATAAAATCTGAAAACATGACATCGACTCGCAGTTTGAATTTACGTTTTGAGGCGTCTTCACGAAAATGGAAGAAGATTTGCTCATTGGATTAGCTTTTATTTATTGTTTAAAAAAAGAAAAACCGTCTAACCGGATGTGCCACACGCCCTGCTGTCGAGCGTAGCGCGGGCGCGACTACTACTACTTTTTTGTAAAAAATTTTTTTAATTATCACTTTGTACCACTAAAAAGCAACAAACACAGCGTACCGGCGTGATGTTATGTTATGAACTGGTGTAAACAATAAGCAGACATGCGATTTCAGAAATCCCGATCCATTTCCTATCATTGATTGAAGAGTTCCGTTGCCTACCTCCGAAGTTCTTCATCAGATCTTCACAAAATTAAAATGGGACCAGTCCGGGAAAATACACTTCCAAAAACAAAAAGAATCATCCAAATCGGTTAATAATTGGCGAAAATATCGCTGAACAAACATTTTTCATGGGATCCCATCATCAGATCCGGACTTATATCTTCCATCATCAGCTCAGCAACATGAGATGATGATTATCAGGCACAAATGTCTGAATTGCGTTAGAAATTTCATGAAAAACATTGTATGTACCTATAAAACTTGAGGGTTTCCCCTCGATTTTCGTGGGATCGCATCATCAGATTCTGACTTGACAATGGGACCACCTCAGGAGTAAAGGCTTTCGAATAAAAAAAATATTTTTTAAAATCGGTGAACATACATAATAGAAAATACATACAGCCGAACATAGAAACTCCACCTTTTTGAAGAAGTCGGTTAAAAACTGTTTTATTATTTTGCTGTTGCCTGGATATTTTATTTACCAACAAATTTTTATTCGTTACAATTTGTTAACAAACAATTTATTAAAAAATGTTTACTAACCTAACCTAAAATAAAATTAAATGTGATCAAATGTTTTTTTAGAAAATATTTACTGATGTTTGAAACCATTTTTAACAGCAGGGTGGCCCAACCTGTAATTTGACATTTGAAATAATTATTTATTTAAACTTTATGTACAATTGTGGTTCGCGGGTGTGAGGAGCTCGTGGCTAAATAATAAAAAGCTTGAGAGGTGTCAAGGGACACCCGGATGGAACGAAGTCCACTCCACTCCACTCCACTCCATTCCACTCTATTCCATTCCATTCCATTCCAACTTGAGAGGTGTCAAGGGACACCTGCGAAATAGAAATGAAAATATCTGGCTTGCTTTCTATAAGAGAGAGAGAGACAGACAGAGAAACATGCGACGCCGCACAGCTTACAATAGCTTACTATAGCAAAAAGTGTCGTGACAACTTTTCGTAAGATTTTTTTCCGTCTAGCCCCCTTTCACAACGCGCGATAAGGAACTTCGTTCCAACAGCCGCACGGCCGCACGGGTCAATCTTCAAGGTTAAGCAACGCTTGCCTAGTTTGGTCTGTGGATGGTTGACCATCTTAACATACCGGTTTTCCACCATGCCTCGCTCTCCGAGGCATGGTGGAAAACCGGTACTTCGCATAGCGTTGCTACTTTACTGAGATAAGTATTGTTTGTGAATACCGGTGTTAGCCGTTGGTCCCGGCGGTCAATTGAAATTCTTTGACAGTAGTTACGGATTGCCAGAAGCCAGTAAATCTGATTCCAGTCTTGCCAAGAAGTACCGTGTTACCCTGTTAATGGGTTGTGGAGATCTGGTATCAAGCCGCTCCACGTAAAACACTAGTATTCAGCTAAATCCGGTTTGACTGGAAGCCGACCCCAATATAGTTGGGAAAAGGCTAGGCAGATGATGTACAATTGTGGTACATGGGCGGACTGAAGGGGCCGTTATCCGAATTTTGGCTGTTTTTAAATCAATTGGAAATGGTCAAATAAGTGAATTTAAGCCCGGAAAAAAATATATGTGTGGGAAACATACTTGTTCTAGTGGCAAGTGAAAGTGAAAACACGAAATAATTTCATTTTCTCGATTAAAAAAGATATTGAAAAAGGGTCGATTAGAAAAAACTATTTGCAGTCTCATTTCCTAATTATAGCACAAAAATATTTGAAAATTGCATTAATTTCGGAGGACCAAGTGCGTATTTTTATTATATATTTATTTTTTTATTAAATATTTATATATTTTTAACAAACATCGAATTAGTGGAGAATAGCTTGCCTTTGAACACCGCAGAGTCCTGCAGATTCTCATAGACTAATATAGTATATATATGAGATTGCAGATTCCCATGGGACGTGTATGGAGCTAGACCTGAAATTTTTTTTTAATCGCGGCCCAGTTGTGTAAAATATAAATGGCCAATATAAGGAACGGTATAAATTTAGATACCGGTAGCGCGAATGAGGGGTTGGGGGGGCTTTCTCCTTCCCCCTCGGTACCACTCCCATAAAAAGGAAATGCACTATTCTCGAGAAAAACGAATTATTGTAAACTAACCTCAAAACACTTTTTGTCACAATAAAGTCGCTTCTGGAACGTCTCCGGCGCTGCGGGAAGTGCAGCCCCTTCGCCCTTGCGTAACAAAGGATAGGCACCCCTGCTGCTGGGGGCTGCTCTCCCTCCGCGCCTCCGGTTTTTATAAACACTCTAGGGGTAACAGCCAAAAGAATAGGTGGAGTTGGGATGCCCTGATTCGGTTTTGGGACAGATTCGACCTATTTTAACCTAGAGTTCCTAGGTAGTTATAAAAAAAAATCAAACAACAAAACATTCATATTTTTCATTTATTAAAAATAAAATTTATCACACTTGATCGTATGCGCAAAAGTCGGTCGATGAGGCAGAAAATCGGTGCCCAGCGTAGGTCAACCGTGAAGGCAAATAATCAAAATCCAAGAGAACAAGCCAAAGTCGTCGAAGAAAACCACAATAAAACGCAGTGACACATGACGCAAAATGGCTTTTTTTTTGTACGTTTTTTTCCGATTTTCCACGACGTTTTATACCATAGACAATATTCTGGGTGTACTGGTACAGTTTTGGTTGTCAATCGCCCAAATTTACGTTTTTCTTTTTCTCCGATTTTAGGTTAGAAACAATTTTTTGTAGTTTCTCGAAAAATATCCATTACCTTTTAATAAGAGTAATAACGTTTTAATCAGGGACCCAAACCGTACCACCTTTGACCCTTTTTACCCCTCTCCTCGAGCTACCGGTCTCTACAGTCCAGCCGTTTTAATACACATTGTTATAATTGAAAATGATTTAATTTGATTTGTTGTAATTTTTCATAATCTGACAATAGGGTTGGACACATTTCAAATTTTTATCGATAAATTAACGTAGCTATCATAAAGGAGTTTGAATACCTTTTTAGGGTTCCGAACCTGAAGGGTGACCAATGGAACTCTATTACTAAGACTCCGCTGTCCGTCCGTCCATCCGTCTGTCTATCTGTCAGCGGGCTGTATCTCAAGAACCGTAATAGGTAGAGTATTGAAATTTTCACAGATTATGTATTTCTATTGCCGCTATAACAACAAATAATAAAAATTAAGGTTTATGGTACGGAACCCTTCGTGTACGAGTCCAACTTGCATTTGGCTGGTTTTTAATTTATCTATAATTCTGATGTAGATACAAAGATTATAAAAAACTGCTCTTCAATCAATCTCCTATTTCTCAAGACTGTTAATCAACCAAAAACTACTTGAGTGACTTAGGTATTTTTTATTTTTGACTTTATAAGGTCATGGCACTATACCGGCACCGGCACCATAACGGTACCGCTCCAACACAGCAATTTACTTCATCTGCCTAGCCTTTTCCCAACTACGAGTATATTGGGGTCGGCTTCCAGTCAAACCGGATTCAGCTGAATACCAGTGTTTTACGTGGAGCGGCTGCCTACCAGACCTCCACAACCCATTAACTGGGTAACACGGTACTTCTTGGCAAGACTGGAATCAGATTTACCGGCTTCTGACAATCCGTAACGACTGCCAAAGATCTACAAATGACAGCCGGGACCAACGGCTTAACGTGCTTTCCGAGGCACGGAGGAAACTCGGTATGTTAAGATGGTCACCCATCCACAGACCAACCTTGGCAAGCGTTGCTTAACCTTAAAGATCGACCCGTGCGGCTGTTTTTATTTAGCCACGAGCTCCTCACTATTTACAATCACAACAATATTTACACTGGCAGTAGTTTATTATTCATACTAGTTGCGCGGGTCTGCAAATTTGTTATAATGATTCAATCTTCATTTACAGTAGTGTAGTAATAGACGGTATAGCAATTTACTTGTAATTCAAATTAAAGCCTTAAATCGAGTGTCGTAAAATGTAATTATTTTATAATGTCAATATGAAAATGCCAGCAGCGGGTAGTCAGCCCGCGCACTGTTAGCGAGCCGACCGCGTGTTTACAGTGCGTGGACCGCGTGCTTGCAGCGCGTGGACCGCGTGCTTGCAGTGCGTGGACCGCGTGCTTGTAGCGCGTGGACCGCGAGCTTGCAGCGCGTGGACCGCGTGTTTGAAGCGCGTCGCTAGCGAAACAACGTGGTTGCGCCGTCGCCCGCGCACCACGATTGCCCCTCGCGCCTCGCCTCGCGCAGACGGTGAGTTTGCATCTCGCGGCCGGTGCGCGGACGATGAGCTTGCACCTTGCAGCCGGTGCGGACTGTGAGTTTGCACCTTGCAGACGACGCGTATTTAGCGCGCTGGTGTCTAGCCGTTGCCTAAATTCGAGGCGACACCGTGCTGCTGCAGTGCCATTGCGGTGCCCTTATAATGTGCCATGACCTATAGTCATCACAGGATCCGCGCCTACGGAGTTCCATCTTAGAGGATCCGTTTTTCTCGAATAAGACTTTTTTCGTTTTGGGAATAGAGGAACACTACTTAATCAGCTTACTCACAGGTCTCGATTCCACACAGACAACGGCGGTCAAACAGAAAAATATAACTGCTTTTAAGTAGGTACTGCTTTCTTCTTTGAGCTTTATCTATGCTATCAGAATAAAGATACAATATTAGTACCTACCTAGAGACAGACCTTTGCTGGTCTGACTAACCCGGACCCGTTGCAATATATCAAAAAACAAATCGACCACCAGCCGCCTATTGTGAAAATGAAAACAATGAAAGTCGACGAACTACGTAACATATTTACAACATATTTAGTGGGATATCATTGAATAGGTATTTGATTTTTTTGGTTCGAATACGAAGTACGTCCACCTGAGACAAACGGTCCAGTTAGGTTGAGCTAACTTCGAAAAAGAGGTCAACTGTCGAATCCGACTCGGCAGGGCGGCGTCCGGAAGTTGCGTGGTATCTTATCGTCTCACATACCACAGTGTCTCAAGACGAAAGTCTGTGACTAGTATGTGTTGCCAGTGATGGATGACTTATGGAATCCAAACGTGGTCGCTCACAATGGGTCCCATCAAAAGGCTTAAAATCACCCAAAGGGCAATGGAGAGGATAATGCTTGGAGTCTCTTTGCATGATCGAATCAGGAATGATGATATTCACAAGAGAACCAAGGTTAACATTGCCTGAAGGATCGCCAAACTGAAGTGTTGTGAACAGAACATATGGTCGATGAGGCTGATAGTTCTGGAGTGGTGACCACGTACCGGAAACACCGCGTTGGAAGCGTTTTCACAACGAAGACTAGGTCATCCAACCTGGGGGGCCCAGTCGCGGGTAGCTGATGGATGCGAGACGCACAGGACAGGTTGTTGACGATTTATAAGGTTCATCATCATATCATCAGTCGTTAAAAATGGCATAGGTAACCTAAATTTTCATGACATTCAGGAGATATATCCGTAAAAGTAAAATAAGGTTATTAGGTCCTAGTACTTGAAATAGGGATTCTAGGGCATAACTTATGACGTATATTTGTACCTTGTAAGGGTCTACAATGTCCTGCCAAGTTTAAATTATGTGCTCTTTGTAATGAAATACCAATGGCATAATTTACTAGGACCGAACCACTGCAGTTTAGACGTGAATAAGGCCAGTGGACCTGACGGCATTCCAGCAAGAGTGTTGAGGCAATGTGCACCAGAATTGTCTCCTGTGTTAACACGCCTGTACCACCTCTCTCTTCTAAAAAAGAACGGTGCCGAGATCATGGAAGCTTGCGAATGTGCAACCGGTGCCCAAAAAGGGAGACCGTGCTGACCCTGCGCATTACCGTCCGATCGCTATTACCTCCATCCTATGCAAGGTTATGGAAAGGGTTATGAACAGTAAGCTGCTGACCTACCTTGAAGACAACGATCTCCTCAGTGACCGTCAATATGGTTTTCGCCGGGGACGGTCAACTGGCGATCTTCTTGTGTATGTCACGCACTGCTGGGGCGAAGCCATTGAGAGACACGGCGAAGCACTTGCCGTGTCGCTTGATATTTCGAAGGCTTTTGACAGGGTCTGGCACGTAGGTCTAATCAGCAAACTTCCTGCTTATGGGGTCCCAGCTGGTTTTTGCTACTGGATATCAGACTTCCTGAGTGAACGGTCGATCCGAGTGGTCGTTGACGGCTGCTCCTCTGACCTCATGGCTATTGATGCCGGAGTTCCTCAAAGGTCTGTTCTCTCTGCAACTCTTTTCCTGTTGCACATCAATGACCTACTTCAGCCTGGTCTTGTTGGGTACGCATATGACAGTACGGTTTCAGAGAGATACTTATCCAGCGCAACAACCAGTTGGGTTGAAGTTTGTTCCTTGAGAGAGGCCATGGTAGAGCGGACAAATTTGACCTTAAGCGTTGTCTCCCAGTGGGGTGATGACAATCTGGTCACTTTTAACGCCACTAAAACACAGGCGTGTCTTTTTAACACAAAAAGGAGTCGTTTTGACCAAGCTCCTACTTTTCGGGGCGCATCTGTTCCTGTGACTGATCGGTTTGAGCTCTTAGGCATGGAGTTGACATTCAGTCTCAACTTCGGCGCCACCATCGAGTACAAAGCCCAAACTGCGGCCAAAAAGCTGGGCATCCTAAATAGGGTGAAGCGATACCTACTTTAGGCCTGGACAGCTTTTAACCCTTTACAAAGCACAAGTCCGATCCTGCATGGAGTATTGTAGCCACCTTTGGGATGGCTCAGCTAAATATCAGCTTGCCGTGCTTGACTCGGTGGAACGCAGAGCTAAGAGGCTCATCAGTGACGTAAAACTGGTGGATGCCAAGCTACATAGCTTGGTTCATCGCCGTAAGATTGCCTGCGTGTCGTGTCTTCTACAGATTGTACTTCGGTGAGTGTGCCCAGGAACTCCACGACCTCATCCCTCCGGCACCCTTCTACCATCGGACATCTAGACGCACTGCGCACAGCAAAGGAGTGGAACTCTCTGCCTGCGTCTGTGTTTCCAAAAGCTTACAACCCTAATCTCTTCAAAGTTAGAGTGAACATGCTCCTTCTGGGTAGGCTCGCTCCATCGTAGACTTTGTCTCTGTCATCTCTGACATAGACTAGAGTCAAGAGCAAACCCATTACAAATAAAAAAATAAAAAAGTAATTAAATTTATTTATAAACTCATTTTTTAATGTTTGCAATATTATTTTTTCTAATTCTATTACAAATATTAATTCGACCTACTTTGATAATTATGTGTTTACTAATGTTTAAGCAACGTTCGCATTATGAACTCTGTCAAAAAAGCCTCTATGTACGTACATTTTTACCCGACTGCGCAACGCAAAGGAGTGATAATGTATTTATCAGCCTATGTATGTCTGTATGTATGTTCTTTTGAAGCACTATACAGACCAAACGCCTGGGCTGATTTTTATGATTCACACGTCTATCGATTCCTCTTAGTCCGGCTAGTGTCACTAAAGACGTTAGTGAAAATTCAATATGGCAACTACTGGACGCCATATTGTGAAAATGAAAACATTTTTTTTTTCAAAACCTTTCGAGTGGGTTATCAAAATAAAGGACTCGAGGAGACGATTCTAAAAATTTAACTCACTAAAATGTAGGGAATAAAAAAAATTACTTTGTCAAAAAAACCGACCGCTAAAACCGACTAAAAAGTTTGAAACAAGTCAATTTTCAAGCTGTCTGATGCAGTTCAATCACGGATCTGATGCTACCAACTGCATCAGACTGCTTGAAAATCGACTTGTTTAGAACTTTAAAGTCGGTTTTTGACAGATTGCGAATTTATCTTGTTGCCATGCTTGGGGATTTGTAAAATTGGCACTCTGTTTACACAGGATCCTCGCTTTGGGTTACTTGTAAAGGTTTTTATAAAATATTTTTATGTAAATGAGTCGTTGGTGTCATCATCTGCCTAGCCTTTTTCCAAGTATATTGGGGTCGGCTTCCAGTCAAGCCGGATTTAGCTGAATACCAGTATTTTACGTGGAGCGGTTGCCTACCAGACCTCCACAACTGATTAACTGGGTGACACGGTACTTCATGGCAAGACTGGAGTCAAATTTACTGGCTTTCGACCATCCGGAACGACTGCCAAAGATCTACAAATGACAGCCGGGACCAACGGCTTAACGTGCTTTTCGAGGGACGGACCCGTGCGGTTGCACCACCTCCTCATCTAGCCACTAGCTCCTAAAAATATTTTTATGTAAATGAGTAGTTGGTGTGCCTATGTTAAATAAAATAAAAAAAGAAGTTGGTCTGTAGGTTGGGGACGTTTTAAACTCAGATTCTGACCAATTCCATAGGGTGATTTTTTTGATTCCATGGGTATTTGCTTCAAAATCGCTTGTGATAAAACGCTGATTATTTTCTCAAAATCGACTCTTATTTTCTATATTTCACACCCCCTGGATTGTGATTTGTTTAATGACACTCAGTATCTAATTATGTAATAATCACTTCGAAAAATACCTACGTTTCATTGAATAAATTCACCCTCGGCTACCCAGCCATATGTATTTGTAAGATGTTGTCAATTTGGAAATACTCAGATAAATTTATTCGTGCGAAAAAAAGTCGTAAGTATTGCTGCGAAAAGCGAGAGCCATACATTTTTTCAATTCATAATACACATATATTACGGATTAAGTACATTCATTTTATGAGATTCTACAGGTGTATGATCCGTAAAAATGACACGTTTTCTTAGAATTTATTGTTTGTGAGTTTTCCACCCATTGCGTATTGTATATGACGAAATAACGTGTCTACAGATTCACCCGTATAACGATTGATATAAGTATACGATAAGTTTACAGAAAGAAGCTCTTGGAAGATAGAAACCGTCATATAATTGGATAGCGAAATACGACGAAAAAGTGGCACAGACATGTCAGAGGCGTTCCACTGTATGAAAATGGAGTCGTCCATGAATGTATGAAATATTTGTATTTAACAATGATAACGGATTTGAAGAACTTATGTTTTAGTTTTTTTTTTTGTTGAGTATCTCTGTGATTGTAACCATAAATAAAATTTTTAAACAATTAAAAATATTAAAAAAATTTGATCCACCAGTATCAGACCTTCAGGTCGAGGAGCTCGTGGCTAAATAATAACAGCCGCACGGGTTGATCTTTAAGGTTAAGCTACGCTTGCCAAGGTTGGTCTGTGGATGGGTGACCAACTTAATATACCGAGTTTCCTCCGTGCCTCGGAAAGCACGTTAAGCCGTTGGTCCCGGCTGTCATTTGTAGATCTTTGGCAGTCGTCACGGGTTGTCAGAAGCCATAAATCTGACTCCAATCTTGCCATGAAGTACCGTGTTACCCAGTTAATGGGTTGTGGAGGTCTGGTAGGCAGCCGCTCCACGTAAAACACTGGTATTCAGCTGAATCCGGTTTGACTTGAAGCCGAACCCAATATAGTTGGGAAAAGGCTAGGCAGATGATGAGTATCAGACCTTCAGGGTTTCAGTGAGAAGAACCTTCTATATATAAGAACTGTGTCCAGAATAAAACTCTTGATCCAGCTGCCTAACAAGAGCCTCTTTTAAGGTGTTGATTGAGGCTCGTGGCTGACACGACTGTCGGCAAAATGCATGCTGAGTCCACCCACATCCTCATACTTGACCAACGTCGCGAGCCAAGCGCAAGCTCGGCTTTCAGAAGATCCTCGAAGAAGAAGTTATTTCAATAGTTATTGTACGCCCGGCACCCCTCGGGCATTCAGGGCACCACCACAACACATTAGGTTTGGTCACAATAGTCCTACCAGCGATGAATGTGATGTCGATAAACATAATCATTATTTTTAGCTCGTATAATGCTGTCTTCAATATGAATAAGACTGCATCCCTTCAGATAGGCGTAAGGGGGTGGGGGGTTCTTCATCTATTTTTCATACTGTAGCTTAAATGGTACACATAACAAAGAGTATTCTATTCTATAGAATAGAGGCGCTAGATTTTGCAAATAAGAACGTTTCCCTAACAAGAATATGTCTTCGTATTTCGTAGTTACCAGAACAATAAAATTAACCGGTTTTCAGTACGAGAAAATGTAAAGGTAATCAATAAATTCAGGACAGTTTGTCTTTATTTCTGTTATGTAAAATGGTGTTTAACATAGATACGTTACGATTTTATACCAAGTACATATATCGCTCGTCCCTTTTAATGAGAGATTATAATTGCACCAACATATTATGTAACCAGGCACGCGCTCGGCACAAAGGGTTGGTGTGACCTTGAACCCTGTAACTGGACACAATCCGCGTCAACTCATCACGCACCCATTGTATTGTGTCCACTATCAAACGTGACGTCATCGCCAGTCTAGTCACGTTATCGACATGTTCCGGTATCTATTTCCCTATGTTAAATTAATATTAAGGACTATTCAGATCCGTGATTGAAATATACAGTCGTAATTGTTAATATAAATGCGCAAGTGTGTTTGTTTGTTACGTAGATACGCCTTAACCGCTGAACCGATTTTGGTAGGTACCAAAATAGATGGGAATAATGGATCTCCCTGGAGTTGGTGATGGCTCTTTTTTATGAAAATAAAACATGAAGTCGGTGAAAGCCGTGAGAAAAACCTACTATGCGTATAGAGAGCCTAAACAAAGTGACATTCTATTGGCTATGAGTCTATGACAAATGACAAAAAGTGTGATACGCGGTCTTCACATCATCACCATTTCAGCCGAAAAGCGTCCACTGCTTGACATAGACCTCTCCTAAGTGTCGGCAATTCCTGTCCTGTGCATCTCGCATCTAGCGGATTTTCGTTGCCTTCACCAGATCATCGTTGCGTGGTTTATACCAAACATTTTAGAATTTTGAAAAACGTTATCGTTAGTATAATGATACTTTTTATCAAGGAATGATGATTATTCACGCCATGTATTACAGGGCAGTAACCGAAAAAGTGCACGTCACACCTGAAATATTTGTTTCACCTACACTAATATTATAGAGGCAAGATTTGTTTGTTTGAATTGAATAGGCTCGAAATCTACTGGACCGATTTGAAAAAAATCTTTTACTATTAGAATCCTTCATTATCCCTGATGAACATAGGCTATATCGTATTTTCAAAAAAGTTAGGGATGCGTATGAAAATTTTAATAATGTAACCCAAGATGAGAAAAAAAAACCTTCCATCACGTACGCTGCGGAAACTATTGACAGTAGAGCAGAGTGATCCACAAAAAATGTGCAAGTGTATATTTCTAACTAGTATGGTTAAGCCACAATATTAACCGCTTTTTGTTCAAATTATTCTATTAAAACCCGGGTGGAATGGAATAGTGGTGATTTTGGTACCGTGATATTAATCCTTATCCATTTAAACGGTTTGGTAATTTAGATTGGTTATGTATACGTAAATTACACTTTAAACTCTGCAAATCAGCCTTTCGTTTAAAAGTTACGACGAGTGTAAAAATTCTGTAAGTAAGAAAAATGTCGCAGTTTGAGTGAACTGCCCTACGTTTAGTCTATTAATAAGTAATTTACACGTTACCCTTTATGAGAGGACTAATGGCAAAGTGCTAGTAAGAAATATAACTTCAATCGTCCTAAATTAAAGTAAAAACTGACCAAGTGCGAGTTGGACTCGCGCGTTAAATGTTTCAAACGAATCATATTTTTTTGAGGGCCGAGTCACCCGCGTCCGTAGGAGAATACCCAATGCTGGACCCTACACGTGGTCCCTGGGTGGTGCTAATCAGGTGACACTAACTGGGGGTAGGCTTCGGCCGATGGCTTGTGACCACCCTCTGGGCAAAGACGTACCGCCAAGCGGCCTAGCCGTGTTCAGGTACGATGCCCAGTGTAGCCAATACAGAGGAGTTGGGCCGAAATAGTTGTTCCAATGCAGGCAGACCGACCAGGCTCGCGTTGATATGGGCGTATCGAGAGACTAGTCGCGGAGGGTAGAGGGATCCGAGGCACAGTGCGCCGCTGGCCGACCGCGGGTAGTTGGGGGCCCAAGTAGTGTGCTAGCCGTGTACGCTGTGTGTTTCATGTGTATGAAAGGCTGCCCCGCCAACTGTCGAAAAAGGGGTGCGCCATTGTGCTGGCAGGCCACCAGACGGGGGAGGACCCGATGGACATTCCCGGGGGGGGGGGGGGGGGGGGGGGCTCGGGCGTCCCCGCAGTCTCCAGACTAGTCCCTCAATGATGTCGTACTGTCAGAGCGTGCCTGAGGGTAGCACCATGGAACCTCATTTCACTTCCTTCTCCTCAACAACCTCCACTCTAACATGACGAAAAGGAACAAAATAAGAAAAGCTGTTCAGCGGCAGCACTTCCTCCTCCACAAAGTGCACCTCAGCAATATTCGAGGTCTGCACTAAAATTTCGCTGCAGTCCATCACCACCTGGAGACTGAGAAACCAGCACTCCTGTTCCTTTCCGAGACGCAGATCAGATGTCCGTCAGACGTGTCTTACCTTTCCTACCCAGGGTTTACCCTGGATGACCATTTTAAACCACGTGCGGGCGTATGTATGTACGCCGGTGACGAGATCTGTTATCGGCGTCTCCGCGATCTTGAGGACTCCAGGTTCTCAACGCTGTGGGTTTTAGTGGACATAGGCCTGGATAAAATTGTCTACGCTTGTGTCTACCGTTCGCACAGCGGTGATTTGGAGATTACTGGGCTCACAGAGCACCTAAGTGAGTCCAATTGGTGTTACTGGGGGACTTCAACGCCCACCATCAAAATTGGCTCTTCCCATACCAGTGCACAGACCATGCTGGACGAGAGACGAGAAAGCTAGCCCTAGCGCTGAATCTTACCCAGCTGGTCCAGGGGGCAACGAGCGACGGAATTGCATAATTTAATTCTGCCAAGCCCGTTCCATCATCAGACCACAAGTCGAACGGCGATGCGCCACCGGTACATGGTGGACATCCCACCCACGCGCACAAAACGTTTTGGGAACACATTCATAATGCGTACAGCAGCTGAGGAGTGGAATTCCCTGCCGGAGTCTGTGTTTCCCGATAGCTACAACCTGGGAGTCTTTAAGTCAAGAGTGAATAGGTTACTTCTAGGCAAGCGTGCTCCATCTTCGACCACATCATCGCTTACCATCAGGTGAGATGGTGGTCAAGCGCGTGCCTATCAAAAGTAAAAAAAAAAATAAAAAAATATGTTTTTAATAAATACCTACATTTCATGTTCAGAAAGAAGACTCGACAGATACACTTGTGATGCTCTAAGGGTTCCGGAAGACGTTCGGAACTCCAGAAATAAAAAACAAAGACTTTTCAACAATACATAGCTATATTAGATTGTCTTTGATTGTCCTCTTAAAGCTAAATTGGGCGAAACCTTAAAAAGAAAACACGATAAAATGTCTTCATTCCTATAGAGTACAACATTGAGCTTTAATAACCCTTTATGTGATAACAAAGCACTTTTGCCCTTGAGTTTTGAACGATGGTAATAAGCAGTCTTCTTCTTATTCACTCCAGAATCGCTATTAAAATAACTTTTATGCGACATAAAAAGGTTTCAAGAATGAAGCTTTTTATACATACGAGTTTCTCAATGCTTATTCTGAAAAGATCCGTTGAGCGAGCATGACAAAAGATCGTTAAAATTAGGTGTTCGCCTACACTTTAGGCCCTGTGGAAATTTGGGTCGAGTCATGTATAGGTACTCCGGGAAGTTATGAAACTGCTTGAAATTAATATGGAAATTGAACATCTTTTTATACTTGAGAGGGTTTGCTCTTGACGCTAGTCCAGGTCAGAGGTGACAGAGACAAAGCCGACTACGGAGTGAGCTTACCCAGAAGAAGACATTCATGGAAGAATGTGTGGATACCATAAGTCCAGGTTTGCCTGGAAGAGAGATAAGGCCGCCCATTGTACTTATGTGTTTTAGTTTGTAGTTTTGTTTTTATATTAGTATCGGTGTACAATAAAGTATACATATAATTATAATAAATAAATAAGTAAGCAATTAAAAATCTCTTTACAAAAAATATTAGCCTAGGTTAGATTAGTGTTGTTACTACCAAAATGTATGAATCATCATTATTTTAACAACCAAAAGACGTGCACTGATGGACATAGGCCTCCCCCAAAGGGGGGGGGGAGTTGCCAAAATTGCCACGCTTGGTAGGCGGGATGACAATCGCAGTGTATGATGCTGCGTTTTACAGAGAATACTCTTACAAAACCCACGGGAAGTGATGAGATGGTGTTATTCTTTTACGGCACCATACGGGTGAAATATATGAGGCCTTAAGACAAAAGTTTCCTCAATCAATCTGCCTAGACTTTTCCCAACTACTGAGCCTATCTGATATCAACAACCCGGTAACTGGGTACCCTTCCTTATGAGTAAAAATAACTTGCCCAACAATAAACTACGAAGACAATTCGTAGGAGTGGAAACAATATGTCTGAAAATATATATTCGTCTACTTTTAACAAAGCTAAAATGAACAGTGTTTCTCCGAAATATTGCGAAGACAATTTAACTACAATTTAGTTCAGGGAGCTGAAATTTTCACCCTGCTGCACTTTAGAGTGTGGCAATATCCCTAAATGGAGACGTATACTGAGTCGCAAAAATACTAACTCGGATTTCTCTGAATACTTATAAATAAATTGGACACAAAGTTTTATTAAATGTCTTTCTACAAACCTTAACACACGTATTCCAAAACGTTAACTCGAACTCCCTCAACACATTGACTTTGAGAACGTCAAAAATTGCTTGTCAAATTGATTGAGAATTGCTCAAGAGATGAGTTTTTCTTGAGCAAGCGTGTTTATGTAGCACGGTCACGGTATATAGTATAATAGATAAAGATAGAGCTATTTTCGATTTGTACAGAAAAGTCTTTTTTTTTTTTTTTTTTTTTTACTATTGATAGGCACGCGTTTGACCACTATCTCACCTGATGGTAAGCGAGGATGTGGTCGAAGATGGAGCACGCTTGCCTAGAAATAACCTATTCACTCTTGATTTAAAGACTAAATTTTTGGACGTACTACTCTGTCAAGAAAGTACCGGGAAAAGATCAATAATACACAAAAGTCTGTTATTCATCCAAATTTATTTTATCGCCTTCAAAGTATGCTCCTTTAGAAACGATACACTTGCGCCAACGAATAATCCATTCATCAAAACATTTTTTAAACGCTGCTTCCGGAATTGAGTTCAGTTCTCGCCGCGAATTCTCCTTTATGTCTTCTATCGATTGAAAACGGGTGCCACGAAGTGGTAATTTGAGTTTAGGAAAAAGAAAAAAGTCAGCAGGAGCCATATCTGGTGAATATGGTGGTTGCTGGATGGTATTTGTTGAGTGGTTGGTTAAAAATTCGTTCACAATGATAGCCTTGTGCGAAGGCGCATTGTCGTGGTGCAAAATCCAAGAATTTTCTTTCCACAAATCTGGCCTTTTTCGTCGAATTTGCTCTCTTAAACGCCGCATAACGCTCAAATAATATTCTTTATTTACCGTTAGACCTTCCGGTAAGAATTCAGAGTGCACAACACCGCGATAGTCAAAGAAAACAGTCAACATGACTTTGACTTTTGATCGACTTTGGCGTGGTTTTTTCGGTTCAGTTGGAAGGCGCCACTCCGAAGCTTGTTGACTAGTTTGCATGTCAAACTCGTAAACCCACGTCTCGTCACCAGTAACAATGCGTTTCATGAATGTTGGGTCTGAACTGACTCGTTCTAGCATGTCATCAGCGACTTTCATGCGATTGAGTTTTTGGAGAAAATTCAGATCTTTTGGGACTAGCCGAGCAGCAACATGTTTCATACCCAAATGATTAGTTAAAATAGTACGGATCGACTCGTGAGATACAGAAAGTTCGGCGGCTATCTCTCTCAGAGTTGAATGGGGATTTTCAGTCACTATTTCCTTCACTTTTGCGATGTTAACTTCAGTTGCAGACGTTGACGGCTTACCAGAGCGAGGCAAATCTTCCATCACATCTCGACCGCTTTTGAACGCTTTGAACCACTCATAAGCACGAGTTTTTGATAAAGTCGATTCACCGTAAGCCTTCTGTAACATTTTCAGTGACTCCGAACACGAAATTCCATTGGCGATGCAAAATTAACTCTTTGTTCGATATTTTTGTCCATTATGAAATTCGCAATACACACTATATATGATATTACTAAAACCAGCACTGTATTTAATATAAATAACAGATGCAACTCAAACTCCGCGCCAAAATGGAAAACAGTTGTGCCAATCTAACAACTACAAAAAAAAACAAAAATTTGAATTTGGAACCATAAACAAATCATCCATTCCCGATACTTTTTTAACTGAATGTATATGTATCAATCTTTTTTATAATTATTTACATCGGTTTCTTGGAGCAGATATGTATTCTTATTTTCTTAATTTTATTTTATATTTATAGAGCATATAAATAAAAGCTTTTTTTTTCAACATTCAAGCTTTTATTTTTTATAAGTTTTTAAGCAATACATGCTTTTTAAAAAAAGTTGTTTTTTTATAGTAAGTGTAATGAAAAAAAAACTGAAAACAGTTTTTGCTACAAAAATATAACTGGCTGGTATCATCAAAAAGTCTTTTTTAAATATTCCTGTCAGGAGTATCTGCCATGACTTAGCATGATTATCGTTATGTTTTGTCAATGTTCTTCAACAAAAAATAATAATCTGTATGTAAGGATATGTTGTAGCATTTGCGATTAGGTTCTTATAAATTACTAAGATATAAAAAAAACTGTTTATATCTTAGTTATTTATAAGAACCTAATCGTAAATGATACAACACAATATGGATCGCTTTTCTTTGGATTTTTGTTGCTATACATCTGTTATATTCCGAAGCTCCTGACGAAGATATGTTCATATCCTTATTTGCTTACGAATTTAACCTTGTCAGTGGCCATATAAAAACCTGGGCGAAGAGCTTCCATATCCTTATTAAATTTGACTCCTACAAATGTTTTATGCTCCTCCGAGTGAAGTTGGGAAACCAACGTGATGTTTCACCAGCTACAAAAACCATACGATGGAGCCCATTAAAATAATGCTAGAAGTTCGACTTTGACCTTTTTCTTAAGACCTATGTCTTTTTTTTTATTTTGAGCATGTTTGTCTATATAATGCATACATCGTAAATAATATCATTTAAAAACAATGTTTTATTTGAGTATTTGTACGTCTAGTGGGGTAGGATTGACAAGATAAAGTAAAAATCTTTTCGTATAAAACTATGATGAGTCTCCAGCTACATAAATATAATTTAATTTATAACAACGTAATGAGAACACACACATTATTGAGAAGAAGGTGCAGGCAGATAGTTATCAGTTATCACACAATTTTATTATGTTTGGCACAGTGAAGCACAAGCGCATTAGTACTGCAAAGCAGACATTAGTAACATACAATAACGCTAGGCGCACCACAAAACACAGGGTGGTAATAACATGATGTATTTCTCCGTCGTATGCCGTTGCCGTCCAGTATGTTTCACATGTTATATTATGGTTAGATAGCTCCATGGTGACGCGTATATTAGGTTGTGCGTTTTTAACTTCTAAAAACTAATCTTTGTTCATTGGTCCTTAGATTGGAAAAGCATTATATACCAAAAACATCTTCAGAGCCTATAACAATTACATCTGCTGCTGTTTATCTTCTATCTTGCTCGACGAGCATCTGAGCATCGTCTTCCACAGTTTTATGTGTTTATTCCATATTTATCATGCATGCGCAAAATGTGTGGGACAATTACAATCTTGCTCGGAACTACTCATCGACGTTAAACCAGTGTGTAAAACTCTATTCGCATAGCATCCTCTAAACGATGTTACGAAATGTGTGGCAAGTAATTATGCAGCCTATCGTCGGATGCGTAGTTGATAAATTCATCAAAATAATTATTTTTTCTAATATATTTGTATTTTATAAAATAATTTATGACACGCCAAATACAGTTTTGAGTCAAAATGAGTTTGACATTTACTTGCTCAAGAAAAAGTCATCTTCTCTCTCTCTTACTCATCGACATTCTCAATTAATGTGGAGTTGGAGTTCGAGTTTGCTGTTTTGGAATACGGGTGTAAATGAGCTCTAATCTGTATTTTTTTTTCTATCTATACAGATGTAATTTGGCAAAGTTGCGTTTAGCGGCGCGCGAGGTTATAAACTTGGATTATTTATTGGGCCAACAAGTCTGCAAAAAATCCAAACTACCGGATTTGTCGCAAAGTACCCCGTACTTTCAGGCGACAAAGTTACTGGATTAGAGGTAATTTTTTTGTTCAAGATAATCTCTAGAAGCACAGGAAGTGTTGATAGAAAGCTGCGAAGGATTTTATCAACGACAGTGTTATAGGATGGCAATTTTTTTTGTTCCTGTAAGTTTGTAAGATTTTTGCCGAATTGACCATGGGAATAAGCATGTTATGGAAATGTTCATTTGATAGTTTACCAAGAGTTTACAATCTCTCAAGATATTTTATAGTCTTACGAAGTTAGAAATATCCGGTGCCACACTCATTATTATGGTTGCAAAATATGATTATTTCTAAGTATGTTAGTTAATTCTGCCAAGCAATACTTCCACTGAAAAAGTTTCTGCTGATCACAAATTCTGCATTATTGTAAATATCAGGTATCACGACCGTGAGTAGAATACTGTATAATATGTAGATATATACATATTATGTAGGTGAGTGTTTGTTTTATTAGGTTTCACGAATCAACAATTATGTGATTACCAAGCGTTTCATGGAATATTAAATTGGATATAGGGACGTCATGTTACATTATTAAGGTCAACTTTTATGTATATACAGGTGGACGCTTTTTTTGCATGGTAACAGTGTAATGTGACTAACGAATATTATTAATACTTAATATTGTGTTAAGCATCGCCGAGTGCCATAGGCTACTTTTTACCTCGGAAAGTTAAATCCCGGTTTTCTGCACGATAAGCCTCGTGAGCGAAACCTAGGAAAAATTATAGGTTTAATGGAATATGTAGTAGATGTTGTACTTTAAAGATAATCACCGTCCATGAGATGATTGAAACGGGCAGGCTGGATGCTGTTATCACATCAGTTTCGAAAGGAGTAAAGAGTGCGCACGTTTGAATTATGTCACCGTGATCGTTATATCTCTTGCACTTCAAAAGTGAGATATCTTTTATGTATTGTCATAAAAATCTGGATTAAATATTTCATTGACTAAACATCAAAGAACACAATCACTTAGCCAGGTAAATCTTCATTTTATGAAAATCCTGTACATTATCATTATTTTGATAGCCGTATTCCTCGGGGAAGCGTGCCAGAAATTCTCGAGTTACCGAAATACCGGTCAGAATCTAAGATTAAAGAAATATTTCGTCACTTTATTAGTGACATCATTTTCCAGTCCTTTAAGTTTAATAAGGTATATTAAAAAAGTGAAACCACAAATACAGCGTCCCGGCGCCGGCGTGATGTTATGTTATGAACCGGTGTAAACAATCAACAGACATGAGAATTCAGAAATCCCGAACCATTTGCTATCATTGATTGAAGAGTTCCGTAGAATACCTCCGAAGTTCTTCATCAGATCTTCACCAAAGTAAAATAGGAATACAGTACTCTTCCAAACAAAAAAAATTATATAAAAATCAGTTAACAATTGGCGAAAATATCGCTGAACAAACATTTTTCATGGGATCCCATCATCAGATTCTGACTTATATCTTCTATCATCAGCTCAGCAGCATGAGATGATTATTATCAGGCACAAATATCTGAATTGCGTTAGAAATTTCATGAGAAACAGTGTATGTACCTATAAAATTTGAGGTTTGCCCTCGATTTTCATGGGATCCCATCATCAGATTCTAACTTGGTGACAATGAAACCACCGCAAGAGTATAGGCCTTCGAATAAAGAAATAATTTTTTAATCAGTTCACAATTGGCGGAGAAATCGGTGAACATACATAAAAAAAGTACATACAGCCGAACGTGGAACCTCCTCCTTTTTGAAGAAGTCGGTTAAAAATACGATGTAGGTAAACATGCAATTGCGGAATTTGTTCAAAAGAGTAACTGCCCTGGAACGCAAAGGGCATTAGGAGGAACAAGAGTGGGATTTACTCGGTAAGAGTCGGACACTCCTTTGCGCCCCGCCTCATCCTTTAAAAAACCAGCCAAATGCGAATCGGACTCGCACAAGAAGGGTTCCGTAACCTTAGCTTTTATTATTTATTTTATAGCGGCAATAGATATACACAATCTGTGAAAATCTCAACTGTCTACTTATTACGGTTCTTGAGACACAACTCACTGACAGACAGACGGACGGACGGACGGAAAGACGGATGGACGGACAGCGAAGGCTTAGTAATAGGGTTCTGTTGGATACCCTTTGGGTACGGAATCCTAAAAAGCCACGTGGTATCTGTTTAGCTTTGTAGTTTGTTTCTTAGAGTCCAGTCGTTTACTCTTTACTTTTATTATTGAGAAAACAGTTTTTATAGAGCAAAATGATGAAGGTAAAATGCCGCGCTCGCGCCAAATGCATTATCTGGGTTTTTAAAAAGGTCCTATAAAGTAAAGAGCTCCTTTGTGGAGGGAATAAATTAATTTATTATGACAAAATGTCAGACAATAGAGTTTGGATGGAAAGGTAAATACAAAAAAAGATGTCTAGTACCTACCTAATATATTTTGTTCAGGCCTACCTATTGCGTCAATGTTGCGAATAACGAAAATGCTTAGAATATTTATCAACAACAATGACAAGAAAAGCCGTTGTATTTCTTTTGAATTTGTATTTATTATATGGAATGGAAAAATTTAATAAATTTTGAAAAGCAAGCTGTACTAATGTCGGCAAACCCTATAATTTCATTTGAAATCGACCCATAGTGGGATTTCATAAAAATGGGTCTTCTATCAGTGTAAGCCTGCCATGTTGAATTTAGAATGATGACACTTATCTAACCGTTTTTTTATGAATGGTAAATCATCAAATGACTCCATCCACTTGACTCCTACTGAAGAAAACCCATCCGTGTTCCTCCTAATACTCGTTGCGTTCCAGGATCGCGGTGACTCTTTCGAACCAATTTGCAACTGCAGCTAGTGCTTTGTACAAGGGACTCAGGAGGAAGCAGAAATGGAGTGCCAATAACGGCTCCATTACGCTTCCTTCAGGCGAACATCAACCACTGCGCCGCCGCTCAAGACCTGTTGGTCCAGAGCATGGCACAGTGGTTGATTAACATCGCTGTGGTCGCTGAGCCCTACTTTGTCCCGCCCAGGGATGACTGGGTGGAGGACCTGAACGGCTCAGTGGCCCTAATTTCGTCGGCCGCTGCCGGTACCCCATCCCTCGAAAGCGTCAGGAGAGGACAGGGGTGCGTAGCAGCACGGTTCGGGGAGATTGTCGTGGTAGGAGTGTACTTCTCCCCGAACCGAACTCTCGCTGAGTTCCAAAACTCCCTTACGGAGTTAAGCGTCGTCGTCGCCGGGTGTCGTTCCCTCCCCGTACTCGTTCTCGGGGACTTCAATGCCAAGCACTTGGCTTGGGGTTCCCGTTATACGGATACGCGGGGCAGGATGGTGGAAGACTGGGCTCTGGAGGCAGGCCTGGTCGTCCTAAACCGGGGTTCTGTCCCCACGTGTGTGCAGATGCAGGGGGAGTCGGTGGTGGACATTTCGTTCGCCAGCCCTGCTCTGTCACCGCGTGTCATTGACTGGCGCGTATTAGAGGAGGTGGAGACCTATTCCGATCACCGGTATATCCGGTTTGACGTCTCCACCCAGACCTCAACCGCGCCAGTCCGGCAGGCCCCGACTGGTCCGCGGTGGGCGCTGAAGCAGCTGGACCGGGAGCTCCTCCTGGAAGCTTCGATCGTGCAGGCCTGGGTGTCACCTCCGGATAGGCCTGCTGACATCAACGACGAAGCGGAGTGGTTCCGGGAGGCCATGTCCGATATTTGTGACGTGGCAATGCCCCGGGTTAAGCAAGGACGCGCCCGCCGCCAGGTGTACTGGTGGTCGCAAGAGCTGGCGACGCTGCGTCAGGCATACGTTGCCGCACGGCGCCGGTACACCAGGCACAGCAGGCTCCGCATCCGCCCTCCAGATGCGCAGGTCAGAGAGGCGGAGCTATACGAGGAGTATAAAGTGGCGAAGGCCGCCCTCAAAGCAGGGATCCTGCAGGCCAAGGATCTGGCTCGCAAGGAGATGCTGGAGTCTCTGAACGGGGACCCGTGGGGTAGACCCTACAAAATGGTGCGGAATAAGCTCCGCACCTGGGCCCCCCCCTTGACGCAGAGTCTCCGGCCTCAGCTGGTGGAGGACGTGGTGAGCGCTTTATTCCCCTCGCGAGAGGAGCATACTCCCCCGCCTATGGCTCCGCCACCTGCGGTGCCCGATGCGGACTGCACCGATGACGACGATGACGATGCCCCTGATGTGACTGAGGTAGACCTGAGAGTGGCGGTTAATAGGCTGAAGGCCAAAAATACCGCCCCAGGACCCGACGGCTTACCTGGAAAAGCTTGGGTCCTGGCTTTGGAGGCCCTTGGGTCTCGACTAAGAGGGTTCCTAAGCGCATGCTTGGAGAGGGGCCAGTTCCCACTTCGTTGGAAGACGGGTAAACTGGTCCTCATTAAGAAGCCGGGGCGCCCTGCGGACTCTCCGTCCGCATACCGGCCCATCGTGCTGCTCGATGAGGTGGGCAAGCTCTTAGAAAGAGTAATTGCAAACTGCCTCGTCGAGCACCTAGTGAGGGTGGGGCCGGATCTGGCGGAAAACCAGTTCGGTTTCCGCACGGGACGCTCGACGGTGGACGCCATCATGCGCGTGAGAGCCCTCTCGACGGGGGACGCGGTTTCCCGGGGCGGAGTCGTCTTGGCTGTGTCTCTAGACATCGCCAATGCCTTTAACACCCTGCCTTGGAGTTGCATCAGTGAAGCACTTCGGTATCACCGGGTGCCGAACTACCTCCGTCGCGTAGTTGAGGCTTACTTGACGGACAGAGCCGTCATTTACCCCGGTCACCTGGGAGAGTGGAACCGGCGAGAGATGTCGTGCGGTGTTCCACAGGGTTCCGTTCTGGGGCCGCTTCTGTGGGACATCGGCTACGATTGGGTGCTGCGCGCCGACCTCCCTGGCGGCGTCAACGTTGTCTGCTATGCTGACGATACGCTGGTCTTGGCGCAGGGGAGGTCGCACCAGGCGGCGACCGACGCTATGACACGCGGGATTGCGATAGTCGTTGAGAGGATCCGGCAGTTGGGTCTCGAGGTGGCCTTGCACAAGTCCGAAGCCATGTGCTTCCATGGTTCTCGGAACAGGCCACCATCGGGATCTCAAATAACGGTGGGAGGGGTTCACATTGGCGTCGGGTCGACGATGACGTATCTAGGTCTCGTCCTTGACAGCCGATGAAACTTCGTCGAACACTTCCGACGTTTGGCTCCCAGACTGGGACGAGCCGGGGCTGCTTTCAAGCGGCTTCTGCCCAATCTAGGGGGTCCAAATGCCTCCTGCCGGAAGTTTTACGCGGGGGTCGTGTGGTCCATGGCCCTTTATGGGGCGCCAGTATGGGCGCCTACTTTGAGGAAGCGACCTGCCCTTTACCTCAACGCGTCTCAGAGGGTCATGGCCATCCGGCTGGCCCGGGGATACCGCACGGTCTCTGGCGAGGCGGCGAGCCTCCTTGCCGGACTGCCGCCATGGGATCTGGAGGCGAGAGCCCTCGCGCACATTTACGAGGGGCGCGTGGAGGCGCAACGCCGGGGCGAGACACCTCTGCCGCGGCAAATCGCAGCAAGGCGGACGGAGCTCCGGCAGGACCTCATGGCGGTATGGAGACAGCGACTGTCGCAACCCAGCGCTGGGCACGCAACAATCCAGGCGATAAGTCCCCTCTTTGAGGAGTGGCTGGTGCGGCGCCACGGCGTCCTCACCTTCCGCCTGACACAGTTACTCACCGGACACGGTTGTGTCGGGAGATACCTGTTTCGGATTCGGCGAGAGGACGCGCCCGGAGGACACGGTGGAGCATACGGTGGAGGTCTGCCCTGCTTGGGCGGAGCACCGCCGGGTCCTCGTCGAGGCGATCGGCGGCGGCGACCTCTCGTGACCGGCCTTGGTTCAATCTTTGGTCCGGAGCGAGGAGGCATGGGAAGCGATCACCTCCTTCTGCGAAGCAGTAATGCTAGCAAAGGAGGAGGCCGAACGTGTGAGAGAGAGGGAAACCTCACGTCCCAGTCGCCGCAACAGAAGAAGACGCCCCAGGCGTCGGGAGTCGCAGGACGATTCCCGGCCGCCGTAGGCGCGGGCCTGCTGACGGCGAGCAGTGGGTGGCTCGCCGTCTGATCAGAACTAGGCCCGGGTCGGCGGCGCGCTGCGATCCCAGCGCGCCTCAAAGAGATGTCAGCGTGGAAGACGGGGCCCGCTAGGGCAGGTGCCTGCTGGGGCTGCGGAATCTGTTCGAAAGAGGTGCCGTAGCCTTGGAACGCAAAGGGCACCAGGAGGAACACGGATGGGTTTTAGTCAGTAAGAGTCTGACACTCCCTCTAACTTCACCCAGAGCGGGAGGAGTCATTTGATGATTTCCCACCCTTTAAAAAAAAAAAAAAAGCTAGTGCTTTGTCATACTAATCAAACGGGTATGCAAACATCAAATTGGTTGGAGAAACCAGTTTTAAAATTCGGTTTCAAAATGTGGTTCATACTTACTAGCAAAAAGGAATAAAGGACTAGCGGAGCAAGAAGCTCCATTGTCATTTGATTACTTTGTTCGGTTTGCCTTCCTCCACGTTTATAAGTTTTGATGCTCATCCATGTTTTCTATGGTTTAAAATATGTACAGTTATAATTATTATATTTCCGACATGTCACTAAAAAAATATTTAGGTTCCAGTCTCCAGAGCATGAATGAAAAACGAGGGAAGCCTAGTTATATTTCAATGAAGGGGATGACGAAATAAATGTATTTAAGGTTCCAGGAATCTATTCCCCAAGGCCTCAAACGAGGTCTATCTAATTTTCTCGTAAATACGGGTCTTTACTTGATATTTTGTCGGATAGTATCATGATCGCTCGAGTAATCGCTGTGACATTATTATATATAAAGTTTGCGAAGTAAATTAGATTTGCATTATATTTAGATCCTAGGATTAGTTACTTTTAAGCGGGGAAAATTGTCAGAGTTAATTCTACATCAACGCACAAATGAGAGTTATCTTTAACTCCGAAATAATTGCTAACCCCTCAGCCATAATTTAGGAAATATATGTTGGTTATTAAACTCTGGCTTGTGCAAGTGGGCCTTGTTATCCAGAGCTTTTCGCTCCAGGGTTGTGGAATTTAATCGACAGTGTCATCAGGGCTCTGGAATGCAAAGGGCATTAGAAGGAACACGGGTGGGATTTAGGCAGTAATATTCTGACACTCCTTTCTGTTCTGCCCAGAGAGGAAGAGTTATTTGATGATTTTCCATCCTTAAAATAAGCTTTTTTAATGCGAACAGCAAAGGAGTGGAACTCTCTTCCAGTGTCTGTGTTTCAAATTCTGGAACACGTCCAGCAGACTAGAGTAGTTTCGGCAGCGCCACTTGCACCGTTGCCATTGTTGACTTAACTAGCGGAGTATGCTTTCATTTGCTTTTTTTAAATGCTGTGCTTATCCTGAGACTGTTCTGTGCCTCGGAAAGCAAGTTGAGCTGTTGGTTGCGGCTGTCATTGGTGCAGCTTTGATAGTGGTACGACATACGCCAGCAAATCTGACACTAGTCTTGTCAAGGGTCGTGTTTATCCAGTTACTGGGTTGTAGAGGTCTGGTAGGCTACTGATGCTAATATGCATCCGGATAGACTGAAACCTGGAGGGGACTGGAACCTACTCTTTAAGCCAGAAATCCGTAGCTTCGGGCTTAGTTGCGGGCGTACTCTACTCCGTATCACCTAAACACTAATAATTAATGACAACAAGATTTGATAATTACCATCAAACCGTGTTGTCATTCATTAACCGACTTCTTCAAAAAGGAGGAGTTTCTATGTTCGGCTATGCGGTATGTATCTTTTTTTTTAATGTTTCTTCACCGATTTCTCCGCCAATTCTGGACAGATTTTAAAAATTATTTTTTTATTCGAAAGCCTAAACTCCTAAGGTGGTCCTATTGTCACCAAATCAGAATCTGATGATGGGATCCCATGAAAATCGAGGGAAACCCTCAAGTTTTATAAGCACACACAATGTTTTTCATAAACTTTCTAAAGCAATTCAGATATTTGTGCCTGGTAATCATCATCTCATTTTGCTGAGCTGATGATGGAAGGTATAAGTCAGGATCTGATGATAGGATCCCCTGAAAAATGTTTGTTCAGCGATATTTTCGCCGATTGTTAACCGATTTAGATGATTCTTTTTTTGTTTGGAAGAATATTTTTTCGGACTGGTCCCATTTAAATTTAGTGAAGATCTGATGAAAAACTTCGGAGGTAGGCAACGGAACTCTTCAATAAATGATAGCAAATGGATCGAGATTTCTGAAATTGCATGTCTGTTGATTGTTTACACCAGCGTGCAGACGTGAAGTCATAACATAACATCATGCGTACCACTAAAAAGTGAAAAATAAAACATAATTTTTTACAAAAAAATAAAACCGGCTTCCAAAAAAAAACACTACAAAGTAAAAAATAACTTTAATTTCGGATGTCGATGTTTTTGTTTCGGTTTTAAACGCCGACTTCCGAAATTAAAGTTATTTTTTAGTTCGGAACTACGGACTTCGGGCTTAGAAAGTAACGGGGGGAAATCCTCATGTATGTCCTCCGCCCTGGGGCGGGCGGAGGGGTCTGTCAGACTCTTACTGACTAAAACCACTCCGGTGTTCCGTCTCTCACCTACGCCAGGGATCGCGAAACCTTATTTGGCTTCCGTGATCCCTATTATATTTTTGTTTTTTTATTTTCCTACTCCTCCGCTGTACTTTTCTGATTAATTTCGTTGCAGGATCCAAGACAGTTGAATCGTTTCTCCGGGACTCGTCGGGTTTCATTGGCTCGGCGTTTTTCTGGTGGTCGCCACTGTTGATTCTGGCTTTCAGGAGTTGCAGTGGTTAGGAATGTGTGGCGAGCTTCCGTGATCCCCGGCTGGCCTGCCTCTGCGGGCCACCTCGGGTCAGCGGGAGGAGTGAGGTTTTTGACTCCACCCACGACGTCAAAGAAGGGCGCAGACCGAACATAGTTGGGACAAGGCTGGGCGGATTGATAATATTAGAACAATATTCAAACACCATGTGCGTTGCAAATGCGTGGTCATGAAATAAAAGTAGGTGCAGGTACTTGTTTACACATAACTGCACGTTTCGCAACGTTTTCAAACATGTAAGAATTTAAGAAAGTAGGTGTCATAGTCATCTTGCTTAAGTCAGCAGTAGATAGGTACTTGTGATTACTTTGTATGTAAGGTGAAACCTTGTAATACGTATTTTATTTAAGTACTTTGTTGCAATACCGTCTATTACTACACTACTGTAAATGAAGATTGAATCATTATAACAAATTTGCAGACCCGCGCAACTAGTATGAATAATAAACTGCTGCCAGTGTAAATACTGTTGTGATTGTAAATAGTGAGGAGCTCGTGGCTAAATAATAACAGCCGCACGGGTCGATCTTCAAGGTTAAGCAACGCTTGCCAAGGTTGGTCTGTGGATGGGTGACCATCTTAACATACCGAGTTTCCTCCGTGCCTCGGAAAGCACGTTAAGTCGTTGGTCCCGGCTGTCAATTGTAGATCTTTGGCAGTCGTTACGGATAGTCAGAAGCCCACTGGTAAATCTGACTCCAGTCTTGCCTTGAAGTACCGTGTTACCCAGTTAATGGGTTGTGGAGGTCTGGTAGGCAGCCGCTCCTCGTAAAATACTGTTATTCAGCTAAATCCGACTTGACTGAAAGCCGACCCCAATATAGTTGGGAAAAGGCTACGCAGATGATGAATATACATTATATTAGTTTAACTATTTCAAACGTAAATATTAGTATAAATATTCTTATAGATGAGCGTTTATAATACCTAATATCTATACTAATATTTACATTTTCGAAATGGCTGCTTTATTATGAAGTATTTTAATATTAAGTTAATTTTGTCTTCACCTAGAAATATTGATTGATCATTGGTAAAATTAGGAATTTGCTGGTAATAGACGAACAGTGCGCTGAGAATTTAATGAAAACTATATCCAACTTTCCACACAAATAATCCCGCGGCCCGCGGCTCCTTTCATGAGAAAGTAGGCAAAATTATGTTTGTGTTGTACACAACTCAATAACTAAACTAATATTTATAAATAAGTAAGATTGTTTGTGTGTTCATAATATTATCAGTTTTTTGCTTTAAATCATTTAGTTTTTACTACACTTGAGTAACTTAACTAAATTTTTTAATATGAAGTAGAGAAGCACAAAAGAGGACTTCCCGAAATTCCTTCGGGAACAGGAAAAAACGGGATATGCACGTAAGAAGTTGCGGGCAAAAGCTAGTCCTAATCCTTACTAATGTTATCAATTCGAAAGTTTGGATGGATGGACGGATGGATGTTTGTTACTCAATTACGTCAGAATGGCTGAACAGATCTTAAAGAAAATTGGGACAGAGTAAATCACATATAGTTTGGAATGACACATTGCATACTATATAATTTTTATCCCAGGAGTATGCTCCCTCGGTATAATTTTTGACATTCACGTGGGCGGAGCAGCAGTAAAATATAAAGATGTCGAATAAATTTTTTAGGCATTTTTTAAATGTGTGTAACTGGGTATGCTTATACACTCTTCAGACCTTTTTAGGCAAACACGCGACTATAGGTCATAAAAGCGAGAAAAGGGCAGTTATCAGATTAACTGATAACTGCAATTTTCTCGCTTCCATGGTCATGTATTAACATGACAGACAAATTAACTGCGATGACCATCAATTTTCTTTAGCCTTGATCTTACACTTCGTCTTTCAACTTGTATTCCTTTCTTCCCTCCTAATCACATGCCTTTACATAAGCCATCGATTTGGTTTCAGCTTGTCTATCTCTGAGCAAAAAATAGTCTGTTGGTTGATCGCTGAACATCTCCGCTCTTATCCTGCCCGCTTCAATTGATAGCGGCCTTAACAAGTAGATACAATATCTCTGTGGATGGCATTAGTGACATTTATGCAGACTATCCCTCGTTTCATTGTTTGTGACATAATTCAATGGTTTATTTATGCTATTGATACTGAGAATTTATAAACAGTCTGACGTTTTTATTTATGGTTTGTATTGGTCTATTCATTATATGTTTATAGTAAGGTCTGTTCACGTCATCTTCTTTATAGTCCGGTCAAAATAGACATTTACCCTTGCATAATTTCCCAACAAGCTGAGACCTTCATAACCCTAGGTACTTCTAGGCAGGACTGGAGTACATGAACATTAAGGATGCCATTATAATAAAATTGTGAAAGTTCCCCATGACCCATCGATCCCATCTGTGCAAAAAAAAAAAATCAAGGTTTAAGTTCGCATAAATGGGTATTTTGGATTTTTTGCGAAACGGATAGTTTTATGATAAAAATGGCTAAGACAAAAATGTGGATCATGCAATTATCTACAAAAACTGCAATTTTTTAGCGAAACGGATAGTTTTACGATAAAAATAGCAAAGACAAAAAATGTGGATCATGCAATTATCTACAAAAATTACCAAACACTTTTTTCCCTAAGATTCATTATTTAGGAGAAAAATCGATTCTAAGTTGTATTCCGCATAATATGCATGTTTCCTCGCCACCTGTAAGGTAGTATAGTAAGTTCGGGATTCGATATGACGCCCGTGATATAAGACACTGCTTTATCCCATCGTTGCATAATATACTATTAAAATGCTTTTGAGACTGCGTTTCTGTTGTGCGTCAGAGGTACAGAACAGATCACCTCTCGTCCGTACGATTCTGTGTGAACACGACGACTTCCAAGCAATCGTGTGGAAGAAAATAGAGTCTTTGGCTGCTAGAACCCAAGCCATTAGCAACAGCATTCTAAAAACTGTGGGCGAGACTGTGTTTTCCGCTTTTCTGAGGCATTTTGTGGAATAGATGACCGAGTAAGAAACTTGTTCATCTTCTGTGCAAAATGCTTTTCAAACTCATTTTTTTATTTATTTTATTTTATTTTAAGTTTTCGGAAAACTTACAGCTAGGCAGACACAATATAAAAGATACTAACATGATGATGGCCAATTACAAGTTTTCACAGTTAACACACACACACACACACACACACACACACACACACACACACACACACACACACACACAGTTTATTTATCTAATATCGCTAGATATAAGGTATTAACTCTATGGATTTCAGTTATCGAATTATTGAAAATTAATAGTAATGAAATAGAGCCCTGACCGCCACCGGCAGCTTGGACCCTGTTCCCGATACCGGTGGGCTACTGTTTTTTATATTTTTAAATGTCTTTTAACCTGTATTTTTTATGAAATATTTAAAAATGTAGTATATAGGTTTAAAAAAATGAATAAACGAATAATAATATTTTTTACACAGCGCCATCTCTCGGGCACGTAGTTAGTTATATTATTTCGAAGTTACCTTCTCCCGACGGTTACAGCGAGCTTGACGTTTGAAAATGCTTCTCCATACTCGTTCAAGTTCTACTGATGGAGGAAAGATGTCGTGACGGTCGTAGCGAATAGTAGATGCCGCGTAGCATATTCATAGTCCGTGTCTCGTAGCCCGTAGCTTTTCAGTAGTTTGTAGCTGTGTCGCTACGCGTCGTTTATTAGAAATGCATTGCAGTAAAAAACATGAAACTAATCAGTATTGGGATGCGTAGGAACCTTTATGGTACCACCAAGGAGATTTAACTTCACTTTCAATATATTAACTTGCAGAAAAAACATTTTTGATGTCTGTCAAAAAACGGCTTTTTTCAGGTACCAAAAATCAAAGAGTACAGTATATACGAGTAGTTTAACTAGAAGATTGAAGTGCATCAGCTGATCATGATTTAAGCTGGCAGTACTAGGAGGACACAAGTTGAAAGGTTGTAGCTAGGGTTGAATACAGATTGGTTGGCACAGATGACCAGATAAGAACGCGTTGATTGACCTCTACGTATTTTTAATCGGGGTCCAATCCATATTATAACTTACTTTCTTTTAAGTAACTCCGTAGAATGGATATGAGAAAAAAACATCAAAGAATGGGCATGTAAAAGCAGATGGAGATACAAAAATCATACAACGTATATTAATTTTAAAATTTACGACTGATCATTTTGGCTTGATGATCTGCGAACCTTATTCTGTAATGAATAAATGAACAATAATTATTGAAATAATTCGTTTCTTCAAAATGGTCACAGAAATTCAAGAAGCTAGTGATAAAAAATTGAAGATTGTGTTTGAAAACACACATTCTTGTACTCACACTAACGCAAATCATGTTTACATTCAAAAGAAAGCCAAACTGCAAAGTAAACTAACGAAACCGGCTGATGTTAACAAGAAATATACAGAAATTGTGAATCGATGGGTTGAAGATGATGTTTGGTCTGACCTATACGGACCAATGGAACGGCAAAATAGAAGGTTACGGGAAATAGCCATGGCTGTAAAGAAGGCTAACCAACGAGAAAATCTTGGCACTGACAAATTCCTCCGAGATATAGAATCGATGGTCCCAGTTTTCAAAACAGAACTAGACAAGATGCAGGAACTTCTTGTTAACATTATGAAGAAGTTGCCACAATTGGCCAATGTTCCTTTAACATAAACTTATGTTGCCAGTCTTTTTACCATAGTACAGAAAACGTTTAAAATGCTATAAGTAAATAGTATTTAACATTATATTTCTTTTGTAAATTGTTGTACCATAGAATAAACCCTGGTTTGGATCATCATTAGTTACATTTAAATACATACATGCAATAGGATATATGCATGAAAAGCTTATTTATCATTTACGCAGTTTATCTGAAAATATAAAAAAATAGAATACTAACTGTGAAAATAGAATCAAAATTACTGGAATAACGAAAAAGATATAATTATTTTAAACAAATATATCTGTCCCTCTCGCGAAAACGCTGTTTTCTATGGTAGCTGTATAGGCGTCATAGACGATGACGTCAAAGTTTACATCGAACTTCTCTTTCTAATTGTAATATTTGAAGCTTTATAACTTCATCGATGATGAAGGTATTTAAAAAATCATTTCATGATTGTTTACTAAAGCTAATAAATATTTAATTTTTTTAATAAAAAAATCACATGCATTTACATAGTTTAGTTTCACCCTATTATATAGTTTTTAATTTTAGACACTATCATGTGGAACTCATATTCAGTTTTATAAGTACACTAGTAGACATACGCAATTTCGTCTGCTCCACTCTATTGGTTAGCATGTATATAATTATGCCTTTCTCGATAAATGGGCTATCTAACTCTGAAATAATTTTTCAAATCGGACCAGTAGTTCCTGAGATTAGTGCGTTCAAGCAAACAAACAAACTCTTCAGCTTTATATATCAGTATAGATACTTTCTTTTGATTCATTCAATCTACTTTTTTAAATTTATTACTAGCTTCTGCCTGCGGCTTCGGCCGCGTGAATGTCCTAAATTATCCCAAGGGAACGTACTCTCGGGATAAATAGTAGCCTATGTGCTATTCCATCTATGTCTGTGCAAAATTTCATTCATGAGATCTGTTCAGTCATTGGGGCATGATTCAGTAAATAACAAACATCCACCCTCCATTCATCTAACTTTATTTTCGCTTTTATAATAATAATAGTAATCTATACTTTGTTGTACACCACATAATAAGCACTGGCTTAAAAAAATTAAATCAAAAGTGTAGACACGAATACCGAACTTTCAATGATGTCCATCTTCGTATTTTGACACCGACTTCCGAAATTAAAGTTATTTTTACTTTGTGGTGTTTTTTTGTTTGGAAGTCGGTTGTATTTTTTTGTAAAAGGTTTGTTTTTTATTTTTGAGTTTTTAGTGCTACCCCTAATACCACTGGAAAATCGCAGGAAAGCAAAATACGCGATTTCATTTACTTAAATGACAAAAAAAACGTCATCCAAGTAAACGAATTTTCAGCTATTTTGTTTTAGAAGCCAACATTCCTAACCGATTTTGACTAAATTTCTGTGGGACCAATCGAAAAGTATATCTTTTCATATTAACAAGAATTTTTCAAATCGGTTCATAAATGACAGAGTCACAGTCTACAGTGGGCACCACTGACAGCTTCAGTGTAGCAGTCGGTTTACACCAGGGCTCGGCCCTCAGCCCTTATCTCTTCCTGATGATAATGGACGCTCTGACGTCGGACATTCAGGAAGAGGCTCCCTGGTGCATGCTGTTTGCTGATGACATTGTGCTGGTTGTAGAAAGCGGCCTAGAGGTCCAGAGCAAATTGGAGACGTGGTGGCAAAGACTGGAGAGTGTTGGCCTGAAATTGAGCAGAACCAAAACAGAATACCTGTTCTACGATTTCGGCGGTCTCTCCAGTCCGATACCTATAGCTCTCACCGGAACGTTTATACCAATTTGCTCCGATTTTAGGTATCTCGGGTCGCTTGTCCAGGGAGATGGCGATATAGACCGAGATGTAACGCACCGGGTCAACTCAGGATGGATGAAATGGCGACAGGTCACTGGAACAACTTGTGACCCTCGGATGCCCCTCAAATTAAAAGGGAAAATATATAAGTCCGTGATAAGACATGTCGTAATGTATGGATCAGAATGTTGAGCTGCGAAAAAGACGGATGAAAATAGATTGCATGTAGCGGAGATGAGAATGTTGAGATGGATGTGTGGAGTAACGAGAGTGGATAAAATGAGAAATGAGTACATTAGAGGCACTTTAAAAGTGGCGCCAGTGACGGAAAAGCTATAAGGGAATCGCTTGTCTTGGTATGGTCATGTGAAGATAAGGGATGAAACGCATATAACTAGAAGAGTTATTAACATAAATGTGGATGGATGGAGAGGGAGAGGAAGGTCAAAGAAAAGATGGATGGATTGTGTGAGGAGCGATATGAAAGAAAAGGGAGTTAATGATAGAGTGACGACTGATAGAACAGAATGGAAGAATAAAACGTGTTGCGCCGACCCCAAGTAACATGGGATAAGGGCAGGATGATGATGATGGTTCATAAATGACAGAGTTATGAGGTAACAACCATAAATAAAATACAACCGAATAGAGTATTTTACTATAAAAATCAAATTAGTCTGTCTGATAGATTTAAAAATATTGGACACGTATTTTTTCTTTTTTCACTTAAACAAAAAATTAAGAGGATACAGCGAGTTGAAGACACGCGTGACGTCATTGGTAAATTTGGTACATTTTTACCAAGCCAGATGACGTGAGAACCTCCTCCTTTTTAACCGACTTCAGAAAAAAAGGAGGTTCTCAGTTTGACCCGTATGTTTGGATGTAAGTATGTATATAATATGTTTGTCCGCGATTATCTCGAGTTTGGCTGAACCGATTTTGATGCGGTTTTCATTCTGAAGTCGGTTAGAAATCACGAATTTGTACTACCATCGAAGTAACGTAACTAATTACTAACACAACTATTAGAAGACAACAAATACCTAATTAACAACTTGTTTGTCCTGGAAAACATGAAAACCTGAATTAATAGGTACCATGGGTACCATGAAGCCATGTCCTACAAAATCAATGTCGTAAAAGAGTGAGACCATGTGCCAATAAATTGAACAAGAAGTGATTTATCTTGAAAGCTTGACAAGCACTACGCTCTTGCGTCCTGGGTCCGACGCGCAAGTTGACCGTGGTGAAAATATTGAGAAAATTGAAAGTTTTTAAACAGTCAATACTTCAGCCACGTTTTTGTCTGCAACTAGTTCGCACTTTATCGGTTCTGTGCGCAAAGGGTAACCAACAATGAGGCGGTGAGGAGCTCGTGGCTAGATAATAACAGCCGCACGGGTTGATCTTTAAGGTTAAGCAACGCTTACCAAGGTTGGTCTGTGGATGGGTGACCATCTTAACATAGCGAGTTTCCTCCGTGCCTCGGAAAGCACGTTAAGGCGTTGGTCCCGGCTGTCATTTGTAGATCTTTGGCAGTCGTTACGGATAGCCAAAAGCCAGTAAATCTGACTCCAGTTTCGTCATGAAGTACCGTGTTACCTAGTTAATGGGTTGTGGAGGTCTGGTAGGCAGCCGCTCCACGTAAAATACTGGTATTCAGCTAAATCCGGTTCGACTGGAAGCCGACCCCAATATAGTTGAGAAAAGCCTAGGCAAATGGTGACCCAAAGGGTAACCAACGGAACCCTATTACTAAGCCTCTGCTGTCCGTCCGTCCGTCCATCTGTCTGTCAGCGGCCTGTATCTCAAGAACCGTAATAGCTATAGAGTTGAAATTTTCACAGATTGTGTATTACTATTGCCGCTATAACAACAAATAATAAAATTTTAGGTTTATGGTACGGAACCCTTCGTGTGCGAGTCCGACTCGCTCTTGACCGGTTTTATTAAAAAGGATGGGTGTTCATTTAACAACTCCTCTCGCTCTGGGCGAAGCAGAATGCAGTGTCAGACTGTACTGACTAAAACCCATCAGTCTTCCTTCTTCCTAATGCCTTTTGCGTTGCAGGGCCGCGATGACTCATTCGAACAAATTCCGCAAAAACTAGCTCGCATGCGTTGTGTTACTTTGCGGGTTGCTTAAGGCCGCCTTCAAATTAGCTGCAAAGTGTCGCCGCGCTGCAACCCTTTAGGTTCAAGTATTATATTGTTGTACATTTAGTTTCACAATGGACTCTGACGACGAAACACAGCTGTTAGTGTTACAATTAAAACGAAAAAAGATTTCGGAAAAAAAGAGAAACCCGAGAAAATGTTGCCGTCATTTTGTATAAGTCAACGAGCTGTCACCATAAAAAATCTCAGAATTACTTACGATTATCAAGGAAACAATTCTACGAATTACTTCCCCGTTTGGAACCTTATATTGGAATACAAGTGCTGAAGAAAGACTCTTTAAAACTCTCGCTGACTTCGAATCCCATGTCGCTGGATGACGATGAAGGCGTCCACCGTCGAGCGGCCCGTACGGAAACCGAACTGGTTCTCCGCCAGATCCGGTCCTACCCTCACTAGGTGCTCGACGAGGCGGTTTGCAATTACTCTTTCAAAGAGCTTGCCCACCTCATCGAGCAGGACGATGGGCCGGTATGTGGACGAAGAGTCCGCAGGGCGCCCCGGCTTCTTAATGAGGACCAGTTTCCCCGTCTTCCAACGAAGTGGGAACTGGCCCCTCTCCAAGCATGCGCTTAGGAACCCTCTTAGTCGAGGCCCGAGAGCCTCCAAGGCCAGGACCCAGGCTTTCCCAGGTAAGCCGTCGGGACCTGCGGCGGTATTTTTGGCCTTCAGCTTATTAACCGCCACAACTGTAAAATACCTGGGAATGCATCTGGACAGGAAATTCACATGGAGAGACCACATCAAGGCTAAGAAAGATCAAGAAAACATAAAGCTCAGAGAGTTGCACTGGCTCATAGGCAGACAATGCGGACTCAGCTTGGAAAATAAACTATTGATCTACAAAAGCATAATCAAACCAGTTTAGACTTACGCTATCTAACTCTGGGGATCGGCAAGCCATTCCAATATCGAGATTCTTCAGCGTTTCCAAAATAAAGCACTAAAGACATTGATCAGTGCCCCATGGTTTGTAAAGAACACAGAAGTACACGAATATTCTGGAATGCCCACTGTGAGAGAGCAGATAGACAGTTCCTGTGATGCCTACAACCAAAGGCTGAAACGTCACAAAAACCAATTGGAGAAAGCACTCATGACCACTGATCATAGCGTATTCCGCCGTATTGATGAAACATCAATGGATGTGTAAAATCTCAAAAACTGCCTCTATGACGTCAAACAAATTTAATTAAAGCTTAACCAATATAAAAACTTGAAGTTCAAAAAGTGGTGGCTCTCAGCCTAATTTGAATAAACGGCTTTTGAATATGGCTGATAGTACACAGAAAAAAAAAACACTAGTCAATCAATGAAATGAAGCGCTGCCACCCCGTGCGGCTGCGCATCATTTTTTTTTTAAATTGGTCCAGCATTGGACCGATTTTAAACCTACTTTAATTTCGGTGTTCAAAAACGAAATAACCAAAAATACCGACTTCCGAAATTAAAGTTATTTATTACTTTGTGGTGTTTTGTTTTTGGAAGTCGGTTTTATTTTTTTGTTAAAAGTTTTTTTTTATTAATATGCATTAACAAAGCAGCGCAGCCGCGCGGCATTTTGTGGCAAAGGAGATGTTCCAAAATGTATGGACCCTGGGCCAGGTCCTTGTACACTATACTTAAAAATAGAGAAATATATTTAAAACAGTTCTCAACTGTCCAATGTCTTCCAGTGTCAGTGTCTTTAAAATGGCTTTGTTTGCTGGTAAAACAAAATAAATTGCACTTGAAATTGCAACACGCAACAAAAACACCGTCATGGCGGTAAGCTGTCATTTTGATTGATACATGACGTTTGACATTTATTTCTGACATATTTATTTACCGGCAACGAGACAAAAGTGACTGAAGTGACATTGTTATGACAGCTGACAGTTATTTTTCTATGATGTGTAACTAAATCGGTGCGACGCCATGTTGAAAATCGATAAAAGTAATTTATAAACATTAAGTACCACAACAGTAAACATTTAAATGAATTAAATGTATTTTTCCCTAATTCTACGGATTTTTTTCTTTTTTATGAGGTAATGTACATAGACCTGGCCCATTTTGAAACATCTCCTTTCAAAGCGCCCTAAGTGTTATGAGATCTATCACTCGACTGTGTCCTGCAATGTTAACTTAACCTGCAAACTTAACTTGCTGTGAGTTGATTGCAGATATAAACGCGCCCTTAGTGTTTGTTTTTTTTTACTATTTGGTGGTACCAAAGACTATCATGGTGACCAAATGTGACTGTTCCTAAGTTACCCTAGGCTGATGAAATTTTAGTTTTTCCCAGAATCATCTTAATTGTTAAGGTCGGTCCTATGTTTTGCGCAGTTGGTGATAGTTGGTGGAGGACACGATTATGTCGTTGTGGTGTTACTAGCTGAAGTCAAAAAATTGGTGCTACAATAAAAAAATACCAACGTTACTGTAACAATACAGTAGGTAAGTATACTTACAAATATTAATTTCACTCGCGTTAAAAAGATTTTAGCAAAAAAAAGTAGCTTATAACCGTCTCCAGCATCCAATCCCCATCCGTCTCCCATCTATAGAAATAGATGGGAGACGGATGGGGATGGGGGATGTACTAAAATTCATCAAAATAAACAAACAAACCAAATCCAATGAAGACTGTTATGTGAGAGAGATATCATTGCCAAGTCGAAAAATACTGGTCAGAACTTTGTTGTGATAATAAGAAATAGGTAGGAATAGTGGCTACAGTAAAATGTTACTGAAACCCCTATAAATCTTTGACTGTCTCAAAAAAAGTATACGGACAAAGAGACCTCGTCTTTTCAAATCCATTCTCTCTATTCTCCAGATATCTGCCCAACGTTTCCGATCTGACTAATGGAATAATAAGACTATATGTACAATCGGGCACAAAACACTAATAAATCGAGTTTGGTGGCGATATATCACATCGGTGGCAGCTCAGCTGAGTCGACAAGAGGTTGCACGTAATGACGTCAGCCATTCGCGGGACGACGGTCGTACAATACCTTCATTATGCCCTAACAGCTTGCTTACCATTGTGCCGACTGTCTGCCCGCTAATGGAAATAGACCGTTGGCAGTTGGCACTGACATCGAGTCCATTTCTGTATTTTTTGAGCTGGGATTTCGTGGTATGGTTTTCATTTTTAGTTGGGAGTTTTTGGAATCAGTTGGTTTACGATGAATGCGTTGCTAATGCCACTTGTTTGAAAAAGATTGTCGTCAAACAGATAATTATGACGTTCGTGTGGATACCAATTTTGGGCAAAGATCTATAAACTGGAACAATACGCTCTACCGTATCATTAACGTACCACTACATAATATTTTTGTTTTTTTTACTATTAGTAGGCATACGTTTGACCACTATCTCAACTAATGGTAATGGTAATGCTAAATTTTAACCTTATTAATATTATGAATGCTAAAGTAACTCTCTCTTTCAATATAATGTTTTCGTTACTTCAGGCTCAACGGATTTGTATGAAACTTAACACAGAGGTTGAATAAGACCTGGAATATGACACATTCGGATACTTTTAATTCCGGGAGTATTTTCTCTTGGGATAATCTTCGACTTGCACGTGAGCGCGGCCATTTGGCAGAAGCCAGTTTTTAGGGTTCCGTACCTAAAGAGCAACCAACGAAACCCTATTACTAAGCCTCCGCTGTCCGTCTGTCTGTCAGTGGGCTCTATCTCAAGAACCGTAATAGGTAAACAGTTGTTCACAAAGAGTGTAATTCTATTGCCGCTATAACAACTAACAATAAAAATAAAAATTTAAAGGTCCATACAATAAATGTGTTTTTTTTCGTTTATGGTACGGAACCCTTCGTGTTAGAGTTCAACTCGCACTTGGCTGGTTTTTTTAATAAACAAGAAGGTGATAAATTCTTTAGGAATCAGAAAATAAATATACAAGCTCGTAATTGTAACTACTCTACGACACAAGCTACCTAACTGACTTCCAACCGTACTAGGTACAACCACGTACAACAGTGTTGGCTCATTTTGAGTAATCAGCACTAATTATGGTTATTATCCGTATACGAAGCATATACCACATGTGTGCATGTATGTACTTCAGAGTGTACGGAGTGTTTCCAATTTGCGCTCTCTACGGGTACCGTTTATTGAGACTGAAGCGGGGAACCTCTTATTGGAACATAGAAATGGGTGGTAAAATATTGAGTTGTAATTTGTTTTGTAAGCAGTGAATTTATTGTTTTATCTTATATGTTTTGATACTACATGGTAGAGGAATCATGTATTGGTAAAGGTTAATTAAGAATCCTGAAAGTACCTTGATCCCTCTCTTATTTTATTTTTACTACTGAAAATAACGTATGCAAAATTTAATTATCTAGAGGAGTTGCTATGTATTGTTACTGCAAAAATAATGCTAAATTCATTCGGAAAACAGTTGTCCATAGTTATATTATTTGCATGTAACCACAATTAAATTTCAAACAAATAAATCTTTACTTTTACGTGAATTATGCAGAAATCAGGAGTGAAAACGCGCACAAAGAAACGTTCCAACATAAGTATACTTATCTTTAGGGATTGATATGAAAGAGAATTTTGTCAAGGGTTGGAGATCAAAAAGGCATAATATTCAACCTTTGTTGTTTTCAGAACAATGGGAAGCCAAGTCATGATTATTGGACGGAGGGGATCCGACGAATGAAAGCAAATTATACGGCTTTTTCATAAACACAATGATAGAATTAATAATTTATATCATAAACCTGTTTTACTAAGTCCAGATAAGAAATAGATACTCATCATAAAAAGAACAGGGAATTGAATAAAAACTATGTATATTTAAATTTTAGTTGTCTGTGTTTACAATGCGCAAATAAGAAAAACAAAACAAGCATTCTGAAGTAGGTACTATTCTGTTAACATCTCGGAGTGTAAGCTCAGGTGAAGAGAACGTGAAGTCACTGGCAATCGATATCCGATCCTAATAATATAAAATTCTTCCTTTACTGAGTGACTGACAGACAACGTACAGCCGAATCTACTGGTTGTAGGAAGCTGAAAATAATTTGGTATGTAGGTCCCTTGAGGAATGTAGGGCAGCACTAAGAAAGGATTTCCCAAAATTCTCACGGGAACGGGAAAAAGCGGGATATGCGCGTACGAAGTCGCGGAGGGCAGCTAGTTTATAAATAAAATGGAATGACAGTTCGCTTCATGCTCAATTCACCTAAGTTTACACGGCAAGATGTTGACAGAATAGACCGACAGAAGCTATAAAATGACAGCTTTTGCCCGCGAATTAGTACGCGCATATCCTGTTTTTACTTGTTCCCGTGGGAATTTTGTGAAATATTCTTTTAATGCTCCCCTACACTCCCCAAGAAACATATTTGCCAAATTTCAGGTTTCTACGACCAGTAGTTTCGGCTGTGCGTTGTCTGTCAGTCACTCAGTTCTCAGTAGAAACCTAGTATTTTACGTGGAGCGGCTGCCTACCAGACCTCCACAACCCATTATCTGGTAACACAGTACTGCTTGGCAAGACTGGAGTCAGTTTACTGGCTTCTGACAATCCGCAACGACTGCCAAAAATCTACAAATGTCAACCGGGACCAACGGGGGCTTAACGTGCTTTACGAGGTACGGAGGAAACTCGTTATGATAAGATGGTCACCCATCCACAGACTAACCTTGGCAAGCGTTTCTTAACCTTGAAGATAGACCTGTGCGGCTGTTATTCTTTAGGTACGAGCTCTAACTGTATCTAAAAATGTATCTTATTTAAAATGCCAAAAATATAAATAACAGGAAGAAACTGAACTTCCTTATGTAATAATTTCTGATCCAAGTAAATAATTCAGACTCCGCTTAATATGGTATTCCGTTTTTAATGAGGCTTTCCTTCAAAAAATATTAATTGGCAGTGGATGTTATGAGGTAAAAAATTCACTTCTCTTTTATAATTTCTTAAGACGAGGAAGGAAAATGTCATTATGAACGACATTTAAATATGAGGGCCTGTTTAGTTACCTACCTGGCCATTTATTTTAATTGTCCTCTGTAAAACGGAATTAAATCTTGTGGATTCTGAGGTGATGTTTATTAACAGTTCAGACGCTGGTTATTTAGTCCTTGGATAGTTTTTGCAAAAACGGTTTTGGAGGGTTGGGCTATATTTGATGAGTTCGAAACGAGCAAGTAGTACGGATGTTTGGACCCAGCGTTACGTAACATTCTCGCTGTTAATGGTACATTATTACCCATAACACGAGTCACCTTTAAAGTCTTAATAATGTAACCTGACGGCTTCAACTTTAAAAGCCGGCCAAGTGCGAGTCGGACTCGCACACGAAGGGTTCCGTACCATAATTCGTTCCTATTTGTTTTATGGCCCATCAGGCGATGAGTTGTTAAGATAATGAGGGTTACGTGTCATATGTGCCGTGTTAACCCTTAATTTTTACTATTTGTTGTTATAGCGGCCATAGAAATACACAATCTGTTAAAATTTCAGCTCTCTATCTATTACGGTTCTTGAGATACAGCCCGCTGACAGACAGACGGACGGACTGACGGACGGACGGACGGACAGCGGAGGCTTAGTAATAGGGTTCCGTTGTTTACCCTTCGGGTACGGAACCCTAACAACTGAAGCCTAATGGGAAGAACCACAATTAAATCAAACTAAAAAGTAACAAACCACAATAGCAAATACTTAATAAATTGCTAATTTAATTCATTATTCTGCATAATATTTAGTTAACTCCAGAAAGATTCAAAAGCTTTCAGACATGTCCCTATTAAAGCCCCCCCTTACTTGCAGGTGGAAGTTATAATGCACTTTGGAGTTTCAGTTAACTTTCAAGATATGAACAAGTTTTCAGTGGCGTGCTTTCGTTCTTATTTGTTTTATGGCCCATCAGGCGATGAGTTGTTAAGATAATGAGGGTTACGTGACATATGTGCCATGTTATATGCCAGGATTGTTAAGTAGACTGCATGTTATGTAATGATTTGGACACCGCAAGTCAGACAAAGACAGCCATGCTGCATTCCTGATTTGAAAAAAAGAAACATTCTTTTTATGAACGTATTTTTTGCCTTGTTGTTTGGTATAATATTATGTTCATAATAAGTTTGGGTCAGGAAGGACGAATCCGATTACAACAATTATACACTGATCGAAACTTATACCATCACTGAATGCCATAGGTCATAATTGGTCACACTTTTTATCCCGATAAATGTAATGGTCCTTATGAGATACAATAAGGAAGCAAATCCACAATTTACGCTTATACTTTAGATAAAATATATCTTACATCCACACTTACAAGCCATAAAAACATTAATTTGGACACAATTTGGCGCAGAAGACAAATCAATCCACCACTACGCCATTTAAGTCTAATAAAACCGACCCAATCCATAATAGTCGCAAATAACATCATAACTACGATGTTGGTCAATATTTCTGGCCGGCAGTTGATTGATAGCGTCGCTAGGACATAGGTAATGTCGTGTCACGCATCCATCACATTTGTCCTTGGCATTGGCAGATTAATGGAGTGCGCACGATCAATCCGTTTTATTGGGACTAGGGACGAACGTAACTGCGTGATTAGTGATGTTTTTGCCAAATATAGACTTACTATATTTGGCAAAATCAATCAACAATCCATTCATAGTTATTTTACTTCTGATTTTGTATCGCAGTGATGTTTATTCTCTTAGTGATAAGGTTGTTGTCCCAAATGATAGGGGCCTCTTTGGACGAGGCCTATGTCCAGCAGGAGACGTCTTTCGGCTGTTATGATGATGATGAAGGTTGTTGTCAGAGCTCACATATCTGTATAATAATTAATTTGAATTGAATTGAATTTTTACGTAGGTACTAAAATTCATTATTCGAGATTATTTCGATAATTCGTCAAAAATTTTAGTTGTAACGTAATTTGAATTCAGTCTTTTATGAAATACCGTTAGGTGCACTTTGTTCTTAGTTCAAGCAAGACTACTACTATCTATCCAAAAGGAAAACACCACATGAACTTACCTAGGGTCTGTACGTCTGCAGTTTGTATTGGTAACTTCAAATTCAATGTTCTCAGAAAAACTCTTGCTTGCGACCCAAACAACAAAATACTACACTTCATAGTCCACAAAACACCCACACCACTTCTTTTTGATATACTTATACGCTATTTTGGATGTATAAGTCGCTCCAGCTTTTTGTTTTACTGGCGTACCTATATTTCTTCCTCGCCTCCTCGTCTAGACGAAAACCCACACGTGAAACACCTATATTCCTGGAAGTATTATAACAAAATTACGAACAAATTAAACATCAAAGAAAAACTATAACCACGCGTCACCCATAACCAAAACACGCAATATTTGAAAGATGTGATCAAACTACCGAACTTAGAATTTCCTACGTCTTATGGCAAGTATTGGATACGTGTGGCTCGTGTAGTTTCAGAGACATTAATTAAAGGAGGCTGCCAGCACAAGAAGGCGCTTCCACGAGATCAGACAAGCAACAACACGCGTCCAACATAACTAGACCCTTCACGTCTCAACTGAACCATCAAAGAACGTACTTTCTTACCAAGAGATCGGGTCGTTGGAGATCAGAGTAAAGTGGCAGATCCGGGTACACACGCGTCCAATAGATTAGTTTAATTATAACACGCCCCTAATAAATGACACTATCTTTACAGAGCTTAGTTTCGAAATTGTGTGCGGTAATTGCATGTTCATAATTTTAGTAGGTATAAAGGCTTGGTTCTTCGGGAATCTTTTGGCAAGTTCCGCATTTCTTGATTAATTTGTGAAATTGTCACAGGTTAGGTTCTTAAACTTTCTTACTTTATAGTTTAATTTCATGTACATCGCCTGTATATGTTTGTGGATTTAGGATTTGTCTAAATTAATGTGTTTCCGCGAATGCAGTCTCAGTCATACATTTGTGCATAATTTCTGTTTCAATAAATGGCTTAATTACTTCATGCTTATTAATATAAGCTACATAACATGGTATGAAGACTTCAAACTTAAAGTAATGCATCGTTGATAAATAAAACAAAAAATGTGGGTTGCGCTGCAGTAATTAGAAATAAACAGGCTTAATAATAAAACACTGCAAACAAAAACACAAATTATAAATTCGACTTCTCAATAGAAAATTTAAACAAAGAATATGCAAGTCAGTATTTAAACCAATCATATAGATCGATTTTTTAATAAATAAGGCTGAATATCTTAAATACCGTTCTTTGCTAACAAAGCTAACAAAAATAGAACCAAACATTAAAACCACTAATAATAAATGAGACATCCAATGATCAGCACCAATGTAGACAGTGAAAAGTTTAAAACGTATTTTATATGTCGTGCGATTGACAAATATCAGCCCGTTGTCATCGATCACGGGCACTGAGAGGGAACAGATAAATTGATGAAGCATTTTTCGAAATCGACTCCACCGAACGGGGAACGAAATGTCGGTATCGGGGCGACATAATAGGCACCCATGTATAACGCAAAGTCATGTTTATCTCGACATCAGTTTCCTACCGACACTGAAATAAAGTTTGTTGTGTCGAATGGCTGCGATATTTCAACAAATATTGGCTGAATCGTAACAAATGTTAAAAGATGTTATGTTATCCCGTGTCAGAGTCTTTGGTACTGATCGCTGTTGGAAATTGTTTGAGCGATACTGACTGAACGATAGTCATGACGAGAGAGTAAGTGATTTTTCCTCTGGAACTCTGTTAGAGATAATATACCTTCGTTTTTAAATTCGCATCTTTCAAAATGATTGTAATAATACCATACCAAAGTTCAGTTTATGTAGAACTTTGATTTTCAAATAGTGCAGCACACAAACAATTGTTGGCTCTAAGATGAGCCAACTTGAATTTGAATACTTTTTAAGTACAAGAACTGCGGCTTCCTCAGAAGGTTTGACACCATGAAAGCACGCTAAACATTCAGTCATTCCAACGAGACAGTTTTCCAGCACAAAAATGATAATCAACATCACATATTACTTATGTAAACATGTCTGCTCAGCTCTGAGCCTTTGGGAGTATATACTCGTACACCAATCGATCAAAATAACTTTCGCATAAAAGTAATTATTGGCATGTCAATTTTCATTACTCGGCATGTGTTGCATAACTTTAGTTATGTGTTAATTGACGTTATTATGTTGGATGGAATACTTTTTATTAATACCTAATTCGAAATAATCAATTGGATACTGACCGGGCGTTACGGGGCGTAATGTAACATGTAACGTAACATCTTACAAAGACAAAAAAGAAAATACGTTTATTCTGCCAGAAAAACGAGCGAAACGAGTATTCGTGCAGTAAGTACGTCGAATCGAACATGAAAACCGCGCGTGTTACTCAGATTTTAGAATACGGCGTATCGTAACATGCTCGCCGCGAATGGTACAATACGGTCCGGAACACCGGTCAGTACTCACCTTTCTACAAATGTGTTCCTTTGTAGAATATTTCGTTTGAGTACTAATAAGAATGTTACTTGATATCAGATAGATAGATAGATCTTGGTAGATCTATCCGGTTACTGGTTCGAACGACAATACTTTCAGTTTGTATAAATATGTAGAAGGTATACATATGTCATCAACTTAGTTTCGAGGCTCTTCAACACGTACGAATACCCAAAACGAGAGTTTTTTTTCAATATATTCGCTTTTCAATAATATTTCAACGGTTTAATTGAATTAAATGCTGTGAGTTTGAGTTTCTCTCAGTAGTGTAAAACAAATTGGGTTTCGGTCTCTGTTCGTTTCTCCGCTGTCTTCTTTTAAACCACACAACAAATTTTGACCCGGTTTTCACCAATAGACAAAGTAGTACACGAGGATGATTTGTGTATAAAATTACAACCGAGCAATATGCTATTGATAGGCACGCGTTTGTCCACTATCTCACCTGATGTAGAGCGATGATGTGGTCGCAGATGGTGCTCGCTTGCCTAGAAGTAACCTATTCACTCTTGACTTACAGACTTCTAGGTTGTAGCTATCAGGAAACTCAGGAAAACTTCAACTAAATGAGCTTGCATAAGATTCTTCTGTTAAATAAAATCTTGATAATTTTGAGACATCACGAAAATCATGCGCCATTTCTTGTGGGCGCGACATGGAAAGATTTATTATATCTTGGTAAAGAACCAAGAAGATTATTTTTTAGGGTTCCGAAGAAAAAACGGAACCTTTATAGGATCATTCGGGTGTCTGTCTGTCTGTCCGTCTGTATGTCTGTCTGTCTGTCCGTCTGTCACAGCCAGTTTTCTCCACTTAATCGATTCTGTTGAAATTTGGTACACATATGGACTTCCGTGACCCAAACATGGACGCGTTACGTAAATTATTAAATTTTTAGTATGGGGGTCACTTTTGGGGGTCAAACTAGAAATACAAAAATAAAACAGTTTTTGAACACTGTCATGTGACATATCAAATGAAAGGGCTCACTGTGTGAGTTTTAATTATATTTTATCATAATTATAAAATAAATGTTTTTTAAGTTATTAATGTTTTTTATGTTTTTTAATAGGTAAAATGCTCACATTATGGACTTGGTCTGAAATAAAGCATTATTATTATTTCCTTTATTCGATAAATTACCTACAAATTACATTTTTAAATATTTGAAAAAAAAAAAAAACCTTTAAAATATAATAAATAGTAGCCCACCGGTATCGGGAACAGGGTCCAAGCTACCGGTGGTCAGGGCTCCAGAGAGAGGAACCTCCTGACAATACGAGCCGTGTCCAGAAGTACCGCTTTCTGAATCAAGCCCTTGATCCAGCAGCCTAACGAAAGCCTCTTGAGGTGTTGGTCGAGGCTCGTGGCTATTAAGCCATTGGCTGATACGACTATCGGTACAATGATTGCGGAATCCACATCCCACATGTCGACAACCTCGCGAGCCAAGTCAATATACTTGATTTGTTTATCTTTCTCGGCTTTCACGAGGTTCTCGTCATGTTATTATTATTCTCCTTTATTCAGTTACATACATATAAATTATATTTTTAAATATTTGAATAAAATAAATACAAAAACATTTAAAAATATAAAAATAGTAGCCCACCGATATCGGGAACAGGGTCCAAGCTACCGGTGGTCAGGGCTCCAGAGAAAGGAACCTCCTGACAATGCGAGCCGTGTCCAGAAGTACCGCTTTCTGAATCAAGCCCTTGATCCAGCTGCCCAACGAGAGCCTCCTAAGGTGTTGGTCGAGGCTCGTGGCTATTAAGCCATTGGCCGACACGACTATCGGTACAATGATTGCGGAGTCCACTTCCCACATGTCGACAACCTCGCGAACCAAGTCAATATACTTGATTTGTTTGTCTTTCTCGGCTTTCACGAGGTTCTCGTCATGCGGGACGGTTATGTCTACAATCATTGCACGCCTCACAATTCGGTCCACCACCACTATATCAGGCTTATTGGCAACAATAGTCCTGTCAGTGATGATGGACCGATCCCAGTACAATGTGATATTGCCATTATCGAGAACTGGGACGGGCGCATACCTATAGTATGGCACCTCCGACTCCACAAGATAGTATTTCAGAGCAAGTTGCTGATGGATAATCCTGGCTACAAGGTTGTGCCTATGCAAGTATTCTCCGTTAGCTAGACGAGAACAACCAGAGACAATGTGGCGAATTGATTCTCCCGGACGGTGACATGCCCGACATATGTCGACCGTGCCGTCTTTCACAATAAATCTCCGGTAGTTATTCGTCATGATAACTTCGTCCATAATTGCACAAACAAAACCTTCAGTTTCTCCAAAAAGATCACCGAAACGCAGCCAGGCTACGGACGCTAGTTGGTCTACGTCGGGCCCATGTAGGGCCCGGAAAAAGCGTCCGTGAAGCTCCTTACTCTGCCATACCGCCCTGCGATCGTTAGTGTCAAGCACCGCAGGTTTGCGCCAGTTCTCATTTGCCAAGGAGAGCGGGGTGAGTCCCTTGTCCACCGCCACTACATCTCGATGCATAACCACGTCGACAGCTAGGAAATATTCCCTAAGACTGCATATCTCGCGATTGTGGAGAGTCTTAGCATTTAAAAAGCCTCGACCTCCACACTTTCGCGGGATATACAGTCTCATTACCGACGACCGTGGGTGATGCATTCGATACGCAGTGAGCAGTGTACGGACTCGCCTATCCAGGGCGTCAAGTTCCGTTTGAGTCCATTTGAGTACGCCGAAAGAGTACATCAATACCGGCATGACCCAACCGTTGAAGGCGCGCACCTTGTTTCCGCCCGATAGAAAGCTATTGAATACCTTCTTCAGGCGGCCAAAGAAGCGCTCCTTCAACGATTGCTTCATGTCAGTAACATTGATACCTAACGCTTCCGACATACCCAAATACTTGTAAGTTTCAGTTGGAGAGAGGGATCTCAGGTTTATGGAATCCGAGAGTTGAGTTCCCACGGATTCCATAATCTCTCCACGCTTTACATGCATGACCGCACATTTATCCACACCAAACTCCATCCTGATGGCGTTACTGAATGTTTCAGTTACCTTCAGTAGCTCCATCAGTTGCAGATTAGTGGGGGCAAAGAGTTTCAGATCATCCATGTAAAGGAGGTGAGATATAACCTGACCACCTCTCTTCAACCGATAGCCTAGCCCTGAATTCTCCAGCAGTGTGCTAAGAGGATTCAAGGCTAGACAAAACCAAAGTGGACTCAAACTATCGCCCTGAAATATACCCCGCTCGATCCTTACCGGTTCGCTATTCCTCTGGATATTTCGAGATCCTGGATAGCGAAGGACTGTCCTCCATTGCCCCATACACGACATCAGGAAGGTGCGTAGCGTTGCATCAACTTTATACAATTCTAGCACCCTCATGAGCCATGTATGAGGCACCGAGTCATAGTCATTATTATTATTATTATTTCGTTTATTCATTCTTATTTACATACAAAGTATATTTTTAAATATATCTCTAAAAAAACATAAAAAAATACATTTATAAATATAAAAAGTAGTAGTCCGCCGGTGTCGGGAGCAGGGTCCAAGCTACCGGTGGTTAGGGCTCCAGAGAAAGGAACCTCCTCACAATACGAGCCGTATCGAGGAGTACTGCCTTCTGTATCAAGCCCTTTACCCAACCGCGTAACGCCAGCTTCGACAGATGTTCGTCGAAGCTTTTGGCCATGAGGCTATTGGCCGTAATGACTATCGGCACAATGACCTCGTGCGCTAAGTCGAGATACTTGATTTGTTTCTCTTTCTCGGCCTTCACGAGGTTCTCGTCATGCGGGATGGTAACATCAATTATCATTGTGCGGCGCGCTAATCGGTCTATCACCACTATATCATTATTATTATTCAAAAAATTTGACAAAAAATGACCATTCCCCCCACTTATCTCCGAAACTACTGACCCTAATATTTTGAAAAAAATGGAGATAATAGATCTTTACCTATAGATTACAGAAAAATATATAAGAAATCTATAGTGTTAAAAACATATTAGAAAAAAAGAAAATCGTTTGGAACCCTTTGCACGGTCCGACTCGCTCTTGGCCAGTTTTATTTGCATATACCTCATTTCAGTACATCTACAAACAGCAGCGATAGATTACGTACGTAACAAGACCTTTAGCTAATGCACATAATACCATCATCAAGATAACTCGCACTCTGCTTACACTGCAGTTACGCCGAGTGGGCTCTTATGTTTTACACACACTTCACTGGCTATACAGCCCGCCTTACGACTTGCATGTGATAATGCGTCTCAAGTCTCTCAGTCTTGCAGTAACAAGACGATTATGTACTTTGAGAATGTAATGTTAGCTAATGAATATCGGGATATAGTGTTCTGTTTTTATTATTTTATATCTGTGAGGAGCTCGTGGCTAGATAATAACAGCCGCACGGGTCGATCTTCAATGTTAAGCAACGCTTGCCAAGGTTGGACTGTGGATGGGTGACCATCTTAACACAGCGAGTTTCCTCCGTGCCTCGGAAAGAACGTTAAGCCGTTGGTCTTGGCTGTCATTTGTAGATCTTTGGCAGTCGTTACGGATAGTCAGAAGCCAATAAATCTGACTCCAGTCTTACCATGAAGTACCGTGTTACCCAGTTACTGGTTTGTGGAGGTCTGGTAGGCAGCCGCTCCGCGTAAAATACTGGTATTCAGCTAAATCCGGTTTGACTGGAAGCCGACCCCAATATAGTTGGGAAAAGGCTAGGCAGATGATGATGAGTGTTCTGTTTTTATAAGGGTTAGAGAGTCGTCTTGGGATTGGACTGCAAGTAAGTTGTGTAGGATATTGTCTTGCTATGTGGCAAAACCGTGCTGGTAGAAGTGACGAGCATCGGAATGACATGGAGCGAGGTGAAACGTGAAGTTCAAGACTGCTCTCGATCGAGGACTACCTGTGGATGTTTTCTACCAAAGCTAGGGGACATAGGAATTCGGTTTATGAATGCCTGGTCTGGTTTTTATAAGCTTTGGAAAGAAATCTGTTGTAACTGGGCTGCAAGTACATTGTGTAGGACATATTTTTCTTGGTAGGTGGTAAAATTGGAGACTGGAGTGGCGACCACATTTCGGAAGATGAAGTGTTGAAAGGCCTCGCGAAAAACCAACGACCTTGGTGGCAGGAATTTGCTGGATGCGAGACGCACAGGACTTGTGGATGTGTCTAGAGGCGGCGCAAAGCGTGCGCGATGTGGGCCACCGACTACGGCCACGCGGTCCGAAGGGCCTTGCAGCTATGGCTTTTTACAACACAGAAAAATAGTAGCTAAGCTAACTTATCCGTGTCTATATTAAAAAAAAATTGAGCTATTTGAATTGTTTTTATTGTTAAGGTACTTCAGTAACTTTTGTAACGCGGCAGGATAGGAACTACGAGTATGATGTAAAGCTCGCTCTTACATCATAGCTTCTTTTAGTTTAGTTCTTTCTTGAGTTCGCCGCATTTCACTCTAAAAAAAAAAACACTCTATTCTCAGAAAGGACCCAAAGGGCCTCGCAAAATGCCATCTTGCCCTCTTCAAATTTTAGTCTTGCCCCGCCAATGAATGTGACAAAACTTGGAGGAGGCCTATGTCGAGCTGTGGACATCGTTTGGCTGAAATAATTTTGATGAAGTGGCAAAACCATGTTGGGCAAAAAGACGACCATTGCTAAGCAATGTCTTGAAGACTGTATGTGAAGGAATCGAGTTCATTGACTTGAGAAAGTTCTATATAGTGGACAGAATTTGATCTTATCTCCGTTCCTTGGAAAATAAGCAGTTACAAACAGAGGCGTCTTTACCTATAGTGCAGGCCTGCGGTGCCCGATGCGGACTACACCGATGATGACGATGACGATGCTCCTGAGGTGACTGAGGTAGACCTGAGGGTGTCGGTTAATAAGCTGAAGGCCAAAAATACCGCCCCAGGACCCGACGGCTTACCTGGGAAAGCCTGGGTCCTGGCCTTGGAGGCTCTTGGGCCTCGACTAAGAGGGTTCCTAAGCGCATGCTTGGAGAGGGGCCAGTTCCCACTTCGTTGGAAGACGGAGAAACTGGAACTGTTTCTACAGTTATACTTAGTAAATATTTTGTTAGTACCAACACCAAAATTTACAAATAAATATACATACAATACTTGAAATATTTAAGTGGGGCCAAATAATATCATGTTGAAGTCCGGTCATCGAGTGAAGAAGTATCATGTTGGCTGCGTTTGTATCACTTGATACCATGTCAAAGTAAGATCAAGTTTACAAAACCATAGTTGGTATGTGTGCACTGCTATTTTCTCTATTTAGGAGTTGTGCCTGTTGAGATTACATATTTAAAATTTGTGAAGAAAGGACAATATCAAAATCAGAAAAAAATATGATATAATTGGTGGCAAATTGCAACGACGCAGATGGAACAAAAATCTGGCCAAGTGCGTGTCGGATTCGTTACATAGTAAAGGGTTCCGAGTAGCCTCACTAATTGCATGGCACATAACTCGATCCTTGACCACTCTCATGACCTCATTCACCCATAGTATAATTATATGAATCATCATCATCATCATCATCTGCCTAGCCTTTTCCCAACTTTATTGGGGTCGGCTTCCAGTCAAACCGGATTTAGCTGAATACCACTATTTTACCACGACCCATTAACTGGGTAACACAGTACTTCTTGGCAAGACTTGAGTCAGATTTACTGGCTTCTGACTATCCGTAACGACTGCCAAAGGTCTACAAATGACAGCCGGGACCAACGGCTTAACGTGCTTTCCGAGGCACGGAGGAAACTCGGTACCTATGTTAAGATGGTCACCCATCCACAAACCAACCTTGTCAAGCGTTGCTAAAACCTTAAAGATCGACCCGGTACGGCTCTTATTATCTAGCCACGAGCTCCTCCCATAGTATATATGAATGCTGTTACAATAATCCTTCCCAATCTAACACCCCAAAACAAACAGCCCCAAACAAAAACATACATCTTCCGAAAATCCTAACAGGCAATTCATTTTCAAAGCAGTCCAGCATTCTAGAAAGATCCACATACAATCCTACATTACATTGGGGCAGTTATCTCGGGCTAAGAGCGTCAGTAAGACGTACTTAAGAGCTAAACCAGTTCGGACAGGCTGCCCCTATCAGCTGCTCCAACCGGCAGGGCTTACGTGCCCAGTAATAGATATTCCATGTACGACTACTCGAGTACTACACGACTGTGACATATGATAACTCCTAAGTGTCCCGAAATGGGTTGTTTACCGAACTATTATAGTGAGAATGGTTCTTATTGTGGATTTGTTTGACGTTTTTGGTGCTTGAAAAGGGTGTGCTTAAAGAAAGGTTTTCTGTATATGTTGGGATGTTTAAAGATGATTTATGCGTCTTTTTAGGAATCTGAACATCCGTAAAAAACGGAACCCTTATAGGATGCGGACACTCGGGTGTCTGTCTGTCTGTCACAGCCAGTTTTCTGCGGATCTATTGGAGCGATTCTGTTGAAATTTGGTATACGGATTTTTGTGACCCAAACACGGATATTTTACGATAGTAAATATTTTTTTAGTATTTGGGTCACTTTTGAGGGTCAAACTGGAAAAAAAAAAAAAAAAGTTTTTCAAACTGCATCGTGTGACATATCAAATATAATTGTAATTTTTATATGGGATGGCAATTTTTATATGGCATGTAAAATACATTTGTCAAATCAAACAAACATTCGTTCAACTTGTGCGCGAGAATTTCGATTTTTACGTGTTTTTCTGTGGAAAGTAAGCCAAGTATTGACAGAAATTCATAATTTACTTTTTTTCTCGTTCAATTTAAACTAATATTCAACGTCAAATGTGTAAATTACCTGGTGAAAATTACGAAACAAAACTAGTTACCGGATTTCTTCCCGTACGTAAGTAATTTGATATTTCAGAATTATAATGGCATATTGTAACGATATACGGTTAAAAATGAGTTCGTGAATACATGGCTAGTAATCTAGAAACATTTCTTATTGGAATCTTATTGGGATATTCTTGGTGATTTGGTTAACAAAAATATGCATTACGTAAATCAAAATGACAGCGCGCGTAGTATGAAGTTTTAGCTTAAATATTGCGACAGTCGATTTTTTATCTCATAAAATAACATCATCACTAGATTACTTGTCTTTTTATGACCTTAATTCCAAAATTTTGTTTAAATTGATCCAATAATTGTGTCAGAAATCAACATAATAAAACAACAAGATTGCTTTCAGCAAGTTCTCTCGTATCTATCCAAAATGTTTATATTTCGGTTTGTTATAAGAATATTGTATACATTCTATTACATAGTGACATAATTAAAGAACCCATAACAGTTTCAAGTGTGTGAATAGCTGCTTTGTGAGCGGAGAGATAAGGTTTTTTGTGCTGCGGGTCATATTACGCTTGCGATAAGCGGGCGCCCGCGATACGCGACGGAGTATGACGTAAACATGACATTGTGAAAGTGTATCGAGAGGTTAAAATAAATAGAACCCTTTGTCTCCGAAACAACTAAGTTAAACATTTTGAAAAAATGCAGATAAATAGTTATATACCTCCCTAAGATTACAGGAAAACCTATAAGAAGTCTGTGATGTTAAAATAACACGTTAAAACCGACGTCCGACTCGCACTTGGCTAGGTTTTTTATTTTTATTCTGAGTCAATTATAGTACAATATTGAATATAGGTTTTTTATTATTAAAGATACTGAAGATTTAACTACATTCAATTCTTATTGTTTATAAAATACTGTAAAGGATTCCCAACCAGAGTTATTTTTAGACTAAATATGGTCTTAGTCATTGAATTTAATTAGCAATGCTGTTCTTGCCTCTGTAAATATAAAGACGTATCCCGGGCCATTTTGATTTTACATTTAAGTAAAACGTTTGAATATGCAGGAATAAGGAGATTAAAATAAAAACTTTCCGCTGAGGACAGTTACAGTAATGTGGATCTTGGTACACTTTAAAAAGTAACGTGCTGGGATCCGTATGTTTTAAAATACCTACATGCAGAAATCTACGCCTTGTGATAAGCATAGGAGTGTTTGAAGAAAACTTAAATCAAGCGGGAAATCTATATCTATATTTCTATATTACTAATATATAAAGCTGAAGAGTTTGTTTGTTTTTTATTTACTAATCTCAGGAACTACTGGTCCGATCTGAAAAAATCTTTCAATGTTCGATAGCTCATTTATCGAGGAAGGCTATAGGCTATATACATCATCACGCTGAGACCAATAGAAGCGGAGTAGTAATGAAAATTGTGACACAGACGAAGTTGCGTGGTTCAACTAGTAATTAGGTACGTGTGAATAAGTTGATAAATGTCATATTTGACACCAAATACGATTTCTAAGTAATTGTTTATTCCTACAGTATCACAAAATTTAACATAAAATCACACAACGTTAACGAAATGTAAAAATTACTGAATCAATAAGTAAAACCTTATCCAAATCCCGAATACAAAGCGTAATTTTTGCGTCGCTTTTTATTTAGAACTTAATGAAAGATAGTGCAGGACGCAAAGAAACAGAAACGTTTGTATCGGCTAATCAGTAATTAAGAAGATAAACAGTGAGCGTTCGCTGTATTTTCCAGTGGATCTCTAAAAGCAGAGGTTCAGAAACAATAGCAGTTTATTTATATTTGCACGGCTAAGTCTTTCCGTGAAAGCTCGTTAAGAGGACAAAGCCATTCTGTTTATTAGCTCTCACCTGGCCCTTTTGTTATTATTATGAAACAGACAAAGTTTTTCAAAAGAAACACGACGTTTTAATGACATTTCGACCATTTTCCGGTTTTCATGAATGTTTACAATGTTACAATATAAAACCCGTACTAAATCATAATCATATATTATTTTACACACAGGAAGGACATGATTATTTACGGATATATAGGTAAGACAATTATTTTAGTTTCAATTAAATTTTATTTTAGGGTTCCGTATCTCAAAAGGAAAAAACGGAACCCTTATAGGATCACTTTATTGTCCGTTCGTCTGTCTGTCAAGACCATTTATTATTGAAATTAAAACCATATACTCAGGTCTACGGTCCCTTGCAGCTGAGAAAAAATCAAGCTTCTTTATTCACGTATAAAAAAGATACGACCGCTTATGCCGAAAAAAAAAAGTATATTTCGACACTCTACTACAACTCAAGAATCATATCCTACTTTCTATGGAACCCTCGGCGGGCGAGTCCGACTCGCACTTGACCGATTTTTATAGTAAACATGAAGCTTTGTAAAGTAAGATGATAAAATAGTCGAAGTTAACTCTCGAACTTAAAAATCATAATTATTAAAGACTTACAAAAAAAGGAGGTTCTCAATTCGGCGGGTATTTTTTTTTGTTTGTTTTATGTAAGTATGTACAGTCAACAAGGCTATTGAGTATGTAGGCAGCTGACTTGCAACTACTTTTAAACAATTTTGTGAGTGTGCTGAGTAGACTATTATCATACTACACACTCGTAAATATGTCAAAAGCTTAAAACATTATAATACACATGTTAGAAATAAACATTGGCAGTGCTGTGGAAAAAATACATTCAGTCAAAAAAGTATCGGGAATGGATGATTTGTTTATGGTTCCAAATTCAAATTTTTGTTTTTTTGTAGTTGTTAGATTGGCACAACTGTTTTCCATTTTGGCGCGGAGTTTGAGTTGCATCTGTTATTTATATTAAATACAGTGCTGGTTTTAGTAATATCATATATAGTGTGTATTGCGAATTTCATAATGGACAAAAATATCGAACAAAGAGTTTGTCTTAAATTTTGCATCGTCAATGGAATTTCGTGTTCGGAGTCACTGAAAATGTTACAGAAGGCTTACGGTGAATCGACTTTATCAAAAACTCGTGCTTATGAGTGGTTCAAAGCGTTCAAAAGCGGTCGAGATGTGATGGAAGATTTGCCTCGCTCTGGTAGGCCGTCAACGTCTGCAACTGAAGTTAACATCGCAAAAGTGAAGGAAATAGTGACTGAAAATCCCCATTCAACTCTGAGAGAGATAGCCGCCGAACTTTCTGTATCTCACGAGTCGATCCGTACCATTTTAACTAATCATTTGGGTATGAAACATGTTGCTGCTCGGCTAGTCCCAAAAGATCTGAATTTTCTCCAAAAACTCAATCGCATGAAAGTCGCTGAGGACATGCTAGAACGAGTCAGTTCAAACCCAACATTCATGAAACGCATTGTTACTGGTGACGAGACGTGGGTTTACGAGTTTGATATGCAAACTAGTCAACAAGCTTCGGAGTGGCGCCTTCCAACTGGACCGAAACCGAAAAAACCACGCCAAAGTCGATCAAAAGTCAAAGTCATGTTGACTGTTTTCTTTGACTATCGCGGTGTTGTGCACTCTGAATTCTTACCGGAAGGTCTAACGGTAAATAAAGAATATTATTTGAGCGTTATGCGGCGTTTAAGAGAGCAAATTCGACGAAAAAGGCCAGATTTGTGGAAAGAAAATTCTTGGATTTTGCACCACGACAATGCGCCTTCGCACAAGGCTATCATTGTGAACGAATTTTTAACCAAACACTCAACAAATACCATCCAACAACCACCATATTCACCAGATATTGCTCCTGCTGACTTTTTTCTTTTTCCTAAACTCAAATTACCACTTCGTGGCTCCCGTTTTCAATCGATAGAAGACATAAAGGAGAATTCGCGGCGAGAACTGAACTCAATTCCGGAAGCAGCGTTTAAAAAATGTTTTGATGAATGGATTATTCGTTGGCGCAAGTGTATCGTTTCTAAAGGAGCATACTTTGAAGGTGATAAAATAAATTTGGATGAATAACAGACATTTTGTGTATTATTGATCTTTTCCCGGTACTTTCTTGACAGAGTAGTATTTATTTTGCCTGTATACCGAACAGCTTTGTTGACTGTACACTGATTACTCCGAGGCTTCTGATCTGATTTTTCTGTATGATAACTTCCAATTGAATTGCGTAGTCGGTTCAAGTCTGGAAGAAATATTAAATAATATGGTGGGAAAAACTTAAATAAACTTGAATTGTAGTGGGCAAATGAGGTTTGTAGATGTTTGATATATCAAACAAAAATCGCGATAAAATCAGATATTCAGTACATTTTGTACAAGCGCACATGTTGAGGTGATTGTAAATAGTGAGGAGCTCGTGGCTAGATAATAACAGCCGCACGGGTCGATCTTCAAGTTTGGTTTGTGGATGGGTGACCATCTTAACATACCGAGTTTCCTCCGTGCCTCGGAAAGCACGATAAGCCGTTAGTCCCTGCTGTCATTTGTAGATCTTTGGCAGTCGTTACGAATTGTCAGAAGCCAGTAAATCTGACTCCAGTCTTGCCATGAAGTACCGTGTTACCCAGTTAATGGGTTGTGGATGTGGAGCGGCTGCCTACCAGATAGCCAGCCGCTCCGCGTAAAATACTGGTATCAGCTAAATCCGGTTTGACTGGAAGCCTAGGCAGGCAAGCGAAGGCTAGGCAGATGATGCATGCGCACATATCGGTCATTGTTTTGATCGTGGAGTAAATGAAGGTGAAGACCAACTGGACCTTGAGGGTCGAGAAACTTTAGCCGCGTCACAACACCAACTTCGAGTCGTTTGTGGTGCGGGTTCCGACACAACATCTTGACAGATTTCTAAAGGAAGAGTTTTGGCCGAAGGGTGTAGCCTACCAACGGTTCGACGGCGTCGAACGGCGTCGTGTCTTAGTTTATATTTTATATGTATTAGTTTATTTTTATTTTAATGTTTTGTTGTGTATTGAATTTGTACGGGCCTCCGTTGCCGGAAATAAAGGAATAATAATAATAATTAGTCATTTCAAATACGAAATAATATCTATTCAGTACACTTTGTCGAGTTATGCGCATATAAATGTATGGGGAGGTCGATGTTATTTCACTAATGGTCCCGTAGTCATAATGATTAGTAAAATGACCTCTGAACTTGTCAGGATCCGTTAGGGACTAAATCGCCCAACCGTCAGAATCCGTAAGGCCCTATTGGGGCCAAGCCGACTTGCGCGATGTAAACGTTACTTGTATGCGTCTTCTAAATTCGTAGATTCGTAATCCGTGGTGCTTGGCAACTGGGCCTAACCCATTTGTATATGTTCCTTTGTGCCCATTGGCCTAGTTCTATTCTGTCTCCTACTTGATACGGAGGGAAGTGGAAATTATTTATTTTTAATCCTACTCCACCGCTGTACTTTTCTAATTCATTTCGTTGCAAGATCCATGACAGTTGAATCGTTTCTCCGGGACTCGTCGGGCTTCATTGGCTCGGCGTTTTTCTGGTGGTCGCCACTGTTGATTCTGGCTTTCAGGAGCTGCAGTGATTGGGAATGTGTGGCGGGCTTGTCCTTGTATGCGTCTTGCGGATTATTTTCGTTTATTTTTTTTTTATTCGTATTTCCTCAGTTAGTAAACAAAACAAAGGTCCTTCAGAGGTTAAAAGGTATTGCGTGTATTCTGTTACACGTTGTATATACTTGTTCAGCTCAATTCTTCATTTAAAGACTTTTCTACTTTCTCTTCTTTTGCCTGGCTTTTTCCCATTTACTTGGGGTCGGCCCTCCGTATCATGCGTCTCCAGGCAGCTCGGTCCTGGGTCGTCTCATTGATGACTTGGGCTTCTTTAAGGTTCTTATTAATTATGGACATCCATGTGATTCGGGGTCTTCCTCGTCCTCGGGGTTTTGTTTTGATTTCTAGCACCTTTCTGGTCATGTGGTCGGATGGTCGCCTCATAACGTGTCCGTACCACCGTAGACGGCTCTCCTGTAGTTTCTCTGGGATAGGTCTTACTTTGAAGGTGCCTCTTATGTGTGTGTTTTTGACATGATCCAGCCTAGTTACACCACCTACCCACCTGAGCATCTTCATCTAGTCTAGTCTAGTCTTCTATCATAACATTTAAAAACTAATATGCAAAAACTAGTATACAATTGCTTATGTATGATGTACCTTCCTAATAATTCAATCAGTCTACAGGTGAAGGCAACTACCAGATAAACTTGCTCACGAACACTCTCCCAAGGGAAATGATGCAGTAGAATATTCCAAGAGCTTTCTTACCCTACACGACAAACAAAATATGCCTCTAATATTTTTTATATACACCCGTTTTTTAATATGACAAAGGTTAAAGAAAAAGTTCGACTATATAGAGAACCGTGTCTCTAATTAACACCTGTTTGACAGCTGTTTAGTCCCTTTATTTTTAATTGCAACCGGTGAAGTGTGGCCACTATTTAATTTTTAATTTAATTAAACAATAACTGTGTAGTACATTACTGCAGTGGCCAGCAAAAGAGGCATTGATGGTTGAACGTGTAAATGTGGGCCGAGGCGTAACCGAAGCACACATACGTAAGTCCATCAATGCCTAGTTGAGGCCAAGACTTGTAGTATTGGGACAAGCCCGCCACACATTCCCAACCACTGCAACTCCTGAAAGCCAGATCAACAGTGGCGACCACCAGAAAAACGCCGAGCCAATGAAACCCGACGAGTATAGTAGTAGTAGTAGTAGTATAGTACTTTTCTCAAATAATGCGCGGAAATTATAATACAATTACTTATCAAAATCAATGACGAACAACGATCAACAAAAAAAATCCCGCGTGAAACAAATGAACACAGTCATGGGCATTTTTTTTTTTCAATAATCAGCTTTATATTTGCAAGCCAGTTCCAAATTTTAATAAAACCTTTGGTAAGTTACCTCCTTGGCTGCCATGTGTTGGAGTAAAAGATCGTTCCATTTTTAAATTACATGACAGATATGAGTTTACTACGAAAATTATTTGGCCGCTAAACACGACAGACATGGATTTTCATACAACTTTTGCCAGCCGCTGCTCGCATGTATTTGGCCAGTACAGCAATTTCGATTTATCTCTAAGAAGGTTGTCAAAATAATGATCAAATTTTCAAAATTTTCAAAATTTTTGTATCGCTATCTGGTGTAGCGCAGCTGGCCGCGAAAACGGCGATACACGACACTCTTCGGCCAAAACCCTGCTTTGGGGAACACCTCGAGCTGTTGAGTTGGATCCCTCACCAGTTGGATCCTTTACCACGACTTGAAGTTTGCGAAATCGCGCCAGTTTGTACAATGGCGCGATTTCGCAAACTTCAAGTCGTGGTCAGTTGGTCTTCACTCTCGTGTACTCCACGATCTCCTCAATGCGACTGTTAATACTTAACTATGAGTTCCTGGCCAATATTGTATATTCTCCAAAAAACCGGTCAAGAGCAAGTCGGACTCACACGCGAAGGGTTCCGTACCATAAACCTTAATTTTTTGTTATAGCGGCAATAGAAATACACAATCTGTGAAAATTGCAACGGTATACCTATTATGGTTGGACGGACAGTGGAGGCTTAGTAATGGGATTCCGTTGGTTACCTTTGGGTACGGAACTCTAATAAAAAAACTATGCACAAACATATTTACAAAGCACAAAACATGAAATAAAAAGGAATTTACAGAAATGCTAAACATAGGGGCGTGACTGAGCGTCGTTTCATTAGGGGCAAGTCAATTACAGAGAAAGCCGCCAGAACATATGGTGGGCCATATTTCAGCTCGAATAACCTTCATTTTGCTTCATATCGTGAATGAAAAAAATTTCATTAATGGAAAATGAGAAACATAAAATGTGTCGTAAATATTCGTTTTATAGTATATTCGCCTTTTGTTTTATTGTTTGTCATGGTGTTACCGTGTATGTACTACGAACGTCGGAACGGAATTGTGTTATTTTGTATGGTGCTAATATATTTACCTATTTTGTAAGTACATGGAAAATGATTTCAGCAATTAATTTATCAGAGGACTAGTTGACCCGCGCAACTTCGTCTTCTCCGCTCCTATTGGTCTTAGCGTGATGATATATAGCTTTCCTTGATAAATGGACTATCTAACACTGAAATAATTTTTCAAATCGGACCAGGAGTTCCTGAGATTAGTGCGTTCAAGCAAACAAACAAACTCTTCAGCTTTATACCTATATTAGTATACTAGTTGACCCACGCAACTTCGTCTGCGTCACAATTTTCATTACTGCTCCGCTCCTATTGGTCTTAGCGTGATGATGTATAGCCTTTCTTGATAAATGGGCTATCTAACACTGAAAGAATTTTTCATATCGGACCAGAAGTTTCTGAGATTAAAGCGTTCAAGTAAACAAACAAACAAACTCTTCAGCTTTATATAATAAAGTATAGATATAGAAAGAGTGTAGGTACGTACTTCTTTGGTCTTCTTGGGTGAACGCTCTTCTACGCCACTTAACGCAGGAATAAACCTAACAGATTGAAGTTAGGCTTGAAAGCTAAATTATAATCAAATTGTAGATCACTTTTTTGTTTTTTTTTTCACGCGCTGTAAGTTTGGAACCAAACCAGATGATCCCAGATGCAGAATCAGATCATAATTCATATTCATAATTACTTAATACTAGCCGACCCGCCCAACTTTGTCTGCGTTACATTTTTCATTAATGCTCCGCTATTATTGGTCGTAGCGTGATGTTATACAACGTTGATACGACAGAGGGGCTTTCCTTGAAACTGCCTATACTAGGTACCATTTTCAAGCTCTGTACCAAAAATAAATTAATTAGGAGCAGTAGTTTAGTCGCAAATGATTTTTAAAGTTTTTGCACGGTTTGAACACGATGTATCTTTTCTAACAGCTGAATATCGTCTAAGCATAGGTCATGCACCTTACAACGATGAATCTACTATGCGTTGTTGCCGCTCTGACGCATGTCGAAGGACATACACTAAAAATTGGCAATGCAAACAAGGAAGCAATCAATACACACACACTTGCACTTTCACTACGAAAGCGACGAACGTAGCACATTTGAATGAAACAGAACTAGGTCAGTTAGTTGCATCCTTGTTTTTTTGCGATCGGTAAGTGGGGCCTGCGGCCTGCTCAGTGACGCCGACGCTGTCGTTTCGGAACGTAGGGTTTGTGGAATTCGCGCGCAAAGAATTGTGATTTTATTTTGTTATTGTGAGAGGACACGTAACTTGGGATTATTATTATTTAGTATTTGTTTTTTTTTTTGTGATTGACTGTTTTTTATGGTGATAGGACACGTAACTTGGGATTAATATTATTTAGTATTAGTATCTCCGGACCTCACTCCCATGGATTTCTTTTTGTGGGGGTACATTAAGGGTGAAGTGTATGCCTCAGAGGTAAATACAATTGATGAGTTAAAAAATAGGATTATTTTAGCATTTCACAAATTAAAGTGCTTAGCGACGGACAGTGATCTAATTAGAAAAATAAATAACAATATTCTCCGTCGGTATAATTTGTGCATCAATGTAAATGGAGGACGCATCGAAAATTTTAAAATTTAGTGTGTTTGTTTTTGTGCGCGTACTTCGAAACGTTACCTAACATAAAAGCCAGTGCGAGCGGAGGCCTAAGTCGCCGGCCGCCACCCGGCCCGGCCCCCACCGAGCACACGAGATACCGCACACCGCGCTCCGGCGCGCGCGCGACGTTGCCGCTTTGTTACCTAGCGGTATCTAAGGTCAGTGCCTTTTTTTTTACAAAGGGTGGTTGCGTTTTATTCGGATTTGCAAGCTATTTAGTTTGTTTGAAAAAAATATTTTCTCATTTATGGCGCTTTTTGTTTTTGTACCGTATCGAATTAATACTGTACACGTATAGTATACGTAGTTTAATTTAATGCCCCTCTGTCGTATCAACTCTGTATAACCTTCATAGCCTTTCTCGATAAAAGGACTATCGAACACCTCCAACACCAAAATAATTTTAAATTTCGAACCAGTAGTTATCCAAATAAACACTCAAACAAACTCTTCTGCTTTATAAAATAAGTAAAGATATTAAATGTAAAATGTTTTATCTATATGGTTGACCGTTGAGGAGTTGCTTTGTCTGCAGCCAACCCTAGATGGGAGTCTACTGGCGTATTCTACTCCGTATCACCTACAGACTTACGAAGTTACGATTAGTCCCGAACCCCAACTTAGATTGAATGATAACACGATTTGAAAGTAACTGTCAAATCGTGTTGTCAGTCATTCTTCGTATGTATTCGTAGTATGTATTCTTCGTAGTGTGTCTCCGTAACGGAGTAGAATACGCCCGCAATTAAGCCCGAAACTACGGACATACAAATTGACGTTTTAAAAAAAAGAAGTCATTCGTTGTTGACCTAACTTTTAAAATGTCAACTCTGTTTGATAAAAGCAAGTGGTCTTTATTATGCTTGCAAGATTTGACCTAAATAAACAAACAAATATTGCAAGCTTATAAAAGAGAGTAGGTACTCGTAGATAAAAAGGCTTTGTGCCATCTATCAACATCTAAGAGAATAAAAAAACTTTGGCAAATAAGGTCCAACGCCCAAATGTGCGATAAAATAATAACAGTTAACTTTAAATAAGGTTTCATTTTAATCTTTTAATAATTATAATCAGATTACAACCGTTACATCAAGCTCCTATTAAATTATAGACTAAATTAAAAATCAAAGTGCTGTGGCGGAGTAATATAATTAATATTCACAATTTCGTAAAATCAATTAAGATTACAAGATCAAAGAGGTTTGCTTCTTTCATTTGACTTGAAAGCTTGTCAGATATTTTATGGTATCTGTATTAGGGTTGTACCACATTGGATGTTCAAATTGGTCGCTCCTGTGGTAAATGAGCGTTTTTAGGAGAATTTATGCCACACATTGGCGCTTTAGGCAACAGGTCTTCTTCTTTGAAGACAATCTTGACGTAAAAATACCGTTGATGTAATTTTACTAATTGCGGAGTCATCATCATCTGCCTTATCTCAACTTCATTGGGGTCGGCTTCCAGTCAAACCGGATTCAGCTGAATACCAGTGTTTTACGTGGAGCGGCTGCCTACCAGACCTCCACAACCCATTAACTGGGTAACACGGTTCTTCTTGGCGAGACTGGAGTCGAAGATTTACTGGCATCTGACAATCCGTAACGACTGCCAAAGATCTACAAATGACAGCCGGGACCAACTTAACGTGCTTTTCGAGGCACGGAGGAAACTCGTTATGTTAAGATGGTCACCCACCCACAGACCAAACTCTTGGCAAGCGTTGCTTAACCTTGAAGATCGTTCCGTGCGGCTGTTATTATTTAGCCATGAGCGGAATTACTAATGTCGGATATTCCTGTCGCCTCAGTGTTGCCACCTAACAAAATAAATACAAAAAAAAACTATTAATTTTTCTGGGTCAACAGTCTTTAACGCTCAACTAGAGTGTAATCAGTGGTATTATTTTCTTAATTGAATCAACAGAAATTTCCTTGTACAAACATACCCACTAATCATTAATCATACAAACATACTACTCGTAATACTCAATTTGTCCTTTTTGGAATGTTGGTTTCGGAATAAATTCGGTGATAGGTCTCGTCATGATAGAATTAATAACCAATGTTCTGCTTGGTGGTTGCTTTGACATTATTTTTATTATAATTATTTTCCCAGAACTTGTCTTACATTATTTATTTATTTAAACTTTTTACAATAGTGGTACATAGGCGGACTTAATGCAACAAGGCATTCTCTACCAGTCAACCTTTGTTTGTTTTTTAACTAAGACAACAAACGGTATGTAAGCATAAGCCAACATGTAGGTTTCAGTATGCAAAGGGACTCTGAGTACACTATGTACTCTTATTACAGAAGGTTACGATAGTTTACAATAGTTGTTGCTTACTCTCATGAGAAAAAGCGTGAGTATAGCCAGAGTGCTTAGAAATAATAATCTTTAAGTTTAGACCAAGTCCATAGTGAGAAACTTAAAACTGTCTATATTGTACCCGATACTACCCATAAGCCATGATTCTGGAAAGGGCAGTCGTAACGTGCAGAAATTACTTTAAGAATGCTGTATCCACTGTTTTGAAGGCGCTGCTTCAGGGATACTGTTTTTTGCGAATAATGGCTTGAAACCAGTTCACGTATGCCTCCGCAAACATGCTTGAGGCACTGCTGTACTATTACAGTATGTTAGTGTACAGCTTTGAACATGCTTGCCATTCTATTGTATTTATTGTTCGTATCATATCTAAAATATCTAAAATGTAATATATCTAAAATGCGTTTATCACTTTTTAAGGCATAACACGACTGTACCTCATTGTATTATAAATTGAAATTGATTCGATACAGAAGTTTAAACGCTTGGCGAAAACATAAATTGAGTTTTTTGTTTATTGAGACGCTGAAGCAAATATGATTCTCATCAAGCTCAGATATTGGTTTGTGTAGTTTGAAATTAAAATTAAATTACAGAATTGATATAGGGTCAAGAATCCTGAAAGAGTTTTATGAAATAACGATGAAAAACTCTATATGAGAAATTAAAAATTGACCAATTTCCTCTTTTCATTGTATAGTATGATGCCTGGTAGCTTATTATTATTCTTATTCATGGAAAAACACGTATTGCAAGATGTCTACCTTTTTACTTTATAAAACAGAATCTCACTTCATGGCATTCAGTTTAGTATTCAGTTATAGTACCTACTTTACAGTTAAACTGAATTCCATTTCAAATTATAAGGACTCTATCAAAGAGCTAAAAATAAAATTGTAAAAGTCAAAGCTAGTGATTATTCTCGTATGCTCTTATCCCAATTCTTTTAGTTGCTCCTTCTTCCATACTTCTCTATTAATTAGAATATCATTGGTTAGCCCCTTCCTGGCCCAGTCACGTGATATGGCTTGGAAGGGGCTGACGAAGGCCCTCTGTCGTGTCTTTGATTTTCCCATCCTCTTATAGCCAGATCCCTACTTAAAACGTTCTTAACGACTTTTAATCGAGGAACGGAAGTAGTCAAAGTTAGTTCTAAAACCAAAACGAGTTGGACTCTCAAACGAACCATGTCAACCACTCAACTAAAACCAAAAACATGGTTCTTGTATGGGAGCCCCCTATTATTTAACTTTATTTAACTTTTATTATTTGTTGTTATAGCGGCAACAGAAACACATACACTGTGAACATTTCAACTCTATCTTCCTATTACGGTACCTGAGACGTAGCCTGCTGACAGACAGAGGGATGGACGGACAGACAGCAAAGGCTTAGTAATAGGGATCCGTTGGTAACCCTTCGGGTGCGGGACCCTAAAGATGGAAACTTAGCTTTATTTACAAAAATTAACAGATAGATTTTAATAGACACTCGTTTCATCAATGAACGGGTCGCCCGTTGTGTTGGTAAGACAACCAACCAATGACTACCAACCTCTGTTTATTAATTTTTATCACGGGCTTTTGCTCGAACTCCGGTATCAGAGACAATTGTTCTTTTGATCTATAAAACTGCCATTGTTCATGATTTATTGGCGCTATAATGAACCCACTTGAGCGAATTGCTGGTAATTAGGAGTTTAGATATCGCTTCTTTTATAACTAATGTTAGATCGTAAATCTGAGGGATGCAGGTTGTGATTTTTGATATTTTTAATGTTATACTTTCTTATGGTACTGCTTTTCTTCAGAATTCTAGCACACTATTCTTAACCAATGGAACTCCCATTAACCTCGATGAGTCTCGGAGAAATAACTCAGGACTGTTGAGAAACGTTTTATTGCCATCACCAAAAAACTATATTTTGTGGTCATATTCTAAAGCGGAATTGTAATGTAAGTCTTTTATCTCGTCCATTTGCTTTGCTGAACAGATTTATCTTAAAACACGCTAGTATTCCGAAGGTAACCCTTCGGATTTCAGTTTATAGTTATATTTTTTTTGTTTTTTGTTTAATACAGTTACCTACTATAAAGTTTTCAGTTTCTATTGCACCATTAAACCAGGATTGGTTAAATGGCAAAAAAACATTGTTCAGGCTGTTGCTAAAAACATTGCAGATGGAAAACCCCAAAAACTTTTTCTCCGACCTGGAAATCGAATTCATGACCTTATCAGTAGTACCTGTGACCACTAGACACCAACACACAACAGTTGCTGAGTGTGTCGAATGTGACCGGCATTTTATTCATGTCAAAATTTACATCTCAATTTTAGCCGCGTTTAACCAATCAAAAGGTAAATATGGTAAACTAGTTGACCCACGCAACTTCGTCTGCGTCACTATTATCATTACCGCTCCGCTCCTTTTGGTCTTAGCGTGATGATATATAGCCTGTAGCCTTCTTCGATAAATGGGCTATCTAACATTGAAAGAATTTTTCAAATCGGACCAGGAGTTCCTAAGATTAGCGCGTTCAAGTAAACAAACAAACAAACTCTTCAGCTTTATATGTTAGAATAGATATAAATTGAACTTGGTTGTCGTCATGGGCTCAATAAGCAATTAATTCTATGTATAACCTCTTTCGTAGCTTGACCCATAAACATCAATAATTGTCTTAGATAATTGTGTCATTTATGGATGATTGATTCAAAATGTCACAGAATAATAAAATACCTGTAGATTTTTAGTTTTAGTTACTCTATAAAAAAATACAGTTATATTTTATGAAACAGTCTTAAGCTTCTGTAAAAGTCGTAAATAACTGAATATGGAACAGTTGAAGGTCTTGATGAATACTGTGGATATAATGAACAACACCGATGCGGTCTTAGATTCTGTTGAGGATATGGCTAGGGATTATGAATGTAAGATTTCTCCTACTTTTCTACTACTTTATCTTCTTATCGAATGGGCAGAAAAGTCTAATGACCCCACAGACCCTTGTGTCAGAGTTTCCAATCCGCCTCAAGGGCTTCTAGCATGGTTTTTACCTACTACTGATTACGGGTTTCACAAAAGCGTACCGTTCATGGGTTTTGGAGGTCAGAAAGGCAATCACACCATGAAAAGCAACTGAAATAATGCTAAACCTGAAATGAAATAGAAACATGATTATGAACAACTGTTGCAAAAAATTAAATTAAAAATTTAAAAAAAACCCACAAAAAAGAACTTTAAAAAGTTAAAAAAATAATACGTATTGATCCTTTAACTTTTAATATAAGTACGATTCTTTGGGCCATGCTGCCCTTATCCCATGTAACTTGGGGTCGGCGCAAGACGTTTTTTGCTTCCATTTTGTCCTATCAACCGTCACGCTATCACAAACTGCCTTTCTTTCATTTTGCTCCTCATACCATCCATCTTTTTTGGTATTCCTCTCCCTCTCCATCCATCCACATATGATCTACACTCACCTAAACGGCACTTCATCCACCAATGTATTAATTGCGACCATTTAAATGAATACGAAAACGTAGGGTCTACTGTAAGTAAGTGAGGAGTTGGGTATCCCGCAGATTTCAGGACATGCTTCAGCATCAAGTTAAGCGCACTCATCTAAAGTTATAAATATAATATATTCAATGAAACCATTTCAGTAAGTTCAAACACAATACCCCTGCTGACTAAGTTGTGAGGAGTTGGGTATTCTGCAGACCTCAGGTAATGCTACAGCATCAGGTAACCATGTTTTTGCAATGTTATTGAAGTAACAGAATACCACCATCGCATCGATCAGACCCGTAAAAGCTGGTTAAATGGCTTGCATCAACTAGAAAAGAGCTGATGATCTTCAAATGGCTCAACCGATTTTGATAAAACTTATCTAACCGCATCCAAATCGGTTCAACCGTTTATGAACTACGGTGCCACAGACAAACACACAGACAGATAGACAGACACATAGCGGTCAAACTTATACCCTTCTTTTTTGGTCGGGGGTAAATGACAAAACTTGAAATAGCAAAAAAAAAAAAAATGCTTAAACTGCTGTTTAATTTCACGATCTCTGTTTTGTTTCTTGCTGAGTTGTTCATAATGGTGAGTAGTGGTGGTGGTACGGTGATTTTTTTTCAGATTTTGCGTTATTTCGGCTACAACTTGTATTGCTGTAAAAAGCCAAGCTAATCATCCGAGCACTAGTTACAATAAGTACTACATATTGTCTGTGGCTGTACCATAATAAATTAGTAGCTGGATGACCGAACTTAGGTCGGTCATCCAGGTACTAATTTCTCAATTTTCTCTCGCTCGCTAGGCTCGGTTTTTTTATGACATTTTCTAAAAATGAAACCTAGCTAGATCGATTTATCGCTCCCAAAACCCCCCCTTTTTTTTAAGGATTGGAAATCATCAAATGACTCCTTCCGCTTTGGGTGAAGCAGAAGGGAGTGTCAGACTCTTACTGACTAAAACCCATCCGCGTGTTGTGCGTACACCCATACGGTGCCTCTTTCGAACGAAGTCCGCAGTCCCGAAACCTCCTGTACACTAAATTTCATGAAAATCGTTGGATCCGTTTCCGAGATTCAGATTATATATTTATGTATACAAGAATTGCTCGTTTAAAGGTATTTGATTCTCTTAAAGATTTCAAACCCATGTTTTTAGAATACTTTCGATGAAACATCATTATGAAGTTTAATAAATTGTTATTACAGCCCATGGCAGTAGAATCCAAGACAAAGAACATGCAGGACATGCACAAGGCGAGGGTGACGCTTCAATGGCGGTCTTCCCATGTACCCAATGCAATGATGGTGGTCAGTACCTTTTGAATACTTTATATATATACTATTTGACCCGTAGAACTTCGTCTGCGTCACAATTTTTATTACAGCTCCTCTTCTATTGGTCTTAGCGTGATGATATAGGCCTGTAGCCTTCCTCGGTAAATGGGCTATCTAAAACTGAAATAATTTTTCAAATCGGACCTGCAGTTCCTGAGATTCGCGTACTGGCAGAATAAACGAATTTTCTTTCTTTTTTTTTTCTTTCAAACAAACTCTTCAGCTTTATATATTAGTAATATATAAACCCAGCTGACCTGTGCGCACTTCGTTGGGCGGAAATTTTTGGGTTAATATAAAGCCTATGACACTTACAAATAACGAGGCTTTTTTATATATTTTGTTATGGGTTTGCTCTTGACTCTGGTCTATGTCAGAGATGACAGAGACAAAGTCTACGATAGAGCGAGCCTACCCAGAAGGAGCCTGTTCACTCTTAACTTTGAAGAGATTAGGGTTATAAGCTTTTGGAAACACATACGCAGGCAGAGAGTTCCACTCCTTTGCTGTGCGCATTATAAAATACGTTTGGAAACGCTTATTGCGAATTGGTGGAATAGCAACAAAGTAGGGATGGTAAGATGCAGTGCGTCTGGATGTCCGATGGTAGAAGGGGGCCGGTGTGATAAGTTTGTGGAGTTCTTGGGCACACTCATCGAAGTACAATCTGTAGAAGACCGACAAGTAGGCAACTTTTATAAGAACGAAGCTATCTCAATAGAAAGCTTCGTTATTTTGTAAGTGTGTTGTTGTGCGTAAATTCTTTTACCAATGTTAAAGAATTTTCAAAATCGGTTCAGTAGATCCAGAGATTACCCTCTACAACCTCACAAACTCACAAACTTTACCTCTTTTTTGGTCGGGGGTTAATGACAAAAACTTTTTTACAAAAAATACAACCGACTTCCAAATACAAAACACTACAAGGTACAAAATAACTTCGGAAGAAAGAATAAAACTTCAATTTATGAAGTCGGTGTTTTTGGTTATTTTTTCGTTTTTGACACCGAATTCCGAAATTAAAGATTTTTTCTTTCTTCCGAAGTTATTTTGTACCTTGTAGTGTTTTGTTTTTGGAAGTCGATTGAATTTTTTGTAAAAAAGTTTTTTATTTTTCACTTTTTAGTGGTACCTAGGTACCGGCGTAATGTTATGTTAAGAACTGGGGTAAACACTAAAAAAACATGCGATTTCAGCAATCCCGATCCCTTTGCTATCATTTATTGAAGAGTTCCGTTGCCTACCTCCGAAGTTCTTTGTTAGATCTTCACCAAATTAAAACGGGACCAGTCTAGGAAAATACTCATTCAAACAAAAAAAGAATCATCGAAATCGGCTGACAATTGGCTAAAGTGTCGCTGAACAAACATTTCTCATGGGATCTCATCATCAGATCCTAATTTATACCTTTCATCATCAGCTCAGCAACATGAGATGAAGATTACCAGGCACAAATATCTGAATTGCGTTAGAAAGTTCATGGAAAACATTGTATGTGCCTATAAAATTTGGGGGTTGCCCTCGATTTTCGTGGGATCCCATCATCAGATTCTGACATGGTGATAATGGGACCAATCGAGAAGTGTACCCTTTCAAATCGGTTCATAAATGACGGAGTTATGAGGTAACAAACGTAAAAAAAAACACACCAAATTGAGAACCTCCTCCTTTTTTTGAAGTCGGTTAAAAACTTGAAATAGCAAAAAAAAAGGTAAAATGCTTAAACTCTGGTCTATGTCAGAGATGACAGAGACAAAGTCTACGATGGAGCGAGCCTACCCAGAAGGAGCCTCTTCACTCTTAACTTTGAAGAGATTAGGGTTGTAAGCTTTTGGAAACACATACGCAGGCAGAGAGTTCTACTCCTTTGCTGTGAAACGCTTAGTGCGAATTGGTGGAATAGCAACAAAGTAGGGATGGTAAGATGCAGTGCGTCTGGATGTCCGATGGTAGAAGGGAGCCGGTGGGATGAGTTCGTGGAGTTCTTGGGCACACTCACCGAAGTACAATCTGTAGAAGACCAACAAGCAGGCAACCTTTATAATAACGAAGCTTTCTCAATAGAAAGCTTCGTTATTTGTAAGTGTGTTGTTGTGCGTAAATTCTTTTACCAATGTAAAAGAATTTTCAAAATCGGTTCAGTAGATCCAGAGATTACCCTCTACAACCTCACAAACTCACAAACTTTACCTCTTTTTTGGTCGGGGGTTAATGACAAAAACTTTTTTACAAAAAATACAACCGACTTCCAAATACAAAACACTACAAGGTACAAAATAACTTCGGAAGAAAGAAAAAAACTTCAATTTATGAAGTCGGTGTTTTTGGTTATTTTTTCGTTTTTGACACCGAATTCCGAAATTAAAGATTTTTTCTTTCTTCCGAAGTTATTTTGTACCTTGTAGTGTTTTGTTTTTGGAAGTCGATTGAATTTTTTGTAAAAAAGTTTTTTATTTTTCACTTTTTAGTGGTACCTAGGTACCGGCGCAATGTTATGTTAAGAACTGGTGTAAACACTAAAAAAACATGCGATTTCAGCAATCCCGATCCCTTTGCTATCATTTATTGAAGAGTTCCGTTGCCTACCTCCGAAGTTCTTTGTTAGATCTTCACCAAATTAAAACGGGACCAGTCTAGGAAAATACTCATTCAAACAAAAAAAGAATCATCGAAATCGGCTGACAATTGGCTAAAGTGTCGCTGAACAAACATTTCTCATGGGATCTCATCATCAGATCCTAATTTATACCTTTCATCATCAGCTCAGCAACATGAGATGAAGATTACCAGGCACAAATATCTGAATTGCGTTAGAAAGTTCATGGAAAACATTGTATGTGCCTATAAAATTTGGGGGTTGCCCTCGATTTTCGTGGGATCCCATCATCAGATTCTGACATGGTGATAATGGGACCAATCGAGAAGTGTACCCTTTCAAATCGGTTCATAAATGACGGAGTTATGAGGTAACAAACGTAAAAAAAAAAACACACCAAATTGAGAACCTCCTCCTTTTTTTGAAGTCGGTTAAAAACTTGAAATAGCAAAAAAAAAGGTAAAATGCTTAAACTCTGGTCTATGTCAGAGATGACAGAGACAAAGTCTACGATGGAGCGAGCCTACCCAGAAGGAGCCTCTTCACTCTTAACTTTGAAGAGATTAGGGTTGTAAGCTTTTGGAAACACATACGCAGGCAGAGAGTTCTACTCCTTTGCTGTGAAACGCTTAGTGCGAATTGGTGGAATAGCAACAAAGTAGGGATGGTAAGATGCAGTGCGTCTGGATGTCCGATGGTAGAAGGGAGCCGGTGGGATGAGTTCATGGAGTTCTTGGGCACACTCACCGAAGTACAATCTGTAGAAGACCGACAAGCAGGCAACCTTTATAATAACGAAGCTTTCTCAATAGAAAGCTTCGTTATTTGTAAGTGTGTTGTTGTGCGTAAATTCTTTTACCAATGTAAAAGAATTTTCAAAATCGGTTCAGTAGATCCAGAGATTACCCTCTACAACCTCACAACCTCACAAACTCACAAACTCACAAACTTTACCTCTTTGTAATACTTATTAAGTATAGATTATATAATATTTCACATAGGCCTTGCACACGACATATTGCTTGTATGGGAGCCCCCTTCAAATTTTAATTATTTATCGTTATAGTGGTACTCTGGGAAAATTTCAACTGTCTATCTATTAAGGCTCATGACATCCAGCCTGCTAACAGACAGACGGACGGACGGACAGACAGCGGAGGCTTAGCTATAAAGTTCCGTTGGTTACGGAACATTAAATTAAAATATTTAAATTAGTTAAGTCTAATAAAAAGAATTTGTTGGATACTAACATAGTTTTTAAGTCCTAATACTAAAGCGAAATAAATAATGATTATTATTAAAAACGAAGCTAGTGCATGGTTTTAATTGGTCGTTTCCAATGTAGAAGATCCGGCTAGAAACTCTACGGGTACTTTTTAATTACAATCTTATTAATAATTTGTGTATCTACCTAGGCGCTGCTTTACGTTCGTAAGCCAGTAAAAGTCAAATCTGGTCATCAAAGTTCAGCTTTTCAGAGGGAGTGTCGTTCTGGCATCTGTTGATACCAGAACGACACACTACTGACATAACTGGTTTAAGTTCATAACATTACAGTCTCTTTCCAAAACTCGACGTATCATATTAACAAGTGACGCCAAAGGCGATTATCTACCTTTAAATACTAGCACTCTGCCCGCGACTTCGTTCGCGCGGATTTAGTAGGTACTCCACGAACTTCATCTCCATAAGTCCTCCCTCTATAAAGGGTAACGTGTAAATTACTTATAAATTTACTCCCCTTCTTCTTATCGTGTGGGCCGTAAGGTCTAACGACCACACACCCTAGTGTCAGAGTTTCTTAACCGCCTCAATCGAGTATTTTTATACACCTCGTAACTTTTAAACGATAGGTCTGATTTGCATAATTTAAATTGTAATTGACGTACACATAACCAACCTAAATTACCAAACCATTAAAATGGATAAGGATCAATATCGTGATACCAAAATCACCACATTCCATTCCACCCGGGTATTGATCGAATAATTTGAACATAAAAATAAAAAACTTTTTCACAAAAAATACAACCGACTTCCAAAATCAAAACACTACAAGGTACAAAATAACTTCGGAAGAAAGAAAAAAACTTTAATTTCGGAAGTCGGTGTCAAAAAAAAACGAAAAAATAACCAAAAACACCGACTTCCGAAATTAAAGTTTTTTTGAAGAAGTCGGTTGTATTTTTTGTGAAAAAGTTTTTTATTTTTATTTTTGTACCAGCGCAATGTTATGTTAAGAACTGGTGTAAACACTAAAAAAACATACGAATCCAGCAATCACGATACCTTTGCTATCATTTATTGAAGAGTTCCGTTGCCTACCTCCGAAGTTCTTCGTCAGATCTACACCAAATTGAAACGGGACCAGTCCAGGAAAATACTCTTTCAAACAAAAAAAGAATCATCCAAATCGGCTGACAATTGTCCGAAAGTATCGCTGAACAAAAATTTTTCATGGGATCTTATCATCAGATCCTAATTTATACCTTTCATCATCAGCTCAGCAACATGAGATGATGATTATCAGGCAGAAATATCTGAATTGCGTTAGAAAGTTCATGAAAAACATTGTATGTGCCTATAAAATTTGAGGGTTGCCCTCGATTTTCATGGGATCCCATCATCAGATTCTGGCATGGTGACAATGGGACTAATCGAGAAGTATATCCTTTCAGATAAAACAAAAATTTTTCAAATCGTTGCGTAAATGACGGAGTTATGAGGTAACAAACATAAAAAAATAAAAAAAAAATACAACCGAATTGAGAACCTCCTCCTTTTTTTGAAGTTGGTTAAAAAAGTGGTTATTGTGACTTAACCATAATAGTTAGATATATACCCTCGCGGACTTTTTTGTGGATATTGTCCTCTATAAAACTGTCACTCACACATCACTTTGCTTTATTGTCAATAGTTCCCGCAGCGTACGCGATTTAAGGTTTTTTTTTTATTTTATTTCACACCTTGGGTTACATTTTCGGAGTTTTCATACGGATCCCTAACTTTTTTGAAAATATTTCATAGCCCATGTTCATCAGGAATAATGTGGGATTTTAGTGGTGAAAAAATTTATCAAATCAGTCCAGCAGTATCGGAGCCTATTCAATTCAAACAAACAAACAAATCTTTCCTCTTTATAATATTATTGTGGATGTAGAAAAGCAGGGTGTAATATGGCTGCTGATATAGCGCTCGGTTAGCAGCGGATGGTGTAGACGCGTCGCGTCCGGCGGGGATGAGCGTCCGATGTGCGCTTGCCCTTAGTTCATAGAGATTAGAGAAATATACAGAAGAGACACAAGAAAGTGTGGAACTAAATAAAAGCAAAGTGTAATATGGCGGTTGATACAGCACTCGGTCGGCAGCGGATGATGCAGACGCGTCGCGTCCGGCGGCGGCAAGCGTCCGACGTGCGCCTGCTCTTAGCTACAGAGAAGTACACAGATGGGACACTAGAAAATGAGGTACTAAATAAAATCAAAGTGTTATATGACGATTGATACAGCGCTCGGTTCGCAGTGGATGGTGCAAAGACGTGTCGCGTCTGGCAGGAGCGAGGATCCAACGTGCGCCTACCGAAACTTGCGAACGTCTGACGTCCTAGTCCATAAAACGGACAGCAACCTGAAAATCCCATGGTTTTTATCTGCTAATCATAGAGTACAAACGAATTCGTGGCGAGAGTTTGCTGTTTGAGGTATCCAAACTTCGAGTTCATTAAAAAAAAATTAGAGTGAAGCAGTTGGAGCACCAAGTCTAGCTTTAACAGATCAGTCATGAGACACATTCATTGCTTTGACTTAGGACAAAATCCATGTTCTGTTTGTAGTTGGGGGTGAGAAAAAAGAAGGAAGTTAGACTGTCCATTTAATTTGACTTCTCGAAACAGTTCTAGCGAGAAGCGAACGATATGAAATCCTATAGAGTATTCTACCCCGTGGTGCAGTTATCCCATCCGCGTCTCTGGCTGTTAGGCATAAAACAAACTACCAATATTAATCTACTCTATGCCCCACCGTCCAAGTAATTCTACAGCAAGTTAGCGATTTATTATCGACTCACTTCAACGCGGTACGTCGGATGCGATAGTTTATAGTTTTCGCAACTGTTACTTATCGGCTCTACCGCACCCTACCGCTCACGTGCACCTAGCGTACCTCCTATGTACCGCTCGCGTAACCAGTACGTACCGCTTGGTGCTATGCTAATCAAGATTGCCATTAGCTCGAGAACGAACGTAATTTGTTTTAATGTTGCCTATCTACGAGTGGATCACATGTTTGTGGGTTTTGTTATAACTAGCTCGTAGTGCGGATAAGTAAGTATAGTTAGGGAAATTAACTGTTTATCAATATAAGATTAAACATTAGCTAGAATAATGGCGCGTTTATTTACATTAAGTATCGAATTGGGCTGTTTAAATTAAGTCAGTCACCGAATACGGCGACCATATTCTTTTAAGTTGTCGGTTTATCGGATTTGGAAAACGGTCTGCGGCTAACCAAAAACCTGCTTACACTAGTCGGTCACCGAATACGGCTTGTGGTCAAATTCGACCTGTGGTCGAATACGGCCTGTGGTCGAATACGGCCTGTGGTCGAATACGGCCTGTGGTCGAATACGGCCTGCGGTCGAATACGGCCTGCGGTCGACTACGGCCTGTGGTCGAATACGGCTAACTAAAAACCCATTTACACTAGTCGGTGACCGAATCAGTCGGGCAGCTACCGAATCGTTCAAAACGACCTAATGCAAATGAGCTATAATAAAACGACAAGATATTTGCGTAAATGATAAAATGTTGCATAGTCTTAACACTAATATCGATTTTAACAAAAGTGATGAACAATTATTATTTGACGCGGTTTTTCTAACAATGCGTGTAAAAAGAATTCGATCGTATTTGGTGTAAATAACGATTGCAATTGCATGCAGTGTTCTTCAGTTTTTGCCATCTACACCTGAAATTCCAAATGTACTTTCTGGTCATATAACCTAACTGAATCAATACGCCGAGCCTTTACCCAGAAGGCCCTGGAACATAAAGGGCATTAGGAGAAACACGGATGGGTTTTAGTCAGTAAGAGTCTGCACATCCTTCTGCTTCGCCCAGAGCGGGAGGAGTCATTTGAAGATTTCCCATCCATACAAAAAGCTGACAGACTAACCAGATGATACATAGTACCAGTATGTTACATATGAGCGACTGCCTACCTGGTCTCTACGATCCAGTAACTGGGTGATGTCCTTTGGAAAAATGGGTGTCAGATTTTGTGACTTCTGTTGGCTGATTATCAAATAAGTACAAATGACAGGCGGAGCCATCGGCCTAAAGTACTTTCAGAGACACGGAGAAGGTTGCAGTATGTTATGGTTCATCCATCCACGAACTAACCTCGGTAAGCGTTGCTTAACATGAAAGATCGAACAGTGCAGCAGTGTTTATTCAGCCAAGAGGTCCTGTGACCTAAATAAAAAAGGTTTATTTAACTACACTTAGGTACATTGGTATTCACATTTGAAGAACCACACAAAGTGCCCTGTTTGCTTTATTATTATATTTGTAATGTTTTCCAATATTTGCCGACGCAGAAATAATTCGATTCTGTGAAGAGTATTCGTGTATTCAATAAGATTGAATTCAAACAATAAACGCCAGATGTCATTTTAAACACAGTCAATGTTTAATTTTAATAAATTCTGAACATTTTTTACTTCAGAATTTATTATTTGTGTTCAATCGTCTGCCTAGCCTTTTCCCAACTACATTGGGGTAGGTTTCCAGTAAAACCGGATTCAGCTGAATACCAGTGTTTTACGTGGAGCGGCTGCCTACCAGACCTCCACAACCCATTAACTGGGTAACACGGTACACATATTGGCAAGACTGGTGTCAGATTTTACTGGCTTCTGACAACCCGTAACGACTGCCAAAGATCTACAAATGACAGCCGGGACCAACGGCTCAACGTGCTTTTCAAGGCACGGAGGGAACTCGGAATGTCAAGATGGTCACCCATCCACAGACCAACCTTGGCAAGCGTTGCTTAACCTTCAAGATCGACCCGTGCGGCTGTTATTATTTAGCCACGATTTTAAAGCATTTTTACTTCAGAATTTATTATTTGTGTTCAATATTGAGTAATAATTATTTTGCTCCGGCCCGCGGATACACCCATGTTATATGTTGGTTAAAACTATCCTAAATGCTTTTCCTTGTGGCCTAAAAAGGCCACTTTAGCAGAATCAGAAAGCAAATCACGCTACCCGTCACTGTCAAATTTTCCCAATCAATCTTGAACCTAATGCGTTAGCAATAAAGATGAAAATTAAATTTGACCGATTGTTGTGTGATTATTATGATTCTCCTAAAATGGTCTTTTAGCCCCCCAGACCTTAGAGTAAAATTAAGATCGGTTAAGCGACTTGGACGTAAAAACTTAACAAAACTAACAGAGGTACAGATTTACTTTCGCATATATTATAGTACTAGCTTTCAGAAGTGGGTTCGCCCGCGTATATGTCGAAAAGTGAACATACTTCTGGGTGAGTACCCAATGTCTATGACTGTGCTAATTTACATCCAAATCGGTTCAGCCGTTAAGAGGTAACAAAACTTAACAAACTAACAGAGACAGAGTTACGTTCGCATTTATAATGTTACTAGGTTCTGCCAGCGGCTTTGCCTAAAAAAAAGTACATGCGTATGTCCTCCAAGGTCTAATCTATCTCTGTACCTTAATCAAAACCGGTTATAAAAGACAGACAGCTTTCTCCTTTATATAATAATACAAGTTGACCCTCACAATTTCGTCTGCATCACAATTTTTATTACTGTTCCGCTACTATTGGTCTTAGCGTGATGATATATAGCCTATAGCCTTCCTCGATAAATGGGCAAACACTGAAATATTTTTTCTAATCGGACCTGCAGTTCCTGAGATTAGCGCGTTCAAGCAAGCAAACAAACAAACAAACTCTTCAGCTTTATATATTAGTATCCATACTAATCTGTATGGATTGTAGTACCCTTTTAATATAACGGTTTTCTTTTTTCAATAACGTGTTACGCAAATAAAGGCACCATTTGTGCGTTTAGTAAACGAAAAAGCGTTGAATCATGCTCCATTATGGAAAACAAATAAAGCGTAAAGCTGAAATTATTTCAACTCTTAAACGAAACGGAGGTAGCCAATGATGAGACGGCAGTTCTGTGGGCCGTATTTGAACAATAATATCAGGAATACAGGGTTTCATATCGATAAAAAAAAATATCGGTGATACAAATATCATGTTGAAAGTCATTTACCATTTTATTAGTGCTTTCTAGAATGTTGAAACTGTAAAATTCAATTTCTCTTTGATGTGGCACGTACATTTTTCCTGGTATTATAGTTATCCATTAAAGCACATAACTAAATTGCTGCCAGAACGTAGCAGTATTTTTTTATTAAGGTTCAAAATTTATGAAGCGTTTTTCCCTGATAGTTTGTGATAAAGTTTGCCATGACTTAAAATTGATTTGTTGGACTTGCAAGTATCTGGTCCACTCCAATATTTGTATCATCTAAAAATAAAATGTTAGAGAGTGGTAGGTAAGCGACCAAATCTGAAATTATTTTCGAATCCTTTTTCCATTAACACACAACGTCGAGCCAGGAAATTTTCGACATATAAAAAGGCGGGTTCGGACTTAAGTTTACGAAGCAAAAAATCGGTCGACAATTTATTCGTGGGCGGGTTGGGCATCACTAATCGGTGTCATCAATCAGCTGGTCCCGCGATCGGATCAACTGACGGACAACCCCCGCCTCCCGCGCCCCGCGACCCGCGCGCCCCTCGCCACACCTCATCTCACACCCCGTTGATAGGAGCCCGACTAGCCCTCGTATAAGTGGACTGGACTGGACTGGCATTTTCATTATAAATTCCGTATTTGAAGGACGTACGTGTAGCTTGGAAAGACACAGTTTCTCATACCTTATATAATTACATTTAACTTGATGGGTTGCTGTTTCGTTAAAATATTTATGAGTGTTAAGTCTTTGTAGATTTCAGTAACGAAATTCTACGAATAATAAAAGTGCACATACTGGGGCATATAACTGCAATACAGTTCCAGGTAGTCGAAACCAATTTAACGATGTTCGATATATTCGGGCAGGTTTTTCACTAAAACATTGCATCGTCGAGTTTTACTACTATTTAATAGCTTTGGGTCAAAAACTGCCCAAAAACAAGAAAAGTTTCTGAAAATTCTGATACAAAAAAAAGTATGAAAGAAAAATACCAAACGAGAGTTTCATGAGGTGGAAACAAAGAATGCTTGAAATTTCATCCGCATAATATTTGACAAAACCAATGTTTACCTGAGCCGCTGGGCTGGCCGTTCTGTTATCTATGACAACAGTCTGCTTCGAGCTTGTCGCGATGAACGCACAGAAATATTCTTCCTGTACCCACCAACCTAGTACCTATTTCCTCTGAATAGGGTTCAAATCATTTTTGCGCTAAACAATCGCCAGTGCCTACGGAACCTTCGCGCTTCGCTGACATGGGTAATGTTTGCACCCGTCTCCGAATTGATTTACCCACATCCGTAAATGTCACGGTTTTTCGCGCCGAAATCGACTATTATTGGAATATGAATATGTCTACAAATGTGGCTGTACTGGGTTTTGTTTGTGGTTATCGTTGCGTGGTGTATAATTTTTATACGATTATAGTCTGGTGCTCGGTGATCCCTCTCTAGTGTGCTTCAATTCCACAGTATACGAGTACATACATATGCATAATATAATATTGTTTGGCTAATAATAAAACCATTAGCAAAGCGGCTCTATTTCCATTTTGATTATTTAATTACTTGAATTTTTTCTGAACTATATTTTACGTTAGATCTGTTTGCATCGCATTATTTTAACTTTGCTTCGCCCGCGTGGTCCCGAGGGAACATATTCCCGGGATAAAAAAACACCTATGTCCTTTCTCAGGCTCTAGACTATCTCTGTACCAAATTTTATTTAAATCTGGTTCAGCATTTTAAGCGTGAAAGCGCGACAGACAGACAGTAACTTTCGCATTTATAATATTAGTAAGGATAAACATTTGTCCTTGGCTTCGCGTTTAAGTTTCATTTTCGCAAAAATAAAGTAGTTTATATCTGTCTTCAGAGAATCATATAACTTTGTACCAAAATAAATCAAAATCGGTTCTGCGATTTACGCGTCAAAGCGTATCACTGAAACATAATTTCACATTCATAATTTTAAGTTAAGATTGCTTTTAAATTAAATATTATTTAATGAACTTTAAAATCGTATTAGATTGAGACCTTCAGACAAAAACCAAGCAGGTTCGTAGTAAGTACGTCTTATTCCTAAAACACATCACGTGCATTTAGAAACTTTAATACACTTCAGTAAAATCCACAAAGATTGAACGTTATCAAAAGTTTGTCTGACTTACCGCACTTTTACATTCACTGTTCGATATTCTGAAGACAAAGCGTCAAGTTCTATAGTTTTAAACATTCAACGAATAAGCTTCGGAATAGTGAAAACTCTTAAATTATCCTCAGACTTATGGATAAGTTTTAGTCTAATACTTTGCACGTAGTTTATACAAACGATAGTCAAAGGCTTAGTCTAGTTTAGCAGTGAATGAAAAGACTGTTTGATTGGGTGAAGCTTCTCTCATTCTCATCATTTTCTCGCTTGATGACGGGAGCTTCATTGATATAACTTTGAGGTTGTTTTCACGTCAGACAAATATGTCGCCTGACACCATTGTATAAACTAAAAGTAAAGGTATATGTAGCTTGCAATTCGTGTGAGTATAAGAGTGATGATTTAAAAAAAAAAAGTCGTTCAAGTTCGAGTCGGAACAAGCACACGAAGGGTTCCACGAACTGAAAAAATCACGTTACTTGTACGGCCGTATGACCTGTAATATTATATTGTTTTCCGTTTATTATTTTCTTTACATATAAATTATATTTTTAAATATTTCAATAAAAGTAAATAATAAAACATTTAATAATATAAAAATGTGGCTACTAATAAGTGGGCTACCACTGGTATCGGGAACAGGGTCCAAGCTACGAGGTCAGGGCTCCAGAGAGAGGAACCTCCTAACAATAAGAGCCGTGTCCAGAAGTAGCGCTTTCTGAATCAAGCTCTTGATCCAGCAGCCTAACGAAAGCCTCTTGAGGTGTTGGTCGAGGCTCGTGGCTATTAAGCCATTAGCTGATACGACTATCGGTACAATGATTGCGGAATCCATATCCCATATGTCGACAACCTCGCGAGGCAAGTCAATATACTTGTATTGTTTATCTTTCTCGGCTTCCACGAGGTTCTCGTCATGTGGGACGGTTTTGTCTACAATCATTGCACGTTTCTCGATTCGGTCCACCACCACCATATCAGGCTTATATTGTTTTCGTTTATTCATTTTATATACATCCATGTTACATTTTTAAATATATCTTTAAAAAAAAAAATTTTAAAAATACATTTAAAAATATAAAAAGTAGTAGTCCGCCGATGTCGGGAACAGGGTCCAAGCTACCGGGGCTTAGAGCTCCAGAGAAAGGAACCTCCTCACAATACGAGCCGTATCGAGGAGTACTGCCTTCTGTATCAGGCCCTTTATCCAATCGCGTATCGCTAGTTTCGACAGATGGTCGTCGAAACTTTTGGCCATCAGGCCATTGGCCGTAACGACTATCGGCACAATGACAGCTGAGTCCACATTCCACATGTCGACAACCTCGTGTGCTAAGTCGAGATACTTGATTTGCTTCTCTTTCTCAGCCTTCACGAGGTTCTCGTCATGCGGGATGGTAACAGCAATTATTATCATTGTGCGGCGCGCTAATCGGTCTATCACCACTATATCAGGCTTATTGGCAACAATAGTCATGGTCATTTTCATATTGTTTTTATTGTTATAGCGGCAATAGAATGACATACTCTTTAAAATGTCAGCTGTTTAATACAATTCATTGTTTCAGAACGTGCAATACTCTCTGGTTATGTGTCACTCATGCGGCAATGCATTGAGCTGGCTGAAAAAGTTGGAGCAGCTAAGGCTTAGGCAGATAAAACTGTGTAACTCCGCTATTTAGCACAAATATTAAGATTTAAATAAAAGTGTTTAAGGTCACATAATTTTTGTTTTATTTATGTGGAAGATGCCTAGGAGCACGTGGCTAGATAATAACAGCCACACGGGTCGATCTTCAAGGTTAAGCAACGCTTGGAAGGAAACTCGGTATGTATGATGGTCACCCACCATCATACATACCGAGTTTCCTCCGTGCCTCGGAATGCACGTTAAGCCGTTGGTCCCGGCTGTCATTTGTAGATCTTTGGCAGTCGTTACAAGTCAGAAGCCAGTAAATCTGACTCCAGTCTTGCCATAAAGTACCGTGTTACCCAGTTAATTGGTTGTGGAGGTCTGGTAGGCAGCCGCTTCTCTTAAAATACTGGTATTCAGCCTAATCCGGCTTGACTGGAAGCCAACCCCAATATAGTTAGGAAAAGGCTAGGCAGATGATGATGTAGAAGATACCTACGCATTTCAAAGAAGAATGACCATTCAACTACGAGTATGAACAGAAATGTGGAAGCTGAACACAAGATCACCATCATACCATCATTCACCATTGAAACCTTACAGCAATATTTGATTAGCTGTCACTGAAAGGCAGCTAGATACACAGTAAGATTGCTCGTCTTTCATTGGTAAAATGAGTAAGGCTCCAACAGACAAGTTCAACGCGACAACGGTACAGTAGGGACGTCCGTTTTAATGGAAACTATATAATGAATGGCAAAGGGGAAGTCTTTGGGGGAGGCCTATGTCCAGCAGTGGACGTCTTTCGTCTATTATGATGATCATGATATGAAGAATGGTGTGTCTGTAGAGTAATTTCTAATAATAATTTTGTCGTACTGTTGTCGCATCGCGCTTGTCTCTCGTTGATGCGGCAAAAGCCATTGACGATAAACACGATATTAATGAAGTTAGTTAAAAAAAATCTATAAAACCGTCTTAGCACTTGGAGCTATTTATACCTACTCCATTACTCCCGAATATTGTAGCAGCTTCTCCAAGCTAGAGATATCGATTTATATTGGAAATAGAATACTATTTGTGTACCCCGAGGCAGGGCAAAAGGAATTGTGTTTTTTGTGATACCTCCCCATGCGTCAGCGAAAAAACACTTCAAGTATATTGTAGCCGTTTGTACAACCCCACAGAATGAGGCTCGAATAAATGCTCTAAAATGCAATTTTCTGACACAAAATACTCTGTTTTAGAACGTATGATAGAAGGTTTCAAAAATTGTTATTTGAGACCTTATTCAATTTATTATTTCAGTAATATGAGTGTTTTATTTAAATAAGCTACCAAAATGCATCAAAGGGAGACATTTTCTTACGATCTTAATATTTTAAGATCTCGTGAAGTGGTGGCATATGAAAATAAATGTTTATTTTAACCCTACTGCCTCAGAAGGAGGGTAATGTTTTTTAATTCTATTGCACACCTTATGATAAAACAAGGAACACGTTAAAAATACACCAAAAACCATTTTTAGATAATTTTTTTATTTACCTACATCAAATGAGGGTTACGTGGCAAAGGTGTGACCATGGAATCCTGCCAAATTTTGAGACATGTTCAAACATGTCCTCTGCGGTGTCACCTCTGCGAGCATATACTCGTACGTCGCCGTTTGCGTTAAAATTATATCAATATCCCGCACCTGCTACCAAAATATGCTTATGTTAGTAATGGTAAACAGCTGACGACGGCCTTTTTATTATGAACATAGACTCTTTTAGAGACTTTTGTTCAACTTTTTTGAGTTTTTTTTTATGTTCAGCTTTTTTTTTTACTGAACAAAGATTTGACTTTGAAACGATTTTTGTTTAATATAATCATGCAGCTATTGAACACACTATGTTTTTACGGTCCGCATTGCTTCCGTTTTTCGAACGAGAATATACGTACGTACGTCTAGTATGGGGGTCACCGCCCATCCTCTTTTTTGAAAATGTGTATTTGTGATTATTAAACTTATACGTAAACCTACAATACACGTTTTTGGAGAATTTCATCCACCTGTATGTTTTAGACAGTGTCGCACGTCTTTGTATGTGTTTTGCTTCCCTTGGCAGCTCTCCACGGATTCAGCAATGACTGGTTAAGAAATCTTCAATACATAAACGATTTCCTTAGAACTTCCTCAGAATGCCTATTTTCAGAAAGTTCAATGAATGAAGTCTACTATTATAATATTCATAAAAGCCTCTAGGGCATACATTCTATTCTCGGTACTATTTACTCTTGATATAATACGTAAGTCATTGTCATTGGAGTTTTCCTCTATAAAAGAGCCTCTTTTGTCGTTATATCGAAGTCCCAAAAATATTTTTTATAATATATTCATAGATAAGTAGTTAATAATAGGAGACATTATTATCAAAAATATCTTCGGTTGCGATTATTTGTCACGAATAGATCTAAAAATAAACTAATGATAATTTTTTAACTTATTATTCTCATTCAATTTGTGCTAATAAAAAAGAAAAATGGTATCCATAAATTCACATATGAAAAGTGTTTTTACTTAGAAAAGATGAAGAAAGATATGCATGTCTCTGTGATAAAGGTGACTCAGACAGCCTGTCATCTAAAGGCGGTTCACACGTGTGTGCGGTGTTCAAAGGATTGCTGTAATTATCGTAACGAGAATGTTTTTCGCACCTAAAAGTCGGCGTGTTTTTTGTTGAGAAGCGCGTTGCCTTTTCATGTTGCTGTGAAATAAATCGTCATATCTGCCTTGCCTTTTCCCAACTATATTGAGGTCGGCTTCCAGTCAAACCGGATTTAGCTGAATACCAGTATTTCAAGCGGAGCGGCAGCCTACCAGACCTCCACAACCTTCTTTTTTGACTAACTGGCTTCTGACTATCTGTAACGACTGCCAAAGATCTACAAATGGCAGCCGGGACCAACGGTTTAGCGTGCTTTCCGAGGCACGGAAGAAACTCGGTATGTTAAGATGGTCACCCATCCACAGACCAACCTTGGCAAGTTTTGCTTAACCTTGAAGATCGACCCGTGTGGCTGTTATTATCTAGTCACGAGCTCCTCATTTGCTGTGAAATAAATGTGCTTAGATTATATTATTAAATTTACTATTGTGAAAATAATGACTGTTTAAATTTTAAGGTTTGAAATTAGCGCAGCGCGGCAGCCACGCTGCTGCTGCTGCTGTCACGACTGTTATTTGTATGGATTAACAAAGCAGCGCGACAGTCACGCTATTGTCGCGCTGCTGCCGCGCGGGACTAATTTGAAGGCACACTTAAAGGCGGGCAAAAATATTTTTCAACATTGAGCTTCCGTACATACCGAGAACAGAAATTCATTAAAATCAATAACACAGCGGGAGCTTTATTAATTTATTTTACACCGGCGTTACAAAAGATTTCTTTGGAATTAATTTCGCGTCGTCCTCCGAAATATGAAGAATCATAATTATTCGGAGCAAAATATTCGAATATTCGAAATAACAAGCACCAAAATGGCGCCAAACAATATGAACGCTGTGAATGACAATCTATTCTTAAAGAAAATAACTGTAATTGCCTGCGAGAAGGTCAGGTGGGTCTTCGTTGGATTTGTAAAGGGCCTTTCCTTTATTCCCTTCCTCCTTGATTTTCCGGTGCAGAACAAAAGCTATGGTGCCCTGAATGAGACCTCCTGCCCTGTTCTGTTGTCCTAGTACAGGATTAGATGTGCTATATACGCACTTAAGTACAGAGGTCGGGGGTTCAAAGAATATCCATTATTACGGATGGTTTATTGTCTTGCGTCTTGTCCTGTGCGGACGACACAACATACTCACATCTATTTTGTAGTTGATTTTATGTTTGAGTTGCTAGTACATAGAAGTGTTTGGTCCTCTCTTACAAACTTTTCGATAAAGTGGGATTCAAATTGAGGTATAATAAAAACACATGCTTTTTATAGTTTATTTCTTGTAAAACTCAAAATATTTTTAGTTTTGGCTGCCATATCGATAGATTGAAGGAATAAAAAGATGCCTTTGCCCTGCAATGGGATAACTTTGGACCTGTAATAAAATTTTAAAGAACTCACATACACAAAAAGAAGCTTTGTCCCCTTTCATAACTTTGCCATAAAGTTCCCAAATGTAAATACAAGACCGTTCTTTTCCTGTCTCCCGTTAAAGGAAAACGTGATAACCGATGTAACCCTTCTGAGCAAACCACGGGATTTTGTGTCCCTAAATAAACATTCACTTTCTTAGCACTGCCCCAACACAGGGAACATTTGTCATTTGTCTTTTACCAACTATGTCGGGATATAGTTGTGACGTGCAGGGGGAAAGTAAATCTTATGGGTTTTCATAATGCTGGTTGGACAGGGTTTGAGCAACTTGTTTTTTTATTTATTTTAATGTTTCACTGTTTTGTTTTTATTTTTTTGTAAGCTTTTATTTCAAACTAGCTGTTGCCCGTGACTCCGTACGCGCATATCCCGTTATTTCCCGTTCCCGTAGAAATTTCGGGATATGCTCTCTTAGCGCTCCCCTACACCCCCAAAGTAAAGTAAAGTAGAGTTTTATTTGCTAAGATTGCAGGTACTTAAAATAAGGTGTAACAGAAAAATGTGCGAGCCGTGTACAAACAAAGGAACCTACATGCCAATTTTCAGCTTTCTACGGCTAATAGTTTCGGCTGTGCGTTGTCTGTCAGTCCTCAATTAGTCAGTAACGGAAGAATATTAAAGAAAGAAAGAAAAAAGTATTTATTTGGGACTCGCACAAAACAGACAGATTGATTAGGACTAGCTTCTGTCAGCGTCTTAGCCCGCGTGAATGTCGGGATGAAAAGTATCCTATGTCCTATTCCAGAATATAATCTACCCGTATGTCAAGTTTCATGCCTGCATGTCAGCTTTCAAGACATGAAGCGGTGACATATGGACAAACAGACAGACTGATAAACAGACAGAGATACTTTCGCATTTATAATATTAGTAGATTCATCATCTGCCTAGCCTTTTCCCAAATATATTGGGGTCGGCTTCCAGTCAAGCCGGATTTAGCTAAATACCAGTATTTTACGAAGAGCGGCTGCCTATCAAACCTCCACAACCCAACTGGGTAACACGGTACTTCATGCCAAGACTGGAGTCAGATTTACTGGCTTCTGACTATCCGTAACGACTGCCAAAAATCCGCCGGGACCAACGGCTTAACGTGATTTCCGAGGCACAGAGGAAACTCGGTATGTTGAGATGGTCATCTATCCACAGACCAACCTTGGCAAGCGTTGCTTAACCTTGAAGATCGACCGGTGCGGCTGTTATTATCTAGCCACGAGCTCCGATAATATTAGTAGATCATAGATATAAAATATTATAGTTTAGTATTACTGAGTAAACCTTTGGTTTCTTGTGAATTTGAAGTTGTAAACTTCTCCAAATGTACTTTACCATAAGAACATGTTTGTAAATTTCTTACTTTATATCAATTTAGAAACTGAAGTTTATCAGAAAAATTATGTTATTTTTAATAAAATAACATAATCTGGTTACGAGCACTTCGAGTATTATAACAAGAACATAAATAAAGATAGGCCTATCTAATTTGTATATGCTAAAATAAACATTACTCGTACCTACTAGCCGAAAATATTGAGCCATATTTTACAACAGTTTTTGGCAATTTATATTTCACTTAAGTTACCCTATTACCTACTTTTGAACGTTGTACAGGGAATAATTTAGATTTAATGGTGCAGAAGATATTATAAGCTACCTCTCTGTATAAGGCATGATGAATCGGGCTAAAGTTGAGAATTTTGTTAAGTTTCAAGGATCCCGTTGGTCGTCTGCGGAAAAGCGCACTGAAGTGTTTCTTTATGAACGAACTTGAAGAATTTTTGAAATATCGATTCTCTGAGATCCATTCAAAAAGTTGGCTTCTATATTTAGAATTTATTAATAAAGCGTAAATGGAAAACGTTCCGTGTTCGCTTAATCTTCGGAATATTACTTCGGTGATGCTGATTGATCTGAATATTGTTTGGCGTTGAGATTTGCGTGTCAGTCATATTGTTTATTTTACGTTCTGTAGGTTTAGCGACGCTTTCTTTTGGGGGTACGTTACCCGAAGGTAACTAACGGGACCCATTACTAAGCCTCCGCTGTCCGTCTGTCTGTAAGCGGGTTGTATTTCATGAACCGTGAATAGGAGGTTTCGTGTGTATTTAAATTGCTGTTATAACAACCCACAAGAAACGTGATTTGAAAGCTTAGGTGAAGTGATCACGAAGTAAACTATCATTCCATCTTGTTTACATGGATTGACAGCTCACTTTGTGATCACTTCACTTCGACATGTTTAATCGCACTACTATTCACTTCACACGTACACTGATGACGTGGTTCGTGTGAGCCGAAAAATCAACAGCAGCTAGTCTATTCTGTAAGTAAACATTTCGAAATCGAGCTTCACCTGAGTGATAAAGCTCACAAAGTGGACTTTATTGCACACAACATAAAGGTCTTATGTTTATACTCACCACGGAATCCGCTGTCGAGACTCGAAAATGTTGTTACAGAATAGCACTACAGTACAGAAGCAATCATATAAGAAAACGTAGACTAGCACTCACTTTTTCAAGCAAGAGATTTCCCAAACTTAGCCGCCACTACTAGGCTGATGACAAAGTAATGATTATCGGTTATTTTATTTTTGCTCGGCGTCTATGGGTCCTAGCGTTGTTGAAGCATTCCTCATGGGCTACCAAATGAAGAAATGTTTTTGGAAATCCGACTGGTAGTTCCACAGCTTAGCACGATCAAACATAAATAAAAATTGGCCAAGTGCGAGTCAGACTAGCGAGCGAAGGGTTCCGAACGATTTTTTTTTCAATTTTCATTTACGTAACACTTTCGTGTTTGGGTCATAGAAGTCCATATGTGTACCAAATTTCAACAGAATCGGTCTAGTGGACACTGAGAAAACTGGCTGTGACAGACGGACAGACAGACAGACACCCGATCCTTGAGTTTTTTAGGCTTGAGTAACCTTGAGTTTGTTAGGGGTAAAACTACTAATAATAAAGCTGAAGAGTTTAGTTTTAGCTCAGCTTTATATAATAATGGACTTACTTTTGTTTAAGCACCTATACGCAACGTTTTGCATACATTTCAACTTGTAAATCGCTTAAACTGGCATTAATAGTAAGGGCGTGATTCCTCAATTAGTTTAACTAGTTAGCCCATTCTAATTTAATTCCTACATGAAGGTACAGAAGTTGTAACAATTGGTAAACTTGTGACAACGGTATAACACCCCCTGTCACTTTGGGTGCTAACTATCGATGTAAGACCCTAGCTAGTTGTATTTGCTTTCAAATAATATCAAAGAGCGATTAAACACCTATAATACATAAGTTCTGAGCTTAGGTGTCTTTGAAAACTTGAGCAAGGACTTTGTTCAGCAGAAGCGTGTAAAAGTGATATCGGTTTTGTAAATGTAGCCGATTACGAAAGAAAAAACAACGATTTAATCATTATTTAGGAGAAAATCAAATCAAATACGCTTGTTTTAAAAAGTAAGTACGGACTTTCGATATGATAAATTGATGGTGTACTCTTTCAAATACTACAACAACTGTATGAAACACTAGCATGCTAATGCCATGCTTGGCGCATTTTAGCAAAAACTAGCGTCATATAACTGACGTACAATGGAGTACATCTTTGTAGTTTCTCCTTGAATGAGCAAGAATAGCTTGTAAACGAAGTGTAATTTAACCATTAATGTACCTGGTTTTTTTGAAAACCCTCTTCAATGTAGAGTTCGTCAATCCGCCACACGTCTCGTGTTTCTCACTGAGTGCAAACAAGCAACTAACACTGGACTCATACTCGTATAGGGGTAAATCTGAAACAGCTCAGGACGCTCTCAAAGGATTTGTCCGGACAGCCATCGTCAAATATTTGTCGCTCTCTTTGTTTTCATTCAACAAACATTCTTCATTCTATTTTTGAATCTTTGTGATTGGGAAATTACTAGGTGATTAGTACGTTTGTGTTCACATTAAGAGTTCTGTTTTCATGTTACGTCTCAATTTAATGTCAAAGATTTTATGTGAAACAGCAGTTGCCCGTAGCTTCACTCTCATATTTTTTAACCGACTTCTTCAAAAAGGAGGAGGTTCTGTGTTCGGCTGTATGTATCTTTTGTCGTGCATTTTATCGGGATACTGTTGCATAGTGAAACTGCTAAGATTGTTACAATCGGATTACCTCCTAAAAATCAATTTTATCTATTTATCATACTAGTTTGAATTAAAGTTTTATCTGACATCACATGGGCCAGTGATTACATTTTACTAGCTGGCGACCGCGTCTAATTAGTACTCTCCTGTGTATTAATCATAACCTATCTGTTATTCAGATGTATTTATAAGCTATATTGTTATTATTATTTAGTTTTTAAACACTTTATTGTGCACTAAAAGTAACAATAAAGGAAACTTAAAACTAAAACACATACAATGGGCGGTATTTGCTTGGACATAAAATGCTGTCATTTTATGTCCAAGCAAATGCTGTCATCGAGGAGCTCGTGGCTAGATAATAACAGCCGGACGGGTCGATCTTCAAGGTTAAGCAACGCTAGCCAAGGTTGGTCTGTGGATGGGTGACCATCTTAACATAGCGAGTTTCCTCCGTGCCTCGGAAAGCACGTTAAGCCGTTGGTCCCGGCTGTCATTTGTAGATCTTTGGCAGTCGTTACGGATAGTCAGAAGCCAGTTAATCTGACTCCAGTCTTGCCATGAAGTACCGGATTACCCAGTTAATGGGTTGTGGAGGTCTGGTAGGCAGCCGCTCCTCGTAAAATACTGGTATTCAGCTAAATCCGGCTTGACTGGAAGCCGACCCCAATATAGTTGGGAAAAGGCTAGGCAGGCAGATGATGATAAAATGCTGTCATTGGTGTGACAAAAACCAAATTAATTATAATATAACATAATAAATACACATAAATCTAAAAAATTGCATGGAGTAAAAGAGAACTAGATTTTTCTTAAAAATTACAGTTCCTATGCTATAGGGATTCAATATTTCACTATATAATTATAGGTAGCGGAAGGCAGATAGCAGTAGCTCTGTTCTTCTTATCGAGTGGGTAGTAAGGTCTGACGATCCCACACACACCCTAGTGTCAAAGTTTCTAGACCGCCTCTAGGGCCTCTGACATGGTTTATTTGACAACCGCCATTTGGCGGCCGGGCTTATACGTGCCTTCCGAAGCACGGAATTATATTTTTATCAGACAATCAGGTGCCTCAAGCCTAGAATGTCCTAGCCAAACTGAAAACAACTTATCAAAGTTTTCTTCCCGTGGGAATCGAACCCTCGACCACCGGGTCACAAGGCAAACTCTTAGAACCACTCAACCACGGAGGCAGTTGAATTCTGATACGCAGGAAGCCGACCTCAAAATTGTTGCTATATTTGTGACAATTTAGGAAATCGCATTTGACAGCTGAGTGGGATAGAAGATTTACCACTAAAGCAATAGACTCCTTAAATTATTGTAACAAATATAGGTAAAACATAATGTAGAAAAACCGGCCAAGTGCGAGTCTAACTCTCGCATATCATTACTTTTGTTACCATTGTCCTTGTTTTGTTGGTCTGAATGATTTCTAAAGTTTGTCCATCTAACACAAGTCCATCTAACATCTAACAAGGCAGGTTCACCAAGGCAAAGCCACGGGCTAAAGCCAGTGAAGCAATAAAGTATACAATTTAGTAGTGACTTTTCCTGTTTTTGTGTGTTATCGGCAGGCGGCGCTGGTGACGCGACTAACGACCGATGTCGACATCTCAGTGAAATGTCACAATGATTTATCGGCTGTACCACGGACGTATACGCCGGATACGTGTGTAGATATCTCGCCCAATATACATGGGTATACTCAAGATGTATATGGTATAGCTCTTTGGCGGGAAATGAGTCGTGATTTCAGCTTACGTAGTATGCAGAAAATGTTTAATTGAAATTCGGATAGGTAGGTATTTGTTTATTGAAACTTTGTGTACAGTGCTTGCTCTTCCAGTCAATTTTTGGCTCAAACAAAAATTGTGCAGTCAGTCTATTCTGTTGTGCTTGCCAAGGTTGGTCTGTGGATGGGTGACCATCTTAACATACCGAGCTTCCTCCGTGCCTCGGAAAGCACGTTAAGCTGTTGGTCCCGGCTATCATTTGTAGATCTTTGGCAGTCGTTACGGATAGTCAGAAGCAAGTAAATCTGACTCCAGTCTTGCCATGAAGTACCGTGTTACCCAGTTAATGGGTTGTGAAGGTCTGGTAGGCAGCCGCTTCTCGAAAAATACTGGTATTCAGCTAAATCCGGCTTGACTGGAAGCCGACCCCAATGTTGTTGGGAAAAGATGATGATGTCATTCTGTCGAGATAGCACTGAGTATACGTAGGTGGAGTGAACGGCAAGTGAGCTGTCATTCCATTTTGTATGGTTTTACTTATAGCTCACTTGTCGTTCACATCGCCTAAGTTTTCACTTCGAAATTTTACAAAATCGCACTGCATATTTCAAAGTGTGTGTTCATTTGCGCTAAGTATGACGCATAATATTATAATAGGGAAAATGCATGCGATTTTTTTATTTGCAAAATTACATACTTATTAGCTCTAGAAAATAACCATGAAATTATTTTTTTAATACCTTCTTCATCAGCGATGAAGTTATAAAGCTTCAAAGATTACAATTAGAAAGAGAAGTCTGATGTAAACTTTGACGTCATCGCCTATGATGAGAGGGACAGATATGTTTGTTTAAAATAATTATATCTCCTTCTTTTGATTCTATTTTCACTATTAGTACTCGTATTATATTTTTAGATAAACTGTGTAGATGATAAATATGTTTTTCGTGCATTCCTTATCGAAGGAAATCGAATGTAGCAGCACAAAAAGTGTTTAAAAATAAATAAATAAAGCAATGCAACAGTCAAACATAAACACAGACAACTACCATAAGTAATTGGTATTTTTTTACCGACTTCAAAAAGAAGGAGGGTAAAGACCCTCCTTCTTTTTCGAACATAGGTTCGACTGTATGTATTTCATTTAAAATAAATGACTTTTGAAAGTTTAAAACAAATAACTAAAGAATCCTGTAATTATGCACTATGAAAAGACTTCACTATCAAAATTAGCCACAAAAGAACTGTTTTGCTTTTGCACAACTTGTATTGCATATAAATGAACAAATTATATTTGTAATTTGTTTTCCAGTTATCTGAGTATGTAGTGGACGCTATACATTTTAATATTACTTAACTGAAATAAATGTAAAGTAAGTATGTTGTATATACGGTCACTGGACATGAATATTCATACGTATGTTTTTATTTTCGTCTTTATGATATCAATTATTTTTAAGTATAAGCATGCCCCAAATTTTTTATTGTTTGATACTAATACTATATTTTATTCTGCCTCATATCTTTTTATTTTCGAGGCCGAAAGGGTTTTATCAATTTAGATTTTATATTTATTGATATTTTTACGGTATCTAAACGGGCTTGAAAAATTGCGCTGGCCATTGGAACCCGTTTATTTGAAGATTAAATACAAAATAGTTTTAGTTTTTGGTATAATAAATTAATAACACAAGCCTTCCCTCAGGAACTAGCCTACTAAGTTTAAAAGCACTTTTTGAAACGAATAGCTGTCCATCAGAATATTTGTCCATTTGTTTTCTGTTTCTAAATTTAAATGAAAACGGTAGTTGCGGGTTACAAGTTTCCGCTACAAGAAACCTTGAGGTACGCTAAAATGTTCTACTATGGAATTAAGTCAAGAGAAAAAAATATTAAGCTTATTTGCACCTTCCTACAAACTCCAAAAAACTATTTTAAAATGACTTTGGCCTAAAATTTACCTTCAAATTCATTGATTTTACAGATTTTGATACAAATTTCTGTGGCGAGTCGAATTTTCGATAACCACGCAGGCCACTTATTTGAGGCAAATTTGTGTACAGACGTGTGCACAATTGGAACGCAGAAATTTTCGGTTCATAGTATGATATGGGGAATACCAAAGATTGGGTGTGGTTTGTGCTGCTTCGGTATTTTAATCTTTTTATTCATGTGTTTTGGTCAATATAGTTGTCACGAATAAACGTTGTCAATATTACTGCTGGCCTAATTATTTGCCATCCCACCACTCCAACAATAGTACTCCTAGTTTGTTTTTCGGTAATCTTGATTTCGTTTCGTTCCTACGGCTATATTAAAAAAAGGTAAAAAACTGGAAAATTAAAGGAGGTTAACTTCGAAATTTTAATAGTAATAGTGTTTTTTATTTTTTATTTCATATAGGGATTGTAATTTGTAAAGTTTACAGATGTTGCATTTACATATTTGTAGGTTCACTAAATTGAAATCATCCAATGACTTCTCTAATTGACTAAAACCGTGTTCCTTCTTCGTTCGTTACTTCCGCAGACTTCCCGTTGACCTGCAATTATGAAATTTGTCAAGAAGCAAGGTTATTCAGAACAAGTAAGGGATGTATATTCTAGAGGTCTGTAAATTAGTAGTTTTATCACAAAAAAAAAAAAACACTTTTTACAAAAAGGTAACCCGCCTGCCAAGCGTGGCGATTATGGCAACCCCCCCCTTTTGGGGGAGGACTATGTCCAGCAGTGGACGTCTTTCAGCTGTTATGATGTTGATGATAGGACGTTAACTCCAAAATTGCTTATCCGTTTACAATCGTTCTAGAAAACTACAGTACTGATTGCCATTGGACCTGTCATAATTGTTATCCTGTGGGTCCCGCAAAGCCACGGAAAGAAACTAGTGTGGTATATGAAATAGCTGCGTTTTTTGGGCTTCTGTACCTGAAAGGTAACTAAACAACGTTACCTCTACTTCACAACGTTATATTACCACAACAACATGGTTTTGTCAAAAAGAGATCAACTGCGACGAACCTGGTGACTTTTGCAGATTATTTGTTTAATAACTTGGATGCCCGTGTTCAAACTGATACAATATATACTGATTTTAAGAAGGCCTTTGACAAGGTTGACCATGAACTGCTTTTACAGAAAATTGCGTTTAATGGGATACGTGGGGACCTTTTAAGATGGTTTTATTCATATGTTTGCAATAGAACACAGAGAGTTGTAATAAACGGTTTTTGCTCTGCCACTGTTGATGTCACTTCCGGAGTGCCACAGGGTTCCATTTTAGGTCCTTTACTTTTTATTTTATTCATCAATGACGTCAATACATGTTTTAAAAATTCAAAGATACTGTTATACGCTGATGACATTAAAATATTCAGATCCATTAAAAGTAACCGTGACTGCATTCTCTTACAGGAAGATTTAGATACTTTCTCGTCATATTGTACACGCAATAAGCTTCAACTTAGCGTGACCAAGTGTTATGTCATTAGTTTTACTAAAAACACACCTACTACACCTTAGAAAACAAAAATCTAAAAAGAGAAACCCTAGTCCGCGATCTTGGAATTCTGCTGGATGACAAACTCCATTTAGATTCTCACATTAACAAAATTGTTAAAAACGCCTTCCGTATGTTCGGTTTTATTATGAGAACGGCCACAGTATTTACCCGATCTTCTACCTATTTGTACCTTTACAAATCGTTGGTTCGCTCTCAGCTAGAGTATGCAGTTTCGGTATGGAATCCCCACTATGTTAAATATTCCGATATGATCGAAAAAGTGCAAAGAAAATTTTTAAAGGCTATGCATTTTCGTTGCTATCGTACTTACGCATCCTACAATGACCTATTGAAAAAGTATAATCTACAAAGTTTGAAGTCTAGGCGAATTATGTTGGAAACAATGTTTCTGTTTGATCTGTGTAATACTTATGATTGTATTGAAATTCGCAACAGAATTGGCTTTGTGGTACCCAGAACAACGATTTGCCGTGGGGTGCGCGCAAGACCTTTATTTGCAGTAAGTTCCTGTCGTACAAACGCAGGTTTGCGAGCACCCCTACGCCGCCTTACCAATCGATACAACACAATCTTTGAAGACATTGACTTCTTTTCTGTCTCTGCTCCAGAGCTATAAAATTATTTCAGATTACAATAGTTAGTTTAATGTTTACCTTATTTTCTCTCCCTCCTTATTTCTGTGTTTGCTTGCCTGTTGTTTAATAACTCACTACTAACTAGGTACTTTTTTGTTTTAAGAGCTTACAATAGCGCACCATTATATATAACTTTTAATATGTTGTGGAAAATGTCGTAGGTTATACATTTGTTATTCTGATATATTTACAACTTAGTATAAGATTTTAGTGTATAACTGTTTATTTTCCCGAACAAATAAAATAAAATAAAGGAACCAAATAGGGTTCCGCTGACATTCAGATGGACGGCTTAGTAATACATACTAAGCTGTTTATCTGAATGTCAGCGGGCTGTATCTCAAGAAACGTAATAAGTAGACATTTGAAATAGGGAATATGCATGCGATTTTTTTATTTGCAAAATGAAATACTTATTAGCTCTAGTAAACAATTATTTTTTAAATACCTTCATCAGCGATGAAGTTATAAAGCTTCAAAGATTACAATTAGAGAGAGAAATCCGATGTAAACTTTGACGTCATCGTCTATGACGCCTATACAGCTGCCATAGAAAACGGCGTTTTCGCGAGAGGGACAGATATATTTGATTAAAATAATTATATCTCCTTTGTTTTTAGACTAATTTTGATTCTATTTCCACTGTTAGTATTATATTTATGTATATTTTTAGATAAACTGTACAGATGATAAATATCTTTTTCATGCATATTCCCTATTTTCACAGTGTGTGATTTCTATTGCCGCTTTAACAATAAAATTAATTAAATTAAATATTGAAGGGGGCTCCCATACAAGAAACGTGTCCTTCGTGTGAGATTCCGATTTGTACCTATTAGGCCGGTTTCTTATTTTCTTTGCTCTCCCCTTTTGATAATAAGGTAATTAAAAAATAAAAACTAAACAGTTCAATTAAAAATTTTCATATTATTTCGTTTCTGGTTTTAACAAAACCTTTCTTTACGGCCAAGCTGTTTCTCTACGCCTTTAATAAAGCATTATTTTTAATGAAACAATATTGCAGGTTTTTTTCATTTAACAAAGTGTTGCCATTATGAACCGTTTTTAATTTAGCTTGCTTGATTAAGCTGCTGATATATTTAATATTATGACAACCTGCATTATAAAAGTAAATAATTACTTTATTTTTGCTCTATAACGTTATAATTTTTAATGCATAATTTATTTATTACTTAATTATATTTGACAGTATTTAAATATTATAAGCACATAAATCGGAAATTGTTGCAGGTAATGATTGTAATGTAAGCGACCTACCTATTTTTGGTTTGTTTATCTGAAGTACTTTAATACTCTTAATACAATATTTCATTTATCCGAATGAAAATTTAATTCAATTAGGTAATTGTTTAGTGTTAAAAACATTTTTACAAAAAAATAAAACCGACTTCCAAAAACAAAACACTACAAAGTATAAAAATCTTTAATTTGGAAGTCGGTGTTTTTTAGTATTTTTTGTCAACTCAGCAACATGAGATGATGATTATCAGGCACAAATATCTGAATCGCGTAAGAAATGTCAGGAAAAACATTGTGTATGCCTATAAAATTTGAGGGATTCTCTCGATTTTCATGGGATCCCTTCATTAGATTCTGACTTGGTTCAATGGAACCACCGCAGGAGTATTGGCTTTCGAAAAAAGAAAGAATTTTAAAATCGGCCCACAATTGGCGGAGAAATCTGTGAACAAACATAAAAAAAAGAATAGAACCTCCTCCTTTTTGATGAAGTCGGTTAGAAAGTGGTCATCATGATAATTATCCGTTTTTACCTCCGAATAAGGAAACGTATACGCTTCTTAATCGATAAAAGATAGATTTAGACCTCTTGCTTGCTCATTCAGCTTACTATAACGTGCCAGAGATATCATAGTCCCGTTCTGAGAGAGACGGAGCTATACAGGATTAATAGTACAATCCTTTTTTACTTTACAGTGAAATTACGATGGCAATGATACGTCATAGTAGGGGGCAGATGCGATCGGCGGCAGTGACCTCTTGCATCCGGCCCTGGTTCAATCCATGGTGTGGAGCGAGGAGGAAGCGGTCACCTCTTTCTGCGAAGCAGTAATGCTAGCGAAGGAGGAGGCCGAACGCGTGAGAGAGAGGGAAACCTCACGCCCCAGCTGCCGCATCATGACAAGAACCCGGGCGTCGGGAGTCGCTGGGCGATTCCCGGCTACAGAAGGCGCGGGCCTGCGGGCGGCGAGAATTGGGTGGCTCACCGTCCGATCAGAACCAGCTATGCTGTTCTCTAAAGATTCAGCCTTGTGTACAGCGCTGCCGCAATGGTGAAACTCAGTTCCGTATTCACTAAGCTGCGGAAAGCTATACTAGCGGTCAAGGCTGTGACGGCCGTGAGTCAAAACTACCCAACGGCGAGCAAATTGACACTATTGACAGTTCTTCATACATTTTGGTATTTCCTACGAAAAACAGCGACGAATACGCGTACAGCCTCGCATACAGCCTCGCTTCGAACTGTCAAATCCAAAAGCTACAATAATCGTGCTTCCGACTCTTATATTTTACATTTTGTTTTCTTTTAAGTACATAAAAATGGCAGCTCGGTTGATTATAACGCTTTATTTATTAGAAGAAGCTAAGAAAAGTGACGATTTGTCGCTCCAACGTCGCTCTTCCAAACTCTCTACTAGCCCACGGGATGGGACCGCACTGAAATGCTTAAAAGTTAAAATACACAATGTTCCTTTACAACAACATATTTATAGGTAGGTACATTAATATTATAAAACAGTACCTAGTAACGGATCATAGAATATTTAATTATTGTGGGACTTTAATTTAATACTCATGTTTGATAACACTTACCGTAATACTCACATTTCATAAGGTTTATTTATTTATCCTCTTGGTCACAGAATTATCTAAAAAGTTCAAAGCAATAATAGCTGCTGATGCTGACACAAATAAAAGTTTTCAAACTAAAAACTCAAGTGCTTTTGTTAGCGTCACGTCTATTGCTTTTGTTTACATTACACGTTCGTTTTCATCGTCGCTTTGAGTTGCTCGAAGTAGGCAAAGGAATCGTCATTCAGCCTTAATAAGTAACATTAAATAAGCAAAAACTCCTTATAATTATGGAATTTGTGCACAGTTTTACTCTATTCCTTAAAATACTTAAAAAATGATGATTGAACAAACACATTATTATGAAGACGACTCTCCCAGTAAAGGGTTCATATTCACGAATTTATATCCCACTTTTAATAGGGATAATAAACCTTACTGAGTTACGAGGCGGGGGTCAAATGTTTCACATACAACTATTTGGGAACGCTAAGCGGTAATAGGTAAAGTTAATAGTTTAATCCAATTTATATGACCATAAATCCGGGCTCAGACTTCTGAATTAGCATTGCGACTGAATAATTTTACTGTTACTGATACATTTTTTTCTCTCCAAGCTCTTGAAATGAAGGAGTTCGACCCGCGCGAGTCAAACTTTGCAGTTAAGCAACGCGTGCTGAGCCTGGACCGTGGCTGGGTGATCACCCATTACATGGGTTGAGTTTGAGTTTTATTTTTGGAGTTCAGATCGGAACTCATTATATACAAAATACTGGTACTAAGCTGTATCCGGAAAGACTGGAAGCTAACCACAAGATAGTTGGGTATCTTCAAAATCTAGATAGGTACTACTGTACCTGTAACTGCCTCCGCAGTCGAGTGGTTTAGGCCTTTGCCTTGTGACCCGGTGGTCTTGGGTTCGATTCACCTGGGAAGCATGCTTTGTAAAATTGTGCCCTATTTGGCTAGGGCATTGCAGGCTTCAATCATCTGATTGTCTGATAAAAAGATGATTCCGTGCTTCGGAAGGCACGTATAAGCCGGTGTTCCCGTCCGTCAAATAAACCATGTCAGAGGCCCTTGAGGCGGTGTAGAAACTCTGACACTAGGGTGTGTGAGAGAGAGGGAAACCTCACGCCCCGCCGCTGCCAGGCGCAGGCCTGCGGACGGCGAGCATTTGGTGGCTCGCCGTCTGATCAGAACCAGGCCTGGGTCGACGGCGCGCTGTGTTCCATGCGTGCCTAAAAGAGCTGTCAGCATAGAAAAAGGGGCCCGCTAGGGCTAGTGCCTGCTGAAGTGCGGACTTCGTTCGAAAGAAGTACCGTACCCTGGAACGCAAAGGACACTAGGAGTAACACGGATAGGTTTTGTTGCCTTGTCTTGTCTTGTCTTGTTTTAGTCAGTAAGAGTCTGGCACTCCCTTCTGCTTCACGCAAAGTGAGAGGAGTCATTTGATGATTTTGGGATGGAGGGTTTGTGGGATCGTGGGACCTTACTGCCCACTCGATAAGAGAGAGACTGTACCTAGGTTTAAGACATTTTAGCAAGAAAATTATTTAAAGCACGACGTTAGAGGGTGCACGTGCTGAAGTCAGGGGAAGCCTATGTCCAGAGGTGGATGTCGTTCAGCTGAAATTAGGATGGCGATGGGTTTGGCTTTACTAGGCACATTTTACTTACTGTGTTTTTTTTCTAATAGTTTTGTTTACTTCTCGCTTTCAGTTAAAATCCTTGTCAAATGAAAATGTCAGGTTTAAGTTCTAAATGGTCGTAAAAGAATTTTGATAGATGTTCTGAAGGGGATTTTAAAACTTGGGATATTAGGTACGTGAGAAAATTGGTCTAAGTGAATGAACCCATATAATTTTCATGAATAAAATGAGATGTGTACTTATAAAACTTCAGTAAAGTATCAAAACTTTTCAGAAAGAGATGATGTCGCAAATTAGTTTTGACAGATTTGTAGTTGGGAATTGAAGCCATAAAAAACTTTAAAATAAAAAACTCTGTACGTAAGCTGTTCCAAAATGAATCATTTGTCATGTTATTTAGAACTTAAAATTTACTTCCAAATAAGAGGAATTTAATAAATGGGTTTCAAACCCTTTTATAATCAAGTTTAATAGAACTATGGGACACGTTTGTGGGTACGTACTCTACTAAAACGTTTACACAAATATTTCAATTCAAACAGTCCAGAAAACCAGCAAAGTGCGAGTTAGACTCTCACACGAAGGGTTCCGTACCATAAACCGAAAAATCACATTTCTTATAAGAGACCCCCTGTTATTTTATAATTTTGTTGTGATACAAATTGCAAATTGCAACTACCTTATACGGTTCTTGAGATACAGCTCGCTGGCAGAAGAACGGACGAACGAACGGGCAGCAAAGGCTTAGTTACAGGGTTCCGTTGGTTACCGGTTGGGCACGGAACTCTACATACGAAACTGATTACAGGAAGTTTTACCACTTCCTTAGTCCAATCGAATTCAAAACAACCACCTAAAACATGACGTTACGAGATCACATACAGCCGTATTTAAATCTACTGTAATAGCATGTCGAAAATTGAAAACGGCGTGTGAATACCGCGCCGATTTGTGTAATGCTGCTTTGCAGTTTATAGCCAATACAGCTACATTTAGCCTGTATTGCGGTACCAGCAACTGGTATACGTATTACTAAACACCTGTGATAATCGCTGTCATTAATGAGAATCGTGATTTGGTTACTGGATGGAATGAACTCTGCGGTTGTAGCTGTCTACAACTTTTGTCGTTGCTGTCGCTGTATTAAATGTGGATTGGAATAATTCGGCCGGATTACGTGGCTATGTTGATTATTGCGAGTACGGATTTTGGTTGGTTGAATATTTTATATGGGGGAATTTTCTGAGCAGCTTTAGGGAGACTTTAAATTAAGAATTTTGATTGTCCATTAAATGGGGAAATGCATGATCGGAGTTCAGCCAGTCTATTCTGTAAGTAACCGTTCGATGTCGAGCTTCACCTGAGTGACAATCCTTATAAAGTGAGCTTTATTGCACACAACATAAAGGTCGTACGTTTGAAGTAATTTGATACACACCTCGGATTCCGCTGTCGAGACACGAAAATGGTTTTACAGAATAGGGGTACAGTCCTCAGTCCCACCCAGATCACTTCAGGCACGTTAACTTCAACACCCATTTCGACGGCATCTGTCATAAGCTGCAAAAGGTGGTATCAATGACGGAAGTGTGTGTTCCTTCTTAAAAAAGGAAACAGACCTCTAACAACCTGAGTGCCGATTCTACAAATTTTTAATCAAATTGCATTTGAATATCAGTCGTAAACAGGCAAAAAGGCCTTCATTTGCCTATATTTTTGAGAGTTGCGTCTGAAATGCGAATGTTAGTGGAATTAGCACTCTGATCAAAGAGTTGTGGCTGAAGACTCTGGGTAAGTGGAGGAGTCCAGGGCCACAATTTGTTCCTGAACCCTAAAAAACTGTACCGAGCAATCTGCTTCAGTTTTATGTTTCCAGGAAAAAAGTTGTTAGGCATCCCGTGACAAGGCATTTGATTGGCTATTGTAATTGCCATCTATGTTGTAACTGCCATCACCAAATCACTATTATTATGTTTTTATCTGATTAGAGAACGGACTGGCAGCGCATTTCCTTCCGCATTTCCGCCTTGGAAACTACCTTTATCCAATGATTCTGGAAAGGGCAGTCATAACGTGCAGCAATTACTTTAAGAATGCTGTTGCCGTTGCTCCAAAGGCTGGCATCAGGGAGGCGAATAATGGCTTGAAAGCCGTCCACGTGTGCCACGGCAGCCTCAACAGCATTCTGAAGGCATTGTTATACTGGGTGCGCAGGGTTCTATAGGCTCGCTGCGTATAATTTACCCTCAGGCCCCTCGAGTTAAAGATTGGCAGAATGCCTTAAAAAGCAAAAAAAACTTGATTTGTGCAGCGAGTGAACCTGCGGGCGAGCATGTTAGAAACCAGATAATTCTTTCCTAAAATAATTATTATTCCCCGTCACATGCCTCAACCAAAATCATAACTCTCTACAGGCCTTGCGTTACGTAATCTCTGAACCTTATCCCACTCTGTTATTCTATTATAACACTGGATAACAGCTACAATCAAGAAAATTGAAATTTTAATAAACTGTTTAATTTCGCCGCCGGGTCGTCTACGATTCAATATGGAGTAGCATAAAGTATTATTAAGTTAACTCAGGCTTTTTCTTTGCTCAGTTTCATATCGTAAACCAGTCGGGGGCAGCTTATTGCAGTTAAATCAAAACTATGTAATAACGCTCTATACCGATGTATGTACCTGCTAACTATAGAACATTGTTTTATGTTTTGCTAGTGTTTTTGAACAATTGTCGTGAGCTGGTATCGAAAGATTTATGAAAGGCAAGTGAATTACTGTTTGGAAGAGAAATCCTACGAGTTATTAATATTATGTTAATGTTAATCTAAACGCCTGAAAGAATATTTACAGAATTTTGCGCAGAGGTAGATTATAGTCTGGAATAACACACAGAATTCTTTTTTCGGGGAATCACGGGTGGAGCCGCGGGCGACAGTTAGTTTTTAACTGACTTCTTCAAAAAGGAGGAGGATCTATGTTCGGCTGTACGAGTATGTATCTTTTTTTAATGGTATGTTCACCGATTTCTCTGCCAATGGTGGACCGATTAAAAAAAATCTTTCTTTATTCGAAAGCTATATATATACTCCTGAGGTAGTCCCATTGTCACCAAGTCAGAATCTGATGATGTCATCCCTTGAAAATCAAGGAAAACCCACAAATTGTATAGGCCCACACAATATTTTTCATGACATTTCTAACGCAATTCAGATATTTGTGCCTGATAATCATCATCTCATGTTGCTGAGCTGATGATGGAAGGTATAAGTCAGGATCTGATGATGGGATCCCATGAAAAATGTTTGTTCAGCGATATTTAGATTTAGATTCTAGATTCTTTTTTTGTTTGGAAGCGTGTTTTCCCGGACTGGTACCATTTGAATTTGTGAAGATCTAATGAAGAACTTCGGAGGTAGGCAACGGAACTCTTCAATCAATGATAGCAAATGGATCGGGATTTCTGAAATCGCATGTCTGTTGATTGTTTACACCAGTTCATAACATAACATCACGCCGGTACGCTGTTTGTGTGTGTAATAAAAACTTTTTCACAAAAAAAAACCGACTTCCAAAAACAAAACACTACACATTAAAAAATACTTTAATTTCGGATCGAAAAATAAAGTTTAATATAAAAAACAATAAAAAAAAAATATTGAAAAATATTGACAGACGTGTTATAATTTGTTTGGAATTTGTTGCAGTGCAAACGTATCTAAATTACCTCAATTACCAGCTACCGTTAATTAAACGCAGGAAAAATACAAGTAAAAATTGATAATATGGTAGGTAACTAATAAAGAGCATTTTCGAATCGATCTGAGCAAGTACAAAATTTAATTTAGTTTCAAAACTTTTAACACATTTCCAAAACATAATCAAACTTATAAACCGTTTGGTATTCCAGCTTTTATGGAGAAAATCTTAATTATAGTAACTGCAGTGGATGGGGATATGTACGTTGCAAAGTGTATTAGACAAAGTTCGGGCGAGCAGGTCGATAGGTGCCACATACACGCGAATTAACTGGAATCGACTCAATTAAATGCCAGCCAAGACTGTTGTGAACGTGGATACACAGAAACGCTTTAAAATTTCTGTGAATGCTCAGGAAGCCTATGAGGAAAGGTCAACGTCTGTTTTTGAGGAACGGTTCATTAAAGAAATCTACAGCAAACCAATAAAGTTTTAATCACCAATCCTTTTTAAGAAACCGGTTCAAGAATCTCTTGACCAATGACAGTAGGTCAGATGGCTTTTAAGACTGATAAAAGCCTGTTCTGAACTACGCGGTATTCGTTACCCAGAGCGGTAGCTGTAAATTTCGCTCGGATTCGCGCGTATTTTGTATGGAGTTCCATATCGTCGAGGTAGGCTTGTACTGGGCTAAAAATATTACTATATTATTTAAAACTTGAACGGTTGAACGGAAAAGAAGACAATAAGAGGCTCGGCAACGCGTACTGAGAACTTTGCATGTTTTGAACACTTTGGAGAGTCGAGTCGTCGAATCACCATTCCAAATTCCGACTACCGAAATCGTATGAGTTAAATTGCTATCGGAAGACATTAGGTAGTCCCTGGTTTTCGGCATTGCCTAGCACCTACATAACTCAGTTTCGAACGCCCGATGACATCGTGCAGTAGAAAATATCTGTGCACCGCGTAGGCAATGTTTTAAAAACTTGATTAATTGGATTTCCGGAGTAAAACCAATCCAATATTCGCACGTTTGTTAGTAAAGATAGACGAGATGAAAACTACCAAAGTATCAACTACTAACACAGTCCAGGGATTTATTTTTAGCTTTGCATTGCAGTTTTATTTTGTGGTATGCCAAACGAATGATGTAGAAATAGCATAGTGAACTGTAAAACCTGAACACGGTGCTCCGTTTTTTTTTTGAGGCCATCATCAGATAAAAATGTCTGGTAAAGGGATTCGGTAGCTAGCGATACTCGTCATTCAGTTTATGAACTGCTAACTGTGCTGAAGCTAAACTGATCCGTAATGTTTGGTGGGTTTTCTACTCTTTTTCCACCAGTTGACACCATAAATAACGGGTGTTTTGGAAATAGATCCACTATAAACTGGTGCAACCATTCATTGACGGCATCCGCGACCTTGAGGTTAGAGCTGCTGTGAGACTCGGGCACCACGGAACGCTTAAGGTCGCTTTGGCCCGTGCATAGAGGTGGTTGTGCACAAAAACCTGTTGGCTATGTGTAATAGAAGAAAAAACTGAAATAGGTGTGTGATGTCCTAAAGCATAGTCTAGGTCGTAAACGAGACTTTTCTTTGACCGAAATAATTGAAATTTTCACAAAATATTTGTTTGAATTGGTCTTTGTGAACAAAGGCTAATTTATAATACTTGAGAACATAATAAATCCACATTATTTATGAACGAAAATAAATAACGTTCCCCCTATTTCTAATTCTGCATGTAGGCGAAAAGTATCGTGATAATGTCGTGTTTGTTACAAATTAACGGAAGGTGGGCGGTGCAAGGAAGCACATTTCTAACGCGACCGCCCCGCTGTCGTCTCGTGAACGCCCCGTCGCCTTCACGTCTCATGCTGCGCTGTTGAAAAATAACGTAGGTAGGTAATATATTTTTTTATTAAACAAGGTGTTGCACCTAGTTGTTTGCTCTTCTGAATTTAGATTTAACGGTAAAACGTTTGTAGTGTCGATAGTACAATTTGGCCGCTCAATATTTCGCTATTTCGACACGATGTCAGTGGCAACATATAGGGTTTTTTGACTGCAGGTTTCAGAATTTTGTCAAACAGAGTTTCCTAAAAGCTGCCTAAGAAGAACATCTATGAGTACCAACTTCACTAAATGAATAGTCGTTTTGCAATGTCATGACCTGGGATGTCTAATAGCACCATGACAAAAGCGATCTTGAAACTAGAGAATATTACAATTATTATTTTCGTGATATTAACTTGTTTATTTCCCTGCGCCATATCCAGCGACTCTAGCTCCACAAGCATAGGTGAGCGGGCGATCTAAGCAAGGTTCTCTAGTCACGTTCACAACGTTTATCGCGGACACGTTCTCTGACGGTAATAAAAACTTCTCTAAAATGAAATATTTAATGCCACCCTGCCTGAGTGCTGTTCATGCTTCAGACGCGTCAATGAACAAGCGTGTTTATTTTTAAAATAAACTCGCACGGTTTATACACAGGTGCCTTTATAATCTGTGAGGGTGGGTAAGGTGATTTTTGGTTGACGTTTTTTGGTGTTTGCGTTGTCTTCGGGATGTTGATGTTGCTAAGGGAGTTTTTTTTAAAGCTTTTAACGCGTGGTTTAATAATGACTCGTGTTTCTTTAGATTCAAAGTATTTAAAGTGTTGATATTAGCGCCAATTGCTAAAAGCAAGAATTTAATACTGAGTATTTGTTCGTGGATTATTTCCATTTCTAATAACTATGTGATCACGGTCATAGTTTTAAGTGTTTATTAAGTAGTTTGAATCTACGGTATTACCTACTAAATATTCAGAGATAATAAAAAACTTAAGAGGTGTCAAGGGACACCCCGATGGAACGAAATTCCTTTCGATTAATTAGTTAAGGATTTGTAATAAAACTAGAAATATGACTGTGCTTACGACTTTCAAAAAGTCAACTTGGCAACTAATGCCATCTTGGCAACTAATGACCCACTGTTTGCCATCTCAATGGTCAGTCCAGTGATGAAATACTCTATCCAGGATTGGATTTGTTTTTCCATTCCATTCCATTCCATTCCATTCCATTCCATTCCATTCCATTCCATTCCATTCCATTCCATTCCATTCCATTCCATTCCATTCCATTCCATTCCATTCCATTCCATTCCATTCCATTCCATTCCATTCCATTCCATTCCATTCCATTCCATTCCATTCCATTCCATTCCATTCCATTCCATTCCATTCCATTCCATTCCATTCCATTCCATTCCATTCCATTCTATTCCATTCCATTCCATTCCATTCCATTCCATTCCATTCCATTCCATTCCATTCCATTCCATTCTATTCCATTCCATTCCATTCCATTCCATTCCATTCCATTCCATTCCATTCCATTCCATTTCATTCCATTCCATTCCATTCCATTCCATTCCATTCCATTCCATTGCATTCCATTCCATTCCATTGCATTCCATTCCATTCCATTCCATTCCATTCCATTCCATTCCATTCCATTCCATTCCATTCCGTTCCATTCCGTTCCATTCCGTTCCATTCCGTTCCATTCCGTTCCATTCCATTCCATTCCATTCCATTCCATTCCATTCCATTCCATTCCATTCCATTCCATTCCATTCCATTCCATTCCATTCCATTCCATTCCATTCCATTCAATTCCATTCCATTCCATTCCATTCCATTCCATTCCATTCCATTCCATTCCATTCCATTCCATTCCATTCCATTCCATTCCATTCCATTCCATTCCATTCCATTCTATTCCGTTCCGTTTCGTTCCATTCCATTCCACTACACTCCGCTCCGCTCCACTCCACTCCGCTCCGTTCCATTCCACTCCACTCCACTCGTAGCAAAAAGTGTCGTTATAACTTTTGTTCTTAATTTTTCCGTCTAGCCCCCTTTCGCAACGCGCGATAAGGAACTCCGTTCCAAAAAGGAATAAATAAATATGCGCCGTTCAGCTTGGAAAAAAATAGAGAAGGAAATATTAAGGGAAATACAGCTGACGATTCAAGCGAAAATCTCATAAGACAGTGCAGTAGGCCTCGGTTTTGACAATCCTACCATTTATCTTCGTTGCCAACAAATTCAACGCGGTTGCTCGGATCATAAGTTGTCTGAATTCCATTACAATTTCCCTAGGTGTGTATTAACTTATATCAAAATAATACGAATGTCTACATTCTCTTGCGGTGTAAATTAAATATGTTAAAGGCGGGTCAGACTACTAATTCCTGAAATTAGAGTTCATAGAAAATTACCAAATGTAAAGTCCCCGCAGAAGCCAAATGAAGGTACAACTTGTACAGCACAAACACGCTGGTCAAATATTAATTCGGGTCACATTTGCCGCTCCGAATGTCCGTGTTTGCAGAGATACAACTTTCGGGCCATCGAATTTAGACTGGTTTACTTTGGGCCTTGTGTATTTGACTATTTATGTAAATTTAATTTGACTTGGTAAGGCGGGACGGGTGCACTAGACACGGTACACGGAACCCGCTCGCCAAGCCACTTGCGTAATCCGATATTTTACGCACCAGTACCAATTAGCACAATCATCATCATCTGCCTAGCCTTTTCCAAACTATATTGGGGTCGGCTTCCAGCCAAGCCTGATTTAGCGCAATACCAGTATTTTACGAGGAGCGGCTTCCTAGACCTCCATAACCCATTGACTGGGTAACACGGTACTTTATGGCAAGTCTGGAGTCAGATTTACTGGCTTCCGACTATCCGTAACGACTGCCAAAGATCTACAAATGACAGCCAGGACCAACGGCTTAACGTGATTTCCGAGGCACGGAGGAAACTCGGTATGTTAAGATGGTCACCCATTCACAGACCAACCTTGGCAAGCGTTGCTTAACCTTGAAGATCGACCCGTGCGGCTGTTATTATCTAGTCACGCGCTCAACTAGCACAATATTCCTTTAAATATTACGTTGGAATGGAGGGTGTCTCTACGCTTTGAAATCGGCTTCTTTGTATGAGGTTCTTAGAAAATATGGTACTCTTTGCCATGGTTAAGCCGACATCGCGAACTGATCAAAGTGGAGACTGATCATAGGGTTAGAAACGGAAATAGACAGAGCTTTGTTTCATACAAGTCATTAACGAACACCAGAAACGTTAAGAACGAGATTTGTTTCCCCTTTCAAAAGCTATGATGAGCTACTGTTATTTATCAAAATTATTGTATTAATATTGTCTATGGGTTTCATGGCCTGGAATAAATGAATTTTAATTTAATAATTAATTTATATATTTTATTAAATGGTCAAAATACATCATCGGAGCCACGATCCCTTTACATCCGGAACGAAAGACTAAAGCGCAAAATCCATTTTTTATTTCATTGGATTTTCCAGATAGTTGCGGATAGTTTGCACCGATTGAATGATTTTGTTGCCAATATCACAGTTCATCGCCTTTTTGTTAGATAAACAACGGTACCAACGAAACGTGACGAAACGTGTGTGGGGGTACATCGATAGGTGAATAAAGACCTCTGTGGTGAGACAGACAGAGGCCGTACTATAATGTGTCAATGCCATCATGATTCCGTTGTGAAAAAGAGATAATGCTATTCGTCATTTGTAAGGAACGTCCATGACGTAGATTGTACCATATACAGTATGAATATGACATATGCAATAATCTTAAGGGGTCATTGTACTCATCACTGTAAACAACTTTTACTATGGGACTGCTCCATACATTTATGTGCGCATAACTCGACAAAGTGTACTGAACAGGTTTTTATTTTAGTTGAACAACAACGAATATAAAAATCTGTTGTTGTTGTTTGATTTCGTTGTTGGTCCCATACCCAGTAAAAGTTGTTCACAATGATGAGTACAATGATCCCTTAAGATTACTGCATATATGTCATATCCATACTGTATAGCGTTGCAAATCCGAAACTTTTACCATAGGGCCAACTCCACTTAATTTTAAGCAACAGAGCAAGTTGAAAAAGCTCAATTTCCATATATTTTTCACAGATTGCGACTGACATGCGAGTGCAAACGGTGCTTACCTAAAAATTTTTTTATATTTTTTTTTAGAACTGACATCATCCCTTATATTTACTTAATATTTAAATCACTTCTGTGCTGCCACCTATATTTCGTGCTCGCTCCCAATAGGGAAATCCGTTACTCGCCGTAGACTCTACTATTTAGTATCCGTTTACCCCATACATTCTTGACAATCACACTTTTATTCTGCCATCTACAGGTAGTTCGTGCACGTGGTGGACTGCCATCTAGTGTTGCAAAGACGAAACTTTTACCTTAGAATTACCTAAATACTTGACATTGACACTTCTGTGCTGCCATCTATAGCTACTGCACGTCTCACGTCACACGTAAAGCCGCAGTATAATCTCAGTTTGCAGGTGGGAGGCGAGGCATCAACAAAGGGCAGTAAGCCAGAAATCCTCAATTTGATTGCTGTCTGTGAGAAGCCTGACAGATGATAGCCAGCTTGCGATGGCAGGATATATCGAGCTGTTTATTATAAATGATCAACTGCTGTATTTTAAGTTATTGAAATGGTGTTATAAAATGTGTGATTGGCGAAAATTGGGACCTTGAAGAAGATCTTAGAAGTAAACGTTAGAAATAAAAAGTTACAGATGATTTTATTAAACCTATTTAGAACTGAAACATCGCTGACTGTCAAAATTATTATTATTTTATTTACTTACCTGGGTACTGAATCTAAAAAATATAACCCTCCTTCTTTCGCAATCGGGTAAAAATATACATAATGAAATTAAGATAACATTAATAAATTATGTAAGTACGAGCGCATGTAAAAAGGGGAAAGATTGAAGGAAGGGGTTATGGCGTTTGAATTCGCCGCTAGATGCGCTAGTGTAGCGTGAGGTTTTATTCGACAAATTTTACTGTTGGTTCGTTATTGACGCGAGTATTACTTATCTTTTTGATTTTGATTTTTGAAGTGAAATCTTCTTTATCGGCGTTGTGCACTTTTTTGTGATAGGTAAAAAATTTAAAACTCGCGTCAAGACACGTAACCCTGATCGAAATTTCGTAAGACGGTCACGTGTCCTGCAAACTTCTTTAGCGGCGTTGTGCACTTTTTTGTGATGGGTAGTAAATGTTAAATTCGCGTCAAGACACGTGGCCTGATCAAAAATTCGTAAGACGGAGGGAGAGAAGCACGTATTCAAGTTTTCACTTCTGCCGGCACTCCCAGAGTGCAACCCGTTGTTTTTATTTTCCGTCTTACTTTGTTAGAAGCTGCGCGTAATAACAAGTTTAAGGCTATGATTAAGAACATTACTCGACAGTGGCGCCAACTGGTGAGTACAAAAACGGCAGTTTTCATTCAACGAACATTAAAAGATCGTCAATCTCGCTGTCAATGGGAAAAGTAACTCTATAGTCAGGTTAAATAGCAATGCCCTAATAATGAATGACAATGTACCTTGTCCAAAGAAAAGGCCAGCTCTATTTTCAACTGAAAAATCCACTAATAAGTTTTAAAATCAAAAGGGGTTAAAAGGTACGAATTTCTTTTTTGAAAGCCGAAATCTTAAAAAATTTACAACAAGCATTTTGCTATATAAAACTTACTATTGATTCAGTGACTATTTCCAGATGACATTACGTAAAACTGATCCGTTATCACCACACAAAATCCATTTGCATTTTGCATAGTAATTATAATTCTGTCAGAACGGCTGTTGCAAATCGTGCCTCCACATAATATAGTTATGCTATCCAAAATGCAGCCTGTTATGTAATACTCACTGTTCCATAATTGACATATTTGGTGAATTAGTAATATTTGAATGTATTTAATACACGAACTGGAAATTGTACGTAACGGGCTTTTGACAATAATAATAATACTATTATTGAATTTAGGCAATGAAATACACACATAAAAAATTGCGATCACTAGCATAAGCTGTAATATTTTTAAATTTAACTTTAATCAAGAAAAAATCTTTGTTGGGTGTTTTCTTTAAATAGAAAAAAAAATTACTTTGTCAAAAAACCCGACTGCTACAAACCACTAAAAAGTTCGAAACAAGTCGCTTTTCAATCAGTCTGATGTAGTACAATCACGCATCTGATGCCACCAACTGCATCAGACTGCTTGAAAAACGACTTGTTTCGAACTTTTTATTTCCTACATTTTAGTGAGTAACATTTTTGGAATCGTCTCCTCGAGGCCTTTATCTTGAAACCCCACTTGATAGGTTTTGATTTTTTTTTTTTCAAGTCATAATTTGGCGCCAAAAATCCGCCAATTTGTTTTTTTTATTTCGATATACCCAGTCTCACTCTCACAGTAAATACAAATCTAACGACACCTCTCAAGCTAAAAAAATCCATCGAGCCGTTTAGGCTCTAGGGCGTGCCAAAGAAATATACATACATACATACACTCGAAAAACATAACCCTCCTTCTTTTGCAGTCGGGTAAAAACCCTGTTTGAAACTAAAAAATAACACAATTTTTTTTTTTTTTTTGTTAACAAAAATTGAGTAATTAATCAGAATGTAATTGTTGGAAAAAAAAGGAATTTGACAGAAAGATACTGTTTAACCAAACTAAAATTCTAATTAATTACTCAATTTTTGTTAATAAAAAAAAATTTTTTCTTTTTTAGTAAATCAATTTAACCAATAAGAAAACACACAACAAAGATATTCTCTTGATAAAGTTAAATAAAAAAAATATACAGCTTTGCTAGTGATCGCTACTTTTTTATGTGTGTATGTTTAATGCATTTAGGTGCAACGGGGTGAAGGAAATAGGCTTTTAAATTTGCAAGATATTGAAAAGCTTTTGAATTGATATAATAAATCATCAATTTTGGTTTAGTTTAGTTATTATTTTTTGTTATCCTTTGCTAATAATTTTGGTGATGTAATGAGTCATTTTGTACAGTTGGAACATCAAACTGTTTCATAGTTTTTTTTTTTTTTTGACAGTGTGCGATATTTTTTTAGAGTGGACGAGAATTTTGAGACTTTTTAGTGTGGGCAATTGGCAAGTGGGATCTTTTGGAACCTTTTCGTAGGTCATCTTCACTGCATTCAGCAAAACTACTTACAAATGAGGTACGCTCTTTTAACGTATACATTCAGTCAAAAAAGTATCGGGAATGGATGATTTGTTTATGGTTCCAAATTCAAATTTTTGTTTTTTTGTAGTTGTTAGATTGGCACAATTGTTTTCCATTTTGCCGCGGAGTTTGAGTTGCATCTGTTATTTATATTAAATACAGTGCTGGTTTTAGTAATATCATATATAGTGTGTATTGCGAATTTCACAATGGACAAAAATATCGAACAAAGAGTTTGTCTTAAATTTTGCATCGCCAATGGAATTTCGTGTTCGGAGTCACTGAAAATGTTACAGAAGGCTTACGGTGAATCGACTTTATCAAAAACTCGTGCTTATGAGTGGTTCAAAGCGTTCAAAAGCGGTCGAGATGTGATGGAAGATTTGCCTCGCTCTGGTAGGCCGTCAACGTCTGCAACTGAAGTTAACATCGCAAAAGTGAAGGAAATAGTGACTAAAAATCCCCATTCAACTCTGAGAGAGATAGCCGCCGAACTTTCTGTATCTCACGAGTCGATCCGTACCATTTTAACTAATCATTTGGATATGAAACATGTTGCTGCTCGGCTAGTCCCAAAAGATCTAAATTTTCTCCAAAAACTCAATCGCATGAAAGTAGCTGAGGACATGCTAGAACGAGTCAGTTCGAACCCAACATTCATGAAACGCATTGTTACTGGTGACGAGACGTGGGTTTACGAGTTTGACATGCAAACTAGTCAACAAGCTTCGGAGTGGCGCCTTCCAACTGAACCGAATCCGAAAAAACCACGCCAAAGTCGATCAAAAGTCAAAGTCATGTTGACTGTTTTCTTTGACTATCGCGGTGTTGTGCACTCTGAATTCTTACCGGAAGGTCTAACGGTAAATAAAGAATATTATTTGAGCGTTATGCGGCGTTTAAGAGAGCAAATTCGACGAAAAAGGCCAGATTTGTGGAAAGAAAATTCATGGATTTTGCAACACGACAATGCCTTCGCACAAGGCTATCATTTTGAACGAATTTTTAACCAAACACTCAACAAATACCATCCAGCAACCACCATATTCACCAGATATGGCTCCTGCTGACTTTTTTCTATTTCCTAAACTCAAATTACCACTTCGTGGCACCCGTTTTCAATCGATAGAAGACATAAAGGAGAATTCGCGGCGAGAACTGAACTCAATTCCGGAAGCAGCGTTTAAAAAATGTTTTGATGAATGGTTTATTCGTTGGCGCAAGTGTATCGTTTCTAAAGGAGCATACTTTGAAGGTGATAAAATAAATTTGGATGAATAACAGACATTTTGTGTATTATTGATCTTTTCCCGGTACTTTCTTGACAGAGTAGTACTTTAAAGAGCAAAGTACTGGACAACCCCTAATCGATAAATCATTCACATTCAAATAAACTAATAAATTGTTGGTTTTTGCCGGGTCCAATTTTTCTTTTGTTCAAGCTATACTAACTGGCGAGAACAATGCAAACTATAGGACATTAACACATACCGTTATGCCTATGAATTCTAAAAGGGACTGCAGTTAAAGAAAAAAAATGAGAAAATTATTTTATTTCTCCGACAGCGTATTTTGGTTCCGTAGGCAAAGGGCAACCAACGGAAACATATAACTAGACCTCTGCGTTTATGAACCGAAATAGATAGACAGTGTGTGTATTTTAATTGCCGCTATGATATAATAATAATAAACGTTTAATTCAAGTACCAATTTCAAAACTCATTTCATTTTCATTTCATTTATTAATTTTGTGAACACAGGGTATAAAGATGTTTTATAAAAATGTTTCGTTCATCCTATGTTCCGCCGAAAGGCATACAAAATCGTGTCGCTAAAGTCAATAATTACTAGATATCACTAAATTAATTACAAAAGTACAATTTCTCATAAAATACAAAGTCAGCAATATGAAATTTAAATAGTACAAAAAGTCATAAAAAAAAGATACAATGTCAGCAATTGAAATAATAATAATAAATAAAAACAAAAAAAAAACAAAATATCAAAATTAATTATAACCCTGTCAAATCTCTTAATAGTACAATGTCACCAAAATCAAAATTGTCAAACTTAAAATTTAATTGTACAAAATCATCTTTTCAAAATTTGTCATTAAGGTATTCATCGACAGAATAATATGCCTTTTCATTCAATAATTTAAAAAGCTGACGCTTAACTCATAGTGTTAGTAACAATATATTTACAAATTATGTTAGTAAAACATTAACAAACACAAAAACAATAACCAAAACAGTTTGCGGCATCACTGCTGCAAGGTGACAGGCCTAGCTGATACCTTTTTTTAGCATGGGAATTCATCAAATGACTCCTCCCGCTCTGGGCAAAGCAGGGAGGGGGAGTGTCAGACTCTTACTGATTAAAACCCATCCGTCTTCCTCCTAGTGCCTTTTGCGTTCCAGTGTACGGGACCTCTTTCGAACGAAGTCCGCCAGCCAGCCCCAGCAGGCACTGGCCCTAGTGGGCCCCGTCTTCCGTGCTGACATCTCCTTGAGAGCTGATATCCTGCAGCAGTGGTTCACAAACGCACAATCTAACCCGCTTGCTATCGTGGACAGGATGCTGTTAGTGCTGCCCCGTACCCTACTGACCATGCGAGACTGTCAATGCGAGCTTCAACAAACATCCCCGATGCGCTGCAGTATCGGGACAACCCCATCAGCGTCCTGAAAGCGTTATTGTACTGGACGCAAAGGGTGCTGCATCATTTCTGAGTATAATGAGCGTATAACGACAACTGCAAAATCAAAGGTGGAACGGTACTAGGTGGGGTGGCTACTGAAATGATGGCTAATAGAAGAAAAGAAGCCATCTCACACTGCCCCATAGTAATTAGGAGTAAAGGCAAGAGATGACGGTGACTCAATGCCTCGGTGTCAAATGATAAAAATAACATTTATTTAACAAAAAGGTTAAAAATTAATTTTATTTTTGTGTTGTAGTTTATTACTTTGGTGTTTAATTTCTCTAAAAAAATTAAACTAAAACACAAAATTAAACTTCGAATTTAAGCTAACATTCAAATTACGATCAGTGAGGGGTTCCAAGTGAGTTTCTTCGTCATCTCAGTTTTAGAGTCTCTCTTTCACATAGTTTATCCATTTTTATCTTTGTTTTTTCCTGTATTCGAATAATCGTATTGAATAAACTCTGAGAAAATGATAACAAATAACTGAACTCTCTTTGTCATGAGCACAGGCACTCGACGGTATTCGAATAATAACTGAATATTCCTAGACGAAATATTAGCTCTATTATCCGAAATACAGTCTTACCCAATAAAATTAATGTAAAAGCATGCTGTCTGTTTTACTGAAGCTTTATGTCGATGTTTGGTATATTGCGAATTTTATGCACTGTCGTAAAGATCAACTACATCCACTGGCTGTTAAAACTTTATTGTTGTGGAAATGCAATGTACTAGTAAAATATATTTATGGATACAAAACGATTAATTGCCATTTTTTGTACATAATAAAGTTTTGAGTGATATTTTATTAGCGATATATTACTTTTACGACAAACACTCAAAGTTTTACGGTTTGTATATATCTTCAATTTATAAATAATAAAAATTATAGGGAAATACCTCAGATGGGTGATTCGTTTACGAAAAATAAGCAAGATTGGTTTCCATTTGAATCACCCCCGCTTGCAAATTAAAATACAAAAATATAAAAAAATACATCAATCTAATAACCAAAGGGGAACGTCGGAAATCCACACATAATCTGCAACCCTCATTGCAAAATTGATCACGGTCATTAATAATATCTAACCTAACCTAAAACTGTACTGCAATGACAAATTACGGTGGCACAAGTGAGGCTTGCATGGCCTTAACATATAGCGAGGATGATTTTTCAATCCGCACCCATTATCCAGCGATTACAAGGGTGGGTCCAGACAGATTTGGGATGTTTTTGCGAGTTTTCGCGTAGCGCTGACAGGGGGTGCGGGGGGCGTAACGAGCGCCATGATTTATTGACGTCACTGGCGAGCTGTTATTTTTTAAACCCCGTTTTATCTTAAACGTTTTTCGATCAACGGTCTATGAGATTAACGGTGGTGTGACGTTACGTATAAAGGGTGAGCTCCAGACAAAGGAAGGCACTCTGCTAAAAATGTGTGCAGCGCAATCGAACACTTCCCTATTTTATTTAGTAGTAAGATTAGCAGTGGTAGCGTTTTTTCTACTCGTTTTCAATCTCTAAAATCAGTTTTCAACGTTGACATTTGCGAATGATACAGTAATTTGCTTTTTCTTCAGTAGGTATTCTAAATTAATAATTATTATTGTGATTAAGTATATATCCTCAGGTCTTCATTGGGATTGTCAATAGACGGAAAAATTAGATGTATTTGGCTATGGAAGAAGCAGAAAACGTGTTTATTCAGCACAAGCCTAAAAGCGCATAACTCGTTTACGGGAAAAACAAAAATAAAAACAATAAAGCAGTTCTGTTTTCAAAACGTCACATAGAGTGTGCCTTGCAGCTGCGCCAAATAGGTTGAGCAGTGCGATTCTGTAAACATCTCACCGTCTAAGTTTATGTGAAGTGACATGCGAGTATTAAAGTGAGCTGTCAATCCATACAAATACCTAAGATAGAATGACAGCTCATTTCATATTCACTCCACTCAGGTTTGCTCGGCGAGATGATGTCAGAATAGACGGGCTGATCACCATATACGAGATCTAGAAGTTACAGTTTCACAAAACAACTGACTAACTGGGCAGACCTACATGTTCCATGTAGGTTCCTACCTTCTATAGCCTTCTATCTTCTCATAGTAGTAGCTAAGCTCCAAACTTGAATGGATCGTTTGAAATTTTCTCCGTCTTCAAACGCTCGTAAGTTGTAAAGGCCACAAATAGTGAAAAGGGTTCTATCGATCAGCTCGTCGACATTAAGCGCTATTCATCGATTGCTCTTTACCGGTGTCTCCGGGAACTGTTCCGATTTGAACCGTCAATGCATCGTTAACTACTACAAGATGGCGCTGCCGTTTGCAAGGTGTGTTGGTCATTTAAATGATAATTTAAACTAAAGGTTTAGATGTTATTTCCGGAATATTAAAACAGAACCGATACCGCTACTAGAAATGATATCGCGAATTGGACTGTTAGCCTACTAAAAGTGTGGTGTTAATCGTTTTTTAATTTTTTTTTTTCTCATAAGTTGGTATCGTTTTATTTAAGGGTGAACATGGAATTACTTTTGGAGCCTAGAGCATCTTCCGACGTTAGCAAAGTTCCCAACTAAAAGGTCATTATTATGGTGAGTTTTTCACAGATCTATTACATTAAAGGTCTGTTTTACCATACTCCATGTTCATACTTGATTATTTTTTATTCAAAACAAAGAAATAGATAACATTAGACTTGAAAAGATCTGTTAAGAAACTTATTTCACGCACGCTAAGTCGATACATATCACCGTCCGCTCATGTATACTACATAGCTGGACATACGACTCCCCATATACTGTTCTAACCGAATAGCCTTCCGCCTTTTCAATACCTCAACGGCTTACCCAAATCCTTATGTACATACACTTTTCCATAAAAGAAAAAACTTCGCCTTTTGATGCGTCAAAATCGACCAGCAATAACGGTATCATCCGAAGATATTCGGAAAATTACACTTTCCCATCTCAAAATATTTTCTCCGATATAAAACATGACAAGGGTCTTGAACTGTCTGTGACTAACGAAAATCCTAACTTTTTGTATTCTCGAATAATGCTCCAATTATACGAATGATAACTTTCACATTTACCGAAGACCGTCCTCGTTATTTCGGTCAGAATAATAAATAAAACATCAGTCAAATAATTCGTTCATTCACTTCGGCGGTTGAATTTTGATTCGAACAGAGTCGACTTCTCAATTTACATGCAAGAGACAGTGAACGTGATAGCTTATTCATATTCATTTTTTCAATATGAAATAGATACAGACCAGTAATTGGTTAAAAAGATTAAACCGCTGACGAAGGCCATCTCGTTTAAACTGGCGACTGTCTTATACTTACATTGGAACTTATTATTATCATTCTGTCTGGAACCTTATTTTAAGTCTGCGTTTAATTGTGGGATTAGTGTGTACCAAAATACATGTTGAAACTGTTTCAGCCTCATTGTAATGAGCGCTGTATTCTTATGATCTTTCCAACAGTAATGGTATGAAAGTTCTAATAACTTTAATCTCGAAATGTACTTCAATAAGAAAAACACGATGAAAGTTTTATATTTATTATGCAGGTAAGTCTCAATAATAAATTCCTGACTAATCTCCTCCGCGTCCAAACAGAATTTTCCAATAACTAATCTTCTTACCTTTTCAATATTTTTATCCTATAAATTGCCTTCAAATATCCATCGTAGCAGACACGTAGCGCCCAATCAGGGAGATCTCGTTTCTTTCTTCATTAGAGCTGCATCAAAAAGCTTATTCCGCTTAAATTAAATTGGTTCAATAATCCCAGCTCAGCGATAGTTGCTTTGTTCAATGAAGCCAGTTTGAACGCGTCTCTAAAAAAATACGGTGCATGCAATCAGGCGTCCCCACTGCGATTAGCTCGCAAAAGCCGATGACACGTACACTCACCATTTTATTATGCCTATGTGCAGTCGCTGTGCACCTTGTTATTTTAAATTGGACGCGCAATACGAGAGTAATCGAATAATCAACGTGTTTATATTGATTGCGTTTACAACGCTCTGCTATAACATCTTTTGTTTTTTCAACACGGATTATTAGCTAACGAGAATGTTCTTTTGAATTTATTCACATGTTAATATAATATTTTCATGCATAATATAAACGACGAGAGAAAAATAGCGCATTTGAGTATGCCTTGAATAGTTTAGAGATGCAAAAATGCTTGTAATCTTAGGAACTCTCGGGAATTCAGCTTTCTGAGTTATTTTATTGCAATGAAATATTTTTGCAGTGTTGAGCTTAAGTTTAGTTTTGTAATTCTAGAACTTGAGCTGCTCCCGATTCTGGACTCTGTAATGTGAATGTATAAAAAATGCGAGGATAATACCTTAGAAGTCATATTTTGCTTTGGGGCCATACGTTCGGCCGTGGACGGCAATTGGTTGATATTAAGAGTCTTATTTTAATAGGTTGTATTTTTCTTTTTTTTTTAGTATGTGATAGGGTCACATCTTGCAACTGAATTTTAGAACCGTTATTTAACATAATTACACATTTAGTTTGGGTCACAAGGCACGCATGGCTAAATGATATTAATATTATAATATGGGTATCAAATGAAAGAGTTTTCTGAGAGGAATACAAAAACGCATTGTTGTTAAAATATTTAATTTGCTTTGTAATTATATCCTGTTGTTTAACAAGTATTTTTGACAGTGTTTTACGTCACTGAACTAACAGCATCACTTTTTGTGTCGAAAAGATAAATCTTTGTTTTATGCAAAAGCCACAGTGGCTATTAACCATAATATTTCTAAATAAAATTGTTATATTATACACATTCACTTAAACCAGCATTTATTTTACTTGTAGCCCTCACGACAAACTTATCAAAATGTAAGTTGTGAAAAATTCCACTGGATGTAAAGTGACCACTCAAAATAACTCCGGAAAGCAAGAAGTCCTAAAACAACTTTTCTGCTCTGCGAAGTTATAGAGGGCCCCTTGTGGAATAGGTTCGAGGCAATAGTTTCTAAAGTCACTGAGAACAAGTATCTTTACTAAGGTAACCGGCTGATAAACATGCAATAAAGTACATTGATCTTTCCCTAACAATAAATTGTGAATCGTTTTTCATAACTCTAGAGAACGTTAAGGATTACGAAAGAAGTCGGTTTAGGACAGCTTTATGCAATTATTTCGGTTTTTGATATTAAGGAAGTCAGTAAATGTATATGGGTCAATGATCTTAATTGCGCATTTATCTGGTGCCTACCATATACTCGTACTTCAATTTGTAGTTCGAAATAATTTTAATTCGTCCTCGCTATCAGTTCAAGTACAGACTTTTGTGTTGTGTGTTTAAGTTGATTTTTAATTGATAATTTGTTTAAATTAAAAGGCCCTAAAATATGGATTGCAAAGTAATTTGAACTTTATCACATATGGACTTAGAGTTAGTTGTTCCAAAATTTGATAATTATCTCGAATTCTGAATTCAAATATGGTATCGACTAGCGGGTCTAAAAAGGCCACTTTAGCAGAATCGAAAAGCAAATCACGCTACCCGTCACTGTCAAATTTTCCCAATCAACCTTGAACCTAATTCGTTAGCGATAAAGGTGAAAATTAAATTTGATAGATTGTTGCGTGATTAATATCATGATTCTAATATAATTATCAAATTTAATTTTCACCTTTATCGTTAAAGCATTAGGTTCAAGGTTGATTGGGTAAATTTTACAGTGACAGGTAGCGTGATGTGTTTTTGATTCTGCTAAAGTGGCCCTTTTTAGACCCGCAGACCCGGTAGATCAACTTTGAATTGCACTACCAATTTCTATTGTGCATTCGAAATACGAACTCCATTTTTAAAAAGTGATAATAACAAGGTGATAAAGTTTTGCAGGACGTCGATTTCATCAGGCTTACAAACATAATGTGGGACAAGTTGGCAACGCGGGCGTCCGCTTCAAATTTCGTAATACTTTAAGCAAACTTGTGAAGCAAAGTTAGCGAGTTGTCGGGGAACAGGTGCTGCATCGAATACGTCCTGATATTCAGTGGATCATGCACATAGAAATGAGCAGACGTGCCTTTGATGCCTTCTGCCTTATGCAGATGAAAGATGCCTACGCATTGTGCTCATTATCGCGTTATTGTTCGACGAAGTTCTTTAGTGCCGTGCACAAAACTGGATTTTATTTTTATCTCATAATCACGTTGGAATTATGATATGAAAATTGCAAAAACTTGGCAAGATTTATAAACAAGAAGATTAATATGACAGTAAAATTTACAACCGCTACTAGAAATTATCCCAAAGCTATAATGTTCGGCACTAAAGTCTTGTCTACTGATTTGTATTTCCACGTCAGTCGTACGTTCATGGTATGCAGCGTGCCGCTTTGGGGGTGGCAGTGCAGTTCGAACGAGATAACGAACCCGTTCGAGAGCTACGTGCCTTTCCTGACTCCGTCTGTCAAACTTCGGATTGATTATTTTGTCAAATATATCCGTATGTGCCTCGTAACTTTGGATAACTTCAACTATCTACAGTTTGCGAACATCTATAATGATTTATTAGTTTAGAACTTAGAGTGTTCCTACCTACATTCTTAATTCATAAATGTAAATGTTGAAGCATTTTGCAACTCAGACACTCTACACAAGTCTAGCTGTGGATAGGTTGATACAATAACTTGGAGCGCAATAGAACAATACCTTTGTCGTACAATTCAAAGATGAACCCAAGCCTTGTCATTACACAACATTGTTCTAATAAGGCCAAGTTTATACGTTTGAACTGACGACGAAAAAAAATAAAGGACAAAGCTTAATAGCATGCCTGGGTCGGGCGAATACCGTAGCTTATTTATAAAGAACAAAGCTGATTAAATTGCTGTTGAGACCGACGAGATGCTCTTTATTGGGGCGCTCGGTTGCGGTCGGGGGCGGTCGGGGGCGGTCGACATCTTCTATACATCGTGAATTTTCTCCCGCGAGGTATATGCGGGCACAAATTCGGTTTAGTTAGGTGTTTTGGCCGGGAAATATACATTTTTAAACAGGTTCTGATGAGAGTTTTTCTTCTGCTTTGTAGATTTATTTTTAGTAGTACGTCTTGAGCTGGCACATCCGGGTTTTTCTTCTACTTCCGTTAAAGCATCTTCTGTTTTAATGACTCTGCTAGTAAATTTTTTACTAAAAAAACAGTAAATCTCAATCTAGATTTCAGAAAAACATCGTTTACTAAAATGGTAATAAAAATGTCGAAAGAATTTTTATAATAAAATGAAAAAATCGCATGATACATATTCATAAAATTTATGTCATGCCGCTGGTGGATGGGACATGGCAATCATTAATCATTCTTATTGTTATAGGTTTGCTGTTACAATTTTTTTATTCATTCGTATGGCTCGTGGGAGCATGTGCTTGAAGTATGGTTCTGCAACTGTGGCTGGTTACTGTTAAATAAAAGAGGGATGAAGCCGAGGGAAATCAGAAAAGCTTGGCTGTTTCAATGATAATAACAGCCGACATAACATGTTTTATTTAAACTAAAACAGCATTGTAAGGTTATCTTTAAAAGTTCTTATCCATTTCACAAAAGTCTCATACGAGTTTCTACGCAATTTTTTCTTGCTAGTCTATTATGTCCCATTTTCGTTAAAATGCACAGTTTATGCGGAATAGGGGAGCAATACGCAGGCAAAAAGTTAGGTTCTTTTTTCAGATTTTAATGAAGAAAGAAAGAAAAGAGTTGATTTATGCTTACCATAACGCCCACTATGAAAAGAAAACCAGTAGAAATAAATAACTTATACAATTAATTATTAAAAATAACTTACGTTCGATGGCCTTTTTGCGTGGATGTGACGCGCATCTTCTTCACATCCGCGCAAAATGGCCATCAAGACATCGGCTATCATTACAGAATAACATAATTATTAAGCTTAGCCATAAAGTACGTCACCACAAACCACCATGTTGTTTTCAAGTAACAAGTATATAACGCATACAAAGTACTAGTCTGTAACTTATTTCCTAGCCATAAACTACAGGCACTCCACCACACATTGCCAACATAATTTAAAAATAAAATTATGTATAATATTTTAAGGTAAACACCTCAGCAACCCAATATTTTATTAAAATGCAGATCCCGGCTAGCACGTTGAAAGTACATGCAAACTAAGGTGGCTCATGGCTGCAAGTAAATTGGTACTTATCTCTCGACTCGACTAAAGGTTGATGAATGAGTATAAATCCCGTACATGTACCAAGGAAACTCCGGGAAATATATCCAGGCCTCCCGGGAATAATGGGTCATCGCATAAAATCAAAGGGGCTAGATTGCAAAGTAGGCCGTTATTTGTAACTGACTGGTAGCATAAAGCTATATAAGGATAATTAAATCAAACCCTGTGAGCTGTATTAGTTCTGGATAAAGTTTTGTAAGTTTCGTGTTTGTGCTTTTATTGAGTCTACATTGTGAGTGTGTCTAGACGAAATAGGTTTTATTATAAAAGTAAACAGCTTACCTATGTTCCAATATTGAACAAATAATAGAGTCATTGGCATTCGCATTTAGATCGTATTGCTTTTTTTTAATTATGGGAAATCATCAAATGACTCCTCCCACTCTAGGTGAAGCAGGAGGGAGTATCAGACTCTTACTGACTAAAACCCATCCGTGTTCCTCACTTGCCCTAGCGAGCTCCATCTTCTGTGCTGACGGCTCTTTAAGGCGCGCGGGAATCACAGCGCGCCGTTGACCCGGGCTTGGTTTTGATCAGATGGCAAGCCACCCAATGCTCATCGTCCGCAGGCCCGCGCCTGCGGTGGCCGGGAATCGACCTACGACTCCCGACGCCCGGGGCGTCTTCTTCTGTTGCGGCGGCTGGGGCGTGAGGTTTCCCTCTTTCCCACACGTTCAGCCTCCTCCTTTGCTAGCATTACTGCTTCGCAGAACGAGGTGGCCGCTTCCCATGCCTCCTCGCTCAGGACCATAGATTGATAGACCTTAAGGCTGCTCTCTCGAAAAAAGCTTAATAATAGCATGCAGATGAAGCATTTTTTCGTCGGCATTTACTGAGAAATTACATTTGAAAAAAATAGGTACTAATTTAGATGATATAATACGTTATTTGGTTTAGCCAGAATTTACGTATCGGTATCACATAAAAAAGAAAAAAATCACCAAATCACCTCCAAATTGTTGAGATGAAACCATTTTACTCCTTCGTTTTTATCAAGAGTTTAAAAAATACATTTACTGCTTTGCAATACAAACGAATATAATGTTGATTTGTTAAAAAAAAATATATATAATTTTTATTATAAAAAATTAAAAACACGTGTAGCGGAGTGGCGCGTAGAGGTGTAGTTAGCTCCGTTTGTATGCTCAATTTCATTGGAATGTATACGGGCCTTAACAAAGTATACAATCCTAAAGCTTATATAAGAATCAAAACGCAAAGGTGTATAGTTAGATAAGACCGTTAAAATAGATTAGACAAGTATAACATGATAATAATCTATCACAATAATGTATTGACCTAGTAAGTTAAGGGCTAGAGGTATTCATTAGTCATTGTTTTAGTATTCAGCTTCGGGTGTTCTTCGTGACACGTTCCCATCCACCAATCAACCGAAAAGCCGGCTCCAATAAATTAAATCATACCTATCTACATTACTGCTTTGTATAACGAAATGTATGCAGGAAAGCGTGGTTGGTCGTACATCACGGGATTAATGCCCGCACCCGATCTCTAACTAACGCGGCTGCCATAAAGGCAAATATTATCCGCCTCGGTTGAAACACTAGGACAGCAGGGGTTTCTAGCAGCTTCCATTGGTTTAATGGTGAAATATCATGATGTTACTTCACCTACTCTCCTTGCGCAGAGGTTCTGTAGGGTTTTTAAATAGTTGCGGCGATATAATCGATCTTCATTTTGATTTTCCCACTAAGCAGAAATTTAAAATTCTGAACAGCTTATCTGAGTTATTGTAAAGCATTCAATTGTTTTTTCATAGCTTTAGTGATGTTCACTAAGTCCTTATATAAACAGTCATAATATTATTATTATCTTCTCTTAAGTTTTAAGTTAGCGTATAAACTGTAAATTTAACTTAGCTGATATGTTGTTTACTTATACGTAGTTGTTACATTGTTAAAGTTTATAAGGACAATTTTGAAGCTCAAAAGTGTTATAAATTGTTGGTAATCCAAATTAAATAAATGATGCGGACAGAAAGAGCCGGATTTTGAGTTCCTATTGATACACGTACTGGGCCCAAATAACAGATTAATTGAGCTCCTCGTTGGTCTTACTTCCTGGTAGTCTCAAGCGCGATTACTAAGCGTGGCGCCCTGTTCTATCCTTGGTTCGGCAAATGTGTCACTGGGTTTATCTAATGTGAAATTTTCAGGCGAGAACTCATCGTATTTTTAGAATGATTTAGAATAGATATAAGTCTGAGAAATTTTATTTCAAAAGTCCTTTAGCTACTTCATCATCATCATCATCCACAGCCCGACTTCATCCACTGCTGAGCATAGGCCTCTCTTTTCTTGTGCCAATCCCCACGTTCCTGTGCCAGCCTCATCCAGGTTCTACCTGCGATGGCAACAATGTCATCTGTCCATCTCGCCGCCGGCCGACCAACATTTCTTCTTCCAGTCCTCGGATGTCACACGGTCACTGCTTTACTGCACCTATCATCACCCCTACTACATACCATCTTTTTTTTTACTACATACCTACCATAAAAACACAGCCACAAAAATTGTTTCAATTCACAGTAAAAATTTTTGGTTGCTTTAAAAAATATGAAATATAAATTCGAAAACCACCCTTTTCAGCATTACCCCAGGGCATGTATATTCACAGGTTTATAGTGCATACGTGTGTTGCTCATTTGAAACAAAACTCGATGAAATGGAGACATCCCAGGAGAGCTTAAAGTGAAGGGGGGTGTCAGTACAAATTTAAGTTGTCTGTAAAATTATATTGTGTGGATGAAGGCTTACGATTGTGTTACTGCTTACATCAAATAAATGTCCACGGTAGTAGGTATTTTGTTTATAGTCCGGGCTAGAAATATGCCCATTTTTCTCTACTATTGATCGTGGCAACTGCTGAAATTAAAGGTACAGGACTTGGCGTTTCTGAGGTACCACATGTTGTAGTAGACGTACTTACAGAAATGTTGAGATGTATTGTAGTTTAGTATTCAGGGCGTTTCGGTAGCAATAAACCGATGTAGCGAATAGATGTAGAAAAAAATTGGTCATCATGCAGGCACTAATTATTAATCGTCCCCCATGGGCTCTCCGTCTTTTTAAACTTTTCTTTTTCGTACAGTGAATCAGTGTTTATCATTCAAATATGCCATTCATTTCTTGAATGTTTAAGAAGGCCGGTTGACCAAGTCGATTGGTGGTATGTAAGAAAATGTTTATTTTCAACAGTATGTGCAAAACGTTATTGTTTGCTCGCTGTGATCTGATGGCAACTTATTTACAATTTATTTTTATATGTTATCATAATTACAAAATATGTTGTCTATACAAGTGGCAGTAGACTCTGTCACTCGCGTTGGTTCCGTAAATACATTTGACAGATTAAGTTATTTAAAAAGACTATAACCTGATACTATTCGAGTTTGTCTCTAAAAAGTTAATGTAAATATTGAATTAATTTTAAAATTAAAGAGGGCGCCATACAAATAACGTAATTTTTTTTGGTTTGTAGTACTTATCATGTGCGAGTCTGACTCGCACTTGGCTAGTTTTTTTTGTTACTGTATATCGTAACCGGGTTGCCGTTTGAAGGTACTTTTGTTTAGGTACTACGATATCTCTTCGAAACTTGTTTCTGGATTGTTTAAACCTAGGTCGGATTTCTACACCTCCATAGGTCCATTCTTGTTGTAACTTGTAGTACCACCTAATTTACAATGCAAAGCAGCTTAGTTTCAAGATTACACTTCTGAGAAACGTAGAAGTTGGCTACTCTAACTTTCAGAGCGTTTTACGACTAAACTATTTGCAACATAACCTTAGCATACTTAATGAAATTCTAATTTGCAATTTGTATTTATTTAACAACAAAATATAGTTTTTATGACATAGGAACATGACGTGTCTGCCAAATAATGGAACTCATAAATTAAAGTGCCTAAAAGCGCATAATATCGGTATCCCATTCGGGTTTAGCCAAAATTGAGGGTTTGTTCACAGTGCGAGCAACACCTGTGCACAAAATGAACGACAATGGGTACGTGTTTGCGAGTTCGCGTACATGTTACGTGCATTTTATTGAATCTACAGTGGCGTAGGTAGTGAGGGGGATGCATGGGTACCGCACGATTCTTGCAAATTAATCGAACTGCAAAGTGGTAGGATTTATTTTTTGATTGCTGAAGTATTTGAGCTATCTTACCAGTCTTGGACGTGTTTGAGAAAAAAGAAAAGAAACGTTGGAAATATTATGGTTCGTGGTGTGTATATGACTAGAGAGGAGGTAACTGTTCTAATGTGATGAAGGCAAATAAAGGTGTTTGAGAAGAAAAATATATGATTGCATCCCGTTATAGCCTATAGCCTTCGTCATGAATGTGACTATCATAAACAAAAATAATTTTCTAAATCCGACTGGTAGTCCAGAGATTAGCGCGATCAAACAAACAAACTTTTCAGCTTTATTATATTGTACTAGTATAGATTGTGAATAATAAAACGGTTACCTAATTAATTTAGGTACCTAATAACAAAAGAAAAATATTATAGAATGCTTTATTTTTGTGTCTCTTCATATAATGTAGTACAGACATCTTGAATTACATCGTTCCTCACGCTCCACTCGTTTTATCCCTGGTTCTGCTCGAATCCACCTAATGTTGAGTACGTACTGGAGTAGACCTCACTTTGTTTATGCCACTTACCCTAGTTCTATCCTTTATTTCTGTAGTGCTCTTATCTCTAAATCACTGGCTCGTTAGGATGTTCTAGTTAATCATTTGTAGTAGAAAAGGGTTCCTGGATGGTGGTTGTAATCACGTGGTTATTCGTCGTCAGTACAATATATACTCTATTTTCAATAAAATAAATGTGAAAGTCCTTACGTTTGAAATTTGAGTTGTTTGCTTGAATGGGTTTCCATGAAATTTCATATATGAATATCATAGCCTGGATTAATACTTGACATACTATGTGAGGCGATAATTATTGACTTTCACGTGCGCAAGTCACTCAAAGGGCAATAGAAAGGGTAAGGCTTGGAGTTTCCCTGCGTGATCGAATCAGGAATGGTAATATCCGCAAGAGAACCAAGGTTACCGACATAGCCCGAAGGATCGCCAAACTGCAGTGGCAGTGGGCAGGACACATTGCTCGCCTGTGAAATCCTACAAAACTCTTTACCTTTTTCACAAAATATCCCCATACAATAAATTGCACATTCCAATATTCAGCGTAGTAACAAAGTTATTATTTGCAGCGGGCACTTCGCATGCACTAAGTCGTTAATTATTCAGTGCGCCGACACCTGACGCTTTCTGTTCGGTAAAAAGCCAATAGTTAGGGAGCGGAGGTGCTAATTTATGAATTTATGGGCTCGCTAAATTCTAAATTCTTACTACATAATAGTTTTCCTATAAACATTTATAGGAAAATGTGTTGCAACAATTTACGGAAGTTTTTCGTCTATTAAAGGGTTTGTAGGGGGTTTTGGCCGATTAAATGTCAATTTTATTTCTTTTGTTAACCGACTTCTTCAAAAAGGAGGAGGTTCTATGTTCGGCTGTATGTATTTTTTTTTTATGTATGTTCACTGATTCCTCAATGAAAAATTATTTTTTATATGAAAGCCTATACTCCTGAGGTGGTCCCATTGCTACCAAGTTAAAATTTGATGATGGGATCCCATGAAAACCGAGGGAATCCCTCAAATTTTATAAGCACATACAATGTTTTTTATAAACTATATAACGCAATTTAGATATTTGTGCCTGGTTATGGAGATGATGATCTCATGTTGCTGAGCTGATGATGGAAGGCATAAGTCAGGATCTGATGATGGGATCCCATGAAAAATGTTTGTTCAGCTATGTTTTTTAGTGGTACCTGCGTACCACTAAAAAACAACTTTAATTTCGAAAGTCCGTGTTTTTGGTTCTTTCGTATTTGAACACCGAATTCCAAAATTAAAGTATTTTTTTTACTTTGAAGCGTTTTGTTTTAAAAAAAGGTTTTTATTATTTATTAATATTCCGTTGTAAATTAAAAAAATAAAGCAATCTGCGTAGAATTTATGTTAGGATCGACATTCAATCAAGCGGACACAGCTAAATAGGTTGCGCGCTACCTATTTAGCTGTATCCGCTATTGGCAAGCCTAATGACGTAGTCTCTATACCTATATAAAAATCCCGTGTATATTTATTTGTTCGAGATAGACTCAAAGACTACTGAACCGATTTTGATCAAACTTCGTAAGTATCGTTATTTCATCATCATCTGCCTAGCCTTTTCCCGACTATATTGGGGTCGGCTTCCAGTCAAACCAGATTTAGCTGAATACCAGTATTTTACGCGGAGCGGCTGCCTACCAGACCTCCACAACCCAGTAACTGGGTAATACGGTACTTCATGGCAAGACTGGAGTCAGATTAACTGGCTTCTGACTATCCGTAACGACTGCCAAAGATCTACAAATGACAGCCGGGACCAACGGCTTAACGTGCTTTCCGAAACACGGAGGAAACTCGCTATCTTATGATGGTCACCCATCCACAGACCAACCTTGGCAAGCGTTGCTTAACCTTGAAGATCGATCCGTGCGGCTGTTATTATCTAGCCAGGAGCTCCTCATCGTAAGTATCTTTATTTGATACATCTTAAATAACGGGATACGAGAAAAAACGGGATACGCGAACAAAGTCACGGGCGAAAGCTAGTTGCTTTATAATTAATTCTTTTGCACGAAAATATGAACATTTTCCAAGAAAAAAATGTATTACTAGTTGACCCGCGCAACTTCGTCTGCTCCGCTTTGCTCCTATTGGTCTTAGCGTGATGATATAACCTATATATTATAGCCTTTCCCGATAAATGACTTTTCTAACACTGAAAGAATTTTTTAAATCGGACCAGTAGTTCCTGAGATTAGCGCGTTCAAGTAAACAAAAAAACAAACTCTTCATCTTTATATATTAGATTTACCTATCGTATATTTAAAACAGATACAGTCTATAGAAAAAAAGGATACCCAAGACTACTTGTGGTACAGCTCTTCTTCTCTATTTAAATCCATCCAAAGGTTGTCTTTAAAAAATCTTTTTTAGCGATAAGGCCGCCCAATGTGCCTTAATTTATGTATTTTTTCTTCTTCAGTCTTTTTAGGGTTCCTTACACAAAGGGAAACCAGCGGAACCCTATTACTATGCCTTCGCTGTCCGTCCATCCATCTGTCCGTCCGTCCGTCCGTCCGTCCGCCCGTCTGTCTGTCAGCGGGCTGTATCTCAAGAATCGTAATAGGTAGATAGTTGAAATATTTTCACAGCTCGTGTATATCTATTGCTGCTATAACAACAAATAATAAAAAAAATAAGGTTTATGGTACGGAACTCTTCGTGTGCGAGTCCGACTCGCACTTATATGGTTTGCATAATATTCTATAATTTATTAGATTTCACCTTAAAAAACAGAGAAATGAACTGAGCTGTAATTATTACAGCTCAGTTCATTTCTCTGTCTCATACTGAAATAGAACTGTTTATTTTGTCTTTACGACCTGGCATTCGAAATTAATTACTTAAACGTCTATCAAAAAGCCAATTAAAATAGAGAAGTAAAAATGCATGTAAAGAGAAAAGTTTTAAGAGCCATTGTCTTAATCTGTTTCTTAAAAGATCGTATTTTATTTTATGAAGATTTAAGTTAAATGGTGGCAAATGCAATACGAACCGATTACTTCATTTTAACAAAGTTTCAACAAAATTTATTTTTAATGTTGTAATAATACACAAGCATGCTTAGTTTTTAATCTACTAGTCTATGAATGTGAAGAACAAAGCATAGAAAATCGGGAGAGGAAGTACGCAGAGCGAACGGAATAAAGGCTAGGATTGATCGTAGATTGCTTTCGCTATGCAAGCGGTGTTGTAGATTAGATCTAGTGACGTGAGCAAAAATAATAAAAAAATACGTATATGTAAAAGTGGGCTTCGCTTTTATTCCGAATGTCGGAGGGCTAACGTATGTTTTGTGTAGGCATGTGTACTTTCAAAATTTGAGGCTTACGAGAAACAAGGGCTTATTGAAAACAGATTTGGTGGATAACGACTCTTTCATTAGATTTGATTCTTAGGGTTTCATACCCGAAGGGTAACCAACGGATCCCTATTACCGTCCGTCTGTCTGTCTGCGGGCTGTATCCCAAGAACTGTAATAAGGGTAGACAGTTGAAATTTTCACAAGAGTGTGTGTTTCTATTGCCGCTATAACAATAAACACTAACAATTAAATTATAAATTCAAGGGGGTTCCCGTATAAGAAACGTGTTTTTTTCGGTTTATGGTGCGGAACCCTTCGTGTGAGAGTCCGCTCGCACTTGGCCAGTTGTTGCCTGCTTGCCTGGTCGTTACGTGCCAGTGCCATCACGATTCCTGTGTGATAGAGAGATGGAGCTACGTCATTATGAATCGATTGTGGAAAAGCGCAGGTATTTTGACAAATTCATAATGGCACAAGTCATGGTATGAGCAGGTCTCTATCCATTCAAAATTGATAAGAACAACCTTATTTATATATTTTGTGAACAACCAAAAAAAGCAAAATCCATATGAGCGCAAGCTTTTGCCCCGCAGACGGCCACTTACAGGCTGGTATAATTATTTTCAATCAGCAAGTAGATAAAGTTTGTGTTTATCTGGCAAGAGACATTTATATCAGTGTTAGATAGGCAATTTTAGGGCAAAAAAAATCTTAATGAAGATCGTGCCAGCGATGAAAAGCATAAAAAAACACGGCAGTACCATACCTAAGGTATGTACGAAACAATTCAATAGTATTAAGCAACATCAAGATCTCTCCACCAAGAACCACATAAAAAAGCACAACAAAAATTACTCTCGTATCATCAATTACTACAGGTTGGAGGCTGTGACTGGCCATTTTCATAATTGCCTAAGAAGTAACGACGCGGTGACTTGGCCAAATGATGCGTTACCCCGATGGGGCTAAAGTGGGAGAAAATTGCTATAAGTTATGCAATTTCCCCACGCACCATTAGCTCCAGGCCTCTAGGCAGCGAATTTAGTGCTCAACACTTATTGCATCGTCTGCAGTGGATTTATTTGTTGTTGTACTCTGTATTTGCCCTTTTGTTGTTAAGGTAGTTGCGGGAATCGAATGTGCAGTATTCATTTGAATTGTGTTTTGTTTATTGTCTTTAATTTTGTACGAGTAAACTTTTTTAACGTTGTATTGTACTTGATTAATCATCATCTGCCTAGCCTTTTCCCAAATATATTGGGGTCGGCTTCCAGTCAAACCAGATTTAGCTGAATACCAGTGTTTTACATGGAGCGGCTGCCTACCAGACCTCTACAACCCATTAACTGGGTAATACGGTACTTCTTGGCAAGACTGGAGTCAGATTTACTGGCTTCTGACAATTCGTAACGACTGCCAAAGATCTACAAATGACAGCCGGGACCAACGGTTTAACGTGCTTTCCGAGGCACGAAGGAAACTCGGTATGTTAAGATGGTCACCCATCCGCAGACCAACCTTGGCAAGCGTTGTTTAACCTTAAAGATCGACCCGTGCGGCTGTTATTATTTAGCCACGAGCTCCTTCGACGCGGTGACTTGGCCGAATGATGCGTTACCCCGATGGGGCTAAAGTGGGAGAAAATTGCTATAGGTTATGCAATTTCCCCACGCACCATTAGCTCCAGGCCTCTAGGCAGCGAATTTAGTGCTCAACACGTATTGCATCGTCTGCAGCGGATTTCTTTGTTGTTGTACTCTGTATTTGCCCTTTTGGTGTGAAGGTAGTTGCGGGAATCGAATGTGCAGTAATGATTTGAATTGTGTTTTAAAATGGTCGCAATGGCCATCGCGACGTAACAATAATTGAATAGTTTTATTGTAAAAAAATCGGCGGCTGCCATGTTTTTTGGTCGATGGGCCATAGGATATTAAACACTGCGTTTTTAAAAAAAAAATAAAGTTTAAAATGCGTGATTCGGTATAGTATATAGAATGCCATTAAGCATCCAATTCCGTTGACGCCCAATGGCACACACGTGTGCTGACGATAACTGACAGGTTAAATTTGATAGATAACTGCAAATGAGTGGGCATCAGAGTGGCAATCCTACAAATGTTTAAGCAACTGACATATTGATTGTTGCAGTATATCCAAAATGTATGGAAATTCAGGTTTTTTTCACACATAACAAAAAATACTAGAATTGGCCCTTTGGAGAGCCAGTTTTACTAGAAAATTTTGCGAATGCGAATGATTTTTGGGGTTCCGTACCCAAAGAGTAACCAACTGAACCCTATTACTAAGCCTCCGCTGTCCGTCCGTCCGTCCGTTCGTCTGTCTGTCAGTGGACTGTATCTCAAGAACCGAAATAGGTAGACAGTTGAAATTTTCACAGATTGTGTAATAAAAAATAAGGTTAATGGTCCGGACTCTGCGTGTGCGACTCCGACTTGCACTCGTCCAGTTTTTTAAATAAAATTAGCGATTTGGCCTTTTAAAATAACAATAAAGATTTTTTATATTACGTAAATCAAAGCACACCACCTTTTTTCTCTTTTTTTTTTTTTTTTTTGAGCTTTTGTCTAAACAGATATGCCAGCCCCATCGTACCCTTTACCTCTTATCAAAACAATATTTTAGACACTGATACCGATGTAAGTCAATGATGAAGGACTGTTATAAATCTACATAACTTTTTGGCACCTTCTGAAGTAGGTTGAGGCAGAGTAGATTGGATTAATCCGACCTCAAGTTTGTTTAAGTCTCAGTCAACAAATGTTGCACAGCCTCAATAAGACCACATTCTCTGCAATTCGGCGAATCAGCTTTTTTCATAAGGACCACCTCTGGGTTCGGTTCTAGCATGCTATGGCCTGAGATTTAATCACCACGCTAGTGGTTAGTCCTTAAATAATTGAGTTGTTGTGGCGTTCCTTCGGCTTACGTTTTTTATTTTTACCATTTATTGAGTTTCTATTAATGTCTAAACGTGAGTAATGTGTCTAATGACGTATGGTAAAAAAATATTTTGCTACTATTAAATATTGATTATTGCATATTTACGCGATAAATACTGCGGTTCATCTCATCATTTCCCACAACAAAATAAACAAACAAAAATTCATTAATCATCAGGTATCCTACTTTCCTCACTAGTGCGAAAGGTTACGTTTCATTAATGAGTGACTAGTAGTAAAACGGAACGGGCTTCAGCGAGGGAACGAAACGACGTCGTAAACTGATATAACTGACGTACAAGTACTACTTCTTTGACTTTTACTAAACTTGTAGCTGTAGTGGCCTTGTCAAGGCATAGTTTATGTACGCATGCTCTCCGAGACTAGTGTCGTGAATTCTAGTTTTCATGGACTTAGAATTGTTTTTAGGGTTTCGTAACCGATGGGTAACCAACGGGACCCTATTACTTAACCTCCGGTGTCTGTCCGTCCGTCTGTCTGTCAGCGGACTGTATCTCAAGAACCGTAATATGTCGACAGATGAAATTTTTACTGAGTGTGTAATTTCTATTGCTGCTGTAACAACAAACAATAAAATTATATTAAATTAATGCTCCTTTATAGGATTTTTTTTTTAACAATCGTGTTTCTTTTCCGTTTCCGTACGAAACCCTTCGTCTGAGAGTCCGACTCGCACTTGGCCGGTTTTTTCCTTCGCAGATGATAGTCGCATTAGGTTCTTCTGTTTTATTGTACTTCGGTCGAATTGGTATTTCGAAGCGGAGTTTTATTCACGTTTGGGGTCGTATTTCTTTAAGTTCATTTGTGAGACTAGTTTTCTCGTGGCAAGTCTATACGCAATATGCTGCTGAATTTTTGAATAGCGAGACAAAAATTGATTTTCGGTGCAATCGTCTGAAAATGTTAGCTACATATTTTTTGAAAATATAAGATTATTAAGTCTAAATATTTTACGAACTCGCACGTTTGATTTCTTTGAAAGTAATATATTTTCAGATTTTCCAGTCTAACAATTTTTTTTAATATATATGAGTGTTTGATGAGAAACTCGTGGCCAGATAATAACAGCTGCACGGGTCGATCTTCAAGGTTAAGCAACGCTTGCCAAGGTTGGTCTGTGGATGGGTGACCATCTTAACATACCGAGTTCCCTCCGTGCCTAGGAAAGCACGTTAAGCCGTTGGTCCCGGCTGTCATTTGTAGATCTTTGGCAGTCGTTACGGATAGTCAGAAGCCAGTTAATCTGACTCCAGTCTTGCCATGAAGTACCGTGTTACCCAGTTAATGGGTTGTGGAGGTCTGGTAGGCAACCGCTCTGCGTAAAATACTGTTATTCAGCTAAATCCGGCTTGACTGGAAGCCGACCCCAATATAGTTGGGAAAAGGCTAGGCAGATGATGATATTAGAGTGTTTGATGAGTTCCATGTAATTGGAGATTTAAATTTACAAATGTATAGTGTAGTGTTGCTTCTTAGTTATAAGCTAAAACCGCCATAGACCGTAATATCGTATCAGGCGTATCGTATCGTATCGTATCAATGTCCCGGCAAAAATAAGGACTGTAGTGTATAAAGAATTGTTGTGTAGATTTAATTGTTATTTCTGTTTAGTCCAATGAGACCAATACAACTTAACAACCTCGCAGCAATTTCCCCGATTTCCTCACGTCTGATATCAAAGGCACTAAGCGTTTCTGTCGTTAAATTAATAGTCAGAGAGCTCGAGGGGCGTTTATACAAAATCTTTTAAATAAAGCTAGTACGTGACCTCTCCAAGCTTCGGCCCTGCCAAATGGTGCAACAACAGATTTTTGTAATGTTCTGTGTTGGTAAGCTAGGTTTGGACCAAAGCCAATTCGGCCATCGATTTACAAGTTCACTTTATGTTTCCCTGATACTTTCCGTACTAGACGAAATAGGGGAGACTTCCGTTTGTTTGTTGTGTTGTCTTCTTGTAATGTGGATGTTGATTTTGTATTAATTTATGCTGATGGTTCGTAGAAGGTTGTCTGTTGGAGTCTGACTTTTTTAAGATAGGTTTATTAAAGGCTTGTTTTCTCCGCCTTTTGATTGCAAGGCTACACTGATTTAATTTTATGGGATGGTTCCTTTAAACTCATTATACAATTTGCAAACTTTTCGAATCCTGTGATCTTTATAAAATAAAATCATCGCTGAATTGAACGGCTAAATTGAAAAGTTGATGTTTTCACACTTTATCATCAACACCTAATTTGAAACGCCAGCTTGAAGACTATCCGTGCGAGTAAAAGCTCTAATACATTCAACCACCAAATCCTACGTACGTACAAACCTACAAACATTCATCTCACATTACAAAACACTTCTTATGTACAAATAGAAGGTACTACAAACTATAATAAGGACTCAGACATGCCAAAGCTTTGACATCGTCCTTATTTTACATACTAATGTTTCACGTTACCGAGTTTTGCAAACACAAGTGTGTTCTAAGGCAAGCAATTACTCTGAGTGGTTTTGCGTGTATCTTACTTAGGTGAGTACTTACGTACTTGTGCAAAAATACTAAAACGGTAATTATACAGTACCTATAGAGAGGGAAATAAAAACATTTGAGGATCATGAACTCGAGTAGGCAGAAAGTTTGATAAAAAAGAAACGTGAAATATAAAATTATTTTGTTCTCTTTTTACTGTAGAACTTTGAAAGATAAGGATTATTATTTTGGCGCTTAAGTGAGTTAGTAATAAAAGCGAAGTTAGATTTATGATTTTGAGTACCTACTAAATTAGGTTTCGACGAGATTTAGGTATTAAAATTTATGTAATTAAAAACGCTTTTTACTTAAAGGCTTTTTAAATAAAATTAACTTTTTGTTTGTAATCAAGGGCCTATTTTATAAAACTGACTGGTGACTAGTGCCAAGCGAGCTACTATCTGACAATTGTGCACGTTTGAACATTCATACACTCATCAATTCACACATTCTCTGCTTTATCAACACGTGTTAAAAAATTGTGACAATTATGACAGTTTTTCTCTAACCACAGTCGGCGCGATGATGCGAACACGAATTCGCGCGAATGCTGCAGGAAAAGTTGAAAAGCCTCATGCTTAGCTCAGTAAGTATATTCCTCATCCTCGAATTATAACGTTGTACCGGCATCAATGCCGCCACAAGAAAACCAACGTAGCAAATCTACATCGCAACAAAAAGAACCGTGACGCCATCTATCCAACTAGCAGCGAACTACTTCGTCGAAATCAGAGCCGTTCAAAGTTTACCGTGCGATTTGAACATACATTCAGTCAAAAAAGTATCGGGAATGGATGATTTGTTTTCAAATTCAAATTTTGTTTTTTTTGTAGTTGTTAGATTGGCACAACTGTTTTCCATTTTGGCGCGTAGTTTGAGTTGCATCTGTTATTTATATTAAATACAGTGCTGGTTTTAGTAATATCATATATAGTGTGTATTGCGAATTTCATAATGGACAAAAATATCGAACAAAGAGTTTGTCTTAAATTTTGCATCGCCAATGGAATTTCGTGTTCGGAGTCACTGAAAATGTTACAGAAAGCTTACGGTGAATCGACTTTATCAAAAACTCGTGCTTATGAGTGGTTCAAAGCGTTCAAAAGCGGTCGAGATGTGATGGAAGATTTGCCTCGCTCTGGTAGGCCGTCAACGTCTGCAACTGAAGTTAACATCGCAAAAGTGAAGGAAATAGTGACTGAAAATCCCCATTCAACTCTGAGAGAGATAGCCGCCGAACTTTCTGTATCTCACGAGTCGATCCGTACCATTTTAACTAATCATTTGGGTATGAAACATGTTGCTGCTCGGCTAGTCCCAAAAGATCTGAATTTTCTCCAAAAACTCAATCGCATGAAAGTCGCTGAGGACATGCTAGAACGAGTCAGTTCGGACCCAACATTCATGAAACGCATTGTTACTGGTGACGAGACGTGGGTTTACGAGTTTGACATGCAAACTAGTCAACAAGCTTCGGAGTGGCGCCTTCCAACTGAACCGAAACCGAAAATCCACGCCAAAGTCGATCAAAAGTCAAAGTCATGTTGACTGTTTTCTTTGACTATCGCGGTGTTGTGCACTCTGAATTCTTACCGGAAGGTCTAACGGTAAATAAAGAATATTATTTGAGCGGTATGCGGCGTTTAAGAGAGCAAATTCGACGAAAAAGGCCAGATTTGTGGAAAGAAAATTCTTGGATTTTGCACCACGACAATGCGCCTTCGCACAAGGCTATCATTGTGAACGAATTTTTAACCAAACACTCAACAAATACCATCCAGCAACCACCATATTCACCAGATATGGCTCCTGCTGACTTTTTTCTTTTTCCTAAACTCAAATTACCACTTCGTGGCACCCGTTTTCAATCGATAGAAGACATAAAGGAGAATTCGCGGCGAGAACTGAACTCAATTCCGGAAGCAGCGTTTAAAAAATGTTTTGATGAATGGATTATTCGTTGGCGCAAGTGTATCGTTTCTAAAGGAGCATACTTTGAAGGTGATAAAATAAATTTGGATGAATAACAGACATTTTGTGTATTATTGCTCTTTTCCCGGTACTTTCTTGACATAGTAGTATACATCAGCCCGAATATCAACTATCGGGCAGTAGCCCGCCAGGCACAACAGCCGCCTGGTTGGAGGATCCACCTTTTCAACTGAGGTGTGCGGAACTTTACTCTCTGTTCCGCATCCCTCTAAAATGTTTTAGCTGGTAAAACAGTTACATTAATATACTCCAAGAGTAGTCTACTGTTACGTCACATCAAACAGTCTAAGCAAAGTCTTTAGCGTTACTCCGTTAGCCCCGGAAGGAGCTATTTTCGTTACTAATGCATTGGGACTGCATCTCAAACAGCTCAGTAGTACATTGTAAATTCATGTAAGTGGCCCATCTCATGTTATCTTGTTTACGTAGTGGCCCAGGTCGTCGTGTAGCTTTAGTGTAATTAAACACAGAGTAGCTCGATGTTCAATAGTGTTTTTAATTTGATTGTTGACTAGTAAAACCGCGCAACTTCGTCTGCTCTGCTTCTATTGTTCTTAGCATCATGATATATAGCCTTCCTCGATAAATAGGCTATCAACGCTGAAATATTTTTTCAAATCGGACTTACTAGTCCGATTGTAGAGTTAGCAGAGTTAGTAGAGTTTGTTTGTTTACTTGAACGCGCTCAGAAACTACTGTTTCTGAGCGCGTTCAAGTAAACAAACAAACTCTTTAGCTTATATTAGTAAATATCAGTATTAATAATCACAGACCAGGGCGGGAAGTCTCGACGTAGTTACGGATCAAATCATTGTATTTGATCGTGGATCGCGGTCGAGATTGACTGTGTACGGGTGGCATTGTTTAATATTTCTCCGTTTCTCCGCTTTGAGGCCTCGCTTGGCTGTAATGGGCAGGCACACTAAGGGTCGGAGTGAATAAAAAGGTTATACCATTGAATTGATTCCCATAAAAATTAAATTCACTTTACATCAGTATCAAAACCGCGGCTGTCAGTCTCGCTTACCTGGGTACCTATCATGACATCTTAAAACCATCATGATAACGATGTGGTAGGGAGACGGAGTTATACAAGACGCACAACACGATCCCTTTTTCACAGCTTAATCATGATGGCATTAGCACGTCATAATAGGGGCTGAGCAGTCTACTTTGAGTCTATTCGTATTTCGGCCTATCTTCTATTTTGAATTAGTGTTTCGGTATTTAATATTTATGCTGTGCCATTAAGTTCCGAGAAATCTCTAAATAGGTTCTGATGAATAAAACAGAAATAAAACAGTTATATCATGCAACCTTTGTGTATGATGAAAGGCAAATAGATCGAGTAGGATCAATGCAAATAAAGAATACGTTTTGAATTTCATAGGACAGAAAATGATTTGTTTTAGGCCACCAGACTTACACCTAATATTTTGGGCTGATGTCGGATAAAAATATTCCTAAGTATTGATTGATAAGTCCTTTGTTGACAAACTAACTCTTCAGCTTTATATTATTAGTATAGCTAGATTTGATTATATAACGTTTTATCTTTTTCAGCATTTGTGTGTACAGAAATTCTAGACATTTCTGAAGACTGGAAGTAGAACAAAACAACGCGAGATTGTGTAACAAGTGAAAACGGAATAGTTATTAGGATTACCTATTTGAGACATTTCGTGTACGAACGAACTGTTTCACGTTTTAACACAATAGTAACTATTTCATTGAACATGTTTCAATAGACGAGGAAGGTTATATTAGAGCCTAGCAGGCACTGAAACGTTTATTAAATCCAGCACTTGCGTCATGTTCAAAGTAATCTGCGAACTTGGTGTCCCTTACATAGAACGAAGTAGGTACCTGTGTATTGTCACTGAAATTTTGTATTAGTCCGTTATTTGATTAGAATTTGCAATAAAGTAATGACTGATTTTAGAACATGTCACGTGGAAAAATATTGTTAACTGTCCTGAGTAATTAAAATATTTACGCCTGTCAGTAAGCCGAAATGATAAACAACATTTTTCTGTTACTCCAAATAAATGGGACTCGAAACGTAGACAAAAAGTCAGATTTTGAACGCGATTTGTCAGGTGAAGCGAGCTGACAGTAAAATATAGGGATCATTAATTGAATCACAATATTGCTTTAACAAAACAAAAGGACACTGTGAATGACAAATTTGTATCGTCCTGAAGGCATCAGTTGCTTACGAAATTTGACGGAACCTCGCCCCTGGAGCGATAGCAAAATAATAAATGGAATCCAGAACGGGTCCCGGCTTTAGATATAATTTTACATTTTTCTTGATTTGTCAACCGTGCTGCTCATGATGAGAATAAGAAATGTTCATAATTAATTATTATTTATGCAATATTTTAACTTATTAAGCTCCAATTTCAATAACAGTACTGCGCCGCTGGAGAAAAAATATTTAATATAAAAATTGGTCCAGTCATTCAGAGGAAAACGGGAGGCAGTATTGACGATTACATCGGGAGGTTTCTGCTAAATATAGTCAACATTTTAAGTAAATTATTTTCCTTTATTGAACTCTGGGACTTTAACAGTACTTTTTTTTAATTAATAATGCTTTTGTAGATTATATTTTCCTGTGTGTGTGTGTGTGTTTTGTTTTGTGTAACGTTGTGGTATAAACTCACCGAGATTTGACTACCACAAGCTCTTGCTATGATCGTACATGTTCAATTACTATCTTAGTTAGGACTGAATCTAATAGACGGCTAAGAATGACGTGCTTATTATCGTCTTTGTTTGTCTGTGACACAATGTGTTAATTCTACCTGGCACACTTAGATTATAATTATAATGTCTAGATGGATCGTCACCCACTATCAACACACCGAAAACGAGCCAACGTTTGCAAGCATGTGTGCGTGTGGCAGCGTGCGGACATAGTGCGTTTATGTCTCTGTGTGCGTGAATAATGATACCAGCTACTATAATTCTCCCATAGAATCACATATTAAATAGAATACTAATTAAATAGGTACATAAGAGAAGTTTTAGGTGTATGTATTCAGTTGTAGTAGTATTTTTTTATTAAGTAGTTACTTTCTGAAATAAAAAAACAACAATTTAATTATAGTTGTATGTGAATGTTGTGTTAAATCAGCTAAGTTAGGTTAGGTTACTTTTATAATAACTACTTTTTAATTTAATTTTAATTTGAAATGAAAAACCACAGATCTTAGGAATGAACTTTTAATCTAAATCTACCTACACTAATAATAATTAATAAAATTGTGAACATGAAGTCGGTACCAAGTAAATTATTTACCTAGCTAATAAAACAACAATTTTACTTGGTATCGACCTCAAAATCATGTAAAAATTAAATGAATTAACCTTATTAAATTACTCTTGCCAGTTTTTCTCAGTTTATTGGACATTGGGTTCAATAAATCGGGCAAAAGTAATAATTAAAAACGGTTCATAAGCAAAAAAAATTATACGCGAATATTTATTATTATCAAAAAGTACAGACAAATCGAAAGACTCCACCTTTTTCAAATCGGTTAAAAAAGTACACCAACTAAATTACCCACTAAAAATAACGTTAAGTTGGGAGAGTGGTAATTTGGTAGGTAACATAAAAACAAAAAACATTACGTTGTTTTTTAGTTGCTTACCGATGATAGGTGATGTGTTAGGCACTTTTTACCATTCCTTTATAATTCCGGCACAGTTTAATTACACTTACCGTCATTTTATCGCTGTTATTGCTTTATTTCTTAGTGCGTGTAATACGTAGTGACATCAAGGCGGCACGATCGGCGGGAAAGTACTTATAAGCCAACAATTGGCTGATATTTTGTGACACGTCGAATATTATATAACGTCTAGACGTTATATAATCAAAGCTGGCACATTAAAAATCTAGTCTAATGACATGCAAGAATGTAAAAAAAAATATTCAATTTAATTTTTATTATTTGTTGTTATAGCGCCAACGGAAATTCACAGTTTGTGAAAATTTCACCTGATAACCTATAACGGTTCTTAAGTTCAACCCGCTGACAGAAAAACGGACGGACAGCGGAGGTTTAGTAATAGAATTCCGTTAGTTACAGTTTGGGTACGGAACCCTATAAATACAACCTTCAAAGAAATTCGAAAATTACTCGGAAAACCATAACATAATTTAATTTACAATAAACATCATATTGCACTTAACATCAGCTTTTCTGAGCCGCATGAAGACGAACGATGAACTAAGAAATTTCACTACGTAACTGAAACGTGAATGAGATGGGAACTTGCGTTGAAACTAAGATCCCACTGAAGAGGAATTTATGCAAATGAATCTCATCTTAGTTGATGGAATGCATTGTTCTGCTATATCACAGAATGTATGTAGCATATAAATTATCTTTGTTAATGGAACATGCGAGGCGAGTAATTGAGGCAAGTTGATAGCTTGTAACTTAATCTGTGTATTGATTTGTGTGTGGAAATTATGTGGTAACAGAGACAATCGCATCAAATTCACGGGTTGTTCCAGTAGCAGTGCCAATCATACTAATTTCCCCGATATCAAAATTCGAAATCCGTGCCGAAAAAGTTGTTTCTCATTAAAATTAAATTACATCTCAAACACAACAATCCAACTTTGTTACCAATAAAGGAAATGGATTCCCAGAGCTTTGTAAAATGTATAAATTTTTAGGATTATTTCAACTTCTTTGCAACTTTTCCATTGCTTATTCAAGGCCACGATCAATCCGGTCCGGGTAGAATTTCGCTTTAATTTTCAACCCTATAAATTTATTTGGAGTGGTATTTAAAATACGTAGCGATATTTTCTAAAAGGCGTCTGAAATTCAAATTTATTAGACGCTCGCATAAATTTTGCAGTTTAGTTTTGTGGCATTGCGCGGAGCGGTCGAGCTATAAATCCGCTGGTGCCGTTGGACGCTAATAGCGTACACCTGTCACACGCGTGTGGAATTCAGAAAGGTATTCCTGCTATCAGTAGCACTTCAACGTGACGAAACTATGACGCTGCTACAGCCGTTGCAACGCGACAATTTTCTGCATACGACTGTTTGGAAATGCGCAACGCTCGAATCTGCTTTTGATTTTTGGTGAGCACTTTGGGTTCCGTCCAGGTGCAATGCGCAAAAACGTTTGGTATTTAGATAAATGGAACGCGGTAAATAACAAGTGAGGGGAAGATTTAGTGCCAGTATTAAGTAAACTGCCCCGGGTTCTGTAGCTGTTTTTTTAGAACAGAGTTGCGTTTGACTACCGCTCTGTTTGATGGTCTGCAAAGTCGTCGTTTATAAAGAAAACTTAAAAAGAAGTTGCTTCGTTTTTGTTTTAACACCTTATAAAAAGCGTCTTGAAAAATTTTCTACAATACATTTTCCTGAAATAGTGAAAACGAAGTCTTTTTGCGATAGAAGGACTGAAGTCTTGCAGGGTTCAGAGACAGGGCCTATTTTGTTTACTGCATATACTGCAGACCTACCGCAGGTTTAAGGACTTATGAAAAATTATTAGGTTTCCCTAGAGTGAATTAAATATCTTGGCATTTACCGTTACAAAGCACCTCACATACATTTATGTATGTAATCTACCAAAATGCCATAATTTCTATTAGAACCATTCCTATTGATCTTTCGTAATAATAACTTTATTCCTAGACAGAGTTAGGGCTATTCACTAATAATGGAAAGACCGATAATATCTTTATCGTAATTTACTCAGATTAAATGTTGTTACATAATATCTTTACTCCAGGATATCGAGAAATATCACAATTTCTGTTCTCAAGAATCTGTTGTAAATTTTTTGTATGTTTTTTTGTAATACATGATCTATCTTAGCCCGGGCGTCTACCTACCTATATAGTGACCAGCACTAGAAGCCAGGAATAGAAATGCTAGTAAAATCCACAAAACTCTGCATGTAGCTGGCATAGAGCTGTGACCTTCAAAATCTTCATATCCAAATGGTTTCAGGTACAGAAAAAAGTCTCCACATTGCCGGGCAAAACAAGCTGGCTAGGCTTCATAAGGAATCTTTTTACACACGTTTTTCATGTCAGAAATGCACTTACCGTGGCCCTGAAACGCAAAGTCATTTGTAGAAACACGGGGTTGTTTTAGCCAGTAAAAATCTGATTCTCTCTCCCGCTCCACCCAGAACAATTATCAAATGACTCTTTCAATAGATGATTTTCCATTAAAACAGAAAATCAGAAAGGCGACTATCATATTTTCAAGGAGCGTTCGCATAACAGTCACAAATTGTCAAAAACATTTCTGATTTCCCCACATTTTGACAACTTTTCGACATTGATTGTCGCCAAGCTGCGATGAGTGCGACTTGAATTCGACCTCTTTTTGGGTATGAGAATTGGCTTTCAGTTGTTATAGCACAGTGACGAGGAACTTGCATATTTTAAGCAATTATTAGCATAATGCTAGCTTTATAGTAGAAACAGCCTTTACTGGTACTAGAGAGATCGTTAATGAAGTCAGCGGTGGGGACATTGACTTCTTTCAAGTAACGATCTGTTGACTTACTGTGAATAGTTGAAGGAGTTCAGGAAAATTTATAATGACGTTTCTTTAAAACTTTGACTGTTTATTCTTGCAGAAAATAAAAGAGGCATAAAGAAAGATTCATTCAGTATAGGCTGTAACTATGAGTTTGGATTTGTATAAATGGATGATTGAGGCACGTTGAGGCTCTCTACCTACCCTTATTTGGTAAGAGTAATCTTTCATACTTTCTTTTAGACCTACGTGGAATAATAATGTTCTAATAAAAAAATGCCTTACTTGATTTTGAAAACCGTTTTTTTTGCACCTCCGAAACCAAAAGTGTAAAAAATAATAACTAAAATCAAATAAAAGGAAATAGTCTACCGCATATATCAGAATTACAAGGCTATCCGTATCGGTAACTGAATAAACAAATATTTGTGTGCTCGCTACCAAATGCCGAATGTTATTACGCCACTTCTCTATATGGCAACACATGTACGAAGCATAAATTCGGTCCTGCACGTTAAAATTAGAAATGTAAGCGCGGCGCCGTGAAATATGTGCCTTTAAAATTTATACCGTATTATATTTGCTCACACCCGAACACCAACAATTGTTTTTATCCGTAAGCAAATAGTATCCTCAGATATATTTTCATAAACTGGCCAGCTCTTTGTTACACCTGCCTCGTTTTCTCGTTTTTATTTCCAGGAAAACGAGATTTGGTCCGCCAGTTGTTACAAATCCTGGGTTGATTGTTTGTGGATTTTTGTGTTAATAATTAATTTTTGAGACCCTTTTATGGAAGTGGTTTTGGTAGAGAGCGTATTTAAAAAGGTCGCCTTACAAAGTAATACGGTTCAAGTCGCACAGCAGCATTCGCCTTACTTTAGATCTACAAAGGATACAAGAACGCGGATTTAAAATAATGGTGTACTAGAAGAACGTATAAGTTTCAAGGAACTGTACTTAAACATTGTTCTTATACTTTAATATATTAATTGTAATGTGAATAAGTCGTTGGTGTGTCAATAAATAAATAAATCACCGTCGTGCCATTATTGTTTGGATTAAGAACCGATCGAAAATGGATTTTGTGAAGATTGTCGCTTACTGGGAGTGGTTTTAATGTACATTTTGTACCACATTAACTAGAGTTAGATAACAAAAATTCACGCCCACGCCTGATGTCTTCAAAAGGCTAGGCAACGGTGTCTCTTATACCCACAATCCCCTGACTATCATTAGTGTATCTGAAAGGGAGCAAACTTACTGCCATCAACCGGGATTTTTTTTTGACAAATGGTTGTTACAGAAAAATTAAAAAAAAGAACAATTCAATATTCCCCAACTATGGAGTCGCTGTTCCTTTGGTTGACGAGCCTGGGTTGTAAGTAAAAATTACAATTAAAAATCCAGTACCTATACTAATATATAACGCTGAAGAGTTTGTTTGTTTGTTTACTTGAACGCGCTTGAAGTTGCGCGTTTCAACAAGTCTTAATATAAAAACCTGGATAAAAACATCAAACCCTCCAGAAACAAGTAAAATATGATTAATCCAAAAAATGTAAAGCGAGTAGCACGTGTATTTTACGGCGCAATACATCCAGCAACGTTGTATGATCGTGAGTAGTAAACCTCCAGAATTCTCATCTAGTCGGACACTGCAGTTTAATCAACTTCATTCTTTCCACCCTTATCTGCTGCCCTGGTAACTGCCGGGTAACGAGTTAGCCGTACGTAGCCAATGAAACTTTTCAATCAAGAATATCTTGATTAAAATATCGTTTTGAGTATGCTTTGAAGTTCTTGAATTAGTTTCTTTATGTTTGTAGTCTGCCTTGGAGTTGGGATGTTAAGCCTTTCTGAATGACGTTTGTATTAGGCTTTTTTTTAAGTGCATGATCTTACCTTATTTTCGGACTTTCGGCAACTGTTTTGATAGTCCATAGTCACTAGTGGCTAATTAATAGCAGTGTAATATAAATATATATCTCTCTTCAAAATTCTGAATTAATTTGATGTTGAATATTTGTCAATCAAAAATTTCACATTCTGCCTCTTTGTGAAAGAAGGAAAATAGCTGATTTAGCATTTTTATCTAAAATTGTGAATGGATCCAGCGTAAACCTTGTTTGTTGCACATACCATCGACACGAACTAATTACAGGAAAAAACTCTTACATTATTAGAGAAAGCCGTATGTATAACGAAGCCTGGCGGGAAGTTGATATAGATCTCTTTAATACTAGTGTGTCTAAATTTAAGAAGATACTTTGCAACCACTTTTTCGATAGCATAAAATAGACTGGCTTTTTAATAATATGCTTGCACTGTATAGTAATTATAAATCATGTAAAAACCGTGAATGTAACACTGTCTACTATCCAAGTTTCATAAGTTCTTATTTATCTATATGTTAACTGTGAAAACTTGTAAATGGCCATCATCATGTTAGTATCTTTTACATTGTGTCTGCCTAGCTGTAAGTTTTCCGAAAAATTAAAATAAAATAAAATATCTCTACTTTGAAAATCTTTTACCTCTTATCTGCAAATCCTCAATTCTGAAATCGATCCACTGTTCCAAGTTAACTATAGAATAGTTGACCCGTGTAACTTCGTCTGCGTCACAATGTTCATTACTGCTCCGCTCCTGTTGGTCTAAGCGTGATGAAAGCCTATAGCCTTCCTTGATAAATGGACTATCTAACACTGAAAGAATTTTTGAAATCGGACTAGTAGTTCCTGAGATTAGCGCGTTCAAGCAAACAAACAAACTCTTCAGCTTTATAAATTAGTATAGATAGAAACTTAAAAAGCATGATAAAATATAAGTACCTAAACAAATGTTAATCAGACTACTCAACTTTAATATTATGAGACCAAGAACGCACCGCTACAAAGTATCGAATTTCTAAAATAAGTAGCACTTAAAGAATCTCATCCCACCCCCACAATTTAACTACCAAAACTTTAGAAGGTAAAAGTAAAATACAGCAGTTCTTCAATGTAATTTCTTATTATGAATCTAATTAATAAAAATAACGACATCAAACCTCGTTTTCAAGACGTTGACCAAATATTTACCGTCTGCAAAAATAGCAAAATAGCATTTAAAATGAAACACTTTTACAGCACTTTAGCTATTACTTTACTTCTAAATGAATTCTAAAATATTTAGTTATTAATAAAGTTGTTAAAACTTTAAGAACACTCGATAGCATCTTGTTTACAGTATAAAGTTTTATTTTATCAAGGGTACCATTTTCTTATAATCTTTTTTATGTCAATATCATTATCATCATTTTAGCTCAAAAATGTCCATCGCTGGACCTAGGCTTTCCCCAAGTGTCGCCACAACAACCGCTCATGTGCGTCTCGTATCCGTCGGCTACCCGGCCCCGCGACCCTCACCTTGTCATCGGTCCACCTTGTGGGTGGCTTTCCAATGCTGCGTGTTCCGGTACACCTCACCACATCTGACCATCCTTATCGGCCATACTTATCGGCTCTATCGACCATCTGTTCTGCGAGACCACTTCTTTGGCGATCCTTCGGGCTATGTCGGTAGCCTTGGTTCTCTTGCGGATATCATCATTCCTGACTCGATCACCCAAGGAAACTTCAAGCATAGCAATGCTTGGAGTTTCCTTTAAGCTTTCTAATGACCACATCACATGTAAACATTATCATCATAATTTCAGCGGTATATCCACAGCTGGACCTTTTTTTTAACGGGGGAAAATCCTCATGGATGTCCTCCGCCCTATGACGGGCGGAGGGGTCTGTCAGACTCTTACTGACAAAACCACCCCGGTGCTCCATCTCTCACCAACCGGGGATCGCGAGAACTAATACGACTTCCGTAACCTCGGCTGGTGCCAGCCCGCCTCTGCAGGCCACCTCCGGTCAGCGGGAGGAGTGAGGTATTTGACTCCCCCCGCAACGTCAAAGAGGGGCGCACGGGAACACCACGCGCCGCCACCTCGGGTCTGAATGAATGGGGGGCGATGGATATCCCCAAGTCCGCCGCTTCTGGACCTAGTTAGGGGGGCCGGAAGAGGCAGCGCCCTCTTCTGACGCCCGGTGCGCCTACTGCGGGCCGGGAGAGAGGTCGAGATCTCCCTCTCCCTTTCCGCAGTCTCCTTCTACGCGACAACTGTTTCGCAGAAGGAGACCACCGCGCCCCAGGAGTCCTCGCCGTCGACCATAGCACGAACTACGGCCGGCAGCGAGAGATCACTGCCTACCACAGAGATGGGCACGGCGTGGCTCCTCCCAAGCGGCACACTCTGCCAGTGTATGCCGCGCCGTGTCCTCCCGACAGTCGACGCAGTGGTGACACCGAGCGTCCGGCTCCCTGCCTATGCGACACAGGAACCTCCCGAAGCAGCCATGCCCCGAGAAGACCTGCGTCACACGAAATGTCAAGGAGCCGTGCCTTCTCCCGAGCCACAGGTCGAGCAACGGCCGGATGGCCTCGATAGTGACGAGGCCAGCGGAAGGGCGTCAGAGCCTGTTCCGCCATTCCGCCACCAGAACCTCGCGCAATTGTTACTGACGCAGCTCAATGTGCCGCTGCATCAGTCGCTCGCCGCGCACCCACGCGTCCTCACGCCACCGGTGCAGTGACGCGAGGACTTTTGCCTCCAGGTCCCAGGGCGGAGATCCGGCCAGTACGCAAGCCGCCTCGTAGGAGATCGTACGAAAACCCCTGATGACTCTGACGGCCATCACCCTCTGCGGCTTCCACAGAACAGTGATGGTGCCGGCCGTCAGGTCAGTCGCCCAGATCGGGGCCCCATACAGGGCCATCGATCGCACGATCCCCACGTACAACCGCCTGCAGGCGGTGCTCGGGTCCCCCAGATTGGGAAGCAGCGTTGACAGCGCCCCAGCCGCGCCCAACAACTTGGGCGCCAGCATCCACCGCTAGACCTAGGCCATCCTCAAATATCGCTATGTCAACCGGTCCTGTAATTCTCGCATCAAATGGATACCCGCGGCCTTCACAAGGTAAAAACATTGTACTGGTAATGATTCCGTAATATCTTTGTTGTAATACATCACAAGAATCTTTTGAGTAAAATACAATCTTTACCGTTCCCTAACTGGAATTCTTTTCGAGGCAAAAAGTCAACGGTGCAGAAATGTTTGGGGAGAGAATATTCTGTGCTTTGGTTATGATGTTTCATACGAACTGTATTCTATTGCACGGTCTCTTACTGACACTGCTTTGCACACTTGATATCGCTTTCATTTTGACAGTTAATTTGGTCAATGTAAAAAGTAATTCAAGGGACCAATTTTAAAAATATCTGTGAGTTTTGATGATCCAAATAAAGATGTAATCTATATGGAAGAAACTTTAATAGTTTGTTTTGAAGCATGGATTCTAATTATTTTATTTTAATACACAAGGTAAATGGAACTTTCACAATCAAAATACCTAGCCTAGTCTCGCACCTTGATTTCAATCTAGCCATTTCATTCAAAATAATTTCTCATCAGTAAAACCTAACTACACACAACGAACATGCAACTACGCTTATATTAAATTCTGTGGTCGAACTGTTCGTCGCGACATCGCTGGGTACGTGTGGGAGGGCGTTAAGACTGCGAGCTTAGTGATTTCGTACAGCGAAATGATTTAGTAAGTCGCGTCGGGCCCGCTCGCGTCCTGTCGCGTGCCATTGTTTCACCTCATCACGATTCTCCAGACGTACGTTTTGGTTTGTTCTGCTTTTCTCCTTGGGTATGAATAAAGTTGGGAATTATACGAAGTTTTTAATATTTATGAGTAAAATACGTTAAAAGACGTTGGACTACGATAAGGGCCAAGCACGAGTAAGTGAGCGTTCACTGGCACTCAAAGTGTGGCCCTAAATATAATGTTTAATTTCTGAATTGGAAGATCGCACGAGAGATGTAAATGAGTTTATCATCACCACAATGAAAAATTTTAATAAACATATTATGAACGACAAAATAACACTTGCGTTACACTTAAAAAATGTCATTTTACGAAACCGGTGCAAAACAAAAACATCATTACCGTTCGTACGTGCTACGAAGCCGCAAGGTTTGCCACGAGATCGCTACGCTTGTGCGAGTTTGCTACGCTAGCTGCGAGTCCGCTACGCGCTTGCTACGCACTCGCATTCCCAGAGCGCTACAACTCTCTGAAGTAATCAAGTACGCGTCGTATACATTCTAAAGACTTACTGTATCCTTTGTTACAATAGGCAACTCGGCTATATTACATACCTGAAACAATGAAATAGTGTGGTACTAATCAGGGATAATTTAAGTAAAATATCAATTAACTAGACATCAATCATAATTTTGTTGTAAATTTCCACTAGGTAAAGGCGTGTGGGAATAAGTCACATACACAAAATCGAGTATTCATTGACGTGACTACCTAAATTACCTTTAACCTCTAAAAACCAAAATTGTTCAACACAATCTCATAAATAAAATCTAAAACAATCAACTCGTTAGAAAAGCGATTACGTCGTTTAATCAAACGAGTCAGCCTGAAAAAACCTGATTGAATTCCAACTTTGGCTCAATAAATCAACTAGTGTCAGATAAGTTTACTGTCATCAATTTTATGGGATCATTAATCATCACTCAACTTACGAGTACAAGCATTATTTATTCGTGGGTTCGAAGCAAAGCTACACGGGGTTTTCAAGGTTAAGCAATATTTGCTGAGATTGATCCGTGGATAGGTGATCATTGATTCTTTACCAAAACCTGACCGTGTCTTGGAAAGCATGTTAAACCATCGGTTCCAGCTATCCAGCTGTTAAAGGTTATGACAGTCGTTAGATAGTAAAAAGCTCGAAACCTGACTACCAGTCTGGCCAAGAAGGTTCATGTTTCAAAGAAATCTCTGGTAAGAAAATATTACTAATAGTATTCAGCTGTATCCTACTCCAACATAGTTACTTTGGGAAAAAGCTCGGTTTCTCGGGCTCAAAGCGGAAAAGCCTTTTTAAACAAATGGCTGGTCGCGTTCTTCGGGTTACGTATAGAACTGAAGCATGTTTATAACAATTTCATGGGTTACCCGAGAATTCTCCTTAAGCGACTTAAATTTTAGAACTGAGGTGTTCTTGCTGTGCACGTATCTTGAGGAGAAAATGTTCTTTTTTGCCTTCATTTAATACCAAGATTTTTTTTTGGTACCTACTAACAACCACTGTGTTATTTCTGAAGAGTAGCACTGTTTTGAATATGTCGTTCAAAATCTACACATAATATAACATTATGTAGCTTACATTCTGCGAAGAGTCTGACAGTGATTTACCAGATACTATGTAAAATTTTACCGAAAAAAGTTGGAAGGAGGTGAAGTGAGTTACAAATGAGCCATCGATCCATATTGCTTCGGGAGTAATGAAAGTAGTGCTGATTTTTAAGAATCTCAAGATTGGGCTCACTTGATTCTTATTTCAGCTGAATTATCACAGTGAGGTCTTTTTACAGAATTGACCGACAGTCACTCAGCTAACCTTCCATCTGCCTAGCCTTTTCCCAACTATATTGGGGTCAGCTACCAGTCAAGCCGGATTTAGCTGAATACCAGTATTTTACACGGAGCGGCTGCCTACCAGACCTCCACAACCCATTTACTGGGAAACACGGTACTTCTTGGCAAGACTGGAGACAGATTTACCGGCTTCTGACTATCCGTAACGACTGCCAAAGATCTACAAATGACAGCCGGGTCTAACGGCTTAACGTGCTTTCCGAAGCACAGAGGAAACACGGTACGTTAAGATGGTCACCCATCCACAGACCAACCTTGGTAAGCGTTGCTTAACCTTTAAGATCGACCCGTGCGGCTGTTCTATCTAGTCACGAGCTCCTCACTCAGCTAACCTTCCATAGTGAGATATTTACAGAATAGCACAGCTGTACTATACCCACATTCCGAAATTTTAAAGTCCCGTATTGTAGAGGAACATTCTAATTTCCCAAAAATATATCTTCTCGTACAGCGAACAGTGAACTTTTTTCGTCTAACTCAGTACGTATGTGAGGTTTGTTAAGGAATCTTATTTCGTCATACAAAGGGCCGTGCTTTGGAATAATGAGGTTCTGACGAGAGCACACTCGAGCGTCGTTCCTCCTATTTCAAACTTGACTTTACTGCATCAAGACACGAGGAGTGAAAAAACTTTTAGTGGGCTCTTTGTTCAAGTGTTTTTCTTTTTAATATTTTTGGATGTGTGGTTGTATTGTTGAGGTTATTGTGGTGGCCATTAGTGATAATACACATAATTCTGACCCTGACTCAAATGGCAAGATGTGCCGGGCTCCTTTCATAAATATTGATTTTTGGTAGCTCTTCCAGGTGAAAGGAGAGAAAAGAAGATATTAAAAACACACTTGCATGTCTTGCTTTCGTGTTAACTCAAGTATTGCAACTATGTTCTCTTAACTAACTTGAACTTTTCAGAAAGACAACAACATCAAAATACTCCATCACGAGAATTGTGATGTTTTAAAATATCAAACAATAAACACAATATCAAAAATGACTTTTCTAAAATTGCTTTGTCTTTACCAAAACAATATCCTCACATATCATCCTTCAAACATATCCTCGAACATTTCCATAACCAGACAGAAAACTTACAAAATTCTTTGTAAAACATCAAAGTGTTCTTATAAAGCAGGAAACAAAAATCTATTACGTTACGTTCCGATTTCTCAAACGTTTACCTGTACGATATATCCGTCCATTATCCGAGTCTCGGATCAATATGGGATCCGACAGAATCCGACAGAAATGTTGTATCATTGTTTATGGAAAGTCATTCAATCGAGCCGTACAATGGAACATATCGTTCGCGTCTTGCGTAGTCTCGTTAATCTTAATCTTCCTATCTGCTGGTCATGCCTTGGTTGGTTGAATGACGTCGAATAATAAATAATAACTGTTTTTTTAAGTGGATTTTCTTTGTTGTGTGGCTTGTGTTGTTTATGGTTATTTGGCTTCGAAAATAAATCAGTAGTATAGATAAAAGTCGATTTTTGTGTATATTTGTTTGCTCTCATATAGATTAAGAACCTTTTTTAAGGATCATCAAATGACTTCTCCCACTCTGGGCCGAGCAGAAGGAAGTGTCAGACTCTTACTGACTAAAACCTATCAGTGTTCCGCCGAATGTCCTTTGTGGTCGAGGACCACGGTGACTCTTTCGAACAACCTAACAAATTCCGCAACTCTAGTAGATATACATATACGACTCTAGAGCGATGTTACTTGTTTCCTCCGTAACAAACAAGTATACAAGTATGCGTTATTCAAAGATTTATAATTTACTTTGCTCAATTCGTTATTCGTCTATTGTACTTTGTTATATGTAGTTTGTGCTAGTTTGGACCACATTACTCGTTTTTCCTAAGGTCTGAATGCTAATATGATGCTAGGCAGATTTTGACAAATATCGTGATGCGGCTTTTAAAATTATGATATTACTATGAAACTCAGATTTAAAAGAAAAATCTTGTTTGTTTGCCATTTTTCGCTAAAACGAATTAAACATTGTATCCTTATGAATCCGACGGGGATCACTAGTTTGTTTCATACAAAATTAATAATGTACTTAACTTCACATAATCCTATTAGCGAGGAATAATGTTGTTTGCAATTTATAATACAATAAAGTAATGATGTATTTCAGTAAACATCAATATAAGCTTTTATAAATCTATATTAACAAACGGACTCACAAAAAATTAACAGTTATAAATGGCTTTCCAATTATATTATTAATTCATTAAATGGATTCACCATATAGCTAGTGACGTCAACAAATTTATATATATATTTTTTTTTATTTTTTTATTTTTTTTTTACTATTGATAGGCACGCGTTTGACCACTATCTCACCTGATGGTAAGCGAGGATGTGGTCGAAGATGGAGCACGCTTGCCTAGAAATAACCTATTCACTCTTGATTTAAAGACTCCCAGGTTGTAGCTATCAGGAAACAGACTCCGGCAGGGAATTCCACTCCTTAGCTGTACGCACTATGAATGTGTTCCCAAAACGTTTTGTGCGTATGGGTGGGATGTCCACCATGTACCGGTGGCGCATCGCCGTTCGTCTTGTGATCCGATGATGGAACGGGCTTGGCGGAATTAAATTATGCAATTCCGTCGCACATTCCCCAAAATGCAACCGGTAAAAAACCGACAGGCTAGCAACTCGTCGTCGATGTTCAAGACTTTGGAGCTTCGACGCGACGAGCCTCTCATTGCCGATGATCCTCTTGGCTCGTCTCTCAATTGACTCAAGGGCATCAAGCTGGTATCTGGCAGATCCATCCCAAAGATGAGAGCAGTATTCCATACACGATCGAACTTGCGCTTGATAGAGTTTGAGCAGCTGTTCCGGCGTGAAGTACCGTCTCACCTTAGCCAGAATCCCCAACTTCTTTGCAGCCACTTGAGCTTTTGCCTCTATGTAAGGGCCAAAATTGAGAGTAGATGTTAATGTAACCCCAAGAAGCTCAAGATGGTCGGTTATCGGCACGGTTTCACCGCGGAAAGATGGAGCTGGGCGGAATTGGCTCCTTTTGGCGGAAAATAGACACGCTTGGGTCTTAGCAGCATTGAACTTGACCAGATTGGCATCGCCTCAATCAGAGACCGCCTGTAGGGACACGTTCAAGCGCTCAACCATTGCCTCCCGGAGAGACCGGATCTGCGACCCACCAGCTCGTGCGTCGGACACGTATCTTTCAGTAACAGTGCTGTCGTCTGCATACCCAAAGGTACCGGGTTTAAGCAGATCATTAATATGCAGCAAGAACAGTGTTGCCGAAAGCACCGACCCCTGAGGAACCCCGGCATTAATATCCAGCAGTCCAGACGAGCAGCCATCTATGACCACTCGGATAGACCGATCCCTCAGGAAATCTGCGATCCAATCACACAAACCGGCGGGCAGACCGAAGGAAGGAAGCTTACTAATAAGGCCATCGTGCCAGACCCTGTCGAAGGCCTTCGAGATGTCAAGGGAGACTGCCAGTGCCTCCCCGTGCTTCTCTATGGCCTCACTCCAGATGTGAATGGCATACGCTAGAAGATCCCCAGTTGACCGATTTCGGCGAAACCCGTATTGCCGGTCACTAAGGATATCATTCGCTTCTAGGTACGCCAGGAGCTTATGATTCAGCACGCGTTCCATAGTCTTACAGAGTATGGATGTTACCGAGATGGGTCTATAATTCGACGGGTCAGCTCGACTACCCTTCTTGGGCACGGGCTGCACGTTAGCTTGCTTCCAAGCCTTCGGCACTTTTCCAGTCTCAAACGAAAGGCGAAATAGGCTTGTCAAGATCGGAGACAAAATGTTTGACATTACGGCTTTATTCAGTTAATTTAAATCTAGCGATTTCCCGCGGCTTCGTTTGCATGGCATATTACACACCATGCATTTGTATAGGTTTGTAGTTTTCTATCAACAAAATAATTTTCATGATCGGAACAATATTTCAGAATACTCACTTTTTTCCTATATTTTATTTGTCTTCCTGTCTAAATCGATAAATACATTACAATTATTTTTACTTTTATAATATAATAGATTTTGCCCGCGACATTGTACGCGCTTATTCCGTTTTTTTCCGCTCCCGTAGGAATTTACGGAAATCCTCTCTTAGCTTTCTACGACCAGTAGTTTCGGCTGTGCGTTGTCTATCAGTCACTCAGTCAGCTACTCATCAATAACGGAAAAATATGTACTTATTAGGACGTTTAAATAACTTAGGAAAGTTTATGATTGCGCCCTAGACTGTCTTACAGCGAGGCCTGTGTGGGACACAGGCAGTGGAAAAATTACCTACCACTCGTGTTCGAAATATTTTATCTCACCTTGAGTATTGAGTAATCAGTGTAATAAAACAGCGCCTCCAATTAATATCAAATTTAAATACCAGAATTAATATTAAGAATAGTCAGTCATGATGTTTCATGACTGACTAGTCTTGATATTAATTCTTGTATTCGCGTTCGCGTTCGACAGCGACAGCGTTCGGACGTGTATATTGCTGTGTTAATTCACTACGTCTTTGTTCTCCCTAAATGGGTACGAAATGTAACGGCTGTGATGCCGATATTAATACTGAGAAGTTGTATATGGAGTGTTCTCAAGGAAAATGTAAAAAGCTGTACCATCTCAAGTGTCTGGCTGTGACGAAGCAGAAGTACGAGGCGTTTACTCAGGAATATAAGAAAAAATGGGTGTGTCCAGAATGTGTAAGCACTATTCCAAAGCGAGGGAATTCCGACACGCCGGTTCGTGGAAGCGCGGTCACTGTGGATGAAACTTCTGTGGCCGGTGCGAGCGACTGCTATGTCAACACTCGGCGCGGTAGTCGTCGCAACCCGAAGGAATCCGAAATCGAACACGATAATGAACCACTGGAGGAACTACGGGAGTTTCGCTTGGAAATTATAGCACGACTGGATGAACAAATTAAGCAGAATATATTGCTCCAAGACAGATTTATCAAGACAGAGACTGAATTGCAAGATTTGCGAAAAATAATGGAGGTAGTTCAAGAAAAGGCAAAAAAAGTAGATACCTTAGAAACAATAGTCAAAGATTTATTAAAGTCAAATGAACTCTTACGAGCCCGTCTTACTAAGGAAAGTTTTAAGCTGGATAGTACAGAGAGATTTGAAGCACCTAAGGGCCAAATAATGTCATCATCCAAAACATTTGTCGACATTCTTAAGGAAAATCAAAACAAGAGGGTAACTGGCAATTCCACTAATCTTACACCAATCAAAGAATGTGTGGCCACGAAATCCGCAAGTTCAGTATCGAAAAACAAAACACCACTATCAATAAGTAAAGTGAGTGAAAGGAGTACTAGCTTAGTTGAGGTAGCAGAAGAAGAGAGGAAAAGTTTAAATAGAGAAGAAAATTGGACCGTCGTAAATAGGAAGAAAAACCGATATCCCAATAAAGATGTGAAAAGAGGAGGAAGTACTTCTGTAAATGAAATTCAAGGAACAGAAAAAAATAAATATTTACACGTCTGGCGTCTTCAGAAGGAGACTAAAGAAGAAAACTTAGAAATATATGTAAGAAACATTTGTGGATTGGAAACACCTGTTAAAGTAGAACGAATCAAACCTAAAACGGAGAGGGATTATGCGTCCTTCATGATTGGAGTACCGGAGAGTAAATATGACATATTATGTCAACCAGAGAATTGGCCAATAAATGTGGAGTTCTGTGAATGGGTTTGGTTTCGTAGACCATTCCAAAAATCAAAAACCTCGGAATAGATCTACTATAGACATATATTATCAGAACGTTAGAGGTCTGAGAACTAAATTAGAGGAGTTTTATGTAGGAATATCAAATCATAACTTTGATTTATATGCTATCACGGAAACTGGCCTAAATGAATCAATTTGTGACACGGAATTAATCCCTCCTGGGTTCACTATACTGCGATGTGACCGAGCGGATGGACGAAAACAAGGCGGCGCGTGTCTCGTGGCCACACCGCGAATCGAGCTGCGGCGAGTACCTGTACCGGGCGACGTAGACATTAATGACCATGTTTTTGAACTAGTTAGTGCCACTGTTTACTTACGTAATAGGTTTTTATGTTTTGTATGTGTTGTTTATATCCCACCTAATAGTAATGAGAAGGAATATGAGTTGTTATTTAGAATCATTGAACAATATTGTAATAATTATCGTGAAGTGTTAGTGATAGGAGATTTTAATTTACATTCGGGTACTATAAGCATCAATTCATATTATGAATTTCTTAAAACATATTGTGGGTTCGCCCAGTGCAACGGAATAAGTAATTGCAATGATCGATGTTTGGACTTAGTATTGAGTACTTTTGAGGAGGAGGAGTGTGTGAGTGTGCGCGCGGCGGAGTCGCCGCTCGTGCCGGTGGACGCTTATCACCCGCCGCTGCAGGTGTCCGTGAGCCCGTGTTTACGTGCTAATACCCACTTAGAGCCAAATTTGAGCACATCAACATCGGAAGCGCGCACAAAGGTCAGTTGGAATTTTAATAAAGCCGATTTTTTTCTATTATATTCAAAGATCGCAGCCGTCGACTGGGCTCCTTTATTTAACTTAAATTTAGATATGAGTTTAAAGTATTTCTATGAGACGATTTATTCAATTTTAGATGACTGTGTTCCCAAGAAAAAGCGAAGTCGTATACGCTCGAGGTACATTTATCCCGAGTGGTATACGGGTGAGATAATTCGCGACATAAAACTCAAAGCGGCTCTTCATAGAAAGTATAAAAGGAGTGGTTTAAGGAATGATTACGAAATGTTTGCTCAGTGTAGGTCCCAAGTAAAAGGGAAAATTTTAGTAGCACAGGAACAATATTGCCAACGTTTACAAAACCAAATGTCGAGCGACCCTAAGTCTTTTTGGTCTTATGTAAATTCTAAAAGAAGTAACACTAGTAGTCAAAAGATTTTAAAGAACGGAGAGGCATTGACATGTGAACAAGCGGTTCAAGAATTTGCTGAATACTTTTACTCAGTGTACAGTGTTGACAAACCGAGACTAGATGTGGATGTGGCGATAGTGGAAGCGGGCAGTCAGAACGGAGCAGGGCGGGTCCATCTTGATAGATTGGAGTTGGATGACGTGGTACGCGCCCTGCAGAATCTTAAACCGAAAAAATCGTCAGGGCCTGATGGTATTCCGCCGTACATTTTTAGGGACTGTCGAATGGGATTAGCGAAACCGCTGTTGCACATCTACAATCTTTGCCTCAAATCGGCTGAGTTTCCCGAGATGTGGAAGATTACCCGGGTCATACCGGTACCGAAGGGAGGTTCGGGAACTAAAGTTGAAGAATACAGACCGGTTGCAGTGTTGTCGACAATGGCTAAAGTATTAGAATCAGCAATTCATAGGTGCATTTTTCAGCAAGTTAGCTCACAACTCACAGACGCGCAGCATGGATTTCGGCCGAGTAGAAATACTACCAGTAATTTACTCAGCTACATGGCGGGTGTGGTGCCGATAGTAGACGGTGGGGGACAAGCCGATGCTGCTTATTTCGACTTTAAAAAGGCTTTTGATTTAGTGGATAATGATGTGTTGCTGAAAAAGTTAGCAGGGATCGGTTTCACCCCGCATTTACTTAGGTTTTTTGCTAGTTATATGAGTGACAGGCAACAGTATGTTGACTATGCAGGATTTCAATCGAATGCATACTATACTAGATCTGGGGTAAGCCAAGGTACTAATTTAGGGCCTCTGGAATTTCTCATAATGATTAATGACCTACCAAACGTTGTGCAAGAGGCTAAGTGTTTGCTGTTTGCCGACGACCTCAAGCTTTATCTCCCCATCACAAACGTGACTGACTGTGAGAGACTGCAGAGAGATATAGACAGAGTGGTAGCTTGGAGCAAGAGTAATCTCCTGCAGTTTAACACATCTAAGTGTGTGACCATAAGTTTTTCGCGCGCACGCACACCCATCACGCATACTTATACGGTGGACGGAGTGCCGATGGATAGGGTTACTGAAGTGAGGGACTTGGGAGTTAGTTTCGTCACTGGGCTCACCTTTCGTGATCATATAGTTAAGATATGTAAAAAAGCATATAGAAACCTAGGATTTGTGCTTAGAATGGTTAAAGGCTTCACAAACATGAAAGCTATAACGGCGTTATACAATGCTTTAGTAAGAAGCCAACTAGAATGTAACGCAGTTATCTGGGCTCCACATGAAACTAAATATAGTCTCATGTTGGAGCGGGTACAAAATAAATTTATTAGGTACTTATATATGAGGGAATTTGGCGTATATCCATTTTATCCATTAATGTATCCAACTCTATTTGTCTTGGGTATGGTCGGATATAATGAACTGAGGGTCAGGAGGCAACTCACACTAGTGACTTATATCTTTAAAATAATAAGAGGGAAGATACACAATGCGGATATATTGCAAAAGGTGGAACTAGTCGTGCCAGACGGGTATGTGGGGCGTCGTCGACAACCACGGTTGCTGGCAGAACCGCGCGCGCGTACTAACTTGCTGCGCGAGGCGCCGCTAACGAGCGCGCTCCGCACTCTTAACCTCATTGCTGATGACATAGACATATTCTGTTGCACTTTGGGTGAATTTACAAGAATAGCTACTCATACAATTTGTTATAAAAAACAGGGAACTATTTAAGTTTTAAGTGTGCTACAATATCGCATTGGGTCTAGCCTGTAAGGATATATGTATGTATGTAAATAAATAAATAAATAAATAAATAAATAAATAAATAAATTGAAAATCTCCTTCAAAGTTTGTTTCTATTCAGCCCTGCGTCTCTATTTACCCCGTTTTACGTACATCCTTTATTCTCAAATCACTACATAAACATCTAAAGTAGATTTTAACTCTACATTAAACATTCCCGCATATAAAAATAGGTACCAAAAAATCAGCAATCCGGTACGGTAGACACAAAAAGCCGGTATATTTTTTTAAAGCCAAACTAACGGTAGCTAATCGAAAACTGTAATGAATCAAAGGACTGTTGCGTAGTTCAGATAGCTTTTTCCTGCTCTACCCACTCTTTTATTTTTATCTTTTATCCATCCGAGTCTCGTTAGCTAGGACTGAATTGAAATTATCTTGTTATTCCTAGTTTTTTTTTTCAAAGTGGCGGTTTTAATATACCTTACGCTTTTGAAGTTATTTTTAGTTTGGTTTCGTAATTTAAGTTATAGTGGACGGTTTGCTGGGGCGCTGATTCTTTGTCTTGTATGTAGGTCGACAGGTAAAGCAAAGTAAATGAGGTTATGTAAATTGTTTTGTATTTTTTCTTTTACTGAATGAAGAGAAGAGTATTGTTTGTTGTTGTTGGGTAGCCTGGATAGTTATTTAGTCCTATATAAGTAACATAACTAATACACATTTTTTTATAGGATGGGAAATCATCAAATGACTCCTTCCACTCTGGGTGGAGTAGAAGGGAGTGTCAGACTCTTACTGACTAGAACCCATCCGTGTTCCTAATGCCCTTTGTGTTCCAGGGCCGCGGCGACTCTTTCAAACAAATTCCGCTACTAAGTTGGATAGATGGTTCTTAACAAACACATCCCTCGCTACGGATCCTCGTAGATACGCACATCTCTGGTAGATACGCAGCTTTGAGGAAGAAAAAGTTTTTATTTGAGCGATTTTTAAGGTGGTAGTACATCCACGCAATCGACGACGCGTTGACCTTTATCCGTTAAACTTCTAAGCTATTATACACCTACGCGCTTGACATGTCGATCGACTTTCAATTAAAAGGAGAATTTTATTGTTCGTTATAGACTGTGTGGGTCTTATATTATTTACCTTCATTCAATGATTTATTTATCGACGCCGCCGTCACTTTGTGCGTCTTAGTTTATATTTAATATGTATTAGTTTATTTTTATTTTAATGTTTTGTTGTGTATTGTATTTGTATGGGCCAGCGTTGCCTGAAATAAAGGAATAATAATAATAAAAACAGGTATCCCTTCTTTTCGCATAATATTCTTTTTCCTAATTTACTTTGGCATAACGATTTCGGTATATTTGTTTTGGCATAAATTTAATTCGCATAATATTACTAGGCATAATGATTATTAGCATAATAGCATGTAGGCATCCAATTTATAGATATTCCATTTTTAACCTTGAATTAAAAAAAAAAGTACTGTCTTCAAAATTCACTATGTTGTGCTATAAAAGTTAGTGACAGAAACTATGCCTGCTGCATGTTGCATGCTTGCTTGCATGCTGAATGCGTGCTGCTATAACAATATTGTATAAAAATGTGTATTATTACCTAACATTTTAGGAGTTAATCAATTATGCAAATTTGTTACGCCTATAAAAAAATATTATTTAAACATTATTAAATATTTAATAATGTTTTAATATCATTATGCGTTAATAAATTTATGTTTTAGAATGTTATGCTTAATCATTATTATGATAAGAGGAATTATGCTTGAAAAATTATGCGCAAGTAATGTTTTTATGCGTAAATAATGTTATGCGATAATATAATGAGGAGAAACAAAAGTATGCCAAGTTATAGTAGGTCTAAAATTTTATGCAAATTGATAGGTCTAAAACAATATTAGAATTAGAGGAAACTAGTTGGAAATACAAATGGAAAAAATTATCATCATCATCATCTGCCTAGCTTTTTCCCAACTATATTGGGGTCGGCTTCCAGTCAAACCGGATTCAGCTGAATACCAGTGTTTTACGTGGAGCGGCTGCCTACCAGACCTCCACAACCCATTAACTGGGTAACATGGTACTTCTTGGCAAGACTGGAGTCAGATTTACTGGCTTCTGACAATCCATAACGACTGCCAAAGATCTACAAATGACAGCCGGGACCAAAGGCTTAACGTGCTTTCCGAGGCACTGACGAAACTCGGTATATTAAGATGGTCAATCATCCACAGACCAACCTTGGCAAGCGTTGCTTAACCTTGAAGATCGACCCGTGCGGCTGTTATTATTTAGCCACGAACTCCTCACAAATGGAAAAAAAACATGGAAAAAACTTGAGAGGTGTCAAGGGACACCCGGATGGAACGAAGTTCCTACGCCGCATGGCTTACAACTATAGCAAAAAGTGTCGTTACAACTTTTGGTCTTAATGTGTCGTTACAATTTTTGGTCTTAATTTTTTCCGTCTAGCCCCCTTTCTCAACGCGCAAATTGTAATAAAACTAGAAACATAACTGTGTTTTACGACTTTATCCTTTTCCCTAAGATGGTATCGTATCGTTGGCAACTAATGACCCACTGTTTTTCATCTCAATCAGTCCCTATTGAGATGAGAAATTCTCACTCCACTCCACTCCACTCCACTCCACTCCACTCCACTCCACTCCACTCCACTCCACTCCACTCCACTCCACTCCACTCCACTCCACTCCACTCCACTCCACTCCACTCCACTCCACTCCACTCCACTCCACTCCACTCCACTCCACTCCACTCCACTCCACTCCACTCCACTCCACTCCACTCCACTCCACTCCACTCCACTCCACTCCACTCCACTCCACTCCACTCCACTCCACTCCACTCCACTCCACTCCACTCCACTCCACTCCACTCCACTCCACTCCACTCCACTCCACTCCACTCCACTCCACTCCACTCCACTCCACTCCACTCCACTCCACTCCACTCCACTCCACTCCACTCCACTCCACTCCATTTCATTCCATTCTACTCCATTCCATTCCATTCCATTCTATTCCATTCCATTCCATTCCATTCGCACAGCTTACAATAGCTTACTATAGCAAAAAGTGTCGTGACAACTTTTCGTAAAAAAAAATTCCGTCTAGCCCCCTTTCACAACGCGCGATAAGGAACTTCGTTCCAAAAATCACTTGTGTGAAATAACAGGATTTTGAACCTAACGTGAGAGGCAATAAGTGCCAGTTTCGCAGAATGCGTACTGAAAATATATTTTTATAAAAATTAATAATCATCAATGCACCTTTTTTTTCGTATCTTAATTTGTTCCACTGCTGGGCTAAGGTCACCTTCACGGCCATCCACTCTCGGTGTTTCGCCAATCATAATTTTCAATTTATTAAAACTATTGATGGATGTCGAAAACAGACTTGAACAAAACAATACATTTGTATGAATATACTGAATTGAATTCTCAGTTTATTTGATACATTTCAGCAGTATCGTAGTTTATTTCGTATATTCGATGAGAGAGAATAATACGCTATAGACGTTATTGATATTCAGCCATATTGTTGGCAACGTTCTTCATTTGTTTGACTTATCGCGTAGAAGTTTTCTTTAGACTCTTGCGACTCGTTTTTGATTGAGTAAATGAATAAAACCTTTGTGCGTCTCAGTGATATTGATATTAACTAAATCATTATTTTTAAATGAATTTATTGGGTTTGCGTTTAAGGTTGAAAACCTCAAAAATATAATGTCGGTTTAAAAAATAACTTCAGTCTCTAATTTTAGGTTTTACTAATGTAAGGGTATGTCAACATCTGGCAAACGCGCCACGAATGTGCTGTTCGCTCGTACGCACCACTCGCAGCTCACGCATGCTAAGAGACCACAAATCGAAAATCAGTCAAAAAGAGCCATCATGATTCTCTTACTCTCAATTAATTTTAGGTGGACGCAGGATCTAATTATTTCGTTATTCTTCTTGCTCTGTAAAAATAACAGTTTTAAACAATTAACTTAAAACCCTTCCTACTTTTACTTATAAATATAATCTGAGTAGCTAACCCGCGCGACTTTGTCAATGCCACATTTTTCATCAATGCTCTGCTCCTATTGGTAGTAGCATGATGTTTCATAGTTTATTTTCTTCCTCGTTTAATGAGCTATCTAGAATTTAAAGAATTTTTCAATTCAACCCACTTTTTCTCTTTAGCTTATGATATTTGTACAGATTTTTAAAACAAGTCTCCCTTCTAATTCTTCATCACAAACACACTAGATATAAGAGGAATCTGAAACCCCTTTTCCATTTATCTACATACAAATTGGAACGCCCTGACAGTCTGTGGTATGTCTCTCGACAAAGGACGCGATTTCCATCACGTCATCTCTTTTTACAGTGCTTTGAATAAAGATTCCGGATTATAAATTAGTGTCGGAATGAGTTGAGTTGTTTCCGTAATTGTGTTGTGTTATTTACAGGTATTTTGGACTTTAGGAACCTTTGGATGTAGGTGGTTGACTTATGGTTAGTTACGAGTAAAGAGTGTTTTTATTTTTAGGGTTTCGTGCCCAAAGGGTAACCAACGGAACGGATTATTAAGCCTCCACTGTCTATCTGTCCTTCCGTCCGTTTGTCTGTCAGCGGACTGTATCTCAAGAACCGTAAAAAGTAGATAGGCAATTGAAATTATCACAGATTATGTAATTTTATTGCCGCTATAATAACAAATAATAAAAATTAAGGTTTATGGTACGGAATCCTTCGTGTGCGGGTCCGATTCGCACTTAGCCGTATTTTAGTAAGTTTTCCTTGTTTCATTCACGTTTGGCATATAGATATTCATCATCATCATCAACCTGGACAACTATTTATGTTGGGTTCGGCTTTTGGTCTGAGCGAAAGCTTGATTGTGGACATACGCAAACCTATCGATAATAATAAAAAATACTCCGTTGGAGACTAAAATAGTCATTTAAATAATTTAATTTTTTTATTAATGTTAATTTGTGTCTTTAATGCCCGGTCACAAATAGATACATAAAATACATATAAGGGCCTTAATCATAGAATAGGATAATTCATTTGTCAAACGTTCCAATAAATTAACTGGATAATACACGGCTTAAATATTTCATATCATAATTAAACTAGACTAAAATTGTTGTTGGTTTTCCAAAACACTGCCTGTTGACTCTAGCATACCTTATATTTCCTTCTGTTCATGGAAACGGAGCCTACACGTTGTTAGAGAAAACAAACGTTGTTAACACTTTACGAATAAACAATACAACAATGTTACACAATACTTTGGCACAAAAACAAGCAATTATGCTCTCAAAACGCGTTTGTTATTACCTAACTATTAGGACAGACCCAAACATCCATACTTCCCTACCAATAACATAAATGAGAACGTAACTTTGTTCGTTTGTCAGTTTGTCTGAGAGGTATATTTTCACGCCTGAATAGCACAACCAATTTAGATGTGTGATAGATTGGACCTTTAAGACGGAAAATTTTCGACTTGCAACCTGGTGAAACTGCTGGCAAAAGCTTATATACTTAAATAGCTAGTATATAATTTCATAAACCATTTTTCTAGGTATGACACGCTGTTATTTTAGCAATAAAAAAGCAATCGCTAAAATAACAGTTTTTTTTTTTGGGTTTTCACGACTGAACGGATTCATATATTGGACCGGCACGGTTAGACCATGGCCTGGATTAGAGTACAAGATACCTATTATCCCGATAGTGTTTCTTTAGGATGACAAGACGCGACCAAAGCCGCGGGCATAAGCTAGTCTATTATAAGCGTAGATACGTACATTAGTCTATTTAAGTGCAGCTGCAGACTAAGCTGCCAACCGCGGCAACAGTGCGGTCGCAAGTCGCCTCAAGTCGTGGTCGCAAGTCGCCTCAAGTTGCGGTCGCAGTTCACAATTTCACATGCATTTTCTATGAAGTCTGCACTAATTCGGCATTCGTCGCGTCCGGCTAAGTTTTGAAGCTCGGTACGTGTTGATCTAATTGTGGCTGGTATTGTGGTCGTAACTCCGTTTATGGTAACCGCCGTCTGCGCTGACTGGGCGAGATATGTGACAGGCTGAGGTGCGGTGAAAAATAGATCTATTTGACTGAAAAGGTAATCAGTCAGACACCCGAGTTTACTTTTTTGCTGAAAGTAAAATAGTGCCACCTTGAGGCTAGCTTTCAGTTTGTTTTTAAGACGTATTTATCATAAAGTAGGTCCACTTGCAGTTTTACTTTTTGTCGTGCTTTCAATTCAATGAGTAGGAGGAACCCTCATTCCTTTATTAAAAAATTGTAGTTGAAAAGTTTGAGCATTTCACAAAGTTTCTACAGCCACACAAATTAATAAAGTAGGTTTAGAACATTTACAAACAATTGTATTCGATATTGACAACTGGTAGTCCAGTGTATGTAAGCGCTTACAAAATAAAGCAGAGTTTGCCAACAAATCATACGTCTCATTATTTTATGATTACAATGCTGAATTATACAACTGTTCCATTTGTATTTACGTTATGAGTATTTGTAACTGTATGAGTATGTGTTCATCCTTCATTGTCGTTATTAGTGTTATTACTGTTTCTATAATTAAATAGCGCTTATTTACTAGAGTTGTGGGTACAATCCTTGTGTACAATGAAGTAAATTCTATATTTATGCTTCAGATGAGGTCGCTGCTATAAATAGAAAGTTCATGTTTAGTCGCAAAATTTATACATTTTGATTCCCTTGAGAGTGTCGAAATATACGTTTTTTGCGGCTTAATCGGCCGTATCGTTTTTTACGTTTACTTAGAAGTTAGTATTTTCACAGCATCAAGGGACTGTAGACCTGAGTGTATGGTTTTAATTTCAACCCGATACCTCCATGCATTTCCGAGGTCTTGACAGACAGACGGACAAGAGGTTGCCCAGCGTGCTGTAAACCTTGCTGAGGGGGGGGGGGGTTGCCACCCTTTAGCGAGTGGTCGGAGGCGAGACCACTCGGCATCTTCGGGCGGTGTACCAGACACCGGTGGCGGCTCCGGTGGAATCTCCTCCCTGGAGGGTATCGCCCTGCGCCCTCCCCTAGCGGCAAGCCAGACGGTCTCAGACCAGAGAAAGTCGGCTTCGTACGCAGCCGCTGTAGCTGACAATTCGGAGCGGTCCAGCCAAGCCCACCGAGGGGCCAGACCAGCACCCGCGAAAGCAAAGAAAGGTGGGGCGGCTGCACAGGCGGCGAAGGCTCCAATGCTAGCGGTGCAATGGTTGCCCCCACCTCCAAACTCTCCTGCGGCCGAAGCCGGATGGCAAGTGGTCGGGGAGAAGAAGGCAGGCAAAGCAGCCAGGGCAGCCAAGAAAAGGCAGAGGAGGCGGCAGCGCAAAGCGCAAAGCGTCGAGGCTAAGCTTCGCGCCCCAAAAACCGCAGCTGTAGTGATGAAGCTACAGCCAGACGCAAAGAAGAGGGGCGTGACGTATAGCCAAGTGATCTTGAAGGCAAAGGAGACGGTGAACCTTCAGGAGCTCGGCATAACTGGGGACCTCCGGTTCAGGGTGACTATGACTGGGGCCCGGATGCAGGAGATCCCCGGTGCTGCCAGTGGCCCGACCGCTGACGCTCTGGCCGAAAGGCTCAGAGCGTCCTTAAATGCGGACGAGATCCGAGTGTCCAGGCCCACCAAATGCGTTGACATACGCATTCTAGGCCTGGACGACTCCGTCACGGAGGAGGAGGTGGTGGCCGCCATCGTCAGGACTGGGGGGTGCTCTGCCGAGCAGGTGAAGGCAGGCACCATACGTCATGACCACACGGGCATGCGAACCGTCGTGGTGAGCTGCCCCGTAACGGCGGCCAAGAAAATATCGGAGGGCCGAAGACTCCTGGTGGGCTGGGTATCTGCGCAGGTCAAACTGCTGGAACCCAGACCTCTGAGATGCTTCCGCTGCCAAGTGGGCAACCACGTGGGAGTCCAGTGCACCTCGGAGGTGGACCGCAGCGATCTTTGTTTCCGCTGCGGTCATCCCGGACACAAGGCCGGCTCGTGTAACGCCATGCCGCACTGCGTTGTATGTGCGGCAGCTGGCAAGCTGGCCGATCACTGGGCTGGGGGAAAAGTCTGCGCTCCACCCGCCAAGCCCGAGGCCAGAAAGAAGCCCTCCACCACCACCGTCCCTGCCGCTGCCACCGTCACTGCTGTTGCCGCTGCCGCCACCAACACTGCCGTCACTGCCGCCGCCGTCGCTTCGGTTGCCGCGAGTGAGTCCCCACAAGGGACTCAGGAGGAGGCAGAAATGGAGTGTCAATAACGGCTCCATTACGCCTCCTCCAGGCGAACATCAACCACTGCGCCGCTGCTCAAGACCTGTTAGTCCAGAGCATGGCACAGTGGTTGATTAACATCGCCGTGGTTGCTGAGCCCTACTTTGTCCCGCTCAGAGGTGACAGGGTGGAGGACCTAAACGGCTCAGTGGCCCTAATTTCGTCAGCCGCTGCCGGTACCCCATCCCTCGAAAGCGTTAGGAGAAGACAAGGGTGCGTAGCAGCACGGTTCGGGGAGATTGTCGTGGTAGGAGTATACTTCTCCCCGAATCGAACTCTAGCCGAGTTCTAAAACTCCCTTACGGAGTTGGGCGTCATCGTCACCGGGTGTCGTACCCTCCCCGTACTCGTTCTCGGAGACTTCAATGCTAAGCACTTGGCTTGGGGTTCCCGATATACGGATACGCGGGGCAGGATGGTGGAGGACTGGGCTCTGGAGGCAGGCCTGGTCGTCCTAAACCGGGGTTCTGTCCCCATGTGTGTGCGGATGCAGGGGGAGTCCGTGGTGGACATTTCGTTCGCCAGCCCTGCTCTGTCACCGCGTGTCATTGACTGGCGCGTATTAGAGGAGGTGGAGACCTATTCCGATCACCGGTATATCCGGTTTGACGTCTCCACCCAGGCCTCAACCTCGCCAGTCCGGCAGACCCCAAGTGGTCCGCGGTGGGCGCTGAAGCAGCTGGACCGGGAGCTCCTCTTGGAAGCTTCGATCGTGCAGGCCTGGGTGTCACATCCGGACAGGCCTGCTGAAATCAACGATGAAGCGGAGTGGTTCTGGGAGGCCATGTCCGATATCTGTGACGTGGCAATGCCCCGGGTTAAGCCAGGATGCGCCCGCCCCCCGTTGTACTGGTGGTCGCAAGAGCTGGCGACGCTGCGGCAGGCATGCATTGTCGCACGGCGCCGGTACACTAGGCACCGCAGGCTCCGTATCCGCCCTCCGGATGCGCAAGTCAGAGAGGTGGAGCTGTACGAGGAGTACAAAGTGGCGAAGGCCGCCATCCGAGCGGGAATCCTGCAGGCCAAAGATCTGGCTCGCAAGGAGATGCTGGAGTCTCTGAACGGGGACCGGATACGGGGAATAAGCTCCGCACCTGGGCCCCCCCGTTGACGCAGAGTCTCCGGCCCCAGCTGGTGAAGGACGTGGTGAGCGTTTTGTTCCCCTCGCGAGGGGAGCAAAACGGTCACCACGTCAAAGCCTGGGTCCTGGCCTTGGAGGCTCTCAGGCCTCGACTAAGAGGGTTCCTAAGCGCATGCTTGGAGAGGGGCCAGTTCCCACTTCGTTGGAAGACGGGGAAACTGGTCCTCATTAAGAAGCCGGGACGCCCTGCGGACTCTCCGTCTGCATACCGGCCCATCGTGCTGCTCGATGAGGTGGGCAAGCTCTTTGAAAGAGTAATTGCAAACCGCCTCGTCGAGCACCTAGAGAGGGTGGGGCCGGATCTGGCGGAGAACCAGTTCGGTTTCCACACGGGCCGCTCGACGGTGGACGCCATCATGCGCGTGAGAGCCCTTTCGACGGGGGACGCGGTTTCCCGGGGCGAGGTCGTCTTGGCGGTGTCTCTGGACATTGCCAATGCCTTTAACACCCTGCCCTGGAGTTGCATTAGGGAAGCACTTCGGTATCACCGGGTGCCGACCTACCTCCGTCGCGTAGTCGAGGATTACTTGACGGACAGAGCCGTCATCTACCCCGGTCACCTGGGAGAGTGGAACCGGCGAGAGATGTCGTGTGGTGTTCCACAGGGTCCGTTGTGGGGCCGCTCCTGTGGGACATCGGCTACGACTGGGTGCTGCGTGCCGACCTCCCTTGCGGCGTCAGTGTTGTCTGCTATGCTGACGATTCGCTAGTCCTGGCGCAGGGACGGTTGCACCAGGCGGCAGCTGACGCTATGACACGCGGGGTTGCGATAGTCGTTGAGAGGATCCGGCAGTTGGGTCTCGAGGTGGCCCTTCACAAATCCGAAGCCATGTGCTTCCATGGTTCTCGGAACAGGCCACCATCGGGATCTCAAATTACGGTAGGAGGGGTTCACATCGATGTCGGGTCGACGATGACGTATCTGGGTCTCGTCCTTGACAGCCGGTGGAACTTCGTCGAACATTTCCGACGTTTGGCTCCCAGACTTGGGCAAGCCGGGGCTGCCTTCAAGCGGCTTCTGCCCAATCTAGGGTGTCTACATACCTCCTGCCGGAGGCTTTACGCGGGGGTCGTGCGGTCCAAGGCCCTTTATGGGGCGCCAGTGTGGGCGCCTACTTTGAGGAAGCGACCTGCCCGTTACCTCAACGCGTCTAAGAGGATCATGGCTATCCGGCTGGCCCGGGGATACCGTACGGTCTCTGGCGAGGCGGCGAGCCTCCTTGCCGGACTTCCGCCATGGGATCTGGAGGCGAGAACCCTCGCGCACATTTACGAGTGGCGCGTGGAGGCGCAACGCCGGGGCGAGACTCCTCTGCCGCGGCAAACCGCAGCAAGGCGGACGGAGCTCCGGCAGGATTTCATTGCGGTATGGAGACAGCGACTGTCGCAACCCAGCGCTGGGCACGCCACAATCCAGGCGATAAGTTCCCTCTTTGAGGAGTGGTTAGAGCGGCGCCACGGCGTCCTCACCTTCCGCCTGACGCAGGTACTCACCGGACATGGTTGTTTCGGGAGATACCTGTTTCGGATTCTGCGAGAGGTCTCGCCCGGGTGTCAACACTGTGAGGGTCACCCGGAGGACACGATAGAGCATACGGTGGAGGTCTGTCCTGCTTGGACGGAGCACCGCCGGGTCCTCGTCGAGGCGATCGGCGGCGGCGACCTCTCGCGACCGGCCTTGGTTCAATCTATGGTCCGGAGCGAGGAGGCATGGGAAGCGGTCACCTCCTTCTGCGAAGCAGTAATGCTAGCAAAGGAGGAGGCCGAACGTTTGAGAGAGAGGAAACCTCACGTCCCAGTCGCCGCAACAGAAGGAGACGCCCCAGGCGTCGGGAGTCGCAGGACGATTCCCGGCCGCCATAGGCGCGGGCCTGCGGTCGGCGAGCAGTGGGTGGCTCGCCGTCTGATCAGAACTAGGCCCGGGTCAGCGGCGCGCTGCGATCCCAGCGCGCCTCAAAGAGATGTCAGCGTGGAAAACGGGTCTCGCTAGGGCAGGTGCCTGCTGGGACCGCGGAACACAAAGGGCACCAGGAGGAACACGGATGAGTTTTAGTCAGTAAGAGTCTGACACTCCTTCTTGCTTTACCCAGAGCGGGAGGAGTCATTTGATGATTTCCCATCCTTAAAAAAAAAAGAGACCGACAATTCAAATGCATTTTGATTTGATGCACCGTGCAAATTTTGGCGACCGGATGGTCGGTGATTTTTGGTTGATCCACGCGTAACAGACCGGGACTTGTCCTGGGCACGGACCAGACACGGACGTGTGTGAAAAAGTTCATATTAAGTGGTCGCCCTGATACTGTTATGAGCATCACGGCACGTTTACAGCCCGGGTATGGCCCGGATATCTGTGGATCAAACTATATTCCTTATTTAAGCGCGTCTTATCCTAAATGTAGTTTTCGCGGAAAAAAACGGAATTATTGAAATATATACCCTATTATTAGAGTTCCGTAATTGAAGGGTAACCAACAGAACCCCGTCAACAAACCTCCATCTTTCTGTCATAGGTTAAAATGAGTTTTTACTGTATTTCTGAAAATCAGAAAAAAATAAAGAACATAATAGTTATTTAATTGGTAATACGATAGCAAAAGTTTATTATAAAATAAAAATAAAAGGGTCAAAAGTCCCCGTACTAGAAATATGACTTTTCGGTTTATAGTACGGAACTCTTCGTGTGTCAATCTGAGCCGCATTTGATCGATTTTTTATAGACTTCCGTAAAGTCTTGAATCCGTCCTGGTTCTGTCTTATCTAAACTCTTGAAGAGTATACTGATAATGGTGGCCCGAACAACAAAAGCCTTATTACAGCTTAGCTAAAAAGAAGACGAAATAGCAAGGACATTTCTCACTGTTATGTCGCTTTGCATTGCAAGAAAAAAACCTGGGATGCTATATATCATGTGTTATAACGCCCCGTCAAGAACTCGCGAAGTAAAAAGTTTTAGCCTACTCACAGTGACGTAGCCGAGGATAATGGCGACATAAAAGTTATATACTGAATCGTTTTATGACGTATTATTTCGTGATCTCGTCTTGTTATGTTTGTGATGTAAACCTTGCCATTTAACTTGTGAATCTTGTACGATAAAGGCTTTTGTAACATTGCTAAAGGCTACTTTTTATTTAGTGTTATATGTTAATTTTCCATATTTAGGGTCGGTGCAATATGTTTTCTTCTTCGACCCTTCTCTATAAGTAGTCAACCTGAGGTGATTGAGTTGAAAGAAGAGCTGACTCTTCTTGCAAACTCTCTATACTTTATTTCTTCAGTCTTCAACTACTCTTACAGCCCATACCATGACCACCAACCTGAGATTCAATTCAAGTTACCTATGTATCAAGCCTTCCGCGACTACAGGTTCATCAACAAACCTAATGAAACGGCTTCACGTGGAATGGCTTATTTGACGACCATTTAATGCAGTCTATCAACCCTTATCGACATCGATTTTACAATCAAAATCGTACAGCATCCTTCCCTGTTTCCGTATTTCTTTTCCGCATTTAAACTTGAGAATTACTCGATTAATCCCCTGTGCGTGGGACGGTAGGAAAGTAGGATGGTGGGACCCATTCTCTTCATCTCCAAGTTAAAAACTGACGCAACCGTCGCTTTATTCAGACATTTTCCTCCATTCACACTTTTTGTGCGCGTTCGCGTGACACTTCATTTATAATTCTGCTTAATCCAAGTGAGTGAGTTCTTACCGAATGAATTTGTAATGTAAAGATTAATGATATATCCCACGAGCTCTTTCAAACCGTTCTCTAACTGCTATTCCTTATCGTATTTATCAAGTCACATAGCTCTATTGTACTGTCGAACCTAAGCATGTTTTTTGGCCTGCGTAATTTGCAGACTATCAAGTATCAAATTGCGTGGAAGGTAAACAGTTTTTTGTAACACAAACACGAGTTCTAACCGATCCGTGTCCCTTATTGAAATGTTATGTTCAGACTTGGGAGTAAATTTAATTGTCGAAGTTCAGATTGAAAAAGTTACAGGCGGTCGCATAATTCCACAAAACGAGGCTGGGTGCCCGCGGCGTAATTATTAGATATGTTTGTTTTGTACAATTTGGTTAATGTAGCTGGTGCCTGCGCCGGGAGAGTTTTATGACTAAAATTTTCGGGAACCTCTTTAAACGTAGGTGGAAATTATTTCTTCAACTTTTATTACTTTCCCCTTAATAAAAGTTTTAAAGCTGCGTTCGCATTAAATTAAACAGCGTAACGTCGAGGTTGTTGCCTAGACGATTACTTGTGTGTTTCAGCATTATACATTCATTACTTGTAAATTGTTACTTAGTACGGCGATATGGCTGAACTTGGTGTATAAAGATAATCATTATGGATTACGTTGAGCTTTTGAGAGCAGGCAGTGTACGTATAATAAAAATAACATAAAAGTATATTAAGAGTCTAAAAGCTTTAAGTGCCTTTATTTGTATCTAAACTAAATTCGTTACCCAAATCTGCGTTGAAGAAAGCGGCCAATAACGGGTACATGTAAAAGGGAACTCTTTGTTATATGATTTATTGGAACGACTTTCAATAATCCGGGGCCCATTGCCTTTCGCGGGCGTTAAATTTCGATGAAATTGGAAAAAAATGTTATGGAGCGCCGGAAAGGCTCCCGGAAACTTTTCTTTACACAAAGAAATTTTCTTTATCAACTATTATGAGATTATCGAAAGGTTACGCAATGTTTCATGTTTTAAATTTGTAATTTGAGAATAACCACAGAGCTTTGTAGTGACTCTTGAAGTTATAGTGAACAATTTTAAAACGAGCCTTTTTAACTATTAAGATAACCAAGCAAAACGAAACTAAATAAAATAACTTCGTACGAAAAAAATCAATATATGCAAAATCCAATAAACCTCTTATTTTAACAGCATGTAAAACTATGCACGAATACAAAACCAGCAACAAAAGACTACAATAGTCACAATTTAAAAATAATTCATCACGCGTCAATACCGTCCGATAAATTGGGGTAAAAATTGCTAACACACACCGCTCTCAGTAACAAGTTTGCCCAACGTTTTCATGTACAGGGTGTCCATTACGCGAACAATCCAGCTGCGGCCGAATTTAATCCATTTAACTGCATAACGCCGGCAAAGTTATCTCTCTGAATATGTGTGTAAAATCAGCCCTGGTTTAATGAGTCCAAAATAACGTTACAGTGTGCGGTCCGTTTATTTGCACGCCGTGTTTTTCTCAATTTGTTAATGTTGTAATTAATTTATTTGTGTGCTTTGCTGACGTGTTTTGTTTTTATTGGTTGTGTTTTTTGTATATTGTTGGCTAGAATAATATTGTAAGTATCGGATTTCTGCTTCCGCGCGGCCATATTGTAGACTTTGGCTACGGCGTAGCATGTTGCTACGACGTAGCACTGTGCTACGCATATAGCTTACGCCATGAGAAATGTTAGGTTTATTATTATTTGTTTCAGAATGTGATGTCTTGAGAGGGTTATCTTTTTATAATAATGAATGGGCTTGTGTTTGACCATTTTTTTTTTCACGCACCGATTTGAGTGGTTATTTGGTGGACGATGGAGCACGATCGGCTAGAAATAACTAACGCTGTTATTATGTTTTTGCTGGAATTATATTCCTTAGCTGTATGCAAAATGTATTAAGAATTGAACTATTTATACTTCTAAAACATCTCCTAATGTTCATTTATCTTCTCGCTATTCTGATTTTAAGTTCATTCGCTATGTTTACCTTCACATGGGATTTATACTGGTTTGCGTTACATGGGATTTATTCTGGATTCCAATTAGTAACGTTCAATCAATGATACTTACAATTTGCATAAGTAAGAGTAACTGTCAAAGTGATGGTTATGACGGGTTCCACCCCGTTCGTTGTGGGGCTCGACGGAAATGACTGACGCGTAGCTGAACGCAGTAAATTTAAACAAATGTAGGTATTTAGGTGCTCGTTTTATCAGATAAATTGGGCTTTAGGCTTCGCTACCTTAATGAGCATATTTTTCAGAAGGTTCATCTCGATTCTTGAGCAGGATCCTGTAACGAATTTTGTTGATTGGCTAATTTGTTTACCACACTACCAAAATTTGATAGATAACAATTTAGTAAACCTAAGGCCTGCTATCTTAAGAGAAGATTAAATGTGTGGATTACATATTTTATACATCAATCCTAATATATAAAATTATACCATTACTGAGAGAGTGTCCGATGAAACTACAGGGAAGCTTAAATTTGGCATGATAGTTCCTTTTCGACGAGACGATTTCCCGAAATTCCTACGAGAACGAAACGGGCTATGCGCGTACAAGGTTGCGGGCAAAAGTAAATTAAGAAGGATATATATATGAAGGTACGAAATTGACTAAATTAGCTTTTTCAAGGGTTTCGCCTGCATGCCGAGAATTTTCCCTTGAGAATCTAATGCCGGAAGTGTCATATGTCATAATCACAATGAAAATCATGATCTCTAACCCAAAATGCTAAGGTTCATCCAATTCGTTCAGCTGTTGAGACGTCATTGATACTATCTTCGACAAAAGTTAAAATATCCCAAGTAATATTTTGGTGTCAGTTACACACATTTTATTACTTTAAGTAATATAACAGAGTTATAATTATCTCAGTTTTAACTAAAGACAATATAGAGTAGTTAACAAACAAGTTTTAGCCCCAATCGTGGCACAAAAACTTTAATGGACGATGTAATACAGCTTTGAGAGTTATAACGGTGCTCGTAGCAGCAAGTAAACTCAAATCGTTGTAGTTTTAAACTCTCTGTGACACTCAATAACAGTAATCGTCGACTCCTGTTAATACTTATTTTTGTATAGTTATTGCAATGAAGTTTTATACCCCTTAAGGTGTTATATTGACTAATATTGCAGACATAGGTTATAAAATAGTTCGTTGAGAATTTAGTCATACGAGATACTAAAAGTGCCAAATAACGCCTCTATCTAGGTTTAACCTGTAATAAAGGATTTAACTAAAGCTTATTGTGTTAGGAAGTATTATTTTAAAGACTTACTAAACGTATTGGTGTCAAAGAAAGCATTCATGGGTAGTTATTAACACTAACCTTACTTTTGTAAAGGTTTACTTCTAAATGTGTTATTAGCAATTTTACTACGAAATTAAACGAAATCCTTGAGTTTTATGAAGTTAATTTGAAATAAAACGAAAACAAACTTGAAATGCACAAAAAAATAGAGTCGTTTTGTAATATTTTTAGGTGGTATTATTGTAACTGTATTGAAATAAGTCTATTATAATAATGTTAAGTCAACAAAAGCAGCACCATACTATTGACTAACAATATTGCAGCTCAAATAGTGGTACGAATGAGTTAAGAGAAGATTTAATATTTAAAGTCAGCTCGCCATTGTTTTGGGAACCTAACAACAAGTATTATTACGAGTTATTCAACGTATGACAACAAAATACTAAATTTCTTACATTATTTGAAGCGTTTCATGAATACCACTTAATTTTACATGCCACTGCTCAAGAAGCAAGAATGAATAAAAATGTTTAGCTTGAAGGAGGCTACACATTATTAATATTACTATTCAACACACACAACATATACTATTCATTCTTGCTTCCTGAGCTATGCTGAGCTAGCTATGACTATTCTATAAATCATAACTTTTATTTTAAATCTTCATTAAATCCAAGGTGCGTTAAAATTGAGATGAGAAACATGGTATACATTTACTGTGAAATTACAAGGGCAGTCATCTTTCACTTAAATAACTTAACATTCCATAATATTATTCTGCTGTGTTGAATGATGGATGACATAACACTTCCACTACGCACAGATCTAATTTTATTAAGGGTACAGGCTTTTTAATCTTGACGTACGCTTAAAGTTATGCAGTTGATATTATAATGTACTCAAGAAGTTTTAGTGGCAAATCATTCTTATCCGATGCTTTCCTACCACCTGTAGTGTTTAACAACCCGATATTACAACAGTAATACCGGTTAAAGTAGTAAATAACGATGAATGAACGCTCTTGTGCAGTTGCTATTACTCCTACTTTGTAAAACTGTGGGCCTCTTTTGTGGTTATAAGTGAGTTAAAGCATGCTCTAACTCAGTTGTACAGGTATGCGTTAACACTTATATACTCAAATGAAACTGATATACGAGTCTTATATATATATTTTTTTTTTAACGCTTTGGTGTTAGTTGGGATGTATATACAGATAAGAAGCAGGATAGTAGAGTAAGATTCTAAGATAAAACATGAGTAAATACAATCAATGAACAACGAAACTATTCGGTTCAACATAATGGTAGTACTTTCAAAAACTCCATCAGAATGATATAATGAAACTTATCAATTGAAAAATGGAAACTCTTTGATCTACTTTAATCCCAGTATGTCGTGAACGAAGCGGGGAAATGAAACTGGAAATGTCTAACGAGATTTTATTTTGAAAAGAAACACGAAAACGCTATTTATTGCGAGTTCTCTATTTGATTTGCTTTGGTACAGCTAGGTTTTGAAGTGTGCAAACGGATTAAAGCGAAGAAAAATATCTATTTAGTTCCTCTTCCCTAGTTTGTAGTTGTAAGCGGCGAACGAATTAAAGTACTGAGTACGTACTCCTTTTTGAGGTGTTTGAATAACGAGTACGTGATGGGTCAGTGTGAGGATTTGTGTAATGAAATCTAAGTTGGTCCTATGTTAAAACTCTTTGTGAGGACAAGTACTTTTGTCACAAGGAAACGTTGTTTGGTATTTATATTAATTTTGAGACCGAGAACGTAAAACACTTAATCATAAGATAGATTATGTTGAGCCTCTCGTCTAACTGGATGCAATTAATGAAATAATTAATGAATGAATACCAATATTTTACATAGAGTGACCACATATCTGACTTACCTTCATAACCCAAATACCGTCAATTACTATTTGAAGCTAATACAAATTTTGCGGTATGAGGAGCTCGTGTCTAGATAATAACAGCCGCACGGGACTATCTTCAAGGTTAAGCAACGCTTGCCAAGGTTGGTCTGTGGATGGGTGGCCATCTTAACATACCGAGTTTCCTCCCGTTTGGACCCGGCTGTCATTTGTAGATCTTTGGCAGTCATTACGGATAGTCAGAAGCCAGTTAATCTGACTCCAGTGTTGCCGTGAAGTACCGTGTTACCCAGTTAATGGGTTGTGGAGGTCTGGTAGGCAGCTGCTCCGCGTAAAATACTGGTATTCAGCTAAATCTGGTTTGACTGGAAGCCGACCCCAATATAGTCGCGAAAAGGCAGATGATGATGACAAATTTTTCGGTCTATAATAAACAACTTATTTTCGTATAAATCCTATTCTAAATTTGCCCTTATGAAACTTCTTTTATAAGGGCAGATAATGTTCCTATCGGCATAGAAGCATATCCCGCCAGCATGTATGGAGGTTCGCACCCACGCAATCTTCTACGTCAGGGTAAGTTTCGAATCGATTAATTAACCTAGTCTCGCTCCGCTCAAACGATTCTATTGGTTCTTAATAAATATATCCCTCGCTACGCATTCTAGCAGTTCTCTGGTGTAAACAAAACCTCAAAGTACCTATCTTAGCTCTGTAGATAGCTACATACTATAACACGTACCTACTACAACTACTACTTATAATTCCGTGGAAGTACCGAGACTCACCTAGGGAAAACAGGCTATTACAGGCGCATACGCGTTGACTATCAATGTGTATTTATACTCTGTTTTGGACGATAACTACTTGTGTGATCTGTGCTGCTGAAAACACACGAAAGCCCAATAGCGCGTAAAAAATAAGTTAGTTGCTAACTCGAGGTTAGATTAAAAATATTTCGTAATAGCCCCGTGTAAGCAACTAAATCGCAATTTCTAAGATGACTACTAAGACGTGCCATTGATTTCATAATAATTCCACTGTGAGAGAGAGGCGGGCTATTACCCAATCTCTGTTTAACAACGGATTCATTATGGCAATGACACTTAGGCTGGACAGTTGTGTCAAAATAATATTATCTATTAATTCCATGTGAAAGTTACACTTTCAGCCTTATCAGTCTGGTTGATATCGTACACGGTAACTTTTGGGGTACTAAAGTCAGTATTAGAAGCGTGTTAATGTAAAATATTATTATTTAGATTAGCGCGTTCAAGCAAACAAACATACTCTTATTCTTAGTTTAAAATATTAGTAAAGATTTAATATTAATATTTTTCGCAAACAAATGTACAAAGGTGGGGGGACATAGATAGGTAGTCATTTTCTACCAGTCAACCTTGAAGCTAGTTTTTATTACTTCAGTCCAGTTTCCACAACTATCCTGTTATCTAAAAAAAGATAGCGAAGAAGCCGAAGTATTGTACATTCACAGGTCGTCTGTACCGATATTGGGTTTGTCGCTATTTGTCGGGCACAGTTCCAATCTCTGGCTCCATTGAGAGTGTTTCGTACACGAGTTTATCACATCCGAATATATTTTTGTCTGACTTAGAGACTTGTTAGATCCTCAATATTTTATCTGTGCTAGCTGAAATTGGTGCTAGAAGTAGATGATACTTATGATGAAAATAGGTTGGTTCGGTTGTATATTATTTATTATGATCTTGAATGACGCTGTACAGTCAAGTTCTTATTTCTGCAGAAACGATAATATTATTATAATTTTTTAAATGTTTCTTTATACTGTGTCGCGAGTGCGTTTACAAAAAAAAAACTTTTCTACAAAAAAAACCGACTTCTAAAAACAAAACACTACAAAATAAAAAATAACTTTAATTTTGGAAGTCGGTATTTTTGGTTGTTTCGTTTTTGAACAAAAAAAAAATTGTATGTGCTTATAAAATTTGTGGGTTTCCCTCGATTTTCATGGGATCCCATCATCAGATACTAACTTGATGACAGTGGGACTACCTCAGGAGTATAAGCTTTCATATAAAAAAATAGTTTTTAAAATCGGTCCAGAATTGGCGGGGATATCGGTGAACATACATAAAATAAATACCGAACATAGAACCTCCTCCTTTTTGAAGAAGTCGGTTAAAAATATAAATTCACATACAAAAACAGGCAGACTGGGAACAGCTATCTGTAGGCCATACAAATATTTGTTCCGTGCGGGAATCGAACCCGCGATGCGACACGCAGCGCAGCAGTCAATCGCTCAACTACTGCGCCAACTGTGTCGTCATTAACTATCACTAGCTTCTGCCAGCGGCTTAGCCTGCGTGAAAGTCGAAAATCATCCCAAGGGAATATATTCCGGGATAAAAACTACCTGATGTTCTATTCCAGGACTTGGTCTACACGTGTGCCAAATTTCATCAAACATACTAGCAGAGTGACTTTCGTATTATAATGTTCGTTTGGATAAGATTTGGTTTGAATTAGTAAAAGTAAAAATACCCTATAGTAATAAACATCTTAACATATGACCACATTTTCCTGCTTTATAAACCCGTTATAAACTAATAGTCTCAAAATTATAATTTCAAATTCAAATCTGACATATTCCACGCAAAATTTTCATAAAATTTCTCTATTTAATCTGTGAAAAATGACATAACAGACGTCGAAGTTCGATAAGTGAAACTTTTTATTCATGTAAATCCATATAATAATATGGATGGAGCGGAACAAGAGCTTGCCTGGCTATATAAATGGAACATTCACGTTCAAATTTCAATTTCCTACTAGTAACAGCTATTCTGATTTAAGGTTACGTCATTATGGTAGTTCCAACCAACGGCACGTAATCTGCCGTTGGTTTTATTTTATTGATTGCAAGATTCAAAAATATTTAAAGTTGTGGGTTAATTCAATAATTATTAGTCGGTGTTACTACCCTGTGCATAAAAAGAATAACACAACTGAGTAACACAACTTTTGCCAAAGGTAGTTCCAGTGCTGCCAGCAAAAAGGTTTAAACGTTAATTTAGATTATAGTTTCAGCCAGTAAACGTTCAGGCTAAGCCTAAGCGTATGCTGAGACGCAGGTGACGCAGATTCACGTAGAGCAGGGCAGAGCAAATATTGTAATGTATGAACGTACTAAGAGCTGCATACGCTGCGGCGCGGGCACGTGTGACGCAAACGCCTATGTTTGCCTCGTCTGCAAAATCTATCACCTGCGTTCAAGCATCGCCATATAGACCGGCCTGTTCTTCTCCGTGGCCCTCATCAAGTCATCGGTCTATTTTGTATACTTCCAATACTGCGTCTTCCGTTACGTGGTGGCGACTCCAAAACCTTTCAGTTATCCGTCTTATCTGAAGACTTTTCACATATCTAACATAAATATTATTGGGTCATTTATAAAGTAATGACGATCTTCAAATTTCCGGCCATTTGCTGCGTTTTGTTAGAAATTTTATGATTGTATTTTACTGTCACTTGATGACTCCTTAACTTTGAAACGTCCGTCATAATAAAATTTAATGATGCTATTTCGCAAATATTCTGTTTGTCAAACATTCTCTTAAAGAGTCGTATTTTTGGAAATAATAAAGCCTTTGACGTTGCTTCCTTATCGTTTTAGTATTTTAGTCTTACTTCTTTTGCATTAGGATGAATCAATCAATCAATCGTCCTTTTTCAGTTTATGATAAAGCATAAAAGAGAATCAATTTTCTAAGTGTTTATTTCTGTTCCCTTCGCATTTCAGTCATGTCAGTCAGGGAATGGTATGATACGTTTGGTGTAAAAGGAAACTTTAGTATCATAAACTGGCTTATTCTTAACAAAATCGTTCAAAGCATAAGATTAGTCATAATACTGATTATTATACAGAACACAGCAGGATACGTCATTGTTTTACTACTGAATATGAAAGTCTCTTTTGCACTTAGATAGCGTCTAATCCATCCCTCTCTACCCAGCTGTCAAAGCCGATTCCTTAGATTATCACGAATAAGCGGATTCTAAATTCAAATTTCCAATAGAATATTTGTATTTAAAATTCGCATTCATCTGCCTAGCCTTTTCCCAACTATATTGGGGTCCAGTCAAACCGGATTCAGCTGAATACAGTGTTTCACGTGGAGCGGCTGCCTACCAGACCTCCACAACTCATTAACTGTGTAACACGGTACTTCTTGGCAAGACTGGAGTCAGATTTACTGGCTTCTGACTATCCGTAACGACTGCCAAAGATCTACAAATGACAGCCGGGACCAACGGCTTAACATGCTTTCCGAGGCACGGAGGAATTTCGATATGTTAACATGGTCACCCATCCACAGACCAACCTTGGCAAGCATTGCTTAACCTTAAAGATCGACCCGTGCGGCTGTTATTATCTAGCCACGAGCTCTTCAGTATTTAAAATCCGCATTAAAACTAATTATATAGTTCAATTTTTCTAAGTAAGTATTAAATTGTTGTAAGTACACGTTTATTAATCACAAAAAAAGAATTGTTTCACACATGTCCGATTCACAAGCAAATCATTAAAAGTAGCAAAATCCGCTTTGTAAAACATGGGAAGCGGAGACTCCTTCTATTAAAACTTACGGAGCCACCCGTTCAAACCATTCGAGCGGATTACATGTAACTTTAAAATGTGGCTGAATAGAGATGGCCTGATTAGAGATATAATACAATTAGGTGATCTTAATACTTCGCGCGATTTGCTTTAACACTTGAGAATTGTGTTTACGTCTAAGTGGCCGTTTGTTTTTATTATGTTACTGTTACCATTTTGCTCTTGATTTTGTTTCGTTCATAGTTTAATATAGCGCAGAAGGCCAATTCCCTTACTTGAAAAGGTTTCAAATTCAAGTCGGAACATTATCTATGCGACTTGAATTTGAAATCAGCGACATTCAATGTCAAAAAATTGTCTTAGAGTGCCGGTCAATTAGAGCGGAGTGAGGCAGCAGAGCCTGGATGAGGCTGGCACAGGAGCGTGGGGATTTGCACAAGAATAGAGAGGCCTATGCTCAGCATTGGGCGAAGTCGGGCTGGAAACGGAGAAATTTTAACCAACGAAATTGCATAAAATCTCCGCACCTCGTGGGTCACTGACATTTTGACTGACATGATATTTCCCCGTTTCTCCACTCCGCTGTAATGGACAGGCACCCTATGTCCCTATATTTTGACACTTTTCTGAGTTAGAGGTGCTTTTAACAGATTGCGACCGCGATGCTTTGATGAGTTTGCTAATCACACGCAAACCAAGATTTTAGAGATATCTTGATTATTATTATAAATTATATATTTCAGGTTATTTTGGTCCTATATAGATATACTTTATAGACTATCATATAATATGTTATATTAAATTATGGTTTGGTAATTATTTATTTGTTATTGAGACATAACGTATAACTTTCAAGGGTATTCAACTTTTACGTAGGAAAACCTATGAGTAACAGCTAGACTTACCATAAATTCAATTTTCCAGTGGGGTATCAACTAAAGGTATATTTTTCCGAAGCAAATTTGATTACCTTCGGTAACTCAAAGGACAATTGCATCAAAATTTTAATCGCTACACCGCAACTTGTTATGGCCAATAAATAATTCAGGACTTAGTGGGACAGGCAGTGAGCAAGCTAGAAAATATGCAGAGTAACGACCACCGACCCATTTTTATAGCTTCCTGGTTAGAGTATAAATGAAACACGCTGTAAACTGCTAATGTGCTGTGGGTGATGTTTTTCTTTACGAGTGTGGAATTTTTACTAAAGTTACTCGTATATTTAAAAATGGTAATTATTTTTAATGAAAATAATTTTCAGTGTATTTTCAAAACAGTCCGCACTTTTGTATATCAAAGAGTCTAGTACGAATATTTCGACGTATAGTAAAGTTAACGTAAGTGAATTTTGAATATGAAAACTACTTTAGTTTATTTTTATGGGACAGACACAATCTATATCATTCAATAAAAAAAAATATAGTATCTAATTCAAATAAAGATTATGTGCGAAATGAGTATTGTAGTTATGGTAATTTTTTTTAATTTTACGTTACTATAGGGAGCGAGGGGCTTGTTGTAACAGTTTTCATTAAAACTAATATATCTTGAAATCTATTGATTAAATTTCTACTAAATAAAGATGGATGAATACTGTAACTCTTCCTCTACCAAATCAAGTAAAAATAATACCATAACTATTGTTCATTATTTTACAATCAATTATTTTCTAGAAGAAGTGCGGTGTTACAACTTACCTCGTGCTTGGGGCAAGTTGTAACATCTACCGGGGCAAGTAGTAACGACAAAAAAAAACGACAATAATACCTCTAATCATTTATTCTTTGTTTTTTTTTTTTTTAAATTGACATCTTTCTAAAGTAAGTATCACGTAATTCTTATCAAAAATCAACTCAAATACATTTTTTTATTAATCAACACTTAAAAATTAAGTAATTAACAGTTTTATTTAGTTAAACACTACTTATAATCATCATGGCACTTTTAAATCACAGTAAGTAATTAAATTATTTAAGGTATGCTCGTAATTATCTCTTCTTAATAGCTATCTAACAAAGTATTATACTTATGTAAGAATATATAAGAAAAGTAGGTATCTACATCATAACTTGGGGCATGTTGTAACACGTTACAACAAGCCCCGGGATTTTGTTACAACTAACCCTATGGTATGATTTTCAACATTTATCAAGATAACTATTTAAACAATTTAGCAATCATAAAAACTGTTACACACTATCAGAGATAGATAAATTTGAATGGAAATAAGATATAGAAAATTTGAAATTAGTCGATATTAAATACGCAAACCGAAATTTTACGACAGTACAATTTTATATTACCTGGCAGAAATGAAGCACGTGCACACTTCCGCTCACTGCGCCGGTCGGCGGGACATTGGCTATGGCAACATGATGCGGCGCGGTTTATAGGTTAAATCGAGTCAAAGAAATACGTTAATAGCGTTTAAGATCCTAGTGAAAAGGGCCTGTTACTACTTACCCCTGTTACAACAAGCCCCTCGCTCCCTACGTCAAAATATTTGTGCTGGGCCCTCAGTTCGTTTTCAGGATTTCGTTACCGAAGAGTAACGGAACTCTGTTGCTAAGCCACCGCGTTATCTGTGCATTCGTCTGTCCGTCAGCAGGCTGAAACTCATGAAGTGTTATAAGTAGAACTGTAATATTCAGTGTGTTTTCTATTATCCTTAAAACAAAAATAAAAAAATAAAGTGAAAATAATAATAATGATTGATTCTTGATTTTTTTTCTTTTTATAGTGTCTACGGAACTCTTTTTATGGTGTCTACGGAACTCTTTTTATGTACGGGTCCGGTTTTTTATTGAAAAGGCCATAGTGTACTGATTAAGAAATTTGTGACTATATGCCCATATTCTACTTGTTCTAGGCAGTACATTTGAACCCATTTTATTTTATTATTATTGTTAATCAGTTGGTGCAGTAAATGACAGAAAATAAAAGTTAACTATTTCAAGGATTCATTTTTAACATGAAATTGATTCAAAATGAGAAATCCATGAAAGCTTGCTTAGGTCGAATGTAGCTCTTAATGCAGGATTACCCTGTTGATATGTTGCTAATGCATTGGATTTACTAAGTCATCCCTTGTTAATTAAGTTCAATACAGACGTTAGTCACGAGTTAGTCTCGTTTCAACACATAGTTCGTTCTTGTGGAACAAAATCTGCCGATTCTTTTTGGTTTTTATTTCATCTGCCTAATGGCACTTCTGCTGAGCATAAACTTCTATACCGGGGGTGGAGCAGCTTAACCGGTGTATTGGTGTTTTTCAACTATTTCTCAGTAGCTGCTTAAAGTCTGATTTTTTCCAAATGACAGCAAGATAGGCTCACTCTTTATGAGATGGGACAAAATGTAGCTAATATTATAGTTACACCTCTGCTCACCATGTGTTTTTTTTTTGTTTTAATCATCTATGACAGGTACAGAACAGTTGTCGTTTTTCACGGGTAAAAACGTAATTCTTTCAAAATAAATATCATGCAACAGCTTGTATAATACATACTGAAAGTCCCCTTGGTAATGCAGGGTAACCGAGTGGCCGCATTATGCGACAGTGGTGCTCTCTGGGCCAAGTGGCTGTACGGAGGTACTATATAAATCGCACAACCTGTATATAAAATAGCAATGGTTCTAGGTTTCCAAGATATGTTTGTACATTGTTTTACAGAAAACAGTTTCACAGAATTTCGTTTCACATACATTTTTTCTCGTATTATCACAGAGTAAACAATACGCAGAATATTTACTATGAGTAAATTTAAATCATAGATTTTTGTTGCAAATAAACTTTGTTTCGGTATTCATCATATCAAATCAAATATTCTCAATTGTCATATTGAGTAGTTAACATAAAACTTGTTACCAAGAAAAACATTTTATCGAGTAAATGTTTTAAACTTTTGACAAATTGCAGTCCCTCCTATAAAATGACAACATCGCGTTCACAAAATTAAATTCTAGTCAAGCAAAACTTTTCATTCGGACCCAGTCGACAGAACCCCACGAAGCGGCATTGGTGGCAAATGGCAATGGGAATAAAATACCAAAATATGCAAACATCCATGGAAAAATATACCGGACAAACAATATTCGTTAAAAATAATTCTGCTGTTTGATAAATTTGTTAAATAAAAAATATTCGATCATGAAATTAATTGAATTGTGTTTCTGTGATATAGGTTTCATTCAAGTAACTACTTTTTGAATCAATAATATGTGACATAAAATTACAAGGACCAAATATTATACAAACCATTTTCTGCGAAACAAAATTCTATTAAATTTCTGTCTGCGAAACAAGGGTACCGTTTAAAGTAGGCGTAATGTTTACAGTATATCATTTAAGTAAAAGTTAGTTGTTTTTTTTATTATTATTTTACTCTCACGTGTTATATAACAAGGGACCTTGGCCTAAAATCAAGAACAAAACATAAATGCAACAAAATTTTGACCAACTGCTAACTAATGTAGCTTCTGTGATTGACTGAATAAATGGTTCATTAAAGAAAATTGATCACATCACTTAAATTGATTTAATTTGTAACGTGCAAAAACTGTCACTCAAAGACTGTGACGGGTTAAGTTATTTTTAGTGTAGAGGTCAATGATTATTTACCAAAAAAAATACTCCAGTCTTTTCGTTCAAGAACCTAATATTCACACATTGAACCTCTAGTATCGACATAAGTATAGACATATCGATACCTACTACTTACCCAGCCTAAAAGCCTTATACCTGTACCTACTAACATCGCTCCATATCCGAATCACTTAGTCACGTAAGATGAAAGCATATATCAAGCGGTATCAAAGGATCTACGGGGCCCTAATCAGGTGTATCGCTCACTAATGACGCGATCTCAACGCTAATCCGGTTCCAGCCAGTCGGGGCAGGGCCACTTTTTCTCGTTAATCCCTTCATTAACGGTGCTTACAGCTTTCCAAACAGGCTACCAGGACTCCAGGTATTGTTCGTGGAGGGGTAGTATCGTGTGATTGGTTGAGGAATGCCTAAAATTGGAAAGCTATTACGTGTAATTTTCTTATAAAAATGTGGTGATGTGTTTGACAAAGAGACATAGGTTATTAAAATATGAAAAGTAGCTCTTTTCTTTTTGATCTCAAGCTTAATTTTATTCAAACAAAGGTTCGACTCGCCAAAACTTTTCTATTGATGGACGTTAGTGCGCTAAAAGGCAGAATAAAGCAATTAGATAATATAATCGGTTTGAGGAACTGAAATCATCGGTGTTAGCTTCAGTGTTTCTTTTACTTTGAGTATTTGTATTTGTTAAGAAAGAAAACTTGTTTGTTTTTAGGTAAACATAATGTAGGTATAAAATGTGTACAAATAGGTAAATATGAACATGGTTGGACAAGGCTAAAACATATCTTAAACTACATAGATGATCTCGAAACTTGCAATAGGTACTTACAACTTCTAACAATGAAAGAACACGAATGTGTATCAAGTTTGTGAAATTCTAAAAGGTACTTGTAAAGGCTACCTGCTGAAGAGAACATAGCGCATGTAGGCTGGTGGAATAATAGTTCTGGCTGAATTGAGTATAGTAGAGTTGAATAGAGACTCCGTTTGACGGGTCCGTTGTGCGTAGGGGACTACGTTCAAAAGAGGCATCGTACCCTGGAACGCAAAGGGCACTAGGAGGAACACGGATGGGTTTTAGTCAGTAAGAGTCTGACACTCCCTCCTGATTTACCCAAAGCAGGTCAAGCTGGTGGAAGCTTGGAGTCATTTGATGATTTCCCATCCTTAAAAAAAACAAAGGGCTGGATTTGAACATGCATTCACCAATATACCAACTAAAACTACGGAATATTTAAATTCTTCACCTGAGGTCTCATATAATTTATTAAAAGCTAACGTTCCAGGTTGTACGGTTGAATTCCAGTTCAAACATATCAACCCTGTGACAGTCATAAAAGCTTTCCGGCAAATCAAAATCAAATTGACCGAAGACATATGGGGAATGTCTATTAAAGTGTGCACGTCCATAATTGAAACTATAGCACCATACTTGGCTTTAATATTTAATTTATGTGTGGACCAAGGAGTCTTTCCGGATATAATGAAATATAGTAAGGTTATACCACTATTTAAGTCGGGCGACAGCAAAGACACCAATAATTATAGACCTGTATCTGTTTTGCCGGTTTTTAGCAAAGTGTTTGAAAAAGTAATGCTCAATCAGATGCTCAATCATTTTAACATCAATAAAATTTTACACGATCAACAGTATGGTTTTACCAGGGGTCGTTGTACGACTGACGCTGGTGCCACGTTGTTAAAACACATATACTCAGCGTGGGAAGAGGCACAAGATGCCATAGGAATCTTTTGTGACCTCTCCAAGGCATTTGATTGTGTAAATCACGAAACCTTGCTCCTAAAGCTAGGACATTACGGACTAGGTAAACTTGCACTCAGTCTAATAAAATCTTACTTAAATGATAGACAGCAGCAAGTTCAAATAAATGGTGTCAATTCACGGGGTTTAAAAGTCAAAATGGGGGTACCACAAGGCTCTATTTTGGGTCCTTTCCTCTTTCTAGTATATATTAATGATCTACCCCATCTTTTAAAAAATCAACCTCATATGGTATTATTTGCTGACGATACGTCCTTAATTTTTAAGATAGATAGACGTTCCATAAATCTTGACGACGTAAATAACGCCCTACAGCAGGTCCAAAATTGGTTTACTGCTAATAATTTAGTATTAAATGGGAAAAAAACTAAATGCATCAGATTTGCCTTACCGAACGTTAAAAGAAATGATTGCGACATAGTATTGAACAAGGAGAAACTTGATTTCGTCGAAAACACGGTTTTTCTGGGGATTACGCTTGACTCAAGGCTACAATGGGGTCCTCATTTAACATCTCTTGCGGGACGGCTAAGTTCAGCAGCATACGCTGTCAGAAAAATCCGTCAATTTACCGATATAGATACCGCGAGGCTGGTCTATTTTAGTTACTTTCATAGTATCATGTCTTACGGTATCTTATTATGGGGACGTGCTGCAGACATCGAGTCTATATTTATCCTGCAGAAAAGAGCCATCAGAGCCATTTACAATCTCCGTCGGCGTGATTCCCTAAGAGAACTGTTTAAGGATATCAACATCATGACGGTACCTTGTCAATACATTTACGAAAATATTATGTATGTTCGGAAAAATCCTCATCTCTTTAGCAAGATTAGTGACAGGCATAATTTTAATACTAGAAATAGGAACAAATTAGATCAACCCCGATTCAGATTGGCCAAAGTACACACTTCTTTTATGGGGTACTGTATTAAATTTTATAATAAAATACCAGTTGATATTCTCGAACTGAATGAGAGAAAATTTAAAGCATGCATAAAACGCACACTATGTAGACAAGCGTATTATAAACTGGAAGATTATATCCTCGATAAAAACGCTTGGCTAAATGCTGGTCCTGCTCCACAGTCACAGCTGCTTAGGTCCACTTTTTAGGTTTTTATATTTGGAAGAGATGCTCGCTCCTTTTAGAGGTTCTTACATTATTTCGTTTATTTATTCTTATATACATACAAATTATATTATTATATTAAATACTTATTTATTAGTTTTGATGTAAGAACTTAATTGTTCTCTTTATTAATTCATTTTTCATTATTTGGTCATTGACAACCATAGTTTTGTGTAAAGTAGAAGCATATTTTTCAAATTTTGTAAATGTGAGTACCATGAAACCATTTACATTTTATGTGAGTAGTTATAGTTTTACTTGTTGGACATGAACGAGCATGGTGGTTGAGAGCATGTCATGCTCACTCAAATGTCTCGCTGATGGCGGCGCGTGGGTTTGATCATTCGGTTCCCTTCGAAATGGTTGAGCTGAAAGGTGCCGATTCACGCGTCATGTTCGTGAACAGGCGCCGTCGGTTGAGACTGGTCATCTCTTAACTGCCATTGGCTTATTTTAATCTTTATATTTAAAATTCTTATAATAAGCCCTTTTTTTTTTTTCCTTTGCATTGTCCTCACATGCAGAAGCAACAAGTATATGTAACTTGGAATGTTGTAAAACAGAACATGATTTAAAAGAGTGTCCGTGGAGTTTCTTGCACGTTCTTCTCCATAGAGATCTACGCTTTGGAACGTGCAAATAGCTTCCATGTTTTTGACTGACCGACCTTGACGTTTCAAAAGTGCCTGTGAATGGTTTATTTGAAATAAAATGCTTTTGAATTTTGAATTTTGAATTTTGAATTTTGAATTCCAATTTTGAATCGGCTTGAATTTGTAGTATGTGTCGATTGTCAGATTGCATTGAGGCATGCTAGTGTAAATACGTAAATTGAGCGATTGATTTGATTTGTACTTACTGAAATTGCTTTGAAACATCACGACGAGTTGCTAGCTTGTTGGTTTTCTACCGGTTGCATTTTGGGGAATGTGCGACGGAATTGCATAATTAAAATTCCGCCAAGCCCGTTCCATCATCGGACCACAAGACGAACGGCGATGCACCACCGGTACATGGTGGACATCCCACCCACACGCACAAAACGTTTTGGGAACACATTCATAATGCGTAAGCTAAGGAGTGGAATTCCCTGCCGGAGTCTGTGTTTCCCGATAGCTACAACCTGGGAGTCTTTAAATCAAGAGTGAATAGGTTACTTCTAGGCAAGCGTGTTCCATCTTCGACCACATCATCGCTTACCATCAGGTGAGATGGTGGTCAAGCGCGTGCCTATTAACAGTAATAAAAAAAAAAAAACAGTTTTTAACGAGCAATATACTTATTCAATTCAATAAATTCAAACTTTCAAGTACCTACGAGAGGTACTCACACGAGATAGGTTCCACCTCCAAACACCGAAAAAAAAAACACGTTTCATGAATGGGGGCCGCCCCCTTTTATTTGTTAATTAATTTTGCACGTGATTTCGTTCTTGCGTTTACGTTTGTAAAATTTTAGTTTCCTACGAGCAATAGTTTCAGCTTTGCGTTGTCTATTAGTCAGTAAATCAGTAAAGAAAAAAAATTATATATTAGGATTTTGATTTGTTGTAATAATTGTCTACCTAGTGCCGTTCATGTACCTTTTACGATCCGAAGTCTTAGTTAAAAGGATCCGTTGATTAGGTGGGAAATCCTGAAAAGTTAGGTCCGAGGGCTTCACAAGGAAATTGCTACGAGTATATATTTATATTTTAAAACAGAATCTGAAAATATTATTGCACACGGGTTGGTACTTAGAATAGAACTTGCAATTTCAGCCAAGTAATACTAGTTTGCACTAACTAGGATTTAATGAATTAACTTCAGTAACTCTTACCGCTAGCACTATGTTATACCCTGTAAGTTGGTTCTAAGAACATTCAAGTGAGCTACTTATCTCCTCTTGGATACAGGAGTATATCGAAGACGTAATACCATACCACATTATATCCCTTTTGTCTACTAATATATAATATTGCTAAGCTGAAGAGTATGTTTGATTGAACGTACTAATATCAGAAAATACTATTTCGGATTGACGAAATATTTTAGTGTTGGTTAGCCCATTTATCGAGGAAGGCTATTCGCTACATAAAATCACGTTACGAGCATTAATGAAAACTGTGACGCAGACCAAGGTGCGTGGAAGTCAGCTATTAGTAGATACTAGTATATATAATAAATAATAAGTCATGTGGATACATCTACAAGGTTAAGCAACGCTTGCCAAGATCGTTCCGAGGATGGATGATTATCTCAACATACCGAGATTTCGCAGTGCGTCGGAAAGCATATAAGCCTGTTGGTCCCGGCTGTCATTTGTAGATCGTTGACAGTCCGTAAGACAAGCCAGAAAATCTGACACCAGACTTGCCAAGGAGGTTGTAGGTAGGTAGGTCCAATAGGTAGTTGCTCCAAGTAAAATACTGGTACTCACCTGCTTCGGGTGAGTTTGGAAACCAACCCCAACATAGTTGGAAAAAGGCTCGGCAGATTGAGTAGGTAAGGTACCAGGTACTAGTATTAACTACCTTATAAACAAATTGACCTGCAAGATGAATGCACAGCCCGGTTTTCGAACTTCATAACAAAGACAACTTTTTATTAGGTATGAATTCTACTATATGAATTAAGAATTTGAGTAAAAATTCAACTCATAATTTTTGACAGGTAGTGAAATGACAAATGTCAAAATTTACTGTAGACCTGACAATTTGGTATTAAAGTAAGATTTGACACGAACGTTACTCAAAATACTGTATTTCGAAATCGGCCCTTATTTATAGAGCAGGATATTTAAGTAAATCAGAGTGAATAATTCGTGTAGTTTTGAAAATTGGTACAGTTGTTCTTTGAAGTGTCCAGATCAACTTACTAAAAGTCCTCGTGGGTGGGACGTGAGCCGGCGGGGGGGGGGGGGAAGGTACCTTTTTCAGTTTTTTGCTTATATCTCCAAGATCATTTATCAGCGGTGGGGGCCGCTGGCTCATTAACCCTAGGGAATGCTGTGCCGATTTTAAAAATATACGAGTTATTCGCTCTGATCGTCGTTAGTTGTGCTAATTTTCCTGCATTATTAGTGTCAATGTTTAAATTGGCCTCTCTGAACTGGGTATGCGAGACGCGCAGGACCGATCCTGCTGAAAGACGTCCACTGCTGACGTGTTTCGGCTGATGTGATGATGATGATGATGAACTGGGAATAGCTGTGCTTATTGCGTTTTGTGCAACTCGTCGTTTTGAACTCGGTTTCAAGATATTATTATAAAGCTGTAGTGTTTGTTCGTTTGGTTGGACGCGCTAATCTCAGGAAATGCTGGTTCGAATTGAAAAATTATTTTAATGTTGGATAGCCCATTTATTGAGAAAGGCTATAGGCTACATAACATCACGCTACAACCAATAGGAGCGGAGCATTCATGAAAAATGTGACGCAAACGAAGTTGCGGGGATCAGCTAGGAATCCATAATTATAACTACTTAACCTATTTTTGAGGAGCTCGTGGCTAAATAATAACAGCCGCACGGGTCGATCTTTAAGGTTAAGCTACGCTTGCCAAGGTTGATCTGTGGATGGGTGACCATCTTAATATACCGAGTTTCCTCCGTGCCTCGGAAAGCACGTTAAGCCGTTGGTCCCGGCTGTCATTTGTAGATCTTTGGCAGTCGTTACGGATTGTCAGAAGCCAGTAAATCTGACTCCAGTCTTGCCAAGAAGTACCGTGTTACCCAGTTAATGGGTTGTGGAGGTCTGGTAGGCAGCCGCTCCACGTAAAACACTGGTATTCAGCTGAATCCGGCTTGACTGGAAGCCGACCCCAATATAGTTGGGAAAAGGCTAGGCAGATGAACCTATTTTTATCAAGAGGTTCTGCCTGAACCGTAATCCATCACTGATTGTTTTTACTGCTCAACCACTCAAACTTTATCCACACCATATTTCTATTTCATTCCCAATCCGTCTAGAAATAAACAAAGTATTTTATAGAACAGAATATCAGGTTTAAGTTAACTGACGCTTAAAAATCCTTGCATTAAGTAAATCCTGGTATTAGTACGCCCCTCTCGGTCCAGTATTTTGCCAGTAAAGGGGTCAGTTTAAGAGTATACATTTTTTTGGGAATTATCTCTTTATTTACCCTTCTATCCAACATCCATATAAAAAGGTTTGGAATAAATTTGTCTAGTACTCTTTCAAGCAGCAAAAAGATATGCAAGAAATTAGTTACAAACAGTATATAGTAGGAGGCCTATGTCCAGCAGTGGACGTCTTTCGGCTGGTATGATGATGATGGTAATTATGGTATAACTAGTTAACCCGCGTAACTTCGTCTGCGTCACAATTTTCATTACTGCCCCGTTCCTGTTGGTCTTAGCATGATGATGCCTATAGCCTTCCTCGATAAATGGGCTATCTAACACCGAAAGAATTTTTCAAATCGGACCAGTAGTTTCTGAGATTAGCGGGTTCAAGCAAACAAACAAACAAACAAACAAAGCTTCATATATTAGTATAGATATACTAGCTTTTTCTTACGACTTAATACGCGCTTATCCGGTTTTTTTCCGCTTCCGTGAGAATTTACTCTCTTAGTGCTCCCTTACCCTCAGTAAGGAACCTACATGCTAAATTTTAGCTTTCTACGGCCAGTAGTTTTGGCTGTGTGTTTTCTGCCAGTCACTCAAAATTCTTTCATAACTGAGAAGTACTCTGTAACGGAAGAATGTTATATATTAGGATGATATCAAACTAGCTTTTGGCCACGGCTTCACTCGTATTAATAAAGATTTTCCCTGTAAAAGGAATGTATAACCGTCTTCAGGGTACCAACTATCACTACCAAAATCCTTTCAGACGTGAAATTACGCTTTCTTCGTGCTTGAAAAATAAACACACTTTCGTATTTATAATATAAATTAGGATTGCACAGATTCTATTCATCTAAAATCAAGGAAATGTAACATAGTTTCCTAAAGTTCAACATTAGACTGCGGTACGTTAGTCTAGGTTAATTTACATTTGAGAACACATTACATGTCGACTCTGCACATATCGCCCGATTTATCCACCGCCAATAATCCATCTATTACAAAAGCTTATTCAACCATCGGTAAAGTTAATTCTGACAATCAAATCTATGAACGAGCGTTTCATTCCGGTCCGGTCCGGTCCGCCAGCGTCCGGCATTCGGACGAGTACGGCTGTAATATTTTATAGATATTGGACCGCGTTTTCTATCATTATCGTAAAAGTAGCGTCAGCAAGAAAACTATTCCCTCTCCTCTATTACTTTCATAATACTTAAGTGGATCCGATACTTGCGTAAAGGAAATTGAATCATTTATTGTAACGGCATAATACTGCTTTATCAGATAGGTTTCGGATGAACATACCTATGATTGTTTACTACAAAAGATACGACCTAACCCTTGCTTCGAGAGAATTGTATACGCCCCAATCATATCGATATCAATATGTCCAATCAATTTCGTGTATGCGATAAAATTTTATTCGGCAGAAAACAAGAATAGTTTATCCATGATTGAAAATAAAAATGGGAAAAAAGAAATTCTCTTTTATTTTCGGTAATATTCAAATGGGTGTATAAATTATTTTACATACCGATACACGTCAAGCTCACGTATTACAGCAAGCATAACTATGCAACTGTCGACTGCACACAATAACACCGAAAATTTCCCGAGCAATATTAAAATGAAATGCAATTTTATTTGGTCAGTATTCAAAGACATAAATTGGCGGGTTAACCACGCTCACGCGGCCTCAGCCATGAAATCATAAAATCAGAACTACAAAGTGGGTGGAACGTCAGGCGTCATGCGGTATGCGTCACACATTAATCTATGTACAGGCTGCGCCACTTGCAACTGTCCGACAAAATCCGCATGCGGTGGCCGACAGAGTAAAGCCCACCGAAAGCTGCTTTCAGTTTGTCCCTGAACGGATTAAAAGCACAAAGTTTGTTGAATGCAATTTTAAAATGAAACTTTTGTAAGCAAGTGCATTCTATTATGTAACAACTTCATTTATTTTGTAAGCAGCTCGAGAGTAATATTGGAAAAGGGTTCTATGTTTAGCTACATTACGGCATGATAAAATATACTTGGCTACTAAAACGAAACCTTCTTTTTTCTTTTTCTCCCGTCTTCGTAAACGTTTATTACCAAAGCGATATGGGTATATTTTGCAAAACACGCGTGGATACGTCAAACACGTCGTTTTCACGTTAAGCAACAATAAAAACATGCATCAGCGCGATGTCATCTCAAAATCAAAAAGCTTTTAATTTTCTTTTTATCGTGTTCGACAAAGTTTTTCCATTTGCTCCGATTCTTGTATCGGCGACATTTCCGCGGGCAACTTTTTCATTTTCCCCACTCATGTTACTTTATACGAGTGCTCTCCCCTTCTGGAAGCCTATTGTGCGATAAAAATATTGACAACAACTTTTCATCAGAAACCAAAATGTTCTCGCAGATTATATCGTTCATTTGCATCAACACCTCTCTTTGTGGAGCGCTGATAACGCTATTGTTTAAAATAAATGGAATAAGTGAGTGAATTTGTATTCACTATGAATGTCCGCTTATCATTATTCTGTTGCACTGCGGTCGGCTTTTTGTATTTTAATCGTTCTGCTAAACTCGTTGAATATGTTTGCATTATTTCGTTCTCGTTAAAATGCATTCGGGATTGGCTTTACTAACACAGATTAGTAATAAAATTATTGAAAGTGATTGTGGGGACTAACCAACTTTGTGAATTTAGTAAAATAAAATAACGAGTGTAATTATCACCCTGTAGTTATTCCACCGGAGGCCTAATCAAAAGCCTTCAAACAAAGACGGAACAAGCAATAACTTTACGACAAATATTAGATATTTTCAATATTAATTAATGCCTATTTTTAACCGACTTCTTCAAAAAGGAGGAGGTTCTATGTTCGCCTGTATTTAATTTTTTTTTTTTATTTATGTTCACCGATTTCTCCGCCAATTGTGGACCGATTTTTTTTTTCTTTATTGAAAGCCTATACTTCTGCAGTGGTCCCATTGTCACCAAGTTAGAATCTGATGATGGGATCCCATGAAAATCGAGGGAAACCCTCAAACTTTATAGGCACACACAATGTTTTTCATGACATTTCTAACGCAATTCAGATATTTGTGCCTGTTAATCATCATCTCATGTTGCTGAGCTGATGATGGAAGGTATTAGTCAGGATCTGATGATTGCATCCCATGAAAAATGTTTGTTTACCGATATTTTCGCCAATTGTTAACTCATTTGGATGATTATTTTTTTGTTTGGAAGAGTATTTTCCCGGACTGGTCCCATTTTAATTTGGTGACGATCTGATGAAGAACTTCGGAGATAGACAACGGAACTCTTCAATCGATAATAGCAAATGGATCGGGATTTCTGAAATCGTATGTCTGTTGATTGTTTACTCCAGTTCATAAGATCCCGCCAGTACGCTGTATTTGTGGCATAAAAAAAACTGTTTTTACAAAAAAAATAAAACCGACTTCCAAAAACAAAACACTACAAACTATAAAATAACTTTAATTTCGGAGGTCGGTGTAAAAATATCAAAAACACCAGTTTTATTTTAGTTCACTATCGTTGTATCAAAACAAAAATAACGAGAAAACTTACAGCTAAATCATAGTTATCAAACCAAATTTAAGACCAATCAGCGATTTCTTGAAATGATTTCACAAAATCCAACCAGAAGATGACAATTCCCATTCCATCTGGAATATTGTGGAAGCAGTTTACATGAAGCTCGCTCCGGTGGGGAGTCGCATACTTTGGGGGCAACTCATCACTTTTTACGACCCCAACTATCCGGTGGAAAAATGATGTAGGTGCAGAGGGAAGGTACAGTTTTAGTTAGGTTTGAGTTATACTGCAGGTGGTTAAGTTTTTGATTGTAGTTTGTAACTATTTGATAAGTGGTGGTTGTAAAATGGAAGTAAGCTCTTGTTGACAATTGCGTTGTTAGGTACAAATTAAGAGATACTACAGAATAATACTCGCTTTTCTGGCAATATGATTAAGCAATCTGATTCTATAAATTGTTTGGTTTAGCACAGGCTAAAACGCAGAAAGAGCCTGAGAAGAGTTTTACTTGTTCTAAATTTGGTGTTGGAACATTTGGGCTTTACAACCAAATCGAGGATGTGCAACATTTGCTGATGGAGTGTACTCGAAACGGAGTAGATCGCGAGTTATTCATGAAGGATTTTAAAATAAATAAATTTGATGTAGGCATAATCCAATCCATCTTATCTGTACCATCTTCGGATATTATTAAAAAGTTGTGCCATTTAATTACGGTCCTCCACGAATAACTCTAATTCACTAACCTTAAGTAATATTATAAAGTAATACTGTGTAAGTAAGCCAATTAATGTAAAAGGGTGCGATGGGGCTGACGTATCTTTAATAAAAGCGTCTAAATAAAAATAGATAAAAAAAAAGCTTAAAATTCAACTACATTTGGTACACAACAAGTAAGGCAATGTAAATTCCTAGAAGCGAAGTAAGTACGAGTACCTACCCACAGCATGCAATGTATATTTTTACCCAAATCCCACAAACTATGAACTATGAAGCAAGAGTCCGACAAAGTCTCTATTTTAGTCTCGGCTCCTTTACGCCAGTACAAACATTTACATCAAAGTAAACATTCGTTTCTGTCTGTACAGAGGCGAATTCCTTTGGAAACGATGAAACTTGTAATTTACGGGTAATGCACTACAAGTTTACGGTAGAACTGGACTATGCTGGAGTTTGAAATAGGAATTTTATGTTTTGGTAGCATAGTTTTTGACTTTACAAGCATCATAATTTTGTAAAATACTGCTATTGTTTCAAATTGTTATCGATCCTGTAGGTATCCTCAATATTGGATAGAATCTGGTAGGTCACCTTTATTAGGGTTCCTTAGGAGGGTTACCAACGGAACCCTATTACTAAGCCTCCGCTGTCCATCCGTCCGTCTGTCTGTCAGATGGCTGTATCTCAAGAACCGTAATGTCAACTGTCTACCTCAATAGGTAGACAGTTGAGCAAATACACTGTGAAAATCTCAACTGTTTACCAATGTAAACAGTTGAGATTTTCACAGTGTATTTCTATTAAATTAATTTAAAAATTGGTTAACGCTTTGCGGATCTAAAATGGAGTTGGGCAGGACACCTAGCAAAGCGCGGTGATGATAGGTGGAGTAAGGGAGTGACCGAGTGGCGTCCGAGGACTGGAAGAAGTGTTGGTCGGCCGGCGGCGAGAGGGACAGATGACATTGTTGCCATCGCAGGTAGATTCTGGATGAGGCTGGCATAGGAATGTGGGGATTGGCACAAGAAAAGTGACACCTATGCTCAGCAGTGGGCAAAGTCAGGCTGTGGATGATGACGATGATGAATTTAAAAATTAAAGGGGACTATATAAGAAACTATACCCACCTGCCAAGGGTGGCGAATATGGCAAACACTGCCCCTCCTTTGGGCGAGGCCTATGTCCAGCAGTGGATGTCTTTCGGTTGTTATGATGATGATGCACGGGTCGACATTCAAGGTTAAGCGCTAGCCAAGGTTGGTCTGTGGATGGGTGACCATCTTAACATACCGAGTTTCCTTCGTGCCTCGGAAAGCACGTTAAGCCGTTGGTCCCGGCTGTCATTTGTAGATCTTTGGCAGTCGTTACGGATAGTCAGAAGCCAGTTAATCTGACTCCAGTCTTGCCATGAAGTACCGGATTACCCTGTTAATGGGTTGTGGAGGTCTGGCAGGCAGCCGCTCCATGTAAAATACTGGTATTCAGCTAAATCCGGTTTGACTGGAAGCCGACCCCAATATAGTTAATCTTTTCGATTTACGGTCGGAATTCAATAGGTAAATCCACAAGACAGTTTGCAGCTTTATACTCGCAGAAACAACACGTATTGACGTGTTGCTTCTAGCAATATAAAACTGTAGCAACAATAGAGTACCTTACCACGTAATACACACGAAAAACAAGTCACAAAGACATTCAATTTCAAAAATATCTCGCCACCTGCCAACATATAACCGCGGCCGTCATTTCATCAACTTTTAGAGCGTTGAATTCCCTATCCCACTTTGAAAACTTATCATTCAAGCGTACTCGAACTTCGTTTACTCTCGTAGGTATCTCTTCAAAGTTAGCACGTAGCGTTTTACACAAATGTGTACCTTACTGACGAAGATATAAAGCCTGCCTGGAAAGTATAGATTGAGGTGGTTTTGTTTTGCAAACCTAAGACCTTTATAAGTGCATGGAGTCATTTTTGAATGATTTGCTTGTTACTAGTGTTTTGCTTACTCACTTGCATTTCAGTCTCTTATCAAGATCTTTTTTATTCACCTTGTTAAAACTTTATAAATACATCAATAAGTTGATAGAGGTTTTGCAAAGACAAATCGGAGTTTATGTTTTGAGTGCCTATTGGCTTTAAGTACTGTTTATTAATATGAACCTGTACTGTTCCACTGCAGGGCAAAGGCCTCCCTTCCCATCTTCTACTTTCTCCAGTCTTTGTCCTGAAATTTGGGTCAGTCCTTTGACAAGGAGTCCAGCTCGTCACGCCATCTCTTTCTGTGCAGCGTTGTCATGGTAATCTTTGCCCAAAAAATAAATCTAATATATAAAATTATCCGTTACTCACTCAGTTGAGTGAGTAACTGATAGACAACGCACAGCTGAAACTACTGGGCGTTGAAAGCTGAAATTAGACATGTAGGTTTCCAACAGTCCGTAAGGGACCAGTAAGAGAAGATTTTCCAAAATTCTTACGGGAACGAAAAAAAACGGGATATCTGCGTACGAAGTCGCGGGCAAAAGCTAGTATTTCTTTTTTTTTTTATTTGTTACGTGTTTGCTCTTGACTCTAGTCTATGACAGAGACAAACTCTACGATGGAGCGAGCCTACCCAGAAGGAGTCTGTTCATTCTAACTTTGAAGAGATTTGGGTTGTAAGCTTTTGGAAACACAGACGCAGGCCTTCCACTCCTTTGCTGTGCGCATTATAAAAGACGTTTGAAAACGCTTAGTGCGAATTGGTGGAATAGCCACAAGGTAGGGATGGTAAGATGCAGTGCGTCTGGATGTCCGATGGTAGAAAGGGGCCGGTGGGATGAGGTCGGGAAGATCTTGGGCACACTCACCGAAGTACAATCTGTAGAAGACCGACAAGCAGGCAATCTTACGGCGATGAGCCAAGCTATGTAGCTTGGCATCCACCAGTTTTACATCGCCGATGAGCCTCTTAGCTCTGCGTACCACCGAGTCAAGCGCGGCAAGCTGATACTTAGCTGAGCCATCCCAAAGGTGGCTACAATACTCCATGCAGGATCGGACTTGTGCTATAGAATTTTTATTATTAGTTTTATATTATTGTGTAGTTCGTGTGATTTTTACCTAATTAGGTATATTAATGACGATACCCATATCCAGATTGCGTTGCATGCTTGCATGTCCAAATCCCATTTGTTGCCTAAGGATTTGGATGTTATCTAAAATGAATTCATTATGAAATCATGAATGCGTAATTTACTTAATTAGCATGTCATAGGGCCACGAATCCACGATTTATCCTTTAATATGCTTATAAAACATGTTTTAAATTACTTCATTTTATTTGATAAGAAGATGCGGATCAACAAAACACACAAAAATATAGTTCTAATATTGACAAAATTTATAAAGTACTTAGTACTTAGTCAAGGTTATTAGTGACAGTTCAAGAAAAGTCACCAAAAGCACGTATTAATATTATTTTATTTATTAAAAAAAACCTAAATACATTACAAAAAAAAAACATTAATAAAGAAGGCTGTTTCTGCCAGTAATCTTACGGTGATGAAGAAAACAGAACATGGCAGGTACAAGAAATTTAAACATTACAAAAAAAAACCCGCTAACTCGCACTTGGCTGGTTTTATTATATTTCCGTACAAATTTGTAGGTACATATTACTTTAAATAAAGATTTTATTTTTACGATTTACTTACAAATGTATAGTTTTCAGTTTTTTCCCTATACTTGTAGTATAAGACGGTATTACTTGCAAAATTTCATAGCTAGAACTGTGAAATTTCAACGGAAAAAATTTAAATATTAATTTTGATTCCCTCAAGAGTGACGAAATATACCTACGTTTATTGCGGCTTAAACGGCGGCATCTTTTTATTACGTTAACTTGAAAGTTTGATTTTTTCACAACTTCAGGGGACTGTTAATGTGGTAATTTCAACTCGATACCTCCACGCGTTGCCGAGATACAGGGTCGGACGGACGGACGGACGGACAGACGAACGTACAACAAAGTGATAAGGATTCTGTTTTTTTTCCTTTTGAGGAACGAAACTCAAAAATATTAAAAAAAAAACAAAAATCAACGATACTAATCCCATCACTCTTCCAGCAATTCTAACTCCACACTGCGTATCCCGATTCGAATCGCAAAGTTGGTAGCACGTTGTAATTCCGATGCACTTCCAAGATAACTTTCTAGATCGTGGGGGCCCAAACGACCTGACAAAGTTTCGCCACCTCGTCCTTCAGATTGTAACATTGTATTTAAGCGTTCAAGAATTCCGGCCATCTTGAAACGAAAGGTATCCTGCCAGTGTCCCCTTTGCTTTAGCGTCGGACATTTTGGGACGGTCTGTACGTGCCTTAGATGCCTTTATGTCTGCCTCTTAATTAATTTGTGAATTTGATTCGCTGATTGGGTTCTTTATTCATATTTTTATGCTTTGTTGGAGTAAGGATTGAGTGTTTTAAATGTACCCTTTTTAGGGTTTCGTAAATGAAGAGTTACCAACGGAGCGCAATTACTAAGCCTCCGCTGTCCGTCCGTTCGTCCGTCCATTCATCTGTTTGTCAGCGGGTGATAGGTAGACAGATGAAATTTTCACAGATTATGTTTTCTATAACCGCTATAACAAAAAATAATAAAAACTCAATTAAACTAAAAATTAAAGGGGGTACATAGGTACCCTTTTTAATTTTCCCCCTTTAATAAAACGGTAAAAACACGTCTCTTGTCCATACAGGAGACGTGTTCTTTTTCCGTTTTATGGTACGGAACTCTTCGTGCGAGAGTCCGACATGCACTTGGCCGGTTTTTATTAAATGCTTTGATTAAATCGTTTTGTGAGTAGTAGTATCTCGTATCTATCTGAAGGTAGAGTGTAAGGATTTTTTTTCTATTTTATGCTTGATTCCGATCGAAAAAGATTACAATTCGGCATTCGCTAACCTCCATCGCAGGGGTAGGACACTTCCATATAATGACCGATTTGGGGTTTTTATTTTCAAAATGCGCCATCTGTTATCGCCATCCAAAACAACTAGTTACTTTATATGATTACAGATGGCGAAACCATCGATAAAAAAATTATTTACTCCTAAAAATATATATATATATATATATTAAAGAAATTTAAAAGAATATTTTAAAGAAAGATGTTCCCAAAAAAGGATTAAAACAAAAAATAAAAATGTTTACTGACATATTTGTTGATTATCCTTTTAATTGTGAAAAACATAAAATAACTTTAAAAAATTATTTTGAAAATACTATAATTCATGTACTTATATACAGTTGGTGCCGTTCAATAAACCGGATTTTGTCTGGCAAAATCACTTATCATGGTGAGGATGAAATAAAAACAGCAGCTCAAACTTATAAAAATAAACATAAACATAATAAATAAATAATATTTTAAAATAAAAGTTGTTTTCATTTATGTATCCACTAACTTTTTGAAATTGATGCTTTCTTACTATTTTACTTGTATTTAAGTTGATAAAGTTTTGTTACAATTTTGTTAAATAAAGAGAAAAAATAAAATTATGTAAAACTTTATCAACTTGAATACAAGTAAAATAGTAAGAAGTTGCAGTATGTGCACTATTGATGCATAGGTATATCTATAGCTAGCTATAGCTATACATATCACAAGTTTGTGGATGGCGATAGTAGATGGCGCTATTTATCCCATCAATTGACATTAGCGGTCTTCAATAAATACTGCGAGGGGGCTCTCTATACCCGATATATTATATTCCTCTATGCTCCATCGTAAACACCTGACAAATAACTCTAAAAACTAATACGGTTTTATTGGATAGATACTGTTATATTTACAAAGATTTTCAATATATTATTATTTATTATTTAATGCATTATTTTGTTTTTTTATACTAATTACTGGATAGACTTTGGAAAAATAAGTCTGAATATTCAAACGGAATACAGATACATGTACTAGCCTAGACAAACCATTTTGGGAACTGTATTAATACTTAATAGAAAATACGTTGATTTATGATTAAAATTGTTTTCAGAAAACAATAATCAAATGTGTTGTTGCTTTAATTACAATATCGTGAAATTTGGCAAAAAATAAAATATTTTTTAAAATATTAACAACTATTTTTGCATATGGTGTTCCGCAACTCGTGCGCCCAAGATGATGTTCGCACCAAATTAAGGTATTGTTGATGCACTCCTCTCTTTATATAAACTACTAGCTTCTGCCAGCGGTTTCACCCGCGTGGTCCCTAGGGAACATACTCCCGGAATAAAAAAGTATCCTATATCCTTTATCAGTCTCTAACTATTTCGTTTAAATCGGTTCAGTAGTTTTGGCGTGAAATCGCGACAGACAGACAGAGTTACTTTCGCATTTATAATATTAGTAAGGACGTAAGGATTGTTTTCACATAATTGTTTTCCTTACAGCAATTGCATGTCGTCCATTCTTGCACATTGGCAATTTTCAAAATAAATATATCGTTGAACGTCGCTTATTCGCGAATTATGGAAATAAATCCTACCACTATATTATACGCGAAAAGTATTTAATTGGCTCCGAATTTTACCACTATTGACAAACAGATAAACGGAAGATATCGCAAAATATAAAATTGTCTAGCCATATTTAAACATACCTCGTTAAACAACATATACAACTAAAATTCTAAGAGCATCTGCCGAGACTGTCCCACAAAATGTGTAACAAGAGCGCTGCATAACCCGGCACGAAGCAGCCTGACATCTAGTGGAAGGACTGGCCCATATTAGCACAGGGATAAATGGGGACAAGACAGACGGGGATTTGCTGGGAATATGCAGGCCGAAAGTGAATTGCGAAGGGATTTTAGGGCATTAATACATCAACTTATAGGCTGAATGAGGTTAATGCAATAAACAGTTAAAGACTGATTTGTCCATACAATCTAGACAAGTGATATTCTGTCAGTGGTAGCATGACGAAAGCGATTGTCTAAATGTCAAAAATGTATGCGATGTAGGTATGGAAACGCTGTCAAAATGAAACGTGATCAAACTTTAATTTATAGACACTAGTTGACCCGTGCAACTTCGTCTGCTCCGCTGGTCTTAGTATGATGATATATAGCCTATAGCCTCCCTCGATAAATGGGCTATCTAATATTGAAAGAATTTTTCAAATCGGACCAGTAGTTCCTGAGAGTAGCGCGTTCAAGCAAACCAGAAAACAAACTCTTCAGCTTTATATATTAGTATAGATTATTTAGAATAGAATAACGTTTACTGTCACCAGTATTACATCTAGTAGTATATGGTACAAACACAAAACTATAATACCGGAAGCAAAAGATTGAAGCGTCAGCATTATGCCTAGGTCTAGTTGGTTGCTAAGCGCCGGTTTTCAACTTAAACCCCTTGACGCCAGGTTACAAAAACAAAAAAAAAACGACAATCGCATTCGCAATGACACTTTGTCTAGAGTATCTAGTGTTAAAATGTATGGTAAAGATTTGACAAGCACTATCAAAATTTCACATGGGTTTTCCTGGCAAACGGTATAGATTTGACAAGCACTATTGAAATGTCACATGGTTATTAATTCCTGTTGAAAGGTATAGATTAGACAAGCACTTTCGAAATTACACATGTTTATTTCTTTACATTTGACTCAGGTACTGACAATCACTTTCGCTGATTGAATGTCATGATCTTTGTCTTTGTACAGCCTCTAATTTGGTTATCATAATAGAACTTAAGATGATACGTTTGATCATGCCTTGCCTTTCCGCGAAATAACCATTAGGTATGAGTACCTTTTTTTTTTTTTTTTTTAAGGATGGGAAATCATCAAATGACTCCTCCCGCTCTGGGTGAAGCAAGAGGGAGTGTCAGACTCTTACTGACTAAAACCCATCCGTGTTCCTCCTGGTGCCCTTTGCGTTCTAAGACTACGGCACCTCTTTCGAACAGATTCCGCAGCCCCAGCAGGCACCTGCCCTAGCGGGCCCCGTCTTCCACGCTGACATCTCTTTGAGGCGCGCTGGAATCACAGCACGCCGCCGACCCGGGCCTAGTTCTGATCAGACGGCGAGCCACCCATTGCTCGCCGTCCGCAGGCCCGCGCCTACGGCAGCCGGGAATCGTCCTGCGACTCCCGACGCCTGGGGCGTCTTCTTCTGTTGCGGCGACTGGGACGTGAGGTTTCCCTCTCTCTCACACGTTCGGCCTCCTCCTTTGCTAGCATTACTGCTTCGCAGAAGGAGGTGATCGCTTCCCATGCCTCCTCGCTCCGGACCAAAGATTGAACCAAGGCCGGTCGCGAGAGGTCGCCGCCACCGATCGCCTCGACGAGGATCCGGCGGTGCTCCGCCCAAGCAGGTATGAGTACCTACATGCGTTTTCTATTCAATGGGTCATACGTCAGATATTAATTTGATTACTGCAATGTCAGAATGCTTTTGCCCTATGAGGCATTATTAAGTACTGCTAAACAATTTAGCTGTTTTGTTACGATTACACAACACTCATTTATGGTTTATATGCTTTACTTGCTGAGAAAAATGTTGAAGTAGGTACATCCGCACACTTCAACGTAAGGTTCACTTGAAAAACAGCGACAGGCAACTCTTAGTTGTCCGGATTTTGCTGAACTTTTTTTTTTACTATTGGCAGGCACGCGTTTGACCACTATCTCACCTGATGGTAAGCGTTGATGTGGTCGAAGATGGAACACGCTTGCCTAGAAGTAACCTATTCACTCTTGACTTAAAGACTCCCAGGTTGTAGCTATCAGGAAACACAGACTCCGGCAGGGAATTTCACTCCTTAGCTGTATGCACTATGAATACCTACCTATTTGGCGCAGCCGTGGGGCAGACAACGTAATTATTTTAGAATCAAGTTTCCTTTTTATTTGTACCTAGATTAAAGAAAGAAGAAAAAAAAGAAAAACGTTTATTTGGGACTCGCACAAAACAGACAGATTTAAATTGAATTAAAACGAACAGTATTGTATCGTGTATTGTATTGTGTTTGTGTGTGCCAAATAAACTAGTATTCATTCGTCCATCATTTACATCAATATTTTATGACCTGTCTCAAGCCTTTGGATCGAACTAATCATTTCAAATCATGAAACAAAGAAACTTCAAAATAAAACTCCGAGACAATAAGTCCATTCGGAATCAGTGGCACTTGTAGTACGACGATTGTTTCGCTCGCACATCGTACTCTATTGCTAAGTCGAGACGACTGCATAAGCCACAGCTGACAACTCAGTTGGTCCCTTTCCAATTTGCGTTCGAATAAATGGAAATGCTCGAATCGCATAAATGAAAACGGTGGAACGAATTGATTTCTCACTCAAACAGAACCGTGCGCAGAACAAGCTATTACACTTTCTATTTTCTGTTGTGTTCTAAAAATATGTTTTGTTCTAATATGTGAGGGACGATGTATAGTGAAAAGTTCTGGCGAAATATTTGTAGTACTTTTCTTGTATTGGAAAAATCGAGCCAGACTAAAAGGTAGATATTTTCAATCAATGTTTTATTTAAAATTCATATCAGTCTGTCAAGAAAAATACCTTTCACTTCCCGCTATTATTTTTACTACTTTTGTTGTCATCAAGATACTAGCAGACGTTTCTTATTTTTTTTTTTGTTTTTATATTCGTCATGTTCCAAGTAAAATGTTTGACCATGTTTACCATTTACGCTAAAGATGATTTGAAAAACAATAATCTTGAAGACGAATATAATTTTCTGCCTATTCACGGAAATCGAGTTAACAAAAGACGGGACGTCTCGATAAAGTTAAAACTGTCGAAGTCTGAAGTGTTATTTCGTGTAATGTTAAATTTTCAATCATATACGTCATAAAGAAATGATTGCCAACGTATATCTCGAACGGTTCATTAGAAAATTTCGCCCCTTCTCCATCCTCCCAGTCTAGTCGCCCGATACTTTCCGTCTGACGGGCAATCTACCTTTTTATGTACCAGCCAACTCGAATTCCACAGTATAAACATGTAGTATGCAGACTCGAACAAGGGTAGCTGTATTATGTATGTATAAAACTGGTAAATACGTAGGTATATGTGTGTAAATTAAACTAAACACAACACACGAGAACAATACACAAACTAGTTTCACAAGGTTAACAGTAACGACAGTAATTCCCTATTTACAAAACTTATATAACATCCGATAATTTTGGCAATAAATCAGACAACTTGTTAACTGAACTGCCAGAATAAAATAAGTCCAAAATTCTCCCTCAATAGGTACATAATGTAAAAATAAGGGGTCCCTTTGTCGTTACGTGATCGTCAGGAGAGCATCACGCACGAACCAACCGCGACCGCTGAAGCGTTGACAAATGCCTAATTGAATTTTCAGCCACGATATTGTGGCCCTGTCAAAAAGATTTATACTTATAGACAGTTTTTTTTTTATCACAGACTACCCACCAAGTCTCAGAAAAACGGCCAAGTGCGAGTTGGACTCTCAAACGAGGGGTTTTACCGTAAACCGAAAAAAAAAACGCTTCTTGTATGGGGCCCTAATTTTTAATATAATTATTTTTTTATATTTTTGTGGTACAGAGACAATAGAAACTCACACTGTGAAAATTGTAACTGTCTACTTATTACGACTCTTGAGATACAGCCCGCTGACGGACGGACAGACGGACAGCGGAGGCTTCGTAATACCTAGGGTTCCGTTAGTGAACCTTTGGGTACGGAAGCCTACTACTTAATTTATTATTTATTTTTTAGACTACTTAATTCTGTTAATCTAATTAAATTTACATCTGTCTGTTGTGTGCGAGTCCCAAATAAACATTTTTTCTTTCTTTCTAAAATTTAACTGCCCCTTACAATTTGAAAGTTATGTGAGCGAAAATGTGCTGCCACCTAGACGAGTCGGTAGCTTCAACTGTTATAAATCCCTTATATTTGATTAAATTAATTAAGTTTAGGTTACGATGGCCTTTTTATATTTTTTTTATTTTTGGTACCTAGTAGCTGTTTTTTATGTGTGATGGGTTTGCTCTTGACTCTAGTCTATGTCAGAGATGACAGAGACAAAGTCTACGATGGAGCGAGCTTACCCAGAAGGAGCCTGTTCACTTTAACTTTGAAGAGATTAGAGTTTTAAGCGTTTGGAAACACAGACGCAGGTAGCGAGTTCCACTCCTTTGCTGTGCGCAATATAAAAGACGTTTGGAAACGCTTAGTGCGAATTGGTGGAATAGCAACATGGAAGGGATGGTAAGATGCAGTGCGTCTGGATGTCCGATGATAGAGGGGGCCAGTGGGATGAGGTCGTGGAGTTCTTGGGTACACTCACCGAAGTACAATCTGTAGAAAACCGACAAGCAGGCAACCTTACGGCGATGAGCCAAGCTATGTAGCTTAGCATCCACCAGTTTTACGTCACCGACGAGCCTCTTAACTCTGCGTACCACCGAGTCAAGTGCGGCAAGCTGATACTTAGCTGAGCCATCCCAAAGGTGGCGAAAATACTCCATGCAAGATCAGACTTGTGTTAAAAGCTGTCCAGGCCTGAAGTATCGCTTCACCCTATTTATGATGTTTTTAACTATACAAAAATGCGTCAGTAGATTTTAGCGCGCCTTCAAATTAGTTGCTAAGTGCCGCGCGACTGTCGCGCTGCTTTGTAAGTCCATACAAATAACAGTCGCGCTTTACGTTTATTGATTGTATGGATTAACAAAAAAGCGGGACAACCGCGCTGTTGCCACGAGGCACTTAGCGACTAATTTGAAGGCTTGTGCCCTTATACTCTTTTATATTTTGAAGTAAAAAGCAAATTAATATTTATAACAAAGAAAATGGACAGGTTTTAAGGCCCGCTCAATACAGGTCGTAAATAGTTGAAGCCTGTAGCCATTCATCCAAGTCCGGTATGATTGCTACGTTTTTTGTGTCGTTTCTCTACAAAATGGACTCTCCTGAATGAATGATCGCTGAAGGAATGGGCGAGTGCGATCGCGAAATAGAAAATAATATGAGAAGTGAGTGGGTTTTTAAAATATTTGTAAACTTAGACTGTTATTAGGATGGCTAATGGATTTGACGATAAAAAAAAAAATAACTATGGAAAAGTAAGTACATCAATTATCATCATCATTATATCAGCCAAAAGACGTCCACTGCTGGATATAGGCCTCCCGAAAGTGTCGCTACAACAACCGGTCCTGTGCGTCTCGCATCCGTCGGCTACCCGCGACCCTCACCAGATCATCAGTCCAACTTGAGGCCTTCCAACGCTGCGCCTTCCGGTAAGCGGTCGCCACTCCATGACTTTTCGGCCCCATTGTTCAATTTTACCTTTGAACAGTGACTCTGCACTCGGCCCGACTGACGCACGGCCCAGTTAAAATACTGTTTGGTTGCATCTTACATGTATAGGACACAACTAAAATTGTACATTTAAATGTATTAAGTAAAAATAGTATATAACTCATAACTCATAATATTTATTTAAATAAACAGATTGTAGATTTACATATTTTTTTACTTAACTAATAACAGGTAGGTAACACAAAATTGTAATCTACAATAAGGTGTCCTCCTAGCTAGGCTACAAAATAGCCTGTGTTTAAGAGACACAGTTTCGATCTCTCAGTACATATAGTTTTTGGTACGTGTTACATGTGCAGATTGGAAAAATGGTAATTAACAGATGGCTATACAAAGAAAATCCTCAATGAGTTAATCTGTATCTTATTGTAAATAAATCATATTTGAATTTTATATTCTTGTCTCATTACCCCTCACTGTGGCCAAGACAGCTTTAGCATCTCTGATCAGTCTCGTGAGTCTGTGTGACTGGCAGTGAATGTACCCTTTCCAAACCTGGAAATCCTGCCCACTATCCGTCTGTAACCTTAAGTCGCATGGTGCAGACATCCCGAACTTATTTATTTATCACGTACTAGGTATATGGTAGGTTAGGGCTGTAGGGCTTTTTTTTTTTTTTTTTTTTTACTAAACATAGGCACGCGTTTGACCACTATCTCACCTGATGGTAAGTGATGATGTGGTCGAAGATGGAGCACGCTTGCCTAGAAATAACCTATTCACTCTTGATTTAAAGACTCCCAGGTTGTAGCTATCAGGAAACACAGACTCCGGCAGGGAATTCCACTCCTTAGCTGTACGCATTATGAATGTGTTACCAAAACGTTTTGTGCGTATGGGTGGGATATCCACCGTGTACCGGTGGCGTATCGCCGTTCGTCTTGTGGTCCGATGATGGAACGGGCTTGGCGGAATTAAATTATGCAATTCCGATGCACATTCCCCAAAATGCAACCGGTAGAAAACCGACAGGCCAGCAACTCGTCGTCGATGTTCCAGACTTTGGAGCTTCGTCGCGACAAGCCTCTCATTGCCGATGATCCTCTTGGCTCGTTTCTCAATTGACTCAAGGGCATCAAGTTGGTATCTGGCAGATCCATCCCAAAGATGAGAGCAGTACTCCATACACGATCGAACTTGCGCTTGATAGAGTTTAAGCAGCTGTTCCGGCGTGAAGTATCGTCTCACCTTTGCCAGAATCCCCAATTTCTTTGCAGCCACTTGGGCTTTTGCCTCTATGTAAGGGCCAAAATTGAGAGTAGATGTCAATGTAACCCCAAGAAGCTCAAGTTGGTCGGTTATCGGCACGGTTAAACCTCGGAAAGATGGAGCTGGGTGGAATTGGCTCCTTTTGGCGGAAAATAGACACGCTTGGGTCTTAGCAGCATTGAACTTGACCAGATTGGCATCGCCCCATTCAGAGACTGCCTGTAAGGACACGTTCAAGCGGTCAACCATTGCCTCCCGGAGAGACCGGATCTGCGACCCACCAGCTCGTGCATCGGACACGTATCTCTCAGCAACAGTGCTGTCGTCTGCATACCCAAAGGTACCGGGTTTAAGCAGATCATTAATATGCAGCAAGAACAGTGTTGCCGAAAGCACCGAACCCTGAGGAACCCCGGCATTAATATCCAGCAGTCCAGACGAGCAGCCATCAATGACCACTCGGATAGACCGATCCCTCAGGAAATCTGCGATCCAATCACACAAACCGGCGGGCAGACCGAAGGAAGGAAGCTTACTAATAAGGCTGTCGTGCCAGACCCTGTCGAAGGCCTTCGAGATGTCAAGGGAGACCGCTAGTGCCTCCCCGTGCTTCTCTATGGCCTCACTCCAGATGTGGATGGCATACGCTAGAAGATCCCCAGTTGACCGATTTCGGCGGAACCCGTATTGACGGTCACTAAGAATATCATTCGCTTCTAGGTACGCCAGGAGCTTATGATTCAGCACGCGTTCCATAGTCTTACAGAGTATGGACGTTACCGAGATGGGTCTATAATTCGACGGGTCAGCTCGACTACCCTTCTTGGGCACTGGCTGCACGTTAGCTTGCTTCCAAGCCTTCGGCACTTTTCCAGTCTCAAACAAAAGGCGAAATAGGCGTGTCAATATCGGAGACAACTCAGGCGCACAAGTCTTCAGAACAATTGCCGGTATCCCGTCGGGACCACTAGCCTTGTTCACGTCTAGGTTACGCAGTACCCTACGGACGTCCTTCTGATGAATGCGAATGTTTGCCATACTCGACTCGCATCCACCAGGAGAAGCAGGGGGCGTCGCGCCACCAGGATCCAGACGCGAAGATTCCGCAAACAAAGAAGCAAACAAGTTCGCTTTCTCCTCAGCGGAGTGGGCCAGCGTCCCGTCGGGTCTCAGCAGTGGTGGTAGTGAGGGGCGGCAGAAGTTCGATTCGACCGACTTAGCCAGGGACCAAAAAGCCTTACTACCTGCTGGGTATGAAGCAAGTTTGTTCCCTATTCGGCTAATGTGGTCAAACCGAGCCCTCCGCAACACTTTCTTGCAGGACTTGGCAGCCCTGTTGAAGGCTCTCTTCATCCGACTCACGTCATTTGCTTTGCGCTTACGAGCGTCGACCCATGCCAGGTACGCCGCGTGCTTAAGCGCATCAGCGCGATTGCACTCGGCACCAAACCAAGGACGAGCTTCGCCAGATTTCGCTATGTCAGAGAACGGAATGTAGTACTCCATTCCCCTCCGCAACACATCCGACACGGCGTCCGCGCACGACGAAGCATCAGTGGAAGAAAAGCAAGTAGGCTGCCAAGGGTAACATGCGAAAAAAGATCGCATGCCATCCCAATCTGCTGACCTGTATCGCCATACCCGCCGGGTACCTCTTGGGCTAGGATCGGGCGGGGAGTAGACGGATACAGACTTCACCAGACAGTGGTCGGAACTACCCAGTGGTGAAGAAATCGACACCGAATAGCGGTCTGGATCTGTTGTCAGCAAAAGGTCCAAGCAATTGGCAGTGTGCGAATCAACATCGGGTACCCTCGTTGCTCCCTGGACCAGCTGGGTAAGATTTAACGCAAGCGCTAGCTTTCGCGTCTCTCGTCCAGCATGGTCTGTGCACTGGTATGGGAAGAGCCACTCCTGATGGTGCGCATTGAAGTCCCCCAGTAACACCAATTGGGCAGAAGGGTACCGCTGCTGAGCCGCATCCGCCGCCTCACTCAGGTGCTGTGTAAGCCCAGTTGTCTCCAAATCACCGCTGTGCGAACGGTAGACGCAGGCGTAGACAATTTTGTCTAGGCCTGTGTCCACTATAGCCCACAGCGTCGAGAACCTGGAGTCTTCAAGGTAACGGAGACGCCGATAGCAGATGTCGTCCCGGGCGTACATGCATACGCCCGCACGTGGTCTGAAGTTGTGCTCCAGGGTAAACCCTGGGTAAGACAGGTATGACACGTCTGACGGACATGCGATCTGCGTCTCCGACAAGAACAAGAGCGCTGGTTTCTCGGTCTCAAGGTGGTGATGGACTGCAGCGAGATTTGAGTGCAGACCTCGTATGTTAGAGAGGTGCACTTTATGCGAAAGGGCGTGCTGCCGCTGTACAGCTTTTCTCTTTTTTCCCTTGTTCATTGTAAAAGTGAGTGAGGTTGAGGAGAAGGAAGTGAAATGAGGTTCCATGCTGCTAACCCTCAGGCACGCCCTGGCAGGACGACATCTTTGGGGGACTAGTCTGGAGACTGCGGGGACGCCCGAGCCCCCCCGGAAATGGCCATCGGGCCCTTTCATCTGGTCGCCAACCAGCACGATGGTGCATTCCGGGATTTTTCGCCAGTTGGCGGGGCAGCCTTTCATGTGTGGCTAGCACATTACTTGGGCCCCCAACTACCTGGCGGTCGGCCAGCGGCGCACCGTGCCTCGGATCCCGCTACCCTCCGCGACTAGTCTCCCGATACGCCCACGCCAGGGCAAGCCTGGTTGGTCTGCCTGCATTGGAACAACTATTTCGACCCAACTCCTCTGGATTGGCTACACTGAGCATCGTACCGGAACGCAGCTAAGCCGCTTGGCGGTACGTCTTTGCCCAGTGGGTGGTCACAAGCCATCGGCCGAAGCCTACCACCAGTTAGTGTCACCTGATTAGCACCACCCGGGGACCACGTGTAGGGTCTAAAATTTGGGTATTCTCCTACGGACGCGGGTGACTCGGCCCCCAGGCTGTAGGGCTTATAGGTCTTAGGGACTGTTAGGCTGTTAGGTCTGAGTAGGCCCTTTTAAAATGCCATATATTTTCATGTATAGTCCACACCCTTAACATTATTGCGGCCTCACGTGACGTATGTTAGGGTGGACGTACACCCATCGACCATTTGTTCTGCGAGTATTATGCGCTGCCAAAAGCCACTTCACTTTGGCTTTAATTATTATTCTACAATTTTGTGTAACCTAACATAGGAAAATTGATACGTCAAACTTTCATTAAACAATCAGGCTATTAATCGTGTACCTACAGAGGAGCTCGTGGATAGATAATAACAGCCGCACGGGTCGATCTTCAAGGTTAAGCAACACTTGCCAAGGTTGGTCTGTGGATGGGTGACCATCTTAACATACCGAGTTTCCTCCGTGCCTCAGAAAGCACGTTAAGCCGTTGGTCCCGGCTGTTATTTGTAGATCTTTGGCAGTCGTTACAGATATTTAGAAGCCAGTAAATCTGACTCCAGTCTTGCCATGAAGTACCGTGATACCCAGTTAATGGGTTGTGGAGGTCTGGTAGGCAGCCGCTCCGCGTAAAATACTGGTATTCAGCTAAATCTGGTTTGACTGGAAGCCGACCCCCAATATGTTTGGGAAAAGGCTAAGCAGATGAATCGTGTACCTACAGCGATAAAACAAAATGAACCAACTCGATTCCACCTTGAATTTTTAGATTCACTATTATAGTTATGTTATTTATCAACATAAATCAATGAGTTTTCTGTTGTCTTGGCGACTGAGTTGAGTAGAGGTCCTTAAAACTGACTAGAAATGTGATCTTAATTCTGTATAAAATGAAATAAATATTAATCATTCTATTCATCCTATATCTTTCAGCTATATACATATAGGCCGGGTACACATCACATATACGTTGAGCATTCACTACAATAATTCGTGTAATTTCCCTGCCCGTTATACGAAGATTTATGAGAACAGGAACAAATAACGTGCGCAGAGCACACGAATTAATTCTCCGTAAACGGATTCACGCTTACATTATCTTAATATTTTTTATTTGATATAATTCTCATGTTATCTGATATGTTTTAATTTGACAGCTATGCCCACGGATGGATTATCCTTTTTTCATATTCAAATTTATGGATTTTACGTACGTCTATTAGCTACAGCTGTCATATCATCATTGTGACGTTCCGTTTTTTTGTATCAAAATGTCTACTAAGTTTATTTGTAAGAAAGTAATGGTGTAATTTAGACGAGTAGGTAACAGGAAGTGTCGTGAAATTAAAATTATTTCGAAGTTGAAATACAGTGCCGTGTTAAATAACTCTCAGCAACCATGTTTACGTATGTTACTAATATTAGAGATATTACTAGAAAATATAAAGCCTTAATGTAATGAAACCCTAAATTCACACTTCGTAACATGAACGAACAGTATATCAATAAAGTACCCTCCACACGTACCGAAAATTGAACATCAAATTCCAAAAAAAAAAACAAATTAACCGCCTAAATAAACATGCCATCCGCCAATGAGCATGTTCGCTGTCGTTCGAAATTCGAAACGTAGACAAAAACGAATCGACAAATGTTCAGCCATGTATAAACCCACATTATTACTTGTCAATTCAAGTAACGAGATTCCGCTTACAGCCGATATTCGGAACAATTCAAGGCTGACCCGAATTTCTATATGAGGAAGCCTAGGCCCTCGAAAGCTTGAGGAGGCTTCACTTAATTGAAAGAGATCGCCCCACACTACTCCACGTTGAGGGTGAACAAACTATGTGATGCCTCTTGATATACTAGTGTGGGATGTGTGTTCTAGGCTTAAAAAGGACAAGCTCTTTAAAATGTCTTGGCTGTTCGATTGTGTGTGCGTAAAGACTTCGAATTGAATTAATGACAAATATTTGAATGCAAAGTTGTTTATCTTAAAATGGCTTCAACTTAATTAAGAAAACTGTATGCAAACACAATTCAAACACTATTTTAATTTAAATGTATTAGGTATAAAAATAATACATATTCATACGTAATTTAAAGTATCAAAGGCTTCAGTTTTCTTATTATTTTATACTTAAAATGAAATACTTAAGCTAAGTTCAAAGTTGAATATTTTTAAAACACTCACTTAAAATAAAAATGTTATAAAAGCAATATAAAAGCCGCGTAGTTCAAGTAAATACTCGTACGTTTAAATTAAATTTATAAAAAAGGTACTTAAGTTTTAGTTGAAGTTAAAATAAAATAAAGTTACTGAGTTATCACTTAATGTTATTATTGAAGTGAAATCAACTATCTAACTACATATTTTTGAAACCTAATAGGATTATAGTATTAAGATAGTTTATTTTCTAATAAAGTACTCCTTTGTGATTTAATCGTCATCCATTGGAAACCATTATTATTGTTGTATTTATTGAAAGTGTGTTAAATATAAATAAAAATACATTTTTAAATTTACAGAAACTTCAAATTGATCCAATCTGTGGTGATCTAGTTCTGTATATAATTCTAAACTTTTGGCTTTGAGACAACTTTTCCTCTTTTACATATTTGTCTACCCTTTGTCGAGCTTAAGTATGTACTACGGCTTAGAATTTAGGGGTTGAACTTTTCAAGCATTTTATTTTGTATAAGTACCCAGACCTTTATTTTTAAAGAAGAGATCTTTTAACCCTTCTTTGGTCTGCGATGGTTTGTGTTTTTATGTCATTATTTTAAGTTGCTAAAGAATAACTAATCATGTCACATTAGGGGTCGATTCTAAGTTTATGTAGTTAAAAACGTGTCACACCGTACTTTAATATCAGGCTAATGTTTGACAAATTACTTACTTACTTACTTCTAGGCAAGCGTGCTCCATCTTCGACCACATCATCGCTTACCATCAGGTGAGATGGTGGTCAAGCGCTTGCCTATCAATAGTAAAAAAAAAAAGATACTCAACTTCGAATGCTTAATTCCAAAACATTTGTACAATAATCCTGCAATTTCTCTGAATAAACTAAGATGCGTTACAAAAATTTGAGAAGCTCATTCATATTTACGGTTACATCGATTCGCATTACGTACCTCGATATTTTCTTGTTCCAATATTATTTTATCAGTGGGGCCGCTTCCGGGAGACGCTTATTCTTCAAAGCCTGTTTCGAGAGCTGGTCGTAAAGTTTATGAGCGTGGATGACAGTGCCCGGGTCAAACGGTCCTGCCCTAGTACCAAACGGGAATTCCGTTTATAACACTATTCTCTGCTAAGATAAGGCCCCCGTAAGCCTCACTATGGCTTCGCTTCTAAGGTGCACACGTTAAGTTCGGTTATTGCGTGCAGATGGTACATAAATCTTTGGGAGAGATATTGGACGTAGAAGCGGGCAAATGGAATTGCTATTATAAAGAGGTGGAACTCATTTGCCTTTCTTGTACCGTCTATTTCTATGCAAGCTACGAGTAATTTCAGCCAGTCTCGTTACAGTAGAGTCGTCAGCTCATAGTGTTACGGACTTGGAATGTTATAAATATGAACTGCCTGTTGTAAGGCCTCGGACACGAACTCAGCGGCGCGGTGGGAGGCGCGGGCTGTTACATTATACATCTCTGCATTTGACGCGACCAGCGCTGCAGCGGCGCGTTCAAATGCAGAGATTGAACGCGCTGCCTGCCGCGCCGCTGAGTTAGTGTCCTGCTCGAACACTGGTCTATCGTCTGAAACAATAAGAAATAGTACGTAAAAGTGCCTTTAACTGGTCTATCTATGTCTATACTCTATACTTAATATATAAAGCTGAAGAGTTTATTTATTACGTGCTAATCTCAGGAACTACTGGTCCGATTTGAAAAATTCTTTCAGTGTTAGATATTCCATTTATTGAGAAAGGCTATAGGCACACGCGTATCATCACGTTAAGACCAAAAGGAGTGGAGCAGACAAAGTTGCGCAAGTCAGCTAGTTTGAAATAAAGGATTTGTAATTTTTTTAACAAGGTCTTTTTAATAATGTTGTTTGGTTTAACATGTTATTACGGAATTACATACATGTCAAACCTTTTTACATTATACAAACATTTCTTGAATATCAGAAATGAATATCTAGCTTTTATTACATTTTTTCTTAAAAACTAATCTTTATTTCTTCCAAACTCCAGTCTTATCTCAAAACTAACTGATCGTTCGTGCAAAAAAGTAAGTTATTTGTTACATGTAAGTCGTAAACGTCCATTAAGGTTACAAATTAGTTTTTATCGAGTACATTAAGCAAACAACCGGTATCTGGCTCACGCAATCTGTCCCTAATGGTGCGTTAAGATGTGACTTAAACAACTCGATGACTTGATACAATTTGCTTCGAAGATTCCATTTGACGACTGCGATGACACGGCGGTTTTGTGTTCTGAATAAAATTGATCGCTTGTATGTAAGTAAATTGGTGGTTCTTTTGGAATTTATACTTTTACTAGAACACGCCCGACTTCGCACGGGTGCAAATTATACAGAGTTATTTATAAAACACCAGCAATTTCTTAGGCAGTGAAAATACACATGATTATAAGCAACTTCTACTTTGGGAAAACCCCGAAATCTCGAGAAAAATATCAGCTGTTTCATACAAAATGCAATATTTAGCCAATGAAAATGTAAGCCTTATAAGGCTGCTGGTGTTTTACAAATAACCCTGTATACTAGGACTTACCTCGAGAACCACTCTATCTATTAAAAAAAACCCGCATCAAACTCCATTGCGTACCTAGTTTTAAAGATCTGAGCATACATTGGGTCAGACAGACAGCGGAAGCGACTTTGTTTTATACTATGGAATGATAGTGAAGATTAAAACAAAAGATTTTAGGAATTAAACTCATTATACATAAGGCTCAAATTTCTGTGTTAGTGTGATTTGCATATCGTTGCATAATCGATACATTTATTTTTTTGTGAGTATGTATCCTGTACCGTTAGATTTCTTACTGGATATATACCATATCATATTTACCACCATAATTACATATCAACAAATTGCAAAACAATATACATATAATTATTTCACATAGTTGAACATAATTCTAATCATCGGAATATAAGACGTACGGCGATACGCCACCACATCTTGGAAATACTTTTACTGTGCGTAAAGCCAAGGAGTGAAATTTTCAATAAGGTTACTTCTAAGCAAACGTTCTCCATTGTTGACCACATAATAGTTTTACAGGAGATGAGACTATGGTCAAACGCGGGACTATCACAAAAATAAATATCATTCAATTAATCACAGGCAACCACTAAAACCCCTGTAACAGTAATTCCTTCCAATCATCCGAAAGAAAACTTTCCACGTAAAACTATACACGAAAAATCACGTCCAAATAACAATGACTTAACGACCTCTAATCGACCATAGACTACTACATTCATATTCCCAGCTCATTCATCCGTAGTGCTGAGTACAGCTTGTTGAAACACTGCTGATGGGAAAAGTTCGGATATTGTACTTATTGTAAGCTTTTTGTTACGTGTGTGAAACAGAGCACCTGGTTGCGGGGTTTTCGTAAAGTTCCCTTGTATGTTTACGTAACAAATTCTTTTGGCAAAATGCTGTGTTTGTGTTATGATTAGTTTAGTTTTTTAATGTTTTGAAATGTTTAATTATTGGTGTGTAAAACTTAGTGTGTGTAAAGGTAGTTTTCTGTTTATTATGGAGTTTTGCTTTTTGTGGGCCAGTTCGCTCACATTGGGCCTGATCAGAAGGCATAAAGTCACTCAAAGGGCAATGGAGAGGGCAATGCTTGGAGTTTCTTGGCGTGATCGAATCAGGGATGATGATATCCGAAAGATAACCAAGGTTACCGACATAGGCATTGACGTTGATCGCAGAACAGATGGTAGATGGGACCGAAAACTTCTGGAGTGGCGACAACGTACCGGAAGACGCAACGTTGGAAGGCCTCACACGGATGTGAGACGCGCAGGATCAGTCGTTGTGGCGACATTTGCGGGAGGCTTATGTCCAGCAGTGGACGGCTTTCGGCTGATGTGGGCCAGTTTTATATTTTTGGAAAGTAGAAATGTTTTAGACTGCGTTTCCACCAAAGATGTGCAAAGATCGCTTGCGCTGAGCGAGGCAAGGCGAATTAAGCGATTCTATTGGTTCTTAACAATTATATGGTATGGTGGTTAAGTAGATAGATAGATAGAACATTTACTTGGAACAATGAAAGAAACAAAACACACCAAGAGCACAGTAACATAACACTAGAAAATACAAATAATTAATGAAAACACATAGAAGAAAAACTCAGAATATATGGCATTACCGAACCTCAGAATTTGCCAGATTATCTACCTACATAAAAAAATAAAATATTTGGCATAGATACTCAATTATGCAGTGTGTGTGTCTCTAAGCATCACCAAATGGGAGTCCAACTCAGCATATGCCTGGCAAATTTACCTGACCCTGGTATTCTGCTGGATCTCAGTAGCGTCATACGGATGTCAAGCAGATGCCAAACAGTTTTTTTTTGTTAGCCTGCTCTTGTGTCCCACTTTGGAGGGAGAAAGGCCTTCCCTTTCTTCCTCCAAATCTCTCTGTCCTAGGCGATCTCTGGCCAAGTTTGTTCTTCAAACATGATGAGATCTCACACCGCCTCCGCCGCGGTCGACCTCGACGACGATGTCCTTCTTCAGGCTTCCAGTGAGTGACGATCTTCGCCCACCTCTCCGGGTTTGTCCGTGCGACGTGGCCAGCCCACCCCCACTTCAGCCTGACTGTTTTTTTCTCTCACATCTATGACTTTGGTTATGGAGCGCAGGCCGAACAGTGCGTAATAATAAAGGTAAATAGTGGTTTTGTGTACGGTGAGTCCAGATGTGTTACTTTAAATATTTTGCGTACCTATTTTGTTTTTATGTGTGTATAATATTAATAGATATAAATGTTTAATAAGTATAGGCTATTTATTAAACATTTATATCTATTAATATTATTTTTAAAAGTATTTTTGCAAGTAAATCCTAGGTATCAATTTATCTAATATTAAATGTTAATCAAACGTGTTTAAATTTACTTGAAGCTCTTTCTGTCGATTTTGTTCAACACACACAAAATTTTATATCTTAACTAAACACATCACTCAAATATTCATAACCCGTAACTTAACAAGATTTGATAGAATACTAAAAAGAATATCTTATCATTAATTATTCTCCTCTTTCATATAAATTGGGCTACATAATATACAGGCCCTATTCCCCGTTAAGCTCCCATGGCAAAAGGATTTAAATATTAAAGTACTGTAAACAACCCTAATGGATTACAGTAGTTGCAGATCCGATAATCCCTTCACGTGGGGTTGATACCTACAAAACTTTATTTGTGACATGTATGTAGGTAGGTACTGAATCGATTTGGGAGGTTCTCTGTACACGGACGATCGAGTCGTGCGACTTGTCGTTTTGCGAATATTTGACATGTTTTGGCACTTAGTAAAGTTCCAAGTCTTGTCCCAAGTCTTGTCTTGTCCCAAGGACTTGGCACAAGTCCCCTCAATAACCCCACCAAAAAAATCATCATTCAGACAAGGTAAAAATAAGTCAAAATATTCCAGTTAAATCTTTTTGTACTGAATTTCAAAGTATGATTTCTGTGAAAAACCGAATGAATATTAAAATTTCTCTAGTGTCATGATCTTATAATTCTTTCAATCCAATATCGAATAGGTACGGAAATTATTTCTGTTTTTGGCGACTGCGAGTATAAGTTACAAGCATGTGCTCTGGTATGGCTTTACCTTTCTTGTTTTTTGTGCCATACAGTTAATTAGCCCGTAAATTTGACTCCAGTCTTGCCATGAAGTACCCAGTTAATGGGTTGTGGAGGTCTGGTAGGCAGCCCCTCCACGTAAAATACTAGTATTCAACTAAATCCGGTTTGACTGGAAGCCGACCACAATATATTTGGGAAAAGGCTAGGCAGATGATGATTAAATTTAATTAGTAGTAGACGTTGTCCTGTCCGTATTTTGACTTTTCGTTAGAAAAATATGAGAAGCCGATTGCAGCGCCACCTATTTAAACACATACAAAAAGTTTAATCAGCATCGTTCCATCCGTTTAGGAGTTCAATGACAAACAAACGTACAGAAGAAATATACAGAGTTGATACGACAGAGGGGCATTAAATTAAACTACGTATACTATACGTGTTCAGTATTAATTCGATACGGTACAAAAACAAAAAGCACTAAAAATGAGAAATTTTTTTTTTCAAACAAACTAAATAGCTTGCAAATCCGAATAAAACGCAAACACCCTTTGAAAAAAAATGACACTGACCTTAGATACCAAGGCCGCTAGGTAACAAAGCGGTAACGTCGCGCGCGCGGTGTGCGGTATCTCGTGTGCTCGGCGAGGGCCGGGGCGGCGGGGCGGCCGGCGACTTAGGCCTCCGCTCGCACTGGCTTTTATGTTAGGTAACGTTTCGAAGTACGCGTACAAAAACAAACACAATTTTTTTAAATTTTCGATGAGTCCTCCGTTCACATTGATGCACAAATTATACCAACGGAGAATATTATTATTTATTTTTCTAATTAGATCACTGTCCGTCGCTAGGCACTTTAATCTGTGAAATGCTAAAATAGTCCTATTTTTTAACTCATCAATTGTTTTTACCTCTGAGGCATACACTTCACCCGTAATGTACAAAAAGAAATCCATGGGAGTGAGGTCCGGAGATACTAATTCTAAATAATAATAATCCCAAGTTACGTGTCCTATCACCATAAAAAACAGTCAATCACAAAAAAAAACACTAATACCAAATAATAATAATCCCAAGTTACGTGTCCTCTCACAATAAAAGAAAGAAATACTGTCTTAAACTTATTTAGTGTCCTATCACAATAACAAAATAAAATTACAATTGTTTGCGCGCGAATTACACAAACCGTTCGTTCCGAAAAACAAGCGTCGGCGCACTGAGGCCCCACTTACCGATCGCAATAAACAAGGATGCAACAAACTGACCTATCTCTATTTCTTTTGCTCGCTTTATGTTAGTCGCTTTCATAGTGAAAGTGCAAGTGTGTGTGTATTTATTGCTTCCTTGTTTGCATTGCCAATTTTTAGTGAATGTCTCAATGTCCTTCGACATGCGTCAGAGCGGCAACAACGCATCGTAGATTATCGTTGTAAGGTGCATGACCTATGCTTAGACGATAATCAGCTGTTAGAAAAGATACATCGTGTTCAAACGGTGCAAAAACTTTAAAAATAATTTGCGCCTAAACTACTGCTCCTATTAAATTAATTTTTGGTACAGAGCTTGAAAATGGTACCTAGTATATGCAGTTTAAAGGAAAGCCCCTCTGTCGTATCAACGTTGTATAAAGATGCAAGTTAAAGTTTGATGAATATTTTTGATCAAAGAGCCAGTGACCCAAGAGCTGGCTTTTACTTTGGGCAGAGATTAAGCATTGCCATTCAACGTGGCAATGCCGCCAGTCTCTTGGGCACATTACCAGCTGACAGCGTTGAGGATGAATTTTTTGATGCTATAGTTTAGTGTATTTGTTAATATTTTTCCCTGTGCTTTTGTTTCGCTATATTCACGGAATCAACAGGAAAATATCCACTTCTGAACAGCCCTCATACAGATCGTTTCCTCCACAAACCAGTCGTAACTAATAGTCTACAGGGAAATAATGTAAGAGACGTATCACAAATTTATTTCGCAACGATTGTAATAGTTTTTCGCCCCTATTTCTTCTTATCTCCCCTTTGTCCTGCGTTTAGTGGTACGTGCAACCGAGCCACTTAGTCACCTATTGGTAGCTGACGTCCCCTGATACAATTGATTTATATTATTTTGTAGAAGGTGGCTTATGTAATTGTAGTGGTCGTGATGGCAGATGGTGTCCTTTCTAGCGTGTCTTTGGCAAATAAAGTATCTTCTTAATATAAAAATGTATATTTATTTAAACTTCATGCTTAAAGTTACAATGTGGGACTTAATGCCTTAGGCATTCTCTGCCAGCCCCTCTCCCTTGCCTAGATCAGTATTCGGACACAGCAATACCGCGGACGCAGTCATTAGGTCATCACGTAAACATACCTTTTTTTAGTACCTAGTCGTTCATCAAAAACCCGTACCACAAACCTGAATAAAAACGTTTCTTTAATTTTATCACACTCTGTTAATAATTTCAACTGTCTACCTATTTCGGAGAGAGAAACAGCCCGCTGTCAGACAGACGGACGGACAGACAGCGAAGGCTTAGTAATAGGGTTCCAGTTTACCTTTTGGGTATGGAACCCTAAAAAAGGCTTAACTGATTGAAGCTTAACTAAAAAAAAGAGAATAAAATTAGCTAAATAATACGTCTTTACCTATGAAATTGCCGTTTTGTATGAAAAAAATTAAACGAATTTTTTTCATGTATTTTTTATTTGTATTAATCGAAGTAATCACCCATGCAATCAATGCATCTTTGCCAACGCAGTGGCAGTTTATTGATGCCCTTCTTAAAGAAATCAGCTGGACGGGAGGCAACAAATTCTTCAAAGGCATTTTGTACTGCCTCTCGGGTATTGAATTTTTTTCCACCAAGAAGTTATCCAAATTCTGGAAAAAGTAGTAGTCTGTAGGCGCAAGGTCTGGTGAGTAGGGCGGATGACGGAGAGCTTCCAACCCCAGTTCTTGCAACTTGGAGACCATCTGCTGTGCAGTATGAGGTCGCGCGTTGTCGTGCAGGAGCAGCGGAGACGAGCGATTGACCAATGCTGGTTGGAGATGTGCCAGCTTCTCCATCATTGTGTTCAGTTCTTCACAGTACACATCTGCAGTAATGCTCACCCCGTTTGGTAAGAAGCTGTGATGAATCACACCGGCGCTAGACCACCAAACAGTGACCATCACTTTTCTAGGGGTTAGTTTTCGTTTAGGTGCTGAACCAGGATCCAACCAACTTGCTGAGCGCTTGCGGTTATCAAACAGAATCCATTTTTCATCGCAGGTAACAATGCGGTTCAAAATTCCTTCATTTGTGTGTCTGTTGAGCAGTGTAAAGCACGTCTCGACGCGTACTTCGCGCTGGCGATCATTGAGTTCGTGGGGCACCCATTTGTCAAGCTTTTTACCTTGCCAATTTTACGCAAATGGACCAATATTGTTTTGACGCTAACGTCGAAATCTGCTGCTAATTCAGCCGTAGATTGTGTATCATCAGCTTCCACAATCGCCTTTAATTCGTCATTGTCGACCAAAGTCTTCGGACGACCGCGAGGTTCATTTTTCAGGTTGAAATTTCCAGAACGGAAGCGAGCAAACCAATAACAGGTGGTGCGTTAGTTTGTAGTGTTAGCTCCGTAAACGTCGTTGACGTTGCGTGCTGCTTGTTCCGCGTTGCTGCCACGACGGTATTCATATTCCATAATTACTCGAATTTTTAACGTATCCATGATGACGAAAAAGATTGAAATGCGATGAAAATGTAACACTTATCAATAAACAAATGACTACTTTTGGAAAAAAAAACCATGTTTTTAAAATAAAATTAATTTGAAATTAGAATTCTTAGCCAAACAAAAATTATTTTGATTTAAAATGGCCAGTACTGCGGAACGGCAATTTCATAGGTAAAGACCTAATATATTTCAGCTGAGTCGAGGTAGGTATTTCAGTTGGAAGGCCTCCTACAAGGTAGACCGATGACTTGGTGAAGGTCGCGGGTAGCCGTTGGATGCGAAACGCACAGGACCAGTTGTTGTGGTGACACTTGGGGAAAGTCCATGTCCAAGAGTGGACTTCTTTCGGTTGATATGAAGATAATAAGTCGAGATATATTCACGTGCGATGGTGAAAGGTAGGTCGTCCGCTAGTTTTAAAGTAATTAAATTAGTAGTCGTTAAGAATGTAGGTATTCATTTACTGTTGTTCTATTTCAGATGGGGCTGCGGAATCTGTTCGAAAGAGGTGCCGTAGCCTTGGAACGCAAAGGGCACCAGGAGGAACACGGATGGGTTTTAGTCAGTAAGAGTCTGGCACTCCCTCTTGCTTCACCCAGAGCGGGAGGAGTCATTTGATGATTTCCCATCCTTAAAAAAAAACAAAAAAAAAAGGTATTCATTTACTATCAAATTGTCTCCTTTAAAAAAAAATAGTATTTCAGGCCATGAAACCCATAGACAATTAATACAATAATTTAGATCAAATAACAATAGCCCACATTAATTATTATAAATTTACATTAAAATTTTAGAAACTTTACTTATATTATTCAATTGATTAATTTCAACAGATGGCAAGAATATAATAATATGGCAATATCAGTCCGTACATGAACCATGCAACAGTGGTTCACGTACTGACAGTCAAAGCGATCAGCTAAAGCGCTCAGAATACTGTTGCGGCTGCCCCACACCCTATGCAATAGGGACGTGCACGCTTGCGCATGATTGCGCGGAAACAATACACACGCGCCTCCTTTTGTCGCCGACCGATCGCATAAGTCGTACATTCGCAGCAGACACAACCCCCGTGCGGTCGGTTGGTATTAATTGTGAAAGTTACTTGGTTGTTAGCTACACCAACTAATCTGAACGGTACGTGTTCTCCGTGCGCCACGCAACTGTGACGCACGGAAACTTCTTACTAATTTCCTGGGAATTTCTGGAAAATGTCCTTGTTATTATTTGGAAGTAAGGGATTTTTTTTGTGAACTGGTGTAGCTGAAATAATAATATAAAAACTGTTATCTTGGCTGTAAGGTCCAGCATCAGTCATTATGTCTGTATTATGGTTGCTTATGTAACTTTACGTGTTCACTGTAAATAAAAATCATAATTGGGTTGTTATACGAAATGTAAAACTTTATAAGATGGCGAAAGAATTAAATAAATATTTTTAAATTTACTTGAGATTTAAAAATACTTATTTATTTATTAAATTGTTTCGTTTTTTTGTGGCTCGAACAGTTATTTAAGTTATTTCTTTGCATAACTAATGCAAAGAAATAAACGAGTTTTGACTTTTAATTACATATTACAATTTTCTCCATTCAAATCTCATTGAGCATTCTTTTGAATTTGGAACGAACAGAAAAAAAAGTGACAGTCGGACTAATATACTACACACAATAACACTCCAGCAATAGAAGCATCAATTTCACAATCTACGCTTGATTTTGCATCAAAAGCCGTGATCGCTTTTATACGCTGTATCAAAGCGTAGATTGGTCAAAGGTACAATTTTTATTGAAAATAAATAAAACTTCAACATATCACGCAATAGCTCACTGGCTATGCAAACATGTTTTACAATAGTGAGTCTATAACACCGAATAAAATGGTACTAGCAAGGTAAACACTAGGGAATATGGCATTTTTATTTTATAAATAAAGTATTAGTACATGATGGTTTGATGATTTTTAAGATTTTTTCATCAATGACGAAGTCATGAATATTCTGATGATTAAAAACAGTCTGACACAAGTCTGACCTGGCGTCAGACGTCATCTTATGACGATATAAGATATTTGGAATATGGTGTTTTCTATGGAAACCGTAAAGCTTCGATAGAAAACGGCCTTTTTTGAGAACGGATCAGATATATTTATTTAAAATTGTTATATCTCGTCTGTTTATCGATCAATTTTGATTAAATTTTCATCCTTGTCTATTTCTGTATTTGTCTTAAACTAGTTGACCCGCGCAAGTTCGTCTGCTCCTCTCCTATTGGTCTTAGCGTGATGATATATAGCCTATAGCCTTTCTTTTTCAAATGGGACCAGAAGTTCCTGAGATTAGCGCGTTCAATCAAACAAACAAACAAACTCTTCAGCTTTATATATTAGTATAGATATATTTAAGCCGTGTAAATCAAGTACCGTCGCTTTGATTCAAAAAATACTACGCTGACTTTAAAAGAAATTCTTGGGAAACGAAAATGGCGTATTTATTGTTCAGACTGATTGGTCAAACGACTTTTTAGATATGCACCCCACCGTGTGCCAAGTACCTACTCCACTTTTCATTCACACCTGCATTCTCTTTATGATTCCCTAATTCCTATTTTCTAAGGATATTGGCATTACAGTTTGAAGAGAAGGAAAACGTACCGTTTTTTTTTTCTGTTATTTGACTAACTATCTTTTAGCCACGGCTTCGTACGCGCATATCCCGTATTATCCCGTTCCCGTAAGAATTTCGGGAAATCCTCTTTTATTGTTCCCCTACACTCCTCAAGAAACCCACATGCCAAATTTCAGCTTTTTACGAAGAGCAGTTTCGGCTGTGCGTTGTCTGTCAGTCGCTCAGTCACTCAATCACTCAATCACTCAATCACTCAATCACTCAATCACTCAATCACTCAATCACTCAATCACTCAATCACTAAGTCACTCAATCAGTCAGTAACGGAAGAATTTTATATAATAATTAAAATTATCCTATCTAGCTGACCCGCGCAACTTCGTCTGCATCACAATTTTCATTACTGCTCCGCTCCTATTAACCTTAGCGTGATGATATTCAGCCTATAGCCTTCCTCGATAAATGGGCTATCTAAGACTGAAATAATTTTTCAAATCGGACCAGCAGTTCCTGAGATTAGCGCGTTCAAGTAAACAAACAATCAAACAAACTCTTCAGCTTTATATATTAGTAAGTATAGATAATATTTTAAAGAGCGATTTTGTTGTCTTATTACGCTTCCACGCAAATTTTGGCTACATGTAAACAACGTTTGCAACGTTTTTTTTGCAACAATAAACTCGAACGCGAGCAAAGCAGGTGTCAAAAGCTGGTTATAATATATATATATAATAGTGTGTGTGTGTTTGATGTTTGTTAGTCAATCACGTCTCAACGGCTCAGCTTGTAAGAAATTTTGAACGCGGGTATATAACCATGGGGTCTTGGGGCTTTAACTTCTTAATACCATTATGATACCAGTGCGAGAAAGAGACGAAGCCATACAAGGCGCATTCAAAACGGAGTCATGATGATATCGTCGTATGGCCGCTGAATTTTATTTTTTATTTCGGCAGCACATTCTCATGGGCGAAAAGCCTAGAACCAACATTAATCTCGTTGCATTGAATAGAAGTGTTTTTTGTGTGTAAAAAGAAAATATTAGCAAAATCAGCCTGTAATGTTCCCACTGCTGGGACACAGGCCTCCTCTCGCTGAGAGGGAGTGGGCCGTAATCCACCACGCGAGCCCAGTGCGGGTTGGTAGATGTCACATGTCTTCGAATGTTTGGTTCTAGGACATGCCGGTTTCCTCACGATGTTTTCCTTCACCGTTTTGAGAGCAGTGGTGATGAAATAATTTACACAAAGTAAAGCGCTTGCCTGGGTTCGAACCTACGACCTAAAACTCGTAAGTCGCAGCCATTACCACCGGGCCACCACTGCTCTCTAAAAGAAAATATATACATGATTAATAGTCTCAATTGCCTTTTGGCTTGTGTATTAATTATTGGATATATTGCGTCGCTAAAATAAATAAAGCTTTAATTTACGAAATAAACCTAGTTCTCAATAGTCTCAATATCGTTTATCAAGATGAAATGAGATTGCATTCTTGTCTTCGACACCTTAGTTCTGAAATTAAAGATGGCGGTGTTTTTCGGAGACGGTTTAATTTTCAAGGTGAACCCAGGGCAATAATTTAAAGTGTCAGAGCTCCTACAGACAAATGTGTCACACTGTGACACCGATGCGACGAACATTTTTATGGAAATAGTTTTAATGGTGTGTGGGCTAGTCAGAGGGAGCTATAAAAAAAACAAATTGTTGCCAATGTGTCAATTAAGCTGCTTTTAGATCTTTCAGTAAACATTTTCAAAACCAACTTTGATGAAATATAAGATTCCGAAATCAAATTTACTAACAATAGTATTTCACAATTACCCAGACTATGCCTACTGCCAGAACATTCCCTGGGGAGTTTTTAATCCAACCCCGAAACTTCCAGACACATTAATGAGGAAATAATACCACATTACCTGGCCCCATTTCGTTCACAAAGTTAGATTGAATAAAAGGTTGTATACCTGTATTAGTGTCAAAAGTTTATGATTTAATTTCATTGCATTTATCCCAGGTTTTTAATTAAGTCGTGAAAGGTTAGTTATTTCAATTTACGGGTAGACTTATTTTACTTTTTTTTGTTGGGAGTTGACCTAATTTGATTTTTGTGGCAGTTTATACCATTTATTATACGTGAATTCAGTTATTAAGGTTTTAAGAGAAATCATTACATTTCATTTTTTTGTAAATAAATAGAATGCTTACTTTAGTAACTCGCTTCAAACTATGACACATTATTGTGAGGTTACGTCATCGTTACTTTGCAAATACACTTTCAATGAAATCGGCGTTAACTCACCCCTGAAAAACACCATGAAAAAACCAATGAATTAACCGTTACCTCACCTTCCATTCTCTATTAATAATGAGAAAATTGCGCCACCCAAATGAGGCAGATTCAACATTGTTCCACCGCCCAATTTCACTGTGGAACGTACTCTTACAATTTATGACGGGACACGTGTGAAGCGGCCCGCGGTTTTAATATCTGCTGTAAATTAGACTGAGCGAATGGATACTGCACAAATTGGCCCGTTCTGCGCTCTTATTTACTTTATTGTGTTAGAACGTAAGTTGATGTTATCGGCGTTATTTATGACTGATGGTAGAGTAATGTGAAACTTGTGTTTGTCCGAACAAACACAAGTTTCCTGTCTGTGTTGTCGTTGTTTTTGTTTTTTGATATTGTGAATTGGTTGTAAGTGGAAAACAGATGGTTTAATAACACTGTTGCATATTTTTGATACTTTGTGTTTCAGTTGATAGGTATTGGACAAAAAAGCAGCTTTACTAACATTTATAAAATTGCATTTATCACTCAAAATCATCATTTATATTAAATCTTACGGGAATCTCACGGTCTGAATAGATAGGATGCAATTCAAGCAAACGTGTTTTGCTTACCAATAAACATTGACCTAATTTTTGGCACAGAATCTGATGACGTAGCCTCGTCATTCGAATGATAAACACAGTTTCGTTAAGCCGTAAGAGCCGCTTCGATATGAGTCGACATTATTAGCCGATATGAACGTGTTGACAGCGCTTCGGAAAATGGCACTTGGTAATCAGGTCGGTCAGCCAATCGGGGAGCCGTGTGGTGACGTAGGCACGTCTGATTGGCTTACGGAGCCTTGCGCTGACCGACGGATTAGCTAATGCAACTGGCCGGGTGCTGCTAAATCCATTGCTGTTGCCCCAAATTTCAGGCTTTGGACTAATTAGTTCGTGATTCAGTTTAGCGATTAGGTATGATTTCATTTAGCGATCTTCCCTAAATCGGAGATTTCATCTGTCACAACTGTTCTAGCTGTGTTTGATTTTTATGATTGGGTTTACGTGCTCGGTCTGAGTAATATTTGGGATTAAATCTATGTTTGCATAGGTTTAAGTATTATTTTCGAAGTTTTTCTTTTATTTAATTGTTTTTTTTTTGTGTAATTACCGTGGCGTATTAGGATATTGTTCGCATCGATATAAAAATAAACACAGAAGATGGGCACTGCAGCACCGTACAATTGTCATCATAACTTTTCTACATACAACCATGACTGTACGTTATACTAAACATAAACTCACGGTATAAGGCGTTTCATACAACACTAATCCTTTCTAATGAAGCATCCCACTAACAAAAGGAGACAAACACAACATTTGTAGCATACCTATTGTGCACTTTATACCCAAAAAGCTAACAACATCATGCATAAACTGCTCTTACCCAGTGACCCGTCCAAAGCCGGCCGCTAATCTAAATTAAACCGTGTTTTGAAGAACAAAAGGTGTATTATCATTTGGTTGGATGTTCACGTCAACTCTTATTAAGTTCGCCTGGTAAGCTCCTTATCAGGCAGTGTATGGTAAAGATAAAGCGAACGCCAATGCCCGCTGTCCGCCGGAATGCATTCGGTGTAATCGCGCACAATGGTGATTTCGGTTTATTTGTCCTACGTTCGTGTTGAGAAGATGTAATGTCGAGTGCTAAGTTTTAGTTTGCCCGTTTCTGGGGCGATTTTGTGAGCATCATTTTGTATAGTTTTGTACACGACTACAGCTGAAAACGTTGCTTTGTTTCAGTGCTATTGAGATGTTTTCGGGCGGTGTGTCAAATATTTGACGGTTAAAGTACTCTCTATTTTTCTGGGAGGTCCATCAAGTCTAAAGATCGTGGTTACAGTGTGATTTAAGTCTGAAAGTACCAATTTTCTCCTTCGGATAAAGTAGGTACATGTTATTAATTACGAATAAAATAAGGACTAAATCAAATTTCAATGTTTCCTTTGCATTCTAAATAGGACAACAAAAGTTATGTCATCGCCAGTACCTGTCCAAGCGAGTAAGGCGGAAGACCATTTCTGGTGCTTTACTGCACGAAATTTGACAGCTTCGCCCCCTTTCGCCCCTCTTCGCCCCGCTTTGCCCCTAGCGTTTCTCACCCCAATATTATTAAGCTGGCTTTTATCACGCCCACCTCACCGCGTAAATTAATAGAGGTAATTGTGGCGTACAGTTTAAATGAGTAAAAACTGCTCTGAACATTCAATTATTCGCTTCGGTAGAGGAAATATGGCTGAAGGGGCGAAGCTTGTAAAAACCTTTGTTTTAGTTATGACTGCGTGATTATTGAGATTAATTAGTACGGTTTCAGGTGGATGGTTTTTGTGTTAATTGATTTATTAGTCTGATTTTTATATAATAGGCAGGTGGGATTGTAATTAAAATCTGTTGATATTTTATTTTGGATATAAAATGAGTTTCTTCTTCTTATTGTGTCGGTCGGCTCAACTTTCCGTTTTTGTACAAAACCTAACCCATTATATTTGTGGCTGTATGTTGTTGTATGGCAAAATATCTTAAAAGCTTTTCAAATTTTCTCCGACCGGACCGAACTTGGACTGTCATTACCAGCATACGGGTTCTGGAATGAGTTACCCAAAAACCAAAGCAATTGTTTCTTCATTTGAAACTGCCATTTTCACGCCAAAATAACTTCTAATTTCAATTTACTACATACTTTTAGCTCAATACTAAACTTTGCAACACAATATTTCACGTAAAAAAGTTTGCTCCAATTTAGAAGTACGCAGGTAATGTAATTTTGTAAGTTAATTTCAATGCTTCTACGTCGCCCTAATTCGGTTAAACCGGGAACGCTCCCGAAGAATGTTATCGGGATTTTATGAATATTCAAACCAAGTAATCATGTCGAGGTAAATACGATTAAAACGAGTCTGCTTCATTATTTAATTATATCTCGGGAATCTCGAAGTATACAATATGAAAAGTAGAATTTAATAATAATAATACCAGCCTACTTGGTAGCGATATTAGAAGGGAAATTTTCGCAATATTACCTACGGAACTTTCGCTTTTTCAATTATAGAAAACACACTTCGATTTTGAAAATATTTGGACATTGTTTGTCGCTACGCAACTTGAATTTAAGCGTGTTTCTAGCAGAAAAACATATACCGTTGGTTTCTTTACAATGTTTTCTACCACCGTGTGTCAGAAGTTTACAACACAAAAATTATTATGTTTAACTAGCTTCTGACAGTGGCTTTGCCTGCGTGAAAGTCATAACTCAGAAAACCTGTTCCAAAATAAAAAGGAGCCTATGTCCCTCTGCAATGTATATTTACTAAATTTCATCCATATCTGTTCAGCCGCTAAAATGTGCAGAGGTAACAGACAGACAGATTTACTTTTATATTATTAAAAGTATGGATAGCACGGATCATTAAAAACTTTCGGCGTCTCGAGAAATATTTAAAAAAAATTGCAGGAGCATGCGGAACGATTTGTTTTGGTTGTGTTATTTTCTTTTAGTTTTTTACTTTAAAGGCGTAAACCCACCGCGGTGCACGCTGTGCACGGGCACCCGGCGCCTTTTAGCTTTGTGGGTTCATTTGTTTGACAACGTGGGTTTACGTTTCCACTGCAGTACACACTACAGACCCACGACCAACTACAAATGTAGCGTGGCCTACCGCAACACACGGACAGGCTACGCACGTTCTACATAGTCGTAGGTTAATACTCGTGTATAGCGTGTACCGCGTGCACAGCGGGCATAGCGTTGACAGCGTTGAGCTATGTTAGTGCCAAATTCGAGCAAGCCACGCGTGTATCAATGACGTCAATTGATGCGTAGCGTGCCCGCGAGTTGTAGTGGAGACCATCTCATACGTTTTCATGCAAGTCGAATCCTCACACACGTGCGAAGCCTCTCCGTGCGCCGCGGTGGGTTTCCGCCTTTACTGTCCATTTCAAATAAAAAATTCAAATTTTAAATTAAAATTCAAAGCAACCTATTATGTACATAAATAGAGTATTTATATAGTATATATGTATTTATATTTATTATTATATTTATTATGTATTTATTAGTTTTGTCTTTTAGGAACAAAAACTGTACAAACCGTTGTTTTGCAAACAATATCTACCGCTCAAGTCGATGTGTTGAAACTACTTTTGATGTCATTGGATTGTATAAAACTATTTGTCGCGAATCGAACTGACAGTAATACTATTTCCTTAACAACGAATTAAATAATTTTATACAGTATTCCACACGACGATCGAAAAAACCTATGACCTTTTTATTTCGGGGGGAACCTTCAAAAGACGCCTGGACTTTTGGGGTACAGAACAGGGAGCACACAAAAGGGGCCCCGTTACCTCTTCAAAGACCACTCTGTTACCCCCTTTGTGCAACGCCTGTTAGGGCACGTCCCTGGGGAGACTGTAAAGGGGTCTCCTCTTAGCCTCGCTGTGCATGGCACCACGTGATCACTGTGCCACCGCCTTTTCTAGGATCACTGGGTTGGCGGACAGAGTCCCCACTCTGAGCGACCGCGACCCTGGAGACCCACCTGCTTTAAATAACGCAGACGGGTTTCAGCTTTTAGGCGTTGAGGCGGTTGCCTCTCTGATGCCTCCTTATCCGAGTGGGATCAGCCCTCTCACAGCAAAGCAGCCATTTTCCTCCAAAACCTATGACCGTAGGCTAAAATTCTTACTTTAAAAATTGAGTACTTTGTACTGAAATCTCAGAAGTATTTAAAATGAGGTAAAATTAGCAATCTTCTTATTGTATCTCTTTATAATCTAGCAACTTTCTCTTGACTCCATACTTACTTTAAACTTAATATGAATTCAAAAAGTTTTTTAATTAAGTAACCGAGATAATTACTTAAATAAGTTTCAGTGGTATTTTTGCCTCATGAGAAACATGCGGTTTGCCTCGTGAGAAAGTAGTCTAATCTTAGACCACTCTTTTCCTGTTTTAGTAGGTTACCAAAATGTCAAGCTATTATAACTTCTTTTGTCTTGTATGAGTATTATACTAGCATTTGTTTTGTAGTGAAACTATATTATAGTTCTAAAATTGCTACCGCACCTCTAGCAAGTTTTGTGATTAATATTCCGATTGAGATAAGGCGTTTATCCATTTTTGCTGAAAACGTCCACTGCTGGACATAGGCCTTCCTTTAGGGTCGCCGCATCAACTGGTTACTACTGCGCGTCTCGTTTCCAGCAGATTCACGCCCGATTCCAGCCTTCTCAAGTCTTCCCCAGGTCATTGGTCCTTCCTGTAGGAGGCTTTCTAACGATGCGTCTTCCATTAGGCGATCGCCACTTCAGAACCTTGCAACCCCATCGACCATCTGTTTTCTGAGCATTTGAACCCTGGCCATTAACACTAATGTTTGGAGATTCTACGGGCTATGTCAGTGACTTGCTTAATAGGTTTTTGTAAGAATTATTTTACTCTTCACAAAATATAATCCTTCTGTTCAGAACCGTTTTTGTGAGATATATTCAAATTCATTTCAAATTCCTAGATACACAGTTTCACAGACTTTTCCAAGTAAAAAATGCCGCAAACCTAGTTTTTTGGTAGGTAAGGGACTACGTCATCAAAGAATACGGCTGTCATCCAAACTTATTTCAGACGTACGGGGAAATAAACAAGGAAATGAGAGATGTCGTTTCTGTTACAAGTGCCATTTTCATGATATTCAGTGTTATGATAATGTCTAGTAGTAAATAAAATGGGGAAAACTGTACGTATGGAATATGTGCCAAGGAGACGGCATGAACTTTTATACGCCATGATTTTAGGTGGCACATGGAAGGTGGAAACTCAAACACGCAAATAGGGAACATGTAATATTTCCATTTTTGCTTCAATTTTAAAGAACTTCATCTAGAATAATCACTACATAAAAAATAAACGAAAACGCTTTAATTAATTGTCAAAATTGCGTTTTTAATCCGACACTTTAAATTTTCGCGCGAAAACAAACGATGACGTCACTCCTGTCTGCTACTGGTCAAGAACTGTCCTAACTCCAATTGCCTTTTCGCTGTCTTAACAGCAGTGACGTCACTAAATGCTGCTTGTTGTCTTAAAATACGTTCCGTTTCACGTTACTTTAATTCATTATTTTTGTTAAAAATCGATGTTAACTAAAATAAAAACGTTGCAATGGCCTTTAATTTATACTTTTTTATCATTTTATTAACAATATTCTCATATATTCTGTATTTGCATCTTCCCTATTCTCAAATTGCGTTTCGACTGGCTAATACTATTATAAGCAATTCAAAATTGGAATGCAGAAAGCACAACGCTTGATAGCTGCCAGAGTTATAAAATATATACCTACTATTAGAGCTCAACCTCATTCAAATTTGAATTTAGAAACTTCTGTTCAGATTCCGCAATAAAGACAAAACCAGATTACACAAAACAATAAACCCAAATAAATAAAAGACAGAAGAACTTACAGAACCGCTTTCACAATAAACTACATAAAATACCGAAATTATAGTCATTTGAATAACAAAGCAAGAACAATAAAGAATTATAAAGATTATATGTGAATTAAACTTTTTTTTCTTGCATACAATTCGAGGGTATAAGCCATAAACTTGCTGGAAGTTCTTAAAGGGAAACATTCGGAATCAGTACAAAAGCAACTTGAGAATAACGCGCAACTCCATTCAGTGTACTGTAATCATCTTCCATTTCCAATTTCTGAAACTTTTTTCATCTTTGTTCACATCTGTTTGGGCGCTTTGGTAGCCATCTTTTGATTCTCGTGACGCATTCTACTTAGACACTTTGTATACGGAATTATTTTACAAAAATATACGTAAGGCTACTTTCTTGTTTGAGGAATAATATATGTAGATGTCTATACAAATAAAGCTGATACTTCAACGATAACAATTGCAATTTTGTTGAAATGAAAAAAAAATATGGGTTTGGTATGCGCTAAATGACACGTGATGAATCCGTTACCTTTAGAAATTTCTGTAATAGTTACAATATACAAAAAAAAAAATGTTGCTTCGCTACTAATAAAACGTCACTTTGTCCAGAGCCAAGAGATAAAATGTCACTATGGTCTGTTTGCAGAAGTCTGCAGGTGTTGCAGTTTTTAAGGATGGGAAATCATCAAATGACTCTGGGCGAGGCGGAAGGGAGTGTCAGACTCTTACTGACTAAAACCCATCCGTGCTCCTCCCAATGCCCTTTGCGTTCCAGGGCTGCGGCGTCTCTTTCGAACGGATTCCGCACCCCGGCAGGCACTGGCCCTAGCGGGCCCCGTCTCCCATGCTGACATCTCCTTGAGGCGCGCGTGGAACACAGCGCGCCGCCGACCCGGGCCTGGTTCTGATCGGATGGCGAGCCACCCAATGCTCGCCGTCCGCAGGCAAGGAGAACATAGCCTACTTTAACAAAAACACACAATCAAGGTTCAAAAAAAAAATCGTCTTTATAGACATCCTGTCAATGTTCTTGACACATTGACGGCTCCGTCTCGTGATGACTACAATGTAATAAGACAACGAAAGTCGGTTGTTTGACAAGCAATCAGGTTACTTCATAACACAATAGCTGGTAGCAAAACCGTGGCCGAAGTTTAATAGATTTTGTTCTAGAACTGGCAAGCATGAAATGCGAGAATCACTTCCCTTGTGTTCTCAACATAAACAGATTTCAAGAGAATTGTTATATTTTAATTTTAAATACAGTTTATGTGAAAGTTTGTGGAATGTCTGGGTTAGTGGGTAAAGGGAAAAAATTATGAATATGCAAGAATATAGAGCATATTTTACATGATTTTTTTACTAGAAACCTACCCAGGCTTCGCACGGCTAGTAGAAATATGATGGGGTTCACGTATGATTTTCTTTTGATATTTTCACAATCCTCGTCATATTTCAGCTTCTCAAACTTTCAAAGTTGCCAAAAAATGTTTTAAATGCTCTAATATCTTCAAAGTTAGACAGGCTTCTTTTGGGTAAGATCACTCCATCGTCGAATTTGTCTCTGTCACCTCTGATCTAGACTGGACTCAAGAGGAAAACCATATCAAATAAAAAAAATATATATACAAGACCTTAATGAACAATCTATATATATAAAATTCTTCCGTTACTGACTGATTGAGTGACTGAGTAACTGAGTGAATGACAACTGAGTGACTGACAACAGAGTGACAGGCATGGTACAGCCGAAACTACTGGTCGTAGAAAGCTGATATTGGACATATAAGTTTCCATCGCTCCGTAAGGGAGGGAGCACTAAGAGAGAATTTCCCGAAATCTCCACGGGAACGAGAATAAACGGGATATGCGCGTACGAAGTCGCGGGGCAAAAGGTAGTATCTACATAAAGGGCTTGCTCATTAATCATTCTGTTCATTGATGACCTTATGCAAACAAAACATACACTTATGATTATTAAAATATAGGTCTTGATTATATACTTGAAATCAAGCCATTTTTAGCTTTCATCAAATAAAAGTAAGATATTTATTGCACCTAATTCATTTTGCTTCGAAGAATGTTAATAAAATAGCTAAAACCTAGTTTCAAATTGTATCTAAATCGCGTTCCTGAAAGGAGCACGTCTTTGAATGCAACGGGTGCACTAGAATTGGACCTTCAATCTATAAATTCACTTAGCTTGCCGGTGTCAATTCCTAGGAACTTTGCCTTGACGTGATAATTCTTAGCAAAGGGTAGAGAGTGGTATTTAATAGCATTCTCAAGGTTTGCCAGTTTTGTTCAAGTACCATGTCGGGAAAATAAACGTTTTGTCATTTACTGTACATATATTTTTTTCCGGATTGCAACTAAGAAATTCCAATTGATGAAAACTGTCTATACAAGATGAAACGGAGAGGTGTGGTCATCCTAATATATTCAATTCTTTCGTTACTGACTATCTAATTGAGTGGCTGATAGACAGCGCACACGCGAAACTACTGCTCGTAGAAAGCTGAAAGGAGAATGACCAAAACTGGTACCAAAAAATCTCACGCATCAAGATCATAATTGTATAGTAATTATTTTAGGACATTACGCGTCATGGATTTGGTTTATGATCAGGGAATTTAATAATGAATATTGTTTTACTACTTTTACATGACGTTCACACAAACTGTCATAGAGATGTGAATATAACAGAAACTATTTTTGATGAATCGACTAACTAGTAATTTCAATTCTTACTTTTGTTTACTATACTTACTTTTGTTTGTTGAACTATAACGTTTGCTTAAAAAAAATGGACGAATTACATGTATAAGTTTTGCTTTCGTTTTTTTTGAATAAGGTAATAATTAAGTATGTAGGGTTCACTCCTCCACATACTTCATTTACATGTATTATATAACACATAAGACAAAACAATTACAACACAAACATAAACACAGCCACATTATTATTAGCATGTAAGTTTATTGATAACACAACTCAAGACAACCACGGCATATAACATAATGTTTACATTATAATGTCGGATGGTGTCGGTGGCCCAACGTGTGAGATGTCGCGCGCGCAATGGACCTGATTATGGCCCTGGACAAATTATTTTTGTTTGGAAGTCAGTCGGTCAAGGCCCTCGCTGCGAATCGCCTGCGCTCGCGACTGTTAGACAAATTATTTTATTGTTACGTTTTTGTGGACTTATTATTGTGCCGTTTTGTATCTATAGTGTGTGTCTCCTGTCCGTACTTCTTCTATGTGTAACTGTTAATGGTGTGCAAGGACATTATAATAGTAAGTAGCTGAGTGACTTTTATTTTCCGCGCACCCGCACATCCTTTGTTTGCATACCTGCAACACAGTACTTTGCTAAAAGTAAAACCAGTACACCAAATCGATTTAGTATTACTAATTGACACAAAATCGATTTTCTTACTAAAGATTATGATTTATCGATCGCATCCCTAAATCCCGCCAGGCACATTTTTGACATTTGATCCGACGTATTAGCTTTGCGCTTGTATTAGCGAATAATTACGTCCGTCGGTTTTTTTCGAATTGAGATTTATTTTGGGTAATGAGAAATAGAACTTGTTTGTATTTTGTGACTTATTTCTGTATATTTCATTGTGCAAATATGTCGAGTCGTGGGGTCAATAGACTGACGCCGTCATATAGGTACCTACTTAACTAGTTTTAAGTTATTTTCGATTTTATAAAATAACTCTAAAACCTGTTTTTTTTTTTACAAAAAGAACTTCTATAGGAGTTAATATGATAAGTGTAGTCTCTAAAAGCAATGCTTGAATTTGATGCAACATGGTACGGGATTCCATACATCGATGAGCATTGTCCTTTGGCAAGTAGGTTTCTTGGGGAGTGTCGGGAGCAATAAATAATAGAGGATTTCCCGAAATTTCAGAGGAAACGTGAAAAAACGGGACATGCGCCGGCAAAAGCTAGTATCATTATAAAATGCTTTCAAGTTTTTTGAACTACTTTTTTCACGGAAATTCAAAACTTATCAAGTGAAACTTTGAACATCTGATCACAGTAATTATGGTACGTTAATGGGAGGTAGGTACATTTTTTTTAGGAATTGACTATGGCTTCCATGAAGAAAGTTATCTACAATTACTATTGTAATCTACTAACGCAGAAGCAATTTTTGAATATATTCACACCTTTACACGGTCTATACTCCTAAAATCACTATACCCGTCCAGGTTATCAAGTCATTGCTACGCTCAACAGTCGCGCCAACGACCACTAGACCACCGAAGCCCTACTAGCCGCAATAACACTTAAAATTTACGACGACAAAGGATCCCAGTCATTAAAATAAACACAATCGCGGTAATAAACAATAAAACAAACCTTTATTAAAGGTGTGATTTTAATACCAGAACCCAAATCTAGACTAACAGTAGGTACTGAAATAAATAACTAAACTGAATGTGTAGGATGCTCACCTGCGGCCATATTGTTTAGTATTCTATGGTCAAAGAGAGCGTAAAACCGAGTTTCAGGTACGACTGGGTTCGAACATAAAACTATGGATGAGAAATACGAACTTAAATAATTATTATTTTGGCAGTCTCTTTGTTTTAAATGATGTACGTTACACGGTATTTAAATCAGATTGTCTATTTTTTAAATTTAGCTAAATAAAATTGTCGGAGAGCTGTGATCTCATTGACATTTTTCTAATGCTTGTTGTGGTTTGCCGGCCAATTCGTCAGTAACGAGCCCACATCATCACACTTGTGTTCATTCAGCCAGATATTGTAAACTTGCCAAAAAAATGTGGCTATTTCATGCCAGGAAACATCGAAGTTGTCTGCCCTGGGTGTGTGTCAACCTTGATTAAATCCATAGTCCGGAGCGAGGAGGCATGGGAAGCGGTCACCTTCTGCGAAGCAGTAATGCTAGTGAAGGAGGAGTCCGACTGTGCGAGAGAGAGAAACCTCACGCCCCAACCGCCGCAGTTGCCAGGGTTGCGGAATTTGTTCGAAGGAGACTCTGCGGCCCTGGAACACAAAGGGCATTAGAAGTAACACGGATGGGTTTTAGGCAGTAAGAGTCTGACACTCCCTTCTGCTCCGCCCAGAGCGGGAACAGTCATTTTGATGATTCCTGGCATGAAATAGCCACATTTTTTGATAAGTTTGACAAGAATGAAGATACTTTTCGTCATGATCCTAAAAGCAATGACAATGACACCCATCACGAAAATCTAGAATCATTTATGTACATAATTATTATCATTACTTAATACTAGATCTTTCTAACCACGTGTTATGTTGAAGTACGAAGTACTAAATGAAAGCAAAGACCTTCTTATAAAACATAGCTTTTACTTCCAATCCAATAGCTCCCCATCGATTTTCATGACCTACAAATACAAATAAAAATCGTAGCACTTAAAAGTTTAATATCAAGGATTCCTTAACGTATTCTCGTCTCAAACATGTCGGTGATTGGTCGAACAGGGCTGCAAGTGTCTACCTACGTGATTCGGAAGCAAATTCAGGGAACTAGGTACCGTTAGCGAAAGAAATAACTATGGGTGATTTGTCTTTAAGCACGGGATGTGAGACTACTGAAGTACTTATGATCGTTCGTGTACTGTGTTTCAGGAAAAAATGATTAACTGTAGCAATATAAGTGGCAGTGCCAATCTCTGGGAAAGTTTTGTTATGTTTGTTTGCGACTGTTTACTTCACTATTTTGTCGTTTGTACCTACCTCTCGTACTTGTATTTGAAGTAAGTTTTACGTCGTATTTTACTACTGCAACGTGATTGATACAGTGTAGAATTACTTGGGGAGTCACTTTTATAGCGGAGTCTTTCTGAATAAGAATCGACCTTGTTTAAAATTTTGAAGATGTTTCTGTTGTTACGGCGAAACTGTTCCTTACAATGTTTTATCACAGACCGAGTTGAAGAGATACTAAAGAAATGTTTTTATTTCAAATAAATTATTGAGAACTCTGGAAAGATATTATTTGTGCTTGTTTATTGTTTGAGTACATTTTTCTTCTGTCTATTATTACCTCGACACGAGTTAAAGCTGAAGCAGATAGGCATGAAGTGACTATGCCACATCGATGCGAGGACCATTTTTCGTAGACAATGTTCTACAAAATATATCGGTAGATGCGACACTGTTGGAAAATGTAAAAGTTAACAATCTTTAAGTTGATAAATCTAATTACATAATGGTATCACATTTAGGTGTTATTATAGCACTCATCGGAAATAATTATGGAAATGAGGTCAATGTCATCGCTTTTCCAATTCAAAATTCACGTTAGGCGCTAATTTATTGAATTTAATTGCAAGCAAAAACAGTTAGCTCTATTTCAAACGGCCTAACTAACGATACTGAACCTGCATGATTTACATCCAAATTATATCTGCAGTAGGCTGGGCTAAAACATCTGCTGTTGCTAAATTATAACATTTGCATGATAAAATAAATATCACAAGCAAGTAGGTTAGTGTAAAATACAAGTCATCATTTATTATTGTTAGGGAACCAACTTAACAAAAATAAAAGTGGAAATGTACTGTGCTTTTACTTCACAAATCATAGAAGTCAGCTGAAGGAAAATTGGCGGGAAATGGCTTGGAGATCCCGTTGCTTACATATCATGTTGCAGTTCTCAAAAAACAACATAGAGTAGGTATGTTTATAATTATATTATTTTGTTGGAATACCTTCCAAATTGTTCAGAAATATTCGAAATTCAAAAAGAAATACTTAGATTGCAAGAGAGTTTTGAGTAATTTTTTTTTTTTGGCGATGACAAAGTACTATTTTTTTAATCAATAATCATTTTTATTTGCGTAACATAGGTAGTAAATACAGTTCTTTAATTAGTTCATAGTTCGCTGTTATGCTAAGAAGCGTACAAAATAAATATAATTGCATGCGTATTAAGATAAAAACAAAACAATCAATATTAAGTATTTAAAAATTATATCTCATTATAAATAAAAATCATTTGACAAAATGATGAAAAATAAATAAAATTATAAATGTCACAATATGAAGTAATTTCTACAGTCAATGCATAAATAAATAACAATCAATTACATTACTTCACAATACTCAAATGTTTCTTTAGTCAAATAAATAAGTTTACATTAATTTATCATTCATAAATTCATCTGTCGTATAATAACATTTTTCATTTTTTTTTTATTCGCAATGGATTTGCTCTTGACTCTAGTCAATTAACAATTTCTTTTTTTTTTTTTTAATAGTCCAATATTCAGTTTTTTTATGTCATCTGGTAGTTTATTGTAGATACGCGGTGCCATACCGAAAACATTCTTTCTCACTAAGGCAGTTTTACAACGCTGATTGATAAAAGAGTTTGCGTATTGGCTCCGAATAGCAACATCTCATAGCGTTGACACTTTTTCGAACAATCTCATGTTTGTTTTGACGAATACACTAATTTCAACAACATAGTATATAACGAAGTTTATGATTTTACCATAACTATGACACAACCGCGTCACTAAACTTATCGTATCAATAATTATTACCACGACAAGTATAGTTGACGTATTCAAATGCCTTATATATGAACTCAATAACTAAAATATTAAGTTATTATCTAATTTTTAAACATTTAAACCACAAACAGATAAATGATACTATTGCTTAAAAATCTAATTCAGTGGATCACTTTCTTTATCATTTGTTTGCAAACGCATGGTTCATACAGTCCAGAAAGCAACCAATCGTTGTCTAGATTCCAGACTAATGGGCTATTACTTTTACTAAACCTTTATTGACTTTTACTTTTACTAAAAGCACTCACCTGCCGCGTCAGTCCCTATAAAGACCAAACATATTATTCTTTGTCACGCTGGTACATTCATCAAATACCGATAACAGCATCAGACTGGTCGGTTACTATGTGAGCCAACAAATATTGCAAACAGCTTGCTGCTCGGATTGTGTGTCTAACACACTTCTGCTACACGTATTGTCCGAACGCCATGCAAGCGTAGCCCGTTCACATTTCAGGCTTAGAAGCACACTCATGTAGCCTGCAAAATTTAATACTGTATATTCTGAGAGCGATTTCGGAGAGGTCTGTCTCCTCGCAGATTGATTTATTGGAGCCCCGGGGCCTTCGACGCATTCCTACTCCCTGTTAATGGAAATCGTAACGGGGTGTCCTTTTCATTTTCTACCAATGACTACGCCCGATGTTATAAAAAAGTTTGGATGGTTTTTTCTTTTCTTTACGTTGATTTTTCTTATTCCACTTTTCGTTCTTCTTCGTTTATTGTAGCGGTTGGATTTGTGTGCTCAATTTTTTTTTTGAATAATCTGGCGGTTGATCGAGATTAATATTAAGGGAAAATAAATGGTAAGAGTCTGAAGGATAGAATTATGTTGGAATAATTGTGGGGTCGTTTTCGATTTGGATGCCAAGGCAGTTTATCGTAACCAAGTTTTGAATTTTGTTGAATTAACTTCATGATCACTTTTTATTTGGGAAGATAAGAGATTAAGTATGTTTACTCGTCCATTTTGCCTTGAGGCGAATCATTAATCTTTTAAAATATAACAATAAATTATTTACTTATTATTTTTAATAATAATGATTTACCAGAATGTTAAAGAGTCAAACAATTTAATTGAAAGCAAGCTAGGCAAATAGTACTTTGATAAAAAATAACTACCTTCTGAACAAATGCTGTAATCCATTCCAAAGTAAATTATAGCGCGTTCTTAATTAAATCGGTGGAAGTTCATTGTGAAGGTATTTCAATTAATGTAGTTATCAGAATATGCTCGAATTAATTGAAGCACTTTGATATTGCAAGGTCTTGTACTGTGGCATATTAGTAATATTACTGGAGCTTGTATTCTGATTTACAGTATTTAGAAGTAGCAATTTGTGTTAGATCTATTCGGTAGAAAAACAACCAATTAGAAAAACAAACATTTCAGATTTCTGGAATGATTGTTCTTCTAATTGTTTTTTTAAGAGCAATCTTATTTGGAAATTTATTTTAATTGATTGCCAATAGATCGCACTCAAATGAGATTAAGAAAAAACTCAGCATTTTTCAGATTTCAAGTGTCATCTAACACTGTCGGTTGAAAAAAATAAATATATAAGTATTGAAACTTTTGCTCTATTGATCAAATTGTTTTTGCGTTTTTTTTTCGTTTATGTTCACCGTACATAGATTAGGCATAGCTTGGTGTTAATAATAATAATAATAACATTTATTTCGGACCAAATTATCCATATGTTGTTATTAAAAGTCTTAACCCTAATGTTAGTACAAAATAACAAACACAATTGAAACGACTGACACCTACGTGTGCAGCCGTATCCAGTGAGCCAACATGGGGCGGTTCCACTTACCCTTGCTTTTTTACTTATGAAAAATCTCATAGGTAATCAGCTAATTACAGCTCATAAAATGAAAACAAAACAAACACCAAATAATTTACTCTAATATTCCACTGATTAAACCTGTCTGCAACAATCGAGAACATAATATAGCGTACTTATGTAAGCAAACAGAATACTTCTAAATGATTTATTGAAGGCTCCTTCTATTGTGGCGCGAATCCCTCGCACGAGCTAAATATCAATGACAGTAAGAAAGATTTATTATGTTCCGCAAGAAACACTGCCGAGCAAGTTTCCCTGCAGTTGGCTAACCGATAACTTTGAACAACGGGAGTCGGTATTTAAGAGCCTTTAATCTATTTCTACTAGACGGTTCGAGCCAGGAAAATATATGCATATTTTTGCAAAAAAAGTTTGATTTTGTTTTTCAGTTTGTGTATTGATTTAAGTATTTTTAGCTTATTGTGGGCGGGATTACTATCGTGAAATTTGAAAGTCTGCGTGATTGGACGTAAGTATTAACATCTACCCTCAATTTTGGCCCTTTCATAGAGGCAAAAGCTAAAGTGGTAGCTAAGAAGTTGGGGATCCTGGCAAAGGTGAGACGGAACTTCACGCCGGAACAGCTGCTCAAACTCTATCAAGCGCAAGTTCGATCGTGTATGGAATACTGCTCTCATCTTTGGGACGGATCTGCCAAATACCAGCTTGATGTCCTTGAGTCAATTGAGAAACGAGCCAAGAGGATCATCGGCAATGAGAGGCTTGTCGCGATGACATTGACGACGAGTTGCTAGCCTGTCGGTTTTCTACCGGTTTCATTTTGGGGAATGTGCGATGAAATTGCATAATTTTTGCGAAATCGGAACACAGGACGAACGGCGATGCGCCACAGGTTTATGGTGGACATCCCACCCACACGCACAAAACGTTTTGGGAACACATTCGTAGTGCGTGCAGCTAAGGAATGGAATTCCCTGCCGGAGTCTGTGTTTCCTGATAGCTACAACAGCTTTATGTCAAGAGTGAATAGGTTACTTCTGGGCAAGCGTGTTCCATCTTCGACCACATCATCACTTACCATCAGGTATGATAGTGGTCAAAAATAAATAGTAAAAAATAAGTAAATAACGCCTATACAGCTGAATAGTTTTGGATGTATGAAGCATGGGCAAACCATGGGCTGAAAGGCCTAGTGTTTTTATACTTTCTCGATCTTGTTAACGTAAACGTTCGCGTGTGTCAAATATTTGTTAAAAGATGTTTTGCATTGTCTTTTTTATTTAGATAATGGAAAAAACTTTTATTTAGGTATTAAGTTCTCATTAGACCATTTTCTACTTTTTCTCGGAAAAAGTCGCTAGCGAAAAGTAATTATCTAATTATTGACAGAATGTGTTGATGGAGAAGCTTGTGGCTAGATAATAACAGCCGCACGGGTCGATCTTCAAGGTTAAGCAACGCTTGCCAAGGTTGGTCTGTGGATGGGTGACCATCTTAACATACCGAGTTTCCTCCGTGCCTCGGAAAGCACGTTAAGCGTTGGTCCCGGCTATCATTTGTAGATCTTTGGCAGTCGTTACGAATAGTCAGAAGCCAGTGAATCTGACTCCAGTCTTGCCATGAAGTTCTGTGTTACCCAGTTAATGGGTTGTGGAGGTCTGGTAGGCAGCCGCTCCTCGTAAAATACTGGTATTCAGCTAAATCCGGCTTGATTGGAAACCGACCATAGTTGGGAAAAGGCTAGGCAGACGACGACAGAATGTGTTATACGTTGACTTGAGTGAAGGCATCAATTAAGTTTATTAGTTGGTAAATAGGCACCCAACCACTATCTATTCTAGGAAACGTTTTACCCTCAACCTATATCTAGGTGTATAGACTGATTGTTAACCGAAACCGTCCGACCACTCTGTGAACTGTCTACGTCTTTGTGTGAATCAATTTATATGTGTTACTTGAGAGACATAATTAATTTGTGAAGATGTAGTACGTATACCACATTCTTGAACAAGATAATTTTTATGTCATAACTTCAAAACCTGCCGGAGGCTGGACTTAGCATACAAGATCACACATTCAAGTATCTCTTGTGGAATCGAGAGGTCTCGCATGTTACAGCTCCAGGCAAAGAGAATATAATCGCTGCATGCGAGTACAAGTTTAAGCTTTCATAGTGTATTGTTACGGGCAGTCTATTTCTATGAGTAAACTATGATAGGCTAAGATAGAAAGTTTAGATGAAGAATGACGTCGTTGCGAATAGTCAAAGTGGCGTCTCAGTGGTATTAGGCAGCACATGACAAAGTGCTAACGTGCTTCCAAACGGTTTGATGGGCACCATGACTCTCCGATCAACATTTCAGCGGATAGACCTCCACTTCTGCACCCCCCCAAGTGATCTACCGGTCGAGTGCGTCTCGCATCTAGTAGATTCACCAAGTCGTCGATCCACATTATGGGTGGCCTACCAACCTCACGTCTTACGGTACGCGGTCGCCACTCCAGAAACATTCGACCCCATTGACACTCTATCCTGCAAGCAATGCTATTGCCACTCAAGCTAATATTTTATAATCCAACATTGTTTATTGCATATTTTGTGAATTGTTGGCCGCAAAGCTACCTTCATTGTAGCTTATTTCGTAATCCCAATATCCCGTGCTTTTACTATGATTGATAGGGTAATTATCAGGGGCTAATTAGGCTACAATATTAAATGAACATGTTGTATTAATTAGCCTTAAATTAGCGTAATAGCTACTGTTGAATAGTGAGTGTGCGAATGAAATATGTACGGCTAATAAAAGCCTGTATTACAAATTAACTACATAAGTAGATATTATTATTAGTATGAACAAAAGGCCGTTAGCCGGAAAAGATAATGTGTATACAACGAATTGAACTATTTCGAAAATTATGTGTGTACAACATACACACACATATACCTACCTCGTACATTGCAACATAGAGCTCAAGAGCGCTGAGAGAGAGCTGAGATAGTAGCTGAATACTATAGACATTTAAGTACCTATGCTGTTACAAGAACCATCAATTAGCGGACGTCCATTGAATCCTGGCAGCCGAAGTCAGACCAACGAAACGAAACATCAAACATCAACGAAACGTCACATCATAGTCAGCCTACAGCATTCTACTTATGGACTCTCTCCAATCTGCTCTCTAGATTTTCTGCGATTCTCGTCCACCTGCTGCAAGGCTCTGACTGACAAACATCATCTTTTTACATTCGTGTTGATACAAGAGATGAAGAAATAGCTTTATTTAGTAAACATCGATCGCAGAATTAAATTTGATTCCGCGTCAGAAACAATAGTGGAGACCACCAGAAAAAGGCCTAAATATTGGAGCTTGACGAGTCCCGGGGTTTCGATCCCACAACGACCAATCACGGAATTATCATTTTGTAATTTCAAGACTCCTTTCATAATAGGTATTATATTTTAGGGAAATATTTGTAGTCCTGCTGACCGATTTCGACCATGGCGGCCTATTTCGACCGAGACTAGCCATAGGCGCGGGACTATAGTGCACATGTGTTTGCGCAAACACACATGCACTCTCTTTTCCCTCACCCCCATATTCTGATAGGATGGCAACAGATCTGCACAGGACCAACGGCTTAACGTGCTTTTCGAGGCACGAGGGTCTCACACCACCAAGTTCCAAACTCCGGGCTGTCACAGAGAAATTCTCATTGGAAAAACCCAATATTACTTTTTGCCCGACCTAGGAAATAAATACAACAAGAAGTAGCTGACTTTGTCAGTCAATCTATAGTCAGTCAGTAAGTTAGTTGAGTGTATTGTACGGATAAACAATGTTTTTTCATTGTAAATCGATGTAAATAAGACAAAAATATCAGTGAAATAGACAGATTTAACGAACGCAAAGTATGCTTTGTTTAGTACTGCGAATAAAATCGTTTGATACTTCTTAACTAGGTATCTGTTAGACGTCGAAACGTTTTCAATGAGATCCTTTATTGAAGATTTACCGTCGTCTAGGGAGCTAATATGTTTTGAGAGGATTTACGTTTTCAATTTGAAGATGAGTTTGATAGTTTTCGATTGCAATATAGTGCAAAAACCCAGGTATTTATTAAGTGTTTTATTATATTGTACACATCACTAGATACATATTAATTCTTTTGGGATTTATAATGTTAGGATCGGAACGCTTGAAAAATATAATTCAGTTGGGGAGTTTAGTTCAGATAACAGAAAAAAAAACAAAAGAGTAAATAAATCAACATTGCGCATGTAGTAAAGTCCCCGAAGAGTTAGGCAGAGGTGTACGAATACATAGACAAATGTGTTTCAGAGAACGATTCTATTACTAATTTAATAAATATGGACACTTATCTAATAATCATCAATCATCATCTGCCTGCCTAGCCTTTTCCCAACTATATTGGGATCGGCTCCCAGTCAAACCGGATTCAGCTGAATACCTACCAGTATTTTACGGGGAGCGGCTGCCCACCAGACCTCCACAACCCATTACTTGGTAATAAGGCAGTTTTTGGCAAGACTTGTGTCAGATTTACTGGCTTCTGACATTCCGTAACGACTGCCAAAGATCTACAAACTACAGCCGGGACCAACGGCTTAACGTGCTTTCCGAGGCACAGAGGAAACTCGGTATGTTGCATAACCTTAAAGTTCGAGCCGTGCGGCTAGTATTCTTAAGCCTTGATCTCCTCCATTTATCCTCAATCAACATTAATATAAAATGATTCCGTTGCTGACTGATTGAGTGACTGAAAGACAACGCACAGTCGAAACTACTGGTCGTAGATAGCTGAAGTTTGGCTTTGGAAAATTTCTTGAAGAGTATACGGGAGCACTAAAAAAGGATATCTCGAAATTCTTACGGGAACGGAAAAAAGGGGCATGCGCGTACGAAGTCGCAGGCAAAAGCTAGTATATTAGGTATACACTCGCACAAATTATTTGAGCACAGTAATTAATTTGGCAGTGCACATAGCTCGCAGAACAGTCGGTCGATTCTGTGAAGGCTTGGGTGAAGTGATCAAAAAGTGAGCTCACAATCTATGTTATTAAGATGGCATAACAGCTTATTTGGTGATTACTTCACCTAAGCAATCACCTCGACGTGTTTCAGCCGGTCTGTTCGGTCCTGACATCTTACTGTGTACACTAAGGTGTAGTGAAGCACGCAAAATACGCGCTTAGTCGTGGAGTTGCGGAAACCAGCCCGATTTACATTACAAGGTGTAGTGAAAGACAAGAGAGCTGTCTATTCTATTCTATTTTATATATATGGCACGCAAAGCCGATGTCGACTATTCTGCCAACGTCCAAAGTGGATTGAAGAAGCAAGTGTGCATACATTGTGATAATTGTTAAAAACATAAATATGCATGCCACCACGATACAAATAACGATTTGCAGTTATGAACGGCTTATAGTTTTATGCTATTGTGGCGGATGAAGAGAGCTGTCATTACATTTTGTAGATATGGTTTGACAGCTCACTTCCCCACCGTGTGTTCCCACGTTGCCGTCGTGGTGGGGCTTGTGTGTCTCAGTGATCTTGGATCTCTGCCGGTAGAGTTGCTCATGCCGGAAAGGACCAAGTGAGAGACCAGACAAAGAGGGACACACACACGCGAGAGGCGCACCGTTCGGAGACTTGAACAGTTTTCGGGTTTTCGAACGGTGTGCGTTTCAAAGGACGGAATCTTGCTCACTGGTCTCTGGTACGCGTCTGCTCATCAGATGTGACTGTGAGGACAGTGAGCAAGTAGAGGGAGAGAGAGACCCTGTGAAAGGGCGAAGGAGATAGGGACCGAAACCTTAAAAGGAAAAAAAAAAAAACATGAAAAGACAATCGGTCAAAAAACTACCCCAGGGCGGTACCAGCTGCTCAGCAGCTGGAGAATCCGCCACGTCTCCTCTGGAGGTGTCATGCCCCTCGTATTCTGGGGGGGGCAACCCTTGTCTTCCACTTGCCAGTGGCAACATGAGCCGAGGAGGCTCCCGATCAGAAGCGTCCTTTGAGGACTTGATCAATTTTAATTTTAATGCGCCCGGGAAAGAGTAGCGCGGAGGTTCCCTCCAAATTGTGGAGGAAGGGTTCGCTTGAGCGTCAGGGAGATGCGGGGTCGGACTCTGACTCTGCGTCTGGTGTCGGCTCGGCGAGCTCTGGACGCGAGGGAGTGGGGGCTATTGCGGGGAACACAAAGTTCTTCCGCAAGCGGCCCAGACCAGAAGACGACCGGGGGTCGTCTTCCAACGGAGAGATGGCCTCGGCCCGAAAAATCCCCACCAGTAGGCGAGGTAAGGGTCGAGAAGGAGGCAGGGGGAGGGGGCTCGCCTCCCAGGAGGTTGTCCAGCGAGTGACAAAACTCGCCGAAGAGGTGCGCAACCCTGGAGCAACCGGTCGGAGGACTCTCCCTTCGGCGTCTTCTGGCGGTGAGCCGGACACCGGCGGTGGCTCCGTTCTGGAGCGTAAGGCTAAGTTTGCGGAGATCGTGAAGGCTGCGATTCGCGATGTGGCCTTGAAAAGGTCGCAATCGTCCAAAAATAAGGCCATAAGTGCGGCCTCGGCCTCCATTTTGGCGGCAGCGGAAGCTAATGGTGGCGGGCCGCCGTCGGACGAAATGTCCAAGCTGCGGGCGGAGGTCGCTCGCTTGGCGGCCGCCACGGAGCTTCTCCAAAAGGAGAATGAGAAGCTCCGAGCAGACCTGGCTGGGTTCCGAGGAGCCGGCTCAAAGGAGGCGCCTCAAGGGGGCCGCAAGCACGGGCAGCCCGTGCCGGCAGAGGAGCAGGTCCTGAACTTGGTGCGGCAGGAGATGGCTGCATTTGCGCACAGGTTCTCGGTCCTGGAGGGCATCGTCCTGCGCCCCCCACTAGCGGCGAGCCAAAAGGCAACCGGCCCGCAGAAAGCGGCATCATACGCGGCCGCCGTTACTGCCAAACCAGGTGCCGGGGTGGCACCAGCGAAGCATGCCAAGCCAAAGAAGAAAGGCGGGGTGGCTGCACAGGCGGCGAGGGCTCACGCGCCGTCGATGCAACCCTCACCTAACTCTCCTGCGGCTGAAACCGGATGGCAGGTGGTCGGGGAAAAAAAGAAGGCGAGCAAGGCAGCCAGGGCGGCCAAAAAAAGGCAGAGGAGACGGCAGCGTAAAGCGCGAAGCGTCGCGGATATGCTACGCGCCCCGGAGACCGCAGCTGTAGTGGTCACGCTACAGCCGGACGCGGAAAAGAGGGGCGTGACTTACCGCGATGTTATCAATAAGGCTAAGGAGGCGGTGGACCTCCAGGAGCTCGGTATCACGAGGGGCCTCCGGTTCAGGTTCACCATGACTGGGGCCCGGATGCTGGAGATCCCCGGTGCAGCCAGTGGCCCGACCGCTGACGCTCTGGTCGAAAAGCTAAGAGCGTCTTTAAATGTGGACGAGGTCCGAGTGTCCAAGCCGACTAAGTGCGTGGATATGCGCATCCTGGGCCTGGACGACTCCGTCACGGAAGAGGAGGTGGTGGCCGCCGTCGTCAGGACTGGGGGGTGCTCTGCCGAGCAGGTGAAGGCAGGCACCATACGTCCTGACCGCACGGGCATGCCAACCGTCGTGGTGAGCTGCCCAGTGACCGCGGCCAAGAACATATCAGAGGGCCGAAGACTCCTGGTGGGCTGGGTATCTGCGCAGGTCAAATTGCTGGAACCCAGACCTCTGAGGTGCTTCCGCTGCCAAGTGGGCAACCACGTGGGAGTTCAGTGCACCTCGGAGGTGGACCGCAGCGGTCTCTGCTTCCGCTGTGGTCAGCCCGGTCACAAGGCCGGCTCGTGTAACGCCGCTACGCAGCTGGCAAGCCGGCCGATCACTGGGCTGGAGGCAAAGCCTGCGCTCCATCCACCAGAGGCAAAAAGAAGGCCTCCACCGACGTCACCGCCGCCGCCACTGCGGTTACAGTAAGAGAGCCCTCACAGAGAACTCAGGAGGAGGCAGAAACGGAGTACCAATAACGGCTCCTTTACGCCTCCTCCAGGCGAACATCAACCACTGCGCCGCTGCTCAGGACCTGTTGGTCCAGAGCATGGCACAGTGGTTGATTAACATCGCCGTAGTCGCTGAGCCGTACTTTGTCCCGCCCAGGGATGATTGGGTGAAGGACTTGAACGGCTCAGTGGCCCTGGTTTCGTCGGCCACCGCCGGTACCCCATCCCTCGAGAACGTCAAGCGAGGACAGGGGTGCGTAGCTGCACGGTTCGGGCAGATTGTCGTGGTAGGGGTATACTTCTCCCCGAACCGAACTCTCGCCGAGTTCCAAAACTCCCTGACGGAGTTGGGCGTCGTCGTCGCCGGGTATCGTTCCTGTCCCGTACTCGTTCTCGGGGACTTCAACGCCAAGCACTTGGCTTGAGGTTCCCGTCATACGGACACGCGGGGTAGGATGGTCGAGGACTGGGCTCTGGAGACAGGTCTGGTCGTCCTTAACCGGGGTTCTGTCCCCACGTGTGTGCGGATGCAGGGCGAGTCCGTGGTGGATATTTCGTTCGCCAGCTCCTCCTGGAAGCCTCGATCGTGCAGGCCTGGGTGTCACCACCGGAAAGGCCTGCTGATATCAACGACGAGGCGGAGTGGTTCCGGGAGGCCATATCCGATATTTGTGACGTGGCAATGCCCCGGGTTAAGCCAGGACGCGCCCGCCGTCAGGTGTACAGGGCCAGTTCCCACTTCGTTGGAAGACGGGGAAACTGGTCCTCATTAAGAAGCCGAGGCGCCCTGCGGACTTTCCGTCCGCATACCGGCCCATTGTGCTGCTCGGTGAGGTGGGCAAGCTCTTTGAAAGAGTAATTGCAAACCGCCTCGTCGAGCACCTAGTGAGGGTGGGGCCGGATTTGGTGGAGAACCAGTTCGGTTTCCGCACGGGACGCTCGACGGGGGACGCGGTTTCCCGGGGTGGGGTCGTCTTGGCGGTGTCTCTAGACATCGCCAATGCCTTCAACACCCTGCCCTGGAGTTGCATTAGGGAGGCACTTCGGTATCACCGGGTGCCGACCTACCTCCGTCGCGTAGTTGAGGATTACTTGACGGACAGAGCCGTCATCTACCCGGTCACCTGGGAGAGTGGAACCGGCGAGAGATGTCGTGCGGTGTTTCACAGGGTTCCGTTGTGGGGCCGCTCCTGTGGGACATCGGCTACGACTGGGTGCTGCGCGCCGACCTCCCTAGAGGCGTCAGCATCGTCTGCTATGCTGACGATACGCTGGTCCTGGCACAGGGAGGGTCGCACCAGGCGGCGGCCGACGCTATGACACGCGGGGTTGCGATAGTCGTTGAGAGGATCCGGCAGTTGGGTCTCGAGGTGGCTCTACACAAGTCCGAAGCCATGTGCTTTCATGGAGCTCGGAATAAGCCACCATCGGGATCCCAAATAACGGTAGGAGGGGTTCACATCGGCGTCGGATCGACGATGACATACCTGGGTCTCGTCCTCGATAGCCGGTGGAACTTCGTCGAGCATTTTCGACGTTTGGCTCCCAGACTGGGGCGGGCCGGGGCTGCCTTTAAGCGGCTTCTGCCCAATCTAGGAGGACCAAACGCCTCCTGCCGAAGGCTTTACGCGGGGGTCGTGCGGTCCATGGCCCTTTATGGGGCGCCAGTGTGGGCGCCTACTTTGAGGAAGCGACCTGCCCGTTACCTCAACGCGTCCCAGAGGGTCATGGCCATCCGGCTCGCCCGGGGATACCGCACGGTCTCTGGCGAGGCGGCGAGCCTCCTTGCCGGACTGCCGCCATGGGATCTGGAAGCGAGAGCCCTCGCACTCATTTACGAGTGGCGCGTGGAGGCGCAACGCCGGGGCGAGACTTCTCTGCCGCGGCAAATCGCAGCAAGGCGGATGGAGCTTCGGCAGGATCTCATGGCGGTATGGAGACAGCGATTGTCGCAACCCAGCGCTAGGCACGCCACAATACAGGCGATTAGTCCCCTCTTTGAGGAGTGGCTGGAGCGGCGCCACGGTGTCCTCACCTTCCGTCTGACACAGGTACTCACCGGACACTGTTGTTTCGGGAGATACCTGTTTCGGATTCGGCGGGAGGACACGCCTGGGTGTCAACATTGCGAGGATCGCCCGGAGGACACGGTGGAGCATACGGTAGAGGTCTGCCCTGCTTGGGCGGAGCACCGCCGATTTCTCGTCGAGGCGATCGGCTGCGGCGACCTCTCGCGACCGGCCCTGGTTCCGTCTATGGTCCGGAGCGAGGAGGCATGGGAGGCGGTCACCTCTTTCTGCGAAGCAGTAATGCTAGCGAAGGAGGAGGCCGAACGTGTGAGAGAGAGGGAGGCCTCACGACCCGGCCGCCGCAATAGAAGAAGACGGCCCGGGCGTCGGGAGTCACAGGGCGATTTCCGACCACCGTAAGCGCGGGTCTGCGGACGGCGAGCATTGGGCGGCTCGCCGTCCGATCAAAACTAGACCCGTGTCGGCGGCGCGCTGTATTCCACGCGCGCATCAAAGAGCTGTCAGCAAGGGAGACGGGGCCCGCCAGGGCCAGTGCCTGCCGGGGTGCGGAATCCGTTCGAAAGAGGCACCATACCCTGGAACGCAAAGGGCAGTAGGAGGAACACGGATGGGTTTTAGTCAGTAAGAGTCTGACACTCCCTTCCGCTCCGCCCAGAGCGGAAGGAGTCATTTGATGATTTCCCATCCTTAAAAAAAAAAAAAAAAATGGTTTGACAGCTCACTTGTGGTTCAATTCGCCTAAGTTGTCACTTCGACATGTTTACAGAATTGCACTGCAGGTGGGGTCGAAAGGTTCTTGTATGAGAAGTCGCATCGTTGAAACCATGTAATGGCGAAAGCCGTGGAATCCCACTGGGTGCCAGACGCACAATACCAGTCAATGTAGTGACACTTTTATGAGTAGCTCGTGGCTAAATAATAACAGCCGCACGGCTCGATCTTTAAGGTTAAGCAACGCTTGCCAAGGTTGGTCTGTGGATGGGTGACCATATTAACATAACGAGTTTCCTCCGTGCCTCGGAAAGCACGTTAAGCCGTTGGTCCCGGCTGTCATTTGTAGATCTTTGGCAGTCGTTACGGGTTGTCAGAAGCCAGTAAAATCTGACTCCAGTCTTGCCAAGAAGTACCGTGTTACCCAGTTAATGGGTTGTGGAGGTCTGGTAGGCAGCCGCTCCACGTAAAACACTGGTATTCAGCTGAATCTGGTTTGACTGGAAGCCGACCCCAATATAGTTGGGAAAAGGCTAGGCAGATGGTAGTGACACTTTTATGAGGCCTATGTCCAGCAGTGGACGTCCTTCGGCTATACTAGACGCTAGATGCAATATACATCATTGATATTTGCCTAATATTCATTCGTAGTTAACCGAACAATAAATTACGAACCGTTTTTCATTACTAGAGTATGTAAGGGATTACTATAGAAGATTCGATTTTGTACAGCTTATGTCTTTGTTTCTGTTTATGATATTTAAAAAGTCAGTGAATGTATGTGGGTCAATGACCGTTATTGCACATTTATTTGGTGCCTACCATAATCAATTGTAAGAAGAAGAAGTAAGTAGAAGAAGGAACTGAACAGAAGTAAGTGAACTAACTTAGAAGTAAATTCAAACGTCATAACATATTCTAACTGCACAGATAAGTTCCATACAGCCTTAATCCACTCTGTAGAAGCAATTGACCTATGAAAGCACACAATAGGCACAATATTAGAGTGGGTATTTTCCAAAGAGTTCCCTTTTACGATAATTGCTTACAGCCTTTCGTAGCTCCGGCTCTGAAGTGTCGGGATTTATGTTAGGACGACTGTTCCGAGGTTTAAAACTTTAAATATTGATTATTGGGTCTTTTTGAGGCGTTCGTGGCTTCTGTTTTTGTTCGTAAAAGCGTTTTTGTTTGTCAGTTGATGTGATTTTAGGCCAGGTTTGAGATAACTTAGGGCACCCCGACTCAGAATAGAAGGAAAGAAAGAAAGGCCCGCCCCGTTGTCGAAGTTAGGGTTGATGTTGCCATTTCATGAAGTGCCCAGAAATTTTCGTGAAATGGCCGGCCACATCATGAACAGGCCAAATTCTTTGATATAGACATAATTTAGAGGTAGCCACAATGTCATTAATATCATTCTTAACCAATATTTTAAATGCCTAAGTGAGCTTGTTTGTTTATTTGTTTTGCTTTGACGCTTAAATCGCTGTACCGATTTTGATGAATTTTAGTACCAAGGTAGATTAATCCTGAATCCCTAGGAATGGTTATAGTCTACTATTTGGCGAAAACAAACTAGAACGGGAGCGAAGCCACGGGCAAAAGTTAGTGATCTATATCTTTTGGTTAAAAAGTACATAATTAACTAGACAAAACACATTGCTTTAAATTATGGTTCTATTACCAAGAATGCACAATATTTCCAAGGTTAAAAATGCGCGTATATCACAAAAAGTGTGGGTCAGTATAAAGGTACCTACCAGTTAATAGAAATAATTATTTTATTAGGTAACCAAGGCATATTTGCTGTATGAATATCAAATTTATTTGAAAAACAACGTTTTCAATATTAACATTCAGTACTCCACGAACTGAAATCGCTCAAAAAAGTTATGTTAACAAATGCTAACCGCGATCCGATAATCCTTCTAATTCTGAACAGAATATTCGAAAGACGAAAACCCGTATGCCATGGCATAAAGAGGACGTTTAGCAAAGAAGAAAATGCGATTAAATTAAATTTCCGCTAGTAGGAGGTTTCAAAGGGCTTTTCGATAGCTGCAATATCTTAAGCCGGCTCTCCAAAGGTCTGGCTATCGTGGCCTCGCCTTTTCTACTGCGAGCCTTTTCATGTAGTAGTTTAGCCTTAGGGCCCGTTTACACGACAAGGAATTGCTTGTTTTTTGTTGGGGAAAACAGAGCGTAATTTTGTGTGTACTTCACACGCGAAGCTGTCATGAAATGAATGAAGGGTTGCGAAATACGTTGCGCGATTTTGGTTTACGTTTATTTATTTCGTTTCTTTTTTTTTGTTCGGTAGAGGTATATAGAATATGGGTACATTGTATTTTGATTCACACTTTCTCTGTGGTCGTTTCATCTTAAGGTTATTTTTAGCACGAAATGGATTTATTGTTTAAGACAGAAAAAAATCTTGTCAAACAAAACTATTAGATACTTATATAATAGCCAATACATAGATAAACTTACGCTAGTGACTAGTAAAATACATAATGCTAAGCTTAAGATAACCTATTCAAAGCGAAAGTACTTGGTATTCTCTTATAGTATACTATTGATAGCAATATGAAATATAGCTAAGTACAGTTTTATTTATAGACAGTGAGCCTATTCTGTTCCTTTTTTTTAAGGATGGGAAATCATCAAATGACTCCTGCTCTGAAATAAGCGGAAGGGAGTGTCAGACTCTTACTGACTAAAACCCATCCGTATTTCTTCCCTTTCCGCAACCTTGGCAGGCACTGGCCCTAGTGGGCAACAATTCCGCAACCCTGGCCTTCTGTGCAGTGGACGCTTGAAGTTTGTTCACTTTTGCTTAGAAAAATGATAAAGATGCTAAATGAGCATAATTAAATGGTTGTATCAAAAACGATGGATGTCTTAACCCTTAAATGGGCATAACAATCTGGGAATCGGAAAATAATTCCAAACAGACAAAGTCATTAATGGTAGAAAATAAATTTCATTTTTAAACAAAAAGTTACCTATGTTTTTTGAATATTTTATGAGTGATTGATAAGTCTTTAAATAACCTTTGTACAACAGTAGAATACCTATTAGGAACTCATTATTTAATTTATGTTCTGAAAAATATACTCGTTATGCCTTATTAAGATGTGTGTAAATTAAATGTAAAATTACGGTTACAAAATGGCTACTGACTCTGGACTATGACATGACTGAAAATTTATTAAACTGAAAAAAAAAAAAAAAAAACAAAGAACGTTTTGATAGGTACTCACTGATATATACCTCTATTTATATATTTATTACTCTATATCACAATATATATTTATATACATTCTCAGGTACAACTCTCAACAACAACTTAATGTATACACCCATGCAAACACTAACAAACACACCATACATGCATACCTATAAGTACTTGGTTTCTTTGTGTATTAGTTTTTCTTTTTGTGTATTGTAAAAGATTACAAGTAGATTAGATCAAGTTAATAAGTTTATTGTAACATAATTATGTATTTATACCAATTACATATAAAACAACAAATGTAAACGGAACGAAGGAGCCTGGAACACACGACACAAGGAATCCTAGTGTGAGTTCCAGGAATCAACGCACTCGAATGTAATTTCCTAACAATAAACTATTATATTCTATTCTATTCTAAGATGCTAAATGAGCATAATCAATTGGTTATATCGAAAAAACTGGATGTCTTAAGCTCCATTTAGTACTTCATAGAGATTACCTCTATTACAAGTTCTAAAGGGAATAGACTTTTGTAATAACAGCGTAATAATTACGTAACATAGGTATCTGTTATGTTATGTTCTTTGTTGGCTACTGTTTAATAAAAACTGTTGTCTATTAAATGTAGGTAGTACTAAATCTATACTAATATATAAAGCTGAAAAGTTTCTTAGTTTGTTTAGTCGCGCTAATCTCAGGAACTACTGTTCTGATTTGAAGAATTCGTTAGATAGCCCATTTATTGAGGGAGCTATAAGTTATATATCATCACGCTAAGACAAGTAGGAGCGGAGCAGTAATGAAAATTGTGCTGCAGACAAAATTGCGCGGGTCAGCCAGTCTCTAAAAAATAATACAAACAAGATGCACTCTTCAAGAGAATTTACGATCTCATACTTCTATACCTGATACCTTTGTTTGACCTATAGCTGGGTACATACATATGAGTAGACCGCATTTTTTACGTGCCATGCTTCCCTGAATAACGATAATGCAAGTGATGCTAGAGACTACGTAGAAATAATTATCAGATTTAGATTGATGGTTCATAAAAAAATTGTCCAGCTTTTCTGCGAATCCAAAAAAAAAATCATCAAGGTCCCTTGACAATCATAAAAAAGTGACTCTATCAACCCGAAAGAAGTTCTCAACCAATTTTCCACAAACAGCGTAATAATAGACTAGACAGCACTGCATTACTCGCTAATCATTCAGCCAGCAGACGTCAGTTCCGCTTCCCGCTTCCTGTCGTAACAGTTTTCACATATTCTCTCGGCTCGCTTCCTTAGCTAGTTACCGTACCGACCGCTTTATGTTTTTATAAGTGAAGAATGAGTAGTTGAATTAAAACACGTTTGTGAGTGGTGAATTGGCACTACTTTTACGGCCTCAGAACTAACTTTAGAGTTAAAAGATAATTCAGGCCTAAATTATAGGTAGCTTGAGCTATGGCTCAAGCTACCTATTTTTATTAGGTATATTTATGTAGATTTAAAAATGACGAGAACTGCCGGTTCCAAATAATGGGATAGCGCTAGCAAATAAAGAGCATTTACACAACCAATGTTACCATTTCTGTGAAAAACATTTTTACAAAAAAATACAGCAGACTTCCAAAAAAAAAACACTATAGGTAACAAAGTATAAAATAAACTATAGTATAAAAAAGTTTATCACTTTTTAGTGGTACCTGCTTACCACTAAAAAGTGCAACCACAAATAAAGCGTACCGGCGTGATGTTAAGTTATGAACTGGTGTAAACAATAAACAAACATGCGATTTCAGAAATCCCGATCCATTTGCTATCATTTGAAGAGTTCCGTTGCCTAATATAATGTATGTACGGAAAAATCGCCATCTTTTTAGTAAAATTAGTGATAGACATAATTTTAATAATAGAAATAAAGATAAATTAGATCAACCATTTTATAGATTAGCTAAAGTACACACATCTTTCATGGGATAATGTGTTAAATGTTACATTAAAATACCTTGCGACGTATTAGAACTAAATGAAAGACAATTTAAAGCGTATATCAAAAGCACACTTTGTGAACAAGCTTATTACAAATTAGAAGATTACATTCAGGATAAGAATGCCTGGAAGCATGCTGGTCCTGCTCCATAGGACAGTCAATGTTGTGGACAAAATCAAACTGGTTGCTTTATGTATTAACTTTATAGACGTTCTGTTTCTTTTTGTGTTTGTATTTTTCTGTTAACTCACACACTGTTAATTAGTGATTCTAATATTTGTAAATGTGTGAGTATCATGTACCTACTTATTTAGAAAATTGATAAGTCTACCTCTGCATACCCTAGGTGCATGCCCAACTAACATTTTGGTGTCAGTTACAGGCTTTTTTATGACTTTAAGTAATATAACAGGGTTATAATTATCTCAGTTATTACTAAAGACGATATAGAGGAGTTAACAAACAAGTTTTAGCCCCAATCGCAGCACTATAGCGTTAATGGATGATGTAATACAGCTTTGAGAGTTATAATGGCGCTAGTAGCAGCAAGTATACTTAATACGTTACAGCTTTAACCTTTTTGTGACACCCAAGTCTTTATAAAAGTGTTCGCCGACACCTCTTAACACTTATTGTTGTATAGTTATTGCAATAAACTCTTTTATACCACTTAAGGTGCTATATTGACTATTATTGCAGTCATAAGCTATAAAATAGAGTTTATCGAGAGTTTAGTAACACGAGAAACTAAAGGTGTCAAACAACTCCTCTATCTAGGTTTAACCTGTAATAAAGGGTTTAACTAAAGCTTATTGTGTTAGGCAGTCCTCTTTTACAGACGTTCTAAAGGTATTGGTGTCAAACAACGCAAGTATGGGTCGTTATTAACACTAACCTCACTTTTGTAAAGTTCGCCATTGTTTTGGTAACCTAACAATTAATATTATTTCGAGTTATTCAACATTTGACTACAATAAACAAAATTTCTTACATTATTTGAAGCATTCCATGAATGCCACTTAATTTTACATACCACTGCTCAAGAAGCAGGAATGAATAGTAATGTTTAGCTTGAGGTACCTATTTTGTTATCATAATTTTTCTTTTAAATCTTTAATAAATCCTAGGCGCGTTAAAATTGAGATGAGAAACATGGTATACATTTACTGTGAAATCACAAGGGCAGTCATTTTTCACTTCACATACTTAAATAACATAATATTCCATAATATTCTTCTGCTGTGTTGAATAATGGATGACATAACACTTCCATTACGAACAGATTTAATTTTAGTAAGGTTACAGGCTTTTTTATCTTGACGTGCGCTTTTTACCACCTGTAGTACTCACTATCGCGGTAATACCGGTTAAAGTAGTAGCTGACGATGAATAAGCGCTCTTGTGGAGCTTTAAGATCTTTGTGACACCGTTTTATAGGCTTTCTATAACTTTTACCTGTAAAACTGTGGGCCTCTTTCGTGGTTATAAGTGAGTTAGAGCATGCTCTAACTCAGTTGCACAGGTATGCGTTAACACTTTTATACTCAAATGGAACTGATATACGAGTCTTATATAGGTTTTTTTAACGTTTTAGTGTTAGTTGGGCAAAAAGTCAAAAACGTTTATTCCAATTAGGCACTTTTGAACGTCATTCACATTTCAAATATATAAAATTTGTTTATAGAAATTTTGTTTATTGTAGTCAAATGTTGAATAACTCGAAATAATATTAATTGTTAGGTTACCAAAAAAATGGCGAACTTTACAAAAGTGAGGTTAGTGTTAAAAACGTCCCATACTTGCGTTGTTTGACACCAACACCTTTAGAACATTTGTAAAAGAGTACTGCCTAAGACAATAAGCTTTAGTTAAACCCTTTATTACAGGTTAAACCTAGATAGAGGAGTTGTTCGACACCTTTAGTGTCACGTGTTACTAAACTCTCGATAAACTCTATTTTGTAGCCTATGTCTGCAATAATAGTCAATATAGCACCTTAAGTGGTATAAAAGAGTTCATTGCAATAACTATACAACAATAAGTGTTAAAAGGTGTCGGCGAAAACTTTTATAAAGTCTTGGGTGTCACAGAAAGGTTAAAGCTATAACGTATTAAGTATACTTGCTGCTACTAGCGCCATTCTAACCCTCAAAGCTGTATTACGTCGTCCATTAAAGCTTTAGTGCTGCAATTGGGGCTAAAACTTGTTTGTTAACTCCTCTATGTCGTCTTTAGTAATAACTGAGATAATTATAACCCTGTTATATCACTTAAAGTCATAAAAAAGCCTGTAACTGACACCAAATTGTTATTTGGGTACCTACCTCCGAAGTTCTTTGTCAAATCTTCACCAAACTGAAATGGGACCAGTCCGGCAAAATATTCTTCCAAAAAAAAAAACATCCAAATTGGTTAACAATTGGCGAAAATATCACTGAACAAACCTTTTTTCATGGGATCCCATCATCAAATCCTGACTTATACCTTCCGTCATCAGCTCAGCAACATGAAATGATGATTACCAGGCACAAACATCTGAATTGCGTTAGAAAGTTTATGAACAAAATTGTATGTATGTCCATAAAATTTTCATGGGATTCCACCATTAGATTCTGACTTGGTGACAATGGGACCACCTCAGGAGTATAGGATTTCGAATAAAAAAAGAATTTTCAAAATTGGTCCAATATTGGCGGAGAAATCGATGAACATACATATAAAAAAACAAACATACAGCTGAACATAGAACTTCCTCCTTTTTGAAGAAGTCGGTTAAAAATATGTTCGCCGGTCTATCTGGCCATGAAAGGTTTGGTTGAAGAACTCTTGTACTTAAATGAAACAGGTAAATTAATCATCAGAATCATCAATATCAGCCGTAAAACGTCCACTGCTGGAAATAGGCCTCCCCAAGTGTCGCTATAACAACCGGTCCTGTGCGTCTTGCATCCGCGACCCTCACCAGGTCATCGGTCTACGTTGTAGGAGAACTTCTAACGCTGCGTCGCGTACGCGGTCGCCAATCCAGAACTTTTTACCCCCATCAACCGTCTGTTCTGCGAGCAATGTGCCCTGTCCACCGCCACTTCAGTTTGATGATCATTCCTGATCTGATCACGCAAGGACACTCCAAGCATTGCCCTCTCTATTGCCATTTGGGTGACTTTAGGCCTTCTGATAAGGCCCATTGTGAGCGATCACGTTGCGGTTCCATAAGTCATCACGCACTGGTAAATTTTAAATGCTGAAATTTAGTCAAACTTTGGCTGGATGGTTACGCAGACGGGTATAGGAAAATTGAGTTAAATCTAAGATATAAAATAGTTGTCCCCCGCAACTTCGTCTGCGTCACAATTTTTATTACTGCTCCGCTCCTATTGGTCCTAGCGTGATGATATATAGCCAAACAAACAAACTCTTCAGCTTTATACGAATATATTAGTACTAATTGACCCGCGCACCTTCGTCTGCGTCACAATCTTCATTACTGCTCCGCTCCTATTGATTTTAGTGTGATGATATATAAGTCTATAACCTTCCTCGATAAATGGGCTATCTATCACTGAAAGAATTTTTCAAATCGGACCAGTAGTTCCTGAGATTAGCGCGTTCAAGTAAACAAACAAACAAACTCTTCAGCTTTATATATTAGTATAGATAGATATAGATTCTTCCGTTACTGACTGGTTGTGTGACTGAGTGACTAACAGACAACGCATAGCCGAAACTACTGGTCGTAGAAAGCTGAAACTTGGCATGTAGGTAAGTCTCTTAGAGAGTGTGGGAGAGCACTAAGAGAGGATTTCCCGAAATTCTTACGGGAACGGGAAAAAACAGGATATGCGCGTACAAAGTTGCGAGCAAAGCTAGTATCTAATAATACTTCTCCCGACCGAACTTTGGTCACGGTCGTCAATCTCAACGGAGATTCGGCATGACGCTCGTAAAGTCTGATGTCACTTTTTGCCCGACCTTGGAATCGAAACAAGGACCCCACGCTCGGCAGCCGCCCTTGCAACCATGAGACATTAAGAGTTACACTATACAGCCAACCATTCAACCCACGCCGTGATAACACTCTACAACATAAGCTCCTAATAATTCAGTATCAAACGTGGGTAGGCCCAATTATAATAACGGACAATTCTATGAGAAGATTACTTTGATCACGTGTTCACCACTTAGATTAATAGTCACACTGTAATCTGCGATTTAATTGTTCATATTAAGTACTTATAGGAGTATATAGTTATCGTGTTTAAGCTGCTTTGGATCCATGTGTTATAATGTTCTCTGTGATCTATATATACTCTACCTTGTTACTAGTTGGTTTATTGATCTATTAATTTATTAATTCAGTTAATTTTACGCTTTTATTTGACTAAGCGAGTGGCTTACACGTAACGTATAAGCAAAAGACACACCAGTCCTATTTACACTTTTGTACTATGTAACACTTTTGTATCGTATCGTATGTTTCGTTGCATACGAAAAGTGTGTCTCTCTTGCATACATTGTCATACAAAATCAGTAGTCCAGATATAATAATCTAGCTATATTGATTACTAATCGACGAAAACAAGTAGCTTTCTGTCAGAGAAATCCAAATTCACGTACTTCCAAAGATGATACCATCCTTCATGAAAAAAAAAATCGAACAAACGATAATCGTACCTTATTTAAATAAATATCAAGTTAATTAGTTACAAGTCTCTATAGTGTTAGCAACTTTTTGTTATAATTTCCAATAACATTAATTAAATTTAGGTTCTGAGAATCTTTGTCATAATAACCTTATTAATACATTCTTAGAAACCTGCAACATAACGGTAGAATGTTGTTTAATTATTTTATACCATCATAAGCAACCAAAATTCGGCTCACAAAGTATTTTACCTCCACCCCGCACTCGATATCTACGATCCAAGTCACATCCATTTGTTCCTGACTCCGTGTAACCCGAATGGTGTAAGTGCGATGCCGAAAGAATGATCGGGCGCTAATACTGCTCCAAAATGGTGAATAGCCGAAGCCATGCGCTTTATTGCAGCCTTTCAAGAGAATTGACCGTTGAATTGTCTGCCGAAAGTATTGGTGTTTCAGATAAAATTGACTCCTTTTCAATGGGTACTTAGTTTTATTTGGGAAGACTGAAGATAAAATGTGTTATAACTTACAAGCCTGTATTACAGATGGTTTAGTTCCTAAAACTGGACTGTGGAGATTAAACAAGGACTACGTGTTAAAGTGCGATAGTGTATTATTAGTTATAATTACAAATTAACGAAAAGTGTAAAGGTCGAGACTCATCGACCCGCAGTCAAACCATTACCAAGGTTTTGTGGGGCTTACTTTGTTCGTTCAAGCTAAAATTTTGGTTTTCACTTGAATCCGCATAGACTAAAAACTGTACTCGAAAATTTCGAAAAGCACGACAGAATGAATGCCTTGAAGTGTGGGCAGTACACAGCCTAGTAAACCTACTCTTCGAAAAGTTCATTATTAAGCCCTGGATCACCAGTGGCCTATTACGCTGCATCAGGAACAGAAACAGAATGCAACTAAAATTATGGTCCGACCCGTTTAATGTAATACTAAAAATACAATTTGCTAGGTACCGTAATTATTGTAACAAATTAATAAAAAAATTAAAACAAAAATATGAATCTGAACTACTAAAAACTAATATTAAAAAATCTCTAAAACTATGGAAATCTATCAAACAAATAGCGCAACTTAATACATCTAAAATTGGAAACTGTGAATTACTTAGTACTCGAAGTTACACAGTTTTGTGTAATTAATTTCTTCGCCAGTGTGTGCAAGCGCGACTCGCAGAAAGCATCCCCTGTGGATCCCTGTAGTCAGCTGTTGGCTTAATTTCCACTCCAAAAAAACACCTATCTTCTTTCGTACTTGTAGAGACTGACCAATGGGAGGTCGACAGTGTTATATCAAACTTGAAAATGGACAGTGCTCCCGGATGGGACGGTATCCAGACTAAATTCATAAAAATGGTTAAACCTATAGTAGTTCCCATTATCTGCCATCTTGCCAACCTCTGCTTCAGAAAAGATATTTTCCCTATTCTTTATTAAAAAATCTATTGTTACACCCGTCTATAAGGGTGGTGATAAAACATATCAATAATTATCGACCGATTTCAGTACTGTCAGTTATCTGTAAAGTTATTGAAAGGCTAATAAACTTCCGCCTGATCACTTATCTCGAAAAATTTAATATTTTATCCAGTTCACAATCGGATTCCAAAAAGCAAAATCCACAGAAGATGCGATCTCAGGATAGTCCTCCTTGGTAACTCAGTACTTAGACACAGTGGGGAACAGTGTCTGACAGTTTTCTTAGATCTAAAGAAGTCTTTCCACACTGTTTCTGTCCCGGCTCTTGTGAAAAAGATGGAGTGCATAGGTATTAGGGGTACACCACTGAAACTCTATTATTTATTATATTAAAATAATAACCTAAAAGACCGTACCCAAAGCGTAAAAATTGACAGTTTCACTATTTTTGACTCTAAAATTGAGATCGGCGTGCCTAAGGGAAGACCCCGTATTATTCTTGATATATCTTAACGAATTAACTAATCTCGAGATTGAGAGAGAGCAAGTATTCTCAAAAGCGGATGATACTGCCATTGTATTTGGTGGTACTTGTTGGACCTCCGTTTTTGAAACTGCCAAGCGTGGTCTCCAGAAGGTTGCACTGGCTCAAGTCTGCCCTTCTCACCCTAAATATCGCCAAAACAAATTACATTTGCTTTGCTATAAATAAGCGCACACTTCCCTCCCAAACTAAATATTAAGGATTCATACTTGTGATTTCACTGATACTATGCAATATGGGTGCGAAGAGATTAGATGTGTTCAATCCATCAAATACCTCGGAGTAATCCTGGACCACCGATTTTCTTGGCACCCTCAAGTTAAAGCTATAAATGATAGGATCCGTGAACTCATATGGGTCTTTAAAAAGTGAGACATGTCACCTCTCAAGACCTCCTAAAGCGTACTTATTTTGCATTGGCACAATCAGTTCTGTGTTATTATTTTACCATCTGGGGTGGTGCAACTAAAATTAAATTCCTTGAAGCAGAAAGAGCCCAGAGATGCTTATTAAAGACAATGTTCTTTAAACCATTTAGATTTTCTACTGACTTTTTACTACTGATTTTTTGAAAGTCAGTTAAAAATATTGTCATTTAGAAAACTTTATTCGTTCATACAGCCACGACTCCTCCCTGTAGAACTCTTCATGCAAGGCGTCAGTTTCTAGCCCACTCTGCCTACCTTTATAACAAGCTTCGCAACAAATATTCAATATCAACTTTACATTCCATGAATGTAAAAAACAATTGTCCGAGAACTCAAGCCGCTTGGATACTGTGATACAGAGAACTTATTATTTAAATACGAACCCTAAATAATACTCATGATTTCCAGTGGTACTTCCCAATCCCAAGATGTAGGATGTACATTGTAGGGCTGGAAATCTCCCAATATGAGCATAATTCACTCAGACTATATGCGAGTTAGGATGTTCTTACCATCATAAATGCACACACACACATACACGCACACATTCACACACAAAGAGTTTAGACATTTTACCTTTTCATTAATTTTGTCATCATTTTGTCATCGTTTTACATTTTTTATTTATTTATTTATTTATTTATTTAAAACACTTTCAGCACAAAAATGTACAGAGGCATTTCGCAACTTCAAGCCATAGGCATTTTCTACTAGTCAACCTTTGTGTAATGCAGAGAATAGTCGTAGGTGCAATAAAGAAAATTTAACCTCTCGGCTGGCACGGCTGGCAAATTTCAAATGTCATGTTTTCGTCATACTCCGTTGCGTATCGCGGGCGCCCGCTTATCGCAAGCGTAATATGACCCGCAGCACAAAAAACCTTATCTCTCCGCTCACAAAGCAGCTATTCACACACTTGAAACTGTTATGGTTTCTTTAATTATGTCACTATGTATTAGAATGTAAACAATATTCTTATAACAAACCGAAATATAAACATTTTGGATAGATACGAGAGTACTTGCTGAAAGCTATTTTGTTGTATTATTATGTTGATTTCTGACACAAATGTTGGATCAATTTACACAAAATTTTGGAATTAAGGTCATAAAAAGACAAGTAATCTAGTGATGATGTTATTTTACGAGATAAAAATCGACTGCCGCAATATTTAAGCTCAAACTTCATAGTACGCGGAGCAGACATTTTGATTTACGTAATTTGTATTTTTGTAAACAAACATCAAGAATATTCCAATAAGATTCCAATAAGAAATGTTTCTAGATTACTAGCCATGTATTCACGAACTCATTTTTAGTTGTATATCGTTACAATATGCCACTATAATTCTGAAATATCAAATTACTTACGTACGGCCGTACGGGGGAAGAAATCCGGTAACTAGTTTTGTTTCGTAATTTTCACCAGATAATTTACACTTTTGACGTTGAATATTAGTTGAAATTTAACGAAAATAAAGTAAATTATGAATTTCTATCAATACTTGGCTTACTTTCCACAGAAAAACACGTAAAAATCGAAAATTCTCGCGCACAAGTTGAACGAATGTTTGTTTGATTTGACAAATGTATTTTGTGACATTTCTATTCTTGTCAAGCGTATTTTTTTTTCCGACAGTGTTCCCATATGAAAAATATTATATACCATAGAGTTCAATCGTTGAGAAAAGAAAATTAACCGTAAAAATTACTAAAATTTAGTTTTAAATCCGTAGGTCGGGTGGAGCCACAGGGACCCACCTGACTGTTGACGGTATTGTGTAGTGGATCCGAGGGGATCCACAAGCCAGCAGCGATTGAAAATTATTCAAATAAAATAATGAACAATATACAAATATAAACCATACATACAAAAAAAAAGAGTAAAACAACACATAAAAAATTATAATATGTAAAATAATTACTTAATAAAATAGTTTTGTTATCTAGTTATGAACCTAAAAAGATGTATACTGACTCTATGGAAGAGCAGAACCACCCACAAAATGCTTGCTGGGTGGTTCTAACCACTGTATGAAACTGTTGGATATGTTAAAGAAATAAACTTTTTTTTATTTTCTTTTATTCTGCTGCTAATGGGAATTTCCAAAAGCCTAATATCTTCTCCCTGCCAGGAGTTCAAACTTAGGGTTCAACGCGTGTAAGCAGCTAACTCGTGTGATTTCTAAGACTTGATTAGATGACAGTTATATTTTCGTTCCTACGTTCCTACATACGTTTAAGTTTTGGAAGGGGCGACACGTAGGTGTAAAATAAGCGCTTTCAGACTCCTATCTGTCACTTCGGAGAATAACAAAGTCAAGTGTGTATAGTCTAACAATAGTCACCCTTATTCTTACTTCTAAGTTGCCCTTCACGACACCCACTGTCATCTTTCACCGTAATGACACGAGGATTGATCTCCTACGCTTTCAACTAAGCTACGATCACCTTGAAGACTGAAAGTCACCTTAAGGACAATGCAGACTAGGCTTTGCCTGGAAATTCTGCAGAAGCCCGAAACCAAAATAGCCCGAAGGATTTCTAAAAATCAGTGGCCCTGGCACATTTCTCGTGGAAAGTATGGCCGAGGGGCCTAAAAGGTTCTAAAGCGTTAGAAGTCATTCTGATGACCGAAAACCTAATGAGGACTGCGAGAGTCTGCTAAGAAAGGCTTGTATCCTGCAGAGAATAATTTTTGACTGCAATGATGATGATTAAACCTGGATTTATTCGTTATTGTATTAAATTTTCATAGTCAACACCTTTTGCTCGACTGCGCCAGGAGGAGGGTTGTGTTTTTTTCGAGTGTATGTATGTATATTTCTTTGGCACACTCTGTAGCCTAAACGGCTTGATGGATCTTAGCTTGAGAGGTGTCATAGATTTGTATTCATTGTGAGAGTGACACTGGGTATACATATAAAAGGCCGATTTTTGGCGCCAAACTACGTCTTCAAAAATTGTTGTTCTTCAAAACCTATCGAGTGGGGTATAAAGATAAAGGGCCCGAGGAGACGAACCCAAAAGAGTTACTCACTAAAATGTAGGAAATAAAAAAAAATCTTTGCCAAAAAACGACTAAAAAGTTCCAAACAAGTCGCTTTCAAGCAGTCTGATGCAGTTGATGGCATCGTATCTGTTTGTGTTTCAGACTGCTTGAAAAGCGACTTATTTGGCTTTTTTATGTCGTTTTTAGCGGTCGGATTTTTGTTATCATCATTCAGAGCCCGATTTTACCCTCTACTGAAAAAAGGCCTCTTTTTTCTTGTGGCAGCATTAACCAGGTTCTACTTGCGATGGCAACAATGTTTGCCCACCTCGCCGATGGATGACCGATACATCTTCTTACTCACAATATAAAACAGATCTGATAAATAATTATGTATTTAGTATTAAACATTTTCGTATAATACATACTCAATTACAGGATAAATGAACAAAAGCTACGTATAACATAGTTCTCAGAAAACCTTGATTGATTTCAAGGAACAGCACAATATTAAATCGCATTGCATATTCCACGAAAAGTTCGGGTACCAAAAATACCATCTGTTATGTTGGTAACGTTTCAGTTAGGCAACATTATATAAGTAGCAACAAATTGTTTTCCGTAGCCGTACGCATTGCAGTGAACCTTTTTGCTAGTGACTGTGACGGGCAGTGCGGAAAAATCCATCCATAATGTTGTGTTTACTTTTTTCTTTTACAGATCAGAAATTTCATGTTATGAAAAGTTAAAGATACATAGTTAAGGATGACTGGGTAGAGTTGAGCATATGAGCTGAAAATAATAAACATACATAATTACAGAACATAATTATTAAAACTATAGTTGATAACGGATGTCGATTAATCAAACAAAGGAGGCAATTTTACATCAAGAAAATTACCAGAAGTGTCCTTTTAGCAATCTTCTTGGTGTAAAATTCTGTCCTCAAATAACACGAAATACTACGACCGAAAGTCCGTTTACCAAGCATGGTGATAATGACATTACTCTTTTAATTAAAACGGTCTTTGGAAAACCCCAGGTTTCATGGAAGTTTCAAGGGTTTAGAGGAAATATCGCCCAGCCTCTAATAAAGCCCTAACGACACACTTCACCAAAAACCAGGGCGTCACAGATACACAGCAGGTTTTAATGAAAAAACTTTCCTACATTTCAATTAGTATCCGTTCAAAGACTGTAATTTTCGACGTTAACGAGTTTAATTTTATCGAAAATTAATTGCGACATCTTCATTGAAAACTTTTCACTCAACTTTAATACCTACGTAAATTTTCGTTCGGGAAAACTTTGACAATACAGAGTATCTACCGAGGAACTCCGAGGGGTGACTGAGTAGCTGTAACGTTCAAGTAAATCTTAAACAAATTTTCTCTTCAATCACCCGTTGAAACCTTCGACTGTTACAGGATTGCCAAAACATTATTAAGAAAGTTCTCATCTCGTTTTGTGCTGAGTTTAATTATACAGAGTCAATAGAGACGGAAAGTCTTGTTCTCTTGCGTTACTGTTTTCTTGCATTCGGTATTGTTATCTTGCATTGTCGTTCTTTTACGACACAAAATAAGAACAGGGTACCTATTATGACATCTTACCCTGTATTTGTAACGGTGTGGGACGGAGACGGAGATATACAAGACGCATAAAACTATCTCTTTTTCACAGCTTAATCATTATGGCATTAGCACGTCATAATACCCCTGTTCATTCGAATTTGGACACATTTGGCGCGGCTTTGAGGCACATATGATTTTATATTTTTTGTTTCATGTTAGTTTTTAATTTTGCTAAACTGTGCCAAATTAACTTTTCCTTTCAGTCTTCTTTCGGACAATTCAGACATGATTTTTGTTACTGCAGCGAAGCCAAAGAGGGCAATTTACTGTTCTATGTTTATATTATTTTGAGCTTTTACTGAAAGTTGTAGACTTTTTCTTCCGTATCTAAGGTGCGTTGACCTAGATCGGTATTTCATTAAAAAATATGGGAACCGGACCCTTGAGTTACAGAAAAACAATCGCTTTAGTCACACCAGTAAAGTGAACATACGAGTACTTTTAGGTTTTTCCGCTCTATGGAAATAATATCCAACAAAGCAGGAATGCACTCTGTAATTTGTCAGGACTGTCAATCATCGAAAGGTTAACTGCAGAATGTACTAGTATTACTTCCAGTTACTGAGTCAGCCCTATCGATTTGACTTGTGATAATTATGCGATTGAGCATTTTACAAGGAGCGTTGAGCGTTTCAATAAACTCACGTCTATTTCATACTAAATAGTTTGAAATAGATGAGAGTTTATTAACCAATTTTTATATGAAAGAAGTCTTTCACATGAAAATTGGTTTTCGACCCAAAAAATCCGCGCGATTTATAATTATTGTTTGACTGATGGACAGTTTCATTAAAAAGAAACTTACTCGTTTCTTGTTTGGTATAAACCAAATCCGTTGAATACAAATTATCGTTCGGGATTACAAGTTTAAATCGCTTCTATGTGTAGAGCATGAGAGAAGTTGTGCGTTGTGGGTTGCATGTGTGAGTAAAACACCATTAGTGTGTACATCATTTACAAGCCCAAAAATGTTACTTTCCCGCTTCCTCTCGCGAGTCTGTTGTAAGTGGGACAGGTGTGTGCGTGCGGCGGCCTGTGCCGATAGGTTCGCGAGCTGCTGCGCCTGTGTAGGTGCGCGGTCCGGGCCGCGTAGCCCCCGCCAGTGGCGAGCCGGCCGTAGCCGCACTACGACGCGCCTACGCCGTAGCACACGCGCTACATTCGCCCCCCTACCCACATCATCGGACAATAGGACCGGCGACGATTCGTGGCGTTTTGTTATTTTTTTGTTAGATGTGAATAAAAACGACTCTTTGTGACATTCACTCGTAAAAAGTGGAGACAGTATGCTGAAGGGACACCCTTTGTCCTCAAAAGAGACGGTTATTAAGGCAGCACTATGTAATTTTTGAACATTAATTTGTTGAAATGATAGCTTACAAATTGGGACAGTTTAGTCGTGTTGCGGTAGATTGAGCGGGATGTAAGGCGGCCGCAGCGGGATCCGATGTTGTGTATTAATAAATAAGCGCGAGGAAGCCAATTTTGGCGTATTATTGTAACCCATGTGACGCTAGTGTTGGTGTAACTAATTAATATCAGACAATTATACTCAGAGTGCTGGAATGGAGTTTGTATTTCTGCCTCTACAAATACAAATGTAAGGTAAATAATAACATGTTTTGGAACACTTTTCATCTTCCAGCATCCCTTTCCGTTTCTGTTTTTACTTTGTTCTGTACTTTTGTTCTTTGTTGTACTTGTAATGTTTATTTACTTACCAAACTTTGTTTGTAGAATAAATGTGTTTTTGAGACTTATAAAGGAAACTGGAAAGCTAACGGAGATATCGAGAAAACAAAATTGTCGCGCGTTTTTATGTTAATTACTGTTAAATTAAAATTAAGTCTTTTCAGATATTTCAATATTATACGTAGGTACGCATGGATATTAATTAGATCCTTCATACTATGGAACAAAATATTAAATATCCTTAATACCTCAAGATCTTCTGGGATGATTCTGGGGTACTTTATCTATAGTTCATCTGTCCGTTAACCACTAACCAACCAATGGCGTTATGACGAATAGGATTAATGGATAGATAAACGACCGATAAAAACCTCAGAACCGGGCATGAAACGTTTCGCTGCCATCACAGGTTTTTAATGAAGTCAATTGACCCTGAGTCACACTATTATTTTGTGTCATATTATATTATAGGTATTTATCTATGGGTCTTTGTTACCTAAAAATAAATGGTTTATTATTATAATTATTATTTTACGCGACTAAGAGACTCAACACCATACTCTGCGATCGCCAACCCGCCTGCCAAGCGTGGCGATTATGGCAAACCCCCTCTTTTAGGGGAGGCCTAAGTCCAGCAGTGGACGTTTTTCGGCTGTTATGATGATGGATTACCAATAATTGAAACGAGCGGGTTTCTAATTAGCTGAAAAACAAAATTTGCTGTTCTTCCTATCGGCACAAATTAAATTATCACTATTCAATGTAATTTTGATTACGCTCAATCAAATAATATGATTTAAGAGTTTAAATTACGTTAACCGTTAAATAACTATCTACATAACAAACGAAGTAAAAAATCTCACTAAGAATATTCATCTTATTTCTAGATTTCTACTTTTTCTGGTACTTTGCTTTTGAAGAAGCAAAAGGAAAAAGCTTTACATTGAAATAAAAAGTCTTGGGGACTTTTCCTAAAATTCGGTATTTTAACGTAAATTTAGGAGTATTTAAATTTGGAGGAGCTCGTGGCTAAGAATTTACAGTCGCGTGGATCGATCTCCAAGGTCAGACCGTAGATGGGTGGCCACTACACTTCATACCAAGACTCCTAAACATCTGCATAGCCTTTTCCCAACGATATTGGGGTTGGCTTCCAGTCAAACCGGATTCAGCTGATTTGACGTGGAGCGGCTGCCTACCAGACCTCCACAACCTATTAACTGGGTAACATGGTACTTCTTGGCAAGACTAGAGTCAAATGATCTGGATTCTGACAATCCGTAACGACTGCCTAAGATCAACAAATACAGCCGGGACCAATGGCTTAACGTGCCTTCCGTGGCGCGGAGGAGTCTCGGTATGTTATATTGGTCACCCATCCACAGAACGACATAGGCAAGCCTAGCTTAACCTTGAAGATCGGCCCGTCCGGCTTTTATTATTTAGCCACGAGTTCCTCGACCAAGACTCCAAGACTCGTCGATGCTTCGGATAGCTCGTTAAGCTGGTGGCTCGTTACGTTGGTTTATAGTCAGAAGGCAGAAATTCTGGTACCAGTCTAGCCAATTGGTATTGCAACAAAAATCACTTTATGATTATTTTTGATTAGCAGAAATTCTTGATAAAAGTTTGAATAAAGAATCTGCTAATAAAACTAAAGGTGGTTTTTTTTTATGAATACGGCTGTATATTTTAAAGTGTTCCACAATAAGTATTTCAGTATGCCACCTCTTTGGCAGCTAACTTCTACTTTGACTTGCTTACACTAAGGTACGAGAGTACTATCGCTATAGCTTAGGTAGACACGAGTAGAAAGGAAGATATTAGTGGCAGAGACACGAGCTGGGCCCTATTTAATGTAGCTAACGCGAAAGAATCGAAAAAAAACTCGCCATTTTTACGACCTTTTTTTTCTATTGATAGGCACGCGTAGGACCACTATCGATCCACTTGTCGATTGGTACCCTCTTTTTCAGTCATTACCTCATTGGTGACTGTTGTGAGGTGCCTGGCTAGTTTTTTTGAGAAGCCCCTGCATGAACAATATTTGAAATATTGTTTATTTTACAATTTATGTGCACACATTTAATGAGATCTTCTTCAATGTTGCTTTTTCTTTGTCGGTCCACTAGACACAGTTAGAAACCTGTTTTTGATGGCGCATGAATGGGTATTGATTTTAAATGATAGTGTTACTGTTATGACCGGGTCGTTGGTTCAAGATGTATCGGCTTACTGATGTCTATAGACATGAATGAAATAAGACGTTCTCACGTCATTACTCATACTTTCTTGTACGCTTACTCTATCAGTTCAAATGTAAGCTTAACACATGCCGAGGTAAAATATTAGCTAGTCACCAGTGTGAACTCTAGGCTATGAGCTTTAGCTTTGCTACCAGGTGGACATAGAATCAGTACAGTGCAACTTCAGCGGTAACTGTAAGGGGTGTTATTCTGCTGTCTACTGTTGCTTTATTACATTGATATATCAGCTCTTTAGCTGAGCTTCCCATTTTCCACATAACATTTCTGTTTGCTTTTGTGGCCCAATTTGTTTCGCCATCTTCTGGTTCTATCAAGGAGTCATTTTTTTTCATTCAAATATCTTTTTAATCCAAAGATCATGGGCCACTTAAAACACAGTAAAAAGGGAGTAAATGTTTTAATAGTTACAAGACCCCAGGTTATTTATTATACGTACCTGCATTCAGAGGCTAACAGATTCATCATCTACCTAGCCTTTTCCCAATTATATTAGGAGCTCGTGGATAAATAATAACAGGCACACGGGTCGATCTTGAAGGTTTAGCGACGCTTGTCAGGGTTGGTCTGTGGATGGGTGATCGTCTTAACATAACGAGTTTCCTCCGTGCCTCGGAAAGCACGTTAAGCCGTTGGTCCTGGCTGTCATTTTTGGTTTTGGCAGTCGTTACGGATTGCCAGAAGCCAGTAAATCTGACTCCAGTCTTGCCAAGATGTACCGTATTGCCCAGTTAATGGGTTGTGGAGATCTGGTGGGCGGCTGCTCCACGTGAAGCACCGGTATTCAGCTAAATCCGGTTTGACCGGAAGCCGACCCCAATGTAGTTGGGAAAAGGCTAGGCAGATGATGATGATGATTAGGGTCGGCTTCCAGTCAAACCGGATTCAGCAGAAGAGGCTAACAGATTCACTCTACAAAATTACCAAAATTATAAACTTTGTTTGGCTAGTAGGTTCCTAGGGGTCAAATACGAGGTCATAAACTCAAGCAAACAAAGTCGCAAGCAACTATTAGTGTTTTATAAAGCACTTTTAATTTACCCTCTGTAACTATGCGCTCTTTGTTACATGTGTATACCATTTAGTTGTTTTTGTTTTATTTTTACTGAACATGCACTGTTGCGTTAATCCAGTGTTATGTGTTTATCTTGAATAAATTAGAGGGACTTCCAAACATTTACTTGGTATACTACATATTTAATTTGTGCTTTATTTTAGTTGATTTTTTTAAGTTTTATTTTGGTACTCTGTATTTTACACTGTTTCGTATAGATAATTAATGTAAAACTCCTATTGGCTTAACATACTTCACAAGGTTTCATTTGTTTTGAAAGTAGGATCTGTTTTTACCCGACTGCCAAGAAAGGGTTTTGTTTTTCGCGCGTGTCTTGTATGTATGTGTTTCTTTGTAAATTTCTTAATTACCACGTACCATTCATACGGCTGAATGGATTTCGATTATTATAGTGTTGTTAGATTCATTTAAAAAATCGAAGTGTCTATAAACAGGTATTTAAAAAAAAACAAGCAATAGGTATATAGACTTTGGGCGCTAAATAAATAAAGATTTATTAACCAAACCAATCAAGTAGGGTATCAAAATGAAGGAAATCCAATGAAGGTTACAAAAAAAATATACATAAGCAATATGTTTGAATTCAAGTAAGAAACAGCTTTCGTTCATAAAAGTGTCTCGGTTGACTTTTTAGCAGTTGGGTTTTTTGTTTTTTCTAATTTGAGACTTATTAAAACGTTGATTGAATAAATGATCGCGATTTTTTTATTTGACTATTTGTCTTTGCATCACCCAAAAGTTGACTAATAAAAAATGGCCAAGGCATTAAGTTCGCTTCTGTACATTTTTGCATACAAAATTAATAAATAAATAATAAAATATAATTTTATTAGAACAATGATAACACGATACTCGATAACATTTTACTCCCATTTTCGGAATTAAGAATTTCAATTTGAGTATTGTGCAAACTAATTTAAATACCCTGAAAACCTGTAATTTTTTGGCATTAAATTAGGGTTTGAAACATTTAACTCGAAACAATTGATAAAAATAAGACCTTCGAAAACCAAATTCTGACCAAAAACGATAAATGCATCAAAAAAATGTTAGTCAGATATATTGGCCCAATTTTAAGACGTAAGTCAATATCTGTAACATACGCCTGAATCTTAGAAAGTTGCATAAGTACCTACTTGCGAACGGTAAGGTGTCCTGAGTCCAACACAAGCCATGTCATGAGTCTATTGCCTCAATCATCACCATGAATTTCCAATATTCTTTCAGGTATCAATCCAAACATCACGCATGTCTGATTGCTATGCAAATCTGACTGACATCTCTATTACACCCAACGTACGTTTTCCTCATGTCGACTTGAATGTTCAAATAAAATATGTAGGTTGGCATATTTCGCGGTACCCTGTCTTTCAGGAGAATCTAATTACGTGAAGGTACTTGATTCTGGCCATGTTATTTAATAAGTACGTTATCCATGAGTTATAATTTTGTTTCCATGAATTTAATGTCGAATGAACGAGAATTCGATGTTTAGGAATTTCGAAGAAAACTGACTGATTTTAAAGAAGTCTTAAATCAACACATTCAGTTTAATTTGCCTGTTTCAGCGTCTATCTGTAATACGAGTAGGAGACTTGAAAGTCAAGGTAACCGGGGTGGAAAGTCTTGACATAATTTCGACCAAATTCGGTAAAGCCGACCGTACACAGTCAATCTTGAACGCGATCCACGATCAAGTGCGCTACGTGTACGGGCAGTCTTACGAAATTCGGTCGGTAAGCGATCTGTAACTATGTTGAGACTTCCCGCCTGGTACCTAATAATTAACGATATAATTTCAGATTAACAAGACTTTCTAACATCAAATTCAATTAAAATAAGATTACATTTATACTTTGTTAAATTAAGTCTATTTTGCGTCTCCGTGTAGGTATGTCGCAACAGCGTGATTATTCTATTACACACAACAGATACGCGTTTTCATAAAAATCTGAATATTTTAAAAGAATCTTGGAAAACGTACGAATCAGAGGTGTGTCGATAGAAAACTGTAGTGCAATTCTGTTCAAAGTATAGGCTTGGATGAAGTGATAACGGAGTGAGCTGTCCAAGTAATCAAGATGGAATTCACAACAGCTCACTTCGCTCAAGCGTTCATTGCAACATGTTTACAGAATCGACCGGCTGAACATATAATCATTCAGCACTCGACAACACCACTTTAGTGTACAAACTATTATCCAATCGGTACAAAAGAACTTCCTCCAAGTAGAACGTCGCATCTGTCCAAGACGCAATCAGGCTTCAACTAGAAAATAGTTTAAAACAACAAAGCAATTGAACATAATAAATTGCAGACGAACTGTTACAAGTTAATCCTTTGCACAATCAATATCTGCCCAGAACACCCACACTTTGTCTATAACTGACGCAGAGAAATACTTCTGAAATACCAAAGCCCAAGAATGTTTTACGAAGTTCAGACAAGTTTATAAAATGGAGAAATACGTACTTTTACAGCTTCACCTTTGTTCTTTCACGGCAGCTGAACTCTGTTCGAAGTTATGTCGGTGGGTTTAACTATGATGCTGGAAATTCTAGATGGTTGGTCAGATGTACGGTATTCGCAATATTTTAAACTTGATTGTTTTAAAAATTATCGACATCGCCCTTTTTAAGCCAAAAGTTTTTTTTTTACCACCATATTTTATAGCTAAAAATATTGCGTTTCCTATAGAATTGTATTGTTTAAAAACGGCTATTAAACACGAAACTTACTCATTGAACACGGATTTCGAATCAAAATGTGGAGGTCTCTTCCTGTGAAGAAATAAATACTGAATACTGTGCGTGAAAATCTATATCTATACTAATAAATAAAGCTGAAGAGTTTGTTTGTTTGCTTGAATGCGCTAATCTCAGGAACTATTGGTCTGATTTGAAAAAATATTTCAGTGTTAGATAGCCCATTTATCGAGGAAGGCTATAGGCTATATATCATCATGCTAAGATCAATAGGAGCGGAGCAGTAATGAAAATTGTGACGCAAATGAAGTTGCGCGGGTCAACTAGTACTTAATATATAAAGATGAAGAGTTTGTTTGTTTGCTTGAACGCGCTAATCTCAGGAACTGCTGGTCCGATTTGAAAAATTCTTTCAGTGTTAGATAGCCCATTTATTGAGGAAAGCTATAGGCTATATCATCACGTTAAGACCAATAGGAGCGGATCAGTTATGAAAATTGTGACGCAGACGAAGTTGCGCGGGTCAACCAGTATGGCCAATAAAATCACGCATGATTTCAAGCTCCAAATATTGTTGGGTACCGTCATCATAACAGAGACTGAAGATTGACGAGATCGATACCAAACTTCATCCCGGTACACAATAGACGCAACCGAAACCCACCTTTAAGTCCCGTATACACTTGCAACAATTCCCCGTTGTTACGCCCAGCGGTGTTGTTTGCAATACCAGCGATACCGCGATTGACTGGGTTCATTGTTTGACGCGGCGGGCGTAACTCTATTGTGGACGGAAAATGTCATAGCCCGCGCTGGTGTGTACCTGTCCTATGTTGGTTCGACGTATTGTATTTTACACAGTTTTATATCAACTTTGACGTGTTTGACGAAATTTAACACAATTTCGAACCGCCAGTCGGTGTCAACCTGGTTTTATATAACATATTTTTTGTAAAACAACAGAACTTTTTCAACCCAAACAGCGTGGGATATCTAAATATTTTTCGTAATTAACGTTTTGGAAAATGAAACTAGCTCAACGGATTGTCATGTCGCATCGGTTCCTCGGGGACTGAGGGCTGCAAAATGTTTGAAACTGGGAAAAAATTTAGTAACGTAAATAATCCATGAACATTTTCGTAGAGTTGGTATTATTTTCACAGAACTGAGTTTGTTATTATTTCCATGAAAGCTTTGAATTTGAGGGAGAGATCATTATTTAATACTATTTAATACTATTTAATACCCAAACTTTTAATAAAACAATGTGTGTATTAATTAACAAACATCCTTACTCTGATTTTATCACTGAATTGTCAAGACACAATTTAAGTTTCATGTAAACTGTACTTAACGGACACTGACTTAACTCGTATACAGACCAAAAGGCAACAAAAGTTTATTGAGTTCTTAACTAAAACATTGGATTAACTTTTTACACGCTACGCGATAGGGAATATGCATGAAAAACATATTAACCATCTATACAGTTTATCTAGAAATATTCAAAAATATAATACTAAATTGAAAATGGTATCAAAATTACTCGAAAAACGAAGGAGATATCATTATTTTAATCAAATATATCTGTCCCTCTCGCGAAAACGGTGTTTTCTATGGCAGCTGTATAGGCGTCATAGATGATGACATCAAAGTTTATATCGGACTTCTCTTTCTAATTGTAATCTTTGAAGCTTTATAAGTTCATCGCTGATGAAGGTATTTAAAACATAATTTCACGATTGCTTACTAAAGCTAATAAGTATTTCATTTTGCAAATAAAAAAATCGCATGCATATTCCCTTAGCCTGCCACACGTTACAGTTTTGAAGGCATACATTTCATACCGGTATAGTAATAGTGTTTTGGGAAGAAAGCTGTAAAGATACTATTTCATTTAAAAAAAAAGAAACATTTATCTCTGTCTACGGAGATGTTTCTAAATCTGGAAGTTCATCATAATTAATCATCATCATCATCATCTTCCTGCGCTTATCCCACGTTACTTGGGGTCGACGACACGTTATCACTCACTCCCTTTTCTTTCATATCACACAATCCATCCATATTTTTTTTAGCTTATATCTCCTTCTCCATCCAATATTTTGTAGTAATATAACAAAGTAATAAAATCTGCATGAAACTGTAACATACATAATATAGCCTCTAGGCCCATTCTTATTAATCTTCGCGCTACGTCGTGAGGACCAATAAAAATAAATACCTACCTAAGGTACCTAATATTGGTCCTGGCAAAAATACACAGATAATAATTATATTATTACACCACTCTTCACATAGATTCTCGGAGTTCATCTGAATAATGGCTCATTTACATTAGGTTGTTTTGACTGATTGGGTTGCAGCCCGTATTCGGTCACCAATAATGTAAACGGGTTTTCAATTAGCCGTATTCGGCCGCAGACTGTTTTCCGAATCCGCTAAACCGACAACTTAAACGAATACGGTCGCCGAGTTTGGTGACTAACATAATGTAAACGCGCCATTAATCATCATCTGCCTAGCCTTTTCCCAACTATATTGGGGTTGGCTTCCAGTTAAGCTGGATTTAGCTGGATACTAGTATTTTACACAGATCGGCTGCCTACCAGACCTCTACAACCCATTAACTGGGTACGGTACTTCATGGCAAGACTGGAATCAGATTAACTGGCTTCTGACTATCCGTAACGACTGCCAAAGATCTACAAATGACAGCCGGGACTAACGTGCTTTCCGAGGCATGGAGGAAACTCGGTTTGTTAAGATGGTCACCCATCCACAGACCAACCCTGGCAAGCCTTTCATAACCTTGAAGATCGACCTGTGCGGCTATTATTATCTAGCCACATAATGTAAGAGCGCCATTAATTTCGTGAAAACATTTGTTACATACAAGGAAACTGTAGCAGTAGATAGGTATTTCCGCTGTTTATAATTATTATTAAAAATGAAAACTAAACTAAAAGTTTCACATTGGACTGTAATTTGTGTTTCCTGATAGTTACAACCTGGGGGTCTTCAAGTCAAGAGGTTACTTAAAGACATCATCGCTTTTCATCATGTGAGATTGTGACCAGCTTATCAAAAGTAAAAAAGCTGAAATTTTCTTTTCTAGTAATAAATAACGCCTATGATACCCAGGGATAATGTAGCATTCTAATGGTGAAAGAATTTTAAATCGGTCCATTCGCTTTTGAGTTTATTCATTCTTAAATTCTAAATTAGTGTAGATTATTATTTTTATATTATGCTTAGCTACCCTAGGGTAATTCAGTTTAGCTCTCATCATGAGAAGGTATAAAATGAGATTTTTATAAGTGCATTGGCCTGTATGATTAATACCTGCATAGTAATAACGTAATATGACAATCTGCTACTTATATAATACTAGCGACCCGCCCCGACTTTGCACGGATGCAAATTATATACTAAAACCTTCCTCAAGAACCACTTTATCTATTAAAAAAACCTGCATCAAAATCCGTTGCGTAGTTTCAAAGATCTAAGCAAACATAGGGACAGACAGACGGCGGAAGCGACTTTGTTTTATACTATGTAGTGATGTACATAATACAAAAATGACTTGGTTGGTAGATCTAGATTAAGCATGCCAATAAGTATAATTATGGATATAATATCACCACTTAATGGTTTTATCGCATTTATTTGAATACAATCGCTAATTCGCTGTTATGTAAACAAAATTTTATCAACCGATGACGTTGAATAATTACACAATAATTTAATGAAGAAAGCTCTGGAATATAATCGAACCTGCGTACTAATGTTGTAAATACAACATTAGTACGCAGTTAAATTGAACCACACAATAAGTACTGATATAATTAACATTTTGCAGAAGGGTAGCACTAAACAGGATTAAAAAGATTAAAAGTAATACTGTAAATACTTACTCAGAAATAAGTGAAAATGCATTTGCAAAAGAAAAAGAATTAAATTCTACCCAAAGAATGAAAAGGTGTGTGCTTAAATATCATTATAACTTTGTTGCATGTTTTAATGCAATTAACATAAATAATATTTTCCCTCCAATAAACAGTGTCACTCAAGAATTTGAAGTAAAACTTACTAAAACGTTTTGAATAATTTTGAATGCAAAGCCAAAAAGCGCAGTCAGTAAAATAAGTTGGTAGATTGGTATTTTAGTTCCACTTGAACTAAGCCTGTTTGCGAAGTGGCCTATTCTAAGGCCTTGTTTATACTAAACGTGGTGTCGTTGTCCGTGGACTGCATTCCGCACCAATGACTCCCTTTGTGAGTTGAACATCAGGACTAGACATTCCACTACCTGCCTGCGAAAGATCCTGGAATTCTTTGGCCACATATCCCGAAAAGATGGTCACAACCTCGAAAAACTTATGATTATTAGATGGTCCGATCAGATTCGTGCAACGCTCAACACCAAGCTGCATGATGCGCTCTATGACGCCAAAGATAGACAATATCTCTCCACCAGTGGTGGAGAGATATTGTACAGTGGCAATTGAGCACTCATCGAAGGATTCACGATCGATGAGGAATACAACGTGGGGACGAGGAGGATACTAAACGTGTAGTCTTCCGCCGATTGTGAGCGTCAAGTTTGTTTATTAAATAATATTGAAAACTAGTAGCGAAGGTCCAAATAAAATCGTTTTTCAAGGAGTCTGATCTCATTGTTGTTGGCAGGAACATCCACAGCCCGTCTTCACACACTGTAGGGCCTAGGCTTCTCAGAGCCATGTGCCAATTCCTATGCTCCAGTGCTACCCTTATCCTAATTCTATCAGCACAAGCAACTGAAATAATCAAGACAAAAGCAGCGTCAGTCGCTGACTCTGTCAGTCGGCAGTTGCCTTCATGTTCGGTGTGAACACGGCTTTACTCTGTTCGCTGGACGCTATTTTACTGTCCTTGAGTCAATAGAGGCTCAACAAGAGATTTTTAAATAAAAATGGCTGGTTTTGCAATGATAGTTGCGCTTTCGTTGAGTATTCTGTGCCAGATAAAATTATATTTTTTACAGGACTTGTGTAGTTGGATAATATTTTAACAGTGATTTAAAATGAGAGCTTCGCAGGTTTATTTTTATTTTATGTAACTGGGTTTGAACTTATGCCAGTAACACTAAGCACTAAGTATTCCTGTATTGTCACTCAAAACAGTAACAAATAATTATTCTCGAAATCAAAACAAGAAAAAGCTGTTTGACAACTCTCAACAGTAAACAAAACCCCTAATCCAATTTAATTCTAGACCGTACTCCAATAATAACGTTTTTACGTACAAAATCAATTAAAACAAGTATTCCTAACCGCACAAGGTAGGCAAAAAGTTGTGCCTTGATCATGCGAGTGTAATTGTATCAAACGGTACAAAAACCTCAAATTGCACGAATAAAGAAAAACTTCTAGATTGTGGATAAAGGTCTGGTAATGTTACTTTTTTGTATACCCAGACTCTTGTTGGAAACGAAAAGGGATTTTGACCTTATTATATTAGGAATACTGCTTTAGTATTGTGTTTTTGGGTACCTACTTACTTAATTGGTAACAGTTTGGAATGGTAAAACACGGAAAACTGGAATTTTAGGAGTGCAAAACGCTATAACAGAACACAGAAAATACCTGTTCTTTTTCTTTCCCGTGAAGAACTTTCAGATCCTATTACTATTATTGGAGCAATCAAAATAGTTTGACCTTTCCGGATGTATAAAAGTATGAAAAAATCGTTTAATAACAAAACCTAATTAAATCTAATTCACCCATCGTTACCTCAGCAAGTTCCGTTCAATAAACACTTCCACAGGCATCCAGGTAATATGATAAGATTTCACAGCGAAATCGTTGAAGCATCCGAGCCAATGTCGTGGTCAGGTAGAAGCACCTTTTATGTGCCACGCTCCAAAGAATGCGATCGTTGTACTCTTCGGATGTCACCTCGAGTCGCAGTCGGTGCTGCTCCCTCAATCGAGAAAATTGAATTGAGTCCACAGTACCTCTTTTGAAAATGTCTTTTATAAGATACACGAAATATTTACTTGTTATTGCGAACAGGGAAGCAATAAGTTGAACGTCAAAGATTTGTTTCGTACGTTTCACGATAGGTTACGAAAGGAGTAATTTAAATATTTTTAGGATTTGCTTTTTGTCACCGACCTTTTTGTAATTTAAGCTAGATTTAATTATAAAATGATAAATTTTACCACTGTTGACCACGATAACAATTAACAATTAAATAATTTAGTTTAATGTGACCACGAACGCGTGTGGGTGTAACGGTCCAAAAGTTATTCGTACGAGTATGACCCTGTGATTTTATTTAAAGGTCACATATTTTACAATACTTGTATTATTTATTATATCTAGGTTATTTTAATTCTTGTGATTTTTATAGGACACTAGTTAACCAACTTCGCAACTTCGTCTGCTCCGCTCCTTTTGGTCATAGCGTGATGACATATAGCCTATAGCCTTCCTCGATAAATGGGCTATCTAAAACTGAAATAATTTTTCAAATCGGACCAGTAGTTCCTGAGATTAGCGCGTTCAAGCAAACAAACTCTTCAGCTTTATATATTAGTATAGAAGTATAGATAGTATAGAAAACGTACTCTACAAAAAGAACATTAACATTAAAAATCAGACGCGACTTTAATATTATAATAAATATTTAAAGTTCATTCCATAGAGTTGCCAGACTGCAAAAATATTTACCCATCAAATAAAAAATAACCGGGCGATCTCTAATAAAATTACCGGCATAGGAAAACGGGGCCAGTTATTAATAAAGATATAATTTTCCCCGCTTACGAGTGCCGACGACCATCCGTTACGCAATTAAAACACGCGAAATGGTTTCATGTCCATTGAGATTTGCATACAGATATGTGATTATAGCCAAAATGGCTTTATGTTATGGTTATAATGCGTACCAAAAAAATATTACACCGCGGAATAGGTATACAGAATTTTATTGCTGGAAAATCCGATCTGTAACGTGATATGTTTTGTTTAATATTTGAAATGTGATAATTTTCTTTATATGAATTTAATAACTACACAGATATAAAAAGAATAAGGAAAAGCGTAAAGATAAAAGATCACTGTTTGTTACTATTTTGAACAGCCATGTTTATATACAGCCAAATAAAGACGTTTGGATTTAAAATTTGCCGTAGTAGGTATCAGTGGCGTTTCATGCGCGTATTTATCCATGGACATATATATGGTTGGATTTTGCTAATCAGTGTTAAAATTAAATACATTTTGATTAGATTTTTCAACTCAAGATTAATAAGTATACCTAAAGTATTCTTAAAACTACTATTTAGTTCACAATGACCATCCTGTTGGCTTTATTCCTACTTCATTTGGATACGGCACAGCATGTCTTCTTCTTCCATTAATCTATATTTTCCGCCATCGCATTAGTCACCTTCTTTGTTGGTTTCATGTTGAAATAAAAGCAATAAGTTTAACGTCATCACTTCCCATGGTAATAGGAACCTAATTCCCGCGAGCAATGTTCACAGAATCCATCCATGTCAAACATCCATACCAATTATTGCACGTGTGATGAACAGGATATATATATATAGCATAGTTTGTTGAAACAGGCGCGAAATATGGAATTCAGTCGTATTTCTGGAATTTATAATCAATGTACACGTTGGTACATCAGTTAAAACTACTCTCAGGAACACCAGTACACCAACAAAAATTCATTTACTCTGTAGAATTTCCTTTTTAAGTTACAAGAAAACTGAGGTGGCTCTGCGGGCGAGCCTTAATTTTCATCTTCAGTTCAGGCGAGAGACGTTCACTGCTGGACATAGGCCTCCCCAAGTGTCGCCATATAAACCAATCCTATTCGTCGCGGTTCCCCGCGGCCTTAGATCACATTTTTTTTGCATACTTCAATATTTCCATTGAAAGCCTAAAAGGTTAGTTTGGTTTCAGAATGGCAAAAAAGTAGGTAAGAATTATAAGCTCCACAGTAGCTCACATTATTACGAGAACAAACTATCCCATTAAGATTGTGATGACCCTCTTTTAATTTAATCACCAAGTAATTTGGCACCGAGATAATAATTATTTCCCTCACAAAATAACAATACAGAAAAGATAAAATAAACTACACTGTATTTTATTTTACGTTTTCACGTTCGTACTAGTGCTCAAGTTTATATTTGAATGCTGGCAACAAAAGAGATTATTCTACCAAAAGATTACAAGATAAGGCTTTTTGCAAATATACCTAACCAAGTAAAATTACCAAATACGCAGTACATTATGTAGAGAAAATGCCTGAGGTAAGCGGTTTTGTAAGCTGAAGGCTGTACGACAATGCTCTTTGACCTTGAATAAAATAGACGGAAATTTTCGCTCGAGAAGGAAACTCATATCCGAGCCTTAGTAGTTATCTATAGCTATATACATAAGTACGCCTTTTACTTGACCGTGGAGGTTCGGTCGATGTATGACCATCAATTTCTCGACCGGCAGTAAAGAAAATAAGCTCTTTCTCTTCAACATGAATTTATTTTTATGAAATTCGGAATTTGTTAGTGATGTTGTTGCTTCAACATCACTAACAAATTCTGAATTTTTTCAACATAATTCCTTTACGGTGTATTTTATATCATGATAATAATATAATTTTAAACATCGCCATGTCTTGAAATGTAAGTCATACTAGAGGTAGACTTCATTCGATCATGTTATAGAATACACTGTTCCGTATAGTTTTTTCGTTTTTTTGTAAAATTGACACCTTATCAAAATGCAGTCTCTGGCAAAAGTCCCAGCTAACCAGGAAGGAAAAAAAGCAGCGATTTCCCGACGTAATTCAAGACAAGTGTCTTACCATGTCCACCCGTCAATGTCCTTATTACGTCCTAGATAGTGGACATCGGATGTCAGGAAAGCAGGTCAATGTACTCGATGCCAGACATCCCACCATTTATTAAACTTGGTCGCCGCGACGCGACTAAGTGATGAAGAGCTAGAATAAAATGTTAGCGACATATTGGCGACTTCTAGACTTTGCTAGTCGCTTGGAAGTGTATCGGATAGTCGAGGAATGCAATTTAAAGTGCATTTTCGATGGAGTTACAATGTTGGGAATTTGATCTAATATCTAAAGAGTTGCGTCTAATAGAGCATAAAGAGAAAACTTGGTCTAGGTACTCTCGAACACCTCACTCCCCCCGCTGATCCGAGGTGGCCCGCAGAGGCGGGCTGGCACCAGCCGGGGATTACGGAAGTCGCATTAGTTCTCGCGATCCCCGGTTGATGAGAGATGGAGCACCGGGGTGGTTTTAGTCAGCAAGAGTCTGACAGACCCCTTCGCCCGCCCCAGGGCGGAGGACATCCACGAAGATTTCCCCCCGTTACAAAAAGAAAAAAAAAAGATACTCTCGAACTGTATCTCCAATTGAATGCTCCATATGTCTGCTCAAGCCACAGGCGTCTATTAGAACTAAATAAAAATGACATTAAATTACCGGTAAACACAACATTACGTTTAGTTTGCCATTAATTTGTTCAATTAATCAATGTAGACAAGGGGAATCTCATGCTATTACCTAGTATCCCGGTTGCGGAAAACAGGCAGTCGCTTGTTGTAATTACTGGTCTTCATCTACATCCGATTACAGTGGAAAGCAACCCTAACATAGTAAGGCAGAGCAATCATTTCCACTTTTAGAGCAGACATTTTAGTAATAAAGTCATTGTAATCTTACTGCCCCAGGTACCATCCTAATGAAAATTTTACTGTAAAACTGTTAATGTTATTTTTCCAGTTGATAGAATGATTATTAGTTAACTATTGCAAAAGAAAAGTATTGAATTATGTTTTGATGTAATCACATTGTTCTTTTAATATGAGAAGAACTAAGAGCTTGTGTAAAGACTTTTAATTGCGTGAACTTCACGCCGAGTGGCAAAATATAAAAAGAAAATGGTTAATGCGCGCCAATTGCGGTTGTCACCCCGACCGCAACACATACAGCGTCTAGACTTTTAAGCACTTATAAGTCTTATTCATGTGCGGTTTCCGCAAAAGAAAAGAAGCCATCTATTCCTGTGGCTGGCAGAAAAAAAATGTTAATGCTTTTTTGCGGTATTTTACCTATTTGGTTTGACCTTTTCTCAACGTGGCAAGGGATGATGACATTTCGTTTAGAGTTGAGATATGAGAGTGCTCGGATTGTAATCACTGGTACCATATTCAGACAGACATTTTCGTCAAAGTAATCTAACGTGCTTGCCTCTGCAAGCAGATTAGATAACTTCGAAGGCTTGACGATTGCAGAAAATAGTACACCTCAAATATAAAATAATAAAAAACCAGAAACTAAAAATTGGTGTCGGTTTTTAAAACTTAAATAGTTTTTTAGGGTTCCGTACCACAAAAAGAAAAAAAGGAACCCTTATGCTCGTAGGAACACTTTGTTTTCCGTCCATCTGTCTGTCAATACCACTTATCTCGGGAGCGCGTGGGGGCTTTGACTTGAAATTAGAACCATATACTCAAGTTTATGGTTTCTTGCAGCTGCGAAAAAATCAAACTTCTAAGTTAACGTAAAAAATATATAGTCGTTTATGCCGCAAAAACGTATATTTCGACACTCTCAAGGGAATCAAAATGTATAGGGTATTCCCCAATGACCTAGAACTATGATATTTGGCAAGTAATGCCATCTTATAATACAAGTCAATAAGTATAGGGAAAATTATGAAAACTACACATTTGTAATTTATAGTCTTTATTTAAAGTAATTTATAGCTACAAATTTGTAAAAAACCCTCGGTGGGCGAGTCCGACTCGTACTAAGCCGGTTTTTTTTTTATTTGCTCATAGATATCTGTCCACTTTAAACCTCTGTGCACTTCAATATCTTGATGTGGGAGTCATCTATAGCACGAAATTGCATTCTTTGCAGCTGCATAACCCTACGTACTCAGCACCTAATTCCGTCACATTCAAGAATTGAACATTAGCATTCCTAATTTAACTCCGTGTTAGAGAGCAAGGGACATCGATCTCCGAGTCAGTTACTAGGTCAGCACGGCGACACTAACAGCTATCAAGCAAACATTCGGATCAGATTTCAGTTATGTCACCAACAGAATCCAATGGGTCAGTTTAGGCATAGACGGAATGTAGTCGATATTGTAAGCGATTGAGTAGGTGTGTTAATTTTGTCGAATGAAATATATATTTTAAAGCTCGTGGCTAGATAAGAACAGCCGCACGGGTCGATCTTCAAGGTTAAGCAACGCTGGCCAAGGTTGGTCTGTGGATGGGTGACCATCTTAACATAGCGAGTTTCCTCCGTGCCTCGGAAAGTATGTTAAGCCGTTGGTTCCGGCTGTCATTTGTAGATCTTTGGCAGTCGTTACGGATAGTCACAAGCCAGTAAATCTGACTCCAGTCTTGCCATGAAGTACTGTGTTACCCAGTTAATGGATTGTTGAGGTCTGGTAGGCAGCCGTTCCTCATAAAATACTGGTATTCAGCTAAATCAAACTGATCCCGGATCTCTTGCTTGACTGGAAGTCGACCCCAATATAGTTGGGAAAAGGCTAGGCAGATGATGATGAAATATACATTTTAAAATGAGGAAAGTATCTATTTTTTGTGTCTTCAATTGCTTCGATCATTTGGACCGAGTAGGTGACAACATTAGTAGCAGCGACAGTGGCGTTCATTAGGTGCTCAAAAAGCCGCAGGTGGACGAGTACTTGTAGCGCCATTTTGTTTGTGTTTTGGATAGGGGCAGCGCACTTACAATGGCTAATAGGCGGGTCTAGCATGAAGGGCAAAGTAATAGTTTGACGAAAATATATATCATAGCTGACGGGTTGGCAAGCCTCCCCAAAGAGCGCCAACCATTCTGGTTTTATGCAGTCCGCATCCATCCAGCAGCGGATGGATGCGGACCCGTGCCACTCGCAAATTGAAGTGGCAGTCTGTAAAGGTTCTCACAGATTGATACGACGCAATAATGCAATAACACGTTTTCTTTTTTATTTTCAATTGCACTTAGAACCATTTCTTTATAACAGCGGTGTGATACGTGACTGCCGTGGGAGCCTTAAGATGAATTGATATGAATAACAAAAGCCAATTTTCAAGCAAAATATAAAAATCACGCTTACAAACGATTTCCACAATGCTAATATCAATATAACCTTAAGGAGATTACGTTCATATATTATATTCTCTTATAGGATTATTTGCTACAGTGGCCATACGTAGTTTAGATACAGGTATTAAAGTACAATGTACAAGTTATTGCTCCAAAATAGAGTAAATGGTTTCCATGAAATGATTTTGTTCAGCGTTTTAATTTTAAGTGAAATAGGTTTCGTATTTCTCGATGTTCTGCTGTTTTACTTAGCTATAATGTTTTATCATAAATAGAGAAAATTTGTAAAACGCTGTACTTATTCGAGAATTCAAATTCTCAAATGATTTGAATTGAATTTAAGCTTCCGAGTCCAACGGATAAATGTGTATTGAATGAACGGCGGTTTTAGCTAGCAGTTCAATGTTTATAAAAGTCACTAAACTTATGTGTATGTGTCAACAGGAAAAAATAAGAAAAAGTGGTACGGATCTACTTGAATCTAGCCTTGAATTTGTATTCCTGAACAGTAAATAAATTCTCAACAAGTTAGCACAATTAAAAACAGCTTCTATAGTACCATTACGTGACATGCTCAGTCAAATATTGTGGTTTCTAGAGTATTTGTGAGTTTTCTACTGGACTTATTATAAAAGGCAATCATAATAGGCACCGTAACCTAAAAGTTACGCCTACGAGTTGGTCCATTTAACCTTTTCAGCATTATTCGTATTTGATTAAACTCTTGTCATCATAAATTATTGAAAAGGGGACATATTGATCATAAGTTCGTACCACCTACGTTCATTTTGGAGACCTTTGGCGTCAACAATTTAGCGTGGGTGGAGCTTTATGTAATAAATTACTATGTTTTTATATAGCTTATTTGGCATAAACAATATTTACGAAGGTACCTGAATAAAGATTAAGGATAATCTTGGCTTAAATTTCTTAATTGCTGTTTCAATGAAAAATATACAAATAATAATAATCTTTTGTAAAAATAGGTTAAGTTTTGTATGGATCAAATAAACTTGCATTATTTTCAGCTTTCAGGTACTTATTTCATCGATGTCTTTTTACACGTCTTTGTACATAATTTCGTAATGTTAGTCTAGCTGTTTATTTATTTATTTATGTACACCCAACAAACTTGAAAAATATAATTACATACAGACAAAGCACAAAGGTACTGCTTATTTCAATAGAAATTTCTTCCAGCAGACCCGCGACAGAAGAGTGTAATAAGAAAAGTAGACACAGTGTGTACAGAGACAGAGAAGGAAACTTAAAATAGACTTTACTAATATACTATCCAAAAATAAATATAAACTACAATAAACATACAAAGAAATATACACAAATAGATTAGTCTAAATACATAATTTACAATAATACATACCTACCTATAAAATATACAGGATCACACTACAGTGGACAGGTAATGCTCTTTGACTTCTTTCTACTTCTCTTCTTATTACTTAGTAGTATATTTTTGCATATGCAGTCAATAAACTTAAAAGTATTTGTTTCGTGAGCAAACTGTCCTGACGCCCTTCGTATGTCAGTAATAAATAAATAGACTAAATATTTCCCGTTTCGTAATCTGCTTTCATAATACAAAAAATTTGGCGGTTACTTAGTGGGTGAATGTAAAATGAAAATAATGCTATTTCACGCAACGAATGATATGTTTTAACACCCAAATTCTCACTAAAGTCCCACATAATGTCCACAGATAGAACAAATCTAGTTTTATACGAGCTTTTAAAACAGCAGTGTCCTTTTAAAACACCGTTGTACACAGGGCGGCCATTTTCGAAAAATAAAAGTAAGCCACGCTATTTACTGAGTAATTAAAGCACTGGCTGGTCTTTACGACTAGCCCCAGAATGTTCTACTACATTCAAAACGACCGACGTTTTAAAAAAAAAAAAACAAACCATTTTTTTAACTCTTATTATTATTTACGTAAATGTTGCTCATTATGAATAATGCAAGACTCTTGAAATAAGATAATGACGTCGCCAGCATTCAATTTTGAATTACATTTTATGGTGTCCCTGGCTGTTTTTTGGGGTCATGTCGTTATACAGTTATAACATAGAAGATTATTTTTTCTTTACATTAGTATCATTCGTGGCATTATTAAACCATAATAAAATGATAAAAAACACAAAGAAAATAATTCCCAAAAATGTATAAACATAATTTTGAAGTAGGATCTCAAACGGTCAAGCACCCGAGCTCCCCTAACCATTACCATGTCATCTTGCCTGAAACCCTCATCATTACATAAATACTTAGAAGTACCTACAGTCCTACACAGATAAAAACACATAAATAAAGTGGACCCAAACGAGACCGGAATATCTTCAAGCAAAGATGCGAGTAAGCATGAACACAATAAATTTTCATACCACTTAAATAAGCTTTGATCATAAATACACAAAAAACCGTGGAAAGGAACCCCAGGGCGATGGTTATCGATCAACTGACCGTGTGCGGACCCCTCGGGGGACGCCCTTTGAAATCAAAACAGTAATCAAACGGTATGAATTGGGAGAAGCGAGTGAAAACTTAATTCGAATTTTAAACTTGTATGAATAGTCTTGCCCTAAATATTTCGTATTGATTTTTTTATTCAACAAGGGATTAATTGAAGAGATTACTCCAGAACTGTTTTGCATGACTATGAATAGAAGTTACCCTCTTTTTATATTTAAATTGGGATAGAGTTTTATTACGCCAACTGTTACGAGTGGTTAGAAAGATGATTTAGATGGGTTTATGATGAGCTATTGTTTGCTTAAATAGTTGTTTGTTCAAAGCAAATTTTGTAATTACTTTTTCAGCTTTGTGTGAGCTTATTTTCTGAGCAATAACATATTATGTTTTGTTGAATTCAATGTAATTTTCCATTAACTGAAAAAGGTTCATGATCTTTAATATTTGCTTTAATACATGGTTTAAGTTAGTAATTTCAAGTATATCCTAACGATGATACTCGTAGCATCCATAACTACCGCTTCGCTGCGCCACCAAAATCCTTTTAGCCATTCCAGTTTTACTAAAACCAACATATTCAGTTCATCCTACATTATTATTAAAAAACGCTGAACAAATAACATTATGAAAGTAAATCCTTGTATTAAAAGGAGTGTTCGCGCAGTGTTGTCGCACGCGGCCTTAATCTGGCGACCCGCTTCGTTCGCCAAGCAATTATCTACGTGAAATAGTGTCCGTATTAGGAGCACTTACTTTGTACTGGATTAAACCGGATTACTCTAACTGTAAGTAGCCGTCTGTGCTGGTATTCAGTCGGAAATAACAGTATTAGACGAAACAATCATTTGCCTGTACCCAATGACGACTCCAACTAAATTGTTTGCACTAATTTTATTCGAATTGCAGAGCAGTGAAATGGGCTTGAATTAAGTCTGCGTATACATGAGCTTGATGGAAACTAAATGTACTGTTATTGCCAAGCCATTGCTACAACACATTGCCGGAGCATACAGCAATACAGAGACAAAACGACTTCAAGGAAAAGCGGACGCGCGTTATCCGAACCATTTATATTTATTACAGCAAAACATGATGTTATGTTAACTTGAAACACCAACAATAATCCGAACGATTTCAGGCTCTATTTATAACATTAACTGCTTAACAAATCGGCTATATTTGTATCACACAAATAAAACAAGGTATTTCGTTCCGACCTTTTGATACACACCCAAAACTAATGCGTCACAATAGATAATCCCATCCAACATGGACGTCACCTTTGTTCTGTTGAAAAATAAGCCTTAGTGCCATATCCGATAAATCGTGTTTCGGAAAAAATACATTGTGAGTGGGTTACGTAACGATACCCATATTATGGGCTGTTTGTGGGACAGAAATCTCTACGTAATGGTTCCCACACGGCTCCTTATTTTAAGGATACACGCGATATAGCAAAATGTTTTCGTAAAATGGCTCGCCCATTTTACTGTATTGACATAGATAATGTACTCTGAAGCCAGTGAGTCGGTGGAGGGAGCGACGCGGTGCCCAAGGGAGGTTTTTCTAAAACAAAGCCGTGAAAGCAAGGGAAGATTAGAAACGATATACTTTTACCAAAGGCGTGGTGTTTCGCTGAGAAATATCTTAACGGACGCCGCCGCGAGAACTTAGATAACCGTCTGGGGCAGATACGAAGGACGAGAGAAAATATATTGCCTGTTTTTTATAAAGGCTTCCTATTTAATATCAGAACGGAAGACTGCCCGTGTAATCTAGGAAATATCTTCTAGATTAATTTTGTATTAGGTCGTATCTTTTCCCAAAATAAAACCCTTGGTATACGTAAAACGCTTGTTAGCATCAGTAAATTACAAAACGCGTATTTAATGTTCATAAATGATTTATGACATTCCCGTCAAAACATTGAATAATTTATCAAGCCCAATTTAATATTGACGACCGCATAATCGCACCTGGATTCGGCTCATCAATAAGCCTTCTGGCTAATCCCTTGGAGCAAGTGGTGGGACCGCAGGCGTAGAGAACATAGGCCCAAAAATGTACATGTGGCCGTTTGGCTACTTATCTCCGCCCCCTCGCTTGCTTGTTTTGTTTAAAAGCCCTCGACGCCATGTGGCGCTGTAAAAACAGCCCGAGTCGAACCGTCCCCTATAATCCAGGACACACAGCCGTTTGTACACCCTTCACTCATTTGCATAAGTCCTGTCCGTCATAAGAAGGGTTGTAAAACTTTAATAAGACTTTTTGATGGCCGCGCTCACAGATTTAATTGGATTAAACGGGATTATAATGATTGGCGTTTCGTTAAAGTGTTTTGATAAAAATCTAAACATGCTTCTTTTTGGTTGCAATCTTTTTAGCATAGATAATACAATAATTAAGTAGCATTTGCGGTAATTTAACTATTTTGGGTGGAGAATAGGGTATTTTACTAAAAAAATCGAATTAGTCCGTCTGATAGATTTTCAAAAAAATATTTGACACGAATTTTTTAGTTTTTCACGAAAAAATAAATAAAGGAGATACAGCGAGTTGAAGACACGCGTGACGTCATATGGCTTGGTAAAAATGTACCAAATTTAAAAAAGATTTTTTTCAAAATCTATCAGACGGACTAATTCGATTTTTTTAGAAAAATACCCCATTGAGTATGCTCTATCTATTTTTATGTTTGAATGTTATTCACTGATTCACAATTTATCGTGTAATTAATTATTGTCCTTATCAATAAATGTTTGAATAAGTAACAAACATCTAACTTAGTCATACTGGGCCCTCCTAAAGTCGAATAAAGGCACACACGTTCTCTTCGAATTTAAATATGTTAATCCGTTGTGGTTTAGCATTTCAGATGGAGAAACTATAGCCCGTAATGGTCTCCCAAACTTAGTCCCAATAAAATACGTGAGTACCACGTTCTCCAACATAAATTTTGAACAGTCGTTTCAAGTGGTAACAAGATATAAAAATGGCGAAGTGATTGTACAACTGAATCGGAATTGCCATCGAAACTTTTATTACCTTCTATATATCTAAGCCATTGGGTATAGATACAAAAATGGCTACAATTGGCTAAAAAGCGACATCACGCCACAAGTTCATCCAATAAATATTCCTAACTGCCGCTTCGTAAGGAAACAAACGCTCGAAAACACAATGATGGCCGACGAAATACAATACTGCTGAGAACAAGTGAAGCGTGGCTGACATATTCTGTTTGTTGTGAAAATTGTGGGGTTCATGTTTTTCTCATGTTGCGCATATTTCTTTATAAGTTGTTTGTTTGGTAATCGCTGTAATCGTTCTTCTACGGCTATTTGTTTCAAATATTTAACTGACCGGAAAGTGAACACACGGGGAGGTTACTTGTTTATCGTGGCTGGAGTCAGGAGTGTTTTGAAGTCACGAAAAGCAGAATAATAACCATAAAGAAAGATATGTGGTCGTGTTTTTATGTAAGTTTTCATCACAAATAGAGTTCTTGCACAGATTATGTTTGTTTATGTGTGATTTTAAGTAATCGCAATGGAATATTAATAATTTTTACGTCTGAGAATTTGTTACATTTGATTACTAAAAGTAGCGTTATAACAATATTTTGTTTTATCATAAAATATTTCTGTCCGACGAGGAAAATTCATAACCCAAAATTCATGACAGAGTTGTTTTCCTTTTGGAAAATATAAGACAAGAAGCAATATATTAGTCAGGCATTGATAAAGCGCCCTTCGCCAATCCATAATTTCTGAGAAAATTATTCTTATGTAACTTATTCCCACAACATTAATTCGTATAAGTTTCAGAGAGGGTTCTTTTTACAACATTTTTGCATGCTGTCGAATTGAGTTGACGTAAATTATATTCGAAATGAGGAAAATGTATTGCCCTGTGGGATTGCTCTGGGAATATTTTCTTCGTTTTATCTTTCTTTCGAAGTAGAGAATAATGTCAACGTTGCGTCGGTCAGCGGAGTAACCGAAACGGAACGGCGTTATCTTTATAGGCGGTACCTACGCCTATTATTCGGCTATCACACTTCCTTAGGGTTTCGTAGGTGGTACGTATATATCGGAACCCGTAGGTATTAGATGTGTAATATATCTTCTATCGGGCTTAATAAAGGAGACATGGCTGGCTCGGGAAGTTGCTAACCAAAGTTTTCTGATGAAAAATGCCGATCTATTTTTCTCCGTCGCTCGCGTAATTTGGATCATGTGGTTGGTTGCGCGATTGCGCACCGAAGAGATTATAATAAAGTTAGGACAGCCTGAAGGGTCATTAATTTTATACAATATTACAGGGATATTGATGGAAAATACTTGGGATGTTTTTCGGATCTAATCGAATTTTCCCCAAATTATTTTTGTGCTTGTTGCAAGCAAAGTACTCGTATTTGTGCAATTAAGATAGCACTATAAATATTTATCGTGTGCATCGGATTTTTACTTTACCATGGCCCCATTTGAAAGCTTATTATACCTAATGTTTACCAGAATATTTCTAAAAAAATACTTTCGAGACAAATTACGTACGGTCTGAGAAACAAAAAGGTCTCAAAGAGGTCTCCTAACACGGGTCACTTAAAGACAGTGAATTTAAATAAACAGCCAAGTAAATTCAAAGAGAAAAATGATTTGGAAAGGTACTTTCCTACGTTGCCTAACATAGCGTAGAGAATTGGGAATAACAACTTAGAGGAACACTTCGTTAGGAAGAAAATGGGAGGGCAAACGGTCTCAATGACAGGACCCCTAAATGAAATTTGTGAAGGAAAATCTGCATTCATTAAAATTTTTACTGTCAAGGAGATTTTGTTGATTAATGTAGACGTCTATGTTTGTTCTATGTTTGTTACGTCACAAAATATTGTCGTTGTAGCGTTCGTAAATGGAATTGCCGTGTTTCGGCGCGAGCGTCTTGTAAACACATCTGTGTAGTTACAGTCGGTACTATGCGAGTTGCAAATTAAGCGCTATATGGGTAATTGCTTTCCTTGTTAATTAAACCGTATATTTAGAAAATATTTGTGTTCGTGTATCTTCCTATTTATAATTGAAAAGATAAGTTACTGCAGTGTTTGTGGTCGCCCAGTGTAATGTTAGTGGAAACAGGAAATATCTCAACTATCTTATGGTCTGATATCTCTTATGGTTGTACTGTAAGTGTGTCTATGCCTTAACCATCGGGAAATACAGGAGTGATGTTATGGTATGTAAGTGTGTCATCATCTGCCTAGCCTTTTCCCCAACTATATTGGGGTCGGCTTCCAGTCAAACCGGATTTAGCTGCCTACCAGACCTCCACAACTCAGTAACTGGGTAACACGGTACTTCATGGCAAGACTGGAGTCAGATTAATTGGCTTCTGACTATCCGTAACGACTGCCAAAGATCTACAAATGACAGCCGCGACCAACGGCTTAACGTGCTTTTCGAGGCACGGAGGAAACTCGTCATGTTGAGATGGTCACCAATCCACAGAATAACCTTGGCAAGCGTTGCTTAACCTTGAAGGTCGACCCGTGCGGCTGTTATTATCTAGCCACGAGCTCCCCTATGGTATGTTTAAAGTGTGTGTATCGTATAAAATATTGACATTTGCAACGAATGACGATTTGTAATTATTGCAAGGTCCTTAACGGGTTGCAATGGAATTCAATTGATAATGCGATGGAATGGTATCTTAACAAATTGCTATAGTAAGACAGGAGTAGGTTTGATCGCTGATTTTCAGTGAGGATTCGACTCGCACTTGGCTGATTTTTTTTTTATTTCTCTGTACCGTTTCATGTACTGTATTACTTCGGCAAATTTTCTTAAATTCTGATTTCAAGTTCAGTTAGATAAGTTATTCGTGTGAATTGTCACTTTACCTCAATAGTAAGTTGTCCGTGGCAATCGTAATTTATTACATATACGCTATAACTCGTAACTCACAGGTTATTAATGTAATGCTTGCTCGATATAATATAATAGCTTATCGATGTTATCAACTTACGGGTCAATGTCCTGCCAATGTTCGTTATTGAGCATGGCTTTTCGCAATTAATGACTACGTTTTAATAATGAGAGTGCGAATATCACAGTATATAATTATTTTTTTTTGGTATTGGTCAAATTTAAAATACAAAACGATCTTTTTTGGAATTACCTATGTATGTTTTGATAATAAATAGATAATAAATCAATATTTCCAAACTAAAGCCGCTACCAGTAGGTAAAGGAGTACCTTTCGAAGATCTACATACAATCATCTGCCTAGCCTTTTCCCAACTATATTGGGGTCGGCTTCCAGTCAAGCCAGGTTTAGCTGAATACCAGTATTTTACGAGGAGCGGCTGCCTACCAGACCTCCACAACCCATTAACTGGGTAACACGGTACTTCATGGCAAGACTGGGGTCAGATTTACTGGCTTCTGACTATCCGTAACGACTGCCAAAGATCTACATACAATAATTAGAGTAAAAAGACTTAGCTAGGTTAGGTTAGCAAAATAAAATAAAGTAAAGTACAGATCAAGAACTATATCTATGTATTCTGTAAAGAACAACCATCATTATCTTGCCTTTATCATATTTTGTAGGCGCAAAATATATTCTCCTAAACATCTCTATCAGTCGTATCTCAAAACAAAAAACTGGCCAAGTGCGAGTCGGACTCGTATGCAAAGAGTTACGAACACATTTCATTTTTGCATCATGTTATTTTCACACTTCTTATAGGTTTTCCTGTTATCTGCATTTTATTCAAAATTTTAGGCTCAGAAGTTTCGGAAAAAAGGGGGGTGTTGGTCATTTTTGGTCTAATTTCTTGAATTTATTTTAAAATTATGAAAAAATATGTAGTTCGATCCCTCATAATTAATAAGTTCTTTGATTTGATATGTCACAAGATACAGTTTAAAAATCTTTTTTTGTTTGTTTTATGGTTTGACCCCCAAAAGTGACCCCCATTCAAAATTTATTTATTTACGTAACGCGTCCGTTTTGGGTCACAAAAATCCATATGTGTACCAAATTTACCAGGCAGGCGGACAGATACCTAAGGATTCTACAGGGGTTCCGTTTCTTACGGATGTTCGTAAACCTATAAAATAATATATAAAGGTGCTTGCACAATTATAACAAGCTGATTTAACAGAATCACCCCTATTCAAGACTGGAGACTACTCAGCAACTTCTAATTAGACATAATCCAAACAAGCCATTTCTCCCCATTCAATCTCAAGACATTTCGTTTACTTAAGTGACTGAGACAAAACTCATACTTGTACTATACTGCTTCAACTTAGCTATCTGCGTAGAGATTGGCCTAATTGTGGATTTACTTGAATACACACTTATGTTGGGGAAGTTAGGTATTATTATCGGAAGAATATAACGAAAAAGTGTTTGGGGACTCTGTAAAGTTTCATTGCTAAACTGTAGCAACATACATGTCAGAGGCCCTTGAGGTGGTTTAGAAACTCTGAAAGGGTGTGTGGGGACCAACATATGAATTTAAGACTGATGAGACTGTCTCTGTAATAAAGTATGTTGACTTAAAGATTAGTCAGCAGCTCTTCATGTGTATGTGCCTGTCGGTCTTCTATAGACTGTACTTTGGAGAGTGTGCGCAAGAACTCCACTACCTGATCCCACCATCGCCCTTTTACTACCAAAATACCAGACGTACGGCGGGGTACCATCCGTGCTTGGTCGATATCCCGTCTAGTCGTACCCAGCGCTTCTCTTCCACATTTATTATGCGCACTGCTAAGGTGTGGAACTCTCTACGCGTCTGTGTACCCGTTCGCATATAACCCGTCTGCCTCAAAGCAAGAGTGAATAGGCATCTTCTGGGCATGCTCGCTCAATCATAGACCTCATCTATCGCTTTTCATCAGGCGTGATTGTGGTCAATTACCAAATTTAAAAAAAAAAGTCAGCAGTGGACGTCTTTCAGCTGATATGATGATGATAGTTTATGATTAAATAGATCATTTTCATTGTGGTATTAATAAATCCAACCTTTCCCATTCAATTTCTTAACAAATTATTGAATATCAGCGGGTCTAAAAAAGCCACTTTAGTAGAATTAGCCAGCAATTCAAACTACCCGAAACTGTAAAATTTTACCAATTAACCTTTAGCGATAAAGATGAAAAACGAAATTTGATAGATTGTTACGATTAATATTATGGTATTTTCCTAAAGTGACCTTTTTAGACCCGCTGAACTGATTGATATAAAATAAGTTTTCAATGCAAATCGTATTTATATACAGATAGTGAAAATTGATGCCATTGAGTTATATTCAGACAAATCTAGTGAAAAACATTTGGGGGCCCAGTATTGTAACTGCATTCGTGCTAATTATGTATTGGGGGCCGAAATTTAAATTTTACGGTAATATTGGCTCGACTACTCAGCAACCCCGCCTAATTAGAATAATCCAAATAATCTTTTCTTCCCCTTTCAACCGAAAAACAAATTGGTTTACTCAACTGACTGATACAGAAACCATTCTATACGGTTGCTTCTATTTTCGATGAGAAACTTATTTCTTCAGAGATTGGCCTACATCAGGGATTTAGCTGGAAACAGACGGTAGTTTTCCAGCAAAACGTACAGGCATTTAGGAAATTTGCATACGATACTATCGGGGAGAATCTGACGAAGAAACTTTTGGGAACCCTGTAAAGTGCTATTGTAAACCTAATTATGTATTGGGGACCGAACCTTTAATGTTAAAGGCATATTGATTTTGTTTGCCTTAATTTTAATTAGAAGAGATTTTAGTTTGGAATTAAGAGATTACGTTATCTTTCATCTGAATTGGGAGTTGAGATTGGATTGTTTTCAAATGTTTGGCCCTTCGCTAAATATTCATAAGCCATTACCGATATTCGTAGATGAATAATAATAATTGATAATTCTGTTTTAGTACCTACCCCGTTCCTCGTCAAAGATATCAGAATATTTTTTTTTAGCGTGAGTCATTTACTTTGCATTATAATTAATAATAATTCATAGTAACATATGACGCATTTTACAGCACTTGTTTAACTAAAAATACCATGTATATTTATCAAAAACTATATCTTTCCCGCAGCTTCAATTCAGTGCAAATTCCACAGACGCCACGTTTTTTTTCCCAGAGGGAAAAAGTAGCCTAAAACATGAATGTCTGACTGATTCAAATAATTCATTTTTTTAATTATTTGAATCAGTAGGTAAGTCATAAATCTTTAGAGTAATAGGTTAGATAAATATTTTTTTATAAATAATAAAACTGAAATAATTTATCGAACTAAACTCTAGTGAAATGGTAGGTATGTATTGTAATAATCAACTCGCCAGGCAGACAGATAAGAGAGCGATACCAATTAAAATCTAACGCTTGCTAGACTTGATAAACTGACACTGTCTTGGATGCTGCAATCGAACGTTATTGCAAAGTCAAACATTTCATAAATGTGCACAGAATATAATATTATTTTGCTGCTTGTATTATTAATTACTATGACAGATTGAAATATAAATAAAATACCAGGGCGTCAAGTCTGCTATTACAATAGTGTCAGAGTGGTCTATCATTGATTTCATAATTATTGATTTTGACAAGTTTAGTAATCTACTAATATAAAAGCGTCATTATGACTTTCTAATGGTCAACCATTAGATAGATATCTAGATGATAGATAGAACACCATTCTATGCCATTTCTTTCAATGGAGTGTCAGTCACTTCATTGAAAGAAATGGCATAGAATGGTGTTCAAATTTAGTAGTAGTTTTTCGAAAATCATTTCTACTAATGGTTTTTATAATAATGGCAATACGAAAATGTCTTTTTACTTCGAATCTATTACGAGACCATTGACCGACCAGTGATCGACCATTATGAATAAGCAGATTACGAACTTTTAGCAAAATGACAATAATGACAATGAGATCGTGTTGGAATGACAAATTTATAAAAAATAGCCGACTTGGGGCCCAGGGCAGCAACTCGTCCTTGTTTCGCTCGGGTGCAAATTACATGTTACGCTCAAAGACTGAAAACAGTCATTGAGTAAAAAAACAGCTATAACGCGTTATTGCAATGAAGAAAAATCATGACACGTTCTGGGTTCTTACTGATGCAACCACATCGCAAAAAACCGTAAGGTTTGAGGGATCTTCATCTTGGTAGTTAGTTCCCTCGGGATAGTATTCGAAGATCACGCGGGTGACGCTGCTGGCAGAAACTAGTTTAACATGAAACTGCAAACAATCGAGACACCTACATGCTTACATTAAAATCACAAATAATGACGTCATCACAACACGTTACACTTTAAACCTGGCCACAATTGGCTAATTAAATAACCAAATAAAACTACAAAATAATTGTATCCATTTTGAAATTATTAATCAGCATGCTGGTAAATTATTAAGCAAATAATACCTACTGGAAGTCGCATTTCACTCTGCTTAGTATGCAGGGAACATACAACTGGACTCGCCGGTCGTGCAACGAAAGACCGGCTTTTATTGTACTACCCACTTATAAGTAATAAAATTATATGGACACTGGTTCAATATACGTTGGTGCCCTGTAGATATGGACGTCTGTATTCTGTTTAATTAATGATATTGTGTCGGGGAATAATGTAAAAAAGTAATTGTATTTTTTATTGTGTTGCAGGTAGGCCATTATACACAGTATTTGAATATGAAAAATGCAATCACCTATCTTTGTTCTTCATTTTACAATTTTACTACTCATGCTACTGCTGGCATTTATTTGAGTTACAAAATTCACAAATTGACTAGACCTTCTGAGTCATCAAAACAATTAATTAAAACATGATGTGGTTTAAAACGTTCTTGTTGAATTTTAACAGCACTGCAATAAATCAATCAGACATAAAATTTATTGACCAGAGCTGTCGCACATTCATTAAACGATCGTTGCCCAAAGTTTTCATTTAAAAGAACGAAAAGCTGAAAATAATAAAGACGCAGTTCCAACCAGATTGAAGAATTAAAAACAAACGACAACTATCATAAAGTCAAGTTTGCAACTCGACTTACTTTTAACGAGACAAGATGAATATATTTCAAGAATGTTCCTTCGCTTTGCCTCATCTGCGGTTGCCGTTGAATAATGGTTGGCATTAATAAACAGGAATGGTTTGCTCCACAAAGTTGAAGTAAGATCGTATAAGAGGATATAATTAATTACGAAGTAGAGAGAGGCAGGAACTATCACTTAGGATTCAGTGGGATTGTGATGCGTAAGGTGCACCTACATCACCCGTACTATTTATGGGCTACCATACGTTATAGGATGAGTTATGATGCCGGCGACATGTGTGTGTGTCGCATATGCTCATTACTGTTGCTTGCTCGACGGCTGTCACGCAAATTAGTAACCTACTGTTGTCGGCCACTCAGAAGGCTGTGAAAGGGTGTTTGGTACCTAGATGGGATTTTATTGCATTGACAGCAATGATAAAATAAAAATAGAATACTTAATTAATTTTAACTGTAATATACTCTTAAGACGGTTTATGTAGCAGGGTGTTTCATACAAACTTTTGAGATTAAAATTCTCAAAAAATTACGATTTGAACGTAATTTGTTACGCATTCGCAAGATCATAAGCTTCAATAAATTAATATTTCCAATAATACGGACTTGAAATTATGTTCTTGTCCTTGCATCGTTATTGCATTGTCGCGAACAACCTTTTTATGAGTCTTACGCGTAGCTTCTACATGCGTTGTATGTAAACTGCGTTATAACTACCTCATTACATCATCATCGCTCTATGTTGCCCGAAGCTAATTACAATAACGAGTTGTTCTAGGAACTATTTTACCAAGGTGTTAAGGTTAAGCGCCTGTGTTATCAATTTTATTCATAGGAAATAGAATACATAAACTATTTGGGATTACATGATAATTATTCGGAGGAGCTCGTAGCTAAATAATATCAGCCGCACTGGTCGCTCTTCAAGGTTAACGCTTGCTGATCGGTTGGTATGTGAATGTGTGACCAAAAAATACTCGAAAAGCACGTTGCATATAAGCAAAACCCACCAGCTGAGTTTTGAATGTGGCTTCTGATTGGTTGGGTTGGTTGTCCGGTAGAACATACACTCACCTAAAGCCCCACGAATAGGGGTAAACCTAATTTAAATTACTTTTCATACAAACTAGCAAGCTTCCTTTATGAGGCAGTATTGCAAGCATTGTTATTGTTTCTGTGAAACGGAAAAGCAGACCAAATTAAATTACTAGAACACCGCCAGAATTCATAAAGCGGATCTCGAAACCTAATAACGTTAATGAAGAAAACACACAGTATGGTTTAGTTTTTTATGGTTCTGTGCCGAAATTGGCAAAATGGAACGCAGCTTGAAATCGAGAATCTTTTGTTTTTATAAACTACACATCATTTAGTAATTGTGACGTCAGTTTTCACTGTCAGTGTCACACACCACACACACGATATCATCTTAACTGTTTTGTCTGTTGTCCCAGACATAGAATAACCATTTTTGTATAATTTTCCCTTTTCTTTTTTTTGGATATTGTCGTTTATTTATTTTTGTTCTAATTAAAATATAATTTTGTAAAAAAATCATTATTGTTCACATTTTTTATTTAACCAAAATTACCTTCTATTATTCTGTTATTCTGAAAAAAATCAATAACATCTTAAATCTACCCAATCAAATGTCAAATCAAGTTTTGTATTTTTTCTGTTTAAAACGAGTTTCTAAGTTCTTCCTTCTTAATATAATTCACAATACAATACGGAACAAGCACACAAGAACGACTTGCACTTGGCCATTTTTTATAATACCAAGCAGCTTTTGAGTTCGTGCCAAAAAAGTTTGGTAGTTTTTCGTCGACCGCAAACGGGTGGAACCCTACTAATTCATAGTTCCCTGGTACCCCAATCTGTTACTGGGGCATTGGATTTATGAAAATTGATAAAATAGTTTGTGGAGTGCAGTTTATGTCGTGCGGTCTGGGGCTGAATAGATTGGCTATTGGTTCTGTGAAGTGATGTGTGAGAAGCTATTGAATTATTTGAAGACTGTGAAAACCATCTAGTAGAGTTTCTGCTTCAAGTAGATGTACTGTGATCTTTAAGCACGGGATTTCAGGAAATAATTTGGTAGATGTACTAGATTATGATTTGCGAAACTCGATGTAGCTGTATATGGGAACTTCTTGTGTATTAAAGATTTTTTTTTAATATTTTTAAGATGGCCAAAACATTTTGATCATGTATTACGTGCGTAAAATTGAAGACTTGTCTTTACGGTTAGTCTAGGTAGGCATTTTATTAAACTGGATACCAACCGCGACATACATAGTTGGCCAAAGACTTGAAAGATTTGAGAGCAGTGGTGGTCCGGTGGTAATGGCTGCAACTTACGAGTTGTAGGTCGTAGGTTCGAACCCAGGGTTCAACTTCCTTTGTGTAAATTATTTCATCACCACTGCTCTCAAAACGGTGAAGGAAAACATCGTGAGGAAACCGGCATGTCCTAGAACCAAAAATTCGAAGACATGACATCTACCAACCCGCCCTGGGTCCGCGTGGTGGTTACGGCCCACTCCCTCTCGCAGAGAGGCGGCCTGTGTCCCAGCAAGGGAACATTATAGGCTGATTATTATGCTAGAAAGATTAGTAGCCTCAAAAGATTATTACAACGTGCAAAGATACAGAAAAATTAAGCCTAGTGCAAGTTCCTTACAAATCATAAAATCTACCCACTTCACCCAACAAATCTTCATGAAAACGAAAGTTGAAGTTCTAAATAAATCCTAGTTTATAGTTGCCGTACGTAAATTGTAGATGTTCTAAGTACTGACGTGTGTACTTATGACTTAGAGCCCTAAAACCACAGGGCAGAAATAATTCAGCTAGATCGGATTACTTTACAGGGGCAGACGGGTCTCTCAGACCTAGCGGCGGCATCCAAGGGTACTTTGGACCCCGCCTGTCACTTCTTATGTTTTAAGTGTTGCCGTACTTTCAAGTGGTGGGTTTGTAAATCTTGAAACCTTTGGTGAGAAAAGTACTGATACTGGAGTTGTGCTCTAACTGAAATTGGTTTCTTGAGATAATTGATCAACATAATTACGTAGATTTTCGTCTATTCTACATTAATAGTATATTTTTATTCTCACTCTGACACCGTACTCTGCGGATTCATATTGTTTTCAATATTCAAGGCATATATAGTTGAATCGTTTCTCGGGGACTCGTCTAGGACTTCGAAACTTTTCTGGTAGTTGACACTGTTTATACTGCCTTACAGGAGTTGCAATTTTTGGGAATAGTATTTCGGACTTACTAGAAAAAATTCCAAGTACTTAATAGGTACATAGAAATATTCTTCGATAAGTAATCCAGATTTGAATTAAAGTCAGATACTTCCTTACTACTACAAGTCCCCAGTAACTTCATTTGAGCTATGTATTTGGTGTTACTGGAACGTTATCTACATTACACGTGTTCCCACAAAGCAAAGCTCGTGTCTGTTATCAGCGTACTGTTCTCAGAACCGGTTACTTCAAACCCATAGGCTTCAGATCTGAATTTCGTACGAAAGCACTCCAATCACTTCTACCGAGAACTGAGGGTTTAACCTGCACGATATAGGTAACGCTTTTAAAACTAGACATTCGTAGAAAATAGCAATTATAATGTTTAACTAAACCAAGTTGCTTATTCAAACCATATCTGTCTAGACTTTAACCAATTAGTTTGGAGTCAGCGACTGCCTATATGACCTCCACCAACACAATAACTGGGTATCATTAATAGTCGATGCCAGAGGAGCTCGTGGCTAAATAATAACAGCCGCACGGGTCGATCTTTAAGGTTAAGCAACTCTTGCCAAGGTTGTTCTGTGGATGGGTGACCATCTTAATATACCGAGTTTGCTCCGTGCCTTGGAAAGCAGGTTAAGCCGTTGGTCCCAGTTGTCATTTGTAGATCTATGGCAGTCGTTACGGATTGTCAGAAGCCAGTAAATCTGACTCCAGTCTTGCCAAGAAGTACCGTGTTACCCAGTTAATGGGTTGTGGAGGTCTGGTAGGCAGCCGCTCCACGTAAAACACTGGTATTCAGCTGAATCCGGTTCCACTGGAAGCCGACCCCAATATAGTTGAGAAAAGGCTAGGCAGATGATTATAGTAGATGCCAGAAATAAAAAACGGTCACCTACATTACAAATTTATTGACATAGTTAATTCATCACATCAGCCGATAGACGTCCACTACTGGGCATAGGCCTCCCCCAAAAGGAGGGGGGGTTTGCCATAATCGCCACGCTTAGCAGGTGGGTTGGCGATTGCAGTGTATGGTGTTGATATTAACAGAGAACGCTGCTGCCCATTCTCTGGCGAGTCCCTTAGTCGCTTCTTACGACACCCACGGGAAGTGATGGGATGGTATTCTTTTACGGCACAAGACGGCACCGGCCGATAGTTAATTACGAAAACAGAAATAAAGACATAAAGCTGAAACGACTTCTATCGTGATTCTCTTCGTTCTCTAGTAATGATAAATAGTACATAATTTATTGTTCGGGTATCTACGAAAGTACGAAGGGATAGTACGAAGAGGTCAATGTACTTTAATGCGAGTTTATAAAGCGCCTACTATAGTTCGGAGTTGGCTACCGATCCAACTAGATGTAGAATACTAGTGTTTTTTTCATGGTGTGACTATATAATTCTCCTTAACCTAGTAACTGGGTATCACTATGTGCCAATATCTATAGGTACACTAAGAAAGTTGTACGATATTCTGTATTTCCGTAACGACTGTCCAATATGTTCAGTATGTCTTCCACGAGTTGTATCAATTTATACTCGCTAGCGACTGTAGTTAAAAAAACCTGGCCAAGTGCGAGTCGGACTCGCGTGCAAAGGGTTCCGAACCAATTTATTTCTTTTAACATGTTGTTTTTACGCTACATACTTCTTATAGGTTTTCTTGTAATGTTTAGATATAGACTGTTATCTGCATTTTTTTTTTTCAAAATTTTAGGCTCAGTAGTTTTTGAGATAAGGGGGCGAATGGTAATTTTTGGTCCAATTTCTTGAATAACTTCAAAACTATTTATTTTAAAATTATGAAAAAATACAATTTAAACCCTCACAGCAAGTCCTTTCATTTGATATGTCAAACGATACAGTTTGAAAAACTTTTTTTTATTTTATTTTCTGGTTTGACCCCCAAAAGTGACCCCCATACTAAAAAAATATTTATTTACGTAACGCGTCTGTATTTGGGTCACAGAATCCACATATTTATACCTAATATCAACAGAATCGGTTCAGTAGATCCGGAGAAATCTGACTGCGACAGATGGATAGACAGACAAACAGACACCCGAGTGATCCTATAAGTGTTCCGTTTTTACGGATGTTCGGATCCTTAAAAATGTGTGAAAAAATAAGGAAAAGAATAACAAGTAAACAAGTTGCAAGTAAAACGTTTTTTTATCAAACAAACAAATAAATTAGAAACTTGATTTTTAAAGTTTTCATACATACTATATTTTTAACTACAGTCGCTAGCGAATATAGATTGATAAAACTCATGGTAGACGTACTGATGACAGCCGGGATTAAGAGCTTAACGTGCTTTTCAAGGCACAGAGGAGTCTTGGTATGTAAAAGCTGGTCTTCCATCCACGAGCCAGCCTCGGAAAGCATAGCTTAACCTCAAAGATCTTGTCGAGCTGCCGTTATTATATAACCTAACAGAAATTCTAAGAAAAAGGCAATTTTAATGTTCTATTAAACCAAATTGCTCACCCAATCTGTTACTGAATATTTGAATTTATGCAAATTAATAAAATAGTTGGCCGAGCGCAGCAGTGTAGCCCGGGGCTGGGCGACCTAATTGAAGTGGCCGGCGGAGATTCGATGACAAAGAGGAATGTTGTTTGCATTTAGAAAATTAGACGTTGCTGTATTATTTAGATATCGATTATCCTCCTTTGTGATATTTTATTTATCGGAAAAGAATTTACAATAGAATTAATACTTTTCTATGATTTTTTTTCAAATCTGAAAAATAGTAATTTTTAACTTAGTATTATGAGAACTTTCACTATGGAACCAACTCTTAAATCGTCATCAATCATCATTAAAACTCAGCTGCCTTATACTTTTTATGTTTGCAAAACTCTATAAAATATTGATAGGTACCTACTGAAAAACATTTTTCTTTGCGATTTCAAGGTTTTTCATAATTATAGTACTCTTTTCAGAGTTTTTCGTTTATTCAGTGAAACTTTGTATAAGGTTTAACATTATTTACTCTTATACGCGGATGATATTATGATCATTTATATCATGTTTTTTTTTTGTAAGCCTGCTTTTGTCTCACTGCTGGCCTTCCTTTTTTCCTTCCAAATCTCTCGGTCTTGGGCGATCTCCAGCCAAGTGATCATTATTAATTATAGTTGACCCGCGCAACTTCGTCTGCGTCACAATTTTCGTTACTGCTCCGCTCCTTTTAATCTTAGCGTGATATATAGCCTTTCTCAATAAATATCTAACTCTGAAGGAATTTTTCAAATCGGACCTGGAGTTCCTGAGATTAGCGCGTTCAAGTAAACAAACAAACAAACTCTTCAGCTTTATATATTAGCATATAGATATAAAGACTAAAAAAGAATATGAATGCAATGCTCATCGTTATTTGCTTTAAGAACCTAGCAAACTTAGTTGTGTACGCGATAAACCTATTTTGAATGTTCATGCAAACGATAATAAAAACAAAAGTCTCACCCGCAATTTCCATAATGGCAGTTCTAAGTAAAAAGTCAAAAAGCAGAAACCTTTCAACCCGGCAATGCTTGAAGCTTTCATTAGTACTACCAAACATACAAATTACGTTGCCCGTAGGTACTTGAATAAATATAATTTGTACCAGTTTCCACGGAAACGATTTCATAATCGTCGCGTTGTATTGTACATGGCCACGCCATTGCAGTTTTTTAAGTGCTCTAAGCACGTGAAGTTACAAAGTGTTCGTTTGTGTACTAATTACATTAGCCTACATAATAACGCCTATTGACCTAGTCATAAGCGCCAGGTACAGTTCAAGCGTGAGTCATAATTACCGCACTTTTTTCTGATTCTATCGATCAACTAGAAAGCGTATCGAGGTTAACATGTCTTTTTAATAGAAGGACAGTCATTAGATACCTGAGCGTCAGTATTGATTGTAAAAGTTGGATGCCTTATGCAGGTTCATTCAGAGACTCAAGGTATTTCTCAATTTGCATCTATTATAATATCAAACTATTTTAACAACCAAATGTGGAACAAATTAAAAGCGGCTCTATTTCTATCATGAATGAGTCGCGGTGATGATCGTATACATTGTCTGGCGTGATTAGGGTTAAGAGCGTCATTGATAAAAAAATACGTTAGGTAGCTTAAAGGATTGTGAAAGACCTAGTGAGTTGGCGTGAAGAAGCGCAATAAAGAGAGAATAGAAAGGAATACGGGGAGACCTTTGCCTAGGAGTGAAACAACTGGGTGTCCACATGCACAAGACATATTAAAATGCAGTAGTTACCAACCTTTTCATATACCTACCCAAAGACATCGTAAACAAAATACATTTTAATCTTCAAAGCCGAAACAAAACAAATGTCTACAATCCCTGTAAAATAATTTTATAGTTCCAACAAGAATAATACAAGTTTAAACAAAAATGGCTGGAAGTGTCAATTTGTCCAGCTTAGCTTGAGGTGGCATCTAAATGGCGCAACTAATTTTTATTTCGATGCAGTTTCAATCTTTTCAATAACCTAAATATAAATGAAAGCTGAAAGCTGTATCGTAAACAAAATACATTTTAATCTTCAAAGCCGAAACAAAACAAGCGTCTACAATCCCTGTAAAATAATTTTATAGTTCCATCAAGAATAATACAAGTTTAAACAAAAACGGCTGGAAGAGTCAATTTGTCCAGCTTAGCTTGAGGTGGCATTTAAATGGCGCAATTATTTTTTACTGTAGCCTTCATTTGTCATGGCTTCTCCTTAAGCAGGGGTTTCTTTACCAACAGTTTTTGTGACCGATCGTTATCAACGCTTTATTTACTCATTAATTTATCACTGTCCAGCAAATTATCTTGTCTAAAGGGACTAATGCGATTAAGAAAGTTTTACGGACGGCACTTTTTAAAGGTAACTTTAAATGAATTTTTAATGTTGTTTTTATTTTTGTTGGTAGTAAGATTTAAATAAGAAATTACTTAATGTAGCACCCTGCATAAAGGTTGACTATATAAAAACATCTCCACATTAAAATCATGAAGAAAACTAACATGAGTATATGAAAACATTTTCATGATATTCTGCTTAAAAAAAATATTCAGATCAGGGCGGGAAGTCTCAGCATAGTTACCGATCGGCGACCGAAATTCAGTAAGGTCACTCAAACAAAGATTTTTTTTCAGTTTTTAAAAGTAGGTACCTATATCCGTCAAAATAACCAGTAAAACCATTGATTACAATAAATTCGTAAAACAAAACACAGCAAAAGCATTACGTAATTAGCATAAATGAAGTGTCACAAATAATCAATAGAACGAAACACCCACGGTAATATTCAGCCATCAGTGGGGTTTAGTGCAGTAAATACCGCGTCATGTCCAAGCGCACAGTTCAAACTTTATCTACCTATCCACATACTCGACGGCCATCCAATCGGTTTTACATTTCAACGTATTATCTGCGTCGCTTTTATAATAGAATTGCAAATTTAAACCCTTTATAAGCGCTCTGCATTGGGGAACACAAATTCGCTTTTACGTTAATTTGCATTGCAGCGTCACAGTTGCGGCTACCGAAACGCCTAGTCGTGCACATTGCACGGTTATTAATGCAAACAGAGCTAGAGAGGGTCGTGGCTTGCTGTGTTGGATCGACTGTTCTGCAAGGTTAAGCTGTAGGTGCCAAGGCCAAGATTTGGATTGGTGACCATTTTTCCAAACAAAGAAGTCAAAAGGCTGTTTTTAAAAGCAGAATATTGCGACAATATTCGTTACGGATAGTCAAAACTATTCAGAAGACCGAATGACATTCTAACTTTTGCTATCCTTTTTTTATTATAGCAAACTTTTGCTATCCTAAATATTTATTCTCAAATGACAGTGTATCTTTGTAGAAATATTTACGTATATACTGTTTAGTTTCACAAAGTTAGGCTAGAATACGATCCCATTAGGATGATAATGGAAACACAGCTGTTTCTCTTGTTCAAGGAGTACGAAGCCTTGGATACTTCATTTTATTGGGGCACGGTAGCATTGTTTTTATGTCTAATTTATTGAGCGCAGCCCCCATTATAATTACAACCAGCGTTTAATTAAACGGGCTTAGCTTCGTACATATTTGTAGGTAATATAATTATTATTATGTACTTGTATTATCGTTAATCATAAGCCATAATATTAAAGCTTATATTGAAACTGTTTATATGAAATTTTCAATGTAATTAAATTGTTGATATTAAAACATAATTACGAGCTATTTGCATACATTCTGTGCTCTTTCACTTGATCAATAGTTGAGGCGCTGAATGGGTATAAATTAATTGCTGTTATTTTGATACACGATTTCGAAATGTTGAACCAGATTCAAAAAGGCTTACCTTAATTATAATACAGCATTAATTTTCCCATTGTAAGAGTTATAAACTTTTTTTTTATTACGAAATCTTTTTCAAGATTAAAATTGCGATTTTAATTTCTAATTCTGTTAAAGGATTGAAATTAAGAAATTTTGGAAAATTTACATTTGAAGGCCAAAGGGTGAGATGTCTTACAAGCGTTTAGGAAAATTGTTCAGTTATGGACATAAATACGATAAATTCTAAAGCATTGCATCTGCCTCCTAAAATGTTGATAGTGTATGAATGTCTTTTCGAACCCAAACAACCAAAATGAACATCAAACGTGCAAGTTAAGTTTCACTTCATTTGAACTCATATTATGACTATACCCGACATAAAACTCTTGACACAGTCAAGATAAATTCTATTATCGAGAATACTACAAAGAGATAGAATACCTAGGTGCCTATACGAAGGAGACATCTCAGTATCTTGCAATAAAAAGGAAAAGCTTTGAAGAAGGAAATGAACAAGCTATAAAGAAATTCGAGCCCTTGTAATCTTGAAACAAAGGCTTTTTGAACTTTCTAGGACTTAATTTATGTACACCGATGATGTTAATTTTATAGCAGTCTCTCTAGTAGGTACCTAATTGGTTTCTCACCTATAAAGAGTAACATAGACAAGGAGTCATCATTTATATGTGTTTTTTTTTTATTTGTAATGTGTTTGCTCTTGACTCTTTGGTCTTTCAACTATTGTGTACTCTTTTAACTATTGTGTGATCGTTCAGTTTTACCGAATGAAGCGGTGACCCCCACAATCCAGTTACCTAAAAGTAAAAATGATACCCCTTGGAAGGACAGCCTGGTGCAATTACTTAAATGGGCTTCGGTATGTTATGAATGATCACCCATCTGCGGACTGCCTTTAGCAGGCGAGCTTCGCCTTCAAAAATCGACGTACACAGTGTAATTTAATTAATTAAACAGTACTGTTTTATCAAGTATGTTTGTCAAGTGATTAGCGCATCTCTTGTTTATGGCAGCAATTATTTACTACACTTAGCACTACCCTCGAGCATTTAAATGAATGATGAGTTAATTACTTAATAATGATATTTTATTAAGACTATAACATAATGGTAATGTCTTGAGAAATCCAAGGGGTAAGGCTATATGTTTTTATCTAAGATCTAGGTACGTCTTTATACATATAACCATTACATTGCGTAAAAACGAAATAAAATGAAATACTCACCCTATTCTTACTATTCCCAAAGCAAAAACAAAGGACAAATCATATAACACAAACGTAAACGTATACGAACTCAGTAAGTGTGAAGCAGAATCGACCTCCCCGTAAGTAGGGCAATACATTCAGCCACCCTTTCCGACATGTGTTGAGAACATAAATTACAGCCCGCACCTGTAAGTGCTAGATCATGCCTAGATAAAGAAATGTGTATAGAAACTGATTTATGATTTTGTTATATGCACTTTGGGATTACGTACGGGATTTACGGGGAGTTGTCGGTGAGTATGGATTTTTACTGAGGAATGATGACTTCTTTGAAAGGTCTTATTTTAGTAGTTGTTAAGCTCCATGGACTGGTGATGTGGAGGAATGAAGTAGGTACATGTCGTGAGAAAGATTGGAATATGAAAATTGGTACAGTGTGCGTTGAAATTGCACAATTTAATTCAGCTAAGCCCGTTCCATCATTGGACTACCAGAAGTACGGCGTTGCGCCACCGAGACATGATTGACATCTCACCAAAGTTTTGAAAATACTTCCTTTGAGCATACAACTGAGGAGTAGAAGTCTATGTTTATGGATAACAGCAACCAGAGTCGCCTTTAAGTCAAGACTGATTGGTTACTTTTATTCATTCAGTGTGTGCAGCTTAGGCTTAGGGGTTGAAGTCTAAGGCCTTATGCGATGACTCTTTTTAAAAGATTTACAGATGATAATATTGAAGAAAGAATAAAGATACATTCGTACAGTTGTTCATGATTTATATGTTACATGCACTTCGGAATTAAGTCCAAAATTTACGGGTATAGGTACGTTTGATTTAATAGGATTAAACAAAAATGTGTGTTTGTAATCGGATTGGTTCCAAGTGTTTTATTGTCGGATTATGATAATACAAGGGTAGTGCTTATTGTTTGTTTTTGGACGGAACATAAATGGGATTATTTTGTGTTCAATTGCTCCCGTATCTATTTGTGTATGTGTTGCATTATCATTATTGATTTTAAAATGAGTATTTACTATGCATTTTCTTTTTAAAGGTTAAAGATAATCAACTCTTATACGGTATAATTCTAACTACTGGTAATACTATAAATGCGGAAGTGAAATTTGTTATGCTTTTATGCCTAAATCGTCGAACCGACTTTGATGAATGTTGGTACAAAGTTATACAGGGCGTCGCACGGCTATGCCACATGGAGGGAAAGTACTTATTTAAACCGGTTCAACTATGTAATTATTTAAAAATCTATGAACGCAGTTTAAATTGTTTTTTAAATCAAAATAATGTTTTCAGTCAGTAAAATGTTCCATCTACAATATTCAAGGTACTTTCCCTCCATGTGGCATTGCCGTGGGATGCCCTGTATAAGGCCCTGGACGGGTAGTGGCGACATAGGTAGTTACTACTTGCCTACCGTTAGGTTTCGATCGTTATGTCGTAAGGCCCGTACACAGTCAATCTCGAACGCGATCTGCGGATCAGATCATTGATTTTGATCGTGGATCGTGTTCGAGATTGACTTACCGAGTTCTGTCGGTAGGCGACCGGTAACTATGTTGAGATTTCCCGCCCTGTAGACGATTAAAGTCTACTTTACGCGTGTGAAGCCGTGGGCAAAAGCTACGTGTATGCTAAAAATGAGATTCACGTTTTGTTTTAATCATCATAGCAAAACATGTTATCCAATTATTGAGTTGAGCACCTTTTTACACAAAATTACACTCTTTTATCTTTTTCACGATCAAAATAACAGACACAAATGGGATTATTCATAATTTATAAACCCTTAAATGCCAAAGGGTTTATAGTGTGCGTGAATCGTACCAAAACCTATCATGTAGGTAATCGGTGACATCAAGGGCCAAATTAACGTTTGTATTATATACAATTCACTGAACTGAAAACCTACACATAGTCGTATTATAATATGGTAATAAAATTGTATATAAAAACGTATTTTCGTCACATATTGTTCAGTCGATGAAACTTTGGGAGAAGGAACATACACGAGTACAGGTGCTTAATGTTCTGTATTATCGAAGATGCGTAGGTATTGGGAAACCTCGTGAAAATATAGGGAATAAAAAGTTTCAGTAAACTTTCCAGACGTGTTTTCAAGGACGTCGTGCGAATAAATTAGGTATTTTTTCGAGTCAAATGTTGTTGGATGGCAATAATATAATTTATTTGACATTTTTGTTAACTTTAACCTTGAAAAAGTACGACAGAAATAGCGAGAGAAAAATAGTACGTTTTGTCGAAACCAAGTTTTTTTGAATTTGTCTAGTGTTTTTATTCGTATAGTCTAAATAAAAAACGCGCGAATTTTGTATTTTAATACCAATTTCAATCGTAAATACTATTTTAAATTAATGCACTACTATATCATATTTGGGTCGATGATTACATAACCATTTAAAATTTATAATACCCTGTAGTAACATGTACAGGATCAGAAATTAATAACAAATTAATAATTTAATTAATAATTTCGTTCAAGTAATTCACTGTACTACCATAATATGTAAATAGACTCTCAATTACTTTTTAATAACTCCTACCGTAGCTTTTATAATTAAGTTCCGCGAAGAGGTACCTATATTTTATGAAATAATAAAATTGGCGGAAATATTGTTATCGTAAATCAATGAAATAACGTATTTAATGCGTAGAATATTTTTTGCGGTTTTATGGTGTTATTTAATGATGAGGTATTAAGGAATATGAGTATTATGGTACAGCAGTAACCCATGTAATTTATCAGACTGCCTCGCTTTTTCTCAATATTGTTGAAATCAGTTTTCAGTTTAAACAAATGCAAATGAATACCAGTATTTTACGTGCAGCGACAGCCTATCTAACCTCCAGAATCCAGTAATCGAATAAGACGATACCGCCTTGCAAAAAAGTGAATTTCGCTCAAAAATTTACAATTTTACTTAAATATTTTTACTCACAAGGTGAACCGATGACCTGTTGAGGATCGAGGGTAGCCGATGGATGCAAGACGCGCAAGGGCCCGATTATGACGAGCAAGTGCCATCATGATTAAGCTGTGAAAAAGGGATAGTGTTATGCGTCTTGTGTAATTCACGTCTTCTTCACGTCTTCTTTCAGCAATGGACGTCTTTATAAGTCTTGTAAACTACGAGGTGATCATTGCAATATTTCCCCACCACGGTCATCATCTGCCTAGCGTTTACCTCACCACGGTATAACGTTGTTATAATATGACATGTTTTTGACATAATATGAACTGAAAATTAGGTTCCTCGTTTCCCACAAAGTTTCCTACAAAATCCTTTGCGTTGGTTTCTATGTAGCTTGGGAAGAAAGGTATCAAGAGAATGTGAAACATTTTCAGTGCGATCCCCACACTTACTTAGGTAGTCTTAGGCACCTAATCTGTTACCTAACTATTAAAGCTTATAACAGTACCTACATTTTAATAATGAACACAAACAATACGTATTTCGTACACGCTTCAGTACACCCTTTGTAAATAACTGAAATTATGATTACGTAAACGAAAACCGACAAAGTCCCTACAAGTAACGGGTTACGTAAAAGTTTGTACCGTCGTATTGATTAGCATAAAATTTCCTGCTATTATTTTAATGACTTCCAGGTAAAGCTTGAAGTAAACGTTTCGAATAACTTGGAACAGTGGTTAAGTTCCTTTGAATTAAGTCACGTACGAAAAATGTAAACTTTCATAAATAGCTAACTAATTTAGATTTTTTTGCACTTTATTTCGAGCCGTGTTTGCGGATTTTTTAGCATTCATTAAACTTTTTCATTCAATGGTCATACTAGGTATTGCAATTATTTTTCCTTTGAGGAGCTCGTGGCTAGATAATAACAGCCGCACGGGTCGATCTTCAAGGTTAAGCAACGCTTGCCAAGGTTGGGCTGTGGATGGGTGACCATCTTAACATATTGAGTTTCCTTCGTGCCTCGGAAAGCACGTTGAGCTGTTGGTCCCGGCTATCATTTGTAGATCTTTGGCAGTCGTTACGGTACGGATAGTTAGAAGCCAGTAAATCTTACTCCAGTCTTGCCATGAAGTACTGTGTTACCCAGTTAATGGGTTGTGGAGGTCTGGTAGGCAGCCGCTCCTCGTAAAATACTGGTATTCAGCTAAATCCGGCTTGACTGAAAGCCGACCCCAATATAGTTGGGAAAAGGCTAGGCAGATGCATTTGTTTTTCCTTTACATTAACTAAAGGAGTGATTCTTCATCATCATTCACTTACCTAATAATTGATTTAATAAAACCAAATTAAAATATCTACCAGTTAGATCGCAGCGACAGTACTTGACGAAGGGATTTTATAGATCCGTCGAATACTCAGTGTGAGTGCGTTGCCCCTGTTCAGAAGAATAAGAAATATTCACCAAAATATTAACACCTCAATTTAATATTTTGGTTTTTGTTACAGGTACTAAAATAGTGCAGTGACCCCCGAACAAAATGTTGTGACAAAAGTGAGAACTGGACGGTGACTCAAAAATGTTTCACCCAAAGAATTTCCTAGACGTGACCAGCAGTAGAACATTCCTATTCATAATAGTGTTACTATCCCTAAAACTGTGTAGTCCTCAGGACTTGAACGAGGAGTTTGTAAACGAGGATAGCATAGAGACGTCAGATATAAGTATAGTGCCAGTTAAAAAAGTGAAGTTTCCAAGGAACGTTGGTGCCGCGACGCCCTGTCGCTTGAGCGAACTCTTGTGTGACACCGGACAGTGTATATCTGTGGACAAGTATTGTAACGGAGAGGACGATTGCGGAGATAAGAGCGACGAGCCCAAGTCTTGTACACGTAAGTACTTATAGCATTATGTAACGTATGTAACAGGTTTATTGTTTCAAGCGTTGAAAGAGCAAACTAATATCTTTGCATATTTTTGTCACTCTCTCAGGTGAACGCGTTTCTGATAATTTTGCAACATCGAAATTTCAATTCGTTTTTAACAAACTTCAAAAAAAAGAGGAGGTTTTCATTTGGTTTCTATTTTTTTTTAGATATTGTTTTACGAATATTTTTGCAATAAAACAATTTCTATGAAAAACATTAGTCGTATCTCTGTCGTAGTATCTCGTCGTGTCTATCTGTGGGAGACTTTATCAGAAATAATTTCAAGTTTGTTAGATACTTTTTGAAAGCCGATAAATCCGGGGCATCACAAATCAAATATGTAATTTGTAAAAGCAATATGTGAAGTGAAAGAAGCCGAACTCTCCGTAACAAAAAGGCGCGCGAATATTAATCTTTTGAAACTCATTTTAGGTCATTCAAACGCATTTTTAATATGTCTCCCCTTCTCGGTTTGCTGACATCTGTCACAAAAGAAAAGGTAGTAAAGGAAGGATAAGGATTGAGGGCTTTAGAACAAGCGACTTGTGAAGAAACGGGAAGTTAGAGTTGTTCAGCGTCCTTCAAGTTCTTTTGATTTCCGGTCGAAGTAGCTACGGTCTCTCCTTCCCGTTTGTATTGAGATTTTCAACATCTCTGGTCTCAATTCTGTGGTTAAAAATAGGACACACACCTTAGGTGCAATTATTTTATTATTATATATCTACTTTATTGTACACCTCATAACAAGCACAGTAAAAACAACTAAAAACTACTACTACACACACAAACAACAACAAACACAAACAACAACAACATAAACTACTTATTATTCGATAAATCGAGTCCTGGTCTCGTTACTTGGGATCGTCGAAGTACGATTATTTCTACCATTCTTCTCTGGCAACCGTCACGCTATTTTAAGTTCCATTTCTTTTAGCCGAAAATAACTTTTATGTTCTTGAACAAACTTGTCTGGACATCTTAGCTGTAGCTAAGACATAATTTTCATTTTGACCGGCGCATTTATAATTAAACTATTCTAGATTAAAAAAAAATCGGGCAGTCTGGGGACTGTCGATAGAAGTGAAAACTAAGTAACACATTTTTTGCTCAGAGTATTTTTTGATCCGTCGTAAAGAAAAGTTCGATTTGAATAATTTAGAGTGTGATTTAAATGTACATTACCAACCTTAATTATTAAACAATTTAATTACATAAAGATTAATATCATGATACTAAAATATGAACTTTTCCATTTCACCCGGGTTTTGATTTAATAATTTGAACAAAACGCGGTTATTGTGACTTAACCGCAATAGTTAGATATATCCTTACCCTTACAAACATTTTTGTAGATATTAGTATCTTTTATAAAACACACAAACAACACACACACACACACACTCACTTCCCACACACACACACACATCACTTTACTCTATTGTCAATAGTTTCCGCAGCATACGCGATATAAGGATCTTTTTACATTATCGAAGTTTTCATACGAATCCCCAACTTGTTTGAAAATATTATATAGCCTTAGCCTATATTACTTCGTGATAATGTAGATTTCTAACAGCAAAATAATGTTTGAATTCGGTCCAGTAGTTTTTTTTTAAGACAAAAATCTTTCCCCTTTATTATATTAGTGTAAATGAAAGCGTTCAGTGACGTGACAATGACGCAAAATCAACGATTTTTCCTTACCCAAAAAGTCCTTAACAATAATTATAGTTCAAAAATAGAATGGCCTAATTAAGTAACACGGAAATAAAAAAGTTATGCCACACAATTGACACCCTAAAACCTCTCAGGGGACCAAAAATCGCAGTTCTCGTAGCCTCGAATGCTTCGTCGCATGGCACTGGAGTGGCTGTGTCAGCGATGGACAGACTTGGCTCCCTTTTGCCTTTTATGTAATATTCATCCCAGGGAGTTATGCGGGGACTCCGCCAAAACATATTATATAACATGTTTATGGATTTACGTAATCGTTCGGTTGGGAAGATGGGTTAGTGTGTATCGCTTCTGCATTATTTTGTTGGTGTTCATAGTTTGTTTTCGAAGTAAATGATAAACACTGTGGGGATTTTTATCTGTTAGAAATGATAGGATATGAGACTCCACAGTGGTGACTCCACAGTATGTCTGAATGTTTGTAAACAAATCACACTTCAACGGCTGAACGTATTTAGTTGAAATTTGGAAAACAGGTAGATCAAGCTTGGATATAATACTTTTATCTCAGTAGTACATTTCCGAGGGATATCTCTTTTATCACGCTAAAAACCCGCTAGTAGTTAATTAAAATTAACATTATTATTTTTTGATATCTACTTTTATGAAATATATGAACGAAGCTGTAAAACTTTGTATTCTTTTACACGTCCATCTCAAACAAAAGGTCACCACCCGTAAAGCCGCTTTATCGCTTTTCTCGAACCTATAATATAAAGCGTCAGCGGTCAGAAGTTATGAAGCACCTGACCCTTTTTGAAGGGCATCGCTAATAGGTTGCCATACGTCCTTGTGAGGTGTCCTCACCTGACATTTTCTTTATTATTAGAGTGTTGCATACAAGCTTTTATTTATTTATGTTATGGTGGATAGTAATAACTGTTTTTTATAAGTTGTACATGCTATTGCGATAGTGTTACCATTACACTATGTCGGCTCATACTGTCCCACCGCTGGACAAAGGCGTCCCGCCACTCTTACCACTGCTCCATTGCTGCTTATTGTTGCGGCTGAATTTATTCGTCACAGCACCTTCGACTGTGTCTTCCATGGAGTCTCTTTTTATTGTTCGGCAACTATTCAGATGTCAATTTAGCTCAACAATTTGAAACAATTTAATGATTGTGTTAATGTATAAATACAATGCTGAATATTAAAGATTATTTTAAACAAAGCAACGTGTATTTCTGTTGTCTCGTACAACAAGGTAGGTACTAAGCCGTACAAGGATTTTGTTTCGTAGAAACTAAATTCGTAACAGAACAAAGACGAACCTAAACCACAGAACATTAGTGGTAATAATCCCCGTCTATATTAGCCGAATAAGCTTTTAGGACTAGCTCCCAAACAAAATATACTCCAAGGTACATTTGCCAGTCCATGGCACTATCGCCGATCCCTAACACAAATAAATTCTCTTGCAAAGCATGCCTTAATCTGCCTCGCGCAGTTACACCAAAGCGGCTCTCATTCTGCGCTCGTAAAATACGTTTTTACTCAGAAAATGTCTGCAACGATAATTGTCTTACACAAAAGAACTGAAGATGTACTCACAAAGGGAATTGAAAGAAGTAGATTACAATGAGTTTGCTCAGTTCCATCTCTCAGGGGAGCCAGTGCATCAGTCTGATGCAGACCGCAGAACGAAGTTAGGAATTACATTTTTATTGAGCGAGTGGTATAGAAATTGTACAGAAACAATAGAGTTGCAATTTCAATGCTGCGAATTTAAAGTCGGTCTTGTGGGGGATTAGTTTCAAAATTGTAGGTATCGAACAGTCTGCGGTTCTAAAAAGGCCACTTCAGTAGATTCATAATAGAATCATAATGTTAATCATACAACAATCTGTCAAATTACATTTTCAAATTTATCGCTAAAGCATTAGGTTCAAGATTGATTGTGAAAATTTGACAGTGACTGGTAGCGTGATGTGCTTTCTGATTCTGGTAAAATGGCCTTTTTAGACCCGCTGATGTAATGAAGTCTAAATCGAATCATGTTAATACCAAATTGCACTAAAATCTGTCAGTCCAGAAAAAAAAGTTAAAACATTTCTGTACGTTGCAGCGATCATTTATAGATTGTATTAGTTCTTTAAAGCATAAACATAGGTACTATTAAAGAGCACAACAGCGCAAAGCTCAATAAATTATTAAAAAAAAAAAACATTAACTAAACACAGCCCTAATAGCAAGCACAATGATTGTTCCTATGAATATTCTAGCGAATTAAACACACACGGACGTATCTCGACGTGGGTTCCGTGACTAATGTCAGTCCATTTTGTAAACACCGCTACGGTAAACTTAACACCTTATTAAACGCAGGTTTTTTTGTTAATTGTAGCTATATTTTGGCTTAATGACCACCTACGTGGGTACGATTAAAGGGAAAGCTCGTTTTCAGGCGGTCGCTATAATTAAAGAAGGTTTATTGTTCGCCTCAGTCTTTGAGTAGTTGCCTGTTTAAATTTTGACGGTGTTTGCATGAATATTTCGTTAGGCTATTTGACAGTTTTCTTGATTATTATTGATTTGGACCCCTTTTTTATAAACAAGTGTTTTAGACGTGTAGGTAGTACCCGCAACCGGCGTACGTATCAAACGTATGAAAGTAAAATCAAAAGGAATTTGCAAGGATTGCAGCAGCGTCCTTCTGTTGTTTCTGCCTATGGGAATACGGAATTTCATGGGAATACGGTGTCTGTTATGACTTAAGGTATTTTACACGTGGGCAACTATTACTATGAAAAGTTATTTCTTAACACCTGAGATCACTAGGAGTTTGAAAAATATTACAATAAATTTTTTTTTTTCAAGAAAACTCACAAAAACTTAGACATTCTTGGAAATGGAACCGAAACATACCGTATTTAATTAAACTTGATACTTTTCAAAAAAAAAAACATTGAGAGCATCTTGTATGATTCTATAGAAAGTGAAAAATCACTCACTCCTTTCTAAGAAGTATTTTCCAAAAAAAGCAAGTTTCTATGAAATTCAACCCGCGAACTATCAGGAGGTATCCAGCGTTATTCCCAAATATTTTACCTTTCTGTGTCAGCATTTTAAAGTCTTAGGAAGCTTTATTTTGCTCCACAGACTGCAGTCTTACCGGATACTTGGGAAGAATGTCTCAAATAGTCGACGACATTAGACGGTGACTCTTATCTAAGATGGCGTCTATTTCAGACAAGAAATTCCTTTACTGAGTTACGTTATCACGTACCTTTATAGCTCTTAAGTCGCCTAATAAATAGTTCAGTGTATTTCGACAAAGTATCAAAGCCAAATTTACATAGAGGACTGAAAATAAAAAGGTATCTTTATTAATTAACCAACAAACCTCTGAATCTATACGAGCCAAAAACCACAAAATATTTTAACATTCATTCGCGCAAATTGAAAAATATATTTTGTTGTTTTTATCCCCGAATTAAATATGTAAATAGGTCACACTACGGAGGTTCAAAATAAAATCAATTCGCTTTTTTAAATGTTTACTCCTCGTAAAATCCAAGGGTAGAAAAAATGTTTACACAAACCGAAATTGGGTCAGGTGCAACAAAAAACGGGAAGGCGGAATTTTAAAACATTTTGTAAAAATACGCCGCATTGACTAAGGTTGGATGATACCGGTAAAATACTTCAGCCATAAGCTTAAAATTATAATGATCCTTATAAGTATATTCATCAGAAAGAGGAAAGAAAATGAAAAATATATCTCAACTGCAAATCATGATGGGGTGCTTGAACTGAGCCTCGGTTTATTTTGGATAAGGCTCACAACAAAATTATGTAAGTAGTTTAAACCCAATTAAAACAAAACGAATAATAAATATAAGTCTACACCTAAACTTACGCGAGTGTTCTTCGTTTGGATAAGAAGATATTATAAGTTTAAGTTTTTTTTTTTTTTTGTAATGGGTTTGCTCTTGACTCTAGTCTATGTCAGAGATGACAGAGACAAAGTCTACGATGGAGCGAGCCTACCCAGAAGGAGCCTGTAAACCCTTAAAACTTTTTTTAGTAAACCTTTTTTATCTATGTGTCGCATATTATAAAAGCAAAAAGCGCTTGAAATTACCACCGAATCTCGTAGGTTTGAACTGGTTTGGAGCCGTTGCTCGTCTATATTAGCAGCTTAGCACTCAAGGGTTAAACATTTCTAAATTTAATTAAACAATGGGTCTGTTTTTTGTTCTCTTCTTTTTGTAATTGACCAGCAGTAACCAAATCTATATCTATACCAATCTATAATAACATATAAAGCTGACTAGTTTGATTGTTTGCTTGAACGCGCTAATCTCAGGAACTACCAGTACGATTTTAAAAATTATTTCAGTATTAGATAGCCCATTTATAAAGAGGAAATAATATACGTATCTTAAAGCTTATACCAATAGGAGCGGAGTAAACGAAGTTGAGTGGGTCAACTGTAGTAGATAAAATGAACATTGAACAAAGCTGAAACGTTAATAAGCACAGTCCCAATAATGAGCAATACTCTAGCTCTCCAGTTTCAAAGTGCTGAACCAAAGTGAGGTTTCAAGTCCGAATACGAATCCCCCAAAATTGCCAATCCCTGTTTGAAACGTTTCACCGATTGCATTGAGATAGAGGTGACCGGCAAATGGGGACAAATTGTGAAAACATGCGATGGAGGTATAGAAGACTAGGGTTGTAACAGAAAATGTTTGAAATTTGTTCGTCAAATCGCTGAGCTCCTTAAATCTAAGTTGAGCTACACGATAACTGATAAATACTTGCACGGTCTGGACAAGTCCTTCCTTGGACAGGAACTTCCGCAAGAAATTGTAACTCCGCATTCTCATCTGCAAGTTTTTTGAGGCAAAAAATCTGTTGAAATTTTGATCAGTAGCTTTGGTGCATTTTTTTTTACGTGCTGAATCGTGATTTCGAATACCTAATTTTTATTGAATCTAGATAAGCGCCGTCTGGTGGCAATAACACAAAACCTCTTTTTTTGTCATCAATTTATTTTAGTGAACGTTTACGAGTGGGTACAAAAATAGATGCTGTAACTCGATACTTCGAGTGTGTTCGTGTTCCCTAAAATAACGTTATTTTAGGGAACACTAAGAAGTCACCTGAGAAGCTCGTGGCTAAATAATAAAAGCCGCACAGGTCGATCTTCATGGTTAAGCAACGCTGGCCAAGATTGGTCTGTGGATGGGTGACCATCTTAACATAGCGAGTTTCCTCCGTGCCTCGGAAAGCACGTTAAGCCGATGGTCCCAGCTGTCATTTGTAGATCTTTGGCAGTCGTTACGGATAGTCACAAGCCAGTAAATCTGACTCCAGTCTTGCCATGAAGTATCGTGTTACCCAGTTACCGGGTTGTGGAGGTCTGGTAGGCAGCCGCTCCGCGTAAAATACTGGTATTCAGCTAAATCCGGTTTGACTGGAAGCCGACCCCAATATAGTTGGGAAAAGGCTAGGCGGATGATGAATAAGAAGTCACCTATTTTGGTGATTAAGCCAAAAACATTTTTGAACGTTTAGCGATTTAGTGAAACTTTTCTGCTTGATAACCAATACGTTGATTTTAATAATTTCAACATCGGTTTCCGTTACGAGTACATCCCTAGTAGAGAGGACTCAAGAATCTGGATCAGTGACGCAAGCCGGGTCGCGAACCTGGAAACTAAACATTTTGTAAAAATACTTGAAGATGGCAACGGTGTCAAGTAAATGTATGTGTGTGTGTGTGTGTGTGTATATGTGTAATGACACTGCGAAGTGAGGGCGTGTGAGTGTGCTACTTTCTTTAAAACATCTGAGTTTATACATACGATTTTTGATTTGATAACGGAAGTTTTTGCTATAGTTAGATATTATAGAGCTTTATTTCTAAATTGGCAGTATTACAGGTTTTGCTTGCAATTAAAAAATATAAATATAAAACTACCATAATAATTTTATTCTTTAAATAAACATTTATTTTTGAGAACAAGTTTTATATTTTTATGATTTTGTGTTTAACTAACTTTAAGTCCTGTATTGCCAATAGTGTAGAGTGTAGTTTACAATAGTGTGAATATACAAAAAAAGAACCCAAAATTATAGTACATCGCAATACAACTAAATTATTTAACAATGAAAACAGTGCCATACCCGAATGGTGGTAAAAGAATAATTAATCACACCGCAAATGTAAACGTGACACAGATACGAGTTTGTACATAAATTACTGCACGTGTGCACTCGTGTTTGGTCATGTATTCTGCTTAGTTGGTATTTATATAAGTTCATTAAAGTGATAACTATGTACAATTAAAAGATTTCCAATAAAACTAGAAATACGATATGATACGTAAGGATTGTAAGTTCTTTGACGGCGTACATCTGCTGACCCCATAGGGAAAAACCGTAATGGTATGAATATTTAAACAATTTAGCGAATCATATAACGATTAATGTTCACTCGGAACATTAAACATTTTTGGGTTATTTGCTTGCTACAAATCGTAGCAGCCGTAGCAGCCGTAGCAGCTACGTAGGTTCATCGTAGCAACAGCATTGCTACGTCGATCGTCGTAACTCATTGCTACGTCGGTCGTAGCAAAATATTGTTTCGTTGGTCGTAGCAATACCTTGCTACGTCGTGTCGCGAGCGAAAAACGATCGTAGCCATGCATTGCTTCATTGCAAGCATGCAGCTGTCGTAGCAACACATTGCGGCAGCGGTTTTAGCAATAGTGTTACTCGTAGGTACTATCTTAAGGTCATGGCACATTATACCAGCACCGCAACTACGACGCCACGTAGCAATAGCAAAATTGTTATGTCGCTTCGTAGTATATATCTGAGTACGAGTGTATATGTGAATATGTTGCCAATACTTATCATGCTTTTAATGATAATGTTTAATGGAACCCAAAATGTTACAAGAATACATGCACAAAAAAAAAACTAACCTAAAACAATCCAAGTAGAATAAGTGTTGAAAGAATAATCACGTATATATTCCCTCGACGACACAAGTTTACACATATCTAATTAGTACAACTCGTGCGCTCATTTGGTAATGCAGTCTTACTAAAACTTGCTGAGCCAACTTGGGTATATTAATCTGCAATGAATTACGAAGTACGAGGCAACTTTGTTTTCTAACATGCTTTACGAATAGATAAATATGTAAATGGAATTTATGGCTTTGGAGAGGTTAGTTTTGAATCCTTAAGTTGATATCAACCGCGCTCTGGAACGTTACTTATAAAATCAATCACTAACCAGCAATTCTTTTCGCATGTGAGTCTAAACTATACTTGTATTTATCAATTTCTGAATGATGCAAAAATAATAGAAACCAGAGAAAAACCGGCCAAATGCGACTTGGACTCGAAGGGTTTCGTACCTTATACTGAAAAAAAAAATACGTTCCCTGTATGGGAGCCTCTGTAATTAAAAAAAAATCTTTTTTATTAGTTGTTGTTATAGCGGCAATAGAAATACACAATTTCAGCTGTCTGCCTATTACGGTTCTTAAGATAAAGCCTGCTGAAAGACAGAAGGAAGGACGTTACTCTTTGGATACTGAACCCTAAAAAGTATTTATACACAGAGCTACACAGTATTAAAAAAAAAATGCATAACGTGGTTAATGAAAATATATGAAAGTATGAATTTTAAGGTAAATAGTTTAATATCATAGGGTTTGTTTATTATATTTATTTATTTACTATTACTAAATTTTCACGAGTCAGATAAAATATCACTAATTGATTAGAAAAGCTTAAGCAAATAGGTCCAAAATGCTAAACTACGTAGTAGAGATAGCATTAATTAATGAGAAAATTCCGACTCATTTACTATGCATAGTGATTATGCCATTCCAACCGTTTATTGTGGCAGTCGATCAGGCCGCCACTGCAAACATTAACTGTGTACTTTGTCCTACTGTGCAGAGCAAAATGTACATTAGAGCAAAATATGCAGGGTGAGATTTTGAACCTTTGATGACATTTATTTTTTCACAAATTGTAGCAACTTGCAATTTTTTTTTTTTTATAGGCACGCGCTTGACCACCATCTCACCTGATGATAAGCGATGATGTGGTCGAAGATGGAGCACGCTTGCCTAGAAGTAACCTATTCACTCTTGACTTAAAGACTAAAAAAACAATCAAGACTAAATAAAAATCAATTCATGCTAACTTGTTTTCTGTAAGGATTTTCTTAATGTAAACAAATAAAAGAAATTTCAAGAAAACCCTGAGTAAGTATCTGTTAACATAGCAACAGATGCGGCAAAAAAAAGGATACCTGTAACTCAATCTAATAAAAAACTTGGAAACCTAATCGCTGGAGTGCGTTTAAAAAACGATTCTAATATATATTTTAAATAGGTAAGAAGTGATTTTTCTGTCTTCAGCGATAAGCATTATTGTTATAATACCTTCAAATCCAATATTTGATAAAGTTATAATATTATACAATCTCCCTTAAACTACTGACATTCTATCATCAATACCTATCTATCTAAAAATACTCTGCTTGTTCCCTTTCGTGTCAATGGTACATTTATATAGCTAGGTATACTATTTGGGTCCAGTAAGTACCTAAATAATAGCGGCGTCGGAGGCTTTAAAACAAAACTAAAATGTTTGATTGTGCGTTTCATCGTCGAATCACTAATATGTTTCGGAGGAAACATCACTGGTTAATCACAATTATTTTATTATTTCGGCAGTTGCTAGGGGCGGGCGATAAAATTTCAGTTTATCTCCTTAAACTCCTTTTCTTTGCTGATCTCGCTCTACTTTTGATATAAACATTGATACAAATACCCTAGAGATACGAGATGGATGTAGCGTGGTTTAGAGTGTAGAGCATGATATATCCCTCTCGCTCAAACGTTGATGCACATACACCAGCAAAATAATAATTATCCTTTCCACAAACGTTCGCGCTACACGCGGGCTCGTACATAATTAGTGCTGGACACAGGCTCCTGGTAATGCAGTCTTAACAAGGCCTGTTTGTTGGCAGCATTGCTGTGTCAATCTTTGTTACGTTGGCAACACGAGGTTTCTAATGATGAAGTTTACTTGCTATTTGTTTTGCAGCGCTCTGCAGTAATACGACCTGTTTGTTGCCTACATTGTTGTGTTAGTCTTTGTTAAGTTGGCTTTACGTTCAGAGTAATAAATTAACATAGAAACCGTGAACTCTAATGTTTAATATTGTTATATTGGTCACCAGTTTAATTCAGAGTAGTAGCCAAGTTGCAGAAAACTAAAATAAAGCTGCAAACGTGTCGTGTCGTGATGCTGCAAACACGATCCTAACGAACGAATTCGTTAAAACCAACTTAATATTTTACAATAGAACACGACAAAATAATGTGAATATGATTTGAGTAGAATTGGTTAAATCAGTGCCCAAGATAAAGCGACGGGGTTTTTCATAAAAAAAAATCTGCTGGATCTTTCATATTCTCTCAGTTATTGACACAATTAATTGGGCCTTTTATCTTGCCTTGGTTAATATATAAGTAGTCCACTTGCAAAGGGGAAAATTGTCAGTAATGTGTTGTAAATGAATTTTCATAAATCCGTTTTAACACTGGAGGATTATTGTTGTTTTAACATAGCGGACTTTGCAAGTGGACTACTCATATCTCTGATAATTTATCTGCGACACGTTGATTATTATCTTCTAAACGTGCTTTAAATCACTGATCTCCTAAACGGTGGGGCTGATTTTGAGGATTTTTGTGAGTGATTAAGCCCCTAGCAGCTTTATTACAATTGGAAACGTTAGGCGGTGCTGTAATTGGTTCTTAGTTTTTCTTACTAAAAACCAACGTTCGGGCAGGACATCTACTGGGACCTCTAGTTAATATTATAGGTATATTATCTGACTCGGCAAGCGTTGTTTTGCTATATATAAAAAAAAAACAAGCAGCCAATGACTTATTCTCAGATCTACCAAATATACATAAAAAAATCATAGGAATCGGTCAAGCCGTTTCAAAGGAGTTCGACAGCAAAACTTGTGACACGATTTCTTTGTATATTGGAAAAAGATACACAGTAATTTATTATCCAGTTGTAAAATTAAAATGTGTCATGGCATTAACTCGTTCAGACGATACATATTGAGTTTATTGATAACAAAAACTTCAGGCTGTGAAACATGTTTCAAAATTTAATTATTTACTCTCTGCTACGTTCACGTTACACGTGCAGGATTGTACATAATTAGTGCCGGATAGGCGTGCGCTTATGATTTTGCAGTTTTACTCAAGTTTCATGCAACTATTTGAGTAATTTTGAAACGAATTAAGTAAAAAGAAAGAAACATTTTTATTTACGACATTTATAAGAAACGCATTGCGTATAAACAAAAAAATACACGAAGAAGGCATGCCATAAACAAACTGTGTGTCTCAGGGCTGTACTAAAAAGTTTCATTTCAGAAAAACAAAAGCAAATAATAAAATCATACATGCTTTCAAAAAACATTAGGCCTCCTTTTTTGAATTCGGTTAAAAAAGGTACCATGCCTGTTGTGAAACATACTAAGCACTTACTCACTTACAAAAAAACCGTTCCCAAAAAGCTTTCGATTTCTTTGATAGCGACTAAAAAGAAGTCTCACTTAGTAAGCAAACATTTACTTCCCATTTCCTCCTATATCTACTATCATTCCGCAATCGCAAACGTTCTAGCGTGCCTATTCAAGAACCGTCTCCGACCAACTTTCGGAAGAACAATTTCGTTCCCATTCTGAGAAAACTTTAGCGAGTACTAACTGCGTCCTCACTAAAATGTCTCAATTATGTTCGCTAAGCAAACACTTCCTTTCGCGTCATTCGCTCCTGGTATATTCAGACCAGTGCTAGTTATTTCAGTGTTTATTGACTAAGAATTAGACTAGAATCACGAATAGATTATCATCATTACAAACAGAGGACTTCCAAATACACAAGACACAGGACTTCTAAATATTTCGATCAAAATGACTTTTCAATTAAATGATATGAAATTCTATAAGGTCGTTTTTTAAAAGAAGTACATAAGTAAATAAACTGACGCCTTTTCCCATAGGAATCAAAAGAACATCAACTACTCCAATTCCTACATACTCCATCATTTCTGGTATATCTTGTAAGATGTTCATATACATATTAATCCAATTCATAAACATATTCAAACCAATACTGGCCATTGGTTCTGAACCGATACAGTATTAAGTATAGTGAATTCGTCACTTACAGAAGTGCACAGCACTAACAGATAACTTACCAATCATATCCAATCAGTCGATCGTGTAAAAAAGTGAGTTTGAAGTTTGCTGTCATCACAGTTTTATCGATGCTAGGAATTGACAGCTCACTTTAAGATCATCTTAGTTTTCTCAGTGAGAAGTGTACAGAATCGCACTGCAGGCCAGTTAGTGTTGATTTTGTGATTGACACGAAGACAGGACTGTTTGGTTGTTAACCATAGACGAAAACTATCATCTTTGATGGTAACACCAATAACGAGTAAAGCGAGTTTATCTTCCATTAATCTTTTATTATTACTAAGACCTTAAATAACTCGGCTCAGTTACTCAGTAATTCAGAGGAGCTAACATAATATTTTTCCTCCTACTTAAATTTGCTCTATAATTCAATATAAATTATGTCCCGGGGACCGGTCATAACTTAGTCTTTTTTATTAACTTTGACTATGCGGTAAAATATTATTTTTATCATAAAATGTTGAGTGCCTACTATCATTTTTTGTTTACATTTTTTCTTGTTATTGGCCCTTGTTGCCTGCCATGTTAAAAAACTACAGGGGCTCAAAATTTTATTTTATGTAGGTGGAATAGAATATAATACTTTTACTTTTGTACGCTATATACGTTATTCACAGAAAAACAAAGATTTTAAAAACTTTACATGACATGGGTGACATAATGGGCGGTCTTGGCTCGTCAACTCTTGTATTTTTTGCGCTCATTCATACACAGCAATTTCGAATTCAGTATACTTATTCCGTACAGGAATTGAACGTATGACTCGTGTACAAAATCTAAGCCACAAAGCCAACCGTATCTATCTATCATTAAAAATAATGAGTAGGCCGACAGTAGGAACTAAAACAACTTTCCCGTTTCGAAGGCTCGTCTTTCACTTAAAAGTTACATAATAATCAAAAGTTTCGAATCAAAGTTATATTACAAGAAATAAACCTAACAAATTGGGCGGTATCATTTTACGTAATTAAGTGGTGAAGTTGTTTTGATATTTTGCGTTTGCCTAACCGAAAACAAAAGCGGGAACATTAATGGGAACAATGATTCTGGCCCGAAGTGTACACTTGTCTTATGCTGTGTAATGCGCTGTCAGTGGAGACAAAAGGCGCGTTTTTTTTAAAAGATCGTAAAATATGGCCGCAGTCCATTGTGTGGGGCGCTTTATTCACAACCTTTTTCCTTCTCATTTCCCTATTTTTTATTCTGAAAGGATTAACAATAGTACAGGTACGGTGGTGTATTTTATAATGACTTGCATAAATTTAGGACATAACATATTTCTGTTTGGGATTTCCGTGACTGTACATATGATTTATGTATAAATAAAATATTGTGGTGCTTTTTCATTTAATTTCATTGAAGTTATAATATTTTCTGGATTCATAAATAAGATTGCGTCCCGTTTATTGCGTTTTAGTAAACAAAATCTAATTAGTCGAATAAATATTTTTCAGTAAAATAGTAATTTTTCAGTAAATTGATAATATATAAAGAATGGTATTCTTTTTTATTCCAACTAAGCGGAAAGATGAAGGAGGTGTACATATACTAATTACTCAAGATCAAACGTCTATAGTTCTGCTGATTTGCCGCTTGATTGAAGTCATAGACATGGGAGATATTATAGTGCGCAATCACGTTGCCAAAAATACGTGCTCTCCCTTTTTCTACACTCTGGTAGTCCGATGGGGCAGCAATACAACACGACCAACAGCCTAACGTGCTTTCGAGGCACGGGGTTATCTACTTAACACCGAGCTACCACTATTAATTTCCTCATGGAAAATCATTGACACTTTTCCCAGCCTGGAATCAAAATCAGAACCCCATGCTCATACCGCAAGAATGAAGCATATTTAAGTTTTTGTGATGAATAGCCAAAAATTGTAACGACAAGCTCAGTCTAGATAAAATCGAGCCAATATCCAGCCATATGCTGGTAAATATTGACGTGCATATTTGTAATACATGTCATGTATGTTTGGACGATTCAGTTGTGTGCACTATGACAGTCAAACATCAATTATATCTGCGCAATAGATAGGCACTAGCGATGAATATGTCGAGTAGGGTAGACAGTTACGATGTGTCGAAACATATCTCGAAGGCTTTGAGAGCGTGCGTGATGGGTTTATTATGGGTCTAACTGTTTAATATTTGACGATGAACTGCAATTGCATGCACGAATTTCTCGTTCGGTGTGTCTGTTGTATTTGCATACAAGGCTAAATGTACATCAGAGAAAATTTGACTGTTCTGACATGATTATTCTGCTTTCTCATGAGTGCATTATTCTGCATAAAGTAGTGCAGGCAGCGATTGTAATGGGTTTATTATATATAGGTCTATCTGTTTAATATTTGACGATGAACTACAATTGCGTTTGAACTGTAGGTACAGTTTACTGTGTTTGTTGTTACAGTTTATATTCAACTACAAAGGCTTGACTGATCTGACTTGCCTATAATTATCAATCAATCTACCGTCAAAGATGTGCAAATGACAATCGGGACCGGGACGGGGGAATCTCGGAATGTTAAGATGGTCATCCATCCACGTACTGACCGCGGTAAGCTTTGCTTAACATTGGACATCGACCCGTGTGGCTGATATAACGGTATCAACCAATATTATTGTGAGGTAAAATTGATTTTCCCAAATGACAATCTCGGATCCGCCCCTGAGTAAAGATTATAGATATTATTATGTACAAGTATGTAGAATGCTTGGTACCACTACAGCTGGTCTATTCTGTAAATAACCATCTATATCGAGCTTCACTGGAGTGACACAGATCACAAAGTGAGCTTTATTACACACAACATAAAAGTCTTATATTTGTACGAATTTTTTACTTACCTCGGATTCCGCTGTCGAGTCACGAAAATGTTGTAACAAAATAGTACTACAGATACAAAAAAAAAAAAAACAATTTTTATGTAGAAATATCGAACTAATTTAGTTAATTAATGACTTCCCATTAGTATGGAAACGAAGTCATTGAAAGTTATAGGTAACGAAATATCTTGATTTTACTGTGTTGATAACCTTATTCAGAGCTCGAAAACGAAATTCACTCCAAAAATCCAACGTCAATGTTTTTAATTTCAAAGGCGACCTCTTTTGATAGTGGATCGAAGTTAATCAAAGCCTTTGGCCCCTACTGACTTTATAATCAAATCGGGCAGTATCAGATATTTCTAGGCTGGAACTAGGTACAATCTTTGTTCTTTTGTTTTAAAATATTTTCAACACAAAAACAATTTCCTTTTAACTTCGGTATTTTATATTTTTGCTACGCGTCCGCGTCACAGAAGTTGATATGTGTACCAAATTTTACCAAATCGGTCCACTAGATTTTGAGAAAATCGGCAGTTTAAAGAGACAGAAGGACAGACTGATAGACCGACAGGCAGACAAACAACCAAGTGATCCTATAAGGGTTCCGTTTGTTCATACAGAGGTTTGGAACCCTTATAACTGAATTGTGACCAATTCATTGAAACTTAACACAGATGTTATCTTAAATTACAAAAAGGGAAAAAGATTTGTTTTCCGGAAAATTGAGAGCTTTCCTAGATGGCAACGAGGATACGATTAAATTATATGAAGGTAAAATTAATAATATTCACATTAAAAAAAAATTAGAGAGTTTTATAATAAAAAAAAACAGTAGAAAACATAATGCGCACAGATTAAAAAAAAAATCGTTTAAAAATTAAAAATTAGTTGTTTGTCTAACATTTTTAAGTTTAAAGCACTAATTGAATGACAAAATGAATCTTGAATATTGTGTTAATCGAATTTTTTGGGTGGGTTCCGATGCAATGCAATAAATGCAAGCAGACGAAGGTGCGGGCAAAACAATAACTTGAATGTCATAGACAATATTTTCTAACATAAAACCTTTCAAACTAAACCCGATTACATTTTATAATCGTATCCCAGAATCGAATAATCTACTCTCTACGTGTATATCTTCAATTCTTGCTCTTTCACTTCACGCTATGCTAAACAATTATTCCTTGGAAGAAACTGCTTTTGTTTGCCAAGAGTAACATGTGTTTTATTGTTATAGTTGTTTGTAAGTAATGTTGGTTCTGTTTTGGCAGTTTTATTTTGAATTTGATTCGGTATCATGTTGGTTGAGTTAAGTAAATCTGAGCGTTGATTTCTCTTCTCGGAAATTCTTTATTTTGAATCGAGAACCTGTAATGTTTTCTATGAGTATGTATTATTCCCATATTAATTTACTTTCACAATAAATAGAAAATGGTTTAATTTATTTAGGTTAAACGAGTTCTTGTGGGAGTCCGTTTAATATACGAAGCTTAGGATAAAAGTTAATGTTTGAAAACACGATCTGTGTTCCTTTTCTTCATCACAATCATCACATATCGATCATTTCATTAATTATGGGCTCTGTATAAATTACGATTATTTAAGTCTACTGGAAACGTTGGTAGGATTGTTACTAATGTGATACTTTGTTTGAGGAAATCAGTAGATATTTTATGTGTTTGCGTCATAATTTGTCGAACAGTAATTTTTGGGTTCAAAACCTTAAATGCATTAATATGTTTAACTTTCATGGAACCAGACAAATGCAACATATCTACCAAAGCCATCGGAGTTAAATTGCGAGATGAATGCTATGTATCATCTGACTATTTATTTATTTATTTATATTTATATATGCTTTATTGTACACCAAAAAAAAAAAGAAAACAAAGAATATCTTAAACTAAAACAACATACAATCGGCGGCCTTATCGCGTTCCGCGATCTCTATCTAGACAAAATCTTCAGATACCCACAAATCTTATAACAAAAACCCCCTAAATCCAATTCTCTTTGTTACAGCATGCAACAGGACATACATGGGAGACGTGGGTCGCACATACGAATTAGAGGTCCGCAGGCCTCGCGAGGACCACCTCCCTTTCGTCTGCCACCTCAACTTCACCGCCACTGGAGGAAACTATGGCGACATTATACAGGTATTTAGAAATGGAGACGTGATCGGAATCCTGAACGGAACCCCCGTCAAATGGATCGGTCTGAACTAGTATGTGATTGTAATCTGAAATAGGAAGATTGTATTTTAGTGGCCGGGTGGGGTTGAATTTTGATGTGAATTGTATTGACGTAAAAGTTAGGATTATGAAATCTACTTGAAACGTTGGTGAGATTGTTGTTTGTGAGATTACTAATGTGATAATTTTTATTAGATCATGAGTAGGTATTTTATGCGTTTGTTTAATGCGAGGTGAAATTGGTAGTGTCGTAAAACTGAAATCATGAAATCTAAGGAACCTAGACAATTCAATCATAATTATGGGTATCGAAATAATATGATACCAGTCCAAACGTGTTAGCAAACTAAATAGATACACTGTATAGTACATTAAAGTGTTATAGAATATGAAAATCTGATGGAACTTTTAAGGATAATTATATTACGTGTGCTCTCAAGGAATTTCTTACAGAATCTCTTATAAAAGACTAACATATTCTTCTATCAATATTTGACTTGAAATCTAATCTAAAATCTTCTAAGGCTTATATCATTGAGGTTGCCCATTCCAAGGAGGATATTCTACAGTATCTACACCCACTTTTCGCCAGAGTTATGTTAAAGCATCCTGGCTGTTATTTACCATACTATATTATTTCCTTATCCTTACTTCCTTACTAATATTATAAATGCGAAAGTAACTCTGTCAGTCTGTCTGTCTGCCACACTTTCACGCCAAAACTACTGAACCGATTTAAATTAAATTTGATACACAAATAGTCTAAATCCTGTGAAAGGACATGGGCTACTTTTTATCCCGGGAGTATGTTCCGTAGGGATCACGCGGGCGAAGCCGCTGGCAGAAGCTAGTACTAAATATTATAAACGCCAAAGTAACTCTCTTGCCTTTTTATACTATCACGTTTAAACAGCTAAACCAATTTCGATTTATTTTGGTATAGAATAAATTGGATCTTGTAAATGGACATACAAGACGTATTCCCTCAAGGAAACATTCGCTTGGGATACTGATTTCACGCGGGTCAAGCTGCTTTCAAAAGCAAGTCACAGTACAGTCTCAGTAATCCGACACTATTCTTCTTCTTCTTCTTTCTTTCGTGTGGGCAATTAAGGTCTAACGACACCGTACACACCTTATTGTTAAAGTTTCTAAACCGCCTCAAGGCCTATGACATGGTTTTGACGACCGCTGTTTGGCGGCCGAGACCACCGGCTATTGCCTTCCGAAGCACTCATCAGGTGGTTCAAGCCTATATACTATCCAAACTGGAAAACAACTTAACAAAGAAAGCTTTTCTCGTGGGTATCGAATCCACGACCACCGGGTCACAAAGCATACGCTTAAACCACTCGACCACGGAGGCAGTACCCGATACTATTAAAAACCATGACGTGCCGGATTCTTGGAATGTTCGGATTACTGGATTGCATAAAACCTGGCCAAGTACGAGTCGGACTCACACACGAAGGGTTCCGTACCATAAACCTTAATTTTTATTATATTTGTTGTTATAGCGGCAATAGAAATACACAATCTGTGAAAATTTCAGCTATCTATCTATAACGGTTCTTAAGATATAGCTCGCTGACAGACAGACGGACGGACGGACAGCGGAGGCTTAGCAATAAGATTCCGTTGGTTACCCTTTGGATACCGAACCCTAAAAACACAAGATAAAATACAGAGCACTTCAGAATGTACTAATTTGTTATGGACTATGAAAGAAGTGGTTGAGTAGGCGCGGGTAGAGGGTGCCGAATTGGTGGATGTTCCAAAGTACTGACTGAAGTGCCGGAAAAGTGATCCTGTACTGTATTTATAAATAGTCTACTTCAGCAGATGAACTATTCTGGGTCTCAAAATTATAAATAAGTCTCAAAGGCTGTCAAAACTTTAGTAGAAACCGACATGATTAACGTAGCTTTAATATTCACAAAACTCTATTTTAGAATTCTTGGAAAACGTCAAAAGTATGAATTATTCTTAGACTCATAACCAGAGTCATTAATAAATAATGAACTAATTTTAGGATTACTAGGTCGACAGTTTGATGTTAAAGTTCAACCTAAAATTCTTCCTAATTCGAATTTAAATACGCCGAAGCAAGAATAATCTGATTGGGAAGTATTGAAATTGTACAGACATAGTGCTGTTCGACGAATAAAGCAAAACTAAAAGCTTGTGTTTAGCGTGCCCTGACCTGTACGTTTCAGGAGCTATAGAACGTTTCCAGAAAGTTATTATCTTGGCATAGTAATGGTCATTCAAATGAGACCATTTACCATTGTTACCATAAAATTATGATTTTTGTGGTTCACTGTGATACTGCTAATAAAAACCGGCAAGTGCGAGTCGGACCCGAGTGCAAAGGGTTCCGTACGAATCTCATTTTTAACCGACTTCTTGTAACATATCCTATTTAAACACTGACTTCTTATAGATAAAGTTTTCCTGTAATTTATAGGTAATGATCTACTTTCTTTATTTTTTTTTAATTATAGGCCTAGTAGTTTCGGAGATAAGTGGGGGATTGGACATTTTTCATTTAATTTCTTTGATAATTATATTATTTTAAAAATATATAAAAAAATCATTTGAGGCCTTCATGATGAGCGCTTTTATTTGATGTCAGTTTGAAAACCTTTTTTTTTGTACCCCAAAAGTGTACCCCCGCGTCCTTGTTTGGGTCACAAAAGTTCGTGTGTGTACCAAATGTCAATAGAAGCTGTCTAATAGTTTCTGAGAAAATTGGCTGAGACCAACGAACAGACAGACAGGCAACCGAGTGATCCCATAAGGGTTCGATTTTTTACGGATGTTCCCCATATCACTCACCTTTCAATATTGATCTCCGCCTAGTTATCACAAGTATTATAAACGGTTCATTATTTGCCTCCAAGTGCGGGGGCAGAACACCAATTGCTACTGAAATAAGATACATCATTCCATTTCCTTTAATATGAATGGAACACACGCGTCATCTATATTTAGGGGTGGAATTGAAAAGGAAACGTATCGACAAACGAGCTCATTAAAAATATACGCTTCGAAGAAGTAACTGTCTTATTCTTGTGAGGGTTTAAATTCTTCTTCATCTGTTGGTCGATCATTAGGACGATCTTCAGTATATTTCGTGCGGAGATGTTGTGCTTGTTTGCAACTAGATTTAAGTTGAGACGTTTAATAAGAGTTTTGCAGCTTTTTTTTTCCAAATCTACATAATTAGCGTTATATTACACAGTTCATCCATTGTTTCTTTGGCCTTTTTGATTTTATGAACGAACGCATTGTTAATTGTTTCTAGAGCAGGCTTTGATGTACGATGGGTCGCGTTCCTGGGCACGTGAGTCACACATTCAAAAGATACCGCACAAAACATGGCCACAGTGCGCCTGCGCAAACCCTAACAATAACTATTCAGTCTTGAATTCTGCTCGCATTGCGAAGAAGTTCCTCACTTTGGAACCCTAATCGTTAGGTTGAGTGTAACCACATCGCAACGGAGGACTGAGCAAATTCTGATTCATTATTTCTAAATTCATTGCGTTTTTTATACATAAATATAATATATATTATTAGGTATACGACAAAAAAATATATAAGTGCAGGCTTAGTACTAGGTACCAACATTAAAAACGTTTTGTCGACGACTCAAAATTATTGATACGATAACATAATACAGAAATCGCACGCGCAGACTTGGTGCTTATGAAATAAAAGTTTGAAGTTGGGTTAAAACCTGTAAATAACTATGACACTGAAGTAGAGTTTGAACGTTCTCAACTCGTTCAACTGCAAATACTTAATTCAGAAGGAACCTGCAATCAATCACATCCCTTAGGGCCATATTAAGATCCATAATGTACCTACCTAAATATAGTTAATGTGTGTGACCAATTATTATCATATAACTATTATTAAACATAGCGGTCGTTACGGATTTTCAGAAGCCAGTAAATCTGACTCAAGTCTTGCCAAGAAATACTGTGTTACCCAGTTAATGGGTTATGGAAGTCTGGTAGGCAGCCGCTCCTCGTAAAACACTGGTATTCAGCTGAATCCGGTTTGACTGGAAGCCGACCGCTATATAGTTGGGAAGCTAAGCAGATGATTAAGTATTATTAAACAACTATTGGGTACTTATAAATAGTTAAGGAGTCGATCGGTTACTTAGAAAGATGAAACTAGTCGCCAAATTCAAAGCGTTGTTACCAGGACCCCATCAAAGACGGACAGATTCTAATCAAAACCTTTGTTCCAGCTAACATTCGACACGTTTACGGTGGGAAAATTCGTGTCGTTCACCTCAGACGGCTGTCCTGATGGGCACATGACGATAGTGGAACGCTCCCCGTCTCCACCTACAGGACAATGGTGCGGGTCAGCGTGGGGCTACACTGTGTACTTCTCGGAGTCAGATTCTATTAATATGACGTTGAGATTAGACAGGTTGAGTCAACAGGTGAGTTGGAGTTTAGTGGATGAATGTCTGTTTTTTAGTCATATGTACTTTGAGAATCTGTTGCTTAAAATACAAGTGACATCATGGGTCACATATTTAGAAAAGGTTTGCTTAAGGTAAAGGCCTTGTCTATTAAGAAATGTCTCTATTAGTTAACATTTACATGTAGCGTGTTCCATTGTCGACCAGTTACTGGTGAGATAGCGGTTAAACGCCAACCTGTCATTTATAAATGAAACTTTTAGGTACACATAATTAGCCTAGAGACTAGAGTACTCTCGACCGTTATAAAGTACAATGTTCTCAATTAAGATTTGACATTTTATCTCTGTACAATTTACGTTGACGTTGATTAAAAAAAAGCGTAAAAAGATGAGCCTCTTCCGTGCGAAGAATTTTAAAACCGACATGAAAAATCTCATACACGTAGGTACATTTAGAAAGGGAACACGTAGGGATAAGGTTTAACATACAATTTGTTAACACAACAAACTGACACGTTTAATTAGAGTTTTTGCTCTCAGCAAAGTTAATCCGTATAAATGAACAACAGTATTTATCTTCATTAAGAGTCACTTACTAAGCATCCCTTTGTGTTGTTCTGACGTGATGTAACTAACTACACGTTTTCGCCTGTGACTTGACTAATATTTCACATCGCCCCGCTTTTAACGGTTCGCTGCCTTCCCTTTATCTCTTGTTAGCAGCCGTATTATGTGCACTAAGGGTTGAACTTTCGATCAATTAATTAGGCGACGATTACGGACACCCCCGGGACCACAGGATAAGGATACCTCCCTATTACAATAATGTTATTGGGTACCGCCTTAATTCCTTAATTTAATAACGGGAATTTCGTTTAAGAACCATTTAATACATTTCGGATGGCTGGCCCCCTAAATTTTGTTAATGCGCTCTTCCTTTTATCTCTTACTGATATTTTCCCTTTTCAAGGGAATCTCTCGAAATAGAATTCTGTACTGCTAATTGATTAATGACTGTTTCTCAATACGACAGAAGTTGAAAATTTTAGATTACTTTCCGGTTTATTTTTGAGTGCCCTTCTAAAACTTGTGTTGGTAAATACTTTAGTAATTAATTAATTTTATCTGACGATCTGTGAATAAACCAAAGCCTGTTTCTGATTAATTTCGGATTCTAATGTACCATTTTATTTAACTCGGAGCATCAACCAAAAACTGCATCAAACTCATCCCTTTTTCCAGTTAATTCATACCATTTCCCTACACGGTAATTATTTGTGCAAATTTTGACAGCCCTATTTGATCACAGGGCGTGGGCTACAATTTCGACTTCAAGCTGGCTTACAAGTTTTTAAGGCGAAGTGAAGCAAGATTACGATACGGTAATGCCACTGTCGGCGCGTGGAGAGGCGAGAGGGTACCTGGGACCTACTGCGACAGAATACTGAGTGACTGCGACCTTAGAGCTTGTCGCATCCAGTCCCCGAACTTCCCTGGCGTTTATCCCCGCAACGCAACTTGTACATACCGCATTGAACACACTAAGGTAAGCAGGAATGGGATTTATTTCTTGGGTTCGTGTATTCTTATTTCTTGTTTGGATACAAGAGCCGGTGATGTGATTGGTTTGTCAAAGAGTTTCTTGACTATTTTCGTGTGCTTCTTTATCCCAAAGAATATTTAATATTTAATTTAAACAAATATATAGATTTTTGATTGACTAAGGTAATGTTGACGTTATTATGTTGGTAAGTCTGATTGTGTAGGTGTATTGTTATTGATACAGAAATAGCTTTATTATTTTATTTCAAAATGTAGCTACTATAAACATTCATGTTATTGTTAACGAACAATATATTTACAACATTTATATCGTTGCCTTTATAGGGCTAGTTGTTGAGTATTTATTGAACATTAAACCGTACCTAGAATATTATGTCATCCTTATAAATATTATGTTGTTCAAAATAAAACGTGTGACGCAAAAGTTAAAACCAGAGAACAAAGCAATTAAAAAAGTGCTTGTTCCTGGTTTTGTTTATAAAATAAATCGTAAGCAAGAGATGTGTAATGTGGGCTTTGTGTGGCTCTTTGTGTTAATATTTAATATAAAATTCACACCAAACTGCGTAACTGTTACACCTGAAATGTACATAATAAATGTCGGATGCGTAAGGGTTGGAAGTTTTTTGGTAAACAAAAATATACTTTGGCAGCTTGTGCACAGAGTTGAATTTACTTTTATGTGTTTCTTTGCAGATACCAGCAGATAAACATGTTTTACTAGCAGTAAGACAGACGAATAGTCACAAAATACATATCAAAGACCAAATAGTGAAGTACGATAGGAGTCAGCGCGTCTTAAAGTGAGTACACATAAAACTTCTGTATTTTCTTACTCCCTTACCTTGAAGTATAAAGTTTTGTTCGTTGTAGCTCTTTCACATTATAATCATGTTATGAGTTCTGGGACTAGTAGACCTTTTTCTTTATGAACGCAGGTTGAAAACGCTGTTAACTCGTGCAATGTAGACAGACATTGTCATCAAAATTCTTTCGTATGAGTATTTCTATTTTCAATTGCATGCAGAAAATAAATTATTCTAGCATGTGGTTCCCTTGTTCTTCGAAATTGTCACTACAAACTTTTCAAAATCGTGCATTTTTGGAAACTAGTGAAGAAGCATTTATCGAACCATTGCTAGAATTCGATAACGATTTGCAAAAGTGTAATTTATCGATGATTTATTGTAAGTCGTTATTGTTTACTGGAACTGAAATGACTACTAAACATATACTATTAACTACCGTCAACCTGCCGGAGGTGCTCGTGGCTAAATAATAACAGCCGCACGGGTCCATCATCAAAGTTAAGCAACGCTTGCCAAGGTTGGTCTGTAGATGGGTGACCATCTTACCTACACATACCGAGTTTCCTCCGTGCCTCGGAAAGCACGTTAAGCCGTTAGTCCCGGCTCTCATTTGTAGATCTTTGGCAGTCGTTACGGATAGTCAGAAACCAGTAAATCTGACTCCAGTCTTGCCAAGAAGTACCGTGCTACCCAGTTAATGGGTTGTGGAGGTCTGGTAGGCAGCTGCTCCACGTAAAACACTGGTATTCAGCTGAATCCGGTTTGACTGGAAGCCGACCCCAATATAGTTGGGAACAGGCTAGGCAGATGATGAACTACCGTCAACCTGCAAAACGCATCTACTCTACGCTCAAACTCCAATTTCAGCCACCCTTACAACAGAATTCTCGAACGGAACACACCATTACTCATGTCAGATGATAATCGTAATTGTAATACAGATTAATGAAACAACTACTGTCCACTCCGTTATTAGTTAACGCACCAACCACCAACCTACTCCTTGAAATGAAACCTTCATTTGTTACCCTAATAATGTTGACAAATTCTATCCGTCAGCCATTTTGGGAGAATTATTTACGCTTGATTTAGAAAGCGTCGGAGTGCGAACGAAGATGGGCAAATTAGACTTTTGTTTCTCGATGGAGTTATTGAATTTATGAAGATTAGGCTTAGTCATTCTGGTGGATTTTGTGTTGAGCTTTATTGATTTTGATGTCAAAGCTATGTATTTGAGATTTTCATTTTTAATATTAAAATTGAGGAGTGGAGCTCGTGGCTAGATAATAACAGCCGCACGGGTCGATGAAGGTTAAGCAACGCTTGCCAAGGTTGGTCTATGGTTGGGTGACCATCTTAACATACCGAATTTCCTCCGTGCCTCGGAAAGCACGTTAAGCCGTTGGTCCCGGCTGTCATTTGTAGATATTTGGCAGTCGTTACGGATAGTCAGAAGCCAGTTAATACGACTCCAGTCTTGCCATGAAGTACCGTGTATCCCAGTTAATGGGTTGCGGAGGTCTGGTAGGCAGCCGCTCCGCGTAAAATACTGGTATTCAGCTAAATCCGGTTTGACTGAAAGTCGACCTCAATATAGTTGGGAAAAGGCTAGGCAGAAGATTTTAAATATTAAAATTGGAAGGACAATTACCGTTAGATGTTACATATTTAGTGTTAGAATTTTACGTTTATGATATTTTTGTAGTTATGCAGTATACTGTCTTATAAAGCCAGATACATACTTCCTTTGCTTACTAATGGTTGAGTAGGTTCAAATAATTCACCCAACAATACAACAGCATTTCAAATTATCACTCAGCAACACTCCTCCGAAGATCCCAATCTATTCCAAAACCTTAACTTGTCAAACTTCACTAATCCATCAATCTTCTAGGATTTGGGACCAGTGCAACGTCGTTCAAGATTACCTCACTGTTTGGGACGGTCCCACTCGCGATTCGCCGGTCCTGGTTCGCCTTTGTGGTGGAGATGCGGTCCCAGATATTGTCAGTCGAGGCCCCAATATGTTACTGGAGTTCCATACATCGCCGTACGATAATCCCTTTCACCCGGTACCGTTGAGCTACCTGCCCGGATTTGAGCTTGAAGTACAGGTGAGTTTTCGGATTGTGAATATTATGTGTGGGTATTGGGGACGATAGATCTGAATTTATTTTGTGCTTTGGTATGCTTGTGGTTGGGAAATATGGAAGATTTGCGATGGAAAAGTATTAGATGTTATTTTGGAATTGAAAATGTCAGTTCTTATTTCAGTGACATAATATTTATTACAAATTATAATTTAACAACACACTTATACGTCAATTTCATTTAGTGTTTTAATGTTCTAAATTCGTACCTAATCTAGCATTGTAAGCAATTGTATTCTTTGAAAAGTGACCATTATTGTGTTTCGGTCACATAGGAACAATACAATTAAATGCTTCAAAGATTCAACTATCTCATTGCTAAATGGCTTTCTTGAAAAATAAACTTTCGAACACAACAAAACTCCATTTCAAATGATAAAGAGTCCGTCTTATAAATTGCAACAATTCCAATTGAGACTGAACGGTTGCTAAGTTAAATCCATACTATTTCTGCACTGAAAAGCTGATTGTATTGCGTCCGATACAAAGCGGAGTGGTAGGTACAGCCAGCATCGAAAATAGCTATGCAATTCAGGTACCTACATAATTGAAAACAAGTTTTGTTACATATTTGAATGAAACTATACAGGATTTTTTTTTTAAGTTACAATTTAATAGTCTTAGTTGTTCATTCCAGAACATAGTTTCGTATGGAGAAAATGGGCAAAAACATATTTTTTTCTTAGTTTTGTTGGCTTTTAGGAGTTTGTATGTGCCGTTGATTAACTACCACAAAAAATTGGATGGTGATAAAAAAAATACTGCTATATATGCTGCTGACAGTACTTCGAAATGAATACATGTTTTCCCGTGCAGGTGTTGTATGTGGAGAAAGATTCACATTCGTACGTGCGTTCGGATGGTCGGTGCCGATTCGTGCTCCGCTCCTCGGACAAAACTAGCGGAGTATTGAGGAATCCGAGGCATTCGTTGCCACCGAACACTTCCTGTGTCTACTATTTTCAGGTAAATTTTGGCTAAGATATTTTTGTTATGTGCTTTATTTTTAGAAAAGATGGAAGGAAGGCAAAGCTTTTCTGTATACCAAGAGAAAATTGATGTAGATTTTTGAGTAAATTTTTTTTGGTGTCTGATAAGGACTGTGTACAGTTTTTTTTTTATCTTAGTATTCCATGTAGAAATTTAACGAAAATGTAAAAAAAAATCGTATGAGCTGCCATATTCAGTTTGCAAAATTGACATAAACTTTTATTTCAACGAAATTTTTTGTAACGCGGTGCCCATGATACTAGATTTATTCGCGTTATTGCTAAAACTCCGGAAAATAATATCTTTTAAGCGATTTAACTACATTCCATAAAATATTTGATGCGGAACTGACCCAAATTCATCCTGTTTTCCGGATGGATTTATTCTAAAATGCCTAACACCAAAATATTTGATGTTAGCCCATTTGACGAATTGATATTGAGTGAATCGATTTTTATTTATGTTTATCTCTTTATTTATGTTGATTAACATCGAGATCATTAATAAATAGTTCATCAATCAGCTTGTATAATAACAGTTGATCTAATGAAGCGTGTGTTTATTGATGACTAGAAGATACTATCTAGGGCTTCTCTACAAGAAAACAAACTCACAAAACATTCAATAGATAAAACAAGTTATATCATTCTAATTACAGTACCGAAACAAAGAGACAAACTTACTTAACGTTAAGAGACATATTAATAACTAAAGGCTCTATCTAGTATTCTATTAAAGGTAATAAATGTATAGAAGTCACGCAATAGTTTCACTATGAATAAGTAACTCGACTGCTTTGTTATATAATATTAATACCTGAAGTTTCAATGTAGGTTGTTGAAGGTACACAAATAGGTTTCTGTATCGTCAGTACCAGGCTAACAGCTTGTGGGAGGAGGTCTGACTCAATTTCGAAACATAAAAGGTATCCTGAACTCCTGTTAACAAAACCGGAGTAATTCGATACTGTGTACCAGTTTAGCTATCCACCGTTTTGCAGGGGCAACCATTTTGCATGTTCACTGGCTGTAGTGCAGGGATGGTAAACCTTTTTACGTTTAAGTTTGTACGGCATGTTATATCATACGTACGTAACGCACCGGTATCATAAACCGCTGTAATATTTTTGACTAGGTACGGTTTTGGAATAGTAATTCGAAATTGTTATTTCATTTTATTAATCTATTCTCATTAGCTTTGAAACATCTTGCAAAAATACTCTTACTATTAAAATACTGGTTTATTATTTTGACAATGCCCATTCAGTAGCGTGCCAACCGCAGCACATGAGCCATACGTGTGTCATCCCTGCTTTAGTGTTTCAAAAAAACAGCTAGGGTTGTAACTGGTAGTTAAACCGATTTACGATTTCTAGGGTCGCGCCAACGAGATAGTTTGGGTGTCGTTTGTGAAGTACCATTCTGCTGGAACGGAGCCTGCTGGCTTCGATCAACAGAAAGACTGTTCGTCACAGCTGACCATATGGGATGGTGCCGCCCCTGATGCTGATTTGGATCGGAAGGTAATTATCCTATAATTTTGCAGTTTTTGTATTTACTTTAGAGTAATTCGTGGGAGCCTCGACCCTCAGCAATGAGGAACACGACACAAAGAAAAGGACAAAAAAAATATTGGTTTGATGTTTTGCCAATCTTTTGGTGCCATTCTTAGCTGTACTCTGTATGTATTGGCTTGTGTCAAATGCGACTGGTGCAAGGTTCACAGTGATATCATACGCTTAGGAAAAAAGTGTTATGCCACTTGTGGTCGGTTTTATAACAGCTTTGGTTGTTAATGTTCAGTAGAGGATTTCTTTTTCTAAAATGCGCGGTCAAACCACCAGTGCTTTTTTCGATTAGACCCATAATAAGACGTGCCTACAACGTTTTGATTCTGCAGTAATAGAGCCTTTTCTTCGTCTTTTTGTCATGAAGAAATTATGAAGGCGTTATTACCATAATGAGTAAATGGATTGATAGGTATACAAAATATATAATCTGCTTGTACCTACTAAATACAAGCCTTTATCCCCAAGATTAATCCCCTAGGTAACAGTAGGTATGTACTTAGCTGAGCGCTCAAGAATTCTATTTTCACAAAGCACAAAGGCATGATTGATACACGGTACCGGTATGACTTATCTACAACAGCGCAGATTAATCTTTGTGCCGTAAAGAAGCTGGTATAGTTTCTTTCCTTAAAATAAATACATGAGACGCCATAACGCCTGTTTTTACGAAGGGGTGGGTAGAAAGGTTACTCCCACTTCTTTCAGTAAAGGTCGTCTGTACCACGTGAAAGAAGGTGATATTGAGATGTTTCTAATTTTATAAAGCCTATGAGGGTGCTTAAAATAGGTTTATTTGAGTTCCTTTACAACCAAGGAATGTACTGTATAAAGTCAAATTTTGAAAGGAAAGTTCCATGACGCAAAAATTATAAATAGTCTTTTAAGGCGGAAAGTGGAAATCATATTTTTTCCTACTCTTCCGCTGTATTTTTCTAATTAATTACATTGCGGGATCCACGACAGTTGAATCGTTTCTCCGGAACTCGTCGGGCTTCATAGGCTCCCGGTTTTTCTGGTCGTCACCACTGTTGATTCTGGCTTTCAGGAGTTAGAATAGAATAGACCTACTTTTCCATCGATTTTTTCACCAATCACTCTATTATTAATAGTAGATTACGTCTTTTATTACGAAGATTTTTGATATACTATTCCAATAAACTATTCGGTACACCAATAATTTCGTAGATGTCAGTACCAATTATTCTACTAACTTTTAGGGTTCCGTACCCAAAGGGTAACCAACGGAACCCTATTACTAAGCCTCTACCGTACGTGCGTCTGTTTATCTGTCTGTCAGTGGGCTGTATCTCAAGAATCGTTATAGAAATTGCAATAGAAATTTTCACAGATTGTGTATTTATATTGCCGCTATAACAACAAATTAAGGTTTATGGTACGGAACCCTTCGTGTGCGAGTCCGACTCGAACTTGGCCAGTCGGGTTTTAAACAACTTTCGCATCGCATCTCATTCGCAAACTTTCAAAAATGTATGGAAAAAGAGGTTTTTTGAGATTGCGAAAGTGAACGTCTGTTTTCTTTTAAATTTTTTTTTTGTGAATTCGTGGACAATGGTGTGGGTTACATGTGTAGTAACATAAACATGGAATAGGTTATGCATAATTTTATTTCTAAGGCTAATTTAAGACTCTTTTGTTATTCCTGGCATGTAACTGTTTTTTGTCCGAAACAAATAAAATAAAAACGTTGCTTAAAAGTAAGTAGGATCGGCCCTCTGATATTTTATTTCGTAATTCCTGTGTCCCGTACTTTTAATTTGTTTACTATAGGTATCATGTACCCAAATGCAGTAGAATTTTTTACGAGGCTATATTTTTAACAAGTAACGGCGGGTACCGGCTGATTCTCGTTCGGTTATTCATAGCATAAAGAATACGTTTTATATGCACGGGCGATTTACGGTATCTTAGCGGCTGAATTAAAATTGTGTTGCAATATAGTTGGTTTTTAGTGGATACACGACGACACAGTAAAATACGAGGTGGAGGTGTTATGACCATTCCGCTATAATTTTCGAAAAATTTAATCCTAGGGTTTCTATGTGTCCGAATTTCCGAAACCACCAGCTACCTAATTTATATTATTGTATAGATTACTATGGTACTGGTAGTCTAAATAATTATAAAAAAATATGTTATCAGACTGTATTTGTTTAATGTTGTAAGACAAAAACATTTTAAAATCGGTTTACATCGCACAAATGAAATATTTCCATGGATATTTAGTTCTACCGTAATGAGTATAATATTTATCCTTTAAATGGCGCACTGGGATTAGATTTATTCCCGAGACAAGGTCGTGTCACTAAGAAATTGTCGTCATTTGTTATTTGATATTTATGAAATCGGTACCAACAGGCGACAGTCATATTTATTGAGCATATTTTGTTTAGAATTTCACTGTTTTCCGAAATTAATCACAATTAATTGGGAGCTAGCACGAATTTTAATACCAGTATCTTTGGTTTCATCAAGAGTCTACTTTCTATGACTTAAACACGAACATTGAGCATCAATTGTACAACAAAAATAAAAAAGGCCGGTTCCCGAAACGCAGAGACCTCACAACTTTCTAAAAACACCTAAAAAGCCATTTCGATTTGTAGTCGCGTAGGCAGAAAAGGGAAGTACCGTACCATGTGTCGTCTAATGTCCCAAATAACACGGTAAATCTCCACTTAAAGCTGTTATTGTCTAACTTCCATACTTATCGGAAACAATTCTTGGCGTTCGCGCAATAAAAATAAAATATTTAAATTGTTATCGCATACCGAATCACAATACCGGGTCGTTCGTATAAAATTTTATAGTACATGAATTTAAATGGTAAAAAGTCGGGAGCCAACGTGTATCGTAATGAAATGTGGAATAAGTTTAGCATGTACGGGTGAAACTTTCGCAGTGCGCAAGACTAACGCGATGATACAAGTACGAAGCGATATAGAATTGGGCGGCATTCACACTGCCTTTATTCGTGCCATTTCACTTTGCCAACCACCTCAACCTCCCACTTGACGTCGCAGCCAAACATTAATTTTCTTTAATGTGTCTGAGCACTTTTACCGAGTTCCACCGACTTCAACTGCAGTGCGGTGTTTCGTTTCATTCATTCGGGATTCTTCAGTTTGAATTAAGAATGGATAAGCGGTTCTAGTTCAACTTATTTTTTGTTGGCACTTTAATCAGAAAAGTTTTTCCGTTCGCTCGCAGATACACTATGTAAATAGTGTTGCTGAGTTGAATAACTAAATAATTTATTCAGGGCCTTTTTAGTTTTCTTTCAATTTGCATGAATTTATGAGGAATCTTTTTATGAGTCAAGATGTCTTTAAAATTTATTTGAGCACTGATATGCTTTAAATATTCATAACTTATTGGCATTTTCTATAAACTGTTGTTTTGAGCTTAGTTTTTGATACATGTTTTTTATTGTATTTATTACACAAGGCTAACAAAACAAACATACCAAAGGAGATATTATATTTTCGACTTGGCATTTCTAGGTAAGACTGTAATCTGAGAGAGAGGTAATATTTTACTAAACTATGTATTTTTCTTATCAGCTGGACATGAGCGACAAAAAGTCCCGACTGGGACTCTTCTGTCGCGAAGAATCGCCTCGACTTTGCGACCACGCGCTCCTCTCAAATGCGACTCGAGCGACCCGGCCGTGTGCCCCCTCTGAAAGCTACATTACTACTGGGAACGCGCTAACTATACTGCAAGTAAGTAAATAATTAGGTCTGATTTACACGTGCTACTTAGTGGCGTGAATACACGCTATCTTCTGAACTAGCTAAGTAGCTTCGCAAGAGTTGGCGGACTGGAAAAGCGTTAGAATATTGCGTTTTTCAAATGGAGCTCTCTTTTTTGGTTGTTCATTGTATGCTATTTAAATTTATAAAAGTCATTAACAAGCTATGCAATACTCAACATACTTTTTCTTTAGCAGTTATTTTTACAGCATAAATTATATCTGGTCTCAAGTTCTACTATTAATGTTAAAATACTGCCAATTTGCCATTTGACGAGAATATTTTAAATATGGAACCCGCGTTTCATTATTGTTATTGGAAGAAAAATAATTTACTTTTATGTAAAACACAATGGCTCAAAACGAGCACATAATCATGATTATGCTCTTTTATATGTGCGTCCAAATCTTTTGATGAAAATATCAAAGGTGAAAATGAAAGGTCAAAAGGTGACCGAATTGTTCGTGGCTTAATGGTGATTAATGAAATGTCAAAGGCTTTACAAAGACCCTATTTTTGTGCATAAAGTGGATCTTCAGAAGACAATAGAATCTATCAAAAAAGTCTTTATCAAAATCTTCAGTCACCTTTTATTGCAATAAAATTAAACTTGATTCGAGTTTACAAAGGGGATAAACCTTTGTATTTTCTTTTTAGGTAAAACAAATCAAATCTTTAGTGTTTTATTACATTTAGAATCATAAGCGCATTTTTATTGCAACTTTTTACAAAGTCCTAGTGGATAATCCAATTTTTAGAAAAACTAGCAGTCCCAACAGACTTTGTCATGAAAATTGGATTCTCGAAAGAAAAAAAATTTAATTCGTCACTACGACTCGATGTTTGTTACTTCTAGGCAAGCGTGCTCCATCTTCGACCACATCATCGCTTACCATCAGGTGAGATAGTGGTCAAACGCATGCCTATAAATAGTATACAAAAAAAAATATGTGAGACACGGACGGTTCACAAAAGAATTAAGCACGTTGTAATTTAGGGTAATAAACAGCTGACAAACAACTAAATACCAAAGCTGACATAATTACAGCTGCAAATATTTATCTACCTACTCCGGTACGTATTCCCGTATGCAAAGAGCGGTGTGACGGGCGGCGAGAAATTTTTAGCCAAAATATTGCGAAGCATATTGCATACAAGTGACTCGGAACGGTCATGAATTTAGAAGCAGTTGGCTAAAACACATCACGTGCATCGCGAGATAATAGCAAGAGAGCTTCTTTCACAATTTTTATGTCTTCCTCGCATATTCCTGGCTGAATTACTAAGGATATGGCTTCTCGAATATGTATGGGAGATTATAATGGAAGGAACGACTGTGGTATTTGTACATGAAAATTGTATTTTTGAATGGTTTCTGTGGTGGAGTATCGTTTTAGTTTTTTTTTGTATATTTTACGAAAAATGTTATGTTCAGGGATAAATTTACTATATGAAGCAAACCGTGTTTCATTTCATCACAATTTAGGTAAGGTAAATGCTCAAAAGAATAAGCATAAACATATAAACAAGGTTCCTTACTTCTTTTCATTATAAAAAAATGTCTGCCACGAAATTATTTTGTAGCTGAATTATATTGTTGTTGTCATGACCTTAATGACAAGACCGATTAAAAGTCAAAATCCTGTTAACATCGTTTAGGCTATCTTTTAGGTAAACATCTTTCTTTGTTAGGAATTATCCTCCTACGCTCCTTCATAATCTTGGCTGCCGTATACCTTCTGCCTAATCTTATAAGCAAATAGAAAGGAGAATCGAAAAATACCCAAATTACGATATTCCTTTTCATAAACGACCCTCTCAACAAATCAGAGGATAATAATATAAATCCCATAAACATGATTTCTCCATTATATCCACCCGCATATATCAAGTCGCTATATTTATTCTGATATCGATCGAATACTCTGACATTCAAAGCAGAAATCCACACGGGATTACGCCAGTGACTACCCATTGTTTCGTTTTCTCCCTCGCCACTGCCCTTTCAGCTGTATTCCCTCAGCTGGATGTAACTTTTCTGGCGTGTGAAGCATTCATAGTGGCCAGGATAGATAAGTCACGTGCTACTCCAGCTGCATTTGCCATAGTGAATAATGCAAGGAGCACGTGCCAGTTCGCAACTCTCACAGTGATAGAATGCTTTAGTGTTGTCACGTTATTTGAAGTGTTAGAAGTGTCACAGGATGAGACACGTTCCTAAGTGTTTGTAAAACTCAGATTTATTGCGACTCATCACTCGTTATGGTTGTTTTATTTTCTTGCGGTGTTTTGCATACATCGAAGATGGTATGTGAGTTTTCATCGGCGTACTAATTGCAAATGTAGGTACATACAAGCTCTCTGCAAATATGCAAATTACAATTCAGTGGGTCGAACTTGTCAACCAAATTAATTGGTTTATTGTCAATTTAGTGTGAACACTGATAGGTGTCTGATTTTGATACGATTTCACGATTCACCGTAATTTTGCGCTGCATTCCGTTGGTTCTACACGAAGCACTAAAATTCGAAATTTGTCAGAGTTGATTTCAGTTTCCAATTTGCGTATAAACTCCTTTCCCACTTCGCATTTGAGTTTGGTTTTCGATCTGTTTGAATACCTAAAATAGCATTTGCTGGAAATAGCATATTTACATACAATATATTATATTTTTAAACTACGTATTTTAAATTACCAACAAATCTCGACATTGAAGAACTGAAAGCAGTTAACGCGTACAATAATTACAAAAACTTCACGATTGCCAATAGTATTCTACGCAACTGCTCAGCAACTAGAATACGCCCTAGTTAATATAGGAAACCTGGTCTTAAGCAAGTTGTTAAAGTCACTAGTTGAGAACTGCTTTATTATTCAATATTAAATTCAACAGAGGAAGGACTGAAGCAAGTTTCTAACTAAATATTTGAAGTTTTACTACAACACGCGGTCCCGCTCTATCGTGGATTCGACCTTGGCAATACACTTATCAAGTAGAAATAAGTTTTAACGTTTATGGAAAAGGGAACATTCATGATTATAGATCATTATGGGTGATTAATGTCTGTACTTACTAGACTTTTGCTAATGGTATTGTCAGTTTTATTAATGGTGTAGAGTGTGACATGGCCATTAAAAAATACACTTTTAATTGTAATATTGATGATAACGTGTATTTTAGGCAAACAATATTCGGACCTAGAATAAACTATGTGTTTGTTAACAGGAACTTCGCCAAGGATCAGCACTCTATCCAGTTTCATTTGTCCTCCGCTACGAGTTTGTTGACGTGAGCGAGCAAGGACAACCATTGGTAGACTCACAATCAGCTTGCGACAGAGTTTTCAAATCTGCTCAAACCTACTCGGGCAGATTTCAAGCTCCTCGTGCAATCTTCTACTATGGAAGAGGTGGCGCACAAAACCTAACATGCATACTAAGGTAAAAACTATTTCTAAGAACCTCTCAAAGCCTTCGGACTACATTAGGTATGTTACTGAAATTATGATAATGTTCACAGATTCGAAGCCAAACAGGGAGAAAGAATACAATTGACCTTCACGAGCACTTACTTTGGAAATAAATATTGTAATACGCACAAAGACTCACGAACGAGCCGCTGGAAATGCGATAGGCCTGCGAAAAGAACCATTGGGGGCGAAGGACTCGCCCAAATTATTGTAACAGAATATCCTTGGGAAGGAGTGCCTATACAAAGAGACTGCATTTGTACCAATAGATCTGAGCCATTTAATGTACATACATTAACCGCACCAGTAGTAGAAATCAATTTTACCGTGACGATGATGAATATTACTGAAGATTATGATGATTTTGCTTTTGAAGGTGAATATAAATTTGTTCCGACTGGACCAGGAGACGAAACTGTTTGTTCAACGGGATGGGGAAAGAGACGGCTTAGAGGTAGCAGTGGAGAAATCAGACTGTTCGACAAAAGACAAATACCAGTAGCACCAGAAATAGTCGGAGATAGACACGTTATATCAGAAAGTGTCAGAGCCGAAGTAGCTTGTGTTCACAGACCGTGGCTGATCGAACCTGGGGGCGACGAAGTAACTCCTGTGCAAGGGAGGTATTTGTATGTTAAAGTTCCTGGTTATGAGGTTACTGCATCATCACCTTTTTGTAGCACTCCAAATCGTCTATATATATACGAAGCCCATGACACTTCGAAGTTGAGAGAAGTATGTCCAGATGGTACAAACGTCATAGAATTGTACTCACCAGGATGGAAATCTGCTCAAACAACTTTAGAGACCTCTTTGAAACCACACGCGCGAAGCTATGTTATTGATTTTCTACAACACGAGCAAGCAGATTATTCTATCAAATGGATTGAGCTAATGAAGAAACCGTCTTTTGAACATGATCCCGAGTCCAACACAATACCTCCGCCTGTGTCCTTGGAATGTCGTTATAGGTAGATATCACTTTCCGTTTCTGTTTTGCATTTTGATGGAAGTCTTAGATTGTTTTTATTTATTTATTCTAAAATTGTATTTCTTTATTGTTATAGCTGCCCGGAGTTAAATGCCTGCATTCCTATCGCACTGTGGTGCGACGGCAGTGCCCACTGTCCATCAGGTTACGATGAAGACGATTCGAATTGCTCCTTTAGGATATCTTTACCTCCACCCTATGTAGCTGCAGCTGCTGGAGTTGGTCTTCTTTTATGTGCTATCGCCGTTGCTCTATGTGCATGTAAGAGACGACGAAGAAAAGACAAGGAGTTCAAAGCGAGGCTAGATGGTGCGTTACCTCCCGAAGAAAGACCATTTGATCGCGCCAAAACAAACGGTGTACCAGAAGCTGCTCGCCAATATGCTACTGTGCAAAAGTATGCAACGATAGATAAGTACAGCTTAAGTCAGAAATACAGTGCAGGGTTGAACGACGCTCGTTACTACGACGAAGTAGCACAAAGGGATAAGCTCGCGGATACAAGGTACGCTAGTTTAGGTCGAGCAGGGCGAGGCATGCGAGTCGAGAACTCAAGAGGGAACGGTTCAAGAAGAGCTATGCCTGATTTGGGTTATCCAGACTTAAAAGACGGTTTTTGTTGACCCTCCCCGGATCTCATAGAAACGACAGTTTAGCGTTTAAGACGTTAAAATTTAACAGACTTTTCTTTTGTGTAAACATTAGATTGAAGACTGAATTTGGCGAAAGTGCCTCCCCTAACATTTGATCAATAGTTATTCAGACTCGAAATTGTGCTAGACATCGGCTTCTATTGTTTGGTAATTTGTTTTATACCGAGACGAAGACTATGCCTTTGACTTTGTAGTATATTGTGTAAATAAATTAACTTTAAATAAGTTTGAATAGCAGGCGTCAGATACTTAATATTCTTTGCATCAAATCTCACAGTAATTAATTCTCATCAAATAACATATCTAAATGTACATAAAACGCTTGACAATACGATTTTAAGATACAAAATAAAATCATTTTAAAATGTTAGTAGTATGAGTGGTTAGTGACTGCCTCTGAACAAGTGAATTAACTTTCGGACTTACGAGTAAGTGTAAACTGAATTATGTTATTAAGTAACTTCGTATGGGTATTTTCCTGCATCAATCCTATTTTAATATGGAGTGAAATTGACAAATGTTTGCCATGATAATGTACCTATGTTCATTAATTGAAAGTAAATAAAAAAAAAAACAAAAATTTCTAAGGGCCAATTGCCGTGTTTTTTAAGGAACACTCGCATTCGTATCCCAGTGTGTGCTGTCAAAGTTATGATTGTAGCTGAAATGATATTGCGACTATGATTTGAAAATTTTTCACCGACTTCCAAAAAAGGAGGAGGAGGTTTTCAATTCGGTGGGTATTTTTTATGTATGTACATCGATTACTCCTAAGTTTCTGATTTGATTTCTGTGATGATTTTTTAGTGGTATAGTTGCTATTTGGTTCCCATAAAATTGATTCAGTTTGGTTCAGAAGTTTTTACTTTGTGAGCATTTTTGTTTTTTTTTTCAATTTCTGCGTAGACGAAGACGTCGTCCAAGTATCACCACCTTTTTTTTTTTTTTTTTTTTATTTTATTTTTTTTTAAGTGAAAAATAAAAAACTTAAAAAATAAAACAAAGCACTACAAAGCATAAAATAATCTTAATTTCGGAAGTCAGTGTTTTTCTTCTTATCGTGTGGGCAATAAGGTCTAACGACCCCACACACCCTAGTGTCAGAGTTTCTAAACCGCCTCAAGGGCCTCTGACATGGTTTAGTAAAAACAAATAAAAAAAGACCAAAAACATCGTTATTCTTTTAAAGTTTTTTTTAGAACGAAAATTGACCTTTTGCTCAACGACTTGTTTTTTATCCTGAAAAGGTTCACTAATTTTATTTTAGTGAGTGTTTCTGTGTAAGTTAAATTTTTTTTAGGGCAAACAGTTGCTTTTCACCCTGAATCTACATTGTAATGACACTAGACATAAAAAAAATGAAAATGTGATATAGGTTGTAAAAATGTAGGTATCTAAGCGTTCACAGAATGTATAACTTAAATTAGTAATTTTCCTTTGTGTATAAAAGTAATTAAGGTTGTAACTAACTAGATATTGATTGTAAATAAATTATAGATTAAGATTTTTAAAGTCTGTAATTATTTCCAGGTAAAAGGAAAATTAAAGTCATTTCTAAAAATCGATACCATGTTGTTTTTACTTAGCATTTATAACTATCCTATAAACATATTTTAATTAGGCTTACAGTAGCTAAGGACTGGATTTTTTTGTATTACCTGAGGGCTTAGCACGAATATTTTTGACGTCTTATAACGTATCGTAACATTTTACTATCTACAGCTAATATACTCGTTTATATTTTTGAATGATACAAAATTTGTATGTCGCATAAAATGAGGTTGCAGTTTTTATACTCGGAATTCACTCAAAAATCACAAGTTTAATAATAAGAAAAGGATCTTCATTAAGTATTGTTGTCGTGAAAATAATATTCTTACGTACAAAGGTCTAAAAACGACAGAAAAATAATTCAAAGCTGCTAAAAATCATAACAAAACAAAGAAAAACACAATGACGTACCGACCTCTCCGTTCCGTCCCCGTTCTTGTACACCTGTAAAATCTCAGAACGGCTTAAAAAGTATACCAAGTTAATGAATAGAACGCCTGTCTCCCGACAAAGAAACAACGCAAATATACCTACAAAGACAGTTTTTACGACAGTGAAATATTTTTATTTAGTACACAAAAAATGAGACACATTTCGCTTCATTGGGGCCGTGATATAAAGGTGGGACTCCCTACGTTCTTATATTTCTGTCTTGATATAATTCTTTTGTAAATTATAGCTTTGTATTAAATTACTTTATGCGACGGCGTCACGGAATAATGCGAACATTATGTCAGAATTCTTTTGAAAGTTAAAAAGCGTGGGTTTTTGTTAACAAGTTTCCATCGACACGGTCGATTAACGACGATATTTTTTTTTTCATTGAAGTTGCTCTTCAAATGTATCCAATATACAGAGAACAACAATCAAAATGGCCGCCAGATAAGGGCTTCACGACTATCTCTGATAGCCTTTACGCTACATTCGGAGTGTCGAAAAAAATATTTAAATAAATACACAAAAAATACATACACCACAAGAGTGAGCCACATATTTTATAAGGGTACCCCAAGTGCCCATACACCTGTACTTTAGGGGACTTAATAAATGCCACCGATGCTGAAATTAACGTAGCCACCTACTAGGCCTAAACGATCTAGGGAGTTACCCATCGATTCGAAAAGAAGAAGGTTTTTATAAAAACATCGCAGAATAACGTGAAAATTGTAACGATTATTTAGGATCCGCGCGCTTTTAAATAGAAACGGCTCCAGTAATTTTGTCGGTGAGATGCTCTTTGTTTTATCAACCTGAATTCTTAAACGAAGCGCTACATTCGAAAGTAGGACACGCGGAGGCATGAAAACAACAATATAACTGGTGCAGTCACAAAATAAATTGTACTGATACTCACTGGAAATATCAATGTAAATAAAGATATAAATACCTAACAGAAAAGAGTAACCTACAAATCTATCAATAATAATCAAAATCTATACTTATTTAATGTATAAAGCTGGAAAGTTTTTTGTTTGTTTGCTTGAACGCGCTAATCTCAAGGACTACTAGTCCGAATTAAAAAGTTCGTTTAGTGTTAGATCGCCTATTTATCGAGGAAGGCCAAAGGCTGTATATCATCACGCTAAGACTGATAGGAGCGGAGCAGACGAAGTTGCGCGGGTCACCTAGTTTTATATATAATTTTCCGGTTACTGACTCATTGAGTGATTGAGCAAATGACTGACAGACAACGCATAGCTTCGGGCACTCTTCGGTGACTCACAACTGGTCGCAGAAAGCAAAAGTTTGGCATGTGTAGGGGAGCACTAAGAAGATTTCCCGAAATTCCTACAACAGAAAAAAATCGGATCGCTAGTCGGGATCGGAGTCGCGGGCAAAAGTTAGTAATTAATTAAACAGAAACGATGTACATTTGCACATAGTTAATTTGAGTCAGTACTCCAAGTACTTTCTCATGCCCATAAAACCGGACAGCCATTTTCCAAGATGGCGTCATCGTCATAAAATCAAATAATTTAATACCAAGCCCAAGTTAGGTAACGTCACTAATTTGTATTTGTCTCGTCAAATAATTAGATTATAGGCTCAAGCTGCATTAGCCTGTCCACTTCGCTGGAGTAACGAGCAACTCGCAAACTAAATTATCTGATGAACTAATTAGGATAGCAACAGTATTTGTGTAACAAGTGAAATCCCTGGGAAGTCTACGATGCCGAGTTTGAAACAACGCTTCGGATTTTGTGTTGTTGATCGTTTGTTGAACTTTGGCGGAACTGTGATTGACTGGCAGTTGGTGTGTTTTGCCGCAAAATGGTGGAGCAATGTGGTAAGGTAAAATGTAATTTTAAAAAGCAGCTTGATTAATTCTTAAATGGTCTAAGTGCCAAATGCCGAATTTATCAAAGTGTTTTGAGATAAGTAATTTGTAAATCCCTACCTAATACTTATACCATATTTTGTATCTATCGCCACCAACTTAAGGTGGAAGCGCCAGGGTAGCCCGCGAAATTCAAATATTTTGTGTTTTTTGCAATTTGCCGGTCAGTGTGAAGCGTATGAATCTAAAGAATTATAACCATTTTAGTTATCAATATAGCCCTCTAAGTTCATCAAGCCCTATAGAATTATCATTTTCATGAAATAACCAGTTACCATTACGGCCGCGAATCGTATTTTGTTCAACATACAGCTTCACACTGACCGGAAAATTGCAAAAAAACAAAAATATTTGAATTTCGCGGGCTACCCTGGCGTTTCCACCTTAAGTATGCACTATGCATTAAAATATGATTTTTGATTGACCATCTGAAAAAGTATGTATTGCCATGGCATTTGAACATTTTCACGCATGACATAGAGTTTGTACATATTACCTGGAACTCAAATAGGTATAGGTACTTATTTAGATAGGTGAACAGTCAAATGATGAAAGGTTATATTTTTCTGTAGTTATGATAATGAGCCGTTCTTCTATTCAAATAGTTTCTCGGAAAACAATTTACTTTAATTTATATTCCATGAGTGTACTGAAAAAGCCTACTTTAAGGGTGCCTGTCTATTGCGAGTGGAGCTGAAAAACGGATAATTATTACCTATCACGTTAGTCTAAATGTCAGTGACTCACATGGTACATATATTTTATACATTTCAATGGAATTGTATAAAATCTATGTACCACGTGAGTCACTGCGGAGCGTCGGTCGCGGAGCAATGGACAGGCACCCTTATCAACTAACAATATTTAGTTTTCTCAGTTATGGAATACCAAGAAGTCTGTATCGTAATAAATTCCTACATTATTTTATTTTCTCATAATTCTAAGCGAAGATAAAAACTAAACAATATATTCATATTTTATCTTCAATACCGAAAACGGATCTCATATTTTTTGCTTCCACATTTTTGCTTACAGACACTAACTTAGCAAACTAAGACAAATGAAAATACTTGGCGTAAGTTTCAGGGCGGGTTTCACTGTCCAGTTATCCAGCTAAACCAGTTATCCTTGGAATTTGAAATTTAAGGAATGTTTCGAATTTACGTTGTAGGCGCTCTGTAATACACGATGTTTTGGATATTCAAGACCAAGGGAGGAGTAACCGCAGGAGGGTAGTGCAGCTACATTGTAATGAAAGTGTATATGTGGTACAAAGCTGTGGGTGTCATGAATTTATGTTATTTTGTCAATGTTGACGGTTTTTTTTTTCCTTTTTTAGGGTTGCGTACCCAAAGGGTATCCAACGGAACCCTATTACTAAGCCTCCGCCGTCCGTCCGTCCGTCCGTCTGTCTGTTAGCGGGCTGTATCTCATGAACCGTAACAGGTAGACAGTTGAAGTTTTCACAGATTGTGTATTTCTATTGCCGCTATAACAAAAAATAATAAAAAATAAGGTTTATGGTACGGAACCCTTCGTGTGCAAGTTCGACTCACACTTGGTCGGTTTTTTTATAGATATTTACAGCTGCTTTAATAAAAACTTAAGTAACTATATACACTAATTAACACGAAATTATGTACAAACACGAATAAAAAAAAAACATTTGTCATCAAAAAAATAATTCACATCGCTGTCAACGGCAATAGTGTCCAGAATACTGGCAGTATTGCCGCGTTGAATGGCAATGCTGACTCTCTGGCCAAAAAAGCCCAGCCCTCTGGTCACGTGAACAGTCGACAAATTGTTTGCTAATGTTTCGAAAGACTCGTGAACACTCGGACCCGATTGGCCTAGTGACGGCTTTTTAGGTATCCGAACCTCTATTTGAAAAAAAAAACCGGTCAAGAGTGAGTCAGACTCGCGCACCGTCGGAATCGGTTCCATATCATCATCATAATATAAAACGTGAAATGTTTTTAAATTTTCATCGACTTATACGTCACTGTGCGTTCTGGTGGCACTTGTCCACGAAAGCGACGGAACACCACGTCCTACGGACAAAAGACCCTATAGATTACAGGAACACCTAAGATGTGTATGGCTTGAAAGTAACATGTTACAATAATGAGATGGCTTGAAAGTAACATGTTACAAAAATGAGATGGCTTGAAAGTAACATGTTACAAAAATGAGATGGCTTGAAAGTAACATGTTACAAAAATAAAATTTGTTCGGAACTCTTTTTTAGTACAGACCGACCAAAATTGATTAATGTTCCGCAATTGAGTGAATAGAAAAAACTTTCTTGAAAAAATCTAAGGCCTTAAGTGGATAACTAGCTCTCAAGTCATCATCTGCCTAGCCTTTTCCCAACTGTATTGGGATCGGCTTCCAGTCAAACCAGATTCAGCTGAATACCAGTGTTTTACGTGGAGCGGCTGCCTACCAGACCTCCACAACCCATTAACTGGGTAACACGGTACTTCTTGGCAAGACTGGAGTCAGATTTACTGGCCTCTGACAACCCGTAACGACTGCCAAAGATCTACAAATGACAGCCGGGACCAATGGCTTAACGTGCTTTCCGAGGCACGTAGGAAACTCGGTATGTTAAGATGGTCACCCATCCACAGACCAACCCTGGCAAGCGCTGCCCAACCCCAAAGATCGACCCGTGCGGCTGCTATTATTTAGCCACGAGCTCCTCCACAGATTAATGTTCCGCAATTTTATTGAGTGAATAGAAAAAACTTTCTTGAAAAAATCTAAGGCCTGAAGTGGGTAACTAGCTTTCAAGTAAGTATAGGTCATTTTCAAAGAATAAAGAAATTGCAATTAGATTAGATTTCTTTATTTGTTTAAACATTGTATACATACAAGAGCATGCAAGATATTACACAGTTTAAGTCCACTAATGTTTAGCCGTAATTAGCGGCGTACAAATATTTCCATAACATTGAAAGAAATAACAAGTAGAGAAAATCGAAAAATTATCTAGAATAGACACTTACAAGGATTACATTATTTAGAAACCATATAAATGATGATACGAGTATAATGTCAAAATAGTATTATGTTATAATTCGAGTCATATGAAAAGTGTCTCGATTTTAAAAAACCCATCAATTCTATAAATTACAGATTTTATCGGTTTTTTCTACGATCACATACCTAATAAAATACATATGCTATAATTTTATATTTAGTCAGGAAACACAGGTATTCAGCTGAACCTGGTTTGACTGGAAGCCGACCCTAATATAGTTGGGAAAAGGCTAGGCAGATGATGATGGAGAGATGGCCGTCGGTAATTACTGGCAAATATTGAACTAATCAGTTTAATATCGTATTTTTGCGTAAGGGACTTTTGAATGTGAATTTATATCTTATCCTAGCCAAATTTGAGTTGGATCAGTTCAATGAATTTTAATCAATAATTACCACCTGATGTGAATCCTCCAGGTGAAATACTCTGTCTGTAATTGTGAGCATAATGTAACGATAGACAAAGGACACAGAGGTTCAATGAACATCTTCAGTAAGAAGCTAATTGAGCAAAACAGACCAGCAATATAAATAGCTATGTATATGTAGGTATAGCTATTGTCTTGGCACAGGTATTATACAGTAATACGGTAATTGCTTATTATATTATTATGCGTCACGATTAGCATAATAAACTGCTTTGCTCCACCTAGTTCTGTGCGTAATTATAGAATTATTTACACCCAATCATTGTAATGATTCTGTCAATTATAATATTAACGATTAGTATGGTAAATAACTGGATTGGAACATGAAATTACGGGTACATTACATTGGATCATGGGATCAAATTAGCAGAATTGTGAAACACAATTATTCAATTTTGCATTTTAAAATTACCGCCATTACGGTTTGCCATTGGTAGCTGTCAAGATAGATTTTTGGAACGAAGTTCCTTATCGCGCGTTGTGAAAGGGGGCTAGACGGAAAAAATTCTTACGAAAAGTTGTCACGACACTTTTTGCTATAGTAAGCTATTGTAAGCTGTGCGAATGGAATGGAATGGAATGGAATGGAATGGAATGGAATGGAATGGAATAGAATTTCTCATCTCAATAGGGACTGATTGAGATGAGAAACAGTGGGTCATTAGTTGCCAACGATACGACACCATCTTAGGGAAAAGGATAAAGTCGTAAAACACAGTTATGTTTCTAGTTTTATTACAATTCGCGCGTTGAGAAAGGGGGCTAGACGGAAAAAATTAAGACCAAAAGTTGTAACGACACATTAAGACCAAAAGTTGTAACGACACTTTTTGCTATAGTTGTAAGCCATGCGGCGTAGGAACTTCGTTCCATCCGGGTGTCCCTTGACACCTCTCAAGTTTTTATTTTTATTTTTTCTTGCAGATTATCTACACGAAGTAAAATATGTCAAAAAATCAAATAATAGTCTTAATTACTAATTAACATAGGGATAAGTTAGCGACTAACAGTATTGTACTTTTAAATTTAAAAATACTGTTCCGATCCTCGTTCTAAGGAACGTTTATGTAAATGTAACCAGTGTTTCTCATTATAAGTGAATAATTGTATTCTTTTTTTGAGAAATAAATGTATTAAACCATAAGGTTGTTTTAGTCACTGAAACATCCGCATTTCAAATGTTAAAATGTTCAATCTAGTATGCTAAAACATAATTTTGAGCGTAAAAGTAGGTACTTGAGGCATGCTATATTTAGGCATGAAGAATCTTGATATAAATCCAAACCTTATCCGACTAAAATAAGTCACACATTGAAATGTCAACAACTAAACCCTTAAAACTAAACTAAAAGATCAAATAAAAGATTTGTTCACAAGAAAAAGGCTGAAATAAACAAAACTCATAACTCATAAGAAGTACCGAGGTAGCGTGATTCGTAAGCGGTTTAAATAAATAATAATAATAATAATCCTTGAGCCAGTTCTACGACATGGTTTACTTAAGTAATAAGCTGGAAACAAACACTGAAACCTACTCATTATATAAGTAACTAGCTTCAACCCGTGGCTTCACCCAGAAAGTCGCCAGAAAGTCAGGAATGACCCAATGGATTATACTCGTGGGATATAATATTCTGTGTCCTAATCCTGGACATGGTCTACCCGTGTGACAAGTTTCATCTCAATCCGTTCAGCCGTTAAGACGTGAAGAGGTAGCAAACAGTCAGACAGAGTTACTTATGTATGTATAGTTATAGCATGAATTCAATATTTCGAAGGTCAGTAAAACTTTTCTGACGGGTTTTAGAAAAACCTAGAAAAATGAGCCCGTATTTTTTACCCAAATAAATAAAAAGTAAAGTTCCTTTTCGTCTTATTAGATTGTTTCTTATTTCAAATAATATTGACAAGACCTCTTTACCTATCGTAAATCTAATAATATGGCACAGGGAATCTCTGACAATTTGCGCTAGATGATCTTTAAGATATGGTGCTGATTTAGTAGCCATGCTATGGTAGACCGATATACGTTCTTCTACCTGGCGTTAATCCCGGCTATTGCCAGGGTCCGCCTTCCTACTTAGCTTCCTCCACTTTGCCCGATCTTGAACATCCTTCTCAGTTAGGCCATTGGCTCTCATGTCGGACTTAACGACGTCCAACCAGCGCTTGCGAGGACCGATATACGTTACAGTGCTGTAAATTTTTGTTCAAGGAAATATAATGAAAAGGTAAACGACATGAAAATTTGTTTTATATCTTTAGTAGTTGACCCACGCAACATTGTTTACTCCGCTCCTATTGGTCTTAACGTGATGATATATAGTTTATAGCCTTCCTCAATAAATATCTAGGCTAGGCAGGCTGGGCCTGATCAGAACCAGACCCGGGTTGACGGCGCGCTGTGATCCCTACGCGCTTCATAGAGAATAGAATAGATTACTCTTTATTATGTACACCATGTAAGTTATAGAAAAGATAGATGAAGAAAACATGCTGATGATGGAGAGCTGTTAGGACAGAAGACGGGGCCCGCTAGGGCAAGTGCCTGCTGGGGCTGTGAAATCTGTTCGAAAGAGGTACCGTAGCCCTGGAACGCAAAGGGCACTAGGAGGAACAGGGATGGGTTTTAGTCAGTAAGAGTCTGATACTCCCTCCTGCTTCACCCAGTCATTTGATGATTTCCCAACCTTAAAAAAAAGGCTAGACAGGTTATCTAATACTGAAAGAATTTTTCAAATTGGACCAGTTAGTTCCTGAGATTAGCGCGTTCAAGCAAACAAACAAACAAACGAATTCTCAGCTTTATATATTAAGTATGGATGTGTAATACAAAGACAGAAAAAACTGTTTTTATTCCATTTTGTGTGTCTCTATTTACTTCGCATTTTTATAAAAAACCGATGCACAAGTTAGTTGAAATTCGACACATTTACAACAATGAATACCAAGACTTTAGTACACTATGTACGGGACTACTGTACACCCCAGTAAATGAGACAAACTTCAGTACAGCACAGAAGTGAAATCCGTGCGCCACACACCGCTATCACACACAAAGTTCACTATCCTCTCCTAAGGATAACACAAGGTGAGAGAGCGTATCTTTCCAAGGAACAAAACCACTTACTAGTAATGTCTGCGATACGAGTTACGTGACACAAGTGTGAACATGCCTTGCTGGCCACGCATTCCAATTCAAACAAAAATAAACAATCCATATTCTCAGCACAGGTGCACTTTTCAAATGGAATGTGGGAACAAAATTGATTGTATAGGGCCGTTTTCCATTTAGATATGGAAATTCCAACAGTGTGTATGACACCGCAGCCGCCTCGTTACTAAAAAATATTTCACCAGCAATGTGTTCGCGAATTTTTGCTTTTAACGAGAATGTAAAATGGCTGAAATAATAGTAGGGTGTTTTATGCGCATTTAAAGTAATGAGATGCCTGTTTATTGCATGCTGATGCCCAAAATGAAGTCCATTTGTTATTGTTATGTTGTGATAAATTGAGGCTAATTGAAGAAGTTTATAAGGGATGATTTGCAAGGATCAAAATATGTGGTGATTTAAATTGAGATGGATTGAGTGATTTACATTAATTTTATTTTAATGGACGTTTTTAATTAGTCTTTATTAATACTCGTTCAACTTTGCTCCACTATCATTTTGAAACAGGTATATGACGCTGAATTTGCAAAGTTTATAATAATTTTAACAAAATATGGCCATTAATAAAAACGATTAATTGCAATAATTCGTTATGTGTTAAAACTTAATTAGTTGATAGAATAACGGTGCTCAATTATTCACGAAAGGTCGAAAAACTGAATTAGGTCCAGAAAATCGAATTACACGCAAAATTGGATCAGAACTTTCCAGAAAATTACCATTGTTGACTTCATCGATAAGCATTTGCTTGAACAGTATGTTTTTACAATATTTTAAGTCGTTTGGTACTTCAGAAATAGAACGGTATAGCAATCAGCTGAGTGCTTTTTGTCATTTTGTTATTTATGGATTGATAAAACCCGATCAAAAGGAAAACCGATGACCGGTTGAAATGAAAGCATTATTTTCTGGAATAAATTGGTTTCGTGGAACAACTAACTTTGGATGTCATTGAAACGAGAATGAGTTTTGTTTTTATACTTTGTTGTTTTATAGAAAACAAAAAGTGTATTTAAAAATGCTGTCTGGTTTTTCACTTCTGGAATCGATAATAGAAAAGAATAGAATGCTCTTTATTACGACCGAGACTTATTGTTTGTAAATTTTTGTACAGTTTTATAAAAGAACCCTGCTTTAGGTGTATACAAATGGAGTGGCAGAAGACCTCGTGAAGTTAATACACATACCATGCATACATAACATGCACTGGCATTGTCCCCTGCGTGTCCAATATAATAATGCATTCAGGATGTTGATGGGGCTGCCGCGGTACTGTAGCGCGAGTACCATGTTCGCGGAGGCGCGCGTGGATGGCTTCCACGCAATTATGCGTAAGCGATGTGCGGCGACGATGTCGCGGGTGCGCGGCAGCCCTAGCGCCATCCTGGCCGCGTGCGCCGACCGATGGGACTCGGTTATGATGGCGCACTGGATAGGCCTACACGCGAGAGCAAGCAATTAACTATTTGTACTTACTAACACTAGGTTAAGAATATTGTTACTAAAAAACGTTATGGACTAAGTCTGAAATAAATTTATTATTGTTGCCATGATACGTAATACCCTCAAACCACTCCTAACGTTTAAGTAGCATAATTTACCTTACTTCATATCTCACAGTTATTTCCACACACAGCTCGTAACCTCATCATGAAAGAAACACACATTCTCTTTTAAAGGGACTGACACACCACACATTTATAGTAACAATTGATATTTTTATGGCGGTCGGAACAAAAACATAAAAAACTTTATTGTTTCTGGCCAGTTTCAAGAGTTGAGGGAGGAAAACGGTTTGCTATGATGGTTTTTGGCAATGGAATAGCTATCTGCCGTTAGTTAGGTATTCATTGGGAAAACGTTTTTACCGAAGTTATTTTTAGTTTTGTGTGTATTTGAGATCATGCTTACGAATAAAATACTACTCTGTCAAGAAAGTACCGGGAAAAGATCAAGAATACACAAAATGTCTGTTATTCATCCAAATTTATTTTATCACCTTCAAAGTATGCTCCTTTAGAAACGATACACTTGCGCCAACGAATAATCCATTCATCAAAACATTTTTTAAACGCTGCTTCCGGAATTGAGTTCAGTTCTCGCCGCGAGTTCTCCTTTATGTCTTCTATCGATTGAAAACGGGTGCCACGAAGTGGTAATTTGAGTTTAGGAAAAAGAAAAAAGTCAGCAGGAGCCATATCTGGTGAATATGGTGGTTGCTGGATGGTATTTGTTGAGTGTTTGGTTAAAAATTCGTTCACAATGATAGCCTTGTGCGAAGGCGCATTGTCGTGGTGCAAAATCCAAGAATTTTCTTTCCACAAATCTGGCCTTTTTCGTCGAATTTGCTCTCTTAAACGCCGCATAACGCTCAAATAATATTCTTTATTTACCGTTAGACCTTCCGGTAAGAATTCAGAGTGCACAACACCGCGATAGTCAAAGAAAACAGTCAACATGACTTTGACTTTTGATCGACTTTGGCGTGGTTTTTTCGGTTTCGGTTCAGTTAGAAGGCGCCACTCCGAAGCTTGTTGACTAGTTTGCATGTCAAACTCGTAAACCCACGTCTCGTCACCAGTAACAATGCGTTTCATGAATGTTGGGTCCAAACTGACTCGTTCTAGCATGTCCTCAGCGTCTTTCATGCGATTGAGTTTTTGGAGAAAATTCAGATCTTTTGGGACTAGCCGAGCAGCAACATGTTTCATACCCAAATGATTAGTTAAAATGGTACGGATCGACTCGTGAGATACAGAAAGTTCGGCGGCTATCTCTCTCAGAGTTGAATGGGGATTTTCAGTCACTATTTCCTTCACTTTTGCGATGTTAACTTCAGTTGCAGACGTTGACGGCCTACCAGAGCGAGGCAAATCTTCCATCACATCTCGACCGCTTTTGAACGCTTTGAACCACTCATAAGCACGAGTTTTTGATAAAGTCGATTCACCGTAAGCCTTCTGTAACATTTTCAGTGACTCCGAACACGAAATTCCATTGGCGATGCAAAATTTAAGACAAACTCTTTGTTCGATATTTTTGTCCATTATGAAATTCGCAATACACACTATATATGATATTACTAAAACCAGCACTGTATTTCATATAAATAACAGATGCAACTCAAACTCCGCGCCAAAATGGAAAACAGTTGTGCCAATCTAACAACTACAAAAAATCAAAAATTTGAATTTGGAACCATAAACAAATCATCCATTCCCGATACTTTTTTGACTGAATGTATATCTATGAACCTTTTTGATAACAGAAGATTCTTCATCATCATCATCATAATAGCCGAAAGACGTCCTCTGCTGGACATAGGCCTCCCCCAATAGGGGGAGGGGGGGCTTTGCCATAATCGCCACGTTTGGCAGGCGGGTTGGCGATCACAGTGTATGGTTTTGCGTTTTACATAGAACGCTGCTGCCCATTCTCTGGTGAGTTCCTTAGTCGCCTCTTAGGACACCCACGGGAAGTGATGGGATGGTATCATTCTTTTACGGCACAATACGGCACCAGCCGACACCATACGGCAAGATGAAGATTGTTTTTTATTATATTTAGAAGATTGATTAAATGCCTACATTTATGAGTAAGATAATGGAGGAGCTTGTGGATAGATAATAACAGCCGCACGGGTCGATCTTCAAGGTTAAGCAACGCTTGCCAAGTTTGGTCTGTGGATGGGTGACCATCTTAACATACCGAGTTTCCTCCTTGCCTCGGAAAGCATGTTAAGTCCCGGCTGTTATTTGTAGATCTTTGGCAGTCGTTACGGTTAGTCAGAAGCCAGTAAATCTGACTCCAGTCTTGCCATGAAGTACCGTGTTACCCAGTCAATGGGTTGTGGAGGTCTGGTAAGCGCCCCTCCACGAAAAATACTGGTATTCAGCTAAATCCGGTTTGACTGGAAGCCGACCCCAATATAGTTGGGAAAAGGCTAGGCAGATGATGATGATTTATGAGTAAAATAATAACGTGCTGCTTTTGAAGAAAACGTAGACTTTGTGTCTGTCATCTCTGACATAGACTAGAGTCAAGAGCAAACCCATAACAAATAAAAATAAAACTGCTTTATCATTGTTGATTAATAAATATAAGCTACGAACGGAATTGTTCTTCACTTGTGAAGCTGATGAATGAGATTTTTAATAAAATTGTGTTGGAGTGAATGGTACCATAACACAGAACGTTTTGGGAACACTTTCATTTTGTGAACTCCTAAGCAGTGGAATTCCACCATGCACCGGTAGCGTATCGCCATTCGCCTTGTGGTACGATGACGGGATGGTCTTGGCGAAATCAAATTATGCAATTCCGTCGCACATTCCCCACAATGCAGGCGGTAGAAAACCGACAGGCTAACAACTCGGCGTCGATGCTTAAGATTTTGGAGCTTCGACTCGACGAGCTTATCATTACCGATGATCCTTTTGGCTCGTTTCTCAATTGACTCAAGGGCATCAAGCTGGTATCTGGCAGATCCGTCCCAAAAATGAGAGCAGTACTCCATACAAGATCGAACTAGCGCTTGATAGAGTTTGAGCAGCTGTTGCAGCGTGAAGTACCGTCTCACTTTTGCTAGGATCCCCAACTTTTTTGCAGCCAACTGAGCTTTTGCCTCGATCAAAGGACCAAAATTGAGGGTAGATGTTAATGTAAAACCAAAAGCTCAAGTTGCACGGTTGTACCTCGGAAAGGTGGGCGGAAAAAGGACACGTTTAGGTCTTAGCAGCATTGAACTTGACCAGATTGGCATCGCTCCATTCAGAAACAGCCTGTAAGGACAGGTTCAAGCGCTCAACCATAGCTTCTTGAAAAGTCCGGACCTGCGACCCATCAGTTCATGCACTGGATACGTCTCAGCAACATTGCTGTCGTCTGCATACCCAAAGATACCGGGCTAAGCAAGCGGGTTTAACAATGTTGCCGAAAGCACTGACTCCTGAGGAACCCCGGCATTAATATCCAGCAGTCCAGATGAGCAGCCATCTATGACCACTCGGATAGAACGATCCCTCAGGAAATCTGCACATAGGAGCAAAAACATCGAACTGTACAAACTAGGGATAAGTACCTAACAGTTACTAAGCCATAGTCGTTCACAAGCGGATTGAAATATTTTAACAGAGACTTAATCTTGCAAAATAGAAAGCATAAATACATCTTGTCCTTTTAGAACATAGTAGTCCAATTTCTATTCATTTGTTTTTGCCTTCAACTTGTCTAAATTTAATAAAAAAATCTCAGACCAAAACAGATTTTCCTTAAAAAAGAGAGTGTATTGTGAATAATTATTACGGAAACAAGACGTTATATTTTTCGTCTTTTTTTTGTTTATAAAATTTTTCAAAGCTTGTAACCATTGTGCTGTAGACAATTTGAGGCTTATTAAGAAAATAGCTGACCCACGCGACTTCGTGTCAATGCTCCGCTCCTATCAGTCGTAGCGTGATGTTATGTAGCCTATAGCCTTCCTCAATAACTGTGCTATCCAACAGTTCCTGAGATTAGCGTGTTCAAAAAACAAACTCTTCAGCTGTAAAATTATAGTATAGACTGATAAGCTCTAGGTTTAAAATAAACTCACAAACATACATAATATGAATCATGATAAAGGATCAATGGAAGATTTTGCCGCAATTCGTCGCCAGTTTATTTAAGGTCACCATTTTTCAGCACAACATGGAGAGATTATAAACTGTAGAATTTTGATTCGTACCATTCTAGAAGAAATGAAGAATGATGTACACAATTTATCGAAAGCTTATAATCACTCAAGATTATTTTATATTTATATTTTTTCGGAGTGTAGGAGTATACAATGATAATAATCCAGTGTCATAAAACATCCCCGGGCTATTTCACAAAAAGCTCTACGACTGCTAAAAGTCGATAGGTACAGCAAATAAATAAATATTACACTCATCGAAATGTCAATATTTTAAATTCAGCACAACATATCGGGATTGTCAATAAGTAATATTGACAATCCCGATTTTGTTGCACTACCCAGCTCTCTGACCGTTGACATTAAAAAGATCATTCCATACTTTCTGCTTACATACACATAAGCGCCACTAAAGGGCATAATTAAACGTATCATTCGATCGAATGAACAATATTTCTCTTTGATGTTGCTGTTAAATGAATATTCCAACGCGGTACGTATTATTTCGTTAATTACAGGCATTATGGAATGCAATGCGGTCTGTTAATTTCCGTTCCACTCATATTGTGTAGTGACATAGTATATATGTGTTGTTAGTATATTGCTGTTCGCATGTCATTGTTTGGACGGCGCTCGGCGTTTGTGCTTTGTAGGTTATGTGGGATGAGATGTCGCAGTGTTTAAAATGTAATGGAGATAGTTGAAGTGGGCGTATGGGAGTCGTTAAAGGCGACTGTACTATGCGTCTTTATGTAGACTTATCTAAAAATACATATATGATTAAGAATACTTTAGAATATATTACTTTTTATTGCGAACACTAAATAGCTAGTCACAGTATAGGTAGGAGAACAAAACTAATATTAGTTTATTGTATGAGGTAATCTTCGAATGTATTGCGACAAGGTTCTTGTGGAAATGGCCACGGGGCGAAGCCACATTAAAGCTAGTAAAATAATAATATAATTACTTTCTATCCAAAAATGAGGGCAGTTTCGATGGTGATAATCTTTCAGCTCAAATAACTTATTTGCTAAACTCAGCAGATATATTTAAATTTGTATTTATCAAAAATTATTATAATAACATTATTCATAATCTAAAATTAAATTACAATGCATTTCATTCATACCACCACGTAATTAGTTTTACCAAGTTTGAAAGAAAATCTGCGCTGCCTTATTTATAGCCCCATTTGTAATTAACGGGGGTTCATAATTGCCTGTAAAATGATTGGGGTTCAAAAGTCCCGTCATCCCGTGTAGGTTAAAACTTATTCTCTTGCAATCTCGGTTTTAATGGCTGGATATTTCAGTTGAAAGAACCGTTTTACGCTCTCACAGTTTAATTAATGTATCACATTTTTTATTATTGGTAGGCTCACTTTAGACCATTGTCTCATCTGAGATGGTAAGAGATGATGTGGTTGGCGATAGAGCACACTTGCCAATCAACCACTCGCCGGATATTGCTTTGATTATAATAGTAACCCATAATAATCAAAGCAATATCTTATGATTAAGATAAGCGAGAGACAAACTGGTCCCACGTACGCAACGTATGCAACGCATTATGATATATAAAAAACTATGCAAAAGAGACATGTATATTGCGTTGTATACATATGTTGTGTTGCAATAGAGAGTTTTTCATATAAAACCAAGAGTCCAGATATCATAATGCTTTGCATACGTAGGACCAGCGTGACCACTGAAAACAGAGACCAATTATTCTTCTAATTTTTAAACAATGGTCGTATTCTCACGTTTGTCGCAAACTGTCAAAAAGCCTCAATTTCAATTTCACGATCGAGATGCGAATGCGAACGTTGCTTGAAAAATCGAAGAATTGGCCCTTAGACATTCCTAATGATTGCAATGTGAGCTTTTTGCATGGAATACTGAGAGCAGGTAGGACCGGATAGATACTTTTTAAATAAGTAAACTATGTGAACCGTATCTACCCCAAATATTGTTGCCCCACAAAAGAGTTTGCAATCTCCAATACAACAGTTCCCGCGCTTTACAAAGATCAAGTAACGAACTACGAGTGGGCCCATCTGGGCCTGACGCTGTTGCCACCAGAAGTGTTTTTGCGTTCCAAATGGAACCCTTCCGGTGAACGAGAAGTTATTCGGGCGGAACATGAACTTTCGAGTAAATGTAGCATGTGTTTAACCACAACCATAATTTTAACGTAACGACCCACTACGTGAGAGAGATAAGTCCAAGTTTTCGGCAGCGAAGGTATTCCTGGTTTATCGCACGCACGCTGGAAGAAATTTTAATGAATGCGTTATAGTTGGTTAAAGATTTATTAACCTCGCAGCATTGCGTGCGTCTACGGGTTACAACTAGCTGATTTACACAAGAAATTAACCCTAATGACATCGTTAAGCCTTTGTATTTTTAACGATTTTTGATTGCGTCGTTTCCGATAGGATTGAGTAGGGTCAGTGTGTAATGAGGTGCGAGGTTATCGGACTGAACGTTTGACGAAAGTGCGCAAGTAGGCAGTTTTATGTCCCCAACATAAGTTCGCATTCATGGAAAATCAATGTGAGGTTCTTTTACTTAAGAATATGTGTTTGACCGTAGTTTTTCCTGAGTGTGTCTAGAGTTAGGATCACTCAAGGTTTTATTGAATTAACGTGTACGAAGTTCTCTCGAAGGATCCGATGAAAAGTAGGTTCATACGTTTTTGCTTTCAGTACCAAACGGGTGACTGAAGTTTTCTGAAGTGATGAATATTCTTAACCGTTATATTTATGTACGTAGTATGTTCTACAAAGAGCCGGGACGACATCGTAAACATCTAACTTGAGAGAGTTGTTATGTATTTCTGGTAGGTGTATTTGCCAATCTAATGAGGGCTACCGTTTTTGTACTCACCAGTTGGCACCATTGTCGAGTAAGGTTCTTAATCTAAATCCTTGTTATTACGCGCATGTGAACAAAGTTAGAAAGATCATAGAAATCAAAACAAATAAGTAAATAAACTCCCGTCAATAGCTAACCAACATTGTTTGACATTTAAAACCTCACGCTACATGAGCGCCTCTAGCGGCAAATTCAAACGCAATAGCCCTCATTTCGATGACAGTGGCCTGTCTAAACGGAAAGAAGCCAAGTACACAACTGTCGGTCTAAAAAGGCCACTTTAGCAGGATCACGCTACCCGTCACTGTAAAATTTTCCCAATCAACCTTGAACCGAATGCGTTAGCGATAAAGATGAAAATTAAATTTGACAGAGTATCGTGTGATTAATATTATGATTCTAATATGGTTCTCCTTAAGTGGCCTTTTTAGCCGCCCCGAATGTTATAGAGCACAAGTGTGTACGCTACTCAAACGCACTCTTTGTTCCCTCTCGAAAAAGCTTGAAAATGGCGTGCACATGAAGCAGTTTTTTGTCGGCATTTACTGAGAAATTACATCTGAAAAAATAGGTAGCAATCTACATAATATGGTACATAACTTTGTTTAGCCAGAACTTATGTATCAGTTTCACATAATAAGACAAAAAAACACCAAATTACCTCCAAATCGTCGAGGTGAAACCATTTTACTCCTTCATTTTTTAAACAAAAGACAAAAAAAATATCTACTGCTTTGCAATACAAACGAAAATAATTTGGTTTTGTTACTTTTTAAAACTAAGTATTTGTTTAATTATATAAAATTAAAAACACGGTTAGCGGAGTGACGCGCAGAGGTGTAGTTAGCTCCGTTTGTACACACAAGGTCATTGGCATGTAGACAAGCCTTAAGAACCATAGTCCAAGAGACGGAGATGCAGACGGCGGGCGCATGACCAACGGCTTTCTCGGGCTTGCCGAGGCACGAGGGTGTCACACCAAACTTTGTACTGCTGCTGAAAAATTGCTTAGGTATTGAAAACACAATTGTCCGATTTGGTAATCAACCCCAGGACGTGGCAATTATTGCTACAATCAGTGTGTAAAGTAGAAATTAAATTATTTTTACGTTGTTTATTTTTCACTTTCATAACCTTGGTTATGTTGCATCACCTTGTTTACAGAGTGTGGTATGAATTATGGAGTCTTTCAAACAAAGATAATAATAATATTATGGTTGTGAATGAAACACTTCAAGAGTAATAAAGTTATACATTATGTAATATATTTTGTAAAGTGGTTTAAATGAAATACTTTCATACACCGAATAAAAAAAAGATTGAGATTCAAAATTACACAAGTGAAATGAAGAATTTTCAACGTGAATCCACTTCTAAAGTTTTTGAAGATGAAGGAGGCCATCACACAAGGTAGAATGGCTGTTCGAATTTTTGACATTAGAAAAAAATAAGTGATTGTTGTTCATAGTAACGTAGAGATGTCTTCATAAGTATTTATTTACAAGCGAAAATGAAAGTAAAAAGGAAAACTGCCCAAGTGCGAGTTGAGTCGTACATCAAGGGTTCCATACCATAAACGATGTTATAATGGCAACAGAAATACACAATCTGTGAAAATTTCAACTGTCTACCTATTACGATTCTTGAGAAACAGCCCGCTGACAGACAGACGGACGGACGGACAGCGGAGGCTTAGTAATAAGGTTCCGTTGGTTACCTTTTGGATACGGAACCCTAAAAACACCTTATTTGTAAACTGTCGTGTATTTAATTAGTTTCCATAATTACTAAAAGCCACCGGACGGATACGCAAGTGTCTAACTTTAGCTCACAAGGCTAGGTTTATTTTTAGTTCTAGCTAATTTCTAGCTAACTTTTGTCGGGACTTGTACGAGAGTTCCAGTCCAGTTTTAGCTTAGTTTTTTTTTAATCCTTTAACGCTGAGAAGTTGTTCTTTGCGTTTAAATAGAAACGTATGGGAAATAATAATCCAGCTAATTTAACCTGGCGTATTTACTTGAAAGTTTATCTATCTGCAACCAGCTTGGCTGTATTTTTTATCCAACTATGGCATAGGAAGGGTTATAGTTTTAGTAGTTCGGTATTATGTCCCAGGTGACATAAGCTACATTTGATACCAACAAAAATCACTCTGCCCATCCGGCCTAATGCAGGCCATACACGTTCAAGTAATTTGATCAAACAGGCTGGTTGAAATAGTTTAATCAAATTGATTGAATGAAAAATCTACACTAATGATAATAACATTATAAATTGGAAAATTTGTATTTTTGTGTGTAAATTCAAAAACTACTGAACCGAATTGAAAATTTCTTTAAGCAATGGATAGCTACATTATCAGGGAGTAACATAGGCTATATATTTTATTCTTAAACTTCTACGGGAACGGGAACTACGCGGGTGAAACCACGTGACGTCCGCTAGTCGTCAAATAATTTCGCCTATTTCTATTTGATTAAACAGTTTTTACCAGCCTGTTTGATCAAATTATTGAAACTTGTATGGCCCGCATTATCACAACTGTGCTGGCTTTCAGTCTGACTTGATGCAGCTGTGTACCGGTATTTTACATCGACCGCCTATGAAGGAAAGAAAGAAAAAGCGTTTATTTGCGCCAAACATGACGCATACCAAAAATAAATTAAATTAAACTTAAATGATAATTTTACGAGAATTGCGAAGATATGCGTCACATTCACGCAAAACGGCCTCAGCATAATGCTAGGACTCGTGTGTGCGAGACAGAGTCACAGCGCTGGGTTTCAGCGACAGCGTTGACTGTATCACGTCGATCGGAGCAGCATAAAAAGTAATTAAAACAGAAAAATTAATACATAAGGGTGAAATATAATAAATAAGACGGTGGAATGTGAACAAACTAATAGTGGCGCGCACAACCATAAAAAATAGCTGTGTTATCTGTGCGAACCAAAGACACCAAAAACTAAAATCCATACAATGCGCACGCCCACAATGACAAATGGCTGCAAATGACAGCCGGGACCAAATACTTAACGGGCTTTTTGAAGCTTGAAAGAATATCGGTATGTCAAGATGATCACCCATCCATGGACTGACCTCGGCAAGTATAGCTTAACCTTGAAGATCGAACCGAGCGTCAATTATCATTATGCCACAAACAAGTAACGTCCAAAAAAGTCTGTTTTTATTTGACTGATTAACCTTCTTGGACAGCATTTTAAGGAAGATGCTATGTACAGTCCAAGGTATACATTATTTACAAGTAGCTCACATAGTTTTTTGTAGTGTTCAGAAAGTTGTCAATATTTGTATGGCCTGCTGATAGATTGGGTGTTTGCCAATGCACGATTTGTGTCAGTAACCTCACGATGCAACTTAACTCATCATCACCAAACGGCTATCTGCGATATACCAGGAGTGTGCTCTCAGCCTTTTTGGACATATTATGCGGTCATAGAAGCGTAGTCTGGGAAGGCTCATCATAATGGGCCGGGTCGAAGGTAAACGCGCTCACAGCAGACAGGGTGACAGGTGGGCGGGCAAAAGATGAGAGGCGCGAGAGGTTAAGGCTTCTATATTTGCCAATGACCTTGTGCATACAAACGGAGCTAACTACACCTCGGCGCGCCACTCCGCTACCTGTGTTTTTATTTTTTTATAATAAAACAAATACATATTTATAAAAAGTAACAAAACCCAGTTATTTTCGTTTGTATTGCACAGCAGTAGATATTATTTTCTTTTGTCTTTTGCTAAAAAATGAAGGAGTATAATGGTTTTATCTCAACGATTTGGAGGTGATTTGGTGATTTTTTTTCCTATTATGTGATACCAATACATAAATTCTGGCTAAACCAAGTTACGTGCAATATCATATAGATTACTACCAATTTTTTTCAGATGTAATTTCTCAGTAAATACCGACAAAAAACTGCTTCATCTGCACGCTATTTTTAAACCTTTTCGAGAGAAGGCTGGCCGAGGGACTCTGTACCGTGCGGTCCTCACGGTAGAAGACTGCATTAAATACGAGTCGTATGTTGTCATGGTTCTCAGTAGTGAGGAAACAATGTAAACAACCTTAATAAATCCGATCAAGATTTTCCAATAATTTTAAGGCAAAGATTTAAACTTAAAATTACCCTAATTCAAACTAAGAGGGTGATTAGCGAACAAATCCACCTGGTATCAAAATTTCAATTACGTATTAACATTATAGCTTGTCTTAAAAGGAAGGGGACGAACCCTGCAGAGAATTATAATTATCTGTTCGGCCCCAATCGGTTCTCTCGAACATTCCCGAGCCTCTCACTTTGATTCTTCGTTATATCTATTTTACTAATTATATTCAACTGACCATTTGCCTTTATGTCCTACAACTTTAATCCCTTTATCCGTTTTGTGTTTGAATTTAGAATTTTAGAACATACCCTTCTTGTTTTGATTTCCGTGTATTGGTGATGAGTTTGAAAGGTTTGAATTGGGATATAAAGTACCCCTCTGTCATAGTAAAGTGGAAAGGGACTGCATTTGAAATTGATGAATATTTAATTGAATTGTCACCGAACCACTGAGAGAATGACATTTACCCAGCAGTGGGATGGATGAGCTAGCTAGCTAGATAAAAGTATTTGAAACAAAACATTTCTGAAAATGTTAATAAAAATAACTATCAGGTGCAAGAGCTCTGTGTATCCATCTTATTACCATTAATAATAACTATTTTAAAAAACATAATCATTCCACTACAAAAATAATGCCTAAAAGTCAGTGAAATTAGCAAAAACCCCAACCTGAATATTACCCCGAAGGTACACTTAAGCACACAATCCAATTCAATGTCTCCGCCACTAAACGTAAACGGCCATCACTTGATGACGTCATGGGTACATTACGACCACACAATTGAACGCAAAGGTAGTTCCGACCCCAGCATTATCACTTAAAATACTTAATATGCTCACAAACGTTCTCAACACCGTGAAATTCGTTTCACGTCCCCCAACGAAATGTCAAACGCTTAGAGAACCTTCTCAAATAGTCTAAGAGGGTCGATTCGACCCCTTGACAGCTCTAACCAGTAATCCGTCGAAAGCGAAGGGTCACTTTCCAATTACATAATTGTCTACTCGAGCACAACGTACGTTCTCCAAATGTCGGCAAAATGGCCCTGATTATACAAAGTATGGATAAAAACTGGAAACAATACTCGTATGTACCTGCGCTATTGTTTCCAAAAATCGGACTATAATGCGCCCAACTACTCGTTGATGCATTCTCAGTTGGTCACTTAGACTAAACTTGCACTTCAGTTGATCTTACGGTCGCTTAACAACGTACTTAAATAAGTCAAAGTTACCTATTATGTTTTTTAAAGTTATGACCAGGAGAAGAATAACTAAAATATAAAGGTCCGGTACAGATTTTCAGATTAATCACAGAAAATTAAACAAAATTTTGTCTTCTTTTTCTCCGACTCCCTTATTTACCAAGACAATATGTGTGGCTACTTACCTATAGCATAACGACTTACATTGTATCTATTAATATGTACGTACTTTAGTTTCAATATAATCCGTCTTACTTAACCACGATAATGTGAACACGACCAAACTCGGATCCCTTTACATAAGTTATATAACATTTTCGAAATTGTTTCCATGTGAAGTTACAAACCACGAGGATGCCGCGGGGTGATTTCCTAGAAACCTCCTGTACATAAGTTTCAAGTTTTATCATTAACACTTCACTGGAACCGACGGAGGACGGAACCGTCAACTTTGCCCACGTCTGACAATTTTGCCCACGACTGGAAATTTTGCCCACAATTGGCCACTTTGCTCGCAACTGTACACTGAACCTACAGACTGAAATATCGATAAGGGTGGTCTAAAATATTGAAAGCGTTAAAAGCAAATAATGGTTTTTGCTATACTTGTTTGAAACTGGAGCAACACCTTGATTTATTGGCCTTGAATTCGCCGTCGCAGCGTCCGACCAACTTTACTAATTAAGAGAAAGATTAATTTCCCTTTTCCCTTAAACAATTTCCTTTAAAAGTTATAACACTTGGAAACTCTTTTTTGGTTATAAAAATAATCTGATTCTTCCTTAAACCTCGGTTGGGATATTTAGCCAAGATTTTCCTACAAAATATTTACCAAACAAGTAATTTTTTTGAATTATAAAAGGTACTAAAGGGATGAATAATAATCAAAAATAATATTTAAACTTTTTGTTGTTTAAACTACTTATTATGATTTTTAAGATAAAGCTTGTGTAAGATGTAATCAAACATGATAAAGCGTGACTTCCACAACGGCAATTGTTTGTTATGTCATTTTACACGTGTATACAGTGTACACGTGTACATATCAAGCGAACTAAAAGATAATATCAATCGTGCGGAAAACGATAGTTTTAATGCCAAAAAGAAGAAGGGTTAGACACAGAAAGCTCATGAACAAAAATAAATATCGATCGCGTGCGTGTTCCTAATGGTAACTTCTACATAAAATAAACAAAGTATACCCAAAAAAATCACGATAGAGCAATTGCTACGATTCAATATCTAAATAAAACCCAACAAAGAACCATGACGTTGCGTGAACCTTCGTAACAGTTATAATAACGCAACGATTTTAGCGTTATTTACTCAAACGTTTTAACATTAAAGCTCGAGTTTTTGATCCCTAATGATACAATGGAGGTACACTAACACGCCATAAACTCATTTGCTGGCGACTCCCTAATCTTGGCTGCCAGTGTATTTAGTTTCACATTTATGAACACCGCTGGCGTGGAACTTGCTTTGTACATAATTATTAATATGGGCTTAGAGCTGTAATGAACCACAAAGCCTGCGCTCCAAATAATATCGTGAACTATTTTGATTGCTCGCATGTGTAATTTGGAACTGGTAACTACGCATTACAATGACAATCACGGTTTGGATAATGATGATCTATTTTGTGTTAATCTGACACTTTCGAAATATTTTCTGTGTCAGTGTAAATATTTTATTAGTTAGGCTTAGGTTAGCTTTGAGTGATGTTCTAGTTAGAACAACTATTAGGTTGTCCGAGGTTGTTGGAAATAGTTGTCTTTTAGATAATTTTCATTGTAGTAAGTTTTAGTAAAATCAATTTGTCAAAACTATACGTATTTTCTGAGTTCATCCTCAGAATAAATAATTCAAATAAACAACATGTCACTTGCCTTGCAAAAAATATTAAAATTACATTTTACTCGGTGAACAGGAACTGTAATAAATTGAAAACTCTTACATAATTTTTCCTGAATATTCAATATTTATAGCTTGAAGTCAATAGTATTTTATGCTCACTTATTTATAAGTATTGGGTTCCAATAATTAATTTTATTTCGGAATTCAAGCAGCTTTTTATTTTATACGTACTATTACAGAGATTAAAATCCTACATAGCCGTCTTAGTTAACCAAACCGCAACCAATGAGGATGAATAAGATGTTGGTGTTATTTTATTATTCCTAATTTTACTATTAGGGTCAATCCGTCACAAACTACACTAATTATGTTACTTCTGAAATCCAAATTTAATAGAAAAGCGTCGTGGCAGTGAAACTCAATGAGTCCCGGAGAAACGACTCAACTGTAACCTGCAAAAATATTAAGAGAAGGAAGGAAATGAAGTACCTTCTCACAAAAAAATCTTTCCCGTTTCATTCATCACTTCAAACATGAAATATAAATCTTCACCCATCGCCCAAACCAGTTCGACCAAAAATCAATGATTTGCCTGAAGTTCGGCGCGGCTAGAAACAAATTTGCAAGCGTTGGCATGTGCACGGATGCTCCCGACACGGCTGCTTGCTGGGAGCGGAAGCGAAAGAACTCATTTGTAGCGGCCAGATAGCTGATAGTTTAGAAGCTGAATGGAACTGTCTGTGTTTGCTCTAGGTTTGAATTTAGTTTCATAAATGTAAATATAATTAAACTAATAACTACTACTACCACCAACACAAAAATAGAATCTAATAAAAAACTTTTTCATAAAAAATTCGGAAGTCAGTGTTCAAAAAACAAAACCAAAAACACCGACTTCCGAAATTAAGGTTATTTTATACTTTCTAATGTTTTGTTTGGAAATCGGTTATATTTCTTCTAAAAATTGTTTTTTTTTTTTCACTTTTTAGTGGTGCTACTTGGACGACGTTTTCGTCTACGTTGAAATTGAAATAAGCAAAATTGCTCATAACTACTGAACCAAATTGAATTAATTTTTTACGGGACCAAATGGTAAGCACACCGCATCGAACACAAAAATGAATCACAGAAATCAGTTCAGAAACCTCGGAGTAATCAGTGTACATACATAAAAAAATACCCGCTGAATTGAGAACCTCCTCCTTTTTTGGAAGTCGGTTAAAAATAGCTCATTCTCATTATTTGCGGCTACTGAGAAACTTCTAACGGCTAATTAGGTATTACTGTGGCTGTGTCCTGGATATGTGTATAATCCACTTAAATAACGTAATAACGTATATAGATAATATAGTGTTGTCAACTACAAATTGTCTGTGTATTTGGGTTATTTCTCGACAATGAAGTCAAAGTTGAGAATGTTGTCAGAGGTGACCAGTTTTAATAAACAATTAAAAAGCAACGAAAATTAAGCAGACAAAGGACAAACTAGTACAGTTTTTATCTCAAAGTTTTATAACCGCGTATTTTTTTATTGCAAAATTAAAAGAAAGAAGTCAGACATTAAAAGCGTTTCAGTCGACTTCATTTATCTAATAATGCCGTAGAGACTATATAACAAAAGTTTGCAGCTACTACGCTATGCGTTCAACTTTGTCGAGACTTCATTTCTGTGCGACTGAATGCCATATTCGTGGCAACTAGGTGTTATAAATGATCTCATTTTTCTGGCGGGAGGGAGACTTTTTATGGATATTGTTTTGCTTAATAATATTTTCAAGTGCCACTGTGATTTCATCCTCAGAATAAAAGGAACGTGACGCAAAAATTGCAGTTTGTGGGGAATTAGCAAGGAAGTCTTCAAAAAAGAACAGTGTCGAGTAAATTGAAATGTATCTCACCCATCCTCAGAATAAAAGGGACGTGACGCAAAAATTGCAGATTGTGGGAAATTAGCAAGAAAGTCTTCAAAAAAGAATAGTGTCGAGTAAATTGGAATGTATCTCACCTATGACCGATGGCTATGTCCCTTTCGTAGTCATAATTTTGGTCTCTTTTTCACCACAGGCTTTTGAAGGCTACCTACGTTACGAACTACAACTTGCTCGTATGCAAGTTGTAGTCTACCAAGTTATAATGTGCTCAATCGCTCGAAAATGTCTCGCAATGCTATATTCTAATATAATATATAATTCTAATATATTATAATAATGTATTTAAACTAACCTAACCTAACCCATTTTTTTGTAAATTTGTGAATGTATCACAAAGGAGATGTTACAAAATGTATGTGAGCTCTGGCCAGGTCCTTGTACACTATACTCAAAAATAGAGAAATACATTTAAAACAGTTTTCAACTGTCCAATTTCTTTCAAATGCCTTTGTTTGCTGGTAAAACACAAGAAATTACATTTGAAATTGCAACACACAACAAAAACCCGTCATGGCGGTAAACTGTCATTTTGATTGATTAATGACGTTTGATATTTATTTCTGACATTTTTATTTTCCGGTAACGAGACGAAAGTGACTGAAGTGATACTGTTATGACAGCTGACAGTTATCTTTCTATGATCTGTAACTAAATCGGTGCGACGCCATGTTGAAAATCGATAAAAGTAATTTATAAACATCAATTAACTACCACAACAGTTAACATTTAAATGAATTAAATGTATTTTTCCCGAATTCTGTGGATTTTTTTCTTTTTTTATGAGGTAATGTACATAGATCTTGCCGATTTTAAAACATCTCCTTTACAAAAAAATTGGGTTAGGTCGTTTTCATTGTAAGGATGCGATATTATGATAGTAATCTTAGAACTCATTTCTTTAAAGCAAAAGCGTAAATTAAATAGAGCTATTTTAGAATGATGTTAATAATAGATTTTTAAACATGCTGGAGAAATAATTTATCGAAGTCTTGGAGATGATTTATACTGTTTTTATACTAAAGTATGAATGTAATAATAGCTGTATTTTGAGATAATTTAATGGTACTGTTATGAGGTAGTAAGTGCTCCATTAAATATACATTATTTTCTTTTCAAACTTTTTGATACGGCAATTTTTGTTCACTTGTTATGTTACATCTTCTTGGTCATATTATTATCAGTACAGTACGCACATGCGCAGGCATGTTGAAATCAATCAACGTAATTATTCATGGTATAATTAATGGTGATTGAGTGAGCTACTAAGGGCCGGGTAGGAGGGTAGGTGTCCTGTGATACCCATGGGTCCATTTCCCAAGGGTATCCAATCTCAAAAGCGATGAGAGATATTATTATTAACACTGATGGTGTATACTGATGATGAACGAATATACATACGTAGGTATATATACAAATAGCTAGCTAAATTATGCTCTCTTCAACATTATTTTTTTATTTCAAAAGATCAAGATTAAAGATAAAACACGAACAAAATTGCTACATGAGCTAAATTCTTAATAAAATTATCGAGTAACCCGATAAATACACATCAGTGCACAAAAAAGAGCTCTTGAAAAAATTCTCACATTAAAATTCAGCGGGCTTAATCAAATATTTGCTATCGAGAAACTGCCAGCAATTCTTGTGAACTGAAAGTGGAGCTTTTTTACCCCTTCTTACTTGTAAGGGACCGCTCGCGTTATTGTATTTCGTTCATGTTTCTATAAAAAAACCTTCAACCAACAAGTTATGGCTCAGAGTAACTTCTGAGACGAGTATTTTTATTTTTCTTTTTTAGAAATTTGCGAATGTTGTGCTGTTCCCTCGGGTATTCTGTGAACTTTCTTGTTTCGATGCCTTTTCAGCGATATATTGGTATGCTGTTGTTTTATTTACTGGACGATTCTTTTGTTACTACGTGTACAAAGAATGTCCGACATCTGTAGTCGGATTTAGATGGTAGTAGTATTGTTTCTGTGATTTAGGTTAGGTTTGAACATTTTATGTAAGAGCTCGTGGCTAAAATAATGACAGCCGCATGGATCGATTTTCAAGATTAACACGCGAGCACACGCGCGGGCTACATATGTAGCCCAGGGTATCGTTTTTGTTCATTACTTCACGAAATCGTATGATTTAACTTTGAGCCTCTAGCTAAGCTCCAATTGGTTGTTGCTCGACGCGTTTAGTGTGGCGTGAGCGCTCGACGCTGGCGGACGTGCGAGTAATAATGATTAAAAGTTGTTGGGCTGTGCGTTTTGTAGCAGAGTTCGCGATCGCAGCACAAGGAAAACTTGCTCAAAATGCTACAGGCGTATATGTAGTGATCACCAAATTTTAATTTGTCCTTCGTATAATGAAAATTAATTTCTTTTTGTTTAGAAAAACTTAAAAATTTAACCAAAAGTTGATTGATCTCAAAAAAGTAAAAATTATGTCATTTTTTAAGAAGTCGGAAGTTTTGTTAATATTTTTTAATTTAAGAAAGAGGAGATAGTTTTTTTAATTTCAGTTTACTTAATAAATGTCATTAATAACAATAAATTTGTTTTATTTTAAAATAGAAACATTATCTTTCATAATAAAGCAATTTAAAATGGGCTACAAGGGTAGCCCACGCGAGCACTCGTGGACCTTTTTGAGGCGCGTGTACTGTAGTGTTAAGCAACGCTTGCCAAGGTTGGTCTGTGGATGGGTGACCATCTTAACATATCGAGTTTCCTCCGTGCCTCGGAAAGCACGTTAAGCCGCTGGTCCCGGCTGTCATTTGTAGATCTTTGCAGTCGTTACGGATATCCAGAAGCCAGAAAATCTGATACCAGTCTTGCTAAGAACTATTGTGTTACCCAATTAATGCGTTCTCGAGGTCAGGTAGGCAGCCGCTCCTCGTAAAATACTGGTATTCAGCTGAATCCGGTTTGACTGGAAGCCGACCCCAATATAGTTGGAAAAAGACTAGGCAGATGAGATAATGAGTAACATTTTATGTAAGACTGCCAACCAAACCTACCTAAATTATTTATTTATTTTATTTTTCAAAAATCATTTGTAATATTTTCAAGTATAAGGAGAAATATTTTCGCGTGTTACGTGGAAAATGTACAATGTGTGAAAATTTGTCACAATGTAACTTTTTTAGGTTGAAACAAATAAAGTTATTTTGGTTTGGTCATGGTTGAGTCTGAAACAATTCTCAGATAATTTCAGCTTCAAGGACACTTGCAGCATTACAAGCAGTTTTAATACTGTATAATAGATTCTAAATTCAAATTTTGACATCGATAGAAAAAATCAGTCACCCATAAATTGATTGGTAGAGAATGCCGAAATAATCTCTGCCAATCAACGAGACTGGTCATCTCTTAACTGCCATTAGCTTTTTATGGGACAAGCCCGCCACACATTTCCAACCACTGCAACTCCTGAAAACCAAAATCAACAGTGGCGACCACCAGAAGAACGCCGAGCCAATGAAACCCGACGAGACCCGTAGAAACGATTCAACTGTCTTGGATCCTGCTACGAAATTAATCAGAAAAGTATAGTAGGAAAAAAAAAATTTTTTTGATTGGCTTATATTTAAATCTTATATTTTTAAATCATGTAATTAGTTTTTTTTTCCTTTGCATTGTCCTCACATGCAGAAGCAACAAGGATCTGTAACTAAGAATTTTATACTTAGAAAAAGCAAGCACGTGTATAAACTAACACGCATATAAACCCATATTCCATGTTAACTAGCTTAAACGTGTTCTAATTGTACCAAATTTCTATTAAATTCGAAGCTAGGTGTAAGATAATGAACGAAGTACTCTTAGAAAGCAATAATGTCTGTAAACTCAAAGTTCTATCGAGTTCACAGAGAACTCTTGTTGTATTTACACAACAATTCACTGAGACTTAGCGAGGGCACTAACTAAGCAACATTTAGACGTAATAATACCTTTTGTGACTCTGCTACAAATCTCGACTTGAAATCGGGTTTTTGAAATTGCTGTTGCTCTTTTATTTTGGATGTTTATTAAAATGCAGATGCGAGATGTTATTTTTATTATGTTTACATAAAAAATATATAGTTACGAGAAAAAAGCACTGACATCGTTTCACAGTAACAACTATAGAGGTTACTATGAAATGATGTCAGTGCTTTTTCTGTTAAAAGTCTTTACTCTTTTCTAAACTCTTTTAAGACCATGATCTCAACCAACTCAGATATAGATAACTTGTGTGTGCGTATGAAGTGTTATTCGAATCAGTTCATTAATGTCCATGGACTTGCTTGCGAGTTTTTATGAAAAACTCTGAGGAGTTATTGTTTTGAACATATTTGGCACTCGCCTGTTTCCTCCTCCAATATTGGACCGATTTAAAACATATTTAAGAATAAAAAGGATACATTCCGTGCTCCTACGTTTTTTTCACATTAATAGTTGTCAAATTTGTACACTAGGGCTCTGTTGGCAGCGGTCTATGTAGACAATTGAGCATTTTTTAGGGTTCTTGTGCTTATAAATGTCATCAAAAAGGAAAACTTAGGGGCACAGATTAAATCCTTCTTATTCAATTTATAAAATTAACAAATTTTTTATTTATGTTAATATAGTGTATTTGTTAATTTTAGTTACTTTATAAATAAATAAAGAAAAGTAAATTTATTTATAAAATAACTTTAAAATTGGTCCAATATTGGAGGAGGAAACAGGCGAGAGCCAAACCTCGAATTATGACTTTTTACATACAAAGTCTCTCCGCCCGTTTTTCTTCTTAAGGAGCAGAATTGAAAGGAATAATTAGACACCAATTGCTTTTAAATTTCTATAAGAGTATCCCCTTATTTTCTGCATACTAGCTGTTTATCAAAAGCCACCATAATCATGCTGACTTCCGCTACAAACATCATATTTGTTTTTCCAAACCAATGCTATAGGTACCTACTTACACACACATGCGTCTAATTGTATTATGCGCATAAAATATACGTAGAGTATCGAACAAGACCCACCGCACGCACATTGAATTCAGATCAAGCAAACCCCTCTGATGGAGATTTGATGTCATCTGTAGCCGACTGCCCATGCACATTTTATTGTTTTTTCTTTATCGTAACAACAGTTTTTCTGACGTCCTATTAAATTTCCTTTAAGGATAAAGTCTAAAAAATGTGACTGGAATATTTATTTATCTGTCAGTTGCAATGTTTTTTTTTTCGGTAATCGGTTTCTAACTAAACGTTATTTTGTTTTCAATGAAAACAGAGCGTTGGGTGAAAAATAATTATACTTACGCGTTTAGAAACTGTCAGATAAATACGAAATAAAAATAAACTTTCTTTTCAACGTTATATATTCGAAACTCTGTTATTACAAGGCTTGCCAGGGTCATGGAGCAAGAAGCCAAACCACGATTTCCTCTTAAAACAATAAACATTAAAAATGCGTCAAGGGAACATGCAAAGTGAATAAACGAGTTGTTTCACTCATTGTGGTCCATTCGCAACTGCTCCGCCGTGCTCGCACCTAATTACTAAATAGCTTAATGGATGGAACGGCCTCATTAGACCGGAGTGGAGTGGCGTTTAGAAAGACATTCTATAGCCATTGGCAGCGAATATAAGGCCGCACATTCACATTCGCAAAGTTGCTTCATCGGGAAATTACGCTCTAAAGCAGCTTTTTTAACCACGAAGCGACGCGAGGTACACTCTGGTGCACGAATGGCCGTGTGGGTGGGTTTACGCTCGTCAGCAGCTTTGGTGAATCGGTGTTGGTAATTTTCACGTAGTTTTTTGAGTCGCTTTCGTTTGGAAGATGCTTGAAAATATTTTCTTAGAAATGCTGAACACAATGCTAAGTTTTCTTGTTTAATCATGCAGAATTCTGAATACATGGATTTATTTTTAAAAAACACCACTGGATTTGCCTGCAAGTTAAAAATACTCCCACGGGAACATAATACAAAGACAAATAGTATTAAATATCCTAATTCAGGTCTAGTCTGAGTGCCAAATCGAATCCGTTCAGCTTTTGATTGAGTCAAAAACACGGAAAAGGATTTCCAAAAATAAAAACCTAGAACACTATGATTTAGTCCTGACGCTTTGAACAGCATTCTTTACGTCACTGTTGAGTATTTGTCTAAAAAAATAGGCAAAAAATATGCGACGCAAGTTTGCTCTAAGAATTTTTTATTGGTACTTTTTTGCAGAGTCAACTCCCAACAGAAGATTTGTGTCCACTGCATACGGGAACTTTGGTACACCCAGTTAGATTTATGAGGCCGAAATTTCAGTTACAATGGATGTTGGTGGAGACTATTTTGCTCTCAACTTGAATGCATGCTGTTTTCTCGGTACGTAAAATCCTGCAGCGTAGGTATTTGGACGGAAAAATCACTGGAACATACAGCGTTGTTGTTATAATTTTCAATTATGAGCTGTGTTGTTTAAATTTGTTGTTTTTTTGACTCAGTCCAACATTATTTTCAAGTAACTAAAAAACAATTTTTTATCACGTACGTTATCCCACCACTTTTCGGTTTTCATGCAAAACTCAGAAAACTTTTACAAAATTCTTCATATTTGTCCTACGGATTAATGTTATCAAAAGTTTCAAAACAAAATCAACTTGCTCATTTGCGTATTGTCCCCTAATTTCCAAACACAAGCAAACTCGGATGTCAAGTTTGTTTCAAAATGTAAATTATAAATCTATTATCCAAATTCCCAAGTGTCCGTTTGAGTTGAGAGCTTCTTTAGGAATGATAACGAAGTGTCGATACGAAATTTGTCCAAAGTTTCTGTCCCTCTTGTTTTGTCCAGATTTGAATATCTTAAGGAGACAATGCAAACAAACACAAAGTCTCCAAATAAACAATTATTTTTAATTTTGTCAATTCTCTTTTGAAGGAGGAACATCTGTAGGAGTGTGTTATTTTAATTATCTTAAACATGATACTTGTGTTGGAGGAAAATTCACTTAAAATTTTGTGCCATCGGACTCTTGTTTTGTATTTATTTTATTAAGAGAAGATGGAGCGTCTCTTTAAATTTATATCAAGTATAGACTTGTGTCGTTTTTAATTTCATGCACCTGTATTTAAAATTCCTTCTTGCTGTCTACCCCAATGATTCCTCATTAAGGTAATTTAGGTTAAGATATACTACCGCCAGCAAAATAAATAAAATCTTATTTTAGAGATAGTCAAGCGAAAATAAATTGCGTTACGTGTTACGTAACTGCTATTAACCCAAATTAGTGTTGGTACCTAAATAGCGGCTGAATGGAAGTTTCAAGTATCGTAATAATTTACTTACCTGACTACGCCTGTGACTCGGGATTTCAAGGTAACCTAAGAAATTAATCAACATTTACATACTTCGGTACTTACCTAATATTATTAAATGGAGTGTGAATGTCTAACCGTCGATTTATGAATTAAAAATCTGAGTTTAAAATTTTTCTACTCTACATTAACCTGAAACCTTGACAATCTTTGGCATTCAAGTAGGAACCCGAATTCTCAGTTCGGAAACCAGCCCTGAATGATTAAATAACAACATCGTAACTCTTTATTGACGTTTGGTTACTGGTTTGTTGATAAATACGATTCACTGACATTAAAAACGACAGAAACAAAATAAACTGCCACTTGTTCCTGAAAACTAAAACTAAACACGTGTGCAACCCACGTGGAAAGCTAACATTTTTCCTTTCTATTCAATATAAAAATCTTTGCCCCATATTCCTACTTACCTCAATAATTATTTCATACGAACCAACTAAAATGACGAACAATACTCCTCTTCATAGCTATTAAAAGATCTTCTTGTACGAAATATAAAAGAAAATCATCGGATTCAAGAGGCATTCTAATTCATTATTTTGACGTTGTCGTCAACTGAATACTCATTGTCCGTACAATACAAAAGATCCCGAAAATATGGTTTTGCCTGTTCATAATTTGATAAATTAAATTGACATCAAGTTAGATTCAAAAACCTCTGTTTCGTCGAACTAATTAATTTTTAGTAAAAGCTCTTTTATGTAAAAAGCTCTTCTGATGAAAGAATACGTGATAGGGTTGGGGGTTAAACGGTATTCTTGCTACAGATACTCTAGACATATTAGTTTTTCTTGTGAAATTACTAGACCTAATCTTCTTAAATCCATTTTGAAATAAACATTAATTCCAATTTATTTTGGATTATAATTGTAATAGGATTGTTAAAAAAAAATATTTTTTATTCTACCTACGACATTAAGTTGTAAGTTTTTATATAAATAATTAATTTAAAAATAATAATTAAAGTTTCATTCAAAGATTTAATTCTTTTAATTTTATCAATTTCACCGCATGGTGTCGGCCGGTGCCGTATGGTGCCGTGAAAGAGTAATGCCATCCCATCATTTCGCGTGGGTGTCGTAAGAGGCGACTAAGACTCACCAGAGAATTGGCAGCAGCGTTCTCTGTAAAACGCAACACCAGAACAGATCGCCAACCCGCCTGCTAAGCGTGGCGATTATGGCAACCACCCCCCTTTGGGGAAGGCGTATGTCCAGCAGTGGACGTCTTCCGGCTGATATGATGAATTTCGCCATGCGTTGTTAACAATTAAAAAAAAAATTGGAACATTAATCTTTCAATTTTTATTTTTATATGTTTTGGGTTTAGAAAAACACTAGCTTTATAGACATTAGGGAATTTTGCACAGTGTTAAAATTTATTGGTTGCTCTAATTGTGATGTTTTGATATGTACCTAACTAGTCCGGTTTTGCGACCGAATTATAAAACCATTTGCTAAAGTTTCCGAGCCTAGAGTCAATTAAGTAGAGATAATTATATTACAATAAAACTTGAATTTCTCATTCAAACTTCTGAGAATAGTCCCTTCAACTTTATGGAGACCGCTTTCAAAAATTTAAAGTCATGAGCAAAGACGTGTGAAGTGCAAATGTGCTCTTCATTTTGATAAAGTTGAATTACCTAAACTTTAATTGCCTACATTAGTATTTATAATGAGCTGTACGTTTTATTATACCTGAGGGAGCTATTAACGCTAAAATAACACCAACACACACAAGTCAAATTTCAAGGTTAAACCTTACCGAAGTCGGTCTCTGGATGGATAACCATTTTTTTTAAGGCTGGGAAATCATCAAATGAGGGAGTGACCCGGGGACCCGGGCCTGGTTCTGATCGGACGGCGAGCCGCTCAATGCTCGCTGTCCGCAGGCCCGCGCCTTCGGTGGCCGGGATTCGCCCTGCAACTCCCATCGCCCGGGGCGTCTTCGACCTCCACCGTATGCTCCACCGTGTCCTCCGGATGGGAAACCATCTACGAGTATAACATACAGAGACTTCTCCGTGCCTCGGAAAATACGTTAGAAAATCCGTGGTCGGTCCCGGCTGTCATGATTAGATGTTTAGTTATTTTTGACGGTCGTTAGTCAGAAGCCCAAATCAGAAAATAGTCATGACAGCAGTCTCCCCAAGGGGCAGTCGGTCCATGTAATCCATGTTAGAATCCTTAGTCTAAAACGCTTCTGTGTGTGAAACAGACAAAATATTACATGACTAACTGTAAAGTTTTTTCTTCTCAATTATTAAAATGTAGGTATTGGCTTCAGTTACAGCCAGATGCGGCTCATTATCATTTTTTGTTTGCGAGAAATTCTCATATTATCCTGTTGTTGCGTATAGTACCTAGGATTAGTAGATATTATAAGAACTTTATTGGTGCCATCTCAGTGAAAAAATTTGACGATATTAGCACAGGAGCGTGAAATAGAACGATAATGATCTCGAGCCCTAATATCGTTTTTGCGACCTCGTTTCTACTGTCAGGTTCTCTTCTTCCATTCTACCCTGACAACAACCACACTTTTGCTAAGTCCTTTAATTTTTAGGGTTCCGAACACAAACCAGAACACTTATAGGATCACTCAGGTGTCTGTCTGTCTGTCCGTCTGTCACAGCCATTTTCCTCCGGATCCACCGGACTGATTCTGTTGAAATTTGGTATACATAAATATGGACTTCTGTAACCCAAACACGGACGTGTTACGTAAATTATACATTTATAGTATGAGGGGCACTTTTCGGGGTCAAACTAGAAAAATTAAAAAAAAAGAACAGTTTTTTGAACGATATTGTGTGATATATCAAATGAAAGGGATTGCTGTGAGAATCTTAACAATTTTTTTTCATAATTTTAAAATAAACATTTTTGAAGTTATTCAAGAAATTAGATGAAAAATGATCATCCCCCGCTTATCTCCGAAACTACTGAGCCTAAAATTTTGATAAAAATAGAGATAATAGATCTTTACCTATAGATTACGGGAAAATCTAAAAGAATTCTATAGTATACTCGTACCATAACATGTTAAAAAAAAATTCGTTCGGAACCCTTTGCACGCGAATCCGACTGTGCGAGTCGGATTCGCGATTAATTTTTTAGCAAGTTTTATAGACAATCCATTCATTGATTGATCTAGTGTCTTTCCAAATCAACAAAAAACTTCTCTAAAACACAATACATTCATAATTCTATCTCCAGAAATTATTGGACCCATTTCAAGCCAGGTTTGAAGAGGTCAGTTAAGCAGGCAACGCGGTGGAGCAGTTTTGTATATTGACATCAAAAGGAGGGGCTTGCGTCAACCGTTTGTTATGCAAATAGAAGACGGTAGTTAGGGCTGAAGGGTTAGCCACTTAGTTTGAAGATATTCTTGCAAGCAATCCCCAAAAGCAAGCAGGGATTTTCTTTGAAATATTTGTTTTAGGATTGAAATTTTTGGCGTAGGCTGTTAGGAAGATACAGTGAAGTTTTCTTTGTATTTTATACTTTGTTTATAAACATAACTTTTTTTTACAATGTTGCTTTAAATACAGGGATTTGACGCAGAATGTGTACTTCGCAAAATGTGCACTTCTCAAAATAAATGTGAATTTTATCACAATTAGGTTCACAAGTAGTTAAAATAAGGTTAAATTAATATATAATAATATATATATGTTTATTTAAAAAACACAGATAGATGCTGTGCACAGCATATCACAATGAATGGCTGGAGTACTTATATTATGTGTATAGCTGACGTGTTCTGAAAATACTTACTCAAACATTTCCTGAACGTGATTACTTTTTACAAATAAACTACTGTTTTCGTACTAAAAATCGTGCAAAATAATTAAATTAAAAATAATGCTAGTAAACAGTTTTTATTTTGACCCATTTTGATAAAATTCACTTATATTTGAGATGTGCTCATTTTGAGAAGTGCTCATTTGGAGAAGTGCTATTTTGAGAAGTGCACATTTTGCGAAGTGCACATTTTGCGTCAAGTGCACATTTTGCTTCAAGTGCACATTTTACGAAATGCACATTCTGCGTCAAACCTAGATACAGCATTGGTATTGACAAAATCCTCTGGAACCGATAGAAATGATTGCCAACCAAATACCTATTACTCTTTAAAAAGCAAGGAGGTAATATAATTACGAAAATAAACATAAAGAAAACCGTAACGGTAAAGAAAAAAAACGGACCTGTCACACAAAGCAACAGATCGGAGAGAAGATCCCCGTTCCCCTTAAAATTAATGGAAGCACTGACATTATATCATCTACAAATGCATAGAGCAATATTCTGCTAAAGCTGTTGCATTTTAACATGGTTATAGCGGTCATTGCCCTTTACTTAATATCATTTCATAGGAAACCGGAAACAAAACTATGTGACTTTTTATTAGGTCGTAATTAATGCAAGTTAATATAATGCAAGTTGAATTACATTTCATGATTGAGCGATTGAACACTACATTTATATCACGGTAACCCGCAATGTAATGAAACTTGCATATAAAGATTGCAAGTGGAAAATTTGCGTTACACAAAATTGTGCAAATCTCGATAGAAAACGACTGAACACCTTTTTAATTCAAATTTTCTAAAAAAAAACAATAATTTTTTAAGCTAAGTTATGTTCAAGAATGAAGTGAAGTCAATGACCGACTTTACCATGCTAATACGAAACGACTATAGCAATAAATATGAATAAAACTCAAATCAAGGGGACTGAAACGAAAATTGTTTCAAAGAACCACCATTAATTTGTGCGGAAAGTGATATTTAAATTCAAATTGACTAGTATATCAGTTAAATTGCAAGCTTTCTGCCCCTTTATGGAGTCAAAATCTTCGATTGTTGTGTTGGTTTTGCACTAGTTGTGTCTGTATAGAAGTTGGAAAACAAAATGAACTCGTAAGTTATCAAGAAACACTTCTATTCATATTGTCATCACACAGTTGCTAATTTCACAGAGTCACAGAAGTTATGATATGATATTATGATATATATTTTTCAGCCGTTTGGAGTTAAAACAATAGGCTCAATCTGGCCCATGGAGTCCAAATGTGAGAGCCTTTCGGGACATTAGCAAATAAAATTGTGACTGTTCATGTGACCAATGTTTTTTTAAAGATAAAGAATTTATTTCCATGTATATGGTACATGAGGTTGATTCGAGATTGACTCACGTGAAGAAAATAAGTCGATGAGTTGAAATAAATGAAACAACGAGTCGGACTCTCACACGAAGGGTTCCGTACTATAAACCAAAAAAAAATGCACGTTTTTTGTATCGGAAGTTTTCATTACTTGTTATTATAGTGGCAACAGAAATACACAATAGGGAAACAACTGTATGTCTACCTGTACGGTTCTTGAAATACAACCCGCGGACAGACGGACGGACGGACGATCAGGTGGATCAACGGACAGCGGAGGCTTAGCAATAGGGTTCCGTTGATTACCAACGGAAAATTGGGAAATCGTCTAAGAGTGTTTATAATGGTTATTTATGTACTAAGTCGTATTAAACATTTGTCGGCCTGTTAATGGACGTTATTTACGGACTGCGGCGCTGAATAGAGTAGTTTTTAACATTTGTTTTGTGCGCCGAAATGAATTTCAATTGTGTATTCGGGCAGCTACAATGTTGGCTTTGGTATATTGTCATTGCTGTTTTATTTACAGACTGGCAAACTAACGGCTATGTAAATAAAGAACAATGTGTTGCAGGATATTATGTTTACATTCAAACTAATATTAAAAATGCCAAAGTAATTCTGTTTACATTATATTAACGACTATTTCCATCCAAATCCGTTCAGAATCGGGATGGAACCTTGGTACCCGGATAGACTATGTCCCAGAATGGGCATAAGATACTTTTTATTCTGGGTATTTTACTTCGAGATAATTCGACGATAAGCGGGCGAAGCTGTTGGCAGAAGCTAGGTTAATAAAAAAAAAAATTGGAATGCAATGGACATCGTGATATCAACCGAGTAACGTCCACTGATGGACATGTACTTTCCTCAAGCTTCGCCACATCAATCTCTTGCAAATCTCTTCATTCCTCATTCCCGATCACATAGAAAAATGTATAGGTAAGTTTTGATAACGCAATGGTAGAAAACCAACCTAATCAGCATTCATCTCACGACATGGAAACTTTACCACTTGCATTTAAACAGACTTGTTCACAAAAGAAAACATAACTCCTAACAAACACATATACAAGAACTTAAACACATTTGCACAACTTCGCTTCAAGTAACGCGTCTACTTCACGTAAAGTGCTACTCAACCAAAAATGCAAAACGCACTCACACACACGCACGTCCTTTTCAAACTCCAGGTGCTTTAATTAAAACAGCACACACACACACACACACACGAAATTAGCGCGTCTCGTCCACCCATACGCACTCGTCACCTCTTTCTATAAACCACAGAAGTTTCCTTTGTCAACATAAAGTTAAAATTTGATGAGTAATCTATTGTAATTCGAGAGTTTTCATTTCATATAATAGATGAGGGTATTTTACTGAAAAAATCTAACAAGTCCGTCATAGATTTTTGAAGTCACCAGTCCTCACACACTTATCTTTATCGATTTGAAATAGCAGATCCAAGATCCAATATTATTAGTAGATCAAATATTTTTTTAAAAATGTAATGGATGGATAGTAATATGTTTTTTCTCCCTAGTTATATTTTCTATTTATTGAGTAAACATTACGAAGACAGTTTAAATTTCATAAGATGGAATAGGAGGTCATTCAGGTAATAGGATGTTTTGGCTCGTTTTACAGACGAAAACCTCACTCGAGATCACGTAACGTTTTCATAGCACTGGAAAATTCCAAATATATTACCTGCGACCGTTGCATTGTTGAGAATAGAAGTGGGGTAGAGACGTTTTGTTGAGGTGTCATTTTAATTTATTTTTTAATTTTGAAAAACCCTTTTTACCCTGATCTACTCATCATCATCTTCCTGCCCTTATCCCATGTTACTTGGGGTCGGCGCAACACGTTTTATTTTTCCATTCTGTTCTATCAGTCGTCACTCTATCACTAACTCCCTTTTCTTTCATACCGCTCCTCACACAATCCATCCATCTTTTCTTTGGCCTTCCTCTCCCTCTCCATCCATCCACATTTATGTTCATAACTCTTCTAGTTATATGCGTTTCATCCCTCCTCTTCACCCTAATCTACTGCATTATAAAAACTATACTATAGATTTAACAACCTATGAACCATTGACCTTCTAAAACGAAAAGTGTGAAGCACTTAAGCATTTGTTGATTGCGACTGTCTTTTTACCCTTGCAAGTACCTACACATGTTTCCATCAATTGGGTACATTATAATAATGTTAGCAAATATACGTTACAGCGTATAACAAAGCTAGGTAGTCATTAATAAAGAAGTAATTTTAGTTACATTTGTCAGCTTTTCTTACCTTACTACGTGGTAATTTTTTTTTTACACGAGTTAGAGACTTAATTATTATGACTATAAAGCTGTATTTTTTGTAGTAATATTATCACAGCACCAATGATAGATCTATATCTATCATTGGTGCTGATAGATATATATTTATTTTGTAAAACATGGGTACAGGTCTTATAAATAATGATTAGGTTGCTAAATTTTTTGCAATTGATGGTGTACAAAATCAGTTGAACAAAACAAAAAAACATTAAATGTCAAAATTTAAATAAAATTGAAATTATAATATAAAAATAAAGTAAAAATAAGTGAATAGGTCACAATAAAAAAACACCCAAAAAAAACTTGCCAAAAAATACAAACTATTTTGTACATTCGCACACTCTTCAGTTCCACAGTAAGCTTATTAAGTACAATCGCATCCACAGAGGCATAAGGCCGCTCAAGACTGGCGCACGTGTGCCCGCCGCGGAATTTCCTCGTTGCATTTACCTCTGATGATGCGTCCCACCATTACCTACGGGACCGTCCCAGCAATTTTATATTTCGCTGCAATATCGTGCTGGTTGTCACACAGCTTGATAGATTATCTTGTACAGCGATATTTTATAGATTAAAAGTGTAAAATGTTGAGGTGTCATCGTTCGTGGTGTATGTTTTTCGTTGGTAGTTTGCTGGTGATGTATGTTTGGTGTATATTTTGCATTAGTATAATTAGGGAATCTATTTTATTTATTTCTTTTATTCGAGACGTAACAATTTATCTTTTAAAGAGAAAGTGGTGGTTATTTGAAGTAAGATTAGCATGAATTAGAAATCATTGACAAACACAAACACAAATCGACATTTCGATATTGCAAAAATAAAATCAAGCATTTATAATACAAACACTTAGAATTCAATCCCAGTTTGAAAACACACACTTCCCAAAGGCTATTAGAATGCAAATCAAGTCAGTCACCGAGATCAAAAACAAGAAAAAAACATAAAGCAATACAGCTACACGCTTCCCAATCCAGTTTACGGCTTAAAATGATATACAGAACTCTTTTACGTTTCCGCCGCTGCGTTCCCCAATCTGAAACGGCCATAACTCACTCATTCCCCACGTTCTGTGTTTTATCAAATTTACACGTTTCAAAAATCCAATCGTGTAGTGTTGAACGAAAAATGTCACGGCAAAATAGGACTTTATAATACAGGAACTTGGCCCGACCAATATGCTGACGGTACTGGGAACACTTGAAACTCGATTTTCACCGAACTGGTGGAGTGGCGAATTTTATAAGTAGACCAGACTGGTTAGATGACAGGTCAGTGAAAAAGTGCTTCGGTATTTGATAAGTGTGTAACAGAATGTACCTACTGTTAATCTGTCGTTGGTAATGGAAACGTGGCTTGATTGAATAGAACTTGAATTAACAAAAAATAATGTAACGCTCCCGGGAGTCTCGCAACGATAGATGGCACTTGTAATCATTGTTGGTTGATATAATGTACTAGTTTTTTTATGCGGCTTCGTTGGCGTTAATACAGAATTTCCATCTATATCTGCACCAAATTAATTAAAATCAGTTCAGCTATTATGGTGCCTGTCCATTACAACAGAGCGGAGAAACGGATAAATTTTAACCAATGGAATTGCATAAAATCTCCGTAACACGTGAGTCACTGACATTTTGACCGAAATGATAAGTCTATATTCTCCGGTTCTCCGCTTCACTGCCTCGCTCCACTGTAATGGACTGGCACCCTTAGGAGTAAAAGTAATGTCTTATAATCTTCAATTTAGCATTTGTAATATTAGTTAGAATTACACCATTCGCAACTGAGTTAAATATACTCGTATTTGTCCTCGAACTTACAAAAAAGGTATTGCGTTCAAACTATACGAATACCGAGAAAAACGTCTAGAGTAGTTTTAGAAATAAAATTAATGAAGTTACAAGTTTTAAATTGTTTCGTAATGATTCGAAACTTTTGCCAGACCGTTCTCTAACTCAGTTTGTGAACAAAATAGTTGTATTTGTTTTCTTATTTCATTTTATTTTGACTAAGCTTTCTGCGTAAGTTGTGGATTTTATCTAAATAAATAAAGTTTTGTCCTTTGTTTCAATTTAGAACTATTTTGCTTAATGTAGATTAGATGATATTCTATTGGTAAGACGAATAATAACGGAAATACATTTGGAGATAAAAAAAAACGGGCAACTGTTTTTGTGGTAACGTTGCTACGCAAATTTTGATTTGCAACTATGTTAGTTGGCCAATTGTAAGACTTTTCCTACTTATAAAGTCTCTAGTTTGGGTATCCTCTATTGGCATACCCCAAAAAAAGACAGCCCTCAAAGTTATTAGTCGGTCGAAGCCTTGGTCATACTTGGGACCTTGTCGTATTGTCGGGTGCAAGTGGCTAAGTCAAAAATGTGACGAGCTTACGATATCCACGTTAAAGAGTTTTATGTGATAAAGTCCAGACTGGTCAATATTTTGTAGGGTGATCGTACAATATGTGTTTTAATTTTGAATTCTAATCTATGGACTTACCTAAATCCGTTTTAGGCATAATATTCAAATAAAAAGGTCACGATCACGGTACTTCTTGGCAACTCCAATCTTGCCAAGAATTATCGTGTGACTCAGTTAATGGGTTGTAGAGGTGTAGTGGGCAGCCGCTCAACGTAAAAAACTGGTATTTGGCTGAATCCGGTATGACTGGAAGCCAACTCCGATATAGTTGGAAATAGGCTAGGCAGTTGATGATTCAATTAAAAATGAAAAATAACAACCATGAAGTGTCTGTCCAGTTTATTGGCCACTTTTTTTGAGCTGTTCTATAAAGGGTTACCTGTTCAAGATGGCTGTATGGGTGCTCAATACTTGCGTCAACATTTTATCGGAAGAAACTCTAAGATCGCTTCACGCTCCCTGCAATGCCACCTGCAGCGTGCAACGTGACACACAACGAAGTAGACTTGTTCACGCGATTTATAAAATGGCACGATGCAACGCAGTCTAAGTACCTCTACAACATAAAATTCACTTATTTATTATTCTTTACAATTTGTTTATTCTTTATTTAAAATTTGTGTACTTTTTATGTTAAAAAATGCTGCAACAAATTCTGTACTATTCAAAATTTGTGTTAAAAAGGATGGACATCAGACAAAAGTCCTCGGAACCCCTTGTATGCGATGACTGTTGAGGATGTGTTCAAGTTCAAGGCTGAGAGACTGTAAGTAAATCACCCTTTGATTTTTTTTAAGGATGGGAAATCATTCAGTCCCGCTCTCGATGGAGCAGAAGGGAGCGTCAGACTAAAATCCATCCATGTTCCTCCTAATTAATGCCCATTGCGTTCCAGGGCCACGGTTACTCTTTCGAACAAATTCCGCAACTGGCAACCCGCCGTAAAAAGAGAACATAAAAATCATACTCTGTAAACACTACTCTGTGTGTGATATCACATAAAAGGTACACGCGTACATTAACACCATACAAAAAAGCCTCCAATAAACTAATATTACTTTTTTCGGCGCGCAACGCAGCGTTTTTCCCTGATAGCAATCGGGATTTTTTGCCTTATTTACGGAGACATCGTTTCCCGCTGGGTTACAGCAGTCATGGTTGTGCAACACTATAAATATCCCCTCCGGAAACATGACGAACAATTGTGTTGTGGACAAAAATAAACAGCGGTTCGACGAAATGCCTTCCATCGATAGCGGAGGATACGACTGAGTACCTACTTCTACCTTTTATACGTGATTGTGACTGTGTGTGTGTGTGTGTCAATGACATCGTGTTTATTTATGTCAGGGAATTGTAATAGTGTCACGTTAATGGGTACTTAGAGTAATGTCATTTACAGTGTTGTTGCTCTAACTATCTTGATAGAGATGTGATGACGTTGAGACGATGGAACAGTAAAAGTGTTACTGTTAAGGTAAAAATTGTAATATGATAAAAAAAACAGTTTTAAACGCGTTTAAAAAGAATATTTCAGACTATAAGGTAATAATAATCTTGTTAGTATTTTGGTGTATAGTGTTATGATGTCAATAGTGTAGGATACCGCTGAATACAAATTCCTTACACGTGATTGTGATTTTTTTTTTGTATGTGTGTCAATGCCATTGTGTTTATTAACGGGTATAATTTAGACGGTCACCAAAAATAATATTTTTAAGACTCTAAGCCTAGGCACCACAATGGATCAACGGTCACCAAATTCTATCCAACTCAACTGTGATTGCCACAAAATGTAGGCTTGGGGTTACAAACTGGATAAAATAGGTTAGGTTAGGTTAGAAATGCGACCAACCGCGCGCGAGCCGAGCGAGCGAAGCGAGCGGTGCCGCGGTAGCGGCCGGCGAGCGCTACTTCTCGAATATTATTTGGTGACCATTTATCTGTTTTGGTAACCGTTTAGAACTTTTTTGGTAGTAAAATAGGTACTTTTTTGGGCGGTGTTTAAACACAAGCCTTTATTAACCGACTTCCAAAAAAGGAAGAGGTTCACAATTCGGCGGGTTTTTTTATGTATGATTGATTACTCCGAGGTTTTTTACCTGATTTGTGTGATTCTTTTTTCGTTCGATTCAGCATGCTTGCACATAGACCTGTAAAAAATTGATTCAGGTTGGTTCAGTAGTTTTTATTTTATGAGCATTTTAGCTTATTTCAATTTTTGCATACATAAAGACGTCGTCCAAGTCTTCTTCTTCCACCTGGCGTTAATCCCGGCTATTGCCAGGGTCCGCCTTCCTACTTAGCTTCCTCCACTTTGCCCGATCTTCAACATCCTTCTCAGTCAGGCCATTGGCTCTCATGTCGGACTTGACGACGTCCAGCCAGCGCTTGCGAGGGCGACCACGGGGCCTAGCCCCAAGAACAGCCATATTCATGCATCTCCGACCAACGTACTCCATAGGGCGGCGCATGATGTGGCCATACCATCGCAGACGACACTCTTGCAGTTTTTCCCCCACGTCACGGACACCAAGACTACCTCGGATATATGAATTGCGCATGCGATCGGATCGCGTTACGCCACTCATCCACCTCAGCATCTTCATCTCCGTGACGCGAAGCTCCTGGGTGTGTCTGCTTAGTGCTGGCCAACACTCGCCCCCGTACAGTAGGACAGGCCGAATGATGCATTTATATATCTGCCCCTTGAGCTTCGGAGGCATTTTGCGGTCGCATACAACGCCCGTCACCTCGCGCCACTTCGCCCAAGCCGCGCCAATACGTGCTTGGACATCGTCGTCCACGATGCCAGACTCGTGCAGCACGGATCCAAGGTACCTGAACGTATCGGACTTTCTGATCAGGTCCGAACCTATTCGGATGGTGTTTGTATCCGTGCTGCCACAGGACATGTACTCAGTCTTCGCCACATTTAGTCTCAGACCACCGTTTTCAAGCGTGTCCTTCCAAATGTTGACTTTGCGCTCAAGATGGGCTTTGTTCTGATTAACGAGGGCGATGTCATCGGCATACATCATTAGCCATGGAGGCTGATCTTGGATGTTTGCCGTAACTACATCGAGCACTACGTTAAACAAGAACGGGCTAAGAGCCGAGCCTTGGTGAACGCCAACAGATATTGGGAAGCCATTCGATTCGCCAACAGCGGTCTGGACAGAGGACACGGAATCGCGGTACATGTCTCTGATAATGTCAATATAGGCCTCGGGAACGCCCTTGAAGCGCAGTGCCCACCAGATGGACTGCCGAGGTATACAGTCCAAGGCCTTCTGCAGGTCTAAAAAGGCCATATGCAAAGCTCTCCTTCTCTCTCTGTAAGCCTCAGCCAGATTCCGTAAGGCGAACACTGCGTCCATGGTGCTGTTACCCGCCCGGAAGCCATATTGACACTCAGAGACAGTACACTCGCTACGGAGCCGTGTGTCAATGATGCGCTCGAAGAGCTTCATGGTGTGGCACATGATCTTGATACCGCGGTAGCTACCACAATCCTGTACGCTACCTTTGCCTTTGTAAACAGGGATAATCAGGCTAAATCGCCACTGGTTCGGCATTTCCTTGGTGATCAGGATGCGGTTAAAAAGATCCGTCAGAAGGTCCACACCATGTGGGCCCATCGCCTTCCACACTTCAATTGGCACATTGTCAGGCCCGACCGCTTTCCGGTTCTTCATGTGGCGAAGAGCAATGCGGGTTTCGTCGGGGGAAATAGGGGAAATAAGCCCAAGGTTAGGAGGCGGTTCCGGAGGAAGGTTATGGGGATGCTGTTTGTTAGACAGCTCCGCGAAGTATGTACACCATCTCTTCTTAACAGAGGGGGCATCGTAGAGCAGCTTACCCTGGGCGTCCCTTACACAAAGACATTTGCTAATGTCCCGTGTAGCTTTCTCCCGGCCACGCGCCAGCTTAAAAATAAGCTTTTGCCCCTCCGCAGTTTCCAGCTTGTCGTATAAGGGCGCCAGACTTTTGCTGCGGGCTCTGGCTACAGCTTTTTTGCAAGCGCGCTTAGCCGCTCCATATGCCTCCCTGTCATCCGGAGAGTTGGACCCTTGCCACTGTTTAAATAAAACCTTCTTCTTCCGAGTCGCCTCCTGCACCCCGTCATCCCACCACCACGTCTCCTTTCCTATGGTGCGGCCACCACGAGAAGTGCCAAGGACGCGCTTACCCGCACCGGTGATTGCTGAATGGATCCTACTCCAGATCTCTTGAGCGGACTCATGCGGAGCACTGATCTTAAGATGCTCGACCTCCGCGATGAAGTCCGACTGCCTAGGACCATCAAGCAACCACCACTTAGTGCGGGGTTTGCGTTTCTCGTTCACTCTCTTCTTCGGTACAACCGCAAAGTCCAGGACAAGGAGGCGGTGTTGAGCCGTTAGGCTTTCGCCTGGGATGACTTTGCAGTTGGTAACCTTGCCAATGTGGCACCGTCGCACCAGCAGGTAATCTATTTGGGTTGAGTAGGCACCACTACGGTACGTAATAAGATGCTGGGGCTTCTTCTGAAAGAATGTGTTCGCGATGGCTAGGTCAGACACAGCGCAGGTGCTAAGTATATTGACTCCCTCTGCGTTTAGCTGGCCATAACCAAAACCACCGCGAACACGTCCATACTCTCCAGCAAACTGACCTACGTGACCGTTGAGATCCCCCCCAACCAAAACACCTTCGGAATTCGGGATAGCGCGTAATACGTCCTCGAACTCATCCCAGAAGGCCTCCTTTTCAGACTCACAGCAACCAGTCTGAGGAGCATAGGCGCTGATTAGGTTCGTTACCGACCCTTCGAACAGCACCCTAACTCGCATCAACCGGTCGCTGCATCGGTCTACTTCAAGGAGTCCATCCTGAAGGTCCTTAGACAGCACCACGGCCACTCCGCTCCTACCCGTTGGTGATCCGGTGTACACTAGCCGGTACCCCTGCCCGATGTCACGTGACTTATTTCCCTTCCAGCGCGTCTCCTGAAGGAAGGCGCACTGGACCCGACGCTTCGCAAGTACGTCTGCGAGTTCTTGGCAACGTCCGGTTAGGGAGCCAATGTTCCAGGTGGCAAAGCGGAACTTCTTCTTGGGTACTATCCTCTTTAGCCGTGCCCGTACTTGGCACGGTAGCCCTAGCCCACTTATCGCAGGTTTAGGGCGATGTGCCTGCGCGTCGTTATGCGGCGACGCCCTAGACCGAGTACCCTTACCTAACTTGTTTCTCTCCATACATATATGACTGAAGTTGGTTTTACGTGGGGCGACCAGCCGTCTGACCCCCACAACCCTACAAGAGGGAAACCAGGTTCGCCAGAGCCTCGTCCGTTGGACAGCAGGGTGCACCGCTAGCAGGTGAGGTTGGCTTGGGTCTTTAAGATGGCAACGGACCCCATACACCCGCAAAAGACGTCGTCCAAGTATCACCACTTAAAATTGAAAAATAAAAAACTTTTTTATAAAAAGTATAACCGACTTCCAAAAACACACTGCAGAGTATAAAATAACCTTAATTTCGGAAGTCGGTGTTAAAAACGAAGATACAGAACGAAAAACACCGACTTCTGAAATTAAGGTTATTTTATACATTACACTGTTTTTTTTTGGAAGTCGATTAATTTTTTATTGTAAAAAAAGTTGTTTATGTCAGGGAATTGTAATAGTATCACGTAAATGGCTACTGTTTACAGAGTTTTGTGTATAAGTAGTAACCATGGTTGGCTATAGAATTGAATACGAAATTAATATTCATTATCTTCCTCCATTCATCTTACTTTTTTTTAATAGAAAAGAAGAACAGGAAAAAACAATGTTAAACAATGTTAGCTGAAAAAGTTAAAACTGTGGCGTAGCTACCAACGCCCGACTTCTGATGAGAGGAATGTTAGGTTCACACTAATAAATAGTACAGAGTTAACATCCTATCTTATTAAATGTTTGATACCGCAATAGTGATTGTGATTGTGGTCAAGAGCAAACCTATTCCCAAATAAAAATAAAATGTAAAAATAGTGTCGGAACACCGCAACAGCTATTCAATTTAAAGGTCTACGAGCTCGCTACGACGTAGCGTTAGTACTACGCAAGCTACGATGACGTAGCGACATATTAATGGAATATTATTTCTCTGCTTGACCTTTGGGAATACAGGCGTTTTGTTATGTTTTGTGCCATTTTCTATGCTAATAGTGCGGACACTCGATATCGCTTTGATTGAAGAGTCCTCCTTTTACGCAATTCTTCCTTGGTTAATACTACATAACACAGTGGGAATGCCCGGTTACGTTGAGTTACTCAACAATCGACCTCCTAACACCTAAAACAGGCCACACACACATAATTGCTAACACACATCACGCCTCCTTTCAATCAGATCACATATTACCGAACAATCACTTCACGTCGACGTTTCGCAATGACTTGTAATAGACGTTGTGTGCCCGACCAGCCCACCGGTGGGCTACGAACGTGCCCGCTCTATCCCACTGATTGCATTTATTCTATGACGGGAGGCCATCTAGGGGCGAGGCTTCGATGGGCATAATGACGTGCCCCGGGCGAACAGTGCGATCAGAAATTCCCTTGTTAATAGATTTCTGAGAGTCGATTCATGTCAATTATATTTGGACGTTCAGAGCCTGGGCTTACTAGAAAATCAATTCGGGTGTTATTCTTTTTGTTGCGTTATTTTTTATCTTGGGTAGGCTTAGTGGGGTCAAATAAGATTTGGTAATATGTATTAAGTAATCATTTTGTTCAAAGAAGACATTTTATTTTAGTGTTAAAAGTTTGCTAGGGTAGTCTAGCAAACTTTTTGCACATGGTAGATAAGTGCTCTCAAAACTTTTGCATCAAGAGTTTTGCGAGTGTTTTTTACAGAGTTATGTTTAAGATGTTGTGAGTACTTGGGTTTATTTTCAAGGAATATGCATAAATAGCTTTTGTCCACGACTTCGTACGCGTATGTCCTGGTTTTACCCGTTACTGAGCGAATTTCCGAAAATCCTCCATTACTCTCCCCAAAAAACCTACTTGCTAAATTTCAGCTCTCTACAACCAGTAGTTTCAGCTGTGCGTTGTCTGTCAGTCACTCAGGAATGGAAGAATTTTATATATTAGGATTGATTATAGAGACATCATACATGGATTTAAGGTAACAACAAAACTGTACAGTGCCCGAAAATGAGACGAATGTAAAGCATCAACATTAAACCAAGATCAAGATAATTTTAGTATTAAAGCAGATTTTAATAAGTACTCAAGTACAAACTTCCTTAAGCTTTATTTAATGCCAATTAGAAATAACCAGGTACAGCCCGTTAATTAGTTTTCTAGTACCTTTCGTAAAATGAGGCCTAAAGGTTCTCACTAATTATATTTAGCGAGCCTAAAAGTTTCGGGGTTATGAAGCAAAAACTACCGAACCGAACGTTTTGGTTCCCATCTAGAAGTACCTATATTAATCGGGTCTGGGATATTTGGAATATAAAAGCTAAAAACAGTGTATAAGTAGGTACTAGCCAGTTTCTTATTACCAAGATATTATTTTACCAGCCACATGAAATCTCTAGATAATTTATTCAGCCAATAAAATTACAATGTTATTATAAAAATCATAAAATATTAGTTTTTAGTTACATTACATTACATTTAAAATAACAAAAACTGGTTGGTGTTGCAACCAGCACCCTTACTAAGTTACTGAATAACTTGTATTAAGGGTAGTGGCACAAGCCCATACATTCATATTCTTTACATAATAATTAAATGCAGGTAGAGCAAGAAAGTTAACGTAAGCATTGTCTATTTTAAAAATTATTGAACTATTTTATTTTAACAAAAGTTCATTCATTCTATATTTATGTATATTATTTTCTAAGTGTGACCATTTATTTATTATTTGTGTGTGTATTGTCGATGGTGTTATGATATGTGGTGAGTTAACTGAAAGTTTTAGGGGTTATTATCTGAAAAAAGCAGACGTTCTGTATCTAAATAATTCTGGGTAAGCAGAAAGTTTGACACAGACTTTTTAAGAGAGAAGGTCGTAAAAGAGTAAAATTTCAATTTCCTATTTAGTTTATTATACAATTGAGGACCTTGGAAGCAAATAAATCTTTTAGTAAATGAATATTTACATCTGTAGTGTTGGCAAATTTGATCCTTGCGTCTTTTGGTGATTTCAGTGTAGGGGGTGTATTTGTGTTGTAATACGACTGTACTAAGAATAAAGAGCTGTCTGACAGAGAGCACCCCACAACACTTATATAGTTCCTCCGTTGGAAAGAGTATCGGAAGAAAAGTACTCACCTTTAACACAGCTCTTTGAGCTCTTTCCAATTTTAATAATATGGTCTTAGGCGCACCACCCCAGGCCGAAACACAATATGACAACAGTGATTGGCAAAGGGCGAGGTAGATCCTTTTGACTATCTGTGCTCCAGCCACGTGTCGAAGAGTCTTAAAAACGAATATTAGTTTTCTTATCCTTGCTGTTAAAAGATCTATGTGGGCTGAGAAGCTCAGATTGCCATCAAGAGTTACCCCGAGGTATTTTATTGTGGGGGTACGTGCGAGTTTGGGGCAAGAGCAGGTACCGTCGTTTGGACAGTTCATTGAGTGAGCTATTAGGGAATATGAATTTGGAGGCTGTGTAGATTGGCGTAAGGTGAAGCAGATAATTTTTGTTTTGTCCGTGTTAAGGGTAAGATGGTTATCATTAAGCCATTTTAAAACCTTATCTAGTCCCCTTTGCGCCGCATCAAATGCTTCATGCCAAGTATCGCCAGTGAAGGTAAGAGCTGTGTCGTCAGCAAAGGCCGTGATTTTTCCATTTTGGAGAAGAAGATTACACAGCTGGTTAACGTAGACCAAGAATAGTGTGGGCCCAATCACACTTCCCTGAGGAACGCCAAAAGTGACAGGTAGCTCCCCGCTCAGGTAACTATCAATCTTTACGCACTGAGTCCGGTCGTTGAGGTAGTCCGTTAACATTTTTAGTGGGAGGCCTCGTATTCCCAGTTCTTCCAGTTTTAACACTAGGATGGGAATAGAAACTGTGTCGAAGGCTTTTTTCAGGTCTAAGAAAACTGATAATACCTTCTTTTTTGCATCAATTTGCTTGACGATGTGAGTCGTCAGCTCCAGAACAGCATCATTCGTCGACTTTTTTCGTCGGAAGCCAAACTGGTTGGGAGATAAAAGCTGATTTTTCTCAAGGTATTTAATAAGTCTCTTGTTTATGATGCGTTCTAAGATTTTAGAAATTGAAGGTAGGACGGCAATGGGTCGGTAGTTGTTGACACAGCTTCTATCCCCAGCCTTGTGTATAGGATGTACTATGGCTTTTTTCAAATAGATGGGGAATACACCGGTATTGAGGCAAAGGTTTAACAGGTATGTTAATGGAGGGACAAGCACAGTCTTATAGCGTTTAAGAAACTTGGTAGATATGCCATCCCATCCAGTGGCAGCTTCAGTTTTTAGAGACATGAGCAGCGCTTCAACCTCATCCCCATCGGTGTCGACCATAAAAAAGGAGTGTAGCGGCGCTGCTATGGTATCAGTGATGCGTGGTGGGCTTCCGATAATGTGTTGGTGGGTAAATATATTTGCAAGATTTTTGCCAACGTCAACAAAGAACCCATTAATAGAGTTTACTGACTGTTGCGGAGAAACAGAAGAAACAAGTAAGTCAACAGTTGGATTTTTTGAGGCTGCAGTGTTCGTCACTCTTTTTATTATTTGCCAAATCTTTTTATTATCATTGCCAGCTTTGCTTAACTCCGCCCTATCGTAGTCCCTCCTAAGTTTTTTAATGATTTTTGTGCAGTAGTTCCTATATCTTTTATATGTTAGCTTTAGTATGGCATTATCTGGGGACGCCTTCAATTTTGTGTGCATTGCATCTCTGTTACGCAAGCAGCGAAGCATACCAACACTCATCCATGGTTTAAGTAGACGTTTGTGATTCGGAAGCCTGATTATAGTTGTATGCAAGCGCAAAATACTGACAATCGTGTTGATAAAATACAAAGTAGCTTCATTGGCATCAGTATATTCATAAATCGGATGGAAATTGATATTGTTCATTTCAGAGTCAAGAGAGCTGTAATTGACTTTTGAGACACTTTTGACTCCAGTAGTTACCGGCTTACTTTGTGTCAGACAAAGCAAGACAGAATTATGGTCTGTCACAGAAGAGTCAATCACTATTGTAAGCGCTAATGAGTTTGTCTTGAGCATGACATGATCCAGACAAGCAGACTCACGCGTAGGGTAATTGTGGGCAGGAAGAAGACCATGAAAAGCCATCAAATTGAGGTAGTCGTAGATATGATTTGAGGTTGAGTTACCGCTGATGTCAAGGTTTATATCTCCGAGAATAACTATGTTTTTATAAGATGAAAGATCAGTTAGAAGAGAGTTCAGAGATTGTAAAAATCTAGTTATGTCTAGAATAGAAGGTGAGCGGTAAATACATACAATAGCTTTTTCTGTGCCGATTGTCAGCACAAGGCAACTTGCATCCATAAAGTCAGGCTCGGTGACAGAGTAGATGCCGACATTTTTAACATATATGATGACACCATCATTTTGATTTTTTAGTAGTGCAGTATAGTAGGTCGAGTAATTTTCAATCGACGGTAGGGCATAATTAGATTTCAACCAACACTCTGTTAATACAATAACATCACATTCAAGGTTTATTCGACAGAGAAGTGTCAGAAATGAGTCGAAGTTGGCGTAAACGGACCGGATATTTTGAGTCATAATCTTAAACTGCTTATTAGGATTATTAACATAAGAGGAACATTCTTCAGGTACACAGCGCAGTGAATCAGATACTGACAATTGATCAATATGATCGTTTAAATCGCGTATGTTATCCACTAGAGTCATTAAACAGTAGCAGATCACTAATGAGAGGTTCAAGTAGAGTTTGCCGGAGATATACCATTATTTTAAGTATGTTTCTATATGCTTGAACGTCTGAATTATATGTGTAATTTTCAATATTATTGTTACTTGGGTAGGTATAAGTGTATATAAATATTGTTTTATGAGTTAGAATGAATGATATGATCATGAGAGTGTTACAAGTTGCTGTAGGTGTCTTTGTACATGTTACATAAAATGATAAAATTACTGAGTATTGTAGTTGGCATTTTGGCAATGAATTATAATTACTAATTATAAAAACATAATAAAAATTAAAGCATGCATAAATCAAAAAAAGAAAAATCGTGGATAAGGAATAACAATATAAGGTAGTACTTAAGAATAGTCATTCTCCCAGTTTTATATTCTTCAAATCCAGTTCACAGTTTATGGTATAAGCTGGGGCGCCCTCTTTCTTGCGGATTAATACCTTCCCGTTCGCAGTCCAACAGAATTTAAAATTATTTGTTTTCGAAAAGTCGCGTGCGAGGTAATGTAGTCTTTTTACTTTAAAGGTTAGGCTTTCCGATAAGTAAATTGGTTTGACAGGGCCATCTAATTGTAGATTCACTGTAGAAAATTTATTATCCTGGTTTGATCTATTGTAGGATTTCATGGATTGGATTATCTTTTCTCTCATAATTGATGACGTGAGGTTAATTAAAATTGGTTTATTTGATTCAGACTTGGTCTTTAAACGATACGCATCTCGAATGTCTGAACTATTTATTGGAATATTAAGAGCTTTGCCTGTATTGATAATGATGTTTGTAAGATCTTGTTTAGTCTCATGGGTTGAAGGTGGTACGTTTCTTAGTTCTAGACAAGTGGCCTTTTGATATCTTTCGAGATTCTCCACCTTTTCTTCCAAGACTTGAATATATGCTAGGTTTTCTTTACGTTCTGTGGTTAACTTGTTGAGTTCCAATATGAGATCATCATACTTTTTTGAGACAAAATCAGCCGACTCTTTCAAGGCCGTGTTAAGCAATTTAATTTCATCCACAGCCGCCCGGAGAGACGCATGTTTTTCATTCTGTTTCTTCTCATAAGTTAAGAATAAGGTTCTCATTTCAGCCATAAACATGTTAATGTCATCCACCTGATCAAATTTCCGCTTCCGCAGTGTTACGTTAAGATCCTCTTGTTCAATCGACTTTGTAGGGAAATCGGGTTCTGAGTCAGAACGCACTGCCGGCGATGACGGGGGTGGCGTACGCTTTAATGGCATAATGTAACAAAAATGTGTTCACAAAAAAGTGAATATTACAAAAAGTCAATGCAGCTGCGGGATTCGAACTGGCACTCTCCGTGGGCATGGACCAAAGCGCTTACCAACTTAGCCACTCGGACGATATGAATAGGTTACAAAAAATGGATCAGTATAGGGTCATAAACTAGCCTCTGCTGTCTCTGAGGTCCTAGTACTTTTTCCCGGTGTATATGTCAAAAACAAATATATTCTATCTTGCTCACTCACAGTTGTCTTCAGTGTGACGCAGTGTATGTCCTTAGCATCTATAGTACCCTGGTAGATGGTGGCCGTTCACGTTTACTCCTGCGGCGTCCAGAGAGGTCCAGAGTGAGTGATGTCGGGGTTTACTGTTCTCTGTCTTCGTAAACAAGATAGGGCTCCAAGGTCCACAAAACTTAGAAATTTAAACTTAGATAAAACTTTAAACTTAGATATTTTAAACATACATATACTGTAGCAATGTTTCAGGCACGGTTGCCTGCAAGAAACTCCATTACGCGCAGTTCCTTTGTTTCAACGCTGTATTTTATATAATACAATATTACACACGCTTCTTAACAATGTAAGTTTATTATATACATCTTATACGTTTGTGCCCTCGAGATTTTTAAGTTTGAGCGAACTTAAAACTCGTGCGAGGTCACTCTGTATCTTGAGTTCCCGCGGGTACTAACTTACCTAAGCGGGCGGGTTAAAAAGTAGCCCAGTTCCTTTTTTTTTTTCTTTTCTTCTCTGTAGCAATTTCAGTTACTCCGCTGAGACTTGGGGGAATAAGGGTTCTTGTTGAAGTTTCTTTGTCAAGGGAATTATATTCGATTGTCATTTTTGTTTAATTTGTGGGTAGTGATACAACTTTGTGATGAAACTAGCCTTTCTAAGAACATCTGTAAAGTTAGTGAGTTCTTAATTCTAAACAAGGCTACTGAGAGCACGTGTTTTTTTTTCACGATATCCTAAATAAGAAGTTAAGACATAGTATTGCGACAAACTTGCTACACTATTTCCAACCTCTGCAACTCGTTAGTGTCCACGAAAAAACTGTCGGGAGAAACGATTCAACTTCTTGTATCTGGCAACAAAATAAATCAGAATAGGTATAAGAAAAAAAAGTTAAAATAATATTTTTTTCTTACTCCTCCCGAGTAAAAAAATATATTATTTTAACGGTAGCCTTATCAAGCAGAAAACCAAACAGCAGAACGAAAATAGGTGCTAACAGACATTAGACAGTTAATCAATTACTAAGTAATATAAAATATATTTTTTTTGTAGGTCATCAAATGACTTATTTCACTCTGCGCGGAGCGGAAGGGAGTTTCAGACTCACTGACTAAAACCCATCCGTGCATCCACGGTAAATCTTTCGAACAAATTTCGAAACCCTGGCAGGCACTGGCCCTAGCGGCCCCCGTCTAAAATAGTAATATAATACTCGATTGAAACTGAACTGATTTAAGAAGAGCTATCTCTCTCTCATACATGTGACCGGCCCATTAAATCGCTCAATATGTTATAACATCTGCCAGAACCTGTTCCTACTCATTAGCTAATCCAAAAAGTGACAACACCTTCAATAAAGGTAAACAAACACGCTCATCTAAAAACCAAACACGACACCCGTCAACGAAAACCAATTCCCTTTAAACGAAAGCTTCTTACAAATAATTAACCAACCAATAAAAGGTTTCACATAACAAAGCGAATAGCACTCAATGCAGTGCCAATACCTCTTTATTTTGAAAACACCAATAAACTGGGAACCATTACTGGGTTTTATTTTATTTACTTGCTTCTCAAAGCTTAAGTGGACGTATAAAGTGTGGGAAACGCCAAACGGTAGGTATTGTAAGCAGTAGAGGTGATTTGCTGTAAATCAAGCCTTCTCTATTGTGGTTGTCTTAAAAATATCACAAGAGTAATTTATGTTAAGGAGATATTAGATGTGTCCGAGTGTCTCTTACTAAGTAATATTCATTGTTAATCTTAGTGTACGCTATTTAAGTGTAAGGGGGAGAGAACAAAGCAAATCTCAATGTGACTTTTAATTTATTAGAAATCTTTATAAGTGTGAAAGTACTCATGAATATGACTGAAATGTAAATTTCTCATCATTATCTTACTAGGTCAGTCTTGTCAGGTAGTTATATTACTAGATCAGGCTCGTTTCATTCTTATATTCATAGAAAGACAGTTATGAATCTAATTAAAATATATGTTGGCATTCAGCTATATACCCAGGGATATAATAAATATATGACGTCTTCAACTGTCTTACTACGACATATAAACTTATGCTCGAAAAACTTTACCCTCTTTTTGGAGCAGTCACGTAAAATTGCTATTCCTACCTGCATATTATGCTTTTTCTACAGTTCTTTTTAGAGTTCCGTACCCAAAAGGTAACCAACGGAACCTTATTACTAAGCCTCCACTGTTCGTCCGTCCGTTCGTCCGTCTGTCTGTCAGCGGGCTGTATCTCAAGAATCGTAATAGATAGACAGTTTAAATTTTCACATATTGTGTATTTTTATTGCCGCTATAACAACAAATAATAAAAATTAAGGTTCATGGTACGGAACCCTTTGAGTGCGAGTCCAACTCGCACTTTAGCCGATTTTTTTCAGTACATCTGTTTATCTTATTAATGAGTTTCTTTCTAGGGTGCCGATTCTACTCACTTTCAAGCAACGTTCGCATTCGCGTCGCGGTTGCAACCTGGCAAAAGTTTTGGAAAATTGAAGTGTTTTTAACAGATTTCGATAGAGTTCCGAATGTGAACGTTGCCTAAAAATAGTAGAAATTGTTTTTCTAGGTACTTATTACCAAGTAAGCTATATTTTCTTGATAGTTTCTAGTCCATAATCCACCTTAGTACTGAATGTAATCCTGATGATCGAGCTGCTGAGTCGGGCGATATTCCGTATGACCGGGCACATAGGATTGTGGATGACATAATGCGTCCCCTAAAACGTTCGCTGGATTTGAATGCATTAACTCGTTGAAAACTAATACAGATTGGACTAATATCTCTGCTAATTTAGATCGGAGTGTAATTGTGTGTTCATCTGTTTGAATAGGGGTGAGAATGAATTGGAAGCAATCCCCAGATAGGTATCAATGCGGATTGAGACAACCCAATGGGGAGGTTAAAATGTATTATTTATTTTTTTACTTTTCGGCCAGAAACATTATTCAGTCTCATATAAGGGAGTCCCATAAGATTCTATTATGTAGATTTATCATTTTGTTTGACCAAAAAAGAAATAACCAGAGCAGTGGTTTGATGTTTTTAAGATAAGTGGTTCTAAGAATTTGATGAATGTAATCGCCAAGTCTATTAGTATAAAACGCTTCTAGCTTTACTTAATACTGCCATTATCGAGCTAAAGTTACATAAAAAATATTTAAAGCCCTTAAAATCCGCCTATCAAGATTTTCCTACTTAATAAGTAAAAAGAAAATTTCTCAAGAAAATAAACAGTTAATGTAAGGAGGTACATAAAAAATCCATTCCACTTTGCCAAGTTCAGAGAAGTTAAATTTAAAATCAACTGCCAACATCCCTCCAGTGAAATCAAATTATTTTTGCCACCGTGAAAAATGGGAAAACATTTTTTTCTTCTTTTGATCTAAGAAAACATTGCGTCCAATATTTTGGGTAAACATCAATTTGGCGTAATGACCCGTTTGGCGTATAATGTTGTCTAATGATTTAAATAATGTTCCAAATTCAAATAAAATCGGTTTGGTCGTGTTTGGACCTCATTAGTAACAGTTTAGTAACACAAAGGTTTGGTTCACAATGAACTCGGCACGCTATAGCATGATGGAAGATCGTATTATAAGAACTTTAATTATATCGGTTAACAGCTTTTCTAAGGACTATTATTATATATCAGGAAACGTGGCTTCAAGGAAAACGGAAACGTCGATTTAATGGAAGTAAAACAGGTGAACTTTCTAGTTGAACTGGTTAAGTTGTGTTACCAGTTTATAATTAAGTCCTTTGAATTTTGAAAGTGTGACTTGATGGCCAAATACAAAATTATAAGGAATTTCGAAAAATATTGAGAGGAGTCTCGAGCTCAATCTGATGAAAACTAAAACTGCATTATTGGATTTTTGAAAAATCGGTTTTGGTGGTCAGATATCGATATCGATTGATTTTGAAAAAAAAAACTCTCACACCCTGTATTATTACACCATCCGAAAGTGTCGGTACGAAGTATCAAATTCTGGGAAAAAATACCACATGGCAAACTAAAGGAAAACGCTCATTTCGAAGCAACAAGACTCCTGATCAAATTTCGTTCGATTCCATACACCAACATTTTATAAAAATCAATCTTAATATCCAGCCAAAAGTTTATCACTAAACGTGGCTTAAAACACTCTAAACGTCGCGTCAAAGTAACTTCTTTAATAAGATTCACGCTATCGAAACTCCAGAAGATTAGTTACGTGTTGACGCATAAGCTGTGAACGATTTTCACATATTATTTAGTCTATAAAAATCTAGCCTTGCGGCTTGGCAACGAAATAAAATTTGGAGGCACAACAAAAACAGAAAAACTTGTGTGTTGAATTGTAGTGTTTGATATAATTGGTGTTACTATTTGGTGAAAAATAGTTGTGAGCAGGGCCTCTAAAAGACCACTTTAGCAAAATCAGAAAGCACATCACGCTTCCCGTCACTGTCAAATGTTCCCAATCAACCTTGAACCTAATGCGTAACCGATAAAGATGAAAATGAAATTTTACAGATTTTTATATGGTTAATAATTATGATTCTAAATAAACAAATCAAGTTTATTGACGTGATGTGGATTCCGCAATCATTGTACCGATAGTCGTATCAGCCACTGGCTTAATAGCCACGAGGTTCGACCAACACCTCAAGAGGCTCTCGTTAGGCCGCTGGATCAAGGGCTTGATTCAGAAAGCGGTACTTCTGGACACGGCTCGTATTGTTAGGAGGTTCCTCTCTCTGGAGCTCTGACCGCCGGTAGCTTGGACGCTGTTCCCGATACCGGTGGGCTACTATTTTTATATTTTTTAATGATTTTTTATTTAATTTTACTGAAATATTTAAAAATATAATTTATATGTATAGAAAATAAATAAACGGAATAATGATTCTAATATGATTCTGCTAAAGTGGCCCGCTTTTAGACCTGCTGTATTATTGTGGAAAAAGGGTTTAAAACTGTTATAGTGCTACCATATTATGATACTACATTGTTTTTGACTCTAATGCATTGCTCTTTGCTGATTAAACAACTTTTTGATGTCGCATGCTGCAAAAGACATTAGGATATGATGATCATCTTCATTAAACATAATTAAATCCATTATTTTGGTTCGATTTTAAGCAATGAGTTCTAAGCTATAATGATTTACAGGTACGTTCGTTTGACGTGTGAACTTAGCGTTTTGTAAAATATTTGTCAACATACATAAAAAAATGCCCGCCGAATTGAGAACCTCCTCCTTTTTTGGAAGTCGGTTAAAAATAAATAGGTACTTTTAAATGTTACGAGTATACAAATAATTTGACTGAAAAAAATGTCCAATCGATATCACGGTAAACGAGCTCAACAAATACACGGGTTATTCAGATATTCAAATTGAAATTCAAATTTCAAAGCAATAAAATCAAATATAAATCCGAAATCCAAGAATTGAATGCTTACATGACTATTCAACTCAAAACGAGCCAATCAGAGCGCAAAATGTTCTTACAAACAGGATTTTGTCGAACACCGATTGGTGGATTTTCAGTAGACCTAGCATTTCAAAAACGCATTGGGGGAATGTTAAGTGGCGTGATATAGTTTAGATTGTGCCCTAGATTTGCGTTCTTCAACGCAGTCGGTAGCCATTTGGCCTCGTTCAGCGTGCATAAGCGGTAGCGGGTGCATTTGCGGGCGCGACTAGAGGCACCAGACCAATAGTACGGTCACCAATAACAACGGCGATATTTCAAAAACATTGAGTTTCATCGCGTAAAATGTTGCAAGCAAAGGTACAACACTAAAAATGTTTCCTCCCTATATTCGTCGCCCTAGGCCTTTTAACTAAACTCAATGCTTAAATTAATTTACTGACAAACACTTAAAACCTGTCTAGAAGCATGAAGTTCTGCCTCCGCTGTCCTTCCGACCGTCTGTCTGCCTGTCAGTGGGCTGTATCTCAAAAACCGTAGTAGGAAGGCTGTAGAAATTTTCGCAGAGTGTGTATTTCTATTGCCGCTATAACAACAAATGATAAAAATTAAGTTAAATTAAAAATTAAAGGGACTCCCATACTGGAAACGTGTTTTTTTTTAGTTTATAATACGGAACGCAACTAACCGGTTTTTAATGTAAGTCTAAGAAACGATTTTTGAAAATTTTACCGCGATTTAGGGAATGGATTTTCAAAAATTCTTAACAACAACTTATGGTTTACGACAATATGACAGCAACCTTACACATATAATATAAGGAAGTGAGTTTATTTGTTTGTATTTGTCACATCTAAACGGCTGAACGGATTTGAACGAAACTTGATACACGGGTGCACCATATAGTATTTTTTTTCTCTTAGTCTATGTTTCGTGTCTTAGCGAATTCGCGGTTGGCGGCTAGTTTTTTTACTATGAAACATAAAAATATTTCTTTTCGCTTCACTACACACCCAAACAGCGGTTTCATTTAATAAAAACCTACAAATTATTGTAAAATATTACGCGCCCGCCTTAACTCCCGCGCAAGCTCTTTACCCTGGTTGAAGCCTTAGTTTTCAGGTCGCTGCAACTGCGCGTGGTTATATTTGCATGGTCGTAATAAAGCAATAAAATGTTTTTCGCGTGGCTGAGAGCTCATTTCATACAGCCAGTCTTGAACGAGTTAAGACTGTATAGATGTCGTTTGTTTTATGTTTTACGGCTGCTTTTTAGATGCCAGATGTTTTGATGCAGAAAGTTTAACGAGTTTAAGAAACAAACAGCTTCCCATGGTTCCACGAGATATTTTCATTTTTGTTCTGTTGTCCATTGTAATGACAGCATTGTTTCGTAAGTACTTTTATTAAAGCGTTAATTGTAATTTATAATTAGCGTCAGTCTAAAGAAGGCCAAAGAAAAGATGGATGGATTGTGTGAGGAGCGATATGAAAGAAAAGGGAGTTAGTGATAGAGTGACGACTGATAGAACAGAATGGAAGAATAAAACGTGTTGCGCTGACCCTAAGTAACATGGGATAAGGGCAGGAAGATGATGATGAATTAGGATAAGTCATTAGTATAAGGTACGATGGGATTGTCATTGCCATTTTTATGCACAAAAATCCCTTAAAATAAAAAAAAATAAAAAATAAAACTTTCAGTACCATCGGACGATAAGACAGCGACGGACGGACGGTATCTCAGCTGGGATGCTGAAGCGGTGATAGTTATGTTGTGTGTGTTCATGTAGTTGTTGTTGTATTGTGTCACTAACATAGTTGTAAGTTTATTTATTGTACCTACTAACACTATGAGTCTTTGTTGCTCGTAATAAATAATTTGATTGATTGATTGATTGATAAGAGTAAAGGATCAGACCACAGGTACACTTGTGGTTACGCACACACTTTGCACTATACTATTCCCTGCTTACTTGTCTTATGACCGAATATCGGTCGGGAGAATCATATCATAAAATATGGTGCTTATGTTATGAAGGATCAATGTGGTGATATTTCCGTTATCAATTTATTTCCTTTACTTTGTCTTCTGCTTCCAAACTTCACCATTAGTCGTCATCCGAGTAATCACCTCATTTTCAACAGTCATTCGTAGCAAAAAAAAAGTAATAAATTCACAATTGAAGATTTTCAGGAAAATACACGCCACCAGGTAGCGCCACTTCCTCGAGAGATTATTTTCATAGAAAACTTCATCATCATCATCATCATCATATCAGCCGAAAGACGTCCACTGCTGGAAATAGGCCTCCTCCAAGTGTCGCTACAACAATCGGTCCTGTGCGTCTCGCATCCATCGGCTACCCGCGACCTACACCAGGTCATCGGTAAAAGTTGTGGACCTATCGCCTCAGTACCACCATCTGATGCATCATTTCAAAAAACCCTCATTGAATGTTGAGTACCTACAAATAATGTATACAAACAATTATCTATTAAAGTAGTTTATTAAGTCTATGATAATGTTTAAAAGCTAAAACATCCCCACAAAACTAGACCACTCCTATTACGTTTCGAGAACCATTAACCCCTATTCAAAACTAAATTTATTTCCATTCAACTTTCATACGGGCTCCTAACCATATGAATGGCTGTTAGCTTCCTTGCAAATCTTATGGCTTTTCCAAATGCCTATAGACATGACCTAGATACCCCGTGCTTGGCATGCCATTACATTATATTATTTTTGAGTGTTACTTGTTTAATTTCTATTTTTATTTTCATACACTTTTATTTCTTTATAGAAAAGTATAGGAATATTATGATTGTTCTATGTAGTTTCCTGTAAGGATTTTTCAATCAATCCTCGAACAAGCATTGGTACATTTTTCTTTTGGTTCTCTTTTTAACCACATCGTGCTCAAACAAATGTGGGTTTTTTCTACCACCCTTTTTTTAAAGAATGGTAAATCATCAATTGACTCCACCTAAAGCGGAAGGGAGTGTCAGACTCTTACTGATTAAAACCCAAATCCTGAACCCGCTACCGACCTGCCTAGTCTTTCAAGGAAAACTACCGTTAAAATAAAGCATCAATATTTTAGATCACATGTAACAAACACTCAGTAAATTTTATTCAGAGTGCCCGTTTTCATCAGTGAAACATCAATTAACAAACGGTTTAAAAGAAAAACTCTGACAAATAAAAACGCACACCCATTTTGAGAGTGCAATCCATCCAGCCTCTCAAAGCGACAGATGGAATCAGTTATCCAACGGATACAGTCCGTATGCACTCGTGTTATAACAAAAGTGTTAAGGTATGGATACACGGGCAATTTGAAACACTCAATTTTGAGGATTAATGGCTTATGTAGCCAATCGTATTTGTCTCGTGGAGACATCATTAGAACTTTCGGCACTTACAGACATTGTGAAAACTTTTGATTGAGAAAATTCATCCTATTTTTATCAGTGCTACGGTTCCTTCATTTGCATTACTCATTAACAGTAAAAAAGTTAATTCTACAAAAGTAGAAAATAGCACGTTGCGATAGTGCTATCAGTGAAACTATTTTTAAGATCGGACTTCCAGAGATACGAGTACAAAAATAGATTTTTATTGTACTGTTAACAGGTACTCGTTTAACCACTGTATCACCTGATGGTAAGCGATGATGTAGATAAAGAATAAAAGTAAGTTTTACGACTTAAACTAAATCGCTCAACTAATCACGCCACTATGTCTAGCAACTGTTGCCGAACAACAATCGCCCGTGTAAGCAGCTTTATAACAAAAGCGTTACCGACGACATCCCGAGATATTCATTATTCAGTGCCGCACATATTTACCGTTTCTTTGTCTCGGTATGCTAACGCTTGTTTCATGTGTAACTTTGAACGTATGTTTGTTATGTTGGCACATACATACCTATGTGTGTGTGTATGTTGGTACATGTATGTGTGTGTATGTTGGAATGATGTTTATGATTGCTTGCGGAAAACGGTTTTTTTTTTTGTAGGCTGGTGAATCGGAGGTTGGTTTTTTGAAAATATAATTTAGTTGGAGTTATTGGTAAGAGATGTCCGATTATTCATACCGCAAACTCTGTGTGCTTAGGAAAACACATATGACCCATGTTTCTAGGTGATCAGGAGCCCTAGAGACTGGCAACTACGGGTATCGTGTAACCTTGTTATTGAGTTCAACTAAAAGCAGGGCATTAAGCTTTTCAGTCAACTGTCAAGGAGTGGCTCCATGTACAATACTGGTATCACCTGCTACCAGTTAGATTGGAAGCCGATTCCAACGTAGTTGGAGAAGACTAGGCATGCTGAGCCATCCATAACTATACTGTTTATAAGTGACAAAGTGCTGACACCTACCACTATAATATGTCTTTGCATCACCCAAAAGGTTGACTAGTAGAAAATGCCAGTACATCTATCTGCGTAAAGTATAAAAGAAACACCGTGTTGCACTCCGGGCGTGCCGGCAGTAGTGAATATTTGAATACGTGCTTTTCTCCCTCCGTCTTACAAATTTTCGATCAAGTCACGTGTCCTGACGAGAGTTAAAGATTTTTTACAAGTCACAAAAAAAGTGCACAACGCCGCTAAAGAAGTTTGCAGGACACGTGACCGTCTTACGAATTTTCAATCATGGTCACGTGTGCTAACGCGAGTTTTTCATTTTTTACCTATAAAAAAAAAGTGCACAACGCCGCTAAAGAAGTTTTCACTTCAAAAATAAATTAGGTTTATCAACCACTTAATGATAAGTTAAATCCGCAAGGCAGTTTTGTGGCGAACTGTTGGGCACTGGCGACCCCACGGACCTGATCTCCAGGGAGAATTCTTGTTCCTCATTTTCGGCTTGCCTTTATTGGCTGGCCGGGGTGAAAACTGACGAGGAACCGAGCTCCCACCTCTTTCTTGCCTTAATCGGCCGGTCTGAGTGGAGATTCGCAAGAGCAAACGTGCTCGGGAGAAGGATGTATAATCCAGTAAGGTGCTGGTAGGGATCTAGACCGTACTTCCGGGATTGTCCTGATAGCCGTGGTATACCTCTCCACTCCTCTAGCACCTCACGATATGTTGCCCGCTTGGCGCTACGTTACTTTGTGCTAGCGACCCTTTTCGGGGGGCCCATTTATTGAGTGTGAAAATCACCGCCTGCCATTTTAAAGCCGTTTTAATTGTCAATGGTCAGGCAGGGGTCAATAGTTCTTCCATAGTAAACGATTATTAGTCCACTAAACCAGCAAACTAGCGTTTCATCTATTGTTTCTTTATTCTGCAATAGTCCTGCTCCAACCGGGGATTGTCCTTGGGTATACTTTCACAGTGCATACAGGGATAATCGTCGGTTGGTGTCCCATTCAATTTGAAATGTCTAAAGAGGCCTCTGCGAGTTGGCTTCGGCCCCTCGTACGCCTACCAAAGGACCGGGTCTCTAAGAAGAGGGACCCGAGAAAGTAAAAAATATAAAAAAAGTTAAATACTTAATTAATACTTTGAAAGTAGGTTTTTTCGAATTTATTCGAAACCTATTTTTCTTCTAAAGATATCACATTATAATGATTTATAGATTTCCTTCACTATTTCCTATTGATATTTTAAATGAATGTGTTGGGATTTTCAATGAAGCTATTTCACGCTTGTATCATGCCAGCGGCAAGCTGGCACTAGTTAAAACAAAATAAACACACATCGGCTCATAAATTATCGCGGAACGTTTAAAATTAATTTGTGTAAAATATTGAAGCACTAGTCACAATTTATTTACCATGACATGTACCGTAAATGTGCTTAATTTATAACTCCACACTAAAAATTTAAGCTTTCCTTCATCATGATTTATTTGGTGTCATAATGGAAATATCTAATAAATAATTCTTAGTCACGTAAGTTAGGTATAAAATTCAAATGGCAGACCATCCATTTATTCAAGTCCAAACATCAGTTTAAAACAATTTATAATTGATTAAATTCAATTTGACTGTGTTAGACAAGGCGGTACGGTTGTCCGATGTTAGTCATTCGTATGCTTGTCTCGTAGCACCTCGTAGCGCCTCGTAGATCCTCGTAGCTCGACACGCGTCACAGGCGCGCTACGAACGTCAGTTCTGTCGCCTCGGGCATTCCTAGTACCCCTTTGTGTAAATGTCGAATTTATTTCACTTGAATTGTTAATCGATAAGTTGAATAAATGTTTTCTGCAGTAATATGGATAATTGAATATGAACGTGTTTTGAATACTCAACTACACAATAGAGGGGTTCATGCATTCTTACACGATTAAAGAATTATTATGGTGCTACCGTATGCTGCAATGCTATAACAATTTTATGGTTATAAAATTCGTGCTTTATTCTATTTTTATAGGACTTCTCTTAAGAATAAGATTTCCATAATCACTTAGAGGTTGAGCAAGTGAATTCATGAGACGAATGGCAACAGTCAATCAAATCACATAACACAACAGATTTTAGAAATACGGTGATAAAATCAGTTTCAGCAGAAACGTCTACACCCACTCATCTGTAAATGCTCATTACTAAAAGATGAAAATACAAAACCATCCTTCCTGAAATCCACAAACGTACACCTTACATTAAAGTCCTAAACCAAACTAATTGTAAGTTTTCATACTCAAATCTAAAGCCTAAACTGCCCAATCAGCAGTCAGTCGGGATAATCCAAATTGGGCAAACAAAATCGCCCAACCGGTTGTTTCACTAGTAATAACTGTAAGCCCGAACTAGGGATGTAAAAAGGCCCATTGAGGAAATGAGAACGCGAAGGTGAGATAAATAAGAAAAGAAAAAGAATCAATTTGGGCAATCAACGCATATTTAGTGAAATAGATATTTTTCATGCGAGTGTAATAATTAACAAAACGAGAGTGGAAATTAATAATTAATAGTCTAATTCTAGTTTTTAAATCTGTTGGTGTGTGTGTGTGGGTGTGTGTGAGAGTGTTCGTGTGTGCGTGCTTGTGTGCGATCGTGCGAGTCTATGAGTGTATGTGTTTATGTTTCAGTGTGTGTGAGTGAATGGTGCAAGGTTGTTTTATACGGAAAGAGGCCTGTAATAATAATAATAATGATTTATTTCTCACCACAATATAGGTACAGTAGAGAGGTATCAATACAAAATACGTAACAGCTACAATATACTGTGGTAGACTGGTGCCTAAACTAGACTTAAGGTCTGTGTTTCAGGACACCAGGTCTCCACCCCTTGGGAAATGTTTTCATTTCTGTTTTGTACAGTACAATAATAAGTGCAGTAAGAATTTATACAAAAAATAACATAAGCTTATATGATTAATAATAAAAGATAAAAAAAGGAAACTAGAATTAATTAGGGTTATTAGGTAAGATTGTGTATTTGTGAGTGAGTTAGGTGTGAGTGTGGGTGTTTATGTGGGAGTAGTGTGTGTGTGTATGTGGTGGGGGAAAAAATAATGTGCTAAATTGGCTATTTAGGAACAAAAAGTAGTTTTTCTGTTTCTTCATAATTTAGTTCCTGGAGCCAGCTACCTAGCTTAATTTTGCATTTGGTTTTGGCGATGTTATAAATTGGGAGTATTTTATTTATTTTATTATAAAGAAAGCAACCCAGGTAGCAAAAGAATCGATGGGAGGAAGTTGTCGAGAGCCGGATGTGATGGCGGACTATGGGATCGAATCGTCTGCTTCTGTGGGAGAGTGAGTGGTTGAAGGTAGTGAGGCCATGCTGTTTTATAACCGTTTGCAATATGAACAGCTGACGAACAGTTAACACCTTTGCTTCCGTATACAGCAAAACCGTTGGGTATCGGAAAGGTCGGAATAGAGATACCTTCAGAATGGCTCTCTGCGCTCGTTCTAGTTCTAACATAGTGTTTTTTGTAGCACCACCCCAGGACGTTATGCAATAGGTTATTATGGACTGGGCGAGAGCCAAGTAAACCGATTTTCTCAGCTTCTCGTCGGCCACGTGTCTTAGGGTCTTGAAGACATATATAAGTTTGCGTAACCTACTGCTAAGAGTACTGATATGCTTCTTGAAGTTTAGGTTGCTATCTATTATTACTCCTAGGTACTTTACACTATCTGTTTTCTGAATGCGAGTAGTGCAGGTGCAATTATATTTATTTTGTTGGGTACATGTGTGGGCTACTATAAAATATGACGAGTTCATGTGAGTGGCTGACGCATTATTTTTCAGAAAGAAAGGTATGTATATGGTTTTTTCCGCGTTTAGGGTCAGAAAATTGTTACTCAACCACTCCGTCACGATTTCGAAACCCGACTGAGCTTGCTTGTATACATCGTGCCATGTGCTAGCGCTGAAGAGAAGGGCAGTATCGTCAGCGAAGGTTATAATTTTGCCTTTGGGAAGAGTGAGCATTCCCAGCTCATTAATGTAAATAAGGAAGAGTGTCGGGGCGATTACGCTACCCTGTGGCACACCGTATATGACGGTGCGTTCGTCACTGATGGTTTCACCTATCTTAACGCACTGGGTACGCTCACTCAGGTAGTCCTCAAAGAGTTTGAGTTGAATATCTCTGATTCCTATGCTTTCCATCTTGCGAATCAGAGTAGGGACAGACACCGTGTCAAAAGCTTTGGCAAGATCAAGGAAAATGCCTAAAACCTTCTGTCCATCATCCAAGTTTGTGATGACATAATTGGTCAAATCATGAACTGCATCGGCTGTGGATTTACCCGCCCTGAAACCATATTGTGAGGGTGAAAGGATGTTAAACTTCTCCAAGTAATCCACAAGCCTATTGTTCATGATCCGCTCCAGTACCTTGGATAAAATTGGAAGTACTGCTATTGGTCTATAGTTGTTGACGCGGCCTCTGTCTCCACCCTTGAAGATTGGATGTATTATGGCTTTTTTAAAGGATTTGGGAAATTGCCCAGATGAAAGTGCAAGGTTGCAGATATACGTGAGGGGTGGTACAACAATGTCTATGTGTTTTTTTAGGAGGCCGCTTGTTATTCTGTCCCACCCCGCGGCAGTGTCACTACGTAGGGACATTATTAGTTTGGTAACTTCTTCATCATCCGTGGGCAAAAGAACCATAGATTGTGCGACGTCTTGATTGACGGGATTGTGTGTGTTATTCGATGACCCATTACAAATCTTTTCAGCAAGATTTTTGCCGATTTCTGCGAAGAATTTATTGACAATGTTAACCGACACCTGAGGAGAAGCATACAAATTTAATAAATCTGATGCGTTGACTTTCTGTTTTATTCTGTTTGTAATCGTGTTTATTGCTTCCCAGATTTTTTTGGTGTTATTACCAGCATCGCTTATTTCTTTCCTCTCATAGTCTTTTTTTATAGTGTTCAAAAGTTTGTTACAGTAGTTTCTGTATCTAGTAAAGGATGTTTTTAAAATTGCATTATCAGGTGACTTTTTTAATTTTTTGTGTAGACTATCTCTATGCCGGACACATCGTAGAAGGCCCGGAGTGAGCCATGGTTTTATGGTTCTTTTCCGGTTTGGTATTTTGACTGTTTTCGAACTTGCCTCAATTGCCTGTTTAATTAAATCAATCATACGCTCTGCTGCCTCATGAGGATTTTGCGTGCAATATACTTGATCAAAATTAAGTAGCTTTAACTCTGCGTTAAGCTGATCATGGTTGATACGAGTAACTGTTTGTTTTATAACAGGTTTAGAGCTTTTCTTCACCAGGAAAAACAGTACAGTTTCGTGATCGGTCAGTGCAGAGTGAGCCACGTAGGTGAAAGCAGGCAGAGTGGATTTTAAAATAACATGGTCAAGGCACGCTTGGAGACGCGTAGGCAGTAAATGAGCAGGCAGAAGTCCATGCGAGGCTAACATGTTAAGGTAGTTCTGGGAGGCCGAGTCAAGACATTGTCCGTGAATGTTTATATTTATGTCACCGGTGACAATTATATTTTTATAGTGTGTTATATTTGTCAGGAGCAAGTTAAGTGAATTTAGAAATTTATTAACATCTTTATATCCCGGCGGACGATATATTGCTATAAGGATGGTGTTGGCGTCGATTTTTATTAGTAGACTGTTGGCTTCCAAGATTGAAGGCTCTTCAACGGAAACTGTAATTTTTTTATTAATATATACAACTACACCCTCGTTCTGTGTGAAGTTGTTGTTAGTTTTGAAATAATTGTAGTCTTGAAGGTCTGGAATGCAGTGTGTATTAGGAAGCCAACATTCTGTCAGCGTAATAATGTCCCACACGATCTTTGTTCTGGCGAGTATGGTGTGAAATCCTGTTATATTTTTTGATATACTTCTAATGTTCTGGTTCAGAATTTTGAGCGAGTGATTAGGATTAAGGTTGTGTGGGATGCAATTGTCTAAGTCACAGGTGGATGAGTCCGACACAGAGACAGAATCTATATTATTTATGTTATTTTGGGTATTATCGAATTTTGTATATATATATCAATATGTGCATTTTTTCGTGTACTACTGTGTTTGGAGAGGGTAGAAATAGTCTGTCGGTATTTTCCCGTAGTGTTAGCGCTGTTATATAGAGTCAAAGCACAAATAAAGAGTGAATTGTGATTTGTGTATGTGTATATTTCTGTAATGCATATGTAGGTACTTGTGTGATTGATTAAGTAGTAAAGCGGATCTATATCAGTAATATGTGCATATGCTTGACTATTGAATGAGAAAGGTAGTGAATTGTGTATCAATGTGTGTGTGTTTAAGAAGTGTTGGTTTTGTAATGTAAAAACGTAAGTTTTTGTACGTGATGTATATAATGGTTTAAAGTAAGTTTGCACAAAATATTTTACAAGTTGGTTGGTAATAATTTTACATATGTTTTTGTTATATAATGGTTGGTGGGACATAACAATTTTTAATAATATGGGATGCTGTGGTAAGAGGGGTCCTAGTCACTTTTGTTTGCGTAGCTTGACCAGGTCTTCCTCAGATTTAATCAGCCTACTAGGCATTCCTTCTTTTTCGCGAACGTATATTTTTCCGTTTGCAATCCAACACTGCTCGAACGCACTGCTTTTTATAAATTCTCTTGACAGGTAATGGAGGCGTTTTGCTGTAGTTGTTAGTGCTTCTGATATATATATTGGCTTTCTAGGTACTTCGGCTTGCAAGTGGGTGGTGCTAAGACGGTTTTCAGCATTTAGTTTGTTGTAGTTTTTAGTAGACCGGATGAATTGCTCTTTTATTGTTGGGGATGTAAATTCTACAATGACAGTACCCACTGCCTCTTTTTTGCCTCGCAACCGGAAGACGTTTTTTACCTCTGATACTGAAACAGGTTGGTTGACGACAGTGCCCAGTTTTTGGACCAATCCAGTAAGGGTTTCTCTGTTCTCAGTGCTTGAGGTTGGGATATTACTTATTTCGATTGTAGCTGCTTTCATGTTTCTCTCCAGGTAGTCCACCTTGAGCTCAAGCGTTTTTATTACTTTTTTGTTGTCGTTACATTCGACCTGTAAGTGGTTTATCTCCGAGATAGCATCATCGTATTTATTCGATAGAAATTGGATGGTATCCCGAATTTTATCGTTCTGGGTACAGATTTCTGCGTTTTGCCTGCTAATCATGCTGTTTTGTGCCCTGATATCTTCGAGAGCCGAATGTAATGAGTCAATTTTAGTATTTTGTTGCGCTTGCTTGGACACAAAATCCGATAACATTTTCTTCATATCAAGCATCATATTTTCGAGGCGTTGCAACTCAGCATCTTCACCTCGTTTCCTTTTTCTCTGAGTTATATTTTCAGCCTCATTGCTTTCATTCTTGGAACTCGAAGATAAGTTCGGTTCTGAGCCGTACAAAGGTGAGGCTGGCGTTTTCGGGGGCGAGCGAAGCATTTTAATATCTAATATTTACGCACTTTATTTATTATTATAATAGCAATTAGCCTTAGTTAAAATAAAATAAATCAGAAATGATACGATGGCAATTAGCAGAACAGAGCAAGCAAGCGGTGCCGTCTATTATATGAATGTAAATAAGACGCTTTACTCACGCACAGCTGCTATCATGTTGTGGTGCGCGCGCTCGAGCAACGAGCTATCCTATGTAGTGTCGCCTTCGGGAGTCTTCGGAACTCGAACAACCGCCGAATGGTCAGGCACGACGTGTGTTAGTCCTTGCAGCGACAGGTAGCTGTGTACGAAGGCCGGTCGTTGACCCCAGCGCGTCGCTCGCTGAGTTCGTTAGCAGGATGATTCATGCGCTTGCGATGACAGTTAAAATTTTTGCAACTCGCAGATAGAAAAACTATGTTTACTCAGTGGTCACTTTTTAAAATTCACAACTGATGCGCAAACTAGGTAGTCCATTCACTGAGCTTCACAACGATATATAATTTATACTTAGTTAATAACTATTTAGCTGGTTTAAGAATTTTTGATTGCGAGTACATTAGGTTTACGTGTTCACGCGTTACGGCCCGCGGGGGGAATCCATCCCTCCACCCATCCTGTGTAAGTAGGAAGAGTTTAATTTTTATTTAGATTTAACAGCAGATTCTCAGTTTCATCATAATATATTTAGATGGAAAACTAAATCTAATGTGTTTCTAAAACGCAGAATGGAACAATTTGAATTCTTTAATAGTCAGAGATTAAAAATAGTTCACAAAGATAGTTTTTTTTTTCAAAATTTCGAGTTCACGAAAACTGGATTCGTAAATTTACCGTAAATGTGACGAAACAGTTTTTCTGCTTTGTAGGGTTCGGTTTCCAAATCTGTTCGTCTGCCTTTCCATCCGTCGGTTTGTCAACGGACTGTTTCAATCTGTTTATCAGCGGGCAGGTAGACAGTTGAAATTTTCACAGAGAATATATTTCTTTTGCCGTTTGGTTATAAACAAAAAATTAAAGGCCTCGTGGTTGTTACAGTTTATATTATGTGCGAGGCCGTTCGCACTTGGCCGTTCACATAACTACTACTATTGAGACGTGAAAGTGACTTGGGAGTAATAGCTTAAAACTTTGAGTTTTATCCGAAAATATATAACTAAATTTGGAGATTTTTTGCAGTAATTTTTTACCTAGTTAACCATAATATAAATGGATCAGTCTTTGTTCAGTAGACCTTTGTAACAACTCTACTAAGAACTTGCGGAGTCGGACGCAAAGTCCCGTTACATCCCTAGGCTTTGAGTCTGGCGCGGGAAGAGTTTGGCAACGCGGCAAAATTTATCTGACTGTCAGAAGTCATAACTTACTGTCTTCTTGTTATCAAATCTATCAAGAGATGATTTGTGTTTTGATTTTTAGGTATTTGGGTTTCAGAATTATTATAAATTGTAGAAAGATTTGCGACTGCGGATGCTGTTTTTTTGTATCTTAAAGTCGTAGCAGTTCTCCTTTTCGAGTCGATGGTAAACTTTTTATATTGTTTTTGACCCAGTGGCTAAGTTAATTGCTGAATATAATGGAACGAAATAGAATAGAATAGAATAGAATGGAATAGAGTAGAATAGAATAGAATAGAATAGAATAGAATAGAATAGAATAGAATAGAATAGAATAGAATAGAATAGAATAGAATAGAATAGAATAGAATAGAATAGAATAGAATAGAATAGAATAGAATAGAATAGAATAGAATAGAATAGAATAGAATAGAATAGAATAGAATAGAATAGAATAGAATAGAATAGAATAGAATAGAATAGAATAGAATAGAATAGAATAGAATAGAATAGAATAGAATAGAATAGAATAGAATAGAATAGAATAGAATAGAATAGAATAGAATAGAATAGAATAGAATAGAATAGAATAGAATAGAATAGAATAGAATAGAATAGAATAGAATAGAATAGAATAGAATAGAATAGAATAGAATAGAATAGAATAGAATAGAATAGAATAGAATAGAATAGAACAGAATAGAATAGAATAGAACAGAATAGAACAGAATAGAATAGAACAGAATAGAACAGAATAGAATAGAATAGAATAGAATAGAATAGAATAGAATAGAATAGAATAGAATAGAATAGAATAGAATAGAATAGAATAGAATAGAATAGAATAGAATAGAATAGAATAGAATAGAATAGAATAGAATAGAATAGAATAGAATAGAATAGAATAGAATAGAATAGAATAGAATAGAATAGAATACTCTTTATTATGTACACCATATAACTTACAGAAAAAAATTACAATTTACAGGTGTGTGGGGCACTTGGCGCACTCTAACATGTGGCTTGCACATTATAACAAACACAGTAAATAAAGTGTACAGGAATATAATTCACTCGCTCACTATCAACTTCGTAGGTATATTTCTTTCAGCGACCTCTCGCGACCGGCACTGGTTCAATCTATGGTCCGGAGCGAGGAGGCATGAGAAGCGGTCACCTCCTTCCGCGAAGCAGTAATGCTAGTGAAGGAGGAGGCCGAACGTGTGAGAGAGAGGGAAACCTCACGACATAGCCGCCGCAACAGAAGAAAACGCCCCGGGATCTGCGATTGGGTGGTTCGCCGTCCGATCAGAACCAGACCTGGGTCGACGGCGCGCTGTATTCCACGCGCGCCTCGAAGAGATTTCAGCATGGGAGACGGAGCCCGCTAGGGCCAGTGTCTGCCGTAGTGCGAAATCCGTTCGAAACAGTCGCCGCGGCCCTGGAACGCAGGAGGACCACGGATGGGTTATAGTCAGTAAGAGCCTGACACTCCCTTCCACTCCGTGCAGAGCGGAAGGAGTCATTTGATGATTTCCCATCCTTAAAATAAAGGTATATTTCTGTCAGTACTGCCGGTCGATTATGTAAACATGTCGAAGTGAAGGCATGGGTGAAGTGATCAAGAAATAAGCTGTCATTCCATCTTGATTACTTGGATTAATAGCTCACTTCGTGATCACTTCACCTAAGCCTTAACTTCGACATGTTTACAGAATCGCACTGCTGCATCCACATTCAAATATCCTATTTACCAACACAACTTTTACATCTACAGCTCGCAGTTACATAAATCCCATTCCTCAAAGCAATATATCGAACTCTGAATACATAATATTTGCTGTCCAATTAAAAATGAATGGAAGCAGCAAGGGCAGCAAAGTTGCACATGTCATGAGCGTCTGATCATTTCATTTTCAATTAATGCCATGTTTGAGTTCGACGCAACCATAGAACACGGAATTACTACACCAGTATGACGTCTTTTCTCATAATAATAATTCTATTCCGCGCAATGTGTGAAAGTTTCGCCTGTTATTAGCCCAAGTCAGAATAAAGTTTGCTGAAATGACTTGCACCAGGTGGCAGCACTGAGGTGTCAGGCAGCTGTCAAAATGTGTATGTTGTTAGATGATTTGATGTTTACGTAATACGTTACGTTTTCAAGATAGAGGGGTTCGCTCTAAGGTGAATGAAAATCAAATTGACCGAAGACATATGGGGAATGTCTATTAAAGTGTGCACGTCCATAATTGAAACTATAGCACCATACTTGGCTTTAATATTTAATTTATGTGTGGACCAAGGAGTCTTTCCGGATATAATGAAATATAGTAAGGTTATACCACTTTTTAAATCGGGCGACAGCAAAGACACCAATAATTATAGGCCGTGTTTGTAAAAGTAATGCTCAATCAGATGCTCAATCATTTTAACATCAATAAAATCTTACACGATCAACAGTATGGTATTACCAGGGGTCGTTGTACGACTGACGCTGGTGCCACGTTGTTAAAACACATATACTCAGCGTGGGAAGAGACACAAGATGCCATAGGAATGTTTTGTGACCTCTCCAAGGCATTTGATTGTATAAATCACGAAACCTTGCTCCTAAAGCTAGGACATTACGGACTAGGTAAACTTGCATTCAGTCTAATAAAATCTTACTTAAATGATAGACAGCAGCAAGTTCAAATAAATGGTGTCAATTCATAGGGTTTAAAAGACAAAATGGGGGTACCACAAGGCTCTATTTTGGGCCCTTTCCTCTTTCTAGTATATATTAATGATCTACCCCATCTTTTAAAAAATCAACCTCATGCGGTATTATTTGCTGACGATACGTCCTTAATTTTTAAGATAGATAGACGTTCCATAAATCTTGACGACGTAAATAACGCCCTACAGCAGGTCCAAAATTGGTTTGCTGCTAATAATTTAGTATTAAATGGGAAAAAAAACTAAATGCATCAGATTTGCCTTACCGAACGTTAAAAGAAATGATTGTGACATAGTATTGAACAAGGAGAAACTGGAATTTGTCAAAAACACGGTTTTCCCGGGGATTACGCTGGACTCAAGGCTACAATGGGGTCCTCATTTAACATCTCTTGCGGGACGGCTAAGTTCAGCAGCATACGCTGTCAGAAAAATCCGTCAATTTACCGATATAGATACCGCGAGGCTGGTCTATTTTAGTTACTTTCATAGTATCATGTCTTACGGTATCTTATTATGGTTACGTGCTGCAGACATCGAGTCTATATTTATCCTGCAGAAAAGAGCCATCAGAGCCATTTACAATCTCCGTCGGCGTGATTCCCTAAGAGAACTGTTTAAGGATATCAACATCATGACGGTACCTTGTCAATACATTTACGAAAATATTATGTATGTTCGGAAAAATCTTCATCTTTTTAGCAGGATTAGTGACAGGCATAATTTTAATACTAGAAATAGGAACAAATTAGATCAACCCCGATTCAGATTGGCCAAAGTACACACTTCTTTTATGGGGTACTGTATTAAATTTTATAATAAAATACCAGTTGATAAACTCGAACTGAATGAGAGAAAATTTAAAGCATGCATAAAACGCACACTATGTAGACAAGCGTATTATAAACTTGAAGATTATATCCTCGATAAAAACGCTTGGCTAAATGCTGGTCCTGCTCCACAGTCACAGTTTTTTTTTAGATGTTCTTACATTATTTCGTTTATTTATTCTTATATAAATACAAATTATATTAATTATTACAATTATTTATTTATTCTTTTTGATGTAAGAACTTAATCGTTGTCTTTATTAATTTATTTTTCATTATTTGGTCATTGACAACCATAGTTTTGTGTAAAGTAGAAGCATATTTTTCAAATTTTGTAAATGTGAGTACCATGAAACCATTTACATTTTATGTGAGTAGTTATAGTTTTACTTGTTGGACATGAACGAGCATGGTGGTTGAAAGCATGTTATGCTCACTCTAATGTCTCGCTGATGGCGGCGCGTGGGTTTGATCATTCGGTTCCCTTCGTAATGGTTGAGCTGAAAGGTGCCGATACACGCGTCATGTTCGTGAACAGGCGCCGTCGGTTGAGACTGGTCATCTCTTAACTGCCGTTGGCTTATTTTAATCTTTACATTTTTAAGTCTTATAATAAGCCCTTTTTTATTTTCCTTTGCATTGTCCTCACATGCAGAAGCAACAAGTATATGTAACTTGGAATTTTGTAAAACAGAACATGATTTAAAAGAGTGTCCGTGGAGTTTCTTGCACGTTCTTCTCCATAGAGATAGACGCTTTGGAACGTGCAAATAGCTTCCATGTTTTTGACTGACCGACCATGACGTTTAAAAAGTGCCTGTGAATGATTTATTTGAAATATAAAAAAAAACCAGAAAACCTTAATTGCTGGTGTCGATTTTTATGAGTGGTACTGGCACCCACTGATGCACTTTGTTTGTATGAAAACAAATGTCAGTGACGTTTCTTAATGGCCGCTGACGCGATTTATTACTCCGTGGACACGACAGTCACGAATAGCTACGATTCCGGACGGACGTATGCGAATTATTTTGTGATAATTTTTGATGCTGTATCATTAATTTTTATGGATATGTAAAAATAACAGCCAATAACTATGTAGCAATTGACATAGTTCAGTAGAAGAGAATATTTAAAGCCTTTTAAGTCATAAAACTGCAAGAAATTTTCATCATTATCACCATCTTAATTTCAACCTAAAGAGACACTTCGACCTAGGAGCTCATCCAGTTGAATTAATATATTAAATGAAAGTATGAGTTGCAGTGGAATTTCATTCCAGGTTACATAGTTAAAATATCTACATTATTTTAATTAAAGTTTATGATTACACACATTTTGCAGACAAAAGTATATAGAAAGAAACAACAATAAGAAATGGAATAATCACGACTAGAGACGTCATGACTCCTCATAATAATTCGTTTCAGCCCAATGTGTGCAAAGCAAACAAAAAGGGTATTTGACTGGATTTTTTTCATTACTATTTTCAAAACCTAGTCTCAAAAATGGTGGTTTTATCAGCGTTTTAAAATCGGTGATATACAGAGACAGCAATAATATCGTATGACGTCACTCATAAGTCCCCCCATATTGAATTGAAGCCGTCCAGTACAACCGACATTTTGTGTGACAAGGATAGAAGAGTAACTTCAAAAGTGTATAAGTTCTGTGTTTTTTCACTAATTTTATTTAATAACATCTATCAAATAAGTTTTCATTAATGTATATTTTTCATAGTAGTCAAATACCTTCTTGGCTGGCCGTAGTAGGTAAAATAAATTGAAAATCACTCAGTCAGCTCATTTCGATATGAAGATAACTCACTAGCACATTGATTGCGGCAGCCGTTCATCACAATAACCTATTTTACTTCAGTGACTACATTGTCTATATTATGCACTCGACTGAAATTCAGATAATAGGTACATTATAGTATTGATGTGTTCATGCACTATGTGTTCAAATATGAAACGTTTGATAGTAGAATAAACAGAATAATCTTATAATCACTACTAAATAAAATTGCTGAGTTTGTAAAGGTTACCTATAACGAAAATATTAATTCCCACCATTAGGCACAACGCTTACACTAGATTAAAAAAAGACCCGCTTTGTTCAGCATAGCATAATCAGATCAGCTTGTAATTTTCCCACTGCTGGGACTCAGGTCCCCTTTCTGACATTGTAACGTTATTTCCTGGATGGATTCAAATCCAGGAAAGAACTTTATTTTGTCGACTTACATAAAACTTGTAAGCCACGCAGGCTTTTTGGGCCATGACAGTTTAGGTCTTCGAGGATGTATCCCAAAGTAGTTGCTACCATCCCAGAAATAAGTACACATAATTAAAATTTCTTCATCAGCACAATTCCTCAATTCCTATTAACAACTAAAATACAAACCACTTTATCTACCACGTCGATGTTGACGTATCGATTATTCGTAACTCAAAGTGCCTATTTATAAAGTCTCATTCATACCATCCGACATACGTCAGGCTACCAAACGCAGCCAAATTAAATCGACAAGCGTCGCGTCGTGCATGTGTACTTATGAAAGTTAAATTCGTTAATAACTCGCTCGATTTCGGCTTGTTTATTTTTACTTACAACTGAGTCAATATTCAGCTGTACTTTGTTCTGTGATTAAGGCTTGTATACATGCCAATGACCTTGTGCATACAAACAGAGCTAACTACACCTTTACGCGCCACTCCGCTACCCGTGTTTTTAATTTTTATAATAAAATTAATACATATTTTTAACAAGTAACCAATCCAAATTATTTTCGTTTGCATTGCAAAGCAGCAGATATGTTTTTTTAGTTTTTTGTTAAAAAATGAAGAAGTAAAATAGTTTCATCTCAACAATTTGGAGGTGATTTGGTGTTCTTTTTTCTTATTATGTGTTATCGATACATACATTCTGGCTAAACCAAATTACGGACAATATCATGTAGATTACTACATATTTTTTTCAGACGTAATTTGTCAGTAAATGCTGACGAAGAACTACTTTTAAGCTTTTACGAGAGAGGGGCATAACGATTAACCTGGTGAGGGTCGCGGGTAGCCGATGGATGCGAGACGCACAGGACCGGTTGTTGTGGCGACACTTCGGGGAGGCCTATGTCCAGCAGTGGACGTCTTTCGGCTGATATGATAAATCACATCGGTCATGTGATTTATAAGCCTTGGTTTATTATCCAGAATCTTTATTGAATCAATGCAACACAATCAAGGGTCCCGCAGAAATTCTCGTCATTGCAGGTCGCGCGGCTGCTCCTGGGTTTGACTCCCGGATCGGCAAAAGTTTTGTAGTGTTTTTCCAATAAAAATATTTTAAGCAATATCCCGAAGTTTGGACGTTAATGGTCTTATAAAATCTGCTAGCATAAAATATTTTCTATTGTTAAAATTACTCATTCTCATTTTAGGGTTCCGTACCTAAAGGGTAACCAACGAATCCATTCGCCATCGCTGTCCGAGCATCCGTCTGACCTTAAGAACGGTAATAGATAGATAATATGTGAAATTTTCATAGATTGTGTATTTCTATAGCCGCTTTGACAAAAGATAATAAAAATTAAGGTTTATGGTATGGAACCCCGTCGATCTTTAAGGTCAAGCAACGCTTGCCAAGGTTGGTCTGTGGATGGGTGACCATCTTAATATACCGAGTTTCCTCCGTGCCTCGGAAAGCACGTTAAGCCGATGGACCCGACTGTCATTTGTAGATCTTTGGCAGTCGTTACGGATTGTCAGAACCCAGTAAATCTGACTCCAGTCTTGCCAAGAAGGACCGTGTTACCCAGTTAATGGGTTGTGGAGGTCTGGTAGGCAGCCGCTCCACGTAACACACTGGTATTCAGCTGAATCCGGTTTTAGTGGAAGCCGACCCCAATGTAGTTGGGAAAAGGCTAGGCAGATGCATAAGCCTCCGCTATATGTTCGTTTCTGCAGGCTATTCTTCATGAACCGTAAATAAATATGCACTGGGGGCAAATTTGAACTGTCTACCTTGAAACTTCAAATTTTCACAGAGTGCGTATTTATTTTGTCAGGAAGACATAAACAAGAAGCTTCGCTTGTGATTCTGATTCGCACTTTCTATATTCAATCAACCCCTTAAAACCCTTATTTTACTAATTGAACTACTGTGTACATAAGCTCAAAGCGCAAAATTACATTCAATCGGGGAATTTCAAAGTGTTTACGATTGACCACGTAACGTTATCGCGAACAACGAAAATCGTTGTTGTTGATAGAATGTCTTCTGTCTGTTTTTTTTATTTAATTCACACATGTGCACGAATTGTATAAGCATATCTTTATTGTGTAAGACAGGATGGGTCGCTAGTTTTTCTGACGTCACAATTTGGCCCCACATAGGCCTGACTAGACCAAAACGAACTTGCCACGCGATTGGCTATCTTCAAAAAGCAGTCTGCGAGAGAAATCAAAAATGCTTTGTTTCTTGTATGATGAACACGACAAGATAACCAACAGTCGGACGGCAATTTAAAATTTCTTCCGTGTTTTCCTCGTTCGTCTAATAGTGCTTTAAATAGAATTAGTAAAATCAATAGAATAACCGACAATAGAAATACACAATCTGTGAAAATTTCAGCAGTCTACCTGTTCGCGACGGAGCATTTTGATTTATATAACTCGCATAAACAGCCTTATGTACTTATATTCGTAAGCTTATATGTTTTTTAAGTTAGAAGCTTATATACTTAAATAGCAATAGAAATGTTCGCGGAGACGCATTTAACATTGTGTAACTCGCATAGATAGTACCTATGTACCTATAGTCGTAGGCCTATGTACTGAATTTAGAAGCTTATGTACTTGCATAGTGATAGTTTGTAAGCTATGTAATCAATTTAAAGTCTTATGTTTGTCGTTTTCCCCAAACACGTAAAAGATGTTCTGGGGAAAACATATTTTCAAGGAAAATTATAGTCAATAGGTAGGGCTACACATTTCCCTTACACATTCCCGATAGCACCCTGAGGGCGTGTTCTGATTGGCTGATGGAAATCAGCCTAATCGAAGGTATACACAAAATAGTCATTTCACATTCGAACATAGTAGGGTGGTTGAAGAAAACCACCATGTACACGCACCTTCAGTGCTAAGTTTTTAGGGCATCTAGGAATTTAGGTCTTAAACCATAGGCACTGGAAACCTGGCACTCAGCCCTATCCAGATATGTACACATCTTCATGGTCAGGCAAGGCATAAAGCCACAAAATAGATAAGAAGATAAACATAGTTTTTTATCCTCTTCCGGGTTCCTGACCTATAGTACCTCCACCCTTGGAGGGGTGGCTTGGTAAGTTGTGTAGCTGGATAGAGGGATGATGCACCTACCCGAATATAGATAGTTTCATGGCCCATGAGGCACAGTTTTCCGGGAAATCAACCCTAAATAGTAAACAAGTTCAAAACTTGTAACATTTTCGATAGTTAAATGCAACAAGCCCACTAGTGGGCAGGGTTGAAGGGTTGGTTTCCACCCCTTTCGACGGGGAATTTTGGGGGATTTGTATAGAGGTGCATCAACCCCTATCCAGACCTAGAATAGACCTAGATATAGCCGAAAATGTTCTAGAACCATAGTAAAAATTCGCAGTTAAAATAAACTGAAGCAGTTAGTGGTTTTTTGGGCCTCGTTACGGTAAAGTAACTTCGTACCTTAGTAAATGGTAAAAAATAGCTAATTCGTAGTCACCGGCAGAAGAAACCCTAGAATCTATAAATAGAATCACAGTACTCGCGACTTTGCCCTTAAACCATTAGCTGCAGTGTTGTCAAATTCCTGCCTATTATTTAACCCTGGTAAGCATTCACCCTGCACCCCAATCTACCCCGAAGACAGCAAGTACTTGGCAAGATAGAAGAACGTTGTACGTGTGGTGCGGAGAACCTCAGTTTCCGGTACAGGACGTCAGCGCGGCTGGACGTCGTCGGTCGGTCACAGTTCACTTCGGAGGAGAAGAAAAAGGATAGACCTACCCCATCACAACCCCGTTCCAGTCGATCACGCCCGTCCGGTACATTTTTTGGTCCATTCGAGCCGGATTTCCGTGCCGCCGTATCATGTTTCTTAACAGTATGTCAAAACGTATCCGTTCCCGAATCATCCCTTGAAGAATCAACCCTTGAAGAAACAAGCCTTGAAGACTCAAGCCGAAGCCCTGCGATATAGTTTGGCACAAGAGCCAAACATACGCACCCCGTATCTTGTTTCTTAACAGTATGTCAAAACGTATCCGTTCCCGAATCATCCCTTGAAGAATCAACCCTCGAAGAAACAAGCATTGAAGACTCAAACCGAAGCCCTGCGATATAGTTTGGCACAAGAGCCAAACATACGCACCCCGTATCTTGTTTCTTAACAGTATGTCAATTGGTATCCGTTCCCGAATCAACCCTTCAAGAACCAACCCTTGAGGACTCACCCTGAGGCGGATCCGAAGCTATACGTCAACATACGTTCCAGTTAAGAAGCCTCAAGCTCAGCATCGTGGTTCATCGTGAGGACTACCCCTTGAAGAAAACTACCCTTCGAGAACCAACCCTTAAGGACTCACCCTGAGGCGGATCCGAAGCTATCCGGCAACATACGTTCCAGTTAAGAAGCCTCAAGCTCAGCATCGTGGTTCATCGTGAGGACTGCCCTTGGAGAGAACTACCCTTCGGGAGCCACCCTTAAGGACTCACCCCGAAACTTTGGACTTTGAAAATTTTCCTGAAACACTGAAGGATTGCGTCTGGACTAGAAGATTTCTAAGGAATCCTGGACTTTGAGAAAATTTGAAAGTTGAACCTGGACTTGGGAAGATTTTGAAGACCAAACCTGGGACTTGAAAAAATTTTGAGGATTGAACCCGACACTTAGAAAATTTTTCGAACATAGAAGCTGGGACTTAGAAAATTTTTGAAGACAGAACTTGAGACTTAGAAAATTTTTGAGGATTGAACCCGACACTTAGAAAATTTTCGAACATAGAAGCTGGCACTTAGAAAAATTTCGAAGATTCATACTGGGACTTAGAAAATTTTGATCATCTGAACATAGAAAACATAGATTGATTCGGGACATAGAAAATTTTCGAAGATTTTGAACTTTGAAAATTTTGAAGAAGATTCTACACTTAGAAAACATAGATCGATTCGGGACATAGAAAATTTTCGAAGATTTTGGACTTTGAAAATTTTGAGAAGATTCTACATTAGAAGATATAGACAGATTCGGGACATAGAAAATTTTTGAAGAATTTGGACTTTGAAAATTTTTAAGAAGATTCTACACTTAGAAAATATAGATTGATTCGGAACATAGAAAATTTTTGAAGAATTTGGACTTTGAAAATTTTGAGAAGATTCTACACATAGAAAATATAGATCGATTCGGGACATAGAAAATTTTTGAAGAATTTGGACTTCGAAAATTTTGAGAAGATTCTACACTTAGAAAATATAGATCGATTCGGGACATAGAAAATTTTTGAAGAATTTGAACTTTGAAAATTTTGAGAAGATTCTACATATAGAAAACATAGATTGATTCGGGACATAGAAAATTTTCGAAGATTTTGGACTTTGAAAATTTTGAGAAGATTCTACACTTAGAAAATATAGATCGATTCGGAAATTTTTGAAGAATTGGACTTTGAAAATTTTACACTTAGAAAATTCAGAGCAACTCTGGACTTTGAAGATTGGGGACTTCGAAGAATTATCCGAGAATATAGAAACAGTTTGAAGAAAAAAAAAAAAAACTTTAATTCAAGTTTTACCGAAGCCTTATCCAGGGATATAGAACAGTTTTGAAGAATCGACTTGAGGATTTGAATCATGTCAACCTCAAGAAAGGGAACTAGATTTGAAGCGCCTTCAGACAGTACACTGAAGCCGACAGATAGAAAATACAGCCGAAACCTGCCGGTGACTACCCGGGGTGACGCCCGTATCGAACGTATCGAATGTGACAAGCCGCAGTCGACCGTGGGAAGGACGACGCGGTCATATAGAAGAGTCACAAAGGCACGCGAAGACTTACTCAAGATTAAGTTGGAGCTTGCACAATTAGCACTTCAGAGAACCGAACAAGAATCGGACGACGAATATATAGAAGATAGAAACTCGAACGACGAGTACCTGCGTTCCTGGCTGGAAGAGGCAGCTGAACCTGTTCCTGATCAGAGAGAGACCAACACCGCTGAGGGAGACATCCGTAATAGAACACATAGAAACTGCGAGCAGAATAGAATAGATAGAAACTGCGAGCAGAATAGAATAGATAGATACTGCGAGCAGAATAGAATAGATAGAAACTGCGAGCAAAATAGAATAGACAGAAGCTGCGAGCAAAATAGAATAGATAGAAGCTGCAAGCAGCAACCGTCTCCCCCTTTAGACTTCGTACCGATAGTGGACTCTCGTCGAGCGCAAGTACCGGAACTAGAGCCGAAAGTCGATGAAGTGACTAAACAGATGGCACCACCGAAGAAAATAGAAGACGACGGGGAAAACAGATTACAGCCGTTCATAACGGACCTTACAACAGCTATAGTATCGCAAGCTGATAGAAAAACAGAACAGAATTCGTCCTCGCCGTCAAAGGTCATTATGACCTTACCGAACTTCAATGGTGCACACACAGAATGGTTGTCGTTTCGAGCCATTTATATAACAACTCGAAGAAATTTCAATGATGTCAAGAATACAGCAAGATTCAGAAGGCAAAGACAGTATCAGTCGTTACCTGACCTATCGTTGTTCAGCGAATTCATCACTGAACAAGCCCGCTTCTGCAGCGCCTTTGCTCCCGCCGAGAATTTCAACGCAACAGAGGGCCCATCAAACAGACGTATAGCACAGAGAACCCACACAGCAACAGAGAAACCGGCCGATAGATGCCGTGTATGTGGAAAAGATGGGCACATAGAACGCGACTGTCGGAAATTCATAGAAGGCAACAGCGACAAGAGATGGGAGCTAGCAAAGAAGCTCAACTTATGCTATCGCTGCATGAAGTTACGACGTAAGCGGCACCAGTGCAAACCGAAGAAGTGTGGCACCAAAGATTGTATAGCCACACACAACTGGCTACTTCATCACGAGAAGAAGCCCGCTGCAGCGACTGCCGAAAAGCCGAAGGTCCTCGAACAGAAGCAAGAACCACAAGAAGTGGTTGCCAGTTTGCGAGCATAGTCGAGTCATGCCTACCTCAAGATGGTGCCGGTCCGGGTGATTGGACCGGCGGGAGAGGCATCTACGTTCGCCCTTCCCGACGATGGATCAACCGTATCATTGATCAACGAGGACCTTGCTAGACAATTTGGAGCCGAAGGCCGCATAGACCCACAGAAGACATCTTGAAACGACACACCAAACAGATAGAAAATGGGCATATAGAAACCGCAATGCTATGGAAGCAAGATAGACCAAAATGCCCGATAGTTATGGGACAGCCCACAAGCGGCTTGTCTCTATAGAGAAGAAACTCGATAAAAATTCGACTCTTCGAGATAGATATACGGAACAGATGGACTCGCTCCTACAGAAAGGGTACGCCGAGAAGGCGCCCAAAAATAGTACACCAGGAAGAACCTGGTACTTACCTCATTTCGATGTCTTCAACCCAATGAAGCCAGAGAAGTACCGTATAGTACACGACGCCGCAGCTAAATCGAATGGAATGTCTTTGAACGACTTCCTACTCACAGGACCAGACCTGTTACAGTCGCTACCCGGCGTCATGATGAGGTTCCGCCAACACCCCATGGCCATTTCGGGCGATATTGCCGAAATGTTTATGCAGGTGAAAGTCCGACAAGAGGACATGAATGCCCTCCAATGTCCGTGGAGAGGCAATAGAATAAAGGGAGCCCCGCCGAATAGAGTGACGCAATCATATTCGTCGCGGCAAGCCCAACGTGCACAGCTATAAAAGCTAAGATGCACATAGAAAATGCACTTGGTTCAATGAAGACCAAGTGCAGACACGCTAGGTTTGAACCTGACCCTAGCGCGTCCATCGAGTGGCGTCTTAAGAAAAGACATAACCACAAATAAAGTCCGAGAAGAGGACATGAATGCCCTCCAATGTCCGTGGAGAGGCAATAGAATAAAGGGAGCCCCGCCGAATAGAGTGACGCAATCATATTCGGCGCGGTAAGCCCAACGTGCATACCTGTAAGTGCAAGGATGCACCATCGAAAACGCGCTTGGTCTAGAATGAAGACCAAGTGCAGACACGCTAGGTTTGAACCTGACTCTAGCGCGTCCATCGAGTGGAGTCTTAAGAAAAGACATAACCACAAACAAAGTCCGAGAAGAGGACATGAATGCCCTCCAATGTCCATGGAGAGGCAATAGAATTGAAGGGAGCCCCGCCGAATATAGAGTGATGCAATCATGTTCGGCGCGGCCAGCCCACCGTGCATACCTGTAAGCGCAAGGATGCACCATCGAAAACGTGCTTGGTCTAGAATAGAGACCAAGTGCAGACACGCTAGGTTTCAACCTGACCCTAGCGCGTCCATCGAGGGGCGTTTTAGAAAAAGACGTGCCCACCACAAGAAGAGGCATTCGAAATAGTGCTTGGCGTAGCCTCAATAGTACAGTACGCGCCAAGCAAATGCTCCAAAAAGTATGGAGAAAACGAGTCGACTGCTATCAGTCACTCGACATAGAAACCGTACTCACAGAAAAACAACAACGAAGAGGTGTTGTCCACACTGTTGTGTGAGACAGAGTACGGAAACAGCCGCCCGCTGAAATAGGTATCAGTCGCCAGCGAAGGCGATGAATCCATCACGCCGAACCACTTCCTACTCGGTGGTTCGGCCAGATTGCACCGCACCCGGCGTGTTCCCCGAGCAACACGTCGACAGCACGAAACACTGGCGGCGCTCGCAAGCGCTCGCCGACCAGTTCTGGCGCCGCTGGGTGAGGGAGCACTTACTCGAGCTCCAACACCGGCGGGAGCGCCACCACCGTGGCCGTGGTCTGCAGGTGGGCAACCCTGTGCTCATCGCAGACGGCCAGCTGCCTCGCAACACGTGGCCGCGAGGCGCATCACGCAGTCTTCCCTTGGGCGGACCACAGGTCCGGATCGCTGAGGTGCGCATATCCGGCGGCACTCTTAAGCGTCCGGCGAAGAGGCTGATCCCGTCATCGAAATGGTCCAGAGCGTCGGAGCTACGGGCCGGAGCAACGGGCGTCGCGTCGGCGAGCATCGAGGCAACGGTCGCCGGGGCGGCGAGCGTCGCGTCGAGACAACGGTCACCGTGGCAACGGGCGACGCAACTACAGTCGTCGCTCACCGGCGAGATGCAGCGCCGCGCCGACATCGCAACGAGTCGTCACTGCGCTGCACGGCGGGAGAAATGTTCGCGACGGAGCATTTTGATTTATATAACTCGCATAAACAGCCTTATGTACTTATATTCGTAAGCTTATATGTTTTTTAAGTTAGAAGCTTATATACTTAAATAGCAATAGAAATGTTCGCGGAGACGCATTTAACATTGTGTAACTCGCATAGATAGTACCTATGTACCTATAGTCGTAGGCCTATGTACTGAATTTAGAAGCTTATGTACTTGCATAGTGATAGTTTGTAAGCTATGTAATCAATTTAAAGTCTTATGTTTGTCGTTTTCCCCAAACACGTAAAAGATGTTCTGGGGAAAACATATTTTCAAGGAAAATTATAGTCAATAGGTAGGGCTACACATTTCCCTTACACATTCCCGATAGCACCCTGAGGGCGTGTTCTGATTGGCTGATGGAAATCAGCCTAATCGAAGGTATACACAAAATAGTCATTTCACATTCGAACATAGTAGGGTGGTTGAAGAAAACCACCATGTATACGCACCTTCAGTGCTAAGTTTTTAGGGCATCTAGGAATTTAGGTCTTAAACCATAGGCACTGGAAACCTGGCACTCAGCCCTATCCAGATATGTACACATCTTCATGGTCAGGCAAGGCATAAAGCCACAAAATAGATAAGAAGATAAACATAGTTTTTTATCCTCTTCCGGGTTCCTGACCTATAGTACCTCCACCCTTGGAGGGGTGGCTTGGTAAGTTGTGTAGCTGGATAGAGGGATGATGCACCTACCCGAATATAGATAGTTTCATGGCCCATGAGGCACAGTTTTCCGGGAAATCAACCCTAAATAGTAAACAAGTTCAAAACTTGTAACATTTTCGATAGTTAAATGCAACAAGCCCACTAGTGGGCAGGGTTGAAGGGTTGGTTTCCACCCCTTTCGACGGGGAATTTTGGGGGATTTGTATAGAGGTGCATCAACCCCTATCCAGACCTAGAATAGACCTAGATATAGCCGAAAATGTTCTAGAACCATAGTAAAAATTCGCAGTTAAAATAAACTGAAGCAGTTAGTGGTTTTTTGGGCCTCGTTACGGTAAAGTAACCTCGTACCTTAGTAAATGGTAAAAAATAGCTAATTCGTAGTCACCGGCAGAAGAAACCCTAGAATCTATAAATAGAATCACAGTACTCGCGACTTTGCCCTTAAACCATTAGCTGCAGTGTTGTCAAATTCCTGCCTATTATTTAACCCTGGTAAGCATTCACCCTGCACCCCAATCTACCCCGAAGACAGCAAGTACTTGGCAAGATAGAAGAACGTTGTACGTGTGGTGCGGAGAACCTCAGTTTCCGGTACAGGACGTCAGCGCGGCTGGACGTCGTCGGTCGATCACAGTTCACTTCGGAGGAGAAGAAAAAGGATAGACCTACCCCATCACAACCCCGTTCCAGTCGATCACGCCCGTCCGGTACACTACCTGTAACGGTTCTTGAGATACAGCCCGCTGACAGACAGACAGACGAACGGACGGACAGAGGAGGCTTAGTAATAGGGTTCCGTTGGTTACTCTTTGGGTACGGAACCCTAAAAAGTATATTCAGAAATCAAAGCAAAAAGCCTCACAAAAAGAAGTAACAGATACCTATCTATCGACCTAAATGTCGTCGGTCCTACTAATGTAACTAACATATCTACCCACCAATCTCCATTATCTATGTAGATTAAATAGCTAGCTCTTTCGAAGCGTCCCTAACGAAATCTAAAAATAAATCCAAGGAAATTGTCTTCGAACACGACAACACAACAAATGCAAATTGGGAAAAAGACCGCTATATGATCTACTTCGTACTTAATGCACCATGAAATTACTTACTTACCTACTTATCTAGTCGATAGGAAAATTGCTTTCTACATCCCGGCTGTCCATTCGATGCAGAGAAGATTGGCGTTTGACAGTCGAGAGTTTCCCGCTGCGGTATTAGACGGATCAATCTGATTATACTAATCGGTGATCTGTTTTATTAATTACAGTCTGGGATATACGAGTGTGTGTTGAGATCATTTTATTCTGTGGTTTGTTTTGTTTGTCTATACTGATTCTGGAAAGATTTTACGTAAGAGACTGGAAAGGCACAGGAATTTTCTATAAACAACACAGCAAAAGTGGTGGATGATTGTTTCATGGCCACGGGAATATTCAGATAATATTTTAAATTGAAGAATCAATATCATGGTGGTTTGACAAAATTATTTTCTATGGAAAATCTGCTAAACCACCACTTTCATTCCTCAGGTAAAAGTTATCTTAGTTGTTAAAAAATATTCCAAGCTTGTGTCTAAATTATGATATTAAATTTTGGGATTTTAATAATATCTTACATAGTTGATACATAAATCTGAAAAGGGTAGTTTATTTTTGCTTTACTTTATTGGCTCATAAATTCCTGCTTATACCTCTACCTTAACCATCGCAGCAATAATTTTCATCGTGGTGGTTGGCTTACTGCTATTATCATCGATTTCCTTCACTGTCATCAATCACGTTACCCTATATAAAATCGGGTACAATTAATAATTTATACCTCGTCGGCGAAGTAAGTAAAGAAAGTTCTTGGCTGTCAATTTTTTCGTTTGGTGCCTTTGAAAAATTAGTAGTCATCAAAGGTTCAGAGGGGATCATAAATTTTAGGGTAGTACTTTCGTGATTTCATTCGCTTCCCCTTAGAACACGGGGCGAATGCGATAAATTATGCCCATCAATAATACCCAGGCAGCCTTGTGTCAACAACATTCTATACTGATGGTATTTGTAGCTATTTATTTAGGTACCCTTCACAGCTGCGGTGTGACGTCATAACTTCTGCTTGTCTTAACCGTGGATTGTTTTATGCACGATAAATGATTTTACGAGTCCGGATATCAATGGCGTATTATTCAGTTACTCATAAAAGATATTTGGCAACCGCGGCAAAAATATTCATAGCGGATGTTTCATCACAGGAAATTGGTAAAGACGAATGGTAATTAATTATTAAAACAATTTAAAAGCAGTTAAACCTCTATACAATTTCATAATAATTTTATCATCTGCCTAGCCTTTTCCCAACTATATTGGGGTCGGCTTCCTGTCAAACCGGATTCAGCTGAACACCAGTGTTTTACGTGGAGCGGCTGCCCACCAGACCTCCACAACCCATTAACTGGGTAACACGGTACTTCTTGGCAAGACTGGAGTCAGATTTACTGGCTTCTGACAATCCGTAACGACTGCCAAAGATCTACAAATGACAGCCGGGACCAACGGCTTAACGTGCTTTCCGAGGCACGGAGGAAACTCGGTATATTAAGATGGTCACCCATCCACAGACCAACATTGGCAAGCGTAGCTTAACCTTAAAGATCGACCCGTGCGGCTGTTATTATTTAGCCACGAGCTCCTCTCATAATAATTTTATAACAAATATAAATTACAGGGTACAAGGAACCAGTGTCCAAATTAAACAATAAAACGCAAATCCGAACCAGAAAACACATGTCCGAATATCATACAATACTATCTAACCCGCATCCGCTGCGGAATCCTAAAAAAGGGAGCAATGTTTATTACTTTACCCAAAATTAGTTTTCTTTTTTATTATACGCTACCATAAATAACCCTGCCAAACTTAACTAAAACCCACTCGTCCTTTTATTCCGGAAAGAAAAGAGCCTTTTACCTGCGGGAATACCTACCTGCTATGTTTAACGAGAAAACTGGTTGCGGATCGGTTTGAAATTTCAAGTGTACGTACCCCTTTCAGGGTTCAATCGGAATAACCACAAAACATTTGGATCCTATTTCCGATTCCCGTCACATTGCCTCCATCACGCGGGGAGGGTTGAGACAGAGGTGGGTTGAACCACTTTCGATGCGTATTCAGGGAGCGTACGTGTAGCGCTGTGCTGTGATCGTGTATGATTTCTATTGAGCGATAGATTAATAACTGAGTTTAAGATTTTGCTTGGATTTTTGTCGGGGATTAATGGTTCAGGGGCGTTTGTTACCAATATTTTTTCTAGTCTACCATGAAAGTATGAACGAGATTTATAATAAAATTGCAGCAGAAGTTGAAACAAGGCAAATAGGTGTAGGCTAATTTTGATACGTATTCAAACAGCTCATAATATTTCTTAACATACTCTAATTTGTTCTTATTTCCAATAATAATACTATATTCACATACTCTTTGGGTTGAAAACTTCTAAGCTCAACTCTTTTCGAAGTAACGAAGAACGTTTAAATCACGAAACATAGGCCCTAGAAAATCTAAACACGTACATATTCGCGTGTGTATCTAAAAAACGACACGCTCACTTGAAATTTTGATAAGTGTAACATTAAAACGGTTTATTTCACTAGCTTACCTAAATATCGTCTAGAATATTTAGAAGACTTAAGTACAAATAGAAACAGTATCGTAAATGTAAGGTATTTACATGCGGTATCGAATTATCGGTGGTCAGTCCTATACAACGTGTTACAGAAACGCAATACATCTAAGGATGCCTGTGTATTACAGCGGAGCGAGGCAGCGGAGCGGAGAAACGGAGAAATATTAACCAATGAAATATAATTAAATGTCAGTGACTGACATTTTATGCAATTCCACATTACTATGGAACTAAACCTGAAATCGTGAAAATATTCTTCAACCATTAGCACAACATATTATATTATAAAACAAAGTTCTCCGCCGCGTCTGTCTGTCTATTCGCGATAAACTCAAAAACTTCTGCTCCGACTTGCGTGCTATTTTCACCAATGTATAGAGTGGTTCTCGAGGAAGGTTTTAATAATAATAATAATTATTATTATTATTTATTTTCGGGACAACAATAATTCAGCGTGTTATTAAACAATATTATATTAGTATATATATATTTTTTTTTTGATAATATTTGTTTATATTTTTTCTTGAAAAAAAAATAGAGATCCTTAAGAAAATTGCAGCTCGCACGAAGTCACGGGTGAAGTGCTCGTATTATATAACTAAAAGAAACTTATTGTTGATGCGTACAATAAGTCTCTTTCAGATTTTGCGTTATTATGTAGATGTCTACTCGAATTTATATATCCATTTAAAATAAAACTATTTTTGATTGAGAATGGCTAGAAAATTATCCTGCTTTTCCGATACTGAGCTAAAAACCCGTGTTTTTCTTCAAAATTAACCTACACGGCAACTACTAGTAGGTAAGTTCAAGGCTGCTGATGTAGGCATGTAAAGCTAGTAGTTTCAGTAGGCGTGATTAAACGACATCGTGTAAATATTTCATTAGCAGGAGGCCAGCAATCGTTTAGTTTAACTAATGGTACTTGTGGGTCAATGCTGGGCGAGGAAGGCATGCTTAACGAGCTCCTAATCGGTGGACTTGCTTTTAGAAGTTGAAAGGATTGTTAAATGAACCGAGTTCTTTTACAGGTCTTCAAATACAAAAAATAACAATAATAATCAAAGTGGCAATGAAACTTCGGGTTTCAACGTCATTTCATATTAAAAAGAAAAAAACGATGGATTCCCAAATAACATTTTGGTGTCAGTTACAGGCACTTTAAGAAGGTATTTTAACAGGGTTATAATTATCTCAGTTATAACTAAAGACGGTATAGAGGAGTTAACAAACAAGTTTTAGCCCTAATCGCAGCACTAAATCTTTAATGGACGACGTAATACAGCTTTTAGAGTTATAATAGTGCTAGTAACAGCAAGTATACTTAATACGTTATAGTTTTACCTTCCGGTGACACTCAAGTCTTTATAAAAGAATTCTCCTTATAACACTTATTGATGTATAGTTATTGCAATGAAGTGTTTTATACCACTTAAGGTGCTATATTGACTATTATTGCAGATATAGGCTATAAAATAGAGTTTGTCGAGAGTTTAGTAACACGAGAAACTAAAGGTGTCAAACAACTCCTCTATCTAGGTTTAACCTGTAATAAAGGGTTTAACTAAAGCTTATTGGGTTAGGCAGTACTCTTTTAAAGACGTTCTAATGGTATTGGTGTCAAACAACTAACGTGTGAATCGTTTTTAACACTAATCTCACTTTTGTAAAGTTCGCCATTGTTTTGGTAACCTAACAATTAATATTATTTCGAGTTATTCAACATTTGACTACAATACACAAAATTTCTTACATTATTGAAGCGTTCCATGAATGCCACTTAATTTTACATACCACTGCTCAGGAAGCAGGAATGAATAATAATGTTTAGCTTGAGGTACCTATTTTATTATCATAACTTTTCTTTTAATTCTTCACATACTTAAATAACTTAATATTCTATAATATTATTCTGCTGTGTCGAATAATGGATGACATAACACTTCCACTACGAACAGTTTTAATTTTGGTAAGGTTACAGGCTTTTTCAATCATGACGTACGCTAAAAGTTATATAATTGATATATAATGTACCCAAGAAGTTTTTAATGGCAAAGCATTCTTAACCTGTGCTTTTCTACCACCTGTAGTGCTCACCAACGCGGTATTACAACGGTAATACCGGTAAAAGTAGTAGCTGACGATGAATAAGCGCTCTTGTGCATTTTTAATATCTTTGTGACACCGTACTATAGGCATTTTATAACTTTTACCTGTAAAACTGCGGGCCTCTTTCGTGGTTATAAGTGAGTTAGAGTATGTTCTAACTCAGTTGCGTTAACACTTTTATACTCAAATGGAACTTATATACGAGTCCTATATAGGTTTTTTAACGCTTTAGTGTTGGTTGGGTTAATTGTAACTTCTAAGTGAATTTGTCTGTTTGTTTTGCTTTCACACCTAAATTGCTGAAATAATTTTGATGGATATTGTTAGAAAGATAAATGGGTCCTTGAAGACTCTAATAGGCTACTTTTTTTACGAAAAGTTATATTGACGCGTGCGAAGCCATTGCCAAAAGCCAGTACATAATAAAATAAAGTCTCTCAAAAATTGAGTTCTTTTTTCCAGAAATTACCAACTGTTATTGTACAAGTATTACCAACTGGTATTACTTGTACAATATAATTCGTAACTTCAAAAAGATAACACAATACAACCTTTTCTAACGCTACTCACACTCGTACAGACTAGACCCCACTCTCAAATAAATATTTCAAAATGAAAAAAGTGTTCCAATAAAAACTCCTAGAGTTTTCATGTTATTAAAACATTTCACGCGTCACCCCTCACTTTGGCCAGGGCCTGAAGTGGAATCAATATAGATGCTTTTCGTATTCCGTATCACGTAGAATCAATTTAAGAACTCCTGCTGCGGGTCAACGGATATTTATGAAGATAACTTCGATTTATAGAGATTGCTTTGCGTTCTTTACACCGTCGAGCAAAGTTATGGCGCAGCGGTGTTGCTTTAAGTGTTCGATAAGATATCTTACCGCAAATGAGTCTTAGGTCTTATTTATTTTAGAGGACGTTCGAAGTGTCTATGTTCAATGGCACTTATGTGTACTTGGTCTAGATTGTATGATTCGTTCTTGGCACCGGTTTGGCGTTTTATTGGAAATTATTTCCTGATTGTGAGCGGTTGGCAAATGAGCTGTATACATACACATATGTCTCTCTCTAGCCGTCGGTTTATTAGAAGGTAAGATGATGACGCGTGGATCTATATTAATTACCTAGTAGTAAAAACCACCGCCGACACTAACTAGGCAGCAGTGTCCAATACCAGTTAGATCACCAATCAAACAATTGATTGAAATATTATACAGAAAGACAGGTAACCATTGAATAATATATTTTTTATTTTGCCCAACGTTGTCTATATATTTCAGTTTCTAAGAATTTAGAAACTGAAATATATAGACAACTGCGTCTGTGTTTCCAAAAGCTTACAACCCTAATCTCTTCAAAGTTAGAGTGAACATGAACAGGCTCCTTCTGAATAGGCTCGCTCTATCGTAGACTTTGTCTCTGTCATCTCTGACATAGACTAGAGTCAAGTGCAAACCCATTACAAAAAAAAAAAAAAACTTAAATGTATATAAAACTTAGGCTTTTAGGTAGTTGGGAATAGTTATTAGTATAGCTTATAGCGACCTCACTCATAAAACCAAACTCATAAAATATCATAAATATTCGTCAAATAAATAAATTAATTCTAAACCTTGAAATAAACGTAATTGCACTTTTGTGAGTGAGAACGCCATTTTGTGATAGGCCTCTTAATAAGAATCTGATAATGAGATCCTTGCTCTTAATACTTCAAACCTTAGAAGTAAAATAGATTTTGGATCTTGGATCTTTATACACAATATGTGATCTTAAAACTATGTACTTACACCAACACGGTCTATGCCGTCTACGTGTAAGTCTTAAATGGCTAATGTCTGCAATTTATAGACATCTGCAACTAATACGATGTTGACTCGAATAAGTACAAAGAATTGTTCTTCTGTCAGAGTCTCAAACGTTTCGTGTTTCTCTTCAAATGTATTTCTGTGTACTTATTTTCTTACATGTATTTTCTTTGTTAAACTTTTAAACTTTCTGTTGTATTTTAGCTTGTTGTTTAACTTTAGTCTTTATGAGACCTTTCGTGTACCCTGTACATATTTGTTCTTTGCAAAACTTCAAGTACTTAGGCATGTACTTTTGTAAAAGCTGAGTTATAATTGAACCGAACCTGCTGATTCGGTTTTGAAAGGGTCAAATCCCATGGTTTGATTGGTTAATTGGAAATAACAACAACTAATTAAATATTTCAACGAAACAGATCAAATTAAACTTGGGTTTTCAGAAACTGTTTGTTAGTGTGTGGGTGTTAGATATTTATCCAGTTAATAAAATTGTTTTATTTTTTTTTTATTTTTTATTAATAGCTTGTTTAAATGATTTCAGGAATAAAAGGATTATGGCTCAAAGCCGGTCTTCAGTCTCATAGAACATGGAAACATTATGCTAGCAGCGGAACTAATCAACAGCATAGCACCATGACTAGTTTATTTTGGTTCCCAGCGCAGCAGCAGTGGCTACCAGCCGGATACCAGCTTCGGTCCGACCTTGTCTGAGTGAACTTCAGATCGGGATTTAAAGTATTCTACGTGCTAATCTATCTATCTATACTAATATATAAAGCTGAAGAGTTCTTTTGTTTGTTTGTTTGCTTGAACGCGCTAATCTCAGGAACTACTGGCCCGATTTGAAAAATATTTCAGTATTAAATAGCCCATTTATCGAGGAAGGCTAAAGCGCTAAGACCAATAGGAGCGGAGCAGTAAATGGTTATAATTCTTTAGACAAATACGCGTTACGGTCGCGAATCGTATTTTGTTCAACAAACACTTCACACTGACCGGCAAATTGCAAAAAAAAACATAAAATATTTGAATTTCGCGGGCTACCCTGGCGCTTCCACCTTAATGTCTTTCTTTCTGTGATTGTTGGGTAACTGAAAAGCTTGTATAGAAAATTCTGATAGTGCCGTTGCCAGCAATGGCGGCTTCGGTGATTTTGTGCTCTATGGTTAAAGCCTATATTTAGCCTTGGGGTGATTATTGAATCACGTTAAATCTAGTTTGTGTTGAATTTTCAATAAATATATTTTTGAGAGCAGTTTTATTACTAGCTAATATTTTACCTTTATTATAGCTTATATTAGACGTGGAATGACCACAAGAACTGGTTTGCTAGTTCGAGGTAGCGCAGGAGAAAAGTGCCTGGAAGGATATGGGGGATACCTTTGCCCAGCATTGGGACACTCCAGGCTAAAAAACAAAACAAAATTATAGCTTTTCCTGAATTAGAACTTTCCTCCTTTTTATAATGTCTAGTATTCAATGTGTTTATTGTGAAAAGTCAAGTATATTGTTATTTACTCATCTGCCTAGCCTTTTCCCAACTATATTGGGGTCGGCTTCCAGTCAAGCCGGGTTTAGCTGAATACCAGTATTTAACGAGGAGCGGCTGCCTACCAGACCTCCACAATCCATTAACTGGGTAACACGGTACTTCATGGCAAGACTGGAGTCAGATTTATGGCTTCTGACTATCCGTAACGACTGCCAAAGATCTACAAATGACAGCCAGGACCAGCACAGAGGAAACTCGGTATGTTAAGATGGTCACCCATCCATAGACCATCCTTGGCAAGCGTTGCTTAACCTTCTAGACCGACCCCTGGGGCTGTTATTATCTGGCCACGAGCTCCTCTATAAATTATTGTTTACTACTTTAACTATTTATTTAAAGTAGTAAATAACAAACAAAATGCGACACAGTTCGTAATCATTTGTACGGCAAGAATTTTTTTCATAATTTTGGAAAAACTTTTTATGTTTTTAGTAAAATCAAATATTTTCCTAGGACACTAAGTGCGACACAATTTCAAAGATAAAAAATACACAACACCATCAAAATTAAAACAAACTCTTTAATCTATAAAGACGCTTCCCCCTTACCTACATCGGTTTACATTTATTTCCCCAATTTCCTTCAAAGAGAAAACGGGGAGAGCTCTCTAAGAAAATCTGCTCGTAAAAGAGCCGTGAGCAAATTTAATAAAACATGTTTCGGCAGATTTCCTCACTCGCATAATGCACTTTGTGACGTCACTTGTTCCGATGTTTGACTCCCCTCGGCCTAACGTGTTAAATGTATTAGTTTTGCATCGGCAGTTCAGCCTGTCAATGAAATGATATTTGAAATGCAAAATGTCCGTTTAGTTGTTTGATGCAGTTAGGTAAGGCTGTTTACTTTTCTGTCATAAAAAACTCATCAAACTGTTGTCTAAATCGATGACTTCTTAATCTTTTTTGTTCTTGTTGCTGTTTTCTAATTAATGTTAGATGGACCTTCGGACTTAAATGGATGATCGGCTTATTTATCATATCAGCCGAAAGATGTCTACTGCTGGACATAATTTGATAGGAATCATATTTTATTAACCATGAGAAAAGAAAAAGTTATTATAAAAACCTGCCAAATGCGAGTCAGACTTTCACACAAAGGGTTCCAAACCATAAACCGAGCAAAAAAAAACGTTTTTTGTATAAGAGAATATAATTTAATTTGTCATATTTTTTGTTATAGTGGCAATAGAAATAAACACTCAGTGAAAATTTCAATCGTCTACTTATTATGGTTCTTGAAATACAGCCCGCTGACAGACAGACGGACAGGCGGACGGACAACGGAGGCTTAGTAATTGGGTTCCGTTAATTAGGTATCCTTCGGGTACAAAACTTTAAAAAGAAACCCATGGAGTCTTGAAATCGGGTGTCGTAGTTCCAATGAAAATGGTGTCTAGATTTTAAAATCAGTTGAAAATTCAGATACGCACACGGACGACGCCTCGGGTAAATACTAGTGCGTAATAAATAACACTTTAGCATCGGTTGTTAGTGTATTAGAAGGGGGAATGTCCAGATGTTTCACGGTAATAAAGAACGTAGTGGGTGGAAAGTAATTTGTTAGAGTACAATATAAGTTTTGAAATATTCTTTTTTGCATGTTCCCGCTGCGAGATTAATTGAGATATTGTTGGGGGTGATAATTATTATGTGTGGGTGTTATCGTTATTAATGTGTTCGTTGTCGGATATTCAGTAATGGAAATACGATTACTGGGCGGATTATGTAATAATTGCTTTGACCTGCTGAGTGGAGTGTTGACAAAGGAGATTTACATTACAATAATGCATTTATAATTATAAATTATCATTCAGGTGCATCTATGTTTTACATAATATCTACAATAATATACAGTGAATAATGTAAGTGAAGAGAACTATTTAAAGTTTTTAAGTGCAACTGATCAAACTGTTGATGCAATATCTTTTTGCAACTCATTTCTCAATATTGGTGGTAAAAAGTTGAAGGATTGAAGAAGGGCTTACCATTATTACAAAATGTTTGCCTAACTTCAGCCTCCCTTGTATCCATGGCTTATGGGACCATAATAGGGATGCCATAAGAACTCTTATGGTAAAAGGGAATTATGTACATAATCCTATTACTCAGGTGGATGACGATGGACGTAGTCCACCCTCTATGGATTTTCTAACAAAATACTCAAAAAAGCAGTAGGGAACAGTTTTTAATACGTCAAAGAAATATTTAGTTTGAAAACCGGCTTTTGTTGTACACTAGCGAATCGTACCCAAACAAAAAAAAAATATTCCAAAAAAACATTAGGTAAAACCTAGAAAAATATCAATAAGACTCCAACGTAGGTATGAACATATAACTATTACGATTCTCCAACAGAAAGCAGCCACAACACGTACACAAATACCCGAGACTTCCCCACACTACGCCACAAAAAGTAATAAATTTTTATTTGTAAATGCAGAACTAACACCTGAGCCCTTGTAGTGACGACAGAAACGAACAAAGAGGACAAGTGAACATCGAAAATATTCCCCTCCTCAATTGAAATAAGGGAAATTTTTATATAAGTAGTAATTTGTTACACTTGCTGGCTTATTCATTATTAGTTCCAATACTTATTGGTGAATTCTATCGGTTAAGGTGGATGCGCCAGGGTACCCCGCGAAATTCAACATTTCTTACGATTTTGCAATTTGCAAGTCAGTATTAGTTTGTATGTTGATTAAAGTATGATTAGCGGGCGTAAGAATTATATATTTTCAGAATGATAACCATTTAATTCAGCAATAAAACTCCATCAGGCCAGGTAACTCAAAATAATGACTATTTCATGAAATCTTGACATTTTAGAATTATACTGACTTATGGAGTTATTTTACTGATTTTAATTTTTATAATTCTGAAAATACATAAATCTTACGCTCGCGAATCATACTTTAATCAACATATAACTTAATACTAACTTGAAAATTGCAAAAAACGTAAGAAAACTTGAATTCTGCGGGCTACCCTGGCGCAACCACCTTAAATTTAATAGAATAAACCTGTTTTTTTTTAATTATTGTTCGTAAAGAGTTTTGATTTATTGTGGCACTCAGAACACTGAATACTGAATCTACAAGATACAAGTTGTGTCCAGATTAGATATGCCTTTACTGATTTTTTGTTTATTTTATAATTACATTCTACAAATAAATTATTACTATCTTGTTTTTATTTGTAAAAGCAGAACTAAGCACCTGAGCACTTGTAGAGGCGACAGGAACCAACAAAGACGACAAGTGAACACCATTACTCTTGCCGAAAATATTCCTCTCCTCAAATAAGGGAACAAATGCTCTTAGCAATGTGGTACGGTAATGTACGCCGGCCCCTTGAATTTTTCATTCCCTTGTGGCTCGACAACTAAGCATTACCAAAATTGCGTCATATTTCTTATCTAACACTTTCTGAAGGGGAATAGTTAGAGGATTGCTTCCAAGGAGTGAGACGAGGAAGTTAGTGATGATAATTGTTCAAAGTTTCGTTATTTTCAATACTAAATTATAGATGAACCTGTAACAATTTATGTCCAAGCAGGTTTTCAAGGGGGTAGGAGAGGGACAACTCTTTCTATTTATAAATTAAAAAAAAAAGATTGATGTAAAAGAATTACATGTACATTGTTTGCCAAATAAATCCTAATATATAAAATTCTTTCGTTACTGACTGATTGAGTGACTGAGTGACTGAAAGACAACGCACAGCAGAAACTACTGGTCGTAGAAAGCTAAAATATGACATAAAGCTTCCCTGCACTCCGTAGGAGAGCACCAAGAGAGAATTTCTCGAAATTCCAATGGGAACGGGAAAAACATATGCGCTTACGAAGTCGCGGGCGAAAGCTAAATATATAATTTACCACTCATTGGGCATTTTGGGTATAAAAATCGCATGCATTTACAATGGGAAAAGTGCTGAAAAGGCTATCAGCATTACAAAGCTTTTTTTTTTATTTCGGAGACAATGCCAGTGACAGACGGTAGGAAAAAATTAAGGATTACAACTAAAATTTATTAATGCTTATTGAACTAAATACAGACTCCTGTTTCTGTAATTTTTTTGAAAAAGACGGAGACAGATGTCATGACGCTAATACCTTTATTACTACCTAAATGTACTTAGTGATTTCTGGTGTAAATGGTTCTAGAAAAAAATAATACTGTCTGATTTATCAACAAATTTTGCTTGACTTACATGAATGTGTAAAAACCGGCCAAGTTCGAGTCGGACTTTCACATGAAGGGTTCCGTATCATAAACCGAAAAAAATACATTTCTTATGTGTTCCCCTGTAATTTTAAACTCAATTTAATTTTTATTATTTCTTATACCTACCCATTACGGTTCTTGGGATATAGCCCGATATCAGATTGACGGACCGACAGTGGAGGCTTAAGAATAGAGTTCCGTTGGTTACCCTTTGAGTACGGAACCCTAAAAATATAATTTTCCATCTTACGAAGTTTGTTTGCTTTCAAATATTTATGTTAAACATACTTTTTCAAAAATGTAATAGCATTTAAAAGCTTAACTAACTGTTTGAGAACCCACGTTTATTTTCTTATCTAGAACACAGTTTTTCTTCGTTAATACAAATCTATTTTGTTTGAGCAACGTTGGCTAATAATAGAAGACAAAAAATAGTTCATCACATCAATCTTAATAAAGTATTTCATTAGATACAAGGCGACCGACGTGGACAAGGTTTCTACAGTTTATTTTTAACTTTTTAATTTAAGCTAATCAATTATTATAATTTTTTTTTATTCTAAAAGCCAGGAACAAATAGGATTGCGGGTTCCGTCGGCATGATGACCGCTGGGCGAAACTTTAGGTGTGGTGGCTGGCATGTTGGCCTGTCTGCGCACCTCGAAGGCTGGTTCGAGGTCGCGATGGTGGAAGAAAAGAGTACCTACTTAGTGGGACACAATAAGTAAATAAGAAGTAGGATTATCCGCCCGAGTCTATGTTTCTTGATTTCTTTAAGTCAAGAGTGAACAGGTTTTTTCTAAGCAAGCATGCTCCATCTTTGAACACATCATCGCTTACCATCTGGTGAGATATCTAGTGGTTAAATACGTGCCTATATGTGTAAAAAAAATCTGTAGTTTACTTTCAACAGCAAATTTACTACTTTAGTTTTTTTTTTCAGAAAGAATCCACGCTGAAGTATTTAAAATGTGTTTATCAGTAATCGTAGTATTTAAGGCCAAGCTTCACAGGTATGACTGAAAATAAAAATCGCTCGCACGCAAACTCGAGTAATAACAGTTTACCCTTAAGAGAAAAAAAGCGTGCTAGGAAAGCCCAGTTAAGTGGTTTAAAACCACTCTATACCCTTTACAACTCTATTAAGCCCACACGCAAAAATAACGAGAGCCAACCATACCTAATTAAAAAAATATTCCATTTACCGATCCCACTTTACGATCCCTCCAACTTGCGTATTATACAAATATACAAATCTGAATAATATAATAAAATAGATCTGTCGGTCTGCAGAGTATTTTCTTTTGTCTTGGTACTTATTAATACGGGATAAGTAATAATGTTATACGATTATGCGGCTCGAGCCTTGGTACCGCATAAATTATTATAATCTGTCTGTATATTTTGTGTCTGCGTGGGTTGTCGTTTTGTCAATATTAATGGGCGGCTCAGCCAATGTTTCATTGTGTTGTGACAATAGATAGTGGGATTTTCAAACTAACTGTAAGTAGTTTTTCTAAGTAGTTTCGGTTTTCATAAAAACATGAAAAAAACGTGAAAGTGAAATCATGCGGCAGTGAAGAAAACGTTTGGTATGCTTTTGCGTGCGTCGACGCTTATCGCAACGCACTACGTTTTATTTAAAACTTATAATATATAGTGGATGGAAGTGGAAATCAAAAATTTTTTCAAGGGAGTATAGTAGTTTATGTGTTAATCTCGGTTATAATCCAAATCTATTTAGCAGCTTTTGTGTGAATACGTTTATTTTTGATGTTTCATTATGGTGAATGAGTAACAAACGTCTACCCATTCATTCATACGCTCTTCTTCACAAACTTGTGTCTAATAGTAGTAGAAAACGGAACTATAAAAAAAAACTAGGTGGTACCTTTATTAAAACCTTTACAAAACCGCATCTATGAATAGTAACTAAAACTACCTCCACGAAACTCTAAAATCCACAAGGAAAGCTGAGGGCAAAATGTAGTGAAACTTTATTACGATATTTGCGTTCATTTCACTTATGTCGATATGAAGTTGAGCCGTCTGATGTTACGCGTCAGCTGAAATTAAAGAGTAAGAAGAGTACTTTAGTAACGCGGTAACTTTTAGACTCGAATTTGTGAAATTATTTTGTGGTTTTAATAAAAAAGGTAGATAAAAATGTTAGCTGGTTGAGGGCTGATTTTCCAAAATAAGACAATATTTAGCTGATTCAAATATAGTTGTTTGATATATTTTCAATGCATTAGCTGTCAAACCACCAGTTTTAATCCTTTGGTGAGATCGGCCCTAATTTAATTATTTTATTATCTATAAACAAAGTATCTTTACATTCTTTGCTCATAATAACAATATTTCTGTGGACCAAGTATGAAATATGAATTAAACAAATCCGCTGTTTATGCATTTCCTATTCACGCAAAATCCGAAAAAATATTGGGAACAATTTGTGCCTTCTTCAAGTCACTCTGTATGGTGTGGTATTTTACGATAGTAAGTAGCGCCTACTGCTGTATATTTTCTATAAACGAATACCATTAAACAAAAACAAAAATAGACGTGGACTTTTTGGTACAATTTATAAAAATACAAAGTAAGTAAAGCTCTGTTCAATTTCCAAGCACTTTTAATTCCTGCAGCAAGAAACTTCAGTATTTAAAATAAATAATATTTCATGTAAGATTCATGTAAAACATTTTGAAAGAAAAAGAGTTAATAAGCGCCAAGCATGACGCACGCCAAAAGGGAACACCCAGATACTCCAAAGCACTTTTTCCCAATTTCGGTGTTCCGATTTTCAAAGGTCTGAATTTCACAATACCTTATAATTATTATGTCTATTATTATTTTAACTGCGTCTTGTCTGTTCTCTAGGTTTTGAGAAATGTAATTAAAAAATTGAGTCAAATACTTTATTACTTGGTCAAAGCTGCTGAAAACTAGTAATAAATTAGTTGAAATAGCACGTACGCCATAACAATGATTAAAAAGCAAGCACAGCACAGTACCAATGTAAGGTAGGCCATAACATATTTACATAACTTTTTACAGAATTTTTATTTTCCTGCCTCAAAACAAAGTCTTATTTAAAGGCGGAGGTCCTTTAGAAGAGAACTCGAGTGAAATCGAGCTTCTAAAGTAAAGTTGGCCAAGAAAACGTCAAGTTCATTTCTCAAGGACTGTTCCTTGACGTCTTTGGGACGTTGCATGAAAATATAATCACTTAAAAGGGAGAGCAAGAAGTATATCGGACGTCATGGACTATTTTCCATAAAGTTATGGAATATACCAGCTTTTTGTAATTAATATTGTAGTGTTGTTCGCATTTGAAGAAGCTCGTGGCTAGATAATAAAAGCCGCACGTGTCGATCTTCAAGATTAAGCAACGCTTGCCAAGGTTGGTCTGTGGATGGGTTATACCGAGTTTCCTCCGTGCCTCGGAAAGCACGTTAAGCCGTTGGTACCGGCTGTCATTTGTAGATCTTTGGAAGTAGTTACGGATAGTCAGAAGCCAGGAAATCTGACTCCAGTTTTGCCATGAAGTACCGTGTTACCCAGTTAATGGGTTGTGGAGGTCTGGTAGGCAGCCGCACCTCGTAAAACACTACTGGTATTCAGCTAAATTCAGCTTGACTGGAAGCCGACTCCAATATAGTTGGGAAAAGGCTAGGCAGATGATTGTATTGTTGTTCGCAAAGTAGTGTAAATAACGACTTAATGAATGTTTTTGACTTAACTTAAAAACTTATTTGAATATTGCTCTCCAAGGTAGGTAGATATTCCGAATAGCAAATTCTGAGCCTATACTTGCAGTCTATTTTAAGATACTCATAGGATATTACATTTTTCAAAATGTCTATACCTTGTCGGACATTTTTGATGTCAAAATTCTGTTGCATCCACTCTCTCATGATTGTGAGCGCTTGTCCGTTGGTGGAGGGGCTCTCCCAGTTTCCTTGGCATCTTCAGCAGTGACGTGCTTTATGGCCAAGTCCAGACATCCCTCTTGGTCGGTTTTTCTGTGGAGTCATTCCACGTGGTCGCCTTCGTCAACAAAATACTGGCAGTACAGGTATTTTATAAAATAAAAAGAATACAAAAGACAATTTGTAGATCACATTTGTTACCCACAACATGAACTCAATTTTAATTGGCATTTCTCTGAAATCATACACCTAAGAATCAACACGAAACCAGACAACCAAATGTTCCTATAAGGGTTCTGTTTTTCACGTATTTTCGGAACCCTTAAAATTAACATTTTGGGGGCCGAGTCACCCGCGACCGTAGGAGAATACCCAATATTTTGACCCTACACGTGGTCCCCGGGTGGTGCTAATCAAACACTAACTGGTGGTAGGATTCGGCCAATGGCTTGTGACCACCCACTGGGCAAAGACGTACCGCCAAGCGGCTTAGCTGCGTTCCGGTACGATGCTCAGTGTAGCCAATACAGAGGAGCTAGGTCGAAATAGTTGTTCCAATGCAGGCAGACCAACCAGGCTTGCCCTGGCGTGGACGTATCGGGATACTAGTCGCGGAGGGTAGCGGGATCCGAGGCACGGTGCGCCGCTGGCCGACCGCAGGTAATTGGGGACCCAAGTAGTGTGCTAGCCACACATGAAAGGCTGCCCCGCCAACTGACGAAAAATCCCGGAATGCACCATGGTGCTGGTTGGCGACCAGATGAAAGGGCCCGATGGACATTCCCGGGGGGGCTCGGGCGTCCCCGCAGTCTCCAGACTAGGCCCCAAAGATGTCGTACTGTCAGGGCGTGCCTGAGGGTTAGCAGCATGGAACCTCATGTCACTTCCTTCTCCTCAAACTCACTCACTTTTATTATGAACAGGGGAAGAAAGAGAAAAGCTGTACAGCGGCAGCACGCCCTTTCGCATAAAGTGCACCTATCTAACATACGAGGTCTGCACTCAAATCTCGTTGCAGTCCATCGCCACCTTGAGACCGAGAAACCAGCGCTCTTGTTCCTGTCGGAGACGCAGATCGGATGTCCGTCGGCCGTGTCATACCTGTCTTACCCAGGGTTTACCCTCGAGCACCACTTCAGACCACGCGCGGGCGTATGCATGTACGCCCGGGACGACATCTGCTATCGGCGTCTCCGTTATGAAGACTCCAGGTTCTCGACGCTGTGGGCTATAGTGGACACAGGCCTAGACAAAATTGTGTACGCCTGCGTCTACCATTCGCACAGCGGTGATTTGGAGACAACTGGGCTTACACAGCACCTGAGTGAGGCGGCGGATGCGGCTCAGCAGCGGTACCCTTCTGCCCAATTGGTGTTACTGGGGGACTTCAATGCCCACCATCAGGAGTGGCTCTTCCCATATCAGTGCACAGACCATACTGGACGAGAGACGCGAAAGCTAGCGCTGCGTTAAATCTTACCCAGCTGGTCCAGGGGGCAACGAGGGTAACGGATGTAGATTCGCACACTGCCAATTGCTTGGACCTTTTGCTGACAACAGATCCAGGCCGCTATTCGGTGTCGATTTCTTCACCACTGGGTAGTTCCGACCACTGTCTGGTGAAGTCCGTGTCCGTTTACTCCCCGCCCGATCCTAGCCCAAGAGGCACCCGGCGGGTATGGCGATACAGGTCAGCAGATTGGGATGGCATGCGATCTTTTTTTGCATGTTACCCTTGGCAGCCTACTTGCTTTTCTTCCACTGATGCTTCGACGTGCGCGGACGCCGTGTCGGATGTGTTGCGGAGGGGAATGGAGTACTACATTCCGTTCTCTGACATAGCGAAATCTGGCGAAGCTCGTCCTTGTTTTGGTGCCGAGTGCAATCGCGCTGATGCGCTTAAGCACGCGGCGTACCTCTAGCATGGGTCGACGCTCGTACGTGCAAAGCAAATGACGTGAGTCGGAAGAAGAGAGCGTTCAACAGGGCTGCCAAGTCCTGCAAGAAAGTGTTGCGGAGGGCTCGGTTTGACCACATTAGCCGAATAGGGAACAAATTTGCTTCATACCCAGCAGGTAGTGAGGCTTTTTGGTCCCTGGCTAAGTCAGTCGAATCGAACTTCTGCCGCCCCTCACTACCACCACCCGACCCCGACCCGACCCGACGGGACGCTGGCCCACTCCGCTGAGGAGAAAGCGAACTTATTTGCTTCTTTGTTGGCGGAATCTTCACGACTGGATCCTGGTGCGACGCCCCCTGCTTCTCCTGGTGGATGCGAGTCGAGTATGTCGAACATTCGCATTCATCGAAAGGACGTCCGTAGGATACTGCGTAACCTAGACGTGAACAAGGCTAGTGGTCCCGACGGGATACCGGCAATTGTTCTGAAGACTTGTGCGCCTGAGTTGTCTCCGATCTTGACACACCTTTTTCGCCTTTCGTTTGAGACTGGGAAAGTGCCGAAGGCTTGGAAGCAAGCTAAAGTGCAGCCCGTGCCCAAGAAGGGTAGTCGAGCTGACCCGTCGAATTATAGACAGGAGAGCAATGGTTAAACGCTTAAACGTGTCCTTATAGGCTGTCTCTGAATGAGGCGATGCCAATCTGGTCAAGTTCAATGCTGCTAAGACCCAAGCGTGTCTATTTTCCGCCAAAAGGAGCCAATTCCACCCAGCTCCATCTTTCCGAGGTTTAACCGTGCCGATAACCGACCAACTTGAGCTTCTTGGGGTTACATCAACATCTACTCTCAATTTTGGCCCTTACATAGAGGCAAAGGCTCAAGTAGCTGCAAAGAAGTTGGGGATTCTGGCAAAGGTGAGACGATACTTCACGCCGGAACAGCTGCTTAAACTCTATCAAGCGCAAGTTCGATCGTGTATGGAGTACTGTTCTCATCTTTGGGATGGATCTGCCAGATACCAACTTGATGCCCTTCAGTCAATTGAGAAACGAGCCAAGAGGATCATCGGCAATGAGAGGCTTGTCGCGACGAAGCTCCAAAGTCTTGAACATCGACGACGAGTTGCTAGCCTGTCGGTTTTTACCTGTTGCATTTTGGGGAATGTGCGACGGAATTGCATAATTTAATCCCGCAAAGCCCGTTCCATCTTCGGACCACAAGACAAACGGCGATGCGCCACCGGTACACGGTAGATATCCCACCCATACGCACAAAACTTTTTGGTAACACATTCATAATGCAACAGCTAAGGAGTGGAATTCCCTGCCGGAGTCTGTGTTTCCTGATAGCTACAACCTGGGAGTTTTTAAGTCAAGAGTGAAAAGGTTATTTCTAGGCAAGCGTGCTCCATCTTCGACCACATCATCGCTTACCATCAGGTGAGATAGTGGTCAAACGCGTGCCTATATATAGTAAAAAAAATATATAATATACATCTTCGGAATACACTTTTTAACCGACGTAAAAAGAGGGGGTTGTCAATAGTCAATAGAGTTATATTTTTTTTTTGCAGGAATCATCCTGAAAAAAAAAAATATAACTCTATTTAGTCCGTCAGATTGAATAACGAAAAATATTGGACGCGTATTTTTTGTCTTATCAAATCAATAAAACATCAAAGATGAGTGGGAGCTTGTGACGTGAAAAAGTACAACTGTATGTGACGTCACACGAGTTTTCAATGCAGTGTCATCGTAATTTTATGTTTACGTGGAAAAATAAAAACTACGTGTCCAATATTTTTTGGAAATCTATCTGACTGACTAATTGGATTTTTTAGTAAATTTTTCAAGTAATATTTTCAGAATTGCACGGTTTCTGTAAATGGCCTAACTAACTCGGGTGTCCGAGTCAATCTAATAAACCTTCATTTGTTAGAAATATATGCAGCAATATAGGCTGCATGATATGACAAAGAAATAGTCATACCTTCCTAAAAACGTACTCTCTAAAACTCTGTGGTACTTCTAGGACAGTTGGGATAAATAAAACAACATAAAGAATTGGAGTACTATAATAACACTGCGTCAAGTTCGTTCTCAGTTTGCCACTAATAAATACACATTTACACATAAATTAGTGAGGCTTCATGAAGCCTCACTAATTTATGTGTAAATGTTGCGGTTGATCAACTGTAAATTTATTTTATAAATTCATAGATTTGACGAAAAAATAACAGAAGATGGACGCCTATGACCTACCCTACATCTCCCTACACCTACCTACTCTTACTCTCTAACTCTCACTCTCACTCTTACTCATAGCTATGCACGAAGTTCATTCACACTCATCGGTTCGCCACTAATACATAAGGGCTCATTCATTGCAAAGTGAGGCTTCTCCGTATCTTTACATATCTATACATAAAGCTGAAGAGTTTGTTTGTTTCCTTGAACGCGCTAATCTCAGGAACTACTAGTCCGATTTTAAAAATTATTTCAGTGTTAGATAACCCATTTTTCGAACAAGGCTATAGGCTATATATTATCACGCGAAGACCGACAGGAACGAAGCAGTAATGAAAATTGTGACGCAGACGAAGTTGCGCGGGTCAACTAGTTATATATATTCTCCTATTGTCATGAAATCTGAATAGAACCTATATTGATAATCCTGTTGTAATTAATTCTTAGTGGTAAAGTGATACGGAGTAGAAATGCCCGCAACTAAACCCGAAACTACGGACTTCGGGCTTAGAAAATAGCCCCCCTGGGCGGCGGTGACTCTTTTGAACAAATCCCGCAACATGGACTACATACCTAGAGTTGTATTAAATTATATTATAACAAGCTCTCTATCGAGCGGCGAAAACATTTGGCATTTTGGTTCAAAATATTTGTACTCAGCATTCGTCAGCCCCCGAGGGGCCCAGCTTTGCAATAATCGTGTCAAAATAAAAGAACATAGACACATACACAACGCATGAAGTTCATTCACACTCCTCATCGGTTTGCCACTAATAAATAAGGCTCATCAATAAGTGAGGCTTCTCGGTATCTTCGGCAACGGCGTTCATTCGTCAATGTACTGCGGGCTTTTTCTTACGCAGGTATTTACTTATTTATAACTCCGCTTAGGATATTTATGTAGTGTTTTAGGTATTCATGGATAGAACATTATTTATAGGTTTAGGTGTATTGTTGTAAATATGTAGGTAGAGTTTCAATCTACTAATGTAATGAAGAAGAGATAAATGTCGTGGGTAGTGGATCGGGTAAGTGAAATAACCACCTACTCCCAGCAGGCGGTGATCCTATTGCTGGGAGTAGGTAGTTATATAGGTAGGCCTCTTCTTCTGTTGCCATAACCCCGCTATGCGTCCTTCATCCATGGCTTTCTAATCGTTAACTTGCTGTCAAGGATTAGATGCTTCTAAGATACTTTAATCTTACCAATATTCTGTGTACCGGACGGGCGTGATCGACTAGAACAGGGGTGTGATGGGGTAGGTCTATCTTTCTTCTAATCCTTCGACGTGAACTGTGACCACCCGACTGCGTCCAGCCACGTTGACGTCCTGTACCGGGAGTACTGAGGTTCTCCGTACCACGCGTGCAACGTTCTTCTTTCATGCTATTTACTTAATGTCTTCGGGGTAGATTGGGGTGAGGGATGTATGCTTACCAGGGTTAAATAATATGCAGAAATTTGATAACACTGCAGCTAGTGGTTTAAGGGAAAATTCGCGATGACTTTGCTTCTAGTTAAAAATTCTATATTTCTTCTGCCGGTGACTACAAATTGCTATTTTCTATCTGTTTACTAACGTACTATGTTACTTTACCGTAACGAGCCCCAAAAACCACTAACTGTTTCAGTTTATTTTTAACTGTTATTTTAACTATGACTCTAGTACATTTCTGGCTATATCTAGGTCTACTCTAGGTCTGGATAGGGGTTGATGCACCTTTCTGTAAATCCCCCAAAATTCCCCGTCGAATGGGGTGAAAATCAACCCTTCAATCCTGCCCACTGGTGGGCTTGTTGCATTTAGCTATCGAAACTATCTGCAAGTGTGAACTTGTCTACTATTAAGGGTTGACTTCCCGAAAAACTGTGGGCTACTATACTATCTGTCATAAGGTAGGTGCATCGACTACAAAAGTGAGGTTAGTGTTAAAAACGACCCATACTTGCGTTGTTTGACACCAATATCTTTAGTACGTCTTTAAAAGAGGACTGTTTAACACAATAAACTTTATTAAAACCCTTTATTACAGGTTAAACCTAGATAGAGGAGTTGTTTGACACCTTTAGTTTCTCGTGTTACTATATAATCTCTCAAAAACCTCTATTTAATAGCCTATGTCTGCAATAATAGTCAATATAGCACCTTGAGTGGTATAAAACAGTTCATTGCAATAACCATAAAACAATAAGTGATAAAAGGAGTCACCGAACACTTTTATAAAGACTTGGGTGTCACAGAAAGGTTAAAACTATAACGTATTAAGTATACTTGCTGCTACTAGCTACCAAAATGTTATTTGGGTACCTATCTATTTATTTCAAAGAAAATAAGTTCCCCAAGAACATCTTATGTGCCCGGGGGAAAACGACAACAAATATGCTTTTTTTTATTTTGTTACATAGTGATGAAACTATAACTTTAAAATACATAAGCTCTTAACTATAAAATACATAAGCTTATTCTATACATAGGCTCTCATGCACGCTAGTTACAATACAATGGATGCTTCGTCGCGAACAATCCGTTTAACCCAGCTCTTAATTCCAAGCTTAATTTCCAGAACTCCTGGATTAAGTTGACTATGACATTGAGTCCGATGATTTAGACATCGAACAGATAATACTTACTTACTGTCCTAGGGTCAAGAAAAATTCACAAACTTGAACTTGTGAGTCAAACTACGGAAATTTGGGGAATGTGTGACGGAATTGCATAATTTAATTCCGCCAAGCCCGTTCCGTCATCGGACCACTAGACGAACGACAATGCGCCACCGGTACATGATGGACATCCCACCCACGAGCACAAAACTTTTTGGGAACACATTCATAATGCGTACAGCTAAGGAGTGGAATTCCCTGCCGGAGTCTGTGTTTCCCGATAGCTACAACTTGGGAGTCTTTAAGTCAAGTGTGAATAGGTTACTTCTAGGCAAGCGTGCTCCATCTTCGACCACATCATCGCTTACCATCAGGTGAGATGGTGGTCAAGCGCGTGCCTATCAATAGTAAAAAAAAAAAAAAAAATGTCATGGCACTAACCCTTTATCACTCTCGAAGAACTCTTATTCTTCCCTTTTCCTTCTACGCAGGAATCGAGACGCAAAACGAGAGCGACTACAACTTCGTACTACAACTTGGTCGCGTACTATGCGACCAACCACGAACCATGTGCGTGCAAGGCGCCATAGATAAATACGAGCAACATCCGCCGTGCCACTGACGCTTCCGCTTCACTGTAGTCGCTATTTTCACGCAGGTTTGGCCGGAGTTTTAGGTCTTCGACAGCCAAATGGACCGATGAATCTGTATGAGGCTCTGTAGCTAGGGATTGACAGAAGAAAAGAAAGGAAGAAATTGAACTACGCGACGGAGGATGACTATGATAATTGATCACAAGATATTGACAACTGAGATAACAGTTATGATAAATATGTTTGTAACAAATTCCTCCAGTAATCGATTTCACGTAACAATGAAAACATGAAAATTGTTCATATTCCCAAAAATTTAATCAAGCATCGCATTCTCTTCACAAATTCCTCCAAGCGACGCACCAAAACAATTTACCATATACGAAAATTATATTCATACAAATACATTATTCATAAAATAAAGATGTACATCAAAAACTGGAAGCTGACGTAAAGCGTATTTCCAGAAAGGACGTACTGTAAACACTAGCCCTGGTCGGGGGGTAAATGTTCCATGAAATTACCCCAGCATTTCGCTAGCAATGAAACTCGTTTTCCACCGGACAATTCCGGCTTTATCCGCTGAAGCTATCTCGGCAATTGTATAACTAGATAATGATAATACGTGACTCCTAGTCCGTGAAATGGATTTTTTTAGTTATGAAAATATTGGTTGGAAAGATACATGAAAAATAGTGGATTTAGAAGTACCAGCTTTTTTTAAATTAAGAATTGCTATAGATAGTTCAAATCACAGTTTATAGATTGGTAGAAGATCGCTATTAATTATAGTGAAACATAGGTTTTTTGTTTTTCGTAATGATGGGAAATCATCAAATGACTCCTCCCGCTCTGGGTGAAGCAGGAGGGAGGAGTGTCAGACTCTTACTGACTAAAACCCATCCGTGTTCCTCCTAGTGCCCTTTTCGTTCCAGGGCTACGGTACCTCTTTCACACAGATTCCGCAGCCCCAGCAGGGAAACACAGGTACTGCTAACAAATGATCGTATTTTTATTGTTTGAACATAACATAACATATAGTTTATTTCTCTCATAAAGGTACATTAGGTAATTTACTGATAACATATATTATATTTTTTGCCTTACGTAAGAACCTTTGTGAGAGCTGGAGTCTGAACTAGGTTCGGAACCTGTATGACAGATCTCCAGGCTCACACCCTTAAGCATTTAACAAATTTTACGGCATCAATCAGATTATTCATAACACTATTTGCAAACAATTTTGATAGAGAGGTAAGTTTATGTAATAAAATTGTGGTTGGTGAAGGTATTTGTAATGTTAAGTGATGTTATTAGTGATGTTGTTAGTGTTGTTGTTGTGTTGTTGTTGTGGTAGTGTGTGATGGTGTTGTGTGTATGTATGCACATAACTAACGTACGAAACACTAGACTTACATGCGTAAATCTAGAGTTTCGTGTTTATCAGTAAAAATGAGAAAATGAGAGGGGACGTTTGTTCAAAAATCATTTAATGGTTTGGATGATATTTTCTGTTTCTTCATAGTCCAAATCCAGCAACCAGTTTCCTTACTGTCGTTTTGCATTTCCGTTTAACAATTGAGTACATATGTAAGATTGAATTAACTCTGTTGTACACATATGGACCAAGGAAATAAAAGAAACGTTGAGCTGACTTTGAATGGACAGAAATGGACAAACACACTGTATGTTTTCGTCTCAAGGCATTGAACTTTTCGGAATTAAAGGAATTTCGGGATTGGACTGTTAGAATTAGATTTTAATTTGTTAAAATTAGAACAATAATTAAAACTAGTCAATCGCTGTTGACTGCTAAAATACTGGTATTCAGCTAAATCCGGTTTGACTGGAAGCCGACCCCAATATAGTTGGGAAAAGGCTAGGCAGATGATGAATCGCTGTTGACTGCAAAGAATGCATTTCACGTAAGAATATTTGGACTGGTAGAGACTTCCCAGAACTACTATTTGTCACAGGCATCAGCTAAGCTTCCAATTCAATAAACCAAATCTATAGTTGCGAGCTCAAAACTCTAATTAAACTTGTTGTCAACTAAAACAGATTGTGTTAATTAGAACAAGATGAATGTGAAAAGTTTCCTGTCATAATTCAACGGTAAGTTATCGCAGGTGTCGATAGAACGTACGGGATTCAGCTGAGTCGCGGCAAACGTTCGAAATACGGGTATTTATGCTAAATAAAGCTGACTTGAAACTTTAGCCGAATATAAAATCAGTTATTTTAGGTTAAAAACTAATATTTTGCTATGGTTACTTTGTAAAATATGTTTTTTTCTTAAATGCAGTATCAACGATTGGAAACAATAAATAAGAAAGTTTACGGAGAAACCATACACTTATAATGCATTAATGCATTCGTGCATTTTTACCTCATTTCACTAATGGGGTATTTTACTAAATAAATCTAATTAGTCCGTTTGACAGATTTTCAAAAAATAGTGGACACGTATTTTTTCTTTTTTCACGTGAATAAAAAATGAAGACGATACAGTGCGTTAAAGACACGCGTGACGTCATCTGGCTTGGTAAATTTGGTACATTTTTAGACGGACTAATTAGATTTTTTTTGTAAAATACCCTATTGAAATTAGTCGAGCATTCAGTACACGATTGGCGGTCATCGCGTGTGCTCCCTCGCTCCTTTGTATTACTAAACCTTTGGTCCGGATAATATATTTAATTAGACTATATTAGCAGCAGTATCATTTAATCAACTTCCTAACTTTTACAGAACGTTAATTAACTTTAAAATTAACTAAAAAAAATAAACCAAATATCAACTAAGAGGTTTTTGTACAACAATGCTGAGGAAGCCTATGTTCAGCAGTGGACTAGGTTAGGTTAGGTTAGGCACTCTTGTATTGTTGATCACAGTGACGTATGTTGACGTAACCAAAGGTCTATTCAATGAAAACACCACCACGACAGCGAAGTAATACCAACCATAGTGTATTAAACCATAATTATTGTCATTACAAATCCCCTGAAGCGTGAGGATTACATTGAAATCTCTACAGGATCATTTCTCGTTAAAGTCTGTGAGGATATCCTGCAGCGGACATTTAAGTACCGATAACAGAAGAAGATTGTATCGAATTTACGTGACCCACATAAATAAATAGGTCACAATCACGGCTCAATTTTCATAATCACTTAATTTTTCTTCCACCCTTCCCAAAGCTATACCTAGTGAATTTAATAACGAACCCATTATTATTCCTACCGCAAAATGTATTTATCTAAAACAAAACAACTAAGAAATATCTCGGAAGACAGACATTTCCATTGCCCCCGGAATAAATTACAAACTCACTTAATTTTGTGTTGTTCGGTAATCCCCACAATAATTTCTTTCAAGGCCTTCATTTCAATCTAGGGAAACTCAGTAACATTGAGGATTAGGTATGATTTACGAGACTAGAAGAATTATTATGAAATAATTAATATTACCGAAGAAAAACTCGTCTTTATTGATAGATAAATACGAGTTATCCCCGTTTAAACGTGGAAAAATGTGAGGCATTTTTGTAAAGTAAGGAGATTTTATTTTCGCCGGGTATCACGTGTCAGGGTCAGATTTTTGGCCGAAAAGCCGAATTATTTTGTTAGAAGTATTTTTTTTTATTTTATTTTAGAAAATATTTCAGATTTCTTATTCTTAATAAACAAGGTATTGTAATAGGTAGACTGTTGACATTTTTACGGATTATGTATTTCTATTGCCGCTATAACAACAAATAATTAAGATTTATGGTACGAAACCCTTCTAGTGCGAGTCGGATTCGCACTTGGCCGGTTTTATTAATTTAAAAATGTTTTTAGAAATAATTATTTGCACTTAAAACTAGGTTTTGCTCGCGGTTTCGTTTGCTTTAAAGACTATAACCGTCTCTATATCTCTCTCTCTCTCTATTCAACCAATAACCTGATTACAAATTCATAAAAATCAGTTCAGCAATTTCGGCGTAAAAACATATCAAATAAAAAAAATCACTTTCGCATTCTTAATATTAGTTAGGTTTTTATTTTTACTAGCTTTTACCTGTGACTTCGTATGCGCATATGCCGTTTTTCCCGTTCCTGTGGGTATTTCGGGAATTCCTTTCTTAGTACTCCACTACACTCCCTAAGGAACTAACATACCTATGCTGCATTTCAGCTTCCTATGTCAGTATTTTCGGCTGTACGTTCTCTGTCACTCAATTATGCAGTAATGGAAGAATTTTATATATATTGATTGATACAGTAGATATCTGTTAAGCACGTTAAGCCGTTGGTCCCGGCTGTCATTTGTAGATCTTTGGCAGTCGTTACGGATTGTCAGAAGCCAGTAAATCTGACTCCAGTCTTGCCAAGAAGTACCGTGTTACCCAGTTAATGGGTTGTGGAGGTCTGGTAGGCAGCCGCTCCACGTAAAACACTGGTATTCAGCTGAATCCGGTTTGACTGGAAGCCGACCCCAATGTAGTTGGGAAAAGGCTAGGCAGATGATGACAATAGATATCTGTAGGTACACAATCTTTTCAAAACTTTCGTCGTTAAAAAGCTTATGCTTTCTTTACAAATAAAAAGAAAGCAAGTTTCAAAACAATGCAATACCAAATTGCTTATTTAAATAGTCAAAACATAAACATGGGTTTCGCTTATCTATAACGAAGTCACGATCTTATATCCATTTTCTCACAAAAAAATATTACAAAAATAAAACAATAATGTTCGAAATAAAAATAACATTTATTCTAAAGTTATTTTCTTCAGTGGAATACTGTGATTAAGGCTGGAAACGGTGCTCGACCGACGGTGTGTCCTGACTGTAGGTTCTGACCGTCAGCGCTAACCGTCGGTTGCGAAAATGCATTCAGTGCTACACTGACGGCGAACTGCGACGCGTGTGTACAGTTCACAAGAAAAATGAATCCTTTTGCTTCTCGTCGAAATCCGGAATTAATTCTTTACAAACCTCTTGCCAAGCACTTATTTTAGCATCACGGTCTTTATAAACTACAGATAATAAATCCCATATTGCCGGACGAAGCCGCACTTCATAAATAAGGCGCTCTGTATCGATACTCATTTTTGCTTTGAGTGTAAGTACGCGCGTACGGTCGGTCGCTCAGTCAGCGAAGCACTGAACGCATCCATACAATCTCATAGCTTGTCGGTCGACCGATATACGCGTGACCGACGAGCGGGACCGACGCGACGGCTCGACCGACCGTACGCGCGAACCGTCAGCGTAGCTGTGTGCGCAGCATTCATAGACTTGCAATATATATAGCTACGCCGACTGGCGGTCAGCGCTGACCGTCGGTCGAGCACTGTTTCCAGCCTAAAAGTACTGAGTAAGCAGAAATCGAAATATTATCACATACTAGTTGACCCGCGCAACTTCGTTCGCTCCACTCCTTTTGATCTTAGCGTGATGATATATAGCCTATATATAGCCTTCCTCAATAAATGGGCTAACTAACCCTGAAAGAATTTTTCAAATCGGAACAGAGAGTTTAGATAGTGTTAGTATAGACTCTTCAGCTTTATATATTAGTATAGATAAGCAGAAATCGTAACATTATCACATATATGTACTCAAGTCAAGCTTAGTGGCGGTTGCGTTAGAAATTTCGAATCGATCGCGCTACGTAGTTTAAAGTAGTGTGTAGGAGCACTAGCGTGCACTAGTTAAGTTGATTTGCGGCTCGAACTAAGAACAAGTTCGTAAACTTTGCCCTCTCCATACCCACTTTATTTCTGATTTGTTGGCATATTAACTGTAATTCACCGATACTAATGGCTTGTGCATTTTCGTGTTTATTTAAGTTGTAATGATAGTGTATGTGTTTTTGGGCTGCGGTGCAGTGTATTGTATTGTTTAATCGAATTTTCTTTGCGGGCGGAGAGACTTTTCAACAAAAAGCCATAATTCGAGGTTTTGCTCTCGCCTGTTTCCTTTTCCAATATTGGACCGATTTAAAAGATATTTCATAAACTGAACGAGAAGAATTTATTCTGTGTGGTTTTTTTCATTAATAGTTGTCAGTTTATTTTTAACACTAGCGCTCTGTTAACAGCAGTATAGACAACTTTGAGCAATTTTTGAGGGTTCTAGTGCTTATACGGATAATATGTCATTAAAAAAGAAAACGTTGGGGCATAAAATATATTTTACTGTAAAACATCATTGCAAAATCATAAACCAAAGGAAAAACAGGCGATACCGTTTGTATGGAGAACAGACCACCCCCATTTCGTCTTAATTCGGTGCCATTTATAAATAGGACAGTAAACGCCCTTGAGAAAAACTGCCACCACGTGTATTATCGTCACGGTTTCCCCACTCCACTCTGCCTTGGATTTACTCTCATGGGTATTGTTAGGCATCTAACATTGAAAGGGTTGGAAAGGGAGGAAAAGCATATATCAGCTCCCCTTCATTTGCTTATTCTTCATAATTATCACGGCTACAGGTAATAAGCAAGACTGTGCTGCCAGTTACTGGATTGTAGATCGAGCTCGAATCAGTTGCTTTATGTAAAACTAGCAAACTAAAGCCCGCGGCTTTGCCTGCATTAAAAATATTTTCATGAGGGTTCACGGCTACCTAATTCTTTTTCTTTAAAATAGTATAAGTTTTTCCTTAAATATCAGCTAATAGCTGACCCGTGCAACTTCGTATGCGACACAGTTCGTAGCGTGATGTTATACAGAATGGGCTATCCAACACTAAAAGATTTTTTCAATTTGAACAAGTTCTTTCTGAGATTGGCGCGTTCAACCAACCAAACAAATAAACTCTGTACCTAAGTATTCGGTCTTACCCGTTCAGACTGAAAGCTGTCTCCAACATATGATACTTATGTAAATGCTGTGTCGATGGTGCACACAATATCGTACTTTCCAAAGCCTGTGCTTTCTATCTGAGTCTTTCTTAATTAACTACTGCTGGAGAGAAGTCAAAATTGCAATTTTTTACTGTGTTCGACTGTGTGTTTTTTACTGTGTGTGATAAACCTATCATAATATTGCAATTTTTTACTGTGTTCGACTGTGTGTTTTTTACTGTGTGTGATAAACCTATCATAATACCTAGTCTAAGAAAACTCAAACCTTCAAAACATAAACATCCAGTTAGCAAATCAAGAAATGTTAAACCGGGTAAACCTCACGAAAGACGACTGACACAGCCACGTACCCGTTTCGTTCCCTTTCCAACATGACAGCAGCTGTCACCCAGAGTTGTCAGTTGATAGTCGATTACGACTATCACGCCGTCTATGATTCTGTCACGACAACTAGCAGCGCTTCCTCGAGCTAATGGAATGCAATTCTCGAGGATTGATCGCAGGAAACGGATTGACGTGATTGCTACTTCGATGTTTGATTGGCGCTTCGATTAATGCTGAGATATTTAAATTATTGGTAAGCACTCGGTTCTTAACATTCAGCCCGTTGACAGACAGACATAACGACGGATGGACGGACAGCAGAGGCTTAGTAATAGGGTTCCGTTGGTTATCTAAAACTTTTATAAGGTTTTTAATATGTGTAACATTTTTTTCATTATTTCTACACAAATTCACATAGGTGTAAGGAGTGGAATTCCCTGCCGGAGTCTGTGTTTCCTGGTAGCTATAACCTGGGAGTCTTTAAGTCAAGAGTGAATAAGTTACTTCTAGGCAGGCGTGCTACATCTTCGACCACATCATCGCTTACCAATAGGTGAGATAAGTAGTGGTCAAACTCGTGTCTAACAATAGAAAAAAATATATACATAAAACGAACATAGCCTTTAACCACAAAAATGAAATAATACGCCTAAGAAACAAAACAAACTCGTTCCAAGTAACAACTGCGTATCTCAAGCCTGCGAATTGGGTATTAGACCGGATTTTTTCATTACATTTCTCAAACCTAAGACGTCGTTAAAAAACATTGCTTAACAATCTCCAAAAAATGGCAGTGTTATCAGCGTTTTAAAATCTGTAATAAACAGAGTTAGCACTAATTGGGTGTGACATCTCTGTTTTTCCTTCAAATTTATTTATTGTTTAACCAATCGTATTGTTTTAACAACATATGCCACATAAAAATTCTATTACATTTATTTTTCATAGTAATCAAATACCTTACTCAAAAATTTCTATAAGATCCGTCATTATGATTATAAACTAGTACAGACATCAGGTGAATATGTCTTACCTACTACACGATTTCACATACAGGTACAAATATTCAAACCTCATATAGCCTTCCACCAAACTACAAAAATGAAATAATAAGCCTAAAAACAAAACAAACTCGCCCCAAGTAACAACTGCGTAGCTCAAGCCAGCTAATTCAGTAATTCCTTGAAGACGTTCGTTATGATTATCAACTAGGACAGACTCCCCGGGGTGAAACTTTGCGAAGTACTTAGCACTTCTCTTCTGAATACGTGTGATATGTAGGTGCCTGCGCTGCGGTGTCAGGCATCGAACAACGATGTACGAAGATACTTTGCAAGGTGCTATGTCTTAATTGGAACTGACTTTATGAATTTGTAATCAGATTATTGGTGGAATAGAGTGAGAGGGGATATAAAGACGGTTATAGTCTTTAAAGTAAACGAAACCGCTAGCAAAACCTAGTTAAGTATAAATAATTATTTCTAAAAACAATTTTAAATTAATAAAACCGGTCAAGTGCGGGTCGGACTCACACACGAAGGGTTCTGTACCATAATTTTTATTTTTTATTTGTTGTTATAGCGGCAATAGAAATACACAATCTGTGAAAATTTCAGCTCTCTACCAATTACGGTTTTTGAGATACAGCCCGCTGACAGACAGACGGACGGACGGACGGACACCGGAGGCTTAGCAATAGGGTTCCGTTGGTTACCCTTCGGGTATGGAACCCTAAAAAGACACTTTACGATGAAATTTGAGTGGTGTATTGCAGCAAAATCTCAAATAAATAAATTTTAGGACTATGAGGACTGCTGTCGCTATTTTTTTTAATTCTAAATCTAACTGATATTATAAACTAGCTGATATGCTGGGGCAGACAAGAAAAGAACCGCTGACGTAAGGAAAGCCACCAGTCTAGAAGACATGACTTTGAAAACCAAACATCTGAAATGGCAGTAAGCAGGCCACATAATAAGAGAGCAAAGGGAGAAATGGACCAAAAGGACGTCCACTCAGCCCTAGTGGTACACTCAGCGAGGACCCCTAGGGTCAATACAAAAAAAAAAGCGAGGAAGACCGCTCAAGAGGTGGTCAGATGACATACGAAGGGTGGCTGGAGCACTCTGGGTCAGGTTGGCCAGAAACCAAGCAGAATGGAAGGAACTGGAGAAGGCCTATCATATGTGTCGGTAGGACACGCAATACCATATTGTAAATAACTATCAGCAAAAAATGCTTTTGAAGTTTTGAAGCTTGAAGGAGCTGACCTGCGCAACTTTGTCTGCATCACATTCTCATTAATGTATCTGCTCGAATTGGTCGTAGCGTGATGTTACCTAGCCTTCCTCGATAAATGGGCTATCCAACACTAAAATCAGTTTTAATTCGAACCAGCAGCACTTACTGAGATAAACGCGTTCAACCAAATCAACAAACTCTTCAGCTCTCCTATAATATTAGTATAGATGTGAAAGTAAGTTTGTTTGCTAGTTACCTCTTTACGTCTTAATTACTGAACAGATTTAAATAAAACTGAGCCCATAAATAACCTGTAATAGGATAGTTTTATCCCGAAAATATATGATTATCATCATTAGCAACATTCACGAGGAGAAACCGAATAAAATTCTTCCATTACTGAGTGATTGAGATACTGACAGACAACGCACAGAGAAAACTGCTGGTCTTAGAAAGCTGAAATTTGGTATATATTTTCCCTGCACTCAGTACTGGAGCACTGATTTACCGAAATTCCTACGAGAACGGGAAAAATATGAAAGGCGCTTACGAAGTTGCGGGCAAACCGTAAACTTATACCTATTACATAAAGAAAAATGTAAGTCACATTGTTACTTTGTCTTGAAGATTAAAATTAATCACTTAAATACCTTTGAGTATAACAATGAGATACCTACCATCCTTTTGACAGACGGTTTTAAACACATTATGTACAACACGAGAAGCCCCTTTGTTACAAAATTGAAACATTAACTTACTGCAAACACCAACACGACGAAAATATTACAGACAAAACTATCAACATTAGCTGGGTACATTCACTTCACCCCCATTTTCCGCAGTTGGTTGGTAGTTACCAAGTTATTTCGTAACTTCGAGGTACCAACACAATGACATAAGGGGCGGCGCTTTGAAGCCACTTCCGTTTTCTGCGTAACTGTTATTAGGCAGACGCTTCGCTCAATTTCTATGTCATTTTCCAGGAAGGTGGATAGTAGTTTCTAGATATCGTCAGTGAAGTTCTAACAGTGCGTAAGTCATTCTTTGTGTGTTTTAATTGTTTAACCGAATTCATATAAAGAGCAGATTCTCAATTCGTCAGATTTTTTTATATATGTTCCCCGATTAATTGAAGATGCCTGGACCGATTTGGAAAATTATTGGGATGGTCCCATAGTCATCAGGTCAAGATCTAACGATGAAATCCTGGAGGAAAATAGGGAACTCTTCAAATTTTATAAGCACACATGAAGCGATTTGAATATTTTTTGGAAGACTATTTTCTCGGAGTGGGCCCATTTTAATTTGGTGATGATCTGAAGGAGACAGAAATAACTGTTTTTAAATCTTTTTTTCAAATATGTTTACATCTAGGGTTGCTGGTAGCTAACAAATAGAGAAGTTCGTGGCTAGATAATAACAGCCACACGGGTCGAACTTCAAGGTTAACAACGCTTGCCAAGGTTGGTCTGTGGATGGGTGACCATCTTAACATACCGAGTTTCCTCCGTGCCTCGGAAAGAACGTTAAACCGTTGGTCCCGGCTGTCATTTGTAGATCTTTGGCAGTCGTTACGGATAGCCAGTAAACGAATATTAAACGCATACGCAACGCGCTAACAAATATTTAAACAGTAGGTACTAAAAAGTACTCTTCTGCAAAGTGGACTTTTTGACTTACGCTCTATTAGAACTTCACTGAAGTATTGATATCTGTGTGGCTGTGGGCATTTACGGGTGGTTTGGTTGTTTAAGTCGTTAGCGGTCTGTGTGATGGCTTGATAATGGGTGCTTGAGGGTTTGTCAAGTGCTGTTGCGAGTTCGATTGATAAGGCGGAATACTGTGTGTTCAAAATAGATACTTGGTCTTGGATGTTCTATAGATAGGGTAATTTAATGTAGGTATTCGTACATAGCAAACTATACTGTATGTTTTCACTACTGGTACGACCTAGACGCCTACTACAAGGGCTGGTTCTAGGCCTCCCAGGAAAAAAATATATTGAAAGATTTAGGTGAGATCTTAGCCCAGCAGTGGTACAGCGTAGCCTAAATAAAAATAAGCTGACGGGGGCTTGATGAGCCAGGCTACCGACACTTATGAACATCCCCAATACCAGAAGTGGGTATTACAAAAACGTTGCCATAGTCTAACCCCTTACCTTCAATCAATATACTAAATTCTTCCGTTACTGACTGATTGAGTGACTAAGCTGAAATTAGGCATGTTGATTCCTTGCGCAGTGTAGGGGGGTTACCTACCCCAGGCGTCGAGAGTCGCAGGACGATTCGTAGGCGCGGGCCTGCGTACGGCGAGCAGTGGGTGGCTCGCCGTCTGATCAGAACTCGGCCCGAGTCGGCGGCGCGCTGCGATCCCAGCGCGCCTCAAAGAGATGTCAGTGTGGTAGACGGGGCCCGCTAGGGCAGGTGCCTGCTGGGACTGCGGAATCTGTTCGAAAGAGGTACCGTAGCCTTGGAACGCAAAGGGCACCAAGAGGAAACCGGATGGGTTTTAGTCAGTAAGAGTCTGACACTCCCTCCTGCTTCATCCAGTGCGGGAGGAGTCATTCGATGATTTCCCATCCTTAAAAAAAAAGGGGGGGTTACCTATCATAAGGTCGGAAAACATATGACCGAATTTCAAATACGAAATTATGTTTCCGAACATTCATTATACCACTGTTTTAATTTAAGTGGTGTAATGGTGGTGCGGTTTTAAGTGGACCCAGTAAGAGCATGCAAACAAGGATGCTTACTTCAAGCTTGCAATGCTGCAAGTAATACAAGCAGGCATGCAGCATGCAAACAGGCATGCAAGAAGGCATACAGCATGCAAGCAAGCATGCACCGTGCAAACAAGCATGCAGCATGCAAGCAAGTATGCAGCGTGCAAACAAGCACGCAACATACAACCAGGCATGCAACATGCAGAAAGCATTGTATCTGGCACGGCTCCGGCGCTGCAGGGTTTAGGCGGCCCAACGCGAGCTTGTCGTCGCAGATGGTTTTTAGCTCACCACAGCAACTTCGGCTTGCTGGCCACCTGCTCCTCAGCACGCGGGCCACCCCACTCCTCCGCGCCTACGCGGGCATAAATTACACTCTAGGGGTAGGGCAGAAAAGACTTCGGGAAGGCGGTTTTGCATCGATTCGTTTCTGTCACTAAATTTTGTAGCACAACATATTGACTTTTTATGACAATATGTTAATTGAATATTGAATTTGCTACGAAGAAACCGGCTATATATTTGAAATAAATATTACGCAAAATGTTGTTTCGGTGTAGTGAAAATATGGCAAATAAATCATTTAGCAAATGAAAGAAGTTCAAAAGATGCTTCAGCCCATAGAAAGAATTTATTATGTAAATCGGTGAAATATAGTTCGGTAAAATAATACATACGGGACATAATGATACTTCGATAATTTAAAAAAAAGTCAAATAATGCACATAGAAAATAAGATGTCGGTCAATAGTTTTCCGTAAAATGAAATTCGAAAACAACAAATCGGAAAACTGATCGGTTCCCGTGTAGGGGAGCATTATTAGAGGATTTCCCGAAATTCCTAAGGGAACGGGAAAAACGGGACACGCGCGTACGAAGTTGTGGGCAAACAGTAGTTTTTCGCGATTTCAGTGTTGACCCCGAACTAAAAGTTGTTCATAATACTCAGAACAATGCCCCCTTTTCAATTTTCCCATTTTTCTGCTTTCGTCTCCACACAGAGTAATTGCACATATGACACTCAAGAATATTCTCATTTGCAGCAACTAATCTAAACAAATCACTTATTCAGTCTCTTAACCAAATAATAAGTCCGAACTCAGACCACGCGGCGCCTTGCGGTTTCACACCCGGTCTTCATAAACATAAGAGCTGACGATAAATCTTCAGTACTGATACATCTTACATTGGAAGCTCTCGTGATACCAATAGTCGCGGTGTTGTTGTTAGAGCACGTTGTTATGTAAAGGGGATTGTACATTGTGATAATGCAAGACGAGGGTAGAGATGCGAGATAAGAATTGTTTTTTTTATAGAAAATTTTAAAGACTTTAGCTGGTTATAAATTAAATAAAAAGATACTATAAATAATTTGGATTTAATCTAATCATAATCTAGTAAATTATAAGTAGGTTCGAGGTGAAGTATTTTTTTATTCAGTAGTAACGAGATAGAAAATTACATTAAATAAAAAATCTTTTATTTTTTTTATTTGTGATGGGTTTGCCCTTCATTCTAGTCTAGGTCAGAAATGACAGAGACAAAGTCTACGATGGAGCGAGCTTACCCAGAAAGAGCCCATACTCATAAATAGCAGATAATAAATAGCATAAGAGCTATTTTGTAATCTTTTTCTGTGCCAATATTTTATTCTGATCTTTCAGCCATTATAGCGTGATCGAGGAACAAACATACTTCCACCCATTTGTTCAAACTTTCGAATGTATAATAGGAGTAAGGTATATTTATTTATTTGAGCTTCACAACTTACTATAACAATATTTTTTGCCTGCTATCAACCTATTCCTAATCTTATAAATATGATAACACTAGTAGGGTCAAGTGGAAGTGGAAGCGTTTGCATGAAAAAACAGCCATAAGAAACTGAAGTCGGTAATGGGACGGCGGGCCGTTATATTAAGTTACGGGTTACGGCTCATATTTCCTGGTGTAATATCGTAATATCCTACAACATTGAAGGGATCGTTTAATTTTGGAGTTAAACAAGTGAAGGTTTTCTCATAGATAGTTTTATGGCTCATATAAAAATATATTGCTTGTAGCATGACCGACCGCAAATATAATATTTCCTTTACTAACATTGAATAGCTGATAACTCACTCTGGTGAATCTTGACAAAAGAAAACGAGATTTCCTATTTGGGATTAACCTACATGTGGAGTTTTCCTTGTATTGTGGTATCGAGTTGACAGTAAGGCATTTTCGTAATGGCCTCAGGTGAGAACAACTGTGTTTGGTGACATTTTGTCACTTCTTACAATAAAATATAATAATTATGTTGCCAACTTGCGACTACAAAGTCGCAACTTGGTTGTAGGACTGTAGGTAACAAAATAACTGTTACGTTTTCCCAGTTTTAATTGAAATACACTGGGTTTGTTTAAAAAACAGTCGGGGTCATATTGTAAGTTAGAGCATATCCTTGATTTTCTTCTTGCATTACCTTGTAGATTTTTCATGTACAACTTTTTCTAGTTTTTTTTTTTTTAATCATAGTTAGTTTTCTGTCAGCTAGCCAGCCTTAACCAGAATGGTTCTGTTATTACTTAGATTTTCTTCTCGCATCAGCTTGCATCGGTCAGCCGATGTAAGTTCACCTTAAGCTTGGCAATCGTCCGAGGCGAGTGACGACGCGCGGCGCCCCTTGTCGTCACAGCACACATGTCGTGAGACGTTGCTTCGCCACTCATGCTATGATTAGAGCTGCGATGTTTTCTTGTAATTCGGCTATATATCGAAATTGTTTATCGCAATTTTCATTAAAATAATCTTAATAGATATTTTATTTTTACTTGGTCAGAAAACTTTGTATATTCTTTGTGTTTGTTTATATCAATATGCCTTTATAAATAAGAAATCTCTCAGGCTCTCAGGCTTGATAAATAAGAAAAGAATTTTCTACTTAACTAAAATAACTCAATTACAGAAAAAGTAAACAGCACATCTTTACTACTTTCAGTCAATAAACAAAATGAATCGAAGCCCCTAAACACTTTTCTTAATTGCACGAAACCCTCTTCCTCTCAATCTAATACATCTCTCTACAAGATTACATTGTAAACCGTAATCGTAAATCTAAATATCGATAAAATTGTAACATTTGATAGGGGATCACTAGTGTAGTCCCCGAGCGGTAATGCAACTGTATCCAATTCGTTATCGGATCCGACTTGGATTTGTCGCCGTCTCAGCTCACAATGGTAAATTTTCGATGTGGCTACAACACTGTAGTGCGGAATTGAATGTGTATATCGAAAATATGTTAGCCTCGGTGATACTTAAATTCAGTGGTCAGCTGTAAATTGTTGGTTATATGTTTTGGAAAGCAAGTTGCTACACTTGCTACGTATCTTTTTTATTAAAAAGGGCCCTACTGTGACATCTTAAAACCAACACGATTTCGATGTGAGACAGGCATGGAGCTATATAAGACGTCTATTTTTCACAACACACAACAATGGAATTGGTTCTTGTGTTTCTACAAAAACTACATACTGATGTGTCAGAGCTTCATAACTTTAGAATTATCGCTTATGATAGATGTAGCTGGTATACAAACCTACTGGTGATATCAGCCACCGAAAATTGGTTTAACCTGTGGTTATCCGGTCGCAATGACCATCGCGACGCAACAACAATTGAATAGTTTTATTGTAAAAAAATCGGCAGCCGCCTTGTTTTTTGTATGGCAAGTGGGATACCATTAAGCGTCAGACACCTAATGGCACACCCGTGTGCCCGCGACAACTGACCGGTTAAACGTAGGTACAGTTCAATAGAGAGGTTTCCTTTATGTATTTTTAATTTGTTGTACAATAAAGTATATATACATAAACGTTTTTTATGGGCGAATTCGATCTTCTATTTAAAAACAAAAAAAAAAAAATATATTACTATTCGAAAAACTCATCCTATTATTAAAATAAATATACAGATTGCTATTAAACAAGTAACTTAAAAACAATCACGACGAAATCCGATGCTCATCCAAAAACCGCGTCCCAAAAATAAAACGATAGCCCTGATTCAACACCTGTAATTTCGATCACCATTTTTCACATGAACAACAGAAACCCGATTACCGAATGAATTCGATAAAATTTACATCGCAAATACTGAACATCAATTTCATTAGTAAACAGTATTAATCTCAGCAGTGATATGCAATAACTACGTTATATTTACTCTGTAATTGCCTTCGGGTATGCCTGTAATTACAAGGATAGTTGTTTGCTCAAGTAAATTTATCGATAACCTGATTTGATTACTGATGTACATGTCTATTGTTTTTCTTTACCACTATTTTCGGTTATTCTTCTTCTGTTCTTGTCGATTAACTCTTGTCGATTAACTAATGTCAAAGTCCGACCAGTATTAAACAACCCAATAAATGCAGCTCTATCATTTGCCCTCGTTTATGTCTTGAATGGTGCAGTGCATGCCCTGTGATGGGGCTCCGCACTAAAGTATGAAGGTGAAGAATACCCCATTTGGCCAGATCATTGTTTTTTTATTCGGTTATTTATTTTTATTCTTCTTCTTATCGTATGGGCAGTACCATCGGCCGGGAATGGTCCCGCCTGATGGTACTGCCCATACGATAAGAAGTGATGGCAGTTTATACATGCCTTCCGAAGCACGGAATCATCTTTAAAAAGGCAAGCAGGAGATACATTACGTAAGTTATTTTAATCTACAAGCAGAAAAGCCTTATGGTTTCTTGATGAAAACACATGAAGGTGAATACGTAACCCCACAATATTACAGCATATTTCCATGGACGGTCCGTGTAATTTCTTTGAAACAATGCTTCCTTATCTCACAATAGCCAACAAAAGGCAACGAAAAGGGGCATTGTCGTAATGACACACTTTCTGATAAATTTTTTTCAGGTGACCTCAAGATAAAAGTTTGCAAGGCAATAACAAAAGCCGTACCTTAATGTAACCGGTAAAATTTTAACATAAAGAGCTATCAAAGGTGACGTAAGAACGCCTTCAAAGCTAATGCTTAACGTTCAGAATTGACACGAAGCGAAAAAAAAACTTCGCAAAAGACACCGAAGTCAGTAAATTTTTGATATACAGAGGTACAGTTAAGGATTCCGCAGAAAGTTTTGGTCAAGGGCTGTATAGCTTTACGACTTACGGCAAAGGTTCGGAAAATTGTAAAAGTAAACGCGGCGAATATCAATAAAATTAGTTTTATGTCGCCAATGCGAGGAGCGGAAACTTTCTCAATCATTCTATCGAATCAGAATGCGTGTGTAAGAGGAACATTTTACGTAATATGTTTAGTGAGTTGGCTATTCAATCTGGGAGTACTATGACATACTTGAAATGTATTAGACGTGAGTCTCTGAGGTACTGAAACACATTACTTCGTGACGTTATTAGAGCAGCTTGGAATTGTTCCGGAGCTAACGCTTTCACTGTTGCTTAAAGAGCTTTACATTTCCTTTTCAAATTGTTGTGTTTAGTAATGTGATCGTACTAAGTGCGTTGCAGACTTTAGTAGATTATAAAAACAAATATCGTGTGTCTTAGTTCGTAAATTTTTTTAAATAAAATAAAATTTGCTTGCGTAGCAACAACCTACAACTGAGAATAGGGAATAGGCATGAAAAACATAACTATCATCTATTCAATTTATCTAAAAATATACATAAATATAATACTAACAGTGAAAATAGAATCAAAATTACTCGAAAAACAAATATATCTGTCCCTCTCGCGAAAACGCTGTTTTCTATGGCAGCTGTATAGGCGTCTTGGATGATGACGTCCAATTTTACATCGGACTTCTCTTTCTAATTGTAATCTTTGAAGCTTTATAACTTTATCGCTGATTAAAGTATTTTAAAAATAATTTCATGATTGTTTACTAAAGCTAATAAGTATTTCATTTAGAAAATAAAAAAATCGCATGTATATTCCCTATTATATGGCTTTGTTGCTACGGCGGATCACGCAATCCTAAGTTGTCCACCTAGATCTGAACTACCATTTTTTAAGGCACTAATGTTTTTAAGCCTAGTTACATTATTTTTTGTAAGCTTTATTATTTATTTATTTAATGGCCATTCGTTACTTCTTTACATGTACAGTCAACAAAGCTATTCGGTATACATGCAAAAATATTATTTTTTCACAGCACTGCCAATGTTTAACTCTAATGTGTGCATTATAATTTTTTAAGCTTTTGACATACTCACGAGTGTGTACAAAAATAGTCTACTCAGCACACTCATGTTTAAAAATAGCTGCAAGTTAGCTGCCTGCAAACCTATCAGCTTTGTTGGCTGTTTATAATTGTAATTTATAAACCATTCAATAAAAGCTGTCATAAAGGCTGTCATTTATAATCTTTGGCAGTCATTACGGACAATCAGAAGCCAGTAAATCTGACTCCAGTCTTGCCATGAAGTACCGTGTTACCCAGTTAATGGGTTGTGGAGGTCTGGTAGGCAGCCGCTCCGCTTAAAATACAGGTATTCAGCTAAATCCAGTTTGACTGGAAACCGACCCCAATATAGTTGGGACAAGGCTAGGCAGATGATAAACTATTCAATAAAACACACAAAGCTTACGAACACATCATCCAAAAACCAAGTAGAGTTCCAATCAAAAACATAGTAAATTTTTATCACAAGTTCTCAGCCAAAACTAGTGCCCTCGAGTTAATTTATGCGCGATTACCCCATCACGGCTGCCTATAGAAACTTTGTTTACGGTCACCATATCTTAACTTACCTATGTTTACGGAGGGTACGCTCGGTACTGCATAGAGTAGGTGTTATTAAGTAGACGCGGCACTTTCGCTCCAAACGGAATATTAATGCCTAAATTCCCTAGGTTTAAGGAACAATCAACATTGTCTTACCGACGGAGACTGCGATCATCTTAAATAGTTGCTGCAACCATTATTTTTAAACTACCTATATGTATAGCGACGCCAACCAGCAAACCATGAACCACTGTGACGTATGGATTCTAATTTGTGCCAATAAATTTAGTAACTTTTTTAGGGTTCCGTACCCAAAGGATAACCGTAATAAGTAGACAGTTGAAACTTTCACAGATTGTGTATTTCTGCCGCCGCGCTGCTTTATCAACAAATAATAAAAAAATGAAGGTACGGAAGCTTTCGTGTCCGGGTCCGACTCGCACTTGTCCGGTTTTTAAGGATAGAAAATGTGTCAGACTCTTACGGACTAAAACCCATCCATCTTTGCGTTCCAGGGCCGCGGTGACTCTTTCGAACATTCCGCAATCTTGACAGAAATAATATTAATACTAATTCCGCAAGGTAGTTTTGTGGCGAACTGTTGGGCACTGGCGACCCCACGGACCGGATCTCCAGGGAGAATTCTTGTTCCTCATTTCCGGCTTGCCTTTATTGGCTGGCTGGGGTGAAAACTGACGAGGAACAGAGCTCCCACCTCTTTCTTGCCTTAATTGGCCGGTCTGAGTGGAGATTCGCAAGAGCAAACGTGCTCGGGAGAAGGATGTATAATCCAGTAAGGTGCTGGTAGGGATCTTGACCGTACTTCCGGGATTGTCTTGATAGCCGTGGTATACCTCTCCACTCCTCTAGCACCTCAGGATATGTTGCCCGCTTGGCGCTACGTTACTTTGTGCTAGCGACCCTTTTCGGGGGGGCCCATTTATTGAGTGTGCAAGTCACCCCCTGCCATTTTAAAGCCGTTTTAATTGTCAATGGTCAGGCAGGGGCCAATAGTTCTTCCATAGTAAACGATTATTAGTCCACTAAACCAGCCAAACCCATAGCGTTTCATCTTTTGTTTCCATATTCTGCAATAGTCCTGCTCCAACCGGGGATTGTCCTTGGGTATACTTTCACAGTGCATACAGGGATAATCGTCGGTTGGTGTCCCATTCCATTTGAAATGTCTAAAGAGGCCTCTGCGAGTTGGCTTCGGACCCTCGTACACCTACCAAAGGACCGGGTCTCTAGGAAGAGGGACCCGAGAAAGTAAAAAAATACTAATAAAAACATGTTACCCGTTAAGGTGCTAATACAAAATAGGAAATTCAGCTTCTAGGTTCCCGCAAACACATTCGACGCGAAAATGAAACGACGAACGCTCGCTTGCATGTTAATCACTTTACGTTTACAATTATGTCGTGTTGCATTGTCCTTCGTTTCTGTTACAGATTTCCTAATCTGTGGTATCAGGTAGAGAAATTTAGGGGAACTATACTATCATTAATCCCAGGAGACAATGTAGTTAACGATGACCCACTTTATCTATATTTCTTGGGGCCACTAGTTCCCAGCACGATTAGTCGGTCTGATATTGGACGGGATATTAGGTTTAGGTTTGTTCTATTGTTCTTTAAGATGATAGTTATTTTTATATAGTAGGACTGGGGGGGGGTTCTTTTAATCTTTCTTTGATTGATATTCTGATTAGTCGTACTGAGCGTTTTATTATGCTCACAGCTCTTTAGTTGTGAAGTGAGAGTCTGTCTTCAATGACACAGTCAATTCTGGTTAGCTCGTTTTATCATTGATCTCATTCATTGCTTTCCATCGAGAAAAATCGAAGTCAAGAGTTGATTCACTACTAAAAACATTTGCTCGTAAATATACGTGCACTTGATAGAAATGTAAATACGTAATTTTAGAAAGAGAGATTAGGATTATCGTGTCAGAAGGAAGGACCGAAGAAGATCATTCTTCTCTCTCATACGCTTTTCACTTTCGATTTCCGACCTATTCGAAAATCGAATCGCAGCTTATGAAGTAACAGTTAATAAATAGAATATCGTCGTGGCAGACCTAATTTTTAATTTTTGAAGTGGGTCTGCCACTTCAAAAAATTTGTTTGTTGTGCAATTTGAGACTCAAATAAAGCTGTGTGATGAGATAATACTTTGAACTAGCCGACATTTTTAACGAGGCAATACCTATTTCAGCCGACATGCTATTATTTTATCTGTCAGTAGAGGATTTTAGTTCAGACACATACGATCCGATTGGCCCCAGTATTCGATAGTCACGGCGAGCGATGTCCACGTAAAAATCCTACCAATTTCTACTACAACATGGCGGCTGACAGTATTTTTTTAATTGTTTTCGATAGGGGTGCAGTTTAATCCCACGGGATATTTTTTTCCGTTTCGCCAATAATTTTGGGTAGGTCACCGGGTTCCTGATGGTTTTCGTCGTCAAATACAAATCCCTCGTACGTAAAATTTGTATTTCGGATTTTTCATGCCATAACGTATGCGGCCATGTTATGGTGTTCCTTGAAGGATTAGTGTTACAACACCAGTCGATCGATCAAGTCTTTGGATCTCTGCAATGTGTTACCACACAAATCGATGGATCGTTGGGCGATGCCATCGATCGACTTCGATCGATTGATGTGGTAGCTTTGATTGGTCGACGGACTCTTCCATTTTTAGCCAATTATGTTATTTTTCTAATAAGGGGCACGTCTCCCATCTAATAGGGGACAACCCTATTGAATAAAATAACTCTCATGTTATGGTCTAATAGACAGGGATATTAATCTATCCAATTAAACCCTCTCATATTTCGGCACTTTACCCGGTTCATCCCTCTCCAAAATCATTTGTGAACCTAGCCTCAGGCCGTTTCCGAAGCGAATCATCAGTTAATTTGAATGAAGATCCCAATTTCCTTCTATACAAAGCTTAATTAAAAAACTAGTGCTGTTGAAACAAATGAATGAGCAAACAAAACATTTGTTTCTATTCATATATAGAATGCGTATTGGCAATTCAAAATGTCAGTCTTGGGAAGTTATTTGGGCGCTACAATGAATATTAATGGTCTCACCTCATCGCTTTAGTTTACATTGTAAATCTGCTACGCCGTGTAAACAAACCGTTAGTAATTAACATTTTAGTAGGCGAGTGTATTATTAACGTATTTTCACGTTTAATTAGGATGTCTACGATTTATTTATCCAACGTTTTAAGGAAAATTTTCAACTTGTTTCCTCCCTTGATTAGTTTATGAATATTATATGGTGTTTGTTGCGTGGTTCGAGGGTTTTAAACTTTTGTAAAAGGGTTAATAAGTGTGGGCGGGCTCTTAAGATTTTGGAACTTAGTTCGTTGAGGCGTTTTATTCGTTGTGAATTAGTTATATTCAATTAATGTTGAGGCTAAAATTAGACCGACTGGATTGTAGATACTTTTGTTGCAACTTGGAGGACTTAAACTCATAGGTACCGAACCAGATACATGATTATTGTTTGACAATCGAAATCAATACCAGCTTCATCATGTTTGATAGAACTCGCTAATCTCAGAAACCTGAACAAATCGAAAAATTATAAATTTAGTCTTGAATAACCCATTTACCGAGGAAGGCCATACGCTATATAACTTCACGCTACCACCAATAGTTAATGAAAAATGTGACAGATAGGTTTCTTCTAAAAAGTAAAGCGCGTGAAATGGGGCGCAAAATGTTTTAAAATAAATATTCGGTAAATCTATTGGGAACTCTAAGTCTTTTCTTCGGTTTCATTCGTGTAATTGAAATTTTTCGTTTCGGTTTATAGAAAGTACGAGTAACTTCGTAATATTAAATCACTTCAATAAACATTCAGATTTATTGAACTAGAACGTTCAGCAGAAACCTATTATCGGAGTATTTTAGCTACGTTTTGTGTTTAATTTTATACGAATTTGTAGGAATAAGGTAGATACTAGGTAACTTGAAATTGAGACGGATTCTTTTAGAAATATTTTAACACAGTACATCTTTATAGGGCGTGTTTCAAAGTTTATCTTGGACATCACAGATATCAATGGAGGTTATTACAAACATACTGAGACTCCTCCGTGGCTCCGTGTTTTTTTTTTCACGTGTTCTCCGTGTTATCATATTATTATTCTCAAGTTTTCTTTCTATTTACTTTATATTTCTATGAACGTTCTAAGCACCTAGCATAAGCATAATCAGCCTATAATGTTCCCACCGCTGGGACACAGGCCTCCTCTCGGTGAGAGGAAGTGGGCCGTAATCCACTACGCGGGCCCTGTGCGGGTTGGTAGATGTCACATGTCTTCGAATTTGTGGTTCTAGGACATAGTTCTAAGCATTTGCCAGCTTTAAATTATGAGTCTGACTATTGATATGGTAAACTCCAGTTAATTAAAGTAGTAGTAAGTTGTAATTTAAGTTAAATTTGAAAAATTAGATGACGTTTCTTCAACTATTTTGCAAATAAGAAAGAAATAAAAATGTATATTTTTTTTGAATAACGAATGAAAGTCTGTTTAAAAATTTAAAGTGGGGCTACTAGTGTACCACATGTGGGGCATGTGAGGTACCATATGAAAGAGCGCTATTTGCACATTCTTAATAAATCCTCCACTCCTTCGTTCAAATCTTCAAAGTTTGATTAGAGAAAAATCTGAAATAATTCTACGTAGTAGAAGATGATGTAAAGATTACAGGAAAAACAAACCGAACATCTCGAAACAGCTTACTTTAAAAAAAAAAATCATCGGCAAAAAAATTATTAGTTCAACTATCGGTCAAATGATAGCGCTGATCTATAATTGCAATATACACCATCATCTGCCTAGCCTTTTCCCAACTACATAATTATTGGGGTCGGCTTCCAGTCAAGCCAGATTTAGCTGATTGCAATATACACCGCTGTATTAAAATATTATGACGAACTAGCACTTCGCCCGCGACTTCGTCCGCGCGAATTTACTTGGTACTCTACGAACTTCATCTCCATTTCCTGTTTATAGACTAAACTTAGGGCAGTTGGCTCAAACCGCAAATTTAAATGTAAATAAAAACTTAATTAATAAACAATTTAAATAGATAAGGATTCATATCATGATTCTAAAATCACCACTAATCCATTTCACCCGGGTTTCGATTGAATAATTTGAACAAAAAAGGTAATTGTGACTTAACTATAATAGTTAGATACATACATTGTGGACTTTTTTATAGATATTAATGTCCTCTAAAAAATTGTAGTACATCACTTTGCTCTATTGTTAATAATTTCCGCAGCGATATAAGGATATTTTTTTGACACCTTGGGTTATATTATCAAAGTTTCATACGGATCCCAAACTTAAAAAAAAAAATACTATAACTTATCTTCATCAAGTATAATGTAGGATTCTAATGGTGAAAGAATTTTTTAAATCAGGCCAGTAGTTTCGAAGCCTATTCAATTAAAACAAACAAATCCTTCCTCTTTATGATATTATTATTATTATATTATAGTGTAGATAAGCCTCGCCAATAAACATTTAAAATCATTTCACGTTTTATAATTATGTTGATTCGGTGCGCGAGTCCGACTCGCTCTTAACCGGTTTTTTATATATTGATTGTACGTTTAAAATAAAAATAAATCAGTAATAAACCTATAATCTATATCTATACTAATATATAAAGCTGAAGAGTTTGTTTGTTTGTATGTTTGTTTGTTTGTTTGCTTGAATGCGCTAATCTCAGGAGCTACTGATCAGATTTGAAAAATTCTTTCAGTTTTAGATAGCCCATTTATCGAGGAAGGCTATAGGCTATATATATCGTCACGCTAAGGCCAATAGGAGCGGAGCAGTAATGAAAATTGCGACGCAAACGAAGTTGCGTGGGTCAACTAGTAAAGACATATATGTCTATAACTGTAGGTAAAAAGGAAAATCTATAAAAAGTTTAAGATTTTAAAGTCATATGTTAATAAAATTCGTTCGGAATCCTTTGCACACAAGTCCGACTCGCACTTGGCCGGTTTTTTCTGTATAAATAAAATGAAAATCTTATATTTTAGACAGAGTCCATTACATGAAATAAGGATCAGATGTAATGTGGTCATCACTGAAAGAAAATTATAACGTAAAGCCCAAGTATTTTCTTCCCCCTAGAACAACATTCGAAAGCAACATTAAATTGATATTAGCTGCAAGTGTAAAGGCATTTTATTTCCCGTACATTAGCTTCTAGTTTTCGCACTTAGAGGTCTCTGAGGAAAAGATTTATTAATGGCGGGGCAGCCACAGGTACACCTCAAGGAATAAAAATAAAACACATTTAAGTGCGGTAAAGATGTAATAAATAACCAATGTTAAATTGACTGCGAAGAGCTTATGGGCCCGAAACTCGAAACAAAAGGGAAATTGGCTTGTTTTTCCATTGGTCTTCAACGGGGAAAGAAAAACGAGTTTAAAGAATTCTATTTAAGGATCTTTGTTATGTGAAGAAAACTTACTTTTTGGTTTGGGGAAATAAATCTTACAATATAGTCGTTTGTAGGCACAAACTTCAGGTCGGGCTTAAAAAAATCCACCATTAATAGGCATTCATTCATCAAGTTTTAATTTTAAAATTTTCGATAACCAAATATAAGATAAGAAATTCTAAAACTACCTTTTATGAAATTCCGTTTAAGCTTTTCTTCGGCTAGATGTTGATAATATAATCTAGGCTAGAGTTAATAGAAAATAATAATTTTCCATTCATATAAAGTATCGTTATTATCTGCATAGCAATAAACATAACATAAAAAGCATGTACCTTAATTGAAACAATATAATGTAATGTTTATTGTGGTAAGAAACAACTAAACAAATAAAAATTTTGGGGGCCGAGTCACCCGCGTCCGTAGGAGAATACCCAATGTAAGACCCTACACGTGGTCCCCGGGTGGTGCTAATCAGGTGACACTAACTGGTGGTAGGCTTCGGCCGATGGCTTGTGACCACCCACTGGGCAAAGACGTACCGCCAAGCGGCTTAGCTGTGTTCCGGTATGATGCTCAGTGTAGCCAATTCAGAGGAGTTGGGTCGAAATAGTTGTTCCAATGCAGGCAGACCCAGCCAGGCTAGCCCTGGCATGGGCGTATCGGGAGACTAGTCTTGGAGGGTAGCGGGATCCGAGGCACGGTGCACCGCTGGCCGACCGCAGATAGTTGGGGGCCCAAGTAGTGTGCTAGCCACACATGAAAGACTGCCCCGCCATCTGACGAAAAATCCCGGAATGCACCATCGTGCTGGTTGGCGACCAGATGAAAGGGCCCGATGGACATTCCCGGGGGGGCTCGGGCGTCCCCGCAGTCTCCAGACTAGTCCCCCAAAGATGTCGTCCTGTCAGGGCGTGCCTGAAGGTTAGCAGCTTGGAACCTCATTTCACTTCCTTCTCCTCAACCTCCATCACTCAAGTTTATCAATGAACAGGAATAAAAAGAGAAAAGCTGTACAGCGGCAGCACGTCCTTTCGCATAAAGTGCACCCCTCTAATATACGAGGTCTGCACTCAAATCTCGCCGCAGTCCATCACCATCTTGAGACCGAGAAACCAGCGCTCTTGTTCCTGTCGGAGACGCAGATCGGATGTCCGTCGGACGTGTCATACCTGTCTTACCCTGGGTTTACCCTGGAGCACCACTTTAGACCCCGCGCGGGCGTATGCATGTACGCCCGGGACGACATCTGCTATCGGCGTCTCCGCTACCTTGAAGACTCCAGGTTCTCAACGCTGTGGGCTATGGTGGACACAGGTCTAGACAAAATTGTCTACGCATGCGTCTACCGTTCGCATAGCGGTGATTTGGAGACAACTGGGCTTACACAGCACCTGAGTGAGGCGGCGGATGCGGCTCAGCAGCGGTACCCTTCTGCCCAATTGGTGTTACTGGGGGACTTCAATGCCCACCATCAGGAGTGGCTCTTCCCATACCAGTGCACAGACCATGCTGGACGTGAGACGCGAAAGCTAGCGCTTGCGTTAAATCTTACCCAGCTGGTCCAGGGGGCAACGAGGGTGCCGGATGTTGATTCGCACACTGCCAATTGCTTGGACCTTCTGCTGACAACAGATCCAGACCGCTATTCGGTGTCGATTTCATCACCACTGGGTAGTTCCGACCACTGTCTGGTGAAGTCTGTGTCTGTCTACTCTCCGCCCGATCCTAGCCCAAGAGGCACCCGGCGGGTATGGCGATACAAGTCAGCAGATTGGGATGGCATGCGATCTTTCTTCGCAAGTTACCCTTGGCAGCCTACTTGCTTTTCTTCCACTGATGCTACGTCGTGCGCGGACGCCGTGACGGATGTGTTGCGGAGGGGAATGGAGTACTACATTCCGTTCTCTAACATAGCAATATCTGGCGAAGCTCGTCCTTGGTTTGGTGCCGAGTGCAATCGCGCCGATGCGCTTAAGCACGCGGCGTACCTAGCATGGGTCGACACTCGTACGCGCAAAGCAAATGACGTGAGTCAGAAGAAGAGAGCCTTCAACAGGGCTGCTAAGTCCTGCAAGAAGGTGTTGCGGAGGGCTCGGTTTGACCACATTAGCCGAATAGGGAACAAACTTGCTTCATACCCAGCAGATAGTAAGGCTTTTTGGTCCCTGGCTAAGTCGGTCGAATCGAACTTCTGCCGCCCCTCACTACCACCACTGCTAAGACCCGACGGGATGCTGGCCCACTCCGCTGAGGAGAAAGCGAACTTGTTTGCTTCTTTGTTTGCGGAATCTTCACGTCTGGATCCTGGTGGCGCGACGCCCTCCGCCTCTCCTGGTGAATGCGAGTCGAGTATGTCGAACATTCGCATTCATCAGAAGGACGTCCGTAGGGTACTGCGTAACCTAGACGTGAACAAGGCTAGTGGTCCCGACGGGATACCGGCAATTGTTCTGAAGACTTGTGCGCCTGAGTTGTCTCCGATCTTGACACGCCTATTTCGCCTTTCGTTTGAGACTGGAAAAGTGCCGAAGGCTTGGAAGCAAGCTAACGTGCAGCCCGTGCCCAAGAAGGGTAGTCGAGCTGACCCGTCGAATTATAGACCCATCTCGGTAACGTCCATACTCTGTAAGACTATGGAACGCGTGCTGAATCATAAGCTCCTGGCGTACCTAGAAGCGAATGATATCCTTAGTGACCGGCAATACGGGTTTCGCCGAAATCGGTCAACTGGGGATCTTCTAGCGTATGCCATTCACATCTGGAGTGAGGCCATAGAGAAGCACGGGGAGGCACTGGCGGTCTCCCTTGACATCTCGAAGGCCTTCGACAGGGTCTGGCACGATGGCCTTATTAGTAAGCTTCCTTCCTTCGGTCTGCCCGCCGGTTTGTGTGATTGGATCGCAGATTTCCTGAGGGATCGGTCTATCCGAGTGGTCATAGATGGCTGCTCGTCTGGACTGCTGGATATTATTGCCGGGGTTCCTCAGGGGTCGATGCTTTCGGCAACACTGTTCTTGCTGCATATTAATGATCTGCTTAAACCCGGTACCTTTGGGTATGCAGACGACAGCACTGTTGCTGAAAGATACGTGTCCGACGCACGAGCTGGTGGGTCGCAGATCCGGTCTCTCCGGGAGGCAATGGTTGAGCGCTTGAACGTGTCCCTACAGGCGGTCTCTGATTGGGGCGATGCCAATCTGGTCAAGTTCAATGCTGCTAAGACCCAAGCGTGTCTATTTTCCGCCAAAAGGAGCCAATTCCGCCCAGCTCCATCTTTCCGCGGTGAAACCGTGCCGATAACCGACCATCTTGAGCTTCTTGGGGTTACATTAACATCTACTCTCAATTTTGGCCCTTACATAGAGGCAAAAGCTCAAGTGGCTGCAAAGAAGTTGGGGATTCTGGCTAAGGTGAGACGGTACTTCACGCCGGAACAGCTGCTCAAACTCTATCAAGCGCAAGTTCGATCGTGTATGGAATACTGCTCTCATCTTTGGGATGGATCTGCCAGATACCAGCTTGATGCCCTTGAGTCAATTGAGAAACGAGCCAAGAAGATCATCGGCAATGAGAGGCTCGTCGCGTCGAAGCTCCAAAGTCTTGAACATCGACGACGAGTTGCTAGCCTGTCGGTTTTTTACCGGTTGCATTTTGGGGAATGTGCGACGGAATTGCATAATTTAATTCCGCCAAGCCCGTTCCATCATCGGACCACAAGACGAACGGCGATGCGCCACCGGTATATGGTGGACATCCCACCCATACGCACAAAACGTTTTGGGAACACATTCATAGTGCGTACAGCTAAGGAGTGGAATTCCCTGCCGGAGTCTGTGTTTCCTGATAGCTACAACCTGGGAGTCTTTAAATCAAGAGTGAATAGGTTATTTCTAGGCAAGCGTGCTCCATCTTCGACCACATCCTCGCTTACCATCAGGTGAGATAGTGGTCAAACGCGTGCCTATCAAAAGTAAAAAAAAAAAAAAAAAAAAAAAGAAAAGGCATTTGTTAAAAAAAAAATAAAGTATCGTTGTTATCTGCACAGCAATAAACTAAACAAAGCATGTACCTTAATTGAAACAATATATGTAATGTTTATTGTGGTGAGAAACAAATAAATAAATAAAATAAGAAAAGGTATTTGTTAAAAAAATAAAAAATAAAGTATCGTTGTTATCTGCACAGCAATAAACTAAACAAAGCATGTACCTTAATTGAAACAATATATGTAATGTTTATTGTGGTGAGAAACAAATAAATAAATAAAATAAGAAAAGGTATTTGTTAAAAAAATAAAAAATAAAGTATCGTTGTTATCTGCACAGCAATAAACTAAACAAAGCATGTACCTTAATTGAAACAATATATGTAATGTTTATTGTGGTGAGAAATAAAAAAATAAATAAGTAAATAAAATAAGAAAAGGTATTTGTTAATAAATAAACAGCAGCCCGTGTGAAAACCATGGGTGTATGATAAATTGCTGCGAGTGTAATGCTTGGAAAGACTGCGGCAAGTCCATCTGTCATGGCGAGCATAAACTTAGGTGACAGGTACTTATACCGTTATTTATTTATTTTTATTCCATACGGAATAATTCTGAGCTTCTATGTGATGCTTAAACAGACAAATAAAAATACTACGGTATCTTAGTCAGGAATGTCCAATAGCTTACGTTTTGAGGATGATGTGTTTAAATATAATGAACGTCGATATAACGATCACAAATTGACGAATCAGATTAAGTACTCAATCAATCAATAAATTTATTTCAAATTGAGTCCATTTGAGCGTTTTTTTGAGTTGTGTTGCTCACTCTTACTGTATTGCTCTTCAAGTTTTATCACAGTTTCTGAAATGCATATCGTTTTCCGTATCGATTTAACCAGACTGACTTTTTCACTCGTTAGCGGGAATCCCAATCGTTGGTTTTCCATCAAGTTGTCATCTGTCAGATTCTTTCTAAAAAGGTGATTTTTCGAAGTGTCATCTCGACTCATTTTTAGGCAACGTTCACTATCACATTCAGACCCAAACAGTCAAAAATATATGGGAATTCAGGCTTTTTCGACCGTTTGCGACTGACATGCAAATGCGAACGTTGTAACATTTGTAGAATATTGTCCTCTGTTCTTTAGATGTGTCTAAAATTAGGTTAAGTTAAAAAGAAAATAAAACAGAACTCACAAAAGCAGTTACTATATCTACAAAAAAAGAAAAAAGCTACAAAGTTATTTGAATTCCTAATCTAATATATTTTTAAAGCTTTCGTAAATAATGACCTCCATAGAGGATGTGCTACAGTACTTTAGAGCAAGTAATAGGCACCAGGCCTGCCATATCACCGTCTATATGCATCGTGGATTCTTCGACGTGGCCACGATCGTTCTGCAAAGAGAAACGTCATAGAAGACTAAGAATCTTTGGCTAGACTAGAAAGAAGTTTTCACAGGCGAGGTCACAGTTGTATCTTGCAACATTAGCAGTCGCACAATTTTTATTCTAATAATTAAAAAAAAGGTTTACTTTTTCTAGTTATTATATTTTTTTTAATTTCAACGTTATGTCGTGTTAAATAGAAAATCCTAGAGCAATATTTTTTTTTTTTGTTTACTTTTCAATTTGATACTATCACATTTCAAATGATTGCACAGTTCAGATGTGCATTTATTTCGGAAACTAGTTTCCATCGCTAAAATTAGTTTTGGTGCAAAATTCTCGTATTTCTATCAAAACTTTTTAGAAAGAATGATTTAATATTTCAATTTAGGATTAATTGAATTTTATGGCAGAGCTGCAATCAGTGTTAGGAATGTCTATTGTGTACCCAGTCTGGTTGTTGGTCCTGGATCTGATGATTTTTTTTTACTGTGGGGATTTTTTTAAAGATGGGAATTATCAAAAGACTCTTTCCACTCTTGGCGTATTAAGAACTTGTGTGTACGTCGACGTATGGTGTCGGCCGGTGCCGTATGGTTCCGTAAAAGAATAATATCATCCCATCACGTCCCGTGTGTGTCGTAAGAGGTGACTAAGGGATTCTCCAGAGAATGGACAGTAGCGTTCTCTATAAAACGCAACATCATACTCGGCGGTCGCCAACTCGCCTGCCAAGCGTGGCGATTATGGCAAACCCTCCCTTTGGGGGAGGCCTATGTCTTCCACAGCAGTGGAAGTCTTTCGGCTGTTATGATGATATAATGCCTTAAAAAACTTACAAAACCGGCCTCAAGTCGGACTCTCACACCAAGGGTTCCGTACCATAAACCGAAACTACCACTATTCTTGTATGAGATCCCCCTTTAATTTTTAGTTAAATGTAAAATAAACTGTCTAGCTGTTACGGTTCTTGAGATACAGCCCGCTGAAAGACAAACGGACGGACTGATGGACGGACGGACAGCGGAGGCTTAAGTTTAATGATATTGTTCTGTTGGTTACTCTTCGGGTGAAGAACCTGAAAGACAATCAAGTTTTACCTTAAGGTGGCCCCATCTGGGCGGACTCCCTCCACAGGAGGGAGAACGCAACCGCGATAGCCATCTCGCACCGAAAGGGCCATTGCACTGCGGGTGGCGAGGGCCTACCGCTCGGTGGGCTTTTCGGTGGCGTGCGCTCTGGCGGGACACCTCCTTGGGAGTTGGAGGCGTCGGTGCTCGCCAGAGTGTACGAGTGGACGGCGCGGTGGAAGGCCCTAGGCGAGCGCCCCGTCGCGGAGGAGCGGGAGGCCGTGCGGTGGGAGGCGAGGGACGCCATCATCGTCCATTGGACGGAGGACCTCGCCACCACCACCTTTGGCCGCCGAACACTGGACGCGCTCGGTCCGGTCCTGCGAGACTAGCTCGAGCGCTCCCACGGTTTCCTCTCATTCCGTCTGGTGCAGATGTTTTCAGGCTACGGCTGTTTCGGCACGCTCCTGCACCGGATCGGGAGGGAGGAGAGTCCGGCGTGTCATGACTGCGGCGCGGCGGAGGACACGCCTCAGCACACCCTCGAGGTGTACTCGGCTTGGTCTGAGCCGCGCCGCAGTCTGACTGCGGAGATCGGACAGGACCTCTCACTTCCCAGCGTGGTCAACGCCATTCTAAAGAGTGATGGGTCCTGGGCAGCGGTCGCGAGATGGTGCGAGATGACGTCCTCGCAAAAGGAGGCGGCGGAGCGCGCGCGGGAGGACGACCCTCGCGCTGCGCCGCTCCGAAGGCGAAGAAGAGGACGGAGAAGACGTCGTCTTCACCCTCCTCATGGTGGTGATGGGGCCCACCCATCACCACCATTGCACTCCATACCACCTTCGCCGGTCATTCCCGGCCCTCCCGCCACGGGGAGGACGTGAGGGGCATGAAGCCCTATAGAATGTGAATTTCATGAAAAAGTCCGGCAAATTGCAAAAAACATAAAAAATATTATAATTTCACGGGCTACCCTGGCGTAACCACCTTAAAATTACAGTCCTTATTACCCTAAACACGAACACAGCAAAAATCCTAAACAAATAAATCTAGGTACACAGCGGTGGGACTATTGAATACCATTTTTCATGATATACTGAACTACGCTATTATCATAACGGCTTGAAATGATATACTGGGCTTGTTTTGACGTACGCTTCGTATCCATGAAATGGAAAAGTTATATTCAGTACTGAACGAACGTGTAAGTAGTCTTTTATTTATTGAGTGGAAGTTCAAGGATACTATCTTGAAGGCTTTTTTGGAGGAAAATTGTGGGAAATTATTTTATGCCCAAGGTACGTGAGTTCGGTTTTATAGATTCAGGTTTTTGGAGAATAATGTTAGGTATGTATCATTACCATTTATGTGTGCTGACTGCTGTCAAATGATCTAAAATTAAACATAACCAACGTGTAACAGTATCATTGTCACGTGTAACAGGTTCGCCTCGAATGTGTTTTTATAAACTATTTTATAATTCTGCTGACGAAATAATTTCCTGTGTCAAATAATGACGTTTAGTTCTAACTTACTAGTGTTTAAGTTAATGTAAAATAATTTGGCTATTTTTTAATGTTCGATATTAAACAAAAAAAAATGAATAGGTTACTTCTAGGCAAGCGTGCTCCATCATCGCTTACCATCAGGTGAAATGGTAGTCAAGCGCGTGCCTATCAATAGTAAAAAAAAAAAAACTGTCCTACATATAGTACCCACTATTGTTGGAGCTACTACAGCTTGTGATACAGGATTATCCTAGTACAGGCATCTTACATTATTAAATACCTACATTGTTAATAATTTTAGATTCATATTGTATATTACCTTCTAAGATGATGAATTAACATGTATTATTATTATTTATTTTTATTGTACTTCCTTTATATGAATAAAGGAAGCTCACTTCTTCACTTATTTATACATTTTTAAATATTTTTTATACAATATATATACCTATTATTAGTTATATTAAAAAAACATTTAAAAATATAAAAATAGTAGCCCACCGATATCGGGAACAGGGTCCAAGCTACCGGTGGTCAGGGCTCCAGAGAAAGGAACCTCCTGACAATGCGAGCCGTGTCCAGAAGTACCGCTTTCTGAATCAAGCCCTTGATCCAGCTGCCCAACGAGAGCCACCTAAGGTGTTCGTCGAGGGTCGTGGCTATTAAGCTATTGGCCGACACGACTATCGGTACAAGAATTGCGGAGTCCACTTCCCACATGTCGACAACCTCGCGAGCCAAGTCAATATACTTGATTTGTTTGTCTTTTTCGGCTTTCACGAGGTTCTCGTCATGCGGGACGGTTATGTCTACAATCATTGCACGCCTCACATTTCGCTCCACCACCACTATATCAGGCTTATTGGCAACAATAGTCCTGTCAGTGATGATGGACCGATCCCAGTACTTCTTGTACTCCTAAGGTGTTCGTCGAGGGTCGTGGCTATTAAGCCATTGGCCGACACGACTATCGGTACAAGGATTGCGGAGTCCACTTCCCACATGTCGACAACCTCGCGAGCTAAGTCAATATACTTGATTTGTTTGTCTTTTTCGGCTTTCACGAGGTTCTCGTCATGCGGGACGGTTATGTCTACAATCATTGCACGCCTCACATTTCACTCCACAACCACTATATCAGGCTTATTGGCAACAATAGTCCTGTCATTAATGATGGACCGATCCCAGTACTTCTTGTACTAATCATTATGAAAAACTTTTACCAACAATGAAATCTCGAAAAAATCGACTCCCCCATAAATTTCTGTACGCATAAATGCATTGAATAGCTGATTTTTTTTCACGATTTCGAAGTTGTCTTAAAGTAAAAATTGTACATAATGATAAATATAATGATTCCTTAAGATGTATTAATGTGTTTATTCTGTTAAACGTTGAATAATAAACTCACGCCATTATCTCATTGGCAGGCAGAAACCACAGAACACCATTCTTACATATTCTTTAAAGCTCACACATCCATAACTATATAAAATAAAGCCAAACATAATAAATAGCACATCTAAAACACCCCTTTAGTTAGTTTTATTTTTCTTTTTATTCGTAAGTATAAAAGTATGCAGTACATATTTAATTTTATATATCAAATATTTTTTACTATTGATAGGCACGCGTTTGACCACTATCTCACCTGTTGGTAAGCGATGATGTGGTCAACGATGTAGTACGCCTGCCTAGAAGTAACCAATTCACTCTTGACTTAAATACCAAAACTTATTTTCTGTTAATTCACTCGTAAGAACTCTCTCTCAACCACCACTTACGTAGACCTTATAACACTCAATCGAACAAGAAACACCATATCATAATTGTTGGTAAAAAAGTTTTCCGTTTCAAGAAATTCGCGATACAAACCGAGGGAGAGATGTATAAATATTTATTGTACAGGTGGTATAAACCGCCCGAGGATATTGGAGGATAAATTGATTGTTCGGGGTCGGTTTTCCATTTAGATATGGAAATTTCCGGGATTGTGTACGAAAATCTTCGATTTTACCTACCTACCTTTTTTTTCAACAAATCACGCTAAGAGCAAAGCGAGGCTTTTTGGATTTTTTTTTTGCTCGCCACGTAATTTGGATACGGATTTTGCTGGCAATTGGAATTATGACGTGTCATTTCATTTTTGTTTAGTTTTAAACTCTGTGCTTTTCTGTTCTATGTATTTTGTGTGTATAAAATAGTATGAGTACAAAATAAATGAGCACTATACAAAGCCAAAACATTTAGTTTGACAGTTGCGTGAATTAATCATTAAAATAATACACAGCATTTTATATTTAGGGTACTATATCTTTCCCAACATAATATTTCACTGTCAATAATATGATTTATCGTGACCAAAACAAAAAACAACAAGATCATAACATAATAAATACCCAATAACTGAAGGTAAAACTTTAATAGTACCACAATACGTCAGGTCAGTTAAAAGGCCCACAAGCAATTTCGTTTTCGCTTCGTCCATAAAAGAAATACAGCGGTCACAAATTTATTTATGTTCAGTTATTGTACGTCATGTCCCAGTGATCGTAATAAAACATAGCGTTTACATCCGTGGCCCACAAGAGACGCCATTCAAACAAACGTGACCCTTTCGCCATCATATTATTAGATTCAGAATGAATGTACCTAACATATAAACAACGGACAAACGATCGACTTTCATGATAAAGGGTTCGTCCATACGAAATTAATTCAATAACAAAGGTCACTGTTGTCTTGTCGTCTCCTTCTTTATGTCCCCAAATTGGATACTCGATGTTTCATTTCACTCTTATTCGGTTACTGTTTGACTTTTCCCTTATTGAAGATTGAAATTGTGTCTCTAACTCGGCCCGCAATTCCCTGCCTCAAACTTTCCAAAGTTTTGATATCGTATTACTCAGCGTTTTAAGATATTGCCTTTTCAATAAAAATATATTATTCCTTATTTTATCGACAGCTCTTTACTAGTTTTCGAAGAATAATGGCGCTTAAAATTATTTATAGCTGTCGTTTAAATACTCTGGGCAAGACATACGCGTCTAGAAGACTCTGGAAAAGGATTTATTTTATAAATTTGCTATTTTCCACAATTCGAATAATAAATTATATAACTTTGGTATATTAATGTACCATGCTATCTTCATCTATACTAATATATAAAGCTGAAGAGTTTTTTTGTTTATTTACTTGAACGCGCTAATCTCAGGAACTACTGGTACGATTTGAAAAATTCTTTCAGTGTTTGATAGCCCATTTATCGAGGGATATATCATCATGCTAAGACCAATAGGAGCGGAGCAGTAATGAAAATTATGACGCAGACGAAGTTGCGCGGGTCAACTAGTTCTTCATAAATCAATTTCTCGGGCAAGTATAATAAACTTTCACGGCCTGTATCGAGGATGTTAGAGAAACTTGGTCAAACTAACAGAAATGCCCCAAAACTAAATTGAAACGAATGGCTCCAAGTTATATACTAATTAGACGACGACGCAGGAAGTTTGTACGTACAGTACGTCTCCTTAGAGTGTCGAAATTAGAGTTAAACTAAACTTGTTTACCTTTCTGCTGAGCTGTTTATATGAAAGTTTGCAAATACGCGCCACCTCGGGGAAGTAAAATTTTGCTAAAAGAGCCATGCCCGAAGTTTGCTTAGTTCTCTCATGCCTCAAAGTAGTTAAGTAATTTGTATAAAATTGTTTTACTTGAACAAGTTTTGCATCTGTTCACGTACTTTGCGGTTATCATAAAAGCTATGCGACGTTTTTGTACATTCGGTAATGAGGACAAATATTTTGTTCATTTAACTTCGTATTTGTGCCAGCATTGATTTTAGAAAAAAAATTGAAAGATTCCTTTTGGAAGGACACCCAACAAGGATCATTATTATTTTCAGAGCCGCTCAATAGTCAAAGTTATAACTTTTATTTGAAAAAAACAATACTAGTTTGTCAGCTTTTGAATAGAAAATAATTCAGAAGCTTTTTCTTCAGTTAAAAATGATTTGTCAGAAAAATTAATTCAATCACTCAATTTAAAAGTTGTTATTTACAGTGGCCATAGCTTGAAGCCGAGCTTATTAAAAGTTTAAAGTCTTATTTAGCAACTATTTCGCCTCATACCGTTCGCCTGTTATTTCACGAAATAAAACCTAACAGTGCACTAACTGTCTCTTAACGACGTCAGTCAACATGCCATGACAACAGGTTTTATCATCCTTTTACGACCCTGTAAAAGTCCCTATATTTATAAAATTTGATGTTACTGTGTACAAGGTCACCGGGCGATGTCCTTTAAGGCATAGGGAAGAAATTATGTCAAGGTGAGGTTTGTTTGTTTATTTAGAAGACACGCTTAACGAATCGAAGTTAAATAATTTATTTTAATTAGACCATTACTTAGGTGCTTTCGACATTGAAAAATTGCAACGTCTATTCATGCCTATTGGCCTTTTTTTGTTTTTGGCGAAAAGCCTTCAAAAGGTGCCTGAATTTTTGGGGAAATAGACCAGCGGGTGTGGGATTTTCACCTCACTGAAACCTGATGACCACCTGCAATTCCGGTACCAGTGCCTATTAGTCTTACTATTTATTGTCTCCTGCTGGATATGGAGAGATTTGAATGTATTTTTTTCCAACATTTCAATGTTCTATCCTGATTAATTTGATTGAAGTGCTGAGATAGATACAGTAGAACCCGTTTAAGACGATTTCACAGGGACCCAACTAAAAACACGTCTTTAAACAAGAAATCGTATTATACAGGATAGGGGGTGGGGGGATAGTACAAAATAAAATACATACACATACATAGTACGATCTAATTTCGTATAATGCTATTTGTTTTCTTGAAGTTACAATACCTTTCGCTTAGTTGTAGACATTTTGTATCAAACAAATGATCAACACTGACACGACGTGGGTAGCAGTGCGGTCGATAGATAGATGTACAGAACATTAATTGAAACAAGAAAAGAAACACAACACACATAAGTTCAGATACATAACACTGGAAAATACAAACAATTCAATGAAAACACACAAAATAAGAAAAGGCTCGGCTGGACTCGTCAGGGTTCGTCAATTGCCTTGGCGTTTTTCTAATAAGCGACTGTTGAATTTGGCTTTCAAGAATAACAGAGGTGACATTGAGGCCATGGCGTGAGAATTTGATATGGAAAAAAATAGATATTTTGCAGATATCGGATCTAATATGATTTATTACAATCCTAGGTTTAACAACAATACAAAAAAAATTTCAACAACTTACTTACATATCAATTCTCATCACAATTTCGTTCAAAATAATGGAAAATGGGGAAGTTCTCCCCTTACGTTTTGTTTCTTTTCAATCAATTCTTCGGATTGATTGAAAAGAAACAAAGCAAGCAACTGTCAGGTTATAAGAATGCGTTTTGGATATTTCGAGTAACTTCGAATTTTATTAACTTCGGGAAATTAATCTTCGTAATGTTTTCTTTTTTGAAAATATATTGCACTTTTATTGGATCTATTTTTAAGTTTGAAGTAAATTATTTTTCATAATATTAAAATTGAATTTAGATCGTTTTATTTTTGTAAGTGTTTCGTAATTTAAGTGAATACTATGAGAGTTTTTCAAAAGCCATTTTTTACTTGGGTAATAATAGAAGAATTACAACAACCTAATCCAAAAGATGCATAATTATTCTTTCTCTTAATTTTAAGTATGAAAGGCATCAGATAAACTTGCAATAAAGTTCATTGACCTTTACCTTATTTATATCCCTTCGTAGATACCCGAACAATAAATTTAAATCCATATTTCATTACTGCATGAGGGTCATTGACCGTTATTGCACATTTATCTAACCTAACCTAACATAGTAGACAGATGCCAGTAGGATTTATCTAAAACTCCATAGCAACAAGAACAACTAAACAAACGAAAACCAAATTTTATCAACATTGACATGAAAGACAGTATTTTAATATTCATACTATCTAACGCAGTCGTTTTTTGTATACAAAAAAAACAACATCAAAGGGGCCTTTTCACTGACAAAGACGGCCGTTCCACCAAAAGGATTGATATGATCGTGAAGCTTCCATTTGGACAAAAAATAAACAGTAACATATTCCCGTTCTTTATAGAAATATAGGAAACGTGACGTCACCATATTTTCCTGTTGAAATTTCCGCCACTTGGATAAAGATTAGGTTATGTATATCTTTACGATCTAACTTTATTCGGGTAACGTGAAAATGAAAGCGGAAAAATACCGCAAAAAAGATATCATGAGTAATATCTAAAAACTCCGTATGGATTGCCTCCTTGAAGTTTCCTTGATTATCTGTGAATCGCAGTAGACCTAGTTGGGTATTTTTATTAATTATTGCCATTTTATACCTTATTACTGTGACATAAGAATCTCATGACGTTCCCTTGTGAATGCCATCTGCTTAACATTGTTTATAAGGGCGGGTATAGAAAGAAAAAATCTATATTTGCCCTTTTACGTCGTTTTGACTAGGTTCTATACTAATACTGAAAATATATGCAATGAGTAAAAACTAGACAACGATATTTTTTTTTTCTCAAACATGCCTGGAGATTGTACATTATTTTGACCACCTTCTTCGAGATAAATCGAACTTGCTGTACTAGCCAAATACATGCGAGGAGCGGCCGGCAAAGTCTGTATGAAAATCCATATCTGTCGTGGTTTAGCGGCCAAATAAAAAGCATATTAAATTCATATCTGTCGTGTAAGTTAAAAATAACACGATCTTCGAAACATGGCAACCATGGAGATATCTTATCTAAGGTTTTATTTAAATTTCGGCCTGGCTTGCAAATAGAAAGCTGTTTATTAAAAAAAAATAAGCACTTTAACACGGGTAAAATTATTGTTGTTTGTCATTTTGAAAAGTAATTGTATTTTCATGTCCACGCATTATTTGGGAAAAGTACTATACAAGCCTTGGCCACAACTAGACATTGATGGCCATATGTACACGTTAGTCAATCAACGCATTTTTGCTGGCCTCTGCAGTAATGTAATATTTCCTCATGTCAGCCAAGACATAACTTGTCATACTACGAGTATATGGTCATCGACGTCCGCTGCAAGAAAAAGGCTTCCCACAAGAATTGTCACTTTATTAACTGGTTGATCCTGTGAATCTCGCATTCATTTGATTCCTGCGGCCTTGACTAGGTCATCGATCCAGCTTGTGGAAAACCTTCCATGCCTTTCGATATTATGATTGCTACTCCAGAACTTTCCTAACATACGCATACCATTTAATCATACCCAGTCATCAGCTTACAATATTTTCAGTACTTGAACATAAATGCCTACAATTAAGAAAACATTCTCAAAACAAAGAAAACTGGCACTAAAAACCATTCCACAAACGCTCTCAATTAACAAGTCACTCAAATAAAGTCGCGTACTTACAACCAAACATCGCAGCCTTCCCAGTATTGAATTATAGATGAGTTCCGAAGAAAAATAATTACTTACCGTGGAGTACTTACGTTTAATTATTTCCGAACAATTCAGTTGGCAGCTTCGAAATGGCGCCGACTAAAAGAACCTTTCAACGGGAACCAATTAGTAAAAGTAGGTGCCTTCAATGCGTTCGGATAGATCAATAAATTATTAACCTGACTACAAAGGACACGGTTCATAGGAATAAGTGGCGGGAAAAGTACGTTTTAATAAAGTGACAGTTCTTTTTCTTTTTTTTTTTCGTTGAATGGCTTTGTAGTTTGTCGGAATAGAGGTTGGCTTTTGTGAGTAGGTTTTTAATTGTTAGTTTTATAAGGCTGGCAAGTTGACTCCTTACACGTGTTGAATCGTTATCATGTAAATGTTATTTTTTCTTTCTTTGGTGTCTCGCCGTTTTAGCTGATGTACTGTTTAATATAATCATACAGTTAGACGTAAATAATTAATAGTTCAGTCCATCCAAAGGTTGTCTGTAAGAGATTGCCAATTGCCAAGACCGCCCATTGTACACTAGTTTTATTAGCGTTTTTCCTGTGCTTTTTATGAGGTGAACAATAAAGAATATAATAAATAAACATGTCAACCTAGGCAATAAGTTTTTTACTTATCAAACGTTACCGGTAACGTTAAAACCTTGTTCAATATCCTAAGTGATTTAAGCCGTGACTCTATTAAAAAAAAAAACTTTTCTTTTTTGTGATAATGTATAATGAACCTTAGGATTGAAATTGTTATTCTGATAACACTTCACCAAGCAGAGGCTCAAAATTCAACATAACTAACGCTGTTACTATTGACCTTGGAATTCAAACCTCAAAAAGTTTAAGTTCAAATACAAATTACTAGCCACCAAATCAGTTATTTTAGCATGTTTTGGCTTTACTTCACTTTCCCGCTTTCATAAAAACCACAGGAAGTGATGATGAAAGATTACACTAGTCTCAAACAGAAAGTATACCCCTTGTCATAACACAGGAAAAATGGAAGTAGCCTATTCTCAGTGGGAGCTACATTGCATTAAAGCTAAAGTATTTTCATCTTACTCCAGCCATTTTCCTTGAGAAATAATTCATTTCAATCACAACGGACAAGTGAATCTCGTCGCGAAATGAACGCGGTTTATTTTATATATTTTTATTAAATTCCTAAGATATTATCTTTGTCGTATTATCCGGGCTTGGAGACAAGGTTCAGCGTTACATTGACTACACTATCTGACCTATTCAGCTTAATTAAGTTATATGCAAATAACATTCTTGCATTGAATGAAAATTGTTTTATAATTACAATTTATATTGCGTCTACGGGTTAAAATTTATTATATCATATCCATCTATTTCCTTTGCAAACTTATGGCAATTTTTAATACTACAATACTATTCCAATCGTGATACTGTTGTGAAAAAGGATATTGCTTATGAGTATTGTATAGCTCCGTCTCCCTCTCACTGTAGCATGGACACGACCTAGTACAGGACTGAACCACAGAATCAAGCGCAGTCTTTTGAATACTACGAACATGTAACCGTAGCACGCTACAAAGCGTAGCAGATAAGGCGTCAGTAGCAAGCGAGCTACTTCTAATTTACTACGTTTAAAACTTATAACGGTATTAGACGTACACATACTTAACGCAAAGTTACGTTTATTGTGTTATAAACGTTATTCACAGGAAGACTCCGGATAGAAAAGTGTTACAAGTAGTTATAGTCTCTTCTACAATATAAGGTAGATAAAAGTGATAGATATACCTTAATCAGTATAACTTTTAGTTGATTAATATAATTACGTGATGGTTAATAGGGGTCTATGTAAAACTGGACAAGGGAATGATGATGACATTTGTTTTGACAAGTCTTCTAAAATCATACAAGACCACCTTTTTTAGTTGAGATGGGTTTGCTCTTAACTCTAGTCTAGATCAGAGGTGACAGAGACAAGCCCTATTTTGTTCAAATGTTATTTTTTATTCCACGCAAATGAAACGCACATTACATATTTAAAAAGGACGAATACTATGGCCAGTTCTTGTCTGAGATAGAATCAATTAAAATATTTTTTTTTATTTAAGGTACGTCAACACCATTCACGATTTTGGCATTGGAAACTAGTTCTAATGATAGGCGTCAGATAAATTTGCGATAACGGTCATTGACCTCACATAAATTTATTGACTTTCTCAATGTAAAAAACAGACATCAAGACGATTCAACATCATCCAACCATTTCAGCCATTTAGTAAGGTAAAACGGTTCATAATTTATTGTTCGGATATACTATGAAGGGATATTATGAAAAGTTCAATGTACTTCATTGCAATTTTATCTGGCGCCTACTATAGTTACCAAAACTCCAACTAAGGTGAACATCTTAATAATGATTCAGTCAGCTCAATTTTAAATAGTTTCATGAAACAAAAGCCACATCAATCTTAATTTCCACTTTGGTACAAGAATCAGTTTTACTAGCAATGCTTCAAGAATATTCGTTAGCCTTACCGGTCGGACAATGCTAAAAATGCCAGCTTTTCGTCGCTTCATACAAAGCTGAACTGAAATAGCTCTGTTAGTGTCATTGTTAAAATGAATATTTTAAGAAATATTCTTGGAATAACTACTACGTTGGAAATAACTTGGAATTTTTGGGAGTATTTTAATGGGAAGATTTATTATTTTTGTTACGGTATGTCTTTGATATTAAATTTGTTTGTTGATATCATACTAAAATATGTTCAATAGGTTTTTAACCGACTTCCTCAAAAAGTAGGAGGTTTTTTTTTGATGTATGTTCATCGATTTCTCCACCAATTCTGGACCTTCTTTTTTTATTCGAAAGCCTATACTCCTGAGGTGGTTCCATTGTCACCCAGTCAGAATCTGATGATGGGATCCCATGAAAATCGAGGGAAACCCTCAAATTTTATAAGCACATACACTGTTTTTCATAAACTTTCTAACGCAATTCAGATATTTGTGCCTGGTAATCATCATCTCATGTTGCTGAGCTGATGATGGAAGGTATAAGTAAGGATCTGATGATGTGATCCCATGGAAAATGTTTGTTCAGCGATATTTTCGCCAATTGTTAACCGATTTGGATGATTGGAAGAGTATTTTTTCGTACTGTTCCTATTTAAATTTGGTGAAGATCTGATGAAGAACTTTGGAGGTAGGCAACGGAACTCTTCAATAAATGGTAGCAAAAGGATCGGAATTTCTGTAATCGCATGTCTGTTGATTGTTTACATCAGTTCATAACATAACATCACGCCGGCACGCTGTGTTTGTGGTTTCCAAGCACAAAAAAACCTTATTAACAAAAAAACAAAACCGACTTCCAAAAACAAAACACTACAAAGTAAAAAATAACTTTAATTTCGGAAGTCGGTGTTCAAAAACGAAATAACCAAAAACACCGACTTCAAGTAGAACTAATTTTATGTTGGTTAAATTAACCCTGGATCTACTTCGTAATTGGACGAATTTAAATCTGTAGATTTACCACAAATAACTATCACGAAGACGAAGTGATTTTTTTTAGTTTGTTTATTTATATTTTGACCAAAGAAAAGATGGATTGTGTGAAGAGCGATATGATAGAGTGACGGCTGATAGAGAAGAATTTAAGAAAACAACATATTTCGCCGACCCCAAGTAACATGGTCATGGCAGGAATATAATGTTGATATTGAGAAATACCAGTAGCAAAACATTATAGCCAGAGTGTAAAACATTAGAGAAAAATGAATAATAATAAAAATAAAAAAATATATTTCATAAAATAAGAACACATTGCACTGTATACATTGTAGATTATCTATTTTACTTTTGTCACGTTTTAAGCACAATTGTATAGACTCCATCTCTTAAACTAGGTCTAGCCTGTATCTTAAGAGATAGGGTTCAGCCGTATGGGTACAAAATTAATAATTGACATACCTACTTATAACAAGTGAAGCAGTGTCGATGTTACATATTAAGCTAAAGTTGTTCTATTCTTTGAAATAAGTTGGTAACTTAGTGTGTTGTGTATGTAAGTGAGAGTTCGTGTATGATCATGTTGGTGCGAGTGCGTGTGCATCTGAGTGTGTCTGTGTACATGTGTGTATATTGTGATTGTAATTTTACGAGATGTATGCTAGAAGATTCTCCGTTGTGATTGTGTACAAAAAATCACTCAATGTTCGATCGCTACTACAACAGGACTACCTGTTGTAGTAGCCATTGAGTGATTTTTTGTTTTAGCGTGTGTCTGTTTAAATCAAGTCTGTTTAACATTTTGTGTAATTTCTTATATATATATGGACCTATGACGTAGTATTGGCGTTTGGCAAATGTAGTTTTATGTTTTTAACACCTGATGGGACATTTGTGCGTTTTTTTGGGTTTGATCTGGGCATGACTTTATGCGTTCTGAGGACAGACTGCAAGATAAAAAGCTGTCTAACTGTTAATACCCTACATTCGTCGTACAGTTGTGTGGTTGGATAAAGGAACGGTTTCTTGAACATAACTTTTAGTACGGCTCTCTGAGCTCGCTCTGCCTTCAGGAAATTTGTTTTTATAGTACCACCCCATGCAGTAATGCAATATCCGATAATCGACTGACACAGTGCAAAATAAACCATTTTTAGTGTGTCTATGTCAGCCGATTCTCTAAGGGATTTAAAAACATAGAATGACAGAGCGAAAACACAAATATTCAGCTCGCACAATTTGACACGTCGCCTCAAGCGACGACGATGAGAATTATGCATAAACTTGTTAATTTGTCTAATTTAACAAAAAATATTCCTTAAAATTTTCACTTCACATTGCTGAACAGAATATTGAATCATATAATCAATCAATTTTAAAAATAATCAGAATTGGCCCGATGATCACATGCTCAGATTTTTTATAAATAAGCGGCTCAAAAATAAACGTACAACACAAGCTGAATATTCAATTCCACCATCGTGCCACCTCAAAAATGTAATTCAAAATTACGCACCCTGCATAAAAACCACGTCTTCCATGCAATAACGTGTTCCAGAGCGTCATAGCTCAGGTGGGTAGACCGCAAACATTCCGACTGTGCACCACGTCTGCAACACCGAAATTGAACTTGTTTACCGAACAATCCCGCGAGTTCTACGAGTACAATATACGGAGGTAGCGGTTAAATTAATTTTCCGTGCGAATCGTATTTTGTTTAAGTAGTGTTTTGTTTTAATTGGAATTTTAGGAATACAACTTTTTTTTTGTTTCAATTTTTTTAAACTAGTCTATTTAGTAACAATCTGAATTTCGTATACTGTTTAGTAAATGGCAGCTGTTATTAATGTGTATTGTCAGTAATACTACTCTGTCAAGAAAGTACCGGGAAAAGATCAATAATACACAAAATGTCTATTATTCATCCAAATTTATTTTATCACCTTCAAAGTATGCTCCTTTAGAAACGATACACTTGCGCCAACGAATAATCCATTCATCAAAACATTTTTTAAACGCTGCTTCCGGAATTGAGTTCAGTTCTCGCCGCGAATTCTCCTTTATGTCTTGTCCACGAAGTGGTAATTTGAGTTTAGGAAAAAGAAAAAAGTCAGCAGGAGCCATATCTGGTGAATATGGTGGTTGCTGGATGGTATTTGTTGAGTGTTTGGTTAAAAATTCGTTCACAATGCCTTGTGCGAAGGCGCATTGTCGTGGTGCAAAATCCAAGAATTTTCTTTCCACAAATCTGGCCTTTTTCGTCGAATTTGCTCTCTTAAACGCTCAAATAATATTCTTTATTTACCGTTAGACCTTTTAGGGATTTTCAGTCATTATTTCCTTCACTTTTGCGATGTTAACTTCAGTTGCAGACGTTGACGGCCTACCAGAGCGAGGCAAATCTTCCATCACATCTCGACCGCTTTTGAACGCTTTGAACCACTCATAAGCACGTGTTTTTGATAAAGTCGATTCACCGTAAGCCTTCTGTAACATTTTCAGTGACTCCGAACACGAAATTCCATTGGCGATGCAAAATTTAAAACAAACTCTTTGTTCGATATTTTTGTCCATTATGAAATTCGCAATACACACTATATATGATATTACTAAAACCAACACTGTATTTAATATAAATAACAGATGCAACTCAAACTCCGCGCCAAAATGGAAAACAGTTGTGCCAATCTAACAACTACAAAAAAAACAAAAATTTGAATTTGGAACCATAAACAAATCATCCATTCCCGATACTTTTTTGACTGAATGTATTACTGTCGCGTCAACTACCATCTAGGAAAGTCCTTTATTTGAGGAAATACGTGTAAAAAAACATGAACAACATTAATTAATTAAGTAAATTAATATTTACAAATTTTATTAATGCCCTAAGTAGCAGGAATAAATGGTATTTCTTAGGTGTATCTAGATAACGTATGTTTTTAGTTTCCAAAAAGTTATGTAAAATACCAAATACCGGCCTGAGTCGGACTCGCACATGAAGGGTTCCGTGCGTAATTTTTAGTATTTTTTGTTACAGCGGCAATAGAAATACATACTCTGTGAAAATTTCACTGTCTGCCTATTGCGGTTCTTGAGATATAGCCCGCTGATAGACTGACGGACGGACGTATAGACGAACCGCCAGCGGAGGCTTATAAATAAATTTCCGATGGTTACCCTTCGGGTACGAAACCCTAAACACCTTGAGAATTTCACGGCAAAAATCAAATTATCTACATAATTTCTAAAATTGCTTTAAATTAAAATATTTCAATCACTCCATTCATTATAAATTTAATGTTGGATCAACTGGATTTGTGGTTTCGACGTGGCTCTATTAAACCCAGTGATTTTTGACAGCTTGTCAAACAATACAGAATTTGTTAGCCGCATATTTTATAACGCAAGCCACATAATGACTAATTTAATAGCTGTTAATAAATAACCGCTTGTTTCACATATTTCAGTGCATTTTCACAAATCTATAATATTTTGACTGTATATTCAGAAGTGATAGTGATTTCATGGTTGTGTTTTGATATGGTATCATCAATCAAATGTATGTTTAATGGGTCTTGCGTAAGATCACTTTATACCTATTTTCAGGTTTCTAGGCTGATAATTAATTTTATTATAATATAGACTCGCTTTTGATCTCCATCTCGCTTCACTTTGCCTAAAAAAATCCGGGGATTATTTTAGACAAAGTTGTAACTAATAGGAATAACTGACTGAGTTGCCTGACGCTCAATGAAAATATTCCACTATACAAATACCATACATGTACCGGTGCCGCATCGCCGTACGTCTTGTGGTTTTTTGTCCAATTTGTGTGCTCATTGATACCTAAATTGGGTAGAACAATTCCGGGTAAGTAGGTAATTTGTATTTCCAGCTAAGCATTTTATTCAGCAATAACAAACTCTTCCAAATTACATATTTATTTAATGGTCTAAATTAACTTTTCCGAAAATACTCATTGTTTGTATAACGAACAAATAATATAGGATGTTCTTCGCAAACGTACCGTTTACACACTTTGTAACCCAATGTAAGCTGTATAATACCTACTGTGTGTAGACAGAAATTAATTTTACATTGGGCCGGAACCGCCGAAGGGACCGGCGGCGCGCAAGTAATTATAAAATTCATTCACTCACCTCATTTTGCTCATTCAAAATATCTAGGGTATAATATTCTTGTATTTTGGAGTAATCGCAGCGTTTGTGTTCCTTTATGCAAAGATTTGCCTGTGTTATGGTAACGGCTTATTGCTGAACATCATACTGAATTCGTTATTTTTGTTGGTGAAAGAAGCCGGTGATAATATTCAACGCCATCTAGGGACGGTAACTTAGACGAAACTCCTTTGTTTCCTGAGATAAATGTAAATTGTTTGAGCATGACACTCTATCCGACGCCAGCCGACTTTCTTTTATTTTCTTTTCAGGAAATATTTATTTATAAGAAGGCTGGATATTCTTTTCATAATCCTATTCAGTGAAGAAGTCATAGGACAAACTTCAGTTACAAAAAATATTACTTTCTCATTCACATTTCATACGGCTTTAACCTCGAAGCGTCGCGTCGTAAGAAATGAAAGGCAGTCGTGCAGCCATATGCTAAAACCGATAAATCACATCACAGACTCTTCAAACATTCACATTCAAGACTAGGTACACATGAATGGTGTGCAAAAGTTATCTGGGGAGCATGTTGAGTACCTCACCCTTTAAAATAAATCATATGTAACGCCGTGGTGAGGGTGTGAGGCTGACGCAGCTCAATAATCCGAGCTGCCGTATCTGCCGGCTCAGATTTCATTATCATCTGATATGTAGATATGAGAATTATTCCGTGAGGTATTTTGTATCGGGTGGTTTTGATATGCGCGCATTTTCTTATTTTTGCTGAATATAAAAGTAGATGACTTTTATATTATTATTAGCGTTATATCACCTCTTAATTTTAGGTTTATGGAAGACCATTTTTTTTAGGATAGGAAATCATCAAATGACTCCTCCCGCTCTGGGTACAGCAGGAGAGAGTGTCAGACTCTTACTGACTAAAACCCATCCGTGTTCCTCTTAGTGCCCTTTGCGTTCCAGGGTACGGTACCTCTTTCGAACGAAGTCCGCAGCCCCAGCAGGAGGTTTATGGAAGACCTGGACTAGAAATAGATGTTAGCAACATTTCGTTTTCCCTAAAACATTTATTTGAAAAAAAACTTAGTAACCTTTTCCCTTTTCTTTCAATTGGTACCAAGACCTTACCGTTAGCAGCTATTCACGCCCACTTGCCTAAAAAATTCTGATAAAGTTAAGCATTCTTCGTTTTCCGCTACCAAATCTAATTTCCACAGCTTTCTGTGTAGTCTCAGTTAATATTGTTTGGTGCACTATAAAAACCATCCAGAGCTGGAAAATCCATTAGAAAAATAGCCTCGGCTTTAACCCAATAGAAGCACTCTATATGTTGCATGGAAATGCTAAAACTATCAAGAGTATTTGCTGCAAACGATTTGCGCTGCTAGCATTGTACTCTCTGATTAGGTCATCAATGTAATTGGTTGCTTAGCCAATCGCAGACGGGATCAAATCCCGCATTGAGTCATGATTGGTTGTGAACATTATTAAAAATTATTATTTTGGCTTTTACTACAGTTAAAAACAAATGAAGATTGTCGTGAGGATAAATTTGAATGTGAATTTGGTTGTAAGACGAGGGGAAGACTCCTATGGAATACTAAGGAACCAGTGTATCAGAGATAATAATATATCTGGAAAAATCTAGGGTGGTGCTTTAAGACGAAAGAGCTATGGAAGAAGATGAAATGTTACACTGACCCCAATTAAATTGGGACACGGGCAAGAGAATGATCATTTGCATTAGGCAATGAACTTCAAAATAAAAACAGAATCAGTACTAAAAAAAATTATGTAGATGTTAAAAAAATTCCAGCTGAAAAGTTCTAACAATAATAGCCATCCAAAGTGAAATTTATGACGTCATAGACAAACGCTTCTCAAAGCATCTGAAAGTTTTAATTGCTAGCGCCATCTCGCGGGAATTACAGTGATCAATATTTTAACGAGCTCCCGAAACGCAGGGAAGCTCGTAAACATACGAGATTAGATCTTATATGACTTCTGACCAGGCATTGCTTAATCATGACGGGAGAATGAAGCTTTGTTTATGGGCTAGTGAATTAGCGGGGGAATGCAGAGGCCTGTTAAGAAACAGTCGTTATCGTAATGTTACTTAAGGTGAAATTAATTTATCCTGATGACAAAAAAGATCATTAAAAATTCTTAGTCTTAAAATCATTTTGACTTTGCAGATTGGCATACTCGAGTCTCACTCAGTGACTTTAGTGCAATTGGAATTGAACTTTTCATGTGCATTTGAGTGAAATTTAAAGCAGCCAGGCCCTGTAAATTTAGTTCAACTATTTCTAATCAACGTAAAGGAAAATATTGAAAGACAAAAAAACAACACTCCTCCAATACATATTGAAGTTAAGATCAAAGGTTAAACAAAAACGTAGCAACATTCCACATACTTCGTTGGGAAGCAGTAGACCCCGAACTAAAGCAACAGATTAAAGCGATACGCAGCGCAATAAAGCGCTTAAAGGTTAAAGGGAAAATTTAGGTAGCAAACAATAAACGAGTAGAGAATATTCGAGAAAATTCGCTGTGCATACTGCAGCCGGAATGCGCTTACCAACAGTGAATGGGTCGAAATTAGAACATACTTTGTTGTAAATTTTGCGTAACAAGTTTTACACTAAGCACATTATATAGCAATTTTTGCGCTGCTCCGATTGGCTTCCCGTCGAATGGAAAGTAGGAGATTGCGAATATATTTTCTGTGTTAGAATTGCGCTTGATTTGTTCTATTTTCTAAGTTAACTGCAGCGAGTGTTTCAGATTGAGTACTTTTTTATTGGAGTGGACTGGATGTGGGAGGCGAGTCGAGTTGTGGTACTCGTGAGTCTCGGTTTAGAAGTAGACGAGATTGATTAATTTATACTTTAGTACTTATTTTTGGTACTGATTTTAAAAAATATGTTTAACGAGTATTGTCTTTATCAAGTATTTGTAATTTGGCTCAGTATCAACGACCAATCAAAAAAGTTAAGCAACGAATTAGTACACGGCAGTCTTTTGACCAAACTGTTCAATGTAATCTGTAATCATCAATTAATTGCTGTTGTTCTTAGAAGCCATTAAGCTATTCAGTAAAAATAACATGTTTCGTTTTTCTGTAACTCATATGGTGTACATAATAAAGAGTATTCTATTCTATTCTATTCTGCTAATTCACTAAGTCATAAAATTCAAAAGTTTTATCTCTGTTTACGAACACAGTCTACGTAAATTACTGTATAATTGCTGGTAAAAAAACATAACTGAACAAGAGAAGCTATTAGTGAAAAAAACTTTTATGAACTTGATGTTAATAATTACGTACCTAAAATACTTTTTAGTAAAAGAACATCGGTTCCAGAAAAGTACAAATGAATTTCCTTTTACTGCCACGAAAACCTCGGAGAGAACTCAAACTCGTACTTGTTGGGTTTTTAGAACTTAAAAAAGTTAAGCTTAAGTTTCTAACGATAAGTTACAAGTCATGGTAAAATAAAAGAGAATTGTTGCTGGCTGGAAATAACTTCTTCTATATTAAAAAATAGAATGTATTCAAAAGGATAATAATAAAACTGTCTCATTTACAATCTACAAAGGAAACACCGATTAGTTTTAGAAGAGAGATAATATAATCATGTATATGCGTCTTGATTTTTTAATAACTGTAGTAAACACACATTGCTTTCAGTAAACAGTACCAACCTAAATAAACAGCGTCCTCTTGAGTAGCGTCAAAACCTGAACAAAAACGCGGCACGCGATTAGTATTCAGGTGTCGTGAAGGGAGGCGCAAGACATTAACCTTTAAAAAGGGGTCAATGCGTGAAGTTTTGTCCCCTCATATCTTATTCTGGACGACGATTTGTCGAGGGACTGTTTGGAGAGACAAATACTTACTTTGAATATTGATGGTCCACCTCATTATAAAGACAATTAAAGTCCACTGATAAGATTTTAATAACAGACCTTCACTAAGTTTGGTTTTAATGAGAGAGCATAAGGTTTTCAGCTAGGGACAAGTCACGTTGATGGTCCTTTGGGTGAAAGTTGACTGAGAAATAATGAAGGTTCGGGTAGCGATATTAACAAAGTATTTTGTCACAGTGTGTCAGCAGTTGAAAATACTGGAACGTTTTCTCAAACATACGTGTAAGTGAAAAAAACTTGTTTAAAAGAAAGCTTCAAAACAAATCCAGTGACTACAATATCTGAAAACAATAACACAACAACCTTTTGAGTTTTCACTCATAAATTCAACAGGTTTTTACTGTGAAGCCATTAACGGCGGAAACGTCAATATTTTGACACTGCCTTAATTGACAAGGAATTTGTTTTGTGTCCATTTAAACCAGTCTTATAATACTTTTTATTGATCAAGAAAGAAGCTTTTAAAATAATAACAAAAGATAACGAAAAAGAAAATGAGAGACACAATAATGAAAGACCCAAAGACAGATTACAAAATAAAATTCATATAAAACGGAGAATCGATCGACGCTCCTTTCTTGTCGTAACAATAACACTTTAAAGGAAAATCTACTTCGTTCTCGAGTACATTTTACAGGAAACTTCCAATGGCGAGTGACTTTGTCAGGTGAATAATAAATGCTCTGGAAGTCACCTGTGAGCTCTTATTTTTGCAGCCAGGTGACTTTTCTGTGGCTAAAAAGACACGATTAAAATATGTTCAGACCACAAAGTTTTTATCTGTAAAAACTAATATATTAGATAGATAGATATGATCACCATGGCTATTTTTATGTCACACATACGGACAATATACGACGGATAGACTAAATACTTTGTCGATAAAAGTTCACTGAATGGGCATTTAGCGAGGCTAATCGTCTGTTTTTGGCTAAGGCATCCGCGGCGCTGTCAAACTGGTAATGGACGCAGCAAGTTTAGATACGAGCTATTGCACTTCGAACTTTGGCGTAGCTTTAACATTAATTTAGTCTATGCACAAGTATATCAACTCTTTGCCATCACGGAAACACCTAAATAAGTTTTTTAATTATCATTGGGACCGATTCCCATGTTCCAGTGGAAAAATTGCTCCGGTAAGTATGTATCTATAAAGTTGAACTGCAAATGATGATGGTGATGAAACAAACATATCACCATCTTAAAATTAATTAATACGAAAACTTGACAAAATTCATGAAGATATGCCATCGAAGTTATAACCTCAAACAATTTTATCGATTCTAAAACACGAAACGTACTAAAGTGGATCGGGTTGCGACCAGCAATAAAATAGCACTAATTTAGTGTCGATCTTCACGTAACAATGTTACACACATGACTCTGGATACAAAAGCCGATGCTTGCTTTACGAGTATGTACTGACAATACCAATTTTAGAGCCTTGTCGAGTTACTGTAGTTACCGGCATTGTTCGAATTTTATGATGCTGCCACTGTTGGAAATGTGAGAACATTGACATATACATAGTAAGGAAGTAACTCAATCGATACTTTTTAGTGTATGTATGCATGAATTTTGATAATTGTTTCCTGAGATTTCTCAAATAAAGTTACAAATGTGATGAAGGTAATTAGTGTAGCAATTCTTTATGGGCTGGACATACCAGCAGTGGACGTCTTTCAGCAGATATGATGATGAAAGGAAAATACTTGGTTTATTTAACAGATTAAATTGGAGAAGCTAATTATAAAAGGCAAGCAGAAAGAGTAACACATTAATATTTATTTCTAAATGGTTTATAAATCTATTGATAAACAAAATACTGATTGTACGGAACAAAACCCGGATTCCTATTAGGTAGAGGTCTATGCAAAAAGCCGTCGTAATACAAACCTGCTAATGGTCTAAATTCACTCGACGTCGAAAACATTTCCCCCAATGAAGAGAAGCTCCTCCATCGATCATCTCGTGGCGGAGGCAAAGGTGATTCATTTGTATAAGAATTTGTCGTAATTGATACCTGATCAATCTCCGCATTGTGGTACAGGGCAGCTGGATAGGGTCCTTTTATTGTACTGTCAGTCTCATTTACTGATTGAGATGTAGTAGTATTCTCTGTTTTTTCCATAGCCACGTTTGTATTATTTTTTGTTATACTTATATTGGCAGTTACTGTGAAATTTTTCCATTCTTCGTCTAGTAAAGGTGGAAGCAAAAAAGAGTTTGGTGGACCATTTGTTATGGTCAAAGCATCCACTACTTGGTCGTTATAGACTGCTGTTGGGTATAATCCGGTAGCTTCAGTTGTAGTAAGTTCTGTGACATTCTGCATATTATTCCCAGTTTTAGTAGTTGTCTCAGAGGCGGTCGTTTTATTGTCTTGAAGTATGTTTTCCAATGTATTGTTTACTGCCGTAACAGTATCTTGCATAGTTTCGTTTACTTTATTCTCGTTTGCTTCATTTTTACTTCCTCTATTTAGAGCCTGTCTGAAACTGACTTCAATATCATTGTTTTCTTCACTTGCTTTGGTTCTATTGAGTACAATTCTTACTGGTATAATTTTATTTGTTATTGCACTATTATCTTCAATATATTCATCACTAATCACTGCTTGACTTTCTTTAATTGCTTTGGGCACAATAATGATTGGTGAAATAAGAAGCGCTGGAATTTTCAAAGCTTGACCCGGTTTAAAGCCTTGTATATACGCAAGTATAGTCAGCGGTTTCTTAGTTTTTTGCTTATCTTCAGATTTATTTTCACCTTAAAAAAAGCAAAGAGTTTATTAAACACTACGTCGCTTTCAAATAATATGTAGGTCTTCAAATAATTACTTACATAACACAATACCGTAAAGTAATAACAATGTAACGCATACAGCAAGCTTATGCATTTTGTGGAAACTGATGGACTAATGTGTAACGTATTGGAAACTAATGTCACGGTACCCTTATGTGTGATAATACTGCAATATGCACAGTATATGTAAAATATAGAGAAAATCACACAACAACATTTTTGTCGATGTTAATTATTCGTTTTAATAAAAATTTATGAGTTTTTATTAATTGACGTCTTGAAAGAGATTGACCAACGAATTATCATTCCAATTTACAATTATTTGACGAGTATACACATAATAATAACAAACACTTGCAGTCGTTATATTTACTACGTAATCATTCTTTTTTTTTCAAAACTTTCGTTGTACCTTTTTTACAATAAATCTATCAAAAACTCCAGCTCCATCTCGAAATTCACGCAAGACATCCAATTTTCTTATTAAAATGTTTACGTTTCATCTGTTTTCATCAAATTTAATCTTATAACCCTCCTTCGCGTATACTAAGTGAAGTGAAATCGAAAATAAACATAAGCCACATCAGAATGCGGGCTCGTCAAGCCAGCATTCCCTCTGCTATCATTCTTTCACATTGTTTATCATTCGTGTTTACGATGGCATGTACAGTTTCTAACATTACAAGCATTGCTGTAATAATAGTGTAAAGTGGAAAACTTTCCAACAGAAAGTTTGATGATATTACTCTGCATAAGTTCTTATAACAAGAATATTTGGGTGTGGTGACTTGACTTGCCTACTTGTTCAACTTCTGTTTTTGTTTTGTGGTGATTCTTAGTATTATCGTATGAGTTTGACGGCTTCATATTGGATTTGGTCTTCGAAACCAAAATTACTATCACTCGAGAAACATCATCTTCGTGTTCTGCAACTGCGTTCAGATCTACAACTCTTTCTGGTTCATGGAAATAAATTATCGATGCATCACATCTTAAATACAAATGAAGTACTACGATTGGCTTTTAACTAATCACCGCAAGTACTTGTAACACGCCTTCGGCAATTATTTCCACATAAATTTTCATTGGCGAAACTGGGCCTTAGAGAAATAATCCATTCTCTGTCGTCATCAAGATGTTTACCAAACAGGATGTGTTTGACTAACCTGTTGTTAGCCAGAGACTTCAAACTGTCATTAATACTAAATGCCGTGGTTCCATTTACTAGGTTTGCTTGCGGGTAATCAAAACCAGTCCACAACTTCAAGTCACGACCAACGGCATCCAATATTCAAACCTTCGTGACCAATTTGGGCGTACATAAACGAAACTGCATTTTAAGTTTGCTGTAGGTTTTTATGAAATAATTAAGTAACTCCAGTATTGCTCAAACGTGACAAAGAGAGCTGCAGTTTTATCAAACAAACAAAAAAACAGGTTCTGAGAAATTAAGTTAAAAACACACATCAGACATCAATTCTCTAAGAAGTTAGGCTAACACGATTAACCAGTTTCGTTTGAGTCTAATGCAATTGGAGCGGGCCTTATTTCACTGTCCAGTAATAAATTTATACTCCGAGTCGATACTGAGAAATCAGTAGAGTAAAATTGGGGGACCTGGATCAAGGAGATCCAGGTCACCCCAATTTTATCATTCATTTCATCAACATTCAAACATTCAACTTTCTATTCTAATTGATTATTTTTATATTCATTAAACTTATTTACACAGTCACACGTGCTTAGTTTCGAGTACCTATACGATTTTATTTTAGTAAGCAAAAATGAGATACTTGATCTGTTCAATGCAACTATGATCTCGCGAATGGACGAGCATTGTTGCTACGTGATATTTATAACACAATGTTTGCTTTATTGACTAACAGATTTTTTTTTCAATGAACTTTATTTGCTAAATGACATTAAAATAATGGGAATATACTTAGTTTCTTATGGGTGATTTAATTTTAAAGCTTCTGTAATGAAACTACATTATTGTAATGAATAAGCAAGTATTTATTAGTTCATATAATTACAACTTAAATAAACAAATTAATTGCAATTAATTAGACAAAATGAACTAACAAAAGAACACTGAACCGAAGGACTGAAGGAATTAACAGATGCAGTAGGTGATCCGGGTGCTCGTAGGACCTATCCGTTTTTCTTCTTACAAGGATTGATAAAAAGTATTGTTTAAATATGGTAGCATGTCTTTGACACGTAAGTAGATGTTATCGGTGTAAATGCTCTTTACAATATGCTGAACACATATTTCAGCACTGCACTGGCACATAGAATTACTTTCAACTTGGTTTGCATCGTAAATTTCGATCCGTATAACTTTAGTGCCACCGGTGGAAACCGTTTTGTAAAAACTTATCAACTCCTTATTATTAGTTGTATTTGTATTTTGAACACATGGGGTTCGTTGTCGTTCATCCTCATCCAAATAATTTACGACTTTATCAATCACATCAGGTTCTATCATTAACGGAGGTGAAGTTGGTGAATAAACCCAACTCGGTATCTGAAACAAAATACATTATTATTATTATTATTATTATTATTATTATTATTTATTTTCACAGGTATAATAAATTATATATTATTATTATTATTATTATTTTATAATTAAAAGTAAAATATTTTCTAAAATTAGGTACTTACAGACATTGTAGAGTATCAGTAGCGCACTAAAAGAATGGAAGAACTGAATTGAATTTGTATCTTATTTTATCCTGATTTATATATAAAATATGTGTTGCTGATAGAGTTCAAAATAACGTAATGCTGAGTTGAATATATTTATGACTAGGAATAACCCGCGCCTATGCTCACGTAAATGTTGTTTTTAGCAGTAAAAAGTAATAGTAAACACATAAAAACATCTAATCTGCTGTACTGTGGAAGTAAACCATGGGGGATTTAGTAGTATGTATCACTTAAATTTAGGGTGTATTTACACGGGTCAGCCGTACTTTATACACATATAATGAAATACAGAAAAATAAAATGTAGACAACAATGTGTACCCTTACCCTAATGAATCTATATTTGGATAAAATGCTGACAGAGTTCTACTATTACTTGATGCTAAATGTAAGTCACTATATTGATTATGGTATCGGTTGATTTGTTTGTTTGTTGAAGTTTATATTGTATGAAAAGAAATGCAGGTACGATACGTTATTAGAATGAGAGAAACCAAGGTACTAGCATAGTACAACATAATCAATAACTCATATATATTTTTTGGATTGGTTAATATGATATCTTGTTTTGCAATGTAAGCATACATCTTCTCGATGACATATTTGGTAGTACATCGTCATAATTTGGCTGTATATAAAGTGCATCGATGCCAGACAAAATCACAAACTGCTCTCCCGAGGGAAACAATCATCACCTTCAGCCTTATCACATCTGAGCTTCAACCAGAATCAAAAATCTTCAAAATGTAAGTAGATCATAATTAATATTTTATTAGATGTGTTTAAATGTGTCATCACAAGGTCTATTCTATGAATGATCGAATGTACATATGTATGAATGAATGATTGAATGAATGCATATAGGTATAAATGAATGAATGAATACACAAATGATGGAATGATTGAATAAATAATTGAATTAACATGAATGAATTATTGAATGTATGGATGCATAAATGAATAAATGATGCTATTCTTATTCCTATCCGGCTTTTCAGTGGAATCTCGTAATCTATAAATAAGATGCTCCCTATGTTTTTAATGCAAATTTTATATTTTCAATTCCGAGTTTAACGGAGTCCTCCACTCATTTATTTTTTCTATCAGGTTAATATAATATTTCAAATTATATTGTTTCAGGTCCAAGTCATATTCATCTACATTGCCTCAACTGTGTTCATCGGATGAAGAGTCAGAGATCGAGACGCAGTCAGTGCAGCAGAAATCGACTTCTTCTTCTTCTTCTTCGAATCGACTCAAAAAATCGACTACTAACAAGCGGTTCAAAACCGATCGAGTCGATGGGTCTAAGACGCACGGACCCAAGAAACCTAAAATACAACCGGTGCCGTTAACCAGCAACAAGCTGACTGCACGGGATCTATTCGGTAGTGAGAGCGATGAAGAGGATTCGTCTGCGAAGCCGTCCACATCGACTGGTAAAAAACCGACTCCTCTTTATTCTTATTTCACTAAGAGGATTAGCAAAGGCTATGCCAGAAAAATAAGTGAGACAAAGCAGGGGCCTTATTACGTAGAGGTAAAGGTGTATAATTGTGATGAAATCACAGACGTACCACCAGTAAATAGATGGCGCCATTCAATAGTTACTATCAAAACAAAAGTTGATGCGGACACGGAGATGTGGCGCCATCTAAAAGGATTTACGTCTTCAGTTGAACAAGATTTTAGTAATTGTCCAGCTACCCTTATAAATTCTTATTATTAGCACATACTATGTACTTACTCTTACTAGTTTTTACACAACATATGTAAAAACACTTAATAATTACAAAATAATACCTAAGTATACATACATACATATGTACTTTATATTATAAGTAATCTTTATAATATCTAAATACTTGTACCTAAATAATCAATTAATAAATAAATTAAATATTATGTTATTTAAATCCAATGTTTTATTTCACAGTTGTACAGTCCAGAGATGGCAGAACACCTTTAACAAGACCATTTAGTAAAATTGTGAATTGTACCAAATGTGGAACTGAAATACCACGAAACCAGTTTGCATATCATAAGAGAACTAATATACACAAGACAAATAGCTTATTGAGTACTGAATTTAAAAATATTTTTATTGTAGCAACAGCATTTAAAAATAGAATTGTAACTTTTCGTCTGAACTTAGCTCAGGATGGCGAGCACCTCACTCGTGAGGCGATCCCGAGTAATAGTCAGACATGTATACCTCAGGATGACGAGCACCTCACTCGTGAGGCGATCCCGAGTAATAGTCAGACATATATACCTCAGGATGACGAGCACCTCACTCGTGAGGCGATCCCGAGTAATAGTCAGACATATATACCTCAGGATGACGAGCACCTCACTCGTGAGGCGATCCCGAGTAATAGTCAGACATATATACCTCAGGATGACGAGCACCTCACTCGTGAGGCGATCCCGAGTCATACTCAGATATGTACAGGTCAGAATGACGAGCACCTCACTCCTGAGGCGATGCTGAATTCTGTACATCCAGATATTGATAAATTAATAACTATGATATTGAAGAAGTATGATTGCATAAAAGTAAATTTTGAGCTTTTTGCAAAGTTTCTTCTGCTAAAATCTGACGACGAACAGATAGAACTGAAATCTTTTAACACTAAGTATGATATTATCTATAAAAATACTGATATACACGAGTTCTTTTTGAATAAAATACATGTATTTATGCGCAAAATGTCTGAATTTGAACATGTACAGTCAGGTTGGACATATCTTTCGCTAAGTCATATTGAGATTAATATATGTAAATATTGTCCCATGAGAGGCGGCACGTACGTAGAGTTGCCCTCACTAATAAAAAAAACTAAAAGTTGTTTGAATTTACGTAATAATGACGAGTATTGTTTCTTATGGTCTGTCGTAGCTGCATTATTTCCTCGTACAAATAATGTGTGCAGAACGACATCCTATCCTCATTATAGCCAAGTTCTCAATATTCAAGGAATGTCATTTCCTCCTTCACAGAATGACATCCAACTTTTTGAGCGGTTAAATCCTACAATAAGCGTTACCATTTATGGGCTAGATAACAAATACGTTGTTACTGGCCCGTTATACATGACGAATAAGAAAAAAGAAAAACATGTTCATTTATTATACTTTGAACGGAATGGTAAAGGACATTACTGTTTAATAAAAGATCTTATACGATTAGTTCGACGCCAGGTTACTCAGCACCATGGCAAAGTTTTTTTATGCGATTCATGTTTACAATTTTTTACAAATGAAAAGAAATATGTTTCTCATACTTGTTCTAAAATACTAACTATACTACCGGAAAAAGATACCATATTGAAATTCAAACATTATGAAAGAAAACTTAAAATTAATTTTATTATTTATGCTGATTTTGAGAGTTTGCTAATAAATTGCAATGAAAATAGTTCTAAAAATACTAAGACACTAAAAAAGCATCAACCTTCAAGTTTTGCATATTATATATGTTGTTGTCATGACAAAAAACTTAACAAGTTTGTCACGTACAGAGGCATAGATTGCGTCGAAGTCTTTATTAAACGTTTAGTAAAAGATGTAAAGCGGATAAATAAAGTTTTGTTTACTCATTTATCAATGAAACCTTTAACTTATAAACAAGAACGAGAATATCGAAATGCAACTAAGTGTCATATATGTAATCAGTCATTGTCTGGAGATAAAGTTCGAGATCATGATCATATTACTTCCGAGTATAGAGGGGCAGCGCACTCACATTGTAATTTGATGTATAAAGTGTGTCCATTCATACCGGTAGTATTTCATAATCTAAGTGGTTATGACTCGCATATATTTATAAGAGAGTTGGCTAAATATGAGGGCTCAATTAAAATAATCCCAAAAACTAAAGAAAAATATCTTACAATAACTAAGCTAATTAAGACAAAAAAAGGTGCTCGTTCAGTACAGATTAAGTTTATTGATTCATTTCATTTTCTTAGCTCAAGCTTAGATTCTTTAAGTAAAAGCTTGTCAGATAAAGATTTTGTTTATTTGTCAAGAGAATTTAAGGATAAAACCAAACTTAAGTTATTACGTAAGAAAGGTATTTATCCATATGATTATATGGACGACTGGTCAAAATTTGATGAAAATCAACTACCCCCAAAGTCTAGTTTTTATAATAGTTTAACTATGGAATTTCTATCAGATGACGAATATGCTCACGCCCAAGATATTTGGAACAATTTTAACATAACAACGCTTGGTGAATACAGTGATCTGTATTTGAAATGCGATGTTTTGTTGTTATGCGACATATTTGAAAAATTCAGAGATACAAGTTTATTTTTTTACAAACTGGATCCTGCTCATTATGTAACTTCACCTAGTTTGAGCTGGGACGCTATGCTTCTGTACACTAACATTGAATTAGAGCTCATTAGTGACTTAGAAATTTATACATTTATTGAAAAAGGTATACGAGGAGGCTTGGCACAATGTTTCCTCCGTCATGCTAAGGCAAATAATAAGTATTTACCTCATTATAATGATTTAGAACCCTTGAGTTATTTAATATATCTAGATTGCAATAATCTATACGGTTATGCAATGACTAAAAAGTTACCGGTTTCAGAGTTCAGATTTTTAACTCGACATGAAATCGCCAACTTTAATGTATTGTGTGTATCAGATGACAGTTTGTATGGTTTTATTTTAGAAGTAGATTTATATTACCCGGATTGTATTCACGATCAGCATAAAGACTTGCCATTTGCTGCAGAGAAATTTGTACCCCCAGGAGGGAAATCAGCTAAGTTAATTGCTAATCTGTATGATAAAGTAAATTATGTTATTCATTACATACATTTAAAACAATGCATAAAAAATGGTTTGATTTTAAAAAAGATTCATCGCATACTAACTTTTAAACAAGATGATTTCTTAAAGAAATATATAGATCTTAATACCAATCGGCGTATGGCATCAAAAACTTCTTTTGAAAAAGATTTTTTTAAACTTCTAAATAATGCGATATTTGGTAAAACTATAGAAAATAAAAGGAAACAAGTTGACATAAAACTGGTAACCAAATGGGATGATAAGAAAAACTTCACGAATAAGAAACTTTGTGCACAGAAATTGATTTCAAAACCTAATTTTACAAGTGTGTCAATATTTGCAGAGGATTTTGTAGCTATACAATTGAATCGTGATAAAATAATATTAGACCGACCAATTTACATCGGATTTACAGTTCTGGAGTACGCCAAACAACATCTATATCAGTTTCATTATGATTTTATAAAAAAGAAATATGGAGATAATGTTGAATTATGTTATACAGATACCGATAGCTTACTTTACTTAATTTATACAGATGACTTTTATCATGATATGTACGATAATTTAACATATTTTGATACTAGCAATTTTCCAATAGATAATCAATTTAACATACCAAGAATTAACTCAAAAATCCCTGGCCTATTTAAGGACGAAATGGGGGGTGATGTAATTACTGAATTTACAGGTTTACGAGCAAAACTATATTGCATTAGCAGTTTAAACACACAGATAACAAAAGCGAAAGGTATGTCTAAATCTGTTACTAAACATTTAAAACAAAGTAATTACAATGATTCTTTGTTATTAGATAAAAGTCAGTCTTTAAAAATGAATATTATAAGATCTATCAAACATATATTGTACTCACAACAAGTTAGTAAGCAAGTATTAAACAGAAACGATGACAAAGTTCAGATACTTTCAGATCAAATTCACACTTTGCCCTGGGGATTTTATGATGCGATGATCTAAACCAATGTCCTTCAAACTTTTTATTCAATTTATTATCAATTATAATGTAATCCACATCTTGAGAACCACTGTTCTAAATTTTATTCATATGAAATACATAATTTAAAAATAATAAAATAAGAATAAATTAATGTACCTATTGTGTAGAAATGGTGTATGTTAATTATTTTAGAATAAGGTTTGTACTATTAATAAATATATTACGCTACTATTATGATGAACTTATAATAAAGTAATATGTTTCAAACCATGGGCTTTTATTCAAACGTATTCAACTTTCTAAACATCCATCATTAAATTTAAGTTAATGCTTGTTCCATGATAAGGTTCATATAGTAACGAGTATATAAGTGTACGTTAGGCGGTAATTAGATCAATATGCACTATGAAGTTGATCAAACAACCCATATCTCTAAACGTTAATAATATAAGATTAAGTGACTCTGTTCACCACATAAGACATAGTGCTTTATTGCCAAATACCATTCGCTGTATAATATGCGGTCCATCAAGTTGTGGTAAAACGAACGTTATGATTAGTTTACTGCTTCATGAAAATGGGCTCAAATTTAAAAATCTTTATCTTTACTCTAAAACTTCTTTTCAACCAAAATACCGTTTCTTGACCGAAGTATTAAAAAGAGTGCCGCAGATTAACTTTTATGAGTTCAACGATGATAAAGATGTCATTTCTCCGAGTGAAGCTTTAGCAAATTCTGTATTTATTTTTGATGATGTTGCATGTGAAAATCAAGTAAATATCCGCAATTATTTCTGTATGGGTAGGCATAAACAAATAGATTGTTTCTATTTATCTCAAACCTATTCTAAAATCCCGAAGCAATTGTTACGTGATAATGTTAATTTCCTTATTATATTCAAACAAGATGATGTGAATTTAAAACATATTTATGAAGAGCATGTTAGTTCTGATTTAAAATGGAAAGAGTTCAGAAATATTTGCCAAACTGTTTGGAGTAAACCTTATAATTTTCTACTTATTAATAAAGAATCGTCATTAAATAACGGAAGGTACAGACAGAATTTTGATATGTTTTTTAAATTTGACTGACTGTTTACATGCACATATAAGTAATTAACTCGCAAAATCAAACTCAGTATAATTTGTACTTTAGCTGAACGCAGTTGGTGTAATATACCATGGAGAAAAATATTAAAATAGAATTAATGAAGTCTGTAAACTCCATAAAGAATAAAATAAAACAAATGAAGGACCAAGAATACTCAATAAACTTGTCACTCGATCAAATGCTAAAACCTGTCACAGGCCCTCTTAAAACTCTAGTTGATTCGAATATAACTATGGAAAAACTTAAACATTTGGAAAATACAACACTTACTAAATCTGAAGACATCGAATTGGATGAAATAAATACTAGCTCTTCTACAAATTTTTTGGACTGTTACGAACCAAAACCTAATTCTACACAATTGGTTAAAGAGACTTCTGAAATGGTATTACCAGATGATTTAGAAATCTCATTAGAGGATCAGGATATCTGTAATATTTGTGATGGTGTAAATATACCGTTTGGAATAAGAAGTGACAACAAAACTTTATTGATAGGAAATTCAGTAGTATCGTTTTCCAAAATTGACAGTTTGAATAATGAAAATGTAATTTTGATTAAAATCGGTGATAAATCCTACAATTTAACTCCTGGTCTGAAAGAACTTTTACTTCGAAAAAAACCTGATTTAAAATTAATATCCAACAAAGATAAACTTATCTACAAGGATATATTGTATTATACAAATGTTCATAAGAGAGACTTCAATCCAAAAGGTCAAATAAAAGGAGATAAAGGAATAAAATATCGTGAAATAATCAGACCTTTGTTTTCTGAAACGTCTAACGATAATATTCATACTAAACTTGGGGGATACTTGCCAATGTTAAAGAAATATAAAAGAAATACTGACCTAGTATATTGGGATGACCCCAACGAATTAGTTGAGAGATTGAAACTATTAATTGCTTCAAAAGATGCTGGCAATACAAACCATGATAATGAAATACTATCGATAATTGAAGAATTAAAAGAAGCTGACATAATAAAAGAATAAATAGTAGCAATAACATGGTTTTCATTCAGTATCATTGCTGGATTCACTACAAATGTTTATATACTGAGTTTTGAATATGAGTAAAGCCGACGTGGTAAACGAAATTCATAAAAATGCGAGGGTAAACTTTCCACGAAGACATGTTATTATGAAAGATATAGATGACCTTTGGCAAGCAGACTTAATTGATATGCAATCGATTTCCAAAGAAAATAAAAATTACAGATTTATTCTTACCGTTATTGATACATTTTCGAAATATGCTTGGGCCTTTCCTTTGAAAAGTAAGACCAAAGATGTTGTATGCAACTCTTTCAAGATTTTGTTGAATAAAGGGCGTATCCCCAAAAATCTGCAAACGGATAATGGAACAGAATTTTATAATAATAAATTTCAAAAACTTATGAAATCTTTTTGTATAAACCATTATTCAACCTTCTCAACAAAAAAGGCATCAATAGTTGAGCGTTTTATCAGAACATTAAAATCCAAACTGTATAAGGAATTCAGTTTAAAAGGTGACTATAACTGGATAGATAATACCCTAATTAATGTTATCTATAAATACAATCACACCTATCATCGGACAATTGATGAAATCCCGGCAAACGTGGACAGTACTAATAAAACATGCATATTAGGGAGATATTTCAGGTTGGTAAAAACCGATAATATAAAAAGCAAGTTTAAAGTGGGTGATTTTGTACGTATCAGTAAATACAAAGGAACATTTGAAAAGGGGTATACTCCCAACTGGTCGACAGAAATATTTAAAATTCGAAAAATACAAAATACAACTCCTATTACCTACTTAATTGAAGATGCTATCAGAGGCCAACCCATTTTAGGTGCATTTTATGTGCAAGAGCTGCAAAAGACAAAACATCCTAATTTATATCTAGTCGAGAAAGTTCTTAGAAGTAAAGGAAATAGGGTTTTAGTAAAATGGTTAGGTTTGTCTTCATCTGAAAACAGTTGGATTGATAAATCGAATATTTATTAAGTGTTCAACTCATGATGCATCAGTCTAATGATGGGTATTGGAGAGAGCAGTCTTCTCAATTGGCTTATAAATAATTTACCAATTGAATTACATTTACCAGGATACAATTATTGCGGTCCAGGCACTAAGTTAATAAAAAGGCTTACACGCGGGGATGAAGGTGTTAATAAATTAGACGAATATTGCAAACAACACGACATTGCCTACCACAAGTCTTCAAACTTAAAGGAACGCCACAAGGCAGATTTAGTTTTGTTAAATATGGCTAAACAGCGAGCACTTGCCCCAGATGCTAGTGTAGGGGAAAAACTGGCAGCGCGCTTAGTAAGCAGCGCTATGTCAACAAAAATAAAAACTGGTTTTGGTTTAAAGAAAGATAGCAATAAGTGTTCTCGTAAAATTGAAGCTGGAAAAGGGTTGAAAAATAAATTTAAAAATGTTATTAACAAAACGAAGAGACATATGAAAAAGTTAAAACCGAAATGCAAGAAAGTGGCAATAGAATTAGCTATGGCTGCTGTCAGAGAATTAGCTAATGATTCATCTATAAAACTTCCTCGTGTTATTCCTATACCAAAAACTGGTGGAGTATTGCCTTTGATTCCGATTTTTGCGGGATTATCGGCTGCAGGAGCATTAGCAGGCGGTGCAGCTGGTATTGCTAAAACCATAAATGAATTCAAGATGGCTAAAAAGTTATTGATTGAATCGAAGAGACACAATGAAAAGATGGAAGCTTTATGTATCGGAAAAGGACTACACCTTAAACCACATAAAGCTGGGTTCGGAATTTTTGTATCGAAAGAAAAATACTAAGATATCGGCTACCCAAACGAGCCTTGAGTAATTTAGACATTCTGAAATATGGAAATAATATTCCCTATTTCAGAGGTGTCTTTATGAGAGATAAACTCCCTAAACACCCTTTTAAAAAAGAATGTGGGGTTATAAATTTAGATAGCTCTAAAAATCCTGGTTCTCATTGGGTAGCCTATGCAAAATACAATGATTATATCGAGTATTTCGATAGTTACGGAAATCTTAAGCCTCCAAAGGAATTCATAAAATACCTAGGATACAAAATTCACTATAATTATGATAATATTCAGCGTGATCACCCTTATAATTGTGGACATCTTTGTTTAAACTTTTTGAAGAATTTTTGGTGTAGTGAAGGAATAAAATAAACAGATTCTTCCAAAAGAGGTCAGTATTAAAGCATGTCTACTACAGTTACCATCTCTGGAAGTAAATCGGAATTGGTTTCATACTTTCAACCACCACTACATTTGTCAGATCAATATGAGTGTGGTTTGGTATACTTTTCAGTATTAAAATCAAGACCGAATATTCCTATTACTAACAAAGGTCTGTCTGTAATCAGAATCGAATGTGATCTGGTTCATGGTTCGTACTGCAACGGATTACCAACTCATTTTATTCATGAATTTGTGTCTGATACTACTCCAGGTCATCAGTGCATGGAAATACCACAAAATGTTATTTACTTTCCAGTAAACAAAAATATAATTTCATCAATATCTGTTAAGATTGTGGATCAGTTTGGTCACTGTATTAACTTTGGAGAGGAACAAGTTCAGTTACGTCTTCATTTAAGAAAAACAAAATGATAGTATATTATAAAAACATCCAAGCGAATAAAAAACGTCTTAGTTCTTCTGCGATTGCTAAGGTGCAAAGACGTAAGAAAAAAGTTAAGAAATTGTCTAGAGAAAATAAAGATTTCCTTAAAGCCCTGGGGTTTAAAGTATGAATATACTACAGATTACTGAATCACCGCACTTCGACACTTCGATCGAAAGTTATGAAGTCCATTCATACAATCCCTACAATAACAGCTTTAGAGAAAACGATGAAATCAGAATTCCCATCCACCAGCAAGACATATACGTGCTACCATCAGCCAGTTCAATTTACGTCGAAGGACAGGCGAAGCTCTTCGGTAAAGATGGGAATCCAATCAAGAAAACTGTTACGTTCAGTAATAACCCTGTTATGTCTTTGTTTCAAGACATCAGATATGAAATGAATGGTATTGAAATAGACCGCATCAAAAATTCTGGAATAACGACAGCAATAAAATCATACATCTCATTAAATGAAGCAGAAAATAAAGTTGCTGCCCTATGGGGTTGGAGTTTAGACGGATTTCAAAGTGATGGATATTTCAGTGCTGTGATACCATTAAATAAGGTTTTAGGGTTTGCTGAGGATTACAATAAAATAGTGATAAATTGCAAACACGAACTTATATTGAACAGAAGTAACACTAATTTAAATAGTGTTATTTTGAATGATGATATTGCTCATTTTCAAATAGACATACAAAGAGTTCAGTGGAGGGTGCCGCACGTAAAAGTATCAGATCGAGAACGACTGACACTTTTAAAACATTTAGAAAGAGATAAACCTATTCAGATGGCGTTTAGAAATTGGGATTTATATGAGTATCCGTTACTACCTAAAACTACAAAGCATTCTTGGTCAGTTAAAACTGCTTCACAATTGGAAAAACCCAGATATGTAATTTTTTGTTTACAAACTAATCGAAAAAATAATAAAACTAAAGACAGTTCAGTATTTGATCATTGTGAAGTAACAAACGTAACGCTCTTTTTGAATTCACAATATTATCCATATGAACCTTTAGGGTTAAAGTTTTCTGAGAACAAATATAGTATATTATACGAAATGTTTGTGAAATTTCGTCAGTCGTATTACAACTGTCCTGTAGACCCGTTACTTGACCTGAAGCAGTTCAAAGAAAAAGCCCCTCTCTTTATCTTAGACTGCTCAAGACAAAACGATAGCCTGAAAACAGGTCCTGTGGATGTGAGGTTGGAAATTGAATGTTCTACAGCAATCCCAGATAAGACGACTGCATATTGTTTGATTATAAACGACCGACTTGTGGAATATAAACCTTTGAGTAACATAGTGCGCAGGTTATCATGACTGTTATTGTAGATGTTCAAGGGTTTAAAACAGAAACAAATGAATTTATTATTAAAGAAATTGCCATATTATGTGATAAAAAAGTTGCAGTATTTTTAATTAAGCCACCATTTACATTTCACCATTTAACGAAGCCAGAAAAAAGACAAGTCAGTTGGATTGAACGTAATAGAAAGATATACTGGAGTGAAGGATTTGTGTCTTACTCAAATCACCAGAATTTGATTGTAGATATTTTAAGAGATAAATGTGTTTACACTAAAGGTTTCGAAAAAGTGTTGTGGTTAAAAAATATTTCGAAAAATAATAACATAAATAATTTAGAAGATGAAGGTTGTCCTAATTTATTAAGCTTGTACAATAAATATGAACATTCTCATGATGTGTATAGTTGTATTTATCATGATGAAGTATGTGCTTTAAAAAATGTAATATGTTTAAATAAATGGTGGATAGATAATAAATTTTTGTAATAAATATTTTCTTGTTTAATTTTTCAAAATGTTACCCAATTTTAAGTATCAGTTTCCTATCCCCACCAATCCCGAAACGTATAAGTTGTTAACAACTGCTGTGCGATGTCATTATAGTATTACACTTATTATCTGTATCAAGAACTAGAAAGCGAGTAAGCAGACCATGTGTCAAAATAAATACAATCCTCGATATGACATGTATAATACATATAAAATGCGTGAATTTTCATTTGGTTATTATTGGGCAATGGCTGATTCAGGGAGAAGATCGGTGATGGAAATGGCTGACGCTGGATTTTTTTATTGTGGAAATGGTGCAAATGATAAAGCAGCATGTTTCTCATGTGGAGGTGTTATAGAAGATTGGGAGATTTATGATGATCCTTGGATGCAACATGCTATACATTTTCCTCAATGTTTTTATTTGAACGCTGTGAAAGGAAAATATTATATTAATAATTGTCTGAAACAGTTTGCGCCATTGTATCGTGCTCCAAAATGAGTCGATTAATATGTACCCTATTAGAATGTTTGTGTACCTACATGATGCCATATTGCACTCAAAATGAAGCAAATTTGTGTATATATTATAAAAGCGTCGTGCATCACAGCAGTTCAACTCTGAACATTGCAGTGGAAAGACTCAATTTTAAATTTATCTCCTAAATAAATAACTAAATTTATTTATATTAATGTTTCCCTCAATGAAATCTGATTTAGATGGAATTCGTAAAATTATTTGCAAGAATGCTAGGGGTGACATAATTTATATTCAAGATATGCACCCTAGAAAAATAAAAATATCGAAGACATGTGAATTAAAACATCAGGATAATGATATAACCCAAACAGAAGATTTATTTTACCAGAAGTTGGAAGATTCAGTGAAATCTAACTTGAAAAATACTCACCACCTTATACTCAAAAGCGAATCTGGTGAGAATCTTCGCAAATTCATTAAAGTTGACAACAAACAAGCTGATCACCGAAAATCGATTGTGACTTCGTCAAAGAATAGTGAGAGTAATATATTGACAACAACAGCAGATTTATTCCATCAGGAAAGTGATACAGCACATGAATTAGTTTTACCTGCATTAGAAGATATTGATTGCTACCAGATACAGCCAGGAAATGAAATTTGTTTCATATAAATTGTGTCCCCATCACTAAAGCGAGAGAAAGTAATCAAATAAATTTATCAAAGAAACAAAAATATATGTATAATGGTTTTTTTCTTATCCCATCCCAATGTTTCCCTTGGATTATTATCTATTTAGAGTCTTGCATATCTGAATCTATTTGAATAGATATTTCCGATGCAATAAACAGCATAATTATTCTAAATTCTAATAGTAGACCATCAATGCAACAAACAAGATTTCGTATATTTTTGAAATGATGATGATGATGATGATGTAAATTAAATTGGGTGTTTCTGGATCGAAGAATGTTGATGAAATGAATGATAAAATTGGGGTGACCTGGATCTCCTTGATCCAGGTCCCCCAATTTTACTCTACTGAAATCCTTATAAAATTGACAAACCCTAACACTAGCTGACACAACACACAGAATGAAATTATTGCCTTTTCGCACATTAACCGAATAACTAAAAGGACCGGTATCTAATCTCACAACGTGAAAAAACAAACAATAGATTTCGGTATGACAAAAGCATAATCAACAACAGACATCGATGACAGGTAAAAAGCAGCTATTATTACGATTTTCCTTGAAATGAAAGCGTTCTCCTTTATTTCGTTGGGGCTTCAGTGAAAATAAAATATCCTTTGAAAAAATAATATCAACTCCTAAGGGGGAAGCGGAGGAACAGATGACAGTTTTAGAACAAAGCATTTTTCTTCTTCGAGTTTTACGTATACCTATGAGCGAATTTGCTTATTGCGATTTCAGAATGATATAGTTCATTTGTCAGTCAGTCGGTACCGATGTTTATTTGCCATAGCAATCTCCTTTGTGATAAGTAATTATTAAATGGTGGCTTGCGGTTGAAAAATACAAAGGCCATTTATCAAAAAAACCGGGCAAGTACGAGTCGGACTCGTACACGAAGGGTTCCGTACCATAAACCTTAATTTGTATTATTTGTTGTTATAGCGGCAATCGAAATACATAATCTGTGAAAATTTCAACTGTCTACCTATTACGGTTCTTGAGGTACAGCCCGCTGACAGACAGACGGACAGACGGACGGACAGTGGAGGCTTAGTAATAGGGTTCCGTTGGTTACCCTTCGGGTATGGAACCCTAAAAAGATATTTAGGGCTTGGCAAATGTTCATTGTTATCACTAGCTCCATTGGTCTACCTTACGTAAAAACATTTTACAAACATGATGTTACAGTAAATATTTAGCTACGTAAGACAAGACAAAGATTTTAAAAATAATATTTATATACAAATAAATGCGGGCAATTTTTATAACTTACCCAGAAGATCTATTTGAAAAGAAAGTACTTTTCTTATAAATGCTTCTCATAAAGAGCTTATTCGCGTAATATTTTTTGTTTTATTTTATTAATTTAGGTCTTATTTATTTATCGATCAAAATTTTTCCTCCAAAACTATTTTTTTTTGGGTTGAATTTTGATCCTACTTATATTTATAAATGTAAAAAATTGTGAAGATAGTTATAAGAACGGATAGATGTTTTAAGGTTATCTATCTTTAATGCAAAATCCACTGAACGGATTCCGATGAAACTTTTCAGTAATATATGGCATCAGAAAAACACATAGGCGTTTTTATTAAGCGGAGAAGTACTAATTTAGCGCGGGTAGAGTCGCGGGTGTCGCTAGTAATATCTTTGTTTCAGTTCCTAATAAGCACAAAGCTTCAGTTGCTGTAAACATTAGCTAGCTCTAGTAATAAACCCAGCAACAATGTTTCTAGAGCCTAATAACTCAGTATTTGGGTTACGTCTAGGCTCTTAGGTACAACAATAAAACAGGTTCCAAATCAGTAATGAAAATCTGTAACATATGTAAAATGAAATTGCGTGATATATGGCTTTTTTCTGCTGAGATTGAAATTACAATAATTTCGAGGCATATGTGAGCCAGAGAATTGCAAGCATAAGAAACTGGTCAAGAGTGAGTCAGACTCGCGTGCAAAGGATTCCGAACCAATCTCATTTCTTTAGCATGTTATTTTAAAATTATAGACTTCTTATAGGTTTTTCTGTAATTTGTAGGTAAAGAAGCTCAGTAGTTTCGTTGATAGGGCGGAGAATATTCAATTTTAGTCTAATTTCTTGAATAACTTCAAAACCATTTATTATGAATTAAAGAAAAAATATATTTAAAATCCTCACAGTAAGCCCTTTCATTTGATATACCACTCGATATAGTTTCCAAGTGATCCTATAAGCCTTACAGGATAAGAATTATGTTTCTTACGGATGTTCAGAACCCCAAAAATGACAGAATAAGGATGCGTTTCCACCAGGGATTACGAGGATGCGTAACGAGGGTTGTGTTTGTTAAGAACTAATATAATCGCTTCATTTAATTATCGTCGCTCAGCGCAAGCAATGCTTATTCCCATTCCTAACCAATGACTTTACTTTATCTACATTCTACACCTCTTTTCTTCACAATTTTACTAAGAAAATGGACACGTTTATGCTAAGGTCTCCTTCATAGAAGTCCATAATTTCCAAACGCCCCTAAATCATCTCATAGCGTTTCTATGTCAATTTTGGCGACGACGCGACGCCTGTCTTCTGTCTCCCACTGAATGATGACACTGGCCCATCTGTCCCGATGCATTTTGCATACGTGAACCGCTCAATACTCTGCAAGAACTCTTGTTTAGAGCAGTATCAGAGTAGCAGGAAATTCCTACCATAAAAATCATTAAAACCAGCCTACATATTAAGCCAATACACCTACAAAACGATGACGCAACACACAATTTGACTTGATATCCGAATATCCGAAACAGAATGACAGAATACAACGTACAAGTAATATGCGTTTATATTACGCGAAGGGATCCGTGATATCCGCCGACAGAACGTCACTGGAGGCTCACGTCATCTGTCGTCCTGTGACGTCAGCGTTACGTCACATTCCCAAGATTATTAAGCTTTATTTATAATATCACATATATCAAGCGTTTGACGTAGACTTCCATTTGTCGGCTTCCTTTCCACCCACGGAAAGGGCAATTAAAGTGTATTTTGCTTTTTATCACCGTCAATTATTTTAATGGTGGGAAACTTTATTTTCTTTTGTAGTGGAATATGAGTCTATTATTATTATTAGAATAAAATACTATGTTCGGTTGTATGAAGAAGGCAACCGTATCTAAAATCGAAAACTATTTCCAACACGTAATTATCCGATATGAACTCAATAATATTCTGTAAACCATTCCGTTCATTCATATTGCCTTTCTTACAGGTGTTAAGTAAAGGTCCTCTATTCTAGTCTATTCCAAATTTAATATGAGTTTCAACAGCTTATAACGTAGGTGCCATTAAGCCTACAATAAGGTACTTACCAAGTCAAGCGTATTCGTACGGAATAGGACTGCACCAGTTACCTATTTTAGATTCAGCTGTCCAATTCAAGACAAATATTCAAACTGGATGTGTCGCCTCAACTATCACTAAGACGAGAACTTACTGTTCTGTTTTGGGAACAAAGGTAATAATTCTAATACTTCGGTTTCTCGAAACATTCTCGTTGGTATTTTGTTTAAAATAACTTGTACGTATCGTATGTGTGTGTGTAACTATTACCTAATTATAATAATACAATTTCAATTCGATTTAAATTCTGAAATGGTGATTTTGAAGGTAAATTTTGACATTGAATATTATGTTGTATTGTTAAACTGATTTTGTACGCCATAAGTGGCAAAACATGTAGCAACCTTATCGTTATTTATAAGACCTGTATGCTCTAGTCATGTTTCACAAAATAAATATCTATCTATCTATCTATGTGATGTGTAGAACTTATTGAATGTCAGTGGGAGGAGAAAATATATTATTACATTTTAAATGCTCACTTTTAATTAAACATTTATCATTGGCAACGACAAAGGAACATTCTACGGTGGAGACTATTTCAGTGTATTGATTTGTTTTTATGATTAATTATATCCGTGTTTACGGATTTAATGGAAAGTATTGAATTTTGAGTGCATTTATTGTGTATAAAATGATATGTTCACAATAAATCGGGAAATTATAATCTAATACAGATTTTATAGAGTTTGCATTTCTCCGGTGACATAAACAGCATTATTCATTAAAATTATATCATAATTACATACATCAGTCCGTCATGTGCAAAACAAAACATACAAGAAAAGCCGCTAAGTTGGTCTTAGGCAATATTACTACCACGCTGCACGCATCTAAGAATCTGTAATCAAAATGGTATTACGATTAAAATACAAATCTTAGTAAACAAATTACAGCTGACAGAGAAAACACCGCAATTCCATAATGGTATTATAGTATTCAAATCTCAAGTAATTATTTTGCAATCCCCCTTAGCGATGAAACAAGTAGGCATAGGGGCATTAAGACGCTTGTACACGAGTATATTAATAATATTACTATCGCGCTGCCAATCAAGGTAGGGTGCCGATATTGTCGAGAACGCGCTAAATTTCAAGTTACTGAGTTAGACGGAGTTCTGTAGTTGCATACATATATACAGCGATGTACATATTATACTGTTGTAGTGGATTGTAGCAGGTTTAGTAAATTATATTTGAGTTCCTCTCGTCTACTTGAGAAATAAGTGAGTTATTGAAGCTTCTAGACTATGATTTTGCGATATTAAATGTTGAAGCAGAAAATTATTTGGATAAGTAGTTTGGGTATTAAGAGCTATGAAGGAAGTGGGGATTATGAAACTTGCTTCTCGATCCGATTCGATGATGTCAAAATAATAAAAAACTGGACAAGTGCGAGTCGGAATCGCCCACCGAAGATTCCGTACAAATATATTTGGAGAACAAGACGGTATAACTTACCAAATTTAATAATTCTACGTCAACGTGAAATACCCTATAAAGATTCTCTTGAGAGTGTCGAAATATAAGTTTTTACGGCATAAACGTTAACTTAGAAGTTTGAAATTTCAGTACATAGTTTTGATTTCAACTCGATACCTCCACGCGTTCCTGAGGTAAAAGGTCTTGACAGACAGACGGACGGACAGACGGAGAACAAAGTGATCCTAAAAGGGTTCCGTCTTTTCTTTTTGAGGTATGGAACTCTAAAAATAAACACGAATATTAAACATCTAATAATAATTTAAAACATTTTACCTAAGATTGTGTTAAATCACAAAAAATAAATCAGTTTTACTAACTGGACAGTTACTGAAATCACTATCTTAAAATCAACTTCGAAACTGAAAATGCTTTTAAATTGTTCAGTTTTCTTTATATTTGAGAGTTAAATAAGAATTGGTAGCTATATAAATTCTATAGAACTGTCAATTCTATTGTATTAAATGTCATTGTCGCTTATCTAGAAACAAGAAACTTCTAGCTATTTTTATATTTTCTAGGAATCACTTTCTTTGAAACGAATTATATCTTTATTCGGTTTATTGATTTCTCTTGGCAGGTTGTACCTTTTCGTCTTAAGTCTCCGTTCTACATATCATGTGGGCTGTAAGGTCTAACGTTCTCACACACTGTAATCACCCGTTACAAAGATGAGAACAACTGCCGACACATCATTCTTTATGATCCTAATCTGTAAAATTCTTCCGTTACTGAGTGACTGAGTAACTGAGTGACTGAGTAATTGAGTGACTGACTGACTGACAGACAACGCACAGCCGAAACTGTTGGTCGTAGAAAGATGAAATTTAGGTTGGGTTTGGGAGTGTAAGAGAGGACTAAGAGAGGATTGCTCGAAATTCCTACGGGATCGGAAAAAAAGCGGTATATGCGCGTACAAAATCTAAGGCAAAAACTAGTTTATAATATAAACTAGGCTGTGGTTAAACAGTAGAAATACAGACATGGACTTTTTCTTGATTAGTGATTTTTCATCATAGTTGCTTTGGTTAAGTAGGGAAGATGCAAATACAGAATTTATGAGATTGTTGTTAGTAAAATAATTAAGAAAGTATAAAATAAAGGCCATTGCAGCGTTTTTATTTTATTTAATAACGATTTTTAACAAAAATAATGCAACGAATGGAATAATGAACGTATTTAAAAATAACAATCAACGTTTAGTGACGTCACGGCTGTTATGACAACGAAATGGCAACCTTATGTCTGAGTTTGAGTTAGTTTAGTTCATGACAAGTGTCAGACATATGTCAGACAGGATATTTTCGGGCGAAATGTCAAACTGTCATTTTATTAAAAGCTCATTTTTTAAATTTATGTCAAAATTAAAGCAAGATGAAAATATTGCATGTTCCCTATTGGTTGTCTAGTCTTAGAGTCTAGTATTGAGTCTCCGGACGTAGGCGTTGGGTGCCCTAATATGACGTTTCAATAACATCGTGATTACACTGTAAGAGAGAGACGGAGCTATACAATATACGAATAGTACTATCCCTTTCTCTCAATTGAATCATAAAAGCATTGAACAGCAGCTACACTATCGCTTAGTGACATTGGCAACTGTTTAATCCGAAAAAAAAACAATTCCTGAGCGACATCAAGGGATCTTAACCGCTGTAAAAAAAATATTTTGCACCACATAGTGTATTGACAGTCCTTTTGGCTGCGTTCAAATGCAGAGATGATGAATGAAAACTTGCCGCGCCGCCCGCCATGCCACTGAGTTCGAGTCCGCGGCCTTACAGAGAACAAGGCGTCAATCCTTTGCATTAATGCTCCAATAGATTTATGAACACTACAGTCGACTACAGTCGAGCAGCCTCAAAAAGTGATTTTTCTTCTGTCAGGAAATAATCGAAAGATAATGTATTTTTTTCTATTATTTCCTTCCTTATTTATAACAAACGATTAACCAACCTACTCCCAGCAACCGATAGCGTAAACTATGTTTATTATATAACGGACAGTCCCGGTATCTACACGGTCGTCCGTCGGGAGCATTTCGATACCGATATACGCAGTTACAGTCCGTTCCATAACTTGTGGTCCCTCGGCTACGTTTGGTGGTCTATTACAATTATGTTGCTACGATTACTTATTGGCCCTATTTTGTAAGAGGATTTTGGGCTTTTTTTCTTGGTTTATTCCGTGGAAAATCTTTTTTTTTTTTTTTTTTACTAAACATAGGCACGCGTTTGACCACTATCTCACCTGATGGTAAGTGATGATGGATGTTTTGAATGGATGTGTTTGAAAGGATGTCAAATTATAGTTTATGTAGCAAACTTGATAATGGTTGGTATATATTTTTATTGTTCGACAGAAACAGAGATGGGTCTCTCAAAAAGATGATTATATCTTCGGCGTGTGTGTTCAATTCCGGAACGGTAAAATTTTTATGTCTAAATTGTGTCGATCGAGTTTAGTTTGGCTCAACGTCGGAGCGTGAAAACGGAGAATCCCAATCTCTCTTTCACATTACTCCACCTTTTGTACACTGTGAATTTACATAAAGAGCCTCACTCGGTCCTTGGGGTACCTTTCCGGGTTTTCCATTTTGTGCTTGAATGCGACGTAGCGGCCGGGTCCTAACTATAGCTTGAATCTGGCAAAGCGGCCGCCTCGTTTTATTTCGATCGAACCACAAAAAGGGTTAGGTTTTTTGAAGGCTGACTGTACATTTTTTGGTAATTGGAAACTATTCCTTTTACGAGGGTACTTTCGAGACCTCGGTATTGTTGCCTTAAGGATATGTTAACCTTAACGGTAGATTGAAAACTGTTTATCAGGTGGGTCAAACGTTTTAAGGGTTTTTTATCTTGACCTAGATATTTTGTCTTATTTAAAACTATTTCCAGGCCTTAATTTTTCTGCTAGCTACCACTATCATTCACTACTCTTTCATAGTTGAGCGAAAATACGGCCGGGACTCAGACGATGTAATCACCGCTTACCACGACACTATCGCAGAAGCGAGATATAAAGAAAAAGTGACGGAAAGTTCAAGAACACGTTCTATTACCCAGCTGAACTATTCTCACCTCCTCGCCTCGCCCGTTCGTCTCATAAAGTAAGAAAATCGCCCGCGCCCGACGATCAGTGAAAGTAATCTTCGCAAACATTCTACCTTCGGGCGGAAAACAATTTTCACTGATGTATTTTTTTGAGAGGCTCGTGTGTTCTCGCATTATTCTCGAGTAATACAGGATTGGAGTTTTTTCTCTCGCCCGTAATTCAAAGGAGGTTTTACAGGGACTTTTTACTGCGACAAAAATAATTCGGACCGTGTACAAAGCGTCCATTGTTGACCGCAGTTGCAACGCTGTGATTCCTCAAAAGATGAGCTTAATGTAACCATATTTCTCTCTCTACCACTATTTGCTTAACCCCAGTTTTAAACTAAAAATTTTAGAGCATTTCGCTGGAATGTGATTTCTCAGCATTAAGTTTGCAAATAAGATTGCCATATTATATTCAGCAAGATGATTTAGGGCATATTTTATCAGATTTATTTGTTGAAAACTGATTCATTGTATGCCTAATACAGGTGCCAGATCTCTCGAGCAAACATTTTCACCAATTCAAGTACGCTCTTATTTAAGTGCCCATATGTTTCAAGAAAATTATTGAAATTTTCATACGAAAAAAAATACTAACTAATAATAATAAAAGAATAATGATGATATTTTTCACAATTTCGCTTCATAAATAAATAGAATAAATTGTCCCTGCGGGGCGCGGTGAGCGTAGGTACTTATTTATAGGATAGGAGAGCACAGGTGGGTTTTGGGTCTTAGCAAGCGTGTTTTACGCTGCCCCGGGGCGCCCTGCCGTGACGCATTGGCGGCCCGAGACCGTTAGCTACGCCAGCATACATAACTTCCCACCGTAATTATAGCGAGTGTTAAACATAAGTTGAAAGTCGGACAGTCTGTTGCGGTTTAGGTCTCAACTTTGAGGGAACATGTCTGGCTAGTTTTATCCTAATCCTACTTTTAAAAGCAAGTTGTAAAGGCCATAAAAATCGGCTGTAGACGGTGTGCGTCACTTCCATGTTTTCCTATTAACGTTTAAGCCATTTGAGAATATATAAGTAAGAGTATTTTTTATATGTGATCACAACCCCGTGCTGTTCTTGTTGATTTTGAAGCCATTCCACATGACGATCCCGCAATATCTTCAAAATGAAAATTCTTATAATTTCGTGAAGATAAATTGTAAACGAAACATTCTCATTACTCAGGTAAATTAAATAATATATCAAATGAAATACGCCGTATACGATTATAAAGTAAATATTTGCGTTACCCGACCTTCTTCGGTTGAGGTAGATATAAAGAATTCTCGACACAAAATGACGGAGATTTTTCCACGTTTTTAACTTGATTAACTTTAGCAGAGCCATCTTAAAAGGAATCGATTCTCTTTTAGCTACAGTTTGTTCAAAATGTTGTAAGAAATTCTGGATTTTGTAACTGTGTTATATTACGGATCGAGTTCCATAGATACGAAATTCTACAAATATATTGAACACCAATCCGAACTCAGCGCAATGTGTCCATTCGTTTTCATATAAATTTAAATTAAGAATCTGCCTAGCAACTGTTAAATAGAGGGCCAATTCTCGCATGTTTAAAAACATTCGTATCGCAGTCACTAACTGTCAAACACACTTCTAAGGGTGCCTGTCCATTACAGTGCAGCGATGCAGCGGAGCGGAGAAACGAAAAATTGTAACCAATCATGTCAGTGAAATGTCAGTAACTCACCAGGTACGGAGATTTTATGCAATTCCATTGACTTAAATTTCTGAGATTAATTGATTTTTGATTTTGATTTTTGAATTTCTTAGAGCAGTGGTGGCCCGGTGGAAATGGCTACGACTTACGAGTTGTAGGTCGTAGGTTCGAACCCAGGCAGGCGCTTTACTTTGTGTAAATTATCTTATGCCACTGCTTTCAAAACGGTGAAGAAAAAGATCGTGAGGAAACCGGCATGTCCTAGAACCAAAAATACTACTAATAATAATAATAATATCGAAGACATGTGACATTTACAAACCCGCACTGGGCCCGCGTGGTGGATTACGGCTGACTCCCTCTCACCGAGAGAAGGCCTATGTCCCAGCAGTGGGAACATTATAGGCTGATTATGCATTATGCAAATTTCTTCGATGTAATGGACAGGCACCCTAATTTTCCGACATTTTGAAATTGATTGTCGCCGAGATGAAATTAAGACTTGAATTTGAAAGTTCACAATAATAGTTGGCCCTCTGTTTAAGATTTTTTATGAAGAAGACTGCACAGAAATACTATCCTAGCCTTGTCTTATGTCATTAGCGAACACCAAAACAACATGTCCTAACCCCAGTACAACATTTATTTATTTCTGAATTCCGTTGAAAACACTTCGCTGGACACCCGCACTTCGGTTTGCTCATCATATTTTTTCTTTCACGCTAAAAATGAAGCCAGCGTTGGCGGCCATTGTAGTCTTTTTGCTTTTAGTTCGTGTTTGCCCAGCGTTCAGGTGTTGACTCAAAAATATTGCAACGGTTTTTAGTGAATGAAACATCGGAAATTGAAATCATTTTCTTGTAGTGTACTTGTTTTGGAGAGCTTTAATTTTAGAAAGCCAGACTGTTCTTATTTTATAGTTTTGATATAACAAATAAATAAACAAGCATTGTTTAAAAAAAAAAAACTATAAACAGGACTTGACTACAAGATGTTGCTTTCTTTATTCAAATTTAAAGGTCAGTTTCATAGAGACCATAGAGTCTTATCGACTAGTTTTGATAATACAGAGGTCAGCGAAAGTAAAAATATACAATATCCTTTAAAATTTTCCATCAGCAAAATAACAGGCCCGAAATAAAGACCACGATAAAAACAAGTGAATCCACAAATTTTCAATCACATAGCAGCGTTTCCATTTAACAACATCCAGATTGGAACTTCGAATTCACATCTCTTTACAAAGAATTTAATCACAATATTTAATAAATTTTAAATCATCCTTTTCATATTTTATTTTGATACAGACTTTCCACTTTATTAATTTTAGTCGGGACAACAGTGTTCTTTCACTAGGTCAGAGGCGGAGTGAGCTCGAAATGAATCCGGATCATTGATTTCCCAGGCGCCTGGTAAAACCAAACGTGCTTTTATTTAAATACTGTCTGTTTTGTCGCTGTATTGTAGGCGTTCTAACTAAATTGGCTGTATTCTGTATTACACCCAGTATTTGACAAGGTCGGTTATTGCTACGACTTGGTATTGGTATATATGAAAATGGTACCTATGAGTTCGTTTCTGGCGATAACCTTGTAATTGAGCTGAGGGTTTGTTAAGAAGTTTTGTGACTTGTTTTGTAGGTCATTGATATCAATATGCAATGTACCTAGCGATATGGTTCATTGTCTTCTCTCGGCACTTCTATGTAGACTTTCGAAAAACTTAAAGTTCTATAACTGGCTTGCTTGTATGGCAGAAATAACGTAAATGAAGCAAAAGGATCAAAGCAGAAGGTGTGCTGTAGTTTCTGTTTACCACTACAGGAAAAAGGCGTGAGTTAATGTATGTGTGAATAACAATGTCATAATTCTCAAGAGAGATATAACTAATCTACTTACAAAACATGAAACTACGGCAACACAAACGATGAATAATCAGTCATCGAACCAATATACTTATTATTCATAATAACATAAGGCCCATATTAACAGTACAAACTTTTGAATAATTTATAAAGACAGGTATACACGAGGGCCTACATTAATCAACATCTAAGATTGTTCGGTGGACGTTAGTATTATATTATTCGGTATTTCATCAAAATATCATCCTAAACAAACATATAGGCCTAAACAATATACATTATTCAGCGACCAAAGATGACGGAACCCAACAATCAGGCGTTTGACTTCAATATTCGTATAATTTCGTTAACAAGTCCCGAAGCTAGCTCTTGAACCTATAATTATTAAACCACTAGTTAGTGGTAGTTTAGTTTAAACTTCCATTTTGATTGCTGGTACTGTGACCAAAAGTAGCCAAGAACAAATAGTGTCTAGAAACTGTTGTTTACGAGTAAGTAACAAAGATTGGACCGTGAGGCGTGAAGTTTCAATGAAATATTATTTGATTATTATTTTCTACCATCATAAGACCCTGCGGGTCTAAAAAGGACGACTTTAGTACCTAGATTCATAGTAGGATAATAATATTAAACACTAGTTGGCCCGCACAACTTCCTCTGTTTCGCTCCTATTGGTCTTAGCGTGATGATATATACTTATAACATTCCTCAATAAATAGGCTATCTAACACTGAAATAATGTTTCAAATCGGACCTTCTTAGATTAGCGCGTTCAAGCAAACAAACAAACAAACTCTTCAGCTTTATATACTAGTAAAGAAGTATAGATATAGATTCAACAATCTGTCAAATTCCATTTTAAAATTTTGCGCTAAAGTATTAAGTTCAAGGATGAATTGGAAAATTTGACAGTGTCTGGTAGCTTGATCCGCTGTCGTTTGACAGTGTCGGGTAGCTTGATCCGCTGTCGTTTGATAGTGTCTGGTAGCTTGATCCGCTGTCGTTTGACAGTGTCGGGTAGCTTGATCCGCTGTCGTTTGCTTAAAAGAATTAGCTCATTAATCTATGGTTGAAAAACAATGGCAGCATCATTATCAAGTCTAAAAATATAAGTTACTTACTAGTTTCTGCCAGCGGCTTTACCCACATGAATGTCGAGTATTATACCAAGGGAATATTCTCCTGGGATAAAATGTATCTTATGTGCTAATCCAAGATATGGTCTTCCCGTGTTTCACGGTTCATTCATATCCGTTAAGACTTAAAGTACTGACAAACAAACAGACGTCCGGAGTTACTTTTACATTTATAATGTTAGTGATACATGTAGGTACAAGATAATATTATGTAGACTTTGTAATGTAATTCACAGTACAAACATTAAAAAACCTACATATGTTTATAATCTAAACATTTGGAAGATGACAAAAAGGCATTTAAACCACCTCCCAGTGTTCTATCGGGCACTTGAAGCGATAACAATAAGCTTTTTACTATTAAAACTCGTCATAGTTGCAATTAGGTATGTATTATTATTTATCTTTTATCATATAGTATGTATTAGTATGTTATTTATGTATTGTATGTTATATTTAATATGTATAGTTTTCATTACTGTTACACACTATGTCTACATCTCTTTTTACTCTACTCTCCTTTCGCAGGTATGCTGGAAAAGATTTCTATAGAAATAAGCATCACCTTTGTATCTATTTTTTTGTTTCTTTCTTCTTATCGTATTATTAAATGTGTGTACATAAATTGTTAAATAAATAATTAAAATTTCTAAGCTTCTTCTCCAACACCACTTAAACAAAATTAAAAAGTACTTCGAAGTTAATTTGCTGGCACTTACACTAGCAGCTAACAACATCTCATATGCAATAGGATTCTGTGGTCAGTAAACCACAGTGCGGTGACTTGGAAACGCCCTTTAAGACACGCCTATGTCCGATATAAGACGGTATCTTGATAACAGAACACTGCTGCATCGTAATGTAACATGAGGGCAAGCCGTCTCTGTTAACAATATCAGAAAGTGAAATAATAGTTGAGATAATGGATCATAACAATGATTAAATCGGTGTTACCATCCCAAATAAGCTGAGAAAGAGTCAAAACAAGTATGCCAAGTTAGCACACGAAGTTGTTAACATGTAGAACGTGTCAAAGTCAAAGTCAAAACGTTTATTCCAATTAGACCATTAAACGGCACTTTTGAACGTCATTCACATTTCAAATATATAAAAATTCTGAAGTGACTCTACTCCATTCGGAAAGGTAGATTCTTATGGAGAAGAATGGACAAGAAACTCCATAGTTACTCTTTTCAAATAAATCTTTTACAATATTTGGTAAGTATACAAAAATTTTGTAATATGTGAGGACCATACACCTAGGGTATGCAGAGGTAGACTTATCAATTTTCTAAATAAGTAGGTACGAGTATATGATACTCACACATTTACAAATATTGGAATCACTAGTCTGCGGACGGCGAGCATTGGGCGGCTCGCCGCCGTCCGATCAAAACTAGACCCGTGTCGGCGGCGCGCTGTATTCCACGCGCGCATCAAAGAGCTGTCAGCAAGGGAGACGGGGCCCGCCAGGGCCAGTGCCTGCCGGGGTGCGGAATCCGTTCGAAAGAGGCATCATACCCTGGAACGCAAAGGGCAGTAGGAGGAACACGGATGGGTTTTAGTCAGTAAAAGTCTGACACCCCCTTCCACTCCGCCCAGAGCGGAAGGAGTCATTTGATGATTTCCCACCCTTAAAAAAAAAAAAAAAAAGTCATTCTTATCCTGAATGTGATCTTCTAATTTGTAATAAGCTTGTTTACAAAGTGTGCTTTTGATATACGCTTTAAATTGTCTTTCATTTAGTTCTAATATGTCACAAGGTATTTTATTGTAACATTTAACACAGTACCCCATGAAAGATGTGTGTACTTTGATGAGCTGTTTTGGGCTGTTGTTACTGCTGCATCGAGGAATACTGCTTTCTCATCCTGTCAGAAATATCAAAGGGCCTGATGCAGAAAGCAGCATTCCTCGATATGGTAGCTTGGCTTGCTCCTGACACCAGCAGACTACTAAACTCAAACCCAAACTCTAGTTTTTAATTCAATGAAACCATTTCAGGCACATTTAAATTGTCAAAGTCGGTCGTCTTTTTCCCACGGACACTCTTATTTTTTAAATAATAAAATGTTGCAAAGCTTTGTTTATGTCATGTTGAAATTATTCACAAATGTGAGAACGATGTAAAAAACTAGCAGAATAAAAGCATCCAGAAAAATAGGAACCATTCGAAGAAATAATTATAATAAACCACTATAGTTTTTAAAGATATATAAAATGTGAATGAATATAAATAAAAAAGTGAATTAAACGCGTTTAGGTAATAACTTGTACCAACCGATGGTCTGTCATTCGACAGCCCATGTGACATTTCTATAGCATATGTCACAATGGACTTTTTGACAATTTTACTGTTGTCACTAGTAGACTCACACTTAGTCTTGAGTTCATGACCGTAGTGACTCACACTAAGTCAGTCACTTGCAGTTTCTCAGTAACTGTGTCTGAGTGGAATAATCAACTCTCTGATTTATTTACGAAAATTAGTTCTGATAATTTTAATTAAGGATTTATAAGTGCTTCTTAAAGCGTAATTTAATTATTTTTGTTAGCACAACAAAGCAAATTAATTTCGATTTTCAGCTCTAGTTAATGGTCTTGATTCATCAATAAGGCCCAAAATTAGTCTCGAACTAACTAAACAATTTGGTTTTAATCTCGACTAAGTACTAAATTCTAATTGCTGTCAAAACCATGTCAATGTTTGAGATTTGTAAGTTTTCACGTCAACTGTATATTGAAAGCAAACTGTGATCGGCTTAGGACCGCCCACTTGTAAGTTTACATAAAATTAAATTTACTTAGGTAGAAATTGCTCCCTCGAATGTAACCTTGATAGGAATTCGTTAGAATTAATTGAAACCAATATTTGCTTTACATTTTCGACCCTATTAAAATAATAGATTGATTTGGAATAATAAAACTAGAGATACTTACAATTCATTAAAATTATTAATCTGAAATTCCAATTCTCCGAAATTATTTTCAGATTTTATTAAGTAGGTTCATAGTTTATCTTTTTTGGAAATTTCGTTTTTCCAACTGTAAACCTTATTTTACTCGACATTATTTAGAGTGAACTGCTTCCTTACAATTAAGAAGGTTCTTATTATTTTTCTTTTGTAGACAATCTACAGCACCACTAACTCGACACCTACCTACTATAACGTGTCAATGTCATCAAGATTCCGGTGTGAAAAAGGGATAGTTCTGCTCGAATCATGATGGCGACTTCGAATCGTCGTAGTAAAAGCCCCTGATAGGACAGAATGGAAGAAAAAAACGTGTTACCCCAAGTACAATGGGATATCTTTTTTTTAAGGATGGGAAATCATCAAATGACTCCTCCCGCTCTGGGTGAAACAGGAGGGAGTGTCAGACTTTTTCTGACTAAAACTCATCCATGTTCCTCCTAGTGCCCTTTGCGTTCCAGGGCTACAGTGCCTCTTTCGAACAGATTCCGCAGCCCAACATAGGGAAGGGCAGGAAGATAACTGTAGCCCAGATTTATGTAATTATTTTTATTATTCAGTTGAAAATTATAAAACTATTGAAAAGTCAACCCTTAATAATTTTAAATCCAAGTGCTTGCATTACTTCTATCCAACTCTCTATCTCTCAGAATGAGAAACGCAAGACAAAGGTATTTAGTATTGTTTACGTTCGATAAAAACTTTTACATCCATCTAAGACGAGGTACTCACAGTTATTTATGTTTCTTTTACAACTTTAATCCTTTTCTTTTCCATTGATAAGAGAGGCTTTAGCAAGTTACAAAGTTTCCAGTAGGTATCTAAGTGCCTTCAAACTAAGTTTCTTTTTTTATTAACAAAAGTACCTCTTGTAAAGGTATAATGGTTATAGTCTCAAAAGCTAAGTTTTAAGAATGTTTTAATTTAAGATCTTTGCTGTTCAGTGATTAAGTAAGGGCTTTGAATGTTTTATATCTTTTTGGGCATTGTTTTATTAGAAGATTTGTTTTAGGTAATTTTGTGGCCAATTGTAGTTTTCTGTGTTTAAAATTTTTGAAATCGATATCATGTACTTGCATTTAAAGTAAAGGCTTTCCTACTTACATATTCCAATGTACTTTAGTGACCAAGGCCTATTTAATTAATTAAGAGAACACATGTTTATTGATTTTAGATTTGAAGTATTAAAAGCCTCGTATCCATTTGGCAACATTTGACTCGCGACATGATGCGCAACATGTTTAGTTGCTCATTATTTTGAACGGTAACGAGAAACTTTTAGTTAACGTTGCGCGCCTACTGGCAACGTCTGGCGCGTTGTTGCGCAACGTTGCTGATCATGTTGAGCGTCACATACTGCGCGTCAAATGTCACCTAGTTGATGTTAGGCTCAGTCTGTTTAGATCAACATGTCGCTTGATCCAGCTGCCCCGCAAATTTTCGCCACAGCACTCTGTAAATTCTGCCAGTAATGAAGACAAATGCCAGTAACGCAGTGGTTGAGCGATTGGCTACTGCGCTACGCGTCATGAGTTCGATTCCCGCACGAAACAAATATTTGTATGGCCTACAGATAGTTGTTCCGGGTCTGGCTGATTGTGTACCTATGTGAGTTTAAATGTTTGTAAACGCACCCAAGATACAGGAGAAATTCCTAGTGTGGGACAGTGTAGATTAAAAAAAAAAACTCGTACGAATTTAATTACCCCAGAAATAAAGAAAAGATGACGTATTTAGTACTCCATAGCCTGAGCCAATGGTTTTAGAAATGAAAACTCTGAAGTGTAGGTCTTTTTACGACGCAGGCAACCACTAAAACTGGGTTTTCTCGTAAAACGTAGTCAACTTTGCCTTAAATAAAATCCTTTATCTTCTGATGTAAAAATAAAATTACTGTTCTCCAATTTTGTCGTGCAAATGTCTTTTTCTTTCTTTTCAACATTATTTTATTCAAAGCTTTCTAAAAATCAGTATTTATAAGAAAACGCCCCATAGAAGAATCGGTGGACTTGAATTAAACAATGCACCAGCCATCTTATCTCTTCATCACTCTTTAACGACTGCTGGGAAATGACTAAAGCGTCCGAGTTTGTACATGAAATCTAAATAATATTTAAACTTGACCATTGAACAATTCGTCAAACACATGCAAAATCGACGTAGCCAAGCACCAGCTCACCAGCCCACCTTGAGAGAGACCTTCTCACACTAGGCAGCGATGGGGAACCTGCGAAGTATTTTCTCGTCTCACATTCCACATCTAAATGATAATGATATTTATTTTGCAAATAGGTTACAAGTGACTCTTTTACACGTCATTTTTAATTTTCTTTTTTGGCATATTCATCTAGATGAGGCCGGTGTTTCCTAGCTGACAACCCTGAGAAGAAACACGAAAACCAACTCAGAGGTCAAAGTTCCTTTTGAAGTCCATAGAACATATGAAAACCATGTAGGTTAACATCTGAGGTGGCCTTTTGAGGAAAGTACCATGCAGGATTGATTGGGCCTGTCCAGACAGTGCAAGCATTTGTCAGTTATCGTGCAGCTCAACTCAGAATTTTGAGGAGTAAAAAGTAAGGACATTTGGGTAGGCCGCATAGTATACTCAAACTGAAAGGCTGTCATGAAATCAATCCTACTAATCCTAAAATAACGACCTACATAGTCCTCACAATACATATTTTTTTAAGAACCATGCAAATTAGTGTTTAAAATAGTCTTTAGAAGAAAAAACCACACAGATTTGAGTGAAACCTGTCCATTTCAAAACGATACCTAATGCTCATTGTGAATTACCAGTGATGACAATATGAATTCGGAACGTGGTCACTCAATAGAAGACGCTGTGTCCAGCATTAAAGAAACGGAAAATAGTACTCACAATTTTATTCATCACTATCAATAAACTATTTCAAGATCTTACAACCGAAACTAATAAAACGGATCAAAGAGTATCAGTGGCCATTCCACAATATGAGCTCTAAAATTGAGTTTCGTCCGCCAAAAACTAAAAAACCCAGCCAAGTGCGAGTCGGACTCGCACACGAAGGGTTCCGTACCATAAACCTAAAATTTTATTATTTGTTGTTGTAGCGGCAATAGTAATACACAATCTGTGAAAGTTTCAACTATTACGATTTTTGAGATATAGGCTGCTGACAGACAGACGGACGGACGGAGGGACGGACGGACAGCGGAGGCAAAGTAATAGGGTTCCGTTGGTTACCCTTTGGGTACGGAACCCTAAAAACCTATCTTAGCCAGCATCATAAAAATCCGTATTGCAACGGCTTAACTTACGAAATACTTTTAGAAGCACTCCAAGTTCTTACCGAGAAGGTGCTCGAAACTTGAGAGTATGTTTAATAGAACCGTTTTTCTCCGTTGTCTGTTTTTTTTATTATTTATGGCTTAGGAGTTTAAGTAGTTGCAGAATTTGTTCGAAAGAATCACCACAGGCCCTGGAATGCAAAGGAAATTAGGAGGAACACGGACGGGTTTTAAAGTCTGACACTGCGCAGAACTCAAGAACAAACAAAAAAGTTTGAGTAACTCGGTGAGTCTGCAAATTATGATCGAATTTTTCGTAAATATTCAGCTGCTTCGTCTAGAGTCAAAAGCGCTACTGCTATGCATTAGCTCCTGGGTTCCGATTTCCGGTATGGACAAAGTACTAGTGGAATACTAACACTTTGTCCTTGCTGAAGATTTCTCAGTACCTACTAGCAAATAGCTTGTGGGTCTCCTCATAATACTTTGACCTAAAAATATAACTGGCTAAATGTTACTAGGTATTGGGTATATAGAGAGAGCATACTTCTCGAAATAAAAAGTATTCTATGTGTTATTCCAGATTATAATCTAACTTTGCGCCAAATTTCATCAAAATTCATTCAGCCGTTCTGACGTGATTTAACAACAAATTTAAACATTTGCATTTATAAGCTTAGGTGTACCCTTGTTTCGTAGACAGAAATTTCATAGAATATCGTTTCGCAGAAAATGTAATGTAATTCACATAATATTTGGTTGTTGTAATTTTATGTCAAAAATTATTATTTCAAAGACTATTTACTTGAATGAAACATATTTCACAGAAACACAATTCAATGAATTTCATGATCAAATTTTTTTATTTAACAAACCTACCAAACAGTAGAATTATTTTTTAACGAATATTGTTTGTCCGGTGTTTTTTCCACAGTATTTTATACTTCAGTGAAATATAATTATAGTTAAATATAATTGTTTTATAATTATGTCCATGGCAAACTTTTAAGATGGCAGAATTTTATTCGGAATAATTTAACTACACATATTGGTATTTTTATAAAATAGCATTTATCCAAAATAAAATATAATCTTAAAAAATCAACGTGTGCTAGAAGAATTTGTGACAGAAATGAATCGCTGTAAAACCGACCCCACGTAGTCTTGGCTGCCCTACCCCTAGAGTGTAATTTAAGCCCGCGTAGGCGCGTAGGGGCGAGGCGGCCCGCGAGCTGAGAAGCAGGTGTTATAACGCGAGCGTTATAACCATCTGCGACGATAAGTTCGCGTGGGATCGCCGGAGCCCCGCAGCGCCGGAGCCGTGACAGAAACCATGCCTGCTGCATGTTGTATTCTTGCCTGCATACTGTGTTGCTTGCATTCTGCATGTTGCCTGCTCGTTTGCGTGCTGCACGCTTGCTTGCATGCTGCATGTTGCAAGCCGCATGCTTGCTGCATGTTTGCTTGCATTCTATATATTGCATGGTCGCTTGCATACTGCATGCTTGCTTGCATTATGCATGTTGCATGCTCGTTTATGTGCTGTATGCTTGCTTACTTTCATGCTGCATGTCGTTTACTTCCTGCATGCTTGCTGTATGCTTCCTGCATGCCAGCTGTATGCTTGCTGCATTAATGGTTATGCTTGTTTGCATAGTTTTTTCTTTTATTCCCCTCGCCACCATTGCCGCTTCGCGGGTTCCATCGAGCGGGCCCGAATGAAAAGTTTTGCTTGAGTAGAATTTACCCGCATTTTTTTTTGTTACTGCGATGTTGTAATTTTGCAGGAGGGTATACATTTTGTCAAACGTTTAGAAACTGTCAGTTGATAAAATATGTTTTGTGTTGTGTTTTTTAATTTGTAATTCTTTGATATCATAAATATCGAAACAAAGTTTATTTGTAACAAAAAAATTATAGATTTAAATTTATTCAAAGTAAGTGTTCTGCGTATTGATTATTCTATGAAATGATAATACGAGAAAGATTTTATGTGAAACGAAAATCTATAAAACTATCTTCTATAAATATCCTATATGGTTATTCCCCGGAATAACCATATAGGATATTTTTTTCGTCTTTCACGCGGGCGACAGTAAGCTTATGGTACGTTGTTTAAAAAAAAACAAAAAAAAAAAAAAATTCAAAAAAAAATTATTATTCAGTGTTAGATAGCCGATTTATCGGGATAAATGGGCTATCTAACACTGAATAATAATTTTTGAAATCGTTCAAGGAAACAAACAAACAAACTCTTCAGTTTTATAAATTAGTATAGATATTGTGGTATCATTTTCTATACCACAACTAACGAGCTTACTCTATCACTCGATTAACTAACCAGAATCGATTGGGAATCGTGAGTGTTGCCAAAGCAGCATCTATAGTTAATCAATAGAGAACATGCAACGTTTTCATCTTGCTTCCATTTTTTAAAATATTATGTTAAATAGACCACACATTAATAAAAAAGCGCCTTATTTTCTTTTCAAAATTGCGATTTTAACCTGCCAGTTTGATATTTCGCCCGAAAATGGAAGTTCAGTCACTCCTGTCTGACACATGTCATGAACTGTCTTAACTCAAAGACATAAGATTGGCTTTTCGTTGTCAAAACAGCACTGACGTCACTAAACGCTGATCGTTGTTTGTAAATACGTTCCGTTTCACGTTACTTTATTAATTATTTTTGTTAAAAATCGATATCAACTAAAAAGAAAACATTGCAATGGCCTTTATTTAATACCTACTTTGTATCATTTTATTCACAACATTCTTATAAAATCTGTATTTGCATCTCCTATTCCCTCTAACAAAATCACAAAACATTTATGGCGTAACGATATCAACAACGCCAATACGACCCAAAGCCACTCAATATTTTGTTGTGAATATATTTTTGACGTGCATTGTACCCCTCGTGCCAACCAGCTCCCGGGAGGGTTGAAGCTGACAGCCTCAACCAAGAGGTAATCCATTAAAGCCGTTGTAAGTCCCTACAATAACATAATATGAACAGTGACGGCCCTAGCAAGTTTGCCTACCGTTAATGTTGCCTTATTCTTCATTGTGTAAAATTTTGACGGTGGTTCTATAGTTTGATGGAGGGTCAAGCGATTTGTCGTCGATGAGCCCTTGGTGAGGTTTTGAAATGCCCTTAAAGCTTTGTAAGAATTATTCAAAAGATTTTCCTTGATTGTGATAGTGGTTTTAAAATTATGACCCAACCCAACTAACATTTTGGTGTCGGTTACAGGCTTTTTTATGACTTTAAGTAATATAACAAGGTTATAATTATCTCAGTTATTACTAAAGACGATATAGAGGAGTTAACAAACAAGTTTTAGTCCCAATCGCAGCACTATAGCGTTAATGGATGATGTAATACAGCTTTGAGAGTTATAATGTCGCTAGTAGCAGCAAGTATACTTAATACGTTATAGCTTTAACCTTTTTGTGACACCCAAGTCTTTATAAAAGTGTTCGCCGACACCTCTTAACACTTATTGTTGTATAGTTATTGCAATGAACTCTTTTATACCACTTAAGGTGCTATATTGACTATTATTGCAGTCATAAGCTATAAAATAGAGTTTATCGAGAGTTTAGTAACACGAGAAACTAAAGGTGTCAAACAACTCCTCTATCTAGGTTTAACCTGTAATAAAGGGTTTAACCAAAGCTTATTGTGTTAGGCAGTCCTCTTTTACAGACGTTCTAAAGGTATTGGTGTCAAACAACGCAAGTATGGGTCGTTATTAACACTAACCTCACTTTTGTAAATTTCGCCATTGTTTTGGTAACCTAACAATTAATATTATTTCGAATTATTCAACATTTGACTACAATAAACCAAATTTCTTACATTATTTGAAGCATTCCATAAATGCCACTTATTTTTACATAACACTGCTCAGGAAGCAGGAATGAATAATAATGTTTAGCTTGAGGTACCTATTTTATTATCATAATTTTTCTTTTAAATCTTTAATAAATCCTAGGCGCGTTAAAATTGAGATGAGAAACATGGTATACATTTACTGTGAAATCATAAGGGCAGTCATTTTTCACTTCACATACTTAAATAACATAATATTCCATAATATTATTCTGCTGTGTTGAATAATGGATGACATAACACTTCCATTACGAACAGATTTAATTTTAGTAAGGTTATAGGCTTTTTTTATCTTGACGTACGTGCGCTTTTTACCACCTGTAGTGCTCACTATCGCGGTAATACCGGTTAAAGTAGTAGCTGACGATGAATAAGCGCTCTTGTGGAGCTTTAAGATCTTTTTGACACCTTACTATAGGATTTATAGCACCTGTAGCGTTTACCAACTCTATTTTACAACGGTAATACAGATTAAAGTAGTAGCTGACGATGAATAAGCGCTCTTGTGCAGCTTTAATATCTTTGTGACACCGTACTATAGGCTTTCTATAACTTTTACCTGTAAAACTGTGGGCCTCTTTCGTGGTTATAAGTGAGTTAGAGCATGCTCTAACTCAGTTGCACAGGTATGCGTTAACACTTTTATACTCAAATGGAACTGATATACGAGTCTTATATAGGTTTTTTTAACGCTTTGGTGCTAGTTGGGAAATAATAAATCATCTCTTTAATGGGACTTAGTGACAGTTAAGTGTATTACCTCTAGTAGGTAAACCATACTGATATGCGTTTTAAGTCAGTACTAAGACTTTTGTGCCTTCAAAAAACATTCAGTACCTACTAGTACTTCGAAATTTTTCTAAAGGCTTTTTTTTGTGTAAATAGTTTATTAAAAATCTGCCAAAAGGTTTGTATAGGTAAGTTAGCCTAAGAACTAGATACATTTAGGGTTGTACAATGTACATAATTAGAATCAGACCTCAGTGTCTGCATTGTAAAATTTCATGTTAATAAATACTTTTAAAAATCAAATCAATCAGTCATCATACGTATATATAAAGTCCAGATAATTTCGCCAGGAACTAGCTCTTGATAGGAACATGGCTACGATGTTTATCAATAAATCCAGGCAATATAATGTATATACTCTCTTTTTGTTTGACACTAGATGTACTATATATTCAGGCATGCCACCTAAATACAACTATACGATGTTCCGAATTTTGATACAAAGTTGAAACAGACCCTTTTTAGGGTAACCAACAGAATCCTATTACTAAGCCTCCGCTGTCGATCCGTCCATCCGTCCATCTGTCTGTCATCGGGCTGTAATTCAAGAATCGTAACAGGTAGACAGTTGAAAAGTTTGTTTCAAAGATTGTGTACATTTTTATTGGCGCTATAACGACAATTAATAAAAATTAAGGTTTATGGTACGGAACCCTTCGTGCACGTGTTCGATTCGCAGTTGGTCGGTTTCTATAAGGATATGAAATCATCAAATGACTCCTCCTGCTCTGTGCGGAGCAGAAGGGAGTCTCAGACTCCTCCTAGTGCCCTTTGCGTTCCAGGGCTGCGGTGACTCTTTCGAATAAATTCCGCAGCCTTGGTAGGCACTGGCCTTGGAGACAGGCAACTATTTTGCAAAAATATAACTTGATCACGAGCAAACCCGAGGACAAAAGCTAGTTACAAATAAAGACCTGCTTAAAAAACCAAAGGTTCATAAATAAGAACGCAAATCAATAAATATTACCGACCAAATCCGATTTTACTTACACAAACAATATTCAGCTCCTTATAACATTAGTAGGTAATCCCGTAAAGCTGCTGTTAGTGGGCCTACAATAACATAATGCGATGAACAACATAACCTCTAGCCCGCCTTAAGAACCCGCAGTGTACTTAGGAATCAACTTAACTGTATTAACTTGACTTCTTTGAGATAATCTTTTGAAGACAGTCGGTATGAGGGCAATGGTGTTAAGTATCATCAGACGGATTTTGTATTGAGCGCGTTTATTATTAAATTGTTTTGAGATGATTATCACATACTTATTAGTGATTGTATTATAAATACAATCATTAATACTGTCAAGTTTAAATCGTCAACACCTGAGTTTGATACTAATAAGTATTATATTAAAAATCAAGTATGGTTTAATAACAGCTTTTTAGGGTTCCGAACAAAAAACGGAACTTTTATAGGATCACTCGGGTGTCTGTCTGTCTGTCCGTCTGTCACAACCAGTTTTCTCCGGATTCTCTGGACCGATTCTGTTGAAATTTGGTACTTTTGTGATCCAAACACGAACTTGTTACGTAAATTATTAAATTTTTCGTATTAGAGTAATTTATTAGGGTCACTTTTGGGTGTTAAACTAGAAAATTAAAAAAAAAGTTTTATTAACCAAAATCGTGTGTTTTTTTTTCATAATTATAAAATAAACGGTTTGAAGTTATTCAATAATAAGGCGAAAAATTACCGTTACCGCCTTATCTCCGAAACTACTGAGCCTAAAATTTTGATAATAGATGAAAAAATGGAGATAATAGATCTTTACCTAAAATTACAGGAACATATATAAGAAGTCTATAGTGTAAAAATAACATGTTAAAAAAATTCGGTCGGAACCAAGTCCGACTCGCACTTGGCCAGTTTTTTTTTACACTATTGATGCTCATACGTTACTTCATAATTAGTAATGTATACTTGTACTTATCTTTCATTAGCTGACCCGCGCTATTTCGTCTGCGTCACATGTTTTATTAATGCTCCGCTCCTATTGGTCTTAGCGTGACGTTATATAGCCTTGCCTTTCTCGCTAAATGGGCCGTCCTACACTAAAATAAAACTTCTTTTACCACTTCTCGCTCCATCATAGACTTTGTCTCTGTTATCTCTGACATAGGCTAGAGTCAAGAGCAAACCCTTAAAAAAAATCTAGTCGAACCAGTAGTTCCTGAGATTAGCACGTTCAAGAACACAAACTCTTAGGCTTTATTATATTCCGGAGGACACGGTGGAGCATACGGTGGAGGTCTGCCCTGCTTGGGCGGAGCACCGCCGTGTCCTCGTCGAGGCGATCTGCGGCGGCGATCGGCGGCGGCGATCGGCGGCGGCGATCTCTCGCGTCCGGCCCTGGTTCAAGACTTGGTCCAGAGCGAAGAGACATGGGAAACGGTCACTTCCTTCTGCGAAACAATAATGCTAGCAAAGGAGGAAGTGGAACGCGTGAGGGAGAAGGAAACCTCACGCCCCAGCCGCCGCAACAGAAGAAGACGCAACGGGCGTCGGGAGTCGCCGGACGATTCTCGGCCACCGTAGGCGCGGGTCTGCGGACGGCGAGCATTGGGTGGCTCGCCGTCTGATCAGACCCAGGCCTGGGTCGACGGCGCGCTTTGTTCCACGCGCGCCTCAAAGAGCTGTCAGCATTACAGACGGGGCCCCCTAGGGCCAGTGCCTGCTGGGGCTGCGGACTTCGTTCGAAAGAGGCACCGTACCCTGGAACGCTAAGGGCACTAGGAGGAACACGGATGGGTTTTAGTCAATAAAAGTCTGACTCTCCCTCCTGCTTAACCCAGAGCGGGAGGAGTCATTTGATGATTTCCCATCCTAAAAAAAAAAGCCTTTATAATATTAGTACCTATAGACGCTAGTCTATACTCATCATCATCATCTGCTTAGCCTTTTCCCAACTACATTGGGGTCGGCTTCCAGTCAAACCGGATTCAGCTGAATACCAGTGTTTTACGTGGAGCGGCTGCCGACCAGACCTCCACAACCCATTAACTGCGTGACACGGTACATCTTGGCAAGACTGGAGTCAGATTTACTGGCTTCTGACACTGACTGCCAAAGATCTACAAATGACAGCCGGGACCAACGGCTTAACGTGCTTTCCGAGGCACGGAGGAACCTCGTTATGTTAAGACGGTCATCCATCCACAGACCAACCTTGGCAAGCGTTGCTTAACCTTCAAGATCGACCCGTGTGGCTGTTATTATTTAGCCACGAGCTCCTCATTACGAGACGCTAGACTATACTAATATAACAAAAGTGCTAGTTGTAAAAGTTGTGCCCGTGAAACAATTTACAGACGTAAGCCTGTTACAGTAGTGAAATTTATTTTAACATAATTCGTAAGTTAACCGAAAAGATTACCTATACTAAATTCTCTTCAAGAACTTTAAATAATTTATCCGTTAGATAAATATTCACTTCATTTAAATGGGCGGAAATGAAACCTTTGGGTCTCTTTGAATCGGACAGAACGGTCATAAATCTCGTTTTATTAGATTTCAATATTATAGATAGGTATTTAAATGAAAAAAGGAATTATTACTAAGCTTTTAATTTACTTTTAAAGTAACGACGGTCTTGGTAAAGACACATTTTTTTATTATCTTTAAAATTTTTATAATTGAATAGTTTTCAATTTAGACTGATCTTATCATGAGCATTATTCTTCTGCTGGGTTATTTTGTATCAAACAAAAACACGATTTATGCAAAAAATCTCTCAAAAAACACAGCTTGGGTATAAAAATTAAGCTGAAATTATTTATTTTTATTTATTTAATAAAAACTAGCTGTTGCTCGCGACTTCGTTCGCGTGTATGTCGGAAAGTGAAATGATGTCGCTAGGTTAGATAACTAAGATAAGATATAAGAACAACAGTCATATCTAGCATTGCTTGACCTCTCTTTGAATTAGGAATTTTGAAGAGGCAAAGCACTGCCTGATCGCCTCTTTTGTTCAAAATGCCGACCAGCCCTACTAATTTTTCGTAATGAGAAACGTTTTAATGAAACGCTTTTCTATAGGTAAACGATGTTGAAGAAAGTTGCTAGTTTATTAAAAATAGCCCTTTATAAAGCTGAATCTAGTCATAAAATATGAAAAATAATATTTGAATGTGCAGTCAAACCACTTATTTATTGTAATATCTTGTTGTGCTCATAAATAAGAAGTGCAAGAGTAAAGGAGTGCTTGTGTGACAAGATACCAGGGACACATCCTCCTGATGGTTCCGACGCGCGCCGCCGTGCCGCGGTGGCGCTAGCGTGCATTACTGAAATTCTTTATTTTCACATTTCTGGACCGGACAGATATGCGGTCGGAACGCGGCGTTTGTCTTGAAATGATCGGAATTTTAATTTTTGCTTGAATATTTTTTTTTTGTATAAAAAGCTTTTCGTAAACTCGTACGTACGGCATGAATGGTACGAATAAATTTTCTAGGGGAAAAAATGGTATCTTCTACAACTTTTACTTTTCTGAACTTTATGTGATATACTGTACATATTTGTGGTATAAATGATCGCAAATAGGGAAAACACATTACATAATTTACAATTAAATTACATCAAAATTGATGTATCGATAAAGCAAAGGGGTTGAAATCCATCGCATATTCTCAAGTAAATACAGCCCGCCATCAAAATATTACCTATTAACCACTAATACGAACATTAGTCTCCCCTTCTGGAAACGTTTCGAATACTGGAATGTTTACCGTTTCGTAATAAGCATTGATTAACTACTACGATATTCAGTCGTAAATGTACATGGAATACTTAAAGATATAATACACTATGCATAAACAGAGTGTAGGTTAACTTTAAAGAATTCAGGAATATTTCGATGTTCAATTCTGAGCATAAAAACAAAAATAATCTTCAGTTCAGTAGCACAGTGCTGTAAGAAATGTATTTTTTATTATTTTTTTATTTAGAATTGACCACAATCACGCCTGATGGAAAGCGATAGATGAGGTCTATGATGGAGCGAACGTGCCCAAAAGATGCCTGATGCCTTATGTTATTACTGAGTATTTGGTATGTTGGTTCTTGGGGAGTGTAGTCCAGCACTAAGAGAGGGTTTCCCGAATTTCCTACGGGAACGGAAAAAAACGTGATATGTGCGTATGAAATCGCGGGCAAAAGCTATTGTAATTCGTTCAAGAAAACCGGAAGGCGCCCTCTGTCGGTGCGACGACGCGATCGGGTTTACCTTATAAATGAACGCGACGATCGCGTATTTGCGCGATGATTGCTTTGCGTTAGGGTGATGCTTGAGACCGTGAGACCGTATTGCGGTAGACCACGAAGAAGATGACGGGACAAACTGGATAGATTTTGTCAAAATTGAAGGAAAGGATTGGGTTGAAATAAGGTTGAAAAACTGTTCATTCTTACAAGCAGACATTAGAACCTACCTACAATAAACATAAACTACACAGTCAATAACAACGTTTTATTTACTTCATCAACGTTCAAACCGACGTTAACATTAGAACCACGTCTGAAACGTTCGTTTGCATACATTTTGTGAATAAATCATTGTCTTCAGAACAACAAGATAGTGCGTGCTGCTTTGGCAAATTTATTTTTATATTTCACAGAGTTTGAATACAAAGAACGGAGCCGTGCAAGAATATTTTATAGGAGAAAATATTGCTGTGTGTTTAAGTATGACAAATTAATGTTACAGGCATATTTTGTAAACGTTGTAGGAGACAAATAATGGGATCATTATTTTGTGTCTATTGCGGTGGTTTTCAGCCTTTTATTGTAAATAATGACGAAGTAGTTCTTTTTCTATGATTAGAGATGCTTTTGATAGCTAGGATATCTTCGGTTACCTGGCAACTATTTTTAGAAGTTGGTAGGAGGTTTTTTATTTGTTATGCTGATTTTAAGCGATTAGCCAGTCAGCAGGACGACGATGACGTACCTGGGTCTCGTCCTTGCCAGCCAATGGAACTTTGTTGAGCATTTTCGACGTTTGGCTCCCAGACTGAGGCGAGCCAGGGCTGCCTTCAAGCGGCTTCTGTCCAATCTAGGGGTTCCAAACGCGTCCTGCTAGAGGCTTTACGCGGGGGTCGTGCGGTCCATGGTCCTTTATGGGGCGCCGGAGCGGGCGCCTACTTTGAGGAAGCGACCTGCCCTTTACCTCAACGCGTCTCAGAGGCCTGGCCCGGATATACCACATGGTATCCGCGGGACTGCCGCCATGGAATCTAGAGGCGAGAGCCTTCGCGCTCATTTACGAAAGGCGCGTGGAGGCTCTACGCCGGGGCGAGACTCCTCTGCCGCGGCAGTTATTCTAGGTTAATAGATTCGCCAGTCAACCAGTTGGTAGCGTAATACACTATTCTTCGAAATATCTCACTTTGTTACAATATGCATCAACACACATCTAATCTCATGTAGATTGATTGGCAGATGAAGTTCATTAACCCGCCACGTGCTACAAACTTCGCCTATCAACTCAATTGCGTCAACATCAACTTCAAGAGGCAAGGTAATTTAGTTTCAGCGTGTAATCCGATGAAATGGACAATTAACGGCACTTATCTAACAAGGTGTAATTACAAAAGTAACAAGGCTGTCTAGAAAAAGTAAATGTGGATACCTACTGGAATTACTCTGAAATCTAGAGAGAGCATTAGGTCTAGCGGTGCTTCTTCAGCAGCGATGTGTGCGATAACTAAGCGGTGCGAGGCTGTGTGCTGTGAAAATTGTGTTTGTTTCTAACATATTTGTGCGAGGATCTTGCGTGATGCTAGGCTGTAAAACGATGTGCGAAGATGCGTAGTTGTTTCTGGTGTGTGTAAGCTTTAAGTAGTGGTGAAATGAGCGTAGGCGACGGCAAGCGCGCACATCTCGCCCAAACATTCCGGGCTCGCACTTCTAACAAACATCTCTCGCTTTTTTAATATACTATACAAATATCTAGCTCCTGTGGCCCTTTACCGCCAAACCTGCGCTAGCACACCGCCTAGCTTTCTCGCCCCACGCTGATAAAAAAATAGATTCCTATATTTAGAAGTGGATGTACAAAAAATACACTGGCTAAAACTTATCGGTCTGAAGAAAATGTTGAGGGAACTTACTTCCAGATGAGAAATCAACATGGCGGGCAAAAGTTCCTAGCTACGAAGCGGTAATCGTTTATCTTGTTCAAGGTGAAAAATTACTTCATATTTCCGTGGCCGCAAGTTTTGTGATATATTTTTAAGGTGAAAGTTTTATATTTATACACATAATTAAATTTTATAAAACATGAGATGTCTGGACGCTTGGGGTTATGGCGTTGCTAAATGAATATTATGGGGTGAGAAAGAATTAGGTGCAAGATATTGCCACCTGTAGAAAGATTGACATAGTTTTTTGGGTAAACTCGCTCCATGTAAATAATAAAAGAAAGCTCGCGTGTAAAAAAAAATCAATACATATGATTTCATTATCACCATTGTCAGACAAGGCCATATTGCGTGGGTTTTAAAACAAATTAATGTCTTTATGAACGATCACAAATAGGCTAAACTAATTAAGTAATTGAAAATAACGTATTTGAACAATATTCCATTAAGCACGTGGGATATGAGCCATCATCACTAACTCTCATCATCACGGACTCTCATCATCACTAACTCTCATCATCCACTAACTCTCATCATCACTAACTCTCATCATCACTAACTCTCATCATCCACTAACTCTCCCTGTATTACTTTCCAAGTTTTATTACAGTTCCTCAAATCAATATCGTCCTTGCTTGATCGATTCGACGAGATTGTTCTTTTTTTCTTTTTGGCGGGATCTGGGGGTTAATTGGTAAAGAAGACATTCTGCTAGACTTGTACAAATTCACTTAATTTACCTCTTCGTCTTAAGACCAAGACATCTTTAGAGGCGTTTACACACCAATATACTGACTGAAAACAACCAGTGTATGTTTTAACTGAAATATAGTACAATCAATCTTTGTTTAATTTCTACCGATGTAGGCAAACATTTACATAGATCATGTCGCACAAACGTTCAAATAAATTGGTTGGTATGATAAAGGAAATTCATTGTTTAAGGTGAAGGTCACTTCCACGGCATAAAACGATATTTCCGTTACATTATCATTTTAGCGACATTCAATGTAAGAAACTTATCAAAGATGAGGACCGCTCGTGGCTCGTGGCTAGATAATAACAGCAGCACGGTTAAATCTTCAAGGTTAAGCAACGCTTTCCAAGGTTGGTCTGTGGATGGGTGACCATCTTAACATAGCGAGTTTCCTCCGTGTCTCGGAAAGCACGTTAAGCTGTTGGTCCCGGCTGTCATTTGTAGATCTTTGGTAGTCGTTACGAATAGTCAGAAGCCAGTTAATCTGACTCCAGTCTTGCCATGAAGTACCGTGTTACCCAGTTACTGGGTTGTGGAGGTCTGGCAGGCAGCCGCTCCGCGTAAAATACTGGTATTCAGCTAAATCCGGTTTGACTGGAAGCCGGCCCCAATATAGTTGGGAAAAGGCTAGGCAGATGATAAATGTAAGAAACTTATCAAAATGCAGGAAAATTTAGAATTAGTTTTGACTGCGAACGCTCGCGCTCCATAAAATGAAAAAAATTGCCCCTAATTTTGTCTATGCAAACTATTGCAAACGAATGTGTTCCCAAATCGTTTTGGGAACAAATTGGTTTTGCGTACAGCTAATGAGTGGGAGTCCCTGCCAGAGTCTCTGTTTTCTGATAGCTACAACCTGGTTCACTTTAAGTCAAGAATGTGAAAATACTCTTGAAGCGGTTTAGAAACTCTGGCGCTAGGATGTGTGGGGTCGTTAGACCTTACTACCCTCACGATAAGAAGAAGTCAAGAATGAATAGGTTACTTCTAGGCAAGCGTGCTCCACCTTCGACCTCTTTATCACTTACCATCAAAAGTAAAAGAAAATACTTGCAGTAAACAATTAATTTCCCTGATTATAAACGCAAATGTTTCACAAATAGTAAGTATATGTGAGTGAAAACAAACGAGTACAGTTTCCAGTACATAGCACACATTCGTACAACAAATGCCCAGTTTGAAAGCCATTGGTAAAATCTAAACTGTTCAATGAATTTTATACTAATTAAAAGCTGAAACATTTTGATTCGATGCTCATGTTAAACCAATATAACGTATGGTTTCCGCAAGCCAAAACTATTTAGGTTATTTTTGTAATGATGCATGCTACTAGACAGAATAATGGATCAATTTAATGGGAATAGTGTACCTAAATGTAATGTGCTGTATTTTGTGATGAAAAATTTAATTAATACAAGTTTCGCACACACAACCGTTCATAACATCACACCTCTATTCCTCAAAGGGTTTGGCAGAGATGCTGGATATAACACCTTTTTTTAGGATGGGAAATCATCAAATGACTCCTTCCGCTCTGGGCGGAGCGGAAGGGAGTGTCAGACTCTTACTGACTAAAACCCATCCGTGTTCCTCCTAATACCCTTTGCGTTCCAATTCCACAACCCTGGCCGGCACTGGCCCTAGCAGACCCTATCAAATAGTACACCTACCGATTAAACTCATGACTACACTACTACTTTCTATTTTAAGTAATACTTAAAATATAAAGCTGAAGAGTTAGTTTGTTTGCTTGAACTCTCAATCTCAGGAAATACTAGTCCGATTTGAAAAATTCTTTCAGCGTTAGATAGCCCATTTATCGAGGAAGGCTATAGGCTATATATCATCACGCTAAGACCAAAAGGAGCGGAGCAGTAATGAAAATTGTAACGCAGACGAAGTTACGAGGGTCAACTAGTATAACTTTCAACTTACTAATTAAGTCAATCATATCGTATGTCGGGCCGCCACAAAAATTGATGACAATTACATAAAAAACCAAAATGAAAATTCCATTGCCTACATAGATGTCTACTCTTAGATCAAACTTATACATTTTTATTAACACTCTTGAGGCGTGTGTGCACTAGGGTGCACTAGGGTGTGTGGGGTCGTCAGACCTTACGCCCCTACGATAAGAAGTAGAATTTACACTCCATTCCTTTTTATTTATTAACGAGTTCTTCACAACTCATGTGCATGTTTTCAAATTAAATTAATTAGTTCACTTCAGTAATTAAAATTTTATGTATTAAGCACAGTTTATGGACTGTGCTAATATGGAAGTATAACGGTATTTCAATCAATCATTAGTACTTACTGAATTGGACATCACTTGTAGGTCACACAACAAGGTTATATTTATGTGGCACTCAAATAACTACACCTAAGGATTTTTCTGATGAATGACCATCTATTACTTTGACAAACCATTGTGATTTGTCAATGAAATGGATGGTCATCCATCCGCAGATCAACCTTGGAATGCATTGCTTAACCTAAAAGTTTGAGTCGTGCAGCTGTTATTACTTAGCCACTAGTCTTTAAGCTAGAGACAAACTGGTCCTACGTACGCAACGTATGCAACGCATTATGATATCTGGACTGTTGATTTTGTAATAGAGACACTTATCGTATGTAACGCAATATTCGATACGATACAAAATTACGTGGAACCAGTTTGTCTCTGGCTTTATTCCTTAGTTAGCTCCTATAGACATTACGTTCACCAAAATTCCCTGAATTAGGCTTTTTCTTTGTTTTACCCTTTCAGACGAAAATTACGTTTGTCGCTGTAATTAAAATAATTAAATTTTAAGCTGCGAACATATTCACAAGGTTTACTTAAACAAGTTACTTGGGCCCAAAACTAAAACAACTTCTAGTTTACCCCGGAGGGCTGTGGACTTGTCTGGATAAAATATCTGTAGGTAGGTACTTTAGCAAAATCTAGTCTTAAGTTTTTAATTGCTGTACGCAAAGTTCCAACTGGGAGCTGAAACGTGGTTGAACTTGTTGCTTAAGTAAACATGTTTTTTGTGAAGTAATTTCAATTTTAGACAGACAAACAGCTAATTACTGTGGTTTCGTGTTTAAGGACTTGTGTGGCTACAATCAAATTATAAAAACAGTCTACGGTTTTAATATCAAGCTTTACTAATGTTTGTCAAGTTGACTTAAGATGCTTTTAAGGGTTCCATACCCAAAGTGTAACCAACGGAACCCTATTACTAAGCCTCCGCTGTCCGTCTGTCCATCTGTCTGTCAGCGGGCTGTATCTCAAGAACCTGTATAGGTATACAGTTGAAATTTTTTCATAGATTGTGTATTTATATTGCCGCTTTAACAACAAATAATAAAAATTATGAGTTATGCTACGGAGCCCTTCTTTAGCGAGTCCGACTCCCACTTGGCCGTTTTTCCTTCTAGCTGGGGCAGAAGGCGTCCACAGCATACTATCTTCGCAAACAGTTTTAAGCTTCACGCTACACCTCGCTCTACGTCATTCCTATGCTCGTCGTTACAGCCAAAACGGTGTTTCGCCAGTTTAAAGTTTTAATAAAAATTGAGTCACCCAAATACAATGCTTGTCAATGTACCACATTTACTTACACTAAACGCAAGTACAACTACGGAACGGAACGTGCAAATAGCTTCCATGTTTTTGACTGACCGACCTTGACGTTTCAAAAGTGCCTGTGAATGGTTTATCTATATATATAAAAATGAATTGCTGTTCGTTAGTCTCGCTATAACTCGAGAACGGCGGGGCCGATTTAAATAATTCTTTTTTTGTTAGTTTCGCCAGAATACAGGGAAGGTTTAAAACCAAAAAAAAAAAGAAAAAAGTTAAGTAGGTAGGGTAGGTAGTGTGCACGACGCCCTGAGGTCAACTCACACCTAGGCTCAAGTAGTGAGGACCGCAACTGACCGCAAGCTACCGAGCGTCAAATAGCATAACGCGATTCCTACGAGTTTATTGTAAAATAGTTGTTGTAAAATGTTCTTATTCAATGTGTGAAGATTATGTCTAATAAGAATTGATAATTAGTAATTAGAATAATGTATTGGAGTATGTCTTATTAGAATAATCGTGTAGTATGCAAAATAAATCACTTAGAACCCCAAATTACTAAGTAAACAATGTTTTTAGGAAACTGTCTAATTAGAAATAAGTTTATAAAAGATAACAGTTATGTAAATAGGTAGGTTATGTAATTAAATGATGATTACCACCTGTTTTTTCCTCACCTTATCTCTGCGACGCCCGCAATAGCAATAAACAGGCCTGCGGCGGTGCCGTACGGTTTTATAGTGGTGAGGCGGGGGGAGAGGCCATTTAAATATGCGCGCCGCTTTATCCTCACGCCATAGCGTAATGGGACGTCGCAGAGGTAAGAACTATATGTCATTAGTTAGGTATTAGGTTTAGGTATTAGATAATAAGAGACGCGCCAGCTCATGGCATGTATTTACACTGAATTTAATAAATATGTGATAGCGGGGGTGAGGAAGGGTCCGCTGGCCAGCCAAAACAGAATAATATAAAATAGGTACGGGCATAGTTCGCAGCGTACTCGAGTTCCAGCAGCCTAACAAGAAAAGGCGAACCTCTGCCCGATTGACTAGCCAGCTCCCGCATCAGATCCTCGCCGCCGCCGTCGCCTCCACTTGCTATCTTGTTTCCTTTACTATCTTGTTTCTTTTACGGAGTTCGGGCGATCCCGAATATTATTGGTCCTTCGCAAGCCGGATCGCTGTTCCAGACCAAAGAAGATGGTGCTGACACGAAGCAAAGATGGAGAGCAGACCAAGCGCCGGCAGGACGAGCTGGGCGTCGTCAAGCCTGCAGAAGAGAATTCAAGAGGGAACACAGCTACCACCAGCACGTCGAACACCGCTACCGACACGTCGGGCACCAGAAGCGGAACCAGTGATTCGACGGGCACCGAGGCAACGACGTCATCAGGAACCGAGGGTATTAGCGCCGCGTCCCATCAAGATAAGACCTCGCAGCGAACCCTCAAGCCTGCTGACGCCCGTTCCAGTCGCTCCGTAGCCTCACGCAAGAAACTCCTCGCGGAGCTAGAGGCGAAAGAGCGTCTGGCCGAGCTGAAGCTGAAACAAGCGAAGATTCAAGCAGAAACAGAAATGCAACAGTTACGTATTCAACGGTTGCAAGCAGAAGCAGATGCCTCTGACGAAGAAGAAGAAGAAGAAGAAGAAGAAATAGAAGATGACTTGGCCTCCGTACGCATCAGTACGTGGCTCCAAGAACCCAACGCGGACCAGACACACTCAGCAAGCAGAGAAGTCAGGAAAAATAAAGAAGAAGACGTCGAATCTAAGAAGAAAAAAGAAGATACGCCTGTGACCAGCCAGCCACTGATAGACGTGTCCACCTTGGCCGCCGCACTCTCACAAGCGGTACGAAGCACGAGGGAACCGCCTAAGTACATACAAGAGCTTCCACTTTACAATGGGGCTAGCGCCGAATGGCTTGGTTTCAAGGCTGCATTTGAGGAGACGTTCATGTACTTCACACGCAACGAGAATATAGCGCGGATACGTCGGAGTCTACGTGGAACTGCAAAAGAAGCTGTCGGTTGCCTATTACTAAGTCAACCCGACCCAAGAGCGATCGTAGAAGCTCTAGAAAGAAGATTTGGGAGACCAGAAGCACTCATTCACGTCGAAATGGAGAAGCTGAAGTCACTGAGCAAGGTCACTGACAACCCCCGAGACCTGTGCATCTTCGCTGGGCGAATAGCGAACATAGTCGGCACCATCGAAGCACTGAAGAAACCTCAATACCTACACAGTCCTGAGATGGCGCGAACAGTTATTGAGAAGCTCACTCCTATCCTGAAGAACAAGTGGTACGATTATGCAGCTACGAAGAGAGAAGATGCCCCAGAACTAAAGAAGATGTCCACATTTCTAAACGAAGAAGCGGACAAGTGCGGCGCCTACGCCCTACCCGAGTCAGTTACTGATGAAAACTGGGGGAGGGACAGAAGACAGAAGAAGGTGGAGCGCACATTCGCTATGCCTATGGGGAAGAAGATGACATCAGACGACCTGTGCCCGCAATGCAAGCAAGAACACAAGCTCACCGACTGCAAACACTTCATCGCTCTCGACACGAATACAAGATGGGAGGTAGCCAAGAAGAGCAACATCTGCTACCGCTGTCTCCGAAGTCGCCATCGAAGATTCCTCTGCAGGGCGCCGCCGTGTGGAAGACATGGGTGCACAATGAAGCATCACAAGCTGCTGCATCACGAAAAGGAACCAAGCAGCTCCAGTGACGACTCCGAGAAGAGAGAGACAGCCGCGCCAGCAGTAGAAGTCACATCAGCAGCGCAACCAGGTGGCCATAGACGCGCGTTCTTGAAAATAGCGCCCGTAATACTGAAAGGGCCGCACTCCAGCATTGAAACCTACGCGCTGCTGGATGAAGGAAGCACAGTCACGCTGCTGGACGCCTCGATAGCAGACGTCATTGGGGCTGATGGACCCGGCAGCACCATGTGGATCCAAGGAGTCGGCAATGAGATGAAGCACGACAACAGCAAGGTCGTCGGTCTCAGCATCAGGGGAAAGTACGCAGACGAAGAGTACGAGATAGAAGCCGCGCGTACTGTCAACCGACTTAGCTTCACGCCAGAAACAGTGCAAGATCGCCACATTGAAGATTGCGAACATCTGATCGACATTAGAGATCAGATAACATATGAACGAGCCTCGCCTAAGTTGTTAATCGGACAAGACAACTGGCATCTCATCGTGTCAAGAAAGCTCCGCACCGGTCGTCGTAACCAACCAGTCGCCTCACTCACACAACTCGGCTGGGTTCTTCATGGCTGCCATAGCTCACTCACAGCTAAGGTAGCGTTCTGCGGCAGACTTCAACAAAAAGAAGAGGAACGATCATTAGAAGATTTGGTTAAGAATCACTTCAAGCTCAAGTCACTATGCATCGAACCAAGAAGACCCAGAGAAGATCCTGACCAGAAGGCCCTCCAGATCCTCGAAGAAACCAGCAGAAGACTACCAGAAGGGCGATTTGAAACCGGCTTGCTGTGGAAAGAGAAGGAGCTCGCAATACCTAACAACTATCAAGAAGCTGAACGACGTCTTCATTCACTAGAGAAGAGATTAGACAAGGATGAAGACTTAAAAAAGAAGTATGAAGAGAGAATAGATAACCTATTCCAGTCAGGCTATGCAGAGAAGGCGCCAACACCAGCACCAGCAGGGAAGACCTGGTACCTGCCCCACTTTCCCGTCATCAACCCAGCGAAGCCCCACAAGCCGCCTCGCCTGGTCCATGACGCATCAGCAAGAGCAGCCGGCATGTCCCTCAATGACATGTTACATTCGGGGCCAGACCTACTCCAGTCACTCCCAGGTGTCATCATGAGGTTCAGGCAGCACGCATACGCCGTCAGCGGAGACATCAAAGAAATGTTCATGCAAATAAAGATAAGAAAAGAAGACAGAGATGCCCTACGATTCCTGTGGAGGGGCAAACGGCGGGAGGGCGCGCCAGAGGAATACAGAATGACCTCAGTCATCTTTGGAGCCACCTCGTCACCATGTACCGCACTGTTCATCAAGGACAAGAATGCAAGAGACTTTGCCACTGAATATCCAGACGCAGCAGCCGCCATCCAGAAGAATCACTACATGGATGATTATCTCCAAAGCTTCCGTGACATCGAACAAGCACGCAAGATCACCAGAGAAGTTGATGGCATCCACAAGAAGGCAGGCTTCGTGCTGAACGGGTGGACATCGAACAACATGAAAACCATCGAAGGGCTGGGGCCCATCGAAGACACCACCACCGTGAACCTGGGAGGCAAAGAAGAGAAGACATTAGGTTTAATCTGGCATGTCAGAGAAGACTGCATCGGGTTCAACACAGGCACCATGAAGATCCCATCAGAACTAGAAGAGAACAAGCGCGTTCCCACCAAGAGAGAAGCGCTGAGTATCATCATGGCGCTATTCGACCCACTGGGGTTGATTTCACCCGTGACCACCCCAGCAAAGAGAATATTCCAAGACACATGGCGTTACAAGACCGACTGGGACGACCCACTACCAGTAGAGCTGATCGACAGATGGAACAAGTGGATTACGTCACTCGACATCATCAAACAGCTGAGAATACCTAGATGTTACGATTATCAACAGATCGTATCAAGTCAGTTACATACCTTCGTCGACGCGAGTGAAGAAGCGTACGCCGCTGCAGTGTACTGGAGAACGGAGCGCATAGATGGCAGCGTGCACGTATCGCTGGCAGCCGCCAAGAGCAGAGTCACGCCACTGAAACCCGTCTCCATGCCCAGATTAGAACTGCAGGCAGCCCTATTAGGTGCGCGACTCGCACAGACCGTCGTGGAAGAGCATGATTTCACACCTACGAGCAAAACCTACTGGAGTGACTCCCGCACTGCACTGGTATGGATCAGGTCAGAGCCCCGCGTCTACAAATCCTTCGTGGCTCACCGTCTGGCCGAAATAGAAGAAACCACCAAGAAAGACGAGTGGAGATGGCTTCCATCCAGAGACAACGTGGCCGACGACGCGACCAGAGACACGCCGGACACCTTCAGCGCCACCCATCGATGGTTCCACGGACCTTCATTCTTGAAGTCACCAGAGTCCCAGTGGCCCCGAGAAGAGAGCGTGGTGAAGTACGATACGGGAGAAGAAAGAGAAAAATGTAACTCATGTCAACAACACAACGGCTGCGACAGAGTTTGCCTACCGGAAATCGAACGATTTTCTAAGTGGCTACGACTGATAAGAGCAACGGCACGAGTCCTACAGTTCACTAACCTGTGTAAACCGAACAAGAATACAGTCACCGCTACACGAAAACGTACGAAGAAAACCGAAGCAAAAGATCCCGACTGGCGAACTACGCGAGCTAAGAAAACTCAATCCACGCAAGAAAATAAGGAAATACCTAACTCTACACGTCGCTATATAGAAATACCTACTTCATACCTACTTCAAGCGGAACATATGTGGATTCGAGCCAGCCAGCGAGAGAGCTACAGCGCCGAGATCGACCGAATAAAGAAGAAAAGCGCGCCAAATAGTTACGATCGCTTAAGTCACCTCAGCGTGTACCTCGACGCGGCAGGCACAGTACGTTTGCGAGGAAGAGTAACCGCAGCGCATGAGATAAGTGAAGATACGTCCAACCCACCTATATTAGACGGTAAACAAAAGTACACTAAGTTGTACATAGCTTATGTACATGAAAGACTACATCATGGCGGCGTGGAAATGGTCGTAAATGAGTTACGACAACGATTGTGGATATCGAAGATACGACCAGCTGTACGAGATGTGATAAAAAGTTGCCTACAATGCCGCATACGAAAGGTGAAGCCAGCTTGCCCATCAACAGGCGACCTACCACCAGCCCGTCTCGCCCATCATACTCGTCCCTTCACATTCACGGGACTTGATTATTTCGGCCCCATAGAAGTCACGGTCGCGCGCCACCGAGAGAAGAGGTATGGCGCTCTCTTCACATGTATGACGTCACGAGCGATACACATAGAAGTCGTACATTCGTTGAGCGCTGACTCGGCAATATCGGCGCTAAGAAGATTTATGGCGAGAAGAGGCTGCCCCAAAGAGTTGTGGAGCGACAACGCTACGTGCTTCAAAGCGGCAGACAAGGAGCTCGGCGAGGCAGCGCTGGAAGCTCTTCAGCATGAGACGACGTGCCATCACATCGTGTGGAAGTACATCCCCCCGTCGGCCCCATTCATGGGAGGCACATGGGAGCGCATGGTGCGGTCGGTGAAAGAAGCCCTGAAGATCACCCTGAACGAGCGGTACCCGAGTGATGAGACGCTGGTGACCCTACTGACAGAGGTTGAGAACACAGTAAACTCTCGACCTCTCACCCACGTCTCAGTCGACCCATCAGAACCTGAGGCCCTGACACCGAACCACATACTCATCGGACCCAACTCCCACGTACCAGTGCCAGGTCACTTCGAGGGCAAGGACGTGACAGCCCGCCAGCAATGGAAGAGAGCACAAGTCCTTGCGGACGTCTTCTGGCGAAGATGGGTCAAGGAGTACCTGCCCCTACTGCAACACCGGCGGGAGCCCACCAGCACAGGAGTCCAGCCCAAGGTCGGAGACCTCGTCATCATCTGCGACAGCAACCTGCCGCGCAACATCTGGCCCCGCGGACGAGTAAGCCAGCTGTATCCAGGCGCCGACGGAGAAGTACGAGTAGTGGACGTCACCACCAGCAGCGGCCACGTTCTGCGCCGCCCCACCAGGAAGATCGTCGTGCTACCAACGGAGTCGCAGCGTGGCGACGGCGGGAGAATGTGCACGACGCCCTGAGGTCAACTCACACCTAGGCTCAAGTAGTGAGGACCGCAACTGACCGCAAGCTACCGAGCGTCAAATAGCATAACGCGATTCCTACGAGTTTATTGTAAAATAGTTGTTGTAAAATGTTCTTATTCAATGTGTGAAGATTATGTCTAATAAGAATTGATAATTAGTAATTAGAATAATGTATTGGAGTATGTCTTATTAGAATAATCGTGTAGTATGCAAAATAAATCACTTAGAACCCCAAATTACTAAGTAAACAATGTTTTTAGGAAACTGTCTAATTAGAAATAAGTTTATAAAAGATAACAGTTATGTAAATAGGTAGGTTATGTAATTAAATGATGATTACCACCTGTTTTTTCCTCACCTTATCTCTGCGACGCCCGCAATAGCAATAAACAGGCCTGCGGCGGTGCCGTACGGTTTTATAGTGGTGAGGCGGGGGGAGAGGCCATTTAAATATGCGCGCCGCTTTATCCTCACGCCATAGCGTAATGGGACGTCGCAGAGGTAAGAACTATATGTCATTAGTTAGGTATTAGGTTTAGGTATTAGATAATAAGAGACGCGCCAGCTCATGGCATGTATTTACACTGAATTTAATAAATATGTGATAGCGGGGGTGAGGAAGGGTCCGCTGGCCAGCCAAAACAGAATAATATAAAATAGGTACGGGCATAGTTCGCAGCGTACTCGAGTTCCAGCAGCCTAACAAGAAAAGGCGAACCTCTGCCCGATTGACTAGCCAGCTCCCGCATCAGATCCTCGCCGCCGCCGTCGCCTCCACTTGCTATCTTGTTTCCTTTACTATCTTGTTTCTTTTACGGAGTTCGGGCGATCCCGAATAGGTAGGGTAGGTAGGGTAGGTAGGGTAGGTAGGGTAGGTAGGGTAGGTAGGGTAGGTAGGGTAGGTAGGGTAGGTAGGGTAGGTAGGGTAGGTAGGGTAGGTAGGGTAGGTAGGGTAGGTAGGGTAGGTAGGGTAGGTAGGGTAGGTAGGGTAGGTAGGGTAGGTAGGGTAGGTAGGGTAGGTAGGGTAGGTAGGGTAGGTAGGGTAGGTAGGGTAGGTAGGGTAGGTAGGGTAGGTAGGGTAGGTAGGGTAGGTAGGGTAGGTAGGGTAGGTAGGGTAGGTAGGGTAGGTAGGGTAGGTAGGGTAGGTAGGGTAGGTAGGGTAGGTAGGGTAGGTAGGGTAGGTAGGGTAGGTAGGGAGCCAGTTGACGGGAGCAAAGCCGCGTGGGTCAGCTAGTCTATAATAAAAATGAATTGCTGTTCGTTAGTCTCGCTATAACTCGAGAACGGCGGGGCCGATTTAAATAATTCTTTTTTTGTTAGTTTCGCCAGAATACAGGGAAGGTTTAAAAACAAAAAAAGTAGGTAGGGTAGGTAGGGTAGGTAGGGTAGGTAGGGTAGGTAGGGTAGGTAGGGTAGGTAGGGTAGGTAGGGTAGGTAGGGTAGGTAGGGTAGGTAGGGTAGGTAGGGTAGGTAGGGTAGGTAGGGTAGGTAGGGTAGGTAGGGTAGGTAGGGTAGGTAGGGTAGGTAGGGTAGGTAGGGTAGGTAGGGTAGGTAGGGTAGGTAGGGTAGGTAGGGTAGGTAGGGTAGGTAGGGTAGGTAGGGTAGGTAGGGTAGGTAGGGTAGGTAGGGTAGGTAGGGTAGGTAGGGTAGGTAGGTTAGGTAGGGTAGGTAGGGTAGGTAGGGTAGGTAGGGTAGGTAGGGTAGGTAGGGTAGGTAGGGTAGGTAGGGTAGGTAGGGTAGGTAGGGTAGGTAGGGTAGGTAGGGTAGGTAGGGTAGGTAGGGTAGGTAGGGTAGGTAGGGTAGGTAGGGTAGGTAGGGTAGCCAGTTGACGGGAGCGAAGCCGCGCGGGTCAGCTAGTTTGAAATAAAATGCTTTTGAATTTGAATTTGAATTTGGAACAAAACATTAAAAATTACCTACTTTTAAAGAGCTCGAATAAATTCCAAAAAAGTCCTCTTTGACATTTACGAAATCAAGCGCTTTTAACCGTCACAACTCGTCAACCGTTCCAAAATCGGACTGGCTGCACAAAAAGCAGCGAAAAAATTTATTTCGCAAACACGCTCGTCTCGTTCTGTTTGCACCTAATTAGCAACAATCGCTTAAAGTGCTGCATGTCGCTGTTTCATCACGCCAAACCGAATGATATGAGGATTTACGTTCCTGTGTGCTGATTGGGTGGTTCTGATTCAAGCGTTGGAGTTGTCGGAGAACAAATTATAACGTCTAATTAGAATTTGTGAACTCGTTATCTCTTATTTGGCGTGCGTACTTAGGAATGTGCTAAGTTGGTGAAAATTATTTGTGGATTTCTCAATGCGTATCGTGAGGGTTCTACGCGTTGCTTTTCGTGCAAATGTTAATATTATATCTTATACTAATATATAAAGCTGAAGAGTTTGTTTGTTTGAACGCGCTAATCTCAGGAACTACTGGTCCGATTTGAAAAATTTTTTCAGTGTTGGATAGCTCATTTATCGAGGAAGGCTATAGGCTATATAACATCACGCTAAGACGAAAAGAAACGGAGCAGTAATGAGAAATTGTGACGCAGACGAAGTTGCGCGGGCCAACTAAAATATAAGCATGTATTTATTTATTTTATTATTTATGTACACACAGAAAAATAGTGAAATGTATCTAAATTATATTCACCTGAAATATGAAAATTATACTAGAGTCACGAGATTTTGGGTATTTTTTGCTCTTTTTACCTTACCTTTTAAAATTATATAGCGAATTGCGAAAATGTACATGCCGATGCAAAATTTGCTCGAAAGAGTCACTGCAGCCCTGGAACGCAAAGAGCATTAAGAGGAACACGGATGGATTTTAGTCAGGAAGAGTCTGACACTCCCTTCTGGTTCACACAGAGCGGGACGAGTCATTTAAAAAAAGCGATTTTCCAACTATGTTGGGGTCAACGCTCAAGCCTTAAATCTAACCTGATGCAGCTGAGTACCAGTATTTTACGTGAAGCGACTGCCTATCTGACCTCCAGTCGATGGGTAACAAAATACTCCTTTTCAGGATTCTGAACAACCGTGAAAAACGGAACCCTTATAGAATCAATCTATAAGAAGACAGTAGTGTTAAAATAACACATTAAAAAATTAGTTCGGAACCCTTTGCACGCGAGTCCGACTCACACTTGGCCAGTTTTTTGTAAAGATGGGAAATCATTAAATGACTCCTTCCGTTTTGGGTGAAGCAGAAGGGAGTGTCAGACTCTCACTGACTAAAACTCATCCGAGTTCCTCCTTATACCCAATACCCTTTGCATCTCAGGGCCGCGGAAACTCTTTCGAACAAATTCCGCAACCCTGGCAGAACACAATATCTCTTAAAAAGACAAGTGGCAGATTTTTTCTAATTACAACTGACTAGCGCGTATGTTTTTACAGTAAAACTTGTAAACTTGTAAAGTGGGACTTGGATAAGTGAGAAACCTTTGGAGATGCTAAAGTGTCGGGACCGAAGCATGAGTTCCAGCTATGGAGCTGGTACGTCCCGACACATTAGCACTGAAAATAAAAAGAAAAAAAAAAAAAAAAAAAAAAAAAAAAGAGAAAAAAAAAAGAAAAAAAAAAAAAAAAAAAGAAAGAAAAAAAAAAAGAAAGAAGAAAAAAAAAAAAAGAAGAGAAAAAAGAAAAGAAAAGAAAAAAAGAAGAAAAGAAAAAGAAGAAAAGAAAAAGAAGAAAAAGAAGAAGAAGAAGAAGAAGAGGAAGAAAGAGTATTCTATTCTATTCTATTCTATTCTGAATTGCCTCTGTTAGTGGACAAAAAAACCTCTATATCTGGGATTAGTTTTTCGATTTCATCGTCATAATTACCCCTATAATTGAGACAGCGAGTATGTTTTACCTCTTTTACTGAGACTGTATTTTGTAAACATACTGTTTTGTTTTCTAATTCTTATTCTACCCTCAAATTCCGCGCTTGGCTAATTGTGTTAAAGTAACCTCCAGTTTTAGTTTGGTTTTGCTACCGTCCGGATATTTATTAGAGAATGTTTAGAAAATACGATATTTTATTTAATACTAGTTGATCCGCGCAACTTTGTCTGCTCCGCTCCTATTGGTCTTAGCGTAGCCTTCCTCGATAAATGGGCTATTTAACACTGAAATATTTTTTAGTTGATATTAGCGCGTTCAAGCAAACAAACAAACTCTTCAGCTTTATATATGTACTTTTATGGATTTGAACCTCTATAACTGAAATATCTTCTATTCTCACCTCTATTACTGAAACCCTCTGTAAATGAGACAGATATTTATTTATACCTCGATATTTGAGACACTGGATAAGTGGAATACCTATTCAAGCGAGACAAATTTGCAGGTCCCTTAAGGTCCCAGTTATCCAGGTTTCACTGTATTTGGCCACGAACTCCTCAAGAGAATTGCTAAAGTACGTAGTAAAACTACTCATACTTTTCTTTTCTAAAGCCACTTATGTTGAACAGAACCGTGATGAAACATCGAACTATCTAATATAGCTAACTTAATTAAATACTTGAAACTAGTTACACATTGAAAATAGGCAGAAAGCTTTCCATTAAGTTTATCTTTATTATAATAAATCTCAAAATGAGACATTTCCATTCATCAATCAAGACAAAGTAAAGACAAAGAAAATGGAAATTAGTTCACGCCTTTTCAAAGTTTCAAATACAAAGTATCTAAAGATTTTAGCTCCAATACTGTACATATACCTAGGTACTATCCAAGGTAGGTAGGTACCTAGGGGTCCCTACCCCTAGTAGGGCAGATGTTACGTACACCCAAATGTTGTCAGTTATTTATTATTTCAAGCCATGTGTAAAAGTAAGTACTGACCGGTGTCACAGGCCGTATGTAAAACGCGCGTTTTTGTGCTCGTTTCCACGTACTGACTGCACGAATGCTCGCTTTGTAACATGTTAAATGACGCCCCGTATCACCGGTCAGTACCAAGCTTAATGCGTACAGCTAAGGAGTGGAATTCCCTGCCAGAGTCTGTGTTTCTCGATAGCTACAACCTGGGAGTCCTTAAGTCAAGAGTGAATAGGTTACTTCTATCAGGTGAGATGGTGGTGAGCGCGTGCCTATTATTAGTAAAAAAAAAAACCTATCCATTTGCGCGGAGCGAGGCAGCGGAGCGGAGAAACGGAGAAATTTTAACCAATGAAATTGCATAAAATCGCCGCACCACGTGACTCACTGACGTTTTGACTGACATGATTGGTTAAATTTCTCCGTTTCTCCGCTCCGATGCCTCGCTACGCTATAATCGACAGGCAGCCTTAGGTGGATAAGGTTACAATAATAATTATTTATTTTCGAACAACAATGATCCAGCGTGTTAGTAAACAATATTACAACCTATTACTAGTGTTAGTAGCCAAAATAAAACAGGCAAGAAGACAGAATAGAATAAATAGTAATGTGAAAAGGATATCCCTAAACTAATGTTGAGTGATTGTCCTTCTCACAAAACTTTTAATAATCGGAGAGCCGATACTCTCCTCCACAGTTTTTAGTATGCTGTTGTCACTCGACTATTTATCAAAAATTTAAATTCCTATTGCAAGTGCTCAACAACATACACAGAATTGGAAATACGTCCTCTTTTAAGTGAACAGTTCTAGACAACAAATTACTCGTATGTTAAAATCGTTTGTAAATCTAATGAGGACGAAAGTTTTTGTCTAGCATAACCCAGGCTTAGTTTAAAGGCCTATTTGTTAATTTTGTTTGAGCTTTTTGCAATTTGTTTGACAGAGTTTTAGTTTATAAATATCTGCCTGGGTCCCTTCTGTTTAATTAAATTAATTTCTCTAAACTAATTTGATTGTTTGGTACTTGTTTCTGGGTAGGTACACTTGGATCACTGCTACTTTGGGATGAAAGTTGTTACTTACTTACAAAAATACTTAATGATGATAGAGACAAAGTCTACGATGCACTGAGCATATCCAGAAGGAGTCTGTTCACTCTGATCTGATTCGAATTGTCGATACATAAATGAAGAAACGTAGACATAAGTTTATTAATTTAATTTTTTTAAACAATGTCATCATCACCCTTATCTCCCTAGCCTTTTCACAATGGGGCTTTAAGTTAAACCTTAACCAGAGTATTTTTTTCTAATTATATAGGTATTAATAATAATAAGCAGTAGGTACTTCTGAATAGGCGCGTATAGTGAGGAGGTTCCTCTCTCGGGAGCCCGGACCATCGGTAGCTTGGACGCTGGTCCCAATACCGGTGGGCTACTATTTTTTTATATATTTTAATTGTTCTTTTTTATATTTAAAAATGTAAATAACATCCTAAAAAAAAAATAACCATTGTAGTCGGGGTGAGTAACTATGAGTGAAAAGAGTTTTGTTATTGGGATAAACTTTAATGGATAGTAAAATACAACTGATACACTGTGAAGACACTCAAGCCAGAATTACCAGTCTGCCATACTTCTGTATGACAACCAACTAAAACTAATAAGATTCTACCAACATACCAACAGCCAATCAGTGGCTATAATTCTGACAGCTCGGCTGTTATAGGTCGGCGCGAAGCGCAAGCGCGAAAGTGCGTTCGGATACGCACTAAGGTGATTATCTTGCGGGAGCTTTACCTCGACCTATACGACCAGGGAGATGTTTGGATACATCCGCTATACCATTGATTTTCAGGTTATAAATAACCCATAGATAAATACCTTAAACTAAGTATGAATATAATTACAATTGTGTGAGTAAATAAAACTTAAAACTATGTTAATATTATATACTAATTTCAGCCGGCGGCTTTGCCCGCGTGAATGTTGAAAATTACACCAAAGGAGTATTATATCGGAAAGAAAAGTATCCTATGCCCCTTTCACGGGACATGGTCTACTCGCGTGCCAAGTCGCATCCAAATCCATTCAGCCGTTAAGACGTGAAAAGTTACAGACAGAGTTACTTTCACATTTCTAACATTAATTAGTATGGATTAATATAAAATTGATTCAGTACCCGAGACAAATTTTCTTTTTTGTGTCTTTTTAAATGCTTAGTTATTTATCCAATCTCCTAAATTGAGGGCTTCACAAACCTAAAACAAAGCGTAAGAAAAATTCGGACAATTTTAAAATTTTTCCACTTTCTTATTCCCACAATAATAAATTCCGAGAAATTATCATACATTCTAAGCTTTAAAATTAATCAAAAGTAAGTCCTCGATTAAAACGTGTAATCTTTAATCCGTTAGCAATCGGTATAATCCATTTAACTCTGGTTATTATAAAAGTACCCAGTTTAGAGAGACTGTAGAGGTGCCTCCACAGTATTAATTGGAAACCGGCGAGCTGTAAGGAATCTGTGACGTATCGTTTTACATGACGTCACAGCGATGTAAGTACTTATGATGTGTCTTACGAGTATATCCGCGAGTCTAAAATAAAGGCAACTTTAATGAAATCATATTAGGATCATAATATTAATACAACAATTTGTCAATTTTATTTTCATCTTTATTGCTAAAACATTAGGTTCAAAGTTGATTGGAAAAAATTGACAATTTTGGATAGCTTGATGTGCATTCTGATTCTGCTAAAGTGGAATTTTTAGATCCGCTATTTTTCTCCACATGAAATATTTAAACTCAAACTTATTTTTTATTTGCTATGCGTTTGCTATTGACTCTAGTCTATGTCAGAGATGACAGAGACAAAGTCTACGATGGTGCGAGCCTACCCAAACCCAACACAAACTCAAAATATTTAACAGTTTGGTCACTTAGGTCATGGGGTCCGAGTGCGCGTCTTCTTTCAAGAATGTATCTAGCCGATTGATTGAAACTTTGCGCGACCAGAGAAAGGACTGACTCGTCTTTGCCCAAATAATTAGCATTCAATGCCATTCAATGCTGCCAGTCTTTTGGGCACGTTTCTCGATGACAGCAAAGCAGAGGAGTAGGTACTTTGACGCGTATGTGTATATTTTAAAAAGGTGTGCTTCAGTTGATATAAGTATTTATGTCTGTAGATTTAAGTTAGTTAATAAAAAAACCTTTAGGATTTTATAGAGATCATACAACTATAGATACAGTACCTGTGTTTAGTCAAACTGCCAAACAAATACTACTAAGAGCGGATTTCGCCAATGAAACTAAACGGGATCAGTGCATCTAAGCTGCGTTCAAGAGCTGACAGCTCGTGAACGTGGTTTATATGCTGATCGCGTTCATTTCCATTGATAAAATCAGCTCTAAGACATCTTCCTATTTGGCCCTATAGTATAGTGGCTTTTGATCAATCACCTTACATGACATATCAAAATACCTCAAATGGGGAAAGTTAGATATAACGACATCCATGAATTTTATTTTTCCATCAAGTAAGTCTCCCTAGGCTATCGTAACATTGTATGTAAAAACAAAAATCTTAACTCAAACGATATTTTATTCGTTTAATATATCCATCACATCAATAACAAAAAAGTATTCCCGATAGACAGCCTCACAATAGAGGATCTCATTTTTTCATAATAATATCCCCAAGAAATGGGCCATTATCTCTTATTTATCGCTTAAACTCGTGGACTGTATGAGGCTCAACTCTTTTTTACTCAACAATAATTCTTTTGGCCTAAATAAAAATGTCAACTTTGTTGGAATTACATGTTATCAACATTTTCGTCTGAAAGGGTGTAAATTTTATTTTTAAAAGGTTGTGTAGCACTGTGTTTTTAGCTTAAAAGCAATCACAACTCAACTATAATACCTTACGTTCATTTAAGATTGTCAGTTGTATTTTAACTATAGGCCAAAGTTTACTGAAATTTATTTGCCACTATACCTACTAAATAAAACATGATTATTATGAAGGAGTTTTCACTAAAAAAAATCACTGTGTTCTATAAAAATACCAAAAATAATATAATTCTCAATCAATAAATTCCGATTGTATATTTTGTAATGCTCAATACAAAGCTCTTACCATAAGGTTTTATTTCTACGATCCCTGAGCGCATATGTTAGAGCTCTTCATCACTCTCGATAATCCTCTTATCAAATATGAAAATACATTAACAACAAAGCTCAAAAAAACCTTTGTAACCTTTAAAAATTTGATGAATTTCATGTGACTAAATCCATCATACATCAATTTGCTAACGCGTTATTCACGTATAAAATATGCAAAACTAAATTGAATTCTTTTGTGCGATACAAAATTGGGGATTTTACGAAATAACACTTCAAATTAATTAATTTCTGAAACACGTTATTCTAATCAGAATGAATCTATACTAATATATAAAACTGAAGACTTTGTTTGTTTGTTTGATTGTTTGCTTGAACGCGCTAATCTCAGAAACTACTGATCCGATTTGAAAAATTATTTCAGTGTTAGATAGCCCATTTATCGAAGAAGGCTATAGGATATATCATCAAAATAATAACAGCCGCACGGGTCGATCTTCAAGGTTAAGCAACGCTTGCCAAGGTTGGTCTGTGGATGGGTGACCATCTTAACATACCGAGTTTCCTCCGTGCCTCGGAAAGCACGTTAAGCCGTTGGTCCCGGCTGTCATTTGTAGATCTTTGGCAGTCGTTACGGATTGTCAGAAGCCAGTAAATCTGACTCCAGTCTTGCCAAGATGTACCGTGTTACCCAGTTAATGGGTTGTGGAGGTCTGGTAGGCAGCCGCTCCAAGTAAAACACTGGTATTCAGCTGAATCCGGTTTGACTGGAAGCCGACCCCAGTGTAGTTGGGAAAAGGCGGATCAGTAATGAAAATTGTGACGCAGACGAAGTTGCGCGGGTCAACTAGTATTTTAGATAAAAGAATTGAGATTTTAATTAACAGGTCTGTTCATAATACTCCCGAATCTCTAACGTCCCCTTTTCACAGCAAACCGCAAAAATAATTGACAAAGAAGGTAGGCAAAGAGACCGTGAACCGGCCGCCCCCACCAGCGCATTAACAGTCTGTTTGAAGAAAAAAACTTGTTTGCGCTTATTGTTAGAGAATATTTCCGTCCAAATATAAAAATGTTGCATCAGAAAAACTTCGAAAGCATTCTCAACGCAAAAACTTGGAGGTTTTAAGCTTACTCAAACTGGAAAGTTAGGCAAATGACACCGCAGGGACAGAAATATTTCGCAATCTTCTCACAAACCGAGATGGGAAGCTTTCTTGAAGTTTTTCCAAAAGGAAGTTGGCCCGAAACGAGTAGCGTTCCGTAGCCGCCGCTTCATAGCTCAAACAAGACAATAGATACCAGAATAGTTGAAATGTTAACTTTTGTTCTTGCTGTTGACAGCCCGCCTTTTCAGAGAGGATTTCTCATTTTCTTAAGGCCTAGTGTTTGTACGGGCAAAGCAGCGCTGGCAAGTATTGGCTTAGTTAATGACTAGGTTACCTGTTTTAAGAACGGATTCAGTTTATTAAAAGCTGTAAACAAGAATTGTTGAATAAGCAAATTGTTTATTTTACAGAAATTGTCTGTTTTGTTGTTTATGGAATTTTAGTGAAATGAAAATGGAACTATCAACTACTAAACTTAGAAAATGGTTGAGAATGTATTTATTCGCATGAACACATGTGCCCTGACTAAATAAATGCAATACAGAATGTTCCAGAAGTGCTTAGTCATATTTCAGAGTGGTGTTCTGTATCTGCTACAGAGTTATGAAAAAAAAACCGGCCAAGTGCGAGTCGGACTCGCCCACCGAGGGTTCCGTACTTTGTACTTACAAACTACTTTAAATAAAGACTATATTTTTATCCTATCCTCCTGCAGCGGGGTGTGAGGCAGAGAGACGACATTTCTCCGAAACTGTTCACGGCTGCAATGAAGGACGTCTTCAAGTTTGGTTTGGACTGGTGAAGGCTAGGCGTTAATGTCAATGGCGAGTACATCAGCCACCTGCGATTTGCCGACGATAATTATTATAGTCGTCATGGCTGAGACTACGGAGGACCTCAGAAGAGCTTACGAAAGAGTGGGTCTCAAAATGAACATGGACAAAACCAAGATCATGGTAAAACCACTGTAGCACCCACTCCCGTCAAGATCGGAAACTCTACACTCAAAGTTGTAGACGAGTATCTACTTTTTTTTATTTTTAGGGATGGAAAATCATCAAATGACTCCACCCGCTCTGGGTGAAGCAAGAGGGAGTGTTAGACTCTCACTGACTAAAACCCATCCGTGTTCCTCCTGGTGCCCTTTGCGTTCCTAGGCTACGGTACCTCTTTCGAACAGATTAAGTCTACCTAGTACAAACGGTCCAGTTATGTAGCGCGACCTTTGAGATAGACCTCAACCGTCGAATCCGACTCGGCTGAGCGTTCGGGAAGTTGCGTGCTATCTTCTCGTCCTACATACCACAGTGTCTCAAGATGAAAGTCAATAATCAGTGCATGTTGCCAGTGAAGACATATGGAATTGAAACGTGGTTGCCAACAATGGACCTCATCAGAAGGCTCAAAGTCACTCAAAGGGCAATGGAGAGGGCAATGCTTGGAGTTTCCTTGCGTGATCGAATCAGGAATGATGATATCCGCTAGAGAATAAAGTTTACCGACAAAGCACGAAGGATCCAACACAAGTAAAAGGAAAATTCCGAAAAATAAAAAACGTAGAAAATTAATGTAAATTTTGGTTTTAAGTTTTTGCGAAAATCTAAATTTGCCCATATATTTTTATTCTGTTGACTCAGGACTTCGATTTTTATTCACCTAATAGAAACTAAAGACTCAGTGTCTGGTATAAATTTCAACTTGCTAGGTCCACCCGTTCCTGAGAAAATCGGTGGTGACACACAGACGGACAAGAGAGTGATCTTATAAGAGTTTCTTTTTACCTTTTGAGGTACAAAACCCTAAAAGTATCAAAATATAAAAAAATGATTTTTTCTTAACTATATAGCACATAAAGAACACCACCTTTAAAATATATGACCATGCATTTTTAACCAACAGCACTGGTGACATTCCAACTAACTTTACACCCCACAAGCTTTACAGTTCAATTAACTTCACATTTAAAAAAAACTAGCTCTTTCCCAATTCCGACCCCCAAAAGACAAAACCGACGTTAACTTGACATCCGACACGCTATATTTTAATCATCAATTCAAAAGTCCGGTCGCTCGGTACGTAATCCCTGCGTGTGCCATGTGGCTGGTCCGGGAAATGAAAATCACCGGCGCACATCCTTGCTCGGTGCAATGGTAAATTGGAAAAGCAACACCTGTGCCGACCGTGCTCCCCAACACTTCCCCTTCATCTGCAAAGCTTTTATTGACGTTTCTGAGTTAGGTTTTAAATCGGTTCACTTTGTAGCGGTTTATGATTGACGTTTGCTGTCTAAAGTTTTATAGGGGGCAAAGAAAAACAAAGTGTGGACTTGACAAAGTTGGAAAACGGAAACTGAGCGACTATGGTAGGCGCCAGGTAAACTTTCAATAAAGTAAATTGACCTTTCCCTAATATCCCTTCGTAAAAACCCGAACAATAAATTATGAACCGTTTTTCATTACACGAAAACATCACATATTTCATGGATGTGCTAAATAAATTTTATTCTTTCTTTCATAAAAGTCGATTCTGGACAGATTTATGTCTATTTTTCCGTTTTTGATATTAAGAAAGTCAATAACTGTGTGGGTCAATGACCGTTATTGCACATTTATTTAGCGCCTACCATACCGCTTTCCATACTAATATTATAAATGCGAGATGCTGTTTGTGTTAGCGGCCGAAAGAATTTAGATGAAATTTAGCACAATTTAACACGAGTAGGTTATGGGTTTTATCTCGAAAATTCCTATGTTCACTTGGAATAGTTTTCGACTTTTACACCGACGAAACCGCTAATAATCTAGTATTAAAAACAGGTAAGTGTTTGTACATTATCTACCTAATTGCATGAGTAGATAACTTTGTTGTATCTTGTTAAATTTTTGAGGATTATTCGTTTGAATCAACTCATTCAGTGATAGTTAGTTTCTATTCACAAACATTACAATAATATGATTTCGTTACTATCTAACCTCGTTTGAACCATCACTAACCATAATAATAATATAGTATGCCTATTACTAAACAAACACAAATATATTTACCTAAATACAAAACGCTAACCGACGAAATCAAAACATATTTCAGCAAAATAACAAAATATTGTAAATTGTTCGACCAGCAAAATTCATGTTTGTACACTGAAATCAATTATTTTCCCTATCAATATTTACATTTATAGAAATTAAATTCGTTCGTTTCGTGATTACCAGTATGTAATAATATAGAGAAGGGACACGTACGGGTTTATCGAGCGGGTTGAATCCGACGCACTTCCGGAGTTCGGAATTAATTAATCCGGATTTAGCCTTCCCTCACAGCAACATGAGATATTATGTAGCAGTACTTCTAGCTCAAGACCAAAATAACGAAAATGCCGATAAATTTTCACTCTTAATTTCTTTTTTCGTTTCCCGTTCAATCTCTTATGTTTGTTAAATTACAATTTTGACAACTTACTTTTTAAATAAGTACTTGGAATTTTGAACTTTAGTTTGTTTAAATAAGTATGTCATAATTAAATCGTGATGGCAGACGTTTTTTTCTACTATACAAGTAAATTTACACATTAAAACATTTTGGCAGACAAAATCATATTATTTGTTTCAAAGATATAGGAACTAAGGTAGAACATTCAAGGGTATAACAACATTCCCAGACACAAAACAGTTCAGAAAAAGTAGCACAACGAATTCCTCACAGTGTCGCTTGAATAAATCCGCTGAAATAGTTATGACTGTTGAACACGGTTGAAGAGTCGATGGAGTCGAGCATTCTGTTTCATTCGGTGCGAATTTATTATAAATTTCGGTAAGAAAATATAGAAAAAGTCAATCTGTTTCGTTGCAACTTCGCCTGCGTCACTTTTACCATTAATGCTCCACTCCTATTGGTCGTAGCGTGACGTTATAAAGCCTCGATAAATGGGCTATCCAACACCTTAGTAAGATTCGCCGTCCTCGGCATACCCTCGTCGACCCTGACGACCCAATCACCGTCCTTCAAGAAAGCTGTAGGGAAACCAGCACTCTCAAGAAACACAAATACAGACCGCGATCCGTATTCCGACCTCGCCGCCGAGGTCCGTCGCGACGTCCCAGTAACGCTCCCCCCCGTCTTTTGCCAAACGAGCCAGCCCGCGAAGCTGAGCCAGTAGTGACAAATATCTCCCTAAATAATGACATGACCCAGCCAGTCTCTTGCTGCCCCCCCCTAAACGACGCCGTTGAGCCGAGGTCCGTACCCCACAGGGGGTGCCCTCAGCGAGCGGAGTTCTAATATATATAAATTTTGTAGCCTCGGCTGGGGGCCTTAAATTCTAGAGGCCCACACAGGCAAGTCCGGTTCAGTAGTTGACAACCCTCTAGGGTTGAAACTGCGAGTGGCCATCGACAAAAAAAATAAAAAATAAAAAAAACCTATCCAACACCAAAATATTTTTTCAATTTGTACCAGGTACCTCTGATTCCTCTGTTCCCTGAGATTAGCGCGTTGAACCAAACAAATAAACTATTCAGTTTTATAATATTAGTATAGATTTCGATAATATTAGAAAACATAGAAAATTTCAAATTTGAAAGGTTTTGCTTATGAAAAATTACGTAAAATTGTCAAGAAACAATCAAATGGTTGCATGGCTCCTATTTTTTTGTATGCCGTCATGTCCGGCCGTCCCACGTGTGGGGCGTTGAATAGTTTATTTCTATTTGGTTAGGCCTGACGGGTTAAAGAAACCTTATCCAACTTGACATTAATTACCATTCGAACCTAACCTATCCGAGTCAGGGTGCCCTAAGTTGCTTGTGCCCTAGTCCCGCTACTTGGCTAGGCAAGTCATTAAACGATATTGAACCAAGTCATTTGCTAACTATTCAATTAAATGCCAAGATGTCACTTAGGCCGCTGATGTAATATGTATGGAAAAGATTAAATAGTTCCAACGGGAAGTTTTATCATTCAGATCCATCAGCCGTTCTGGCGTGATTGAGTAACAAACATCCATTCATCCATTCAGATTTTAGCATTTATAATAGTACATAGGAAGGTATCGTTTGCAAACCATTTACACATCAATGCACCTTAACAAGACCACATTCAACACGTCTGAGAAACCAAGATGCAGTAACCACCACAGCCATTTGTAATACAAAACCATAATTACTCATCTCAACATAATTGGATCGCATCCTACATCTGTTGAGTTTACGTAACAGCGATCGTAATCAATTTGAAATCGACCGTTCAGCACCGAGCACCGGCTCGTTTCACATATTGAAGCTGACCATTTCATGTCAATAGGGCTTTTGTATGGAAACCGCATAGTGGTCTAGCCAAAGGTGGTCTGAGCAATTAGCAGATAGCATTGCCTCCGTCTCTATCATTTTGAGCTATACAGTTGGTGGGCTTGGGTGATTTGCTTGTCGGTTGTTAAGTTTTAACCATTAGTCATGAATTTAGAAGTAATTTAGTAGTATTTATGTTTTTTTTTTTAATGAGAATAAAAAAAACACTGTTTCAGATTTAAAGAAGGGTTTTGAAATTTGAGGTTTAAGAAAAGCTTGAGATGACCTTTCTTTCTTCATGTGTAAAGATTGTAGTAGTAGTTCTTGATTCAGAGCAAGTGAGAAGTTAATAAATATAACTGACTTCCAAAAAAACACTACAAAGTATAAAATAACCTTAATTTCGGAAGTCGGTGTTTTTGGTTCTGCATCTTCTTCTTTGCGTTTTTTAACAATATACTTACATTTATACTTTGTAGTGTTTTTTTGGAAGTCGGTTATATTTTTTTGTAAAAAAGTTTTTTTATTTTTCACTTTTAAGTGGTGATACTTGGACGACGCCTTCATGTATGCAAAAATTGAAATAAGCAAAAATGCTCATAAAATAAAAACTGCTGAACTTAACTGAATCGTATTTTACGGGACCAAACGGCGACATGCCGGCATCGAACTAAAAAGAATCACACGAATCGGATGAGAAACCTCGGAGTAATCGGTGTACATACCTTTACATACGTGTTACCCTCCGAATTGACAACCTCCTCCTTTTTTGGAAGTCGGTTAATAAAAACCCTCTGCAGACTCGTCACAAAACTGATAACTACAAACCAAATTATGCCTCAAAAGGCTTTTTTTTTTTGAGAAAATGTGTTGAGGAACGTTTGTATGACTTACAGATAGTTGTTTCGGGTCTGGTTATTAATGTTTTAGATGTGAGAAGCACTTAGGGAATATGCATGATAAACATATTTATCATCTATTCAGTTTATCTAAAAATATACAAAAATTTAACATTAACAGTGAAAATAGAATCAAAAATAGTCGAAAAACGAACGAGATATAATTAGTTTTAAATAAATATATCTGTCCCTCTCGCGAAAATGCTGTTTACTATAGCAGCTGTATAGGCGTCATGGACGATAGCGTCAAATTTTACATCGGGCTTCTCTTTCTAATTGTAATCTTTGAAGCTTTATAACTTCATCGCTGATGAAGGTATTTAAAAAATAATTTCATGATTGTAACTAGAGCTAATAAGTATTTCATTTTGCAAATAAAAAAATCGCAAGCATACTCCCTATTCGAAGTGTGGGACAACGATAGTATAAATCATGTTATAAATAAAAAACAGTAAACCTTACAGTTAATTAGCCTCAAAGGCACGAAATAGGCTTCCAACATTGTTGTCTTGTCACTGTTGTTGTTGTATTAAGTAGGTATGTATTAAGTTTGAACACATAATATGGAAAAAAAAGCCGCAGTACTTCTTTTGCTCATTTATCCTATTGCATTTTCTCTCTTCATAGCATGTTTGCTGACAGTCAGTCGAACAAGGAGGCTGTATGTCACAGCATAATGCCAGTAACATGCTCGAGCCCTTAACTAATAGCCAGGCTACTCTTAGCGATATCAAACGATACGACTGAATAAGCTTAGACAATACTGCATCCTACCTATAGATACAATATGTAACTAGACTATCTGGAAACGTACTGAATTGCAAAATTTTATATACTTAATACCTAGGATCGAAGTGACAATTCCTCTTTTTCTCTTGGTTTTATTAAGCTAACGATAACATAAGCTTCCAATGACTCTACGTGTGAAAGTTTAGGTACTTATACAAGATCAGTGTAAGATACTAGTAACACAATAGTTTTTTTTCTGTTTCCAAGATCCATCTGAGCAATAAACAAAATGAAGTATTATCCTTTTTGCCAGTATTAACATTGGTAACCCTGTCTTACCCAAAGTATGAGCATTTTTCCTTAAAGTTTTTTATTTTATTTTATGTGAAGTCATCAAGTGACTTCTCCCACTCTGGACGGAGCGAAAGGGAGTGACAGACTCTAACTGACTAAAACTTTTCGTGTTTCTGCAAATACTCGTTACATTCCAGGGCCGCGTTAACTCTTTCTAACAATTTCGAAATCCTGGTAGATTTTAAGGCCATGCTTCTCTGGGTAACATTTCTTTGTTAATACTTAAACCTACATAAGCGATAGAGATTCAATACATTTGCTCAATCAGTCGGACTCCATCTTATGCAGTCGTAGATTTTGCTCAATCATCAACCAAAGATTGCATAAATTACGGTGGTGGATGACCTATTTTACACATTGACACGACAAAGCAGAGTTTAATTGGTTGCTGAAATATTTACTGATTCGTATGTAAAGTATAAATGCATTTAAATGTTACATTTAAATGGATTCTTCTTTAAAATTCAAATTTATGGACCTGAAGTGAAAGTCTGTACGTAAGGCAGAGTATTGTTTAGCTATTTATTTTGCCACACTAGTGACTACTAAGTACCCTATCATTTTCTTAAGCTTTTATCGTACTACTCAAAATAACCGAAAGGAACTAATTACCTCATCTGAATTACCCATTATTGCCCTCAATTAGAACAATAAAACTTCGTACTCAATCTCGAAACCTTTAACAACAAAGAAGAAAAAAAGCAATAAAATGATTTCACCATTTTTAAAATCGGAACATCACACAAAAATCTTCGATATTTGATAAATATGGCCCTGATGGAATATAAATTAAATAAGTCGTAGGATCTCCACGCTGAGATTTTTATTGATGGTCGTAATTTATTTGAACGGCACCCGCAGTGTGCTTCGGGAGAAATATGAAAGGCATTACAGCAAAAAGGCCTCTTCGAATTTATGAGCATCTCTTTCGTTGTTTGATAACGTTCGAGTTTTCGCGGTGAGATGGGGAGTTCGATTTTTGAATGACTGTTTTTTTTTTACCTGGCTGCGTTAGCCTGTCGGCATAGCTTATCTGTGGTTTTAGGTCAGCTGGTTATGTCAGGGTGGTGTATACGTGTACAATATTACGCGTGTGAACTCTTTTAGATATTTAATATTTTTGCCTTAAAAATAATAATTTGGTAAAAGGAATTGAATTTGAAATGTTACTTGAAAATAGAAAAGTAATTAGAATTCAACACATCGAACAAATCAATTTCATCTCTTCTTCACTGTGATCGCTTAGAACCAGTCGTAAAATATATTAGAACCGTAATATTTAATAACTAGTACCTACCTACTTCAATGTTGGGGTGTATGGGGTCCGTTGCCATCTTAAAGACCCAAGCCAACCTCACCTGCTAGCGGTGCACCCTGCTGTCCAACGGACGAGGCTCTGGCGAACCTGGTTTCCCTCTTGTAGGGTTGTGGGGGTCAGACGGCTGGTCGCCCCACGTAAAACCAACTTCAGTCATATATGAATGGAGAGAAAGAAGTTAGGTAAGGGTACTCGGTCTAGGGCGTCGCCGCATAACGACGCGCAGGCACATCGCCCTAAACCTGCGATAAGTGGGCTAGGGCTACCGTGTCAAGTACGGGCACGGCTAAAGAGGATAGTACCCAAGAAGAAGTTCCGCTTTGCCACCTGGAACATTGGCTCCCTAACCGGACGTTGCCAAGAACTCGCAGACGTACTTGCGAAGCGTCGGGTCCAGTGCGCCTTCCTTCAGGAGACGCGCTGGAAGGGAAATAAGTCACGTGACATCGGGCAGGGGTACCGGCTAGTGTACACCGGATCACCAACGGGTAGGAGCGGAGTGGCCGTGGTGCTGTCTAAGGACCTTCAGGATGGACTCCTTGAAGTAGACCGATGCAGCGACCGGTTGATGCGAGTTAGGGTGCTGTTCGAAGGGTCGGTAACGAACCTAATCAGCGCCTATGCTCCTCAGACTGGTTGCTGTGAGTCTGAAAAGGAGGCCTTCTGGGATGAGTTCGAGGACGTATTACGCGCTATCCCGAATTCCGAAGGTGTTTTGGTTGGGGGGGATCTCAACGGTCACGTAGGTCAGTTTGCTGGAGAGTATGGACGTGTTCACGGTGGTTTTGGTTATGGCCAGCTAAACGCAGAGGGAGTCAATATACTTAGCACCTGCGCTGTGTCTGACCTAGCCATCGCGAACACATTCTTTCAGAAGAAGCCCCAGCATCTTATTACGTACCGTAGTGGTGCCTACTCAACCCAAATAGATTACCTGCTGGTGCGACGGTGCCACATTGGCAAGGTTACCAACTGCAAAGTCATCCCAGGCGAAAGCCTAACGGCTCAACACCGCCTCCTTGTCCTGGACTTTGCGGTTGTACCGAAGAAGAGAGTGAACGAGAAACGCAAACCCCGCACTAAGTGGTGGTTGCTTGATGGTCCTAGGCAGTCGGACTTCATCGCGGAGGTCGAGCATCTTAAGATCAGTGCTCCGCATGAGTCCGCTCAAGAGATCTGGAGTAGGATCCATTCAGCAATCACCGGTGCGGGTAAGCGCGTCCTTGGCACTTCTCGTGGTGGCCGCACCATAGGAAAGGAGACGTGGTGGTGGGATGACGGGGTGCAGGAGGCGACTCGGAAGAAGAAGGTTTTGTTTAAACAGTGGCAAGGGTCCAACTCTCCGGATGACAGGGAGGCATATGGAGCGGCTAAGCGCGCTTGCAAAAAAGCTGTAGCCAGAGCCCGCAGCAAAAGTCTGGCGCCCTTATACGACAAGCTGGAAACTGCGGAGGGGCAAAAGCTTATCTTTAAGCTGGCGCGTGGCCGGGAGAAAGCTACACGGGACATTAGCAAATGTCTTTGTGTAAGGGACGCCCAGGGTAAGCTGCTCTACGATGCCCCCTCTGTTAAGGAGAGATGGTGTACATACTTCGCGGAGCTGTCTAACAAACAGCATCCCCATAACCTTCCTCCGGAACCGCCTCCTAACCTTGGGCTTATTTCCCCTATTTCCCCCGACGAAACCCGCATTGCTCTTCGCCACATGAAGAACCGGAAAGCGGTCGGGCCTGACAATGTGCCAATTGAAGTGTGGAAGGCGATGGGCCCTCATGGTGTGGACCTTCTGACGGATCTTTTTAACCGCATCCTGATCACCAAGGAAATGCCGAACCAGTGGCGATTTAGCCTGATTATCCCTGTTTACAAAGGCAAAGGTAGCGTACAGGATTGTGGTAGCTACCGCGGTATCAAGATCATGTGCCACACCATGAAGCTCTTCGAGCGCATCATTGACACACGGCTCCGTAGCGAGTGTACTGTCTCTGAGTGTCAATATGGCTTCCGGGCGGGTAACAGCACCATGGACGCAGTGTTCGCCTTACGGAATCTGGCTGAGGCTTACAGAGAGAGAAGGAGAGCTTTGCATATGGCCTTTTTAGACCTGCAGAAGGCCTTCGACTGTATACCTCGGCAGTCCATCTGGTGGGCACTGCGCTTCAAGGGCGTTCCCGAGGCCTATATTGACATTATCAGAGACATGTACCGCGATTCCGTGTCCTCTGTCCAGACCGCTGTTGGCGAATCGAATGGCTTCCCAATATCTGTTGGCGTTCACCAAGGCTCGGCTCTTAGCCCGTTCTTGTTTAACGTAGTGCTCGATGTAGTTACGGCAAACATCCAAGATCAGCCTCCATGGCTAATGATGTATGCCGATGACATCGCCCTCGTTAATCAGAACAAAGCCCATCTTGAGCGCAAAGTCAACATTTGGAAGGACACGCTTGAAAACGGTGGTCTGAGACTAAATGTGGCGAAGACTGAGTACATGTCCTGTGGCAGCACGGATACAAACACCATCCGAATAGGTTCGGACCTGATCAGAAAGTCCGATACGTTCAGGTACCTTGGATCCGTGCTGCACGAGTCTGGCATCGTGGACGACGATGTCCAAGCACGTATTGGCGCGGCTTGGGCGAAGTGGCGCGAGGTGACGGGCGTTGTATGCGACCGCAAAATGCCTCCGAAGCTCAAGGGGCAGATATATAAATGCATCATTCGGCCTGTCCTACTGTACGGGGGCGAGTGTTGGCCAGCACTAAGCAGACACACCCAGGAGCTTCGCGTCACGGAGATGAAGATGCTGAGGTGGATGGGTGGCGTAACGCGATCCGATCGCATGCGCAACTCATACATCCGAGGTAGTCTTGGTGTCCGTGACGTGGGGGAAAAACTGCAAGAGTGTCGTCTGCGATGGTATGGCCACATCATGCGCCGCCCTATGGAGTACGTTGGTCGGAGATGCATGAATATGGCTGTTCTTGGGGCTAGGCCCCGTGGTCGCCCTCGCAAGCGCTGGCTGGACGTCGTCAAGTCCGACATGAGAGCCAATGGCCTGACTGAGAAGGATGTTGAAGATCGGGCAAAGTGGAGGAAGCTAAGTAGGAAGGCGGACCCTGGCAATAGCCGGGATTAACGCCAGGTGGAAGACCTACCTACTTCAATGTCTGGAGTATTTACGGCTACTCTTATCGATTGGTTCAGAACGCCTTGAAGACTGCTAACTAAATTATAAGTCGTACGTAAAATGTTAAATCTAAATAATTGCGACGTGTAATATAAAATATAAACGTTAAAGCTTTCTACTGTTTATAAGTTTATTTTCTTTTGTTGTTTGGATTTGAATGTGTGAGTCTTCGATTGTAAATTTTTATGTAAAATGTAATAATATTTAATGTGAGCGTTTGTATATGTATGTCACTAAGCTCCTCCTAAACGGCTGTACCGATTTTGATGACTTTTTATGACAGTTTGAGTGGGTCCGTGGACGGTTTAGATTTACAATTCGATTCAGTAGGTGGCGCTTAAACTTGGTAACATAATTTTTCTTCTGACTAAAAGCCAACATAGTACGAGTCGGATCTGCTAGCATTGTATGAATTTCTTTCGCTTTTATTTTCAGAAAGATATGCTTACCCCAATTTTGAAGTAGGTGGAGTATTTATCAAACTATTCTTTAGCCTAAACGTGTACTTAACGCTATCATTAAAGTAGAGTTTCACACGTTTTTCATTTCAAATTCTAAATTAAAATATTGCGCTTTGCTATCTACGCTTCTATGAAATTTTATCATTACGTACCTGTCATCAATATACAAACCATTTCTCAAATCACAAAAATCATTAATATTTAAACTGAAAGTTGTATCACTAAAATCTTACATAATTTCAATCTTTTTAAAACCCCAGATAGCACCAACAACCAAGTAGCTACAGAAGTTCGCAATAGAACAAATATTCACATTTTTCTCGCCTAACTAAAGCACACAGCGACGCGCGGCGCCGGGTCCAAACGCTACATATATTTTTGTAATTAATTTCCCAGGTGTGCTGTAAACAACTGCAGAACCCTATTCCGTGTTTACGCTTCTTCCCTAGCCACTTTTATGAACATATTAAGCTGTCAAACGTAAAATTTTCTTTGGTTTGCACGCATGGTTGGAGATTATGGTCGTGCATATTTTATAGGGTTTGACGGAATTGCGATTGTAAAACTGTTACTGTCAGATGTACTTAGTTGCTAATCTGAGAGGCAATTCTCGTAGTTTTAAGTCGCAAACTGTAACAAGTTTTTGACATTGATTAATGTTAAGAAGATATTGCGAATTCAATCACTAAATTTATTGGCACGAGGATTGGCTTTGGCCAATTCTTTTAATTTTTAAGCAACGTTTGCATTCGTATCTTAGTAAAAATTTCTCGGGAATCGGGTGTTTTTGATAGATTACAACTAATGTTTAAAATTGGAACATGTGTGTCAGAGTTTGGGAACGTTCCAATGGATGAATTTCTGAAAATATTTCTACTAAATGCGGCATTAAACTTGACTGAATCGTATATTGCTGTTGCAAAATTGAAGTAAAGCGATCTTTAGTAATTCCTTAGTCATATTTTGTGTGAACTAGTTATTACTTCTGAAAAACTAACCCATTTTATATTTTTTTTTATAATTCTGTATTCAATATGATCAAAGGATACAGTTATTACCGGTATATTCTAAGATATTTTTATAACTAAATACACTAAAACTTACTAATTAACAAGAAATTATGTACAAACGCGTATAAAAAAATAAAATTAATCATTGGGCATCAAAAAAATAATCCACATCGCTGTCAATGGCAAAAGTGCCCAGGGTCCCAGTAGTCTGCTAATTTTTATAAATTCGTCATTCCAACACGATGCCATTGTCATTTTGCTAAAAGTTCGTAATCTGCTAAATTCATAATAGTCCTTCACTGATCGTTCAGTAGCATGTCAGTGGTCTCGTAATGAAATTGTAGTGGAATGACAGTGTCGTATTGCCATTATTATAAAACCCGTTTGGAGCAATAATTTTCGAAAAACTGCTATTAAATTTGAACATTAATTTATGCCAGATTGCTATTGTATATAATTTTACATATTATTTATTAGTGTTCTATGAAATCTGAAGTAGTAACAAAGTCGTAAATAGCAAATACGTAATGAAACTCATTTATATTTTATCCGTTTTGCTGTCAAAGTCAAATGTGACATTAGTGACATTAATTAAGTACTGTTTACTTTACTGACGTCGACGACTGTTTTTATTTGTTTTGAAGCGACCGGTGTTTTGCAAAGAGCTAATTGAATTTTAACGTGAGCGTCATTAAAAAATCAAATAATTAATAGATTTGTTTATTGCTCTTTTTTACTTCTCAATAACGACATCATGAGACTGTTCATCAATTGCGGAATAGCAACGGAATGCTGCAATACAATAGGAAGGTGAATATTGGAAATGAATCATTCTTTCTATTGTACAGTAATGGGTGGGTTAGTATCTGATATTTCTATATCGTAAACATTTAACATTTTTGTACGTAATATTTAATGTAAACAAACTAAATGGTGTAATAGGTTCTGTTAAGTTTTCTTTTAATGGTTTTATTTTTAAAACTAATACCAGAATGTGCAACAAATTCAAATTCAAAACATCACCAATCCAGACTAAATCTGTATGGTCAATTACAACCTATTCTCTCTCTCAGAGGGGAGGCCAGCGTCCCTTCAATGGAAATGTAATATGGCCACTTATGTTTACCAAAAATAGCCACTCGGATGTTTATTTCTAAATGCTAGTGCTAGACCTAATAGTCGAATGAAAATTGTTTGTTTCAGATAAATGAAAATGACTTCATCTTCCAAGCTTGCTCTTGATGAAAGTAGACCAGATGGAAATGAACAGACACTAGGACACCGATGAGTGTTATTCAATGTGGATGTTGTCTTCTGAAAAAAGTTTGTCCTCATCAACTTTTACAGTACAGAACTGGTACAGTGCAAGAGTGTAATATAATGGATTCTGCCGTGCTTGGTTAGTTTACTAGTTTTATTCACGGGTTATGAAAAACATTATTTAGTTTAGTTTTGTTAACGAGGGCATAGAGAGTGTTATTTTCATTATCTATCTATACTTATATATTATAAAGCTGAAGAGTTTGTTTGTTTGTTAACTTGAACGAGCTAATCTCAGGAACTACTGGTCTGATTTGAAAAATTTTTTCAGTGTTAGATAGCCCATTTATTGAGGTAGGCTGTAAGCTGTATATCATCACGCTAAGACCAACAGGAGCGGAGCAGTAATGAAAATTGTGACGCAGATGAAGTTGCGGGTCAACTAGTGTTCATCAATTGCGGAATAGCAACGGAATGCTGCAATACAATAGGAAGGTGAATATTGGAAATGAATCATTCTTCCTATTGTACAGGAATGGGTGGGTTAGTATCTGATATTTCTATATCGTAAACATTTAACATTTTTGTACGTAGTATTTAATGTAAACAAACTAAATGGTGTAATAGGTTCTGTTAAGTTTTCTTTTAATGGTTTTATTTTTAAAACTAATACCAGAATGTGCAACAAATTCAAATTCAAAACATCACCAATCCAGACTAAATCTGTATGGTCAATTACAACCTATTCTCTCTCTCAGAGGGGAGGCCAGCGTCCCTTCAATGGAAATGTAATATGGCCACTTATGTTTACCAAAAATAGCCACTCGGATGTTTATTTCTAAATGCTAGTGCTAGACCTAATAGTCGAATGAAAATTGTTTGTTTCAGATAAATGAAAATGACTTCATCTTCCAAGCTTGCTCTTGATGAAAGTAGACCAGATGGAAATGAACAGACACTAGGACACCGATGAGTGTTATTCAATGTGGATGTTGTCTTCTGAAAAAAGTTTGTCCTCATCAACTTTTACAGTACAGAACTGGTACAGTGCAAGAGTGTAATATAATGGATTCTGCCGTGCTTGGTTAGTTTACTAGTTTTATTCACGGGTTATGAAAAACATTATTTAGTTTAGTTTTGTTAACGAGGGCATAGAGAGTGTTATTTTCATTATCTATCTATACTTATATATAAAGCTGAAGAGTTTGTTTGTTTGTTTACTTGAACGCGCTAATCTCAGGAACTACTGGTCCGATTTTAAAAATTCTATCAGTGTTAGATAGCCCATTTATCGAGGAAGGCTATTGGCTATATTATCACGCTAAGACCAACAGGAGCGGAGCAGTAACGAAAATTGTGAGGCAAACGAAGTTGCGCAGGTCAATTAGTATTTAATATTAGTCAAGCTCTTAACATCAACATTTCTCATTTGCAGGATTTCATTAATTCAGTCATTTTCAAAATGGGCACACACATACACAATGTCTCTGTGTAATGGCTTCCTGTAATGTGGATAAATTATTTTCAGGTGGGTGCTTCAAGTGTGCTTCTTTTGATGGGTGCGAGCAAATAGAGCATCCCGGTATTTCCATTCAGGCCCCTCACCATCTGGGGCATCTTCATCAGCTGTCAATGAGCGGAACAGTCAAGACATTCCTCATTTAGAAGAAACTACCTACACACATATTATGATAATCCTAATGAAGAAGATGATTAAAACGATTTACTTACTGCTATGTTTTATTTTTATTTTAATATAATACTATTTCTGATTACTGTACCTGATATAAGTTAGCACCCTATTAAATACAATATAAGCAAAAGCAAGCCAGAAGTGATGCACATGGCCCTTGTCTAAAAAATATAGTTTTTTGAAAACTTCAGCTTAAAGAAACTGAAAGCCTGAGCACTTTTATAAAAAATCATCGTTATAGGATGCAAGCACTTGTGCATTCTAGAGTATATAGTCTTAGATCTCTATAACGACGAATGTTTGATTTTTATTACTTATTTAAAAATAATAACCTAAAATATGGGCAAATATTATCTGATTTGGTCAGTGGGTCAAAATTGGGCTCGTGAAACCTTCCTAAATGCTCTAATTTATGGCGAAATCCAGCTCTGTAACGCCAGGCCCAAGTTTTTATGGAGTTACGGTTTCTCCTTTCGGCTCTTATTGAGTTTCTCGAAAACCACTAACACCTGGCTCTTGGCTACAGCAGCCGCACCAATGAAGGGCGAAGTTTGTCCAAAAAATATTGGATATAAAACGCCGGTAGAATGGCGCAGTGACTGGAAAAGCAATGACTACACAATTACGTTCTAATGGTAGGTCACTGATCGATGGAACTGTCAAAATTTTAGCAGATTACCGCATACGACTGTCATTATGTACGAGATTACCATTTTATGCCATTTCGTTCAGTGGAGTGTCAGTGATTGTTCATTGGAAAGTCATAATGACACTATTACGTTAGTAGATTACCAAACTTGTCAAAATCAACAATTATGAGATCAGTGATCGACCATTCTGACACTATTGTAATAGCAGACTTGGGGCCCAGAACACTGGCAGCATTTTATAAATTATATTGTTAAAATACGTATTTTTTAAGTGGGTGGCATTATTTTGAACCACCCTTACAACATATGAGCTAGACCAACAATTTTAATTTATATCGAGCAATTGCTAGCGCATTCCCTTTTTTTCTTTCTCTGTCTAATGAGCGAGAAAGAAAGTACGTGAGAGATTAATGTCTCGCCGTCAGACTAGGAGAGCTGAGGGAGAATAAAACAAAATCTAGCTTCCATACAATTTACTTAGAGGAAAGTGCATTACATGTACCTACGGAGGCACGCGAGCACGACACAGTTCGCCGAAGTTGTTTCAAAATAAAACTTGGTAAAAAGACTGCAGTCTGGACTTCGTGGTAAGGGTTCGGAACCACATGCGAGAAACTTATTAGGGCCGAAAAATACTTGACTTTTTTATTTTAAAGTCTGTGCTACTAATCATTTCCTTTAATTAGTCTTCGGGGAACGAGGAAATGTGTTTTTATTTTTACTTTCAGTGAGTTTCTAAACATTTATTTGCAGGGAACATATTACACATCGTGTAATCTTCCACGGTACAATAATGTTTAGGAATTGGTTTTACTTTTTAATTTTTAATTCCAAATCGATAATTGAGTAGATTTATAAAATACGGGAAAAACATAACCCTCCATTTGGCGCAGTCGGGTAAATTTTTTAAAAAGTTCGTAAACCTTACTGGTTTTGCAATTTATTGGGGTCAAAATTGTTGCAAATCAGCTGTAGAACATACCATTTGAAGGAACTCACTCAGTTACCAGTAGCTTTGTGGGTATGTTATTATTAAGAATTTACCGAAATCGTGCATAAGTTAGTTAACAAATGTGCGCTTTGGGCCGATTTTTAAATTAATAACCCGCTTTTGAAATCAACTCACGAGCTCACAATAAAAAAAAAAGAGAACATTTTATAAGCTAATAAAAAATTCAGCCTCAACTATTCAGAATTCTGTGCCAGCATTTATCAGATATATAATAAATGCCGCTAGACTTCGAAGTGTCCTTCACGATAGCTGGATCCATGTCTGAATACTTGAATGCCATCCAATGCTAACGAGCGCCAATGAATGTCGGGCGATTCCTATCCTAGATAATTCTGCAATATATATATCGGAAATCCGATAGATATTTGCTACCCATAAATTGTTGCACTTGAAGCTTGGAAATTCAGAAATCGTAATGACATTAACGCTCGGCCGAAGAATTTTTGGCCGAATAAACGTTCGCCCGAAACACGATTGGTCGGACGAACGATGAACCGGAAAACGTTCGGTCGAAAGAATTTGCTGTACATTACACTAATTCTGTAGGTATGTTCAAAGGAAGAAACTAACAAGTACCTTTTAATACACAAACACAAAAAAACAAAGTACATTCAAGAAACAAAATGTTTCTTAAGATTATAAATTATTGAATCAGGAAATAAGCTATAGGTAGGTAACCGCCAAAATAAATCCGAGAACAAAAAAAAAGTATCCATAATTAACTTAACATTTGCTCTCTTGTAAAAAAAAAGTTAAGAAGATGCCATAAATTCTATTTTCTTCTAGATTTATAAGAAATAAAAAGGGAATTCACGCGAAGTTCCTAAAAGTTTTTTGAAGAGGAGAAACTTGAGCATTAGAAAGGAAATTATCGTGGGCCAGAGGTATAATTTCTGAAGTTTCGTTCTGAGCCGCTTTGGTCGAGGCGCACAACTTTTTAATGTATACTGTTGGGGCACTGATGTGATATTGAGTTCTCTTTACTCAATGTCAGATGGGTTAGGCTTCGTTGTTGAGTGGGTTGCTCTTCAGTGTGAGTGGGTCTTTTAAAGATATTTAATTCTTCAAATGTTACAAATAATAATAAACTCCATTCTTCAACTTTTACAGCTAGCTGCTCAACCGGATCATCGAAAATTTTCTTGAAGTCACTGATTGTTCAAAAATCTTCTATACTAATAAAAGGTGTAACCAATTAATAACAAAACCTGGAAAATGGTCAATATTATGAACAAATTTTACTAACCCGATTAATCCGAAAAAATGTCAACCACATAGTAACATGTATATTTTCATTACTCTACAAATTGTACGGAATAGCCGATTTTTACACCCTGTATAAACCTGAATTGCAGAGTAGGTATAGGATGAAATAATGGATAAACTGCGTTGATACGTTTAAAAATGGACCTGATATGTTTAAAAATGGAGGAAAACATAAAAAACAAAAGAAGTGCCCTAAATCTAAAATACAGAAAATTAACATGGCTGATGGGATGAAACTCCATCCTCTCAGTTGAAAACAAACTCCTCATTTATATTGCAGCATCCTGATGCCGATTTGGTCCTGGATGCTCCAAATCTGGAGTTCAGCCTGTAAAAGCAGCATCATGCGCATACAAAGGGCCCATAACGGCATTTTCCCAGAAATTGTCAATGCACCGTGGTTTACTAAAAGCGAATTCCACGAATATCATCTCTATGCCAAAAATATTTGAGGAATTCGAAACCGCCAAATCTAAATATGCGTTAGGGCTTTCACTTCACCCAAACCCTCTTGCTCTGGAACTCCTTAATAAAAGTATCTCAAGACTGAAGAGGAAATCTATATTCTAAAGGATCTGTCAGTGGTGATTGCCAGCATCCTAACGTCAAATTCTCACTTAACAGATCCGATTATAGTTCTAGATGACTGATTGCGGATATTCTTATAGGAAAAAAAATGGAGAAAACTACTGAGATAAAACGGAAGCACTCGCATAAAAAAATAAAATGAACTGCTTGTCTCTCATCTATATCTATACCTACTAATATTACTAATACGAGTATATAAAGCTGAAGAGTTTGTTTGCTTGAACGCGCTAATCTCAGGAACTACTGATCCGATTTAAAAACTTCTTTCAGTGTTAGATAGCTCATTTATTGAGGAAGGCTATAGGTTATATATCATCACGCTCAGACCAATAGGAGCGGAGCAGTAATGAAAATTGTGACGTAGACGAAGTTGCGCGGGTCAACTAGTAATTTATTAATTCAGATACAAAATAATACAGCTTATTACGTAACCATTTGTTGAATTATTCTTGAATCGCTTTATGCAGAAACAAACGTCACTGATTGTTCTACACGTTACGTCGTTGTTATTCAATGTATTCAGTGCACGCCGGAACTACAGCTCAACATGACAGGTGGCACTATCTATAGCCGATCTTGAAGGCATACATTATACTTAAAATATAATAGCTATGTACTGCTGTTGTTACATTATTTTCACATTCTAGTTTCTGTTAGCAGTATCAAACCAAGAAATATAATTATTACCGAAGTAAAAGAATCCTATGTCCGGCGCCAAGATCCAACTTTATCTGGACCTAACAATTTATAAAATCGGTTCAGTTGTTTAGGTGTGAACATGGAAAAAACACACAGACATTAAGAAAAAAATAAACAACGTCGGCTGTCGCTGAAAACCAGCGCTGTGGCTCTGTCTCGCACACGAGTCCCAGCATTATGCTGAGCGATGGCCATTTTGCGCGAATGTGACGCATATCTTCCAAACTTTTATAATTTTTTTTTTGGTACGCGTCTTGCTTGGCACAAATAAACGTTTTTTCTTCCTTTTCTTCTTTCTAAATCGCATAAATAAAAATATTATGGACATTGATGATATGCAACGGCTTGGTCCCATCTGATACCCTTCTCATCTCTTCCCCTATGCGTTTATACCTACTTAAACCATCACATCTACTCCCCCTGCCTTGAATCACTCAAGAATTTTATGTTTCTGCTGTTAAAAGTAACCAAAAAAAATCAAAGATGATTCTTATGATATATTAGTTAAATGAAATATGATGATGATGATGTGAAATGCACGTAGATTTTTTATCCTTGTTACAATAATAATAAATATTCGCAACTTCGGCTTGAATACTAAAAAAAGCCGGCTCAGTAAGAACCACCTTCGTTTGCGTTGCATCCACCTCTCCTGCATACACATGACCACGGTGAAAGCGCAGAAAATGATACATAAAAGTAAGTAACTAATACGTAAAAGTGTACAACCAAACAGCATACAAAATCAGTTGAATGTCCTAGCACTCATAATACGCGCTGCAAAAGAAGCACTCTGTACTGTAAAAGCATCCTCCGTTGCACATAGAGAATTTGAAAAATATAAAATTAATTTTGAAATATCTCTAAAGACCTACCTTTGTTTTTAGGATGGGATATCATCAAATGACTCCTCCCGCTCTGGGTACAGCAGGAGGGAGTGTCAGACTCATACTGATTAAAACCCATCCGTGTTCCTCCTAGTGCCCTTTGCGTTCCAGGGTACGGTGCCTTTTTCGAACGAAGTCCGCAGCCCCAGCAGGCACTGGCCCTGGCGGGCCCAGTCTTCCGTGCTGACATCTCCTTGAGGACCTACCTACAAAACCATGTTGAAAAACACTTTCAAAAAAAAATCTTAATAAAAATACAAAAGTTAATGTAAGTATTGGTTTCATGAATTCACACTGGCAACTCTAAACGGTTTACCATGAAAAAAAAAAATAACCACGTGATTTAGTTTTAATTACTAATTGACATAAGTATTCTTTATTTATTTGTGTATACAGAACGTGAATCTGGCTGTTTAATTTCTAGCCAGCTATTCTTTTTGGGGTAAGCTCATCAAACTATTCCAACCTCTGTATCTCTGTAAAGCCAGAATCAACGTTAGTGAACACTAAAAAAGTACCACCCAGGCAGTGAAGCGCGTTCGGGAGAAACGATTCAAGTATCTAAAATCCCGTTTAGAACCTAAACAGAGAAGAACAGTGAAAGAGTCAGAAAAAAATATAATTACAGTATCTACACTGAGAGTAGCGGTGGTGGCCCGGTGGTAATGGCTGCGACTTACGAGTTGTAAGTCGTAGGTTCGAACCTAGGCAGGTGCTTTACTTTGTGTAAATTATTTCATCACCACTGCTCTCAAAACGGTGAAGGAAAACATCGTGAGGAAACCGGCATGTCCTAGAACCAAAAATTCAAAGACATGTGACATCTACCAGCCTGCGTGGTGGGTTAAGGCCCATTCCCTCTCACCGAGAGGAGGCCTGTGTCCCAGCAGTGAATTATGCTTATGATTATGCTATCTATACTAATATCAAAAAGCTTAAGAGTTTGTTTGTTTGGTTGAATGCGCTAATCTATAGAATAAACATAAATATGAGACATTAGCTGACCCGCGCATTTTCGATAAATAGGCATTCCAACACTGAAAGGTTTTATTCAATACGAACCACTATTTTTTGAGACTACCGCGTTCAACGAAAAAACTCTTCAGCTTCATAATATTAGTTTAAATAGCAAATAGTACAAAAAAATGTGTTTTTTAATAGAATTATATCGTCATCCCAGCCAAGAAATACCCACCCATATCACAGACTAACAAAAATAAATTAAACCGATTCTTGTGTGATTCCACATTCTCATACCGATGCACGATGCATAGAACCGATACCTAAGGCTTACTGCAGACATTGTAACCGCAGACTTCACTAATTACCGTGCACATACGCCTCCTTACTAGCCGGGTAAGGGCAGCCTAATTGACATCGCGACGGATGTCACTTAGCAACGATTCCGTTGTCTCGCCATACAAATTAGATACGTTTATTAGATTTCCTTGTAAATGGATTGTATCAGTTTTTTTTTGTGTTTTTCCTTTTTTGTCTGTACGATGGATGATATATATTTTTGTAGGGGTGTTAGCTAGTTATGTATTCTGATTAGTTAGTGATAGCATGACGGTTATCAGGACAGAATGGAGGAAAAATGTGTATTGCGCCGACCCCAAGTAACATGGGAAAGGGCAGGAAAACAATAATAGTGATGGAAGATTTTTTTTACTTGCTAAATATTTGTCAAGTGTAATAAATTACTTCAACTTGAAAATATAACCTCCTTGCTCCTTGCAAGTAAAAACGTGTATTTAAACCTTTTCTTGAGTTAAGAGTTCAGTTTGTGAAATCTAGCCAGTCAAAATACGGTCCACGTTTGCTAACACTAAACAGCAAACACTCACGCTATCGTTTCATATCATATTTCTGTCGCATTAAATCATGACACTGCTACATCACAAATCAATTACAAAAAAAAATAAAAACACTATTATTAATAGATGCATCGATGATATAAAGAAGGTGTCTGCTCAGGACCGGGATGGTTGGCGCTCTTTGGAGGAGCTTATGTTCAGCAGTGAACGTTATGAATATTGGCTGAAATGATGATGAGGAACAAGAGATGTATTTTCAGGACGGCTAATCGCTATTGCCATGCTCAAGGGAAACATCATCATTCATCATCATATGCCTAGCCTTTTCCCAACTGTATTGAGGCGGCTTCCAGTCAACTAACAAACGACGCTCGATCATCATCATCATCTTCCTAGCCTTTTCCCAACTATATTGGGGTCGGCTTCCAGTCAAACCGGATTTAGCTGAATACCAGTACTTTACGCGGAACGGCTGCCTACCAGACCTCCAGAAACCGTTAACTGGGCAACACGGTACTTCATGGCAAGACTGAAGTCAGATTAACTGGCTTCTGACTATCCGTAACGACTGCCAAAGATCTACAAATGACAGCCGGGACCCACGGCTTAACGTGTTTTTCGAGGCACGGAGGAAACTCGGTATGTTAAGATGGTCACCCATCCACAGATCAACCTTGGCAAGCGTTGCTTAACCTTGAAGATTGACCCGTGCGGCTGATATTATCTAGCCATGAGCTCCTCAATAAACGACGCACGATATTTATCTTAATAATCATGAGAACAGAAGCTATACGAACCGTAACAGAATAAATTAATGGCGCCATAGGATCACAGTACTTTATTTTTTAACCTTTTTTTTTTATGTATGTTCACCGATTTCTTCGCCAATTCTGGGCCGATTTAAAAAAATCTTTTTTATTCGAAAGCCTATACTCCTGAGGTGGTCCCATTGTAACCAAGTCAGAATCTGATGATGGGATCCCATGAAAATGGATCGGGATTTCTATAATCGCATGTCTGTTGATTGTTAACATTTATAAACTTACACAAAGGTGCCTTACAAACTAACATAATCTTCATAAATAGATACAACACCAGTTCATAACATAACATCACGCCGACACGCTGTGCTTGTGGTTTCACTTTACAAAATAAAAAAACTTTTTAACCAAAAAAATAAAACCGACTTCCAAAAACAAAACACTACAAAGTAAAAAATAACTTTAATTTCGGAAGTCGGTGTTTTTGGTTATTTCGTTTTTGAACACCGACTTCCGAAATTAAAGTTATTTTTATCGAAGTCGATTTTATTTTTGTTAAATAAGAGCGCGAGTAACGCATTTATACTTTATGTATCATTGGTCACGAATACATTTCTCAATAACCTTAACCTGGATTAAATCATGACACTGCATCGTCACAAATCATTCACAAAAAAAAAACAACAAAGATATAAACGCGTTATTATCCATTGCCAACTAACAAACGATGCTCGATATTTATTTTAATAATCGTGAATACAGACGCTATATATTAGAACGCTATCAGCAGATGGAAGGAACTATTGTTTTCCGGATGTAACAGACAGGACGGTAAAATAAATAAAGCTGTGTACAGCACTCGATTTCCTATGTTCCGCCGCTTCCGTTCCCGTTTTCTAGAAAAGATATTTTCTCGCCTCTCAGTGAGCTTATCAAAACCTTGAAATAATGATTTAGTTGAAGTGTTTGCTTTGTTGAAATATTTATTACAGCGTTTATTTATTTATTGTTTCTGGGTGGTATCAATATTGATATTGCTGGGGGTGTATTTTGTAACACAAAATGAGTGTTATGTTTTTGTAATTTTCACAATTGTTTATATACGTTGCAGATTCTGAACGTATTTATTTATTTTATTTATTTATTTATTTAACAATTTATGTACACACATTTAATAAGATAAGAAGAAAGAAACAGAAAAATAAGTACAAAGGTGATGCTAGCTAAAATAAAAACTATACATATTAAATATAACATACAATACATAATTAACATACTAATACATACTATATGATATATAAAAGATAAATAATAATACATACCTATTTGCAACTATGACGAGAAGGAAAGATAGTGATCTTTCACTCTTCTTTTAAAAACTGCAAGAGTTGAACGTATGTGAGCCTTATAAAAAAGAGACTATACTCGTATAGCGGCATCAATGCCGTCACAAGGAAAACCAACGGAGCAAAAATGTACATCTCAACAAAAAGAACCACAACGCCATTTATCCAACTAGCAGCGAACTACTACAACAAAATTCTGCATTACGGTATCAGAGTTTACCATGCGATTTGGACATATACAATAGCCCGAATATCAACTATCGGGCAGTTGCTCACACCGGACACAACTATTGTCCGGGCGGAGGATCCTCCCTTTTCAATGGAGGTTTGCGGGACTTTACTCTCTGTACAGCATACCCTCCATACTCGTTAGTTTAAATATGGTTGCAGATTCTTTATTCGAATTCTTTATACATTTGGATTATTGATATGAGAGAGGGAAAATGCCTCTGCACCTAGTCATTCTTGTGCCAATCAACGTTTGGGTGTCAATACTCAATAAGTTAAGAATCAGTATAAAGACTAATCATGCGTTGTATGATAAGATGTTTTTGGTAATAAGGTTATGGTCATTCGAATAAATGCACGAAATTGTATTAACGTCTATTTACGATCACAACTAATTTTTCAAAGTCTGCTTTTAGAGATTAGACACCATAAGTTACGAAAACACGAAACCCCAACCTAATCTACACAACTTCAAAATGGAAACAGCAGTTAAAGCACTTACGTATCGACTTCCAATAGTTTGTGTCTATTTGGTCAAAGTCGGTGACATACAAGTTAGTACAAACAAGAAATAGGTCGGCTCGGTCCCGCATCTGAAGCAGGCCAAATTACAACTGACTAAGACTCCGCGCAAACGGGTCACCGACCACAGCCACTGGTGGCTGTCGCGCTCTACGTTTTGGGTATCGCGCATACGAAGGTGATCGGTGGCTGCCACAAGAGGTCGGTGGCCGCTACAATTTGTAACACTCTCCTGCTGTACAGTCTCACGATGGATTCTACATATTTTATTTTTATATAATCTGGTCTTGTATAGTAGTTTCCGGCTCATGTGCGGATAACTGAAGGATAGAAAGGTGAGGGGGGGGGGCGAGTGTCGGCGTTTATAAGTAGCGAGTGGCCGCAATCAGTGACATGTCGCGGACATGGAGTGGCGTCCACTCGCGACTCAGTAGTCGCGAGTGAACACCACTCGCTACACCTATGCGGCGACTTCATACAAAACGGGCTGTGTCTGTGGCCCGTTTGCGCGGAACCTAAGAACTTATACACACACCAAGTTAAGACAGAGTAATATTAAGGCTGCTAAGTAGCTCCACATATATGTCCAAATTGCTTTAAGTAATATTTATGCGCAAACGTAATTAAGTTTTACGGGTTCAGTCCAAATAGCGTAACCTCTTAAAGGGTACTTTGCAAACAACTTGGTCTATAGGCGTTAATTGAAATTACGGTGACGGCTTTTCTTATGACTTTGGTGGTTTCAGTTTGGGTCGCATTGTGTCTAATTGCCTGTTATATCGATTTTATCTAAAAATAACGTCCAAAGACACAAACACTAGCTTAAAAGTTTAAATTTGTTCCGCAGCTTTAATAAGGGCATTCTGAAAGAGCCATGTGTTCTAAATATTCGAATCCGTTGTACTATTCAGGCAGCAGAAGGTTATCACATTTATAATATTAGAGGGATTCAATGAAATGTGGCTCTCTGTATCAATTATTAAAATATTCATTGTAAATATAATTATTAAAAGTTTTGGAGACTAGAAAATAATTAATGCTCAAGTCATATTTATAAGTATAAGTGTGACATTCAATAGCAAAACAAAACAATAGTTATTTGTGCAACAAGAGAGCAAAGTCGTTTTTTTCTGTGAGTGCTGATTTTGAATCCTGAGCAAGCGAAGGATTCAATGATCGAATCACGAGTGTAGCGAGTGATTCTAAAGTTGAATCCTGAGTGTGGCGCGGGATTCAAAGGCTCGAGATGCAAAAAACTTTGCTCTCGTCTCACATAACTTTTCGCTTTAGCAGCGGGAATACTTTAGGAGATAAAATAATAAACAGGAATAGATTGAAATAACTAATTAACGTTGTAGATAGAGGAACCTATTCAATAAAATGGAACATTTTAAAAGTTAAAAGTAAAATTACTACAATTCTGCAAATTAAAAGTAACAGATTTATTTGGCAACGTTATAGTTGCATTAAGTTGAGTTTGATTATCTGGGGTTACGGTTTCTGTTTCAGTGGCGGGTTGAGAAGGCTCCCGAATAACGGTGAACGTTGGTGACTCTGATCGGCTTTCTGAATAAGTACACTGTGCGTCGTTGGAACTGGATGGGCGTGGGTGAGACCAAGGATCCGAGGTCTAATTCAGACTTATTGTTTCCACTATACGCTTACAGATTTTCGACTTATTTTCTATTGAGTCTTCAATATAGCCTTGATTCAATATAGACGTTTTAAAGTGGTGAGATCGGCTCCGGAATCAACCAAGAGCGTTGCCGAAGTTTTCCGAAAGCAGTGATCCGTGTATAGCTGAGGCTCTTCCAGTTTTAAGAAAGTGGCAATTTCTCGCGGTATAGCACCTATTTTATTTACTCCCATAGGCTGTCTTGAGCATTTATTATTATGGTATTGTATGAAAAATCTATCGGTTTTTATATTAGCTGGACGTAAATTTTGGTATTTTTCTACAATAGTTACATATTCTTCGCGTACGACTAAAGACCTGTCAACTGTCAAGGTTCGTCTTCGTATTTTTCAATTTTAGTAAAAGTACCTAATTTATCTGAATGCTTTTCGATATTATTAACTGTTAGCTGTAATAGCTCATTATTGCGACACGCTCTACTAATTCCTATGATCAGTACAACCTGCAATGAAAATATTACATAACTAATATGCATAATTTAACAGTTACAGCATCTTTTACATATCGTAATAAATATTTTAACAGTATCGCTAAGCCAGACTGGGATTCATTACGCCTCCGAAAATTAGTAGTAGGCAGTAAGTACCTTTATACATAACAGTCTACACACAAATTTTAATACCACTTACTTTAGCGGCAAGAAAATTGCAGTCCGGAGCTTCATTAATTTTTTTTTCTGTGTTAAAGGCTGTGAAAATTTTGGACTTTTTAGCCTTATGCCCAACTAACATTATTTTTAGAAAAGATACAAGTTTTGCGTATGTTTCAATATGCATGTGTTATGTTTTGTTTTTAAAGTAGCTTTCAACCTTGAGTAAATACTCCACATTGTAGATGATCGCCTTGTCTGTGATAAATCTAAAAAATAAAATAGCAACACCGTCTCCGAAAAATTGCTTGCGCCCTTTGTAAGTCTCCACTCATTGAAGACATGGTATGCTTTCAGATATTTCTCGCGAGAATTCTCAGGTAGGAAACTTGAAAAAAAAATGAAAAATGAAAAAGTGTTTATTCATGAAAAAATGCATTCAACAATTTATTGTTACGAGTACTTCGGCCAAACCGCAAAGCAGTTTGTTGGCAGATGTAGCTCCTTTTACCTTTTTCCTTCTCCTGCTCCTTTTTCCTTTTACCTAATTAATTTTGCATTAATAACTTGTTGTATTAACTCTTCTGGTGTTAAAATACTGTTCTCGTCGCTAGTTTCACTCATATTTTACGATTATTTTAATATTTTTTAACTTATTCAACTCTTTACGCCAGCCACGAAATTTTACTCCCGCTATTTTATTTAAATTAAGGCGTGTTCGGAAAAAGGACCCATGATATTTTATTATTGAAAATATATTACGTAACGTTATTGAAACTTAGAAATAAATATTTACAGGTTAAATATCAGTTTTATTTGCAGTAAATACTTATTTTCGTTTAAATACAACAATAAGTTAAAAAATTAATAAATTACATTAAAAGACATAATTCTCTTTTTGCAAAATTTCTTCAGTTAGTACGAAATTCTGAACGTGTTTGTTTTTGTGGTTGAATTCAAAATCGGAACTTCGAAAGGGCTGGTCTTTGTCTCTCTCTCTTTCTAATGGCGGGAAAGAGATAAAGTGTGAATGTTTCGAAATGTATAATTAACCCAAGGCTGAATAAGATATTCGCGACAATATGAAAAAAAAAGTTACTTTGTCTCGCTCACTGAGTGAGACAAAGTAACTTCAGGCAGCAAAACATTCATGTTTGAGCTGCTGAAGTGAAAAATAGTTTTCTAAACGTGTAAATAATTGACTTCTTCGGTGGCCTTCCGCTGGTATCACAGATATTATAAATACTTGGGATAATCAAGTTTTTTTTTATATTCTTAAAAGGTTTCATAGATTTCTATTTCAAGATAGAGTTTTGTCATTAGAATAAATTACAATTTCATCGTCATCTTCCTGCCCTGGTCCTATATTAATCGGAATCGACGCAACACGAGTATTCTTCTTCCATTCTGTCTTGTCAACCAACTCCCTTTTTCTATTATATCATTCCTCGCAGAATCCATTCCATCTAGCTTTTTTCACCTTCTTCTCCCTCTTTATCAATCCTTATTTATTTTGATAACTGTTTTAGTTGTAATTTAGGACTAAAGAAATCTAATAATCATTTGACTCTTATCGCAGCAAAAAACCACAGACCAAAAATAAGCACACATACTTGTCCCACACGGTGCAGTACAACAACGCAATATTGTTTGTATGTGGGGAACGATCCGATGTTGTGACTTCCGAGTCAGCCAATAACGAACCCGAGTGGTGTTTGTGTAATGCACTACTTGCTCCCATCGGCTAGTGCTAGCAACACTGTGGAACTTTTTACATAAATTACTGGTAATATATTGGTGGTAGTGCGGTATTAAATTTAGAAAAAGTTTGCGTGTTTTCTTATAATAAAGTTGTAGTGAGTTAAAGTTATGACTATAGAAAAATAAAGCTCGGGCTGCAGTTTTTTTTTAGAAAATATTCTTTATCAATCCACGAAAAAAGTAGCGTACACTTTCTTCATCTTAATAAAATGAACACCATGACTTGTTGACATAATCACTTCACGGCCTTGTTGCGACCGCAATAAGATGTTATTAGTTCACATATTCTGTTGCTATCCCACAAGCCACAGTTAATCCCTTAGTTGGACCCGTGGGAAGTATAGCCAGCTCTAATAGTACCCAGAAAACAGATGTCAAAGTTGACCAACTTGACCTCTTTGGTAGGCTGTGGGTGGCACCTCAATTTAACCTCAAAACACAAGCCTATTACTTACGAAAAAGTTTTTGTCTTTCAAAACATTTCTAACCGCGGGCAACATGTCACTGGAAAGTAATTTCATTGGTGTTCCAAAAAATATTTCTTTTTTTGTGATTTATCCCAGGGCTTGTCGCAATACCAGACATTCCCGCACGCTTTCAAAATCATGTTAGGGAAATTTAGTTCACGTCAACAGTTTGTGGATATGAGATAGGAATCAAATTAGACGCAACTAGTCCACGTATTGTTGAACTGGAAATGCATTACCGTCAAAAGAGAAACTAGACATGTCCTGAAATGCTCTCTGATATCTTTTATTCTTCATAATGAGGTTGTGTTCTAAAGAAATGATAAATAATGGAAGGAAACTTCTCGAAAATAACAGTTTCTAAGGAAAAAATAATAATAGCCCTGATTCGGCTTATTGGCAAACAATCACAGAAAAATATGAGGTTTTCCTTCTCAACTGTATTTGATTCATGTCAACATGTGTAAAGGTTCAATAACTCAATCGTAGTGAGAGTTGAATGTTGGTGTGTGTTGTTGAAATTAACGTACTCTTCATTTAGGGTGGATTTTAATAGTCAGATAACTTTCATCTTTTTTTTTTTGGGGAAATCCTCTTGAGGAATAAAAGGTTTGATCGCTTATGTATTGAAAATAGTATATGACAAACCGCTATTTTTATTTTTCGACTACCTATTATGTCCTCCACAAACTATTAACTGGTTAATACAATACACCTTAGGAAGACCGATTGTCTGACTCTTGAGCTTCTAAGTACCCGTTATGACTGTCAACGATATACGAATGACAGACGGTAAAAACGGCTTAACGTGCTTTCCGAGGCATGGATGGATCTCCATTTAATGAATTGTCACCTATCCACGGGACAATCATGGCAAGCTTTACTTAACCCGATCGATTGATTGAAGTGAAAAATAGAGAAAGCTTATTTAGCGGCGTTGTGCACTTTTTGTGATGGGTAAAAAATGCTAATCTCGCCTCAGGACACGTGACAATGATCGAAAATGCGTGAGACGGTCACGTGTCAGGACACGTGGTCTGATCGAAAATTCGAAGCAGATATTCAAGTTTTCACTTCTGCCGGCACTCCCGGAGTGCAACCCATTGTGTTTTTTTATAGAATGGGCAATAATCGAATACCTAAGAGTCTGACACTACCTTATGCTCTAAGCGGAGCAGAAGGTAGTGTCAGAGTCTTACTGCCTTAAACCCATCTGTGTTCCTTCTAATGCCCTTTGAGTTCCAGGACCGCGATGACTATTTCGAACAAATCCCGCAACAAAATCGACCTGTTATATTTAGCGAGCCCCTCAACTACCAGAACTTCACTACTATCTCAAACAAAATAACAATGCATAATAACCACAAAGATCAACGTCAAATTTACTGCCAACAATCAAGCTTACGTCAAACAAGAAATAAACTAATAAGGGTCAGTATTTAGTAATTTTCCTGCTCTGTTTTAGTTAACAAGCGTTATGACCGCTACAGGGCCTCCACATTTGCGGCGTGGCGTGACGGCCAGAAGCACCACAGAGTGCTAAGCTAGCAATTACTCACAGCTAATGTACGACAATGTTTAGCCTGTAATCCTAACGCATGCGTGTGATTGTAATCGCGATGAGGTGCTTGAATTTTGGCCCTTAAGTAGTTTTGGTTTGGTCAAACATGAAGCTATGTCCTTACATGACTGTAGAGACTATTTACTTTCTCATGTAATGTATACTCTTGTGTCTTGTATCGAGACTCTTGCACCATCCCATCTTCCTAGCTCGTCTTGCTGTGCTGGTGTTACCGCTGCAGCTGCTGAGAACCTCAAACGGCGATAATATAATACCTTGTTGGCAATTATTTTTTCGAGGCGTTTTGGGTTGAAACTCTTGGTCCGAGTGTTCCTGTGTATGTTTTAAAAAAAATCTTGCTGAACGCTTAGTTGACACTCCGCGTGACCAAAGGCCTGGCTTTAACCTCAGTCTGAGGATAAGCACTGCCAGTCTACGTGGCAATGCCACCAGTCTTTAGGTATCACTTCTCCACTCCAGTCGAAAGCGATGCGAACGAATTTTTTGACGCCATATTTTTTATAGGTACTTTTATTTTAAGTGAATATAGTAACTTTGGTTTGTAATGTACTAGTTGTTAATTTTCCAAAATATAATAAAAGCTCTATTTTCAGACCTTTCGTCATAACCATTATCATTTCAGGTGAAAGACGTTGATTACTGGACGCATATGATACGCATCACTAAGAATAGCCATACCGATCGTTCATGTGCTTTTCGAATCCAGCGGGTTTCTGTAGCCGTCACCAAGCAACCTTTCTAACTTGTGGAATGCTTGCCTATTTTTTTTAAGATGGGAGATCATTGAGTGACTGCTTCCGCGCTAGGTGGAGTGGAAGGAAGTGCCAGACTCTTACTGACTGAAACCCATCCGTAATCCTCCTAATGCCCTTTGCGTTCCAGATCCGCAGACTGCTGGCAGCTTTTTTTTACTAAATTTTCAGCAGTAAACATTATATGTTTTCTATTTAATGGAATTAGCTTAGTAGATACATCATCATTATAATATCAGCCAAAAGATGTCCACTGCTGGACATAGGCCTCCCCCAAGCGTCGCCATAATGACCGGTCGAGAGTCCGGTCTTACTCAGTGTATCTCCGCGGAATAGATACTTACACCGGTTTAATTATATTATGCACCTACATTCCTTCTGTCTTTTTTTAAACCTACTTTCACGCTCTTTTAACATTTTTAAGATATCATAATAATGGCAAAATATCAGGCCTATGTCCAGCAGTGGACGTCTTTCGGCTGATATGATGATGATCATGATCAGTACAATAGATTTATCTTCACGTAAATCCTTGTAGCCTATTGCTCTAAGCAATCAGAAATCAATTGCCTAATACAACCATTGAAGTCTGATTGTTAATACCAGATACACAACCGTAACTAGTCCCAGGTATCACGAGTGTATATGTGCTAGAATCGAATTTAATGTCACCTGTGTGTTTATATGTATACCACAAACGATACGTTCGAAAGATAGATTAAGTGATTTAGTGTGATATTGTCAAGAACAAGAGATCCTGGTTAGATAATAATAGTCACACTGATTGATCTTTAGATCAATCTGTGTGGCTGTTATTATCTAAGGTTAAGAACCTCTTGCCAATTTCAGTCCATGAATGGACAATCATAATCCGTAGTGAAAAACCGTGATCATAACATACTGAGATTGCTTCGTGCTCGGGAAACACGTTAAGCTGTTGGTTCTTGCTGTCGTTTGTAGATCTTTGACAATCGTTACGAATACATAAGCTAAGATGTGGCTACTGAGACGTGGTTGTTCACAATGGGCCTCATCAAAAGACTCAAAGTCACTCATAGGGCAATAGAGTGGGCAATGATTGGAGTTTCCTTGCGTGATCGAATCAGGAATGGGCAAGAGAACTAAGATTACCGACGTAGCTCGAAGGATCGCCAAACTAAAGTGGCAGTGGGCAGGGCACATTTATTTATTTATTTATTAATTTAAGGATTACCAACGAGTAAGTACACTTCGAAAACTTTTGCAAAATACAAGCTCAATAACACAATACGTTTTCGTGTAATGCACACTCAATTACAGGTAACCACAACTTACACATTAATGAGTCTACATGCTCCGACTGAATATTAAAACAACATAACTTTAAAATAAATAAAAATATAAGCAATTGACATACTAATTTCAATATTATGATGGCTTGATTACAAAGAAAAAATTGAAACATAATACAAGTTTATTTGATTTGAATAAATTATATTAATTTATAATGTCGGTTAAAATAAAAATGTAAATTTAAGAGTGTATCCATGTCAATATTCAAAATAACTATGTCAATTTTTCTTTTTTAAATTTAAAATGGATTAAAAATTACCTATACATAAAATAATCGGGACTCATAAAAAAAAAACAACAATTGCTCGCAGAACAGATGGTTGATGGGGCTGAAAAGTTCTTAAGTGGCGACTGAGTATCAGAAGACGCAGCGTTGGTAGGCCTTCCACAAGGTGGGTGGTCGATGGATGCGATTGTTGTGGCGACAATTGGGGGAGTGTTGACTCCAGCAGCTTATGCTAGTTAGTGCTTATGTCCAGCAGTGGACGTCTTTCAGCTGATATAATTATGATGCTGATGATGACATAAGCCAAGAAATAAACCAGTCTAGCCAAGGAGTATCGTGTAACCCAGTTATTGGTGGTGGGAGTCACATAGGTAGATAAAATATTGACAACTGACCTTAACATAATTGGGAAAAGACTAGCCTGTTTGATATTGTGTAGAAATTGATGTCTGTCTGTTATTGAATAAGATTTTCTGTATTCATTTGAATGTAAAGAAGTTGGTTGTCCACCCCCACCCACATACCTGAGATTTTCAAGAGACCCCAAGTGAGCATACCTACTACGGAGATATAAAATAAGTATTCTATGGGCGGTACTAACTGTGGCTATGAAAATTATCCAAATCTGTTTAGTATCTACTTTTTGCGCGAAAGACTAGCAAACATCCGTCCGTCTATCCTAAGAAACTTTTACATTTTTGTAATATTAGTTGGAAGTAGATTGAGATGAACAAATTATATGTTGACTCGCCTTAAAGCAACTTCAAATATAGATATTCTACTATATATTTACCTCCAGCAGTTGAATTTTATTCTCTTCAATTTATACTACCGCAGTTTTATATTAACGAATGCCATAAAAAACCTCCAAATTACAGGAGCTGCAATTTTTTGTACGTAAACCGACTGTTTCACAGATTTTAACAAACGAATATTCGCATCTGTTTTCGAAGTGCCAACCAACATCGGGCATAAACGAAAATCATTGTAATTGGTAGCGAAAAAGTTTACACATTGCAATATTTTTTGGTATTATAATGGCTTCAATATTTATAAAAGCAAGGAATATTTATTATTTTATAATTTTACAGATTTGTACCAATTGAAAAAAAAAATACAACTGCTATTTTGTGTATACCTACGCTGTCCATTTTTAGGGTTCCGTAGATACCCAAAGGGTAACCAACGGAACCCTATTACTAAGCCTACGCTGTCCGTCCGTCCGTCCGTCTGTCTATAAGCGGGCTGTATCTCAAGAACCGTAATACTTACCTAGAGAGTTGAAATATTCACAGATTGTGTATTTCTATAGCCGCTATAAAAACAAATAATAAAAGTTAAGGTTTATGGTACGGAACCCTTCGTGTGCGAGTCCGACTCGCACTTGGCCTGTTTTAAACTATGCTCAAAGTACGAAAGAACAAGATTGGTAAGTTAAGTTTTAGCCTCCCCAATAAGAATGCTTGACGCTAAACACAACCTCACAATGTATTTGCGTTAACTAGCTTTTCTAAACAGGTCGTTTCAACATGAGAAAAGACAAAAAATCTACATGAAAGAAAGAATTAATAATAATATTTATTTAGCACATACATTATACGAGTATCTAGCGTGTTTTGTTCCACTGTTGGGAAAAGGTCCCCCTCTACCTTTTCCGTTTCTTTTTTCCATTTTTTTATATCTTTGCTAGTACGGTTTACTAGTCTCAACGATAAAATCTCATCCCACCATATTCACCTTGGTCTGCCACGATGTCATCTGGCATTTAAAAGGACCATAACAAAAGAATCGGAAAATAATCCATCAACGTAGTATTCCAAGCTATACGTATCATATTCGCTCTCCTTTGACATGTCACGGGAATAACCACAAATTGTAGTGAATAATTAATGGGATGAAAATGGAGTACATGAGAATGACGTTGACATCCGGCGGTCACTCCCATGTCATCTGATAGCAGACCCGAATAAGTGATCTCTGCGGTCACGAACCTTTGAGTTTAAAACTTTATTACATTGATATCTTTATGCAAAACTGCCCTAAAAATCCTCTCATACTATTATCACTGAATTAGGGAAACATTTTAATTTCTTTTTTTTTTTAACTGACACCGTGAAGTTTTACGAGTGGCCAAGTAGGCCGCCCTCGTGAAATATAATAATTTTAAATTGAATTTAGAACGACCACATTTTTTTTATTGTGCATTAATTAATGACTTGAAACAGGTAGTTTTCCATTCTATTTTAAAGCTTGTAAAGACTTTTCAGAACTAGTCTGTATCATTGTGTATCATGCTGTAAAGTATCCACTGGAAGTTTTTTTTACACTGCCGACATTCTTATTAAAAAATGATCCTTTTGTATGATTTCCACCTATGTATATTAATACCTTGCTTATCCCCTATATAATTATAAACGATTGAAAATAAAACTGCCATTCCTTTAACGAAAAGGAAGAAAAAATATTTAAGACCAATAGAGTGAGATTAGAAGATATATTTACCGATATTTGTTACCGTCGAAATAGATCGCGATTGGCGACAGTGAGATATTATCCTTTCTTGTTAAATTATATTATCAATTACATTCGGTTCAATGGGTCGTGATTGTTATCTTTTGTGCTATTCTCTTGACGAAACGTTACGGCCACAAAACAGGTAGGTGCAAAAGGTCGGCGGCATATTGACGAATGGCTGTGAGTAAAACAGATGGTCGATGGGGAAAACTAAGGGAATATAAACTCTAAGTAAGTGATACTCTGTAATAGGTGGAATTGAAAAGAAAAAAGAATAATATGTATTTTGGGACTAGACAACGACAAATAAATAATAAAATAAAGTCAATTAATAACTTACACCAACAACTTAGTGATAAAAGATAGCAGCATAAAAATAATTCTGTGGCAGGCCAAAAATGCTCCTACTTACATCAGCATATGCTTCAAAAATATATATAACGCAGCGCGAGTTTTCTAATAAGGCCTGTGCTACGGACACACTCACGAAACACAAACTAAATAAGATATATGTACATATCAACTACGGTAGACAAAAATAAAAGCGTAAAAAAACCTAAACATAATAAAAAATACACAGTCAATAAATTACATTCGACCGACGCTTCAATATCATAGAATTCATAATCAAACGCTGATCCGCGCGAGCGCAAATGGAAAGCTAAGGTCAGCTGTCGAAAAAAAAGGTAAAAAAATATAAAAACAAAATAAAGGCCTCTTTTTTTTTTTTTTTTTTTTAAGGATGGGAAATCATCAAATGACTCCTTCCGCTCTGGGCGAGGCGGAAGGGAGTGTCAGACTCTTACTGACTAAAACCCATCCGTGCTCCTCCCAATGCCCTTTGCGTTCCAGGGCTGCGGCGTCTCTTTCGAACGGATTCCGCACCCCGGCAGGCACTGGCCCTAGCGGGCCCCGTCTCCCATGCTGACATCTCCTTGAGCCGACCTGGGCTTGGTTCTGATCGGACGGCGAGCCACCCAATGCTCGCCGTCCGCAGGCCCGCGCCTACGGTGGCCGGAAATCGCCTTGCGACTCCCGACGCCTGGGGCGTCTTCTTCTGTTGCGGCGGCTGGGTCGTGAGGTTTCCCTCTCTCTCACACGTTCGGCATCCTCCTTCGCTAGCATTACTGTTTCGCAGAAGGAGGTGACCGCTTCCCATGCCTCTTCGCTCTGGACCATAGATTGTACTAGGGCCGGTCGCGAGAGGTCGCTGCCGCCGATCGCCTCAACAAGGATCCGGCAGTTCTCCGCCCAAGCAGGGCAGACCTCCACCGTATGCTCCACCGTGTCCTCCGGGCGATCCTCACAGTGATGACACCCGGGCGTATCCTCCCGCCGAATCCGAAACAGGTATCTCCCGAAACAACCGTTTCCGGTGAGTATCTGCGTCAGGCGGAAAGTGAGGACGCCGTGGCGCCGCTCCAGCCACTCCTCAAAGAGGGGACTAATTGCCTGGATTGTGGCATGCCCAGCGCTGGGTTGCGACAGTCGCTGTCTCCATACCGCCATGAGATCCTGCCGGAGCTCCGTCCGCCTTGAAAATAAAGGCCCCTGTGCGCCTGTTTTCGATCTTTGAATGAAGTTGATCTTCTGTAATTACCTATATAATTAGTGACGAAACGATACAGACGCTGTTAATGTACAACCTTCATTGACTCCTTGTTCTATTTTAGTTGCCTTTGATTCAGAGTTAAATTGTAGGCTTCATAACGATTCTGATCAAATATATTTAGACAATCCTTAAAAATCTTTCAGGGTTTTAATGTAACATTACTTATTTTTCTTAAAAGCTAAGATCGCCAGGCATTAAATATTTTTTTCGTGTAATATATAATCTTGATGGAGCTTTGACCCATTTTAAGGCGAGATAAGTAGAAATAAATGTTAATATTAAGAGTGTTGAAAGTTTCAGGCTTTGTAATTTTATGTTAAGGTGAATGCTCCAGGGTAGTCCGCGAAATTCAGATTCATTTAGAGCCTACCAAAAAAACAATAAAAAGGCATAACTTTATTGTAAATGTAAACCATGTAAAGAAATATCTATACCTACCAATTTATCTCGTCGCCAATGTTGTGTTCACTAGAATCACATGATTAGGGCTTTGGGTTATAATAAGTTAAACAACCAAATAGGTACTCAGTAAGTTCGCTCACAACCAATGGATACGTCCGCACGCTGCTTGTGTTAGGACCACAGTGTCGGGCGTAACTCTTAAGGTGAATGCTCCAGGGTAGCCCGCGAAATTCAAATATTTTTATGTTTTTTGCAATTTGCCGGTCAGTGTGAAGCTGTATGTGGACCAAATGCGATCTGCGACCGTAACGCGTATTTATCTAAAGAATCATAACCATTTTAATCATCAATATAGCCCTCTAAGTTCATGTAGTTCGAAAGAATGAATATTTCAGGAAATATTCATTCTTTCGAACTACATGAACTCACGAATCATCAATATAGCCCTCTAAGTTCATGTAGTTATAATTCTTTAGATAAATACGCGTTACGGTCGCGGATCGCATTTGGTCCACATACAGCTTCACACTGACCGGCAAATTGCAAAAAACATAAAAATATTTGAATTTCGCGGGCTACCCTGGAGCATTCACCTTAAGAGTTACGCCCGACACTGTGGTCCTAACACAAGCAGCGTGCGGACGTATCCATTGGTTGTGAGCGAACTTACTGAGTACCTATTTGGTTGTTTAACTTATTATAACCCAAAGCCCTAATCATGTGATTCTAGTGAACACAACATTGGCGACGAGATAAATTGGTAGGTATAGATATTTCTTTACATGGTTTACATTTACAATAAAGTTATGCCTTTTTATTGTTTTTTTGGTAGGCGCTAAATGAATCTAGGGTGAAAAAACAGAGAGCTCTGTCACTGCAGGGTGCCAACTGAAAACTAGCAATGGGTGTCTGTCGACTAGCAAATACTCAGATGGTAACTCTTTTGGTATGGACACGGTCAGCACAATGTTACTATATCTTTGTTATTTAATTCTTCTCTTTTACTTTTGTTGTTGTTTTTGTGTTGTTCCTGTGACAATGATTTTTTTCTATTTTATTCACTTTGAGGTAGTGACCGCACTGCCACTGAGCTGCGCTGAGTTTATTGATTACAAAAAAAACAATACAAATTTTCACCTGAATACCAATTCTACTAACTTTTAAACAACATTCGAATTCGCATCTCATTCGCCATCTGTCGAAAAAGTCTTAATTTCTATACATTTTTGACAGATGACTCTCATGCGAATGCGAACGAAAATTAAATAAAATAAATAATTATTAATAAATAAATAAATAATAATAATTAATTAAATTTAAAATTGATCGAAATTTAGAACTGGCACTCGGACCTAGCCTACGCTACTATCGCTAAATAGATGCCACACATTTGGCACGTGTCGAAAATTCACACAGATTATGACATCTAAATTAAATCCCGAACAAACATAGATTGATTGATCAGATGTCATTGTGCAATCAATGTGACCAATCAGCCGCACAGGTGATTATCATTCATGGAACACATAATTTTGTGGTTGAAATTGGATGGGCCGACATTGGATGTCACATTAATCGCTAGATTAGTGAACCAAATGATATTTGATTAGCCATCATGGCGGATTACAACGCAGAAGCTGCGAGATATGATAGTTTCCGTGTAGTTGTTGTTTTGATCAATGATATGTGGGTAGATACTGCTACGCCACATCATTTTGGAAATAATCCTATCCTAGTAATATGGGTTGTACGTTGTTTTATAGAAGATAGTTTCATAGAATTTCGTTTCACATTTTTTTTCTCGTATTATCATTTCATAGATAATACGAGTATCAATTCAGAATACTTACTTTGAATAAATTTAAATCATTGATTTTTGGAAATAAACTTTGGTTCAAGCATAAACATTAATGCAGCAAGCATAACCATTAATGCAGCAAGCATACAGCTAGCATGCAGGAAGCATGCAGCAAGCAAACGACATGCAGCATGTAAGTAAGCAAGCATACAGCACATAAACGAGCATGTAACATGCATAATGCAAGCAAGCATGCAGTATGCAAGCGACCATGCAACATGCAGCATGCAGCACGCAAACGAGCAGCCAGCATGCAGAATGCAAGCAAGCAACACAGTATGCAGACAAGCATGCAACATGCAGCAGGCATGGTTTCTGTCACGGCTCCAGCACTGCGGGGCTCCGGCGATCCCACGCGAACTTACCGTCGCAAATGGTTATAAGGCTCACCACCACAGCTTCGGCTTGCTGGCCGGCTCTGCCGGGCGCATACGGCGGAAGTAATAACACCTGGTCCTCAGATCGCGGGCCGCCTTGCCCCTCCGCGCCTACGCGGGCTTAAATTACACTTATCATATTTTATTTTGGTTAAATGCTATTTAATCAAAATGGCAATATGAGTAGTTAAATTATTCCGAATAAAATTCTGCCATCTTAAAAGTATGCCATGGACATATTATAAAACAATAATATTTAATTATAATTACATTTCACTGAAGTATAAAATACTGTGGAAAAAAAACACCGGACAAACAATATTCGTTAAAAAATAATTCCACTGTTTCATAAGTTTGTTAAATAAAAAAATGAAATTCATTGAATTGTGTTTCTGTGAAATAGGTTTCATTCAAGTAAATATTCTTTAAAATAATATTAATTTACATAAAATTACAACAACCAAATAAAACAGCGTGAAACATTTTCCGCGAAACGATATTCTATGAAATTTCTGTCTACGAAACAAGGGTACACCGTTTTGGAGATACAAGCGAAAACCCAAAAAAAGGTGTCTTTCCCCGATCCCCCACCGCCGGTTCGCCTCCTACCCTAGGGGACTTTTAGTATGTTCATCTGCATACTTCAAAGAAAAACTGCACCAATTTCAGCTGTACATCAACTGTAGAAATTTGCAGCTTCGACTTGCTGGCCGCATGGTCACTTGCATACTGCATGCTTGCTTGCATTAAGCATGTTGTATGCTCGTTTATGTGCTGTATACTTGCTTACTTACATGCTGCATGCTTGCTGTATGCTTCTTGCATGCTAGCTGTATGCTTGCTGCATTAATGGTTATGCTTGTTTGCATATTTTTGTCTTTTATTCCCATCGCCATTTGCCACCATTGCTGCTTCGCGGGGTTCCGTCGAGCGGGCCCGAATGAAAGTTTTGCTTGAGTAGAATTTACCCGCACTTTTTTATTTAGGAATGGGCTTGCTCTTAACCACAATCACGCCTGATGGAAAGCGATAGGTGAGGTCTATGATGGAGCGAGCGTGCCCAGAAGATGCCTGTTCACTCTTGATTTGAAGGCAGACGGGTTATATGTGGATGGAAACACAGATGCTGGCATAGTGTTCTACACTTTATCTATGCGTATAATAAATGTGGAAGAGAAACGCTGGGTACGACTAGTCGGGATATCGACCAAGTGCGAATGGTACCCTGCACTACGTCTGGTATTCCGGTGGTAAAAGGGCGATGGTGGGATCAGGTCGTGGAGTTCCTGCGCATACTCCCCAAAAAACAGTCTGTAGAAGACCGACAGGCAGGCAACATTTCGCCGATGATCTAGGCTGTGCAGCTGAGCCAACAACGTCTCGTCACCTATAAGCCTTTTTGCTCTGCGTTCAACCGAGTCCAATACAGCAAGCTGGTATTTTGCTGAGCCATCCCATAAGTGGCTGCAATACTCCATACAGGATCGGACTTGTGCTTTGTACAGACTCAGAAGCTGTCCAGATGAGAAGTATCATCTTATCCTATTTAGGATGCTCAGCTTCTTGGCTGCAGTCTGTGCTTTTGACTCGATTGTTGAGCCGAAGTTGAGATTGGACGTCAACTCCATGCCCAAAAGCTCCAGGCGGTCGGTAGCAGGTACAGGCGTACCTCGGAATGTAGGAGATAGCTGAAATGGACTCCTTTTAGCTGTGAAGAGACACGCCTGTGTGACTCCGATGTTGTAATTTTATAGAAGGGTATGCATTTTGTTAAAGGCAGGCGGACCCTGGCAATAGCCGGGATTAACGCCAGGTGGAAGAAGATCCATTTTGTCAAACGTTTAAAAACTGTCAGTTGATAAAATGTTTTTCTTGGTAACAAGTTTTATGTTAACTGCTCATTATGCGGATAAAGAATATTTTATTTGTAATTCTATGATATCATAAATATCGAAACCAAGTTTATTTGAAACAAAAATCTATGATTTAAATTTATTCAAAGTAAGTATTCTGCGTGTTGATTATTCTATGAAATGATAATAGGAGAAAAACTTTATGTGAAACGAAATTCTATGAAACTATCTTCTATAAAACAACGTACAACCATGAATGTCAGCAGGGCGATCTTGCCAATGAACGGTGGGCGAACGAAACTTGCAAGCGTAATGTCGATGAGCATTAACTGACGAAACAATAACGTAAAGCGTCAGAGCTGTCTTCGTCAAACCGACCAATAGAAAGTACGATCACGACTCGTGCCGGTTATTATGTGTCCCCTTTCCGACTTCCACACGGGCGAAACCGCTGTCAGAAGCTAGTAAGGAATAAAACAAACAGTTCGTTACAAGTTACAAAGGATAATGTCGACAAACAGGTTCGGGAGTTATATTTATGACTTCTATTTGTCATTTTGAGCCACCAATTCGTCTCATTGCTGGGCAACGGCCTCCCCTTTTCTTGTCGAGATCTCTATCTTGTCTTACAGGAGAACGGCCCAAAACCTCGCTCTATTTACGATGTTGTCTGACTTGACATCTTTATTTTACTTTGTATTTATTTCGTGGAAGGTTTCCTGGTTAAAAGTTTGTGTTTTGTGAATGTACTGATATAATTCACCCACCTTCCTATGTAGTTTTTAAGTTATTTCAGGTTTTTTTTTTCTTTACACAATTTAAGTATTGATAAGTACCTTATGAAATAGGCCGAATCATCATCATATCAGCCGAAAGACGTCCACTGTTGGACATACGCCGCCCCCAAAATGGGGGGTTTACCATAATCGCCACACTTGGCAGGCGGGTTTGCGGTCGCAGTGTATAGTGTTGAGTTTTGCCGCTGCCCATTTTTTTTTTTTTTTTTTTACTATTGATAGGCACGCGTTTGACCACTATCTCACCTGATGGTAAGCGAGGATGTGGTCGAAGATGGAGCACGCTTGCCTAAAAATAACCTATTCACTCTTGATTTAAAGACTCCCAGGTTGTAGCTATCAGGAAACACAGACTCCGGCAGGGAATTCCACTCCTTAGCTGTACGCACTATGAATGTGTTCCCAAAACGTTTTGTGCGTATGGGTGGGATGTCCACCATGTACCGGTGGCGCCCATTCTCTGGCTATAGACGAAATATTTAGCGATTAAACATTCAATTTGGCATTTCGAGAGCTTGCAAAATGATTGATGGAATCTATCTGTTGGTCAGTTCCTTTGAGAATCATCTTGACAAGTACGATATTTTGAAATCGGTTTAACTAAAGAAGTTTGATTGCTTTTCTGAAAATCATAGGTAGATAATGTCACAAGTTCATTAAATCAGTCACGTTAAAAAATAAAACAAAAACAAAGACGATTTAAAAAAACAAATATATTTATGCATCTCACGGCTGCTCCTGATGTAAACAGTTTAGCTAAATATCGAACAACTAGTTGGCAACTAGTCAGGTAATGACTAGGTGTCGAATTTGGCTGAGATTGATCGAATTTGAAATTATCACATTACTACGGAAAGGTCTTAGTATCTCTTTTACGTTTATTTTGAACCCAACTGCCTCAGAATGAATGTTATGTTTTTGTCTTGAATCCCTATGAACCACCCACCTTCCAACGAAGCCTGTGACATAGTGTTCGCAATTTCGTAGTGCACCACTCAGCTGTTCGTTATGTAAAGTTATGTGTCCCACCTGTTACTGATATGGAGTGTTCAGTAGCTAAAATGAGAAAAGCTGGAGTATTTTTTATACCGCACTTTGGTTACTAGAGATTTTTCGGCAGTCAAAGACGTGTTTGGTTTTTGATGATAAACTAATGATCAGAATTTTGAAATAAAAATAAATTAATTTACAAATACATTTCCCTCGTTGTGCTTTGATCCGAAATCTAAATCACTAAATAGTTACCTAGTTATGTTGTTTCGGATATTTCGGAAAAAACTAGAAAATTTATTTTTAGATAAATAATCAATAAGGTAGTACATGTAAGGACAGCCGCAAAAGACAATTTAAGGGTTTTGTACCCGTAGGGCACCCAACTTACGAATCCTCCAAATCATGACTGTTATGTACCTTTCTTGTGAACGACTGGCACTTGTGAGGTTTTTTATTAATCATTATATACTACACAGTTGACCCGCGCTACTTCGTCTGCTCCGCTCCTATTGGTTTTAGCGTGATGACTCACAGCCTTCCTCGGTAAATTGGCTATCTAACATTGTAATAATTAATCAAATCGGACCAGTACTTCCTGAGATTAGCGCGTTCAAGCAAACAAAGAAACAACTGTTCAGCTTTATATATTAGTATAGATTAGTTATTAGTAGTATACCTATTAGTATAGATGAGATCACATTTTATTATAAGGTTATTATTACATTTTCTAAATTTAAAATACTACGCCTTTAAAGTAACTTACAAAGTTAAAATTAATAGTTTACAGTGGTTTATCTAAAGTATGATATTTAAAAGGAATAGAGAGCCTATAAATATAAAGTTTTAATTGATAAATGTATCGAGTTTCGTGGTTTCTAAATAAATTTCTTGAGAACGGGCTAAAGTATAATTAACTGTCTGAAATATTGCTTAAACAACTAATAATAAAACCAGCCGAAATAACGTTAGTAATCATTCATTGTTATAATAAAAACTAGAAACTCTTACATTTCAGGTTTTTCTTGCAGTCTCAAATTTTAGTACCTACAATAGTTCGATTCGCAGTGCCGCATACAAAAAGTAAAACCGTTTGAAGCTTGGGGAGGCCTATGTCCCGCAATGAACGATGATATCACAGAACAGGCAAAGTTTTCTGCAGTTTTTACACTTTAGCACGCGTAGTGACAAGTGTTGTGCTTAAGAACAGCTTCACCTGGGGGCACCTTCTATTCTAAGAAAACTGAACGCCATATGAACTGTATTTGCACTCACCTGTGATAAAAAATTTAACGTTAGTCTGTCTAACCGCCATTTGTAGAATTTGTTGGACGTAAATATAATCGTATGAAGTGTTCCATTATCATAATACCTGTAGAGTATCACTTTGTATGTAGATGATAGAGTCCGTGATATCCCACCGGAATTATCAAAAGACTGAAGACATTTCCGAAATCTTACAAATAAATACACCAGTCTGCGCACATGCAGCACACGAGAAATCTTCAACACACATAAACTTACAAATCCATTCAAATGTAACATCGATTCAAGTGATAAAAGTGTTAAACATACAAGTTCTTTTGTAACGAAAATGTTTTTAACTTAAACAGGTAAGTTGAAGTTGCGTTACTTCGCTCCAAGTTTGCCAACCACTGGCCTGGACGTAAACTCGCTGCAAAGTTGATTGCTGTGCAACCGCACTCTATACAAGTTTTAGCTTGATTTCTATACTGCGTCTTTGGAGACTCCATTCATGACTCTGTTCGGTTTGGATGTTACAAGGTTTCGATACTTACACAAGTTATTCGATAAAATGTTTGTAGTAACGTTTTCCTTATCTTAGTTTTCATTTGAAAGAGGAAAATTAAGGCTTCATTCAGTACTTTTTCTGAAAAGGAGACGTGGTGGTGGGATGACAGGGTGCAGGAGGCGACTCGGAAGAAGAAGGTTTTATTTAAACAGTGGCAAGGGTTCAACTCTCCGGATGACAGGGAAGCATATGGAGCGATCAAGCGCGCTTGCAAAAAAGCTGTAGGCAGAGCCCGCAGCAAAAGTCTGGCGCCCTTATACGACAAGCTGGAAACTGCGGAGGGGCAAAAGCTTATTTTTAAGCTGGCGCGTGCCCGAGAGAAAGCTACACGGGACATTAGCAAATGTCTCTGTGTAAGTGACGCCCAGCGTAAGCTGCTCTACAATGCCCCCTCTGTTAAAGAGAGATGGTGTACATACTTCGCGGAGCTGTCTAACAAACAACATCCCCATAACCTTCCTCCCGAACCGCCTCCTAACCTTGGACTTATTTCCCCTATTTCCCCCGACGAAACCCGCATTGCTCTTCGCCACATGAAAAACCGGAAAGCGGTCGGGCCTGACAATTTGCCAATTGAAGTGTGGAAGGCGATGGGCCCACATGGTGTGGACCTTCTGACGGATCTTTTTAACCGCATCCTGATCACCAAGGAAATGCCGAACCAGTGGCGATTTAGCCTGATTATCCCTGTTTACAAAGGCAAAGGTAGCGTACAGGATTGTAGTAGCTACCGCGGTATCAAGATCATGTGCCACACCATGAAGCTCTTCGAGCGCATCATTGACACACGGCTCCGTAGCGAGTGTACTGTCACTGAGAGTCAATATGGCTTCCGGGCGGGTAACAGCACCATGGACGCAGTGTTCGCCTTACGGAATCTGGCTGAGGCTTACAGAGAGATAAGGAGAGCCTTGCATATGGCCTTTTTAGACCTGCAGAAGGCCTTCGACTGTATACGTCGGCAGTCCATCTGGTGGGCACTGCGCTTCAAGGGCGTTCCCGAGGCCTATATTGACATTATCAGAGACATGTACCGCGATTCCGTTTCCTCTGTCCAGACCGCTGTTGGCGAATTGAATGGCTTCCATATCTGTTGGCGTTCACCAAGGCTCGGCTCTTAGCCCGTTCTTGTTTAACGTAGTGCTCGATGTAGTTACGGCAAACATCCAAGATCAGCCTCCATGGCTAATGATGTATGCCGATGACATCGCCCTCGTTAATCAGAACAAAGCCCATCTTGAGCGCAAAGTCAACATTTCGAAGGACACGCTTGAAAACGGTGGTCTGAGACTAAATGTGGCGAAGACTGAGTACATGTCCTGTGGCAGCACGGATTCAAACACCATCCGAATAGGTTCGGACCTGATCAGAAAGTCCGATACGTTCAGGTACCTTGGATCCGTGCTGCACGAGTCTGGCATCGTGGACGACGATGTCCAAGCACGTATTGGCGCGGCTTGGGCAAAGTGGCGCGAGGTAACAGGCGTTGTATGCGACCGCAATATGCCTCCGAAGCTCAAGGGGCAGATATATAAATGCATCATTCGGCCTGTCCTACTTTACGGGGGCGAGTGTTGGCCAGCACTAAGCAGATACACCCAGGAGCTCCGCGTCACGGAGATGAAGATGCTGAGGTGGATGAGTGGCGTAACGCGATCCGATCGCATACGCAACTCTTACATCCGAGGTAGTCTTGGTGTCCGTGATGTGGGGGGAAAACTGCAAGAGTGTCGTCTGCGATGGTATGGCCACATCATGCGCCGTCCTATGGAGTACGTTGATCGGAGATGCATGAATATGGCTGTTCTTGGGGCTAGGCCCCGTGGTCGCCCCCGCAAGCGCTGGCTGGACGTCGTCAAGTCCAACATGAGAGCCAATGGCCTGACTGAGAAGGATGTTCAAGATCGGGCAAAGTGGAGGAAGCTAAGTAGGAAGGCGGACCCTGGCAATAGCCGGGATTAACGCCAGGTGGAAGAAGAAGATTCAGTATTTTTTCTATCTACTATATTTAAGGTAATTTCCCTCCATGCAGTAGTTTTGTTATTCTAGCTAAAATTACAAACACTTAAATTACAAAATATCTAACACAAGAAATCTACCGCGAAAGCACAAAATCTCAAAATATAACCGAACCAAGTAAGTACCGGAGTCGATTATTGTAAGTCGAAAATAATCGTTTCAGCGATTAATTTTTTCGTGGTAGAACAACCTTGTTACGAATAAATGGGTTAATTACAACGCCAGCACCGGAATGTTTGAGATTCGAACCAAAATGGCTTACAGGAATTAAAAACTCATTATAATTACGGAACAACTGCCAAGACTAATTCGTGCAGGCACGGTGGCAAAGCTACGAGTACATTTTAAATCCACCTTCTCAACTAAGTTGTTAATTAAAGTATTACCTTCTCATCATCTTCCTAGCCTTTTCCCAACTATATTGGGTCGGCTTCCAGTCAAGCCGGATTTAGCTGAATACCAGTATTTTACGAGGAGCCTACCAGACCTCCACAACCCATTAATTGAGTAACACGGTACTCCATGACAAGACTGGGGTCAGATTTACTGGCTTCTGACAATCCGTAACGACTGCCAAAGATCTACAAATGACAGCCGGGACCAACGGTTTAAGGTGAATGCTCCAGGGTAGCCCGCGAAATTCAAATATTTTTATGTTTTTTGCAATTTGCCGGTCAGTGTGAATATTTCAGAAATAATCATTCTGTCGAGCTACATGAACTTAGAGAGCTATATTGATGATTAAAATGGTTATAATTCTTTAGATAAATACGCGTTACGGTCGCGGATCGTATTTGGTCCACATACAGCTTCACACTGACCGGCAAATTGCAAAAAACATAAAAATATTTGAATTTCGCGGGCTACCCTGGAGCATCCACCTTAACGTGCTTTCCGAGGTACGGAGGAAACTCGGTATGTTAAGATCGTCACCCATCCACAGACCAACCTTGGCAAGCGTTGCTTAACCTTGATGATCGACCCGTGCGGCTGTTAATATCTAGCCACAAGCTCCTTAATTAAAGTATTACTTTCTAGTGGACCTACATCTTGTCCCTATGGAAGTTGTACAGCCTGTTAAGATATATATTTTTGAAATGTTCATGCGGTTCCAGAAAAACGATAGACCCTTTTTTCTTTTGGTTGATCTGCTACTGAGTTCTAATAACTACAATATTAATAAATATAATTCTTCCGAGTGACTGAAATACCGGCAAAAATAAGGAGACTTACGTTTTACGACGATTTCCGAAATTAAAGTTTTTTTCTTTCTTCCGAAGTTATTTTGTACCTTGTAGTGGTTTTGGAAGTCGGTTGTATTTTTTGTCAAAAAGTTTTTTATTTTTCACTTTTTAGTGGTACCTAGGTACCTAGGTACCTGCGTACCCATTAACAGCGTACCGGCGCAATGTTATGTTAAGAACTGGTGTAAACACTAAAAAAACATGCAATTTCAGCAATCCTGATCCCTTTGCTATCATTTATTGAAGAGTTCCGTTGCCTACCTCCGAAGTTCTTCGTCAGATCTTCACCAAACTGAAACGGGACCAGTCCAGGAAAATATTCATTCAAACAAAAAAAGAATCATGCAAATCGGCTTACAATTGGCTAAAGTATCGCTGAACAAACATTTTTCATGGGATCTCATCATCAGATCCTAATTTATACTTTTCATCATCAGCTCAGCAATATGAAATGATGATTACCAGTCACAAATATCTGAATTTAGTTATAAAATTCATGAAAAACATTGTATATGCCTATAAAATTTGAGGGTTGCCCTCGATTTTCATGGGATCCCATCATCAGATTCTGACATGGTGACAATGGGACCAATCGAGAAGTATACCCTTTCAGACAAAACAATTTTTTTTCAAATCGGTTCATAAATGACGGAGTTATGAGGTAACAAATATAAAAAAATACAACCGAATTGAGAACCTCCTCCTTTTTTTTGAAGTCGGTTAAACCCTGATTGCATGATTTACCTTGATGCTGGTTGTCAACTAAATAATTTGGTTGAGATTAAATTGAATTTGAAATTATCTGTCGACAATATTTTATCCTTACTAATATTATTGCGAAAGTAACTCTGTCTGTCTGTCTGTCTGTCGCGCTTTCACCCAAAAACTACTAAACCCATTTAAATGAAATTTGGTACAGAGATATTCTGGAGCCTAAGAAAGGATATAGGCTACTTTTTATCCCGGGAGTATGTTCCCTATAGATCACGCGGGCGAAGCCGCTGGCAGAAGCTAGTTGATTATAAGTCTTGTATTAAATGACATCAATGTACCTTTTTGAGGGAAATAAATCTTTATTATTATTATTATTGTTTAATAACCTTTATTATTTTGCATTTGTGTAATGATAAATACATTGCTTACTACTTAGTATTACTCTCAATAACTTTATTAAGTACATCAAAAGTCGGCAAATCAGCTACAATGATATAAAAAGCATTTTTTGTATTATTAAATATATCAATCATATCACCAAACGTTTCAGGAACATCTGCGTCATTATATTGTTTCATAAATTCAATCTTTTGAAAAGCGCTCATTTCTTCAGGATAAGGAATTTCACGATTGGTGGTTAGGTAAAATAGGTAACACTTGGAATTTTGTTTATTTACCTCAGCTTGAAGTTCTCGAGCATATGATATATGTGCACTCAAATCATTTGCTATATTATCTTGTTGCTGATCCCGCACTACGCATGATATGGAAGTGGTACATCCCATAAATTCGGGACTCTTTTGTAGCAACAAGATTTTTCCTCGGTGCTGTCCAACGGTGTCGTCCAACGACCAATTTTGTACGAATAAATTCGGATATTTTTCAACATACTTTGTTCTAAGGATTTCACACTCAGACAAAGTTGATTTCATGGCCGTGGATTCAGCGTGGATGATCATTATAATGAATTCCTTAGGGTTGTCCTTCAAAAAGGTCTTTATGGTATTCACCAAATCCTTGAATTGCGCTCGCATGCTGAAGGAACTATTATACATAGCAAAATCGTTGTTGATCCGACGTACGCCCATATCAAAGACACGAATGCCAACTGTTAATTTATCAGACAAAGGTAACAGTCTGGGTAATTTTTTGTCGGATGGTTCGAATGTCGGTGGATCGCGAGTACCGACAAATGCAAGTGTATTTAATTTACGTGAATCCGGAATGTTTTTCAGCCACATATTAGGTGTATATGTATATCTGATCTTTCCTTTGAAGCGACACTCCACGGTGGTGAGATATAGAAGACAAAGAAATGTCAGAGGTATCAGCATCCTGATTGTTGCAACCATTTTGAATTTATCTGAAAAAAAAAAAAAATGTTTTAGCGAAGAATAGACACAGGACATTTTTCAGGTAATTTAAATTTAGCCCTAATTTTACCCTAATCTCTTCAAAGTTAGAGTAAACAGGCTCCTTCTGGGTAGACTCGCTCCATCGTAGACTTTGTCTTTGTCATCTCTGACATAGACTAGAGTCAAGAGCAAACCCATTGCAAATAAAAAAAAAAAAAAATCGATGATGGACTGGATGGAATGGGACGGATGGATGGAATGGATGATGAGTTTTTGTAAGAGTAAAAAAAGTTGGCAAATACGTATAGAGTCGAGAAAGATATTTTTTTGGAAAATTTTAATCAGTATAGAAGTTTTCTTTGTTAGGTATGAAAAACTTAGTACTTTTTGGTTCTTAAAATTACTTTCCAGGCCGATAGGAAAAAAACTTTAAATTTTCATAATGTTTACCCAAAGTAACAACTATTAAAGATGTAATAATAAATTGTCAATTCCTGCGGTGTTTTTGGTTTTTTCGTTTTTGAACACCGACTTCCGAAATGAAAGTTATTTTTACTTTGTAGTGTTTTGTTTTTGGAAGTTGGTTTTATTTTTTACTTCTTAGTGGTACGCAGGAACCACTAAAAATTAAAACCACAAACACAGCGTGCCTGCGTGAACTTATGTTATGAACTGGTGTAAACAATCAACAGACATGCGATTTCAGAAATCCCGATCCATATGCTATCATTTATTGAAGAGTTCCGTTGCCTCCCTCCGAAGTTCTTCATCAGATCTTCACCAAATTTAAATGGGACCAGTCCGAAAAAATACTCTTCCAAACAAAAAAATAATAATCCAAATAACTTAACAATTGGCGAAAATATTGCTGAACAAAAATTTTTCATGGGATCCCATCATCAGATCCTGACTTATACCTTTCATCATCAGCTCAGCAACATGAGATGATGATTACCAGGCACAAATATCTGAATTGCGTTAGAAAGTTTATGAAAAACAGTGAATGTGCTTATAAAATTTGAGGGTTTCCCTCGATTTTTCATAATCAGATTCTAAATTGGTGACACTGGAACCACCTCAGGAGTATAGGCTTACGAATAAAAAAAGAATCTTTAAAATCGGTCCTCAATTGGCGGAGAAATTGGTGAACATACATAAAAAAAAAATACATACAACCGAACATAGAACCTCCTCTTTTTTGAAGAAGTCGGTTAAAAATATATGTCTTCATAAGATATTACAATTAAAACATTCAATAATGGCGTTTATTCTACTATTCTCGTGGTTGTTTAAGCATTATTTTCATTTATAAGTGTAATTTATTATTTAACAATTTATGTACACACATTTAATAAGATAAGAAGAAAGAAACAGACAAATAGGTACAAAGGTGATGCTTTTTTATTTAGTAATACTTACATGTACAGTGCTGCTGATTTCAACGTAGAGCTCAACGAGCGATGATTGTACGTTCTATGAAAAAAATATTGGTTTATATACGAAGATTGCGTAGTTGTGTGGAGGAATATGTACATGATTACTTTTAAGTATAAGTGCAGATAGGTACTTAAAAAAAAACCGCCATTCGGCCACACCCGACATGGATAGGTAGATTTCTTGTTTGAATATTGAAAAAAACACGTTATCAAAAGGCGATAATGCCCTAAAATTTATTATCTACACTAATATTATTAAGAGGAAAGATTTATTTATTTGCTTGTTTGAATTGAATAGGCTCCGAAACTTCTGGACCAATTTGAAAAATTCTTTCACCATTAGATACCTTTTTTTTTAAGGGTGGGAAATCATCAAATGACTCCTTCCGCTCTGGACGGAGCGGAAGGGAGTGTCAGACTCTTACTGACTAAAACCCATCCGTGTTCCTCTCAGTGCCCTTTGCGTTCCAGGGACGCGGCGTCTCTTTCGAAGGATTCCGCACCAGAACATAGGCTATAGATTATTTTCAAAAATTTAGGGATCCGTATGAAAACTTCGATAATGTAACCCAAGGTGTGAAAAAAATATCAAAAAATATTTTTATATCGCGTACGCTGCAGAAACTATTGACAAGAGAGCAAAGTGATGTGTCACTTTTTTATAGAGGACATTAATATCGACAAAAAATTCCGCAAAGGTGTATATCTAACTATTATGATTAAGTCCCTATGACCGCTTTTTGTTCAAATTATTCAATCAAAACCCGGGTGAAATGGAATAGTGGTGATTTTAGCATCATGATATTAATCCTTATCTATTTAAATTGTTTTATAGTTAAGGTTGGTTATGTACAAGTAAGCTAAACTTTAATTTATTCATATCGGACCATTCGTTTAAAAGTTACGACGGCTATAAAAATACTCTAAGTGAGAAAAATGTTGCAGTTGGCCCGAACTAGGACAGTTTGGTCGTACATAACCAACCTTAACTATAAAACAATTTAAATATTAATTTATATTAATTAATTTATATATTATTAATATCATGATACTAAAACATATAATTATACTAGTTGACCGACGCAACTTCGTTTGCGTCACAATTTTCATTACTGCTCCGCTCCTATTGGTCTTAGCGTGATGATATAGCCTTCTTCGATAAATAGGCTATCTAACACTGAAATATTTTTTCAAATCGGACCAGTAGTTCCTGATATTAGCGCGTTCAAGCAATCAAACAAACAAACTTTTCAGCTTTATATATTTGTATATAGATAAATATATATACAATTTTGAAATTAAACATTTTTTGACAAAATTTTCTTAAAATTACGACCTGAGACCGGCTACAATAGATAAATTTCTAAAGAAATCTACCAAAAACAAATGTGTTTTGCAAGTATATCAATGATTATAGATATCTTTTGGACACAATTAAACTTTAAGTTAATGTACAAGTTGTTGTACATTCAATTTTAGTATGTGTGTGTGTATGTATGTAACCCGGTTATAACTTTTGAACGGCTCGACCGATGGGATCGGAATAGCGATTGAGTGGCGATCGAAAAAGCATCATTGCCATTAAATTTCGTGAACATTTCAATCGATTTGCTTTGCTAGATTTTGAGAAATCTCAAAAATATATCATTTTTTTTTAATAACTTCTACACGGTTTAACGATCGATTCCAAAAACTAATCAGCTATTATTACCATAAATAATAATTAGTTATTATTTATATTACCTTGAAAATTCACGTCGATCGCTTCCGGTTCGGTCAAAATCGGTAGATTCGTTCGTGAGATATCGTTGTCGAAAAAAAATGTTAATTTTAGAACTTGTATGAAATTTTTACTCTGACTAATTCGTGCTCTAAGATTCTTCAAATAACTCAAAAAAACTGCGATGATTGCCGTGAACCGCGAGAAAATCAATTGATTCATTCAAAAGTTACTGCTGTTTAAAAATTTCAAAAATTGTGTCAGCTCTTCGAGATCAAAAGCACAGACCAGCTATTTCTTTGAGCTCGGAGTGCTCAAAATAACAGAAAATTCATATTTTTGAGCTCGACGGGCTCAAAAACAAAATAAGTGAAATGTTGAGTGCTTGGGTATGGAGTTAGCGGGAAGTTGCAGGGATGGCCTTTACGGTCAACCGTTTTTCCTATTTTTTTCTCAGAATTTCTATCAGCAGATCCTATATCGAAAATATGTGAAAGATCATTACTCTATTTTATTAACCTTGAATTATCGATTCTTATGTTGATACTTGAAATTAATCTTTTATTACCAAAGTGTCACTCAATTTATTTATTTACTTGGTACATGGAGGACTTATAAAGACGCTAATATGCTAATAAAGACAAACAAAACAGGAAACTGTAGTCACCAGCAAGCCAATAACAAGTCCTCACATTGTCACCATTAGCACACCATATTATCTAATATATAAAATTAAATTTTAAATGCATATTCAGTAGGTCTGAGAATCGGCTACTATCTATTTTTCATACTTAAAAAAAACGGCCCACGAAGTGGGCACGGGGCAGTTAGTTTGTTTATAAATTGCTATTTGATAAGAATTACTACCGGTCACTATTGTGTTCTGTTGATCCATCGTAATCAGTATTAAAATGACCTTTTTGACCTTCAAATATGAATGAACGTTCTCGATTGTATAATAAGTACCAAAGTACAATGCTGATAAATAATAGATGGATACTAGAGCCACGTGACGTTGTTTTTCTGCTCTAATCATACCTATGCTGTGACACGTGACACCGATTGAAGCTCCCAGAGTCTCTTCTAGTCTGTAGGTACTGAAGGTATCGTAAGTACTGTAGGTATTGAAGGTACTGTAGGTTGCTACATGATTAGTCCACCTTTTTTGTCATGTATCATTTGGCAGACCAAGAACACATACTGACCATACAGGACATTATTTATTTAAAGACAACCACATTCAACATTGAATAACAAAAAATTAGTTTAATATTTTCAGAAAACAACATCATTAAGCTGTGAATGTTTACGCGAACATGGGAAATGTAAGTAGAAAGCAATTCTTGTACATTCTCAGCAAAAAGAATTCCAAGCCAGGTTAGCTGTTTATTTGCGCCAATATTTTGTGCACAAAATATTTTTAAGACATTACAGCTATGGCCCTCGGAACGTTTCCAAGGATTCCCTAATGCCGCTAATCTTATTTTAATTTATATGTAAATTCATTCTCAGCATATTATCTCTAATATTTCCGCCAAATGTTCAGAGTTCCAAAACTTTTTTTTTTTGAGATATTTTAATATTATAGCAATCTCTCGCTTATTTCCCCTTTTATTACCCCGACTTTTATCTTTAATTCCGCAGACATGCCATAGGAACGCAATGATTACGGGGGAGAATGGGGTGGGAAGAAACAGAGAGAAAAATGTAATGAAGTCCCGTCGAACCCTACTTTCCCTTGCTTTGTTGCCATTCTTTAAATCTAATCAAGGGTTACACTTTGTAACGATAGATTAATGAGAAATGCAAACTTATCCGTCGAGTATCAGTGTACCTATTACCACTATTTTATCAATATATTTGCCTTCATGTTTGTTGTAAACATTCATGTTTTTTTTGCAGTTTAAATTTTTCATCAAACACATAAAGTAAATTATCAACTTACCAACTTTTAATGAAAAAATACAAAGATTAAAGATCCATTCTTGTCAGTTTAAAAACAAAATTGTCTCGATGAATGGTCTGCAGCGACACAAGTTCTTAGCGTTTTCTTCTTTCTTTTGCCAAAGTAATTATGTACAAGGAAGAAATTGTCATAATAAAATTTCCCGTTTCCATCAGAATGAAAATTAAATACGGCAAGAAAGTTTAGTAAAAATTACACATTTTTAACCCAAAAGTTTCTTTGGGTTAATTAAGTTCTTCATGTTACGTAACTTTAGAGGTTGTTCATTTCCTACAGCTGTTTGTTAGGTACAGGGAAAAATGTGTTTTCTTACGAAACGGCTACGTTTGTGATGGTTTCATAATATTCCAAAAAATATAAAAAAAAATCGATGTTAAGAAATGCTATTATGGCAGATACTCAATTCTTGATAAATTTGACTAAAGAATCTGTTAATCACTATTTAAAGTTTTCATGTTTAGATTTTTATGAATACGCCTGTTTGTGTTTAAATAGATATTGTCTGATAGAAAAAAAGTCGACCAAGTGCCTGTCGGACTGGCACACGAAGGGTTCCTTACCATAAATCTTAACTTTTATTATTTGTTGTTATAGTGGCTATAGAAATACACAATCTGTAAAAATTTCAACTCTCTATCGGTTGATATTACGGTTCTTGAGATACAGACGGACAGCAGAGGCTTAGTACCTAATAGGGATCCGTTGGTTACCCTTTGGGTTTGAAACCCTAAAAAATACGTAGTGACGATGAAATGGGCAGATACTAAATTCTTGATAAATTTGACTAAAGAATCTGTTAATCACTATTTAAAGTATTCATGCTTCGATTTTTATGAATACGCCTGTTTGTGTTTAAATATTGTCTTATAGAAAAAAAGAAACGAGACCAAAACAGACATAGTGAGGAATAAGGTATGATGTTTCATTCTGTAGAAACAAGAAATTCCCGGGCAAATACCTCACCAAATTAAGGAGTCCCTTTTATACACAGACGTCAGTTATTGTTTCCGCATACGGAATCCCGAAATGAATTCACTCGCATTTCTTACACACACAGATGTTGATAATGTGTCTTGCTTACATGTACGTTATATATCTTTTCGGGTTTTGCTTGTGGGCAACTGCTTAGATTTTAATTAGGAAGAAAAATATCATCGTTATCATTGAGTTATCTTTTGTATTCAGGAGTTGAGCTAAACTGTTGCACTGACTGGACAGTCATGTGTTAAGGTGTGTGTTTCTTTCCTTTAAATTTCTATTAATTTTATTAATATAGGGTAAAAGTTGTATATGTTTGCTATACATGTTGATACATTGAAAATTGCAAATATTATGTTGTTGTGTATTGTTATGTTTTAATTTAATTTAATTGTAATATTGGGACTTAATGCCCTAATAAAGAAATTTATTATTATTATTATTTCTGAACCTATTCGTTTTTGGAAGCGACTTGGCAACAGAAACGAACCCAAATAAAATATTGCCGTTGCAAAAATACAAACACACAACCCCGTCATTTAAACAAAAGAAAAACACCTTTTCACGTACGCATGCCACCTATATGTGTCCGCGAGTGTACATGTAACGGTCACATTGTGTCGACGCCGCACATGCGGTACAGTCGAGCACAGGAGTATCTCCTAGTTAATTACCATCACTTGACACCTGGCTTCGTACCACTACCTGTTAGCTAATTGACAGTGGGACGGCCCGACAACCAAAGCCGGGGAACGGATTTACCGCTGATTTTCCACCTTTTGGTTCTAGGCTGATTTGTGACATACTTGGCGTAAAACTACATTGTTGTTCAAGTATATTGTTTGTGGTACGGAATAATTGAATTGCGTTATTTTTTTATGAGTTAATTGATTTTGAATGGAGTGGTTTGGTGGTGTGTGTGTGTGTTTTGAGGCTTTAAAATTTTATGAATCCGTAACCATAATCCAATCAAATGTGAATTGTTAAAAGTTATTACAATGTTTAGTTTATCCCCAAAAGTATTAACCAAAAAAATAATGAAGGGTTCATTATTTTTTGAGTTTATAAAAACAAACAATTTATAATTTTTTTAAAGTTTCAAAACATTTTTCTAGAACATTACGTAATTTTTATTTGCAAAATATTTCTCGGAAAATCAAAGAGTTTTTCTCCAATACCGACACTGTGTTTTACTGTCGAACGGGAAATATACAGTGCAGCGTCGAGCCGGGAGGGGACGTACTTTTTCACTTATACCTGGGAATAATTCCCGGGTCCGGGGTACCCGGTACCGGGTAGTAATAGATTTCGAAAAAGCGGAAACGAAGTCAACCATAAATCCGCCGGCGAATGATGGAGTGAATAGGTATTTAAATATCTGGATGCGACAGTACAGGGTTGTACTAGATCCTGATACAGATAAATGTGAAATGGAAAATTTCTCTACTACTTTTGACAACAATTTTTTGTAGGTCATTTGAAATTTCAGTAATCTTACTGTTACAGACAAATAGAGCATATCGGATTATGACGTTCAAATGACATTAAATCGTATGGTTAACCAATGTATTCATCTGGGTGTAATTACGAATCATTTGATACCCTATTATAATTTAGTAGTTCTGGTGCTGTGTTGGAACATACGTACATATAGTAAGCTGAAATCATAACCCTTTTTTTAGGCTTACCGTAGTTGGGTAAAAAACATATACTTTCCTAACATCTTGAATCGTACCCACCATAAAACCACCATTATTATGAAACCATTTTCGTTTCTTGGTGTCGTTTCAAGTTATTTTTGGTTCTAGGAATTGCATCGCTTATTTGTGTATCTACATAATTAAAAATTTTAAAAGAATAGTCAAGCTTTTAATTTAATCTCGAACTTAAATGGAAAGCAAACGTCAAATAATTCCAGCAAAAATTACGAGAATCACTCCTCCAACATGTCTGCCGTTTATAAAATCGTCCCTTACAAAAACTAACCATTGAAAAGTGACGAGAAGACCCACCATTCTCTTGTTTCTTTTTAATTAAACTGAAAATTCTGAGTCATGGTTGGAAGCGAACCGGCAGGGATAGCAACGCTCCGTACTTGAAAAAAGTTAGTTTAGCTTTGCAAATGAGATTAAGTTTTATGGCAGTGTTGCTCTTTATATCCGTATTTAGTTCATCTCGGTTTTAGACGAGCTAAATATATTTTTGAAGTATTCTTTATTTTTAGTTCCGGTTTGTCGGTTTGCTGCTTTCTTTCTTTAGGTCTGTTGTTATGTACATAACTTTGTTATTTGGAGGGTTTGACAAATACTACAGGTATTATTTATCCTAGCCTACATGTTTTCGTGTTTATTTTGGGATCCATATTAATAGATTCTGATAAAACAAAAGCCTCAATCATATAAATTATAGACGCCTACAAACCTTTCATCTTTGCTGTTGCTTTGTACAAATAATGAATATTTTTTTCATGCATATTCCCTATATGCGTGAAAAAAATATTTATTATTTAGTTTTATTTATTATTCAGTTAATACTGGTATTCAGCTAAATCCGGCTTAACTGGAAGCCGACCCCAATAAAGTTGGGAAAAAGCTAAGCAGATGATGATTTATTATTCAGTTTATCTAATTATGTCCGTATAACCAGAAAAATAATTTATGATCGTTTACTTCCATCACGTATAGAAAACATGAAATTGACATTTTTTCAAATCATTTTTTAAACCCTAATATGATTTTTTTTGTAATATTCGTATCGTCCGTACCCGTCCCGTACCGTCGTAAAACTCCGTCTTGGTTTCGTTTTATTGGATTTAGCTTAGTTTTTAAAGCAAAATCTTACTACTTTGAGATATTATAAATTAATCGTTATATGACTATTAAGAATTGCGGTATTAATTATCATTATAAATACTCTTTCTGCACACATACCTAAACTTTTTTATGAGACAACCCAGGTACAGTGAGTGATGAACACGATGAGCGCATCCACCAAGAAATTGCTTCATTGGAATAGTGATATCAAGGAGAGTGGAAAAGTTTATCTTTCAGTCTTAAAAATAATGTTTACTTGATAAAAACGACGAAAAGATGTGAACATTAAAGATGAACATTATCTTTAAATCTATACGTGACTGAAAAGTTAGATTTACTGACCTAAGTTTTCTGTACCATGATAATTACAAAGCACATAGTCAAATCTCGGGAATATTTTTTTTTTTTTGTTGCCTAGTGATATATCTGTCCCTCTCGCGAAAACGCTGTTTTATATATAGGCGTCATGTAATTTGACGCCAAAGTTCGTATTGGACTTCTCTTTCTAATTGTAATCTTTGTAATAACTTCATCGCCGATGAAAGTACTTATTAAAATTTCATTTTGCTAATAAAAAAATCGCATTTTCCCTAAATTTTAGACTTGTTGTGACTTGTTGTGACCGTTGTGAATCATATGTGTACAGTCATTGAAACCTATGCGAATGTGACATCTCTACTCATAACTAAAACCCTAACTCCAGATAAAAGAAACAAATAAGCACATCTTTACTAACACAATAAAAAGCGCGATATAACCTAATTAGTCACGCTCCATAAAAAAAGTAATTAAAACAAACAAACTCAAGTAGGACATTCGTAAGCATTGGTATGAGTACAGCGATAAAGACCCGTAGGTATGCTCCCCTTAATTAAATACAACCGCGGAACGTGTCGCCTCTTAGGATATATTAATCCCCTCTTACCTAGGCATCTGAAATCCGTACAAAACTCCCTTGTCGCAAGGGTTAAGAATAACAACCAACCTACAATTTTATTAGCATTTTTTCCTCCTTCCGGGAGCACCAAGCTCATTTCCGCTCCTCTAATTTATTGCAGGCATTCGGAACCCGTGAAATTAGTGATATCAAACAGTCATAACCCCCACCCCTCCCCTTTCGTATTTACCTCGAGGAAATTTAATTTTAGGAATTCGATTAAAACGTGATTAAGTCGAATTTAAAAAATGTTTCACGTCCCTGAAATATTTTATGGGAGATTTAATCGTCTGTTTGAAGTAGGCTAATCTGTGTTTAACACAAAAAGTAATTTTGGGCGAAGGGTTTTATCCTTTTCTAATGTAAGTAGCTTGGTGGTTTTCAGGGGGATGAAGATCATAATGGGGCTATAAGACTCAACTACTCTGACATAAAATGATGGTGTTTTTGATATTAAATTTTTCATCGCTCGTTTCATATTCTTCAAGATAGTAAATGCACTCTTGAGATTTCGGCAACAAAGGGATCCAGCTATCCACCCCTTAAATGTGTTTTGAGGGGTGACAATAGGAAACCAGATAAAATTTAAACGGCTAAATGTGCTGACTCTTTATAACAGCACTTTTCGTCCGTTATTAAAAAGGTGGCATTCCATTCAACGTATTCAGATGCGAGACTAAGCAGACGTGTCGTTTAAAATCGGATAATATGAAATATCATTAAATAATTATTGTGACTAATGTTTTGATACCTAGTTATCTGCGGCGTCAGTTATTTAAGTAAAGTGTGTCGCGTGTGATTAGTAGGTAACTACCATCTGAGTCATTGTGAAAGATGAACTAAATTTATAGACAAATAGTGTTTGTGTTAGTAATGTCTAACCCAGGATCTAGCCCTTTTGGTCGGAGCCAATTAATACGGCGAAGTCCTCCACCGACGCCAATCGAAGACTTCCATCATAGAGAGCCAAGTCCACCAGCATCCTCGGAGAAGAATGAATTGCCGAGTGAAGTTATTTCTACGCCAGAGATCCAGAAATGGATGGTATCTATAGATACCATTCTGAACGAAGTATGCACTATTGTCGCGGAAGGAAAAATGAACTCGGATCAGAAGCTCCGTGTCAATACTCTTTGCCGGAAGGTCTTAAATGGGACATCTCAAATGGCAATCTTGTACCAAGCCTTAAAGCAGAAAACCATCCAGGCGCACAGCACCATCCAGCACTTACAGGTACACCAGAACGTTTCGAACTCACTTCAACAGTTCAAAGAGGTTGTCGAAACTAAACTCAAACCTGAAAATGGCTCATATGCCAATATGGTAAAAAAAGGTTCCGACAGCTTTATTCGCCCTGCAAACCTGAGTACTGTTGCAATTTATCCCTCTGATAAGACGAAGACCAGTGACGACACGAAGTCCCTAGTACAGAAAATCATCTCGCCAGAAGCACTAAAACTACATGTCCGTGGCCTGAGAAAAGTCAGAAACGGCGGTGTCATCATTTGCACCGATAGCAAAGGCGACATCGATAAACTGAAAAAATCTGAAAAACTAGTTTCATCGGGCCTCAAAGTAGAAGAACCATCAAAACGCCGCCCTAGGATCGCTGTCATTGGTGTCCCCATAGCCCTCACTGAGAAAGAAGTTTTTGATTGCATTTACGAGCAAAACATTTCTGATAAGCTGCCGAATACTACTCGTGAGTCCTTTCAAGAAACCATCAAATTGAGCCATAAATCGGGTAAGAAAAACCTTCCTACCTGTAACTATATATTGGAAGTGCCCGCTAGTACCAGGAAAATTTTAATAAACCAAGGCCGAATTTTCATAAACTGGACATCTTGCCCCGTGAAAGATTTCACGATTGTCACCAGATGCTTCAATTGCCAGCAGTTTGGACACGCAGCCAAGTTTTGCCGAGAATCTAGTCCGACATGCAACCACTGCGGAGTAACTGGTCATTCCTTCAAGGAGTGTAACAATAAAGCTGCTCCCTTCCAATGCGCGACTTGTAAACGCTTCAAAAGAAAATGTGACCATCCAACTGGTGATGTAAATTGCCCGGCACGCAAATTTGCAGAAGACAACTACATCAATTCAATCGATTATGAAGGCGCCTAAGAGCGCCGCCGATCAAATTACTAAGTAAGCACTTAATCAGTAGTTTACCTCATATTTTATTTGTTAGTTTATAATTAAAATGACAGATCATCTAATTTGTGATCTGGATGGTTTTTCTGTGTCTGAAGCTAAAATCTGTAATGTTGAGGACTGTAGGAATCTGATACCTGTTGGAGGTAAAACGTTCACCCTACTAACACAAAATATCCGCAGTCTAAACCGGAACATCAACGGTTTTGAAGTGTTGCTACAGAACCTTGAGGTTAGCTGTGATATTATCGTCCTAACAGAATGTTGGCTGTCGAAACAAACAGTTTTACCATCTCTTGACGGATATTACTCACAAAGAACTGATAGAACCATCAACCAAAATGATGGTTTGGTAGTATATGTAAAAAATAATTTAAAAACAGAGGTAGAGGAACCGTTATTCCAGGACAGTAATTGCTTATTAATTAAAATTTTTCCTGATACAGTAGTAATGGCCATCTACAGGCCTCCTTCTCAAAACATAGACTGTTTTTTGGACTCACTCAACATGAATTTAACAAAAGTATCATCTTTTCAAAATATAATTCTTGTGGGTGACATAAACATTAACATTGCTTCCGGGAAAACCAATGGCCATGCTAACAACTACCTGAATATTTGCGCGTTTCATGGACTATTACCCACTCATTACCATCCCACGCACCAGTCCGGCTCATGTTTAGATCATTTCTTTATAAAATCAAAGAAACCAACCCAAACATTTGTAACTAACTCATCGCTTACCGATCATCAAGCTGTTTTACTAACATTGCAAATTTCTTTACCTAGAAAAAACTGCTTGCGTAGCGATACTAAAGTAAATATGAAAAACCTTGAAAATGACATAAGCGCTATTAATTTTGACCCAGTTTTTAATTCAAACGATGCAAATATTTCTTTAGAGTATTTCATACATTCGCTACAATATGCAATTAAGAAAAACTCATTTGTTAAAATAATGCCTAGGAAATATTATAACATTAAACCGTGGATCACACCCGGTCTCGTTCGATGTATGAGACATAGGGACAAACTTCACCTGAAATCGAAACTGGCACCTGGTGATGAATCACTTTCCGTCACATACAAGAGGTATAGAAATTTCTGTAACAATCTTTTGAAAAAAATAAAAAATCAGTATGATAAAAATGAACTACAAAAGGCAGGAAGAAACAGCAAGCTTGTTTGGAAATTTATAAAAAATAATACTTTTAGATCTAAAAATTCCGAACCTCCCCTTGATTTATTATCAACAGAAATAAATCCGTCCGAAGCAACGAATAAAGTCAATAATTTTTTTGCTAACGTTGGTAAAAACTTGGCAGAAAAAACATTAAATTCTAGATCGTTGCCTCCTCAAAGTTCACCTGTAACAACTTCTACACTACATTCTTTTGTTTTATTTGAGACCGACGCAAATGAGGTATTAAGAATCATAACCGAGCTTAAGGATGTTTGTGCTATTGGCTGCGATAACATACCGAATCATATACTTAAAAGATTTAAATATCTAATTGCACCTCCGTTAACTCACATTTTTCAGTTATGTTTATCACAAGGAGTTTTCCCCCAATTACTTAAAAAAGCTGTAGTCACCCCTGTTTTTAAATCTGGAGACAAGAACTGTGTTAATAATTATAGACCTATTTCAGTCTTAACGGGCCTCTCCAAAATTTTAGAAAAAATCATAAACACTCGTTTAATAAAATATCTAGAAGACAACAAATTGCTTTCAGACAGTCAATTTGGTTTTAGGCCCAAAAGATCAACAAGCCAAGCAGTCCACCGATTGACAAATTATATAAGTACAAGTATGGACAATGGCATGCACACCATTGGTATCTTTTTGGACCTTGCCAAGGCGTTCGATACTATTTCTTGTTCTATATTATTACATAAGCTTGAAACGATTGGGATAAGAGGAACACAACTTCAACTTTTTTCTGATTATCTTAGTGATCGTTATCAATGTGTGAAAATTGGTCAATTTATAAGTTCTGAGCTTAAAAATAGCTGTTACGGATTTCCACAAGGTAGCATTTTGGGTCCTACGTTGTTTCTAATATATATAAATGATCTGTGCAGCTTGCCACTCAAAAATGGTATCATACTGTCATACGCTGATGACACGGCTCTAGTGTTCTCAGCTAAATCAAGAATCGAGGTTTATGAACACGCGCAGAATGGTTTCAATACTGTGTCTAATTGGCTTCTTAACAGTCTCTTAACATTAAATTTAGATAAAACAAAATACATTTTATTTACGATTAGGAAAAATAACATTCCGCTTACTAACTTAAACATTTTTGCACATAATTGTAGAACTAACGCTGACAACGCATGCACTTGTTCCACCTTAGCTAAAGCTGACTATGTGAAATATCTAGGTGTAACGATTGACACAAATCTAAATTTTCGTAAACATATTGATGTACTATGCAGCAGAGTGCGGAAATTAATATACATTTTTAAATACTTACGTAACGTAGCCGACTATGATTTAATTAAACAAGTTTATTTGGCTTTGTGTCAGTCCATACTAACGTATTGCATAACTTCCTGGGGTGGTGTCGCAAAGTCCATTTTACTTCCTCTAGAACGTGCTCAAAGAGCAATTCTAAAGGTTGCAACCTTTCGCCCTTTTAAATTTCCCACGCACCAGCTTTTCATGGCATGTAAGGTACTAACAGTGCGTCAACTAGCTATTCTAAACATCGTACTGCATCAGCACACTGAACTTCCTTATGACCGAGTACCTTCAGGCAAGAGAAGGAAAGATTTGGTTTGTATTAAACCTCAAACCAAACATGCTTTCGCAAATAGATTTTTTGTGTTTTTGGGACCTTATCTATATAACAAGCTCAACAAGCCACTTGACATATATAGTTTAAATTATAAGAAATGCAGTACAACGCTTGCGGAATATTTAGCAAAACTCAATTACGTTGACACAGAAAAACTGCTAGAAATTTTAGTATGATGTTTATTGTTTCATATTTCTTTGTATTATTTATTTTTGTTCATTGTTTAGAATAGTATTTATTAATAATTGTAAAGTTTGCTTATTTTTAATAGTCGATTAAGATTTTTTTATTGTATTGATCTAGTTTACATATATAACTGACCAATTTAAATTGCGATGAAGTGAGGGCCTGAAACACAGGTTTAAATAAACCTAGATCGGGCAGGTCGCTATATACATTATAAGTTCCAAGTTAAATATCCTATACGTCAAATTATTGTTAGCCATACACTAGTTTTAAGTTAGGCACTAATTTACCTTTATATAAGATTTTTACTTTATTATCTTTTTGTGGCTATTTATACACATTTTATTGTAAAAGTTTTTTTTTTTTTTTTTTGAATAAATTGAAATTGAATTGAAATTGAATTAAAATACACAGATTTTTTTAAATGAAAGTTCTGGTAATAATATCCTACAGTTTTAATTGTATTTTCAATATTATACAGCGCGAAATATGTTTAATTAGTTCAATTTGGCTGTTCGCCATTATTTTAATTCCAATTGTATTGCAATACGAAATAATTACGATTTCAGCGGCTGCTCGAATATTATGGTTAACATGCATCGGATTGTGTCTGCCAAGTCCAAAGGGTATATACCCTGGTTCCAAGAAAATGGGTTTTTTGAAATACAAATAAGAGAAATTGATAATACTAATAAAAAATAAGAGAACCCGAAATTTTAAATGTCTGCCTAAACATAATTAGTTTTTGACATTCTGGGGTCCCTAGAGACCCGGTCCTTTGGTAGGCGTACGAGGGGCCGATGCCAACTCGCAGAGGCCTCTTTAGACATTTCAAATGGAATGGGACACCGATTAGTTCATTATTACCGACGTACTTTCATTATTTTTATAAACCTTTACAATTATCGCACGGAAACGTATGATTATTCAGAACATGGTCTACCTATTTTCTAAGTTTTATCCAAATCCAATTAGCCGTTGAGTCGTGATTGATTGATAAACATTTAAACAAACAAACTTTTTCATTTTTTATAATTGATAAACGCTGCCACTTACCACCACTATCTCAACTGACGGTAAGCGATGATGTTGTCAACGAGAAGAACACATATTCATCAAGTAGGATTATATATCTCTTATGTCTTTTTAGATCCGTTAATTTAATTGAAAACATAACTCACCTAACCTGTACCGACAGTATTCCAGTTTTCTATCTAGGAACATCTTATAAAACACCACTGCCCCACATAACTGCTGCAGAATTATTTTGGGTGAAGTCCAGATTACACAGAAGCCATCGAATCTCCCCAAAAAAAAACTACATTTGTATCCTTCAATCAAAACTGGAGCCATCTGTATCCAACCCGGCCAGCCAAGTTGTGCATTACCAAAATTGCTTCGAACCAATTTTCTTTATGCGATTCCGTAAGATACACTTTGAGGAGACTTGGTCTTGCAAGCCACTCATATTTATTTGATTGATTTACGTTAAAGCGAAACATTTTAACAGTTTACAAGATAAAAGAAACTTGTAAAAGGAATGTTGGGTATTTCTTTGTTTTATCCATCACGTATTCATAGGTTCTTGCACAAATGTGAACATTCATTTTATTCCTGGGCACGGCTTGTGTAGTACTCGTAATGAAATAGACATAAAAACACAGTGTTCCACATTTTGGTACAAGCCTTTATTTGAACACATTAATAACACAATTAAGTTCAGCAAATAGACAACACACCAATTACTTAATTGCTACATTCGTAATTACATTCCAAATTAATGAATACTACAACGAAGCTTTTTAGCGAATTTCGTTTCAATAAATGAAAGGATGGGTCCCTTGATACCTTGGAGCTCGGGGCAAGTCGGCATAATAGACACATTGATGAATCCCCGGCTTAATGCAACACAAATTCTAAGAAAAAACTTCTTATTTAATAAAGGCAGTTTGCATCGACGCTCAGGGCTTAATGACGCCATATTTACGGATAACATGGAGGGATAGAATGTAAAAAAAAATATCTCAAACATTTTGCGCAGATGGTGAACTGAATTAACCACAAACTTGGGCCATTATTAATTCTGTTTTCGTGTAGCCGACGGCTAATGTTTCAGCGGGCTTATTATTGGGAAATTCTGTAATGACTGTTAATATAACGATCACGCCACGGCTTTGGGCACGCGACCACGAATAAGGACAAGTTGTATCAAAGTTCAATGCACTTACCTCCTGACTTCAATTGGGTTAATCATATTATAAGTTCCGTGCCCGGCTGGTACAGGTTAAGTTGGAAAAACTAGCATCGGGAAGTATTTCAATTATCTAAAAGTTTTCTGTTACTCGAAAGTTCAAAATGATAGGAATAAGTCAGTGCACTGCAGTGTCATTCTTTGTTAAAGAGAAACAAGTTTTAGCTTTTGGAATCAATTTATAGTTTCAAGAAAACAGTCTCCGCTGAAAATTTGACATGTCTGATTGGAGCAAAACAAAATAATATTTTATGTCGGAAATCGAATGAAGTAGATACCATATTATATCAGACGTTTCATCACATGTACCTATTCTCAACAATTTATACGAACGAATATATATCTTTAAACATTTGTAGTTCTGCTTTCAGGGGTGCAAAACTTGTCACTTGGAACCCTTCTATCACAGTAACCACCTCACCAGTTATCTAATACCCCATGCATCCAACACACAAAAAACCGTCAAGTGTGAATCCTCGAGCATATGCTGTTGAATCTACCCGTAGATAAGAGTACCTTTATCCCATTCATGTCTCCACACACGACCATTTTTCATGTCTTTGTTGGCTCGCAATAGGCATTAGGGTGACACAGTGACAGTGACACCCACTATCCCCTCCCTAAAGATATAAATTCTTTTTTTTAAATTTCATTCGAAGACACATGTATTTTTCAATATGCTTGTTGCCATAATTGATGTATCAAAAATTTACAGAATTTTTTAAAGATTTAATTCTTTTTTAAATTTTCTCCGAAAGCACGTGTATTTTTCATCAATATGATTGTTGCCATGATTGATGCTGTGTCTAAGGGATTTTGTTGAAAAAATTTTTTTTTTTTTTTGAAACAGTCGACAAGTTAAACCATCGGTCAGCTTTTCTACCAATTTTGTAGGGTAATATTTGGTATTCTCAATTGGGACCTATTGAATATCTATACGTATGTAAGTATGTTATAATATTCTACATTTCGATAAAAATGAATAAAAAACCTTGTCTGTTAAGGTGAATGCTCCAGGGTAGCCCGCGAAATTCAAATATTTTTATGTTTTTTGCAATTTGCCGGTCAGTGTGAAGCTGTATGTGGACCAAATGCGATCTGCGACCGTAACGCGTATTTATCTAAAGAATTATAACCATTTTAATCATCAATATATCAATATAAGTTCATGTAGTTCGAAAGAATGAATATTTCAGAAATAATCATTCTTTCGAACTACATGAACTTAGAGGGCTATGTTGATGATTAAAATGGTTATAATTCTTTAGATAAATACGCTTTACGGTCGCGGATCGCATTTGGTCCACATACAGCTTCACACTGACCGGCAAATTGCAAAAAACATAAAAATATTTGAATTTCGCGGGCTACCCTGGAGCATCCACCTTAATGCTACCTGTTTGCTTGCCTGTTAATGTTGACTTTCAATCAATTAGGTACAAGTTATCACAATCTCATCCTATATTAATCTTCCTAACTAGCATCTATAAAAAGAAATATCCTATAAAAAAGTAACAGTTAGTAATAAAGTGACAAAACCTTAAAATTAAATCTTCCTCTTAGACCACTATTGTGTAAAAATGTCTCAGACTTCTTTTATTATTCAGATACTTACCAACTCAATATTTCCACTTCACAAAGTCTGAATTAGCCTTTGGGAAAAATTTAAAAAACGGTTCAAGTTTATTAAAAGCCGAATTGGGGAGAACTCTAGTCGTTAAATTCATGATGAATTTCTTTAGAACTTTAAGTGCGTCGTAAAATTGTGTGTCAACAGGGCTTTAACTAAAGTAAACAGCCATTTTGGTTGAGAGGTATTTGTCCCATTATTTTATTTTTTTATTAGCACATTATTATTCTACCCCATTAATATACGCCAAAACTCTTCTAATTCTTCCATATACTATTTTCTATGGCATCTCAAACCACTTCAAATCGTTACTATTACTAAAAAAAATCGTCTTTTATAATGCGCACAGCAAAGGAGTGAACAGGCTCCTTCTGATTAAGCTCGCTCCATCGTAGACTTTGTCTCTGTCATCTCTGACCTAGACTAGGGTCAAGAGCAAACCCATCACAAAAAAAAAGAAAAAACGAAAACAACTGAAAGAAAAAAATCATATGGCACACACACAAATACATAATGTAAGAACAAGGAAAGGGAGACCAATTAATAAATAACATTGTGTGCCTCATGGTTGCGCCAGACAAGTAACAAAATAGTACAGCAAAAAACTACTGACAAAATAAAGCTAAACATAATTATAACTTCTCACAAGAATCCTTTTACGAAGACCAAACCCCGCAAATTCTTTTGCCTCACAAATCAGCAGAAAGTAACTTACCCACATAACGTTATAACCCTACTTCCCCCTATAAATAAGTTATAATAAACAAAAATAAAAACCAAATCAGACATCGATAAAGAAGAACGTGATGCTCATTCTAACGATACAATGGAACGCTTCGTACGGATTACAACGATACGTTCCGCTCAATAATACCACGGAGTTAGGAAGGAACAGAGGGCTGGTGTGCATCGCTTAGCTGATATTGAAGCTCTGGTTACAATCAAGGCTCTCGATTACAAATCCGTCGCGAAAATAATCCTTTTATAGATTTTTTTCATGGAAAATGCATTTTTCTTAAAAAAATTCTATGAAAACGCTTTGTCCCTAAATGCTTCTTCATGGATTTTGCATATACATATTCTAAATACTAGCTTCTGCCAACAGCATCGCCCGCGTAGTCCCTGGGGAACATACTCCCGGATTACAAAATAGCCCATGTACTTTCTCAGGTTGAAGATTATCTCTGTACCAAGTTTCATTTAAATCAGTTCAGCAGTTGTGACGTGAAAGCGCGACAGACAGACAGCGAGACAAAGTTACTTTCGCATTTATAATATTATATTAATATGGAAGAATGGATTTTCCGAGATTTTGCCTCAACTCAGGTCGCTATGGCAACCACCACAATCCTGTAAATCAAACTACCTAGCTTTGGCCGAACTATATTAGTATCCGGCTTTCAGTCTAAGAGGAAGCAGCTGAGTTCTCGATAGTATTTTAAATAAAGCGACTGTCTATCTCCATAACCCAGTAACTGAGGTGACATGATGCTCTAGATAAAAGTAGTAACTGATTTTTGGCTTCTCACTATCCGTAACGACTGCCAGTGATCTTCAATAGACCGAGGTACCGATGAGGCCTGCTTCTTTTTTTTTTCAATGTCTCCTGCTCTACTCGGAGCGGGAGGGAGTGTCAGGCTTCGAGCAATTTCGCAACCCTGGCAGGCACTAAGCCTGACAGGCCTCGTCAATTTTGCTGACATATTTTTAAGGCGCGTGTGGAACACAACGCGCCGTCTACCTGGGCTTGTTCCTTATCTAACGGCGAGCTACCCATCCGTCGCTGCTGTTTTTACCCCTACAACCGAAACCCTATATCCTGTCCCTTCACCCATCCACGGACCGACGTTGCTTAACTACGAATATCGACCCTTTTTTTAAGGAAGAGAAATCGGGGCAGAAAGGAGTGTCAGACTCTTACTGACTAAAACCCATCCGTGTTGCTTCTGATGCCCTTTGCATTCCAGGGCCGTGGTGCCTCAAACAAATTTCGCAAACCTGGTAGGCACTGGCCCTAGCAGCTGTTATTATTTGGCCACGAACTCCAAAATTTAATTCTAAAGAAATTCGTAAAATCACTTCGTTCTTACAACATCTTGGCTAAACTATTCTCACCACATCCTACCAATAACGATTTGTTAACTAACACGGGTAACTTACTAGGCGGGTTCTTAAATCAAACTGCAGAGAAACTTTGTTTGCAACGTTAACCGCTGAGTTAGGGCCGTCTTCCACCGTACAAGTACTACACGTTGCCAATGCTACCACTGTGTTGTTCCTTTTATGTCTTGCCTTTTCTAAAGAGAAAATATGGGATTTTATTCATGTTTTGCACGGGTAAATGATGTTATTATGAGACCATATATTTTCCAGATCTGTCGAGATTGAATAATGTTGATTGATGTGTAATTCCCTTGAAGCGAGCATTTGTCTCAATGTCTAGTTAAACATAAAATATTTAGATATTTGTCAGGAACTTGAACGTGAACGATCTTTACGTGATGTTCTTAATCTGATAAACAGTAAAACAATCATAATACTACTCTATCAAGAAAGTACCGGGAAAAGATCAATAATACACAAAATGTCTGTTATTCATCCAAATTTATTTTATCACCTTCAAAGTATGCTTCTTTAGAAACGATACACTTGCGCCAACGAATAATCCATTCATCAAAACATTTTTTAAACGCTGCTTCCGGAATTGAGTTCAGTTCTCGCCGCGAATTCTCCTTTATGTCTTCTATCGATTGAAAACGGGTGCCACGAAGTGGTAATTTGAGTTTAGGAAAAAGAAAAAAGTCAGCAGGAGCCATATCTGGTGAATATGGTGGTTGCTGGATGGTATTTGTTGAGTGTTTGGTTAAAAATTCGTTCACAATGATAGCCTTGTGCGAAGGCGCATTGTCGTGGTGCAAAATCCAAGAGTTTTCTTTCCACAAATCTGGTCTTTTTCGTCGAATTTGCTGTCTTAAACGCCGCATAACGCTCAAATAATATTCTTTATTTACCGTTAGACCTTTCGGTAAGAATTCAGAGTGCACAACACCGCGATAGTCAAAGAAAACAGTCAACATGACTTTGACTTTTGATCGACTTTGGCGTGGTTTTTTCGGTTTCGGTTCAGTTGGAAGGCGCCACTCCGAAGCTTGTTGACTAGTTTGCATGTCAAACTCGTAAACCCACGTCTCGTCACCAGTAACAATGCGTTTCATGAATGTTGGGTCCGAACTAACTCGTTCTAGCATGTCCTCAGCGACTTTCATGCGATTGAGTTTTTGGATAAAATTCAGATCTTTTGGGACTAGCCGAGCAGCAACATGTTTCATACCCAAATGATTAGTTAAAATGGTACGGATCGACTCGTGAGATACAGAAAGTTCGGCGGCTATCTCTCTCAGAGTTGAATGGGGATTTTCAGTCACTATTTCCTTCACTTTTGCGATGTTAACTTCAGTTGCAGACGTTGACGGCCTACCAGAGCGAGGCAAATCTTCCATCACATCTCGACCGCTTTTGAACGCTTTGAACCACTCATAAGCACGAGTTTTTGATAAAATCGATTCACCGTAAGCCTTCTGTAACACTTTCAGTGACTCCGAACACGAAATTCCATTGGCGATGCAAAGTTTAAGACAAACTCTTTGTTCGATATTTTTGTCCATTATGAAATTCGCAATACACACTATATATGATATTACTAAAACCAGCACTGTATTTAATATAAATAACAGATGCAACTCAAACTCCGCGCCAAAATGGAAAACAGTTGTGCCAATCTAACAACAACAAAAAAACAAAAATTTGAATTTGGAACCATAAACAAATCATCCATTCCCGATACTTTTTTGACTGAATGTATGTATCATTCTTTCGTTACCGAGAGAGTGATTGACAGACAACACTACAGCACAGCCGAAACTATGGGTCGTAGAGAGCTGAAAGGCATGTAGGTTCTTTAGGGAGAGTAAGAGATCACTAAGAAGATTTCCCGACATTCCTACGGGAACGGGAAAAACGGAGTATACGCGTACTACGTCACGGTCTAAAGCTAGTAGCAATATAAAGTTCTATGAAATATGGAGCAAACCAAAATAGTCCTTAAAGTGAAAAACCTATTTTTACTATGACTGAACGTAATAGAGAGTTAAACTCTACATACCCTATAAATATAATTCTGTTCCTTGCACTACTTTTTCAAAGCACCATAACATCTCGAAGCACTTGAAATCTGTGAAGCATTTCGACGTCAAAAATGTTTACGTAAAACAATTTAACTTGATTTATTCAACAATTTTATAGCTCCGCGTGCCTGAGATTCATGAAGAGTGGTGAATACAGGAACTGAGAACGTTATACAGGATGTTTGGTAGAAAAGCCGACACAGACGTGATAGAAAAAGCAGGAACTGTAACTGTAGTTTAGCGCAGAGACATTTTGACTTCAGTGTCACGGTAATTGAACGCAATACCTTTTGATGTTTTTTTCCATGTACATTCAAGTGCTATTGCTCCAGCTAAATGACTTCTGTGTTTCCAAAGTCTTAGAACTGTTATTTTAACAACACAACACTTTCACTTTATTAATTCTAAAAATAAATTAGCAAAGGAGCAATTTTAGCAAAAAAATACCGGCCAAGTGCGAGTCGGAGTCGCACACGAAGAGTTCCGTACCATAAACCTCAATTTTATAGCAGCAATAAAAATACACAATCTGTGAAAATTTCAACTGTCTGCATATTGCGGTTCTTGAGATATAGCCCGCTGACAGACAGACGGACGGACGGACGGACGGACAGCGGAGGCTTAGTAATAAGGTTGCGTTGGTTACTCTTTGGGTACGGAGCCCTAAAAATGACACCCGCATAATAAAATTATCATTTTTTCTACCAAACACCCTGTATAGCTCTTTTATAACTTCTACATAATTACTTTGTAGTCGGGCAGGGTCAGTATTTCATTGTTATTATCAAAGTTAGCTTTATTTCGTACAATTGGTTCGACTATTTTGTTAAATTTATTGTAGGTCTACCAGTGTGTGCCATGTGTTGTTAACGTATTGTGAGAAATCAAAATGGCTTTTGTATTTTATTGTGATTTAGTACTGTGGTATTGGAGTTCTAGAATAAGTAGAGTAGATTAGATATAAATGTCTGATATAATCTCCCAAACTGTTGGGTATATTTAAAAAAACCGGCCAAGTGCGAGTCTGACTCTCACACGAAAGGTTTTATGCTTCTTCTTCCACCTGGCGTTAATCCCGGCTATTGCCAGGGTCCGCCTTCCTACTTAGCTTCCTCCACTTTGCCCGATCTTGAACATCCTTCTCAGTCAGGCCATTGGCTCTCATGTCGGACTTGACGACGTCCAGCCAGCGCTTGCGAGGGCGACCACGGGGCCTAGCCCCAAGAACAGCCATATTCATGCATCTCCGACCAACGTACTCCATAGGGCGGCGCATGATGCGGCCATACCATCGCAGACGACACTCTTGCAGTTTTTCCCCCACGTCACGGACACCAAGACTACCTCGGATGTAAGAGTTGCGTATGCGATCGGATCGCGTTACGCCACTCATCCACCTCAGCATCTTCATCTCCGTGACGCGAAGCTCCTGGGTGTGTCTGCTTAGTGCTGGCCAACACTCGCCCCCGTACAGTAGGACAGGCCGAATGATGCATTTATATATCTGCCCCTTGAGCTTCGGAGGCATTTTGCGGTCGCATACAACGCCCGTTACCTCGCGCCACTTCGCCCAAGCCGCGCCAATACGTGCTTGGACATCGTCGTCCACGATGCCAGACTCGTGCAGCACGGATCCAAGGTACCTGAACGTATCGGACTTTCTGATCAGGTCCGAACCTATTCGGATGGTGTTTGAATCCGTGCTGCCACAGGAAATGTACTCAGTCTTCGCCACATTTAGTTTCAGACCACCGTTTTCAAGCGTGTCCTTCCAAATGTTGACTTTGCGCTCAAGATGGGCTTTGTTCTGATTAACGAGGGCGATGTCATCGGCATACATTATTAGCCATGGAGGCTGATCTTGGATGTTTGCCGTAACTACATCGAGCACTACGTTAAACAAGAACGGGCTAAGAGCCGAGCCTTGGTGAACGCCAACAGATATTGGGAAGCCATTCGATTCGCCAACAGCGGTCTGGACAGAGGACATGGAATCGCGGTACATGTCTCTGATAATGTCAATATAGGCCTCGGGAACGCCCTTGAAGCGCAGTGCCCACCAGATGGACTGCCGAGGTATACAGTCGAAGGCCTTCTGCAGGTCTAAAAAGGCCATATGCAAAGCTCTCCTTCTCTCTCTGTAAGCCTCAGCCAGATTCCGTAAGGCGAACACTGCGTCCATGGTGCTGTTACCCGCCCGGAAGCCATATTGACACTCAGAGACAGTACACTCGCTACGGAGCCTTGTGTCAATGATGCGCTCGAAGAGCTTCATGGTGTGGCAAATGATCTTGATACCGCGGTAGCTACCACAATCCTGTACGCTACCTTTGCCTTTGTAAACAGGGATAATCAGGCTAAATCGCCACTGGTTCGGCATTTCCTTGGTGATCAAGATGCGGTTAAAAAGATCCGTCAGAAGGTCCACACCATGTTGGCCCATCGCCTTCCACACTTCAATTTGCACATTGTCAGGCCCGACCGCTTTCCGGTTCTTCATGTGGCGAAGAGCAATGCGGGTTTCGTCGGGGGAAATAGGGGAAATAAGCCCAAGGTTAGGAGGCGGTTCCGGAGGAAGGTTATGGGGATGCTGTTTGTTAAACAGCTCCGCGAAGTATGTACACCATCTCTCCTTAACAGAGGGGGCATCGTAGAGCAGCTTACCCTGGGCGTCCCTTACACAAAGACATTTGCTAATGTCACGTGTAGCTTTCTCCCGGCCACGCGCCAGCTTAAAAATAAGCTTTTGCCCCTCCGCAGTTTCCAACTTGTCGTATAAGGGCGCCAGACTTTTGCTGCGGGCTCTGGCTACAGCTTTTTTGCAAGCGCGCTTAGCCGCTCCATATGCCTCCCTGTCATCCGGAGAGTTGGACCCTTGCCACTGTTTAAATAAAACCTTCTTCTTCCGATTCGCCTCCTGCACCCCGTCATCCCACCACCATGTCTCCTTTCCTATGGTGCGGCCACCACGAGAAGTGCCAAGGACGCGCTTACCCGCACCGGTGATTGCTGAATGGATCCTACTCCAGATCTCTTGAGCGGACTCATGCGGAGCACTGATCTTGAGATGCTCGACCTCCGCGATGAAGTCCGACTGCCTAGGACCATCAAGCAACCACCACTTAGTGCGGGGTTTGCGTTTCTCGGTCACTCTCTTCTTCGGTACAATCGCAAAGTCCAGGACAAGGAGGCGGTGTTGAGCCGTTAGGCTTTCGCCTGGGATGACTTTGCAGTTGGTAACCTTGCCAATGTGGCACCGTCGCACCAGCAGGTAATCTATTTGGGTTGAGTAGGCACCACTACGGTACGTAATAAGATGCTGGGGCTTCTTATGAAAGAATGTGTTCGCGATGGCTAGGTCAGACACAGCGCAGGTGCTAAGTATATTGACTCCCTCTGCGTTTAGCTGGCCATAACCAAAACTACCGTGAATACGTCCATACTCTCCAGCAAACTGATCTACGTGACCGTTGAGATCCCCCCAACCAAAACACCTTCGGAATTCGGGATAGCGCGTAATACGTCCTCGAACTCATCCCAAAAGGCCTCCTTTTCAGACTCACAGCAACCAGTCTGAGGAGCATAGGCGCTGATTAGGTTCGTTACCGACCCTTCAAACAGCACCCTAACTCGCATCAACCGGTCGCTACATCGGTCTACTTCAAGGAGCCCATCCTGAAGGTCCTTAGACAGCACCACGGCCACTCCGCTCCTACCCGTTGGTGATCCGGTGTACACTAGCCGGTACCCCCGCCCGATGTCACGTGACTTATTTCCCTTCCAGCGCGTCTCCTGAAGGAAGGCGCACTGGACCCGACGCTTCGCAAGTACGTCTGCGAGTTCTTGGCAACGTCCGGTTAGGGAGCCAATGTTCCAGGTGGCAAAGCGGAACTTCTTCTGTGGTACTATCCTCTTTAGCCGTGCCCGTACTTGACATAGTAGCAGCCCACTTATCGCAGGTTTAGGGCGATGTGCCTGCGCGTCGTTATGCGGCGACGCCCTAGACCCAGTACCCTTACCTAACTTGTTTCCCTCCATACATATATGACTGAAGTTGGTTTTACGTGGGGCGACCAGCCGTCTGACCCCCACAACCCTACAAGAGGGAAACCAGGTTCGCCAGAGCCTCGTCCGTTGGACAGCAGGGTGCACCGCTAGCAGGTGAGGTTGGCTTGGGTCTTTAAGATGGCAACGGACCCCATACACCCCAAAGAAAGGTTTTATGCTATAAACCGAAAAAAACTCGTCTCTTGTATTTTAGCCTTTAAATTTCTCTTTTCATTCTCAGTTTTAGCAAACAACAACTGTTGCAAAAATGTGTCAACTATATAATTTTCTAGCGACCCGCCCCGGCTTCGCACGGGTGCAAATTATATATTAAAACCTTCCTCGAGAACCACTCTATCTATTAAAAATCGCATCAAAATCCGTTGTGTAGTTTTAAAGATCTAAGCATACATAGGGACAGACAGACAGCAGAAGCGACTTTGTTTTAAACTATGTAGTGATTGGCAAATAAAAATGTCTCATTGTCAGTAGTATTAAATAGACTCTGGACACTTTATTCACAATGTTTTTCATACTGATTTTTTTTATAACAACAAAAAAAAGTCTTTTCACCAGTTTCAGCAACTTTATGCAACGTTAACAATGTGGTTTGCAGGTCACATTTAAAAACTAAACAATAAACTGGGGTTGTGTAGAACAATACATTTTCATTACAGGCACGCCATACAATCATAAACATTATATTTTGCTACATAGTGCCAATTAATTATTTTTCTAGATTAGCAAAAAGCACTCTGTAAGGCAAAATTTTACTTTAGACTATGCTTTATTAGTCACAATTTAAAGGAGTATAATTTTTATGGAGCGAACATTGTCCTTATGCTAGGCAAAGGGATCTCTCAATTCTTTCCAGCTATTCTTTACTAAGCCATCTCGAACCAGCCCCCACAACACGCATTTAGGCCGTCACATCATCAACTCCTCCTGGACCTATCCCGATGGCGGCATCAATCTTCAGGCACCCATAATGTGGAGACTGGCCGTGACTTGCCTAATACCATTTACCTAAGCCAGCAAAGCAAGCTACGTATTCAATAAACGTTGAAAGACTAAAGGTGGACTTAATAAAGCCAACTTTTCAATGCCACATATAATTGTATGAACTCTTGATCCTTCAAGAGTCTACTCAGTCCATAAACTAATGGTCGTCGAATCCGTTCTGTAATTCAATTCAGTAAACAACCATACGTCACTGACCGCTAGTAGTCACGCTTACATTTTTAACAACACCTACGAACTGGCCAATTTAAATTGGCACGCGACGAAAGGAAACTAAATCTATGTAGGGTAGCTACTGAATTTTCTCACAGTACAATGTTGGTCTACATAAAGTGGTTAATTTGACGCTTAAAAGTATACTCGGAGAAGATTCTCTTCTTGAAGTTGGTCTAGCAGATAGACTTTCCTGACAGTAATTAAAGCTTACAGGATGACTGATTTAGCCAGCTGGCTTGCATGCGATAGCCTGAGTAAATGTAGTAGAGTAAAGACCGATATTTGCGGTTAACTATAAAACTCATTGACATGCAATAGGAGAGTTACAATCTTCAAGATGACCACAGTCTGGTTAACATCATAACCATATAATCCTGAAATCAGATTGGTGTAATATTCCTAAAGCAACCATGGCCGACCAAAATATTCCATGTGGGGCATGTCTAAATTAATGACCGGCATACTTCATACTAACAACACACAAATCATACCACCTCCGATTATTTATCGGTGTAGCGATCTTTTTAAGTTTTTTTTTTTCGAACACGCCAAGGCAACATTAAAGTTTTCGTGCATTTGCAAGTCGTGGCGTGAGTGGCGTGCTGTAAAAGATTTTTTTTTAGTGGGATGTCAATTTAACTATAGGTAATTTATAACTGGCAATCTTGTTAAAGATTTTGGAATGATTTTGAATAAAGAATGCAATTACTGTCTCGTGATTTCTAAATTAAGGTTTTAAGGGAGTTTCTCAAAATCTACTTTAGCCTACAAACCTCTAAAACTATCGCATATTAGAGGTGTTTGACATTCCAGAATATAACCTTTTGTTTTTTTTTTTCATGTTTTCTTGAATGTTTAAATTAAAAAAAAAAACCTTCGTAATTAGTTTACAACTATCAACCTATATACATTCAGTCAAAAAAGTATCGGGAATGGATGATTTGTTTATGGTTCCAAATTCAATTTTTTGTTTTTTTGTAGTTGTTAGATTGGCACAACTGTTTTTCATTTTGGCGCGGAGTTTGAGTTGCATCTGTTATTTATATTAAATACAGTGCTGGTTTTAGTAATATCATATATAGTGTGTATTGCGAATTTCATAATGGACAAAAATATCGAACAAAGAGTTTGTCTTAAATTTTGCATCGCCAATGGAATTTCGTGTTCGGAGTCACTGAAAATGTTACAAAAGGCTTACGGTGAATAGGCTTACGATTTTATCAAAAACTCGTGCTTATGAGTGGTTCAAAGCGTTCAAAAGCGGTCGAGATGTGATGGAAGATTTGCCTCGCTCTGGTAGGCCGTCAACGTCTGCAACTGAAGTTAACATTCACAAAAGTGAAGGAAATAGTGACTGAAAATCCCTATTCAACTCTGAGAGAGATAGCCGCCGAACTTTCTGTATCTCACGAGTCGATCCGTACCATTTTAACTAATCATTTGGGTATGAAACATGTTGCTGCTCGGCTAGTCCCAAAAGATCTGAATTTTATCCAAAAACTCAATCGCATGAAAGTCGCTGAGGACATGCTAGAACGAGTTAGTTCGGACCCAACATTCATGAAACGCATTGTTACTGGTGACGAGACGTGGGTTTACGAGTTTGACATGCAAACTAGTCAACAAGCTTCGGAGTGGCGCCTTCCAACTGAACCGAAACCGAAAAAACCACGCCAAAGTCGATCAAAAGTCAAAGTCATGTTGACTGTTTTCTTTGACTATCGCGGTGTTGTGCACTCTGAATTCTTACCGAAAGGTCTAACGGTAAATAAAGAATATTATTTGAGCGTTATGCGGCGTTTAAGACAGCAAATTCGACGAAAAAGACCAGATTTGTGGAAAGAAAACTCTTGGATTTTGCACCACGACAATGCGCCTTCGCACAAGGCTATCATTGTGAACGAATTTTTAACCAAACACTCAACAAATACCGTCCAGCAACCACCATATTCACCAGATATGGCTCCTGCTGACTTTTTTCTTTTTCCTAAACTCAAATTACCACTTCGTGGCACCCGTTTTCAATCGATAGAAGACATAAAGGAGAATTCGCGGCGAGAACTGAACTCAATTCCGGAAGCAGCGTTTAAAAAATGTTTTGATGAATGGATTATTCGTTGGCGCAAGTGTATCGTTTCTAAAGAAGCATACTTTGAAGGTGGTAAAATAAATTTGGATGAATAACAGACATTTTGTGTATTATTGATCTTTTCCCGGTACTTTCTTGACAGAGTAGTAAAACATCTGCAAAAACCAGTACGAAAATCATGAAAGCGCCAATCATTATTCGAAATTTATTTACTTTTCACATTATTTCGTCTTACCAATTTTATTCGAACAAGGAGCAACTGTCTATTTTAGTCCAAATGATATCGTTTAACCAAGTCACTGGGTAACAGGCTGCCTCCTGGTAAAATTGTTTGAAGACAACTTTACTCTATGATAACTTCAATAGAGATAAAGCTGTACCAACCAAAAAAAAAATACTACAAATCAGAGAAAGTCAATCTAACAATAATTACGATTAAATTACAATTAATTTTCATGAAACGAACGAGTGCGTAATCGAATCAAACTTGATTAACCCAAAACTGCAGTCAATTATTTTTAGTAGGTACAGATAATGATGAGTAGATCAATTATTTCACGCAAATTAACGCAATTAATTTAATGTAATTCATAATGACATTTAAATATTTGCTGATAGGAAATTATTTCTCTGTGAACATTAGGCATGACATAAGTAGGTCTGTTGGTGATTGATAACTAAAGCGAAAAATAGAAATGAAAGGAGATGACTCAGGTTTCGTAGAAATTTAGCCAAATTCACCGGTTGATTTCCGAAACATGAGTCGTCTCCTTTGATATCGCCCAATATTTATAAGTCATAGAATAAGAAGAGAAGTCATCTACATCTGCCTAGCCTTTCCCCAACTATATTGGGGTCGACTTCCAGTCAAACCGGATTCCGCTTATTACCAGTGTTTTACGTGGAGCGGCTGCCTACCAGACCTCCGCAACCCAATAACTGGGTAATACGGTATTTCTTGACAAGACCGGAGTCAGATTTACTGGCTTCTGAAAATCCGATTATTATTCAATTTTTGTTGTAATTCCTATTATTAATAACTTTATGTACCTCTTAACGTAATGATGACCCATAATTTTTATCAACTATATTTGTACGCCGGAAACGGCAGAATATTTTGGACGTAATACGTAATAACGCACATAACAGCTTTGTACAATATTCTGACAAATAAATGCATTCTATTCTATTCTATTCTATTCTATTCCGTAACTGCCAAAGATCTACAAATGACAGCCGGGACCAACGGTTTAACGTGCTTTCCGAGGCACAGAGGAAACTCGGTATGTTAAGATAGTCACCCATCCACAGACCAACCTTAGCAAGCGTTGCTTAACCTTTAAGATCGATCCGTGTGGCTGTTATTATTTAGCCACGAGCTCCTCATAGAATAACAAGAGAAGTAGTAGTATACATATAACTATGTATATACTGTCTCTGTTTCGAGTGGCTAAGGTTGTTTTTCTTTTTTCCAACCAATTTTGTAGATGTATGTCTTTCAAAGAATCCATTCCATTCCATTCCATTCCATTCCATTCCATTCCATTCCATTCCATTCCATTCCATTCCATTCCACTCCACTCCACTCCACTCCACTCCACTCCACTCCACTCCACACCACTCCACTCCACTCCACTCCACTCCACTCCACTCCACTCCACTTCATTCCATTCCATTCCACTCCACTCCATTTCATTCCACTCCATTCCATTCCACTCCATTCCATTCCATTCCATTCCATTCTACTCCACTCCACTCCATTTCATTCCACTCCATTCCATTCCATTCCATTCCACTCCATTTCATTCCACTACATTCCGTTCCACTCCATTCCATTCCATTCCATTCCATTCCATTCCATTCCATTCCATTCCATTCCATTCCATTCCATTCCATTCCATTCCATTCCATTCCATTCCATTACATTCCATCACATTCCATTCCATTCCATTCCATGCCATTCCATGCCATTCCATGCCATTCCACTCCATTCCCTTCCATTCCATTCCATTCCATTCCATTCCATTCCACTCCATTCCATTCCATTCCATTCCATTCCATTCCATTCCATTCCATTCCATTCCATTCCATTCCATTCCATTCCATTCCTTTCCATTCCATTCCATTCCATTCCATTCCATTCCATTCCATTCCATTCCATTCCATTCCATTCCAATCCATTCCATTCCATTCCATTCCATTCCATTCCATTCCATTCCATTCCATTCCATTCCAATCCATTCCATTCCATTCCATTCCATTCCATTCCATTCCATTCCATTCCATTCCATTCCATTCCATTCCATTCCATTCCATTCCGTTCCGTTCCATTCCAACTTGAGAGGTGTCAAGGGACACCCGCGAAATAGAAATGAAAATATCTGGCTTGCTTTCTATAAGAGAGAGAGAGACAGACAGAGAAACATGCGACGCCGCACAGCTTACAATAGCTTACTATAGCAAAAAGTGTCGTGACAACTTTTCGTAAGAATTTTTTTCCGTCTAGCCCCCTTCGTTCCAAAAATATTATTATTTTGTTTTTTATTTTCTCGCGTTTCTGGAGACCCGGTCTTTTGATAGGCGTACCAGGGGACGAAGCCAACTCGCAGAGGGCAGAGGCCCCGTTAGACATTATAAATGAAATGGGTCACCAACCGACGATTACCCGTGTATGCACTGTGAAAGTATGCCCAAGGACAATCCCCGGTTGGAGCAGGACTATTGCAGAATATGGAAACAAAAGATGAAACGCTATTAGTTTGGCTGGTTTTCAACACACTCAATAACAGGGCCCCCCGAAAACGGCCGCTAGCACAAAGCGACGTAGCGCCATGGGGGCAACATAATTATTCTAAGGTGCTAAAGGAGTGGAGAGGTATACCACGGCTATCAGGACAATCCCGGAAGTACGGTCAAGATCCCTACCAGCATCTTACTGGATTATACATCCTTCTCCCGAGCACGTTTGTTCTTGCGAATCTTCACTCAAACTGGCCGATTAAGGCAAGAAAGAGGTAGGAGCTGCAGCAGTGTTCACTCTGGCCAGCCAATAAAGGCAAGTTGGAAATGAGGAACAAGACTTTTCCCAGGAGATCAGGTCCGTGGGGTCGCTACTGCCCAAAAGTTCGCCACAAAACTACCTTGCGAATTTATTATATTAATTATTATTATTTATTTTAAACTTTTGGTTTTAAAAGGCATCTCAATTTAAATCGAACTACAACCTCCAACCAGCTTATGCATATTTGGAGATTTCAGGTTAACCTTAAACAATTTTAATATCCAATATCATTCAGTAAAGTAACGATGTAACCCTAATTTCGTAAATACAGTTACAAAAAAACTGAATCAAAGTCTAGACGTTATTGAATCTAGGATCTCGGCGTATCGTGTTACCAACATAACGATATAAGGCGCGGTAATGTCGGTCGCCTAAGGACTTGCGCAAAACAAGTTAAGGACTGCGAATTTTGCGTTTAGTCCTAAAAAAACTCCGTTATTTTTAGCAAATAAGCTGGAATTTTGGAAAAAATGTGTGATAAAAATCAGCCCATCTTAGGTGTAACAAGTTGCTGTCAAGAAAATTTTCATACATTTTTTTTTACAACAACCAATTACATGAACATCATTATTGTAGAAATTTAAACCCGACAAAGAAATTCGTAAAAACGGCGGCCTTCTTACCTTAAATCTTATTATATTAACTGCGAAGCTAGGGTTAAATTATTTAAAACGATTCCGAGGTAGTCTTTGTTGTGGATCACAGTTAAAAAAAGGAATGTTGAATTATCTACCATCGCTGCTCCTGGGCAGTAGTCATAAAAAGTGGGCAGAGCCACGACGTGACTGCGATATGGCCGTGTTTAATTTTGAAACGGACGGAGGCGAGAGATTTTAATGAGAGATCAGGTTTTTCAATTATCCCCACTTCTTTTCACGAAGTTTTACGTCGGATTTTTATCGGCGCACTTTTATGAGTACTGCAGCATCCTGAAATGAATAACCTTGAACAAGTCACGGCGGCTCTTTAATTTATTGGTCTATTCTGAAATTGATGAGTGAGGGCGAATATTTAACAGCAGACGCCATGTTTTTTGCTTTTTGCATATTATGATAAAATATTCAATATGATTTCCGAATTGGAATTTAAATAACGCGTCGCGTACAGCTTTGTGTACGTTAACTGACGCATATTGAATATTGCATGTACTTACATATTTTATAAAACATTTATCGCTTAAAAACATTGATCAGCAATATTATGAACTATTTTATTAAAAGTAAAACAATATTTTCTGCTTATCTTTTTATTTTTATAAGGTTTTTTATCCGAGTACAAAAAAGGAGTTTTTCAACTCGATTGTATTCTTTGCAGACCTTTCTATATTTGTTGGTCACTTTCTTGTTAAATTATAGGTACAGTCAACAAAGCTATTTGATATACAGGCAAAAACATTATTTTTTCCACTGCACTGCCAATATTAATTTCTAATGTGTACAATATAACTATTCTAGCTTATGACATACTCACGAGTGTGGTGTACAGTAATTGTCAAATCAGCACGCTCACAACATTGTTTAAAAGTAACTAGTGGCAAGTTAGCTGCCTGCATACCAAATAGCTTTGTTAACTGTACATAAACTGCTACCATTCTGTCACCAATCATTACTATATTCTTATCCTTACTTCCTTACTAATATTATAAATTCGAAAGTAACTATGTCTGTCTGTCTGTCGCGCTTTCACGCCAAAACAACTAAACCGATTTAAATGAAATTTGGCACACAGATAGTCTAGAGCCTGAGAAAGGAAATAGACTTTTTATCCCGGGAGTATGTTCCCTAGGGACCACGAGGGCGAAGCCGCTGGCAGAAGCTAGTTATGAATAATTAAAACTAGCATTTTTCTTCATATATTAAATAATCCACCCAACCTTTCGGTAATGGTGGCCAACCTCAATATAAATTAGTAGTACGCAGAAGGTATTGTATTTCAATAGAGACTAAACAAGTGCATTCTCTGTTCCTTTGCTATAAAGCCGCCAACCCACCGCGGTGCACGCTATCCACGGCCACGCGGCGCATTTTAGCTGCGTGGGTTCATTTTGTTTGACAACGTGGGTCTAAGTTTCCATTGAAGTACACGCTACACGCCCACGACTGTATACAACTGTAGCGTGGCCCACCGCGGCACTCGGAATGGCTACGTACGTTTTTTTTGCCAGAATATGGTTTTGACATAGTCGAGCTACGTGGGCGCCATATTCGAGCAAGCCACGCGTGTGTCAATGACGTCACTTGATGCGTAGCGTGTCCGTGAGTTACAATGGAAACGGTCTCATATATTTTCATGCAAGGCGAAGCCTCACACACGTGCGTAGCCTCTCCGTGCGCTGCGGTAGGTTCGCGATTTCATAGTCCGATTGAACGTGGATTGCCGTCCGACACAACACTCCTGGGCAATGTAAGACCAACAGTTTTACGTGCATTCTGAGGGTATCATACTACCAACTTCCAAGCTTCAGCTACTACTGCGAAGTTCTTAATGGATGTACTCAGCAATACTTTAACATCACGCGTTAAACACGAATTTCAACGCCAACCTTAATTGAAGAAATATTTAATTCTACCACCATAAAACGTGAGCCATCAAAGGAAAAATGGTGTATACGAAGAAAACCAAACACATCAAAGTAAGTCGAAAACTCAGAGATTATCGGATTTATTTATTTGCGTCTTTTCACTTCGAGGTCAAGATAAAAGGTCCTTTTTATGCCTTTTTCTTAACAGTACATTTTCGTTGTTACGAACCCCGACCCGACATGATGACTTTTAAATAAACTGACAAAATCAGTTGTATATTGAGGTATTTATTGACTGAAAAGAACAAGGATTTATTTCTTCAAAGGTCGATTTTTGACCCGTCAAATGGTTTTTATCTTAGGTCAAAATATCCATAGCATTGTTATAGCTAAATAGCGATTTTCCCTTAAATCTATCCTACCTTTAAACCAGCAATTCTTATATATTTATAATCTGAATCTCGGAAACGGCCACAACGACTTTCATGAAAGATGAACGATTTTAGTATGCAGGGGGTTTCGGGAGTGATGAATCGATCTAGCTCGGTTTAATTTCTAGAAAACGTCGTAAAAAACCCCTAGCAAGCAAAACTCTGGCATCTACGAGTAGGTACTAAAAGCAGAAACTGACTGACTGATCGAACAACGCACAGCCGAAGCTACTGGTCGTAGAAAGCTAAAATTTGGCTTGTAGCTTCCTTTCACTCCGTAAGGGTGCACTAAGAGAGGATTTTTCGAAATTCCAACGGAAACGGGAATAAAGGGGATATGCAAATACGAAGTCGCGGGCGAAAGCTAAAGTACATCATGTAATAATATTTATTTAAGTAACTAGCTGACCCGCGCGGCTTCGCTCCCGTCAACTGGCTACCCTACCTACCTATCTCCTTACCTCCCTAACTACCTACCCTACCTACCCTGCCTATCCTGCCTACCCTGCCTACCCTGCCTACCCTGCCTACCCTGCCTACCCTGCCTACCCTGCCTACCCTGCCTACCCTGCCTACCCTGCCTACCCTGCCTACCCTGCCTACCCTGCCTACCCTGCCTACCCTGCCTACCCTGCCTACCCTGCCTACCCTGCCTACCCTGCCTACCCTGCCTACCCTGCCTACCCTGCCTACCCTGCCTACCCTGCCTACCCTGCCTACCCTGCCTACCCTGCCTACCCTGCCTACCCTGCCTACCCTGCCTACCCTGCCTACCCTGCCTACCCTGCCTACCCTGCCTACCCTACCTACCCTACCTACCCTACCTACCCTATCTACCCTATTATGCTATTCCGGATTAAGACTAATCCAAAAACACTAAAATCATGAAAATCGGTCCAGCCGATCTCGAGTTATAAGTGTTGTAACAAACCCGTCTTTGTTTGATATATATAGAAGATAAAGAGATATGAAGGGTCCCAAAAACTGAAAAATAATGGAGCATCATGGAGTGCCGTCCACACTTTCAATATCCACTGACATTTTTCGCACAACCGACGGCCGTTGGCGCCGGAAAAAAGACAACCGCGAATCGGAAGACGCATAGTTGATAGGCTTTCCAGCCGTTCTACTGATGTTCTGTGGTGATGGTCACGGGAATCCACTCGATGCGAGAAGCATAGGACTGGACGATGTGATGCACTTTCGGGAAAAGCCTGTGTCCTGCATTGAATGACTTTCGACTGAAATGATGATGATTGGTGAATGAAGATGATCTGTCGTATGGTGTCGGTCGGTTCCGTATGGTGCCGTAAAAGAATAATACCATCCCATAACTTCCCGTGGGTCTCGTAAGAGGCGACTAAGGGACTCACCAGATAATGGGCAGCAGCGATCTCTGTAAAACTTCGATCGCTAACCCTCCTGCCAAGCTTGGCGATTATGGCAAACCCACTCTCCCGTGCTTGGGGGAGGCCTAAGTCCAGCAGTGGACGTCTTTCGGCTGATATGATGATGTATATGATTTTTTTTTTAATTCTTTTTAAATTGTTTTTTTTTTTTTTTTGTTAAAAAGCATTTATGGTAATATCGAATTGGCGATATGTAAGCTAATAAGGTGTTATTTACATTATTTTAAATAAATAAATAATAATAATACAATTTTAAGTATGTAGGCACTGGCACAGTAAGCCATTGTAAACACGAGCTTAGCATATAAAATATCAAAATTCAGCAGTAACAAAGGAAACTAACCGAAAGTCATAAAAAATATACTCGACCTATTAAAGCTCACGTAAAACGTCAGAGATAGTTGTTTTAATTATGAACAGTTTTTAAACATTTTTAATTTTAATTTCAATCCAGTTTCCGACGCGTTTCAAAACTCTTTTATATCTGTTAAACTCTGAACGAATAAAATTTTGAATGGGCTACGGAAAGTTTTCAATTCATTTTTTGTTCAGAAACGGAACTCATGACTTGTGTGGCCGTCCATCCGTCTGTCACTGGCTTTGTTGAAAAGAGGACTGAAAAGCATTCCATTGAATTGTTTAAAACTAAAACAATACAACATTTTCATATGGTAAGCCTTTTGCTCAGTTTGTGTAGAATGCCAGGTTTGAAATATTTTTTCAAACCAATGATAATAAATAATAAATATAATCTTGTATAAATTAAATTTGTGTGTTTTTGTAACACTACAAATCAGAGTATTGTACCTAATAGAAAAAATAAATAAATGAGAATGTGTCTTTATATATCTAGTATGTTTGTTATATACTTTACAAAGCTCCAAAATAAATGAACCCATTTTGCCAGATAAATGAGCTCTTGGTGTCTTGGTCTTAAGAACTGTTTTCAGAACAAACTTTTGTAAAACTTGGACTTCTTTTCAACGTTCTAATATAACAAAGGTATTGAAGAAGAAGACGTAGAGATGTTGGAAATAATACGTATACATAAAAAGCTTTATAAATTTATTATCTTCGAAACTTAGTAAAATAATTGGTCCTACAAAAGTGACCCCATTCTCCCTTATTTATTTGATTAGGTTACGCGTCCTTTTTTACTTTTGATGGGAACACGTTTGACCTCTAACTCACCTGCTGGTCCTTATTTCAATACTACTCAGCTGCATACAGCTACAATTTATACAACTATGTATATCAATATAACAGCATCCTCAGGTATTTTCAATAAAAGTTGAAAGTTAAAATACAACAACCAAAATCCACTACAAAACGGCATCATAAAACGTTACCAAGCCAAGTCTAAAACAAAACACCACAATAAGTAAGCATCGGCAAAAAAAAAAAACTTAACTTATTGTATTTTCAATAACGAAGGCGCAATAACGAACTTCTCCTTTTACCATAAACACACAAGCACACGCACGTTAAATTCCCGCGTTTACCACGGCCGCCATCTTAACACGTTTTTGCTCCAGCTAAACAACCCCGTAGATACCGCGGTCACAGCCACTTTTTGTCCCGACGATAAATGACGCTTCTTGGCCAGGGGCACATTGTTTGTTGACCACTGTCGTGTTTATGGCCTAGAAACGGTGCGATGCCACTAAAGAAGATTTATTCACACTTTACTCCATGACTGTACAGCGTTTGAGTTAAGTCGAGTGTTAAAGAGTTTGCTAGGAGCGCCTTATTGAGTACGCTCGTGAAGAAAAGTTATCTGGATATCTTAAAGAGAAAAATATCGTCGTACTCGTAGTTTTTCTACTACTAGGTAAAGCAGGTTCTGAAAAATGACATTTTATTTTTTTGCCGAAAGAGTCTCACTGCTGTACATAGGCCCTCCCCTAAGCATCATTATCTCTACCGTTGCTGTGCCTCTTACCATCATCATCATGACAGGCAAAAGACGTCCACTGGAGGACATAGGCCTCCCCAAAAGGGGGGGTTTGCCATAATCGCCACGATTGGCAGGCGGGTTGGCGATCGCAGTGTATGGTGTTGAGTTTTGCAGAGGGCAGTGCTGATTGGAACACGCAAGAAAACTCCAACCATTGCCCTCTCCAACGCCCTTTGAATGATTTTAAGTTTTCTGACGAGGCCCATTGTGCTTCTTATATCCAGCAATTTTTCTTAGCCCTGTTTCAGCGTGATCTATGAAATATTCTGATATTTCGTTTAAACTAATATTTGTTGCAAGGATTTCAAAATTAATTCGGTATTTTGAAATATTTCTGGCGTTTTATGGTTATATCCAGACGCCATACAAATTGGCATTTCATTTCATTGTCCAATCTCTATGTGTGATTTGTTAATGAAAAGGATTTTCCTTTAGCAAGATTCCAACTTCCAAATATCTCTTTTCAGTAAACATTTATACCTAATATTTTATGGAATATCATTTCGGTCAATGATTTTCTCATTACCTTGAAAATATTACTAGCTTCTTAAATTTTTACAAAATGTCGTTAAGTCAGATTTAAATTCCCAATATTTTAAAACCTTCTCTTAATTTAAAAGGCCCTAAAGTGCTTTTCACTGCTTCCTTGTCTATCCACTTTACCTTTTACCAGTTTCTCGACGAAGACATAGTTTTAATTGGACTCCTTCCGCTTTGCTTAAGGTCTAATAATTGAATTTTTTGCATTTTAAATTTGAAAGCACTTAATTTGGAAGTTAAGATTAATTCACCTCATTATACGTTACAAAAGAGTTTAGAACTTAACTGAACTCTTGCTTTATCTTTATTCAATTCCTAGGACTGCGTTTTATGAGCTAGAGTTTCAGACAATATTAAATATAATATAATATAATGTAAAGCTTGTAATAAAAATTCAGACCAGACCCAGAATAAAAACCGCCTCAAATTCTTGAAACTTCAACACGTTACGTTGCTTCCTTATTACATTTGCATACGCTAATACAAAGCTCACAATGTATCATGTAACAAAGTAACTGGCTACAATAAAAACTAATAAAAGTGAACTGAAGCAGGCAAGAACGCAACATCACTAGTCACGGAAGGGTGTTGCAAAAACTCAATTAAAACTTACCTAATACGAACGTGAAGGGAACTATTTCTTTTGTCTCATTGCTGTGATTGAACTGTGTCAATGTACTATGTCTAGGTTACTCAATGTTGTTGATTTTGGAAAATATAACAGTGTTACTTGGGGGTACAGCATACATCAGCATGTCTTCATCAAATGATTGAATATAATTTCTGTCTTAATCCATAGCAGTTTTGGCATTTGGCCACTTCAAAAACGAATTGTACAAACTTAGTTAGTTCAAGTTAATAAGATAATATTAGTAAGGAGGTTGCAGCTGAGTACCAGTGCTTTACTTGGAGATCTGACCTTCACAGCCCAATTCTGGCTTCTGATTATTGTCAGACAGACTGTTGAAAATCTTCAAATGACAACCAAGACTAACGACTTTTCGTATTTTCCGAGGCACGGAAGAGTATGTAAATTCATTACAGCATAGTATTCACATATGAGCTCCATTTTTTTTTTTAATATTTATTTAAAAAATGAAAGGTGAAATCAAATTTGAGAATGTATCGAATATACTAAAAAACTATGACAAAAAAATGAGTGAACCCCAAAATAGTGGACCCGAAACGAAATTGAGAAACGCTGTATTTTATGAATGCAGAAGCATCGAGAGCCCTTTTCAGTATCTCCATTTCCACAGGACGAGTTTCGTAACTCTTAAAGCTAGATAATACTGGCACTGGGTGTAATTGCGAATTGTTTTTCTTTGTAAGCACTTCTAGCAGTAAAAGTTTTTCTGTTCGATTCTTATATGCTATTGCAGGTTTTAAGTTTTTGAAATTGAATAAAAAAAATTTTGAAGGAAAATAGTTGGAAAGTATTTTGCTCCTGCGTGTCGTCATTTTCTTTCCTTTGTTAAATCATTATATTGTATTTATGTGGGCGCGATCATAATTTGACTCGATTAAAACACGCGTTAAACGAATTATAAGAATTATGTCGTTACTAGCTTGTTTTACTTTGATTTTGTAAAACTTGTTGGTTAACAGTCATGCGCAGTTAAGGAGAAGCTAATGTGCAATGGGTTGCGATAAGTTCTATTGATTGATTGATTGATATACTGAAGACAGTGACCATTAATCAAGCAAATTGGTAAAAAGTGGAAATTTTACAAAGACTGAACAGAAAACTTTTTCAAGATTTAAAGATAGAACCAGCCATTTAACTTTTAACTTCAATCACCATTACATATAATAAATCAAAGTCCACTTTTCAGGCCTAATTCTAGTCGTCCTACATCTAGAAGCTACGCTAATAAAGATTTAGGGAGATAGATTACGAGCCATTACTTTGACATAGGTAGAACAAATGCTTTGGCCGTTCCTAGACGCTATTAGGAAGAAATTTTACCCTAAGTGGAACATACATATTTTAGGTTGGTAAAATTATTTGTTTGTGTTGGGCGTAGTGACCATGATTACTAAATATAGGAGCCTATGTTTCATCTGCTGGTCGGGTTAAGACTGTTATTCATCAGAAATTTTATCCAGTAACAGCTTTGAGCTTTATGTCATACTTAGCTGACCCGCCCAACTTCATCTGCGTCACATTTTCATTAATGCTCTGCTCCTATTGATCGTAGCATGATGTTATATATACTATGGTCTTCGTCTATAAATGCGCTATCCAACACTCAAGCAATTTTTCCATTTGAATAAGTAGTTCCTGAGAGATTAGCGCTTTCAACCAAACAAACTCTTCAGTTTCATAATATTAGTGTAGATAGCTAATATTAAGGTTTTTGTTTTGGGTTATTGACTATGACGTTCTTAAAAATGAGTTAATTTACATGCACAGAAGCAGTTATTAAAATGAGGAGCTCGTGGCTAAATAATAACAGCCGCACGGGTCGATCTTCAAGGTTAAGCAACGCTTGCCAAGGTTGGTCTGTGGATGGGTGACCATCTTAACATACCGAGTTTCCTCCGTGCCTCGGAAAGCACGTTAAGCCGTTGGTCCCGGCTGTCATTTGTAGATCTTTGGCAGTCGTTACGGATAGTCAGAAGCCAGTAAATCTGACTCCAGTCTTGCCATGAAGTACCGTGTTACCCAGTTACTGGGTTGTGGAGGTCTGGTAGGCAGCCGCTCCGCGTAAAATACTGGTACCTATTCAGCTAAATCCGGTTTGACTGGAAGCCGACCCCAATATAGTTGGGAAAAGGCTAGGCAGATGATGATGAAGCAGTTATTAAAATAAAACTTCACGTTTCCTTTACAACCAGTACCTATCACTGCCAACTTCAGGGATCATCAGACTGAGATTATGTTAGGTAGGTATAAAAATTATTTAAGCAGAACAAAACCTTTATGAAGACAAGAACAGTAGATAATAAATTCCATGCATTAAGAATAGTTGTTACGTTCCAATATTTGCTCAGCGAATACAGAATAAACATTCTGAACAAATTGAGTGTGCAAGCAACTTGGCCATCGCCCAGAGCAAACTGGGAACGGAAAGAATCCGCTCCCAGGATACCAAGTTCAGCTCAAACTTCACAAATGACACCGAGGAGACCACGATAATTCACCAGCTAATGTCAAAGTTCGGGGTTGTTTGAAATTTTTACCAACATAAAGTAGATAGGTATCATTATTCGTCGTTTCGTTTCGTTCGCCTTCGTTTATGGTAAGTGCTTCATTAAATTACGGGGTTATTAAAGAAGTTATGTTTGTTGAAAAGGGTGGTTATGGTTTATTAGGCTGGTAATGTGTTTGAGATGGCTCGGTATCATGCAAGTTTTAATTTTGATAAATTTTAAACCAAATAGCTAAGTCAAGGAGTCCAAGTGCTTATCAAATTCAAATAAATATTATATGCGTAACGATTATAGAGTTATAGTATTTTTTACGTTACGTTACTGCGTTACTGTACGTCAAAAACATTAATGCAGGGCTCTCAGTAATCAGATAATTGTCTTTTCACGTGACCAGAGAGCTGGGTTTTCCAATGGCCAAAGAATCAAAAAGCATTGCTATTGATCGTGGATACAACAGCTATGAGAAAAGAGGTGTACCTAATCATTATAATTGAGAAAATGCTGGCTATATTTTGTTTAAATTCAAACTTTAATGCAAAATGAAATTGTTTTTTCCGCTGCTATTTTGTGGGATAAAAAGCAGCACTCAACGATAGTGTACATTTCTGCCAATGAAAAAATATTCGCAAGCTCATCAGTAACTGCAAAGGTCACCCTTAACATAATATAAATTCAGATTTCGTAGTGGTATTTATCGGTTCTAAGTAGTGCCTGGTGCCACTAACTATTCCAAACAACCTTTAAGAATATCCAAGGTATCTGCAGCATAACCAAATGACAAATCACGCAATGCAGATTATTAAAAAGTACCCAATTATCCAAATAAACAGTAGAACTTTAACAAAATCAAAACTTACCGAGGTAAAACTTCGCTCCACTTTAGTTTTGACGTGTTGGCGCAGTGACAAGAATTCATTAATGTTTTTTTTTTTTCATAACTGTAGATTTTTGTAAACCTTCTGTCTTATTTTGGGTAAGAAATTTTTTAAACTTCATTAAAAAGTAGTTTGAGACTGGCTTCAAATAACTTTTACATGAAGGAATAAATTAATGTGACGTTTTGTTAAACGGCCACATAGAAAATATGTCTATCTGTTATATTCATTGTTCTGTTTTACTTTTTTGAGTAATTTGATGATTGAAAATCAGCCCTGAGTTTATTTATTTTTTTGTTAGGGCTAATCAAGAATTTTAAGAGTTTAGTTATAGTCCTTGAGAAGAATTATTATTCATAACTTATGCTTATTTTTCCGTTTCGTTTTACAGCAGTTAAACGAAATATCGCCTATAATTTCTTGAAATTAGCGTCAAACTGTATTTTATGTGTGTTTAACTACACTGACATTTTCTGCAGTTATGTTTTAGTTCAATCTCGTTCATCCTATTGTCACCAACTGGTCATAAATTAATACTGCGGGCTTCTTCTGGAAAATATCCGATTGATTCAATTTTTCACTTTGGCCGACCAGAGGATTGATCAAAAGGCCCAAATTAGCTATCACGCTTATAACCATGACGGGAGCATCACAGTTTCAATATCTTTACATGGTTTATATCAAAGTCGCTTTTTCCGTTTGTACGCTTATATCTTTTAAACTACGTAATGGATTTTAATGCGGTTTTTTTTTACATTTTCCCAAAATTCCTTCGGATACGGAAAAATGGGATATGCGCATTCGAACTCGCGGGCATTAAGCTAGTGTGTTATAAGTAATTATTATTGATTCGCTGTTTGAAAATCCAGTGAGAGTAAGATCTTAAAGTTCACTCATAAGTGAGATCTTAAAATGAGCTCTGAATATTAAAATAACCTTTCAATCTACTAAGACTAATGATTTCTTAGAATTAACCGAGTGCTAACCATAAGCTGTTTGCATATTAATAATAATCTTATGCCTAGACAGACGTTCGGTAAATTAATGTTATTCTTGGTACAAGCAAGAGCAGTCTTGGATTTAGCGAATTACACATAAGCCGATTTCAAAGAAATTAGATAAGAGCAAATTTAAATGGTTTGGTTAATGAACTTCAATTGCATGATATATTAAATTACGCAAGGACTTTTCATGTTTCATGCTGAAAATTGTCACCGTTGTTTACTTCTGTTTTTTTTTGTGTTTTTCAATCAAATCTACAACAGCTATGAGAAAAGAGGTGTACCTAATCATTATAATTGAGAAAATGCTGGCTATATTTTGTTTAAATTCAAACTTTAATGCAAAATGAAATTGTTTTTTCCGCTGCTATTTTGTGGGATAAAAAGCAGCACTCAACGATAGTGTACATTTCTGCCAATGAAAAAATATTCGCAAGCTCATCAGTAACTGCAAAGGTCACCCTTAACATAATATAAATTCAGATTTCGTAGTGGTATTTATCGGTTCTAAGTAGTGCCTGGTGCCACTAACTATTCCAAACAACCTTTAAGAATATCCAAGGTATCTGCAGCATAACCAAATGACAAATCACGCAATGCAGATTATTAAAAAGTACCCAATTATCCAAATAAACAGTAGAACTTTAACAAAATCAAAACTTACCGAGGTAAAACTTCGCTCCACTTTAGTTTTGACGTGTTGGCGCAGTGACAAGAATTCATTAATGTTTTTTTTTTTTCATAACTGTAGATTTTTGTAAACCTTCTGTCTTATTTTGGGTAAGAAATTTTTTAAACTTCATTAAAAAGTAGTTTGAGACTGGCTTCAAATAACTTTTACATGAAGGAATAAATTAATGTGACGTTTTGTTAAACGGCCACATAGAAAATATGTCTATCTGTTATATTCATTGTTCTGTTTTACTTTTTTGAGTAATTTGATGATTGAAAATCAGCCCTGAGTTTATTTATTTTTTTGTTAGGGCTAATCAAGAATTTTAAGAGTTTAGTTATAGTCCTTGAGAAGAATTATTATTCATAACTTATGCTTATTTTTCCGTTTCGTTTTACAGCAGTTAAACGAAATATCGCCTATAATTTCTTGAAATTAGCGTCAAACTGTATTTTATGTGTGTTTAACTACACTGACATTTTCTGCAGTTATGTTTTAGTTCAATCTCGTTCATCCTATTGTCACCAACTGGTCATAAATTAATACTGCGGGCTTCTTCTGGAAAATATCCGATTGATTCAATTTTTCACTTTGGCCGACCAGAGGGTTGATCAAAAGGCCCAAATTAGCTATCACGCTTATAACCATGACGGGAGCATCACAGTTTCAATATCTTTACATGGTTTATATCAAAGTCGCTTTTTCCGTTTGTACGCTTATATCTTTTAAACTACGTAATGGATTTTAATGCGGTTTTTTTTTACATTTTCCCAAAATTCCTTCGGATACGGAAAAATGGGATATGCGCATTCGAACTCGCGGGCATTAAGCTAGTGTGTTATAAGTAATTATTATTGATTCGCTGTTTGAAAATCCAGTGAGAGTAAGATCTTAAAGTTCACTCATAAGTGAGATCTTAAAATGAGCTCTGAATATTAAAATAACCTTTCAATCTACTAAGACTAATGATTTCTTAGAATTAACCGAGTGCTAACCATAAGCTGTTTGCATATTAATAATAATCTTATGCCTAGACAGACGTTCGGTAAATTAATGTTATTCTTGGTACAAGCAAGAGCAGTCTTGGATTTAGCGAATTACACATAAGCCGATTTCAAAGAAATTAGATAAGAGCAAATTTAAATGGTTTGGTTAATGAACTTCAATTGCATGATATATTAAATTACGCAAGGACTTTTCATGTTTCATGCTGAAAATTGTCACCGTTGTTTACTTCTGTTTTTTTTTGTGTTTTTCAATCAAATCTATAGACATAATTATCGGAAATTAAGCTCAGAAAAATTAGTTAAAATGCCGCATAATTCATTTGAATTACTTTTATTTCTTACTTATCCTACCTCTGAATATTTCAATTTACGACAAGAAATCAATAACCCCCAATTCATAGCACCCAAATCTCTACTAGATAACACTTGAACCTCCAAAGAAAGGGTTGAAACGCCATACATAGATAATACACATAGCATATTTTATCAAGTTCCGTATGCCGCATATAAAGTAAGTAATATGTGAGCCCGTCTCGCATGATCTCAGTTTCGTGTCAGTGTCAAACAAAAGCCGAATTGTCTTTGTGAAGAAGGAACTGAATAATACATTTCACTTGAGTTTTAACATGACACCTCTTCTTTGTTTTGTGCTCCTCCACTCGTCACTAGAGTCTCTATGATATGAACATACGTAGCTTGTATACTAGATACTGAGACTTTTGTTGTTCTATGAGGATGTAAACAGAGGAATCTAAAATGGAAGAGGCTCTTGAAAAAAATATTGTTTTGTATTTTGCCATTTTTATTCGCCGTATGGTGTCGGCCGATGCCGTAAAAGCATAATACCATCACATCACTTCCCGTGGGTGTCGTAAGAGGCGACTAAGGGACTCACCAGAAAATGGGCATAACCGTCTTCTTTATTGTCCCTCTCATCGTACTGACTTCGTTCACTGTTCTTTCTTCATACAATCAATTTCTCTGTGGAATGCGCTACCCTAGGAAATCAGGATGGCAACCAACCGGTTGACCTTCAAGGTCAGAGTTCGCGAGCATATTCGCAAGAGGTTGGGTTGAGGAGAGGAGGCAGTAGTATCGTCACAGCGCTAAGTTTTTGGTCATTGTTTGTTTGCATAAACTGTTATAGTATATTCGTGTATTTGTTTGTTCATTGAGTATATCTATTATAGTACCCATTGTATGTTTAGTTCATATATATATATATATCTTTGTATTTATTAAATATCTTTTAATCGCGTTTCTTGCTCAAAATTGCACCTACCACTACTTGTCTCTGCATCACCCAAGGGTTGACTGGTAGAAAATGCCTTAGGCATTAAGTCCGCCTCTGTACATTTGTGTGCATGAAGTGTGAAATAAATAAATAATGCGATCGCCAACCCGCCTGCCAAGCGTAGCGATTATGGCAAACCCCCCCTTTGGGGGAGGCCTATATCCAGCAGTTGACGTCTTTCGGCTGTTATGATGATGATGCTGTTGATTTTTATTCATCTGCGTATTGTGACCTCGCAGAACAGATGGTCGATGGGGCCAAAAGGTTCTGGATTTGCCACTGCATGCCGTAAGATGCATCGTTGTGAGGCCTCCCACAAGGTGGACCGTTGAACTGGTGAAGGCCACTGGTAATCCCTTGATGAAAGACGCACAGGACCGGTCGATGAGGTCGGCGACTCTTGGGGGAAGTCTATGTCCAGCATAGCCATTTTGCCTTTGAATAAAATGAAGATGATTCGTCCTAATCTATGTGAGTACTTCAGATCGTAATCGGTATTTTACGATATTTCTGAGCACATCAGTCTAAAAGTTTTTTATTTGCAACATTATTATTTTTTGTGTTATTTGAGTAGGTAAAGTTTGCCATTTATCCAAGAAAACCGGTCAAATGCGAGTCGGACTCGCACACGAAGGGTTCCGTACCATAAACCTTTATTTTAAATATAGTAATATAGAAATACACAATCTGTGAAAATTTCAACTATCTACCTATTACGGTTCTTGAGATACAGCCTGCTGACAGACAGTCGGACGGACGGACCGACAGCGGAGGCTTAGTACCTAATAGGGTTCCGTTGGATACCCTTTGGGTACGGAACCCTAAAACACGGATTCTAAGAAACAAATTCAAGTACATAGAGCCTCCCCTCTGCGCTTATGTTTGCATTCCTGGAAAACAGACAAAAGATAATTCGTTCATTCGTTTTACATGGTAGTACCATCATAGACGTTCATTTTTGTATATTCACATTGCCACTTACGTGACTGAAAGTACCTCCAGCATAGCTATAGAAACGCTTTCCCAGTGCAAAACAATAATTGGAGAGTTTTATTGTTTGCAGCTACACTTGTGCAAACATTTGAAGCAAAAATAGCAGTTATGTAATACCGTTGAACTATTGGTTCGTTACTAAATTGGAAACAATAGATATTTTGTTCACTTTGGTTGGGTTTTAACTAGTTTTTGTTATGATAGTACTGTAGCGGTCAGTTGTACTATGTTCGTGGAAATTACAGTTGACTGCCCAACTCTTTTTGATAATTTCGTTGCGTGATCCAAGACTTCGAGCTTTAATGACTCGGCGGTATTCCGGTAGTCGTCACGTTGTCTGGCTCTCAGGATACGTTGGTGACTAAAGCTCCGACAGACTGCTTGAAAATTTGACTGATTTTTAGTCGTTTTTTTTGTTTTGATACAAGTACTTTATTGCCAAGGAGTATTAAAATTATTCCAACATCGGTCGTATAACAATTTTTATTCTTTCATATCATAATAAATTATATTATTTAAAAAAGCCAATATTATTCTTAAATTGTGGCTGTATCTATATATCCATACCAATATTATAAAGAGGACAGATCTATTTGTACCGTATAGGCTTCGAAACTACTGAACCGATCTCATTATTCACCAACAGAAAGCTAAATTATCAGCTAGTAACATAGTCTATTATATATTTTCAAATAAATTAGAGATGCTTAAGAAATTTGCAGCGCGGATGAAGTCACGGGTGAAGTGCTAGTATTTTATTTTTGCTGAAAACCGCCATCATATTTATTTGTTATGATGGATAGTTTCTAGAATCCATTGCAAGCGAGCACAGGGCTTACTATTCCTTGGCTTTGAAAGCTTGTTAAATTGGTGGTTCCCGCTGTCATTTGTAGACTTTTGATAGTCGTTATGAGTAGTCAGAAGCCAAGGAATCTCACACCAGTCTGGTAAAGTAGTGGTTACCTAGTTATTGGGTTGTATAGGAAATACAGGCAGTCCCTCCAAGTAAGATTATTTACATCTATGTATTTGGAAAAAGCTAGGCAGATTGAACAATACAAACCATCATCTTCGTCCGAGCCTTTTTCCCTTCTTTATTAGGACGGCTACCAGGCAAACCAGATTCCGCTGAATACCAGTATTTTACGTACAACGACTGTCTATTTGACCAGCACAACCCAGTAACTGGGTAATACGGTACATCTTGGCAAGACTGGTGTCAGAAGAGAAAAAAAAAATATATTTATGAACATTTTTAGATACTATTTATAAAAAAAATTATTATTCATTATCATGACGCATGACGTAGTTTGAAACATTTGGGCTTACATGATAATTAATTTCCTATTTAATTATATTAATTGCAAATACTTTTGTAACCCAGCCTGCCAAAATGGACATTAGAAAGTATATTACTTGACTAATAACATTAACCGCCGCCATCTTTGCCAAACGTCATGTCGTGTCGAAAAAGATAAGGGATGCTCAATACTTGGTTACAATCGATAGATTCGATAGAATGATATTTTAATGGGCAGTTTTGAATGAATTTATTTCGACTAAAGTGTAAATAGAAGCTACAATAAAAAACACAACCACAATTCCATATATCATTAGTCCCTAAAAGTATAACATTATGAATGAGGTCATACTCGATTTTAAATAATTATAATCCTGAAGTGAATAAAACTAACATAATTATTTCATCATGATCAATATTATGGGTTTTTCTAATGATTGTTTAGAAAAGTGTGTGGTGTAGATACATTTAAATTACAGGAACCTACACCACACACTTTTCTAGTTAAAAAATTTAACTTAACGATTATTTACAACAATTAATACAAAAATAACCCTCTTTTTGGGCTTTGCTATTCGTTACTGAATACATTATAAGTTTTCTTTAAAAAAAAATATTGTAGAGTAGATACGGATGTTATTATGTTTTAATATTATTAGAAGTATAGAAAAGTGTTTTCATTAGTAAAGAAGGATATTGTCATACCTGCTTGTAAGTAATGATAATTGTTATCGTGTGACAAAAGTTGATGTAATACGGTTTTGTAACGTATTGCCATAGTAAATCTTAGGAAATATCGATAAACTGTATAGTATTTGTCACCCCTATTTTTAATGTCACTAAATGGTCACTTGACACTGTCAGCTGTCAGTCTCTCACCTCACCTGTGCCTTCACTATTGTTAACATTAGCGTCGCTTGCTCTTTGTAATTAAGTATATCGGTGTGTTTTGGTGACTTTCGGGATAATATATTGAACATTACGACTTAGCTATTATAATAACGGACTCTGATTGCTTTAAAAAACTATACCTAATATTTGTTGTTATGATTCGATTATAACCTCAAAATCTGATACTTTTTTGGAAATATATTTATTCTGCAGCTAGTCCGCTATAAAAATAATATCTTAAAGGAACTGACTAATGATCGAAAATATAGTACAACACTTAATTTTCCGACGCTCCTGGTTCCAGGGCGAACAATGTATGGGCGCAGAACAATGTCCTTTGATAACTAGATTTCTATAGGATATCTGAACCGTAACAAAGTGCACAATATATGTTCGCGATGGAGCATTTAGCATTATATAACTCGCATAGACGGCCTCATGTACCTGTAGTCGTAAGCTTATATATTTAAAACTTAGGAGCTTATGTACTCACATAGTCATAGTTTATGTTCGCGGCGAAGCATTTTGCATTGTGTAACTTGCTTAAGGCGGGTACAGACTGCTGCAACGCAACATGCAATGCAACACGAAACGAGCATTGCATCAGTGTAGACGCGGGGCGCGCACAACGTGCGCACGAACCGCGCATGTACCTACTCACATCTGTTTCCGAGATGCGCGCGAACGGATCGCTCAGTCTGCAAAAGAACACGCAAAGGAATGGATCGTGACGACCAATTGCGGGCTCTGATGATAGTCAGTGCTTCATTATTAATAGTGAATCATGTGATAAAACGCAGAAGACATCGACGTTGGTGGCGTACAGAGTTGTATAGTCAGAGAGCTGGTGCAAAACTAATGGCCGATATGAGATTAACTGGACAATTTCAAAATTTCTTAAGGATGAGTCCAACGACATTTGAAGATCTACTCAGATTAGTCGGACCAAGAATTTTTCGGAATCGCACACAGTTAAGGGCTCCAATTTCAATCCAAGACAGACTGGCAATAACACTTCGTTTTTTAGCTAGTGGTGACTCTTACACAAGTTTACAGTATACCTTCAGAGTATCAAAACAAGCCATAAGTGGCATTATTACAGAAGTATGCTCCGCCATAATTGAGGAATTAAAAGATTATATCAAGGTAAGTTTTATTCTTAATAAGTCAATTAAAGAACAGTATTATCACATCAAATCATTAAAGTCGTCATAGGATTGGTTAGATTCTAGTGACGTTACAGACGATGGCTGTTGGTTCATATATTCTTCGTTCCTTGCCGTGGTATAGCCATAGCGTCCGGCTTGATTTGTATCTGGAGTTTGCGCGGAAGGCGAGGGACGATTAAATTCGGAAGTTCCAGGACGATTAACATATCCGGTCAGATCCACATAATCTTGTCCTTTCTTCTGTGATGCATAATAGGATTCTTGGTATGAACTGGGGTAGTTATCCTGCTGTCGATATGATGATTCATAATAACCTCTGTCAGCCTTCATCAAAATTTCAAAAATTCCATGTTCGACCGAATTCCTGGTTTGAAGGGAATAAGTATTCATTTTAGCTGATATATAGGAAGCGAAAGTTGTAGTTAAATCTGGAGCGCCTGAATTTCCCAACTTATTGGCAGTAGTTTGTAATATGCCCACTACATCGGCCAGTACACTGCTGCTTTCATCTTTTTTTGCTTGTTTAGCTCGCGTAGGTTCATACCGTGTACGTGGAGTAGCAAATTCGTTCTGCAGATTTTCTTCATTAATCGGTTGTTGAACCGCCTCCTGAAAAACATAAAAATAATTTATAACTGTAGGTCCCATCTCTTGATATAAACTACTAGATAGTAGATATAACTCTCCAGGAAGGTAGGTATCGTGGCACCGATGGACAAATGTCGAAACGACTAAATATTTAGTTCGTTTTTTAGTCTAGTTCAATATAGCTAGCAATAAAATCAAGAGATGCTCACTATAATGGCACCTCAAAAATTGTCACCAGCGAGTGTTGGGCTACTAAGTACAATGACTGTCTCGTAGCCATAAATTAAATAAAAGTTTTTTGTTTTAGCTTCCAACGACAGAAGAAACTTGGTTGAACATAAGCAAACAGTTTGAAGAGAAGTGGAATTTTCCACACTGTTTAGGGGCACTGGACGGAAAACATGTTGTGCTTGAGGCACCTATCAAAAGTGGAACTGAATTCTACAACTATAAAAACTTCTTTAGCATCGTTCTTTTTGCTTTGGTTGACGCCGATTATAATTTTCTATTTGTAGATGTGGGATGCCAAGGAAGGATTTCAGATGGTGGCATCTTTAAAGATACAAAACTCTGTGAAATGATAGAAGATCGTACAATAAACCTTCCTTCACCTGATTCACTCCCACGGAGACATATTCCAATACCATATTTCTTTGTGGGTGATAGTGCCTTTGCTTTAAGTGAAAATCTGATGAAACCATATGCTGGGGCACATCCAATAGGCACTTCAAAGAGAGTATTCAACTACAGGCTAAGCAGAGCCAGAAGAACTGTTGAAAATGCATTTGGTATCATATCGTCTGTCTTTAGAGTTCTCAGAAAACCAATGCTTTTACAGCCTGATAAAGCTGAGCTAGTGGTTATGGCAATTGTCCTTTTACATAATTATTTGAGACGTCACTCTAGAAATACATATATGAATGACACTGAAGATGAAGTTACGAATGAAGACACACGTAGGCAAAATAATGAAGATATGAGATCACTACTACCTATGAGAAATATTCCTCGACGATCGCCTGCACATTTGAATGCGTTAAGAGATGAGCTCTCCGATTATTTTATGAAAGAAGGGAAGGTTCATTGGCAAGACAGATGTTCGTAAAAGAATCAATCCAGTTTTACTTACCGTGTTCGTTCTCTTTCTCGGTTTGTTACGGTTGTCCAAGAACTTCAAAGAATCAAAGGCAAACCATCGACTTTTGTATGTCTCCGAGGCACCTGAAAAAATAAAATAATAATCATGAAAAAAATTAAATAAAAAACATAATTCAGTCAGTTTTAAACATAGTTGTTTTTAAGTAAACTTGACTAATAATAATTAATAATATTTAATAATTAATTTGTGATTTCAATCCATTAAAATATTGTAGTTGTTGTCAAAGTTGTCATTTTGTAGAGAAAAAAGCCAATTTCAATATTAGTCGGCTATGCCAATTTACATTTCAATACACAAACATTTTTGCGGTTTCCAACCTACGATTGTACTAAGAATAAAGTATATGAATAAATAATAAATAGTAAATTATTATTATTTATTTACCTTTTCCTGTTCCTTTCGATTTCTTTTCCTTCGCTTTTTCACGACGGTAGGATGATAAAATACTAATCATTTTACTGTAACATTTTTCTTGTGTTGTTTCCATCAAATTAGCAATTTCCATCCATGCATCCTCTTTAAAATGTTTTTTATAAAAATTCTCATGTTGTGGATTCCACAAAATTTCCTTTGATCTGTACACTTCAATTAATTGAAGCACTTTTTCTTCACTCCACGTAAATGTAACCGCCTCCTCCGCCGCAGTAGCGTCGTCTTGTTCCATGTTCGCGCGCGTCTAGCCGTACACACCACACAACCTGTCCACACTGACGCTCCGCGCATACTGCGCGCCTCTTTGTGTTCGGGGAAAAAACCGACAAATTTCGGGTCGCTACGCGCAAGAGTTGCAACAATCTGTTCGTGCGCGTAGTAGACGCGGTTCGTGCGCGCAAGGCGTCTACACTATGGGAATTCTGTTACTTTACATGATACATTGCAGCAATGTGGACGTCAAATTCTTGCATTGCATGTTGCATTACATGTTACATTGCACCAATGTGTACCCGGCTTTATATAGCGCCCATTAGGCCGACCGTTTAACTCGCGTATCGCCTGCGCGGTAAGAAGGGAGCGGGGGGAGATGTTAGCGGGTGGGTGAAAGGGGTGCGCGGAGCAGAGAGCTTACGTCAAGTGAGACAGTGCGCTGGCTGTGCTCGCAGCGCGCGGTTGGTATTTTTGTTACGGACGCTTGGACATAAACGCACAAGGTATACGACTTGCCAAGATAAATCTCAAGATGAATCGCTCTTGCAGTTTTGCGAACAAAATTAACAAGCAAGCTAAACAAATAGCATACAATGTATATTCCTTTTTTAAAGCCAGAAAACAAGATCATAATTCTACAGAGTATCTTGAAGACGTAAACCTAAACAAACTTGTTGCTAAAGCTACAAGACTCTCGGTGACTACCATATGTAAAATAATAAAAGAAGGAAATGAACTAAAAGATGAACAAAATAATGTAAATTTTAAATCACCAAAAAAAATAAACAGATCCGAAAGAAAAAAATTGAAGTTGACAGTTTTACAGAGGGCGTTGTTAGAAAAAAAATAACTCAATTTTATACGGTTTATAAGAAGGTTCCTACATTAAAAATTTTGAATGCGAAACTCAGAGTAGAAGGAATTTTAAATTGTGGCCGAGAATATTTGAGAACATTGATTCATAAACTTGGCTTTCGATTTAAGAAATGTCAATCAAAAAGAAAATTACTGATTGAACAACCAAACATCGTATCGTGGCGGTGGCGTTATCTTAATGCGATACAGAAGCACAGAAGAGATCCAAAATACATTGTTTACCTCGATGAAACATATGTCAATTCGTCATTAAATGTACCGGCGTGTTGGCAATCCAATGAAGAACGAGGGGTGCTGTCGCATATTGGCAAAGGGCCACGTTTAATTATTGTACATGCTGGTGGACAAGGACCGATTTATTATTAATTTGCAAGATTCTGACTCCTCAAGCTACACAGACAGTGATGATGATTCAAGCGATATGGATATTAGTGATGAGTAGTCCTATACAACTTTTATCTGTGGTTAAATATGTCTTAAACGGAGATAATTATTGTTTTTATGATTTTGTACCTAAGAAGCTATTATTAAAATATTTGTAAAACTTAAAAATAAATACTTAAAAAAAGATACCTATTATTTTATTCTTTACCAACAATGTCTATCTCGAGATAAATCTTTGAATTATTGACTCCGTGTGTAGCGTTACCCACCCCACTCCCTTCTTACCGCGCAGGCGATACGCGAGTTAAACGGTCGGCCTAGTCGTAAGCCTATGTACTGAAACTTAGGAGCTTATGTCCTCGCATAGCCATAGTTTATAAGCTATGTAATCGATTAAAAACGTATATTTGTCGTTTTTCCCCAAACACGTAAAAGATGATCAGGGGAAAACTTAAATTCATTAGAAAAAATAAACCGATAGGTAGGGCTACACATTTCCCCTACACATTTCCGACAGCACCCAAAAGGCGTGTTCGGATTGGTTGATGGAAATCAACAGTAACGAAGGTACATAGGTGATGAACATTTCACACATACCTACACAGAAAAGTTACTCAAAGGTAGTAGGGTGGATAGAGAAAACCACCATTTACAGACACCTTCAGTTACTAAGCATATAGAAAATCTAGGAATATAGGTCTTAAACCATAGGCACTGGAAACCTGGCACTCAGCCCTATCCAGATATGTACACATTTTTATGGTCAGGCAAGGCATAAAGCCGCAAATTGGAAAAATATAAAATCACAGATTTTTATCCCCTTCCGGGTTCCTGACCCACAGTACCTCCACCCTTGGAGGGGTGGCTTCAGAAGTTGTGTATCTGGATAGAGGGATGATACACCTACCCTAATACAGATAGTTTCATAGCCCATGGGGCACAGTTTTCCGGGAAATCAACCCTTAATAGTAAACAAGTTCACACTTGTAAACAGTTTCGACAGTTAAATGCAACATGCCCACAAGTGGGCAGGGTTGAAGGGTTGGTTTGCACCCCGTTCGACGGGGAATTACGGGGGATTAACATAGAGGTGCATCAACCCCTATCCAGACCTAGAATAGACCTAGATATAGCCAGAAATGTAGATGAACCACAGTTAAATTGAACAGTTAAAATAAACCGAAACCGTTAGTGGTTTTTGGGCCTCGTTACGGTAAGGTAACCTCGTACCTTAGTAAATTGTTCAAAAATAGAAACTGGTAGTCACCGGCAGAAGAAATATAGAAACTATAAATAGAATCACAGTACTCGCGAATTTGCCCTTAAACCATTAGCTGCAGTGTTGTCAAATTCCTGCCTATTATTTAACCCTGGTAAGCATTCATCCTGCACCCCAATCTACCCCGAAGACAGCAAGTAATTGGCAAAATAGAAGAACGTTGAACGTGTGGTACGGAGACCCTCAGATCCCGGTACAGGACGTCAGCGCGGCTGGACGCAGTCGGTTGGTCACAGTTCACATCGGAGGAGTAGAAGAAGGATAGACCTACCCCATCACAACCCCCGTTCCAGTCGATCACGCCCGTCCAGTACAATATAGTTCGTATGTCAAAGCTTTGATGTACTGCCTACACAATTTAAGATTTTATATCAAATCTCGGTTGAGTTGTGGATTGTACAGATATTCGATATATTGCATCAGACATGATTTCCTTTGGCAGATGGATGAAAGGCGGAGTTTTATTCTTCCAAATAGAATATTGTAATAGTTCAGTTCCTCGCAAATAATTTTGAAGCTTTATGGAATATTTTTATGATCATTATTGAGTATGGAAAATATGGCATTTTCTGAACGCTAATGACTAGAAAATTGGCCACACAATCCGTTGCCAATTCTTGGGAAAAAATAACAATCTTATAACTGTCTTCTTTCTGAAATGTGTTACAAAATCCTGTGGACCAGGTTTTTTTAACCAAGTCTGGTTCGTTAAAAACAGTTTATAAAACCCATTCTTTTACACAAGTTTTTTGTAGAAGTAACTTATAATCTGTACTAATATATAAAGCTAAAAAGTTTGTTTGTTTGTAAACTCGCTAATCTCAGGATCTACTGGTCCGATTTGAAAAATTATTTGAGTGTTAGATGGCCCATTTATCGAGGAAGGCTACATATTATCACGCTAAGACCAATAGGAGCGGAGCAGATGAAGCTGCGTGGGTCGACTAGTGTCATAATAAAATTATCTGCGATATTTTTTTGTTGGGTTAATGAATAGTATTCTGTATTCTAGGAATACCATTTATATAAAATAAACCTAACGAAACAAACCTTTAGGAATTAGAATATGAAATAATCTTTCCAACAACTGATAAAAAGAAAATGAATAGGTAAGAAGGTACCTACATCTTACCATCATTAATTTGTCAAGTAAAGACCGTAGGCACACCAATCTTAAGCCCGACTTGATAGCTTTACTTTCTATAATTTAAAATCTTTTATCTTTAAGTCTCTGGTAATAATTTATTTCCTTTCAGGGGTACTCGTAGGTATTTCGTAAATCAATCACTGTAATTTGTGCTCGATCAGTTTTTAAGCTATTTCTTTCGAATGAAGAACGACTTAATTCCACTGAGGTTTTCCTAAACTTCTATACTTATTATAAGGCTTGAAACTAAAATCTACGTTGACTTATAAGATTTAGTTGTAAACATCAACATAATACCTTAGAAATATGAAAGGTAGGTTTCTTTTATTTATTTTATTCTCCCTTCGAAACAAGCGAATACTACAATAATTTTATTTTCTCAAAAAAATCTGCTTACAAACTAGTCTACTTTCTTTCTTAACTACGTTTTTTTTTGTCGTTACCTACCAACTCCAAACGGTCGCAGTGCCCCTTGCATTTTATTCCTTCCACCGACTTCAATCATTTAGACTTGTAAATGATTTCTATGTCATCTTTTTCTGAATCTAGGTATTTTCTTGCAAGTAAACATTTTGATTGATTGATAAGTCCACCTTTTTTCCATAGTGCATGTAGAGTGTAAAATTAAAAAAAAAATCGTTCTCAGATTATTATCTAAAAACATTATCTATTTCCAACTCCAACAAACAATCTCCAGTACCAGCATCCCAGCATCTTACTCCGGGGTATATGTCTGATAGCGTCGGCGTCGCGTCCTTACATCAAGGGGCGTCGGCAAACACCTAGCGTGCCAACGGCATTTGTCAACTTCACGGACAAGACACTCGGGGCACACAGGGCTCTTCGGACAACACGACACTGCAACATTATAGCGGCTTAGGAGTATTGATGAGACAAGCTATATTAACTTATCTAGGTAACCTTAAAATACTGGGTATAAATAATTGTTTCTTCATTTTTTTTTCATGCAACGTGCAGGTTTAGGGTGTTTTCCAAAAATGAGTTTTTAAAAAAGAATATTCTGAATTAAAGGCGTAATATAACTTGCTAGAGAAAACATAACACAACTCTCTGTTAGAAGTACCGTTGGCAAGGACTAACTTGCTAAAGTTTACCCCTATGACACGAGCCACACGTTTGATAAATGTTATAACGTTATCGGAAAACATATTTTGTCAAAACCTGCCGAGATTCATTCAAGTAGCGCAAAGTTTAATAGAAAGGTGTCTGACCGTTTAAATAATGATTGTTGGTATTGTAATGTTTTGTGACGTTTGATGTATTGTTATGTAATGTTTTTATATGTTATAACATCGCCTTGGATGTGTATGTAAAGGTGTTATAATAATAATGAATGTAAATAAATAAATAACCGTATACCACAATAATAATATTTTGATAGTAATAAAAAAAGTGTGAAAAGAAACTTTGAAACAAATATCGATATTTCAGGACAAAATAATAATTTATTAGGATGGTTGCTACTTACTTTATTCATACTACCAGTTAAACAATGAAAATAAACGTATAACATAGCTGCCTAATTTTAAAGCTTTCGTTACAATAAACGTGATCACGGACAAAGGTCGAACATCGTATTTTTTCACATTAAAATATCCACCAATATTTTCGTTCACTCAAAAGTCGGTCAGCCGCCACCCGTGAAATACGTTCATTACTCAATCCCCTATCTATACTGACACGGACTTCCGTATGCGCGATCTATAGCCACATTAATACTTCAAGGCAACAATAGAGCATCCTGTATCTAAAGGACGGTATCTCAAGCACCGAATCAATCAACCTACACGTGTAAAGGGGGAGTCCGAAACACTCGCGCCTCCTCTAAAGCTGGCTGCTTTTAAAATAATGATGGGTAAAGTGCATCGCCTTGGTAGCGAAAAACATTGTATATTTTTAACGCTGTTTTAAAAGAAAAACATTATAGCGTTTGAGGGGTTGAAAGTAATAATGCTTATTTTTTACAGAAGGGTTCGTGATGAAAAAGTTTGAACTCTTTTGACAGATTTTACTGCTCATAATTGAGCGAAAACCGGCCAAGTGCAAGTTAGACTCTCACACGAAGTGTTCCGTACCATAAACCACGTTTCTTGCATGGGAGCCCTCTTTAATTTCTAATATAATTTAATTTATATGGTTTATTGTTATGGCTGCAAAAGAAACACACACTCTGAAAATTTCAACTGTTTTCCTACTACGATTCTAGAGATACAGCCCGCTAGCAGACAGACGGATGAATGAACAGCGTAGGCTTAGTTAGGATTCCGTTGGTTACGGGTACGTAACCCTAAAAATGATATACGACATTATTATTCAGTTCCGCCAAATTGGGGAACATCAATCATAGTTACCTCTACACTTTCCTTGTGTAGGTAACTATGTACCAATTTACGAAATCCCAATATTCCTCTCCCTCCGACAAAGCGGAATATTGGAAATTTGGTAAAAAAATAATAATCTCTCAGAAAACGGTTGATTTGTCAAAGGATTTACAGCGATATTTTTCAAAAAGCAGCTCTACGAATTTGTTATGCAAATGGAAAAGCCTTATTACACTTCCTTAATTATTTCACAGGCTTTATTCAAGCACAAAGTCCCTCTAATATTTTATGACGTAATTTAAAAGACTGTCTTTGAAAATGAGTTTTAAGACGTTCTCTACGAGGGATAATTTTCAGCCATTGTTTTACATTCTGTCGAAATCTCGAGCCCTGATTAGTTTGTACGGACGTAAAATTTACGAAAAAAGAAATATTTTCTGTGAAATAAAGTGGAGAAGACTGAATGGAAATACGGTTTTTTTTTCAAATGTTATGTTAATCCTTGAGGAAAAACTAAATTAGGCATCTGTGGTTTTGACAAACGAACTACATGCAATAAACCTAATATTCTTCCGTTACTGACTGATACAGCCGAAAATTCTGGTAGTAGAAAGCTGTAATTTGGCATGTAGGTGCCTTGGGGTGTGGAAGGTAGCACTAAAAGAGAATTTTCCGAATTTTCTACAGGAACAGGAAAAAGCGGAATATGCGCGTACGAAGTCGCAGAAAAAAGCTAGTCCTAATATATAAAATGTTTCCTTTAATAACTGATAGAGTCACTGAAAGATAACGCACAGCCGAAACTACTGGTCGTATAAAGTTGAAATTTGGCATGTTGGTACCTTGGGATTGTACGGGATGCACAATACATAAAATAAAACTCCAAAACATAGTGTTAGCTATGTTCTTCAGTTTCACGTAGATTTTACTTAACTGCAAACTACGTAACAGCGCAGCACATTCTAACAAAAACCTAACAAACATGGTGATAAACCGAATTTTCCATCAAATCTTGAAACGAGATAAGAGTTAAGTGCATCCGGAAACTTTCTGGGACCTTTTCTTTATCGCGGTGGAGACAAATCACGCAGAATTTTTAGGGATTACACGCGTACGAAACATTTTATCGGACGTAGCAAGAAAGTTTTTTTCAAAGATATCTCAAGCCTCAGATCTCCCTATAAAAGTTGCGTCAAACTTTCGTTTCCTGCTTCTTTAATAATAGCTACTTTTTCTTTACGTATCGTAATAAAGAATCTACTGTGTGCTATCTTTTCATAGTGGTGGTGAAAACGCTGTAAAGATAAAATCAGAGTTTATAATGCTGCCCATATTTTTATGAGGGCTTCGAAGTGGTTGGGTAGTAAGTGCGGTCCCAAAATAACTAATCAATATAATAAATTAGTATTAGTTAGTTTCAGCTTAGAATCCATTATACCGTACAGTATATTATTATAATAACCGCCAAAAGCAATTTATTAATTTCACCTTTCATTGCATAACCGAATACGACCGTTACCTCACACTACGTAAAAACGCACACGTGCATAAAATCCACAGCAAAAAGTAGAACTACCCCAACACAAACATGTCAGAGTCACTCACAGCCACTAGTTAGGTAAAGATTGGATATTTTTTTTCTGTAGCTTTGCAAACATCAATCCTTTTACGCATTGGTATGCAGGCTGCGTGGGTCGAAATGCAAAACACTTACCCTCGGTAGAGTTCAAAGCGTAAACTTTTTCTGTCCCAAACATTATTCCAGTCTCGTAGTTCTGCTTTGCGTGTTTGAGGTTTGAAGTATTTTTCGGTTGAGCCTTGGTTTCATTAAAAAGTTGCCCGCACAACTAATATTCGAAGTGATTGAGCAACTTTCAATTGCGACGTCTGTTAACCGCTTTTGTCGTCATTGTTATTGGGAATCTGTGTAGCGCTTTTGGCTAGGCTGTGGTCGTTCTCAATTATTTGGTTTAAATTAGATTTCAGAAAGAGAAAGTTCTATTTACAATTCAAAATCATTTACTCACAGATATCGGTAAAAAATAAATGTAGATGTTATACAATCATATAAGTAAAGATGGTATGGTAGTGGAAGTCGATAGTATATACTCTAAAATCATCATCAACATCATCTGCCTAGCCTTTTCCCAACTATATATTGATGTCGGCTTCCAGTCAAGCCGGATTCCGCTGAATACCAGTATTTTACGTGGAACAGCTGCCTACCAGACCTCCACAACCCATTAACTGGGTAACACGGTACTTCATGGCAAGACTGGAGTGATATTTTCTGGCTTCTGACTCTCCATAACGACTGCCAAAGATCTACAAATGACAGCCAGGACCAATGGCTTAACGTGTTTTACGAGGCACGGAGGAAACTCGGTATGTTAAGATGGTCACTCATCCACAGACCAAGCTTGGCAAGCGTTGCTTAACCTTGAAGATCGACCCTTGCGGCTGTTATTATCTAGCCACGAGCTCCTTCAAAGTGCATATTCTAAAATACATATATGAAATAGACCACAAGTTATCTCTAAAAAATACTAGGTATAAAAAAGTCGCTGTTAGTCTGTGCGTGCTCCACTTACTTCTTCTAAAACAAGCAACTGAGGCCGTTCTGATTCAGTTTTCACTAAATAGTGGTCTGAATCATTCAATAACAAATCATTTGATGACTAAACCGATATGGTAATTATTGCTCATTATCGGAAAACTGCACTTTATTTTTCGGTTACTAAACTCAAATTTGCAGTAAATAGCTATATGCTTCCTCTATTCACTATAATAACCGACATTGTATTCTGGTGTGGTAACCGTATGGTTGCAGGTTACGTTTTCACCTCTACAATTACGTATTTCGTGAAACTATAACAATACGTAGAATATCCTTTGTATGTTGTAACTGCAGCACGTTAATTTACTTGTCGAGCTTGTTATGTCCAAATAAACATTGATGAAATCAACACGGTATTGGTTTCCGTATTATGTTTTTGTCCACATTAAAAATTGTATTGTCATGGAGACAATTTTTAATGAGGGCATCATTTCTGCCTAGCCTTATCGCAAATTATTTTGGAGAACGGCTTCAAATCTTACTGGATGCGGCAGAATATCAATGTTTTACATGGAGTTACTGCCATAATCCAGTTTGGTCCAGTTTTGAATTTCTGAGTTCCCAAAAAAGTAATACAAAATTAGTACAGTATTTTCTACATATGTTCAAGCAAAGTCAAACATTAAATTAGCAAACAACTTGTCGACTGTTCACGTGACCAGAGGACTGGGCTTTTTTTCGACCAAAAAATCAGTATTGCCATTCAACGCGGCAATGCTGCCAGTGTTCTGGGCACTTTTGCCATTGACAACGATGTGGATTACTTTTTTGATGCCCTATGATTTATTTTGTTTTTATACGCGTATTTACATAATTTCAATAGTTAGTTTAGTATTTACATTACTCAATTAAAACAGTCGAAAATATTAAAAAAGTTAGCAATGTTGGGATTTGTATCTCAGTCAAATATGTAAAAAAATTAGGTTATTTTGTGACATTGGCAAATTCAGCGAATGTTCGTCGATGGAGCCAAAACCTAAGAAAATGAATTGCGGTTATTTTGATACATAGCGACTAAGATGCGAATGCGAACGTTGCTTAAAAAATAATAGAAATGGCCCTCTGAAGTTTTACTTCAACTCTTAAACTTGTATGTGTCTCAACTTGTTACCACTTTTCAAGTCAGAATTTAGACATATGAATGAATGTTTTTACTAAAAAGTAACAGTCTACAAACACACCACATACCAAATCAAACATAGACCAAAAATAATCAGTTGGAACAATAATCGAACACAGTAATTCAAGAACCATCCACCTCAAAATCAACCGAACATCTATAAGTAATTGCACAACGGCTATCTGTACTCTGTGGCTACGCTGTAAGCTAATTCAGACTTAGCCAACTCGTAAGTAGATAAGTCAGTAGCTAGTCAGCTAACAGTAAGTTAGCACGGTGCGGGTGTGTGGCCGCAGACTAATACAAATAGTAAAGTCAACTGCGAAGTTAGCGGCTGCAGATGTCCCGAAATTTGGGACCAGGGCTTTAGGTTTGGGATCGTATTGTTTGATAGGGACTTCTTAACTGTTTTCAAAGAGCAATATGAAAAAACAGTTAAACGGTAAAGTCCCTAGCAATGTTTGCTAGGGTCTTCTTGCAGAAGAAGAAGTTCCTACATTGAATGCCAATGTTTTAAAGACAAAATACGGATTAACGATGTTATAAAATTATCCACTTATACGTAAAAGGGGAGCTCTAAGCGATCTAAATTGAATACACTGTCTTTACCTTTTTTATATTTACCTAGTTATTACAGGGATTTTCATGAAAAAATTACGAATAAGATGACAAAAAGTATAGGTACTACAATTTGTTATTTTTTCAAACGATTGAAATTAAGTTTGTTCTTTTTACCGCCAGTCAGCGGGATATTTACGTAGAATTAAAGCAGTCATTAGATGAGGAGCTCGTGGCTAAACAATTACAGCCGCACAGGTCGATCTTCAAGGTTAAGCAACGCTTGCCAAGGTTGGTCTGTGGATGGGTGACCATCTTAACATACCGAGTTTCCTCCGTGCCTCGGAAAGCACGTTAATCTGTTGGTCCCGGCTGTCATTTGTAGAACTTTGGCAGTCGTTACGGATTGTCAGAAGCCAGTACATCTGACTCCAGTATTGCCAAGAAATACCATGTTGTTACCCATTTAGTGGGTTGTGGAGGTCTGGTAGGCGGCCGCTTCACGTAAAATACTGGTATTCAGCTGGATCCGGTTTGATTGGAAGCCGACCCCAATATAGTTGGGAAAAGGCTAGGCAGATGATGATGAGTTATACGTAAAATAACTCTGATCTGTCGATGCATTAGAGATAATCTTTTCGTAATCATCGTTCTAACCGCAAGACGTCCACAACTGAACATGGGCACTATCAAGTGTCACCACGTCGACCTGTCATATGCTTTAATATAGACTAAAAAAGGATGACAGCTACTGAAATCACTATACTTTACTGGCTGAGCTGTTGCTTACTCAAGTATTAACAAAACCCAAAATACCTAGAAAGAAATTCTTTTCTAAACCAATTGTACCAAAATGTTTAATAAACAGTAATTAGAAAGGGCAACGATCTTGCGACGGTGAAGTTACTCGTTAACGTTTCTAAAGGAAACAAAATAAAAAGCTGCACAAAATAGTAAAAGTTGAAGCGCTAAAAGCGTAATTAACTTAGCTTGAGGCATCAAACGGCTAATTTAGCCTGACGCAGGCAATAATGGCCAAGTTCGACGCTTTGATTCCTTCGCACCTGCATTATTTAGTTTATTGAAAAATTTTGGTGCTTTGATGTTCCTTTTTTACTTTTATTAAGGAATAAGCTTGCTCTTGACTTCGATCACCGCTGATGAGTGCTATGATGCAGAGAGCGTTCCGGAAGACGACTGTTCACTCTTGCTTTGAAAGCAGACGGGTTATATATGGAAGGGAACACAGATTCAGGCGGAGAGTTACACACTTTGGCTATGCGCAGAATAAATGTGAGGGAAAAGCGTGAGTAAGACCAGGCGGGATATCGACCAAGTACGGATGGTACCCTGCAGTACTTCTGGTACTCTGGTCGTAAAAAGAGTGATATTTTTGACACAAATCTAGTGACTTTTAGCTTCGTTGTAACGAATTTAATAATCCTCTAATAATGTCTGAAGAGAGTTTCGACAGCTGGCTGAACCTGACAGACTGAAAAAAACTATTCAAGTGAGGAGAAATTATAATGGACTACCAGAAATTCATTAGATGTCTACTGGAATATTAAACATTCGGTTTTTGTGTTTGTAATCCAGCTTAATCTAATCTAAGTTTAATTAAAAATAAGTCAGACTTGAAATGAATGCCTAAAATTGTAATTTATTAGTAGACAGTATTTTCAGCTTAAAATCGTTCGTTTATATATTTTAGTTTTCAATTAAACTATTTTCTTATGGCAACACTGATAATGTGATTAGAGCACGCACTTCAATTACATTGGAGGCACGTTAATATGGTTTTATTTATTTGAAAACTTAATTTTAAAACATTTTTTTTTATTTCATTAGAAATCTTTAACTCTATCACCAAGCTATAATTGACTTATTATGGATTCAGCTCTAAAAAAACATATCCAAAAATTTTTTTTTTCAATTCTGATACTTCAAAGAAATTGACCAAAGACTATGTCTCAAGATGAGGGTCGTACCTGCAGTTAATATTTCACTGGCAACAATTTATCCCGGGTCACCATGAGCCCCGGACCAAAACCAACTGCAAAATGATATACATCTATTTTGCGTGGCCACCTCCATTTGATTTCCCTTCGCCAAAAAACGAAGTAAAAGGCAAAGATTTATGGTAGTTTTTACAATTTTACGGTCAGCGAGTTCGGTTGGTACGCCAAGGGAGACATTACAAGAGATATCGCAGATTTACTTCAAAGTTGATGGCTTCTCTGGAGGGAAATCACGAGATGGGGTATCATTTCAGCATCATTCATTCGACAAGCCACCGCGGGTGTTGCTGTTTTAAAATCTATTTCCGCGTCGCGAGACAATTTTTTTTTTTTCTTACAATTTTACACATTTTGTTTTTTGAATATTTTTTGTCGTGGTCATTCAATACTTGAAATTAATAAATAAAGACGAATTCGTTAGTAACTTTTTCCCCATTTTGATATCTTGTCTGTCGTTTCCTTACTTTAACTTCAAACAAAGAAAATATGACTCCTTGATTCATGTTTTATAATCAACAACCTGCTTGTTTTCAAAGACGTCGCACATTGTTAAAAAATAAATCATTAAATTCAATGCGCGGCGTCTAATGAATTCTGAAATATTCCCTTTTCGGTGAAGTAAAGAGGCCAAAGCCTCTTTTAAGGAGCACCTTAAAAATGCATATCATGTTTCAAAATCGATACCGTCACATTTTCCTTGTTCGATGAAAACGCACACACCCAAACATGAAAGTTAGTACATATTGAAGGTATACGTAATATATATTAACGATCCCTTTGGTCGCACACAAACTGATATAGATTATCAACCCCTGGCCCTTATTCGTACAAAGCCTTTATCGAACACGGACCCTAGAACACTTCAAAACAAAGAAAAGGTCGGATAAGAAGATTATAGTGCCGTCGCTTAGTTGAAAAATGAAACAGAAAAATATAACGTTTAGTCTTTGTTTGTTGTCAGTATTGAACGAACACTTCAACGCTAAATGAATTTACATTTTCACGATTATTGAATTTGAATAGATCTTTGGTGCGTCGTCATCGATTTCGAAATAAGGTTAGGACCTGTCAAAAATAATTCCATTTTTATGTGAGGGGTTCTCAATAATGGGGAGAGGGTCCTCCTCGTTATTTCGTCTTCGTGCGCTCTGTAACGTCTATTTTTATGCTAAATATGTTTTAAATTGCCGTTCGCCTTCGATCATTACGACAATAACATATTCTTGCTTCAGCGAAAATGTAAAAATGAGCAAATTATTCTTCAAGATAGAACAAACGTGACTCGCGACTTGTTTGGCAAACAACTCCTAATTTTAGTTCTTGTAAAAGTTTTTGATGTAGAAAGATATATCTCAATGAAACATGCCAAAGGCGTACAAAGCACTCGCATATCTACATTAAGTTAATTACACTCAGATCATTAATTTTGACTTTGTTATTCAAAAATAGACTCTCTAAGGTTAAATAAACCATGTAAAGAAAATTTGAGGTAAATTATGTGGCAATGAAACTATTTATTTAAAGTTTGTTTTCGGAATCCCAATGTTGAATAGTAATAGCAGTAGGTGTATTTTGAAGACTTTTCTTAGGTATCGTGAGTAATTTTGAGCTCTTAATAAAAACTAAATCCATTTAACTTTATAACAATTTCTAACAATTTCCTTAAGCAGCTGTTTGAATATGAAACATGAGATATTTCATTTTTTTTTTTTTTTTTACTATTGATAGGCACGCGTTTGACCACTATCTCACCTGATGGTAAGCGAGGATGTGGTCGAAGATGGAGCACGCTTGCCTAGAAATAACCTATTCACTCTTGATTTAAAGACTCCCAGGTTGTAGCTATCAGGAAACACAGACTCCGGCAGGGAATTCCACTCCTTAGCTGTACGCACTATGAATGTGTTCCCAAAACGTTTTGTGCGTATGGGTGGGATGTCCACCATATACCGGTGGCGCATCGCCGTTCGTCTTGTGGTCCGATGATGGAACGGGCTTGGCGGAATTAAATTATGCAATTCCGTCGCACATTCCCCAAAATGCAACCGGTAAAAAACCGACAGGCTAGCAACTCGTCGTCGATGTTCAAGACTTTGGAGCTTCGACGCGACGAGCCTCTCATTGCCGATGATCCTCTTGGCTCGTTTCTCAATTGACTCAAGGGCATCAAGCTGGTATCTGGCAGATCCATCCCAAAGATGAGAGCAGTATTCCATACACGATCGAACTTGCGCTTGATAGAGTTTGAGCAGCTGTTCCGGCGTGAAGTACCGCCTCACCTTAGCCAGAATCCCCAACTTCTTTGCAGCCACTTGAGCTTTTGCCTCTATGTAAGGGCCAAAATTGAGAGTAGATGTTAATGTAACCCCAAGAAGCTCAAGATGGTCGGTTATCGGCACGGTTTCACCGCGGAAAGATGAAGCTGGGCGGAATTGGCTCCTTTTGGCGGAAAATAGACACGCTTGGGTCTTAGCAGCATTGAACTTGACCAGATTGGCATCGCCCCAATCAGAGACCGCCTGTAGGGACACGTTCAAGCGCTCAACCATTGCCTCCCGGAGAGACCGGATCTGCGACCCACCAGCTCGTGCGTCGGACACGTATCTTTCAGCAACAGTGCTGTCGTCTGCATACCCAAAGGTACCGGGTTTAAGCAGATCATTAATATGCAGCAAGAACAGTGTTGCCGAAAGCACCGACCCCTGAGGAACCCCGGCATTAATATCCAGCAGTCCAGACGAGCAGCCATCTATGACCACTCGGATAGACCGATCCCTCAGGAAATCTGCTATCCAATCACACAAACCGGCGGGCAGACCGAAGGAAGGAAGCTTACTAATAAGGCCATCGTGCCAGACCCTGTCGAAGGCCTTCGAGATGTCAAGGGAGACCGCCAGTGCCTCCCCGTGCTTCTCTATGGCCTCACTCCAGATGTGAATGGCATACGCTAGAAGATCCCCAGTTGACCGATTTCGGCGAAACCCGTATTGCCGGTCACTAAGGATATCATTCGCTTCTAGGTACGCCAGGAGCTTATGATTCAGCACGCGTTCCATAGTCTTACAGAGTATGGACGTTACCGAGATGGGTCTATAATTCGACGGGTCAGCTCGACTACCCTTCTTGGGCACGGGCTGCACGTTAGCTTGCTTCCAAGCCTTCGGCACTTTTCCAGTCTCAAACGAAAGGCGAAATAGGCGTGTCAAGATCGGAGACAGCTCAGGCGCACACGTCTTCAGAACAATTGCCGGTATCCCGTCGGGACCACTAGCCTTGTTCACGTCTAGGTTACGCAGTACCCTACGGACGTCCTTCTGATGAATGCGAATGTTCGACATACTCGACTCGCATTCACCAGGAGAGGCGGAGGGCGTCGCGCTACCAGGATCCAGACGTGAAGATTCCGCAAACAAAGAAGCAAACAAGTTCGCTTTCTCCTCAGCGGAGTGGGCCAGCGTCCCGTCGGGTCTCAGCAGTGGTGGTAGTGAGGGGCGGCAGAAGTTCGATTCGACCGACTTAGCCAGGGACCAAAAAGCCTTACTACCTGCTGGGTATGAAGCAAGTTTGTTCCCTATTCGGCTAATGTGGTCAAACCGAGCCCTCCGCAACACCTTCTTGCAGGACTTAGCAGCCCTGTTGAAGGCTCTCTTCTTCTGACTCACGTCATTTGCTTTGCGCGTACGAGCGTCGACCCATGCTAGGTACGCCGCGTGCTTAAGCGCATCGGCGCGATTGCACTCGGCACCAAACCAAGGACGAGCTTCGCCAGATATTGCTATGTTAGAGAACGGAATGTAGTACTCCATTCCCCTCCGCAACACATCCGTCACGGCGTCCGCGCACGACGTAGCATCAGTGGAAGAAAAGCAAGTAGGCTGCCAAGGGTAACATGCGAAGAAAGATCGCATGCCATCCCAATCTGCTGACTTGTATCGCCATACCCGCCGGGTGCCTCTTGGGCTAGGATCGGGCGGAGAGTAGACAGACACAGACTTCACCAGACAGTGGTCGGAACTACCCAGTGGTGATGAAATCGACACCGAATAGCGGTCTGGATCTGTTGTCAGCAGAAGGTCCAAGCAATAGGCAGTGTGCGAATCAACATCCGGCACCCTCGTTGCCCCCTGGACCAGCTGGGTAAGATTTAACGCAAGCGCTAGCTTTCGCGTCTCACGTCCAGCATGGTCTGTGCACTGGTATGGGAAGAGCCACTCCTGATGGTGGGCATTGAAGTCCCGAAGTAACACCAATTGGGCAGAAGGGTACCGCTGCTGAGCCGCATCCGCCGCCTCACTCAGGTGCTGTGTAAGCCCAGTTGTCTCCAAATCACCGCTGTGCGAACGGTAGACGCATGCATAGACAATTTTGTCTAGACCTGTGTCCACCATAGCCCACAGCGTTGAGAACCTGGAGTCTTCAAGGTAGCGGAGACGCCGATAGCAGATGTCGTCCCGGGCGTACATGCATACGCCCGCGCGGGGTCTAAAGTGGTGCTCCAGGGTAAACCCAGGGTAAGACAGGTATGACACGTCCGACGGACATCCGATCTGCGTCTCCGACAGGAACAAGAGCGCTGGTTTCTCGGTCTCAAGATGGTGATGGACTGCGGCGAGACGGGCGAGATTTGAGTGCAGACCTCGTATATTAGAGAGGTGCACTTTATGCGAAAGGACGTGCTGCCGCTGTACAGCTTTTCTCTTTTTATTCCTGTTCATTGATAAACTTGAGTGATGGAGGTTGAGGAGAAGGAAGTGAAATGAGGTTCCAAGCTGCTAACCTTCAGGCACGCCCTGACAGGACGACATCTTTGGGGGACTAGTCTGGAGACTGCGGGGACGCCCGAGCCCCCCCGGGAATGTCCATCGGGCCCTTTCATCTGGTCGCCAACCAGCACGATGGTGCATTCCGGGATTTTTCGTCAGATGGCGGGGCAGCCTTTCATGTGTGGCTAGCACACTACTTGGGCCCCCAACTATCTGCGGTCGGCCAGCGGTGCACCGTGCCTCGGATCCCGCTACCCTCCAAGACTAGTCTCCCGATACGCCCATGCCAGGGCTAGCCTGGCTGGGTCTGCCTGCATTGGAACAACTATTTCGACCCAACTCCTCTGAATTGGCTACACTGAGCATCGTACCGGAACACAGCTAAGCCGCTTGGCGGTACGTCTTTGCCCAGTGGGTGGTCACAAGCCATCGGCCGAAGCCTACCACCAGTTAGTGTCACCTGATTAGCACCACCCGGGGACCACGTGTAGGGTCTTACATTGGGTATTCTCCTACGGACGCGGGTGACTCGGCCCCCAATATAAACATTAATATATAATAATTCATTGGCATAGAAACATAGATATAGTTTTTACCCAAGACGGGTAACACCGCCTACTACACAGACTATAATCATTTGTTAAGAGCCCTATTGCGTTTTCACTCACAAAACTGCTGACTCATCATATTATTTAGAAATTAAGCAATTGCAATTGTTTTGGGTTTTTTTTATTAATTTATTTAATGAATTTTTACTAAATTTTAATTTCTATGGTTTATTTTGGTATAAATTTTACGTAATAACTTTAATGTATTATGGAGAAATTGACACTCAATTCTGAGCGTTTTTTGAATTTTTTATGGATTTGAATGGGATTTTTTTACGGATATTCCATTCTTATTTCAAATTTCTGATGCCGCTATGCACGAAACCACTAAAAGAGGAATAAAGGATATATTGTTCGTTTCATTTGGTTCGTACAGTATTTCAATTCACGAACTCAAAACCGGCCAAGTGCGAGTTGGACTCGTACACGAAGGGTTCCGTACCATAAACCTTAAATAATTTTTTGTTATAGCGGCAATAGAAATACACAAACTGTGAAAATTTTAACTCTCTACCCACAGCCCGCTGACAGACAGACGGACGGGCGGGCGGACGGACGGACGGACAGCGGAGGCTTAGTAATAGGGTTCCGTTGGTAACCCTTCGGATACGGAACCCTAAAAACTGCATTCCTGAATTTTGGCTTTTTTTCAAATAGAAAAGAAAAAAATGCGATAAATGAGGCCACTATGCACTATACTAATAACTAATCTCAACTACACAATGAGCCAAAGTTGTCTAAATATTTCAGCTTTCGAGAATAAGAAAGCCAAAATTGTCAAAATTAGAAAGCAAAAATGCAAAAAAATACAGTCAAATTGTAATAGGCCTCTTAAGCCTTTTCATCGGCTTCCAGTGTAACCCAATGCAGCTGAGTTCCAGTATTTAAAAGAAAGAAAGAAAAACAGTTTATTCCACCCAAACAGACGCACATTAGCATTACATTAATTTTAAAATACACAAATACAGACAGCTATGAAACAAAATGAGGTTAAAATTCGTCCGCAAAAACTACTGCCTGTGTCAAGGACGGGCATTATAAGAAAAGAAGAAAAAAGTCATAACTGTAGCGGTCACATCATAGACAAACCATGGACAAACTGACCTCTACAACCTAGGCACTGGTTACACGACCCTTTCTTAAAAGCTCCTCACGGAGTTTTATACAAGCTTCTAAGTATGTATACTTGGAAATGAATAATCTGATTAAATGAAACTTGACCACATATGGAACCTAGGTATAAAAAGTTAGTGGATAACTTTTTGGAATAAAAGTTTAGAAAGATAGAGAATCTTTGGGTTAAGCTAATTTATATAAAAATGTTATTGCTATGACTACTAAACGTTTTGTAAGTTAACAAGCTAAAAAGACTATATGACTTATATTGATTGAATTGGCACAAATATTGTGCCCAACAACAACTTCAAAGAAATTGAAGATGTTTTACGACAAAACTACATTACCTGACGGCAATACAAATAACGTAAACAAGAAATTTGATAAGCCTTCTCAAAGAAATAAGGAAAAACTTGTAGGAAACACAATAAATCTTTGTAGTTATATAACTGTGCTAATAAACGAGGTAGAACGGCGACCTAGCCCTTTCATCTGGCTCTGCCCGTAAATCCAAGATGGAGGGAGTGAGGGAAGTGCCTCTAGTGATGTATTCGAAACATTAATGGAATTACGCGGCCGGCCGATATGTAGCACTTGTTGGTACAATTTAAGGATAACAGTTTGGATTGAGTTTGTTTTCTTATTAAGTATCTTGTACCACAAGGTTTTTAATCTCATTTAGAAAGAAAAAGCGTTTATTTGCGCCAAGCATGACGCATTTCTCAATATCAGCCGCTTTTCGAGTACCTATCTACTAACTTATACTTGGTTCACAAAAAAAATGTAAATAATGACGTTTCCACTAATCAATTATTATTCTTATTTTTATCAATAATTTTTCCTGATGAAAAAATCGAAAGCCAAAACGTTTTGTAAAGATCAAAGTCTAGAGATGAATAGACTGCTGATACGGAAATATTAAAGGTTCTATCTTTTAAAGGGTTTATTTTTTGAAAAATTACGTGGTTATTTAGGTTTAAAGAATCTTTATTTCTCATAAGAAGATAGATACAGTTCACTTAAATGAGATTTAAATTATAATAATAAAATCGTCGTCTAATGACGAAGCGTGAAGGTGTTGAAAAAGTAAAACAATAACAACGTAAAATAGTCGGTAGTTACATCTAAAACAAGATTACAACTGGCCAATGTGACACCAAACTACTCTCATAAGTACTAATTACTCAACTTGTGAGGAACACAAACATCGATTCAGAAACGAACTACTGTGAGAATATGTGAGTGCTAGCATAGTGTATGCACATGTACGCTTGCTTGTGTATGCCTACAGTCTCGGAGACAGCGGATCATTTATCCATTTGACTTTTTTATTTATTTATATTTTGTTACGTAGGTATGTAATTAATTTAGATTTAGTTATTGCTTAAATGTATGTATATATATATATATATATGTATGTTTTTAAATATATGATTATTTATTTTTTGTTTAGTTTGTGTTCCTATTCTAGTTTTATTTGTTCTTAATTTATAGTGTTTACGTGTAGTGTACTAACATTGATTTAGTTATTACAAATTCAGTTATTTATATAAACCCGTATGATTTTATATATTTTATGTACGTATAGATTTATAGTAAGTTCATACGTCTATCGTATTTATATTTTTCTTAATGTAGTTATTTAATTTAGCTATATTTTATGTAGAAATTACTTTTTACATTATGTAATCTTTTAGTTTTCTTTTGTAAATATTAATATTTTTGCACTCTTTGATTTCATTTGGCAATTTATTATATAATTGGACCCCTTCATATAAAAAGTTCTTTTTTCCATATTTTACTGTTCTAGGAAAACGATAAACTATTTCGTTTCTACTTTTTAGGTTATGTGTGAATGTCTTTTTTGTAAGTTTGATGTTGGTTTGTGTAGTGTTATCTAAAATCTTTTTTTATTATTATACAACTATAGTAATTGTATAGTTGACGAAGATTGAAAAGTTTAGTTTTTTCATATAGCAGTTTGGTAGTTGTTAAGAATTCATAACAGTATAATCGTTTTATTATTACCCGACTGCGAAAGAAGATTTCTTTGGCACGCCCTAGAGCCTAAACGGCTCAATGGATTTTATCTTGAGAGGTGTCGTTATATTTGTATTTACTGTGAGAGTGACACTAGGTATATCAAAATGAAAAAAAAAAACAATATGGCGGGTTTTTGGCAAAAATATGCCTTCAAAAAAAATTTTTTTTTCTGAACCTGTCGAGTGGGGTATCAAGATATAGGGCTCGAGTAGACGATTCCAAAAAATAAACTCACTAAAATTTAGGAAATAAAATGATGCAGTTCACTAACTAATCCAATGCCATCAACTGCATCAGACTGCTTGAAAAGCGACTTATTTCGAACATTTTAATCGTCTTCAGCTGTCGGGTTTTTTGGAAAAGTAATTTTTATTTTTGTTTTGGTTTCTCTGTAGGTTATTGAGGTTAGTGTTGGATGCTGATCCCCAGATCTCAATCGATATTCTAGATAAGATTTTACTATTGAATTGTAGATTGTGCGTTTTATATTAGGTGGTAAAGAGTTTACCATTTTGCGAAGAGCTCCAGAAAGTGATACAAGTTTGGCTCTTACTTGCTCGATATGGGGTTTCCAGGACAGTTTGTCATCTAATAGTAGACCGAGGTATTTTTCTGTACTAGACTGCTTTATAGTTAGGTTGTTAACAATCAAGGGGGCGTGGGTTGGAATCTTTTTGTTTCTGGCTGCAAATATCATGTAAGATGTTTTCGAAGTATTAATGTAAGTTATGTAGAAACCACTCATTTATCACGTTTAAATCGTTCTGCGATTCACTAATGATATCGTGTATGAATTGGCCGAAGTAAAATAGGCTAGTATCATCTGCTTAAAATATTTTGCTAAGGCTCTTTCCGATTACAAGATCACCATCATCATCATTTCTGATGAAATACGCCCACTACAAGACGTAGACAATCCACCAGCATAGGCGCTTTAACTTAACCCACGCTTCTTTTAAAACCTTCCGAGCTCTTAACGTTGTCTGATGACACAGCGGTCTGATGACCAACTGAGAGTCGCGGGAGTCCGCTGGATTACACGATACTACTTCAGATACTTCAGAGAAGCCTTATTCAGAGTACTATCTCCTTGACTCTAGCCTCACCAAAGACAAAGTAGCTTTCATGTCAATGTTTAAGTTTAGGCTAAAATACACACACTAGTGTTTCAGAGTCATACATCAACATAATTACTCTTTACAAGACAAGACGGCCTCACACAATAATATACATATAAATCTATTAACATTTTAACCATCTAATTACCTGTAATAATAATTAATTAATTCCATGAATTGTTACTTAGTCTTCGTCCTCTCTCCTAACTATGCTGTGCCCGACAGGGTCCATATTGATCTTGACAAATTTATACCACCTATATGTACATAATATGGAATGCAATAAAATATTGAGTATTGAGTATACTTTACTAGACAAAAGTATTGATCTCAGACTCCTTAAAAGAACCAACATTTATTTTATTTTTTAAGTATCGCTGGATACAGATAGAGCCTTTTTGGCCTCGCACAGGTCTGTTTACGTTGTAAAAATTATAACTGTCATTTTTGGTTTGAGTTCATTTTATACTGTAATTTGTCCAATCATTTTACTTTCTTTGTCCCTACACTTTTATTTTATTCATCTACATAACTAGCTTTAGTTGTGAATCCAATGTTGGGTAAAGGCCTCCTTTCCCCTTTTTACACACCTTTGCCTCCCGCCATTGCCATTAAATTGTATCCTGTTTAAAAACACTTCCGCTACTCTTGCGCCATCCCATCTTCCTAGCTCATCATGCTGTGCTGGTACTGCCGCTGCAGCTGCTGAGAACCTCAAGCGGCGAAAATATAACAACCTTATTGGTAATTTATATTTTTGAGCCGTTTGGGGTTGAAACTCTTGGACCGTGGGGTCCTAGTGCAAATGCCTTATTTGAAGATCTTTCTAAACGCTTAGTTGACACTTCGCGCTTCTTCGGCTTTTACCTCGGATAAGCATTGCCATACAACGTGGCAATGCCGCCAGCCTTTTGGGCTCACTTCCATTGGACAGCAATTTATGTTAAGTGTATATATTTTGTTTTAATAAAGATACTTCCCATCAAGCTAAGTCCTTGCAATAAAATTTTCATTGTGCACTTTAAATACCAACCAACGACCGCTGTACAGCACACGATAAAATTACGATCCTCTTTCATCACACAGGCGATCACCGAAGTAACATAGGTGAACAGAGCGTAGCTCAGGTGAACAGCGACGTAATACCCACCACAATTTGTGTAAATCCACAAAGTACGAGGGATTGGATCCTGGGATACAGCGATGCTTCTTTGAAAGCTGCATCCGTGTATGAAAAACATGCGAAACCTTTTGCAACGCAAAATAAAACACAAACAAAAAACTGTTAATGAACCACGTGTGTTGCTTACTATCTATCCTAGTACAGCTTACATTTTATTTCAGCGTCGCATAATTAAAATGCGGTCTTGAAATTCTTGCTTAGAAGATTTACGGTGTTTCTAGTTTTTCAAATTACATGACCAAGTTTCCTGGAAATCTGTTCAGGATTATGGACTCTTGTTGAGTTAGATCCGACTGGTTGGACAGTCACAAACAAGGATTTTATCCAGATATGGTAGACAAATAATAATAACGCCACATAAATATGCAATAATGGTCTTTAACCCACATATATTTATTGACTTTCTTTTTATCAAAAACAGCAATAAACACAAAAAGCAGTTCTGAATCGTGATCCTTCACGTTCTATAGTAGTGAAAAATGGTTCATCATTTGTTTTTCGGGTATCTACAAAGTAATATTAGGTAATTGCAAGGTTATCTGGCGCCTACCATAGACAGGCACAACGTGGCAGTCAAACAACGACGTTGCAACCCTTATTGAGAATCAATATCCTGTCGCATCGTTGTCACTTAGTAATACTCTCAAACATTTCAGTAAAAATCAGTTTATTTTAAGGGTTCCGTACCCAATGGGTAACCAACGGAACCCTATTACTAATCCTCCGCAGGCCGTCGGTCCGTCTGTCTGTTAGCGATCTGTATCTCAAGTAAACAGTTGAGACAGAGTGTGTATTCATATTGCTGCTATAACAAAAAAGTAATAAAATTAAATACAAAATTAAAGGGGCTCACATACAAGAAATGTGTTTTTTTTTTTCGGTTTATGGTGTGGAATCCTTCGTGTGAGAGTCTGACTTTCACTTGGCAGGTTTTTTCTATTAAATTCAATTTTTCCAAGTCCTTGTGTCTCGTTTTTCCCAGAACAGATACGTAAATATACTCGAATATGAAATTTTTAATATCCTCAAGACAGGCGAAACTCTTGCTCTCAAAAGGTCGTGCCTTCAATATTTTATGAACACTTAAAACTAAATTAGATTTTTTCTCGACTTTGAACAAAATATTGGACGCTGGAACACCTTCCACAAGTTATGGCGTAAAGTTAGAGGTAAAACTTGTGTAATTACTAAATCTTTACAACTAGTTTTTGCTTGAATAGTTTTAATTTAATAACAGTGTTCGTTTAAAAACTTTACTATTATTACTTTAGTGCTAAAGAAAGTTTTTACTTATTTTCATTAAGTAATAGGTTAAATTATTTACAAATAAGTACATTAGTTTTCATTCGAACATTTGATGCTTTGTTTTATCAATTAATAAGCATTTAGTGTATTGTAAATTTCGTTGAAAATAAAAACAACGATTTTATTATAATGCATACGTTGAACATGTTTGTCTATGATGTTCAGTTTTAAAAATCATGTTTTTTACCTTACGTACCAAAGTAAAATAATGCATGATTAATGCTACATTAATGCTAAGTACACTTGTAAAAGAAACATTAAAACAGTACAAAGCACTCTTTAAAGCCTTTAAAGCTAAGCGTCCACTAGTCGGTATCGTTCGCATCGGACGCATCGCATTTTACATATTCTTTGTATGGAAAGTCACACAAGTGCGTCCACTGATCCGCATTTTACGGATCGCACATCGGCAATGCCGACACCAATGCTCCGAGAGGCAACTTTTGTGATGCGTGCCGATGACGTCATAGGGAATTCCGATCAGTGTAGCAGTGGACGCGCCCCGCGTGCTCTCACTGCGTCTCCTCCGCGTCGTCCGCACGATCACTAAGAAAATCCGAATGAAACTGGCATCGGCGATCCGATTGCTGGTACTTGCGTCGGCAATCCGATCGTTACGGATACAGTGGACGCTGTATGAAAAAATAATGTGGTTGATGCGATGCGTCCAATGTGTATGATACCAAAATGTGGACGCTTAACTTAATACGATGCCTGAAAATAAAATTAAAACTTAAAAGGTTTGGTTTTATTTAAACATCGATATAATATATTCTACCAAGCAGGTAGTATTACTTTATTTTTAATTGATTACTATCGTTTATAAGGAGCTTAACTTTTCACAACAAAGGGCTTAGCACGAATGTTTTTGACGTCTGGTAATGTAACGTAAATTTTACTACAGCCAAAGTAGGTACTCATTTCGCGCATAATATTTACTTGAATCGAATAATGTATTCATATCTTTGAATGATACAAATTGTGTATGTCGCATAAAATTAAACCAAAGCAAGTTAAGATGCAGTTTTTTTATACTCAAAATTCATTGACGTTGACGTTATTAAACGTCAAAATAGTCACGCTAGGCCTTCTGTTCAGAGGCATGGGAAGCGGTCACCTCCTTCTGCAAAGCAGTAATGCTAGCGAAGGAGGATGCCGAACGTGTGAGAGAGAGGGAAACCTCACGACCCAGCCGCCGCAACAGAAGAAGACGCCCCAGGCGTCAAGAGTCGCAGGGCGATTTCCGGCCACCGTAGGCGCGGGCCTGCGTCCGATCAGAACCAGGTCCGGGGCGGCGGCGCGCTGTGTTCCACGCGCGCCTCATGGAGCTGTCAGCACGGGGCCTGCTAGGGCCAGTGCCTGCCGGGTATTGCGTTATCCGTTCGAAAGAGACGCCGCGGCCCTGGAACGCAAAGGGCATTAGGAGGAACACGGATAGGTTTTAGTCAGTAAGAGTCTGACACTCCCTTCCGCCCCAAAAAGAGCGGATTCATTTGATGATTTCCCATCAATAAAAAAAAGAAAAAATGCCTTTTGTTTATCATGTCCACGTTTACATAACGTGAACAAGCAATTAAAACCTTGTTAATTCTATGTAACAGTGTTAAGGTACTCGAGAACATAGTTGCTCGCCGAGCTAAGTTCAATAACAAACTCGTCTTGTCTTCCAAACTCCTCTATTGTTTAACAAGAGCGGTCAATTCCGCCATACTGCAGCCAAACTCAATACATTCTGGAATGTCGAACTTAGGTAATAACAAAATGTTAGTAAATCAACTCAACGGACCCAACCCCGGCTGCCAGACTCCTAAACTGGGCCCCATTTCTAGGTCAGCCTGTGTTATTGGGTTTTTTCAGTTAGAAAGTTTTCAGTTTCGATCCGATGTTAGGAATTAAGCCCCGTAAAATGGAAATAGGCTCGCTACTGTTGTCGAACGTCGAACGTTTTTTTTGTGTTTTGTAAAAAACAAAATGTGCCTACCAGTGTTTTCGGTTTATATTGAGGGTGCGTTTACAATATCAAATGAAAAAAAAAACAAAATAAGAACTAAAAATACGCAGATTCGGAAATGTTTTTCACTACCTTTATCATAAAATTCAAGAGGTAACGGAAATAATAGAAAACCAGCTGATTTTCTTTTTAATTTTCGAGTGAAGCAAACGTGAATGACATTTTTTCCACAATTACTGGGTTGGTTCCATAGTAACAGTTGTCCATAATGATGAGTACAATCACCCTATTTCAGATTTTGAGTTATTTATGTACACCCTATCCTATATGTGTACATACGATACGGAAACTAGTTTTTCCCTCTTATATTCTGCAAGTATTATTACATCCATCTGCCTACCCCATCAAGAAATCTAGCGTGCTGTTGTAACAAACCGAGCGAACACCAAGCGAGTGAAGCACAACTCAGCTTATCCGGGTTACAAGATCCGGTTAGATCTGGGCCACATCTAATCGCCAAATACACGGATATTCCATTTGCATTGCATCCGGGCCACGCAACCAGGCGAAATTCATCCGAACGTAAACTATCAGGTTTCATTGCTAGGTGTAATGATAACGCGATGCTGAGTTATTGCAATCGAAAATGGTGGTACTAATTTGGATCTGGTTTACCGTTCTATTATAGAGATTCTCGTTAGTGACTCATACAGCAATAGCTTGAAAACATTCGTTTCATCGAGCATATTGAACCATGTACTTATTACGTACAACTTTAAACCTACATTAAAATAACATGAATAAGTTACCAAAACTTAATATATTCACCTTTATTTATTACTAGCGACCCGCCCCGGCTTCGCACGGGTGCATAAGTTTATTTAACCCAAACTAACAAAGTGAACATCTAATTACCAGAGTCAATAATATTGTAGTTCAGCTGAAATAAAAAGTGCAATAGACAACCGTCAACATCTGCTCTCAGGTGTCTACCAGTTCGGGATATTTCTACCTCCGTTATAATTATTTGATTGCGCGACTTACTTTAATTTTAAGATATCTCCTAAGATATTCATCCTAATTAAACGGTGTTAACGGCCAGTTTATTGTGAGTCAACCATAAAAGATAGACATCTACTATCACGGACTTGAGGAGCTCGTGACTAAAGAATAACAGCCGCATGGGTCGATCTTCAAGGTTAAGCAACGTTTGCCAAGGTTGGTCTGTGGATGGGTGACCATCTTAACATACCGAGTTTCCTCCGTGCCTCGGAAAGCACGTTAAGCCGTTGGTCCCGGCTGTCATTTGTAGATTTTTGACAGTTGTTACGGATTGTCAGAAGCCAGTAAATCTGACTCCAGTCTTGCCCAAGAAATACCATGTTACCCATTTAATGGGTTGTGGAGGTCTGGTAGGCAGTCGCTCCACGTAAAACACTGGTATTCAGCTGAATCCGGTTTGACTGGAAGCCGACCTCAATATAGTTGGGAAAAGGCTACGCAGATGATGATGATGATGATGATGATCTACTATCGCGGACTTGTAGGTATTGGTGTGTTATCTAAAACTTTAGTACATTGTTTTGTTCTATCATCAATAGTTTTCGAAGCGCACGCGATGTAAAGATTTTTACATAATTTGTTTCCGACCTGTTCAGTAATAATCTTCATATATCAGTCAATTTACACAAGACCTTAACAAGTTATATACTAAAACCTCCTCGAGAACTATTTTGTCTATAAAAAATACGCATTAAATTCCGTTGTGGAGTTTTAAAGGTCGGGACAGACAGACGCAGGAAGCGACTTTGTTTTATATACTACTAGCTGACCCGTGCCCACTTCGTTTTTTTTTAAGTATTCTATGCTACTTCTAATACCTCCAAAAATATGTGTACAAAGTTTCATGATGATCGTTTAAGTAGTTTTTGCGTGAAAGCGTTACAAACAAACTTACATTCACTTTTATAATATTATAAAAAAAAAATGTTAGGGATGAAGAACCCTTATCACTTAGGGGTATGAAAAATAGATAGTAGCCGATTCTCAGAACTACTGAATATGCATATAAAATTTCATAAAAATCGATTAAGCCGTTTCGGAGGAGCACACAAGATGTAGTGATAGTGATTTTCTGGTTTCTGTCTAAACCGCAAACCAATTCGAAATAAAAACAAAAACAGAAGTAGTCGAATACTCAAATGTTTTCAAACAAACAACAACATTTAATCGATACAGCTCACAGTAAAACCAGATATTTTCTTAGATAACCGAGATATACCTGCAATATATCAAAACAAATAGCGATTCAGAGCATTTCGTATGCATGACCGATCCAACCAAAAGACCGGACGTTTCAGAGATATGAACTACGTACGTGGAATGCAAAAGGACATACGGATAAACAACTGCTAATATTTAGATAAGGACCTCCATTCGCAAAAGCGTGGACACGGAGTAGGTAAGAAATGAAGTGAATACAGACATAAATTGGAAGGCGTAGCGCTGGCACTGCTGTGATCGGAATTAATTTCTATAGTGAATCAGTCATATTCCTGTCCTTGTTCCATGTGACATGGGGTTGGCAAAGCACGTTTTTTTTTCTTAATATTTTCCTTGTCACCAATGCGTGACACTAGTAGTGAATATTATAAAACGAAAACGAATCAATCCAGAGATACGAGTAGATACGCATTATGTCGAAAAGTTTCTTCAATGTATTCAAAGTATTGTAGAAAAACGAAAATGTTTCACACTTGTGATGATAGAATTTCGACGCCAGAAAAAAAATCACATCACATGTGTGTGATGTGATTTTTTCCAGTCATCGAACGCACAACAAAACGTAATCAGAAAAAATACTGAATACACACACACCACACATACACACAAAGACACTCCATGTTTTCCCCACTCCGCGATCCCGTATGACCAACAAAGTTAAGGCTGCAAGAGATAAGAGAACCCGTAAAACATACGTGCTTTCTTTGTGCTTACGAGTACATCAAAACGATGAGTTTTTTTGCTCGCGTTGTCATAAAAATTGTGCAGGGTTTTAGGGGAAATTTTAAGTGTGCCGTAACCGCTTAGTAATGGGACTGACAGAGTTAATGACTGAGATAGAGTGCAGTTGACATATTCGCAAATATTTAGGTAAGTCGGGAGTTGGATGACCTCTTGCTTTTGTTTTTTGGGATGGAGAGAGAGGTTCCTCAGACAAACCCAGTGCCTTTATGTATAAGTATGATATTGTTTCAGATTTTTGAGGGTCTCAACGGATTCGAATGAAAAAGCGTAACCCCTACAGGATTAATTAATGAACTTTTCTGTGAGCAAAGATGGACTCGAAGAGTATTTTTTAAATATGGTGGTCACGTTTGGGGGGAAACCGGGAAACTGGAAAAGTATCATCATTATAATTATTTATTTTATATAACGTTACTGCAAATAACTATTAGAAGTAGCTAAGTAAAATTAACCAAAAAAACGTGTACTTTAATTTAATTTAGACCCAAAATGGCTGTAAACGCTTAAAGTTAACGTGTTAAGTTAATACTTAACTACTTATTACGAAAGGTTACTTAGTTCATAACGGGCACACCGTCAACGGGTGACTTTTAAAACCAACTTCATTAAGTCCAGAATGGCAAAAATTATTAAGATTTATATTTTACTCGTCTTGGAAAAGTTGCAAGCCCGAGTCGGTCCTATCAGCCAGCAATCTTGCATTTTAGTCACATCTGATTTGGCAGCGGCTGTGTCTACGTTTCTCAGCAGGTAGCCTTCTTATCAAACGTAGAGAAACGTTGAATACCTCGAGAAAATCTTGGCTTATACAAATCTTGATGGGACTTAACGGTAAAATGAATGCCTTAACATTTTCTTAGCTTATGAGAAGAAGCGAAGTAAGGAGCTCCTTTCAAAATAATAATAACCGCGCGGTAAGCAACGCCTGCCGAGATCTGCCCGTTTATCGGTGACCATCCGTTACATGACGTGTCCGTCCAGCCGTTGGTCCCGGCTGTGATTATCACATCTTTGAAAGTCGTTATGGGTAATAAGAAAATCAGACACCACTCTTGCTAAAGGGTTTTATATAACCCAGTCATTTTTTTTTTTTACTAATGATAGGCACGCGTTTGACCGCTATCTCACCTGATGGTAAGCGAGGATGTGGTCGAAGATGGAGCACGCTTGCCTAGAAATAACCGATTCACTCTTGATTTAAAGACTCCCAGGTTGTCATGATACGAAGCTGAGCCCAACATGGGAAAAAGTAAGGCTAGGTAATTGATTGATATTATCGCCCTAGATGGCTTCAATACCGCCTCCTGTGATGCAAAACGTGGCCACCTAAGAGGCCTAAGCAGTATAATTTGATGAACTGTCGTGTCGACACTATAACAAGAAGAAGGCAATCCTAAACATTTATGAGGAGAAAATGAACCGGCCAAGTGCGAAGTGGACTCGCACACGAAGGGTTCCGTGCCATAAAACTTAATATTTTTTTTTTTTTTTTGATAGCGACAGTAAAAATAAACAATCTGTGAAATTTTCAACTGTACACCTATACGGTTCTAGAGTTACAGACCGCTGTCAGACGGACGGATGGACGTACGGACGGACAGATCAAGCTTAGTAATAGGGTTCCGTTGGTTACCCTTTGGGTACGGAACCCGTATGAACTGAAAAATTATACTTAAACTATCACAGACTTACTCGTATGTCGCAAATGTTTCTCTAAGAACCATGTAGAAAGGTACTTGTGTACAGGAACAGAAATTCTCGGTATTTGTGAAAGCTCTTTAATGTCGACCGTCCTAGTATAACTAACTATTCTAAATATGTTTCTAATGAGTCGCTACTAGCAAGTCACATTAAAATATTTCTAAGTAAAGATAGATGCTGATTATATATCCATGTACTTTTGTAGCGGCATCAATGCCACCAGAAGAAAAACCAACGGAGCAAATATACATCGTAACTAAAAGAAACGCAACCATCTATCCTCCTAACTAGCAGCGAACTACTACGTTGAAATTCTGCATCACGCAAGCAGAGTTTACCTTCCGATTTGAATATATACATCAGCCCGAATATCAACTATCGAGCAGTTGCCCGCCAGACGCAACAACCGTCTGGTAACAGGATCCTCCCTTTAATATAGAGGTGTGCGGGACTTTAGTTCCGCATACCTCTAAACTTAAAGAAAGAAAGAAAACACGTTTATTCGTTTCGTTTAAATACGTTTACGTAATTTTGTGTTTTTGTGCGTCATTTCTGGCAAGAAATGACGCACAAAAACACAAAATTAAAAGAAAACTAATTACTAACTTAAATCTACTATAACTATAAATCTGCAACTATATCAGGACCAGACATTAGCCTAACACGAGGCTCTAGTCACTCCACAGACAAAACAGAACACAGTCCAATAGTTGTCTATATGATTTAGGCGGACCCTGGCAATAGCCGTGATTAACGCCAGGTGGAAGAAGAAGTGCAATAGTTGTCTATGGCGTGACGTCCGATACTGCACCGACTGACAGTACATTTCGACATCACGATTGTACACACGAACTTGTACCCATCTTCTACAGCTAATGAATACGACAAAATAAAATGTTAAATGAAAGCAAAAGAAGTGTCTAAGCTGATGGCGTTCTGTTTTACCATTAGAAAAAAGGCTTGAGATTTTCCCTTCATCTGTTTTACTGTCTTTAAGGACAAACTGTCAAATTCTCGCATCTGCCACGTCACATTTTTGTCGTAAATATGCTAGTAATTTGACAGTTCGTCCTTGAGGGCACAAACAGATGAAGAGTTATAAATGTTTTAAGTACTAAAACAATACAACATACTGTTTGTCACACCAAATATTCTTTTTTTAACAAAAAAGCTAAACAAAAATACTTAAACACTCAAATAAGTTCGACGCTATCCGATCAACACCGAAGAAAATCGAATAGAAACGTCCATTTTGAAATTTGTCACCCAAAACGCTATTCGGGAGCGTAGACGCTTACTGAATGTAATAACAAAATTTCATAATATACGGCACGACAGGTACAGGTAGTTACAAAACTGAAATCTTCGCGGAAGCACGTAACATTTTCATGGCGCTCGGTGCAAAATTTCACGAGATAACGTCACCTACATAAATGCTAAGTTTTGAGTTTTTTGTATCCTGTTTTGTTTTGTTTGTTGCATAAATTGTGAACGCGATATTAAAGACTTTGGGCTTAGGTATCGTTATTGTTAGACAGGGATTTAACTTTTGAGGTATTAATTTTTGATTTAGGCAAAAAAGTTGAATGATTCTCAGATGTTTTATTCAGTTTTATTTTGGGTGACTTGTAGCTTTTTGCTCGACTTTCCCAGAAGGAGAATTGTGTTTTCCAAACGTATTTTTGAATGCATGTTGACCTCTTTATCACGTCCTGTAGCTTTAACGGCTTGATGGATATTGAAATAATTATGAAGTATCATTAGATTCGTCTTGATACCATTAGCAGAATTTTGAATTTAAAAAAATAAGATAGCAAACCTTCTCCTAGTAGTTTCTGTTTTGAATTCAACACAACAAATCAATTACACAGTTTCATAAATAAAAAGTTTACACCTCAAAATAGAACAGAATATAGTGTTAATATCGTCGATACTGCCTTCAGGAAGAAACAAAAGGTGTCAGAACCGCAATGATTGAATGTTGCTCGCTGAACGTAATAGTTGGCAGCGCCGCTTTGAGTTCAAGCACTTCCAGCGCTTAATGAAAAGCCGGTTCCAAAACAGATGTCCGACCTTTTGTTTAGAGGGAAATTGTCAAGTCTTTGTGAAAAATTGGGGCGTGGGTTGATTAGTTGATGCTTAGGGCTAATTTAAAAGGTTCTTTTTTTGCTGGATTACATTGTGAATTTATTTTTGAAGGTTTGAAACTGTTTTTAGGGTGACACGTGTATTGTGATTATGAATTTGTAGCTGTTTCCTACGAATAAATAATGAGTGTGCTTTCTGTGGCACGGAGAAGTCTCGGTACGTAATGCAGGGTCGTCCATACACGGACTGGTCTTGCCAAGCTTTGCTTAACCTCGAAGATTGTCCCGTGCGACTTTTATTATTCAGCTACGAGCTCCTCCATTATGTTTCAATGAAAACATTACCCGCCTTATATTTATTTTACAAAAAAGTACACGTATAAATTTTACCTACAATACATACATAATTATATTCTTCAATTAAAAACTGAAACATCAACCCGCATCCCTAATCATCGCAGCATAACTGTCGCAATTAAATATTTAAATAGACAGACCACAATAATTACACAGTTCTAGAAGAGCTATTATCCAAAGCCTTTTTACCCTCTCGAGTCTTTTATGTTCTTTGCAACGAAGATATAGTTTTAATTGGAGTCGTTCCGAAGCACGCAAAGAGTCTTTTAATTAAAATTTTAACTCTTCATGTTAAAAAAGAGTATGATGGCTCGGTATCCGGGGGTATTGCCGTAACTTCCGCAACGAAAATTTTTCTTTATGAATTCTTTGGATTTTTCTATGTCTGGGATAAAGTGGGCTTTACTGGGCAAGTTATTTAAACGATTTTATTTTATTTCGTGGGGATTTGAACGGAATGTGATTCTTTTTTGAGTGGCACAGATATTTTAAATGTTTGGGCCAAAAAATAAATTACTAGACGGTGAAATACGTGTACCTACGTATGAAACTGTTTGTCATGCTAATTATTGGGATAAAAATAAAAGGAAAATAAATGAATAGAGATTATTTTCAGTTAAAAATTTACTATTATATGTGCGTGTGTGCGTGTACGGGGGAATATCATACGTGACGCAGGTATGATATTCCCACGTGTCATGCCATGATAGAAAATGTGTGTTCCCGTCCACATAATTATGCCATCAAAGCAAGAGTAAACAGGCATCTTCTGGGCACGTTCGCTCCATCATAGACCTCATCTATCGCTTTCCATCAGGCGTGATTGTGGTCAAGAGCAAGCCAACTCCTGAATAAAAACAAAAAATAAAACATTTTTTCACATATAAATCTACTGCTATCTACAAAATGCTCCCTCATAACGACCATTGATCTGTATGCATGAAGCCACCCTACAACATCTTATTTGTTTTCAATTCCAATGATTGATGTCCAAACAGCCATGTAAGCACTTGCACAAGTACTGCAATCTTTCCAGACATTGCAGACTTGCAGATAGTTAACTACCCACGTAAAATGCAGAAGACATTTCAGCGTAGAAGCGAGCAACTCTCAAACAACTTCTTGATTTATTATTGTAGGAAACTATTTGAGTATTTAGTTTAGTGGCTTGGGCGTCACTCTTATCAGGGTTTCAACTTTACCAACTTTCACTATTAGTTGGTAAGCAATTACTTACCCAACTGAAAGGAATACACAACTGGTTTGAGGGGCAATTATCATAAAACTGAAGTTGCACGACAGCAAATTTTGTAACGAATGAGTTGCTTATCGTGTCTGTTTACGGAATTCTAAAATGTCTGTTTGCCGGTTTTGGAATAGAATTATAACTTTTTGGGTACAAACAACGATATTGATTTGAAATATGGGTGGTGGGTACCTGAATTCAGTATTCTGAGTTAAAAATGTTTCATATCATACTTTAATGCTGCATACAGATTTTAGACGGAGTTTGAGAAATACTTGCTTAATTCATAAATCATCTTCAGATACTCAATATGAGTGGGGTGCTCCTGTTCAGAACATGAGCCGCACGTTGGGTTGCCCCAAAAGCCAAAGCACCTGTACTTTGGAGGATTCAATGAATGCGGTGGATCACTGTGTTGCCCAATTTCTCACAGGTAATGGCAAGTTTAATAGTAAATTATTTTCCATTAAGCTTGTGGCCTCGCCTTTATGTCAATGTTGTACAGCTGACCATGAATACGAACAATCCGCACATCACATCTTATGGGAGTGTATTCTTTCGCAATATTATGTTAGATAGTATTCAGATTACATCTGGGGTAATTTTACTATACGGACCTTGTAGAAACTAGAAAAAAAATCCGTGCGTTCAAGTGATTTTGCCATACCTATTACTGAAATCAAAAGTAGCTCACAATTTAGAACCCATTAGTTTTAGTAGTAAGATATAATCCGTGATGCTTGGCAACTGGACTTAACCCAGTTGTATAATGTCCCTTGGTGCCTATTCGCCTAGTTCTATTCTGTCTCCTGCTTGATAAGGAGAGAAGTTAATTTTTTTTTTTCCTACTCCTCCGCTATACTTTTCTGATTAATTTCGTTGCAGGATCCAAGACAGTTGAATCGTTTCTCCGGGACTCGTCGGGTTTTATTGGCTCGGCGTTTTTCTGGTGGTCGTCACTGTTGTTTCTGACTTTCAGGAGTTACAGTGGTTGGAAATGTGTGGCGGGTGACGCTGTAATTAACAAAAAATCTGAGGAGTTAACCATCGACGAAAATGAATTCATATATCAGGACCAAGTGACACCAAGGGACCATTTAACGTCATCAAAGCATTTGGCTCTAAAGCTAAATACTTTGATTACTTACTTTGCCACGCTATTACTGACAGCGTGTTGGTTGTCTAGATAACTGTCAGTCTGTCAGTGATAGCGTGGTCAAGGTGAAACGGCATGAATGTATGGGATTGACAAAGTACGCTGTCAAAATGAAACGTGATCAATCCCTTATATTTTGGCATTGTGATAATCAGATTTGTTGACAGAAGGGCACTAAGTCTAGTCTCTGTCAGCGGGTCTAAAAAGGTCATCAACCATCCAACGGCTATCCATCGGCCATTCCAATTTACTCGTCATAAAATCAGCCAGCACATTGAGCTACCCGATACTGTCAAATTTTCCCAATCAAACTTGAACCTAATGCTTTAGCTATTAAGATGAAAATAAAATATGATAGATGTTATATGATTAATATTGATCCTAATATAACTAAACTAAAGTGACCTTTTTAGATCCACGGAAGAAATGAGAAAAACACATCTTCTAATTTCGGCACTGACAAAGGCGGTGTCTTTGCTAAGCGCGGTGATTAAGATAAATATTTACGCTTGGCGCAGTTCCGGCACTTTAACTGAACAATTTAGCCTATAAAATGACGTCATAACACAAATTAGCAGTGTGTTTTAGCCGCGCTTAAACTGATACGCATTACGTATTTATGCTAAACCCGGATTCCCCTGGTTAGCACGCCCATAATTTTTACTACGAAACAATTTCCCGAATGAATTACGATCCTTTTAACTGACGATAATGGCACTCGTCATAAAACCTTGCTTTACGATATTATAGAAACTCGTAAAACAAACTTTGTGTACGTATAAACAGGACCGGGCGGCCTAATTATGTTTTGTGATACTGTAACACATTATTTTCGTTTCTAAAATGTTTTAAAGTTAGTTTAAATATCAGAGTTTTAATTAAGCAGATACGATCTTATGGCTGCGAGCAACTTTGCGTCATTTAGGGTCTTTATTTATTTGGTGAGAGCTATGCGATGCTATGATCTTACTAAATAAATAAATATTATAGTAAATGATATTTTGCTCGGACCGTTTTACCACGAGGATTATTATTTGCGGTCTGAGCAATATATTGAGTTGGAAAGTCAACATTATAACGTTGTGGCGTAACTTATGAGAAGATAGTCCTCTATCTAGTTATACATTCAGTCAACAAAGTATCGGGAATGGATGATTTGTTTATGGTTCCACGTTCAAAATTTTTGTTTTTTTTGTAGTTGTTTAAAAAAACCACGCCAAAGTCGATCAAAAGTCAAAGTCATGTTGACTGTTTTCTTTGACTATCGCGGTGTTGTGCACTCTGAATTCTTACCGGAAGGTCTAACGGTAAATACAGAATATTATTTGAGCGTTATGCGGCGTTTAAGAGAGCAAATTCGACGAAAAAGGCCAGATTTGTGGAAAGAAAATTCTTGGATTTTGCACCACGACAATGCGCCTTCGCACAAGGCTATCATTGTGAACGAATTTTTAACCAAACACTCAACAAATACCATCCTGCAACCACCATATTCACCAGATATGGCTCCTGCTGACTTTTTTCTTTTTCCTAAACTCAAATTACCACTTCGTGGCACCCGTTTTCAATCGATAGAAGACTTAAAGGAGAATTCGCGGCGAGAACTGAACTCAATTCCGGAAGCAGCGTTTAAAAAATGTTTTGATGAATGGATTATTCGTTGGCGCAAGTGTATCGTTTCTAAAGGAGCATACTTTGAAGGTGATAAAATAAATTTGGATGAATAACAGACATTTTGTGTATTATTGATCTTTTCCCGGTACTTTCTTGACAGAGTAGTACTTATGACTTGTCCAATGTTGAAAAAATGGCCGTAATCCCCAGTATACAAAACTGTTAAATATATTTTGTTTTGTCTATTGCTTCTCGTGGCACTAATGGTTTTTTGGCTCTCTTTGATGTTTTTTAAACTGAAAATATATCACTACAATCTTCATTTACTAGTTTTATTTCTACAGGTTAAACACTTACATGTAAAACTTTGGAACATTGAGAATAGGGAATATGCATGAAAAACATATTTATTATCTATACAGTTTATCAAAAAATATAATACTAACAGTGAAAATAGAATCTCGAAAAATGAAGGAGATATAATTATTTTAAACAAATATATCTGTCCCTCTCGCGAGAACGCTGTTTTCTATGGCAGCTGTGTAGTCGTCATAGACGATGACGTCAAAGTTTATATCGGACTTCTCTTTCAAATTGTAATCTTTAAAGCTTTATAACTTCATCCCTGATGAAGGTATTTAATAAATAATTTCACGAGTGATTACTACAGCTAGTAAGTATTTCATTCTGCAAAAAAATCGCATGCATATTTCCTATTGTGGGTAAACTTGTAATTTTGTGAATTGATGACAAATTGCTACTACGACCATTTCATTTTCACGAGTCAGTGTCAACCGTCTGTTCTAGAAGGGAACTCAAACGTCAGAAGTAAGCCTAAGAAGGGGTTTACAGTCACACTTCATTGTACAAAATCACATTCAGTTTTCGCCAGCTGTGTTGTACCACTTCATTAAAGCAAAAAAAAACTCGACTTTTAGGGTTCCGTATTAAAACGGTAAGCAACGGAACCCTATTACTAAGCCTCCGCCGTCCGTCCATCTGTCTGTATCTCAAGAACAGCTGAAATTTTATAGACAGACAATAGGTAGACAGCTGAAATTTTCACAGATTGTGTATTGCTATTGCCGCTATAACAACAAATAATAAAAATTGAGGTTTATGGTACGGAAACCTTCGTATGAGAGTCCGACTCGCACTTAGCCGGTTTTATACCGTCATCTGAAACACATTCAGAAAATCGCGTCAACTTACATTTGGTAATAACAACAACACATTAAAATCTCAAAACCGTCTGCAATGACAAATTACTAACAGCGTAAAATGAAGCCGATGAGTTACAGCCCCAACAGCCTTTTTCAAGGAGCGAAACGTAAATGTTTTGCTGAAGCAGTGGCAGGTATAATTTAATTTAATTTGGGGGAGTTGGGTTGATTATAAATTTAATTTATGTGAGCCGTGACGTCAGACGGCCTGCTTGTTATTCGTGGAGCGTGCAATTTATCGACTGGTCTGATGAGAACTGACAGAGTAACAACCATTGGAAAATTTTATGAAGAGCTGATTTTTCGTGTGGCTATGAGCTTGAGTGTGAAAAAATTCTGAGCTTTTGAAAATTTTTGTTCGATGTTTCAAAATGACTGAAGCCGTATCGTCCCACTTTTAGGCGTGATTTGGAGTTGTTTGTGAGGTATTCGTCGAAAAATGAAATACACCAAAAGTGTGGAAGGCTAATGGATACTTAAGCCCAGCACAAGACTATACCGGAGAATGGCAACAGTCAATTAATTAACAACTAAGAGACTGGTCTGTGTTATTAAGACAAGCTAGTTTGGTACCTGGAGGTGGGATGTCGTCTCGTGAAACTTCTCTGTTTATTATGATGTCGTTTTATACCATCATCATCATCATCATCTGCCTAGCCTTTTCCCAACTTTATTGGAATCCGGATTCAGCTGAATACCTGTGTTTTACGTGGAGCGATGTTGTTTTATACCAATCATTATTAAAAGTGACAACGCACAACCAAAACTACTGGTCGTAGAAACTTGAAATTTGGCATGTTCCTCTGGGGGTGTAGCGAAGTACTAAAAGAGGACTTCCCGAACCGACAGGAAAGGGAAAAAACGGTACATGTGCATACGAAATCACAGGTAAAAGCTAGTATAAAAACATTTTGCTAGTCATAACGAATATCACTAAACCGTCATCTGCCTAGCCTTTCCCCAACTACATTGGGGTCGGCTTCCAGTCAAACCAGATTCAGCTGAATAGCAGTGTTTTACGTGGAGCGGCTGCCTAGCAGACCTCCACAACCCATTAACTGGGTAACACGGTACTTCTTGGCAAGACTGGAGTCAGATTTACTGGCTTCTGACAATCCGTAACGACTGCCAAAGATCTACAAATGACGGCCGGGACCAACGGCTTAACGTGCTTTCCGAGGCACGGAGGAAACTCGTTATGTTAAGACGGTCACCGATCCACAGACCAACCTTGGCAAGCGTTGCTTAACCTTCAAGATCGACCCGTGCGGCTGTTATTATTTAGCCACGAGCTCCTAAACATGAGTTTTCCCCTCTTACATTCTGCAAGTGTTAATATTACTAAACCGTAAATAAAATAAATCTTCTTATCACTAATTGGTACGAGAAAGGGCGGAAAAATATAACTGAAAATTAAGCAAATGGCAGTATTTTCTTACGGCAAAACAAATACTTTTGATCGCCCACAATCCCACATCTCGAATCTCGGGTTCAAACTGACCTGAAATAATAGTACCCACCTTTTATTACATTTCACCTTTCCTGGGAATTGAACTCAGAAAGTCTAATCAGATCCAGAATAAATAAATCCAAACTAGATTTTTCTTTCCTTTTCGCTTTGTCCTGGTTGTAGTTTCAAAAGGTATACTCGTAGTTTGATTAGTTTTATCTGTCCTAACATATTTCTTTAGTAAATATTGGTTGGCTTTATGAAACGGTCCAAACGGTCAAAAGAAGTAAAGTGCTACAAAAGACCTATTTATTTTTTCTTGTAACTGTTAATTTTGTTTACTTCTTACGTGATTTGAAATGAGTTCGAAAAAAGGGAGAATAATTTTTCACTTACTCTACTGGAAGCTTACAAATTGTTCTGATTATCTCTCGTAACTCTTTCTCTATTTTGTTTGCATAGACACATTAAGTTTAATTTCAAAATTAAAATTCCAATTAGATTAAAAAAGTCCAATTAAAATTACAACTTCAATATAACTATTCCAGCTGACTCATAGAACAACAACCGTTCCAGTATTATTTTGCCCGTTTTGGATGTCAGTAAAAAAATATCAGACTTGGATCTCGCACCAATATTAATTTTTTCTTCCCGCGACATCATCTGCGTGGACATCAGATCAGGATGAAAAGATTCTCTCTGCCTCGCTCTTTGTCAATGGAAAGGCAGCCTTATAACCTGGAATTTAGGGAATATGCATGCGATTTTTTTATTTGCAAAATTTAATGCTTATTAGCTCTAGTAAACAATCATGCGTATATTTTTTAAATACCTTCATCAGCGATGAAGTTATAAAGCTTCAAAGATTACAATTAGAAAGAGAAGTACTATGTAAACTTTGACGTCATCATCCATGACGCCTACACAGCTGCCATAGAAAACGGCGTTTTCGCGAAAGGGACAGATATATTTGTTTAAAATAATTATATCTCCGTTTTTCGAGTATTTTTGATTCTATTTTCACTGTTAGTATTTATTTATTTATGTACACACAATATACTTAAAAAGAAAATTTTGTACAGAGAAAAGAGTACAAAGGTACTGCTTATTTCAACAGAATTATCTTCCAGCAGACCTGCGACAGAAGAATTAGATAAGAAAAGTAGACACAGTGTGTTAAGAAACAGAGAAGGAAACTTAAAATAAACTATACTAACTTAACTTAAACATATTATTATCTTATAATAATAATATGTTTAAGTTAAGTTAGTATGTATACACAAATAGATTTATATAAATAATTTATATAATTTATTATAAATATATATACAAATATATATTTATAATAAATTAATACAAACCTATAAAATATACCTACAGGATCACATAATTGACAGATAATGCTCTTTGAGTAGTATTATATTTCTGTATATTTTTAGATAAATTGTATAGATTATAAATATCTTTCTCATGCATATTCCCTATGCTCAGCCCCGCTGCCCGCCACGTGGACAGTCGTTAACCTAAACCATGTATATTTTATAGTCTTCATGGAATCTTCATAATAATTTAAGTGGGATTTTTTTTAGTTTTTTTTTTTTATTTAGCCTGTACTGTCCCACTGCTGGACAAAGGCCTGTAGGAATTAATACCATTTTTTTATATTTCAAAACTACCAAAAGCATCGGCAGTAATTTACAATTTTAAAAGCCTCAAAGCGCCAATGTGAGAGGAAGCGTCTGAAGGGGTCCTTTTAAAAGGACTTGCCCTCACCATATTGATGACGTCGTTGACGTTCTTCAAAAAGGTCAGGTGCGTGGTCCTTGTAACGGTGCGCTCCATAAAACCATGAATATGGAAAAACGTAAGATGTATAAGAACCGTGGCAGGTAAGTTGTGATCTGGAATTCCATTTTTTTTAATATATTATTTAAATCAGTATCTTCTAATATATAAAAATCTCGTGTCACAGTGTTTGTTATTGAACTCCTCCGAAACAGCTTGACCGAATTTTATGGATTATTTTGTGAATATTTGGTGTAAGTCTGGAAATGGGTCATAGGCCATTTTTTTATATGGCATAAAAACTCAGCTAGTATAGCATACTATGCAATCTAATACTTACATTGTATTTGGTCAAAAGATGAGCTTTTAGATTACTCAAAATCCTTTTTAACCATTTCCTTTATTCTGATTCTTTATTGTAAACACAAAAAATACAAACAAATACAATTAATGCAATACGAGTTATGTACAAAGGCGAGCCCAGCCCAGCAATTGGTCCTTTTACAACAAACCACAAACCAAAAAAACCGAAAATGAAACCATTATCCTGTAGTGAGAGTACCAACTGAACCCAGTACAAAATCACATACCTATTATTATGTACAAACTGCTAAACGAATAGTTAGTTTCCATTTAATTTACAAATGACGCTCGCGGGAATACATTTAAAGTTACAATTTTGCAGGTAATGACCTTTTAATATCACCCTAGTTGGAACAACTCTCAACCCGTGGTTTTGTTAAATTATACCATTACATTGTTACATTATCATCAGTGGAAATTATGTTTCAGTTTAATGTATCTCTATTGGTAGAGTTTAAACGAATCAGTGTGCTTTCAAAAAAAACATGATAATAATATTTATTAAGGTGAATGCTCCAGGGTAACCCGCGAAATTCAAATATTTTTATGTTTTTTGCCATTTGCCGGTCAGTGTGAAGCTGTATGTGGACCAAATACGATCCGCGACCGTAACGCGTATTTATCTAAAGAATTATAACCATTTTAATCATCAATATAGCCCTCTAACTTCATGTAGCTTGAAAGAATGAATATTTCAGAAATAATCATTCTGTCGAGCTACATGAAGTTAGAGGGCTATATTGATTGATCCGCGACCGTAACGCGTATTTATCTAAAGAATTATAACCATTTTAATCATCATCAGCATCCACCTTAAGCCATTGTTACAGAAAATTCTTATTGATACTTATACTTAGTCAGTAATTGTAACAAGTTGAGTTTACATTAAATAACACCGTGCGTGATCCTCGAACTAGGCAGCGCCTGTATCTAGGGGGCCGGAGTTGCGTTAACATGTATTTGGGTTATACAGATTTGTTAGCAATGTGAGTTGATACAGTTATAAAAATTGCTAAAGATTACATAAGTTAAATTATAACAACAGTTTTGGTACTGAAGTAAAATAGAGAAAAACAAAGGTGAAAATCAAATAAAAAACAAATAATCGAATTAGGTGAGTGATTTGCGTGAGTGTTGTATGTTGCTGTTAGTGAAGTTTGGAACTTTTTTTTTTTTTTTTTTTGTCGATGGCCACTCGCAGTTTCAACCCTAGAGGGTTGTCAACTACTGAACCGGACTTGCCTGTGTGGGCCTCTAGATTTTAAGGCCCCCAGCCGAGGCTACAAAATTTATATATATTAAAACTCCGCTCGCTGAGGGCACCCCCTGTGAGGTACGGACCTCGGCTCAGCGGCGTCGTTTAGGGGGGGGCAGCAAGAGACTGGCTGGGTCATGTCATTATTTAGGGAGATATTTGTCACTACTGGCTCAGCTTCGCGGGCTGGCTCGTTTGGCAAAAGACGGGGGGGAGCGTTACTCGGACGTCGCGACGGACCTCGGCGGCGAGGTCGGAATACGGATCGCGGTCTGTATTTGTGTTTCTTGAGAGTGCTGGTTTCCCTACAGCTTTCTTGAAGGACGGTGATTGGGTCGTCAGGGTCGACGAGGGTATGCCGAGGACGGCGAATCTTACTAATCTTGGAGGGAGCGTATCGGGTAGCCGATACGATTAAGGGATTCTGGTGCTTTTCTGCAGATTCGATGAAGTGCTTAGTAAGACGCTTCATGAATTGCTTGATGGTTGGGACTTTGAGGTCGACATGTAGTCGGTCATTCCTAACGAACCACGGAGCGCCCGTGGCCTTTCGGAGAAAACGGTTTTGGATGGTCTGCATCCTATGGATATGTCGATCCTTTGTGTGTGCGAAGATGGCACACGCATAGGTCATTATCGGACGTATGCACGTGATGTATGCACTATAGATGCGCAGTTTGCATTTAAGGGATAGCTTGCTGCGTGCATTCAGCATGGGATGAAGCCTACCGAGAGCGAAAGCAGCACGCGAACGTACCGCCTTTATGTGCTCGTCAAAGGTGAGGTTTTGGTCAAGGATCACTCCTAGATATTTGGCTTGCTTCTCCCAAGGGATCGGCTTGTCAAACATGGTGATCGGACTAAGGGGGGGTAGAGCTCTAGTACGCGGCTTGCGAAATAAGACCGCCTGACTCTTCTCCGGATTGAGAAGTTTGGAACTGATGGGCATTTATTTATATAGAATGCACATATAAAGAATTATGATTGGAAGTAGGTACATAGCAATACTTGTTTACTGAGAATTTCTATGGTTACATCATAAATGATAGGGAGATGAGTAGTTTTTTGTGAAGACTTTTTAATATTAGAGCATTTGGTTGTAGACAGAGTGTGAATAGGAGGGGCACCGTTTGGCTAGTAGAATTGTGAGTCAATTTGCTTATTTTTTTTTTATTTGTTACGGGTTTGCTCTTGACTCTAGTCTTTATCTTATTATGTTGGAGACACTTGAAAAAGGCCACTTTAGGAGAATCATATTAGAATCATTTTATAAATCACGCAACAATCTGTCAAATTTCATTTTCAACTTTATCGCTAACAAATTAGGTTCAAGGTTGATTGGGAAAATTCGACAGTGACGGGTAGCGTGATTTGCTTTCTGATTCTGCTAAAGTGGCATTTTTAGACCCGCTGAGTGCTAATTCTACGAATTTTCAAGCAACTTTTGCATTCACAACTCAGTCGAAAACTCTCAAAAATGTATGTAAATTAAGGCTTTTTTGTCAGTTTGTGACTCTGACATGCGAATGCGAACGTCGTTTAAAAATTACTAGAATAAGGAAGATGCAAATACGTCTCATTTGTGAATTTTGTTATTAATATCGATTTTTAACAAAAATAATTAATTAAAGTAACGTGAAACGGAACATATTTAAAAACAACAATCAGCGTTTAGTGACGTCACTGCTGTTATGAAAACGAAAAGGCAACCTTATGTCTTTGAGTTAGGACAGTTCACGATAAGTGTTAGGCAGGAGTGACTCATTTTCATTTTTTTTTTTTTTTTTGTAATGGGTTTGCTCTTGACTCTAGTCTATGTCAGAGATGACAGAGACAAAGTACGTCTTTTCAGGCGAAATATCAAACTGTTAGTTTAAAACAGCAATTAAAGCACTTTATTTATTTTTTTATTTATATGTGGTCTATTTTACATAGAATCCTTTAAAATGGAAGCAAGATATTGCATGTGGATTGGCCCTTTGACCTCCACTAGCCACTGCATCAGTAACTGGGTAAACTCAATACCTTTCTATCCGTAACGACTGTCAAAGATCTTCAAATATCAGTAGATGTATATGCCTTCGGTCACCCAAAGGCATAACGCGCTTTCCGAGCTACCGAGGAGTCTTATTTCTATGCCGCGAGCATAATTGTATCAATTTGGGTAAAACATTGATTTCATATCATTATTAAATGTTCTCTGAGAACCTTGTTGCTATTGACTTGCTACGCATTGGTCGCTACAGCCGAGCTACGGCGTAGCTTGTACGTTACTACGGCGTAGCCATAGATATTATTAAACTGTTTTTTATTTATCTATGGGCGTAGCTCACCTTTTGCTATGATAACGTTGCCTAGCTGTGTTTATCAGAAAAATTGTTATCTATAAAAGAACCAGCTTAAATACACACAGCTTTTTCATCCGTCTAAATGTACTAAATCATAGGCCGAAAGACATCAACCGCTGGACCATCATGGGTCATCATTCAAAGGAATCGACATTCAAGGATCTATGCTTTTTGCATTCAGCCTTCTTAAAGTCGTCCAACGTTATTTGGTCTGGTAAAATCCTAGTAAGTTTAGTATGTCATTTATTCCTGCTATACTTATTTATAGAATACGGTGAACTTATTAAGATCTGCATGAATTTTTCAAGAATCACGAGACTTCTACATAAACGATTTCTTTATTTGAACAAGAAACAAGAATTACTCCTAAGACACACAGGCATAAATTTAGATGCTCAAGAACCGAAAGCCTTGAGCGATATCTTCATATATTATTTATATGCACCCAAATAAATTCCCAAAAAGAATTGCACCACGGAAAAATTATTTTAAGGAATAGTCGTAGCCAAAATTCTAACCGTCCTCATAAGTAAATGTGGGTAGAATAAATCTCTAAAACGTTTGGCAAATACATACGAGTTGGTTTATACAGAGAGTTTAATCACGATAATGTCGACGTGTGTAGGTGCATTAGAAAAATTGCTTGTATCAATAGCTCTTAAGCAGAATTGCTGTGTGGGACTGTGGGTACGAATGTGTGAATTTTGATAAAGGCAAAAAATACGTATGTACAGACAGGAAAGTTGTTAAGCACCTATAGTTATGCTATTTTGCACAGCACTGGGATGATACAGGCTGGCTGTTAGCAGTTACCATTTTAAGAGAGTTTCACGGTATTTCGTACAAGTTTTTAAGTCTTAAATCTTGAAAATAAATGAAAATAGAGTTTAGAGAGATAGAGAGAGTAATCCTAAGTTTTCTAAATTTATTAATCAATGTAACAGTTACCTATGGACTATATGACAGTTATAAAATGTAAAAGTTAGCTTCAAAAACAATAAGCTTTTATAGGTAAGTGACTCGTGTCAAAAACCTATAATGCATTAGTTTTTAGTGAATTTGATAGACTAGTCAAACGAAAGCATATCATACAGGATACATGTAGCGAATAATGATGGTATCCACTGTGAGTTCGTTCGCGTGATGTTCATCACGGATTTTATGATGGGCAGCAGCGTTCGCTGCAAAACTCAACACCGTACACTGCGTTCGCCAACCCGCCTGCCAAGCGTGGCGATTATGGCAAACCCCCCCATCTTGAAGGAGGCCTATGTAATAGTGGACGTCTTTCGGCTGAAATGATGATGATGATGTTCATCACACGGCCAAAACGCTTGCTTTTAATATCATCACATCTTTTATCTTTCACAACCGCAAACATCCGAGACGGCTAAAATTTTCTCTCTAATTAAGCCACGGCTTTTTATTAAAACATTTCAGAAATGATAACGAGTTATCATTTTAGGAGAGCCGCGCCATTATACCGGATGTTAGATAGTCATCTACAGAATGGCTTTTCATTTACCAGAACAAAGGGACAAATCAAAATAAAGGGCTGTTCTCGAGTTCTTTTAACTCCAAAATATCTTTCATGTCAGTCAGAATTTAATTTGCAATTATAAATTCGTGCCGCCTTAAATTAAAGGTAGATTAGAATTGTAAACAATAAAACTAGAATTTATCTCAGTCTAGTTGTTTTGTTTTATTTAATTTAATTTAATCTAAGAATTGATGGAATTTAAATTAACTGTGAGATTTGTTGTTTGCGTGAATTTTATGAGCATTTTTTAGTAGGTACGGATTATTTATTGAATTGGGTTTCTGGAAAGTTTTGGAATCTACCCAATACAAAAAAAAGGTTTTTCGAAATGACTTCAATTTCGTGTGGTTTTCATGTGACTGTGGCCGAAAATATCTTACGAGTAAATAACTCGAATTCACCTAGTGATGTATTTTATTTTTACCTCAAAAATAAAACTGGGGGGAACTCGGGAGCAAATGACATAGGTAAAACTGGTCCCACAAAAATAGCAGCCGCAGCCCAGAAATACATTCCAACGACACATCCACATCAGTTATGGACATGAAATTTCCGAGACACCTGCGGGCCCGACCTATCTCAATTTAAAAGCTGCTTGCTTTACTACTCCGACAAAAAGCGTCCGCAACGTAACCAGGGCAACGGGGCATCTTTGCTTAAAAATTCAATATGGCTAAACGTACTTGGTCTGTGGGATATATCACGTGAAAGCAATTTGAACACCTCTACGGCAGCACTAAACGTTATTTATGGTAAGCCGACGGCACTCAGTGGATAGCCCACACTGAGTTTCAAAGGATTTTCGGCGGTAACGGGTTTTATTATCGGCATTGTCACATACTTATTGTGGCGCCTAATGTTTGGTCAGCTTTGATGGTTTGTCATTCGTTTGTGCAACAAGCTTCTAATGAAGTGATAGAGATAATTATTTACGTCCAAATACCGCCTCGCGTTGTAAGCGTGACAAGCGTCAAAAAATGGCCCCACACTAGCAGGCGAGGCGGAAATGTCACATATCCATTTTGAGGTGACACAATATCTATCAGGAAATGTTTTATAATCTAAGAAAGTGAATATTACTATAAAGTTCCAAACATTCAAAAGTGTTAAAAATATTGTGTTTATAGTATTTTCGTTCAAAGAAAAAAATAGACCGGGCAGGATAAAATGGGATTCAGCCGCATGTACAATGGCCGCTGAGCTATAGTCTACACAAAGTACATGCCTAATGATGGACGGAGTTAAAGCTAGGTGGCTAGTTCGAGTTGGCTCGTGAAAATAACCGCTTGCAAAGAAAAGCCTCTCCCAAATCTATCCAGGTAGTACGATTTACGGGTAACCTTTGCCCAGCAGTGAGGCTGAATAAAAAATTAAAATCAGCTGAATGTCCCATGCTTTTTTTGACACCGATAAAATGCATGACCCTTTAGTAAAGGCAACGGGAAAGAAGTTTAAGAAAGCTAGTGGTGAATGTTTTAAAGTGGGTACTTGGCACACCTAGCAATGGCAAATTTTTATTAGCACAATCTTCCTAGTCATTTGTATATTGTAACAATATTATAACTACAATAATAAAAGTCCAACTAAAAAACAAATATTCCAAAAATAAACACCGAAGAGACTATTACAACGTTTCGGTTTTTCTTAACAAAACAACTTAATGAAAGACTCAAAGTAAAGTAAAGTTACCAACAGTATTACGTCCTCCTAAATAAAGATAATCTCCTAAAAGTAATCACCAAATGGATACCGAAGGGAACACGGAACTCTAATTTTACACAGGCGCTTCGATCAGCTCATCCGCTTAGATAGGGAAACTTGGTTCCGTAACAATCCGTCCGGCAACATTAGTCAAACTCGACTCAATACCCGAAATAGACTTAATGTAATCCCCTGAAATAATAATGAATTAGATTGATAGAGAGGAGTAGCTCAACGTGAAATTGAGTCTTTCTGACTACTATCACTGAAACCTTTTGCCTATTTTTAGAACTTCATGGTTAAAATAATAAGAGACGCACGGGATGATTTTTTTCATTTTTGATAGGTGACCAGACCACCCATTACATACCAAGTCTCCTCCGTGGCTTGTGAAGATCGTTTGTCTGTCGATACGGATAGTTAGAAGCCAGAAAAACTGACACCGGACTTGCCAAGGGATATTGTGTTAGGTAATCATAAACTGCGTTGTAAAAATGAGATCCGTCCGTCGCTTTCGTAATGTACTGGCACTCAGCTGCGTCGAGTCTGACTGTTAGCCGAACACAATACAGTATTGGAAATAGACTAGGCAGATTTAATTATTTTATCACAGAAAAAACCTTTTTTGACAATGCACAGCCTGCAAAGTTATGGTAGGCGCCAGAACTTGCATAATAAAGTACACAAGAATAAATTATGAACAGATTTTCATTACAAGATAACGTAAAGGATCACGATAAGTACTCGTAGATACAGGACAGCTTTGTCTTTTTCTGTTTTTGATATAAATAAAGTCAATAAACGTATTTGGTTCAATGACCGTGATTGCACAATTTATCTGGCACCTACCATAATAGAAATTCTAGACGTAATCTAAGACTGACATGTCAACAATTGACATATAATATACCCTATAGTCAGGCTCGTATTAAGCGCTACAAATAGATTGAATTTTCGGCTTATGCTAACCACGTATATATTCTCAAGCGACTTAAAATAAACCCTAGATGCGATCGTAAATTAGATATGAGAGGAGACAAAGTTTGTCCTACACTGAGGAATGGATTTTGGGACGGTTTGTATCTATTTTATTAAGAATATCTTAGCCTAAATTGAAACGTAATTATAGTAATTTAGGCCTTAGAATCGCTTGCTTTCTTATTTAATGTGGCATTATAAAATCTAATTTATACGAAGAGAATGAAAATCAGTTTCAAAAATGGCAAGAGATTGAGTTTAGGATCATTTTCTTCATCATAATTTTTTTTTTCTTATATTTATATATTTTTTTCTTTCATCTCTCTTTTCTTCATCAGCTCTTGAATTTCCCATAGGTTACAAGTTAATTAAGGATCATTTTGTTTGTTTCCGTTATCATTGTCAGAAGTTGCTTAGTTACGAGGATCTTTAAAACCATCTCATGCATAACTTCCTCTTCAATTCTATTCCTCTATAAAATTCCCTAACAGAAACTATGAGATTTCTCAAGCATATTCCATACATGCATCATGTAACGAACACTATATTCAACAGGCACATCTCAAATTCAAATCCCTCATCCTCCAAGGCGTCTATTCTCGCGCTATAGTTTATTTGCATCTCAGTATTTCTTAGCTCCTTGAAAAAGCACGCAATGAATAAGTTAGAAGAAGGCCACGGGTGCGGGCGGGGTCACCAACAAAAGCTAGAATAACAGGCGAGGTAACCCTTGAGACAAAAGAAAACTCTTCGACTAACGATGTACCGAGTCGCACTTGACACCCGCCGAGCGTTGCTACCATTTCGGGGATTAATTTTTAACATGTTGCTATATTTTCCGTGCGATATTATTTTAGCTGCCTTTTTCTCAGGAAGTGTTCTAGGAAAGGTGTTCGTGGAGATTTTGTTGGTTTATTCTGAAGTCTCTCATCGGTAATTATTAGCATATTTTTGGTAATAGTGGGTAACTTTACCTGTTATTACAACTTAACAATAGTTACTATTATTATACTACAAGTGAGTCTTTTATATGGTTAGGTTTTGTTACCACGTGATGAAACTTATTATAGAGTCCAAAGGTTATGATTTTATACCGTAGGTACCTACGTTAAAAAAAATAAAACCATTGCTTTCGATGTTAATTTAATTTATTAGAAGTAAGCCGTCGTCCTAGCTCACATAGGATAGATTTTCCAATTCATACAATTTCCGTAGATCAATTGGCACATAACCAATACCTTTCTTTCCTCTGACATAGACAAAGAAAGTGACTCACAGATTTTATTCTTACAATAAAAACCTCTATCACAAGCTGTCCCGCCTACAGGAAGGCTAAGTCAGCAATCCTGTCAGATTGAGGCCATCGGCACCATTGAAAACTCGTTGTAAATCTAGTGCCGGACGCTAGCGTCGCCTCGCGCGTCCGCCTGGCAACTGCCCAAACTAATGTTTTTACGAAAAAGTTTTTCAACTAGACTCGTTGTTCAGTCACAAAAGTTACTAGTAGGTAATAGTATAAACTTGGTTTGGGACAGAAATATGTTTCTGGCGATTGTTTGTAAGTTTTGCAAGTTTCTGGAATTTTTGAAGCGGTCATTTAGCATAAAAATCACGGTTCTGACCAAAGAGACGCCATTATATATTTTTGTGCCCCCGAAATTATCACAAACGGATGACATAGGCTTATAACAATACATTTAGCAAGCCAATTTACGAACTTAAAAAGCGTTCTAATACAAGTCACAGTATCATCTCAGTGAGTATCAAATCAAGATCAAATACTTGTTAAAATTTAGGGAAATCCGAAGTGTTTTGGTATTTTGCGACTGCGATGCAATTACGAATGGTCGTTAAAGATACAGAAATTGCACCTTCGAATTGCAGGGTAGACCATCAATTTTCTATGAGTAAACGATGTCATTTACTGATATATTAATACTTTGCATGTGCTATACAAAAATTACGCACCTTGTACGATATGGAAGTGTATTTTTAATTAGTTACTAGTTACTTTATTTTATCATCATCTGCCTAGCTTTTTTCCAACTATATTGGAGTCGGCTTCCAGGCAAGCCAGATTTAGCTGAATACCAGTATTTTACGAGGCTGCCTACCAGACCGCCACAACCCATTAACTGGGTAACACGGTACTTCATGGCAAGACCAGAGACAGATTTACTGACTTCTGACTATCCGTAACGACTTGCAAACATCTACAAATGACAGCCGGGACCAACGGCTTAACGTGCTTTCCGAGGCACAGAGGAAACTCGGTATATTAAGATAGTCTCCCATCCACAGACCAACCTCGGCAAGCATTGCTTATCCTTGAAATTTGACCCGTGCGACTGTTATTATCTAGCTACTCCTAGTTACTAGCATATAATAACATAATCATTATATTTGATGAATCAGTTCATAGTAAAATTACAAGCCCCTGTAATATTAAATTTTCATACATCATCAAAGAGTCAGAGATATTTTCGCATATAGCATCGCAGCATAGTATAATATGCTGTCTGCCTGACACTGTGACCGAATAAATACATAACATAGTCACATAAAGTAGACACAACACGAGCGAACATTAATTTGTTCCAAAATCCCAATTACTTATCGTTTAAATTCCCATTTTGGAATCCGTAGCTATTAGTTATAAGCGCTGAATTCCAAACCAGTCGTGTACAAAGCATTAACATATCGTGCAACACCCGCCCAGTATTTCTAATTAGATTAACCAATTACCCACAATCCCACATAAAACGAGAACTACAACAACAAAATAATGCACGAATTCAACGGTAAACAAATTAAAACAAATGAAAGTTTCTTGAAATTGAAACACAGAAGCCAATTTCATTTGTAACATACACAAAGTTAAACAGGAACACACTGCAATAACGTTTTACTCAGTACATGTAGAAGAAAAGTGGTAACGTTATCAGACAAGAAACCGAACGTAGGTATCGTGCAATAAGGAGTGCTATAAAAACCTACAACATTAACAACTCGACCGGGAATAAAACCGCGTTACTACAAGACAGAGCTGGCAACACCCATTCACAAACAATGGAAATACGCATACCTACATGCTGGAGTTAAGACGTCGATACACGGTTCAGTGTGGACTAGCTATAATCTTTTTGTGGTTGAGACTCGTTTCTCGTTTGGAAAGTTACATAATATTCGTTATAAACATACACATACAAGTTTTTATTTAAGCTTCTGTGTTTATTTTCCTTCTTGGGGTTAGTCAGAAATCGACTTCGTTTTTCTTTCTTTTTAACTAATATAAAGTACCTGAACACCACTTAAATAAAGATGTAGGTGCCCAATATTTTATTCCGAGTAATAATTAAAAATTATCTGTTCCAAAAGTACTTTATTCGATTGAACTTAATGAACAAAATAGATCCTTCAGTTGCTACTCACATTACTTAGACTATTAGTAAACTGAAAGAAAATTTGAATTGTCTTACTCTCAAGATAAGAGGCTATTACTTGATACTTGACTATTAGCTCTCTGTAACTACAGATGGGGGGTTTTTACTTACAATCCATTATGATTTATTTAAGAACGGTTAATATTTGAGTTATTCTTTTACAAAATGTGTTTTTCATAAAAGCAAATCGACCTTTGCAAATTTTACTCTTATGATACTTCATATTATTGAAATAACCTTTCGGAATAATTAAGAGGAAGCCTTGTGTTAACATTAAACTACTTCTGACTGTAGATAGCCACCATTATGAGTCCCGGGATTTAGTATTATGCTTATCAATAGCAAAAGACGTACAAAACAATATTTTATTATTTTTTAAATATATCTATATTTCTGCACGAACCTTCTTCCATCGACTAACTTTTCTGCTAGTCGCATGCAACTAAACAGGACGCATATGTCGGCGTATGATCGCCGTTCTTGTCGAAATCACACAAGGAGAACAGTAAATGCACAGGAAAACGTTTTATGAAATAGTAAAGCAATACTTTACTTGAGTCCAGGGTGTTTATTTCACGAGCAGAAAAATAAATAAAAATGACCTTAAATTCGCATTACATCTGTTTTTATACACAGAAAATGACAAGAATGAAGCTGGCGATGAATGTAAAAATTACACAAAACAGGCGGGAAACATTAAAGAGAAAGTTAACAAAATAAATCTGTATAATTTTGACTCGGGCGGTAAATAACCATTTAAAATAAAAACAAAAATAGAACGAAAATTGTCCAGTAAATTCTTATTTAAATATAATCGGATGCTATAATGAAATAAAAAGAAGCTATCAATTTAAAGCCTTATTGAAATCCAGCAGGAAGTTACAATATTTCTTTAAAGAATCAGAAGGGAAGTCGTAAAATTAAATCTATATAAATTCAACAGGATATTACAATTTATAAAATAAATAAAAAGGAAGTTATCACGTTAAAAACTTATAGAAACCAAACAGGGTTACATTTTTTTTTAAATAAGACGGAAACGCTAACATTAATCCAATTCAACATGGAAGTCAAATCAAATACAAGATAATTATTAAAACAAGCAAAACTATACCAAATAATGGTTTGGCGCCTTTACATAAGTCAGTACACCAAGTAGGTACCTTGCAATGATTCAGGTTAAATTAAATCAAATCTAAATACAATCATTGTTTCACCACAAGCGTACTTTTTTTTTATTCTACACCAAACGTTTCGCATTCTACAAGCTTTTCTATATTTTTAAGTTACTTTTTGTAGTAGAACCGTGTACCCAGGTCCTAACAGTTAGGAAGCAAGGCGCTCATTACTGCAACAATTTGTCACAGGCGCACCGAGCGTTTCCAACTTTACACTGGCGGCGCTTCTTACCCGGCCCAGTTTGATGTGGTCTCAACCAAAGTGCGTACTTGTCTAGTCTAGGCGTCGGCTGATACTCTTGGAACCTACAACTACGGGGCTGAGATTTGAACATTTGAGCGAATTTTAGTAGGAAGACAACAGGATACAATTATTTGAACGGTAGTTGTCTAGTGTTTTGTAGATTCAAGAAATATTAATCGTTTCTCCGAGACACATTGAGCTTCACTGCCTGGTATCACTCCTTATGATTCTAGCTTGCAGGCGTTGGTGGTGATGGTTTGGTGGGCTTGTACAGTCTTGAGGTACAACCTATGCAAATTGCCGTAGTCGTCATCAAAACATTTGTACGTTGGTAGATGTTTCGTTTTATCATGGCTATGCTGATCATTATTCTATCCCCAAAAATTGTAGGAACCTGAAAAATAAACTATGTATCGTTTTTCATTGATAAAACACATATGTTGAAAATCACGATGATGTTAATTGAAGGGGGCCTTTATCTTATATCTGGTTATATAAAATGGTTAATAAATGCCGGTGGGTCAGTCAAGATAGTAAAATAGAAATAAACATCAAAATTAACTTATTCAAATTAGGCTGGGAGTCTTTGTTATGGTTCCGTACCCAAAGGGCAACCAACGGAACCCTGTTACTAAGCCTCCGTTGTCCTTTTGTCTGTCAGCGGGCTGTATCTCAAGAACTGTAATAGGCAGACAGTTGAATTTTTCACAGATTGTGTATTTCTATTGCCGCTATAATAACAAATAACAAAAAATGAGGTTTATGGTACGGAACCTTTCGTGTGCATGTCCTTGCACTTGGCCGGTAATTTTCGTAATATTTTACATACGGTGTCCCCCAAAACGTCTGCACGTCACCAATTCTTAGTGTGTTACCATTACAATTTCCATGCTGAATCGCAATAACTGTAATCCGTTTTACAGAATTCCTTATGTCTTCGGCTATGGGGAGGAAGCACCTGCCAGTGAAACAGTAGAAACTGAATTTCATTAACCCATAAAACTCAATATCACACTGTTCATGATTGTGAAACACAAATCAACACGTATTGATATCTTGTAGGTACAAAGGTAAATAAAATAATGACTAAATAGTAAAGTATCTTAAAGATTCAAAATTAAAAGCATTTTTTCCATACTAGCTTCTGCCAGCGGCTTCGCCCGCGTGGTCCCTAGGGAACATACTCCCGGGATAAAAATATGCCTATGTCCTTTTTCAGTCTCTAGACTATCTGTGTACCAAATTTCATTTAAATCGGTTCACTAGTTTTGGCGTGAAGCGCGACAGACAGACAGATAGACATGTATTCTGCATGTGAGGACAATACAACTTATTACAACAATTCAAAATAGCGCCAGTTCCTGAACATGACGCGTGTATCGACACCATTCAGCATAACCATTTTGAAGGGAACTGAATGATCCGACATACGCGCCACCATCAGCGAAACATTAAAATTTGTGTGCACATGACGTGCTCTCAACCACCATGCTCGTTCATATCAAGCAAGTAAACTATACTTAACTAATCTCATATATATGATGTTGTATAGTTCTTTAATACGCTTGCAATTCGAATATTCTGTACCTATTTGGAATCTATATTACCTTAAGTACGATAGCAAATTAGAAATGATACAAAAAAAAATATTGCGTGGCATGAACTACAAATGTTATCATTCGAAGGTTCCCTACACACATTTATTACGGAAGTACAACATTTTGAGTCTTCAATCTAAGCGATTACTTCTGGATGTAATGATGCTGCATGGTTTTTTTTTTACTATAGATAGTCACGCGTTTGACCACTATCTCACCTGATGGTAAGTGAGAGCGGCAGAAGTTCGATTCGACCGACTTAGCCAGGGACCAAAAAGCCTTACTACCTGCTGGGTATGAAGCAAGTTTGTTCCCTATTCGGCTAATGTGGTCAAACAGAGCCCTCCGCAACACTTTCTTGCAGGACTTGGCAGCCCTGTTGAAGGCTCTCTTCTTCCGACTCACGTCATTTGCTTTGCGCTTACGAGCGTCGACCCATGCCAGGTACGCCGCGTGCTTAAGCGCATCAGCGCACAAAATGCGGTTTGTGCCACAATAGATTTGACTGTACTGAAATTACAAATAAAGTAGGTTACACGGTACCTAGAAATGTAATCAGACGTGGGACTCGCGTGCCACGCCTATTCCAGGTGAATTCATGTAAGACCAATGCCGGGGCACGAGTACTTCTTCGACGCCTTGTGGAGACTTATAATGCACACTTTATGGACACAGACAGACATTTTCTTTTTTTCCAATAAAAAATTTAAAAATCTTGCAATAGCTTCATTAGCATCGAAATTTTAAATAAGCACTCAATTCAAATAGTTAGAAACAATATTCTTAAAATCAGCTTCCGTTTTTTCACAAATTTGATTAATCCGTGGACAATAGTGTGGGTTATATGTTATCTTATTGTACCGCCTTAACATGTAACTGTTTTTTGTCCCTAATAAATAAAATAAAATAAAATAAATAGCTCCATGGTACTCCCATTTACAAAATGTATTGCAATACAGATAACGTTTTCTCTACAAACAATATTCGAAAACATTATGAAGTCTCGACGCTAGAATGCAGTGATTTCGCGGTCAAATTCAAATTCAAATTCAAATTCAAATTCAAATTCAAAGCATTTTATTTCAAATAAACCATTCACAGGCACTTTTGAAACGTCAAGGTCGGTCAGTCAAAAACATGGAAGCTATTTGCACGTTCCAAAGCGTAGATCTCTATGGAGAAGAACACACACACACAGTCTCCTTCACAAAAAACCCCACAAAAATCATAATTAAACTCCTTAAAAGGGGTAAACCAACAGATGTTAAGTTAAAAAATATGGTAATTGTTAAAATTAAACAAGCAATCTCATTGTGTACCAAACGGGGGCCGACTCGATGGCGTTCCGTGAAAATGGGCTATTGCCTTTAAATGTACCAAGTTTAAACAATGATTAGAATCTGGATTTATAGTAATTTGCAATGTAAATGTTAATGGAATCGGTTTATGAGCTGCTTCGAAAATATGACCTTTATCCACTTTCAGTTATCGTTTTTTATTTGATTGAAGTTATAGATAAGGTTCGGTATCGGGACGTTATCACCAGTGTCGTTATCTGAGCTCGTTTGCTCGGAAAGCTAGGGCTTAGACGTAAGGAATACAATTTCGGAACCTATTCCGATAATGCGCTGGTACCTTTCCACCTATTTCGGTTTTCACTTGACTTGGAATATCTAATGGCCACTAGTTTAATAGAGTTTTTCAAACCGTCTTTATCCAATTGCTAGGAAAATTTCTAAAGCCAATATTAAAATATGTGTCTTCTAAAGTTCTACTGTAACGTCTTAACCGGTGGTATACCTGTGGCAAGAGATAGCGCCATGGGGCGTCAACTGAAATTGACGCATAATGGCATCCCCGCTTGCCATACCAAATCACGCAGTTTAAACTTCTTTTTTTTTTAAACGCATTGTTTAATATCCTATGGCCAAAAACATGGCGGCCCCGATCATTTTAAAATAAACTATTCAATTGCTGTTGCGTCGCGACGGCTATTGCACCCCGTCAATCACAGGTTAAAAAATATAGGGAAAGACGAGAAAGTTATAAAGGACGAATAAAACTATACCTTTTTCACCACGGAAACATGATGGCATTGGTAGGTACTTCTTAGCACCGTACTAATATTACCTACACTTACAAAGTACAAACATGTAAGAACAATTCCAACTCAAATCGAAAGAAAACTAGTACAAAAGTTATAAAGATTCCGTACGGGGTAATGGAGCTGGTCCATTGTGTAACCACGACTCACACCACCTTCCGACGCATTCATCGAATCTGCTCCTCCTATAGATGTAAATTAGGATGAAAATTCAAAAGACCACTTAGTTTTAAACCGGAATCGGGCCACTTCAAGTATTAATTGCTTTTCGTGGCTCATTGTTAGTCAGATCTGTGGAAGTGAGATGCAAATTACGCTAAACTTTGCAACTGCCCCACTTTTCTAACGGAAATGTGAAAACTTTCATGAAAAACAACGCCTGCGGAATAGAAAAGTCTATCTACAGTTTACAAAAAAGTGTTTGCCTTTATTTTCATTATTTCGGTTTTGGGTTAAACAAACTAAAGGATATTGTTACTTACCTGCTTTTTATTTAAGTAATTTATTGCTTTTAGTCTGCAATTTGAATAAACTATGAGACATACTAAGATAAGGCTTCACTAAAAACCTTTTTCAATATTTTGGCAAAACATTTAATCTTTGCTTCCAAATAACAAAACAATGACTTCATAGCCATCGGAAATGGTCCCGAGTGTACCATGTCCTTTTCCAAGCCATGTGGTATTTTCGTTTTTAGGGTTCCATACCCAAAGGGAAATAACGGAACCCTATTACTAAGCCTCCGCCTTCCGTCCGTTTGTCCATCCATCCGTCCGTCCATCTTTCTGTCAGCGGGCTGTATCTTAAGAACCGTAATAGGTAGAAAGTTGAAAATTTCACAGATTCTGTATTTTTATTGCCACTATTACAACAAATAATAAACATTAAGGTCTATGGTACGGAACCCTTCGTGTGCGAGTTCGACTCGCACTTGTTCGGTTTTTTTTTTATTTCAACCAATTCTGTTCAAACGTTGAAGCATAAATTATTAACAATCATACAAACTTTGACATTTACATTAGTAGGATATAAATTAGAACATGAAATGACAAATGTTGAACATAAGCCACAATCCACAATTACTATTCAACGCATATCTATTGATTCAGATTCGTTCATTTAACCTGTCCATGTCATTATTTAACCCAAAGCTAGCCATTTGTGTTACAAACCAACTATTATGGTCAGGTTTAATCAATTTGTGCCTTCAATTTAATTCTGTAACATGTTTTGAGTCATTGTAGTAGTTAAATCTAAAATATAGTTGATTTTAATGTAATTTTATACATTTCTGTACCTAAACGTGATACTTGTATTACAATCCGACACTTCACACTCAAAACAAACGCATTTGCGTTCGCATCCTGAGAACTATAGCGGACAGGTGGGACTGCCCCATACTGGGGCATTGGATAGGCCTACATGTGACTGTGGTGTAGGCCTATCCAATGCCCCAGTGTTGGGCTCGCTAGGGTTGTCACGTTGTGGCATTTGTTTGAAAGAGTAACCGCAGCCCTGGAACGCGAAGAGCATTAGGAAGAACACGGAGTCAATAAGGGTCTGATACTCCCTTCTGCTCCACCCAGAGCGGAAGAATTCATTTGATGATTTCCCCTCCTAAATGAAAACCATATTCCTAATCACTCATCTCTAAATACCTATAAAAAAGCCGCTGTCAGCCTGTGGCAGTTTGTTCGCTTACTTCTTCTAAAACCACACAAGAGATTTTGATTCGGTTTCTACTTATACGAGCACTAGCTTCTGCCAGTGGCTTTGTCCCTGCTGCGCGTGGTCCCTAGGGAAATTACTCCCGGGATAAAAGTAGCCTATGTCCTCTCTCAGGCTCTAGACTATCTGTGTACCAAATTTCATTTAAATCGGTTCTGTAGTTTTGGCGTGAAAGACATACAGACAGAGTTTTTTTTTTTCTTTTTTTTTTTGTTAAAAAAAACGTTGCCCCACACTAGGAATTTCTCCTGTATCGTGGGTGCGTTCACAAACATACAAACTTACATACACAAACAGTCAGACCCGAAACAACTATTTGTAGGCCATACAAATATTTGTTCCGTGCGGGAATCGAACCCGCGACACGCAGCGCAGCAGCCGATCGCTCAACCACTGCGCCAACTGTGCCGTCACTGTTACTTTTGCATTTATAATATTAGTAAGGATAAAGAGCGATAAACAAGGAACGTTTGTGTATATCATTTGCACCCGTGCAACGGGGCGGTGATCGCTTTAATATTACAAAATTAAACCTGCAAGAAAATAAGCGTTAGGAAGTCAAGATTTAGTAAAACGAGAAAAACGTTGCCTGTTACTTTCTTACAGTCAACTTCTAGAAGTGTAACTTCTTGACTGTAAGAAAGTTACTCCTAGCTTTAACGAATCACGCGCGATAAAGTACCCGATGTCGAGACTAAAATAATATTCTCTGTAGCGACTAAACTAGGTATAATAGGGTAGTGGATAAAAAATCTACGAGTAATTTAGTCCGTCAGATAGATTTCTAAAAAATATCCGACACATATTTTTAGGGTTCGGTACCCGAAGGGTAACCAACGTAACCGTATTACTAAGCCTCCGCTGTCCATCCGTCCGTCTGCCTGTCAGTGGGCTGTATCTCAAAAACCGTAATAAATTTTCACAAATTGTGTATTTTGCCGCTATAACAATAAATAAAAAAATCAAGGTTTATGGTACGGAACCCTGCGAGTCCGTCTCGCAAATCGCCGGTTTTTTATCTTTTGTTACGTAAACTAAAATTGACGACGATAGGACGCTTTTAAAATTCACAATAAGTCACGCCGTGGTATAATTTTTAGTGCGTTCTGACGTCACTAGCCCCCACTCTCGAGTTTTGATGAGTTTTATCTTTGTCAATATTCATTGATTAACAAAAACAAAAAATACATGTCTATTATTTTTCAATACTCTAACTGACGGACTCAATAGGTTTGCAATATATTGATGGTGGAAACTAGCATATTTTATTTAAACATTCATTGTAAGTTCACAGAAAACTAGAAAGACATAAAACAATTACAGTGTAGTCCGTTTAGTACGACTTCGCATATAACAACCAACCGTTTTTAGCGACACAAGTATAGGCATATGTTTGGTTTTAATATGAGTCATTACAAAATTGTCAGTTCGTTTAGTATGACTTCCGGTTAGTACGACGTAATATCAGCGGTCCCTTTGCCGTCGTTATAATCGGATTCTAACTTAATCGATAACACAAATCGGCTAATTCAATCATATAGTATATATGGTCAATTGAGACTGACAGATCTGAAGCATTGACAGCACATTATTACCCGAACATCCTAACACAAATGCCTATAAATCACACAAAAAATAATTGCTTACAAGTATCTATCATAACAAATTCTGATTGTGTTAAGGCTTGTATACATGCCAATGACCTTGTGCATACTAACGGAGCTAACTACAGCTCTACGCGCCACTCTGCTACCCGTGTTTTTATTTTTTTATAATAAAAATAATAGGTGTCTATATTTTATAAAAAGAAACAAAACAGAATTATTTTCGAAATATTTAAATGAGTTGTATTTAAAACAAAGAGGCTGCTATAGTCGCCTCAAGAGTAGAGCGTCTTTTCCAAATAAAGATATTAAAAAAAGTGGTAGGTTATAATAAACAAAAACACATTCACCGAGTCCAGAAACAAACGTCACTCAAACCCTACCACCTACTGCAATATAATAATTTATTCACGTCGATATTACCATAAAAATTAACCCAAACGAACAGGGAATACAATAATAATTTGAAAAATTTATCTCCAATTAAACTGAGAAAGATATTGGAAATGTAATTTACATTATGGCACGCAAGCAAGGAGTTAATTAGTAAAATGCAGCGGGAGCAAACGAGAACGCGATTGGTTTTGTACCATGTCAGCCGTTTTCCATGCGTACCTACACCGAGGGCTAATGAGAACGTAAATATTTCAAAATGGCCGCCGATATTTTATTGATAACTGCGTCGGTTGCATGGTGTACTGTACATGTGAATTGTACGGCATGATGCGGAATTAATTGGTTGATTTTGGGAATTTGATGGCGTATGAAGTTGACATACTGACAGGTGATGCTGTCAGTTTTTTGTTTTGTTTATTTGAGTATTGACTATAAAATAGAGAGTATTGAATAAAATCATTGTATTCTATAATTATTATACTATACACTTACTGATTTATTGCGTTTTTATGTGTATGTGTACACCTATATAGATTTATGCATCATAGCTTATGTAGCGAAGGTAGTGTGATGATCTGATCACATTTTCGGCTCAAATATGGCCCACAGAATAAAGGGATATGGAAAGAGAAAGGGAAGGACCTTTAGCCTAGCTTTGGTATACCAGCTAGGTTTGTAAAAGAACTTATTTCTCAATAAGCTGGCGTAGGTAGATCAAAACATATATCACACTACGACAAAATAACAACATGTTCTCAGTACTCTTCACATTAGCATGTTTTGAATCATTAATTTAGAAACGCCTTTACATTCTTTAATAGCAAAGTGTATTACTCTGTCGAAACTCGTATATTTTGTTTTTTTCGTCATCATATTTAAATAAGTACTACTGGGACCACAAAGCTGCTACAATGTTTCAAGGAAACAAATTTCTCATTTGAGTATGAATGTTATCCGTAGAGTGCCGCCAAGATTTCTGTAAAGTTGACGATATCTCGATAAATGTATATGTACTGCAGTTTTTATACCAGCTTTATGTATTCAATAATTCTTAAAATTGAATTCAATTTTCACAAACATGATTGAACAAGTAGGTAACTAAATTCGCAGTTGTATTACACATACGTAGATACACATTTATACTATACGTAATTATGTTTTTAAGTACACAGTTTATTATCTCCTGATAACAAAAAAACTTGGGGGCCCAAAATGGGTATTTTTAAATCATCACGTGATCAATCCAAACATTTCAAACGTTTGTCAACAGCTATCGCTTATGACATAATTAAGCGATAACTGGTAATGCCGTATGCTGTCAGCCGGTGACGTATGGTGCTGTAAAATAATAATACCATCCCATCACTTCCCGTGGGTGTCGTAAGAGGTGACTAAGGGACTCGCCAGAGAATGGGCAGCAGCGTTCTCTGTAAAACTCAACACCATGCACTGCGATCGCCAACCCGCCTGTTAAGCGTGGCGATTATGGCAAAACCGCCTCCCCCCCATCACGGGGGAGGCCTATGTCTAGCAGTGGACGTCGTTGTCACATAATGATGCTTAATGCGCATGTGATGTAATGTCACCCACATTACATGTAATGTGTGTGACATTACATCACCAGAAGGAGAAAATTTTTTTCAAATTAAGTGGTTTCCAATATAATTATTTCCAAGTTAGGCGCTCTAGTGGTGATGGTTACTCGAAGCCATCGTCCCCGTTATATTGCATTATTAAAATAAATATTTTAAAATAACGAGCAGTGAGATCGGCCTTTAGCCGCTTCTTTTGTGGCCGCATCCGTTTGTCGTGGAGGAAATGTTTTTTGTTTCATGACAGGGATTAAGTATGTCGCCTGAACTGTGTAATTATATTCCTTGATAAAATGTAAGAAAGGTTTCTCAGGGTTCAACTAATGAGCTATTGAATGAGTTCAGCACGTCGTCAGGAAGTATATAAATATAATGAAAATAAAGTTAAACAGTTAAAATGGAACAAACAGGATAAAAGTTCACAACTGTTGTAAAAACATAAACAAAAGTCCACTGAGGTTGGCGGGGATCGCTGGCAGGGCGCATATTCTCGCCATCGCCGCGCGTAAGGAACGTTCGAGCGCGGAGTTAATAATGCCATGCTGCAGTAAGTATTTTTTCCAGCAGTGCGTTGGTTGCATACAACGTGTAGCAACAGCAACACAAACCCAATGTCTGTGAAGGAGTAATTGTAAGTACATGTGTACAATGATGTTTGTTCATAATATGCTAGTTTCCACCATTAAAAAATTGCAAGTCTATTTAGTCCGTCAGTTAGAGTATTGAAAAATAATGGATACGTATTTTTTGTATTTGTAAATCAATGAATATTGACAAAGATAAAACGCATCAAAACTCGAGAGTGAGGGCTCGTGACGTCAGAACGCACTACAAATTGTACCACAGCGTGACGTCCTGAGAATTTTAAAAGCGTCATATCTTCGTCAATTTTGGTTAAGTAACAAAAAAAATACGCGTCGGATTTTTTTGGAAATCTATCTGATGGACTAATTAGACTTGTTAGTCCACTACCTACCCTCAACAACGACAACTTTCACTACGGGACCAATACCGTACTTGTTCGATATCCCGACTAGTCGTACCCAGCGCTTCTCTTCCACATATTTTAATATACGCACAGCTAAAGTGTGTAACTCTGCCAGTATCTGTGTTCCCGTCCACATATAACCCGTCTGCCTTCAAAACAAGAGTGAACAGGCATCTTTGGGGCACGCTCGCTCCATCATAGACCTCATCTATCGCTTTCCATCCGGCGTGATTGTGGTCAAGAGCTCTAGCCCATACCTAAATAATAAAAAAAAAAACTGGAATCGCGAAAAAATATACCGCAAACAGTTCTGTACGCATAACTCGACAAAATGTATAGAACAGCTGGTTTTTTTTTTACTATTTAGAGGTTGATTCTATGGAAAGAGTTGTTCATAATTGTAAGTATGATCAATTTCAGGTATTGTGCTTATTCTATTACACATTTTATAGCTTAGGCAGGAGTTCAATATACTTGGCTTCTTCGAAATATATGAGTGGTAACTGCTACTGGATTAGTGCATGAGAGGTATTATGTTCACACCTGAACCCTAGGGCAAAAATCGATTATACCTAGGTTTCCTTCTGTTTGGTTCCTCAGACAGGAAGACGCTAAAGCTTTTCAACTTCCACGTCCAATCAAGAAAATGATACTAAATTGATATTGTTAAGAAAGCATATCGAGATACAAGTAACAACACCATTACATTTAGCAGTTTTAATCAAAATTATACAGTGCAAGTTAAGCTATTGACTGCTGCGCTTCGATTCACGCATGGTACAAATATTTGTATGGCCTACAGTAGTGCTATTCTGTAACAACATTTTCGTGTCTCGACAGCGGAATCCGAGGTGAGTATCAAATTACGTCAAACGTAAGACCTTTATGTTGTGTGCAATAAAGCTCACTTTGTGAGGTTTGTCACACAGTTGAAGCTCGATATCGAAATGGTTACTTACAGAATAGACTAGCTGATAGTACTTTCGAGTCTGGCTATATGTGGCTTTATAAATGTTTGTTAACGCACCCACGATACATGAGAAATTACTAGTGTGGGGCAACATTAAAAAAAAACTATTTCAAAACACAGAATTAGTTTATTTCAGCATAATTACTACCAACAAATAACAAAACACCCACAGATAGCTGAGTAATTCCTTCCGACGCCGCCTTAGAAACTCAAGAACAAATCCAAACACATCAATGTACGCACTTGTATACTTCCAATCACATACATAAATAATACATTTGTAGTAGGTACATTATTAATAATGCAAGAACACTAAAACGTTTCCGTCTCACTGTTACTACCGACACCCCTCTTGCATCTGACTTGCATTACCATCTAAATGTCGGGATATGATCCCCAAGGGGATTTGACGTAGGTCATCCTTATTGCTGTAAAACCATGGACGACGGACAGAATTGAACCTTGTTATTTATTTTTCTTTATACAACTCCTTTTATATTTTAGGTATAGAAATCACTTATGCTCGAATTTATTTGGCGTGTAAAGGGCCTTAGAACGAGTGCCTTCCTAGCTTCAAAGGATATCGCCAAGCAGTTTGTCGAACCTCCACTGGCCAGAGGGTAGAGCTAATTTTTAGCCAAAGAATCAGCATTGCCACGTTGAATAGCAGACAGCTAATAGGCCACTTCTACCATTGACAGTAATGCAAACGAAAATCTAATTCAGTCGACGCTGCCGAACCAATTATAAAGAATATTTGTACTGAGATAAATAATAATAATAATTTGTATTCAGTAACTTTACGACTTCTGCTATATATCTTACACAGGGGTCTCCTTTTAAGTATAAGAAATACCTGTGCTAGGATAGGATAAATGGAACGCAATAAAGCCGAGAGCAAAAACTATTACTTTATATTTATTATTTAAGGACAAAATTTATGTACATATTTTTTAATCTTTATAAAGGTAAAAAAACCTGAAATAAGTAATTGTTTCTAAATATTAGAATTCATTCTATTCTGCTAGAAAACCCGTTTCAACGAATTTATCACTATGGAAACGATTTAATCAGAAACTATGATCCGTAACGGTAAAGTTATAATTAGCTACAAACTTCTAATTGAAACCTCGCTGGTAGGTACGAACTGAAAGTTAATCAAATCACGCTTTGTAGGTAACATACTGTTACTATTCTATGAAGCCTACTGACTTTTTATCACTGCATTTTAACTATCACTTTTTTATCAACAAAATCATGTAAAAAGTAAACCTAAAAAACCGGCCAAGTGCGACTCGCACATGAAGGGTTCCGTACCTTAAACCCTACTTTTTATTATTTGTTTTTATAGCGGCAATTGAAATTCCGGTTTGACTGGTACCCGACCCCAATATAGTTGGGAAAAGGCTAGGCAGATGATGATAGCGGCAATAGAAATACATAATCTGTGATAATTTCAACTTATTACAATTTTTGAGATACAGCCCGCTGACAGACAGACGGACGGACGGACGGATGGACAGCGGAGGCTTAGTAATTGGAAACTAAACTAAAAACTAGAAGATCTTTCCTTCTTGGGTTTATGTACGTACGGACCCGGGGCGTTGATCCAATTCATACGTCGCCAGTTTTTAAGAGCCCTATCACAGAGTTGCGTTTTCACTCACAAAACTGCTGATTAATCGCATTATGTAGAAATTAGGCGGTTGCAATTACGTTTATTTTAGGGTTTACTATAAATTTATTGACTGAATATTTCTTATGAACCACGGTTTATTTTGCAATGAATTTTACGTAATAATATTAGTGTGTTAAAGAGAAATTTCCAGTTAATTCTGATCGTTTTTAGTAGTTTTTATGGGTTTGATTAGGATTTTTTATGGACATTCCATCCTTACTTCAAAATTCTGAGGCATTTGGCTTTTACAAATTAATATACAACCTGTAACAGAATAAACCCAATAACTCTTAAGGGGTCATTGAAGTCATCATTAAAAATCGCGAAAAAGAATCGACTCCCCCATTTACGTGCGCATAACTCGGAAAAATTTACTGAACAGCTGATTTTTTTTTCCTTGTGGCTATTTCACCAATTCGCACTAAGTGTTTTCAAACGTCTTTTATAATGCGCACAGCAAAGGAGCGGAACTCTCTGCCTGCGTCTGTGTTTCCAAAAGATTACAACCCTAATCTCTTCAAAGTTAGAGTGAACAGGCTCCTTCTGGGTAGGCTCGTTCCATCGTAGACTTTGTCTCTGTCATCTCTGACATAGACTAGAGTCAAGAGCAAACCCATTACAAATAAAAAAAATAAAAAAAAAAAGTGATACCGCTATGTTCAATTCTAATAACTATTCTCAACTATCCAATAAGCCAAAGTTGTCTAAATATTTCAGTTTCTGAAAATAAGAAAGACAAAGTTGGGAATTTAACGGAAAAAACACAGTCAAAGGGTTATAGGCCTCTTAACATCAGTCAACATGTCAAAATGCTTGTACCAATCATGCGGGGAAAAATACCCGAAATTGTAAGCGTAACTAATTAGGCAAAGCAAATAGGTATAAACGTCATAGATATTATTATCATTCGTAAACCAATATACTCGTACTTACGTTTACATTTTCTCGTTATCTAGTATTTCTTGTGTTTCCACAGAAGAAAATTTTGATAAAACGTTGCTGGAGACTTATAACAGTGAACAATGAACTGTCAACCTTTTTTTTTTAGGATTGGAAATCATCAAATGACTCCTTCCGCTCTGGGCGGAGCGGAAGGGAGTGTCAGACTCTTACTGATTAAAACCCATTCGTGTTCGTCCTAATGCCCTTTGCATTCCAGGGTACGGTGCCTCTTTCGAACGGTTCCCGCACCCCGGCAGGCACTGGCCCTAGCGGGCCCCGTCTCCCATGCTGACAGCTCCTTGAGGCGCGCGTGGAACACAGCGCGTCGTCGACACGGGCCTGGTTCTGATCGGACGGCGAGTCACCCAATGCTCGCCGTCCGCAGGCCCTCGCCTACGGTGGCCGAAAATCGCCCTGCGACTCCCGACGCTCAGGGCGTCTTCTTCAGTTGCGGCGGCTGGGTAGCGAGGTTTCCCTCTCTCTCAAACGTTCGGCCTCTTCCTTCGCTAGCATTTCTGCTTTACAGAAGGTGACTAAGCATGCATACCTACTAACTAATGTAAGTTAACACGTTTTTCATAATTGTGGGTTTAACTTTGATTTGACTTTGTTACTGTAAGACCTCCCAGACCTTGCTGTACTAGGTTTGAATAGATTTTTTAAACACTGTCATATGAGGATCTATCCTTAGGCCGCGTTTCCGCCGACAAGCAACAGGCTTGTTAGTTGTATTACATTGCGTGCTATCGAGGTATAATGTGATCAATCTCGATCGTGACCCGCAATGAAGTCGAACTTGCATGCTAGTGGCTAGCAGATTGAAAGGCGGTCATATAATGACCAACGTTTTATCAAGCCTGTCAGCCAACTGCCGTCATTTTTCTAAATGCAAGATTCAAGAGCCTACATGCTGTTCCTTTCAGCAGGCAACCTTAAAAGTGCCTGCATCTGGCCTTGTTTTTATTAGGCACAATGTGGAAGTAAAAACATCTCTTGGTTCCTGATTAAACAATAAAAATATAAACAATTATTGGAAATTCGAACTGTCAATATAACAAATCTCTATTTTTTTTTTCTATTTCTTAAGTAAATAATACTAGAATAGAAGGAACCAGGAAAATTAAAAAATTGCCAGAGGCATAAAATAAGACAAATGGATTGTTTTTGTACTCGAACTTTCCTGTACTATTTTAATATCTTGGAAGTAAACATTTTATTTCTAGATTTTTCTGGACAAAACAATTGAAACGTAACGGTTATTTGATTACTGTAAAAGTCTGCCTGGAAGAATTCTATTCATGATTCTTCTTTCTTCGTCACGCGAAACGTCGTTGATACTGGATATTTATTTATTATATACTTTATTGTACACCTCATAACAAGCACAGTAAAAACGCTTAAAAAAACTAGTGTACAATGGGCGGTCTTTTCGCACACGGCAATCTCTTACAGACAACCTTTGGATGGACTGAACTAAAGAAGTTAGATTTAGGGCGGTCGGTGTACAAACATCATAAATAATATTAATAGAGAGAATTTTAAAATATATAACAGGGAAAGGAGACAAAACGTTATAGTGCAAATTCAATATGGCGTGACTTCCGAGCGTCGTTTGTCTAGGTTTTGAGAACTGTAATTAGGAAATCTTCTCAAATTACTTATTTTAAATACCTGTCGGTACCTTTAATACATGAAAAGGTGGAAATTATGGTGCCAGAGGTGCCAGTGCTCCCCAAATAATCTAATACGATATACAGCACTTTGAAGGTATCAAAAGACTCCATTCTTTCACAAAAACAGTAAGAGAATGTATTGTATTCCGTATACAAGCGACGTGTTAATACAATATTCCAATTAACACATCTAATACAAAAAGCAATATCCTGCCCAAACATGAAAGCAGGCGCCTTATCAAACACAGAGATATTATAAGGAAGACATCCGTATTCTGTATTTTCCCTTATTAGGGAGAATTCGTATGCAGTGACGCCGTCAGCCTTATTATATCCGTGATAAACAATAATAGTGATCATCGCGGACATAAAATGATATTCTAGTAGGTGTACTGAGTGACAAAAGTGCTCGTTTTCACGCAACTGTCTGTTTCTATGTGTTTTGTTGTAGACTTCTCTATTTGACTGTACGATAGGATAGTGAGGATACGAATCATACAAAATTAATAATAAAAAAAAAAACTACGATCAAATGATATAAATATTTTTGACTAATTTTAATGAACATTTTATATAATGCATATTTGAAATAATGTTCATTTAGCATAAAATTCAGTTACTATAACATTCAAAGTTTATAAATCATTATCATCATCATCTGCCTAGCCTTTTCCCAACTACATTGGGGTCGGCTTCCAGTCAAGCCGGATTCAGCTGAATACCAGTGTTTTACGTGGAGCGGCTGCCTACCAGACCTCCACAACCCATTAACTGGGTAACACAGTACACCTTGGCATCTCCAGTCTAGCCACTTGAGGAGTAAGTGGTTGTAACGCACGCCGCTGCGGCTGTGGCAGCAGGCGAAGCCGGCCAGCAAGATGATGCGCGCCGATGAGCTCACGTGAAACCGCCTTAGGCCCGCAGCGTCGGAACCGTGACAGAAACAGTGCCTGCTGCATGTTGCATTAAAATCACCGACATTTTTTTAGGTTTTTCTGTAATCTATAGTATTGATTTGATATGTCACTTGGTAGGTACAGTTGAATTTTTTTCTGCCCAAAAATTAACCCAAAATTAACTTTAATTTTTGTTACGCGTCCGTGTTTGGGTCGCAAAAGTTTACATCTGCACTCAATTTCATTTATTTAGATAAATAACATGGACTCGGAGAAAATTAGCTGTGACAGACGGACAGACAGGCAGACAACCGAGTCATCCTATAAGGGTTTCTTATTCCACCCAAATATACTGACATTGATAAAAGATCATACTACCACCAAAATATATATCAATGACGTGCATACTAATCTTTCGGCAAATCAAAATCTCCCCCTTTACCGTCTATTCTCTTATCGTCTTATTAAAATAAATATACTGAGACGGAGTGATACTATAGCTCATCTCTAAATCCTTGGTGGAGATGGGGGAGATACTTACCACTGAATTGTGTTTGGAAAGAAAAACGATCGCTCCTGCTTTAAATAAATTGTTCTAAATAGTCGCTGTCTTCGTTAAGGCTGCCTGTCTATTTTAGCAGAACGAGGCAACAGAGCGGAGAAATGGAGAAATTTTAACCGATTTCACAAAATCTCCGCACCACGTGAATCATTGACATTTTGTGATATTCCATTCGTTAATATTTCCTTGGTTTGGTTCCTTTGGTTATATTTCTAGAAGTTTGATAACGTTTTTCTTATAGTTAACGTTAGAAGCCAGAACATTACTCGGGATGACAAAGACAGACTTCTACAAACTACAAACGATTCATTTGAAAAATGCCAAGTACATTGCAATCCCTTCGGCCGCTGATTTAATGTTGTCAATAGTTTGCATGTGACTTCAACGTTTTTTAGGGTTCCGTACCCAAAGGGTGACCAACCGAACCCTATTACTAAGCCTCCGCTGTCCGCCGTCCGTCCGTCTGTCTGTCTGTCAGCGGGCTGTATCTCAAGAACCGTAATAGGTGGACCGCTGAAATTTTTACAGATTGTGTATTTCTATTGCCGCTATAACAACAAATAATAAAAATTAATAATAATAGTTTTATGGGACGGAACCCTTCGTATGCGAGTCCGTCTCGCACTTGGCCAGTTTTTCCCGTTCCCGTAAGAATTTCAGGAAATTCTCTTTTAGTACTCCCCTGCACTCTCCAATGAACCTACTTGCCAAATCTCTGCTTTCCGCGACCAGTATTTTCGGCTGTGTGTTGACAACACACAGCCACTCAGTGTCAGTCACTCACTCAGTCAATCAGTAACGGAACAATTGCATAAATTAGGATGATAGTAATCCCATGCTATTGGACTTAATGGTAAAAAGAAACTGTAGGAAAATACAAAAAATAACCTCGTACCAATAACGAACATTGACGACCGAATTAACAGGGACAGTGTGGGTGTATCGTACCACAGTACACCTGAGCCCATCAATAAAGACTTATTAATAGTTGACAAAATTTATACACTCGGGCTCCGTTGACGCTGCGGAATCTGTTCGAAAGAGGTACCGTAGCCCTGGAACACAAAGGGCTCTAGGAGGAATACGGATGGGTTTTAGTCAGTAAGAGTCTGACACTCCCTCCTGCTTCACCCAGAGCGGGACGAGTCATTTGATGATCTTCCATCCTTAAGCCGTTGGTCCCGGCTGTCATTTGTAGATCTTTGGCAGTCGTTACGGATAGCCAGAAGCCAGTTAATCTGACTCCAGTCTTGTCATGAAGTGTTACCCAGTTACTGGGTTGTAGAGGTCTGGTAGGCAGCCACTCCGCGTAAAATACTGGTATTCAGCTAAATCCGGTTTGACTGGAAGCCGACCCCAATATAGTTGGGAAAAGGTTAGTAAAAAAAAGGCTCCGTTGACATCAATTTATCGGACAATATTGAGCATTTTGTAAGGGTCATAGTGCTTATACGTTTAATAAATCATCAAAAAAGAAAACATAGGGACACAGTATATATTCTTCAGTCATTCAGTTTCTGAAAAATCGGTTCAATATTGGAGGAGAAAACAGTTGACAGCCAAACCTCGAATTCTGACTTTTTACATGCAAAGTCTTGCCGCCTTCCTCTTAAAAGGTTTTTATTACCTAGGAAGTTACAACACGTTTATCCGTATGTAGCTGAATAGCAGTAGGTATTTAACATGTAGCGTCTGCCTATCAGACCTCTGGATGTGTGGAATAACAGAGTGGATAAAGTGAGAAATGAGTACATTATAGGCACTTTAAAAGTTGCGCCAATGACGGAAAAGTTAAAAGGGAATCGCTTGTCTTGGTAACGACATGTGAAGAGGAGTGATGAAACGCATATAACTAGAACAGTTATGAACATAAATGTGGATGGATGAAGAGGGAGAGGAAGGCCAAAGAAAAGATGGATGGATTGTGTGAGAAAGAAAAGGGAGTTAGTGATAGAATGACGAGACTGATAGAACAGAATGGAAGTGTTGCGCTGACCCCAAATAACATGGGATAAGGGCAGGAAGATGATGATGTCTGCTATCAGACCTCCACACCCCAGTAAGTGGGCTGTGCTGGCAATACTGCTTTCAGATTTTCTGGCTTCTGGCTATCTATAATGACTGCCAAAGATGTTCAAATTACTGGCTTAACTATCGTGTCTTTCAAGGCACGGAAATTTTCCCCCATCCCCGGACCAACCTCGTCAAGCGTAGCTTAACCTCGGAGTTCGGCCCATGTAGCTGTTACTATTTAGCCAAAAGCTCCTGAGTACCTACATCTTCACCGACAAAAAACATGATTATACATGACAATTGATAAGGAAACTAACAAGATTACATTTATTTATCTAACTACTACCAAGTACGTGGGTATTTTAGTCTCAATTTGTGTGTCTTTTCCTCAAAGACTACAGTAAATAAGAAATGGCAATCTCGTTAAGTACCTAATTCGTTGGTTCAAATAATTATGTAATTGAAAACGTTGTACCGCCTACACAGAAGTCGAGACAGGAAAAATGAATCAATGACAAAAATAGATCAACCTTTCAATACTTCTCTGAACATAATGAAAAGAACTCTTGGCAATTTTTAAATTTTATAAACCGGCCAAATGCGAGTCGGACTCTCTCTCGGAGTGTTCCGTACCACAAACCGAAAAACAAAGCGTTTCTTGTATGGGAGCGCACTTTCATTTAAAATATAATTTAATTTTTATTATTTGTTATTGTAGCGGCAATATATTTCTATTGCCGCTACAATAACAAATAATAAAAATAATATTAACACACTCTGTGAAAATTACAACTGTCTACCTATTACTTGTTGAGATACAGCCCGCTGACAGACGGACGGATGGACGGATGGACGGACGGGCGGACAGCGGAGTCTTAGTAATAGGGACCCTAAAAAGAAGCCATAAGATGTATCCGTATAACGAAATATCTTTAAAGGTCAGAGAATACAGAAATAGAAATCTTGCTATGAGACCATGCATGATTTATATTTTAAGAAAAACTGTTTGAAAATAATTATTTATTTATTGTTTTGAAGTCGGCATGTGAAAGTGTGACGTCAGGACCTACAATTATTTAATTTTAATTTAACATACAAAGGGAACTCGTTTAGCTTTATAAATTCCATTCGCGTTAACTTCGCTTGTTTTTCTTTAAAATAATTTCTTATTATTTGTAGGTATTATCTGTCATCATAGCTTGTTGTTCAAGCGATGACAGATAAGACTAGTTTTTTTTGTCTTGATGCACAGTACAACGCGCTAATATGTTTGTAATGGAATTTACGAAATTGAATGAGATTATGTTAACCTTGTATTCGAAAGTAAGAACAGATATCAATGGTTTATTTCAAGCCTTTACATGTCGGGGGCGTAGCTCAGATGGTAGAGCGCTCGCTTAGCATGCGAGAGGTACCGGGATCGATACCCGGCGCCTCCAATACTTTCTTTTTGTAAAATTACTGACCGGTTTTTTTTTTTGTTTTTTGGTGAATCCAGACATAGTGAAACAAGTTCGTAGAAGGATTATGCTCTAATCGCTCGGGTATAAATAAAAGTGGTAGATAAATAAACTTCTTTTTAATAACGATAATAACTTTCTATACAAGATATACATGAGAAAATTAAATTATGAAAATGCAGGTATTCCAGTGATGGCTCTGCCCAATATTAGCGCATGAATATCGTGTGTTCCTTCATAAGTGTTGACTGCCTCTAGGTTCATCACGTGTCTGATAATGTGATACTCATCAGACACACCGTTTCCTCCAAGCATGTCCCTAGCATTCCTTGCTATTTCCAAAGCTTTTCCGCAGTTGTTCCTTTTCAATAAAGAAATCATTTCTGGGGCTGCCTTATCTTCATCCTTCAGGCGACCTACCCTCAGACATCCCTGGAAACCGAGGGCTATCTCCGTCATCATGTCAGCCATTTTCTTCTGTATAATCTGGTTGGCTGCGAGAGGTCTCCCAAATTGTTTCCTATCTAATGTGTACTGACGGGCGATCCGCAAACATGTTTCAGCGGCACCGAGAGCGCCCCAAGCGATCCCATATCGCGCGTTATTGAGACATCCGAACGGCCCCTTCAGGCCCACTACGTTGGGCAATAAATTGTCCTCCGGTATAGCCACTTCGTCGAGCAATATCATGCCCGTAGCCGACGCTCGCAAAGAAAATTTGCCATTGATTTTAGGAGTATCGAGGCCCTTTTTGACTTGCGACCGTTCAACAATGAAACCTCTGACTTTATCTTCGTCGTTTTTAGCCCACACGATCAGTATGTCTGCAATGGGTGAGTTTGTGATCCATGTCTTTGAACCTGATAGGATGTAATTTTTATTCTTGGCATCGTACTTAGCTCTTGTTACTAAACCACCAGCATCACTGCCAAAATTGGGCTCGGTCAGGCCAAAACATCCTACTAATTCTCCTGTCGCCATTCTTGGTAAGTACTTTTGTTTCTGTTCCTCGGATCCATACATGTATATCGATCCCATTGCCAAACTGCTTTGTACACTCATTGCTGATCTATAAGCTGAGTCAACTCCATCCAACTCTCTGGTCATCAATCCATATGTAACCGAAGACACACCGGCGCAGCCGTACCCTTTAATAGTGCATCCAAGTGCTCCCAATTCTCCCAGCTCCTTGTAAATTGTTCTATCAAAGACTTCATTTCTGTTCGCTTCGATTATTCTCGGCAATAGTTTCTCGTTGCAATAAGCTCTGAACGAGTCCCTTATCGCCTTTTCGTCGTCATGTAATTGTCCATCTAAATTCAGGGGATCCTCCCAGTTGAACGTAACTTTTGCGTTTTTTGGCCTTGTGGTGGACAATGCCCTTATGTTCACACTGTTTTTACACAAAGACAACAATTTAGTGGACACTGACACAGCCATCGCGACCGGTTTCACTGCTCGACACAAATACAGTGGTACGACACTCACAATCAGATGTTTACTGTTTCTTGTTTATCAAGAATCTAGAGCACTGACGCTTTGTACTACGTTTTATTTTATTAGAACTTTGTATTATTGTAGTTTCACTTATGAACGTGATTAATTCCCACTTATTTACGCTTGTAGATGATTTTCAAAGAGAATTTATTAATTTCTTAGCCTCGCCAGTGACCTAGAGGCGATGAATTGTTAAAATAGCGTTCCGCTACTATCTTCATATCGTTGAACTTTACGTCACTCCGTGTACTCTGTACAACTCCCGCGCATGTGTGTGTCAGCTGTTATCTAATATCCATGCGAGAATTTTGTGGGCGTGTCCATATCATTCAAGACTTTATTGCGTAAGAAACAAGATTGTTATTGCATAGTACAAAAAGTGTGGTAAATATGATTTCACTTTGATTTGTTATTTGTTTCAATTTTTATCTTGTCAAAACATAACGATAAAGTCTATTTGATGATAAAAGTACCCACAAGTAAAGTGTAATATAATTTTGCTAGGTAAATATAGATAGGTAACTACGTACTTTTTATTTTTTTTAATAAGTACTTAATGACTTCTTTTCATTTTCTTTAAATTGTATGAATATAATAAAAACGTCAATGTAATCTATAAACTTCAGCAGAAAACCCTGACCTATGACAATTCGACATAGATATTAAATATAATATGTCATATTATGACTACACAGGGCAGGCGTGTTGCGGTAGGTGGTACAGAATTCCTTAATTGTGTACAAATGAACCAAATTGGGTTAACTATAGTTCGATTTTTAAATGTATTCAGTAACTTGATAACATAATTTTTATTATTGTTTATCGTGTTCTTATAAGACAAGTCATTAAACGTAAACAAAATATTTTCAAATAAGTAATTATTTGAATTCATCAAATTTCGTTCATTCTTACATTTATTGCTAAAATCTGACAGTTGAACTGTCAAGTTACTGAGTACAATTCGCACAACTTAAAGTCGAACTATATACGTACATCATCATGGTATTTTTAGGGTTCCGTACATAAAGGGTAAACAACCTCCGTCCGTCCGTCTGTCTGTCAGCGGGCTATATCTCATAAACCTTAATAGGTAGACAGTTGAAATTTTCACAGAGTGTGTATTTCTGTTGCCGCTACGGAACCTTTCAGGCACGAGTGCGATTCGTACTTGGCCGGATTTTTTTGGCCTTGTACGATTTTTTGGTTGCGTTCAGAACCAAATACAACGAAATATCGAAATTGAATAAACGAGTACCTACGGATTCTGATGCACTTTTAACGTTTCCCTTCACAAATACTACTACAATAAACAGAATTTTAATACTGAGAACAAAAACGTGGACAGCTTAAGTAAAAGTTTAATCTCCTGCAACCTTTTCTAAGGCAGGAGCATAATTTAAATAGCTAACATTCCTAGGGTGCAGTTATTACATGCTTAGGTGCGTTCTCAAAGAGCAAGAGAGGGAAACTAATTAGGCTGTTGAAGGAGTATGTTTTCTAGCTACCATGTTATTCTTTTTTGCTCCGAGTAAAATTAAAAAAAAACAACAGCCAAGTCGGACTCGCACGCGAAGGGTTTCGTACCATAAACCTTAATTTTTATTATTTGTTGTTATATTGGCAATAAAAATAAACAATCTGTGAAAATTTCAGTTGACTACCTATTGCAGTTCTTGAGATGCAGCCCGCTGATAGACAGGCGGACGAACGGACGGACGGACGGACGAACGGACGGACAGCGGAGGCTTAGTAATAGGGTTCCGTTGGTTACCATTTGGGTACGGAACCCTAAGAAACAGCCAAGTGCGAGTTGGACTCGCACACAAAGGGTTCCGTACCAAAAACCTTATTTTTTATTATTTGTTGTTATATTGGTAATAAACATAAACAGTCTGTGAAAATTTTAACTGCCTACCTATCGTGGTTCTTGAAATACAGCCCTCTGACAGACAAACGGACGGACGGACAGCGGAGGCTTAGTAATAGGGTTCCGTTGGTTACCCTGAGGGTACGGAAACCTATCAAAATTACCACCAACTTATTTCTAAGGCTGCGTTTTCACCCAAAACTCCGGGTTCAGCGCAAGTGATTCTATTGGTTCTTAACAAACACATCCCTCGCTACGCATTCTCGCTCTGCTGGAAACACACCCTAAATCTACTTTTTCCAGTAGTCAAGACGTTTAACTTGATTTCAAAAATCTGAAATACCTTATAACGAGTAATCTAAAAAAACTACATAGCAATATATACACATACCTATGGTTATTAATCACTAAACTGGCAGGCGTTTCACTATAATAACTCAACATCATCTGCTTGGCCTTTTTTTTTTGGAGCCCGTGGCTAAATAATAACAGAAGCACGGGTCGATCTTGAAGGTTAAGCAACGCTTGCCAAGGTTGGTCTGTGGATGGGTGACCATCTTAACATAATGAGTTTCCTCCGTGCCTCGAAGGCACGTTTTGCCGTTATTGCTCCTGGCTGTCATTTGTAGATCTTTGTCAGTCGTTACGGATTATCAGAAGCCAGTAAATCTGATTTCAGTCTTGCCATGAAGTACCGGGTTACCCAGATAATGGGTTGTGGAAGTCTGATAGGCAGCTGCTCCACGTAAAACACTGGTATTCAGCTGAATCCGGTTTGACTGGAAGCCGACCCCAATGTAGTTGGGAAAAGGCAAGGCAGACGATGATGATGATCTGCTAAGCCTTTTTTTATCTGTGTATGACTTCCACAATCCTGTTACTAGGCATTTTTACAGTTATCACAGATATTGGGTATTATTTCAATCCTATCAATTACTGGTTATTTTTCCACCAGGGTTACAATACATAATTAGCGCATGTTAGGAGTGATTGTTTTCATCATCTGCCTAGCCTTTTCCCAACTATGTTGGGGTCGGCTTCCAGTCAAACAGGATTCAGTTAAATACCAGTATTTTACATGGAGCGGCTGCCCAACAGACCTCCACATCCCGTTAAACGGGTAACACGGTACTTCTTGGCGAGACTGGAGTCAGATTTACTGGCTTCTGACTATCCGTAACGACTGCCAAAGAGCTACAAATGACAGCCGGGACCAACGGCTTAGCATGCTTCCCGAGACATGGAGAAGTCTCGGTATGTTAAGATGGTTACCCATCCACAGACCAACCTTGGCAAGCGTTGCTTAACCTTCAAGATCGACCCGTGCGGAAAACGATCCAACGTAAAAAAAAAATCCTGACAAAAGTTTTAGGGAATTTAATCTTCTACAATATTGATAATAAATACAAATACCTAGCGAATAACCCATAGAAAACGAGATAAGTATAAAATTTGCATAAAATGTGTAAAAAGTCGATTTTTTTACCTTTGACCTTGGAATGTCTGTAGTCGCGGACACCGTACGATAAGTACGTTTGGAGACAAGTTTTAAGGTGCCAAAATAAAGGTTTATAGCCGACTATGTCTCATTTAGAGATACTTACGTAATTTTGACTAATGTGCCTGGACTATAATCCCATAACCTTTAAGTGGACCTTTTTGACTTTTTTTTTTGTGGATGAACGTTAAACCTATACTAAAACAATGCTGGCAAAAGTATACCTATACAACTTACCTACCTAAATTCTACGTACATGAACTTTGCAAACATCCCTGTTAATCCCTCCAACTAATCTAAATGTGCTTGTTTTAACATTGGGTTCGCCACAATAGATCAACTGGGGTCGGAGCCGAGCCCGCGACCTCCCAATCGATGGGCACTTATTGTTTCAAATTGATTACTTTTGTTTTGGGACTGTTACGGTTAATTGGAAGGTAGATTTTATTTTGGAATCCGTTTTTTTGTGTTTAGTGTATTTAAATTAGTCTTCATTATCATCATCAGCCTATAACAGTCCACTGCTGGACATAGGCCCCTCCAAGTGCACGCTATTTAGCTCGATCTTTGGCAACTCTCATCTAGCCGCTACCAGCCACCCTGCGAAGATCGTCACTCCACCTAGCCTGAGGACGTCCTACCTTATGTTTGCCTATTCGCGGTCTCCACTCAAGAACTCGTAAAACTTAGATTAAATTAGTCATCTGCCTAGCCTTATCCCAACTATATTGGGGTCGGCTTCCAGTCAAACCAGATTCAGCTGAATACCAGTGTTTTACGTGGAGCGGCTGCCTACCAGACCTCCGCTACCCATTAACTGGGTAACACGGTATTTCTTGGCAAGACTGGTCTCAGATTTACTGGCTTCTGTCAATCTATTACGACTACCAAAGATGTACAAATGACAGCCGGGACCAACGGCTTAACGTGCTTTCCAAGGCACGGAGGAAACTCGGTATGTTAAGATGGTCACCCATCCACAGACCAACCTTGGCAAGCGTTGCTTAACCTTTAAGATCAACCCGTGCGGCTTTTATTATTTAGCCACGAGCTCCTCAACTTAGTTTAAATTAGTAGCCGTACGTAATCCTAATATATAAAGTTCTGCCGTAACTGAGTGACTGAGGGAGACAGACAACGCAAAGCCGCAATTTCAGGTGGTAGAAAGCTGCAATTTGGCATGTAGGTTCCTTAGGGAGTGCAGGGAAATTTCCCGAATATCCTACGGGAACGGGAAAACACGGGATAAGCGCGTACGAAATCGCGGGCAAAAACTAGTACCGATATATCCATACTAATATTTTAAAGAGTAAATTTAAGATTAAGACTGTGGTTTTGTTAAGATTGTAGCTTTGTGAGGTTGTAGGGGCTAGTCTCTGGATCTACTAAACTGATTTTGAAAATTCTTTTACCGAAAGCCACGTTATTTGTGAGTATCATCTGCCTAGCCTTTTCCCAACTGTATTAGGGTCGGCTTCCAGTTAAACCGGATTTATCTGAATACCATTATTGGTATGATAAGATGGTCACCCATCCACAGACCAACCTTGGCAAGCGTTGCTTAACCTTGATGATCGACCCGTGCGTCTGTTATTATCTAGCCACGAGTTATTTGTGAGTATCATAGACTATATATTAACCCGAAAAATACCGCCCGACGTGGGCACGGGTCAGATTGTTATTTATAAACTTTAATTATGGAGAATAGATTTTCTTATCGTACCTACATAGTTTACTAGTATCGCCTGATGTTTAGCACATAGCAGTGATTAGCTAAAAGACGCAACACAGGCGCTTTACAATAAAGACAACAATAATGTCTTGAGCCTTAGAACTTAATATAGCTAGTAAGACAGCTGACAGAAGCGTCTGCCATCTTGGCATCTTGATAATAGGTATTCAAGATTTTTTAAACCAGCGATTGCTCTAGAACTCCTGTGGAGCAAGCGTGTTTAGTAAGAGTTTCCCGGAGTTATGAAGTTAGGGCTGTGACATACCCTTTGTCTTAGGAAGCACGTAAAGTAGTTGGTGATGCGCCTCCTTGCGATCTCTCCCTGGTCGTGTCTGATTGCCGTCTGATCAGACTTTGAGAGTAAAGGAATAGAAAGTGCACTTTTGTTTGCGTACCTACACACATGTCATCATCATCATAATAGCCGGAAGACGTCCACTGCTGGACATAGGCCTCCCCCAAGGGGGGGGGGGGGGTTGCCATAACCGCCACGCTTGGCAGGTGGGTTGGCGATCGCAGTGTTTGGTGTTGCGTTTTACAGAGAAAGTTGCTGCCCATTCTCTGGTGAGGCCCTTAGTCGCCTCTTACGACACCCACGGGAAGTGATGGGATGGTATTATTCTTTTACGGCACCATACAGCACACGCGTGTGCACTATAATATTAACTATCTCCTGCGTATTCGGCAAGTCTCCGTTGAGATTAATCAAAGTGATTGAAATTCGTTCGAGAAAGTTATTGTTAGTCAAGCCAAAGGAAAAGCAAACGAAATTACTCACACACTGCTCATTAAAAAATGTAGATACAAAAATTATAAACAACACACAGTGGAGCCGTATGCAGACAGTGTGTCCATTTATTTACGTCCTAGGACAAAAAGCCAGCAGTTATGAATGCGAAAAACGTAGCAGGACACAAACTACAATGCTTTTTTAAGTTTTTCTTTGCGTAGACGAGTGAAATATTTATTTTAACTAGCTTACAGACGTGTCACGTAATTTATTGTGTTACTTTTTGTAGTTATTTGCGTTTTGCACTATTTTTATGCAAAACTATTTTTGGGAAGATAACACAGCCTTTCATAACCTTTATAAAGTAACTGTGTATGCATCTAACAATGGATTATGTAAGTTGAAAAATTGTTTTAATTGTTGATATGTTTGTAAAAGGTTATCTCCGGACTGAAACACTGGTGGACTGAGTACGAAACTTTTTTTACTGATAGAAAGCTACATTTTCCTTGCATGTCGTTGGCTACATTTTATCAAATTAAAATGCACGGTTCCTGTGAACTAAGACGAAAGCGAAACCGCGAGAAAAGGTGGTGCTTGCAATATGCCAAGTCCAACGTAATAAGTACTCTCGTCACCTGGATTCGTAGGTACATCAATTCTCATTTCACACCCAACCAGCCAGCAACATGATTCTAATTTTGAAAAATATGCGAGTTCAACGTTCTGTTCCCGGTGTTAAAACAAATGAGAAGCATTTAAAAATGAAAACAGATGTTCCATTCAAATAGAAGAGGTACGTCAAAGAACGAAAACAAATACACTTTGAAATACATTGACGTCCGCTTCACCAAACAAAGAGTATCATCATAACAATGTACAAGGTATTTATCTAGATACACCGGTCGCCTTATATCATCCGATTTCCTCAACAATGGGGATGCTCGTAAAGCAGGGGGATGAATCTGCTATAAATTATTCACTCTCTATTTGCATGACAAACGACGGGAGAGCAACGAAGGTCTTAGACCTTTAATGGCACCTCTTCGGCCCTTGTTAACTGTATTTTAACCACTCCATCCTTTCACACTCCTAGGGACACTCTTTAATGGGCCAGTGATTTTTCCCAGTCATATGCAAATGTCAGATTAGCATACATTTTATTCGGCGCTCCTATTTTAGCAGACGAAAACGTTGATAATATTAAAAACGCAAATTTACGTCTTCATGGTTATTGCTACAGGCTTTTGTGGTGGCGCTTCTAATTTAAAGCGGACGGAGCTGAGTAATCTTGACGTTTTAATGAAGCTATTTAGTTATTTAAATCGCTTACCTACTTTAGTAACCAGAACAAGCCATAAAATTAGATAAAGGAAAAGATAAATCAAGAGGAAACAACAGTAACCTGCAAGAGAATATTTTCAGAAGCTTTCAAATAATAAATGGTATTGCTGACAATGTCTTCGACAACTGCATAATATAAAGTGCCAACTGAAGCGACGTTCCAGAATTAGAGTCCCAGGAATATCTTCACAAACATAAATGGAATAGTCGTGTAGTTCGAGAGCCTAGAAATACGAGATAATCTCGGTAGGTACCATCTAAGTTGGAGTATGAAATTGGTTTTACTGTTGGCGTAAAGCGATTTAAAAATAGAAAAGCTGAAATACGAGCATCAAAGGAGTTTCCAGGCGGGAAATAGTTTTGAGCTGTGTATGGATATATTTGTGGTTTGTACGTTTTAGTTAACATGTTAAGTACCTTCTTAGTATATTTTATTTTTCGAATGGTTTGGAACTGCAAATTTATTATTACAATATGGTTGCCAGATTATGAATGTCGAGCAAAATCTACAAGAAGATTTTTGAATGTCCGAACTTTGTGAGTAACAAAGACTAGATACTCTATCCATCTTCAAGTGATAGATACTTTATTATAATATGAATAAACTTTTAATGGTGGACCGGTGAAGGTCGCGGGTAGCCGACGGATGCGAGACGCACAGGACCGGTTGTTGTAGCGACACTTGGGGGAGACCTATGTCCAGCAGTGGACGTCTTTCGGTTGATATAATTATGATGAATCTTTTAGTAAAACAATATTTTGAATAATATAATAGTAAATCAATCAGGTTTTTTAATTAAAAAAATAAACTTTTCGTTACATTGATTTATTTTCCAGTATTTGAAATAAATAGGGCTTCATAATGTCCGTGTACGAACACCAAACTTTCATCAAATTGTGTTCGCCCCAATTTAAAACCCTTTTCTGAAGCTTCACAGTTTTGATAGTAAATGGGCATAGTTATAATCAGTTTTGTTTTGACCCAATAACAGATGCAAAATTATTAATTATGAATTTCATAGGTACCTATAGCATATTTAAATTGAAAATTATCGAAATGATAATTCGAATTCTAAATAAAGTATAATATACTAATATTTAATTCATCATCATCTGCCTAGCCTTTTCCCAACTATATTGGGGTCGGTTTCTAGTCAAGCTGGATTTAGCTGAATACCAGTATTTTACGAGGAGCGGCTATTACTACCAGACCTCCACTGGGTAACACGATACTTCATGGCAAGACTGGAGTAAGATTTACTGGCTTCTGACTATCCGTGACGACTGCCAAAGATCTACAAAGACAGCCGGGACCAACGGCTTAAAGTGCTTTCCGAGGCACGGAGGAAACTCGGTATGTTAAGATGGTCACCCATCCACAGACCAACCTTGGCAAGCGTTGCTTAACCTTGAAGATCGACCGTGCGGCTGTTGTTATCTAGCCACGAGCTCCCAATAAACTAATATTTAATTAAGTTATCCATATATATAAAATTCTTTCGTTACTGACTGACTGACAGAAAACGCATAGCAGAAACTACTAATCCTAGAGACTGAGATTTAGCTTGTAGTTTCCATGGGGAGTTTAGGGAAGCACTAGGAGAGAATTTCCCAAAAATCCTACGGGAACGGGAAAAAGTTCGGGCAAACGATTTCTATTTAACAGGGCTTGGCATGGCTACATATATATAGATCTATCTGTCTAGCCTATTTGCTTTAGGCTATGTCGGGCCAGTCCTTTCGGTAGGAGTCGTGCTCGTCCCGCCATCCTGCCTTGGTCTGCCGAGAGGTCTTTGGCATCTACAAGTAGGTAATAGGACCCATTCGGTGGTAAGTCCGTTACCTTATTCAAATAAAAAAAAACCGCTTTCAAAGTAATAGAATCTTGGTCCCTCACTTTATGGATGAGAATAAAGATTGATTGATTAAAATCGTCAAATGACTTATTCCGCTCTAGGTGGAACGTAAGAGAGTGTCAGACTCTTGCTGACTAAACCCATCCGTGTTCCTCGTAATGCCCTTTGCATTTCAGAGTCGCGGTGACTCTTTCGACCAATTTCTGTAATGACCCCGTTTTTTTTTTTAGGGTGGGAAATCATCAAATGGCTCCTCCCGCTCAGAGTACAGCAGGAGGGACTGTCAGACTCTTACTAACTAAAACCCATCCGTGTTCCTCCTAGTGCCCTTTGCGTTCCAGGGTACGGTGCCTCTTTCGAACGAAGTCCGCAGCCCCAGCAGGCACTGGCCTTAGTGGGCCCCGTCTTCCGTGCAGACATCTCCTTGAGGTGCGACGGGATCGCAGCGCGCCGCCAACCCGGGCCTGGTTCTGATTAGACGGCGAGCCACCCAATGCTCGACGTCCGCAGACCCGCGCCTACGGTGGCCGAGAATCGTCCTGCGACCCCCGACGCCCGGGCCGTTTTCTTCTGTTGCGGCGGCTGGGGCGTAAGGAATTACCCCGAACTTAGGACTAACAAAAATAAAACCTACTAAAACTCCAAAGTACCTAATTCATTCTCCCCCACCACTATAAGCCAAGTTCCGAAAGATGCCTCACTGCAATTTATCACCAATTAATATTAAAATAAACGCTAAAATCGCGACCACGCCTCACGGATCCGTTATATCGTAAGAGATTAATGTAATCTGTTATAATTAGGCTTCACCCAGCGATTGCCTCCCTGGAGCCAAGGCTTTAATTGATTAATTTGCTATGAAAAGATCCGAGGCACTCCCCTGTTCACCGTGTTTTGATTTTAGGAGGAAATCAGGTTATTACGCTTATAAATCATTATTGTAATCTCTGGAAGTTAATACTACGAAAATTATTGTCTGCTGAAATATGTCTGTTAATTTTATTTTGTTTAGATACTTTTTAGATTAGTTCTTGAGGTGTATTGGTAAGTTATAAAATATTTACTCGTAAACTCACGAAAAAACAATAGCAATAATTTAAACACAATTAAACTACATAAAAAAAATCAAAATTTAAAAAAAAAAAAAACATTTTTTTTTTTTTTTTTTCTATGCAAAAAAAAGGAAGAAAAAATCTGACCTGATTTAGAGCGATAGATTTTTTTTTGTAAATAATAAATTCATTAATTCGCATAGAATTTCTTAACTTGTTATCTACTTCAAATCAGCAATAAATTAACTTGTCTACAGTTAAAAGACTTCAAATGATCGCAGTTATCTTTTAAATTTGACCTCAGTTTTGTAATATCTAATGACTGCTTTAATTCTACGTAAATATCCCGCTGACTGGCGGTAAAAAGAACAAGCTTAATATCAATCGTTTGAAAAAATTACAAATTGTAGTACCTATACTTTTTGTCACCGTGTCGTATTCTTTTTAGGGTTCCGAATAAGAAACGGAACCCTTATAGGATTACTCGGGTGTCTGTCTGTCTCTCTGTCTGATTGTCTGTCCGTCTGTCACAGCCAGTTTTCTCCGGATCCACTGGACCGATTCTGTTGAAATTTGGTTCACATATAGACTTTTGTGACCCAAACACGGAAGCTTTACGTAAATTATAAAATTTTTAGTATGGGGTCACTTTTTGGGGTCAAACTAGAAAATTTAAAAAAAAAAGTTTTTTGAACAATATCGTATGACATACAAATGAAAGGGCTTACTGTGAGAGTTTTAATTATATTTTTTCATAATTTTAAAATAAAAAGATTTGAAGTTATTCAACCAATTAGACCAAAAATGACCCTTATCTCCAAAACTACTTAGTTTAAAATTTTGAAAAAAATAGCTCTTTACCTGTAGATTACAGTAAAATCTATAAGAATTATATAGTGTTAAAATAACATATTAAAAAAAAAAATTCGTTCGGAACCCTTTGCACGCGAGTCCGACTAGCACCTGGCCAGTTTTTTTATAATTTTTCATGAAAATCCCTGTAATAATAATACTAGGTAGGTACTTATAAAAAAGGTAAAGACAGTGTATTCAATTTAGATCACAATATCAATCCAAACATCCCAATCAAAACTTCAAACACAATTCGAAACAAACTGTCAACGAAACGTAAAACAATAAATTCAGTACCTAGTATTAACGGCTATATTAACAATGTTCTATACACAAAGGGACAAGAGTTTGTTTCAGTTCGCCCTTTCTTCTTACATCGTAATTTTCAGCTCCTGAACTCTAAACTCGGAACAAATTAATGTTAAAACAAATTTCAATTGAAGCCATTACTTTGAAGTTCGTAAGTTTGTAATTTAATGTCAAATTTTGTTACGAGCAAACTTTAACAATGAACCGTTTGACATTTTCTATATAAATAAGATACATTGTGTACTTGGCTTGGTTTGTTCAATGTTATGTACATTATAATGTATCAGGTGACTGGGGAACTGTGTATCTTTCTACATTTTAATGTAAGTTTGGTTGAACCCAATTTATGAAAGGTTGGGTGTTCTCACGCCCACGGCTTTTCGTGTAAAAGTAAACTAAAAGTTGTTTATTTCAATAACAGGAAATTGTTTCAATCAACATTTAGCCTTCTGGTTTGCTCGTAATCCATCTTTCGGCTAATATGATGAAGCGCATCCTGTGCTTCATCGAATCATGACGGCCACTGCTGGACATAGGCATCCCCAAGCAACGCCACTACGACCGGTCCTGCGCTTACATAGTAACAAATTCCAACTGGATACCTATCTTTGAATTATAAAATGATGTTAGAGTTATAAGAGTTCTTCAGTAGTTGTTAATAATAACAGATACATATCATTAGAAATTCTATAATAAACAGCTCCCCGAAATCAATTTCTTAACAGAAAACTTAGTTTCAAACGGTTCTACTAACGATAATTAATGTTTAAAACAAAGTTTTCAGACTTTGTCAAGTAACTAATATATAATGTACAGTCGTTAGCTAAAGTAAACAAATTGAAGGCCTTTCAAACATTTTATACAAATTGTAACAGAAATAACGCAAAATCTGCAAAGGGGTCACTGTACTCATGATTATGAACAACGATTATTATAGGACAAACCCTAAAGTCATGAAAAAGTCTATTGCCATATACGTATGCTTGCATAATTGGTTAAATTTACCAGAACAGCTGTTATTTTTTTAAGGAGTAATCCAACGGTAAAAGTCCTTCATAACGAGGTGTTCAATTTGTTAAACGTTATTTCTGTGACACGTATACATAACGCCTTTATAAGAAAAACATCATCATCGTTATTACAAACGAAGGAAGTTCTTATCCGGACGTAGTCTTTCCGCAAGCATCATCACTTCATGACACCCACATTGAACAGTGCTTCTCGCCTCCAGAGGATTCCCACGTGCTTCATCAAGTCATAAGTCCACCGTGTGAAAGACCTTCCGACAGTACATCACTAGAAAAAAATTACAAGATTCAATTAGTTAGTCGTTTCAAAAACCCTTATCCTACGCCGTACGCCAAAATGGAACAAATAACATGTTTTCCCCACATTTCACAGAGAACATGTTCCATACAATGCCCTAGCAACTCCGTAAACGAAACATCCTCGCTAGAACTGATATAATATCACAAAAGGCTCTCACATTCCGCATTCAATTCCACACAGCACATCACGGTACTGTGACGGGTATAAATATCGTTTTTGTCCGCGCTCGCCAAGCAAAAAGTTCCACACAGTGCTAGGACATAGACAGCTGGCATAAAAAGCGTATGTGGATGCTATATGTACAATCATATGTGTAAAGTACGCAATATAATAAAAGCTTGTTATTTTTCATGCTTTTGTAGGTAACTATAATGTTCCTCCTCCCTTGAAAAGGGAACCGGTTGCGTTGCTTTTTATGAGAGAAAAACATTGTATGTAACTACTTTGTAGCTGAAGTTGAGGTGCAGTGAAGGGATGACAACATTCCATACACATTTCTATAAATTGATATGGATGATGATGATAACCAAAACCGGCCAAGTGTGAGTCGGACTCGCACAAAAAGGGTCAAACCGAAAAGAAACACGTCTCTTGTATGAGAGCTCCTTTGATACATATTTAGTCTAGTTTGATTGTTATAGCGGCAATAGAAATGCACAATCTGTGCAAACAACTGTCTACTTATTACGGTTCAAGAGATACAGCCCGCTAACAGACAGACGAACGGACGGACGGACGGCCGGAATGGAGGCTTAGTAATAGGGTTCTGTTGGTTACTCTTTGGGTACGGAACCCTAAAAAGAAAAATAATGGATAGTCTGTGAAATGGCAGAACTACTAAGATGAAGACTAATAGAAAATTATGGTTGTAAGAAATTGGTCACTCTTGCCCAAATAAATGATGAAAATGAAAACATTAATATGACAAACAGGTACTTAAAAGTTACAAATCTACAAAAACTAGCAAGCCCAGTAGAAATCAATCTCAATCCAATTTCCACCCCGCTTTAAGTCGAAAACTAAAATAACTTACAAATCGCTAACAAGACCCAATCCAGCAAAATCTCTATGACGTTCAAGACTGATTTTCATTTCCCAAGCGTTGGCATTGGCGTTAATTCCCTTCAGAACGGCGGCCAGATTGCAAAGTTTTAATTGCAAACTCTTAATGAGATAGGCCTGGCCTCGAAATAGACCAATGTCGCGTATCTGTAGTCGGCGCTAAATCACAGAATAGTAAGTTCAGAAGGTTGGTTTAGAGAACATGGAGACTGCTTGGCCGCTGCTAGAAGCGGCATTGTCCACACTTTTCATGCAAGACAAGCGTTACCGTTTTCTCACAGGAGTTGTGCCTGCGATGCCTGGAGATTACCAGCTCGCGGTTCCACGCTATATGGCATTCAGTGGAACACCATTGGATTGGATGCCATATAGCGCGGGCCTCCAAAAAATCATTGTTCTACCTTGTGGGCGTTATAACGCTGCATGTTCCAGGTCTTCCTTTCTGTGGCCAATTTACCTGGTCTGCAGCCACAATTTTTCGGACCATGTCGGTTTTCTTGGTTTTCTTCCTAAGCTCTTTACCTTCTGCATTAGTCCGTCCCATAGTCTCGTATCTGTAGTCTGCGCTAAATGCACTGCGGCGAATAATTGCTTTTATGTCGTCTGCAGATAAAATTGATACTAATTAGGTTGGGTCGTTCCTTTGAATAATTTGGGAGGTTTTTGCTAAGTCAGTGTGTAGTTTTTTAAGTTGTTAAGTAGGCTGTATCATGAACAATTTGGCAGGATGTACTAAAACTAAGTCTTTTGTTGCGAAGACAAAGTATGCCTGTTGCAAAAACGTTAGAGACTGGTCTAATTTATGCAACTTGTGAAAATATATTAACTTTAAGGTAGGCTTAACGTGTGAAGTTTTGTCAATGCCTACCATCGTGAAAAATGAACGCGTTAAGTCAATACACTTCATAATTTGTTCTGATGTACAATAAAGAGTATTTCTATTATATTCTTGTAGGCATAGTGCACAATATGGTAATGCACACAGAAATACAGTGCAACCACAGTACTATTCCATTATAACAGTCTAGACCGAACCTAAGATGTGTAATGGGGGGCGTAAGCTTAGTGGCCCGAAACACAACCACCCTAGGAGAAGCCTCCAGGCTTGCACATTGCGTAATTGAGAACATAATTGTAGTATATATTGAACCACTCCAAACCGGATAAAGGATTGAGTAAAATTTTCTTAGTAACCTTTCCATGTAAACCTTGAATGACGGTAAATGAATTGTTATGTTGTCACTGAAATATATTCAGAAGCGAAATGTGCCCTATTGATTGCAAAGGTTCAATCAACTTATTCTAGTTGATTGAAAGTTTTCAATCTATCGATTGAGCCATCTCCGAGAATTTGTGCACATTCATGAACAAAAATAACCGATTCGTATTGAGATTTTCTGCTTTTCGAAGTCGATTTAAAAGTATTGTTTTCTCGAAATTGATGTAAAGGCTAGTGAATATCGAAATCAGTGCCAATAAAACTAGCTTTATTACTACTGTTTTGAGTGCGTATTGGAAAATTATAGTTGCACCCATCTTTTATCTCACACATTGATATCTCCCGTGTCTGTCGTTCGAGAAATTTCACTCGTCGTCCCGCCGATGGCCGCTACACGTGTTCTGGATAAGTATTTTTACAACATGTTGATATCCCGTATTAAAGATGATATTATATGATGATATTCGCGCCTTCACACCATAAGTTCAAAAAGATGGCTATTCTATTCTAAAGATTCACTTTAGAATAGAATAGCCATTCTCTACTCATTATAAATACGTACGAGTACTTCTACCTACTTTTCTGCAATATCAACGCACGCTAAAATGTATGCTGTATACCCACAGAAATATAAATAAATCTTATATCTATGTGTATACCATTATGATTTTGCGGACATTGGTGTGGGTTACATGTTTACCTAGTTTTTAATATTATTCTGTCACACTTATACTGTAATGTGTAACTGTTTTATATCCCAATAAAGTAAAATAAAATAAAATTTCTAAGAAGTAGATACTTAATATAAGAAGCAAAATACTTAAAAATAGTCACCAGTAATGTAGTAGTAGTTATAGTCTGTTTTATAATCTCAGTGACTAAAATGACAAGTGAAAATGGCAAACTGACATAGATTTCATTTGAAGTAGTCAATTTAGTCTCAGAGATTAAAAAACAGACATTAGTAGTCTTTATGTACCTAAACGTCATTGATGAGTTAGTTCATTCGTCCTTTGTTTAAGGCAAAAAAATGCAACTTCACAATACACCAGGCCACTTTGATATTCGATAATTCGTTCCTTAGACAAAGAAAAAAACAATGGAAAATCTCAATCCCAAACGTGTTAAAATTTGGGCGTGAAAGTCTCCGAATCGAGTACGTCAGGGAGGTATCAACAGGAGATTAGACAAAAAACGGATACCAGAAGCGACGAATGGTCGCCGTCGACGCTCGTCGCCGGTATGTTGATTTTAATTTGCGTCCTGTCCAAACTCTGTTAGTTTTACATTTACCTTTTAGGGTTGCAGACAGACGACTGATAAATTAGTGATACGTGTGTGTGAATGCAGACCGTACTTTTACCTGGAGCGTACGAAAATCGATGTGTAATGAAAAGACTTTACGAGTGGATAGAAAGTTTTCTATCATTGATATGTTTGAAGTCTGAATGTAGAGCTGATTAACGTAGGGTAGCATAGGTAGATCTAATTTTAGAAATTTGTTTAAAAAAAAATAACCGTCAACTATCATCAGAGAAATGCAGACAGATTTACTTGCTATGCTGCACCAACACGCAGAATTTAAGTCTATTCTGTCGACATCTGTCCCTCTGTACACTGAGGTGAAGTAAACTGCAACTGCTCACTTGTAGTTACAAGTGAGCTGTCATTCTATCTTGTTTGAATAATTTGGCAGCTCACTTGTTCACTTCACCAAAGTTTTCACTTTGACATGTTAACAGAATCGAACTGTCAAATTATTAACTCGTTAAGATATTATTTCTACAACGGATTTTTTTTTAGTTTTTGTGGAGATAGTACCACAAAAGGCGATGTTTCAATTAAAACATGCGCAACAGTTCTAAAAATGTTGGACAAATAGAATATTTAGATAGGTAGTCGTCGCCGCATCGGCGTTGCATTGTCGCGTCGCGCATACCTCTCGCCTTCAAGCAGCCATTAGGCAATGAGCGTTACTTTTTTTTTTACTATTGATAAACAGATAAACACGCGTTTGACCACTAACTCACCTGATGGTAAGCGATGATGTGGTCGAAGATGGAGCATGTTTGCCTAGAAGTAACTTATTCTCTCTTGACTTTAAGACTGTCAGGTTGTAGCTATTAGGAAACACAGAATTCCACTCCTCAGCTATACGCATTATGAATGAGTTCCCAAAACGTTTTGTGCGTATGGGTGGGATGTCCACCATGTACCGGTACCAACTGGAATCCTTTATTCAGGACTAGTTGACCCGCGCAACTTCGTCTGCGTCACAATTTTCATTACTGCTCCGCCCCTATTGGTCTTAGCGTGATAATATAGCCTATAGCCTTCCCCGATTAATGGGCTATCTAACACTGAAAGAATTTTCCAAATCGAACCAGTAGTTCCTGAGATTAGCGCGTTCAAGCAAACAAACAAACAAACTCTTCAGCTTTAAATATTAGTATAAGATATAAGATTGATTGAAAAGTCACTTCTAACTAGGAGTCAATAAGATCACTCTAGCTGGTGCAAGCGGGCCAATTGCGACTAATTTTTTTTTTTTTGTGTTCGTGAATATAAATTTATTTGTTGTTCGAGTAGAATGATGCTTAGTTATACTAGTCCAACATGGCAAAGGATGTTATCCTCAGACTTTTTAGGTTTCCGTACCCAAAGGGTAACCAACGGAACCTTATTACTAAGCCTCTGCTGTCCATCTCGTCTGTCCGTCCATCTATCTGTCTGTCTGTCAGCGTGCTGTATCTCAAGAACCATAATAGTTAGACAGTTGAGTTAAATTCTCAGTGTGTATTTCTATAACAACAATAAAAAATTAAATTAAAAATTAAAGAGAATAATACAAGAAACGTGTTTTTTTTTCGGTTTTTTTTTTTATTATTTGTAATGGGTTTGCTCTTGTCTCTAGTCTATGTCAGAGATGACAGAGACAAAGTCTACGATGGGGCAAGTCTAGCCAGAAGGAGCGGAACCCTTCATTTGAGAGTTCGACTCGCTCTTGGACGGATTTTGCATTCTGGTAGACTTAGAGCCGTCCTCACGAGGTGCCAATCTATCCTTTTTATGACAAGTCCGAACCACCTCAACCTCTTGTAATGAAGCTACTTTAAAAGTAGTCACGTGATACGACATTATACTCGTACATATTTCGTTGTCAAGGTTTTATGTATAGTCCATGAGACTAGTATGTTTTTATTTTCGGTTTTGAGACTATTTTAGGTTGTCAAAATATTTTTTTATAGAATAGAATAGAATAGAATAGTATAGTATAGTATAGTATAGTATAGTATAGTATAGTATAGTATAGTATAGTATAGTATAGTATAGTATAGTATAGTATAGTATAGTATAGTATAGTATAGTATAGTATAGTATAGTATAGTATAGTATAGTATAGTATAGTATAGTATAGTATAGTATAGTATAGTATAGTATAGTATAGTATAGTATAGTATAGTATAGTATAGTATAGTATAGTATAGTATAGTATAGTATAGTATAGTATAGTATAGTATAGTATAGTATAGTATAGTATAGTATAGTATAGTATAGTATAGTATAGTATAGTATAGTATAGTATAGTATAGTATAGTATAGTATAGTATAGTATAGTATAGTATAGTATAGTATAGTATAGTATAGTATAGTATAGTATAGTATAGTATATTATAGTATAGTATAGGATAGGATAGGATAGGATAGGATAGGATAGGATAGGATAGGATAGGATAGGATAGGATAGGATAGGATAGGATAGGATAGGATAGGATAGGATAGGATAGGATAGGATAGGATAGGATAGGATAGGATAGGATAGGATAGGATAGGATAGGATAGGATAGGATAGGATAGGATAGGATAGGATAGGATAGGATAGGATAGGATAGGATAGGATAGGATAGGATAGGATAGGATAGGATAGGATAGGATAGGATAGGATAGGATAGGATAGGATAGGATAGGATAGGATAGGATAGGATAGGATAGGATAGGATAGGATAGGATAGGATAGGATAGGATAGGATAGGATAGGATAGGATAGGATAGGATAGGATAGGATAGGATAGGATAGGATAGGATAGGATAGGATAGGATAGGATAGGATAGGACAGGACAGGATAGGATAGGATAGGATAGGACAGGACAGGATAGGATAGGATAGGATAGGATAGGATAGGATAGGACAGGACAGGATAGGATAGGATAGGATAGGATAGGATAGGATAGGATAGGATAGGATAGGATAGGATAGGATAGGATAGGATAGGATAGGATAGGATAGGATAGGATAGGATAGGATAGAATAGAATAGAATAGAATAGAATAGAATAGAATAGAATAGAATAGAATAGAATAGGATAGGATAGAATTATTGTTATTTGCAAAGATATAGGTATATCATGCATAAGATGTTACAAATATGAGGGCTCCTTGTACATTCTTCCTTTAAAGCATGCAAATATTCACAATAAGCATACCATTAAAACAAAGTTTAAATAAATTTATAACTAAGTCCTTAATTTATCAGCCAAAAAGACTGTTATAGAACAATAGCATTTATCAGTAACTAATTTAAGATGTTTTTTAAATATTCTAAGCGGTTGCTCTTTAATATTGTTTGTTTTTGTTATACAAGTTTATAGCTGACCATCTCTCATTCCGAGGCTAATTCCCTAATTTTCCTGGACTAGTAGGTGTCTGTACTGTTGTATACAGCCATGTAAACCTGGTTAACGACTGTGGGTACAATAACGCTCTGTCATAGGGGCAAAGGGTTAATTGGCCATAATAATACTTATCACGACTAGTAAAGATATTAGATAATTATAGCTCTTTACTTCTAAAATAATTTAGTGTCATGTCATGTTGTTTACGTTTCTTATCGAACATGAGAGTGCATAAGTATCTAGTTTTATCTGAACTAGGAATTGAGAGAAACATCTGTAAATGAATATTTCTTTTTGATAAGGTATCGTACACGATTCTTTCATGGTAGTTTACTGACAAGTGCGAAGTTTAACGTAAATAGCACTAAAGCAATAAAAATTAATGTTTAAGGTATGATTATTAATAATAATAATAATAATTGTTTATTGATCAAGAAGGTACAGATGGAGCGAAAAAGAACTTAAACTAGTAACAGCAAGATAGTTTTACAAGTTTATGAACTATATTATATGATATAACAAAATGAAGTACATGGTACATCTGTTGACAATATACGTTTCCCTGTCTCTTAAACTAGGGTATACCTGTATCTTAAGAGACAGTTGACGGCCAAAAGGCTAAGTTCTTATATTACATATTTAATAAGTGAGGACACTATCCATCCACAATTAAACAATTATCAGAAAATTATAACAAATTACTTTTACCTTCCGCGATAAACTCTGTGCTTTAATTGTAAGGCTCCTTTTTAGGGTTCCGTAGTTAACAAGGAACCCTTATAGTTTCGCCACGTCCGTCTGTTTAGCTCAGAGGCGCGTAATACTCGGCCGGTTATTTTGTTTTACTTTACCAACTTTGTACAATAAAGTATACTTATAAATAAATAATTGAATTTCGTTTCTAACCGCCTGCGGCAAAAACAGCAAGTCAGTATTATCTGGCACTAGCTGTCCCCCGCGGCTTCGCTCCCATCTACCCCAACCTGCTTACCCGTTTTTATGTTTTTAAACCTTCCCTGTATTCTGGCGCAACTAACAAAAAAATAATTATTTAAATCAGTCCCGCCGTTCTCGAGTTTTAGAGAGACTAACGAACAGCAATTAATTTTATATATAAAGATTATGGCTCGTATCCTATTGAATCTAATTAATTCGCTAGGCCAGGTTAAGAATGTGTCTATGTTGTTTGCACTATCGATCGGTTGACTGAACCCAAGACTCATCAACAGTTTAGGAATGAGATGATTGGAATCTCCATAAAGAAAGATTTCTGAATACCAGTCAAGTTTAGTCAGTCAAGTTAGTTAGGTTAGTTAGTTAATTGGCAATTCTAGTTTTATAGACAATCTGCAACACAAATAATAAATAGTCCGGATATTTTAATTAATAACTAGCACCTCGCTCGCGACTACGTCCGCACTGTAATTTTCTTAAGGATCCCTAGTTTTTTCTTGTCTTGCAATAAATAAAGCCTATGTTACTCAGGGATAATGTAGCATTCTAACAGCAAAGGATTTTTTGATATCAGTCCATTAGTTTTTGAGTTAAATCGTAAAGCAAAAAAATAATATTTTTCTTTTAAAACATAAGTTTGTTTATAAGGGCGTTAATGCCTCGAAAGTCAGAGGCCGATGATACAGAAACACCAGCCAGTACTTAGGCAGAAAAAATAAAAACAAAGTGCGTACTAATGAAAGTCTGAGTACACACGAAAGAGGTTCGCAATCTCAGTCTGTCGCATTCGAAATTCATAAGTCAGAGGAAAGCACTCGCCCACAGCACACTCTCCCGCGGCACTGGACAAAAGACTCGCCCCAACCTGTGCCTTGTTCAAACACCAATGTTCCGTTCAAATATTTGTCTAATTATAAACTGTAGGTAGTTTGAGGTACGGTGTTACGGCATGTTGTGGCCGTGTTTAGAGGTTTTTTAGATTGGAAAATAGAAGGTTGAGTTTTTTTTTTACATTTTATACTTGGCCTTCTGAAAATCTCATCGTACATAATGTACCTACATTTTCAAATTATATTTATAACAGACGCTATTAAGGGTATAATTTAGACGGTCACCAAAAATAATATTTTTAAGACTCTAAGCCTAGGCACCAAAATGGATCAACGGTCACCAAATTCTATCCAACTCAACTGTGATTGCCATAAAATGTAGGCTTGGGGTTACAAACTGGATAAAATAGGTTAGGTTAGGTTAGAATTGTGACCAACCGCGCGCGAGCCGAGCGAGCGAAGCGAGCGGTGCCGCGGCAGCGGCCGGCGAGCGCTACTTCTCGAATATTATTTGGTGACCATTTATCTGTTTTGGTAACCGTTTAGAACTTTTTTGGTAATAAAATAGGTACTTTTTTGGGCGGTGTTTAAACACAAGCCCGCTATTAATACCTGAACTGCCCATGACGCATCAAGGTTTTTGTGCTATTTATAAACTATTTCTCATATTTTTAGAAAGGGAAAGAAACTCACCATACAGGTATTTGTTTTTAATTGTTTTTTCTTACTAATATAATTTATGTACCAAAACGGTTACATTCTGATTAGGATTCTACATAATGAAATAAAAAGTTTTTGAATTCAGTATTTTATTTTAGTTTTTTAAAGCATGTCAATATTAGAATGATAACCAGATCAAAATAAGTTCCATCTTTTTAATAAGATTTAATAAATAAATTATAATTTCAGTGTTCGCCTTAATAAAACATTAATAACAGTGCTTTATTGATTAATATTTATCTTGGATTTGTTACTGTTAGCTTCATTAGAAAGAAAACTTTGTACAATCACAATATTTGTAAAATTACATAACAATACCATAATTTACGTTCGCTTTTTCTTCTGCTTTTTTGATGGTTGTGACTTCAATAAGCTCATAATTACGATTGGTACTTTAAAAATCGCAAACACAGACACTAATACCAAAATTAAAATAAAAGCATAAACATCTACCATGGTGTAAGCAACCCAACTCAATTCCATCGCTGGGTTCTTCATATAATGTGCCCCATTATTTCTCATCACATATTCGATCCAAAACATGGCAGTGTCCAAAGCGTTCATTGGTCTATCTTTGAATCTAACCGACAATTCCTTAGCTTTCATTCTAAAGGAATCATTTGTAAGGACTTCATTCAACGTCTTTGACAAGGTTTCCTCGTTGATGTGCGGGTATTCCAATATTTTGCCATAGCCTAAAGATTGGGCTTGTAATAAGTTGTTATACTGGTCAGCGTATATTGGAATGCCTACGATTGGGACTCCATGGAATGTGGCCTCTTGGGTTCCTATTAGCCCGCCGTGTGATATGAATACTCTGACGTTTGGATGAGCTGTAAGCAATATTGTTGCGATTAAAATACTACCTACAGGAATTCATTCTAGACCATGATCGGTGTTAAGTCATTTGTATTCATAATGTTAAGTTGATTCATATTCAAATTAAGATGATAATTATAATAGATTATTTACCACCCATGTACCTAGTGAAGTAGAAAAAAATGCGCAACAAAGAATATCCGATCTTGCGAAAAGAATTTTAAAACATAATTTAAAATGGATACTTACACAAGATCTCCTTTTGCGGCAACCATTTTCTCACAATAAGATTATCTGGCTTGTTCTCTAAATTGTCATCTTCCCATTTCCAAAGTACTGTTTGTTTTAGCTTCCTGAACACACTGAGAACTGCATCCCTTTTTTCAGCGGGCAATTCTGAACTGCGGACATTTGATCCAAAGTTCATATACACGGCACCATGTTTAGCATTGTCCAATATTTTTTGTAGATCCTAAAAAAAAAGTAAAAGAAAAGTGAGGAAAATGTTTTAGGAAATAATTAGTTAAGTTTTCATGTAAATTTAGTTGTAATATGATAAATGGTGATGGTTGAATTCCATGACGAATAAATTCGTCAATACAGACACTTGACACACTGTTTCAACAAAGTTGCAGAATTAATAATGAATCGACCTTGTAAGGTTCATTTGAAAGACCCTTGGTATATACCAATAAACTAGTAAAGAATAAGGTGCATTTAAAAACATCAAAAATTATACGCGCACAAAACGTTTTGGGAACACATTCATAATGCGTACAGCTAAAGAGTGGAATTCCCTGCCGGAGTTTGTGTTTCCCGATAGATACAACCTGGGAGTCTTTAAGTCAAGAGTGAATAGGTTACTTCTAGGCAAGCGTGCTCCATCTTCGACCACATCATCGCTTACAATCAGGTGAGATGGTGGTCAAGCGCGTATCTATTAATAGCAAAAAAAAAAAAACACCCAGCCAAGTATTATTAAGAAGAAACCACAGACTTTTAATTTTAAGTACATATACTATTCAGTATTTTTTGTATCATGGATACCAGACAATACATCCCATACTTTAGAAGCACCTATTCTAATAGCAGCCCAAAATAATAATGCACGACATCTATTGTAGTTGGTAGATGATGTACGCGGTATTTAACTCGAGTACTAGAAAACAATGCGTAACGTTAGTAACGATCCTAAATTGAACATTATGAACGACAATGAATGGACCGTAGAACTAAACATTACGAACGACAACCTAATAGATGTCAATTTCAACAATTCTATATCATTAGTAGTTGTCCGGAGGTGGGTATTACGTTGTGAGATAAAGACATCCACTTACGTGGTAGTAATGATATAGAACTAATTTTAAGACCCTGTCCGTACTGCAATATTTCACCGCGCGATTTCGGAATTACACCTTGTACGCACTACGAATAAAAATTCGTACGATTTTATCAATTTGATGCAGTTCCCGGCTGTAACGAAACGCGCGAATTTTATTTCGCATTGCAGACATACCCTTGACTACTTTCTACTTTCCAAAACATTCGCGCTGAAATAATCCGCACCGCATCGCGTTCAATTTGCATCAAATCACAGATTTTTTCCGCTTGAAATTTTAACCGACAATACGGTTACTTGTATAAGATTCAAGGTGTTACAGAATTGCGAAAAAAAATCGCGCAGTAAAATATCGCTGTGCGGACAGGGCCTAATAGTGTTTATATGTACCTAGTCATAACCGGAGACCGCTCATGCGTCGATCAGCTGATCGGGTTCATAGATCATGAATCAATATACACGCACGTGAGAAAATAGATTAGATATGTATTGATCGCTACGATTACAGATGACGAAGAAATAAATAATTAATTATGGAAAATTCATGACTTAAGTGACAGCTAATGATAATGATTGGAACAAGTTGAAACTTCTTGTAACTCTCAGCCTGCGTCTGTATTTCCTAACGCTTACAACCCTAATCTCTTCAAAGTTTGAGTGAACAGGCTCCTTCTGGGTAACCTCGCTCCCTCGTAGACTTTGTCTCTGTTATCTCTGACCTAGACTAGAGTCAAGAGCAAACCTAACCAAAAAAAAACTCAAGTTCAAGAAAGAAAATGTAGGAATAAGTATTTTTTAGCATCTATCTTACTTTTTTTTTACTATTGATAGGCACGCGCTTGACCACCATCTCACCTGATGGTAAGTGATGATATGTTCGAAGATGGAGTACGCTTGCCTAGAAGTCCTATTCTCCTAGTACCTATCTTACTTTAAACATAAATTTTATTATTTGAAATTTTATGTTAACGTTATAAGCACAACATATTTTAAAATTTCTACTGCAAACGCACATGCACACATACGCCCAATAAGTTACGAAATACGAAGTACTGGTATGGTTTGGAACCGTGCCTAAAATGTTGGAAATTGCATAGTTTTGCCTCCACCATAAAGACAAAATATGCATAATAATTATCTTGAAATTGAAACAGATTACTATGGAATAGGACAAGCAACATCGTAATAATAATTAGGTTTAAAGTTTATCAACTGTGCCTGGCCTTGGATCATTTTTTTAACAATTAGTGTCAAGTCGGATAATGGTTTAACGTAGGAACAAGTTTTGGTAGATGTTACCAAAAAACTCTAAAGCGAAAAGTTTCAACAAACAAACAAGTCACTATTTTTTATATCTTTAGGAGTATGAATGTTCCCGAATCTACGGTGCATTGCGATCCCTCCTGCTTCACCCAGAGCGGGAGGAGTCATTTGATGATTTCCCATCCTTAAAAAAAGGAGGATGAATGTTCTTAGTATTGTAAGTATTACGGGTTAATTGTGAAGTATAACGTATGATAGACATACAACTACTTACCTCAGGTAATTTCGTATCACTCTCACTCAAATGCACTCCTCCAATTTCTACTACATTGGGAAGATAAGCCGCCGAGGTATCAAAACTGAAATGCCCGTTTATCAAAATCAGGGAAGCATTTTTCTGCAAGTCGTACAAACTCGGAACGGGCTTAGGCAAGTCTGGTAAATACTTCCTCACAAGCTTCTCTTGGTCCTCAAGATACCAGTACCTCCAATAAACATATTCGTATGCAGTGAAATACAAATTTCTCAGTCTAGCCCAAAACGATGTCGGCTCTCTGACGTCTAGAAATTCTGAGACAACTGTGGCTAGCTGCAGTGGGTTTCTTGTGACAATGTTATGTCTCATACAGTTACCATAAGTCGTGACTAAAACTAAAGGAGCATTATACTTGTAGGCTAGAACATTCAATGCTTCTTGAAAAAACTGCTCACTGATGATCAAGTCAAACTTGGTGTCCTCTTTCAGTAAGGTTTTAATTTCTGTTGAGTTTAGTACGAGTTCTGTGAAAGCTATGCCTCCTTTCCATAGAATGTTGTGGTGGAATTTCTCCGCAGATACGTCAACCATGTCGAAGACGTTTGGTCGACCGCCTCCTATAAGTATAAATAAGTAAGGTGTTGTTTATGGCATTTTACATTGTAGCTTTACGATCTAAACGTGTATTGAATTAAAAAAAACATATGTTTCAAGGTCACTTCATTAAATCTAGTCATATTTAGATAATTTTATACTCAAAATTATTTGATTTTGGACCCAAATAAAACCGACACACGTTATCAATTGCTAATAACATTTTGACCTTGAACTTTCGTAACAGTACATAGTTTTAATAGAAAAATAGTCCAGCTAATAATTACGTTGCGGCCCGCGATGCGTAAAAGAACAGTGAACTACACATACATGAATTTAAACATACAAATAATAAGTAGGTATCCTTATTGTTATTTTTTGTCAGCACAAAAATTACAAACTTGAAAATACTATGGAAAAGCAACACAACTTTGCTTATTGTAGGAAGAACCATATACGCAAGACCACATGTTGTAAATGAAACCCAACCGAACTCAATTAAACTTACCTATAATATCCCATATCTCCTTTTCATCCACCATGTGGGTGAATTTCAACAAATGCCATTTTTTTTATCATATCGGTGAACTTTTTCATTTATGTTATTTTTTTATATTTTTCAGGTTTTATGTAATCTTTAGGATATCAAATATCCCCAAATGTAATATCATCAACGTAACATTTAAGACTAAAGAGAAAATTCAGTTTGAATTCTGGTTTCCACCGATATGATAAACCGGCACCGATTATTTTTTCTGTACACCGATATGATAAGTTTATCCACCGAAATGATGTACATATCCAGCGATATGATAATCTATCCACCTTTGAACATCAAACAGGAAATAGTTAGTAGGTACCTATATATTTTTACTAGGGTGACTTAGAACTGAAGACCTGAACTGAGGGTCTTATGTGAGTAGATCACATCCAAAGAGAACTGAGTTCTTTGAAATCTATTTTATTATATTTACTATAGGTACTTAGAATTAAAAAAGAGCTTTTATTTTTATTATCATTGTCTTTATTAAAATGAAGTATAAAAAAATCAAAAATCTCTTATAGGTTAAAATTGCACAATACACATATACTGTGGACGATCCAAGCAATGGTTTAGCCGTGTGTACACTTAAAACATTGAAACCTAGGTTTAACAATAATAAGAATAGGAACTTTATATACCTAATTAATCAGCCTTTTAAGTTTAACATTAATCACAACCACACTACAATATCACAGCTTTAATTAATTCTTACTTTAATACTTTTTAAATCTTTGTTCTCAGTACACATCACAGATTACAGATCGTTTACATCTTACATCTAGTAAAAATCTTTACGCTAATACTACTAAGCAAATACTCTTCACCTAGTCAAATATTTAGTAAAATGAAACATAATTAAATCTGTCAGTATAATTATTTTGGTTTTTATGTTAATCAGCCTTTAAGTTGAAATGACACGGGATCTACCGATATGATAAAACGACTCACCGAGATGATAAAATATCTACCGATATGATAAAGCAATCCACCGATGTGACAAAACTGTGCGTTGATCATGAATCAAAACACCGATATTAGATATAAGACACCGATTGATTTTTTCTCATCATTTCGGTGTAAATTATCACATCGGTGGTAATAAAGACCACCGATTACAGCGATATGAGAACAGCGACGTGAGAAATAACACAATTTTTAGAAAATTAGAGAAAATGCATAATATCTAGGATAAATTCAATAACAGTCAATGAAGCTAATTCACTTACTACCTCTGTTAGAACCAAACAACAATAATGAAACTACTCATTACACTAGAAAAATGCAACCACCGATAATATAAAATAATTGTCCGGGAGCAACTGAAATGGCGTACTTACGTTATTGGCGGGAATATGCAGCGATTTGACACACGTCCGTCTTGAATGCGCACTAGCACACACTAACGAGAGAAATAAAATTGGGGTGGGGACGCTGTCGGACTCGTCGATATAAAGTTAGGTTTAAATTACTTTTGTCCAGCGATATGAGAACATTTCGCAGGACAAGTACGTTTGTGCCTCTCAGTAATAATAATCGTTAATTATGTAATAAAATATGTTATATATTAATAATATAACTAATATTCTATGAAATAGAATAAGTTATATCCTTAACTTACTTATTTTTATTAGTGTATAAGCTTTTTGTTTGTAAAAAAAGTAGAGGGACAGCACCGATTTGAAAAAAATAGAGGTTTATGTATATATTTCTACCTTTGTAATAGTCCTAGGTAAATTATATTTTTGCCACAACGCAATAACTATCTATTAAATACTAAAAAAAATAATTCAGAACAATATTCCTTTTTTCAAATACTAATTTCACCGAAGACAAAAAAATAAGTCATTTGGGAAATTCACCCATGTACTGATGATAGTTCGGAGGAGGGTTCGGTACTCTGTTACCAGTAATCACAGTCACATTATGTCCCCTTCGAGCCAGCTCCAATCCAATGGGTTTTAACATTATATAATGAGACTTCGACGTAAAAGGCACAACATACAAAATATTCGCCGGCTCACAATATTTTGCCACCGCCAAGAAAAACAAAGCTAATTTTAAGGCATCCTGAAATAAAAACTTGTTTGAAAACTTTTCTCACGCATTTAATAAAAAAAAAAAAATAAGTAAACACGCACCATGTTGAAAAAAAACGTTCGAAATATAAAGCGGTTTGTTTTTAAATTGAGCTAAATGGACACTACAAGCTGCTTAGAAACATCATACTAAACTGACGACTGATGATCATTCCTAAGAATACTGACATAAATAAAACCACATTAGATAATGATGTCCGTATTACGAGTTGATTTACTCATAGTGTTGCAGCTAAACTTAGAAATACAAATCTATACTCTTATATATACTAATATATTAAGCTGAATAGTTTGTTTGCTTGAACGTGCTAATCTCAGGAACTACTGGATTTGCAAAATTATTTCAGTGTTACCTATAAGTCTAAGGGTATATATCATCTCGCTAAGACCAATAGGAACGGAGCAGAGGAAGTTGCGCGGGTCAACTAGTGTTTTAGTAAAGTCTACTTTTTATTTAACTAACCCACTTAATTTGTTCGCTTCATAGTATGAAATTCTGAAATCCAGCTGTATCTGGTTCCCATTGGATCTTGGTCGGTTGACTGGAAGCGCGAATATGGAATCAGACTTCTGTCGCAATGATCGCTCAATTATCGTTTTAATTAATAGTATTCACTTATTGTCTTTTAGTGAAAAAGTTTCCATAATTATTGTTAGCAAACATCTTAATCATATTCGTTTAAAATATGTATATACTGCTACTGACCCACATTTTACGAGTGGATGATTAAAATCTGCCATTTTTTCCAGCGTCTCATATCCTCGTTCTATTTTAGCTTCCGTGTTGCTTATAGAATCTAGTCGCGTGCTCATTAGCACCCCCAGGCCAGTTCCTGATCCACTTTCAAGTCAAGTTCCTGGATTTAATTATCTACCTTTAAATTGTAACCTACCCTCTTTTTATACAAATTTGTGTTATTGGAGACTAGCAATTCGCCACACAGATCGATCTTCAACGTTAAGCAACGCTTGCCAAGGTTGGTCTGTGGATGGGTGACCATCTTAACATACCGAGTTTCCTCCGTGCCTCGGACAGCACGATAAGCTGTTGGTCCCGGCAGTCATTTGTAGAATTTTGGCAGTCGTTACGGATTGTCAGAAGCCAGTAAATCTGACTCCAGTCTTGCTAAGAAATACCGTGTTATCCATTTAATCGGTTGTGGAGGTGTGGTAGGCAGCCGCTTCACGTAAAATACTGGTATTCAGCTGAATCCGGTTTGACTGGAAGCCGACCTCAATATAGTTGGGAAAAGGCTACAAAAAAATCTTTCCTCTTATAATATTTCTACAATTACTATAGTACAGTTTGAGAGAAGACAAAACATCATGAACATGAGGCTTTATGGCTTCCCGAAATGTTGGTATCAATGTCGTTGCCATAATTATATACATAATTGAATTGACCATTTCATGAAGTGATCGGTCATTTCACATAATAGTTGGTCTCTAAGTGTTTGGCAACTTTGGGTTCGGCAACCTGTGGGATGTCCTGAACATGCACCACAAGGGCTGGTTCGAGGCAGCACAAGAGAAGAGTGTCTGGAAGGATAGGGGGGAGGCCTTAGCCCAGCCTTAATATATATATATATATATATATATATATATATATATATATATAATTTAAACGTATTTTTTTAAATGTTCTAATTAAATGACAATTTCGATACCAATCAACATAGATACACAGTTATTCGTAGTAATAAGTAATCTAGTTGTCAGGAGCGTCGTAATCAAATAAAGTGTATGTGCCACTTTTTTTAAGGAATGTAAATCATCAAATGACTTCTTCCACTCTGGGCAGAGCAAAAGGGAGTGTCAGACTCTTACTGACTAAAACCCATCCGTGTTCCTCCTAATGCCCTTTGCATTTTAGGGCCGCGGTGAAAATTTTAAAGAGAACGATACCCTAGTAAAGATATGCATGTATTCCTGAGAGATTTAAGAAATAATATAGATGTTTTAGAACATTTCGAATAAATAGACTTGTTCTGATAAATAATAAGTTCATAAAAAAATTATTTTTACTGTAAATATTCGTTCTTGTAATTAACAAGATTTTTTTTGATCGACTATTTGTATGGCAGTAATTGTGAAACAGATCATAATTTTAAATTAAGACGTTACATGTAACATGTTTTTATTAAAAGATAATAGTCTTATACTTTAAGATAAATAACGCGTAAGCATTTAAATATAATTTGCCACAAACTTATAGTATATTTTAACAGCACACAATATATTCGTACTTTAGTATAAATAAACATTTTAATCTTGGAAGCCAATGATTACAAGTTCAAGATCACTTGCGATTTTTTTCCTAAATGGATAGGTATTTAGGAAAAAAATCGCAAGTTATGTTTAAAAAAAATTACAATTAGCATCTTAACCTTAATTTATATGTTTTAGCTAGAGAATATCTATTTTTTGGATGTTCAAGTGTTTGCTTGTTTGTTTATAAATTACGCGGTTAAACGGATTTGGTTGAAACTTGGCACATATACGAGTAGACCCCTAGTTGATCCGCGCAACTTCGTCTGCTTCACATTTTTCATAAATGCGCCGCTCCTATTTGGTCTTGGCGTGATAATATATAGTCTATAGCCTTATTAGATAAATAGGTTATCCAACACTGTAAGAATTTTTCAAATCGGACCAGCTAGTCTATTCTGTAAATAACTATTTCGATATCGAGCTTCATCTGAGTGACAAACCTCACAAAGTGAGCTTTATTGCACACAAAATAAAGGTCTTACGCTTGACGTAATTTGATATTCACCTCGGATTCCGCTGTCGGGACACGAAAATTTTGTTACAGAATAGCACTACTGTTCTTGAGATTAGCGCTTTCAAGCAAACAAACAAACTTTTCAGTTTTATACAACGTGTAACCGCAATACCTCTTAAAAGGTCATTGTACTCATTATGAACAACTTTTACTAAATGAAAGACCCCGAAGTCGCGAAAAAAAAAATCAGCTGTGCAGTACATTTTGTCGAGCTATGCGCACATAAATGTGTTGGTCCTATAGTGAAAGTTGTTCATAGTGATGAACATTCTTCAGAATAGATAGATATTGAAGTATAGAAATATATTAGCATACATTTATATGACATGATGAATATATAATATTTGTTAGGAATTGAAGCCAATACCTTATGACGAGCTCGTGGCTAGATAATAACAGCCACACGGGCCGATCTTCAAGGTTAAGCAACGCTTGTCAAGGTTGGTCTGTGGATGGGTGACCATCTTAACATAGCGAGTTTCCTCCGTGCCTCGGAAAGCACGTTAAGTCGTTGGTCCCGGCTGTCATTTGTAGATTTTTGGCAGTCGTTACGGATAGCCAAAAGCTAGTAAATCTGACTCCAGTCTTGCTTGCTTGTCTTGCTTGTCTTGCGTGTTACCCAGTTACTGGGTTGTGGAGGTCTGGTAGGCAGCCGCTCCGCGTATAATACTGTTATTCAGCTGAATCCGGTTTGACTGGAAGCCGACCCCAATATAGTTGGGAAAAGGCTAGGCAGATGAACCTTGTGCATGCAGCTGGCTTGATCAACGCGCTAGACTCGACCGATGACCACACCACTCGCTGCCAGGGAGTTTACTGCCAAAGTCGACATCATCCTCATGATCATATCAGCCGAAAGACGTTCACTGCTGGACAAAGACCTCCTCCAAGTGTCGCCACAACAACCGGTCCTGTGCGTCTCACATCCATCGGCTACCCGCGACCCTCACCAGGTCATCGGTCCACCTTGTGAGAGGCCTTCCAACGCCGCGTTTTCCGGTACGCGGGCCATTCCAAATGTTTTCGGTCCCATCGACCATGAGTTCTGCGAGCAATGTGCCCTGCCCACTCCACTTTAGTTTTTTTTTTATGGGTTTGCTCTTGACTCTAGTCTATGTCAGAGATGACAGAGACAAAGTCTACGATGGAGCGAGCCTACCCAGAAGAAGCCTGTTCACTCTAACTTTGAAGAGATTAGGGTTGTAAGCTTTTGGAAACACAGACGCAGGTAGAGAGTTCCACTCCCTTGTTGTGCACATTATAAAAGACGTTTGGAAACCCTTAGTGTGAATTGGTGAAATAGCTACAAGGTACAAGGTAGGGATGGTAAGATGCAGTGCGTCTGGATGTCCGATGGTAGAAGGAGGCCGGTGGGATGAGGTCGTGGAGTTCTTGGTTGGGCACACTCACCGAAGTACAATCTGTAGAAGACCGACAAGCAGGCAACCTTACGGCGATGAGCCAAGCTATGTAGCTTGGCATCCACCAGTTTTACGTCACCGATGAGCCTCTTAGCTCTGCGTTCCACCGAGTCAAGCGCGGCAAGCTGATACTTAGCTGAGCCATCCCAAAGGTGGCTACATTTAGGATGCCCAGCTTTTTGGCCGCAGTTTGGGCTTTGTACTCGATGGTGGCGCCGAAGTTGAGACTGGATGTCAATTCCATGCCTGGGAGCTCGAGTCGATCAGTCACAGGAACAGATCCACCCCAAAGTAGGAGCTTGGTCAAAACGACTCCTTTTTGCGGTAAAAAGACACGCCTGTGTTTTAGCGGCGTTAAAAGTGACCAGATTGTCATCACCACACTGGGAGACAACGCTTAAGGCCTACCATGGCCTCTCTCAAGGAACGAACTTCAACCCCACGGTTGTTGCGCTGGCCAGTTTAGCGTTCCTTCGGGCTATTTTGGTAACCTTGGTTAAAGGTCAGTCGACATCTCTCTATTAATTATTTAATTGTTTTTTAGAGGCAATGAACATTTGCTACGAACACTGCAAGGAACCCTATCGCGAAAATTCATGCCAGTTGGCGCTTCTACTGAAACGTAACTTATGGCGTAAAATGTCATCTAATACCGGAAAATATAATGTTTTGACAGGTGTCTGGACCTGTCGCCTCAGTGCTGCCATCTGTTGCACATCATTTCAAAAAACCCTCGTTAAGTACAGTCCACTGTTATTTTATTAAATATATTTTCATATGAGTAGTAATTTTCTTAGAAAAAAAAAACACGCAACCATTGTTTAAATAAATATCTATTAGTACCTACATTCTACAAAATTAACTCCCAATTTAAGGGTAAAGGTTGCTCATTGAATAGTCCGAGATCTCTATTATTATACCCTTTAATTGTTATCCACTCTCATATCCGGATTATTGTATTCAAACAATGGTGACTCTATTTAGTTGAAACAATTTGTTGCCTAAAGATGATAATAAGATTAGGGACGGTTTGGGTAAGAAATAATGTCTGCATGGAATCCCCTTGGCCCTTGTACATGTAAAGCACCGTACTAATGTTCCATTTGATCTTTGTTTTCGGTATTCCTATGTTAATTAAAATTAATTTCAAAATAGAACAAAACCAGCAAATTCACATACAGATGACGCTTGTCATTTGTTTTATTTATATTCCTTTTTTTTAAATTGTCTCATATTCTTCCGATTGGAATATGAACTTTTTGTATCAGCGCCATCTACTCAAGCATTGACAAACTACGAAGAAACTTCACTCGTTTAAGGAGGCTTACAAAGATTTCACTTAAAAAACAGTTAAGTAATAAGTTCATCCTGTAGTGGATAGTGTTCATAAGAATTCAAATTACTACTGCCACTACTAACTACTACTAATTGTGAAAAAGAAACTACATTTTCGGTGATGGGCAACATTTTTTCCTCTTCCTTTTTTTTTACTATTGATAGGCACGCGTTTGACCACTATCTCACCTGATGGTAAGCGATGATGTGGTCGAACATGGGGCACGCTTGCCTAGAAGTAACCTATTTACTCTTGACTTAAGGTGATTCAATCAGTATAAGGCCGTTTTTCGTTTCAGCGTATCTTGTTAGGTTCCTGAAACAGGAATGTAAAATTGTGGTATATGTTTTTTGACTATATGATCTAGTATTCAACTGAAGGAATACACGATACGAAGACATTTTCTCGATAGAAAAAAAATACAAAGTTCCAAATATCTTTTAACTTTTTTTAGCTACAAGACGCAACGCTTTAGATTGGTCCTATGGAAATAACTTTAAATAGATTAAATAACATTATCGAGGTTTCAACTGAACAGATTTTAATTTAAAAATACTTTTATGTTATCAAATCCAAAAAAATATTTTGGCACTTACGTTTTTTTTATTCCAAGCTAGTCTGTTATTATCGTCATCTCATTTTTTGCCTTGCAAAAGTATTTGCATCTCTCTTGTTTGTTCAGTTCTTCAGATGCTCCAAGAAGCTCAAGTTGGTTGGTTATCGGCACGGTTACACTTCGGAAAGATAAAGATGGGTGGAATTGTGAGATGTGATGGAGTGGGAGAGACCGGATCTGCGACCCATGAGCTCGTGTGTCGGACACGTATCTCTCAGCAACAGTGCTGTTGTCTGCATACCCTAAGATACCGGGTTTTAGCTGATCATTAATATGCAATAGGAACAATGTTGCTGAGAGCACCGACCCTTGAGGAACTCTGGCATTAATATCCAGCAGTCCGGACGAGCAGCCACCTATGACCACTCAGATGGAGCGATCGCTCAGGAAACCTGCAAGGAAGCTTACTAATAAACCTATCGTGCCAGACCCTGTCGACCGCCTTCAAGATATCAAGGGATACCGCTAGTATCTCTCGTACTTCTCGATGGCCTCTCTCCAAATGTGAATGGCATTCGCTAGAATATCCTCAATTGACCGATTTTGTCGGTCACTAAGGACATTACGCATATAACAACGGCAGCGTGCCTTATATAATAGCAGCAGCGCTCATGTATAACTCCACCGGAATTTTACTGAAAAGGTCGTTGCATCAGATTTAGGTTCTTGGGTATTGGTTTAACTAACGTTATAATATATAATAAAGAGTTAAAATATATTTATAGAAACAATTTTTTTCACTGATAAAAATCCATCGCCGAAAAATGCATGTTTCTGAGAAAGAGTGTACGTGTACGAAGCCACGGCAAAAAAAAAAACAAATTAACTACTTATCATTTCATTCGTTTCCATAACACACAGTTATCCCCATAGCTACCGAGTGCTAAAAATTCTCTAGTGTTTTCTCTATTGCACAAATGTGGTCAGGTGCTTAAAAAATCTACTGAATAAGTAGTTTTCAAAATAATTTGGGGACATACAAAATATGATATAATTTACTAACAACTGAAAAAAATAAATCTTAAAATAAATAATGATTTGTCTGCGTTCAATATTTTACTTTATTCTACGTCTAATCACTGTTTATAAGAGCACTGCTTTTTGTTAATATTTTGACAGCAGAAACTAATGAAGTTTGTGTGCGAGCGGTTTGAATTAATTTGATGTTATGGCGCTAGGTTCGATATTTTGAACTTTCCACGTGGAAGCATGTGGGGTCCGCGTGAGGTACGCGACACGCCCCTCGGCGCTTTCAAGCTTCTATAAATTTCAAATATACGCCCTTAAAGACCGCCAGATTGTAGCTATCAGGAAACACAGACTCCGGCAGGGAATACCACTCCTTAGCTGTACGCACTATGAATGTGTTCCCAAAACGTTTGCAATGCGCCACCGGTACATGGTAGCACCCATACCACCTTGTACCAGTGGTGCATCGCCATTCGTCTTGTAGTCCGACGATGTAACGGACTTGGCGGAATTAAGTTATGCAATTACATCGCACATTCCGCAAAATGCAACCGGTACAAAACTGACAGGCCAGCAATTCGGCGCCGATGCTCAAGACTTTGCAGCTTCATCGCGACGAGCCTATCATTGCCGATGATCCTCTTGGCTCGTTTCTCAATTGATTCAAAAGCATCACGCTGTTATCTGACAGATCCGTCCCAAAGATGATAGCAGTACCTACTTTAAACACGATTGAACTTGCGCTTGATAGAGTTTAAGCAACTGTTCCGGCGTGAAAGTACCGTCTCACCTTTGCTAGGATCCCCAACTTTTTTGTAGCCACTTGAGCTTTTGCCTCTATGAAATTGCCAAAATTGAATGAAGATGTTAATGTAACCCCAAGCTAAAGTTGATTGGTTTTCGGCACCGTTGCACCTCGAAAAGATGGAGCTGGATGGAATTGGCTCCTTTTGGCGGAAAATAGACACGCTCGGGTCTTAGCAGCACTGAACTTGACTAGATTGGCATCGTCCCATTCAAAGACAGTCTGTAAGGACACGTTCAAGCGTTCAACCATAGCCTCCCGGAGATAACAGTAATGTCACCGACCCCTCAGGAACCCCGGCATTAATATCCAACCATCCAGACGAGCAGCCATCTATGATCACTCGGATAGACTGATCCCTCAGGAAATCTGCGATCTAATCACACAATCTGGCGGGCAGGCCGAAGGAAAGAAGTTTACTAATAAGGCTATCGTGCCAGATCCTGTCGAAGGCCTTCGAGATGTCAAGGGAGACCGCCAGTGCCTCCCCGTGCTTCTCTATGGCCTCATTCCAGATGTGAATGGCGCAAACGCTTGAAGATCCCCAGTTGACCGCTTTTGGCGGAACCTGTATTGTTTGTTAAGGTTTATGAACAAATCCTTGCTAAAAGTGTTTTTTTATATCATATCTACCTACCGTTAACGTCAGTGGCACGAAAATAACAAGACAAAAAAAAAGACTAATGATTAAATTAAATCGTTTATTTTTCCGAACATCTTTCCATGTATCTCATCTACGCAATTACGACTACTCCGACCAGAGTGCCCGACTAAGAAGAAATAAATATTTCTATTTAATTTGTGTCAAATAGTGTTTTTTTAACGCACATTAATACGAAATGCTACTTAGTTATGCAAATATAAGAAAACCATGTGCGTGTGGATTGACTGATCTTTTTTTAAAGTTTGCTTAATCTCTACAAAAAACTCAAGGGTTTTAATAAATAATTGTGAAAAGTTGACGGTGAAATATTTTTTTTTTAAAACTTCAGGTTAAAAAGGTATGGGCAAATAACTAGATCACTCAATCCACATGCCTCACGAAAATGCCATGACACATATTTCAAAATTTTCAGCCTTTCCGGTCTTCATTTTGATTTTAAATTTTAGTAAAGAATTTTTAGAAGCTTCCAATAAATTCTCAATTAATTTGAAAGCCATTTCAGAAAGTTATAACGAAGTATTTAGATCACCCAATCCACCCCCCTTGATCTTTGAATGCAAATACATTCTTCAGACCAAATACATCTGCCTAGCCGTTTCCCAACTGTGTTGGGGTCGGCTTCCAGTCAAGTCAGATTTAGCTGAATACCAGTATTTTACGTGGAGCGGCTGCCTACCAGAGCTCCACAACCCATTAACTGGGTAACATGGTACCCAGACGGAATAAATGAATAATATTTCTTCCATTATACTTAATGCTAATAATGAATTTGTAAAACAAAAATTGCGACGGTAAACGTACTGGTTAAAGAAGCAAACGAGAGTTGAAAATTTGTAGAAATGACAGTCTGAGTGATCCATATTTTAGTCTGTAATTTCTAAATGCATGTTGCATTTAGAAATTACAGACTGGGACTTGCACTAGATTTTTCATTGTTCACTAAAATTTAACATATCATTTGATTTTGTAAGTGCTATACTTTAAGAGATAATTTAGATTTTATATTTCCAAAGGAAAAATCGTGTAGGATGTCCATAGTGTTTGAAATAAAAGTACATAAGATAATGCTATCGGAATTTTATTTTATGAAAATCTAAATAGAGCATTTTTAACCGAGTTCAACAAAAGAGGAGGTTCTCAATATTTTGGGATCATCTTTTTTTTTGTGTTTGTTCCCCGATTACTCGAAGATGCTTGGACCAAATTGGAAAAATCTGTTTGAAAGGATAGACTTCCGAGGCGGTCTCTGGGAGAATTTTGAAATATAATAAGGCTGAGAATTTTGAAATATGTGTCAAGGCATTTTCGTGAGGCGTGTGGATTGAGTGATCTAGTTATTTGCTCATAACTTTTTAACCTGAAGTTTTACAAATTTTTTACTTGACCATCAACTATTTACAATTATTTACTAAAACCTTTGAGTTTTTTCTAGAGATCAAGCGAACTTTTAAAAAATATCACTCAATCCACACGCACATAGAAAACTTCCTTCAATCTTATAAGCTTATTTCTGTTTCCTTTTGTCAATCCGAATGTTTACAAAAAATTGGAACCGATAAAATATTTTAACAATTTTAAATATCATGTAGGCTATTGCCCCAAGAAAGAAAACCATAAAAGTATAAACATCAAGCATATTATAAGTTATCCAACTAAGTTTTAAGGCTGGACTTTTTAAGTGTTCAGCACCTTTATTTCTAATGACATATTCAATCCAATAGACCGCTGTATCTAAAGGTTTCATAGGCCGATCTTTAAATCTACGAGATAGTTCCTTGGCTCGATATAAATAAGTGTCATTTTTCAAAAATTCGTGTAAAATTCGTTCAAGGTTTTCTTCATTAATGTCATGGTATAGTAAGGTGGCTCCAGTGCCAGCCTCTTCAGCTTTTTGTAAATTCTTGTACTGGTCACCGTAGACTGGTATTCCTATGATTGGTACGCCATGGAATACAGCCTCCAGCGTTCCAATGAGACCTCCGTGTGAAAGGAATACCTTGATGTTAGAATGAGCTGCAAAAACAACATATCTGTTTGGCACAAAAGTTGTGTAACTGCTGTTTTACTTTCTGAACTTGCTTAAACAAAGCAAGTAAGTTTATTATTCACTGGTTACAAAATATACCCATGTTGTGGAGAAATAAATAATCTGGGTTGTATGCATAGTTGTATCTTCAGTGTTCGAATAGGGAATGTGGGAAAATCCAAGAAAAAACTAAACTAAAAGAAGCTTTGATCCAAGAGCGATCGTAGTGAGCTGTTGAATCATAATGTCTTGTACCGTGGCATATATTTTGACAAGACTTACTGAAATAAACCTGAACAATAAATGAATTAAAATAGCAAGACCAAGCAAAGCGGGCTTAAAAAAAAAATGGAAATAGGCTGATGGATTTCTTGATGGAGTTAGCTATGGTTTTCTTAGTTGAAAACAGCCAAAGCTGCGAGGCCCTTGGGACCGCGAGGCCGTAGGCAGTCCCCACGTCACCTACGCCTTGCGCCGCCTCTGACCTTAGTCTACATGCCCTTAACCCATGTTACTTGGGGTTGGCGCTACACGTTTTCCCTAAAATCTATCCTGTCAACCGTCACGCTATCACTCACTCTCTTTTCTTTACACCCATATTTTCTTTGGCTCCCATCACATCCATCAACATTTATACTCATAGCTAGTTGACCCGCGCAACTTTGTCTGCGTCACAATTTTTATTACTGCTCCGCTCCTATTGGTCTTAGCGTGATGATATATATAGCCTATAGGCTTCCTCGATAAATGGGCTATTTAACACTGAAATAATTTTTAAATGGACCAGTAGTTCCTGAGATTAGCGCGTTCAAGCAAACAAACAAACTCTTCAGCTTTATATATTAGTCTAAATAAATTGTCTTAAACTCGTGAACTTACATAGTATTTCCTGTTGTGGAAACCATTTTCTAACAACAACGTTTTCCGGCTTTTGGTCTAAATTCTCAGTTTCCCATTTCCAGAGAACCGTTTGATTCAATCGTTTAAAAACATTTATTAGGGCATCCCTTTTTTCGATCGGTAGTTCGGAGCTTCGGACATTTGATCCAAAGTTAACGTAAACCACACCTTGAGTAGCTTCATCTAGGACTTTGCGCAGATCCTGAAAGAAATAGCGAAATTGAAAATCCGTACTTACCTACTTAATTATTAACACCTGAGAAGATATTTTTCCCAAACAAACAATTGTCCAAATTACAATGCTATCATGTCCCCATTAATTATTTAACTTGGCGCTTAATGTTCAGAGAAGATCAGAGCCTCTTTTTCTTATACGATACACAACAATAACTCACTTCTGGTAATTCAGAATCACTTTCTGACAAATGCAATCCCCCGATCTCCACAATATTGGGTAGGAATGCCACTGCGGATTGGAAGGAGAAATGACTATTCAGCAACAACAGTGACGCATTTTTCTGTAGTTCATACAAGCTTGGCACTGGTTGCGGAAGATTAGGAATGTACTTCTTTACCAACTCTTCTTGTTTCGGTAAAAACCAGAATCGCCACCAGAAGTAATCATACACATTCAAATACAAATTCCTCAGTCTTCCCCAAAAGCTAGTAGGGTTATTCGCATCGAGAAATTCAAAGCTTGCTGTAGCTTATGCAAAGGATTTCCAGTTATCAGATTATGCTTTGCACAATTCACCATAGTCGATATAAGCACTAAAGGAACATTATACTTGTGTGCCAAAACATACGTGGCTTCTTGGAAAAACACCTCACTAATAACCAAATCAAAGGATCGGTTTTCTGCTAACAGTGACTGTACTGCAGGAGCTTTCAAAGAACCTTCAGTGAGAGCTAAACCACCTTTCCACAAAGCTTCCCTGTGAAAATCCTCAGCAGTATATTTGGTCATGGTAAACAGATTTGGACGTTCCCTTCCTGAAAAAAAAACAATCATTTTAATTTCGTTGTATAAATTTAAAATGGTCAAATTAGTGATGAAAATATATTTTTAAGTTCTCGAAACAGTCTCCAACAAAACAAAAACCAAGGGTTACGTACAAAAAGCTTTCAACGACAGTCTCTAAGTAAAAATTCACGAATATAGATTTAAATTCTTAAGATCTTAAGACGTAAAGTTAATACTTACCTAGTACATCCCAAAGGGTGGCATTACCCACCATAACCTGGTGATACGTCGGGGGATGGTTATGTTCCCTGTGAGCTGTGATAACGGTGACGTTGTGTCCTCTACGAGCTAACTCCAGACCTACTGGCCTCTGCATTATGTAATGCGACTTTACTGAGTAAGGGATCACATACAGAATGTTCGCCGAATCACACCATGACACTATCGTGAGGAAAAATCCTAATTTATGAAATGAGAACATGACTTACAAAAAATTGGTTAAACTCGTATACCTTGTTGATCGCAAAGAAGATGAAATAATACCGACTGATGAGACTGTCACCTTACCTTACCTTATATATACACACATACAAAATATGTGCAAACAATATGAAATATTGCACTGTTTGCTAAAATATTTAATGTAGCCACAGATGTTTTATTCGAACTGTTGAGAAAACAGTTAAAGAAAATCCATCTTAAAGTTTTCACTATTCATTTCTTTTTTTAAAGTGCCGGCGCAAAACAACTTGCCGTCGAGCCAGGCCTGCTCCTTATCGGACGGCAGGCAACACATCGCTCGATTGCAGGCCTGCGTCTACGGTGGCCGGGAATCGCCCTGCGACTCTCGACGCCCGCGTCTTCTTCTCGTCGGCAGCTGAGGCGTAAGGTTTGCCTCTACCTCACGCTTCGCCCGGAGCGGAAGGAGTCTTTTGATGATTTTCCATCTAAAAAAATACTTCTTTACAAAAAGTACAACCGACTTTCAAAAACAAAACACTATAAAGTATAAAATAACTTCGGAAGAAAGAAAAGAAGTTTAATTTCGGAAGCCCTTGTATTTGGTTATTTTTCGTTTTTTGACACCGACTTCCCGATTCACCGATTTTTAGTGGTACCTACCTGTGTACCCATTAACATCGTACCGGCGTGATGTAATGTAATGAATTGGTGTAAACAATAAACAGACATACCATTGTAGCAATCCCGATACAGATACTATCATTTATTGAAGAGTTCCGTTGCCTACCTCCGAAGTTCTTCGTCAGATCTTCACCAAATTGAAATGGGACCAGTCCAGGAAAATCAGTCAACCAAACAAAAAAAATCATCCAAACCGGTTGACAATTGTCGAAATAACGCTGAACAAACATTTTTCATGGGATCTCATCATCAGATCCTAATTTAAATACCTACCGTCATCAGCTCAGCAACATGAGATAATGATTATCAGGTACAAATATCTGAATTGCGTTAGAAAGTTTATGAAAATAACATTGTAAGTGCCTATAAAATTTCCCCAGGTTAAGCCAGGACGCGCCCGCCGTCAGGTGTACTGGTGATCGCAAGAGCTGGCGACGCTGCGTCAGGCATGCGTTGCCTGACGACACGCTGGTCACTGCCCGGGGGAGCTCGTACAGGGAGGCATCGTTGCTGGCGACGGCTGCGGTCTCACAAGTGGCGAGCCGCATACGGCGCCTTGGCCTGGAGGTAGCTCTCAACAAGTCGGAGGCCATAGCCTTTCATGGCCCCCGGCGGGCGCCGCCAGCGGGATCGCACATAGTTGTTGGGGGGGCCCGTATCGCTGTCGAGTCCACCATAAAGTACCTGGTATTGGTGCTCGACAGTCGGTGGGATTTCGGCCCCCATTTTCGGCGGCTGGCGCCCAAGTTGTTGGGCGCAGCTGGGGCGCTGTCATCGCTGCTTCCCAATCTGGAGGACCCGAGCACCGCCTGCAGGCGGTTGTATGTGGTGATCGATGGCCTTGTATGGGGCCCCGATCTGGGCGGCTGACCTGACGGCCGGCACCATCACTGTTCTGCGGAAGCCGCAGAGGGTGATGGCCGTCAGAGTCATCAGGGGTTATCGCAAGATCTCCTACGAGGCGGCTTGCGTACTGGCCGGATCTCCGCTCTGGGACCTGGAGGCAAAAGTCCCGCTTGGGAGGAGCCACGCCGTGCCCTCATCTCTGTGGTAGGCAGTGATCTCTCGCTGTCGGCCGTAGTTCGTTATCGCGCAGAAGGAGGCTGCGGAAAGGGAGAGGGAGATTTCGACCTCTCTCCCAGCCCGCAGCAGGCGCACCGGGCGTCGAAGGACGCGGAAGAGGGCAGCGTCGGGATACGCTGCCCTCTTCCGGCCCCCCTAACTGGGTCCAGGGGCGGCGGACTTGGGGATGTCCGTCGCCCTCCATTCATTCAGCCCCGAGGTGGTGGCGCGTGATGTTCCCGTGCGTCCCTCTTTGACGTCGTAGGGGGAGTCAAACACCTCACTCCCCCCGCTGACCCAAGGTGGCCCGCAGAGACGGGCCGACACCAGCCGGGGATTACGGAAGTCGCATTAGTTCTCGCGATCTCCGGTTGGTGAGAGATGGAGAACCGGGTGGTTTTAGTCAGTAAGAGTCTGACCGACCCCTCCGCCTGCCCCAGGGCGGAGGACATCCATGAGGATTTCCCCCCGTTACAAAAAAAAAAAAGGCATGCGTTGCCGCACGGCGCCGGTACACCAGGCACCGCAGGCGCCGCATCCGCCCTCTGGATGCGCAGGTCAGAGAGGTGGAGCTGTACGAGGAGTACAAAGTGGCAAAGGGCGCCCTTCGAGCGGAGATCTTGCAGGCCAAGGATCTGGCTCGCAAGGAGATGCTGGAGTCTTTGAACGGGGACCCGTGGGAAAGACCCTACAAAATGGTGCGGAATAAGCTCCGCACCCGCGCCCGAAAAAAGGCTATTCAAAACCTTTTTCAGGCGGCCAAAGAAGCGTTCCTTCAACGATTGCTTCATATCAGTAACATTATACCCATGCACAAAAAAAAATAGGGCGCTGGTGTGTGCCCTGGACTCGCTGCTGCAGAACATCTTTGAAAGCAGCGAGAGCCTCCTTGATACGCACTCAATCCTGTATTGAGGGGCTGTTGCGGCATGTCGTTTAGCAAATATTAAGTTTAATACTAGTGAGGAAGCTATTCGACCAAAACCTACTGTACCAGCCTGGCAGTGCAGGATCGAGCGGCGTATCGATGAGGCTAGGGCACTCATCGGCAAACTATACTGCTTCAGGGAGGGTAACACACGACCACGCGTGATGCGCTTTGTGAGACGGGCGTTTTCGGGGACTGGTATCAGCCCTCGAGATTACACGTCCCGTGTCACGGAGCGCATCGACTTCCTGAAGCAGAAAGTTTGTGCATGGGCAAATCGTATTCGGCGGTATAAGCGGCGGGTTGACCGATACCTGGCGTTACCCACCTGCTCCATAAGACCGGTAGTACCGCGGAACCCAATAATTATAGACCGATTACTTGTTTGTCGACGGTCTATAAACTTCTCACATCCATCCTGAGAGTGAAGATCAATGAGCATATTGAAATTAACTCAATTATGTCCGCCTCTCAGAATGGCTGTAGGAAGGGATCCCGCGGCACCAAGAAGTTTCTCCTCATAGACATGGCCATAAGCCAACAGGTTCGTCGATCTCGCAAGGATTCGTCGACATGTTGGATAGACTACAAGAAGGCCTACGACTCTGTGCCACATACATGGCTCATGAGGGTGTTGGAGTTGTACAAAATAGATGCAACTGTACGCACCTTTCTTGAGTCATGTATGAGGCAATGGAAGACGGTCCTTCGCTATCCAGGATGTCGACCGATTCAGGGGGACGATGAGCCTGTATGGATTAAACGGGGAATATTTCAGGGCGACAGTTTGAGTCCGCTTTGGTTTTTCTTAGCTTTGAATCCTCTAAGCACATTCACACATTCACATTAAGTTTCACATTACAAAACAAATTGGGAGTCTTTCTAACGACTGTTATTAAGCCTGCATTTATCAATTAGAATAGATATATCATAAAATTAAGAACACTTTGTGCGCCCCGTTGACGCAGAGTCTCCGGCCCCAGCTGCTGGAGGACGTGGTGAGCGCTCTGTTCCCCTCGCGAGGGGAGCATACTCCCCCACCTATGGCTCCGCCACCTGCGGTGTCCGATGCGGACTACACCGATGACGACAATGACGATGCTCCTGAGGTGAGTGAGGTAGACCTGAGAGTGGCCAAAAATACCGCCCCAGGACCCGACGGCTTGCCGGGGCGCCCCGCGGACTCTCCGTCCGCATACCGGCCCATCGTGCTGCTCGATGAGGTGGGCAAGCTCTTTGAAAGAGTAATTGCAAACCGCCTCGTCGAGCACCTGGTGAGGGTGGGGCCGGATCTGGCGGAAAACCAGTTCGGTTTCCGCACGGGACGCTCGACGGTGGACGCCATCATGCGCGTGAGAGCCCTCTCGACGGGGGACGCGGTTTCCCGGGGCAGGGTCGTCTTGGCGGTGTCTCTAGACATCGCCAATGCCTTCAACACCCTGCCCTGGAGTTGCATCAGGGAGGCACTTCGGTATCACCGGGTGCCGACCTACTATCGTCGCGTAGTCGAGGATTACTTGACGGACAGAGCCGTCATCTACCCCGGTCACCTGGGAGAGTGGAACTGGCGAGAGATGTCGTGCGGTGTTCCACAGGGTTCCGTTCTGGGGCCGCCTCTGTGGGTGGACTGGGTGCTGCGCGCCGACCTCCCAAGTGGCGTCAGCGTGGTCTGCTACGCTGACGACACGCTGGTAGTGGCGCAAGGGAGATCGCACCAAGCGGCGGCCGACGCTATGACACGCGGGGTTGCGATAGTCATTGAGAGGATCCGGCAGCTGGGTCTCGAGGTGGCCCTACACAAGTCCGAAGCATGTGCTTTCATGGTTCTCGGAACAGGCTGCCATCGGGATCCCAAATAACAGTAGGAGGGGTTCACATCGGCGTCGGATTGACAATGACGTACCTGGGTCTCGTCCTTGACAGCCGGTGGAACTTTGTCGAGCATTTCCGCGAGCAAACGCCTCCTGCCGAATGCTTTACGCGGGGGTCGTGCGGTCCATGGCCCTTTATGGGGCGCCGGTGTGGGCGCCTACTTTGAGGAAGCGACCTGCCCGTTACCTCAACGCGTCCCCGCTACGCCGGGGTGAGACTCCTCTGCCGCGGCAAATTGCAGCACGGTGGACGGAGCTCCGGCAGGATCTCATGGCACTATGGAGACGATTGTCGCAACCCAGCGCTGGGCACGCCACAATTGCGGCGATAAGTCCCCTCTTTGAGGAGTGGCTAGAGCGGCGCCACGGCGTCCTTACCTTCCGCTTGAAGCAGGTACTCACCAGACACGATTGTTTCGGGAGGTACCTGTTTCGAATACGGCGGGAGGATACACCCGGGTGTCAACACTGCGAAGATCGCCCGGAGGACACGGTGGAGCATACGGTGGAGGTCTGCCCTGCTTGGGCGGAGCACCGCCGTGTTCTCGTCGAGGCGATCGGCGGCGGGGATCTCTCGCGTCCGGCCCTGGTTCAAGCCATGGTTCGAAGCGACGAGACATGGGAAGCGGTCACCTCCTTCTGCGAAGCAGTAATGCTAACAAAGGAGGAAGCTGAACGCGTGAGAGAGAGGGAAACCTCACGCCCCAGCCGTCGAAACAGAAGAAGACGCCCCGGGCGTCGGGAGTCGCAGGACGATTCTCGGCCACCGTAGGCGTGGGACTGCGGACGGCGAGCATTGGGTGGCTCGCCGTCTGATTAGAACCAGGCCCGGGTCGGCGGCGCGCTGCGATCCCAACGCGCCTCAAGAACATGTCAGCACGGAAGACGGGGCCCACTAGGGCCAGTGCCTACTGGGGCTGCGGACTTCGTTCAAAGGAGGCACCGTACCCCTGTAGCGCAAAGGGCACAAGGAGAAACACGGATGGGTTTTAGTTAGTAAGAGTCTGACACTCCCTCCTGCTGTACCCAGAGCGGGAGGAGTCATTTGATGATTTCCCATACTAAAAAAAAAAAAAAGTGCCTGGGATCCCATCATCAGATTCTGACTTGGTGACAATGGGACCAATCGAGAAGTATACCCTTTCAGATAAGAATTTTTCAAATCGGTTCATAAATAACGGAGTTATGAGGTGTTACCCCATAACACAAAAAAAAATATATAACTGAATTGAGAACCTCCTCCTTTTTTGAAGTCGGTTAAAAGATGGGGTTTAATCCGCAGAATGGGACTCATGTAATGTGACCAAGCACACAAGTTTGCACTCGTGAATTGTCTTAATAAAAAAAAAACTCTTTTAATTTTTTCCGATTGTTTGTAGGTTACTGGTGTAAAATAATATAGTGGTGGATCCACGTTTTGTCGTCAACTGTCATGAGACGACTCATAATCTTTTTTTATCTTCTTGAAAGAACGCCATACCTCTGAAGTGGTCAAACATGTGCATTTTTGACCCACACTGGGAGTAAACGCGGCAGCACCCAACGTGCGGCGAGCTATTTAAGTGTAAAACGTTGCGCACACGTGCGTCTGGTCCTGCTCCACAGTCACAGCTGCTTAGGTCCACTTTTTAGGTTTTTATGTTTTCATATTTGGAAGAGATGCTCGCTCCTTTTAGAGGTTCTTACATTATTTCGTTTATTTATTCTTATATACATACAATTTATATTATTATATTAATTACTTATTTATTCTTTTTGATGTAAGAACTTAATCGTTCTCTTTATTAATTTATTTTTCATTATTTGGTCATTGACAACCATAGTTTTGTGTAAAGTAGAAGCATATTTTTCAAATTTTGTAAATGTGAGTACCATGAAACCATTTACATTTTATGTGAGTAGTTATAGTTTTACTTGTTGGACATGAACGAGCATGGTGGTTGAGAGCATGTCATGCTCACTCAAATGTCTCGCTGATGGCGGCGCGTGGGTTTGATCATTCGGTTCCCTTCGAAATTGTTGAGCTGAAGGGTGCCGATACACGCGTCATGTTCGTGAACAGGCGCCGTCGGTTGAGACTGGTCATCTCTTAACTGCCATTGGCTTATTTTAATCTTTATATTTAAAATTCTTATAATAAGCCCTTTTTTTTTCTTTGCATTGTCCTCACATGCAGAAGCAACAAGTATATGTAACTTGGAATTTTGTAAAACAGAACATGATTTAAAAGAGTGTCCGTGGAGTTTCTTGCACGTTCTTCTCCATAGAGATCTACGCTTTGGAACGTGCAAATAGCTTCCATGTTTTTGACTGACCGACCTTGACGTTTCAAAAGTGCCTGTGAATGGTTTACTTGAAATAAAATGCTTTGAATTTGAATTTGAATTTGAATTTGAATTTGAATTCTAAAGTGCCTGGCTATTTGAACCTTTGGTGTCATGTCGTCGTGACCTCAACGAAGTGCATAAAAAGAGTGTTTGCGATTTGCGATAACTTTATTTCAAAATTGATTGTTACTCTGCTGGGAAAGCTAGCCTGTAAAATCCCGCTGTCGTGAGTTATTTTGTTAATTTCATCAAAAATTTCTGTATGAGTTTTTAACGTTTTCGACAGTAATGTTAATTAATGAGAACTTGTCATCAATCAAACCATTTGTGCAAACAGTCAAATATTTTATTGATGTAGGAACATTAAAATAAAAGTGTTCTTTTCTTACCCGTGGAACAGAGTTTTCTTTTATATGGCTTTATAATATTTATGGTTCATATATATGGTATATATTATATAATATGGTTTATCAAACTTTTAATTATTCAAGGCACGTTTATAAATGTTTAGATATTAATATGTTGAAAGTCTTTGTTAATGTTTTCGTAACTTATAAAATGTAAGAAATGTAAATGATATGACTTCTTACTCAACAAAAAAATATGAAGTTATAATGTTGGGGGTGATGACCCCCTCCAAAAAACTTACACGTCAAATTGTCAAATTTTCTATAAATAGGCAAAAAAAATCAACCAAGTCTGTGCATGTTCGTTTGCCTGTTGAAGTTCATAGCCATAATGATAGACAGAGAATCATGTACATGCCTTTGCATGGATGTCCAGCCTACACAAATACCACTTAAAAACACTTAAAATCGACCTCACTGACTAGCCCATATTTTAAGATGAATTGAGTTTTCTCTCATGCTCCGACGTAAGTATGTTAATGTCATGGCTTTATTTTGCACTGCAAAATTGCTGACTGTTTATTTCTATTGAAAATCCTCAATAACATTATAGGCGGAACAGTTATATTGTGCGCGCAAGCAGCAATTTCAATGACATTTGCAAGGAATATGATTTAGATCCATTCACAATCAGTGAGACTTCAGCGAGAAGGTGCTTAAGCCTCAAATTCTTTAAGTAGCAATTATTTATGTAGGTAACTAAATAATTCTTAGTTTAATTTAAGCGGTGTGTTTACAGACAGGGCGGGAAAAGGCGAGCGCCTGCTAAGAAGTGAATAGCACGCCCTTGTGTTTATACATACTCATCCTTTCAGCGCGCCTATAGTAAACCACAAGCAATTATTTGCATGTAGTTTACTGTAGGCTCGCCGAAATGCTGAGACCGGGCGCCACATCTTCACAACTCGATAAGTCCCGGCCAGATGAGACCTCTAATTGCCTCTAGGAGGCCCGGTGAGGGATGACTATAGAGACGAAGGTACCGACTTGGACGAACTTACAGAGATATGCGGAACAGAGAGTAATGACCCGCAAACCTCCGTTGAAAAGGCGAGATCCTTCGACCAGACAGGTATAGTGTCTAGTGGGCAACAGCTACCCAATCTTTACTTCTATACTAATATATGAAGCTGAAGAGTTTGTTTGCTTGAACGCGCTAATATCAGGAAATACAGGTCCGATTTGAAAAATGATTTCAGTGTTAGATAGCCCATTTATCGAGGAAGGCTATAGGCTATATAATTATCATCATGCTAAGACCAATAGGAGCGGAACAAACGTACATATCATACACTAGTTGCGCGGGTCAACTAGTGTATGATATGTACGGAAAACTGTGACACCGTGTTGTAGGATTTATATGACGTCAGAGGGCCAATTCTACAAATTTTTAAACAACGTTCGCATTCGCATTTCAGATGTATGAAAAATTTCCTTTTTTTACAGATTGCGACTGAGATGCGAATGCAGACGTTGCTTGAAAATCAATAGAATCGGCATTCAGGTCTTTAGTTCATAGATGCTCCTACAAAACTACAGTAGTACTGTGGAACTGCTGGTTATAGAATCAACCGTTCCCGAGAGGTATGATAAATCAAAAACTGATTAGAGTCATAGGATAATTATATTGAGCTCATGCTCCGATCAAGGATTTTATAAATCTCCTCAATAAAAACAAATTATATGTCATTATTTGAACCTATTCTAATTTATATTACTTTTTAAATAAATCTTCCGCTGTTTTCTAGATAAGTCAAAGCATCCATGGAGGATGTATTACAGTACCTAAGTGTCTCGATCCAGAACCAGCTAGTCTATTCTGTAAGTAACCATTTCGATATCGAGCTTCACCTGAGTGACAAAGCTCACAAAGTGAACTTTATTACGCACCACATAAAGGTCTTACGTTTATACTCACCGCGGATTCTGCTGTCGAGACTCGAAAATGTTGTTACAGAATAGCACTACAGGTGCCGCAAAGCCGTAGTGCCCACTATAACTATAGGGCTTAGTGGAAATTTTTATTCGTGCTTGATGCGTTAACTTTAAACGTCAATTTGTATTGAAACTGGAAACTCCTATAAAAATTGTTGTAAAAAATAAGATAACGTTTACCTATGAAGCCGAAACTGATTTAAATATTTTTGTTTTCCCAACAAAGAGCAAATATTTCGCCTTATAAGTACAAAATAAGTCATTAATATTATTTCAGGAATACATTAGAAGCCTTTTTGATATCATGGAATTAAATATACGTACTCATTTCTGTTTTTTTTCAATTGTAAGCTCCCTTGCTATCTATTTTCAGATTCTTGAAAAAATCACAATAAATTGGTGAGCCAATCATTGGAATGCCATGAAAGACGACTTTGATCTATCTGATACTACAGGAACACAATCAAAGGTATAGAGGCGGGCTTTATTCTCTACCACTCAATACCAGTACCTAAAGTTCTTTTTCAGATTATAAAAATGTATCCGTATGAGGCCATAACGTGTTAAGAAAACTTTTGCGACGAGTAGTTTCGGCTGTTCTGTCAGTCACTCAGAGATTAACGGAAGAATTTAAGATATTAGGATTTAATAGCGACAACGATAGGCAAATAACAAAAAACCCTACAGCTATTATGACAACATTTAATAACTCAGAACGAAAATATGTTTTCCCAAACAACGATAAAGCAACTTTAGTATGACAATGACTGCTAATGAATAAATTACCTTACTGTGTTACTAAAATATTTTTTTCGCATATTTGGACAGGCTAAAGTCATCATGATGATATCCGCAAGAGAACCAAGGTTACCGACATAGCCCGAATGATCGCCAAACTAAAGTGGCAGTGGGCAGGGGCACATTGCGCGCAGAAGAAATTTTCGATGGGGCCGAAAAGTTTTGAAGTGGTGACCGCGTACCGGAAGACGCAACGTTGGAAGGCTTCCCACAGCGTGGACCGATGATCTGGTGAAGGTCGCTATGGATGCGAGGCGCGCAGGACCTGTGGTTGCGGTGACGCCTGAGGGAGGCCTATGTCCAGCAGCGGGCTTCTTTCGACTGATATGATGACGATGAAAGTATCATGGTTTGCGGGGGACATGGAGCGACTCCTTAGCTGACCTGGAAGGCCGCCCGGGATTGTGGACAATACGGTAACTGGGTAACCCAGTACCACTTGGCAAAACTGGTGTCTTTTAGCTTCTGACTATCCGTAACGACTGTTGATGATGTACAAATGACAGCCGAGAACAACGACCTACCGTGCTTACCGAGGCACGGAGGAGTCTCGGCACGTAACGGATGGTAAACCATCCGCGGACCAACCTCGTCAAGCGTTGCTTTACCTCAAAGATTGACCCGGTGCGGCTGCTATTATTTAAACACGAGCTTGAAAAAGTTTGAATATTTCAATGTACATTTGGATTTACCCTTGGGTGTAAATCACGAGCATTGATAGCTATCCTTCGGTGTAAATCTTATGGTTATCTAGATTGCAATAGAGAAGCCCCCGTTACAAGCAAGTCGTAAATTACTGGAATCAAAAGTAGCTCACAATTTAGGACCCTTTGAGTTTTAGTGTTAATATATAATCCGTGGTGCTTGGCAACTGGGCTTAACCCAGAAAATTTTTAAATGAAAATTTTTAGGTCGCGCTTACGATGGTGTCAAGACAATAGGGACCAAATTAAAATGGACATCTTGGCGTCGCGTCATTCTAAGAGTGACTTAAATTCCGTGGTAGGCCAGGCCTGCCCGTGAGCGTCAGTGGCGCTGCTGATGTCACAGGGATTTCCGAGCTATTTAGGCAGCATTTCGCTGTTTCCTCGCCGTTGGGACCGTCACAGTTAGGCAGTGCTGGTTATAGTGGTAAGGAGTTCAGTGTCCGGTTTACGGCAAAGGAGGTAAGACATGTCATTATGTCTATGTCGACGGGCAAGTCTCCAGGCCACGATGATTTAAGTATTGAACACCTTAAGCATGCTGGTCATCATCTGCCCAGAGTCTTAGCGATGTTTTACTCCTTGTGTATAGGACATTCGTATCTGCCTGAGCGGATGATGAAAACTGTGGTGGTGCCAATTATTAAGAATAAAACCGGCGATGTTAGTGATAAGAATAATTATAGGCCCATTTCTTTGGCCACTGTTATTTCGAAAGTGCTTTACAGTTTGCTTAACACTAGGCTGGATAAATATTTAAATTTACATGATAACCAGTTTGGTTTCAAAGCCGGTCTCTCTACAGAAGCAGCTATATTGTATTTAAAGCAGACTGTCAAGTACTATATTGATAGAAGTACACCTGTCTTTGCTTGCTTCCTCGACTTATCGAGGGCATTTGACATGGTTTGCTATGATCTGCTGTGGCAAAAATTGTAGCAAGCGTCAGTGCCAGATGAACTGATCCGGATCTTTCAATACTGGTACAATAATCAGGTCAATGTTGTTCGATGGTCGGGGGCTTATTCAACCCCATATAGGTTGGAGTGTGGCGTGAGGTAAGGAGGGCTAACCTCACCGAAGTTCTTCAACCTGTATGTTAATGCGCTGATAGAGAGGCTCAGCAACACGCATGTCGGTTGCCATATTGGAGGTGTGTGTCTAAACAATATCAGTTACGCTGACGACATGGTGCTGCTGAGCGCCTCTGTCTGTGGTGTGTCAAGGCTGATTGGCATTTGTGAGAAGTATGCTGAAGAACATGGTTTGTTGTATAACACGAATAAGAGCGAGTGCATGGTCTTTCGGGCCAGGGGAGAGTGTCCAGATTACTTACCAACAATTAAGCTCAACGGATGCCCACTCAATACAGTTGACACGTTTAAGTATCTTGGGCATTTATTAACCGCTGACCTGAAAGACGATGCAAACATTGAAAGGGAACGTAAGGCGCTGTCTGTTCGTGCGAATATGATAGCTCGCAGATTTGCTCGGTGTTCGAGGGCCGTCAAAATAACCCTATTTAGGGTATTTTGTACGTCCTTTTATACTGGCAGTCTGTGGGTGGATTACACGCAGAAACAGTACAGCGCTCTACGTGTCCAATACAACAACGCGTTCAGGATGCTCATGGGGCTGCCTCGCTTCTGTAGCGCGTCGGGGATGTTTGCCGAGACGCGTGTGGATTGTTTCCACGCAATCATGCGCAAGCGGTGCACATCCCTATTGCATAGGGTGCGGGGCAGCCGCAACAGTATCCTGAGCGCTTTAGCTGATTGCTTTGACTGTCAATACGTGAACCACTGTTGCATGGTTCATGTACGGACTGATATTGCCATATTATTTTAATCTCTCTATTTTAATTTTAATCTAAATCTAATGACATTAATCAATTGAATAATATAGGTATAATGTTTCTAAAATTTAAATGTAAATTCATAATAATTAATGTGAGCTATTTTATTTAGGTATCAAAATTATTGTATTTACTGTCTATGGGTTTCATGGCCTGAAATAAATGAATTTTAATTTAATTTAATTTAACCCAGTTGTATATGTCCCTTTGTGCCTATTGGCCTAGTTCTATTCTGTCTTCTGCTTGATACGGAAGGAAGTGGAAATTATATATTTTTTCCTATTCCTCCGCTGTACTTTTCTTATTAATTTCGTTGCAGGATCAAAGACAGTAGAATCGTTTCTCTGAGACTAGTCGGGCTTCATTGACTCGGCGTTTTTCTGTTGGAAGCCACTGTTGATTCTGGCTTTAAGGAGTTGCTGTGGTTGGAAATAAGTGGCGGGCTTGTCCAAAAAAAAAACTCTTAAGCTAATGATTTCATTGATAGACAAAACTGCTTTGTAAGTCAGATAAAATGACACGTAATGTTACTACATTCGCTTGGTCCTTTAATGACGTATTATGAGTGTCGTTATTTCACGAGTTTATTCGATTGTCTGGCAGTTTAAGCAGTAGTAAGTAGTTTAAGCACTTTATGCAGTCTAAACAAATCTTCATACATTGGTACTATCCGTTGAATCGTTGAGTTCCTTAAATGTCTGGACAAGTCCATACAAATGTGTGTGGCTTTCTTAAAAACAACCTATAAACCTATAAGGATACAGATTAAATCTCTTCAGCATTTTATAATTTCAACATGATATGTAGTCATGTTTTTGTGATTTAAAAAACATCCTTGTAGTTTCTTGCACGTTCTTCGGCATAGAGATTTCATCTTTGGAACGTGCAACTATCTTCATTTTTAATAAAATAATTTTGATTTGACATCTGCCGCACAGTATTTAAAATGGTCCTAAGGTACTAAATATAATAGAAAGATTACAAATAAAACAAAAAACATTAGTGCGTATTAACACAATTATAATTTTATTGATATATTTTCATTAAAAAAAAACTTATCTAAATTATTACTTTTACTTATTATTTTCTTAAACAGTATCAATAAATGTTATTAAAAAATATAAAGCTATTCACAAAGTTAACGCTTTCGATTGTAATAACGTACCCGAAATTGTTTTAAATTCATTAAGTACACTGGACGGAATTAAACCAATATAATAGTTAAATTAGTAAAGCTTTATGACTTTTTACATGATAACACGAAGCTCCTTAAACGAACATTAACAACAGTTACTGTGAGTGAAAATAAAGTTAGATATTCTTACTAACTAAAGCGTTTCAAAGATTCAGTCTGTGTATGACTTTGATTCATTTAGTACATTCGAAAAAATATGGCAGAATAAACATTTATAATTAACTTTTCTCAATGTTATACATGTTACTAATAATCTCTTATTTTCTCGATTACTTTATAGTTACTGCTCCTTCGTTCGGAGTATAAAGGACCATTCTTGGACTCGTATCCGTGCGGCGCGGGGCGGATGCCGTTTTCTATATACTTGGGGCTCGCTACTGGTTCACCTTTGTATCCCCGGCTTTTCGTCACTGAGTTTATTTCTCTTGACTCGATAATCTCTTTTGAGCGGCCGTCTCTGGATGGCACGATCTTCTTACTAACAGTTTCTACGGTGTCGGTGACGCTGGGACGTTCAGGATCACCCGAGCGAGTGGTGTACCGGTACGTCTCTGAATAGTTATCGCTACTGTTGCTTCCGCGCCGTATCGCCGGCGACTTTATCCTCGAATCGAGCCGAGACACGAAGGGACTCGTTTCCCTATTGAGCGATTCTGTCTTATACAAAGGCGTTTTCCTTTCTTCTGAGATACGGTCTTTGTAATGTGGTGACGGTGTGTTGTATCGAGACGATAACCTGCTGCCATCTGACTCGTCGTCGGCGTGCAACGTTTGATATAGTTCAGGCGCTCTCTCCCGAAGCCCTTTCAGGAAGATCTTTTTCTTATCAGTTTCATCATAAGATTTACTGTAGCCGTTTGTGTGGCCGTTTGTCACTGGAGTTGTTTTACCATATCTAGCTCCGAATAGGCCGTCACGTCGGCGTTCTGTTTCGCGAGACACGGCATCAGCAAGGTCGCGCTGACTACGATTAATAATGGACACGATTCCTGGGCTTTTCAGCTGTTCTGGAGTTTCATCAAGCCGACTCAGGTGGGGGTTTGATTTGTACATAGTTGAGTAGTTGCGATTCATTGTAGATACGTAACGTGGGTGAGTCTCCTGTTCAGGAGCTCCCATAGCAAAACTCTTGCTTCTGTTGAGTGCCTTATACGCCCGCGCTGGTTTCGCTGGTCCTGGTGGGTAGCCGTTGATTTTGCCGTCAGGTGCAGCTGTCACGTTGTTTGAGATGTTGACGGCGCTGCTGGAGCGCTTGTTGGGTGTGAGTCTGTGCCAGTACTTATTGGAGCTGGGTTTCTGGGGTTCGATGGCTTTTTCTTTCCTATCGTGCAGTTTTCTCGGCAGCGTCTGCGCGCTGCGAGTGTACTCCTCGTCGGGCTCGATGTTCGGATTCAGTCGACTTGTCGAGTGACTGAACCGACCCAGCGTGCTCGATTGACCCCTGGAAACATTAAAGAAACAATTGAATATTTTTTATACAATCCGCTTATAAGATTTATTGGCGTCTCGTGATGGTGTAATGAGCTGTGCCCACGTACAATTTATTGTGTTGTAGGTTAGAAGCAAAAACTTGTAATCTTGTTGGTGTTCAGGTAATTGGATTCAATGGGGTATCTCCTCCCACACACCTAACGACCATGCTTTGTTTTCGTGCGTTTAAAACGTCTTTGTTAAGCCTTAACAAATTGTATACAACGTAATTTAGGATCAAATATTTTTTTTGTTATTTCAGTTTCCTTAGCCTCTTTCAAAGATCTGAAGGCGTCACTAAAACGCGTGTTTATTCAAACAACAGCGGAAGCAAAATATGTCTATTGTATGTAATTTGCAAAATAATTATAACAAACTGATTTACATACACCAACCTCCACCTAACATACGACAGGTGTTTATTAAGAACATTTCCTTGGCATGAGTCACTTGTAGTTTGTCATTGCGGATCGGCACATACTTCTCAATAAAGAGACTGTTTCACTTGACAAACACGAGTGAGTCATGCACTAAATAAGGGTTTCTTTGCGAATAAAGGCATATTTACCCTTAATAGGCAAGACCCATGGACGGTGACAGATGAAAAAGGCAAGATATGCCGGAACGCAGTTTTAATTGAAGAAGCATGATTACCATGATTGATTGGACAAACTATTGTCGTGTCTGTCCTATTAATTATAGTGAATGAAATAATTGTCTTTGACTTGCAATTAGTCCTAGGTTTAATTGAACGTGGTTTTGTGTCATCGTAACCCTTGCGAAGATTGTCTGATCGATCTTTATTGATGATTTCTGATTTAATTGATTAATGCTATGTGCTACTTTTGTACAAGAACTCAGCAAGATTTTTGAGTACTTATTAAAGGGATTCAGACTTTTTTATGGGCGCTGGCATAGAACACCACCGTTTTGACTTGACCTCGAAATATCTCGGTGTCACTTTATGGCACCATGTTCCTAAGATGCTTTGTTTTTTTTTCAATTCGAATGCGTACATGAGATTAGCGCGTTTAACCAAACAAACTGTTCAGCTTTTTAAGTATAAATTACAAATATTATGTAATGTTCTCAAGTGATTGCCATCTGAGCATACCCTGGGCAAAATGGTCTAAAATCAAACACGCATTTTGCAAACGTACTCACGAACGCATGTGATAACAGCAATTTTCCATGCGATACAGCTGATTGTATTGTTACATTATTTCCATCTGACCTTGGCAAGCCTTTGAAAAATCATTGCATTCTTGTATAATGTATCACGTTGAGTACAGTGGGATGTTGTTGATATTATAATAATGTATTTAAATGAAATTAAAATAGCAATTTCAAATACATTAAGTCTTCCTTAATTAACGCACATAATTCCTTATAAGTTAAAACCAAAGAAATAGCTAATGATTTTGCATGCATAATAAGTTACCTTGCGTAACTTATAAGTAATAGGTCTAACCTAGGTACTAAAGATGTGTCACGGGTATTGTGGAAGCTCTATGTCACAAGTATGTGACACATCTCGCTTCGGTCCTTCGTGTCTTGGCGTTCCCTATTTTGGTCTTTTGCTTGTAATCGTTCGACATAGTTAGCATAATGTGATATAAAGTTCATTATTAATCCCAGAGACTAATTTAATAAAGTCTAAATTAAAAAAAAATAAA